>OX411324.1:10245976-15245976 GCA_948150665.1 Conistra vaccinii | reverse complement strand
GTAGTGCACAAACGCCCTTATTGGTAATACAAATAACACAAATTGATTAGTATTTCTTATAGACAACCAAATCAAAACAGAAAAATAGGTACTACTTCATGTATGCCTACGATATATCTCGTAAATAGGTATTTACGAAATGTAAACACACAATACAAATAATTGGACATTTGGACTTACATTTGTGCTAACTGCACCATAGTTCTCGAACGTAAACTGCGGCTATTTTGCATTTTAAACGTTTTCCAAACAAAACACACAAGAATCACAGCCTCGGCAAACTTATCGACACAAAGTTGTAACTGACAATAAGTTTAATTGCGGGAAAAGTGACATTTGAAAGGTGCGTTCAGAAATGTGTTAAAACCGAGTAATGTCAAATAATTTAGACATTTCAAATTTTGAAATAAACGACAGCATATTAAAAACCAAGTAAATGGGATATAGTAATAGCTTGAATTGATTTACAATAAAGAAACAAAGCAACTGTTAATCAGTTGCTTTGTTTTACATTTGTCATTTTACTTGCTTTTTTTTTACGTTAACAAAGGACATCATTCAAGTGTCGAACATTTTGTACCCAAAAACTAAAGTGCCGGCCAGAAAAAAAAAACATGGTTTTCTTATGTAAAATAACACCCTCAACATTTTTTACTATTACAATGAAAGTATTCAATTAACCCTTCCGCTGCTATTTAAGTTTGAAAAAGAAAATATTAAAAATCTTATTTTGAGCATTACAATAATGTTTAAAACGAGAAACAACCTTCATCATCATCATTGCATCTTCATCATCATAATTTCAGCTGGAAGATTTCACCTGCTGGACATAGGCCTCCCCCAAACATCGCCTCCAGCGTTCTGGTGGCAGGTTCTGTGATTCTCGCATCCAGCGGATTCCTGCGGTCTTCACTAAATCATTGGCTAGGTGAAGACCGTAAGAACCTCCACGCTTCGTCTTCCGGTACGTGGTTGCCACTCTAGAACGTTTCGGCCCCATGCCCATCGGCTATCTTTTCTGCGAACAATGTAGGCTGCCCACTGCCATATAAGTTTAGCAATTCTTCGGGTTATGTCGGTTGCCTTGGTTCTCCTACCGATCTCTTCGTTTCTAATTCGATCACGTCGTCAAGGAATCTCTAAGCATAGCCCTCTCCATTGCCCTTTGGGCGACTTTCAGCGTCCTAACGAAGCCCGTTATAAGCGACCACGTTTCAGTTCCATAGGCATCACTGGCAACATGTGAGAAGAGAAGATATATAGCTTCCCAAAAACTGCCCAGCCAAGGATTCGGACTCCACGATTGACCTCAAAATTGGACCTATCTAACTGGACAGTTTGTCCTAGGTTAACGTAGTCGTCCATAACTTCGATTGTAAAGTCTCCGATCTTCATGAGGGCCATTTGACATGAACTTAGTTTTATCTATGTTCGTTTTAAGATTTCTACTAAGGTCATCGAGCATTGTACTGGTCCTCCGATATAGTAGTCATGGCTGAGACTATCTCAGCCATGACTACTATATCGTCAGCAAACCGAAGATAAGTGACGTAGTTGCCATTGAAGTTGATTGCTACGCCTTTCCTGTCCAGAACCTTGAAAACCTCCACATGCAGCGGTGAACAGTTTGGGAGAGATAACGTTTCTCTGTCTCACCTCATCTCGCTGCATCTGGTCCTGGAGTCGGAACGACATAGAAGTAGTGTTATCATATGGACACTGCAGCACCTTGTTTTACCAAAAGTGCATCTGGCACCGTTGAAGACACAGCCTAAGTCTCAATCGAATCGAAGGCTTTCTTATAGTCCACAAACGCTATGAAGAGAGGCAGGTACTCTTCAATCTTCTGTATAGCCTGCCGCAGAGTATGTATGTGGTCTAAGGTGCTAAAGCCTTTACAGAATCCGGCTTATTCGGGAGGCTGGAAGTCGTCAAACCAGTGCGCGTGACGGTTCGTGATGACTCTTGAAAACAGCTTGTAGACATGGTTCAGAAGTGCGATGGGCCTATAATTCTTAAGCAGGGCATTGTTGCCCTTTTCAAAGAAGAGTATCACTACACGTCTGCCCGCCTGTATCTGCCTGTGGCGTTTTACCCTCGAGTCTGCCTGTTATTGTAAAAGAAAAACATTTCCCTCAATCGTTTTCTCGTATTTTTTTTTATACTTATCATACCTTACTATACGTAACGCTCAATTCTCATGTCTATTTCTGCAATGGGCAATAAATGCTTGCGTCTTTAAACGAATGTCCAAAATATTGTTGGCAAAAACATAATTTTTGGTACCTACTTTCAAACTCAAATAGCAGCCAGGGGGTTAATTGTAGACTTTCGTTGTCATATAAAAAAATGCTCAGGACGTTATTTTCCATAAGAAAAAAGCATTTTTTTTTTCTGGCCGGCACTTTAATTTTTGGGTACGAAATGAATGATGTCCTTTGCCATGTTGGCCATTTTTAACAATTCAAAAACAAAGTAAAGTTGTTTGATTTTCTTATAGCTAGATAAAGGGGCTTAAAAAGAAATATAAATCAAATGAAAAGCCAATTAAATCATTTCACAACGTAAAAACAATGTAATCGACATGCAATTACTTTGTTTTTGCTTAGACATTGTGGTTTACTTTGTTTTACCGTAGATATGTTAGACAAGTACCTGCAGTTACTTTATTTTACAAACTTTTATCTCGAAAAATAAAGCCTTTTCGATGATTCTGTGAATGTAGCAGTGTCCGTTATAGGCAAAATGTTCCAAATATGTAAAAAAACTGATTTTGAAAAATACGTTAGTTGCTTTGTTTTTCCGTAGCACAGCCCAAATGCTGGTAGAAAAAATCTACCTAGCTAGACATACCTAAAGTTTGTATTTATACTTAGGAAACATAGAGTTTACTTAGATAACAATAAGTATCTAGGTCAGTGGCGGACCCTGATGGGGGCCCGAGGCGGCAAAACTAAATGGGGGCCCCCGCCCAGATAGGCAGAAGAACTTTGAAAAGTAGTATAAATGAGCGAGCGAAGCGATCTCGAAATTTTAAAGCTCAAATATTTTAGCACCCTCTTTTATATTTAGCATACGTATGGGCCCTAAACTACAAACTGCCTTTTACTTACTGGGAATATTTTGCCTTTGTTTGTGCCTTTGCCCCCAAGGCCAGGGGCCCGAGGCGGACCCGCCTTCCGCCCCCCCCTATAGTCTGCCAGAGACC
This sequence comes from Conistra vaccinii, assembly GCA_948150665.1. Lineage (NCBI taxonomy): Eukaryota > Metazoa > Arthropoda > Insecta > Lepidoptera > Noctuidae > Conistra > Conistra vaccinii. The sequence continues at coordinate 15,242,768 of OX411324.1, read as the reverse complement.
AGTAGGTACGAAAAGTCAATAACTTTGTTCATCAATTAACTATATTTTCCGGTTAAAATATAATATCAGTACCTATCAGCAAAGGGACTATATAAATGAATATGTAAAGTAAATACCTATTACAAGTACATACATTTAAGAGCATCTCCATTTCGCGCGGTGTCGGTGCTTACCTACGTCAGCGTAAATGGAGATATAATCCTCCAAATTCATCACCATTACGGCTCGTCGACGCTTTACGTACTCTCAAATATGGGTACAGGAAAATGAGGCAAAAATTGAAAGCCCTCACCGCTCCAATTTTACAAGGAATCATGCTGACTATGACATTTGGGAGGATAACTTTTACAAGGAGTTATCAAGAGTACCTACAGGAGGATTCCTCCCTAAGTGAGTTATTACACGGGAAACATTTGAGATACCTACGGTTGTCTCTGGACGAAATACGTGGGTTGAATGAACTTTTGAGTGCAGTTTTCCGCCTTCGTCTGGCGACATTTAGTACTTACCAACTTTTTTTTAAATAATATTTCAACTTTGCGATATTGCCTTTGGTGTCAAGGTGTAAGTTCGTAGGTTCTTGTGTTGGAATCTGATTGGTATTGCAGACATTTTTCTTCTGAAACTTTCGAAATTAACTTTTATCGAGGTCTAGACACTTAAACGAAGTTTCGGCAGGTAAACTATTCGTGTAAACTTTACACGAACAGTTTAACTGCCAAAACACATTGTGTTTTCTTCTTTCTTTCTGTATACAGCGCGATAGATAGTTACATAGCCAAATGTTAACGTTGTTATGTGTTGTGTGTATTGTTGTGTTTATGTGTTTGTTGTTGTGTTGTTGTGTGTGTGTTATGTTTAACTATAGTTTTTAATGTTCCGTACCGGAAGGGTGTCAATCGGAACCCTATTACTAAGCCTCCGCTGTCCATCCGTCCGTCTGTCTGTCTGTCAGCAGGCTGTATCTCATGAACCGTAATAGGTAGACAGTTGAAATTTTCACAAATTGTGTAATTTCTATTGCCGCTTTATCAACAAGTAAAATAAACGTCAAATAAAACACGAAACGTGTTTTTTTTCGGCGAGTTTTGCTAAATATTGTACGGTGTTAGGTATGAAAACATTCGTGTTCGAGTTCGACTCGCACTTGACCGGTTTTTCTTTCTTTTCACTACTAATTTAAAAAATCCTACGCATTTTTTTCTTTAAAGCAGGACTATAAATAATACTTCAACATTTACAACAGCCCGTATAATTTGTATGAAAACTACAATCAGAAATATTTCCCATTGCAACTGTACCTACTAATATTAAAACATAATAAGCAATAATTTTACATAATATTCACAAATGGACGCGCACCAACGTGCCGAGAATCCGATACCGGGAGCGAATACGGCAGAACGGCACAACTTCATAGTTTATGAACTTCGATGGCACTTGTACGGAATCTCAATTTCTCGACTTCCTATTGTGAAGTTTTGAAGTCACTTTCTTGGCATATGAATATATTAAACGTGCAGTTGGATTGAATTAAAGTTGTTAAGGTAATTCAAGATAAGTTACTGAGCAGAGATAGTGTGTTATTTTTTCGATTTCTTCGTGACATCCATAAATCAGAAACCATAGAACAATGAAAACAACAAGGAAAACTCAAACGTAACAATCGACACTACAAAGGACAACGAATACGTAATCGGATTAAATAATTCCAAGAAATTTTCGTTCGTGTGCACCGAAAGTGCCACAAATCGAATCAGCGTCAGTCGCTGGCTGGAGATGGGCGCCAGTCGCACATTTCCGCATCCAATATGGCCGCTTTCGATTTCCGGTCCCGTCTCCCGCGTAAACGGTTTACCTCGGATTACATACAGCGTTTATTTTAATCAAACCAATGTTCGCCTCTTGCGCGGGTCACGGGATTAAATCTGCGTCCATCTGGATCGCTTCAAATACCAGCTCGATGTATGTAAATCAAAATAAATTGCTTGGCTATCAAATATATGCGACCATCTGGATTTTTGCGAGAATGCTACGGGAAACGATATTTCAAAGGGATGTTGTCGATTATTTTTTTTGTAAGCTCGAATAAAGGCTCCGTGTTTCAGTTGTTTAGTTCGAATTGTTACAGTTTATTAACAAACATTTGGAAATAAAAGCTGAATGTGTGTTTTTTGGCAATTCTTCTACCGTAAATCAAAGGACTATGCATAAAATTCCGGAACTCATAAAAAACGTTGTGTTTTATCGTTCGTTCTATTTCTGAATCAAGGCGCATAATATAACTTGGAAAAAATAAAGAATTTGTTTGAATAATTTTAATTTACAACTTACAGGATACCTACCATAGACAGACAAAATCAAGTCATGTTTATATCCGCATTGGTGCAGAAATAGATCGAACGATAAAATACAACATTTTTTATGAGTTCCGGAATTTTATTTTGACGTTAATGGTCTCATCATCTAAAATGGACCAACACATGTTCTGGTTGAAATTGATATCCTCTCAATATCTTCATTATGTAAAATCCTTTTATTTTTACCGTACCTATACTAAGAAATAATCCACTACGACAATAAAGAAAATAAGACAATAAAGCCATCCTATCCATATAATATTTAGCGTAGATCCACCTCATCAATCACACGAACCGAGGAACAAATTCTTCGCACGTTACCTGTCATCCATAATATTCCTGTTACATCGTCTTCAGTATTAATATCAATGTTGTAGACATGATTAAATCTGTTTTTCTTAGCTCGAGGCAGCGAGGGAGGGTTAAGAAAAGCGTAGTGATTTTTTATTATGGGTTAAGAAAACTGCTTTGTAACCTTGTATTGCTTGTTTCGTGGCGAGTTGATTTATACGTTTAACCTTTTGACAGGGGTTTTGTTTAGCATGTAGCTGAATGATAGGTTGAAATATGAATATCATCGTCTGCATCAGATGGAAAACTGAAAAGACACTGAATAGAATACTATGTATCACACACACTGCCTATGATTCCTGGGATGATCACAGCAGGATACCGTCAGCTATGGCAGAGTGACGATCTGTGCAAGGTGTTAATATTATATAGAGATAAAATTTGTTTGTCTGTTTGTCTCTAACTGTGGACTCAGGACTTTGAGACACAATATTACAAAAAAAAAAAAATTGGGACATTTAGATAGCGAAAAATGTTGTTTGGGGACAGTTCTGTTAACATTTTAAGTTTATATACTGACGTGTAAATAAATATATAACAGTAACCGAGGATAGAGTTGTGTCGTGAAATTGGAAAGCTCTTTATGATTATGGAATAAATCATTAGAAGGACGTAGTTTATAAACTCGATCATAGCTTAGTTTGAATTACCAGCCAACGTCCATGTTCTCGACCAAGTTCATAATGAAACCGGACGAGATAACCACGAATCGGTCCCATTTAACATGGGAATACTAATGATAGACGACCGTAACTACCAGGGAACTAGGAACGAGGAGAAACTTACTTCTAAATCTCTAGCACTATTATGTCGTCTGGTATCCCAGAAACTTGAATTCTATTCTCTAGTCGATTTCGATTTCGCTTACTATAAAATCGAAGAGGTTTTATTACATGCTAGGAACCGATGTCGTGGCTTTCAGACGTCTACTAGTGTTCGGCATTTTGCTGAATTTGCTATCGGTTTCAAAGTTTATTGTAATGCTGGTTTTGAAGCTGAAGTCATGAAGATATTTCTATCTTTAACCCGACTTGTCATTAGGCAGTGTGTATTAAGAGGGCTATTACATTTTGACCCTGATTTTTGCGTAAATGGACAACTTTGGCGTTCTCATTCTTAGAAACTGAAAGACTTCGACAAGTATGAGTTATTGAGTGGTGGAGAATAGTTATTATTATAGTACATAGCGGCCTCGCTTTTTGATTTTTTTTCTTATCTACTTAAATAAAGCCAAAATTCCGAAACAAGTTTTTCATAAAATGCGCGACGGCACTTTTTCGAGCTCGTGGATTGAACTATTGCATATAAGCAAATGAAATTAAAAAAATATAATAATATCTCTTAAATAGTGGTCTAGTTCATAGCGGCCTCGGAATTTTGAAATATGTATGGAATAACTGTAAAAAAAATCAAATTCAAAAACATAAAACTACTAAAAACGCTCAGAATTAACAGTGAATTTCTCCTTACTACATTAAGATTACTACGTAAAATTTATACCAGAATATACGTTAGTTCATAAGAAATTAAAATATCATAATTCAAAAAAATTTAAAAATATATATAATTCAAAATAAACGTAATTACAACCTGCCAAATCGCTTTATAATACGATGCGTGGACTTCTGGCATTCAGTACTGCGCGAGCGCTCGTTGAGGTTGGACCTGTGCCGAAATTTTTCGCGCCAAATGATCCAGCAAAAAGTGTAGTGCGACTAACTATTTTGATCATGAAAGTATTCTTTGTAACTCTTGTTATATTGAACAATTATTTTATACTTACTAGCTGCCCGCCCCGGCTTTGCACGGGTAGCACTAAGTACTTCTCTACGGCGCACCTAACTATCTACCTACATACCTACATACATACCTACCTACCTACACCTACCTACACCTACCTACACCTACCTACATACATACATACCTACCTACCCTACCTACTTACCTACCTACCTGCCTACCTGCCTACCTACCTACATACATACCTACCTACCTACATACCTACCTACGTACCTACCAACCTACCGTGTCTACCTACCTACCTACCTTCTTACATACCTACCTATCTACCTACCTATCCTACCTACATATCTACCTACCTACTTGGATACCTACCCTAACTTCACCTACCTATCCTAAGAACCTTCTCCTTACAATAACAAACTACCCTACCTACCTGTCCTACCTACATACCTACCTACATACCTACCTATCCTACCTACATACCTTACCTATCCTACCTTCACCTTCCTATCCTAAGAACCTTCTTCTTACAATAACAAACATAACAAAAAAAGAATTAGCGAAAATGGTCCAGCCGTTCACGCGTGATGCCGTGACCAAGTAAATAGGGATTCATTTTTATATGTATACTAGCTGCCCGCCCCAGCTTCGCACGGGTAGCACTAATTACTTATCTATGGCGCACCTACCTACCTACCTACATATCTACCTACTTACCTAAACCTACCTAAATACATACCTACCTACCCTAACTACCTACCCTTCCTGCCTACCTACCTACCTACCTACCCTACCTACATACATACCTACCTCCTTGCAAACCTACCTACCTACATACATACCTACCTCCTTGCATACCTACCTACCCTACCTTCGCCTACCTATCCTAAGAACCTTCTTCTTACTATAACAAACATAACAAAAAAAGAATGAGCGAAATTGGTCCAGCCGCTAACGCGTGATGCCGTGACCAAGGAAATAGGGGTTCATTTTTATATATATAGATATACATGTATATAGGATAGAAGATAGATGGAAAAGTTTATTGTTGACTCGTTATAGGTAATTTTTTTTTAAATACTAATTGTTCTTTCACTATAATATTATATGGCCGAAGAAGCCTTACGAACACTTCCCCTCTGGGTATGAACAACAACAAAATGTTCGTGTACGTTCATAAAAACTACTTTCAAAACGATTCTAACGCACTTCGTTAATCGTTATAAGGGCGCGCGGAGCTCCGTGCAAATGTCTAGCTGTGCTGTTAAATTCTGTAAAAAGCGTTCAAAAACGTCAAACTTACGTACCTACAGAACCCAATAACCTTCCACATGTTAATATATTTTTTATAATATTTACTCATGTTTTTATTGAAATTAAAAATCCTAACCTCATAATACTTACATATCGATTTTTCATTAGATCCAACCATGATTCAACATAAAACTCAATTCATAATCGAGTATTTTCCTCACATTGCTTCTGTGACGTTAGTCTTGGTACATCTCGTTTTATGTTATAGCGAGACTACCTTGTGTGATTAATGCCAGCCACACACGTAACGATTTGCTTGCGCAAATTTAGGCTTGCGCAAGCAAATCGTTACGAGTGTGGGACGAAATTTGCGCAATCTGTTTTGAAAACACAGTAAGATTTGCGCAAGCCTAAGTTTGCGCAAGCAAATCGTTGCGTGTGTGGCTGGATATTTATGCAACCCTAAGTTTGCGCAAGCAAATCGTGTGTGGGGCATGTGATCAAATTTCAGTAGTTTTTTTTAATCAACAATAATAGTACTAATTTGAATAAAACTTTGTCCTCCCGCTGCGAATGTCTATCTGCCTAAATGCGATAAACTCAAAAACTATCGAACAGATTTTCATACGATTTTCACCAATGGACGAAGTGATTCATGAGGAATGTTTATGTGTATAATTCATTAAGGTTTTGTATAAATTGGCTGAAATATGACGATGAAGGAAGACAATTGAAGATTCGGAAAAAATCTTGCCGACTGGGAGCTTTATCGGCGTATGCCAAGAACAATTCCGTAGCTGACTACATGCGGCAACTGCACTGACTGGCTGGTTTCTATGGATTTCTATGAAGGCGACGGCCGATTCGCCGATTCGCTAGATTCGGAAGGCAATTCGCGAAATTAGCAAACATTTATTTTACGTATTTTCTTTTTTTTGTAGCGATTATTAGGCCAACTATTGCCAAAGCGTCATCAATGGATGCCATTACCGCGTAACACAACACACCTGGACTACTAGAAATACTATCGACTAAACAGAAATGATATCGTTACAAGCAAATTTGAGCCTTGTGTGGTCAATACTGGTCTCAAGCAAATTTGCGCAAGCCTAAGTTTGCGCAAGCAAATCGTTACGTGTGTGGCTGGCATTAGTCTTCTCTAGCTTCTAGGAAATAGAACAATAGCTGATCGCCCGGGCGAGAACCTATCGTTTTTTTGTTACCTCGTCCCTCGCCAAAATAGACAGTGTAACGCGCGATTTTGAAATTTCTCGCGACGCCGCGTGTGAGAACCCCGCGGCATCGATTGGCAACACTGGTCGGCGGAACGCGCGCCGCGCGAGAGAATTGCCGGCTCGATTTAGAGACTAAGAGCTAAGAGATTAATGTGTGATTATAATGGTGCTCTGTGGATTAATGACGGTTGTGTAATTGAAATAATAAACGATTACGAGTTAAAACATTCATGTACATTTCATTGTAATTCAAACTATTAAACTGGCTGCCCAAGCGCGGGACTGTGTGTGACAGTTGTGAACTTTTATTACTCCGGTGAACTTTTATTACTCGGTGAAAATACACACAGTGCGACCCACGATAATGACACGTACACGCCGTCAATCACGTCGACAATCCGATTTTGAAGATGCCGTCGACGAAGCCGCAGAAGCACCTTCCACACAGCCGACGGCGAGATCAAGCTTCACCCCCGACGACTTGGCGTCCATCATGGCGGCTCTACAGCAATCTCAAACCGCAGCATTCGAACGCCTACTTGACCGTGTCCTCGAACACGAGACTCGTCGCGAGTCACTGTCAGCGACGCTGGCGGCGGCGCCCACGCCCGCCGCGGCGCCTGCGCCCGCTCCCCTTTCCGGAAACTTCGCTAAATGTACAGCGCGGTTTAGCGGAGCGCCTGACGACTCGCTCGATGGTTTCGTCGACGCCATGGAATCCTATAAGGAGTGTGCCTATGTAGGAGACGACAATGCCCTACGAGGTTTATCGATGCTGTTAACTGGAGATGCAGCAGTCTGGTGGCAGGGCATAAAATCTACCATCAGCTCCTGGAGCGAAGCCGTGACGTCACTACGAAGCGCCTTCGGTGATACTCGTCCGCCTCATAGAATATACCGAGAGTTGTTCAATATGTCACAAGGTCGTGAGAAGACAGAAATATTTGTCGCAAAAGCTCGAGCGATGTTTGCTCGGCTTCCAGTCGGTGATCTCAGCACTAAAGTCCAATTGGATATGGTCTATGGACTGCTACACCATCGTGTCCGCGAGCGCCTACGTCGTGATGAAATTACGTCATACGAGACGTTGCTATACAAGGCGAGGCATATTGAAGACGCAACTGACGAACTCCCAAATGAATACCAGCGTCGACGCCCTAGGACGCCGCAGCGTTCATCCGCAAGCACGGGCGAAGCGCCCTCGAAGAACACGACGACACCACGAGAGCCCCGCAAAGAAAATGCGTCGTCGAACGCCGGCGGCCCACCTAGCAAGGACCCTGTCGTGCCTGGCAACAGCACCGGCACCACTACACGTCCTGCGAGCGATGCTGCTTCATTGTCATCAAAGAAAAAGTTTTGTTCATTTTGCAAGCGGCACGGACACAACCGTGACAACTGTTTTAAGCTAAAAATTAATGATGATGATGATACACAAGAAACCGATCGGATACCAACATGTTATGGTTGTAATGCAAAAGGTGTTACTAGGTCTCAATGTACTAAATGTAATGCAGACCACTATGCTATAGATATCATGGGGTTCTCCGCATATAAACCTAGTAATGTGATTAAATCCAATGGTAGGTCTGTTACTTGTTATAATAATTCTAGTAATAGCGAAATGCCTATGATGCATTACTCTGGTGAACATTATTCTATTGTTAATCATAATGATAATAAAAATGTTTCATTATCACCAAATAGGGTGACCACAACATCAGATGTTAGGGTGTCCATGGAAGAACCAGGACATTTTTCCATAAATAATTATAATTTTTGTGACAAAAATATTAATTCTTCACCAAGTAGGGTGACCTCGAGGAACGAAGATAGGGTGTCCATGGAAAATTTGGGACAATTTTCCACAGTTAATATTGTTGACAAAAGAGGTTCCCGGTGTGTCTCTGTTGAGCATCAGGCTAGGTTAAGGCCAACTTTAAGTGTTCAGATTTTAGGAGTTCGGGGAAAAGCCTTATTGGATTCCGGCGCTAAGAGCAGTGTTGCCGGTGCCCTGTTATACAAGCTGCTACAGACACATCAGCATCCATGTGAGGAGGCGACTCGACGAGTGAGGCTTGCAGATGGCTCCACCCGTACTCGACAAGTTCTACTTACCACTTTAGAAGTAAGGATAACCCCGGAAAGGTCAGTAAAACTTCAGTTTACCATTTTTCCTGACGCTGAAAATAATGAGACCCTATTTGGAATGGATTTCTTGGTGGCAGCGGGTATTGTGCTTGACTTTGCTTCTTCAACCTGGCACTTTTCAGGTGAGCATGTTTTGTTTGATATTGAGTATGAGCATCCAAGGCCATACACTAATATATTTGCTGCTGACCTTTTGCGTGATGATGAAGGGCTTATGATGGGGCCTGATCAAAGACAGCAGTTGTCTGATATGCTGCAGCAAAATAGTGATGTTTTTGCAGAACAGGGGAGGCCAACTCCATATGCAGAGCACCACATCGACACGGGCGACCATCCTCCAATATCAGTTCCGCCGTATAGGCTCACGCCCGCCAAAAAGGAACTTGTGAAGGCTGAGTTGGAGATGCTCGCGGAAGGCGTGACCGAAGCGTGTGAGTCTGCTTGGACTTCCCCTTCTGTCCTTGTGCCAAAGAAAGATGGCAAGACTAACGTAGTCGCGGATACGCTGAGCCGTCCCCCATGTTCTAAGGAAGAGGATACGGAGGAATATGGTTTGTGTCCTCTTGTCATAAACTTACCTTCTACCAGCCCAGCTGACCTGCGAGCTGCACAACTAGCCGACCCAGAATTACATAAAATTATGCAGGATTTGGAAAATCCCGACGAACTTACCTGTAGTCGATGGTTGGAGAGAGGCTACGTAATGTCTCACGGTGTTCTCTACCGATATGACCCTGATTCTGATGCAGAAGACGCACAGTTGGTGGTGCCGAACTCCATGCGGGAAGAGATCCTTAAGGAACTCCATGACTCTCCTACTGCTGGCCATCAGGGAGTAGATAGGACCCTCCAACGACTAAAGGAAAGGTATTATTTTCCTGGCGGAAAATTATTTATTTATTTTATTTATATTTATTTTTCCTAAAACAGACTTTTTTGTTCGGAATACTGTGCATAATGCCAACCACACACGTAACGATTTTCAACTTAGGCTTGCGCAAATCTAAATTGACGGGTTTTCAAAGAAATTTGCGCAAATTTCTTCCCACACACGTAACGATTTGCTTGCGCAAAACTAAATTTGCGCAAGTAAATCGCGGAAGCACATACGGATGGCTTTCATGCCATTATGCGTAAGAAAGCAGCATTCTTACTACAACGTTTACGTAACAGTCGGAATGGCATCCTGAAAATGATTGTTGCGAAACCAGACTGTCTCATTCAGAGGCACCTGGTGGAGGTGGCTTTAGGTTTAACAAGTTAATTAAAGAAACTCACTAACATTACTAACATAGCAGGTAAGCACAAATTGTTACTAACTAATTACTAACAATCTATGGACTGTAACGTCTGAAATAAATAATTTTTATTTTATTAAATCGTTACGTATGTGGCTGGCATAATGCCAGCCAAAAAGGTAACGATTTGCTTACGCAAAATTAGGCTTGCGCAAACCTAAATTGACGGGTTTTCAAAGAAATTTGCGCCACTTTTGCGAACTTTGCGCAAACTTCCCACACACGTAACGATTAGCTTGCGCAAGCCTAAATTTGCGCAAGCAAATCGTTACGTGTGTGGCTAGCATAAGGAATTGTTACTTACTGACTGTTATGTTTATTTCTAGCATGGGTCGAAAAGGTCGGCGAAAACGGGTACGAATCTATTGATTTTTGTGATACCTACCAGTTTTAGTCCCTCATCTGATTATTCAATTACTTTTCATTATTAACAGTATTTTAAATTAGATTATCACTGGAGAAGCCTTATGCGCAATATTCCGAACAAAAATGTCTGTCACTTTTGGCGGGGGACGAGGTAACTTCTACGAAAAAAAACAATAGGTGCTCGCCTGGGCGATCAGCTATTATTCTATTTCCTAGAAGCTAGAGAAGACTAAAAGGCGTTCATACCATTTTTTTTATCGATATCGATATTCATTTGGTATTCTGCTTGAATCCATGAAATAAAACAGCTGCATAAAATAGAAAAAATTTAACAAGAAGAGAAAATAACTACAATTAAATAAAAGTAACTAAATTGTAATAATCTCAATAATAAAATAAGACAAGTAAAAAAAAAAATGCTAAACCATTTCAATGGACATACATAAAACACAAAACAATCAGGAAAAATTAAAAAAACAATTATCAAAAATATTTACTAAGTAATTCATTATAATGAATGAGCCACACACGTAATGATTTGCTTGCGCAAATTTAGGCTTGCGCAAGCAAATCGTTACGTGTGTGGGAAGAAATTTGCGCAGATTTCTTTGAAAACACGTTAAGTTAGATTTGCGCAAGCCTAAGTTTGCGCAAGCAAATCGTTACGTGTGTGGGAAGAAATTTGCGCAAATTTCTTTAAAAACACGTCAAGTTAGATTTGCGCTAGCCTAAGTTTGCGCAAGCAAATCGTTACGTATGTGGCTGGCATAAGGAATTATCGACATGTCAATTTAGGTTTCAAACATGACCTCAACTCTACGGTAGTCTCGCTATCATTTTTACTAAAGGACATAATCGCATGTCAATCGTAAGTAAATTTTGTTGATTTTGCGTATATTTTCGTAATGCAAAATGAAAGTATTTTGATCTTTATGAACATAAAATCGAGATGTACCAAGACTTGTTGACGTCACAGAAGCAATGTGAGGAAAATACTCGATTATGAATCGATTTTTATGTTCAATCATAGTTGGATCGAACGAAGAATCTAAATGTATTATGAGGTTAAGATTTTTAATTTCAATAAAAACATGAGTAAATATTATAAAAAAATATTGACTTAAGGAAGGTTATTCGGTTCTTTACGTAAGTATAACGTTTTTGAACGTTTTTTACAGAATTTAATAGCACAGCTAGGCATTTACACGGAACTCCGCGCGCCCTTATAACGATTAACAAAATGCATTAGAATCGATTTGAAAGTAGTTTTTATGAACGTACACGAACATTTTGTTGTTGTTATACAAAGGGGAAGTGTTCGTAGGCTTCTCCAGTCATTATATACTCAAAGTATTTTAAGTAATATATATAGTAAGTAATAAACAATAAGAAAAATAATAACAAATAACTCAATAATAAAAAAGTATCAAAGTCGTTTATTCGTAGCTCCAATACAGTGTAGTGAACACGTGACACCGAGCGAGTCGTCGCCGTGCTTCTGTGAGAACGCAATTTTGTGATAGGGCTCTTACTGCCTAGGTACTCACAATATATTTATATAGATAAGTTTATGCTTTTTGTATGTATGATTGTATTTATTGTATACTAGCTTATGCCCGCGACTTCGTCCGCGTGGAATAGTTACTTTGGGCTAACACTAAAAAAAAAACCGATTTTGAAACATTCTTCATTGGTACTCTGCTCCTATTGGTCTTAGCGTGATAATATATAGCCTATAGCCTTACTCGATAAATGGGCTATCTAATACTGAAAGAATTCTTAAAATCGGACCAGTAGTTTCGGAGCCTATTCGGTACAAACAAACAAACAAACAAAAAAATCTTTCCTCTTTATAATATTTGTATAGATGTAAATGGTAAACCACTCACTGCCTGCAGTATTGTCTCTCCTTCTTACTTTAATCCATCCAAAGGTTGTCTGTAAAAGATCGCTTTTAGCGATAAGACCGCCCATTGTGTCACCCTATGTGAAATTTCTAAATCTATGTCTGTAATTTTTATGGTGTACATAATAAAGAGTATTCTATCTATCACAATAAAAACATTTTTTAAATTACTTTTTGTCAGAACATAGTTTTAAAAACCATTTTCTTTAAACCTTGGTCTACACAACATCTCTACCATGATCCAGAAAATCTAAACTAAACTTTTAGAACCATTACCAGCAATTAAGAGGCAATCATAGTTCAAGAAAAGTTGTTTTTGACAAGTTAAGAGTAATGCACTACCTCAAACGCTTTGAGTTATGAGGCGTGCAATAGTTTCAGACTACAACATATACTCGTAGCTAAAGCTACGATTTAAAGTTACGAGAAAGTTTCCTAAAATACATAGTATCAGAAACCGCAAGTTTCAGGATAAAAGTACGCTACCGCTAGCCGGTCAGACAGCAGAAACAGGCTGATCTAAACTTTCACTGTCGTTAATTTTCTACGACAGGTTAGGTGCTAGAACATAGATACTTTTATTTATGCAATAATACAACGTTTGATAGCAACAAAAAGTGAATCTTTTTGTAAATAAGTTGGAAGTACCTAAGTATAGTAGTAGTTTACTTTGTGAAAATCATTTCATCACCCCACTGCTCTCAAAACGGTGAAGGAAAATATCGTGAGGAAACCGGCATGTCTTAGGACCAAAAATTCGATAACATGTGACATCTCCAACCTGCACTGGGCACGCGTGGTAGATTACGGCCCAGTCTCTCTCACAGGGAGGAGGCCTGTGTCCCAGCAGTGGGAACATTAATAGGCTGATTATGTATTATGTTATGTAATGTAATGTCATTTCATTACAAATAAAATAATATTGGATTTATAAATGTTTTACTAATGTGAAAGTTGAAAACTATTAGTTCTCGACGCCTCAGTTGGGGGTACTTTTGTTAGGCTTCTGTTGAAGTTTCCGATAAACTCGTAGATACCCTGTAAGTGTTGTTATATTATTCCAACCCTTAACCGCAACGAGCTATCACAAATTCCTTTTCGTATTTCATTTTGTTACCTAGAAAACCATCGAATCATAAACTTATAGTATTGAAGCTGTTCGCATGTTCATGTAATTACAAAAGTTATAAATTGTTTCAGTAATTTATATAACGTGTCTGCGGAATTTATTGTATCTATTGGACCATTAATCTACAATAGAAACTACAACAATAACTAAGATTAATAACGTATCAGACCTAACTAAGTTCTAACCATAAATGAAACTGAACAATGCTATCGAAAATCTCGCCCAACTTTCAGCGCCGCTACAAATACTATTAGATGCTAGAAGTTTGTACACACTGTATACAAACTACACTTTCTAATTTTAAGCTGTTATAACAACCACTGCTGAAACATTGAAATCTGCACCTTATCTTGACAAAGGTTTGATTTAATTTTGAGTGGCAATGTTGTAGTGTTAACGATCTGTGAAGTTGTTAGTAATGTCGTAGTATACGTTCCCTTTCGTTGGCAAGCTGCCGGGCGGCCGCTGATCAATGAACGTCTGTACAACCAGACTACTTTCACGCTGAACGTATTTTGAATTTGGAACGCTTTTTACTTTTAAAGGTTAAGCCGGCCAGGTTCATCAAGTGGATTGTTTATGGAACTCTTTGATGAGTCAGAATATAAAACGTTTTTAGGAGGAATTTTAAACAATATCTAATTAAGGGTTGAGAGTTGTGTTGTGTATCTACATTTTGTTTAGAAAATCAAAGTGGAGAGTGGTGAGAATGCTTTACAGGAATGTTTCCTAAGCTTGATCAGGCTTAACGGAGTTTGTTGATAAAGTTTTAAAATACTTTAGACCTTTCAAATGGATCTTAAAAGTTGCGTCTAAATTACATACACACATACGTAGGTTTAGCTATGAACGCAGTTAGACCTCAACTGATATCACGTATGTAACAATATAAATCTTAGAATAAAGTTACACGAAATGACATCAGACATTATAACAAACCTGTCTAGGTTAAAAACACACATCCAAAACACCAACATGAAGTAAAAATTCAAACACTCAAAGCTCGACAAATCCCACAATAATATTCACAGAGTCCGTTCGAAATAAATAAAAAAAAAATATTCGTATAATCCTGAATAAATTGTTAGTACGAGGACTTTTGTTCTCATATGCACAAAATAACGGGGAAAAAAACACCAACCAACGTGCGAAGCGAAGAGAGAGCATTTCACACATTTCTCTCGACGTTTTTCTATCTGCAACGCAAGGCTGTCTTGTTTATTTCGAAGACAATACAAAGAACTGTGTTTTTACTGAAGGAAGTACAAGACAAACTTTGTGGTGAGAAATATGGGATATCGTGAGTGTGTGATTAGAGTAGGTATAGTGTGGTCTTTTTACGCTTTTTGTGGAAGAAAGTGATTATTTCGCTATTTTGAGTCTCCACCAGACCGTGACCCCAGGTAACACTTTCGACTCCACCCATTTTTTATAGAACTCATACGCCATGCCGCCTTACATATTGGAAGTGAACCCTCCTGGAGGGTTACCGGCATTACGTTTGCGCTAAAGTTAAACATCGCGGACGGTCAACGGTATTAGGTTTAAAACCGTGTTATAAAACATTGTAAAATTGTGTTTTCATGTGGTCTTGTCGCTATATGTACTTTCCAACCTTTTTAATTTTTTGTGAATATTTGTACCGTGAACAAATAAAAGTAAAAATGCTTGGATTTTAAAACCAAATCTTATACAAATAAATCTTGTTAAAATATACACCAGATTTTATTTTCTAATGCTGTTTTCGCTAAGTAAAACCTACATTTATAATGAGCCCTCCGCGAGGGCTCCCGGCATCCCATATGCGACTACAGGGCACTGAGTTTCTTATGTCTAGCGCCCATTTATGGACTAGGTAGTAAGTCTCCTTTGATAGTTCCATTGTATTCGAATAAAGCACACTTGGGCAATCAATGCACATAACTGCTTTGAACTTGAAGACAATCATTGCTCGCATCTCCACGTAGATTTGTTTACGTAAACGTCATTTCAACTAAGCGTATTAAATCAGCTAATAGCTTCTAAATTCATGCACTATCCGTTAAACATGCAAACAAAACATTAGTCTTGTTTATTGTTTATATTTCATGTGTAGCGTGCTTAACGTGCTTACATGTTTGTTTATTATTATACATCACAGAATACTTCGGCAATGTTGTTAAAACTACGAGAGGCGCTCTATTATACGTATTTAAACTTAGTAACAAACTTCGTCTGCATAAAGAAAACAAGAAAGTTTCAAAGAATTTGTATAAAGATGAAGTCTAAAGTTCTTTTTAATATCAGGTAAGACCTTCCTGTGTTATGAATATTAAAATATTCGAAAGGGTCTTCCTGGGCCCGGTGAAAACTCTCAGAATCTTGGAGCTTTTCAGCATCCCACTTAAGATCTTAAAGAACCCAATTAAATATAAAACGCTTATTAAAGGAAGCGCCTGCAAAATGGGAATTTTTTGGCTTAAGCTTAAGTATAGTTCAAAACGGAAACTCGCTGACGAAAATATAACATACCTGTGTGTTGAAGACGTCTGCTCTTTTTCAGGGATCATCAATATTTTTCATTTTGGCCAAATATGAGGCTGCAGTATGTACAAAGTACTTTACATGCTAATTATGTAGGTAGGTATATCAGATTATCAATCGTTTATCCTAATTAAACTTCATTATTCAAAACTACTATTACTTACATGAATAATTAACTAGTATTTTATTATAAAACATTTTTTCATATTTGTAAATTCAATCAAATATTGCTGGCACTGCAGCTTTTTCAATAAAATCTTCTTAGGTTCTACGTAAGAATATTTAATTTACGAAAAAAGTAGAGAGAACCGACCCATACTGCTTCCCTGCGAACTCGACACTCTTTGGTAACTTTATCTTTAATAGTTTTTTTTCTTTTAACGAAGTTATCCCGACTGGCGACCTGGGTGGGTCCGT
Organism: Conistra vaccinii; assembly: GCA_948150665.1. NCBI lineage: Eukaryota > Metazoa > Arthropoda > Insecta > Lepidoptera > Noctuidae > Conistra > Conistra vaccinii. The sequence goes on along the minus strand of OX411324.1, from coordinate 15,226,035 downwards.
TTTGCGACAAAGTTTCCTTAACTTGGCTCAGCCTTGTCTCTTATCCTTTGGGTTGTTGACTTCGTGTCTGCTTTCACGAAATCCCGCCAACAAGTCTTGGATTTGTTGCCTTTTGGGAGTTTTGATTCGTGTTGCTACTTAGACACAAAAGACATTTCTGACACTTTTGTTATTCATTTGAAACTCTGTACAATTCTGTTTTATTTTCTTTAGGTTTTTCGCTTATTATCAACCGATTGTTTACAAAGAAAGAATTCCATCCTGTTTTTTTTTTCGTTTTTACTTGTTTAATTAAGCGAAACATGTATGTAATTAACTAGGCCTTCCAATTTCGCATGTAATACATTCTAAATAAATTATCACTATCACACGTTCACATAGCGTGCAACACTCACATACCATTGCATTTTAAAATTAATCGTAGCCACCCCTGTCAACAGCCCACGACGGGTCAACGACCCCGCCTATTTAGAACGAACAATGTTTATAAAGTTAAAGGAATAGCAGGAAGTAGGGCGAGGGGCAGTGAGACGCGGTCTTAATCCTCCATTCAACTGTTTTTGAATTACAACATGTATGTATCTCTCTGTAGTGTGCACTCGTGGGATGTCAGCTTTATAATAGGGTAGCAAGTAAAGTGACGTTTTAATGTTTGCGTGTCGGAAGCCAAAGGTTGAGTGCAGATTACCGCAGTTGTTTGTAAGTGAATCAACTAGGTGACAAGCAGTTCACGTGGATGGCGTAGCGCGTACGCGTGGGCGCGGGATGTTTTGTAGGGCATTGTGGGGGAGTATGGCATGGCCTAAATAAGTTTAATTTGATTTTAAGGGCACTATCATCGTAAAAATACGGATATTAAATAAAGAGGTACCTATTCTAAATTCTGCTAACGCAGCTTGCACCATGTTTATGCATAAATTCGAATCCTATTTAAACAAATATAAACAAAGGTTTGACTACCATCGACAAATATACTGCCATTTGCCCACCAACATAACCTATTATTCAAAACGTAGCTAGCCAAAGCAAACAGCAAGTGTAAACTAATGCCTACTAGAAGCACGTAGAATTTCCGTATTACTCCCGTTTATCAACCGTAAGGCTACCGTACAGGAAAATATTTCAGTAATAATTACAAAATTAGGTTGAAACTCGTTAAAAAGCCAACGGGCGGTGGAACGGACCCTTAGAGAATGGTGCTCACAAAATACACAATACATGCATTCTTTTTGGGTGTCGGAAAGCACGTTCCATTTTCAAATATTTTATTTTTCCGGGGACGCAAACATCACGCTGCTCTCTACTAGCTTTACTTGACAGTACGAAATATGTACAGAACAACCAATTTATCTTTGCAGTTCACTGCGGCGCTGTTTGCTAAGGCAACTGTCAACGAAATGTCAGATTCGGTACATTTAAACTTAGTTCCCTATTTCGTGATTAGTTGGTTATCTGTTAATCTCTTTTTGAGGTTGAAAACTTTTTCACAATGTACGAAAAATTATAAGTACCTACCTTTACTGTTTTTAATCAAAATGTTTCCATTATATTACTTATAGACCACTTCTTTTTCGAAATAGATCAATATTTCATTTCCTTCTGTGCCAGCCCACGGACGACAGCGGAAATCGATTGTTTGTAGAACAGTTTATTCGCTATTAATAATGCAAACTTAAGCCACACTGAACAACCGATCGATGCGAGAAACTGTCGTGTTGCCTACAATACGTAGAATTTGTACGAATTGCATTGCACCACAACTACATAACGATACGAAATATTGAATACAATTTCAGTGCGGAAAGGGATGCAACCAATCTATCATTGCAAGTCAGATTCACTTTGAAAGCGGTGCGAGATTAGATCTCTCCCATTTGTGAATGTGCAAAATGGGCGAAAATATAGCAAGGATAGTGAAACTGGACGGTTGTTGAAGTTGAATGATAATATTGTTTAAATTTTAAAATTAAACTCTTTAGATGGTTCATATAGTTTTTTTTTTATAGTTTAGAAGAATTTCTGCAATATAGTATTTTTTTTTAATTATAGTTTTGTGGCGTGTGTTTTTGGTATGATAGGTGTGTGATGGGTGTGTGGGTGTGTGGGTGTGTGGGTGTGTGGGTGTGTGTGATATTTATTGTAACATATTTATCATAATGAAAAAATTATGTTAGAACATGGGTATTTTTCTGTATATTCTGCATATCTTATTAAAATAAGCAGGTTATTAATTTGCATGCCCTAAGCAAGCAAAATAATGGACTGTACATTAAAACACCAACTTTTACAACTGGTAACACCTGTATTCTCTTAAGTTTGAAGTTAAGCAGACTATCTTCAAAGTAGTATGTTGCTTAGATATTATATGAAACATTTTCGTAAAAGGAAATGTATTTAAAGTGTTGTTATCTCCTTTGAATGTCAGTCAACAACTGCTAACTCCAGTATACCCAAAAAAGGTTGGATGCTTGCCTTATCTTAACCTCCTTCCTTACTAACCTTTCGGGTGGAACTGTAACGACCACAGCTTCGGTGCAGCTAACAACGCCATTCTCCGTAATCTTCATTGCAACTATTTCCATCCAATCAAATCACTTTAACATCTAATCTAAAACTTGAAGATTATTATTACTAACAATAATTAATTCTAAATAAACTATTTGATACGACATTTCTAAAACAAAGACCAAAGTGAAAGTTAGAAAGAATCACAGATAGAACGAGAAATATATGAAAAGTACACGCAAATTCGTCGCAAGCGCAGTGCAGACTGAATTAACCGCCGTCGTCCCCAGGGGATTAACTGATCTAACTCGATGATACTCGGCTCACGGCTGGATTGCTGCAATTTCGTGCTGCTATTATTGCAGCCATGAGGGCAGGACACCGGCTCTCCGGCGAAATGAGTAAATAGACACTTGATGGGGCCAAATGGGCAGTGCCCGCGGCATTCAGCATTCGGCTAATATCGTATCAATTTGTAAACTTAAACTGACGGGTTGTTGGTATGATAGATGAGACTGCGAAATGTAAGTAGGTACTTCTGTAAACTGTCGGGAAGCACAGTACATAATGGACCGGTGATTTTTTACAATAGTTATAGTTTATTTGTAGAATATACAATTTTTAGCGTATTTTTGAAAACCCCAAAACTAGCAAAACTGCAAAACCATAGGTGCCCATACAAAAATCGCCTGTTTTCTTAGCTTGGGGTAGAGTTCACGTAGCGGGTCTAGGTTGGTTCCCAAGCAATAATGAGGTCAATGACATTTTCAAGGTCAAACTCATCACCACAAGTCAAGTTCGAACACCCCAAAAGAAAAGCCAAACCAAAATATTCTCAAATCTTCGAATATTACCTTGTTACAAGCTCTGAAGTCAAGGACATTTTCAAGGTCTATGTCAAACGACTAAAGAGTTCTATATGAAATCATCATCATTTTATATTAAAACAAGAAATTTCACGCAGACAAAGAAGCTAGTGTGGGAGAAAGAGGACCAGTTGAGCTAGAATGCAAATAGTTTGTGGATGTGGGACACTGGGACATAAACTCACGTAGTTGCGTAAACCATTTTCGGCTGATGAAAACGCTACATAATGCAATTGCAATGCAGAATTGAGACCAGTCTTACCCTAGACAATGCGTTCTTGACCCCTGTCAATTTCATACGAACGACTATTGTGTTTTGCGAATTTGATCCATATTACTACTAGAACTTGTCCAACTGCCAGGTGTCAGGAACGACTCGGTATCATACTTGCGACAAACAAATAGGCGACAAATGCTAGGGCGACAGTACGATATATCGACCATCAGCGGTGCGACAGCACATCAGCTCGACGATCGTTGCGACTGATTGTTTTCACGACAAACGATGGCACAAGGAAGGATATTTTGATCGACGGACGATAGCGCGACACAATTTTCGCTCGACAAACTAAAGCTCGACAAGCATGTGTGTTTCAAACATCTTAAAAAAGTAAGAAGCCGTAATTTCATAATGGATATAAATATATTCTCTTAATAGAAGCAGGGGTGATTTGTTTTACTGGTGTTGTGAAGAGAAGAAGAAAATACAATGCGACGCGAGTGCAGTTACGAGCAAGGCGAAAACGATGTATTAAATATAAAAATAAAACCTAGTTACCATATTTTTATTTTGTGTGATTAAGTATACTATCGCTGCAATGTTTGTCAATGTTAACGCTTTAATTTGTCGCGTATTTGTTTCAGGAACGTTTTTAACGTTGTTTGTCAGGAACGCATTTTCTCAAAGGCCGGACTGTAGAGTCGGCACATTTTCTAATCTTACCTAACGATATACAAGTGAAATACAATAGACGATGTATATCTAGTAACTTAATCCGCTTAACCGTTCTTAAAGAGTTAGAGAACCCTGTAAGATATACAAGTGACAGAAAATGTATAGCATAGTGAAAGTAATTCGAGTAGTGACACAGTAGCCACAACATATTTAATTAAAGTAAATACCACAGGGATATGTAAAGTTACCAACTCAGTAGCTACCTATGTAAATGGGAAATCTCCAAGATGTATTTTGGGATCGTATTTTGCATTTAAATTAAAATTATTCGTTGATATAGGACGTGTCATGTTTCTTTGACAACCAAATTATAGACTTCACAAGTATTCCGATAAATCCTCGGTAGTTCAGGTAAATGTTATTCGAGTTGGAAAAGGAATTTTCATGAGGTTGTTGGAGGATTATTAAAAGTAGTAAAATTCTTTGGAAGGTAAGCGACACTTAATTAATAATGACAAGGTAATGACAATATACCAAATCTTTTTTTTATTCAATAGGCCAAATCCTGAAAACACTACCTTGGTAATTACTCGTCGTGTCACAAAATCATCTAAAATTGATTATAATATTTTAATGACCACCCCATATCCAAAAACGAATCCGACAAAACCACATCGCGTATTCGTCCGGATAGTGTCAAAATTCACGCCCATTCGCACACTACGTCACGGAAAAGTTGCCAGATAGTCGAATGTGGTCGAATGTCACATGCCGCATCACGCGACTCGATCGAAGGCCGGTGGGGCCGAGGGGCGGCTGGAGGGAAGTGCTCGGAGGATATTGTCGATTTTAATGCGCCGGAGACAACGCAATCTGTGCGGCTATGCGCACAACATGCAGTTAAGGGCTCGGAAATTGTGTCGATTCATAAAATAGTCATTATTTATTTACCAGCCTGTTACTTTCCCAAAACAATCTGCCTAGCCTTGTCGGCTTCCAGTCTAACCGGATGCAGCTGAATACCAGTATTTTACATGGAGCGACTGCCGATCTGGCCTCCACAATCCAGTTACTGGGTAATACTAGTAAGACCCCCCCCTGACCCCTTGGTAAGACTAGTTGTCAGTTTCGGGCTTCCGACGACCAGCTGTAACGACTGTCGAAGATCCACGAATGACAACCGGGACCAACGGCTTAGTGTCCTTTTCGAGGCCCGGAGGAGTCTTGGTATGTAAAGAAGATAGTCACCCTTCCACGGACCAACCCCGGCAAGCGTAGCTTTACCTAATGGATTGACCCGTGCGGCAGGGATTACTTAGTCAAGAGCTTCGCCAGCCTGTTACTGACCAACTGCAGGGCAAAGGCCTCTTCTCGTACAGAGAAGGCACGGAGCATTGCTCACCACGCTTGTTCTTGGCGGATTAGCGATTCCAGATTTATGGATATTGTTCTATGTTCTATGTTAGAGGGTTTGGTTTCCGCACTTAGTCCTTCAAGTGGACCATTGTGCGTGGGCCATGGCGGCCGCTTGGGGGGGTTATTCCAGATTTATGGATATTAAATTATAAGTTCAGGTTTCCTCAAGATTTTTTCCTTTACCGATATCAGTGATTTCTAGATAAACTTTACAGTACATTTGAAATGAAAGTCATTATTGCTTCTTTATTTTGTCATCTAATTGGAATCTTTGAACTGATTAACAGTTCTTGCGTGCCCTACTGATCTTTGATTGACAAGAAGCAATTTCGATGCCATTATTATCTGTCATCGGCTTATCGGCTATCAGAAACAAATTAAATTCACCTGTTTTCCTAAATGCATGACATGACATAGAAACTTTATATTATTAAGTATAACTAAAATTATAAACTATAAAAGTATTAGTAGCTTATAATTCCCATTTTGTGCAAATTCATTCATAACCTCAAGTTTCAAGAACATCACAATTTTCTGGAAAGATAGTTTTGTTTTCATATCGTGGAGGGAGATAAGTTGTTTGCGCCTCAAATCTTATTTATAACGACAGGACTACAGTCGCAGATGCGCGTCTTAAGTCTGTGGCGAACAGTTGAGGGGTATTCTGGAATAGCTTGAAATAGTTAATGGTATTGGTTGGTAAATTTATTAAAATAGTCCTGTTTGTTTTTCTTTTATCGGTATAATTGGCATTTTACTCTTCTTTAATGGTTTTCATTGACAGTCCAATAATGCTCTTTTTGTTTTAAAATGAAGATTGCACGGAACTTCGTAGTTAACTTAAGTTTTGGCATTGACTGAGATATAATTTGTAAGTTGTCTGGTCAGGAAGTTCTACACTGTTTTCAGTATAACAGGCTGCGAGTCCTTTGTCTGTTTCCTATAACGACCGCGACACAGCTGGTGCGAAGCGAGCTTACCGCGACTACGCGAAGTGTTCTCCGCGATTCCACAATATTGTACACTCGCACTGTCTCGCTCTTTCTTGCACACTCACGTCAATCATTCTCGGAACGCGGCGAACACGTTGCGCATACGTGGCGAGCGCTTTGTACAATCGCCTCGCTGATAACTCGCTCGTAAATCGCCAGGCCCCCGTTCATGCACAAATGTGAAAACATTTGGGGGGCCTGGCGATTTGCGAGCGCGTAACAACGCCCCCTTTTGAACGTCATTCGAGCGCCAAAGACTTAATTTTTACGGATTTAATTCTCTATTCACATCGGTAATATTCGCTCGCGATATCGTACCGCAGGTTCAGAATAGGCGCTCCATCATGTCAATATATGTTTTATAGAGCTCGTGCATCCTGTTCGGAGGAGGCGACGCGGCGGTAACTGCCGTGAGCAAGGAAGTGTGCAATGTAAGAGGATGGTGCTGTTAGTCTGCCTACGTTTAAATATAGACAAAGAGAGTTGGGACCCATATCTTCCGTGTGTCTGAACACCGTTGAGCACCAATTTGTTTGCCAGGTGTGATACCATATTCATCAGTGAACATGTAATACGACTACACGAGGTATCAGAAAGATGATCAGATGAAATGATACTACGAACATAATACACACATCAAAAGTGTCTAGGGATCAAGCATTTTTATGCGGATTTCTTGAGATTGAGATGTGGCTTTGTAATAAATTTATGATTTTATAAATTTATATGGATCCTTTTTGGTGCATTTCATAATTTGAATCAGGAACTGTGAATCAAATTCGAGTAAAAGATGAAAATCAGCTGTCAATATTTTCCCTATAAAAACATACAACGCATTGAAGACATTATTAGTGCTACTGTTTCCCTACTACTGATTAAAACCAACGTTATTATGGAGCAGCGACGTCATTTAAGCAGGGAAGAAATGCTCAGAGCCGTGGGAATGATAGAAGCTGGTTCCCGGCAACGTACTGTGGCTTTAGCTCTGAATACAAGTCAGAGTGTTATCAGTCGACTTTGGACACGTTACCGAAGCACTGGTACCGTGGCTGAGCGCCATGGAGGACGGTATCGCTGCACCACACGGAGACAAGACCGATACATTCAAATCTTAGCTCGAAGAGCTCCAACAATAACCGCCATGATGTTAGCCGTGAGGCTTCATCACTCTTCAGGGAACTTAATTAGCGACCAAACAGTCAGAAACCGCTTGCATGAAGTGAACCTTCATTCCCGAAGACCGCTACGGGTACCACCTATAGCAATGCACAATCGTAGGATTCGATATCAATGGGCTCTTGAACACAGAAATTGGGCAGAAGAACAATGGCGTTTCGTGTGCTTTTCTGATGAGTCTCGTTTTGGTATGAGACCGGATACAAGACGTATACGACACTGGAGAACCCCTGGACGCCAACAGCGATTAAAATCCTGCCAGGAAGTCCATCCTTATAGTGGTGGAACCATCATGGTATGGGCGGGTATTTGGATCGGCGGAAGAACTGAGTTGATTTGGATCAGAGGCAACCTCAACGCTCAAATTTATGCTGAGACGATTGTATCAGACGTCATCGTTCCTCTACAAGTGCAAATCGGTCCCTTATTTCAGTTAATGCATGATAATGCACGACCGCACACCGCAAGAGTTGTAAGACAGACTCTCGCCGCAGCTAACATCAATGTCCTGCCCTGGCCTGCTCAGTCGCCAGACTTGAACCCGATTGAGCATGCATGGGATATGCTACAGAGAAGAGCTCTGCCGAATATGGAGGGTATCCAGTCGCAAGAAGACCTTTTTTTGTTGTTGCAACGAACATGGGCGGCCATTCCACAGCGTGATTTGGATGAACTCATTTTGAGTATGCCAAACCGATGTTCTTGTGTTGTTAGTGTTCGCGGTAGAAACACGGATTATTAATTGTTTAAGTTACCCAATAAAATTTTAAAGAAAACTGTTATTTCAGTCTTTTTTTCGAACTTTAATGTTAGTGGTTCAAATGTCAAAAATCCCTTTATTAGGAAAATGGCAAATTTCTTTATTAATGCAAAGGTGACTTGGTTTATCGTTACTGTGACAAACGAAAACACTTTATTTGATGAATCCTTAAAGAAAATTTTAATTAATATCAATCAGGAGAAAAGTTATTGCAAAAATATATGTTGATCCCTAGACACTTTTGATGTGTGTATATTGTCAATACGAATATTTTTAAGCCCTTTTGCCCAATTTATTTATGAGAAATCAATCCAGCAAATATCACATCCCCTTTATGATCCTCCTCGCTTTGTATTCACAGCAAAAGGAATCCCAAAATTTCAGTTTATATGTCACTAATATTTATATCGATAAATACACAAAGAAAAACATTCGATATTGAATTTTGTGAAGGTGTTACGCTGTATTTATCACTTTGAGCCATTCCTCAAAGGGCGACAACCGATTTGCTTCGAACTCCTAATCCTTACACACTCACAAAGGCATTTTCGACCCTACTTCTTGAACAACAAGGTTGATAATATTCTACGGGTCCGTTAAAGGATAATTTTGCAAGGTTCACATAAATCGCATCGTTTAGGAGCGGACGGATGTATTCGTTACGATATATATGTGGATGTTTACATAATATTTTATCCAGTTCAGGCAACCCAGAACCTAGTAACTATACATCCAAGTTTGTAGGACGCAAGTTCTATAAATAATAGACAAGGGAAATAGAGGTGGCCTAACTATCAATCAGAAAAGAACCAGAATACAAAGACGCCAACATTGGAGTGTTATCAATCCACTTAGCAGCAAATCAGCAATCCAAGTACATATTTCATAAACTATCAATTTAGACCAAAACACATCCCTTTTAAAGCCCTAATCTACGCTAGTATTCGGTCATAATCCGCAATTTATGCCCGAAGCGTGGGGCAGACGTCTCACGTACGCTACGCTACAAAACTACCGCCGTACAACTCAATAAGGCGTAGCACACACGCCGCGCTCGAGATGTCTCCAGGGCCCTCCAGCATACAATGGCTGCCCGACACCCAGACTGTCTGCACCTACCTCCATATATTGTACTAATGACGACCTACGAGCTAATTAGGTGTAGCTAGCGCTAATTAGACCAGCGTGTGTCTGATCTTTCGGAATTAATTTATTTTATACTTTGTTCCGATTTCCGTCATCATTACGTCGAGAGTGGGACGTGACGTGTGCTTACTGTGAAGCTGTTAATGAGTTTTTAATCATTTTCGTCATTGTTCTGAGCGATCTTATGCTCCCTATATTTTAAAGCTTGGTATGAAGATGAAACTACTACTACCTAAAGTTTTGTTAACCTTACATATTATACAGTCTGTTAACTAACAGAGGGCGTTCCCCCCGCAATTCTGTAGCGTCCAAACATGCTAGAAAAAATATTAATATTAAAAATAAAAAATTATAAAACATTCATAAAAAATATTAAATTAATAAAAACAAACACTCTGTACACGCGCACTTGTCGCACTTGTTTTTCCAAGTTGAAAAACAAGTGCGCGTGTACAGAGTGTTTCTTTTACGTATCAATTTAATGTTTTTGTGAAAATTATATTAAGTAATAAAAAATAAAAAAAGGATGTTTTTTTTTCAATGTAAATATTTTTTTCCATTTCTGGACGCTAATCTATTGCGGGTTAACGGGAACGCCCTCTGTGACTTAACATACCGCATGTTGCAGTGGTAATAAATAAACCACTCCCTCAATAAATAAAATATAAACGTCCCAAGATCTAGGAACAAAAACTTATTGCTTTATTAATCCTACTAGTAGGTACTGTTAGTATTATTAGCAGTACCTACTAGTCGGTTTGACAAGTTTTTGGGCCTTATAAACGCCTGGAACCGATCGATACAGAAAATCACAGCCCTATCACATAAATCACATTTATTATAGAACACAAATATCAAAATTAAACAAACAAAATTGATGGGAAACTGTTTACGTTATTAATTTAAACCGTGTAACCTAAGAAACCTTTCAAGCGATACATTATTCCATCATATTGGTTCTTAAGTGGTTTTCACAACAACAAATGGAGGATGAACCCCTTACATTTGTAGCTCGTATTACACTTGATTTATTTTTAGGCGCTAATATATCACAAGGACCAAAATAGACTAGCTTCGAATCTGGTCCTGCGATACGAGTATTATACTCCCTCACACGGTATTCCCTATTTTCTCACAGAAGATCTGTCAAACACATGTGCGGACAATTAATCAGGTTCACAGGGACGGCTAAGACATCTGGGTGTACCTTTGTCCAAATGTCAATTAGGAAATGGTTACAGACTTTATAGTAAAAGGACCAAGATAAATGGACATTAGCAATAAAAAGCACCTGACTACCAAAGACAAAGAGCTTATGAAAATCAATCAACGAAAGATTGTAGAGATAAAACGTGGAAATTAAGAAAAATGTCGTTTTTTGCACCGGTTCCGCCCCGCCTACTCCATTTTTGCATCGGTTCCGCCCCGCCTGCTCTTTTTTTGCGAAGCCAAACTTAGAATAAGTTTGGATCGTATCTTTAATTAAATTCTTGTACTTATCATTTTCAATTTATAACGAAAGTACGATGAGTTTTTAAATAAAGCGCCAGTCCTTTTAGTCAGAAGATTTGAAACGTAAAGTTTACAAGATTTCAATGTTAACAGAATGAACTTTGACATTAATCCCCTTTTGTCACCTTTGTGTACTGCCGTTTGCATGTATAAATAAATCTTTTCAAAAGGTTTATAAATTAACCTTGGCTAAAATACAAACTTTCAGTGGCAGAGCAGTGGTGGCCCAGTGGTAACGGCCCCGACTTACGAGTTGTAGGTCGTGGGTTCGAATCCAAGCAGGCGCTTTACTTTGTGTGAATAATTTCATCACCACTGCTCTCAAAACGGTGAAGGAAAACATCGTGAGGAAACCGGCATGTCTTAGAACCAAAAAATTCGAAGACATGTGACATCTACCAACCCGCACTGGGCCCGCGTGGTAGATTACGGCCCACTCCCTCTCACAGAGAGGAGGCCTGTGTCCCAGCAGTGGGAACATTAATAGGCTGATGATGAAAAGACAAACTTTCGCTTTTACTTATTAAATAATTATAACACAGAAGTCTTTAAAATTCAATTCAAAATTCAAAAGTCATTTATTCAAACTAGGCTGAGAATCACCTAATAACGTGACAAAATTAACTGAAATAAATCGTAATAAAAACCCATATTTCAGCGATATTGTAAAATCTATTCATATTCACAATCCCGTTACCGATTAAGTCAATTCCAATCAACTTCAGAAAACTGAATCGGAGCGCAAATGTATCGAGAACCGAGTGCTATCGAGTCTAATGTAAAGTGACATTGATTGCGCCGGCAACACTTTAGACCACTAACAGCGTTAGTTTCCGAAATCTTATCTGACCACATAAACATTTACGACTTTTCAATTGGTTCACACTTTGAATGTTTTGACTCAATTTGAGTATGAGTTCGGATTTATATGTACCTATTCTGTTTATGGTAGTATAATTGTGGTATCTTCCCATTAATTAGGTATCAATTTGATATTCTGTAGTTTATACACGAATTGAGATAAAATCTTACTGAAAATGCAGTAATTTTTTTCATGTTTTGCTAATATGCATCTTTCATACCTACTGAAATGTATGAAACATTATTTTGCGTAAGTAACACATGAAAGGTAAACACGCCTTTATTCCCCGAAAAGGTAGACAGCAGAAGCAGTGTGACCAGATTTAGCAGAATTCTGCGATTATAGTAGAATTAGATCCGAAATTTAGGGCAAAAACAGCTATAATTATTTTTAGATCTGCTATCTGAAAATAATTATCCTAGCTGTTTTTGGCAGACTCTTATAAAACCTCCGCAGAAATTGAAAATTAGCAAATTCTAGCTGTAATAATAAAATATTGCTATGAAAAAAAAAATTACGCAAGCAAAAAGCAAGTTTTTGACTTTAATGGATTTGGAAGGTGAGTCAGCCCAGAATCTGTTTGATGCTCTGTCACAGTTATTTGCTAATGCTAACTTGTATATATTGACTGTATTAGATTTGGTGCTGATACTACAAGTGTTTGGGCATGTCTAGGTATAATATCATTGCTAAGTTATGAGAAAACAATCCAAAACGCGCATTCGTAAAAAGAAAAAGAAAATATATATTTATATATACAGGGTGGGTGAGATGAAATTTTACGTCGGTTATTTAAAGAAAAATCTGCTGTTTCGTAGAAAAGTGCAATACCTACACGGTCAAAATGTATGGAACGGCTGATTTTCGACGAAAAATTTCAACGCAGGGGGGTTCAGAATTATGTACTGAATCCATGGTATCATACTTCGCGTGGATGTCCCTGCCACCCTGTATTTTGATGACTTTAGCAGAATGTTGGCAAGCAGCTGGCATAATGTTCAATTTAAATCTGGTCACACTGCAGAAGTGATTTTGGTGCTCATATTCTATAACCTACATAAACAAAATACTCTGTCTTGTCCGTTATCAGCTTTTAAAAACAAAACGCAGTTTACAAGTTCACACCACTCTGTTTCTCACAGATTGTTAAGTGTCAACACACAGCCATGTCACGTCGTACTATTTGTTTTTTGTTTAGATTAGCCAGCCCTAGCCTGCTCTTGTTGAAAGCTGTCAATTAAATAAAAATGATTGGCGGACATAATGGTTCATTAATTCGTTTCTGAACGTTTCATAAAGTGTCCATTGCAGCTTCATTTGTATCTGAAAGGATGCACCCAGTGTAGCGGAAGTAATGAGTTGTTTTGTTTGTTAATGAAGATGCTATTTTCATTTTATAATTATGTTTGGTACCATATTATTCAATTGCTGGTAAGATTTTAGTATTGTATTGATAATAATAGGTACAAAAACACTTGTAGGTATGTACTTGAGTAACTAAGCAGTCATAATATGTAGTTAAAGATCTGGAGACCGAGAGACCAATTTTTTTTTTGGTACGTTTTCTACAAATGAAACCTAGCTAGATCGATTTATCGCCCCCGAAATCCCCTGCATACTAAATAAATTTCATGAAAATCGTTGGAGCCGTTTCCGAGATTCAGATTACATGTACGTATTGCTCGTTTAAAGGTATTAGATTAGATAGATATATTTAGATTATTAGTTTACATAAGTGTGGATTTTTAACTGCTTCTTTGGTCTAATGGTCGCAAGCGCTATTGCTGAGCATGAGGTCCTGCTCCTGGGTTCGATTCCCAGGTTAGGCAGTGTTATTGGGTTTTTCTGGAATTTCTCGGTAGCAGCCCGATTTCTGGATTTATTTGTGCCCGGTTGATAACGTAAATTCTATATTTTCATTCCACCAATTGATTCAGCGTCCGTCCAATCCTCAAGGGTAATCCGCATGCATGGGCGATATAATGCATATGCATACTTGACGAACGCCTGCTCCGGGGTGGAAATCATTCGATAGTACGCCATCTGTTGTTTTTTCGTAATGATAAAAGCCCACAGACCGTCCTACTTTTGTTTTTTGCCTATCTTAATAGAGCAATAGCAATAGGCTCACCCCCTATTACATGGGACTTAAACAAAACTGGCGAAATGTGAGTGTAGGTACTATAGGTACACCTCTGCCCAACCCTTTGGGGAAACAAGGCGTGATGTTATATTATTTACTTAATTAAAAAGTTTACCCGTTTTAAAATTCACACACTTGCAACAACCCTACGAAGCGAGATAAAATAAAATCAACATAAAAAGCACTTGATAATTTTCACTCAACTAACGTTTCAAAAATATCCGTGCTCTCCAACGCGGATTAAAAATTTTCAAGCACTGTTACGCAGCCACTAGTGGCGTACGTAGATAAGTGTGGAAAATGAGAGGAAAACCTCTGCTTTTATGAAGTACGAGGCGTTAATTACACGGAAGCGTCTGCGACCCATAAAATTTTAGATAGGTAGGTTCTTTGCCCGAAATTTTCAATTTAAATTCGCCGGATTTTTGGGTTATTTGTAGGTCCTTATAATGGATGATTAAGTCCATTAATCTCCCAAAATACCTTCATTTGTATTATCCACTTTTTTAATATTTTTCATAATGGAATGTTGGAATTTTTACATTATAATTCGGTTCTTTATACACGCTACTTTTATTTATACTTTTTTACTTACATAATGAGCGTACAGATGAGCTTATAAAGTGGTCCCTAGACGATCATGCGGCATGACATGCAAATGCAATTCTTTGTATGAGACTACGTGAATTATCATGCTGCATGAAGGACCCTGTGGGTCCATCACGCATGCGTCATGCATTTTTCATTGCATGATGAACATGACATCATTGACAATATTGTCAATCAACTGCCAGCACTTAGTTCGCATGTCATTCACATCATGCAATACAGCTAATCGGTCATGAATGCATGACAGCACGTAACGCATGTCATGCCGCATGATCGCCTAGGGACCGCTCATGAGATTAACCTTTCCTTTTGCAAATCCTACCAGTGCAACAGTGCTGACGTATTACAAGTCTACACAAAAAACGCAAAAAAATCTGTTCTATGCCGTTGCTGTGTTATTTCAGCGTGCAGTGACTTTTTTCGTTTATTTCGGTAGTAAAACAAATCCTCACGTATAATTTGTCAAATCCGTCTGTCCTTTCTACCGGACCTTTCGTCATTCTGCCCCGGAATTTATGTTTGACCTCTGGTAAACACACATACGTCATCATCATACATACATACATACATACATACATATTATAAATGTGAAAGTTTGTATGTTTGGATGTTTGTTACTCAATCACGCAAAAACAGCTGAGCGGATTTGGATGTAGTTCATAACCTGATTAACACTTAGGATACATTTTATCCCGGTACGAACGCAAGCACGCGGGCGAAGCCGCGGGCAAAAGCTAGTAAAAAATAAATATGAACTTCTGTTAGAGAATCCTAAAAAAAAAACGAGTGTGCTTTACAGCAATATTAAGATAATAAGCAACATTAAAGGAGCGAGGCCACATCAAGGTCGTTTCTGACGGCCAACTGTAGCACCACCCACGCTCATTGGTCAAATCAAATAGCGCGCGCTACATCGACTTCCTGTGACATACGTCCCTTTTCATGAAATCACTCCCACAGATTTGATTATTTAGACTTATTTTATTTTTGATTGCAGGAAAACGAGAAGAAAAATGTTATCAATCAATAATCCTTAAATTACAAAATGTAATAAGTACTAGAGTTATGCCCGTTTTCACCTTCATGAATCCCTAAACAAAAGTGCACTGTTAGATTTTCAACGCTAGGCTTAGCGCTGAGAGTTGAAAATCCAACAGTGCACTTTTATTTAGGGATTCATTTAAGTATCACTTAGTTGTCGGTGAAAACGGGCATGAGACTGTCTCAGTTTAAGTCAGAGTTATCCTCATATTTTATAAATGTGCTTTCCACCAGCACACGTCTTGAAATTACTACCGTACTCAAATATTTATCCAATTTTTTATGATGCAAAAGTAAACACAGTAGAATACAGTATGAGTAGACATGTTATAAATTGAAAGGCGCCCTTTTCGACAAAATATTCCAAGGCATAGGCTCGCTAGATTCCGGCCCACTGAATATGAAATCAAACGTCTCGTATCGTTCACATCAAATTCCTTCTCATGACCTCCCATATTTTACTTCGGGAAATATTTAACTGATCCTCTGATGATGAAAACTTTTTTAAATGATTGAACATCTAAAAACTATTCACATTTTCTATTTTTTATTTTATTTAAAAATATTTTAGCCTGTTTTTAATTTTCTTGCTTTTTCCCTAGCTAGGGTACCCCGAACAAACGTGATAAGTTAGCTTGAAGCTGTGAGCAACATCGCGCGAGCCGAATTGGTCGCAGTAACTAGGCTAGGACACATCAATCATTTGGGTTAGGTTAGAACTGTGACCCAACCGCGCTAAATCCAAGTAGGTCGCAGTTACTTGGCTATTTAGTATTTTCAGGTTCTCAAAATAGGAATGATTAAAGGTTCACAAAAGGCGCAATCATTATATTAGAGTGTTCAATAATATTTTAGGAGCACAAAATGATAATTATTAGAGGTTCGATTAAATATAAGTCTCATGCTACCTACATACCTTGTATTTTTGCATTAGAGCTTTGGTCTTTAAAAATCTTATAATTTAAGCTCAGAAGGACCAATTTAATTTCCAAACAAAATCCCACCGTAACGAGAAATTGAATTGAATAGTTTTAACAATGTCTCAAGTATTCTTCCAATAAGTACAGTCGAATCAATTATTAAAATCTGTAGACCGAAGAGACTTCACTGCGGACAAACATCTTAGCATCCTCTTTATCTCATTATACGAAGGAATTTAGTATCAAAGGCATTAATGGCATCTTGAAGCGCTTATGAGAATCCCTGTGCTCTTAATTACATTCCTTTGTTCAGGTGAATAGCTCAGGTGGGCATCTTTTTTAATTCATCGTTGAAATAAAGCGTAGATACCTTTAAAAAGTAAATAATACAGGGTGGCAGGGACATCGACTCGAATACTGTTACCATGGATTCAGTACATGATACTGAACCCCCCTGCGTTGAAATTTTTCGTCGGTAAAAAAAAATTATCTGCTGTCCCATACATTTTGACCGCGTAGGTATTGCACTTTTCTATAAAACAGCAGTTTTTTTAAAATAACTGACGTTCATTTTCAACCCAGGGGGCTTCAGAATCATGTATTGAATCCATGGTATCAGTGTCGATGTCCTTTGCCACCCTGTATACAATCTAGTCATTTATATTGTGTTTCTACAATATGTTCTATTTTATAGCTACAACCTCATCTTGAACACAAACAATCAGTCAACTCTGCCTATCGCAGTCCACTGCTAGACATAGGCCTCTCTCAGGTTGCGCCACAACACAGCGTTGCCAGTCGTCCCGATATTGGCGGGACGTCCCGATTTTTAAATCAAAAATAATGGCAGGACAGGCTCAGTCCTGCTTTTCGGGAATAACTCGACCATGCGTGCAGTATGCTGAGGAAGCGCAGCTGGGTGGCACAGAAAAATGTGGACTGGCCACCCGGCGCGTAATGTAAATAATTTTTCCTTTTGATTTTTTTTATTCAGAAGACTAAGGAGACTCAACTACCTAACGATAGGGTAAATCTGATTTAAAATAACATTTTTATATTAAAATACATTTTCTATGTCTATTTTTGCTATCTATTGTCACGTAAACGTAACTTAAAACTCAAATAAAAAGATAAATATTTAAAAACTTCTGATTGTATACGTTTTTTTACTATGTCCCGCCTTCGACGAAAGAATCCCGCTTTTTTCACTTAAAAATTTCTGAATCCCGACTTCGCCAAAAAAAAAACTGGTAACGCTGCACAACACCCTGTCCTCTGCCTTCCGCATCTAGTCTGTTCTAAGTCCCAGCCACTGTTTTAAGGTCGTCGGTCCATGTAACTGGGGGGCGTCTTACACTACGCTTGCCGGCGATCGCTGTCTCCACTCTAGGATGCCTCTGCTCCACAGGCCATCGGTCCTTCGACAAACATGGCCAGCCCACTACCACTTCAGTTCTTACTCTGCAAGCTATGTCGGTAACTCCGGTTCTTTTCCGGATAATTGAATTTATCATGAGCATAGCGCGCTGAGCGACGTTTCATTCTAAACCTGGTTTTCTAGGTTTTCGTTGTTCTGCGTTTTTCACCATGACATGAACTATTCTCGTATAGATATATCGTGACATAGCGCAGAGAATAAATAAATTTGAATACGTACTACCCCGCACTTATTCGAAAGTAATAAAACTGAATTTATTATCCGAGAATACATGATACCAATTTAATGCTCTGATAACTTTGAAACTATTTATATGTAAATTGTCTACCACACCCAATCATTTTAATCAAGTCGGCATAAAATTATTAAAATGGTCCTTTGGCCCTTCCGTCCTTTGGTCCTGGCCATCGCCTCAACACGCTTTTAAAATTAAAGTAAATATCTGGGAAGTTTAACCTTAAGATACTGTATAAGTAAATGCTGAAATTTAATGTTAGTAAATATCCCCCTTATTTATAAACGTTGCTTAAAATTAAGAGATGCTTAAACATCAAAAAAGATATGGCTAACCAGGCACTAATAATTTTACTTAACTTTTGGGAATGTTTATAAATATGGGGGCTAATCCCTACATGGTTAAATGTGAAAATTATTGACAACAAGAGAAAGAATAACTTTTGATTTACTGACGAGTACCCAATCTCGACGAATCACCGAAAGATACCATTGAAACAATAGACCAGTCGTGTAGGTGAACTGCAGACTAAATCGATTTCCACCGGTCACGTGGAAAGCTCAGATAAGAAAGTGAGACAACATTGACCCAATCGCTCCAAAGGGGTGGCTCGTGGCTCATTGTGACACCTTATCTATCGAGCCATCTCAAACGGGGGATGTTACGAACCAATTTGTCGTAGTCGTGAAATTGGAAAATTCAATTTCAGACGTATTTGCTGCGATCTACTCGTACTTTGGTTGTAAAAATAGCTTACTGAATTTGAAGGTTTTTTTTGTGTGTAGGGGGGTAGATGTCGGCTTTTAAAATTAATGAAGAGCGTCAAATGTCACCGATATCAAAAGAAGGGACAAGACATTTAAAAAAGAAAATTGTTATTGGTATTCATCGATGTGAATTCAAAGTTCTTCACCGTCGCGTAAAAGCATTCAATGAGGGCCTTTTTTTGTGGTTTGGAAATCATCAAATATCTTCTTCCGCTCTGGGCGGAGCGGAAGGGCGTGTCAGAATCTTACTGACTAAAACCCACCCGTGTTCCTTCAGTTGCCTGTAAGTACGTTGCCAGGGGCCACGGTCTTCCCTTAGGACTTTCCCGCAACCCCGGATGAAGGCCTTACATCAAATCAAATATCTATTATGTGTGTAAACCAATACCTATATATTGTTATAACAGAGGTTTTTTTCCCTCAGCCTCCAAATACCCGAAAAAACGCTACTGGAGCTGAAGCGGAAAACCAAGTTCGTGAACCAGTTACAATTAAACAATAAAGTTAGCCGATATGCCAAGGCTTTGTTCAACGAGAACTTGTCACCAATTTAAAGTACATAATGTGCTTATTTCTTAAATTTTAATATGAAAGAAAAAAATATTAACATGAAAAGCAAAACATCGCTAAACTAATACAGAGTTTCTTGAAAAATATACTTTTTACAAGTCACAAAAACAAAATCAAATTACTTTTAAGTAGGCCCAACTTTTCCTGCAAACAAAATATCATCAAGCTTATATAAGATATTTTCTTTATAAATAGCCAATGTTCTAACAATAGGACATTGTCTATATCTCTGTAGGTATTCCGTTTGTTAAACCACTTATAAAGAATGTCAGAAGTCTCACTTCTACAACCTTACTTCTTACGATACCTAATAGTCATACGGAGAAATTCTTGGGACGTCGTTTCTATGAGATCTTGTGATCAGTCATGGATTTGGGAAAGTTCACTGCTCTACCAATCGTGTCAAAGGATGAATTTTTTACATTGCATTGATTGCATTTCTTTAGATTATGTTATCCGATAAGGTTGTCAGATGTTGATGTTGCATGTCTTGTGTGTGTTTTTTATGTATTTTTTTTTATGTATTAACTTTACAGTGTACCATTATCTTGTGTCTGTAATTATTGTAATTTGTTTTTAATAGTTTCAATTAAAGTAAATAATTAAATAAATGTATTTTTAGGGTCTCTCGCCATAATTCAACTCGCCCGGGCCCAAGTTCGTCAAAAAAGAGTGTCACGACTTTTTGGGCTTGCTGCTGATCGGATAAGTTTGAGGTGTTACACATTTTAAGCCTGCTGGTAGAGTAAAAGGTAGGTTAAACCTTAAGTAGGTTATTTTTCCAAAAATGTTTTCGAGCCCACACTGATATTTTTATAAGTTTATGCAGTAAACCTTCTGCATTAACTTATCAATGGAGGAACAATGTAACCAAGTCGTGGGGCGACTCGGTTTCCGCTACATAAAGCCGTGAGAGGGCGCCTCCATCGATCGGCGAGGTTGGTTCCGTAGTACAAGAATGTTACTCGAATGTGATAAAATGTTCAGGTTTTATTGAGGAGTTATGTGAGATGTGGGAACTGGAATGGAATAAATTGAAATGTAAATTATTTGAATAACATTTTTACACGTGGTTTGTTACCTAATAAGTTATAACAAAGGAAACAGGCGGCATTATTGAATTTTACTACGACAATAATGTACGAAATATAGCGCTGCAATAAGTGTAGGTATTGTAGCGCTATATTTCGTACTACTACTATTCGCACTACTTTTCGAAAATACTTTGCAGAAGTGGTTTCGAAAAGTTTAAACGGAATCGTAAACTAAATAAGAAATACTTACACTTAAAACCACCAAAAATAATACACGAACAGTCCAACCCAAAAGTTAATACAAACCCAACAGTTCAAGCTCTCGACAAAGCCTTAATCTGTTAAGAAAGTATGTATTAGCATAAACGAGATAGCCTGGCCAGCACGTGAACAATGCAGGCTAACTGTTGCCACCCCTTTGCTTAAATTATACACCAGGCCATGGTATTGTTCAAAGTGGTATAGAACCTCTATGTAGGTTTTTGTTGAGGATACCTTATTGTTCTTAGCCATATTGTATTTTTAAATTTAGAATAGAAACGCTCGGACAAATAAAACATTTTCATAACATTAAGGAGGTTTTGATTTACATAAACATGATTAGACAAAACCGACAAATAATACAATATTTTTATGTACTCTACGAAACCATTGAAAGGATATCTGCGTTAAATAAACTGTCGCAAAATTAAGAATTTAACCTCTTAAAAGATGATTTTAGCACATGAGCTCTGAGATTCTGTTCATTAAATTATCAAAGGATGACAAAGAAAAGGAAGATATGGTTTCTCGAGCAAAACATGTTGGTAGGGTACTTATGGGAAAAAGTTTAACAGAACCACAATATATATGTGACAGAACTCTCAAATACAAATATAATAGAGGAAAAAATACTTAAGTGTGTCAAATGTAAAGCATTACAAACAAGACAGTGATGACCAGTGACGGTACCACCACCTCTTATAGCTGTATTATTTATATGTAACATCTTTCCTCTCGCTCGTGAAAAGTCAAAGTCAAAGTCAAAGTCAAATCATTTATTTCAAATAGGCCCTTGAAGGCACTTTTGAACGTCAAAATTTACAAAATAAAGTATTGATTCTACCGCCCCTTCCAAAAGGTAGTTTTCGTATGGAGAAGAATGGGCAAGAAACTCCACCGTTACTCTTTTAAAATGTTTTACAATGTTTTGTATAGGTACATTATTTATATATATATATGTGAAGAGGATGCACCTAGAATAAAATTACTGTATAAAGTAAAAAGAATTTAAAGTGGAGCAAACGACAGATAAATTAATTATGTGGTAGATACATGGTGTTCACATATTCACAAACATTGTAAAAATAGATGAATATACTAAAAAAATACAATAAGGGACGGAAATGTGTAACAGATTGTGAAGCCGGGGAAGCGCGCGCTATTTTTAACCGACTTCCAAAAGGAGGAGGTTCTCAATTCGTCTGTATGTTTTTTTTTTTTTTTTTTTTGTATGTTTGTTACGCGATTTCTCCGTCAATATTGTGGACCGATTTTGAAAATTCTTTTTTTGTTTGAAAGGGTATGCTCCCGAAGTGGTCCCATAACAATTTTATTAACTTTACTTGGATCGTTTCTGAGTTAGCTTCAATAATACGTATTTTTTTCCCACTTAGTTTATATGGATGATATAATGATAACTTCCAATCACTGTTATTTACATAGCATGTTAGTGGTATTCGAATTTGTATGGGGTAGGTACGACCACTAAAAAGTGCAAAATAAAAACTTTTTACAAAAAAAGAACAACCGACTTCCAAAAAAGACACTACAAAGTCAAAAATAACTTTAATTTCGGAAGTCGGTGGCAAAAAACGAAAAATCAAAACGAAACGCACCGACTTCCGAAATTAAAGTTATTTTTGACTTTGTAGTGTCTTTTTTGGAAGTCGGTTGTTCTTTTTTGTAAAAAGTTTTTATATTTGACCAATGAGAGCGAGCGGTGCTTGCGTTGCGGCGGCTGGTACCATCTCGGAAAATGAGTTGTTAGGTACTCCCAATACCAACCCATTTTCAGAAGTTGGTACTGTCAGCCAAGATGTCAGATGTTACAAATCATATGCGACTACTGTAAGGCTAGTTTTTTATTTTATTTTAATATTACGTCAGTTTGAGAAAGAGATGTAGCTATATAGAGCATAAGGCTGCCTGTCCACTGGAGCGGAGAGGAGAAAAGAGGAGCGGAGATGTGCCAATATTAACCAATAGAATCTTGACTCAGGATCACTGATTTAAACTCAGGGGCGGAGTCAAGATTCTATTGGTTAATATTGACACATCTCCGCTCCTCTCCTCTCCTCTCCGCTCCGGTGGACAGGCAGCCTTATATCTCCATCTCTTTCCCATACTGAAGTAATATTAAATAATGCTGTTGTGGTGGTGGTTGGGCCTCAGAGCAAGAGCCTTATTATTATTATTTTTTCACTTTATACACAAATTCCCAGTCGGCTTTTGTTTCAAGCAAGAAAAATCTAATAAACGGCACCGCGGCTCCAAAGACACCCATTTCTTAAGAAAGATTTATATGTAAATGATATTACAACGTGACGGGAATTTTGTAATTTTTCTCAAGCAACATCAACGTCACTTGAATGATAAAAACGGGACGAATTTATGATAGGTTCTGAAGATTTATTAATGCGGAAAAGCAATCTTGGAAGAAAGTGGAAAATTTAATTTAATTAGCGAATCTTTACCACTTCCTCTCATCTAGCTTCAGCTTACCTTATACATAATAAAAAAAACAAAGTCACTTTTCGCGTTTGTCTGTATGTTCGCGTTGTTCTTCTAAACCATGCAATAGATTTTGATGAGGTTTTCACCATCGTTTAGATTTTTTTTCCGGATCGTTTACGAGTATAAAACGTTATTATTATTATTAAAGTTCCGTTTACCTAAGAAATCTCGATGAATGAATCTCGAACACTATTACCTACTAAGCCTCCGCTGTCCACCTTTCTGTCACCAGGCTGTGTTTCTCATGAGCAGTTGAAATTTTCAAATATTCTGAATTTCTATTGTCGCTATAACAACAAAAATAAAAACAAGTAAAAAATTTAAGGGGTTCCCATATACAAGAAACGAGTTTTTTTTTTTAACTTAACTATTTTATAAACAATGTAGTGACATAAATTGTACCTTCGTGTGCGAGTCCGACTCGCACTTGCCCGGTTTTTTTTGTAAATAACTACAATCACCTGAAAAAGTTTCCTAGCTACGAAAACAGTGCCATTTGATTTATTTTCACACCTAATTGTTTCGCCACAGTCGGGACAAATAAGTGAAATTCATGCGATAATATTGTGTTCAGTGAATTCAGTCGACAGTCTGACAAACAAACCACAAATAAATAGTAGGACTGGCACAACACAATTAATTGGTTAGACGATTGCTTGAATATATTTTGTTTATCAATTTGATTTTCAGAACTGGTTAACCAATAGTCATTATTGAATAGTTGAATGCAGTATTGGTGATTCACACCAGAATTTATTATGCCGAAATTGCTAGGTAATTAATTTTACTGCTGTGGTTTCATATTGTGTTGTGCGTGCCGATATTGCAATATAATGTAGCTACCTACATTGTATTGCAATATCGTCATACAGTAAGATATCTACCAAAAAATTTGATACATAAGTACACACAAATGTCCCATCTGCTAGAGCAGGAGTCACCAAATGGCGGACCGCGGACGCGGTGCGGATACGGACAATAGTCCGGTAGTAAAATATGTTGTACGGACTTTAAGTAAACAGTAAAAAAAAAAAAAAATTATTTTATTAATATGAATTTTTTTATTTTTTTTTATATCTAGTAATCGGTCTACGAAACAGACAATCATATTATTTTAAAAAACGGACTCCCAAAAAACTTATTGGTGAATCCTGAGCTAGCGTTTTAAATATCCATTCACCTGCACCCTTGACGACCTGAACAATGCCTCTGACGCGCAATAAACGTGGCCACCTTCGGGGCCCAAACAATAAGCAACATACCGTCGAAAAGAAATCAAAGGACTTCCAAAAAAACACTACAAAGTGAAAAATAGCTTTAATTTCGGAGGCCGTCTTTGGTTTTGAATTTTCTTATTTTGCCACCGACTTCCGAAATTAAAGTTGTTTTTTTTTTGGTAAAAAGATTTTATTTTTGTCTCTTTAGTTGTGGTACCTACCCCACACAAATTAAAATACACTACCTGCTATGAAATTAAGTGACAGGAAGTTGTCATCATGTCATCCATATAAACTAAGTGGAAAAAATAGGTGTAGCTAACTCAAAAACTGTTCAAGCAAAGTTAATAAAATCAATATGGCACCATCTCGGGAGCATACATTTTCAAAAAAAAAAAACAATTTTCAAACTTGGTCCACAATTGACGGAGATATCGGTGAAAATACATTTAAAAGAAAAACCCTCCTTTTTGGAAGTCGGTAAAGAAGAACAAACGCATTGAAACTTTTATTTGCGATCTTAGTTATTATAATAATAAGGAACCCCCATACTAAAACTCTGTTGACAATAATACAGTACCCTGCGGCTGAAAACATAAAATAAGCCTAAAGAAACATTTTACTGCACCCACAACTCTACTTTATGTTATCCGTAAACATTTGGTTCCGCGGATAAGTAGATACGGAGAGTTTATGAGAACATAATATTTTATATGATATAAATATCAGGCTACCCAAAAGCTATAAATAGGAAGGAGTATGTATGTAGGACTCGGTATACATTCATTCATACCGTTTATGAACATTGTAAAATATTTTAGAATAAAAATTTTGTACACTAGGTTTGACTTAATGACTGTTACTTATACTGTTATTATTGATGCTAGTTGCATAATTTTAAGGAACTTATTTGTATGCCAGTCCATCGCGAGAGACATGTAGATCATAACTTGTATCATAATTCATAACCCTATTATTAAGACCATTATTGTACCATGTTTAATGCAAATAAATATATTCTATTCTATTCATAAAAAAATATTCAAACTTTTTTTCAGGTTTAATAAGCTGTAGGTAATGCCAGATTTTAGGAACCGTACTTTCGCTCATAAGCTGGCGATCTTAGTCTTAGAAAATATTATATGAAGCAGCCATTATTATCTGGCTAAGCTTTTACCAACTACGTAGGGATCGGTCTTTCCAGTCTAACCGGATGCAGCTAAATACCAGGTTTTTACATGGAGCGACTGCCTATCTGACCTCCACAACCCAGTTATTGGGTAAAACGATGCTCCTTTTTTTTATTCTTCTTTTTTTATTATTATTACTTACTGTTTTTATTTTTCCGTACGTACGTGTCCCAAATAAAATATTTTTATTTATTTCTTTTTCCTTAGTAAGACTGGTTGTCTTAGGCTACTGACGACCCGTAACGACTGTCAAAGATTCACGAATGACAGCCAAACCAACGACTTAACTTGCTATCCGAGGCACGGAGGAGTCCACGAACCAACCGCGGCATGATCGAATAAATCGATCAACCCGTGTGGCTGTTATTACTGAACTGACCCTTGTGGCAAAGTTCATGGGCTTGGGGCTTGTGTCCCAAGCCCATAAAGCATTATAGTCATACTATTTTATACGAGGATACAAGAAAGCTTCCTGGATACCTTGCTGCCTCGATTAAAGCATTAATTTATGTCAACATCAAATTCGCAAAGTCAACGTTACTCAATCAACGCTACCGCCTACAGCAAATGCTTACCGGTAATTACCACAGTGAAACTCGCGTCAAAAGAAGTCAGCATTACCATACAAGGGACAGTTTCGCCTAGTCACTCGGTATAAATAGATCCCCGCGGTACGAAGTACAATGTCTGATGATTTATAACGCCCTGATAGCCCTGTTGAGTAAAATATTATGAAGGCGGTAGCAAACGATGGGGGAGGATTGTACCTAAAGTTAATTTTGACCGTGAATCTACTAAGTTTGTATTGACGGGTTCGGAAATAGTGGTCCATAGATCACTTGTTGATATCCGGCTCGAAGGACCAAAAAATATTGGGATCTTCCAATATTTTTTTGGGTTCTTAGAGCCGTCTCTGTAAATAAGGCCTTAGTTGAGAAAAACAGGGTTAAATTAAACTAGCTAGCGAAACTCTGCAGACGTGATGGGTATCGAAATCTAAACACGATAAAATAAAAGATTTGTTTTTGGAAGTTTTTTTTTGGAAGTCAACGACCGCTGGTAGTGTTGTTACTTGAAGTATGATTTGAGAAAATCTGTTTTCTATTGTTTTATCGTGTTTAGTTAGATAAACTGACATATATTTCAAGTAAGTAACTTGTACTTACACTATCTGCGTTCGACGACCCCACAAAAATATCGTCAAGTTATTTTTATTTTTAACCGACTTCCAAAAAGGAGGAGGTTCTATGTTCGACTTTAAGTTTTTTTTTAATCTTTGTTCACCGATTTCGCCGTCAATTGTGGACCGATTTAGAAAATTCTATTTTTATCATGGTTCGCTAGCTAATTTAATTTAACCCTGTAAGTATAGGTTTGAAAGCCAAGGAATAAGGATTGGTAAAACGTTAGATAATATCGAACAGATATTTTATAGATATTTTTGTATAAATTGTATCATAAGTACCTACTTAGATTACTTACAATACATTCCTAAAGCCTGGGCCCTTGACCTACCAGACATATTGGTACCAAAGTTATAAATATTACTTTGTCGGTAAAGAACAAATTTTATTAATTGAACGAAACACCGTCCGGTGTGTTACACTTCCTATATAGTACAGCTCAATGAGTGACGTAATAATATTCTATTCGGTTTTGATTCATCAACGATGAGTCAACGAAACCCGAATTTTTACTCACTCCCGTTACGGGAGCCATGTGTCAACCATTTGTGTTGCTTGATTATAAAATACACGTGCTCAAGCACAAGCACTCTTAATTTATACCAACGTAATATTAGTTACGTAAAAGCAAGGAGGTACTTATTTTAGTCTACAATTTTCTGTAGTTAGATAAATAACTTCTTAGACAGCGAGGCGGCATGACTTCCTTAAATACGCTGTCTAAATATAAATACAGGAGCAACCATCCCACTCAATAAAGAAAGATAAAGATCTTACGCCGTCTCAAAGGTCAAAGGTCGATTAATTATCATAAAAACAAGATTTTAAAGCAGCATCCGGAGTTAAGTCTCATCCTGTCTTACCTAAGAAAAAACAAAATTGATTACCCAAAAGTATTTTACAGGTTGAAAATTGTGTCAAATTCAAAAAGTATGTAAGTATGTTGTACCTAATAGTCATATATTTGATAAACTTTATGTTTATCGTGTATGTACTCTATGTGTGCGCAAGATAGTCTGCGCGCGACTGGTGGCGCTGGCGTGCTTAATTCTATATTGTAATATTTAAAATTTTAAATCTATATTAGTAATTAATCCAAATATTATTAATCTTATATTAAAACTAGCTTTTACCCGCGGCTTCGCCCGCGTGGATGTCGCAAAATATCCCACGGGAACGTTCTACCGGGAATACATACCTAATAGCCAAGGAAAAGATCATTGACTAACTTTCAGCGGACGCAGTGGTAGGCTACTACAGCGCCCGCGTGGTCAACCATAATTATTTTGTTACGCGTACGGCGTAATTTTGAAACTGTGATATCTCTTAAACTATTCATTTAAATGATGTGATGTAAAGGCATATTTTAATCGAAATTGAATGCCCAATTTAAATAACCTATTTAATTGGATAAGGATTAATAAGATACCGGTCAAAATAGCTTCGGAAATAACAATGAAAATTTTATACAATTTTGAAAGATAAAAATGGTTATTGTGTCACCCTTAAAAGATAGACATATGCCATCGCGGACTTTTTTGTTGCAATTTTTAAGATATACAATACTCTAGAACATAAATTTGATTTATCTCTCACGACTTACGCAGCGCACGCCAGTAAAGCTCCCAGTCTGCATGATTTTTTCCGACATCTTCAACAATAATCGTCATATTTCAGCCAATTTACACAAAACCTTAATGAATTATACACTAAAACGTTCCACATGAATCACTCCGTCCAATGGTGAAAACCGTTTGAAAATCCGTTCGGCAGTTTTTGAGTTTATCGCGTTCAGACAGACAGACAGACAGACAGACAGACGCGGCGGGCGAGTTTGTTTTATAATATGTAATGATTATTTAATTTAATAATTCTATACTTAATTTGACCTTAGTTAGATAAACGACAAGACGGCGGCATACTTATTAGTTCTAACTTTTGAGTAATTTATAACAAAAAGTTAGACTACTACCTAAAAATAGTGACAGCATAATTACTGCTATTGGTAGTCAAACCATTTTAGTTACAGTATAGCAAAAATTGGCTTGCATTTAAACCAACTTTGGTTGTGAGTTATCAAAGTTTTGCTATTTTCATAATAGCTCAACTGTTTTTGTTAATTAATTCGTTTTTTCAGTGCATGACTTCAGCCGCGCGCAGACTTATCTTGCGAGTACTCTAGATCTCAATTTCATTACCTGTCATGACATAACTGGGCACTGTACCTACGTTAACCCTCTCAAAGCAGCGCACTGCCATTTTCTAGTAATCTTTCAAAAGCCAGGTTTCAACTTTGTGTGTAAGTAATGGAAATTTAATCGTAATTGAATGCACGTTACCATTTATCTGCCAGTCAGCTTGTATTACCGTGACTTCTAATATGATTTATACAAATCGCTTTTGAATGGGAACGACGTGTGTGTTTTGGTAAGTAGGAGCTTAAAGTTACATATTATATCTGATCGAATAAGTTCGATGTGACGTCTTAATTATTTGAATTGAAGCAATTCTGCTGACGTAACTATGACGAGATTTCGTTGATGATGTGTGTTTTGTATCTAATGTTTAACTATGCTAGGTAGAATTAAAAACAAACAAAATGACAGCAAAAGCAAAAGGTGGAATTAATATCGTCAAACCGAAACAAACCCATTAGAATAGAAATTGCAAACATATTCAATTTATTCAGAGATAAATAAGCCTGTGAGGCCTACATTTGGTTTTATATCTATTTATTCGAAGCATCTCGCAAACGACGAGCCGACGAAATTTGAATAATCACGAACGGCAGCTGTGCAAGCTACGACCAAGAATATCGTTTTATGGTAAGCTAAGCTATGGTAAGATGAAGTTGGAATCCTAATGCGAGCGCGGATTGCCCACGTTTGTGTGACAGAATCCCGCTTTTAATTTGAAGCTTAATTTTTGGGTTGAAACTGGGTGGAGTGGGAATTCAAATGGAACTTACTGGTAGAGAAGGCTTGAATTTAATGATACAAAAACTTGATTGACGGATCCCATTACCAATTTCCTTTGTCAGGGGGTGTCTAATAAAAGTATATTTTTTTTCATTTTTGTTTTCTTTAAATATTTGTTAAAATACCTACATATTTGTGTATTTTAACAAAAATTTGTGTGTGACTCAGCTAACAACGCCCGACTCCTATTGAGAGGGTACGTTGTTCCAAGTCTAATCTTGGAACAACCTACCCTCTCACTAGGAGTCGGGCCTTCTTAGCTGCGACACAGTTTTAACTATTACTAGCTATCGTCGTTTTACATTGTTTGTCTTTGAATGTATTTGTTTTTTGTTCCCAATAAACTATAAACTAACAAATAGGTATCTAGAAAAAATTGTTACGACTAGTTTAGACTTTAGAACATACACAGAAGACAAAGAACACCGCGTAGCCAAAAAGAAGCAACATAAGACACAGGGATATGTCCGATCATAAACATTGCCTGAAGCATGAAGGATGTAAGATCTATCCATGCCCAGTATAATACCCACACATTCAAAGAATCCAGCAACACGGAATACATTACCAGCGCGAACTCCATTTCAAAAGGAAAGCATAAGGCATCTGCTACATAAACGATTCATTTTTAATGCTGTCCAATAAAACGTCCAATATGAGGTAGATATGTCTTGTCGGTGCAGTAGCAGCTGTTGCGACGTGTTCCTTCGTCCGCCGTCCAACGGAAAGCCCAAGGCTTGATGCTCGGGACATTATCACTGAACAATAATATAGAGAAGGTACACTACTTGCAAATCAAGGTTTCGATTGTAAACCAGCTCCACCAGTTATAAGCAAACAATCGGATTATCACTGCCTTAATTGTTGTTAAACGACACGACCGCATTTTAATTGCAAACTAGTAAGATCTAGTATGCGTTAGACCGAACAGCATGCTAATTTGGAAGACGATATACAGAGCAGAAGATTGTTTGACGTAGAACTGGAAATGAAGATGAAGGGGACAGGACCAAAAGGAACCAAAACAAAAGTCGAGGTCTTATTAAGTGGTCCTTCTGAGCTTATATTATTTTATGACCATTATGTTCCGGAATAATATTCAACGCTTCCCTAGACAACCATAGGACCGCACATTTGAGAACTTTCGGCTATTTGGGTACCGTGTTAAATGAAACAAATGAGATATATGACGCGGTCACAGTACTGCAACAAACTTAGTTTACGCCACTTTGGCTAAAGTTGGCTTTATTAGCAAAGTTAGAACATTTTCGCGAATTTCTTGTTTTGTTATTTTGTATATTATTCATCTTACAAGTAGGGTCTTGTGCGGTGAACTACAAAGTAACAGATTGATGTTCTTCGTACTTTTTAATCCTAACCATGTTTATACTTTGTACCGTACTCAAAATAAGTTTTCTTCGACGAAACGGTAAGAAAATCCAAGAGCGACCAGAAACTTATAGTTTATGTACAAGTTTCCTCCCCTAAGTTAACTTCACCGTCGTCGCCGTCGTCGCTCCGACGTATCGTGCAATGATTGAGATTCATTTACTGGATTTTCTTTTTTGCTGAATAAGGAAAAGGTGGAAAAAAGATTGAGGGACTCGAACGTGTTTTTTCGAACTTCTACTTACGGGACGCAAGGAATTTATAGAATACTCGGATAAATCACAGCGTTTTTATTATGTTTTGGTTTTATTCTTTGATAGCTTCCTAAGAATACCCGTATAATTAAATTGCATAAGAATCTCAAAGTTTATCCTTATATTTACCGGAAAGCCATCGAATGAAGCCCTAAAGTATTGTACGCCGTAAATAACTTCCTTTCCCGTTGACCTGGGACATAAAAAAACAGACCTTTAGCGGTTCTTTCGTCCGACGCAAAATCGTAAAAGTCACTCGAGGGAATCGTTTCTGTTCCTTACTAATAAATAGACCATAGATAGGCAACATCTCACGGCTTGGTCAATTTAGCTGGTTAAAACCGAGCTTTTGTCCTGTTATTTAGTTCACCCGAAACTAGATCTTATTTCAATGTCAGCAGCCCGAATCAACCCTGTTTTTCCGATACCACACGAGACGTATGTCAAAAGCAAACATCGTCAACCTGTCTTCAGAATATTAAACACATTAATAATATGTTGCAGCCTTGCAGGCTCAGGGCGGCAGCGCGGCGGTCTACAGCGGCCGTCTGCTAAGCTAGCATCCTTATAATAAAAGCTCATTTTATGCTAATATTGGCGCGGGCGGCGGCAACTATTTGTGCAATTTGAGCAGTCCAAAGTGCGGAAGGCAAATAACTGCTAAATATTCATGTTGCCGTAATTTTGTTGGGTTCAGCAGTTTTTAATGAAGGTGAGTTTGTGGTATGGACAATTAGGGCGGTTGGAAGTTTGCGATTTCTTAATAGCACGGTAAGTGCTGCCTACTTACAAATGCAGGGTTGGGAAAATGAAATACTGTTAGAATTGATATAGTTTTTCCACAAATTCGATTATTTTCAAGCTGAAACTCAGTTCTGGAAGCTAGCCAGCGACAGTTCATGAAAAGCATAATGGAAATGGACAAAAGCTCATTTTTCTATCAGCAATTATAAAACCTACCATGTAACTGGATACGTACTAACGCAGGTGTGACCAAAGACCCAGAACAGCGAATATGCGTAACTAAACGTATCGCAAAAAAATGCAAAAGGAAAACCTGAAGGGTTTCACATAACAAGCACCGGACCGCAATAAAACACCTGCAATCCCGAGCTTCTTTCTTTTAACGTCTAACCTTCCTCCCCGCCCCCCTTAACACCCCCACTCCCCCCTACTTCCTAGCGTGTCGCGTAAACAGGGGAAATTCGAACAAAGAAAATACAGGAGCAATTTGCAAGCTTCCACGACAATACGAAATTTTGCGCCGTAGTTGTTCCAAAGTTGACTATAAACAATTATATTCGTGTACACAACGCGGAATTAGCTCGTCATGTAAATTAACCTGTTCTCCCACTGACTGATTATAAAGCTGGGATTTCACCTTCTAATTTACTCGACGATACGGTGAAATGGATCGGTGGGAAAAAGCTGACAGTGCAAATTGCATGCATATAGGCCTGGATGGCATGATGCTGAATTGGATTGATTGTGTCTGCTATACATACATCCACACGTAGGTAAGTACTATGTCCGCGTCCTGTAGGTAATTAGTTAATTTGAAAAGTTGCGTAAGGAAAGATAGGTACGACGCGACGTCCATATTGGAACTAAAACTGATAATTTGCACAAATAATAAGGGACAGAAGCCTCCGATAGTACACGACATGACTTAATGTAAACGTGTTATTATATGTATATTAGTTATTTTTATAATAAATATGATTATTATGACAGTCAATTAATCCTTCAGAATGTGCACAAGTCTAAGCACCTACCTACATATCTAATTATAGCGAAAGTTGCACCAAAATCCTTTGAAATTATTGCCTCATTTTGATTCTAAAATGCTTCAGTGTCTAGACTCTTAGACTACCTAAAACCCTTACCACGATTTGTCACATCTAATTAATCCCAGTATGTAACTCATATCAAACGGCAGCTGTAACGAGGTGATTTAAAGCGCAGTCATCGACGCGGACCGCCGTGAAATTAGTCGCACGTCGCGCCCTCGAGTGTTTGTCGCGGATATTGACAATGCTGTACCTATTGGCGGATACGTTGTTAGATGTCAGGTAGATGGTACTACCACAGAAAAGCGAATAAAGATCTGAATTTAACTAATAGACGAGTAAAAGCTCAAAGTAATTAACTTTAAGATTCCAGACCGAAATAAGCTCGCCCTGTGTAAGATTAAACTAGATTTGGTGTATGGTGTTGAAGATGCTGTGGAAAATCTTGAGAGCTTTTTCGTCTTGTTGGACACCGGATAGCTTGAAGATAGTTGAAGCATAAACTGTGAAGTCTTCCTATTAATGTATTAAGTACATAAGATAGTATTTTCAGTTTTCCACTTATCAAAGAGGGCGAATTTGAAGTTAGTTGAACATCGACGATTCTTTGTCGCGCGGATAGAGATTAGACAATACTGTGCCTATTGGCGCATACATGTGTCGGTAATTGAATGTTGAACGTTTTTTGATGTTAGGTAGGTGAAAAGAAAAGAGAATGAGGGCATCTCATTCACATAAAGGGTGGCAGGGACATCAACGCGAAAACTGATACCATAGATTCAGTAAGTACATGATTCTGAACGACCCCGCGTTAAAATTTTTCGTCGGTTATTTTTTTTTAAATCTGCTGTTCTATACATTTTGACCACGTAGGTATTACACTTTTCTATGAAACAGCAGATTTTTTTTTGCGTCGATGTCCCTGCCACCCTGTATACAGACTGGCAGGGACATCGACGCGAAAACTGATACCATAGATTCAGTACAGTACGACACAACTTAGATGTAGCATCGTCAAAATTCGTAAAACCAATCACCATCCGAACTGAGTGCGTTTTCAAAATCACCAATCGCTATTACTGCTTTATGTGAAAATGATCTTTCGAAAACGCAATAACTTGTAAAGTCTTATAGCCAAATACATTCGTAAAATTGAAATTAATGAATGAAAATTTTCAAATCTATGCTACATCTAAGTTGTGTCGTACTGTACATGATTCTGAACACCCTACGTTGGATTTTTTCGTCGGTTATTTAAAAAAAAATCTGCTGTTTCATAGAAAAGTGCAATACATACGCGATCAAAATGTATGGAACACAATGATATTTAAACTACAGCTGTTTTTTTTTCTATGTCCCTGACAATGGAGCTCGTGGAAGAACTTAAAAGAATTATTGTGTCTGAAATAAGCTCACCGTTCGTCGAGTCGTTTGTATTTCTCATTCTAGACCAGCAGTGTATTAAAATCGTCACAATTCGGCTACATCTCTTTTTCATCCTTTGTCTACCAGAAAAATTCTGTTCCATCCAAACAAAGTCCGTTGCATTTCCAAAACTACCCGTCCTTGTTTCTCATCGTTCACTTTTTAGAACTGTTGTGCCTTATCTAAGAGTAGAACGAAAGCTTACAAACAAAAAAATAGGGTACTTTATGTTTCCACAGCAAGCTTTAACAAAGGCCTATTGCTCGGTGCCTGTCCATATGTCACTGCGCTGTGACTGGTTAACAAAATGAAAAAAATACGTTAGAGCTTGACTCCAATGTCAGTAAATTACTTAAGTACTCTCTCTGTGTGAGAAAAGAGAGATATATTTTGTTGTGTTGAACTCATTTGAGCCCGTTGTACCGTATGCACCATTGACCTGCACCATCAATGGTGCAGAAGAGACTAATTAGTTTCGTTTGCACCATTAATGGTGCAAACGAAACTGCATTGTTAGTATGGTCTCATCTGCACCATTGAAAATGGTGCAAACGAAACCGCATTGATAGTATGGTTTCATCTGCACCATTGAGAATGGTGCAAACGTTGAAAATGATGAAGTCGCAAATTCCAGAATGCAACCCTTCTAAATTTATATTGGACTACGAACAATCGTTTATCGGTGCCGTCAGAAATGTGTTTTCTTTATCAAAGCATCTTGGATGTTATTACCATTTCCAAAAACAATTATGGAGGAAAGCAAAACGTCTTAATTTAAAGAAGTATAATAACAAAACTTAAATTGTATCTCTATGCGCTGTCCTGCCTCTTCTGACTGTATCAAGTATTGATGATGGATTGGATTACATAGTTTCGGCAAATGATGTTGTAGAAGGAGATGTTAATATGCAAAAAAATACAATAGACGATATATATTCAGTAACTTAATCCGCTTAACTGTTCTTAAAATCAGACAGTTAAGCGGATTAAGTTACTAAATATACATCGTCTATTGTATTTTATAATGGATTTACCGCAAAGTCACGCCTGAGGCAATTAACTACTATGCAAAAGCTTTGACGGTCCCACGCGAGCTTATCGTCGCAAATGGTTTAACGCTCACCACCGTCTTGCTGGCCAGCAAGACGGCGCAGCCGCGGCGGCGAGCGTTACAACCACCTACTCCTCAACTCGCGGGCCGCCTCGCCCCTCCGCGCCTACGCGATTCTAAATTACACTCTAGGGGTAGGGCAGACAAGACTGCATGGAGTCGGATTTACAGCGATTCGTTTCTGTCACTATTTCACTATTTATACCATGGAGTACCGTCCTATCTGTATTTCTAGTCGCTCAATTAGTAATTTAGTCGCACGGCTAGAATTTTAATATCTGAAATGGATTAATCACCACCCACTTTTTGTAAGCTCGTTCTGGATTTTATTATTAATCAATATTCGTAGTTCGTATAGTTAATTTTTCGCTTACTCAAATGCATACGCTCAAGTTATTAAAACAGTATCTCATCATTAGCTAAGGTTTTTTTTATTCGATCGTTTTATAATTCCCCATTAATTAATGGCGACATTGATGTGCCTTTATTTTTAGAAAAGTGGTATACTCAGTGTTGTTGTTATAAAGTTGCCATTTCTTATTTTAGGCAACAATAAAATATAGGTATGTGTTTGTGGGTCATTATTTTTATATTATTACATGAATTAGTTGTGGAATTTATTTGTAAAACATATTATTATTCGTTGTTGCTTTTTGGATGAAAAAGTGGTTCCGCACACAAACAAAATACGACCTATTATTGATTTTTATTTTACCATGACTATGAAAGTATAGTGAAGTAGTTGTATTAATATTCATGGTGCAAACGAAACTAATAAGTCTCCTCTGCACCATTGATGGTGCAGGTCAAAGGTTCATACGACAAAAGTATGGTGAAATAGTTGTATTAACATTAATGGTGCAAACGAAACTATTTAGTCTCCTCTGCACCATTGATGGTGCAGGTCAATGGTGCATACGGTACAACGGGCATTTGAGCTCTAGATATTGGAATCCTACTAGTCCTATTATCCTACCTACTTAGTTATCCTACTACTGAAAGTTTGTATGTTTGTTACTCAATCACGCAAAAACGGCTGAACGGATTTGGATGAAATTCGGCACACAGATAGTTTATAAGCTGGATTAACATATGGGACACTTTTTATCCCGGTAGTACGGCCCCGTGGGATAATTTCCGACATCCACGCGGGCGAATATTATTTCAACCACATCTCATAGACTTGAAATCATCTGTTGACAACATATTCTACATCATCAAAAAATCTTTTCAAATACCTACCTACATACCTACAGCTACAGGAAAATCTTTCCGGTTCAGTCAGACCCACATGTCAATTTGTCATAAATAGAAAACTTCACATCACATCTTCCCCGAATCCGATAAGTCATCAGAATCCCTGCGTTACGTACCTAAAGCTTTAAATGGAAATCCAACATCTGGTTGGGTTCTATCCAACCACTCTCGGGATATCGGATTCAAACTTGGTTCTTAAATAAAACTTTGCCATGATAACCTTTTCAAAGTTACAAAGACCGAACATTCAGTCCGACAATTCAGCAAGTTTTCTGCTAATTACAAACTACGATTTTATAGACTCGGCGTTTCCACAG
Source organism: Conistra vaccinii (assembly GCA_948150665.1). NCBI lineage: Eukaryota > Metazoa > Arthropoda > Insecta > Lepidoptera > Noctuidae > Conistra > Conistra vaccinii. The sequence continues at coordinate 15,188,261 of OX411324.1, read as the reverse complement.
ACCATTTGCATGTAAGTAAACTAATTACCATAAACTATAAACTGGCAGTTGGCAACACAAGTTTCATGCGGGCGAAGCCGCAAATAGGGACTAGTGAACTACGGACGGTGCTATGCTACTATTAGTAGACGGTACACCACAAACAGTAACGAAGCGTCACTAACAAGTTTGTAAAAGACGGAATAATCGTTTAGACTTCTGTAGCCAAAAGCCTTTGTTGGCCACATTTCACCACCCATTGCTTCTTTTGTACAAAAACGATTTATAAAACCTGTAAGTAATCTCTCAATGTACAGCATAAATATTGGTTTTACACAGTTTCAACGAGCCGCGAAGCTGAATGTTCGCGTCAAGTCATTGACTGGAATATCACCATGCAGGGATCAGACGAGTGACGGGTTGACTGGCAACTGTTTAGCTTGTTGTGGTTCACCGGCGTGTTGGCTAATAAACTCAGAATGACCGAGTGTATGGCAGCTACTGTGTTGCCAGTGTGACATAAAGTAGAATTTATTTGACGCGTGTTGTTGCGGTTGGTTTTTAGCTTTTTTATTTGGTAACAGAATAAATACCTTACACCTATAAAAGTTGATAGAGCAGCTTTATGAATGGATTTGGCAATCGGCATAATACTGCACATACTCGTACAACATAAACGCAACTTATGCTAAAAAAGATCATTGTTTTATAATTATTAGATATTTATAAACCATTGCATGCCTTTTTAAAATTATATGTATATACGTACTCGTATTTGCTTTTGTATAATGTACAAGTACGCTAATCAATAGTGCCGTGCTTTCCTATAATTTAGATACTTAGGTACATGCGAGATCCATAATTATGGCAAAGATTGTGGGTTAAAGGCTTTTGCAGACCAGCGCGACTTGTCGCGCGACGCGACACGAACAATACAATTTCTCAGAAAACTTTACGGTATAACAATAACCGGTGTCGCATCGCGCGACATAATGTATTTAGTTGGTAAGCCTTTATAAATAATAAAACAAATATGACAAATACGACATAAATAATGACATTATTTTCGCATTAGGACCAACTTCCTTGATATTTGATAAATATGCCTGCTTACTCTTCACTAGACTTTAGGTAGGAACCCTTACAATACGCTCAACGAAGATCTGAAAAACTGCACTTGTATCATATCGTACGTAATACGTCATAAAATATCAATTTGCACTTGACTATCAAGAGATTATCGAACAAATCTCACAGATCCTTACATCGAAGTGTAGGCATAGACACGAGTATTTGAAATGTAGAGCGCAACATTAGTGCGTTGTCATACTACCAAACAGATATGTTCCCTTGAACGTGCCCTCGGCGATATAGACATGATTTATAGCACGTGATTCGTGTTTAAATCAACCCCTGATGAAAGACTTTGATTGATCAATATTTTAACAATGCATTCGTTTGAAAAAAAGCAAGGGACTCTATGACTCTAGTGTATTGAAGAAGACTTACGACTAAAGTATGAATAGATTTTATATTTAAAACTTTTCCATCGACGATTGTCGCGACTTTTGCTCAGAACTTCGCAAGATCTTTTCATAAGTTATTGCGAACATTTTTCAGCATCGCCGAACACCAAAATCAGTCAAAGGAAAACACTAAAGCCTCATGTTTCGTGATCGAATATTCGAAGATTCTCAGGGTACGTGTAAAGGAAGGACGTCCCTATCATACACATATTTATGAGTGTCTGAAAGGCACTAACGGAGGTACAGTACAGGTACACAAAGGAGCTTTGAACTTAGTCTAGCTAGGTAGAACGAATTCAGAGAACAAACAGACAATATTTCATATAGTATCGTTCTATTAAATTCGTCCCTTTTCCATATAAAGAGGAGAAACATTGCAAATTGGCAGTTAGTACCTAACGCTCTCAAATAAAATGAAATGAGTCCCTAATAAAACCCTTCACGAATGATTGGAACGAAACGACGAAATTATTCAGTTCGAGTGACGGTAAAAAAGTCATTAAAGGGACGACATTCACGCTTTTTAATTCCGACGACGGTGGTCTATTTTGGAGCATTGTATCTTTATTACTGTTCCGTACAGAAAGTGGGAATGGAAGTGTTACAAGTATTGTAGCTGCGGAGGCGAGAGTCGGAGTGATTCTGTGGGGGAAGCCGCCGGGCGTCGGGACGGAGAAAAGAGACGGGACAAAAGCTTGTAAAATTTTAACGTTAGTTGAAAGAACTAATATAGACGCTTTATTTTTATTTCCGTGACAAATTGGAAAAGTAAGAATTGCTTTGTTGACGTTTATAAGAAACTTAAGAAAGACTGAGAATAAATGACAATATCATTACAAAACTGACTGACAAAGGATTCTTCTTAGGATTTGAAGGGACAAAATGCCTGTTACTTCATGGCCCAAACACTCACCTACACAGCAGGTAATATATTCCCGTTATGTCGGTAATTTGATGCCAAAGTTGGCGGTGGCGCCACCTTCTGCCGTTACATTTTATGAAGGTTACATGTATGAGTTTCTTCATGTTTTCTATCGCATTTTGAACCCCGAAAAGGTTTGTGTTGATGCGGACCCCATACCAGCCTTTCGACATTGCTTAAACATTTTTTTTTTTTTGGACTAGGGCATCTCGCAGGTTACCACTAAGGTACTCGCTGCTTAACCGGACTTTCCTGTGGCTGCCTTAAGCTCCTAAAAGAACTCAAAGCCTCCAGCCAGGGGCTGCTTAAACATTCCGAGAATTCTTTTATATATGGAGGACGGAAGGATCTTTCAAAAGGACACTGTTAATAAGCATCCAATACATTGGACAAGCTTAAAAAAAGGATAAAGAGAATCGCTTCCGACAAACTAACAAAACTGTTTTAATTAAGCACCAATTTTTTATTAGGTCTAAGTCTAGGTCCTAGCCGAATCCAAAACCCCCACATACCACCCAAAATATCCAAACCTCAAGAAGTCAATCATCTCATTTTACAACCGTGACTAATTGAACAAATAAAAAAGCCACAACGTAATCGAAACAATCCTATTTCCAACTAGCCACATAGTTGAGCAACTACTTCCCAGCTTCTTTAGAACGCGTTGCTTGACAGACATTAGTCAGGCCGGGTGCGCAACCGCACGACATGTGGTCTGTTATCTGACCCCGGGGTGTTCGAGAGAAAGCCCATAGCAACCCGTCTGACGGGTCCCGTTGACATACATTTCATGTTCCGCTTCATTTCTTTGTACTTTACTACGCCGTGCCCGTAATGTGTTTGACCCGCGAAATCCCGGCCCTTTTCGGCGATTGTATTTACTTGTAGGTAGATGTTCAACAATCGTGAAGGTTTCCCTTACATTTTTATTGAGAAGCATAGATTTTAGCACGTCATGCTTAAAAAATGCTTAGGACGAGTATGGCTTCAATCTTAATATCCTCTTATAATGAAAAAGTTCTTCAACTAGCTATCATGATTTTTCCTCGTGATTTTTTAGAGCGTAGGAATCTATCTTCTCGTATAGGTGGGTAATCCTTGCAACATAAAACATGAATATCACACAAGCAGCTTCCAAAATAAACTGAAATACAATGCAAATAGCAGCCATTAATTTGGCTCAGAGCTGTTGCAAAGAGCATAAAGCCAATAACCAACTTATTAACATTTAGCCATTCTGTTAAATTAAATCCACGATGTGTATTGATCGCATATTTAAGTAAGTTACTGTATAGTTAGCCAGCAAAAAATTTATAAACTCATATGCTTTTTAAACTACCTATCTACTGAAGAAAAGTTATGAGTAAACGAAGTACCTACCTGCCAACCTACGAAGGTATTTAAAAAGGGATTTCTAACGGCAAAGGAAAATGTGGAAATTGCTAACAGAAAGAGTCACAATGTATTCAAATAGAAATAAGTAAGTATTCGCAATTTTGCGTAAGTACATATGCTCCTATAGATGAAACTCGTAGGTATACATCGGTAACCCTCAGAGCAATATGAATAAATAGACGATCATTGAAGCTGGGTGTAGCTAGTGTCAGGCTAGTTAAAAATGTATAGAAGCGAAATGTAGCGAACACAAATCAAACATGGCCTTTAAAACTCAACCGACGGAATTGGATATGAAATGATGTGATTGTATCGCTATCCAAATCCTCTTAAATTTGTAAATTGATATTAATCCGTTCGGAAATCGGACACAGCAATTACCGACTGTATGGTTATATTTATAACTTAATTTATTTATTTTATAAATATACGGGTGTTAATAATTTCACTTGAATTTGATGTTTCTAAAATAGAGTTACCTAGGTTTTTGCGAACATATTTCGCTCCTTTCTTTTATATTTTTGCAGTAGATTTTACCTCAAGATTAAGCAGGATTAATAATTTAACGGTTCTACTAAGTTATTCTTCTAATTACCGTCATAATTCAAGCCTGAAAACTTAATAGACAGAGGAGTATTTAGCTCAACTTAAGATTAAGTGGTCCCGTTCCGTAGATTAAGTGAATCTCATAATTATTATGAGCCAGACTTAACCAGACGGCATTCCGGGCTAGACGTCTGACCTGTCTGTCCAAAGACAAACCGTCTCGGATTTCGTAGTGCACTGCTTTGTTTGTTGACGCCAGGGTATAATTTGTAGTTAGGTCTAGGTAGCCATTTAGTTTGACAAGTTTATAGCACAGAATATCTGCTATTACTATAGGTGAGTTCTATAGTTCTAACTTCTAAGCTAGACGAAGTAAACTGTTCATAGACTGACTGTTACTTTAGCTATTAATTCTTGCTTAGGTACAGGTAAACATAAATTGTTATGCTTTTTCCAAATTGTTTCCATAGTTTCAGCTAATGTTCAATTTGTCCCATCAATAAGTATCAGCCTTTTTAACTCTTTTAATACGAGGTAATTCCTATAGATAGATAGGTAGGTAACTGCTGAAGGCTCGAAACGTCTATACTTACAAATCCTAAATCGAAAAGAGAAATAGAAAATTCGCTTCGAACTTATAAAACAACTAGATTTTGCCGGCGACTTCGCCCGCGTGATTGTGGCAAAATATCCCTTACAACAATAACTCTTTGGTTTACGTTACGCCACAGGTTAATGCGGCGCACGCCATTATGTACCTAAAGCTCCCAATCAGCATGATTTTTTCCGACTTATTCAACAATCATCGTCATATTTCAGCCAATTTACACAAAACCTAAATGACAGGTACTTACAGTACGACACAACTTAGATATGAATTAATGAAAATGTTCAAATCTATGCTAGATTTGAAAATTTTCATTCATTCATTTCAATTTTACGATTTGGCTATAATACTTTACAAGTTTTTGTGTTTTCGAAAGATCATTTTCACCTGAAGCAGTAATAAAGATCGGTGATTTTGTAGGCGCACTCAGTTCGGATAGTGATCGGTTTTACGAATTTTGCCGATGCTACATCTAAGTTGTGTCGTACTGTACCTTCCTCATGAATCTCCATCCATTGGTGAAAAATTTTAAAAAGATCCGTTCGATAGTTTTTGACTGTATCGTTCAGACAGACGCGGCGGGGGGACTTTTGTTTTATTATATAATAATAATAACTAGCTGCGTCCCGCGGTTTTACCCGCGTAAAGGAGTTTTTTCTTTTAATCCCGGAATAAAAAATAGCCTATTTTACGCCCAGTGGCCTCAGCTATCTATTAGTGAAAGTCCCGTCCAAATCGGTCCAGCCGTTTCGGAGATTAGCCGGAACAAACAGACAGACAGACAAAATAAAATAAAATTGTGTTTTTGTTGTATAGATCGTATATACTTTCATTATGCATTTAGTAAAAAGCTGTTATTTTGACATTACAAACAGACACTTCAATTTTATTTATTTGTATAGATAATTAGATATGTAGTGATGATGTTCGTGCTGCAAACCTTACATCTGTTTCGACGGGGCGTAAAGGTAGTCACTCATGATTATGCAAATGTGTCTAACAAACCGATCATAGCCGTGTTATTTTGCTGTCGCGATTTGGGACAATTCACAAAATTGCACGAATTAAGGTTGTGATTTCGTGAAAATACAGCGGGTAGTTAACTAGGTAGACAACTGACTGTTGAGTAATTGCGTTACGCACTTACAGTAGGTAGGCTTTCATTCTATGAGCGTGCATTCTGAAAGTGGGCAACGTCGCAAATAGCTGCCACATATTTCTGATTAATTTGTCAATCGTATGGACCTTAAGGGTCCGGCGAACACAATATTCCAAAATGCGTTTGGAATATTGTTATCTCTGTTCTGTTGTGTTTTTGTGTTGTTGTTGTTGTCTGTGTCTGTTGTGTGTTATGTGTGTTGTGTGTTGTTAGCGTTGTTACTAGCTATCGCAATTTATGATAAATTTGGATGTGTTCCGTAATACCAAAAATGATGAATGAAAACCTAATATTCTTTCATAATTTTTTCTATACTTTGTAACTTGATAATATAAGCTATGCTTCTGCCGAAACAATATTCCAAATATTGTTGTTTATAATACAGAAAAAACAGTACGAAAACATGTCATTTAGCTCTAAAAATTGTGCGAATTTCAATTCGCTTAAACTTTATTTTAGGTAAGTTTTTTTGGAAAAAAAAGATGTAAAAGCCTAGATAAATACTGTCTAAATCCGAATATAAAAACAGTACGAAAACATGTCATTTAGCTCTAAAAATTGTGCGAATTTCAATTCGCTTAAACTTTATTTTAGGTAAGTTTTTTTGGAAAAAAAAGATGTAAAAGCCTAGATAAATACTGTCTAAATCCGAATATTAACATAATATGATGGAAATATGCTCAAATTGCAAATGATTTAGGTATTACGTTTGTATGGAAAATTCTAGGGTCGCCGCAGCCTTAAGACTGAGACAGTATTAAAAGTAGCGTTATCTTCACACCACAGATTTTCACACATACAAATGTGGTCTTCATAGTTATTGACCTGCCTATCACCTATGTCTGTCATTAACAAAAAGTAATAAAATCCAGGCAATACTCGTAGATGTAATTTGGACCACACCTGATACCAGTAGGTAGGTACCTATCCTATATCCCTATAACCTACTTTTGTTCGTGTTTAATCGTGTCTTAGGACACTACCCGATTAATTAGCATTAAGTCAATGCCGTTTATGCAGCATTCTCCACATCGCTGTTCGTGTTAAGTGTGTAAACAAAATGCAGGTGACGTGTTAATTAACGTGGACTTTCTGTTCTTTCTTGGTGGTGTGCTGGCGTTGAACAAGGCTTCCAAGTTGCACCTAGAGAACGTATTAGAGAGTATCGTAGGTATTGCTTATTTGCATAATTTTAGTACAAAAACCCACGTAGATATAGGTACCTAGTTAGACCAACCGTCCAATCGAGCATCATAATATTATGAAATTAGGCTGTTGCTGACAAAAAGATCTTCCAAATAGCAACACAACTTTCGATCCTTTGCCTTCCGCATACCATACCATAATCAGCCCATTAATGTAGGTACAGGCCTCCTCTATGTGAGAGGGAGTGGGCTGTAATCCACCATGCGGGCCCAGTGCGGGTTGGTAGATGTCACATGTCTTCGAATTTTTGGTTCTAAGACATGCCGGTTTCCTCACGATGTTTTCCTTCACCGTTTTGAGAGCAGTGGTGATGAAATTATTTACACAAAGTAAAGCGCCTGCTTGGGTTCGACTTCGAACCCACGACCTTCAACTCGTAAGTCGGGGCCGTTACCACTGGGCCACCCCTCCTCCATGCCTCCTGCCTTCCGCATCTAATCACAATCAGACAATAAAAATTTGCAGATCTATAGGTACCCACGCAAATTCAAATCTACTTATTTCATAACGCTTGACACCCAAGATACAGGTAAGTAGGTACCTAAACGCCTAGTTTGGGAGTCACCGTCCATACGGATCTTGTGGGATAACCTTCTCAGGTAGGCTGAGTAGGTTAGCAAAATACCTATAAACGAACACAGCTTTATGGTGGGTATCTCACCAGACATCCAATCGACCTACATGTATAGTTTGATTAATAAATAAATTGGATTAAGTAGGATCGTCTCACAGAGAGGAGGCCTGTGTCCCAGCAGTGGGAACATTAATAGGCTGATGATGATGATGAGGATCGTCTCTGATCAACAGTTGAAATTGAATACGCTACCAGAAACATAAAATTGTCAAATTATCAAAACAAAATGCAAACGCACCATTGCCCCAACTCCTTGTTTTCTTCGAGACCAGACGGCGTCGCCAGCGTGTCGGCATCGCCCTCGTGTCTCCCACCCGGGTGTTCAGGGATCACGCGCTCAATCGTCGTCACCTCTTCGATGTCCGAGTCGATACCTTGCGCGAAATCCATGTAAAACGACTCCCGGGAGTCGCTGGACCCCCGTCGCAACTTTAGCGACAGGTCCGGTGAACTGTCATCCATTGTTGTAACACTATTCTTCCTTCATCCTTCACTTGAATAGTTAGAGCCAGTCAGAACCGTCTTTTCACTTTGTGCGACATTTCGAAAGCGCGGTTAACCCATTTTCGTTCGTTGAACTTGAAATTGATTTAAGAATTTATTCGTGGGCATTACTGTTATTGCTATAGGATGTAGGAAATATTAGGAAATAATTAATTAAAACTGATCCATTCAAACTTTCAAAGTATAATAAAAAAATGCCCCAACCAAATGTCTTCGACGCAACAAAATAGGCTCGCACACAAACAATAGCAATTTATCTTGTCGCGCTACAAAAAGGCCGGTTCGACGTAAAAAGAACAATGACCTGTGAACCGTTCCTAGTGTAACCTTCCCTAAAATCGACACCGCTTCCTGTGCCACTAATAACCGACGCACACCGACACATGCCGTTTAACACATCTGTGTGCGTCACTAGGTACTCAGAACGGTGAGTCCTATTCGCATTCGGCTTCTTTTCAATAACTTATACGACCGCCGAAACTGCCGAAAGTTCTATCAATCAAATCTCAACGCTTTGTTTGGCGGGTAAGTTATGAATATGTATCTCTAGTAATACATCTTGACTCCTATTTTGGTCAGTGGTACAATAAATTACAGCGTTCGTTACAAATAGGTACTTCTTCAGACCGGATTATAAATATTAATATCAATTATCCTTGGACCCCTCTTTAAGCCTGTTACACGCACTACTGACCATATTGACGATAACAATAACAATTTAAAAAAGCTTTTAAGTATAATAGATTCTAACAAGAATCTTACGCCGAAGAGTGGGTTCGTTCTTAGAGCATTCTATGATAACGATAAGGCACGTTCAAAATTAATATTAATACCACATCCGTGAGCGATATCAATCGCCGCCGATCCCTCGGGAACAACAATAATGCCCAAGAACAAACATATTCATTTACACACGACAGCCAATCGTGCGATACGTATGCTAGCCACGCATCGCACGGCGGAGGCGGAGGCGTATTGACACGGAATAATTCAACGGGCAGTCACTCACACCGATACACGATAACGTTGTAGTAGGGTAAGCACGTGCGTGGTATAGGAACGCGACGGGCGTCGGCGGCGCCCTCCCGCGGCAGAGGTTGGCGCGCGATTGCCGCTCGCAGCGAGGCCAGCGAGCGCAGCGGCGCGGGCAGGGCGGGGGATGCACCCTCGCGGGCTCGCGGCGCGGGATCAATCTGACACAGCCATACAGGCACCCGGCACCCGATATTCGGGAAACGGTGCCATTCACTACATTATCGAAACAGGAACTAGAGGGATTAGCGCCGTCCGACATGCGAACTGCAGGGCTCATTGAAAATGAAACAATTATAGTAACCTATACAAGTTTATAACATACTTTCTATACATATCAAACAAGTGATTATACTTACATAATTCAATTATACACTCAATATCACAATACTTTTTAGTCTTTATTAAAACAATTGTTTACATGTTTGGTGTAGTATATAATATGGAACGTAAGGCTACGGAGTAGAGATACATGCGTATTAATTAGTTTTTCTATGTAGGTATAATTTTAGTTAAACGCATGTGATGCCTTGTTCGACATAGTTCGCAAATTACAATAGTTTTACTGTCATCCATTTAATGTACACTTGGAAGGAAACAAATTTCATTTTCTCTTATATGTTTGCACTGTTAGAAATTCCAAATTATCTTAGACTCAATAATTACATAATATGAAATAAGTGCGTACTTTAAAATAACTTGGAACCCCTTGCCAACTCTTCGCAAATATCACATAAATGTGGCATTTCATAGTAATAATACATTAACCTATTACAATACTAACAATTTTTAATATTAATTACCAAAACTCAACATGTGTTTCTATCTAGCTGGCCCCCCTGGGCTACAGCAACGAAACCAATATAGACTGTTAGCTTATTGAATGTACTCGTCTAATCGAACGAAAATTTTCAATGTACCTCCACCGCTAAGTCAGAAAGGACATTTAATCTCGGTTTCTATCCAGCGAGCCCCTTCGTTATTCTTTTACTTAGAGACTTGAAATTTTTATTGGAGATACTCCTTCCAATGTACTTTTCAAATTATTCATTTATTTTCAAAAACCTTGGATACTATAGTAGAAATTACATTCGTAAGTATTTTTCTATCCAGCGGGCCCCTTTTTATCCTTAATATTTACAAGTGAAAATCGCACGCCATATTATAGCATTTTCAATGTACTTACAGGGATTAATGCGTTTTTTGTGATAAACAACATATTTAACGGTCAAAAAGGATCTGCTAAGTTTACTAGTTTTGTCCAAAAAGTAAGGTCAGCATAACAACGTTTCGTTTGTAGGGTAAGTAAATAATGATGCGCACAGAATATATTTTGACATAGGGTATATTTTTCAAATGAATAATCAAAAACTATTGTTTCACATAAATTACGCATAAAACGCGTATATTAATAAAATTATGATTGATGACGACCATAATAAATATGATTTACGTTAAATGCTTTATCTGCTCTCGTAAAATGCTAGTTATTTATGAAATCAGAAAGGACCTTTTGAATGTTACCTTAAGATACGACTTTATTCACGTGGAACTAAAAAGAAAAAGTTAGGTATTTTATACACATTCCCTAATAAAATAATGCTTTAAAATAAGTTTTTCTCAATCATGCTTGGAAAGAGCAATATTTTAACAACCTTCTTCCAGATTAATCGTAATTGCTGTACTGGCCGAATACATGCGAGCACCCGGCCGGAAATTTTTGTATAAAATCCATACAACTTTTCCAATGAGAATTAGAATTAGAATTTATTTGTCAGAATGTAGTTTTACATAGTATGATGTTAATAATATTTTTGTTAGTTCTATACATTCTACCACAAAATATATGAGTTCTCAATTCTTAGGTTTCAGTTGCCGTCGACAATCAAAACAACTTAAAAGTGATACTGATATCACGATAGTGCAATCAATAACAATAATTTATGTAGGTATATGAATTTAATACTTACTTAGATAAAACAAAAAAAAGTGGTTTTCTGCATTTGGTCAAGTCCAAAATTTGAGAATAATGTAATCCGATATTAGATTAGCTCAACCGTTTTTACATTTTACATCATCTGTGGCTGTAATGGCGGCACATCATCAAACCAGCTGTTCGGCTGCTGTGGCGCACACCCCCACGGTAGAATGATGGATTTGGGCACCTTACGGTATTAGTATCTAACTACTTTTTTATGAATTTCCTGCATTTGATCAATGCTTTACTATGAGTTTAGATAAAGTGGTGTATGATACTGCAGATAACGAGGTATTAAAACACTCGTGTTTTGACACGAGACAAGTGAAATGTTGATAATAGTTTCTTACTTAAGCTAATATTTTGCTGACCCTACATGCAATTCGCTTTAAATAAAGTTATTTTTACTTACCCAGCTTACCATCAGCCAGTTGATGCCAACTTTAGGACACCGGTCAGGCCGGTGCGTCAACTTAAAATCACAATTTGACGGAACGCGCGCGTAGGTAAATTTTCTGCATTACCTACGTTTATTATTCAAAAATACAATGATGTACTTATCGCATCTAAAAAAACGCATTAATCCCTGTAAGTACATTGAAAATGCTATAATATGGCGTGCGATTTTCACTTGTAAATATTAAGGATAAAAAGGGGCCCGCTGGATAGAAAAATACTTACGAATGTAATTTCTACTATAGTATCCAAGGTTTTTGAAAATAAATGAATAATTTGAAAAGTACATTGGAAGGAGTATCTCCAATAAAAATTTCAAGTCTCTAAGTAAAAGAATAACGAAGGGGCTCGCTGGATAGAAACCTAGATTAAATGTCCTTTCTGACTTAGCGGTGGAGGTACATTGAAAATTTTCGTTCGATTAGACAAGTACATTCAATAAGCTAACAGTCTATATTGGTTTCGTTGCTGTAGCTCAGGGGGGCCAGCTAGATAGAAACATGTAAACTCAACGACATAAAGGGACCTACATATTACAACTTTATACATGCATAATGGCGTTTTTTTTTTCAATATTTTGGTATGATCTTATCCTATCATGTGAATGAATTAATAATATAGAATTCGACGAATATAATAAACATTAAGACAGGGCAAGCCCTAGTCTTCGTCAAATTAATCATATCATTTTAATAAAATTTAGTTTCTTTTTTATTATATTACAATTTCCATGAGACACTAATTGTAAATTATTGTGAATGACAGTTCACTTCACACCAAAGTTTTCACAGTGGGACTTTAACAGACATATTATGACAGGTATGTTCCGGGAATGCCCAACTAGTTTTAGTCTCGTAGGATCCGTCTTCATATTGAACATACCACAAACAACGTGTGGGCTTTAATTATTAAACCATTAACATTAATTGATTTAATAATGGTTTTTGTTAATACTAAAATACCTACTGGGGGCATCCATTTAACAGAGTCAATTTTTTTTTATAAACTGTTTGCCCTGTGATGCAAGAACTCAACACACTAAAAGATATCTTGTCTATATTTTTATTAAAAGTTTGTTTAACTTGGCACATTTTTATTCCAATATTATTAGGACAAAGACACTAATATATCGAGATAAAAACTCTACGATCTGTTATCGAATACAATTAAATCGAATCCAAATCGATGTTTAAAAATCAAAATTCGGTCACCTTGGCTTGAACTAAAACACTTGACCAGTTGACCTCACGAATTTTATGCATAACATCTAGGACCTAGGTAATATTATAGACTACCTGGATGTTAATATTACATCTTTTACTATACCCGAATCGCTTTAGCATGGCAATATCGGTCATTGCCCTTTCCCTAATATGTCTCCGTAGGAACCCAAACAATAAACTATGTATGGTTTTTCGTTATTGGAACATGCTGAAGATCACGATGATGGATATTGATTCAGGTCGTTATCGGACTTTATTTCAGTTTTTTAAATAAAGACTGCTAGAGAATTTTGATGGGTCAATGACCGTTGTTGCCACGCTAAAGCGTATATATAAAGGGTATAATTCGATGTCCCATATTTACTCATGCACAAAAAAATATAGAGTTGTGACCGGCTAGCAACAAGAAAATATATATATATATATCAATAGCTACAGAACAAAATGCTAATAGTGATACTACAATAATTTGTTGAATAAATGAATAAAATTATGTTTAAACAGATGTTGGATCAAGCGGTAGGTAGGGCTTTAAAGTAGGCATTACGGATATTTCCATAATAAAGAGATATAAGTTCGTTATAAGTGAAATACGAGATCAAGTCCGGAACGTTATTGTAGTATTTTTTTACATTATTAATACTTTGCTTCTAGAAAAAAAATGTTACAAAAACCGAAGCCAAACCTTTCTACTTTCTTAAAATTTAATTTACTTCTAAGCAGCCACTTTCAATTCTTGCAAAAAATTATACTTACATCAATTTTGTATTCCGCATAAAAAACGAAACTGATATGTTATATATTTACTTAGGATGTAAATTCGCGTTACAAATTGTTAAAAAAAAAAACAAAACAACCAGACATAACGAGGCTAAACAAGTTTTAACTGTGCAGACAGACTTGTCTATTTTTAGATTTTTATCAAACCCAGAGAAAAATTATTGATTTTATTAGTATTTCATTCATGCTCTACATTTTTTTTTACTCATAAGGCTCGTTTTCAATGTGTTCTACAATATATTTTACTAATGGTTCGGTATACATGGCGGTCCCGTGTGTTTGCCTACATTGAAGTAATTATTTTCACTAATTTCTGATTACATTACACATCTATTGATAATGATCATTTTATGAAAAGTGAACTAAACAAAGTGAAGTCACACATCGAATGGAAAAAACGAAAACGAGAAGAAGGTCTAATCAATCTTGAAAAAAATATAATAAATACAATAAAAACTGCCTAGATCGAGAATGCAGATTGGACGAGTGGTGTCGCGCGATAACTTGTTTTTATGGCCAGGCGACGAAGGAAAACAACAAACCCATGTCATTGAACAAGAATGTGTGAAACGAAACTCTCGTTCCGAACGAAATCTAAATGCCTAATTTCGGGGCCCTAAGATGTACTTACAACAATACCGGGGTAGTAAGGAGCAAAGTCAGTGATGATTTTTGCATCCATACGACTCTTAGTCCTATACCAATGTTCGCACTACGGCAATAAATAAGATAGTTTTTAATTGATTCAGGCGTGCGTGACCTTGCGGAAATCCATTATAAAATAAAATAGACGTAGATATATTTATAACTTATTACGCTTAACTATTCCTAAAGAGTCGGATTCGCGACATGTCAATCGTCATCCTGAGGATGCCTCGTTGAGGTGAAACACGTGTCGGTTTCTTACAGGGTTTTTTATGATTCTTAAGGAATAGTTAAGCGGAATAGGTTACTAAATGTATCTGTACTCCATTTGAAATAAGATTACACATTTAACTAAACCTTTCTTACAGTCCGTTCAACCGATTTTGCCTTCTATTGCGTTGGTGGCATGACAAATGGCAGCAGTGAACAGTTGGTATAGTAACCACTTTTTTGCTTTTAATGCCATCCTTATGCCTACGGTATAGAAGTTAGAATCGGTTGAACGGACTGTAAAAAAGGTTTCTTTAAAATGTCTAATCTTATTTCACATGGAGTATACGTCTATTGTTTTTTTTTTTCATTTAAATAAAATAATATCATATCAGATTACCGAAAATGTCCTGATTCCTGGCATAAGTTGCGAAACGAGTATCATGTATCGGGTCTGCCATTAAAGAGGCCTTTCGCTACCAAGTGCTTAGTGGGCGACTTCACATATCATGTAATCATGTATACTATGGCCGTTGATTATTGCATAACCATTACAACGCTTATAAAACAATCGCAGTTTAATAAATACGTGTCTCATAAATTGGTAGTACGATTCCATTAATCATGGTTATGATATTTGATATCTGCTGTAATAATATAAGTGCTGTACATGTTTATCCGACGCATTTGCCCCACTTCAGGCCGCCGCATGCCATCGCTCCGATGAGGTAGACCGCGAGCACAGCGACTCCTCCCATTATGACGTACATCTTCACGTTCTTCCAGAACAGAGAACGCTGCAACGTTCTCGATGTGTGGCGGTATGTTACGGACTGAAATAGTAAGGTTAATGATTGTATTAAAAAATTGCTATGAGGAAAATTCCAATAAAACATATGGTTTTACCTTGTGATAAGATACTTTTTATAAAATTTATGCTTAATGACTAATTCAAGGTTGGGAGTGTCAATAAAAAACCCTACATGCATTACTTTTTTTTTTCAAAGAATGGATTTTATGATTACTAAACTATTATCTTTTTAACTAACTAAGTATATTGAACTTTTGTTTTAGCACAAGTCAGACTACTTGCGAAATGGTGACAAATACTGATAATCATTTAAATACTTACGCCGGTCGCTAAATTGTCAGCCTTATTCACTAGTAATTCTAATTTCTCCCCGCGCATTGCCATGGTATCTGAAATTAATTAAAAAACACACAATTAATTCACCAGACTATAAATATTTGCAGTGAAGTAATTTACATAACTGATTGTCACCTAACTTTACAACAAAAACTAACAAATTATACTTTTTATTGAAGGGCCCTGCACAGTATGGTATGTTTTGATTATAATAAATATTGGCCGTTGCCATTCAATGTGGTAATGCTGCCAACCTTCTGGGCATGTTTCTGGATGACAGTAATGCGGACGGCTATTTCGACGCCTAAGTGTCCTTTTGTCTTTGTATTGTACATAATTGTATAGTTAGTAAGTTAGTCCATTTAATTTAGTATCTAGGGTAAATAGTTGTCGTATTAATTATTGCTTAGAAGCAATTTAATGTAAGTATATGAAATATATGGACAATTTAAATAAGTATAAGAGATGATATAATTTTGTAACTTTTTCTCTTACTAACAAGGATTTATAAGATATTGTGGTGTGAATTCTCTACATCATGCACCTTTCTACCTCATATTAAAAGTTTGTAGACGACTCAACTAAAGATACGACTATCCTGTATCTGCAAATTTATAAGATAGTTAATTGACTCAGGCGTGACTTTGCGGAAATCCATCATAAAATACAATAGACGATGTATATTTCGTAACTTAATCCGCTTAACTGTTCTTGTCGGGATGACGATTGACTTGTGGCGAACTCGGCCACGACGTGTTGTTTCTTTGCGTTCGGCTCTTGTCGTGGCAACACGTCGTGACCGAGTTCGCAACAAGTCAATCGTTATCCTGAAGACGCCTCGTTGAGAGGCGAAACACGTGTCGATTTCTTACAGGGTTCTCTAAGACTCTTTAAGAACAGTTAAGTTTTTTTTTTTGTATGTTTGTTACGCGATTTCTCCGTCAATTGTGGACCGATTTTGAAAATTGTTTTTTTGTTTGACATATTAATTTTATTAACTTTACTTGGATAGTTTTTGAGTTAGCTTCAATAATACGTATTTTTCCCACTTAGTTTATACAAATGATATAATGATAACTTCCAATCACTGTTATTTACATAGCAGGTTAGTGGTATTCGAATTTGTATGGGGTAGGTACCACAACTAAAAAGTGCAAAATAAAAACTTTTTACAAAAAAAGAACAACCGACTTCCAAAAAAGACACTACAAAGTCAAAAATAACTTTAATTTCGGAAGTCGGTGGCAAAAAACGAAAGTTCAAAATAAAATACACCGACTTCCGAAATTAAAGTTATTTTTGACTTTGTAGTGTCTTTTTTGGAAGTTGGTTGTTTTTTTTTTGTAAAAAGTTTTTATATCCTATAATTTCCATTTTAGAATGATCTCTGAGTTCTCTTTTGTTTACAAAGATGGTTAAGTATGCATTATAATAGCTTGCACTTTCTATGATTTCGCATTTCACAATCAATCCTAAATCCATTGTTTTTCAATAAATTGTTTATAAAACAGTAGGTGTAGTAGATAATAGAATAATACCGTAGGTAGTATTCATAGTGGAAACATGAATCCTTCCTTAGGTAATTATATTAATTCTGTATAGTCATGCTCATGAGTGAATCATTACATGAAATTGACGTAAGGCCTTGGATAGAAGTGCGGTCCAGGTGAATTGAGTATTAAACGTTATTATTAAGGCCTTACAGCTTGTAGTAAAATAATGTAGCAAACTCTATTTTTTTTTTTATAATTTACATGATTAATTGCAAAAAGAATAACTCTTTTAATATTATGTTTATAGTAATTTTTTTACCTAACAGCTATATAAAAACCTAACTTTGTTTATATAGGGAACTACTGCTGAATAATAAATACTCCTCAAACATAATTTTTTGTAAGGTGAATGAAGAAATCTAGATGGTTTTTAATAAGTACTAAGACTGATAGGAGAAAGTAGGTCAAATATACCTAAGTTGGTAAAAGTTGTTTAAATAGATATTTGAAATTGTTAACATGAAAATTTCTTTAATAAACCCATGCATGCTTCAGGTTTCCCAAACAAAAGAATATTTCATCCAGTTTCAACCAAATTTTAGTTGTATCCAAATTAAAGATATTATAAATTACAAAAACTTCAATGAAATTATAATATACATACATATTCTGTAATTGATACTAATGCATACTTAAGAATGGAATGTGGATGAAGCGGATGCGGAGGAATTTTTCGATGCCTTAGGTATTGTTTGTTTCCTAATAGTTTTAGTTACCTAAGTTAGGTTAGTTATTTTTATTAAGATTGAAAATGAAATGTCAATTTAAAATAAACTAGAATGGAACTATAACATTGTCCTGCCATGTAAAGTAAACAATAAATTACTAATATATGGCAATGACATCCATACAAGATTAAATACATCACTTTTACAAGTAAATAAGCCACTCCATTACATACACAGTCAATGACACATACAAAGGTAGGTATATAATGCAGTTTGTACGCAAAACAAAGATAAGGGCTGATAACTTTTATTTATGTGAAACAATCTGCTATCAAAACCAGAAGAAAAATAATTGATTGTTTTGTACATACAAATTAGGGTCATTTATTATTTTAGGTCAAATATAATTAATTAATGGTGCTATAAAACAGGATTAATATTGATTAAAATGTTTGTACACCGCACTAAATGTGGTTTATTGAAATGTTTAAATGATCCTTATTCAATACCTGTGAAGAAAATATTGGTTCTTACAAGAATTTACTCAATCAATTTATGAATGTCAATAACCCTAAGTAACTTAAAGATGTTATTCATGGTTCAATTGCTACAATACTCTTTAAATTAAAGTTTTCACGCGCGGGTCTATAGATGTCATAACAATAAAACTTCTATTGTGTCTCGTTTACCATTCGCGAACTGATTAACAGAGGCCTAATTGCAACTTAAAAATTGAGTTTCATTTGAACAGGCTTTTTTTTTTTCGATCGGATCCCACTTTGTGGGATTTGTTAGAAAAGTGGACAAAATTAACAATTTGCTCCAATCCCATTTTTTGTAATTTGTTATAAGCCATTTAAACATTAGGCTTTCAGTGTCATCAATGTATTTTGTTAACTTGACTGCTGAATAAACATGTACATTTATGTACAGTATTTGGAAATATTTCCTATATTTGTTGACCACATTATTGAAGAGTAATCAAACAAGCATTATGGAGACATGACTTGTTATCATCAGTATATGTCAATAATAAGCAATCTGTATGTCTGTGTACTGCTTAAGATAAACATTTACCCAACGAATTTTAGAAAATATTACATGACATGACATTTATGATTCCCGTTAATATTAAAATTTCAGCATTTCTTTAGATTAACAAGCTGCAATGGTTGCAGAAAGTACTTTAAGTAACTCACCAATATTTTTAACCATAATATTCTTCAGTTCATCCAACTCGCCATGGACTCTAGATATGGTGTCCAGGTCTTTTGAATCACTGTAATGTTTCATCTCCGTAGCTAGAACTCTGGCGAATTCTCCATTCATAGCATAAGGTATGGCGGTCTGGGCGGTGTCACCGAATGCTGTCGAAAATCTTCTCTTGATCTCATTGAGGAATAAGAATGCTCTCGAACGTTGGAATTTCTGAAGCAAGAGTTATCAAAATAATAAGACAATGTGCATACTTGTTCAGTATATTATATTCAAGGTTGTATGTAAATAAACCAACTGTACTCACATCATCGGTAATGCAGAAATAAACCAATTTGTTTTCCGCAATATAGTGGAACAAATAATTTCCGTGAGAGTATGTCAACTTATCATCATGGGGCGGTATCTTCGATAGTAATTGTTCTGTAACTTCCGTAAAATTTCCCGCACATGTTGCATATTTAGCTAAAACCACTGTACCTCGGGCCACAACACTAAATAATATAGGCATTTTGGACAATTACGTCGATGAAATTAAAAAGAAACAAAGGACTAAAGGAGAACACCACGGTACAGAAACTTTCACACACTTATTGATACACTCATCCAATACCAAGATGGAAATACTTCCTTTATAAACGGTGAAGAACTTAGAAAACTTGGCAAGTCAATGGTATGAATTAGAACAAATAAATTGTAAAGTCGACAAAAACAATGCGCGCATCAAACACAGAACACGTCAAATCTCCAATAGTCAGTCTCCATAAATTTTAGTGACGGACGATATTAGTGATGGGACACATGATTACTAATTGGAATCGATTTAAGATTTGTCGTACAACAATAATTTTGTAAAAAATAATTATTATTTGGTTAGACACACTAGCAGCTAATTAGCTGATGCATGTGTATCAAATAGCTTGGAGATATTTAATCTATCCAGTCGATTCTTGAAGCAGTTCAGTGAGGAAGCCGTCACAACATTCTCCGGGAGTCTATTCCATGCAGTTACAACTCTGTTAGTTAGGAATTGTTTCAAAGGCTTTTTCTTAGATGATTTTTCCCACAACTTTTGGGAATGCCCACGCAAATGTTTGTTGGCATTCAGAGTGTAAAGGTCTTGAAGGCTGGGCACTTCGTAGTGTTCTGTTAGTACTTTGTATGTTTCAATGAATGAGCCTACCCCTTTGTCTACGATGTTCCAGTGTGATAAGGCCAAGGTCTTAGTAGTGTGATAATTACTACTTCCTTCGTGACGCGTCATGACGATAGCTCGCTTACTAGCTGACGCCCGCCACTCCGGCCGTGTATTATGCATGAACTTTTCGCGGACTACCCGCTGCTAACTTTATGTTATTATAGTATTTTATAATAAAGCGTACATTTTGTAACTCTAATCCTGCAAATATTATGTGGGTCCACACTAAGACTAGCACATACCTACTTGATAAACAATGTTTAATAAATAAGTTAATTCCTGTCAACGAAAAATTTAATAACTAAAAATGTTTAAATGTTTGTAAAGGCGATATAGCCTATAGAACAAATAATTCACGATTTGTTTACAACTAGAATAAGATCACTTGTAAACAGCTTTGTAACAACTTATGTGTGAATAAAGACCTTGAAAAATCAAAATCAATCAGTGTGATAATTAGAGGATAAAGTGATTTTATTAAGCATTCGCACTGCATAGATTTGGACAACACAGGACACAAGAAAAACCAGTCGTGGTGAGAAGTCAAAGAGTTTTAAACCCCGAGTAGTCAAGCAATGTTTTCCGTAGGAATTCATGTAGTAGCGCGCGTAGTAGTGTCGTGACGGACAAAAATGCTCGATTTATATAAGCTTAATTCCAATTAAACGCGTGTGCAATAAATAAATGACTCGTTGGTCTAGTGGTCGCAAGCGCTTCTGCTGAGCCATGTCCTGGGCTTGATTCCTAGTTTGAGTAAAGTGTTGTCAGGTTTTTCTTTCAGGAATTTCTCAATTCTCAGTACCAGCCCGTAGTCTGGATTCATTTATTTATTTATTACCGGTTCATGATGATGATGATAATATTCATGACCGGTTGATGGCCTTCTGTTACATGGGACTTAAACGTAACAGACGAAATGGGTCTGTACTAAAAGTACACCTCTGCCTATCCCTTCGGTGATTACAGGCGTGATGTTATGTTTATTGGGATTTTACTCCTAATTTTAATCGATTAATAGTAACGAATCAATTACTCTCTGGTCAAGACTCATTCGACGAAATTGTAACTTTAATTTTAAACCCATCACTATTCGATTACTTTACTTCGACTAACGTCAGTCCAGTCCATGGACTTAAGGACTTACTAAACCTAACCTCAATGGTCCGACCTCTCTGTCTACGCCGACCTCAGAGTAGGGTCCGACATTATAATTTGACATTGACAGTCTGAGCAAGACAACAACATTGACAAATTGACAAATGACAACGATTGAGTTTGACTCTCAGAGGTTTGACTGAATGAATGAGTCCGATACGATACTCCGATCCGAATGGGTGAATCGCTGAGTGAGGATTCCCCCCAAAGTGGATTTGTTTCCCAGGAAAATTAAAGCACATCAATGAACAACATACTTATTTTACAATATATTTCTAAAATTGATGTATTTACAAGTACATACAGTATAACAGTAACAGTATAACACAAACAATACTTAAGAGGGTGCATCCTAAAAGTTGGCAACGTCGTAAATAGCTGTCAAATATTTACCTGTTTCGATTAATTTGGAAATAATACTGTATGGAAATAAGAAATGTGGCTAACCAATTGACTAGAATATTAATAATGAATTGCAACTAAAACATTGAATTTGATGTTGTACCCGTTTTAGATGAAAAAAAGGCATTTGGAAAGTTTCCAAATACTTTTTTTACATCTAAAACTAACTATTCGGTGTTACGATATTAATTATTGCATTTCATAAAATAATTAATATTCTAGTTCGCTAGTTAGCCACATTTTTTATTTCTATACAGAAATATTATCAAATTAATCAAAACAGCCAAATATTTGACATCTATTTGCGACATTGCCAACTTTCAGAATAAACACTCTTAAAACAGGGTCGAATTAAATTAGCTAGCGAAACTCCGCAGACGTGACGGTATCTAAAGTTCTAAACACGAGAAAATAAAAGTATTGTTTTTTTGGGGTCAATGACAGAGTTGATAAAATCTGTTTTATTGTGTTGAGATATCGATACTCATCATCACATCTGTGAAACACACCAGTTTACACAAAAAAACTGATATTTTAAGGGTCTACACCGGCGGTTGATGACCCCAATAGAGCATCAAAAAATTAATAAATTTTTTGTTTTACCATGTTTAGCTAGATATCGATACTCATCACGTCAGCAGAGTTTCGCTAGCTAATTTAATTTGACCCTATTTAAGTATTGTTTGTGTTATAGATTATCACATTATATATCACACACAACTGTTTTTTTTTTTTTCTTAATCAAAATAATCATCAATGTCGATATCTGGATCCAAAATTTGATCAGCGAGAGGTGTCAAATCTAACTGATCAAGAATCAAATTCTCACACATCTCTTCTAAATCTGTTTCTCCAATTAGTATTGCACCTTGTAACTTTCCGTTTTGCAGTACAAGCTTTATATATTCTTTATTAGGTGTCATACGTAGTAAAATTTCATAATCTCTTCCTAATTCTTGTGCGTTATACTTTCCCAATAAAATAACTTGATAACCAAAC
Organism: Conistra vaccinii; assembly: GCA_948150665.1. Classification (NCBI taxonomy): domain Eukaryota; kingdom Metazoa; phylum Arthropoda; class Insecta; order Lepidoptera; family Noctuidae; genus Conistra; species Conistra vaccinii. Next base: position 15,165,122 of record OX411324.1, on the reverse strand, counting down.
AGTGTAGTACAATGTGTGAAAAGTTCGAAACAAAAGTCTTGTAATACTTCTTCGTTCATAATTTTCCCATGCATGGCTTTAGCAGCCATTCCTGCCATTTGCCTAGCTTGAGTCCATAGCCTCAGCTGGAACCAATGTGGAGCATGATCCCAAGCTGCATGAGCAACATCACCAGCTGCATACACATTTTTTATTGATGTCTCTTGAAATTCATTTACAGCTAAACCGCCTTCTGGCCCCTTCACTGGTTCTTTATCCCATGAGAAATTCACAGCAGGTTCAACACCAGTTGCAGACACTACAAAATCACATTCAATAGTTCTACCATTTGAAAGCACTACTTCAAGGGGGTAGTCCTTGTCACTTGTCTCTTCAACTGAGTTTATTTCAACCTTATAAATAGTCTCAAGTTCCTGTACACCATTGTCATCTTTTATACCTTCCAGTTTTCGGTACCAATCTGGACCTAATGCAGCTGATTTTAAATCTTTATTTAAAGAAACCACTTGGTCCTCCTCTGAGAAAACATGTCTTCTTAAAACAGTCTTTTGATCAGGCTGTAATTCTTTATGTTTAAATGTGTTCTGGAAAAATTCTGCTGCTCCAGGATCAATGAATGTAGCAGAAATATAGTCATCTCTGATGACCCATATTTTCTGTATTCCAGTTGTGGCGTGCACTATTTCTGATGCTATACCACCATTACCAACTATAACCATCCTGCGACACATTTTTAGTTTTTCCTGAAATTCTTTCACGGACTCAGTATCTCTTATTCCAAGTATTCTCTTACTTTTATGGGAATCTCTGATTAGTCTTGGTATTCCACCAGTACAAATACACATGACCTTGTATGTAATTTTATCACCTACATGAGTATGTGCTATTTGTGTTTTTGTATCAACATGTTTTAGAGAATCAAAAACGATTTTTAGATTTGGATGAATTCTCATCAAAGAGCTTGCTTCTGTTTCGTTTACATCAAATTTTACTATAGTTTTAGCATAAAAACTCACATTGCTTACATTTTTCACTAACGAAGATGCTGTGATTATTGCAAGTGTTTCTTCGGGATGTAAGATTGCTAGTGTCTCGACACAAGTAACGCCGGCAATTCCTCCGCCAACAACTAGATATGTAACCTCTATGTCAGCCATTATAAAAATTTAATTAAAACAATAACTGTAATAAATCAATAAGGACACTAAGATCCCACATGTTATGAGTTTCCTACTAAAAGCAGTGACTGCAATGCACAGTATTGGTATTGCACAGCAGACTGAGTACTGACTACGTTACGTGAGTACTGATTAAATCACAAAAATAATAAATCACTTAATTCTTTTGTGCACGTGTTGTTTTTTAAAGAAACCCAATCAGGACCTCTGCATTTATTTTGACTAGATAGATATCACATGCAAAGTTAAATTATCTTAGACTGTATATTAGAGAAGTACGATCTTTGTTATCAGTATCAACCCAACCTGTCCTGTCACTGTCACTTGCTTCTTGGCTTAGAATAAATTCTCTGTTTATGCCATGCGGCTTCATTATTGTTAAATTGCTTGTCATCGTACTTGTCAGTCAGTCTCTGAGCAGTCAGTCATCCTGTTTTTTTTAATATTTTTATTCATGACCATAGATACACATCTTTACATCCATTGATGATGTGAAAAGGGAATGTGAGATTATAAAGTGATGAATGGTACTATTCAGCATTTTTATTGTGATGTCCCGAGTCCCAACCTATTATTAATCTGTGGTCCCAACCGAATAAACGTAAAGCCCAGGCGCCTACATACGATATAAAACCAAAACTACGATACTATTATTGCTGCTGCAGTATTATTGTCATCTTCGTCGCCTAAATGCTATATACATGCGATGACCAACCAGTCGATATCTAAGGCGGGTATTACACGCGGGAGGAAACGCCCGGGTGTGCGGGAGGAAACGCCCGGGTGTCACCATTGTGTGGATCGTCCGGAGGACACGGTGGAGCATACGGTGGAGGTTTGCCCGGCTTGGGTGGACCACCGCCGTGTCCTCGTGGAGGCGATCGGCGGCAGTGACCTCTCGCGTCCGGCCCTGGTCCAGGCCATGGTGCGGAGCGAGAGGGCATGGCAAGCCGTCACCTCCTTCTGCGAAGCAGTAATGCTCGCGAAGGAGGAGGCGGAGCGCACGAGGGAGTGGCAGAGGCCGCGCCCTACCAGCCCTAGCCGCCGCCGCCGTAGGAGACTTCCCGGGCGTCGGGAATTGATAGCCGATTTCCGGCCACCGTAGGCGCGGGCCTGCGGACGGAGAGCAGAGGGCAGCTCGCCGTCCGATAAGGACCAGGCCCGGGTCGACGGCGCGTCGTGTTCCACGCGCGCCTCAAAGAGATGTCAGCAAAACTGACGGGGTCCGTTAGGGCCGATGCCTGCCGGGGTTGCGGGTAGTCCCAAGGGGAAACCGTGGCCCCTGGCATGGCAAGGGAAGGAACACGGGTGGGTTTTAGTCAGTAAAAGTCTGACACGCCCTTTAGGATCCTATCTCTTATCCTAAACTTTTCTGACTACGCCCATGGCAAAACGGCGTGAGTTGATATACATCCATAGTCTTTTCCATTTATAGTAGTCATCTTAGTAATTTTCCATTTATATATGATAGTGTAATACCCGCCTTAGATATCGACTGGTTGGTCATCGCATGTCTATTCTAGCATTTAGGCGACGAAGACACAGACTTATAAAGAGTAGCAGACCAAACATTCGCTAAAAATTGCGTAGCCATTACGCACACATAGGGAAAGTTGTCAATACAGGGCCGGTCTAGGGCCGGTTGCCGGTATTATCTAACGATATTGAAACAACCAATGTAAGTACTTACTGAAAATCCGCGAAAATCGATATTCTCTGGGTATATGAAGTGTAGATTACTATCAATAAAGTCAATTATTAGATTATTACCTGCCGAATGTTATGTGAGTAATTTCATTCGGCAGGTAATAATCTAATAATTGTCATGGATAATATGAGCATAGGTGTACCTATGCTCATGTTATCCATCACAGGGTAACATAAATAATTTTATAATTTATTACAATAGCATGTGTGTTTACACTGAAAATCTGCACTGCAGTATTCTGGAACTACGTCACCAAAAAAACTATAAAAAATCGTAGAGTAATCTGAGGCTCTGTTTGATAATTCAATGGTAAATATTTTACAAAAAAACTTCGTCTCTGTTGCCAAATCCGTCCCTGTCTGACTAACGCGGTTGAAACATAGAACGCGATGCAGAAGATGTTGTTTGCCAGCATGGCGGCGCGAGATCATGGACTTATAATACAAACAGGACTGAGCCACAGATTAATAATAGTGACTGAGCTCTTGTACCAAAAATACGAGCAGAGAGAGATAATGTATACCGAGGCTGTTTGTCTCTTTCTAATAGGGTGACCAAACATTGCTATAACAACCAGGGAAGTTCGTTTTGAAATAATTTATGTCCGGTTGACACTAAATGATTTCAAATTATTGATATGTTACAAAAATATTGAAATTAAGTTACTAAGAATATTGAACTTGCGAAATAGTGAACTTAAAATGCGATATGCGTCTCCACAAAACAACAGAACGCCATGACACCACACATGACACCATTGATTGTCAGTATTTATTGTTACCAGAGTAATTTTATGATACCTACCAAACAATTATATTATTTTGATTATTATATTTAAATAAATGATTTACTTTATGTACAGATTGTAAAAATATAAATAAAATCATTTAAAACTAATCTAAAAGCTAAAAATATTTATATGTTATTAATTTCACTTGCATTTAGTGTAATATTTTCTACCCATGTTTCTACCATCTTTAACATTTTTATCTTTTGGCAATTGAGAAAAAGGGACAGCAGCCTCGGCTCGGCTATCTCTCTCGGCTCGTTTTGCCTCGGCTAAGATGCTTAACAAAAGTAAACCTAAGGTCCACTGCTTATGGATCATTTTTGTATGATACGATTTTCGGAGAGCTCAGTCCTGTTTGTATAATAAGATTAATAAGTCCATGCGCGAGATAGACAAGCTACGCGTCAAATTTTGTCTATGTGTGAGTCAGTATAACAACAGGCGACAGAACGAGATAGAATTTACGGCTTGCCGCTTAGCAAAAAAAGGATAAAGAATCATATCCATCTATATAAATATAACTATGGATTAATGTTTGGTCTGCTACTCTTTATATGTCTGTGGACGAAGATGACAATAATACTGCAGCAGCAATAATAATATCGTAGTTTTATGGTAGAACAACACTAGTCTCTCAACCTCCCCCTACCCCGCCTGAAAGACTCATCATGACTGTCAAAGTGACGTCTGTGTGTTGTGTATTGCTTAATTTTTTGATGGTCTCTTTCTCACACGTTGTGCCACTAGTACAATAGTCTTGCATCTCGTTCTGAGTTTGAAACGATACGATAAAAATTAAAAATCTTTTACATTGGTTGACAGCTAGCTAATGAACGGAAGGGGGAATAAATGGACGAGAGAGATAGTTTTACGGAAAAACTGTACACAAATTTCGTTAACACGTAAATAATAAATAAAAAAACATGTATTGTAGACTATGTTACACGACCGTAAATATCTAAAGCTAGCCACAGTATTGTGAACCCTACATTCCTGATTAATCATATTTGTTTACTATTTTTGCGAAAATAATGTTTTAGTTAAATTGAGCGAAAATCATGTATAAGTGGATCTCAGTCTGTGTAGCACCGTTGTTTTTATCAATAGTGTGGTATTTCCCATTTATATGGAGCTTGGTCTATTTATTATTTCTTAGTTTATTCATAGTGATAGCAGTTTTCGTGTTGACGCTTTGGGGTCATGTATCCTTATCTTCTCCGCACCAAACTTCCTTATTTTTATTGGATAAAGTCGAAAAAGATGTTCGACAAATAGAGGACACGTTAAAGGTAAGACATATTAATTTGATGCATTTTTTACAAACGTCAATCACAGTAATATTTACTTTTGTATTTGTTTGTGCAGGAGGATCAGGCAAATTGGCCTCATGCAACGAAAAAGTCTCATTTGCCTGTCATATTTGGTCGCACTGTGGACAGCCAGTTACAGCTATTAATTGACTATGTTCTCCGAGACTTTGTAGCCCGTTGGCTGAAGGAATTGTCTCATAAGCCTGAGCCAGTGATAGACAAGTTCAAGGAGCATGTGTGGGGTGGAGTACAGAACTTGTATGAGAGACTGTTACGTGTTGATTCTGAGAAGCTGCTGGCCAGTGACATGGTGACTAAAATCACACAGCATTTTGAAAGAATAAGAATTGCTAGGAGTTGTGCGTAAGTTGTAGTTTTATTAAGATTAGTTGATTGTGCTATTTATATGACCTATTCATTAGAAAAAAAAATAAAGTTACTATTTGGCAGTTTTGAGTAACGGCTAGGTTGGGAAATAATAAAGCAATTTATTACACAAAAATATACTACTGTGACAACTATAACTCCTATATTTTCTGTAAATAAATGATTCTTATTCTCATAGAATGATATTAAGATAAGTTTCAATTCCAATAGCTATATTCAAATAAAATATATTGCTATTTAGTGACTTATTTTATTTCTTAAATTAATAAACTCTATACATTGCAGATTAGAACTGAATCAACCGCCAGTATTTGCGCTGGCCCCACACCTGATGTCCTTTGACACAGAGCTGCACTACTTGAGACAGATTAGTGAGCTGGTCATAATGTTTCTTATGCCACGGTGCTACTCATTGGCACCTGCTACACACCTCATGAGAGAAATCCTGGCATGCAAAGGTATGTTAGTCACCACTATGTTTTTGAGGGTCTGAAATTCAGAGTCTGAATACTTTGCTAATAGGAATTTACTATAAAATCTTTCAATAGCCCGATGTTTATCATGATCTTTGCACATGTTTTGGTGTTGACAGGATGTTCACTGCATCTCTTAAAATAGGCATGATTGTTCAAGCCTGTGACTCGAATCCACTTAAATTCACTATGATTGGTCACAGAGTGAATTAAAGTGGATTAATAGAAACACCTGTTGTGGGTAATCTGTGTCTAATTGAGGTCACTGTCAATAACCCCGCCTTATGTAACAAGGCGCCATACACGGCGCGATTTTGCGACACGACTTTTCGTCACATTAGCGTAGCGTTGCGACACATTCCGTTCCTTCCCGTATTATGATCGAGAGTAAAAAACACCAAAAATGCGTTTCTGGTACGGCGACCCCCTTTAATTATTAACTCTTAACTTTATATAATTTTTGTTATTTATTGTTATAACGGCAAAAAGAAATAAGTACACAATCTGTAAAATTTTCAACTGTCTACCTATTATGGTTCATGAGATACAACCCGCTGACAGACAGACGGACGGATAGCGGAGGCTTAGTAATGGGGTTCCGTTTGGCACCCTTCAGGCACGGAACAGTAAAATTATTGCAGATGCGAGCACACTTGTCTTCTCGTTGCTTATTTCTGCGCAGATGTGTGCCTCAATCAAACTGCGCGCGATCCAACAAACAACGCGACACTTTATTGCCAAAACTTTCAATGATAAGAATTAAAAGAGTTACGTCTATGTTAAATATTTTCTTCAAATCTAGTATTACAGCCAGCAATAGACCTAGTAACGGAACCAGACTACATAAACCAGAAGATAATCCAGTATTTAGAAGCTCAGAAGGAGGTAGACGCAATGCACGTGAGGACCCACGAGTACGCCAAAACATTTGAAGACTACATACGCCTGATCAATAGCTGTAACAATGTCGACACGCTGAAACGGTTGCGGTGAGTGCACACTGATAACGTTGTTTATTACTTCCACTGACCAATTACTTAAATATGTCAAGGACTCTCCTGGGATATGAGTGCTTGATAAAAATAATTGCCATAGAGAATGATTGAAAAACCTGATATTAGGGGTACGCCATTAATCACGTGATGTTTTTTAGCACCTTTTTATCCTCCTCCTCTTTCCCCCTGGTGATACGTGGTGCGGTTTTAGACTAACTCCCCCCTCTACCCAAAATCACGAGCATTTTTTTGGTACAAAGTATCTTATATAATTTCAGAATATTTTATCTTTAAATACAGGTACAATCGTTGCCTGCAATTAATTTAAGAATTCGCGTGTTCAACAAAAATAAATACAAGTGATATCTCACTACACCCCCTTCCCCCCTTGTTAAATTTCGTGATTTTTCCCGAACCTCTTTTGAGCCTCACGTGATTAATAGACAATCCCTTAAGTACCTATGTACATAGATATTATTCGACCCATACACGTTCATATTTTTACTTTATCTACAGGGTTGAATAAAATTAGCTAGCGAAACTCCGCAGAAATGATGGCTATCGATATCTCAATGCGACAAAATAAAAATAAAAGGTTTGATGACTTTTTTGGGGTTAATAACGCTGGTAGTGTTGTTACTTGAAGTATGAGTCGAGAAATCTGCTTGTGTTTTTTCTTAAGTGCTAGTTAAAAATAACAGAACAGTTTACCTTTGGCGTATTTGCATGCCATCCAAATTAAGGTGGATCTACTAAATTAATTTATTGCAATAACATCAGGTAAAACATACGTAGGTACTCAATTCTAGGATTATTTTTGTATTTTTACATTTTGGATCCCTTTTTAACGATTTTTCGTAATGATAAAAGCCCACAGACAGTCCTACTTTTGTTTTTTGCCTATCTTAATAGACCAATAGCAATAGGCTCGCCCCATATTACATCTTACATGGGACTTAAACTTAAGCCGACGTTCGCACGGACGTAATAAAATCGCGGCGATTATTTTTCGCGTATTGGATTTTCGACGCTCTGCTTAGCGCCAAGAGTTGAATATCCAACAGTGTATTTTCTTGACGCGCTGGGTTACGCGCTGAATGCGTTCTGATGGATATTCAACTCTCGGCGCTAAGCAGAGCGTCGAAAATCCAATACGCGAAAAATAATCGCCGCGATTTTATTACGTCCGTGCGAACGTCGGCTAACTGGTGAAATGTGAGGTTACTAAAGGACACCTCTGCCTAACCCTTCGTTATAAATAGAGCAATGGCGTTACATTCATAAAAAATAGGATATAACCGTATTATCCTCTCGTGTTATCATTATATTTTTTCGCTGAACTTCCTTATTCCTGCATTATCTGCATAATCGACCTCATTTAATTAAATGAATTTTCGTTAAACATTAACTTATCAGCAGCACACGAATGCCTTGATTTTAAAACAAAATATTTTTATTATAATTTATACGCTAACGCATTCTTGCGTTAATCGCATAGTTCCTGTCTCTATGTAACACTTCGAAACCAGTTTTGGGCTTAGGTATTTTTTCCACTAAGTGAAACCAGTAATTTTGCCGGCCGCGGCGTTGTTAATCGAAACTAATGCTAATACCGTCGCCGCTATGCCTACCCACGGTTTTGATTTACGATAAGCAGTAGCTAGCTCAACTAAATATGCTTCTTCTCTGCAGCGATTAAAAAATCCCACGGATTGCAACGGACCCATAAATGCATAATTTCTGCCTACCTACCAAATGGATTATCTCGACAACTTGAGCCCAGAAATGTTTCAAATCTAAGTTCTGCTTGTTGGTTACGTAAAATCTTTTCTACATTTTCGTAAATCGTCACATTATGCCTCAAATATTTTATATATTTCTCTATTAATAAACGATTCTGCTCTTGACCTCGATTTCGCCCGGTAGCAAGCAATGGCTGAGGTTTACAATTCTAGACGAAAGAGCGTACCCAGAAGATGCCTCTTTACGTCGAAGCTTATCACTCTTAGGGCGCGTTGCCACTATGTCGTGAGTTCGTGACGACAGATAATCGTTTCGTTTAAAGCGTCGTGGCTTGTGTATTTAAATGGAGGTGTTCACATATAGGCGACACGATTAACTGTCGTCCACGTCTTTTGTCTACAATTTTCCAACGTAAAATTACTTGTCACGACATAGTGGGAATGCGCCCTTATGGCTACTACACTCAGTGCACGGACCGCCGGCTTTTGCCGAGCGGCACTCCACTGTATGGCGGCTCCTTTGTGCGGAAAGCCGGGCACACCGCGGCTAGCCCGGTGCCGCCGGCACTGTGTGTAGTAGCCATAAGGGTGCATTCCCAATATGTTGTGACAATTAATTTACCGTTGGAAAATTATAGACAAAAGACGTGGACGACAGTTAATCGTGTACCTTTCCTTTATTTAAACCTTTATTTTGAATGACTACTATAAGCGTTTGAATTTCGCATTGCCACTGGTTTCGTGAGAGTTATTTAACCTACTTTTCCTCTAATGTACCGAAGAATGCGATCACTAGGCGTCTAGTATAAACAATTTCTATTTTCCATTTCAGATATGACATCGTCACCCAAATAATGCAAGCAACTACCCTACAAAACGTGAAACGAGCTAAGGGTGTAGACATAGAAGTTATAGAAAAAAGTGGTTCACAAAATATAAGTCGGCAACAAGTAGCAGATGCTAAGAAACTAAAGAGGTATATAAACCAGCTGACTATTGCCAAAGCTGAGTGTGAAACCGCCCTTAGGAAGCTTGGATGGGACGGAGCTTTTCCGACGGTAGAGTCTGATAGCAAGGTAAAGGTACTATTATCACATGTTATATTATGTACTTATAAAAATAAATAGTTAATAAAGATGGAGTTGGAGGGGCTTGTGGCTAAGTAATAACAGCCGCACGGGCCTTAGGTTTGTCCAGGTCAGTCATCAGGTCAGGTCATCATCATCAGGTAAAAACAATATCACTGGTTGAGACACATGGAATGAGCCCACACTCGATGGGTTTACCAGAAGCTATTCAAGAGTTCCGCTATCTAGCGTCCACGTCAGTCTAAGGTACTCGTCATCTGGTAAAATGATCAGGACTCGTTGAGACAAATCTAATGAACCCACACTCGATGGGTTTACTAGTACCTGTTCAAGAGTTCCATCTAGCGTCCAGGTCATCAGATCAGCTCGATAGTACCACATTATTGTATTATCATCGCCTGGCATACATTTGAAAATATTCAAACCAGACCACCAGAAGTGAATAATATTCAAGTGTTCCGTTAACTATCGTCCAGGTCAGGCCAGCGAAACATCGCCACAACTTTTTTCACACAGCGATTTGAAATGAGCCGCCATAGTAATTGTTGCTCATTATTAAAAATAATTAAAATGCCTATCTAATGACATATCAATCTTCCTAGCCTTTTCCCAACTATCTTGGGGTCGGCTTCCAGTCTAACCGGATGTAGCTAAATACCAGTATTTTACATGGAGCGACTGCTTATCTGACCTCCACAACCCAGTAACTGGGTAATACGATACCCCTTGGTAAGACTAGTGTCAGACTTTCGGGCTTCTGACGACTCGTAACGACTGTCTAAGATCCACGAATGACAGCCGGGACCACCGGCTTAACGTGCTTTCCGAGGCACGGAGAAGTCTCGGTATGTGAAGATGGTCACCCATCCACTGACCAACCCCGGCAAGCGTAGCTTAACCTGATGGATCGACCCGTGCGGCTTGTTAATACTTAGCCACGAGCTCCTCCATCTATTGACATATGTGTGGTTGTTATTGGTCGTGGGGACCATTTTGTCCGGTCCTCCTTTATTTGGAAGAATTGTAGTACTGCTGATATGCAATAGTCGCTCAGAGAGTGTTCTGCCCGCCAAGCGAGCGTCGCTGAGCGAGTACTCTCTTAGATACCTCTTGTCGCTGCGACAAACGAGTCGTCGGTGGGGTGAACAGTCGGCGATCAACTATTAATATTATGTATCTCTTTTACCAGTCGAGAGCAGTGGTGGCCCAGTGGTAACGGCCCCGACTTACGAGTTGTAGGTCGTGGGTTCGAACCCAAGCAGGCGCTTTACTTTGTGTAAATAATTTCATCACCACTGCTCTCAAAACGGTGAAGGAAAACATCGTGAGGAAACCGGCATGTCTTAGAACCAAAAATTCGAAGACATGTGACGTCTATCAACCCGCACTGGGCCCGCGTGGTACATTACGGCCCACTCCCTCTCATAGAGAGGAGGCCTGTGTCCCAGCAGAAAAAGCGTTGATAGCTAGTCGCTTCCTCGTCGACGCGCGACGTTGGGAGATGTGCCTGTGCGTTAATTCTCGGTGACTCGTTTTGCAGCTCATACGATTCATATCAATCAATCTGCCTAGCCTTTTCCCAACTATGTTGAGGTCGGCTTCCAGTCTAACCGGATGCAGGTGAATACCAGTATTTTACATGGAGCGACTACCTATCTGACCTCCACAAGCCAGTAACTGGGTAATACGATACCCTTTGGTAAGACTGGTGTCAGACTTTCGGCCTTCTGACGACTAGTAACGACGGCCAAAGATCCACGAATGACAGCCACGATTATTTATTTATTATTTTTTATTTATTTATTTATAGTAGTTGTATTTCCACAAAACGGCATATCAATGAGTAAGTACCTAATCTAGTCCAGGTTAGCTTCAATACAACCTTAGGGTCGCGCCACACCTGCCGAACGTTCGGCGCTGAAGGTTCGGTTGAATACGCTCGTAGTGTTTTTCAAGTTACCTATGACACATCAGCCGAAAGTTACGTCGCGTAACGCGCTGAAGTAAACGCCGCCGACCGTTCGGCGCGGTTGCTGTGTCATGCCAACCGAATACCACGACCGATAATTCCGTCGCTGAAGTGTCGGCGTCGAACGTTCCGCCTGGTGTGCCGCTACACTTAATTGCTCATCCACCCAGTAATCTTATTAATCCTGTGACTGATAAAAACGATTCGGTATTTCATTAAAGCTCTATTACATTCAGATTATGTGTTAACTGTGATTCACCCTCACACCTGGTGGTATGTAGAGCGTAGATGATAATAATTATCAGAGGGCATTCCGCGAGGTGCGGGCTCACCTGTGCTCGTTCTCTTCAATCACACTGAGGAATGCACCTGGCTGGCATAACATTTAATCGGCTCTATGTATACATAAAACACACACGGAGAGCTCGTGGCTAACGCTTGCCGGGATTGGTCCGTGGATGGGTGACCATCTTTACATAGCGAGACTCCTCCGTGACTCGGAAAGCACGTTAAGCCGTTAGTCCCGGCTGTCATTCATGGATCTTTGACAGTCGTTACGGGTCGTCAGAAGCCCGAAAGTCTGACAACCAGTCTTACCATGGGGTATCGTATTACCCAGTTACTGGGTTGTGGAGGTCAGATAGGCAGTCGCTCCATGTAAAATACTGGTATTCAGGTGCATCCGGTTAGAATGGCCGACCACAACATAGTTGGGAAAAGGCTAGGCAGATTGATTTGTATAAATAAAACACATGCAAATAATGCTTAACGTACTGTATGTAAAAATGACCGTGTTGTTCATATTTGCATATGACTGCACTTTTTGAACTATTCACAGAATGCAATGCAATATAACCGGATACGCATTTATTTGAACCTGCTGTCAATTCTGTTACAGACTCTACCTCTACACAAAATAATGGAGAGTGTGACAGGCCGGCGATACCTCTCGATGTTCCTGGAGACCATGTGCTCTCAAGGTCTGGTCGGCTTTTGGATGGCTGTCGAGGAGCTGAGGCACAGTCCCAGAAGTAGCTGGCACCAGCTCGGCGCAGAAATATTTTATACCTACATTAGATCGCCTAGCGCTGAGATTAAAGTTGATAAGGTAAAGTAAATTATATTTTATGTAAATATGTTACTTGCACTACCAAAACCACCCTTATTGCTACAACCCTACAACCTAAAGCTGACTGGACATTAAAAGTAAAGCATCCTTTTCTTAATATCCTTCAGTATAACTTATAGTTTGACCGAGACCTATGTTCCGCGATATAGGATGAGACGGGGATGCAGGCCGCTCATTCGTCAATGCTAATGGCGCGCGACGTCCCTCCCGTCGCTCATTTGTCAACGCTGCCCCCCCCACCCCCTTTCACTGCGTATTCCTAAGGCGCGGTACAGCGGTCAAACTATAGTTGTTAATTTTCTAAGCTTCTAAATTATAAGGAATTTATTACAAACAACTTCTAGATTGTTCTATTTCTTTGTGTATTGTTTCAGGACACTAGAAAAAGAATGGAAGCATTTTTACTTGGAGATAAGGGCCCAGAAGTATTCTATGAAGTTCAAGACACCGTAGTAGACACGATACAGGAGAAATATTATCATTCCTTCCTTCTGAGCGATCAGTATACGGCGTTGATCGCCGAACTCGCTACCGAGGAAGCTAATAAAGGTACCTGTTTAAAATACGCATAATTTAAGAGTATTCTATTATTTTGATTATGTAGTGTTATTTTTCCCTAGAACAATAACTTGAATTTCATTTCTTTGTACAAAAATTACCTACCTCCTTGCAATACTTTTGAATTCATAAAAACATTAAAGGACATTGTCAAAAAAATAACATAAAATTTTTATCACTCTTCTGCAACCTAATTGCATAATACACAATCAATCATAATCTGAATCATTTTGAAGGATAATGCTAATCCATTCCTTCATATGTTCGAAAAATTTGTCTGCTCAACAACGTAAATAAAGCAATGAATGTTGTTGAACTGTCAAAATTAAACCTATTGTGATTGATCGTGTTACGCAATCAGGGCGATAGGCCGTATGTTGCCTTAAAGTTAAGTTCTTTCTTTCAGACATTACGTCAGACAGATCGCCGATAGAAGACCGTCAATTATCAAACGAATCAGTATCGTCTGCTGAGAGCGTAGCGGGTACCATACACCTCACAGAACATTCTACGTACGCGAGGCGGAAACTAGACGAGTTGCAGGAGCGACATAATAACAAAATTCAAGTATGTTTTAACAAATTTTGATCATTATTTATATTCCACTAGAAGTTGAATTTTTACTTTTGACATCAAGTCAAATAAAATGTAATTATTTGTTTGACTTCTGTTTCCAGAATTAGTATAAATTATGATATGTCATTATCTATCTATACATATAATAAAATTGTAGAAAAGTGGTGTCTGTACGATGGAAATATATGAAAAAAAAAAAAAAAATTACAATCTCGGGTTCAGCATCGATATAATAACAACCCCTGCTGTTGTTATTATATCGATGCTGAACCCGAGATTGTAATTAATTTTTTTTTTTGTCTGTTTGTCTGTGTGTTTGTGCACGCTAATATCAGAAACGGCTTATTCGATTTAGATGCGGTTTTCACTTATATATTGTAGTAAGCTTCACTTAACATTTAGTGTTTATTTCATGTCAATCGGTTCATAAATAAAAAAGTTATGTCAATTTAAAGAATAACGACGAACATTTGTTATAGGTTAGGCATTTCTTTCCTTGATTTTCGGTATACTTATCTTAATTTCTATTTAGGGTTTGTATATAATTATTATAAGTATTTGGTATAGGTTAGGCATTTCTTTTCTTGATTTTCTTTATTAAGTATAAGTTTATTAGCTCAGGTTAGTAATTAATTTTTCTAGCAATTCTTTTGTTTTATAATGTTAGTACGTTTGGTTTACACGTCTAAACACTTATTACTTAAACTGTGATAATTTTAGACTGTATAATAATCTGTAAGTATTTATAATTTAATTGTTTACGATAGTACGTGTTTACTAAATAACTGTGTGTTAAGTAGTAAGTACTATTTTATTGTAAGCCTCGAAGAAGATCCAATCTCTCCCAATGTAGCAGAAATGCTAAAAGGATGAGATTAGTTCGATCACAGGAATCTGAGGAAGGTCGTGAGGCAAGGCTCTCTGCAACTCGGGAACATCAGGCTAGGTTTCGTGCTGCAGAAACTTCGACTCAGCGGGAATCTCGACTGAGTTTAAATCGTTCTCGAATGGTCGAGGTCGCGAAAATTTTTTTCATACAAAGGGGGTCGAGTCATGAAAAAGGTTGAAAAACACTGCCCTACATTAATCCTACTAATATTATAAATGCGACAGTTTGTGAGGAACTGAGGATGGATGGATGGATGGATGTTTGTTACTCTTTCACACAAAAACTACTGAACGGATTTTGATGAAACTTTACAATAATATAGCTTATACATTAGAATAACACATATGCTACAATTTATAAAGATTTTATGTGATTTGGCCATAATATAACGATAAGTATCAAGTATGTCGGAAAAATTCCTGCCCTCTGAGATCTAATTTAGCGTGCGCTGCCTTTTCTTTTTTTTGGGTGGTTAAACATCCAATGACTTCTCCCGCTCTGGGCGGAGCGGAAGGGCGTGTCAGACTCTTACTGACTAAAACCCACCCGTGTTCCTTCCCTTGCCTTGCCAGAGGCCACGGTTTCCCCTTGGGACTACCCGCAACCCCGGCAGGCATCGGCCCTAGCGGACCCCGTCAGTTTTGCTGATATCTCTTTGAGGCGTGGAACACGATGCGCCGTCGACCCCGGGCCTGGTCCTTATCGGACGGCGAGCTGCCCGTTGCTCTCCGTCCGCAGGCCCGCGCCTACGGTGGCCGGAAATCGGCTATCAATTCCCGACGCCCGGGACGTCTCCTACGGCGGCGGCGGCTAGGGCTGGTAGGGCGCGGCCTTTGCCACTCCCTCGCGCGCTTCACCTTCTCCTTCGCGAGCATTACTGCTTTGCAGAAGGAGGTGACGGCTTGCCATGCCCTCTCGCTCCGCACCATGGCCTGAACCAGGGCCGTACGCGAGAGGTCACCGCCGCCGATCGCCTCCACGAGGACACGGCGGTGGTCCACCCAAGCCGGGCAGACCTCCACCGTATGGTGCGTGCGCTGCCTAAACCGTTAGAGTTACATGAAGAAAATGTATTGTGGGATTGTTTGTCTTAAAGAGTTCTAAATAAAAGTCCGCGACAGCATATATTATCTACCTTTTATGTGGAAGCCTTTATAACCAAAATAGTGAGCAATAAATACAGTTAAATTGAATACTTTTTTTAGATTGCATATTTTAGAGTATTTAGTTAATTCTTATCAAAATAAATACCTTCATCGCTTTTGGTATTTAATGTAGATAAAGTTTGTCTTTTACACTAAGTAATTTGGACAAATAGTTTAAAAGTTAGAACGATAAGAATGACCTGCGATATTGAGTCGACGGCGCACAGAACGAGGGTGGAGGGGCGGGCCAGCCAAGGGATGACGCGCCAGAGCGCCGAGTGGAAGCTATTGCTTAATAATTATGTTCGAGAAATAACGTAAATAACGCAATTAATTGTTGAACTGTCAAAATAAAACCCATTGCTATTGTAAGTGCTACGCAATTACCCCGCTGATTTAGGACATGTTACACGTTCCTGTGGGATAATTTCCGACATCCACGCGGGCGAAGCCGCGGGCAGAAGCTAGTTTATACTAATTCTGGAAACAGAAGTCAGCTCTCTACGTTTGAGCTGTTCATATATGTATGAACAGCTCAAACGTAGAGAGCTTCAAAAGATTTGATCCTTAAAAGGTCCATTATTGCTCTGTATAATAAAACAGGGTGTGGTTATTTTTGCTAAGAATATTGGGTTCTATCTCTGAAATGATTCTTTGCACCTTTGGTATTTTTTTCATACATTTGCCATTTCGCTTTGTTGTCTCGTCTTATTTCAAGAAATCACACTGTTTACGTGACGTCAACTATAATAACATCAAATAATTGAATTACATTTCTTTTTTCAATATGTTTGTGTTACATTTAGGCATTAGCAGCTCTCCGTGCATCCTTAAAACCAGAATCACCTGCGTTGTCCATGTTAGCCAATGAAGTAGAGAAATTAGCAGGAGAACAGATGCGGCTGGAGGCTCACCTAGCGAGGACCGACACTTGGGCAGAACACCTGGGGCGGTGGCGGGCTTCCGTGCATAGCGCTGAGGTATGGCGAAAACAATTTTGTATAAAAATTAACTCAGAATATATTACAATAATTTTAAAATAGCATAATATTAATTAAGATTTCTAAATACCCTCGACTTCTCAAAAGAAACTTAAGACGCTGTCACAGATTAATACAGATGGTTCACTCCGCAAAATCATTTAAATAAAAAGCGACTCTTGCTATGACACAATAAAGTGCAATTCAGGTCGTATAGCGCTAATTACCTACACCTAAAGTTGCCTCTCTTTCTATCGCTTAACTTTTATATCTACTGACTACGTTACGCTCACTTAATTAGCCCGACAAGACGAGCCTGCCGCGGACCTAAAATGCAGAGTGCGCCTTCTATACTTTTCTATGACATTGTTCAAAAATAAAAAGGTTTACACTGTAAAGTATTTGAAAGAAAATGGCAGACAAAATTAGACTTTAACAACGTCTTAAAATTGAGTTGCGAATAATCTCTTGCACACAGTTTGATTTGGATAGAGCAAAGATGTTTATTTATCAGTAGTAGATAGTTGTAGAAGATTTTTATTCCTATAAACTAAAATAAACATCATGTTTCTGGTTCTAGCTAGCACAAAAGGTGAGGATAGTAGACAAATTGAACAATACTGACATTTATTACAACAACTAAAAATATATTTTATTATTGTAGGTAATAGACGAATCAAAACCGCCCCAGTTTGTGATAGTGGTACATATGGCGGAACAGGAATCTATGAACGAAGATGATAGGCCTGAACAAATAACTACAGGATGGGTGCTGCTTAGGACTTTGAACGAATTTCAGGTATGTCGTCCCTTTTATAATTAAGGTTTAATGTTATACAGGCTGTATCAGAAAGGTGTGATCTTTAAGGAACAACTTTCTCCATGGGACCAACATCGTAATCGCGAACAAATTATCAGCTGTCCCATACATTTGAGTCCGAGTAGATATCGAAGTTTAGTATGGGCATAGATTCGATCTCTGTTCCCGTTTAAAAAAACAAAAAGTTTTTCAGTTCGACTTGGTCATATTAAACTCATGTATCTTTTCCGTAGCACTTCTCCTAATCTAAACTAATATGTTTTTATAAAGAGAAAATATTTCATTTTTTTGTATGTTTGTTTGTAATGAATAAACTCAAAAACTACTGGACCGATTTTAAGTTAGATAGGCTATAATTTATAAAGATATCACGCGAGCGAAGCTGATGGCGATAGCTAGTGTTAAATAATAGTGTCAACTTCTTATTTGGAACAACTAATAAACTGTTGATTTTCAGGAATTACATCGAAAGTTACGGCCAATGTGTGCAGAATTAAAGAATTTAGAACTACCAACGAATTCGTTCAAGTTTTTATTTGGAAAGAACGATAAAAACTCTTTAGAAAAAGCGAAAATTTTAATACAGAAATACTTAGAAGTAAGTTTATTTTTTAGTTCTCAAGGCTCAATTTTATTTAGCGATGGCACTTACAGGCAGATTGTGATTTCTCTCTCTTAAACCTTTTTAACTTAATATAACGCTATCTCACTCTGACATCTTAAAACCACTGCTTAGCAAATCCAGCCATCGCTAAATAACCAACCGTTTTGATACTTTTTCAAATAATTTTATAAAAATTATTATTACTCACGTTATTAAATAAAGTTTGCAGTAAAGAATATAGTCGAATCGATTTATTTTCAGTTTGTTTTAGAAGATGACAGACTTAACCAAAGCGAGGCATTATACACATTCCTTAACCCCAGTTCGGAGTATTTGAAGCAGGGTGACTTACCAAAGAAAAACAAATTCTCCTTTTCAACTTTATTTAAGAGGTAATAGTGTTTCTTATTTATTTTAGCCGACTCCAACATGGTTGGGAAAACGGTAGGCCGATGAAGCTGGTGTTTGGCATTTCTCGAGGTTTAATTCCAATTTGTATGGTGTGCCAACCGTTTTATAAGTTATTGACTTGTCAGAAAATGCCCGCTATTTTAATAAACCTTCTATTGTATCTCGTTCAGTGTCCTTGAATGCGTTAAATTGTGTACTGTCGCAAATTATCCAAGTAAAATAAATTGTTGACTGTCTCAAATTATCCTTGCAAAATAAATTGTGCACTGTCTCAAATTATCCTTGTAAAATAAATTGTGTACTGTCGCAAATAATCCTTGTAAAATAAATTGTGTACTGTCTCAAATTATCCTTGTAAAATAAATTGTGGACTGTCACAAATTATCCTTGTCAAATAAATTGTGTACTGTCTCAAATTATCCTTGTAAACCAGAGGTTTTACAAGGATAATTTGAGACAGTACTCAATTGATAATTTGATGCAGTATATGTTGCACAACTTATACTGTCGTTGACATGGTGGCGGTTATGTTAAAGAAAAATACAGCCTGAAACATAATATTGCATTGGTCATTTATTTATTAGGTCCTCATAAATATTACTTTTGGTGTAACAGCACGAGTAGTGAAGCAACGAACAGATCATCGCAGGAAAAGGAACAATTTACGCATTTATCTGCAGATGAAGATGAGATATCATTATACCTAGACGGCAACGGTTCTGATAACGCTAGCAAGCCTATGACCAGTTCCTTGCGTGGTAAGTGGTACATTATCATACCTGTCGTCTGTCATCTTCTACTTATCTCGCCCATTAGCGTTAAGAAAATAGTGAGCCATCGGCCTAGACCCGACCAATTGGGTCGCAAAAGACAAGTGTTTCGTACGATAATCTGGCGTCAATGGTCAGCATTCTTATTTACTGCGACCCGATTATAAAATCTTAAATTCACTGACAGACAACGCACAGCCTTTATATAAACTGGTGGGTCTAGAAGCATGAAAGGGGATTGCCCACGGGCGCTAAGAAAAAATGTATTGAATTCAACATTGTCGTGTCTTCATCAAATCTTCTTTAAAATACTCGGTGACATGTCTTAATACTTCCTCAAAAAATTCAACACAGACGGCATTTCCGAGATATTTTCAAAAATATAACTACTATTTAGAGGTTATCCTCTAAATATATAATTATATCACAAATATTCGTGCTTATATATATCATAAAATATTCGAATATTCGAAAACTGGCTACATTATGAAAGCCTGTTAGTACTCACTCTTCAGATAATAATAAAAGAAATCTCAGTATAATATTTCCCGTTATTAGGCGCAGGCGCCATGGCGGAAGAAAGGGATAGCATAGCAGAGCCACTGTACGCGTTACTAAGTGAAGTGTTTGACATGCGAGGTGTATTTCGGTGGCTCAGGAAAACGCTGGTCACCTTCGTGCAAATCACGTATGGAAGGACTATTAACAGGTAAGAAGGTAGTTGAGGAATTTACTGGAGTATAAATTAATAATAAAATATAAAATAATACACCCACATTTTGTCAGGTATCCTAAATTGTCAAATCGTAAATATTTTTAGTATCAAAATATAAAGTACTTGGTTTTTTTTTTACGATAAGCTGTGTCTACTTTTCGCTATGTATTTATCATTTGGGTTCTTGTTCAAGCTCCATAACTTAATTGAAAAAAAAAACAGTAAGTTCGGCAGAAGTGTATCATAAATCTTAATTTGCAGGCAGATAAAAGAGACTGTAACGTGGATATTCTCTGAACAAATGCTGCACTACTACATCAGCGTGGTTCTCAAGTCCTGGTGGCCGGGCGGGACCCTGTCTGAGAACACCTCCAATAGAAACTTTCAAGATAAAGGTAAAATTTGGTTGCTAATGTGTTAAGTTTGTATTATACAAGGTCAAAATAAATTCGCTGGTGAAACTTTACAAACAAAGGTAAACAAAAAAATATTTTGTGAACATTCTAAGTAACTATACTATCCACGGTAGTTGTTATCAGCTGTAAGAATCCCATAGCGGCGC
Source organism: Conistra vaccinii (assembly GCA_948150665.1). Classification (NCBI taxonomy): domain Eukaryota; kingdom Metazoa; phylum Arthropoda; class Insecta; order Lepidoptera; family Noctuidae; genus Conistra; species Conistra vaccinii. Next base: position 15,144,323 of record OX411324.1, on the reverse strand, counting down.
TTTTTACGCAGCGCGGGTTCTTGGTAATGCTTTTTCAAACAACTGCGCGAAGCGAGCGGGTCTGTGTGAAATATAACCCGTGAGTTCTGTTTACAAGGTACATAATAGTGATTGAATATGGATTTTCTTTATTACGCAGAGCATACGCGCACGTTAGCGCTACAACAGTTGAACGAGAGCGTGCTGGACGCGCTGTCGTCGCTGGTGGGCGCGCAGGCGGCGGAGCGCGGCGCGCACAAGCTGTTCCACACGCTGCAGGACACCACGCACAACAAGCAGCTGTTCTATGTGAGTACTCACTGTGCAGCGCTGCAGCCGCTGAGCGAGAGCGTGCTGGACGCGCTGTCGTCGCTGGTGGGAGCTGTTCCACACGCTGCAGAACACCACGCACAACAAGCAGCTGTTCTATGTGAGTACTCACTGTGCAGCGCTGCAGCCGCTGAGCGAGAGCGTGCTGGACGCGCTGTCGTCGCTGGTGGGAGCTGTTCCACACGCTGCAGAACACCACGCACAACAAGCAGCTGTTCTATGTGAGTACTCACTGTGCAGCGCTGCAGCCGCTGAGCGAGAGCGTGCTGGACGCGCTGTCGTCGCTGGTGGGAGCTGTTCCACACGCTGGAGAACACCACGCACAACAAGCAGCTATTCTATGTGAGTACTCACTGTGCAGCGCTGCAGCCACTGAGCGAGAGCGTGCTGGACGCGCTGTCGTCGCTGGTGGGAGCTGTTCCACACGCTGGAGAACACCACGCACAACAAGCAGCTATTCTATGTGAGTACTCACTGTGCAGCGCTGCAGCCACTGAGCGAGAGCGTGCTGGACGCGCTGTCGTCGCTGGTGAGAGCTGTTCCACACGCTGCAGGACACCACGCACAACAAGCAGCTGTTCTATGTGAGTACTTACTGTGCAGAGCTGCAGCCGCTGAGCGAGAGCGTGCTGGACGCGCTGTCGTCGCTGGTGTCGTGAGTCCTTCTCAGTTATTTTACCTCTGACAGCAGAAACCTAACAACAACCTTATTGTAACTAGAATAAAGATCACTGTGATTTTGACAGACTTGTCAGTGGCAGCAACCCAACAGCAACAAAGATCACTGTAATTTTAACAGTGATGCAAAATCAGAGGCTGTACGTCGAGGCTCGTACATAGGGAACGAGCAATGAGTATCTAGTTGAAGCGCGGTATTGCCATCTAATGCAAAAAACAATCGCGCGGCGCTCGTGCAATTCTTATTTTCGAATAATTAAGTAGCTCAAAACACATAACTACACCTACAGTCAGTACACAGAACTGCAAGAATTCTTGTGCACGTGTGCCATGAGGCATCTTGAATTTGAGTAAGATAAATCGTCAGAAATGTCAGACAGTGACAACAAAGGCACCTTTTATTTTTAGCAGGACAGGTATCCGTCAAATTTGACCGACTTAAGCCAGAACGTTTGGCAACTTTACACGCGAATAGTACAGTCTAAATACTAACAATATATTATTATTTTTTATTGAAAATAACACTGCATTTTTTCTACGGCATCATTTATTTTTGCGCCAAAGTATAAACTTACAAACAAAAGAACATCTTACTTACCGTATACCTTTTTAGAAGACAAGATTAACCTAAGAACTTCATCGCGAAATAAAAGGGAAAACTACAGTCTGATTGGACTTTAAATCGCAAAGAACCCGTGCAAATAAAGAGCATCACCAACTCAAATTAAAAACAAAGTGCTTATTACTACAAAAGTGCATTTTTCTGGAAAATTTATGCTACAAAGATATCCTCGTTTCATCGATCGTTTCCCTTGTAGGTACTATACTAGTCCGATTTATCTTTAATACCCATATAAGATCGTAATAGCGAATACATTCCGATACCTGTGACAACCACACACGATATTGGTCCTAAAGCGTACACAGACATAGCTATAACCAGTATGATCATGCCTACAATAACAATATACAGTCTTGGACTCATCTCTGGTTTACTTTCCGTTGTGGGACTAAGTGACGATATTCTTGCCTGATTTAGGGACACAGCTGATTTACTTTCTGATGTTGTACTCATTCTTTCAGGTGTTAACTGGACCGATGTTTTCTCTAAAGTCTGATTTACAGTTGATATTTTGTCGGAAGGACTTCCTTCGAGAGATATATTCTGTTGTGTTGGGTCTATGATATTAATTTCTTCTGAAATTGAGGCCGAGAGCAATATACTTTCCGCAGTCGTGATCTCGGCTGATACTCCTTCTGGAGTCGGTCTTGCGACTGATATTCTTTGTGCTGTTGGACTTATGATCGCTATTGCCTCTGTTGTAGGCCTCACGACAGATAAATCTTCCGAAGTCGAGCACACTCCTGACACCGATACAAGTCCTGGAGTGGCGGTCACGTGTGATATAGTCTGCAAAATTAAATGATCAGGGTTATTTTAAATGTGGCCTTCATCATCATCATCATTTCAGCCGAAAGACGTCCACTGCTGGACATATGCCTCCCCCAAACACCGCCACTTTGACCGGTTCTGTGCATCCCGCATCCACCGGATTCCTGTGAACTTCACAAGGTCATCGTTCTTTTTATTAAAGTACTTTTTTTGTAAAAATTGGCCCGTAAAAGAAAGCCGGAATCTTCTTGTACTAATTACAGTTAATAAATGCAATACTTACACTGTATGAGATAACGTCTGGATTGTTTATGTACAGGATCTTCTCACCGAGTAAACTTTCTGTAAAATAAAAATAATTTTAATGTTGACGTCCTCTGTCCTCTATTGGGAGGAATTTCGAGCATAATCCCAGATTTAAAGTATTCTCACCACTGCATCCTACTCCTATACTATTCAGCTCGTCCAACTCTCCCTTTCTTATGACAATAGTGCTGTAGTCTTCACTGTATCGATACATCTCGGCTGCTAGAGTTGTCGTGAAGTCGTCAGTTTGCTTGCTTGTGATGAACCTCCTTTGTATCTCGTTGAGGAAGAGAAATGCTCTGGATCGCTGGCATAGCTGAAGATCAATAGTATTTGCATTACATTTCGTTAGACACAATTGAACACATACCTTCTGCACTAAACATGATCATTGAAAATCGCTTTTCTGTCGGATGCTTATTGACTGCAGTCTAAAATAAATAGGAGGTGTATAAATGTCCTGTTGAGTGATATCTCGGATCTCGCATTTAGTATTTTAAGCGATATTGGTGCCGATTCTCTTGTACACCGAACTAAACTAACTAAACTACGACTAAAATACCTTACTTTTGGCTATGAGAATCTAAAAGCTATTCTGCGGAAAAATATCTCTAAATTAAAAAATAATTTTGACACATTTAAAATTGAATTTGACAGTCACGTCGCGACCCACGTGGTACTTGTTTGCTCTACCCCGTGAATTTTTTTAGAGCCAGAGGTTCGCGGGGGGGGGCAGCCTTGACGTATTTTGTATGGAATTTTAAACTTGTTTTATGGAAAATATGAAAAAATATTACCTGTGAGTAGGGGCATATGGGTTTACGAGTTTACGGGTGGCAGAGGGGGTCGAAATTTCCATTATTTTTGCGCTAGGACGCACCGTTTTCGAGATATAAGCAAAGAAAAAAAAAGATAAAGTTTTTGCAGCTGAAGTGTGTGAATTTTAGTTCATGCCAACTAATTTTATTCCACTCCTTTTTAATCGCGTTTAAAAATAGACTGATTTAGTTGGATAATCTAAATTTTTAGGTGAAAAACGTCAAATTCAGAATAGCAAAATTGCCATTTTCACTAAACTAATAACTCAGTGCAATCTTAGTGCTGTCAAACTAAAATATAGTTAAGTTGTGTCACTTTAGACTATTTCAGAATGGGAAATGCTCGTTTGACAGGACTAAACTAAATTTTAGTGATTTTTAGTCTAGTTTAGAGGCATTTGTGACAAGAGAATCGGCACCAATTTCATACTAGTTATTTTAAAATAAATTCTATTTCTTTAATCATGTGATATTTATTACGCGTTAGTATCTACAGATAGTGCCATCCACGATGACGCACCTCACTCCGGGATTATTGTACTGTAAGCTGTACTTTATTAGTCCGGAGCGGAGCGGTGTGGAGCGCGTCTTCGTGGAAATACAATCTATACCTAGCGGCAGATATTACAGATTTAACTCTAATTACAATCTATTAAGCGCCTTATTCATCATCCATCTTGCTGTACGTCCCGCCAAGGCCACGCATTGTGCACGACGCATTATTCTGATTAATTGCTGCAAGTACAATGCAAATACAATGCGTGGCCTTGGCGGGACGTACAGCAAGATCGATGGTGAATACAGCGCCTTACAAGAGTCTCAGATATAATATAACATTGTGAACATGACTCGCACAAGTTGCGCTCCGCTGGTCCTAGAATCGACAGCTGTCTTTTAGATCAACATTGCCGTACTACACCGCGAATGACAGGTGACAAGATAATTACAAATATTTGGCACGCGCTGCCGGGAGTGTCCCTAGGAATTAACTATACACTAATTATTTTAGGCTTTCTTTTATCTCTTGATTTAAATTGTTTCTTGTCACCTAATTGACAACGTGTTAATAATATAAAATACACACATCAAAAGTGTCTAGGGATCAACATATATTTTTGCAATAACTTTTCTCCTGATTGATATTAATTAAAATTTTCTTTAAGGATTCATCAAATAAAGTGTTTTCGTTTGTCACAGTAACGATAAACCAAGTCACCTTTGCATTAATAAAGAAATTTGCCATTTTCCTAATAAAGGGATTTTTGACATTTGAACCACTAACATTAAAGTTCGAAAAAAAGACTGAAATAACAGTTTTCTTTAAAATTTTATTGGGTAACTTAAACAATTAATAATCCGTGTTTCTACCGCGAACACTAACAACACAAGAACATCGGTTTGGCATACTCAAAATGAGTTCATCCAAATCACGCTGTGGAATGGCCGCCCATGTTCGTTGCAACAACAAAAAAAGGTCTTCTTGCGACTGGATACCCTCCATATTCGGCAGAGCTCTTCTCTGTAGCATATCCCATGCATGCTCAATCGGGTTCAAGTCTGGCGACTGAGCAGGCCAGGGCAGGACATTGATGTTAGCTGCGGCGAGAGTCTGTCTTACAACTCTTGCGGTGTGCGGTCGTGCATTATCATGCATTAACTGAAATAAGGGACCGATTTGCACTTGTAGAGGAACGATGACGTCTGATACAATCGTCTCAGCATAAATTTGAGCGTTGAGGTTGCCTCTGATCCAAATCAACTCAGTTCTTCCGCCGATCCAAATACCCGCCCATACCATGATGGTTCCACCACTATAAGGATGGACTTCCTGGCAGGATTTTAATCGCTGTTGGCGTCCAGGGGTTCTCCAGTGTCGTATACGTCTTGTATCCGGTCTCATACCAAAACGAGACTCATCAGAAAAGCACACGAAACGCCATTGTTCTTCTGCCCAATTTCTGTGTTCAAGAGCCCATTGATATCGAATCCTACGATTGTGCATTGCTATAGGTGGTACCCGTAGCGGTCTTCGGGAATGAAGGTTCACTTCATGCAAGCGGTTTCTGACTGTTTGGTCGCTAATTAAGTTCCCTGAAGAGTGATGAAGCCTCACGGCCAACATCATGGCGGTTATTGTTGGAGCTCTTCGAGCTAAGATTTGAATGTATCGGTCTTGTCTCCGTGTGGTGCAGCGATACCGTCCTCCATGGCGCTCAGCCACGGTACCAGTGCTTCGGTAACGTGTCCAAAGTCGACTGATAACACTCTGACTTGTATTCAGAGCTAAAGCCACAGTACGTTGCCGGGAACCAGCTTCTATCATTCCCACGGCTCTGAGCATTTCTTCCCTGCTTAAATGACGTCGCTGCTCCATAATAACGTTGGTTTTAATCAGTAGTAGGGAAACAGTAGCACTAATAATGTCTTCAATGCGTTGTATGTTTTTATAGGGAAAATATTGACAGCTGATTTTCATCTTTTACTCGAATTTGATTCACAGTTCCTGATTCAAATTATGAAATGCACCAAAAAGGATCCATATAAAAGACATTGACCAAATCTAGTATCGCTATTTACTCTGCTGTGACTTAAGTTTATAATGTTGATAAATCTTGTTTTTAATTATAATAATTTTATCTGGTAATGCAAATCCTTAAATTCTCCAGATAAAAAAACACCATACAAGTATTCGTTTTTATTTCGATTTCCTATTTTACCCATACATAGTTTTTTTTTCACGTAAGTAATGTCACATGTCATTGGCTTCAAAGAGTATGTAAACAATAAAACCTTCTTGACTTACGCAAAATAATTTATTTACGCATCGAACTATTGAAATTATAGTGCAATAATTAGTAACAAAAGATATTAATAACAACTAATTATTATTATGACATTGTAATAATAATCTGTAGGTGTTAAAAGTACCTTATGGTTATGACAAAGGCAGAATGTATTGAGATACCTTTGCCTGTTTCATTCATCAATAAAAACTCTTTCAAAATAGAACAAACGCGCGCCATAAGATTCTATGCGCGCGCATCCTGAGCAAAATATGCTGGCGTCCGGCGAGTTTTCTCTTTCTAGCATGTATGCACGTCCCATTCGTTTAGTTTTAAGTACAGTCTCGAACGGTAGGTCTTTAATAATAGTTTATTTTAATTGTATAATTAATTTAATGATTTCATTTTATGTTTTGAATGACATAGGCCATTATTATTTTGCAATTTGGATTTAATTTAATAACTTATGTTATGTTTCTATGTCGCATAGATTATTTTTTAAGTGAAGACTGAAATTGTCCCAACACTTACTTACGGCAAATATAAATGTAGGTACCTATATACCTATATATAAAAAAAAAAAGAAAGTTAAAGTGAATAAGAATATTCTGATTCACTTTAACTTTTTGCTTGTCTCGATAGACAAGTAAATATTGTAAACCCATCCGGGTTTAATTAACCACTTAAAGAAATAACTAACGTGAACACATTTTGCATAAAGATAAGGTCTGGTCTGGATTATAGTATATTTACATAAGCGTAAACAAGTACCCATATCAATTAAAATAAAATGGGTGCGGGTGAATCTGCGGGCAGAAACCAATATGTGGTAGAAAAACATCCATTGCGCTTTTTATGCGACTGTACGTGCGCCAATTATTGGCGCCAATTTTTGAATGCGCAGGTTCTACTCTGTGACTAACTTCTTGTATTCTTTCCACCGATTGTGCATTTGTTTGTTTTTGTGAATATTTGAATTTTTTGATTAATTTCATTTTCTTGAGCAATAAATAATCATTATAATTAAAAAATAAGCGTTACATTTGAAAGTTGCTCACTATGGGAGACTCAGTTCGTCGGTGTATTAACTGTTCGATTCTTCTGCGGTATTTACGTTGGCAGTCATTGAGAGAAGTTAGTGAAAATGTCTACAATACTCTGGCTTTTTGGATTTCTCCAACACCGGTAAGTCGACAATTCTCAAGGTTTTACTTACTTCTAAAGTCCCTAAATCAACCTTTATCTGTCGGAATTGAGGTCGCAATTGACGATCATTCAAAATACTAAAACGTCATTTTGTCAAATTCGTATTTTGAATTTACCAGCATACAATGACCAAAAGTCAGTAAGATATTCGATACTAAACCTAGATTTTGAGACCTAATTACCGTGTAATGCCGAGATTTTATGATAAAATGGTAAATTACATTTGAAAGCCCTCAGATCATTCTCTAAATTAAACCATAAATCTTTGAGTCACAGCATGTTTCGTAGCGATACTAGGTTCCTTAGTCGCTTGGTCAATCTCTTTTATAAAATCATAAATTTATTACAAAGCCACATCTCAATCTCAAGAAATCCGCATAAAAATGCTTGATCCCTAGACACTTTTGATGTGTGTAGTTCGCTAAGGCAGGAAAATCTAATATTTTGGCATGTTTTCGTTTTTGGGTGCCTCGTTGATCTAGTGGTCGCAAGCGCTACTGCTGAGCAAGGGGTCCTGGGTTCGATTCCCAGATCGGGCAGTGTTATTGGGTTTTTCCATTACGCATTTATAAGTATTTGCCAGGACTCTGCATCATGCCTGGGTGATGGCAACAGGTTCGCCCTCTATTACATGGGACATGAAACATAACTGATGAAATGGGGTTGTACTACAGATACACCTCTGCCTAACCCTTCGGGGAATTACAAGCGTGATGTTATGTGATGTGTGATACTCTAGTCTTCAGAAAAATAAAAAAAATCAAAATACAAATGTTTCTTTTTATACGGTAAACACATTTTTGTTTTACAGCCTATCTGAAGCGAAACACTACACTGACGCTTTGTAATCAAAATAGCATAGAAACTTATTTTCGCATACTTTTTTCAGTCTAGCATGTATTTTAGGAAGACTATAAATTAATGCAATGAGTTCGAAAAAGTATGTAACATGCTCCGATTGAAGTATCTTGGAAAAACAATTTCTGTGTAAATATTTAACTGCAAAGATATAGACTATACGTAGATGATAAATTACTGAAATTATATTTAAAATCACTCTACGTCAGAAATAGTCGTGAGTGTTTTTATGATATTTTGAGTGGGCGTTTGATGATAAACAAAATTAATTATGTCTTGATGGTTATGAACGGACGTAAGTGTTTTATAATCCATCTCACACATCATAACGTTCATTGACAGCATTTGGCTAGTCTAAAACCTAACATTATGTCATTTTAATAACATTCCATGTCATTCGCAGACTAGAAATACCGTATTATTACTGCCAAGTCATAAGTGTCCAGCTCGAACCCAGGGCACGCACCTCTGACTTTTAGGATTTATGTGCGTACGTATTGTATAATTATCACTTGCTTCAAAAACGGTGAAGGTAAACATCGTGAAGAAACCGGCATGCCTGAGAGATATTTCTCGACGGAATGTGAAGCCAAGTCATAGGCCCATGGGCGGCTTTAAACTCTGACACCAGGTTAGTCGATCACTAACCATACGAAAAGAAGTAAATATAGTATTTTAAGTGTATGAGTCTAATTTTTTTAAAGCTTCAAACATGTTCGCCCTTACTTTTGTTTTCGGATTTCAGGGAACTATTCTATTTTTTTTATTTATTATAAATTGTGACAAAGACAAGGAGTGTAGAGTAATTGTTCTCGTAATTGCTTTACCACTTTAGACAACAATTCATGGTCCAGGAATTGTCTGCATTAAGGTTGGAGCTATCTGTCACTAAGTGCGGCTTTCACCAGTGATTCTGAACCGCGTTCAAGAGCTGTCAATGTCAACCAACTTACTTTGTCTGTTATACAGAAATACAAAAAGTCATCTTCAGCGATGTAATGTAGTAGATATATTCCATGGGAGTACGTCATCTTGTTGTTACATGGTGGCAACTTGGTCAGGACTTGCTCAGCAATCTCCGTAAAGTTACCATCGCAGGACGCGAAGTCCGACACTATGGTTCTGTTTGAAGCTACTGCACTGAATACTATTGGCATTTTGACTGTATTAAAATGTTAAAAACCGGTATCAACGTTTTCACTGCACTTAAAAATAACTTTACAAAAACACTTTATTAAATGGCTCTTAGAAAATTTATTTAAACACTTATATTGTTCTATCAGCCACAATATTTTCATTATTCACGAATAAAGTCTTCATTGTAAGCTCCGATATAATTAGAAGAAGCCGGCGTTAACCGCAACGTTTCGCAACAAGCTTGCACACCGCAACTGATAATACTGGCATATGTCTACATTTCTAAAGCCCAACGTGTTACGCCTCCGTATCATACAAATACCGCGCGATCTAAAATTATTGGCGTGTCATTTCGTAGCTAAAAGCGCGTCTTCCACGCTAAAAATGTCGCCGCTTGTACTTGATATATGTGAATTGGCGCGACAACTGTGCGGAAGACGTGGACGCCGCGTGTCTCCCGTCACACAAGAGTTTATGTTAAAACACGATCTTTCGCCAAATTATGGCTGAAAGAATTGTTTATCGGTTTATTCATTCGTGCTTTGCATTTTTCACGATTTTTAGGGAATACGGAAAATCTTGTAGATTTTTAATAACAGATAGATAACTTATTGATATGAGGCCTCATCATCATCATCATGTCAGCCGAAAGACGTCCACTGCTGGACATAGGCCTCCCCCAAGCACCGCCACTTCGACCGATTCTGTGCTTCCCGCATCCAGCGGATTCCTGCGGCCTTTACTAGGTCATCAGTTCATCTTGTGGGAGGCCTTCCAACGCTACGTCTTCCGGTACGTGGTCGCCACTCCAGAACCTTTCGGCCCCATCGGCCATCTGTTCTGCGAGCAATATGTCTTGCCCATTGCCACTTAAGTTTGGCAATTCTTCGGGCTATGTCGGTTACCTTGTTATATGAGCCCTGGCACGTCCAAATTCCGGCAAAAACCGGCATGTCTTAGAACCAAAAATTCGAAGTCATGTAACATCTACCAACCCGCACTGGACCCGCGTGGTGGATTACGGCCCACTCCCTCTCACAGAGAGGAGGCCTGTGTCCCAGCAGTGGGAACTTTAATAGGCTGATAATGATGATGATGATGACGTCCAAATTCTTGGAATTAGTAAATTAATACTTCATAAAAAGCTAATAAGATTTACTAATTGTATGTCGACTGCACACTAGAGAAAGACATGCTAATTAAATTGTAAACTCCCTTAACCGGAAATATTTGTGATTTTCAGGAGCTGTTTGAACTGGTACTTCTGGAAGTGTTCCCTGAGCTCAAACGATACCAATAACTCTCTAGGTAAGACTAGCCATGACAATAGATATAATCAAAGTATAGTTGTAATTTTACAGGGATCATATCCAAAGGACATTTGCTCGGGGAAATATACGAACAAAATACTCTTTAAGAGACATTCCTTTACGTTTAAATCGGTCTTTACCATAATATTGGATACTTCAAAATGACTGCACATATCTTTTTAAACGTATATCACCTTTTAAAATCTCGAAAGCCAGTTTTAAACTTATGGATCTGACAATTTTGCTCTCTACATAAAAAAATTTATGCAACAACATTACTTGAAATATTTAAAAAACAGGGCCAAAAGTGATGCAAATAATATGTAACTATAATTAAACATTTTCGATGGTCTTACAGTAAATTATCTCTTTATAACTGTAATTACAAATATAAATATAAAACAGTTTTTTTTTTTTCATATTTATAATTATCTCTTTACCCCAAGTAACATGGGACAAGGGCAGGAAGATGATGATACCTTTGCAATTAATGTTGTTACATTTTAAAATAAAAAGAATTTTGACTTTTTTTATAAATATTCCATTACCACTAGGTCACCTGTGGTCATTTAGAGGTAGATCAATATCTGACGTATTATAATAATAACTGTAAGTTTAGATAGTAATAATGTATTGATCTCATGTTTATGTTCATATACCTCGTTTAACATAAAGATAACGTAGCGGTAATATTTTCCTCTTTAGTTTTCGTATTATTTATCTGACATACAGAAATAATTTCTTAAAAAAGTGATAAAAAGTGATATTACAAAGAAATTATTTCATACAGAAATTATTTCTTTGTAATATTATCTGACATCGATCTTTTTTCGTTCTATAATTTATTTAATAATAGCTTAAACATTTCCAGTGACCTACAGATAAAAATATTCCGTTTTAATTCAAACGTGAAATTATTGTATAGTTTACCTTTAAAATAAGAAAGCTTATTGCTAATATAATATAAAAAGTTTATATTTTTGTGAATGTTACGTTGTTTATTAGTGTTGTGCCAAAGAATGCACGTCTGACGCGTTATTATAAGTTCATGCATCGAACTATAAATATCGACTATGTTCCAAATCTGTTAACTTTATAAGAATTGTATGTACCTGAATGTTTGTTGCTGAATCTAGAGAACTCGGGTATTTGTGCTATTAATGAATTTAAAAAAACGACAAAACTTACAACCATGACATTAAGCAGAATCTATTTGTATTAATAGTAGCACAGTCTCGTCATTTTATCCATATTCTAACTGCCATGGTAAGTATTTCTTACTTAAAAAGATTATTTAAATCACTCTTCAATTTCTTTTGGCATCTGTAACAATTCCATAGACTTTACATTCCAAATCGCGTGAAACACTAGGGTTGCCTCATTGCTTTTCCTGTCTACTTTGCTCTATCATTGACGATAATGTTATAACGTATAGCCCACACATACCACTACAATATTTAATTTATGTTTAGTCATCGACGAAAAAAGGTGCAATCCTGGAGGGACTATCAAATAGTCCTTTCTCCATTTAAATTCTTCTAAGTCTACTACCAAAAACATTCCACGGTCTAAGACTTATTTTTTTGAAACAGTAATTTACACTAAAATTTGCTAGCATAATCAGCCTATTATGTTCCCACTGCTGGGACACAGGCCTCCACTCTGTGAGAGGAAGTGGGCCGTAATCCACCACGCGGGCCCAGTGCGGGTTAGTAGATCAAATTCGTTAACAGACTGTGAAACTCATGTCCAGTGAGAAATTACAAAATTTGCTATTTGATTTCGATCAGCCAATCACAACAATTGAGTAAGACAGAAACCGATTCTTGACATGTTATAAAAGCTGTTGCTTTAAAAATTATGATTATGCTTACTAGAAATTCTGATCTGATCATTGATCTGTTCGTTCATAGACGAGAACACACTGACCTGATACAGCGAAGGGTCTTGAACCTTCCAAAATTTTGAGTTAAGGGGGTGTCCATTAATTACGTGATATTTGCCCTCCCTCCCCACCCCGTGAGATTGGGTGAGATTCGACTCGAACCCCTCCCCGTCCTAAACGCCTCATGCCATTAATAGACGCCCCTTAACGGTATTTATGACATTGTTTCATCATCATCACCTATATCGATCAAAGATTAAAAATGCATTGCCTCACACCCTTCTAGTCCTACTTTTACATTTTCATTTATATACTAATTATAATACAATCCAGTTGAGATGTGTAGATAGATTAAAACTTAATAGAGTAGATATTGTACAGTAAAAAAATGGTTTAGTGCTTGTCTTCTGTGAAACGCATTGCACCAAGCATTCGTTACGAACGCACCTTTTAATATACGTTTTTCTACTGTTTATACGTTTCCTTATTAAAAGGGGCTGGTCTTAATTATTGCATAACTACTTACATTATATTTGTTTTAGAACCGGTGAGAAAATTAATGCACTAAAATATAAAAAGTATGAATTTAACATTTTTCCTTTTTATTATGTTTTAAACTTTGACTAGCTTAATAAATTGTGACCATAAGAGTATTCAAAAATTATAAGATTATATCGAATGACAAAAATATTTATAATAATTATAATTATGAATTTATAAATAAGTGAGTTGGGTAGATCTTATTAATTTGTAAATAAACTTCATAACAAAATTTAAAATAAAGTATCGAATACGTTACCAAAAATATTTTTAGGATTGAGAAATTAAGAGTTATTAATATATAAGTATTACGATGATATAAATCTTAGTCGTTTTCGTAAACTGCTTTGGTTTGCCTGCAAACAAAACAACTTAAAAACTGTAATTTTTTTATATTTTTTTCGGGTAATTATAAACCTACTTCATGTAAGACATTAATATTATGTAAAACTGTCTATTTTTAATACCTTTTTATGTGGAGATTTTTGTTTTTCTGAGGTCACTTTCCAAAAGTTGTCATTGTAATGTCATGCTAATGTCATAATGTTGCTAGCTTGTCACCTTTTGTGACCTACCCCTTACCTGTGGTGACGTCAGAGAAACAAGTTTCTCGTGTAACCTGTGACCCTATTGTATATCTATTAAGTGTTATATTTCCTGTTGTTGACTAAGTGTAACGACGAGTATGTATTTAACTGTACTGTTAAAATGAAATAAACTAGTACATGTATTTTATATTCTGTATTTTTATTTATTCATTTATCAAACACATTTATTGTCTCATGATATGTGTTTACTTGCGTTCTAGCGCTCATTAGCTGTTGTTGTGTTGGTGTGCATTACACGGGTTTAGGTAAATGAAACACGAATATTATTGGGATAATTTTTCTATTCTTTAAGTCAGTACAATAATAAATTTGACAACAGTTTTAACACCTCTATAAAAGGAGGCTTCAAAGGTGTAAAAGCTGTTTAATTAATTAACTATTAATTTAATTATAATTATTCCCGAACCAATCGTGTCTGATACTCGTAAAATACTGAAATTTTGGCACATATAGCACGTTTTATAAATTTTAGGATACACGATAAAATGTTAGTATTATCATGGCCAGAAATTTCTCTTCCAGTTGGATTTTATTGCTGTCTTGTTGCCCGTATTATATTACAATGACATTAAAGTAAACGACAGGATATCGTAACGTAAAATAATCTATAATAATTATATATGTATACAATATTATACCCATCGCTGATTACCCACACTACAACTCTCAAAGCATCCGGTATCACAGCACTCACTATATTAGTTTCCCATCCCTTACAAGCTATGTAACAAAACAATGTACATAAAATATATCTTAAAACTATTATGAACATTAGGTATGAAGAATCTGAAATAATTCTTTCAAGCCTCTTTAATTCGTTCAAGAATTGGAATGGATATTTATCGTCTCCATCTAGACATAATTGGGAATTTATAAAATAGTATAAAACCAACCGACGAAAAAGAGGATTGCAAGAGTCACAAAGAGAGTCTAATGTACACATTGTATGCCGTGGTAATCTAGTAACTTGGAACAGGCCGGATTGTTTTCAAGATAACTCCTTCATATGCAGTTAGTACCCATAAGAAATATTAAACATACTATATTTTATTATTGTGTGATTAGTCTTGGACATTTAATAACAACACATAATGACGTATACTTAATAAATAATTATATAAATATTCTATATAAAATTTAATATACATACATGCTTGTTACTAAAAGTATATTTTATTAAATTAATGCATTCGACTGTAGAACTTACATTTCAGAAAAGGAACTTTCGTTATATAAATATCTTAGTTTTCAATTACCACAAAAACTGTGTATAAGAACCACCGTAAAATAGTTTTGCATTAAAAGGTAGTCCGTTTTGGTGTTATTAATGTAATAAAAAATCAAATAATTAATTATAGAACAATATAAAGATTTGTTTTTTGTTTTCACCGGAGCTGTGTCCGCTGACGTCCGTCCTAATTCTATCTTAGATTAAAACACCCTGTGAGACTTTAATACTTTCCAGTTATTGGGTCTATTTCTTCTTTCTGTCAGTTAAGTAACGGAATAAAATATAAGTAGTTAGTACTAATCCTTGTAAATAGAGTGCTTTTTAAGATTCGTTATTATCGATGTTAGATGATCAGAGAGTAAATTAAAAGCATTTAATCAATAATTAATTCTAATTAGGTACTAAATGAATTTCTCTGATATGAGACGAACATGTAACGTAGGAGGCGAGCCCGCCCGTCAGCCGGCGTTCATTCAACATAAAATTAGCTTCATTTTATATAACGTACAAAGTATAAATAAACTATTATTTACAATATCATATGGGTCGGTCAACACAATTGGCAATTAAACCTAACTATTTACACTGATATTTTATTGTCACCAATATAAACCTGGTGAGTTTATTCTAAAATCGGGTTGTATTCGAAAGTGATAAAAACGGGATTTATAAATATTATAAGAATTTCCTTCTTTGATAGTACCTATAGGTGTGCTGTGTCAAATACTACGTATTTATTACATACTGGTTACTATACTTACCCAACTTAAACGAGGTCGGGATACCATTTTACAGCAATCATTCCCTCGCTATAAAGAAACGTTCGGTCGTGTCCTATCACTTATAAACGTATGCTTTGACGGGCCTTAAATTACATTATAAATAATAACATGATAAAGTGGACACTCTTTGCTAGGATATCGTTTATAAGCAACACGGTCATTCACATGATCCCAAACCTCGATACATGTAATCTTACGATGTAACTAGATATAACTTTGTTCTATAGTATAAAAGTCACTATCGATCTTCCCCGTGAGCCGCAGGAAACGACCGACAGTTGACTTGTACAAAAATAATAAATATTAATGAATTTATTATCTTTCCTCTTGCACTTCGATATCATGCTGAGGTTAGATCCTACCCGCTTTGCGTGCAGTGCTGCCAGTGCAGGCGAGCACTGCCGAGCGGCGCGAGCCGGCAGCATGCTATCGCAGTTCTCTCACTTTACATTCACCCTTTGGGTGGTGTCCAGCGATACATTACCCAGGGAATTTCCCTTTTAATTTATTACAAGTAGATACATATATTTACACGTTAAATAAAATCGTCCAGACTTGCTATGCATCTAAACATTTGCCTATCCCTATCAACTATAACAATAATCATATTTTATATAAATATTGTAGTATGCATAACTTTCTATTTTAGAACATTCAAGAATCATGACTGATCTGACGGATTAATAAATCGAACGTCCGCGATGTAGTTGACATGGAATATAGTTACTTGACACATGTACCATCTAGTACCTATAATCTAATCTAGACATAGATACGTATTATAATCATAGTCATTAAAAATAGCTCAGCTTCCAATGTAGTAGTTGTCCTACTTAGTGATCATATAATACCTAGTTGAGTTCGATTTATAATAAGCTGTAAATTGACAAATATATGTATGTGGATCATGAATGAAAAATCAAAATATTGATCTTTTTAATGGCTTGGATAGTGCTTTATTTGCAAAGATCATGTTCCTAACCTAATGTTGTCGCATAGATCAATAATGTCATAGTCTTAGATTTGTATAAATCGTTTGTGGTAGGTATTTGCATATCCACCATTATTATTATGCGTTTAGAGGTATAATAATCTCAGTATTTGGGGCACTTTTTGTATTTTCTACAAGTTATTTTGATTAATAAGCACATGAAGCAACAAGTCGCGATACCATCAATTAGGCATCAGATGGTCACAGTTCTAGCACTCTAATGCCACAGCCACAGTATTTACAGCGTAGGATTGTCACATGTGGAGTTAATTTCATCCAACAGCGTAACCCAATCGACGAACCTGATGGCACAAATTGATGGTATGTAGATATTGACGCATCTTACGTTATATGTCTAATTTCGTACTTACTTAGAAACGGAGACACGCGGGTAGACGCTGCAGTAATTAACGGTGACGATATAGAATTTCTCGTAGAGTTATTTTCTAAGGTTGCGCTTCGAAAATCGACTCGCGTCGATATCGCACAATCCGGAACGCACGATTAGAAGACGACTGCTAAGTAGCATTCTAGTAATAGTCCTAATAGCCGGTGTTAGTACCGCGGCTCCGTGAAATGTTGAACAATCGCAGATGATATCATCTTTATTAGTTATTCGTGTCCGCTAGTGTTGTAGTGGCGACAGGTCCGACCTAGGCGTACGAGTGCAGCGTGACGGGCTCGAAGTCGTCGTGCGTGGCGGGGCGCGGCGGCGGGGGCGGCGGCGGCAGCAGGCTCGTGCCCTCCGGGATGTACACGTTGGTCACGCGCTCCTGGAACATCACATTACATCTTGCCTCAGCCCCATTTTAACGATGCAAGTTTCTTGCCTGTGGCATACAATAAAATTGAAGCAACAAATGGCTTACGTCGTCTAAACAGTATTTCAGCCGTGCAACTTTTATTGTTGCTCCAAGTTATGATATGCCACAAGTAATTAAATCGCTCCGTGTAAATCAGACTTAAAACCAAAAATAACTTGCAGAGCGAAAAGCGAGAGAAGTGGCAGAAGCAATGACATAGTCTGATAGCAAACTAAACTTCACTTTGAGTGGACAAATTGGTATTGATATTTCAACGGTTTTGGTTAGTAGGTATAATTTATGTGATTCCACAAGACTAAAAAATCTGGGGTATTAAAGGTCGTGTCCTCCGGTTACCTGATTCTTGTCGTATTTGAAGATGCCCTGGAACCTATTGGTGCGTCGTTCGATGGGCTCGGCGCTCCCGCCGCTTGCGCCGGTGCTGCAGCTGTAGTTGGGGTTGTGGAACGATATGTGTCCGCCCGAGTCGCGGTAGTTCTCCTTCAGGTCACTGTCGCGTACTCGAACCATTTTCACTGGAAAAGGGACTTATTTTTGTTTCTTCTTCTTTATGTAGAGAAGTATGATAGATAAAGACGCATTGAAATATGGGCAAGAGAATGATGATGAGGATATGTTCAACAGGTTCACTGTGTGCACCAGCATACACAATAACTAGTCTAGTGTTGCGGTTACACCGCCACGTACGAACTACGCATCAATGACATGACGTCACACAAATCCTGCATCGCGCAGTTAGAGTTTACTGCGCGATCGACATTATATAGGGTGACTGGTAATTAGTGACTGATACTTTAACACAGACTATCCGAAATCAACATACGGGCTGCCCGCCAGCCATAACACCCGTCTGGTCGGAGGATCCTCCCTTTTCAAAAGAGGATGACTGAACTTTACACTCTGTTCCTCATACCTCTAAACTAGTAATCAAATGTGAATACGGGACAAGGAGGGGTAACGTCTTGATGTCCAAATCCAAAGGACCGAAAGTACTTTAGGAGACAAAATTCTGAATTAGTTGAGATTTTTTCGAAACTTCGTAATAAGCCCTTTTAAACTGATATCCGAACTGCTGAGCTGGGTTGTTTTCTTGCAGGAGAGATTAAATATTTTAGCTTCACTTCTCAACTTACCGCAAACGAATGCAATGGCAACAATAAAGAGGATGGTGGAGCCCATGACGACGATAATAACGATGATTTCGCCGGCGCCGGTGACCGGCACGGCCGTAGGCGGCGGCGGCAGGCCGTTGTCCTCCTGAATGTCCGTGTAGTCGTAGAACGAGGGGTAGTGTGCTGGCATTTTATTGTCTATGCGGATCTTGGGCACTGGAAGAAATAAATAACGTTACAATTTCAGTTTTGTTCAAATCTTCAACGTCTTATATCCTGGAATTTCTGGTGGCATCGATCAACCACAATGCTTACCAGTCGAACAAGGGATCAGATCAGGGTTATCCGGGCAGGCGCATATGT
Organism: Conistra vaccinii; assembly: GCA_948150665.1. Classification (NCBI taxonomy): domain Eukaryota; kingdom Metazoa; phylum Arthropoda; class Insecta; order Lepidoptera; family Noctuidae; genus Conistra; species Conistra vaccinii. The sequence goes on along the minus strand of OX411324.1, from coordinate 15,125,189 downwards.
AGTCATGTTCCCTGAAGAAGCAGAGATGAGAACATCCGCCATTATCTTCCTTGCAAGGGTTCCAACCGTGCTGCTTTTCAGACGACACGGCTTTTATCTCCATGGTCATCTCCAAGTCAGTCCTCAATGCTGTCACATTCTTGCCAGTTTTCTTATCAGCTCTCATTACTGCCTTCTTGTACCAATCTGTCCAGTAGATGTAATCGTTGAACTGGAAATAACATTGTACTTTAGGTACGGAAAAATACAATCAGTAAAACTACCCTATCTCGACCAGGATGAAGTATGATTCATATTACCTGTGTTATTCCAGTTTGAGGTATTTCGATGATGATCTGAGAATGGAAGGGTAAAATAATAGTATGGGTTTTGGTTTTCATAGAAAACCCTTGGCTGTTAAAGTGGCAATCTTTTGGTGACGCAACTGCTTTTGTATTGTGGGTAAAAGGGACAGATGTATCGTGAGTAAAAGGGAGAGCTGTATTCTGGGTAAAAAGGAGAGTGTACCTGTGTCATTCCGAAAGGATTCTTAGCTTCTGGGATGAGCTGCACTCGATGTTGCCCATTCAAGTCAGAAGTATCGATCCGATGCCTCAAAGCATCGGTCCAGTACAGCCTCCTGTCTTTGTAGTCGATCGTTATTCCGTTTGGAAAGCCGACATCTTGGATCACGATAACTTGCCGTTGACTGCCGTCTAGGAATGCTCGCTCGATGCATGGAGTTTGACCCCAATCGCTCCAGTAAAGGTATCTACAAAATTTAAATGTGAATAAGTTGCTCGTGTTTTCAATAAGGAATTGAGTTTAGTTTCTATGGAAATTTTTTGAGTACCTACCCTTTAGCTGGAAACAATGCTAGCGCCCTGGGTTCACTTAGATTGCTGAGCAACGTTTTCCTAGAAGATCCATCCAAACGTGCAACTTCTATGACCTACAATCAGATATTACAATATTATTAAAGAACCGCAGTGGTGGCCCAGTAGTAACGGCCCCGACTTACGAGTTGTAGGTCCTGAGTTCGAACCCCAGCAAGCGTTTGACTTTGTGTAAATAATTTCATCACCACTGCTCTCAAAACGGTGAAGGAAAACATCGTGAGGAAACCGGCATGTCTTAGAACCAAAAATTCGAAAACATGTGACGTCTACCAACCAGCACTGGGCCCGCGTGGTGGATTACAGCCCATTTCCTCTCCCAGAGAGGAGGCCTGTGTCCCAGGAGTGGGAACATTAATAGGCTGATTATGTTATGTTATTAAAGTAGCTGCTTATTTGAATTATAATTTAAGGTGTTATGTCTTCATTCTAGGTTCGATTCCCAGGTCTGGCAAAGTATTATTGGATTTTTCCAACAAGACTTTCTCAGTAGCAGCCCGGAGTCTGAATTTCTGCCCGGTTGATGGCAATAGGCTCGCCCCCTATTACATGGGACTTAAAACATAACTGGCGATATGAGGGTGTACTATAGGTACACCTCTGCCCAACTCTTCGGGGAAACAAGGCGTAATGTTATGTCTTCATTGTTATTATGTACCTTGTATTCGTTATCAGTCCAGTAAATGTTGTTTGCGATCCAATCGACTCCCAAACCGTTAGGGATGCCCATGTTACCTTTGATGACGTCCTTTGTATCACTCATGTTCATCATGTTGATCGACCTGTAATGAATACATCTCTTTAATTTCTGTACCGTAGCAGTTCAAAGTTTTTTGATGTGTAACATCTTTCTTCTGACTTTCCTGCAATCTGTGGAGTGATTTCGTGAAAAGGGACGGAAGTGTGTAACAGGAAGCCGGGAAGCGCGCGCTATTTGATTTGACCAATGAGCGCGCGTGGTGCTAGAGGTAGCTGTCAGAAACGACCTTGACAAGGCCCCGCCCCATTAATGTTGCTTATTTATTACCATAAAGTTGCTTATTACCAAGGTGATATGTCAGATGTCACATATCATATGTTTTTTTTAATTCTTTCCAATGTAGAATAATCTTATGTTTTGAAGCGAAATGTTCTTGAATTCAAAGACCCTTCATACCTGATAACATCCAAATCGACATCAGTATAAAACAACAGCTTGCGTTCCCAATGGAAGTCCACAGCCACGGCATTTTGAACCTTGATGGGAAAGGCGACGTCCCATTGTTCCGGAGTGTCAAACGAGATGAGAGCAATGCTGGTCTTTGTAGCGAAAAACAGGAAGCTTTCAGGGTATTTCCTGCAGGACTTGGGGTTCGGATCGCTAGCGTTGAAGACTAAGCCAGTGGGGCAGGCACACGAGTAGCCCTGAGGTGATCGAAGGCATAAGTGAGAGCATCCACCGTTGTCAGTGCCACAAGCGTTTTCTAGCTCTCGTTCACCCTGTGAAAACAAACGAAAATGTTAAATGGACTCTTCCTGCCTTGCCTTCGGCGAAAACTGGACTTGAAATGAAAGAAAATAAATATTTCATCCAGGGTAAGGCGCACAATATACACATAAAAACCAATTAAACAGAAAAAGCTTAAAACAGTATTGTGTGCCTCATGGCTGCGCCAAATAGGCCTAGGTCAGATTGTCTACATACCTGGACAGCGCGGATGTCCATAAGTCCTTCCAAGTTCTTCCTGATTATGATAGAATTCTTGCCATTGACCTTGTCAGCCCGGTGCAACGCCTGAGTCCTCCAATCAGTCCAGTAAACGTGTTGACCCACAATAACAATGCCGTAAGGATATGGAACATTGCTGAGGATAGTTCTACGATCATGTCCGTTGAAATCAGAACTTTCGATAGAGAGGACTTTAGCATCGTTCCAGTATAGACGACCCTCGATTTTGTCGATAGCAAGACCGTTGGGCCACTTGATGTTGTTCTCAACGATGACACGCCTGAAAAAGAAACCCGAATTAGAACATTTTACATTCTAATCAAGCCAAAGTGCTTTTTTTTAAGCTGAAAATGTATTTCACCTGTTCTTTCCGTCCATATCGGCTCGTTCGATCTTGGCAGATGTTCCCCAATCCGACCAGAACATGTATCCATATTCATAGTGCAGTGCAATGGCGCGAGGAGAATCTGCAAACACACATTATCACATAAGTTAGGTTCCTCGTATCATATACTTAGCATAGTACCAAATTATACGATAAAACGGCAAATATCTAGGAGTATATTATGCTTACCTAAGCCGGTCCATACAAGAACTTTTCTGTTAGTGCCATCAAGTTCAGCTACCTCAACACTATTCCTTCCGCCGTCTGTCCAATAAATCTGCAGACAAATTCCTCTTATGATGATCATGATAACTTACCAACAGGACCATACGAATGAGTATGTACCTACGTCGAAAGTGGCCTTCCATACAATGACATACACACATCAAAAGTGTCTAGGGATCAACATATATTTTTGCAATAACTTTTCTCCTGATTGATATTAATTAAAATTTTCTTTAAGGATTCATCAAATAAAGTGTTTTCGTTTGTCACAGTAACGATAAACCAAGTCACCTTTGCATTAATAAAGAAATTTGCCATTTTCCTAATAAAGGGATTTTTGACATTTGAACCACTAACATTAAAGTTCGAAAAAAAGACTGAAATAACAGTTTTCTTTAAAATTTTATTGGGTAACTTAAACAATTAATAATCCGTGTTTCTACCGCGAACACTAACAACACAAGAACATCGGTTTGGCATACTCAAAATGAGTTCATCCAAATCACGCTGTGGAATGGCCGCCCATGTTCGTTGCAACAACAAAAAAAGGTCTTCTTGCGACTGGATACCCTCCATATTCGGCAGAGCTCTTCTCTGTAGCATATCCCATGCATGCTCAATCGGGTTCAAGTCTGGCGACTGAGCAGGCCAGGGCAGGACATTGATGTTAGCTGCGGCGAGAGTCTGTCTTACAACTCTTGCGGTGTGCGGTCGTGCATTATCATGCATTAACTGAAATAAGGGACCGATTTGCACTTGTAGAGGAACGATGACGTCTGATACAATCGTCTCAGCATAAATTTGAGCGTTGAGGTTGCCTCTAATCCAAATCAACTCAGTTCTTCCGCCGATCCAAATACCCGCCCATACCATGATGGTTCCACCACTATAAGGATGGACTTCCTGGCAGGATTTTAATCGCTGTTGGCGTCCAGGGGTTCTCCAGTGTCGTATACGTCTTGTATCCGGTCTCATACCAAAACGAGACTCATCAGAAAAGCACACGAAACGCCATTGTTCTTCTGCCCAATTTCTGTGTTCAAGAGCCCATTGATATCGAATCCTACGATTGTGCATTGCTATAGGTGGTACCCGTAGCGGTCTTCGGGAATGAAGGTTCACTTCATGCAAGCGGTTTCTGACTGTTTGGTCGCTAATTAAGTTCCCTGAAGAGTGATGAAGCCTCACGGCTAACATCATGGCGGTTATTGTTGGAGCTCTTCGAGCTAAGATTTGAATGTATCGGTCTTGTCTCCGTGTGGTGCAGCGATACCGTCCTCCATGGCGCTCAGCCACGGTACCAGTGCTTCGGTAACGTGTCCAAAGTCGACTGATAACACTCTGACTTGTATTCAGAGCTAAAGCCACAGTACGTTGCCGGGAACCAGCTTCTATCATTCCCACGGCTCTGAGCATTTCTTCCCTGCTTAAATGACGTCGCTGCTCCATAATAACGTTGGTTTTAATCAGTAGTAGGGAAACAGTAGCACTAATAATGTCTTCAATGCGTTGTATGTTTTTATAGGGAAAATATTGACAGCTGATTTTCATCTTTTACTCGAATTTGATTCACAGTTCCTGATTCAAATTATGAAATGCACCAAAAAGGATCCATATAAATTTATAAAATCATAAATTTATTACAAAGCCACATCTCAATCTCAAGAAATCCGCATAAAAATGCTTGATCCCTAGACACTTTTGATGTGTGTAGATTATAGTTAAATAAAAATAAAGATTAGCTCATGGATTAAAGTTAAATCATATATTTCAAAATTTACAAAGAAATAGAATTGATTTTAGTCGAAAAACGACTCTCCGAAAATTAGGGCCAAAATAACTCGAGAAGAAAATAGTTCAACAAACCTTACGACCAGTAGAGTCGATCACAATTCCGTCGACAGTATGTAAACCTTTTCCGATGATAGTCTCGATTTCCTTGCCGCCCCTGTTAGCTCGTTGTATCTTCCTTTCACCAGTATCCGTCCAGTAGATGAGACCTAGAATGTGTGTCGTTATTAGTAATAAGATTTTTCTTTTACTAAGATTAGGCATTCATTACAGTTTGCAATAGTTCAACAGTTAACAAAACTATATAGAATTCAGCTATCTAATTACGCAACATATTTTCTTATACGATTACGACTAATGTTAAATTTTGACAGTTCAACAACATTCATTGCGTTATTTACGTTGTCGAGCGGATTTTTTTTCGATCTTATGAACCAATGGATTAGTAATCAGTTTCAAAACGATTCAGATTCTGATTGATCGTGTATTACGCAATTAGGGTGCAGGTCTTCGTGATTAAAACCTTAGTTCTGTCGCTATTGATGAAATATCTTTTGTCTATTTGCCTTTGGGTCTCGATAATATAATCAATGACAGTGCCATTCGGATACACTTGTTCAAAACTTACTTGTTTTATGATCTACATCAACTCCGAAAGCATTCTTGAGTATTGGCAGCGGTAGCGGCACATCTATGAGATAGGGCACGTCTAGAGAGACTACCCGAATATCCACGCGGTGTGCAAATATCAAGTAGTTCACGGGACCGCTGGCGCATGTTTTGCCGTCCTTCTGTGATTGGGAACATAAAAATGATGATTTAAAAAAAGTTAGATATAGCATCAAGCGCCGAACGCAAAGTCAACACAGGATGTTACAGGTGTTAGGACTTTGCGTTCGGCGCTTGTCGTGGGAACACGTCGTGTCCGGGTTCGCAAAAAGTCAATCGTCATCCTGAGGATGCCTCGTTGAGAGGTGAAACACGTGTCGATTTCTTACAGGGTTCTTTATGACTCTTTAAGAACAGTTAAGCGGATTAGGTTACTAAATATACGTCGTCTATTGTATTTTATATCAATAAATTGCATTAAATTAAAAACTCCATATATGTAGATTTTTCTCTTATTGTGTATGTCAAACGGTGTTCTAAGTCTATTAGTCTACGGGGAATAAAGATTTTAGGCTCATGCATGGCAAGAAGTGAGATATTAGTAGGTACTTACGCCGATCTTGATTCCAATAGGACAAGCACACGATTTCCCCATAGGCTTCAATAAGCACAGATGTGAGCATCCACCATTATTCTTGCCGCATCTGCTTACGATAATTGTGTGATTAGTTCAAGTGAGGCATTTTGTGCACATGTGTATAAATCTTAATGCTTCAATTAATTGTAGATAATATTGTTTTAATAAAGCCCAACTCCCAGCCCAACTTTACTAAAAAAATATTAAACCCTACGTCTCATTCTTCCATATCGATGGTAAGTATATAGGTACGTTTTGTCTGGTGACAACGTCTCATAGCTTTTTGCATTTCATAATATTTTCGAGAAGGTATAATATTTTTTTTTTTATCATTGTATTTAAAACTTTGATGTCCTTACCGGTTGACTCCAAAGACTCGTTCTTTGTGGAAAACCCTCACATCCATAAGGCCGGCCACGCCAGCACCGAGGGTTCTTCGGTTCTTGCCTGTGTACTTGTTGGCCGCCTGGATGGACTGAGTGTCCCAATCTGTCCAGAATACTTCGTCGCCGAATAGGTCCAGTCCGAATGGATGGGGGAGGTGTTGGCCTAAAGAAATAGTTGAAGAGTTTTGAATTTGTGGTGGTACTAGTCTTAAAACGGTGAGCAATGGTATTTGTATGCTTGAATATATTATTATATCCACACCTGCTTGAAAAAAACTGCTTGAAATGTTGAGAATAATATCGTTTGATTGAATTACTCTGCAATGGTAGGTATGAAAAACTAGACAGATTTTTTTCATATCCTCTACAACTGGTTTGGGCTTGGAAAAATAATAGTGGTTTTGTCAATTAACTGCCTTAGGTATGCAGCATTATTGGAGGAGCTCGTGGCTAAGTAATAACAAGCCAACAAGCCGCATGGGTCGATCCATCAGGTTAAGCCATGCTTGCCGGGGTTGGTCAGAGGATGGATGACCATCTTTACATACCGAGACTCCTCCGTGCCTCGGAAAGCACGTTAAGCCGTTGGTCCCGGTTGTCATTCGTGGATCTTTGACAGTTGTTACGAGTCGTCAGCAGCCCGAAAGTCTGACACCAGTCTTACCAAGGGGTCTCGTATTACCCAATTACTGGATTGTGGAGGTCAGATAGGCTGTCGCTCCATGTAAAATACTGGTATTCAGCTGCATCCGGTTAGACTGGAAACCGACCCCAAGATAGTTGGGAAAAGGCTAGGAAGATTGACTTACCTATCAATATTGTCCTTCCTGTGCCATCTAAGTTGGCATACTCAATAGTCTGGTTCCCTCCATCAGTCCAGTAGATGCGACTATTCTTGAGGTCCAGTGCTAGTCCGTTGGGCCAGGTCATATTGCCAAATATAAGCCGACGTCGGTTCCCTCCGTCCATATCCGCGCGTTCAATGCATGGGGAGGTACCCCAATCTGACCAGTACATTACGCCACCTACAAAATAGATGGGTAGGTTTCAAACCACATGTGTAATTATTTACAATAGGTTTTTAATTCTATAAGATGCCAAACGAGATGCATTCATCGCTAAACAATAGGCATGTTGATTGGAAAAAAAACCAGTTTAGTTCGTCAGTCAGATAATAAAAATATATTAGACACGTATTTTTTGCTTTATCATTTAATATAAAATGGTTTTAATAAAACGCATTAAATTTGGGGGCTCGCTACGTCACAATTCAGTGTACAATCTACCGGATAGCGACGTCATGGCACATTTTAACTCAATGTATTGTATTGCCGTAATCTTGTTGTGCAGCCTTATTTATAAAAATCTCGCTAATCACTGATTAGCGACTGCTTAGCTAAGCAATTGGTTAGCTCTTAATGAATGCTTAAATTTTCTTTATTTATAAACGCTAATTAGCAAGTGATTAGTTGCGAAACGGAATAGAGCTGAAATTATGCCTTCGGCACAGGTTATAATCAAATTAGTCGACTAAAAAACAGAATTTTAAGAATAAAGTTGTCAATACCACGATTTTTGTATCTGTCGTGACTTTGACAGACAAAAGTCAACAATTTCATTGGAAAATATGAATTAGAATGAAATCATTTAAGTTTATTTCATTGTGTTTGCGATGTTAGCAATGAAAATAATAAGCTCCAATAAATTGGAGTAAACAGGAAAAGGTATTTATCTCTGAATTTATATCTCCTTACTTAAACCAATGTAGTCTGACCAAATAAATGTTAAAGCAGAAGATATGTATTTTCATGTCCTATATGCTTGATAATACGATTACACTGTTTTAGAAATGTTTGCAGATACTTGTGTCTGCTTTATATTTCTTCCTATTGCTTTTGCACCAGGGTTTCAGTATCTTTTAAAACAGTTCTTATACTTATTTACAGGTTCAAGTTTAACTGCTGCTATGAAACCCACTAGCGCCTATCACAATACTATTCAACCTCGTAAAGATGAGGGAGGACCATGCTACATGTAAAAGATGAAGACTACGAGTGGCATGAGAAAAGAAAGGCACCTATGTCTTTTGAGAAAGAATATTGGAAATCAAAAATAATGAATTCATAACAAAAGTGTAGCTTTATTATGTATTAAAATAAATTGTTTTCTATAAAATTCTCTTCTTTTTTGTGTGCGACTGCCACAACGTGGCTTTTCTTTAGTTATGGGCCTTAGAGCTAGCGCCATAAGATGAGGGGCACATGGGAAAACACACTGGTTCACAATCACTATCTCTGATGAGCCTCACGAACTCATTCTCCTCAAACCACCACCTGAGCACCTACTGAGCCTCCTCCTGATAGAGCTTTTCCTATAAATCCTTGTATCATGTGTACTTCGAAAGAAGAATATTATCCAATAGGTAATCATTAGACTCGTAGCGGCTATAAATGACCTTTGTAGGTCTTCCTCCGTCTACTTCGCGCCGGTATTTCAAAATTATTTAATTCTTGTAAGTAGATCATTCTGAATTCCCGTAAAAGATTGTCGAAATCCATATTTACTAAGGCACAACTCGATATTAGGAACAAAATAACCTCGAAGCACACAATAATCCCATTGAATCGATCAGCTGATTCAAATAAAATCCGTCATCTTGCCTCTTAGCATCCTCTTAGCAGTGGACCGGTGGTGTTTAGTTTTGACAGATATTAATCAATTGCTTAGCGACCTCTTAGCGCTAAATAGCGTTTATGAATGAGAATTTTGCTAATCAATTGCTTAGTAATTGATTAAAATTTAAGAGGCGTTTATAAATAAGACTGTTACGAAAATAAACAAAAAAATCGTGTCCAATTTTTTTTTTTAATAATCTATTATATTATATGAAGGACAAAAAAAAATTGTCGACATCACTATTCTGTAAAAAAAAAAACAAGATTGTGTATAATAATAGAAATAATAGAAATAATTTATTTAGCAAAAAGAAGAAATACCTACAATGCATGTTACGTTACTTTAATATTACATTATATGCTCGATTTTTGTGAATAATGACCCCGATGCTAGGAAAATCCTGTGTTATAGGGGCCATCCGTTCGTCCTCTAAGGTTAATTTTCAAAATTAGGCAAGCTAACGTGTAACAGCAGCAATATTGTGTGAGTAAGCGCGTGTGATGTGTTAGATGTGTAATGGGGAAAGTGTATGAGTGTGTAGTGTGTGATGTATGTGTGAGTGTGATGTGTGTCGTGTGTGTGTAGAGAGGAAAGGTGATTTAGGGTATCTGTGGTTGTGTAAGCGTTCACGATACTAATAATTATTATTTTTTATTTGTATAGGGGTTTCATCAGTGCTTCTGTTTCATCATAATCTAGGGTGAGGAGGAATTATTTAGCAATTTTGTACATTTGTGTGCGTTTAGTGTATGTATGTTATGTTTCTGATGTATTTTGTTGTATATAAGGGCACTTAGGTAGGGGTAGTGACGTCTAGCGAATGTAGTTTTTGTATGTGTTGTGGGACAAGCCGGTTTGGGTCTTCTTCTTACTGTTGGGCTGTTATTTACGCTGTATGGAAGATTATTATTTCGGGTTTCAGGAACGGATTGAATATCATTCCAGCTGTTGAATTTTCCTTTCCCTTTTTGGTATTACACATTATTCTATCGTTTTGCTAACCTTTAGGATCCACGACGATGTCCCTTGGCTTGTCGATATTGTCCCACGCTAGCAAGGTCCTCATGCTGCCATCTACATTGGCCACCTCGATCCTGTTGGTACCGGCGTCAGTCCAGTACAGCTTGTCAGTCAACCAATCGTATGCTAAACCAGCGGGCCATACTGAAAGGGAATGTTTTATTGTAATACTACGACTTGAAAAAACATGTAGATTTCTTTATTATATCTAGTTAAATAATAATTTATTACACACATAGGTAACTCTTCCGGAATAAATTCTATAAATGATGTTGAAAACTGCGTCAAAATGTGTAGGTAGTTTAGAAGAACAACGGTGTCACACAGACATACACGAAAACTGACATCAATTTATAATATTTACTTTTCCCATGTCAATATTTTCGCATTTTATTTTTTAATGCTTGCGGTGAGCCGTATGTTTAGCGTTTTTGTGCATGAAGCTTTTGCACATTATAATTATACATCTATTAATAAAAAAAAATACATACTCAAATTCGTTCCCACAATAACGCGTTGCTGTGATCCATTCAAATAGGCATGGTTGATGGTGTCCTTGTCGACATCTGTCCAGAATATGGAGTTGGTGTTGTGATCCCAGTCCAAAGCTACGGCTGACTTAATCGTCTCCACTGGTATCACCTGAATATCACCCGACACATTAGTATAGAATACTTCGTAGTGGTGGTGGCAGGTTGACAAGGACATAATTGACGGGGTCCGCCAGGATCGATGCTTGCCAGGGTTGCGGGAAAGTCCAAAAGGGATACCGTGGCCCCTGGCAACGTTCAGACAACTGAAGGAACACGCTTTTTTTTATAGCTGACGAAAAATGTTACGTCGGATGTACATCCGACGTAACATTTTTATAAGTCAAGTATCATATACTGAATCTATGGTACCGGGTTGAGGGTCCCTGACACCCTGTACCTGTATCGACTATGTTCATAAAGCTGTTTGATAAAGTTGGAACAGCGTGGCGTTGGCTAACAGCTGGTGATTGAGTTTTGGCATGTGTGTCAATGCCCTTCATAATTTAATGACAGGTTAGGTTAGCGTTTTCACAATCAACCGAAAACTATTTCTCTTGTTACCCACGCCTTGGCATTAATTCATGTGCTAAAATAAGTAGGCTGATCAAGCTATCTATTTGGGCTAAACTTGTAGAATCTACCCAAAGAAAAAAGTTGAAAGAACACATAGGATTGGCTTTTGACTTACCATGTCCAAAGAATCAGTTTGTTTCCTAGGATTCAGTTGTTTCAATCTGATGTCCTTCTTGCGAGCATAGAGGAGCAGCTTTTCTGGAGTGTGTTCGCATGAACGGCTGTGTAATAAAAGATTACATTGAAAAAATATTTCTTTGTGATGCCTTAATTTGTAAGTTTGAACCTACTACGCTTTGGAATGGGCAACGAGCTTCATATTTCTGACTGACCGACCCTTCGACAATTCAAAAGTGCCTGTAATTGGTTTAAAAATAAATAAATAATAATACCAGCCTGTTACTGTCCCACTGCAGGTCAAAGGCCACTTCTCATACAGAGAAGGCACGAGCATTGACCACCACGCTTGCTCAAGATGGGTTGGTGATTTCAGACTTATATTAACTATAAGTCCAGGTTTCCTCACGATGTTTTCCTTCACCGATGTCAATAATGTCCAATATATACTCAGAAAGTACATATAAATTGAAAAAGTCACATTGGTACTTGCCCGGATTTGAACCCACAACCGCATGCATGAGACCAGCATTGCATCATGTAATTGGTTTATTTTAAATAAATGCTTTGAGTTTGAATTAAAAAATGGCGCGGTAACCAAGATTTATTAATTTTTTTTGTTCGTTTTAAAAACCTCAAAGTTACATAGAGGAATTACGACGCGTGTAAGTAGACTAATGATTAGGGAAGCTTCCTTAGATCAAAAATTCAACTCAAACCTGTTACATACCTATCAGAGTTCAAGTTAAATCCAACAGGGCACCGACAAGAGTGATCGTTGCTGTTCGGAAGACAGAAGTGAGAGCATCCGCCGTTATTGGTGCCGCACCGGTTCTTGTAGGATTGTATCTGCCTCAGTGGGTGGTAGCTGAAGAAAGACAAGAGTTTTAAGTAAAGTGCTGATGAATGAATATTATTAAGTGAGCTAGAGTCGGCTATAGAAAATCGTGTTATGGGTTTTGGATAAGTTTATATAAAAAACTTAACAACTTCGACTCCACCCATTTCACAAAACTCTCCGTCGCGCGTCATCGTTTACACCAGAAAGGCCGTGCGCAATTTGGACGCGTTTTCTTACGAATTTCATTCGTGCAAACACGCGCACGAAAGATCCCGCCCTTCCAAGTACAAAGGAAGCGCGCAGACTGAGTGCAAGTTAGTCGTACGTATACGTACGTATAGTTCCGACATCCGAAAACAATCTGAACTTGTTGGGATTTTTCGTGCATTCAATCCGATATCACCGTAAGGCTGCCTGTCCACTGGAGCGGAGAGGAGAGGAGAGGAGCGGAGATGTGCCAAAATTCACCAATAGAATCGCACCTCTGGAGCGGAGTTTTGATTCTATTGGTTAATATTGACACATCTCCGCTCCTCTCCTCTCCTCTCCGCTCCGGTGGACAGGCAGCCTTATACTACCTACTCGTATTTGTCACGTACAATGGTCCACTTGACGGACTAAGTGCGGAAACCAAACCCAATAACATAGAACTACCAATTTGTCGGAGAAAAACGTATTCCGTGTGCGCACTCAATTCGTACGACCACGATCGTACATTTACGTACGATACAAATTCGTGTCCAAAGTGCGAACGGCCTTACGCAGTAATTTTACAATCCATCACAATATTATTATTACTTACCTATGAATATCCATAGGAACATTTAACCCAGCGTGAACAGTCTGTATCCCCATGCCGGTGTTCTTGTTGACAGTAGAAATGCTCTTGGTGTGCCAGTCCGTCCAGTAGATAGCGTCTTCGAATAGTGTTAGCGCAAATGGGTGAGGAAGGCCTTTGGTGGTTACCTGGATGAAAGTACGAAAGTTATAAGAAAATGAGAGGATGCAAATTAGAACGACCATGATGACGTAGAATAGCCACACCTCTCAAATAGTCAGCTATTTGAGAGGTGTGTATCAGATACATCGAGATGTGAAAGAGACAATTTGTTGGGCAAACCAGCATAATGTTGTGTATGGGCGGATATATCATAAATCTTTTGTATATGAAGTGATAACATAATCAGCCTATAATGTTCCCACTACTGGGACACAGGCCTCCTCTCAGTTAGAGGGAGTGGGCCGTAGTCTACCACGCGGGCCCAGTGCGGGTTGGTAGATGTCACATGTCTTCGAATTTTTGGTTCTAGGAAATGTCGGTTTGTTTCCGATACTTTCCTTCACCGTTTTGAGAACAGTGGTGATGAAATAATTTACACAAAATAAAGCGTCTGACTGGGTTCCAACCTACGACCTTAACTCGTAAGTCATGGCTTTTACCACTGTACCACCACTGCTTTATCCATAACGTTTCTAGTTAGAACTTGTAAATACATACCTTCTTCCGATCTCGTCCATCAAAGGAAGACTTTTCAATGACGTGGTGTTTGGCATCCGCCCAGTATATCTTGGATTCCGTATAGTCGATGGTCAGTCCGTTAGGCCAGAAGATCTTATCCACTATGATGCTCTTTCGTCTGCTGCCATCCATATCTGCGCGTTCTATCTTGGGATTAGGACCTAAAAAATATTACATAGATTAATATTTAAATCCTCAGTAGAATTATGTCTCTTCTAAAAACTGAACACTGGTATATTAAATCCTATTCTTACCCCAATCAGTCCAAAACACTAAAGCATCTCCAGGATGCACTGCTATAGCCCTAGGTTTGTCCAGATCATTGGCAGCTATGACCGCTCTCTGATTACCCTCCAGCGTAGTAACTTCTACGCGACGAGTACCAGAATCCGTCCAAAACAATAAATCGTGTATCCAATCCACTGCTACTCCACTTGGCGTTTCTAGACCCCACCTTATAACATCTATGAAGGAAACAGACGATGTAGTACAATGTTAAATAGCAAATTTCATTATCTTAGTTAGAATACAAAAACCATTGACTAAAAAATTATATAATTCTGTTAACTCACCTGTCAAATTGTTGTCATTCATTTGTGCTACTCTGATAACTCTGAGATTGTTCTCAGTCCAGAAGACAAGTTGTTTCTCATAGTGATAATCCAACGCGACAGCATTATGCAGACCTTTTACAACTGGCATGTAGTTGTCTCCAGTTAGCCAAACCTGTATAAAAGACCATGTTGGTTAGTTTTATAGGTTTCGTTGTTACAGATATAATGGTGCCGATTCTCTTGTCACAAATGCCTCTAAACTAGACTAAAAATCACTAAAATTTAGTTTAGTTCTGTCAAACGAGCATTACCCATTCTGAAATAGACTAAAGTGACACAACTTAACTATATTTTAGTTTGACAGCACTAAGATTGCACTGAGTTATTAGTTTAGTGAAAATGGCAATTTTGCTATTCTGAATTTGACGTTTTTCACCTAAAAATTTAGATTATCCAACTAAATCAGTCTATTTTTAAACGCGATTAAAAAGGAGTGGAATAAAATTAGTTGGCATGAACTAAAATTCACACACTTCATCTGCAAAAACTTTCATCTTTTTTTATTTTGCTTATATCTCGAAAACGGTGCGTCCTAGCGCAAAAATAATGGAAATTTCGACCCCCTCTGCCACCCGTAAACCCATATGCCCCTACTCATAGGTAATATTTTTTCATATTTTAAATACAAAATGTTTAAAATTCCATACAAAATACGTCAAGGCTGCCCCCCACCCCGCGCGCCTCTGGCTCTAAAAAAATTCACGGCAAACAAGTACCACGTGGGTCGCGACGTGACTGTCAAATTCAATTTTAGATGTGTCAAAATTATTTTTTAATTTAGAGATATTTTTCCGCAGAATAGCTTTTAGATTCTCATAGCCAAAAGTAAGGAATTTTAGTCCTAGTTTAGTTAGTTTAGTTCGGTGTACAAGAGAATCGGCACCAATGCCGTTATATTTGGAGATCTTTTTGTTCTATTCTTACATGATTTTGCAAGGTCTTACCTGTCGTATGCCAACGCGATTTGAAAACAGCAATGTAGGTGATTCTCCGGTAGGCTTACATGATCGTCCATCAGGTCTTAGAACGTATCCAGTCATGCAGCCGCACTTGAAACTCCCAACCGTGTTTGAACAAGTTTGAGAACAAACCGGGTCTTGTTCGTACATGCATTCATCGATGTCGCGGCAGCTGAGAAGAAAAACATGAAATTAAAATTGAAGTTTACGAAAAATTTTGCGTAACATCTGTAACATAGATAATAAATAATTTTTTAAACTTACGTGTGATTATTGAAGTCCAAAAGGAAACCCAGAGGACAGGTGCAAGCTTGATGTCCCTCGTACGTCGTAATACACATTTCAGGATCGCATTTGTCTTCGAAAGTGCACTTCCTCTTGACTGGGCACCTGTCTTCGTCATCCCCTTCAGGGCAATCCTTCATGCCGTCACAAACGTGTTTCCTATTCACACAGTTTCTGAAAGCATTGCTGATGAGGTGGTCTTGAGATTTGCAAGTGTATTGATCTTCTTCGCAATGTACTTCGCAGTTCATTTCATCTTCGCCGTTCGTGCAGTCTCGGACAGCATCGCAGAGCCAGGTTTTCTATTCAAAAGGAACCAGTTAGAATCTGGACATATTCACAATAATGTGCTTTGTCGTCTTGCCTCGTTGATCAAATAGTATGAACGACCACCTAAATGTTAATGGAGACGTTAACCTTTAGGTGTTGGAATATTTTCCAGAGAGATAGGGGTCGCAATATAACCCTATATTGCGACCCCTATGGTTAAAATCAGGGATCGTGTCCCACTTTCACCTATATCATAGGTCGTCAACGGTAGTAAAGACTTACCAGAATGCATCTTCTATCAGCACAAGTAAACTCGTCATCAGTACAGTTGCGCATAGAGTTGGGTTCACAGTTGAGTTCGTCGCCGCTGTCTGCGCAATCCCTTTCGGTGTCACACCGCCAGCGATCCGGAATGCATTTGCCATCGCTGCATCTGTTTCACAAGATATTATTACTGACTTAAAAATTTATGTAGTTTTTGCACAACTGAATATGTATTTTTTTCAAGCATTCAATAAAAATGAATCTCTAAACATATTTAGAAGATAGCAGATTTTCGATGAGAGTGAAATCTGACACCATTCCCTTATTTTTTAAAATTTTCAAAAGCACGTTTTCTTTTTATGAGTACCCCTGAAACTGCTAAACTGCTAAAGATTTCCTCGGGCTCATACATCAAGACGTTCTAAGCAGTACTTATGTATACTCTAAACCAGGGATCGCCAATAAGTCCCAAAGGGAGTCCATTAAAAAAAATTATATGACTGTAGCGGTTCATTTGGTAGACGATTGGCAACCAAGATTAATAACGTCAATTTTTATTATGTAACTAGAGCTTCTGCCCGCGACTTCGTCCGCATGGAATAGTTACTTTGGGCTAACGCTAAAAAAAACCCCCGATTTTGAAACATTCTTAATTGGTACTCGGCTCCTATAGGTCTTAGCGTGATGATATATAGCCTATAGCCTTACTCGATAAATGGGCTATCTAAAACTGAAATAATTCTTCAAATCGGACCAGTAGTTTCGGAGTTTATTCGGTACAAACAAACAAACAAACAAAAAAATCTTTCCTCTTTATAATATTATAGTATAGATAATAACAATTATGTTGTATGTGAAAAATTATAATTTTGACTTTGAACGATTTCTATGAAGTTTGAAATAAAGTTGGTGCAAGCTATTGCCTTTCAATCCTGGCAAATATTTTTAGATTAAGTTTAAGTTATAAATACTGTTTATTTAAGGTTCGCATAAAATAGGTGCGGATCCGGACCGCGGTCCGCCATTAAGTGACCCCTGCTCTAAACTTAAACTTCATGTTTACTATTGTTTTGCAAGTCAAGCAGTAAACGTACCTAAATTCTCCAGCATTGCAGCTCCCCGGTAGCATAGGACACGTGTCTTCATCGGTCCAGTCCCCGCAGTCATTATCACCGTCACATTGGAAGTCCTTGCGAATGCACCGTTTGTTGTCGCATTGAAATTCGTTCTCGCCACACCGGATGAGATCCACGGCTGATAGAAGAAGGTTTAATAGTAATAATAAAAAATAAGAAACAGGAAATGGCAGGCGTAACCAGAAGCGTATTTATCTAGCAAAAAGGAAAATAATAGAGTAAAAAAAATTATATCTTTATCTCAATCAATCTGTTATTAATGAGCATCAAGTTCTGGATGGAAACTACAATCAAGAGAGTATTACACTGCGAAAAAAAATATGTTTTTTACTTCTGCATAAAACGGCAATTGGCCAATTGCATAAGTTAAACATAAAAAATTGTTTCACTCATCTCACATAACTCCAGACATACTGATAATAATATGATCATCTTCCATTTCTCCGCGAACATAATTATCACGGTCATGTTTAGCGTAGGAATAACACACAATCAGCCTATAATGTTCCGACTGTTGGGACACAGGCCTCCTCTCAGTGAGAGGGAGTGGGCCATAATCCACCACACGGGCCATAATCCACCACACGGGCCATACCCCACCACGCGGGTCCAGTGCGGTTTGGTAGATGTCACATGTCTTCGAATTTTTGGTTCAAGGACATGCCGGTTTCCTCGCGATGTTTTCCTTCACCGTTTTGAGAGCAGTGGTGATGAAATAATTTACACAAAGTAAAGCGCCTGTCTGGGTTCGAACCTACGACCTAGAAATCGTAAGTCGCGGCAGTTACCACTGGGGCACCATTGCTCTCCGCTCTAGCGTAGGTATTCCTATTTAAAGTATATGAATTGTAGTGGGTAGGTACATAAAGTGTATACTTACGACAGTCAGCCTCGTCAGAACTATCAGGACAGTCAGCTTCCTTGTCGCAGCGCCAGTGCTTCGATATGCATTCGCCAATGGCGCACATAAACTGGTGCTCTCGACATCTGCGTAGAACAAGAACTGTACAGTACCACTGAATACCAGATAGTAGACAAAGCATTCTGTCCCAATGTGAAACCTCCTCAATCGATAGCAATGTTAGCAGCCAGGGGCGGCAGTCTCGACATAGATAGCGATCGATAAACAACCGAATTCGGTCGCAAAGTCTTAAAGGGGTCACTAGACGGTCAACATTGCTTGACAAGCACCGGCCTGCAGTCTCTACATAAATAGCGGGAAAATTGCAGAACATGATTTAATAAAAATAATTGTTTTTCTTGAAAATTGTATAGTGAATAAGTAAAACTTATCTTGAAAACATTATTTTTCATGGAAAGTAAGAAGTAGCAATATCCATTTTAAAGAATTAAAATAATTTGTTAAATATCTAGGGGCATTAAAGTTTACCTCCTTGCAACACTTAACGTCGGTGTCAAAACAACTTTTTGACATGTACCCTATATATAATTGTAGTCTGTGTTGACATGAAAACAAATACGATTTGTCGTTTGTCGTTTGTTGTATTTTGTCTTGTTTGAGAAATCGTAGATTCGTAGTGTCGATACTCAAAAATAAAATGTTAGGAGGACAAACTGAAGCAGGTGCAGACCCGGCTCCAACCGGCGTCAAGTAAGTATCTCAACCTACAATACCTATATTTGCACATTCAGTGAATGGCCCTCGTGGTGACCACTCACATAGGCTTCCTCGTGAACCCTCGGGGCTAAAATTTTTACGTTTTTACTGCAGTCTATGGCTCCAATGGCGTCTGGAAAAGGTTGTGGAGCATTTCGAAATTTTTCTTTTGCTAAACGCCTTTCTTCCTGCGTCATAGGAAACTTCACAAACTTCCTCAACAGTTTTTCATTTATAGCCTCGGTTACAGCATGTATGCAGCGGCTAACCGATTTTTGGCTCATGCTGCAACACTGTAAGCCAGTAGGCAACTGATAGCAGCCACTTGCGTAAAATCGGAGTGCCGTCAGTACCTATTTGGAAGGAAATAGAAACAAGTAAGTACCTACATAAGACAAAAAAAAAATAGATTTGGATAAAAATAAACGATAAATGCAGACACTCACTTGAGACTCCACAGAAAATCCGTAAGGTCGCTGTCTCTGCAGAGATGGCTGAAGTTCAATGACGAGCTCATTGAACATTTCTTTATTCACTCTATACAAAGATAGAAATTCCGAATCCTCCAAATCTAATACATTTTCACAGTCGCGCCGGTTTTTTCCGATTTGTCGTCGTTCAATAATGTCGCGTCTGTGTTCAAGCACGACTAAATCCCACGCTAAATATGCCTCCGCCATAATTTAATGTGATTTCTTCTTTTACTCAAACTTTAACGAATCACCACAGACTACATAGAGCTAACGAATCACTTTGCGGGCTGTCAAAAATGGTCGCAAAATATATTCGTAAACACCGAGCATTTGCGACAAAGTTCGGTACAATACCGATGACAATCGATAACTCGGAGTATCGAAACTACCAAATAACGTTACATTCGACTTTGCGAACGAATTCGGTCGTAAAGTGATCGCTATCTATGTCTACACTGCTTGTCGAGTCAATGTTAACCGTCTAGGGACCTCTTTAGGATTTTGCGACCGAATTCGGTCATTTAGCGATCGCTATCTATGTCGAGACTGCCGCCCCAGTTCGTGACGCTCCGAAGCCATAATGGAAATGCATCACTCAAGAATTGGTACAAAAATCGTCATCTTTAATTTAAAATAATTTTTTGACATACATAATTATTATAATATTCCTAGTCGTACTACGGGCTACGGCGTAGCCGCGTAGCATGGCGTGCGCTGCCGCGTAGCGTAATGCTTCGCATCTTGCTTCGTACTACGGGCTACGGCGTATGTCACGTAGCATGAAGCTAAAGTTTCGCTAATTCAATATCGGATTAATAATAAATATGCTCAATATGCTCGCAGTCGGAGCATTTATTTTGTAGTCATATCGTAGCATTCGTGGTGGTGTCGTACGCCGTACCAATCGTAGTCGTTTTGTAACATTTGTAGTCGTTTCGTAGCATTCGTATTCGTAGAATCCGAAGCATATCAGAGTACCTAACGAATATATCGAAAATACTGTTAGAGAAAACAGATGACCTGATCCTTCCTGATTTCCGTTGTTTTTCCTCAAGCACAAATCCAAGTCCAACTCGAGATATTCAAATAATAATCATAATAATATCCACCCCATCAACCTCGACTAATTAAGTGATTCGATTTCTGATACCCAAATGTATTTCAAATTGGAATTATTGTTATCAGATTTCCACATGAACTTACAACTATTCTTTATTATCATTTCATAACGTGATATGTACTAACTGTACCTAAATAGCATTAAACGGCATAGTTACTTCGTTGTCAACAACTAAAAAGGGGAGCCATTCTTGTTCATACGTCACATTAGCGGGACTAAGTTGCTGTAGGTGTACCAGTAATGTTAATCACGTCGATGATTTTGTTCTATAATGAGCCCGCCCACGGCACTGGGATATATCGGGCGAGTCTCCTTCTAGGGACGCAGGGAGCGTAGGCGCGTAGCCATGGCAACCTGCTCCCGGCCCCCGGACCCCGCACTCCGCAGCACCCCTGCGCCCCGCCAGCCCCGACGTATTGATCTACCGACCGCTACAGCCCGTACCGCGCAGTGTAAAATAAAATCCTGAAAGTCCCGCCTAAACTTTTTAAATGGTTCTATGAGACTGCTCTGGACTAAGGTGTTGGATAGTTTTGATTATTTCCTATTTTTAATCGACTTCAAAAAGGAGGAGGTTCTCAATTCGTCTGTATGTTGTTTTTTTTTGTATGTTTGTTACGCGCGGTTACTCCGCCAATTATGCATTGATTTTTACGATTCTTTTTTTGTTTGGCAGGTCATGCACCTACCAAACAAAAAAAGAATCATCAAAATCAGAGTCATTCAGAGGTGGTCCCATATAAATTTTATTAATTTTGCTGGGGTGGTTTTTGATTTAGCTTCAATAATACGTATTTTTTCCACTTAGCCTGTGTGGATGATATTTATGATGATAAGTTACTGTCACTGTTATTTACATAGCTGGTAGTGGTATGCGAATTTGTGTGGGGTAGACACCACAACTAAAAAGTGAAAAATAAAATCTTTTTACAAAAAAACAAACAGCCGACTTCCAAAAAAGACACTACTAAGTCAAAAATCAAAACCGAAGACACCGACTTCCGAAATTACAATTATTTTTGACTTTGTAGGGTATTTTTTGGAAATAGATTGTTTTTTTTTTGTAATGGTTACTTAAAATTCAAAGATCTTAGTTACTGTAGAATGACAAATAAAACGCCGAAGTAATGTAAAGACATCTCTAAGGTTGTCTATGAGACCTTGTAATAAAGGCGCGATTCCATTAGGCAAGTTACTGTATGCAAGTTGCAAATTGCATACAACTTGAACAAACCTGCATACAAGCTACAACTTGTGTGAGGTAGTTTGAACTGGTACATTTTTTTATTCAAGTGACGTGCAAATTGAACGCGCAAACGTTAGTTGCACATTTCGGATTTCGAACGAGTGACGTTTACGCGCATTTTTATCTCTAGCTGTACAATTTTTGAACATCTCCACTTGTATGCAAGTAAAACCTTTATGCAATTTGCACACTCTCGAAAACATTGTTTCCAATGCAAGCAACTTGTAGGCAAATCTGACGTCAGACTTGCCTAATGAAATCGCGGCTTAAACCCAGTAGAGTATGTACACCAGATGTTTGTTATTAAACTACTGCCTTATAAAAATAGTTATTAGGTAGCTTTACTATATCCACCTATAGATAATATATATGCCATTTATTAGGAGTCGCTATCATAAGGATGTAACATAACTGCAAGACCTCCATCGTCTTTGCCAGATAAAGAAAATAGCTGAGTTGATTCACAAACTCGCAATCGGCGATGTTTTACTGCCACATAGCATAATCAGCCTGTTGCCACTGCTGGGACACAGGCCTTCTGTGAATGAGAAGTAGCGGGCCGCAATCTACCACGCGGGCCCAGTGCGGGTTGGTAGATGTCACATGTCTTTGAATTTTTAGTTCTAAGACATGCCGGTTACCTCACGATGTTTTCCTTCACCGTTTTGAGAGCCGAGGAGATTAAATAATTTACATAAAGTAAAGCGCCTGTTAGAGTTCGAACCCACGGCCTTAAACTCGTAAATCGGGGCCGCTACCACTGGCCCACTACTGCTCTTTGTTTTGCTGCCACATAATGGCGACTAAACGCCGAGTGCGCCCTCACTTACCCCAGTAGGGATACATATTGGGCCCGCTCTATTTCCAGCCCTGGGCACACACGTTGGCAAGCCATTATTAGCACTAACTATGGTCTACTAACGACTATCCCCGAATTCTCGAATCTTTATACACTGATAGAGAACAGTTGAACGTGAGCCCTTCTCCATTTCTTGAAACCCGTCTGAATAAGGTCAAGAACCTGACACTATCGACTACTATTAAGTTCAATGCATCAGCTTTGTAAGCCCTAACCGCGTGGGCTTCAAACCAATCAAGAGCTATAAATATAATACGTAGGAAGCACAGAGAAGAACGGCGCTACCTACACGTACCAACACTCAACATCTACTGTTCTATGAGTTGGTTTAAAGCTAACTTCCGCCTACAGTTAACTGGATACACAAGAAAACAGCCTTTAACTAGGTTAAAAATACACTTTTGTATAGAGAAGAGATTTTTTGTTTATTTTAAATCATTTTTAGAAAGAAAGAAACACGTGCATAAAAAAAGATAATAAACTCGAGTAGAACAATAAAATAAGACACAATAGATTTAAATATAATCCCGAGCTCAAAACAGAAATAGTCGGCAGTTGCTGGCATGTCATGACTGTGACAAGAAGGCTACCACTCAGCATGATGCTGTGCTATGGGGACCCACAGCACAGCGCTGATTTTCAGTGGTCACCCGATAAAGACGTCCGGAAACCAAGTCAGGTTTAATGAATTATACATAAATAGGTAATAAAATAAATAGTACATATATTATAATATAATGCTACTATACAACCAATAATTTGATTAAATAACATAAAAATAATTATCCGCAGGCATCACCGTGCGTGCATAACATACACTGCGGAGCTAACACGGGCGTACCCAAGACGTTTGTGACAAGACATTATAAATTTTATCATGTCTTATAATTTGTCTTAAATGCTAGCACGGTTCAACCATGTGATAAAATCTGAGGCGCGACATGTCTTTCTTGTTGCTAACTTCGTAGTGTGACACAGTAAATTTAAAAAATTTAAATGTCTATAATCAGTGAATATGCGACCTAATAAAATAATACGTTTTTATAGTGCAGGTTCATACAGTTTTACAACTTTTTAATTTTGTTGTGAACTTATTCACTTTTGACGTACGGACGACAGTCATTATGTAGCATTTGTGACAAAATAGGTGCGCCCATAGTAGCAAATAGGACATAGAATCCCAAATAAACGTCAAGAAGTTATGTCACAAGTCAAGAGATTATCTCACGCCGCCGTGCTAGCATTTGTGACAAAACTGTTTTATCGCCCAAATTGTGATAAAATGTGTGACATGCTCGGTGCGCTGTGCGTGCTTTTACTGAAGCGTCCTCCTGTTGTTGTTTGATGGGAACCTACTTTCGATAAGTTTTAGAACCTACTCGATTCCTACACTTATTCGTTTTAGACAAACATAACATCACGCTTCTAGTCCCCGAAGGGTTGGGCAGAGCTGTACCTATGCTGTAAAACACCCACATTTCGCCAGTTATCTTTGAGTCCTATGTAATAGGGGGCGAGCCTATTGCCATCAACCGGGTACAAATCCAGACTCCGGGCTGTTACTGAGAAATTCCAGATGGAAAACCCAGCAACACTTTGCCCGACCCAGGAATCAAACTCATGGTCAGCAGTAGCGCTTGCGACCATTAGACTAACGATCGCTAATTTTAATTAATATCACTACATATTATAAAACAAAGTCACTTCCCGCTGTCGGTCCCTATGTATGCTTAGATCTTTAAAACTACGCAACGTATTTTGATGCGGTTTTAATAGATACAGTGATTCAAGATGAAGGTTTATTTATGTAGAACACTGACGTCACAGGTTTCCCTTAGTTTAGGAGGCAGGGTTTCCATTATTTAAGCTACCTTTATATATCTGAACTTCTAACCTAATCGTTAAGTACTTTTATAACAAAGGTTATCCGTATCAATAAAAGTTTTTAATTTAATTTTTAATTAATTATTTTAATTTGTATAATACATGCATAATAATAGTAAGCAATAATTCATAAATTTATCACGCGGGCGAAGCCGCTGGCGGAAGCTCGTATATAATAAAATAGGTAATTTTTGAATTATAATATGAAACCATTTCTAGCTAAAGCTTTCAAACTGAGTATAGGTAACTTTTATTCTATTGAAAAAATACTCTTCAATTAAAAATATTAAATTGGTTCGTTTTCGTAAAAGAAACATTTTCAAACAGCAATTAATCGTTTTCAAAGGTACGCAGTTGCGTTGTTCCAGTAAGTCACGTCTTTTGTGTGTAAACAACAATGACGTAGTTAATCTGGCGGTTATACGAAGTGACGTCATTTGTCAGCAGGGGATGCCCATAGCCATAGAGGTTTACTGCCGCTATGTAGGTTTAAAGGTGCTCAATTTTAACTGCGAATTTAGCCTGGCAAAAGAGTTGGATATGTAAGAGCCATGACATATGTATTCACGTGTACGAAGCAAATGAAGTAAGTACCTACAGCACGCGTAGCATGACAACCATAAATAAAATCTGTCAAGTGCGAGTCGGACTCGCACACGAAGGGTTCCATACCATGTCGTACAAGATTTAACACTATGAATTTTTGTAATACTTTCGTAAAGGTAACAGCAGAGGCGCTATAAAAAAACAAAGATTTGTAAAGAAATTTTAGAAATCTAATTTTAATGAGAAAATGTTGTTGTGTTAAAATATAGGTGTGGGAGTATATTTCATTTATTTTAAGAGAAAAATATTAAGTTAACTTTATCCAGTAACATGCATTAACTAAAGTCAAAGTTATTTATTTGATACTAACATAGTATTAGTAGGTATAAATAGGTATATATGGTAGGTAAGCAGGTAGATATGTAGGGTAGGTAGGGTAGGTAGGTAGGGTAGGTAATTAGGTAGAAATAGGTAATTAGGAAAGGTAGATGCGCCGTAGATAAGTACTTAGTGCTAACCGTGCGAAGCCAGGCCGGGTAAAGCTAGTTACTTATAAATAAAAGGATTTCTCTTGCTACATCAGACTATATTGTACAAAATAGAATGTAAGTAGTACGCCAAATTTTAATTATAACTGTGCGTTTGCACTGGCGAAACATTCACAACAAAACATGTTGGAATCTCTATTTTCTGTCAATTTTTCATACAATGTTTGACAGGAACTAGAGATTTCAACATGTTTTGTCATGATGTTTCGCCAGTGCAAACGCACGGGTCAATAACGTTATTTTTGATAGTCATACAGAAATCTATTATTTCTTACTTATTATTTTTACACATCCCATCGGAATATGAGAGTGAGGGAAGAGAGAGTGCACTCCTGTCTGCGCACACACTTGTGCACTATAATATCTCCCGCGCCGAAGGCCAGTCTCCGTTGAGATTTGCCGCCGTGACCGAATATTTTTACACCAATAATTTTTCTCAATATGAAATTGTATCCACAACGGTTTAAGGTAACTGAATAGTACACTGTATGTGCCAGCATTCATTTCAATGTTACTGAATATATTGTCTATTGGAGTGTAGTTTTAACATGAGGTCACATTAACACCGTCTAGGGATACTTTGAAAAAAGTCGATAAAGTTCTTAAACTCAAAAAATACTGGCCGGTTTTAAAATCTTGTGAAGAAAGAGAGTATTTTGTAGACCTTTTTGGATGATCGAAATTTAAATGATCGAAATAGTATATGCTGTCATGATAGTAGGTACTTACTAATTCCATGTCATTACTCCGACTATTAAATAGTTATCTGTGGAATTTATATTGCATAATATTAGCATGAAATACAAAATTATTACTTTAAGTTGCAGAAAATCGCCCATATTATATAAAATACGTTATGAATCGGCGTTTTTAGTATTTGTTGATTATAAACAGTATATGTAACATGATACACACAAGTTTCAAATTCCTAATTTGTTTAGTTGTTGAGATAGAGCTCGTACAAAAATGGTCTAAAACAGACAACTTCTACGGCCCCCTAATTCATCATTTTTGAAGATTAAAACAAATAAAAATTATATTTATTCTCTACTCGATGAGCTCTTGAAAATGATACCCCACATGCCAGGGTCAGATTACTTTTTTTTCAAAATTTAATTTTATTGTATGGCGACCCCCCTTTAATTTTTAATTTTATTATTTGTTGCTCTTGCGGCAATAGAAATGCTCAATCTGTGAAATTTTCAACTGCCTACCTATTACGGTTCATGAGATAGAGCTCGCTGACAGACAGACGGACAGCGGAGGCTTATGAATAGGGTTCCGTTTGTCACCCTTCGGGTACGGAACCCTAAAAAGGGCTTTCTAACGGGTTCTGTCGACGGAAGAATAAACAAAATGACAGATTGTGTATCTGTCATTTTGTCTATTTTTTAACCGACTGCCAAAAAGGAGGAGGTTCTATGTTCGACTTTATGTATTTAAAATAAAAAACAACGGTTTGCACTCCGGGAGTGCCGGCAGAAGGGAAAACTTGAACATTAACGTTGTGCATTTTTGAATATTTTGGAATGGTTAGGGAATAATTTTGCACGAATTGCTTTATTTATCAGTATAGAAGTACTATCATTTATGTGGTTAAATACAATATAATTATGTATATTCATTAGTAGTAGTATTATATTTATTAATTTTCAAAATACAATGTGGAGACTACAATACAACAATAAATAAAAACACTAATGCTGAGTATATTAAAACTATCAAATAAATCCTAGCGTCGAAATTAGAAAAATTCGTTTTTCAAACATATTATTAGTAGTGTATGCTGAATCAGCATACACTACTAATAATAATTTATCAGATTATGGTGGATCAGCATTGCTGATCCACCATAATCTGATAAATTCCGTTTATCCAACTAGGCCTAGGGTGGATTCTCGGACAAAAGTTTCCGAGTATCCACCTTAGAGTGGATTTTTTGGAGTGGATAAACGGAATAACCTGAGCCGACTATGAATTTTGCCGATGTTCTACTAGCTATATTGACTAAACGATTGAGTATATTCGATTGAATTTTTGTATTCAGAATGGGAACGTCATTAGAGACACGCCGCCGCGCCGTTTAATTTATTGTTATATTGTCGTCTCCACCTTGTATAGTCTAATAAAAATAAACAATTTATTACCCATAAATATGGGTAAAATTTCTTACCTCGCAATCTTTACGTAATGTAAAAGCTATTTATTTTGATATTTACTTTTTCGGTTGCTAGGCAACGTATCTTACGGTCACGTCCTGACGCGAGTTTAAAATGTTTTACCCAATTCCAAAAAAGTGCACAACGCCGCTAAAGAAGTTTTCACTTCAAAAATGTATTTTCACCGATTTCTCCGTCAAAAGAGGACCGATAAAAAAAAAAAAATTGAATCCGTATGCTCCCGAGGTGGTCCCATATAAATTTTATTACCTTGGCTTGGATAGTTTTTGAGTTAGTTTCAATAATAGGTAGGTACGTATTTTTTCCACTTAGTTTATATGGATGACAATTCATCATCATCATCTTCATATCAGCCGAAAGACGTCCACTGCTGGACATAGGCCTCCCCCAAGCACCGCCACTTCGACCGATTCTGTGCTTCCCGAATCCACCGAACTCCTGCGGCCTTTACTAAGTCATCGGTCCATCTTGTGGGAGGCCTTCCGACGCTACGTCTTCCAGTACGTGGTCGCCACTCCAGAACCTTTCGGCCCCATCGGCCATCTGTTCTGCGAGCAATATGTCCTGCCCATTGCCACTTAAGTTTGGCAATTCTTCGGGCTATGTCGGTTACCTTGGTTCTCCTGCGGATCTCTTCATTTCTGATTCGTAGGGAAACTCCAAGCATAGCCCTCTCCATTGCTCTTTGGGTGACTTTTAGCCTTCTGATAAGGCCCATTGTGAGCGACCACGTTTCAGTGCCATAAGTCATCACTGGCAACACGCACTGGTCAAAGACTTTCGTCTTGAGACACTGTGGTATGTGGGACGAGAAGATATTGCGTAGCTTCCCGAACGCTGCCCAGCCGAGTCGGATTCGACGATTGACCTCTTTCTCGAAGTTGGACCTACCTAGCTGGACAGTTTGTCCTAGGTAAACATACTCGTCTACAACTTCGAGCGTAGCATCTCCGATCTTTATGAGGGCGGGTGTTACATGGGCATTTGACATGACCTTTGTCTTGTCCATGTTCATTTTAAGACCCACTCTTTGACAATTGTATGATAATAACTTCCTGTCACTGTTATTTGCATAGTGGTATTCGAATTTGTGTAGGGTAGGTACCACAACTAAAAACTGACAAATATAAAGTTTTTACAAAAAAAAAACAACCGACTTCCAAAAAAAACACTACAAAGTGAAAAATAACTTTAATTTCGGAAGTCGGTGCCGCGGTGGCAAAAAACGAAAATTCTAAACCGTTTTGGAAGTCGGTTTTTTTTTTGTAAAAAGTTTTCTGTCGACAAAATCTGTTTCTTTTGTGGTCATTCTAAGCGAGCAGGATTGTAGCACTTTTTGTTTTTTAACCACTACGGGGAAGCTCTTGGTCTGCATCTCACCTGATGGTAAATGACGATCAGGTCGAAGGTGGAAGCGACCTTCACCCAGAATCCTCAACCACAGAGGAACTGGCAATCTTACCTCTAACTGCTGCAATGCTGTTAACATTGTTGTTAAGGCGACACAGACTTAGATAAGATGGTGGTAGCTAGCCAGGCGGACTTAGACCATCAATCAAACCGAGCAGAAAATATTACCCCCACTGAGAATCCAACCTAAGACTTCAGGATCTGAGACAGTTGTTCTAACCACTAGACCATAGAGTCGGTTAAAGTTTTTTCTTTCGTTTCTGCCTACCTCTTTAAACGTAAGAAAGTATTAAAATGTATGTACATACAATGCCTCTCATCGGGAAGTGACCGCCCGTATTTTTCTGAATATTTGTGTTTTTTTTTTCGAAAATTAACTTTAAGGCTCTTATCACACTAGCGGTTTGCGAGCGGAGCGGGCGCGCAGCGAATGCGTCGCGACACACTGACACACAAACCCCGATGTTTCAATATAAAAAAGGCAGTGTATAGAGTGCCACTACAGACACCCTAGTAACACCGCCTCGGCCCGGCTAAAGTGCCGCAAGCATTGGATTGTCATTGTCACTGTCACTAAGTCACGTCACTTGGTATTTTGTTTGATTGTCGAGGTTAAATCGCTGTAAAACACTAAATTCCCAAAACATTACATTCTCTTGTGCATAAACGGACCCTGGCACTTCGCCGGCCGCTACCGCGGCACCGCTCGCTACGCTCGCTCGGCTCGTGCGTTGTGTGGTCACAGTTCTAACCTAACCTAACCTAAATAACAAGTGACAGTGACAATGCAACGCTCACGGCACCCTAGCCGGGCCGAGGCAGTGACACTAGAGTGCCACAAGAAACTCGCGGCACTCTATACACTTCGTATAAAAAATCAAAATCAAAATCTTACACAAGTGTAAGTCCACACTGATTTTTTTAGAAAAGATGTCTGCACCTCCGTTTTTTTCTCATCTATAGTCGACAAATATGAATAGAAAATGTTAGTTAATCCGATAAAATAACTCATAAGCTTGTAGAAATAATAAACAGATTCCAAATCGAGCCAATAACATCGGACATTATTATCACCAACGCTACTCAAAAAATATAAAATTTAATAACGTGAAAAATATTAAAGATAGACAGACCCCCCTAGAATTCCGAAATTTTCGAAAAAAAATCATGAATATTAAGAAAAATTCGGGCGGCCACATACCTATGGGCGGCATTGTGTAATTATGGTGTTCGTGTTAAGCCGCAAAATATTATCAGGCGTCAGTGTAGGTTCAGTAAATTTATTTGCATCGGTATTCACGGCACAGGAAGTTTCAATATGAAGCAATAAATGGAAGCATAAAATACATCAACTCGCTCTAACTCAGTTTTTATGTTCGGTAACAAGAACATAATGGCTTGACAAAATAGGGACACGAATGCTATGACGTAGTTCGCGGCGTAGTTAATTGACGTCGTCAATAGGAATAGAACTTAATTGCATTTGGATGGCTGATATTAGTATTGAGAATAACTCATATACGCACACACATGAATTACCTATATAAGTTCGTACTCTACAGACATAATTACGCGGTGAAATTACAGTCATATGCGGATGTTTGTAATTACCGCTCTACTGCATACCTAAATATAGAATGGCGTGCCACTGCTATTGATTATGCTTACACCAAAACTTTGTCGTTTCGTCTAATTCAGTTTGAATTTTATGGTACTTAATTTTTTAGCTCACCCCTTCACCTCCCACACACACACTCACACACATCTCTGCTTCATCCTTCGGGGAGTTCAAGCATAATGATTTACTTATTAAGTTATTGTTTGCTAGGGCGATAACAAAAAATATGAGAAAATGGCTCGAAGGAGCAACGTGCTCGACTGCTGGTGGTTCATGTCTAGAAAATGCTACAAATTATTATAATGCCATTGTAGCTATTGCAACGATCGAAACAATTATGTTGTTGGGATTGATAAAATGTTTGAACTAAAATCACTGTCATCGGCATTGCTATTGACAACCCTCAGTAACAACCATTCGACAGACTGTCTGTATATTTTCGATTTTGCTTAGCCTCCGAAATAGCTGTCGCAAGAATAGCGGTCGCCTATTGATTTAAACTGACAAAATTCGGATTTCGTATTTGTGAACAGCGTTTGGAAGACTCCTTCGATAATATTTATGTTTTGTGTTGAGTAATGTAAATTATTTTGCATACTATTGTATAGAATCAATTTATTTTTTCTAAGCTTTGGCTCGGAAGCGTATCGAATGGTTGTGTGTGAGCTATTCTGGACTGTTCAATCTATTCGGCAAAACCTAAGATAATGGATAAACAAATAGTTCAAGTAATGAAATTAAGTTCAGTTGACTTACTTGCCCTTGGTGCAGCTGGATTCGTCGGAGTTGTCTCGGCAGTCGTTGTCGCCGTCGCAGACCCAGTCCTTATGTATGCACAGTCCGTTGGCGCATGTGAACTGCTCCGTTGTACAGTTTAATGTACCACCTGGTAGATAAACGATGCCTATAAGATTGTGACTTTGAAAGAAAGGTTTTAGACGAAAGCGTCAGGGTAGCCCGCCAAATTCAAATTTTCTTTTACGTTTTTTTGCAATTTGCAGGTCAGTATCAGGTTTTATGTTGATCTAAATATGATTCGCGGTCGTATCAAATATGTATAATTATATCTTTTCTTATTGGATGGTATAGAATGGTAGTAGACGATGGTCTGAACAACGTTTATTCTTTTTTTTTTCTTTTTTTTTTTATAACTGTGATTCAAATGTCACGGTGTATAGGTATATAATTCTTCGGTACGTGTGTTTGTCACCTAACTCCTCCTAAACGGCTGGACCGATTTGAATGAAATTATATGTGTATATTCGAGTGGGTGCAGGTCCCTGGATGGTTTGAAAATACAAAACCCGATACCTGAAATACAGGACCCGGGAGGTGACGCTTTTTGGGCAGGACAACGTCTGCCAGGTCCGCTAGTAGAATTATAATTATTTAAATCATCAATACATCTCTCTAACTTTATATACCTAATCCTATTGAACGACTATTTCATTAAATTATCACATTTGAGGATTATGCTAACTTAAGGAGTTGTATTGCTGATTTTAATGATTATAAATCTGTAAAGCCATATTTGTTACGGTTGTAAATCATATTTTGATCAAGATACAACCCGACACTGACCGGCAAATTGAAAAAAACGTAAGCGAAATTGAATTTCGCGGGCTAGCTTGGCGCATCCCCGGATTTAAAAAAAAACTATCAACAGCCGGTCAAAAACTGTAGCTACGATTGTTACCTGCCGATTTAGGCTAAGAACTCACGGAGCGGTTTTCAGCCGCGCTCGTCAAGGCGGCGGGTGCAAAACAATGGCCCAAGCCGCGGTCATAAAATTTTCCATGTACTACGTGTTCGTACGAGTGTTTGCGGTGCCGCCACGGCGGCGGGCGCGGGTGAAAATCGCTCCGTGAGTTCTTAGCCTCATTCAGTAAAAAATCTCACCGCGAAAACGTAGGTGAAGTGAGCTGTTCCACCTGATGCTAGGGATTGACACTATTTAACAGCTCACTCTATGCTCATTTCACCTGACTTTTCACGGTGAGTTTTTTCAGAATCGATCGGCTACTGCTAAGGATTGACAGGCTTGTGGCATTGATTGGCTTGTGGTTCATGTTTCTCATGTGCTCACGATAACAGGTTACTGGTTAGAGGTGCTATACCGATAAGCACTGCAAATTGCTAGTGCAGTTTCATAAAAACCGGCAGACTGCGGTTGCAGTTCGCAGTCGCCATAAGAATTATGGAACGGGTGGTGTTTGAGTTGATGATCTCTCACCCGTACTCTGAATGAAAACCATTTTACAAGGATCAAAATATTATCAGAGATAGCCCCTATGCTAAGAGCTTGTTTAGACGAACAATTTGGCGCGCCAGCGCTATGGTAAATATTCGAGAAAAAT
Organism: Conistra vaccinii; assembly: GCA_948150665.1. NCBI lineage: Eukaryota > Metazoa > Arthropoda > Insecta > Lepidoptera > Noctuidae > Conistra > Conistra vaccinii. The sequence goes on along the minus strand of OX411324.1, from coordinate 15,091,907 downwards.
GTAGTTTTGCGTTTAGTTCTTTGAACTTTCGAAGTCCCATCATGAAGGAGTGGCTTGAGAGGCGGCATGGTACCTTTACCTTCCGGCTGACACAGTTGCTCTCCGGACATGGGTCTTTCGTGAAGAACAGCTGTGTCGTATAGAAGAAGAAGGTGGCGAAAGGGGAGTAACTTCAGCCTCTCTTAACAAACGTTCTTCTTGCTGTGCATCATTCAAGCATAACGGTAACTTACCGCAACGAGTTTCGTCGGAATAGTCGCCGCAGTCGTTATCGCCATCGCAGAACCATTCGAGCTTGATACAAACGCTGGTGCTATGACAGAGAGTTCGGTTCTGTTTCTCATCACACGCTGGTACGCAGTTCTTTTCGTCTTCTGCTTCGGCGCACTCCACTCGGCCATCGCATCGGTTTGCCATTGGTATGCAGGTACATGATTTCTGTTAGAAAGTTGATTTATATAAATAAGATTGACAGATTTGGTAGGGATTTATTAATTTTTTTAAATTTAAAAATTTCACGCATAATTTTTATTATAAATAAACATTTATAATACAAATTGTGGGTGAATTCTGGCAAAAAAATTGCAGAAAAGTGTGGGTGATGGAAGTTTTTACGCATGATTAAAACGAAAACTTGGAGTTTTGGTGAAAAAAACCAAAGTTCGGGATCTGAAAACAATAATTATGAGATTGCTCGAGTAAGGTAAGGGAGTTGTAAATATTAAAAAAGTTTTGCGTTTTCAAAAAATGCAGCTTCGGCTTTGATAAAAATATTTTCCTACCTGACACGAGAATTGTTGATTAGCACAAGGTTGGAGGCATCCAGCCACTTCTTCTTCTTCTCCGGGGTTTGTGTGGGATACCGTGTGTATATGTTTGAATGCGGGACGATCTGTGGACACCATGATATCGTTAGCTCTATGATTAAAAAAGTAAAAACTTAATGGTTAATTGTTTTAGCTTGATCTTTAATAAGACAGTCAAAGTCACAATTGTTTTGCCTCTAATTCAATTTGCTGATCTTTGTAGATTTATTTCTAATTAAGACATTACCCGCCTTCTGTTCTGGGGCAGTCGGGTAAAACACTCACTAGGTAACTCACCTCTGCCTTTGTTAAATTGACATCAATAAATCGATGTCAATTTCTTTAAATTAAATAATAATTATATTGAACACCTGACATTCAAGTTGACCTTCGAACTCATCAATACAGTTATCTATTTTGATAATGTTCGTTATACCAATATCCCGTTTACTTCTTCTCAGCACGTATTATTACCATTATAGTGTGCGAGTCTAACTCACTCAACTCGTGCACTTAGGGATCAGTAGGTATCAAAAATACTAGATAATATAGTTATCCTTACTTTCATAATTGCCAAAAATAGCGACCAGTTACCAACAATGAAAAAATCAACTTACGACGCCAATCTTCGACGCGTGTTTGTGGGTTATGGGGCCAAAAGGCCTGCGGTGGACCCAGGCCCCCGGGCCCTATGGCTGGTGGCTGGTAGGCCGGCACCCGGCCCATAGAGCGCAGGTCGGGGGGCTCTGCGGTTCCATTAGCCGGGCGCGCGCCCCTTAGCGCCGGCGATGTATCATCCGCTTCTACTGCTGAACGATGGAATGTTAATTATGATTATAGTGGGGGCAAAGGCCGTAGAGAAGACATTACATCACAGAAAAGGAACTTTGTCATTCTTGTTTAAAAATCCGTAGGTACCAACAGGTTAAGCTGGGACAACCCACTGCAGTTACCCATTGCTTGTTCGGTTACTCTGACCTTGGTTGTTAAAAGGTACACACGGCTAATATCAAGCTATACGTTTCCAGTATAAGCTGATCTCGCATTGTATAGGACAGGTCAGCTTGCAAACGTAGACACATCAATCTGCACAGACGACAGGTCAGATTGCGGACAGGTTTGCGGCAGGTCAGGTTGACCGTATGCGTGCAGCACATAAACGAAAGCATCAGACATTTCAACGCTTCTAAATTATTCCGATCGTCGTAGGAGATCAATCTTGAGTCCGTTACACATGATTATTAGGGAGTTAGGTCAGATCAGACAAATCAGAAGGAGAACAGATCATGTATGGTGGCGATCGATCTTAAGGGCATGCGCTAGGTAACCCGCGAAGTTCAAATTTTCTTACGCTTTTTGTCGTTTACAAGTCAGTGTCAAGTTGTAATGTTGATCAAGATTTATCAACATAGTAACAAACGTATATTTACATAATTATGCACATTAAAATCACCAATAAAAATGATCTAAGAAATATTGAATGGCTATTTCATGAAATCATGACATTTGAGGTCAATTCTAACTCGGAGAGTTGTATTGATGATTCTAATGTTTATAATTCTGTAAGTATATTTATATATAAGATAGATAGATAAATCATATAACATACAATCTGACATAGGTACTCGTAAACCTGCAAATTGCAAACAGCGTGAGAAAATTTGAATTTCTTAAAGGTAACTTAGCGCATCCCTTCAACGGTAACAGCAAGCCACACAAGGAGTTTTTGCTCAGATCAGACCATAGATCTATATATATGGTCTGATCTGAGCAAAAAGTCCAGAGAGCTATCTATTAAGCTCTTAGATACGTACCACATAACCAGATGAGGGTGAAACAGGCGTAGTAGGTGATATACACGAAGAGCGGCGCAGGCATGGTCGGGCGTCGGCTGGTGAACCTGGCTCGCTTAGGTGACTTGATTGGCCGCGCGGCCGGTCACCCGCGACGGGGCCACCATGTCGTGCCGACACCACGCAGGTACCCTGCATCAAGAGATAAACATAAAGTATGGGTCCTTCTCATAGTAACTATCAATGACAAAAAAAATATAGAGTTTCTTGCCCTTTATTTTCTATAAGAAACTACCTTTTGATAGACGCAACTAGAATCAATTCTATTTTCTTGGTTATTTTTGACATTCATATGTGCCTTTTAATTGCCTAGGCTTGAAATAAATAATTAGCTTTGACTAACTACTTAAAAGGGACAACTGATTGTACCTACTACCTATATAAATACCAAACGTCGCATATGATTCAACTCAAATCACTGATGTTTTTGTTTTTTGTCGACAACTTTGTAACTTTATATCTTTGTAACTTTTCGGCAGTTTCAAATATTCCACTAAAAACAAAATTATAATATTCCAATTAAAACAGAATAATGATTGTACGCTTGTACCTAGGTTAAGTTTTTGTTTCCATACACGTCGTTAAATCTTGTCAAATAGGTATGTCTCGACAGTATTAGTAATTTCTTAATGCAATAAATATTTACTTTTTCTTTACATTAAATACATGTGTTCTGTCTTGACGATGGTATTACTGCGACTGACTGTACCATTTTTCCAAAATCTGTGAATGCAGTCAGAATTCAGAACTGAAAAAGTAAAGCAGTCTCTTGAGAGTGTTTTTCTGTAGCTAGCAACGGTAAATAACCTGACAGAACCTGACCTTACTGCCTCTTCTCATCAAAATCCACCCTGTATAGCTAGAGTGTAAACGCCACAAAATAAAACCTACCCACCACTAAATATATAATACTTCAAGAAAAATCAACCAATAGCGAAGAAACTCATAATATGTAAGTACATAAATATGTAACAGCATAACATTGAATACTATTGGAACGTAGAGTAACTATGTAGTAACTGGGTACTAGGATACCGGATAAGAGCGCGTACCAATTCCGAGAAGAAAATGCATTTATGTTGTTACAACCGTTATCAGTAAGTTCGTACTCCTAGAACGTATGCACGGTAGACGGTATAATAACTAAGCCATATCTTAGAAATAAATGCCTACAGCCGCGCGGTACGTAAACATGCGATAGGGCTGCCCGCCTCCAGTATTTTAATTACATTTGTCTACTTTGTGTTTCCATTTAGTTTTGTGATTGTAAATGTACTTTTTTTATATAAACAAATAAAATACTTTGTGAATTGAGAAAATTTCAACTATCTAGTGACAGACAGACGGTCAAATTTATTTATTCTAGTATTATTCTTACACGCAGTACAATGAACAACTATTAATTATTAATAATAAAATACCACGTCTTTACTTTGAATTATACAAACTAACAAAACAAAACACACATGCCCCGAGATTTTAACACAAGCGTACCTACCATATCACGATTCATGAACCGCCTATAACTACCTATTTCACTCGTGTCAATCACTTTACTCTATTCACATTAGATAAAAGGAAATACTTATCCATTAAAAAGACACACGAATGTACATATCTACTAGTAAGTAAAATTATTTTATAGTCTTACCTTTCAGAGTTTCTAGGTAATTTAAAAAAACTTATATCTGGATGCGTTATTGACGAATTCATGCAACCAACAATAGCACAATATATCCTACACCTATTCGTCATATTAAATATGTACTTGAACTTATTTTTGTGAAAAAATCGCGCGGTTATTGTTAAAAAAACGACACACCGTCCGTTCGTCACTGCGGCACAGTCGCGACTGTCTGCGTACCTCGCGCATACCTCGATCGAGGCGCGTAGGTATAGCTCGCGCTTCGTCCGTTTCTATGAAATTGGAATACCGTCTACCGTGACGTATGTGTCTATCTAATGCTAGGTACACCTGCAGCGACTTTGACTCGACATCGCTAGCGACAAATCTTTGTGTGGACGTGAGATTTTGAAATCGCCACAGAGCCCACGGCGATCAAAGTCGCTGCGTACCTACCTAGCATAATGCCAGTAAAAAAATCAGCGACTTCAACTATGTATTACTGACACTTATCATTTGAGTTATTCTGGCGTACAGAAAAAAACGAAATGAAAGTGAAAGGGTAAATGAGCCAGAGAAGAAGACCGAGATGAAAGTAGAAAGGCCAACTGAAGGAAAAAGCAAAGGTAGAAACCTATAGAGGCTATAAGAAATTGCAGTGGAGTGGAGATTGCTAGTTTGCTACACCATTTTTATTTTTTTAATTATTATAACTTTATGCACAAATAAAAAAATACTGTACAAAAGCGGATTTAATGCCTGAGGCATTTTCTACCAGTCAACCTTGACGGTGATGCAGAGTCAAAACATGGCAGGTGCAACATAATTGATAGATAACTCGAAAAATAATAAATTCATATAAACATTTAGTCAAGAGAAATAACGATAGGTAGAGGAGAAAACGAATCCAGCAAATTAGCGTTGGGATGATTCTGCCAACTTCTTACGAATATCTTCACGTACTTTAAAAGATAGGAGAAATAACGATAGGTAGAGGAGAAAACGAATCCAGCAAATTAGCGTTGGAATAATTCTGCCAACTTCTTACGAATATCTTCACGTAGGTACTTTAAAAGATAACCGACTGTTTGCCGTCCTGATGTTCAGGGGGAGCGCATTCCGAAAAGAACGCCTGCACGAAGAAGGATGATTTAAGATTTGAATGGACAAATAAGCTACAATAGGCAGTAAGTACTAGTCCTGTGGGTTGCAGATCACACATTAGGTACTACTGGTTTTCTTTTAACCCCTCTAACTACGCTAATTCGATTAACTCAATATTTTGAGGATGTATACGAGGCCCACAGTCACTGGGTTCGTATTTATTGACCTCTCAGCAGCTTTCGACACCAGAAACATAAAAGGCTACTTGCCAACGTGAGCACCCTTACTTACGACCAGGGTTTCATCATCTTAAGCGAACTTCTACTCAACAGCTGCTTCCACGTTTGTTTCCAGCCTGGTAAGAGTAGATGGCGACGGCAAAAGAACGGTTTTCCTCAGGGCTGTGTGTTGGCTCCAACGCTCTTTAACATCTACACAAACGACCAGCCTACTACCCAACACACTGAAAGCTTCTTGTACGCGGACGCGTTAACTCTAGCGGCTCAATCGGTGACTTTCACTGACGTAGAAAATAAGTTGTCACTGGCACTCGACGTACTAGGAAAATATTACGACAGCAATGCTCTCCGGCCGAACCCGTTCAAGACAGAATCATGCGCATTACATCTCCGCAACAGATACGCAAATCGGGCCCTTAACATAAATCACGTGGCAATGAACTAAGATTGAACATTGCTTAAACCCAAAATATCTAGGAGTAAAGTTAGATAGTCACACTGCTACAAAACGAAGTAGAAGGTCGGGATCCGTGATAATCTGCTACGTCGCCTAATCTCTACTATCTGGGGAGCAGTACCCGATGTCCTTCGTAGAACTAACAAGTCTTTATGCTTCTCTGCTGGCGAATTTGCGTGTCCAGTGTGGCACCGATCCACTCATGCTAGGCAAGTATACATTGCCTTAAATGAGGCATGCCGGGTAATGTCGGGCTGCTTAAAACTGACTCCACTAAATTAGCTTTACCCGTTTGCAGGAATCTCACCATCTGCCGTACGAAGGGATGTCGCAAAAAAACAACAAAAAATCCGATTCCCGATATCCCCTCTACGATTATACAACGAAACTGGGTAAGTTTAAAAGTCGTAAGAACTTCGTACGCTCTACGCAGGCCATCCAGAACAAACCACTTACTGAGAGAAGTAAATTGTGGGGAGAGAAGCATCCACCAACTCGTTCCTCCACGACTTCGGTAAACACCTGGAGCATTTGCCTGTCTTCCCCAATTACATTGTTCACAAATATTTTCCTAATTCCCTAAATTAGGTACTACGTAAATAACGGAGCTATTGATTTTTATGACTAGTAACAATAAATTATATATGGCGAATCTATATTTTTTAATGTTTTTTTGATAACTTTTTACTTTAAGAAATATTAAAAATATAGTTAGATAAGAGTAAGAAAGTGGATAAATGACGATAATAATATTTAAAAAATAAAATAAAATAATGTTTATTTATCTCCAGTACCAGCGGGATAAGGCATGGATGGATGGAGACTGCAGAGTTGTTCTAAGACAGATGTAACGTTCATAAAAAAAGGGTTTGTAAATATTTTTCTAATTTCCATTTTTTTTAATGTATATGTATACATACATAATAATTATATACATACATAATATTATAGGAAATTAGCTTGTATTGGTCAAGGTTAAGACTAAAAAATAAAACACAATCAAAAAAAGGTGTGGGTGTATGTGCGTGTGGAGTGTAGTGAGTAGGTCTGTGGGTGTGTCTGTTATGTTAGTGAGAATCCGAGTGTGAGTTATTTAATGAGAAAGCTTTCGGATTCGTCGTATGAAAGACCTAAGAACCATTTTTTAAACTCATTTGTACATTCAGGTAAGTTCTTTTAAGTCAGAAGGCAAGCTACTGGTAACCTTTTTATACATATACAAAAGTGTGTAGGTACGTGGGATATTGTCTGGCTAGGAGAGGTGGCTCTTGGAAGCGGAATGTGAGAGACGCGTTTAGAAGTTAATAAGTGATAGTCTGGTCTAGTTTTAAATATTTTGTATGTGTGTATGCATGCGTTGAGAATAAACAGTTGGCGGACACGGAGAACTTGGAACACTTTGTACTGTACAGTAGGGTTGGATAAAGGTATATATAAAAGTACTTTAATAACAGCTCTCTGAGCTCTTTCGAGCTCAATCATTGTCGTTTTTCTTGCACCTTCCCAAATTGATATGGCATATTGTATGATGAAATGGCAGGAGATGGAATGAAATGGCATGATGGAATGGCATAGGAGTACGGACTCTTAATTTCTTAACTATATGTTATGAAATGTTAAAAATTAATGTCGTTGTTATTGTTATGTTAATGTTATGTTATGTTGTTGTTGTTATGTTTCCTTACTCGACCAGAAAGAAATTGAATGTGCCCTTTAAAAGATAAGTTTTCATAAATAAGAAGCCCTAAGTAACGAATTAAAGACGTCCGGTTATTTTATTCGCATGAACAGTCTTCCCGTGACGATTTCAGATGGTTCTGACAAGTGTGGAATTTTAATGTCAGATTACGAGGAGGGCTTGATGAATGTGTTTTGAAAAATGTGATTAGTTCGGTTTTCTTTAAATTGAGAGTAAGTAGGTGCTGCATTATAAACTATAAAGGTATCTGCACACAGCGGGCGGGGCGCGGCGTGGCGTGGCGGCGATGGGGCGCTGGCGTGACGGGAGCGGTCACACTGCGGGCGCGATCACGTCCCGTCCCGCCGCGAATTGAGAGAGAAAGAATAAAAATAAAGTAAACAGTTATAAGTTCAAAGTAACTTATAATTTATTAGTTACAGTTAAGCTTTAATACAATCTCTCAATTCTGAATCAAACCGTCACGCCCCGCCCCGCCGCTTCTGACTTGTATTGACGCGGTGGCGTGGCGTGACGGTTACCGTCGCGCCGAGCGGGACGGGTCTGTGTGGAGTCGTCCGTAGTATCTAGTACATTACAACTGCTCAGCGTCACGTCGCCGCCCGTCCCGCCCCGCCCCGCCCGCTGTGTGCAGATACCTTAAGTTTAAATAATTAGACCCTAAGATCGATGTACGAACACGGAACATGATTAATTAAAATTAATGATAACAAATATAAGTTATCGTGGGTTAATTACTTCTGAAGCTTAAACAACACAGTTAAAAAAATGCAAAAATATTAGAAGTTAAAATACTCACGATCAACCAAATCTCCATTGTTCTGATTCATTTCACTAAATTGGATATTATCATCTCTTTTTTTTATCTGGATACAGAGGGGTGTTATAAGTTTAACGGGTGTATCTGTCTGTAGCATCGTAGCTCCTAAACGGCTGAACCGATTTAGAATTTTTTTTTGTTTGTATGACTTGATCGGGAGTGTTCTTAGCAATGATTCAAGAAAATCTGTTAAGCCGTTTGAAGATTATCAGGTCTTTTCTAGTTAATAAATGGTTTTGAGCATCTTCCACAGGTCTGATCGAGTCTAATCTGTTACTTCAACGATATTAGAATAACATAGTAACCTTGAACTGATGCTGCAGCATTACCTGGTATTAGCAGGATATCCAATTCCCTCACCGACTTGCAGCAGAGGTATCGTGTTTGGGCTCATTGGAATGGTCTCAATGAATAGGTTATACTTAGATACATATTAATCAGGGTATGATGATGGAGAAGCAAAAATAAATTAGTAACTAGCTTTACTGTGGGAAAAATATGTACCTACAGCTGCGCAGATTTAAGCGAGCCACGTGTCGATCGTAGCGTATGTACTATAAGTATATAAAGTTTAAAAAGCAGGAAAATAAAGTTAAATTTAAATTTAAAAAACCCCCGACACAAACAAAATTAACTTTTTAAAGGATATTGTTTGTGTCGGGGGTTTGTTAAATTTTTAATTTAACTTTTATTTATCACAATAATCACATTTCACTGGTTTTCCTGCGAGATGATTATAATGAACTTTATTCAACAAAATTTCGATTTATAGATTAAAAAATATTGAGTATAGATTGAACTTGCCCTAAACTTGAACAACAAGGCTATTGTATAATCACCTTTCAGGTACGTTGTTTTATATTTAGGGACCTTTTATGAGATAAGTACCTTTATTTATCTTTATATTGCTCCAATGACTAATATCACAATAAATAAATCAATACAATCAATAGTTCTTTACTTTAAAACTTAATGTTAAAAATAAATGAATCGAACTTAAAAGTCGCTTTATCTATTTGTTTACTTACAGCATATTTTTATCTAATGTAATATTAAAAAAATTCTTGAAAAAATCTTTTAGATATTGTTGTTCCGGGGATTAAGGCCGCAAACATGACAAGTACATATTGTACCAATGGTACTAATTCAATTTAATATCTCATATTTCTTTATAGTTTTTCTTGGACACTTTTGGCTAAGAAATATGTTGGTAATTGTTAAATGTTGATTTTTTTAGGTACACACCTTTATGTACAAATAAATAAAATTGAAGCGTCTGTTTGTAATGTCAAAATAACAGCTTTTCTTTTTACAAAATGCATATGAAAGTATGAATGAATGAATGAAAAATGATTGGGTATCAGTTTCAATTTTTTTGTATATGGCGACTGTAAATAAAATCCTATATAGGAGAGAGACAACTAATTCTCAATGCCGATATTTGATTTCCCATATTTACGGCCGCATATTGTGGGTATTTGAATTAATTACCAGGTTAGAATAATTTCTAGTTATTTTCCAATCTTACCGAAGAGTGTCATGACACATCATGTCACCGACACATGTGTTGCTTAACTTGCTTACAATAAAAATCAGCCAAGTGCGAGTCGGACTCGCACACGAAGGGTCCCGTACAATATTTAGCAAATAAATGAAGAATATTTTAAATCTTAAATGTTAAAACTAACAAACATAATTATGTACCTATTTACAGTTCGAGGTGGTAACCAAATCTGATTTAATTAATAAAAAAAAATTACAAACAAATCAACATGCGTTTCATTAATAGACGCCACGATTTTTGTTGGGCCGAACAATAAAACCTATCTCCTTTGTATTTCATAATGATACTGTGAATTACAAAGTTATTTTTTACAGTTGCAGTAATTCGCTCATATTTAAATAAAATATCGGCGTTTTTAGTATTTTTGATTAAATACAGTATATGGCACACGATACACAAAAGTTTCAAATTCCTTACTTGTTTAGTTGTTGCGATAGGACTCGTACAAAAATGGTTTAAGACTGACAGCTTTTACGGCCCCCTATTTCTTCAATATTAAAAGATATAAATTGTATTTGTACTCTAACTCTACTTTTACCTTAATTTAATTTGTATTCTTTGTTGGTAATACAAATACACAATCTGAGAAAATTTCAACTGTCTACCTATTACTGTTCATGAGATACAGCCCGCTGACAGACTGACGGACGGACGGACGGACGAACAGCGGAGGCTTAGTGCGGATTTAACCAATGAAATATAGCGCGTTCAGCACCTTTAAACCCGTTCAAGAGCTGTCAGTATACAATATTCCATTACAATTTTGACACTGACAGCTCTTGAGCGCGTCATGCCTATAAATAATGCGCTCTTAATCACTCCGTCCATTGGTCCGTATGAAAATCCATTCGGTAGAGTTTATCGCGTTCAGACAGACAGACCGACGCGGTGGGAAGACTTTGTTTGATAAAATGTATACGTAGATACTGATAGCGATATTGAGACCAGCCGTTAAATATAAACGTATAATTGCATAAGAAATAGTTTATGGCGTAGCTATTGTTTGTTTTTTGTTGAGGCTTCAAGCTAAAGGCACGGTCCAACTCTCAAGCTTTTATTTAACATGTAACATTCATTTAATAAAATCACACCGAAAATCTAATCTGTACGAGTCAGGAATTCAGGGTCCTCCAATTTTCGAGCTCGCTACGCTCGATCTTATATTCCAGTGACAGTTTAACCTATCCGAGTCAGGAATCTCCAAATTTCTAGCTCGCCTCGCTCGCTCTTGGATTCTCTTAGTAAGGTCAGAATGACAGCCTATGCTCTCGAGTCAGGATGCTATTTATTTATTTTGAAAAAAAAGTACCCCTTGAGGTTCGCTATAGATAAAAAAGGCCCCCAACATATTGTGATACAGGGCCCCTTCACTCACTAAAAATAATGAATTACACATTCATCTGTTTTAAGAAGGTTTCATCATCAATTTTACCAACAATTATTGTTTGAATAGTACCTAATTGAAAAGTCGTCGACGCAAATTAAAGTTCTAAAATTAACCTCAATTATCACATGATAAACATCTTTCAGGTTATTTAAATTAGAATTGGTTAGATAAGAGAGAGCAGTGGTGGCCCAGTGGTAACGGCCCCGACTTACGACTTGTAGGTCGTGGGTATGAACCCAGGCAGGCACTTTACTTTGTGTAAATAATTTAATCACCACTGCTCTCAAAACGGTGAAGGAAAACATCGTGAGGAAACCGGGATGGCGTAGAACCAAACATTCGAAGACATGTGACATCTACCAACCCGCACTGGGCCCGCGTAGTAGATTGCGGCCCGCTACCTCTCACAGAGAGGAGACCTGTGTCCCAGCAGTGGGAACATTAATAGGCTGATTATGTTATGTTATGTTAATCAAACCAAAGCACTCAATTTGTGGGTGGCACTTAAAATTGGCAACCGCAGGTATGTTTTCTGATCCATTTGTTTCATTTCCATCAGATAAGTTATAGAACAGACCATATGTTATTGCATTTTAGTGGTAACTTGGCAATTAATAGCTTTCTTCGTAATTATTCTATCAAGAGAGCAGTGGTGGCCCAGTGGTAACGGCCCCGACTTACGACTTGTATGTCGTGGGTACGAACCCAGGCAGACACTTTACTTAATAATTTCATCACCATTGCTCTTTCGTTTTGAGAGCAATGGTGATTAAATTATTTCATGCATGTCCTTTTTCTTTCGGCATGTCCTAGATCCAAAAATTCGAAGACTCGTGACATCTACCACCCTGCCCTCGGCCCACGTGGTAGATTACAGCCCAACTGCATCTCGAAGAGGATGCCTGTGTCCCAGCAGTGAGAACTTTATAGGCTGATTATGTTAATGCTATTGTATCACCACCAGAAAACCAGCGAAATTTCGCGTTGTTGCATAACTTTTTAATTAGTCCCGATTTTTTATTCATATTCTTTATAGCTCCTCTTGAGGTCATGAGCTATCTAAACATCAAAAAATATTTGGCCTAGGTCTTAAGGCGGAGACGTGAAAATGGATTCGCTGTTACAATGTATAGTAGACTAGCTTCTGCCCGCGACTTCGTCCGCGTGGAACAGTTACTTTGGGGTAACGCTAAAAAACCCCCCGATTTTGAAACATTCTTCATTGGTGCTCCGCTCCTATTGGTCTTAGCGTGATGATATCCTATAGGCCTATAGCCTTACTCGATAAATGGGCTATCTAACACTGCAAGAATTCTTCAAATCGGACCAGTAGTTTCGGAGCCTATTCCTTACAAACAAACAAAAAAATCTTTCCTCTTTATAATATTAGTATAGATGATATTGACAAAGGAGTAAGAGAATTTATGCATAATGCATGCCGTTAGAACGGCCATGAACCAAAGATGTTTTCCTAGAAGTAGTACTGCTCTATCACTCTTAGTATATTTTTAAACGCAGATCAAAGTCGCGCTTTCGGTATATTTTTTAAAGTTTGTAGTTTAAGGGCTCGTATTTAATTTTCTAGCAACCAATTACGATATTTTATAAAACTCTACAATTATTCCATATGAAAATACTAAAAAAAATCCCCAGTTTTGTTATTTTTAAATTGACGAAAAACGTAATTCGTCGTTGTTCAAAACAACGACGAATTACGTTTTTTTATCATCATCATCATCATCATCATCAGCCTATTAATGTTCCCACTGCTGGGACACAGGCATCCTCTCGGTGAGAGGGAGTGGGCCGTAATCCACCACGCGGGCCCACTGCGGGTTGGTAGATGTCACATGTCTTCGAATTTTTGGTTCTAAGACATGCCGGTTTCCTCACGATGTTTACCTTCACCGTTTTTGAGAGCAGTGTTGATGAAATTATTTACACAAAGTAAAGCGCCTGCCTGGGTTCGAACCCACGACCTACAACTCGTAAGTCGAAGACGTTTTTTTATAGTCATTTAAAAAATATCGTGTGGCCTGGGTCTTGTTATTGGGCCTAAACACGTAGCAGGCGGCCTCACCATTTTTGTATGTTCAACCGTCTGCCTAACACCCTGTATTTTGACCACGTAGGTATTGCACTTTTATTATAGGAAACCGCAGTTTAAAAAAAATTACCTACGATAATTCTCAACGCAAGGGATAGGGCAGGATAATTCTCTTTCAGAATCATGTACTGAATCTATGATTAACAGGTTGTGCATCGATGTACCTGCCACCCTGTATAATCAACGTGTGGACTGTCTATTGCTATACAAAAAATCTAGCCTTTTCCCAACTATGTTGGGGTCGGCTTCCAGTCTAACCGGATGCAGCTGAGTAACGTATTTTACATAGAGCGACTGCCTATCTGACCTCCACAACCCAGTAACTGGGTAATATGATACCCCTTGGTAAGACTGGTTGTCAGACTCTTTCGGGCTTCTGACGACCCGTAACGACTGTCAAAGATCCATGAATGTCCGAGGCACGGAGAAGTCTCGGTATGTTAAGATGGCCATCCATCCACAGACCAACCCCGGCAACCGTATCTTAACCAGATGGATCGAACCGTGCGTCTGTTATTACTTAGCCATAAGCACCTCCTGTCTATTGCCATAGATTTAATATAATAATATTATATGTATGGCACTGGACCGCCAAAGTGACTTCAAAAGCATACTGGACTTTTTTAGTAGTTTAAATAAAATCTTATGGTAAGTAGAATAGATGGATGGATTGTGTGAGGAATGGTATGAAAGAGAAGAGAGTGGATGATAGCTTGGCGGTTGACAGGGGAGAGTGAAAGAGGAATACGTGATGCGCCAACCCCACGTTACATGGAACAAGGGCAGGGAGATGATGGTATGGGCGTAGAACCTACGAAAGCATAGATCTGCGGCGTACGCTACGTAGCTTCGTAACATTGATACTTATTTCATTCTTAGCTGTGTGTGTAGTAATTTCGGGTAATCTAGGTAACAGTAAGAATAACATTTCTGTTTTTATATGATGTCGCTGTAAGAATTAAGTCATAGTCCATAAAGCGGCCATATTGGAAATTGTTAAGATTTTATGTCACGCATGCGCGGTAGAAAGCCAATGTTACTAGCTACTTGTTGATCTGGTTTTCATTCACGACGCACGAAACCGCGCATTCTACGCAGTTAGGACGTCCTGGGCTTTGTTGTAAGCTCCCAAAATGCCTAACTTTTCATTTACCATTACAGTTTTTTCAGATTGAGATCCAGTAAGCATATATACGCACTAAGTTACTAAATGTTCATATTTTTTTTTCTAAAATACCGTATAGACCTTAGCTAAGGACCTCTGTATCTAGTTCTAAAACCAGTGTAACCAGTAGTTGTAGTCAGTTCAATAATAAGTAAATAATGACACTGATGACACATAATATACAGAACCCAAGTAGAGTTACTAATCAATGAGATCCCTAAAACATCGATGGGCGAAAAATGTGGGCTTGGAAAAATAAATGTAAGCTCTACCCATTAACAAGATTAATTAAATTCAATGGTGTCGGATCTATAAATAGATTCTATTAATGCGTCCTTGTCACACACTCTTAAATAGCTAACACGTAATCTAGCTTATGGTGGCGCATAAATCGTCCGAACAAACTAACGCGCGTAACATGCACTACAGTACACAATGATATTCCTGTATTCTCTATAAACACCCTTCAATTTCAGGTATTTTTGTAAAGGTACTGAATCAAAACGTTCTATTCTAGGCGAGATATCTCGCCATTACAGCTCTGTTGTCAAAATTAACTGTTTTCTACCGAACACGTCATAGTTAAAACACAAACACTACCACCTACCTTGCCTTGCAGTTCAACCTTCTAGAAACCTTGGCCACCACGTCTATTCTCCAACGCAGTTGCAATTCATAGATATTAATGTTTTATAGTGACAATATTTAGGAAATTCGTTTGAAAATTGAGCGATCAATACAGGGGAGGGGGTGAAATGCGCGAAGGCTTGTGCCCACGCCCGCCCCCGCGCCGCGCACCTCCCCCGCGCCCTCCGAGAGCTCGAAACTCAACACCTCCGACCGCCCACGGGTCTGACCATGAAACTACAGGCTACGACGTCAAATGCTGAATTCCATGAAAAAGCTCAGATATATTTTCCAATTTTATAGATACACTCTTCAACGGCCTGAACATTAAATATCCATGGAATAAAATCAGCCTCTATATACGCAAAAGCTGTATTTCTAAAAGAGGGCTTTTGCCAACGCTTTACATTAACACCACAGTCAGCAAATCCAGCCCTATTGTAGATATCAAGCATATATATCTACTTCTTATATCTAAAGTAAATATGAAAAAAGACCTGGTTACCTTAAAAAGTCTATGGATGTGACATATCCCGAATGAGGACGCACCTTCGTCACTAAGTATATCACAATTGTAAACCAAGGATCAGCACAATCACAACACACTAGAACCACTAAATTGTTTTTATTTTTGGATTTTCCTTTTGATACGCGGAGCTCCCTCCAGATGTGATCTCGACGCGCGACTGGGATAGGTGATCTGGAGCCTCGTCCCCCTACCCGCAGCCCGCGCTGGCGCCCCGCGCAGTCTGCGCTTCGTCGATGAATGGAACCCGCCGCCCCTTGCTACCTTGCCTATATAAAATCTCTTTCAACGCTCCCCTACATTTGTATTGTATCGCCTACTGTGAATAAAGCTCTATGAAAATAAAGTGCTTATAAATATAGTTGGTAATTTCATCTCCGGCAAAGTTTTTTTCTGCTAACCCGTTTTGAGCTTTTATCTTGGCTCAATTTTTAGCAAGGTTAAATGCAAACACGCGAATCTATTTTTAAGGCTTTCAATATTTGCCTCTAAAACACTTTGCTCAAAGTCAACCTAATTATAAACGTTACAGCTACTTACACACATTGAATTTTGTGTAACTGGGATAGATGCCCTTCAAAAAACATCCAATAATTACTAAAGTAAAATTGTTTTCTCGTCACATATTCAGATAATTTTAAATCCACAAAGGCCTCTCCCATGTTTATTCATTACTAGATCACCCGATGCACTTGACCGTGGGCAATTCCCATACAAAATTAAGATTTTTTCCATTTTATTCATTACTAGATCACCCGATGCACTTGACCGTGGGCAATTCCCATACAAAATTAAGATTTTTTCCATTTTTCGGCTGTTTTTTAGGTATTTACTATTTTCTTTTTCCTACACCACCCATTATTGAGGCAACAAATCAAAAAAATTATGTAATTGATCGAGCCTTTTTTGAGTTTTTGCTAGAACGCACGGCAGTTGATTTTTATATGGAGATGTAATTTTCATTCATGTCAAGTATCACATAAATTTTCCCTGAAAAGAGCCTGGAAATAATTATTGTCGATTTTTTTTTTGTTTTTGCGTACCTCGTGTTGCAAATTGCTTTTTTTGTTAATGAACAATCACTATCACGGACAAAATGTTGCATAATAGTATCAGATTGGATGGCTATTCAAGTTCTCGGTCGAAATCACTGAAATAGCGCTTCACACGAGATTGCATCTCATAGTGAAAATTATAAATAATTATAGTAACACTATTTCTACCTTTTATTCAGCTAAACAGGACAGGATTTTAGATGTTCAATGATGTAATTAGATATTGCATCTAATTACATAATTGAAAATCTAAAATAGATAATGCTATCTCAAAGTTAGTAACACTCTTCTAAAATAGGAAAAGGTTCGAATCCGATGGGTCTGTTTTTCATGTTAGTTAGTAATACAGTACTATAACGGTAAGAATTAAGATACGGTATAGTAGGCACTAGTAAGTATCTCCGAATTTCCAGTAAAATAACAATTTTAAAAGCTTACCTTGGTGCTTTAAGTTTTAGATGACGTCAAAACTCTTTTAATAATGTTATCAAATTATTTGTTTATTCTCTCTATGTAATGAAACTTCGAACTTTAACAAAATAAAAAATATTTTACCCACTTAATAATTCCAACCTCCCGCCAATTTCATGTGACCTGTCAAAATCTTACATTTCAGGCAGTTCTTTTGTTTTTTTTTTATATATAAAAAGAGGTTTTAATACTTATTTATTTTATACTACTGGTTATAATTAATTTCGTTACATAGATAATTGTATGACCTCTATCCACGAACTCAAAACTTACACAAATCTAACTTCGCTTCTAAAGTCGTTTTCTATCATTCTAGTTCACAGATCCTACCCGTAGTGACATCCACACTCGGCTTTTTGCATCTGAAAGCAGAGCTTTTTGAAGTACCAAAAGCTTTTGAAAGCTCGACGTTAGATGGCGACAGAACCTAAAAACCTAGCCTTGGAGCCTTCGCAATTTGTAACGCAAAAAACGGGCAGATGGCGTCCCGGTCGATCCGGTTCGCAACGGCCAGGTGCGTCATACGATACGACTAGTCCGTCAGTAGTAGATCAGACCTGCTGTGCCTTAAACATGCAGGTTACTAACTTATAAAGCCATGGCTTACATTGGAAATTAATCCTAGATGTATGTACATAGAGGCTTTTTATCGATACTTCGAATATAATCTTTTTCTTTGAAATTTTTGTAAGAGTTGAGCTATTTGAATAGTCATAATTTCACAAGGCTTGAAAATTGATTTATTGGAAATTTTCTACCAGATTAATGAATCTGCGGCCATTTTCATTTATATCTTGGTGTTTTATGACCATGGTTTATTTGAAATTAATATTTGGACAGACGTTTTTCGAACTTTGGGGAGAGTTAAGATAGGTTTTGTGAAATAAAATCTTTTTTTTATAAATTTTATTTTACAACATTATCTTATATAAGCTATAACTTGCTATCTCCTTCTAAAATAAACATCAATGTGACTACTATATAATTTACCACGTTCATTCTATAATTAATTTATTTACAACGATCTCGAAAATGGCTATTTTACATTTATTAATAGAAAAGAATTGAAGATAGGAAGTGCGTACACGTAACTAAATTGACATCATAAACGTCAAATTTTCAGTTTTTTTAGAAACCGTTTGGCACAGGCATTTATAATTAAAATGTTGTTATTTTATTCTTGTCACAAGCAAAGTTAAAACAATTAAAATAAGACATTTGTATTTTTTTTCTTAAAGACATAAAATATTGGCAGTTTCATTATAATAAAATGCGATATTCTATTTGGTATCTACTTACATTCAAAACTACTATTTTTTATTCTCAAATCACTGCACATCAACATTCGTACATGACTATTTTAAAACAAAAGGAAAAAAACTATTATAGCGAACGTAAGTTCCGCAAATCGACACTGTCCAGGCAAACCAGAGTTTGCCAAGATCTCTAGTAGTTTAAGTTACATATTTGCCCTGACCATTAGGCTGCCTGTCCACTGAAGCGGAGAGGAGAGGAGCGGAGATGTGCCAATATTAACCAATAGAATCGCACCTCTGGTGCGGGGTTTAGATTGTATTGGTTAATATTGGCACATCTCCGCTCCGCTCCTCTCCTCTCCGCTTCAGTGGACAGGCAGCCTTAGGGAGGTATTTCTTTGGCAGATCTAGGTCTCATTGTAGGTCTTCTTCTTCCTAGCGTAGCGCGGCCTGTTGCCAGAGTCCATTTAGATACGACACTGAAACTACAGACGACAATGTCAAAATTTCACGTCCTTTTAACTCAAACTAAAATCGGTCTCTATTTATTGATGTCACAGTATAATAAAAAAATAAATGACCTCAAAAGCATTACCATTCATTCACTTATTTATAAACAATTAGTTTTCTCACAAGTTTACGTAAAATTAATATTTTCATATCGCATAAATTCGTTAGATTAATTACGAGTAGGGTGACAATATCTTTTAAAGATAGAACACTAGTATTTTTTTTAAATTCAATCGAAAATATAAAAGACCCAGTAGACGGCGTTGAAGAGTAGGAAACAGACAGGGAAGATGACTCGCGAGTACGTGTCTATGACGTTGACGTCACGGATCTTGGGCATGGACGCCTTGATGACGGTGGCGCCGCGCCGGAGAGCATGCATCACTTTGGGCTTCCCTGTTGATCCGTCTGCAAGGAAACATTTATTTTAGATAACAGATAGTATACTCTTTATCGTTGACATATAAATTACAGATATAAATGTAGAAATTCTACAGAGTACGCGATGGGCGCTCTTATCCGTAAAAGCGATCCACGTTTAAATGTGTATGTTATAGCTTAAACGGAAATACGTAGACAGCTGCTTTTCTATTTCATTAAAATGCACCTATTAAGTTTTTTATAAAAAAAAATTGGAATGCCCTTTTAAAACACACATAACCGGCATACATTTTTGCAGTACAATCGGTCAGTCAGATCTCCTGTTCGTAAATAAACTATTGTTGTCAGATCGCTCGCGCCAGTTCAATGCACAGTAATTTTGCTTGACACTTGTACAGGAAGTCATCAATTCAAACAATCTTTAACAATTTGTCACGAGATATTGCATTCAAGGTTGGCGACAGATATGATCTAGGGTTCCTAGAATCTGATCACGTTATCTCATACCTACGTGACTGTGGTCACGTTTAAGGACGTGAGGAGGAAACTCCTGGCATCGATTTTTCCAGAACTTCTGAAGATTTTTTCTAAGTACCTTGATACAGAGAACAACAGACGTCTGGGAAACCATCTTACTCCTAACCGAATGAATATACTCTTGGCTGGTAACGTGGCCAGTGCACGGAGTCTAATTAGAGTGTATTTCACGAAAGAAGTCCCGCAGATATGACGTCATTGATGTGCGACGAAATGTTATTTACCTCTAAAATAGTAGCTAGTAAGTACCTATCTATTTATTTTTATCGTATAGTTCATCTAATTGCGGCAGGACTTCTTTAATGGAAAGTATCTTTTATGGTAATTATTTGCAATATAGTTACATTTTCGTTGAAAATACTAACTTCTGGAGTTCCTGGAATGTGGCCTGGTTCTGTATCGCAGCTGGGTGTGATCGCGTTGTAAGCGTAGGGACGGCGGGGCTCCGGTGGCGACCGGCAGCGGCTTGGACCGAAGCCCTAGGAGCGGAGACACACGCCCTGCGCTCGTCGCGCATTCTCGAAGTGCTATTATCTCCTCAGGGGATCGCGGACCTGTAAATAATTTTGGTATATGTAATGAAACACGCAGGTTGGTTAAACACACGACGCAACGCAGGTTGGTTGGTTATTATACTACAGAATATTAAAAAGCTAGCTTTACAGTGAACTGTTTTTAGAACATTTTACAATGACTGGATAATGACAGGGGTAGATCTTTAATTTGTTGTATTGGTCCTTCTACTCGTATGGGGCTACTTCAACTTCTCATGTGCCCACATATTTTTCAAATAAACACAATACCTTTGTGTTTATTTGAAATATATTGAAGTTTTTTTAGTACCTTCTTGGATTGTCTACCTAAGAGTATCATGTCCCTTGCCAGGTACCTATTCGTTTATTTGGTTTATTGTAAGTATACCAACATCTTTTGTAGACTCAGTAAAAACAGACGGGACATACCTGAACATTTCAGTTCCTTCTCAACACTGGCGCTACTGGACAGCTGATCTCTGTTCTTTAATTTGGCTCGTTTTCTTGCGCGTGCGCCCCAATACGTGTAGTTGACAGCTGCATACTCGAGTAGCGCCGCGAACACGAATACGAAGCACATCACTAAGTAGATGTCGATGGCTTTGACGTAGGAGATGCGCGGCAGACTGCTGCGCACGCCCGTGCTTATCGTAGTCATCGTGAGTACCGTCGTGATTCCTGAACAGTTTTAAAGACAAAAGCATACATTGGAATATGGTTATTAGAACATTTATACGTTGAAATTAATGATTAATTAAATTAAGAAACTTGTGACTTTTTCAATTCATATAATACTTTCTGAGTTTATCTTAGACATTACTGACATCGGTGAAGCAAAAACATCGTGAGGAAACCTGGACTTATAGTTAATGTAAGTCTGAAATCGCCAACCCATCTTGAGCAAGCGTGGTGGTCAATGCTCGTGCCTTCTCTGTATGAGAAGTAGCCTTTGCCTTGCAGTGGGACGGTAACAGGCTGTTATTATAAATTAAGGAAAAATAAAGTTTCCGTTATATTTAATTCCATGGTTGCCAACTGCCAAAATATGATAACATTTCATCATTTTATTACTAAAAATAATAATCTCACCAGAAAATTTATCTATTTGAAATTTAAAAAAATACCATACCTAACGCCACTCTTGCAGACGTTGCTTCATGATTAATCCAAAACGAGACCCACGACAGCATTACAATAAGTATACTGGGCAGGTACGTCTGGAACACGAAGTAGCCGATATTCCTGCGCAGTTTGAAACTGAGCGACAATCGCTGGTAGATGCCCGTCGCCAACTTCTCCTGGAATGTCCCAACTTTTGCGGTTACGTGGTTACCTTAATGCAAGTTTCACATTGTTTGGGGATGCGTTGAGATACCAACGGTAACAACTTGTTTGAGTTTCAAGTTTGTGTAATGGTTTATTTTGTTCGCTGAATTGTTTTTATTTAATCTTACTTTCAATAAAATATGGGGAACTTTGAAATCTTTTTGTTCTACAAGGATGGATCCTATGTATAATGTATTGGTATTATTTCTGGAGTCGATTTAGCTTTTTCAGAATTCTCAGATTGAGAGCATATTTTTAAAATGATCGTGATTCTCAAGTCCTCAAGCTTTGACTGACGTGCCCTTCACAACTGATTTAGATTTAGGCAAATCAAACTCAGAATAATATCTAACTGTTATCAAGTTCTAGGTACTTGAAGATTCGTATTTACAAGTATTTAAAACGTCAAGTATACTTTTGCATCTTCGCGTAAAATGTTTTGTTTACCTTTCTGTCATTAGTTTCGTGTCCAAGTATAGTGAACTGTGGCAACTCAGCATCCTCTACGCCTCTGACCGGCGTTTCTTTCCAGTACATCACCACATCTGACACCGTGTATCCATCTGCATGCAGAAGTATATGTTAGCATGCTGCCCCGGTTTGGTCTGTCTTACGGCGACTTATCACACCTGTCAGCAAGTCCCTCATACTTGGTATACTTAGTTTTATTAGGGTGCCAACAGTACGCATCGCATTAAATGCAAATGCTATTATGGCATATATTCTGTGGTGGCATTACAACCATGATGCAATTCGGCTGCACTGGAAGTTGCTAATTAATGTTGACAAGTGTGATCAGGCCCAAACAGACAATTCAATTTGATTGTTACCGTATCCGTAGTAGCTGTTTTTGTAATTGCCAATGAAATCATTCAATAATTTTGCCAAAGATTAGTAATAAAATGTATTGCATCGCCAGGGAGTAGGATTTGAGTGAACAAGGAGAATTCAGCAGTGGTTTGTTGTTGTGTATGTTTCACCACAAAATGTTTACTTAATGAAAATTGGCTAAAGGCTGTACAAAGCTCGAGCATGTATCTATGGACAAAGACGAAGGAGGTATGACGAATGTCTGCGGAAAGCCACGAATGTGGGACGAAGATGTTCGGGTCGAGCACGAAGCAGCAAGCTCAGCCTGGTGATGTATTACAAGTGTATGAGTCACACAGCTTTCAATCTCGACGGTGCAGTTCTGGCTGTCCAGCGGGTAGTAGTGCAGGTCCATCATGCAGGCGAGCGTGGCGGTGAACCGCATGCCGTACGTGATGCTGCCGTCGCCGGCGAGACGCACCAGCTTGTTGCGTTCCGTCACGTCGTGCAGGAAACTGCGGACATTTATTAATGAACAAATATTAATAATTAAAACGGTTTAAAAATAATTACAATAATTAAAGACATATACATAAAAGAGACAATAGAAAATTACAAAGTTAAGGAAACATAACACTCATGAATCCCTCTCATAGTACCCACTCCTAACATGCCAATAAAATTTCCATGCATTACAAAAACCAATCATTTGATGGATTAGAATCCGAAAGATTATCCGAGGGGCTTAGCACGCGCAACGGTGCGACATGGAGGTACAGCGGACAGCCTATGCTTTCTGCCACGCAGTTATGAGTCACACATTATGACAAGTTTTCATGACTTAGTGAAGCTCGGAAGAAGTTGTCAGGGGTCAATGTTGACAAGTGGTAGTCTTATGAGTCATTTAATTCGAACAGGAGCGTCTTCACATCAATTGTAAATGTGATTTAAACCACAATTTGCAATCTCATAGCGAAGTAAATATCCCGGTAAGTATAGGTATTACTCTTTCGAGCTAATGTGTTCTTCTCCACTTTACCATTCACCATGTTTTAGAATTGTGTTCCAATTTGGTATGAAATCTTGTTGTTCCGAGACGATTAGGTCAAGGCATCTACGACGAACATGGATGACGTTCGGAAAAGTCTTGACCTAGTACTTGTGACAGCCACTGTATAATACTATGCTAATATTTTAACGATTAATGACGGTTTATAGGTGAATTTAGGCTCCAGTATACAAGTATGAGTAAAGTTAAAGAATGTGTAAAATCCAAAAGAGTTGAAGGTAAGCGCCAATCATTCTAAAATATATATAAAATCGAAGCAAAGATACACATGTGTCGTCAAAACATAAAATCTTGGGTCCTTACCTATTCTTGTCATTAGCAAAAAACGTATCGGGCACCCAAATCTTGTCGGCGAAATCTCCTGAGAGCGTCAAGACTTCGTCCGGAAGACCGAAGGCCAGCCTTTCATCCTTCCAGTATTGATTCAGATAAAGGGTTATTGTGTAATCCTGTAAGTGTTTGGAAATCCCTTTTAGATTAGGTATATTACGACCCTTACATGGTACCTATTGTACTTACAATAATGACCACTCGAATATTTCTATGCAGCAAAATACAAAAAGATTTTTTTTGGGAAATGCAGAACCTATTGGATTCCAAGTAGAACTCTAAATTGTTGATCATACTTTACGATGGTCGATTTATTTCGTTCGTTATGTCTTTAGATATTCGTGTCATCGAAATGAGATAATGAGAAATGATTTCTAACTGAGGGTGAGTTAGAATTATTTCAATTCAACTTCAGTTATCGGTGCTACAGGATGGAGACAAACAACTGAAGTGAACACATGAGGTGATTTAGCACATGAGCTGTTTTTTTTTGGCTAAGTGTGATGTTAAAATGTGAGATGTATGTATAAGATAATGGTGAGTGGGCGGTGACCTCTGCGTCGGCAGGCGGCGAGTGGCGGTAGAAAGTAAAGGCGGGCATCGATTGGCTGAGGCAGCACTCCGCCCCTCGGTCACCGGCGACCCTCGATGTGTGTCAAGTGACCGCGGCCTTGCTCCCTTTCCGCAGCTATTAAATGCTTAATGAATTACGATGGACGACCTCCTCGAGAGACACAAGTCCTTGATACGACCCAAAAAACATCCTCAGCAAATCTGAAGAAGTGCAGACAAGGTCGTCGTGTGATGAGGTCGTCGTCTGCCGCAACCAATCCCCGAGTGGATAGCATTATCGATAAATCTAGTGATGTCAAATTACATGTGTCAAATCGCGAATATAGTCATATGTTTGGTCATAATGTATGTGTAAACACGATATGAATAAACACAGAATCATAAAATTTAGCCTTACATTTTAGGTGTTCGATCCAAAATCCTCTGAGTTTAACTTACCATATTCACTTCTGATATTGCGTCAAAACTAGCAATAGTTAGATCCATGCCAACATACAGCGGGTCTCCTGTAAAGCAATAACATTTATGCAACGAACCAACACACTGATGCGGCGGGAACTGCTGACAAATCGAGCCGCCTCGTCTTTACCGAGCAAATTCAATATTATATGAAATATTATGGTCCAATACTCTTAATAACTTGCAGTCGCAGAGCGCACGTCTTCATAATATTATATACATTAGGTATGTACTTATGTAGGTATATTATTACTGCACGTTCCAAATTGCATGACGGTTCCTATGCTTGTAGATAAGCCATGTGCAAATAGGGTTGCCAGCTCCTACTATACATATAATATAGTATCCTGCTAAATAAGAGACGCAAATACAATATATATTAAAAAAAAATAGTAGGCGAAACTACGATATTTTCATTTCAATACAAAGGTGAGATCACCGCAATAGGTGGCCCTATTGCGATATTAATCTCATAAAAGCTGAATGGTATTTTGTAACCCCTATTAGTAATAACTATTAGTTATAAGACATTTATTAAAAAAAACTAGCGGACCTGGCAGACGTCCTGCCCGAACAGCACCACCCTACCGGGTCTAATTGTATTTTCAAACCATCCAGGGACCCACTCAAATATACACACAAAATTTCATCCAAATCGGTCCAGCCGTTTAGGAGGAGTTAGGTGACAAACACACGAAGAATTATATATATAAAGATAAATTACCGTTAATAAAGACTTAAAGTAGCAAAAAAAATGGATTTAAAAGATAAAATATTTTTTAATCATAGTACCTATGCTATTTTTTTTTCCTTGTCTTCTATTTTTTTCAGGCAATACTCGTAGCTTCGAAAATACTATAATTAATTGATATAACAAAAGTCGGCAACCCTATGTGCAAATATGATCACGTGAGCTCTCTAATATTGAAGGTAGGGTGATCTTGCACCCGACTCAATCATGAAGATGATATGATTATAAAATAAACTCGAATATTTCTGAACTACTGTCATAGAATAGTATATGCTACTGGTATTTATAAATAAAGCTGTCCAAATTAAGAAAAAGGTTTCTCTGCAGCATACCCACAGATAACCATTGGATGTACAGTAATAATAAAATAAAAAGAATAACAAACATAAAACTAAGTATGTACAAGAATTAACTAATTGGTTATCCGCTAGACCGTTACAGTGGACATCCAGGTGGCCATAACAATTAAAATTCTATTGTGTCTCGTTAATGACAGCTGAAGGTTTAATGTAAAGTCTTGTCTTGAACTTGGCTTGACACGCGGCCGCGTGTCTAGATTATTCTTGAACATTGAATCAATCATACACAATATTTGGGTTGATGTACTACTTTATTTCTAAACTATGTTAATATTCTTACCACCGAAATTTGGCCGCAGTCGTATGTCGTATCCGTCAAGAATCCGTGTGACAGTATGCGTTACGTTCTCCAGTCGGTCAATTGTGGTACGCTCGTTCCTGGCACAAGACAAGCAACAGATGTTAATTACAATGGGCACAAACTTAATTAGAGTTGATAGAAAAAGGCACTTGTTATGTGCCTTTTTCTATCAACACTAATTAAGTTTTGCACGTTATTCTGTCCGACCGAGGAGTGGATTTCGTAAAAAATGGCTGAAGAACAAAATTTTCAAATTAGGGTTCGACAAGCACGAATGAAAAGTTTACACAGTTTTCAGTTATAAAACAATAATGTCAAGAACATTTTCGAACTCAAGAATATCAAATTTTAATCAGAGCTGTCTTATTTTTGACAAAGAGACCATTTGCAGCAGTCTCTAATGACAAGATTCATGGTCGTCCTTATCGACCACAAGATAATGATCTGAAAAATCTCAAATTTCAAATACTTTATCAATTTAAAGAGGTCAGGGCAAAGTTATCTTCAATGACTCTGAAAGTAAAATCCTACTACTCTAGATACGTAATTTCCACACCGGCTCCCTATATAATATCCCTAACCCCTAAACACAAGTTAAATCTTACTCTGGGTGCCAGAGTTCATCGAAAACACTCGATCCCTTAGTTGTAACGCTGCATAGTGTTGTTTAGATAAGTGTTTCTGTACAATGGAAGGTAATAAAAACATTATTGCACGACTCGTAATGCGAAGCATTAGAGTGTGCTCTACGATCGAAAAATATTTTTTGCCCCATTTCTGCAACTGTTATTATTGTTACACTCCTGCTAGTACACAGAACCTACTTAATTTATATACCATTGTATAGATGATTAAATGGAGATTAATACAGTACTTTTTACCAATTGATTTAATGCAAGAGAAATGAAAAAAACATCAAAATAGTTGAAAAAAAAATCCTGTCCGTCAATTTATGAAGCTTGAAAACATTGTAGCTTGCGATAAAATCAATTAATTGAGTCAATTTTTTTTAAATACATTGGTTTCGGCCACAAAAGAAACCCTATTGAAAATGGCTCTTTTATTCAAAGTAGTTTAATTATAATTAATAAAATACTAACTAAAATATAATATCTTTATCTAAATATTTTCAACCTTGACCTATCGTGTTGCCTAGCAACCCACAACGTAAATATCTAAATAAATAGTCTTTGACATTACGTAAGGATTGCGAGGTTAAAAATTTACCCATATTGATGGGTAAAACAGCAGTCAAAACATACTTCATGAAAAGTGATAAATTGTTAATTTTTGTTAGAAACTATGTTTTGAATTTCTTTTTCGTAGAATGTGTGTTATGAGGCGTGCACTTTTGGAATTTCCAAACTATTTATTTATTTTATTTATTTAGAATGCTGATAGGTACCTACTTCAAAACATAGATCATATGAATAAAGTGTGTTGTTTAACACTTTCGAAACCACCCACTTTTCAAAGAACTCATACGTCATGCCGTAAGTGAACTGAAGTTCACTTCCATACATATTGGAAGTGAACCCTCCGAGAGGGTTGCCGGCATTACGTTTGCGATAAAGTTGACCATCGCGGACGGTCAACGGCATTAGGTTTAAAACGGTGTGATAAAACTCTGTAAACCGAAGTAAAAAAGTGTCTGGGGGTCTTGTCGTAGTTTTCCACGTTTTAAATTTTTATTGAATATTAAAAAACGTGTACAAAAAATAAAAAAAATTATTGGCTTTTAAAACCAACGCGACTAAAGGGAATACAGCATTCTAAACCGTCAAAATAAAATCTGATATATATTTTAACAAGATTTATTAGATATATCTTGTTAAAATATATATCAGATTTTATTTTCACGGTTTAGAATGCTGTATTCGCGAAGAAAAACCTACATTTCAAATGAGCCATCCGCGAGGGCTCCCGGCATCCCATATGCGACTAGGTAAACCCTCCAGGAGGGCTCCCGGCACTGAACGTGTTAAAAGTCGATTTTTTTGCGGGAAGCAGGTCCATTAAAGATCAAGCATTAGACATTATTCTCAAACAAGCATAACGCCTCTATTCCCCGAAGGGCAGCGTATTACAGAGCACCTGTGACGATATTTGTATCGTATACCTAATTATTAGGTATAATATAGTATTAGGTACATCAATATTGCTATTTATCGGGAACGACCAAACTCCGGGAAATACCCAATAACGCTGGCCCCGGAATCTGACACACTAGATTAATGAGGCAAGAAGTTAAACAAAAAAAAAACATCGGGTTGCACTCCGGGAGTGGCGGCAGAAGTGAAAACTTGAACATTAACGTTGTGCATTTTTGAATATTTTGAATATTTTTTTATTTATCAGTATAAAAGTACTAGGGTAGTATATTTATTTATTTTCAAAATATAGTCTAACAAAAATAAACAATTTATTTAAACACTTTTAATGAAGTATGTTTTGACTGCTTTTTGTTACCCATTAATATGGGCAAAATTTCTTACCTCGCAATCTTTACGTAAGTAATGTCAAAGACTATTTATTTTGATATTTACTGTTGCTAGGCTTCGGATCTTACGGTCACGTCCTGACGCGAGTTTAACATTTTTTACCCATCCCAAAAAAAGTGCACAACGCCGCTAAAGAAGAAAAAGAACTTTCTTTACACTCAACTTACTATTGTATTGTCATAATAAGCACAAGATATACATAGAACTACTTGAACTGCTTTGCCCTCATAAATATTGATATACAGTCAGCATCCTTCAAAATATCTTGATCTATCTAGTTTCTGTCATTTAGCTAGGTTTCAATTTCCAAATCATTAGCACAAAAAAGTGCCTTTAAATCAATTTTCGTGCACGGTTTTTTGGGTTAAAACGTTTAATGATGCATAGACCTCAGGTTTTAGCATAGTAACACTCACTCTCAGATACGTTAGTAACAAAAATTAATTATCTTATTTGTCACTTAATATTAATTTACATATAGACCATACGAAGGGTCTCACCATCTTCCAGATATTTACATTGCTAAAACATTTGCCTATCTGCATGAAATTACCGGTACTAAGGCAATCTAAATGAGATTTGTGAGCGGGGTTTAAACTGAATTGGCATTTAGTGCGGGGGTCGGACGAACCCGGTATTAAATTAATTCTGTACAAATACTAAAGAAGTGTTTTTAGTTGAACCAGAACAAGTTATATTTTAGTTGCAAACGAATAAACATGATCACTTTTTTTGTAGTGAAGTGTTTTTGTAAAGTAGCTAAAGAAGTGAGTTTAACTTTTTCAGTGCCTTAAATATCAGTTAAATATTTACAGAATTGAATGACTAAGGAAAAGTTTTTATTTTAGTGTTTAGCAGTGGAAACTTGTTAATGGCCTTCAATATAAAAACACTGTATAAGTTAGCTGTAAGTTTCCCGAATAGAATAATATAAAATAAATAAACATAGTGATTAAGTTCTGACCAATTCTAATCATGATTGTTTGTTCCTTTAAGGTTATGCACGTATGCTCATAAGACTCTCAAAATTATGAACTCGTTGTTTTTAGTAAAGAAAAATTTGCAATCAAGCAAAATAAATATAACCCGCCGTGCACGGGAGATGCGCCCGACGGCTGCGGAATGCCTTTGTTCCAGTAATTTCCTAGTTTGTGGCTTTTCTATTATGATGTTAAATTAAAACATGTTTGTGGCGGCGTTTATGATAATACTTTCACAACTTTCAGCCGCTTTTGATATCCGTAGGCTTAAACAGCGAATAAGTAGACGTATTCCTTCTTTTCTAGTCTTGTTAATGATTCTTTATTAAATTAAGATTGTTTATTGAGGGTCGTTTCAAGTAAATATATGCTGACTGATATTTTATTTACAACATTAGCTATTATTTACATTACGAAACATACTTTTGTGAAAACTAAGTTCCATTTTCAAAAAATACTCACTGTGTAACCGCAAACGGTAAAACTTGTAGTAACAGTAGAAAAAACGCGTGCGCGTGCAGACAGCGCGTCGTGCGGGGCGCGCTCATCGCGCGGTGGGGACGCGGGCACGCGAGCCACGCGCATCGCGCGCTCACCGCAATCGCCCGGCACGCGCCGCCCTCGCACTCACACACCTTACTACCCACATTCTTCCCTTAAACTTAGCATTGTTAAGTAGAACAATGTTTGATAAAGTAGCGAGGTATCGCGATCGCGATCTGCGATGTGTTCGTGTGGCGTGAGGCCGCGGCGGCAGCGGCGTACGGAGTGGCGTCGCGCGTGCGCTACCCGCCGCGACTACATACTCGCCATTGGCGCGAATTACTTCGCAACTTCGAGCTTTTTGCCACAAACTATTCTAACATGAAAGTACATAAAAAAGATCTTATAATTGTCGCTTATTGTGTTTGCGATCTGCTTCTATTTACTGTCTCCCCCCAGCTTGTTGTCGGAACCCCCATTTCGACGCAACCTTTTTCATTCCGCTCGGTCGTTTCCGTCCGTGACAGTCCTTGCTGTTTTCGACATGCGGGGTGAAACTTTTTGTACTTTTTTTTTTTTTTTTTTTTTGACTTGGCATCTCGCAGGTTACCACTGAGGTATTCACTGCTTAACCGGACTTTCCTGTGGCTGCCTTAAGCTCCTAAAAGAAACTCAAAGCCTCCAGCCAGGGGCATATAAACTAAGCTAATTAAAACTAGGCGAACGCTCGCTAAGGGCACCCCCTGTGGGGTACGAACCTCGGCTTAGGGCGTTCGCTGGGGGGAGGACAGCAAGAGGGACAGGCTGGATCAAGGATGGATCATTATTATTATCAGGGGAATTTAAGGCTACAGGCTCAGCAAAAACGCGGGCTGGCGCATCGTTATCGAGCAAGGGTCGGGGGGGAGTATCATTTACTCGGGTGGGTCGCGGTCGCGGACCTCTACGGCGAGGTCTGAAGTTGTGTCGGTGTGTCTTTTTGTATACTGTACTTGTGGCCCTACTGCTCTCCTGGAGGAGAGTTATGGGGTCATCTGGGTCTGAGAGGACATGCCTAGGGCGACGGGCCTTACTAACTTGGTTATTGGACGGGACATAGCAAGCTGCTTTGACTATTAGGGGATTCCTATGTTTGACTGCGGAGTCAAAGTACCGCTTGGACATTCGTTTGAGGAACTGACGGATTGTGGGGATTTTGAGGTCGAGATGGAGGATCTCGTTCCTAACAAACCACGGGGCTCCCGTGGCCCTACGAAGGACACGGTTCTGTAGTACTTGCATCCTATGGATCGCAGTGGGATTCGCGTGAGCAAAGACGGCTCCCGCATAGGTCATGATTGGACGAATGCACGACGTATAGATGCGCAATTTGCACTTGAGTGACAATTTGCTGCGTGCATTCATAACGAAATAAAGTCTACTAAGCGCGAAAGCGGCTCGCGCGCGTACCGCTTTTACGTGTTCTGAAAAAGTGAGATGATGATCCAGGATTACACCTAAATATTTGGCTCGCTTCTCCCAAGGGATCGGCTTGTCAAACATGGTAACTGGACGGGGAAGGATGGGCCTATGTTGCGGCTTAGAGAAAAAGACCGCCTGACTTTTGTCGGGATTAACCTCGATTCTCCATAACCTAAACCAGGCGCCGAGCTTGTCGACGGCCTTTTGTAGGTTAAGGATTAATCGGTTGGAGTTATACCCGGTACAGTAAATGGCCGTATCGTCTGCGAACAGAGCCAACTGCGCCGTTATACTTCTAGGTATGTCACTGGTGAACAGTGTAAATATGAGGGGGGCAAGAACAGAGCCCTGAGGGACTCCTGCGCGAATGAGACGGGGGGAGGATAACGCTCCTTCGATACGATAGCGAAAGGTACGATTTGTCAAATAGTCCCGTAAGATGAGTACGAGACGATCTGGCACACCGAGCTGGTATAGCTTGTATATTAAGCCATTGTGCCAGACTTTGTCAAACGCCTTTGCTATGTCGAAGAAGATAGCACCGGTCACGTAACCACGATAGAAACCAGCGCTAACGTGTTCCACGATCCGGTGGACCTGATGCACGCTAGAGTGCTGAGTTCGAAAACCGAACTGCTCGTTTGGAATGAGGCCCTTGGTCTCAGCATAGTCTCTGAGTCGCTTATAAATAAGTCTCTCATAGATTTTTGCCATTACCTTAAGCAAACTAATGGGACGATAACTAGACGGATCTGACTTGGGTTTACCGGGTTTAGGGATACCTATAACTACGGCTTCTTTCCACGATTGTGGAAAGATATTTTTACTAAGAGCAGCATTGAAGATGGTGCACATTAGAAGTATGAGATGAGTGGGGAAGAGTTGGACCACCCTGTTGGTGATGCCATCTAAACCGGGGGCTTTTCGAGTTTTAAGACCCTTAATGATATCTTGGACTTCGTCTGGTGTGACGGGAGCCAGAGGATTATCAGGGTCTTCTACGGGGGGTAGAGAGGTTCTACGTTCTACTTCCGTATCGACCTTATTGAGTTGAGTTTGGTCTACGGGTAGGAGGCTCGGGGAGCATTGCGCTTCGAGACTGTCGGCTAGGCATTCTGCTTTGTCGATGTCGTCGAAAGCGATTGATTTATCGGGGCGAACTAACGGGGGCATGGAAGCCTCTTGTTTGGACCTAAGTTTCCTCTGGAGTTCCCAGAAGGCTAAATGATTGGGAGTGAGTTCGCTCAGAGTCTTGTCCCAATTCGCATTACGCAGCTCCTCCACGCGTGT
This sequence comes from Conistra vaccinii, assembly GCA_948150665.1. NCBI lineage: Eukaryota > Metazoa > Arthropoda > Insecta > Lepidoptera > Noctuidae > Conistra > Conistra vaccinii. The sequence goes on along the minus strand of OX411324.1, from coordinate 15,058,493 downwards.
CTTTACAGATCTCTGTAAATAGCGCATGTGGGCTTTGTTAGAGGCGCAGGGAAAGTTATCGTAGGCACGGGTGGCCGCGTTCTTCTCAGTCATTAGAGCACGCACATCGTCAGGGAGTTTAAAGCGAAGGGTATCCGTCGCTGGAACCTCCCTTGAATAGTTGTTCAAGACGGTTTGCACATGCTCCGTGAGTGAGTCGATCGCGGCCGTCGTGTCTGCGACTGAGTCAAACTGGTCTGGGATTGATTCTAATAGGGGGGACATGGGTTTCAGCTGTTCGCCTACTTTCCTCCAGTCCGTGACCCTTTTGGTAACGGGGGTTGGGGTCGTTAGGGTGACCTGTGCGGGAAGCCATTTTAATTACTACGGGACGGTGGTCAGAGGTAAGCTCTGACGCCGTTTCAATAGAGACTAATCTGAGATTGTCGTTCTTAAGGAGCGCCACGTCTAGGACATCCTGAGTCCAGTTAGGATCGTGAGGGAAGTGAGTAGGTGACATCGGACCGATGATGTCAAAGTTAAGGGAGGAGGTGAGGTCAAACAAGTGTTGACCTCTGTTATTAGTCTGAACGCTATTCCAAGAGGGATGCTTTGCATTGAGATCGCCCGCTATGATAACGGAGTCACTCATGTCTAAAAGGATTTTTAAGTCGTTAGCTATAGGTTGAAAACTCTCTGAAGGAGATCGCGGTGGAATATACACCGAGACTATAGTAATCGGCTGATGGCCTGTCATGCCTAGGCGGCACATAGAGACTTCGAGTCTGGCAAGGGGGGGAGGATCCATAGGTATGCAGTACAGTTCCTTTTTGTAATAAATAAGAGTTCCGCCTTTATGGCAACGCGTCCTATCATTTCTGATAATACGGTAGTTAGCAATAGAGGGGTTTCGGTGGCTAGGTTTAAGAAATGACTCCTGGATGAGGAGTGCATCTATTTCGTGTTCGCGAAGGAATTCCGCGATCTCGTCTTTTTGACCTTTAATACCATTTGCATTGAAGATGCCTAAGTTAAGGGATCGGGGTTTAAATCTAGCGATTACGGCGTTAGACATTTTGGGGGGTCATAAAAGAGTAGAGGGCTTGCGTAATCTCACGATTTTCGCGGTAAAGGCGTTGGATGCCGGCTATGTCGCCGACTCTCCTACACGCTATAATGTTATGTACCAACTGAGTGGCACGGGGAGTGTAGAAAACCTGAAAGGTTTCTGCAAGGTAATCGAAATTATCCTCAGGGTTGAGCAGTGGCATGGGAGGCATGTTCACTGGCCTGGGAGCGGATCGCGGTGCTTGAGGAGCAACAGGGACGTTACGCGGTGCTTGAGGAGCAGTAGTAGGTACGGATCGCGGTGCTTGAGGAGCAGGAGCGGGTTTCGCGGGTGGAGCGGTAGGGGGAGGGGGGGGAACGCGATTTCGGGGGTCCATAAGGCCGTAAAGGGGGGTGTTAGGGGGAGGGGGAGCTGGAGAGGCCAGCGTAGGGAAGGCCTTGTGGTGATTTAATTGTTGCCAGGGACTAGGTCTCTGAGGACTTAGTCGCTCTGGCATTTGGTTTGACGGAAATGGGATGAAGTCCCTTTGTTTAGCCTGGCGATCGTCGAGACGCTTGGCTGATTTTAATGACGTGGCCTTAGGGGCCTTTGAGCAACCACGGTAGTTTGCTGTATGGCCTTCTTGTCCACAAAGCACGCAGCTAGGTGGACTCAGGCAGAGGTTACGGTCCTTGGGACGGGTGCACTCAGAAGTGCCATGGTCGCCCAGGCACTTTACGCACCTGGGTTTCGCATGGCAGTTCTTCTGAGAGTGCCCGTATAATTGGCAATGGTGGCATTGCCCTATGGTACTGTTTTTCCATGGTTTCTCAATAGAGAAACCCACGAGACTACAGATAGCCTTGACATTAAAAATGGGGTGATGCCCCTCGTAAGGGGAGCATATGACAAGAACCATGTCATATGCTTCCCTTCCGCGCGAGCGGTGCATCCGATGCACTTCATCCACGGGGATGTTCTGAGCCCTAAGATCGGCTAGGATTTCGGCGGACGGAATCTCTTTCGGGATTCGCTTTATGACTACACGAGCCTGCTTATCTTCTGGGAGACAGAAAGAGTGGTATGACACCTTTCTATCTTTTAGAAGATTAGTTAGTTTCCTGTAGTCTGACGCGGTCGGGACCTGAACTTTAATGCCCTGCTGGGTAGAGCGGGCATTTGTGTAGCCAATCTTTTGGTCTACACACCATTTCGAAATTGCCGTCCACTTCTCCTTGTCCTGAATGAACACGGGAGGTGGAGGCGCGACCTTTTTAGGGCCAGAGTTCGGGCTGTTTGAGGCACCCTGCGCGGAGGGTGACTCATTCGGACGGGGGGTGGTGGAGGGGGTATCTACCGGGGCGCAACTAGCGGGTGACGCGGGGCTATCGGGTGACGCGGGGCTGTCCCTATCAACGTAAGTCGAAGGAATTACTTCCTCGACCGCGGCGACTTTGCTCGCCTGAGAAGACTTTTGCTTCTTCTTCTTCCTCTTGTTCCGCTTTCCGGCGACTGGCGTATAGCCATCGTCGTCCGAATGGGAACCAGAGGAAGGAGAATTAGCTTGGGCCTCTGAGTCAGAGCGATAAGGGTGGGGGGTGGGAGCGCGCTTTGAGGAAGCGGCAACTACGTCATCCGTGTCCATAGACTCGGTCGGGCTGAGAGGACTTTCCAACTCCGTAGTTGGACTAGCGGGAGAATCTAGGGCATCACTGAAATCAGTGATGGCTATACGGGCCTGCTGGCGAGCAGATAGCGCGGCTAATTCGTCGCCGAACTTGTCAACAAGGGAAGGCTCTACCTTCATCATGCCATTAAGGACGTTTGACAGAGTTTGGAAGTCGCATTGCAACTTCCTGAACTCCACCAAGACGTCCCTGTTGTCCATGTTGAAAATAGACTAACTAATTATTTTTTTACCTCATAAGGAGGCAAAACAAACATAAAAATGGGAAAAAACTCCTACAATATTCCCTAATCCTATCTCCCCGGGGGGAAACCGGGGATGTGTAAACCCTCCCTGCCGGGTGAGACAGGGAGGTTGAGTACCTCGGGTGAGCCCTAAGCTTGCTTTTGCCCGTTGCCTGTCTTATTGTGCAACGGGGTCCTACAAGTCTAGATCGAAGGGTGTAGACATACCCAACCGTTCTAGGTGAGTAGCTGGGGAAGGAAAACTGTCATCCAGTGCCGACTAGGAGATCCCCCAAGGCCGAACACTGGGACCCGTCCAATTAATTGCCTCAACCCTGAAGGGGCTTCGGCGGGTGTGTTGGGTCAACACCCCACTCGGCTTCGTTGGCACCGTAAGGTTTCAACCGAGGACCACGAAACTGTGGATTTTCCCTGAAGGGGGATGAAAAAACGCGACGGGAGACGTTTTTACGACAGAATCGTTAAAGAAAATAGACGTTAATTGTGTCTTGAAAAAGACAAACAATTAACGGTTGAAGATAGTCAAAGACTATAGCAGGCACGGTATCTCAGGAACACTTGAACGCCAATCAGGAAACTCGAGCGCAGCAGCTGGGACAGCGAGCAGCGTGACCGTCCGCGTCCGATGCCAGGCGCAGAGTGGGCTTTTTGTACCCATCAATCTCATTAATATACAAATATTATAATTAATTATTTCTAATCGTTATCTAAGCAAAAATAACATTTCGACGGGCTTTTTTTTCTGATAAATTTTTGACGCCCTAAAGACTGATTTATGATGGCGTGAATTTTGTTTGGTAATTAAAATTTGTAGCACTCTATAAACATGTTCTTTACAAATTATTATTTCGTGTAGTTAGATAATACTGAAACATTGAAACCAAAGTATTTAATTCCAAACTTTATCCATTCACCAATATCTGAAACATATACATACAACACAGCCTCTACATTAGCGTATGCTAATACTGAGGTACATATGTATATAATGTACCTCCCTTAGTATTACTATCACGCGTGCATACAACCTAGAGACAAGGGTACACGCGCACACGTAGGTACAGGTGATGCAGAAAGTGGCACACGGTGTCAGCAGCGCAGGCAGTGAACAGGAAGTTATTTGGCGAGGCCGGCTTGCCGCGTCCGCTTGCAGATTACACGGCACACGCCGCCACCCGCGTACGATAAACACTTTGTCGTTCACTGTACATTATGTGTTGTCATCATGTCCATAATGGTATGTAATGGTTTTATTTCAGAATAAAATATGTGACTAGTACGAACACGACCACTAAAATAAGTATTTAAATGTAATTTCATTAAATGGTTAGGTATTTTAAATACCATGTTTGGAGTCGAGATGTGTAAAGAGCTAGGGGCTTGTGGTTATGTAATCACAGCCGCACGGGTCAATCGATCAGGTTAAGCTACGCTTGCCGCGGTTGGTCCGTGGATGGGTGACCATCTTGACATACCAAGACCCTTCCGTTGGTCTCGGCTATCATTTGTAGATCTTTGACAGTCGTTACGGATAGTTAGAAGCCCAAAAGTCTGACAACCAGTCTTCCCAAGGGGTATCCTGTTACCTAGTAACTAGGTTGTGGAGGTCAGATAGGCAGTCGTTCTATGTAAAATACTGGTATTCAGCTGTATCCGGTTAGACTGGATGCCGACCCCAACATAGTTGGGAAAAGGCTAGGTAGATGATGATGTCTAAAGAACTAGATTGTTAACCGAGTCTCAACAAGCGTAAAAAACGAAAGGAAATCAAATTTTCACAAAATTGTTTATCCACACATCGGTTTCAATAAATCGAAAAACAAATCAAATTATACAACATTCTCTCCCCGAATACATTCAACATTAAATGATTGATCAAAACAACTTAGCAACCACATTCCATTCTCGCGAGCGCTTATGAAGCAAACACGGATTCATATTAAAATATCGAGTTTTTTTCACATTACGTCAATGCTAAAGGTATTTGTGTCCCAGCCTCGTTTGATCTCATCTTTTTTTCAGTCCAATAAGTACACGAATAAGGGATATCATGGATTACGTTACGTATAAAGACTGTATTTACCGATATGTTTTTTAATGTGGGTAATCTTATGGCTTCATGGGACATATATAGCTAGACAGGTGTGTTTTTTTCTAGCCATTGTAATCCCCAAAGGGGTGATAATGATGATGAGTGTTGTACTTATGAGAACTGACTTCTACAAAGTCGGGGCACAATTATAAGAAGTGCTACGAGATTGCTACGAGGTTGCTACGAACTTGCTACGAAGTACTACGATCGCTGACAATGTTCTAAGTCTGCTAGTCAAGCACTAATTTTTATTGACCACTTAATAATGAATGATTGCTAAAGTTTTTATTTACCAAAACATACGTGAATTAGTTCAGGGTGGTAAAACGAACTTTCATAAAGTACGCTCGTAATTAAAATGAGTGCTACGGTGTTGCTACGAAGTGCTACGATTGCCAAAAAAATTCTACGACTGCAAATCTTCATTGGCCACTTAATAAGAATGATTCATAAGTTAAGTTTTATTAATAATAATCTTCAAAATAAAGTGATTAACTTAAGTATATTTCATATCAGGTATATTTTAATATTGTTTTTATACTTAGGTAGGTATACTTAGGTCTATGGTCTAGCTAGGCAATCAGAAATACCTGACCATGTATCTCCAAAAACTTACGGACGTGACCTCTAAGATATGAGGAGCACCTTCCATTTGTGAGGATTGAAAAATGTTTGAATGGAGCGGTTTGTTGAGCTTGAGCCACGAGATTCGGCGACGTAATGATAGTGATTTAACAGAGACGTGCCGCATACAGGCACACTGTCACACCACTACTAAGAGTTCTAGAAAAATATTCTATAATTATACACTAGTTGAGACGAACGCCAGTAACTTTTGTTTGGTACTCTGATAGTGGTGTTTTTAGTCACTTTTTATTTATTTATTTAGGATCGCCAACAAAAGATGTACACAATACATGACACATAATGAAAGGGCAACATCGGGTATTAAGTCGGTGTACTCCTGCACTTATAGGAGACCACAGCATACACAATGAAGTTAAAAACTAAGCTAACAAGGTAAAAACATTAATAGGTAGAAAATAAAATTAATTTTTAAAGAACATTACGAAATTAAGAAAACATAACATTTAGGGCCTATTTCACGATGTCCGAATAGCCACTACTTACCGAATAAATTCAAAAATGGAACAGAATTTGTATGAAATTATCTGCCAAGTAAGTTAATAGGAACTTAATCGTAGGTGGTGAAACAGGCCCTTAGAGATACTTAAATTAAATTAAATCTAATAAACACTTATTATATTTGGACAGAGACTCGCAGATTTCATTTTACTTTTAAAATGACATCTGCGAGTCTCTGTCCAGTATCGTAGTTAATATTCACATAATATGTGAAGAAATCTAAAACAGTAGCAGCCCGGAGTCTGGATTTGCGCCCGGTTGATGATAATAGGCTCGCACCCATCGCACTCGCACACATGGGTCTTAAACATCACTGGAGAAATGTGGGTGTACTTTACACCTCTGCCGAACCCTACGGGGAATACAGGCGTGATGTTATGTGTATCCCAAAACAAACAGGCAAACAGTCGAAGCTTACAATTTTAACTTTTTTCAGGAATTTTCTTTCAAATGGAATGAAGGGTTGTCTTTTGGTGCTATGCTGGTCAGCCTAATCTGAATATTTTTTATTATTATTTTGAAACCTTATATGCATTATCAGAGCATGGTAACGGCCGCAACTTACGAGTTTTAGGTCGTAGGTTCAAACCCGGCGCTGAAGAAAAACATCGCTGAGGAATCCGGCATGTCTTAGAACCAAAAATTCGAAGACATGTGACATCTACCAACCCGCACTGTAGATTACGGCCCACTCCCTCTCACTGAGAGGCGCCTGTGTCCCAGCAGTGGGAACATTGTAGGCTGAATATCATCAGCATTATTAGTACAGAAAACTAAGAAAAGCTCTTTGACAGAGCTTTTCTTACCTTTAACTAAACTAAACCAAAGGACGCGAGACGTCTAATCAACATATAAAATATGTCAAACTCAAAGCATTTATTTCAATTAAACCATATACAGGCACTTTTGATTTGTCAAGGAGTCAGTCAGTCAGTAATATGAAGCTAGTTGCCCATTCCAAAGCGTAGTAACCTATGGAGAAGAACGGGCAAGAAACTCCACGGACACTCTTTTAAATAAAAAATTGTTACAAAATAGTGGTTACATAATTCATGTTTAAATTATACATGTGAGAACAATGTAAAAAAGATGCGCACCTTAAAAGCGTCCGTAATAAAAAGATAAAAAATTAAAAATAAAACAATTCAAGGATTGAAATAAATTAAAATAAGCCACGGCAGTTAAGAGATGACCAGTCCCAACTGACGGCGCCCGTTCACGAACATGACGCATGTATTAGCACCATTCAGCTCAACCATTTTGAAGGGAGCTAAATGATCCAACACACACGCCACCATCAGCGAGACATCTGATTGATCATGACATACTCTCAGCCGCCAGGGCACATTCAAGTCAATGAAAGACATATTACCCGGTAAATGGTAGCTCTGTAGTACATAGTACTCACACATGTGCTATGCAATTATACAATATAAAGGAGATTGAGTTTATACAATGCAAAGATGGTTTTACAATCTTCAGCAGCGCCAACAGTATTTTCAAATGTTAAGTTGTGGTTGTGGAGCAGGACCAGCATTGAGCCAAGCATTTTTATCAGCGATGTAATCAGCCAACTTATAATATGCCTGCCTGCATAGTGTGCGTTTTATACAAGTGTGTATTTTCTATTATAACTAGTCTTTATCATCTTGCCATTCTCCACGCTCAATGTACGGGTTTGCTTTACGGTCGCGCATTGATAAGACGAGTAATTTATTCATGATATGGCTAGTTTCTGTTTTATGCAGAACGGCTGCTGTAAAACCCTTGGAGAAATCAGGTTTTCACAGCATATAAATTTTTCGCTTAAGCTAGAGCAGATGTGGATACGTGTAGTGTCCCTTTTTGAGGTTGTACTGAAATTAGACTTTTCTGGTTTATTTGGACGAGCAAGGAAATAAAGCTTTGTAATCGTAGCGATAAAATAAGTTAACATTATTATAATCGATAATGTTTTACATCACGCTAATCAAAAACTCCGCGCATATTACATCAACTAATATGAAACGTTTATTACTAAAGGTCACTTTCCAATTAACGTTTATTGTATCTCAAATGTAATTGATTCAATTTCAATTAATCGTCCTTTCCAAGAAATCCTTGTGTTTCGTGTTATTGGAAATTATCGTCGTTATTGTACTTCGATATTTCGTAGTACCTTGGTTAGTCTCTCGGCACACATTACACTTTGAGATGTGAAGGTTTTGCTTCAAATCGCCGTCACTTCGACCCACCGTGTATTATTTCCGAGGTCACGTGTCGATAGCTGTCGTTTGAACCATTTGCCAGTACGGCTGAGGTTCGAGCCTCATACATATATCCGTGCGAAAACGACCGAATGCGTCTGAATGGAAATTTATAGAAGGGTATTCACAATAAACATTGAAGCTTGTTGAACTTACTATTCTCTCTTCAGCATTTAGGTACTTAATCCTAAAATTGTATTTTCTAAGATAAGTTTATACTTTTGATATTCAAAAGTTAATGCATCTTCGTATTATCGTAGAGAGGAAGACCGTTCGTAGCATTCGCGTAGCACCTCGTACCACGGCTGCTACGGTTACGTAAGTTTAATTAATCCTTATTGAATTGGAATATTGTTTTCAGCTCGATATCACGTTATATGTGTTTGCGAATCTTATGTATAAATAGATGCAAATATATTTACTATTAGTATCAAATATATCTTTGTAATCGGTGAAGTGATAAAACAACCTAAATCGTTATAAAACAGTTGACATTGTTCAGTCATTTTCGTCACTTCAGAGGTATCGCTAATGGAAACTTTAGATGGAGTAACCTAATCTTATTCGATCGTAAAAGTATTTTTAGTTACGAAATAAAAACACAGACTAGTAGGTCCCTACATTTTCTTTTAAGTACTATCTTGATCTAATATTTGAATATCTATTATTATTTCGTTTATTGGTTTATATACATATTCATTTACATTTTTAAATATTTCTTAAAAAAAAAAGATATAAAAAACATTTAAAAATATAAAAAACAGTGTTCCGCCGGTGTCGGGAGCAGGGTCCAAGCTACCGGTGGTTAGGGTTGCAGAGACAGGAACCTCCTCACAATGCGAGCCGTGTCGAGGAGTACTGCCTTCTGAATCACGCCCTTGATCCAACCGCCTAACGAGAGCCTCGAGAGATGTTGGTCGAGGCTTTCGGCCATCAGGCCGTTGGCCGTTACGACAATCGGCACAATGATAGCCGAGCTCACATTCCACATGTCGACAACCTCGTGTGCTAAGTCGAGATATTTTATTTGTTTCTCTTTCTCAGCTTTCACGAATATCTATTATTATTATATCTATTATTTTCCAAATCTATGTTTAGTTTTGGTGGGTTATAAGGCTGTGTTTAAAAAGCTATAAGTAATAGTTTTATAAATAAAATTCGTAGAACCAGTGGCTCGATCAAAAGTATGGCAAAATTATAAAAGCTAATTAATTATGGATGCGTTGGAACAGACACAAACAATGTAATAAAAAATCGGTTTCAATCAATCTTCACAATAGAAATGAAATTGGATCTTCGTTTAATTGAACTGTAAAATGTTTTGTTTTACGACTTAACTGGATTAAGCTGAAGAGTAAATATTTATTTCGTTTTAAAAGCATTCAAATATAGTTTTGATAGTAGATCTTTTACATTGAAACTAATTTGTCCATTTTATGACACGTTTGACCTTCAACGCCAGAACATTTTCATCGTAAATAATATTATAAAAGCGAAAGTGAGTTTGTTTATTTATTTGTTTGTTACGCTTTTACACTAAAACGGCTGAGCTGATTTGAATGAAATTTGGCACATGGGTAGACCATGATCTGGATTAGGATATAGGATAGTTTTTATCTCGATATTCCCAAGGGATCGAGTCTTATGCGGGTGAAACCGCGGGACGCAGCTTGTTTCTTATAATTTTAAACTCAATATGGTACTCATCCAAATAACATCACAAAGACAAATGGAAACACTGCATATGGTTTGAATCGAATCAATTTTTCAATATAATAATATTCGATTCGAATGTTCCAAACGGCAGCTTTTCTTAATAGCAAGGCATCGCTTAGCGGATTGAGAAATCCTATTAGGTGGAGGCACCCAGAGTCGCGAAGCTACGTCGCAGACCAGCGTCGGAGTAATCAGCCAGAGCCTTAGGGATCGGCCCATTTGGACGCCATTGTTCTGCAGACAAGAACGTTTTGCATTTTAGATATCTGACCGCCTATACTATTGAAGTATTGGGGCTATTCAATCGGTTACATGTTCCAATTTAGTTATAGTTTGGAAGGAATAGAAATAGAATAATTCATGTGGCATCGCCTAATTGAATAATTGAAAAACGGTTTTTAATTATTTGATTCGTTGTGTTGTTTATAACTCAACTCGATTAAGCAGAAGAGTAAATATTTATTTCGTTTTTAAAGCAATTAAATATAGTTTTGATAGTAGATCTTTTACATTGAAAATTAAGACAAAACTGATTTGTCCATTTAAAGACACGTTTTACCTTAATTAACTCCAGAACATTTTCATCCTAACTAATATTATAAATGCGAAAGTCAGTTTTGACCTGAGTTAGGACATAGGATACTTTTTATTCCGATATCCTTACGGGATTAAGACTTATGCAGGTGACACCGCGGGGCGCAGCTAGTAATATTTCATTTAAAGTTGGTTTATGTAATGAAACTCACATTATTTCCCTCACTTACATTAAATTAGTGAGTGGTACTCACTAATTCGAGAGTCACTTACTAGTTAGAGGGGCTCGTGGCTAAATAATAACAGCCACACGGGTCGATCGATGGTAAAGCTACGGTTGCCACGGTGGGTCCCTGGATGGGTGACCATCCATTGCAAATCGACCCCTCCGTGCTTCGAAAAGCACGTTAAGCCCCTGGTCTCGGTTGTCATTTGTAGATCTTTGACAGTCGTTATGGGTCGTCAGAAGACCGAAAGTCTGACACCAGTCTTACCACGGGGTATCGTATTACCCAGTTACTGGGTTGTGGAGATCAGATAGGCAGTCGCTCCATCTAAAATAATGGTATTCAGCTGCATTAGGTTAGACTGGAAGCCGACCCCAACATAGTTGGGAAAAGGCAGATGATGATGACTTACTAGTTAGAGCAGAGCAGAGTACTCACTGAGTACTATGAATGAATATGCTCTAACTTATTATTTTCACGTACATTACAAACATTCAACCAAAACTTACCACAAAAAACATTACCAAATAACAAATTCCCAAGTTATTTCGCGTGGTTAGCCTTCTGTATCTACGAGCACGCATGCGCGCAGGCTTCGGGCGGCTGTTGCGACCGCGGTCTGGCAGCGCGCGAACCGCCAACAAACGCTCCCGCTCTCCGCCGCACGCCGTGCGCGCAAATACATACGCGTATAAACATATACAAGATAAATAAACGTGCCTAAGATAAACATCCCGCAAGAATGCTGATCACTTATCTTGTCGTCCTTGCTGTCAGGTGAGTGTTGAAACTATTTACTTGCAAACTTCTTTTCAAGTTCTTCTTTGTGTTCTGTTTACATTTTTCGGTGGCATGTAATTAATTAACTATTGATAGGTACTTGATAAATACATGTTTAGTATATGGGTGTGCGTAATCCGGTTGACTTTGAAGTGAAGAATAAGTGATTAGAGTAAAATAAAACAATAGGTAGGTACACAAGTTGTTTTTACCGTGTAATGAATGCAGAAAATTCAGATTGTCTTTTTTTAATTTACAACCCTCGTCAAGTGTCGTTCTAAACACGTTCGTTTTCACATTCATTAAACTAATAACTAAAACATTTGTTTTTGTGTTGTTTATTTTGATACCAAATAACTGATGTAGACAGCTACCTAACAAACAAAATGTTTTTATTCTGAATTTGGAAAACACACATGATCATGCATTAGCAATTATTTTGACAGTGAAAGCAACTTTAACTACCGAAATAAACACATTTATTTAGACCTTTGTCGGAGTGAGGGTTGTTGCTATAGTTTACCACCTCATACCTTTAAGTAGTTACCATTTTATAAAAAAAAATGATATGCTATGATTGATACCCATTGCGTTTGAAAATAATCAAATACCGGGAATATATCAAAATTCCTAAAGTAAAACAACTTTTCTTGGTAACAGTTTTATTATTATCTTAATGATATCCACGTGAGACAACTTGACACTGTTCTAACACAAAGGTCCCATGCCTAGACGTTGAGTAACACTAACTATGTTTAAGTTATTTGAAGGCTGCGCGTCTTCAAGCCGATCCGCTCCGGCTCAGGTATGCTTTGCTGAGCGACGGCTAAACTTTTAATTGCTTCTTGGTAACAATTATCGGCCTATCTTGTCGCTTGAACAAGAGGATTTGCTAACTATAGTTTAATAGGTTACACCGGAAGATTCACTCATTGACAGCGTGATATGACATTGTATTATGTGTTTTAGATACTATATTTAGGGCGTGTTTCGAAGTCACGGTAATAGCAATAATGAACAGGAAAGAAAAAATTAACCAGTATTTGTATAAAAATATTCGTCAGTTAAGTTAACTGGACGTTATTCTGAAACCAACCTGCACCCGGATTGCGTAACACATTTTCAGTCACACTCTGAATGGTTTTGAAGGATATTACTAAACCATTGCTTCATATGTTCGAAAAAATTGTCTGCCCAACAACGTAAATTACGCAATGAATATTGTTGAACTGTCAAAACTAAAGCCATTGCTACTGTAAGTGTGTGCGTGCTATTACCCCGCAGGTGGTAAAACAGGCAATATTGAAGTATCAAGTAGTGGTTGTTAGGAGATTCATATTCATAAATGGACGTTTATAAAGGCTGAGTAGTTAAGTTACAGCTGAACAGAAACTCCGTTTTCATTCAAATTACCTCTTTTACCTACGCGACTAGTCTTTTAATATGTACATAAACTAATTTAAGCCAGTTGCAACTCTCCACCGTTTTAATTCTCGTCTAAATTCATTATGGTTCAACTAATTTAAATAAGAGGCAGTGGCACTGTACGTAATAGTTTGTACGTGAAGAACTAAGATGTTAATTATACGGTGGATCTGAGGAATACTTTTTTTTCTTCGACACGGGATTTAAATCAGTAAGAGGAAGCCATAACTCAATAAGAAAATGTATGTTGTTGTCATCCGCTCTGTCGTGCTTACCTATTGGTATGACAGACTGGGTTGCAAATAAATCTGTAAATGATTCATTGAAAACCAAAGTTATTCATACATTTGTAATATAAATTACTTGATCAATACAAACTGTTATTGTTATACGAACCGTAGAGAAATCCATTTTTGGTTCATCTAAAAGTTAAAAAGGTATAAAAGGGAATTTGTAAATATTCGTTTGAGAAAACTTTTCAAGCTTTTCTGGTTCCGTTTCTCTCAAATAAGGGATTATAATATCATTGACGACGGATACTTGAAATACCAGCCTTAGTCCATCGAGCTCCCGACTTTTATATAGGCCAAATTATTCTTAAACTATTCTTACAACAGAGGTTGGAATGCTTTTTAAAATATTTGTACTAACCAGATATTGACATGACGGTACGTTTCGTTATAGGGTTTCGTTTTCATTTCGTTGTAGAGCTATACAGTACATAAATACTTATGTAGTAAAACATGAAATAACTATTAGTCTCTAAAGGGCTAGGCAGAGTTGTGTAGGTTGCATTTCGGCAAAACTTATTTCATAAATAAATCGTAGAAGGTTTCCACCACTTTTATAACACGGTCTATTGTGAGGACTACAGAATAAAAGAATACACCGATCTTTAAATTCAACGCATTACTGATAAAACGTGAGAGCCTTTACAATTTAAAGGTTTCAAAAATATAGAAAATACAATAGAAGCAATACCCAGGCGTGACCAAACTACCTTATACGAACGGTAAATAAAGTACACTGGGTATTACAACTATGCCTCTACGCGTATCTTTTACATTTAACACAAAATATTGAGAGTCTCAATATCTTGAGTTCTCAATTTAAGACATCAATAAAGATATAGGCATGTTTTCTTACGGAAACATTACGATTACTAGCGAAATGTTCGTGTTCTGTAAGTACACCTGTGCCTAACCATTCGGGGATAACAGACGTTATGTTATGTTTTTTACTAAATAGTTAGATTAGAAAGCTTTTAACACTGTATAGTGTAGATAGGTAGATAAGGCCATACATGTTATTAAATGTTTCCTTTGACGTCGAACCACACTGAGAATTCCGCTTTTTTATTTTAAAGCGGAAAACAAGATTACTTGATAAAATGATCAAATTCTTTGCCAGTTTTCCTGAATATCTTTGTAGGTCGCTAAAAAGCTTAGTATAGAAAGATACTAAGGAATATAAAAAGGAGGTTTTGAAAGTGTTTGCAGATTCATTATCTGCTAGACTACCGGCTGATTTTGATTTCCCGTTCGCTGTATTTATTTATTTGTTAACAGTCAGCAGTTCGTTGCTCGCCATTTATTTTGTTTATTCTAGCGTTGAAGCCTACTTGGATACAACCTCGATATAAGTTTTATTTGTATCTAAATACTGTGTTTTGTATTCAAAGCGTTATTTGCCGGTACCTAACAAAATGGACCGTCTTGTTTTGTTATTATACATCTTTTTCAAGGGTATAAGACGTTTGTATTTTCTCATATCGATGCTAAACTTGAATAAACCTGAATTTAAAGTTACTTATACTAGAAAAACAATGTTGAGGGTTAACCTTCGAAAACGAGATACTTACCGAAAAACTATTGCACGACTCGTAATGCGAAGCATTAGAGTGTGCTCTACAATCGAAAAATATTTTTTGCCCCATTTCTGCAACTGTTATTATTGTTACACTCCTGCTAGTACACAGAACCTGCTTAATTTATATACCATTGTATAGATGATTAAATAGAGATTAATACTGTACTTTTTACCAATTGATTTAATGCAAGAGAAATGAAAAAAACATCAAAATAGTTGAAAAAAAAATCCTGTCCGTCAATTTATGAAGCTTGAAAACACTGTAGCTTGCGATAAAATCAATTAATTGAGTCAATTTTTTTTTAATACATTGGTATCGGCCATAAAAGGAACCCTATTGAAAATGGCTCTTTTATTCACAGTAGATTAATTATAATTAATAAAATACTAACTAAAATATAATATCTTCATCTAAATATTTCCAACCTTTGTCCGTAAGTTGCCTAGCAACCGCCATGTAAATATCTTTGTCAGTCTTTGACATTACGACTTCATGAAAAGTGATAAATTGTTCATTTTTGTGTGTTATGAGGCGTGCACTTTTGGAATTTCCAAACTATCTTTCAAATATAATAAACACATAAAAATAAATAGCATTAGATTTAAATAAGTCTAAAAGTAAAATGATAACTTTTAAACGAATGTATAGCCTCGGGGACTCGACCCTGCAATGGGCTACCATCCCTTAACCGTGAACATTATGTATGAAGCCATTAATTAAATAAATAATTTGTATTAACTGAATTAAGTCTCAAGTTTCGGTAACTGTTTTTTTATCAGACCTTAAAATATATTAGGCTGCTTTAGATCTATCGAATGCACCATAATTTGTAGTCTGATTACCTACTTTAAAAATTCGCGTCTTATCTCTGAAATCTTCTTCTTCTTCTTTGTCGGTGCACTCTTGACAGAGCGGTCGTGGTCGTCACGCTGCAGTGAGATTTCGGACAGCCGTGATTTGCCTTACGGTGCGACGCTATCGTTCTCTGTCGGCTGTACCATGTGTGCATTCGTGTAATGGGCAGCCCACTGCGGATTTTATCTGGTCGGTCCATCGCATGGGCGATCTGCCTCGTGCTCTTGTTCCTTCGACCTTTCCCTGCACTACACCTCTGAAGTACACTTTAAGATACCTAATAGTAAGCAAAGTAATTAAAAGCATTATTCATTCGTAGGTAGTCTATAGTTTTGTGTCTTTAGGGCTGGGTTTCACAAATTGTGTTTTGTAAAGTCGCAAAGCTATACCTAATCGAAAAAATTTACCTATTACGAACAAATCAAACTATAAACACGCCCTTTTAAACAAACTTGGAAATTCCAGCTTTATGTAAGAAAATACCAGAAACATACCAGGGCGAAAAATATCTACTGCGACTTAGATAAAACATGCATGACGTACGTAACTGCAAAATTTTTCAAAAGCGGTAAGTTAAACGGTTGGTCCTGAAATTCCGTCGGTGAAAACTGTGGTCACTCTGGTCACCCATCGGAAGTTATCTATCAACATGCATCATCGCTTGACGGATATGATGGTCGTCTACACACAACCTTATTGTCGGAAACAATGTTGTCGATCATTCTGCCGATTTCCACGCCAAGTTTTAATAAAAATGCAGGCAAAAAAACTCGATGTAATTAGCAAACATCATTTTCGCATTTAGAATATTTTATTTTCGTTAATGTTCTTTTAACTGTCTGCTAGCCTAAAGTATATTATGATAGATTTCAATTTTGTCATTCCTTGGAATGTTTTTTTACAATAGAGATTAGTTTTGAAACGGATGTAGCTGAGGAGCTTTTCAAGTGTGTGTTTTGAAGTTTAAGCTAAACATTAATGAAGTAGTATATACTTTAGACAGTTTGAACATTTTATCATATATATACCGATACATTATAAAGCGATAAATATGTTAAGTATAAAACTCACTTTATGTCTTGCGTTAAGCTGAAATACTTTGTATGACACGTTACGTTCAATCTGCACTTTAAAAATATTTTTACGAGCATGTTTACTAACTTTAAAGTGAATTTGTGTAATGTCCTGAAAACTGCGATATCATGTATCATCTGTCACGTAAGATATTGACAGTTCAATTATTATTTCGACAGAAGGTAATGCGTTCAAGTCATGGAAAAGTCTATTTTCGAAAAGCTGAAGGTTAATAATGAACTTATATCTTTTATCTACAATTCTACATACATAATAAAATGAAATGCTGTTCGTTTTTAAGCGCTTCATTTGAGAACGGCTGGACCGATTTAGCTATTTATTTTTATTAGTTAGTTTTTGTAGAAGTCCGAATTAGGTTTTTATGGAAGTAAAACCTGGAAAAATTTCCCGGGGAAAAACTTATTTCGGGAAAAAATGACATGCCTTCTTCTTTGGGGGTTTTGTATTGGACAGGACGACGACTGTCGGGTTAGCTAATATTTACTAAAAATTACTAGTGTGTTATGTAACCTGGATTATGGAGTCAGGTTTGGTATAATATATATCTCCCAAAAGCTTCATTTAGTTAGACCTAGGAGGAGTCTATACATCCGTCCTACATAGGCTGCGTTCAGACTCGCTGTACGTCTATCTAAACCCCGGGTCGCACGGCCGGCTATTATGCTGGGCGTCTGTTTAATGATATGAACCCCCCTAATCCGTTTACTTGCCGTTAGCGAAGCAATTTAGTAACGATGCTCCTTAATCCTCAGCTCTGAGGGAACATAATTGCATAATAATCTTGAAGCTCTTACTATAATAGTGGATTTTATAGATTTAAAACTATTTTGAGATTCTACGTTTAAGTAGTACCTAGTACAAAATATTGTAAAGCATTTTAAAAGAGTTATTATGCCGTGTCTTGCCTTTAATCTTCTTCTTATGAAACTACCTTTTGGGGAGGGGATATTATCAATTCTATTTTCTTGTTTCTAATTTTCTAATTTTATATAAGAAAGTGCCTTAAAAGGCACTTTCATAAATAGAATTAGAAAATTACTGACCTACTTGAAAGAAATGATTTTACTTTGACTTTAACTTTGTTGAATACTTAACCTTATGTAGGTACCTATCGTAATTACTCGAGAGTGTGGAAATTATTGCAAAATTTTCGAACATGTTACAATATCAATTTACCAGCGAAAATAAGTTATTTCAATTTATTGTCAGTGATAAACAATCTATGTATGTATATCACGCGTTGAACGGAAATTGCTATCACAGAAATATAAATTACCTACCTATGTATGTGAAAAATGTAATGTGGAAATACATTTCGGCTACAGGACCAACGTCCAAGTTACATTAACTTTGCATAAATATACAAGCCTTAGTTCTAACTTAAAATGTATTAAGTATAAAGTAAGTATAATGTCACCGCTGCATGCAAAAGTTTTGAAATTCTATGTAATAGGGGTTTCGACAATTTTTTTTATTGTAAGATATATTTTAAAAAAATATTGGAGAAGTATTTTTCTTTTTTTAAGTAATTAAAAGATTACAGCAATACATTGAGTTAAAATGTGGCATGACATCACTCTCCTGTAGATATTATACTGAATTGTGACAAAGCGAGCCTCCACTCCCCAACTTTAATGCGTTTTATCTAAATCATTTTTTATTAATATGATATAGCAAAAAATACGTTTTTAATATTTTTTTATTATCTGACTGGAGGACTAAATAGTTTTTTTTCTTCCCAGTCAAGTCAGAGTCTTGATTTTCTGGTGCTCAAAAGTGCTCTACTGAAAATCAGCGCTGTGCTGTGGGTCCCCCATACCACAGCATCATGCTGACTTCTTGTCACAGTCATAAAGTGCAACTTCCTATTTCTGTTTTATGTTCGTGATAACATAATGTAGATCTTTTGTTTTATTTTTCTGATTACTATTATCTTTTTTTATCCACGTGTTTCTGTGACAAATAAACGTATTCTTCTTTCTTCCATATATCACAAGTTCGTACCACCAAATAATTTTGCGTCTGTAATTTGTAATAGCATCGAACTTATAACAAGCCGTACATTGTATTTTAATAACATGTTTACTTAAATGTTACAACCTAATTTTATTTTTGTAATAGGTACTTAATTTTAATAATCAATGCAGATCTTAAGTTATCAAATCAGTTTTTCGGAATAAACTTAAATCGATAATGTAATAATCGCCGCCAAAATCGTGCATATGTGCTTATAATATCTTCGCTCATTTTCGAATGTCGAACAACGCCGTGTCCCCCGCACCCCCACCGGGCCGTTCCCCCATCGGACACAATACTCGTGATAGATTGGGAAATAACATTACCCAAACGTACAAGCACACATCCTACTATAAGTTATGTATATCTTATACGTCGGTTCGTGATTTATTATTACGTAATTTGTTATTTCATTACATGTTGTTGATTGCTCTGCTGTCAAAACCTACGTTTATAGGGAAACTCAGAATGTGGGCCTATATGTGAACACCGTTCTTGTTCTTTCTTAATTTTTCTGTAAATTACTTTTTCTTTTGATTTTTTTTATTATAAGACCTACCTAAATTTTGGCAATAAGTCCACCAATTTTCCTGCTCGACCACATGACTAGAGGAATAAAATAAAAGCTTTTCAAAACAGAGCTACGTTTGAATTATAAACTGAGTCAATACAGGATTTAGAGTTGCACAGAGTGTATGGGACTTGTGTATGAACGTCGCGTCTCCGCGGGATAAACGTAGCCCCAGAATCCTCCTTGCGGCACTCGAGAATACTGGCAAAAAAATGAATAGAACGAAAATCCTAACAGATTTGCTTTTAATTATATGTTTTCTAAATCTTTTGATAAAGTTTAGTAGTGACGTTTTGTGATAATTAGCTTTTCGGTGTGGAGCATTAAAATTAACTTAAATGTTGATAAACTATAAGTTACGATCAGTTTAGAAAAAGAACATTAGAGTTGTTAAAGTAAGCCAAAAGTTTTAGATTGTCAGAAAATACTCAGAACAACATTTATCAGTCAATTATTTACCTAAATAGAAAACTCAAATGATCTAAACAGCCTTCAGTTTTTCTAAACGGAGACAGAATAGAATTTAATGGCACAAAAATATCATTAGACTACGAAACTGAATACTGTTTCTTTATATAAGATATTATGGGTCTAAAAACAAAACCTTTAAGATGTCACAATTCATCATCGTCAAATGGTAAAAGAAAACTCTTACTGAATCTTTTTTTTTTTTGCATAATCAGCCTATAATGTTCGCACTGCTGGGACACAGGAGTGGGCTGTAATCTACCAGGCAGGCCCAGTGCGGGTTGTTAGATTTCACATACCTTCGAATTTTTGGTTCTTGGACATGCCGCTTTCTTCACGATGTTCTCCTTCACCGTTTTGAGAGCAGTGATTATGAAATTAAATACACAAAGTAAAGTGCCTGCCTGATAACGAACCCATGACCTTAAACCCGTAAGTCGGGGCCGTTACCACTGGGTCACCACTTTTGTTTATATTATATTCGGCGATAGTAAAACTTAATGTGACTGATAAAATATGTCAAAAGTCTAATACCCATAAATTTTCGGAAATATTTTTAAACTGGCAACACTACACTACCCTTTAAACTTACCATAAAACTTTAGCCGATACAACAATAACACATAGCATGACAACAAAAGGAAAGGAAAAAAAAACTAAATCGCTTACGCTTACGCTTGTAGCGCAACAAGATTGTACATAATTGTAAGATTGTAAGTGTAAGCGATTTAGTTTTTTTTTTGCATACGAATTCAATAAAGCGCTTGCTATCTTCCCTCAGCACTGCGTTAGCTAAGAATATCGTATCCCAACGTACTTATCGCGACCGGCGATGCGTGTAGAAAGGTCCTTTCAAGTTCCAACTTACATACTTAAGAACCTGGAGATTTACGAGAGCCCTTTCGATACCTGCTTAGTCGATGACGAAAGGAAATCTTCAGAAGACTTAAATATAGGTCGTTAAACCAACACTGATGGACGCCGGTCGCCTTTATTGAGATCTTTGGGACTTGCTAAGTTCAGATTAAGGTTTATTTCGACTTTTCGTTCGGTCATTTGCACCCTTATGTGGCTTTGTAATGACTCTGGATATGAAAGGAATAAGAAGGTACTGGTTACCCGAATAAGGATAGTCCTAAACCCAAATTTTCTGTCTTTGTCGAATCTTCGACAACCCTCTCGTTCTCTCCAGCTCCAGTTTCACATGGAACTACTGGTACTACAACACGGATATCAAAATGTACTAGTTTTATGTAAGAGTCACCGCTTAAGTAATCTATCAGATCCATGCTACATAGAATGCATTAAGCCATCAAGTCAAGCTGACAGCGTAACATAAAATGTAGTACAACATATGCCAACGACTAGATAATGTACTGAAAATATGCTCCTCTTATCCTCGCAAAGGTAACTTGTCATGCTCCCGAGGTTGCGCAGTTTCTTCGCAAGGGCACACCGACTCGACGCAAACTTGACAGACTGCCAACTATCGACCGATGAGATGATGTTAGTCAATGTCAACAAGCACTCCTAACGATTCATTATCACTTAGCAGACTTTTAACTGGTTAGTCACTATTTTTAAAACTGGTGTTTTGCATATTCTTACTTCTATGAGCCTTGATACATCCATTTCTGATCATAGGTCTTCTAATAGACATCTATAACGGTCGTTTTCACGATATTCCCCTTGTGTGAATTCTCTCAACCGTAGTTGGTGAGGATTACCTATAAATTGAGGGTTTATGGAACTTTCGCAATATTTAAATAATAACGTAATTTACTTAAATCGGGATCATGAATCAGAATAAAATGTATTGCAGATTTTCTGAAAATGTTCTAAACCGAAAAATCACAAGCGCCTAGAGTCTGAGATGGTTGAACTTACTGACTGAAGATTCAACTACGTCAAAATCATGTTCTAACATTTTGTACCTCCACTCGACAAATAGGTACTTAACATTTTCACTATACGTTAAAGTAAGTCATTATATAAATTCGACACTAGAAACACCGAGTCAAAATAACTGATCTACATCGAACAGCATTTAGTATAATCCAGAGACTTTAAAATCTCTTATAAATCCGATAGCGATGGCGCTCTAACGAGGGAAAGCTTGTTGAGTTGCTCTCGAGAAACTCCCGCACGAGTTAACACCTCAGGGCTCGACCAGAATGCACCACACCGCTTATTTAAAAGTACAGGAAATGAATCTTATACCCGCTCACCTAACCCCCAACTGCATTTTTCATACTTTTCCTACAACTCGTCCTTTGTGTAAAAATAAAGTTTACCGTAATATTGTGTATAATGGAAAGATGGAGAGAGTTTTAAAATGCGTTTAGATTGTAGCGTCATAGTTGCACGTTTAGTTTTTCTCTTGAAAAGTTTGTCTGTAGTGGAAAAACAGTGAAAAACTAATAACTAATAACAATATTAGAACATACACTCATTTGTCTTTTTTTTTTTTTGGGAAGATGCCTACATTTTCTACAGTTCTACAAATCATAGACCAACACCATAATCTTCGAAAAACTGTAATGGCATAAAAGAAGAGAAGAAGCGATCAGTCAAACGCTATGTCGGCAGAGGACGCGACAACAACCAACTTGCAAATTATATAGCCATGAGCGATGGCTTTTATATCTTGCTCTAAACATGAAAATATGGCAGATGCCCGTCATCCATCTTATTAGTGACCAGTGTGTCAAGGTTCGAGGTGCCTTTCTACACAACTTTTTACATACAATTTTCTATACATCATAACACACAGGCATAACGTCACGCCTTGTTTCCCCGTAGTGTTAGGCAGAGGTGTACGTACCTATAGTACACCCACATTTCACTTGTTATATTTAAGAACCATATAATAGGAAGCGAGCCATAATATCACACATATTCGGGTATTATTTTCAGTCCCTGTTGAAGGACATAAGTGCCAAAGCACTAGTTAAAACCACGTTTGGCTTAAATATTGTGAGCTGAAAGTTTATAAAACCGCGGTATTTTATGGCAGGTTGCCAAACTATAGAATATACAACAATAACAGTTCCTTCACAACAAAGCATGTTTTTAACGAAGTATTTTCTCGAACTCAAAATCTGCGTTTTGTTAGAATTCCATCAAACTAACAATGTTTGTGGTGCAAGCAATCACGTAATTGTATCTAACCTGCAATGTCGATAAAATAAAACTTGAAAGCATACAATTTATCTCGTTTCGGAAATGCAGTATTTACGAGTAGGTACAGTGTACAAGAATTGCCAAACTTAAGTGGCAATGGGCAGGACACATTGCCCGCAGAACAGATGGCCGATGGGGCCGAAAGGTTCTGGAGTGGCGACCGCGTACCGGAAGACGTAGCGTTGGAAGGCCTCCCACAAGATGGACCGATGACCTTGTAAAGGCCGCAGGAATCCGCTGGATGCGGGAAGCACAGAATCGGTCGAAGTGGCGGTGCTTGGGCTATGTCCAGCAGTGGACGTCTTTCGGCTGATATGATGATGATGATGACAGTGTACAAAATATACTAATTCATAAGTGCCATTTTTCACAACCTGCTTTACTACGAAATCAGTAAAACTCTAGCCCTATCTGAAAATAATATACGTGAAATAGTTCATAATCATTTATTTTACGCTACATCTGCATATAGAAACTGACATATATTATATGTACCTATAAAGTATAAAACAAACTTGTTAACAAACTTGAGTTAATAAATATTGCTTAAAACTATGTTAGTAGCACTTCCCTTTGCACGACCTTGTCTTCGTGCTGTCTTGTAGTACTTGTCCTCGGTAGCGACTGAACACCACGTCCTTTATAAAGTTTTAAAGAATATTATAATTCATATTAATTCATGGAAATCTTGCACATCCAAAAGAAGGTCACGACTATTATATTAATTTCAATTAAAGAATTTCAGTAACCAACTTAGAAAAGACAAAAATACTTTTTCCTTCATCAGGCAGAGATGAATTTTCAGCCTATTTGCAATTCAACCCTTATAATTTGATTAAATAGAAGGTGTCTCGGGAATATAATTCGTTTAGAGATTTTGTTCAGAGCAATTGCGTCTTTAATGTATAAGGTCATAATTTAATATCTCATGAAGTGATTGGAGTTAAGTGCACATATGTGTTTAATTAATTGGCTCACATTTTCAACATTCTATAGCTTTTATAATTTAGTACCCTTAACATGTTTTATCAACTAAGTTAGTAGTTCCTCACCATATTTAATAATTCCCGTAGTATTGATATACAGTCGTAAAAACTTCGATTGAAAACTTTTATGTTGTCAATTAAATAAATACTTTTTACCTATATCTTCATGATATACACGTCACGGTAATCGGCTACGGTGCACAGTGCGGTATACCCAGGTATACCACTGTACTCTAAATTATAATTTATTTTAAGAACCAATACTGTCCCACGTGTGTGCACCGCGTTTTATATCTGAAACAGCGCTCCCCGAGGAATTTACCCTTTTCTTCACTAAAAACAAATACCTATGAGCGCCGGTCTACTCTACCTGCTGCCACAACTGTATAATATTCTAATAATATTTGCCAACGATGACTGCAGAGGTCCCAAGAATTTTCGATATAGTAGGTATCGTTTCTATTTGTAGAATTAAATGTTGTTTTTAAAATTTCCACCAGAAAATAAATTAAAACTACTTTACTAGACTTCTTTCTTGACATTTTTATCTCTTTGTCGCATGTCGCATTCGTCGCATTGATAATACGAAGTGTATAGAGTGCCGCGAGTTTCTTGTGGCACTCTAGTGTCACTGCCTCGGCCCGGCTAGGGTGCTGTGAGCGTTGCATTGTCACTGTCACTTGTTATTTAGGTTAGGTTAGGTTAGAACTGTGACCACACAACGCACGAGCCGAGCGAGCGTAGCGAGCGGTGCCGCGGTAGCGGCCAGCGAAGTGCCAGGGTCCGTTTAGGCACAAGAGAATGTAATGTTTTGGGAATGTGGTGTTTTACAGCGATTTAACCTCGACAATCAAACAAAATACCAAGTGACGTGACTTAGTGACAGTGACAATGACAATCCAATGCTTGCGGCACTTGAGCCGGGCCGAGGCGGTGTTACTAGGGTGCCTGTAGTGGCACTTTATCCGATAGGGATAGAGTGCCAATGGTGGCACTCTATACACTGCCTTGATAATAATACATCTATGCTTTGTCTATAGCACTGTCAAGCTGACAAGTATCGGAAAAGTCAAGATAAACATATTGACATTGCCATTATAACCTACAAAAGCAATACAACTTACATTCCACATTGCATCCAAATCATTAATTAGTAATATATCCAGTATCCATGAGGCGCAGGCGGAAAATGAAATCAAAGTGAAATGAGCCCTTTGTAAAATAGACAGGGGATGTAGATAAGAACTAATTGGAGCCATGGTATAAAGGTACAAAACTAAAAAAGTATCTGAAACCATCTGTTACGAGTATACCAATTGGCGTAGACCAGCAATTATGAGCTTCTGTATTACGAAAGAATTACTCACACTAAGCTACCGTATGATTGAACACTGTCGAGCGTCAGCCATCAGATTTTTCACATCGGCAATAGAATCTAACCTTTCAATAGCCGGAAATTGCTTATCGCTGCTTGGATACCTAATAAGTCAAATGTACTTTGAAATCTACAATCCCTTCCTCGTGGCTAGTGTGCTCATACTAATGGGGCAGTTCATAGTCACGCTATCATCAGACGCATACGCCGCTATCGCAAACTTGCTCTACCTCAGACAGTTGCGCCGAAATTTTGGTGTAAATACTTTTTCTGTTAATGCAAGTCATCTCTCTATCATCGAAGAATACCAGGAGTTGTACGACGCCTCACAATACTAACACAATGACGTAAACAAGTCTTTTTCAAATGTTGGAGGAGTCTATTGAAATTTATATTCCATATTTCGGGCATTTTTTGATGACTATAGGGTATCTACTGCAACATTTCGATTCTCCCCAGCCTCCTCTGCCGAGCACCATGGTGCTGCTGGGCAACATGCTGGTACTGACGGACCCAGATGCATTCGCACATGATCGACCAGGCCTGGACGCTTTTAATATCATATTTTTTGTGCATAACATCCTTATATTTCTTTTTGATTTGATCATCGTTAGTGCACTGGATGAAGTGGATGATGACGATGAAACATCGTGATATGGTTTTACACTATTCGTAATTGATAGTTTATTAACTGTTAAACTATGAACATGAATAAAAACCTTACCTAGGAAAAAGTGTTGTTATTAATTTAGTAAATTAATGTTGGCGAAAAATTGAGGGGCAAGGTTCAGCGTAGAACGAATTATAAAGTAATAAATAATCCTCTTGCAACGGGTAATTAATGAAAAAGGGTTTAGGTATTATAACAGAATTTTAATTGGTTACGTGATAATGTTGGCATAAGAAAATTAAAATTCTTCGTCAGGGCTGACTAAGCAAACTGCCAACAACGAAGTTTGTCACTTATAGTAGACTTAATAAGGATTCTGAAACTAAAACAAAAAGTAAACTTAATTAAACATAAAGTATTTATAACGAATTAAGCAAGAATATTTTAGCTGTTTGGTTAGTAACAGATTCTCATAACAGTTACGAGAAATTCATCATCCTTTGTTTATAATTTTTAAGCTATTGCATAGCTTCTATCGCGGGCCTTGAGCGTGGAGACCTAATCCAGAAATTCCGTAACGAAAATGCGAGTACCTAAGAAAGAGTGTTTTGTATTGAAAATTATGTTTAACTGCTTGACAACAAAGTTCAAATTTACTTAAACGAATGATACGAGAGTGTTGTATTGAAAATTATGTTTAACTGTTTGACAACAAAGTTCAAATTTACTTAGACGAATGATACGAGAGTGTTGTATTGAAAATTATGTTTAACTGTTTGACAATAAAGTTCAAATTTACTTAGACGAATGATCCTTGACTATTAATAGTTAAATTAAAACCTTTTTATTAGTTTGATGTTCCCATTACGTTGTGTCAAGTTTTAAAAACTATAAATGTGAATAACATTTCCTGTCAATGTCATCATTGCTATTTCTTGTATTCGGGTTAATATTTTACAATTGCGTAAGTTGATAAAAAATGCTATGCAATAGCTTCGCCGCGGCAGTCCCCGAGTGCCACACGTCTTTTTTTTTTTTTTCAAATAAAATAAACTTTATCACGGAGAGAAAACAGCGTGCTTATTTTAGAACTCCTCTAAATAAACAATCAATAGATTTTTTATCATTCATTTTAAATGCCTACAAAAACAGTTAAATAAAAGTGACTTAATGCAATTACTCAGAGAGAACATACCACAGAACATACATGCAGACGAAATATCAGCCATTAGGACATGCGATGTAAGGCTTTAAGTGAAGCTTATCGCAAATGTATGAAGGCTTCAGTATCGCTTTGTGTCGAACGAGCGATTTCGAAACAAGCCCCTAACAGACCCATTCAGACCGAGATCCCGGTGGAATAACGACTTAAGTGAGATACAGAGTGGAGATGTATGAGAAATAATCAAGAACAAATCTTAGGGAATGGAAATATTTAACTGTGGGTTAGTTTGAAAGACCGTACACCATTACAAATAAGAAGTCTTGTGACAAAAGCCGGTTCTATTGTAAAATAAATACGTATATCTAAGGCTTATTTCATAACATTCATGCCCAATAGCTCAACACTTTTTCCTTTTTATTTTCCTTCATAGGTTTTGTTTTAGTCAAAGTAACTTCCTCGCACAAAGAATACCTAAACATCATAGTAACGGCGGATAATAATCAAAGGGCGAAGTTCACTGCAATATCCGAAGTGCGATCGCGTCCTGAGTTGTCAATTTGGCACATTTTGTACCGCGCGGAGTGCCCTCCATCCTTCGAGTGCCCTCCTGGCCTCCAATGACGCCTCGCAACCACTTTTTATCGCGGCAACAAAGAAAAAAATAATAATTTAAGGTTGCTTGATGTGAAACAACCTCGTTATTTTATTGCAGCTAAACATTTTATGTTGAAGGTTATTTTGATGCCTACTTTTGATTTTGCTATGTAAGCTCTTCTCTCATGAGCAACACAATATTTCTTTCACAAAAAAGATTAATTTCTTTAAAATCTACTTATTTACTCATTCACTGACAGACAACGCACAACCTACAAACATGAAACCTCATGAAACTATATAACGAGGGTGCGAACACAGGAAGAAATTTTTGAACATTCATTCCCTTAAGGGGTTAAATAGGTTATGAAAGTATGTATGAAAGTTAGTCAGGTACGGACGGCTACATATCAAGCTATACATTTTCAGTATAAGCTGACCTCTCGAGTACGGAAATTCTATACAATACGAGATCATCTTAAACTGGAAATTTATAGCTTGCATGATTATGTAGCCGTGTGTACACGGGCTGTATCTAAGAAATGTTCTATTCATTTGTGCATCTTTAGGTATATCGTTTTTATTTTTTTTTCAAACAAGAGCCTTCTGTCCTAAAAGACTACCAAGTCTCAAGAAATAAGTCCATTAACGGTGTCTATCTAACTTCTCGTAACTGTAGCAAAAACTATGAAAGAGATAATAACAGATTAGGCACAATACACCAGCTGTGAAAATTCTTGGGAATCACCACCTACTCATATTCCTAAGTACTGGAACTGCAAGAAAAACTACACAAAATTTAGTTATAAAACAAGAACTTGTGGAGTTTTCTGTGCTCTCGTCCTAATGATAGTTTTTACCGTATCTTTGTATTAGGGACGCGACGGCGCGGCCGCCATTGCTGTCCTCCTAACTTGATGTTACAGGCCATGAGTCGACGCTACCTAAGTTTTAACTCGATACATTATGATTATAGAAGTAGCTGCGAACTTGAAACAGGATATTTGAGAAGAAGCTTTCGTAGAAGCTAATGATTGAGAGTTAAAAGTCATAATAAAATATTGATTCGGTCATTGGGTGGTTGAATTCATGAAAACCCCTCTGAGAATATATATAAGAAACAACTTGGATTTGTATTCTTATTTTAATTTATTTCATGATTCCTCTTATTGATGTATCTATTATAAACTCAAGATATTGGAAATCATGCCACAAAGACTCTAGAATCTAGACTTTATCAAACTTGTATCAATTTTCCTTTTCTTCTCCCAATTTTACTTCCCCACTATAAACGACATTCTAGACTAGATATAGGTATAGCACAGCAACTTAGTGGTGTTACTTGTGGGAGCTAGTAGGTATTTTGTTCAATCAACCGCGAGTATCGAGCCCTCTACGTTGATAAGACGCTTCCTTTGACGCGTCTCCCTTTGAGGTGAACGCGCGAATCC
This sequence comes from Conistra vaccinii, assembly GCA_948150665.1. NCBI lineage: Eukaryota > Metazoa > Arthropoda > Insecta > Lepidoptera > Noctuidae > Conistra > Conistra vaccinii. Next base: position 15,029,129 of record OX411324.1, on the reverse strand, counting down.
GACAACACTGATATTGTATTCAAAGAGTTAGTGCCAATTTGAACTATAGGTATCTATATGTCGCACTAAGATAGTTATAGCCTTGATATAGTTATATCCCTAGGGATATAACTATATACCGTAATATAGTTATATGAAAGCGGTTCATACAAGTCTAGTTATATCTATTAAATATTAGGAAGATACAATATTTAAAGCGTGATCATTTAAAACTTTCTTTACCATACATGGACGTTATTTCGGGTCGGCATGATTCAGTTATAGTACCTAACAAAATTGTACTATTTATTCCCTTTGCAGGGACTTTTAACTAACAAAGTTTTTCTAAAGCATTCCATCATCCAACATTATAAAATACTATCTATTTCACTCGATAATAACAAAGCTTCACATCTACAAAACATTTTAATAATGTTCCAGGTCTACCAAACTATGAACTAATTACCTTTAATGCCACGAGCAGCTGAACGGAGAGCGCAGCGCGGCGGTGGCAATATTATCGTCCTATTCAAAGCGCCTCACGGCCACACAGTCAACCTGACAGCTTAAATGAGCAAAGAAAATTTGAAAACCACTCCCTTCACGTAATATACCTAGTTTTGCTAGAACTTTTACAAACTGACAAAACTAAAAAGTATGATCTCTTTGTTAATCTTGATAGTGTTTTCCAACGTCTTTGTGAACTTCACTTTTCTTTAAAATTCAAAGACAGACAGGCATCATTCATTTATTTAAATGAATTTTCTGCTGTATTCAGTTAATATTATTATTCCTATTCGATTATGTTAATACAATAATATTAACATAGACAACTTCATAATCATGATCCCTAGCAAACACTTAAAAAGTCCGAGGTAGCGTATAAAGATGAATTTTCAGCCGAGCCTACAAACTAAAAATAAAACATCAAATAAATTAGAAAGACGTGGAAGTCCCTCGAAATCGATTTATGATATATCTAAGTCAAATTAGACTTTATAACTTTGGCCATCCATCAATCAGATAATTCAAAGTAGAACGTACGATTGGAAAGAAATTGGAAAACAAATCGATACGGGCCATCATTAGAAAAAGAATTTCAAAAACATAAAAGTTTTGGTTAAAAACATGTACAACTTGCAGATAAATGATCAATAGGGCACATTTATATGCTGGTGATGGAGATTTAATGTAAAATAATATAGTAGACTAGCTTTTGACCGCGACCTCGCCTACGATCAGTCAAAAAAAAAACCTTGTCCAAGAAAATATACACATTTGTGCCTATTTTCATGGTGATCGGTCAAACGATGTCAGAGTTTATCAATCTCATATATACCAACATGTATTTTTATATAAATATACTATACCTGGCAGACGTTGTCCTGCCCGAGCAGCGCCATCTACCGGGTCTAATTGTATTTTCAAACCATCCAGAGACTCACCCAAATATACACACAAAATTTTAGCCAAATCGGTACAGCCGTTTAGGAGGAGTTAGGTGGCAAACACATTTGCGGAAGAATTATATACATAAAGAAAGATTCTTTTCCTGTGTTTCTTACTAAGTAAATCGAAAGTTCTAAATCGAATCCTAAATGTGGAACGGAGGCAGCAAACTGGCAATCAAATCAGAGCACGAGAAGGAGCAATCATTGCATGTCAGGCTGCAATTAGAGTAACATACATCCAGTTGACTAGGTCACTGCTATACACTAGCATTGATTGCTTGAAACATGGGAAATACTAAGATTTAGTGCTAGTTGGAGATTACTTTATATGCGAGATATCGAAAAGTCGGATGCTGAGCGGGCTAGGAAATGAGGCGTCTTCCTTTTGAGTTTACCTGGCAGATGCCACAGGATTACTTCCATCAGTACAAATATATCTCTTAACATGGAAAAGAGGACACGAAAATTGAACCTATTGAAGGTTTTATACCAACAATATCGTGTAACTTGTTATAAACTGTACCTAATGCCTATCTGAAACTGAAACATAAAACGACCTTTCAAAAGTTAAACTTAAGATCCCGCAATAAATATCAGGTATACAAGTTGAGAATCATGACGCTTAGGGAACCCTTTTTAACATAAAGTGAAATAAAAAATAGCGATCCGGGCTTGATGCCAAGATATCGTTCTTAAAAATCCGTATTCCATAGTGAATGGCGTTGAGTGAAGACTCTCCACTCGGCCCCGTGTTACTTTATATTCAAGCAATTAAACCACAACTTTCGATATCTGAAAGGGTCGTTTTCGTTAATTTATTTTCCATAATATATTTAAAAACATATCATATTTCTTTTTTTTTATTCTTGCGACGATAATTTGATTAGCGATTAACATTTTATTCTAAACCAATAAGAAGCGCAAACGAATTCAAGTCGCATTAGCACAATAACAGAATAAGTTAGTGGTGTAATTGAAAATGGCGATATTTTCCAGACAATATTTGACAGGGCCAAATTGGAGAGGGACGAAGAAAAATAATTATAATTATTGTTTCTCTACTCAAGTATAGTGCTTGAGATTTCATTTGATTATTCGTAATTTCAGTCTTTCCTTTACATATTATGTAACATTGTTTCACTTTTCAAGCCAAAACCAGTAATTTTCTATGCGCTTTTAACTAGGTACCCTATAAAATTAAACCATATTTTCAATCTCTGTGTACAGCATTTTCCAAGTTGACGCGAAAGGAGCAATCTACTTGACGACCAAAAATGGAACGTTTCCAATATCGCTGACATCTCTGAAGTCTCCAGACGACGCTACATCGCAACACACTCCAAGCATTTTGTCAGCGACCGCGAACAATCTCTCGCACAATACCTCCGAGACGCACGACTACTGGGATACCTCTGAAATGTTGCTCTCCAATTATATAAACGGCTCTTATGATGAAGTTAATGCTTTCACCTTGAAACAAAACGCTAAGAGAAGCATCAATGATGCAGTGTCGAAGAACATTACGTCAGTTTTAGAGAATTTGTTGAAGAATTATGAGAATTCGCAGTTGCCTACACATGGCAAAGGTATGTTTGACTGAAAAAGATAAAGCCTCTGTACATTTGTGTGCTTGAAGTATTAAATAAATAAATAAAGAAACGCTCTAGTAAACAATAGTTACTCGTAGATCAATTTTGACGTCATAACTTTTCCTTTTATAGACAAAACGTTAATCAATCTAAGTATTAAGTTATGTATGACATAGTTGTGTCAGTCTTTGCCTTTGTGTGCTACAGCCTACAGCCATATATCTCTTTACATTGCGTCAAAATATATCTATTTGATGTATTTCAGGATACCCTACTGTCGTACAAACTAATATTCTTATAAGAAGCATGGGGCCGGTTTCTGAACTTGATATGGTGAGTATAAACGAGTAAGATAAAATGAAACGTAATGACTTAATTAAGTAAATGAATATTCATATCAAAATTCATAAAAGCTTCTAACACGAATAGGCTACGCATCTGCTACGAACTTGCTACGAGTCTGCTACGAATCTGCTACGCGTCTGCTACGAACTTGCTACGACTTTTTCTGACGTAGAACAAAATACAACGTGACGTATTTTTTTCTACATAAAAAAAAAACCATACTGTGGCATATATTACTATTGAATATTGATTAGGTATATTATTAGTTAGACATGCTTGACAAACAAATTTTTACTAAAGTTAGTTTTCATTTTGTGATCGTATCGTTGAAGCAGGTTAGATCTTTCGTAGCCATGGGCGTACCCAGCTTTAGGCCCAAGGGGGGGCAAATCAGAAATTTCCCCCCGCACATGTTTAACATAGCTTCATATTGCTGCTGCGGCTGCGTTCGCGCATTTTTAACCGACTTCAAAAAAGGAGGAGGTTCTGTGTTCGTCTGTAAGCTTTTTGTTATATGTCTTTTCATCTATATTCTTGTCAATTGTGGACCGATTTTGAATGATTTTTTGACAATCTGAAAACGAATTTTCAAAATTGGTGCACAATTGACGAAAATATCGATGAACAAAAAAAAATCGTTTTGGCATGATAGGCACAATATGAAAGGCCGCGCAGCGCGGTTTTTTGTCAAATTAATGCATAATACATAGGTATTGTAATTGTAAAGTAAGTCGTAACGTGAATGCAACATAACTTTATCGACAACAGTACTTAGGCATACAAAATCCAGGGGGGGGCAGCTGCCCTCCCCTGCCCCCCCCCTGGGTACGCCCATGTTCGTAGCAGAAGCTTTTTATGAAGTTATAAGACAAAATGACCTGTGCATTGTTTGCAACATGTTACCTACTTAAGTCATAACAATTTTATGATCGTAGAAAATACAAAACTGACATTTCAATGTAGTCTACGCTTTTGCTACGAAACTATTACATGAACAAAAAACTTTTACACAATATTTTCTATACCAGGATTATTCAATGGACTGCTACTTCAGGCAGTATTGGCGTGACACTCGACTGTCGTTCCTCGGTCCCATCCGCTCGCTGTCACTTTCTATCAAGATGCTCGAAAGGATTTGGCGGCCAGACACTTATTTCTATAACGGGAAACACTCCTATGTCCACACTATAACTGTCCCAAATAAGTTGCTCAGGATTAGTCAGCATGGGGATATATTGTACTCAATGAGGTAAGCAATCTTATGGTTTTCCCTACTCACGAATGCAGTGAAGATGAATTAATTAACGACCAATTTAATCGAATCTGTTTTATCAAGTCAATGAACTCAGATTTAATAAATGAACAAATACCCGGTTGGATTCGTTACCCCTTACTGCGGCATGGTTGAGTTAGACTAGTCCGTTAACACACAGGCATTTTAGTTTTTCATTTAATAGATTTAGAGAACAGCAAAGGCATGAGTTCGTCCATCTATGGTACAAAACTTTACGTCCACAAATACGAAAATCCCAATTAACGTTTGAGAATAATTAATTTCATACCCTTTACACAACCAAAGCGTCCGACATTTTTAATTGGCAAAGTGAAAAATATTCCCTGATCCGATTACTCAGTGGAGTTTTCATCGAACGTTAAATCCGATGGGAATTGTTGTTTTTAAAAATAACCGCCATTGAGATATTGTCAGGATTTATCAAGATTCTTTTTCACTATCTTCTAGTTTCAATTAAAAGGACAGTATCGATTTTTCGCAAAGAAAGCTTTACTCACACAATGAGCAATATTGGCTCGTTTTCTATATAGATGAAAGATGGCCATGTAGGTTTATTTAGGCCATTGCCCACAAAGAAGATCCTAGACAATGACATTATTCGAGCGTTATAAATGACCCACATATTTTAAGGAAAACCGTGAATAATCCATATAAAACTGAATGGATAAGTTCGTCTAATTTTCGTCGGAGAATATGCAACCGTCCACCCGTTAATCGGTTTAATTCGGACGAAATTCGGCAGCAGAATTGCTTCGCTGAACGCGACACACAGGCTCTGAGGATCCTTTTAGTTAATCTAATGCCTTAGTTCAGTGTTCCGGACGTTCTCAGCTATTTACCGTTCCACTTTACGTAAACTGTTTCTAACTAAAATCTAGACCATTTTTGCATCCGTACCCCTAATTCGGTTACATAAATCATACACTACAACATAAATCCTTAATTATACACTGATGAAGCTTTCGTCCAGTTTTATGATCAACGCTTTTTGGTATTAAAGGATGATTTGTAAATAAATTATGTTTCCAGATTAACCATCAAAGCAAAATGTCCTATGGAACTCCGCAATTTTCCGATGGACCGTCAATCGTGTCCTCTTATTCTAGGAAGCTGTAAGTATAAACTGTACTACCTTCAAAAGCCTATTTAGGACTTTAGTAATTTTCTTCTATGTTGACCTGTAACCCTGAACTTGAATATGTTTTCTTACAGATGCATACTCGAACCAACAACTAGTGTACCAGTGGCAAAACTCTCAGAGTGTCAACTTTGTTCCCGGTATGACCCTCTCACAGTTCGACCTCATCAGTTTCCCTTACAGAAACTTTACGTTCACTCGACGGGAAGGTAAGAAAAACTTACCAAACTAGACCTACCTGCTTGTAACATGTGTAAATACCTACTAGATAATATACGCCTGGTCATGCATCACATTTATGAAGTTCTTGCTTTGTCTATTACTTGTTCGTACAAAATAAGAACATTATTTAGTTATTTGCGCGTGACTGTACGGATTAAGTATCTACAAAGAAGTTATATTCATTTAGGAAGAAAGTTTGTCCGGCGCAAACAAGAATAACCTCCCTTATTACGCAGCCTATACAAATAGAAACGTATTTGTACACGCGGAACGTCATATTCTCGTTGGATTATATCACCATATTGAGGAAAAGTATGAGAGGTTTCGATATTATCTGTTTTTTATTAATTTTTAATATGAAAACTTGAAGTTGTGTTAACGTTACGAATATTGGAGGTATCGAGAGGAAGCTCTCGATCCGGCGTCGCCATAACAGTGCTTCCATCTCCGCTAATCACGCCAGGCGCTCCTCCCACGACCCACTTTATCCGCTTACCGCTTTGTGATCCGCGTATATGGGTTCGGGTATGGAAAATACCTCCTAAACTTTATTATGTATATTCACGCCAAACTGGCAAATTCATTAAAACTGTTATGCAGCTCTCACAGAATTGCATATTGTATCTTTTAACATAACATAACATCACGCCTGGATTCCCCGAACGGTCAGGCAGAGGTGTAGGTACTTTTAGTGCGGACACCCACATTTCGCCGTTTATGTTTAAGCCCCATATAATGTGGGCGAGTCTATTGTCATTAACCGGACACAAATCCTACCTCCGGGCTGCTACTGAGAAATTCCAGATGGAAAAGCCCAATAAACCCTTTTTCCCGACCCGGGAATCGAACCCAGGACCTCATGCTCAGCAGTAGTGCACTAGCCCAATGAGGCAGTTGTATCTTTTATTATTTTGTGAATTTGTCCGTAAATGCCGATAAGTAAATAAATTACAAAGGGATTCTTCCATCACTGCACTCACGGGAAAACTCTCTCAGCCGTACAATAATGACTTTACCGTCTGTTATTTACCGAAAATTTCTATGCTCTGAACACGTCGCGCTTTAGCATTTTATCTTAAATTGCCTTGCAGAATAGACCTCAAGTGCTTCTTTTATAAATATGATTTGCTTTTTTCGTCTCGAAGGCAAATACAAAATAATGTCAAACGAATTGTAGCGCGTCGAGCCAATGACACGAATCGGCTTTTACGTGCCGAGGAATTTACATTCGCACAAATGGCTTCAGATATGTAACGATGTAAGCGGTCATTGCTTTTTAGTGTTCAGTATGTTGTTACTTATCCAACAAGTATGTACTACCGCAATAAATCTTCAATTAGGCATCTTATACAACGTTATTTGTTGTTTATACTAAACCTCTTAAGGGGTCATTGTACTCATCATTATGAACAACTTTCACTATAGGAGGAAAGCAGAAATCGCGAAAAAAAAATCAGCTGTTCCCTACATTTTGACGAGATATGCGAACATAAATGTATGGAAGGAACAGCTGATTTTTTGTTCGCGATTTCTTTTTTGTTTTTTGGTAATAACGTTGTTACTTATTTATCTACTTATTTGAACCAACAAACTGTTTCATTCATAAAAATTTCTACGACATCTAAAATCTTTTCAGGCGAATTCTCAGTGCTTCAGGTATCGTTCAATCTTCAGCGACATACGGGCTATTTTCTCATACAAGTCTACGTGCCGTGCATACTCATCGTGGTCCTTTCCTGGGTGTCATTTTGGATTCATCGCGAGGTAACACATGTAAACAAGTTACATATTATTCAGGGTCCATACAATGAATTTGTCGTATCCATTCGCTTTGCACTTTGCAGGCCACTTCGGACCGGGTCGGGCTTGGGATAACGACAGTGCTGACTTTGTCCACTATAAGTTTGGACTCACGCACTGATTTGCCCAAAGTGAGATACGCGACTGCTCTCGACTGGTTCTTATTGATGAGTTTCTTCTACTGCATTGCAACACTCTTGGAATTTGCTGGCGTGCATTATTTTACTAAGGTATGAATAGGATTGAAATTTGTTTGGTAAGCCATTGACGCCTAGCTCTGACGAGGGTTTGTGGATGCTCCAGGTCGGTTCAGGAGAGATTGTGATCGACGATGCAGAATGGGAGGAGCTGATAGAAGAAGTTGGCGGTGATGCTTTCGCCGCCCGGCAACTAGCGGTGCGCCGGCGCAGCTCAGCTCGATCTACTACGAACTTTGTAAGTACCTAACGCCCTTTTTACCCGACTGCGGCGAAGCCAAAAAAGGAGGGTTATGTGTTTGACCCATATGTATGTATGTCTGTCCCTATGTTCCCTCGTAACTACTAAACGGCTGAACCGATTTAGATAAATGATATGTTGGTAGATTCTGCTTTAGAGCGTAAGTGGCAATGGGATTTTTATTTAATTTAAAAAAAAATATGCCGAATGCATGTTTTAAAAAAAAAATACTCCCAAACCTATCAAAATGAAGGGTTATACGAGTAAAAGGTGATTACATAAATATGTATATACCTATCAATTATGTTTAAGTGTAATTTAGCATGAGAAATGATATTAAAATCCTTACTAAAAAGTCTAAACTAAAAAAAGAAACTAAAACCTACTTCGTACAAAGTGAACTTTAACAAACTTTACTTTAAAAAAGATGGAAACTTGATGACCTATTGCCATGCTGTCTACAATGCCACTTAATACTATAAACAATCTTAATGCAGTCGGAGGCAATAGATCTTTATTAAGAAGATGCCGTCGAATTTTTGAATTTTTTGGTTGACATGCATGTTTGCCAATTCTACGCGTCATCAGAAATCAAATTGTTCTATTTGTGATAGGTACAATAGTTGGTCAACTTCATCATGATCATCATACACAGTTCGACTTTACCGATTGCTGAACATAGGCCTCTCTTTTTTGTACCCATGACACACCTAGATACAGACCTATGCAAACTAGAAGTAGCTATACCAAATATGCAGTAGGTACTCGAAAGCTATTGCATTCTACGACAATACAAAAATTTGCTCATTCGTTGAGGGGCTTACGACTAAGTAATAACAGCCGCACGGGTCGATCCATCAGGTTAAGTTACGCTTGCCGGGGTTGGTCCGCGGATGGGTAACCATCTTTACATACCAAGACCCCTCCATGCCTCGGAAAACACGTTAAGCCATGGTCTCGGCTGTCATTTGTAGATCTTTGACAGTCGTTACGGGTAGTTAGAAGCCCAAAAGTCTGACAATCAGTCTTACCAAGTGGTATCGTGTTAATCAATCAGTCTTACCTAGTAACTAGGTTGTGGAGGTCAGATAGGCAGTTCCATGTAAAATACTGGTATTCAGCTGCATCCGGTTAGACTGGAAGCAGATAATGACAAAAATTTCCTCATTCCAGAGCTTCACGCTACCCGCTCAAAGCAACCCCGGGGAGAGCGTTGGCCCCGCCGAGCAGACAGCCGTCCGCCTGACCATGGAGCGTACCACCCAGACCGAGAGGCGAGTGCCGCGGTGGCGCCAGCTACTCTACTGTCTCGCCGGAGACGACCGGTACAGGAGGCAGAGGCAGGTTGAAGCTGGTACATGGGATTTCATTTACAATCTTGTTGCAAATATTACGAAGATTCCCCCGCCCCCCCCCCGACTCTTCCCCCAGATGGAATTTGCTACCCATCCTCTCAGCACCTTTATAACACTCTAGGTCTATACATTCATAACCGCATGGACTGGCACACAGCTTTTAAAAGCAATTTTTGGAACGAAGTTCCCTTTCGTGCGTTGCGAAAGGGGGCTAGACGGAAAAAATTAAGACCAAAAGTTGTAACGACAGTTTTTAATTTTGTATTATAACGCCATCTGTGAGCGATCACAAGTACTAATTAGTGGCATGACTTTGTGAGGTTCATTCCATAACTTCGTTCCATCCGGGTGTCCCTTGACACCTCTGTTTTTTGATAAAGTTCCATCTTATCTGTATACCATACCTACATTGCAAATAAACTATTTCCATTTCTACAGGTATGCGAGGCCACATAAACAGTGTTTCCCACATCGACAGGGCTGCACGTGTCATGTTCCCCGCGTCCTTCGCTCTGCTCAACTTGTTCTACTGGATGGTCTACGCATTCTCCAGTGACGATTTCGCATGGAGCGACAACCCTATGAATACGTTGTCTCATTAGAGATTTAACAGGGCAACCCTGTTAAATCTCTAATGAGCAAGATGCGCTGCGAAATTCAAATGTTACGTATTTTGCGACCATAACAAATATGTATTTACATATTTCAAACCACCAATTCAATTCTCTAAGATCAAAGGTCGGCCTGAAATAGTCATTCTATTGAATGACTATTTCAGGAAGGACATTTGACGCAATGGGGATGTTTACTGCCATTTTATCACGATAGGTGGCGCATCGTCGACATGGCCATTGAAAACTGTCAATTCCATACATTTTATAACCTATCATTCAGTAAATTCAAATTTTCTCCAAATATGCATAAGTGTGCTGTACCACGATGTACTAAAATACTTACTCCGGTGTTCATTTATTTCCCAAAGATACTACGCAAATAGAAAGTGGGAAACTAAAAGAGTAAAACTAAAAGTAACTTTGAGTATGTTGATTGGTAATTTTCGGCAATATGGTAGAGCTTTGGTGGAGCTATTAACGTCTTAGTAAAGTTCTACAGCAGGAACGTCAATTGCTTGGCTTTCGGAAGCTTGAGGGCTTTGATTGCTGAATAAAAATTTCGGTCATAGATAACCTAAAAAATAAAGAATATCATTTATTATTAAAGTAAATGATCTCTCATTTTTCGTAAATTTTCCTACCATGAGTCAAGTAAGAATTAACACGTTACAACTAAAAAAATACCCAAATCTAGAGCCTAGCACTAATGAAAAATAAACTTAACCTAAACAATAAAGAATACCATTTATTATTAAAGTACGGTTCTCTCAATTTTCGTAAATTTTCCTACCATGAACCAAGTAATAATTAATATGTTACAACAAAAAAATTATCCAAATCTAGACCCTAGCACTGATTAAAAATATTTTATTAGATAGAAGTCTACCTCGCAATAATGTCTCATTTCTTTCCAGTAATCCTTGCTCCTGGTTTGTTTAGGTCGTCTTTCAATTCTATAAGCTTCCAGGAACAATACATGTTAGCAATAACCGTGGTGGATCGGTTTCAACACAAAAAATAGCCAAAACCACTCATGTAAACAATGCGAAAATTATTTGACAGCGGCCATCCCGCCGCTGGCGACATCTACGCTGAGCTTTGCGCGTGGATCCCCATTGGCGTCAAATCTAACTTTGACATCTAACATTAACGAGAATGAATTGTATGGTAAAGTTCTGCAATTTGATATTTGTTGCGGTCCCGAATCATATTTTAATCAACATACAACCTAATAACGACCTGCAAATTGCAAAAACCGTAAGAAAAGTTTATTTTTGCGGGCTACCGTGGCGCTTTCGCCCTACTAAAAAATGATCGTATATTTAGATTGATAGTGCACCTAAGTTTATAAAACTAGGGTATTAGGTTGCCATAATATAATTGCATAGATGTCAACATATTTGTGTATACAGGGTGGATTTTCGAGACGGGGGGGCAGTAAGGGTAGGTAACGTAACCGTTGGAGTCACAGAAAAACTGTCTTTATTACGATTCTTATATTTTTGAGAAATTTTGATCCACATTTACAGATTTTGATATTCTTTTGTCAACAAGAAAACAGGCAATTTACTGCTCCATCCCAAAAATTCAACATGTAATGTGTGTAATGTATCGTTATTAATTTGTAAAATTTCTAGGTATTCAGTATCTAATGGTACTGGAAATGTGTTTGATGTCTTCTTACTTAGAATTGAAATGTCAATCCAGGTGCAAATAGCGTGTGGTGCGGTAGTTTCCCAACAAAAAGTATAAAAAACTTTAAATTGGGTTTTTGTTTCTTCAGAATCAAGCTATCTTTTATTTGACCCATACTTTTATTTACTTATTGCCATCTTTTGTTTTGTTTCATATTTTATAAGGTTATCTTGTAACTATTTAAATGTCGAAACGACCTTTCCGTAACTGTCAAATAAAAAAAAATCTGTAAAACAAATCAGATAATTGATAACAATGTGTCCAAGGTAGAAATAAATAGATCTGAATGTATTTCACGTGTTTTATTATAGTCAAAAACTAAAGCCATTAGGTATAGTGAATTTTGTTGTAGTCTGAACTCTTGAACACTTTGATCTTACTAATAATAAATACAATGCTTTTACATTTTTATTATAAAAAAGAAGATTACGAAGTATAAAACATTCCTTAGTCTCGCCAGGAGGCATATTATATTTATTCGGAGGTACACTATGGTCATTTTTAGTGCTAAAGGAAACTTTTCAGTTGTTAGTTATACAGTAGGACTATTTTGCCAAAACAAAGGAAAGAGGACATGTCTATCAAACAATCAATAGACAAAGATATTTATGTCTATCAAACAATCAATAGACAAAGAAATGTCTATTAAATAATCAATAGACAAAGGCATTTCTATCAAACAATCAATAGACAAAGATATTTATGTCTATCAAACAATCAATAGACAAAGACATGTATATCAATAGACAAAACACATGTCTATCAAGCATTTTCATTATTATCTTTCCTCGCTTTTTTACCCGACTGCCCCAGAAGGAGGGTAATGTTTTTTACGGACTAGTTTATTCTCCGTTTTTGGTGGAAAAGTAAGTATAATCATTGAGTCCTGAAAGTTTTCCCAGTCACAAAAAATTCACAGCTAATTTTATTTCCAGTGCCTCGTTGAAGGTCACAAATTATCGTTCATTCGGGTCAGTACATAAGTATCACCTACCTACATTCATGTCACAAAATAAATAGCATAGTAACACCGACATTCGAAACCCGGTGCAACTGTAATTTGTGCTGAAAACGTCATCTGTTATCTATAGAATAATAATCAAATTTCAAAAGCAAGTATTCAAAGTACCTTCCTATCACATAGATAAAGATAGTACCATCCACAAGGCGAGCCCCACTCCGCTCCGCTCCGTACTAAAGTACCGCTTAGGGCGTTTGTGCACTACAGGGAATTTTACTGTACGGCAGTCCGATTTTTTACGGTCACTAACAAACTCATCGTTCCTAGAGTAATTACGAATGTATGGCGGGTAGTTTCAAAGAGAGCTACCCTAAACTGCGCCGCACCGATCCGAGTAAAGACGGACAAGTGCACAAAAGTCAAACATCCGTTTTTTTTCATGCCACATCGGACCGTAAAAATCGGACTGCCGGACAGTAAAATTCCTTGTAGTGCACAAACGCCCTTCTACGAGGACTTTTACAGTCTAGCAGTCCAACCAAACTAGTATAAACATTTATGGCGTGCCAAATAGGACCGTAAAAAATCGGACTGCCGGACGGTAAAATTCCTTGTAGTGCACAAACGCCCTTACAGAACAGTAATCGCGGAGTGGGGCGCGTCTTCGTGGATGGCACTATCTGAGTTTTTACTAATAAATCTTTGCGCAATATTGTGCTACAATTCTATATCATTATAAGTCGATATTTCTACGCCATTTCGTCAGTCAATTCGTCAACGAGGCACATTACCCGACCGCATACGTAACAGTTTCCGCGGTCGCCTGAAACCACAAGCCGGCTAATCAGGCATTGAAAATGTAAACTGGCTTTTCGACCGCCAAATTAGATGTCATGAAAAGTGAGTTTGCAAATATAGCACAAATATTTGAATTTCCAATGACCGCGAAAATAACTATGTATGCAGAAAGTATTAGATGTCTGGAGATATATATATATATATATATATTATTATTCATAGTTCTGTCGGCTGCACGGGTATATCTAACGTGGTTACAATACATACAATGTTTTTCTCAAAAGACACCTCCACACGGCAGCAGATTAAAAGAAACAGATAAATAATATCTGTACGATGTGAACTAACATCTTAGTATAGAGAGAACAATCGATGTTAAATATTATATAATATCTGTCTAAGTATACATATTTATTTAACACTTCTCTAACAAATATCACAAATACATAGGTTTATCATAATCGTCGTAATATTGAAAATGTATTCAAGAAGAGGTAAATTTCGAAGAGAGCTATTTAGGCTAACTAATATTCTTGTTGGTCCAACATTCAGTAAATATACTAATTCACTTCGTTGCAAAACTGCCAACTTTTAGTACGCCATTTAAAAGTAGAAAATAGACATTTTGAAGGCATATAGTTTAAATACATAGTGGAATGTATAGTTTTTTTAAGGCTTTCATCATAAGTATGAGAATTACCTACTACGTCAACATTATATGGCAAATATTGAATTGTGTAAAGTCGTTAATACATACTTTAGAATATTTCGCGTGGACATTACCAAGTTATTAGGAAAATAGTTCACTAATAATGCTAGATGCACCGCAAATATTACCGATAAATATTTATAGCGAAAGTTACATGAAATTAATTCATCAACTATGGATTCGCGCTTAAAGTACTTCACGTAATGAGCAAACAGTATGTAGGTCCCGTAAGTACTTATTTATTTATTTATTTATTATACAGGATTTAAAAGGATGGTGCGTAAATAGTATTTAGATAAGCTAATTCATTATCAACGGAGCGACGCGTATTCTAATTTAAAACCTACCGTATCATCGCTCCGACATTCGAGCTGCATTTTTCCTTATGAACATACTGAGAACATTACGTATCGGCGAATTTCGTTCGTCTATAAAATAATCTGGTAAATCGATTTCTGCTTATCCTTACCTCGAGAACCATACAATCATTATATAGATAATCTGGCTATATATTGTTGATTATCTGAATCTATACAATGCAACGCACTAAGTGCTCAGATTTACAATGTCGTTACCACACAACTGTTATCTTACAAATTATTTTGAAAGATAGTCTTGTTCGATAATATAATAATTATTAATAATATTGAATATGTATTGCAATTGCAACGGACCCTAACTCCTACGGAACCCGATCTATAAAATTGACAAAAGATTTGTATAACGGTAAGCGATGCGCTACTACATACACAATATAAACGTATCTACTCGCTACAAAGTATTAGTACCATTTACTTAACTCTAAACACATCGATTCAATTACAATTATATAAATATAAAACTTTATTTACTAGCCCAAGTGGGTTAATATTCACTTATATACAAATATAAATTTATTCTCCGTAATATAAAGAAGGTAAATTTGAATATACAAGTCATATAAATGGCGATGATCCAATTTTTAAAATAAAAACAGCTGCCGTCAATCAAAATAAATGCTCTCTTTCCAATCAAGCACGGCTTACGTCAGCGCTATACAAATTTATAAACTAACACATCATATAAAAAGTGGACCATTCCCATCGAATTTAGAAGACTAGAACACTGGTCACAGATATTTCAGTATAGGCAAGGAGATTTTAATAGATTTCGGTCACTCATCCAAATTAAATATCACTCACACTCTCTCACAACACATAAGCTAAAATAACAATAAATTAATAGCCTGTGCAACCCCGAGTATTATCTCAAGCTCTTACATCTCACTTACAATGGACTGCACACAATAAATAAGAATTTCATATATTCACATCTCCAATATAAATAATTAAATCACAGATTCTATATTTCATTATGAATATTTTTTATCTACGTATCTTTTCTACCTAAGACGAGATAAACGTTCATGTTATCTTTGCCTTTTACGTACACGCTGCCTCGCGGCTCGAACTCGTAGCGAGCCGACAGCATCGGTATGCAGGCCTCGCCCACTTGGATCCTCTTTGGCACGCCCGTCGAGTCCATCCGAGACGCTATGTTCACAGCGTCTCCCCAGATGTCGTAGAACAACTTGGTGGTTCCGATGACACCCGCCGTAACATCGCCGAAGTTATACCCGATTCGAAGAATAAAGTCGAATTCGAGCAAGTCTTCGTTGAAGTTATCGACAACTTTCTGCATCTCTAACGCGAACTCCATCAGCTGGTAGAGGTGCTCGTGCGAGGCGCGCGCGGCGTGGCGCAGGTCGGGGTTCAGTCCGCTGGCCGCCATGAATGTGCTGCCGATAGTCTTAATCTTCTCCACGTGCTGAAACTCTGGCCTCTCTAGCAGCTCATCAAAGTCCGCTATGAGCTCGTTAAGTACCCGCAGGTATTCCTTCCCTTTCAAATACGACTCGTCGTACATTTCATTAAAGTTTACTATACTGGCAAATATAATGGCGACATCTTTGTGATTTTCTGAATATTTAGCCGTATTTTTGAGCTGGTCGGCGACATGTCGTGGTATTATATTGTGTAGCAACCAATCGGCCTGATTCCTCATGTTCTGTACTCTCTGTTTGTCGCGGTTGGCAACCACATTACTATAGAAACTCAAACGGTAACTTATTTCAAACTCTCTGTTCAAGAACCACACCAGCATCAACAACAACGCAACATCCAAGTAAAGCTCTGTCAAATGTAACTTGTGTTGGTGACTATCAAAGCCTATGGTACCGTTGTTGAGGTCCTCCCAGTTGATCATCGAACTATTTACGAAGCTGAACTCAGATATATTCTGAGCAAACATCTGTGGGCTTTGCCTTAAATTACTATCAGCATCTAGCAGCAATTGAGTATTAGCATCGTGACAACCTAACACGGCAAAAAATAGGAACAAACCAGCATAAAGCGTCACTAGAGTATTTTTCACAAGCCAGTTCATCTGAGTGAAGTTGCAGAAGTGCACTACACTTATACACAGCAGGTACACGTAAAACGACTGTTCACCTCGCAGGATCGTCATTGTGGTGTTTTGACAGGAAAAGTTGAGGAGCACGGCGAATATCGGCAAACTGATGAGCAACCCACCTGACAGGTGCCACGGAAACCAGTTCGACAGCTTCCTGAATATCCTTACCGACCTAGAGATCGACTCCGTGAGTGCCTCGTGATTCGTCTTCCACTTAAGATAATGTCTATAGGAACAGAGTGCCATTGCTACAATTTCTATGAACATGAAAAATATGAACCATCCTATGGAAGACCTCCAGTCACTGTATAATGTGAATATCGAAGCTGTGACCGCTAAGAATATGATTGCGGAGACTAGAATGTCTAACGCGGTGTTGAATCTTGAAGTAGTGAGCGTGGGCGGGAAATCTTCGCAGTCGTCGCTTCTGTGGGCTTTGTCTCTGTAGTGCCTTTCAATTTCGGAGGATTTGAAGAAGAGTGTGAATCTGTTGAGGGGTGGTTGTACGAAGTAGTTGATGCCGGAGCGCGCGTTGTCTTGTACGCAGCGGATGAGTTGGAGGTCGGATTGTTTGCGCAGTTTCTGTAGGGACTGGACTTGTTCGTCGTTGAGCGGGGGGGGCAAGCGGCTGCGAGAGAGCTCGTTGAGGGAGGACTGGCTGGACGTGTAGTAGCCCGACACGCGGTGTTGCATCATATCGGGGTGCGACGTCGCGATGTGGTTTAGAGCGTAAATCTGTAAATATAAACCAAACATTTTAAAACTTATAAAGGTGGATGAAGATCAGAATTATTTGGTAAGACACCCTAGCAGCTAATTAGCTGATGCGTTATTTCAAATAGCTTGGGGATATTTAATCAGACTAGTCGGTTCTTGCATTCTAGAGGTAATTTCCCAATTCGGGCGAAGTTATTATATAAAGGTGCTGATAGACTTGAGCATTCACTTATAACAGAAAATCGAGCGTTCGACGTTTTTAAATTTGTCGAACTGAACAACGAACAGACGTAAGCATAGAGCCAAATATCGCTACGAACATTTTCACGATCATTCAAGGAACGCTGTAGGCAATGCTCGTCAAAAAAAATTCTTCACGAAGATGGAACAATGACAGAATGGCTCGGCTCGGCAAAAAGCACGTAGCAAAGGAGATGTTTCAAAATGTATGGAGCCTGGGCCAGGTCCTTGTACACTATACAAAAAAATAGGGAAATTCATTTAAAACAGTTCTTAATTGTCCAATTACTTTAAAATGGCTTGGTTTGCTGGTAAACACAAGAAATTACACTTGAAATTGCAACACAACAAAAACCCGTCATGGCGGTAAGCTGTCATTTTGATTGACGTTTGTCACGTTTGACATGTTTATTTCACACTGTTGTGACAGCTGACAGTTCTGTTTCTATGATCTGCTGTCATTTTGATTGACGTTTGTCACGTTTGACATGTTTATTTCACACTGTTGTGACAGCTGACAGTTCTGTTTCTATGATCTATGGTTTACTGTCAATGTTTTTAAGCATAGAGTAACTAAATCCGTGAGACGCCATGTTGAAAGTCGATAAAAATTGATAATAAATATCAATTTACTACCACAACAGTAAACATTTAATTGAATTATCTGTATTTTTCCTGAATTCTACGGATTTTTCTCTTTTTTTTGAGATACTGTACATAGACCTGGCCCATTTTGAAACATCTCCTTTACTGTCCTTTCGCTAGAATGCTCGCTAGAACGCTCGCTAAAACACTCCCGTTTACTTTTCTATAATAAAACATTCGCTAGAATCCTCATTACAAGTGAATGCTCAAGTTTATCAGCACCTTAGTGCGCGTTGGACGCATACGTCACGGATATTGCACATTGGCTTCTAACTTACGCATTTGAGGTTTGCGTCAATGCGCGTTATCAGTAACGTATTCGTCCAGCGCGCATTGACGCAAACCTCAAACGCAAGTAAAAGGCGCCGATGTGATTAAAGCTTTGTCATGACGCATTGACGCATGCCCCAAAGAAAAGCTAAAACCGTAAGTTGAATCACCTGGTTTTAATAACAGCTAATTGAAGTAGGGATTATATAAATTGAAGTTGCATAACGTATACCGTTAGCGGTTGCTGGATTTCCCTATTATAATGTCAGGTCATGCCACTAGAAATAAATCGGTGAATGAATTGTCGTTCGCTAGTTTTATACCATTCTAATATCCTACTAATATTTCCTACTATCCTACCTCCTAGTCCTACTAATATTATAAATGTGAAAGTTTGTGTTTGGATGTTTGTTACTCAATCACGCAAAAACGGCTGAACTGATTGGAATGAAATTTGGCACACCGATAGTTTATAACCTGGATTAACACATAGGATTATTTTTATCCCGGTAGTACGTTCCCGTGGGATAATTTCCGACCTCCACGCGAGCGAAGCCGCGGGCAAGTTAGTTTTGGGTATAAAATTAGAATGATTCACGCGTTGTGGTAAAATGCAACAAAAACTATGGTAACCTATTTGTTTTCCCTATCAAAGATATCCATTCGTAGCCATTATAGAATTGCTATATTTCATAACACTTGAAATACCCAATATTATGTACACGTGAAAGGAACTCAAGGATATCTGTTACGACCTAACTGAAATATACAGGGTTAAATTAAATTAGGTAGCGAAACTCCGCAGACGTGATGTTTGGTATCGATATTTAAACATGACAAAATAAAAATGGTTTGATGGTTTTTTCTTTTGGGGGTCAACGACCGTTTTTGTGTTGTTATTTGAAGTTTCAGTTGAATAATTCTGCTTTCTTCTGTTTCATCGTGTTAAGATATGGATACCAATCACGTGTATCTGAAGTATACACAAAAAAAAACTGTTATCAAGTTTCTACGTTAACTGCGGACGATGACCCCACAAAAAAAACTCGTCCATTTAATTTATTTTTTGTTTTATCATGTTTAGACATCGATATCCATCTAATCCATCACGTCTGCGGAGTTTCGCTAGCTAATTTAATTTGACCCTACATTTCTGTGTGCTCGGAGGAGCTCGTGGCTAAGCCATAACAGCCGCACGGGTCGATCCATCAGGTTAAGCTACGCTTGCTGGGGTTGGTTCGTGGATGGGTGACCATGTTTACATAACGAGGCTCCTCCATGCCTCGGACAGCACGCCAAGCCGTTGGTACCGACTGTCGGATCATCACAATGATCTTTGACAGTCGTTACGAGTAGTCAGAAGCCCGAAAGTTTGACAACCAGTCTTACCAAGGAATATCGTATTACCCAGTTGTTGGGTTGTGGAGGTCAGATAAGCAGTCGCTCCATGTAAAGTATTCAGCTGTATCCGGTTAGACTAGAAACCGACCCCAACATATTTGGGAAAAGGCTAGGCAGATTGATTTCGGAGGGCCCGTCGAATTTTTTTTTCAACAACCTCCAGTTAATTTGTGTTATGAACAAAATTTTAGGCGAGACAAATCTTTATATCCGCTGAACTATCGATCGAGCCTTTAGAAACCGATAACAATAAAAATTCTACTGTGTCTCGTAATGGTAGCCACACACGTTACGATTTGCTTGCGCAAACTTAGGCTTGCGCAAATTTGCTTGACGTTGGTATTGACCACACACGTTACGATTTGCTTGCGCAAATTTGCTTGACGCCGGTATTGACCACACACGGCTCAAATTTGCTTGTGATATCATTTCTGTTTAGAGACCGTCCAGGTGTGTTACGCGGTAATGGCATCAATTGATGACGCTTTGGCAATAGTAGGAGGAGGCGGAGCGCGCGAGGGAGAGACAAATGTTGCGACCTCGCGCCCCTAGCCGCCGCCGTAGGAGACGCCCTGGGCGTCGGGAATCGCGAGCCGATTTCCGGCCACCGTAGGCGCGGGCTTGCGGACGGAGAGCAATGGGTAGCTCGATTGTTGATAAAAAAAAACATGAGGGGCAGTCTTTGGGGACTGCCGATGGAAGTGAAAACAGTATCCTATAATATTATGTTAATCCAGGTAATAAACTATCTATCTGCCTCATCCAAATCCTCGTGAATTCATGCATGCCTAGTAGTTTTTGTTAGGTTTCTGCTCAGATATTGTGCACAACGTCTAATGATTGAAATACTATCTTGAATTCATGCAAGACTAGTACTTTTTGTTAGGTTACTAACAAATTCTACTCTCCCTCCGTCTTACGAATTTTCGATCAGGTTACGTGTCCTGACGTAAGTTTAACATTTTTTACCCATCCCAAAAAAAGTGCACAACACCGCCAAAGAAGTTTTTGCTTAAAAAAACTACTGAAATTGGAACACATGCCCCACACTGCAAACTCAAATTTGCACAAGCTTGGAATCGAAAATTGAAAATCACACAAGCCTAGAAATTTGCGCAAACCTCCCACACACGTAACGATTTGCTTGCGCAAGCCTAAGTTTGCGCAAGCAAATCGTTACGTGTGTGGTCACCAAAAATCGCTACAAAAAAAAATATACGTAGGTACAATAAACCGAACCATGTGCGCCGCGACACGACTGATTTCGATGAATTTCTATGAAGTACCTTCCGATGCTAGCGACACGTCGACACGTCGGCACGTCGCCTTCTTAAAAATACATAGAAACCAGTCCTGTCGCGGCGACACGTCGCCTGCAGTTGCCGCCTGTGATCAACTACGGAATTGTACCCGGCGCACGCCAATAAAGCTCCCAATCGACAAGATTTTTTCCGACACCTTCAATCGTCTTCACCGTCATATTTCAGCCAATAAAACTTCCTCATGAATCACTCCGTCCATAGGTGAAAACCGTATGAAAATCCGTTCGGTAGGTTAAAGAAATCTACTGAAATTTGAACACATGCCCCACACACGCTCAAGCAAATTTGCGCAAACTCAAATTTGCACAAGCTTGGAATCGAAAATTTAAAATCACACAAGCCTAGAAATTTGCGCAAATTTCTTCCCACACACGTAACGATTTGCTTGCGCAAGCCTAAATTTGCGCAAGCAAATCGTAACGTGTGTGGCTACCATTAGTGTTAAGCATATATCGTAACTTGTATAAATACATAAAAAATTGGCGGTATAAACTAAAAACAGCTCTTGATTATACCTATAATTGATATCATTAGCAGATATAATTAACGAGTTTTCCTCAAGATAATAAACTTCAAAGCTAGAGCTAGTATCAACTTTATTTTCGTCACTCTCTTGACACACTACAAAATCCCGTGACACATGAAATGCGA
This sequence comes from Conistra vaccinii, assembly GCA_948150665.1. Taxonomy (NCBI): domain Eukaryota; kingdom Metazoa; phylum Arthropoda; class Insecta; order Lepidoptera; family Noctuidae; genus Conistra; species Conistra vaccinii. Next base: position 15,007,044 of record OX411324.1, on the reverse strand, counting down.
CATTTGCGGTGTTTATACTTTAATGACGTCAGCGGCACCCACTGGGCAACGTAAGTGGTTTGTAACCTGACTCCTAGCGAATGGAAATGTGGGTGTAGTAGCTAACTATTCAACCATATTTTATGTTTCCAACGAAATAAGCACGCAGAATGTCAGACACTTTATAATAAAGAAAAAATGAACTCAATTTTTCTAAGTTTTCATACCAACAGAACATAAACCACATGGTCACGCAGTTTTAAACCCTAATCACTGTACATAAAGCTGAAAGCTGGTACAAATTACGATGCAATGGTATGACGGGCATGCTTTATGACTGCAGTACACAGCTCTAGGGGCATATGTTTGTAATTTATTAAAAGCGTGTTTACGATGCGTTACCATTTCGTGAAAAATCTCCGCGCTTTAACTCAAATCTGCGTCAAGTTTATTTATGTGAAAGAAAAATAAGTCGGTGTACCTACATGCATCATACATACATGCGGGATTAATTTAGCATGTTTTACTTACGTTATAAGTAAAAATAGGAACATCAAAGTTGACCTGTTGCTGTATGCTGGAGCGTCGACTTGTACTCCTGATGCCGGAGTCTTTGCGGCTGTTGACTGAGGGACAGAGGCTGATGACGTCATCAGGAGGTCGGGACACAGAAGTCTGCGGCGACGGGAGGGGCAAGTTCAGTCTTCGATCCTTCGGACGAATCAACTCGTCCTGCGTCGTGATGGTCGAACTACGAGCGCGACACACAGGCACCTACAATGTTATAAAAAACAACATTTTAAAGTTTATCAGAAAATAGGTTGCTATTTGTTAACTCCTCGTTACCAGCTAACACGTGTTAAATGTATGTGTACACAAGTTTTCTCGCTTATGTTATATGGGTGATAAATAATTCGCACACGGTACGAAATACGCAATCATACTTTCCAAATAACAAAGTTCATGAACTGATTTTCAGCAAATTCTTGGGAGTTTGAAACTGTTTTGTTTAAACGGTCTATAACTCCTTAAAACTGCTGTTTAGGTAGGTAGTTGAAAAATTGTTGATAATGATACAAGTTCTTGGGGATACTTATACAAAGTAAGAAACTTGATGCCGCTGTAATTATGTAATCATAAGAAAATAATCGCCTTAATGCGGGGTTTAGTCGGAGATTTCCGCGACCCTCGGTCACGACAAAACTAATTCAAATGATAAACATATAAATATTGAAAGTTACATGTACATACTACGTATGGCAGACGGCGGCTTAGTTATTGTAAACATCGACTGGTCAACGCATTATTATTATTAGGGAAATAAATGATTATTACTATATGTGCACTCCTATCCCAACTACAAGTTAGTATATTAGACGACCAACGCACAGACGAGTATTTGACTTAAAAAGTCGATCAAAATTATTTTTTGATATTTATAGATTGGATATAAAATAAAAAGTAGTATAAGGTAATAATTTTGTATTTAAAACACCAGACACATGTACAATTTACATAAAAGTAGAGAATGGTTGACTGGTAATGAATTCCTTGTTGCATTAAGTCCGCCTATATACTACTACTGTACATGAAGTTTAAATAAAAAGTTTTTACACAAAATCTTCTAATCAGAATCACCTTCACTAGATCCACCATCCTCCTCATTGTCAAACTCTGTAGACGAGACGTACGATATCTCCGGGAGCAAGAGTTCCAATGCTTCAACGGAAAATGGCTTACTTTTTTTTCGTTGCCTTTGCCTGGTACTGCTCAAAAAAGGATCTGATTTATTTCAGCACATGTTTCTGTAACTCTCATCGACTCTTCACGCGGATAACAGTCTTTCTTGGCTTTTTTAACAAGTGAATAACACGGATAAACGTTTTTGTTAGCAGCATGAATAACTTCGTATTGTTTTCTTGTCAAATCAGCTTCCACGAAAATAGCTAATGCTTGTGATGGTGTATGCTTTTTGACTACCACATTTTGTGTTGAATTAAAACGTGTTCTGTACTTTTTGGCTCTTGTTGGCGTTAAAGTCATATCTTTCATAACTTTAGCCGCGTCACCATGTCCTGCAGCCCGTTAACTCATTTGGGCTGCATAGGTTAACTCTTCAAAAGGTATTTGTTCCCTCAAATCCTTTGTTTTGCGCCTCTTTGCTTGATCGCTCAATTCCTTGAATTCTTTAGTTGGTCGGCCGGCCTTTTTAGTTGTCCACGAAGGCAGTGTAATAAAAGTATTTAGCCATTATTCATTTTTTGTTAAGAAGCGTTCTTCCTTGTTACTGGCGGCTGTCCATTTTTGTATAAACTGATCCTTAAATGATTTTAAGGCGCTTCTCAAAGAACCTTGTTTATTTTCAGGGCATTTCGTGATTATTTTAAGACGATTTTCTAAAAACTCAAACTTTTGGTCAATTTTTCTGTCTGAACATTCTTTTATGACTCCATAGAGTGATTTTCTAGTCATCTCCATCGACGTCATTGGAAATTCTGGAATAGAAAAATAAAAATAGAACACTGTTTTATAAAAGCTGATTTCGACTAATTTCGTAAAAAAATATTTAAAAAAAATGGCGTGTATATGCGGGTCATTTTCCTTTAAAATCCTTATCAAGAATAATGAAACTATATGTTACATCCAAAATCATAAGTTAACTCGGCTTAACTCATAAACAAAAACACCTTTAATTACAGAGTTTACAAAAAAAAAGTTGTTTTTTTTATGGAGTACATTTAAGGTGCAAAATGTCACTTAAATAAAGTGTAATATCAAAATAAACATGCTTTTATAAAGCAACGACATACCTTCTTCCAAAATATCCATAACGGTTATCACACAATTTCACCAAACACAGATTAAATGCAATTTAAAGATCACGTTTTAACTGCAGAGCCGAGAACAAAGACATACGATTCACGCAACGACTGGGTTCCGACTGCTGCTACGGTTCATGGAGGGGCGGTGCATGGCCAAATTCGCCATTAAGTGACGTAATAGCTATTAGGCTCTCACGATACAATAGTTGTAAAGCAATATAACTAATTTCGACTTTTCGACTTTTGATCGGATATTTAGATGAAATACTCGTCTGTGCAACGGATAATAAGACAATAATTATTACAAATGAGTTGCGCAAACGCCAGTATCTGTTACGAGTTACGACTCACATTGCTCCAGAGTCAAGGGCGAGGTCATAAAGTTTATATTTCGTAACCAAAACTTTTGATAATCTCGCAAAGATATAAACGTGATAGATAAGATGCTATAAAAACAAACGTCATGAGAGTTCAAATATAATTCTATTAATATTTTCTATAAAGCGGCGCGGAGCGCAGCTAATTCTTGGCCTTGGTATGCAGATCTTCATAAAACGTTTCTTATCAGAATCTGTATTATCAAACTGTATTGACTTGGACGTGTCCCAACAGCCAGTGTCGCTACAATCGTTAGCAATATTAACCAAAATCCGTGACTTAAAAACAAAGCACTCAAGTGTGACACATAAACACCTTTTACTTAGTCTCGGCGATTATTTGTGGCCATTTCAAATAATGTTAAGGCATGCGGTTTCCTCAAATTCAAATTCAAAAGGGTTAGGCAGAGGTTCACCTATAGCACACCCACATTTTGCCAGTTACGTATTTAAGAGGGTTTATTCTGAAAGTTGGCAACGTCGCAAATAGATGTCAAATATTTCACTGTTTTGATTAATTTGATAATATTTCTGTAAGGAAATAAAAAATGTGGCTAACTAGCGAACTAGAATATTGATTAAGAAATGCAACAATTAATATCGTAACACCGAATAGTTAGTTTAGATGTAAAAAAAGTATTTGGAAACTTTCCAAATGCCTTTTTTACACCTAAAACGGGTACAACATCAAATTCAATGTTATAATTATTGCAGTTCATTATTAATATTCTAGTTAGTTAGTTAGCCACATTTCTTATTTCCATACAATATTATTTCCAAATTAATCAAAACAGGTAACTATTTGACAGCTATTTACGACGTTGCCAACTTTTAGGATGCACCCTATTAAGTCCCATGTAATAGGGGGCGAGCGTCACGGATGTTTCGGGAAGTACTTGCGTCGCATAGGTCGGGAGCGGACGTCCGCTTGTCATCACTGTGTAGACTGTCCCGAGGACACAACGCAACATACGCTGGAGGAGAAAGCTTGGGCCCAACAGCGCTGTGCCCTCTACTACGAGACACTTGTTGCGGATGATCTCTCGCTTCCGGCCAATGTTCAGTCCATGGTCGGAAGCGAAAACGCGTGGGATGCTGTCGCCTCTTTTTGCGAGGAGGTGACGCATGCAAAGGAGGCGGCGGAGAGGGAGTGAGAGCATACGTCTCATTCCACCCGCACCAGAAGAGCAGCCGGGCGTCGAAGGGCGCTTAATGATCTCCTGGTGGCGGCGAAATTGGGGCTGTGTCGTCGCTGGAGCAGTAAGGCTCAAAGAAGTGGCACGCAGTTTTGAATGTGCGCCTTAATGGGAGGACGTGCGGTCTTGGGATCGGCTGTAGGTACTTGTTGATTGGCCCCGTCAGGCATGACGTCATTGGGGTGATACTAGTCGGGGTGCGGCGAATGTACAAGTATCTCCCGGGCCCCCGACTCATGGTGCGCACGGCTACACATCAAGCTATACATTTCCAGTTTACGCTGATCTCGAATTGTATAAGATTTCCGTACAATGCGAGGTCAGCTTATACTGGAAATGTATAGCTTTATGTGTAGCCGTGTGTACTAGAAGGAACAATGGGGTTTTAGTCGATAGGAGCCCGACATAACCCTCTGTTCCCAGACGGAGGGTATCAATGAGGACTCAAGAAAAAGAAAAATGAATTGGGGTGGTATGATAATAGTTTATAAATAAAGTTTATTTACTTACCTCAATATTGTTCGATCTTCCATATTGAGAACGGTAGCTGCTACTTCTGGCGAAAGGTGACATGTTACTCCTTGACTGGCTCAAGTAGGATCGTATGTCGATGATCTCCCTTTCAAAGGACGCCATTTCATGACTCAGTGGTGGGATATTCAACTTAATGGTACTCTGCACCGGCCTACTCTTATTGTCTTGAGATTCTATCACAATAGGCACTTGCTGGTAACCGTTGCTGGACTGCACCCCAGACCCCGCGTCTCCCCTCTCCAAAAAATGTATAGACTTATCAGTCAACGCCTGCTTTTTCATCTCATGAAGCGGCGTATCCGAATGCTTCCGTAAAAATCTAGGCACTTTCCAATTTTTCAACTTCGTAGTGTATTTGCCGTAACTCCCTAAAATAATATTATTGGTTATTTTTTATTAGAATATACTAGAAACATATATAAACTGAACTAAATGTTCAGTAGTATAATTTATGCACAGCATCGTATGAGTGTGACGTCCTGTAGCTGATACTTAAGCACATTGTTTCCGATTGTTACGCAAAATGCTTTTTTTTTGTCTAGATAAACATACCTACTTCAAAATTGTAGTGTGTAGGTACTGAAAAACCGATGTCACGCAAATTAATAGAGACCTAAATAAGTAGAAACGGAAATACCCAAAGATTTTGTAGCCAGACATCATGAAGATACAATAAAAGATAATCGCAATACTGTAATCAATTGAGGTTTCAGACATATCTTTTGTTATTTCTAGCAATTTATGTTCAAATCGCTCAGCAACATTAACATCGTTCTCGTTAAATCGGTACTATTTCTGTTTGCAATGAAAGCAGGAGAAATCTATAGTGACTTTAATTGCTCGACTATAAAATCGAATTTTGCTACAATGTTTACAGTTTATTTGCTCGATATTACTGCCAATGCTGATACGAAATCCGTATTGTCGATTAATTCAGAGCGTGCGAACGAAGTATTAGAGAATAACGATATTTTGTGACTTATAATTTTTTTTTCTTGAAATAGTTTTAGGAATATATCGGACAGAATGACTAACACAAATCATCCCACTCATGTCGTGATCTGAGTGACAAAGAGCATCACCTTCACGTTATGAAGTCACTCTATATCTTATCAGCTTGTGCCTTATTCTTGAGATAAATAACACTTTTCTTCGGTTCAATTCATAATATTATACTGGACCGAAGTAAAAAAAAATACGAACAGATATAAAATTCATTAAAAATACTACAGAGCACTAGCCGTTAATTTTAGATTATTGTGTTACAATGTAGGTACCTAGATACAATCACAAGCAAAAACTCGCAATATACGTAATAGCAATTTTATATAGACAAGATGTTCCTAATTAGCGGCATAACTCTCTGTGACCTTTAAATCCGCCAAATTCGTTGACATTCCAACCTATTATATAGCTTAAGATAACCAGAAACAAAAAAACTCACCTACAGAAGTGGGACTCTTCGACGAGCTGTCATTCGTGTCAGGGAATCCCTTGGTCTTTTCGTCCAGCTCAGTGTCCGAATCCAATATACTGGGCAGTGAACTGGCTTTTGTTCGGAAATGAAATGCACTTGGGGAGAGGAAGTTTTTAGAATCTTTTCTGGATCCTAATCTATCGTCGCCTCTAGGTGACAACGGGAGTGGGGAGTGATTGCAGGAGAGGACGGACTGCGGAGATGCCGCGGGGGATATAATCAGGCGTAAGTTGATAGGATTGGAGGGAGTCAAACAGTTGTCATGGTTATAAGGGGAGTATAGCTGACGGCCTTCGATAAAATAGGTTTTATGACCTAAACAAACAGAATTGGTTTTAGAATGTGTCCACAATACAAATGATCGTGCAATCGTAAATCTATTTATAAATTCACTCACCAAAGACGTCATCCCCCTCTTCTAAGATATAGGAACCTCCAAGAAATTTTGCAGTCTCTTCTGATATGTGGACGCGACCTGGCTTCCCAGTGGATTCCATTTTGTTGGCGAAGCTGACGTCATTACTCCAGACATCGAATTTAAACCGGCGTGTGCCCACAATACCGCACAGTACGGTGCCGGTGTGCACCCCTACTCTCATATTTATTCCTTCGCCGCGCACTCTATCGAATTCCTTTATAGCGTCTATCATTCCTGAAATATGTATTATGAATTAGGCGGCATGGTATTCGTACACCGCGGAAGCGAAATTTATTGAAGCTGAGTTTAAACACGGATCACGTTTAGATCTTAGATTTCGGTCTCGTGCGTGATCCGTCTAAAGCCGCCCTCCCACGGTGCGCCATATCGCGGACGCACGCGCACGACGCACCGTGGGAATCCTAGCGTGCGTGGTAGCGCAGACGCGCGTTGAACGCGTGCGTGGCGGTGCGTCCTCGTGCGGGCTGGTGCGCGTCCGCGATATGGCGCACCGTGGGAGTTGGCTTTTAACTTTGTCTGCCCAGAAAGTTGTCAGTCTTAATGAAAGATCACCTCTTAATGGCTCGATTAAATCACTACAGGAGGACTATTTTATTTATCTATGTAATCTACTTGATAGTGGCTTGATATTAAATTGTTTAGAATTCCACTTACCCAGTCCCATTTCTACACAACATGTAGCATGATCCGGCCTGGGCTCAGGGCAGCCAGATACGCAATAATAACAATCACCCAATGTAGAAATTTTCTCACACCCATGATTTTGGCATAACTCATCAAACTTTTCAAATAGGTCATTTAATATATTAACTAATTCTTCAGCACCCTTGTTACTTGACATCTTGGTAAAGCCAACAATATCAGCAAACAGTATACTGACATTGTCCATTGAGCTCATGTTGAAAGGCCTGAACAAAGACTTGATGTCTGACGCGCCAGGGTTTGAGTGTCTCGGTTTGAGCGGATTGTGTGGCTTTAAACTAGCTTCTGTGTCAAGTACTTGCTCCTCTAACAACCAGCTCGCCACTTTGGGCGGCATCACAGAATGTATCATCTTTTCTTTTAGCTGCTTCTCCATTTCCAGCTGCTTTCTTACTAACAGGCTCTGTCCTACTTTCATAAACGTGCCGCGCATTCTCACAAAGGTCATTAGGTATATGTGTACACCAATTATGTGAACACAAAACTGCAGTAAAATTCTCACAAACATTCCAGGGCATTGCCATTCTTGCTCTGACAAATGTAACACAATATTCAGTACTTCAAACACTATTGAATACATAATTCCAATGATAACACAGGCATACAGTGGTAACGGTGTTAGTGTGTATATAATCAGCAATATTTCAATGCACATGGTGAAGTGTCCAGACTGACTGATGTCGGCAGCCTGAGATAATGCTGTGTCTAACCGCGTGGTGAGTGTCACCAGTGACAGGCTGAGTGTACACAGAGCGAGTGCCATGACCAGGGAGAGCTTGAAAGTGTACACTTTATATATATTTGTAAATGTTACAAATAGCATAACAGATGTAATCAATAGGACCCCAGCAAATATAGAACACAAAAATGGCCACTTTACTGTTATACCATTCAAACCAAGAGCCACAAAGTAGACAAACCATGATATAGAAAATATCAAAATGTATAAAAGTGCAAATCTGAAAAAAGAAAAATAAAAAACATCAAATATGTTTAGTTAATGATAAAGTTGTGACATCAAGCATTTTATCAGTTTACTGACATTCATGCATTAATGTTACACACTTAAGTGTGGATTATTAATTTGAGAGCACTTACCTAAATCTTAGTCTTATTTGTCTAAAGGAACTACTTCTGTATTGGCCTTCAAGTATCTCTGAATCAAATCGAGGGTTCCACCAGATTCCTGTAGCAGCCCTCTCGAAGGCGATGGGTATGGTGAGTCCACAACAGTTGGTGGTGGGATTGTTGCGTGCCAGGTAAGCTTGCACATGTGGAGCCAGTCTGATCTGAGCGTCTTCCCCCTCGGAGCAGTCCGCATCATGTTTGCTATCAAACTGTTGCGACCCATCACTGCAGCTGACACATCCACTTGGAGCATTCATTTTTTAATGAAATATTTCATGTTATCCATTGTTAAATCACAGCAATAACAGCTCTGACCATATTTGAATCTGTTTAGGAAAACAAGCTATTGTAATGTTATTTTTGTAAATCTAATTCTTATAATAATTGTCTGTTCTATTTCAAAATTTATTTTCGTATTTAATACCTACTGTGTATTTATTTGTGTTCATATTTGATAACAAGATAAAACTTTAAAGAAAATAGAACATTGACCTTGGTCAATTAATAAATAAACAAAATGATTCAGCCATTCACTATAAGCCAATTTTTTTTTTTATTTAAAGATTTTTATAAAATTAAGAGACAGCAAAAAGACAATACAAGATACATTAATTACAGTATTTATAATTTTACAGCAATTTATGGATAAACTTACATCATTTTGGGGAAAAAGTATGATAGGCAAATTCTTATTTTATGGTAGGTACATAATGAATGAGTACTATGTTACTAAGATATGTGACTGATATACTGAGCTACTAAGATCTAGATAACATTAGTGTTAGACTAGACTCAAGTGAATTGAGTTGTACAATGATGGTATTGTGAGTTTGTGAGATAGAATCAATTTAATTTAATACAAAGACTACTATAATATTGATTCCAGTATTCACAGAAACAGCTAGTAATCTTGTAGATCCTTATTTTTAAAGCACCATCCTTAATGTTATCATTTCTCTGATGACCAAATTATTCATATTTAAATGACATACATACATAATATTTTACATATTGCTAGTAAGTGACAACAAATACATTTTTAAGAAAAACTAAAGATATTTATTGCATTGATTTATTATCTCAGAAGATAACACAGAGCTTATGCCAGTATTTAGAGGATGTAGTTATTATTTCATAGAATATAGCAAATGTATTTTTATCAGAACATACACTTCAGTGATTTCAAGTGAAGGCTTGAATTAAAATAAGAACTCTAAATTACAGAAATGGAACGCTTTTAGAAGGAACTTCAGTAGCGCCATTCGCATCCTATCAAAGATCAATATATACGTTCTTATATTACTATAAAATTATCACAGAACAATAGTTTTAGTTAAAATATGAGTTTTTTACTTACCAAATCATTCTCACTTGAAATTCTTGACGTTTATTGATCAAGGTTATTACAGATCAATTCTAAGTAAATAATATTAGCAGATTATTTAAATAATAACACGCTCACTTTTCTTTCATGAAAAAACTAGTATAGCTTAATTTATCGCAGGAACCAAAATTAAGAGTAAAAAAATCACAAAAAAGACACACAATCCACACAATACTATACGTTCTAGAGATGTCCGCAACTTCGCATGACATGAAATGTCCAAAATGTCGTAGAACTCAGCTGAAGTAAATCGATGACAGTCATCCATAATTAGTTGTTCGCTTAGTCGATTTTTGTAGCGCAAAAATTCTACTCGTTTTACTGTGGAAGATTGGTTGGTTGAAAAATAATTAAGAATAAACGCACCTACAACGTATTCCGCTGTATTTTAAATACGAGTGATGAGCTCAACGTGTCTTGGCCTTTATCAGGACAAAGGAAGGGCTTTATCCAGTTATGGTACGGACAGACGTGCTCATTACTAGCACGGAAGCATGCTTTTATTGAGCAAGTGCTCATTAGTAGCATGTGTGTCGCATCATTGCTAGTAATGAGCATGCTTATTTTGAGCATGCTCAAAAATCAACCGACGTTTGATTTTCGACCATGCTACCTGAGGACAAGAATGCTTATTGCTGGCAAAAATGTGAACAATTGCAGAGCATGCTCAATTGCAAGCTTATGAGCATGCTTTTTATTGAGCACGTCTGTCAGTACCATTAAGCTACGGACAGACGTGCTCATTACTAGCACGAAAGCATGCTTATATTGAGCAAGTGTTCATTAGTAGCACGTATGTCACAACACTGCTAGTAATGAGCATGCTTATTTTGAGTGTGCTCAAAAATCAATAGCGTATAATAAGAAACAAAAAAACAATTGAGATCGTCGCGAAAACGATTCGGGGGGGGGGCGGCAGGCAGCAGGTTTTGCCCCGCCTCGAAAAAATTCTAGATCGGGGCACTATATCTTTGTACATCAATTTTGGCCGAGAGCCTGGTGCCCAAAAGCACGTCTGACCGTACGTTTGCTTTGAGCATGCTTAAAATAAGTGTGCTTATTGCTGGAAAATGTGAACAGTTGCAGAGCATGCTCATTCTAAGCAAGCTTATGAGCATGCTTATTTTTGAGCACGTCTGTCCGTACCATTAAGGTTCGGACAGACGTGCTCATTACTTGCACGAAAGCATGCTTATATTGAGCAAGTGCTCATTAGTAGCACGTGTGTCGCATCATTGCTAGTAATGAGCATGCTCATTTTAAGCAAGCTTATGAGCATGCTTTTTTTTTAGCACGTCTGTCCGTACCATTAAAGGTACGGACAGACGTGCTCATTATTAGCACGAAACCGCCTCTTTTGGCCGCTTTTTAACCGCCTCTGTGGTCTAGTGGTTAAGTCACCGGTCTCAGACCCAGAGGTCCCGGGTTCGATTCCCAGTGGGAACAAAATTTTCTGCTCGGTTTGGTAGGGCTTTTTCTAAGTCCGCCTGGCTAGCTACAACCATCTTATCTAAGTCTGTCGCCATAACAACAATGTTAACAGCATTGTTGTGATACTAGACGGTAAAAAAAAAAAACATGCTTATATTGAGCAAGTGCTCATTTGTAGCACATGTGTCGCATCATTGCTAGTAATGAGCATGCTTATTTTGAGCGTGCGTGCGTCCCTGCAATCAAGAATGCTTATTGCTGGCAAATGTGAACAGTTGCAGAGCATGCTCATTTTAGCAAGCTTATGAGCATGCTTTTTTTGAGCACGTCTGTGTCTGTCCGTACCATTAAATCTAGCTGGGAACAAAAGCACGGCCGTATTCAGGGGGGGGTTCAAACCCCCCCTCCCCCCGAAATGTGAGACACCATAATCTCAATCCAGAGATCGACCCCCAGCATACCTCTAGGGTACCTGAGGTACCTCCGTACTCTAATACAGATAATTGTAATCTATTTCGCATTGGTATACTTTATAATCTACAAAAACAGTAAGAGTACGCTTAGATACTGTGTTCTTATCGACTCTGATTTTGTATTGAATAAATTCCTGCAACTTCAGCATTCTTTGATATAGTTTAACTGTCTAACTACCCTTTTAGCACCCCACCGGGGGTGCTAAAATTTTCGAGCTCGCTCTTACATCCTTCTGATCCTACATTCTCTAAATCTGCATAAGTCCTGTATGTATGAACGGTCAAAGGGAAAGAAAATCTAACTTGTTCGAAGTGGCAGCCCCGGATCTAGAACTTTTGCGAGGCGGGGCAAAACCTGCCGCCTGCCGCCCCCCCGAATCCTTTTTAGGGTTCCGTATCTCAAAAGGAGAAACCGGAACCCTTATAGGATCACTCGCGTGTCTGTCTGTCTGTCCGTCTGTCACAGCCAATTTGCTCCGAATCTAATGGACAAATTAAGTTGAAAGGTACACATATATGTATGTATTTCTGTGACCGAAACACGGACACAATATACATATGGACAGTAGGGAAACTACGATGAAAACGTTCGAAACGGCTCACACACACAGACGCGCTCATTTACGCGATCCTTAGTGCTCGTCGAAGTGCTGTCAGTCATAGATAATACACTTAAATGTCAGTAGCGGGTGCCGTGTCGAGACGAGTGGTCGCCACAATATTTTTAAAAATGCTACGTGTGTAGTCATACGGCTGTTTAAACTTAGCTTAGTTAGCTTCTTCAAAGTCAGAGTTTTTGTTTTTTAAACTCCCTGCTAATCTTGAAAGGTAAGAATGATTTTATTGTTCGTTCGAAAAGTGATGATGCCCAGCCTAGTTTAAATAAATTACTTTTTGAATGTGAACATGACACGAGTTGTGTAAAATGACACGAGGAGGTAACCGGCACAGTATAAATATTTATGCTTGGAAATTCGAACATTGTTTTGACAATCGAAATTGCTGGTAAATATTTAAAAATGGAACTAACTTTTTACTTCAACTGTAGCGGACACAATTCCTGCATCGCGCAGTTAGAGTTTACCAAGCGAAGAACATAGGTAAGACTATCCGAAATCAACTTACGGGCAGTTGCCCGCCAGACATAACACCCGTCTGGTTGGAGGATCCTCCCTTTTCTATGGTGGATGAGTGAGCTTTACACCCTGTTCCTCATACCCCTAAATTGGTGACCCCAAGAATGAACGTCAACGCAGCCTTCGTGCAACTACTTCAGCGTGACGTCATCATCATCGTCACTCCTGCAAGCTTTCGTGAGGCGGGTCACACAGCCAGCCAGCACCCACGTCTTCAACGGGTATCCTGACCACCAGCATGCAGCGAACGCGCATTCCTGGTCATCACCCTCAGCCACAACCCGGCGCTGTACCACATCCGACTCGACCGACTCACTGGATGACGACGCAGCGCCACCCCGACTCACTGGGGAATCACCGCAGACAGTTCCGACTCACCGCGAACTATGCGGCACCCGGTTCCGACTCACTGGAACCACAGCTGGTACTGTGAAGCATCGCAAGATCCAAGACTCAGCCCACTATCGACCTCCGGTCTCCGGAGAGGAGTGATGTAGCGGTTACAGCGCGACATACGAACTACGTAGTAAAGACATGACATCACACAATTCCTGCATCGCGCAGTTAGAGTTTACCAAGCGAAAAATATAGATAAGACTATCCGAAATCTACTTACGGGCAGTTGCCCGCCAGACATAACACCCGTCTGGTTGGAGGATCCTCCCTTTTCTAGGTAGTGCACTTGTCTGCCATGCCTGAATTTGGCGCCCCCTAACGGTGCCGCCCGGGGCACGTGCCCCGGTTTGCCCCCCCCTACACTCCTGCCACTCCCGGACACCTGAATCGACACACCCTGAATATTTTTGTTTGATCCCTATTTTTTTACTTAGGACAATTAATTAGGACATGCATAATTCCCTAATATGCATGTAGGTAGGTACTTTAATAATTTTTTTTCACTAAATCAATAAAAGACTAATTTAAACCCAAGAAAAGTAGACCGGTACTCGTTAAATTCAACTACAGCTTGTTACAAAAAATAAAAGTGAAATATTAACAATTTTCTACTACAATACAACGTCCATTTCTGTCGCGGTCATGATTTGACATCGTTTACCATGTTACTGCCTCAGACCAATAACTTTTTTATTGGTCTGAGGTTACTGCTTTGTTTACATCTGTTTTTTAGCCCCCATCATCATCATCATCAGCCTATTAGGCTGCCTGTCCACTGGAGCGGAGAGGAGAAAAGAGGAGCGGAGCTGTGCCAATATTAACCAATAGAATCTTGACTCCGCCCCTGAGTTAAGATTTGATTGGTTAATAATGGCACATCTCCGCTCCTCTCCTCTCCTCTCCGCTCCAGTGGACAGGCAGCCTTAAGAGGGTGCATCCTAAAAGTTGGCAACGTCGTAAATAGCTGTCAAAATTTACCTGTTTCGATTAATTTGGAAATAATACTGTATGGAAATAAGAAATGTGGCTAACCAATAATAATTGACTAGAATATTAATAATGAATTGCAATTATAACATTGAATTTGATGTTGTACCCGTTTTAGGTGAAAAAAAGGCAATTGGAAAGTTTCCAAATACTTTTTTTACATCTAAAACTAACTATTCGGTGTTACGATATTAGTTATTGCATTTCATAATCAATATTCTAGTTCGCTAGTTAGCCACATTTTTTATTTCCATACAGAAACATTATCAAATTAATCAAAACAGCGAAATATTTGACATCTATTTGCGACGTTGCCAACTTTCAGAATAAACACTCTTAGCCCTCGTTCCCACGGACGTAGGTAATAAAATCGCGGCGGGATAAAATCGCCCAGCGCGATTTTTCCCCGCCTTCAACAGAGTGTTCAAACGAGCGTGAAAAAATCACTTGGAATTAAATCTGCGAGCAGTGCGGACGTACGATGAGTTCCGCAAAATCATTAGCGGTAGCTAGTTAGGAGGCCAGAAAACCGCAAAAAAAATTTGGATGCATCCCTTGAATCATCATCATCATCATTTCAGCCGAAAGACGTCCACTGCTGGACATAAGCCTCCCCAAGCACCGGCACTTCGAGCAATTCTGTGCTTCCCGTATCTAGTGGTTTCCTGCGGCCTTCACAAGGTCATCGGTCCAGCCCTTGAATAATAAACTATATTTAAAAAGCCATTTTTTTTAAGTCATATAATTATTTGGAAATAATATCCTGAAAATTATAATAAATAGCATGTTTCTTCTATGATAAATGATAAATGATAAATGATTTTATTTCTGTAAGTAGGTCTGTACAAACACTTTTACACGTCAATCATATTTTTTTAACTAGATGAGGCCGGCGTTTCCTATCTGACTACTCTGAGAAGAAAGGCCGAAACAAACTCAGAGGTCACAGTCTCTTTTAAAGTCCAGACATAATCTTGGTCAGATCATGTGAAGACCATGTAGATTGGTGTCTGAAATGGTCTTTTGAGGAAAGAACCATACAGATTGAGTGGACCTGTCCAGTCAGTGCACGCATTTGTCAGTAATCGTGCAGCTCAACTCAGAGTTTAAGGAGCTCAACGATTCGACGAACAATACCAAAGAAAGGACATTTGGATAGGCCGCATAAATTACTCAAGCTGCCAGACCATGATAAAAACTAACAGAGAGAAAACAAAAAAACAAAAAAAGTATAAATGAAAGGAATGACCCACATAATCTTCACATTCACAATAAGTAATTAAAAGAATATATTGCTTTAAAAAGTAAATATTCATGTCATTGTATAGTATATAAAATACATTAATGTCAATAAAAAAATTAAATTAAAGAGCTTATGGCTCGCAGGGATAAAGCTAAGAGCAGATATAAGCGCAGGCCATCAGAGCTGAATCTCTCTTATTACAAATCCTTACGTAATCGCTGCAGTCATCTGTGTCAAGATGCTAAGAGACGCTATTTCCACGAACAACTCAATATCCGCAGTTCTTCCGATGTATGGAAATTTCTCAAATCTGTAGGCATAGGCAAATCGCCTATCAACCAGTGTAAGGATGTGAACCTCAATGATCTCAATAAGCATTTCTCTCTCCTTCCCTTTTCTCTTGATCCGTCTGTCAAAGCTGCGACACTAGAGAATCTTGCTAGCTTGCCGTTACCACAATGTTCTCAATTTAAGCTTAGCACTGTTACTGAGGATGACGTTAAGAAATCTTTACTTGCGATTACTTCTTCAGCTGTAGGTAATGATAAGTTGTGTTCAAGAATGATAACTCTTATCCTTCCCTCGTTACTTCCTGTTCTCACTCACATCTTCAACCACTCATTTTCCTCTTGCTCATTTCCGTCAGTTTGGAAACAGGCTCACATTATACCTCTACCTAAAACTAGTAATCCTACCTTATTAACCCACTTTAGACCTATTTCTATTCTCCCATTTTTGTCTAAAGTTTTTGAGCACTTAGTTCATAGACAATTATCATTTTTCTTGGCGTCAAACTCGATAATTTCCCCTTTTCAATCCGGTTTTCGCTCGGGTCACAGTACTGTAACAGCGCTCCTGAAAGTAACTGACGACATCCGCTGGGCAATGGAGAATAAGTCCCTTACTGTTCTTGTATTGCTTGACTTTAGTAGTGCCTTCAACTCTGTGGATTTCGACATTTTACTAGGTATCCTCAAATCTATCAATTTATCCTCTTCCGCTTTAGCTTGGTTCAGTTCTTATCTTCGGGGACGCTCTCAGTGTGTTCGCTTGGAGGAGTCCTTCTCTGATTGGTGTAGTCTCACTGAGGGTGTTCCTCAGGGAAGCGTTCTCTCATCTCTTCTTTTTTCAATTTTCATCAACTTTGTCACCAGAGTTATTTCTTCTAGTTTTCATCTCTACGCAGATGACTTGCAGCTTTACCGACATTTTACTGTAGCTGACGCGGGTTCTGCAATTGCTGCTATGAATCATGACCTGGTTTGCATCAGCGCTTGGGCTAAGTCATTTGGCTTGCAAATTAATCCAACTAAATCCCAGGCCATGATCATAGGCAGCAGATTCGTTCGCAATATGGCTGTTGTTACATCTCTGTTGCCTTTATATCTCGATGGTGTTCGCATTGACTATACCGAAACCGCCAAAGATCTGGGTGTAATTATTGACTCCAATCTTTCGTGGCGTGCTCAGGTGAATGAGGTAAGTCGAAAGACACATTTCTCTTTTCATTCGCTTAAAACTCTTCAAAGTCTCTTGCCCTTGAAGACAAAAATTACTTTGGCACAAACACTTATTCAGCCGATTATAGATTATGCCGACGCCTGCTACCTGGATGCTACTGAGGAGCTATTAAACAAGCTTGAGCGCTTGCAAAACTTGTGTATTCGCTTTGTGTTCGGTCTTCGAAAGTATGACCATGTTTCTCACCTTCGCAAGGAACTCAAGTGGCTCCCAATCCGCCTTCGCAGGAACACTCGGATTTTATGTCTCCTCTTCAACATCTTACACAACCCGTCTTATCCTTCCTACCTGCGTGAGCGTTTTTCTTACGCTCGCCCTAGCGACGCTCCGTGTAGATCGCACCTTAGATCTCTCCTGAAATCTCACCCGCATAAAACTAGTTACTATTCTTATTCTTTCACTGTTCATGCTGTAAGATTGTGGAACTCACTACCGCCTAGCATTCGTGATTTAAAAACTATTTCTGCTTTCAAATATCGAGTAAAAGAGCATTACCTTTCCTCTCAACTGTGAGTATTTATATATATATTTATATATTTAAGCTTTATACGTGTAGGTATATTTAATATTTTAGTTTTAGGAAATCGCTTATTCATATTTTCTCTTCTTGTTCTCACACACTATTGTCTACATTTCTTTTTCATTTCTCCTTTCGCAGGTCTGCTGGAAGAAATTTCTTAAGAAATAAGCAGTACCTTTGTACTTAGGGCTTCCAATACCGGGATCCCGGTATTGGCTAATACCGGGATCCCGGACATTTTTTGTCATTTTTCAATACCGGTATTGAATTGTCCAATACCGGGATACCGGTATTGGTGATTTTATTTTATTATCAGTAGACACCTACATTGAAACAATTTCTTTTTATTACACCTTATATTTCCAACCAATTTTTTATCTGGGTCAGTTTTAAAAACCGCGTATTTTAATTATCTCGTGGTTTATTTCGACAATTAGTTACTTTTATTACTACTTCCCCACTTTTGACGGCTGATGCTCGCCTTAAATTCATGCTGCAAAAACTAGATCAAGCAGACATCGTCATTAGCCGAAACCTTGCTTCAGCCCTCCGAATGCGCATAAACCAGAGACGGCTGTTAATACTTACACGATGCTGAAACTTTTTTTTTTATAAAGCCCACCTCAAATGAGATACACCATGTCATCGTGAGATTAGAGCGAGTTACAATCTCAAAGAAACTTACAGAATGGGAATCCCTTTTTGATGATAGTGATAGTGACAGTGAGAGAATTCCTTTGTCACGCCTGCATCCCAATGTTGAATTTGAAAAACAACCGGTGGCAGAAATAGAAGCTAAAACTCAAAGGAAAATTAAGAGTAAGACCCAAGCTTCTTCCAGCACTGATATAGAGTCTATTGCAAGAGTTGAAATGGGCATTTATGGTAGTACTGGGGGCGGCTGCGAGATGTATATTGACATGGCGTATAATTATTTACTTAGCATTCCACTTATGAGCGTACAACCATTTTACAAGCTCGCTCTCAGATAAAAGTTTAGATGCTCTTTCCTTGCTACGAACTCATTTTCAGGAAGAAAGAACCGAAACAGTTATGAATTTGTGACTGATTTATTTAATTTAAGTTTAAAACAATATTATATTATTATTTAATTGTTAATTTTAAAGAGATTATATGCATCATATTACGTTGTATCTCAAGATACAGATTCCACTCAGTAGTAACTTTAGTAAATCAGGAAGAAAGAGCCTTAAAAGCACCGTGCATAAACAATTTTGACAGATTTTAATGTGATTTTAGTAAAAAATATTGTATGTTGATTTTAAGGAGATTTATTTAAAAAAAAAAAACAAAGTTAAATAGATCGCTAAATTGTAATTACTTAGATACAGATTATTAAATAATTTACGAAAGTAAACGTTTTATTTAAAAAAATAGCCTATTATTTTGTTACTTTTGTTAAGAGATTCTGTTTGCAACTTACAAGTTATATTAAAAAAGTGATTTTATATTTAAAAAACAGTGTTTCATTATTTGTAGTGAAACTTATTAGTGGTTGAATAAAAAAAACTATATTAAGTAAAAAAAAATTTGGCCAAAATTTCCAATACCGGGATCCCGGGATCCCGGTATTGGAAATTTTCTATACGGTATTAATACCGGTATTGAAAAAATCCGGTATTCGAAACCCCTATAATTGTACTTAAATTTTAACTATGTGGTATCTTTATGTATTTTACTGTGTGTACATAAATAATAAAATAAATAAATAAATAAAATAAATAAATAAAAAACCCAGAAATAATCTTGGTCAGATCATTTGAGGACCATGTAGATTTGTATCAGAAATGGTCTTTTGAGGAAAGAACCATACAGATTTGAGTGGACCTGTCCAGTCAATGCACGCATTTGTCAGTAATCGTGTAGCTCAACTCAAGAGCTTAAGGAGCTCAACGACTCGACGAACAATACCAAAGAAAGGACATTTGGGTAGGCCGCAAAAGTACTCAAACTGCCAGATTATCATTAAAAGTAACTGAGAAGAGAAAATAAAAATATGACCCACATAGTCCTCACATTCACAATTATTAAAAAAATATATAAAATATAAAAATATTATACTACACAAAGTAAATATTCATATCATTGAGCAGATGATTATTCTGACTGTAAACACAAAAATAAATCAAATAAATCGGAGCAGCTCAATCCCAAGCCTCTTTGTCCTCCACGTAATCTTTAACGGTATAAAACGCTTTCTGGCACAACTTACGTTTAATGAATAATTTGAATTTATTAAGGCTCCTGTTCTTGGACGTGGCTTGGAAGTTTATTATAAAAGCGTATACATTGACATCTGAACGACCCACCTATTTTCTTGAGCCTTGTTGAAGGTACTACAAATTTGTGTTTGTTCCTAGTATTTATGTTATGGATATCACTGTATTTTTTAAACAATTTTATGTTTTTATGGGCATATAAAAGATTTTCAAAAATATACTGAGAAGGCACAGTCATAACATTAATCTCCTTAAATTTCTCTCTGAGAGAGTGTCTCGGACTTAATTTATAAATTGATCGAACAGCTCTTTTCTGCAAAACAAAGATAGTCTGAATGTCTGCCGCATTTCCCCATAACAGAATTCCGTACGACATTACACTATGAAAATAGCTAAAGTACACTAAACGAGCTGTCTCTATGTCAGTTAAATTACGAATTTTTCTAACAGCATATGCTGCGGAGCTTAGCTTTTTTGACAATTTATCTATATGTGGGCCCCACTGTAGTTTAGCATCCAAAGTTAAGCCCAAAAATACTGTGCTAACTTCAGGATTCAATTCTTCGCCCTTTATCAACACCTTAGTTTTCACCTGCTTAACGTGTGGTAGAGTAAACTTAATGCATTTGGTTTTTTTTTTCATTAAGAAGTAAATTGTTAACATTGAACCAGTGAACTACTTTAGAGATCGCGCTATTTACGTCGTCAGTAACCAGCTGCTGACGTTTAAGTTTAAACAAAAGTGAGGTATCATCAGCAAACAACACTATATCATGGTTATCCTTTATGAGGTAAGGCAAGTCATTAATATAAACAAGAAACAAGAAGGGACCAAGAATTGAGCCCTGTGGGACTCCCATTGTTACTAAAGATCCGGGAGATCTTTTTCCATTAACGTCAACGCACTGAATTCTATTACTCAAGTATGAAGTAAGAAGATCCAGAGCGCTGTTCCGGATCCCGTAGTGGCGGAGTTTCCTGATTAACGTTTCATGAAGAACGCAATCAAATGCCTTGGACAAATCACAAAAAATGCCCAAGGCATCGCATTTATCTTCCCATGCATTATAAATATGTCCTAAAAGTTCAACACCGGCATCAGTAGTTGAACGACCCCTTGTAAAACCGAACTGTTTGGTATGTAATAATTTATGTTTATTAAAAAATCTTTGCAATTGCTCTAAAATTAATTTCTCAAATATTTTACTGAAAGTAGGTAGTACTGAAATAGGTCTATAATTTGTGGGGTCTGATGTACTACCTGATATACAAAGGTATTATTTTACTATTTTTCATAAGGTCAGGAAACTCCCCACAGTCGATACAATTATTAAATATAAGAGCTAAACTAGGTGCTACAATGTCAATAATAGACTTAGCAACTTCTACAGAATTACCCCACAGATCTGCAGTCTTTTTTACATTTAAAGTGTGAAAGGTTTTAATTATGTCTCTACAGGTAATATGTTCAAAACTAAATTCCGAATCGCAAACATTAACATTTTCCTTTAGCAAAGACTCAGCAACAGAAGGTGATGAGTTTAGGGATTTAGTAGTTGAAATGGGAATATCTGAAAAGAAATTTTCAAAGGCCGCGGCGACTTGAGAGTCTGATTTTATGACATTGTCATTGATAGACAGGCTGTAGTCAATATCTCGGTTACCAGACCTTCCCGTTTCACTATTAATTATATTCCAAGTCGTTTTAATAACATTACTACTGTTTTTAATCTTCGAACTTAAATAACGTGACTTGGCCATACTACAAACTTTTTTAAATAATTTTGAATAATTTCTAACATATAAATTAAATTCAGTCGTGTTTACATAAGTCCTGTCATTGTACAGCTCATAAAGACGTGTTCTACTTATAAGAATACCAATGGTAGCCCAATCACTGAAAGATGCGTTACTATTAACAGAGATAATCTTGGGAATAAAGGTGGAATTAAATTGTTTACAGTATACATTAAAAAAATCATCATAAAGATGATTGGGATCAGCATGAATTGACAAAACTGGTAATTTATTAATGAGTTTATCTTTAAAAGCTTCCAAGCGACTTGCAGTTTTGGGGTTAACAGTGATATCCTTTTTAGACACTTTGTTGGTTTCGTTTGGGATAGTAATCCTTTGCCCGCAATGATCTGAGTCTAGTAAATTTATAATTTCTTTGTGGCTTGGTATAATATCTGTATAAATATTATCTAGGCATGTGGCACTAGTAGGAGTTATTCTTGTAGGCTCCAAAAATAGGTTTACAAGATTGTAGGACTGGAACAGACTAATTATTTTACTACAAGAACCTGAGTTATCTAATAAATTAACATTAAAATCCCCGCAAGTAATAATGGACTTATTCGTGTTACAAATCTTGTGTAACACTTCATCCATTACCTTTTCAAAGCAGTCATACAATCCTGAAGGGGGTCTGTATACACTTAATACAATAAACTGCTCCAATTCTATACAGGCTATTTCAACTGTCCGCTCAACAGATAGACTCACAATATCTTTACGGTCTTTAAATTTGAGCTGGTTACTTACTAAAATTAATGAGCCTCCATGTATTGCATTAACTCTGCTAAACGAACTACCAACCTGGTGATTATTAAAATTGAACAATAACTGGTGGCTTTTAAGCCAATGTTCTGTTAAACAAAGAATATCAATATTGTTAAAATTCATAAATAATTCTACTTCTAAATCTTTGTTCATAAATCCTTGAATATTTTACTGTTTTTTATCAAATTAAACCCGTTTAATACCTACTTTCTTTCTTTTTGATAAACTCCACCTAAATACCTACTTATGCCCAGAACTGACTGATTATTCCAATGTTTTATTACGGCCTTGAGCATGCGACATGTCCGCACTCTACGAGCCGGCGTGCCGTACTGAGTGTACTGACCAACGCGCGCGATTTTTACGCGTCCGTGGGAACAGAAGTACAGAACTTCGTAGGTATGTCGCATTTATTCAACGCTCAACGCCGAGCGTTGAAAATCGAACACTGCGCGATTTAAAATCTCGGCGTGGAAAAATCGCGGCCGTGTGAACAGATGTACCGCTTTGCATTTGTTCCATTTCAAGCGCGCCACGCGATTTTATCACGCGCGTGGTTTTCGCGTCCGTGGGAACGAGGGCTTAATGTTCCCACTGCTAGGACACAGGCCTCCTCACTGTGAGAGGGAGTGGGCTGTAATATACCACGCGGGCCCAGTGTGTATGTCTTCGAGTTTTTGGTTCTAAAGCCGCCCTCCCACGGTGCGCCATATCGCGGACGCACGCGTACGACGCACCGTGGGAAACCTAGCGTGCGTGGTAGCGCAGACGCGCGTTGAACGCGTGCGTGGCGGTGCGTCCTCGTGCGGGCTGGTGCGCGTCCGCGATATGGCGCACCGTGGGAGTTGGCTTTAAGACATGCCGGTTTCCTCACGATTCTTTCCTTCACCGTTTTGAGAGCAGTGGTGATGAAATTATTTACACCAAGTAAAGCGCCTGCTTGGGTTCGAACCAAAGAGTATAATAATAATATGGGAGGTTCGAACCCACGACCTACAACTCGTAAGTCGGGGCCATTAGGCTGCCTGTCCACTGGAGCGGAGACGAGAGGAGAGGAGCGGAGATGTGCCAAAATTAACCAAAAGAATCGCACCTCTGGAGCGGAGTTTTGATTCTATTGCTTAATATTGACACATCTCCGCTCCTCTCCGCTCCAGTGGACAGGCAGCCTTGCCACTGGGCCACCACTGCTCACCAAACTGTTCCATTTCTAGAATGAGTGTTTGTTATATATTTTTAGTTTTACGTTAAGTATCGTGTTTTCAGATGTCTCTGTGAGTTGTACTCTACAAACTATGGACATCATTAATTAAGAAGAGGAACAAAACTATTCAAACCATAAGTAGTTAAAATGATGTTCAATCTTTATTAATGAAAAATTGTGTACAAAAAATATTGTTTTCTTCATACCTACATTATAATGCTATGACAGTACCTAATCACTAAAATAAGTAGTAATAATTAATACATCATGCACCTTTGATTTCTAAAATTAGTTTATCAAAATAACATTGAATTGACAATAGTAATGAGATAAAACTGTAATATTTTTATACGCCGGGAGGAGACGCCCTAGGAGGACATATACCGACCTTATTGGTGATGTTCTTCAGAAAGGACAGGTGCGTAGTACTCGCAACCGTGAGCGTGTATGACCAGATGTATGAACGTAAACAAGACAAAAGGAGTATTAAGGATCATAGCAAGTGGCGTTCTGTAGTTTCTGCCTACCCCCATGGGAAGAAGACGTGAGTTTATGTATGTATGTGTATTTTTATACAAAAAATAGTAAAAAAAGAGATATATTTAAGCAAAATGCGAACTCATTTGAGACTGTATAAACTTATTAATTATATTATACTTGTTATTTGGTAACTACAAAAAACATTGACAGCATACATCCATTTTAAGATCAACAATGGTGTGTAAGAAACATTATATATTAATTTAAATTATCACAATAACATTCTAATAAATAACTTACATTTAAAAGGAAGACTGCTTCACTTGAAAAAAATTTCATGCTACTAAAGAAACTTGTTCACATTGATTTTAATATAATATTAAATGTAAGGCACATTTCAAGCACCATCATTATATTTATTGTCATCTTCACATCCAACCTGAAAATATCAAAATATTTGTCGAAGACAACCCTATCTGACAAATATAAATAGCTATGCAATATACTTTATAACATGATTTAATTTACATAACAATCTAAATTATTGCCAATAATTACATAAAACATTTAACAACATTCAGAGACACCACTTCAAGAAAGGGTGTTCTCTAAAAACAGTATAAAACCACTGACCGTTCAGATGTGTATCACATTACAAATATTTAATATCTCTTTGCAATATCATTTATGTAGGAATTCCCAACATGAAATATGAATATATTTCAAGATTATATCTAGTCATTGTACATGCCATCAAGCAAAAAATCCATTCTTTTATAATGCCTGTTCTTCCAAGCTTCTTGTCCTCGTCGCAATGCCATGTAGCCAAGAACTGCAAACATAGGAACTAACAAAATTGATATAACAAGAGGCATTATCATCCCAGGATGACTATTAGCATTCTTTGTATAGGCTTTTAAGTCTTTGTTAGGCGACTGGATTTGATCAGACACCATTGTTCCTGGTGATGACTTGACTGTCATATTTGCTAGAGTATCATAAGATAATAGTAAGGGCTTCTTGTGTATTTCAGTTTTATTCATATGCTTCACACCACTGGATATCTTGTTCAGCAAAGAGCTGTTTACCTTGGACTCAATTGAGTTATTTGTGTAATCAGTTATATTTGTGTTGAAAGCACCGGTTTTTTCTAGTATTTTGGGAGCAACGGTGTGATTTTCCTTATTGGTTGATACATCATTTTGTTGAGGTTTCACGTCATCGTCTTCGATATAAACAACTCCTTTTCGTGCAACAACAGGTTTTTGTTTATTTTTACTCAATTCACTGTCGAGGCTTGTTAGTTTGTCTTTGGGTAAAGCCAAAACCGAAGTCCCAGGCAATAAGGAACCGCCTTCGCTTAGCAATGTTACTTTCGTTTCATTTGACTGATTTACCTTACGAGGTTCAGGTTCAGATAGAGTTTTGTTTGTTGTCTCCGGTTTACTGACTGTCGTGTTACTACTGTTAATAAACGGAATGAACAAAACATGACACAATAAAAGATAAAATATCATTTTGTATAAAACGAAAACTATCGAAAATTCTAATTTTTGGAAATAAACTCAAAAATAAGTCACAAAAACATTAAAAAGATTACCATTTGGCAAAATGTGACGTTTATGACATTGTCAATTATGACGTGTGGTGAACGTGGGAAAAAAAAAGACTTCTATGGAAAGGAAAGTTTACCAATCTTTTAATTGTTAGTCGATCTGCATTCACATAAAAATCAAACGTCAGAATACCTAGCCGTGCTAGGGTATTAGACTAGATAAAAAAGTCATTGGCTAGGGCGAGGCTAGGGCCTAGAATACTGTGTTTGTGTTCTGAACTCAGAGGTTCTGAACTTCTGTGGTTCTGTCACTGTGTGTGGTTGACATTTAGTTGACAACTGCGACTTTCAAATGACACTAATTAATTTTGGCAAATGAATGGCAATGAAAAATGATAATAAATAATAATAACGTGCTTATTTTTGCGTCTAATTAGAAACCAATTTATTTAAGATGAAGTACTATGTGTTTTTTTGTGAAGTGTGAATTACTACCAAAATGAGGACTCGTAGTAATTCAGGGGTGCGTTTGGATTATTATCAGCGGGTAGTGCACAAGTTAATTTTAGATCACCAGCAGCCTGTGACTGGATTGTTTCCCGCAAGCCCACACAATGACCACGCATGGATTAGAGACAACCTGTACTGCATATTGGCAGTATGGGGGCTCTCCATGGCGTTTAAGAAAATTGCAGACCAAGATGAGGATCGTGCCAAAACATACGAATTAGAACAAAGTTGCGTCAAGCTGATGAGAGGTAATTATTCATAGGAACTGTAATTTTGTACTCGAAAACCAGTCCACTCAAGTCTGTGGCAGTAGTTTAGTAGGTATTGCTCCTACATGTGCTTGTTGTATAAACTTTATTTTCTGTTTTTCCCAGGTCTGCTCATGGCTATGATGCAACAAAAAGACAAAGTGGAGAAGTTTAAGAGCACTCAGCACCCATTGGATTCCCTCCATGCCAAGTACTCCTCCACCACTGGCCGTTCTGTGGTGAAGGACACAGAATGGGGACATCTCCAGATCGATGCTATTTCTCTGTACCTCCTCATTCTAGCACAGATGACAGCATCTGGTCTGCAGATTGTATTTTCTTTAGATGAAGTTTCATTCATCCAGAATTTAGTATTTTACATTGAATCAGCTTATTGCACCCCCGATTATGGTATTTGGGAAAGAGGTGACAAGACCAACCATGGGTTGCCTGAGTTGAATGCTAGCTCTATTGGGATGGCCAAAGCGGCTCTAGAAGCTATGAATGAATTGGACCTGTTTGGTGCTCGCGGTGGTCCGTCTAGTGTAATCCATGTTTTGGCTGATGAAGCTCAAAAATGTCAAGCTGTTCTGCAATCAATGCTACCACGAGAATCAAATAGTAAAGAGTTAGATTCTGGCTTACTTTCAATTATAAGCTACCCAGCTTTTGCAGTTGATGATCCACAGTTAATTGCTATAACTAGAGACACTATTGTTACTAAAATGCAAGGAAAATTTGGATGCAAGAGGTTCTTAAGGGATGGTCACAAAACACCTAGAGAGGATCCCAACAGGCTATACTATGAACCTTGGGAGCTGAGAATGTTTGAAAATATAGAATGTGAGTGGCCTCTATTCTTCTGCTACCTGATATTGGATTACTGCTTCAAAGGTGATAAGAACAATGTTGCGGAATACACACAGATGTTGGAAAAGGTGATGTTGAGGAAAGATGATGGAATCAAGTTGGTTCCTGAGCTGTATTCAGTGCCAGCAGACAAGGCTGATTTGGAACAGCAGAATCCAGGGAGCCAAGAACGCATACCACTTGGCAGGTGCCCTTTCATATGGGCTCAATCATTGTACATTCTTGGGAAGTTATTACAAGAGGTAAATGTTATAGCACTCTAATTTCACAGTTAATTCTTTGTTATTTTGTATTTTATTAATATGTCACAATCAGGGGTTGTTGTTGGTGGGTAAGTAATATAATTTTATTATGGTATAATTACAAAATGACTAATATTTACAAGATATAACAACTGAATCTATAATTTTATTTGATATAATCATCAGTTAATATAATAAACGATTGATATAATTTTAAAATAACTAATTTTTATAATCATAACATACATTTAATATAAAATCGTTTGAAACGACAAAACTCAAAAAGACAAAACATATTTAGTCTAATATGTTATTTCTATCACAATTAGTAACCTGAGTAGATACTGTAGATATACGTAACTGATTACCACTTGCCAAGATGGTCACTCGCTACGCTCGCTCGCCTTCGCGCGTTAATGGTCACTGTTCTAACCTAACCCAAATGGTTCACCAACAACAGAGGGGATCTGGCACTCGGCGGCCGCTGCCGCGGCACGCTCCCTACGGTCGCTCGCCTTCGCGCGTTAATGGTCACTGTTCTAACCTAACCTAACCCAAATGGTTCACCAACAAGAGAGGGGATCTGGCACTCGGCGGCCGCTGCCGCGGCACGCTCCCTACGGTCGCTCGCCTTCGCGCGTTAATGGTCACTGTTCTAACCTAACCTAACCCAAATGGTTCACCAACAAGAGAGGGGATCTGGCACTCGGCGGCCGCTGCCGCGGCACGCTCCCTACGGTCGCTCGCCTTCGCGCGTTAATGGTCTCTGTTCTAACCTAACCTAGCCCAAATGGTTCACCAACAAGAGAGGGGAACTGGCACTCGTCGGCCGCTGCCGCGGCACGCTCCCTATGGTCGCTCGCCTTCGCGCGTTAATGGTCACTGTTCTAACCTAACCTAACCCAAATGGTTCACCAACAAGAGAGGAGATCTGGCACTCGGCGGCCGCTGCCGCGGCACGCTCCCTACGGTCGCTCGCCTTCGCGCGTTAATGGTCACTGTTCTAACCTAACCTAACCTAAATGGTTCACCACCAAGAGAGGGGATCTGGCACTCGGCGGCCGCTGCCGCGGCACGCTCCCTGCGGTCACTCGCCTTCGCGCGTTAATGGTCACTGTTCTAACCTAACCTAACCCAAATGGTTCACCAACAAGAGAGGGGATCTGGCACTCGGCGGCCGCTGCCTCGGCACGCTCTCTACGGTCGCTCGCTTTCGCGCGTTAATGGTCACTGTTCTAACCTAACCGAACCCAAATGATATACCAACAATAGAGGGGATCTGAAGCTCGGCGGCCGCTCACGCCTTAAGCTTTGTGCGGACCAGCGCGACACCGGTTATTGTTATACCGTGAAGTTTTCTTAGAAATTGTATTGTTCGTGTCGCGTAGCGCGACAAGTCGCGCTAGTCTGGAAAAGCCTTTAGCCTTCTAACCTAACCTATCAGAGTCGGTTTGCTTTGAACAGTTGGTATATCTCACGTTTATTATATCTTGTGAACGTTATTGAAATGAAAATATACCAAATAACTTTATATGATATGAGACGCACCCATTGTTGGTAGCACTTGCATAGTGCAAACAGCGATTGTCGGTGGGTGCCTCATTCCATATAAAACTGTCTAAGAAAGAGGCCTCTGTGATTTGACTTGGGCCCCTCTTATGCCTTAAAAAAGAATAGGACCCCGTGCTACAGAGATAATTATGTCAAACACATTTTTAAATAAATAATTTCAATTCAGGGAACAAAGGTAACATAATACCTTATACAGGGTGGATTTTTGAGATGGGGCAGCAAGGACAGGTACCTTAACCGTTGTAGCTACAGGAAAACGGTCTTAAGAGACTGTCCTTATCTTTTGAAAAATTTTGATCTGTATTCACAGATTTTGAAAAATTAATTACAGAACAGTTGGCAAGAAAATGGGCATACTCACAAAAACTTTTTTTGATGCTAATTGATTCTGTTTCATATAAGGATCAAAAACCTCTATTGGACCAACTGAGGTTTGAGTACTAGAAAAGTCAGAAATCACAAAAAACTTTTCACATTCATTTTGTAGGCAATGAGATTCCACACACACTTTACCACACATTTTATTTAAATAATTCTATATTTTATATTCAGGGATTCCTAGCTGTTGGTGAATTAGATCCTCTCAATAGAAGATTATGTTCAGAGAAAAAACCTGATGTAGTTGTCCAGATTGTGATACTTGCTGAGACTAATGAAATTAGGGACAAATTGCTGGAGTATGACTTGCATGTACAAACCATAAGTGAGGTGGCCCCCATTGAAGTTCAACCAGCTAGGGTGCTCAGCCATTTGTACACATATTTAGGTAAGTAATAGAACACAATAGCATTACCTAATGCAAAGAAATTAACAATATAGCAGCAACACGCTAACAACAATTGACCTTAATACACTATTAATTGAATGTGTTTACTTCTTTAATTGTGTCAACAGAAACATATGCCTTTAGACTTAAATGCCATGTCATAGAGTTCAGATTTGCTTAAAAGTCATGGGTACACAATTCTGCTTGATAAGGTACTAAGGCTGATAGAGCTGTGAAATTATTATAATTTAAATCTTTGAAAATTGCAGGTAGAAACAAGAAATTGGGCTTGTCTGGCAGAAAGTCGCGGGATGTAGGAATCCTGAGTACTAGCAAGCTGTACTCTTTGAATGACCGCATATTTGCGTTCACACCACAGGTACTAATTTATTTATTGAATTCATACATCCATCATGAGTCTTTGGTTTTTATGTCATTAGGCTTAAGAGGGCCCTTCCCGGTCCGTTTATCGTCGACGCGAGCATGATCGAAAAGCTTGCTGTTTCATCGACCGCAAGTGAGAACTGCCAGCGAGCAAGTGAGAACGCGATAACATTGTACGAAAAATAGTGTGTAAAAATATGTTTCAGGAAATACGTGTTTTTGAGTAAGCCTTACAAGTTTGTGAAAAAGTGTTTGTCATTTAGAATCTCCATTACATGTGCGAGGTTTCTATAGAGATGTTTTCTTTACTTTTACAATTTATGAGTACATTATGACCGGCCAAAGTTTAGGTAAAATTGGTGCAAAAAAGCTGATTTTTGGAGGCTTATACTGAATTTGTTCCTCATTTTTTTAATTTTTTGCTTTCATAGAAACCTAGATATAGTGCAAAGAAACATATTAGTTTAAATTTTTTAAAGAAAGATGTGTTACAACGCCATAATCACGTACGAGCGTTTGTATGAAAAGTATGACGGGTTGGCTGCTCTTAAGCAATTGCAAATACTCTTTTACTTGAGAGAATTTTAAATCAACTTTATTTTGCTTTAAAGTTGCTATAGCAGAAGTGAATACTTTTTTTTTCATAAATGAAATTGCATTTCATAACTCAATTTTTTTGTTTAATTTATTTACTTTATTTACTAGTATTCTGATATGACACGTTTCTACATCGCCTCTGACTACGATCTAATGGTTGACACCCTCAAAGCTGAAATTAATTTCTTGAAGTCCTCTTGGCAAAACCTCCTTGGTCGACCACTTGTTGTCTTGACCCTGAATCAAATGCACTTAGGTATTGTTTCATTTCTTTATTATTTTGTAAAGTTTGCTTGCTGGTTTTGCCCATCCATGTTATTTAATGTTTTGAATGATTCATTCACGAATAACATTTACCCTGTAGAATGTTATGTTAGTGGTTGTTGCAGTGTTTATTTATTGGTCTTGGTTTAGGAATGCATTTACATGTTTTGTGGTATTCAATACGTAATTTAAATCCAATTTTACTATTACGAACTTTCAAACAGCCATATTCATTACTTGCAGTATAATAATTATTTATATCATATATAATTGGCCATTTATCAAACTATATTGTCAGTAAATAAATAATTAGACCTTTTTGACACATAGAGCTAGTAGTGTCCGTTGCCATCTAGAAAACGATTGTCTTCCTATTGCATCAACTAGACCCCTTGTAATTTTAGTAAATTGTAGAAACAACTTAAATATTATCCTTATTGGGTGTAGCTAGGTTGAAATCCTCCCAAAACTTGACTACACCAAAAATGCTTAAAAAAATGAAATGATAAATAATCATTTTGATCTGCTGTTCGTTCAATGCATCTTTTGTAAGCAGTTTAAAATTTCTGCTGCCCTGTTTTGACTCCCTACTTTTTGGTTCCCTTAACCCTAGCTACACCCACGTCCCACATCCCCTATTAAACATTAACCTTGCATGGGTGTGGTGTGTCTTAGAACTTCGACTACGAAGAATACTACATGTCGCGCGACCCGGCGCTACTCGCGAGCACGTTTACGGCTAACGTCGCGTTCCTTGGCATGAGCTGGAAACAAATGCTTGGCCGGCCGACGATTACGTTGCTCGCTACGCAGTATTTGTTAGGTAAATAATGATTATTGTCTGTATCTGGAAAAGGTTTTCTTTCTTGGTTTTTTTTTGTGTGGTGCTGTATGGTGAAATTTACCCTAAGCAATTTAACGTACATAAATACGAACGTTAAATTAATGGATATAAAGTTCATTTTGGAACGACAAAAAGGACGACTAAATTGCAATGAAAATAAGACGGTATAATGAAAGTAAGGTTTATAATGTCTGTCATGTGATTTAATTTTAGCCATTGTTTAATCCTATTCACGGTAAATACAGTTTCTCTAACTTGGCAACAAAAACGAATTCGTCATACCATACATCATTTACACACAAATAAATATATCTATGAATAATTAAGACAGTAATTGAGGTGAAGGTTAGTCTTTTCCGCAAATGCTAACGACACACAAATATAATAATGTTATGGTTTATGGGGACGGCCGGGTGGCCAGTGTATTTTAAAAATTGTTTATATTTATGTGTAAGCATTAACAGACAACGGTTTACGGGTTGCTGTCTCGATCTCCGTGGAGTTTCTTGCCCGTTCTTCTCCATAGGTACCTACTACGCCTTGGAATGGGCAACTATAGTGTGGCGATTAGTGCTGTGCACTCCCTGAAGTATGCGCGGCGAGGAGGGACCGTGAGAGGCGAAGCGCAGCAGCCGATTCTCCCCCCCGTCTCGCCGCGCACATACCTCAGGGAGTGCACAGCGTTAATGCTCACACTATAGCTTCATATTTCTGACTGACCGACTCCTTGACAGTTCAAAAGTGCCTGGAAATGGTTTAATTGAAATAAATGCTTTGAGTTTGAGTTTGACATATATCTAACTAACCCAATTACCAATAAACTTCGTTACTAACCAAATCCATTTCTCTCAAACATGCTTTCTGAGCTATGAAACTTTATTTCCCCTTTTGTTACTACAGAATTTTCTACATCTTTCCATCATATATTTCAGATCAGGGTAAGATCCCAATGGCGATGATAACGACTATGAAGAAGCTCAAGTCAGGATATATTAATGGTACTAGAGTAACTCTTGGGAACCTTGGAGAGTTTTTGAGCACATCTGCTATTACGAACCTGAGTTTCCTTGGCAGTCAAGAAGATGGATATCCTGACAGTAAGCTTTTCTTTCTTATTTATAACTCACTTTCGCATTTATAATATTAGTTATGATTAATATTATTCGGGAAAATAAACGATTACACAAATATCAAATATATACAGGGTTATTTGTAAAACACCAGCAACCTCTTAAGGGGTCATTGTACTCATAATTATGAACAACTTTCACTATGGGACCAAAGTTGAAATCGCGAAAAAAAATCTGCGGTTCCCTACATTTATGTTCTCAGTTCTTGTCAAAATGTAGGGAACAGGTGATTTTTTTTCGCGATTTCGGATTATTTAGTCTCCATCCAAAATAGATATACATATCTTGGTCAAAATTATCGACGTCACGAAAAACTATTGAACCAAATATTATTATGTTACCATTGAATATCTATCTAATATCGTCCTTATTTGTTACAGAATTGAACCCAGAAGTCCAAACCTACTTAGAAGATCACTTACTGAAGTCGTTTAGCAACAAAATCAGCTACCTGCCTCGTCCCACAGTCGTACGCAATGCCCGTACGTTGCGCCGGCGCATGTCTGTGCGCGGCGCTATTAAGAAGACGCGGTCTATTAATGTTGACTGTACGTATTCTAAGAACAAAATACTTAAAATTCAACTTTAAAAATCTTTGAAATAAGGTCGAAAGAGAACTACATAAATAATAATAAAAGTACTCATGTTCTTACAATTATGCTGCATTTTTTTCGATCTTATTTCAATGAAGATAAGTTTATTTTTGCTTGTCACACCATAATTGTATCTGCTGAGCTTGATTTCTAGGCCGTACAAAATGAAAATATCTTAGATAGATTGTAATACAAGTTTTACTCTACAGCCGAAACACTGGGTATGGAAGGAGAAGCAATAGGTCGTTCTTTGGAACGCAAGCCGTCGTGGCTCGATGTAGACCCTGCGACCTACGGACGTAGCCCGTCACCCGAGGACGCTAAGCGAAGAGCTATTACTAAGTAAGTCATTTAAAAAGAAACAGTATGCATATGTCTGAAAAACAGGCTGAGAGGAGCTCATGGCTAAATAATAACAGCTACACGGGTCGATCGGTTAAGCTACGCTTGCTGCGGTCAGTCCGTGGATGGGTGACCATCTTAACATACCGAGACTTCTCCGTGCCTCGAAAAGCACGCTAAGCCGTTGGTCCCGGCGGTCATTCTGTGATCTTGACAGTTGTTACGGGTCGTCAGAAGCCCGAAAGTCTGACAACCAGTCTTACCAAGGAGTATCGTGTTACCTAGTTACTGGGTTGTGGAGGTCAGATAGGCACTCGCTCTATGTAAAATACTGTTATTAAGCCGCATCCGGTTAGACTGGAAGCAGACTCCAACATAGTTGGGAAAAGGCTAGGCAGATTGATTTTTTATGCATAATTATGTCTGAAAACAAGTTCTTACCGTGACAAGGCTTTAAAATCGACATCTGCACTTTTCAACCCCCTGCAAATCCTCCTTTTTGGCTGATAGTCCGGGGTTTTCAATTCATATGTACTTTCTAAGTTAATCTTGGATATCACTGACATCAGTGAAGGAAAACATTGTAAGAACATCTGGAGTTATAATAAATTTAAGTCTGAAATTGGCAATCCGTCTTGAGCAAGTGTGGTGATCAATTCTCATACCTTCTCTGTATGAGAAGACGCCTTTGCCCTGCAGTGGTGAATACTAGACTTCATAACATTCTTTGTCGAACCAATCGTCTCAGGGGGTCTACTCCCTAAGCGAAATCGTTACGGACGGCCGTCGTAATGGGCGCTTTGTTCTCCGTCACACTTACGCACATACCGTAAGTTAGACAGAGAGTGAAGCGCCCGTAAAGATTTCACTTAGGGAGTAGGCCCCCTGTGTCGCACCAATATTCTTTGTTTTGCATGATCAATGATAAAGCCTCGGGTTCGCGATGTGTTGTTGTTTCATCCTAATCCTAACTAATATTATGAATGCAAAACTGAGTTTTTTTGCTTGTTACGCTTTCACGCTTTGGCACATGTGTAGACTATGACTTGGGTTTAAACAAAGAATACTTTTTATCCCGGTAGTACGTCCCCGTGGGATAATTTCCGACCTCCATGCTGGCGAAGCCGCGGGCAAAAGTTAGTATTTATTATTTGTAATGTTTTAGAGGAACATCCACTACTACTTTATTGGCCAACACCCCTTTCATTGAAGTGACGAAAGAGAAGTCCCCTTCGCCGCCTGAAGGTAAGCGACACGATTCCGCCACGATTTCTTTGAACTTTAGCTTACAATAATTACATTACATCTACTTTCCTATAAAATAAAACTGCTGAATGCCTATTTTCCTTATATCAAACATGGGAATAGTTGTAGATTTTTCTTATCCATGTTCGCTGCCATGTTTGCACACATTATCATTGTATGAACTATCTTAAATATAAGGCGTGGTACAGAAGTACCCAGGCGCTAATATGGTTCATCGAGCAGTACAATGCGAGTATCACACAGCTATGAGCAGAGATCGGATAAGCGGATGCATAAAACCTTGTAGCCATCAAATTAGGTTATGAGCAGGCGCGCCACATGATAACGGGGGGCCCGGGACAATCTTTCGAACTGGGGGCCCCCCTCCACATACAAAATTAAAAAAAAACTCAATTTTTCTAACGAAAAAGTCAATGGATAAGTGGAAAAAAGGATTTTGGGGCAATTTGGGGGCCCTTCTCAAGGTTGGGGCCTGGAGCAATTTGTCCCAGCTGTCTTTGCTCTCGCTCTGCTTTTTCTGTCGACTCGATGTGCTTGTACTCGAGTACTAACTCTACCATAATATTTCCAGCAATAATAAACAAGAACCTAGCAGGCGTCGTCCGCAACCGAACGACCTCCGACTCAAACTCGGTGTACGCTGAACAGGAGACTGACGAACTAATCGCCATGCTGAGAGAGACTGAGAGTCTGGACGAGCAGGGAGACATACTGCAGTACCTCGTCGATACGCATGGACTTGATTTTAGTACAGGTAAACTTGAATTTGTATGTGAGGGGGTGAGGATTGAAAAGGAATTCATAAGTTTCGGGTGACTAGTGATAAAACAACAAGGTACGTTAAAAAAAAAAAAACATGCGGGGCAATGTTTGGGGACTGCCGATAGAAGTGAAAACTAAGTAACGCCATCTAACAAAAATATCAGGAATTTATGTGGCTTGCTGTCAAAACGAAAGCTTTAGCTCCATTAAAAAAAAAACAGTGCGTTGTCAACAAAAAAGTGCACAGTTTTCACAAAAAAAAAAAAAATACAAACAGCCCACTTCTTATGGTCGCATACCGAAACTACCGTTTAGTTATCGATAGCGTCGAAAACGAAATAGAAGCGCAATGTGCAAACTAATGGCTCATTTTCATTAGTCGATAACTCGGTCGATATAATTATGACATGCGGGGACTTCCTACAGGCGGGATAATGACTAATGAAAGTCATAAGTCCATAACGCGGTCGGTACACCGTCTGCGGGGAACCCCCGTAGCGGGCGTAGCGACCAATAAAATTCATAGGTCGGTAAAAAGCGTGCGGCGACTCACACCCAATGAAAATGAGCCTTCAAAGCAACTGCCAAACTTGTGGTGCAGTATCTCCGTTTACCGCAATTGTTCCCTATCAACTAATGAAAACGGTTCCCCGAATACGGACCCTATGGTATCATCATCTACATCATATCATAGCCGAAAGACGTCCCCCAAGCACCGCGACCTCCTCGCCATCACCTCGACCGATTCTGTGCCTCCCGCATCCAGCGAATTCCTGCGGCCTTCACAAGGTTATCGGCCTTATGGTATGCTTTACAGAAATCTCCAGCTCCCCACATGCGGGTCCTATCGAGTAATGAAAACGGATCCCTGCATTCGGGTGCTATGGCATGCGTTACAGAAATCTTCCGCACCCCGCATACGAGGCCTATCGACTAATGAAAATGAGCCTTAACTCTTTACTTACGGCAACTTCTCTTCTAACATCACTTATAATTGCAGACTTTCAATAACAATTTTTACAGGAATGCAAGAAAACGGCAAAATGGTCACAGTAAAAGACCTCCTAAAAGTCCTTTACGAGAAAGCATGCTCCCAAAAACTTTGGGGTCTCGTCCGTCACTCGGCCGGCATGCTCGGCAAGAGAGTAGAAGACCTCGCTAAGGCGGTTACAGACTTGCTGGTCCGACAGAAGCAGATCACAGTGGGTATGCCGCCTAATAATGAGCATACGATCACCGCGCCGCTGCCAGAGAATGAACTTAGGCAGTTGATACATCAGGTATGTTGCTGTTGTGTTGTCATGTGAAGGTTTTGTCAGGTACTGCTTAAACTCAGGGACTAAATATATTTG
Source organism: Conistra vaccinii (assembly GCA_948150665.1). Taxonomy (NCBI): domain Eukaryota; kingdom Metazoa; phylum Arthropoda; class Insecta; order Lepidoptera; family Noctuidae; genus Conistra; species Conistra vaccinii. The sequence continues at coordinate 14,969,513 of OX411324.1, read as the reverse complement.
TTTGTCTGATTCGCGACGTAGTTACGATAGCTGGTAGATTTCATTTAAATTGAACGGAGAGACTAGACAACTACAGGAATTTCGTTTTATAATAATATAATAATTATATTCGTTTAGCCAATGGCATTTTTGAGCCGTACCATACAAATATGTTCAGTTCCTTAGCAAAATAATTTGCGAGACGTGTATGAGTCTGAATTAATCATACCATAACTATAATATTTATGTAATAAGCTTTAATATTTCTTGCATGCAGTCATTTCGCCATGAAAATCAAGGGAATGAACAGAAAAAGGTAATAAAAACTGTTAATATAAAAATGACTAACGTTCATACCTACTTCTCTTATCATCTTAACTTTGTAAATGCTCATTACTTTTTGTTATTACCTTCACGGAATTAAAATTAAATTTCAGCATTGCATGTATTTTGTGTTTATTGCTGTTGATGATATCATGCTAAGAGACGTATTTTTCGGAGAGGCTGTAATAACAGCCGCACGGTTCAATCGATCAGGTTACGCTACGCTTACCGCGGTTGGTCCGTGGACGGGGACAGGGGTGATTTTTCAGTAGTCGGGTTTTAGTTTTTGAACTTGCTTTTATTTATTACATAATATATGAAAAAATGGATTAGCATTATCCTTCAAAACCATTCAGATTGTCACTGAAAGTGTATTACGCAATTAGGGTGCTGTACTTGGTAAAATGTCTACTTCGTCATGAACTATTCTCTTAAGCTTGTGTCGATTCAATTCTCTCGTTTCGACAGTAATCCAAAGGTTGATTTGTGACATAGACCACTAGCACTGACTGCTACACGAAAATTGACAATTGAAATAGTTAAATACATAATTTCATACAAAGACTGCTAAAATCATACATAACCCTTCCTTTTGGCTATGCCGTAGTCGGGTAAAAAAAGTTGGTGTTTCTCGCAGTAAATAATCTGACAAGGAGACATTTGACATTACGGACAGAAATAACTGTTTATATGTATCTACTTGAATTCATAATCTCAGATAATTTATATTCCATCGCCACTTACGTAACCATCTACTTTAACATTGTGTATTCTAAGTTGATTTTTGAGTGACCATTTGTAATAAAAACGTTTTGGTTTCAATAGAATTTGATCTTTGTTGTGTATAACATTAAGTTTGATGTTCCAAAACTTGATAATTATCAAAGATTCTGAATTCAAATAAAGGGTGTAAAAAGACCTAATATTTATTATTATAAACAATAATTATCAATAAGATCGTCTTTTTGTGTACCCGCCGCTCATCTATGAAACTGTAACTGTAGGTACCTCTTTATAAATGGGCGACTGACAAATATTTTCCTGCATAGAACATTGATCCCTAACTGAATATAATTATGGAGCACAATCGCGTCGAGCGTCGACGGAGTGAGTAGCCGAGTAAAATACTTTGCAGTCTTACATGTATTTCGGGTCGGCACTTAGTCGGCGTACTTACAAGTAAAAATCTGATATAAAAAAGGAAAAACCTAGTCGCGTAAATACGCACCTTCCCTATTAAATAAACAATATTGATTTTTTTACCTTACATCCGTACGCGGAAATTGATGAAATCGCAGTTCTTTATTAAGACCAGGCACTCCAAACACAATTTCCACGCAACCTCCACCCTCCCGCACCCCGCCACTCCGATATGTGCTAAACGCTAACGCATCAGTAATAAAGTTGTATATCGCGTGCGCTCTTTGACCATGTACGAGTTCGAAACTAAATGTCGTAAGTCTCAATTCTTATTTCGTTTATAATTAAAGTAATAATCGATCTAGAGAAAAAATATCTTATATTTGGATAGTAAACTATATTTTCTTACTGTAAATACTTATTTTAGACATAAAAGTCGAGTAATCTTGTTGTGGTTCTTAATAATCTTTAAAAAACACATGATTTTCGAATAAAAAATTAATCGAGCAAAGATATTCCAATTACGTATCTGTCTTATTTTTGGAAAGATAAGGATCCAATAAATCATATACTAAAATTCCATTTTGATTGTATACGCGACTGTTTCAGAATGTTAATGCAAATAACATACAATTTAGGGAGCCTCCTCTTAATGTAAGGTGACGACTTGCAATATTTTACAACACACGTCGTATGCACCATTTTCATTATTATACAATTAAAAATTAAAACAATACTAAATTCAAACCGATTCTCCTGAAAGTTATCTCCCGAACTACTAACACGGTAGCATTAAGCAGTTCGGGAGCGCGCTCCCCCTGTCTCGCCCCGCACGATTGCCCTGTCTAGACGTTTTCGTCGCACGACTGTATGATGTTTAGACTGTGATATGGGAGACATTTTTTATCTGTTTAGCCCATGTGCCCCTCCCAGAACTAAATCCTGGATTCGCCCTTGCCCAAAGGTTACCAGTACAACATAAATATCACATTTACGGAAATATACGCGACTCGGCTTCGTTAAGCGTCTTTTTACACCCGTTAACATAGGGGATTGCACAAATGAGATAATACAATGCATTCGTTGTTGTGCGCAGGCGTACGGCGACGACGAGAGTACGGCCATGTTGACTCAGGAGCTGCTGGTCTACCTCGCCATGTTCATTCGTACTGAGCCTCAACTCTTCCTTGAGATGTTACGACTGCGTGTTGGACTTATCATTCAGGTATGTATTTAGAACACTAACGCCCGGTTTATGGATCGAAAATCAACACAAAAATTTGCTAATAAATTGTCTAGCGCGTGTAACATGCTGTGATTGGTTGAAAGATTATCATACTGGATGTGCGTTTAATTTTGACGCGTCGATAATATTCGTTCCTGAAATCGTGCGTTACTGGAGGTTTCCACTGCCCGAAAACAGTAAAAAATAAATCAATGACTTTGATCCGTTTTTTAAATACAGTTTTTTTAAGGATCCAGTTTCTTCACTGATGTGGTATAAAATAACATAATATGTATATTGTTTATATCATATTATGATTAGTTATTCATGTTAACCGTAGATAGAGAATTGTATACTTAGATTAGCTATTAGTTGTGAACGGGTACTATCTAATCTAGTCGGGTAGTACTTTTCAAAGAAATCGTACCGTGAAATTCGTACTGGAGCCAGACAAAAAGTTTGCTTGCATACGCGAAGGAAATACAAAAAATATATTTCTGTCTCATTTACTCTTACTATTGTATTTAATAATTGTGTCCTTGTCTCATTATTATTTAGTCTTGTCTATTGCTATTCTCTGTCTACGATGTAGTGATTGAATACTTTTTGGACAGGTAATGGCCACAGAGTTATCACGAACACTATCATGCGGCGGCGAGGAGGCGTCCGAACATTTGCTGAACTTATCGCCTTTTGAGATGAAGAATCTACTGCACCATATTCTGAGCGGAAAGGAGTTTGCTATCAATAGCGGTAAATATAATTTTTCATATACTCGTATTTATAAGTTAAACAGTAATGTAAGATGCTTTCATGTAAGATTTCATCATTTATCTTGAATTTGATATAAGTAGGTATGTCTATACATATCTACTTATATATCTAGAAACTATTGTAATATATTTATGCTCGTGACTATTCACGAGCATAAATATATTACTATAGATAGCTCGGCAATAATATCTGACTTCATTTCATTTCTCGATTCATCCATTAATAACTGTCGTCAAGATGACGGCAAATATATGTGATCATTTGTGGAAGGCATATACAAGAGGCAGCACAAATATGTGACATCGAAGGAACACCAAAATTATGTCAAATATTTTTGATCACAATAGGTATAGGTATCACATTCTTCTGAATTTAACTGAGTAGGCAGATATTTATAACGCAAGAAATGTCCGATATTATTGTTTTCTAAGAGGTGACACAGCTTTTTGTAGCCGATGCAGCATTCTTTATTTTGGATTAGATGGTCTCAGTGTTCCATTGATGTCACATATTTGTGCTGCCACTTGTACACACCTTGTGCCTTCCACAATGATCACATAATTATATTTGCAACAGATATCTTGACAGCAAATTTACTGAATGAATCATGAAATCAGATATTATTGCCGAGCTGTCCAAAGGTATATTTTTATGATCGTGACTGTACACATTGTGTAAAATTGTAACACATTTACAGTTCAAGGTTTAATGATGCATTACAAAATTAATCAGGCTGTTATGAGTAGAATTCAGTGGTCTATCTAAAGCTACTTTTATTTGTTTACTCCTACTTCTAAACTAGAATCATATCAATGGTAAAAACAATTCCATCTTTGTTCAATTATCTTCTTGTCATAACATCCCGAATATCAAGCTGTAATGCATCTTGTAGATCTACATTTACTTTTTACAGGGTCAAATTAAATGAGCTAGCGAAACTCCGAAGACGGGATGGGTAACGATATTTAATGACGAAAAATACTTATTAGTCTTACTTTCAAGTAACTACAGCTGACTGCGGTCTCAAGGCTGCGCTGGTAGTATAGTTACTTGATATCAGGGACCGAAACCGGTATGATGAATACGGGTATTTTTTCGGTAACAACATTTATCTTTTTTACAGGTATTTTTAAAAGTTACCTTAAATTGGATACAACCATTAATACCGGTTACCGAAATAAAAATTACGTGTATCTCACACGAGCCGTCGGCATTAGTCAATGGGCGCACATCGCCTGTGTATTGTGTAACCGGTGTTAAAATGGTAACCTAAATGAGGTAACATGTTTCTTCTTCTTGGTTACCCAGATAGCGGTAACCTTAGTCGTAGGAGTAACCAAAATTTTTCGATACCGTAATTTATACAGGTTTTCGGTCCCTGTTTGAAATTATGATTTAAAAAAACATGCGGGGCAGTCTTTGGGGACTGCCGATAGAAGTAAAAATTAAGTAACGCCATCTAACGAAAATGTCAGGAATTTATATGGCTTGCTGTCAGTACAAGAACAAAAGCTGTAGCTCCATTTAAAAAAAATCCAAAAGAATGAAACAGTGCGCTGTCAACAAAAAAGTGCTCAACGCGCCTTCGGTGACGATGACGCGAGTTCCATGATTTTTGTTCACCCAAAAAGTGCTCAACGCGCCTAAAGAAGTTTTCAGTTCAAAAGTTTTTTTTTGTTTTATCGTCATGTCATGAGATATCGACAACCTTCTCTGTGTAGTTTTGCTAGCTAATTTAATTTGACCTTGTTTTTAGTGGCTAGTACCAGTAATTATCTGAATAAATGTTTCCTTTTTGCAGCAAACTCTACAGTTGTATTAAAGGCAAAATTCAGTAAGAATAAAGGCGAGTGGTTCTGTGGCAGCAGAGTTATGCTTATGTTCATGTCCGAATGCACCCCGTTGCAGAGTTGTGACCTTGTGTATACGTCCCTTAGCACACGATTTTATATTCTAAGTGTGTGATTGTGCTGGTCTCAAATATAATGTTGTATCCGAAGTTTTAAACCACTCCTAAAGATAGTTCTTATGTGCGCAATTGGTGAACGAGTATTCACATTTCACTAGCGACCGTATTGCTAAGTCCATGAAGATCAAAAATTTAAAGTTTGTTTCGGCTTGCGATATTCAGACCCGCCCGTCCAGACACGTCCAGCAATATCGATATTTTTAATGGGAACAATACGGTGTAAATTCGTCTGTGAAATGAGCTTGCGCACCTGTATAACGGTAAAAAGACTGTCATTGCGATATTTTTTTTTGTACTGTACCATACCTGGGAATCTTCTGGTAACGGAGATATTGAAGGTCCAAGTTAAAATTTTCACAAAAACACGATTTAAATGCTATAACTTAAATTTGAAACCCTGTGCCGTTGCATGCACCAATAAGCATAATGTTTTGCGTGCGTTACATTGCGCCGTTGCGTGCTGCCGTAAACAGCAAATATTTACACCAAAAATAAAAGTAGTTTCCCAGCAATCATTTTTGCTCAATGTTTCTTATACAGGGTGGCAGGTACATCGACGCGAAGCCTGATACCATGGATTCAGTACATGATTCTGAACCCCCCTGCGTTGAAATAATTCGTCGGTTATTTTAAAAAAATCTGCTGTTCCATACATTTTGACCGCGTAGGTATTGCACTTTTCTATGAAACAGCAGATTTTTTTTAAAATAAAATAATAGACGTAATCATGTACTGAATCCATGGTAACGGGCTTCGCGTCGATGTCCCTGACACTCTGTATAGATGAACAGAATGCGTAGCGGACGGCTATGGGATAGGTCTTTTACACCCAATATTTTTTTTATCCATAAAAAATATGAAACGCAGTACCTACAACTGAAGGGATGTCAATGCGCACTAATCACAATGCTGTTCAAGTCTTCCAAATTTAAATTACGGAAAAAGGACTGTTATGTCTGAGACTGCATTTTTAAATATCTTTTTTTATTTCGTTTTTTATTTTTTACTTTTTGCTTCTTCCGTTATGCGAAATAAGTTCTTGCTGTAAATAATATGTAATTACAACCATTACTTATATTCATTTATGTTTGTGTCCCGATTAACTGTTAAAACTTTTGAATGGAGTCTTATGTTTGAAGAACCAACGTCGTTCTGTTATGAAATGTTTCATTTTATTTACAGTTGGTCGCGGTAACTTCTCCATAGTAAGCAACAAGTCTCATAGATATGGCAAAAAGTCGCAGATTGTTTTAGAAGGGCAAACTCTACAAGGCGGTATTGAAGACTGTAAGTATCAACCAATTTTTTTATATAGCACAGTGCAATTGTCATAATTATATTTAACTTTTGTTTTGGCTAAAAGTCTGAATAGTCGCGATGTAAGTGTACGCTTGACTCGAGGGTCAGCTAACGCGTTTTCACTCAGGCCGTACGCTAAAGGCTGTTCGTTTGTTGCAAATGAGCAGCCACTTTTTGCATTTAAATTATGTTGTATATTTGCCTTGAAGTATCACATCATACTTTAACAAGAGACAGTAAAGTCACAGAGAATATAATTATGTTCCTCACCTTAAGGGCTATTTTTCTCTGTTCATTTCACCATAGAATCTGCTTTACCGACTAAGCATTAGCGTCCTAACTTGATAAAAGAAAGAATTTGAATACTGACGTAGATATAAAAGACTTGATTGTACAAAAAAAAACTAGATGCGCCATTTTAACTGCCTGCTACTGTATATTCATAATGAGACTTGTGTTTATTTTTTTTTACTTAGCACCTACTACTGAGCCGGATCGCCAAGGACAGTGGTTGCGCCGGCGACGACTCGACGGAGCCCTTAATCGAGTGCCAAGAGACTTCTATCCTCGCGTATGGGGCGTCTTAGAAAGGGTATGTCTTTACGAAATTATATATTATGAGACTAGCATTTTCCCGCGGCTTCGCCCGCGTGGAGGTCGGAAATTATTCCACGGGAACGTATTATCGGGATAAAAAGTATGATATGCCCTAACCCAGGTCAGGCATGGGTAGACCATGGTCTACCCATGTACAAACGCCAGCACATTAACCTAATCCAATCTGTCAAATTATCCCAATCAACATTGAACCTTATTCTTTAGCGATAAAGTTGAAAATCGATTAAAGAAATTTGACACATTGTAGTAACTTGATGTGCTGGCGTCTGTACCGAATTTCATACAAATCCGTTCAGCCGTTTTAGCGTGAAAGCTTAACAAACAAACAAACTCACTTTCGCATTTATATTATTAGTAACAATTGATTCTTGAATCAACAACTAACCAGTATTTTTTTATTCCAGTGCCAAGGCCTAGTAATTCAAGGCAAAATTCTACAACCGAACCTTACCCAAGAGATGACGTCAGGAGAACTAAAATTCGCGCTGGCAGTGGAAACAGTATTGAACTCGATTCCTCAGCCGGAGTATCGACAACTGGTGGTCGAAGCTCTCATGGTGCTGACCCTCGTTGTGGAATATAAGGCTGTGGCACATCTAGGCGGGACGATTGAAGTCGAGAGCCTGGTTCACAGGGCCAACCAAATATTTTTGGATGATCAGGTGAGGTGGCTTTTTGATATTGTTCATTGAGCTTACATTATTATTGTATGACAGTCAGACAATAATAATGTAAGCTCTTGCATTTCACTATAGTTTGAGTTCGCCTATGCCTATAGACTCCTGCACTAAACAGTATGGAGCTGTCAGTTGTAAATGATCATGCCCCGTAATTTAGTAAACGCAGGAGCCTTTGTGGTAAAATTTAATATGACCTCAAATGTAAATTAAGGAATACTTTTATTTAATTCTTTACGCATTTCTTTTGATAAAATAAGGTTGACGTACTATTTTCAAATGCTAGCCTTGAGCATTGTTAATTATTACTTTATTTTTTTATTGTTTATTTCTTGCTCTGGACGGTTTTATGGCTTTGATTTCCTATTTTATGCTATATGCGACGTCCGACGCCGACGTCAGCGTCAACGTTCTGATCGACGTCTGAATGCAACAAGACGCTGACGTCGACGTGTGAGAAACCACAACAGTACATTTCTATAGTAAGCATCGTAACGTGGCGTACGGCGTGACGCTGTAAGCGGCCGACGGCGCGGCGTTTATAGGAGACCATAGCCTAACTAACACGTCTTTCTACATCGTTCTCATAATATGTACCAACATAAATAATTTCAACATTGATAACAAACAATATTTTGATATAAGTGTCCATGGAGTTACTTATCTCTTCTTCTCCATAGGAACCTGTTACGCTTTAGAATGGGCACGTTTCTGTCTGTCGACGCTTTGAGAATTCTTAGAGTTTGAGTTCGCTAAAATAAGGCTTTGTTCCCAGATGCGTTGCAACGGCGACGCGACGCTGTGCTGCGCCAAGGACAGCCCGCGCGGCCCCGCCGCCGCGCTCGTGTGCGGCGGCGCGGCCGGCGTGTGCCAGCATCTGTACGACAGCGCGCCCAGCGGCTCGTACGGCACCATGACGTACCTTGCGCGCGCTGTTGCCGCTCTGCTAGCTGATACCATGCCACTCGACTCGCCTATAGAGTGCACTATCACTTAGAACATGCAATGACAGATCAGCAACTGCAGTATAGTTTGACCGAGACCGCTGTACCGCGCTTTAGGAATGCGCAGCGAGGCGGGCAGCGTTGACGAATGAGCGGCGAGAGGCCGTGAGCCTTGACGAATTAGCGGCCTGCACTTCCCCCCCTGTCTAGCCGCGCACATACCTAAGGCAGTACAGCGGTCTCGGTCAAACTATACCATGTCTATCTGGCTAGTCTGCTAGTACAGCTGTACAAGTATCTCTTGGCGCGTGTCCAAATTTTCGCGAAACAATTTCACAAATGTTTACCAACAACCATGTCAAGCGCCAAAATGATCCTTGTAGCACTCTAGATCCGATTGAAGAGCTATGCTCAATAAATAAGTGAAGATATAATGGTTATTGCAAACAGGAATAGTGCTCGAAAGCGCAGCAGTGCGATTTCGAAGTACGTATTTTCCTGCTAGAGATGAGACTTTTCTATTGGTAAAAATACCTAGCGAGAGAGTAGAGTAGGTCTCTCTGCTTGCCATGTTTAATATCTTAATCTCACTCCCGATTGTTAGCGTATTAGAAAAACCGCTAGCATTATACGTTTGAACGTCACTTAACTTTAAGCAACGTTTATAAATAAACCCCATAATGTGTATGTATCCTAATGCTTTCCCTCTAATGCCAACTTGCCAAGCCCCAATCCCATCAACATAGTGAAATATTTAGTGTCAGTACTTGTTCATGTTCATGTACTTTCTCCTCCTCTAAACCTTTATAGATCTTTGTAATATGCATAAAACATCACTAAACACCATCACATTTACTTTTCAAATTGTGTCAGTAATACCTGTACGGCTGTGCACACACCTGACTCAAGACTGTCTTTAAAGATGTCTTAAGACAGACAATCGCTCTACTAAAACAATGATGCCACCTTTGATTATTTATATGTCTAGATACATAACAAACAAGCCAACTATTTTATGCTGGTGTGCGTGACAGTTACGTCTTAGCCCACGTTCGCGCGGACGTAATAATATTGCGGCGGGATTTTATAGCGCACTGGATTTTCAACTCTCGGTGTTAAGCCGAGCGTTGAGAATCCAACGCGCTGAGACGCACTTTCGTCCCAGCGCGTTGATTAAACGCTGTTGGATTTTCTACTCTCGGGTCTGAGCAGAGAGTTGAAAATCTAGTGCACGAAAAAAAGTCGTCGCGCGAAAAAATTCGCGTCACGTCATTGTGCTTTTCTAGTGTGCGTGCTTGTTAGCGGCTAACAGTTGGACGCTTTGACTGTCTATCTAGACATATTTATATCTTTGGATGACGCATGCTCTTGAAACTTAAGTCTCACAATCAGAACTGACGAAAATCTACTGGAACTATTTTGACACAAAAGATCCACAGACAAACTCGTGACTGCAACGTCTAATAATATCCCTATTAAAACGTGTAGCATAGATGGCATTTTGCCATTATTTTTTTAGCAATGTTGCATTGCATCTCAGGTTGTCTAGTTATGAGTATTTAAACAAGAAAGCCCTATTTTATAAGCCAAAAAAAAACAGTGATTAAAATAGATTATTTTCTCTACAAAAATAGAATATTTTCTCTACATAAAAATAATAGTTACTGTTTTCCGTCACAATGATTGTGACACTTGTGACCAAATATATATTTTTGGACATTAGTATTTTATTGCTTTATCTAACAACCATACTACAGATATTGTATAGGTATTATTAAATCTATTTATAAAAAGTTGATTATTTTCTGATATTAAAATTATTTGAACGGCATCTTGTTTGAGATTCATTTTATAATAATCCAACAAAGTTCCCCTGTATGGTTCAATAGTAGTTCAAAAAGCTGTTAGCTACTTCTGGGCGTGATATTGCTTTCGCAGTGAAGAAGATTCTTCTAATAGGATATGGTTCACCATGTCATAACCACATTGTCATAAATATGATAGTGAGGAGCTCGCGGCTAAGTAATAACAGCCGGACGGGGCTACGCTTGCCAGGGTTGTTCACTGGATGGGTGACCATCTCTACATACAGAGACTCCTCCGTGCCTCGGAAAGCACGTTAAGCCGTTGGTCTCGACTGTAATTCGTGGATCTTTGACAGTCTTTACGAGTCGTCAGAAGCCCGAAAGTCAGATACCAGTTTTACCAAGGGGTATCGTATTTCGTATTACCCAGTTACGGGTTGTGGAGGTCAGATAGGCAGTCGCTCCATGTAAAATAATGGTATTCAGCTGCATCCGGTAAGACTGGAAGCCGACCCCAACATAGTTGGGAAAAGGCTAGGCAGATTGATTGATGTTAGTGGGGTTGTAATAATAATATTAGCTTATAAGATTACCTGCATAAATTATATGTGATACTAGCAGCAAAAAGCTTTATTTAGTCACAAGTAGATATGTTTATAACATGAGAACAGAATAATAATATAATACCAGTCTATTACTGTCCCACAGCAGGGCAAATGTCTTCTCATGCAGAGAAGGCATGAGCGTTGATCACCATGTTTGCTCAAGGTGGATTGGCGATTTCGTACTTATATTAATTGCAAGAAGTCAACATTTCCTCCTGGTCCTGGTGTCAGTGATGTCCAAGAAAGTACATAATGACAGTGACATACTTTTCCGGATTTTAACCCAAAACCTCGTGCATGCGAGGCTAGGAGGGGGAGAGGCCCAGGGTTACCCAATGGGCCATAACAAGACTTTAAACACAAGCATGTTGTAAATTCATAATAACAGCATTTTTATTTATAACACCTATTTATTCTAAATTGTAGACTATGTCTGGCAATAAAAACATCTACATGAAATGTACACTTTGCTAAAAACACAATAATTTTAATTATCGTCACAATAATATGTCTATACAACACTAAGCTTCGTCTTTTTTACCAAAGGGATTCATCTTTGATAGCCATGAGGTTGTGTTCCTGAAAAGAAAAGAACAATTAATCATAAGACTATACATATACAGACAGTGGCGGACTAAGCCTATCGGAGGCCCGGGGCGAGAAACTAAATGCCGAAAACCCGCCCAGATATGCAGAAAAAATTGAGAACTAGAAGAACGTAGAATATAAGAGCGAGCGAACGAAGCTCGAAATTTTAGCACACTACCTCGAAAAGGTTAGGTTTTCTTATGACCATTCATAATATACTCGTAGTAGAAACATACTTTAGTTGTAAGCTAGAGCGAGCGCAGCGAGCTCGGAAATTTTAACACTACATTTATATTTAGCATAATGTAGGGGGCCCATGGTGGACCGCACCTGCTGCCCCCCCTTATTCCACCAGTGTATACAGATTTGTTGAAACAAACACTGCCTCTTCTTTTATTTAACTTAATCCTATATCCTAATAATATTATAAAAGTGCGAAAGTGAGTTTGTTTGTTTGTTACGCTTTCACGCAAAAACGGTTGAACTGATTTGGATGAAATTTGGCACATGGGTAGACCATGACCTGGATTAGGACATAGGATACTTTTTATTCCGATATTCCCCCGAAATCGAGACTTGGCCCACGTTCGCACGGAAGTAAAAATATCGCGGTGGTCCGGTGAGATTTTATCGCGCACTGGATTTTCTACTTTCGTGTTAAGCCGAGCATTGAGAATCCAACATAGTGAGTGCAACCCAGCGCGTCGAAAAACACACTTGCATCTTTAACTCTTGGCGCTAAGCAGAGGGTTGAAAATCTAGTGTGCGAAAAAATATCGCCCGTGTGAACCTGGGCTCGCTATAATGTAATGACTATGAAGCTAGCTACAATGGAGAAATAATTCATTTAGATCTTGAATTAGACAAACAAATTATTTGTCTAATAATTTAATTCTACTAACATATTGAATTATTGAAATAAAATTGAATGCTTGTGGAAAACTGATATCAATCATGTACAATATACAAAGTTGTTAAATGGCTTTTTAAGGAACAGATGATGCTATGAAAGGGAAAAGAGATTTTTTATTACAATCTTAAATTAGACTGTAAGCAGCTACACAACATCTTGCGTCGAACACATAACATGTTGTGTTTACCTGTAATTGGTTGTGCAGTAATATTAAAACAAATACCATTCACCACTTGTACGCATGTTGGTAGACCTTAAATAAATAAATACATAAAAATAAATAATAAGTTAATAGTTTGTAATAATCAGGCATGAACATTATAAATCTGCTTTTGTCTTCTGCCCTCATCTCAGTTATGGGGTTGCAGCTAGGGTTGCCAGGACCAAAAATAGAAAAGACAGATTCATATTTAGGCGCGGGAAAACACAAGTGGCGAGGGGCGTGGGCGAGGTACGGGCGTGGCGCAGACGTTGCGCGCTTGCGCCGCCCGTTCCATATTTCATATAAAATGTATAGGTACGACGTGGCGCGGAACATACACAAGAGGCGAGGCGACGACGATACGGCGAGGGCGTTGTGTGGATGTTCCGTGCCACGTCGTTCCTATACATTTTGTATGAAATATAAAACAGGCGGAGCCACACCGTCGCCACGCCTGCGCCACTCGCCATTTGTATATGTCCCGCGCCTTAGAAGACACAGTTTCATATTTAGGCGGAGATTTCGCCCTGACAGCCTGAAAATCCGGCATTGAAAAGAAAAAAAATTGGGACATTTATTTGTGTATTTACTACTGTTATTCATTTGAGAGTTACTCTACTCCTAATATTATATTATTATGAATCACAATTTTGCGAGTCCGCAAGAATCGCTCGGGCGTTTTCGTTCGGCATCTTTTGGGAGCGCCAAAAGGCCGCATTTGTATATATTTGGCCAGACATGATTGTAAAAAGCTGGACATGTCCGGCTAAAGACCAACACCTGGCAACGCTAGTTGCAACAGTATTTTTACCTTACATTCCTACCATCTGTTATTTCAGTGTTCAGTTATTTTCTTGCCTTATCATCATACACACAATCTACCCATCTATTATTGTATAGTCATTTTTACCAACATTAACTTGTAAACAAATTATCATACCGGCAACTAAGTACTTACGATATTTCCTCAGGTGAAGTTTTGGTTGACTCAATTCCTGCAGCTTTCAATTTTTCTACCAGATTTTTTCTGTACATGTTCTTTAAAGGAACAGGTTTATTGGCTGCCTCTTTCTGCCTGGCTAGTTTGCATAGAGCCTCATACCATGTGAGACCATACCATTCTATTTCTTCAGGAGTATACTGGAAATAATAAAATTGACAGTGTTGATTCCAGCCCACAAATTTCAATAACTATCAAAATGGCTGACCCAATTCACAAAATTATGTCAATTTGCTGTTCTTGGGACAGATCTGTACTAGAAAGTAATATTCTGTACAAAGTGCATAGGATGTTTATTCTGACTAGTATTATTTAAGATAAATATTGCAGGACGACTCACCGATGATAAATAAGTTTTATACTCCTCATACACTTCTTTCTGTTTCTGCGGATCATATGCATATCGGGGACACCCATTCATCAATTCAATTAGTATTTGTTTCTTCAACTTCAATGCTAACATGGACACTAAGTCACATGCAGGTGTCTTCAGTAAATAGTGGTCAAAACCATAATGATCATTGATCAAACTTATTGTACGGTCAGTGACTGTTACCGACAGATGTGTTTTCAGGATCTCAGATTTCACAACAGTCCTCTTCAATACGGGTACCCAATAATGAGGTACCCTACGTCGCCGCGGATCACGTTTTTGGAAGCCTGAAAATGGTTAATCTTCATGACTTAGTGACATAACCTATGCACTATTATTTACATATAAGAATAGATAAAACCTACCTTTAATTACAGCCTCGCCTCCCCACAGCCCCTCATTGATTTCCGCCGGATATTTCAATGGGATAGGGATGTTCTGTACAGGCAATATTTCCCCAGTTAGGTCGTCGCGCTTCCATTTCCCTTCCTGAGGTATGTAGTGAACAGCAACAGGCTTCAATACTTTCCATTCGCGCCAGAATTTCTTGTATGCGACAGGTAATTCAGAGGCAATGCCTATTTCAAACCTACTCTTTTTCTTAAAAGTTTTTGACAGATGACGAGCTGTAGCCTGAAATAATTTACGCGTCAATAATTTGCAGCAAGGTACAAATAAAATTGTAATCTCTACAAGGTAATCATAAAATGATGAAATGTCTCTTGAACATTAAACTCAACGTTGCTTACCTGGATTCTCGAAGCCATTGAAATAATTTGTGATTAGAACCATATAACTATGAAAAAGTGTTATTTTAATTGAAACAAAATTTCACGTACGGCCAATAATCTTTTTGGTTGACAAATTTAGGAAATTGACAGTTCACTTCACTTGGCAAGGCAAAGATGACATTTAGTGTTGACAAATGACAAAACGGAAGTCTATTTGCCTATGGTCCCCCTGTTTACACCATAGACATATAAGTTTACACCTCAGAGTAATAACTGTTTACACGCACTGTGGATCGTAAAAAGACTCCAACAAGACATTGGTATCGATTTTTTGAAAAACACAAAGACATTAAATTATTGGTATCAATAGACGGGACATAGCGTACAAAATCGTAATCCGATACATTTGTCCTAGTGGACAAAAGTCGCTTAGTCTAGTGTGGTACGCCTGCATGTCAAGACGCATTTATGTCCACCAAAAGAAAATTATTTTCGAACTATATAAGCAGAATTGTGCATTATGGTATTGCTAATCTCATACTGAAAAAAAATACTAGACTTTAGTTTGTTTAACCTACCTATTTTATGCCTATTTTGTCATCTATAAATTATTTATGTAAATTAAATAATTTTCTCCGTTATGTCAAACTATCTGACGGTTGGTAATCAAATGTTGACGTCGGTAAAAGCGTATCATGTCAAACTAGTAAATGTCATTTTTACCATGATTTTGCTATAATATGGTAGATGGCGTCACTGAAACATCGGATCACAGTTTTTCTATGACATTTCTTCTGATAGCCTCTCTATAGTATCTTAAATCTCTTTGGAAAAACACAAAAAATATTAGTCAGCTTCCCGAAAACTGATGAATAGATGTGGCGTAAATAGTAGTCCATCGCTCGCTAGAGTATGCGATTGCACCGTAAATGTTTCGAAACTCATCACATGAAACAAATCTCATATCTTGTTTTGTTGAAAATGCTTTTGCACTGCACGAAACATGAGTAAGTAAACTTTTGACGTACGACAGGGATAACCTTTTCGTAAATGATGACTATGGTTACTAAGGGTGGTATTACATTTATCAAATATCTTGGTCCAATGTACATTTGATCAAAGAAATTGGACGACTTCATATCAAGAAATTTGATGAAGTCGTCCAATTTCTTTGATCAAATGTACATTGGACCAAGATATTTGATAAATGTAATACCACCCTAAAATCTGTTTCATTTTGACAGTTCAACAACATTCATTGCATTACACAGAGGCGGATTTTCAAAAATTTCCGGTCAAAACCCCAATACACGAAGTCAGCCATGACAGTCACGTGATTTAATTTTTCGAATCTTGACAGGTTCCGTCATCCAATGACAGTTAATACAATATTTTAAACGAGTATTTTTTAGGCTAACCTTTATTACGAAGTACCGTCTTTTACATATCAAGCGACTATCGTTTTTAAAATCCAGAATTTTAAAATTAATAGTGCTGTATTAAAGTGTTTGGTGTAACATTTATCATGGATTGTGAACCTGGAGGTATGTAACTGTGCATTTATAATAGATTTATTATTATTTGTGATTGTTTATTTGAACCAGGATTAGACTAATTTGTAAGCTAAATTTTACATAAAAATTCATTTCATTGAGCTATAAAGTAATAGATTCATCAGAATCAGATTATGTTACAAATATCATAATAAAGGTACAAGTCTTAGCTTAATATCTGTGATAAGTATAGTTGCTAATATGTGCTACTCTTCTTGTATTCCGTAATTGAATATTAAAAATAAAAAACACGAAAAATATTTTTTTACGATTTCTTCCTTTTTTTTTAGGATCATCTTCTGAGAATGTCGTCATACTTCGTCAACAATTAGTTAAACATTACAGAGATTGTAATTCAAAAGATGACAATGAAAAATTTTTAAATCTTGTCTATAAAGTTAAATTTTTTTTGGGTGTTGAAGATGATTTAACAGATTCCTCAAAACATTTATTATCGAAGTTTATATTCGAGTATAAACAAAAGTGGTCTTCTGCGAAAAGAAACAATATTTATTTCAATAAAAAACAATATATTTGGCTCAATAAAGGTATATCTTTTGTTGTTAAAAAAAATGTTCCAAAACGAGTTGGTGGAAGACCTTCAAAAAATTTTTCTGAGAGCAGTGATCGATCTAATCGCAGAAAAACCGAAAATTTACGTATGGAAAGATCTAGTAGCGAACTTTTATTTGCCGCCAAAATGAATTTAAAAAGAGATGGTCGTTTGGAATCTGATATTTACTAGATATGTAAATTAGAGTTAAATAAAGCTTAATTTTATGCTACTCATGTTTTTTCTTCAATCCTTTCGACTTTTTGAACGTTTAAATCAGTCAAAAGGTTTTGACCGGAAATTTTTGAAAATCCGCCTGTGTGCGTTATTTACGTTTTAGAGCAGATTTTTTTTCCAACTTATGAAGCAATGGATCTGATTCAAAACGATTCAGATTGTGATTGAGAGTGTATTACGCAATTAGGGTATTGATTAGAGTTGAAGACCTACTCGAGGATGATCTTCTTGACTGAGAATCTTCATAAATGTTAATTCTAGCACTGATCTATAACTATAATTTTAGGTTAGGTTAGGTTGGTCGAGGGGCCGTACTAGGCCGGCGAACAACGATGACTCATTATTTTCTTAACGCGAATGGACATAGTTCTCTTGGGAAAAACCTTTATACGATTTTCTCCCATAGAACAACGGGGCATATTTAGTCGCTTGTTCACAAAAATGTATAGATAATGACAGCTTGCTGTCAAATTCTTAGATTAGTGATAGTAGTGACATCTGAAGCAAGCAAGTATAACCCTATTTTGGTATGTGATAGCTGATTATACAATAGTGTTTCGATCCCACTATTTACGCCACAACCTGTATGTATGAAAAAGTATTGCGTTCCACAGAGGAACTACACTCCGCTGTGG
Source organism: Conistra vaccinii (assembly GCA_948150665.1). Taxonomy (NCBI): domain Eukaryota; kingdom Metazoa; phylum Arthropoda; class Insecta; order Lepidoptera; family Noctuidae; genus Conistra; species Conistra vaccinii. The sequence goes on along the minus strand of OX411324.1, from coordinate 14,951,369 downwards.
TAAGGACAAGGGTTACTACCGCGTGTACTAACCGCGAAAGGTAGAGGCGAGGGGTGGATTTACTTAAGAAAATTTTCTTCATACAAAAATTTCAAAAAATTTAAAACGCTTTGGAATGCTAGTAAAACTGGATAAAATGATAATTATCATGTTCAAAAATTGTGTTTAGCCAAACATTTAAAGCGTAGATCTGAAGATATCAGCATTCCAATAAAAAGAAGTGAGATGGTGATGACGGCTGTGGTATGGCGATGATTTATCTATGGATAGTGATAATTTCGTTTCGTGTGTATGGTGATGACGCTTTATACATCAATTTCAAATTATAAACGACAAACTGTAAAGAGATCCACATTTTTTTAATGGTTTAATTAACTCTCTTAATTATCATAACAGTCTTTAAACATTTTTCATATCATCTTACATAACATAACATATTTTTATGTTAATTGAGATTTGGTCAGTTTTTTGGTAATCAATCAGTGTAAAAACCACCCGAGGCATTATCCACGTATACAGACTTGTATACGTGGATAATGCCAGGTGACCGAGCACGTAATCAAATAGACTACATCGCGACAAGAGATGGAGATCGCGCATAAGCTCCACTAAAACGTATCGTGGACCGGATTGCGGGAGCGACCACGAATTCTTAGTGGCAACTGGTAAAGATGTGTCTCAAACTGAAAAGATGCCAGCGATTATTTCAACTGACACAAATAAGACCAACTGGGATAATAAAGGCCTTCAGTGAGTGCAAACACTAAATCAACCAACTTTGCCATTAACTGTCATGACGACACCGACGACAATTGGAATAGAGTGAAGAATCTTATCGTTTCATCACGCGAAGAGAGCCAGAGCAAGGCAGTTGATGCTCCGAGAAAGATATGGATAACGAAGAAAACATGGAAGGCCATCAGAGAACGAAAGGAACTGCTTAAAGGCAATGTTGACTCTGCGTTTGCAGACTACCGGAAAATTTCGGCAACGGTTCAACGTCTGTTTCGCAGGGACTATAATGACTACCCGAATTCAGTTTGTCAGTACATAAAAACTATGCGCAAAAATTCCAGTCAAGTGATCTCTTCATTAAAATTAAGAGTATCACTCAAAAACTCAAGCCGAACATGGGTCATAGAAAATGAGGAAGGAAGACTGTTGACCGAGATAGGTCAAGTTACAGAAAGATGGAGATCATACTGTGAACGCTTATACGCCGATTCTGCAGCACGAGCTCCAAATGCCTCGACTGTAGACAAGCAATGCATGGAACCCAACATCCTCGAATCTGAAATCCGAGGTGCAATGGACAAACAATTTTTTTGCTGAAGAGCTTAAGTACCTACGGGATCCAGGGGCAAAGATAAGGCTTGACTTAAGCAATCAAGTCTTAAAAACAGGCAGATGGTGCACTGCCTGGAAGGAGTTCCTACTAATTCCTCTGCACAAGAAAGGCTCAACAAGAACGTGTGGGAATTACCGGACAGTCGCACTTATATTTCATGCTAGCAAAATAATGCTTTATGTAATCAAGGGACGTCTACAATCGTACCTTCAGTGGCAGATACCCAGTGAACTGGCGGGTTTCGTGAAAGGCCGAGGCAAAAGAACATTTATTGTGAATATGAGGCAAATAATTGAGAAAAGCCGAGAGTTCAACACGCCAATTCTAATGATGTTTGATTGCGTCAGATGAGATTACCTGTGGACCATATTACAAGAGATGGGCGTACCTCAACATCTCATGTCGTTGATCGCTAATCTGTACTAAGACGGCGTATTCATGGTAAAGGTTAATGACGTCATTTCAGGCCCTTTCAACCCAGAAAAGGGCGTAAGACAGGGGTGTATTCTTTCTTCTATTCTCTTTAATATATATGGAGAATACATAATGAGGAAAGCCTTTCTCGATTTTCCTTTACGGCTCATAGTCATGTCGATTCGGGCAATAGAACTGAAAAAGATAGAAGCTTTTAACATGTGGTGTTGGTGAAGAATGGACCGCCAAGAGAACGAAGTTGAACGAACCAATCTATTCTCGAACAATAAGGGATATACTATCCGATCTGTTATCAAAGGCTTCTCGGTTACTTTGGTCACATTGCCCGTCGGGAACCGGATAACCTTGAAAAGCTGGTCGTGATGGGCAAGGTAGATGAAAAGCGACCTCACGGCTGGTCACCTAACCGGTCAAGTAACCACCCTCACTGGACAGCCGTTACGAATCATCAATCATCCATAAAGCCACGAAGGTCTTTCAGGAACACGACATTCAGTAATGAAGAACGCGACCAAGATTAGGTCGCTTTAAGTAACGCTAATAATACAATTAACTATTCTAATTCTTTAAAAGAACAGAGAAATTTAATAACCTTCGATCTCTTACTTCTCTTAGTGTAATTTTTAAGCAAATTATAACACAAATAAGAAAATCATCATCACCATAAGCAAGAGGTCATCACCGCTCATTATTTTTAAACGGTGATGATGCGTATGGTGATGACGATTAGGACGCTACGTCCATTTTTCTAGAAAAGTAATAATAATCGTAAGATACTGCTATATTTAGCATCTACACTTATAACTAAGTTTTTCTGAAAATTAATCGTAATGTTATTTTATGTAGTTTCTTTGAACCACAGCCTGACGGGAATGACGCCACTTCGTACTAAACAACTTTTTTGGACACTCACCGCAAATTTTTACTCTCGGAGCGCATGTTATGCCGACGTGCGGCTCATTTCGCAGTTTGCTCTGAACTCAGGAAGCAGTGCAAGGCATCGCGGGCCACGTAAATGCTTCGCTTATGGAACTACTCCACTTTGATCATCCCGTGACGGTGTTGACGAATTTCGGTGCTAATATTTTATTTATTTATTGGTTATTTATTTGACGAATAAATTATTATTTACTTTTTTTTAACTATATACAATATCGATAAACGTAAATCGTAAATTAAAATCTAGTAAATACGTTGGGTAGTCCATTTTTTTGCCGGCAAACGTAAAGAGTCGCATTTTTTTCACAGACGGTGATGATTTTGAAGTACCTACGTATTAGTTTTTTTTTTGGGTTTGACTACTGACTTTGAGGATGTTTGGGTTAAAGCACTGTATAAAACAATTATATATAAAGCCTGTAAATGTAAAAAAGTTACGATACTCGAGCAATATTTATTTTTTTAAGGCCTCAACGTGATTTTTCGACTATTTTGTAAATCCACCCAGAGAGTGAGTGAGTGTTGGTGTTGATGATCGAGAATCTAATCTTGTGAGAATAGACAAGAAGAGAACTGTTTATTTTGCTGTCATGCATGACATTGTCATGAAATGTCATGTGTCATTTGTAACTTCACTTTTTCTCTAAACTGACTGCTGAGTGCTGCTGACGTGGCTATAAAATGTAATGGCAAGCTGTATTGGCAATTAGTGCTTAGTGGTGGTGGCTAAATATTTTGATAATTACCTAGTTATTTTTAATATTTCATTTATTTGACTGTACTTGTTTCTAAAAAGTGTATTGAGTAGTGATTGTGCCCCGCGTACTACGTCTATTATTCATGTTGGCAGAGAGCAATAAGCTATGTCGGACAATAAAAACAATAATCCTCCCGAAAGGGGACAACTTGATACTGCTGACAGCCATATAGCATCACCTAGTGAAGTGTCCAGTGTCGCAGGAAGTGTTAAAACTTCTAAGGTAAATACTGCTATACCATACGAACTTGAACACGAAGCTAAATAATTATATTTGCGTAGCACGAGCAATGCAAGGACATTGGTGTTGTTGCGATATGCTATTGACTATTAGAATACTACGTAATTCAACAAGATGTATGTAGTCATAACTATTTTCGTTGCACTTACTTTTTAAGAAGTTGAGTTATTTAAAGTAACCTATGAATTGGACATTCTTACATAAACATACATTATAAAGTATCGTATCTATTTACATCAGCTGGCAATAAAAAGATTTGCCATATTGTACGAACAATCAAACAAGGGTGGTTTTATGCAAGTTTACTATTAATAAATGTATGTAAACTAATGTTTATAAACAATTTCTAGACATCTCAGCGCATATCATCATCATCTGAAAGGCAAATCAAGTTTGAGCGCGCACAGAAGTGTCTTGAAAATGCAGCACTTGTTTCAAAGAGGATCAAAGAACACCGCAAAGCAACTGCAGAGCTCTTGGGAAGACCTTTTGGTAAGTTTCTATCTAAACTGAGTTTCTAAGTTTCTAACTAAAATGAGTACTTAAACGTAACTGTGCTTATTTAGTTAAGAATCAGATAACTAATGGTTGGCTGGTCATGACACATTACATTAGTCCTGCCCTTCTTTTAGAATATAATCCTAGAATCATATCACAAAAAAGTGGTTTTCCTTAGTCAGCAATGAAATCAGTTTCTCGGTATAATTCCATCTTTTAAAACCCTCGTAAAACAATTAAATACTTACATCTGGTGAGTATAGAAAGCAAAACATTTATTAAATCAAAACATTGTGCATTGAATGATTTATTGTGAGAGTTACTTGGATGTGTTCCAAATATATCCAACAAAAATGCTGAATTACTGTTCAACCAAAACACGAATAGGACTGCCCTCAAATAATACCCATTTCTCACCAGCCCGAGTCTTTGTCTGTGTAAAAGTATCCTCCCACTATTACTTTGTTTTCACAAAAAAGAGCAACAATGTCTTTAGGCTTTCTATAAGCCAAACAACTAAACATGGATCCAGAACTTTAAGGCCTCAATTGATCTATGGTAACATAAGGACCTCCATAATGACTTAAATACTTATTTAAATTCAGAGAGCAGATAACAGAGATGTGACTTAACGCATAAACACAAAAAAGAGTTTATTGCTTTTTGCTTGGCTCCTTAGGGTCGTACGATGAGGTTAAATAGCCTATAACTTTGGGCTATCAAATACAAAAAGAATTTTTCAAATCCAACTACTAGTCAAATATATGTATAAACTCTTCAGCTTTATTATTAGTATAGATTGTTGCTTATTCCAATTCAGGCAATTGAAGTTTATGAATGAATGAATGATGAATGAAATGCCCCGATCCCAGCGTGGTTTAACCAGACTCGATAAATCGAATGAACCCCAGGATTTGCACAAGTCCATGAAGTCTCATGTTGCATGGGACTTCAAAAGCCATTGCATATCAAAGAGTAGACCGGGTGGCGCGGTAATGGTAGGGATTAGATATGTGCCCTGGGATAATGGGATAAGGAGGGAGATGCGAGCCTACCGGATATGCATCCTAGAGTAAGCATAGGAATAGTGGAGAGACAGGTTATAGATCATTGGATGGGCATCTTTTTACGACGTCGCCACTCGCCGTTATGTCGGTTCACGTAGATCTTCGCGGGTAGTTCTTGAGGTGGGGTTACGCTGCTTTCTCGGCTCTTTTCTATATAGCTGCTTTGCTGTATTATATTTAGCTGTTTTTAAGTCTTCGTCAGAAGCCTCGCTGCTATCCGTTTCAGGTTTCTTGTAGATCTCGCTGGCAGCCTTCATTATCTTTTTCGGTCTGTAGCCGTGTCCATCCAGAAGTTGACTTCCTTGTCGAAATAAATCGAGTCCTGTTTAATGTTGTCGTTCCATGTGTAGATTGGGCGTCCTACTTTCTTGGATTTGGCCTTATACTGCATTGCTGCGTGTAGCAGGTGTGGTTTGCCTCGCCTGTGAACGTGTGCGAGATAGCACATCCTCTGATTCTTGATGCGTTTAGTTACTATTTTTCGTCCAAGATTTCGTGCATCTTTTTATGTCTTGGTTTGTTTCTGGCGTGATTAATCAGGTCTCTCATGATGACTCGCTCATATCTTCTCAGCCTTGACCTGTTAGCTTTGGTGATTGCCGATACTTTCAAACCGTATATCATACAAGGTACGATCACCATTCGGTACATGAGTCTGGCTAGTTTCCAGTCCATTTTTGAGTTTGTTATGAATGGTAATAGTGACTTTGCGTTTCTAGTAGCCTGTTCGCATCGTTTCCTAATAGTGCTTCTCCTGCTTAAAGCAGATGTTATATATGTGCCTAGGTATTTAATTTCATCGACAGTATGTAGATTTAATCCGTTCATTGACACGAGTTTAGTAGAAAAAAAATCAATTTTAGAAGTTCTTTCCGGTTTAGTTGTTCAAACTCAAAAGACTAAGATTAAAAAGATAATTGCTTGTAAGTAATCAATTGTTTCCCTTTTCAGAAGAGGATGATGTATGCGACACGGCTTCTGAAATGGCAACCACCATGAGTGAGAGAACTGGCTACTCTGCAGCAACCGACACCTCCACTACGATGTCTGTCCAGGATGCTTTGAACAGTAAGATAAGCCTTTAAGTCTTTTAGATTTACATCTAAAAGATTGTACTATAGCACATCTTTGCCTTTTTACTGAATTAATAATAATAATTAACTTGGACCCTGTTCCCGATATCCGTGGGTTACGATTTTTATATATTTAAAAATATAATTATAAAATAATAAACATTTGTTAAAGGCTTCAGGTCCATAGACATATATATATACCGTACAAACTAAAATATGTACATAAATTATAAAAAAACGCGATTTGGTATTTATATCACCCTCAAACATTCTGAGGCTTTTCACCCTTTGTTTGCTGCACCATAGATGGGTAAAAAAAAGTAACAATACTTTCTCAAATTAAAAGTCTTTTTGTTTTTTCTTAGTTCCTGGCATTAGTGAAAGTTTAGCAAACACCTTAAAACAGAAAGAACTACTCATGGAGAGGATAAGGCAATACAAGGAAATTAGTAAAAAACCCATGACGAAACCAACAACCATAAGGAGGGAATCTACTGTAGATACAAAGATAGAAGTGAAAAAGGTACATACAAAATAATTATCAATAATCTGTTTTATATTTATATTGGGTGACTGGTAATTAGTGACCGATACCATGGGGTACCATTTCGAACAAATTATAATTAGTCTTGAAAAAAGATCATAGATGGCAGCATAGGTAACAATTATGAAATTAACATTCACTAAAAAGCGATAAACGGAAGATTTTGGCTGAAGTAAGATTAGTAAAAATCAAAACTTCCTTGTTTAATGCTGATTTATCTATTGTAACTCATAAATCTCGTATTTTCAACAAAAAAAGATAAAACCTTTTTGTTTAGGGCTCTTTGCAATAGATGGCGTTTTACATCACTGTACCACATTTACGCTGTAGCCAGACAATAGCCCGACGTAGGGAGGTGACATTTCTTTGTATGGGATTGGGTATCTGTACGTAGTATTATATTATCTGTGCCGATACTTAAACACGTGACTTTACTCATCATTATGAACAACTTTTATTATGGGGACATACATAAAATCGCGAAAAAAAAATCTGCTGTTCCCTACATTTATGTTCGCAAAATTCGTCAGAGTGTATGGAACAGCTGATTTTTTTTTCGCGATTTCTGGTTTGGTCCCATAGTAAAAGTTGTTCATATTGATGAGTAAAGGCACGTGTTTAAGTATCGGTCACTAATTACCAGTCACCCTATATATTATTAATTTATTATGTATATCTTGCATGTGTGCAGTATCAATAATGAAAAAGTAAAATTTTAGAGCTGGCGATAAGTCATTTAGAACATTTATTATTCAAATCAAAGGCTTAAATACCAGCTTATGGATATTTCTGATAGTGTGATACTGAATTTGATAGCTTTGCAACAATATCTAGGCATTCTATAAGCCAAGCAACTAAACATGGAACCGGAACTATAAGTGCTTGTTCACGGAGACGCGGGGCGTTGAGCGTGGCGTTCGGCGGTGCGTCGTACGTTTTTTCTTTCAATAATAGGTAACACAGAGCCAAAAAGATGTGATTTAATGTGATTGGTGGGATTGCTTCGTGTTGCTAATTAAAAAAAAATTGGAATCATTTTGGACAATTTTAGCCTTAATTCTGACTCAACATCAAGTCGACTTCTGTATTTCGTTTTTATCATAATTAAGTGTGAAAACCGACTTTCACATAAGTATGTTATAGCAAAGGGTAAAAGGAAGTTCACCGCTTTGCGTGAGAGTTCGGGATATTCTTCCTGTCTAGCTGCCCAAAAATCAATCAAAGACATCCTTTTTAAATCAGCTCGAAGTGTTTCATCAATCGTAAATCTTGCCGCAACCCCCTTCCGTCGAATGGCGAACCCCATGGGGTTCGCGTACCCCACTTTGAGAAACCCTGATCTATGGTAACAAGGACATCCATAATGACTTAAATATTTATTTAAATTCAGACAGCAGATAACAGAGATGTGACTCAACTTATAAACACAATCAAAGATAAAGAAAATTCATTGAGTGTGTTGCAAGTTAAAATGAGAGCAATGGAAACAACTATTTTAGACCTACAGGAGAAGATTAACGAAAAGGACCAAATTATTGAAGCAAAAAATAAGGCGACATCACTTATGTCAGATAGCTTAAGCAAAAAAGGTGAGTGTTTGATCAATTGTATTTATTAGTTACTAGCTTCTGCCCGCAACTTCGTCCGCGAGCCTTATAACCTTCCTCAAGAATTGGGCTATTCTATGCATAAAGACTTTTTCAAATCCGACTAGTAGTTCTGGAGATTACCCCCTACTTTGTCAACATACAATGACACAAATTTGACCTCTTTATAATATTAGTATAGATACCTTACAATCAAATCTGCATTATAAATCGTATTACGTATTTTAGAAAAAGACTCCTTGATTCTTCTTGAAGACACAAGACAACAAATGACGAAAATGCAGGAAAATTTTATTGCTATGGAAACAGAATGGAAAGAAGAAAAACAAAATTTATTAAACGAAATTGGAATAAAAGAAGAAAAAATCCAAAATTTAGAAGAGGCGAATACTATTTTAGAAACATCTAGATTTGAAATTAGTGTTGCTCACTCGAAACTAGCTGAAGAATTAGAAGCTAAGAATCAAGAAATATTTAGATTACAAGAGAAGATTGAAGAGATATCTCAAATACCTATTGGTGAACCATCTCCAAAAGAAAAAGATGATGTTGAAGAAGAGAAAGGTTCTTTAGAAATAGCTGGTATGGTTGAGTTAACTAAGAAAATTGAATTACTGGAACAATTGAACTGTCAAATTAGGCAAACTAATAAGGAACTCGAAAATAAACTAGCGACTGTTAATACAGAACCTAAATCACCGAGTAGCACTGCTGCCGGTAAAAAGGGAAGTCCCCTCCCTACTCGCAAGGGCGGCAGAAACACAGCAGCTAAAACAAAATCTCCTTGGAGTCAACTATCTTCCGAATCATTACCACAAGAAACTGATAAAAAAGCAGTTAAAAGTGAAATCACGAGATTAGAAATGTTAGTACAATCCCTCAATAAAGATATTTTGGAAAAGGAATATGAAATATCTCAAAAAGATGTAATGATAACTGAACTTAAATCTATGCCTGTAGTAGAAGAACGAAAGAAGTCTGTGGAAATGGTAGATATTGGCCTTTGCACTGACATACCAGAAGATAATAAAGAAAGAGCACAGACAAATATAGAACATAAAAAACAGGAATCCACTCTTGAATCAAAATCTATTGATGCAGAAAATACGTCTATAGTAATAACAGAACTTGAAGAAAAGTTAAGAACTGCTGAAGAACAAATAGCTATCCTCAACAATGACATCGACGCGGCTAATAAAAACATGATCAAAGTAAAGTCTAACAATAAATTGAAATTAAAGCAGTTGCAAAAGACTATTGATAACTTTAGCAAAGTATCTGATGCAAATGCTCAGATAGTAAAGCTGAATGAAGAATTACATCAACTTTCTCAGAAGGTCGCCGAATTAGAAGAGGAAAAGGGCAATCTACAATTACATCTTGTTGATTACGATAGTGGCAGACGTAAGTATCATGCAGTTCATATGCAAAGTCTGTATAATGGATAAATAAATGTTGGATAAATGTATTTGTTATATGTTCCATAATTTATGTTTTATATATTTACAGTGACGGATTCGGACATTTACAAAAAGATGGTAGAAATGGAAAATTTAGCTGAAACAAGGCTCAAGGCGATAAGTGTTTTGGAAACACAGAAATTCGATCTAGTTCAAGGTAAACTCTTGTTTATTAAGAGGTATAATCTATTTAAAAAAAATATATAAATAGGAATTCAAAGAAAATTAACAATTTTTTTTATGTTACAGAACTACATTTATTGCAACAGAAGAATAATGAGATGGAAGATAAATTATCAGATATATCTCAACTCCAAAATGAGCATGTTTGTACTGAAATGAAGTCTGTCCAAATGGAAGAACAGATAGATGAGTTGACGGCAGCTAGAAAAGAATTAGAACTTGTTATAGAAAATTTGAAACTAGACAAAGAATATCTAAACGGAACTATCAAAATACTTCAAGAAGAAAAAGAAGAGATGACGCATAAATTGGAAAATTACATTCAAGAGAACATGGAACTAACTGATAAACTTGAAAAACTGAGTGCTGAAAAAGTGAGTTCCGCTGAATCAATTGAAATTGTCGAATCCTTGACAACACAGGAAAAGCTTGAACTCGAAGAATACAACAAAGGTATTAGTGAAGATAAAAGTGACGACCATCATGAGGAAAATGTAGAATCCCAAAATGATAAAAACATAGACAGCTTAATTGAGCAAAGAGAAGAACTAAACACAAAAATTGAATTATTTACACAAGAAAGACAAGAAGTTATGGAAAAAATGACAAAAATTGGAACAGAAAATGAATCATTATTGGTAAAAATAACTGAATTGACTGATCAATCCAATGTTTTGCAAAGCAGTATAGATATGCTAAACAATGAAAAACATGAACTACAGGATCTGAACCAAGACCTTACGCGTCAAATCGAAGACCTGAAACGAGAAAGACTTGAAATTATGAAAGAAACCGCTGATATTGCTAAGCCAACTACTGAAGATGTAACTGATGGAGTGCCAGCCGAGACTCATCACGACGACAAATCAGCTGGCGATAAAGGGAATAAAGGAGCTAAGACAGTAAAACAACTAACAAAGGAAATACTCAAATTGAAAAATACGATCAAAGAAAGGGAAGATGAGATTGGCGATTGTCAGATGAAAATACTGTCCATGGAAGAGCAACAGCAGAAACAGAACGAATTATTACAAACAAACGCATCTTACGAAAATAAGATAAAATCTCTGAAAGATGAAAACCATCATTTAAAGCAAGAATTAGAAGTTACAAAGAAGGATAAAGAATCTGAACAGCAATTAATCCAATTCAAACAGTCGAATGAAGTGTTACAGCAAGAATTGCAGAAAGTACATCAAGAATTTGCCAATACAGTGGGTTCTCGCGACGCTAAAATAAATGAACTAGAAAGTGTCTTACTGGAGTACGAGAAACAGATGTTTAACTACGGCAATAGCTTACAACAAAAAGACAAGGAAATGGCTGAGTACATCAATCAAATCACCAAGCTCAATGATGTTTCGCAGAAACTTAAGTCTACCATTGAATTACTTGAGGAAGAAAAAGCGAAAGATCAAAACGCAGAACTTGTCAAATCTCTTAACAAACAAATAGCAGCCTACCAGAAGAAGCTAGTAGATAACGACGATAAAATAAAGATCTTAGAAGAAGAGAAGATGCAACTGCATCACCTTAAAGCTGAATTAGTAAATAAAAATGCAGCTCTTGAATCAGAATTGAAAAAGTTAAAAGAATCATTCACTGAGAAGCAAAGTCTTATTAAAGAATTGCAAACGCAACAGCAGAAACATTCAGAGGAAATGTCGGCCATAATGCTTCAAACTAAAGAACGTGATGAAGAAATTCACGAAATTAAGTTACAACTTCGAAAGGAATCTATAGAAAACGAAAAACTGCGAAATAGCATATCAGAGAAAGAAAATCGTGTAGATGAATTAACGCAACAGATAGAGGAAACTACAGGAAAGCTAAATGACTTGTCTTCGGAGAAAAATTACTCATCAGAACAATTTGTGGCTTTGGAGACCAAAAACAAAGAGTTGATGGAAAAACTGAAGAAGTTTGCTATGACCATTAAAAAGAAGTCTTCAATGTACAGCGAACTTGAAACGCATTATGAGGAAAGCCAGAAACAACTATGTGCTAAAAATGAGCAACTAGAGCAGCTTTTGATCCAAGTTGAGACACTCCCAGCATTACAAGAAAAGCTGAAGCATGCCGAAGAAGAGATTAACCGATTACAGGCACAGAAAATATCACTAGAACAGCAGAAATCTTTAGATATGAATCAGCTACAAGCAGAAGTCAAATCTTTGCAGGAGAGACTTGTGTCGTCTTCCCAAGAAATATCTCACCTAAATGATTCCGTGAATGTATTACACAAAGACTTACACTTTGCACGCGAAGAAAATATGCATCACAAGGCACAAATTGATGGTTTAAATAACAAGTTAGTGGAGCATGAAATAGAGCAGAGAAACAATACTAATTTTACAACAAAAATAGCAAGTTTAGAGTCTGACATTAGTCAAAAACAAACGCAAATCGCCGAGTTGTTAGGCAAAGTAGAACATCACGAACAACAACAAACACAAGTGCAATTTGGCTACGACGCTAAAGTCCAAGAACGAGATTTGTACATTGAGAACTTGGAAACCGAAATAAGCAAATACAAGAACCGTATCTGTCGCCTCGAAGAAAGTATTTCTATCATGGAAGATAGGAGACATTCACTAGAAAGAAAAGCTGATCAATTAGGTAGTCAACTTCAAGAAAAGCAAAAGGCTTACACGGAGTATACGAGTCAGGAAGATGAGTTAGTTGGCCGACTAGCTGTTCTAATGGACCATGACAGAGTTCTTGAGAAACAGCTTTTTGAGATTGATAATGAAAATAAAGAATTACAATTTAAAGTCCAACATTTGAACGAGGATAATCAAAAATTAAGAAAAGCGCTCTCTGAAATACAGGAGCACTATAACGTAGTACTCGAAAAAGCTAATAAATTGGACGCAGTGGAGACACAAGTATCGAAGTATCAAACTCAGCTTCGTGATCTCGAAGCAAACTTAAAAAGACTAACGCATGATCATCAATCTTTAATCATGCAAAAGAAACAAGAAATCGAAGAACTTGAATCTGAATTCAATACTCAAATTGAGGATGCTATTAAAGAAAAGAAACTACTAAGTGAAAAGTATGAGAAAGTGAATGAATACGTGGCTCAATTAGAGGCTAAACTACACGAGTATAAAACAAATATTGAAAATCTCAACATCGATATAGAAGAACTGCATAGAATTAACCAAGAATTAGAAGACAAATATTCTAAGAAAGAAGAGATCACAACTCCGGATTATACAGAACAATATATAGCTGAAATAAATAAACTAAATGCCATTGTTAACAGTAAGAGCCAAGAAAATGTAGAACTTAATAATAAGCTACAAATCCAACATTCAAACAATGTTACAGTATCGTCAAATATGGAGAGTCAAATATCAGAATTGACTTCAAAATTATATCAATCTGCGTCTGCAATAGAACAATTAACTACAGAAATTCATTCTTTAAAAGAAACCAATGAACAATTGCAAACCAAATTTTCTCAAAAGGATTTACAGATTAAAGAGTTAAAAGAAAATCAAAAACTTACATTCGAAATGAGCATACCTAAAACCGAAGGTATGATTATATCATCTACAATTGAACAAATGAGCGGTGATGCAAAGAACATTGATATGTCGGCTCTTGAATCACAAATACTTGCTGGAATGGATGAACCTCTCATTGAAAGTAAACACGTCACTAAAAAAGTTTCAGAAAATATACAAAAGCAGCCCACAGGTGAACAGGGAATTGCAGAACCAATTATGGTAGCCAAAAAAGCATATGATTGCTACAAGAAAGATGAAGATGACAGTGAAGCCCCAGAGGCAGATCCTTTTAATTCAGATGAAGGCTGGGGATTAGGTGAGTGCGAAGAAGTTGGCGATGTAACACCTGGTTTTTCACATTTAAAAGAACAAATAAATGTACTCAAAAATTATAATGATGCCTTGAAAGCAGAACTCGAAGTAAGCAACAATAAACTACAAAAGGCTTTGAAAAAATTAAAAGAACTGAAGACTAATAATGTTTTACTCACCAATGAACTTAAAGTAGCTAAGCAAATGTCACAGACCTCCTTCTTCGACAATGCTATGGAAGATGAATTACGACTGAATATTCAAGAATTAGAAAAGAAAATTGAAGAACTCAACACAGATATTCTTAAAGAAAAGAGAGACAAAGAATCCGTGAGAAAACAAAACGAAATCTTCCAAAACGCTAATGATAGATTAACTGAAATGAAAGAGAAATTAGAAAACGAAATAGAATTATGGAAATTTAAATTCAAAGAAGCCAATGACAAGCTATCAACAGTGCAATGGGGAGGTGACACGAAGGATCCACAACCACAACAACGAGAATCTTCAAATGATGAAAATAAATTCAAAGAAGAACTTATGAAAATCGAGAAAGAGAATGATGAATTACAGTCAATAGTGGATCAATTAAATTCTCAAAACAATGAATACCAGAAACAACATACAACGCTTAAGAATGAAATCAGCAATCTTAATAACCAACTGCAGCATCACAAAAGTGAGATTCAAAACTGTGAACTGCTTAAAAGTCAACTTGATGAGTTGCATAAAACAAATAGTGATCTTGTGAAAACTAAAGAATTGTTAACAGAAAAGTTACAAAATATTGAAGTTCGATATAAAGATATGTCGCAGTCTTATGATAAATTAAATACTATTTATGAAGAACTGAAAACAGACTATGAAAATGAAAAAACCACCTTAGTAGAAAGGCATTCAAGCTTACAGGAGGAGATATTAAAATTGACACAATTGAATTCTGAGTCTAAGATTCAAATATCTTCTTTACTATCTGAACTAGAAAATGTGAAATTAAAACTACATTGGCATGAAGAACAACAGGACTTGAATAATTCTCAAAGTGTGGACAGTTTAGCTCTTGCTGAAAAATGTAGTGCTATGGAGCACCATTGTGTACAGTTAAAACAAGGATTGGATGAGGCAAACGCAAAAATATTGCAATTAGAATCTGAAAATCAAGATATGACATCAAAATTATTTTGGCATGAAGAACAACAGGGCTTGCATAAGTTACAAAGTGCAGACAATACAGCTCTGGCTGAACAATTAAGTGCTATGGAGCAGCATTGTGTACAGTTAAAACAAGGATTGGATGAGGCAAACACTAAAATATTGCAATTAGAATCTGAAAATCAAGATATTAAATCAAAATTACTTTGGCATGAAGGACAACAGGGTTTGGATAACCTACAAAGTGCTGACAGTTTCGCTCTTGCTGAAAAATGTAGTACCATGGAGCAGCATTGTATACAATTGAAACAAGGATTAGATGATTCAAACGCAAAACTAATGCAATTAGAATCTGAAAATCAAGAATTAGTACAAAAGTCCAAGGAATATCAAGAACAAATAAACGATTTGAATACCAAAATCGAAAACTTGAATGGTGAAAATGATAATTTACTATCGACTGTTGCTGAGTTGCGTTCTTCAGTATCAAGCGCCATTGATCAACGTGGCTTTGAAATAGCAGAATTGTGGAAGCAGCATCTGGCTCAAAGAGAAGCTGACTTCCAAAAGATAGAATCAGATTTGAGAACGCAATTAACTGCTTCCGAAGCAAAATATGAGCAGTTGCTTGAAAATGTACAGTCTTCCAATCAGGAAGAAACTAGTAAGTTGATTGTAATCGAGCAAGTTACTTCATTACAAAATAAACTGGAAGACAAAGAAGAGCATGTTCGCAACTTACAAACGAAATATGCGGAAGTCATGAATCAATTAGATATGTTACGTTCGGAAATGGAAGATGAAAAAGTTGGCCATGAAAATAAATTATTAGAACAACAAGAAGAATATGAGAAAATGATTCAAGAAATTACTGTAAACAATCATAAACATAAAGAATCATATGAAGAAACCTTCAAAGATATACAAAATGAGTTAATTATATTCAAAACTAATAATGATGAGTTAAATCATGTTATTGGAGATTTACATGGTAAAATAAAAGAAGCTGAAGAGAAAGTTGTAGAAGTCACTAATCAACTTCGAATGAAAGAGAGTGAAATATATCAGAAGACACATGACTACACCTTAACATTAACAGAAAGGAACGAAGAATTTGAGAATGTTAGAAAGCAATTGATTGAATATGAAAAAAGAGTAGAAGATTTAAGCTTCGAAAAAGAATCGGAACTAGCTGTCCTTAGGTTAAAGATGCATGAAAATGACAGTCGTCACGAGAAAATAAAGAATGAAGCAGATACAGAAAAGGACAGATTATTAGAAGCATTAAACGCCAAGATAATTGAATGTACGAATCTGAATAAACAAATAGTCGACTTAAATAAGGAATTGGAAAGTCATTCAACAAAGACTGCAGAAATGCAATCAGCATTGGAAAACCAAGAGATTGAAATAGTTGGACTAAATGACGAGATAACGAATTTACAGGATCTGATGCGATCATCCAGTGCTAAGATACAAAAACACGTATCTTTCGCGTCTGATACTAAACCTGGTGCTGAAGGTGAACAGACTGAAAATGTTTTGAATAGGGACCTATTGGATGCTGTACCCAGAGCTGAGCTGGACTTGGCATTGTACATGTTGCATCAGAGAGATGTTCGCTGCGAGGAACTCACAATGGAGCTTGGACATTTGTTGGAAGAGAGAGATACGTTACAGTTGCGCTTGTCAGACTGCTTACGTTTGAATGAAGATATGAAGAATAAGTTCAAAATGGCAGGCTTCGATGAATCAATGAACTCTAGCCAAGAAACGATATCGGAACTACCGAGCTTTTCTGTTGAGAGAGAGTTCGTGGACATCCACCGCGGACAGACGTCAAGGAGCAGTAGTATAAGTGATCCGGAAGGAGAAAAGCCGAAGTTGCAGGCCAAGTGAGTATAACCCTTATTCATTATAATGAAAAAGGATGATGTTTTCAATCATTATCTTGCAGTTAGTAATTCGTTGCGTCTAACTGTAGTTACACTACAGTTGTTCATGACGCACACAATTGCAAACTATTGCAGTGATATAAAACTACAAATTTCTCGCCTTGTAAATGTAGTAATCCCTAACAAACGACAATACAACTGACTTAAGCCACCGGCATATTAATGTGTCGTGACGTGAGAGAATCTGTTCAGGACTACGTCAAATCACGAGTCTTGATTGGCTAACACTGCGTCAGAAGGCGTCACGACACGTCACAACACAGTAATGTAAATGTGGTTTTACTTGATGCAGGTTGACGGAGCTGCGCACGGTGCGTCACAGTCGCGACGTGCGGTTGCGACAGGAGAGCGAACAGCGACAACTGGACCTGCGGCTGCTGCAGCGGGACGTCGCCAACCTGCCGCCCGAGGCCGTTGATCAGCTCGCACAAGCGCATCACACGCTCTGTAAGTTATATCATATTAATATAGTTTGACCGCTGACGATAGAAACCGTGTTTGTGAAATTTCTCATCGTCGAATATGACAAGCTTCCATACATACAAACTTTCAACCCTTTTAAGAGACGAACTTTTAAAAATTCTTCTTTGGTGCTCATTTTCGTTATGAAAAGACAAAAGGACCATGCGTCATTTTGGTAACAACTCTCAACAGTGATGAAACTCATGCCATTTGAAAGGGGTATTAATTAATTCATACTATGGCAGTCGAAATTGAGCGCGAACATGGTGTGAGGTGGCCCGCAAAAGCGTCCGGCATCAGTCGGGGATCATGGAAGTCGCATAAAATCTCATGATCTCCGGTACAAGTGTCTGAAGGGAGTTATCTGTCAGTGAATTTAAGCTTTTTATTAAGTTAAAATTAAGATTACTAGTGACCCGCCTCTACTTCACACGGTTTTTACGACTTGACAAAACATCACATTATTTTCTCACTGCGTTTTATCCACCTTTATTTTCGTTTTGAACCAAAATCCACGTGTTAATGGTGCGCCATGCTGGCTTGTAGGGACCACAACCCCAATCATTTTCAAAATCGGTTCAGTAGATCCAGAGATTACCCCCTACGGTTGTAGGGGGGGTCACAAACTTTACCTCTTTATAATATTATTATTAGTATAGATGAAGCTGAAAAATATTCCTCTTTAAGCACCAACATACTAATCACAAAATTGTGTTATTTAATTAATAATTTATGGTGGAAGCTCATAACTTCCATTTATTACTCTGCATTCAACACGCGCAGCATTCTGTAAAACTAAAATCGTTGGGACCTTTTATTTTGGTGCCTTATTTATTTATATATAAGTACTTTATTGTACACCAGAAAATACACAACCTTACCTTTGCCTTACCTTCAAGTTCAACTAAATCCCTAAATTTAATTATGATGTATGCTACGGAAACGGTTATTTTTACTCCTTCATTCAATCTTAATTCAATTATTGGGTTTTTTATTTTACGGTACCTACGGCAAGGTCGTGTTTAGTTGGATTGCCTGTGAACTCTTGTCCCATTAACATGATTTCCTGGGCAAAGTTACTATTATAAGTTTCTTTTGTTTCCAGCTCGAGATTCCCAGAGCACGTCAACTGTGCTACTAAACTGGCTCCGAGGGAAAAGTACGCCAAAAGTAGTCCATATGTGAGTCGCGCATTTATTGTATAGGTTATATTAATAGTGAGGTTGAAACCAGCCGTCCGCGAACTCGTCGACGACGTTACGTAGGAAACACAGACATGCTTCCCTGTGGGTAAGAGACTAGCCACCCCTGTTGAAGATAGTCCTCTCTGCTTTTACTTGCATTTATCAAAAGAGCCACCACTCTGCACATCACAATTTTCAAATGTTTCGCTAAACATTTAGTTGTAAATTGTGCCCTTAGAAACTTGCCAACGAAACAAACAATTTATACCAGATCGATCTTTTTCTTTCGACAATCCCTTCACACTATATCTCTTCCATGTAACCTTGTACAATAAATTAGATAGTTACCTTTACATTAAAATGGTCTGGTATGCGAGATTTTGATAATATACGATTCTTATGTCATGCAATTATTTTGGGTTCGTTTCCTGTAAAGCACAATTCTTGCAAATTAATGCGTGAAAGGTCTAAATCCATATAAAAGCTTATCGGACATAAGAAAATTAGATTGGCAAGTACGAACGAACGACGAAATACTTCATTAACTGTTGAGCTTAATGCATTCCTTCATCAACCTTACCTATTTTCTTTGTCTAACCTCCACATATTCTTTGTAGACAAATTAATGTATTAATATTAGTGATGCTAGACGCGAAGAATTGTTCCACTAAACTATCCTATTTATTAATTTTATGTTTTTATCTTTTCTTGTTATATTATTATTGATTTTAAATTAAAATTGAGATGTCATTGACACCCGCAATTGATGACATCATTTGTTAATTTATGAAATTGATATTTTCCAAAGGATTAAATCGTATCGTGCCTTTTCATTCATAGGTCATAATGTAAATGTTATCGTTGTTCACGTTAGCTGTCCACACTTGTAACATGTATTATTAAAATTTGGAACCTGTATAATTTATGTATATAATCAACGGATTCTATGTGAATAAGGATCCTTGTATATTGAATTTGTAAATTTGTTTCTTGATTAAACAAAGTTCATTTGATTTTTTGTTTCTTTGACATCCTTGTGTAATTTAAACGAAGCTTGATCATTCCTGCTACTTAGTTGCGTTTTATTAGACAACTAGCTGCGTCCTGCGGTTTCACCCGCATAAAACTCGATCCCGTGGGTATCTGGTCGTGGTGTACCCATGTACCAAATTTCATCCAAATCCGGTCAGCCGTTTTAGCGTGAAAGCATGACAGACAAACTCACTTTCGTATTTATCCACATATAAAAAAGTAAATTGCCGTGCATTAAGTCTCTGTTTTGAATAATAATTTTTTTTGTCAATACCTAAGGGGTGGTTTAGGAAAAAAATTGTTTTGGAAAAACCCATAGGAATAGCCGAAAAAACTAATTTTTTACAGGACAACGTCTGAAGGGTCAGCTAGTTTATAATATTAGTCAAGATTATGTACTTCATTCCATTGATATAAAACTATACAACATAACTTTCATCAAGTTATAAAGATTAGGCAATCACAAAGATTGTTGTGAGCATTATGAAAATAATTTTCTAGAGAAATATTAGTATTGGAGAGCTTGCTGTTAGGGCCAAAACACATAACGCGGTGCGGCGCCGCACCGCAAAAATTAGCGCCGGCACTCTAATATTTTCTTAGGAAATGGCCCGAAGCCGCCGTTATTTTTGCGTTGCGGCGCCGCAACGCAAAAATTAGCGCCGGCACTCTAATATTTTCTTAGGAAATGGCCCGAAGCCGCCGTTATTTTTGCGTTGCGGCGCCGCAACGCGGTTATGTGTTTTGGCCCTTAATTCGGTACCTACTCGGTGTGCTACCTATTCTCGTATTATTCGTGTTGCACGGTAGCTGTAAATTAGGGTACGGCATATTTTTTATGAAATGAGAACATAGTTGTATATTTTGATTTTTTTATTACTTTTTCTTTAGATATTTACACTCTCAACAACTTAATTGCTACTATAATCCAATATGTCACTTAAATATAGTAAATCACAATATAAAATCAAAGTAATGAAAATGTTCTTGTCATAATTACTTTTAGAATTTTGGTCCTTATGATATTATTAAAGTATATTCATATAAATCGCTCAAAGCTCACCTCTATTTGAGCTGAGTAGCTCTAAAGCATTTTATCCTCTGTTATAAATCGCATTATAGGAAAATACAATTTTCCTTAACATTTTAATAATCTAAGTTCATAATAAACATACTAAATTTCTTACACTATTTCGAAAAAGCCAGTCCAAAAGCCAAATAGCATTAAATAAGACTAACTTCGTAATGCGTATGTTTTCCCACATAATTTTATATACAAGCTAATATATTTCTATTAGGCAGTATGCTCATGTCTATTTACTATTGAGATACCTAAACATTAGGTATGATAATACTCCACAACCGAGTTTGTGCAAATAAAATATGTATTTTTGCATTGAAGGGTATTGCTTATCAAATACAGTTATTTAAATATTTGAAGGTATTGTATCAAGTCTCTGAGATACTAAATCAATATATGAATATATGTGTTCTTTAATAAAAATACTTGTTTAGTAGTGTAACTTATGGCACCACATGCTTACAGCATCTATGTAGTATACTATATTTACATGTTAATCTAAAATATGTACATCAACACCAGATCCTAAATAGTTAAATTTCTATTCTGTACGAACAATCAGGCGTATGTGATATTATAACAAAAAGTACGAAAAATATAAACGCAATACCTAACTAAACGCATTTCACGAGACACTTCAACATTCTGCCCGGCTTTCACATACTCATGGAAGACATTGGAGTGATTTCTTGTTCACTTTATATTATAACTATAAAAAACTTAATGTGCACGTAATTATCAGAGTGCAGATAACTAACTTAAATTGTAATTAATATAAACTAATTTAATTTTTAACCAGCACTCACTGTTTACTTCTGCCTACTCCACCCGTACTCAAATAATTAACACATACGTTTATACCTAACTAAATATGAAGATATTGTATCACAATTTTTTTAATTAAAGTTACGCGCTTCGATAATTAATTAGTCTAGTCGAAACATTAAGTACAAATAGTGGAACTTGATGACTATTGCATGTATGTTTAGTTCTGATGGTTCAACATAGGAACGATCGCGTGGTCTAATAACTAAGTGCTAACCTAAACATCTTAAGCATGGATCACATTGTTTTTTTGATTTTCGTTTAGAAATAATCCGAAATGGTTTCGCATAGTACTTCTAAGTTAACATATTATGACTGGAAGTGACTATGATACGAAGTTAAATTATAATTTATAACACTTATCACAATATTTTATGAACTAATTATGTAAGGAACAAAGGTAATAAATCAATTTGCTTACATACACAAGTTTTAAAGTGCAATATCAAAACAATAATATACAGCCCCTTGCCTACATTATTACCTATTTTTTTATTTTATTTATCATGTAAATATTATTTGCAGTTGCACGGTTAATTTTATACATAGTTCTGACTCCGTAGTGTGTTATAAATATAATATGTAAATGAACGTAATATTAGTTTTTACAATACACAAGCGTAATTTATTGCCTTCCCCCGATACAATAACATAAATCTGATGTAATTTGTTATTTCTGCAAGAATTTCGCAAATTAAAAGGTGAATATTGATAAAAACAAAAGTTATTAATTTGAACTTCTAAAATGATTGATTGGAAGTGAGTAAAAGTTTAAGGTATTGTACCTTGGCTTACTTTTACTAACGGTGATTGAATCAGCTGAGATATATATCCTTCTAACATACGTTATACAGGGTGGCAGGGACATCGACGCGAAGCCTGTTACCATGGATTCAGTACATGATTCTGAACCCCGCTGCGTTGAAATTTTTCGTCGGTTATTAAAAAATAAACGGCTGTTTCATAGAAAAGTGCAATACCTACGCAGTCAAAATGTATGGATGTCCCTGACACCCTGTATACTTGCATAAAACTACTATATTTTAATTACAAAATAACTGAAGGATTGAGTCAGTTCATGTTATAAAATAAGAAAAAATGTGAAGCTAACTTTGGTCCCATACGAACATGTAACAAGGTAATGACTATTTGTAACAGCTATTTTATTGGCAAACTATTACAGATTTATAAGAGTTCTCGGCAGGTGAAATTGAAGCTTAAATTATTAAGAGGTAGATTGTAATTTCAAGAACCGTATATACTAGAACTGAAAGTTTTATCTAAAGTAAACTCGTTCAATGCAAAACAGTTTTAGTGAACGCACAGACTAGAGGCAAATTACAGTAGCACGCAGGGCGTACACTTATTTATTATGTATGCGCAAGTTGCGATTAGTAAGATACGTACAAATTATCTACGTTAGAGACATATGATTGTCAGTCTTGGGTTCAGTCCTTGATCACGGGCATCTCGAACATGTTAGTTTAAAGTATTTTCGTACTAATGCACCGTAATAAAGCAATCGTCGCGCCGGCCGCGGCGATAGACGTCAGCCGACGTCAGGCGACGTCAGGGTGGTTCAGAAGTGCACGTCGCGCACATCGGTGGGCGTGGCGGCGTTACTGTGCGCCTTGTCCTGCGTCGGCGGCGGCGTCCAGCCCGCGGCCTCGCGCGCCGTCCCGTTTGGGACGGTTCCGCTGCGCTCCTCGATCATGTTCTGCACCATCTCCTCTATCTGCTCAAGGCATGTCTGGAGGCAGTCCTGTAACAACAATTGAACGTCAGCTGATTGTATCTTATGAACTCAGCTCACACGGTAGACACTAGCCATCCTGTCCATGGTTAGATTGGACTAGCGGAGCTACAGCAGGAAGTTTGTAAACCCAAAACATTAGACGTAGTATTCAATTCACATTTCTGATGTGTAAACTAGTACATAGTTTCTAAACAGACTTGCTAAGTACGTTAGTAAGTAATTGATAGAAACTTACCAAATCGATGCGCGTGAGTTCGTGCAGGCGCGCCAGATGGCCGTCGAGGCCGAGCCCGCGCAGCGCCGCCGCGATGCTGCACGACGCCAGCGTGCTCGCAGAGTACAACGTAAATTCGTAATCTGCAACAAACAAACAACATTCTGTAAATATACAGACAGTATGTACAAAAACTATTAACCATATTTATTAATCCATCATCAATCCACTAAGCTGTATTGTTACATCAATTAAAATGTCCGTTATTTTAGCGCTCTGATTATTTAATTAAAACAAGAGCCCGTTGTTTATTAAAACCACAATAGGATCTGGATCAGCTCAGCAGCTAATTTAAAATAAATTTTCCTACAGTGCTTCCTCATTGCATTTACAACTGAATGTTAAAATTGGATGTACATAAAGTGTAGCGCATTAGCTTTTCATGTAGGCGATGTCCGTAGACGGTGCGAATACGGCGATCGTCGGCCGTAGAGGCTAGAGGAGTGGGGCATATCCGGCAAAAGAAATGTTCCTTTCTCTCTCTCGCAGGTTGTCAGTCTCCTGCGGAGAGTGCAGCCTCAAAGGAGCCGGCACCCGCCCTCGCGGCCGCATTCCACAGGCTCGCTCCTTCGCCTCACTTGAATATTTCTCACGGGCTTACTTTGGCAAAACCATTATACCAACATACATCATATATGTGCACGTATGTAAGCTGATATTGAACGAACACTGGCTATGTTTTATATGAAATGCCTTCACGAACAAGAGTATCAGGCAGGAAAAAGACACAAATTATAATTATCATCACGAAAAACCGACATGTTACACGTATAGAACGTTGGTATTTTTGCTAGTTTCAATGCATTGAGTGTGATATTTTACTGACTTGAGCATGGTACCTATCGCGAACCGTATGGTAACCGTTAACGGTGATTTAATTAGTCATCTACCTACTTTGATTTTCGCGTCATCATCGTTAATTTACACAATCAATTGTTATTTTAGATGTGAAGGTACTTTCCAATGAGTTCTTTGTTTTCAAACTATGCAGATGCTAATGAAGCAAGCTGTTTAAAAAAAAAACTCGAAATTTCGTTTCAAACATCCGTTTGGTAAAACAATCAAGACTGGCTGTGTACGATGATGTACTTACATCACCTACATTACATGCTACATATTTCAATGCTGTTTATCAGTAGTTATTGAGTTCACCACACATAGCTGCTTCACTTGATAACATAATGAAGCAGGAAAATCAGCTGCCTGACCTTGCCAACTTATGTACTAATCCAACTAATAAGCTTTAACTTTAATGCGATAATTATGTTAATAGTAAGCTTTTACTGATGGTCACAGCGAATTATAAAATTCGTTCCCACGCTATTACAAGAGTGAGATAAGAACTTCAGCGACGAACCACAAATGCCCACTAACTCGAAGACGCCAAACAATGCGAGTGAAGCCTACAAGGGCCCTCCATTCATCATTAAGTAGACTCTATTATACCAACCAATGTATGGGTATCGAACACTCTTTCAGCTCATTTAAAAGATTTATTTTCATTTTTTTTTATTTGCATGTCGGCATACCCGAGATAAAGGGAACGGCAGAGGGAACGAATAAAAAGAGAGAGATGAAACAACGAAAGCGGCCGCTCACTCGGGGTATTTGCATAATCTGATGTTAATCAAACAGCGCAGTACCCGGTGCGCGTCCGAGGCGAGCGCTGCCGACCTGCGACGAGCAGCCCCTTTGTCACGAGCGCATCAAGATCAACAGCCACTCTGATAGCGAGTGTGATGACTGCACAGTACCTAGACGTCCTAGGTACATCAGCGCTGCTCGTACAGGACACACACGCAGCGGAAGTGAGACCGTCCTTATTAGTCGTGACGCGACTGCTTCGTCACGAGCTAATATCACTAATGTACACTTTCTAGAGGAAGTGGCGCAGCGACGGTCCCACCGCACTTTGGTGTGTATGTAAATTAATAAAATGGTGTTCAGTGTCGTCCCCTCGTAGACAGTCCGTGACCAAGTATGGCCTGTCTACGCACGGTGATACTTCCGTTTCTCGATTCTGTATCACTTTAAAAGTTCGTTACTCGAAAAGTGATATTAATTATGCCTATATTAAATTGACGGCTAATTCTTAATCGTGAGCTGTTAAAACTGTTACGGCACCTATGCAATGTGTAGTCAATCCAAAATTTGGCGATTAATGACAACGGCAGTGACATAATGGTCATTATTTTTGCCCTTGAAAATGAAGTACATGTAATAGGTGTCGTCGGCAGTCAGCACAGGTACTTGCGCACGCGCAATAGTCGATTCGCGAGGTGAACGATCCCACAAGGCCGGACTACTCGTAGGTAGTGTAGGTACCTATTTCGTTTGGAAGTGGACTAAAATGGCTCAAAATTATTACATATTCGACAACTATTCGAATAGACACTGGCGTGTTCTTTAATTGTTGAAAATCAATTAAAATGCAATGCTATGGATGGCATTGCATTTTAATTGATTCACGCACAAAAAGGCTGTCAAACGTAGTCATGTGAACAACTGGTTATTTACTTGAAGATTTAATCGATTTATCTATAATCGGGCATCGCTAGCGGAGATACTACACGAGGCATTCATTGCCCACCGGAACAA
Source organism: Conistra vaccinii (assembly GCA_948150665.1). Taxonomy (NCBI): domain Eukaryota; kingdom Metazoa; phylum Arthropoda; class Insecta; order Lepidoptera; family Noctuidae; genus Conistra; species Conistra vaccinii. Next base: position 14,925,068 of record OX411324.1, on the reverse strand, counting down.
ATACCGCGCGGCCCCCGCGACTACGTCGGCGACGATTGCTATCCGATGCGAAGCGCTCACATGTGAAAGAAAACGTCCAACGCAGATAAGTCGCCCGCAATATAGGCTAGCGTCACACCTCGCATTGTACCTATGAGACAACTACTTTCCTATTGCTCGACCTTTCTGTACTCAACCTTGCAAAAAGACAACAGTAAAAAACATGCGGGCAGTCTTTGGAGACTGCCGACATAAGTGAAAACTAAGTAACGCCATCTAACGAAAATGCCAGGAATTTATGTGGCCTGCTGTCAGTACAAGAACGAAAGCTGTAGCTCCATTTAAAAAAATCCAAAAAATTAAAAGAGAGTGCGCTGTCAACAAAAAAGTGCTCAACGCGCCTTCGGCGACGATGACGCGAGTTCCATGATTTTTGTTCACCCAAAAAGAAGTTTTGTCTTCAAAAAAAGAAATGTACCTAAGTATAACTTAATATCATCATCGGGAGAAGCCGGCGCGAGTTGTCAGCATTAAAATAACCCATTACAAATTTAATATCCCGACGAGTTATGATTCCAGAGTAAATTGTGCCATTCAAATAATGATACATAATGCGGGTTCGCTCGATACCGCGAAACGTCAAGTCTATGCGATCTCACCGCTGGAGGGTAGTACACACACGTCACACATACGTTCTTTATAGAGAAATAAACCCGTGGTATTATTCACAATCCATCAAAGATAATGGACCTTTTGTAGTTTACATTTTATGGTGACATGAGTACCGCGGTATTCCTGAATTAGCTCGAAGTTTCAAGATCATCAATATTTCATAAATGGAAATTTGTAATGTTGCGCACTCGGTTGGCTACATTAGCGGAGGAGATTTCATTTGCCTCGGACTCGCAACTGAGAGATGATATCCGAGAAGCAAGTGAAATAAAAGAGCTGGAGCGTGAACTTCTTGAACAAAAAACAATACGACAGCGGCGGCGAACAACAAAAACCGTTGCACAAAAACATATGATCCCATGAGGGTAGCGGGGGGTCGGTGGCGGCGCGGGGGCCGGAGTCCCGAGGCGTGCTGGAATGCGCTCAGGCGAGCGGCGTGGGAGGCGCCGGCGCGGCCGCTGCCAGGACACACACACGCCGCCCTCGCCCTCGCGCCCTCTCGCCGCGCATAGCCCTCACTGTAAACAAACCTATTCACATCTCGCTACGCTCTCTGCTAGCCGCCGGCGAACGATAACCATCTTCTCCACTAATAAATTGACCTTCACCAAGAACACCATAACCTAACCATTCTTTCTTAGTAATAAATAGGGATTAGATATCCATTTATATCCATGCTTTTGTTTTGTTTTTCAACGAATTCAAACTTGCACGTAGCACCATTGATCTGTGTAACAGTACGAGTATATTAACTATGGTTATTTTGTTCTAAATATTAATAAAATTTCACTTACTATTCTTTCCTGTTTTCTTTGAATAGGACTTCAAACCAACCAAATAAAAAACTAATATACCAATAGCCAATACTAATATGCCAATAGGACCTACTACGTTATGTAGCAAAAAGGTCATGAATAACAATAGTAATTTATCTAAGTACATTAGTGATAAAACTTTAAAACGGTTGATACCAAATGCAAGGAAATTAATCATATAGGTACTATGGAATTTATCGGTTGCGTAAAGTTGGGTAACAACAGAAAAATGAATAGAAAGTAGCCCTAAGGAAAGTAGAGTATTCTAAAGTGAAGGTTCAGTGACATGATTGTGCCCATAGACCAACGCGGCCCGCAGCGCAAGACGACATTGTCGTGACATGACGTGGTATCTAGATGCTAATTACCGTCTGCCGTTGCAAACAAAACGTTACATTCTCATTCAAGACAAGTGAACTATCTATGGAACACTCATGTATATAATCAAAGGGTACACACTATATGATACTGCGACAGCCTGACATGTAGGTATGCCCGCAATATTTTGTTAACATTCGTGTTCAGTGAGGCTTTTTATCTTAAGTGGCGATTTTTAATAACGAGGATTAAGTGAGGGTCTTCCGTTTGCGTATTTAATGCGGACTGGTTTTGACGGCCGAGTATCAGCTGACATCATCCCTATAGTTATATTTAGGCACAGGAATTGTAAGTAATGCGTACCTCTGGCAGCGAGCGAGATGAAGGTCTGTGCATGCCTGTGCACCATCTCGGTGTTGACGAGACCCCGCAGCGGCAGTCGCGACAGCAGCAGCTGCAGAAAGTCGTGCGCTGTCACTCCCGCAACGTCCCACTTTAGCTTTGACAGCACCAGTAGCTCCCAACTCTGTTGACAACGAAACAACACATTCATCAAGTGCTTTATAAATAGATAGAAGATTTATCGGTCATCACATCATACAGAAAGGTCAATATCTGTGATATCGGTGCGCTTGGATAATAAAATAGCATTCCTGTCGCCACATCCGCCGCTATAATCACTAACTCGTCGAGTTTTGCTCGACTTCCCGGAACGGAGCGTAGGTAGTCCCCGCTGCTGTGTTGTGCAATCAAATGAACAATGTTACAGTTTTAGTTCATGTTTTGTTTAGTCTCATTTGGAAACAAAGTTACTTACGTGCCAACCATTAGTCTTTGTATCGACAAGTACACATACTTACTGTGTCTTTAGCAAGATTATTCCAAACTAAAAGTAATCTGTGCTAAAAGGCTGTTGTCAAGTTTGGTATGTTAGTATGAAAGCTCGGGTGGCACTAAGTACTTATCTACTCAACGTTTAAACCTTCCCTGGACTACGACAAACATTTCAAAACCAAAATCAGCAAAATCGGTCCAGCCGTTCTCGAGTTTTAGCCAGACTAACGAACAGCAAATGATTTTTATATATAAGAAGAAGATAAGTCATGTGAATGTGATGAGTTTAAAGATGTAAGTACCTATATTTTGAACTATATTCTTAGACAGGTGAGGTGACATTCTACTCATTCTGCGTCGATATCGCTATAATATTGGTACCGATGTAGTTGAAGCCCCAAAAATATCTTTTTTCGAGCGTAGCCTCCTATAAAACAAATGGCAAATCAATGACGACAAACCTGTTCAACATTATCAAGTCGTTATCTTTCGAGAACCAAGCTACAGTTGACCTAGATTAAAAACAACTTTGTTGTATCAAGCCTGACGTATGATGTACCTACATCAAATTCGTGCTGAATCTATAAGAATGTCGAAACGGGGCAGAATATCCCTAATATTTGGACGGCCGTTTCATGAATAAGTTGATTATTTTGTGTACGTACACACTCGTACATGTACGCGTTGCATGTCCGTTGACAGATAATACTCGATGTTTACTTAACTCAATCGGCGGGGTCGACCGCGGCGGCACGGCTGTTACTTTTCACTCGACCGACTATACTTCTCATTTCAATGAGCTTAGAGTCGGCATTTGTTCAGCAAGGGATAGCAGTTAGGGCATACAGATTCTCCGCGTATCATGTTTATGAATGAATGAAGTATCATCACTGGAAGTCGAATTAAATCGGAACTATGTATGTGTGAGAGTGTGCAACACGACGTTACAATGACGCTATCAGATTTAATTAATAAGTATGAATAGGAGCATTTGCCAATGAAGAACAATATTTATAACGCATTGACATAGAAGCTAAAAAGAGTAGGTGAGTAAAAGCGGTTAGCAACGCCAGTATGCGGGTCGACCGCGAAATGAAAATATTCGCTCTATCGTTTCACTTGCGACTGGTTAAAAGCTCTTCGAAAACAATGCATTCATAAAATCTTCACCGCAAATGTAGGTGGAGGAGACGGATACATAGATCCATTGGATTGACATTATTTCGAAAACAATAGGTATGTTTTTTATTGGTGCCTATGTTCTGAGCCCCTATCAGCTGATCTCATAAATTAGCTGAGCGATTCGCGTGTGTACCGGTGTGGCGGAGCGGCGTGCACACACAACACACATGACTGTGTGGAGTCGGTCCACCCGAGACGGATGGAATGCAGCTCGTAAAGTTGCAGCCGAGTGTTCATTAGAGTGGCGGAGGCCGGGCGGCGGCGACGCGGCGGCCGGGTGCGGCGGCCGCAGCAGTTATCGAACCACGTTACAGCCAATAAAGCGAGCTATGCAAACAGCCCTCGTTGCCCGCAACACACTCGCTGAATTCCACACTCGGTTCCCATGCTTTATCCAATTTCATCGAACGGTGTGACTGCGCCGCTATTAGAATCAAACAATGAGCTCGGTGTCGCGTGGCCACTAAGCTCATGAGACTAAACAACTTCGGAATTTTCCAGATGCGGATGGGAACAGGCAGACTTACCGGAGGTTATTAAAAAGTAATGATGAATTGAAATATTTATGCGTTATGAACGTGAACAACTGCTTTGAGTCTTGACCGTTAGACCCTATGGAATAACCCAGCCTGGATAGCGTCAGATTATTATTACTGTACCTAATTGGAGACAGTCATCGATGAAAACCTCGGGAGTGCAGTATTGAATACAAAATTTGCTGTGAGCGTACGAAACGTGTTAGGCATGTACGATATCGCAATTCTTACGTAAGACATTATAACCATCAGCGCATTCCTGTAAAATGATTATATTGACAGTTACAAGTCCCGGCGTATGTACAAAGCGATAAGGTGACAATATGCAATACATTGATAGTTTAATAAGCTCATAAATGCTTTTTGAAAATAGGTAATAAAACTGTAATTTAGTGTCTTTACCAGGACGGGTGTTTACGTGGATAGTCGAGTGACGGCCCGAGGCAGCACAATGCGCACGACTCCGACTCCCGGGACGCGGTCCACATCGCGATACTAACCACAAAATTTTCCATTTTTTCTTCTCTCACGGCCACCGCCCGCATAGGACGAGTTGTTCAACAAGTACCCATTGGAATTTTATTACCGTTGAAGGTATCGTTTAGTGGTGAATTTTACAATAATTGCTGCTCAAACTATAGTCTTTACGATAAAGGAGCAATACGTATAGATTGACATTATTGGAGCAAGTAGACGGAAACTCGTCGAGTGCAACTTTACTGTACAATCGTATGCAAGCGACATAGGTATATGGGCGTGATGTTGGCCAGCTAAGTGACACAATTTTCTAACGAGGCGACATCGGCGGCGCGGCGCGGCTTCGCGCTGCACCTTCACTCGTGTGCACTGAGGTTATCTGCGCACGCGCTCGTTAACACAATTTCTGTTCTAGCCGAGGTGTCATACAGTCATACTACACATGCAGTTATCTGAGTGACAGTTCGTTTTCTAATCATAACACAATCATAATGCGAAAGAGTTCGCGCGGACTTCCGCTAAAAGGAACAAAGTAAAGCCGATTGGGATGCCTCATGAAGATTTCGAGCCGAGAGGAATGCGACTGGTTCGCCGACTTTTCAATAGCTGGGCAAATTAACTTTTTGGGTGCAAAGGATACGAATTGCTTTACTAATCGATATACAGCGACACGTCATGTATTTTGCATGAGAAACAGCGTTTTAGCACACATCATTTAAAAACCTAATAACACTAATAACTTTAAGAGAAAAGTCATTGTTTAGATTAGATCATCAATGGTTCGACATTTAATTTTGTTTGATGATAAGTAGGTACTAAAAGCGGAGCTTTAGATAAAATTGATTCTTAAAATATACGTTTTATTCTTGGACACCACAACAGGTTATAATATAAACAACCAGTTGTAACTTTGTAACAAACACTGTAACTGTAAGTACAATTAGATAATTATGACATAAATAAACAGTTGACTTGTATAACTAAAGTCGTTCTGCCAATACCTAGTAACAACTACACTTACATATAATGGTGTTTAGAAAGTACATATAGTTACATAGGCAGTGCTCACAAGTAGTCGTTTTGTTCTGTCGCATTAGTTCTTACTTCGCGGGGGAAGTTGCATTTGCACCGGAAACAAGCAGCGCCCGCGCCGCCCGCGCGCCCGTGAGATCGGCAAACAAGGCGCGTTCGTGCTAATATGCTCATTCCTCATATTCTAAACAATAATTTCCTTTAACAGATTATAGCATTCCAACATTTATTATTAGAACTTTAAATAGGGTAGCTATTATTAACTAGCTCGTAAATCCCTTCTAAAATTGTAAGTACGGTCTGCACCACAATCAAACATCCAATATGAAATGTATGGTATCGAACTTGATTATGCTTGTAATAGTTTTCATTAAAGTTAAATTTTAACCGTAAACGCAATATTGAATAGTCTTTTGACAAACTGGCACCGCGCTCGTAAACTTATGCTTCAATTATAATAAACGTTTACAGTGGGAGTGTGGCTGTGAGAACGCGCAGGTTTTATGGGCGAGCGCTAGCGGTGCGGCGCGGGCGCGGCCAGCAGACTAGCGAGCACGGCCAGGCCTTGTGACATGGCTCGAGTCACACATTTTATCACAGTTTATTCATATAAAATGTGATAAAACGTGACTCGAGCCATGTCACAGCAGGCCGTGTTCGCTAGTCAGGGCGCTCGACACCGACACGTTCCCGGCATCCGACGTGCTCTTTTTGCTCGAGCCTTGCGCCCGCGCCGCCGGCAAACCGCCAACAACCTCAACAATCAAATCTAACCGATTGTTCACTCACACTCCTCTACGTCGTCAACACACATAGTTCTCCACACTCTTCAGAATAGATCTCTCCGACATTAACAATCGTAGACGTAGAAAAACATCCACAGGTTAATACACCAGCTTCCATCGACTTAGATTTTGATAAAAACTTAATTAATTGGCGCAGACTTCTATTAGCTACACTTGGATGAGTGGTTATAAGATGAGCATTAATGTTTAGTACTCTACGTATGTATTATGTGCAGGTACAGTTATAGCGATAATATGCGAAAGATTCCAAAGAATTGATAAACCGATGATTATAATGAACTGCAATCGGTCGTTTTTTCTTTATCGACACCAAAATTATCACAAAAATGTTGATGATTGGCTAAATTGAAGCGTCTACGATATTTCGTAGCGGGTCTACGAAAGTGCTACGAAACCGTTTTACCTGTGCTACAGAGATTTGCTTGAATAAAGTTACCGAATGGGAAATTATCTACAACGTACCGTATGATCCGTATACACTGCTTTATATTATATTCCAAAAATAATTCTCTTCCATTAACAATTTTAGGTAAGTTATTGAATTTAGAGGTAGGCCATGCTATCGATGTGTATGTACACGAATGTGAGTAAATTATCATTTTATTTAATGTTTACCGAGAATTGTATGGTTGAATATCGTAAGTATCATGAACAATTAATTTATTATTGATACTAAGACGCGATACATTTAACTGGTATTGGCAGTCATGAACGGCATGACTCAGTGTCAGTGAATTAACATAACGCGTCTATAGCAGATGAACATTTGCGGAGTCCCACTCACGACTAACGTGTAAAAAATTCAATCGTGTAAAATTAAAAATACCTAGTCAATTTGAACGTGCGATCCATTTACGAGCTCGGTGTCGATCCGGCGAGTTTCGTGAGATGAGATTAGGTGAGCGGTCGCTTGCGGCGCGTGAGAAAAAATAAGCCGCGTGCTTCGCCTGTAATTGGTCTGATTGAAACGCGAGCCTCGTTCGGCGGTTCTTCCGAGAAGTCCGTCGGCTCGTTAGGGGACACTGTCCGAGGGCAGCCCTCTCCCAGACCGCGCCTGCGCGACCCGTCGCATTCCACGACCACCGCTCGCCATACGCACCTACGGTATTTCGTATAATTACAATAATTTCTTATGGACGATTACCAGCGCCCTAATTTAGAGCAAGTGTTGCTACTCAGTAAGTACAGAACATTTACGAATAAATCAATACGTAACTTATTAATACCCAATTGTGAAATTGCCGTTACTAAATACTGGTACAAACTGCAAGTGCAGAGTGCGGAATGCACTTGCATCGCGGACAGAACGAGTCGTGTATATTATGACGCGCGAAAATGTGGTGTGCACTTATTATCTACGGGACGAGAGGCGACGGACGGGGCCCCGGCGGGTGGCCGCGCCGCGCCCGAAATGCAGCGCACAGCCACGTAATACGTTATATTAAAATGCAAATACCTACTACACGTGAAATAATAACGCTCGGCTTCAATTCCTGCCGATCTGCCTGACATCAGTCGCGCTAAACCTTACTGTTCGTAACGGTACTGAATTATTGAAATACATAGATAAGCCACACAAACCTAAATGCCAATGCCCTTTATTAAGATTAGGAAAGTTGTCCATGTGAGTACAATATTTCTAGACACTGCACAAGACCACAATGAGTAATGGTTTGCTAAGAGAACGGAACGAGCTGTGTCAGTGTCGGTGCTGTGACAGCTGGACAATTAAAACGTAATATTGTACCGTAACTTATTAATATCTTACTTGCCATGATCAACTTGTTCAAATAGCATTTCCCCACGTTCCCTACGCAAACCTACGCTTGGTTTTAATTGAAATCTAAGTTCAAATCATGAAACCTTTACCTACTTAAACCAATAACCAGCTTGTTACATAATACATAACGTAATCTCTCTGTAAATACGGATGAACGGTTCGCATTTTGCAGTTTGCTAACTATTATTTTTTAATATAAAATGCCAACCAAGGCGGCGATAAACACAAAACAAGGAAAAATAAATAATTAAGTTTAGTTAATGTTGGTATTAATACACCCGACACCGGTAGGAAACACTGGTATCCCACACACCCCACACGACTGCGAATCGGACTTGACCTTTTATTTATTTTGGATTTAAGAGTGTGGCTATTATTAGGCCAGTTTTATTTATATCTGTAGTGTTTCGTTTAGTCACCGACACACTCTATGAATGTAACAAACGTAAATCTTGTATTTTTAATTCTATTAGTCACCTTACGCAAAGAATAGCTAATGTAGTTCACATGGACGACACGACATAAATCACAAATCATAAAGTCGACGAAGCGCCTATAGTCGATCACTCCATAGATATAATTAATGATCCGACATAAAATTGGAATTCCAATCTCTCGCGGATGTTCACAGCGCGAATGATTTAGAAATCAGCAGAGTGAACGACACGAAACCACCTAGAAGAGCTAACTGCAAAATTACTGCAGGCGCGTGCGCAATGCAAAAACTCAGCCACACGAAACTGCATGATTAATGAGATCAGCTGTTTCCAGAGACGAAGAAAGTTAATTAAATCTTCATATTACTTCATATGGCAGTGCGCGGAACGCCGGACGATGCTCCGATGCTATTGATGTAATTAGCGCTACGCAACGAATAGATTGATTGAGCGTCGATGACACGGCAGGCGGCACGTTGTATTATCAAGTGCTTGCGTGATTGCTGCTCATACCTATTGGATTAAAGGCTAAAGTTATAGGTACTTACGCATAGGTCGGTGAGCGTGATACTGTTGGCGGTGTAGAAGACGAGGAGCTCGGCGGGCAGAGCGCGCGCGCCGGGCTCGCGCAGCTTGGACGCCAGCAGCAGACACGCCGTGCCCAGCAGCTGCACCTGGCTCTTGCTGACGGCGCACGTGCTCAGGAACCGGTCCAAGTACGAGATCGCTAGTGGGAACACCTCCTCCTGGCACCCCTGGTCTTCACATACCTGCAAAATTGAAAAATGTTAATAAACTTTGAACGGACCGAGTGTTTTGTTTCTAAGAAACTACGCGCTGGTACCGCGCCCAGGCCATTGCTTAGTTTATCATACGGAATTCCTGATAACCCATATATAAAATGGAAATACACACTTATTGCGATAAATACAGCGCGCGTTACTTTCCTGCAGCAGTTATACGTTCCTTATCAACGTTAATGGTTCCTGAACGTACTGGACTAGCGCCGGAACTGTTCGTGTTGTGAACCAATAATTACACATTTAACAACTATTGAATTTAGGGATACAAGTTGATCTTGATATTCTTGTTACCTAATTAATTGAACGATGCTGTGCCAATAAGATCCGGAAACATTTGGCTACGGAACCCTACCAAGCAACTCTGGACCACGCGGGGCAAGAATCATTACGAACACAAAAGTGGTGTCCTTCCTTGTTCCAACATTTATAAATTGTAATTAAAACATCGCGATACCTACCTAACTGTTGAGCAGATAACGCTTGAAACTTTACATATGAATACGTTACATGGTGCTGGATATGCTGTGAAGGGTCAAAGTAAAATAAAATCATTTACATAAACGTAGGTAGGTACTGTAAAATGGAAAGTAGGGAAAAGCGAAAGGAGATGGTTCCAAAGTAGCTATAAAGTAAGAAGGTAGTACCTAGTTAGAGAGTGTCATGTGAGAGACGGAACGTCGCAGATTGTTCCCGGCATAGTTTCGCACGGTAACGCGAGTCGCGAACCGGCACGGATCCAATCGTATCGCCGTGAAAACAAAACATGTACCTACTAGGTATAACGTATAGCCCGCTGCATACCGCTCAGACTCTCACGCTCTACCTCGCCCATAGGTAATTAACTATCTTAACCGACTATGTCCTGATTATTATGAGTTATCTATCTAACATTATCATTCTCCATGCATTCTATGAGTGCACCAAAGGAAGCCCAAGTAAAGGACAACTTGTATTATCCGAAACGATAAAAAACGATTACAGAATGAGAAAAATAATTAAGTGTAAGGAAAGCTCGGTCTTTACCGTCTTTACATTGGTAAATTGTCGAAGCATAACGAGCGAGGGTCTAATGAATGGCCCAGGCGGCTATAAAACAAAGCGATTATCGTAATACCTATTACTGGTTATTTCAGTAAGATCCACGGCCGACATTTGCTGGTTCGTGGTCATCCTACGTCGTTTTAACACACATTTACTTATTAGGTAGATATAAAAGAACACATCGACAGCGGAATAAAAAGTTGCGATCGTTTTTTAGATAGTGGGCCTTACAAAATGTAATAATACGGATTCCGTGCACAATCCTTGGATCGTCATAATATGTAATGCTTTTTGGGTGCGCTTGATGATTAAACATAAAAGTTAATGCGAGCACGTTGGAGATGTCATTGACCCGACAAGACTGTGAGGTTCGTTTCGGTCTGCTTGTGCTGAAACGTCGGTATGCGACTAGTTTAAGTGCAAGCACGAGGTGAGCCGAGGTGGCGACTGCGCCGGCTGCCGTGCGCTGTGAGACCATGCGCGCATGTGCGTGGTGCCGGCGCGCGCCGTGGGTGACGTCAGCGCGCCGGCCGGCTCCTCCACGTGGCGACCAACACTGCTCAATCATCTAAGTACTACTCGCCCTACAATACCATACCATCTACTACTACGAATGGTACACAGAACATTACGTAAATTACGACATCCGGAACTTTAAGCGAGTAAACTTTACTACCTACTACTAGTTAAATCCTACTAACTACATCAGCAAAGACCATAATAAATTACACGTCATGTAGGCCACTGAATACGAACAATGACGTTGGTGTGCGCGCTAGTAATTATTTATATGTACATATACAAGCAAAGATAAGTGCGCAGCGGAGCGTCAGCTGTGTGCGTGTCAAAATCAGCTGATTATTCAAATAGAACGAGCGGAGTCGCATCGGTCGGCGACCGCGCCCGCCGCGCCTGCGCTGCCGACGGGGCCCCTCGCACTCAGCCGCACTGCGCACGCTCGCTACTACTTACTCAACTAAGTACCTACATACTTCATGCTTACAAACCAACTAACTCATCTTCAACTTTTGACAATCACTGATCATGTTCTCGAGATATTCACGACGAATATGTAGGTAGATAGTTATTGTTATTCTTATAAGATTCTAACATGTGGAACGAAACAGTGATCAGCTGATCGTGTAAACAAAGTCGTAACGTCCAGCTTAGAAATAGCTGCGTAATCGCTTGAGGTTTTTCGTAAACACCATCCTGCAACAACACAAATGCAACACTCTTCCACTACTCTAGCATGGAGGAACTGTCTTCGAGGAGCCGAGGAGTCACAGGGGCGGCGCAAGGGAGTTGAGGGGGCCCGTCAGCAGACAGTGGCGAGAGCATACTGGGGCCACTGGTGCCGCCGGCGACGGCAGGGGAGTACCTACACGTGGCCGGAAAACGAGACAAAATGGCGATCGTTCGGGTTGCGCGATCCGCGGATGGAGCGGTGTGGGTGCGGCATGCGCGCGGGTGCGCTCACCTCTAGCATCCACTCGGCGACGAGGCGGCGCATGTGCGGCGTGACCTCGGCCTGCACGGTGCCGAAGTAGTTGGCGGTGATGGCGTAGCGCTCCTCGGTGCGCAGCAGGTTGTCGAGCACGCGGCGGCGCAGCAGCACCGGGTCGGGCGCGGCGGCGCGGTGCGAGCGCGGCGCCGGCGCGCGCGCGCTGTCGCTGCTCTCGGGGCTTACGCGTTCCGCGCACAGCAGCTCCATGGTACACCGCACTGCGGCTTATTGACAGCTCGCGTCGCGGCCGGTGTCGGCGTATTGTGTCGGACAGCTGATCGTGCGCGAGCGGCCGGCGTGGAGCGATGCGCGGTGTGTTGCGACCACGGCGAGTGCGCGAGTCGCAGTGAGCCGCCGGTAAGCGCCTCGCCGCCGAACATATGATCGGAGCAGCGCGGGGGAAGCGCGGGGGCGGGGCGGGGCCCGTGAGGCCCGCACGCAGGTTTCACCCATTCGACGTTCAAATAATAATACATAACATGTTTTCTTGCTCGCTCGCGCTCTGAAGTGCTTCTCACTCGATCTCGATTCTTGCTTCTCATTCTATTAGGTACTTATGTACCTACTTACTTACAATATTATAACATATAAGATGAATTCCAAGGATTGAATACCTACCTATAGGTACTTAATAGCATAGTACAATAAGTACTTAGATACGAACCGAACCCCTTGTCATGATTTTTTAAAACCTACAAATGGACTTGTTTATTTCGCATCAAATACTTACCATATGTATACATTTGAGTTATGTTTACAAGAGTGCAGCAATGTAATCACGACATATCGTCGGTGGCCGGTGGGGCGGCCGGCGCAGGCGCTGGCGGCCAGTGAACTTTTCACATCGCCTAGGGTAGGGCGGCTGACAGTCTGTCACTGCAACGCGCTAGGCATAAGCACTGCAGCTTGCTGCCCTATAGGAGCTATAGCTATAGACTAAGTAACTCTTTTGTTTTCATTAAAGGTCAAAATAGAAATGTCAAAGGTCAAAGGACGACCTGTCGATAAGAAAGATGAACTTAATACCTATTTCCTTTGAAAAGGTAAATCAAAATTCGTAATTTGTAACAATTTTCAAGTTATCATCGTCGTGGAAATACCTCATACACTAGTTACACAGTGCAGGCTCTCCGCTACGATAAGAATAAAGCCTCGTGCAGAATGCCACGACGTGACGGCGCTACGAGACTAACAAAACAATTTCTAAAAATTAGTCCTAATTCGTACTTAACTAATTGGCATTAAATCCGTTAATATTAATATAATATAATTTATATATAATATAATAGTTCATAATTTAAGGGTTCATTAGCTAATGACAGTTTTAAGTATCCATAGGGTGAAGCATCTTATCGATTGCAGAGCTCAACCGTCCGAAAGACTGATGCAGTTCGATAACAATTAAAATTTGATTGTGTCTCATTAGTGACACTCAAGCCACAACTCAAGCGGACGATAAAGCCTTTGTTTAGCCACATTTTAAAAGTGTTGATATTAATTAACAAAATAAAAATATTCTTATGACAATCAGTTCTTTTACTGTAAGTTTTTTTTTTAATTCAAAGCATAAAAGTTATTTCATTTAGGTTAGGTATATAAAATAAAGCGATTACGACCTTTTTTCTATGGTATCACTGCTAACTGTCAATGTCAAATCAGGGAATATATTTTCTGATTATTGTTTGTGTATTTGCAATTAATTCATTGACATACGGTTTTATAATTTATGTTTGCAATTGTTCTCCTTTTTTTTAAATCTACGTAACATAAGTAATAGATATACAAAATATATTATTATCAGAATACACGCTTTAAAAAAAAATACACTAAACACAAAATCTAATCTCGATTAATTTGAATTGGTTTGACACATTTGGTTAGAGCCAAATGTCAAATGTTTTTGTTTTTTTCTGAAAATGAAAATAAAAACTTTATTTTTAAGCATTTTTTTATACTTAACACATAACAATTTTTGCAAATCTAACACATTATGTTAGGTAGATTTAAAAAAAAGGAGAAAAACTGCAAAAATAAACTGTTTTTTTATGATTAGTTATTTGCTATATTTACTTATTTTGTCTAAGTACATCTTCTTAAACCGTGCGTGGAATTCTTCAATTGAGTATTTTGTTAAGGGTTCAGAATAATCGCGTAAATATCGCCTCGGTCCTATCTTATCTATATCTTATGGCATAGTCCACAATCTCAATAAAGTCTGCCAAACTCGTAATTATTGCTTTTTATTAAAAGCTTTTAAATGCAAAGCGAATTCACTGGTAAAAATAAAAATATAACCCCAAACGTAAATGTCAAAATCAATCGTTAAAAAGCTCAGAGTAATAACTAAAGCATTAAAAAGTTAAGTAAAGGTTTTGCTATACATAACTAATTGTCATTAAGGGACGCTTAAACCCTTAACTGACTTTGAGGGTGAACTTTTTTTAATTTTTACTAAGGGACTCTCTAAGTAACCATTAGACATCTCTGCGTGTGGCAGTAAGAAAACTTCACGGTAGAACAATTACCGGTGTCATCGAGTCGTGCCAGTCTGCACGAGGCTTTAGACTCCGCTTAACTTTTTATAACGATAGGTACTAGCTGCGCCCCGCAGTTTTACCCGCAAAAGTCTCGCTCCCGTGGGAATATCGGGATAAAAAGATAAAAATCCTGACCTAACCCGTCATGGTCTGCCCAGTGCCCATGTGCCAAATTTCATTCAAATCCGTTCAGCCGTTTTAGCATAATCAGCCTATAATGTTTCCACTACACGATCAATTTAAAATTGAAACCAATTGAAAAAGATTGCCAGTCCATTGCTTCATAAGTTCGAGAAAAAAAATTGAGCAGATTATTTTTGTCGAACTTATGAAGCAATGGACAGGCAATCTTTTTCAATTGGGTGCTGGTCTTGTTGCTGCTGGAGAGACACAGGCCTCCTCTTTTCGAGCGGGAGTGGGTTGTAATCTACCACGGGGGCCCAGTGCGGGTTCGTAGATCGGTAGGTCGTTTTAGCGTGAAAGCTATAAGTTAGGATAATTTCTGCGGTCACCAAAACAATTAAATCTGTCAATCGGCACTGATCGATTTGAAATTTGGTATTCTGTTACTTCAATGATCATCATCATCATCATCAGCCTATTAATGTTCCCACTGCTGGGACACAGGCCTCCTCTCTGTGAGAGGGAGTGGGCCGTAATCTACCACGCGGGCCCAGTGCGGGTTGGTAGATGTCACATGTCTTCGAATTTTTGGTTCTAAGACATGCCGGTTTCCTCACGACTTCAATGATATTAGAAGATTATAGCAACCTTGAACTGATGTTGCAGCATCACCTGGAATTTCCAGGATACCCAACTTCTCTTACCAAGTTACAGCACAGGTATCGTGTTTGGGCACATTGGAGTGGTCTCAATGAATAGGTTATACATATTTATGATGAACAGGGTCTAGTGATGAAGTAGGAAAGAGAAATGAGGAAATGTTAGTGAACTGGGTTTTCAAAATTTTAATAAAATTCACTTGTTACAATGATAGATACACCAACTTACCTACTTGTTCCATAAGAGGTATATCCTATCTTTTTTGTCAGAACTTCTCCCTCTCTGGGCAGAGCGGAAGGGCGTGTCAGACTCTTGCTGACTAAAACCCACCCGTGTTCCTTCAGTTGCCTGTACGTTGCCAGGGGCCACGGTCTCCCCTTAGGACTTCCCGCAACCCCGACAGGCATCGGCCCTAGCGGACCCCGTCAGTTGTGCTGACATCTTTATGAGGCGCGCTTCTTCGTCTCCTGCGGCGGCTAGGGGCTTGAGGGCGAGAAATTTGCCTCTCTCTCACGTGCTCCTCCTACTCCTTCACAAGCATCACTGCTTCGCACAAGGAGGTGACGGCTTGCCATGCCCTCACGCTCCGTACCATGGCCTGGACCAGGGCCGGACGTGAGAGGTCTCCGCCGCCGATGGCCTCCACGAGGACACGGCGGTGCTCCGCCCAAGCCGGGCAGACCTTCACCGTATGCTCCACCGTGTCCTCCGGACTCCGGGCGATACACACAATGGCGACACCCGGGCGTTTCCTCCTGCCTTATGCGTAACAGGAACCTCCCGAAACAACGTGTCCGGTGAGGACCTGCGTCAGGCGGAAGGTGAGGGCGGGACTTACCGCCGCAATTGTGGCGTGCCCAGCTCTGGGTTGCGACAATCGCACTCTCCAGGCCGCCATGAGATCCCCCGCCGGAGCTCTGAGGTGAAAATTTTTTTTAAATTTTTTTTTTAGTTATTTAAGAATCGATAGAGTGATCAAGAGGAAGGTTTATATGTATAATACATCCTACATATTATAGTATCATATTATAGTATCACATATTATACTATCAGAATACCAGCGCTGCGGTATTTATTATTTCTTTAAATATCGCAGCATTATGCTGAGATAGGAGCCTTTTTGGCCTCGCACAGGTACAGGGGATTATACGTATTTTGTAAATTTCACAAATACTCCGTTTTGTTTATATTTTCTTGTTTATTATGTTTTTACAATTGCTGTTTGTATTTTGCTGTTTGTATTTCCTGTGCGTGTCCCAAATAAAATATTTTTCTTTCTTTCTTTTCTTTCTAGTACAGAAAAGAGTCTACGCGGGCTAAGCCACTGGCAGCAGCTAGTAATTAATAATTTAAATATTAAACTTTGTTTGCAAGTGAATTTATTAATAAAAAGGACTGACCGATTCCCAAGTTACACATAGAAACCTCAACTGGTCTGTTGCCCTGGAGAAATCTAGTAGGTACTTACATATTTTAATTGTTTCATCTAGATTTTTCAGCCCGTGAAAAATCACGAACTAAAGTTTTATAACACATTCCTAACAGTTTTTTAAAGTGTGTCGTCCCACTCACTGGCGAACGACCAAAAGAGAGACTGAAGCTGTGGCGAGACAGTGCTTCCTTACCCAAACCATTCGTTCCACCTGCTGAAAATCTCCCGCCTGGACATGAGTTGCCTTGGGTAGCCTGGAAGTCTTTAAACAGACTCCGGACCCAGGTTATGAGATTTATAGACGACTCCGCGTTGGAGTGTGAATGTGGTGCTGTTCCACAAACGATGGGACACTTAATGTCGTGTCCTGCGTGTCCTGTCAGCTGCACGTTACAGGAACTGATGAACGGTACTGATGGCGCCAAACACGTAGCCGAATTCTAGGCCGAGTCCATTTAGATTGCCATCGACACGCTAAGAAGAAGAAGAACTCAAGTAGGTTTTCTTGAAGGGTTAATTCTCTAAAAGTTAGGTCCAGGGCTAGGTCTCGGATTAGATGACCTGGATCCACTACAAAAGATAAAATTTTGGCTAATTACCTTCCTAATTGAGACGATTACTGGTCGTATTTAAACTTTCATACAAAATTATAATTTGATTACAATTTGTATGCTAACTAGTACCTACTACGAGTATTAATATCTATCCTAAGTATAAAGTTAAGTTAATATAAAGATTCTATACAATTTACATTGTTTGGTGACGCATCGTCGCGAACAATGATTAGCTGTCAAAACTGGCCATGGAACCGTTTCTGGTTATACTTTGGGGAAGACCCGCAACTCCTGCGCATTCCCACTTCCCACCTCATGTACTTACACACGGCTTGGCGATAATAATATATCTACCTAGTAGTAAGCTCAAAGCTTGTAGAATAAGGATAATAAATACTTAATTAACGGAATTATTTCTATCAAAACAAGTCACTTAAAAACGTTGGAACTAAACAGTAGGTACGAAACAAAAGCACAATAATTATTTTTGCAAAAATCGAAAGAAAATTGTTGGTTTCATTCATGAAAAATAGGTAGGTAAACGGATTTTCCATTAAGTTTGAAACGGCTGGGAAAATGGGAACATGCTTCACACAAAGTTGTCATTTCCTGAGGGATCAAACTAAATTCTGTACCCATCTGATAACAATATTACATAGTAATTGTTTTGTTAATTATTACTGGTTTAATTACTAATTTCACCGCATTAATAACTCAAGGCGTCGTAAAACTTAATAAAAAGCCGTTAAACGCAATAAAAATACGAAATTCCAACATTACGTTTGAGATTTTAGCAAGAATTTATTTAAAATAAAATAGATAGATAGACATTTTATTCGGAAACTATTTATAAAAGTGAGCGTTTCATGTTTCGTTTAAATGAGTTTAGGTTTCCGACCCGAAAATCGTTAGAATGTACCACAAAAAATTTAATCGATTTTGCCATTCTGTTGTGGATAAATACAATTCATAGGTTTTTTTACTATTATAAAACATGAAGAATTCGATAAAGTCATACCAAGTTAGCATACCTACACCGGCTAACTAGGCACAATTGTATCAAGTTTAAAAGTAAAAAAGTTCTGTGCGCTTACGCAACGAGCAGGTATGTAGATGAAAACTTACAAGTGACCTAGATTCTTGCATAAAGCGTGGAAATGGAGCGGAAAATGCGTACACATCAGTCGTTAATGGTACTTACTCATCATGGAAGTAATGCAACTAAGAAAATTATATTTTCTACCGCGCAGACGTTTCTTGTGACATTCAATCGTAGACCGTGGATCATTCAAAATCATGAAAACCGAAAGAATTCTGAAATTTTAATCATCACGGCTTTTTTTGACGTTATGACTTCTGCTGTAGCCACGATGTAAAAGCTTTTTTTTTGTACCTAAGTGGAATTCAATTTAAGCAATATGGTTTAAGTCTCAGAATGTTAATTATATTCCTTAACACATCTATGTAGCTGTTGTTTGTCTTATTCGCCGTAACAGCCAACGTCTATTTCTCTGAGAACGTGTCTGTAATTTCTGGCAGCTAATTACTGAATAACGTTAGTGATCGATTGTCGATTTGTTCTCATTGTTGTTGAATGTCAACGGCCATATAAAAGCACTTGCTTATGGCAATAGCAGCGGGTCGATCAACTCCTTCGCGGGTTTTTTGCTAATTCAAATCCGAGGTGTGCGCAGGCGCAGGGCTTGGTGCGCAGGAAGTGCGCTATAACCGTGCGTCATTAATCACCGCCTAGCCGGCTTCCTTCACTCCACTTGGCCAATATGAGGGCGACACTTTTATTGTTTCGCGTATTTTTAATTTTTATTGCACACGCCTCGTTTTACTTTCTTTCTGCGGTCGACACTCAACAGCTTCAGCACTAAGATAAAACGCTCGTAAAAAGCTAAGTACTCTACTTTTTGTACAATGTGTCAATTGTAACAATTTATCTTACAATCATGTAGGGACCCACCATCACTGGGCAGCAAGTCTTCTAGACCTTTGACCGGATACGCGTTTAGTTTCCTTACTTGTATTGAAATGAGCTTGAGCGCAAACAATGAACAAAATTCCAAAACACGGCAATAATATGGAATGCTTAGTGCGAGCGGGACATCACTCTTTCTTGGAACCACGACACTGCGTAATGGAACGCGGCAAAATGGAATGCAACCGGCACCGTTGATCGGCCGAGCCGACCACTCTTTACTAAAAGTAATAAGTAACTAGGGAATATCTTCTTCAAACTACACGTACATAATGATAAGAAAATCATTATTTACTTGCATTGATCAATTAATCTCTTATTATATCGCATTCATTTATTTTCACCGTGATAGTTATAAGATAAGTTGGCTCTGTATGAAGCTGTCAGAAAATTAATGTTGAGAATATAATAAACTTTATCTCGATTGATTATGTACAATCCATAGTCGAGTCGTAATGAATACCTAGGGACTGGGTTACCATCTATATCTGTGGTTACCACCATGACTCATGCAGAGGAAAGACGTTTATCTTGATTGTTAAACACACATTATCTATAAACTTCTTATTCATAAACATTACCAATTTCGATAGATCAAATTATCACTATTGAAGTATTTACCCTCACTAAGCTTTTTCAACTTCTCACGGAACTTACAGTCCACTTAACTCGACGATAACCGACTTTTGATGAAGTCAATCGTCATCCTGAGGATGCCTCGTTGAGAGGTGAAACACGTGTCGATTTCTTACAGGGTTCTTTAGGACTCTTTGAGAACAGTAAAGCGGATTAGGTTACCAAATATACGTCGTCTATTGAATTTTAAAATGAATTTCCGTAAGGTAACGCCTGAGTCAATTAACTAGTATAACAGTTATTAGAATATCAATCACCTTGTTCATTGCCTATTAGTGTGGATTTTGTTATAATTAAATTCTTGAAACAGTTGAATTACTCTATAATTAACGATTAGGTTCCACTGGACTGTATTTAGAGTTGAGGTTTTAAAACTATACTTACTAATAATAAAGGTTCTGTACTTACCTATATATTTGAAACAAAAACCTTGCCTGCTCAATAGAGAATGACAAATTAGCAAGAACATTTGAAATTGAGCAATTGTTTTTTAACGATGTAAAGAAGAATATCTCGGCGCTATTGAAACACAGTTAGGCGTAAGTATAATTATTTTCTAACGGATTTACTTTACAACATCCGTAGTCATTAACTTTCATTGTTATTAGCACAATGTGTCGTGTAATTAAATCATTTGCACATGCAGTTTACATCTTATGTTCACTCTAATTTAGACTTAGACCTTGTTTTCCTGGTTTTAAGCCCTGTTATTACCTAAGTAACTTACAAACTGTTGTGTCTATCAAGACTTCCAAGGTCTAAAGCATTACAATTCAACAAAATATTTATGAATAAGTCCCTCAAAATAATTGTGATGAAAGTTTGGGAACCTAAGAAGCGTGGAGGCTCTCTGGAGGCATCATTTCCGTCGCGTCGTTCCGCTCAGATGTCCACGGGCCGCGGTAGGATCATGGACCTCAAAATCACAATAAAACACGTCTGTACCCACAATGTTTTTCTCAGTAACCGTTTGACAAGTACACCCAAGTTTTTTTGGTCTCAATCACAATAAAAGTTCCGTCATTGGCTTTAGAAATCTCGTTTTCCTGAACTCTTTTTCGTTGTGCGCCGGAGTCTTGTGTTTTGGAAGTCATTCTGTATCCGATCTGTCGCTTAGCTTGGAGACGGTTTTATATTCTACTGAATTGATTATTTTGTTAAATTGCCACTTTATTTAGTAGGTATTATAATAATCATCTGTGGTACTTACTACTTAAATAAGGTTTTTAGAAAAATCCAAACCGCATCGGTCCAAACTTATAACTATAACTTTAAAAATTTTATAGTAATCCAGAGTCCTGGGTCAGGGTCGGAACCTCGGAACATCGGTTCGTGGTTCTGGTGGTTAAGATGTATCAAAGCTGATGGTTTGCAAACCACTTGGTACTGTTGGTACCTAGCCTCGTAGCCCACCCACCTACATGGCCGTTGCCCAGAAAAACTACGTCAAACAAACATGCACACGAAATAATCTACAAACGAACTCGTTGATTGTGCACATTAACGTTTTTATTCCATTAACATATACCTACGTTTATCAATAAAGTAGATTAGATAACCACAGCACTACACAACCTAAAAAAGCTAAAAGGCTACGGGCGAATGTAACGTGCAATTTAAACATGTCCAGAGGCCAGGCATCAACGCGTTTGTTTCGCTTATTTTGTTCCAAGCCAACCTACGTATTGATCAAAGGCCCGAAAACTGTGACAGGTTTAGCGGTCTTTCGCACGCAACCCACCGCTTATTAGTACCACAAATTATATCGAACAGCCGAGAATTATCCAAAGATTGACAACTCCGATTAATAAATAACTTATGCTATAATACGTTTCTGTCCGTTTCAATGTTCTGCTTGGTCCAGTCGGCTACATAGACCGCAAGGCACTCGGTCAGAGCGTAGCGACTAATTTATTTTCCCATCGGAAACTGTGGGTCCACTACGAAAGTAAAACATAACAACGTTTTTTTAACGTTATGGTTTTTTATAAAGATCGTTTCTTTAATTACATGTAATTAATCAAGAAACAACTTGTAAACGTTGTCTTTGAATTCCCAGGCAATTAAATTTTGGCAATCGAACCTTTTTTTGTGAAGAAATCTTATGTGGTTTTGTAGATCATCCATTTGTCTTTCAGTTTTTATTTCAGCACAGCACATACTCGATAATAGTTTGCAAAACGGTCTTTGTTCTTTACTTCCGGGTGAAAATGGGCCTTTATTCACAATTGTGGTACCTAGGTTTTGTAATGGGTATCCATTAGTGGGCCTCTTTGGGAACAATTCTTCACGGCTTTGGTTGGTAGGGCAGTCATGGCCGAATTGAAAAAAAAAACGACTAGAGACAGCGGCGTGCGTTGACCTGGTAATGTTTACTGTCCTTGATCGGCGCGGACGGCGGCGTCCGGAGTGACGTCACTTCGGAGGTGCTGATGGGTTTCAGCTACGAGTCGAGCGAGTGGTTCCACTGCGCGAGCGCCGCCCGCCGTCGTCTACTTGCTTCTCACTGCCTTCAATTTCTCAAAGCGTTCCTAAGTATATTTAACCACCTAATTTAAAAGTCAATTAAATCAATATTTACTGCCGACTTAAGTATTGCCTATACGTTTTATGAATGCCGATCATATTTTTTGCGGAATATGCATAAATGTAAAATAAAACAAATGCTAATAATAGGAGTTCGGCGAGGTTGTTGACCTCTGAATAGTCGAGCGTAGCTAGTGAACAATTCCATGAAATACCTAAATCATTATTTTGTTATGGAAAATCACCTAACTGAAGCCAATCTATTGTAAATTATTTTAATCATTCCCACTTGATTTTGGTTCATTAATTTTAAACGATTATTTTATTTAGGTAATGCACAGTTTGCTGTTAAACAATAGGTAATAATTGTCTTAATTATTAAGGTCTTAAACGACTCGTTTTGGTTTTATAAATATACGTTAAAGACTTGAAAAATAATCTAAGTACAGCTTTTCGCCTACGTATTACATAATCTTCTTTAGTACCTAAGTTTGGAGCGCTCCCTAATACAGGACCTATATTATCTAAGGAGCTACGTTAGACGGCAGGCCTGTGAGGCAGTCAGTGTTTCCTTCCCGGGGCCAGAGTAGCATGATGTCATGCTCGTCCTTAACAAATGACAGCCATTCATTGGCGTGAGTTGTCGTTAAGTTACTAAACTTGTGAGCAATTTAATCTCGACGTATATCTGTGCTCGGTTCTCGGAATGCTTCATTTAGGTAATTCTTAATCTTACTGATCCGTGCCGAAACTACGCAAATTACATTCTACTTGTTTATTTGGAATAAGAGAAAAAAATATTTAAAGTTAGGTCTGAATCTGAAATCGCTGTTGAAATTGAGATTATTTTCTAAAATAGTTTTAACTCTTAGTCTCGTCTAATAATAATAATAAATATGTAAATATGTAATATTTTTATAAAAGAAGTATTAGGTACACCAAAATGGCTTGCTTCATGAATTTGCAATGGCATATGTCTGTTAGCATCGCTTACTAATTAACCATTAATTTATGAAACTTTTCTGTAAACTATTCGACCGATTAGGTACGTAATAAAGTTCTTTGTTTGGACGTGGCCGGGCGAGCTAACGGGAGAGTAACGTCCTATGGGAGGTACGTTATGGTATGGCGCAGGTAAGGCACTGGACACTGGTACATCCACATAGTTGCGGCCAGATCACGGTGGATCACACACTTTTTGCCGGGCGGCCGGCGGCGAAGGTCGACCGAGGCGAGCCACGAGCGATCTAGCATTCCAACCGCTATGAATGAATAGTCGCTCGACTGGTCGGGTGGCGCATACTAAGTAACTTCAGATTAATTTGACAACAAACATTTAAGTTGGCAAAAACCGGATTGGTTGCCGGCAAGGCACCCCGCCCCGTGGGAACCGCAGACGGCCCAAACGTTTGTCTCCGATGATTGTCCGATTAATAAGTACCTGCCCATTTAACGTTCCGTTTATTTCTCGCTTTTCATAGCGTGATGTGAGGCCAATTGGTCTTACGATTTTCTGACACGACAACTTATTCGGCACGCAGCATGGCTGGCTTTACAAGGATGCGTCTATCCGCCCGTAGTATTGAAAATACTTTAGAAGTTATTGACATTTGATAGAGCGGAATAGTTTTTTAGTTCGGTATAGTTATTATATTATCTGTGGTATAGTAAAAAGTCTTCATCAGAAAATGTTACATTCAAGAAGCTACTTATAATTTTAAAATATTTCTACTGCTTTTAGTCCACCTAGGCAACGTTACACGATACAGCCACGACCCACCTTTCCAAACATATTGGCTTCCATGCTACCTCACTCTGCAGGCCACGATGGTAGTCTGCACGGCATTAGATGATAAGTATAACTAGAGAACTATAACTAAGTACTATAGAGTTATTGTCGGAGCGATGGCAACACTAAAACGCTTGCTACACGGTTGCCAACCACGTCCCCGACAGAGGTGACCTTGGTTGGCAACCGGCAAAAATGTATCACCTTTTGGTCGTAAACATCATCTACACTGTTGTAAACCACCAAGGTGACCTCTGTCGGGACGCGGTTGGCGACCGTGTAGAAGGCGTTTAAACTGTGGGAATGCATCCGTTAGCGCAGACGCAGCGCAGGCGAAAGCATTGACGCCCGCCCACGTCCCTCTGACATCGCTGATGAGTTTTATTGCCAGTCCTGAATAATTGATGCACTCAAAAAAGGATTTCCGTAGGAGAGAATAATAAATATTAATCAGAGAAATACTCTTCCGCCTGTTTATAAAAAGGATTTGATAAGAATGGTTGCTAAATGTCACTTAAAAGATAATAGCTAATGTTGTTAGGCATGTATTTGTTAAATCTTGAATTAAGTACGGCGTTTGAAACCAATCAAAATGTTGGATGAAGGAGGCCAAATTAATTAGGTAGGTAAGTACTGGAGAAAGGGTTGCTGAAGAATGAGGCAGTTTTCCTTGCCCTGACCATGGTGTTCAAAAGATTCGTGCGTGAGTTAGTTTCCTATAAATCTACTGCGTGTTAGATAACATAAAAGTAACTCATTGTTATGACGATGGTAATCGAAATGGATAAAGTTAACGATTGAGCCAAGGACATGTCAAGAACGTTACTTACTTGTCGAAAACTGAATAAGTATTTATATTTCTATGTGAATAAGTGATATAAAAAACCACAACTATCAAAGATTAGGTACTATACACAACAAAAGGTTGTTTTTTAAATAAATATCTGCATATTAAATTCAAATCGTTAAAAAGTCCACAAGAATTTCGCAATCTTTAAATTATTATATTCATAATTTAAGTATGCTTAGTTCGGAAAAAAAATTCAAGTACATATATTTGGTATCGGTATAAATATACCTAGGTAAAATTTCGAATTAAAATGCCCTAGGTGCTTCTAGGACCATTTCACCGAACTTAGGCACCTAACTACCTCTTTTTTAAAACGCCCCAAACAACTTTTTCTTATTGTATAATGTATATTCAATATTCTTCTTAGTAAATCAAGAAAAAAATAAAATATACCTGAAGCTAAGATATTACTTATTCTACACGAACACACTTCTAATTTCCAAGTTATCAAAGCTGTATCTATTGATCATCTCAATATATTTAAATCATAATCGGATACCAGTTCGCCGGAAGCGAATGGTTGTAAACTTAACTAATAAATTTCCCATGTAATGTTAGTAGGTACAGCCTTGATGGGTATGGTGATTATGTCACGGGGACCATGACTTATTCCAAAGCCGTAGCGCCGTAAAAATGTGATGGAACCTTGACAGTTTGCGTCTTCCTGGCTACAGACAAGATGGGCTTGAGGATGAATATCAATGCTGGAACTACTGTAGAGAATAGCCCATGTTAGAAGAATTTGAATAGGTTATATTCACAGAACAGATAAAAGAGGTTTTATCTGTTTTTATATACATCTAAATAACCTATCTAGGCTGGACAAGAACCAGCTGTCTAATCACGTAACATAATTTCGTAAACGATTACGACTAATCTGTTTCATTTTGACAGTTCAACAACATTAATTGCGTTATTTACGTTGTAGAGCAGATTTTTTTTTCGAATTTATGAAGCAATGGATTAGCAATCAGTTTCAAAACGATTCAGATTCTGATTGATCGTGTATTACGTAATTAGGGTACAGCACCCTAATTACGAAACGCAAACTCAATTTTAAATTGAAACCAATTGAAAAAGATTGTCAGTCCATTGCTTCATAAGTTCGACAAAAAGAATCTGCTTAATTTTTTTTGACGAACTTATGAAGCAATGGACTGGCAATCTTTTTCAATTGGTTTCAATTTAAAATTGAGTTTGCGTTTCGTAATTAGGGTGCTGGTCTGCTTTAAACGAATATCTTGGAAGAAAAAAACAAAAGAAAAGATGTTATGGACTTGACAATATGGACTGTTCGAAAGCCTTTGTCAGTTCCAAACATACGTCAACAGATATAACCATAGAAATATAAAAACATTATGATTATTTAACACTAAATTACTTTTCCTATAGTTCGGCTAAGCATGGTAGAGGAACACTGTCACACTGCTACACTATGTGTCGACTCGTTACATACATTGGTACAACCTGTCATACTCACACAGTCGTTATAACGTGGTAGACGGCGCTGACGTCACTCGCCGTTGGCCGTTAGGGCAGGTTCCAAGTTTGAAACTCGACTCGCATAACGTCTGCCTGCATATCTTCGCTCGCTCGGTAAAAGCTTTCAACAATCTGGTCAAGTGTGAGTTGGATTTGTATAAATTTTTCTTGAAAGTAGAGTTGGTTTTTTGGGTTTTCAAGAATACGTTGCATAATTTGAAAAGCTTTTCATTGATTAAACTACGTTAAGTTATATACAGACTAAAACGTTTGTTTGATGACACTGCCATTAACAAACGTTTTTGTAAGTTGTAGCATTTAAAAGAAAGGTTTCCATAGATTCCACACATAATTGTTTCATATACACGTTTATTAAAAGGTAGATAAGATTACATTTTCATGTTTGCAGTAATTTGAGTATATCGGGAAAGAAAACAAACCTTCAGATTTAGGGCAGTTTAAATACACTCCCAATGTATTTTTAGCCGAATACATTAAACAATTGCATTTCGGCGATAGTATTTTTAATAATCGATACCGATATCACTTAAAATTTACATTTACTCACACCTGTATCTTGATTAGATAGCATTTCAAATGTTTATACCGCACTATCTACCATTTACGATGAGCCGCACCTTTTTCGTTGCAATTGCATACTGGGCTTAATTCCATTGGCTGTTATTTTTCCTTGTTGATATGAAAACGTGATAAAAACATGGGGGCTGACGTAATTCCGCGAAATTTTCAAGTAGGTGCAGCCTGAAAGAAATAATTGGCGCCGTCGACATGGCGGGAACTCGAGACTAGCAACAATTCAGTCTTATTTCTATTTTACATAGTCGACGTTATTGTACCGTTACTCTACAAGTGTTATAGGTTTATTTGTGGACAAACTTGTATTGATATGTTCGTTTAGGTATTATGACTTATAGAAAGTTGTAATAATTAACTATCAATTAAAATTTTAATATGAAACACCAACCACAACTGCGATTCGCAATTCTATGTATCGAACTTGGCATTTTAAACTTCACAAAACAACGTATTACTACAAGATTTATTATAATCCTTAAATATAAAAAAAAAATTACTTAATAGGTACATCCGTCTAGTTATTTCCAAAAGATTCCTACATTCTCAGCAGTTAAACCGGAAATCTTAAAACGTTGCTACGGGACGTCACGTAAGCGATTGAATCGTATGCCAGGGCTTTTGAATCATTGCCGATATCAGTTGATTGCCACCCCAATCACAACAAGGAATGGCTTCAATATTTTAAAAACGGAGGAGTGCCGCAAGGCATAGACACACATAATGTTTTTATTCATATTATTATACATTATACACACATGTCTTTACAAGGAGCTCTGTATCGTTGGAATCTACCAGTTTCTACCTAGATATCTTTAGTAGATGTCCTTCTAACGTACATTTAGTGAACGAAAATCAAAAGAGAAAGAGGTAAGTACTACTTACATTGAATCAGGATTCAAATCTGGTGGGTTCTTTCATTAGAGTTGCTTCTTAGATTACAGATCTCCAGTAACAATTTGCCAAGCACGTCAGTTATCATCTCCCCGCTCTGTAATGTTAGTGGTGAATAGTAAAATAAAAGCTATGAACTGCTTCGTTAAGCGATGGATTAGTGTGGATTCAGTTTTGCTAGGTATTCTTTTAAATAAAAGGTTGTTATGATGGCCGACATTTTTATTC
This sequence comes from Conistra vaccinii, assembly GCA_948150665.1. NCBI lineage: Eukaryota > Metazoa > Arthropoda > Insecta > Lepidoptera > Noctuidae > Conistra > Conistra vaccinii. Next base: position 14,896,557 of record OX411324.1, on the reverse strand, counting down.
TGGGCTATAACTGCTACAAGTCTTGGCTATGATTACCGTATGACCACATCAAACAAAATACATACAGTATTGGTGACCTGCAGATTACTTGATAACAGTAAGTAGCTCTGACATAAGGAAAATCATAGGCATTTTACAAATATTACAGTCTACTAGGCGAATCAGTGTATGACGGCATATAAAACATTTTTGCGTCTCTTCCGTTTAGCAGCACGCGAGTCCAGGGAAAGCGATGATTCTACTATTCTGTTGTAATCGGATATCATGTATCCAACGCATCAGTTCATTTAATTACTCATATAAATTACATCGCCGATAACGCAGCGTGTAATAGTCCAACGAAACTATTTTAGATTATCTGAGTTATGGCAACTGGCAAGCACATGCCTAAATGTTGAACATGTGACGAGGTTCAATGTATGCTGAGATGTGTAATAAAAAGCTCACTTTTTATACTAAAACTTGTTACAAAGAGTCCATATGTTACGAACAAGAGAACATTTACGCAGGATGATAGCTTTACAAACTGCTTGCCCCCGCAGTGCGGCCCTGAACCCGCAGGATTGCGTTTATCTGGCCGCTGGTATCGAGCGAGGCCCACGGTTTCGGCAGATGCTTGCCAAAACACCGCTGATAACTTTATGGGAGTAGGTACAACATTGCTCGTTATGTAAAATACTATACAATGTATGTGTGCTACCTAATCTGAATAGCAAACTTGTGTGCCTCTGTGTCGCATTGCTGTATAATAACTCTTTTTATATCTTCCAAGAAATTTGTCAGCTCCCCTTTATTAATAAAGACTACAATGTCTGAAATGGCTATGAAGAGAACTATCTGCCTCACACCATTGGACTAATAGGAAAGAAGCATCGAACTTTTCCAGCATATTTTTGAAAACAATATATATATTTGGGTTTTATAGCATACAATGGGATATATAGAGTCGGATTCCAGGAGAAATTCGTCGGTTTATTCCAGATTAGACGCCCCGCACCCATCAAACCAGTTCCAATCGGTTCGTTGAATAATAAAAATGGCCTCTATTTTGGGAACGCTGCGCCTTATCGGGCCTCTCTCAAGTTCGCTTCATAGAGAGCGCCGACCCTCGGCCGTCTGGATACCAAGTACATAAGCGGCTACGTGAGTACCACTTCCTTACCAAATCTAATTAAAATTATGGTCACGGAAACGGAATTATGATCTTTAAAAAATGAACACGACCTTCGTTAATTTGCGAGTTTGAGCAAGTTCTTTTCGTGTCCCTTTTTCAGGACCTTCGCTTGAAAAGGGCTATCGATATAACTTGACGTATCAAATAGTGGTTTTAACTCAGTTTTTTATAATTTCTGAAATATGTAATTAAATATCTTGCTTGGAGATTTGTGAAAATCTACATCAGCAATTAGGAAGTGCACCGTTTAACGTTTGATGGTCCTAAGTGCTGTTTACTTTTGAAAGTTGAGAATAAACGTCTATAACGCTTTGTTCTCTTCCGCTAATTGGTTTAATACGTTCGATAAAACACAAATAGAAATTTGGCATTCATGAAACACAGATTTGAAGTTTTATTATTCTTGGGTTCATGCTCTACGCGCACAGTCTGCCCACAAAAAAAGTAATGCTTAGTTCTCCATGTTTATTTGTGCCGGTGATATAACACTGGCCGTTGTTGCGTTGGACTATTTATAGTTTGAATTATTCGTTGATTCCGATTCAGTATGATATTTAAATGTATGAGAGTAAGTTTGATAGCGTTTACTCGTTTTGTGTGAGCCCTAAAGCATGTCATTTGGTGGAGGACGCGGCGAGGCGGTGAGGACACGAAGTCGGCCGAGATGAGCCGAGTACCCCGTGGCAATGACTCGCGGGCCTTGAGGCATAGTAGACAACCGCGGGCCCCACGGTCTCGTCCCGTAGGTACCTACTCGCCTCTCGTCAACGAAGACGTATCTAATACCGACGTGAATCGCGTAAGCTTACGAAATCCGGTTTATCTAATCGAGAAAAGCTGGGTCACATTATTTACGTTGTTTTACGCAGATACACAGATCGTGACGGTTTTTTTCCAGAGGCCCTTTTGGCATTAAAAGCAAATTGTTTATAGTTTTAAGGTGTTTATTTTTATTTATTTTTGCTGTAATGCCAATAAACGCATTTTTCTTTCTTTCTTTCTTTCTTTCAGAGTAACAATTGATTAATATCTATTGAGACTTTTAAATTTACGGGGTCGCGTAACGTGTTATAGAGGTTGCTACGAAAACTTGTAGCAATACAACCCCAATTGGAAGATAGACTAAGTTGATATGAGTGATATGATAACGACAGCTGTAGCTGCTAAGCCTGTTACAAAACTTAGTATAAAAATCACATGTCCTTGACTCTACAATAATACGAATGTATCACAAATATACATGTATGTATGGAAGTTCGTCAAGAATTACCATCACCATAATATTATCATAATATTAATAAATTCTGCATTAGTAAGACAACATGATTCATATTCATTCACAAAATTATAAGCCATTATGTTTTATGAAAGATGTTCTCGTTTATATACGCAACGACATCAGTGTAAGTAAAATTAAATTAACTTCTGCGGTTGTAAGATGCAAGGAGAGCCGAGCCGATTAAATGAGATTTGTCGCCATTAGAGTGGCAACATTGCCAACAAACCGCTTGTTGTAATGTGTCGGCAAAATTCAACATAGAAATACGGCGAACGCTTATCAATGCTGGCAATGTCGGTCAAATACTCCACCGAGCATTATAGGGGCGTTATCGTGAGCATAAGTTCGTACAGTGGGCTATACTTATCCATTCTAATTATTCAATCATGTGGTATTTAAAACATAAATAGATTTAGATATTCTATTAAATTTAAGCTCGAAATAAACAACGGAGTCGTTTTGAATCTACGACTATGGGCTTCGCTAAAAATATATCAGTACCGTAATTACGTAAGATCAATCAGAATTTGAATTGTTTTGAAACAGATTGCTGATCCATTGCTTCATGAGTTTGTAAAAAAATCTGCTCAACAACGTAAATAACGCAATCTGTCAAAATGAAACAAATTAGTCGGAAACAGGAATCATTTACCAAAATGTATTGCGTAATTAGATAGCAAATTTTATGTATCTATGGAATTTGGATCGTCTGCCATCATTAACTCAGCCGATACGTACCTAGCCTCTTTGATGGGCAAACCTTCTTGAAGTTAGTCTTGATTGTCATCTCATGATAATATCAAACCTCTGTCGACTTCAAAGTTACATTGATGGCTTCACTTCGCGCAGGGGGTTCACATAACATAAACCATCCACCCCAATATTGTGAGTTCGTCTCGGTCGGTATTGCCCTTCTCAGAAGAACCACACAAAAACATAGTTAACTGACGTTTCAGATCAATAAACTTTTTAACCAACTTCCAAAGGAGGAGGTTCTATTTTCGACTTAATGTACTTACCTATATTTTTTTTTTATCTATGTGCGTCAATATTTTCGTCAATTGTGGACCGATTAAGAAAAACAAAATTTTATTTGTTAATAGAGGAAGCTTCCGCGGTGGTCCCATTTACCTTTCTATCACGTTGCTTGAGTAGCTTCAATAATACGTATTTTTACCCTACTAGTTACTACGGCAAAGCCAAAAGGAAGGGTTTTATGATTTTAGCAGTCTATGTATGTACCTATTTATTTATTTTCCACTCAGTCTACTCGTATGTGGATGATGTTATAATAAGTTCCTGTTATTTACATAGCGGGTAGGGTATTCGTGTGTAGGTATAGGTACCACTGGTAAAAAAATAACCTACAATAAAAAACACAATATCTTTAGTTTCGGAAATTATAATGTAAAAAAAAAATCATAACCAAAGACACCGATTTCCGAAATTAAAGTTATTTTTCATTTTGTAGTGTTTTTTTATGGAAGTCGGTTGTTCTTTAATAAAGCGATAGACGAATATAACAAGAATTTACTCAGAAATTGTATAAGTTCCCAATGTCATCGTCTAAAACAATGCAATGTTTAACTTGGGAAACTGACCGATGCTGTGAGCCGTGGCATTTTCGAATGAAGTGTGGTAAATTACATTAACTACCGCTAGCTATTTGCAGTGAAATTTAAATGTTGCTGTATTTGGGCGTGTTTTAACCTGCTTTGTGAGCGATACCTCGCAAAAAATGAAGTCTCCATAAGATAATTCGTGCAAGGTAATTAATTAAGAGCTATTAATTGTTGATTCTCCTTAAACACACTGCAAACTGGACTACGAGGCGTAGCTGAATGTCTGAGAATGTTCCTCGCGGTAATTGTTAGCTTCGATTTATGATATTGATTTGGTTGGCGTGTTTCTCAAAGGTGACATTGCAAGAGAACATTGTTGAGATAACCTCATGCTGGTGTGATGTGAACATATTAAAGTTCTCGCCTTACAAGCGCACGATGATTGTGAGCACGTACTGTGAGATTAACTGGATCTTGTTAACTTAATGGGTGGCAGAGGTGCAAAAGAAGTTTAATTAAAATATGGCTTGCACAGTCAATCACCCATCCGTCAAACTATAAGCGAGGGCCATTCAATTAAAAAGTTGATACTTACGGCGAAAACGTCAGGGTAGCTCGCGAAATTCAAATCTTACGTTTTTTTCTATTTGCAGATCAGTATCAGGTTGTATGTTGATCTAAATATGATTCGCGACCGTATAAAATGTTTATTTATAGAATTATAGTCTTAAAAATCATCAATACAGTTCTCTAAGTTCATGTAATCCTATTGAATGACTATTTCATGAAATCATGACATTTGAGGATTATGCTATCTTAGGAGCTCTATTGCCGATTCTAATGATTATAAATCTGTAAAGCCATATTTGTTACGGTCGCGAATCATATTTTAATCAAGATACAATCTGACACTGACCTGCAAATTGCAAAAAACTAAGAAAATATGAATTTCGCGGGCTACATTGGCGCATCCCCCTTATGTGTAAAATTTTATTCCTCAAAGTCGATGAATCTACAATAAAATAGGTAAATGATGTCATCATCATGTTTTATCACATGTAACCCAAAACCGCGTACAATATCCAGCAAACCTCCGTTTCAGTTGATAAGACTTCCTATATTACCGGGACTGATTGTAACATCATTGGTGATCGTTATCAGTAGTGTAGCATCTGTGTTCAGAGAGACGCGAGCCCTAGGTTTATTGACCTAAGATTAGGAGTTGGAGTTAGGCAAGGAGTGTTTCCTGTGGGGTTAAGAGCGCGCGGGCGCCATGCGTGAGGCGTGCTCGCTCCCGCTCGGTTCGCACGCCCCTGCAATGAGTTTTAATTGAGTTTGACCACAGGAAGCAACGGTTACGGTCTACGCATAGGGTGACATCTCTGCACGAATAATGTAGTATGTGCGCATGAATCGATTGCTTTATTTTAAGTACATGCCGCTTTTTTCGATCTTTGTTTTGTATTCTGCTGCCATTTGTAATGCGTAGATGGATCCGAGTTGAATGTATTCTGATGAAACAGCGAATTGATTCAAAAGGTCGCTTTTGTTTAGTTCTTTTTATATTTTTTGCTGGCATTGAATAGTTTTTTTCTGAATAATAATAGATTACAACTGATTACTTGTAATTTTTTATTATTCTGTAGTGCGTACTATGCGGCGTTTATAACACGATGTCTTTCCATTGAGTCAAATTGAGTCAGATAGACTGCTTAGTCGAATTAAATACCTAATCGTTGTTAACATTAACATTGAACTCAGTCGGTGTTTTTTTCTGCATGATACTGTTTCTTATTTTATTGTGTTTCTACGTGTTAAAATAAAAAGTTTAAAAGTGTAGTTGTGTCGAGTCACGGTCCGTTCTTGTGCGGCGTCGTGGTCACCGCAGCGCGAGCGTGGACGCGCGGCGTGCGCCCGCGCCGCTTCTGTCACCGCCAACAAATTGCTTTGTTTATGGCCTCTTATTGAAATGTGCCTAATACAAACTGCACGAGGTGGACGCCTCGGATCTGGACCGGACCTTCCTTTGAACACACGTTTCACAAGAGGCCTTGTAACAGTTGCGCACACGACACGTCTAAAGTAAAAGATTGATTTGTAATTCATTATTTTACTGAATAGATGTGGCTTGTGGTGTGTCTGTTGTTTTTATTTTTTGGACAAAAGGTTATGCTGGCAAATAGCAATGAAGTCCATCTCTGATGTGAATCTTACAACATAGGAAGGTAGGCGTGCAACGAGTACATACATTCACTACTTCAAAATCAACTAAAGGTATTTTGTACCGCCCGCCCGGCTGTGCCGAATCATGCCGACCCGAATAGGGGTACCATACCTCAGGATTTGTAAAACTTTACGGGGACGTATAGTCTGCCCAGAGCTCCATGGCCTTTTCTGCCGACTATATTTTGTGCCCGATAAATACATCGGACACCGTCCGAGCCGTCACGTCGCGGCACGCAACCGTTATCTAACGCTGTCTCCGGAGCTGAATCCTCAGTGTGTCGTACTTTGAAGACGCTCAACGCTCTTCTGACTGCCAACCCTGAATGTGATGTGTTTGCGGATGAATGGAGTAAAATTATGCGTTTAGTGAGAGAAAGTATGCCAGGGAGTCCGCTCGCGCTGTTCCATGTTAATTTAAATTAAATTAAAACTATATATAAAAAATTGTCAATATTAATATTTCTATGTTTCTATATTCATTAATGTAATTGGTTGTACCGTTTTAATTAACTATAATAAATCAATTAAATAATCTTGTTCGGATAATATCACAAATTAACTATTTATACATATATAAAAACAATTTCTCTCTGGTTTTTAGATTAGAAGCAACTTTTTTTAAGTTCACTAATAAATCAATACTTTGATTTCAACTTTTACGTCAAAACCACAGGACTTTTCTATGGTGGTTTAATGTCAGGAATTTTCGTTTTTTTACTGGTAACCCTGACATAACGTAACGGTGTGTAGCAGCCCATACAAAAAAACGTTGATGAGTAAGTAAAGGCTTGTGCAGACCAGCGCGACTTGTCGCGCGACACCGGCTGGTTACAGATTGTTGAGGGAGAACAAATAGAATAGATATTTTAATTTATAAGTGTATTAAGTGGGAATTAAGTGTTCGCACGATTAAACCTTTTTTTTTTTATTATTGTGTGTTCTGTTCCCGCAGACAAACCGTGAAAACGGTTTTGTGGGGCATAGTTTTAAGCTAAGAGTCATTTTAAACCTTGTTATTGATAAATAAATAAATAAATAAAAATACCGTGAAGTTTTCTTAGAAATTGTATTGTTCGTGTCGCGTTGCGCGACGTGTCGCGCTGGTCTGCACGAGCCTTATCTAGGTAGGTTAGGTACCTTTTAATGTAGGTAAGTACCCATTGGTTACTAACAAATAATAACTAAATAACTACCTATTTTAAATGATTTCCATATTTTAATTAAATATTTTGATAAAACAGTTCAGATAGTGGTTAGTAGGTACCTAAAAACCAAGATTAGATATGAACTTTTTCCGGAAAATAAATATTGCGAATTTAATATATTGGTCACATTCATATCCACACGACAGACCCGCCACGTCACACTATCGAACCAAAATCCAACGACACAAAAATCTGACGAACCGAAAATCTGTCAAAACGGAAACAACCGATTCGAACCACCCGAACTCCTGTAGGTATGTAGGATTGCAGGACAAGCCAGAATCGACATGGCGAAGATCAGAAAAACGCTGAGGCTGAGACAATGAAGCTCGTAAAGTCCCAGAAAAAATACTTAACCGTCATGGATAAAAGAAAGAAAGAAAGAAAAAGTATTTATTGGGACAGGCACAGGGGATCACAAATAAGACTGGATAAGGCTGGTAATGAAATCCATTCAGAACAGAACAGTGGAGGGGTAAAAAACCATAGTTTCTACTTCCCTCCAAACAGTGGCGTAGCTAGGTAACCAAAGGCCCTGGGGCAAAAAATAAACTAGGGCCCCAACTAAACTATTTAAAATCGTTTGTTCCGTATTCGTCGTGTTCCGAATTCGACGTTTTTCGACGAACATAAATAAGTTGCCATTATTAAAGTCGCGTTCCTGGAATCTGGTTTATTTATATTCCGAATGTGGGAGAAATTTTCTCTAGTTCAATTTATAGTTTGTAAGTTAGAATACGACTCGTACTCTGACTTACAAACTATAAATTGAATGTATCTTACTGTACGACGGGCCCCCTGAACTTGGGGGCCTCGGGGCACAGTCCCGTCTATGTCAGCAATATCCAAGATGAACTCAGAAAGAAAAGGAAAATAAGGAAAAGGACAATAAAGCCAGTTAAAGTTAGTCTAAGAGACAAAGAAAGCCTACAGATGTTAAGACTCAGACATTGTGCTTTTCATCCTTGTCCTTGTCGCTCAGATAATCCTTGGTTTGTGCTCGACTCGAATTCGATCGATCCTGGAACCCTTGACATACATCACTTAGTAATCATTATGGTCCTACACAGATCAGTGGATAAGCATCGGCAAACCCTGGTATTGCTGACGCTGTTGTCTTTAGAGACAGCTGAAGGAAGGGTGGCGTGCTTATAGATTTTTGGCCTCTCTGCCAAAATAGTCCATAGAAAAGGTATATCTATGGAGCCTGTAACCAAGCCAGGAGTAATAAAAAAAAATTAAAAAAATTGCTTGCGTAGTATGTGTGGTGTAGTGGTATAACAATGAAGATAGATGAGGAATGATGTAATGTAATAAGGCAACGATGCGATTTAAAAGAAGATGTAGTGGCAAAAATTTCAAATTGTATGCTCAAACCATCTACTACCTAACCCTGCCTAGACTAACAAAAGGTACAAGCAAGGCAGATGTGAGTGGAAACGCCGGGATGGGACGCCCCAGAAGGACATATACTGACCTTATTGGTGATGTTCTTCAGAAACGTCAGGTGTACTCGCAACCGGCGTGCATGAATGATCGAACTTAAACTAATCTGTGCTTAAACGAAGCAAAAGCAGTTTGTAAGGATCGTAGCAGGTGGCGTTCTGCAGTTTCTGCGTATAACCCCCATAGGAATAAGACGTGAGTTTATATATGTACCTATGTATGAATACTCCTAATAGCCTTCAGACCTGCAGGACAATGAACCCTAGTCAGATGACAGATGGCGCCCAGAAGTATTTACCTCTGGCAAGTATAAACATCTTGTGATAAACTAGCGAGTACTTTAACATGTTGTAGTAGCTTTGTTTATTGTCGTCAGGGGACCTCTTTTGGGTGTACGCTATTGAATCATAACGTCTTGAATAAGAGCGTTTTGTGTGGCTGTAAAAACATAACTTATAACATAGTATCACGCCGCGATATTTCGCCAGTTAGCCTATTAACCATCAACCGCCTCTTTGGTACTGACCAAAGAGGCGGTTGATGGCAATAGGCCAGGTAAGAGTTGTCTTACCAAGTTACCACTGGGTATCTTGGTAAAACAACTCTCAGACCCAGAGGTCCGGGGTTGGAGTCCCAGCGGGGAAAAATTTTGCTGCTCGGTTTGGTTGCTTGTCCTAAGTCTGCCTAGCTAGCCACCATCTTATCTGGCTTTGTCGCCATAACAACAATGTTAAATTAAAACAGCATTGTTTCGGCAGTTAATAGAGGTAAAGGTAGCCAGTTCCTCTGTGGTTGAGGGTTTCCGGTTGAACCTCGCTTCCACCTTCGGCCTGATCATCACTTACCATCAGGTGAGATGAAGGGCAAGAGCTTTCACGTTGTGGTTAAAACAAAACAGATTCTGGGCTGCTACTAAGAAATTCGTGATGGAAAAACACGTGGCACATGAAAAGGTGAGAACGAAGAAAGGAATAATTAATTGCAATTGTAACATTGAATTTGATGTTGTACCCGTTTTAGGTGTAAAAAAAGGCATTTGGAAACTTTCCATTTACTTTTTTTCATCTAAAACTAAATATTCGGTGTTACGATATTAATTATTGCATTTAATAATCAATATTCTAATTTGTTAAGTACCAACTTTTAGGATGCACGCTGAAAGTGGGCAACGTCGCAAATAGCTGTTAAATATTTCACTGTTTTGATTAATTTGGTGATATTACCTGTATGGAAATAAGAAATAAGGCTGACTAGTGAACTTAAATATTGAAGAAATGCACTTTTTGGATGAACCGGATGAACGCTCTCATTGACAAAAATTTGACATTGACAGCGCGTCAATGTCAAATTGGTACCACTCATCTGTATGTAGTTGACTGTTAATCAGGTGCACTTTGCACTTGTAACGTGTGTTAGGTATAAACCATTGTATAACTACCCAATAAGGCAAACCACGGTGACTAAAAGGTCTTATACCAAGAAATGTGTTAAGATGATTAGGTATGTCTAACAGTAAAATTTAAGGTTTTCCGCAACGACCAAGCTGCATCACGGCTAAAGTATGCAGTAGATGGTCTTAAACTTGCATAAAGTTATGCAATATGCCACTCATTGATTATATTTTGATTGTGCAAAATTATCTAGTGACAATAACAGTGGGTATGATGGGTATCCGGGTATCTATACTTATGCAACGGGCTAGACCGTAAGGTCCTTATGCCTTATGACCTTCAGAGTTGTGCGTTCCCAAACGGTTTTAGTCACTCGCTCCAACTCTCATGGGTTTTGTCCAGAAATAGGACTAGCGTTCTGTTTCTGCGGCATTATTTGAGTTACTGTCAATCTGAATGTTATTAAGTATATATCATTTAACTCAATGGTATAAATATAGCCGAGACTGATACGGTTGATAGCGGTGTGATTTCGGCGCGCGCTGTGTGAGTGAGGGGCCCGGGGGCCCGGGGCGGCCGCCAGTGCGCTGGCCCCGCGTCGTGACAGCCGTTTGTTAAACTAATGGCGCACAAAAAGAAAACCGCCTTCCATTCTTCCATTAACTCTGTCCAAGTGTGCGACTGTTGACTCGGCCAATTTGCACGCGCGAATAGAATTTGTCTAAGTATCTATTTCTATTGTACCACTTGTTATTTCCGCCTCAAATAAGCGTTGTCATTCTTGTGATCACTCGCTTGTTCCTCGGTCTCGAAAAACTCCACGTTCATTATTATCCGGCTCTATTGCTAAATAGACGCCCCCTATTCATAGATTAATTGGTGTTAAGTTTTTATAGAGCCAATTTGTTTCATAATGAAGAAATTAGCGAAGATGGCGCCATGTGCTACGTCGCGGGGGTCGAGGGATCCGCACATGTAGCCCACGCGACACATCGCTCGAAAAATGGAGCTACGATAAAAAGCAGGCGGTGTCGGCGGCTCGGCGGGCGTGAGAACGACGACACGTGGCCTCAGCCAGGCGCGAGCTCATTCATGCATTTGATTCATAAATTGTATGTGTGTATTAAGGGCACACACACGACAGCTCGACACCAATCCGCTTAGCGAGATTGGATGAAGTCAAGACTTCAGTGCCTGAAACATAAAGATCTGTAGTCCGAAAGCATAATAACAAAGGGAAGATTCCTCATAAGCGTGCCGAGTGAGCATTTATGGTTATGTGTGTGGGGAATGCAATCGTTCGCGGGCGATCAGCGCCAGCAGCCGCGACGCCCCGCTTACTATAAATCAGGGCCGATTGAGGTCGAGCCGGACGCGAGTTATTTTTAAAATTGCGTGCACAATATTATGTGTTTAGGTGGAATATGATAATTGCGTCGGCGAGTGAGGCGCCGTAAGCCGACACCGACGATGGGATTACAGAGCGCACGCCGCGACCGCCGGCCGAGGCAGCCTCGGGCCGCCTGGGCGCCTGCCTCGAGCCGCCCCCAGGCCGAGACCGCTCGCCTCGCATCAACACGCCTCGTTACATCCAATACTACACATATCAAACTAATGTAACAACATTATTTACCTTTGGAACTTCGTTTCAGGATTCCATGTCATTATCTGCATGTGCAGTCAAAATAATCAATTTTAAGACCCCGCAAGTTTTCGCATAGATCGCATAATTATGTTAAGTATACCTACTTGTGATGTGGTTAGAGAATAATAACTTCACGATTTGGCTACCCTTCAGATTTTATATGTATTCAATCTTTTGTCCAGGAGTTCGCAGTGTTATCACCTGAATATTGACATTCATCGTTATTGATTGAGGTTATGCGTTTTTATTTTCCAAGAGTAGTTTTTTTATTTCTGCTAGGTATTCTTTTGTGAGGTACGGATGCAGTGACAAGCATGAAACTGTAATATTCACAAATTGTTATTGTTGAAAAGTGGCGTAAAAAGCCTCGCCGCTGATAATTAGGTACAAAGGAATCTTACCGAATAATCATAACAAAGCTATTATAACAACTATGAATAATGGTCTGATATTACAAATTAACATAATATTTTTTGTCGCCTCCTTTGGTGGTGGCCGCGGACAGGTACAAGCTATGAGGGTGCAGAATTCTTTGAATGGGCATTCTAGTTGACCAGATGGTTAAGGATTGTAAGTCGTAGGACTGTTGAAATAAGTCTCAAAGCACCTTGTACCAACATAATCTTATTTAGGAAGAATAGAAGGAAGTGGTCTATTGGAATTTGAAACTTGAGTTATGACGCCAAGGTATATTTCAGCATGTAGTGATCGAGGTGCGAAGGTCGACTAAGCTACTATCAATCAGCAAGGCGCCATTGAGGGTTGGTCGAGGCTCGTGAGAAACCGTAAACACTTACCCGCTTTATCTGATAGAGATTTTTTTTCGCTCAGCAGCAGGTCCAGTCAATTAATGGATTGCGCCGTTATTTGGTTTATTTTTGTTACCGACGCTGCTTAGCATTAGAAGAGACTAATTTATCTGGAAGGGTTTGACAGGTAAGGCATTACCGCGATGCAGATCGCCCTCACAGCCTCATCGGCCTGAATTAACGTCTTATCACCGATTTTATAATAAATGGAACGCATAATCCTTCTTGCGTGCCTTGTAATTGTGTGCGGCGCTTTTGATACATTGTTAACGAGGAGCCCCGTAATGAGAACGCCGAGGCGAGGAAGCAGTTCAGGGGGCCAAGTCTACTAATTTACAAACGTCATAATGGTGTCATCGTGACAGGTGAGTTTTTGACAGATTTTGTATGGCAAATCTGTCAAAAACTCACCATCGTGACACCATTATGACGTTTGTAAATTAGTAGACTTGGCCCCCAGATCGGTTTACATGGAATACGTGCTCCCTCCGAAGAATTGAATTGTTCACTTTTATTGATTTGTAGAGCCGTGAGGTTCTAAGCGTTTTAGAATTGAAGACAAATATTTGTCGGGGTTGTGGTCTGGGCGGTCTGTCGACGCACATGTGCGCATAAAAAACTGTGTGATGTGTGCAGTGTGTTCGGTGCTGTGTGTTGACAGTGCGCATAGCTGCGACAAAGCGCTGCGCCCGCGCCGCCGCCGGCGACCACCCTCCCCGAAGAATCCCTCGTTATCATTTGAATAACTTTAACTATCCGACGCAGCATAAAATACGTGAAACAAGAGCCTGAAATGTACAAATGTTTTAATAATCAATCCTATAATAGTATTCAACATTATGTATTCTAAAGGCATGTAAATATTCTTGGGATTTACGAGTCGATGCGTGTGCTATTGTTTAATGAAATAACTATAATTATTGTTATTGGAATGTTTAGGATAGAACCGGCTGGTGTAAAAATTCCACATCTTGTCAGATAGGGCGATGATGGTAGATCTCGTGAGAGAGGAGGCTTATCTAAAGGAAGTCTTCTATTTTAATAAATATTTATTTTGGTTGGAAAATGTCTCGGTGTGGGGCAATAGTAATGGTGTATAAATTCCTTGATTAGATACCGTCCTGGGAACTACCAACAATATTAATCCCACCGCAATTTTCCGGTGTCGACTTGATATTGTTAACAACTGAATTTCCTTTGCTGTGCCTATTATTAAACTGATAAGTGGTTTTAAAATAATATTACTTATATCACGTATTTACCAACTTGCACGAAGTTTAAATTGCATTTATGGTAAAAATGTAAAAATAAAGTTAAGAAATAATATTGTAGTCAAGTGCATATTTTCAACTTATTTTTGTATGCAGTGCTATGAGGAAGTAGGGTATGAATTTAAAGCGGAATTACTATTTTTATCCGATAGGTAGGTTGTGTCGATACATGGTTTGCTGAAACTATTTATTATCGGTAAAAGGCGTTATTTTTAGTTCATTGAAAATATGGTTCCCGACACTTTGATGTTTATTTTTATCTAGCCGTCTCGGGCGCTCCCTTTCTTGGCTCATTGCCTATAATAACTTGAATTGAATTCATCACTCCGGCAACACTCCGTAAAACTTATGAAAGAACCCAGTGACTATTATTAAATTAGGTATCGTGTATAGTTCTATCGATGGCGGTACACAAACACACTAATATTGTTTACCTAATGAGATGTGTCGGCTGCACGCGATCCATTCTCACGACCCAACATGGAGAAAAAAAAGAAATTCCCAAAATTTTAACGCAATAGATACATTGTCTCTACATAAACAACGGTTAAATTTCACCGAAAAAACATTCGGCTGCGGCAGTGTGGAGACGGATTTCAAAAGATTTTGTAATTGCCGGGGCAGAAGCACTATTCTTTAAAAAAAATAACCATAAAGCGATTAAAACTAAGATGAAAAGACGTAAGATAACTTAATACTTTTAAAGTACAAAACTTTATTTTTTCAACTACCTGACCCCAAAGAACCTTAAATATTAATAAATACCCTCCTTCTGCTCCAACACTCTTTATAGATGTTGTGAATCTAGTTTAATTCTGTACCCTAATTACGTAATACACGATCAATCAGAATTTGAATCGTTTTGAAACAGATTGCTAATCCATTACTTCATAAGTTCGAAAAAAGATTTGCTCAACAACGTAAATAACGCAATGAATATTATTGAACTGTCAAAATGAAACAGATTAGTCGGAGTCGCTTACAAAAATGTGTTGCGTAATTAGATAGCTGGTTTAGTTTTAATTTTCAATAAACATGTTTGTAAATTACATCATTTAATTATTTATTTAATAATTTATGTACACACAGTAAAATACATACAGATACAACATAATTAATAATTCTATATATGCAATGACAATATTATAATCCTCATAACCATAACTAAAACTGAATATTGACGGAACAAAGTGATCTCCACAGTATGGCCGCCACCATTATCTATGGAATGTTCATTCGTCGACGGGCACCGCACTTTACGCCTTCCTTCAAAATTGATTGCTTATTCTCCTTTTGGCTGCCTTTTAACAACTATAGGGCCAAATTGTTATGTAACTTATTAATTAACCTCCAGCCCGATTGATGGGAATATCTACAACACATAGTTTCAAATGGTTAATTGGAGATTGTCATTTTTCTTGGGTGATGTGACCCGAATTGTACGTACTACGAGCACATAAATGAGTCAGTCATACAATTAAATTGTTATGGTATGCCGTCTCGTAATTTCATACCATCAAATTGATAACTCTTTTATTAGTTTTAAGAATGTGCGCCTGTTTATCATTATAACTTGCACGAAGAAATTTCTTTTCGCACCAATTGATATCGTAAATAGTCATGTGGTTACAGTTACAATATAACATTTCGGTTACTATTAGATGCTAATTGGAAAATCAATGTTTTATGTAGGACGGAATTTGATCTCAAGTTATTAAATTTTCCCTTCTACAGAGTCTATGAAGAGAAATGTCGGAACTGGCAAGATAATTTGATTTTGAAGGGTTTATTGTTTAAGGAGCATTAACATTGTTCTGTTTAATTAATGGTAAATGTTTTCAAGAGGCTTTAATCTGACGAAAACATGACCGAGCAGTGTTGCGGTAATCTGCATCTGCGATATCGTCGCTGGGACAAGACAAAGCGGGTTCAATTTCGCTCGCCCCACAGCGTCGTGCGTAATACGGCAAAAATGTCGCCGCCTTGTAATTAGCACTAGGCTCCGAAGACACTACACAAATAGAATTGCTCTCTTTATGTTTCTCGTTACTTGTGACACCAAAGGGGCAATGTACTGAATGAAAAGTGGACACTGGCCCCGGGTGAGAACAGGCGCGCTGTGCCGTGAAGCGCAGCCTCCCAGACTCCCAGACCGAGCAGCCACCGCAATTATGTGCTCTGAGAGAGAAATTACGTGAAACGCGCCGGCCGATACTGTGTTTATCCAACGAGTATACTTCATTATAAGAGCCGTGAAAGTGACTGTCCAGAAGATGCGCCCGTTTAACACAAAGACTTCGTGCTGTCAGCTCCCACTTTCTCAGATCAAACATCCTTCGCCATGAGCGTGGATATGAGCGATGTTTATTTATTTACTAACGCAGTGGTTCACAATAACGGAACAACTAAGATCAATAAATAAATCCATTCCTTGTAATTCTCACAGTTGGGTCGCGTCGCCTGTGCTGAACCTCATTCCATTGAGCACGCGTCACGCTCGCGCCCGCGCTGCGCCACGTAAGCGCGTCTCCTTCGCCGGCTTTGTGTGAAACCGCCCTCGACACACACTTCTGAGAATCGAGCTCGTGGCATTTTTTAGAACGCATAATAATTTGATCGGGAAATATTTATGGAAGGGGTGGCCGGACGCGGACTAGTCCGACGAGTCAATTATCAGGCACTCGCACCAGTGTCGGTCGCCTGAAAGACGCGCAATGGGTGGCTAGGCTGAGGTTAACCGATGTTAACTTACAATTTATGACGTAGATAGACGAAGGGTGGAATTTCACATGATTTCATTCCCTTTTTTTGTTAATGCCCTATATCATTATTATCGTGTATAAATAAAGTTTTTATACATCCGACAGTGAGAATGTTTTTTGTGCTAACCCTAGACAGGTCAGGTACCTACCATAATTCGATTCCCTACATAGAAAGTGAAACTTAAAGTTTTTAAAACAAAAATCTGCACATGTTCTCAGTAATGTAAAACATGTGTATTACCACCACCACTAGACTCCTAGGAATTATCCTAGATATAAAGGTTCTCAGGGTATAAATAAAATCCTAGATATTTATCAGTAACTTTGTATCAACGCAGTACGAATCGATTCGTAGCACTAGTGCTACGAACAGCTGCTACGACATTCGTAGCAGTTTGCTGGTACAATTCTCGTAGGCAATACGACATTGGAATTGTCTTAGTACTTACTACATAATTCATAACTGAGTATATTTATTTATTAATGACTTGAGACGAATATAATGGATTAAGGTTTATAACAATAATATTTTTTAAATTTGTATTATTTGCACCATAGTTTTATTTGTACCTAAAATTTTCAACCCTTGGAAATGGTTGAGTTTACCCTAGTTTAAGTAACCTAAAGATGATTTTACAATAATTTTTGAAGTAAGTATTCATTAAAGTTGTTGTCCAATTATCAGACGAAGAGATGAAGTGGTCTATACGAGTATGTCGCATCGCCGGAACCCAGAAATTTAAATAAAGGTACTTATTGCATTTTGGTGTAGGTATCCGGAAATGAGCTATCATATGTTTATAAAAGATTTATTACTGATATTTTGGGTGTCAAAATCATGGGTGGACCATGGGCATAATGACCATTAAGTGCCGTTTCGGGCGGAACGAGGGAGGTGCATACAAACTTAAGACCACCAGTGTTAGCCACGAAGAAAGTGAAAAAAAATCCTGCAATATATGCCACCGGCAAAGTGATCTTTTTTTAAGGTCTTTAACTTATGAAGAGAATAAGGAAAGGTTGGAAAGCCATGGCCTTGAATTAACTCAGGGTGTAAAGACCACGTCATAAAACTAAAGCAAAAAGATAACAATACATAGTATAGTGTCGATGCCTCTGACTCAAATAAATAAGCCTCGAAGTACTGCCAATGCTGAAGCCAAGGGCATGAAGATTAAGCAGCTGTGAAAAAGAGTGTTGTAAAGATAAGATGGTCACTATTTACTAAAAACCATAGAATTCAAAACAACGAACTACGAAAAAAACATCCTTTTGTACCCAACGTAAAGTACAGAAGTGTAAGTAAAAACTTGCAAAGCAATTTAAAAGGGTGCCACAATAAAACAATGCTTGCCGCGCATGTTATCAGGCGCACATAATAATCGTTTCTGCTAATTTGTCGCGGAGGCGGGGCGAGGAGACGTTTCCGCTGCATGTGCAAGACAATGCTGAATGGACCCATTAATAGCACAAATGAATGAACGCGTAAACACATGTGTCCAACTGCAACCCGCTACCCCACGGCTCGCCGGCCACATGGTGAACTACATTGTCTTATGCAAAGGACATTACGTCTCATTCACTAATTTGTGAGTTGTGACGGACTTCGAGGAAATCTCGTTTTGTGCGCCGAAATGCTTCCTCGAAATGTGTCGTTTCCTTCCGTTGTTTTTGTGGTTTGTATTGTTTTTTTAAATAGCACTGTTATAATTTTAGCATGTGTGACTGTGTAAGCTGATACTTCTCTGTAACTTATTTTGTTAAAAATAATAAAAACAAGTATATTTTGTTTTAAACTGATTTTTTGAACAATAATAATATAACAGTCTCAATTTGCAAGCGACTGGATTTTGCACAAGTAACAGTGCAGTAATCTGTGGCTTTTCAGCATAACACAGCAACTTCTTTTTACTTCTTTTTTCTGCACAGAAGCTATTGTTGGATATAAATCTTTTATGTCCAAGAGCTTCCTGAAGCCTCATATTCAACAGAATATTGCTAGTTTTTTTTTTATATAGGTACCTAAAGTAAATCAATTTTCAGGAAGCGTCTTTTCTCATTTCAGGAAAGGATAGCCATGAGATAGTTTATCTATTTACTGCTAGTGGAACTGGATATCGAATTAATCAACACATTCTCTAGGACTGATGAAAGAAAGCAAATGTTTGAGAATTAGAAAGTTTAATTTGAGTGTATTTAACACTCAAATTAAACTTATCTATACCGAATATCAATATCCCGTAAGGAATCTATCACAAAACATCCTATTTATAAACCAAACAAAACCCTTTGGGCTACTAAACCTTGTACGTGTATCGACGTGTTACTTTAGGATTATTGTTCTGTTCTGTAGATAGTAATCGCTTCCTGTGCTTTTCACTTTTCGTTTGTTAAACGCATAACAAAGTACGGACGATACCTGCAGGACAATGGTCAGGTACCAGCTATTGACAATTCGTCAGCTCACTTACGGACAGTTATATTTTTGTTGGCACTACGACTCGGTGGCGCCAGATATCCCAGTCTATTGTCACATCGACTATTACTTATTCTTCTGAACCAAAGATGATGGTCAATTGTTACAGGTACTTCCTGGGAGGCATTCTTATAAACACTGTGAATTGGGAATTCCGCACGTTTTGTTTCGGTGGCGCTTCATTTAACTTGATTTCACGGTTCTGAGTTCGAGACATGCAGTCTTTTATCTGTATCTTCTATACTAAACAATTGTTACGGATTGAGTTTACAACGTTATTTGTTGTTTTCCTACACTCGATTTCTTGATAACATGACAATTCACATTTTGTTTGCACATATGTATTTCGTATTGAGTTTATCAATGCATCGGTGGCCGGATACGCAACGTCGCGCCGCCTTCTCGACTCTTATCTAAGTACACTCAATAAAATATTTATTAATATTAAATAATGTCTAAATTTTCTGTAGCAGCTAATAATTGGCGAACATTCGTCAGCGTGCGAGACCCGCATCGTTAGGGTTGGTACATAATGACTTAATTGGGTTATAAATAAGGTCAATGTAATGATCGGTGGTGATATTTTTATGCCAGCAAATAGTGGTCACGTGTCGGGAATTCGCTACAATTGGCTCGCCGGGCGGCATGCGGCACCCTTATCAACTGAACGGGCCCTGGAACGACGTGATTATTATGTTACATATCTGTAACACAAAACTGTTTAATTTTATAGGGGTGAAATTACCACGCGAACAGCAAAACTTAACTCGGCAATATAGAATTTCGGTTTTCGGAATCATTGGGTCTATCTCTATTGTAGTCGTATAATCGATAAGCGAAGTCATCAGAATATGTTAGCGCCCAAATGGCGCCCCTTCCTTGAAGGACCGCATAAACTAAACGGCTATGCGCAATTCAGATTGCCGTATCGTGGGAACATCGCGGCGTATTGACAGTGATACGTGAAACTGACAAATATATGGCGGGGCAGAGCCTCCTCGAAAGCATCCAACGTCTGCATTCAATATTATGTATTAACATTGATTACGCCGGACATTCATATCATTATCGAAAAATAAGTTGTCAACGTATGAGCGTTTCACATCACCTAGTTCCCATGGTCGCAGTGTTACTTTTCCCATGTAAGTAGTTATCATTGGGCCGTCATGTCACTCCATAGGTCAGTGTTTCGATAAACAAGTGAATCCTATGCATTATGTGCGTGCATCATGATATGATATTGAGCTAATATGGCAATGGCATGACGTAACCGCCGGGGCCAGAGATGTGTCACAGCGCAGCACATCATGGCAACATTTTATCATTCGAACAGTTTCGTAAGTGTTCTCGAATGTGATACATTATATTCATTATCAATAAACGATTAACTGCTTACCAACGTTGTATAAATTGGGTTCGTCTTTCATTTCCACAATTTGTAGATTAGGGCTTTAAAATGTGGAAATCTGTCATCAATATAAATATTATCAGTCATTAGGTAGGTATGTTATATAATACATCTTACAGAAAAACAACCGCAATAGAACCCTGGTGGTTGATGCGCGCAGGCGCAGGCATACCTACAAACACGTAACGAAATAAAACGTTGGAGACAACATTCCCGACAAGTGGCGCGGGGTATTACATGTATATATTTGTGTTATAAATTTTATGGGCCACGCACGACAACTGTTTGCATAGTCGCATGGAATTTTGTGAGCTGAACATCATTTATGCTCTATTTGATACATCCTAAATACATAAATTATAAAGTCATCCTGATACTTTCTCTTTTACCAATAAGGAACAGAAGTTATCATCCAACTGCATGTTTCTTTTTGTTTTTAGAGAACTTTATGAGATGATGTTGAGGTATGTTTAGTTGAACGAATAAATAAACACTAGCACTGTAGGGGGTTCCTGTGGAGATCATTTTTCATAGAATTTGTCGAAGTTACATCAATACATACGTACATGCGAGTTGACTGATCCCTTCAAATCCCTTGTATGTTCAATAAGCAATAAGAAGTCGTACAGTTCACTTTATTAACTAATAATAAGTAATCAAAATATGAAAGTAGGTAGGCACATAACTATTATCTCTTCTCAATAATAATATGAACTTCATATTATAATACTGTTCTAACTATATTATTATTTATCTCATTAGAATTAGAACCGGATGCCTTTTTACCTAAAGTAATGTAATTCTTCCTATCTTGAATACGCAAATTGTATTCAGTCGACAGATACAAAACATCACACTGGGATTGGCACTCGAAATAAACATCCAAAATTTCTTTTACAAAAGACGTCTTTCAAAGTAGTGCTAAATAGACACTTAGTTGATGTAAATTGGTTGCATTTACTTTTACGCCCAATGAATCGTGGGCTATTTGCTATTGTTGTAAAGAAACCACCCCACCGGACAAGTTGAGCGTGGGAGCAGTCGCGGTGGCATTCACTAATGGTCGCCCCAAATCATCATATTACTTTTGTATGATTGTCCACAATTTTTTGCACTCCATACGACGATAAGATTACCCGTGCCGCACAAAGGCGACGTCAATACGATCTTTGCGCTTTTTGTCGCCTCGATAGGAAATTTTGGGATGTATTTATTGCCAGCAAATGATACTTTTTATATTTCCCCGTAGCAATTATAGAGGTCAGTCATCGTTTTAGTACCTATATCTACAGTTTGAGAAATGCTGTAAGAATTGGTATCTTACATATCCTTATAAGAAGTTTGATGTCTTGCCCTTCCTTAGTCTGCTTGTATCAGTAGAGAAGAAAAGTTTTTAGCCTGTCTGGAAAATGCTAAGATTAGCTACCAATGAAGGGTATTTTTCGAGTAATAGAGCGTTAAGCTTGAAGGTGGTGGTGGCCCCCCACCACCACCTTCAAGCTTCTAGCATGGGGCGCGAGCGGCGTCGAGGCGGCGCCCAGGGCGAGGCGAGGGTGCAGGCAGCAGGCCAGGAATGCGAGTTCGCCAACTATCACACGCCCAACATGAGTTGGATCTTTTTTTAAAGGGCGCAATTCCTGGAAGACTCTCTCAAGCGGCCGGAGGCTGGCGCTCGCCGGCCATTGTGGCGCGGCCGGCTAGTTTTGATCTTATTGTTAATGGGACGCCAAGTTTTTTCAACCGTGTTCGGAAAAAAGGTATCATAGGATCCCAGCGGAAACGTTACGGACCCTTGTGAAGTAAAATGGATATGTTCTACGAAGGAGGTGTTATTTTAATCGTAGGTCGGCTTTGTTGTTCAGGAATGTAGATGGCCTGTCATAATTTTAATGGGCAGTTTCTCAGACATTCTATGAACCTGATGGTGCACACGTCCTGAATATTCATCAGGATTCTATACTGCGGTCGAGCTCATACATAGGAATGTAATCATAAGTAACTATCTAAATTAATTTTTACAGTAATAACACGTAGTGAAAAACTTTTGATTCGTTTTTCTCAGAATAAACTACAGGCCACGCGTTTCGGAATCGTGAAATTACACGTAGGTAATGGAAGAATCGATGCCTTTTAAACTTGCACTAGCTCTATTCGTGACTGCTTGATAAAGAGCATCCGATTTTTTTTTAAATAATGCTGCGTAGATATGCGGGCCTTAATGTTTACCTTTATTTATTATCGTACCCCATTACTCTCATCAATAAACTGGCATTTTCGTCTTATGTGCAGCGAAACAATAATGAATGCGCGGTACCAACGCTCCGTGTATCAGGTGGAGGCCACACACGATGTGCTTTGTAATGACATAATTGCTGTGCGCTGCTATAATAAGGGGCCGACGTACTACGGCACGAAATGCAAACTCGAGACGATAGCAAAATGCGTTTGGAATATCGCTATCTCTGTTCGACAAAAGAAGGCGGGGCCACAGATTACGGGCGCGCTTCGCAGTGTGTGTGTATAGATGTAGGTACTGCCATTCATTCATAGCGAGTCGACAGCATAAATATTTATTATGAGTAATAATTAGGTATGTTCATTATTTGCTTTATTTTTGTTGACTAATTTGGGGAATCGCTAGTGAATGTACAGACTAGTAATGCGTTTTTTGGAAATTTCTTTACCATGCCGATGTCTCAATATTTTAGGATATCTCGACTAATCTCACGATAGAAGGCCTTGTAGAGAAAACCTAGCTAGTAGATACGTCATACAAATAAGGTAGATAGGTACCAACAGTTCGCGTCAAATAACTTTGCCGCTCTGAAGTAGACTCTATATGACTGCGGAGTAGTCAATCTGTCTTATAAAACAGTAGCGCGCATGCCAGTAGGTACGCATGCGCAACCTAACTTCAGAGCGGCAAAGTTATTTGACGCGAAGTGTACCTATACTTCGTTATCGAGCATGGACTTGTGGGTAAATCGGCGGACCGACGGACGACGCTAGAGTAGTCATTACGCACGTCGCGTAAATATAAATTATTGGGATAAATATCTATTATTATTGTCATTATTTATTTTAAGTCTGTTTGTGTTTATTTATTTCCTTTAGAGTGGTCTCCACTTCTTATTGGTGGTCTCGCACTGGATTTTAAACTCTCCATGTTGAGCCGAGCGTTGAGAATCCAACGCGCTGGGACACTCTCGTCCTAGCGCGTTGAAAAAACACGCGTTGAAAATCCAGTGTGCGAAAAAAACATCCCGCGGAAAATAACAGCCCGTGCGGTGCGAACCTGGGCGAACTCAACACTATTTTGCGACGGCACAAGCAGCTCTGCATAATTTTTTACCGACATGTGCGTAAGTGCAAGCGACACGTGGTGGCGGTATATTTTCATCATCCGAACATACTGATGTCGCACCGCTGCTGCACCGAGAAATAAAAATCTGCGTTCACAGTTCATTTGCCAAACATCTAAACAAACACGAGTTTTTGGAAAAATAACTGTAATGGACTACACATAAGGTTCAGTTTGCGCTACAACTTCATTTTTTTTTTATGACTTTTTCAACATTACTAGTCAGTCTAAAATCAACTTTATTTACACTAGCATAAAGTTCATATTTGTCTAAGTGGAAAACTCGTGTTTGTTTACATGTTTGGCAAATACATTGCGAACTCAATTTAGAGCGAGCAGTGTTCTCAATAGTGTCCTTGAGACAATAATTACGCCCGCTCGGTCACATAAGTAAAGAAAAGGAACAGTGACATGACAAAACTTCGTACAACCGCGTTATGATAAGTAGGTAGGTACTTACAATACTACAACTTGGTGGTGGGTGGCTATGGCTTCGTCGCGTACGGAGAGCAACTAGCTTATACCGTCTCGGCCAATACTCACCACGCTACGGCTCATATTACATTGGCGCAGAACGGAATGGAAGCGAGTTTTTGGCACGAAATTGGGTCAAAGCATAATGAACTTTATGTCAATTGTGTAACTTACAAACTACAAAATACTCGCTGAGGCCATAGCTGAGGCTCTTTAGACACATAAGTAGGTACCTATCGAATAATATTAGTAACTAGCTGCCCGCCCTGGCTTCGCACGGGTATGCACTCATCTACGGTTCGCCTACCTACCCTAACTACACCTACCTACATACATACCTACCTACCTATCCTACCTACCAACCTATCCTACCTACCTTCCTACTTACCTACCTCGGTAGGTAAGTAGGAAGGTAGGTAGGTATGTATTTATGTATGTATGTAGGTAAGTAGGTAGGTACCTACTTACCTACATACATACATACCTACCTACCTTACCTACATACCCACTTTACCAAGATACATACCTACCTACCTACCTACCCTACCTTCACCAACCTATCCTAAGAACCATGTCCTTACTAGATAACAAACACAACAAAACAAAGAAAATTATTCAAAAAACAAAAAACCCGACTGCAAAAACACATAACTGAAAAGAGAAAAATAAGCATTATAATCTATAGAATTTTGGTATCGCAGGCGGGGACAAACTAATAACCGGATATACGTATGGTGTAAGTTTTGTTTGCCCCGCCTGCGATACCAAAATTCTATAGATTATAATGCTTGTTTTTCTCTTTTCAGTTATGTGTTTTTGCAGTCGGGTTTTTTGTTTTTTGAATAATTTTCTTTATTTCAAGCTTTTTAGTTTTATTAATAAAAATCAAAATTTGGCATTGTCTCGTTACTAGCTTTTATTTGATACCAATATTGTTATAATTTTTTTTTTTAAACCTTCCCGTCCCTTTTTTTTTGTATTTGCAGATGCAATATATAAATATTATATAGCCTATGACACTTCTACAATTAAGACGAATCTAACGACACCTCTTATGTCAAAATCCATCAAGCCGTTTAGGCTACAGAGCGTGCCAAAGAAATGGACATACATACATACATACATACCTACTCTCGAAAAACATTACCCTCCTTCTGGGGCAGTCGGGTAATACCCTCCTTCTGAGGCAGTCGGGTAAAAAGAATTAGCGAAATTGGTCCAGCCGTTCACGCGTGATGCCGTGATCAAGGAAATAGTGTTCAATTCTTTTTTATAAAATATATATAGATCAAACAGACTTTTTCGTTTATGGGTGGTAGGCTCGTTGGAAACAGACAAAAATTAAAAAAAAGAACTTTTTCCCCTAGAGGATGATATGCTATTTTATCTCCGCTTTGGTACGCTACAATGACGGATTTTTTGAGCAAGAAGAGTGAAAAAGTTTTTATTTCTTCCTTTTTAGTTGGTCGGTTTGTAATTTATCTAAGTTACAATAGCCTAATGTCAACTGCTCATCACCTTTTACAAAATATTGCTTTTCCCGATGCAGGGACGTTCATTGTTGAGGAGTTCTCCTGGTACTTCACCATTAGCTCCACTTCACCCTATGTATTGTGACAGGCATAAATTGCTTGGCAACCATATTAAAGTAATCTTCTCTAATCGCAACCCGTGAAATACGTATTATTGATAAGTTCCGGTGGCCATTTGTGGTCTTCATCATCACTTCCACTTCACTAAATGGTGCTTTCCGAGATCAAATTCAAGAGTAACTATAAAAAATACCTAAATCGCTATAGGTGCGCCTGTAATATTTCAAGAGTTCCTTCGACTTCTCCAGGATTCAATCATCCAATCCTGACTTGATGACAATGGGACCACCTGTGAAGTATACCCTTTCTGATAAAAAAATAATACGCGCGTACAGGTACAGCACACTGTAAAGTACCTAATCGTCTAAAGTTGACAAAAAATACTATATGAACGAACTCCAACCAAGAACGTTGCGTTAGTGTGCCTTGTGCCTGTCGGAGCGATAAACACCTACAGAGAGCACACACACATTGACAATTATTGCTTGACGCGATAGCACTACTAGCTGTCTGAAATTATGAGAAATTTGGATGTGTTCCGTAATACCAAAAATGATGAATGAAAACTTAATGTTTTTCCAATTTTTTTTCTATAATTTGTAACTTGATAATATAAGCTATGCTTGTGATGAAACAATATTACAAATATTGTTGTTTATAATAAAGAAAAAACAATATGAAAACAAGTCATTTACGCTGTAAAAATGTACGAAATGCAATTCGCTTAAACTTCATGTAGAGGTAGGTTTTTGAAAAAAAAAAGAATTGGAAGCCTAGATAATTATTGTCTCAATCCGAATATCAAATTTATTTGGTGGAAATATGCTCGAATTGGAAATGATTTAGGTATTACGTTTGTATGGACAATTCAAAGGTCGCCGCGTTCTTAAGAGTCGCGAATACGCTTTTTATATAAAAATTATCGCGAGGTATAAACTCGAACTCTTTTCAGTGTTACTAACTACTCTCGAATAACAAGTCTAAGTATATTCAACAGAGTTAAATTTCTGTAACATTCGTGTAGCTGTAGATAGTCGTCACTCTGTTGTGTAAAGAATAAATTGAAATCGTTGGAATTTAATTAACGAATGCACTTTGTTCGGATGTTATCGAAAAATGGCGCTCAGCTATCTCTCTTATTTTTAAAAGCAACTCACTATCACCTATGACACATTTAATTGAAATAATATTATACTTCAACGCCGTTGTAGTATAAAAAAAAACACTGATAAACTTCTCGTTTCTTTGTAATACCGCACAAGACGTCAATAAAGTGTGCCAGTTGGATTGCTGGAAAGGTCTACTGAAACAATCGAGAATACGGTCCCTCTATCCAGACGAGTATACAGACTGAGTGCATTCCAACTTGGAAATGCAGTAAGAATGCGGTTTAGAAGCAGTTGGCCAGTTGGTAGGTACCTACTCAATTGGCAACTGCATTAGAGCTTTACAGTAACTGCAAGACAGCATGGAGCCCTTGCGTAGCAATCTATATGCTGATGGACATACTGAATGCTAAATTTTGCAGTTGAAATTCAAAGTCCGTAAGTTCGAGTAGCAGTAACATGTCATTCTAATAAGTAGATCCAGTGGACTCCTTGCGTATTTCAGAACGCTTATTCTGAAAGTAGGCAACGTCGCAAATAGATGTCAAATATTTCGCTGTTTTAATTAATTTGGCATATTACTGTATGAAATTAAGAAATGTAGTTAACTAGTGAACTAATAAAATATGTATTGATTATGAAATGCAATAATTAATATCGTAACACCGAATATTTAGTTTTAGATGTAAAAAAAAGTATTTGGTAACTTACCAAATTCCTTTTTTACACCTAAAACGTCCACATCATCAAATTCAGTGTTATAATTGTAATTCATGATTATTAGTATTCTATTCTAGTAACTAGTTCACTAGTTAACTATTTATAGAATTTCTACATAATATTACCTATATTAGGTTAGGTATTTTCAGTTAGTTTTCGATTGTATGAGCAAGACTAAAAATCGGAAAATCTAGTTGGGAGCTACGAGGTCACAGACAAACACATCCTTCTACTATTTGCGCCGGGGTTAAAAAATACTCAAATGCAGTAGTGGCATTAGTTTCCTACAAAGTACAAAACTCGTCAGGTAATAATCAGTCATTCTAATGACTGATTATACAGTTCCCTGTAACTCTAGTTACAGAGAACTGTTTTAAGTTTATATAGCCAGCATCTTTGTGTGCGATAGATAATTAGAGCGGTACCGGAACAGTTCTGATACAGCTCGAAGATAGTTCTACTTATACAGTTACTACAAAGGTGTGGAGATCAGCGGAATAAAACATTAAGGTAAGTACCTACTTTTAATGAGCACCACAAGAGACCTGGGGGCCAAGTCTACTAATTGACAAACGTCACAATGGTCTCTCGATTGTTAGTTTTTGACAGATTTGCCATACAAAATGTGTCAAAAACTCACCATCGTGAGACCATTGTGACGTTTGTAAATTAGTAGATTTGGCCCTCTGACTGTAAACATTGTTGGGGTTTGATCCCGAAACCGGAATAGAAAATGGCTCTCACTTCGAGTTTGAAGTATCAGTTCTGTTTGAGTGACTGAGTGACCTTCGAGATGAGAGATTGAAAATCGTTTTTTGCGTGTAGATAGAGGCACACGAGACACATCAATCTACAGAGATGATAGAGACATAGGAGCTTCTTATCAATTCCACCTACAGCGTCTTTAAAGATCAAACTTGTATCTCTCCAGAAATAGGCAAGAGATAACAAAAAAATGGGATATCAACAAAAATTGCGATCATGGCTATCAGATATTTTCTTTGTAAGTATGTGTTGGTATGCAGTGTATAATATTTGAGCCTTTGTATACCGGTTTCAAAGTCGCTCGGAGGATTTGAATGTCTCGAAATTCTTATAACGAATTCTCAACGTTGTCTCCATGCGAAAACTGTGTCTTCTGCATAAGTGTGCTTTAGTTTCAACGGACAATGGGCAGAAACGCGACAGATACGGAGGGATCCTATATTGATTTTACAGAAGCGACCATTAACCTTAGGTTTGAAAAGAAAACCAAAATAATAAAGTGATTATGTATCAGTACAAATGTGCCTACATTATACGTCCCGTATTTTTTTTTCGGAATAGCTCAGAGCCAACACTTCCCATCTCGCTCGCAGGCAGAGTATAATGAGCGGTTGTTAAAATTATGAATGGAACATCTTCCGAGAACCGTGTTAGTGTGCGAGAGTAAGCCGTTCGTTCAACACTGCGCGCACGCACACATACCGACAGAATTCTTATCGCGGCGGCATGTGTGAAAGCCTGCTCGGATGTACTATCTGATGCTTATTTGATTTTAAAGTGCCTGCTACACGGTTGCCTACGGCGTCCCCAACAGAGGTGACCTTGGTTGACGACCGGCAAA
Organism: Conistra vaccinii; assembly: GCA_948150665.1. NCBI lineage: Eukaryota > Metazoa > Arthropoda > Insecta > Lepidoptera > Noctuidae > Conistra > Conistra vaccinii. Next base: position 14,867,044 of record OX411324.1, on the reverse strand, counting down.
GTTGTTTCAACGTTTGGTCGTAAACCATCATCTACACGGTTGTAAACCACCAAGGTCACCTCTGTCGGGACGCGGTTGGCGACCGTGTAGCAGGCGTTGTATTCTTGAATATTCTCTCTCTTACTTACCTGTGTACCTTTTCTCATATGCACAAAAGCAATCATACCTTATGATTCAGCAACATCGTTGTTTCTCCAACATTGACCCGGAATTATACACTCGACGGTTAACTGCTGGTTAAACGCATTTGAATATTTTTTTGTTGAAATTATAGTCTCTGGAAAAATTGCGGAATGTGGTAGAGTTGGCTTGGCTGGAAATTATAATGAACGAGTAACAGCAAACATTAACAAACATAGATCCTCAAATAATCGTATGGACGGATTATGTTGTCAAAACGTGCTAGTGTGCGTTTATATGAAGGAATTTTAAGGTCCAATTACGAGCCGCCTTCCATTAACAAGTTTATTTATAGTGGGATGAATAACTTGCGGCTTTTTAATCAATCATGAGGGGTACTAAGTGGCATCCGGTGTGCAGGACAATTGTCCAATAACTGCTGATCACTACGTTACAAACTATGCACACGATTTTAGTTAAGGTTAAAATAAAATAATACGCGCAGACGCACACCGTCGCGCACTTGACCCAACAAATGGAATGCTGTTCCGACTAGTCAGCACAATAACAAAACAAAAAAACCGGCCAAGTGCGAGTTGCACTCGCACATGAAGGGTTCCGTACCATGTCCATATCATTATAATTATTTGTTATGAAATCGGAAATAGAAATTCTAAAGAAAGGCAAAGGTATTTCGTAATGATACTGTCAAAATAAACAAAACAAAACATACCAAGTAATTTTTTGCAGTTGCAGAAAATCACCCATATTTAAATCACCCTTATGAATCGGCGGTTTTTAATATTTGTTGGTTGAAAACAGTTTATGATTCATGATATAGAGAAGTTTCAAATTCCTCACTTGTTTAGTTGCTGCGATAGAGCTCGTACAAAAATCGTCTAAAACTGACAAATTTTACGGACCCTATTTCTAAATTTTGTAGATAAAAGAAAAAAAAAATGTTCTCTACTCGATGAGTTCTAGACAACACTCCACATGCTAGGGTAATCAACAAAAGTTTATTATATGGGGATATTTTACTTTATTAAATTTTTATTAATTGTTAATAGCGACACTAGAAATGCACAATCTGTTAAAATTTCAACTGTCCACCTAAATTATTACGGTTCATGAGAACGCGCTGATAGACACGAACGCACGGACATTGGAGGTTTAGTAATAAGGTTCCGTTTGGCACCCTACGGGTACGGAACCCTAAAAAGGGATTTGAAGGCGAAACGTCGATCATTTATTACTAATTTAAATGACATTCGATAACTTTCCCATGTCTCCGACGTTGGTTCAAATATTTGTGGTGAAATATTATTGAACGAATCTAAAAATATAATAATGATAAAATATGTGAAGCTTACGCAGGGAGGTCTAAAATAAGGGAAGGAACGTTTGTTACGAAAATAACATTTGTTATTTTTGTATAACGACCCTTATTTTCAAGATTTCTGTGCCTGAAATACGATGGTATTTAATAATGCGGATGACATGTAGGACAGCAAGACCTACAAAGGAGCGTGGGGTAGACTTCGATTACACAGATGGAGACAAAGAAAAGCATGGTATGGCAGAAATAGGAGTCATAATACTAAGCAGTGGGTGGAACAAGTCTGTCAATAATGACATGATGATGCTCAATGCAGATAGAGTAAGTTCATAAGAACTTTATTAGAGCAGGGGCAGAACTAAGAATTCGTATTCGGTTAGTTTTTAATGCACTGTAAAAACGATTAATCATTTACATAGGCATCAATATTTTCCGCAAAATCCAGTACCTACATGGTTGCAGACGAAGCCAGATAGCAGCTAGCTTTCCCCAATGGAAAAAGAGCTTTTATTACCAAAAAGTTTTACTATTGTCTAATAGTTCAAAAAGGAGATTAACACCTAAGAGCGAAGTAAGTAACCCTTATGAAAACTTGCGAATTCTATGGACGCTCCGCGAAAATTTCACAAGAAAATTCCAGGATTCCATTTTTTTGTTGGCTGGCTAATACAATAGATAATACGTAGGTATATGTATAGGTACTACTATGTATGTAGTACCTATAGATACCCACATTTGGTCAGGTGCACATCAATATCATCGTTATTAGTAAACAATTGGAAAACATGATTAGTTATCATGATATCAGCTGGAAAATAAGATTATGCAACTGATTAAAGTAAAAACCGTAGTATCATTGTAATAGATAATAATTTTGGCTAGGGATTTATCGCTCAAACCGGGTTATCTAAACATATCGATCTGTGAAAAAGCTATAGGTAGGACAAGCCCGTATTTTTCTTGATGATCAGTTTAAGGGTTAAAACATTGCACTATCCTATAGTAAAATGTTAATTCTTGATTTAAATATTGGTAGCGAAGTGGTAAAATAACGTTCTCGGGACATTATTTATTAAATTGAATGAGAGCTTTTTGAATGAAGTTCGACATGTCCTAATAGTAATATACTTAATACGTAGTCTATAGTTTCTTTTTTAATACATTAAAAGCAGGAATTACTTTGTCTTGCGTTGCAGCACCGTTCGTTTCCGACACAATTATAGCATTATTTATACAACAGACGCAGATAGCATTAATCCAAAGATAAGAAAAGCAATAGGCATGCTACGTGTTTTTATAGATTATGTGTTGTTATCGACACAAACATTCCTAGTTTGGACAATGATCGGACAGGACCAGAGTCGCAAAAAGAAAATCTATTCATTATGTTTTCGGGTGATTAAATGAGATAAAGGAGCACGTAATCTGTTCCACGTAGATAGTGAAATCCGCCCCATTACGAGCTCGAGTGGCCAAAGGCGGCCGACCACCGCGCCGCTACCGCCGCCTGCGCAGCTCGCCCAAAAAACACCCCGAGACGTAGACGTAACATAATATTTCCCAAGCAGCCTTTTATTTATTAGCCGAGCCACGCGGCGCCGCGACATCTCTCCTTCCCAGAACGGAACATCGACGTGTCGGCACAAAGCCGTTACGCATTTATGAAAAAACAATATTTATGTCGATGAAAAAATTGGGATACGACGCGTATTTATCTGAACACCGTGAGCTATGCGCTTTTTGTTTAGACCCGATTTGCAGGAATCCGCAGGTACCCTCTAGCGTGGAGAAAAGTATTAATTTGTTAAATGATGGCTCAGTGGGCGTGGTTAATGGCTGTTAACGCTAGTTAGCAAGCTCATATTATAAGCACTTATGGTTTTTACTTTTACGGCTTTAATAATGGTCCTGCTGTGAAAGATATCTGTTGATATAATGGTAGGTACTGTAACAATAACGTACTTCAGGATACTTCACTTCTTCACAAAAGAGGATTCCACTGCGAAATGATGAGATCCTTTTAATAAGAGCAGTATTACGTGGGAGCGAACTTATATTAATAATCACGAATCGAAGTCTGATTCCATTGAATCATGGAATGTTCATAGAAAAGATTTCAATGGTATTTTCTATCGACAATCTTTTTGATATCTATGCTTACATTCCATACAGATCGTATTGGTTAGGCAGTAGAAATAAATTCTAAGGAAAATGTGAATTTATTAGTTATGCGTCCGATATTTAGATACCAACTTTCATAATACATACACATAAGAAGTGATGTAGAAACTTGATCATATCAACAGGCATTGATTGCGATTACATCGCTTTGCGAATTGATAATGCGTTTTCAGGAAAAAGGGCGGAAACAGAGCATATTAATTTAGTCAATCAGTGATGAGTTGATAACCAAATGGAATGTTCTATCCTTTTGAAACTTTCCCATGTAATTGACTTCATTAATGGGATTCCTACGCATGCCATTTAAATCGTTTATCGCCAATGAAAGCCACTCGTTGAACCGGTTTCATAAACAACAATAAAAAGCGTCATCTTTTGACTATGGACTGCGTTATTTTTGTGAACTATTTTTATCTATGATGATGGTATACGCATTCAAATTGGAATAATTATGAGAATCATTTGGTACTGTAGATGGAGATCCTGTTTTAAATGTATTTTGTGACGTATAACGTCATCTTTCCTCAAGGACGTTGGAAAGTTCTTTGTGTTCTAGATTCCCTTTGTATTTTTTGCCACTCTACGACTCTACTCTTAATAAGATTATTTCCGATTAATGAAAAGTTACTGAGGTAGAATTTCAGGCCTCAGACCAATAAAGAAGTTATTGGTCTGAGTTTCAGGCTATCATTTTCGAATACTCGTTTGCAATAATTATGAGGCTTTGGACGGTTGTAGTCCGCGAAATTCAAATTTCTTACGTTTTTTTTCAATTTGCAGGTCAGTGTCAGGTTGTATCTTGATTAAAATATTATTTGCGACCGTGACAAATGTTGATTATAGAATTATAATCATAAAAATCATCAATAATTTATAATCATAAAAACTCTCGAATGCGAAGAATATAAGTTCATGTAATCCTACTGAATGACTATTTCTTGATATCATGACATTTGAGGATTATGCTAACTTAAGGGGTTGGTATTGCTGATTCTAATGACTATAAATCTGTAAAGCCATATTCAATAATCTACAAGACAAAGACTACCTTTATCTGTTAACAGTTCAACTAATCAATCAATTTCAACTGCCCAAAGTATGTCACTAATAGATACTTTTGGGACGCAGAGGTAACCACCACTTACCTGCTAGTATGGTGATATTAAGGCATCAGGGGGTTAAAACCACCTATTAGCAATCCATTAAGCTTGTTTTGCCCTCGAGAGACTAATGTCTGGCACGTAGGTAACTGGAATTTTTGCCTGTGGTCAAGCTCTCCTCAAAGAGTTGACTGACTTAGGATTTACCTGTTCTTATTAAATTCGTATACTAGCTATAAGATAACTTTACCTAGGGCTTTCTGTATAGTGATTCGATTTTATGTATAGCTGTGCTCTTTAGTTCTTCTGCTCTATAGCGGATGAACCGTTATCCTCTACAACATTTGCAAATTTCTATAGAGCCTGTCTATTTAAAAAAATGCGAAGAATATAAGGGTTTTATACGCCATTTTCACTGCTCAACTAGACAAAAAGTAAGTTCAAAAACTAAAACCCGACTAATGAAAAATCACGCTCTAAAAAGTATGAAACAAGAAAATATTTCGTAGCTACATATGTTTTTTTTTTTTCGCTGTTTTGATTAATTTGGCAATATCACTGTATGGAAATAAGAAATGTGACTAACTAGCGAACTAGAATATTAATAATGAATTGCAATTGTAACATTGAATTTGATGATGTACCCGTTTTAGGTGTAAAAAGGGGTATTATATTGTTTTCCATAATATTATTTGTCCTATTATTGTTTTCCATAATCGTCCCCACTCATAATATTTACTTGCACTATTATCATTTACTAATAACGCTTGCCATATCAACTTATTTCTCATAACTTTTATTTGCCATAATATTAGTTTCCATAATAACATGTGTCATAATCATTAGTTTCTATAAGTAACACATTAAATAATCGACACTTGACAAACATAATTTAGAAACGTTACAGACAGATGTCCTCAGTATTGTATTATATGATATGTATTATTCCGAATGTTCATTTAAATACATACATACGTACATTTGCAAAATAGGATTTGACAAACTGTTTACTGTCTGAACAAGAAAACCTAACCTAACCTAGGTTTTCTTGTTCAGACAATAAACAGTTTGTCAAATTCGAAACGGGTAGGTTAGGTTAGGTTAGAACTGTGACCAAACAACGTGCAAAGGCGAGCGAGCGTAGCGAGCGTGCCGCGGCAGCGGCCGCCGAGTGCTAGATTTCCTCTTTTGCAAAGCAAGCATGCATGGCAGATTAGGGTAATTTTTTGGTTTTCTTGTTCAGACAATAAACAGTTTGTCAAATTCGAAACGGGTAGGTTAGGTTAGGTTAGAACTGTGACCAAACAACGCGCGAAGGCGAGCGAGCGTAGCGAGCGTGCCGCGGCAGCGGCCGCCGAGTGCTAGATTTCCTCTTTTGCAAAGCAAGCATGCATGGCAGATTAGGGTAATTTTTAGGTTTTCTTGTTCAGACAATAAACAGTTTGTCAAATTCGAAACGGGTAGGTTAGGTTAGGTTAGAACTGTGACCAAACAACGATAGATTTCCTCTTTTGCAAAGCAAGCATGGTACATACTGAACTAGCATTGTTGTGCTAGTATGGGCAAATGAATATTAATAAATGTTATGGAAAACGACATTATTGAAAATAAAAAATATAGCTAATGAATTTATGGATTAAAATTATTATGACACTTGATCGATTATGACCAATGAAATTAGTGAAAATGATTTTATGTTATTTCACGATTATGGCAACTGAAGCGTTATTTCTAATGAAATTATGGCAAATAAAAGTATGGCATATAAAATTATGACATTTTAAATTATGGCAAACATTAGTAAACCGTAAAAAGGCATTTGGAATGTTTCCAAATACTTTTTGCATCTAAAACTAAATTTCGGTGTTACGATATTAATTATTGTATTTCATAATCAATATTCTAATTCGCTAGTTAGCCACATTTCTTATTACCATACAGTATTATTTCCAAAGGTAAATATTTGACAGCTATTTACGACGTTGCCAACTTTAAGGACGCACGCTCTTAAGGATACTTTAAAAGTTGTTCCATTTAGTCTTTGGTGCCATTACCTAATAGTTCTTAATGAAAGTGATTACTTACATAAAATATAAGCGGCCATATTCTAAAATTCCTTGATAAAATCATTATTATCCTATAACACCTACGATGTTCCCAATCTTCGTTCATCAAATGCATTGAACGGCCTTTTTCCAATCAATTAATTCCCAAGCCAGGTACCAAGTGTAAAAAAGGATGTAAATACAGGATGATCAAAAAGGATATTTTTATTAGTGACCGACAGAAGGTTCGGTTTTGGTTTCGGCAAGTTTCGGCATCAGTTTCGGTTTCGGCAGATAACATGCCGAACCTTCGGCCGCACCGAAACTCTGCGTTCGTGAATTATCGCGCGTCGTTGGGCTGTCTTCGGGTGAGTTCGTGGATCGTGTGTCACCCGCCATCATCAGCTTTTTTTTGCGTAGTTAACATGTTTTAATAATTTCAATAAGGATTTTACAAAAAAAAAAAAAAAAAACACGTACATCTATTATTGTTTTTTTTTTCATATAACACATGTTAACTGTCTGTTTCGTCGAGAGCAATGGTGGCCCAGTGGTAACGGCCTCGACTTACGAGTTGTAGGTCGTGGGTTCGAACCCAAGCAGGCACTTTACTTAGTGTAAATAATTTCATCACCACTGCTCTCAAAACGGTGAAGGAAAACATCGTGACGAAACCGGCATGTCTTAGGACCAAAAAATTCGAAGACATGTGACATCTACCAACCCGCACTGGGTCCGCGTGGTAGATTACAGCCTACTCCCTCTCACAGAGAGGAGGCCTGTGTCCCAGCAGTGGGAACATTAATAGGCTGATGATGATGAACTGTCTGTTTATGTGTACAAAATAAGCCAAATTTCAGTAAACAATACATTTTTAACATGTCTAATAAAGTTTCGGTTTCGGTTTCAGCCGAAACTGAAACAGATACCGAAGATACGTTTTCGGTTTGGGTAGAAATTCCTGTTTCGGTCGGACACTAATTTTTATTCCTGTCGTGGCTGACATTATATCAACCCTTTCTGGCACTGTAAGCGGATTGGAAGGCGGATTTTTGGGCTGGTGTCTCTTAAATATAGAAAATATATACGATTCTATTTGGAACTACTTTCTGTTAATCAGAATCAATTCAGATCTAAATTAATATAATTATGTACAAACTCTTGCTTTTTTATTTTGTATGATGTTAGTGAAATCTAAACAGGAAATTATTTGATAAAAGAACTTTTTACACCTAATTATTATCAATAATTTCAATATAAATTATTATCAGCAGATGAAACCGGCTTTCTTTAAATACGGTTATACCATGATTTTAGATGACACGATTATTGTTTATCAGATATTTTTACCACAATATGAGCCCGTCCAATTCTGTACAAGTAAATTTCGAAACATCCTGTATACAAATAGACCGTCAAATCAAAATAAGAAAGCGCCACGTAAACTGGCCGAGTGAATGCACTTGACACCGTAATAAATAGAACGCACGGTAACAAAGGGCAGCAACTGAGGTGTTTCGCTGCGCCCGCGCCGATGCCGACCTTAAGCGGTAAGCCGATTGTCATCCACCTAGCAGTAATCTGTTTTTGTTGCATTGCCGATACACTATCTATATCTACTGTATACGGTTTTTTTTACTTTCCCGGTTTTTGAAATGTCATCTTTTGATACATACTGTTTCTTTTGGAGGCATAATTTTAATCTTTTTAGGTTCACACGTGGCAGGGACAGTAAGGAGTCAGGATGCATTAACATCAATTAATAATACATAGTAGTACCGAAGGATTTTTGAAGTGAAAGCTTCTTTAGCGGCGTTGTGCACTTTTTTGGGATGGGTAAAAAATGTTAAACTCGCGTCAGGACACGTGACCTGATCGAAAATTCGTATAACGTTCAAGTTTTTGTTGACAGCGCACTCTGTTTTTTTTTATGGAGCTACATCTTTCGTTCTTGTACTGACAGTAAGCCACATAAATTCCTGACGTTACTTAGTTTTCACTTGAATCGGTAGTCCCGGACTGCCACGTTTTTTTTTTATTCGGTGTTTTCTCATAAACGGTTGTTGCGGAACGATTTTCTCGTAGGACGTAGGACTAGAATTCTTTCAGTAGGTGTTATTACTGACTCTGACTGTGCCTTTGTTAACTGCACCTTAAAGATAAACTGGGGGCTGATAAATCAAAAGGGTTTTTAATCACAGCAACAATATTTTTGTTTGTTACGAAAATATTTATTCATTGCACAATAATTTGAAATCCAACAGCGGTAAGTTTACTTATATTTTGGGTACATTCCAACGGCATATTAGTATCTATGTTATCAATTTCATACCAAAAAGAAGAGATTACTAGGCAGATTCGAATTAAAAACGGAATAAATGTCAATCCTATATTTAAATGAAACCTTATGATTACATTGTTTTACTGCGAATCACTGTCGCTACCGGAATAGCCCGCTAGTAGCGCGAGCCCAGCAGTAGCTGTAGCAGTCTTTTTACTTGCACCACTCTTACTAGCTACGTCAGTACTTACAAAAGTGGTCGAAACTTTTTCATTTTCGGTATCTTTCTTACTCTTCACTAGGTTCATCAGTGGGCGTTTCCTTGATAGAGCACCTATACTTCTGTTCCACGACGGTTTCGTATTTATGCTTCTCTGTGGCATGAGTTCTATTCTGGGTGCCTTGGCTGGAGGTCCATTGTCTTCATCTTTCACTTCCTCGATTATTTCCTCTGCTATCACCTTTTTTGTTGAAGGATTGTTAAATTTGATTGATCTGGAAATAAGAGAGACACGTTAATTAGTTTACGCGTATCACAGTAATCTGGTTTTTACCTACCAAAACCTGCTATCTAATTACGCCACACATCTTAGTAAACGATTCCGACTAATCTGTTTCATTTCGACAGTTCAACAATATTCATTGCGTTATTTACGTTGTTGAGCACTTTTTTTTTTCGAACTATGGAATGGATTAACAATCTGTTTCAAAACGATTCAAATTCTAATTGATCGTGTATTCCGTAATAAGGGTGCTGTACAACAAAGTATAATTCATAACTTTTTACACGAAAGCCAGTCTAAGGGATCTCGAGCGCTAGATGGCCATGACCACGATCAGTGGTCGCAGCGACCAGGGGGCCAAGTCTACTAATTTACAAACGTCACAATGGTCTCTCGATGGTGAGTTTTTGACAGATTTGCCATACAAAATCTGTCAAAAACTCACCATCGAGAGACCATTGTGACGTTTGTAAATTAGTAGACTTGGCCCCCAGGTAAACTGTAGAAACCGATACGAATCGTTTGTTATTTCGGCTGTCTATGCGCACTATACAGTGTATAGTGCGCAAGATCTCTAAGTCCTGCCACTTAGAATGACCGCCATCCGTGATGAGTGAGGATGCTAAGAAAAGTCCACCTATAAAATTCCATCATTTTATACATTCCCGTAGCGAAGCTCTGGTGGAAAATTGTTCAGCTAGTACATACATATCGCACGTCCTTTTAAATAAAAATAAATTAAATACTCGCTATGCCGCTTATATGTTTTGTGATAAAATACAAAGTGTTTCACAGCTTAGCTTTATAGCTCCTTTGCACGATACTGGTGGAAGGCCTATTTATAAGCCTGGCAGAAAGGCTTAGTATCCACACCATGAGTGCCTGAAGATGGACAGCGCCGCCAAAGCCTGTCAAAAAAGCCATGGCAACGATCGTGGCGTAAGCCTTTGATTTAGCCTCATTCAGCTTCGAAGGTATTGCGTTGTATAAGCGTATCTGGGATGAAAAAACGACCATTTACGAAAACACGCACTATAATATTAGTTCACAGTTAAAATAACCGTCGGCGCGGCGGTACAAGATGATTGAGTGAATAATTTCTATGACAGAGATTCACCAAGGTTCAGCTCTGGGACCAACACTGGCACAAAACGTGTCTGAACTGTTTGGCAAAAATATAAAACAAAGCGAGAACTTTTGGAATAACTAAAAAGTATGCAAAAGCCACACACAAAAGTAAAAAAAAAACCTTTAATTCGACCAATAAAGGATCATAGGCAGAAAAATTTTAACGTACGTAGGTAACGTAAAAACACCACATAAACATATTACAGACTTCCGATTGCTCAGTATGTAATCCATATAGATTGTGGTTCAGGTACTTACAACCGAACCTCTGCATGAATGTCCTCAGGATTCCGAACCCTGCGCACCAGGGATGTGCATTCGTTATTGCATAGTAGAATAGAAACAATCTACTTGCGACTCGGCGAACACCCCTGATGCGCTGCAGAATCGGGGCAGAGCCATCATCAGCAACAGGGGCGAGGGCCAACTCGATTTCTACCGGCTTCCCTTCGGAAAATTTGGAACACAACCACTCTATCATCATCGAATTATCACACTGTAGGTATCCATACAATTAAAACATTACAAAACGCCTACATAATTTTTTGAAGTGAAAACTTCTTTAGCGGCGTTCTGCACTTCTTTTTGGGATGGGTAAAAAATGTTAAACTCGCGCCAGGACACGTGACCTGATGATCGAAAATTCGTAAAACGTTCAAGTTTTTGTTGATAGCGCGTTTTATTTTTTTGGATTTTTTATAATGGAGCTACAGCTTTCGTTCTTGTACTGACAGCAAGCCACATAAATTCCCGACATTTTCGTTAGATGGCGTTACTTAGTTTTCACTTCAATCGGCAGTCCCAGACTGCCTCGTTTTTTTTTTGTCTTTTTATCCCAACCACAAAAGATTTCGCTCTAAAATAACTCGTAGGCACGTCCGGCTTGTGCGTGAATTCAATTTATATAGAAAATGAAGTCCGTCTTGACGTCATCGCCTCTTCGACCGGTTCTGTGATTCTCGCATCAAATTCCTGCGGTCCTCACCAAGTCATCAGCTTGGTGAAGACTGCAGGAACCTCCACCTTGTGGGAGGCCTTTTAAACCTCCGTTTTCTGGTACGCGGTTGCCACTCCAGAATCTTTCGACCCGGGTTCCGCATCGGCATCGGGTTCTGCGAGCAATATGCCTTGCCCACTACCACATAAGTATGGCAATTCTTCGGGTTATGTCGGTTATCTTGGTTCTCCTACCGATCTCTGCATTTCTGATTCGATCACGTTGTCAGGGAAGCTCCAAGCATAGCCTTCTCCATTTCCCTTTAGGCGACTTTCAGCCTTCCAATGAGGTCCATTGTGAGCAACCACGTTTCAGCTCCATAGGTCATGACTGGCAACACGCACTGGTCACGTCTGTGGTATGTGAGACGAGAAGATATTGCGTAGCTTCCCGAACTCTGCCCAGCCGAGTCGGATTCGACAGTTAACTTCTTTCTCGAAATTGGACCTACCTAACTGGACAGTTTTTCCTAGGTAAACGTAGTCGTCCACAACTTCGAGTGTCGAATCTCAGATCTTCATGAGGGTGGGTGTTACATAAGCATTTGACATGAACTTAGTTTTGTCCATGTTCATTTTCTATGTCATCGGCAAACCGAAGGTATAGTTCGATTCAAACCTAATGGCGGCTCGGAACTTAGCCTCTCGATGCGCAGTACCCCAGCCCTCACCCCCGCTGACACATGAATTCATTACTGCGCAGCGACTCGCCTCATGTTCCGAGCCGCCATTAAGTTTGAATCGGGCTGTGACCATTAAGTGACGTAGTTGCCCTTGAAGTTGATGCCTATCCCTTTCCAGTCAATAATCTTGAAGACTTCATCCAATGCAACGGTGAACAGTTTCGGAGAGATAACGTCTCTCTGTCTCACTTCACCTCGCTGCAGAAAGATAGTTTTCGAGGTCTGGTCCTGGAGTCGGACCGCCATAGTAGTAGTATTTTCTATAGACACTGCAGCACCTCGATTTACCAATAGTGAATCTGGCACCGTTGAAGAGGTTGCAGTGCAGCCCAAGTCTCGATCGAATCGAAAGCTTTCCGGTAGTCCACAATTCCACAAATGCTAAGCAGACAGGCAGGTGATACTCTTCGATCTTCTGTTTAACCTGCCGCAGCGTATGTTTGTGGTCTACGGTGCTAAAGCCTTTTACGGAATCTGGCTTAATCGGATTCAGATCGGGAGGCTGGAACTCGTCAAACCTGCGCGCGAGATGGTTCGTTATGACTCTTGAAAACAGCATGTAGACAAGGCTCAGAAGTGAGATGAGCCATAATTCTTAAGCAGGGCGTTGTCGCCCTTTTTAAAGACGAGTATCACCACATCCTTGTCCGCTTTGTGTCTGTCTGTCGCGTTTTACCCGCGAGTATGACGGAATCAAAGAGCTTCTGGTCAGGCTTAAGAACGGATTTTCCACCGGGCTAGCTACCGGTTATTGCATAATAAAAACATTTCCCTCAATCTTTCCTCGTTATTTTTTAAATAGGTATCATACCTTATTATACCTAACGCTCAATACTCATATTCATTTCTACCATGGGCAATAAATAAATTGAATGTCCAAAATATTGTTGGCAAAAATCATATTTTTTAAAGTCTACAAATTAACCTCCTGGTTGGCCTGGCCATTTGGCCAGGCCAACCAGGGGGTTAATTTGTAGACTTTCGTTGTAATATTAAAAAATGTTCAAGAAGTTATTTCTCATAAGAAAACAGCTTTTTTTTTCTTCCTCCCTTTCAAGTTTTGAGTATGAATGATGTCTCATGCAAAAACATGTATTAAGCTGATTCAAGAGTAGAAGAATAGAAACAGGCTGATTGGTCATGATTTGCTATGACAAACACCCTAGAAAACATGTATTCAACAACAAGGAGTTTCATCACCAAGAAAAATATACGCTCAGACGTAAACTTCCTAATACTAGCCTACTCAAGCATGTAATACCTTTCGAAGCAGTGCGACTTAGAAACGAAAAGATACGAGAAATATTATGTTGTTATATTGCCCAACAAGAAGTAGCATAGGGTAGTGGCCCAGCCCTTCTCTATTAGGCTTGATTTTAATTAAACTCAGCAAATTTTGATACTCCAAAGATTAATACTGCACTTACATTACAACTACTTAAATCCTAGTTGTTTATGGAAGACTTACTTGATAAACTCGTCATCTTCTTTCTCTTCCCTGGCCTTCCTCTCGTCTGTTGTCTCTGGTTGGTACTGCTTGAGCATGCCCTCGAAGTCAACTGCATGCTGCCTTCTGTTCAACTCCTTTAGCTCTTCTAAATTCTCCAGAGATTCTATCTCTTGTTTTGACTGCTCTGTTCTGTATTCTGAAACATTACAATCAATATTCAATTTTGGACTATTTTTTTTATGAATAAATAGTGATAGGTAAAGTAGAGCCTAAGTGCATGTTTACGGAGACGCGGGGCGTTGAGCGTCGCGTGCGGCGGGGCGGCCCGCACTACATTCAAACATATGGCGTTGTTTCGCGCGTTTGCTTGAAATGCAGGCAGAGCCCGCGGATGGCATCGCCACGTCGCACGCGTCGTTAAACGCGGCGGCGCACGCAGCAATTACCTAATGTTAGAAGTAGCGAATGTGACATCATATTGAATGGAGAAAAACTAGAATTTATTAATCAAACGGTATTCCTGGGAATCACGCTAGACGAGAAATTACAATGGGGACCTCATATAACATATCTTGCGGGGCGGTCAGCTCGGCCGTTTATGCTGTTAGAAAGATAAGACAGTTAACAGATGTAGACACCGCGCGTTTGGTCTATTTTAGCTACTTTCACAGTATTATGTTGTATGGCATTCTACTGTGGGGTCGGGCTGCTGACATTGTTTCCATCTTTATTTTGCAAAAGACAGCTGTCAGAGCTATTTATAATCTAACTCGTCGCGAATCTCTCAGGGAACTATTTAAAAAGATTAATATTATGAGTTATGATGGTACCTTGCCAATTAATTTATGAAAATATTATGTATGTAAGAAAAAATCTACATCTTTTTAATAAAATAAGTGATAGATATAATTTTAATACTAGAAATAACAATAAAATAGATCAACCATTTTTCAGATTATCTAAAGTACGTACTTACATATATATCTTTTATACTGTGTTAAATGTTACAACAAAATATTTTTATTCTAGGTGCAACGTCTTCATATATAATTATACGATGAATGTATACAAAATATTGTAAAACCATTTTAAAAGAGTAACAGTGGAGTTTCTTTCCCATTCTTCACATTTCATAAACATTAAGTGTTACATACCTAATAACTTCATGGGATTATTTGCTTCTTCTTCTTTTTGTTCCTCTTCCTCTCGCTTGGCTTGTTCCTCTGCAAGTTTCAGAGCCATGAAGTTTCTTGTGGCGCCTGCCTCAATCTCGTAATCTGTGTTCTTTGGGTCCGTCTTGAATGATATCTCTTGAAGACATCTTGTGCACTGAAACATAATAACATGGTTTTAAGGCTTGATGCATAATTGCACGATTTAAAAAAGGTTTATAATCAGTGTGTTTATGATGATAATTGATAAGTAACCCATATTTTATTCTATAAACTTATAATTAATAACTATAGGTACTTGAATTGTAAGCAAACCACTTGCAGAAAGGGAGTTGTTTACATTTTAATGTCTATAATCGAGTGTGTATGTAGGTGGGTGCGAATAGGCGACAGTTGAGAACTCAAAGCATTTATTTCAAATAAACCAATTACAGGCACTTTTGAATTGTGAAGGGGTTGGTCAGTCAGAAAAGATGAAGCTAGATGCCCATTCCAAAGCGTAGTAGGTACCTATGGAGAAGAACGGGCAAGAAACCAGAGACAATAATTCTAAGTAACATAATTATTATATCTTTTCAGGTCTTGTATTTGTTATTATTTTGAGAAGATGATTACACAGTCACCAAAACACTTACTTTTATGTAAAACCTGTAAATTCTGATACCGAGGTAGTCCTCATTCTCTACGTCCTCCTTTCTAGCGTTGAACTTCTTCCCCTTGTAAATGTACTCGCCGCAGGTGGCGCATCGCATGTTGAAAGGGGCCATGAGTCGTACAGTGTACTGGCGGTTTTTGGCCAGTTTCATACGCGGGATCTTCGAAGGGTCGAAGTCCGGAGGATAGTATTTCTGTAAACATAAACAACCTATGTAAGTCACTGTAAAGAGGGCAAATGTAACCATTTAAATCTTTTCTGTAAAGTAAATTATTAATAACAAAACATAGGCCCATGCACCATTAGTTTATACTTACATTTAACACTTTTCTTTCCGACATTTTTAGGAAATGGAGTTATAAAACTGGATTTAATTAGATTTGGTAAACACGTAGCGTTCACACGAATACGATTTTACTGCTTTGCGTTTGCTTTGCCTGTCTGTCAGTTTGTCTAACATACGACAATTAACGTCAACGTCAATCAAGCGTCATTGTCAATTACGACTCGAGGTCATTGTGATTGTGACAGTGGCACTGTGGCATGATGTCTTGACGTCTAGACCACAGATAGAACTGCCACAGACTTTTGCTCAAGGCTGCGTTCAATTATTAAGCCGGCGCCAGACTTAGCTTCACATGTTTGAACACATGTTTGATTGCTAAGTGTGGCACGGGACTTTGGGTATGTGTTCAAAGTTTGAACAAAGATTTGCACTTTGACATGCGGTGTCGGTCTTTTTCGACACATCAAAGCGTTCAAAGTTGTATGTGTTCAAATGTTTGCGTAGCTTGCCACACTTGTTCAGTGTTCAGTTCAGTTGCTCGAGCGTTGTTGAGCGGATTGGTTGTGTGCTTGTGTGTGAACTTCTTCTCGGTTTCTCGTAATTATTGTTTTTTAGCACATGTAAAAAATTATTACATGCACACAAATAATACAGGCACACTGAGTCTACGAAATCGTCGTCCATCTTGTTTGTTGTCTACCAGCATACTGTGGAGAAAAATCTTTGCGAAGCAAGTCGGGCAGGTTACGTCAATATGTGTTCCAATGCTTTGCAAAGTCGTCAAAGATATGTGAAAATCTTTGAAGCTATGTCTGGCGCCCGCATTACGCTCACTCACACTTGACGACAAGATACACGGAACCCTTAAAAGAACTTACTTTGGCTGTTGATGTACCTATTGGTTGATGTGGGATCCCTCCGCCGGCCTGGAATCACTATATAAAACATCAATACATAGTGAATACAGGTTTAATCCCCGGGATCCCCAAGATTAGCCTAATTTGGGGACTATTGTATACAAATAAATATGTAAATAAAATATTCTAGTTAAAGCTTGCTGTAAGCCTGTATAGACCAGGGTCGATAATTTTTAAAACCAAAAAAAATAATAGTAGGATGAAAACCATTACATTTTTCAAAAAAAAATTTTGGGTAAGTTTCGGATTGTCATCCAACGATCAATTTTTTTTAATAGAAAGTCTATAATATTAGAAGCCTCCACGCAAAGTTTTAAGACTAGAGTTTACGAAAAAAAAATTAAACAAAATCGTAGGAATTTTTCAATAATTCGTCACCTATGACATTTTGTCATAACATTGAACGTTTAGTTTTACGTAAGATCAATGCACTAAAATCAATGACTAAAATGTTTTACTATGTTTTACTTCATACTAATTATGAAAATAAAATATTAGTAAAAATCTTTTTAAAACAAGCTTTTATTGAACTAAAAAGTACGTGAACGTCCTTCTTAAACATAAAGTCTTTATGTATAAGAAGGACGTTCACGCCTCAAGCTTTTAAGAAAACATTAAAGTTATCTGTTTACTTAAGTTTTATTTTGTACTTTTTAGTTCAATAAAAGCTTGTTTTAAAAAGATTTTTACTAATATTTTATTTTGTGCTTTTTAGCATTAGAATTTTGATAAAATATCTGTTCTGTCACTTTCACTTGTCTAAACAAATCCAGTCAGTCAATCCAGTTTTTGTCAAAAGATCTTATTTAGTTGAGGATTTTCTATGACCACTTTCTATGTGTCATCTCTTTTCAGCTCTATCATCAGACACTGGATACTATTTTGGGCTATAGTTCTAGTCAAGACAAAACCAACCAGTTAAAACTCGATGGTAGTCTAGTTTTTTTTAGAAGTTCCTATGTTCATCTTCCGGCTCCATCATCAGACCCTGAAGTATGGGTATGTATTGTGCTATTATACTTCCATTGAAGTATAATAGCACAACACATACCCATGTATAAAATGTCGTGTTTGTCCTGTTGATTATTGAGGAATTTCGTCGTCTGGAGCCAATCCCGGGTGCAGCAGCCAGGTCATGTTGGAATTTAGAACGGAATATCATAATTAAATGCGTATATAAAATTTCCTGCTTGTACTGTTGACCGTTGAGGAGTTACCTCCTCTGGAGCCAATCCTGGGTGCAGCAGTCAGATCATGATGGACTTTAGAATGGTCTATCATAATTATAGCGTATATAATGTTTCGTGTCTGTACTGTTGGCCGTTGAGAAGTTCCCTCATCTGGAGCCAATCCTGGGTGCAGCAGCCAGGTCATAATGGACTCTAGAACGGACCATCATAATTCAAGCGTACATTAAATTTCGTGTCTCTACTGTTGCCCGTTGAAGAGTTCCCTCGTCTGAAGTCAGTCCTGGGTGCAGCAGCCAGATCATGGTGTAATTTAGAACGGACTGTAATAACTAAAGCGTATATAAAATTTCCTGTTTGTACTGTTGACCGTTAAAGAATTCCTTCGTCTGGAGTCAATCCTGGATGCAGCAGTCAGATCATGGTGGACTTTAGAATAGTCTATCATAATTAAAGCGTATAATATAATGTTTCGTATCTGTACTGTTGGCCGTTGAGGAGTTCCCTCGTCTGAAGCCAGTCCTGGGTGCAGCAGCCAGATCATGGTGTAATTTAGAACAGACTATCATAATTAAAGGATCTATAAAATTTTGTGTCTGCGCTGTTAATCGTTGAGGAGTTCCCTCGTCTGGAGCCAATCCTGGGTGCAACAGCCAAAGCATGGTGGAATTTAGATCGGACCGTGGTAATTAAAGCGTAACTATATAAAATTTCCTGTTTGTACTATTAACAGTTGAGGAGTTCCCTCGTCTGAAGCCAATTCTGGATGCAGCAGTCAGATCATGGTGGACTTTAGAATGGTCTTTTATAATTAACGCGTATATAATGTTTCGTGTCTGTACTGTTGGCCGTTGAGGAGTTCCCTCGTCTGGAGTCAATCCTGGGTGCAGCAACCAGGTCATAATGGACTTTAGAACGGATCATCATAATTCAAGCATATATAATATTTCGTGTCTGTACTGTTGGCCGTTGAGGAGTTCCGTCGCCTGAAGCCAATCCTGGGTGCAACAGCGAAATCATGATGGAATGTAGATCGGATCGTGATGATTAAAGCGTATATAAAATTTCCTGTTTGTACTGTTAATCGTTGAGGAGTTCCCTCGTCTGAAGCCAATTCTAGGTGCAACAGCCAAATTATGGTGGAATTTAGATCGGACCGTGATAATTAAAGCGTATATAAAATTTCCTGTTTGTACTGTTAATCGTTGAGGAGTTCCCTCGTCTGAAGCCAATTCTAGATGCAGCAGTCAGATCATGGTGGACTTTAGAATGGTCTATCATAATTAAAGCGTATATAATGTTTCGTGTCTGTACTGTTGGCCGTTGAGGAGTTCCCTCGTCTGGAGTCAATCCTGGGTGCAGCAGCCAGGTCATAATAGACTTTAGAACGGACCATCATAATTCAATCGTATATTAAATCTCGTGTCTGTACTGTTGATCGTTCAGGACTTCCCTCGTCTGGAGCCAATACTGGGTGCAGCAGTCAGATCATGGTGGACTTTAGAACAGTCTATCATAATTAAAGCGTATATAATATTTCGTGTCTGTACTATTGGCCGTTGAGGAGTTCCCTCATCTGAAGCCAGTCCTGGGTGCAGCAGCCAGATCATGGTGTAATTTAGAACGGACTATCATAATTGAAGGATATATAAAATTTCGTGTCCGCGCTGTTGATCGTTGAGGAGTTCCCTCGCCTGAAGCCAATCCTGGGTGCAACAGCCAAATCATGGTGGAATTTAGATGGGACCGTGATAATTAAATCGTATATAAAATTTCCTGTTTGTACTGTTAATCGTTGAGGAGTTCCCTCGTCTGAAGCCAATCCTGGATGCAGAAGCCAGATCGTGGTGGAATTTAAAACAGACCATTATAATGAAAGCGTATATAAAGGGGTTTGAAGATTTTGGCCCTAAAATCAGCCACCATTTTGATTTTTTTTCAAAATCGAGGTGCACAATAAATTTCATATATTTGGATAGAGGACACTTAAACAAACATAAAACTTCATATAACATAACATCATATTTCTGAGATATTCAAAGATAAAAATAACAATCGTTATAACGAATTTATTTATTTATGTTGTAGTTACTTCATGTTGATGTTATTTACACATGAATTAATTGACTACACCTAGTGGATAAAACATAAGATTTTTAAATCATCATCCAAGGTATAAATAATATCATCCAAGAAGGCAGCGGGAGGCTAAATTGGATTTTCTTGGTGTCGCGCCCATGCCATACTCCATATAATACATAATACCATATAACATACGTCCTCATTCGGCGGGGGGTATACATATTATACACACATCAAAAGTGTCTAGGGATCAAGCATTTTTATGCGGATTTCTTGAGATTGAGATGTGGCTTTGTAATAAATTTATGATTTTATAAATTTATATGGATCCTTTTTGGTGCATTTCATAATTTGAATCAGGAACTGTGAATCAAATTCGAGTAAAAGATGAAAATCAGCTGTCAATATTTTCCCTATAAAAACATACAACGCATTGAAGACATTATTAGTGCTACTGTTTCCCTACTACTGATTAAAACCAACGTTATTATGGAGCAGCGACGTCATTTAAGCAGGGAAGAAATGCTCAGAGCCGTGAGAATGATAGAAGCTGGTTCCCGGCAACGTACTGTGGCTTTAGCTCTGAATACAAGTCAGAGTGTTATCAGTCGACTTTGGACACGTTACCGAAGCACTGGTACCGTGGCTGAGCGCCATGGAGGACGGTATCGCTGCACCACACGGAGACAAGACCGATACATTCAAATCTTAGCTCGAAGAGCTCCAACAATAACCGCCATGATGTTAGCCGTGAGGCTTCATCACTCTTCAGGGAACTTAATTAGCGACCAAACAGTCAGAAACCGCTTGCATGAAGTGAACCTTCATTCCCGAAGACCGCTACGGGTACCACCTATAGCAATGCACAATCGTAGGATTCGATATCAATGGGCTCTTGAACACAGAAATTGGGCAGAAGAACAATGGCGTTTCGTGTGCTTTTCTGATGAGTCTCGTTTTGGTATGAGACCGGATACAAGACGTATACGACACTGGAGAACCCCTGGACGCCAACAGCGATTAAAATCCTGCCAGGAAGTCCATCCTTATAGTGGTGGAACCATCATGGTATGGGCGGGTATTTGGATCGGCGGAAGAACTGAGTTGATTTGGATTAGAGGCAACCTCAACGCTCAAATTTATGCTGAGACGATTGTATCAGACGTCATCGTTCCTCTACAAGTGCAAATCGGTCCCTTATTTCAGTTAATGCATGATAATGCACGACCGCACACCGCAAGAGTTGTAAGACAGACTCTCGCCGCAGCTAACATCAATGTCCTGCCCTGGCCTGCTCAGTCGCCAGACTTGAACCCGATTGAGCATGCATGGGATATGCTACAGAGAAGAGCTCTGCCGAATATGGAGGGTATCCAGTCGCAAGAAGACCTTTTTTTGTTGTTGCAACGAACATGGGCGGCCATTCCACAGCGTGATTTGGATGAACTCATTTTGAGTATGCCAAACCGATGTTCTTGTGTTGTTAGTGTTCGCGGTAGAAACACGGATTATTAATTGTTTAAGTTACCCAATAAAATTTTAAAGAAAACTGTTATTTCAGTCTTTTTTTCGAACTTTAATGTTAGTGGTTCAAATGTCAAAAATCCCTTTATTAGGAAAATGGCAAATTTCTTTATTAATGCAAAGGTGACTTGGTTTATCGTTACTGTGACAAACGAAAACACTTTATTTGATGAATCCTTAAAGAAAATTTTAATTAATATCAATCAGGAGAAAAGTTATTGCAAAAATATATGTTGATCCCTAGACACTTTTGATGTGTGTATTTTTGTCTCTTTCGCTCTTAACTAAAATATTACCTAATACATGATGCAATTATGTTTTCATAGTTCAATATACTTATCTGAAGGGAAAAAAACACAACAAAAAATAAAAATCCTGGTTTCGTGGTTCAGTTTTCGACTTATTTTTCGGTGAATAACTCCGAAACCTGACGCTTTACGATATTATGTTACATGACATTTTTTGTTTATATAAGTGTCCTCTATCTAAATATATAACTTTCGTTTTTCACCGCGATTCTGAAAAAAAATCAAAATGGCGGCAACACGTTAGGGCCACCCTCCATACAAAAATCTTCAAACCCCTTTCGTATCTCTACTATAGGCCGTTGAGGAGTTCCCTCGTCTGGACCCAATCCTGGGTAGCCAATCAGGTCATGTTTATCATAAAAATGTATTGTCATCGGAATTGAACCACAACTCCGTAGAATTAGAGGAAGTGGTCCTAATTCAGCTTGCAAGAATCCACCTAAACAAACATACTAACTTACATACAAACAAACAAACATTGCAAGTTGAATAAAAGCTTTTAAAAACATATATATATTTGGTGATTTAGATACTTTTCATGCATATTACATTATATGACATATATTTCGTGGATTTAAATTAGCGATATTAAATTAACATGCCACGCCATTTTGTGTTGTTATTGTTACTTCGTTACTTCACATATTCTCGGATCCGACATGGTTAGGTTTAGGTTAGAAGACAAGTTAGGATGCATGAGCGAGCGAAGCGAGCTCGGGACTTAGGGCACCCCGACACTGACAGGTTAGGTTAGAAGGGGATGGTGGGGTCTTTAGACCCCGCCATCCCCTTCGTGGTTATTTTTTTTTAAACCACCCAGAAATAGGAGCCCCGCGAAGCGGGGTTCCGTCGACTACGCTTGACTAAAACCCTAGAATGCAAGAGCGAGCGAAGCGAGCTCGGGACTTAGGGCACCCCGACACGGACAGGTTTCTGCTAATACTTTATCACGAAATTATAACCCCAAAATAATTTAAATAAAAAGTAAGTTTAAAAATTAAAACCAGACTACTCGAAATCACGCTCTTAAAAGTATGAAACAAGAAAATATTTCGGACAGAAATCTAGACATAGGTACAAAATTCAAGGTAAAGCCGTCGTCACATGCCATTATTTTCTAGCCGACAAGCATGCGACTACGGCTTTACCTTGAATTTTGTACCTATGTCTAGATTTCGGTCCGAAATATTTTCCCCTTATCATAAAATATTCACAAAAAATATTAATTTCATACGTAAAACAAACACTCTGTACACGCGCACTTGTCGCACTTGTCTTTCCACGTTGAAAGACAAGTGCCCGTGTACAGAGTGTTACAATTAACAATTAAAAAAAAAAATATATAATTTTTTAAAAAAAATATTAAAAAAACATTTTTTTTTTCAATTTTAATATTTTTTCAGGCATGTACCTATGGACGCTATACTATTACTATACTATACTATACTATAGGACGGTTAACGAGAACGCCCTCTGTTAGTTAACATACTGTAGAATAATATTGTATTGTTACAATTGTTATCAATAGTAAATTATACGACATTTTAGTCAATAAGCTATGTCAAATTAATCCTGATTTTAATACTAAAAGTATTGTTTTGACTATTGTAGTACCGACTGAGTTCGTGGATGGCACGACTAACCAATCACGGCGCATTACTTGGAACGGAGGTATAATGGTGGGGGAAAACGCCATCTTGTTTGTCGTGCCAGTCCGGCGAGCTCAGTCGTGGATAAGACGTCGAGATACGAGTACTTAGGCTCGTGCTGTGTTTTAAAGATACCTAGTGTTGATTGTGAGGTATATCTGATTTTGTGTGTTGGATGGAGGAATACAATATGTAAGTACATGAACAAGTGCCTATTATTTCTGAAACCTTATTTTCAAAAGCCATGAACTAGAATGATAGTTAATTTTCATATTTAAACTATTACTAGACTCTGTAAGAATACGGAGTCTACATCTCAGAAGTGGGTAAAGATTCCTGTTTTGGCTAGTTAAATATTTTTCTACCCTCAATTATTTATATGTGGGTTTATTTTATTTTTCCTACTAATTTGTTGTTATATTTCTTCTACGTTATCAATTTGTTTTGGTTCTTGACTGTTCAAATCACATTGATATTCTTATTTAAAGTAAAAACAAAAATTAACGTTTTGTTTTATTGTGTTGTAATGAAACACGACCTAGCTACGTTTTTTTTAAAAATTTGCTTAACACTTTGAGGGAGACTAAACACCCCAGACCCCAGATGTAATAACAATAAAAATTCTATTGTCTCGTTCAGTGCCCTTCAACTGATTAATACTCGTATAGACCTACATACTTTGATTTCTTTTAATATTGTTTTATTGTTTTATGTAATAAAACATCGTGGACCGAGCCGAGCGGACCTCCGAGCATCGAGGCTGGCGGACCGCCGAGCATCGAGCCGGCTGGACCGCCGAACATCGAGCCGGCTGGACCGCCGAACATCGAGCCGAGCGGACCTCCGAGCATCGAGGCTGGCGGACCGCCGAGCATCGAGCCGGCTGGACCGCCGAACATCGAGCCGGCTGGACCGCCGAACATCGAGCCGGCTGGACCGCCGAACATCGAGCCGGCTGGACCGCCGTGCATCGAGCCGGCTGGACCGCCGAGCATCGAGCAGGCTGGACCGCCGAGCATCGAGCAGGCTGGACCGCCGAGCATCGAGCCGGCTGGACCGCCGAGCATCGAGCCGGGAGGACCGCCGAGCATCGAGCCGGCTGGACCGCCGAGCATCGAGCCGGCTGGACCGCCGAGCATCGAGCCGGCTAGACCGCCGAGTATCGAGCTGGCTAGACCGCCGAGCATCGAGCCGGCTGGACCGCCGAGCATCGAGCAGGCTGGACCGCCGAGCATCAGGACAACTCTCTCCTGGCCGTGCAAGCTGCAACTCGCCAAGAAGCTGTAAGAGCTGCCGTTCGCGTAGCTCAATAAGGCAGCCGCAAGCTAGCGTGGTGAGAGACTTGCTAGCCGCAGACCACAGGTGAGTTGACTTCTCCATTTGGATTATCTATTTTTTCGGAAGTTGTCAATGTTTTAAAATCTATGGCTAATAATGGTGCCGACAAATTAGGTTCCCTGAACATCTCGATTCCGGAATATGACCCAAGTAAACGGGAACAGACAATGACTATGTCGCTTCATAAAGTCAACGAGTGCGCAACCATTTATATGTGGTCGGAGAAGCAAGTAATTCATTTTACATTACCAAAACTAAAGGGTATTGCCCAAAGATGGTACAAGGGGCCTTCCGTCAGTCCTGTTTACTTGGGCTGAATGGCAGGAGAAACTTTTGGCTACTTTTCCATCACATGAAAATTATGGCCAAATGCTGAGCGATAATTATGTTGGCCGAGCGGGCTAAGTTCACGGACTCCTTAGAAGAGTATTATTATGACAAACCGTCCCTAATCAATAGATATGGTGTAATTGGGAAAAGGGCAGTCGAATGCACTTTGCATGGCATCGACGACCGGTCGGTTAGATTAGGTGCTGAGGTAGCTCAATTTTTCCACCCTAAAATAAAACTCCTTTCGTATTTGCATAATGCTTGAAATACTAAATTCAACAACGAGCATAAACTATATAGCTACCGGTCAACCTTAAAAATACCAAAATAGCTCAAACCCTAGGCGGCCTACACGGCGTTGTTCAAATTGCATATAGGAGGGTCATGTCACATTTCAGTGCACTCGTCCCGTTAAGAAGTGTAGTCCATGCAATAGAATAGGTCATGAGGTAGAAGAGTAGGGATTGATTCTTCAAAAATAACCACCCGGTGTCGAAACCCGGCTTTTGCATAACGTTTATAGATTTTGGGAGTTAATGCTCAATATTTAGGTTGTCAGCATTTCGAAATGAAAGTTCGAGTTTTAGTGCCAATAACTTTCCGTTTGAGTTATATACTCGTAGTACTACACTAGCGAAGCTACAACTTTCATTAGAGCCAATCAATCTTCAATCTTCTTAGCCTTTTCCCAACTGTCTTGGGGTTGGCTTCCGGTCTGGCCGGATGCGACTGAGTGCCAGTGTTTTGTATGGAGAGACTGCCTATCTGACCTCCACAACCCAGTAACTGGGTACTTAATACGATACCCCTTGGTAAGACTGGTGATACCTCAAAATTAAAGTTATCTCTTTACTTTTCTTACATAAACGCCATATATCTTAAGATCAAGTAGTAGACCCAAAGAGCTATCGCTATACAAACTAAATTATCAATGTTTTGCAGAAATAGAACTATAATAGGTATTTTCGGTCGTAGTATTGTAGCTGAAAAACAGTCTATTACAAATATTTAAATTCAAAAAGTATGTAATAAGTTGCTACTACACAAATGCAAAAGAAAATAAAATTACAGTTAATTTATCTATCAACACGTTGACACAATAAAATATTTGCAAATCTACGAAATTCAACAACACCTCATTCAATCTCATTCTCGCCTACGCATTTTTCTCCCGGTAACAATTTGCTCGAGAAGGGCTCGCCCCGCGCCGTAGGGAGTGCGGAAACCCCGATTGATCTGACCCACCATGCCAGTGGCATAGTGGCACTGTTCTCCTCTGAATTCTTATTTAAAAAACAAAAAAAAAAAACTATTGCGATTTAGGATAGACTCTATAGGTGTGCATTTTTGGGATGTTTTCTTATCTTATGAGGGATTTAATTCCTGAAAGAAGAATTAAATAAACCCAAGTAGAGTCAGCTGGTAGGAATGGGGCTGTATCAGGGTCGTGATGTCGTTACTCAAGTAACAAAGTTTGGTACTATAAAGGTCCTGAGAACGTTTTAGAACGTGCTAATTAGTATTAATGATTAGTACTGTAATGGTTTTGTAAAAGTTTGCAGAACCCCAAAGCGGCCCTAGTTTGATCACTCATTTGTTCTATAAACATGACATCAAGGCCGTCACGGTGATAAATCAGCTCTATAGTTGAAATGTAAAAGTGTCGAAAAACGCTTTTTAGTGCTAAGATGGTGCTGTCTGCGACGTTCGTGTCGCGAATTTACATTATAAAAGTAAACAAAACATGGTTGTGGTGCTATTATGCGACATAAACGATGCCAGTGATCTTTTTATCATATTTGTAAGTGTCATAGAACACAAAATATATCGGATAATTATTCTATATGACATTTGCCATTGTTCCTTAAAGTAAAATAAAAGGGACATGCTACAAAATATTCATGGACCGTAACTCTGTCATAACTTGCACTTAAATTATTGTATCGATAAAATCAATATGCTAATTTCAAATTTGACAATTCGCCCTTCTTAATTTTCGTGTTTTAATTAAAAGTAAATTAATAAAATAAGGACTTGTCCCGACTATGGCTGCTATAGTACACATTGGCTCCAGCCATGGTGCTAATGTACTATCATGGCAGAAAACAGCAGCCATATTTTCACTAAAAATGAAACAGGGTTCATTGATTAAATATAAAATAGTGTACTCAAAATAAATTTATTTGTATAGTTGCATTAAATGCACCCTGGGGCATACTTTGGGATTAGGTCGTAATAAAATATAAAAAAAATACTACTGTTAAAATTGATACTGAAAATATAGTTTTAGTTTAGATCTAATTAGTCCATTACTTATAAATTTTAGTGCTTTTGTGTTACGCTTTGGTCTTAGCGATGACACAAACTCACTGAATAGAGCTGTTAACAATTTAATACTATGGCACTATTTAGTACTATGGAAGAGTTTTCATTACTTTTACAGAACTGGCCCCATAGCGATGTTGAGGGAGCTAAAAGGTTACGTAATGGTTGTGCAAGGTACTTTAGTAGTGCAGATTGATCCTGTAATTGCGTTTTCGATACCGCTACAATACTCGTGCTGTAGAAATTATTTTGACGCATTATTAATGCAAAATAGATGAGTACATTAATGTGTCAGTAAGGTCGTGTAGAAGTCTTAATGGTACCATAATCGCTTTTTGCATATCTATTACAGTGCAACACTTTAAAGATTCCTTTGTATGGATTTGTAAGCGTTTTAAAAGCTTAATTATGGAACTTAAAAGCTCTTTAATCTTTAATCTTTAAAACCAAAACGCTCTGTTAAAACCCTTTATAGTGCAAGCAGTCACAATAGGTACTATTATGGGCGTACTATATCACTGTCTGGTGATTAAACGCTTTGATTATAGAAGCATTTGTTACTTGGGTAGTGATTACGATTAGTTAACTCAGTTTACAGCTCAAGGCGCAGATAGTGAGATTTAAAGAATAGTTAGGATTCTACATATTAACATAGAAACGACATTAACATTTATTGTTATTTCTACATTTATATCTGTGATCCGTATGGTTTACAGGTAAATACTTTTCTATTCTAACCTAAGGGGTCCTCGGTTTGATGACGTACTCAAATTATATGTTGAAGAATAATGAAGTGTGTTGGCTGCTTGAAATTAATATGCAATGATCTTCTAGCTGATGTTCAGTATGCATAGTAGCATAAATCGAACACCATAGAGGCTCTATTCGGCATTAGACTATCGGGTCCAAGTGACTAGAAGTGTTTCCGACCTGTCAGACGACTTATCTGGTCTTTTAAACCTACTTTTACTTATAAGCTGTTAGAAGCTTATCAGACAGGCTTATCACAAATTACAAATTTTACCCCATGTCAAATTGAGGATATTGCCCGAACATGAAAATCTAACTGGTCTTACTTGACAGTTTGTTTCAAGTGACAAAATTGAGGCGTGGTTCAATTTTAATACAACACATGACATTTCGTCTGGCAATGACAGCGAATAACCTAATTAGGTGTTCTTACAGCAAATGTCAATATTATTATTCAATTTGTGATTAAAAAACCTTTACCTGTTACAGTTTTATTTACAGGTTTACCTTTAAAGTTTCTGGGCCATGAAATAATGCCCGTGTATACATATTTGTGATTAACGAACCTTTATCTGTTTCAGTTTTACTTACAAAATTACATTTCAAGTTTTTGGGACATGAAATAATGCCCGTATAATATATATATCGAGCCATGAAATAATGCTCGTGGGCCATGAAATAATGCCCGTATATGTACTCCGAGCCATGAAATAATGCTCGTTTCTAATTATAGTGGGCTTGAAATACAGCCCGTATATACATATTTGTGACTAGGGCTTCTGCTCGCGACTTCGTCCGCGTGGAATAGTTACTTTGGGCTAACGAAAAAAAAAAAAACCCCGATTTTGAAACATCCTTCATTGGTACTCCGCTCCTATTGGTCCTAGCGTGATGATATATAGCCTACAGCCTTACTCGATAAATGAGCTAACTACCACAAAAATTCTTCAAATCGGACCAGTAGTTTCGGAGCCTATTCGGTACAAACAAACAAACAAACAAAAAATCTTTCCTTTTTATAATAGAAGTATAGATTAACAAACTTTTATCTGTTTCAGTTTTACTTACAGGTTTACCCTTCATGTTTCTGGGCCATGAAATAATGCCCGTATATGTACATCGAGCCATGAAATAATGCTCGTGGGCCATGAAATAATGCCCGTATATCTACATCGAGCCATGAAATAATGCTCGTGGGCCATGAAATAATGCCCGTATATCTACATCGAGCCGTGAAATAATTCTTGTTTCTAATTATAGTGGGCCATGAAATACTGCCCAAAATTGTGATTTGTAATTTGTAAATAAAATAATAATCAAATGTTTATAAAATAACAGTTGTACCTATAATAATTCGATCAGTTGTTTTCTTGGCACTTAATATAACAGTTGATATGCTGTATAATGTGATACGTGTGCATAAAATAATTACCGTACTATTTGGATGTATTAATTTGGTCGATAATTAATTGTCGTCGATAATATTTTGGCTAGGTATATTGAAGTTGTTTGTGTTCACGAATTTTACACGAGGACTTGTAATGTACCTTGGATGGCCGACTGTTATCAATAGTAAATTATACGACATTTTAGTCAATAAGCTATGTCAAATTAATCCTGATTTTAATACTAAAAGTATTGTTTTGACTATTGTAGTACCGACTGAGTTCGTGGATGGCACGACTAACCAATCACGGCGCATTACTTGGAACGGAGGTATAATGGTGGGGGAAAACGCCATCTTGTTTGTCGTGCCAGTCCGGCGAGCTCAGTCGTGGATAAGACGTCGAGATACGAGTACTTAGGCTCGTGCTGTGTTTTAAAGATACCTAGTGTTGATTGTGAGGTATATCTGATTTTGTGTGTTGGATGGAGGAATACAATATGTAAGTACATGAACAAGTGCCTATTATTTCTGAAACCTTATTTTCAAAAGCCATGAACTAGAATGATAGTTAATTTTCATATTTAAACTATTACTAGACTCTGTAAGAATACGGAGTCTACACAATATTATAATTTTTGAAATTTAAAGAATAGAATAGTATTAATATATATTTATTTGGATTAAACATGCTACAATAATGGTCTTATTATTAGGGTTAGGATCTACATGATTGTCTTGCATTATATAAAGTCCTGTCAAGGTTAGAAGTTTTGAACTTTTAAGGACCATGGGCAACTTTGCATGGAGTCTGGTACAACTCTCAACAGTGATGAGACTCAAATCATGCCATGTGAAAGCTTTTGGGGTATTATTTAATTCATACTATGGCAGCTAAGTCGAAATCGAGCACGACCAAGGTGTGTTTCGAAAATTCAAAAAAAGTATGAAATCCTTATTCTATTGTCCTTCACAAATAAAACAGTAGGTAAGCATTGTATAATTATGAAAATAATATCATACATCTCTGAGCGCTTAATTAAGTAAGTAATCACTCTGTCTATAGCGGTCAAACAATAACGGTATTCGTCGTCACAGACGGGCAATGGACCAACGATGTCAATGTGGACGTGCATGAAACGACCGGATGGTATGTCAAAATTACCGTGAAATCTTGCTGCGCTGACATGCTTCACAAGATCGGGACCAGGCTCGGCAATCTTTTCTAACAGAGGGCCAGACAAAACGCTCTGCCACCAAACGTGTCGTAGCTTGAGCACTGGGATGGCTTAATGAGGCTTAAATTGTGTAACTTATTGAAAGCAGCGCGGCGGAAGGAAGGGGTCAGATAGAGACGAGGCTTACCAGTAGATATGTCACAGTAAACCGGAGTGTTGGTCCCTGATGTACATTGTACTGATTTTGGTTAGTGTTAGACTGGAACCACCTTGCAATAAAGTTGCAAGTTCTTAGTCTGATGCCTGTGTGACCTAGCCAACGCTTCATAATCTTGATCCAGAGTGATGGTGTCTATGTCAATGCGTGACATAGCGTCGGCCACGATATTGTGTTCACCCTTAATGTACTGGATGTCAGTCGTAAATTGGCTAATGAATGATAGCTGGTTAAGTCGTGGAGGTGGAAGTTTCTCACGTCGCTGTATAAAGGCGTACAAAAGGGGCTTATGGTCTGTGAAAATTGTTCCATGCTGGACTTCTAAAATATACCGAAAATGTTGGACACTCTCATAGATCGCTTATAATTCACGGTAATAAGCTGGCCATTGTGCCCGCTGCGGATTCAACTTTTTGTTGAAAAAGGAAAGTGGATATAATACCACTGGCCGTTTAGATTTTGCTGAAGGCAGGACCCAATGTGAACGCTAGATACGTCAGCAAATAAACCCAACCTAGCGTTGCTGATTGGATGTTGCAGCAGCGTTGCGTTGAAGAGGCTCTTTTTGCAAGTTTCAAATTGTTGCAAGAGTTCGGGTGACCATGGAAATTGCTTTGCACGTTTACTGTTAGTTGAAACCAATGCGTCAATCAATGGGGCCTGGAATTTCACTGCACGAGGCACGAATCGACGATAGTAGTTCAGCATACCCAGAAACCGGCGCATACCTTGTACTGTCTCAGGTGGTGGAAAATCCAGCAACGTTTGAATTCGATCCTGAGGTGGGCGCGTACCATCACCGCAAACGTGGTAACCTAAAAATACGGCTTCGCTGACACCTTAGAAGGGTTTACTACTACTCCGAAGTCTTGCAGGAGTTTGAAGAGGACGCTGAAGGTACAGACTCGTCTTTGGAAAATATGAGAATATCGTCTACGTGAGGAACACCAAATTCGAGCCCCTGTGTGACCTCATCGATGAAACGCTGGAATGTTTGGCCAGCGTTCCTTAAGCCAAAGGTCATAAACGGGAATTCGAAGACGCCAAACGGGGTCACGATGGCAGTTTTTGCAATATCCTCCTCATAAATCGGAATGTGGTGGTAAGCTTTAACGAGATCGACTGTGCTAAACACCTTGGCACCAGCGAGGTTATGGGCGAAATCATTAATGTGCCGAACCGGGTATCGATTTGGTACGGTCCTGGCGTTCAGGCCGCGATAGTCACCGCAAGGGTGCCAGGTGGCGTCTTTTTTAACGGTTATATGTAAAGGTGAAGACCAGGCACTTTTTGACGGCCGGGCCGTCCCACATCTTAGCATTTCCTTGAATTCTTTTTTAGCCGCGACTAGTTTCTGCGGCGCCAAACGTCGAGGTCGACAGGAGACAGGGGGTCCGTCTGTGGCCTTGATGTAGTGCACTGTGTCATGCTTGATGACTCTAGATATCTGGAAACTCCGCCAGGAGATTTCTTATTTCGGCAGTCGGGTAAAAGGTGATAAAATGCCAAAAAATCAGAACCAATAATGGCTGTGCTGACGTCGGCTATCACGAACTGCCAAGTGAAATCTCGGCGCAAACCAAAATTTAATTTAAGGTTTACTGTAACAAAGGTTTGTATATTGCTTCCATTAGAGCGGCACTTAGTTCATAATCAGTAGGCTGCCTGCGTGACGGTAACCATCGATGCGGAAAACAACATAGGTTTGACCCAGTGTCAATTAGGAACCGGCGGCTGGTCACGTGGTCCGTGACAAAAAGGCGGCGGCTGATGTTATCGCAATCAGTTGCCGCCGCTACTGACCTCTGGTTTGGTTTTCCGACTCCCAGTCACATGGCCTAGTACATCTAGTGGCTTTAACACCCCATCTCCTGTGGTACCAACATCTTTTGAAATTGTTTGCTGACCTACTGGAAGATGCTGACACTACCAACCCTAAAAGTAATTAATGTTAGCGGTAGGTAAGCATTCAAACAATATGTACACAAATTTTACAACACCGTAAATTCGATCAATCAGCTGAGTAATATTAAATATAAAGTTTTTTTTTTTATAGATGCGGGTTAGTTACAGAAACTTATTTCAATCATTTAGATATGTTATTAGGTATGCGATTGCACTATATAATTAATACAAAGAAAATAAAGGCACTAACAAAACTGTAAAAACCTAACTAGTTTCTATAGGTAAATAACAATAAGAACTTTCGATCATTCACTCAGATCGTTGAGTAAGTGCAATGCAGTTCCACAAAATGGGATTGGCGAAGCCTAATGTTGTTATTAGTATGTGCCTAAGTAGGTATTAAATGCAAGCAGGCAGGTAGACTGTTAGTAAGTACCTGAGCACTAGGAAAGTTTGCAAACAAATTGTTTGAGTTATTAGTTAGCAGTATTAGAAAAGAAAAAGAACCAAAAACTTGTGTGAGGCGGAGGTATGTCCAGTGCTGCTTATTATTGGTTCAGATTTCACTTTACACTCAAAGCACACACAACATGCAATCATGCACTCTGGGCGGTTGTTCCGGCGATTGCAGTCGTAAGGACTAACTGCAAGTTGTAGTCTGTACGCCTGCAGAAACACGATGAAGTTCTCGTAGCGTAGACGTACTGTAGACCGACCGGCGCAGCGTTGGGATTGTGTTAATTTGTGTTTGGTCGGCAGCGTCGTAATCAATGTCAAGATTATGGTTTTTGCTCTCGTTTGAAACACGAGGACAGACGCAGGGAGTGGGCAATCCGGCGCCGGCGTTGGCACTTGTTTGTCTAGCTACTGATTACAGGTAGCTAGCGTGATTTTGTAGTCGGTGTCACCAATGCGGGATTTATATTCTAACAATTGAAATAAAACCATTCACTAGAACACGGGTTATTTAATAATATTTCAACACCGGCAAAAAGTTTTCGTCCGTTTCTGTGTCAAAAAACGTAGTGATGTGTCTCTGCCGTAGGGATGTTACATCGTCATTTTAGGTGACCGATGTGTTCATCGCACATTTTACTGATTCGTTTCTTGTTTTTCGTGATCTATTTCTGATTTACTATCTGATACTATAAAAGAAATGTCGTCAGTAAAACGTAATGTGCGTGTGAACTGAGGGACCAAACTGGGAATTCGCGAAATGAAAATCCTAGGATTTAGTAGTAGACTTAAAACAATTGTAGAACGAATCTGGGAATTTGTAAGCAAATATATTAAAAACTACGACCCATAAAGTGTGGTCCCTCAGTTCTCACAGACGATCAGCCAGATCTCGGAAAGTATCTTAAAAAAGATGGTTTTGTGAATACAGACATTTAGTAAAGAATTTGTAAAGATATTTACTAAATAACAGACCACAAAGCCTTAAAGATTAAAAAAATATAACGACTGAACTGTGGTCCCTCAGTCCACATAACAAAGATAAATATTTTAGTGAATATTACTGAATAAAATTAATAAAACCGTTCTTTTTCTACATAAAGTTTTAGTAAAAGTCTTAAACCATTTTGTAAAAAAGAAATGGAGCTTAAATATCGAAGCATTTTGAAGATAGCCGTGATTAAAACTGGTCCCTCAATCCTCTTCTCCACTGACATTATGTGCGTGTGCTAGCTACTAGACGAGAGGAATATCAGAAAGTCTAGTGTACTTAACTTTTAGTAATAAGTTTCTACTAAATAATAGGTATCTAAAATTGTGTATTTCTTACCTCTTAGCTGAGATAATATAATTTTATTAATCCTATGAAAATAGATAGAGCAGTGTGACCACACAATTAAACAAAATGTAGACAGTACTGTTATACTTTATTTAACATAAATAATTATTTAGACGAAACGAAAACAAGGTTGTACGGTTAATTTAATACTATATTACATGGCTTATGTGTATTTACTAAAAAGTAGATTACAATTTTTTTACATAGTTTTCGGGTTATGTTGGAATTTAACATCGAAATGACGAACGTTCCACAGAAATTTAACTATTTTGTCAGTAATTGTACAAATACAAATACAAATAATTTATTTTCTCTCACAAGTTATGTACTACATCTAGTGGTTGAAGTGACCTTTTAGACAAAAATTGCCTGTGTTAGGACACTTCGCTCTTCCAAAGCTTAAAGTTACGTGGTGTTACGTGGTGTACCAACAATTTTGAATCATATATGATCTTAAGAAAACAATAAAAAAAAAAAAAAAAAAAGAAGAAGATATGCCAAATTTTGAATTTACATAAATGAGAATAAAAATTTAGTCAGTAATTGTTTTACTTGATAAATTAATTTCCGCACAACATTGTGTACATTTCCCGTGCAAATTAATTTTATCATCCTCAATCTTGTTTTTCTTAAATACCCATGTGCAGGGTAGTTCTGAATGTATCCAAATTTTTTCTTTTAACATGTGGCTCCATTTTGTACTTTGGCAACGTTTTATATTGTCTGTACGTTGAAGTACCACTCCGTTTTGTGTCCTTCACCACACAATCCTCACTTTTGAAAACTTCATGAAATTTTTGAGAACGCCAAAAAATAGTCAAGAAATAGTCATAAATAGTCACCAAAGTTAAAAAAATAGTCGCATTAAGATTCCGAAGTTATAGCTATAAGTTGGTGAGGATTGTGGGGTGAACGTCTCCACACAATCCTCACCTCAGTGCAAGTAAACGGCTGGGAGTATCGACTTGGTTTCAATTCTAAAAAATAGTCAATAAATAGTCGTAACGCTATGCCAAATCTCGAAAATAGTCATTAAGAGGTTCCAAAGATATAAAGGTGTCTTGGTGAGGATTACGTAGTGAGCCTTTCTCGCCACAATCCTCACCTGATTACCGCGGAATGCGTTACGTTTTTTTATTTGAAATTGGTTTCAAAAAATAGTCAAGAAATAGTCGTGTCCAACCACCATAATTTCAACCTGGTTTATTATGTAGAAGTATGCTAAATTTCCATGTAAACTTCTACATACATTTTCGAGTCGAGTACAGCCGAGCACAAAATTATTATGTACGTATTTGTAGTGGTCAACAAATTTTGACTTCTTCAACAAACTTCAACTTGCCATCCATATCGGCTTTAAGAAAAATTAAGTCAGATGCTAGATTGGATTGCATTTGCCACATAATAATCCAATTATTTCGTTATTGATGTTGGCTCAAAGTGTTGATCATGCCAATAAGAATATTATTCGTGAAATATGTATATTTCCAGATTTTCGTTTGTTTTTTTGGAGTGACTGCCAAATTAAGTACTATAATGAGTATCACGCAAAATTTAATAGAATTACTAACAATAGATGTTACTGGTTCCTTTTTCGAAAAAGTGTGTCTTCCAGATGGTACAAACGTCACAAAACGATTATTTTTACGAAGTGTATAGAGTGCCGCGAGTTTCTTATTTATTTATTTATTGCACGACTCTTAATGCGAAGCATTAGAGTGTGCTCTACGATCGAAAAATTTTTTTTGCCCCATTTCTGTAACTGTTTTTATTGTTACACTCCTGCTAGTACACAGAACCTACTTAATTTATATACCATTGTATAGATGATTAAATGGAGATTAATACTGTACTTTTTAACAATTGATTTTATGCAGCAGAAATGGAAAAAGCATCAAAATAGTTGAAAAAAAATTCCTGTCCGTCAATTTATGAACCCTGAAAACATTGTAGCTTGCGATAAAATCAATTAATCGAGTCAATTTTTTTTTTGTACATTCGTTTCAGCCGTTGAAGGAACCCTATTGAAAATGGCTCTTTTATTCAAAGTAGTTTAATTATAATTAATAAAATACTAACTAAAATATAATATCTTTATCTAAATATTTCCAACCGTTGTCCGTAAGTTGCCTAGCAACCGCCAAGTAAATATCTTTGTCAGTCTTTGACATTACGACTTCATGAAAAGTGATAAATTGTTCATTTTTGTTAAAAACTATGTTTTGAATTTCTTTTTCGTTTATGAATGAGTGTTATGTATGAGGCGTGCACTTTTGGATTTTCCAAACTATTTATTTATTTATATCAATCCACACAACGCACGAGCCGAGCGAGCGTAGCGAGCGGTGCCGCGGTAGCGGCCGGCGAAGTGCCAGGGTCCGTTTAGGCACAAGAGAATGTAATGTTTTGGGAATGTGGTGTTTTACAGCGATCTAACCTCGATAATCAAACAAAATACCAAGTGACGTGACTTAGTGACAGTGACAATGACAATCCAATGCTTGCGGCACTTTGGCCGGGCCGAGGCGGCGTTACTAGGGTGCCTGTAGTGGCACTTTATCCGATAGGGATAGAGTGCCAATGGTGGCACTCTATACACTGCCTTATTTTTATACGTAGGGCTTATTACAGGTAACGCTAAGTTGAAGTCCGTGCCAATTTTTCAAATGGTGACAGACTCACATTCTGATGAAACTATTTTGATTTGGTTAAAAAAGTGGTTAACGTTCGTAAATAATCCACCACACAAAATCATAACGGACGATTCATCGGCTTTGGTTTCCGCTTGCGTTAAGGCGTTTGCGTTATTTAACTCCACAAAAAGTTATATAATATAATTGTTTTCCATTTTCGACGGCAACAATTCACAGAGGCCTAAGGCTGCCTGTCCACTGGAGCGGAGAGGAGAAAAGAGGAGCGGAGATGTGCCAATATTAACCAATAGAATCTTGACTCCGCCCCTGAGTTTAGATCAGTGATCCTAAGTCAAGATTCTATTGGTTAATATTAGCACATCTCCGCTCCTCTTTTCTCCTCTCCGCTCCAGTGGACAGGCAGCCTAAAGCTTTTATCAGACTTGATACGAGTCACTCCATAATTTAGTATGTTTTAAGTCTGACGATGTGCGGATAAAGTATTTTTACATACGCTGTTTAGTATTTTTAAAGCATTGTGAAAATTATGTAACCGTAAAGGAAACCGTTCAAGATATTATTAATGTTTGCCTTGGTCAGTATACCAATGATATGGACAATGACTGCAAAGAAGGAAAATTACGACTTGATAAATTATTAAACGGAGTAGAGGAAGAAGTTGACCAGTTAGATTCAGAAAGAAAAAAATCGGATGAAACTTACAAATTTGATGATATTACTGAGGATTTTACTTTTTCACTTTGGTTTGAAGATATTCTTAAAACTGTAAAAAGAAAAAATCAACCTAACGTGATCTTAAAATGTAATGAAAATATATACTATTTTCCACCATTTATTCCAACGTTAAGAAGAATAATATTAAGACTTCCATTGTGGTCAAATTTATCGTGTTCTTACTTCGATTCCGAAAATAAAGCACCATCATCGTCAGGTATAGAAAGTTACTTTAAAACACTTCGTTTTTAAAACAAAAGTACCTACAAAAATATAGAATCGACGAGTTCATCAAAAATTACTCCATTTTTGTAGATGGAATAATAAAAACTGCACTTGCTGACCTAGGTGAAGATGTAGTGAATAAAGTAATTCCACACAAAAAACGCTCGAGAAAGAGAAAACGTATAAATGTAAGTCGAGATAAAAAAAACGCCACAAAAGTTCAATCTAATATTTCTACTGGATATTTTAATGCGGATTCAATATTTTCTGATCAACCCTCTTTTATTGAAAATTGGAGAGGAGAAGCTGAAATAAATAAAGAGAATAAAATTATAAAAAAATGGTAACTTGTGTCGTTCGGTATTACTAAATGATAAATATATCACTCTTAAGAATACTTCTGCCGTCCCTACGAAAAGTGCAATAACTAGGTCAAACCTGATTTCGAGAAAAACGCGGGAAAAGATTTTATTTTAGTTTTGATTGTATCTCCATCACTATACATGGTATCGGATTGAAACGTTCACTACATGATAGATAACAATGTAGAGAATATTATGTGGTACTTAATGTTTGTTCCCGCATGTATTCCCTATATAAAAACCAATAAATACAATAATGGTAAGTATTATTACTATGTAGAAATAATGTTTACTAGTCATAACCGCAACAAGTAACCTATTTATTGCACTAATGGTTAGGAAACCAACATAATGCATTTTTGACTAGCAATTCATTTTTTTTTAACTGCTTCCTAACCAAAATTGTGCATTAAGTTTCTTATTTATTGCGGTTTTCATTAGTAAGAGACAAGTTTAAAACGCCAAAGTCTTAACTTGTTACTATTACAAAAACAGAGATGTTACACTTTTATGTCAAGTACCTATGAATAAACAGAGATAATTTACCTCTTACCGATTTAGCATGAAACTGTTTTCGGTAAAGTCAAGTCTACTCATAATATCTGCGTTCAGTTGTGTTTTTAAAATAATGTGAAATCGGTTATAATTTAATGAATAAAAAAATAATTTATCATATTAAATCTTTTTTATTTCTAACTAAAACAGTACAATCACAATGGGAATCACTTCGCTATTTTACTTATTAATTCTGGTCTATTTAAAATTCAACGGTTACTACAATTAAATAACAAAACATTTCAAAAATTTATTCATTTGTCAAAATGAATCTTAATAGTAGTTAAAGTACACAATCGTTAATATTAAAAACAAACTTAAAAAAATGTAATCTAGTTTTTTTATTTTAAGGCACAATTTGAGATCAATGTTTTTATCAGTGTAACTTATAATTATAACTAATTAACCTCTAGACTCCCAATCTAATCTTATGTACCGATCATGTATTTCTCTTCTAATTTCTTCAGAAATCTTAGTCGTGCATTTTTTACTACATTTACCATCACACGGTGGTTTCAGTGACAGCTTTTCATCAGCGTTTTCTTTTTTCTGTCTTTGTCGATCCGCAAGGGTGTATCAAATCTACGTCTTTTCCTTGGCAAGCCCGCTTTAGTCAGTCCTTTCTCATTCTCAGGTATTACGCATTCTTCTACTTCACTATTTTCACGTTCAGTCTCCTCACGTTCAATCTCCTCACGTTCAATCTCCTCACGTTCAGTATCTTTATGTTCAGTCTCTTCACGTTCAATCTCCTCACGTTCAGCCTCCTTACGTTCAGTCTCTTCATGTTCAGTCTCCTTACGTTCAGTCTCCTCACGTTCAGTCTCATCATATTCAGCCTCTTCACGTTCTGCTTTTTCACGTACAGTCTTTTAGGGGTATGAGGAACAGGGTGTAAAGTTCACTCATCCACCATAGAAAAGGGAGGATCCTCCAACCAGACGGGTTGTTATGTCTGGCGGGCAACTGCCCATATGTTGATTTCGGATAGTCTTATCTATGTTATTCGCTCAGTAAACTCTAACTGCGAGATGTAGGAATTGTGTGACGTCATGTCTTTTTTTGTTTCGTAGTTTTTTTTGTATGTGGCGGTCTAACCGCTACATCACTCCCCTCCGGAGACCGGAGGTCGATAGTGGGCTGAGTCTTGGATCTTGCGATGCTTCACAGTGCCAGCTGTGGTTCCAGTGAGTCGGAACCGGGTGCCGCTCAGTTCACAGTGGGTCGGAACTGTCTGCAGTGATTGCGGCGATGGTGATTGTGGTTCCAGTGAGTCGGAACCGGGTGCCGCACAGTTCACGGTGGGTCGGAACTGTTTGCGGTGATTGCGGCGATTGTGGTGATTGCGGTGATTGAGGTGATTGCGGTGATTGAGGTGATTGCGGTGATTGAGGTGATTGAGGTGATTGCGGTGATTCCCCAGTGAGTCGGGGTGATGTGGCTGAGGGTGATGACCAGGAATGCGCGTTCGCTGCATGCTGGTGGTCAGGATACCCGTTGAAGCCGTGGGTGCTGGCTGGCTGTGTGACTCGCCTCACGAAAGCTTGCGGGAGTGATGATGATGACGTCACGCTGAAGTAGTTGCACGAAGGCTGCGTTGACGTTCATACTCGGGGTCACCAATTTAGGAGTATGAGGAACAGGGTGTAAAGTTCACTCATCCCCCATAGAAAAGGGAGGATCCTCCAACCAGACGGGTTGTTATGTCTGGCGGGCAACTGCCCATATGTTGATTTCGGATAGTCTTATCTATGTTATTCGCTCAGTAAACTCTAACTGCGAGATGTAGGAATTGTGTGACGTCATGTCTTTTTTTGTTTCGTAGTTTTTTTTGTATGTGGCGGTCTAACCGCTACAGTCTCATTATGTTCAGTCTCATCATGTTCAGTCTGTTCACGTTCTGTCTTTTTGCCTCTAGTTTCTTTATGTTCAAGTACCTACACTCCGCCGCGCCCGGCGTGCGGCGCGCATTTTGCATTGCCAATCAAATGGTGTATAAAACGATGGAGCGTGGTCAACGGCCGTGTGGCATCTCTCTTCAAAGTTATATCAACATTTAAGTACATTACAGAGATTACTTCTAATAGCAAGTTTTTAGTTACCTATATGTGCCTTTATCATTCTTCTATTTTGAAGCAAAATAATATAATATATTTTGTTAGTCAGCGAATAATTAGGTAATTAAAACAATGTGTGTGTGTCTATTAATAACTAAATAAAGTAACACTGGCTAATAACATCATAGCGTATTAATATCCGTGATATGTAAACATAATATTATTGTAATATTAAAATACGTTAGGTACTATTACCGCCCAAACTGGTCGCACGTGCGTGTGTTCGTCCGACTCGATGTAAGCGAGCGCCGCGACTGACGTTTGCACGAAATATTTTACTCCCCTCGTACCCCCCTCACCTCCTGGTGCTAGTTATAAACGCAATAAATAGTGAATTTATTGCAATTTATTTCGCGTAGGTATACTGTATTCGTTTAATCTTCCTACAAATAAATGCAATATATCTACTTACAAAATCAATTTTAGTATTCATCCCATAATTATTAATAAGGTCCCTTAAGATAACTGCAATAACTCAAGCTTATTGTACTTATAACTAGTAAATAAGAATCACAAGAAACGAAATATGGTAGTTATAAATGCAACAACTGTACTTATTGCACAAATAATTAGCACATTATTTAATACCGAAAATAAGGATCCGTATCATATCTGCAATAACTCAAACATATTGCACTTATAACTAGTCAATGAATATTCCAAATGACGAACTATGCTAATTATAAATATAGTAACTATACTTATTGCAGATATAGTTAGTAAAATTACAAAATAGCGTAAGTAAGTTATTACTATCTATAGTTATTTCGGTCTTGTTATGTAAATCATAAAGCATCGACCTAGAT
This sequence comes from Conistra vaccinii, assembly GCA_948150665.1. Taxonomy (NCBI): domain Eukaryota; kingdom Metazoa; phylum Arthropoda; class Insecta; order Lepidoptera; family Noctuidae; genus Conistra; species Conistra vaccinii. The sequence goes on along the minus strand of OX411324.1, from coordinate 14,824,783 downwards.
ATTGCAGTTAGACTTAGTATTAAAACCGGCTACGTCATAGATACGTAAAAAGTGTCTAAAAAGAATATATAGATCTCGTTCTGCTAATGAGGAAGAAAACTGCTTTTTTATCCCGTCAGGTGGCGTTTCGTCACCTGTGCCTAGTGAGCTGTCAAACCCAATACAAAAAACGTAAACAAAGATAGTTTTTTGGTTAATATTGCTTGAAATGACTCAATGTTCTGCATTTAGTTGCAAAAACAAAGGTATTCATGTATTTCCTAAGGATTCTAAGCGTCGAAAATTGTGGGAACGAGCCGTTAGAAGAAAAAATTGAAAAAAATGTTGATTGGTAATTTTCGGCAATATGGTAAGGCTCTGGTGGAGCTATTAACGTCTTAGTAAAGTTCTACAGCAGGAACGTCAATTGCTTGGCTTTCGGAAGCTTGAGGGCTTTGATTGCTGAATTAAAAATTTCGGTCATAGATAACCTAAAAAATTAAGAATATCATTTATTATTAAAGTAAATGATCTCTCATTTTTCGTAAATTTTCCTACCATGAGTCAAGTAAGAATTAACACGTTACAACTAAAAAAATACCCAAATCTAGAGTCTAGCACTAATGAAAAATAAACCTAACCTAAACAATAAAGAATACCATTTATTATTAAAGTACGGTTCTCTCAACTTTCGTAAATTTTCCTACCATGAACCAAGTAATAATTAACATCTTACAACAAAAAAATGATCCAAATCTGGACCCTAGCACTGATTAAAAATATTTTATTAGATAGAAGTCTACCTTGCAATAATATCTCATTTCTTTCCAGTAATCCTTGCTCCTGGTTTGTTTAGGTCGTCTTTCAATTCTATAGGCTTCCAGGAACAATACATGTTAGCAATAACCTTGGTGGATCGGTTTCAACACAAAAAATTGCAAAAACCACTAATATAAACAATGCGAAAATTATTTGACATAAGTACAGTTGCTGGTGGCGACCTCTGCAATTAGCTTTGCATTTTGTTCCTCATTCCGAATATGTACTTATCTCAATTTGGTGCAAAACTTGAGTTATTGCACTTTTCGTAAGGACGGCAGACTTGTGGTTTCGATTCTGTAATGTACTTTTTGAGTGCAGGATTTAACGAAAATGAGAATATTCGAGACGTTGTGGCCACTTTTGACAAAGATTTAATTCCACAGTATTTAGAGAACCTCTGCGACATTGAATCTACAGACGATGACATTTATTTAATGAGAGCAAAAATTGCTGCACAATATTTTAGCTCATTAAATGAGAAAGGAAACCATATTAGCTATGATTGCCCGTGTAATATCACTTATATATTTGAACATATTCTTCTAAGATATTTTTTCAGTGCAACTTTCATAAAAAAGTGTTTAAATACATCCTGCCAATCAAACTTAATCAAAAGAGACATTGCGTTTTTACCCTTAAATATAAATTTTATTGAAAAATATTTGGCATAGGTATTTTAGAAGAGGCAATTAACATCGATGAAGGAAACAGGAACTGTACCACTTGTGATGACCAATTGAGTTACAATTACGATCATTCAAAAATAATATCCTTCGATTTGAATTGCATTGATAAAAATTCTCTTACTAATGTTCCTGTTACCATAACAGTAAAGAACAAAACCTACAAAATCATGGGCGCATCTGAATTCATTCCAGCATTCATTCCAGGCGGTCTTGGCCATTACCGATGTCACTGTTTTATGAATGAGCGTTTCTTTTGCTATGATGATCAACATCTCAAACTTATTGAAAGTACTGATCAACAAATATACTTACATTCAATAAGCTACATCCAAATGTCACTAACTTAAATAAAAGTATTTTATTATGTGATTAGTTAATTTTGTAATCTACTTTTTACTAAATACACCACAGTAATGTACACCCATGCACATGCATGCTATATTATGCATGGGTGTACAGTAATGTACACCCATGCATAATATAGCATTAAATTAACCGTACAACCTTGTTTTCGTTTCGTCTAAATAATTATATATTAAATAAAGTATAATAGTACTGTCTACATTTTGTTTAATTGTGTGGTCACACTGCTCTGTCTATTTTCATAGGATTAAAAAATAGTTATTTGTTATACAAGAGTGCAAAGTTGCTTTTTAACCGCGTGTTCAATTTTGATGACCGAGCAAGCGAAGGATTCTAAAATTGAATCACGAGCGCAGCGAGTGATTCAAAATTAGAAGCCTGAGCGTTAGCGAGGGAATCAAAAGAGCACGAGGTGAAAAATCTTTGCACTCGAGTGCAACACGTAACTTTTCATTCCACCTCAGCGAGGAAATGACTAAATGCAAAAAAAAAAACGTTTACAATCACAAGATAGGTACACTTTTATTTCAGTTTAGGTATTAATTACTACATTATAACAGGTAAGTATTATAGAATAATCTTTTCAACACAGTTGCTCGTAAAGTGGCTCTTATTTAACCGCTTTTAGGTTCATAATGCAGTGTATTACAGACACGTGCTTTTTTCTTTACATAATCGCACTAGTGCGGTAATGTGCGCCATAGATAACTATTTACTAGTCGGAGTAATGACATGGCAGTCTGCATGGCAGTCTGGTAGTATGGAATTAGTAAGTACTATCAAGGCACGACATGTCTTTCTTATTGCGACAAAGTAAACAGGTTTTTGGAACGAAGTTCTTTAACGCGGCTTCATTCTTGCGTCTGTCTTTTTCTAATTCGATAGAGAGAGAAAGAGAAAGTGTGAATTTCGTCAAAATGGTAATCTAAGATGGCGGCTGCGAAAATTTTCTCATTTTTCGTCATGGGTATCGTTTTCGTAGTTTTCGATGGTTCTAAAGCCGATAGTGAGGTCAAAATGGAAATCCAAGATGGCGGCTCTGAAATTTTTCTCATTTTTCGTCATGGGTGTCGTTTTCGTAGGTTTCGATGGTTCTAAAGCCGATAGTGAGGTCAAAATGGAAATCCAAGATGGCGGCTCCGAAAATTTTCTCATTTTTCGTCATGGGTGTCGTTTTCGTAGTTTTCAATGGTTCTAAGGCTGATAGTGAGGTCAAAATGGAAATCCAAGATGGCGGCTGCAAAATTTTTCTCATTTTCGTCATGGGTGTCGTTTTCGTAGTTTTCGATGGTTCTAAAGCCGATAGTGATGTCAAAATGTAAATCAAAGATGGCGGCTGTGAAAATTTTCTCATATTTCGTCATGGGTGTCGTTTTCGTAGGTTTCGATGGTTCTAAAGCCGATAATGATGTCAAAATGTAAATCCAAGATGGCGGCTGTAATTTTTTTTTTTCATTTCTCGTCATGGGTGTCGTTTTCGTAGTTTTTGATGGTTCTAAAGCCAACAGTGAGGTCAAAATGTAAATCCAAGATGGCGGCTGTAAAAATTTCTCATTTCGCATTTTTCTCACCCATGACGAAAAATGAGAAAAAAAATTGCAGCCGCCATCTTGGATTTCCATTTTTACCTCACTATCAGCTTTAGAACCATCGAAAACTACGAAAACGAGACCAATGACGAAAATTTTTACAGCCGCCATCTTGGATTAACATTTTGACCTCACTATCGGTTTTAGTATGATCGAAAATTACGAAAACGCCACCCATGAAGAAAAATGAGAAAATTTTCACAATCGCCATACTGTATTTTCCATTTGACCAAATTCGCACTTTCTCTCTCACTCTCTCTCGATAGAGAATAATTAGTAATAATTAGCAGCGAAATCTAATTTTTTCAAGTTTCAAATTTTGTCTCCACCTCCGACCGAACGTGATGGTAGGCTGTTCAGCGGTTTTGTCAGTGCCTTGCGCGCGCATCGTTACCCGAAAAAAAATCCAGCGCGCCATTTTTCATAAATATATTTGTTATCGTTTAGGTTGTTTGGTTACTGCAGGTTAAATATTAAGAAAAATACGAACCGACGTAGAAACGTTTTTACAGGAAGTGGATAGTCAGTACCTGGCAACAAAGGTCAGTTGAACTTTATAAATCTAAATGTATAATTTCTCTAAAGTTACGTTATTGTAGCATAAGTTCTTACAACAAGAAGGTTTCTTTCCTCGCAAATGTGTTGAAAAACGTCGTATGAAACGCGTGCGCATTGTTCATTACCCACTCGGCTAAATTATCGCGCTCGCCTTTGGCTCGCGCGAATAATACCGCCTCATGGGTAATGACCAATACAGCACACTCGTATCATAATGTACTATTAAATTATAACAAAATAATACTAAGGTATAATTAAGAAAATTTTAAAGTAACGTTGCTACAGTTATTTAAATTGAGTGTAATATTTTTGTTTGGTACTGTAATATTGGTGTTAGTCACTTGTGTACTGTTTTTCGGTAAACTATCTGTCATACTTAATAGTTGTACCGATTCATCGGATTCCCTTGGCGTGAATGTTGGAGAGAGAGGGAGATGGTTAGGTGTTTCATAACGGCTTATTTTTGATGTAGAAGGGCCAGTCCAAGGATCCGATTGAGGCTCTTTCAGTGTAATGGCTCCTACGATGCCTTCACATATTTTAGACTTATTTTGGATGGAATCCTCTATGTATCCCTCTACAACTGCATTGGACTTCCAGCCTCCGTGGCGCTTAAGGGACAGGAGATCAGCTCCGGAATCAGCCAAAAGTGTGGCTGAAGTTCGTCGGAAACAATGACCCGTGTACAACAGGGGTTCTGGAAGTTCAAGAAATGTTGCTATTTCTCGTGGGATACTGCCAATTTTATTAGTACCCATAGGCTGTCTAACACACTTTCCATTGCGATACTGTAGAAAAAATCGATTGATTGGAGTGTTAGGCGGGCGTAAGGCTTGATATTTCTCAACAATCGTTACGTATTCCTTGCGAATGACGAAGTTGCGGTCTCTTTTTGTCTTTGTATTAGGTAAATTAATTAATAGTAAGTCATCTGAATGTTTCTCAATGTTTTTGACATTAAGTTGTGTTAGTTCATTAGTTCGACATGCTCCGTTTATTCCAATAATAAGAACAACCTGTAACGTAAAGAGTATTGTAGTAGATAAATGAATAAAATTGATATGAACGCATAATTATGCCTATCAACATCTACTAAGTATACTATTTAATTGAGATTAATATACTTAAGTAGATACTGAATGTGCAACTGACTTACTTTTGCCGCCAAATATACGGAATCGGGTGCTTCGTTAAGAAACTTTTCAATATCAGATACTGTGAAAACCTTCGATTTTTTTGGTTGATGACCAGATGAGGCTCTTTTTAAAAATGCCACTAATTTAGGATAGGTATCGATATGTTTGTCTTTTTTCATCTTTATTGTTGCTTTTAGCATCGAATACGTACTCCATAGAGTGCTTGCTTTCTTGTTCTCGGATAATTCTATAAAATATGCCAGCAAAACGTTTTCTGAGAAAGTTTTGGCTCCTTTTGCTAGTCGCCACGTGTTGAACATATCGTACTGTTTTAAATACTTCTCGCGTGATTGTTGAGGGAGAAAGCTCATTTGCGCATTATTAACAGTTTCAGTCAATTCTGTTGGCGTCAAGCAAACTTCCTCGTCGCTAGAATCACTCATTTTAGTTTTTTCACTTGTTTTCAAGTTTCTTGTTTTTAATAAAAGGTTTAACAATGACGTGAAAAAATGCCGCGTAAAGAACCGCGTACAAAGCAAATTGAAAAAAGAACACCAAGAAGGTTCCGAGTCTGAGTTTTAAAAAAAAATAAAAAAAAGTTGTATGATATATTCGGCACCATAGAGGTAGCAGTAAATAGGTTTAATGTTTTTTTTTATTCACAAACTTAGTGCACACGATGTTCTAAATTCAATTTACTTTATCCTCTAGCGAATAAAAACGGCTTTTCCACTCAGATATTGAAGATTAAAAATACTCTTTCCGAGATGGTGGGATGAAAATTATATTATCTCGGCTAGGAGGTAAGAAATACACAATTTTAGATACCTATTATTTAGTAGAAACTTATTACTAAAAGTTAAGTACACTAGACTTTCTGATATTCCTCTCGTCTAGCAGCTAGCACACGCACATATGTCAGTGGAGAAGAGGATTGAGGGACCAGTTTTAATCACGGCTATCTTCAAAATGCTTCGATATTTAAGCTCCATTTCTTTTTTACAAAATGGTTTAAGACTTTTACTAAAACTTTATGTAGAAAAAGAACGGTTTTATTAATTTTATTCAGTAATATTCACTAAAATATTTATCTTTGTTAGGTGGACTGAGGGACCACAGTTCAGTCGTTATATTTTTTTAATCTTTAAGGCTTTGTGGTCTGTTATTTAGTAAATATCTTTACAAATTCTTTACTAAATGTCTGTATTCACAAAACCATATTTTTTAAGATACATTCCGAGATCTGGCTGATCGTCTGTGAGAACTGAGGGACCACACTTTATGGGTCGTAGTTTTTAATATATTTGCTTACAAATTCCCAAATTCGTTCTACAATTGTTTTAAGTCTACTACTAAATCCTAGGATTTTCATTTCGCGAATTCCCAGTTTGGTCCCTCAGTTCACACGCACATTGATGATGGAGAGCCGTAGGTAAATCGATGAAAATTTGAAAAAGTAAAGGACCAAGAATACTTCCCTGCGGTACTCCTGATTTGGTCGGACTAGAACTAAACGAATCACCTTTTTATTTAATGAGCATACTTCTATTTTCTTGTTCTCGATTCGATAAATAGCTATTGATCCAATCAATAGCTATTCCCCTAATGCCGTAGCTATTGCGTTTTCGTAGAAGTAGTTCATGGTTGACAAAGTCAAATGCTTTGCTCATGTCAAAGAAAATGACTGATACTGGTATGCGTTTATCTAATTTTTCGATCACACTTTTTATTCATGTAAAAGCTGCTAGAGTTTTATTATTAATAGTTTTATTTTGTAACAATAGACCTACAATTCTTATTATATTCTTATCCCCGTGTCAGGCAGTATCTTGTATGATCCATCCAACACCTGGATTGGGCCATTATTATCTCAGGTATGTCCATGGGTTTTCTTTCAGGAATTTGTCAATAGCAGCCCCAGGGCTTTCACATGTGTGACACTGCCTTTGACAGATATTTTTTTAAAGCGATTGCCATATAATTTACACGAAATTTAAATAAATAATTATAACTCGATAACTATCAAGAATCGCGGAACATACATGTATTTTCGGATACCCCTGGGCATGACAAATAAAATTTTTATGACCTCTATTTGGACCATCCTATAGTTATGTATGTATTTAGTTACATTTTTGGAAACAAGTTGCGAACAAATAAAATTATAAAAATATTCTCGTTAAACAAAGTAACAATTTATTCGTAAATAACGAATCAAAAAATCTTTTCACATTTACTGACATTCACAATTTTCACCATTGTAGGCACTTAAAAATTTTCTGTGACGACACTTCTGCTTTTAATGAATATTAGAAGAACAGGAACTTTCTGAAAAAACCAAACAATTTAGATTTGATTTTAGAATTTGAACAGTTCCGAGCAAGCAATGCATGCATGCAATTCATGATTTCTTCCAGGATTTTAGTTCAGCCATACACGTGCATCCACCCCATTTGCATCCATGCCTTTTGGTAAGTAACCATTCCAAAGAAGAGGGTTCATAAAACGGCAAATTGACGTAAGGCCTGTCCCAAAAGTGTATGCTTAGCAACTAATTTCCCTGACTACACGAGATCAACCGCTTTTTAAACCGTATAAAATCCGATAGATTTCGTTATTCTGAATCCAAAAATCCAAATTTCAGAAATTTTACCAAACCGCATTTTGAAAAAACAGTTTGGTGTTTTTTTTTTGACATGCCTGTCTAAAATTAGTACCGAACTGTTTCATAGCAATTTGTGTGATTTTCAAAATGTTGTTGAACGGTAGATTTTAGAAACCAAAAACACAATAAAATTGTTTTTGAAAATAGTGTTTTTGGTATCTAAAATCTACCGTTCAACAACATTTTGAAAAGTATACAGTAACTCACACATACCCAGGAGACCATTTGAGAAAATTAAAAATGAAAACAAATAATAAAACTCATAGCAACCCGTCTGAAAATCTTGTTTTTCGGTGAACATTGGTCAGTTGATGCGAATAAATAATTTTTAGGTATGTGTTGAAACCATTTTGACCATGTTGAACAATTTTTGACATAGCAGAAATGGGCTCCCATAAAACTGTGACGTTTCTGACCGGTACTTCCCACCAACTCGGGTTCGGAGTCATTCTATTCTAAACTAACGATTTTATACAGTTTTGGCCGTAAAACGATGTGACATGGTTTTGGTCGTGGGCTCTCGTACTATAAGGACAGAGAACTCAACAAAACCTCACCGTTCTCGTCGATTTCCACTTGCAGCAAGTTCATGTTCAAGAGCGGCGATCTTTTCTTCGTGCCGCGTGCGCTGTGCCTGCGCTCGTCGCTGCTGCTCCTCCAGCGCCAGCACGATCTTCTCCAGACGGTGAATCTGTTGCTGCTTGTTCTCTAGAGTGGCGAATAGCTCCTGGATCTCCTCCGCTTTTGCTGCAATTTGTTTGTTCACCTGTTGGAGACATAACTAGTTAAAAGACTAGTTAATATTTACCTGCTTAACTTTTTTTTAAGGATTTCTACATGTTCGGCGTATTTTCCCAAGATTATTAATGCTTCAAAAAAATGATTTGATTTAAAGGTTCTCGGTAACGTCTTTAAATCAAATCATCCACAAACAGAGAAGGAAGTACGAGAAAAGAATTTGATTAGATTCGTCGACTTCGTTGTGACTCTCCTACTCTTCATTTGTTACTTAAGCTTTTGTGTTTAACTTTTGTGTCACGATAACACAAAATAAACACAATAAAAATTACCTAGGTACATTAATATTGTAAACGACCACAGATAATGCTGGCGAATCAACCATGTGAATTTCAGATATGTTGCCACGATTGCCTCTCCGTAAAGGTGGGACCCGGAGTGGTCTACGAGAGCGTAGATTGCTTTCATGCAGTCGCCTTCTTACAGTTTGGTCACTCACAAAGTCACAAGCACTTGGTGTTCCACTCACAGCCTTTGGACCAATTGAGTCGCCGTTGCATTTGGTTGAGCTCGCGCAGTAATTTGCAAAAATCGGTCTTGTCTGGGGGTAGTGATGCGACTTGGCCCCCGGTGCCTCTCCGCTACTTCACCTGTGGCACGATAGCGTGTCCACAATCTTGAAATTACATTTTGGTGGGTCCCTATGGCCTCAGCAGCATTACGCTGAACAGACCCAGCTTCCAGGATTCCCACAGCTCGTAATATCTCCGCCCTCGTCAAATGTTGGCGTTGCATGGCAATACCTCAATTTTAACTTTATCTTTCGTTTAAAAATTAAAAAAAACTGTAACTAAACGTAATTCGTATTGTTTTCTAAATTTTGCACAAATGAAAATTCCCTCTTCTACACATCAAGACATTTTTATGCCACAGAAACAAAAGAATTTTCAAAAATTTGAATTTGGAATTAGTCTGAGATAAATTACAAACAAAAATGGGTGTATAAAAGATTCCAATGCGGCCAGTACTTTTCGAGTTATTTAATTGAGTATGAAATATCCCTAGACCGTGTTGATGTGTGTATTCTGTAATGTTGTGCATGATAACTTAAATAAATAAATAAATAAATCAGATGTATTAATGATTCTAATTCGGTGAAATTTACCGAATAATTATGTATTTAATACATAATTATCTGTTATAGTCACGAATTATATTTTCATCAAGATACAATTACTGACATTGACCTGCAAATTGCAAAAAACATAAGAAATGTTGAATTTCTCGTATAGTTCCGGTAACGATAATTTGTATCGTTCTACCAGGATCGTAACAAAATTAATTCCTTGGCGATAAAAACGGAACGATATGTTCCGCGATTTTTTATAGTTTTCGAGTTACTTTTTTTGTAATTTTCTTGCCGGTGCAGCGGTGGAGCCTCAAAAATTCATATCTTTTGTGTAGTGAGTATTTTCCAGTTTTTTTTTATGGCGTTGCTATTTGGACCACCTATTTTAAAGCTTAAAAGGATTTTTAGCCTAACCTTCGAAGGCCGATTACAGTGAATTATTAGAAGGTTAAGTACTAACTTCTTTTTATTTTTTGCGTTGCTTAGGAACCTGCATAGTTTTTAAAGTCAGCTAGAATATATGGAACCTCATTTTTGTATTTTTAAATTGAAGTTGAAAATTTCAGTCTTACCACAAAAAATTCCTGCTATCGATACTTTTTGGAGTAACTTGCAGGAATGTTAGCAAGTTTATTATTTTATGTATAAAAGTAACATTCAAGACAAATACTGTCGCAAAAAAAAAACTGGAAAATACTTACAACAAAAAAATATATGAATTTTTGAAGCTCCACCGGCAAGAAAACGAAAAAATTACAAAAAAAATAATAACTCGAAAACTACAAAAAATCGCGGAATATTATACTTACGGGATATTTTCGAATACCCCTAGACATGAGGAATCTATATTTTTTTTTATGACGTGTATTTTTGGTCCACCATTTCGCCATATTATAGGTTTCTTGGTTTCATTGATTCCTTTGATGAAAAAACTGTGGGAACGAGAATCAATAAAATCCTTGAAGGCGGTTTTGACTGCCTCATCGTAATGGAATTTTTTTCCTTGCAATAAATTGTCAAAACATTAGAATCAGCGATTAATCCTCAAATGTCATGATTTCATAAAATAGTCATTCAATAGGATTACATGAACAGAGAGTTGTATTGATGATTTTTATGATTATAATTCTAATAAACATTTGATACGGTCGCAAATCATATTTAAGGTAGGTATACTTTACCGACTTTGACAAATCATGTAAAATTTTGGTTTTTTCTAATTATTATTTTATAAAATTACCACTGGTTTCCTTTTTTAATGAGTCACTCAATGTTTATTAAATTTTATAGTAGCAATGTTACGCAACGAATTACGTAGGTAATAATAATAATTTATTTACCATTTATTTATGTTTTACCACAATAGTTACCATTTTGTAGCGTTGCTCCTACTAGATGAACCATAACAATCGAATTCAAAAATCGAGCGGTTTTGAATAGTTGTGCAGAAGGTTTTACAAGAGTTCATAGTGAGAGTCTCTGTGCTCAGACCAAATAATAAACCAAGACATAGCGCTGCGAACAATACAGTGAAGCACTACACCTCCGCTCTGTGCATACACGCTCACACGCACACATTTACAATGAACTACACCTCACTAAGTGAGCAAATGTTTACGAAACCGGCTTCACGTAAATGTTGATAGCGCTGTCTTGGTTATTTATTTGGTCTGAGGTGAGAGTTAATAGATTCCTAGTGCTACTGAGAAATTCCAGATGGAAAAACCCAATAACACTTAGTCCGACCCGGGAATCAAACCCGGGAACTCATGTTCAGCAGTAGCGCTTGTTAAAAAAATAAATAAAATAAAAAAACCGCGCTCACTTCATCAACGATTTTCATGCGGTGCTCAAGGTCCTGCTGTAACAGGGCCAGCTCGCGACTCTGCTCAGTCTCTTTGTTCTTCAGCATATTGATCAACTCCTCGCGGACCTGCGTCACTGTCTGGTTTATAATCAACATAAAATAGAAATACACTAAAACAATTGTAATGTCTCCAGGTCGCAGCCAAGCTGGGTTCTATTACTTTTTGCAAAATCTATTCTACTTATACAACACGTAAAAAAGTGTGCGTTACGATTGCTCCGCCAAGTTATCCAAACAAAAAAAAACTTCGCCCAAAAAATTGTCGGAATTTGTCAAAATCGAAGGAAACAAACCAAAAATTTGTCAAAGTAGAAATAAAGAAGATACAAGGGTTTTAAGTTGGCCGCGCGAACGTAACGTGGAGGATTGCGCGGCCATGGAGATCTCAGCAACTACTTGGGATATAGATCTATTTTTTTTTGTCAATTGAAGACTGAATTTGTCAAAAATTGTCGAAACAAGAATTACAAACTCTAGATCAAAATTTTACGAAATATTCGACTTAGAAGTTATGGCCGCGCAATCGTGCACTTGTTGTTTCTTGATTGTTGATTATTTCTTTAAAACTTAAGACTTCATACGGTTAAACTGTTACAAGAAGATAGGCCTTAATTTGTCAAAACTAACGAAAGCAATAAATTCTACTAAAGTTTAGTTAAACAGACGAAATCAGTCCATAACAAAGAGTACGTGGCCGCGCGATCGAAACGTTACTTTGTACACTGATATCTCACTATCTATAATTGCTAGGATTTCGGTGTGAACATCCAATTATTCAACATATTAACCTAATTAGAATGACATATCGTTTTACCCTCAGAACGGTTTTTAAAGCGTGTAATCTCAAAAATATGTTATCTCATACAATGTTCGAGCAGGGTTAACCATAATTTCGATTTGATTTGGGAATAAGTACCTCTAACTGGAGACTATATTGGACAACATCTAGTAGTAAAAAATAACAAATCTAATAATAATAATTATTAAGAGGGTGCATCCTAAAAGTTGGCAACGTCGTAAATAGCTGTCAAATACAACGTGAAATTTGAATCACAGTTTTGCTAGAACAAACGTTGTTCAGACCATGGTCTACTACCATTCTATAACAATCAATTAAAAAAAAAACGTCAATGGTATTTAAAAAAAAAACACAAAAAAGACTGATTTATTTATAAAAATTTCGGCCCGCATTGGCCGGACATCCTTGTAGTCCACGTGGACCCCTCATAACTCTTTTGAATGCCATATTGCTACCGCGATGAGTCCTTAGATGACACGTTTGAGCAACATAAGACTTATTTGAGAACGCCTAGTTTAGTTTGTTTTAATAACATATTGGATGCTATAGAATAATAATAGACCATGGTCTGAATCTGAACAACGTTTGTTCTAGCAAAACTGTGATTCAAATTTCACGTTGTATTTACCTGTTTCGATTAATTTGGAAATAATACTGTATGGAAATAAGAAATGTGGCTAACCAATTCACTAGAATATTAATAATGAATTGCAATTATAACATTGAATTTGATGTTGTACCCGTTTTAGGTGAAAAAAAGGCATTTGGAAAGTTTCCAAATACTTTTTTTACATCTAAAACTAACTATTCGGTGTTATGATATTAATTATTGCATTTCATAATCAATATTCTAGTTCGCTAGTTAGCCACATTTTTTATTTCCATACAGAAATATTATCAGATTAATCAAAACAGCGAAATATTTGACATCTATTTGCGACGTTGCTAACTTTCAGAATAAACCCTCTTAACATTGCTATGGCAGGGGCTATTATAGTCCAATATATTTGGTTCCATATCCTGCAATAGTCTTACATCAACCCAGGGTTGTCCTTGGGTGCACTTGCATAGTGCATACAGCGATAATCGTCGGTTGGCGCCTCATTTCTTTAAAACGTTCGGCCCCTCGTACGCCTTCCAAAGGTCCGGGACCCCAGGGTCACGAGAAATGTCAAGAGACAAAAAAAATATATTAAATAAAAAAACTTGTATATTTCAATAATATGTTTATTCATCACAGCTTACACAGTTTTGCGCTCTCACTCTGACAATCATATGATTTCACACTCGCACAACTGCTGGGCAGCCGACCACCCCTGCCGAATGATAGCAGCTTGGTTGCCGAGAGCGGCCACGGGTAGCGCTACGAGCGCGTTGCCTCGCAGTTTAGCAACAATACAAAAAATCGCGTGACAGATTTAAAAAATAAAAAGGTGGTTCACTACATACTTATATTTTTTTTTTTAAGCTATTGCATAGCTTCTATCGCGCGCCTTGAGCGTGGAGACCTAATCCAGAAATTCCGTAACGAAAATACGAGTACCTAAGAAAGAGTGTTTTGTATTGAAAATTATGTTTAACTGCTTGACAACAAAGTTCAAATTTACTTAAACGAATGATACGAGAGTGTTGTATTGAAAATTATGTTTAACTGTTTGACAACAAAGTTCAAATTTACTTAGACGAATGATACGAGAGTGTTGTATTGAAAATTATGTTTAACTGTTTGACAATAAAGTTCAAATTTACTTAGACGAATGATCCTTGACTATTAATAGTTAAATTAAAACCTTTTTATTAGTTTGATGTTCCCATTACGTTGTGTCAAGTTTTAAAAACTATAAATGTGAATAACAGTTCCTGTCAATGTCATCATTGCTATTTCTTGTATTCGGGTTAATGTTTTACAATTGCGTAAGTTGATAAAAAATGCTATGCAATAGCTTCGCCGCGGCAGTCCCCGAGTGCCACACGTCTTTTTTTTTTTTTTGTTTTCTCCTTTTATCTGCAATCGGCCTTCTAGCCATAATCAGATGGGACCTTCGTGTGAGATTGTTTTTGTGATGTTCCATGGAACATTCACATTATGTGGTTCAGTACTAAATGAACTTTAAATTTTCACTGTCTCTGGTCCAAGTTCAAGATTTGCCATCTCTTTAGGCGTATTATATCTGATTGTCTGTTTAGGAGGTTCTTGGCTAAGACATTGCTGTGCTTGCTCAGTCTCTGATTGTATGTTTTGCATTTTTCGCATAGTTCTTCTTTCACTGTTGGTATCTTTAGGTGCTCGTGTATTTCTGTGTTTCTGACAAACCAGGGTGCATTTGAGATTGTTCTTAGGGTTAAATTTTGGAACCTTTGTAAAATTTCGATATTGGAGTTGCTATCGGCTAGCAACTCCAATATCAAAATTTTACAAAGGTCCCCAGAGTTCTATTCCGTAAGTCCAAATTGGTTTTATTATAACTTTGTATACAAGTATTTTGTTACTGAGAGATAATTTTGACTGTCTACCTAAGAGCCAGGATAAACTTTTCATTTCTATGGTGGCTGCCTTTTTCTTGGCCTTAATGTGGTTGGCCCAGGTGAACCTTCTGACTAGATGTAGCCCAAGGTATTTTACTGTGCTACTGTTTGGCAGTGGTTTACTTTCCATGTACACCGGGGCACAATCACTCTTCCGAAGAGTGAAAGTCACTTGAACTGACTTTGTCATGCTGGGTTGTATTCTCCATTTTTTCAGCCAAAGATCTATTTTATTCAGCTGGACTTGCGTTTTTTGGGATGCCTGCGTTGGATCCTTGTCACTGGCTAGGCATGCAGTGTCGTCGGCGTAGGTCGCCGTTACCACGTCATCAGTATTAGGCAAGTCTGCAGTAAAGATCGAGTAGAGTACGGGCCCGAGCACAGAGCCTTGTGGGACGGAGGCCTTCATTTCGTAAAGATTTGACAGTTCTTCCTCATACTTAACTTGAAATTTTCTTTGGTGTAAGTAAGATTTTAATATTACGTAAAATGAGTTAGGTAGAAGAGATTTTTTCTACATACTTACATAAAAATAAAAAGATTTAATAATTACTTTTCCTTCTGAGACAATTCCATTGCTTGATTTGTTTAAAAAAAAATCACACACGAGGTAAAATATTGCGGATTGGACAGTGATATTCCGGTAAAAAGAACCTGGCTGTGGCTGTTTATTTAATAAAAACGTTCACATTCAAGTCACAATCTATCAAACTTGTCTAAAATAGGTAAATTATAGGGGAGACCTGGGTGCGTAAATACAAAAGCGGATGCAACACAGACACCCATAGTCTGTGCTGCATTATGTCGCGTATGATTTTAATTTTAATTTTAATCTTTTCTTAAAAAATACGGGAATTGCTCTGGTTTGTATTTGGACCTGATATTTGTGAAATTATTATTATTTCCTTTATTCTGTAGCGGTTACGCCGCCTCATACAAACTACGCAACAAAGACATGACGTCACAATTCCTGCATCGCGCAGTTAGAGTTTACCGAGCGAAAAACATAGATAAGACTATCCGAAATCAACATATGGGCAGTTGCCCGCCAGACATAACAACCCGTCTGGTTGGAGGATCCTCCCTTTTCTATGGTGGATGAGTGAACTTTACACCCTGTTCCTCATACCCCTAAATTGGTGACCCCGAGAATGAACGTCAACGCAGCCTTCGTGCAACTACTTCAGCGTGACGTCATCATCATCACTCCCGCAAGCTTTCGTGAGGCGAGTCACACAGCCAGCCAGCACCCACGGCTTCAAAGGGTATCCTGACCACCAGCATGCAGCGAACGCGCATTCCTGGTCATCACCCTCAGCCTCATCAGCAACCTTGGCACAGCACCTGCACTTCCGGCCGGTCTCACAAGCAGAGCCTATTCTACCCTCTCCTGGTCGACGCAAGCAGTCAGCCACAACCCGACGCTGTACCACATCCGACTCACTGGATGACGACGCAGCGCCACCCCGACTCACTGGGGAATCACCGCAGACAGTTCCGACTCACCGTGAACTATGCGGCACCCGGTTCCGACTCACTGGAACCACAGCTGGCACTGTGAAGCATCGCCAGATCCAAGACTCAGCCCACTATCGACCTCCGGTCTCCGGAGGGGAGTGATGTAGCGGTTACGCCGCCACATACTAACTACGCAACAAAGACATGACGTCATACAATTCCTGCATCGCGCAGTTAGAGTTTACCGAGCGAAAAACATAGATAAGACTATCCGAAATCAACTTATGGGCAGTTGCCCGCCAGACATAACAACCCGTCTGGTTGGAGGATCCTCCCTTTTCCATGGTGGATGAGTGAACTTTACACCCTGTTCCTCATACCCCTAAAATTCAATATAATTATACGGGGTGGCAGGGACATCGACGCGAAGCCGGTTACCATGGATTCAGTACATGATTCTGAACCCCCCTGCGTTGAAATTTTTCGTCGGTTATTAAAAAAAAAATCAGCTGCTCCATACATTTTGACCGCGTAGGTATTGCACTTTTCTATGAAACAGCTGTTTTTTTTTTAAATAACCGACGAAAAATTTCAACGCAGGGGGGGTCAGAATCATGTACTGAATCCATGGTAACCGGCTTCGCGTCGATGTCCCTGCCACCCTGTATACATATTAATTACATTTTTAAATATTTTTATAAAAACAAAAACATTTAATAATATAAAAAATAGTAGCCCACCGGTATCGGGAACCCCTGTTCCCGATACCGGTGGGCTTCCAAGCGTGGGTTTTCCAAGCTACCGGTGGTCAGGGCTTCTGAGAGAGGAATCTCCTAACTATACGCGCCGTGTCCAGAAGTACCGCTTTCTGGATCAAGCCCTTGATCCAGCTGCCTAACGAGAGCCTCCTAAGGTGTTTGTCGAGGCTCTTGGCTATTATGCCATTGGCCGTCACGACTATCGGCACAATGACTGCTGTATCCACATCCCACATGTCGACCACCTCGCGAGCCAGATCAAGATACTTAATCTGTTTATCTTTTTTTGCTTTCACGAGGTTCTCGTCATGCGGGACCGCAATAATCAAATTATTATTATTATTACCCGTGGCCGCTCTCGGCAACCAAGCGGCTATCATTCGGCCGGGGTGGTCGGCTGCCCAGCAGTTGTGCGAGTGTGAAATCATATGATTGTCAGGTTGAGAGCGCAAAATTGTGTAAGCTGTGATGAATAAACATATTATTGAAATAAACAAGTTTTTTATTTAATAATTATTTTTTGTCTTTTGACATTTCTCGTGACTGTTAATAATTATTATTATTAGATTTGTTATTTTTTACTACTAGATGTTGTCCAATATAGTCTCCAGTTAGAGGTACTTATTCCCAAATCAAATCGAAATTATGGTTACCCTGCTCGAACATTGTATGAGATAACATATTTTTGAGATTACACGCTTTAAAAACCGTTCTGAGGGTAAAACGATATGTCATTCTAATGAGGTTAATATGTCGAATAATTGGATGTTCACACCGAACTCCTAGCAATTATAGATAGTGAGATATCAGTGTACAAAGTAACGTTTCGATCGCGCGGCCACGTACTCTTTGTTATGGACTGATTTCGTCTGTTTAACTCAACTTTAGTAGAATTTATTGCTTTCGTTAGTTTTGACAAATTAAGGCCTTTCTTCTTGTAACAGTTTAACCGTATGAAGTCTTAAGTTTTAAAGAAATAATCAACAATCAAGAAACAACAAGTGCACGATTGCGCGGCCATAACTTCTAAGTCGAATATTTCGTAAAATTTTGATCTAGAGTTTGTAATTCTTGTTTCGACAATTTTTGACAAATTCAGTCTTCAATTGACAAAAAAAAATAGATCTATATCCCAAGTAGTTGCTGAGATCTCCATGGCCGCGCAATCCTCCACGTTACGTTCGCGCGGCCAACTTAAAACCCTTGTATCTTCTTTATTTCTACTTTGACAAATTTTTGGTTTGTTTCCTTCGATTTTGACAAATTCCGTCAATTTTTTGGGCGTGGTTTTTTTTTGTTTGGATAACTTGGCGGAGCAATCGTAACGCACACGTAAAAAAACCGTCACGGAGTCACGGATGAGGGTGTTGTTTAATTTCCACATAAATAATACTCTCAGTACGATACTTAATCGTACTGAGAGTATTATTTATGTGGAAATTTACAGCAAGAAAGAAAAAAAAATCGCTGCATTTTTATTAAATGGGGAATTTTACCGGGTGGTACATGGGGCGCGGTTGGCCGTCGTTTAGTGGGTGTCTACAAGTCATAACTTATGTTATGTCTTGTAGACACCCACAAAAATATTTGCATTATTTTAAATAGCAATAACTTTTTTATTTGCAGTAATAAAAGTTTTTTATTACTTTTTTTGTAATGTTATTGCAGTAAGTAAGTGATTGCGGCTCGGACAGGATTTTTTTACATAATGTACCGTCAACTGTGGCATCTTTACTTTCCATGCGCAACTTTACCCATGAGTTAAATAAGTATACAAATATATATTTATTTCTACATTACAAAAAATCTGTTACAAATAGTCGGGTTTTTCTACTCTTGTATCTCTTTGATATAATGGCGGCAACAGATTTTTAGTAATCGAGAGATAAAGACGCAGATACATGCCACTGACCTTGAGTGGTTTTTTTTTTTTTTTTTTTTTTTTGGGGTGGGAAATCATCCAATGACTTCTCCCGCTCTGGGCGGAGCGGAAGGGCGTGTCAGACTTTTACTGACTAAAACCCACCCGTGTTCCTTCCCTTACCTAGACCAGGGCCACGGTTTCCCCTTAGGACTTATCCGCAACCCCGGTGGTAGGCATCGGCCCTGACGGACCCCTTCAGCTTCGCTGACAACTCTTTGAGGCGCGCGTGGAACACTACGCGCCGTCGACCCGGGCTTGGTCCTGATCGGACGGAGAGCTACCCATCACTCTCCGTCCGCAAGCCCGCGCCTACGGTGGCCGGAAATCGGCGATCGATTCCCGACGCACCTTGAGTGGTTAGCTTGCGTGTTCTGTACCGCAACGCGTTGTACGTCCAGCCAGTAATAGGACTCGCACGTCAAGGAGCGCTGTCCCCAATTTGACGCATCATAAGACAAAAGGTATTTTAATAAAACACGTATACTAAAAGATTAATATTTTAATTATCCTTAAAATGGTGAAGGTTTCAGAAAAATATGCTTGATAGCTTTTCGTAATTCTCAGTTTTTTATCCGTGTTAGATACAATTTTACAAATTAATTTCGCTACGTAATGTAAACATAAACTAAAATATTCGTATATTAAATTATTATGAAAATGCTCTTATTTAACATACATTTTTTTCAAATCATTAACACTACTCGTTTAGACGTAATTTTCGGTATAAAATCTTTAAAAGTAGCTTATCGTCGCCTTAAGTACAGTACTCATGGGTAAAATTACTCATGTAGGTAAAGATGCCACAGTTGACCATAATAACTCAATCAATAGAAATCCAACGTGTTGAAGTGTTTCATTTCATGTTCAAGCAGGCACTACTTTCTACAACTTCAAATGATATGGTTTGCAACGTGGATTTGGATAGGACGTTTTGC
The DNA here is from genome assembly GCA_948150665.1 of Conistra vaccinii. Taxonomy (NCBI): domain Eukaryota; kingdom Metazoa; phylum Arthropoda; class Insecta; order Lepidoptera; family Noctuidae; genus Conistra; species Conistra vaccinii. Next base: position 14,804,851 of record OX411324.1, on the reverse strand, counting down.
ATGACTTATTGTTGAATTGAACAGCATGATCTCAAATAGGTTGAATAGCCATAATGATTCGGTGAACAAATAGTTATTTGTGTTACAAGGGGACAAAGTAATATGTTGTTCTTCCAGGGCGTTATTTTGAATTCAGAGCGTAGCGAGGAATTCAATATACGCCGCCCGAGAACATAATATTTTGTCCCCGAGTGAAACCTACACACAATTTTTCATCACTACCTATGAGGAAAATAAAAAGCTACAAGTACCTACCTACTCGCGAATTTTTTCGCGAGTGCATCCAACCTAACTACGCAAATCTATCAGAAGCACGGAGCGGACCAATCAGAAGAGAGAAAGCTCAAACTCCTATGGGAGCAAAATTGAATTTGGCTCCCGCTATCGCCGCAATTGTCGTTTTTCGAATAGGTGTGATGAAAAAAACATTTGTTAGATCTCCCCAAGAACATAAAAAAGACGATAAAATGACATAAAATTACGCTTTTACTTATAACCGTTTTTCATTTCTACGGTGTTCGGAAGATATCTATCAATTTTATCAATAGCATTATAACATTTCGACTCTCATGCGCCATGCCGCCATACATATTGGAAGTTAACCCTCCGGGAGGGTTGCCGGCATTACGTTTGCTTTAGTGCAAACGTAATACGTAATCGTGGACGGTCAGCGGCCATGAGGTTTAAAACCGTGTTATAAAATACTGTAAAACAAACTAAAATTGTGTTTTCAGGGGGTCTTGTCGCTTTAAGTAGTCTTCAACCTTTAAAATTTTTTATGAATTTGCAACCGATAACAAAAAAAAAACATTTATTTTAAAACCAACGCAAATACTAATAAACCTTGTTAAAATATACATAAGATTTTATTTTCACGATTTATAATGCTGTATTCGCTAAGAAAAACCTACAATTAAAATGAGCACTCCGCGAGGTCTCCCGGCATTCCATATGCGACTAGGTGAACCCTCCAGGAGCCCACCCGGCACTGAACGTGTCTATATAGGTATATTAGATAAGTCCATGATCTAAGAATTTGTAGATATTCTAATTAACTTTATTTCAACACTACGGCAAGGCTATTTTACGTTTTTAACTATGATTGCAAGAAGGACCTAGTAACCTTTATGACTCTTGCCTGTGCACGTGAAGTTTTGTCTTGTTGCTCAAGCTGCTGCTCCTTTTGCACCAACAGCTCTGACAGCTCTTCATTTCTGTGAACGGAGTCGAGAAGGCCCATTCTCAAGTTCATTATCTGTTAAAGAGTTATGAAGACTGTTAGAATGTTTAAGTTCGAAAAAATATTGACCGTGTCAATGGACAACTTGCAACTTTAGCCAAAATTTCCATTGCATTCGAATGATTCGACACTTGTTTAAAGGCTAATGGGCCATCGTTTTTGTGCCGTTCGCTATGGTGATACACTACTACAATACCTTTGTTGTCCCACATTTACCTAAACGCTTAGTTTCCCAGTGCCTACTTACAAGAGCCTACAATAGGTAATGGTGACAGTTTCGCTTACTCTATTAGCCCTTATTGTAGAAGCACACATAAACCGTTTGCACGTTAGTTACCTCCTGCTGTAAATCTTGATAGCTGATACCATTTGGAGCTTCTTGGCAGTTGGCCTTGGCACGATTATGCGCCTGTAGAGTTTGAACATATTGTTCGTACTGAATTACTTTTTGTTCACTGAAATATAATTCGCAAAATAAAATTAACGTTTGATATTATCTTAATTACTTTTATGTATTAAGATAATAATCGTTGATACATTGTTGCACCTACTTCAATTTGATGTTTTTCGATAACTCTCTTATTTGTATTTGCATCTTTGCTAATATTTCTTCCTTGCTCAGAAGCTCGGCTGCCAATTTCTGCTGCAAACCGACTTTGTTGTCCGGTTCCTGAAACCCATCAAGGTTTTATACAACAAACACTTGGAAAATTACAAAAGTTTATAACCAACTGTAATCACCTCTCTGGTGGAGGAAAAAAGTTATCTGGTACATAAGACTGAAAAAGAAAGTACACCTAGAATAACTTTTTATCTTATACAACAAGCTCAACAAAGAAAGGGCAATACTTACAGTTATTTTAGTCAGCGTTTCCAAAAATCGCACTTTTTCTCTTTTGCAGGAAGTCACTTCGTCCTCAGTCACATGCAAAATGTCTTTTGTAGATTGTAGTTCTGCCCACAGATCCATTTCTCGTTCTGATGGTAAATCTGTAAAAACAACATTACTTATCCAAATGTAACAACTGTAAGACTATCATAACTTATATCTAGAATCTAGATAATAGTTAGCAGTTACAATGTTTATTTACCAGGATTAGGTTTATTAAGTTCCATTTCGTTGATTGTAGCTCTTAATTCTTCGATGTTATTTTGACTCTCTAATAAGGCAGCTTCAGCTGCCTCTTTCAGCTCAATTTCCTTATCTGAAATATTACGTTGTTCATCCAAATTTTTCCTGAACTCTTTGAGCTGATGAGTTAGTTCCTGTACGTTTGCCTTATGCTGGGTGGTTAAATTTTCTATTTGTTGCTTTAGATCTAGAACGCTGTAAAGAATATTATTGTAGTCGTAGTAAACAATTTAACTTACGTCTTTTCTTAAATTTAACTTACTCGTTTTGCAGTGAGTCGCGTTGATGCACTAATTGATTGCTGGTTACTTCCCCAGTCTTTAAGCTTTCTTTCAATTTCCTAGCTCGAGCTTCCAACTGCACTTCCCTTTGACGACTCTGAATATTAATTTCGCATCAATAACCTGAACGTCTTCTCTGTGGTCACTGTACTGTGAACGGAGCGTAGTGTTACCTGGTCTTCCAACGCCTTGACAGTGCCTGTGAGACTAGCAATACTTGCTTCTGCTTCGCGCAGTTGTCGGTCCATTTTTGAAATACGCACGCGCGCTTGACGGAGCTGGGACTCACTGGTTGCCAGTTTATCTTTGGTAATGGCCTTTGCTGCTCGCTCTTCCTCCAACTCCCGCCGCGTTTCCTTTGTGATACCAAATTTAAATATTAAAAACATTTCACAAACATGAATGAGTATAGTTTTGTAAATAGGTACATAGCAATATTCTCCACACACTAAGTTCTATGAGACCAAATTTCTGCATTTTAGCATAATATTGTGAAGGATTAAAAAGTAATGTAATTTAAGCACTGACCTCAGAAGACCTGTTGCGCTCAGACTCATCGTGGATTTCCTGCAATTCACATATTACGACGGATCGTGTTTCTAGATCCTGTCGGAGTCGCGCTGTTTCTCTTACTAATGACTCTCCGACAGCTACCAATGCACTTCGTTCTCGACAGGCACGCCTAAATAAAATTATTCATTACAATTAGTATACATTTCGCCAGAAAGGTCATGATATACCTATGGGACCCGACAGCGGGCGGTTACAGAGGATACTACCAATAACAGCCGCACGATCGATCCAACGGGCTAATCTACGCTTGCCTGGGTTGGTACGTGGATGGGTAACCATCTTTACATATACATACGAGACTCCTCCATCGTAAAAAGCAGGTTGGAATGTCATTTCCTACGAAATGTTTTTTGCGATTTCTGACTTTTCTAGTACTCAAACGGTCAAACCTCAGTTGGTCCCATAGAGTTTTTTCATCCTTTTAAGAAACAGGATCGATTGGCATAAAAAAAGGTTTGTTAAAACTGTAAATTTTCATCAAAATGTATCAAAAAGTTGAGGACAGTCTCCTAAGACCGTTTTTCTGTAGCTACAATGGTTAAGGTAGCTGCCCTTACTGTCCCATCTCAAAAATCCACCCTGTATATAATACCAATAGGTAACAGTTTGCCCAACCAAGGATCAAACCCAGGGTCACCCCTTCATGCTAGTAAGCGATAAAAGGAAATAGCAATATCAATTAATATTAAGTACTTGGAGAATTTTGTGGCAGTTTCAACAGCGTCAACAGCCCGGGATTTCAGCTCACGGAGGGACTCGCAGAGATCAAATCCTTGTGCATTGTAACGAGCAATACGCTCCAATGCCTCGCCCCTACCACTTTCCTACACAAATAACAAAGGGCATACATTTTTCATGTCTTGCAATCAACATAAAATATAATTTTACATATCACAAACTCACGCTTCTTTCGATGAGCTCCTTGACCCAATCAATGATTTCTTGCCGTGCCGTAATAGCTTGCAGACACAGATCGGCAAAACATGTAGGCACGTTTGCAACTTTGCTGTCCAGTTCCGCAAGAGCACATTCATCTGTGCACGTAACAATACATTACATTTTTAACCGACTTCCAAAAAGGAGGAAGTTATATTTATTATGTTTGACTTTATGTGTTTTTTTTAATGTATGTTCACCGATTTCCGATTTTGAAAATTGTTTTTTTTTTTTTTTTGAAAGGGTATGCTCCCGAGGTGGTCCCATATAAATTTTACTAATTAAGCTTGGATAGTTTTTGAGTTAGCTTCAATAATACGTTTTTTTTTTCCCATGTAGTTTATATGGATGATAAATCATGAATCATGGTAACTTCTTGTCACTGTTATTTGCATAGCAGGTAGTGGTATTCGAATATGTGTGGGGTAGGTACCAGAACTAGAAGTGGAAAATTAAAACTTTTTACAAAAAAAACCGACTTCCAAAAAAGACTACAAAGTCAACAATAACTTCATTTTCGGAAGTCGGTGACAAAAAACGAAAATCAAAACCAAAGACACCGACTTCCGAAAATAAAGTTATTTTTGACTTTGTCTTTTTTGGAAGTAGTTTTTTTTTTTAAAGGCAAATATTTAGCTTTGGCATAATGATATCAAAATTATAACCTTGAAAATAGGTACCTAGCTTCTTCAAGTTACACAAACCCAAACTAAATTACTTGAGAACATAATAATTCCGACTTCACTAGCGAAGCACGAGGAAATTAGTACTAATTAGCAGCAGTAGTACCCAGTAACTGGGGAAAGAAAAGGAATTATTCGAAAACTAGCTGCGCACCGCGGTGTCACCCGCATAAAACTCGATCCCGTGGGAATATCGGGATAAAAAATATCCTATGACTTAACCCACACCATGGTCTACTCATGTGCCAAATTCATTTAGCGTGAAAGCGTAACAAACAAACTCACTTTTGTATTTATAATATTATATATACAGTATGTTAACTAACAGAGGGCGTTATTTTTTCTGGCATAGTATGGACGCTATACTATTGCGGGTTAACGGGAACGCCCTCTGTTAGTTAACATACTGTATATGTATTTAGTTATAGGCAGTCGCTCTATATAAAATACTGGTATTCAGCTGCATTTGGTGAGACCGGAAGCCAACCCCAACATATTTGGGAAAAGGCTAGGCAGATTGATTGATTGATATAAATACATATAGTTAGAAAGTTAGTATTATTATATAATTATATTATACTAGCCTCCGCCAGCGGCTTCGCCGGCGTGTTATCTTTATTAATTGTAGCTTATGTTACAAAGTGATAATATAGCCACAGATAATATAGGTAATACTCGTATATAGCATTCTACTGGTGAAAAATTTTTCAAAATCGGCTTGGTAGTTTTTGAGTTTATTCATTACAAACAAACATACAGAACATACAAAAAAAATGTAATCTTTTCTCTCTATAATATTACTTTATAGATTATATCAGATAGGAAGGATTCAATAATGAAAACAGTTATGACATTTAAATTACCTATAGGAGGTGTGGTGTTAATGATTTCGATGCCATCGGCGGTGGCTGAGGCGACGGCGTCACGACACAGCTGGGCAACCTCGTCAGACGTCCAGTCTGCTACATTGAACACTACTAGTTCCTGAAGCTGGATCCCCTCGCCGCAGCCCGTCAGGCCTTCTCGTGTCATGTGCTCGCGCAATCCACGTAAGTTGTCAAACAGTTCCAGAACTACTTGCTGAAACAGTTTTAATGGTCTTTACACTTTATTAGTGATCGATGTCTTTACAGTAGTCTTTCGGGAAAATCATCATACTCCAGCTTTTAACTCTCTTGGCTTGGGGTGTAGCGTGTCTACCTTTTCCTTCATCTTTAGCCGTTTACATTTAATTACAGTTTCAGTCACTCTTTCTACATAATTATTATAATCATCTTTCACATAATCCGTCCATCGTTTCTTTGGTCTTGCCCTACCCTTACAGCCATTCAAATGAATATAAAACACTTTTAAGGGGGATGCGCCAGGGTAGTCCGCGAAATTCAAATTATCTTACGTTTTTTGCTATTTGCAGGTCAGTATCTGGTTGTATGTTGATCTAAATATGATTTGCGGCCGTATCAAATGTTTATTTATAGAATTATAATTCATAAAAATGATCATTACAACTCTCTGAGTTTATGTAATCCTATTGACTGACTATTTCATGAAACTTTTTAGGATTATGCTCAAACTCAAACTCAAACTCAAACTCAAAGCATTTATTTCAATTAAACCATTTACAGGCACTTTTGAATTGTCAAAGAGTCGGTCAGTTAGTCAGAAAGTTGAAGCTAGTCGCCCATTCCAAAAAGTAGATCTCTGTGGAGAAGAACGGGCAAGAAACTCCCAGGAATAAAGACATTACAAAATCCTGGGTACATTATTCTTGTTGCTTCTATATGTGAGAACAATGTGAAAAAAAGAAATAGAGACAATTCAAAGTATAAGATTTAAAATAAGCCTTGGCAGAAAAGAGATGACCAGTCTCAACCGACGGCGCCCGTTCACGAACATGCTAACTTAAGGACTTGTATTGCTGAATCTTATGATTATAATTCTGTAAAGACATTTGTTACGGTCGCAAATCATATTTTAATCAAGATACAACCTGACACTGACCTGCAATTTGCAAAAAACATCCCCCTTAAACATTTAAGGCTCGTGCGGACCAGCGCAACCAAGTCGCGCTGACGCGACACGAGCAATACAATTTCTGAGAAAACTTCACGGTATAACAATAACCGGTGTCACGCGACAAGTCGCGCTGGTCTGCACAAAATGCTCTGCAAACACGCTGGAAGGAAAACGCGCTCAAGGCAGAACACCGATGAGATGGTCAGACGCGATCAAGAGGGCTGTTGGAGGCAGCACATTGCAGAAGACCGCATAGCTTGGAGACGCGTCGCATGTGGTCGCGATCCTCAGCATTGAGGGAACGACGAAGAAGAGATGATATCCTCCTTTTGGGTGGCTCGTGGCTAAGTAATAACAGCCGCACCGATCGATCGAAGGTTTGTCAAGGTCAGTCCGAAGATGGGTGACCATCCGTTACATACCGAGGCCCCTCCGTGCCTTGAAAAGTAGGTAAAGCCGTTGATCCCGGCTGTCATTCGTTGATCTTTGACAGTCGTTACCGCGTACGGGTAATCAGAAGTCCGAAAGTCAGACTATCTTACCAAAGGGCATCGTGTTATCCAGTACCTGGTTTATGGAGGTCAGAGAGGCAGTCGCTGATTGTAAAAAACTAGTATTCAGCTGCATACGGTTAGACTGGAATCCAACCCAAACAGCTACGTAACTCAAAATAAAATAAAACGTGGTAAATTGTACCTGTTTCATGTCCAGTTCCTTCTTTAAGCGGTGGAATTGCTTCTGCTTCAAGAGGAAAGTTGATTTTATGTCTTCTTCTTTAAACGAATGTGACGGACTGCACAAGGAAACTGGTGACAAAACCCTAGAACATGGCGGGACGTTCAAGGACGGTGTTTTGGGACGTGAAGCGGCCGTAGGACGTTGCGGCGTGTTGGGGCGGCTACTGGACGTTCCGACACGTTGCACAGGGGTCGTGGGCCGGCTCGGTATGCGCGGCGTTCGTGGACGACTCAAATGTAAACTTTTAGGAGTCTGAGGACGACTGCTCAACGATGGGGTGTCTGGGCGACTTCTAGATTCTAAAGAACATAGACTTTAATAATCATATCAAAGGAATTAAAAACAGCTATTCATAATGATTTTTAAATCTTACCGTTTTTTCGACTTATATTGGATTGAGGTATATCAGAGTCATTCATGTTTTCATTGGGCTCGCCATCACTATTTTTTATTTCTGGAAAAAGAAGACAAAAAGGCATTGTTGAAAAGTTTTATTCATACGGTGGTTGTGTTGTGAAAAGGGTCCAGAAGAAGGACGTGATGTATGAGGAGGTCCAGAACAAGGACGTGTTGTATGAGGAGTTCCAGAACAAGGACGTGTTGTATGAGGAGTTCCAGAACAAGGTCGTGATGTATGAGGAGGTACAAAGCAAGGACGTGATTTATGAGGAGGTCCAGAAACACTCAATGGCGATAATTGAAAAAGCTACCTTACGAAATAGGTATATTTATTTACGTACCCAAGGGAGAGTTTTCATTGATGTTCGGAAGGCTAAGAACACCACCTTCGTAAGCAATTGGCTCGTCAGATGATTGTTCATCTAGTACTGCTGGCGAAGAGCACTCGATGGTAAAATTGTCTGGCTCTGCTTGTGGCGGAACCTAGACATGAAACATACTATTAACAACTCCACCATGGGCATCAAAGTGAACCTTTTTTGCCTACTATAACTAGTGTTTTTGATACAAAAGCATACAAAGAGTAATTACACTAACATTGTCCAATAGTTCGCTATTTAATGAGCCTCCATTAACCTATCAACCAAAGAAAAATAAATAAATAGGTATACGTGTGAACGCAGCGAACATATACTTCTGTCAATCTGGATTATCGGAAGATTACCTTGATATCGGTCTTGGAATCAGATTTTTGGGCTCGTTGAGAACTCTTCCCCTGCAATTATTTACATTACTTGTTTATTCGAAAATCTTTCTGTAGAGTACGGAAAACAAGTAGTGGGTAATACCTTCCCTACGGCTACAGTGGAATCAGAGCAAAGAACAATAAAACCAGTAATAGTACCTTAGGACCACCAGTGGTCGTCCGCGGAGGCGATTGCCTCAGACTGGAGATCGTTACGTTTCTGTTGGTAGCATTGCGGGCGGCGCGCGCGGCGGAGGCTGCTGTCGGCCTCGGAAGTAATCGTGGTGCAGTGCCTACTGTTCAAAGTATTGACAATTAAACGAAAATACAATACATAGGTCGTGCTGTCTGCCAGGCGCGAGAACCAGAAGAAACGACTGTGACGAAAACCATGATCAGCTTCAAATGTTTACAATACAACGATGACACAGCCGTCTACACGTCCTTTATTTTACTTTTAAACACAAGCAAACTCAATCGGTACCTGACATTTGAAGATCTGATTCTAAGCAGTTAGGTATTAACAGGAGATTATCAATATTGATCGTTAGCGATTTATTGTCAATAATTCTAAAGAATAAATGAGCATATTACTTACAATGTTTATCCTTTTGTGATTTTGCCGCAGTCGTCATAATACCTAAGCTCTACCGCTGAAAAATGGTGAAAAGAAAAATGGTGGTAGAAAATGTAGAAGAAAACCTCTGGAATTTTGATATTTTGTTAAACTATTTGCGTGATCGGTTATGATGGATAGGAGTTCTAAATATGAAATTAGACAGCTACAAATGTTTAATGGCGATCGATTGCAAAGAAAAAATCATTTTAAAATGTTAAACTTTTTGATTTTTGACGTTTTATAACAAACTATTTAGACACCGAATATTTGAGTAGATTTTAAGCAGCAGATGCTGCATCTGGCTGGAATATTTACATTTAATAAGTGACTTTCTTCTTCCAAAACTGTGATTGTGATACAGAATGAAAACCACAAGTCACAAGTCATTTAGTTTTGGAACGCATTTGTTATAAATTTTTTGTACTCTGCTATTGATTTTGGTATTAATATATTTTAAACGTGTGCTACAGTGCGTTCTTTGTTAAAATAATTTGTAAGTTATGCAATGAATTATGTCACTAGTGTCCGGCGAAGTAAGGCAAGGTAAAGTCGTCACACGATTTTAGCTTATAAATTAAGTAAGTATAATGCATAATGCAGACACTTTAGACTAATGTAGGCCGTGTAGACTTATAGATGCTTTTTGTTAAGTAATTATCTGGTAACTACTTGTTGACAGGCCTACACTGTCCTCCCTTAACTAGGTATTACCTACCTATTTACACTGCAAGTACCAACATGAATTACACTCGAATTACATACAACATTGTAAAAGACAATTATTTTTAAAGAGTACCGTAACCGTGATGACCGGCTCTTCTCTATAGGAAACGACCAATTGTTACCGTGCACCTACCCTTCTAATGTTTCATAAGTGCCCATACAAGTTTATAAAATATTTTTAAATTCTAGATGAAGACAATGCAATGGGACCCAAGGTTCCTCATTGTAAAATAAGAGATACTCTTATCTATTATTTTACAATGTGGAACCTTGGCGCCTTGGCTTCTTGGCCATATTAGAGTTTAAACAGCATTTTCTGCCATTTGCAACATTATACCAAATGCATGGTAGGTACAGTTTGGTGATATGTAGGTAAAATTAAATGAAACACAAATTACCTGTAGGTACTAATATATGCAATGCAACACGAAATGTAACAACAATTGCGAACTTGTCTACATTTCATAATACACGAACTGCGTCCAAATAAACATTATTCTTTCTTGCTTTCTTCCTTTCAATAATCTGTAGATACCTGGCATTATGTATCATACATTCTATTGCTTTGGTGGCATTGAAGTAATTAGAGCTTTTCGAACATAGTCTTATATTATGTTCCAGTTTAGAAAGATCCTGCCCAGACTATCGAGTAGGCTTTATAAGTGGCGCTAAACATCTCGACTTTTTAAGAGAAGAGCTGCATAATTACATTGAATAACCGTATTTACATCTGATGGTCCACAAATATGTTTAATATTTGCGTCAAATTCATCCGTGTTTAGCCATGCGAAAGCGACCCATTGTGAACCAGAGTCCGATTTTCTTCATAATATGAAGAATAAAGCTGTTTTCAGACCAGCGCGATTTGTCGCGTGACGCGACACCGGTTATTGTTATATTGTGAAGTTTTGTATTGTGCGTGTCGCGTCGCGCGACAAATCGCACTGGTCTGAAAACAGCTTTACAGTCTACCACTAACGGCACCAGTGATTGATCGCGAGGAGTTACTGATTATTGGATCTTTGTAAAGGCGCTGGCCCTGATGGTATTCCTCCGATATTGCACGACTCGTAATGCGAAGCATAGAGTGTGCTCTACGATCGAAAATTTTTTTTTGCCCTATTTCTGTAACTGTTTTTATTGTTACACTCCTGCTAGTACACAGAACCTACTTAATTTATATACCATTGTATAGACGATTAAATGGAGATTAATACTGTACTTTTAACAATTGTTAATGCAGCAGAAATGGAAAAAGCATAAAAATAGTTGAAAAAAAATTCCTGTCCGTCCATTTATGAACCCTGAAAACATTGTAGCTTGCGATAAAATCAATTAATTGAGTCAATTTTTTTTTTATACATTCGTTTCAGCCGTAGAAGGAACCCTATTGAAAATGGCTCTTTTATTCAAAGTAGTTTAATTATAATTAATAAAATACTAACTAAAATATAATATCTTTAATTAAATATTTCCAACCTTCGGAAGTTGCCTAGCAACCGCCAAGTAAATATCTTTGTCAGTCGTTGACATTACGACTTCATGAAAAGTGATAAATTGTTCATTTTTAGGGTTCCGTACCCGAAGGGTGACAAACGGAACCCTATTCATAAGCCTCCGCTGTCCGTCTGTCTGTCAGCGAGCTCTATCTCATGAACCGTAATAGGTAGGCAGTTGAAAATTTCACAGATTGAGCATTTCTATTGCCGCAAGAGCAACAAATAATAAAATTAAAAAATAAAGGGGGGTCGCCATACAATAAAATTAAATTTTGAAAAAATAATTATCTGACCCTGGCATGTGGGGTATCATTTTCTAGAGCTCATCGAGTGAAGAATAAATATAATTTTTATTTGTTTTTATCTTCAAAAATGATGAATTAGGGGGCCGTAGAAGTTGTCTGTTTTAGACCATTTTTGTACGAGCTCTATCTCAACAACTAAACAAATTAGGAATTTGAAACTTGTGTGTATCATGTAACATATACTGTTTATAATCAACAAATACTAAAAACGCCGATTCATAACGTATTTTATATAATATGGGCGATTTTCTGCAACTTAAAGTAATAATTTTGTATTTCATGCTAATATTATGCGATATAAATTCCACAGATAACTATTTAATAGTCGGAGTAATGACATGGAATTAGTAAGTACCTACTATCATGGCAGCATATACTATTTCGATCATTTAAATTTCAATCATCCAAAAAGGTCTACAAAATAAACTTTCTTCACAAGATTTTAAAACCGGCCAGTATTTTTTGAGTTTAAGAACTTTATCGACTTTTTTCAAAGTATCCCTAGACGGCGTTGATGTGTGTACCTCATGTTAAAACTACACTCCAATAGACAATATATTCAGTAACATTGAAATGAATGCTGGCACATACAGTGTACTATTCAGTTACCTAGCTTAAACCGTTGTGGATACAATTTCATATTGAGAAAAATTATTGGTGTAAAAATAATCGGTCATGGCGGCCAATCTCAACGGAGACTGGCCTTCGGCGCGGGAGATATTATAGTGCACAAGTGTGTGTGCAGACACGAGTGCACTCTCTCTTCCCTCACTCTCATAGTCCGATGGGATGTGTAAAAATAGTTTGGAAAATCCAAAAGTGCACGCCTCATACATACATAACACTCATTCAAAAACGAAAAAGAATTTCAAAACATAGTTTCTAACAAAAATGAACAATTTATAACTTTTCATGAAGTCGTAATGTCAAAGACTGACAAAGATATTTACTTGGCGGTTGCTAGGCAACATCAAGTCGAAGGTTGGAAATATTTAGATAAAGATATTATATTTTAGTTAGTATTTTATTAATTATAATTAAACTACTTTGAATAAAAGAGCCATTTTCAATAGGGTTCCTTCTACGGCTGAAACAAATGTATAAAAAAAAATTTACTCAATTAATTGATTTTATCGCAAGCTACAATGTTTTCAGGGTTCATAAATTGACGGACAGGAATTTTTTTTCAACTATTTTGTTGCTTTTTCCATTTCTGCTGCATTAAATCAATTGTTAAAAAGTACAGTATTAATCTCTATTTAATCATCTATACAATGGTATATAAATTAAGTAGGTTCTGTGTACTAGCAGGAGTGTAACAATAAAAACAGTTACAGAAATGGGGCAAAAAAAATTTTTCGATCGTAGAGCACACTCTAATGCTTCGCATTAAGAGTCGTGCAATAATAAGTAAGAAATAATAGATTTCTGTATGACTATCAAAAATAACGTAAATAAATACCTGTATTGACCCGTGCGTTTGCACTGGCGAAACATCACGACAAAACATGTTGAAATCTCTAGTTCCTGTCAAACATTGTATGAAAAATTGACAGAAAATAGAGATTCCAACATGTTTTGTTGTGAATGTTTCGCCAGTGCAAACGCACAGTTATAATTAAAATTTGGCGTACTACTTACATTCTATTTTGTACAATATAGTCTGATGTAGCAAGAGAAATCCTTTTATTTATAAGCAACTAGCTTTACCCAGCCTGGCTTCGCACGGTTAGCACTAAGTACTTATCTACGGCGCATCTACCTTTCCTAATTACCTATTTCTACCTAATTACCTACCCTACCTACCTACCCTACCCTTCTTACCAGGGTAGGTAGGTACCTAACCTACCCTACCTACCCTACATATCTACCTGCTTACCTACCATATATACCTATTTATACCTACTAATACTGTGTTTTTTTATAGCGCCTCTGTTGTTACCTTTACGAAAGTATTACAAAAATTCATAGTGTTAAATCTTGTACGACATGGTATGGAACCCTTTGTGTGCGAGTCCGACTCGCACTTGACAGATTTTATTAAACTATGTTTTGAATTTCTTTTTCGTTTATGAATGAGTGATAAGTATGAGGCGTGCACTTTTGGATTTTCCAAACTATTTATTTACTCGTATAAGTATGCCCCCGCTTTGGTATCCCATTTAACACTGATCTTTAACAAATCTCTTAGCTCAGGTATTTTCCCTGACTTATGGAAAAAAGCAAAGGTTATTCCAATTTATAAGAGTGATGAAAAGACAACGTCAAAAATTATAAGACCTATCTCTATTTTGTCAACTTTTGCCAAGATATTCGAATCCTTAGTATGTCCATACATTCAGGCACACTTCAAACTCTATTTGAGCTATTCTCAGCATGGTTTTGTGGGTTCTAGGCAATGGTTCTAGGTGTACATGCACAAATCTAGCTAATTTTACAGAAATGCTATCGGATGCCATCGACGGCGACAAGCAGATTGACGTGATTTACACAGATTTTAGCAAAGCTTTTGACCGCGTTCCTCACCATATACTTTTGTCAAAGTTATCTGCGTGTGGAATTACCGGTACACTCTACAATTGGCTAAAGTTTTATCTCGAAAATCGTTTCTTCTCTGTTGCAGTCAATGGTTTCCAATCTGGAACCTACAAGACTACAAGACGTCGTCAGCGGTTCCCCAGGGCTCACATGTTGGACCGTTTCTATTTAATGTTTTCGTTAACGATATCCCGCACTGCCTAAAATTCACAGAATGTTATATGTATGCAGATGACCTTAAATATTCTAGGATAATCGAATCTGAAAACGATAAAACATTACTTCAGAGGGACGTAGACTCGTTAGTTCAATGGTATAACGATAATGAAATGAGCTTAAACGTGAAAAAGTGCTACCACGTGAAATACACCCGGAAAAAGAAAATGACGGGTAGTGTATATCATGTGGGCCCTAACGTTAAACAAGAGGTCAATCAAATAAAGTTGTTTTTGACAGCTCCTTGACATTTGTACTTCATGTTGAGGGCGTCGTCAAAAAAGTTTTTAGAATGCTGTGATTTGTTGTAAGGAATGTTGCTGGTTTTAATTTAAGCCTCTAGATTCCTCTGGCATTTGGCCTATGCCAGCGCAAAATATAAAAGGGATACGATCATATGAAGCCCGACTATCTTACTAAGATGGTCTCATTGGAGAAACGTAATTGATTCCATATTCGTATACAAGCTACTCCGATGCAAAATTGATTGTCCCCCTATTACTATTCAAGTTTCAGTTTCGGGTTCCTGCTAGACTCTCTCGTGCCTATTACTCTTTTACACACTTCACTCCGCAGAACAATTCTTGGTGCAAACTCTGTCGTTCCTCGGCGAACTTGTTGACGTGCATTTTGACTCATACGAGTATGCCAAGTTTCATAGTACCTACAACTACTAGTAATGCTTAAAACATTTTTTTTTCTATTTTGTTGTCTCTGTTTGTTTGGTTCTGTTGAATTTTACTTTTGCTGTCTATATTAGTTTTATATTCCATCACGTAATGTTAATTCAAACTTGTTATGTTTAGTTATTAATTTTATAGTTTAGTGATTGTGGCACACCTGATATGTTTATAGGGCATGCGGTGCTAACCTGTAAGAAACTGTTACACTAACCTTAGATTTTATTATAAATATTACTTCAACTATTTACAGTATAAATACCATGTAGTTCAACCCTCTGCCGAACCCTTCGGGGAAGCAAGGCGTGATGTTATGTGTTATTTACATGTGTTATGTGTTATTTACAGTGTAAACAATCACTGGTTGGCCAATAAAAACAAATAAAAAAAGTAATAATTGTTCTGTGTTTTTGCAGATGTGGTTGAAGCATCGAAAGGGCAAATCAAGTGTCGCATTCCACAGAGAATGCCCAGTGCGCGGCTAAAACCACAACCAATTAGACCGAAACCTCCTCAAGAAATATTGGTATAAATATATGCCATTTCTTTTACTTTTGAACCAAAATCAATGCACTTAAGCGTGTGGGTATTGTTGGATCCCATAATTTAAAAGATTATGTTGTTTCTAAGTGGCTTTTTATTTAAGTTAACTGTTTTTGAGATATAACCGCATAAAAACCATTGCTGTTCATCCCACACACAATCACGTCCAGTGCGAGCGTCCCGCAGTCGCATGCCGTCACGATATACGGGGTGTCCGGGACATCGACGCGAAGCCGGCTACCATGGATTCAGTACATGGTTCTGAACCCCGTCGGTTATTTAAAAAAAAATCAGCTGTTCCATACATTTTGACCGCGTAGGTATTGCCCTTTTCTATGAAACAGCAGATATTTTTTTTAATAACCGACGAAAAATTTCAACGCAGGGGGGTTCAGAACCATGTACTGAATCCATAGTAACCGGCTTCGCGTCGATGTCCCTGCCACCTTGTATAGAATAATCTATTTGTCTCTTTATCTCGCCAGGCCGTTGCAAGGAAGGCGCCCAGGCTATTAAAATGCCCTATGACGGCGCCTCGCGATGCGCGTCAGTCTAAGTAATCGCTTACTGCATACACGCGTATTTCATAGGCAGTTCATGATACACCTTATTATATAGGGTTTTCGTTTTCATTGTTTTTATTAGTGTTTTACACCCAAATATAGTTTATTACTGAAAAGGTGGTTTCCCTGAGATAACCTCATATAACTTATTATAGCAGTCGTTAAAATGAATATAAGCATGAGCATGCGTAAATTTAATATAAATATATTATAATTTTTCTGACTATGCAGCTGTGTAGACTGTGAGATAGTTTCTATTTTCCATTCATTAAAAGGTTCCATTTTTTTTTTCTAAAATAACGATGGCATACTTCGTTACAGAGACCAAAATTCGAAGCAGTGCCTGTTAAACAGCGATCTCCCATAAGAAACGCGGGACGACCACGTTCCAATGAGGTATTTTTCAAAACAAGCCTCGTTTAGTTTAGGTTGGTGACGGTGCGTCGCCCGCATTCGGTTTAACCACAAACGGCAGCTATCGAATAAGGCCTACCGAATTATAGTTTACATTAGTGGGCGATCGAAAACGGTTGCAGTCGGGTACGGCCAAACTGACCTTTTAATGTAAACGCGCCGTTATTTCTTTCTGGAAGCATATATGCATTTTGACCTTCAAAAGTGCCATATACTCGTATATGTGCCTATTTGAAATAAATTATTTGACTTTGACATAATATTCGAGTAAAATCTCACTTAGCAAGCCTCAGCATCAGAGAATATGGATTCGGGTAGTAGAATAAATGTTTTTTTTTAAATTACGTGTGTAAAAAGACGCATACAGAAGCTGAGAGTCACTATTCTTCCCGTTATTGTGAACATTTTCTTGTACTGGACCAAACCTTATGGATAAGGAGACATTGAAAGTTAAAGTTTTAACTTTATTGGACGTGTTTTTACGAAATATTTAACTTAACTCGAAGTGGGCACTTCAAGTTAAGTTAAAAATTGTGTAGGTACTGTACTTTTGCGTGCGTTAAAGCCAACTCCCACGGTGCGCCATATCGCGGACGCGCACCAGCCCGCACGAGGACGCACCGCCACGCACGCGTACAACGCGCGTCTGCGCTACCACGCACGCTAGGTTTCCCACGGTGCGTCGTGCGCGTGCGTCCGCGATATGGCGCACCGTCGGAGGGTGGCTTTACATTGCGCGCTGCCGCTTTTCACCCCAAAAATAAAAGTTGGTTCCTAGCAATCATTTTTGCGCAATGTGACTTAATTTGATGAACAGAATGCGTAGGAGACGGCTATGCGGTCTTTTTACTTTTTGTAGGTATAATAACATATTTAAGTAATCCTTTTTTACAGTCCCTTCAACCGAATTTGACTTCTATTGACAACGTTTGGTGTTACCACTTTTATGCTTTTAATGCCATCCTTATGCCTATGATATAGAAGTCAGAATCGGTTGAATGGACTGTAAAAAAAGGTTTTTTTAAATGTGTAATTTTATTACAAATGGAGTATAGTTATGTATTGGTGTAAAGGTTATAGTGATGTACCAACTAGTCGCCGACTAGTCGGGAAAGCTGACTAGTCGGCCATATTTGTAGTCGGTGACTAGTCGTCTAAAACCGCCGGGTAGTCGGCCTCCTTTTACTCGTATTTACATATATGCTTAAAATGTCTTAAAATTTTCTACATGACGCAAACAACTTCAATAAAAATTATTATACAATGTGTTATGTACGCAATTCAATTTTGTTTTAAATTAAAACACCAAGAAACGGCTCGCACGTAAAAAATGATAGAAAAATTATTGCAATGTCAACAAAAAACATGTCCCCCCGACAAGTCCGCCTGCTGCGCCAAGCTGAAAACGTAGTCACGAACATTGCCGATGTCAGACGAACTCAACCGGAAGCAATGATCGGCTTGGCCGACTAATCGGCCATTTTGCAGCCGACTAGTCGGGTAGTCGGCCTAAGTCATAGTCGGCCTATCTCTGTTTACAGTCGAGACCAAAATCTGCGAATCATATGAAAGATGACTTGGTCAGCGGAAGGCCTATACACACCATGCCACGCTCGCCAAGAGTTGAGCGCAATCGCTTCCCGATTTCAACTAAAGTAGGTCCTAAATACTTATTTTTTATTACTAGCAATATTAATATATAGATAATATGTACAATCGTTACTAGTGTACAACACACCATCGATCGACGTAGAATAGGTAAAAACAGTCGAATTGATCGACAACTGAGGCAGTAGGTACCGGCGGCTGCCATGCACCACAGAAAAGATAAAAAGAGGTGCATGCCATGTACCTACCAAGATGTCATCAATCGACCGCAGTCTGTTTTTCATTTACTGTTTTTTCTCCCATTCCACTTCTTTCTTCGTTCAGGTTCTTTTTCGGTAGCATTTATCATCTTTTACGTTAGACCGTAGCGGGCGCGACCAGTGCCACGTACGAAGCGGTTAGTTTCGCTATGCTCTAGTTTCGCTATGCTCTAGTTTCGCTATGCTCGACTCGGAAAATACCTAGCAAAAAGTTTCGCTATGCACGAAATTCTTCGATTCTACGTAGACAATGGAAGGTACAGTTGGAAAGAACAGTGTTTAAATTCAAGTTAAAAAACTAATAGCGCTATTCGTATATGAGTAAGCGGGCTATTCCTCGAAGCGCGCACTTTAAAACGCACCAAATGAAACGCACCCAAAGTATTCCTCGAAATTCACCCACGAAGAAACATAGAGAAGAGCATGAAGGATTCGTAAATAAATGATATCGATAGACATTAGAAACTAGAGCATAGCGAAACTAACCGCTATTAGACCAAGATGTAAGGTTAATTTGTAGTGTTGGCCTTGTAGAGTTAGGGTTCTACATTAGATCTGATAACTTTTAACGAAAAGGTAGGCCCCTAAGCTGCTTTTTGGCTCGTCTTGGCGGAGGCACTACCGTGCCCTCAGACATGAAGAAGTTAGTATGTAGTAGTTAGTTATCATTTGCGTGTCGATAATAAAGATTTTAATAAAATAGTATCTGCGTTTTTCTAGAAGCCTTCCATAATACCTAGAAAAGTAATGGATTTTGGAGGACAAGGCAAACCGATGAGAGCAATCATAACTGTTCCTGTAAGTGGACCTTATCCACAGGTAACAAATAATATACATCTACTAGGGATGGCGGAACAGTAACGACCTAATTTTCTAAAACAATTTTTATGTGTCGTTTACAGAGAGATCAGTCAAAAAACATCTATGACCTACCAGATCAGGTAAGAATTAATTAAGCTATAAGCAAAGCACCATTCAAGGTATCTATTTGAAACACCAATTTTTCCGAGATACTGTTTATATTTGCGAAAAACTTACTGTTTATTTCCCCACCGTGCGCTTCAAGCCCACTCCCCAGCGAAAAAACGGTCAGCACTATGCATGCCAGCGACTCGCCGTTCGCACGCGGTCCTATGTCTAGTTCTACCAAAATTCTCTTTCTGCTTGTCTTTCTTCTCATCCAATAAGTAGGTAACTCCTTTTATTTTTTTTATAACAGTACCGCTCCAACACAGGGAAATAACTTGTCATTCAAGTTAGGATTATAAATCTAATGTATTAAAGTATATTTTACGATGACAATTTATTAAATACAAAATAGTGGACAGCTAGTGTGCAGCGCGCTGCCCGCGAGACGCATGTCGCGCTGACCGCGCGGAAAAAACGGTCAGCACTATGCATGCCAGCGACTCGCCGTTCGCACGCGGTCCTATGTCTAGTTATACCAAAATTCTCTTTCTGCTTGTCTTTCTTCTCATCCAATAAGTAGGTATATCCTTTTGAAATTAAAAGGAGATACCTACTTATTGGATTTGTAAATTATACTCTTGAGGAGTACAATAGCTATGATGGCCAGTTCGCGTAAATGTTCGTGTTTTTAAGTCATTAGACAACTCGGCCAGTTCCCTTCGTCTGCCTCTTGATTACTACTATTATACCTATTACTTATGTCTAGATTTTTTTGATGCTACGGAAAGCTGAGTTGTGCTTTTGAGAACGAAATCTGGTTTTTTTTCAGGAAACAATTTCAAAACAAGAAAGATACGAAGACATAGACGATTTGAATTGTCCGCTAACAATTGATAAAGGTAGGCACTTAATTTGATTTTTTTATAACATCGTGACACTATTTCGCAAAACTCATTAAAGTCCTTATGAATTCTCAGATTCGATATGTTCTCAAAGCGATAATAAAATGAAATGGCAACAAAATATATCGCAGTTTCAAAAGATGAAAAATGATCTCAACGATCGTCAGGTGAGATTTTTGTATACATTTAAGTTCCTTGCAGACAAGGCAGATAAATAGGTTCCTACCTCTTAGTACATACATACAATCAAAATACAGGTAATCACGAACTGATGAGCATAAATATTCTTCCATTACAATCACGCGAGATTCAAAAGTTTTTTTTCCCCTAAAGATAGTATTAACGAAACCAAAAGGCCTACTATGAAATAGGTCTTTAAAAGTTGCAATTTATATTTCTCAAAAAAAATAGGCATGGACTTGCGTAATACCTTTAAACGATATAATATATATGTTTATATATAATCTGAATCTCGGAAACGGCTCCAACGATTTCGATGAAAGTTGCAATTTATGGGATTACGGGGGTGAAAAATGGATCGATTTTTCACCCCTAAATTGCAATCTGATAAAACGTTGGTGTACAACCTGGACGATATGTTTATATCTATTTTCACCCCGAGCAGAGTTCGGTTGACCAGATATTAATACTTAATACCCGAAATAAACGAGGCTAGTTTCTCACGAGCTTAACTATCCTGGAATAAACTAGGTATGCTATCAAGCTTGTAACTCTGGCTTCGCGTATTCAGAACCACATTTCTAGGCGAGTAATGTACTTAGCGTCTCAAGCTAGACTAGGTTCTATTTTTTGAGCTGGTATCACCCCCACCACTGATTTTACCATCCTGGTTTGTGTACCTAATAGCTTGCAGTTAGCCAGCGAAGCTACTATTGGATTTTGAATGTGCAGTGACTACCTACGCGTTTTGTTTTTCTGATTGCAACCACATTTTGTACTGTCATCATGAAATTATCTGGCATCATGTAAACAGCAGTAGCATGTGCCAAGGCAGGTCAGGAAGCCAGGATAGTATACCTATCGAGGTTCTAGCTTGCTATCCTAGCTTTGAAAAACTACCCTCGTGTATTTATGCTCGTGATTTAAGTGTTCTGCGATAAGTAGTATTTTAAAATCGGAACACAAGTAAAATTAAAGGCAACTGTCAAAATGGCGCTGCGTAGCTAGTTCCCAAAACAAGCTAATATTACAAGGCGTGAGGTGGTTTTATTGCACGACTCATAATGCGAAGCATTAGAGTGTGCTCTACGATCGAAAAATATTTTTTGCCCCATTTCTGCAACTGTTTTTATTGTTACACTCTTGCTAGTACACAGAACCTACTTAATTTATATACCATTGTATAGATGATTAAATGGAGATTAATACTGTACTTTTTAATAATTGATTTAATGCAGCAGAAATGGAAAAAAGCATCAAAATAGTTGAAAAAAAAAATCCTGTCCGTCAATTTATGAACCCTGAAAACATTGTAGCTTGCTATAAAATCAATTAATTGAGTCAATATTTTTTTTATACATTCGTTCGTAGAAGGAACCCTATTGAAAATGGCTCTTTTATTCAAAGTAGTTTAATTATAATCAATAAAATATTAACTAAAATATACTATCAAAGAAGACACCGCGAACAAAAAATGTGCCTCTTGGATGCTTTGACGTTTGACTACTGCGGTGCATGCGCGTTGCGAGGAGATTCTCATAGAGTAATGCACCCGCAGATGCGACACAGTCTGCTTCTTCTGCCTACTTGATACACACAGTTTTAACTGCAGAACATTATTCTAATTTCCATTGTATTAATGATGAACATTATGTGAGATGGTTCAAAGCTATTCGTAAAGTTTTCTTTGTTCGAGTTCGAGGTTATGTCGGAAACATTTTGAAGAAAGTGATTAAGAGGAAATATCTAATACTTTTCTATGTTAAATAATTTATTTAAAATATTGAAATCACCGAAAACAACGAAATAAAATAAAGCAAACTCATGAATAAATCTAAAATTGCATGAATGAACTAAATGTCATGTCAATTATATTATCTATAAGTATATATTATATATATATACGTATATTATATTCATTCCTAGCTCTTATCTAGTATCCAGTAACCTGCAGCGCAGGAATGAAATAGAGCAGTCGCTAATCGGTAGGCTAGCGGCCGATTCGGTGCCAGTGGAGTCAAACGCTTGATCGAAATATTTAAATACCTAGTGAATTCCTGAACTATTGTTTATGCTTTTTTGTTTATCATGTAATGTGTTAGGTACCTACTATAAAGGATGTTATTGGTACGCGGGTAAATCGACGGGCTATCCCCTGTGACCCCTGTCTCCCCAAATTCTAAGTTCCCCAAAATGATTCTTCATACATTAATTTATGTTAACAGACGTTAACTCACAATAGTGTAGCGTCATTAACACATGCAAAAAAAAAAAATTTGAGCGAAAAAAAAAAAAAAAATTTTTTTTTTTACTAATAAAATATTCACAAAAACTATTAAATTGATACGTAAAATACATAAATAAAAGTTAAAGTTAAAATTAAATTACAGTTAAAATTTACCTTATTTTTGACGAAAGGCCTTATTTTTTTTGTATTAAATTTAATTAGGCCATTTTTGCACTTGGGACCTCATTTGTGATAGATCTATGTATCTAGGTTGTTCTACAACCAAAAAAAAAAGGAAAAATTAAAAGGAAAATTTTTGGGAAAAATTTTCCTTTTTTTTACCTCCATCCTAAATTCTTATTTAGGATGTGTTGGAGGTGCATCCAACAAGCAATTCTTTAGCTCAGGAAAATTTACAGTAAACTCATCATTTAGTAGACTATAAAATATCACATTTTTATTGTAAAATTAAAAAGATAATAACTTTAACAGTGCAAAAAAGAAAAAAATTTAATAAAACATTGATTCGACAATTTCGGTCAAGACAGAGTCGTACAAGTTCCAAACCCAAAGCTTTTATTAAGCTTTGAGTGTGGAACTTGGGGAGATAGGGCAACACCCAAATCGAATGCGTTTTAGAGTACTGTATTAATATTACAGAAAGCAATACTAGAGTTTTATGCGCTGATGCGTAGCAATCATTCGAAGATGACGTTGTTGGGTCAGAAGGCGAGCTTACCGTCGTCCGAAGACCTACGGATCATGAACGTGTCCAAGCTAAATGCGGAACAGCTGCTGCAGCTCTGCGTCGTGCGACCTGACGATAAGTTTCAAAGAGGCGGTAAGGCTAAAGGCACGTAATCTCCATAGGCACTATATATTTTCCCAATCAAACCCAACACATGATTATCAGCTTTGAAATTACTTGAAACACACCCTTGAAGTTCCAAAATTTATTATTCCAGATATTCAAATGCTTGTCAAAAGCCCACTAGCCATTGACATGAATAAATTGTACGCTATGCCATCCAAGTTAGTTGCCACTTGCGAGCAGACTCTGTTTAAGAGGAAAGAGATTATTGATTGGTTTGAAAGTTTGAAAACAGAAGACAAGGTATGGATAAGACACATAAAGTACCTCCTATCTCAAGTAACATTCAATGTTAGCAAATGAAGTCTAATTAAGTACGATTTTTTTTAAGGGTATTGCTATGAACAAACTTACCAAGAAGATTAACGAATTTAACTCAGAGAACGAAATGTTAAAATGTTCCTTAGAACAAGCTAAAGGAGAATTAATTAAGGAACTGAACGAAATAATAGAATTCATGCGGTTCGTGTATTTAAAATATTTACGTTACGATTAGTACTATCTTGTATATTTAACATGCATTAACGTTATTAACCCTCTTATTCATAAACGTTGCTTAACGTTAAGTAATGATTAGCGTCTGTTTAACCATACATTTGTGACGTTTCAATGTCTCTAACTGTAAGCAACGTTTTTGAATAAGAGGATAAGTATATAAGTTATTACGTACAGAATATAAGTTATTGTTATCAGGAAAACTGTAAACGAAACAATAGATCTTCAGCTACGTACGGAAGAACTGACGTACACGTTGTCGGAATTGAATTCGCAGAATAGCGATTTGCGAAAGCAAATCCATAATTCCGATCATCTACGGTCGCACACTAATAAAGCAAAAGTAGAGGTAATCTTATTGAATCAGTTCCTTTTGTTATACAAGATCAATTGTAAATATTACTAACAATATATCATTTTCAGGAGCTCGAGAAGGAGCTCAAGGAAGAGAGGTGTAAAAAAATATTTATTAAGGATCGGTTGTCTCGAGCAGAAGGACAAATCAAGGTAGGCGCAGAACGAGCGTCTCAATTAGAAGCAGCTTTGGAACAGGCTCGCTCGCAGACTCGGACTTTAGAGCGCACCGTCCAGCAGCTAAATGACCAGGTTGGAATCCGAATAACGACTTCATGACTTGACTTGTGTTTGTTTACTTTTATTTTAAATATCTCGCTACGTTTTTTAGAATCAATCATTACAATCTGAGTTTGATGTAGAACTCAACAAATTAAGAGAATCAATTCGGAAAAATACTACGCATTTAGAAGAAATAGCAGAAGCTCGTGAAAAGTTACAAACTGAGTAAGTTTAAACCATTATAACCACTAAAAGCTTTACAATCGAGTAATTTGTAATAATTCTCAACTGTATTTTTTTATTCATTATTAACAGGAAGGAAGATTTAGAAAAACGCCTTGGGGATCTATCAAATTATTATAACGAATCACTTCAAATTGTCAAACTTGATATGAACGCTAACGTTGCAAAGCTTATTGAAGCTGAAAACAAATACGAGGAAAAAGTAAAAGAGAAGCATGATGTCGAAGTTAAACTGGAGTCATTAGATTCCAAACTTTTAGAATCAGAACTTCGGTTTAAAGATTTAATGAAGGAACTAGAAGAAACAAAAGATCAATTAAGTTAGTTTATGTCTTGTTATAGGATGTATTTATCAAAGGAGATCTTTGGAAAATGTTAGTTAAATCTAATACTTATGATTTCCAGGCTACTCAAAGAAGTTTGAGAAAGAGTTAGCATCTACTATGCGAGAACTAGATAATGCGGTTATTGAAATCGTAGATTACAGAAAAAAGATGGCTGAACAAAGTGAGACTATAAAAGAATATGAGGTACGTATTACATATTTTGAATGATTAGCATAAATGATAATTGTTAAAAAACTATTAAACTCTTAATTAAATTGCAGAGCAATATCAAAGAATCGATCAATTTAGAAGAAAATCTGAAATCTAATCTAATTAATAAAGAAAAACATATATCAGTTCTTGAAAACCAACTGTCATTGCTGGAAAAACAGTTACAAGAAAGGTAAATCAAATTTTGTTTTTTTTTGGTTCACTTTATACAAAAACTAGCTTTTACCCGCGGCTTCACCCGCCTGAATGTCGGAAAACATCCCACAGGGACGTGCTACCGAGATAAAAAATAGTTAATTCAGGTTAAACTAAACCCATGCAAATGCGTTGAGTCGATTTAGCGTGATTGGGTAACAAAAATCCAAACATATGCTGCAAAGGTCTCAATTTAGAAATCACACTACCACGATTACTGTTTATCCAAATTCAGTAAATACCAAGGTTGACAGTATACCTTTTAATGTACTTATGAAGTAAATTAAATAATACATAACCCTTGTTTTGTAGTGAATGCAAAATGGGATCATATGAGGAACAGTTATCCTATCTTAAAAATAATATTGCAGAGTTGCAGAAAGATTTTGGTGAATTTGAAAACCTAAATGAACTTCATGAAATAGTAAGTTTGACCGTATATACTTAGGAGTTTATTTATAAACGTTACTTAACGTTAAGAACTGATTAGCGACTGTTTAACCACCAAATTTTTTGACATTTACACGTCTCTTAACTAAGCAACATTTATAAATAAAGGGTTTAATAGGAATACACTCGTTAGGCGAATCAAGTTATGAACAAATAATAATTGGCAGTGTATAGAGTGCCACCAGTGGCACTCTATCCCTATCGGATAAAGTGCCACTACAGGCACCCTAGTAACACCGCCGCGGTCCGGCTAAAGTGCCGCAAGCATTGGATTGTCATTGTCACTGTCACTAAGTCACGTCACTTGGTATTTTGTTTGATTGTCGAGGTTAGATCTCTGTAAAACACCACATTCCCAAAACATTACATTCTCTTGTGCCTAAACGGACCCTGGCACTTCGCCGGCCGCTACCGCGGCACCGCTCGCTACGCTCGCTCGGCTCGTGCGTTGTGTGGTCACAGTTCTAACCTAACCTAACCTAAATAACAAGTGACAGTGACAATGCAACGCTCACGGCACCCTAGCCGGGCCGAGGCAGTGACACTAGAGTGCCGCAAGAAACTCGCGGCACTCTATACACTTCGATAATAATTTGATTGCTATTTACAGTCATCAAATTTTTATGTTTTACTTCTTAAATAATAAAAATGTTTAGGTAAATCAACAACGGTCCAAGCTGCTAGAAGTGACAAAAAAAAATGAAGAACTTGCTGAGGTATTGCAAAAGAAAGATGTGGAATTGGAGCAACAAATAGACACTATTGCAGCACAAGAACAGCTGGTGGCACAACGGAACGGTGTAATAAAGATGCTGTCAGGAAAAGATGAAGAGCAAACTAATATAATAAAACTGTTACGAAATAATTTGGAACTGAGAACTCAAGCAGATATGGATGTAAGTTGATACGGAAAATATAGATCTCCAAGGAAAAGTATGCGCTTCGGGAATCATCGTCTATCTTCGGAAATACGAATGCCTGATGATGAGACCTGCTAAAACCATGGACGTACCTCAGCGCTGCAAGGTTATTGTAGTGCGTGGCCAAACGCGGAACTTACGCCGTCATCTGGTTTTTTGCATACATTTCAAGCAGTGTTTCTTTCAGGCAAAATTCTCCAGGGGGGCGGTTAAGAGATCCGGGGGGGGCGGAGTAAATAAAGGAAACAAAGTACCTAATATTTAAAATCAATTCCAATTATTATAAATATTTTAATGAATAAAAGATGCTATAAAGGCTGAACCAAAATTGGATGTAGTTATGCAAACTAAAACCAACCCACAAAAAGTAAGTTTTGAGATTGACTTTGAAAAATTGACTATAACTAGGGTTAGTATCCTTAGCGACTTACGTTAATATAAGTAGGTACAAACTGTCTCAAGCAGCTTGAATCTTTTTTGAGTAAGTATATGAAAGTTGATTCTGTTGGTACCAATAACTCAATTTCACCAGTTTTTTGGGTTGGTTCTAGTTTGCATAACTATGTCCAATTGTCAAAGTAACATTGTAAAAAGCCACGAAGAATAATATTCTTTACAAAAATCTTTTCTAGGCGCTATTCTGGTTTCTGATTGGCTACTTTAATATGTCATGCACTACTCAATTCCTGATTGGCTGATTGAGTGCCACGTCACATCGATAAAGGGTTTCCAGCTCTAAAATGATACCAGGTTTAAATAATTTGCCAAATTGTAGGGATATTCGTCGCGAATATACGTAAATCTGCTGGAGACGCGCGAAAGTGAGCGAGTGGCAATCTATTGCTATTGATTGAGTTCCAAACGCCCCAGGGGGGCAATAAGGCAAGTAGTACCTGAAAGAAACACTGACTTCAAGTGACATTTCACAAAACAATTCCACAAATGTTTGTCAACCGTGACCGCTTGTGAACGTCATTCGAGCGCCAAAATATCCTTGCAGTGTATGTACTTGGCTATTTTGAATTACCATCAAAATTATCTAATATAACCGATAGAGGCCCCACCGTGTACATTTGTACACGGCAGACGCCAAGAACATCTCCGTCAAACCCCACCGTGTACATCGGTACACGGCTGGTACACGCGGCTTAAATCACTATTTTTACTGCTAAATAATGATTAATATCGTCTGTGGGCTGTCTCTCTATGGCTTGACGGATATTCTCGTCAATTAGAAGTAAAATTATCAAAAAATGATAGGTAAAAATTTCAAAAGTGACGTAAATCGCGCGTCAATGTCAAACCGGGCTTGAACGGTAAACGTGTAAAACGTCGGGGTTTCAGCGGCAACGCTATGCAATTCCAAAAAGCTTTTCAAAACTTTTGACGGACAAATCTGCGACAAAGCGTGGCGGCACAGGTATGGCGATTGGCGGTAGAAACATTGCAGTGGCGCACCCGCCGCCGCCGTTTGTCCTATTTCGGAAACACGAAACACACCGAAACGCATTCTTTTTCTGGTTAAACCAGAAAAAGAATGCGTTTCGGTGTGTTTACACACCTACCTGTATCTTACAATAAACAACATTTATATTTTATTGAAGGATTCGCGGTTGGGTTGAGGAATTCACTTCCACCTGACATTAGGATGCCAAACTATAGTATTAAATTATTTAAAAGAAGAGTGGATCAGTATCTTTCCACTTCGTTATTCATAGTTGCACAAGTATTTATTACACTAACTAATAGTGTAATAAAGAAACAGCAATAAAGGCTATTTTATTTTATTTTGATTTATTATATGCGACGTTGCCTACTTTCAGAATAAATGCTTTTAATTAGTTGAGCGCCTGGGGTTTTTACCTCGCATTTTTGTAACGGTGAATGATTTTTTAATATCGAGGTGGGATTTTGTTTTTTATACTATAAACTAGCTGCCCGCCCCGGCTTCACATGGGTAGCACTAAGTACTTATCTACGGCGCACCTACCTATCTACCCTAACTACCTACCTACCTACCTTCCTGCAACCATACATACATACCTACCTACCTGCCTACCTACCTACCTACCTACCTACCTACCTACCTACCTACCTACCTACCTACCTACCTACCTACCTACCTACCGCACCTTCACCTACCTATCCTAAGAACCTTCTCCTTACATAACAAACAACAAAAAAAGAATTGGCGAAATTGGTCCAACCGTTCACGCGCGTAATGCCGTCACCAAGGAAATAGGGATTCATTTTTATATTTAAATAAACAACTAGCTTTTACCCGCGGCTTCGCCCGCGTGGATGTTGCAAAATATCCCACGGGCACGTACTAACGGGATTACATACCTACCTAATAGCCGAGGAAAAGATCATTGACCCTACCGCTGCGCCCGCGTTGCCGTCAACAATAATAAAATTCTTTTGTTACGCGTAATTTTGAATCTGTGATATCTTTTAATCATTCATTTTTAAATGTCCAATTTAAATAAAATTGCTTATTGAATAAAGATTAATATAATACAGGTCATAATAGCTTCGGAAATAACAACGAAA
This sequence comes from Conistra vaccinii, assembly GCA_948150665.1. Taxonomy (NCBI): domain Eukaryota; kingdom Metazoa; phylum Arthropoda; class Insecta; order Lepidoptera; family Noctuidae; genus Conistra; species Conistra vaccinii. The sequence goes on along the minus strand of OX411324.1, from coordinate 14,775,062 downwards.
TTTTTATCATATTCTGAAAGATAAAAACGGTTGCTGTGGGTCATCTTTAGAAGATAGACGTATGCCATCGCGGACTGTTTATTTGTTGTACTTTTTAAGATGAACTATTCTGTAAAACATAATTTTTATGTATCTTTTACGGTTTACGCGGCGCACGCAAGTAAAGCTCCCAATCAGCATGATTTTTTCCGACATCTTCAACAATAATCGTCATATTTCAGTCAATAGGGATGATGCCCGGATAAAAAAAAAGAAATTCTATTTATGCCCGGTTTCTGAGTCACTTTTAACGGTGGTTTATCTATTCAATAGCACTATTGGTTCGATAACTCATGAAAGTGCGTTTCCGAACACCGCAACGTAAGATAAACTCCGTTAACTTAACTGACCAATGTGTGCCGTTTATCGGTTCCATAACTATATTTGACGTTTCATTTTATAGACTACATGTACTTTTAGGTTATATTAACGTGTATTATTGAATTAAATTGCCAGTTCAAGCTATATACATATTAAAAATTATTCAAAAGTGAAAACAATGAGTGTTCTTCTTCTTTAGCCACTTCGATAAGAAGCATTATTATCTCTTTTAGTAACATGTTTACTGCGTTCTCCAGATCCCAATATTTTATTTAAAGAATGGATAAAACAAACGATTGGAAAGACAAATAGACTTTTAACTTAAAATCAAACGGCAAAGCAAAAAAAATACCACGCGAAACAAAAACTATGAAGTGAAACAAGAGATAAGAAAGACCTTTAGTAGACATAGTCAAGTCTGCCCTATGAACTACCAACTTTTTTATGTTATTTTGAGAGCTAAGGAACCTATAAATTTTTTTAAATTATTTTCATGTCATTCAGTCAGGTATAAGTTTTTTTTTTTTCAAGTTGAATTCAAGTGAAAATGTGTCTCGAACATAGACTTTAATCTTGTGAACAAACTCTGAGCTTCTAGTAGTTAGAATTTGGGTTTTTGTTTTATAACAGGTGATCACACATTCTAGCCATAGTACCTACTGACAAAAAAAATATCAAAGAAACACCACCCAGAAGAAGTTAGACCAAAAACGCCTACAATGTAAGAAAATCGGAAAATATTACAAAAAAAATCATCTCTCGAAAACTACAAAATATCGCGGAACATACATGGGGGGGTTCAATCGATGGGTATTGGTGTCCCCTGATCACAGACCTTCGCTGGTACAGGTTACGAGGGACACCCTGTATATTATATGTATTATAATATAAGTCTTCTAAGTGTTTCAATATGAGATGCGTCCGACGCCTCTCGGCGTTATAGTCCTTTAAACAGGCCGCCCCTACGTAATAAGGGCGAATTTTTGCCGCCTTGAATGGGTTAAGGTACCTTGGGAGGGGTGGATTTTTGAGATGGCCCATCTCAAAAATCCAACCAATTATTTATGTTTTTGTTTTTTATTTTGTCAACAGGTGAACCAACGAATAAATGAGAAAAATGCAGAGATTGAAGCTCTTCTCACAAACTTGGAGACTAGGAAACAACAAATATCTCAATTAGAGCAAATACTTTTGACGTTAGAAGATCAGATTCGAAAAGCTAGCCTACAAAGGAGAAAAGATGAAGATAAGATTAAATTACTAGAACAGAATATGGCGGAATATGAAACATACCACATTGAGACTAGACGGAATGGTTTGCCTTCAAATAATTTAGATAGTATAATAAAAATTTTAGAAGACGAACTAGGTACATCTTTTGACCCGTCGTCATTGAATAATAAGCAACATGAGTTTGCCACACTTAAAAAGAAATACATAGGAGATCGTAGACGAGATAAGCTTGATAACTTTGAATGCCACAAAGGTAACAATATTCAGACGATGTACCAAAACGATCATGACACGCTTCCTACAAAAATAGTCATGGGCAATTTTGTAAAGAAAACATACATTCCAACTAATGATGAACAATTCAATGTTGATAATCTAGATCGTAAAAAAGCTATTACGAACATGGACACACAGAAAAGGATGTCTGCTCTTGAACCAAATATTGGTATGTACGCCAATACTCCTATGATCAAAGACAATAACTATCCACCGTTCAGAGGTCTACTACCAGCTGGTAGCCACCTAAAAGACAACTTGCTTTCTAGAAATATACAATTGTTGACAAGTAATCAACTACGTGACGAAAAAAAATGCAAGATGTTTAAAATTGCTGGCCATAGGCTCTGAGTGCTCTATTGATAGTTTCTGTATTGTTTGTGTTGTGTAGATTTTATATAGGTAGCTTCTAAAAAATAATTTCTTATAAATAAGAAATAAAATTTTCTTATTTGCCACTTAATTACACAATTTATTGACATTGTAACATGCAAAATAAACGTATATTTGAAGAGTCATAGCGTCATCTGTCATTCATATCCAAGAATGCCCGCAATCTGAAAGAATGAAAGATAAATTTAGCGGTGTTGTAATAAAAAAACCTAAGTAAGTAGATAAGCTACTAACTATGCGTTTGCACCAGAAAACATGTCGATGTTTCGAGACTTGTCACATGAAACAAATCTCATTACTTGTTTTGTTGGACTTGCGTTCGCACTGCACGAAACATGAGTTAGGGCCGGTATCCACCAAACCAGAGACGAGAGGAGACGAGAGGAGATGTGCTGCGAAGCTGGCAGGTTATTTCCACCAAAGCCGAGAGGAGAAGTGTAGCGGAGAAGAGATGTGAGCTTTATGTAGCAGAGATGCGAGGCGTGGGGAGAAGACAGCGGGGTGCGGGGTGCGCGAGCGCGTTAGCCGTCCTTCCGCCCGACTAGACACTTCTCCGCTCTGCCGCGCCGCTTGCTCGCTCGTCGCACAAAATTCTATAGAAAAATGAGACATCTCCTCTCCTCTCCGCTTGATCCATTTCCACCCAAGCTAAGTGGAGAAGAGATGTGGAAATAACGAAATCAGATTGGTTTATTCAAACACATCTCCTCTCGTCTCCTCTCCTCTCCGCTCTGGTGGATACCGGGCCTAAGTCAGAAGACAGATGTCAAGATTTGTTATTATCTGCGTTCGCACTGTCTAGAAACATTTGGGACAGCGCTCCTTGATATATACAATATATTGTACATGTTTTGTATAGACATTTGTCACATTTGAGTTCGCACTGTCGTTGTTTAGGTCAAATTATGTCTCGCAACTTGTCTATTGCTTGAATTTTAGTGTTATCCGAATATGGCAGTAAACATCCCGTGTTTATATCGAAACATGGAGTGGCCCAAAGGAGACACGATTAAGTTTGTAGAACTTTGGCAAGGCTTTCCATGTCTGTGGAATAGGTACAAAATGTACAAACTATAAAAACCGAATAAAGCGTCGACATTCTTTATTACAACTAGCTGAGCAAATGGGCTTGGATAGTGTTATTCCAATCGATAAGAAAATTACATCTTTGAAAACTCATTTCAACAGAGAATTAAATAAATCAAAAACAAAATCGGGAGCCGGACTAGACGAGGTGGGTCAGTCGAGCTGGGTATGCTTTTAACCATCTCCAATTCATCAAAGATATAAATCTTATGCTAGCCACACACGTAACGATTTGCTTGCGCAAAGGACATCATTCAAGTGTCGAACATTTTGTACCCAAAAACTAAAGTGCCGTTCAGTAAAAAAAAAACATGGTTTTCTTATGGAAAATAACACCCTCAACAATTTTTACTATTACAATGAGAGTACAATTTTATTAACCCTTCCGCTGCTATTTAAGTTTGAAAAAGAAAATACAAAAAATATATAATATTTTGACATAAAATGTTTCGGGCATTACATTAATGTTTAAAACGAGAAACAACCTAGCTACCTCTTCATAATTTCAGCTGGAAGACTTTCACTGCTGGACATAGGCTGCCCCCAACATCGCCACTTCGACTGGTTCTATGATTCTGGCATCCAGCGGATTCCTGCGGTATTCACTAAGTCATCGGCTTAGTGAAAACCGCGAGAACGTCCACACGCTTCGTCTTCCGATACGCGGTTGCCACCCCAGAACGTTTCGGCCCCATGCCCATCGGCCATCTTTTCTGCGAGCAATGTGCCCTGCCCACTGTCATATAAGTTTGGCAATTTTTCGGGTTATGTCGGTTACCTTGGTTCTCCTGCCCGATCTCTTCATTTCTATTTCGGTCACGTAGTCAGAGAAACTCCAAGCATAGCCCTCTCCATTGCCCTTTAGGAGACTTTCAGCATTCTAATGAGGCCCGTTGTAAGCGACCACGTTGCAGCTCCATACGTCATCACTGGCAACATGAGAGACAAGAAGATATTGCGTAGCTTCCCGAATAGGTACTGCCCAGCCGAGTCGGACAGTTTATTCTAGGTAAACGTAGTCGTCCATAACTTCCAGTGTAGAGTCTCCGATCTTCATGAAGGTCGGTGTTACATGGGCATTTGACATGAACTTAGTTTTGTCCATGTTCATTTTAGGCTGCCTGTCCACTGGAGCGGAGAGGAGCGGAGATGTGCCAATATTAACCAATAGAATCTTGACTCCGCCCCTGAGTTTAGATCAGTGATCCTAAGTCAAGATTCTATTGGTTAATATTGGCACATCTCCGCTCCTCTTTTCTCCGCTCCGCTCCAGTGGACAGGCAGCCTTAAGACCTTCTCTTTCGGAAGTTCTACTGAGGTCATCGAGCATTGTAATTGTATCGGACCTCCGATATAGTAGTCAGGGCTGAGACTATCTCAGCCATGACAACTATATCGTTGGGAAACCGAAGGTAAGTTACGTAGTTGCCATTGAAGTTGATTGCTATGCCTTTCCAGACCAGAACCTTGAAGACATCCTCCAATGCGGTACACAGTTTGGGAGAGATAACACTCTCTGTCTCACCTCACCTCGCTGCAAGAGGATAGGTTTCGAGGTCTGGTCCTGGAGTCGGAACGACATAGTAGCAGTGTCTTCATATAGACACTGCAACACCTCGGTTTACCGATAGTGCATCTGGCACCATTGAAGACACTATAGTACAGCCCAAGTCTCGATCGAATCGAAGGCTTTCTTGCAGTCCACAAACGCTATGCAGAGGGGCAGGTCATATTTTTCAATCTTCTGTATAATTTGCCGTAGCGTATGTTTGTGGTTTACGGTGCTAAAGCCTTTACAGAATCTGGCTTATTCGGGAGGCTGGAAGTCGTCAACTTGCGCTCGAGACGGTTCGTGATAACTCTTGAAAACAGCTTGTAGACATGACTCAGAAGTGAGATGGGTCCATAATTCTTAAGCAGGGCATTGTATCCGTTTTTAAAAAAGAGTTTCACCACACCTCTGGTCGCTTGTCTGCCTGTGGCGTTTTACCCTCGACTTTAACGGAATCAAATTGTGGGGCCGGCTTAAGAACAGATATTCCACCGGCCTAGTTGCCTGCTATTATAAATATAATACAGAGATTTCAACATGTTTTCATGTGAATGTTTCGCCAGTGCAAACGCACAGTTACGGCCCATTCACGACTTCGGTCTTAGCGGCGAACTGTAAAAACAAATGCACAGAAATGTATGAAGCATGCCACGGCGCGCCGCTTTTTAGTTCCCACACCGCGCCGCTTGCCGCGCCGCCCAAAGTCGTTAATGGTCTGTTAGGAAGACATCCATAGACAATATAGGAATTTATAATGCTACATTTTATGTAACTGCTACGTCTGTCGTAATGGGATGGTATAAGTACCAAAATATAGAATGTAAGCATTGGAAGAAAACTAAACTTGAATTTTTGATGGGATTCATCACAGACGGGTTTGACGATCCGTCCTGATGTGAGCGCAAGATCTCTCTCTCGAGAATGGCGCGGCGCCGCTCGAGCTGCGTGCGCACACGGCCCTCGCGCTCCAGCTGCAGGCTCTGCGCCAGCACGGCGCTCTCCAGGCGCAGCACGCGCGCGCGTTCCGCCCGCAGCGCCGTCCACGTATCGGCGGCGCCCGCGCACACCGACGACAACGACCTCGACACCTATTCAATTTGAAACCATACATTTCCTGAATGAGTGTACTCTAAATTCACATTTTGTTTGCAGCATAATCATTTTGCGTAATTTGCCTGACACAAACTTTTCTTTTGACAGACCAAATTACGATAATATTGAAAATAAACCTTGTGAGAGATCAACTAACTAGAGGAGTCCTAAACGAAGATTTAGATATTTTCGTCCTTATGAAAACGTCCTAAAAGCAACTAGGCGACGGAGTGCCAGAAACGGTACCTACTCCCTTTCTTCTCCGAAAATTGTTTAAAAAAAAACACAGTAATAGTGTTCATGATTAACCGACATTGAACGTCATCTACTAGCTGAATGTCAGGTTCGCGAGTGTATTTATCAGAAATGGTCGTAATGTATCAAAAAAATGAGAACCTTATTAATAACAAATTGTACCACTTGTGAAATAATTTGTACGTCGTCGTTGGATCGCAAGTTATTGCAATAGTTTCATACACCCGCCATTCTGACGTCAGCTGGGCACTGTATTTTTGTGTACCTAAGATTACTGAACATGGATAGATTGTATAGAGCCTAATTCGTACCTCTCAAAAAATACCTTAAATCAGTGAAATCTTATCGGAATTAGACAGAAATTGAATTATTTGTCAACAGCCCTTCCTTTATACAGAGTGACTTGTAATTAGACGTATTCCTTCCAGGACGTGAAAGTGTGACCCTTTTGCAACAATTAAGATGTGCGTGTGAACTGAGGGACCAAACTGGGAATTCGCGAAATGAAAATCCTAGGATTTAGTAGTACACTTAAAACAATTGTAGAACGAATCTGGGAATTTGTAAGCAAATATATAAAAAACTACGACCCATAAAGTGTGGTCCCTCAGTTCTCACAGACGATCAGCCAGATCTCGGAAAGTATCTTAAAAAATATGGTTTTGTGAATACAGACATTTAGTAAAGAATTTGTAAAGATATTTACTAAATAACAGACCACAAAGCATAAAAGATAAAAAAAAATATAACGACTGAACTGTGGTCCCTCAGTCCACATAACAAAAATAAATATTTTAGTGAATATTACTGAATAAAATTAATAAAACCGTTCTTTTTCTACGTAAAGTTTTAGTAAAAGTCTTAAAACATTTTGTAAAAAAGAAATTGAGCTAAAATATCAAAGCATTTTGAAGATAGCCATGATTAAAACTGGTCCCTCAATTCTCTCCTCCACTGACATATGTGCGTGTGCTAGCTGCTAGACGAGAGGAATATCAGAAAGTCTAGTGTACTTAACTTTTAGTAATAAGTTTCTACTAAATAATAGGTATCTAAAATTGTGTATTTCTTACCTCTTAGCTGAGATAATATAATTTTTTTAATCCTATGAAAATGGATCGAGCAGTGTGACCACACAATTAAACAAAATTTAGAGAGTACTATTATACTTTATAATATATAATTATTTAGACGAAACGAAAACAGGGTTGTACGGTTAATTTAATGCTATTTTACATGGCTTATGTGTATTTAGTAAAAAGTAGTTTACAATTTTTTTACATAGTTTTCGGGTTATTTTTGAATTTAACATCGAAATGACGAACGTTACACAGAAATTTAACTATTTTGTCAGTAATTTTTTTACTTGATAAGTTAATTTCCGCACGACATTGTGCACATTTCCCGTGCAAATTAATTTTATCATCCTCAATCTTGTTTTTCTTAAATACCCATGTGCAGGGTAGTTTTGAATGTATCTGTAGTGGTTACACCGCCACATACGAACTACGCAACGAAGACATGACGTCACTCAATTCCTGCATCGCGCAGTTAGAGTTTACCGAGCGAAAAACATAGATAAGACTATCCGAAATCAACATGCCCAGTTGCCCGCCAGACATAACACCCGTCTGGTTGGAGGATCCACCCTTTTCTATGGTGGATGAGTGAACTTTACACCCCGTTCCTCATACCCCTAAATTGGTGACCCCGAGAATGAACGTCAACGCAGCCTTCGTCCAACTTCTTCAGCGTGACGTCATCATCATCACTCCCGCAAGCTTTCGTGAGGCGAGTCACACAGCCAGCCAGCACCCACGGCTTCAACGGGTATCCTGACCACCAGCATGCAGCGAAAGCGCATTCCTGGTCATCACCCTCAGCCACATCACCCCGACTCACTGGGGAATCACCTCAGTCACCGCAATCACCTCAATCACCGCAATCACCACAATCACCACAATCGCCGCAATCACCGCAAAACAGTTCCGACCCACCGTGAACTGTGTGGCACCCGGTTCCGACTCACTGGAACCACAATCACTATCGCCGCAATCACTGCAGACAGTTCCGACCCACTGTGAACTGAGCGGCACCCGGTTCCGCTTCCAACTCACTGGAACCACAGCTGGCACTGTGAAGCATCGCAAGATCCAAGATTCAGCCCACTATCGACCTTCGGTCTCCGGAGGGGAGTAATGTAGTGGTTACACCGCCACATACGAACTACGCAACGAAGACATGACGTCACACAATTCCTGCATCGCGCAGTTAGAGTTTACCGAGCGAAAAACATAGATAAGACTATCCGAAATCAATATGGGCAGTTGCCCGCCAGACATAACACCCGTCTGGTTGGAGGATCCTCCCTTTTCTATGGTGGATGAGTGAACTTTACACCCTGTTCCTCATACCCCTAAATATCCAAATTTTTTCTTTCAACATGTGGCTCCATTTGTACTTTGGCAACGTTTTATATTGTGTATCATTTGACTGAAGTACTGACTAACAAATATACTTACATTCATTAAGCTACATCCAAATGTCACTAACTTAAATAAAAGTAGGTATTATATTATATATTTTTCAGGAAGTTGGCAGCCGAATGGAGGGAAAGAGGCATTGTCCTTGGCGAAGCGAGACTGATAAATCTACGTTTCGCCGACGACATTGTCCTATTTTCATCCTCAGCCACTGAACTTGAATTGATGCTCCAACAACTAAGTAATGCAAGCCTCGAGGTTGGACTGAAGATGAATATGTCGAAGACCAAAGTTATGTGCAACAAAACACCTGGAAGCATAAAAGTAGACGGGGAGACAATACAACATGTCCAGGAATACCTTTACTTGGGCCAAGTAGTCTCTTTCCAGGCGAGGCAAGATAAAGAAATCACAAGACGAACGGAAAACGCCTGGAAGAGCTACTGGTCCATGAAGGAACTTTTCAAGGGTGAGTTGCCTATGACACTGAAACGCAGGCTCATGGACATGTGTATTCTTCCCGTCTTAACCTATGGTGCACAAACTTGGTCTTTGACTAACATCCAGAAATCCAAACTCAAGGTCTGCCAGCGAGCAATGGAGCGCAGTATACTAGGCGTTAAATTAACGGATCGTGTTCGAAACACAATACTGCGCTCCAAAACGAAAATAGCTGACGTGGCTCAAAAGGCTGCCCAACTTAAATGGCACTGGGCAGGACATGTCTGCCGCATGTCGGACAAACTGTGGGCCCAAATAACACAGAACTGGTGCCCTGAGACAATGAGGCGGGGACGCGGCAGACCACGTAGGAGATGGCGGGACGAGCTGGATAAGTTCCGTCAAAATTGGGAGGAGGACGCGCGGGCTCGCGAACGATGGAAGGAGTGGAGGGAGGCCTTTGCCCAGGAGTGGGACAGCACAGGCTAGCATAAAAAAAAAAAAAGGTATTATACTATGTGATTATTTAATTTTGTAATCTACTTTTTACTAAATACACATAAGCCATGTAATATAGCATTAAATTAACCACACAACCTTGTGTTTGTTTCGTCTAAATAATGATATATTAAATTAAGTACTGTCTACATTTTCTTTAGTTGTGTGGTTACACTGCTCTATCTATTTTCATAGGATTAATAAAATTATATTATCTCAGCTAAGAGGTAAGAAATACACAATTTTAGATACCTATTATTTAGTAGAAACTTATTACTAAAAGTTAAGTACACTAGACTTTCTGATATTCCTCTCGTTTAGCAGCTAGCACACGCACATTATGTCAGTGGAGGAGAGAATTGAGGGACCAGTTTTAATCATGGCTATCTTCAAAATGCTTTGATATTTAAGCTCCATTTCTTTTTTACAAAATGTTTTAAGACTTTTACTAAAACTTTAGGTAGAAAAAGAACGGTTTTATTAATTGTATTCAGTAATATTCACAAAAATATTTATTTTTGGTATGTGGACTGAGGGACCACAGTTCAGTCGTTATATTTTTTTTATCTTTAATGCTTTGTGGTCTTTTATTTAGTAAATATCTTTACAAATTCTTTACTAAATGTCTGTATTCACAAAACCATATTTTTTAAGATACTTTCCGAGATCTGGCTGATCGTCTGTGAGAACTGAGGGACCACACTTTATGGGTCGTACTTTTTAATATATTTGCTTACAAATTCCCAGATTCGTTCTACAATTGTTTTAAGTCTACTACTAAATCCTAGGATTATCATTTCGCGAATTCCCAGTTTGGTCCCTCAGTTCACACGCACATCAATTAAGCACCCCATAAAGCCTAGGCGAAAATACATGGGATTCGAGAAAATACAAATTTTAAGAATTTTTGAAAATTTACCAGAATTCGTCACTAAATATAATTTTTCTCCAATCTCTTAAATTAAATGGCCTTCATTACTATTCCGTTGGATACCTAATACTTCAACAAACATTTCAATGTAACCAAATTTTCTAAAACATCAAACACTTAATAGTTAGAGGAAGAAGCTTATTAACCATTTTCAAAAATTATCTACGTACATGAACTTTGACACCAGTGTGGCTACCATGAGTTTCATGTGCGCGTTTCTAGTGGCAAACCGTCAACGTTGCGCTAACGTCGCGAGTTTCTTGGCAACAGTTACAACCACGCCACGTTAACGTTGCGTTCAGCGGGTGTAACGTTTGCCACTAGAAACTCGCGACGATAACGTCGCGTCTGTACAACGTTGGCGCTGCGCAGACGTTGGAGAAGCGCCAACGCTCGTAAAACGCCAGTGGGATAGCGGCCTTAATGATATGCCAGTCAACGTTTTGCCATATCATTAATGTAGGGTAGCCATGGTTTAAGGTGTAGTAAAAATTGCCAAGTGATAACGACTAACTTGGATGGAAGGTGCGCTCGCCGGCCGCTGCCGCGGCACCGCTCGCTACGCTCGCTCGGCAAGCACGCGGCTGGTCACAGTTCTAGCGTAACCTAACCCATTTCGTCGGGGTGTCACAAGCGGTGTTTTTTTAAACCTATTTTATGTTGTATTTCACAGCGAGCGCTACTTTCACCAAGTTAATCGCTTTCCTTGAATCATATTTGGAAATAAAATAAAAGTCCTTCGACTTTCTTTGCGTGTGGTCACCCTACTTTGTTTGAAATTGTTACTTGTAGGTACGTCGTTGTTGTAATGTCATTTTGGTCCGAAAAACCAGAAAGCACGCTCTGTCGACCACGTGTTCAGGTTCACCAAACAAAAAGTCACATATTATATGTATTACGCGATGATTGGGTATTCGCGCGATATCCGCTTTCAAATAGGACGCGGCCATCGTTCCGCTCTTTTATGAAACTGTCATCAATCATGTCGCGTTTGTACGTCATAATTCATACAAACGATCCCGTCGATCGCGTAGTCGTGCGGTGATCAATAGTTTTGATATGGACGCCAGGAATAGGGTTGCCAACATTTCATCGGCGAAATATAGTATTTTTTTAAATAAGCTATAAAAAATATACTTATACATTTTTACATTTTTGGCGGCGTTAGTAGCGGCGCACTTGAACTTGACGCATTTTCGTTATCACTGCCACTTTCCATAACTAATTTAATTAGGACATCAACTTCTCAAAAGAAAGAACAACATCAAATTGATAATAATTACCAAAATCCCAAAACAAACAAATTACTAATTGTTAAACAAAACAATTATATCAGATCAATCATTTGAGTAATATATGGTAATCAATTTGACATTATTGACAAGTTCGGAACGCATTAACAGATGAGTAAATGAAAAGTATTAGTCAAAAGTTAATGTAAAGGCACGTTCATAATTTTTTTAAATGAGGTTTTGTTTGCTAGATTTCGATGTTGAAAATATAGTATTTTTGTGTACTGTATTTCTTCAACAGTATATAGTACGCAGACCCGAAATATAGTACAATACTATATATTATAGTACGGTTGGCAACCCTAGCCAGGAATGATGCATTTTGGTAAGGAGCAGGTAGATAAATTCACCACGGCTTGGCCAGCCTCGTCAAGCACAGGCGGTTCCGCACGGCCGTCGAGCAGCGCGGATAAGTCGCGACGCGCACGGACCATCCGCGAGAACAGGTCGGCGGATCGCTCGTGTCGCTCCAGCATGAGCGCGCGCGATGCCGCCGCCGTCACCAGCGCCGTCCGCTCGCGGGACAGCGTCTCGACTTGCATGTGCAATTCCAGGAGCTATTGAAACCAGAACAAGTATCTAGAGTAAGTATCAAAGTATGTGTATAGATAATAAAAACTTTTAACAAAAAAAAACCAACGGACTCCCAAAACAAAAAATGGTACCCCCTCGGGAGCACTACCACGGTATACGGTATTCCAACTTCATACAAACGGACGAAGCGCGAGCTATACCTACGCGCCTCGATCGAGGTATGCGCGAGGTATGCAGACAGTCGCGTCTGTGCCGCAGTGACGAACGAACGGTGTGTTGTTTTGTTAACAATAACCGCGCGATTTTTACACTAAAAATAAATTCAAGTACATATTTAATATGACGAGTAGAATATATTGTTGCTGTTTTTGGTTGCATGAATTTGGCAATAACGCATCCAGAGATAACTTTTTTTAGATAACCTGGAAACTTTGAAAGGTATTATTAATAACAAACAACAACAACAAAATTATTTTATAGTCTTAATAAAAAATAATTATCTTACTATAAAATATTTTATTATTTTACAGTCTTACTAAAAAATAATTTTACTTACTGGTAGGTAGGTACATAATGTGTGTCTTTTTAATGGATAAGTATTTCCTTTTATCTCCCGAAAAAAAGATGTCTGGATTAATAAATAAAGTGAATAGAGTAAAGGAAAGTGAAACACGAGTGAAATAGGTAGTTATAGGCGGTTCATGAATCATGATACGGTAGGTACGCTTGTTTTAAAACCTCGGGCATTTGTGTTTTGTTTTGTTATTCAATTCACAAAGTATTTTATTTATTTGTGTAGATAAAAAAAGTATATTTACAATCACAAAAGTAAATGGAAACACAAAGTAGGCAAATGTAATTAAAATGCTGGAGGCGGGCAGCCCTATCGCATGTTTACGTACCGCGCGGCTGTAGGCATTTATTTCTAAGATACGGCTTAGTTATAATACCGTATACCGTGGCACTACCCTTTCAAACAAAAAACTATTGTCAAAATCGGTTCACAATTGAAAGAGACATCGGTGAACATACTTAAATAAATAAAAACATACATACTTAAACTCGAACATAGAACCTCATCCTTTTTGGAAGTCGATAAAAATTAAATGGTGTTCGTTGGTAAGCCACTTGAGAACGGCTGGAGTGATTTGGCAGTTTTTTGTAAATGTTCGTAATTTTCCGACTTAGGTTATCATGAGGAGAAAAAAAATGGAAAACATTTAAATTCGGGAAAAACTGAACGTCCTTTTTCAATGGGACGTTTGTACGAAATTATTGACGTGTGTCGAGTCTGCCAGTTAACTTTAAAAACAACAATCGCAACCAGAAAAAAAATCATCGGGCAGTCTTTGGAGACTGGCGATAGAAGCGAAAACTAAGTAACTTTTTGATACAACGTAACGCCATCTAACGAGAATGTCAGGAATTTATGTGGTTTGCTGTCAGTACAAGAGCGAAAGTACAGCTTTCGTTCTCCATCCTAAAAATTCAAAAAAAATAAAAGAGTGCGTTGTCAACAACATTTCTACTCTCCCTCCGTCTTTCGAATTTTCGACCTGTGGCTACCATGAGTTTCATTTTACCATCTCGATCGTTTTGGCGCGTTTCGCATCGAGCGCGTTTGGCGCTCCGATTGGCAGCCGGCCGGCCTTCACCGGTGAAGGGCCAATCGGAACGCCAAACGCGCTCGATGCGTTTGATCGAGAAGGTTAAATGAAACTCATGGTAGCCACACTGGTAACGTGTCCTGACGCGAGTTTAACATTTTTTACCCATCCCATAAAACTGCACAACGCCGCTAAAGAAGTTTTCACTTCAAAAAACAAGGCCGTTGACATATTTATTCTCTTTACAAAAGCTGTCGAATTATTCTTTAGTTAAAAATTATCTGACGATTGCAAACTCTGCCCTTTTTTTTAGTGAATTCCGATCTATAAAATCTGCTACAATGCTACTCTACAAAACTGAACCTCTGTATGTAGATCTTGGTTCGGGACTTCTTTTGAGTAACCTTCGTAGTTCCGCAAACGTTTCACTTCGAGACGTAGCGCGGCGAGCTGGTTCTCGTATTGTGTCATACTTTGTTCCCTGTTAGGAAGGAATATGCATTCATTATTATAATGCTTTTTGTGTAACAAACATTTTACATTTTTCCCGATCAATCCCGAAACATTACGTAAAGAATTAGCGCACACGAGTGACTCTTTGTCACCGTGACTGTTCTGTCACTCTTGTCCGGTTTCGGTCTACAAATATATATGGAGATGCGCACACTTTACGACGCCACGAGACAACCCTAGTGTCACTTTCATTGTCGAAGTTTATAAAGCATTGTGTAAAACTATTCATTTATTAGCCTGTCACACCAAAGGGGCTGTACCTAATTTTCTTTTTACGATATTTTCTTTAACGTCTATGAGTTCGTAGTATAATGATCGTTTTTTTTTTCAAATCTATGCTAGTCTAAAGACGGATTTCATGGATTTCAAAAAGTTTGATGACTGTCATCCGTCGTGAGCGCATTCCACTTTAATGACGTGACGTGTTATTGACAGATTTGTTTTTATCACGTTGACAAAGTCACTCGTGCGCGCTAGCTCTTACTTACATTGATTTTTCATTTTCTCGATGTTCTTCAATAATATGTTGCAGTTTAACAATCTTTTGTTCTCTGTCCACCAATTCTGTTGCAATTTTTTCTTGTACGGTGTCCGGTCCTTCTTGCTAAATCACCAAGTCAACTTTATAATTTCACTTAAACTCAATTGGAAGCCATTTAATTATTTAACTTTATTTGGAATTACTTACAGCTATTCGAGACAACGAGTTCAAAAAGCTATCTTTATCAGCTCGACTCTGTCTAAGCTCTTCCTCTAAACGACATAAGGCTACTCGAGACACTTGAAGTTCTTTCCATATCTCAGTTTCTCTATCAGTAGGCTCATTTTCTGCAAATGGTGAACTCGTTAAATTATAGTTTCGTTATGTAATTACGTGATGCAGTTTGTTATTCTGATGGCTTACCTTTTGAAGGCACATACTCGAGACACCGCCGACGTTCCAGATCCACAAGTCTTACAGAGCGTTCACGTAAAGACTGTAACTGGTCTTCTAATTCTTTAACTTTGGCATCCAACTCTAGGACGCGACCCTCCGTCGCTACTTTGACTTTTTCCTGCGTAGAAAGCTATGTTGAAACAAACATTATATCGATTCTTTGAACGGCTCAAGTGTATTATGTAACATGACCCGAATGCTTAGCACCTGTTCCGCTACCTTCGCCTGCAGGGATTCAGCGCGCGAGCGGTACTCGGCTTGCTTGATCATGGCCGTCTTCTCCGCTTGCTCAGCCTGCTCACGGAGCTCTTTCACTCTAAGTGGCATTTGTAATCATTTTTAACAATATTAAATACTGACACATGTAATACAATAGGCGAATTGATAAGAACCTAAGTTCCAAAGCATCTCGTTGACGTAACAGTGTATCAATCGTCATTTCTCCATTTTTTGAAACTTCTATTAACTTCCTCGAACGAGCATCGTAACTAGACTCCCGATGACGATACTGAAAGTAAATGCAGCCGATCAAATGATATGTCGCGATTTTGCGAGAATTTTAAGAAGTCATTACTTACTAAAGCCGCGTATTAATGGAAACAAAGATGAGAAACAGTGCTGGAACATTGATCCCCGCTTATTCAAATGTTAAGTGTCAAAAATATTGCGCATTATCATGAATAGAGAACATTCCATGTTGCCAGCAACATGATTCATCAAATTCCGCAACACAAAAACCTGCTGCTGAAACAATGGTGTGCAACTTTGTTTCCTAATGAATATGGGGCTGAAGGATGCAAGCAGACCGCGTTCGACGACATTAGTGTGGCAATTCCCGTATTTTTAAGAAAGTTCGGATTCTAATCGGTCTCAACAGTCAGAAAAGCTTCTAATTTACCAAAATGTTCAAAAAGTTTTTGACATTGACTGTCGTTGAGACGAGATTGTGACTTGAATTTGGATGTTTTTTAAGTGCGAGAATTCTCCTTTAATGTCAGATCAACCACAGTTCGGATTTTGGAACATAAAATTTATGAGGAAAGAAGTGATAGATTCTGGGGCGACCGTCCGCGTCTGTCGACGACGATTGCCCGCGGTCTTTTTGCACCCTAACTGAGTAAGGGATATGTGGGATATTTTCGATCCCTCAGCGTGGGATCGTAATGTAGAGTGTTACAACTTCACTGTCGAATTGTTATGTTGTGCGAGTCTGTTTACGAGTTGCTCGAGGTCTTTGTGTTTTTTGCGCGACGTGTCGAGCTCAGTGCGCGTGTCCTTGAGCTGCCGCTCCAGCGTGGCAATGCGCGCGCGCGCCACTCGCAGCATGCTCTCCGCAGCCGACACCACTTCCTTCAGAGCTTCCCTTGCAGCCCGTTCCTTCGACAACTCCTCGGATAAAGCCTGCGGATCATTTTAATACAACATCATTGATCATCCTCTAGGAATTTCACTAGATTTCCCCAAAAAGATATTTATGCCAAAGTAGTTAATTTGAACTAAGAAGCTCTTCATCAATTAATCTTCCTAGCCTTTTCCCAACTATCTTGGGGTAGGCTTCCAGTCTGACCGGATGCAGCTGAATACCTGTATTTTACATGGAGCGACTGCCTATCTGACCTCCACAACCCAGTAACTGGGTAATACGATACCCCTTGGTAAGACTGGTGTCAGACTTTCGGTCTTCTGACGACTCGTAAGTAACGACTGTCAAAGATCCACAAATGACAGCCGGGACCAACGGCTTAACGTGCTTTCCGAGGCACGGAGGAGTCTCGGTATGTAAAGATCCGCTGACCAACCCCGGCAAGCATAGCTTAACCTGATGGATCGACCCGTGCGGCTTGTTATTACTTAGCCACGAGCTCCTCTTAAGAAGCTCTTCATCAACTTCTAAAAATCCAAGTTCTTTTCTTTGGAATTAGAACATTTATATTATAAATAGATAGATAGATCAACGACCTGATAGTTAGGCAAACTTTCCGACGACTGTCCTTCATTAGCATCTTCAGAATCTTTCTTCGGAAGCTCTTCGAATTTATGTTGCAGTATCAAGATCTCCTTTTGTAGACGCTCAACCTTCTTCATCAGAGTTTCTCGATCGACCCAGGGTATCCTAAACATCACAAAAATGTCGAATAAGTATGAACTATCCTATAATATTAAATGAGTATTTACAATTTTCACCCGAACAGAGATTTGCGCTTTTTTAATCTAATCAAAGAGACTTCATGCCTTTTTCAACTCATGTCTTGGTCAACTGTGTAACTGTGTGTAATAAAATATGATAAATTAACATAATATTTCATCAAATTAAATACATTTATTAACCTTAATTTGCGTATTCAGAACATTATTTTGTATACAGTATACATGTTGTTTAGTATACAATACAGCACACTCGTATCACACTCCTATCATAATGTACAATACAGCACACTCGTATCATAATGTAAATCGGAGTCACACGTAATCTGTTCGATTTATCCCTAACACGATGTGTGACTCTAAAACAATAGCTGGTCCAAACTGCCCCCAATTACGCAATGCACGATCAATTTTAAATTGAAACCAATCGAAAAAGATTTTTTTTGTCGAACTTATGAAGCAATGGACTGGCAATCTTTTTCAATTGGTTTCAATTTAAATTTGATCGTGCATTACGTAATTAGGGTGCAGATGCAGACGACAACTAGCACAAGACAGAGTGAAATGGGCATCACTGGAGGAGGCCTTTATCCATTCTGGGGTTCCGGTAGATTAATTAAATAAATAATTAGATTTAGATTAGAAACAAAAAATATATAATATTTATGTTATTATATCGGTACAAATAGTTAAGACACAGATACTTCTAAAGATATAAGTAAATAACACAGAATAAACGATAACCATACCTAATACACATGGATATATTATAAGAAATGTAAATTTACTGGAAATAAAAGGCTTTTTATTAAAAAAAAATTTGTTAGGTATATAGACTTTAGTCATGGTTCTTTCAGGATTGGGAAAAATTTACAAAATCGCCTTATTACTACTAAATTGGTAGTATCTGCATTAAATATGACACATGGCTTCTCAATCTATACGGACACTGACTTCTTACTCCTTTGCGTGTAGAGGAAGCCCAGGACGTGGTTCTGTAATCTGTACACGAGTAGGTGAAACAAGCAACTTACTTATTAATAGTATCGGTCTCTTTTGTATCTTGGCCAAGGGACCGGGCATCAACAGACATTATTGAAAGTAATGAAACTTAGAACTTACTTTGCCAATTCTAGAGAGTAATTAATTTTAGCTTTTAAGTTCTCTGCAGTACCGGCCACCATTCTGTGTAATTTTTCTGTTTCATTATCAAATTCTGTATTTTTCGTTTTCCATTCTAAATTCTAAAACAGAAGAAAATCATCTCATATTAGCTCTTTAATAACATGGAGAAGAAAAAGCACTTTAGTGATGGTCACGAAGCCAGCACCCTAATTACGTAATGCAAAATCAATTTTAAATTGAAACCAATTGAAAAAGATTGCCAGTCTATTGCTTCATAAGTTCGACAAAAAAAATTGAGCAGATTTTTTTGTCGAATTTATGAAGCAATGGACTGGCAATCTTTTTCAATTGGTTTCAATTTAAAATTGATCGTGCATTGCGTAATTGGGGGGCAGGAGACTAGATAGTGATGTGGTACGAATCCTTCTGCAACCTTCGTAATTGGTGAAGACGTCTTTATCGGATATGAGGCCCGTTGTCTGTGATGAGTTCACGATGACCACAAAGAAGTACTAACAGTAAGGTAGGTAGATCGATCGTTGCGGTGCTTGCCCCTTAGCAGATTGAGCAGCTCAATTCGACGAGCCATTAACTCTGCGCTAACCGCCAACATTTCCTCAGGAATTGGGTTTAGTTGCGAAGTTATCTGCTGAAGCGCATGTGGACCTACAGGAAACGACCATAAAATAATTACGTAAATAAGGATTTTTGTAGTATTCGCACTACTTATATTGATTTTCAATGTCTTTCGTTTTAATAGCTTTGCAGGTGCTTGTTCCAGGTAAATCAGTAAACGGATGAACTTTCGGCTCTATAATAATCTGATGGTTCTCACCCAAAAGGCCACCTATCTCCGACTGTAATGGCAGTTCAAGGTCATCGCGGATGAGCATGAGCAAGTCATGCGCCGGCCAGCTGCTGACCGACAACACGCGCACTTCGCCCAGAGAGTCGTCCACGTTAGCGATGCCGGCACGAGCCTCCAGCTCTTTCAACTGGGCAAAGCTTTCCAGTAACGAGTTCTACACAACAACAATCATCTATATAATAAATGAATTTAATAAATGAGTTGGCAAATAAATGAATCTGAATCTGAAAAAAAAATATAATAAAAAATGCTGTTCGTTGGTAAGCGCATCACTTCAAGAACGGCTGGACCGATAATAATATGGCAATTTTTTTGTTTTAAAGGGTCGTTTTCAAAGTTAATGTACATTTTGTGTTCATCATCATCATCATCAGCCTATTAATGTTCCCACTGCTGGGACACAGGCCTTCTCTCTGTGAGAGGGAGTGGGCTGTAATCTACCACGCGGGCCCAGTGCGGGTTGGTAGATGTCACATGTCTTAAATTTATTTGGTTCTAAGACATGCCGGTTTCCTCACGATGTTTTCCTTCACCGTTTTGAGAGCAGTGGTGATGAAATTACACAAAGTAAAGCGCCTGCTTGGGTTCGAACCCACGACCTACAACTCGGTAAGTCGGGGCCGTTACCGTTATAATTTACCAAGAAACTACAGAGTAGTTACTACACTGACATGCTGCACTGTAAAGTATAGTGCATACCGAATTTAAATAATAATTAAACTTTAAAACAAATTATTATTTTTTCATTTCTCATGCTCGGAAAGTAGTGTTTGTTTGATCCGAGTAGCGGGTGGAAAACGCTGCTTCCCTCTCTAGGGCGGGAAAGACTCATAGTAATTGCTCCCCACCCTAGGGCGGGAATGAATTTTAAAAATAGAACTTTTGGTTAGGTAATCGGCTACGATACTTTTTACATGAAAAATATCGAATAGAAAAAAAAATAAAAAGGCTGGGGTTTGTGTATAAACAAACAGTGCGAAAATTAAAAAAAAAGCTATTAAGGGCCTACCTTGAAAATAAATATTAGTTTGACGGGTGTGGCTTATTTCCCCCGCACGCGGGGAGTAGCGGTTCCATCTTTAGTGGTCGGCTGCCACGTCACTGATACAAACTTATCTGAACCAGTGACCAAAAGTTGAACTAACGAAATCGCAGACCGGAATTTCAAATATTACTTATTTAGCATGCTTAGCATTATTCTTGTCACTACCGCACAACTGCGCACAACTGTCAAATTAAAAGTGCAAGATAAAGACGGAAACATTTATCTATGAAAATAGTGCGTGCTGAGTACGGAACGTTAGTTTATCTCAGTCTATGAAACTTTTGCACATAGCGAGCTATGGAGGACACAAATAATACAAAATATTTAATTATCAACTAAAATATTTATTAATTATAGTTATACAACATGAAATTAAAAATTGTTAATTAATCTGCTGTATTATTTATATAAAAGCCGGCACGGCATGCACAATGAAGGGTTCCGTAGTTGGGATAAATTTATCCTTATTTAATTTATAATTTTTTACTGCTTCTGTAGCAAATTATAATTTACTAGCTTTTACCCGCGGCTTCGCCCTCGTGGATGTCGCAAAATATCCCACGGGAACGTACCACCGAGATTACATACCTAAAAGCCGAGGAGGTCATAGACTCCTACCTACCGCTGCGCCCGCGTTCGCGTCAACGATAAAATTATTTTGCTACGCGTAATTTTGAATCTGCGATATCTTTTAAACTATTCATTTAAATGATATGATGTCAAGGCATATTTTAATCTAAACTAAATGCCCAATTTAATAACATATTTTATTGGATAAGGATTATTAAAATAACGGTCATAATAGCTTCGGAAATAACAATGAAATTTTTATCAAGTTGTAAAAGATAAAAATGGATACTGTGGGCCATCCTTAAAAGATAGACGTATGCCGTTGCGGACTTTTTGTTAAACTTTTTAAGGTGAACCATTCTTTCAAACATTATTTTTACGTATCTTTTACGGTTTACGCGGCGCACACCAGTAAAGTTCCCAGTCGGCATGATTTTTTCCGATACCTTCAACAATAATCGTCATATTTCAGCCAATTTACACAAAACCTTAATGAATTATATCCTATATTACCTTCCGCATTAATCACTCCATCTATTGGTGAAAACCGTTTGAAAATCCGTTAGGTAGTTTTTGAGTTTATCTCGTTCAGACAGACAGACAGACGCAGCGGGGGACTTGCTTTCACACTGTAGTTATCGTCACCGACAGCGACCGACACCGTTATCCACATAATATCTAAAGACGAATCTCGCTTTGATAAGAGGTTAGATACTAGACATACACGGTATTGGAGGACCCCAGGATGCCAAAAACGCAAAAAATTATGCCAGGAAGTCCATGCGTACAGTGCTGGAATAATCATGATATGGGCGGTATTTTGATCGGCGGAAGAACCGAACTGATGTGGATAAAAGGCAATCTCAATGACAAATTTACGCTGAAATGATTGTATCAGATGTTTTCATTCCCTTGCGCACCTAATTTGATGCTTCATTTCTGCTTATTCACCATAATGCACGTTCACGCACTGCCAGCGTCGTTACAAAGACACTTGCCATAGATAATAATTATCAACGTCCTGCCGTGGCCTGCTCAATTGCCAGAATTTAATCCCATTGAGCACGCATGGGCTATATAAGTAAGTAAGTAACAATTAAAATATCAAGTTTTATGGTTTTATCACAAGGTATAGCAGAGCGAGCAGCTCAATCCCAAGCTTTTTTATCTTCTAAATAATCTGAAATTTTATAGTACCCTTTTTTACAAAGTTTGGTTTTAATACAGTTTTTAAATCGTTTAATGGGTAAGTTTCGAATGTCAATGGGAAGTTTGTTGTAAAAGCGTATACATTGACCCATGAACGAGTTGCCTACTCTGTGAAGACGTGTGCGATGTACAGCAAGGTTGTGTTTATTCCTGGTATTTAAACTATGAACATCGGACATTTTCTTAAAATTTGATATATTTTTGTGTACATACAATAGGTTTTCAAAAATATATTGTGAGGCTACAGTCAGAATATTTATTTCTCTGAATTTCTCTCGAAGTGAATCTCTTGGACCTAGGTTGTAAATGGCTCGAACAGCCCTTTTCTGTAGAACAAAGATAGAATTAATGTCCGCACAGGTTCCCCAGAGAAGAATCCCATAAGACATCAGACTATGAAAATAACTAAAATAAACAATTCTGGCTGTATCTAAGTCAGTTATCTGCCTAATTTTTTTAACAGCATATGCGGCTGAACTAAGCCTTCCTGACAATTTTTCTATGTGTGCGCCCCATTGTAATCTACCGTCAATAGTTATTCCAAGAAAAACTGTTGACTCAACAGGGTCCAACTCTATTCCATTAACTTGAACATTGGTAGTTAGTTGCCTGACATTTGGCGTTGAAAATTTAATGAGTTTAGTCTTTTTTTCGTTCAGGAGAAGATTATTTACATTAAACCAATGCACAACTTTAGAGAGTGCATCGTTAACTTGTTCAAAGTTGACTAACTGACGTTTGATTTTAAAAATGAGGAATGTGTCATCTGCGAATAATACGATCTTGTGATTATCCCTTATGTGGTAAGGTAAGTCATTAATATAAATTAGAAATAAGAAAGGACCTAGAATTGAACCCTGCGGAACGCCCATGGTGACCGCAGATCCTGCAGATCTCTTGCCATTAACATCGACCCTCTGAATTCTGTTGTTCAGATAAGAAGTCAGAAGGTCAAGAGCCTTGTCCCTCATACCATAGTGGTGCAGTTTCCTGATGAGTGTATCATGATGTACGCAATCGAAGGCCTTGGACAAATCACAGAAAATGCCAAGAGCATCTTGCGACTCCTCCCAGGCCTCGAATATGCTCTTCAGTAATTCCACGCCCGCGTCTGTAGTGGAACGACCCTTTAGGGTACTTTAGGGTACCGTGCCTCAAAAGATAAAACAGGAACCCTTATAAGATCAGTCTCTTGTCCGTCTGTCTGTCCGTGTGTCACCACCGATCTGCTCAGAAACGGGTGAACCTAGCAAGTTGAATTTAATACCAGATACTGAGGTGTATAGTTCCTATAAGGTGTATAAATATCAAGGTCCTGAGTCGTCACGATAAAAAGATATGGGCAAATTTAGATATTCGCGAAAACTTGTAAGTACCAAAAATTTACCTTAATTTTCAAGTTTTTTAATTTTCGGAATTTTCTTTAGTTATACTTTACCTTGCTTTTAACCAAAATTGACAATTCTAGGTCAATCGGTAGTACCCTATAGTTTTTGGGTCGAAAACCTATATGGTAGTTCCCGTTGACCTAGAATCACGAAATTAGGCAAAAGACAAGGTCTTTGCAGTACAAATAAAGGAAAAATCCAAAAACAAACGAAGTTGAAAATTAAAGGGTGCCCCATACATACATAGTTGACGCCAATTAAGACAGTACTCTGGGTTGACGAAGGCTGCGCTGACATTCATTTTCGGGGTCTGGATTTTGTTGTTGTAAAATGTTTAATTCTGAAATAATATTTATATTAGTTTTACAATTTATTGTAAAACTGAAATAGCATTAAATTGATCATTATACGATACCTAAACCCATTTCTGCCGAAAAATAAAAAAAATTACTAAGTTGATCCCTAAGTCTATGAAGATCGATTTTCAGCCCACTGTGCGTCCTGAAGCCGCTCTGACGTAGATTAAAAATGACTGCGCAGTAGTCAATCTGCCTTATAAAACAGTAGCGCGCATACCGGCACGCATGCGCAACCTAACTTCAGAACGACAGTATTATTTGGCATTAACACAATTTTGAAGTACCTTTTTGTAACATCAATAGTAATACGTTTTATCCTGTTTCTTTATAATTACTAAAAATAAAACAGACATTATGTTCTAGAAAATTGAGTGCTTACCCAGTATTACTTTGCAATGGTAGGATATATTGTTGCCAGTTGTACAAATTGATGAGTGAAGGTGGTGACTCCGATTCGTTATCATCATGAATTTCTATTGATTCCCTGTAAAATGAGTCTATTGTTACGAATGGATTGGATGGGAATTGGGCATCTATCAACAATAGAACAATCCCACAACAAAAGTAGCTCATGAGCCCATTAGATATTGTAAGTATGTATGTAGAAACAATTATTGTTTACTTACCTTTTACACTGGGATCATGTGCTGAGCCCTCGCCCTCATGTGTTCCAAATGTTGTATTTTGCTTTGGTTTTCCTTCCCATATTTAATAAATAATTTATATATATGACGTCACAAATAGCCAAAAATAATTGTTATTTTGTTCACAGTCAAGTAAATTTATTCTATTATACGCAGTTTATATGCCTATTCGACACTAATTTTACTTTAAAATAACTTTAATCTGCTGAACTCGATTTTTCCTGTAAATATAATTATTCAAATTACGTACATCTGACAGCACCGATCTGGAAAAAAATGACATAGATTCATCGCCGAAGAGCTCCACCGAGCGACTGATTTATGAACGAACGAAAGTGATGACAATACCTTTTATAGGCGAAAGAAGAGATGACGATACTGTGTGTTCGGTCGGAATAAAACAATATATGTGCCAAAACCAAATGCCGTCTTTTATAAATTAAAAGTATTATTAAAACTAAAACTGCTTTGCTTAAAACTTGATATGATTACTCTCTATGTTATAAAGTAAATTCCATTAAATAACTCATAAGCGATACGCTTTGATACTCAAAAAAACATAAAAATAGATGAAATTTTGCAATTTTTTTGTATCGAGAAAATTTCATTGTATCGTGTATTCCTTTTGCAGGATACTAGACCATATAGTCAAAAAACATACACCGAAATATTGAATCCCTATTCCTTAAACCTAATAAGGTACACGAAAAAGAAAAAGACCCCTTTTTTTCAATATATCACCTTAAGCGGGACGGCCCGCGGCGGCAGTGCTTCCACTTTTAGGGATTTCTCCCTTTTTTAGGGAAAAATGGCCAATAATGGTTTAGGGATATTTTATTTTGACAGGGATTTAGGGAATTTTAGCGAAAAATTGAACTTGAGTTGGTAGCCCTATTGTTTAGAGTTGGCAGCACCCAATGTACTCTATGGCAGCACCGATTAATTAAAGGGCATTCCCTGAAACTCGTAATGAATATAATTCGTCTAATTTTAGTTTACCTGTTATTGTTAATTTTACTATTTCCGTGGTTAAAGATGACATCGGAAATAAGTCGCACTATACCTAGAGTTGATTTTTTTCGTCTTTCTCGATTAATAATGAATGTTTTGTAGGTATTTAATGCTATAAAAATGAAAGGAATTTTTATATTTTTTAGGGAATTTTAGGGATAATTCATTATGAAACTGGGGAAAAACCAAAAACGTAAGTGGAAACACTGCGCGGCGGTGATGAGACGCGTTCCAAATTTAAAAAAAATCACAAATTGTTCTAACTTCTCAGTTAACTTTAAATAGGTACCTACCTACTACTCATGTTATTTAATATCAATAAGTATTTTAGAAGTTTTACTATTTTATACTTTCCTTATATTCGAAATGAAAAGTAGAGTGTTTAACACGGGTGAAAGACATCAATTCCTTTCGACCCTTGTATAACAATCTACTATTACGACGCGCAAGAAGTGAAACCATCAGTTACAAAACAAAATGGCCGGGCCGCGTAATTACAAAAGGGGATGCAACAGAGACACCCATAGTCTGTGCTGCATCATGTCGCGTATGGCTTAAAGCAGTAATAGTCTGTCCGAACCCAGCTGCAACACAGAGCGGTCTGTAGTGCAGCCGCATTTGTTTGTATAAGGCAATACAAAGGCGGATGCAACACAGACACCCATAGTCTGTGCTGCATTATCTTGTGAATGGCTTAAAGCAGTAATTGTCCGTCCGAATAAAGCTGCAACACAGCGCAACGCATTTGTTGTGTTTTTGTGACACCCATAGTTGCATTATGTTACGAACGACTTGAAGCGTTATTAGTACGTTCGAATGCTGCTTCAATACAGTAATCTTTATAGTAGTATTTATTTATTTATTTTTTAATTTATTTGAAGAATATAATAAAAAAGACAAATACGGTAAAATTACGTTTTATTTTTCATGTACTAAGTATATTGATATCTTAGTAGGTAGGTACTCTAGTAGTAGTTTTAGGAACACATAAGCGCACACAACACATAGGTCTTACATATAGGTCGCATAAGCGAGAATATAGCAGTCAAGTTAAGGTAAATGAAAATTTTCGTAAAAACGTATTACACTCTTCTTGCCGCGTACCGAGTGCTGGCCATTCACATTGAATTTTTTTTTGCGTTAAAAGACTCTTCTTTTGTTTTTTCGAAATTTAATATCGTGTACCTACTCCACACAGTAGTTATTTAAAAAAGTCATTAATTTGTCTTTATTCAACATTTTTCAATAAGATAGGTAATTCACGCACGCACGCACTACACCGACTCGTCGCTAAGTCAAGGGTAAACTAACATAACAAAATTCAAAAATCATAAATAATTGTGTCTTCCGCGATCAGTCTGTAAAGCCGCCGCATTTGTGCGACGTTGCCATTCCAAACGCGACCATAGTACAGACACTAATTACCTAGCGATCTGCATTGTAGACAGAGCGAGTACTTACCTACTTTTATGCTGTATTGCAGCCGCTTTTGTTGTAACAATGTCTTGCGGAACCGATCACATTGCAGACAGTCTTCAAATGTCTGTGGTGTAGTCGTGTTTGTAATGCTTTATTCATACGGACGCGGCTGCGTTACAGAGCAGCACCTGTCTGTGTTGCATCCCCTTTTGTAATTACGCGGCCGGGCCGAAAGAAACTAGCGCTCTCTCGTTGTAACTATTTTGACGCATAGAGGTGCCATACTTTTGGAATTTACTTCTATTATTATAAAATATCAAAGTAACAAGAAAGAATAACACAAAGGAATGGAATATGAGAAACGTGTTTGTGGGCAAATAAATAAAATATTTATTATAATAACATTGTTTTATATATGTAATATATTCCATTGAACTTACCCGTTCACCTGAAAAAACATTGTTGAATCCGATTATTTATTGCGTGCATTATTTATTATTTGCTGCAATTTTTTAAATTGTCCGAACCGGACCACCTCTCCAGCACCAGTCCAACAGAGTCCCTGTTGGACTGGTGTTGGAACTGTTGGAGAGGTGGTCCGGTGGATGCACCTGCATTGCACGACAGTTTGTCACCATTAAATGGTGACGAACGTAATAAATTTTATTAAATGATTTTTGTTTTATCATTATATTTAAATGTACCTACCGAATCGAATAAATTGTAACCTCTAACTATAATTATAATTATACTTAAGTAACTTGAAATGTTTTAATGTATATTGAATCCTTATGTATATTTCTATGTAATTTGTAGTGCTTAATATGGAAATATTTTCCTGAAACATTTTTATTTTTTTTAAATCCGCGCTACTGTGGGCTTTTCACCTTTGTATGGGAAACAAATTAAGACAGGAATTAAATTGGTTTAGCAATAGAACCAATTACCGTAACTAACAAAAATCTATGATGGCCGTTTTATTTCTAATTAGTCTGAATGTTTATTTATACGTTTACATTTCGAACTGTATTTTATTTTATCAATATGTTTCATGGAAACCAAATCAACAAAATGTACATTCGTTTTGAATACGACCCTAAAATGTTCGTAATAATCAGAATCAGGTATTTACAGCAAGAAAAAAGACATTGACCAAATCTAGTATCGCTATTTACTCTGCTGTGACTTAAGTTTATAATGTTGATAAATCTTGTTTTTAATTATAATAATTTTATCTGGTAATGCGAATCCTTAAATTCTCCAGATAAAAAAACACCATAAAAGTATTAGTTTTTATTTCGATTTCCTATTTTACCCATACATAGTTTTTTTTTCACGTAAGTAATGTCACATGTCATTGGCTTCAAAGAGTATGTAAACAATAAAACCTTCTTGACTTACGCAAAATAATTTATTTACGCATCGAACTATTGAAATTATAGTTCAATAATTAGTAACAAAAGATATTAATAACAACTAATGTCTACATATCTCGGGACCCTGGGGTCCCGGACCTTTGGAAGGCGTACGAGGGGCCAAAGCCAACTCGCAGAGGCCCGTTAGACGTGTTTAATGAAATGAGGCACCAACCGGCGATTATCCCTGTATGCACTATGCAAGTGCACCCAAGGACAACCCCCGGTTGGTGTAGGACTATTGCAGGAACACTATTATTATGACATTGTAATAATAATCTGTAGGTGTCAAAAGTACCTTATGGTTATGATATGACAAAGGCAGAATGTATTGAGATACCTTTGCCTGTTTCATTCATCAATAGAAACTCTTTCAAAATAGAACAAACGCGCGCCATAAGATTCTATGCGCGCGCATCCTGAGCAAAATATGCTGGCGTCCGGCGAGTTTTCTCTTTCTAGCATGTATGCACGTCCCATTCGTTTAGTTTTAAGTACAGTCTCGAACGGTAGGTCTTTAATAATAGTTTATTTTTATTGTATAATTAATTTAATGATTTCATTTTATGTTTTGAATGACATAGGCCATTATTATTTTGCAATTTGGATTTAATTTAATAACTTATGTTATGTTTCTATGTCGCATAGATTATTTTTTAAGTGAAGACTGAAATTGTCCCAACACTTACTTACGGCAAATATAAATGTAGGTACCTATATACATAATTATATATAAAAAAAAAAAAAAAAAAGTTAAGGTGAATAAGAATATTCTGATTCACTTTAACTTTTTGCTTGTCTCGATAGACAAGTAAATATTGTAAACCCATCCGGGTTTAATTAACCACTTAAAGAAATAACTAACGTGAACACATTTTGCATAAAGATAAGGTCTGGTCTGGATTATAGTATATTTACATAAGCGTAAACAAGTACCCATATCAATTAAAATAAAATGGGTGCGGGTGAATCTGCGGGCAGAAACCAATATGTGGTAGAAAAACATCCATTGCGCTTTTTATGCGACTGTACGTGCGCCAATTATTGGCGCCAATTTTTGAATGCGCAGGTTCTACTCTGTGACTAACTTCTTGTATTCTTTCCACCGATTGTGCATTTGTTTGTTTTTGTGAATATTTGAATTTTTTGATTAATTTCATTTTCTTGAGCAATAAATAATCATTATAATTGCGTTACATTTGAAAGTTGCTCACTATGGGAGACTCAGTTCGTCGGTGTATTAACTGTTCGATTCTTCTGCGGTATTTACGTTGGCAGTCATTGAGAGAAGTTAGTGAAAATGTCTACAATACTCTGGCTTTTTGGATTTCCCCAACACCGGTAAGTCGACAATTCTCAAGGTTTTACTTACTTCTAAAGTCCCTAAATCAACCTTTATCTGTCGGAATTGAGGTCGCAATTGACGATCATTCAGAATACTAAAACGTCATTTTGTCAAATTCGTATTTTGAATTTACCAGCATACAATGACCAAAAGTCAGTAAGAGATTCGATACTAAACCTAGATTATGAGACCTAATTACCGTGTAATGCCGAGATTTTATGATAAAATGGTAAATTACATTTGAAAGCCCTCAGATCATTCTCTAAATTAAACCATAAATCTTTGAGTCACAGCATGTTTCGTAGCGATACTAGGTTCCTTAGTCGCTTGGTCAATCTCTTTTAAAAAGTTGCCTGGAAGATTCGGGAAAAATTTTCTATGATTATTTCTATGAATTATTGAAATTCGGACAGGACGACGTCTGGATCAGCAACTAAATTTTAAATAGCCTCCCGACTAATTTCGGTCACAGCGGCCAAACTCAAGAGACCCTAGCCAGTACACTAAGAGAAGACAACTGTGTGCGCAAACTTAGTGCACTCTCTCTTCAGCAGCTGGATGAAGGCATACTATTCAATTGACTATAACCTACATCCAGCAGATGACTGCTATAGGCTAATGCCGATCAACATGGTGAACTTACTTGCTGGGTAATTAGAAGTTTCCGCGATTTTATGAACTCCCGCTTCTTCGTTGCTAAAACCCGATTTACTTTGGCCAAAACGCATTGCGGCAAAACCAAATCTTTTTCTCCTAAAAAAAACATAGGTACCTGCATATACTCCGTTGGTTTAGGTAATTAAATAAAGGTAAACAAAAAAAACCACGTGTCGAGAGTGCTGTCAAGTAACCGACTAAACGTAATCTGTCACTTCAGTTGTCATGCTACGTCACAATTTTATGTACTTAATCTTCAATTTAACAACGCTATGTATGATTCGTTGACGTTTAGAGAACCTGTCTTTTTGGGTTCTTTACAATAGATAGATTACATTATAAAACATATTTATTATTTAAAATCGAATAAAAAATAATTGTGCTTAAGCAGTTACATCTACGACGAGTAAATGATAAAGGTTAACGTATATTAATAAAAGAGGAAACTATCATAAAAATCGAAAATAAATTGAATTTGGTTATAACGTATTTTTGACATCTATAAAAACCCTTTGCACGATTTGTTTATGTTTATCTCTTTATTTAATTCCCTAAACGAATGGAGTATATACAGTGTTGCATCGCGCTTTCCGTTTGAGCTTGGGCCGTGATAAAAATATTAATAAAACCGTGACTATATAAAATATATGGCTACGTTCATTCGGCGAAGAAACGATTCGATTTTATCACGTTTATGCTACGTTCACACAGCGTTTTATTTCCCGCATACCGTACACGAGAGTTTATCGAATAGAACGGTGGCGGTAGAAAATATATTAAGTATATTGTTCCACGGAGTTTACGCGGGAAAATATCGTGTTTGAGCAATATTTTTCCTCGCGAAGTTGCCACCGAGGAGGCCACGTCTCGTCACGATTTTGGCGCTTGTGTTCGTGTTGTGTCGTTCACACACAAACACAAACTTGTCTCTGGGATTCGAGACTCGCACGCGTGTAAGCAGTTGTCCTTGTGACGTAACTGCGAATCAAATGGAAATGGTCATCGTGTGAACGACGGTTCAGAAAGTTTGTTTGTGTGAACGATAGAACATGAACATAAGCGCCACTGCGAGTCGTATTCGATAAAATCGTTTCGAGACGCCGCCGCGCGCCGCCCGCCTCCTCGGTGGGTATTATTACGGACGGTATATGGTGTATGGGGAAAAATATTGCTCGAACATGATATTTTCCCGCATAGACTCCGTGTGAACAATGTAATATACATATTTTCTACTGCCTCCACTCTATTCGATTAAATCTCGTGTACGGTATACGAGAAAAATATCGCTGTGTGAACGTAGCTTAATAGTAGGTATACGTGCAAATATCGTAGCAAAAGACTACGTTTACAGGTATTTGCAGTACAAAGGCTAAGTTTACACGGATATCCCGCTGTTGATATTAAAATGAAATACATTGCACTTAGTGCAATGTTACTCTAGCTAGCCTCACTCTACCACCCATAACACTTTGAACTATACATTATACTAATCTATATATTTTATTCAAAGAATTAAATGTTACACCAATAGCTACTCAGTAGCTAAAATCACAAATAAATTTAAAGTTTAACAAGTTTGAATCACATTTTCTGATTTTCAAAAATCTGTCGCTTCTATTTCCCAATCCCAACAATTTTTTTTTTCTTGAATCAGTACGTACTATCGTGGACACGCATATTTGAACACCGTAAGGATTATACGAAACACACGTCTATGAAAAAAAAGGGTCGTGTGCACGGGATTTTGTTTTCAAAGTGGTTGGATATGCGTGACCGCGATGGTACCTACTTACACAATCTTCTGTTACCTTGGTCATTGTCAGGCGAGATAGGGTAGGGTACAATCAACCCGTCCGGCACCGAACCACATGATGGAGCAAACTCATCGCGAGATTTTTTTAGTAACTGCAGAGTAATGAAAATACAGCAATTAATTAAGACCTTGTCTTGACAAAAAATTGCTGCTATGCTCTGAGAGTTCGGAGTCTGAATTTTGCCTGGTTGGCGGTTAACGACAATACGCTTTTTGATTGGGAATTAAATATAAGGTGATGGTGAATAGGAATTATATTAAATCGCCAGTTAATAAAAATACCTAGCTTCTATAAAATAAACATGTGCTTACAGCATTGCTTGGTGATAAACTCTGACATCTTCTCTCTGATCCCTTTTTTCCGGTTAGGCTCTGAATCGGAAAATTACAAAATTAATAAAAATCAACAATAGGCATTGGTATTCCTTTACAACAAACTTGGAGACTTACATTATCTACATTTTTGCCTATATGTACATACCTATAAACAGTCAATGAATGAAAATGTGCTGCTTTAGGGCTATTTATATGTCTACTGTATTTATTATTTTTGAGTGGGTTGCCGCAGATCTCTCATACTATGTATGTCTATTTCTTTGGCACGCTCTACTGTACCCTAAACAGCTTGATGGATTTAAATTATTTAACATATGAGGTGTCATTAGGAGCGTGAATTCTGAAAGTGGGCAGCGTCGCAAATAGATGTCAAATATATCGCCGTTTCGATTAATTTGGCAATATTACTGTATGGAAATATGAAATATGGCTAACTAGTGAAAGAATATCAATAATTATTTGCAATTATAACACTAATGGTATCTGCACACAGCGGGCGGGGCGGGGCGGGGCGCGGCGTGGCGATGGCGTGGCGGCGACGAGGCGCTGGCGTGACGGGAGCGGTCACACTGCGGGCGCGATCACGTCCCGTCCCGCCGCGAATTGAGAGAGAAAGAATATAAATAAACTAAAGAGTTATAAGTTCAAAGTAACTAAGTTAGTTAAAGTAACTTATAATTGATTATTTACTAACTAGGTATAAGTTAAAGTTTTACGGTCTTATTCATAAAAAGTTATCGAACATCTAAACACTTGCTAAAGTCTGGTTTACAAAAAATGGTATTCATAAACGCATTTTAGCACCAAAACGTTCTATAAACCTATTATAAAGTTATAGAAGCCAGAACCCTACTTTAACAGTGCTATAAGGAAAAAATGGCAGACTCAACAGCAGCTGATTACTAGAAAACGACATTTGACGTACAAATTTATCTAACCTGTGTGTCTACTGTCTACAAAATGTCAGTTTTGTAAACAATCGTATGTTTAATTTATTTTGCATTTCTGTTTGCCCAATTAAGTTTATTATTACATAAAATGCAAGCTTTGCAAAGCTTGGATACTATTGAAAGAATTGTACGTCTTGAGAACCGTCGGTTTCGAAGAAAGGTTTACAGAAATAGAAGTGATTCATTTTCTTTGGATGACGACGATTGGAAGCATTGTCCTTATTAAATCTACAGCGACCTTCATAATTAACCTTGTTCGTGAGAGGATCTTATGTTAGAGGCATATCTCTTCACTCCTATTGTAAAGATTGTACCTCCTTGATGTTTTGTCTATAGTATCACCTTAGTTACGAAAATAATATAGCTGTAACAATCTTTGTCTTATTAAAAGAATACGATTATAATATTCAGTGAACTTTATTTAAAGAAGATATGAAAACACATATTCACATGGTAGCAGAGCGTTCATAATGATAAAATAATATAAAAGGAAACTAAAATAAAAGCAAAGATGTCGAACCGAATTGAAAATTTAAACAAAGAAAATTATGACACATGGGCAATACAGGCCAAAGCCGTTTTAGTAAAAGCAAAATTATGGAAATACGCAGAGAAATCAATTGATTTAACTAAATCAGTTGAGACGGACATAGAAGGTAACATGCTAGCTATTAGCGAATTAATACTCATAATATCGCCGTCTGAACTTACGCAAATTAAAAACTGCAAAACAGCTCATGAAATTTGGAAAAAGCTAAACGAAACTCACGCTAGCAAATGTCCTGCGAGGAAAGCAACGCTACTGAAGCAATTTATTCTGGCAAAATATGAAAAAGGAAACGACATCAGGGAACATCTAAACAACTTTATGGACGTTGTAGACAAACTGGAACAAATGAATGTCGCGATTCATGAAGATCTATTAAGTATTATGATGCTATACAGTCTTTCCTCAGAATTTGAAACCTTTAGAGTTGAAATTGAATCCCGTGATAACCTTCCGACACCTGATGAACTAAAAATAAAAATCATTGAGGAATTTCAAGCGCGGAAAAACACTCAAGGAACCCAGCCAAGTACAAGCTCAAGCGAACAAGAATCGTTCTATGGGAAAACAAATTTTTACTGCAAAATATGCAACAAAAAGGGGCATATGACTAAGAACTGCTGGAAAAATTACAAAAATAAGAACAAGAATAATCCCAACAATAAAGGGAATAGAGATAACCAAAAGGAATTCAATAGCTTAGCATTATTAGCAAAAGATGAAGCAATCCAGAAACAATGGATTTTGGACAGTGGGTGTACATCCCATATGTGCTATAGCAAAGAATATTTCAGTGAAATAGAAATAACTAATAAAACACTGAAATTAGCTTCTAAAGATCACAACACAAACATACTGGGAAAAGGAAGAGTTGATCTCTTACTAAATACAAATAAAGAAATAAATCTACATAATACGCTATTCATTCCAGACCTTTGTACTAATCTTCTATCTATTGGGAAGATAACAGATGCTGGTAATACAGTACTCTTCAAAAAGAATATAGCTACAGTAAAAAATCCAAAATATGGAATTGTGATGAAAGCGGAGAGAACTGAAGATGGTCTCTATGCGATTTTTCCCAAGACTGTGATAAACGCAAAAGATGAACAAGTCAATTTTGCTAAAAATAATAATATTTCTGAATGGCATTCAAAGCTGGGACATATGAACTATATGGATATGAAACTAGCACTTAAGAATGAAAGTTTGATTGGACTTGATTTCAAAATAGATGAACTGCCGGAAGAATGTGAAGTTTGTATTAAAGCCAAAATGAAAGCTACGATCGGAAAACCAAGAACTGAAGCTCGCACTTCTGAACCACTTCAGATTGTACACAGTGATGTGTGTGGCCCGATACCAAAAGCTTCTTGTGCCGGAAACAAATACTTTGTCACATTTATTGACGACTTCACCAGATACAGTCGGGTATATTGCTTAAAGACTAAAAATGAAGTAATAGATATGTTCAAAGTCTATAAAGCTGAAGTAGAGAATTTCATGGAAAAGAAAATTAAATACCTACAATCCGACAACGGCACGGAATATTGTAACAATGAGTTCAACAATTTCTTAAAAGAAAATGGGATAACCAGAAGATTATCTGCACCTTATACACCGCATCAAAACGGAATTGCGGAAAGGAAAAACAGAACTTTATTGGAAAAAGCAAGGAGCCTAATGATTGAGTCTAACGCACCGATGTATCTGTGGGGCGAAGCCATCTACACAGCAAACTACCTGTCAAACAGAAGTCCAAACAGCATAATTGGAAATGCAACACCATTTGAAAAATGGGTTGGCAGAAAACCATGTGTTGCGCACCTTAATAGATTTGGAGCAAAAGCGTTCGTTCTCGTAAAAGTAAAACAAAAGTTAAATAAGTTTGATGCCAAAGCAATACCTGGAGTCTTCATTGGATACTCTGAAATATCCAAAGCTTTCCGGATTTGGATACCATCAACGCAGAAAGTAATTATAACCAAAGATGTAAACATAATGAAGAAATTCTACTACGACATAAAGGAAGGAGAGAATCTTAGTAAAAATAACAAAGATGAAACAAGAAAAGAAAAAGAATATGTCGAGATCGAATTTCTAGAAGATAATATAAATAGAGAAATACAAGAATATCAAGAAACAGAAGAAGACATTTGGGCTGAAGCCGAAATGCAAACAAATAGTAATTCAATTT
This sequence comes from Conistra vaccinii, assembly GCA_948150665.1. NCBI lineage: Eukaryota > Metazoa > Arthropoda > Insecta > Lepidoptera > Noctuidae > Conistra > Conistra vaccinii. The sequence continues at coordinate 14,738,536 of OX411324.1, read as the reverse complement.
CTGAAGAAAATGAAATTCAGCCTGCAGAAGAAGAAGAAGTTCCAATGCCACCTCAGAATGAAATCACCGAAGAGCGACCAGAAACCAGAGTTTTGCGTGATCATTCATTATTACGCAAGCCCATACGTTTTGATGATTTTGTTATGAACGCTGTGGCAGAGTTAGATGACAGTTATACTGAGCCCAAAACATATAAGGAAGCAATGTTATCGGAAAACAAAGAAAAATGGGAAGAAGCTATGCAAAGCGAGATGAATTCACTTCAGAAAAATAATACCTGGAAACTTGCCACATTACCAAAAGGTAGAAAAGCTTTACCAAGCAAATGGATATACAAAATAAAGAGAAACCCTGATGGAACCATAGAACGTTTCAAGGCGAGACTAGTCATCAAAGGTTTCTCTCAACGCGAAGGTATTGACTATGATAAAACTTTTAGTCCAGTTGCACGACTTACAACCATCAGAGCAATACTGGGAATTGCAGCTAACGAAAATCTGAATTTACAACAATTCGATGTCACAACTGCATTCCTGAACGGTACAGTGGAAGAAGAAATTTATATGGCACCACCGAATGGACTTGATGTACCTAAAGGAAAAGTATGTCGACTTTTGAGAAGCCTCTATGGCTTAAAACAGGCACCTCGATGCTGGAATGAGTGCATACATAAATTTTTGATAGATGCCAAATTTCAGAGAAGTGAGGCAGATCCTTGCTTATATGTAAGAATCAAGGGAAACTCAAAAGTTATTGTAGGACTTTATGTCGATGACGGTTTGGTAGCCTCCACTGACGGCGCTGGTCAAGAGTTTTTAAATGAACTTGAAACCAACTTCAAAATAACAACGAAGCCAGCGTCGTATTTCCTTGGTATGGAAATAAATAAAAATAAAGACGGATCAATAAACTTAAGACAAACAGCGTATGCTAAAAAGGTCCTAAAACGATTCGGCATGGAAAACTGCAATCCAGTTACATCTCCGACAATTAAGATGTCAAAAATGGAAGAGACTAATGAAAATGCAGATATGAAATTTCCATATCGAAATTGTGTCGGAGCACTGGCTTACCTGATGGTCGCAACAAGACCCGACATCTGTTATGCAGTGTCAGTCGCATCAAGGCATTTAGAAAAACCTGATAAAGGGGATATTGTGGCTGTAAAGCGAATTCTTCGCTTTCTTAAAGGAACTCTGGATAAAGGTCTAACATTTTATCCAATAAGTAAATCCAAAGCAGGTGACCTTATGTGCTACTCAGATGCTGATCATGGAGGAGATTCAGAAACTGGGCACTCGACCACGGGCATGGTGTGCCTTTATGCCGGCACTGCTATTGCCTGGAAGAGTCAGAAGCAAACGTCAGTTGCTCTGTCAACAACAGAGGCTGAACTTGTAGCAGCAAGCGAAACCACGCAAGAAATAGTATGGTTGAAGAGGCTTTTGGCAGACCTATCTAAAACAGAATTTTTAAAAGTTACGCTATGTATTGATAATGAGTCTGCTGTGAAATTATCATATAATCCGCCTTATGAGTGTCACCGTCGAACAAAGCATATTCGTTTGAGACACTTCTACATTAGAGAATGTGTATCAAAAGGAGAACTAGTTGTTAAGCAAGTTGCAGCACAAGTGCAACTAGCAGACATGTTTACAAAACCTCTATACGGTCCAAGATTTAACGACCTGTCTCGTGGAATTGGTCTTCGAGCAAATTCATAAAAGAAGTGTGGGTGTAAAGATTGTACCTCCTTGATGTTTTGTCTATAGTATCACCTTAGTTACGAAAATAATATAGCTGTAACAATCTTTGTCTTATTATAAGAATACGATTATAATATTCAGTGAACTTTATTTAAAGAAGATATGAAAACACATATTCACACCTATTTTAACACCTCAAAATAGAAGCGGGAAAACATATCACGAAGCACTGCAACAACATAATACTGTGGAACGCTGCTTTGGTGTGTGAAAAAAACGCTTTTAATGCCTTTTACATGAACACTGGGAAATGTGAAAATAACCATAGTGGCAGTATACTTCACAACATTGCAGTTCACCATGGAGACATGCAGTTAGAGGGTAGTAATATCAATGAATATCATACAAGTGAAGTAATTCAAGAAGTTGCAAGGGGAAACGCACATGCTAATGCTATTTTACAAACTTTTATAAGAAGACATTTTAGCGAGTAGTTAATTAATAAAAAAACTTGTTTAATATATCAGTTTAATTTATTTTGTAATACTCTAATTTGACTTTTCGATTTTTTCAATGTTTTTTCTTAGAACAAAAACTTTTCTTTTTCGTTTGCCCTCTGTGCCTCATGTAATTCTTTTCTGCAGGCTATTTAAGTTTCTGCTATTTGTAGCAGCGCCATCCTTACCATTCTAACCTGAAATACAAAATGAATGTAATAGTTTGTTTGTAAATTATAGTTATTACCAAATTAATTAAATCAGTAGGGGCATAAGAATAACTTATATTACGAGTCCTTATTAGATATTCTTAGGGCCGCGGGTTTTTGTTACAATGAGTTTTGTAACAAAATTCTTGACATGCTTGCTTAGTTAGGAAGTATGTAACGTAAAAGATAGGTACCTACCTAATTCGTAAACCATGCCAGGCCGCCACCTTTTTCGCATTGGTGTTTGCGTCCGTATTTTGATTTTCCCTCTCCTGACGCTCCTGACTAATTCTTTTAAAACAATCTAAGGAACAGAAGCAAAAGCAAGCATGTAAGTATGAGAATGTTTACAAAACAAAAATTACTTTGAATTTGTTCTAGCTGTAATGGTACTAACCTTATCCTCCTCCAACCAAGTTTCACTTCTTTGCCTTTTATTGGAACTAGTCTACGGTATAGTCCATTTGTTTATTTAGTACATGCATGTAATTATTCAAAAGTTTTTGTCGCTTCAATACCAAATTCATTGTCAAATACGTGCTTATACATATAATACACTTAAATACGGGTTATGTGTTTTGAAAGACGCGCCCGTGTCAAAAGAGACGAAACTGTAGACAATAAAATAGTTTACAGTACGTAATAATGTCTATGGTCACAATTATTTGGTGCGCAGACAGACATTCTCGTTGGACGACTCGATGTGTTGGTCAATTTGTTGGACGACTTCATTAAAATGGCAACATTTTGATTTATAACGACATATTAGTAATAGAAGGTTTATGAAACGTTTATGAATACAAAATTTTATCGAAGGTTTTATAGGCTTATCAAGCATTTTAACTAAGTAATGTCTAAAACCTTCGATAACTCAATTCAGAATGTAACCGTCACGCCCCGCCCCGCCGCTTCTGACTTGTATTCACGCCCGGCGGGGCGGCGGCGTGGCGTAACGGTTACCGTCGCGCCGGGCGGGACGGGTCTGTGTGGAGTCGTCCGTAGTATCTAGTACATTACAACTGCTCAGCGTCACGTCGCTCGCCGTCCCGTCCCGCCCCGCCCCGCCCGCTGTGTGCAGAGACCTTGAATATGATGTTGCTGAATTTGGTGTTTTGACGTGAATGCGTAACAAACAAACGTACCCACAAAAAATAAAATCTTTTCTTTTTATAGGTAGGTAGGTAATATTAGTTTGGATTATAATGTAGATGTACAATAACACTTACTTACACGCTAGCCCAGAATCTGGTACCAGCGGGGTAATTGCCTAACACATATTTTTTTTGTTGGGAAATCATCCAATGACTTCTCCCGCTCTGGGCGGAGCGGAAGGGCGTGTCAGACTCTTACTGACTAAAACCCACCCGTGTTCCTTCCCTTGCCTGTGCTGGGGGCCACGGTTTCCCCTTAGGACATCATGCAACCCCTCGTATCCAGGCATCGGCCCTAGTGGACCCCTTCGTTTTTGCTGACATCTCTTTGAGGCGCGCGTGGAACACTACGCGCCGTCGACCCGGGCCTGGTCCTTATCGGACGGCGAGCTACCCATTGCTCACCGTCCGCAGGCCCGCGCCTACGGTGGCCGGAAATCTGCGATTGATTCCCGACGCCCGGGGCGTCTCCTTCAGCGGCGGCTGCTAGGGCTGCTAGGGCGCGTCACTTGTCGCTCCCTAGCACGCCCCGCCACCTCCTTCGCGAGCATTACTGCTTCGCAGAAGGAGGTGACTGCTTGCCATGCCCTCTCGCTCCGCACCATGGCCTGAACCAGGGCCCGACGAGAGAGGTCATTGCCGCCGATCGCCTCCACGAGAACACGGCGGGGCTCCGCCCAAGCAGGGCAGATCTCCACCGTATGCTCCACCGTGTCCTCCGGGCGATCCACACAGTGGTGACATCCGGGCGTTTCCTCCCGCCTTATACGAAACAGGAACCTCCCGAAACAACCGTGTCCGCTGAGGACCTGCGTCAGGCGGAAGGTGAGGACGCCGTGGCGCCTCTCTAGCCACTCCTCAAAGAGGGGACTTATCGCCGCAATGCGTTACACATATGAACATTCAACCACGTTCATTGCGTTATTTACGTCGCTGAGCAGACGAATGTTTTAAACCTATAATGATGCAATGGATAAGGTATTTCCTTCAAAACCCTCGGGTTGTGATTGAAAGTGTGTTACGCAATTAGGGTGCTGAATTACTTTACTCGAATTCGGATGTCTATCCGGTGGTGTAGTGTAGATGTGATAGTTATCAAGTAACCCATGATGGTATACGTATTATTATATCAATCTATACTAATAATAAAGCTGAATCTCTGGAACTTCCTGTAGGATTCGATAAATTCTCTTTGCATTTGATAGCCCAGGGCTTAAGGAAGGTGTAGCGGTTACACCGCGACATACCCCTAAATTGGTGAGCCCGAGTATGAACGTCAACGCAGCCTTCGTGCAACTACTTCAGTGTGACGTCATAATCATCACTCCCGCAAGCTTTCGTGAGGCGAGTCACACAGCCAGCCAGTACCCATGGCTTCAACGGGTATCCTGACCACCAGCATGCAGCGAACGCGCATTCCTGGTCATCACCCTCAGCCACATCACCCCGAATCACTGGGGAATCACCGCAATCACCTCAATCACCGCAATCACCTCAATCACCGCTATCACCTCAATCACCGCAATCACCACAATCGCCGCAATCACCGCAAACAGTTCCGACCCACCGTGAACTGTGCGGCACCCGGTTCCGACTCACTGGAACCACAATCACCATCGCCGCAATCACTGCAGACAGTTACGACCCACCGTGAACTGGGCGGCACACGGTTCCGACTCACTGGAACCACAATCACCATCGCCGCAATCACTGCAGACAGTTCCGACCCACTGTGAACTGAGCGGCACCCGGTTCCGACTCACTGGAACCACAGCTGGCACTGTGAAGCATCGCAAGATCCAAGACTCAGCCCACTATCGACCTTCGGTCTCCGGAGGGGAGTGATGTAGCGGTTACACCGCGACATACCCCTAAATTGGTGACCCCGAGTATGAACGTCAACGCAGCCTTCGTGCAACTACTTCAGCGTGACGTCATAATCATCACTCCCGCAAGCTTTCGTGAGGCGAGTCACACAGCCAGCCAGCACCCACGGCTTCAACGGGTATCCTGACCACCAGCATGCAGCGAACGCGCATTCCTGGTCATCACCCTCAGCCACATCACCCCGACTCACTGGGGAATCACCGCAATCACCTCAATCACCGCAATCACCTCAATCACCGCAATCACCTCAATCACCGCAATCACCACAATCGCCGCAATCACCGCAAACAGTTCCGACCCACCGTGAACTGTGCGGCACCCGGTTCCGACTCACTGGAACCACAATCACCATCGCCGCAATCACTGCAGACAGTTCCGACCCACTGTGAACTGAGCGGCACCCGGTTCCGACTCACTGGAACCACAGCTGGCACTGTGAAGCATCGCAAGATCCAAGACTCAGCCCACTATCGACCTCCGGTCTCCGGAGGGGAGTGATGTAGCGGTTAGACCGCCACATACAAAAAACTACGAAACAAAAAGACATGACGTCACACAATTCCTGCATCTCGCAGTTAGAGTTTACCAAGCGAAAAACATAGATAAGACTATCCGAAATCAACATATGGGCAGTTGCCCGCCAGACATAACAACCCGTCTGGTTGGAGGATCCTCCCTTTTCTATGGGGGATGAGTGAACTTTACACCCTGTTCCTCATACCTCTAAAAAGGTTATAGGCTATTTAACATCACACTACAAGGGAAGGGAATAAGAAATTTCACGCGGCCGTATTCGCGGGCAGAAGATTGAAGCGTCTGGGTATTTGGCGTTCTCTATTTGAACATTCGCGGACTGTTCGAAAGGTATCTATTTTTCTTTACGTAATGCACGATCAATAATACATTGAAATGAATTGAAACAGATTGCTAGTCCATTGCTTAATAAGTTCGACAAAAAAAATTGAGCAATTTTTTTTTCGATCTTATGAAGCAATGGACTAGCCATCTGTTTCAATTTATTATTGATCGTGCATTACGTAATTAGGGTACAGGTCACGACTGCAAATGTGCAAAATAACGTAAGTTTTGATGAAAATTATTATGGTTTAATAACGATATAAAATTTTCATCTCTACCACGTTATATTTTATATTTTACCTAGGTACTTTGTTAATCTGAAGCATGTATTTTACATCTGGGGTTGCGGATAAGTCCTAAGGGGAAACCGTGGCCCCGGTCTAGGCAAGGGAAGGAACACGGGTGGGTTTTAGTCAGTAAAAGTCTGACACGCCCTTCCGCTCCGCCCAGAGCGGGAGAAGTCATTAGATGATTTCCCAACCAAAAAAAAAAAAAAAAAATATTTTACATGGATGTTGTAATTTATGTGGTACGAGTAAAACAGAAAATTGTTCCATGCAAGTAGTAGTTTGGCAATACTTATTACTACTGTATGGAAATATGAAATTAATATGAACGGAACGAAATTATTATAAAATATGAAATTAATGTATAATATACGTATGTGGGTAAAACCGCAGGGCGCAGCTAGCTAGTAATATTATTTATACTTATAAATAAAGAGGTACCTATAGTTTGTAAGGTTGTAAGTTTGGTTGTAGGAGGTAATCTCCAGAAGTACTGATCCCATTTCGAAAATTCTTTCAATGACAGAAAGCCTCACTATTGCCAAGTTGTTTGTCAAAATCGAAATCAAAATATTTTATTTCTCAACCTTCATGGGCACTTATGAAACGTCAGAAGCTAGGTGCACGGTTCCAATTGGTCCCATATGAAGAAGAGCCGGCAAGAAACTTCACGGGAATAGAAAATGGTCTCTATAAATCTACAGTCATTAGTATAGTACTGCCACGCGGATGAAATCGGGGCAGAATTTAGTCATCAAATTAATTACGTATTTAGCTTTTAAACTGCTGATTCTTAATGAAAAAATATCCATACACTCACTCGTTCCCGGGGCATGACAGGACTGGCGGAATGTGCCCTTTTGTTGATAAGTTTCACGGGTCGCTTCTTCGGACCGTGTTCTTTATCTATCGCAAATAAACACCGCATAATTGTATTAATGCTATCAGCTTATCACCTACTTATTTAATAAGCATTGGCTTCAATGCCCTGGCTGCTTAATGGGCAGATAAAAACATGTTTTATCGTCATCTTTTTTATTTTTAGGAATATTCCCTTTATACTTGTTCTGTAAGTCCTTGCTTTAACCAAAATTGTCAATTCGAGTTCAACCGGACGTACCCTATAGGTTTTGGGTCGAAAACCTATATGGTAGTTCCCGTTGACCTAGAATCACAAAATTTGGCAAAAAGCAAAGTCTTACAGCACAAATTAATAAAGGGAAAAAAAAATGGAAAATTTAAGGATGTCCCCATACATACATAGTTGACGCCAATTAAGATAGTCCTCCGAGTTGTATGGGCGCTCATACAATTTAGAGGACTAGTTTCTGGGCACAGAACTATTTAGGTACCTATACGAATGAAGCTCCATACGGAACCCTCGTCTACCGTGCCCTCGGTGCGCGAGTCCGACTCGCTTTTCACCGGTTTTTTGTACTGTCTTGATTTCTATCTGAAAGATTTTCGTGTTTCATACTTTTTAAAGCGTGATTTTTTTGTAGTCGGGTTTTAGTTTTTGACCCATTCGATAGGAGAACCAGTAGATATTGGTTTCTTTAGATATAATTATCATTTAAAAGGTAATATGGCCCTGCGTCGCTTGAATTAAATGCATTATTATTATTAAAAACCCACTTTTAAACGGAAGTTCTTCTGTGTTGCTCATAATTTCACTCAAAAGAGATAGAGTGTCCATCTGCTGCTTCTCAAACCCAAGACGGCCACTGGTTGACGAGGGTTGTGTATGGGGGGCGGGCATCGTCGTAGAATCTGTGGTAGAAAGTAAAAATATGAATAAACGCCGTCATTTATTGGGTAAGCTCACAAAAACTTTAGAATGTGGATAACTATTTGGGGATACGGGTAAATCGTCGTATACCAACCCTTTTCTCAATTAGGTATGTTGGGGTCAGTTTTCCCAACTTTTCAATATAACTGCAGTAGCTGAGTCATGGATATGGGTAAATATATTTCATTCAAAACGGGCTTCTTTATAAATAATAATTTGTGTATTAAAAATTAATCATGATAATTAAAAAAGATATCTATAAGGTGCTCGAGACGCGCCTGAGCTATCTTTGACCTCGGATTAACAGAATATGTAGTAAATATATATTATCATTAAAAACCAAGGTAATAAACAGAAGGTAAAATGCGATTGGCACTCGTTTATTGAATTTATAAAAACCTTTTGATTTACGACACTAAATTATTAATAGGTAGGTATTCACAGAATGTACCGCAATATAGCAACTTCAAATACATTTTTCTTCAATACATGATTTTTTTTAATTATAAGAGTCGGCCAAACAAAAAAAAGACATGTATTCCGTTAGAACACTTTATTCTCTTCACTTTCCACTGTGGGACCAAATCTGTAGGTCTATTCCCTGCGCTGTTATACGATTTTGAAACATACTGTTTTCAGTACGTTTTAGGTAAAATAATAATAGTAAGTAATCTAATTGTAAAGTAGTAAATAATAGCTTTTTATGCCAGTTAACATTACAGTTATCATTTTTTACTATTAAACTAAGGCTCTAGGGTTATTTTATTCATTTTTTTTTTCGATTGTACTAGTATTAACTGATTTAAATAAGTAGGCAACTGGTTTTTGGTCTATTTACTAGTTTCTATTCACGAAAAAACAGTGAAATATAACATATGTTTTTAGGTACATAAATAATAGATGTTACAAAAAGTTTAACAAAGCCGAGAGTCAGTTATACTTGCAGTCATTGTGATTTTGTACTGGTCTATGGCCCATTATGTACAGGCTAATTGTGTTACACCGTTTCTTTCAGATTGCGAGCCCAAAATGTAGCACTCGCAATCGCTAGCCATATTTGGAATTGCGTAACAAACATTAGGAACCTTCTGGATAAGGAGATATTGAAGGTCAAAGATACAACTATTATTTACTATTAACAAGTTTTAAATGTTATTATAACACTTTAAATAGGTACTCCCACAACTCCTGCACAGCTGCATGCACCCATTTAAAGCACAATGGCGTTCGTATATTGCTCCTGTCGTAAACAACGATTTCTCACACCAAAAATATGTCGTTTCCTAACAATATTTTTAGCTTAATTTACTTAATTTGATGTACAGAATGCATAGACAATGAGAATTTGATGGGGCTTTCAACACCCTGTATATTGTACTATAAATACAACAAAGATGAACAGAAACAGCTCCAAGCATGTTGCCATATATTACAAGCCAGTACGGAAGTGAAAGAACGACGAATTAAATGCATGCATTTTAAAATAGCCGTACTATTCCAATCATTCGGCTATTTCAATGTATTTATAAGCAAAATAAGCGTGTATGATAACAATAGCTTGCCTGAATAAAATCAATTAAATTCATAACATCACTGTCAGGCCCGTACGAAAAAGTGATTTTTCAAACTCATATAACCTGACAGAATATGAACCTACAGATTTGTTCCCATAGTAAAACATGAAGAAAAAAACGTACTCTTTCGGAATATAGCATTTTTTTTGTTTGGCCACATTTTCATCATTTTCACTTTCACATTTAACCCAAAAATGTATGGACGGTGAATGATCTCCTTTCATTAGAAACTCTCGACTGATAAGGGACATGACAAAAAATTGTGGAATAGGTCCCTAATAATACCATGGCATGCGACCACAGATATAGATAGACATAGATAACGCAAGAGCAACTACTTCGCGTGCCCAGCTTACGTACAATAATCGTAAGCTGCCACTTTCGCGCTCAGTCTGCATCGTTGTGCCACGCTAGACGGACGTCAGTTAAATAATTTAAAATGGTTAATTGCTCAGTTATACATTGTAAAAACTTTACAAATGTGAGGAGAAAAAATAAAGGAAACGATTCCTTCCATCGATAAGTCATTTTGTGATTAATATTATGCGTATTTAATATTAAAATCAATTATTTTTAATCTAATACTCTCTGTAATACCAAATTTGAGAAAAACATAGGTCATCAAACGTAAACTGAATATTCGTATTACATTGCGGCTTTTACTTGAAGCGGTTGATGCGACGTTTTGTTTTAACAAGTGATGAATATCGAAGCAAGTGATACTATCGTATATCGCATCGGTTTCGTAGTACAGGAGCTTTTATCATTATTCTGTCAATTTTAGCGATTAGTGCTGTTCATCGTATGCAACACAAATCGATTCTCAAGAATCGATTTCGGAAACAGAGGAATGATTTTGTATTTTATAGGTAGTAATTATGTAGACAATTTTAATAAATTATCGTAACGTTTAGTGATTTTTTTAGTTTCCCACATGAACTCAATTTAAAAGAAAAAATGGATTGAGGCGACGGGAAATAAAGATTGATTCCCAACAAAGAATAGCACTATTAGTTAAATACATTTTGAGGAAGCATGCTTTGTTGAAGGGAAAAGTAACGAATATTAACAAAAGCAGCATATCCGACTATTGATGTACTGAAGATCACAACTTTCTTTATCTTTTTGCTGTTGTAGCTCAAGTAATTTTGCATCCATTTTAATTTTATTATATCGTATTTTACTGGGTTTTCGTTTACCTTCTAAAATTTCTTCTCTGGTTTTTTTTTTGTTTCTGAAAGATAATCTACAACAATTACAAGGAATAAGTTGGGAAATACTAACAATTTGAAGAAATTATAAATCCCTAACTGCCTACTAAGCAGATCAGGAATTATTTTTTTCCTCTGTTTATCTCATTCCTCTGTCTATCTCATTCTTCTGTATATCTCATTCCTCTGTCTATATCATTACTATGTCACAAAATCGATTAATTAATCTAGCGATTCTCAATAATTCTTTACTGTACACGATTACTCAATAAATAGAGAAATGGCGATCTTTATAATAAAAAGGCGATCATTATTCAAAATTGAGATGAAAAAGGGTAGAATCTCGTTGCTTTTGTAAACATTAGAACTAAATTGAATATAAGGTATTTCAATCGAATATTCACGTATTTATAATGGTAAACTTACTTGAAATTTTGGAAAAGGTATCCAAAAACGACGTGTGAACGTCGACGTAACGCGCACGAGCACACAACCTCTCAATGCGAAGACTTTTAGTTAGCGTACTGCTGGCTGGGTGAGCGCTGGCGCTAGGTGGGGGGGGCCTAGCGCCAGCGCTCACCCAGCCAGCAGTATCGATTTCAAAGATAATAAAATCGATTCAAAGACGCTGCCGCGTGCGGCGGATTTTATTTTCCCATCACTAAATAATGCTTGTGACGTCATAGTAGGTAGTCAAAAAATGGCACACTTGGTTTTCATACAGATCGTGATACTTGCGTTATCTATGTCTATCTATATCTGTGCATGCGACTGATCAGTAACAGGCATTCATGCCTCGAGTCCTCAAGGTGTCAGAATTTTTATTCGGATTGACGAACAAAAATTCTGGAGCTTTGAGAACTACAACACACACACAACATACAATACATAAGTAGGTACAATCCGTCATTGGGTACAATAGGGTAAAATATAAATAATTATGGAGATTGCGGGCCCACTATTCCTTGTCACACTTCGGAATGAATACATACTACCAAATAATAAATATTTTTTTTATACCTGATCCAATTCGGGAATTTAGAAATCTAACCAATGTATGGTTATGTATGAACGTGTTAATACAAAATATTAGTGATCCAACACACCATTAGCTACAAGCTGCGACGATTTATACAATTTGGTAATTTTTTTGTACTTTAAGAGTTTTTTGTAATAAATAAATGTGTACTTGAAAATTTTGTCAGTATCAGTTTGACACATTTTCCACCATATTCCAAAATTCTGTTTCCTGCGATTTCCTGCGATGTCGATAACAAAATGCCAAAACCCACAATGGCCAAAACAATTTCCAAAAGCACGAAAGAAAAAAGGTTTTATTTGCAGAAAAATCTATGGAAAAATGGGTAAGAGACTTTGTCGGACTTTGTTAACAGCTTACTTGACAGAGGATAGCTTCAAAATAAATAAATATAAAAAGCTTTCTCTATATACGCATAGACCATTTAACCTACGATCTACGATGTACCTAACCTATGGCCTGAAGTCATCAGTCCATTCCACGAAGTCCATTCCTGAAGTCCACGCAGGCAGCCAGCTGACTTCATATGAAATGAAATGAAATTGTTTATTCTGTAAATAAGATATCGGAATCACTAAAGTATTAAAAATAAGCTAGATGAGGTCGGCGTTTCCTATCTGACTACTCTGAGAAGAAAGGCCGAGACAAACTCAAAGGTCGCAGTCTCTTTTAAAGTCCAGACATAATCTTGATTAGGCCATATGAGAACCACAGGTAAATTAATGTCTGAAATGGTCTTTTGAAGAAAGACCTCAGAAAGACCCACACATATTTGAGTGGACCTGTCCAGTCAATGCAATCATTTGTCAGTAAGTGTGGAGCTCAAATCGGAACCAAGAAATACCAAAGGAAGGACAATTTGGTAGGCCACATAAAGTAAAGAAAAAAAATGTGGATGGATTTGGATGTGGATGGAGGCCTTTATGCGGCCTCACATTCACAATAAGTAACTAAAATAATATAATACTTTACAAAGTAATCAAGTCATTTTGTATATAATATTCAACAATGTCAATGTAAACTGGTATATACGTATTATATTTTGATGAATTTACTTAGTAAATATATATTGTGCGTTTTCAAATAGTATATATTGTGAAGCTACAATCAGAACATCTATTTCTTTGAATTTTTCTACCTAGGTTGTAAATAGCTCAAACAACCCTTTTCTGTAAAACAAAGATTTATATTAATGTCCGCACAGGTTCCCGAGAAAAGAATCCCATACGACATAATACTATGAAAATAACTAATTTAAACAATTCTAGCTGTACCTACGTCAGTTATAATTTTTTTCCAGCATCGGCGGCTGAACTAAGCTTTTCTGATAATTTTTTCTATGTGTAATGATCGTCAATAGAAAAACTATCAACTCAACAGGGTCCAACTCTATTCCATTAGCTTGAACATTGGTAGTTAGCTGCCTAACATTTGGTGTTGAAATGAGTTTAGTCTTTTTTTCGTCCAAGAGAAGATTATTTACATTAAACCAATGCACAACTTTAAAGAGTGCATCGTTAACTTGTTCAAAGTTGACTAACCGACGTTTGATTAAAAAAATGAGGGAAGTGTCATCTACGAATAATACGATCTTGTGATCATCCCCTATGTGGAGAGGTAAGTCATTTATATAAATTAAATAAGATAAGATGATTGTAATGTATCTCGTTGGTAATCCTTAAATAATTAAATAAGAAAGGACCTAGAATTGAACCCTGCGGAACGCCCATGATGACCGCAGATCCTGGAGAGCTTTGGCCATTAACATCGACCCTCTGAATTCTGTTGTTCAGATAAGAAGTTAGAAGTCAGAGCCTTGTAGCGGCTACACCGCCACATACGAACTACGCAGCAAAGACATGAGGTCACACAAATCCTGCATCGCGCAATTAGCGTTTACCGTGCGAACGACATATATAAGACTATCCGACATCAACTTTTGGGTAGTTGCGCGCCAGACACGAAACCTGTCTGGTCGGAGGATTCTCCCTTTTCTAAAGAGCATGAGTGAACTTTACACCCTGTTCCTCATACCTCTAAATACACAATCGAAGGCCTTGGCCAAATCGCAGAAAATGTCAAGAGCATCTTGCGATTCCTCCCAGGCCTCGAATATGCTCTTCAGTAATTCCACGCCCGCGTATGCAGTTGAACGACCCTTTGTAAAACCAAATTGTTTTTAGATGAACTAAATTACCTATGTGTATTGAAATGTCCTAACAATTGATTTAAAAAATAATTTTTCAAAGATTTTGCTTTTAATGTAAGTAATATCGAAATAGGTCGAAAATTTGTGGGATCGGTTGTGAAAAAAACCTTGACAGAGTTATTGTGATTAGTAGCGAACTAGCGATAATACAATCAAAATATCCTTGAGAAATATTTTAACGGTTCAACTTCAGTATCAATTTTAAGATAACCTTATCTAATCCCGTTTTCACCTAACCCTAATTTTAAAATATTGTAAATAAAATTAACTCTCCAAGACATCAAGTACCATTACCACTTCGATCAAATGAGTGGATGGTCACTGGCCATCCAGTGTTTACACGTAGAAGAGACCTGTGCCCTGTTTATCAAAACTAGCAAGCCTTGTATTGTATTACAAGCATTTTTCTTGTAAAAATTTTCATTATTACAAATATGTGTAAGTATATCAAAACTACACGTGTAAATTACAAGTTACAAATGTCATTGTTTATTTCACAAGTATATTTTTACACTTGTATTCGTGATTTTGTTCATCAAAAAATCCTTTGTAAGTTACAACTTGTAGAAAATCATAGCAAATCCTGAGAGTGTCCTGAGAGTGTGTGTACAAGTCTACGAGTGTCGCGCTTAGAATCGCAATCAATTTATAAAAATTCGATTTTCTGTTTTAAAATGTGGTCAAGTGATTCAAGCAATGAAGAAAATATTATAATAACGGAACCGAAATTCAAATACATTTATTCGCAAGAATGTAGGTTAACACTGTATGATCCGAGAACATATAAAAGAATGATTGACTACGGTCAAATGGGGATAACGAAAGGTTTCGTCTTAAAGCTGAAAAATTGGAACAATTTAATTAATATTTTGGGAAGCCATTTAGAAAAAAATTCAAACAGACACAACGCCCTGTCTACCAAATTAAAATTACAAATTGCTCTACATTGGTTGGAAACCGGAGTTCAATACCATGCTGTTTCTGACATGCATGGTGTAACAAAAGGCAGTGTATGCAATGCAAATTAAAATTACAAATTGCTCTACATTGGTTGGAAACCGGAGTTCAATACCATGCTGTTTCTGACATGCATGGTGTAACAAAAGGCAGTGTATGCAATGCAAATTAAAATTACAAATTGCTCTACATTGGTTGGAAACCGGAGTTCAATACCATGCTGTTTCTGACATGCATGGTGTAACAAAAGGCAGTGTATGCAATGCAGTCTGTTGTAGCAACCATCAATACCATAATGTTTGAAGACTACGTTATTACATGGCCGCATAATATGCAGGAAGCAGTACAGAAGTTTCATATGTTGAAAGGAATGCCATTAATTTGTGGCTGTCTAGATGGTATCTTGATAGAAATTGATGCCCCACACCAAGATGAAGAAGTATTTGTAGATCGACACGGAAATCATTCCATTAACAATTTGGTTGTGTGCGGTCGTGACAGGAAATTACTATTCCTATGATAAATTGATTATAGATTAGAACTGTGACCACACAACGCGCGAAGGCGAGCGTGCCGCGGCAGCGGCCGCCGAGTGCTAAATTTCCTATTTTACAAAGCAAGCATGTGAGGAAGAATAGGTTTATTTTTGGGTTTTCTTGTTTAGACAATAAACAGTTTGTCAAATTCGAAACGGGTAGGTTAGGTTAGGTTAGAACTGTGATCACACAACGCGCGAAGGCGCGCGAGCGCAGCGAGCGTGCCGCAGCAGCGGCCGCGGAATGCTAAATCTCCTCTTTTGCAAGGCAAGCATGCATGGCAGATTAGGTTTATTTTTAGGTTTTCTTGTTTAGACAATAAACAGTTTGTCATATTTGAAACGGGTAGTTTAGGTTAGGTTAGAACTGTGACTACACAACGTGCGAGGGCGAGCGAGCGTAGCGAGCGTGCCGCGGCAGCGGCCGCCGAGTGCTATATTTCCTCTTTTGCAAAGCAAGCATGCATGGTACATACTGAACTAGCATTGAACGCTAGTATGGGCAAATGAATATTAATAAATGTTATGGAAAACGACATTATTAAAAATGAAAAATATAGCAAATGACACTTGATCGATTATGACTTTATGACCAATGAAATTAGTGAAAATGATTTTATGTCATTTCACGATTATGGCAACTGAAGCGTTATTGGTTTAGTTATTACTCTGAGGTTATTTCTAATGAAATTATGGCATATAAAATTATGGCATTTTAAAATATGACAAACATTAGTAAACCGGGAAAAATACGTACCTATTATTGAAGCTAACTCAAGAAATATCCAAGCAAAATTAATAAAATTTAAATGGGTACCTACCACCCATTTAAATTTTATGCCTCGACAGCTTATCTTTTCAAACAAAAAAAGAATTTTCCAATACGATGAAAATACTATAGGATATAATATCTGTTAAGGCATACATAAATAAACCTACATAGACAATAAGTATTTGCTAAACATATTACCGTAATAACACGAGTGTGAAAATAATGTTTACTACATACACATCAAATACCTACTCAGAATATATGTATAGGTAATCTATACGCCTTTCATCACTTGTAGTAATAAATTAATAACAAAAGGATTAAATTGTTATCTTTGGCCCAGTTATGAGAGTACTTGTATACCTAGTAAATAATAATTTATTGAACAATAAAATACTATTACACAGTTCTACACTGCAAAACACGTGAAATTTTCCGAACAATTTTCAACTCCCGTTAGGGCTTGTACCTACACAAAACTGCGATGCGACGCGGTGCATCGGAAAAATCAAAGATTTTCTTCCGAAGCTTCTGCGTTCCGAATTCGCATCGCACCGATTCGCAGTTTTGTGTACAAGCCCTTAGATCTGCTCGAAATTCAAGGCCTTTTTCTTAAAATATTGTAAAAACAGACTGAACAGAGTTTCGAAAAATATACTTTCTAAGAGTACCTTCTATACAGCTACCCTAGCTTCCAAATGTCATGTTTCTATCTTCTGTGCGTTGGACTGCTAGTCAGAAAGATAGTCCCTAAAGTAATATGTGCCTAAACTGCTTTATTTGCAGTTATAGATTAGACAGGAGTCACCAAATGGCGGACCGCGGTCCGGATCCGGACCACCGACCTTTTTAGGGTTCCGTACCAAAATGGTAAAAAGGAATCCTTATGGTGCGACGTAGGTGCGACTCAGTCTGTCTGTCCGTCCGTCTGTCTGGATATCTCAAGAACTACTAATTAAATTAAATTAAATTCAATTTATTTTATTTCAGAACTCGTCCATATACATATACACTTATACACACATAAAAAAAAGTTTGCGATTAGTTTCAAAAACAAAAATCATTTTTTTTACGGTAGAATACAATATAATTTCTTTTTCTTTTTAGATTATTTCAGGCAGTGTATTTCTATTTCATAAAAGATATAACGTAAACACTTTTTCTTGATGAAGTAAAATTTAAAAAATATTTTAGCTTTCGCTAGTGATCACAAACTTTTTTTGATGTGTGTATGTGAAATTAGAAAAATTGATTACATAAACATTACACAAGTCATACTACTAATGCTATCAACTTGAAAGGAATAGTTTTAGAATAAAAGCTTTTAAAAATAAATAGTCTCTCGGTCTTAAAAATTCGAGGTCCTACTAGGGCATGTGCCACTCACAACTTGATCGCTAAAGCTGACAGCTGCAAAATCAGGGGAGGTCTTTAACCTCAGAGGCTTTAACCTAATCCAGAGATCACAAGTTAGTTTCATTGGGTGTCCATTTAAAAACTAATATTAGCTACTGTCGCGGTCCGGCAACCAAGATCAATAATAATCTATACTAAGTAATATTATAAAGAGGAAAGATTTTTTTGTTTGTTTGTTTGTTTGTACCGAATAGGCTCCGAAACTACTGGTCCGATCTGAAGAATTCTTTCAGTGTTAAATAGCCCATTTATCGAGTAAGGCTATAAGCTATATATCATCACGCTAAGATCAATAGGAGCGGAGTACCAATGAAGAATGTTTCAAAATCGGGGGGTTTTTTTAGCGTTAGCCCAAAGAAGCCCAGAAGCTAGAAGAAATAAAACGATACGAAACCTAAATATTTTTTATTGACTAATAAACAAATGATAGGTACTTAATGAATAAAAATAATAAAGTTAGTTATACAAGGTGGTTGAACTTTGAACTTCTAGAAGACAAAGCGCGTGCTAAATCAAATTACTCAAAACGTTTATATATTTTTAGTAGGGATGGGCCGAAATTCGGTTCAACCGAATTTCGGCAGCTTGAACCGAACTTCGGCATTCGGTCGAAATTCGGTTCAGATGCCGAACATTCGGCACAAGAAAAATAATATCTACCTACTTGCACTATTTTGACTGAAATTTAATAGAATTAGAAAAGCATTACTGTAAAATAAAATTGTCTTTTACTTACTCATGGTCATTTATTTTAGTTAGGAACATTCTAAATGTATTCACCGTCTTAATTGTAATTAAATAAGTTCTTCTTATTAGTCTTGAAAATCTCTGCCTAATTAATTATGACGTATTTGCTAATGAACGGCCGGCTCTTGGCCACGCGGTGGGAGCACGGTGTGCGGGCGGGGTACATCTAGCAATAATTGAAGTAAATGCGTAAACAAGTCATGACGTGTCGCTCTCGACAAAGCGCGCGAATTTGAACCGATGTTCGGCCGAACTTTTCATTTTAACCGAATGTTTGGCCGAAGTTCGAATTCGGTTTAAACCACATTCGGCCCATCTCTAATTTTTTGATTAAGTTTTAGTAATACAATTTACACGGACGCGAAAAAATCGCGCTTGTTGGTGGTCAGTGGTCAGTAATGTATGGCGCACCGGCTCGTAGAGTACGGACTGCGGTCGTGCCGCATGCTCGCTCAAGGCCGTAATAAAACATTGGAGTTATCAGTCAATTCTGAGCAGTAGGTATTTGGGTGAAATTTATCATAAAGAAAGTAAGTAAACATTAAACGGGTTTAATTTAAGAAAATACAGTACAATAAACATGCAATTTATTGTAATTTTCAGAATATTTCCTTAAACATGCAATTTATTGTAATTTCCTTAATTAATTGTATGGCTTAAAAAATTGGCCGTTTAAATATAGTTCACAGGGTCACCTCTGTCGGGGACGCGGTTGGCAACCGTGTAGCAGGCGTTTTAGCTAGCCAGTTGAAAATAAGCCCACGTCGCACGGACCTAATAAAATCGCGGCGGAATAAAAACGCCTAGCGGTATTTTTTCCCGCCTTCTACAGAATGTTCGAACTCCACAGATGCGATGGGTATCGATAACTAAACATGATAAAACAAAAATCAATAATATTGATGATTTTTTTGTGGGGTCATCGACCGCAATTATTGTGGTCACTTGAAATATCAGATATATATATTTTTTTTTTGTAACCTTCCCAGACGTGATGGATATCGACATCTAAACATGAGAAAACAGTTTTTCTCAACACATACTTCAAGTAACAACACTAACAGCAGTCGTTGACCTCCCAAAAATAACATCAAATCTTTTTATTTTTCATCATGTTTAGATACCTATACTTATCTACGTATCACATCTGCGGAGTTTAGCTAGCCAATTTAAAATAACTTTCTATACGGCAGTGAGTTTTCTATATCCACTTAGACAATAAAATTAGATAATCAATATCCTTATATTTTCAACATTGTTAAACATTGTTACGCTTCGCTCCATCATAGTTTGTAAATGCATCGCTTCGGTCAACAGCCAACGCTAAATGACCATAACCAACCGTTACGGCTACCCTGATTACTTTAATGTGTATCAGATTATAGTCAATCGGATTAATAATAGGGTTACACCCACGTTTGGATTACTTATAGAATTCGATAAGCGCGTTTTTAGGCAAATCTTGTGTAACGCTACCAATTTACAAATATTTAACTGATAATCTGATTTCGAAATTCTTCTGAAGAGGATTCTAGTAGCCATTAGTCCACATTGACTTCACTGTGTAAATTTTTAGTAATAAAGTTTTCCTAACGAAGATAAGTAGACTTATAAATGTGGCAATAGATTCACTTTCAAAATCTATATTTTTTTATTCGCCTACGTCCCAGTTAAAAATTAAACAAATTAACACGTTCAGTGCTGGGAGCCCTCCTGGAGGGTTCACCTAATCGCATATGGGATGCCCGGAGCCCTCGTGGTAAAGCTCATTTTAAATGTAGGCTTTAGTATAGTATACTTAGCTTAAGTATACAGCATTATAAACCGTGAAAATAAAATCTGATGGATATTTTAACAAGATTAATTAGTACTTACATTTAAAATGCATTGGTTTTAAAATTCGAGGTTTTTATTTTATAAATTTTTTGTTCAAGGTTACAACTATCCACAAAATAATTAAAAGGTTGGTTCTTTTCTTTTCTTATATCTTGAAGATGAAGGATTATTTCAAGAGATGTGTACGAAACGATAGACGAATTATTTTGTCAAGGGAAAACAACCAATAAGTTCAGTCAACCACAAGCCAGTGCCGAACTTAGGTAAATGGAAATAACTGAAAATAAACAAGAAGTTGGTATTAATACTTTCCTACAAAGCAGACAGAATAAAATATAAAAAAACAGCGAAGAGATAATGATCATCAGATGGAAAAGAAATGTGTCAACACGCATCAATAAAAATACCATCATGAAAAGAGAACAAGAGATAGAATTAGACATAAGAGAAGTCAACAGACTCCACTGCTTTTAATAGATTCACTCTCTAACAAAAACTGACTGAAGTTCCAGATTTTTCACATGTTCAAAAATTTGGGTTTGCCGGGTAAGATTTCGTTCTCTTCCTCTGCAATTTACCATCAAATAATTCCTAATTAACTTTCTATTAGGTACTATCGAAGATTCGAAGTGATTATCGCTATCCTACAAAATACTTGCGGGTGCTCCATTTAGACTAGACAGAAAAGCCCAACTCCGTGACAAGTTTCTGGGGTGACTCTATAACTTCAGACGACTGGTTTTTGAAACAGACAACTAGTACACGACACCAATCACACGACACGACACGACATGACCTAAAAAGGCTTATTAGAAGAGTTGGGATTTTAACAGTGAAACGATCTCCTAACATTCTATTGCATTTTAATACAATTCAAATTCCATCGCGAGTCAATCACTGATTAAAAAAAATTAAGGGTACCTACAAAGAAAAATTCAGAACATACACGTTCCAAGCTGTGCTCGATTTTCTCTGATAGTGTTTACAAAAACTAAATTGAGATATTTTGAGTAGCCGCCAGCCGCTGAAATATCGTAGCGTCGATGGCCGACCATGACCTCCTATTCTTTCTAATCTATAAATATTACTAGCTTTTACCCGCGGCTTCGCCCGCGTAGATTTCGGAAAATATCCCACGGGAACGTACCCCGGGATTAGATACATAGTAGCCGAGGAAAACGTCATTGACTCCTATCGCTGCGCCCGCGTTGTCGTCAAACATAATTATTTTGTTACGCGTAATTTTGAATCTGCGATATCTTTCAAAGTATTCATTTTAAAGATATGATGACACGGCATGTTTTAATT
Organism: Conistra vaccinii; assembly: GCA_948150665.1. Taxonomy (NCBI): domain Eukaryota; kingdom Metazoa; phylum Arthropoda; class Insecta; order Lepidoptera; family Noctuidae; genus Conistra; species Conistra vaccinii. Next base: position 14,716,548 of record OX411324.1, on the reverse strand, counting down.
TAAATTAAATGCCCGATTTAAATAACATATTTTATTGGATAAGGATTAATGTAATACCAGTCATAATAACTTCGGAAATAACAATGAAATTTTTATTAAATTCTGAAAGATAAAAATGATTACTGTAGGTCATCCTTAGAAGATAGACATTGCTATTGCGGACTTTTTTTATTAAACTTTTTAAGGTGTACAATACTGTACAACAATATTTTGATCTATCTCGTAGGGGCTCAGCGTTTGCAATGTAAGCGCAAAAAAATGTGTTTATTTGCGACATTACATTAGAAACCTCTCAAATTATCAGTGTTTCTCTACTATATTATGCATGTATTATACATATAAACCTTCCTCTTGAATCACTCTATCTATTAAAAAAAACCGCTTCAAAATCCGTTGCGTAGTTTTAAAGATTTAATTATACATAGGGACGGACAGACAGCGACAGCGACCTTGTTTTATATTAAACTTACGAGTATAGTGAGTAGTGATAGTGAATAAAGAGGTAAAGTTTGTGAGGTTGTAGGGGGTAATCTCTGGATCTACTGAACCGATTTTCAAAATTCTATTACCAATAAAAAGCCATGTTATTTGTGAGTGTCATAGGCTAGATATATATTTATGTTTACCGCCCAACGAAGTGGGCAGGGGTCATGTTTAATAAAGTTTTGAGCACGCTCTCTTATAATGAAATACCCTGATTTTGCCGATACCTCACTAGTAGTAGCTGATAACCGATATTAGAAAACACAACGATTACTGATAAAATATGTATCTAAGCTCCCATATTGAATTCAAATAATCTCACGTTTTCGGCAAGAGAGGTCCTTGGTTAGATTGCTATTGTTTACATAACATCGCCGGTCCTATATCGAGGAAATATATAATAACATCTAAGCAGACTAGTGGTACTTAACAGTTCGACAGTTCGCTTATCGGGTGCGAAAGGCTTGTCGATAAGGCGGTGTGCGCGCGCGCAGCCGTCAGTGCCGCGAGCGACGCCGGCGCACCCGCCCATCACCCATCACCGGACCGACAACGGCCGAATGCTGAAAACCGAGATTCGTAACGTGTATGGAAACTAAAAGCAATATTATACAAGTGATATGTGCCTGAACTGCCGCTGCCGGTCAGTGTTTACTAAATTGAGGTGTTGTGACAAAGTTTGCTTTTAGTTTATTTAATTTGTGCGGTTAAATCAATCTTTGCTGTAGTTCCTTTAGGTGAGTTTATCGTCAATACTTATTTATATTATCTTAAATATTTTTAAGGGGCTGTTAAAAATATTTTTATAAGTCTCGATAAACAGCGATATTGTTCTAGTAGCAATAAAATGTAACTGGCGATATAGAGAGCGTTGCAAGGAATTAAAAATATATGTTGGTGGCGAACGTCGTTATGAGTTCACGCACCGGCGAAATGTTTGTTTGTTAACAACGCTGTATAAGCACGGAGTCACAGATTACTGAATATTTATGTGCCATGCCCGAGTCACCGATGCCAAATTCTGTAATGACACAACACCGACAGTGACGTCACAACTGGGTACCAGTGAAGACGGCGGAACCGCTCGCGCCGGTATTTTCACTGACCTTTCTAATTTCACTCATCTCAGCCATGCACTAATAGAACAACAAATATACGAGATCATTTATATGCGAGTATTTAACATAAATAAGAATATTTAAACAAACTATCTTTAAATATTTCTTAACACTTTCGCTGTCACAAAGCAGACGACAAATTGCCCTGAACCTTGGTTCATGGGATAGCGAAAGTGTTATAAATGTAAAATGTTCCGTAAGTCGTAACTAGAATTTAACTTCATAACTCACTCTCTCTCAAAATATACCTACCGTAATATTATGCGTCATTAACTGTTTTTGAATAACTTTTGTATAGCTAAGAATAATATTATTTTCAAAGGAAAATATAATGCCACCTAATTACAATATTAAGTAGGCATGGAACAGATGTAATTTAAATTATCGTCATTGATAATATGACGATCGGTACAAAGGTGTATTAAATTTATTTGGATTACGTTTTTATGAAAAACATGAGGATTTTCTTTGTATTATAGACAAAAATTGATCTTTTTCTTTTTACATATTACTACCTATTCGTCCTATACTAATTTGATAGATTACTAGTCGTAAATAAATACCTACCAATTATACCTTATTTCGGATCCACCATTTTTTTTGTTACCAAATATTTTTATAGATTAAGTATAACAAATTGTATTTTTTTTTTCCTTATAAAATTAGTCGTCGTCGTCGTCGTTGTATTCTGTAAAATCTTAACATGGATACTTAGGTGAAGTAAACTGTCAATCCCTAGCTTCAGAAGCTCACTCCACCTAAATTTTCACGGGGACCTCTCCCCGTGAAAATACATTAAGTACAGAATAGAGTGGTCGATTTATTGTAAAACATACATTCAAATAAGTACTACTACATTTAAGAAAACAGCTACACTTTAAATATTTTTTATGATTTTATCAGAACTCAAATTAATTATGAAACAAAAATGTAATCAAAACAAACAAATTAAGTACTAACTAACTAAGCACCTACCGGTAACGGTTAAAGTTAGTACAATGGTATATATTATAGGTACATATTTTATTATTAAAACAAAATCACCAATTAAGGAAATGATCCTAATTATCAACAATGATGACAATGTTATAATTACTCAAAATTTAAATCACCCACTTTTTAGAACAAATACTGATAAGCACTAATTAATTATTATAATCGTTTCGGCAAATAACTTAGATGTTATAATTCGATAAAAGTAGGAACAGAAACCAAGGGCGATGAGGAAAAGAACATTGAACTTAAAATATTTAGGTGACCATCAAACACGTAAATGATTAAAAGAAATAGGTTAATGCGTGGGCGCTGTTTTTCTCGATCCAACCGGGACGTATTTCTTGTAGTTTCATTGCTTGCTCCATATACCTACTTAAATCAAATACCTTTGAACATTATTAGTATTACTATCTGAAGGCTGGTCATAACATAAAAATAGATAGTGATTATCACATACTTATTGCAATTACAAGTTCATCAAATTAATGAGCGTGAGCAAATTTACCATTAAATCCCGGAGGCATTGAACTGCAGGCGGTATATTTCCACATAAAGGTAAATATTAGTTAAGTAAGTGGTAAGTTTATCAGCAACTTGGCCGGTATAAAATCCAATAACGTATCTAATATTATATACATATTTAATCAGTTATTTACCAAGAACTTTAATCATATTTTATACGCCTACCATAAATACGTAGGGACATATAGTATTAGAACATACGATAACCGTGAAAGATCTCGAATATATTAGCGAAAGTGTATGGTCGTCTTGGTACTTGACTTCGTAGTTAGTGGACCGCAAAGCTCCTCATAAAAAACGTAGAAATCTAAACCGTTAAGTAAAGGTTGGACGAGAGACGAGACACTATGATGCTATTTATGTCAAGAGGGGAAAAAACGCTACAATGTTCACTATGTTCAGGGTACAGACGCAAGCACATCAAGTTATTACAATCTGCCAATTTTTTAAAATAGATTTTCAACTTTATCGCTAAAGAATAAGGTTCAATGATGATTGGGAAAATTTGACAGATTCGAGTAGGTTGATGTACTGGCTGGCGTCTGTACCCTGAACGTGCCTGAACATTGTAGAGTTTTTTTTGTACCTTTTAAAGGCTTTAAATAAAGCAGTATTATTTAAATCTTTCTTCAGTGTGGGAAAAGCTATACGTCCTGTAGAGCTTCATGTCTGCATTAGAGGTGGTGGTAGGCCCCCTGCACGCTTACCATGACCACATTAGAAACGGGTTTTTTCGACGAAAGTATACACAAAATGACAGATAAACAATCACAATCTGTCATTTTGTCTATTCCTCCGTCGACAAAACCCGTAGAAAATCCGTTTCTTCGGTTGTCATGCTATGCGTAGGTACCGGAGACATCATTTTAGATTCCAATAATTCCATATGAATAACACCTTCTAATACTATTCATTCATCTCCAAAATAAAACAACCATACTTGAAAACTGTGCCATATTCTATCTACGTACAAATACGTCGGCACGTCGACAATTATCAATAAAATAATGTGTGCGTATTCACCGGTTCGGTTCAATTGCCGGAGACGGTTCAGGCTAAGTGCCATCTTCCGCAAGTTGGCATTCGAGGCACAACAATGACAGAATGACTGTACGTAAGAAGAGCATCTTAAAACTCTAGGTCTCGTGATGGCAATGTTGTCTAGATAATATAAAAAATTAAAATAAAAGGAGAGTGGAAGTGGACAACTAGCGGGGTATTTGCGTAACACACATAAAATGACAATTGCTCGCAGTCGCAATGCATATTTTTTCACGTTCATTGCGTTTTTTGCGTTGTTGAGCAGACGAATTGTTTAAACCTATGAAGCAATGGATTAGGAATTTCCTTTAAAACCCTCGGGTTGTGATTGAAAGTGCGTTACGCAATTAGGGTCCTGATACTTACTATGCAAGACTTGAAATTCTTAAGTGATGTATAAATTGGTAGTACCTGGGCGACCGAGCTCTGCTCTGGTGAAAATAGAGAATGCTCATTTAATAGTATAGGAAAGTTCATACTAATTCCGTGCTGCCATGATAGTACATACTAATTCCATGCTGTCATTATAGTAGGTACTTACTAATTCTATGCTGTCATTATAGTAGGTAGGTACTTACTAATTCCATGCTGCCATGTCATTATTCTAAGGTGTCTTTACCACAGACTACTAGAGATACTACGTATGTCATTAATCTTGTTGTAAACTTTGGGCGACCGAGTGTGAAAATATGGAGGAAACAAATTTTCCCAGATGAGACCTCGCTAGATGGATTTTTCGTCCCGCTCTATATTACAACTTTCATCGAAATCGTTAGCGCCGTTTTCGAGAACGTACAAATATACAATGTGGCCCAATGGTGGCAATATTCATGAACAATTATCGAAAATTAACTTTAAAAGGACCCCTTTTGTATTTTTCATAATTATTTCCAAGTTGGTCGCAGTAACTTGGCTATTTTCTACTACACCTTACACCATGGATACCCTACATTAATGATATGGCCAAAAGTCGACTATCATTAAACGCTGACGTTTAATTAAACAATAAGGCCAATGTTAACTGGTCATTTCATGAAATGGTCAATTCTAAGATCTGTCCACGACATATATACATATATATACAAAATTATTGCTTATTTAATAGTACAGGATTTATTAGAGGTTTCGTTCATTTCATAATGGCTGCATGGATAAGTTAATTTGCTTTGACAGACGGGCAGTCCAATGGACAGGGAAAAAACGAAAAAACAAAAATAATTCAAACTCAGAGCATTTATTTCAAATAAACCAATTACAGGCACTTTTGAATTGTCAAGGGGTCGGTCAGTCAGAAAGATGAACCTAGTTGCCCATTGCAAAGCGTAGTAGGTTCCTATGGACAAGAACGGGCAAGAAACTCCGATGAATAAGGTAAGATGGTAGTGGTAGAGCAGATGAATAAGGTAAATGGTAATGGTAGAGCAGAGGTGGCCCAGTGGTAACGGCCGCGAATTAAGAGCTGTAGGTCGTAGGTTCGAACCCTGACAGGCGCTTTACTTTGTGTAAATTAAAATTATTTCATCATCACTGCTTTCAAAACGGTGGAGGTAACCGCTATTTTGGTCTTTAGAACCAAAAATTCGAACACGTATGACAATTACCAACCCGCACTGGGATCGCATTGTGGATTACGGCCCACACCCTCTCACAGAGAGGAGGCCTGTGTCCCAGCAGTGGGAACATAATAGACTGATTATGCTTATGCTGTTAGGAAATGGTTTCAGGCAACCAAGGCAACAAACAAATAATGATATGACGTTCGATATTAAAGTGGGCAAAACCGCGGTAAATGAGGGTCGTGCTTGTGAGGACTAAAACGCCTACGGTCGCCAACCGCGTCCTGACAGAGGCTACCTTGGTGGTTTACAACCTTGTAGATGATGGTTTACGACCAAACGTTGAAACAACTTTGCCAGTCGCCAACCAAGGTCACCTCTGTCGCTGTCGGGGACGCGGTTGGCAACCGTGTAGCGGGTTCTTTATTTAGCAACGTAAACTTTGAACGCAAAAGAACTATATGACTCCATTGCATAAAGCAGCGGTTTTATTTCATACTGCGTATGAAATACGTCGGGTCGTCGGCCAGAACCGCAACGGTATCCGGGCTGAGGCATGACGACAAATCTGTTACAATGAATTGCAATTAGGAAATTAAATCTAACGAGTAATTGAATTGTACTTTTCATGGTGCTGATTAAATTAGAAGCACAAAATATATATTTATGTTGCAATAGTGAATTAAGTGAATTTGAAAAATTTTTTGGGACCTATCTCCAATAGAATAGGTCCCAAAAAATTTTTCAAAGCTGAACACAATCCAAAACCAAATCCGAATATCTGAAGTAACAACTCAGAAGTAACAATAAAGCTTGTATATGGCGGTCACTGAATGCGGATGTTAACGAATTTATATTTTGTCTGTGGTATATTATTAAAAAAAAATGGACATGTATTTTTTATTTTGTAATCAAGAGACGGTAATACATTGAGTAGGCAATACTTACATTAAAATGTAACATGACGTCACTCCTCGGTAGATTTTATGCTGACTTGTGACGTAGCGAGCCCCCACTCCCCAAAACCATTTTTGACAAAGCAAAAATTATATGTCTAATATTTTTTTATTCTCTGACTGACGGAAAAAAATTTTATTTCACAATTCAACGTGCCTATTGGTCAGAATCAGAACTTTAGATCATATTAAAGAGTTTATGGAAAACCAGCTTCGACACTACTCTTTTATGGTAAAGACCGTTAGCCGTGCCGTAACAACTTTCATTAGACGCTAACTGGACCTGCGCTATTTTCTGTATGTGATGCTCATTAAAAACATCACTGTCACCAGCTGCAGACGACTTCCAATAAAAAACCTGATCATCGTGTCGGCTTGACGTTGCTTCTCAAGTTCTTGAATTTAATTCGAGGGGTTGACAGCCAACGAACAAAACAATTATGCAATTAGAAAATACTGACGGCGCTATTGAATTCTGAAGTTTATTTGACAAAAAACTACGCCCTAGATTTTTTGACCTACACCGGTCTGTTAAACACCAACTTTCAACTGGTTTGTTAGAATCACGTGCACTAAACATAACGACGATTAGACATTAGACTTAAACCTTATCTTAATCAGCTTATAATATGCTTATTTATACATGAAACATTATTGTTGTCGGTCAACCCGTCATTTTTTTAAATTAGTTTATATTATTTTCAGTGTGTTAAAACTTGGTTGATTGTCTTACCTCGATTTATTTTGAGTGCATACTGCATACACATAATATGAGACAACGTCGTCCATTGTTATTTAATGCCGATTAAAATACTTGGGTGATGATGATATTTGTATCAAGTCACACGATTGACAAAACAAAACCGAAATTATGTAAACTTCCCTTGTTGTTACGTTTATCAAGTAAAAATATGCCCGCTCTTCTTTAAATTTGCTATATTGCGCAAAACGCGAAGCTTAACATGAGGGCATGACCAGTCGGTTTCCTAACCACCACGCTTAGCATGACAACCATAGAAATGAGTTTTGTACGGGTTTTGTCGACGGTTTTGTTAACAATCACAATCTGTAATTTTGTCTATTCTTACGTCGACAAATCCCGTAGAAAACCCGATTCTATGGTTGTCATGCTATGCGTGCTGGTCAGGAAACCGACTAACTGAGGGATACCCAGCAAGTCCGCAACCCGCACGTAAATGATGACATTAGTGAAAAATACTGTAAGTAATATCATCAACCTAGGGTCAATTTCTATGAATCAAAAGCTACATAATGAGTATGACGAATAAAACAAAGCAGCAATGCACCGTTATTTTTTATTTCAATCAATCTACCTAACTAAACCTTTTCCTAACTATGTAGGGCTCGGGTTCCAGTCTAACCGGATGCAGCTGAATACCAGTAGGTATTTTTCGCGACTGCCTATCTGACCTCCATAAGTTCTACAACCCAGTCACTGGGTAATACGATACCCCTTGGTAAGACTGGTGTCAGACTTTGGCTTCTGTATTCCCGTTGTCCCCGTAGGCCATGTCCCTGTTAAACGGGACAAGGGTATTTAATAAAATAATTAAAATTACTTCCCGATGTCCCCGTAACGTGTCCCCGTTTATTTATTGATATATATACTTTTCAACACGTGACGAGGAGCAAATAACGGGGACAACCGGAATACACGCAGATCCACGAATGACAGCCGAGACCAACGGCTTAAAGTGCTTTCCGAAGCACGGAGGTCGGAGGAGTCTCGGTATGTAAAGATGGTCACCCATCCTGGTGACCAACCCCGGTCAGCAACCCCGGCAAGCGTAGCTTAACGAGATGGATCGACCCGTGCGGCTGTTATTACTTAGCCACGAACTCCTCTCTATTCTTTGATTTGTTTAATAGATTGTGAATTTTCTACCTCAACAGTTTCCAAGACCCGTCAGGATGGCGATGAAAGAGTGGCTGCAGTGGCTGCCGCCTCCGCGGTCGCTGTTGGCGCTGCTGCTGGCGATAGCTGGCTTCAGCGGCCGGTTGTTCGCGTCGCACTTCACACACTCGCCGACCCTCCTCGTGGACACCTGCCACTCGCTCTGCAGGCTCGTTGGACTCGTCACAACATTGATCACATACAAGGTGTGTGTTTCTTGCTTGTGCTTGTAATAAAGCCTTTCATTCGGATATGGACTTTTAGTGACTTGATTATTTGATACCACTATTCTATTCCAATATTTTAGTCGTAGAATACATTTACCTGCTGCTTACCTAACAAAGGGAAGAGAATAAAATTATAAAACAGCCTACCTAGTCATCATCATCATCAGCCTATTAATGTTCCCACTGCTGGGACACGGGCCTTCTCTGTGAGAGGGAGTGGGCCGTCTACCACGCGGGCCCAGTGCGGGTTGGTAGATGTCACAAATGTCTTCGAATTTTTTGGTTCTAAGACATGCCGGTTTCCTCACGATGTTTTCCTTCACCGATGTTTGCCTACCTATTACCTACTCATAATTTCATTTCTCCAATCTAATTCTCACTATCAGCTATTCGACCCATTTCGTCTTTCATTTCATGTTTATAGTTCGCTTTTAAGTGATATTTTATGGGCAAGTAAACGCACTGATAACTTGCGAAATCATGAGTTCAACCACTGCGGCTATTGTGTGAAATTTTTTATAAGTAATATTTCCTAGTACCACAGTCTAAACATCATACAGTCGTCCGACGAAGACGTCTAGTAAAGCTATTGAAGATGGAATTTGGTGTATTTAAATCCTTTTATATTGTCCAGTATGAACGCGCAGATGAGGGTACAGGCCGGGAGGGTCGCCTGCGCAATACGTTCGGCTGGGCGCGCATCGAGGTGGTGGGCCGCCTCTCCGTGCACGTGCTCTTCGCATCCTTTGCTCTCGCCCTGGTGGTGAACGCTCTGCAGCTGGGAGTACACTCCTCACATGGACAGCCACCGAGATACCCAAAGGTCATCGTCGGCAGCGCCGTGATAGGACTGCTTCTGCACGCCATCAACTATATGCTGCTTGCTGGTGAGTATTCTTTGTAGAACCTTTAGGGTTGTCAACTGTTTGGAACTTGTCATGTGTGTACCTATGAGGAAATAGAACAATACCTTGGTTGTAAGTTGTAACTGGCGTCTGGCGATATGGTGGATGGATCCGACCGTGGCTACACGATATAACCGGAATAGACTGCTGATTATGGTCTCGTCGATCTCGCAAAACACTGAGAGTATACATCTAGGGCGGATCTGAAGGGGTCTGCTAGGGCCAATGCCTACCGGGGTTGCGGATAGTCCTAAGGGGAAACCGTGGCCACTGGCTAGGCAAGGGAAGGAACACGGATGGGTTTTAGTCAGTAAGAGTCTGACACGCCCTTCCGCTCCGCCCAGAGTGGGAGAAGTCATTGGATGATTTCCCACCCAAAAAAAAAAAAAGGGCGGATGGGTAGCATCCTTATTCAAGCTAATGTTCTGCTGAACGTGATAGTTATGTGAAAATTCCCATTTCCCTTACCTCTCTTTGTCGAGACAAATCACCATGTCTAGGACAGCAGTGCACGTAGAAGGTGCGAAGATATCCTAACTTCCTAATTCTAACTTTATAATTATTATAAATGCCACAGTGAGTTTGTTTGTTTCTTACGCTTTCATGCTAAAACGGCTGAACGAAGACGTGAGTTAGGAGTGTTAGGACATAAGATAATACTTTTTATCCCGATATTCCCAAAATATCGAGACTTTATGTGTGTGAAACCGCGGGTGAAAGCGAGTATAATAAATAAGTACTTAGATAATGATCGCATCTTAAATGCTAATATCCTTGCGAGCTTTCTAGCTTAGCTTGCAGTACTGGTAAATACTGCAAGCAGAAAATACACACTTCGATGTGTAGAAGGTATCCTACACATCGTAGTGTGTAATTTCTTATTTACATCACTGGTTGTCAGTGCCAGTGTAAACAAGAATTAGTTACAAAATGAAACAGGTGATGTACCTATGTATTATTATTATAACAACATAACTGATGAAATGCGATTGTATCGAGCTCACCGAGTGCAAAACAAACAATCACTGTGTGTCGAACTAGTTAAACCTATATTCCATTATATTTTCATGTTTATAAAATAACTGGCTGTTGCCGGTAGTTTCGTGAACGTAACATTACCAAATGCACCAAAACATTAATCGATTATTGCGGTAATCTTGAAAACGTGATTAAAACGACAAAAATTCTTGCATAATTTTCGTTCGAGACATTTTCTATTCGAACGAGCTATGGTCTGCTCTCCGAAGTTCAGAGAGGCTCTGAGTTCATTTTTTACCAATCCACAACCTTTCATAAAGGATATGCGTCCATACCGTAAACTTTGATAGATATAGCTGATGCAATTCAATGTAAGCTATTTAGTTATTATACTTGTAGTGAGCATCGCCGCCATCCTTCTATTATTCAGTAGCAGTTTTCAATTCAATCCATCATCAAGGTCAGTTAGTTTTAGTAATGTGGGATCACGTGCCAGGTGCCTCTAAGTAAACAATTTCAGGAAGAAAATGGTCGGTACTGAACGAAATGCAATTCAAAATTGAATGAAAACAATATGAGACGAGCGCACGATTACGTGCCATGCTATCTTGCGGATAATAAGGATAAAAACATAATAAGTGCAATGAACTTTAAGCACTTGCATACCTAGCTGTTTGTAGCAGAGTGATATAGAGAGACATAGGCCCTGAAAAATAACATAAATAAATTCAAATGGCAGATATTAACAGCTCCCACACCCTAAATGCGTAACACACTTTCAATCAAAATCCAAGGGGTTTTGAAGGAAACTCCTAATCCATTGCTTCATAGGTTTGAAAATGTCGACTGCTCAACATCTTAAATAGCGCAATGAACATATCTGAACTGTCAGTATAATTTTTTATGATTTTGAAGGGCGCTAAAGCCGATAGAGGTCAAAATGTAAATCAAGGCGGCGGCTGCGAAAGTTTTAAAATGTTTCATCATAGGCGTCGTTTCATAGTTTTCAAGGGTGCTAAACCTGATAATCAGGTCAAAATATAAATCCTAAACGGCGGCTGCGAAAGTTTCAATATTTGTCGTCATTGGTGTCGTTTTCATAGTTTTCGAGATTACTAAAGCCGCTCTGAAGAAAAAATTAAAATCCAAGATGGTGGCTGCGAAAATTTAGTTTTTGTATTAAATTATCGTATGTGACAAGGAACTTCGTTCCTGACGAGGGTCCCCAGATCGCCCACGTTTTTTTTATGAGCCTGTTGGTTATAATAGATAGTATCTTTCTTTGTTATGGTTCGCTTACGCAAGCCATTTTCCGATAAACCAGTTGAATGGTCAATGTACCTCAACAATATGAAGGGAAACTATAATCTTAAACCAAAACATGTTATTGTAAATCAATGGCCTCTCCGGAAAGTAGCTATTTAGCTTATCTATTCTCTCCACACAAGAGATATAAAATAAACTCGAATGATATGACAAGTTTTAACACAGCGTTCAGTACGTCTAACCAAAGATATCCAAGCAAAAAAAAAGTGATTTTATTTTGACCAAAAATAATAAATGGCATTGGGTAACCAACATTTTTACTGTATTTTCGTTAGCTAATTTATTTTTCTTGTAAGTATCTCACAACAACATTTTTTCATTAAAATTAGACAATTTCTTTACAAATCTTTGTTTTTATAATAAGTAGCGCCTCTGTTGTTACCTTTACGAAAGTATTACAAAAATTCATAGTGTTAAATCTTGTACGACGTGGTATGGAACCCTTCGTGTGCGAGTCCGACTCGCACTTGACAGACTTTATTCTTATTTGTTTTTTTACCATTGTTCTTATTTTGGTGGTCTGAATGATTACTAAAATTTTGTCCATCTATTTTAATGGGACCTTATATATGTAGGTACGTTTTAACTACCTAGACGTGTTATTGAGTTACAATATATGTCGCAGTAAGATGGGGTAAGCCGTGATATAGTTATATTCCTAAGGATATAGTAATACACCGTAATATAGTTATATGAAATCGGTTCATAGCTATCAGAGTACCCTAATTGTGTTAGTGCGCCCAATTCCGACGTAGCTCGCTTGGTTGACTCGCGCTTTGGTCACAGTTCTAAAACCTAACGTAACCTATTTGGTCGGAGTGCACGTATCATAGTTATATTCCTAAGACAGTTATGAATCGCTTTCATATACTATATTACGGTATATAGCTATATCCCTAGATATCCCTAGGGATATAAATATATCACAGCTTCAACCCTCTTACTGCGACATATAAACAAAGCAAAAACCTGTCATATCACCCCTAGGAACAAGTTTCAACTCCCAGATTTGTGTGTAACCTAGCCAAATAAATAGGTTGTGAGCCAAAGCACATATTACAAAGGTCAACCATCAAATACATTCTAAGGTCAAAGTCATCATTGTAACAATAAAAGGAGTGCCCCAACAAATTGTGCACGTCCCACTTTGCAGACAATGAATTGCACTAGGTATCAAATTGCAAATAATTTAAAGCATCCATCGACAAAGAAATCTTGATGGATCTAAATCGTCGCTGTAGCTATAGGATAAGGCGAATCATCATTAACATAACGCCTGTATTTCATGAAAAGTCAGACACAGGTGTACCAGTAGACCAACATTTCGCCAGTTATGTTTAAGTACCATGTGTTAGGGGCGATTCTATTGCCATGCACTGGGCACAAATCCAGACTCCATTGCAGGCTGCTACTGAGAAATTCCAGATGGAAAAACCCCATAACACTTTACCCGACCTAGGAACCGAACCCAGGTTCTCATGCTCAACAAAGGCGCTTGCGATCACTAGTCCAACGTGACAGCTTTATGATGAACTACTTAAATAAATTCGCCATGTTGGACAGGCTCTAGTCTTACTTTGATGCCGGATTTGAATTTTGCGAGTTTGGTGATACACCTTTTTTTTTGTACCAATTCAATCCTTATTTTCTGATTCCTAATGAACTAATGTGTTTCAGGACGTGAGCTTAGCTACAGTCGGCGCTTGAGCGTCACAGAAGGCGGAGGAGTGGTACTAAAAGCTGGTTCAGCAGAGCCGGTGCTCGCGCATGCGCCTACTGACATTGCCAGTAAGTTATATTTTTTTCTATGTTTAGAGTTATACTACCCCATTTTCCCAAGTACCTGGCTGGGCTGTGGAGGTCAGATTGGCTATTACTTCATGTTAAATTCTGGTATTCAGCGGCATCTGGTAAGACTGGCAGGCTGCCAGTCTTACCAGATGCCGCTTCCCCAACTATATTGGAGTCGGCTGCAAGTGGCAGCCGACTCCAATATAGTTGGGGAAGGGTTAACTTAATTGATCAACATGTAAACCAAGTTTCTGAAACAGTGGTGATGAATCTGATGATTGAATGATAAATAATTAATTAAAATTCATAAACGACGACGCAGGCGCCACGCCAGGAGCACCTATATAAACAGATATGTTTATATACTTTTATATAACATGTCGTCATGCGTCAGATCACACTTACCTCAACATTTTTTTAATAAACAAATGCAGTAATTAATAGAAAACTCACACTTGCTACGATACTACATACCTATATGAGAACCATCCTTCAAATTATTATAAAAAAATTGTTATAGAGACTAATTAGTCTTTACATTTAATAAAACAACACGTGTAAACTATTTACATAAAATTAGCTGACGTAGTATTTATTTGTTTGTTTTGATTCGTCACCAACTTACACTTACTACGATACCTACATAAATACTATAACCATCCGTCACTATATTACAAAAAAAATACTATAGAGACTAATTAGTCTGTATATGTATAAATAGGTATCGTAGTAAGTGTGGATTTCACCAATGAAATTGAACGCATTCAGCACATCTAAACGCATTCAGGAGCTGTCAGTGTACAATATTCCATAAAATTTTTAATACTGACAGATCTTGAACGCGTTTTGAAAATGCTGATTGCGTTCAGTTTCATTGGTGAAATCAGCCCTAAGTGTAAGTTAGTGACGAATTAAAACAAACAATTATTAGATCAGTTAATTTAATGTAAATAGTTTACACGTGTTGTTTTATTAAATTTAATGTTTACCTATGTTGATACTATTATTTAAAAATTGAGTCAGATATAATAACGACATACTATGTAGGTTATAATTGCATGAATAGATTGAATTTAAATAATTTATCGGAAAAGACGCATACGAGAAAATGTTGGAAAAATAATTCAAGTTACCCGCACCCTAATGACACAGTTAGAATCACAATCTGAATGATTTTGAAGGACATTTTATTGATCTATTGCTTCATAATTATGCTTAAAATTGTTCGAAAAATTTGGCTGCTCGCTCATCTGCGTCAATGACACAATTAATTTTGCTGTCAAAATGAAAGCCCTTGCTACTGTAAGTATATTATTTCACTACCCCGTTTTGGAGTCGAATCTTTTTCCTTTACCTATTTGTTCTAATAAGATACTGAAAACTTACACTTACTTAACTACTTAATAGGTGAATAGACGATGATCCACTACCTCAACATAGTCCAGCCCAAAATACATTACATTCCAAGCTACGAATAATCTTTTATTATTCGTAGATTCCAAGTATTCTTTCAGCATAATATCTTTCTACAAAATACTTGAACAAACTAGTGCATTTAGATGAACGTACATTATGTTGACACTCAGGCAGCCTGTTCGTGATGGGAGCTGGTCTGACCACCGAGTGGGAGCCGGTAGCGGCCCGCATCGCTGACCCCGCACTCTCCGCCTGCGCAGCCATAGTCCTCGTCATCTTTAACTACCCGTTTAGTAAGTAACTATAAACACGTTTTTTTATCCAATGAAGCATCTTGTTGTAGTATGGTTACTGTGGGTCATCCTTAGAAGATAGACATAAGCTATCGCGGACTTTTTAATAAACTTTTGAAAACCTTCAATCCTGTAGAACATAAATTTGACGTATCTCTTACGGCTTACGCGGCGCTTGGCAGTAAAGCTATAAGGGTCGCGCCACACCTGCCGAACGTTCCGCGGCGGAACGTTCCGTCGCGTCATGTTTGCTTGCATTTCTATGGACGTAACGTTCGGCTGATGTGTCATAGGTAACTTGAAAAACATTAGGAGCGTATTCAACCAAACCTTCCGCCGCGGAACGTTCGGCAGGTGTGGCGCGGCCCTAAAGCGAGAAGGCTTGAGCCCCTTAGCCCCCCCCTGGATCCGCTACAGTGTAATATTGTCACTAAATACCTTTTGTGCTAAAAAACAACATACCTAGTGCGATCATCATTCCAATTACTAGATCTTAGCTAATAATAATATGTAGGTTCTTAATTATTTGAGTCCTGGGAGTTGTCCCAGAACTTCTCCAAAACTCTCAGAAATCTAGCCGTAAGGTACATTTACATCCTTCGGCTGTTATATTCTCAACAAAGAATTTATCCAATTGATTTTACTGATTATAAAACAATTTACATCATACGATGCTATCTTCAATTGCTCAGGTAAACAGTTGATTAGATCCAATAAATTACCGCCCCAGACGATATGAAGGCTTATAAAATTTTATATTGTATGTAAATTAACTTTTTACCTGTTGATATCATTATTTTTCGTGGCATGATAAGATATCAAAGCGTAGAAAAAATGTAACATAATAATATGTGCACCTATTATGAAAGAATGACAAAGAATATTCAGAGCACATACAAGCAACAGCGTTACTAAGTTACTCTATGGGAACGGGAAATAAGTGCAACTGTGCGAAACTTCGAAAAACTGCCCACAATCCAAGATCTTCTATTAGCAGTTACTGTAGTGGAAATAATCGCGATGCAACGCTAGTTACGCAAAAGTTCCGTAACTCCACCAGAACCTGGGGGGGACCAACGGCTGATGTTTCCAATATTTCACTAGTTATTTCAAAAGGGTGAGCTACAGTCTCCAAGCAAGAGTTACGGTCAGAAGGTTTCCTCAGACTTTTTAACACCTTACATCAGTTCGTACCGAAAATTTTTAGATCGTCAACTTCACTTGGAAAAACTTTTTAACCATGCCTTACTGCCTAGTTAAAAAAGTACGGTTTTGTATGTAGTAGATTAACTATAGTTTCAGCTTTTGCCCAACAACATGATCTTTATCATATCGTATTAATATTGCTAGTAGCTACTGATACAGTATCAGACAAGGACTTTACAGCCGCTTACTACAAATAGACCGTCAGATATTATTATAAAATATGTCTATAGATAAATGAGCTATTTGCATGGAAAACGGTGCGATAGATTAAAAAAATCCATCTAGTTACTTCATGTGTTACTAAGCGACACTTGAATATACCCTTTAGAAGCTGAAATTAATCTACACACAGTTATGTATTGTATAGTAAAGTAGGCAAGTAGGCCTCTTTAGGGTGCGTTCCCACTATGTCGTGACGACAGATTATCGTGTCGTTTAAAGCGTCGTGGCTTGTGTATTTAAATGGAGGTTTTCACATATACGGGGACGCGATTAACTGTCGTCCACGGCTTTTGTCTACAATTTTCCAACGATAAATATATCGTCACGACATAGTGGTAACGCGCCCTAACGCTCCTTTCGACGACCATTTGTGCTCTCGTAGGTTTTTAGAGTTCCGTACCTCAAAAGGTAAAAAAGGGAGGTCCTATATCCCAGCAGTGGATTATTATGTTGAAATGGTCCTTCAATCGTTGCATTATGTAACTTTTCAACACAGTTGCTCGTAAAGTGGCTCTTATTTAACCGCTTTTAGGTTCATAATGCATAATGTCATGTTCGTGAACGGGCGCCGTCAGTTGTGACTGGTCATCTCTTATCTGCCATGGCTTATTTTAATTAATTGAAATTTTTGAATTGTTCTTTATTTTTATCTTTTTATTACGGACGCTTTTAACGTGCACGTCTTTTTACATTGTTCTCACATGTATAATTTCAACTTGAATAATGTAACCAATTTTATGTAACAATTTTTTGTTTAAAAGAGTGTCCGTGGAGTTTCTTGCCCGTTCTTCTCCATAGGTACCTACTACGTTTTGGAATGGGCAACTAGCTTCATATTTCTGACTGACTGACTCCTTGACAATTCAAAAGTGCCTGTACATGGTTTAATTGAAATAAATGCTTTGAGTTTGAGTTTGAGTTTGAGTGTATTATAGACGCGTGCTTTTTTCTTTACATAATCGCACTAGTGCGGTAATGTGCGCCATAGATAACTATTTACTAGTCGGAGTAATGACATGGCAGTATGGAATTAGTAAGTACTATCAAGGCACGGCATGTCTTTCTTATTGCGACTTAAATATAGTGTGACAAAGTAAACAGGTTCTTGGAACGAAGTTCTTTAAGCGGCTTCATTCTTGCGTCTGTCTTTTTCTAATTCGATAGAGAGAGAAAGAGAAAGTGTGAATTTTGTCAAAATGGAAATCTAAGATGGCGGCTGCGAAAATTTTCTCATTTTTCGTCATGGGTATCGTTTTCGTAGTTTTCAATGGTTCTAAAGCCGATAGTGATGTCAAAATGTAAATCCAAGATGGCGGCTGTGAAAATTTTCTCATATTTCGTCATGGGTGTCGTTTTCGTAGGTTTCGATGGTTCTAAAGCCGATAGTGATGTCAAAATGTAAATCCAAGATGGCGGCTGCAAATCTTTTTCTCATTTTTCGTCATGGGTGTCGTTTTCGATGGTTTTAAAGCCGAAAGTGAGGTCAAAATAGAAATCCAAGTGGCGGCTGCTAAATTTTTTTCTCATTTTCGTCATGGGTGTCATTTTCGTAGTTTTTGATGGTGCTAAAGTTTTCACAGCCGCCATCTTGGATTTACATTTTGACCGCACTATCGGTTTTAGCATGATTGAAAATTACGAAAACGACACCCATGACGAAAAATTAGAAAATTTTCACAGTCGCCATACTGGATTTTTCATTTGACCAAATTCGCACTTTCTCTCTCGCTCTCTCTCGATAGAGAATAATTAGTAATAATTAGCAGTGAAATCTAATTTTTTCAAGTTTTAAATTTTGTCCACCTCCGACCGAACGTGATGGTAGGCTGTTCAGTGGTTTTATCAGTGCCTTTATTGACATTGCACGCGCATCGCTACCAGAAAAAAAATCCAGCGCGCCATTTTTCATAAATATTTGTTATCGTATTAGTTGTGTGGTTACATATTAAGAAAAATACGAAATTTAAAGTATTGTTACCCAAAATACCAATCGGCGACGTAGAAACGTTTTTACAGGAAGTGGATAGTCGGTACCTGGCAACAAAGGTCAGTTGAACTTTATAAATCTAAATGTATCATTTCTTTAAAGTTACTTTATTGTAGCATAAGTTCTTACAACAAGACGGTTTCTTTCCTCGCAAATGTGTTGAAAAACGTCGTATGAAACGCGTGTGCATTGATCATTACCCACTCGGCTACATTATTGCGCTCGCCTATGGCTCGCGCGAATAATACCGCCTTGTGGGTAATGACCAATACAGCACACTCGTATCATAATGTACTATTATGATTTTTGTCCCTCTCTCTCTAAAGTGCGGTCAGCGGGACTGGTGCTGCTGCAGACCGTGCCCGAGGGTCTGGGCACATGCGAGCTGCGAGCCGCCGCGCTCAAGGTGCCGGGGGTGCTGGCCATACATGAGCTGCACGTGTGGCAAATGCACCGCGACAAGGTCGTCGCCACCGCGCACATTGCGTACGGATCACATGAGGTGAATAGCAATTGTTGTTTTAAACGCAATACAGTTATCATATATAAAGTCAGTCAGTTATTATGTAAATATTGTCAAAGGATCTTTGTTTTTGCCCTGACATCATTAACGTGTAGAAACGTTCGTTCTCTCGAGTATTCACACAACACCAACAGCCACACACGGTAACAGCTTCCCTCTATACAGGGTGGACCAAAAATACACGTCATAAAAAAAATAGATTCCTCATGTCTAGGGGTATTCGAAAATACCCCATGTATGTTCCGCGATTTTTTGCAGTTTTCGAGTTATTATTTTTTTTGTAATTTTCTCGAGTTTTCATGCCGGTGGAGCTTCAAAAATTCATATATTTTTTTGTAGTGAGTATTTTCCAGTTTTTTTTTTTTGCGACAGTATCATCTTGAATGTTACTTTCATACATAAAATAATAAACTTGCTAATATTCCTGCAAGTTACTCAAAAAAGTATCGATAGCAGGAATTTAAGTTTTTTGTGGTAAGACTGAAATTTTCAACTTCAATTTAAAAATACAAAAATGAGGTTCCATATATTCTAGCTGATTTTAAAAACTATGCAGGTTCCTAAGCTACGCAAAAAATAAAAAAAAGTTAGTACTTAACCTTCTAATAATTCACTGTAATCGGCCTTCGAAGGTTAGGCTAAAAATTCTTTTAAGCTTTAAAATAGGTGGTCCAAATAGTGACGCCATAAAAAAAACTGGAAAATACTCACTACAAAAAAGACATGAATTTTTGAGGCTCCACCGGCAAGAAAACGCAAAAAAAAAGTACAAAAAAAATAATAACTCGAAAACTACAGAAAATCGCGGAACATTCATGGGGTATTTTCGAATACCCCTGGACATGAGGAATCTAATTTTTTTTTATGACTTGTTTTTTGGTCCACCCTGTATACTTAAACACTTTTGAAGTTACAACTTCCAAGCTGAGAAATTATTAGATATGCACGCGCTCTCTGTGTAATCCTAAACCTTAGACAAGTTTCTCCTGGTCCTAAATCTAAACTGCATAATCAAGCGTGACTTTAGTATTTAAACCGTAATATATTAAATGCTTATTTCGTTTTTCAGGATTATTTGAAGAGTTCCGCGCTAGTATGTGATATATTCAAACGTCACGGCATCGGACTAGTCACCCTACAGCCGGAGTTTACGCTCACCTCTATGTTAGGTAAGTCTGTTGTACAAAAAATTATCCTCTAATACAAGATGACTGCTCCAAAGGACCACTTTTCGTAGATTTATTTTTATTTTATTTTATTTTATTCAAAAGGAACAACAAACAGCTACAATATACAATATAGAAAAAGAGATACACATAACATTTTACAATATTGTAGCCCACAGCGCTGTTCACAGATAAACTGTTGAATATAATAAACAGTAAATTAAACGCTAGGGTAATAAAATAATACATAAAAATATAAAAAATATAAATTTAACTATCATGTTCATCGATATATTAAACATAGATCAAGAGAGTTCCTTGAGTATAAGACCTTTGAAGATACTGGGAGAACATGCAAAAATGTCAATATGTTCAAAATTTTCAGATTAGGAGCTAGATGTACTTAATTGTTTATGCACATTCTTTTTTAGACATGATACTTAATAAAGTTTTTGCTTATACGCAGGTACAGATGAAGAAAAAAAGGCGTTAATAGACTTTGCAAATCAGGGCTGTTCCTGTCCATGTGCCAAGGAGTGCACTGCACCGCGATGTTGCGAACCTCCTCGCCTACCCACCGTCACTCGCATTTAGATAAGTTACAAACAATAGAGTGTATCATATGTTGTTGTACAAAATACTGTACTCACAACTGTGTGATTTTAAAGGAATGATTACTGTACTGACCAGGAGTTAGCCCTGTAGTTAGATCATAAGCCAAAGTGAAGATGCCTCTCTCAGCGAGACAACTTTTAAGAGACTTTTTATCATATATCGGATTTTATGGCTGCACATTATGTTTTAACGGTTCTACTAGAACTGATATTACCTACCTACGTATAATTAATTAATCTTGCCGTATTTTAATTAAACTGCCTTGTAAATATTTATAAAAATAAGTTTCAATTTGAATAAGTATAGGTATTCATTCAGTCAAGTCGGGTGAAACCAATTTAGAGATTGGTTTCG
Organism: Conistra vaccinii; assembly: GCA_948150665.1. Lineage (NCBI taxonomy): Eukaryota > Metazoa > Arthropoda > Insecta > Lepidoptera > Noctuidae > Conistra > Conistra vaccinii. Next base: position 14,694,952 of record OX411324.1, on the reverse strand, counting down.
CACTTAAACAGGCGCGTGGCCGTAATAAATTGTCTTTTGTATCGGATATTTGTCGAAAATATTGTATTATGAAAGAATTTTATTCGGCCTTCAGTTATACCATCAACAGTACCTATGTACCTATGCAATAGGGAATGGTCCTGTTTCCTCAACATTAGTTAATCTTATTTAAGAAGAAAAATAAAACATTTTAAATAAAAATGCTAAATACAGGCTATAACTATAAGTATAATAATATTTTAAGAATACAACCAAAGAAGCTTGTTCGTGTGTCGCGGTAAGAGGCGAAATTTCTAATCGTGGTAAATAACAGAGTCAGCCTACAACAGTGAAAGTGTAATGAATAAAAACATGGTTCGCGAGCCACATTGTCAGTCGGCTGCGCTCGCGCCGGCGCGCGGCGCCGCTGACACCGACATCGTCATAATACACTCTAATGACGAGATGATAATGTCGAAGCATAAAAAGGTATTGTTATGGAGCTATTACGGTGACGAAAGAAACCTTTTTGTTCACGGTGAAATTGTACATGCAACCGATTCTTATAATAGGGGAGAAAACTGTGAGTGATAGAAATTGAATAATTATTAAATGCATACTTTCCATTTTTTTTGTGGGTATATTTATAGAAAGATTCGAAAACTGTCTGTCGCCGAAAGACGATTTCAACAGATGTAACATTGTATAAAGCCAGTTAAAAAAAGTCATTTATTCAAATTAGGCTGAGAATCAGTAGGTATTTTTCGAAAGTCAAATGACATAATACAGTCCCCTAAAAAGCCCGCCTTTCCTAGTGCTTTAGCTGGGAAGAAGTGGCGAAACAAACTCCCTGCTGTCCTTTTAAAAAGTCGAGTAACCGTGGAGTTTCTTGTTTCTTGCCGGCTCTTCTCCATAAGAAACCAATTGGAACCGTGCACCTTGCTTCTGACGTATCTTATATAATGTGCCCATGTAGGTTTATGTGAAATAAAATGGTATTTTCAATTAGATTTTTGATTTTACATAATGACAAAAGATTTTATTTCGATTTTGATCGTAAAGTTGACAGAGGTGGCGTACAAAGCGACTGTGATGTTCCTTTACAGTATTAAAATAGGGAAAGCTAGCATTGTAATAATTACATTGTTAATGATTTTAACATATAGGTAGTACTAGTTTGTAAGTGTTTTGTGTACAAAGTTTTGTTGACTATTGATTTGAAGACAAATAAAAATTAATTAACTTTCCTTTGAATTTCCTTTTACTTATCTAAACTATTTGCCTTTGATATTTATGTCTAGTCTGTCTGCCTTTGATAGAGTGTCGCGCTGCAAAAGAACTTAAACAAATATACCAATTTTTTTGGGTTCCGTACCAAAATGGTAAAAGTCCTTATGGTGCGAATCAGTCTGTCTGTCCGTCTGTCTGTCACAGCTGGATATCTCAAGAACTACTAATGCTATCAACTTGAAATTTGGAATTGTGTTAAATGACGTTTGGCCAACTATCTTGCAAATAAGAAAGAAATAAAAAAAATGTGCAACATGGACTGAACTGGGGTCTTAAAAAATCGAAATGGGGCTACTAGGGCATTTGGGGTATCATAATATGAAGGAGCGCTATACGAAAAATTAAAAAAAAATACCTTCCCCCTTCTTACATCCGAAGATTGCATAGAGAAAATCTTAATTAATATATGTATGTGAGAGAAGTTTATGTAAAGATTACAGAAGAACAATAAAACGATCGATGTCCCTAAATCGCACACTTTTTCAGAGATCATCAACAAAATTACATTAGTTCCACTTTCGGTCAAGAGATGGCGTTGACCTAAAACTGCAATATTCTACACCGCAGTGTTAAAATTCTCTGACGAATATTGATAGGCCTCGCCGATGAAAAAAGGAGGCTTGATAAAAAAAAGGCTTGCACTTAACACCTGGACTACTTTCTTCAATCGAAAAACAATAAAATAAAACAACATATTTTCCAACAACAAGACCTTTATTATAGAGTAGATTTATCAATTTTATTGTTCTGACACAACTATGGCATTGAACTGACTAACATTATAACATTGTTTCTGTTTTAGAAGACATTAAATATGGAGTAATAAGTTAGACATTAAACATGACATTTAAATTGTTTTCTACTGTTGAACGGCTTATGTCTAATCGTCGTCGTCGTAATTTAGCTCGGTATGTTCAGCCGAATTGTTTGCCAGCAGTTTTCGGCAACGCGCCGGCCGACACGACCGACTTTTCATAAGTCGACGACAACCTCTTCCAGGACGCTGTGGGAACAGAAAAATGTTATTAGCGAAGCCCGTTCTTGAGCACAATGTCACAGAATAATGACCGACCCAAAGTCATTGAAATGTGAGCTTTATGTCGTGTAACATACGGTAACATTTCAAGACGATTACGTTGACGAGTTGACGAAATTCAAAATTAAGTGATACCAGTTGACATTACTTCATTTTGGAAAAGTCACTGTGCGTTACACGATATAAAGATTACATTTCAATCTTATTTCAATGTTTTATTTGGTGTTTCGGTGTTAGGTGTGCGACTGTCATTAGCTCCCATGCTGCGACTGGCTGCAAGTGCTTCACAGCAGTGCTAGTCGATACGGAAGCAAATTTGCGTAATTGGAACTGCGAAAGTTTACTGCCTAACTTTACGGATCCTCAGATATAGTGGTACCGAAAGCAAAATAAATTACTGTGCAGAGACTTGACCACTTGCTAAGAGAACCCCTTGAAAAATTTTCGCATTCGTAACAAAAATTATGAATGGTCTTCTAACAGTTCTAAAACATTTCTTTACAAAAGATGCAGAAAGCGTTACATAACTGTTTTGTAATTAGAAAACGTAATCGATCAGCTGATTTCAGTTACATACCTCGTCACATGGTTGGATATTTCATATGCTAATACGGCGAGCCAAATGAGAGGCGTAATCAAAACGAGACATTACACGCTTATCGCATTCTTAAATAGCGATTAACTTGAAAATAAAATAATCTAACAATCTATTATTAAAAAGGTAGATTACGCGCTGCAGATGAAAGATAAATGTCCATGGGACGTAGGGGGAAAGCCAAGAACATCGATCACGCGGACATGGATAGACTATGCCAAACTGCCACTTTTAGGTAAAACTGGCAGTCTGGCATAATCTATCCATGTACCCTGGATCTACAGATGACTATATGAAAGTTGTTAGGGTGAACTAAGTAAGGAGGTACCTAACTATTTGCTGCCTGGCACCTATCCCACCGCGAGAAGTATTCGCGAGCAACGATCAGCGAGCAGGGCCGGCAGTCTCGACATAGATAGCGATCGTTATACAATCGAATTCGGTCGCAAACTCCTAATGGCGTCCTAGACGCGTGCGACGTGCTATTCAACCGCGTGATTTTTTCGTACTTGTCAAGCACGTCGCACGCGTCTAGGGACGCCATTAGGAGTTTGCGACCGAATTCGGTTGTATAACGATCGCTATCTATGTCGAGACTACTCGAGACTCGGCGAGACTCGCGATTATCTGAGCCCTGGGCCGGCGCCCAGGGCTCGGATAATGGTATATTTATCGAAACGGTTTCGTCTTAAAAACCTAAAGAACGATTGAACGTTAGTAAAACGTTTTTGAAGAAGAACAAAATTTTAATCGTTCTCGTTCGTTTTTTATCATTTTTGGGTTGATCGATAGAAAATTCGCAACACAACCCAAGATAAGGTACAATTTAACTAAACAAGTTCATGCTTCTCGACGCATGCACCGTGCGCGGCTGCTTCCTGCGGAATAAACCGGGTTTTCAAAACGTTCTCATCTCGTTTTGTTTCGGAACAAAATTTTGTACTAAGAAAAACGCGAACTGTTAGAAACACCAAATTATTTACACAAAGTAAAGCGCCTGCTTGGGTTCGCTCCCCACGACCTACAACGTGTAAGTCGGGGCCTTTACCAGTGGGCCACCACAGCTCGTTCGTTATGCGGGCGTTATGCTTTTGTCTAATCTAAACAAATATTATAAACAGAAAAGATAAGGTGTTTTTGTATGTTTGTTTGTTACGCTCTCACGGCTAAATGGCTTAACCGATTTTGATGAAATTTGGTATGGGGGATACTTTGAATCCTAGAGAAGGATATAGCTTTTTATCGACATAGCACGCGGGCAAAGCCGCGGGTGGAAGCTAGTTTTAAAAATCGTGCTGCGTTTTACATAAACGGAGAAAGAAAAAATAAAGTACCAAAGACAAAGAAAAAGAACATCGACCACGCAGGTCGTGTGAAGCTTCTTATAATAAACAGATGAACATCAATAGATAAAAGGCCACACTTACCACAACAAGTCTATAATTAAGTTTGATAGCGAAGTCGCAATCCCCGATACATTCGCTCCACCCCAACCACGGACCCGTCTCGCAGCTTACCGCCTCTACTGCTTATCAATAACATATATTTGCTAAACAACTACGAACATCAAGTAGGTAATGAGTCGGTACAGACAACAAAAGAGTTAAGTATGCATAGTAAACACCCTATAATGTTCCCACTGCTGGGACACAGGCCTCCTCTCGATGAGAGGAAGTGGGCCGTTATCCACCACGCGGGCCCAGTGCGGGTTGGTGGATGTCACATGTCATTCATTTTTTGTTTCTAGGACATGCCGGTTTCCTCACAATGTTTTCCTTCACCGTTTTGAGAGCAGTGTAATGTTGATGAAATAATTTAAACAAAGTAAAGCGTTTGCCTGGGCTCAAACCGACGACCTACAACTCATAAGTCGCGGCCGTTACCACTGGGCCACCACTGCTCGCCATCAGTGCTAAGTATGCAGTTAGCTCAAAATATAGAACACACCATAAAACGAAACTCTTATACCTAAAAGTCATGCATGATGAATGACATTTAAAATGTACGAAAAAGCAATTACAAATACTCGCGAAATCCAAAGATCTTACAACCCCACGTCCTATTTAAAAGCCATCGTCCCGCAAAAACACGATCGTTCGAACTTTTGGTTCGGTGAACCTGAAAGTGACATATGCACGCGGTTCGATCACTTTTAAATAGGACGCGACCTTACTGTGTCTAGCCGTAAATATGGCACATTGAATTTTTGAAGTTTGGCTTTGTAAGAAAGAAAATTTTATTTGACCCAGTTTATGACACACAAAAAAAGAGCGTCATCACTGTCACACACGTCTGTGACAATCTTTTTCAAAATGAAACAAAAGCTGTGCCATATTACCGTACTGTAATTTCTTGCCTGCACACCAAACTCTTTTGTTAACTGTACATAAAACATAAATTTCCGTACATTCATTTCATTCACAGCAACGTGCAGTCTAAAGATGAGTATAGAAACATAGTATTATAATATATTATTTGTGGTATAGACTAGAGCATTTACTTGTAAGAAAACATCGAGCCGCTCTAAAAGTCACCCTTTCACGAACCGAACAGAGAGCACGACGCTCGATGCTTTGTTACAACTTGATTTTGCAAAGAAACGGGCGAATTTGTGTAACATTTCAACGAGCAATGACTCGAGCGCAGGCAAAACGTGGGACGCGGAGATAAAGAGAATAGAAAGGGATGTTACAGGTAAATGCTCACTCGCCTTGCCGTGAGCATAACTTCGAAAAACGGTGTCGAGCATTCGCAGGAGCATTTTTAAATTGAGCTGCTTGTATAAGTGTGAGTAGTCCCTTATCATTCATAAGAACGTTGCATTACAAGGAAATGCTCGAGAAAATGCTCTAATCTCAAGTGTATACTCACCTTAACGGATTACATATTAATGACATAAATTGAAATGGTATATTGCAAATCGGATTTGTTATTAGAAAGAACGCGATGCAATTGATCTATTCTTGAAAATATTGCGATTTGTTTTACTTTTTATTTATGGAGAGTTAGATTTGATTAGTTTTCCTTTTTTTCACATTGATACTATTTATCTATGTGAAAAGAAGTTTCCATAGGAACACTCCGGAAGTTGTAGTGGAAAAATTTCTCCGACTTATTCATAAAAGCTCCATTTATTGTTCCTCATTAATCCTCGGAAATTAAATTTCCTCGGAATTGCAAGTCACGCCGAATTTGATTTTCGTTATCGGTCGGACTCGAACTCTAGTCCCGATATCCCCATTAATTGTTATAGTTAAGTTCTGTCAGCGCAAAGCACATAAAAGAAGGAGATTTTCTACCTACACAATGCAGACTGACGATAGTGATACAACATAGGTATAAAATTAACAATTACTTGCCATATAGCGGTGGGCCATCGTTTTGTATCACTTCATTATCTTCATGGGGCGGTGTTGACTTCAACTTTTTCATAGCCGAGGCCGTTGCCTCGTTAGCAACAGTGGTGACTGCGAAATAATAAACAAATGTAAGAAAGCCTTAAAAAAAACACGTGTGCGGTCGAGAGACGTCAGGGACAAAGTGCATTCTCACGTACATATGTAAGAAAAAATCTACATTAGACTACATCTTGTGATAGACATAATTTTAATAAGTACTAGAAATAAAGATGACATAGATCAACCATTTTTCAGATTATCTAAATTACATCTTTTCTGGGGTACGGGTACTGTGTTAAATGTTACAGACAAAATACCTTGTGATATATTGCAATTAAATGAAAGAAAATTTAAAACTCATATTAAAAGTTAACTTTATAAACAATCATATTACAAATTAGTGGATTATATCCAAGATAAGAATGCTTGGAAACATGCTTCCTGCTCCATAGGATAATCTAGAATGTAGAAAATGTAACTGGTTGCAAGTTTATTTGTATTTGTTGTAATCTTTTATATTTGTTTATAATTTCAGCACATTGTTTTTACATTCTGTGATTACTCCCTCACACGCTGATTAATTAATTGTGAAATTTTAGGAAAATCGTCTACTTTTACAATGTTTGTTAAATTCAGGCGCGGTCGCAGACTTTGGGGGGGTCATGAACCCTAGGACCTCGGACCGCCCCTGGTTAAATTGTCGTTGCTTCATTTTTAATTCGTTTTACCTATTGTGGTATAGTAATTTTATTTTAGATGCATCGTCTTGACATATAATTAATAACTAATGTACCTATACAAAATATTGTAAAACATTTTAAAAGAGTGTGGAGAGAGGGTGGAGTTTGCCCATTCTTCTCCATACGAAAACTATCTTTTAGAAAGGGCGACTAGAATCAATTCTATTTTATGTATTTTTGACGTTTAACCTTACAATAATACTATTTTGAAATAAATGCTTTGACTTTGACACGTATAATTTAAAACAAAAACAAAATTTTCGAATTTTCTTTTTGACGAAATTCACACTTTCTCTCTCCCTCTTCTTTCACATCAGAAGACAGTCGCGAATATTAACGCTTTTTCGTGTGATGATTTCTGCAAGTTTGCAAGCCGCGTTGAAGAACTTTGTTCCAAAAACAAAAACCGGTAAAGCAAGTCGGACTCGCGCACCGAGGGTTCCGTACCATCATAATAATATATTATAATTACAAATATTTTGGATGTGTTCCTTTTTACTTTACGTACAGTCCTTCAAAAGTACATCTATCCTACTTTTGAAAAGTAGGATAGATGATCAGGCGGACAGGCGGACAGGTGGACAGGTGGTATGTAGGAAGGACATTTTGGTTGCGAGCCCTGAAATCTTTTTAAATTTTCATCGGCGAGGCCTATATGTTGATTTCGGATAGTCTTATCTATGTTATTCGCTCAGTAAACTCTAACTGCGAGATGTAGGAATTGTGTGACGTCATGTCTTTTTGTCTCGTAATTTTTGTATGTGGCGGTCTAACCGCTACAGGGTTAACGTCATCTAAAACTATTCCAAATTTCAAATTGATAGCATTAGTAGTTCTTGAGATATCCAGCTGTGACAGACAGACGGACAGACAGACTGAATCGCACCATAAGGGTTCCTTTTTACCATTTTGGTACGGAACCCTTAAAATACGTTTTCCGCAAAGTGGCTGTGTACATGGGCGTATCCAGCTTTTGGCCCAGGGGGGGGCAAATCAGAAATCCCCCCCCCCCCACATGTTTTATATAGTTTGTTTACATATTGCTGCTGCGTTCGTGTATTTTTAACCGACTTCAAAAAAGAAGGACGTATTAAGGTTTTTTTTTATTATATGTATGTTTATCGATATTTTTGTCAATTGTGGACCGAATATAATTTTCTTTTTTTAAATGATATACGATTTTTCAAAACTGTTTCACATTTGACGAAAATATCGTTATAAATAAATAAATAAATAAATAAATAAGCCTTTTTATTTCTCATTTTTTCATGCAAATACAATATCTTAGCATGCAACAAAGATTAGTACATTTATAATAATCATAAATTTCAATTCTAGTAGGTAACATGATTTAAATATTATCCATTAATTTAATTATTATTAATTTGAATTGGTTATTTAATTTAGTGTTACATATTTATGTAGTAAAATTTAATTTAAATTTAAATGAGAATCCCTCTGGTGGGTAAAGGCCTCCTCCATTTTTGTCCATTCTGTTCTGTCCTTCGCTTTTGCTTGCCAGTGTTCTCCCGCCATTTCTATAATATCGTCGACCCATCTTCTATCGAACAAAATATCGTTAACCATAGTAAAAAAAAAATTGTCGAACAAAGAACAAGTCCTATTCAAAGTCGGTTATGCTGTATGCATAATAGATACAACATGAAAAGCCGCGCAGCGCGGTTTTTTTCTAAAATTAATTCAAAATAATATACATATTGTAATTTATTGTAAAAGGAAGTCTTATCGTACTGCAGTACTTAGGCATTCAAAATCCATCGTTAATTATACAGCCATGGGCGTACCCAGGGGGGGGGGGGGCAGGGGAGGGCAGCTGCCCCCCCCCCCTGGGTACGCCCATGGCTGTATAATTAACGGCCCTATGCGGCAAAGGCGAATAGGTATGCTGCCATAATATATATGTGTCTGGTCACCCGCGTCCGACCCGTTAAGGTAAAGCAATATGAAAATTTTGCCCCCACTGAGAATCCAACCCGGGACCTTTGGGTCTGAGACAGGTGGTCTAACCACACCACAGAGGCGATTAAACTGGTTAATTATGGGAATTGGCCTTCATCTGGATACGAGAAAGTTGCTTCCAACAACACCCTCGCAGTGCGTGACTATCAGAAGGCTGTGCTGTCCTCTCCAAAACCCCTTGGACCTAGCAAGGCCGAATATAAAGAGGTAACGTACCATTCTCCTCAGTAGTATTAACCCTCGTGACGCAGGCTCGCAGGCAGTGGTCGCGAGTGCGGAAATTGTTCCCGTTGCCGCCGCAGCCGCTGAAGCCGAAGGGTTCGCAAGTGCTCTTGGCCCACTCGTAGAACCAGCGCTCCTCGTAGCCACGGCAGTGGCCCACCGACATCGGCTGCTTGCACACCTCTGTTAGCAGAGAATTACACCTCATTGGTACAACGCCATCAGGTTATTTTGGCGGGTGGCCAAAATCGGATCTTAACGCCGCCACTGACCGTAACAATTTCACAAATATTTATCAACAACGACCCGTATCCTAACTTATATGTACAATGTATACAAAGTGTCAGGGACATCGACGCGAAGCCTGTTGTGGATTCAGTACATGATTCTGAACCCCCCTGCGTTGAAATTTTTCGTCGGTTATAAATTATAGAGTGAGTTCGTATGCTTGTTACGCTTTCACGCTAAAACGGCTGAACGGTTTTGGATGAAATTTAGCACATGGGTAGACCATGCCCTGGATTAGGACATAGGATACCTTACCTAGGATTTTTATCCCGATATTCCCACGGGATCGAGACTTATGCGGGTTTAACCGCAGGGTGCAGATAGTAATTCTATAAATAAATATCTGTTACAGCCGCGAATCATATTTAGATCAACATACAACCTGATACTGACTTGTAACTTGCAAATTGCAAAAAACGTAAGAAAATTTGAATTTGAAATGCGGGCTACCTTGACGGTTTCCCCGATAAAGTTCTCTATGCAATATTCTGCTCAGTGCCAAGCTACTTCAAAAGGTACCTACTGCGTCCTGTCCTGACTAGATAAAGAAATGAATTTGAAGACTGTACCTAAGAATTGCTAAAAATATGAATTAATTCTTTTTTTTTATATATATAAAACATTAAAGCTTACCAAGCGGAGTGGTATTATTGAGACAGCTGATGTCATCTCCGTCACAAAGCGCCTCTTGCTGCGTGAGAGTGAATTGACAGCGGTCGATGTACTCTTGAACCTGACTCTCTACTGCCGGGTCCTCGTTCGTCGAGTTCTCTTGATGATACGGCTATAAAAGACGCTCAAGTAGGTAAATGTTACTCATGTCGCTGGTCTCGGAATTCTTGTTGATACAGCACTAAGTGCGAAAAGTACAGATAAACCAGAAACGGTATGCGCTGCGGCTTCGGTAGTCTTCGTGTTCCCAAATTAATACGAACCTCGCGTCATTGAATAACCCCCCACAGAGGCAAAGCTTCTAAATTTTTTACTGCCGCACTTTGTCATAGTGCACCTATCATTGCGCATGCGCATGTATGAAGCTTTCTCTCGGTCGGTTTACCTATTACGGTCGCGGGTCGTCATCTGTCACTCAAAAGTTATTAAAACTTTTTCGGAATTGCATAGAGTTGTTAGTTTATAATTTTGTAACCATTCATCAGTACTTCCAGGGTTTTAACAGCTCTATATTAGATATCATCATCGCGTGATCGTATTTCCAAAAATAGACGATGATTCCCAAAGAGCATACTTTTCTTGGGAAATCTGTATCGTATACAACGTTTTTCAGTTAACATTTTAATTATAATTTTTTGTGGTTACTGGCCCTAGCCCTACCCGTGTGTTAAATTAATGTCGCCAAAGTAGCGGCACGTTGTATATGTATAGAACAGAAGCCGAAGGCGAATACCGGTAGTTAAAATTGTTCTCGATCTAGTCGCAATCTCATTCTCAGTGACCATCAATGTTAAAAACTTGTCAAAACTTTAAGTATTTTTGACAACACGGTTTTTTTTTTGTTTTAACCACCCACGGCCACGTCGGGAAATCTCTTGACCTTCATCTCACCTGATGGTAAGTAATGATAAGGCCGAAGGTGGAAGCGAGCTTCACCCGGAATCCTCAACCACAGAGGAACTAGTCGAGGTAAGATGACAACTGCCGATGCACAACAATGCTGTTAACATTGCTGTTTTATGGTGGTAGCCATATGCGTGAACGCGAACGTTATAAAAAAAAAATACGGATACGGGGTTAAAAACTGTAAGCTCGTCATAGGTGGCACCACTGTTGTCCGTCCACAAACCGCCATTGTTTTGTTTATGTTTACTTTTACAGCGATCAGAAATTAAACGAAAACTATATCTACTCCATTTGAAATAAGATTAGATAATATTTAAATAAATCTTTTTGTAGTCCGTTCAACCGATTTGACTTCTATTGCGTTGGTGGCATGACAAATGGCAGCTGCAGTAAACAATTGGTATTGTAACCACTTTTTTAACCGACTTCCAAAAAGGAGGAGGTTCTATGTTCGATTTTGTGTTTGTTTTTTTTTTATCTATCTTCACCGATTTCTCCGTCATTTGTGGACCGATATTTTTTGCTTGAAAGGGTAAGCTCACGAGGTGGTCCCATATAAATTTTATTAACTTTGCTCGGATAGTTTTTGAGTTATCCTCAATAATACAAATATTTTTCCCACTTAGTTTATATGGATGATATTATGATGATAACTTCCTGTCACTGTTATTTTCATAGCAGGTAGTGGTATTCGAATTTGTGTGGGATAGGTACCACAACTAAAAACTGAAAAATAAAAACTTTTTACAACAAAATAAAAACAGACTTCCAATTATTTTTCAGTTTGTAGTTTTTCTTTTTTTGGAAGTCGGTTTTTATTTTTTTGTAAAAAGTTTTTGCTTTCCTTGTCCTTACGGTATAGAAGTCAAAATTGCTTGAACGGACTCTAAAAAAGCTTTGTTTAAATGTCTAATCTTATTTCAAATGGAGTATAGTTACCTAAATATGTAAGTAACTTGGAGTATACCGTAGCACTATAAGAAAAAGGGAAGTGTCTAGTAAAAAATCACCTTTAGTAGAAAAATAAATAAAATATGAACATTTTATAATTTAATGATTTAGAAGACTTGCGGCGTACGACAGAGAGAACACACTTTTAATCACAACCCGAGGGTTTTGAAGGAAATTCTTAATCCATTGCTTCATAGGTTTGAAAAATTCGTCTACTGAATAGCTTAAATAACGCGATGAACGTGGCTGAACTGTCAAAATGAACGGCATTGCGATCAATTGTCATTTTATTTGCGTAACGCAATTACCGGGGGCTTACCGGTGACTCGAGAATGATCTTTCTGACATCACACAAAACTTCAGAGATGTTAATTCTAGCACTGATCTAATATGATATAAAAAACACACACCCCTATAATTTACATAATATTACACCACAAGTGCCTGTTGAAAAAAGACTTAGTTCTCTTGGGAGCACCTCCTGTATACGAATTTCAACTGGAGAAGATATAACTATCTGCATGCACCTACCAGCGTCTGTAGCTCCATGAACCGCTTGCCCCACATGTCGAGCAGGCGGCGCGTCATGGCCTGCTGCACGGCGGCGCTGTGCGCGACGTACAGGCGCGTGCGCAGGCGCCGGCCGCGCCCGCACTTGGCCGTGCACGGCGACCAGGTGCCCCAGGCCGTCACGTGGCAGTCGCCGCGCGGAGTATCCTGTACGTCATAAAGTCTAATCAAATCCTAGTTTCCAATTGATGTTATTTCCACACTAATGAATACAAACGTTATTTTAGTGTATACATATAACATATAACACCCTACACCTAATTAATAAAATAAAATAATAATGTAATATTTCACCGTTTTGAGAGCAGCTCTCAAAACGGTAAAGGAGAACATCGTGAGGTAACCGGCATGTCTTAGAACCAAAAATTTAATAATTTAATTATTTCACCAAAAATAATACAATGAATTACAGAACCAAAAATTCGAAGACATGTGACACCTACCAACCCGCACTGGGCCCGCGTGGTAGATTACGGCCCACTCCCTCTCACAGAGAGGAGGCCTGTGTCCCAGCAGTATGTTATCCGTTATTTATGTACATTATTAATTCTAATTCTGAATTAAAGCAAAACCATATTGAGGATAGTGTAAATTAAGTTGATTTCAGAATGATTGGTAGGTAGGTACTTACTATAAAAAAGACATAAAAATATTTGGGTGTTAAAGTTGTTTTTTCATAAACTTATATTTGTTTACATTTTTGGAAACTAAATCGCAAACGCAATGTACATACCCTGCAGCTTCAAGCTAGACCAATCCGTGAAACCATGAAATCAATCAATTTAGATTGTGGATGCAAAAAAAACGTTTTAAGGAGCGATTCTTCTTTTAATTCACTCGATACCTTTCTCAAGTTAAAACATTCGACATAATAGTAATGAAGGGACATACCACAAAGAACCAGTCAAATGCGCTTATGTTTGATTTTGGAGGAGGTCTGAAACAAATACAAACAAAATCTAAGCATTCTTTAGGTTGAGATTCGTAGACCGCACTTTTATTATGCCGTCTATAGATTAGATGGCATATCGATTATTATTGGCAAAAAATAAGGTTCTCAGTCGTATGAAACGCTTATGACTTTACTAACGGCCGAACTCAATAACCTATTGTCAGTAAAAGACAGATCTCTATTGATGATAGACAGTAAATTCTACCTGTCACATTCCACTAGATTGCTAGCCTCTGACAGATTATTGGGACGTTTAAACCATAAATAGATACCTAGGTTTTTCTATCTCCAGTTGCCAAAACTGGTGATAGATGGTTATTGACAGTTATTGGGTTCGGCCGTAAGCAAATTAATGTCAAAGCGCGGTCTCTGAATCAAACACAAAGCAATTATTTTCAACTAAAGGCGCTTTTGAATTGTCAAAGGATTTGATTGTCAGTTACTCAAAAAGTTGAAGCTAGTTGCCCATTCCAAAACGTATATCTGTGTGGTAGAATCTCGGCCTTACTTCTGGCAGGGCCCCATCGCGCACGGCATGGCCTGGCTCATGACGGTGCGCGCGCGGTAGCCCACGTGGCAGCGCTTGTAGGCGCGCGGCGCCACGTACTGGCGCACGCGCGCGCGCACGCCGCAGCCCTCGCACGGCGACCACTCCGACCAGTTGGACACGGCGCACGGCCCGCCGGACTCCGCGGGGTCCGGCTCGTATTCTGATGGCGCTCTGGGTCAAATGTGAGGATTTGAATAAAGGATGAGGGTATTTTGTGTTGTAAGTTACTGTCCCAGTCCTGTCCTGTACTCGTATTCTGATGGCGCTCTAAAGCAAATGTGTGGAAGGGAGTTAAGGATGGCTGGTCTTATGTTGTGAGTTACAGTTAGACCACTAACTATAACCAGTGTGGTAAGGCCTTGTTTTTGGGAGATGCATCTGCGTGACTTTTGATTTTGTGACCGAAACTGAACAAAAGCCGTACAGTACGACACAACTTAGATGTAGCATAGATTTGAAAATTTTCATTCATTCATTTCAATTTCACGAATGTATGTGGCTATAAGACTTTAAAAGTTATTGCGTTTTCGAAAGATCATTATCACCTAAAGCAGTAATAAAGATTTGTGATTGGTGAGATTTTGAAGGCGCACTCAGTTCGGATGGTGATCGGTTTTACGAATTTTGCCGATGCTACATATAAGTTATGTCGTACTGTACCTACCTAATTACATAATGTCAAAAAAACGTTGTAAAGATCCAAAAAACCCAACCCTATATGGCCGTCGCGCAGTCTGGTAAATACGTAATACACATAAGGGCGACAGACGCCAAAACCTATTAAAAAAACATACCTGCAATGCATTCTCGGTCCATGACAGCGGCGGTAGTCAGTGAGGGCCACTCGGCAGGCCTCGGCATATGCTCTAGTGGGCCACATGTAGTGTCGCTGTCTGGTCGCGCGCCCAGGCCCGCAAGACACGCTGCAGGGGCCCCAGGCGCCCCACGCGTGCACGGCGCAGGCCCCGCCGGCTGGCACGGTGCCGTGCGTCTGCTCCGGTGTGCGGTCTTGCTCTCCTTCTGACCCCGCACAAGACGATTTACAGCGATATGAAGAGGCATATCGTGTTATTGGCAAAAATAACACGGATTTTAAAACGCGGTGAGAATTTGGAAAATAACGTGAGAACTATGCAAAACCTCAATCTAGTAGTTTGTGAATACACACAGTATTGAACGTCTTCTTTTAGAAAGATTGATTGACACTAACCTATAGTTTTATCGAGAAGAACAACTTTGTAAAAGTACCATTTTTAATTTTATCCAAAACTTTAGAACCTAACAACACTACTACAGGAAAAAAGAATTTGTTTGCTACAGGCCCCCCACCGCCGCCGTCGGCTTTATACATAGTTAAGTATTTGGTTTTCTTTCTCATAATGAAGTTAAGCTAACTTAACTTCATTAAGTTATTTTTGGTTTTGCATTACCTATTGTCATTTTTATTTCCTTTACTTATTTCATATTTAGACAAGTTATTTACATTTTTAAATATTTTTATAAAAACAAAATAAAACAATAAAATTTAAAAAAATAAAAAATAGTAGCCCACCGGTATCGGGAACAGGGTCCAAGCTACCGGTGGTCAGGGCTCCTGAGAAAGGAATCTCCTACCAATACGCGCCGTGTCCAGAAGTACCGCTTTCTGGATCAAGCCCTTGATCCAGCTGCCTCATTTTTATTTATTATTATTATATTATTACATAGTTTTTAAGCTTACCAATAAATAAGTTTGGCTTCACAATGTGCCTGGCCGGCAGGAAGGAACGCTGACACCTGAGATACAGGAGTCGTCCTAGTTCGGGTGTCTGCAGTTTCACGAAACTGAGCATGCTGTACTAGTCTAATACTTAAGGATCCTAGTTACTTATAGTAATACATTGTTAATGTTTCTCTCCTTATGTATTAGGCTTATGAAATAAATATTTGATTTGACTATTTAATTTTATCCAAAACTTTAGAACCTAAAAACACTACTACAGCGCGATGAATGATCTATTGAGTTATTATTCCTTGTGCCGCTAAGGCGCTTCAATAAGGTAGCTAGCTTTAAAGGCTTTTGCAGACCAGCGCGACTTGTCGCGCGACGCGACACCAGTTATTGTTATACCGTGAAGTTTTCTTAGAAATTGTATTGTTCGTGTCGTGTCGCGCGACAAGTCGCGCTGGTCTGCACGAGCCTTTATTCTACCAAGTTTTAACGTAAGACCATTTAGATTGCTATCAACAAAAAGAATAACTTTTCCACATTACCGATCCCGTCACAGCTTTTCTCGTAGAGGCGCAGTCTCGTTAGCCTCAATCTGGCGAAGGGCCTCATTTCTCCGGTGGTGCTGTAGAACGGCGAGCGGGCGTCGCGCGGCCAGTCCGGCCGCAGGGCGCGCACGGGCGTCGCCGGCATCGTGGGGTTGCGGTGGGACTGACAACATGGATATAGCTGTGCAAGGATCTTTTGGGGCGTGGCCGAAATGGAAAGTAATGCCACCATCTTGTTTTTTAAATATATTTCACAAAACAATTACACAAATGTTTACCAGTAGCGCCCCCTGTCAACGTCTTTCCCGCGCCAAAAGACCTTGTTACTGTCTATCAGAGTTAGGTACTACTACTACACTTTGATGCAAAGGAATTTGATACATTGACATTTACATGCAAAAATGGAAGTAAATTGTAAAAAATTAAAGTACTATCTATCTGCCAAGCCTTTTCCCAACTATGTTGGGGTCGGCTTCCAGTCTAACCGGATGCAGCTGAAAACCAGTATTTTACATGGAGCGACTGCCTATCTGACGTCTACAATCCAATAACTGGGTAATACGATACCCCTTGGTAAGACTGGTGGCAGACTTTCGGGCTTCTGACGACTCGTAACGACTGTCAAAGATCCACGAATGACAGCCGGGACCTACGGCTTAACGTGCTTTCCGAGGCACGGAGGAGTCTCGGTATGTAAAGATGGTCACCCATCCACTGACCAATCCCGGCAAGCGTAGCTTAACCTGATGGATCGACCCGTGCGGCTGTTATTACTTAGCCACGAGCTCCTCCTAAAAAAATTAAAGTACTATAAAATAAAATACAATAAAAAATAAAATGGATTCTACTATTTCTATGTATTTTTATACACCTTGCCATGGTTGGTAAAGTGTGGAAACGGTTAATATTAATCAAAGAGCAATGGAACACGCAGACTAAAAATTTGATACCGAAAATGCATACAATCTCATCCAAACTAATAGCTATAGGGATCATGACAAAAAAAATGTTTACTGTCCGTCATGTAGATTATTAATTAAAAGCCATTGGACACATTTTTTTTTTTTTTACGTTTGTGCCATGACGTCACGAGTATGTAGATTTTATACGTACTTGTGACGTAGCGACCCCTACTCCCCAACTTTAATGCGTTGTATCTAAGTCATTTTTAACCGACTTCCAAAAGGAGGTTTTTTTTTTTTTGTTTGTTTGTTATGCGATTTCTATGTCAATTGTGGACCGATTTTGAAAATAGTTTTTTTGTTTGAAAGGGTATGCTCCCCAAGTTGGTCCCATATAAAATTAAATTTACTTGGATAGTTTTTGAGTTAGCTTCAATAACACGTGTTTTTTCCACTTAGTTTATATGGATGATATGATGATAACTTCCAATCACTGTTATTTACATAGCAGGTTAGTGGTATTCGAATTTGTATGGGGTAGATACCGCAACTAAAAAGTGCAAAATAAAAACTTTTTACAAAAAGAAACTTTTTACGAAGTCGGTGGCAAAAAAACGAAAGTTCAAAACCAAATACACCGACTTCCGAAATTAAAGTTATTTTTGACTTTGTAGTGTCTTTTTTGGAAGTCGGTTGTTCTTTTTTTGTGATTTATTAATATGATAAAGCAAAAAATACGTGTCTAATATTTTTTTATTAAGTATCTGACTGACGAACTAAATAGAATTTCTTTTTTTTTGACCCAGGCATCATCCCTATTCACAACTCACCGTATAGCTAACACCATTGTCAGTTCCAGCGTCATACGGATACAACGGTATAGTAGCCGATCTACTCCAAGTGCAGTTGGCATTGCACAGCTCCAGAGCTGAAACCCCCACGATCCAATCAGGAGACGGTGCTAGTTTCGCAGCCAATGATATCAAGTGATGCTTCGCGTCCACTCGAAAAACCGCGAACGTGTTCGGTATTCCGGCTCCGCCAACTTGCTGCCAGGATATGCCGCGCGTTTTGATTATTGTTCTGATGTGGTCGCTCTGAGGAATAGGAGATCGGGTGAGGAGACGTTTTTCAAATTTAATTTATCATCATAATTATTATTCCTAAACCACAGCATCTAGCTTCCCAAACACCCTTCTTCTTTTCGTGTGGTTAATGACTTACCTGGTGTCAGATTTTTAAAGGCGCCCATGGGCCTCTGCATTGGTTTCACATTCTGCCGTCGAGAAATATCTCTCAGGCATGCCGGTTTCCTCACGATGTTTTCCTTCACCGTTTTTGAAGCAAGTGATAATTATACAATACGTACATGAATCCGAAAAGTCAGAGGTGCGTGCCTTGGGTTCGAATTCGAAACCTATGACTTGACAGTCTGACACCACTAGGCTATCACTTTTAACATCACCCTTACAGTACAGGGTCCGGGAACGAGACCACTATAAAATAACTAGCAAATATTCAGATCCTATGTGATGTACGGGTGGACTGTAGCCCTTCGAAGCCATCTAGAGACAGCTATCTAAAAATACCTATAAAATTAGAATTTCGGGTTTAAATATTCAAATGATCAAATCAAAGCACTCAATTTGTTAGAGGTACTACAAATTGGCATACACGGGTACGTTTTCTGGTCCATTTGTTTACATTTTCATCTGTTACTTTTGGAACAGACCATACATCCATCATACTTACTTACCTCAGCCTTAAGTTCCTTCTCCAGTGCCACGGTGGTGCCGTCATCAGCCAGTCGCCTGACTCCTGGGCTAGCCACCCGCCCCTCCTGCCACACTCGGAACTGAGCGGTGTGCGACGCGCCGATGATGTCACCGAAGTGTGCGTGCGCGCTCTCTGGTGGAAACTCCCGTGGATGCGTGTTGCGGGACCATAGGCATTCGAATGTGACCTGTCAAATGTTTTATTTTCTCGGTTTAATATCTTTTACTTTATGTAGGTAGAAGTCGAAATTAAAGCAAAGTTTCCATCGTCTGAGATAATCTAAATAAATCCTAACATAGTTATCATAACTTCGCACATCATGATGATCCTTCCCTCTCCCTCAGGTGGGTTGTATACTCGTAATAATTTTTAACTATACTTAACGCTTTTATTATTTAATAGCTGTTCGTGCCCGATGGTCCCGATGGCCCGGAGTCGTCGCCCGGGTGATTTACGACTTTCCCGGTGGAAAAAAAAACTTTCATACAAACCTTGTCCTGAAAATTACAAACACAATAAAAAAAACAGCCAAATCGGTCGAGCCATTCTTAAGTGTAGCAATTGATTTTTATTAATATAGATTAATCGACAATTTGGTAAAATAATTGCATAAATAACTTAAAGATATTATAAGCAGACTCTAAGAAAAAACCCATTATGCCCCCTGTAGGGGCAACATGGCCCATGTTGCCCCATGTTACATGGGGTACCTAAAACAACGCCTGAGAGAACCCACCAGATCGTATCAATAATCTGTTTCGCCTTTCTATATTACATTCACGCGATGCTCCAACGTGGTTTGTGGAACGCCATCATATATTGTTGCGATGCCTTTCTGAATCTTACTGTGTTGCTTAAAAGAGCATCAGTGACTTTTCATGTTTTGTAAGGACCAACTCCCTCTAGTAGTTTTCTTTAAATGGCCGTACCATTTTTAATTGATACCTTATACAATATACTACCATAATTACACACATGAACAGAAATGTACCTATGGGTTAAGGACCCTGAATTTCAGGCCACAATGGTTCCCCATTGTAACCCGCGGCCCGCGGGCGCGGTCGAGTCTCTACGTTTGGTTATGTACAGATAGGTAGCAATTTTAAACAAAACACTAAATTCAAGCAGAGTAGGAAAATCAAATACTAATAACTGAAGATTAGTACAATAAAACTGCTAAATAGTTCAATCAATATTTATCTTTTAATTTTTTTGCTTCGAAGTAACATCAAAAATGACATCAAACTTCGAGTAAAAATCTTATACGCTGTAAAAAATGAGCGAGTGCAATCTCGTGTCCAGTCGCTACTGCACTGTTGATTGATACATAAAAACTTTTAACAAAAAAAAACAACCGACTTCCAAAAAAAACACTACAAAGTGAAAAATAATTTTAATTTCGGAAGTCGGTGTCTTTGGTTTTGAATTTTCGTTTTTTTGCCACCGACTTCCGAAATTAAAATTATTTTTCACTTTGTAGTGTTTTTTTTGGAAGTCGGTTGTTTTTTTTTGTTAAAAGTTTTTATTTTTCACTTTTTAGTTTTGGTACCTACCTACCCCACACAAGTTCGAATAACACTACCAGCGACACAATTAACAGTGACAGGAAGTTATCATCTTATCATCCTTAAAATGAATTAAGTCCGAACACAAGGTAGCTACTGTAAAACGTTGAGGAGTTCCCTTGACTGTCCTTCGTCTTCATCATCAAACCCCTAATGACAGTCACAACCCATCTAAGTGTAAAGTTCTCATCAATACAAATTAATCAAGCCCAAACACCAGGTAATTGCTGTAAATCGTTGAGGAGTTCCCTCAACTGTCTTTCGGCTCCATCACCAGATCGACTCCAGACCTTCATTAAATAGTAGTGCTTTAAAATACTTAACGAAAAAAAATTACAAACGCACTAGTCGCCACTACGATTTTCAAGGTTCCCCTCGATTTGTCTGGGATGCCATCAACAGATCCTGGTTTCGTTATAATTTTTTTTGAGGATTTCCCGCAAGTCGTCATGAATTTCATCATCAGAACTGAATTTTGATCAAAATAGGACCAATCTGAAAGTATACCTTTCAGATAAGAAAATAATTTTCTAAATCGGTTCATAAATGACGCCACCCGTGAAATACTTACCATTGAGAAGTTCTGGTGGCCATCTGTGGACTTCTTCATCAGTTCCACTTCACCAAATGATACTTTCTGAATGCAAATGCTTAACTGGTGGCTGAAAATACCGAAATCGCTATGTGTATGCCTATAATATTTGAGGAGTTCCCTCAATTTGTCATGGATTCCATCATCAGAACTAAATTTTGATAAAAATGGGACCAATCGGGAAGTATAACCTTTCAAATAAAAAAAGAATTTTCCAAATCGGTTCATAAATGACGGAGATATGAGGTAACACAGATTTAAAAAAAAAATAAAAAAAAAAAACATACAACCGAATTGAGAACCTCCTCCTTTTGGGGAAGTCGGTTCAAAATGGCTCTTTGTTATTGAATATAGGACAGTAACCAAACAAGCTAACAATATCCTATACATTGTTAGCTTGTTTGGTTACTTGCATAATGTGACCGTCGTGCCCTGTGACCTCGTTACGCCCCACTGTACCCGATTATAATCGCCTTTATTCAATAAAGAGACATCTAAATTATCATTTTTTAAACAAAAATATTAATACATTTAGTTAATTAATTTAATATGTAAAAAAATATTATTATTAGCAGCCGACACGAGTGCAAAACAAAATCACCTGGTGTTCCAAGCACAACAGACAAAAGATCACTATTTTACTAGTCCACATACCTCGTATTTAGCCTCATCGCAGGCGCAGCAGGGCTCAAGGATTGGTGGAAGCTTGGCGGAGTAGTGCGGAGCCCTAGGCGCAGCGCAAAGCTCGCGGGCCAGCACCGACCAGCCACCGCCATTGCCGCCCACCCCCGGGTACGGACCAGCGCGCGCGCATACTCGCACGCACACCTCGCCAACAGGACCGATACCCGAAGCTGATGGCGCATTCCATATCACCTGGGGAACATCATGCCACAATCGGTATACAGTAATTCAAGTAGGTACCTAATGAAATCAAATGAAATCTTATATTATCCAGATATAAATCCACATATAACTGTCAATAAATAATCCTACTAATATTATAAATGCGAAAGTTTGTGAGGATGGATGGATGGATGGATGGATGGATGTTTGTTACTCTTTCACGCAAAAACTAGTAAACGGATTTTGATGAAACTTTACAGTAATGTAGCTTATACATCAGAATAATACATAGGCTACAATTTATAAAGATTTTATGTTATTTGGCCATAATATAACGATAAGTATGAAGTAAGTCGGAAAAATTCTTGCCCTCTGAGATCTATCTTTGCGTGCGCTGCCTAAACCGCTAGAGTTACATGAAGAAAATGTATTGTGGGATTGTTTATCTTAAAAAGTTCTTAATAAAAGTCGCTGATTTAGGACATGGTACACGTTCCTGTGGGATACCACGCGGGCGAAGTCGCGGGCAGAAGCTAGTATAACATAATAAACATATAAGTATATGTATGAAGGGGAGAATATGTGACTCTTTCGTTATTATCAGGCATATTTTCTGTATATGGGTAGTGTTGGTTATTGCGCAATAGAAAAACCGTTCGGAGTTCAGATCAAATTATAATTCACGATCACATTAATCACAGTCCGTGCAGTACCTACAGTCTGTGCATTTCACAGACTGTAGGTACACGGCACAACTATACGAAACGCGCGACAGTTTCTAAACGTCTTCAATGCTTGACCGTCACCGATGAAGTCTGCTTAGCACCAGCCGGTCCGAGCGTTATGTTGTAGACTCTGTCGAGCACCGCTAGGCGGCGCTGGCGTCCCGATTAGTCAAATCAGTAACGTATCTCCGACATACACAAAGCAAATAAACGATATAATACATATAAAAAGTGATAGCCTAGTGGTATATCTCGAGTTCGAACCCAAGGCACGCGCCTGACTTTTCGGATTCATGTGCGTATTGTATAATTATCACTTGCTTCAAAAACGGTGAAGGAAAACATCGTGAGTAAACCGGCCATACCTAAGAGATATTTCTCGACGGCATGTGAAGACTGGTCATAGGCCCGTGGGCGGCTTTAAAACTCAGACACCAGGTTAGTCACTCAGCACACGAAAAAATGAAGAAAAAGAACATACAATAGCATAAACATAACACATTAAACACACGTTAATGGCACGCTTATTGAAAAATCTACAATCATTTGTAAAGTGTTAATTTGAGGCTGAAATAAATAAAATATCAAAACATGAGCAAGAGACTGGCTATTTTTTAAATATTTCATGAAACCCGAATCAGACCGTCCTAAAATATTCATAACCTACTCACAAAAGGCCGTTATCACTTATTCAACCGGTCATACTTTGAAACATGCCAATCTTAGAGAGAATATTTACATTTCTTTTCACTTACCTGAACTTCAGTTTTGGGATGCGCAGTAGCGTTGTCAACGGCGGGTGAGCAGACTTCTTGTATCTTCGCCTGCGCGTCGTACGCCTGGAACGTGCCCAGCGTCAGATTGGAGGCGTCCGTCACATTCGGCTGGCTTCCGGCCGTATCAGCAGGTTTTATCTCCACCCATATCTTGAAGCCAATGAAGGGTGTCGGTCCTTGTCCACTGTCTATACCTTGGAGTGACACTATAAGCAAATAATTTCAATTCACATTGCGATCGACGATCCTATTACAGCTTTAGCGAGAGCTAGCTAATTAATTATCTTTGGCAATCTTGTAATTTATGGTTTTAAATAGGCTTGTTGCATGCAGCTATTACCTAAAGAGCATAGCTGTAATTCTATTCAAAGTTCAAAAGTCATTTATTCAAAGTAGGCTGAGAATCAGCACCTTTCGAACGTCAAAATTACATATATGACAGTCCCCCAAAAACGCCCGCCCTTCACCACTTCCTAGTGCTTTAGCTGGAGAGAAGAAGTGGCGCAACAAACTCCCCAGCAGCACAGCTGTCTGTTCAGTTAGAAAAACTTGATTCTATACAATAGTATTTATGCAAAATAATTTACGTTACGCAACGCAAAACATTAAATTAAATTATTTGCTATATGTCAGCTAGCACACGCCAATACACCAACAAAAATCATCGAAATCTATACTCAAGCGAAAATAAAATGTAAACCCGAATGAAAGGCATAAAGGGCGTGCCCGTTTACATATAGCTGTAACTCGAAGTCACAAATGATAAACTAGGACCATCGAAGTAAAAATAAATAATAGGTATAAATAAACAGCTAATTACTATTAAAAAAAACAACCATGGACAGCAACACGACCAGTCACCACAAGCAGCACCCGTTCACGAGCATAACGCAAAGATCAGTCATTACCCCCCTTGCCATATTTGAGGGAAGGAGGCAACCCGACCCCCGACGCTACCGCAAGCAGTGACATCTAAGGGAGCATGACGAACTTGCTGCCGGTTGCTCAGGCAAGAATAATATAATCAGATTTCGAGGGCGCTAGCTAACCACAACTCATAAATAAAAATTTTTAAACAAACTGTAATGTCAATAATAAATAAAATTAAAATAAATTGACTTATATAGTCAAATTAAATAAACCAAACAATTATATGAGTTCATATAACCTGTCAGTAGGTAAGCTAGGTAATTCTGGAGAAAGAAAATTATACATTGTCTTGATCTTGTTTGATTGCTTGGGGTACATTGGAGCAGCTTAATTAGACCCAAGCCTTTTTGTCGTCTAAGTAATCTTTAACTTTGTAGAAACCTTTTTGACATAGTTTCTGTTTAATAAATGATTTAAATTTATTGGGGCTCAGTTCTTTACCAGGTACCTATTTATTTATTTTTTTTCCATACCTAAATATATGAATAATAGCTGCGCCCCGCAATTCCTCCCACATAAGTTTCGATCCCATGGGAATATCGAGATAAAAGGTATCCTATGTCCTTCCCCAGGTCATACTCTACCCGTGTGTCAAATTTCATCCAAATGCGTTCAGCTGTTTTAGCGTCAAAGCGTAACAAACAAACAAATAAATAAAAAAACTCACTTTCGCCTTTATTATTATTAGTTAGGATAGTAGGAATGATAGGTACCAGCAGTTTGCAATGCTCTTACCTGCTCTGTCTACTAAATGTCAAATAATTTTTTGTGGGATGCGCCTCTTCTCTGGTGGTACAAGCGAAAAGCCTCTTTCAACATCAATTAATTCAGTGTAGATATGAGGTTCGGTGAACTTCGGTGGTCACCTACGAATATGGCCAAAGTATTGGCGGTCACGAATGTTGAACACATACCTGTGTATAGCTCTCCCGGGAGGAACAGGTCGGGTTCTCCAGACACACTGATGCGGTAGTGATCGTCCGCGGGGGGAGCGTGTGCTGGTGCACGTTCACATTGTGGCTCGGGCGTAACTGCTGCCACACACGCTACCAGCGATGCTAAAAAACTACGCAGTTACCTAATTAGCCGACGTTCGCACAGACGTGTTTTTATCGCGGCGATTTTTTTTCGTACACTGGATATTCACAACTGTTGGTATTGAGCCGAGCATTGAGAATCCAAAGGTGGGTCTACGCTACACGAGCCGAGCACGAACGGAGCACGAGCCGAGCACAAATTCGTGAAGTAAATTGATAACAAATGTTCACGAATATGTGCTCGGTGCGTGCTCCGCTCGTGCTCGGCTCGTCTAGCGTAGACCCACCTCAACAGATCGCATTCAGAGCGTATCCCAGCGCGTCAAGAAAACACACTGTTCGATATTCAACTCTCGGCGCTAAGCGGAGCGTCGAAAATCCAATACGCGAAAAAAATCACCGCGATTTTATTACGACCGTACGTGCGTACTTCGGCTAAGTCTACCAGCACGCTTAGCATGACCACAATAGAAACGGGTTTTGTCGACGGAAGAATAGACAATATGACAGTTAACAATCACAATCTGTTATTTTGTCTATTCTTCCGTCGACAAAACCCTTAGAAAACCCATTTCTATGGTTGTCATGCTACGCGTCAATCACATCTCTGCTTATCTGCCTTCTTCAATACAACAACTAGGGATAAGTCGTCAGACGGTGGCATGAAGTAGATAAATCTGACAACCCCTCGACTCTCCTACATTTCACAACTGTTCGTTCAAGCGTTCAGTAGGTCCATTACATAACACACGATCAATCAGAATTTGAATAGTTTTGAAACAGATTGCTAATAAAGATATAGATTGCGAAAAAAAAAACTACTCGACAACGTAAATCACGCAATGAATATTGTTGAACTGTCAAAATGAAACAGATTAGGTAGGCGGAATCGTTTACGAAAATGTTGCATAAGTAATTAGATAGTAGGCCTGCAAACAGGAGGAGGAGTCCTGCTACCTAATTACGCATACGCAACATATTTTCTTAAACGATTCCGACTAATCTGTTTCAGTTTGACAGTTCAATAATATTCATTGCGTTTTACGTTGTTGAGCAGATTTTTTTTCGAACTTATGATGCAATGGATTAGCAATCTGTTTCAAATCGATTCAAATTCTGATTGATCGTGTATTACGTAATAGGGTACTGATGTCCTTCCTGATCCAACTGATCCTGTGAGTCAAGATGACCGACACGTTTAAAACTATCAAATGCCCCATCCATAGATAGGTACCTATAAGAAAGAAGATTTTGGTCCCCGAAACGATCAATTGCAATTGTCAATTTTTACGTGATGCGCAAATTGATCGTCTACCAAATGCAATTTAAGCGATTGACAATATTACTATCTACAATACAAATGATGGCAATTGATCGTTTCGCCGCCCCTAATGGAATGCAATTGATCAATTGCCATTAATTTGTATTATAGTAACATTGTGCATCAATGTGTATCAATCATGTAAAAATTTACATTTGCAATTGATCGTTAAGAAATCCTCCGAAAAATGGAAGAAGCACCTTGGAGAAAATCTACCTATTTAGAGATGGAAGCCTATAAGTTAAACCTATTTTAAACGAGGTGTATCCCTCTTTACATACGAAGTCGGTTCTTTTTACCCAACTACGACAAAGCTAATAGAAGGCTTATGAATTGAGCAGTCTATGACTATGTTTGGCTATATAAATTCTCCCTAAATTTAATATGGTGGACTTTACACATAAATTTCTGACGTCGAAAATTAAATTGATATAATCATGACATGTTTGGTATCAAAAATCAAAAGAAAGGTGCACATTACGAATTTCTCTCATTTACACTATACGCGTCGTCAAGAGTAAATTGGTTAATTACTGACCTATTGTATTACTCTACTAATAATATTATTCGTAGGAACTCTTATTTACGTTGTAACGTTTATAAACCGTTAAAATGGAAAAGTATTAAATAAAAGAAAAAATCATTTATAAAACTGTAACCCGACTACGGAAAAATAAAAGTGATCTAAAAGGTACTAAACAAGAAAATATTTCAGACAGAAATCTAGACATTTATACATAGGTACCAAAATGGTCAAGGTGAAACCGTCGTTGCATATCATTATAATTTTGTAAGTGTTCCTGGCACCCACATGGTATACAGACATGCGACCACGGCTTTACCTTGACAATTTTTGTACCTACTTATGTCTTGATTTCTGTCTGAATATTATCTAATAATATTTTCTTGTTTCGTACTTTTTAGATCACTTTTATTTTTCCGTAGTTGGGTTATTTTAAGTCTACTTTACGGACACTTCCCGCCTTTCAATAACAAAGTGATCACCTTCTTAAACTAACTATAAACTGAGCGACATCATGTGAACCACATTAAGTAACAATAAACCAGTTGATAAATCATTATTGACAAAGCAGGTAAGTACTTATTTCTATTAAATTGCTTGTAAAATACATATCTATCCAAGTGTACCACCTTAGAATAATAACGCATTCTAAGTGTACCACACAATGCAACGCTAATAACAATTTATTGTGTTTATTGTTTGAATTGTTATAAGTATATCATGTATACTTCCATATCCACATGAATTACAACATATTTTTCATACTTAACTACTATTGAATATACCTAAATAATCATTTTCTAGTATGTAAACATCGCTATGCAAAGTTTACATAATATAAACATTTGATAACAAACGTACCAAAAATTGGGATATTCTATTTAAAAATGGAAGAATAAACCATATTTTCACGCATGTGCACCGTGCACCTGTGCTCCAGACAAAAGTGCAACCAATCGATTTCCCAATTGAACATTCATACGCGAAAAATGTATTTCAATAACTGGACCTTTTGTCATAACTAAACAAAGAGAGGTAAAAAATTGCGAACCAAGCCCACTTTCAGTACATAACCAATCATAAAACAACGCAGTACATGGTTAGTATCAATTAAATATTTATTAAACTGAATTAATGAATGATACCTACACTAATTCCATTTTTCGCGATTATTTTCGTGGAGCGCAATCGTTGAATGCGCGACAAGCGCCCGTCCTTTATTCCCGCCCAACGAGAGCCGACTGACTGAGTTGGCGCCGGGACAGTCGGGACACCACTACATACAAAGGAAGATACGACCTTTCGCTCCTACCCTTCCCTGTTCGCTATAGGTGAGCTAGCTTACCCAATAATTGCTTGTAATTGATTTCCAACGCGCGTGTCTGTCCGGCGCGGATGCGCTCGTGTACTCCCGGCTATTGTGCAGGGAGGGCATCAATCAATGCTGCTGCACTGCCGTCGTATACTACTTGTATCTTTATTATGTTGATACAGAGTAAGGTCAACCGACAGACAGATGCTTCTGAAATCTAGGTTAAGTTTTGGGTACCTACTATACTTTGGGTTTCTGGTGAGTGTTCCTCTAGTATATAGCATTCCTTTAGAATCTTAATTAGTCTCTTGGAGTATTTTTGAAAAGCTTTGTGTTACGATATTGTTTTCCCAATGGTGTATTATCTAATTCCCAATGAAGTTTACAATAGTTAAAAATTATAGAGGATAAGAATATTATGAAAAGCAGACACTGAAACAGGATAACTAATGTTATATTAAATACAAACAAGTTAATTTACTTTCTAAATAGATTTTATTTCATTTTAAAATAAATATCAAATATTAAAATTGTAAAAACATAATATTATAAAACACATTGGTGATAATAAAATACTAATATAATAGGTACCTATTCTACATTACTGATTTATACCTACGAAGTACTGAGATATAATTATATATCGAAAATATCTAATTCCAAAAGTTTTAAGTCAAATAAAGCTACATAATATTTATTTTAGAACATTTGCATCGATGTTAGGTATTCAATTTACGAATCCATATAGTATTCTTTTTCATTTTATATTATGCGTAATATAAAATAGGGGAATCTATAAACGCACTTTAAAAATAATGTTTCACACTTTAAAATGTTTAGCTTTAAAATTAATTGAATAAACTATAAAAATAATGGTTTCCACTATAAATATGCTTAGCTTATTACTACGTCGTGGGATTGTCTAATTATATTATCTAGTCGCAGGCAGATTGTATGATTCGTCATTTTGAACTGGGCGATATAGATTAGGTTTGGTTAGGTTAGGTTACCAACCGCGCACGAGCCGAGCGAGCGTAGCGAGCGGTGCGCGGTGCCGCGACGACGGCGGCCGGCGAGCGCTACTTCCAAGTTGCTCGCAGAAATTTGGTTCAGTGATAATATTAAATTAAACATGTTTTGATAAACTGCTGGTATACAATTTTATAACTGTTTTCATCAAATTTAAAGTGCTATTAAATACATCCCTATAAAATAAGCTACATTGCACTAAGATTATAATAAAGAAATAGTTTGGTAATTCAAGTTATACATAATGTAGTATATTCTACTTAGTACTAATGGCACAAAATATATGACATATAACTTAGGCCACTACAGGTCCCTACGTTAGCTAGTCACAACATACTTTCAATAGGATTCTATTAAATTTTTAATTAGAATTTGCTAGTTATAAAATACGTACATCTTTCACTTTACGATATGGCCCGCGTTATATAAAATATATAGGAAATTCTTCTAAATAAATATAAATATCGAAAAAGCACAATCCCTTGCATGTAAACGAAACATTACATAGGTCAAATTGTTTTTTTGTGGAAATACTCAATAAGATTATAGGTACCTTTGGCAGTTGTTACAAATGGGTTACCTTAGGACAGTGGTCGGCGAACTCATTAGTCAAAAGAGTCAAATATCAATACTATAACGTCTAAGATTTCTTATGAGAGCCAATCCTTGCTGTGCACTTGTCCATACACTTTTCTTACTGTTTAAAACTCCCATACTCTCTCACTTCACAACGCTTCCTAAAATGTACTTGCTAAGAAGGAGGATCGCTTCATCATCAGCATCATATCGGCTGATTATAATATGATGAAGGTAATTTACTTTTTAACAAGTTAACCTTTCGACGTCCTGTTAATTTTATACTTCGGAAATGAATTTTTGAAATATAGTTTTAAATTAAAATATAACTTACCGAGCGTATAGATACGCTCGCACTTATCGACATTTGTACAGAGCCGCAATCTATAGGCCAAAGAGCCGCATGAGCCGTGGTTTACCGACGACTGCCTTAAAATTTGATCTCTGATATAAGTAGATACGCGATATCTGATTGATTCAAGCTGGGCTGACAAAGATTAAAATCCATTCCCTACAATACTAATGTGATATTTTATACCAATAAAAATTGTTTTTATTTCCTTAAAACTCGTTTAAAATCTAC
Organism: Conistra vaccinii; assembly: GCA_948150665.1. NCBI lineage: Eukaryota > Metazoa > Arthropoda > Insecta > Lepidoptera > Noctuidae > Conistra > Conistra vaccinii. The sequence goes on along the minus strand of OX411324.1, from coordinate 14,664,074 downwards.
TCGCTATTGAATGTAAATTGAAGATCAAAATACTAACTTACCAACTTGAAGAAACCTATTTACTGAACATGCACTATTATCCCGAATTTTTTATAGGTCTAATTTACTCGAGAATCTAATTGAAATTAATTTTAACCCATTCTTTTTATGCTCACTTTGGCTATACAAGAAGAATATTGAACTTGGAGATCTTTCATAAATGCATATTTCTGAATAATGAACTGAATGTCACTTTGAAAATGAACGATTTTTCATCATCGTTTCAAGTTTGTATTTCGAGAACGAAATTCGAAATCGAACTTTTAATACGTAATCCGAATCAACGGCAAAGTTCGGTCATAATGACGTCACTATCTTTCTGATATTACCTATACAGATATGACAGGGTACCGCATGTTAGAATCCTTCATATAGTCGTACTGGCTTAGGACTGCGGTCTGTTGGGCGGGTGCTCCCTCAGCTCGAGAACGTGCTCCACGGCTTGCGGCCGGCCGTCCGGTCCGATGCGGGCCGGCTTCATCACGCCATCTGATACCATCTTGTCAAATAGATTCACCAATTTCATCGCCTCGTACTCTTTCTGTAAATAATATAGTTTTGTTTAGGTACTTACTACCAACCAGAGAAACGAAATTACAAGACAAGTGAAATATATCGTGGTTAACACAAGTACAGAAATGTGTACCTAATTGGATTACTACTTAGTGCTTAGCATTGGCCACAATTTATGAGGACATTGTTACAACACAATGTGGCTAAGCAAAGCAGATTTAAATTGATTTAATTTAGGTAGGTACTTATACATTCATTTATATTATTCAAGTACAAAGTACAGTACAACACAACTTAGATGTAGCATAAATTTGAAAATTTGCATCCATTAATTTCAATTTTACGAATATATTTGGTTATAATGACTTGCTGGCTCTTGTGATACAGGTACACCTAGTACCAGGGCTACACAGATTTTTGTGTCTTTGAAGTGCAAATAAATATTACTATTACTATTACTATTACTATAATGACTTCACAAGTTATTACTTTTGCGTAAAGATCATTTTCATCTAAAGCAGTAATAAATATTGGTGATTTTGAAGGCGCACTCAGTTCAAATGGTGATCGGTTTTACAAATCTTGCCGATGATACATCTAAGTTTTTTCATACTGTACTAAATTGTTAATGAACTTATCTCGGATTCACAAAATAGAACACCCATGGCTAAAAACTAGATTCTTATATTGCTAGAAATGATTCAGCTCACCTGCTCATCAGTCATTCCTTCGAAGGGGTTGATGCGGGGTGGCCGCGTGCAACCCACGACGGGGTCGATGTTCGGCTGGGCCTCCAAGTACTCTTCCGTATCTGAATCATCACTACTGGACGAATAGTCACCAGTGCGCCCGCCACTTAGCAGACCCTTCTGAGCGAGGTGACCCGCCGCGTTGCCAAAACCGGTGTATTTCACCATGCGGCCCACTAAAAACAATATTCGTTAATTACTTATTTGCTACTGACGATGTTAATCCATAAACGAAATCACAAAATTTCGCTGTAAGCTACTGTTTTATTTCGCTTTCACTTCAGTGTCATAGAGGCATGAATGCAATGAGGAAAGGCAGTCAAAATAATCTACTTACCCTTTTCCTTGCACAGGATAAACAGAAACTCTGCAACCAAGTCCCTGACGGATGTGACAGGTGTAGTCAGGAGTCTGCACAACTGGTTTCTCAGTGTATTGCCTTTTTCCGGCGGACGGGACACATCACGCAACGGAGGCAGTACCACTTGCCGGAGGTACTTCCTCTGAGAGCGACAGCCGCGGGAACTCTTGTTTAATACTGTCAGGATTGGGGACAGATTCTCATACTGATTCTTAGTGCCCTGAAATGGATGAGCAGAGAATTGAACAATAGGGAGCAGTACTACATCTGGCTATCCTGATTTGTCCGCTAAGCAGTAGGCAAGGTTTTCTCAACTCAGGCAATGAAAACTCATCTCCACCATAGAAATTTTGGCTGCTGAATATCATTGTATTAAATTTTGCAATAAAAAATGCAATAAATACAAAATACCACAAATTTCTTTTTCCAATTACATAAATCAATATACATTTCAAGAGAAATATGAAGTATGAATAAATTCAAAACTTACTGTAGTTATAGTCAGCCTGTATTGCAACAAAAGTATAAGAGCCTGTAAAGCATCCATGTTTCTTCCATCATATTCATACTGGGCTCTTTCACCTCTGGTCAGCTCTGGTGTTAGGAAGGGGTAAAACATTGGTGGGACACTGGAAAGACAAAATAAAAAACAATAAGTACTAAAGTAACTGGAGAAATGCGGGTGTAGAATAGGTAGGTTACACCTTTGCCTAACCAGGAATACAGGCATGATGTTATTTTATGTATACTCAAGTACAGTGTCATGTATTTGTTTTTCAAGTTTCAAATAATAGCACAAATACAGCTTAACATAACAATAATAAGCCTATTAATGTTCCCACTGCTGGGACACAGGCCTCCTCTCTGTGAGAAGGAGTGGGCTGTAATCTACCACACTGGCCCAGTGCAGGTTGGTAGATGTCACATGTCTTCGAATTTTTGCTTCTAAGATATACCGGTTTCCTCATAATGTTTTCCTTCACTGTTTTGAGAGCAGTGGTGATGAAATTATTTACACGAAGTAAAGCGCCTGCTTGGGTTCGAACCCACAACCTACAACTCGTAAGTAGGGGCCAGTACCACTGGGCCACCACTGCTCAAATACAGCTTTGTCTGAACTCAAATAAAAAGAAATTGTTTATTTTATTTTTATTGTCACCATTGATGCGCCATTGCTTACGTAAACATAGGTCGTCATTATAATAATGACGACCTATGTTTACGTAAGCAATGGCGCATAGCGCAACGTTTAACTGATGCGTTCTGGGGGCGGTGGATTGCAAAGTCAATCACAAATAGTAACCTGTAACCAAATCGTAATCTGTATAATAAAACATACCTTGTTAACAAATTAGCAATATTACTGCGCAGCTCCATCAGTTTCTCCTCACTGGAGGTGTGAGCATACAACAAGGCAGTCATAACCGGCATCAGTTTCAAGTACATGGCCTCTTCCTCCTCATCAGCTGGCTCTTCTGAACCTGACTGCAGGATTAAGTTGAACTGGGTCTTGAGGATCTCACACATGATGGCCTGTTGGTTGTCCTGAACAAGTGTGTAAAGAATATATTTGTATGACTATTGTAGTTAATGCTATTGACCTTTTCATAGCCTTGTAAAGCTAGACTTTTCAATTATGCCACAGTCTTACCTGCAGCAAACAGTGGTGGGCCCCTTCAACCAAGCCACTGCTGCTTGAAGCCTGGTCCTCTGCTTTGGTAGAAGCTTCTGTCAGTATTTCACCCAAACAATTTATCAAATACTCCATGCCATGAAGTTCATCCTTTATTTTGGTTTTTATGTCATGTCTCAGAGCAGTCAGAATGAATAGCAGCTTCAAATCAAACAACATTATTTCTTCTTTGAAGGGCATGTCTTTGTAAATCCTTAGCCTGGCTACCAATCCCTGGGCAATGGATGTGTGTGCACACAGGGCTCTGGCTACTTCACTGTTGAATGTTAAATTGCAAAGACATTTGAGTGCCTCAACAGCCACATCCTTCTCTATTAGATCCAGTGGCATCATGGACTCTTCATCAAGAACTTCAAAGTTGTACAAGCCAGCTCTTTCTATTAGCGTTGTTACCCATCTTTCACATATCAGATTTTCAAGGTCGGATTTATCTCGGCTAAAAGCAAGCAATATAGTGTAAGAATTTTGGATAAAACATTTTCTTTTTAAAAGTACAGATTTAAAACTAAACATCACAAACCTTAACACTCTTACAGATGCTAAGCAAAGCGCGTGAACTGATGATGAAGACTTATCCTGTAAACGTTGAAATAAAGCTGTCCATAACAATGCTCTCTGATTCTTTATGGCCAAACCAGGAAAATTGAACGCATTTTCATTCTGGAAATGTACAGCAAATATTAATATGAATGTCGATCATTGCAATGCTTTAGATATTGTCACTCTAATTGAATTAAACAAGCCTTACATTTTTTAGAAAGCGCTGTAATATTTGGCCGACTTCATCTACGTTATTGTTAGTACTGAGGATTTCAATTTCACGTTCTTCCATTGTAACAGTGTCTTCTACTTTTTCCCAAACACTTTTGGTCGCTCTCTCTGCTCAATCTGGATATATCAGATCATTGGTGGTAGGACAAAGAAACAGCCAACGAGAACTTGTAATATTATTATTGCTTCTCAACATACAAACACAAACAAACTAGAACGGAGCATAAAATTATTATCAATTAATAAGCTATCAACACGCGCAAGGAAGAAAAACCCAAAACTGTGAGTGATTATCACTGACACTCTGACAGGGTTGACATTGACATTGACATAGCTATCTAATAACTGACATGTATTTATCTGTCAATCTTGTACAATGTGACCACAGACCTTATCCGACTTATATTTTTGTATGTTCGGGTGGTTCGGATAATCGGATTTGGAAAATTCTTTGGAACCACTGTACTTTACACGCGGTAGTGTATTTTTTAAAACCCCAAAGTGCGCAAAACCATAAGTGACGAGCAAGCTAAGCTCAAGCTTCGCTTGAGTTAAATCTGACTATACTCGATGCAAAATGTGACTAAGCTTATTATCGAACACATGCAGTAAAGTACCGGGAAAGTGGGGTTCTCATCGTTCGCCAACTGTTCATACTGCAGACCACACTCAAACAACACGCACTTCTTACTTATAGTCCCACACATATGCTCGGCAAAAGGCGCTACGACCCCGTCGGCCGGTCCGTTGGTAGACTTAAAACTTGTTCCTCTGAACGATTCTTCTGTTTTCTGGGAGGCTACATCTATAACAAAATAAACAAAGATCACAACATCTTCCCACTCACAAAACACCGGTGCAAGAAAAAACTTAATGCTTGGCTTATGACTCTGGACTATGACTCAACCGAAAGGCTACTTTCTATCCCAAAATAGTCAACACATTCAATCAAATTTCAGCAAACAGTTTAACACGCGCCAACTTCTTCATCACTCACACTCACTCACCCACACTCACACACCCTCACGCTTACACACCCAAACACTCCACACGAACACTCCTATAAGTAGAATAGACATTATTGTCTAGTTTTAGTTTTCGGGAAATCATAATTATGTATGTATTTGGGGTGGAGACCTGGTGGCCTGAAATACAGGCTTCGGCTTAGCTTAGGCACCAGTCTCCCACAATATTTTTCTTTAAGCCCATAGCTGGACAATGTTGTTTTATTGTTATTATTTTGTAAGGATATTGTGGTGACAAAATAAAATTATATATTATAGTAAGCACCATTTCAGTGGTTTTATCTGAAACAACACTATCACATTTGTGATCATAGAGTTGTATCATATAGACTTCATAAAGATCATGAAATTGTAAAATAGACATATACAAAATAGACACATAATATGAGTATATCGGGGTTGGGGGGATATTACACTATCATATTAATCTACGGAGCTCACAAATTAGCTATAATGATGTCTATTTTACAATTTCATTATAACTTTGATTTATATTTATACGATCACATAATATACGTGATAGTGTAATACCCACCTAATACTGCATTTACACATTCGTGCTCGTGATTCGCCTCGCCATTCGACGAATAGTTCGACGAGACATTCGTGTGGCTTTAGGCTACACGAGCGACCGTTTACACATTCGCGGATTCGCGTCTATTCATTTCTACTTCAGAATCACGAAATGGATGACGTCGTCATTCTAGCGACTTTAGCATTGCATTTTGCAATGTCAATATTATTATTTAGCACCTCTAAATCTACATCAAATAATTTATTAAATTACTGGAGGAGGCCTGTACCCGTCGAGGGGTCCTTTATTAATTAATTATTAAGTACTTTATTAAAAACTTTGTTTATTTTGTAAATAATTAATTATTATTTAACAAATAACTAAAAGAAAACGTTGCCGCAGGCGATGGTGGTCCTGTCCTGCCCCAGATTTTATGTATGCCAGCTTCTTGCATCGATTTGTACGAATAGTAGCAATCAAAGAATTTTTATCCAGTTTTAAGTCATTCACTGGTACTTCCATTACTTCAGATCTTAGAGCATTTAGATGCTCCATATTTGGAATCCTAATGATTGGCTGACTTTGGTAAAGCTCAAAAAACATCAAAATCATAACTTTATTATTAGTCCAGTCCATTTTGATGTTGCTTGATAGGCCGTTTGCTACGAAATTAACTGGAGAGCGAATGTGTAAACACTAGTTCTCCTCGCCACTTGTTTCCCTTTGACTCGTGCCCAAAAGACCGCTCCCGACGCGAGCGTCACGAGCGGCGAGGCGAATGACGAGAGTTGACGAGACGAATGACGAACTACTGTTTACGCATTCGTGTTCGTGCCTCGACTCGCCGTTCGCCTCGTCACTCGCGCGAATGTGTAAACGCGGCTATAGAGGTGGTGGTCGAGGGCTCGGGGCACTGTTAGGGCGCTTGTACACGGTAAGAAAATTTACCGTGTCTGCGGCAGACAAGACAAATTCTTCGTGTACACGACAAGAATTTTGTCTGTTCTACACACGAAAACTTTTCGTGTCTTCCGCAAACAAGACCAATCGGAACGTGTACACGACATGATATTTTTCGTGCAGTCGGCAGTCGGGCGTAGGGCGCGCAAGTAATAACAAGTCTGATAATCATTTTCGTTTATTTATAAAAATGTTAACTACAAAGCAAATAAAGAAAATTATTCAAAAAACAAAAAACCCGACTGCAAAAACACATAACTGAAAAGAGAAAAACAAGCATTATAATCCATGGAATTTTGGTATCGCAGGCGGGGACAAACCAAAGATACACCATATTTCCGGTTGTTAGTTTGTCCCCGCCTGCGATACCAAAATTCAAGCTTTTTAGTAGTATTTTTGGAATCGACTCATTACTAGCTTTTATTTGATACCAATATTGTAATAATTTATTTTTTAAAAAACCTTCCTCTTCCTTTTTTTTGTATTTGCAGATGCAATATATAAATATTATATAGCCTATGACAGTCCCACAATTAAGACGAATTTAACGACACCTCATTTATGTTAAAATCCATCAAGCCGTTTAGGCTACAGAGCGTGCCAAAGAAATAGACATACATACATACATACATACTCTCGAAAAACATTACCCTCCTTCTGGGGCAGTCGGGTAAAAAGAATGATAATTGTATATTATTATAACAAAATGAAAAAGGAAACAAAAAACATGAGACTTTACTGGCTGAACCCTACTACTCCGCCCCCCACCGCTCCGCAACAACGTTCGCCGCGTCGTGTCTTGCGCAGACAAGATTTTTTTTCGTGCACCGCTGCGAGCAGTGTACACAGTTATTTTCTAGATACGACACGAATTCTTGCGTAGGCCCGGCGTATTTTCTTACCGTGTACAAGCGCCCTTAAGATGTATGGTTCTTCCATTCTGTCCAAAAAAAAAACTATACGCTTTGACACAGTGTTTCCACTTTTAAGAATTTCTCCCTTTTTTAGGGAAAAATGGCCAATAATAAGCATGGTTTAGGGATATTTTATTTTGACAGGGAAATTTTAGGGAAAAATTGAACTTGAGTTGGTAGCCCTATTGTTTATAGTAGGCACTAGACAACACCCAATGTATTACTTTACTCTATGACACCACCGATCGATTGGGTTTCAGGGGATTTCCTGAAACTTGTAATGATTGTAATTCGTCTAATTTTAGTTTACCATTTTATTGTTATGTAGTACTATTTCCGTGGCTAAAGACGACATCGGAAATAAGACGCATAATACCTATAGTTGGTTTGTTTCGTCTCTCTCGTTCTATTAATAATGAATGTTTTTTAGATATTTAATCCTATAAAATGAAAAATTACCTAAACCTTTTTTAGGGAATATTAGGAATAATTCAATAAGAAACTGGGGAAAAACCAAAAACGTAAGTGGAAACACTGCTTTGACAGTTTGTCTTTGACTTGAGCAGCTGTCTATCTGTATATGTCACGCGTCATATTTGACGTACATATTGTCTTCGTTCGAGCGATAGCAAACTGCGTTATTTCATTCTCTTCCCTTGATGGGATTCAGAGACTTTTATTTATAAAAAGCACAATATATTTGGCCTGAAAATGCCAACTGCTGCTCTCTCAGGCCATTTCGTCACTAAAATAAAGCGTAAGTTTTGATGAATCTTACAGACTTGTTATTATTGGCTGAATAAACTCTTACATAATTTTTATAAAGCTCGTAAAAGTTTAGTGTTAGTTAAATTTCATAATTATGACATGACTTATTTATCAGCTCTTTGCAATTATGATAGAGAATGACATTGACTTGTACAATTCCAGCCACGGCAAATTCTCTGAGCATTGTTTACATCAAATCGGCCTCATACAGTTCGGATGGCAGTAATAGGCCTAACGTGGCCGCTTACAAGCGGGGCACTGGAGGCCGGGCCAGCTTTAATGGCATCGTAGCAACAGTGTTTGGATGCACAGGGTTTGTGGGCCGCTATGTGTGCAATAAACTGGGAAAATCTGGTGCTCAGGTGAGCTGTTAGTATGTGTAGTCATCAAGGATATTTCCAAAGATATTACAAAAAATAAATAAAGTAAACAATAAAAATAAGCAATCAATTTTCTTTCTGTGGTCTAGTGGTTCGACCATCTGTCTCAGACCCAGAGGACCTGAAATACCAGTCGGGGAAAAAAAATCTGCTCCTTTTGGTTGGTGGTAGGGCTTGTTCTAAGTCCGCTTGGTTAGTTACCAGCATCTAGATAAGATGTCTGTTGCCATAACACCAATGTCAATGGCATTTTTGTCTTTCGGCAGTTAGAGGTAAGATTGCTAGTTCCTCTGTGGTTGAGGATTCCGAATGAAGCTTGTTTCCTCCTTTAGCCTGATCATAACTTACCATCAGGTGAGATGCAGGCCAAGAGATTCCTAATTGTGGTTAGAGAAAAAAAAAAATGGTATAGAATTCCTATATATACTACACATTGTACCTTGGAAAACCTGTTAAGTTAGTTATTGTATGATTTCAGATGATCTTGCCCTACAGAGGTGATTTCTATGATGCCCAGAGATTGAAAGTGGCTGGAGACTTAGGACAGGTGCTGTTCACACCATTTGACATCCGTGATGAAGAATCTATTGCCAAGTCTGTCCAGTACTCCAATGTTGTCATTAACTTATTGGGACGTGACTATGAAACCAAGAACTTTAAGTATAAGGACATACATGTCGATGGCCCTAGACGTGTTGCAAGGTATAAAATAACTGACTAAAAATTAAATCACTCAGTCAACTGCATGTTCATATGCTGCAGTGTTTCTTTCTTATTTACAATTCTTTGAATAAAAAACAACTGACAACAATTTGCAAACTGACAAATATCTTCAAATAACAGAAGTTATCATTGGAGTAATTTTGTTTGATATTATTATGTCTATACTGTTTACTGCATTAACAATATTACCATAAATTTTGATGGATGGATTGGTAGAAAAAGGCCAAAGAATAGATGGATGGATTGTGTGAGGAATGATATGAGAGAGAAGGGAGTGAATGATAGCAGGACGGTTGGAGAGTGGAAAAAGAAAATGTGTTGCGCCAACAAAGTAACATGGGACAAGGGCAGGGCGAGAATATTCTGCAATATTCTTTTCAACTGAGAAATAAGAGAATTTAAAATTGGAAGTAAAATTGCTAAATTTTAGTACAATATGTTTTGATTTTAAGGTCTAAAGTCAACTTCTTTTGTTGTTATTTTATACTTTACTCGAAAAAAGGTTACTGTATTAGGTTTCGGAGTGAAAATGGCGCCGATTCTCTTGTACACCGAACTAAACTATCACAAAAATTCTAATCTTAAAGCTAAGTTTTTTACACAACTAAAATCGAATTTGACAATCGCGACTCCAGGTGGTACTTGTTGGCCCTACCCCGTGATTTTTTTTTGCGCTGGAGGCGCGCTAGTGGGCACCCAGAAGGCAGCAGGAAGAATTTTTCACTGTTTGTATGCAAAATATAAAAAATTATTACCTACATGTTGAGTTTTAAGGTTTTATGGGTTGTATAAAGGGGGGCGTGAGTTTATGGATGGATGTAACCAAAATTATCCTGTTAAATATTTCACCTCAATTTTTATTCACAAAAACACTTTGTTTTTACCGTGACCACATTCGAAACAGTTATTAATTATTACAGGATTGCACGAGAGATGGGTGTAGAGAGATTCATCCATGTGTCTTACCTGAATCAATCACCAAATCCTAAACCCCTGGCTTTGAAGAAACCATCGAACTACAAGATCAGCAAATACTGGGGAGAGTGTGCCATAAAAGAGGAGTTCCCCACTGCTACCATCATACGTGCGTCGGACATCTATGGTCCTGAAGATCGATTTTTGAGGTATTCACCTTTAATATAAACTTAAAAAGAAAAGATTTGTATTTTTATATGTTTGTTTGTAATGAAAATTCAAAAACTGCTGAACCTATTTAAAAAAATATTTCACCAGTTGAATGCTATATTATCACTGAGTAACAATATAATAATAAAATAAATAATCATAATTTTGCTATAATTTATAAAGATATCACGCGGGGGAATCCGCTGGCGCAAGCTAGTTATTATTAAAATTCTCTAATACTGGTTAAAAAAAAATCGTAGATCTATGGTTTTTTTCTAAATTTATTTTACCAGGATTAACACTGAGCTGATTTTAGGTAAGAACTTGTGTTTCGATCACCAGCGCGCGTCTGCGGTAGGCTAGAAACCACTATAAAATACTTGCAGTAGAGAGTTAGCTTGCTTGCGGTAGCTGGTTATATCACACACTTGATACACCCACTCATAGATAAATTACTTAAAAGCGCAGTATCTCGTATAAAAGGCCCAAAAACTCGGACAAAGGCTCGACCCCCTTTGTGCCTTGATGGGATTAAATGCTTATCCTCTACTCTATCTCACTATGTCGATCGAATGGGAGTAGAGAATCGCCAGGATAAAAATCACAAATTATACGTTGTTTAAAGGACATGACCAGTGGGGCGATGGGCGCCTGCTTAGGTGTAAAAATCAATGTGCAGCAAAAATTGTTTTATTTTTGCAATTGTTGTATTCTACAGTTTACAGGTAAAAAACTTTCACGACTCCTAAAGATCAGGAAACTGAGAAAAATAAAGATAAGTTTTCACTAAATAGCTCTGCTTTTCGTTAAGAGATGGCGCTAGGCGTTGTGGTAATCGAGTTAAAAATCAATGTGCAGCAAAAATTGTTTTATTTTTGCAATTGTTGTATTCTACAGTTTACAGGTAAAAAACTTTCACGACTCCAAAAGATCAGGAAACGGAGAAAAATAAAGATAAGTTTTCACTAAATAGCTCTGCTTTTCGTTAAGAGATGGCGCTAGGCGTTGTGGTAATCGAGTTAAAGAATGATTTTCTACTATTCGACACGCCATCCATCGAGGCGCTAGGTTTTTTTTTTATACCATCAAGGGCGCAAACTAGCATGCTGATCACCTGATGTTAATAAGCAATAACCGCCGCCTATAGAAGTCTACAACACCAGGGTTACTGCCGATGCGCTGCCACCCTTTTCCCACCCCAAACCCTGGGCTTCCGATTCTCTCACTCACTATTCGAAGCGGAGCAACATAATGTTGGTACTTTACGTTGGTATTCTGTAAGAGTGTGGTACCTCCCCGGCCGAGCCAACCCAATTAAGAGTTACAGTCAGCTATTGACTACAACTAGGCTCTACGTGGCTCGGGAAATAAAAATAAGGTTATTGTTATTATTATTTGTGAAGGCATGAGGATTTAAATAAAACTATTATTTGAACGAATTAATTATTTTAATATTCTTTAAATATGTAGGAAAGACGAACTGTGCCGGACGGGCGTGATCGCTGGACGCGTAGATTATGCAGGTTGTAAAGCTATCCCAGTCCAAGCAGCGGTGACGTCCTGCACCTAGGGATCTGGATACTTCAATACTAACCGAGCGGGTGTCCTAGATTCTTGAGGGAAAATGGGTTTTGACAAGAAAATAACAACACCATTTCCCTGATAAATCTTCATAATATGACTTTTAACCCGCCTTACAGATATGCCATAGTTTAGGCACCTCATCATAATATCCGTTTATCCGAATCGTAGAGCAAAACAGATGAATCCTTTATGAATAGCAATGGTAATTGGGTTTTGAAGATGTCAGTCCGTAAAGAATAGCAATGGTCGTGGTCAGTGGGTCGTCTTAGGGGCGTAGAAATAGAACACAATAATCGCACAGTACACAACGAACGCGTAAACACAACGTGGGTCGCGAACTGCAATGATAGATAGATAGAAGATTCTTTATTATGTACACCATAAAAAGTACTAATATATAATTAAACCTGACGTGACGCCAAGATTGAATGTGCAAGTAGGGATGGTGAATGGCGATCTGAAATCGATAAAGTGTCAATTGCTTTTTTCTCGAACCTAACACATAAAATTCGAAAACATTTGACTGCCTCGTTGGTCTAGTGGTGGCAAGCGCTACAGCTGAGCATGAGGTCCTGGGTGCGATTCCCGGGTCGGGCAAAGTGTTATTGGGTTTTTCCATCTGGAATTTCTCAATAGCAGCCCGGAGTCCGGATTTGTATCCGGTTAATGGTAAAACGCTCGCCCCGCATTACACGGGACTGGCGAAATGAAGGTATTATGTTATTATTCATCCAAATTAAATATAAGTAGTTCAAAACGGTCAAAGAAAATATCAATTCAAAATCCATTTTATGTGAATCGATTTTTCATGCTTTGACTCGAATCGATTGAATTATCAATTTTATGAAAAAAACTACTACCCCTTTGGTCCCTCCCTACACAGGTGTCTGCTAATGTCAGATGCATTGTCAACGAAGTAACACTCCTATATACGCAGTGATTATTAAAAAAAATATGGTGTTCGAACTTCACACGTGTCAATAAAACCTAACATAACCCGTAGGCGTATCAATAAATAAGTAATTATAAACAAAACATGTCATTAAAATTCACTTGATCGAAAATAGCTCGTTTTTAGTTAATTTTTTTCCATATTATGTGTAGCTTATTTTGGTTACCGGGTGAATATAGATACAATGGAACGTCAAAATCAGGAAGTGCATAAAAGAGAGAAACGGAAGCAATTAATATACTGATTTTTCAGATAATTTAATCTGGGCTTTAGTCGGAATATTATAACCATGATAAATTAGATCTTTATTTTTAAATCTTAGTGTAAAAGTTGTAATGCTGCGCATGTTCCCGAATTCGAAGGCTAAAACTGGTCATGTCCTTTGCTTTAAATTCTTTAATAGTGACTGCCTCGTTAGTCGCAAGCGCTAATGCGCAAGAGGTCCTAAGTTCGATGCCCGGGTCGGGCAGTGTTCTCGGGTTTTTCCTTCTTGAATTTCTCAGTAGCAACTCGGAGTCTGCATTTGTGCCCAGTTCATGGCAATAGGCTCGCCCCCTATATTACATGGGACTTAAACATAACTGGCGCAATGTCAGTGTAGTATAGGTACACTTCTGCCTAACCCTTATGTTATGTAGTGTAATGTATACACTAATTATTTCCTTGTATGCAGGTCCTTTGCTTCAGCCGTACGTATTCATGGACAATACATGCCGTTATGGAAGAATGGCGAAAACACCATCAAGGCGCCTGTGTATGTGTCCGACGTCGCTCAGGGAATTATGAATGCTATTCGCGATAGTGATACTAAGTGCCAGATTTACCAGGCTATTGGGTAAGCTAATGATTACTGTTGTATTTAATTTAAAGAACTATAAGATGGCTTAAAAGGTATAAGCGATTGTACCCTCGTAAGTGCTTTATCTCTTAAGTTTAAATGTCTGTTGCACATCACAAAACGACAAGCTCTATTATTTAGCGTATCAGATTTGTGACAGTCTTCTTCTTCTTAGCATGTCGATGGCAATCTAAATGGATTCGGCCCACACTTCGACTCGTGTTTGGCGCCATCAGTACCGTCCATCAGATTGAGGGCCAGATTCACACATTGCACTTTAACTTTACTAAGAAAAGCAAGCATTCCATACGAATATAGGCCATATTCTTGGGTTTAATTTTCATATTTGTATATTTAAGCAAAATATGTAAGCAAACATACAAATACGAGTAGTGTCCACGTTTGTTTGACGTCAATAAAAGGCTTTTATTTCGACATTTTAGACTGACACATTAGTTTTATTATGTAAGTATTTAAACATTATGTTTAAATTAGGTTTTATGTTTTGTTCTAGCTGAGTATATATTTTTTGTTGAGTCCATTACCAAATAAGTATGTATTCATTCTCGAGACGGATATTCCGGTCAAAAATGGTGGTAAGCGCTTCCCACTTAAGCTGGTCATGCTATAAGTAGCTTTATATTACTGTCACAGTGAACAGTAATTTAAAAAAAAATGTATCTAATATAGAAATGTTTCTAGTGACATCTTAAAGTTCCTACACACAGTGCCGGCGGAATTCCTCCAGCTTTCGCCGAGCGGCACGTGCCAGTCATGCGCCTTCATTTCCTTTGCGTTCGTTTGTGCGGCAGAGCCGGGCGCGCTGCGGCTTGCCCAACGGCAAAGCCGGCGCGGCACAGCCGCCGGAGCCATTAAATTATAGTACCTACGTGTGTGTAGGAGCCATTAAATTATAGTACCTATCAAACTTTATGGCGGCTCTGAAGTGCGCTACTCGCTGCGCAGTACAACCCTCACCCCGCTGACATGTTCCGAGCTGACATAAAGTTAGAAACGGGCTGTACCTACATTATTAGAAATTAGTAACTATTGTTTTGATTAGAAAGGTTACAATAGAATATATTTTCAATCTATGAATTAATAAACTGATGTGAAGCACTTGCGGAGGGACTATTCTAAAATATAATGATAACATACAATACGTTTTTCTAGTAGTGACCACAAATCGTATAACGTTTCACAAAATGTGCTGTTTTTTCTAAATTAATTCATTGTAATCTTATTATTTTAACTTTATACTAACAGAAATGATTACTTTACTTTTTAGACCCAGAAAATATAAATTAGCTGACTTGGTCGACTGGTTCTACGCGCTGATGCGTAAAGACGAAAAGTGGGGTTACGTACGCTACGACATGAAGTATGATCCTATTTTTGCTTTGAAGATTATGTTGGTCAACTTGATTTCACCATCATACCCGTTGGGTGGCTTGCACTGGGAATCGATTGAGAAGGTAATATTGATTATATTTTCTTGAGTGATATTTATTTACAACACGCTTCCCGCCCCGGCTTCGCACGAGTAGCACTAAGTACTTATCTACGGCGCACCTACCTATCTACCTACCTACCCTACCTACCTACCCTACCTACCCTACCTACCTACCCTATCTACCCTACCTACCCTACCTACAAACCTACCTACCTACATGCCTGACCTACCTAATTACATACCTACCTAGGTAGGTAGGTAATCGTCGCCTCTGGTAGGTACCAGGGGCGACGACTTCATACAACCCCTTTCCTACCAGCTTCCCTTCGGAACAACGACTCTACTTGAGTTTACTTTTACTTAATATAATATAGTTTATACATAGTCACATTACAGGTATTTAATACATCATAAGATAAAAATGCATTAGAAAAACGCGTACGCAAAACGCAGTTTATATTTTTGGCTCGGCTAAGAATTCCGACGACACTAGCGCTAATAAGCCGCACGTCGTGAGTCAGAATACAGTATTAATCGTAGTACGGACCACACTACTTCGGGCACATTTCGAATGCAATCGAGGGTTCCGAAACACCGTTCATAACGGTGCCAGGTAAGCCGTTCTCAAGCGAGTTATCACTGTACGTGTAGCTTGACAACCATAGAAACGGGTTTTCTACGGCTTTTGTCGACGGAAGAATAGACAAAATGACAGATTGTGATTGTTTATCTGTCATTTTGTCTATTCTTCCGTCGACAAAAACTGTTTCTATTGTTGGTCATGCTAAGCGTGCTGGGAAAGAAAGAGAAAAAATGCGTAGGCGAGAACGAGATAGAATGAAGTGTAGAATTTCGTAGATTTGCAAATATTTTATTGTGTCGACTTTTCCATTTGACTAACTAGTTACATTCCCAAAATAATTTTAAAATCTATAGTAGGTGTACTATTACAGCTGGAATTTGTTTTTGCGTGATTTTTGCCACACAGTGATTTATATTTTGATTTACGTGAGTTTGTGTTTTAAACCGATTTAATGTTGATATGAATTGAGAGCTAGATAGATTAGTAATGTTCCATTTCGTAGATTTGTTGTGTTGGATTTCTTGGCAGATAAATTCACTTGTATTTTGTTTTCACCTGTTCCCTCGCATTTTATTCGTCATAACATAATTTTAGAATATATTTGCAATAGACTGTTTTTCAGAACTAAAACTATACTCGATAATACCTATTATATTTTTATTTCTGTAAAACATTGATAATTTTGTTTGTGTAGTGATGTACACAAGCAAAGAGTAAGTATCAAGAGTCCCTTTGGTTCTACTACTTGACCATAGATGGCATTCAATTAAGAAAAGTAAAGGAATTAACTACTGTTAAGGAATTAAGTACTTACATTCTAGAGGTAAAAAACTTTTCTGTTATCTTGAGTAAGTCTAAGTATAATATAATTATGAGAACTGAACAATTTTATCTTGGGCTTCCCTAATGGAATTTGTAACTGCGCTTCTGCTACCTACCTCTATACCAACCGCAACCTGCCTACCTAGTACCTATACGTACCTAACTACCTACCTACCTAGTACCTACGTACCTAACTACCTACCTACCTACTTACATACCTACCTCCCTACCTACCTACCTACCTACTTACATACCTTGCAACCTACCTACACCTACCTATCTTTTATACAAAGCTTGTCCTGAGAATAAGGATGAACACAACAAATTTTTTTTTATCCAATTTGGTGCAGCCGTTCTCGAGTTTTGAGCTTAGCAACAATTCATTTTTATTAAGTATATGAATAGATTTCTATCGCCTCAGATATGGTTACGCACGTATATAACCGAGATAATAAGAGCTGTTAAACTCCATCCATATGCACGCCGTTGTGCGGAGTCCAAATATTCGGGCCCTTTTTTCATCCAAAATAACGCGCGTACGAAACGTACCTCTGAAGTATGACCTACCAAACAAAAATTGGTGATAAGATCGGTTGAAAAAAAAAAAAAAGTTTTCAGAAAACGATTTTGAAGAGCATTAATATTTATTCTCGAACCAATTGTATAAAAAGCTAAGTATATGCTTGATTCCACTCCATCGCTACCGGCTACCCGTCTTCGTCTGCGTCTGGAAAGCACTAAACACGAAATGAGTCACTTTAACGTCCCGGCCCCCGCGCAGGCGAACGCGGGTGATGTTATCCGTTCGTCGCGGCAAACATGTTGAATTATTGTGTTTAGTTTTTTTTTGTTAAACCACGCCCGTGTTTGATGTTTCATGTTTATAAAACACAACAACATAGCGCAGCAGACCCTACGTTTGTCTACCGCAGTGGTCACTCGGTTCGAATGATCTCATTTATCACCCATAAGGATCGCGACACATCTGCGGAGCGTACGGCGCCGATACTTCAGCGACTGAATTATTGTTGGTTATTACACACCAAACGCGCCGAACAGTCGGCGGCGTTTACTTCAGCGCGATACACGACGGAAAATTACCTCTCGAGATTCGAAGTTCTTCGACAACTTTCGGTCGCGATGCGTCGCGTGATGTGACGCTTGCACATGAACGCGACGTAAATTTCGGCTGATGTGTCATAGGGAACTTGAAAAACACTACGAGCGTATTCAACCGAACGTTCGGCGCCGTACGTTTTGCAGATGTGTCGCGAGTAGTCGCGACCCTAAACGAGATCATTCGAACCGAACATGACGTCCCGGTGACGGCGATCGTGTGTCTACCGCGACCGAACTCTGCGGTTATGATAGACTAAATAAAAGCTCTTTCATTTCAAGCGTTTGCGCCGAACTCGTACTGCGGTGCGGGAGACGTACTGCGCACGTACGATTTTATTTTTCCATACTTTAACACGTTGCGACCGCAGTGCGCCCTAAACAAAAACCGGGCGAACGTGTGTTGCGACGCAGCCCGGCCACAGTCGATTTCGTCATTTATAGACGTATCAATTAAATGTTCCGGGAAGACGGCGCTGGATTGACGTACGTGCGGTGGACACGTGGCCATTAGTAGATATATTTATCTCTATTTCGGTGCCGTCATGTCGTTGTCGGTGACGTCCCGGTAAAAGCGGTGGTGGACAAACGCCCCAAGGGCTCTTGGTCTGTTAGGAGTGCTACACACTGTTCAATGCTAAATGAAAACCTCTCAAAACTTTTCATGATATAATTCATGCTGAAAATTCTTACTTTGCATCATACGAGTATTTGGAGCTCGTATCATGCAAAGCTAATATTTCATGTAATTTTTAAATAAATGAACTAATACCTACCCTTGGCTATCATTTACAGGAAGCCACATCAGACATGATCGATGATAGCCTCCCGACGTTGGAAGACCTCGGTGTCCAACTTACGAACATGGAGGATCAGGTACCTTGGGAACTGAAGCCATACCGTGCCCACCAATACTACATGTCTAAGGTAGGAGAGTTCCCCATACCACCAAATCCTAAAATTCAAATGTAACATCTTGAAGTGTGAAGTGAAAATAAATAAAAGATCATGTAAATTTCAGTAATACTTATATTATTACTATTACCAACTGAGGAGTAGTAGGAACCTTGTAGATTATTTTGAATAAATTATTCTGTTTCTTTTGGTGTTTTATTGAATCTGAGGGTGAAGGCAATTCAAAAATAAACTTTTTAACCTATGAGGTCAAACATTATCAACTCGGAAAGGGATCGTAACCGTATCGCCTCTCGCCTCGCCGTCATACAGGCATCAACCTAACGTAACCAAAGCGGATCGGCAGGTCCGATACGTCGACTCGGCTACGGCTAGGCGACGCCGCGCTTACGGCTCGCCGTAAGCACGCGCGGCAGTAGCGTGCTACAGGCAGGCCGCGGGAGGGGTGAGAGGGGCAACGGTGGACGAAGAGACGTAAGCTCGGGTACGGAGAGACGTAAGCGCCGGGACGACGACCCGTAAGCGCAGGCGTTGCCTAGCCGTAGCTGTTGACCACTCACGGCACCGTGGTTCATGAGCTTTTCCCGAGGCGAGGCCATTACGCTACGATTCCGATTAGAGTGCGTTGCAGTAGGGAGTTTCATACAAAGAATACTAAACGGCACGAGTTGATACGGTGACGATCCGCCTCCGAGTTAATATGTGTGCTGTGTCCTTTATGCCGCTACTGACGGCTACTGGCGAAAGTGACGTTACCGCCTTGGGATTGAGCCGGTTCCATTGTATTTTGCCGTCAAAGTTATGACACCATCGTTTTGACTTTTAGCAAGATTATTCAAAAACGCATGCATGTGAAGTTTTGAAACTTTATATGGTTATTATTAGCGTCAAGAAGGACCGAATACAGTTTTCAGCGAACTTATACCTTGTCTCATTTAAGCGCTGCGATGTTTTTTTGGGTTTTCATAAAACCGCGATAACTTGAAAACTATAAATATTTTCTTAAATCTAATTGGGGCACTAAGGGGCACACATTAAGAGCTACTCGTGTATGTTTATTCTACAGGGGCACATGCAATGGTTTTAGAGATATACGATTCATCAAAACGTTACTCCAGCAGGAAATGCCATATCTCGAAAACCTGAAGGGGCACAGATTTTATTTTTGGGGGCACATTTTGGCACACAAATAAGCTCTATGGCCATGCATAATTTTTCTCTCTCCGATCATTCGTTTAGAATTTTCCTGCTAGAAAAACGTTACCCCAGCAAGAATCGTTTTTTCCGTTTTTTTCCAAAACGACAGGGGGCACACATTTTTTATGTGGGGGCACATTTACAGCACATAAGGCACAAATTATACGTTCTACTCATATAACTCTAGGAGACACTTTCTTGCTGGGGTAACGTACACGACTTTGGGACGTCTGAAAAAGTTTTTTTCTAAAACATATGGATACTTCGCCCGCAGAAGCCGCCGCCCAAGTGGTGGCATTGCTGGATTCTGGACTTAGTCAGCGTGTTATGGCTGAAAGATTGCATCTAAGCCTCTCGTCTGTTCGTAGAGTCTACAAACGCTATCGGGAGACTGGTTTGTTCACGCGCCGTTCAGGATCTGGCAGGAATCGGGTCACTTCTGAGCGAGATGATCGATTTATTGTAACAACTTTTTTACGAAATCGACACCTTAATGCTTTTCAACTGCAGCAGCAGCTTCATGTTGTACGTAGGGTGGCTGTAAGTGACTCTACAATTAGAAGAAGGTTGAAGGAACCTGGACTGGTACCGCACAAGCCAGCAAATGGGCTGAAATTAACTGCAGATCATCGAAGAGCGCGCCTTAACTTTGCACGTGAGCACCTAAATTGGTCATATCTCCAGTGGAACAAAGTTCAGAAAAGAGGTTCTGATGAGTGTAAAATTATACTGTATGGTAACGACGGAAGGAACAAGGTCTACAGAAGAGATGGAGAATGCTTTGCGCTTGTTTGCCGTCGAGCTCCCAACAGAATCCGCTTTTAACTACGCCTAAGGTGTAAATGGTGTAATGAAGCATTCTGGGAAGGGAACGCAGCCCCTGATACCTACTTACCTACTGCATCATTAAGTACCTATGCATAATCTGTTCCCGATTAGCGAATACTGATACGAGAGAAAAGGGGTGAGCATTGTTAGTATTATACTCATTGATATATTAAAAGGAGGAAATATGTTACGCGCTAACATTGAAATCAGAAAACCTGGGCTCGGGGCGCACGACTACATGCACCAAAACTCACACATCTGTGATCAGTGTGATCACAGTCGCAAACCTACAGTTACCGATAGTCAGTCGCATCATTGCTAGTAATGAGCATACTTATTTTGAGCATGCTCAAAAATCGACCGACGTTTGATTTTCGACCATGCTACCTGGGGACAAGAATGTTTATTGCTGGCAAATGTGAACAGTTGCAGAGCATGCTCATTTTAAGCAAGCTTATGAGCATGCTTATAAGCTTGCTTAAAATGTCCGGACCTTGATGCGTCACACGTGCTACTAACGAGCACTTGCTCAATATAAGCATGCTTTCGTGCTAGTAATGAGCACGTCTGTCCGTACGTTTATGCGTATCGTGTCTCTCACGCATGTTTCAATATCTATCTCGCTCTCACAAACATGGCGATGCAAAGATGAAATAACTTTCAACCAGCCCCGGATCTAGGGGGGGGGCAAACCGGGGCACGTGCCCCGGGCGCCAGCATTTTGGGGCGCCAAATTCAAGTGTGGCAGACACGTGCACCACCCAACGCACTGCAATTTTGCAATAAATGAGACGCGCAGCACTTATAATCCTTCCCTGCGGGTGGTGCACTTAGGAAATCACTGATTAGCGTAGGTATAGGTCATCAAACGGTTACTTAGCAGTTTCAGTTATTTTTAAATTGCTTATTAGCTAATAGGCTAGACTAGATTGTAATGTGAATAAAGTATCACGTGTGAGCGGGCTATGAGCGCAAGCAGTTCTACCAAGAACTCGTTGAGTTACGTAACGTTGCGTATTCGGGTAGCTGGGCGTCCCGCCGCGTCGACACCTGTATGTGCAAAGGCGACACGCAGAGTGCTAAAATTTTCGCGCTCGCTTCGCTCGCTCTTGCATTCAAATCGAAAATTGAACCGCACATCCGGCTCGAACAGTAAAATTGTAGGTCGTTCTAATATATGTATCATAATCTCACTACTAATTTCAAACCCTATCCTGCTAGCCTAATTAAAATAAATGTCCGACAAGTACCTACTAGTATAAAAAATAAAAAAAAGCGGCTTATAAGAAACAAAAAAAAAATAGAGATCCTCGTGATTCGAAAACGATTCGGGGGGGGCGGCAGGCAGCTGGTTTTGCCCCGCCTCGAAAAAATTCTAGATCCGGGGCTGCTTTCAACAAATTAACATTTTTGGCTGTAGGTACCAACTTACGAATGGTTACTGCGCGGTGTGAGGGGCGAGACGGGGGAAGCGATATCCTACTGCATGGTATAAGAAAACTTTTGTTTTCTTATGCCATGTTCCTACTGTAGGTTTTTATACTGTGATAACAGTGACAGGAACTTATCATCATAAGTACTCGAAAACTACACAAGCTATAAAAGGAGACCATTCATAGTGGGCCCAAAACCCAGTGCCGGGCCAGCGAAAAAAATTGTGTTGCCCTGGTCGGTAACGTCCTCCCCATTTTTTACTATCGCACCGAATCTCTACAATCATTCCTTTAGCTGTTTTTTAAAGTATAAGCAATATTATCTCAACCAAATACACAAGTGGCTACAGGAATTCACCCACACACAAGCGGAAAACTGGTGGACCTCGATACTGGGCTGCAGGCAGTCCAAGGAAGCTATGCCATCCTTGGATAGAAGGCTGACCAGGCGTTTATTACACCTGGACAGGAACGGCCTGCCTCCTAGTCTCGGGGCCATCACGGGACACTGCTCGCTAAACAAACACTTCCACACATAGGTATAAAGGACAGTCCTCTGTGTAAGGCGTGCATGAGGCTGAGGAAACCGTCGCGCACGTGCTCTTTGAAGTCACCCAGATTCGAACAGAAACTCTCGGGTCACCCAGATCCTACACAGATGTTCCAAACAGACCAGGAGATTTAATTATATTCTGGAGAGAGGTGGGCTGGTTGGAATAACCATCAAACGGCCGCCATGGCCCACGCACAACAGTCCACTTGACTAAGTGCGGAAACCAATCCCCATAAAACAGTGTTTTTCAACCTTTTTCATGACGCCCCATAGTATGAAATTTTTTGTCGCGACCCCCTATCATCCACTGTTTATAATTTGTATTTTGTTATAATACAAATAATTATAAATAATAGTTAATACAACATTTTATTATTTGTTATAATGACGTCTAAGTTAATTTCAGATATATTAACAGACTCTCGCTGTAACTTCATTAGCATCAAAATATAACAATATTCTTAAAATCAGGTTCCATTTTCGAAGTGAAAACTTCTTTAGCGGCGTTGTGCACTTTTTTTGGGATGGGTAAAAAATGTTAAACTCGCGTCAAGACACGTGACCTGATCGAAAATTCCTAAGACGTTCAAGTTTTTGTTGAAAGCGCACTGTTTTTTTTTTTTTATGGAGCTGCAGCTTTCGTTCTTGTACTGACAGAAAGCCACATAAATTCCTGACATTTTCGTTAGATTGCGTTACTTAGTTTTCACTTCAATCGGCAGTCGTTGATTTTAATATGAGTTTCACATGAGCAATCAGCGAACGACCGCTCTTCTAAGGGGGGGCAGCTGCCCCTCCCTGCCCGTACCTCGTTACGCCCAGATTCCTAAGTATATTATACGTAAATTTTATGTTGTATAATTGATGGCTATATGAGTGTAATTCATGGCTAAGAGGGATTTCCCAGTAGAGTAATTATGTTTTTATATGCAGCTATAGATGACTTAGATGAGGCAACCTTGGGAACCAACCTAAAAGAAAATCTGCTAGAATTATCTAAAGCAACAAAACAAAGTTGAAAAACATTTTCTTTTCTTTTACTGAGCCCTCTCCCTCGCGACCCCCTTATACAGGCCTCGCGACCCACAGGTTGAAAAACACTGCCATAAAACATAGACTAACCGGCGCGGCGGGCGGGACGGGGTTATGGGATGGCGCAGGTATAAAGGGAATCCAATCCTCTAGAATTTACTTCTGGACCCTTTGCTACAGGGGCCGGAACAACGGGGAGATCACTACCAGGCTTCCGCCGACGTTACGGTCATGATCTTCGACGATGACCTAGCACTGGAGGTTCAAAGACAGGCCGGTTCGGAATTGGGGCATCCAAAATAAGGTGAAGTTTGCACCACATCAAACCTATGCAATGGTAGTCACTAGGAAGCGAAAGTACGATGTCTCACTCATGAGTATGGGCGGGGTCGACATAGGCATGTCTAAGGAAATAAAAATACTACCATCAGCTCACAGTCAACATGCACGCCGCTAACGTGTGTAGAATGTGGAAGAGAGGTCTGCATCTGGAGGTCATATGGAGCATTTACACGGCAGCGCTGGAGCTGGACGCAGAATGGTGATGAGCGACAGACAAGCGTCTGGGTGCCGGCAACTAAGAAGATTGGAGTGTAGAAAATGCACTCCAATATCTTCATGGCTCACGGCCATACGGTCCAAAGAGTATTCGCCGAAAAGCTTTACAAATCCTACAGAACTGTTTCGCTGAATGCATTCCTGATGCTGGGTGCCTAAACAAAATCTTTCTATTTTGTTTATTTTCATCAAAACTTTAACCGCTGCGCCACTGACTAGTAAAAGTAACAAAAAAAAGCACCAAAATTTAATTTTTTTTTTTTACTTTCTGACTTTTTTTATTTCTTTGCGATGAATTTATTTATGAAACATAACATTTAGCCACTGAATTTGCGACAGCAAAATAAGAACCTTTAGCCTACCGTCTTTTAGATTTTTTTTAGTATTATTTTTACAAAAATCCTAAATCAAATAGAATTCCTTTTGAAACATCCAAGACTAAGTAGTTTTTTTTTTGCCTTGAAATCAGATAGTTTATTAACTATCCGATTTCAAGACAAAAACAAGAGAATTTATGATATTAAAAAAAAAGAGAATGCCAACAACGGGAAAATCGTAGACATCGACTTCCACGTTCAACACTGTGGGGTTGCGGATAAGTCCTAAGGGGAAACCGTGGCCCTGGTCTAGGTAAGGGAAGGAACACGGGTGGGTTTTAGTCAGTAAAAGTCTGACACGCCCTTCCGCTCCGCCCAGAGCGGGAGAAGTCATTGGATGATTTCCCACCCAAAAAAAAAAAAAAAAAAAAAAAAATGGTATGTCCTGAGTAGGCTTGCCACCTTTTTTCTGACGAAAAATAGTATTTTTCTCAAAAACTTGCAAAAATATAGTACTTTTGTAAAATTTTGGGAAAAAATATAGTACACATTTATTTTTAATCATTATTTATTTTGCCATTAGTATTTTGTTATTATTACTTACTCTGCGCTTTGGTCATCAAGATTTTATTATTTTTAAAATTTTAATTGTAATCTAAGCAATCAAGCACACACAAAGTTTTTTCGAAGTTTATAGAGTGCCGCGAGTTTCTTGTGGCACTCTAGTGTTACTGCCTCGGCCCGGCTAGGGTGCCGTGAGCGTTGCAATGTCACTGTCACTTGTTATTTAGGTTAGGTTAGGTTAGAACTGTGACCACACAACGCACGAGCCGAGCGAGCGTAGCGAGCGGTGCCGCGGTAGCAGCCGGCGAAGTGCCAGGGTCCGTTTAGGCACAAGAGAATGTAATGTTTTGGGAATGTGGTGTTTTACAGCGATCTAACCTCGACAATCAAACAAAATACCAAGTGACGTGACTTAGTGACAGTGACAATCCAATGCTTGCGGCACTTGAGCCGGGCCGAGGCGGTGTTACTAGGGTGCCTGTAGTGGCACTTTATCCGATAGGGATAGAGTGCCAATGGTGGCACTCTATACACTGCCTAGTTTTTTATTAACATCTTATTTACCTTTTTTATTTTCTGTACAAGGGAGGCGCGCAAAAATCATTATAACTTTCCGTTAAAAACTTTTCGAATATCCTCTAATCACGGCGGTAAAAACAGCATTTTTTTTAATTTTTGGAGGGTCATATTTTCTTTACCAATAAGTTGGTGAAAAAAAAAAGGAAATAACAGGGACGTGTCTACAGCAGACATTGATTTTATAAAATATAAAAAATTGCTCTAGAGGCTATATTATTCAGGCAGAAAGAAGGGGAATACATTTGTATGAAGATTGGAGAATCGCAGGCCCGTGCGGCAACCGTGCGCGGCCTGCCGCGCTTTGATTGGATGACTGCCGCGCAAACGATTTAGTCCTAACTACAGCGCGGCAGAAATGTGTCCTGTGTCCAAACGCCGTGGCAGGCCGCGTGTTGCTGCCGCGCTGTTGCCGCTCAATGTTTGGATACACCTAAAGATGTATGGTTTAGGAAGAAAATTAAAACAGAATTAGATTAAATTTTTTTTTAATTAAACTTAATTAAGGTGCAGGCCTGCCTCGTCCAAATCCTCCTCTCTGAAATTAAACAAATATATCAAAATTAGAAAGGAACTTTTCCACATTTTTTCTGGAATGTCACAAGTTTTTTAGCCAGCTGTTATGGAATTTCTGGTGTAAGTACTGTTTGATTCAAACTTAATGGCGGCTCGGAAGTTAGTTACTTGCTGCGCAGTACCGCACTCCTCACCCCCGCTGACCCATGAATTTGTGACTCGCCTCTTGTTCTGAGCCGCCATTAAATTTGAATTGGGGTGTACCTAAGTTGAAATTAGTATTTAGGAAGGCCAACTTAAATACAATTTCAACATAATTAGGAAAAACTAAAGTTCTATTGGTCTATGGAAATTTAGGAACAGTTGCATATACATTAAATGTTGGTATTCTTATGAAACATTTTCTCACATTCTCTATCCACAAAGCATGTCACATAAGTTAATGTGTTAAATTGGTAGCTGTTGGACTATGTCTAAAGCTTTTATTTCTCAACATTCAAATTAGATTCCCCAATGTGAATTTGATTAAAGATGCCACTTGTCTCTACCAATGTTAACTTACAACACTACTATTAGATGAAACTTACGAATTCAACATCAGCTGAACCAGGGCCAACATCAGCCTTCTTGTCGTGGGCAGCTGGAGTGGTGGGTGCTCGGCGGTATGCAGAACGGTCCTCGGCAGAGCGGGCGGGCGCATCAGGGCGGCCCACAGCGCCGCGGCGGACTGTCTCGGCGCGCACGGAGCGCTTGAGCGTCGCCGGCACGATTTCAGGGGGCAGGTGCAAGAAGATCCTCAGGTACTCAATACCCTCGTTGGTAAGGTACCTATCACATAGGAAGATATTAGGTTGATTGAACATTATTATGGAATGTTTAGTGTAGTCACTTATTAATCAAACTGAAATGAGACGCTATAGCTGATGTAGCCTAGTACTACTATGAAAAAACTAGGGGTTGTTTTTGATGTGTAAACAATCACTAGAACTTAATAATTTGTATGTCACCACCAACCAGTAGAAATGCCTCCAGGCAAACTGTTCCTTGACGTATCCTCTGGATTTCAAAGACTGCATAGCCTTTATAACTTGGAGGTTAGGAATCTTCTCAAGATCGGGGTGTTTAGGAGCATGATAGTCTTTCTTAGCTACCATAACTCCCTCTTTGAAGAGGTATTCATAGATCGACACACGATTCTGTTTGGGCATCAACATCTTGAAGCACTACCTAAAAACAAGACACAAAATAAGCACTTAGGTTATCTCAATTTTGTTCCGTCACTTTCAGTCACATGAACAAAATAACTATACCACGCAATTTATAAATCAATCTAAATCTTAAATTAGGCAATAAAACCCTACAAATTCTTTCGATTACATTAATAAAATCAGATTTCTATGTCTGACAGTACCTTCCGCCTATTTTGACAAAAGAAAAGAATCCGCAAGTTTAGTTTGACAGTTGACATTATTTTGAAGCTCCATTCCAAGCCCCTCGCGAACCTACGATATTTAACATGAGATTTAGTCGATTTCTTTATACCGATTATTTTATCTCACATTTTCCGTCTGTTATGCTGCTGACAGACGTGCTTAAAAAAAAGCATGCTCATAAGCTTGTGTGCTAATGAGCATGCTCTGCAACTGTTTACATTTGCCAGCAATAAGCATTCTTGTTTGCAGGGAGCATGCTCGAAAATCAAACGTCGGTTGATTTTTGAGCACACTCAAAATAAGCATGCTCATTACTTGCAATGTTGTGACACACGTGCTACTAATGAGCACTTGTTCAATATAAGCATGCTTTCATGCTAGTAATGAGCACGTCTGACCGTACCTTTATTGAATTGCAAATTTTCGTTTCTTTCCCTTAAGGGGGATGCGCCAAGGTTTCCCGCGAAATTCAAATTTTCTAACGTTTTTTGCAATTTGCAGGTCAGTGTCAGGTTGTATCTTGATTGAAATATGATTTGCGAGCGTAACCAATATGGCTTTACAGAATTATAATCATTAGAATCAGCAAAACAACTCCGTATGATAGCATAATCCCCAAATGTCATGATTTCATGAAATCATGACATTTGGGGATTACATGAACTTATAGAGTTGTGTTGATGATTTCTATGATTATAATTCTATAAATAAACATTTGATACGATCGCAAATCATATTTAACTCAACGTACAACCTGATACTGACCTGCAAATTGCGAAAAACTTAAGAAAATTTGAATTTCGCGGGCTACCCTGACGCTTTCGCCTTAAGTTTGTACAATCCGAGACCAAACACAATCAGCCGATTACTATAGTCTCGGTGTATATCCCACCGCGATCTCCTTCAGAGAGTTTTCAACCTATAGCTAACGATTTAAAAATCCTTTTAGACATGAGTGACTCCGTTATCATAGCGGGCGATCTCAATGCAAAGCATCCCTCTTGGAATAGCGTTCAGACTAATAACAGAGGTCAACACTTGTTCGACCTCACCTCCTCCCTTAACTTTGACATCATCGGTCCGATGTCACCTACTCACTTCCCTCACGATCCTAATTGGACTCCGGATGTCCTAGACGTGGCGCTCCTTAAGAACGTCAATCTCAGATTAGTCTCTATCGAAACGGCGTCAGAGCTTACCTCTGACCACCGTCCTGTAGTAATTAAAATGGCTTCCCGCATAGGTCACCCCAACGATCCCAATCAACCCCTCGTTACCAAAAGGGTCACGGACTGGAGGAAAGTAGGCGAACAGCTGAAACCCATGTCCCCCCTATTAGAATCAATCCCAGACCAGTTCGACTCAGTCGCAGACAAGACGGCCGCGATCGACTCACTCACCGAACACGTACAAAACGTCCTGAACAACTGTTCAAGGGAAGTCTCAGCAATGGACCCCCATTGCTTTGACCTCCCGGACGATGTGCGTGCTTTGATGACTGAGAAGAACGCGGCCACTCGTGCCTACGATAACTTTCCCTGCGCCGCTAACAAAGCCCACATGCGCTACTTACAGAGATCTGTAAGGACACGTGTGCAGGAGCTGCGTAACGCGAGCTGGGATAAGACTCTGAGCGAACTCACTCCCAATCACCAAGCCTTCTGGGAACTTCAGAGGAAACTCAAATCCCGACAAGAAGCATCTATGCCCCCTTTAGTTCGTCCCGATAGTTCTATCGCCTTCGATGACATCGACAAAGCTGAATGCCTAGCCGACAGTCTCGAAGCGCAATGCTCCCCTAGCCTCCTACCCGTAGACCAAACTCAACTCAACAAGGTCAATGCGGAAGTAGAACGCAGAACCTCTCTGCCCCCCGTAGAAGACCCTGATAATCCTCTGGCCCCCGTCACTCCTGACGAAGTCCAAGATATCATAAAGGGTCTTAAAACTCGCAAAGCCCCCGGTTCAGATGGAATCACCAATAGGGTGGTCCAACTCTTCCCCACTCATCTCATACTACTAATGTGCACCATCTTCAATGCTGCTCTTAGTAACAATATCTTTCCGCAGGCTTGGAAAGAAGCTATAGTCATAGGTATCCCCAAACCCGGTAAACCCAAGTCAGATCCCTCCAGCTATCGCCCCATTAGTTTGCTCAAGGTAATGGCAAAAATCTATGAGAGACTTATTTATAAGCGACTCAGAGACTATGCTGAGACCAAGGGCCTCATTCCCAACGAGCAGTTCGGCTTTCGAACTCAGCACTCTAGCGTGCATCAGGTCCATCGGATAATAGAACACGTTAGCAGTGGTTTCTATCGTGGTCTCACGACCGGTGCTATCTTCTTCGACATAGCAAAGGCGTTTGACAAAGTCTGGCACAATGGCTTAATATACAAGCTATACCAGCTCGGTGTGCCAGATCGTCTCGTACTCATCTTACGGGACTTTTTGTCAAATCGCACCTTTCGCTATCGTATCGAAGGAGCGTTATCCTCCCCCCGTCTCATTCGCGCAGGAGTCCCTCAGGGCTCAGTACTATCTCCCCTCATTTTCACACTGTTCACCAGTGACATCCCAAAGAGTATAAAGTGTCAGTTGGCTCTGTTCGCAGACGATACGGCCATATACTGCAGCGGGCAAAGTTCCAACCAGATGATCCTTAACTTACAAAAGGCCGTCAATAACCTTGGCGCCTGGTTTAAGTTATGGAGAATCGAGGTCAATCCCGACAAAAGTCAGGCGGTCTATTTTTCAAAGCCGCGCCGTAGGCCCATCCTTCCTAGTCCAGTCACCATGTCTGGCAAGCCGATCCCCTGGGAGAAGCGAGCCAAATACTTAGGTGTAATCCTGGACCATCATCTCACTTTCGCAGATCACGTGAAGGCGGTTCGCTCACGAGCCTCCTTCGCTCTAGGTAGACTCTTTAGTTTAATGAATGCACGCAGCAAATTGCCACTTAAGTGCAAATTGCGCATCTATACCGCGTGTATTAGGCCCATCATGACCTATGCGGGAACCGTATTTGCCCACGCGAATCCCCGTACGATCCATAGGTTGCAAGCCTTACAGAACCGTGTCCTTCGTAGGGCCACGGGAGCCCCCTGGTTCGTTAGGAACGAGATCCTCCATCTCGACCTTAAAATCCCCACAATTCATCAGTTCCTTAAACGTAATGTCCAAGCGGTACTTTGACTCCGCAGTCAAACATAGGAATCCCCTAATAGTCAAAGCAGCTAGCTATGTCCCGTCCAATAATCAAGTCAGTAAGGCCCGTCGCCCTAGACATATCCTCTTAGACCCAGATGACCCCATAACTCTCCTCCAGGAGAGCAGTAGGGCCACAAGTACAGTTCACAAAACACACCGACACAATTTCAGACCTCGCCGTAGAGGTCCGCGACCGCGACCCACCCGAGTAAATGATACTCCCCCCCGACCCTTGCTCGATAACGATGCGCCAGCCCGCGTTTTTGCTGAGCCTGTAGCTTTAAACTCCCCTGATAATAATAATGATCTATCCTTGATCCAGCCTGTCCCTCTTGCTGTCCTCCCCCCAGCGAACGCCCTAAGCCGAGGTTCGTACCCCGCAGGGGGTGCCCTTAGCGAGCGTTCGCCTAGTTTTAATTAGCTTATTTTGTATGCCTCTGGCTGGAGGCTTTGAGTTCTTTTAGGAGCTTAAGGCAGCCACAGGAAAGTCCGGTTAAGCAGCGAGTACCTTAGTGGTAACCTGCGAGACGCCCTAGTCAAAAAAAAAAAAAAAGACCAAACACATTGTATATAAGGTGCTTTAAAAATAAGATCTGCCACGGCTGCAATGGGAGACAGTATTGTGTTTATAGATTACAATAGAAAAGATAAATTAATGATCATTTGTCATATTTTTTTTCATACAAAAAATATTGGTATTGATTTATTGGCATAAAGATAAAACCATCCCGTAGACGTTACCGCACCGCACCGAATTCAATTCTCAAAACGCCGGCGCCGTTCATACACTGTTGCCATTCTTATCAAACAATGCCGCTGCGCGCTGGCAACTCGCTCGTCAAAGCGCAACCCCGCGCGCCCTCATCCTCACCCGCACTACCCACAGAGCACTATATAATGCACTACCCCGTTCGTCGCACGCGCTAGCCGACCGCGACCCACCGCCGCCCGCCAGTCGCCCAACCGCCCGCTCGGAAGTTAGTTTTGCGGTCAGCGTGCAGCGTCGGGAATATCGCGCGCAGCCATCAGCGTACGGGAATTTTTAAACGGTGTGTGGCAGGCACGTATCCAGACTTTTGGTTCGGGGGGGGGGGGGACAAACATTGAAACAACCATGTGAACTGTGTGAAAATCGCTGTAATCACTGTACTATAATTTTCACTGTACTATACTATAATTATATAAGTATTTTTCTGTTTCCGCTGGCAGCCATTACGTCTGTATATATGTTCTGTGGTCTAGTACCATATCAGGATCTGGCGCCAAAGCGGAATGAATAGACAATAGAGCGAGACCAGTAAGCCTCTCGCCCGCCATTCTATTCCTTAGGAAGGATTTTATTCTCTTTAGGCATGAAAATGACCTCAAAAATGACCGCTCCACAGATGCCGTTGAAACCGGAAGGGTGGCCAGAATATGTATTAGCCTGCCGGGCTAACACGGGCGTGCCCAAGACGTTTGTGACAAGACATGATAAATTTTATCATGTCTTACAATTTGTCTTAAAATGCTAGCACGGGTCAACAAAGTGATAAAATATGAGGCGCGACATGCCTTTCTTGTTGCTAACTTCATAGTGTGACACAGTAAATTTAAAAAATAAAAATGTCTATGATCATCTGAATATGCGACCAAATAAAATAATACGTTTTTATAGTGCAGGTTCTTAGAGTTGTACAGCTTTTTAATTTTGTTGTGAACTAATTCATTTTTGACGTACGGACGTCACGGACGACAGTCATATTTTCATTTTGTTTGTTGTTTTGTTTGGCAATTTTAAACCAATAGTTTTATATTTTGTGGAAAATGGAACCAAAAAAGGTGTAAGTATCACAATTTTGTATACCTTTGAGAAGTTTTTCCGATACCGACACTACTGACGATTTCGTGGTCTTGTCAATTTACCTAAATAAAAAAAATCATTCTCTTCACAGAACCAGAAGCACGAGCGCGCAAATTAAAAAGCTCACTGAGTATATGAGCCTTAACCCGGCTTTCGCAAATGGCGAGTTCACCGGCCCTTTGGGTTCCAGACAAATGGAAGCCCAGTGGAGGGACATAAAAGAGCTACTAAAGGAACTGGGACCCGATAAGTCCGTTGAACAGTGGAAGCAGGTACCTTCTTGACATTCTCTTTAGTTTCATAATTGGCAATTGTGGTGCATGATAAAGAAAATAATAATTTTAGGTAATAGGTTATGTTTACTCCGATGTTATTTGGAATGAAGTTAAAGTCTATTGTAAACTTGATTTCATAAACAAATTATTTACTGCTTGCAGACATGGAGAGACATGAAGCGAAAAGCAAGGCGTACAAATGCTGAAATATCTGCTGCCCATGCCGTAACTGGGAATCCAAATACACCAGTCCCAGTATCATCAGACATGACTAACATCATACTATCCACCATAGGTTTTGAATGTTCTACTGGGACTGGTCCAAATGAGTCTGGCATTGGCCGAGCAGTAAGTGCTTTCTTACATAATTTTATAACATTTTGTGGTAGTAATACTGAAACTAGCAACTTTACAAAGTAAAACTTTTTTAGATGCCAATGGAAATACCAGCTGCGGAGGCTCTTCCGTGCACTGTATTAATAGAAGAAATTATAGAAGAGCCTGCAGCTGGTACCTCTGCCATTGCAGTGGATGGAATCCAAGACCCACCACCTACCATACCTGCTTCCACCAGGACCCGCAATACTCGCCAAAACCGCCCAAGCATGAATCAAGAAAATGTACCACCCGCTGCATTTTTGGATATGCAGCGAGAACAAACAAACTTATTGAAAGTATGTATTTATTTGTTTATTTTTGTATAGTAGAAAATGTATTCTAGAAATTGAGATACAGCTTATTGCTTTTTGTTGTTTTAGAACAATGTTTTTTTTTTTCTGAGATAAAAATTAGCCCCCTGCAAAAATTTTCGTTAGGCCATTTTGAAGTGAAAGTAGTACTATCAATTTTGCATTTATAATATCACAAGTTATGTTATATAAAGGTGCATCCACACTTTATAAAATAACACCATAACACGTTATAAAACATGTTAATGTAACTTGTTTCTATAGAGAGATAGCAATGTTTAATAATGTGGACGTGTTATGTAACAAAAATGTATGTTTTATATAACATAATATCTGGATTTTTATTTTATGTAAGTATATAAATTAATAAAAGGTTGTTTTTTCTTTTCAGAGGGTCTGTGATTTGTTGGAAGAACGGAATAATATTTTGAGAGGGCAGAATCGACTGCAAAAAAAACGAAGAGTACGTAAAATAAGTATTTATTATTTGGTTCCGTTTAGCTTGTGCCACACGCAACATTACTGCTCCTGCCTGTCTGTCAGGTACATTATTGTTAGGCACCTGTAGGTCAACAGGAACTTCTTCAAATGGAACTCTAAAACAAACACAATATTATTAAATTGGTTACACATTTTCAAGATAATTTTACGTTTCGATATGATGATGCAAACAATATATACCTGTAGTGCAGCATGATGTTGTAGAGTGTTACACATGCATATATGATTTTTGAAGCCTTTTCTGGCTTGTAATGTAGCTTCCTGTCATGGCCTAGTAATCTAAACGTACCCTTCAAATAGCCGTTAGTTCGTTCTACAGAGTTTCGAGCTTGGCAGTGCCATTGTGTGTATTTGTGACTGGGGCTGTTTAGTGGGGCGTTTAATACTGGAGTCATGAGCCACGGTTCCAGGGCATATCCAGAATCGCCTGCAATAAAAATAATTTTTCGTTATTTTGTTTTTCAGTTTACATGGTGAAGGCGAATAATAAGGAGATTAAGAAAGGACTAAGGAATTATTATACCAAAAAAAGGAAGACTGATTGTGAAAATGACTGATTTGTATCTATATTTTTATATGTAAAGTAAATATATGATTTGTTAATTAATATAAGTGTGATTTTGTTAATTAAAGTAAATATATGATTTGTTAATTAATATAAGTGTGATTTTGTTAATTAAAGTAAATATGATTTTGTTAATTAAAATATTTTTTATTAACATACCCAGTAAATAATATGAGCCAATCCCTTCTTCATATAGTCTGCGCATTTCCATTCTAATGTTACTATTATTGAAAATAAACTGGTCATGCACCCTTCCAGGAAACCGTGCATTCACATGCAAAATTCTGCAGTCAGCATTGCAAATCTGTAATAACAACCAATTATTTGCGATGATAGTAGTTACTCAAGAAGGGCAAAGTTAAAAGTACCCAGAATAGAAGAGCTTGTGTGACTATATTGATGGATGTGGAAGAAGTGAGAGGTGTTTCAGGATCTTAGTAAATGGAAATTTGTAGTCTTGGCCTACCCCTCTGCGATATGTGCCTAAGCAAATGTATGTATGTATGTATGATGAGTAAGTAAATCATATCATAGTTTCCTGTTTTAGTTTGAAATTGTCTTCCAATTCAGAAGTATACTTACCAATTGGGTGTTTATGGAATAGAACTGCTTCCTATTTTTATATTGAATGCCTTGAAGGCCTGATGGGGGAAAAATGGCAATGTGCGTGCAGTCTATAGCTCCAATTACATTTGGTACTCCAAACTTATGTCTGAATTCTTCTGACATTCTTTGCCTTTCTGACTCAGTTGATGGGAAATATACCCATTGAGGCATTAAGCTGAAAAGTATATTAGTGACATATAGGTATGATTGTAATAGCACACAACATGTGTTACGCAGAGTTAAGTATTACATACTTGGTTCAAAATATAAAAATATGAATACTAACACTCTAATGACAGCATCCAAGAACTGGGCCAGGTATTTACTCACTGTGGTCTGCGCTAGACACAGAGTATGGTCTTGCCCAGTTGGCCTTTGGTAGCTCCCATCGCCCAGGTGATGTAGACATGTGAGTACCTGAAAAATGGGAAATTAGAACATGTAGAAGTCGAAAATACATCAATGGACTTTTATAACATGGGTATTAAAATGTACTTACTTTGATGTGAACGGGCAAACCATCCACCGCATTAATAGGCTGCAAGTCCACGCGCAGTTCTTCACATAAATATACAACCATAGGCTTTGTCATGCGGAAAATCCGTTGGAACTCCCAATCTGGCATCTCGAATGGGTTAGAGGAGTCCCGAACGCTTCTCCGGAATATTTTCCGGTTTTGAGATTGTCGCCTTCGTTCTTGCCTTCGGGCAAGAACATAATTATAATAATTTACTGCCATTTGGTGCAGTAATTCGCAATTAAATTAAATTTTCGAATCTTCTCACCACCTCCGAGCGAATGTGATAATCTTTCTTATTCACCTGTCAAAATGTGGCATTTGTGACAAAATTGGTGCGCCCGTATTAGCAAATAAGACATAATGAGTCCCAAATAAACGTCAAGAAGATAAGTCACAAATCAAGAGATTATCTCACTCCGCCGTGATAGCATTTGTGACAACACTGTTATATCGCCCAAATTGTGATAAAATGTGTGACTCAAGCTATCTCACAGTCGGCCATGCTCGGTCCGCTGTTAATGGTAGGAAAGAAAACTTTGTCACACGTGTCTAAAATTTCCATAATTTCGACTGGTTTCTTATCTGTGTTTTTCCACTTGGCACACCACATACTGTACTCTGCTTTTATTAGTGATTCTCCAACACTTTCTTCCCAATAAATTTTCATATTTTCTAATTCACTTATTTTCCTCTCGTCCACCATCATGCGCCATCTACTACCTGGTAGCAGAAAGTTATGGAAGCTTCTCGATATTTCGCTACTCAACGCGACGATCTTTCTACTATTAGTTTTTCTACTCGACGATAGATGTCGTTCATTACTGTTTTCGTTCTCGGTTTCTCTCTAAATAGGTTAGATGGCACTACTAGTAACGTCGCTTACATAATCAGATCAAGATCTATCTATTTTTATTTTACCTACTTATTGAAAGAACACGCAAGCGAATAAATAAACAGATGGCTTAAAACGTTTTTTTTTCAGTCAGATTTCGGGGGGGGATAAATCTCAACTATCCCCCCCTCTGTATACGTGCCTGGTGTGTGGTAAGGCGGTGAAAGTTGGATAGGCCGAGGAGGGCCAGTGCCGTGGCCTCCTCGCTCGCCCGATTTAACCCGGTGTACGCCCAAACCGGACATGACATTAGAAATGTGGAAGAACTAAAAAGGCGCATCAAACGCGCATTTAGGCAAGTAAAAAGTGAAACGGACACATTAAATAAAGTGAAGAGCGCAACGCGAAGGCGGACTTGTGCAACAGTTTTGTAGATAAGTAGGTAGGGAGTGTGTAAATAACTGTAAATACGGTGCAATTGTTATAAATAAGGTGATTAACTTTTAAGTTACAATTGATCGTTATTTGATATTAATCTAAGTACCTATTGTTTAAAAATAATAAGAAAAAAATTGCGATTCTTACACTAACTTGACAGTCCAAAGCCTGTTTTAATGGGAAGTTTATCATCTTATTACCCGACTGCCCCAGAAGGAGGGTAATGTTTTTCGAGAGTATGTATGTATGTATGTCTATTTCTTTGGCACGCTCTGTAGCCTAAATGGCTTGATGGATTTTAACATATGAGGTGTCGTTAGATTTGTCTTAATTGTAGGAGTGTCATAGGCTATACAGTAAGTATTTATATATTGCATCTGCAAATACAAAAAAAAGGGAGGGGAAGGTATTTTTTAAAATAAATTATAACAATATTGGTATCAAATAAAAGCTAGCAATGAGGCAATTCCAAATTTAGATATTTTATAAAACTAAAAAGCTTGAAATAAAGAAAATTATTCAAAAAACAAAAAACCCGACTGCAAAAACATACAACTGAAAAGAGAAAAACAAGCATTATAATCTATAGAATTTTGGTATCGCAGGCGGGGATAAACAAAACTTACACCATATATCCGGTTATTAGTTTGTCCAAGCCTGCGATAACAAAATTCTATAGATTATAATGCTTGTTTTTCTCTTTTCAGTTGTATGTTTTTTACGTCAGTTTTTTGGAAGAATGCGGTAGCTAGTAGGTAAGTAATTGCACTTTTTAAACACTTGTTTGCCTGCGTATTATTGCGTACCTACTAGATTAGATACTGACGAACTAGTCAGCTGATTTCAGTTTCCATTCACAGAACAGATGGAAAGAGATAGCAGTTGTTTTCATTGACGAAGCGATACATCGCATCGCACGTATTTTGTGAACCACGTTAAGCAGAGTAGAGTCAATGTTTATTTAACTACTTTATTTTCTAAAATTGATTTAACTGCGCCGGGGTACGAAATTTCTTCACTATTGTAATCTTTAAACACAATACTAGCTCCCATTATAGCCGTGGCAGATATTTTTATTGCACCTTATATACGGGTAGTCTAAAGCTTTCACTTGCCAACTCCATTGTCCCCGGCACGTCCCCGGTCTACCCTACAGGAGCAGCGCAGCATGTCTTTTTCTTTTTTCTTCCCGTCAGGTGGCATCTTAGTGAATTTGATTATTTTCAGCCAGTAAATTTTTGACATTTTATTGTCTGTCAAAAATATATTCCATTGAAAATTTATGTAGCTATCATGAATAATATTATAGCACGTATTGTGTTAAGAAATGCAAAATACATAAATTTCCGTTTTATGTCTATTAAAAACAAAGATAAATGTACCCATACGGGTCAGAGATGGGACTCCGATGACTACAG
Organism: Conistra vaccinii; assembly: GCA_948150665.1. Classification (NCBI taxonomy): domain Eukaryota; kingdom Metazoa; phylum Arthropoda; class Insecta; order Lepidoptera; family Noctuidae; genus Conistra; species Conistra vaccinii. Next base: position 14,625,372 of record OX411324.1, on the reverse strand, counting down.
AATGGTGCGTTTCATGAACAATCAAAAGGTAATAAACCCTAACTGGCCTATCGCATTGGTTGCGAAATTAAAACCAAAACCAGTTGCAGGCAGAAAAGTGTGGTGTGACGGAGGAAGTGGTGCGGAAGGTCATCCACGAGTTTATATTAATTTAGACCCACCAGGTCCACAATACTGCATGTACTGCAATCAGAGTTTTATCAATATTTCCAATATCAAAAAACCTGTTGATCCGTGCAAAAAATAGGAAAATTAGTTTCCGTTTTCAATTTTTTCTTTGTTTTTTCTAAAACTCTTTTCGTTGTATGTTTCAAAATAAAAATATTTTACTTTGTTGGCCACTCTATCATTTTCTTCAACGTCAGGCAAACAGGGGCTGAGGGGCAGTACTATGACGTGTTTAGGTGAATCCGCAGTTGCAGCCCGCGAAATTCAAATTTTCTTACGTTTTTTTGTAATTTGCAGATCAGTGTCAGGTTGTATCTTGATTAAAATATGATGCGTGGCTATAGCAGATATGTATTTAGATAGAGAATAATTATAATCATTGGAATCATTGATAACATCTCTCTAAGTTAGATTTGTTCCAGGTTCTAATGGAACAAATCTAACTAAAGTGGGTGATAGACATGCGAACTCAACTTACTCGGCTCGCCGCGCGCCGGCGCCGCCGTTGGTGCCACATGTGAAGCTTTCTCACACTTTATCGCGATGTTTTCGAATTTTCTGAATCAAACTAAACACACATTACACAAATGACGAAATAAAATGCTGGCCTGCGACTCGCGGCGATGACAATGTACGAAACTACGAACCAAGGCGGGTTACGAGCAAAATTTTAAACCTGTTGGATTGCCGGCGTACTTACTCGGCGGTTTTAAAGTGCGCGTACTTAGGGTGACACACTGGAAAGAAAGTAAAGTTGCCGAGCCATAAGACCGCGTACTAGCTCGCACGTTTATCACTCTTTTTAGAGATATGATAAGTTTGATTTTATGAATTTCGATGCCTCTAAACTAGACTAAAAATTAGTTTATGCCTGTCTAACGACGTTTTCCCATTCTCAAATATACTAAAGTAACACAACTAAGATGGCACTGAGTTATAATTTGCCGCAAATCATATTTAGATTAACATACAACTGACCTGCAAATTGCAAAAAACGTAAGAAAATTTGTATTTCGCAGGCTACCTTTGCCTATCCCCCTTTATTTTTTTTTTTTGGGTGGGAAATCATCAAATGATTTCGCTCGCTCTGGGCGGAGTGGAAGGGCGTGTCAGGCTCTGACTAAAACCCACCCGTGTTCCTTCCCTTGCCTTGCCAGGGGCCACGGTTTCCCCTTGGGACTACCAGCAACCCCGGCAGGCATCGGCCCTAGCGGACCCAGCCCTAAAACATTCTGTCAATATGAGTTCCACGAAGAAGTGTATTTTCAGTTTTAGGGTTTTAGCAATAGGTAGTAGATTTGGTAACGAGAAGAAAATCTAGATTTAAGCATTGTAATACTAAAAACACAAAGAAGCATTCGCAGCAGTGCGCATGAAATTTACTAGCTCACTCACACAAATGAAACTATTCCGCCGACTCGTGATATTTTTGTTGTATTGTTATTACTCGTCCTTGAACGTAGCCTTGAACGCACCGTGCGATGTGCGATGTATTATATAGAATCCATCTAAAACAATGCCATGAGTATCTACGCCGACTACTAGATAGCGTTGTAAAGTGAGATGTTGGTGCTGCCATCTGTAAAAAAAATAGAGGGAAAAAAAGTAGCCAGTTCAATAGCCCGACATAGGGTGGTGCCATTTCTTTGCTTAGAGCATTCTTTGTATGGGATGGAATTGGGTATCTGTACGTAGTATTATATTATCTGTGGTACTGTCCAGTATTTTATAGAACTCTGTGGTAGGTACTGACCTGACATTTATGATGTGTCAAATCAAAATTGTCAAATTTTTCAGCACTCGGCCAGCTGTCACCTTAAAGTCACGCTGTGGCTGGCTGGCTGGCTTTTTGTATAGCGAGCGTCTTTTTATCAGAGTGTGTTTGATACGTAAGAAATACAAAGAAACCATCATAATTAGTTTCATTTAAATAGGTATAGTAGTATAGTTTAAAATGGACTTTCAAAACCGCCCTGGTGGAAAAACTGGCGGTGGAGGAGTGGCGTCATGGTCGGAAAGCAATCGAGACCGACGCGAAAGGCTTCGCCAGCTCGCTCTGGAAACCATTGATTTGAATAAAGACCCCTATTTTATGAAAAATCATTTAGGTATGTATACTATCACCTATTTTAGTAGTACCTTGTACTGGCAATGCATAACTATCTTTTCGTCTTTGTTAATTCTACTTTGGCTTTATAGAGTAATATTTAATGTTTTTAAAACGTTCTATTATTACAGGATCATATGAATGCAAGCTATGTTTAACCCTCCACAATAATGAGGGCAGTTATCTAGCTCACACTCAAGGTAAAAAGCATCAGGCCAACTTAGCTCGTAGAGCTGCTAAGGAAGCAAAGGAAGCACCGCAACAATTAGCTCCAGAGAAGCCAAGGATTGAACCCAAGAAGTTTGTAAAGATTGGACGTCCAGGTTACAGAGTAACAAAACAAAAAGACCCTGAAAATGGCCAACAAAGTTTATTGTTCCAAGTTGACTACCCAGGTAAACAATAAAACGTTTTGAGATTGTATGGCCAAGTATGAGACTTTTAAATTTAAAAAAACATTGTTGTTATTCAAAAGTTTTACTGAGAATGCATGAAAGTTTTTGTTTTATGATTTGCAAATGTATTTCAATCTAATGCAAAGTGTCCACTGGCAATAAAATTTGCAGAAGTTGACTTGTACAAACCCCTGCAAGCAAACTTGCTACAAGTCCCACGTGGATATAGTTGTATTGACTTTGCAGCAAGCGCAAGCAGTCTTTATTTTGTTCACATAAAAAAGTTGAAAGTTTTTAGGGCAATTTCAAGTTTTTAAGCTGGAAATTATTCAAGTAATTGCTGGATACATTGATTGTATGTGTCAAATTTTAAATTCAAATTGGGCAAAGTATTGAAGGTGGCTTCAGTCATTCATAGGTCTGCTGGAGGTCTGTTATAATTGATTTTAAAGACCTAAATCATCATGTCTCAATATCCAATCTCGTACCCCTATCCTAAGTTTTTAATTTTTTCACAACAACAAAATAGCAACACGCAGCTCGTAATTTCTAATTGAGCAAAATATTGAAGGTGGCCTCAGTCATTCGTAGGAACTTTTTTTAATTGACTGGGATCTTCGCTTTAGAGTTCTCTTAATAAATTTTAATTGACCAAATTCAGCTTTTCATTGAAACATGGTTTTTATTCTAGAAATTGCCGAAGGAGTGCAACCGAGGCACCGCTTCATGTCAGCATATGAACAAAAGATAGAGCCTCCAGATAGAAGATGGCAATATTTGCTATTTGCCGCTGAGCCTTATGAGACAATTGCATTCAAAGTGCCAAGCAGAGAAGTGGAGAAACATGACTCAAAATTCTGGACTCATTGGAATAAAGATACGAAACAATTTTTTCTGCAGTTTGCATTCAAAATGGAGCCATTACGCATGCCTCCACCTCCTCCTAAGATGTGGGAGAACCATGGAATGCGCCTGCCTCCTCCACCTGGAGCCCCACTGATGGGCGTGCCCCCACCCCCGCCCTTATTACCTGTACCACCACCACCGCCTTCTATGTAAATGTGTGTGATTTCATTCAAATAGCCAATAAAAATTATTTGTAATTATGACATGTAATAAATTAGTGTTTATTTGGTTTTCTGGTTCTTACTAGTTCAAAATAACCCATAGATTTGCTATAAAGATGGTGCGAAATAAGATCACAAAAGCAATTGGAACAATTGCTTTTGTGTCGTGCCCTAATATCTCTTCATAAGAATCAGAACAACAAACTATGTGTTCTTTTACATTCGTGAAAAGTGCTGAGAGCACTTATTGTCATCATTGACAATGATAACAATAAGTGGTGAGCGCACTAGGAAGCCTAGTAACAACAGCCAGGCTGCGGCAGTCGTAATAATGAGAAAGTTCTGTAGCGGTTACACCGCCACATACGAAACATGCAGCAAAGTCATGCATGACGTCACACAAATCACTGCACAGCACTGCGCGCGATGCAGGATTTGTGTGCTAAATAAATGTGTGTACGTTACCCCAGCAAGAAAGTGTCTCCTAGAGTTATACGAGTAGAACGTATAATTTGTGCCTTATTTGCTGTAAATGTGCCCCCACATAAAAAATGTGTGCCCCCTGTCGTTTTGGAAAAAAACGGAAAAAACGATTCTTGCTGGGGTAACGTTTTTCTAGCAGGAAAATTCTAAACGAATGATCGGAGAGAGAAAAATTATGCATGGCCATAGAGCTTATTTGTGTGCCAAAATGTGCCCCCAAAACTAAAATCTGTGCCCCTTCAGGTTTTCGAGATATTGCATTTCCTGCTGGAGTAACGTTTTGATGAATCGTTTATCTCTAAAACCATTGCATGTGCCCCTATAGAATAAATATACACGAGTAGCTCTTAATGTGTGCCCCTTAGTGCCCCAATTAGATTTAAGAAAATATTTATAGTTTTCAAGTTATCGCGGTTTTATGAAAACCCAAAAAAACATCGCAGCGCTTAAATGAGACAATGTATAAGTTCGCTGAAAACTGTATTCGGTCCTTCTTGACGCTAATAATAACCATACAAAGTTTCAAAACTTCACATGCATGCGTTTTTGAATAATCTTGCTAAAAGTCAAAACGATGGTGTCATAACTTTGACGGCAAAATACAAGGAACCGGCTCAATCCCAGATTGACGGCGCGTTGGCGACTAGCGGTCGCCTTGGTTACGGCGCGTTGGCAACTAGGCCGTCGCCGGCGCGTTGACGACTAGTTTTTCGAGGCGATGCCCGGGCGTTACCGTGCTGGAGCGGTGCTGTTATAGTGGTCGATGACCTTAACTCTTTATGAACAGTAAAGGTCATCGCCCATTACGACAGCACCGCTCCAGTACGGTAGCGCCTCGGCACCGCCGAGCGCGATCTTGAGATTTACGACGCCATCTTGGATTTCCACGCCATCAAAAATTATTTTTTGCGCAATTAGCAGATTTAAGGCCTTTCGCAAAAAATAATTTTTCAGTCAGGGTAGCCCGCGAAATTCAAATTTTCTTAAGTTTTTCGCAATTTGCAGGGCAGTATCAGGTTGTACGTTGAGTTAAATATGATTTGCGACCGTATCAAAAGTTTATTTATAGAATTATAATCATAGAAATCATCAACACAACTCTATAAGTTCATGTAATCCCCAAATATCATGATTTCATGAAATCATGCCATTTGGGGGTTATTCTATCATACGGAGTTGTATTGCTGATTCTAATGATTATAGTTCTGTAAAGCCATATTTGTTACGCTCGCAAATCATATTTTAATCAAGATACAACCTGACACTGACCTGCAAATTGCAAAAAACGTTAGAAAATTTTAATTTCGCGGGCTACCTTGGCGCATCCCCCTTAAGGGGCTGCCAGGGCCGGTGGCGTAGGGCGGTTTGTCTCGACACTATTCTGGGATATTTAATTTCTACGTCTAGTTGCTAGCTTCAAATAAACCAACATGGGCACTTATGAACCTGTTTAAATAATTAATTTACACCATCTTTTAGTATTTACTTTATTATAGAAAAAAACAGTTTCAACAAAATCACTAATCCACCATATTGTTAGAATACCACAGACAGTACACACAAAGAGATACAAGCAGTGTTGCCACTATAAATGTACACATATACCAACACTCCTCCTTACATTTATATTGTAAAACATTAAGATAAAGTTTCTTACTACAGTCATTATCAATTTAACAACCTTTATTTTACTCCTTTAAGCCTTTAAATTTAACATTTCTCTAAATTTAGTGAATTTAACATTTCCCAAAGCTTTTGTAAATATATCTGCAATATTATTTTCTGACTCTATTTTTACAACTTCAATACTTCCTTGCTTAACATTTTCATGTATAAAATGATAGTGAACTTCAATGTGTTTAGAATTCTTTGTAAAGTTTCCATATTTGGAAATAGCTACAGCTCCTGAATTATCTTCATAAATTTTAACTGGTTTACAAACTTTTGTGAAAACATCATTCATTAGACAAACAAGAAAATTTAATTCTGTTACTGCTTCTGATAAAGCTACATATTCAGCAAATGTTGAAGACTTTGTTACACTATTTTGTTTCTTTGATTTCCAGTAAATAATATTTCCAAATAATCTAATGACAAATCCTGTAGTAGATTTCCTATCTAAAGTATCTCCTGCCCAATCAGCATCCACAAAACAATCTAGAATATCAGCATTACTATTATTACAATATGTTAATTTAAGATCTTTTGTCAAATACAAATACTTTAAAACTCTCAAAGCATACTTAAAATGTGTCTCATTATAACAGTTTTGAAATCTGCTTAAGTAGTTTACACTGTAAGATATATCAGGTCTAGTACCTGAACTAATATACAAAAGAGCACCAATCAAATTTCTATATTTTACATCCTCATTAATATCAGATTGTTCCAATTTTAAATTTATTTCCATAGGAGTTTTAAACAATTTTGCATTCTCAATATTATAACGTTTAGCTAAAGACTCAATATAAGATTTCTGACTCAAAGTTAAGATATTGTTTTGATTATACATATATTCAATCTCGATACCAATATAATTTTTTACTTTACCAATATCCTTCATTTTAAACCTTTCAGACAATTTAGTTTTTATGTCAGCAATAACTTCTATATTTTCACAACATATTAATAAATCGTCAACAAATAAAAGAATATAAACAGTTAAGTTGTTCTCCGTTCTAACATACAAACAATAGTCATATTTACTTCTGCGAAAACCAAAATTAGTCAAGAAATCATTAAAACACTCATACCATGCACGGGGGCTTTCTTTTAAACCATACAATGATTTATTTAATTTATAAACTTTATCAGTTCCATTTTCATAACCGATTGGTTGCTTTACATAAACTTCAGATAATACTCTACCATTTAGGAATGCTGTTTCAACATCCATTTGATGAATAACTAAAGAATTTTGACAACAATAAGATAATAGTAGTTTAAGTGTCGGCATTTTAGCAACAGGAGAATAAGTATCATCAATACAATTAGTTTGCTGAAAACCTCTTACTACTAACCTTGCTTTGTATTCATTTTCGCTCTTCCTTTTATATACCCATTTCACATCAATTACCTTTTTGTCCTTGGGAGGTTTGTTAACTAGAGTCCATGTGTTATTTTTCATTAAACTGTCCATCTCACTATTCATTGCTTCTTTCCATTTCATTGCCTCATTACATGTAGTCGCCTCCTGAAAATCATTTGGAGCCAAAGCATCGCAGTAGTTACAGTATATGCAATAATAACCAAATTCTTCATCAAAACGAAGTGGAGGTTTGACTTGTCTTCTTGATTTTCTATTTTGCTCTTCATCATCACATTCTGATACACTTGTTTCATCATTTTCCTCCGAGTATTTTATTGTATCTCTTTCCTCTTGTGTCTTTTTATCTTCTTTTTCCTTTTCTTTTATTTTATATTCAATATTTTTTTCTTCTTGCCTTTCTGCCTCTGAATCTGTATCTTCATTGTTGCTCATTAACATAACATCTTCTTCTACAATATCAACATGTCTGGCAACTATTATTCTATTATTTAATAATACTTTATACCCAACTTCAACATATCCAAGTAATATTCCTAATTCTGCCTTTTTATCCCATTTTGATCTTCTCTTATTTTCTGGTATTCTGACATAAACTCTGCTTCCATATAATTTCAATTCTTTTAGTGATGGTTTCTTATCGAAAAATATCTCATAGGGTGTTTTCCTCACTATAGTATTTGCCAAACTCCTGTTTTTTAGATAAGCAGCTGCTTTAATCACTTCCGGCCAATAGCATCTATTTATTTTTGCTTCTGCTAGTAAACATCTAGCCATATCCATTATAGTCCTGTTATATCTCTCTGCAGTTCCGTTCAACTCGTGTACATATGCTGGGCATGCCTTTATCATTATTCCCTTTTCTCTTGCAAAACTATACATCTTACTGTTCATATATTCTTTTCCATTGTCACATCTTAATTCTTTTATCATTTTTCCAGTTAAATTTTGAACTGCATTTACATATTCTATAAAGCAATCTGCGACTTGATCCTTCGCCTTAATACAATAAACTTTTGCCAATTTGCTATAATCATCTATGAAGGTCACAAAATATTTTTCTCCACCATATCCTGTTGTGTTATGTGGCCCATTGACATCTGTATGCACAATCTCTAATATATCTTCAGCTCTTCTTCTATTATTTTTAAAAGGTAAGTTATGCATTTTGTTCTCAATACATATAGCACACTTCATATATTCTGATTCTATTTCTTTAGGTATTCCTTCAAGCAACTGATTTTGACACATAATATCCAAATATTTAAAATTAATATGGCCCAGAGCGCGATGTAATTTTTCTTTTACCGTCATTTCCTTTTTACTCATATTTGCTTCCAATCTTTCTTCATACATGTAACTTTTCATCTTATACAGTCTTTCATCCTTAATTGCAATTGCTATAACCGTTCTATAATTGTTGTAAATTTTTGACAATTTCCCGCTTGAACTGATTGAATATTTGTCAGTAATTTTAGAATAACTCAGTAAGTTTGCCTTCATTTCTTTTACAAAAAATACATTTGTCAGAGTCACTTCAGATTTTTGTCCATAGACTAAGAAATAAGTTTTAATATTTCCAATTTTTGTGGCTTCTAATATGGTTCCATCACCAATTTTAACTTTAACAGGTTTATTTAATATCTCCCAGGAATTGAAGTACTCATCAGTATTAATAATATGGTCTGTGCATCCACTGTCTAGTAACCAACTTATTTGACCTTCCTTCGGCTTATCATTCTCCCTCGTTGTGCAAGTATTATTTGCGATAGTAGTATGAAAACTGTTACCTTGACTCTCTTGATTATTATGGTGATAATTTCCTGAGCCCCGTCCTCTGTTATTATATGAACCACGTCCTCGATAATTTGGCAAACCACGTCCTCGATAATCAGAAAAACCACGTCCTCGACCACGGATTACATTTCCAGACTTACAGTCTCTTCTCAGGTGGCCAGGTTTTCCACAACTAAAACAATTATATGATGGCTTGGCGTCTGCTTTAAAAGCATTTGATGTATCATTTGACGTTTCACTCACATTTTCTGTATTTTTCAATTTTATTTTACTCTTTAAGTAGTCAACTGTCCTTTCACCCTCTGGCAAGACATCAATTAAATCACCTATGTAGCTGTAACTTACTGGTAGTGATTTTAACATATAATTTAGTTTTTCTGTTTCTGATACTATTGCACCTGCTTGTTTTAACTCATTCACAGCTTTTTCGAAGTCATCGAAAAATAGAGACACTTCAGAATAATTTTTCAATTTGACACTTTCGAGGTTATGTCGACATACTATTTGTAACGCTGTTGATTTCTTCAAATACATCTCGTCGAATTTCTGTATTATTTCGTAGGCTGAATCAAGTTCACTTATATATTCCAACTGCTTGTTGGTTATTGCACTATAAATATAATTAGTTGCTTGGACATCTCTGTCGTCCCACTTATCGTCGTCGGTGTCAATTTTCGCTCTCATTACAACATCCTTGCACCTTTTGAACTGCAGAAACTTGAGTATTCGTATTTTCCAATTACTATAATCTGTACCATCGAAAATTGGAATATTTATATCGCTATTTTTAGTCGCCATTTTTTTTTCTTTTGTTTGTTCGTTTTATAATTCCGTGACGTTACATTTTCTGAAACTTGTTAACCTTTTTTCAACCACGGACTGCTACCATGTTTAAATAATTAATTTACACCATCTTTTAGTATTTACTTTATTATAGAAAAAAACAGTTTCAACAAAATCACTAATCCACCATATTGTTAGAATACCACAGACAGTACACACAAAGAGATACAAGCAGTGTTGCCACTATAAATGTACACATATACCAACAGAACCGTCAGAAGCTTAGGAGCACTGAGCACGGTTTCATTTGATCATTTCCTATGGGGAAGTTCCGGCAGAAAACTCCAAGGTCCATCATCATAATTATAATAACAGCACAAGTCTTATTATGCGTGTCGTTCGCGCATGTGTGGCAAACATCACACAAAGTATTTATTTGATAAAATGTATCAATGAGATTAGAAAAAATATCAGTCGTCGACCTAGACACAGCCCAGGGGTGGGTCATGACCCCATGACCCCCCCCCCCCACCCTGGATCCGCCCTTGCTCTCATCTCTTTCGGGCCTGAGTAGTCACACTGTTCTTCAGTGTGGCTACCATGAGTTTCATTTAACCTTCTCGATCAAACGCATCGAGCGCGTTCGGCGTTCCGATTGGCCCTTCACCGGTGAAGGCTGGCCGGCTGCCAATCGGAGTGCCAAACGCGGTCGATGCGTTTGATCGAGATGGTAAAATGAAACTCATGGTAGCCACACTGTAAGTACAATGTTGTAGTGCCTTTGAAAGTGGTGTGTTTTCGGGGCTTTATCACAAGGTGATGCCATCATTGGTCATCGTTTGATCGCATCTTCCTTTATGCGTGTGTGCTTAACTCTGGAGTCATTACTTAGGGTTCCTGATTAATGGAGCCTAAAGGCGGCTAAGGCCGCCTCCTCCCGCACGATGAGGTGCAGGGGCGGCAGTCCCAGCATTGCTTGTACGGCGGCGTTGGGTGTGGTTCTCATACTGCTCCTGATTGCGACACAGGGCAAATCGTTGCAGTTTTTCGAGATCTCTTTGGGCTGTGCTCAGGTCCGTCCTGGGCCACCAGACCAGTGAGCCGTATGTGATAATTGGTTGGATGACTGTGGTGTATAACCAGTGGGTGACCTTTGGGCTGATCTCCCAATTCCTGCCAAGCAGCCGCTAGCACTGCCACAGGGATATGCTGGCGTTTGTAGTGATGTAGTCCGTGTGTTTTGCCCAGTTCAATTGTTTGTCCAAATAAATGCCCAGGTATTTGGTTTCAGTTGAAAGGCTTAGGGTTGTTCCAAAGAATCGTGGTAGTTGTAGTATCGGCAGTTTTCTCTTTTTTGTGAAGAGAATCAGTTCGGTTTTTGTGGGGTTCACTGAGAGAGTTGGTGCTTGTTGCACCATTCCTCTACAATTCTCAGGGCTTGACGCATGAGGTTGCATATTGTGTTTTCATGGGATTCGTTTATTATTATGGTTAAGTCATCGGCGTAGCCTACGGTGAAGTAACCTTTGTAGTTGAGTGTTTTGATGAGGCTGTCTACTACCAGGTTCCATACGAGCGGCGAGAGGACGCCCCCTTGCGGGCAGCCTTTCGCAACAATGGCCCTCGTAGTGGCATTTACTGTGACTTGTACAGCTCTCAGTTTGAGCATGTTGGTGATCCAGCCACTCAGGGTTGAGTCTATGCTGTGTCTGTCGAGGGCCATGTTTATACTTATCAAAGGCGCCCTCATGTCAATGAAGGCAGCCAGTGCTGAGCATTTGTGGTCATCGTCATCCCTATTACAGACATAGGTAATTATTTGAAATTCCTACTTGTGACTCCGGATATACGAAAACCAATGTTATTTTGTGCCAGTCAGTGCGAACGCACACATCTTTTTTCTTTTTTGTATTTGATAATGGACCTGTCTCATTCTCTCGCCTGATAGAAAGCGATGGATGAGGTTTATGATGGAACGAGCTCGCTACTATGCGTTCAGTTCGCACTGCGCGAAATATGCCAGAAGACAGCTGACAGATCTCAAGATTTTTGTTGTTGCTAACTGCGTTCGTAATGCCTAGAAACATCAGCGATGTGTCGATATTCCATCTGGCACCGTTGAGGAGACTGCAATACAATACAGCCCATGTCTCGATCGAATCCAAGTTTTCCTCGTAGAACGCTTGAATTTGGCGCCCCTGACGGTTGCGCCCGGGGCACGTGCCCCGGTTTGCTGGGAGAGGCAGGTTATACTCTTCAGTAGGTACCTATGTTCCATTTATATGGAGTTTTGCCCTCCTCTAGTATGACGGATTGACGGAATAAATATGAATGACGGCTTAGAACGGATTTTCCGCCGGCCTTTAGGAGTTTGGCCCTGATTTCATCATCGCTCGGTGCCTTATCGTTTTTGAGCTGCTTCAGAGCCATCCTAATCTCATACAAGCCTGTGTAGGTATACCCTGACGGGCTGACGTCCGGGATTTCGTCGGGTCAATCTAGCTCTTGGGTCGTTTGTCAGATTCGTGTCGTGTTTGTTATCGTGTATTATCTATGTTCGTGTCTACTTGTTGACGTGCTCGACGTATTTATCAATAGATAACATAGTTCTGTCCATAGAGCCTCTTGATCTCAACTGTTCGTTTGGCGGATATCCTCCTATCAAAGGTCTTTGGTTTCGTAAGCTGGCTCAATAATGATTCTCGTGGTGCCAAACATGTTGAGGAATGCATGTTCCTTATTGTATTATCCTACCTAACCATCAAATCATCCAAACAAATACCTAACAACAATCCTCTATTCAATAGGCTGAAGTTTAGGACACAATCCCAGTAGAGTCTATTGGGATTGTGTCCTAAAGTTCTATCAGCCCAATAAAGTACATACTAATTTTATGCTTCAGCCTATGATTAAAGTACTTAGATATTATGAATCTTGGGTAATGGGTCAAGTTGTACAAAAAGTAGTAGCACAGGTAGTAGCCCCATCGGTATTGAGCACCGTATTACCTAAGGCTTTGCCTGAAATGTATGGGCCACTGGTGCCTTTTTTTGATCGCATAACAATAACAATACTGAAAATATTTGTGCTTCTTATGCCCTTATCTTGTCTATTTTATAGTTAAAAACACTACCTGGACTCAAGTTACGTCACGTTGGCGTAAGTGACAAAGTGTGACATTCAAGTCACACTTCACTATAGCAATGTTACGACTATTTATTTTTTCCAATAAAAATGAAAATAATGAGTTTTTTCACGGCTTTGTTTTTTTCATAGTATAAACACTATTTGGGACTCCATGTTGCATTATGTTCGCGTAAGTGGCATAGTGTGATGTGACATCCCAGTCACACTTCATTAGTAATGTTACGAGTATTTTATTTGCAAAACTGGTAATGTGATAGCTGCGTACTGTCTTGTCTTCTTTATTAAAAAAAAACCGAATATCTTTTCTAAAAAAGCCCTTCTCCTTGCCTTCTCCAGGATTCTTTTATTATTTAAGATTCTTTGAAAAGGGTCTCAATAGAAACAGTAAAACAATTAACAATTTGTTGGCAGTACTGTAGTCCTTTCTGTAAGGCATATTTCGATATCATTTTCATTTCTGTAGGTATCTTAATATTTGAGGACGCTAGCTCCCCCCCCCCCTGGTCTGGCGTCTGCTAGCTGACATATGGCTAATAATTTAATTTATGTTATGTGTTGTGCTATAGTGAAGTGTGACTTGATGTCACACTATGACACTTACGCCAACGTGACGTAACTTGAGTCCAGTGTTTAAACTAAAAATAGACAAGATAAGGGCGTAAGGAGCACAAATATTTTCAGTTTTGTTAATAAAATACTCACGACATTGTTACGGTGAAGTGTAACTTGATGTCACACTATGACACTTACGCCAATATGATGCAACTTGAGACCATTAGAGTTTGTAATAAAATAAATAGTATAGGACCATTAAAAGTAACTCATATTTTCAGTTTTCCTAAATACGCGTTACAGATTAGGGCGGATGGCTCTAGACGAATGTATTTGTGTACCTTAGAGCTGAGCTGCCATAGTAATGGTACTGACAGACGTGCTAAAAAAAAGCAAGCTCATAAGCTTGCTTAAAATGACCATGCTCTGTAACTGTTCACATTTGCCAGCAATAAGCATTCTTGTCCTCAGGTAGCATGATCGAAAATCAAACGTCGTCGGTTGATTTTTGAGCATGCTCAAAATAAGCATGCTCATTACTAGCAATGATGCGACACACGTGCTACTAATGAGCCCTTGCTTAATATAAGCATGCTTTCGTGCTAGTAATGAGCACGTCTGTCCGTATCTCTATTATTTGTATGGAAGTGCTCTACACAACTAACATGGTGGCGTTAGTGTGAGATCAAAAAAAAAAGGCACCAAAATTGGGCATGGCCCTTTGTTAAACGTACCTACATTGCTTGTTGCACTAACGACCTGTCGCACAAACCGTACGACTTGTCGACCCTATACCATGTCGCATACCTGTTGATCGAACTAATGACCTACCTTTTTTTTATAGGTCCATGACCTATACTCGATATTTCCTGGCCCTGCACTCCAATGGCTGCAATCAACAGGCTGCCCAGTATATTTTCGCTGGAAGCATCGTGCAGCATGCTCATCTAAAGTATATTGGGCGCACTATATTGAAGTTGATTGAAATCATGGTATTGTTTTCCTACACCATGATTGAAATAAGTATACTTAACATACTTAATAATTTATGGCTCAAAAACTGCATGGAACATAAAACAAAATATTGATTTATAGACATTCATCACAGATATAGATAGACATAGATAACGCAAGTATCACGATCTGTATGAAAACCAAGCGTGCCATTTTTTGACTACCTACTATGACGTCACAAGCATTATTTAGTGATGGGAAAATAAAATCCGCCGCACGCGGCAGCGTCTTTGAATCGATTTTATTATCTTTGAATCGATACTGCTCGCTCACCCAGCCAGCAGTACGCTAACTAAAAGTCTTCGCATTCTGAGGTTGTGTGCTCGTGCGCGTTCCGTCGACGTTCACACATCGTTTTTGGATACCTTTTCCAAAATTTCAAGTAAGTTTACCATTATAAATACGTGAATATTCGATTGAAATACCTTATATTCAATTTAGTTCTAATGTTTACAAAAGCAACGAGATTCTACCCTTTTTCATCTCAATTTTGAATAAAGATCGCCTTTTTATTATACCATTTCTCTATTTATTGAGTAATCGTGTACAGTAAAGAATTATTGAGAATCGCTTAAATAGATTAAATAATCGATTTTGTGACATAGTAATGATATAGACAGAAGAATGAGATAGACAGAGGAATGAGATATACAGAGGAATGAGATAGACAGAGGAATGAGATACACAGAGGAAAATAAAAATTTCTGATCTGCTTAGTAGGCAGTAAGGGATTTATAATTTCTTTAAATTGTTAGTATTTCCCTACTTATTCCTTGTAATTGTTGTAGATTATCTTTCAGAAACAAAAAAAAAACCAGAGAAGAAATTTTAGAAGGTAAACGAAAACCCAGTAAAATACGATATAATAAAATTAAAATGGATGCAAAATTACTTGAGCTACAACAGCAAAAAGATAAAGAAAGTTGTGATCTTCAGTTCATCAATAGTCGGATATGCTGCTTTTGTTAATATTCGTTACTTTTTCCCTTCAACAAAGCATGCTTCCTCAAAATGTATTTAACAAATATTATAATGCTATGCTTTGTTGGGAACCAATCTTTATTTCCCGTCGCCTCAATCCATTTTTCTTTTAAATTGGGTTCATGTGGGAAACTAAAAAAATCACTAAACGTTACGATAATTTATTAAAATTGTCTACATAATTACTACCTATAAAATACAAAATCATTCCTCTGTTTCCGAAATCGATTCTTGAGAATCGATTTGTGTTGCATACGATGAACAGCACTAATCGCTAAAATTGACAGAAAAATGATAAAAGCTCCTGTACTACGAAACCGATGCGATATACGATAGTATCACTTGCTTCGATATTCATCACTTGTTAAAACAAAACGTCGCATCAACCGCTTCAAGTAAAAGCCGCAATGTAATACGAATATTCAGTTTACGTTTGATGATCTATGTTTTTCTCAAATTTGGTATTACAGAGAGTATTAGATTAAAAATAATTGATTTTAATATTAAATACGCATAATATTAATCACAAAATGACTTATCGATGGAAGGAATCGTTTCCTTTATTTTTTCTCCTCACATTTGTAAAGTTTTTACAATGTATAACTGAGCAATTAACCATTTTAAATTATTTTACTGACGTCCGTCTAGCGTGGCACAACGATGCAGACTGAGCGCGAAAGTGGCAGCTTACGATTATTGTACGTAAGCTGGGCACGCGAAGTAGTTGCTCTTGCGTTATCTATGTCTATCTATATCTGTGATTATAACTTATAACCATGATTATCTCCATGTTATCTTACACTACCTATAAAAGTACTCTGTGGCCACCGCGAACGTAAAATGGAACGTGATATAACGGTCATCGGCTGATCACCGCAACGGAGCGTTGTTTGTAAATAATAATAATAAATTACGCGCGCAATGCGCATTCACCCCATATTCCTACGGTCGTTATTTACTTTATTTCATTTCATTTTGTTTGAGAGAGAACTCAGTGAAAGTTGACGGTTATTTACTTTAGAAAAAATTAGTACGGAACGGATATTCATCAAAGAAAGTATTTAGTATTTTTAAAAAATATTGAAAATCATGTTTTCAAAAGCAAAGCGATTTGAACCACTTGGTAAGTTATGTTTCCAAAATACTACGTTTTCTTTTCAGGATTTATCAATAGTTCAATAATTTATTGTTCACGAAATATAGCTGGTCAGTGGGTCGTGTTAGGAGCGTCTTAGGATTCTAGCTTATCAATCAGTTCAGTTATAGTTCACGAAAATCCCGGTTTTAGTTATAACTAGAGATCAGATTATATGCAACATAAAAAGCTTGATATATGCATGCAAAAATGCATGAAATATGCACGAAAAAAAAAAAAGAAAAAGTAAGTTTTAATTTTTTTATTTCTAAATTAGCATACAATTAGTAAATTATCTTTTGATAGGCATTATAGGTAAAGTAACATTACATGATATTAATTGTAAACGTAAACTATCATGACATGGACATTGTTCCATAGGTTCAGTGGTAAGATTGTGTCTTGTCTTCGATCATTTAGAATATTTTTGTAAGTGGAAAAGGTTCACTCCACATCCACTGAGGGTAGTATTATTATTATCTGTGACAGCAGAATTTGAACTTGGGTGCTATGTTAGCACTTATAGTTTCTGGCAAAAGTTCTGCCGTCCCATTAATGAAACTATCAATTTGACACAAACTTTCAAAACCTGGGATCTTTCGGAACACAGGGTAAGTGCACTGCACTCGGAAAAATATTGCAAATGTACTGATAATATGCATCATATATTATGGATCTTATGTAAAATATGCTATTACCGCTGAGAATGACTTAAATATGCAAATGCATACAATCCGGTCTTTAGTTAACTAAAATATAATTCATATCAAATCCCAGGCCATGATTCCATGAACAATAGGTAGATAGTTTTAGCCACACGGCCAATATGGCCTAAGTAACTATTGACTTCGACAGCGTCTTTATTCTGTTGTAGTAAGAGCGGATTTCATAGTAAGAAGTGTAGCCACGGGCGTGCGGTTGATTGACTGATAATTATCTAGTTACTCATAATAACTATATTTCAATGACAAACTAATAAGTATGAAAATTCTAAAACCTAATCATAACAATTCATTTTCAGCTCCTGGGTCCACCAAAAAAAGTCAAAGTAAACCAAACAAACCAGAAAATGACAAACAAAAGCCGAATATTAAAACCTTCGCTACAGGGGCTAAGCCTAAGCTATTTGTTATCCCAGCATCTTCTAAAACCAATACTGATGTGCAGTCTCAATGCAGCTCCGTACCTAGTGTCAGATCATTTGCAACGGTAAGTGAAATATTTAATGAGTAGTTTCTAGGACAACCCTTTTTTTTAAAGCAGTGGTACAGACCAATGCATTAGTTAATAACCATTTAATTAATGTCTTAAGTATTATAAACTTACTTAGCACTAGACATACATGCGTCAGATATATCAAAACTTATCTGAAATCCGATTTTAGTCACAAATCGTATTGTATCGATAATCCGAAGTAGACCAACTTATTTCACAAAATCACAGCAAGAGTAGCTTTCTGTAAGCAAGTATTTCTTTGTTTGAGTAGTTTTAATCAATGCATGCACAACCAAATGACTAGAGACTGTAGCCAGTGGCGTTCCTTTCATATAAGCCAAAAAGCCCGGCTTGCCTAAAAACGTGAGCCCCCCCAAAAAAAAAAAACTTCACCTGTAAACTTGTAAAACCAACCAAGTCAATCAATCAATATTCATGTCGCAAGAATTGATAAGAATAATAACATTTAAACACGGCGCTGCAGCTGCACTCACTGTATCAGCCGCGCGCTATAAAAGCTACGATGCCAGGTTTATGTACCTACTCAAAGAATAATATTTTAAATTCCGCGCCGTTTTGTTTAACGCACTGTTGCCAAACTTTCTCGTATGCCGCAGTTGCGATCTCGCTCTAACACTACAGCGATAAGCAGGACGCGAGATCACATCGATGAATGAAGACGTACATTCTGTGGTACATTGCACAGCTTTCTCGCTCGCACCAATTGGCTTAAACCGGGCTTCTGGACCTCTCAACTTTCGCATAGAAATTGTGAACTTTGTTGATACCATTTGTATGTACTTATTTCGCAAATTGTTCTAATTTTTAAGCCAGGCTTTTAATTTTTTATGAATGGAACGAATCGTGTGTTTGATTATGAATAGTAGGAGCGTATGTCGTTGCGAGGCGCTGCGCAAGTCTTTGCGCAGTGCGTGAATTTCTATAGAACGATACAAGTTCAATTTTTGTTTTTGTTTTGAGCGGCTACCGGAACTTTTTCGCTTAGATTTATTCACAGAGCACTATATAATACTGGTATAGAGTGCCATCTTTAGGAGTTTTAATGTCACCCTCGCGGCCTCGTGAGCAGCGCCCTCTGGAAAATGTGTTCCTAACTAACCATACTATACATACCTATATATATCCATATTTTCATTTGGTGCATATATATTCCATAGCTATAGATTGATATAAACCCATGCAGCGTGTCATTAATTTTACAGTCGTTTGAAAGTAAGTTTTTACTTTCAATAGACTGTAAAATCAAAAACGCTCCACATGAATTTTAATCAATCTACAACCATGGAAAATGTGCACATTTATTCTCTCATATAGTTTGTAGAAGTTAATAATTTTTAATGAAACAAGCTTGTTGTTGAATACTCAAAACATAGATTTATTTTCGGTTCTGTATTGCTTACGTTTACACATTTGTGCACATTTTTCACTTCAATTGATGTCGAAAATATTATTTAAGTACAATTAAGTTTAAATTACATACATACTGAAAAAATTAAATACGATGGTGGTTAGAATACTATAGTATTTTTTATTTTCAATTCCATAATTTTTTCGTTTAAGTACTATAATATTTTTGAGAATGTTTTTTCATTTCATCATCACCATCATATTTTATTTTGCCGTTTAATATTCTATTAATTATTCGGGACCAACTATAAATCAAAACATTAATTGTTTTAGAGACGAAATATTGTTGAACTGCTGTTTTAAGAGCGTTTATCCTAAAAGTTGGCAGCGTCGCAAATAGCTGTCAAATATTTACCTGTTTTGATTAATATGTTAATATTACTGTACGGAAATATGAAATGTGCCTAACTAGCTAACTAAAATATTGATTATGAAATGCAATAGGTACTTAATATAAAATTTTAGATTTCCAAATGCCATATTTACAATGAAAACGGTTACAACATCAAATTTTTATAATTGTAATTCATTATTAATATTCTAATTCGCTTTTTAGTCACATTTCTTATTTCTATAGGTGAATATTGACCCATAGAGTAATATTGCCAAATTAATCAAAACGGCGATATATTTGACATCTATTTATTTATTTGCATCGTTACCAAGTTTCAGAATAAACGCTATTAAGTTTTTCACATTTAAAAGGTCAAGTGACAAACATGTCAACAAGCATTATTATATTATTCCTTACATTTCATATTGGAACATTATTTTTGTTATTTTCTGAATTTCCGTAAATAAATTGGTCACCTCTCTATCGAGGGATATATCTACAGGGTGAAATTGAATTCATGGGCATCAACACTTTCACTATGGGATCAACACAGAACCGAAAAAAAAAAACAGCTTGTCCCTACCTACATTTTAACGAGATATGCGAACATAGATGTAGGGAACAGCTGATTTCTTTTTCGCGATTTCTGGGTTGATGTGAAAGTTGTTGATAATGACGAGCACAATGACCTTAAGATGATGTTCATAAATTCAATTTCACCTGTATAAGCCATTTCTTATCACAATTATATTCTTTTGCTCTTATTAAAGCATTGCTTTCAATATTTTTATCGTCGAGAAAGTCTTTTTTACATGTTTTGCATACATATTTTAAACACTTTGTCCAGCTCCTTCCATAGGTTGAACATTTGGAGCATCTAACAATAAATCTTCATTTAGAATAATTTCATGACTTGGCAGATCTTTATCCTGCTCCACATAATTTTTTTCGTCAATCATGAAATCTAGGGACTGGAAGTACGAACCCACGTCGTCCTCACAATTCGATTTTATGGAATGTGAGGACGAAAAATTGTTAAGCAAAAGTGATATAAAGGCACCTTCAAAGAAAATGCTGTTAGGGGACACATTTCGAGCGCCTACACCTCTTATTCTGCCAAAAAAGTTTTCAATGGGGTCTTGATTAAAATTTCTACAAAACCCGACATAAAAACCATATTTTTTGTTTAAAACCTTCCAAATGGCCTGCATACCCTCTATGGTTTTAATAAAAAATTTAACTGATGTATTTTTTTTTTCTCAACCATTATAACGTTCTTGCCAACTACTTTCTTTTCAAAATTTATAATTATACATTTCGTCAAACATTAAAATGCACCACCTTTCGGAAAGATCTTTAACATTTGATGCTAATTTTTTAAATATAATAGGATTAATCCATTTTTTTATAATTACTTTGGCAAGAAGATTTTTTAATGATTTTGCTGATGGCAATGTAAAACACTTAGACAGCAAAGCATAGCATTTCGGGCTTCTTTTGTAAAAAGAAAGTGCCAATACTTTTCTTCCTTGAGAAATCGACGTACTTTCGGGTTTCTATAGACAGTAAAGTCGTTCAGTTTTTTACCGCATTCCCTAAACTACAAAACTAATGTTACTTACTTACTTACAGCCAGTTGCACAAAGATAAAATTCCATCTAAGAATCCTTGTTGCAGAAAGTAACATTTTGCTTTCTGCAACAAGTTAATGAAAGTTCAGCTTTAAAAGTTAAACTTCACTTCTGCAACTGGCTGTAAAAAACTTAAAAACTAATGTTATGAGCGTGCATTCCGAAACTGGGCAACGTTGCAAATAGCTGCCACATATTTCGCTGTTTTGATTTATTTGGCAATATTATTGTATGGAAGTAAGAAATGTCGCTAACTAGCGAACTAGAATATTAAAAATGAATTGCAATAGTAACAATGAATTTGATGTTGTACTCGTTTTAGGTGTAAAATAGGCATATGGAAAGTTTCAAAATACTTTTTTTATATCTAAAACTAAATATTCGGTGTTACGATATTAATTATTGCATTTCATAATTAATATAGAATAAAAGTTCGCTAGTTAGCCATATTTCTTATTTCCATACAGTATTATTTACAAATTAATCAAAACAGGTAAATATTTGACAGCTATTTACGACATTGCCAACTTTTAGGATGCACACTTTTAACTAATGTTTGCAGCATAACTTTACTGGACAAATATTCAGCTGTTTGCAGACTGCAAACAGCTGAATGACTTCGACGACGACTTTCTTTAACAATTTTTCGCCCTTTCCGTAACCGACATCCTATTTCCCTTCTGAGGTTTCGTAACTGTTTTCGAGTATTTTGATAAAACTGCACCTGCACTGATGATAATTTGGTTCTTGAACCTGGAAAATTAAAAAATACACCATATAAAATATGTATACACTAATATGGGTAATTGAGGTAAAGTTGTTAGTTGGCAAGGCATAATCTCAGGAGCTACTGAACTGAATGCTATGATTTAAAAAAAATACAAAAAAAAAAATACAAAAAAGTTTATTGTGCCAAAAGAAAATAACATTGCAAAACGTGTTTGGAGCCTCCTTTTAAGCAAACAATGCCTGTATTAGAAGGCTCCGCTCTTTCACATCAATGTCGTACACTATACTAACCAAGTTAATATAGTGTACTGTGACCTTAAGGGTAGGTTTGCAATGTCAGATGATGATGAGATGATTTATTTGTATCATTATTATGTAGAGTACCCATACTCTTGATTGATACCATCACTTCCCCTGGGGATCGAAATCAACCTACATGGACCAGGTTGCGGACAAAAGCAAGTTATAAATAATATGCAAAAGCTTTTTCCGCTAAGTTGATTCCTTTTTAAGGTTCCGTATGTCACTCGTGTGTCGGTCTGTCTGTCTGTCACAGCCAATTTGCTCCAAATCTACTGGACCAATTTAGTTGAAATTTGGTACACATGAATTTCTGTGACCCAAACACAGACGTGTAACGTAAATAAACGAATTTCGAATATGGGGGTCACATTTGGGCGGCAACTAGCAAATATTAAAAAAAAGTTTTACGAACTGTATGTTTGACATATCAAATGAAAATACTTGTTATGAGTTGTGAGGATCTCAAATATGGCAACGCGGCCTAAAGCCAACATCCAAACGAAATTTAAACTAAGAAATATTTTTTTTCCTTTGAAAAAATTCTGAGTATTTTCTTTTTGATTGCCATATTTACTTCCTTTAATAAACCATGACGTGATGTTGTGTTAACTTCTAATACCAAAAACTACTTACGTGAGATAAGTGATGTTGCTTTAGTTTAGAGGTTGTATGGCCAGGATCGTCGCAAACATAAAATTTATTCTGGGTCGAAGGAGTAGTTGCTCCTGAAACGATTTAAAATTGCATTTAAAAAAATATTTCTATATGATACTGCTTTAAAAAGCATTTTATTTAGGCGGCAAAGTAAAATAGAACAAAATACTTATTTACCTGCAATTTTAACTGATGTACTCGGGAAATCTGATTGTGGGTCGAGACTAGCTTTAGATGCAACAGGCGGGTGCGGCACTGGAAATAATAATATGAAATTGGTGTAAAAATTGATTTAAAAATATCATTCAGTGAGACAGCACCAACTAAGTAGGTCTAGGTGTCTGTCTAATACCAAAAACTACTTGCTTTAGACAAGTGATGCTTTACAGGTTGTAGGCAAAGGATCGTCGAAAACATAAAATTCCTACTGGGTCGAAGGAGTTGTTGCTCCAGAAAAGATTTTATATAACACTAGCTGCGCCCCGCGGTTTTAACCGAATAAGTCTCGATCCCGTGGAAATATCGAGATAAAAAGTAACCTATGTCCTAATGCAGATCACTGTCTACCCATGTGTTCATGCTTAAATATTATTGTAACCACCTTATTGTAAATACCTACAGCTACGTTCTGAGCAAATAAATGAATATTATATTCTATTCATGTGCCCAATTTCATCCAAATCTGTTCGGCCGTTTTAGCGCCACCTACTTATCTACCTACATACCTACCTACCCTACCTTCACCTACCTTCACCTACCTATCCTAAGCACCTTCTCCTTACAACACAACAACAAAAGAATTAGCAAAATTGGTCCACCCGTTCATGATGCCGTGACCAAGGAAATACGGATTCATTTTTATACTTGCTTTATACTAGCTGCCCACCCCGGCTTCACACGGGTAAGCACTTATCTACGGCGCACCTACCTACCCTAACTACCTACCTATATACATACCAACCTGCCTACTTACCCTACCTACCCTACATACATACCTACCTACCTACCCTACCTACATACCTACTTTACCAACATACATACATACCAACTTGCATACCTACCTACCCTAACTTCACCTACTTATCCTAAGAACCATCTCCTTACTTTAACAAACACAACAAAAAAAGAATTAGCGAAATTGTTCCAGCCGTTCACGAGAGATGCCGTGACCGCAAGGAAATAGTGATTCATATTTATATAAATATAGATTTTCAAAAATATTTCTATATGACAGTGCATTAAAAAATATTTTATCTAGGCTGCAAATTAAAATAGAACAAAATACTTATTTACCTGAAATTTGAACTGATGTACTCGGGAATTCTGATTGTGGGTTGAGCACAGCGGTTGAGACTTGCTTTAGATGCAACAGCTTGCTTTAGGTGCGGCACTGGAAATAATAATATGAAATAGGTGTAAAAATTGATTTAAAAACATCATTCAGTGAGGCAGCACCAACTAAGTATGTCTAGGTGTCTGTCTACTACCAAAAACTACTTGCTTGAGACAAGTGATGCTTTAGTGGTTGTAGGCACAGAATCGTCGCAAACATAAAATTCCTTCCGGGACGAAGGAGTAGTTGCTCCTGAAAAGTTATAATGAATTTTTTTTTTATGTTTCTAAATGATTTTGCAATAATAATAAAATTATTCTTACCAGGCTACAAAGTAAAATAGAAAAAAAACATTAATATTGTTTGAATTTCTTTCCACGTGAAAATCATCAAAGAAGTCAAAATCTTCCTAGCCTTTTCCCAACAGAACTATCTTGGGGTCGGCTTCCAGTCTTACCGGATGCTGCTGAATACCAGTATTTTACACGGAGCAACTGCCTATCTGACCTCCACAACCCAGTTACTGGGTAATACAATACCCCTTGGTAAGACTGGTGTCAGACTTTCGGGCTTCTGATGACTCGTAACGACTGTCAAAGATCCACAAATGACAGCCGGGACCAACGGCTTAACGTGCTTACCGAGGCACGGAGGAGTCTCGGTATGTAAAGATGGTCACCCATCCACTGACCAACCCCGGCAAGCGTAGCTTAACCTGATGGATCGAACCGTGCGGCTTGTTATTACTTAGCCACAAGCTCCTCATCAAAGAAGTCAATTCCAACAAAAACAACTCAATAACCCAATCTCAATTACAGTGCCATGCAATAATAAAAGGCAAGATGATTTGATCTTTCTAAACAAAAGTTAAAAATTGAATTTTCTTATTTACCTGAAAGTTGAACCGATGTACATGATAGCAGGTTCACACTTCCGTTCAATCCAACTGGTGTCAATGCCGCTGGAAATAGTAACATGAAATAGGTATTATAATCTAAAACAATATTTTTTCCTGATACATTCCTGCCTATATTATTTATTTGAGAGCTGATTGTTGCTAGTACAGAATAATAGAAGAATGTGATCAAGTTTAGAAAATAGATATTCCTAATAATGCATTATGCATCAATCATTTACATAAGGTACTTACTTGATATATGCAAGTGAGGAATTGCTAGGGCATTCAACCGACTATTGCGATTCTTGTCTTTTACTGCAAAATGCCTGTCACAGATTTTTTTATTTTTAAAGTTCTGAGCATCAGTCAGTCCACTAACTGAGGCACCAGCTAACTCAACCCATATCCGAAAGCGCTCTTGGAAGATTCTAGGGTGGGGAAACTTGTGGATTGACACCTGAAAATAATTTAGTGTTAAATACCTTAGTACCAAGTATTTTGTATTTTTTTTTTTGCTAAGTATGTTCTGGTGTACAATCAATTAAGTATATAAGGTATATCTATTCATACACGGAATCTCTTGTTGTACATCATACAACTTTTACTACGAGACCAAAGGTGCAATCGCGAAAAAAAAATCAGCTGTTCCCTAAATTTATATTCGCATATCTCGTCAAAATGCAGGGCACAGGTTGTTTTGCGATTTCAGTGTTGATCCCCTAGCGGGCACTGTATAGTACGATCCGAGCGGGCCCCCTGGGACCGTACTATACAGTGCTCTCTAGCACAGAGCATGTAACTTTACTCTAGTTGGGACTTTTGCCGTATTTATGTATTGCTATAATTATGTTCTTATTAGCAATACATTCTCGGATAACAAGATAACCCACTGACTCAATTTTGAGATATAAGTAGGTACCTACAGAAAAGGGGTTTTGGGGGTAGGCGAGAAATCTTACCTGTTGTGTCGCATCCAAATACACATCGTCTAAGGCATATTAAAAACACTGAATACTTAACTAATAGCGCAAACGGACACCGAATTCAGTCGGCCTTCGCCCCGTGGATAAACTCAACCCAAGGGCGGACTAACGAATCTGATGGAGTCTCTTCAAGCCTTACAGAGGATCAGAAGCTCAACTCAACGTATTTGCAGCAAAGAAAACAGCATTACAACACGAAAACAACAATTTAGCGCACATGCAAATTGGAAAACGTATCGGCCATTTTCTTTGATTTTCTTCAATTTTGAATTTTGACATTTGTGATTTCGCAAATATCGATAATCAATAATAAAAAACAGTATACCAAAAAAATATGTTAACCCGCAATTTAAGTCTTTAAAATTAAACTAAAGCAATGAAAATAAATTAGAAATATAAAATAGCAGTTTTACAACAACTATTATAACTAAGTCGTTTTGTAGAGACATCTAGTACGCCTTATGAGAGTTATTTGCCTTTAATTCGGAACACCGGTAATAGATGGCGCCCCTAAAAAAATTGCTTTGGCCATGTATGGGACTTTCACCCCCCTGGATTTATTTTTATTTTCTGTGAATTTAAGTGTTGTGATTAGTTTTTGCTGTAATTATCTTTGTTTTGAAGTGATTAAAAAGTTTCTTATCATTAAAATGAATTCGGAAACGCATTGTGAAGTACTAAAGTGTGTGCAATCCTTACTCGGAAAGGTAAATACTTTGAGTTTTACAGACAAAATATTACAATCTCGTTAGGTAGCTGGTGCCTTGAAACTCATGAAAGCACATGAATAATGTTGTTTGTATGGCATTTGTAGTTTTGGTAAACCACTGAAAAACGTACATCTCATTGACATCACAAAACACAATAATGTTCGTATGTATCGATAAGATTCTTCATAGGTGTTTTGAAATAAAGATTGAGAGTGTTGACTATTGTCTACCGTGCTATTGTCATTGTATTAGATTATTAAAAACTTTGGTAATATCTCATAATTAACATTTTCAATCAACTAATTCGACAAATCGATATTTTGGGAGCCATCTAGTGCCTTTGATTGAAATTAAATTATGCATGTGACAAGCGAATATTGCGGTGAAAAGGTTCGGCTAAACGGTGTGATTACGCGCATTCAATAATATAGATGGCGCTTATGACAATTACGTACGAAAATGGTTGAAATAATATGTAGAACTCTTCGCATTTTTCTAACCAAAATTATATTATAATAATGTTGTACATGATAATCAGTCAATCCCTCACTTAGTTGTTTTTTTTTATAGTAAAAAATCTGTTGGCTTGCCCTAAGTTTGACCCCTAGGCACGCCACTGACTGTAGCGGTTATTCCGCCAGAACTATGCAGCAAAGACATGAATGACGTCACACAATTCCTGCATCGCGCAGTTAACTGTTTACCGAGCGAATAACATAGATAAGACTATCCGAAATCAACTTACGGGCAGTTGCCCGCCAGACATAACAACCCGTCTGGTTGGAGGATCCTCCCTTTTCTATGGTGGATGAGTGAACTTTACACCCTGTTCCTCATACCTCTAAAAGACAATCCTAACTGCGAGCCAGAGGTGCGACAGCTTATTGATTTCAGAATCTGAAATCGGATGACGGATATTTACTGCCAGATAGCATTCACAGCATTCCAATAACAGCTGTTGCTGTGTTAACTTAGCTTAGATAATTAGCAGTTGATTTGTATCTATGTATATTCTCACACATTTTCAGACATGAAAAAGGAATGTGGCTCTTATTTTTTTTTTATCATCTTTTTACAGCCCAAGCTTTTAAAACCTATGTCTACCATCAAAGCTCCTACCAGTCTGAAGAAGAGAAATGAACCAACTTTCCCTAACATGAAGAATGAAACTTCGAATGAACTTATTAAATATCAAGAAGTGGAAATAAGGTACTTAATACTTGCTTTAGATTTGGTAGAATTAATCCATACTATGGTACGACTTCGGTTTATCATCCATCGATTTAAGGGGTGGGAGAGGGGGGGAGGTGTACAACCCCCCCTGGGTGTGGGTGAAGGAAAAGTTGTGTTGGGGGGGGGTTGGAAACCCCCCCCCCCCCCTCATGGGGGATGTTTAGACTTTAGGAAATGCATAGTTTTGTTTTAATACACTTTTATTCACACAAGTTTATTCATGTAGCAGTAAACTACTTTTTAATTAATTCGAATCGGACATTAAATTTCAAAGTTATCACGAGTATAAAAATGCAATACTTACGAGAACCGTTTGATGCCGTCGCGACTTCCCTATTGTACGTTAGGTTAGGTTAATTGCTTGCTACCTGCGGAAAGGGAAAGGGAGATGACTATTTGAGACCACTCGACTCTCCTGATCCGTAGCAGGTGGACCGGGCGTCAGCGGAGGACGGACAACGCCCTCTTCCAGCCCCCGTAAACAGGTCCGGAGGGACGGGAAAGGCTAATTGCTACAGTCGGGAGCTGGGTTCAAGAGTGCTTATGTGCCCCCGTAGGCCCCGGTGCAAGTGTGCGAGGGAAACACGGGTGGTTTTAGCCAGTAGAAGTCTGACAGACCCCGCCGTCCGCCCTAGGACGGAGGACTTCCATGAGGATTTCCACCCCGTTACCAAAAAGGCGCCATATGGCAAGGGGCGCCAAAAAGCTGAATGTGAAAAATAATTTCCAGCTCAAAATAAAATTTTGATAGCGCCTTTTGAGAGGCGCTACGCTGCAGCATTTTTAACCGACTTCGAATACGAGGATGTTCTCAATTTGCCTGTACTTATGTTTTTTTTTGTTTGTTTGTTTTGTTACGCGATTAGGTAATCCGCCAATATGAATTGATTTTGATGATTCTTTTTTTGCTTGATAGGTCATACTTCAGATGTGGTCCTGGGCCCATAATATAGTAGTACGTTGCGGTGGCACATTTTTCGACATCTACGCGAGCAAAGCCGCAGGCAAAAGCTAGTTTATTATAAAACTACTTACTGTAACAACTAAATGTAATTTAATCTTGATTTCAGAAACAAAGACCATTCCATTGCTGAATATACTAAACAAATTGAGGAATTGAAACATAAAATCTCACAGCTGGAAAAGCAAGTAAAAGAAGTTACACAAAATAACTACAACAAGTTGGATAAGCAATTTTCCCAGATTCGTTTAGAAGACCTGGAGCAGAAACATGAACAAAAAGATATTACCGGTGAATTTGAAGGTAATTCAATTAATGATCTTAAAAACAAAATTTATGAACTAGAAAAACAATGTGAAAAACTGGAACAAGAAGTCACTGACAAACAATTAGAATTGAGATCTGTTGAGGAAGTTATTACTATTCGAGATAGCCTATGCCAGGACTTGCAACAAAAATTAACAAATGCAGAAACAGATTTAGAGGAAACCCGTCAAAGACTTGAAATGGTAAAAGGTCATCATGCTCTTGCTCTAGAAGCGAATGAGAGCATTCGCCGCGAATACAAAGCAGAGTTGGAAACCTTAAAAACGAAATTGGAAGAAGAAAAGCAAACAGTCATAAATAAATCCAAATTAGATCAAGAAAATATTAAGACAAATTATAAAACATTCATAGAAACAATAAAAAGTCAAATGATAAAAGACAAAATTGAGGCTGTTCAGGAGCTACAACAAGAGTTAATTATTAAAGATGCTGAGATGAAAGCTAAACTGGAGCAGATTGATGAAGCAACTCGTGAAAAATTGAGACTATGCGAGATACAATTTGAAGAGCGCACCAGAAATATTCACGATCGTTATACACAACAGCAGAAGAAAATGCAGTACCTAGAAGATGATATCAAGGACCTGAAATATAAAATAACTTTGACCGAAGAAGAGAAAATAACTCTTCAGAAGGATATTAATAATCTGAAAAATGAAAATGACTCTTTGAACAAAGAAAAGCTAACTCTCATAAAAGAAAGAGATGAAATCAAAGAGGAGTCGAAAAGGAAGCTCATAGATTTTGAAAATAAAATAAATAAACTTACAGTTGAAGTGGATAAGGCTATAAAGGATAAAAATAAGTTTGAAACATCTCTGTCTGTAACAAGAGATATTGTTGAAGTATTGACAATGCGCTTGAGGGAATCTGATAATGAACTGGAACATTTGGAAGATAAAGTACAAACACTATTGAATACAAAAGACATTTTAGAAAATGAGCTTGAAAATTATAAATCCACTCTGAACAATACTGCCATGGAGTGTAATGAATACAAGGAAGCTTTAGTAAATATCCTGAAATCGAAAGCAGCATTAGCTAAAGAGCACAATCGCATTATGGAGCACAATGTTTCCTTGATAGAAAGCTTACAAAATGTTGAGAAAGAAGCATATCGCGAATTAGGCTCTATCAAGAATGAGCTAATAGAAGATGTGGAGCTGTTGAAAAAGGAGTCTTGTTCTCAAATTCAATCACTTCGGGAAGAGGTCAGTTGCCTGAGTCATGAATTTCTTGATTCTAGTTCCTTCTCTTTATAAAATATTTATGGTTCAGTATTCGTTTTTCTATAGGTTGAAAAGAAACGAAAGTTGTGTGAACTGGCCACCGAGCACGCGGGGCAGGCGACTGCTGCAGCCGAGCAATCGCGAGTGCTTCTAGCGCAGGCAGCCACAGCGATCGACCGCCTTGAGGCTGAAAATCAATGCCTTCAACAACAGGTCAGCACTTGAATCCTTCAAGATTAAATATAAATCTATAAGACGTGGTGTTGAACAAAATAATGCTGATACACTTCTTATTTACAGATCCAAGATCAACAGTCTCTAGTAGTCGAGTTATCTTTGCTTCGCCAAGAAAACGAGGAGTTGACAATGACAGTGGCAAAGCAGTCTTCAATCATTGACAAGATGAAGAAGGATTCTGAACAATTACAATATAAACCGAAATCACCTTCAGTCTTACGGAAATCAACTAAAATCGGCAAAGAAAACTTGCAGACCATTATTTCTCCCTTGAGGGAGCGTAACCATTGAAGCATAAGTACCTACGTTTCATAGTATGAGATTAGAGCAGGACTCTATCATTTTTTTTTACTATTGTTATATTTGAATGTCAATTGTGTATTTTGTGAATGTTATATTTAAAAATTGTTCATTATAAAATCATGTTGAATGTCTCACTACCAAAAACTATATTTTATACTTAATTGTAATTGAATTGTTCGATAACCTATTTATTTTAACGTTAGAAAGACTTCATCTGGGCTTGTTTATTTTTTCTAAATAGTTTATAATTATTCAGGCCTATAGTGTAGTTGGCTATTCCTTACAATTACTTTTACTATTGTAGTGTGTAAAATAATAAATTATTTTCCAAAGACTTTGTATTTTATCATTTTAGCCGAATTTAAAAAGCCAACAAAAAAAACAATGGGTTGCACTCCGGGAGTTCCGGCAGAAGTGAAAACTTGAACTTTAACATTATGCATTTTTGAATATTTTGGAATGGTTAGGGAATAATTTCGCACGAATTGCTTTATTTATCAGTATAAACGTACAGTACAGTAGTACCTATATTTATTTATTTTAAAAATATAGTCTAACAAAAATAGTAGTGTTTTACCTTCAAACAAAACGCTTGTTGTGTCCGGTCCGGAGACTCATTCGGGGTCATATAAACATAATTTGAGTCTAGCATCTTCCGTTCTCGTGTCACATTAAGGCTGCCTGTCCACTGGAGCGGAGAGGAGAGGAGCGGAGCGGAGATGTGCCATTATTAACCAATCAAATCTAAACTCAGGGGCGGAGTCAAGTCGAGTCAAGATACTATTGGTTAATATTGGCACATCTCCGCTCCTCTTTTTTCCTCTCCGCTCCTCTTTTTTCCTCTCCGCTCCTCTTTTTTCCTCTCCGCTCCAGTGGACAGGCAGCCTTATAGGTATAAGCAACTATCTCCCTCTTGACAACACGATGATGATCACGTATTTCCGCCCGCGTTCACCAGGTGGCCGCAGCGCGCCAAATCGTTCATTGTGGCCTCAAAACCTTAAAACTTGAGAAACCATTTAAACCAGGCAGTCTTTAAAATTATGACCCCGTATGAGTCTCCGGACACAACAAGCGTTTTGTTTGAAGGTAAAACGCTTCTATTGTGTCCTTCGATCTCATTCGGGGTCATATAAACATAATTTGAGGCTTTGTTTGTTATCGCCTGGTGAACGGGACGCCAATGTGTTGATGTCACTCAGGATGGCTGGACAAATCTTCAAAATAGCTCGCATTTAAGTAGGTCAACAGGGCACTTTATGTGACTGCTAAACACCCTTATCTCAGAATTTGTGACGCTACAGAATCTTAGATAATCGATCGAAAACGTGTCCAGCCAGCTTGAAAAACCACTTGTCACTGGTCTCTCAATCTCGGTAACGGAAGTGATTTTGACGACTTTTTGCATATCAACGGGCGTCACATAAATTTGTGACAGGCATGGAGCTAAAAGTTTTGAGATACGTACAGTGGTTTAGTAGAAAAATGCAAAAATCTGTGCCAGCCATCTTGAATTTACGTATAAACCTTTTGGCTGGCACTTTCGAATCTCAATAACGGTAGCGTTTTCGAATATGACTCCTTTACTAATATTTAGTGACGCAATTTGTGACAGTAATAACGTTTGATTTATGGCGGCACATGTAAGGGTTTACGAGAAATCAATGAAAACTAATGTCCAGCCAACCTGAAGTTCAAGATGGCTGGACACCTGTATCTCCGCTGCCTGATGATCTACGACCTTCAAAATGTGTTCAAAATTTTGTGACGGGGACGATAATGATAACCTGAATTTGTGACGGAGAAACTTTGCGTAGTTTCAAAGATATTGAACATTTTAATTTTCCCATACAAACATTGCAGTAGGGTTACCAATATTGTAGGTTTTATGTAGGACTAAATATATTTTATGGTGTGTTCTTTAATGGACGAAAATCCGTGTATTGGTGATACTAGATAAGAACAACTGTAGATATTTAAATCAATAGAAGACAGAAGTGAGGAAGGGGGGTAATTTTTTAATGTTATTGATTATTTACGTGCAGATATCTACTCCTTTTAGTAGGTAGGTATTGGTGTTTTTCATGGTAAGTACATGGTAGTTAATGTGTCAGGATTATAGTTGCAAAACTTCTGAAAAATTCTGAATAATTCCGGAATACTTCTGGGAAAGTTTCTTTAAATCAGAATTATTCAAAATGAATTTAATAAGATTTTTTTTTGCTGAAAAATCGTATTTTGCATCGATCGTCGATCGTCGCCGCCGCTGCCACTATGCGCCGCCGCGCCGGCGCCGGCCGCTGCGCTCCTCGAGTCGTGCGTGCAGGCAATGAGTGGTGTGGAGTGGAGTGGAGTGGAGTGGAGTGGGGTGGAGGGTCGAAAATCGCTTGAACGTTTTTTTTAACCTGCTACCGTTAAGCAAGTTAAAAAAACAGGTGCAAGCGATTTTCGACCTTATTGACATTTAAAATTTAGTTTGTTTTTTCTCACATTCTCGTTAGCTAACATTGCTCCATTAAAATGCGGTGTTTGCATAAATGTCAATAAGGTCGAAAATCGCTTGAAGGTCGGAAAACATTTGCTTAACGATAGCAAGTTAACTTCGTTCCATCCGGGTGTCCCTTGACACCTCTCAAGTTTTTTTTATGTCAGTTGTGGAATAAAAAACCAGGCCTAGCATATTTGATTGGTTTTTTTTAAAAGGGTTAGGTAAGTAAGTACGAGTCGCATAGGTAGGTATTAATCATTACTTAAAGTGCGTTGCAAGTTGCAACTAAGAATGTGCCTGAGTCCGCGCCATCTTGTTTTTTGACAGTTGAAATATTCCCAAAGCTTCGGAATATTTCCGAATACTTCCGAAGTATTCAACGGGAATGATTCGGAATTTTTCCCGCCAGCATCTATAGTCAGGATAACTAATGCTCTAAGGTATTTAAATGAAAAAATAATGTTTGCTGTAAATAAAATCACATTTATTTATTTGTACCTATACAGCGTTTCAAATGACGACGATCAACTCCATTTGCACTTCAGTAACCCTCGCCTTGTACCACAACGTTGTTTTTACCACCGCCCTAAGTGCTTGAAGCGCAAATGAAGTCGGTGGTCGTCATTTTAATCATAATACCTAGCTGAATATACTTATATATTCTTCAATACCTATTTATAAAAGACAATTATTACACAAAAACAATCACAGCATCAGTAGCTGCTACCGGCAGATTAGTCGATTAAAAAGAAATCCTTTATTTAAGTAAAACATATGGTCACCTCACAATATTAGTGGATGTTTGTATGGGAAAGTTTAAATGATCAATATCTTTGAAACTACGCAAAGTTTCTCCGTCACAAATTCAGGTTATCATTATCGTCCCCGTCACAAAATTTTGAACACATTTTGAAGGTCGTAGATCATCAGGCAGCGGAGATACAGGTGTCCAGCCATCTTGAACTTCAGGTTGGCTGGACATTAGTTTTTATTGATTTCTCGTAAACCCTTACATGCGAGCTATTTTGAAGATTTGTCCAGCCATCCTGAGTGACATAATGTGTTGTAAAAGAAATAAGTGAAATTAGATCAAGAAATTAATAAAACGAAAAGCACAAAAATTAAACACCAAATTTTACGTTTGCATTGGAATAATTAATTGACTAAAAATAGTATACCTAACCATAGATATTTCTATGGTTAAAACCCATGAGAACGTACTGGACCTTATTAGTAGTGCAAGGCATTTGAGCTGTCCTCGAACATTTCCTCCACTTCGTCGTCCGAGTGTGCCGAAGTCGGTGTGTAAACCTGAACAACCTTGAGGCTGAACCTCTCGGTTAGCTTCAACAAGAGGTACGGTTACCTGTTCGAGACACTAGAGACTTCCGCGTTGTCACAAAGGAATTTGTTTATCAGGAACCCGACTCCGCCTTTGGATAGCTGGTCTCCCTCTTGACTCAGGTTATTGTGTCCTCCCCGCTGCGTTGGACTTCGTATGTTCATCGAAATTTTTGCCTTTTTGGTAGAGGAAGCTTGCGCGGTGGTCCTGTGTAGATTTTATTAACTTTGCTTGGGTAGTTTTCGAGTTACCTATCTTAGATAATACGTATCCCACCAAAAACATTTTCATGTAAAATGTTACAGACGAGGAATAAAATATGTATTTACTATTTTTTTTCCAAAATTTTACAAAAGTAAGTAGGTACCTACTATATTTTTGCAAGTTTTTGAGAAAAATACTATATTTCTTCAAAAAAAGGTGGCAAGCCTCACAGTCCATCCATCGTATCTTTGGTCTTCCCCTACTCATATAGCCATCGACATTCATACTTAAAACTTTCCTTACAACATTTTCCTCATTCCTTCGCATTACATGCTCATACCATGAGAACCGATTACTTACCACACAACTTTTCGGTCACCGGCGCCACTTTCAGACTTCCTCTTATGTAATCATTTCTTATTCTATCCATTCGTGTAAGGGCGATGCCTCATTAGTGCGTTGCGTTGCGTCGTCGTCGCAACGGATCAACGTATTGTATATTTGTATGCCACACCTGCATTTCGACGACGCACGACGTCGCAGCGCAAGAGGACGGAGTATATGTGTTCTGTGAAGAGGACGATGCGGATGCACGCACCTCAGTCAGTCTCCACACTCTCCACAATGGATCGTAACAAACGTGTTTTATTATTGCTGTCCGTCGTCGTCGCATCGGAGCAGCCGGAGCTCCGACAGCCCAGTATTATATAGTGCTCTGTGCCGACAGCGCAGCTCATCACCCTCCCCCCGCTTCGTCGCTCGTCCGCCGATCCGTTGAAACGTCGCGTGCGACGACGCACCTCCCAGATTGGGGGTTTTTTTCCCCATATTGGGTTGGGGAAAAATAAAAACATTGGGGAATTTTTGGAGAAATGAAAACTGTGGGGAAAATTTTGGGGAACGTATTTTATTTTGGCGAAAGTTTGGGGAGACATTTTTACACATTTCTAATTCTGTGACTGATCGATGCTTCAAAGGTATATAATATGTGGTTTCTAATTTGGTTATAGGACATAATTATTATCCTACAGATTTCCATAGGTAGGTACATTGTAATCTATCATATGTACAGTACGACACAACTTAGATGTAGCATCGGCAAAATTCGTAAAACCGATCACCATGCGAACTGAGTGCGCCTTCAAAATCACCAATCTTTATTACTGATTCAGGTGAAAATGATCTTTCGAAAAAGCAATAACTTGTAAAGTCTCATAGCCAAATACATTCGTAAAATTGAAATGAATGAATGAAAATGTTCAAATCCATGCTACATGTAAGTTGTGTCGTACTGTACGATTCAAAAATTTTAGGATGTTCCCTCTAATCTTATCGCATCGACTGACGTTGGACCGATTTTGACGGGACTTACACTAGTAAATAGCTGAGGCCACTGGGCGTAAAATAGGCTTTTTATTCCGATATTCCCACGGGAACATAGGGATTAAAAGAAAAAACTACTTCACGCGGGTGAAACCGCGGGACGCAGCTATACTTCATCATAATGGTATAAAGTACTCGGGTACTTCATAAAAGATAGCATGATCTTTGCGACAGCTGTCAGTAAAATCACGCCTATGAAGTCCTGAATTTCATAATAGTACAACAGACAGACAGTACCTGCGTTGGGCATGCCTACCTAATTAGTGATGGGCGATGAATCATCGCATCGTGACCACAGATTTTAAACTATCGATATTTTAAATAAAAACTAATTTAAAATTAATTTATTTTTAATTTTATTGTTTATTTTAATATCTCATTATTTACATTTGTATTACAGAAACTGATTGCGACATGCGATTCAGAAACTGATTCAGACATGGATTTTGGGTGTACCTACTCCATTTAGAGTATGTATGTATTTAAGTAGGTATATTAAAAAAATATTCGTTTAATTTAGTAACGTTTGTAATTAATTAAATTCAATTATTATGTTACATTAGCATCTATAAATGTCTATAATACTAAGAAACGTCGATAATTTCTATCGACAATTTTGAGGTATAGTATAGTTTAAAATATATGGAAAACGACGCAGCGTTGCCGTTGACGCATATAATATGTTCTGTGGTTGACGCGGCGACGACGCAACGCAACGCGCTAATGAGGCAGAGCTCTAACACCACACATCTCATATTTGCCTTTCATTCATCCCTTTTGTGACCCAACCAATGAATGAATAATTATCTACAACATTTTTCACCTAACTTACGCCCATCGGCCCATGACGGTAGCGAAACGGCCAAGCCATATATTTTGACTAATATATGCGTTGGTTCTATCTAAGCATTTTTATTTTTAAGAATTTTTTATTCACGGTTAATATTCACAAAAAAATTGGTTGGAAACTACGTATAACGACAAGACCCTCTGAAAACACAATTTTACTTCGTTTTAGTCTAAGGTTTTAGTGTTTTATGACACGGTTTTAAACCTAATGCCGTTGACCGTCCGCGATGGTTAACTTTAGCGCAAATGTAATACCGGTAACCCTCCCTGAGGGTTCACTTCCAATATGTATGGGGACATTGCGATTAGTTCTATGAAAAGTGGGTAGAGTAGTCGAAATTGTTAAAAGCGTCCTCTGCGTCCTAACCACATTTTCATAGAAGAGAACGAACACCCTTCGCCACGCTTCTGGAGTTCTCCCAGAGAACAGGACCGAGTTGAGGAGCTCCCAGTTCCTCCCGCTTTTAGGAGCTCGGACGTAATCCGTCCTCACCAGGGGCTTTTCCATTTCTAAGCTGAGAGCCGTCTCGATTTCGTCTTGACTGACTTCTGGCAGGTCTTCCATGAAATGGCAGGTTAAGGTGGTCATCCGTCATGAAATTAAATTAAAATTGACTATTGCCCCCTTATCTCCGAAACTGTAGAACCAAAAATTTTGAAAAAAAAAATTGTTCTAGATATACACTTTTTAAGATTACAGGAAAACTTATAAGAAGTCTTAAAATAACTTTGTAAGTCTCTATATTGTGCTACTACGGAATCCTTTATTGTGCGTGGACCGACACGCACTTGGCCAGTTTTTTTTGTGTTTTATAACACTTTTCGAACACTCTTCGAGAGTTCACTTTAGCGCAAACATAGGCATTGCCACTAGCAATATGTATGGCGGCATGGCTTACGAGCTCTATGAAAAGTGCAGTGTTTCGAAATATTTTTTGTTTCAATTTAGATAATTATGTTGTTGACCGTACAGTCACATTCCGCTTCTGCCTGTAAAGGGATTTGAAGATTTTGGCCCTAAAGTGAACCGCCATTTTGATTTTTTTTCAAAATCGAGGGGCACAATAAATGTCATATATTTCGTTATGGGACACATCAAACATAAAACTTGATAAAACATAACATCATAAAGCGTCACGTTTCTAAGATATTCAAAGATAAAAGTTTGAATTGTTATAACGAATTTATTTATTTATGTTGTAGTTACTTCATGTTGATTAAGTTATTTACACATGAATTAATTAACTACACCTAGTGGATAAAACATAAGATTTTTAAATCATATTCGGTATAAATAATATCATCCAAGAAGGCAGCGGGAGGCTGAATAGGATTTTCTTGGTGTCGTGCCCATGCTATGCACCATACATTACATATACCATATAACACACGTCCTCATTCGGCGGGGGGTATACATATATTTTTGTCTCTTTCGCTCTTAACTAAAATATTACCTATACATGATGCAATTATGTTTTCATAGTTCAATATACTTACCTGAAGGAAAAAAAACAAAAAAATCCTTGTTTCAGGGTTCAGTTTTGGACTTATATTTCGGTGAATAACTCCGAAACGTGACACTTTAGGATATTATGTTATATGTCATTTTTTATTTGTATAAGTGTCTTCTATCTAAATATATAACTTTCGATTATCACCGTGATTCTGAAAAAAAATCAAAATGGCGGCCTCACGTTAGGGCCACCCTCCATACAAAAATCTTCAAACCCCTTTATCAGCCTTGTGTGCCCACCAGAATAAGTGTAGCGGCACACCTGCGGAACGTTCGGCGCCGACACTTCAGCGACGGAATTATCGGTCGTAGTCATCGATCACTAGTAAAGAACTAGATACACACACAATCAGCGGCAAAAAACGTCCTCACCAAATGAGCACCCACTTGAACATTTGGGTGCGCGTTCTTTATTTTATTAGTGATCGATGGTCGTAGTATTCGGTTGGCATGACACACCAAACGCGCCGAACGGTCGGCAGCGTTTACTTGGGCGCGTTACGCGACGGAGAATTACGTTACGTCGTCGTCAGTGTTTCCACTTTTTGGGATTTCTCCCATTTTTTGGAAAAAACTGCCCATAATAAGCATGGTTTATTAGAATATTTTATAGGGATATTTTATTTTGAAAAATTGAACTTGAGTTGTTAGCCCTTTGTTTAAAGTAGGTAGCACCCAATGTACTAGGTACTCAAGTCTATGGCACCACCGCCCGATTGATTAAAGGGGATTCCCTCAAACTCGTAATGAATGTAATTCGTCTAATTTTAGTATACCACTAGCTTCTGCCCGCGGCTTCGCCCGCGTGGATGTCGGAAATTATCCTACAGGAACGTGTAACATGTCCTAAATCAGCGGGGTAATTGCGTAGCACTTACAATAGCAATGGGTTTCATTTTGACAGTTCAACAATTAATTGCGTTATTTACGTTATTTCTCGAACATAATTATTAAGCAATAGCTTCCACTTGGCGCTCTGGCGCGTCATCCCCAGGGTCTGTGCGCCGTCGACTCAATATCGCAGGTCATTCTTATCGTTCTAACTTTTAAACTATTTGTCCAAATTACTTAGTGTAAAAGACAAACTATATCTACATTAAATACCAAAAGCGATGAAGGTATTTATTTTGATAAGAATTAACTAAATACTCTTAAATATGCAATGTAAAAAAAGTATTCAATTTAACTGTATTTATTGCTCACTATTTTGGTTATAAAGGCTTCCACATAAAAGGTAGATAGATGCTGTCGCGGACTTTTATTTAGAACTCTTTAATACAAACAATCCCACAATACATTTTCTTCATGTAACTCTAACGGTTTAGGCAGCGCACGCAGCATACGGTGGAGGTCTGCCCGGCTTGGGTGGACCACCGCCGTGTCCTCGTGGAGGCGATCGGCGGCGGTGGCCTCTCGCGTACGGCCCTGGTTCAGGCCATGGTGCGGAACGAGAGGGCATGGCAAGCCGTCACCTCCTTCTGCAAAGCAGTAATGCTCGCGAAGGAGAAGGTGGAGCGCGCGAGGGAGTGGCAAAGGCCGCGCCCTACCAGCCCTAGCCGCCGCCGCCGTAGGAGACGTCCCGGGCGTCGGGGCCGTAGGCGCGGGCCTGCGGACGGAGAGCAACGGGCAGCTCGCCGTCCGATAAGGACCAGGCCCGGGTCGACGGTGCATCGTGTTCCACGCGCGCCTCAAAGAGATATCAAGGATCGAAGGAACACGTGTGGGGTTTAGTCAGTAAGAGTCTGACACGCCCTTCCGCTCCGCCCGGAGCGGGAGAAGTCATTGGATGATTAAACACCCAAAAAAAAAAAGGCAGCGCACGCAAAAATAGATCTCAGAGGGCAGGAATTTTTCCGACTTACTTGATACTTATCGTTATATTATGGCCAAATCACATAAAATCTTTATAAATTGTAGCCTATGTGTTATTCTAATGTATAAGCTACTTTATTGTAAAGTTTCATCAAAATCCGTTCAGTAGTTTTTGTGTGAAAGAGTAACAAACATCCATCCATCCATCCATCCATCCTCACAAACTTTCGCATTTATAATATTAGTAGGATTAATGTAGGGCAGTGTTTTTCAACCTTTTTCATGACTTGCCCCCATTAGTATGAAAAAAAAATTCCGCGACCTCGACCATTCGAGAACGATTTGAACTCAGTCGAGATTCCCGCTGAGTCGAAGTTTCTGCAGCACGAAACCTAGCCTGATGTTCCCGAGTTGCAGAGAGTCTTGCCTCACGACCTTCCTCAGATTCCTGTGATCGAACTAATCTCATTCTTTTAGCATTTCTGCTACATT
This sequence comes from Conistra vaccinii, assembly GCA_948150665.1. NCBI lineage: Eukaryota > Metazoa > Arthropoda > Insecta > Lepidoptera > Noctuidae > Conistra > Conistra vaccinii. Next base: position 14,584,106 of record OX411324.1, on the reverse strand, counting down.
GGGAGAGGTTGGATCTTCTTCGAGGCATTCTTACAACAAAATAGTACTTACTACTTAACACACAGTTATTTAGTAAACACGTACTATCGTAAACAATTAAATTATAAATACTTACAGATTATTATACAGTCTAAAATTATCAGTTTAAGTAATAAGTGTTAAGACGTGTAAACCAAACGTACTAACTTTATAAAACAAAAGAATTGCTAGAAAAATTAATTACTAACCTGAGCTAATAAACTTATACTTAATAAAGAAAATCAAGAAAAGAAATGCCTAACCTATACCAAATACTTATAATATTTATATACAAACCCTAAATAAAAATTAAGATAAGTATACCGAAAATCAAGGAAAGAAATGCCTAACCTATAACAAATGTTCGATGTGATTCTTTAAATTGACATAACTTTTTATTTATGAACCCATTGACATGAAATAAACACTAAATGTTAAGTGAAGCTTACTACAATATATTAGTGAAAACCGCATCTAAATCGAATAAGCCGTTTCTGATATTAGCGTGCACAAACACACAGACAAACAGACAAACCGACAAACAGACAAACAGACAAAAAAAAAAATAATTACAATCTCGGGTTCAGCATCGATATAATAACAACCCCTGCTTATTTTTTTTCATATATTTCCATTGTACAGACACCACTTTTCTACAATTTTATTATATGTATAGATGTTATTGTTAATTTTACTATTACCGTGGCTAAAAACGACGTCGGAAATAGCAGTCTCTCTCGATTAATAATGAATATTTTGTAATCTCGTCAATGAATGGATGTTTTTTTAGATATTTAATGCTATAAAATTGAAAAAATCCTTAAGCCGAGTAATGTTTATATTTTTTTAGGGAATTTTAGGGATAATTCATTAAGAAACTGGGGAAAAATTAAAAACGTAAGTGGAAGCACTGGCCGAGATCCGCCGAACTTTCGGTCGCTTAACGCGTCGCCGAATTTTCGGTCGGGTTCCGTCGCGTCATGTGACGCTTGCTCATGAACGCGACGTAACGTTCGGCTGATGTGTCATGTAACTTTAAAAACATTAGGAGCGTATTCAACCATATTCAACCGAACCTTCCGCGCCGTACGTTCGGCAGGTGTGTCGCGACACTAACGAGGGCAGCTAAGGATAATATAATATTGACTTGACTGGATATCTAATTGTGGATAAAATTTGTTTCAAAAATAAAAAAAATAAACTTCAGTCTTACACCAATTTATTTGGATCAATTTACAAAATTACACAAAGTTGTAACCTAAACTACAGATAGCGCTAGTGCAATAATAACTTAATTACAGAAAGCATTTTGGCAACAAAAGAGTATATCGATACGGAGATTCCTTGCGTACTAAATTAAACACATAAATAACTTAAATAATACAGCAATTATAATGCAGTAAATTGTTCAATTTTTCTTTGGATTGATCAGACTTCGTAAAATCACAATAACTTTGAGACAAAATAATTAGCGAACTAAATAAGTACTAATAAAATTCAAATGCATATATGTCGAGGGTCTGACATCACAACAGACATTGTTGTCTGTTGACTACCTTTTTCTTTTCCCCCTCGCTGCAAAACGCATCTATGGCATTCCCTTTGGCATTCACAAAACAAAAGTAAGGGCTGGCCCCAATAAAAAGCTACACAGAATAATACAAAATACCCATTAATCATATACATTTGGTAAGGAAAGGTGGGACTAAATGTGATGTATGCGGCTACAGACACTGGCTAAGAATATTTATAAAAAAAGCATAGGTACCTATAAGTTTTACTTCACACACAAAATCTACAGCTATTCTCACGTCAGCTGATAAACGCAATAAATCTTATCAGATAACTACTGTTAGGACATTGATCTTGAGATTTAATATTTTTATAACTGGGGAGGTCGAGATCAAGATTTTTTTTGGCAAATTAACAATACCTATTCTAATAAGAAAAGAAATTCAATTGTAGTCAGTGCAACTATTTCATATTTTTATATCACAACTTAAATTATAGCAATTCATTCATACATACTAGTGTTTTAAAAATCGAATTTTCATCAGTCTTTTGAATTAAGTCTTTACAAAAATTACCACGTTTTCCCTTCTAATAAAACCTCAGGATCAATGTGTCCTATTAATTCATAATATATATAAAATATATTCATCGTCCATATAAAAGTAGAAAAAAATACTTCTAAAAATAAAGGTAACTGAGACAATTTTAACATACATTACTAATAAAATGAGTTGGAAAGAGACTGTCTGATCAGATGAGATCAATGTTTCATCAGTCTCACTTATTAATTTATCCTTAATATTTAATTGTTACATAATCTATGGTGTAAGCTGCTCACGGTTATTTTCTTAATCTACAAGAGAAGATTAATGTATAGGTTTCAAGGGCATGAACATTATTTAGGAAATTTTGTACTTTAGGATTTTTTTTCTGATGCACAGAAGGTATTCTATTCAGACAGTTTTGACTTCTCTTGAACTATCAAGAACATATTTATTATTAATTATCTTTGAAACACATACACAATAGACAGCGAGAATTATTATAAAATATATAATATTATCAAGTAGTTATAAAACATTGGAGCAAGTATTATGAATTATGATATCATATTATAACAAAAATGTTGCAGGGTCATAAAAGTATTGACATTCATATTAGTCAATGTGTGCATACCTCGGTACAATATCTTCTCTAATGAGTAAGTCACAAAGAGGCAAGCCACTGAGAGGAAGCAAATCTTGACCCACTTGAATTAAACCACTTTCTGGTCCAGGCAAATGACCATGCCACACGTAATAATAGAAAAGCTGCTGCATAGCTGCCATGTACCGACGCTGTTCTGGCATTTCTGACTCGAATGTTCCAAGAATAGCTTCAACATCAGCATTTATGCTTGCTATACCAGAGCCGCCAGCACCGCCGCCGGCGCCTGATCCAAGCACTACATACATCGGAACAGCCAGACGCAATCGAGCGAGACTTACCAAAGGACACATCGTACGAATGGATGAAATCAGTTCCACCAAACCTTCATATGTTTTGTTGACATGTGTGAACACTGAAGACGTCAAGTTCTTTTCGCCAATCACACTATCATTGACAATTTTTTCTACAATATCAGCTGTCCAATCAAGATATTTTTTCTGTAAGAGATCTGAGTGACTAGAATGTTGAGTTGTACCAAATACCATTGGTTTAAAAACTTTGTCCTTTCCAGAATTCTTAGCCTCTTTTTGTGTATCCCAACTTTCATAAGCATGGACTCGAAGTAACTCTCCATCTAACACCAACAAAGAATGCTTGGATTCATCACTTCTGGGTAGATTTCCCATATAATTTTCCAACCATATATCTGGAGTTAGAATTTCTGTAGTAGAAATTTGTCGCAGACAACTGGCATCATTACATTTAGTCATTTCCTTGAACCTTGTGTTCAACTTTTGGGATTGTTCTAATGTGTCACCGGGAAATATGACAGAAGGTGATGACAGCCACACTCGAGAATACAATTTCTGAGCTGCACCAATTGTAGTTAAAGCTGCAGTCAATGTTGCCCCCGCACGGTGACCCAACAAAGTTACAGAGTTAGGGTCTCCTCCAAAATGCTTAATATTCAAGTGTACCCACTTCAATGCTTTCACTAAATCACTAAGTCCGTAGTTGCCTGATGTAGCTGGGTACCTACTCTTCGATAAAATATCTAGGGCTAAAAATCCAAAAGGTCCTAATCTAAAATTAGGACGTACAAAAACGACTTCCTTGGTGCGAGCATACAGTGCAGAAGGTTGAGCAGGACTTATTCCCCCAGCTAAAGTGTTTGCTCCAATCAGAATAACAACAGGTAATGGGGAGTCATACCTCACATGAGGAGTAACCACATCCAAAGTTAAACAATCTTCTTCACCAGTAATTGTAGCATTTTCTAAGAATTGCAGGCAGAGAGGTCCCTTTGTTCGTGCATCATAAGTTCCATTCCAACATGTTGATAGGTTAAAGGATTGAGCATATGTGAATCTCCTTCTTTCCACTGGGGGTATAGCATATGGAATACTAAAGAACTTGTAGACTCCTTCATCCAGAATACTGAAAGAAAAAAAAAAAGCTGATTAAAAAGAATGTATTCTAAGCACATTATATTATATCAAATAATATATTATAGAAGACACATACCCTTCAACAGGCCCGCAGTTGGAGAAAGTCGTAATGTAGCGGCCGCGACGCAGAGGGCGTTCGACTGGCGGTCCAGCATGAGCTCCGATTATGATTCCAATTATAACTGCTATCAAGACTAGGACTACAATCCCAACGACCACAATATCATCTGAAATCAACCAAAATTTTTATTTACCTACTTATTAATTATATTATAATAGTCGTACTGATGTGTGAAATAATAATTATTATTTTATTTATTTTGGATCGCACATAAAAATCACATACAATCCATAAAATATTAATAACAAAGACTTAGAAACTATGTTAATAAAACTTACAAACTAACCTAACTAAACAATGATGATGATAATGATTAACCAAAATTAAATATATGAATGTAGAATGTCACCCTGTTATCTAATTATGCAACACATTTTCGTAAAGGATTACGACTAAGTAATCTGTTTCATTTTGACAGTTCAACAACATTCATTGCGTTATTTACGTTCTGAATCAGATTTTTTATTCCTACCTATGAAGCAATGGATTAGCAATCTGTTTCAAAGCGATTCAGATTCTGATTGATCGTGTATTACGCAATTAGGATACAGAATATGGTAATAATAATGTAAACATAAATTACCTTAATAAAAAAAATAACATGCTACTATGTACATACTTGCAATACATATAAACTTTAAAATAAAATATACAACGTCGCGGATTGAAAAAAAATCACTTGAAAAAAATCTTACCAATAATAAACTTTTTCTGGCGAATCCTTTCTTTCAGTGGAAGTTTAGTTGCTACTTTACCTTCTTCTACTTCCTATAAAATATAAATAATATGTCATAATAATTATGTTTAGTAGCTCCTCATTATTTGACAATAATTATTAAATTTCATAAATGAACACTACATTGAATCAAGGCCCTGAATTAAGGGAGCGCTAAGTGAGCACAACCTAGTTATCCCACCCTTACTCTTATTACACCTCTCTTATTATGGGTTTACGGACCCTGATTCAGTGTAGTGTAATACCCCCATTCCCTCCATATTAAAACGTCCTAAAAGCAAATGGTCTTACTAGCAAAAAACGACACTTAAGCAAAATGTCCTGATTAGCAAATCGTCCTATGAGCAAATGGTCCTAAAAACAAAAGAACGGAAAATGGTACAGTCATACCACACATAAATATAAGATTTTTAAAGGAATATTTTTTATAGCAATAAAATTGACAACCAAAATAATTTTTCCCATGTGCCAAAGATTTTTTTTTCTTTTTTATTTCAATGGCACCTTAGAAATATATGACGATAAAAAAAATACCGTTTCCCCCTTTATCTTCGAAGTTTGCATAAAGAAAAATCTGAAATTATTCTATGTGATAGAAGTTTATGTTTTGACGAAATAAGGAAAGAAATAGCGTTTCCCCCCTTATCTCCGAAGTTTACATAGAGAAGACGATAGAAGTTTATGTAAAGATTACAGGAAAAATAAAACGATGTGTCTAAATAGCACACTTTTTCAGAAACCATCAACAAAAAATACATTAGTTCCACTATCGGTCAAGAGATGGCGCTGACCTAAAACTACACCGCAGTGTTCAAATTCTCTGACGATATTTTTATAGATGGTACGGAGTTTACACGTTTATTTAAAATGTTGAATTAACGTGTTTTGTTAAGAAAATTGGCGCAGCAGACCCGGCTTTAATGTATTCACTATCAAATAATAACATTCATGGCCATTCAATATAAGATTAGAAAAAAAAATTATGACATATTTTGGGACATTTACAGAAACACGCAGATCTTACTTTCTTGAATCTGGGCTTATTGGAGGTGCTTAAATGTTGCAAAGGGGTCACACTATCACATCCTTGAACTAATACGTCGAATTTTCAGTTCACCCTGTATTGATCTATTTAATAATAATACCAGTCTATTATTGTCCCACTGCAGGGCAGGCCAATCTCATAATCTAATATATAAAATTCTCGTGTCACGGTGTTTGTTGCCAAACTCCTCCGAAACGGCTTGACCGATTTTTATGAAATTTTTTGTGTATATTAGGTAGGTATGAGAATAGGATGTAAACTATTTTTCGTACCCCTAAGTGATAAGGGTGGTCCACCCCGAGTTTTTTTTTTCTTTTTTTGGTCAATTTTTTAAATTGCAATTTTTTTTTTATTTGGCATAAAAAAATACATACAACCCTAAATTTTCACCCTTCTACCACCAACCCCTATTTTTTAATAGCGAAATTAGTACTTTAATAATTTTCTACTCTGGGCGGTCGATAATAATTGATCAGTTAGCACTCGATCAGTTATTCCCGTCAGGCGTCTACCAGAGTCACTTCATATCCCGTAAACAGCACAGAGTAAGGATGAGAACGAAGCCGGTCTCCTGTCCTTCTCACACAATAAGCTTTCTCTCTCTCACTCACTAAAGTTTAGGGCCTAAAATGAATCCCTATTAATTTGAACACGCGTGAACGGCTGGACCGATTTCATTTTTCGTTATTGTAAGGAGAAGATTCTTAGTATAGGTAGGTGAAGGTAGCGTGTAAGGAAGGTATGTAGGTAGGATAGGTACGGTAGATAGGTAGGTAGGGTATGTAGGTAGGTAGGGTAGGTAGGTATGTAGGTAGGATAGGTACGGTAGATAGGTAGGTAGGATAGGTACGGTTGATAGGAGGTATGTAGGGTAGATAGGTAGGTAGATAGCAAGATAGGTGAAGGTAGGTAGGTAGGTAGTTAGGGTAGATAGATAGGTAGGTAGGTCAAGCAGGGTAGGGCAAGGTAGGTAGGTAGGTCGGGCAGTGTAGAGTAGGTTGGTAGGGCAGGGTAGGTAGATAGGTAGGTTGGGCAGTGTAGAGTAGGTTGGTAGTGCAGGGTAGGTAGGTAGGTACCTGTGCGAAGCCCGGGCGGGCAGCTAGTCTAATATATAAAATTCTCGTGTCACGGTGTTTGTTGCCAAACTCCTCCGAAACGGCTTGACCGATGTTTATGAAATTTTTTGTGTATATTAGGTAGGTATGAGAATAGGATGTAAACTATTTTTCGTACCCCTAAGTGATAAGGTTGGTCCACGCCAAGTTTTTTTTTTCTTTTTTTTTTAATTTTTTTTTATTGTAATTTTTTTATCATTTGGCATTAAAAAATACATACAACCCTAAATTTTCACCCTTCTACCACCAACCCCTATTTTTTTATAGCGATATTAGTACTTTAATAATTTTCTACTCTTGGCGGTCGATAATCGATCAGTTACCACTCGATCAGTTATTCACCAGTGTCACTTCTCATCCCGTAAACAGCACAGAGTAAGGATGAGAACGAAGCCGGTCTCCTGTCGTTCTCTCACAATAAGCTTTCTCTCTCTCACTCACTAAAATTTAGGGCCTAAAATGAATCCCTATTTGAACACGCGTGAACGGCTGGACCGATTTCACTAATTCTTTTTTCGTTATTGTAAGGAGAAGGTTCTTAGGACAGGTAGTTGAAGGTAGGGTGTAAGGTAGGTAGGTAGGTATGTATGTAGGTAGGGTAGGTAAGTAGGTGCCCAGGTAGGTAGGGCAGGGTAGGTAGATAGGAAGATAGGGGAAGGTAGATAGGTAGGGTAGATAGGGTAGGTAGGTAGGTCGGGCAGGGTAGGTAGGTAGGTCGGGCAGTGTAGGGTAGGTAGGTAGGGCAGGGTAGGTAGGTAGGTAGGGCAGGGTAGGTAGGTAGGTCGGGCAGTGTAGGATAGGTAGGGCAGGGTAAGTAGATAGGTAGGTGCGCCGTAGATAAGTACTTACTGCTACCCGTGCGAAGCCGGGGAGGGCAGCTAGTAATAATATTAAATTCTTTAATTCATTCATTCACTTACAGAAAACACACAGCCTGAACTGCTGGGTCTAGGTGCATGATATTTTTCACAAGAGTTTTATTATACAGCATAAATGAGCAATCAGGAAGAATTTTAGAAAATTCAACCCCTAAAGACGGAAAAAATGACGAAATCACATTGGACACACAGCTTGTAATCATAATAAAAGAGAATTGTAAGAATGCGACTTTATTGGTACAGTCGGTTATTAATTAAGAGGGCATCTTTCGAAGTTGAACTGCTCGTTCTTTAATATAAAAATTTTATCCCACGAAGTGACGCGCGCTTTACTTGTGATACCAAGTGTACAAACTCGCTGTGAATGTGTGTGTAACCGCAGAACCTCTCGGTATCGTCCGAGACACGGGCGAAGTCGGAAAAGTGTGTGTGTGTGTGCGTTATTGTGTTGACGCGAGTTTGTACACTTGGTTACCACAAGTAGAGCACGCGTCGCTTCGTGAGATAAAAGTAGTGTAAAAGGTGAAAGATTTGAGCACTTTCAAGGGACACCAAAGTTGTTAATTCTTATAATAGACATTAATAATTCGTTTGCTTGTATTATTTGTTCATAAACTTAAATGTGCTGTTCTATCTTAACTGTTCCTATGATTAAAACATCAACAAAGATATAATTAAAATGGTTATTAACTTTAAACATGCTATGCAACTTAGACAATGTAAGTAAGTTAAACAAATTTAATTAAAATTGTGCAGTGGTGAAAATATATTGATTTAGATAATAGATCTTTAATAAAATAAGCTGTAAACTAATGAAATTTGACTATTACTGGTAAAGTTAATTGGCATGTCCTGTTAAGATAATTAATCTAATATTACGATTTAAACTAGGGATATAACATCCTATTTTACATTGCAGCTAAGAACAAGAGATTAGAGACTTAAAACAAACAGCAAAAACTAATGACCATAGAAGTCCTCCAGAAAATTTTAAACATATTATTAGGCCCCATTTACAAAGTGCAAGTTATTTTGCCAGTGGAGCTGTGGCATACTATGGTATGCCACAGCTCCAATTGCTCCAATTGCTTCAATTTTATGAAATTGAAGCAACTATTGCTCTTGAACATTCCAGAAACTTGCACCATGTAAATGGGGCTTAATATTAAGTTATCAAATACTTACAACAGGCTCCAGTTTCACAGTTTCCATGCCATCATTGGGGGTGTCCAACTTGTCATCCAAAGTTTCCATAGAGGCAAGAGTTGCATCAGCATTGTTTGGTGCACTACCACGTTTTTGGAAAACCCTTGGATATCGTATGTTAAATAAACCCTTCTTGCCATCTTTTTCCTCTGAAATAAGTAATTTGTCTAAGTGTTTTCCTTATTGTATATCAAACTAGCTTTAACCCGCGGCTTCGCCCGCGTGGATATCGCAAAATATCCCACAGGAACGTACCACCCACCGGGATTACATACCTAATAGCCGAGAAAAAGGTCATCCTACCGCGCCCGCGTTGCCGTCAACGATAATTATTTTGTTACGCGTGTTTTTGAATCTGTGATATCTTTTAAATGATAATGATGTCAAGGCATATTTTAATCTAAATTACATGCCCAACTTAAATAACATATTTTATTGGACTAATCCAATAAAATATGTTATTTAAGTTGGGCATGTAATTGGGAATTTTCGTGCGTAAAGTGCACGCATACCCTAAGGTATGCGTGCACTTTACGCACGAAAATTCGTCAATCTGTGAATAACTACTACAATCCGCGCACTGCGAAAATTAATCGTTAGCGTTGCGTAATTATAAAGTTGTCACTAAGTTTTTGTACTTACAAAAAGTCGCAGCGATTTATTTTCGTAGTGCGCGCATACCCTAAGCCCCTAAGAAATACCAATCATAAAGAAAATTATTCAAAAAACAAAAAACCCGACTGCAAAAACACATACTTAACTGAAAAGAGAAAAACAAGCATTATAATCTATAGAATTTTGGTATCGCAGGCGGGGACAAACAAAAGTTAGGTACACCACATTTCCGGTTATTATTGTTATATTATTATTGTCCCCGCCTGCGATACCAAAATTCTATAGATTATAATGCTTGTTTTTCTCTTTTCAGTTAAGTATGTGTTTTTGCAGTCGGGTTTTTTGTTTTTTGAATAATTTTCTTTATTTCAAGTTTTTTAGTTTTATTAATTAGCTAATACGAGATAGTAAAGGAACGGTGGGCCAATTGCCAAACATAATATGCACTTTGTTCGTGGATTTTCTTTGTAGCCTAGGATATCTTAACAGTATTAACACAGAACAGCCAAAACTGTTAAGTTTTGTAGGATCAAAAAAGATACCTACTCATTTTCTATGGACACGGTTTCCCTTCAATACAAGTAAAATAATGCATGAACGTATGTATTACTAGAAGCTTTACGGTAGGGACTCAGTTGTTTTAGCGGTGGTCTTCTTCCTGAGGGGTTATTGCAATGATATAATAATATTCAGTACTGCTTCAATGTAAGTAATCATTGGTTTATGTGAAAATGACTGCATGGATATAAATAAACTGTTGACACCGTCGTCAGTGCGAACTATGAGGTCATACATAATATGTAGGCACATATAGTTAACGGTGTCCATGAGGTCAAAAAAACGTCATGCCAGCTAGACTGAGACCGGTATCTCCTGACTTTAAGTGGGCAAAGTATTTCTATGATGTGACGTCACGTATGTTTGACCATGATTTTATCGTCTATTTTCAAAAAATTATCACGGGGTGAATGATGAGAACCTACACGTAATAAGAACGATAGACTATTGTCGTCATAACAACACAACATTGATGATAAACTCCAACTCCTAGATTACTTCTAGAGCTTCTAGCTTTGGCATCAGGTAATTATTATACTATGTTTTTCGTACTAGTCTGGCTTCTACGTTGCCCTCAGAGTAATAACCGTTGCCCATAATAAATAAGAATGTAGAGTATATGAGTGAACTAAGCCACTAGGGACACAAGGACACGCAAAAACCACAAAGTAGTTCAGTACTTACGGAGTTACTTCGTATTTGATTAACAGCTGATTTGCGCTTGATTGACCCGTTTTCTTATCGGAAAACTGGCCGGAAGCCGAATTATTTAGACTATTGCGGACGTTGTGTTTGTAGTAGTGAATGAATGAGTCATGTAGGTACCTACTCATTCATGTCTCATTGTAAACGAACTATGTCGACTCCCGATACGTAGAATCTTTGTTGCGTTATTTTCAAACATAAAATAGTAAGTAACTAATAGTAGTATACAGGGTGGCAGGGACATCAACGCAAAACTGTTACTAGGTACATGAATTCAGTAGGTAAGTACATGATTCTGAAACCCCCAACTACGGTAATATTACCGTGCCCCAACGTTGAGACCTTTCGTCGGTTATTAAAAAAAAAAAACAGCTGTTTCCATTGTGTTAACAGGGCCGTCTTAACCATATTGGGCGCCGGGGTGCGAAAATCAGCCTGCGCCCCCTTGTCAACGAAAAACAAACATAATTTTTGTGTTCCTTTTTTATTTAAGTAATACTCTAAAGAAGATAGCTCACTTCTGAGCCATGTCTACAGGCTGTTTTCAAGAGTCATAACGAATCGTCTCACGCTCCATTTTCCAGCCTACAAGCTGGATTCCGTAAAGGCTTTAGCGCTGTATACCACATAATTATATACGCTGCGGCAGGATATACAGAAGACTGAAGAGTATAACCTGTCTCTATGCTTAGCATTTGTGGACGATTACGAGATCGATTCGATTCAGACATGGGCTGTACTGCAATCTCTCCAACGGTGCCAGATTGACTATCGGTACATCAAGATGCTAAACTGTTTACATGAAAACGCTCCTTATGTCAGTTCGACTTTAAGACCCAGACCTCGAAACTTATTTTTCTGCAGCGAGGGGTAAGACAGGGAGATGTTATGCCTCCGAAACTGTTCACCGCTGCACTGAAGAATGTCTTCAAGGTTATGGACTGGAAAGGGGTTGGTATCAACATCAATGGCAAATACATCACTCACCATCGGTTTGCCGACGATTTAGTGGTCATGACTGAGACTATGGAGGACCCCAGTACAATGCTCGATGACTTTTTAAGGCTTCCGAAAGTGTGGGTCTTAAAATGAACATGGACAGAACGAAGGTCATGTCGAATACCCATGTAACACTCTCACCCTCATAAAGATCGGAGTTGAGACACTCGAAGTTGTGGACGATTAATTTACCAGGACAGACTGTCCAGTTAGGTAGGTCCAACTGAGAGAAAGACGTCAATCGTCGAATCCGACTCGGCTGGGCGACGTTCGGGAAGCTGTGTACTATCGTCTCGTCTCAAATAGCACAGAATCTCAAGAAGAAAGTTTTTGACGAGTGCGTGTTGCCAATGATGTCCTATGGCACTGAAACGTGGTCGCTCACAGGCCTCATTAGAAGGCTGAAAGTCACCCAAAAGGCAATGGAGAGGGCTATGCTTGGAGTTTCCCTACGTAATCGAATCAGAAATGAATATAGATCCGTAGGAGAACCAAGATAACCGACATAGTCCGAAGAATTGCCAAACTTGAATGGCAGTGGGCAGGGCAAATTGCTCGTAAAACAGATGGCCGATGGGGCCGAAAGCTTCTGGAGTAGTGACCGCGTACTGGAAGACGTAGCGTTCGAAGGCTTAATATATCTTAATTTGGAATTGATTCATTACCAGCTTTTATTTGATACCAATATTGTTGAAATTTATTTTAAAAAAAAACCTTCCTCTCCCTTTTTTTTGTAATTGCAGATGCAATACATAAATATTATATAGCCTATGTCACTTCTACGATTAAGACGAATCTAACGACACCTCCTATGTTAAAATCCATCAAGCCGTTTAGGCTACAGAGCGTGCCAAATAAATAGACATACATACATACATACATACATACTCTCGAAAAACATTACCCTCCTTCTGGGGCAGTCGGGTAATAACAGCTTCGAAAATAACAATTCATTCTTATCAAATTCTGAAAGATAATAAAAATGGTTACTGTCATCCTTAGATAGACTATGTCATCGCGGACATTTTTGTTTAACCATTCTGTAAAAATATTTTTTTTATCACATCTATTCAAGAAGAGAGAGAAGAGCGAGAGAAGATTCAAAGAGTTAGTTTAATCCTCGTAAACAGGGACCAAAATAGCATTACACAACATAAAATTTTCAAATTTTTCATCATGGGTATCGTTTTCATAGTTTTCGAGAGTGATGAAGCCGATAGTGAGGTCAAAAATTAAATCCAAGATGGCGGATGCGAAAATTTTCAAATTTTTCATCATGGGTATCGTTTTCATAGTTTTCGAGAGTGGGAAAGCCGATAGTGAGGTCAAAATGTGAATCCAACATGGCGGCTGCGATTTTTTCATTTTCTTAATTTTTTTATTTTGTGTACAGTTCGCGTCAAATAACTTTGCCGCTCTGAAGTAGGCTACAAATGATTGCGCAGTAGTCAATCTGCCTTAAAAAACAGTAATGCGCATGCCAGCGCGCATGCGCAACCTAACTTCAGAGCGGCAAAGTTATTTGACGCGAACTGTAAGTAGATCATACGTGACGTGACTAGGAAATTCGTTCCTGATGGGAGTCGGACCGCACACGTTTGTTTTCTCATAGAGGGTGATAAAAAGTAGAGTGTTCACCTCTGGAGCTATTTTAAGCTCAAGTGATGTACTTTGAATCCCTCGCTGCGCTCAGGATTCTACTTTAGAATCCTTCACTCCGCTTTGGATTTAAAGAAACACTCTCGCCTTAAAAATAGTTGTTTGCTCCCTTAGTAAACAATCTACTATTTTTAATGTATCCTTTATGGTTCGCGGCGCACGCTAGTAAAGCCAGTCAGCATGATTTTTTCCGACATCTTCAACAATTATCGTTGTATTTCAGCCAATTTACACAAAACCTTTATGAATTATATACTAAAACCTTCCGCATGAATCACTCCGTCAATTGGTGAAAACCATTTGAGAATCATTTGAAAATGAAATTTTTTGAGTTTATCGCGTTCAGACAGACAGACAGATGCGGCAGGGGACTTTGTTTAATAATATGTAAGGATATTTGGCTCTATCTAAAAGGTCTACTTTTATGTACAACATTAGGAACTCTTACAAATTCTGTGAGTGCAATAATTAACTCAATTTACTTACTGGATAATTCCACATGCTGAGTTAGTAAGTTTAATGGTTAATTTATTTTAAAATATACACAAAGTCTTCTGTAACTTGTTACTTACCGTTTTCATTCTCAGGGTGTTGTAAGAATTTTGTAAACTTTTGCAGGAATTGGAAACGATTCTCCTTGACTTTGGAGCTCTCATCAGTCTTTTCATTATCAGTATCCTTCTCAATAGCTGCCTCTTCATCCTGCATCCCATAATAATTACTTTAAAAAATTTATATTATGACATAGGAATAAGAACACAAAATGTCCAAAATAACTGGTCAGTGGGTCGTCTTTTAATTCATAGAAACCCATAAACAATAAGAATAATAAGTACTGTAAAATCATTTTACATTATTGTACCTTTGACTTGTCCTTATCCTTATCTGAGTTCTTTGTGAAAAACCCAGGCATTTTGATGGCCCCTATAGGTATAAACTTGGGCTTGACTTCGCGGCCCTGTTCCGTCAGATCCCCAGAGAGAGCTGTCTTCACGGGCCCGTCATCGGTCTTCAATTCCGCAGATTCGATATTCTCCACCTCAGCCTTTAACATCACTTCTTTCTCTTCAGCCTCAATCTGCTTCTTGTCTAGAGTTTTATTATCTTCCTCATAATCCACCTTGTTTATATCCATTGTGCTCATACCTGCGCGGCGTCAAAAATTGTATCACTTTAGTCACAAAGCCTTGTTCCGCTAGGGTCGGCAGCAGTATATAACTCACCTTACGTTAGTAAGTAAGTGCTAATAAGCTGATGAGCGCGACGTTGTAACTATGTTTTATATAATATATTATTGTAGTCTGCGCTACATACGTTAAAAATCACTAGGTGCAGGGACAAGGGAAGCGTTTCACAACTTCACCGTAAAATACGTTTTTGTAACATAAAATACTTACTTGAATATTATGTGTCATATGAAATGTTCAATTAGCACACAATCACAGTAAGAAAACAATTATATCTAGTCTACACACAGTTTTTAACAAAAAGCCGCCCTCACTGTTGGAGTGCAGAAAATGCCGCTCAAAGAGTATAATAATAATATGCAGTGTTGCCAGATGACCGTCTCGCGTTCCCCCCAAACCTGCCCCGAAATCCCCCCAAAATTCACGTTTTGAAAAAAAAAACCCCCACATATGGTAAAACTTTCTCGTCAATTAGACGTAAAATAATCAAAAAATTATAGGTAACACCAAACTTTGTTTTTTTTTTGAAAATGACGTAAAGCGCGCGTCAATGTCAAACCGCGAGGCTTGAACGTTAAAACGTTTCACTTTTTGAAGGTCAGACCGGAAACCCAGTCAAAGATGAACACATCCACATCCTTCTAGCAATGATCATATTCTCAAGATGGATTCGGCAGTGTGAACGGCCAATCTGTTTCGAAGCAACAGCTACTTGAGAGAAGGATCTTTCCTTAACAGCGTTATAAAAAGGCAACGACAAAATTTCGACTGCATTTCCGACGATTATTTTGTGGTTTAATCGCGTTCAGACATTGATCTATTAGTGATCGATGCGTTCAGATAATATATTTTTTAATCATCACGGCTTTTCTCAGATAACATTTATGAAAATCCCCCAATTCCCTCCACACCCAGTTTTCTCCCTCCAAATATCCCCCCATAAATATTGTCCCTCCATTTCTCCCCCCATGGCTATAAAAATCCCCCAAATTTGGGGGGATTCCCCCCAATCTGGCATCACTGATAATATGGGAGATGCCGATATTCGCTAGAGCCATAGATAGACTAAGTGTATTATCTATGGATAGACTCGTCTCGTAGTGGCCATAGAGCAAGAGCACCATAGATAATACCATTGTAGTCTGTGGATAATACGAAGGAGCAAATTATACTACAATAATGTAACTACTTCACTAGTAGTGATGGGCGTTATGTTATGTAGCATAGCAGTCGTTTTCCAAACGTTTTCGCTAAAACGCCTGCTACACGGTCGCCAACCGCGTCCCGACAAAGATGACCTTGTTTGTTTACCGTGTAGATGTTTGTTTACGACCAAACGTTGAAACAGCTTTGCCAGTCACCAACCAAGGTCACCTCCGCTGGGGACGCGGTTGGCAAACGTGTAGCAGGCACGTAAGTGACAACACCAACGTTACAGCCGACTTCCACAACAATCTATTTTTCCAAATCGTCTATTTTGCTTTGCTAACGTTGTCTTGTCGAGTGTCACTGTCGTACGTAGAGTTTAATAGGTACATGTATCGTACTGCTCGCCCACAAACAAAACGCAAACCACAGCAAACTAAGGGGGATGCGCCAAGGTAGCCCGCGAATTCAAATTTTCTTACGTTTTTTGCAATTTGCAGGTTAGTATCAGGTTGTACGTTGATCTACTTAAGATTCGCGGTCGTATCAAATGTTTATTTATAGAATTATAATTATAAAAATCATCAATACAACAATCTTCATGAAATCATGACATTAGACACCTTTGCTTACTTAAGAAGCTGTATTGCTAATTCTAATGATAATAATTCTGTAAAGTCCATATTTGTTACGGTCGCAAAACATATTTTAATAAAAAAATCTGAAAAAAACAAAAATACGACTTAATTTTTGTCAAAAAATTTGAATCTCACGGGCTACCTTGGCGCATCCCCCTAACCCCGAAGGTAGCCCGCGAAATTCAAATTTTCTTAAGTTTTTTTCAATTTGCAGCTCAGTGTCAGGTTGTATGTTGATTAAAATATGATTGCAATTATAATAGAACAATTTTACCTAAACATAAAATTGATATTAAGCATACTTACCTTTCTCTAAGCCACAAATTGAGATAGGCGTATCCGGTTCCGGTACGGTGAAGCGCTTTAGGCCCCGCAGCGTCACATCCCTTCCAATCCGGCAGGTAGTGGGGATACGTTTGCGCAGCGCGCGACGTTATCCTCATTGCGGCTCAATTTACAGTGATTGATAAGGATGTCAATCACATACATTTATCATTAAGAATCAGCAGACAGAAATATAAATTGGCTTAGAGAAAGGTAAGTATGCTTAATATCAATTTTATTTTTAGGTAAAATTGTTCTATTAAGCTTGACTGTACCTTTCTCTAAGCCACAAATTGAGAAGTGTTTGTTATCGACTGCTGGATTGGGAATAAACGCCAATGTGATCAACAAAGTTATTAAAATTTATTCATTTTAAACTTTTGATAGTTCAACTTTTAATAATTCAATAGAATTAGTACCCATGACTTTAATTATAACATTACATCGATATTACGATTAAGTAAATCATCTTACCGTTTGATAAAGATTACTGATCGGATTTGAACGACTCAATGCATTTGTAGACTAATCATTGATTTCTTATTTATAATATTCATGAAATGTCAATGCAGAGCGCCAATTTCATCTCCAAAATATAATCTGCCCTTCTCTTTCATCCTTGCGCAGGATTAAAGCCACTATTAGTGGAGGGACGATAGTTTGCACTGTTGCGCACAGGCACTATTATATCTCCTACCTCTTTGAACAGAAGGTTTATACGATCTACCCTGCGAGGATAATTGAATGTGTGCGGCTAGAAAAATTATATTTCGCACACATACCTATAATCTTTGTTAAGTACCTATATAAAGATTATATTAATTGGTCAATCCATTAAATTAGGTCAATGTTAAAGTTCGACTCGCCTTTAATTAAACGCCAACCGGATTGCTTATAATTTTAAGTAATAATATCGGTTCTGGACACAAAAATCGGCCAAAAACTACAAAATCATCACCCCTTACAAAGTTTTCTTTATAATGTACTTAATAGTCAATAATAATGATTGACTATTACATTAATTATTAATGTAAGCTCACAGACTCTGCGCCCGGAACACAATAAAAGGATCATTTCATAAGCTCTTTTAGAAATTTCGAACTATTTCGAACTGGAGCGAATTTTGTTAACTAATTAAAACAATAATGTCCCAAATAGGACTTCTTGCTTTGGGTGGCTGTTTTAATGCTATAATATTTACTTTATAATAATGTGAGAACCTAATGAGAAGACACCAAGTGGACGTCAAAAGGTACGCAACACAAATTTATGTACTGCAATTTTTGGAATTTTTCGTCCTTATAAAACACAGTGAAGCCGGACCGGAGGCACATTTAAATTTAAGATGCAAATCAAGCCACATCTTCAGGGGTTGGACTTTAGAGCTCACGTTGTCACGTGACCATATACACCATCGTAACCATGCCGGCTTATAAGTATTTAAGGTCGATTTCCTTAAGCTACCTTCTAAAATTTTTATCCGATCTTTCTGCCCAGAGCGATGGCCACCCTGTATTAAATTCAATTGACAAACTAGTGGAGGCGGTCGATTGGTTGTTGTGTCTATCAAGACTTGGTTCAAATCTCTCACCTCGTATAGGGCGCATGGAGCGAGCCACCACATCTGCTCTCGAAAAGACCTCCTAATCGGGTGTTACCACCAGGTACATGCCGGTTGCCTGGTTCAGGTGCGCTAATACTTTGGGTATCAGACATGGTGATGGGAATATCCTTGCTAACCTGTAGTGCCAAAGGCGACCGAAGGACCGACCATTGTGGAAAACAGCCGCCTGATCTAAATTCACATACCACATGAGCGTGTGTGTGCAACGTGCAAGTATCACAAAAAGATCTATTTCGGGAACTCCGAAATTTAGAAAGGTTTTCTCGGTAGTACAGAGAAGCAAATGCCATTCTGTCGGGGCATATTTCCTTGAAAGCCGATCTGCTACGTATTTGTATCGACCAGGAAGGTGATATACCGACATGTATTCGATAACGATGTATTTCGTAAGACTTCGTATGTTAGGTTTAGAAGGGGCTGTGTCTGTGCCGCCTTTGTTGCGCAGGTAAGAAACTACAGTTCGGATGTCGCTCTGAATTAATAAGCTTTTATCGGTCGTTAGGTGACCTTTTACCTAAATTACTCGCAAAATCGCCAACATGTTCTCTTTCCTGTACTAACCAACTGCCACGTAAGCTCGCGTTGTTGAGCTGCGCACTCCAACCTGCTTTGGCCGAGTCCGTTCGTAAGGAAATAAGTTGGAGGTGATACTGTGTCCACCATTGCAGATTCGGAATCTGTGACCGAACTTTTACATTTATTTATTTATATATACTTTATTGTGCACCAGATAATACATTACATTTAATCGCAATAGGGAATTGCTGAAGGTCAGCATTACACGAGAATTTAAGCACCCTTGCGGGCTACGGAGTTGGCAAATTCCAAATTCCTAGTATACTCTGGATTTCTTTTAAACTTACCTTGGTGGCTTTTACCATTTCCGATGTTCTCGATTGCAATAATCGAACCTTTGCTGGTGGTAGGATCTGCGCGATCCAATTCGTCAGGCTGGCAAAAACCTTCGGAGCAGTTGCCAAACCGATGGGGAGGTAGGGAAAAGTTGGTCCAATACTATTTAATCTGAAGAAACGTTTGTGTCCTGGCGCGATTGGCAGGTGAAAATATGCATTTTTCAGGTCTATTTTCACTAACCAATCCTGTGGTTGGAGGAAGTCGGGGACTTTCTACATGTTCACAAATCGAAATTTGTCGATAGTAATTTTAAATTGAAGACTGAGCAAAACGAAGAAGTCGCTCCCTTTTTGGTACATGAAAAATTGTTGGACAAAGCTTCAATTCCATGAAAAGTCCATGATGGTTTTTCCTAATACCTCTTGGATCTACCAACTTCTTTAATTTTATATTATCTTTAGTATATATAAAGGTGCCCCCAACTTCCTCCAGACACTTACCCGATGTTTGATTACCCTAGCTTGAAAACGTGGATGATAGTCTATCGACTCGTATATCACGCACGCCGTTCTAGGGTACTGCGTACTTACCGTATCGTGTATCTTTGGTGGCACGAAAAAACTCTTCTGCCCTTCTCTTTCATCCTTGCGCAGGATTAAAGCCACTATTAGTGGAGGGACGATAGTTTGCACTGTTGCGCACAGGCACTATATATCTCCTACCTCTTTGAACAGAAGGTTTATACGATCTACCCTGCGAGGATAATTGAATGGGTGCGGCTAGAAAAATTATTAAGACTCCCCTCTTTGTATTCCTACAAAATCTGTAAACTTTGAATCGTCAAATAAATGATGCGCGGACGGGGGTATTTTCCTTAAAGATTTCTTTAAAGGGGTGACAGACGGGCGAGCAAGTACGCGGTCCCATGGCTCGGCGACCCCACTCGCCCATGTGTCACCCTAAGTACGCGCACTTTAAAACCACCGAGCAAGCTCGCCGGCGATCCAACAGGTCTGAAACTTTGCTCGCAGCCCGCCCCGGTTCGCAGCCCCGCACACGGCATCGCCTCGAGCCGCAAGCCAGAATTTTGTTCCATCATTTGTGCAATGTATGTTTAGTCTGGTTCACAAAATTCGAAAACAACGATACAGTATGAAAAATCTTCACGTGTGTCACCGACGGCGGCGAGCCGAGTAAGTTGTCGAGCTCAAAAACCGCGGTCTTCAAGTACGCATGTCTATCACCCACTTAAAACAACCTTCCTTTACTGAATTTAAAATAGTATCACGACATTCACGACCTTTGCACTATATCAGCCCGTTTGCCAAAAGTGATTTCTCAGTTGTCGTATTTAATTCGGATACCCATGCAATGAATTGGCATAGGCCTTTTTGAAATGCTTCGTTTTGTCAAATAACAATGTGACATAGAAGCTAAAGAATTTTCGACGCCCGCTAACGAACGATTACGTTTTAAAGTTTTCAAAATATCATTACGTTCTAGCTCTACAAAACCTGGGGTAGAATTATAAAGTTTTGTACTTCAGAATAACGTACTTGAGCCCAGTCGGGCGAGTTAAATGTTGCAATTTGTTAAACAATTCGAGTATTATTTGTCTGCAGTGACTGCGACTTGAGGGTAGTTTTGTATTTTAAAATCAATCTTTGCTTTGCCCAGCTCAGTAGGGCTAGGAATATTAGAATAGACTCACTGTCAGACATGCATGTGTGAGTATTATTTTTAACAATAAGATCTTGCAAAGAGGATACTTTTTCGGTAAGTTTTTCAAAAGTGTCCTCCAATTTACTTAGCTTTGTACGGCGGCGCCGCTCCTTTCGCCTACGACGTCTCCTTTTCCGCGCCTTGCACGAAGAATCGCTGCTTCTGCTCGAACCACTAGATTGCGACCGAGCACGTGGGGCATTGTCCATACTAACATTATTTAACACAAATTAATTTTATTTAGCACTAAAGTAAATTTTATTTAACACTAAAAAGTAGGACACCCTTTTTAAAAGTAACGAGCTACTTTTAAACGCGACTACACCGTTCGGATTCCGAACGCCAATGTGGCTTATGGATAACGTCGCGCGCTGCGCAAACGTATCCCCACTACCTGCCGGATTGGAAGGGATGTGACGCTGCGGGGCCTAAAGCGCTTCACCGTACCGGAACCGGATACGCCTATCTCAATTTGTGGCTTAGAGAAAGGTACAGTCAAGCTTAATATTGAATTTGATGTTGTACCCGTTTTAGGTGTAACATTTGGAAAGTTTCCAAATACTTTTTCACATCTAAAACTAAATATTCGGTGTTACAATATTAATTATTATTGCAATTCATTATTTAATATTCTAGTTAGTTAGCCACATTTCGTATTTCCATACAGTATTATTTCCAAATTAATCAAAACAGGTAAATATTTGACAGCTATTGACGACGTTGCCAACTTTCAGGATGCACCCTCTTAATCTAAATTGACTTTCTTGCTATAGTCATGTTGAATATAATAACTAATCGATAATAGGTAGCACTCGAAAAACGGACCCGCTATTGTAAACAGGCAGTTGTAAAAATGGGAGCAAAATTAAAGCTCTTTGTAATTAAATAGATAGTTGTGAAATATACGGTTTGGAAAACGTTGTCTAAACGCAATCAACGTTGTGTTATGTTATCTAAAAATTACGCAACGAGTCAACGACACATCACTACTCACTACTAGACGCTGCGCTGCGTTCAGTTTTCAATTTCAAGTTTATGTGTTGTTGTTTCGATGCGTTCAGTTTTTAGGATTTGTTGTTTCGTGTAATGGCTCCTACACCCAGTGCCGGCGGCACGGCCGCCGGCTTTTGCCGCGCGGCACGTGCCTCCGGCTTTTGCTCCTTCATTTTCATTGCGTTTCTTTCTGCGGCTTTGTGCGGCATGGCCGGCGGCAAGGCCTGCGGGCAGTGCCGGCAGCATGGCCGCCGGCACTGCCCGTGTGTAGCAGCCATTACATTCCTTCCATTTCAAGTCACCTTTTATTATTTTTACCCGACTACGGCAAAGCCAAAAGGAAGGGTTATGATTTTAGCAGTCTATGTATGTATGGATTTCGATAGTGCTCAGGAAAAAATAAAACTGATCAAGTGCGAGTTAGACACGCACATTTTTTTTATTATTACGTACAATTATGAACATATTATGTACATTTATTCCTATTAACCCCGATTCAAAATGCGACTGTGGCGCGGCCAGGAATTACCACGCCATTATTTAGCAAATACATTAAAATACTAAACGAAGAATATTATTATTTTTCATGAAAATCGCAAAGATAAGTTTGTCTACATAATGATACTATGAATTGTTTTTGCAGTTGCAAAAAATTACCCATATAAGCCCATACCATAAATACACTAAATTATATAGGTAGTACTAGCTTTTTTTTACCCGCGGCTTCGCCCGTGTGGATGTCGCAAAATATCCCACGGGAACGTACTACCGGGATTACATACCTAATAGCCAAGGAAAAGGTCATTCTACCGGTGCGCCCGCGTTGCCGTCTACGATAATTATTTTGTTATGCGTAGTTTTGAATCTGTGATATCTTTTAAACTATTCATTTTAAATGATATGATATATTTTAATCTAAATTAAATGCCCAATTTAAATAACATATTTTATTGGATAAGGATTAAATATAATGGTACCGATTATAATAGCTTCGGAAATAACAATGAAATTATTATCAAATTCTGAAAGATTAAAATGGTTGCTGTGGTCTTAGAAGGTAGACATATTATTATGCCATCGCGGACTTTTTTTTGAACATTTTAAAAGATTCTGTAAAACATAATTTTTATGTATCTATTACGGTTTACGCGGCGTACGCCAGTAAAGGTCCCTGTCAGTCCTAGGGGGCCTGTGACCTGAAAGTGACACATAAGTTTTGTAAAAACTTAGTTTAGGCACCAATCTTCCACAAATTAATTATAAAATTGTGTCTGTACACTATACAAATTAATTTCTCTGTAATTTGTGGTAAGAAGTATAAATATTCTTTATAAAAAAAATCTATCCTATTTAGAAGATAGACGTATAATATGCCATCGCGGACTTTTTTGTTGAACTTTTTAAGATGAACTATTCTAAAACATATTTTTTATGTATCTTTTAAGATTTACGCGGCGCCTATAGCTCCTAGTCGGCATGTTTTTTTCCGACATCTTCAACACGTCATATTTCGGCCAATTTACACAAAACTTTAATGAATTTGTATACTAAAACCTTCCGCATGAATCACTCCGACCATTGGAGAAAACCGTTTGAAAATCCGGAGTTTATCGCGTTCAGATAGACAGCCAGACATGTCAAAATGTCCATGCACATTTTTGTACTATGAATTGTGTATAGTCCTTTTCAAGAGTACTTTTTGTGCTTGCTCACAGTTCAAAAATGAAAAAGTGGCTCAGAGCCACTCAGAGGTTTATTTGAATTGGGCTCCCATTTATTAGCCTTTCTTTACAAGCAATACCGCCAAATACCATAAATTATTATAAAGTTAAATTCAAAAGGGTAAATAAAAATTAAATACATTTTTCCTAATACAATAACAAAATCTTTATAATTATTTTAACAACAATATCTAATGTTTTTCTAAAGCTTTTACTAAAAGTTCGTTAATATGCGAGATCAAGTTTCTGGGGTCCAGTACAAGTCCTGCTGTCACCATGGCGTTGGAGAATAGCTGCTCTGACACCATTTTGGCCAAATCCTTATCAGTTGATACCAGTTTGTGAAGTTTCTTGATTATTGGGTGCCTGGAAAATAATAAATGAAAAGTGTTAAAATAATTAAAGATTGAGATCCTTACAAATCATGTACCATGCAACTTATGTGCCAAAAAATACAGGATGTTAGTTTTACGCATTTATGTCGGTTCGATTCCTGGTTAAAGCACCAGCGAAATAAAATAAATCTTACCTACGTTTATTGAAATTTGCAGGTCAGTGTCAGGTTGTATCTTGATCAAAAAAATATGATTCGCAGCCGTAACAAATATGTATTTACAGAATAAAATCTCTCTAAGTTAGCTTTGTTCTCAAACATGATTTCACGAAAAAATCATTCATTGGAACAAATCTAACTTAGTGAATACAATTCTGTAAATACAGATTGTTTATGGCCGCGAATATTTTTTTTTTTATCAAGATACAACTTGACACTGACCTGTAAATTGCAAAACCGTAAGAAAATTGAATTTCGCGGGCAACCACTGCGGTAGTTATTTTTCTAAGATTTACTTTTGTTTTATTAATTTTGTTTCGTGTTTTTTATTTTTTAACTTAAGAGGGTTTATTCTGAAAGTTGGCAACGTCGCAAATAGATGTCAAATATTTCGCTGTTTTGATTAATTTGATAATATTTCTGTATGGAAATAAAAAATGTGGCTAACTAGCGAACTAGAAT
The DNA here is from genome assembly GCA_948150665.1 of Conistra vaccinii. Taxonomy (NCBI): domain Eukaryota; kingdom Metazoa; phylum Arthropoda; class Insecta; order Lepidoptera; family Noctuidae; genus Conistra; species Conistra vaccinii. The sequence continues at coordinate 14,559,117 of OX411324.1, read as the reverse complement.
ATTTATTATGAAATGCAAAAAATAATATCGTAACACCGAATAGTTAGTTTTAGATGTAAAAAAAGCATTTGGAAACTTTCCAAATGCCTTTTTTACACCTAAAACGGGTACAACATCAAATTCAATGTTATAATTGCAATTCATTATTAATATTCTAGTCAATTAGTTAGCCAGATTTCTTATTTCCATACAGTATTATTTCCAAAATTATCAAAACAGGTAACTATTTGACAGCTATTTACGACGTTGCCAACTTTTAGGATGCACCCTCGTTCACAGCTAATCTATTATATAATAAAAACTTTTTACAAAAAAAGAACAACCGACTTCCAAAAAAGACACTACAAAGTCAAAAATAACTTTAATTTCGGAAGTCGGTGTATTTGGTTTTGAACTTTCGTTTTTTGCCACCGACTTCCGAAATTAAAGTTATTTTTGACTTTGTAGTGTCTTTTTTGGAAGTCGGTTGTTCTTTTTTTGTAAAAAGTTTTTATTTTGCACTTTTTAGTTGTGGTACCTACTCCATACAAATTCGAATACCACTAACCTGCTATGTAAATAACAGTGATTGGAAGTTATCATTATAACATCCATATAAACTAAGTGAGAAAAATACGTATTATTGAATCTAACTCAAAAACTATCGAAGTAAAGTTAATAAAATTTATATGGGACCACCTCGGGAGCATACCCTTTCAAACAAAAAAACAATTTTCAAAATCGGTCCACAATTGACGGAGAAATCGCGTAACAAACATACAAAAAAAAAAAAAAAAAAAAACATACAGACGAATTGAGAACCTCCTCCTTTTGGAAGTCGGTTAAAAATCAACTGCCGTCTCGCAAAAACTCGAAAATTACTGCAACGATTTAAATAATTATTTCTTTGTTTTGTTCGTATACAGAGGGGTTTAGAAAAAAAAATGGAAATTTTGACAGGACAATGTCAGCAGCGGCTGAAAGATATTTATTACTAATAAATATTTTTCACGGAAAACCACTTACTTGACATTTATCTCTAGATGTGGCCTCAGCAACGCGAATCTGTTTTCTTCACTTAGATTCTGTGCTTGAGTCCGTATAAAGTGTCGAGCTGCCGCCATTTCTTGTACGGTGATAACACACGGATGAGTTTCCAACTTGGTTGTTGTTTTAACGTCGAATACTTTGCCAGCTAGTTGCGACTGCAAGTAGTTCACAAGTTCGTCTACTTGAGATTGAAGAAGTGCGTCGCCTCCTGTTGAAAAGACATATGAAATGACCAGTAATGAATATAACAATACTAATTAATTGATGTATGTAATACATGTTAAATTAATAGTAAACAATTTTAAAGAATGTAAATAAATAAAAAAGTATGTTATAAGTCACTTGTGTGAAAGTATAAGCACCAATTATGTCTTCTGTGTCTTCCTTAGCTGCTGTCTGCATATCATTCTCTATGGAGACAAGCTTCCTGTTGTTGAATTCCTTCAGTTCCAGTAACACCAGTTCGTCGTACATTTCGTAGCAGAATAACACTTCCACGTCGCGTTTCTTAAGGGACTCGTAGTAAGGCGACGTTTCAGCCAATTCACGACTGCAATGAAAATCAGTATTAGTGTTGATAATGTTTTAGAACAGTCCTATCAATATGTCTAGCCTTTTCCCAATTATGCTGGGGTCGGTTTCCAGTATTGGGCCAGTATTTTACATAGAGCGACTGCCTATCTGACCTCTACAACCCAGTAACTGGGAAATACGATACCCTTTGGTAAGAGTGGTGTCAGACTTTAGGGCTTCTAACGACTCGTAACTACTGCCAAAGATCTACAAATGACAGCCGGGACCAACGGCTTAGCGTGCTTGTCGAGGCACGGAGGAGTCTCGGTATGTAAAGATGGTCACCCATCCCCTGACCAACCCCGGCAAGCGTAGCTTAACCTGATGGATCGACCCGTGCGGCTGTTATTTCTAAGCCACAAGCACCTCCTTAGAACAATACTACATGTAAATTAATAATTTAATGATGTTCAGTTCCCACAAACTTTATGGCCTTTATGTAGAATTCCGCACCTCTGTGCACGTTTTATAGCAAGATAAGCCTGAAGTTTAGAGCAGCCATCAATTGTTGTGATTGAAAATGAATAATGTTTAACAAACCTAGGGGCGGCTAAGTAGTAGACTGATGTCTGGTCTTCTTTTTGGCGGGAGGCATAATCACTAAGCGATGTCCTTTGCCCGCCTGGAAGCTTAGAAGACTCGAACCGGAGCAATTTCGCAATTTCCTCCTAAAACACAAGACACGGGATTATATCAATTCATAATAAATAATTATAAATATGTATTATGCTTCTGCAAACAATACTTTAATATTAAGCACTTACCTTTTCTATGGGATTCTGACTAGTAACAATTCCTTCTTTCAAAAAGATAGAATACTCTTTGTAAAATGATTCATAGTCAGCTTGATTTTTTTTCGACATATCAATCAGGAATTTGATGAAACGGTTGGTCAGCACAGTCTTAAGTTTTCTGGAAAAGGTAAAGTAATCATCGTTTGTGAGGCGTTGTCCTGAGAGAGCTAGCATCTATCAACTCATTCCAGCACACAATAGTACAGAAGGCGCACAAGACGCAAATTTGAAGGTATGAAGCTACAAGTACGCCGCGGCCTCGTCTTGCCGGGCCAACTCAGTGAGCGTAACGTAGTAAGAAGATATAAGAGTTACGCGATAGAAATACAGGCAATTTCTAGGTAATTAGCGCTGTGCGACTTGAATTGCACACATATTCATAAGAAGTTGCCAGATCCGTCCCAGCGCTGATTTGCTGGATTCGTTTTGTCCTCTACCTATCGTTATTTCTCTTGACTAAGGTTATTTTGTTTATATGTATGTATCTATGTATGTATTAGTACTTATTCTGTTTCGAGTTATCTATCAATTATATTGCACCTGCCATGTTTTGTCTCTGCATCACCCTAAGGTTGACTGGTAGAAAATGCCGCAGGCATTAAGTCCGCCTTTGCACAGTATTTTTTACTTGTGCATAAAGTTTTAATAAATAAAATAAAAAAATTGCACTTTATTGTGTCGTAGCAAGAATCGCTTTTTATTTAAATTAATTACGGAGTGAACCATCTGTACTAATCTGTGACGCCAGTGAATTAATAATGTGATCATCGTACAAATATTTGACACAAATGTACAGTGCTACCCAACTGATAAGGCGCGTCGTGAATCTTCGTTCGCACAGAAAAGAAAGTATGACCCCGAAGATTAACGAAAGAATGCTTAAAACTTACAATCAGCCTTAGTTCACCATTATAAGGTTCATAATACACTGCAGCTGTTAGTTCTGTCTCACCTGCAAGCCACGCCCCTCCGCACAATTTCACTTCGTGCCAATTTTATCGGGCCACCAGTTTTCACAAATATATATTTAATAAAAAATACAGGTTATTTAAAATGTACGATTTATTTAATAAACAACCATTTATTTTGTAAACAATAGAAAAAACTTAATCTAAAGGCCGCACTCCTGCTATCCCAATATCACTGTGAGCGTCGCTACTATTACCATCACTATCACGACTCGAACTATCCGATGAGGATGATGTATCTTCGTTGGTGTTTATTATAAATTGGTCCAATCTATCGTCGATGGCCTCTTCCAATGTCATAAATTCGTCTTCGCATTTGATGGCATGATCTACAACTTTTTGCCACTCGTCTGGTCCGATGGATGCGAATTTTTCAGACAAAAGACGCTGCACTTCGGTCAAATTCATGGCAACATTGAATTTGCTTACATGACCTTTCACCTGCGACCAAATGTTTTCAATCGGATTGAAGTCCGGATGATATGGAGGGAGCCTTAACACTGTGTGGCCGTGAGCTTCCATTATGGTATCAAGCGAGTACTTTACATAGAGATGCTTATGACGTTTAATTATATCGTACAATTCCGGTTTAAACGCTTTGATATTGAAAGGTATGTTTTTATCTTTTAACCAATCCTGCATAATCTTTTTTGCAGAGTTACTGTTCGGTGCCCTGTCCTCTAATGTGCTATGGTATGACGCATTGTCAATGACAAACACAGAATTCGGTTGGAGGTTGGGAACTAATTTCTCTTGCAACCATTTCTCGTAATTTTCTTTGTTCATCTCACTGTGATAGTCTCCTGTGTTCTGAGCCGATTTGTACATGAGCAAAGCATTTGGTATGAATCCATTAGCACCACCAGCATGCACTATAATCAACCTCGGTCCCTTCGAAATTGGTTTTTTTATGCCTTTGCCTTGACCGTCAGACCAGGCTTGTTCCTTGGTGTGGGTCGAATGAACATAAGTCTCGTCGCCATACACAATAGGCCTCCCTTCATGACGATACTTTTTTATTTTTCTTAAAAATCGTATTCTTAAGAGCCTTATTTCGTCTTTTTCCGCCAGCAACTTACGGTTCGTTTGCGTTTTCCTAAACTTAAATCCTATCTCTTTTACGATTCGGCGCAGAGTTTCTCTGCCCCCTTGGAAGTCGATATCTCTTTTTAATTTCTCCAATAGCGCTTTTATTGTGACTACCTGTTTTTCTTCGCGGTGAAAGTCATAAATTTTCCTGCGTATGGCTTGGTATGAAAAATCATCCAATTCCTTACGATAAGTTTTTTTCAATTTACCCTTTTTCGGCGTTCTAAAAGAAGGCCCCGCAGTGTTTTCACTCGTATGTTGATCCTTCTCTTTAAGAATTCTAGTTATTGTTCGTTTTGAAATTTGTGTAGCTTCGGCCGTTCGGTCGACTATTTTCAAAAATCGATCTTTTACAAATGTTGTATTCTTAGACTCCTGAGCTTCTTTCTTCATAAACTCGTGCACATTGAAAATTATTTCCCGAGCTTGACTTTTGAGTGGTTGCCCCCTTTTTAAAGAACTCATTTTAAATCATAAAAAATAAAACAATTTTGTTGCCACTACGTGTACTTTTGCCTGCTGCGCGTACACTCGATCAGAAATATGGCGGCTGACTAACATGCCACGCGGCATGCGCTAACATGGCGGCAGCTGCCGACCAATAGCGGTACAGGAAAAAGAAGCGCGGTGCGTGGAGCGTGCCGATTGGTCAATAGCATTTCCCGCGCTTTGAAAATTCGTCTTCTGCGCAGGTACATCGGTAAGCCATATCAGTTGGGTACTACTGTACATTATGTTTATGTAACTTACACAATAAGAGCACTATTTTGTAACAGCTCTCTGCTAAGATTTAATGGAATGTCTTCAGAATCCACAACACCTGAAATCGCGAAGGAATTGTTAAAAGAAATACATGAATAAAGAAACTGTGATTTATTCTCTAATTAAGTAAGAAACACAAAAGAGAAAGCATTTACCTTTAACAAATCTCAACCATTTTGGCAATATATTTTCAGCCTTGCTTTTGATCAGGATCTTTCGAGAATACAATGCTACTCCCACATCGGAATCGCGGGACAGTTCAAACAGGCCTGGTTTCCCTTCAGGTACATACAATATAGCCCGAATACTAAGAGGAGCATCAGTTTTGTAATGCAATGTATATCTGGGCTTGTCATAAGCCTGGCTGATGAATTTGTAGAAATCAATGTGCTGCTCCTGAGTTACTTCTTTTGGCTCCATCAACCAAAGAGGCTGTAATCATGCGTAAATAGTTAAATAACTCCCAGTGTTATCAGGGCAATGTGTTTAATAAATAACAAAAAAATATTTACCTTAATCTGGTTTATTTGCTCATCGTTCAGGAATACAGGACTGCTGACAAAGTTGCTGTACTTTTTGATAATATCTGAAATGTGTTAATTAATGATTATATTATAATGAAATAATATAATAAATATAATTATTAATAAATATACTTATAATAACAAATATAAATTATTATTATTTCGTTTCTGTATTACGGACAGACCTGTAAAAATTTCTTAAAAAAAATACTTGATGAAACCACATACTTTTAACCGCCTCATCATCAGCATATTCTCTGCAGTCTGTTTTTAAGTGAACAATTATTTTCGTGCCAATAGGTACTCCATCTGCTTCTTGTATTACATATGTGCCAGAACTGGAATTTAATAATAAAACAAATTACACAATATATGCCAATATGTCCTTTGTAGTTTTATTTAAGTACTAACAATAGTGTCTAAGTTTTTGTATAACTACTAACATTTGGATCTTGTTGTCCCAAATAAATAATTTTGAATTTGAATATGTTTTTTTTATTACATTACAGCAACATTTCAAATAGATGGCGTGATGTTCTGCCACACAAGTGGACAATTTTATTTACAATACAAATACATCAAAAACAATTTATGGGTAAAAAAACTGTGAAGTATGCATTGTTCAGACACATGACAAATGATCAACTTACCCATCTGATTCCCATTTGTAGCCTTGTGATCCTTCTTGGCTACTTCTTGTAAAAACTTCGATCCTATCAGCAACCATGAATGCTGAGTAGAACCCAACACCAAACTGCCCTATGATTGAGTTAGCCTCCTCCGCACCCTTCTTTTTTATCTCTTCAATGAAAGACTTGGACCCTGAACGGGCTATAGTTCCTAAGTTCTCAGTTAGCTCTTGCTTTGTCATACCGATTCCAGTATCCTAATAAAAATATTAAAATACATATTTGAATTTTTGTTTTAGAAAAAGTTACACTATAAATGCTCCATGCCATTCGTAATTGAACTATAAAGCTGAACACACACATAAAGCGGGTGCGTGTCAGGCGAAGGTTGGGTACGGAGTACGCAGGGATTGTTTAAATTTTAATTCCTTGTATTATATGGATGACAGCAGATTACAATTTAAAAAAGCCTGCTGTACCCCCGACCAAACCCGCGCTCGACATGTGGTGCATGTCTCATGGTGCAGGCTTTGTGTGTGAAGATTAGTTATAGACACTTATCAAATACTAGCTTTTGCCCGCGGCTTCGCCCGCGTGGATGTCGGAAAATATCCGATGGAAATGTACTACCGCGATTACATACCTTATAGCCACAGATAATAGCTAATAGCCGAGGAAAAGGTCATTGACTCCTACCGCTGCGACCACGTTGCCGTCAACCATGATTATTTTGTTACGCGTAATTTTGAATGTGATATCTTTTAAATTATTTATTTAAATGATATGATGTCAGGGCATATTTTTTTAATCTAAATGAATGCCCAGTTTAAATAAAATATCTTATTGGATAAGGATTAATTCATTAATATGATGCCAGTCAAAATAGCGTCGGAAATAAAAATGAAAGGGGTTAGAAGATTTTTGTATGGAGGGTGGCCCTAACATGAGGCCGCCATTTTGATTTTTTTTCAGAATCGCGGAGAATATCGAAAGTTATATATTTAGATAGAAGACAATTATACAAACAAAAAATGTCATATCACATAGTATCCTAAAGCGTCAGGTTTCGGAGTTATTCACCGAAATATAAGTCAAAAACTGAACCCTGAAACAAGGATTTTTTTGTTTTTTTTCCTTTCAGGTAAGTATATTGAACTATGAAAACATAATTGCATCATGTATAGGTAATATTTTAGTTAAGAGCGAAAGAGACAAAAATATATGTATACCCTCCGCCGAATGAGGACGTGTGTTATATGGTATATTTATGTATTATATGGTGCATGGTATGGGCATGACACCAAGAAAATCTTACTCAGCCTCCCGCTGCCTTCTTGGATGATATTATTTATACCGAATATGATTAAAAAATGTTATGTTTTATCCACGAGGTGTATTCAATTAATTCATGTGTAAATAACTTAATCAACATGAAGTAACTACAACATAAATAAATAAATTCGTTATAATAATTGATATTTTTATCTTTGAATATCTCAGAAACGTGACGCTTTATGATGGTATTGTATATGAATTTTTATGTTTGTATAAGTGTCCCCTATCCAAATATATGACATTTATTGTGCACCTCGATTTTGAAAAAAAATCAAAATGGTGGCTGATTTTAGGGCCAAAATCTTCAAACCCCTTTTTATCAAATTCTGAAATACAGTAAATACAGTATAATAATGGTTACTGTGGGTCATCCTTAGAAGCTAGACATATATGCTATCGCGGACTTTTTAAGATCTTTAATCCTGTAGAACATCAATTTGATGAATCTCTTACGGCCTACGCGGCGCACGTCAGTACAGTACCCAGTTGGCATGATTTTTTCCGACATCTTCGTCAATAATCTTCATATTTCAGCCAGTTTAAACAATACCTTAATGAATTATACAATAAAATCTTCTGCATGAATCACTACGTCCATGGTGAAAATTGTTCGAAAATCCGATCAGTAGTTATTGAGTTTATCGCATTCAGACAGATAGACAGACAGACAAATGGACTCGGAGGGGGAGTTTTTTATAATAATAATGTAAGGAAAAGAAGGCTGTAAACATCTTCTAGTTATTATTTTTTTATTTAACCGATTATGTTTATTAGTTATGTTACAGTAGAATAAATCTTGATGAATTGTGTTACTACATACATAAAGTATATCATTTTATTTTATAATACCTACCTGAAAGGTGAGTGTCCTATTCTGCTTATCCGGCAAGAGTCTTATTTCAAGTGGCCTGTCCATCTCAGCCAGTTTTAAAGTATCTGAGTCCCCGCTGACAGACAGGTAACGGAACTTTTCTAATGCATCACTAGCGTTGGAGATCAGCTCCCGAATGAAAACCTGTAAGTAAGTAAGATATTAACACTGGTTTGTCTACATTTGAAAAGAACCCAAAAACCCCCTCCTAATAGCATAATGATAGTTGTTTTTGGAGAGAAACCATTCTGTCACTTTTCTAAAGTGAAGTGAAAAACAATTGTGCATAGTAATAAAAAAAAAATAGAACAAATTAAAATCTGAGTTATAGAACTTATAAATAGTAAATCAGACTGCCCCGTTGGTCTAGTGGTCGCAAGCGCTACTGCTGAGCATAAGGTCGTGAGCATGATTCCCCAGTTGGGCAGTGTTATTGGGTTTTACTTTATGGAATTTTTTGGAAGTAGCCTGAAGACTGGATTTGTGCCCCATTGATGGCAATAGGCTCGCCCCATATTACATGGGACTTAAACATAACTGGCGAAATATGGGTGTACTATATTGTTGGGCAGAGGTGTACCCTCTGCCCAACCCTACAGGGAAGCAAGCATGATGTTATGTATGTTAAATAGTCAATCATAGTATGTTTTAAGACAAGTAAACTAACTTCTTTGTCAGAGTACAGAGATCTTGCTACAATATCTAATAGCATGCGGGTTTCTGCTTGAAATTCTCTTTTTTCTGTTGGGCCTTTTAAAGTTTCCTTCCCTGTATCTTTTCCTGAAGAACCTTTCGGCGGTTCTGACTGAACTTCTGTGGCAGCACTGTAGTATCTGCTTGTATGGTAATTTGGTAGAAATAAATCTGCAAAATTTAAATGATTTCTGTAAGTCTAAAATTGCGTGAAAAATTCAACAGAAAAATTTAATTTTATGAACAGGATTTATATAGGCTTTTGAGCCCTTGGACTGCAGTGGAGCCTAAAATAATCGTCGGATTGATATCTTTTGGATTTAACGGTAACTTGTATGAAAATTCTACATACCATTAACTTAAGATGATAAAAATGATATAACTTTACAATAACACCATAAAATCTCTCTTACCGTTTGGCTGTTTTGTGATTAAGTTACAGGCGGAAAGATATCTAGCGTTAATTACCGGCTGTATGAATAACCTCTTCGCACATAATGTGGAGTTGGAGTAGAAAATTTTCAATCTCATAACAGACATTGCTGTGCAATTTGTTTATGGATTAAGTAAATTAAAGTAAATGGACTTGTTTGAGAAAATCAGCTATGATTTATCACTGTTTTACAATCTCTAGAGGTTATTTTATTTCAATATTTTTTTCCTTGCAATTGTTTTGCAAATGATAGCTGTCAATGTAGTGCCACAGACAGACTACAATTATGTATATATTATACAGGGTAGTAGTTACCCTATATATAATTGTAGTCTGTGGTAGTAGTGCTCTGTGTGTCAGGCTGAGAGGCTACATTAGGCCGCGACGCGACCTGCACGCGTAGCATGAACACCGTAGAAACAGGTATTCTTCCGTCGACAAAACCTGTTTCTACGGTGTTCATGCTACGCGTGCTGTGAGGCTGCGACACATGAGCGATATACACAGACTACATAGAGATACTAGCGATATATCGCTCATCTGTCGCAGTTTGGCGATATATCGCTCATCTGTCGCAGTTCGCGTCGCGGCCTAATGTAGCCTCAGCCTTAATGTCATTTGCTTGCTCTTGCTGTCATTTGCAGTGTTTCGACTTACGTTTTTGATTTTTCCCAAGTTTCTTAATGAATTCTCCCTAAAAATCACAATAATATTCAAAATGTTTTGGTTTAGGGAGAATGATTATAATAAATATTAATCATAATCATAATCATTTTTTATTTGTGCAACATACGTAGTGAATACAGTTCTTAAATTAAAGTTCATAGGAGGAGGTTCACAGGGTTATTATCACATCATTCCACAAATCCACATATTAAATATTTTTTAATAACATATCACTAAAATATAACCCGCCCAAGTGAAATTGCTCGTGTTTTGCGTGTGTGTTTCGTATTACACGTATGTAACTTTGAGTTGATTGAATTTGGTATCTTTTTTTTTTTTTTTGTAACTTAGTAGAAGTTCTTTGTTTACCTAATTTATAGCTTCTTATGACGAGGACTATAAAAGTAAACTATAATTAGACAGATTACATTACGAGTTTGAGGGAATCCCCTTTAATAAATCAGTGGTGCCATATAGTAAAGGGATGCATTCGGTGGTGGTTACTAAAAACAATAGGGTTAGCAACTCAAGTTCAATTTTTCCCCAAAATTCCCTAAATCTCTGTCAAAATAAAATATCCCAAAACCATCCATAATATTGGTAATTTTTCCCTAAAAAAGGGAGAAATCCCTTAAAGTGGAAACACTGATCATTTGTCACCGGTACTTGGGTACATTCCAAATTGCACTGTAATCTTTAAACTCATTAATAAATTACAAGTTTTGTCAATTCATGCTAATGATGTTGAACGAGCACTGTGAGCGCGTTCACCAGCGTTCCGAATTGTTGACAACTCCCAGCTGTCTATAAATCGAAATGCAATGATTGTGAGTAGACATGTGTAAGTAATGCTCCTAATATCACAAACGTAATATCACTCGACCGCGTGATGCCATATTACACATCACGCGGAAGAAATAAGCATCACACATCACACTAAACATCACTCGCGACTCAGGCGTCCCAGGCGCGTCGCGTAATGGTTGTCTCGCTCTCACTAGGTTATATGCCTTTCCTGTTCTTTTCCCTACACATTGATGAAGTTAGAGCAGTAAAGGTATACTTTAGTCAAGCAATATTTTGCATTAAATTCGACTCTGAACATGGTTATTTCAAGTAATTTCAACTTTTACCCAGTGAAGGAAAATCAATTTATGAATTTACACTAAAGTAAGTACCTTTAGTAAACTAAACATGCATTACATATTTAAATTAAAGTATGTATAAGTAAAAATGTAACTACATATTTGAATCTAACTTTAATCAAAATCAAAAGTCATATATCCACCAATGATGCAATGATTACGGTCAGTCTATTGCGATGCTGATATTACGCGTAATGTAATATGTAATGTTTTCGCTCGCAAGCGCGCTCCGTCGCCGTCCCGCACGGGCATGCAACATCACGGCGGCCACGTTCATTCGGCATTGATCGGGTAATGTTTCGAGTGATGTGATATCTCAGTGTGATGGTACATTTCAGAAGAAATGATGTGATGTTGCATTACTTTTCAACGTACTGTTTTGCGCATGTCTAATTGTGAGCACTGTGAGCTCCTATGGCATAATTCGGAATGTACCCCAAAACTACGGTTTCAAAAGACAGTGGCCGCCACTAACGGCCAACGTGAGCCATAGCCGTCGTCAAACATTGGTGATGGTACAATCAGGCTCGAAAAGATGTATACATTTACAGAAAATATCTTTTTTTAATAATATTAGAAAGAAAGAAAGAAAAATTGGTTTATTCATCACAGAAACACGTGCATACAAAAAGACATGAGTAGCAATAGCAAAATAGAGAACAGAAATAGTCGGCAGCTGCACGTCATGACTGTGATAAGAAGGCTTCCACTCAGCATAATGCTGTGCTATGGGGGACCCACAGCACAGCGCTGATTTTCAGTGGTCACCCGAAAAAGACGTAGGGAAATCAAGTCAGGTTCAGTCATTTGTGAATATCTAGGAATAAATAGGTAACAAAATAAATAATACAACTATTAAGTATAATTATGAATAACTAATAGGATATAACATAAAAAATCCGCAGGCATCACCGTGCATAAATAATGTACCTACCTGTCACATATTATTATTACTAGCTACTCTTTATATGTCTGTGATTACTAGCTTTACCCGCGGCTTCGCCCGCGTGGATGTCGCAAAATATCCCACGGGAACGTACTACCGGGATTACATACCTAATTGCCGAGGAAAAGGTCATAACTCTTACCGCTGCGCCCGCGTTGCCGTTAACGACAATTATTTTGTTACGCGTAATTTTGAGTCCGTGATAATTTCATTTAAATGATATGATGTCAAGGAATATTTTAATCTAAATTAGAAGCCCAATTTAAATAACATGTTTTATTGGATAAGTATTAATTAATATAATACCGGTCATAATAGCTTCTGAAATAACCATGAAATTTTTGTAAAATTTTGAAAGATAAAAATGGTTACTGTGTAAGGATGACCCCTTAGAAGATAAGACTTTTTGTTGAACTTTTTAAGAAGAACCATTCTGTAAAACATATTTTTTATGTATCTTTTACAGTTTACCCGTTTTTTCCGACACCTTCAACATTAATCGTCATATTTAAGCCAATTTACACAAAACCTTAATGAATTATATAATTAAACCTTCCGCATGAATCACTCCGTCCATTGGTGAAAATCGTTTGAAAATCCGTTCGGTTGTTTTTGAGTTTATCGCGTTCTAGGAGAAGACAGACAGACGCGGCGGCGGCGGGGGACTTTGTTTTATAAAACAAAGTCTGTCTGTGTGTGTGTGTCGTCTGTCTGTCTTCCCCTAGAAGATCCAACATATTATGTAAGGATCTTCTTTTTGAGGCCGACTGTATAACTGTGCGTTTGCACTGGCGAAACATCACGACAAAACATGTTGAAATCTCTAGTAACTAGAGATTACTGTTACTGTCAAACATTTTATGGGAAATTGACAGAAAATAGAGATCCCAACATGTTTTGTTGGGAATGTTTCGCCAGTGCAAACGCACAGTAAGCAGGTATTTGTTTTGTTGGAACATTGGAAGTCAGTTTTTAGGATGGTTTTCGCTAAATATTTTTTTTTGTAAACGCCTAAGTACAACAGAAATTAATTTATTAAATAAACAATCATTTTTTTTAATGACAAAGCTCAATACAAGCTAACACTATAATAATTAGTGTACACGTACGCAAATATATTTTTTTACTAGATCTTACATTTTGTAATGCTTATTTGAGCATTATTTTCGTAGATTGAACTGAAACGCGCTAAGTAAAGCAAGCGTCAGTCAGTGACATGACAGGGAGAGACTTTAGTTGATGTTTGGCCATTCATGTTAGATTGGCTAAGCCAAAGATTTTCTAAAATTGTTTTGTAGAAGTCTGTGTAACAATATAAACCATTTATTTGTAGTTTTGTGCAACTATAATATCGACAGTGCCCAATAAAATTGTAACGTTTGTAACGATCTACACGCGAAACTGTGTTCGATGTGTTGACTGCATAACTTGTTCCAAAACATTTTTATCATTTGACGTGTTTCTTTATTTATATAATTTTAGACTGACGTGTAAGTCACAATGTTCTAGTGATTATTTAGAAGCAGAGGTATTAAAAAACTTGGTTAAATAATCGGTGGAGTTATAGACACTTGAAAGTTTAGCAACATGAATAGTATGTTGAGGATGTTCAGGACGAATTGTGTGTTTCTGATAGTGCTGTCGCACTTGCGGTGCAGTACTTGAGTATTGAAGGAGGCACGTTAAGGACTTGTGAGGAGTATGACGGAACTGAGGTGAACAGTGAGCAGGCACCGTGGAGCACCTGGTTGGAGGCGGCGGGGCGGGCGGCCTGCTGCCCGGCGCCGCGCCCGCGCAACACCCGCCCAACATGCTGCAGCCCATGGAGGAGATGATCCTGCCACCCAAACGACAAGCTGTTGTTGATCGCCTGAGGTGAGTGTACCATGTTGATATTATTAAATGTTATTGCAGTACTTTCTCACCTAGAGAAATTCATTGTTGTGTATATCTCAATGTCTTTGGCATATGTGGGTGATAAGAGAGTAATAACAACTTGGTGTGTAATAAGGAAGATTGTCATACTTCTTCACTGCTTTGCATATTTCAATATTTTGAATGATAGTTAAAAATTATTTATTACACTGCTCTTCGCCCCTATGTTGTATAGGTACATCATTGTATGTTCACAGTCCACAGAAAATTACTATTAATTTTCAAAAAAAGTTTTACCTTTTAACATAGATACTTTCTGCAGAAAGTATCTAATGTTATTTCCGATTTTTATTTCATATGACTCATCTTTATATTACAATTATTGCTGATAGGTTATTTTATCTCATAAATTATCAGTAGCCATTATAAAAATATATAATTATTTATCATGCATACATGAGATATACTTCTAGATATTATGTTAATTTTTGTCAACTTTGATTGCGACAAGGTGCACAATACATTGAAAAATTTAATAGTATGGCTCTAGGACAATGCTGATATAGCTCTAAGACTAATGTAAAATGATGATTATTAAAGCAGTTATTCAGTAACATAACAATAACAGAATAAAGATGTATTATTGTTACACTGGATTAAGGTATGTGCATCATGTTGAGAATAACTGAACTGATTGAGCAGAATATTGATTGCAGTACGGCATTGTGGTATGTTGACTCAGTATAGAAATATGCTGTTGCAATTAATTTGATATCAATATCTTGAAATCAACATTCTCTACTAGCTGAAAGCTTGGATTATTTAAAGTAAATATATAAAACTGTTTCTGAAAAACATAAGAAATCATTTACATAAGAAGAATTTAAACAAATCAATTAACGAAAAATGTATTATCACAAAGTAGACGGAAATCAAGTCTGTGACCCTGAGTTTAAAAAGCAGGCACTTTGATAGTGCTGTTCTAAACCAAAGGTATTATATAAATTGTATTCTATCATGAATAAACAAATCTATACAAATAAATAAAATTGAACTTGTGTCTGTTTATAATGTTATTTTGACATTATAAACAGACACAAGCTTTTAACTAAATGCATATGAAAGTATAGTACAATCAATACAACAAAAACACAATTTTAATTTTTTTTGTCCGTCTGTCTGTCTGTTTGTTCCGGCTAATCTCCGAAACGGCTGGACCGATTTGGACGGTAGATAGTTCAGGCTACTGGGCGTAAAATAGGCTACTTTTTATTCCAATTATCCTACGGGAACATAGTGATTAAAAGAAAAAACTACTTTACGCGGGTGAAACCGCAGGACGCAGCTAGTCTTAGTCTAAAAATATGGTTGTACTATAGGTACACGTCTGCCTAACCTTTCGGGGAATACAGCCGTGATGTTATATTATGTAATTATGGACCCTGTTGGGCACAGCAAAATTTTAAATAAGTAGTAATAATTTAGTAATGTCTAACGAACTTATTTTCATAAAGGATTATATTATATTACTTCGTAAATCTGCAATCTTTTTTTTCCGTTTTGGCAACTGAGCCATTGTCGACTATTCTGCCAGTGTCATGTAGTGACGACAGCTCAGCAAGATGAGCCGTCGAACTTTGCACTTCGTGGTTCTTGTTAGTAGTTAGTCTTGTGCGAATGCGGACTTGATGAGGGTACTCTGGACCATTTATTTTTTTCATGTCCTTCAAATTTACAATCTTTTGATTTGTACCTTAAGCTCCCCAAAATTAAAATCACCCTTCCTAATAAATTCCATTCCCTCTTGACTAACTTTTCCCCTAAATCATTGCAGTTGTTTAAGACCTTTGATTTTGACTGACCATTTACACAAGACAAGGGCATCCAGATGAAATGATACAATTATACAATTACGTATGTTTAACAATAATAATTGTGTGTGCGTGTCAGCCCTAATCTCATGTGATGAGATCTAATAAAGCAACTTGGAAGTTGGGACTTTATATGAGCGTTTCTTCTAAAAGTTGGCAAATAGCTGTCAAATATTTACTTGTTTTGATTAATTTGGCAATATTACTATAAGGAAATATGAAATATTGCTAACTGTAATAGTGAACTATATGTATAGCATATTAATAATGAATTGCAATTATAACACTGAATTTGATGTTGTTGACCGTTTTAGGTGTATACAGGGTGACTTGTAATTTGACGTACTCCTTCCTAACACGACACACGCGACAATTTTTCTCTATCGCGCGAGTAATTGTCGTCAATTTCTGCACTTTACTCGTTTTCTGACAGCGCTGTCGCGCGAGCCAAGCTCAATCTCAAGCAAATGTTGCTATCATAAAAATGATTTGGTTTGAATAATTTAGAGCAGTGGTGGCCCAGTAGTATCGGCCCGACTTACGAGTTGTAGGTCGTGGGTTCGAACCCAAGCAGGCGCTTTACTTTGTGTAAATAATTTCATCACCACTGCTCTCAAAACACTGCAGCGGTGAAGGAAAACATCGTGAGGAAACCGGTATGTCTTAGAACCAAAAATTCGTAGACATGTGACATCTACCAACCCGCACTGGGCCCGCGTGGTAGTTTACGACACACTCCCTCTTACAGAGAGGAGCCCTGTGTCCCAGCAGTGGGAACATTAATAGGCTGATTATGTATGTTTTATGAATTTAAGTGTTAAAGCACCTTTTCGTTTACTCGTCGTTTACGGTCATGTTAGGGATTAGAATGACGTCAGAATTGTAGACAAGTGTATAACTGAAAAGAGAAAAACAAGCATTATAATCTATAGAATTTTGGTATCGCAGAATTCTATAGATATAATGCTGTTTCTCTCTTTTCAGTTATGTGTTTATGTAGTTGGGTTTTTTTTCAATTATCTCATTTATTTCAAGGTTTTTAGTTTTTATAAATATATCTAAATGTTTAATTGACTCATTACTAGCTTTATTTGATACCAAAATAGAGGCAAATTAATTAAAAAAAAAAACCTTCCTCTCCCTTTTTTATATTTGCAGATACAATACATAAATATAATATAGCCTATGTCACTCACTCCCACAACCGTTAACGCGAGTTGGAATTATGTATCGAGAAATGACAGAAGCTAACTAAAGTACATTGCAATAAAATTGCAAAATTAAATTAAGTAATACTTTATCGCAATCCTAAAAACTAACGGGTTATTGTCAAACGTTGCTACAAGCGCTACGGATAAACTTCCTGTTGATAGCGCTCAGTTTTGTTTAATTTTTTCCTTTAGTAAGGAAAATAACACGACATTTTAAATATTATTTACTCTTTTATCAATTAAATCTCGAAACGAACATAGTGAAATATTTATAGATAGGAGGTACTCAAGTACGAAATTTAATATGGGTAGAAACGTAATGAAAAACCTTTTACCTTCATATGTAATGGCTAGTACTGCTGGTATATAGATATTTTTGCGTTTCTTAATGCAATAGCTTTCGCCCTCGGCTTCGCCCGCGTAGAGGTCGTAAATTATCCCACGGGAATGTACTATCGAGTTAAAAAGTTAATTCCAGGTTAATCCAGGTTATAAACTATCTGTATGCCAAATTTCATTCAAATCCGTTCAGCCATTTTTGCGTGATTGAGTAACAAACATTTCTTTCACATCTATACATACGGAGTGGCAGGGAAATCGACGCGAAGCCTGTTACCACGTATTAAGTACATGATTCTGAACCCCCTGCGTTATTGTACGTCGGTTATTTAGAAAAAAAAAACAACTGCTCCATACATTTTGACTGCGTAGGTATTGCACTTTTCTATGAAACAGCAGTATCTTCTTTTAATAACCGATGACAAATTTCTACGCAGGGGGGTTCAGAATCATGTACTGAACCCATGGTAACAGGCTTCGCGTCGATGTCCCTGACACCCTGTATATCATACATACTACATACAAATAATACAAATTGGAGTGTCTGTTTGTAATTTAATGTCAAAATAACAGCTTTTTACTAAATGCATATGAAAGTCTATCCGATCCATACAACAAAAACACAATTTAAATATTTTTTGTCTGTCTGTTTTTTCCGGCTAATCTCCGAAACGGCTGGACCAATTTGGACGGGACTTTCACTAGTAGATAGTTGAGGCCACTGGGCGTAAAATAGGCTACTTTTTATTCCGATATTCCCATGGGAACATAGGGATTAAAAGAAAAAACTATTTTACGCGGGTGAAACCGCGGGACGCAGCTAGTTTATAAGAATGTTAGTAGGACTAAAGGCTCGTGCAGACCAGCGCGACGCGACACGAACAATAGAATTTCTAAGAAAACTTCACGGTATAATTACTATAACCGGTGTCGCGCTAGTCTTCTGCATTTCGACTGATAACGATTAGCGGAAAGTCGTAAAGGGTCCCCGAAAAGATCAATTTTTACGCGATTGATATTATGTACATTATGCGCAAAATGATTGTCTACAAAATGCAATTGAAGCGATTGACAATAAACACAAAACATTGACAATTGCAATTGATCGTTTCCGATCAATTATGCTATGCTCTATCTGATAGAGCATAGCATAATTATTCTAAATTGTGCCCACTGCTGGGACACAGACCTCCTATCAGTGACAGGGAATGGGCCGTAATCCACCACGCGGGCCCAGTGCGAGTTGGTAGATGTCACATATCTTCTAATTTTTGGTTCTAGTCTAGGACATGCCGGTTTCCTCAAGATGTTTTCCTTCACCGTTTTGAGAGCAGTGGTGATGAAATAATGTACACAAAGTAAAGCACCTGTCAGGGTTCGAACCTATGAGCTATAACTCGTAAGTCGCAGCCGTTACCACTGGGCCACCACTGCTCGCTTTAGATAGAGCAGCAGTACCATATTGCGTACCGTTATCCTCACTCAATAGGGTCTCCAAAAGAGTTAAGTTTTGTACTGGTGTGCCCTACAAAACTGGATACTTAACTCTTTTGGAGACTGTACAATACCCAAAAAAGAAAGATTAATTTGGCATACCCATAAGTGGTCAGTCTCATCTACGAGTGAACCTTCTTGTCTAATTATCTGATCTTCTCAAGTTGCTACCCCACAACAAACCAGTCGGTGCCACTGGGTTGTTGTAGGGTGGCCTAGTATTGATCGAAGAGGCCAACCCTGTTGTTAGAAAATACCCGAGACAATTTGATAAATATTTTAAAAGTAACCAACTGTTTTAACGGTAATAATATAAAGTATATATAGTAAATCTTACTAAAGCAAGTAAGAAAACGTAAAAATGGTTTTCTTCTTAAACTAAGTGCTCTCTTCACTATAGACATATCCCTGCAAGTGCAGCAAAATGCAATTGCCCGAATGCAAAAACAATAAAAAGTATGCGTCGTAAATTGCTCCCTAATGAGCACTTGCATAATCTGAAAATACCTTCGTAGACGATGCTTGGCTCAAGTCAAATCTGACTTTCTAAGCGCGAACGATTGACGCTGTTGATAAAGTAAGCAAATAGCGTCGGTCAAGTCGTCACACTTATGTACATTATTATGCTACAATTGCTACAAAACTGGACTAAGAAATTCCAGAGTAGAGTAGCGCCTTACTAGTCTTGTATAAGTTTATATGTCTGAAGAGGTTAGTGCATCGCGGTTTGCACTCAGTGAAATTATGTCGGGGTCTCGGTGTGTATCTAACGGTACTGAATACCCAGTTGGCTGGCGGTGCATAAGCGCTGCGCTGTGTTTTATTTACATTACAGCCAACTTGTAACTTGATACATCGATGCATACTAAGATTACTTCGTTACAATTTTAGAGATCCTTTAATAATTTTGGTTGCGTTTTAGAAAGTAGAGCGACTGCATTTTGTTTTCGTGCCGGTGTAAGTTCCATTTGCACAATACTTTTGGGCTGATTTCTAAGATCAGAGACCTCGTACGTACAATTTAAATATAGGATAACCTGCAGTATCTATCTAGGGTGCATATCGGCGCATAATAGTGATAACTCGAACTGTATTAATCATTCAGATTTAGACATAATACTCATTGTATTATTAAATTGCAATTAGTTAATTTGTTTAATACTAAGGCCGGCCGCAAACATGAAGTAAATTTCGAGCGGAGAACTACTGTAGGTGTATGATCGGCTTATTGGTAATTCACCCGAATTTACTCGCCCGAATCGATACTTTTATACAACGTGTTATGGGATATAACGGCAACTCCAGAAATTGATTTGTCTACAAATAAATTCTGGCGAGTTACCAATAAGCCGTGTGAATAGTGATCCTTGTTTGTTTTTGTATGGATTTGCTGCTGCTGAAATTCCGAATCGATATTTCGAAACGGAATTCGGAAACGAAATTCCGAATCGATATTTTGAAACGGAATTCCGAATCGATATTTCGAAACGGAATTCGGAAACGAAATTCCGAATCGATATTTCGTAACGGAATTCGGAAACAAAATTCCGTATGTATGTGGCCGGCCTAAATATATGCAAATGTCTATCCGTACTTGGTATGTTGTCGGTCATCTATATATAAAAAATATGGATGAAGTGCTGATGTGGGAGAAATGGAGACACTCGAGTGTCAATCAACGTGTTGAATACTTGACATTTGATCTATCACGTTGAATTGGTAGTTTATAAACTAATCATGATCACGACGGCTCTATGTATCGTCATTAGTGATGTGTCTTGAAGTCAATAGTATTTACGAGATTTATTTAATTGGAGTCGGTAGTACTCGTACCCTTTAAGCCTCATGCAGACTAGCACGGCGCGACTCTAATAATACAATTTCTAAGAAAACTTCACGCCTCAAGGTAGAACAATTACCGGTGTCTCGTCGCGCCAGTCTGCACGACGCTTAAAGCTGTTTTCAGACCAGCGCAATTTGTCGCGCGACGCGACACGAACAATACAAAACTTCGCGGTATAACAATAAACAAAGCAACGTGCCGCGTCGCGCGACAAATCGCGCTGGTCTGAAAACAGCTTTATTCAAAGAGTCCTAATATGCAAAGATTCAGCACTCCTTAATTATAATATTAATTAATTTCTTTCAGAATTGATATCGATCATTTCAAGAATTATAAAAGTCTTAATTTAATAAGAGCGGTCGCTCGCAGGCCACTTAAATATTTTGTATGTACTTTCACACTTACTCATTCGTGAAAAAGAGAGTTAGTATAACGATGTATAGTGATTTGTGACAACAGAGTTTGCTTTTGTCGTGATAACTTGTAACGCAACATTACGTATTCTCATTGCACACACGCTCAGTCTTTGTTAATTCACCTTAAAAGTCTGTTCTAGCCTTCTAGGTTCTAGCACAGACGGTAGGAAAATAAGTTGCGTAGATATGGGGGAAATAGGAGTCGAGTCTTAAGTTATGAGGGCACATGCATTACGTTGGCTGTTCGGCCCGGATCGATATTGGCACCGTAGCTCGGAGGGACGATCCCCCGTGCTAATGGGATCATTTGTAGGGATACACCCTGATCGGCGAGACGGACTCCTAAACTCACCATAAGGATACCTTATTTTATTATACAAGGACATCACTTGTGAAACTTCACTTTACGAACGCAACTTAATTTTTTCGTTTATTTGTCCCTAACAGGTTAATAGAATGACCATAATAATGTTAGGATAAAATCTTTCTAGTATTATTAGATTTAATTCAAAAAGTATTGTAATAATAATTAAAACTCGATGGCTTTGACAAAAACTTTTAAACTAATTGCAGTTTTGTTTAAACATAAGAACATAACTTACAAAGCAATTGACATGAATGTGTAGGCACCTAGTAGCTATTTGTACCTATTATTGCACTGCAATCTCCGTAATGTTCATTGTTGCTCACTTTTATTATTGACTTACTAAGAGAATAAGAATAGAAAAGTATTGATTCAAAAAGACCTATACAGTTATTTATCTCTATCTATTTTAACACCGTTGCAATCACACCAACAAGACCCTAATACAATTTAATAGAGAGGGTTGCGTGTAAGAATGGGGCCCTTGAAACAGCAATATAGTCTTTAGGCCCAATCACTTGAAATGTAATGTGAGGCTTAAATTTTTTTTTTGTTAAAAACAAAATAGAGTTTTTTTTTTGCAACTGTTTGAATGAAATGACCAGGAGTGGTCAATGTAACCCATTGATGACACGCTAATACCAGATTTTATTCGTCAAAGTTTGTTGACATTGAGGTATCCTTTTATTGTTTTGGGTTAGCAATAAGACATTCAATGACCCCATTCAAGTTCTTGCTTAGGTTCAAAATATACACCTTGTATACGATTTTATAGTGGCAATGTGTGTAGTCCGTGTTCGCATTCATTGAAATGCATTCAGGACACCCATAGTCGTGGTAGGTAAGTATGCAAAATTCTTGATCGGTTTCGTACTTGCTATGTGGATTGTATGAACCACGAAGTAAATATACCAGATATGAACGTAGCGAAAACATTAATTTATAGATTTCAAATATGTATTCCAAAGTCTGATAAATACAAGTAAATTGGGAGTTAATCAAATGATAAAGTCATTTGTGCCATAAGTATGTTCTAACTACACGGATCGACGTGCTAATTTACCGCGTAGCAAACATGAGTTATGCAAATACTTGACTGTTTGTTCTTTAGTTTTGTATCTGTAGAAAGATGATCCCGTAG
Organism: Conistra vaccinii; assembly: GCA_948150665.1. Taxonomy (NCBI): domain Eukaryota; kingdom Metazoa; phylum Arthropoda; class Insecta; order Lepidoptera; family Noctuidae; genus Conistra; species Conistra vaccinii. The sequence goes on along the minus strand of OX411324.1, from coordinate 14,536,106 downwards.
TATGTGGGGATTGTCGGGTACAATGTCAGTGACATAGCGTGACACACAATCGGGACTTATCGAAGGCGTTGTTTGCGTAGCGCACAGCCGCGGCGACCGGCTGGTCAATGAACTAAACAAAAACACCTACAAGTTTACACAGTGTATGTACTGCCACACTGCGGCGTGTGCGACATTGCGCTAGGGATGCCAGATGCTCGGGATTGAGCTGGATTATGTGCGTACACATACACAACACACTTAAGTCACATTGAAAGCGTAGAAGTCTTGAAATGTGTTATTCTTTTTTTAGTTCGCTGTATCAGTCGTTGGAGTCACTTAGAAGGAATGACTCATGGATTGGTTGACTCAGCTAGGGACCTTTACGTACGAATTGCTCCTTGGATGCGATAGTTTTGGTAACCCTACAGTGCGCACGGCACCGCGCCTTGTTACACCGCCTAAGTATAACCCAAAGTTTGTCAAAGTTGCAGGTGCTGGTAATAGCAGTGGATCACACTCGCTACAATAAATCTGCTTCCCACTCGATAAGGACAGATGTTTACGCAGTTAACCATCACGATTCACGCTCAATTGTGCAAAAATGTTACATTGATTTGACTTTAGTTTAAAATGGTATTCATTCGTGAAAGTAGTGTACCTATTCAGTTGTTTTCACTTGCGATGCAGTTGACTTTCAAGTTCTGAGTAACTGCATAATACGCGTACACTCATCGTATTAAGTCGTTATTGGTTATTTCTTCTACTAACGCCTAGTCTTCCAGATTTAATTTAAATGTAATTTTATTTGAATCCAAAATACAATAATAACTCTCATTGATAAGAAGCAAAATAAGTATTTATTATTTGGATACAATTTAACATTTTAATTATTTTTAAACGCTCATCAAAAAAATTTTTATGACTTCTTAATTGGGTTGGTTAGGTTAGGTTATGATTTTTATCAGGATTTATCCTTTTTCGTTCCATAGCTTCCTTATTATTTGTTGTAAAATGTTATTCGACTAATTCGACCCTACATTACATCAACATATTTTAAATCTCCACATAAAACAACAATGTAAGCATACACGTGTCGGACTATAAATTTTTCTGTATTTAAAAGTGATCATCACTATTTTGATAAGTAAGTAGTAACTACCCAGTACTACGACTTACATATTCATGAATTTGTTCACTCCGTTAGCGTCTAAATCATTGCTTATTTTATCTGTGACGTATTAATTACACTCGACAATTTTATTATTCTATTACGTACATAGTAGGTTTACATACAGGCTACGTAGTTAGATTGTGAAGAAAAATTATCTACGTGCGTCCTTTTCTGTAACGCTGTGACTTTTGTACCGACCTTTTATTGCTATCAGGTTGAGACAATATTCAAGGATGAAGAAGGAAGTCAAGTTGCACTGCACTTACTAGCAAACAAACAAAGTCACGTATAATAATGAATAATTTACTTAACGTTTTCAAGAGGTTAGCAGAATTGTTTATTTTAATAAATTTTATTGATTTTCAAAGCTACTTATCTATGTTTTTCTTTTTACATGTTGCGAAGCGTACTAGTTAAAACACAGAATGCATAGCTTTAGGGAAAGTGAATGTACAATTGAGGTACCTGCGAGTAGTTACATCTACCAAAGACTTTACCGTGGGCCGTGATGAAGTGCGATGTTCAATGTTAATGATTCGGCATCATACAGCGCTCGATACTGTACCCATAGTAGTTGATGATGATTTTTATACGTAGGTGCAATATAACAGACTGATATCGGTACAGTGACGTACGCCACTAACACTGCTTATGTAATAAATGCTTGCACATAGATTCCCTTACATAACGGAGCGTATACGTACGTAGCTACTTAACATTCTGATTTTGCTGTAGTTGACTATTGTGTACTTACTTAGTGAGTGGGTATTTTATTGAAATTAGTTCATGTTCTATTTGATATTTGCTAATTATTCGTAGTTCGAACGTACACTATTTTTACGATACACGTGTTATGAATGGAACTATAAGATATTTTATTGGCAGAATCAGATTCTACGAATTACATGTCATTTATTAAAAAATAAAACAATTTAATTAAAATCCATAATTAATGTCACTGTTTAATAATTAATCACAAAATATAATCTACATAATCAAAATCTTAAATATTTTACTAAAATTCCATAAAATAAATCAGGGTGTATAAGTAATAAAAAAAAATGTGTGAGAAAATGTCCCGCCTTATTTATGGTTCCAATATTATTAGGATTTACACTCAGACCAAGAGAAAATTCACGAATCACAAATTATTTTTATTCAAAAATAGAGACATAGAGTACAAAATATCTACTTGTTTAAAATAATTGATAGACAACGCACGCCTAATCCGCTGGGTCTAGAAGAAGCATGTTTGTACAAGAGTACCATAAACTTATAACGAAAGAGAGCATTAGGGAACATTTTTTTTTAATTCATCCTCTAGACTTCTAGAGGCATTGATGTATTAGTATACCACCAATGGCTACAGGAGATGAAATTTTATATGGAACTTTGCAATTTTTGTCGATGGGAAAGCTCGCTTGTTATAAAATAAAACGAATAAACGAAAGACTCACGATTCAGAATTTGTATTCGTACCTACTTGAAAAATAATCAATTACGCGCAATTAAAAGAAAACACAGCATTTAATAAATTAATATTGTTCTTTATCGCCTTTTTAGAGACGTAAAATGTTTCTTACATCACACACTTCTAATCACAATCCGAGGGTTTTGAAGGAAATTCCTAATCCATTGCTGCATAGGTTTGAAAAATTCGTCTGCGCAACAACGTAAATAATGCAATGAACGTGGCTGATCTGTCAAAATGAAAGATATTGCCATTTATGTGTTTCTCAAAAAAAAAAGAGCTGTTGTGGAACTGTGCCTTGAAGTCGATTGTAGAGCAATGTCATACATTGTTCTAACTAAGACACTCCTGATTGTCTTCACAATCTAGAATTAATAAACTGTGTTCATTACATTTATATTTTATTTTAATCACCTTGATTACCTCAGATTTGATATAGCGAGGAAATCATTTACATTTCCTATACGATTTGGGCGTATCTATAACTAGTACATGGAGTTGAATAGCTACACACATGTAAATTATTTTGCTTGATATGCAAGTTTTTTGTTATTTGCAATACCTATCTGAGGGAGAGTGTGAATTCTATTGGCATGAATGATATTTACGTATTAAGCCTTTAAAATTTGTTTTCTTAACGGAGAACGACAGTGACCTTGAGGATTTCATCGCCAGAGAATAATACTGATGAATAAATGAAAAGCTTGTAATGATTTTTTTATAAAGCCGACAGACTGTCCGCATTAACATTTGCTCAAGGTGACCGCGCTCGGGAGTTGCGGCTGACTGAGCATCGCTTGAAATATTGTTTGTTAGGAACACCGTACTTGTACACCTACTGTGTACCTCCACTTGTTTTGTACGACCACGGCATTTTGTTTCTTTGTTATTATTAACTTTGCATTTAATTATTGATGCTTCAGGCTAATGATGGCTAATGACCTATATGAACCTGCTTACGCGCAAATACGGTCTTGCAGAGTATGAATACGTGGGCTCAAACGCATTTCGTTCGTGACGTGACTCAGTCTCCTCTTTAGTTGAAATTGTGTTGGAATGAAGGGTGCTCTAGTATTGAGCTGTAGGAATTCTATCTGTATTCTGTGAATTGTGATACATAGTACTTACCCAAACAATACACCGCTAAACTAGGTACACACTTTCTGTAGTAGGTGTCGTAAGAGATGACTCAGGAATCATGTCGTCAACATATTATCAGCTGGTTGGGTTTTTTCTATCTTATTTAAACATTATAACAACCACCACTATATTCGAATCATCGATTCACTGCCCAGCAATTGATTGTAGAATTCGTAGAAAGTAGTAGGGAATTACCCAGGCCCGTTCTTTAGGTCGAAAGGAAATATCATTTTTAAGGCCTACGGAATAGATTGCGTGGTAAGTAAGGACATTACGAATACAACTGCACAACATCATCCTGATTCTTCCGAAGTTCCGATGATAATAATCTGCTATGTATGAACATACTTAAAAATGTCCTCATTTAGGTCCCCGAACACAGGAAAACTGTGTTCCGGATGAAATACAATGTCTTCGAAATAGAAAACAACCTATATCTTATTCAATTTGTTACAGACGAAGGATAGAAACGTATCGACGACGCCAATCAGAATGTGTGCCGAGGTTCGACCAATCGTTCACCGGCTCGTGTGAGCAGCAAAACCTGGAGACCACCGCACTTCAGAAGCGTTTCCTCGAAGGGAAAGCTAAACGGCAGGCGAAGAAGAGCGATCGTAAGCCAGACCTGCCAGCCATCAGTGGCAACCTGCACAGCAGTGTCGTCCATGTGGTAAGTTAACATGATGTCGATGATTTTGATGGGCTTCGCTTCAAAGTAAAAATTGCTACTTAGACTTACCATAGTTACCATAATGAAATGTCATTTTACCTATTCTTCCGTCGACAAACCTCGGTCATGCTAAGCGTGCATAGGCTGACCCCACCACCATGTGGAATACATAGCCAGGAAGAGAGAGAGAAGTTGAAAAGCACAACAAGAAATTCCCAACCTATACATTGCCAATACCTTCGAAATCGAATATATGCATTTTACCCACACAAGTAACGATTTCTTGTCTAAAAAGATTTCTATTGTCGAGTCAGTAGTGTACGATGGTTATAAGACCACTAAAAAATATTAGTATCGTAAGTCCTGCGAGCTTCTTCGTTTGCCCGACTTCATCATTGCAAATTATTTGTGATCTTAGAATTTATCGATGAACCGACCAAGTGCGATACTAATTCACAAGCCTTTAAATAGAGTAGCAATATGAAAAATATAAGACTTTTGTTTAATTTAATTTGCAAATTGTAGTATGAATATTACAGACTCTATTCGTCTTCTACGAGAGAAAACATGCAGCAGCAAACATTATTGAGAACCTCAGAATCTTGCAGTGTAACATAATGTCAGTTTAATAATTTGAAATGTAATGCAAATCCTAATAAGTGTCCTCATATTAAACAATGTGGCCAAAAACAAGAATAACCACTTTGGAAACCGGTTGCGTTCACATGTTCAATCTATGTCTGTCTATGTTCACTTAGGGTTCCCGTTATTCGCCATAAAATATTTGGGCACAATACCGTACCGTAGTAAAAGAAATGCATTTGAAACGCTATTAAACGTCATTAGCACTTTTACTTCATGTATTCTACCGATCAATGATAATGTATACACAACGATTTTTATTCGTAGAGTTACTTACTTTTCTTTGTGTCTATTGGCTCCTTGATTTCTTTTACTTACAAAGAGTAAGCAAAGGGCTTACTCTACCAGCTTCCATAACTTATCTTACCTAGCTTTGTGTTATGTAAGATTACTTCCTCATTACTGTTATAACTTTTAAGTCACGTGTTTGCGTTTTACACGTGATTGTATTGTTCTATTACAAATACAAGCCCGGTTATTACGAAGATTGCTTTTTGAATTCAGCCTACGTTTGAGTTCAACTTCTTGGAGAGTTTTCACGGCTTCCCATTGTTGACATGCTACTAACAAAGTTTTTTTAAATATCTTGTACTTACTTACTCTTTTCAGAGAGTAAAAGAAAAAAAAAAGAAAGTCATGAAAAAGTACTCGACATAAAAAAAATTGTTGACATGCTACTAACAAAGTTTTTTTAAATGTGTAGTTTTCCATGGCTTTCATTTTTATTTTCAAAAGAAAATAAAAATGAAAGCCATGGAAAACTACACGGGTACCTACTCTTACCAGAGAATAAAAATTCTCTGGTAAGAGTAGGTACCCGTAAATGTAAAACGATATGACTCAATTCTTGTGACTTGTAGACGTAGTATATTTTTGATGTCCTTTCGATTTTAATTTTCGATTTCATTAGCTATGCTATTTTCTATTATTGTTTCCAGTTGCATAAACTTTTCTTCTACATTTCCACAACTGATCATAAGTGTTTTTAACTTAAGTTAATATTGTTTTGTGTTGAGTTTCATAGTCTAGTTCTAAAATGCTAGACACAATTTATGGAGCATCAGTAGGTCGAGATGGGAAGATAATTAGTGGCAGCACGTGCTGTATAAGCGCCGCATCGCACACCGGATGTTGCCCGACGTCAATTGACTTGACCCTCTGGCACCGCATCCCGTGCCTCCGAACGCTTCACTTTACTCAGCACGCGACATACTATAAACTATTATAACATAATAGCTAACGATCAAAGAAATTAGTACAATTATGTTCTCAATCAAACGAGTTTTCGACACTAAGTTGCATTGGAAAACGAAATATGTCTTTAGCTGCTGTGCTGTTCGCTCAGTATTAAATCTTGCATTTGAATAATATATCTGAAGGTTCCTTACTTTGCTTTCCTCTCTACGTGTGTTCGGCTACTAGATACACTATACAGCTTCTTGATACTTATCTAGCCAGTTAGTTTACCTGCGCTAGATTATGTACGTATAGGTACGGTAGGGCGGTCTGCGGTTGTGCAAACTGCGCGAGTTTCACAACAAACGCCTCGCATTGTCTCGCGCCGCTCACCGCGACGACCTCCGAGCGCCTGCGCCTGCGCTGTTTTCTGACACATTTTATTAAGTAACTACGTATTACGTAGTTACCATAGTTTGATGTTGTAGAAACTATTGAGCTGATGGCTTAGCAGTCGGAGGTGTTAAAGGTCTGAAGTTTACTGACACTGAGCTTAGTACGGTTGCACATATCCAAAAGCATTTATCAAAAGGAATGCTGCTGTTGAATGAAATCTTTTTGGATTGATCAGGAACTCGACATGTTCTAGATTATCAAAGACGTGTATCATCGCTTACAAATGAGAAACATTGATCTACGATCGAACTTCGGAATCCGGAGGGTCACTGAAGTGAAATCTGAACTAATATTATAAAGAGAAAAGATTTGATTTTTTGTATGTTTGTTTGTAATGAATAAACTCAAAAACTACTGGACCGATTTAAAAAAATCTTTTACCTGTAGTATGCTTTATTATCATCACTGAGTAACATTGGCTATAATTTATAACGATATCACGCGGGCGAAGCCGCTAGCGGAAGCTAGTGACTAATAAATCTTGCTAATAACTTGTCACTTGTTAGCATGAAACTATTTCGAATGTTAGAAAACAGCTTCTCAAAACTGGGCCATAAATTGCCATTATGTAATTCGGAGCACAGAACGGCGAGCTATCAGACCATGGCAATATCTGCCGACATCGACAAACTACATCCAATGACTAAGTTCTAAAGCATGTACACACGGCTACACATCAAGCTATACAGTTCCACTTATGCTGATCTCGCATCGTATAGGATTTTTGTACAATGCGAACTCAGCTTATACTGGAAATGTTTAGCTTGATGTGTAGCCGTGCGTACGAATACAGTTTAATGTATAGTTCATAGGGTGGCAACTGTGAGACGGTGCCCAGCTAGAGCGCCACTGCGCTGTGCTCCCACAGTCCACGACATAAATATTCACCAATGATCAATATTTACATACATGGCTTTAGCGTTATCGTGCTCATGCAATTACAACACTTGCTAGCGTGATCTTCAACTCGCTTGCACTAATTACTGAAGAAATACTAAGCGACAAATGGTCAACTTTTATCTGTTAATTAAATAGGCAAGATTTATACAGCGTTTGTACTGTGAAGGAACTGAACCAGTTCTTTGCATTTTGCATACGTGTAGTGATAATAGTCAGTTTCGCCTTCAATATAATTAAATAAATAGTCGATGCCGGAACTAGGGTTTGCATATCATAAAGATAAAGACAGAAAACGATTATTTTGATACTCAAGATTGAGAAACGACTTGAAAATGTATCAAACGATTTTTTTAATGAAATGAAGCCTAAAATCATTCGGAGGGGAGGAATGAATAAATGAATGAAATGCACCGACCCCAGCGTGGTTTAAGCAGACTCGATAACTTGAATGAACCCCAAGATTTGCACTAGCCCCTGGACCCTCATGCTTCATTGGGCTACAGAGGCCATTGCATATCAAGGAGTAGACCGGGGGGCGCGGTAATGGTAGAGAAGACGTGCCCTCAGGATATGGAAGGGTTTGCGGGCCGTACCGGATATGCATCCTTGAGTAGGCTATGGAATAGTGGAGAGACGGGTGATATATGGAGAAACCACTACGTGGAAAAAGGATGTACCCACGCCTGCTTGAGATCAGTGCGGAGAGATTAATGTGGTTATCGCATAGTGGACGCCTGACGGTCACACTCACACTCCCTTTGTCTAAAAAAAGTCTGGCAATTTATTACTGCACCTTGACCATAAGATTTTGGATCAGCTTAGAAGAACTACACTTATTGTTGTAAAAATTGACACCTGACCTGAAAAGAAAATCGTGAGTGACGCAATCAGAAAACGTAAAGATAACCTGCGATAAATATAGAGATAGAAAAAAAAAACATACAAAGCTATGTACTGAATAACTGAACACGTTAGGTAAAAGTGATTGCAATGAATTTTTATCACAATTTGATCGGTATTTTTATAGCACTTTTATCTCACGTGCCTCAATATTTACATGTAGGTAAAGGTATTACATACCGATATAAGATTATTTTTCATACCTCTGAATTAAAATCATATTTCCTTTTGTTTCAGCAACAAAAGTTTGGGTGTGGTGACTACGAACCGCCTGCTAAACTCCAATGTGGAGGAGGCGGTGGTGGCGGCGGTGTCGGGGGCGAGGCCCTCACGAAGTTCTCCGTGGAAATTGTTCAGCAGTTGGAGTTCACCACCTCCGCGGCGGACTCGCAACCTCAGCAAATTTCTACTAACGTCACGGTGAAAGCCCTCGCCAACGCCGTAAAGACGTCTAGTTCACCCCCCTTACCGCAAGCTCCGCCGAGGGTGCCCACTCCGCTAGATTGCGAGCGAGAATGCAAAGCTGAGTGCAAGTCGGAAGTGGCCGATGACGATTTCGTCGGGCTGGATGAGTGTGCAGCGGCACTAGAGCGTGATGCGGCGTCAGCGTTCCCTGGGTTAGCCGATCTCATCGGCGAGGATGACGGCGACGACGCGTTCGAAGACCTTATCACGGAGATATCGGAGTATCCGGAGTTTATGAAGGACTTCGATATCGATGGCGGTAAACTGAACGGTGGAGGGATGGGATTGGAGCCGCCGGAGGGCGAGCCGGCGCCCCGGCCCTACGGCGGCGGCGAGATGTCGCCGGCCGCGCAGACGCTGAAGCACATGGCGGAGCAGCACCAGCAGGCGGCGGGCGGCGACTGGGCGCGCTACCGCGGCTACGGCGGGTACCGGCCGCGGCCCGCGCCGCCCATGGAGCACCTGCACATGTCGCAGCAGCAGCAATTGCATCTTACTCAGCCGCACCATAATCTACAGGTCAGTACTTTTCTATTTCACAGAAAATTCCTTCGTTAGAGTTGCGTTAACATGGTGATGGAATCAAATCAACATACCGACTCTACTGCAGCTAAGTATCTAAAATTGATGAGACATACAGACAAAATTCACAAAAATTGTCATCAAACTTGAGTCATCTTCCAAGGAACCCCTTCGCAGGCACACTTTGCTAGTGCACTATGTATAACGACTATGAAATTAATTTGTCCTACTCCTATGTGAAGCGTTTTATCAGCCATAATCATGAAAACTTCTGTAACAACTATTTTTGGTTTCCATACATGATACATCGAAGAATGACTATAATAGTATAATCTGCATATTATCATGACATGTTATGGTCCCCGATTAAATAAATTCATAACATGGCGCCAAACTCCTAAAGAACGAGTGTCGGTAGTTACCTATCTTCCCGCTCACAAATTAAATAGCGTTGCTGCGTACATAAATGCACCAAAGTCGTTAATTAAAAGAAAATGTAGAATAAACTCATTTCCTCGTTACGTCATAAATGCCCGTGAATTGCGTTTAGTTAATTATTGGAAGTCTTTTTTGTTGAGCAATTCGTGACGTGAAAAGACATAAAAAACATGGAGTCTGGTGTAGTATCGACCGGGGAGGGCGTGCGCGCGCTGCCCGCCGCCCGCTGCCTACACGTACCTACCGCGGTCCACGGATAGAGGCGAATGTGACGTCTGTGCGACTATATTTTCTAGTTGTTTATCAAGTACCACTAGGTAGAGACGGAAATACATATTCATTTCAATATGAACTTATATTCATGTTAGGCTATAGCTAGCTGGATAGCCAACAGAGTCAAACGCAAATTATTTACTTAACAATAACTTTGGTGCTATTATTATACGACTACTTCAAAAAGAATTATCTTTTTAAGCACGCGAAGAGCTGTCAAATATTTCGCTGTTTTGATTAAGTAATTTGACGATATTACTGTATGGAAATATGAAATTTGGCTAACACGTGAACTAAAATATTGATTATGAAATGTAATACTTAATTAATATCGTAACACCGAATATTAAATGTAAGACAAGTATTTAGAAACTTTACAAAAGCCCTTTTTACACCTAAAACGATTACAAGTTACAACATCAAATTCAGTGTTATAATAATGGCAATTTATATTCATTATTAATAATAATTTAGTTCAATAATCAGCCATATTTCTTATTTCCATACAGTAATATTGCCAAATTTATCAAAACAGGTAAATATTTGACAGCTATTTCCTATTTGCGACGTTGCCGCGTTGTTGTCAACTTTTTCGATGAACGATCTCAAAGACTATCGTACATACTTTATAGTTAATGACATGTACATGTATGTAAGTTCACGAGCGTGTTGCGAATAAGCAGATGTATCGAAAGCCACATGTTTTACTTAAAGGCCGTCCATTGTAAACAAGGCTCGGTGTACGCATCAAGCTATACATTTCCAGTTTATGGTGATCTCGCATTGTAAACGATTTCCGTACAACGCGAGGTCAGCTTAAACTGGAAATGTATAGCTTGATGTGTAGCCGTGTGTACACAGTATAGTCAGTAGTATGTCGTACGGTGTCTTCCAACAATACAATGTTACCCACTTACATAATAGTAGGTATAAATGAGATTTAATTGATGGCTATGCTAGCTTACTGATAATTACGGGTATTGTTTCTGTTTACATCCTAGACGTAAATGCAGCTGTACTTTAATTATCTTCTGAAAAATATGGTTATCCATTTTAACACCCTGTATAATGTAGTTAGTTGTATCGTCACGTCAACGTCATATAGCAAATATTTGAAAGTTACTACTAGACTTACGTGTTTTAGGTCGTAGGTTCGAACCCAGGCAGGTATTTTACTTTGAGTAAATTATTTCATCATCACTGCTCTTAAGGAAAACATCGTGAGGAAACCGGCATGTCCTAGAAATAAAAATTCGAATACATGTGACACTACCAACCCGCTCTGGGCCCGCGTGTTGGATTACGACCCACTCCCTCTCACAGAGAGGAGGCCTGTGTCCCAGCAGTGGGAACATTATAGGCTGATTATGCTAGAATAAACACGAGTCTGTGAAGTTTCCAGCGTTTCGATTTCATTTATGAAAATAATTTAAACGATGATGACGTATAGTCGACATCGTAATTGCTTTACCAAAATGTTGACAACAATTTCCAGTACCTTAATAAAAAAAAATACACCAGGTCCTGTTCTTCTTTTCGAGTGGATGGTAAATGTATTAAGTATGTTGCATGAGTTAAATTGAGTCAAGTAGGTGGCCAGTGTGGCCACGCCAATCCACCTTTTACAATACAAATAAATCTTGTCGTTTTACGACGTGCAAGTGACATTCAACCTTAGGGTGGTTAAGCAATTACGAGGTCGACTATTATACCTATAGAAAGTGTACTTATTATCTGGCTAGTTCATCTTCACTGGATCTGTTTCAAAATGTTGATTACTTTTACTTATTTAATAGCTGTCAAGGCTCCTGCAAACAGGCGCTACGTGACAGCGCGACGCGACTCTAATAAAATTTCTAAGAAAACTTTACGGTAAAACAATTACCGGTGTCGCGACTCGCGTCGCGCTACTAGACGCGCCTGTCTGTACGAGCCTTTACCCAGTAACTGGGTTGTTCACAATATTACATGGAGCGACTGCCTATTCAGAGCTCAGATAGGCAGTCGCTCCATGTAAAATACAGTTATTCAGCAGCATCTGGTTAGACTGGAAGCCGATCCCAACGTAGCTGGGAAAAGGCTAGGCAGATTGATTGACTTTTTCATCGCCTAGAGTAGATTTTAGATCTAAAAATATCTTATTTTTGTTACTAAATAGAAGGTTCGTCTTAGCATAACCTTTCGGGGATCAATGGCGTGACGGTTAATTTAATAGCTGTATATACTGTATAAGTGTATAGGTACGATTGCCACACTGCCTCGGCGAGAATGGCGCGGTAATTAAACATTTCACGGATCTGCGACTGGAATCATGACCTCATCATGATTGTATCTAGTACATACAAGTATTCATTTTAATCTAAGCTCATCAGTATATCCTGCTAAGAGAGATAACCCTTTAAGTCTGAAACAACGGTGGGCAGTGTTTGTACTAGCCGTAGTATCCATACCGCGGCTGGCTACGCGTGTCACCTGCTAAGTGTGTGTTGTACTGTGGTTGTACCTATAATTGCATGCATATAATATTTCTAAGTGTTTTCATACCTACTTAGACAACCTTCTTATAATCAGTAATGCATTTGTTGTTGTTCTCTTTTCCTGTGAATAAATTCCCACTCCCCAAAAAATATTATGCAAAAAATTGCTTAAAACTGACCTTATTTATACATGTGTTTCTGTATTTTACTTCAAACCGTTTTATGACATAACACTCCCACTCAAAACAAGGTCAGAGTATTCATGAGTCGGCTGACGCAGAATCTGGTTTCATGTGTTATTAGAACAATATGTAAGTATCTCATTCAAATCTCGGTTGTTTCCAAAGTCGTGTTGTCGACACGGCCGATGACACTAGAAAATGAATGGAATAAAAAGAGTACAAGGGCCCGATGCCCCGATAGCTTCCTGTACCGAGTCCGGGAGTGAGCCACGTGTCCCGCCACCCGCCCGACACCTCGGCCCTCCCGTAATTATAAGCTTTTCTCTCTCAAGTACAATGTCGTGTTTTAGATGTGAATACGTACCTACAAAAAGCTCTTCCATCAATGAAATACGACACATTCTGAGGTGTTTTTAATGTCTGGAATCATTGTGTCGTACAATCTGTTACAGTACGACACAACTTACATGTAGCATCGGCCAAATTCGAACTGAGTGCGCCTTCAAAATCACCAATCTTGATTACTGCTTTTGGTAAAAAATGATCTTTACGAAAAGCAATAACTTGTAAAGTCATATAGCTAAACACGTTCGTAAAATTGAAATGAATGAATGAAAATTCTCCAATTCATGCTACATCTAAGTTGTGTCGAACTGTATCAAACATTTTATTTCACTTTGTATTTAAAGAGTTGAGGGGCTCGTGGCTAAATAATAACAACCGCACGGATCGATCGAAGGTTAAGCTACGCTTGCCGAGGTCAGTCTTAGGATGGGTGACCGTCAATTACATATATATTACATACCAAGAACCCTCTGCCTCTGTGCCTCGGAAAATACTACCGCCGCTGTTATTCGTAGATCTTTGTCAGTCGATACGGGTAGTCAAACAGAAGCCAGAAAGTTTGACAACCAGTCTGACTAAGCTCCTTATAAAATACTGGTATTCAGATGCATCCGGTCAGAATGGAAGCCAACCCCGACATAGTTGGGAAAAGGCTAGGCAGAATAGATGATGATTTAGAATTTATGTAATAAAGAGAGAGAATTAATTTAAAAGCAATTATTTTAAATCTTCTTATGACACGAAATCTGGATTACTACCTATAACTTTAAAATGTTATCGAAGAACACTCAAATAAAATTTAATTTAATTGGCAAATCCTTTGAACGAATTGCTATTATACAACATGAGTCTTTTAGAAAGCCGCATAGAGGCCTCACCTACTAAGAGTGTCTTACTTACTTGAAAAGATTAAAGACTATGGATTGTTGTGGCGCTACAGGACACAGGGAGTCAGAGGGACTCCTGCCTAAGCGAAATCCGTGGTTTCGGCCGAAGTTACGGATGTGGTTACGGGCCCTACGCACTGCGTCTCACAGACATAGACATGCCGTAAGTGGAGTACGTATTATAGCGCCCGTAACTTCAACCAAAAAAACTTTTTACAAAAAAGAACAACCGACTTCCAAAAAAGACACTACAAAGTCAAAAATAACTTTAATTTCGGAAGTCGGTGTATTTGGTTTTGAACTTTCGTTTTTTGCCACCGACTTCCGAAATTAAAGTTATTTTTGACTTTGTAGTGTCTTTTTTGGAAGTCGGTTGTTCTTTTTTTGTAAAAATTTTTTATTTTGCACTTTTTAGTGGTGGTACCTGCCCCATACAAATTCGAATACCACTAACCTGCTATATAAATAACAGTGATTGGAAGTTATCATTATATCATCCATATAAACTAAGTGGGAAGAATACGTATTATTGAAGCTAACTCAAAAACTATCCAAGTAAAGTTAATAAAATTGACATGGGACCACCTCGGGAGCCTACCCTTTCAAACAAAAAAAGAATTTTCAAAATCGGTCCACAATTGACGGAGAAATCGCGTAACAAACATACAAAAAAAAAAAAAAAAAACATACACACGTATTGAGAACCTCCTCCTTTTGGAAGTCGTTTAAAAAACCGATTTCGCTTAGGGAGTTTACGTTGACCGCCAGGGACGAACAAAGTATCCGAAAGAACGCGCTACGCAACTTCGCCATTATGCTCTTTCAACTCCCATTCAGCTTCAGCGTATGTTTTGCAACAATAAATAGAACCGAAAATAGATAAATTGGAGATGAATGAAAAAGGAAGGTATCGTAGTAACTGAAAGCTGTCTCGCTTGGTCCGTGGGAGTAAGTGACGAAAGCGCGTGGGCCGATCTATTTCCGCAGCTAGCGCGCAACGGTGACGAACCCAGGGGCTTGTGACGTCATACCTGACGCTCCCTACCCAACGACATCCTTTGGCCTTTAAAGCAATATCGGCGATCTATATTTAAAGTTTAGCCGACCCTTACTTTATCAAAGTTAAAAGAGAAATCGGAAATGAATACGAATGCTTCCTGGTCCTGGATTTTAGTTAGGATTGGAATATTAACCTTCTTAATTGTATTGTCCTAGCTATAGAAATGAATTTTATAAGTAGATATCTACTAGGTTAATCGATGGTAGCTGCTGGCTACTGTCCGCTGCAGAATTCTCGATGCGTATAATATTTCATATAAGTAGGTACTTACCTAATTGGACTTTGTTCACAGAATCAGGAACTATATTGTGAGTACTTGGGAGCAATGAGCAATCAATTTGTACATAATAAAGAAAAGCTAAACAATCAATGGAAAATTCTCCGCAACGATACTAAAGTTTTTTCCTATTTCCTCATCATGGTTCCGTGATGTCATTTTAGCCTTTAAATGTGATTCTGAGAATATCAGAGGACAGGCTGAAGGTTTCAACGCAAATGAGATATAAGAATCTACATACATAGGTACTTGATGTGCGATTGTGCGCAGATCATTTCAAAGTAAAATATTCACAGTCACACCGCACACGTCATTACATGCTGGGTTTCTACATTAGAAAGATGGCACAGGATCATTTGACTTGCTGCTGGTTTTTATTCCGTGGGAAAATCATAACACACACAAGGTGATTTAAATATAAGTGTTTAATGGAAACACAACGTGCTGAACCATTTTTAGGGTTCTGTAGTCAACAAGGAAGCCTTGTAGTTTCGCCATGCATGTCCATCCGTGTGTCTGTCTGTATGTCCGTGGCTGACATTAGAGACTCTTAGTACTAGAAAGAGAAACCTTAATTAAAGATAAATTCACAGCGGTAGTTTAAAAGGCAAACTATCACAGCTAAGTAGGCTCTACAAGTTAACGAGAACTAATACACCAACTTACATTTGAAGTTGAAAAAAAAACGAGCGACTCTTACAGTAGTC
The DNA here is from genome assembly GCA_948150665.1 of Conistra vaccinii. Lineage (NCBI taxonomy): Eukaryota > Metazoa > Arthropoda > Insecta > Lepidoptera > Noctuidae > Conistra > Conistra vaccinii. The sequence continues at coordinate 14,519,965 of OX411324.1, read as the reverse complement.
GCATATGATGTGTGATAATTATCTGACATCTCACCTAGGTGATATGCAACATTAAGGTACTTAATAGGTAATAAATAAGCAACATTAAAGGGGTGGGGCCTCGTCAAGGTCGTTTTTGACGGCAAAATCTAGCACCGCGCGCGCTCATTGGTCAAATCTAGCGAGCGCTTCGCGGCTTCCTGTAAAACACTTCTGTCCCTTTTCACGAAATCAACCCCACAGATTTCTCAATCCACAGGTTGCAGGAAAGCGAGAGGAAAGAGGTTGCACATCAAAAGCAATTTCTCTCATATACATTCCGCTACATTTGTTTATGGGATAAATTCATCCCATCTACGGAACCCTTCATTGTGCGTGGTCAGACACGCACTTAGCCAGTTTTTAAAACAATAATTTGCCTTGCGCACTAATGAGGTTGTAACATAATATTTTTCGAATTTTCTTTTTGTCATTCTGAAAATGAATGGGTCAACTTTTCATTTTCCCGGTAGGTACTTAACAAATATAGCTATCAAAAATTTAAGTAAGTACCGATACCACGATGAATGCCGATACCAGAAATGGACCAAAAACCTGTTTTTTTTTTAGCAAATAATAAATATTCATTATGTAGAGTTGTCGCAAAGAAATCAAAACCAATACTCTAAACGTACCTTAAAGATTGTCCATATTACAGCGTTTCTACCTGCGTCCTTGATAACAATCCAACCAAGGTATGGGTCATACGAAAAAGTGATGTACGGATGGATAAGAGCGGTGCCGTTAGGTCGTCTGGCTTGACAATAGTGCAAACAGCATACGGGTTAGCGGACTTAGAACGATATGATATTGTTGGAGAATAACAAAAATCGCGGGTGCAAGCGGACGAACCGCTCGCTCCAAACAGGTTTGCCGTGCGTCGAGGCTTGAGAGCTCGACGGCGACGATGACGTGTGCTCGCCTCCGCTAGAATGGCAGCTGTCATCCACTCGTCGCTGCTTGTCGCTCTAATATTTTGTCATAAATCCACTAATCGATCTATCAATCCAATCACGCCACCTCCATTTTTCAATCAATTAATATTGAATGAAGTATTAGTTACTCAATCAGTCAGCAATAAATATTCAAGCAGAAAACATTTATATACGTATAAATGTCATATTGTATAACATAACCGATGCGTTTGAATTTGAACACCTTTGAAGTTGCTAAGGGATTTGATTATATGCTAAGGGTTTGCAAATTGACAGGTGCTTTGGAATTATTTACCACAAAAGCGGATAAGTATGAATATACGTACTAATTTATTATTCTATCTATTTTACTATGGTAGTGAACCAATTGATAAAAGTTGCTGAACAGAACACACTTCATCAAATAGATGTACAACAAACCAGCAAAAAAAATACGGTAGGCGTAGTCGCTAAAGCCAGGAGCCCAATCTTGAATACGGCGATAGTCCGGTGACCGGTCGCCTAGTACGAAGGCAAGGCAGGATGACATCCGAATCCCTTCGCGCCTCGTTAGGTGCGTGGTTTCATTTTAATACGATGGTCGATCATATTAATTTGTAGTTCTACTGCCACTGGGGGCCATTCTTGGCTCATCGAAGTACGATTTAGTTAGATTTCACTCGCGGAGCTTTTGTTTTCCGAGAATATCAGGTAGTTCATCAAAGTTTCATAATTAGGCTTCCATTGGTTTCATTATGGAAACAATTGTACAATTCCCGAAGTTAGATGTTTCTGGTTGTTACCAGGAACTTTTCATTGCTACGTTGAAGTATTACTTATGTATGAGGCTGACATGCCATTGTGGATAAAAACCTCGTACAAAAATTTAGAATAAAAATAAAGTATTACTTAGACATTTTGCTTTAGAGTTGCTCTATCTGCTTCGTCCATTATCTCCAGCAGGACTCCTCTCTGTAACTTTGGCCCGGATCCCGTCAGGCATTCGTCCAACACAATCCCGGTTAAATGACATTTTGAATAGTCTAGTCAGCAATTTTTGTTGTGTAGGAATATTTGTTATGGACTTCTCCGTACTAATACCTATTATAATTAATGCGAAACTCACTTTTATCGGTCTGTTATCTTTTCATGACCTTAACAGCTAAACTTATTTGGATGGGTACACGGATATACCTTGGATGGGTACACGGATATACCATGACCTGGGTTAGGACTAGGAGCCCTACGACATTGGATACCTTTTTATACCAGTACCCTAATTACGTAATACACGATCAATCAGAATTTGAATCGTTTTGAAACAGATTGCTTCATAAGTTCGAAAAAAAATCTGCTCAACAACGTAAAGAACCCAATGAATATTGTTGAACTGTCAAAATGAAACAGATTAGTCGGAATCGTTTACAAAAATGTGTTGCGTAATTAGATAGCTGTAATAAGTTTCCGTAGGATAATTTGCGACCACCAAGCGGGCGAGGCCGAGAGCAAAAGCTTATAAGTAGTGCCTTATATTCTACACCTAGGTTTATAGCTTTTAGCATTGGTATATCATCCATACGCATCGCATCGTATAATCTGTTATATTATGCTAAACCATAATGACAATAATGCACATTGCATGTTACGGGGGTTGTGGGTGCGGAGGGTAGGTGTGAAGGTCCTTTCTAAGGGCTTTCAGGGACTTATTTCGTATAGGTTACGTCTGTATCCTCATTACACAGAGAATCTTTAAGTAAGTTTGAAACCCTAGGAATTGCCATGACTAGGCCCTCAGTACTGCGGTGCTTGTTGCTATGCTGCTGTAAGACTTCACGTACACTCCTAAGAAAGGAACGCCATTGGTTGGGCGATGACGTAACGCGGTCCCATGGCGAATCAATATTTCGTATACTTAAATACCTAATTACGTAACGTAAAGTCCATAACTTTAATCGCGTCTTTCAGTAAACAGAATATCTCGATTTATTTTGCTAAGGTTTCTTGGAGAGTCGGTACTAGTATTCACTGGTTCCATGCAGATGTTACGTAAATTGATGCCCGTATCAGTCTGAAATGTTCAGATAAATAGATTAACATATAGGTATCTATATTTGCTGATATCTAAGTAAACAGGCCAAATTCCACACGGCTAATCAAGAATATACGAGTACATACCTACCTTGTAAACACGAGCAATTTAAATAAAAGTGCAAAACAAAAAAAAATGTTAAAACAATCTGTTGTTTTAGCAAATGTAAAGAAAAAGTAAATTTTTCGAAGCCACAGCAAGAAATAAAAAAAAACTTTTAAACTTGATACGGTTTTGCAAGAAACCAATGAAGAACCAAATTTTATTTTCCTGCCTTTTACTCTAAAGGTAAAAAATCTTCTCTAACGAAATCTGAGCCGAGAGTGTGAACAATAATGATAAAAATGTTAGTTACTAATAGGTATAAAAGTCTCGTGTTATCTCAAACAACAGTGACGTTACTATCGGTATACGACTGGCTGATATAGGAACTGCTGCTGTAAAAACTGTTCTAATATCTATCATACTCGTGTGATCGTTACTCAGAACCATAGATATAAGAAAGCAGAACCAATTCGAGAAAGCTGTTTTAAAACTAGTCTAGCTTCTGCCCGCGACTTTTTCCGCGTGAAATTTCAGCCCCCGAACCATCGAGTCGCCCGCACGTGCTTTTACTTCGATTTCGCTTCGCGTTCTTTCAGTTTTTTTTTCTTTTTGCTTGCCTTCTAGGGGTCGTGTATTCGTGATGTTGAATGGTCGTAACCTTCCTCAAGAATTTTACTAACAAATGCCAAAAGAACTTCAAATCCATCCTTGTTGGTCTAGTGGTCGCAAGCACTTCTGCTGAGCATGAGGTCCTGGGTTTGATTCTGAGGTCGGGCAAAGTGTTATTGTGTTTTTCCATCAGGAATTTCTCAGTAGTAGCCTCTGGAGTCTGGACTTGTGCCCGATTAAAGGCTAGTGCAGACTAGCGCGACTTGTCGCGCGACGCGAGACCGGTAATTGTTCTACCGTGAAGTTTTCTTAGAAATTGTTTTGTTGGAGTCGCGTCGCGCTATCGCGTTGCGCCGGTCTGCACGACGCTTAATGGCAATAGGCTCGCCCCTATTAGGCGAATTCGGTGTATAATATAGGTGCCTAACCTTTAACCTACACCTGTGCCTAACCTTTCGGGGTACCGGCGTGATGTTATCTATAGTTATACAGGGTGTCAGGGACATCGACGCGAAGCCTGTTACCATAGATTCAGTACAATCGCGTCGATGTCCCTGACACCCTGTAAGTATAATTTGATTGCTTTCTCAGATATTTTTTGTCTATGATACATTAGATTTTGATCGAATTTCCCGATCAAACATGCATTATCGTTCAGCTATCTGTTGAGTATAAACTCAGTACAACAACTAATAGTTATAAATCTCAAGTAGTTACGCAATATTTACGTTTTCATGTCCCACGAATAGAAAATCTAGGTAGTCTAGGTACTCATGACTAAATTACCTATTGTATTTAAATACATGAGAATGTCAGTTTCTATGAATTTAACAATTGATGTCTTTTATCCGAACATCATCTTTAAAATTAGTTTACTCACAACTCTCAACAATTTATTGTTGTAAACTAATTTAAGATAAGTAATTATTATTTAAGATTATTTTTTAAGAAACAACGAACGTGACTTTTTTTTACATCACGTAGGTATGTTGTTTCTTTAACGTCGATTATTTTCATAAGTAAGAGCGAGCAAGTATGTTTACCTGCATTTATCATATAAAATTATAAAATAAAATTAATAAGTCCAAAGCATTCTGTAGGTTTACAAACGATAGAACGTGTGAAACTGAAAACAATAGACCGGACCATATAATTATATTGGGTGACTGGTAATTAGTGACCGATACTTAAACACGTGACTTTACTCATCATTATGAACAACTTTTATTATGGGGCCAAACCTGAAATCGCGAAAAAATAATCAGCTGTTCCTATTTACATAAAATTATTAACTTTATTATGAGATTAGAAACAAAATTATTTTCATCCGACATTATCTTCCTTCACTTATACAGTCTTCACTTACTCACTTATACACAAAAACTGTTACCATGGATTCAGTTCGTGATTCTGGAAGCCGCGCCCCAGCGCGCGTTGAAATCTTTCGTCGGTTATAAAAAAAAAAACTGTTGTTCCATACATTTTGACCGCGTAGGTATTGCACTTTACTATGAAACAGAAATTCAAAAATTTCAACGCAGAATCATGTTCAGAACCATGTTTTGAATCCATGGTAAAAGTTTTTGCGTCGATGTCCCTGCCACCCTGTATAGCGACGCGGCGCGGTAGCACGACATGGCGGCGGCGCGGCGTACTTTCAGTAAAAAGATTTTCCGCAATTTTCTTTCACTATCGGTGGATCAGTTTCTCACATGCACTGAAATAAGTACAGTACTTATACTTACCGAATATCAAGATTTGAGAACACACTTTATATGATAGGATTCAATTTCTTTGTGTGCCCTATGTAAATACGATTTTTGCTTGGTCTCAGGTGTCAGCAGCGCAGCACATGCAAGTGACCGGCGCGGGCAATGGCGGGCACGTGTCCGTCGCTGCCCAACAGGGCATGTACGCCAGCTTCCACAACCAGGGCACGCCATCGCCGCAACACCATCAAGGTAAATATCAACAAAAAGGTTTCAATAAAGGGCTGAGAGGTGACCTCCGCGGATCGATCAATCTGCGGAGGTCATACCCGTTCGGGGCTCTCTCCGCTTCAAAATACCTACAAGACTGACATACATGTTCATATAAATTTTGGATGACTATAAAACAGAACATAGGGATAAAAAATGCATGAATAAAATGAACACATTATTTTTAGTAACCATAAAAGTATTTTTTTCGCTCGTTTTATAACAAGAATTTAATTTCTTCAGGATCATCACAGTGCATGCAAGCATCGTTAAAATCTAAATAAGTTTGAATGAATTGAATTAAAACATTAGATGAATGAACAAATTCACGAGTTGTTATCAAGCGCATGCGTATTAACGCTTTCTCAATACACGACGAGTCATGCTAATGACACGCTAAAACTGATGATTCAATTCCGGTCCATTGATATTGACGAGAGTCATTGTGTGCCTAATATATATAGTTAATTTATTGTGCTATTTTTTTAATGTTTACTGACTTACTGACTTTTTGCGGCTTTACTAATGCTTCGGTACTGTATTATACGAATTACGATTCGTTATATCTTATCGTAAGAGCTGAATTACATTTCGTAATAAACTTCTACAATGGAAACAGCATAGGTTAGTTCGATTACTAAAATTACAACGGCTAGCAAGCCAACGCTCGAACAGGGGGATGCAGTTTACAGTAGGACATACGCCCTTGAATCCACAAGACAATTGGCCTTTCGTGACATTGTGTAAACCTTTATAATATTAAAAGGGTCGGTGTGTACATAAATAATTTAATACTGCTTTACTACTTACAACAATCGATGACTATCTAGTAAAATATCCCAGGTACAAAGTATTAAAAAGCAAAGAAACCTCGCGTGCTAAGTTTATTTTTCATCATAACAACACACATGCGCGTTGGACACATTGTACATAAGTTACAAGCACATAGTTCATGGTATGTAGCCGCAGTCAAACTATTAACATCTTTATGCTATTGCGTTAAGTGATAGCGTGTGTGTAAATGCAAGGTGGTGTATGTGTTACTGCACAATTAGAACGGGCAGAAGGCTCACTTTACATACATAATATATCTACATAAATACACACATTTTTCCCAAGGTGGTAGGCAAAAACGACCATCCATCCATCCACCATCCCATCCGCCATTTGCTACGGTCCTTACAAAATTCAACGCCATAGTCTCCTCTGAAGAGTCTCAGCGACAAATCTCTCTCTAATGGATCGCAGTGCAGTCTACACAGATTTCTCGTCTCCTATATAAAATCCAAAAAATTAGGGTGGTCGTACTTAAAAGCCGCAAGTCCATTTTAAAGTTGCGCAGCATGATTTGTGTTACTGAAAACACAAAATATCTCATTTTTCACTATTGTATGCAATGTTGCCAGTAACGTGTTTTCAAGTTATTCAACAACACAAAAAGATTTTACAACGACAATCCTTCGTTACTTGCTCTTCAAGAATAGGATGAACTTTGTGATAATTATGATGGGTTGCCTTGCTCTTAACCAATTTCGTCTTACAATATCTAATTAGGATCTACTCAGCAGACATGTCACATTTATTGATATTTAGTCGCATTCGGCGTCTCTTTGTAGTCTGAAGAGCGTGGAGCTTCTGCAACTCCAGTTTTACGTAACCCGTGTGGTGAGTGGTCGAGGGGCGGAGGGCCGAGGTTGACGCTCTGCGAGAATGCGCCAAGTCGCGCACCTCGGATGAGGATGACATTAGATTGACGTGTTTATTACCTACGCACTACGCTGCACTTGCATCCCACTCTACATTTATTTACATACTTCGGGTGTGTAGAGGGGTTTGTGCTCGATTCGAACTACAGTACTGTATTGATTATTGTAGTAAGACGAGTACGAGTACGATAAGGGGATCAGTAACAAAACATCAAGCCTGTAGTATTTCCCGAAGGGGAAAGGCATCCACATGTTTACAGCCAGGTGATTTCAGTTGGGTTAATTGATCACATATTAATTATCAAGTCTTGTGAAAAATACAAAAGATTATTTAAGTATTTTTATTAAAGATTAAGTATGTAAATCATAAATTGATGACCAGTAATGTTTGAATTTAGACCTGCTGTTATTTAAGTATTTTTATTAAAGATTAAGTATGTAAATCATAAATTGATGACCATTAATGTTTGAATTTAGACCTGCTGTTATTCAGGAAAAAGTTTCTTCTAATCGTTGTATTCATAATTTCGGTTTCTGTTCTACCTGCGTTCTTTAAATTTTTCCTGGGCGTTGTTTGTGGCGGTTACGTACGAGAGATTAAACCTCTGCTACATACCTACCTATGTACAGATCTCGTTTAGGTGCTGACGTATTATGTACCTTTTGTTGCTTACTGATTGTTTAAAATAGTGAGTGGAATATTGGATCATCATCATTCTCATATATAAGACAAGAAGACAACTAAAGACATTTAAATATAAATATCTGTGTATTGATATTTAATCTGAAATGTTACATAAGCTGCGAATCCTCGGCAGTCAGGGAGGCAGTATTTTATGTAACGTAATGCTCAAAATCGAATCTGTAACGTTAAATTATTATCTACAGGCGAATGCTCCCGGTGAGAGAGCACCTTAATATTAATAATGATTTAATTAAACAATATTACTTTAAATTTTGATGTCTGAAGTTTCTTCGTAACAGAGGTGACGACTAATAGAAAAGTATGAAAGAAAAAAAGGCCAGAGAATGATGATTAACAAAATGTTCGTGTCATGGTTGCAGGTGGCGGCTGCGACTCGTACTCGGTGTCTCAGTCGCAGAGCATCAACTTCTCGCAGGCGATGCGCGCGCGGCCGCAGGGCAACCCGCAGCAGCAGCAGCAGCAGGGCGGACCGCCGCTTGGTTAGTATAGTACCGCACTAAGATACTACTTAAGTGTATTCCACACCTGAACAGACGCCAATTTCAATACACCTAGTGCTCGATTTCACATGGTGAGCAGGCAAGTTGGAATCACCAACTAGCCTGCTCTCCCTCTTACATTGTTACTTTTAAATACCCATTGTTAATATTTTACATTAATTATTTAAATACTATATTTTTTCCCCTTTTATAAATAAATGATTATTATTATTATTTATTGAAGTACATCTACCTACTTTGGGTTGGGGTATTTATTTGGCTGGCAATTTGAATACTTTGCTCTTTCATAGTGAGATCTGTGTTAGCCAATGGCTGAACTGCATGTGTTGCTGACAGAAAACAAATCGAAGTTCGAACTTACCTTCATCTATATTTTTCTTTACCACCATAGGCGTCGCCGCAGCCGGCATATCACGTGAACAGCAAGCGAAAATGCTGCAACAACAACAGCAGCAAATGTTGCGCGCGCAGCAGCAGCAACAGATGCGCCCCCCGCCGCCCGAGTACAAGGCGCGCTTCGTGGGCGCGGGCGGCGCGTGCGGGCCCGGCGGCGCGGCGTGCGGGCCGGGCGGGGGCGCGGGCGCGCCGGGCGCGCTGGGCGTGCGGCGCGCGCCCGCGCCCCCGCGCCCCTTCCCGCACCACGCGCGCACGTACTCGCCCGAGTGGCGCCACGTGCTCATGCAGCAGCAAGCTTCCAGGCAGCAGTTCCCGCATCATCATCAAGGTGAGGGTTCTAAACCATTGTTTTTCTGATGGAACTAAGCTGTGAACATTAAATGAAATATTAGCTAGCTAGCTTCAGCAATGTAGTAGCAGGGCTGACTGTTCCTAGGCATAGTCAGCTATATTAAGAAAGGGGACGATGATTTAAATTTCACCACATTTGGAAGCTATTTGCAGCGGCAAACCCGATTCCAGTAGATACTGCTAAAATAAGACACTCAATATAATCATGGTTCTGCATTTCAGGCTTCAGTATGGGCACGATGGGCGGCATAACGCAGCAGCAGCAACAACAGATGCAACTGCAACAGGCGCGGTTGCAACAGCAACAGCTTTTGCAACACCAGCAGCAACAGCGGTATGTCTTTCCTTCTTGCAAGAAATTTCCTTTACCCAATACTGTTATAAATTATTCTATAAGATAATTCAGATTCATATCTTCCCGAGTAAAAACACATAGAACGAAGAGATGTCATGATAAATGGTTCCTTCGTTATTAGTTTTCTTATTTCGGACAGGCGTGAATGTAGTGTTATTTACCACTAAGGCCGGCCACATCCAGACGGAATTCCGTTTCGAAATAAAGATTCGGAACTTCAAAGGCAGTAAATTCTTCCAAAATCAAAAATCTATTCACACACGTACCTAAAGTAAGTAGTTCTCCGTTCGAAATGGAATTCCGTCTGGATGTGGCCGGCCTTTTTTGTTGATTTGCCTTCGAAATTCCGAATATATTTCGAAACGGAATTCCGAATGTATGTGGCCGGCCTTACTAGTACTTTTTAAATATTTTTAAACGTCAGTCAGTTGTATTGTGTGCTGAAGCCATTACATACTTATCAGACAGTTATGTTATTACGTAGTTGCTCATAATTGTGTTCTACTAGTTGCTCATAATTGTGTTTACGTTGTAGGTCCAACCAACAACAGTCGCCCATGTCTCATCTCATTATGCAACAGAACCAGATGATGAGCGTGCAAGGACAGGTAACGTGTCATATGTTGTTGTTATTACACACTATTCTATAATATTCATTAATAAAACCTTTTCTTCAGCATGTTAACGTTTATATTTGTTTACAGATGCCAAATATTCACATGAGCCAGTCTCAGAGCATGTCCATGCAACAAAGCGGCATGGGCATGGGCCACCAGGGCAGTCCCATGCAGAACGGGCCTATGCAAGGTCAGGGACCAATGCACGCGCAGAACAATCCTATGCAGCAGAACTCTATGATGTCCCAGAATGCCATGCAAAACCAGAATGGGAATGTCTCGCAGCACTCGTTCCCGTCGCTCCATAACACGTCTTCCTTCACAGGACAAACTACAGACTTTAATCTTGACTTCCTTGACAACATGCCTTCCACGGACGCCAGCAATCTCACCGCTCAGGAGCTCCTCAACTCCTTAGACAACTCGTTTTTGAACGACATCCTTTAAATTATAAATGACACAGCTATATGTGTTCGTTTTAGAGTAATATAATTACTAATTGACCCAATTTAAAGTCAATTAGACTTTATCATATTCGGGTTTTGTCTACATAATGTGTTTATTATACCTTCTAAAAAATACAAATGTACGACCAATATGGAACAAATGATGACCAAAGTTATTACACAGGAATTTAACAAGGCCAGAGTGGAGTATGGCCAGTAGAACCTACTTACTACTTACGAGTATACTGTAAGTGACCGACAATCAGCCACTTTACATTTTGGACCACATTGTTTTTGTAGACTATTTATTATGAAAAATATCAATTTCGTAGTGTTTATAGTTTTTACTATTGTTAATAATTCCTTTGTAAATATTTTAATTTTAAAATGTTTGTAATATTAATAAGCATAAGCTAAATATACTACCGATAGTCTCAGAGTATCCACGAAACTGACATTCTATTCATCTTTTGATAATTATTATTTAGCTGCAGAGTAGGCTAATGTATATTTATTGCAGATTTTATTATAGTTTATAAGGTGAAAAGCACAAAAGACAATATTTTATTTACGTTAATGTATTTATTTATGAAACAAGTGAAATAAACGGGGCAATAGATACCGACTGCTATGTTAAAACTTAGTTTAAAAATAGAAATCGAGGTGACTAGCGTATGGCAGCTAAGCGACCTTCTGTGAAAACATAATTTCGGTGGTCATTGGTGACTAGTTACTACTCTAATAGCTTTGGAAACAGCTAATTGCATTAATAAATGTGGCAAGATTGCGATAGACAACAAACATTTCCGACATCCGCCTGTATACTACGTTGCTATTGCGTGTTGTCCGATGCCAAAAGGCTAATCACCTCGGTTCTAGCATTACAAAACTTAAACTTTATTTACAATGTCGTCTGCCAAAACGTGGCCAATGAGCGGCTTTCCTTATGTTACAATTTTGATTGGCCCAGCCAGACATTCTATCGACATTCGAATTGGTTTTTATTCCACAACACACATTTTGTTGGTTTGTCACACTTGGGGACAGCCCAATATACATTAAAATAGTGCAAAATGTAAATTTTATAAACTAAGAATATAATAAGATCATTCCTGTACCTAAGATGATTGTAGATTATACTGTGATGTCGGTCTCAATGGTCAATAGATTATAAATAGTATCAATTATTATACATAGATTATTGTTATTGTTAAGGATCTCATGATATCATTTTAGTTTGGGGTTTTAAGAGATTCTGGAATTAATAGATTGTTGGTTTCATTATTATTTACTTTGTCAACGAATGTGTAGCATATTCTTTGTAAAGTGCATTTTCTTTTTATTATTTAGTATGTATTTGAGAATGCATATTCACCCATTACGTTATTTTATAGTAGTGTAAATACAAAACTGTTGTTAAACAACTTTAGGAATTTTTGATCAATGTATACCAGAGATGGGTATGAAATTAATAAAATCATTATGTCAAAACAATCCAACCGATGAAGGTTTAGCTCTCTGATATAGTTTACAGCTGTAAAACCAACTATTGTGAATGATAGCAACATTCCAGAGCCATTGTTAATAATGTTTTAACTTTAGGACCAATTTTTGAACGTTCTTTTGAAAATAATATTGCATATTGAGTGAATGTATTTTATTTATTTTTAATCCTAACTAAACTAATCGAACACATATAAAGGTACTATCGTCAAACCGGAGCAAGTGCTTTAGAGAACAAATGAAATCGTCTTCTCTTACAAAATCCTACTAATATTTTAAACGCGAAATTTTGTGAGGATGGGTGGATTGATGTTTGTTTCTCTTTCACGCAAAAACTACTGAACGGATTTGGATGAAATTTGGCACACAGATAGTTTATACCCTGGATACTATTTATCCCGATATTCCCACGGGATCGAGACTTATGCGGGGTTGAAACCGCTGGGCACTGCTAGTAGTAAATATTTCTGAAAATATTCAATTTATGGCACACATTTCTTACTTTTGTTGTTTTTGAGGGACTCATAGCAAAAACTTACTATCGTTACGAAAAAGAGCCAGCAAGAATACAAATCTGGTTTTCAGCTGATAATCTGATCACCACATGATAGAGTCAGCTTGATGCTTGTACAAATAATCAGAAAATCTCTCTAACTTCCTCTCTAAAGCATTTATCTCCGTTGCTAATTCTCATACAACTTCATTCGGTTTGTTGTGGAAAATTCTGGGGTTTCGTATTCTCGGGCTATAGAAATTATTCGGCTGGATATATTTCGCAGTGATTGGCTCCTCATGTACGGGAGTCAGTTTAGATTCGTAGATATTCTCATTCGCGTTATTATCTAGAGACCTCATCGAGAAAGGTTGTAGCATTTGTCGGCGTCTCCTGAGCCGAATACACGAGAATATTGTGCTCAACAGGACTCCCAGTTTGAAGAGAGCCACGATGAATAATCCCAGCATTAGGATTAAATACTGCTGTTGGTACCAGTCTTCCAATGGTCCTAAACAACCCTGAAACAACAAAGAATAATGAATGGAATACCTTAATGGGCGCATGGGTAATGTGAAAACAAGCAACTGTTTATCATCATCAAAAACAATATTTTGGATGCATTGAGACATAATTTGAGTAATTTTTGTCTCCTCAAAAAAGGGGGAGGAAGGGACGCCGCAGGGTACCTTACTAATGGCGCTGTGGCCACCAAGGTCAAAGCCAGCTACGGGACAATTAGTAACAGTAATCCGTCTAAAGCAAACCCTTGTCAGAGCCTGCCCCATCGGGATCAGTACGGTAACGTGTTGAGCAATTAACAGAAAAAGTTAGTGTATCATACCGGCACATATCTAAACGAGGGATTAGGCTGCACTTCCTGGCACCGCGACGCGTTCACCGGAGCGGGGTTGAGGTACGAGACGTTGTCTTCATACTGTACGCAGCAACTGAGTGGCACCGACATCCCACGAGGACCGAGCCTCCTAAGTTGCCAGATTGACATGTCGTAGTTACGAGCATCCGTCATACCGCAACACTGCAACTGAAAGACATACATATAAATACAATATCGCGCTTGTACCTATGCTCTGAAGAGGTAGATAGATGTAAAAAAATGGTGCATAAGGGATTATCACTGATGATGTTGCACAGCAACTTTCCTTTACTTTGTTCTCAGTTATTAGGTAATTCCTAGTTATTGCCACAGCTTAGCGTCAGTAGTTGGCTAGTTTATGGGGTACATATTAAGTAAGTGTCTTTAGTTGTTAAGGGTCCGGCGAACACGGCTCGCAACTGCAAGTCGAGATGGGAGGAAAATGCGTTTGGAATATTGTTATCTCTGATCTGTTGTGTTGTTGTCTGTGTCTGTTGTGTGTTATGTGTGTTGTGTTGTTACGAGTTATCGGAATTTATAATAAATTTGGATGTGTTCCGTAATACCAAAAATTATGAATGAAAACTTAATATTCTTTCATAATTCTTTCTATATTTTGTAACTTGATAATATAAGCTATGCTCCTGCCGAAACAATATTCCAAATATTGTTGTTTATAATACAGAAAAAACAGTATGAAAACATGTCATTAAGCTGTAAAAAATTGCGAAATTTCAATTCGCTTAAACTTCATTTTAGGTAAGATTTTGGAAAAAAAAAAAGATGTAAAAGCCTAGATAAATACTGTCTAAATCCGAATATTAACATAATATTATGATGGAAATACGCTCAAAATGCAAAAGATTTAGGTATTACGTTTGTATGGACCGTTCAAGGGTCGCCGCCGTCTTAAGAACACACCCCGATAAAATTGTTCTAATAAACATAACTTACCTCAGTTTGAGCTAAGTCCACAGCCACAGTAAAGTGTTCGAAGTCAGGTAACGCATAGTAAGTCTGTAGGGCGCCCACCGCGCCGCCGCGTGAGCTCTGCAGGCCTAGACACCGCGGCCAAATTGCTGCTAGCACTCCTCCAGCGCACTCGCATAGCAACATCGACAGCACCACCAAGAAGTACTGAAAGAATGTATATTGTACCAAAAATTATTTCTTTTGTATTGACGGTGCGTTTACAATATTCAAATCTCACATACATAGTGGTATATCTATACACCTACGTAAGTAGTTAAGTACATCTGTTTTATCATCAGTTCAGTAGCTGAGTCACACCCAAAACTTAGTTTCGCCTTGAAGCCAACGCTCTACATATATCGGTCGGTGACCTGTGTTACTCAATAGCACCTACCAATAACAATTTAAAGTACGCTAAGTAGTAGTGGTGAAAAGGTAATACTTACAATACTAAGGACCGTGTAACTGGGCATGTAGGTGGCCCAGCAGCCGAGTGCTCCAGTCGCACACATAGCCAGCCCGGCGACCAGTAGAGCCAGGGACAGGTAGTAGAATGGTGGATGTGTCAGTATGTCTTCATCAGGCGCCGCCAGAAGCCGTGATAGGAGTATTCTTTTGGAGTCGCAGAGTAATAGAAACCCACATATTACTTCCACAAAACCGCATGCCTGCGGGAGTAATAGAATATTATGGCAGTTGGTTTTGTAATTCATTAAGTAATAGGTAGGTAGGTACTTAATCGTCCTAGGGACCTTTATACCAGAAAGTAAAAATGATACCATTTTAACTGGTATATATTACGTAGGTACACAACAAAATTAATAAGAGAACATTTAAAACAGTAGTTAGTATAAATTAATAATTTACTTACAAAAAATACGGTGTTGAAACATCCAAAGAGCACTTTAGCACTTGTTTCAATTTTGCACATTTTTTAATGGGATAAAACTATATAAAAGGCACAAGGATTCAGTGTAATACGACACGGAGAAATGTGGTCAAAGCGCTATAGTTACAACTAATAATGTGAGTATGTGAATAAACAAACGGACGATGAATAGATTCGCCGGTTTTAGGGAGATACGCTCTGGTGAACAGGTGGGGTGACTGAGTATTAAGGCATTTTTGTTTAAAATTAATGCATGAGTCGCTCATGCATGCCTCAACATTTACACTGTGGAATTACAGGTTCGTTTCGGACATACTGGCCACGTTTATTGCGACATCGGTAAGGCTCATTACAAACACTTTGAGGGGTTAAATTAAAATTCGTAAGAAACAGTTTATATTTGTATATTTGACTTTATCACAAAAAATATTCTTCGTTATATATGTTATTTTACTTATAATGTAGGTTTTAAACGTTTTACGTTTTTAAAATTCAATGTCTCTTTTCTTAAATCCACCACAGTTCACACTTGGTACGCTTGTGATGTCATCTTGTTCCCGTTCTTTGGTTTCTTCAAGTTCTGAAACACAATAGTAAAGATTATTATCTAGTTGTGGAATCTAATTTTATACACAATCCTCTATATTTAACTTGGTGCAGAGAGAATATGGCAAAGAGGATGGAAGAAGAGGTATATCAGACCTGGAGGCAAATGTAGTTTCTCTATGACAAACTTCTTCCTCTTTAGTTTGAACGCCATGTCGAGACTGGGCGGCACGAAAGGTACAAGTGAGTAAATAGCAGACAACTTGGTAATATGGAATAGCCCATGGTAGTCTTTGTACACAGCGTTAGTTTCACGACTGGAGCCAGCAAATGATTCTATTCTGACTGCATTATCAACTGAGTACAAAAGTCTTTTCATTATGTGATCATCCTGTAAAAAAAACGGAGATAATTAATTTGAACCAGTCCTTGATGTCTTTCAGTATTTTTCCTAATCAAGACACTTACATCAAATAGATGAGCAGGAATAGTAACAAATGCAACTGCATTAGTGTCCCTGAGTATAACTCTTAGACAATACATGAACTTGATCAGATCTTGTCCATAGTTCCCACTGGCCTCCTCTTCACAGTCCATCGCCATCCACACTGGAGATCCCAATGAGTGTATACCAATCCTTAAAATATTACTGTTCTTCATAACATTACTTTGATATTCTTCCTTAGAAACTAATTCTTTGATACTAGTCAGTAATTTGTGGTACAGGCTGTTTTTGAAACCTGTAATGAAAACAAGAAATTAATTTCATAATAGGGATGCTGACTGAGGAAAAAAAAAATTTGTCGGTCAGTGAGATAATAAAAAAATGACACGTATTTTTTTGCTTTATCGTATTAATAAAAAATGGTTCAGATAAAACGCATTAAAGTTGGGGAGTGGGGGCTTGCTACGTCACAAGTCAGTATAAAATCTACCGGGGAGTGACCTCATGCCACATTTTAACGTATTGTCTAATGTAATGCCGTAATTTTTTGTTGATTCCCTAAAAAAAGAAAAAAATACGTGTTCGATATTTTTTTATAATCTATCTGATCTGACAGACAAAAAATTTTTTTTTTTGTGAATATCCCTAATGTAAGAGCATTACAGTTAGTGATGGGCAATTCTCGAGAATATTCTCCTTGCGAGAACTTTGCTGTTAAGTTCTCGAGAACATTCTTTTGGTAGGGAATTTACGAGAATTTAAAAATTGGATGACTTTATTGAATCGGTTTTTTTTTAGAGTAATAGTTTTTAGTGCATTTGAACGTTTTACGAAGTTTGAGTTTAAAATAAACTACACCACAACTTAAATTCTCAGTAAATTCTCCTGAGCGAGAACATTCCCGAGAATATTTCCGAGAAAATTCTCATAAATTCTCTTAAATTTCGTATGGTAGTAATGTTAAAGTACGATTTCTGTATTAATACGAACTTTATGAGTTTAAAATAATCAGCATTAATAAAATGAATAAGAAAACAACATTATAAGAAAGGTTTATGGTGCAAATAATTAAAAACAAAATAACAATTAAAAATAATTTTGACGCAACTAAAATCGAATTTGACAATCGCGACTCCATGTGCTACGTGTTTGCCCTCCCTTGGGACGTGTTTTGATCAGGGACCATTTTGGTTACCCATTGAAAGGGTTTTCGATAGGGTTTTTCTAAGCAGTTAATCAAAAACCCATACGATGTGGGTAACCCTTTTGAACGGCTTAATTTAAGCCATTCAAAAGGGTTATACAACTCTCTAAACTATAACAGCGTAACATTCCGATCGGAGCAATGTAATATGATCTGTCGATGATGGGCATAGTTTGCAAAATGGAATAGCACGCATTAAAGCCCTATTACATTTCGACGGTGATTTTTGCGTTAAATAGGCAACTTTGGCGTTCTTATTCTTAGTAACTGAAAGACTTCGACAACTATGACTTATTGAGTGGTGGAGAAGAGTTATTAGTTAAGTTCATAGCGGCTTCGCTTTTTGAAATTTTTGCTTAACTATCTATAAAAAATCAATCCCTATTTCCTTGGTCACGGCATCACGCGTGAACGGTCGAATTTCGCTAATAAATTTTTTGTTGTGTTTATTATTGTAAGAAGGTTCTTAGGATGGGTAGGTGAAAGTAGGGTAGGTAGGTAGGTATACGGTAGGATAGGTAGGTATGTAGGTAGGATAGGTAGATAGTTAAGTAGGTAGTTGTCTGGGTAGGTAGGTAGTTAGTTAGGGTAGGTAGAGTAGGTATGTAGGTGCGCCGTAGATAAGTACTTAGTGCTACCCGTGCGAAGCCGGGGCGGGCAGCTAGTTTATTTAAAGCCAAAATTCCGAAGCAACTTTTTCATAAAATGCGCGACGGCACTTTTTTGAGCTCGTGGTTGAACTATTGTAGGTACATAGCAAACCAGCCAAGCAAGCCAGCGATGGTGGATGGTTCGTAGTGCTCGCGCCACCCCACCCATCACCTACTTAGCACACATTTATTGAATAACCTTGTGTTAACCCGAACAAAACCCTTATAATAAATAGGTTATTATAATGAAGGGGTAACCCGTTCACTGGGTTTCAAGTATAGAACCCATTCAATGGGTTATCATGTAACCCTTTCAATGGGTTTCAAGTATAGAACCCCTTCAATGGGTTATTCATATTGAAGAGATAACCCTTTTACTGGGTTTCAAGCATAGAACCCAATCAAGGAGTTACTTCAGATAATGGTAACCTCATAAACGGGTTACCCTAACAAAAAGCTTAACTCGTATCCGGGGTTGCGCGGTCCCTGGTTTTGATATGGAATTTTTCACTTTTTGTATGGAAAATATAAAAAAATATTACCTACATGTTGAGTTTTGGGGGTTTAAGGGTTATAATGGTTTTTGCTTATATCTCGAAAATGGTGCGTCCTATCGCAAAAATAATGAAATTTTCGACCCCCTTTAGGAACCCCTTTAACCCCTATATTCCAACACCTTGGTAATAATTTTTAAAATTTTTCATACAAAAAGTGAAAAATTCCATATAAAAAAATTCACAGGGTAGAGAATCGGCACCCAAATGCCTCTAAACTAGATTAAAAATCACTAAAATAAACTAAATTTTAGTCCTGTCAAACGAGGATTTCCCATTCTGAAATAGACTAAAGTGACACAACTTAACTATATTTTAGTTTGACAGCACTAAGATTGCACTGAGATAATAGTTTAGTGAAAATGGCAATTTTGCTATTCTTAATTTGACGTTTTTCACCTTATAAATTTAGTGTATCTGTCTAAATGTGATTATTTTTAAACGCGATTAAAAACAAGTGGAATAAAATTAGTTGGCATGAACTAAAATTCACACTAACACTTCGACTTCAGTGCAAAAACAGTACTATTTTTTTTTTCTTTTGCTTATATCTCGAGAATGGTGCGTCCTATCGCAAAAGTAATGATATTTTTTCGACCCCCTTTAGGAAACCCTTAAACCCCTATCACCTGACATGTTGGTAATAATTTTTCATATTTTCCATACAAAAAGTGAAAAATTCCATATAAAACACGTCAAGGCTGCCCTGCGCGCCTCCAGCTCTATAAAAAAATTCACGGAGTAGAGCAAACAAGTACCACGTGGAGCCGTCACGCGATTGTCAAATTCAATTTTAGATGTGTCAATTTTTTTTTTTAATTTAAAGTTTTTTTTTTGTCAAAATAGCTTTAAGATTCTCATAGCCAAAAGTAAGGAATTTTAGTGATAGTTTAGTTAGTTTAGTCCAGTGTACAAGAGAATCGGCACCATTGTCAAATTCGATTTTAGTTGTGTCAATATTATTTTATAGTTTTTTTTTTTTGTAGAATAAACAAAAACATAGCTTTAAGATTGTCATAGCCAAAAGTAACGAATTTTAGTGATAGTTTAGTTCGATGTACAAGAGAATCGGCACCATTTCCAGTCCGAAACATAATACAGTAACGTTTTTTCAAGTAAAGTATAAAATAACAACAAAAGATGTTTACTTTAGACCTTGAAATCAAAATATATTGTAATAAAATTTAGCAATTTTACTTCCATTTTTAAATTCTCGTATATTCTCCGTCGAAAAGAATATTCCAGAATATTGCAGAACATTCTCGATCCGAGAATATTCTCCGGGTGAGAATATTCTCCCGACCCATCACTAATTACAGTTGATAAATATGTGAATTCAGACATTGAGTACAATCGACTGCTTATATAACCTCCACAACCCAGTAACTGGGTAATACGATACCCCGGTACGGTAAGACTGGTGTCAGATTTTCGGGCTTCTGACGACTCGTAACGACGAATGACAGCCGGGACCAAGGGCTTAACGTGCTTTCTGAGGCACGGAGGAAAAGATAAAGATTGAACCTCTCGGTATGTAAGATCTGACCCATCCACTGACCAACCCCGGCAAGCGTAGCTTAACCTGATGGATCGACCTGTGCGGCTGTTATTACTTTGGCCACGAGCTCCTCAGACATTGAGTACTAAGATATAATATAATTCCTTTTAAACCTACTTTTAGACACTATACCATAAAAAAGTATATCTTACCATTGACCTTCCCACTATCCATATCCAATTTGCAATAATTGATATTGCAGCTATCAATGGTGTTGGCGTCAATATGTTTGCTCAGATCAAAATGGTGTCCAAAGCTAGCGTTGCTACCAAATGATGATTCCACTTGACTGATCCCCTCATATCTCCAAGCTATTTTCATCTTATCTACATCACTAGCTGTTGTTGTGACCTCATCATCTTGAGGAATTATGGTGGGTAGGGGTAATTCCTTGGACTGGAAATTTATGAAAGGGGATAGAGTACATACAAGCATTTAAAGCTACCTGTGGTGTCAACTTTTTTCTTTATATAGTGATATGTTTATGTCACACATTTAATCTTGAAAAATTAAATAATTTGATTTTTTTCTCTTAAAACTCAAAGCATTTATTTAAATTTAACCATATACAGGCACTTTTAAATTGTCAAGAAGTCAGTCAGTCAGTAATATGAAGCTAGTTGCCCATTCCAAAGCGTATGAAGAAGAACAGGTAAGAAACTCCACGGTAACTCTTTTAAATAAAAAATTGTTACAAAAAATTGGTTACAATAAACTAGTTTCTGCCCGCGACTTCATCCGCGTGTAATTTCGCTCCTCGTGTCGCTTCGTTAGCGCTTAGCGTTGTTTCTGCCATTTTTTTCTTTTTGCTCGTCTCCTAAGGGTTGTAGCGTGATGTTACATAGCCTGTAACCTTCTTCATGAATTGGCCTATCCAATACAAAAATAGTTTTCAAAATAACATCAAACTTTGTTTTATACTATGTCGTGATTAGCAACCCCCTCCTGCCTCCTCCCCCTGCTTCGCATGGGTGCAATGTACAAAGGTGGAGACATGTCAAAACATCAAGATTTCTGTGCTATATCTAAGTTAAATGTTAATGTATTATACACAGAAATCTTCCGGAATACATTCTCTAAATGATGGTGAAAACCTTATCACATAGAGTAGCATACTTTAGAAGAACAATGCGGTCACTTGGACAGACATGAAAAGAGACTTTAATTTATAATATGAATAGATATATATTATAGAAACCTATGTTTCTCTATTATAATTTATTAATATCTTCATGTTAAGGTTAGAAAAAGGGTGAATACTGTCTGCTAATATAGAGATAGTTGGTAGAAGGTGAGCCACATTCAATTAAATTGGAATAAGGAGAGGAGGATGATGACTCTTAATAATTGTACAGTACACCTTACAAAACTTTATGTTAATAAGGCTATTTTTAATTTGCTCACTTACAATATCCACTGGATTTTCATCAGCTGATGCAATAAACAAGTCATGCTTGCAAGCTACTCCTTCAGATAAGAAATACTTCAAAAGAATTCTGCTGTAGTTAGCCAGGACATCTTCCTCTGAAAAGAAAACAATACTGTCAATGTTGTTTTACACTAAGATTTTTCCAAGAGGGACACAAATTATCAACATTAGGAAGTACTAATTATATACTTACCAACAGCAAATATACTCCCTGCCGGTAAACCACCGCCTGTAAAATTTAAATAATTTGTTTGTGTTCAAATCTTTGATGATATAATAATTTAAGTGACACATTGGTATAAATTTTTAGGTTATATTTACAAAGGAATTTGAAATTTATGTAGAACTAATTTATTACATAAAATAACAAGGAAATACTTCTTTTACTGGATAACAACGCATAAAAACAAATATTACTTACCAATGACATGGTCCAGAGATGGAATACCAGACGATACTATCGGTAAACTGTTTTTCACTTTAGTACCACTTATAGTGACGCGTGAATCACTAGTTTTATGAAAACTACTCATGTTGGAGTAATTTGGATTGAAGTCGTACTTTTTATACCGCTCCTAATTTAACATAATCCAAGAAGCAACTTACTACTGCTTTGCTTTTTTTACTTTGTTGATGAAATGAAAGTCTGAGTCGGCGTCAGACGTATCTGTTTTTTTGAGTTGAGTGTCAGTGTCACTGTCAGGTGTCATTCTGCTGTATTCATGTGTTGCCACTTAATTCTACACGTTTACAAGATCGGAAAATAATTGCCGGTTTTTGCTTGCAAGCGCTTGCTGTCGATCCGCTGACAGTCAATTTTTGTGCACAAATCAAAGGAAGCCTGTTCTCGGATACACGGTTGTGAGTTTGAAGAGTTTTGTTTTGAGTTGCGTCGAGTGGTAAGCGTGTAGAGCCAGCTTTACTTGGTCACTGAATAATCAAAAACCGTAAACGTCAAAATATAATCTGTGGTAGTTCTTTTTGTTGAGCCGTGCCGTGTCATAAACTGCTTGTGGCACATGCATTTTTTAATAATATCTCTTCCAGAGAAAGAATTCGATTGAATTAAAAGGAACGCACGTAATTTGCAACATTCAAAATGCAGGGTCCCGCAGTTTTTATGGATATATCTCTCGAAGATCAAGTAAGTTAACGTCAACATAACCTAGTTATCGAGTCTGGGAAAGTGTAAATTAGTTCTTACTGAAGTACCTAATTATTAACGTCAACGCTTTCAGGCATTAGAACTAAGGAAGTATCTGAAGAGTCTCGGAGCAGAGATAGCGGAAGAGAAGTCGCCGAAGGGTATTGAGGACGACTTGCACAAAATAGTGGGAGTCTGTGATGTTTGTTTCAAGGAGCCAAATGAATCCGAGATTGAAGCTATACTCAACAGTATTGTCTCCATCATGGTCTCTGTAAGTATATTATGTTACTCATTATTCAGTATACACAAAGCCTTTTTGAAATGTGCAAATGAATGGTCACTCAACTTATTGAAATACATAATGAAATCTGTTACCCAGATAATAAAATAATATAATTCCTAAGGTCTAGTTTGGCACTGTGTGATTAGTAAACATATAATTGTTGTCATTTTATTGCAGATCCCATTAGAGAGGGGAGAAAACTTGATTTTGGCTTTTAGTCAAAGGCTCACAAAGGCACCAGGGCCCAAACTTGGCATGGTTGTGCTACAGTCGTAAGTTATTTATGTTGTTATAGCCAGGGCTCGGAAACCGGTTAATTTTCCAAACCGGTTTTGGTCATTGACCCCGAACCAGAATCGATTGCGGTTTAGGTTTCGGTTACCGGTATTTTAACCGGTTAATGGGACAAACCGGTTTTTTTCAAATTGTGATTCTGTTGAGCGAAATTAACCGGTTAATTTGAGTTTCGACGGTAAAAACTAGTTCTACATAATACGCCATCTCGCTTACACCTACAATAATAAAGCTCTCGCTCTACGCCAACGAATGCGCAATTCCGCACTCACAAGCAGATTGTATTCGACCGCGTTGCTAGCTGAGTAGTTTCGTTCGACGTGTGTGCAACATTTTATTATTTTATAAGGTGGATTTGTGGTTGACTTGCGTAAATAAATGAAACCTTATTATCAAATGAAATACTTACTGGTTGGAGTGTAGCTTTATGGGCGAGGACAGAAAAATTAAAAATTTGTGTTCCCCAATTTTATTGCAGTAACCTTGGCGAAAAAACATATTTTTTTTTTATAAAATGCTCTAGATTCCAAAATGGTAGCTCGAATGAGAATCTTTTCTGGGAAAAAATTGTTGCTCTAATCGAAAACCATGAGATGATGTGAAAAAGCTAAGGATTTTTTCAAGTTTTTCATGTTTGACCGAAAAATACAGTTTTTATTCCTTAAATTCATATTGGGATGCTGCACAGAGAGTAAGACTGGGGGGGGGGGGGGGGGGGGTAAAATTTTGATTATTTTTTACCTATACAGTATGTTAACTAACAGAGGGCGTTCCCGTTAACCCGCAATAGTATAGCGTCCATACATGCTAGAAAAAATACTAAAACTGTTTTTTTTTTTTTTTTTTAATAAAAGGAGATGTTTCAAAATGTATGGAGCCTGGGCCAGGTCCTTGTACAGACGCCAGCACATCAAGTTACTACAACCTGTCAAATTTCTTTAATAGATTTTCAACTTTATCGCTAAGGAATAAGGTTCAATATTGATTGGGAGAATTTGACAGATTAAAGTAGGTTGATGTACTGGCGTCTGTACACTATACAAAAAAATAGGGAAATTCATTTAAAACAGTTCTTAATTGTCCAATTACTTTAAAATGGCTTGGTTTGCTGGTAAACACAAGAAATTACACTTGAAATTGCAACACAACAAAAACTCGTCATGCCGGTAAGCTGTCATTTTGATTGACGTTTGTCACGTTTGACATGTTTATTTCTGTGGAGGTTGAATCTGACAGCTGAGAATCTGAGCTGAATGTGACAGCTGACAGTTCTGTTTCTATGATCTATGGTTTACTGTCAATGTTTTTAAGCATAAAGTAACTAAATCCGTGAGACGCCATGTTGAAAGTCGATAAAAATTGATAATAAATATCAATTTACTACCACAACAGTAAACATTTAATTGAATTATCTGTATTTTTCCTGAATTCTACGGATTTTTCTCTTTTTTTTTGAGATACTGTACATAGACCTGGCCCATTTTGAAACATCTCCTTTTCATTTTTTGTTTTAATTGATATGTAAATGTAACACTCTGTACACGCTCACTTGTCTTTCAACTTGGAAAGACAAGTGCGACAAGTACGCGTTTACAGAGTGTTTGTTTTACGTATGAAATTAATATTTTTCGTGAATATTTTATGATCAAAAATAAAAAAGTTTTTTTTTTTCGTTTTTTATATTTTCTCTAGCATGTATGGACGATATACTATTGCGGGTTAACGGGAACGCCCTCTGTTAGTTAACATACTGTATATTAGGTCGCACCGCTTACGAGATATTTGGTTTATGGTCATTTCTGGTTTGCTCATTTCGTTCTCATGGTTTTCGACTAGACGGACAATTTCTTTCCACAAAGGATGTTCATCAGAAGTTCCATTTTGGAAATTAAGAAGGTATAAAAAAATACTCGAAAACGGCGCGTCGTAGAACCATGCATCTCAGTGCAAGTTGCTTTTTTTCGCGCAACCGCAACAGTGACACTGCAATGGATAAAAAGACAGTGGATCGCTAGGTAACGAGCTAGCAAGGTGAGCATCCAGCACGGCAGTTTGTGGACCCGAACCTATCGTACCCATTCCGTTCAACCAACTACGCAGGTGGATACAAGAGTTCACCCACACACAAGCGGAGAACTGCTGGACCTCGACACCGTGCTGCAGGTAGTCCAGGGAAGCTAAGCCAGTCTTGGATAACAGACTAACCAGGCGTTTATTACAACTGTACAGGAACGGCTTGCGCCTGATGATGAGGACCATCACGGGACACTGCTCACTAAACAAGCAAGTGCTTGTTATACATATAATAGACATAACGGACAGTCCTCTGTGCAGGGCGTGCATGAAAGCAGAGGAAACCGTTGCGCATGTGCTGTTTGAATGCACGGGCATCACCCAGATTAGCACAGAAACCCTCGGGTCAACCAGATCTTTTGAATAGACCAGGAGACTTACTCAACTTCTCGAGGGCGGTGAGCTGGTTGGAATAACCACCAACGGTCGCCATGGCCCACGCATAATGGTCGAGATCGAAGGACTAAGTGCAGAAACCAAACACTCCATAACATAGAACCTCACTGTGGCCTGGACATGAATAAAGCCAGCAAACCTGACGGAATAGGGTGGAAGAGTCCCGAAAAGCTGTGCTCCAGAGTTGTCTCCTGTCTTGACGCGCTTGTATCACATCTCTAAAAACTGGAGAGGTGCCGAAGACCTGGAAGCTTGCCAATGTGGAGCCAGTACCCAAATAGGGTAAGCGTGCCGACCCTGTCAACTACAGACCAATCGCCATAACCTCCATACTATGTAAAATGAAACGGGCTCTTAATAATAAGCTGCTAGTATGCCTGGAAGACAATCAGCTCCTCAGTGACCATCAGTATGGCTTCCACCGTGGTCGGTCAACTCAAGATCTTCTTGTGTATATTACACATCGCTGGGGCGAGGCCACTGAGAGACATGGCGAAGCCTTTGCTGTGTCCCTTGATATATCAAACACTTTTGACAGGGTCTGGCATGCTAGTCTGTTGGGTAAGGTTCCCGCATTCAGAATCCCTGCTGACTTTTGCAACTGTATTTCAAACTTCCTAAGTGAGCGGTCGATCAGAGTGGTCATTGATGGCTATTCATCGAATCATATTATGGCTACTGATGCTGGTGTTCCTCAGGGGTGTATTCTTTCTGCGACTCTATTTCTGCTCTATATTAACGACCCGCTACAGCTGGGTGCTATTGGGTTCGCAGATGACAGCACAGTCTTAGAAAAACACCTATCTAGTGCAAGAGCCAGCAGAGAGGAAACAGCTACTCTTAGAGAAGCCATGGTGGGGTGAATGAAATCGATCTTAAATGTTTCACAGTGGGGCGACGATGATCTAGTCAACTTGAACGCTCAGAAAACACAGCCCTGTCTTTTCACTGGCAAAAGGATCCAGTTCCAATTATCACCTAGTTTCCGAGGTGTTACCGACCGCCTGGAGCTTTTGGGCATAGAATTGACGTCAGATCTCAACTTGGCTCAACCACCGAGTCAAAAGCACAGACTGCAGCCAAAAAAAAAATACTGCCTCACCTTATTTAGGATACCCGGCTATCCTAAATAAGGTGAAGCAGTATTTTTTTTTTGTTTGGTTGGGAAGTCATCAAATAACTTCTCCCGCTCTGGGCGGAGTGGAAGGGCGTGTCAGACTCTTTCTGACTGAAACCCACCCGTGTTCCTTCAATTGCCTGTACGTTGCCAGGGGCCCCGGTCTCCCCTTAGGAGTTTCCCGCAACCCCGGCAGGCATCGGCCCTAGCAAACCCCGTCAGTTATGCTGACATCTCTTTGAGGCGCTCGTGGAATACAACGCGCCGTCGACCCGGGCCTGATCCTTATCGGAGAGCTACCCATTGCTCTCCGTCCGCAAGTCCGTGCCTACGGTGGCCGGAAATCGGCTACCGATTCCCGACGCCCAGGTCGTCTCTTGCGGCGGCTAGGACCGCGAAATTTACCTCTCCCTCACGCGCTCCGCCTCCTCCATCGCGATCATTACTGCTTTGTAGAATCCTGTTGATTCCGTATTTAAGCTGATTATATCACTACACTAGCTCATCACCACACCGAGCCTCTCGTGCAGGCACCGCCTCACTTTTCACTGTTTCCCGCCATTCGTGGTGAATTGACAGTTGACATAAGTGACAGCGACCTCACTGCTGATGTGCATGAGATAGTGTTTACATATCTATTAAATAGATACACTACATCCCTATCTTATTATATTTTTATTTGTTTTAAGTAAAACACGATATCAAACAATCGTGCAATATCTAAATTATAAACATGTACATTTAATTATACATTTCTGCAATCAAGTTAAAAGTTATCAAAAGTGATATAAAATTAAAGACTTAACTGATCTGCAGATATGATCTCATTAAAACATCTTGAACTACGAACTTTACTAGGTTTACATTATTTGATTTCAGCATTTGTCCAGTTTCCTCGCTAACCTAACCTAACAATTACATTCCCTCGATTCACCTGTTCTACGACGTATGGAGTGGGATTAAATCTTTCTCTCTCTCTTTACCCAAACCTTATTGCTTTACGTAATTTCTAAATCTATAGCTTCCGATATCCGCCTTCCTTTCTTTTCCCAAAAAAAAACAAAGTTTTCGTATAAAACTATCGTCCGTTAACAAAATCTTTCTTGGCAACTCAGAAGAAAAACCTCACTCTATCGATGATTCGGTCTATTATCAATTATCACCTGGATTTAAAAAAAAATACATTTTAAGTCTTGATTTTTAAGCTATTGCATAGCTTCTATCGCGGGCCCTGAGCGTGGAGACCCAATCCAGAAATTTCGTAACGAAAATACTACCCAAGAAAAGAGTGTTTTGTATTGAAAATTATGTTTAACTGCTTGACAGCAAAGTTCAAATTTACTTAAACGAATGATACGAGAGCGTTGTATTGAAAACCATGTTCAACTGCTTGACAACAAAGTTCAAATCCACTTAGACGAACGATCCCTGACCATTAATAGTTAAATCAAAACCCCCTCACTAGTTTGAGGTGACGGCTTGCCATGCCCTCTCGCTCCGTACCATGGCCTGGACCAGGGCTGGACGCGACAGGTCACCGCCGAGGTGACCGGTACTTCACATCTGAACAGATTCTGGGTTTGTACAAAGCTCAGGTCCGTTCCTGTATGGAATATTGCAGCCACTTATGGGAAGGCTCAGCAATATACCAGCTTGGCGGATTTGGTGGAATGCAGAGCAAAAAGGCTCATATGCGACGAGGCGCTGGAGGCTAGGCTTCACAGCCTAGCTCATCAGCGTAATGTTACCTGTCTGTCGGTTTTCTACAGACTGTACTTCGGAGAGTTTCTGCGTTCAAAACAAGAGTGAACAGGCATTTTCTGGGTTTGCTCTTTTTACCATAGTTCTCATCCATCGCATTTCGTCAGGCGAGATCGAGGTCAAGAGCAAACTCATATTGCATAAAAACAAAAAGATCGACCGTCCCTTACCTAGTCTTTTTGGAACGAAGTTCCCTTTCGCGCGTTGCGAAAGGGGGCTAGATGGAAAAAAATAGTACCAAAAGTTGTAACGACACTTTTGTTTAAGACCAAAAGTTGTAACGACACTTTTTTGTGTATTTGAGAAAAGTTTTACAAATTAAAGTCGAAGTCAACGTCGAAGTCGAAATCAAAGTCAAATTCGAGGTCAATGTCGAAGTCGAAGTCAAGGTCGATGTCGAAGTCGAAGTCGAAGTCGAGGTCAAGGTCGAAGTCAAAGTCGAGGTCGAGGTCGAGGTGGAAGTCGAAGTCGAAGTCGAAGTCAAAGTCGAAGTCGAAGGCAAAGTCGAAGGCAAGGTCGAAGTCAAAGTCAAAGTTGAAGGCGTCGAAGTCAAAGTCATATCATTTATATACGTCAGCCAATATGTCAGATGTTATTGTTTTTAATTCAGAGCCATGTAGTATAGAAAGATTTTTAGCCTTGTTAAAAATTATACTAGATGGCTCTTTATTAAATATATAATATGCAGCTAAAAGAACTTCGTTCCCACCGGGTGTCCCACGACACCTCCCGACTTTTTTTTTCATTACTTCGTAATTTTTTTACATAATATATTTTTTGTCTCTTGTAAATAATCGAACATGGAATACATTTTACTCTCCTCCTTTTTTCTCATGATACATGTTATTATAACACTGTCTATGCTATTATAAAACACGAATTAAGTAGCGGCCGCACGACACTTCTTGTATGAAAGATGCGAACAAAATTCTCTTTGCGGCGAACTACGAAAGAAAACAAAACACAAACAAGCGCGTGAGAATGTAAAAAACGGCGGCGGCAGGCGTGCGTCTGAGTAAAACCGGTTTATTCAGGTTAGCGCGAGTTTTAAAATTCTATTCTCTGTAATAACCGGTAACCAAAATTATTTAGGTTTAGGCGAAACTGTTTTCGTAATTAACCGGTTAATCGCTGACCTGTATTTTACCGGTTTTATGAACTATATTAACCGGTATTTCTTAACCGGTTCCAAGCCCTGGTTATAGCAGTTACAATCCTGCTCTTATCTCAATTAAATCAAGTTTCAGTCATAGTAATTAAATGAATCCATAAATTAGTGTTTTATTGGCCAATATCACAGACTAAGTTGTTTTTAATCATTGCAAGAATCTTAGACAAGTCTGTAGTGAGTTAACTGCTTGGACATGTGATATTATAGTTGTAACTTTTATAGTTGAAATTTAATTTACAGGCTATGGCGTCTATACAATAACTTGGAGGCAAATTCCCCCCTGCGCTACCATGTATACTACCACGTCATTGAGCTAGCGGCGCGTGTTGGCTTCGTACGGGAGGTGTTCACCAGTGTGGAACAACTCAGGAAAGAGTTCTCTGGCTGCCCACCCACTAATGAACAAATGCAGAAACTCTACAGACTGTTGCATTCAGTTTTAAAAGATCAGAACAGGTAACATTTTGTTTGACTTGTTAGTAGTTTTAATAAATAAACACTAATGCCATCAAATGCCACTAAAGTTATAGATGGGACTGTGTCCCTCCTGGGATAGGCAAAGTTGTCTAGTACACCCACATTGCACCTGTTAAGTTGCATTTCCATGTAAGCTTGGCAATAAAATAATAAAAGGTTTGAAATCCTTGCCAGTTGTATAAATAATGATGTCATGTCTGCTTTAGATACAGATTCCAATTTTAGGGATTCCATTAGTCTTAAAATTTCCAATTTGCAAGCTAATTTCCAATCAGACCTAAAATTTAAATACAAAGGAAAAGTGTAGCAAGATATTATATTTTCCAACAAGATTTTATTATTCACATTAGAAAATTCTATTGGTTTCAGTGAACTGGCTTCAAAGGTTATGATTGAACTGCTTGGCACATACACTGACGAGAATGCCTCGTATGCCAGAGAGGATGCTATCAAATGCATCTCCACGGCACTGGCTGATCCCACTACATTCCTACTGGATCCTCTGCTATCCCTCAAACCTGTAAGATTCCTCGAAGGCGAACTAATTCATGACCTGCTCACCATTTTCGTATCAGAGAAATTATCCAGCTATCAGACCTTTTACCAGAACCACAAAGAATTTGTTCAATCTCAAGGTATGTACAATTTAGTTAGGTCAATTATCATGATGTTATTATCAGGGTTCTGTACCTCATTATTGCTAGGATTTATTTAAAAAATTGCTTTGTTTTCAGGTCTAGACCATGAACAAAATGTAAAGAAAATGAGGATACTGTCCTTCATGCAAATGGCTGAAGTCAACCCTGAACTTACTTATGATGAGATTATATCAGAACTGCAAATTGAAGAACAAGATGTTGAAACATTCATCATTGAAGGTAATTTGAATTACAAACATTTAATACTATACAGTATACAGTAATCAAGATATGAATGGATTTCGGAGATTATTGCGTGCTATAACTGAGGGATGAATATTTATATGACTCACAGATAATGGCACAATTGTCTACTTGCAAATATAAATAAAAAGATTGAACATTATATATTTTTCATCACACCTATTCGAAAAACGACAATTGCCTATAGAGGATAGCTCCCTAGGGAGCAAAGTTGAACTTTGCTCCATAGGGAGTTTGGGGTTTCTCTCTTCTGATTGGTCCACTCCGCGCTTTTGATAGCGTAGGTACTGATGTGTGTAGTTAGGTTGGAGGAGCTCGCAAGAAGGTTTAATGTAAAAAAAAAATCGAGTATGTAGCTTTTTATTTTTCTCATAGGTAGTGATGAAAAATAGTGTGTATCACTCGGGGACAAAATATTTTGCTCTCGGGCGGCGTATATTGAATTCCTCGCTAACCTCAGGATTCTACTTTAGATCATAGAATCCTTCGCTTAGCTCTGAATTCAAAATAACGCCCTTGAAGAACAA
Organism: Conistra vaccinii; assembly: GCA_948150665.1. Taxonomy (NCBI): domain Eukaryota; kingdom Metazoa; phylum Arthropoda; class Insecta; order Lepidoptera; family Noctuidae; genus Conistra; species Conistra vaccinii. The sequence continues at coordinate 14,487,966 of OX411324.1, read as the reverse complement.
AATATTAATTTGGATATTTTGTTCTTCAAGTGTGTATGTAACCGTGTTCCATGTAACACAATTAACTAATGCATTATACTAGCTTCTAGGTTGGAAATTATCCCACGGAAATGTACTAACGGGATAAAAAAAAAGTTATGTATGTGTCCAGGCTATAAATTATCTGTGTGCCTAATTTCATTGAAATCCGTTCAGCCGTATTTGCGTGATTGAGTAACAAACATATAAACTTTCACATTTATAATATTATACATAATTTATATATTATATATAGTAGGATTAATTTAACATTAAAAATATCACTTCCATGCTATGTGGCATTCTAAAATCACTCCTATGTCCATTTCAGTACTGAAGACCAAACTGGTGCGTGCACGCATGAATCAGGCAGAGCGTTCAGTGCGCGTGTCCAGCACGATGCACCGCACGTTCGGGCGCGCGCAGTGGCAGCAGCTCCGCGACGTGCTGCTCGCGTGGCGCGGCAACGTGCACTCCGCACACGACGCTATGAAATCCGTCGCCGCCGCGCAAATCGAATACGCCACGCAAAACCAGAAAGCATAGACTTGTTTGCTGCAGATTTTTACATAACTTGCAACCTAATCGTGCCTAGATTTGCTCAATGTGACTTTGTAATTTTTTTTATGTACTGATCAATATTAATAATAGCACAGACGTGCTGTTCCGACCTAAAATAAATTTGGTTGGGGTAAGCAGGAGAACGATGATCCCCAATATTGAAAATTTTAATATAATCTGTTTAGTTCATCATTGTAACATAAATAATTATGTTGATAGTTCATCATTGTAACATAAATATGTATAATATGCGAGTAAATTCTAGGCACCATAATATTTGGAAACATTGAAAGGTCACAGTAAATAAATCTACGTTAATTTGGACGATATCTCTCGTGTGTTTACACTTTATGTAACAATCTGCGGATTGTAGCCATTTTGTATTAATATACGATAGAAATATCCAAAAGTATTTAATTTTTTCAATAAAACAATCACAGATATTCCGTAGGATGCGCCATTGACTGGGGGAGATTTACAACTCTATGTAAATCTGGACATGGCTTGGGATCATTGCAAAAATTGGTAAAAATTGAGAAATATTTACTCTGCGGTATAAGGGCCCGTTCACACGTACCACAACCGCACCAATCGCAGCGTCAAAATGTGAGCAAGCAGTGGTTACATGTGAATAGTGTCGCTGCAACTTCTTGCAGTTGCATTATGGTTGTGTTGTCGCTAACTCGCTAGTAGTTGCGATGTGGTTACGTTGTGGCCAGTGTTTGCAGTCAGACAGATCGCAGTGTTTGCGATGTGGCCGGCCACTTGGTTGCTTTGTGGCTAAGTGGTCCGTGAGAATAAACTATTCATTTTCATACAAATTAGCGCCCGTCCACGTTGTTGTAGTTGTGGAGAGGCGGATTATCCCTAAGGCGAACTAGGAACGTGCCTAGGAGCGCGAGATTACAGAGAGCGCGAGCGCGGTAGATTTTAAAGAAAAGAAAAATACATAAAATTAATTGTATAAGTAAGTATGCACCAGTTATATAAAATATTCTTTAATTCTATAGACATGTAGAGCTTCCGAAGCGTGCTCCGCCTTGTACACGGCCTACCTAATTATCCCTACTACATAATTATATAAGTTATAGCGGCTAAAGTGTGTATGTGTTTAAAGGTATATCTTCTTCATTCAAAAAATTACTGAACCGATTGTAATGAAACTTGGTATGTAAGATAGCTGGAGACCCACACATTTTATCCCGAAATCCCCACGGAATAGGGCATCACACGGGCCGATCATTAGTTATTTATTACATATTATATTTATAAGATACAATTTTTTTATTTTATTTTATTTATGGCCGCTAAAGGGGCGTCCATGAGGGACTAGTCTAGGACGCTCTCGACCTCCTCTCGACATTTACGCCTCTGTGTGGAGTGCACAGAGCATGTAACTTTAGTGGAGTGATTGTGGTTACCGGTTACGTGTGATCGGGCTCCTATGGAGATTATTGGACACTGTCAAGATGACTTCTGATGACAGTCTACCAATCAAATAGAAGTTTTACTGCAAAAAATCAAACATATTTAACTAAATAATTCATGGAATATGGATACAGGCAGGATGGGTGCTTCCGAAACGTATTTCGTTCGTTCGTGTGCGTCGCACTAACTGTGTTGCTAGGACTGCATGTTTACGCGTATTTCTGGGGACCCACGCAAGAGATGCTGGATGGAGATTTCTCTGACATCAAATACGTCGTCATGCAGCTTACTAGAGGACTGTCCGAGGTTTCTATACATTCAATTATGTTGTAGTTACGATACCTACCTGCAAAAACATAATAAAATATAGTTTTAGGAGGTATCTGAAACTCAAAGGACCTGTTTCAGACAGTGACCGAAATGTCCGAATGTCTCTATATTTATTAAAGTAACCAAAAACTATTAGACACTGATATCATGAGTCGGAATCAAAGCGTCTTGGCATTAGGTTTCAGAGGTTAATAGACGGGCTTAAAAAATCATAGAAACTTTTTAACATTAGGTATTGATCTTATTGATTTATGTCTGTGACTGCCTCGTTGGTATAGTAGTCGCAAGCGCTACTGCTGAGCATGACGTCCTGGATTAGATTCCCAGATCGGGTAAAAGTGTTATTGGGTTTTTCCATTAGAAATTTCTCAGTAGCAGCCCGGAGCCTGGAATTGTGTCCTGTATAGCAATATGCTCGCCCCATAATACATGGGACTTAAACATAACTGGCGAAACGTGGGTGTACTGTATGTACACCTCTGCCTAACCCTTTTGGGGATTACAAGGCGTGATGTTATGTTATCGATTTATGTAAGTACAGATTTTGGGTGGAAAACTAAATTGTTAAATGTCCCCCATACGCACATCACATCACAGAGCATCCACCACACAGTCCACGGTCTCTTACATTCGCCGATAGTTCATATTCAATAAGATAGATGGCGCTGCATATTGCTACGAACTGTTACGGAGTTCGTAGACCGGACTACGAAGTGCTACGGATTTAGTAGCACGAGCGCGATAATTTTAAATCAGATGGCGTTAGTTGTTCCATGAAAGTCGAAGTATTTATAAGTTTTGTGAACTTTTTGGGCGGGACTATATTGACGCTAAGCCCCGGACTCCACCAAAACGGAGATGTGCGAAGATGTCGGAACCGGAGACGAGATGTGAAGCGGAGACGAGAGGAGATGTCCAAAGCGGAGACGAGAAGATATGTTTTCAGCTAGGTGGATACACGTATCCACCGAATCTGTGCGGAAATGCGTACTGGCTGGACTGGAGCGGAGATGTGTGCTGGCTAGAGCGGAGACGTGTGCTGGCTAGAGTGGAACTGACCTGCGTGCGGCGAGCGTTGGTTGTTGAGATAAACGTATAGGTATGGCCATATATGTCTTCTCGTCTCCCGCGCTGTGCACCGTCGCCAGCTTGCGAGGCTCAGCTCACATCTACGCTTTGTATCGCCATTCGCCACCCAGCTCAATCTCGATCGCGCTATACAACCTATGATACATCTCCGCACAGTGGTATTCACTCAAGCTGAGTGGAGACGAGACGTGTGAATAACAAAATTCTATTGGTTGTTTAAAACACATCTCCTCTCCTCTCGTCTCGTCTCCGGGCCTTAAGCTTTGGTTTCCTAGGAAAGTCGTTCCGTCATAATAGAACGGCCGTCATGAAAATCTGTAATTTTCACCAGTATTTGACTAAAAGGTGTCAAAAAACGCTCTGCATTAAACTTGCCTCGGAATTTAACGCGATAAGTGCGTGTCACTTACTTTGCGTTTCTAGACACTAGGACAAACATACAGGGTGTTAGACATAAGAAAATGGCGGGGCTGTGGGGCTGTCTGCTTGTTTGTCCGGCGTGTTTAGACCCAATAGACCCAGGCCACAGGGATTTAAAAAAAAAAGTTTTTTTTCTTAATTTTTTCTTAATTCTTCGCTCAAACTTCAAACGTCAATAATTTAATTTAAAAATAACAAAACATTTTTGTTTTGTCACCGTAACTGAAGAATCTTATAAAATTCGTATTTGATGCAGATGATTGCAAGAAAATTAAATACAAGCCCTTAAACTACAAACACATTTAAAATAAACGAAATGTATAGAGTGCCGCGAGTTTCTTGTGGCACTCTAGTGTCACTGCCTCGGCCCGGCTAGGGTGCCGTGAGCGTTGCATTGTCACTGTCACTTGTTATTTAGGTTAGGTTAGGTTAGAACTGTGACCACACAACGCACGAGCCGAGCGAGCGTAGCGAGCGGTGCCGCGGTAGCGGCCGGCGAAGTGCCAGGGTCCGTTTAGGCACAAGAGAATGTAATGTTTTGGGAATGTGGTGTTTTACAGCGATCTAACCTCGACAATCAAACAAAATACCAAGTGACGTGACTTAGTGACAGTGACAATGACAATCCAATGCTTGCGGCACTTTAGCCGGGCCGAGGCGGTGTTACTAGGGTGCCTGTAGTGGCACTTTATCCGATAGGGATAGAGTGCCAATGGTGGCACTCTATACACTGCCTAAAATAAATACCGAAACCCCGACTTTGAACTGCGTAAAAAATTAAACTAAGCGTGATAGAGCAGTTCTAATTCTAGGAAAACATTTTCGGTTCATGTCCGTTCTAACGGTATGCAATATGCACAATTTCTTTTAATATATAATTCGCCTATTTTAAGTTGCCTGGGCGTTTTTTCACAGAACTCTACAACTCTATATGCGAAAAGTGAAATTATTTACTTAGGTATCTACAAGCAAACTTTTTTTAACTTGTTCGATTCTACAATTATTATTCTAGATGAGAAAAAAGGCCAGTTTTGTTATTTTTTTATGAAACGGGTCCGTCATTTTCGTATGTTCAACCGCCTGCCTAACACCCTGTATATGACCTAAGCTTGGATACAATAATAATAACACAATGTACAACTAAGGTACTGCAGGTAAAACTGGCTGAAGATGAAATTGTATTAAAGTGAACTGGCATTATGAATGCAGGCAGAGATTTCTGCATTATGAATGCAGAGATTTTCGCTGCCATCCTGCCTTTAGGACTAATATACTCTCACTATATATTTAGTGCTTTCACATGTGAACTTAGGTGGTAAGTTTTACAAAAATATAATTATTGTGAACCCTATCGGGCACAGCAAAAGTAGGAGAGCGGAAGAGGGGTTTTATTCGACTACTTAGCTGTTCTTTTTTAAAATATATATTGTAATTATTTAATAACATATCTTAGTACTTATTAGCAGCTGTTGGGGGTCTAACTTAGTTCAAACAGTAGCTACATGCGCATGAGGTAGGTAGGTACCATGTAAAGAAGAAAATGCTGCAATTTGAGGTGAAGAGGTAAATATAGCAATCGCAACTGGCAACTCTACCCGCCCAAGCTTGCGCAGATTGTGCAGAGTACAACAGCTAGGCAGTGGTTATAAGGTTTGCTGTTCCATCAAATTAACATCATTGCTTGGTGATCTTGCATAATAGTTACATGGGCTCCTAGTTCGGCTTTTACGTACACTGATGTAGGTAATGGGGCAACTTTTGCGAAAGGCCTATCAGATATCTAAATAGCATTATGTATAGGAAAAATTGAAGGTTTTTTAAATTGAGTTTTTCCACTACGCAACAGCCTGGAGTATGAATGTGCTTCCGGTTGAGAGCAACAGACTCGTCCTCTATTTGTTACATGGGTCTTTGCGAAAATGTTTTTATTGGCATTTGAACAAAAATCTGCTTGAAACTATGATTACAGAAGAAAACAATACTTGTAATGCCAAACGGGACAGCTAAGCTTATCTAATGTCAGATGACAACATGAGGTACCTAATACCTGACGCTGATTTTCGACTGCAGGCTGCAGCCCACGAGCGCTATACGCCATAGGCGTAGCGAGGTACGGGCATGGAGGGGCAGCTGCTCCCCCTTAGAAGAGCGGTCGTTCGCTGGTAAACTGTAATTCTGACGAGCTTCATAGCTTGCGACGCTTCTTAAAAGACCTAAGAAACTAACAGGCTTGAAGGCTGGCTTGTGAAACAACAATACGGGATGTCATCATCATCATCATCATCAGCCTATTAATGTTCCCACAGCTGGGACACAGGCCTCCTCTCTGTGAGAGGGAGTGGGCCGTAATCCACCACGCGGGCCCAGTGCGGATTGGTAGATGTCACATGTCTTCGAATTTTTGGTTCTAAGACATGCCGGTTTCCTCACGATGTTTTCCTTCACCGTTTTGAGAGCAGTGGTGATGAAATTATTTACACAAAGTAAAGCACCTGCTTGGGTTCGAACCCACGACCTACAACTCGTAAATCGGGGCCGTTACCACTGGGCCACCACTGCTCTCGGGATCGAATACAGGATGTGATCTCTAATTATTATTTTTTGTTTTGCGTCAAACCCTTCTGAACTACGTAACGGATTTTGATGAGGTTTTCATCATCATTTAGAGCATCTAATAAATTTCCTTTTTTTTAATATTTAATATTTTAAAATTTAATTTATATATACGTGTTGGTATAATGCATTCATAATAAAGAACCTAAATAATTATAAAGAAATCATAATATTATATAACTTCGTAAAAGCTGTTTGAATGAGGGGCGGCGCGCGGGTCGTTAGTGGATAAAAAAAGACAATAATAGTTGAAGTAATGGGTACACCACTGCCTAATCCTTCTTGTATTCTTCTTGTATTCATAGGCGTGAATGTTATGTTTTTAAAGGTGAATCGCAAGCACGAGCGGCTGCAGAGTGAGATGGAGCGCATCTCATCGGTATTGCCAGCAGTGGCGGCGGCAGCCGGACGCGCTAAGGAGGCACTCGTCGATCCCGTAATGCGTTTGCGCAACAGTCGGCCGATTGGCGATGTTACATCTGATTATGATAGACAGGTTAGTGATATAGTGCAATATGTAATATACTAGCTTACGCCATCGGCTTCGCCCGCGTGATATCTTTATAAATTATAGCCTATGTTACTCAGTGATAATATAGCATTCAGAGTTTATTCATTACAAAAAAAAACAAACAAATAAAAAATCAAATCTCTGTATAATATAACTGTAAGTTTAATAGATATCCCAAGCAGCACATTAGCGGAAATTACATCCATAAACAAGCTATATTACAGTCAAAGGCTCTTATGTAGCTGTACTAACGGATAAAACAATTCTTGTGACTGTATTAGGGGTGATTTCTACACTGTTAAACAGCACAGCTGACTAATGGCTTTATAATGGAGAAAAAAACAACAAAATGCATTTTAGTAGAATTTTACAGAACCATTGTCCAGCCTTTGGTTAATTATAATGCTACTAGCTGGTTAAGACGACCACAGCTTGTTAACGGCTGATTAACGCGATAAATTCACACCTGTTCTAAGCTGTGAGCTGTGTTAGAGAATTAAATTTGTCCATTGGCTTGTTTATGGTGTATACTAATTCTATTATAATGCTACCTCAATGAGCTTAATATTAGATGGTTAAAAGCATTTAATGACTGCCTGAGCTGCATATTAGTGTAGACTTACTCCACTCTAATTCCAATGCACAAAGTGTAGATATTAGCTATTTTACAGCTCCTGGAATTATTGAAGAGTAAAGATATGCTACTTAGTTATAGTGCTATGATAACGTCAACTTTTTCATAACCTCAAATTATTATATCGAGCAAAACTAAAATAAATAAATAAAACCATGGAAAAAAAGGAAAAGGACTGGTGCAGTTAAAAATAAACTTTCGAAAGAATACGATAAGCAAAAGAGCAGGGTTAAAAATTTCCTTCATATATATAGTTGCAGTCAAGTGCCGGTGTCGGTTACAAATGAGGGTTCCGGACACATAGATTTTGATAGCAATGACCATGGTTTGATACAATTAATGGATTCAGTCAGACCCAGCTTGAATAATTCTGGGTCTGATAGTAAAAGTTTTAAATCAAACACCCCTTTTGCGTAACACACTTTCTCTACAATTGCTGTTGCGGACGGCTAGTGTACCAGTGCAGTCGCCCTGGGACGATCTCCCACAATAAGTTGATGCGTGTCCCTACTACCTGAGCTTAGACGGCTCTGCTGGCTGCACGCACCTTATATTACTGAGCAAAATTTCCTTACATAAAAATGAATATATCTCTTTATTGCGTAAATCGATTCTTATAAACTAAACATAAAAAATGGTTTTAAGTCTAGACCTTTCATTTGAGATCAAAAATAGCGATATATCTACATAAACAAAAAAGTGAGTTTTCAAGTTACGTAATTATGTATGAAAATTTCGACTAACAAAATTCCTTTGCAAATTTACTGTTGATGCACAAAATTCACAGTAAATATCACATATATGCATTTATTTGTTTTAAAATAAAATAAGGCAGTAAAAATAGGGTATATTTATTCAAAGAAAAAACATTGGGTCTTTTTGTTGCATTTGTTTAATGGTCTTCCTCTTCTTTTGATAATATTGTAGCTGGTCCCTTTGCATGCTTTCTCTTGCTTCTCAGTGATTTAGCTAAAATAAAAAATAAAGCGTCACTTGAAAATCCCTGAATTCGTTCGGATTAAATTAATTAGAAGACAAATATTGTATGCGGGCGTTAGAAAGTCGTGGCACTAAGGGCACAATTTTTATCTTCATTTCAGTTCACAAATAGATAAATAGGTATGCATTTCTAAGCAACATGACAAAAACTGGCTAGTTAGACATAACTGGCGAGACTAAGTATAGTATCACAAAATAAAGTAAAGTCGCTAAACTACTCGAGTACGAAATGGTTTTCTATCAAGATTAGAGATTCCTAAGACACTGTTGAATACTCTAAGTTTACTCCTTTAGGCAGTCGTTAGAATAACTGAAAACCATTGTACAGCTAGCCTACAGTTCTCAGCTGATTAATAGAATAAAATATGGCCATTGAACAGAAGAGGGAGGGTCAAGAGAATTTTGCTAGAATTATTGCTGGATAACAAATGAACGCCATTTTAATGTTAACAAACCTAATAACATACGAAAAAACCACTGAAATCTGTTAAGTTTTCATGATATTTGAGAGCTATTATAGTAAAAATACATTATTTCTTTGTTAAAAATAGATATTAATGCTCATTAAATGGAATAATTTGAGTAAAAATCCATAAAGAATTCGTACACCGTATTTATGTTGTACAATAGTTTTAGTAAAACATTATTATTTCAAAGGCGCGTGCAATATTTGATAATATTATCTATATATTTAACCCTTTCCTAGCGAATATACCAAAACAAATGAAAAACAAAGTTTTTATGATTCAATATGGATAAGGGGTAGTAAAGAAACCTAATTTATTTTTTTCAGATTTTTTTATTATTTCTAGGTACTATTTTTATAACCTAGACTTACAAGTACCGTCAGAAACTTTGGGTCACAAAAAAACTAATAAAATAGGAACATACTAGTACTTATTTTTAGTTCAATAATTAAATTAAAAAGTAATTAAACATTAGCATCGTTAGCATCTGCAAAACAATTATTTTTTTCATTTATGCACAAAAATAATTATATTACAGTGTGAACATTTTGAGTGAGGCTTTGATTGCACTTTCTTCATGCTGCATACTTCACACCTCCCTCTATTTGGCACAAACGTAGGCATTGGTACGCCGTGGTTTCCTAAACGAACGTCTTTCAACGTTGAGAAGCCAGTTTTGCGCCTCTTAGATGGCCCAGGGCTAGGTACAGAATCTCTTGATAAACGTTTCTTCTTTTCGTTATCTTTGATGTTCTTCATAGACATCAACCCTTGCGCAATGGATCTCCTAAAGTCTTTTACAGGTATCTTTTCCATTATGAGTCCATGAATAATATACGCATTTACAAATGTCATATTTATCTAAAATACCCCAAAACAACCTGTGCCACCATTTTGGGAACTTCCTGTTCACGCATTACAGTGCTCTCAATCTGTCTGCTGTATCAACACCCCCCATGTAAGAGTCTTTGATGGCCTTTGGACAGGTGATTGTAGATTTAGACCCATTTTTTTCTTTGCGCAATTATGTATATTCATCATTGCCATGAACTGAAATTACAATTTTGTTGTCCTTCCATTATAAGGATTTGTATTATATGCAATATTCAAATTAGAAAATCTAAAATCATATTGGCCTCGCTTCAGTTTAGAGTCAAGTGCATTCAAAATATTTCTACCCCCTTGTTTTCAGAATATTCTGGTAAATACGTTTCTACATCACGTTTCTTCCATTTACGATTAGGCTCAATAGATTTTTTTCTGGATTGTGCATGTTTTGACGTAACAGTTTCCTCAGTCTGAAAATCATCTGGAACAGTGTTGGGAACAAAATATACAATTACCTCTTGGTCTACTTCCGCACTAGGATCTTCTGCCTCAGGTCTTGTATAAGGTTCAGCTTGACTCAACATTATTCTTCTAATGCTGCTTCAAAATTTTCATCAAAATTGCTAGTTGAGGGTAGTTGTTCTTGGGGAATGTTTTCTTCGTCAGATAATTCCACATCTGAAGTTTCAGAATAATCTGGAAGATCTTCCATAAGTAAGGCTTCAATCAAAGCCGTATTCTTTGAAATATTCATTATAAATATCTGTAATATAAGATAAACAAATATAATAATATATTCGATCTAATAAACAAAAAATCAACCAAAGTCACTGACGGTACTCATAAGTCCTTGTACATTTTTATCGTTATTTTAGCACTAAAATTTAAAATTATCATCTAAAACCATATTAATTGTATAGTTAAAACTACAATCTTATATAATAATAAAAAACAATAATACTTACCCCGTTTATTATATTTTTAAATGTTTTCTAAAACAAAAGCAATCCGCAGTTCTCAAATCCGAAACAGGTCGTTATTTGAAAGTGTCACTTGCGAGCGGTATTTAGGCAAAATTTAAATAAATCACTGTGTGTGATTGGCTAGCGTAGTGGTACTGGAAAGGAACGTCAGTGTCCAATACGTAATGCGCGATCGTATTGTCAAAATAATGAACGGGGAATCATCCGGTACAAATTGGTACCGTCAGTTAGGAAAGGGTACAGTAAAGTGGCACCCGCAGTACAATTTACCAATAGCGATACAAAACAAACGATAACTTACCTTAGAAATTATTATTTTTCCACAGAAATAGTCCGCCATAACATTTGACGTAACACTTGCACTGCACGAATAGTTTTTTGTTTCACCAAATTTATCTGTAGATGTAAGAATAGCCGTTACCAAGCCATAAAACATCTCTTTGCTGTCTAAGAGAATTAAAGGAGCTGGATAGTGGCCTATTGATAGCTGTCTAAGCCATTGAACAGCTCACATACAGCTCATATAATGCTCTGACAGCTGTTAACAAGCTACTCTAATGCTCAGTGCTGGTTTATTTGGGGCCTAATTTAGAATTAAAAGAGCTGTGAAGCCGGATATACAGCCCTTGTACAGCCAGCAAAACAGCCCCGAGTTTTCAAATATTCTGTTGTCCAGTCATTATATAGCCATGTGTGCTGCTTGGGATACTAACTGCGCCCTGTGGTTTCTCCCACATAAGTCTCAATTCTGTGGTAATATCGAGATAAAAAGTAGGTATCCTATGACCTAACCCAGGTCATGGTTTACCCATGTGCCAAATTTCATCCAAATCTGTTAAGCCGTTTAAGCGTGAAAGCGAATCAAACAAACTCACTTTCGCATTAGTTAGGATTGTCCATTATTTATTTGCTTATTCTTTTATTTCTTTCTTCCTACTTGTCTGTTTAGGTACCTACACAAATATAAACAGACAAGTACAAGGGAAACGAAAAATACGTAGAAAGGTGATGCTTATTTTTAAAGAAATCTCTTCGATAGGAGAATAGATAAAAAGAGATGTAGAATTGTAGACATCGATTAACCCGATTATCTTCTGGTTCATACAAGAAACCAGCAACTTGTGGCGGATTTATTTGAAATAAATCAATTACAGGTAGGTACTTTGGAATTGTCAAGGGGTCGGTCAGTAAGAAAGATGAAGCTAGTGGCCCATTCCAAAGCTTAGTTGGTTCCAATGGAGAAGAACGGGCAAGAAATTCACACTCGTTTAAATCAGAATATTGTTATAAAATATTTGTTACATCATTCATGTTGAAATTACACAGTCATGTGAGAATAATGTAGAAAGACGTGCACGTTAAAAGCATCCGTATAAAAATATAAAAATAAAAACAATTAAAATAAACCGTGGCAGCTAAGAGATGACCAGTCCCTACTGACGGCGCCCGTTCACGATCATGGCGCACGAATCAGCACCATTCAGCTCAACCATTTTGAATATCATGATTGAAAATAAGGCGATATTGCGTCGAACGTTTTGTTGGTAGTCCTTCCCTACATGCTTCATCATATTCCTACATAGTTACTTTTATCTACTGCGGTTACTTACTTTCATTAATTACATTCGTTATTCTGTACATAACAAAACTGGAACATTTCGTTCTTTAGATACAGGTTGTTAGTAAGCAGGTTACCCCTTAAAACATGTGTCGTTATAACCCCGTCGGAAAGCCACTTTGTTTGTGCCTGTTACATCTTTGTCAATCATCTCCTCATATTTTACTATAACATGTGTTTCCGTTTTGGTTGGTGCTTCTGAAATTTATCATCCCTCAGACTTATCTTTTTAATTTCCATACCATATAAAAATAACTTCAATGGTATTTTCAAAGAATTGGAATTCCAAATCACTGGAAACTGATTTTGGAAATGCCTTTTACACGAGAATGAATCGTTAGAATAAATCGAAGCTAAGATTGATGTACTCGTATTTCATGTATGCAGGACATGGCATAGGAATATCTCTTTGCAGATCTCCACAAACGTGGATCGCCATACTTCGGTATCACCTCTGCGAAATAAATTGGATAACGTCAAAGTCGCATCTTCCAATCATTCTAAATTGAAAGATTAATAGGAAACGTAGTGCAGTAGCTATAAATTGGTACTTGTTGACAGCTAGCAGACTACGCGCTCGAGACCGCTGGTGCTAGAGTGTTGGATACCGGAGACACCGTAGAGCACGTCATTTACGAGTCATCAGTAGGCTGGGCGCTTCACATGCTGACTTCGTGGGTTTGTCGCGAGTGCCTCGGTGCTCGAGCCATGATCCGGCCGGGGACCCTGCCCGGAGAGTGCTGGGCATTCAAGGGGCCCAGGGGAGAGGCTACTATACGTCTGCTGGGCACCGTCCGGATAACGAGCATCAGCATTGAACACATACCACCGCATATTTCACCGACGAGGTAATTTTCTTTCTTAATTTTTTTATTGTCATCTTAGCTGTAGAATTAAGTATTGAGAATGTAACATAAACATATCAGTTCAGTGTCGGCGTTAGACGTCTAAGACCAAGTTGATATCCAACGTCACCAGCGAAGTGCTGCCAAATGAGACAATTGGTGGCAGGTCGCTGGGTGGTACGTACATCAGGGACATAGTTTATCTTTTGGAAGAGACTTCCAAACTAAGGAAATTTTTACACGCATACAACTGAGCTAGGCGGCATTTGGCAAACTGGATGATATTTTTAGGCATTGGAAGATACCACATAACATAACGCCTTGTTTCCCCGAAGCGTTGGGCAGAGGTGTAGCAGGTACACCCACATTTCGCTAGTTATATTTAAGTCCCATGTAATAGGGGGCGACTCTATTGCCATCAACTGGGCACAAATCCAGACTCCGGGCTGCTACTGACAAATTCCAGATAGAAAAACCCAATAACATTTTGCTCGACCCGGGGCTCGAACCCAGGACTTCGTGCTCAGCAGTAGCGCTTGCTTCCACTAGACCAACGAGGCAGTCGAGGCGGAAGATACCACAATGCCTAAAAACCAAATTATATGAAAAGAGTGCCTTGCGTGCCAATGACATAAGGCGCCGAAACATGGACGCTCACTAAAGAGATTGTGTACTCACTGTGTACAAAGTTCAAATTGCACAAAAAGCTATGGAGCGCGCCAACTTATGCCTATCACTGAAAGACCGAGTCCATAACTCAAAGAACCGACGAAGATGTGCAAAAAGCAAGCAAAAAACTGTTATTTATTAGTATAACCTTATGCCAGCCACACACGTTACGATTTGCTTGCGCAAATTTGTGTTTGCGCAAGCAAATCGTTACGTGTGTGGGAAGAAATTTGCGCAAATTTCTTTGAAAAACCGTCAAATCAGATTTGCGCAAGCCTAAGTTTGCGCAAGCAAATCGTTACGTGTGTGGCTGGCATTAGTTTTCACATAGTACGATTGAACTAAATAACTTTTAGGGCTTTTGCAAATGTGTTAAACATTTTTAGCGATTTTGATGTACTGCATTGTACCTACTGTATGCGCGAATTTTACGATTTTAAGGTAAAAGGAATGAAATATCTTTTTTCACAGAGAGATATCGTCAGCTCCGCGCCTCTTCCAACTGGAGGGTCTAGAAAGCCGCTACGACCCATACCCTCATGACTACGGCAGCTTCGAATACGACAAAGATTCCAAACCTATCCAGTACTTTGAAGTTCTGTTTCCAACTACCAAGGGTCATAATCTCGTGAGGGTCAGGGTGCTGTCGAACTGGGGACACCCGGTTTACACGTGCGTGTATCGTGTGCGGGTTCACGGCGAGCTGGTGAATAACCCGAGGGCGGTGTCCGATGATGGTGATGCGCGGATAGAGAATGAGTAGGTTCTGTTATGGGCCTGTCGGTAAACGAGGGCGTTTGAAAAAAGACTTGTATTTTTTTTTTGTGTTATAGTAGGTTATTGCATGCATAGCTGGCTTGTATCCATGGTATAAACTATAAGGGGCTGTTGGGTTTTTTTGGATTAATTAACACTGATAGTACTTAAGCGAATTGAAGGTTTTAGGAAGCCATTTCAAAAAGCAATATTTTGACAAAAAAGCAGTAGGTAACATTATATCGTTTCGGAGACAAGTACAGAGATCTTAAAATAGTCTTTTAAATATCTTCTGGGTCTGGCTAGCTCAAGGTTGTTGTTGCCTACAAACAAATTTTTAATTTAAACAGTTTATTATGGATTTTAAGAATTATTAAAATAATATCATGTAGTTAACAATATTGTATTAAATCAGAAACAAATGTATTTTGGGTCCCTATATGCAGTTTTAAATATTTTAGAATTGTATGTCGTTTCAATTAACAATCTTAGTTGTAATAATATAAATTAAATGAAGCTTTTCTTTTTTCTTTTGTTTAAATTACGGGATAGAATTTTGGATTTATCTTACATCAAAATGATAAAGGCATGCAGATTTTTTTGACATAAAATCCTCCATCAAAGCCATATTATTATTGCCAGGTGGCAACCCGGTACCCGGTTATAACCATTGTGTGTTGCACAAAACGAGAGAAAGGCGAAACCAAGCATAGATGTTAATCTGGGTGTCCGGCAGCCGAACGCTATAAAACGCATGCTTTGTTGGTGGACAATGGCACAAAGTACATAAATTAAAGTGAGCAAAGTGATCATGAGCCCCCGCCGCGCATGCGCTAATGGGTTGACCGGGCAGCTCCGCTTTGTGCGAGGTAGCGCTGCGCCGGCGCATTGTTGACGGACAGTTTATTTAATTTATTGTAGCAAAGGATAGTTTGCAGTTCTATTCTATGTACCTGCACAAATATGCAGTTTTATATTTTGATGTTTTCTAAATATAATTTTTTACTTACACTGCTTTTAGTTAGAAAAAAATGTACCTTCAGTCAGAATTTTTAGAAACCTTCGACACCATGTTTGCACTGACACTCGAAGGTTTCCTGAATGCTTATTACAAGGTGTAAATGAAATAACTGCAAACCTGAAAAGTGGTCATTGTGACAAGAAATAAAACATCTGTTCTCTACATTTTGTCGAGATGAATGAGAGCAGCACATTTTTTTAACTAAGTATTTCATTATTTGTTCGCATAGTAAAAGTAGCTCATAATCATGAGTACAATCCATCAATTGAAATAACTGAAACCTGAAAAGGGGTTTTTCAGGTTTTTAGCTATTTCAATTACCTACACCTATACGTACCAATTACCTATACGTAGTTGATAATATGATAGCCAAGAGTCAATCATAGGTATATTCGAAAGTGCATTTTAGCCAATCATTCTACCTATACAGTATATAACGTCCAGAAGGTAAGGTATCAGTCACTCCAGGCTGTTAAACTACTGTTTTTTGTTCGTCGAGTCGTTGAGCTCCTTAAGTCCTGAGTTGAGCTACACGATTACTGATAAATGCTTGCACTGACTGGACAAGTCCACTCAAATTTGTGTGGTGTCCTTAAAATACCATTTCAGACACGGATCTACGTAAGGACCATCTCACATGATCTAACCAAGAACCAGTGCCTGTAATATATGATGTTGAGACGAATAAAGATTGATGATGAGTATGTCTGGACTTTAAAAAAGACTTTGACCCCTGAGTTTGTTTTGTCATCTCTTCTTAGGGGTAGTCAAATAGGAAATGTTGACCTCCAGCTGATCTAACAATTTTTTTTTTCAATGTTTATTTGACGTGTAAAAGTGATTTCAATATTTAAACAGAATAAACAATTTCATTACATTTCAAACTACAGACATGTTAAAATGATGAAAATGACCTGAAAATAAACTTAGAAAAATTAAATATCGTGAATTTTAAACAGCGAGTAAAATCAATAAATCTGAAAAATGCTACTCTGAAACCAGCATAAAAGCAATCGAAATAACCAAATTTCTGGGTCTTTTAAACTGGAAGTCACATATAGAGCAAGTTTGCAATAGACTCAGTCAGAGCTCTTATGGAGCACTCTCTACTCTCACTACTAAATGCCTATCATGGATAATTATGTTGTTTCAATCATACGCTACGGTATCATTTTCTGGGGCAAGTCTGTAGAACAAGGGCGTGCTTTTAGCGCTAAAAACTTTGTATTAGATCGATGTGCAATATACACCAAGCAATTTTATGCAGATCACATTTTACAATTTTAAAAATATTAACTATCCCCAGTGTTACATAAAACTATAATGTTCATAAAATCAGATCCATACTTATTTGAATTTTGCACTAAGGCGTTAGTGCTAGACACAAAGACAAGCTGCGCACCGTAGCCAGTAAAACAAAACTTTTGCGCCAAAGCATCTTTTGTATGGGCCCACGTATCTTTAATAATATTCCGCATTTTTTCAGAACTATGGGCGATATAAATACCTTACAGAAAATACTACACGAATGATTGATAAGTAAATGTCTATAAAACAATTTCTAAAAAAAGACATTGAATCAGCAGGTTCATTACAACAAACCAAGGGGTACAAAATCATGAATTTAAAAACTAGCTATTCATAAACTATGAAGTGAGTACTGCCATGTGCAATGTTTTGCAAACTATTTTGTAACATGACTTTGACTATACTTGGATTTTTAATTGTATTCAGTAAGTTGACAGTTCGAAGCAAAATAAATAGGTCATTACTCTCATTGTTTAAGTTAAAAGTTGTTAACGTAACTTTGTGGTGTACATATATGCATGGTTTTCATTGAATTTAACAACTTACATAACTTAAACAATGAGTAATGACCACGGAGAATAGAAATAAGGTAATGACCGATTTATTTTGCTTCTTACTGAATACAATTAAAAGTCCAAGTATAAATTTGTAATTTGACATATATTATACTAACTTAATCTTAATGTATTGCATGACAACTTGGTTTACTTATTGTATTTTTACTATGTTCCGAACTGATAATATGAATTTTGTATGGCGGAACGTAGCAGACTTACCTGTAACATAACATCTTATAAACCTATGATCCACAGTAAATGATTTGGAATTGAATTTGAAAATGATATGGGATGTTAGTTATTCCTATGAGACCAAACCAACATCACATTTTATTAAACTCCATGTAGGTACGAGGTAATAAAGAATTTACTTACATAGACAGTGCGATTCATAAATCTTTCTGGCTTTATGGCTTTGCCGTAAGAATTCGGATAATATAGACACCACAAAATAATTGAAGGACGTCCAACTGAAAATTATATCGTTCGTTACCTCTGTACTTACTACAGTAGTGTAAAGACAAGCATGAAATCGGCATCGTTAGAGGCAATAACGTACGTGGTACGTACATTAGGGACACAATTAGGTCGCCGGAGAGACGATTCCTTTCTTTAGTTGCTTCAATGTGTTTCCTTTTCTCTGACAAATAGATTGGAGTCGTAAAGGGTGAAAGCACCTCTCCATGAAATTTATCCTTTTCCACCAACAACGCCTACTTGTACTCCTCAATATTAATGATGTGATCTTAGTTCAGTGTCGCTACTTGACATGTATTAATGGACAGCATTTGTGTCCAGATTCCTACTGGCTGGTCACGTTACGTGAAAAAAGTTAACAATTGAGTAATATTGCATTATTGTATGGTATTAGTGAGGTGCCCCGCGGAGCTGCCCGCATTTTTGTCGATACTTTACTGATATAAATGGAATTCTTTTGGAAATTAGAGCGGAATGGTTTAATGCTATTGTAAACTGTACACTTGCAACACCAATCACTAAATACGTTGAGTAATAAACGAATTTTAAATATCGTTCTGTGTCTGAAAATTGTTTCAAGATGACAAGAACAGAATGATATTTTCGTATTTAGTGATTTGTGGTGTTAGCCATAGTTACCGAAGAAAATGTTCTAAAAAGTAATAATTAACACCAGAGTTCATGAATACCGTCTCGTCATGAATGGAAATAAGAATAGGTACCTAGTCTCTATTTCTCTGATTTTCAGTTAGAGACTTTGCTGTAGAAGCATTCGAACAGCAATATTGTTAATCGAATATTGAAGCAGTCAGATAAACATCGAAATATTTGTGAATAAGGAACGCGACAACACAGACTGACAAAAAAACCTAATCAAGATTCAGGAATAAATTCAAAGCAATAGAAAACAATTCTCACTACAATGAACTAAGAAGGTCCTTCATAAGTACTTATTTTCAATCACACCTACCGAACAACTTTTCCGAAGATATCGTACACATAGATCATTTATTTATCTCCAGACAGACATCTCTGTATATTGATAGTTGTAATTCTTCGGCCATAACAGAAAATTATGTAAGACCGGCCTTGTAGCGCGATCACGTAGCGGTTCGTTGTCCGCTTCTATTCCTAACTACTAACAAATATCTTTGTAATGGATATCAGACAACTTTTTTACTTGTGCTATTCTTCTGAGTCACAATAAACGTTTTAATCCAGGACAAGCGATGAATCTTTAGAAACTAGCGACAATGTTCTCTTCAGCCTAATTGGGGATAGAGGGATAAAGGGTGCATTGTGGAAGCCGCCATAATATTTGACAATATTAATAATGTTTCTGGTCTATCGCTCGTGAAAGGCTTGCACTAGTAAAGGATTGCCGATAGTTAGACGGTTACCCATCGGAGCGTTCTGCGAGCTTCCGCTGTGTGTGGTGCAAGTCACAGGAATCTGAGGATTCTGAATATGAATCTAAATCTTTCATATTATTGAGACATTAGAGCAGTGATAGCCCAGTGGCGTGACCGTCGGACTGGCAAGTCATAGGTCTCGAGTTTGAACCCAAGGTAAAGCACCTCTGACTTTTTGGATTCATGTGCGTATTGTAGAATTATCACTTGCTTCAAAAACGGTAAAGGAAGCAATCAATATGCGCTTCTCAAAGTGTCCACTGTGTATTCCACTTTTTCAAAGTGGAAAAAGTTAATACGGTCATGTAACAAGTCAAATTTAAATAATGTGACCTCATTATTTCAAATTTAAATAAGTTAAAACTATTACGTGGAAAAGCTAAAAGTTTACAACTTGCACCACACATCAGCTTGATGCTGTGTGCGTAGGTGTCGTCAAGGGATTCGTTTTAAATAGTCTCCGAAGGCATTGTTTGGGAGACAGGCTTTGTCCCGTACATTAGAAATACTCTCGTGTTCGTTCCACTGGCTCCGATCAATGTCGCGTTCAGGAAATACGATTTTAAACAGCGAAAACATCGGAATTACAAGTCATCGCGACACACTCTGCTGCCTCCGGCCAAAAGGGTTTGTTGTCATACAATTACGTATCCTCTCAGTTTGTTTTATCCAAACAATGATACATAAAACCCATTTCTAAGGAGCTCCTTTTGTCAGTAGCAAATGTTGTTTACTGTATTTGTGTTGTGTCTATACTGAATGGGTTTAGGAGGTGGGCTGTTAGGCATATTACACACTAAGATCTTCGAATAAACCTCGTACCTACCTACACTTGTAAGATAGAGATACGAGCTCTATGATACCAGTGTTTTGTCTTCGGAACATCAATAACTATTTCACGATACTTTTGTTCTGAAAAAATATTGTGTTATTGAATCTAGAACAGTGCCGCACTCATTATATTTGGGTGGCGAGTTATGGTCAGCGGCGGCCACTTTCTAAACGATCGAATTGGGTTGCCCGGTGCCCACTCGCCAACCTCACGTCTCATAAAAAATCCTGCAAATAAAAGCAATGAAGAGTTATAACTCATTATGTGAAGGGCGAAGGGTTCGCGGCAGGTATGTCCGTATGGCGCGATCAGCCCTTCATAATTTAGAAAAAGAGCCATTTATTAAACTAGAGCCCTTAGTAATTATTGGGACTCCATTTCGACATATTCGCTATTGCTACCTGCCGGCAATTTGCCATTCGGCCCTTTGTCTGGCGGTGTGGCGCCCTAAAGGGTTCTAATTTTAAATGCAGCGTGTAACCATTGGGGCTTTATTCGTAAATTTCTCTTTCGCGGTGGTTAGTGTGCGCGGGCGCTGGACGCAATATGGCGCGGTTTTTTGTCGCGCGGCAAGGGTGAGCAATTAACTGGATACAACATCGGCTTTGTTCGCTTTTTGCGGTTGATTGATAATGGAATGTGTGTACCACTGACGTCTTATTAATATTGTGTTTTGTTTTAAAACTTGAATTTGAACGGGCGAACGAGTGGATGGTGAATTTTCTCTTCCAGTTGACTTGTATCCAAACAATTTCAAGAATCTATAAAGAATATTTGCTTGTATATCTAATTTACTGTAAAAATACGCACATATCCACTGGTGAGGGATGATCGCTTAATGTTCCGATGGTAAAATTACACGGTAGAGTCCTGATAGAGCAAACATTGTCGCGGCGTCCATCTCGCTAGTTTGTTCACAAACAAGGATCGAATGAATACAGACAAGCGTGTTTGCGGTGGCGGCTCGCGTTACAACAACAAATACATACGGTTTATTTATAACGGCTACATATATCATGTGATCGACGACCGAGAGCGGAGTGCGGAGTGGCGCAGATCGCCCCCGCTCCTAATGCCATGCAGTCGTCATGGCAACGATGCACTCACCCCTACGCACATTACACACGAGAGACCATAAAAAAACAGAAAAGCGGAGAACAGAAAAGTTAGTCGACGTCACCCCGGTTCCTGTCGAACGTCCGAGTGTTCCCTTCTTTCAAACATAATTTATGGTTTCGGGGAAATAAACATAAAAAATAGAAAAGGAAAAACGACAGCACGCACGATAAAAAGCTCGTCGTAAAAGTGCGAGGGGTGCGGGGGGGCGCCGCCCAGCCGCCGGGCCGTCGAGGCGGCAACCCTTCCGCCGCCGCCCTCCGCCCGGCCCTCATACCCACCGCATTAAAGGGTTACGGCGACTAACCCTCGTCACCGTTGCTATGTATGTGCTTAGCTATTGATGTAAGGCCCGTACTATAAGTTCTCAAAGTAAATGCTCTCGGATAGTTCAGTCCTGCAGGAGTAAAAACCTGAAACTATGGTATTAGTTCGCATTAGCTGACATTATTACAACCTTATTACTTCTTTTGGCAGTAATCACCTTCCGAAGTGTTTAAATTCGTGTGTCCGAAGGGAAACATTGTTGTGGCGAGTGCGAGCAATTGGCTGGTGATGACGACGTGGCGAAGTTCCCGCGAAACGACAGTTTGATGTAAATGCGCTCCCCGGGCGATGCTGCAGCCCACACCGGCTTAGTGTGGCAAACAGCCCCTGATTTTCCGAGACTTGTCGGGATTCACCCAGGAAAACAAAAGTGGAAAGGGAACGATAATTGAGACACACAGGCTGTTTCTACTTCTTGAGTAAGTTTAATTGTTCAGCTTATTTTGAGTCACCTCCCAATCTTTTACCAGGATTTTCTCTAAGTACCCATATTACGTTACAAATGGTCACATTTAGAGGTTTTACAGCGTCTGTTAATAATTAAATATTACATTAGTACCATTTAGTTCTTATTACAACAACAAACTTAATTTCCTAGTCCTACTACTGTGTTCAAGTTTAAACCTCAGCATTAGCCTCTTTACAACTTAGATTCTGCAACATGGTGTAGTGCGTAGGGCGCGGGAGACATTCGTCCGCGGCGACCGTCCGTCTGTGCGGCCACCCTCGCGACCTGTCCTGCAACACTCCACATACTGGCAGAAGTACAACATGTCCAATTACCACTAAGTATTATAAACGTTGCTGTGGTGGTGGCTTGACGGAAATTGGAAGACCCGATAAGAAATCTATAAAATAAAATAAATTTCTTTTTATTTCATGTAAAATATTGTTATAAAAAATCTTAATTTGTTTTTGTGCTGGTTTGTTATGGATTTTATTAAAAATAATTGCTTAATGTTTAAATACGTCTAATCGTCAAAAATATATGGTTAAGCATACGTTAATCATTACTTAACTTTAAGCAACGTTTATTTCATACTTCATAATTATATTGTAATAAAATTAAATAGTTTTAGTATTTGAGTAAAGCCACTATTGGAATCTATTAATACCCACCATATCCATTTGGATGGACCGAAAACCTTAACTCCTAGGACAGACTGGAAGAAGAAGGCGGAGAATCTGGTGTTGTTGCATAATGTGAGAGAGTTACCATGTCTAACAGTGTACTGCGATAGGATGAGTTGATTAATTGACCAATATTGGGCCCACAACACACACAAAACTTTACATAAAAAATCACGTCTCATTTCAAATATGAAAATAAATAAATAATATTATATTTATATAGATAAACGAGTTAATTAAATCTAGCTTGTGTGTAACAAATGTCCCTCATTCCAAGTCCGTGTACAAGCAGAATTCGTTTCTAATCCGTGCGAGCAAAGTTTTAATAAACTGTCTAGTGAACATGATTTGGATATATTCAATACGAGTGTTTCTCGGCTTAAGCCGAGAGATGACAAGCTCCTTCACGGAAAAGTAAAAAGGAAGCTGTTTGTGTCTAAACAATTATTGGTTTTTATTAATCGATTGTGTACCTACTATTTATTTTTAATTTATGTCAGAGGTACTTTTTTAGAATAGGTACTCGTATTGTAATAAGTTAGCTGTAAGTTTCCTGAACAGAATAAAATAAAATTTAAATAAAGTAAGTTCAAAAACTAAAACCCGACTACTGAAATATCACGCTCTAAAAAGTCTGAAACAATAAAATATTTCAGACATAGGTACAAAAATGGTCAAGGTGGCCTTGACCATTTTTGTCTTGTCTTCGCATGCCATTATAATTTTGTAGAGGCATGCGTTTTTTCAGTAAAAATTGTTTTTCTTCTTGAATTTATGATCTTCAAAGGACACATGAAATTCAATATGGCGCATATTGAATTTAATGTGACGTCACATAACCTACAACCACGACGACGAACGATCAAGACGCTTCCAACGATACCTCATTTTTCAAATTATGATCAGTAGTTTAGAAGTTATGAGGTAACAGATGAACATACATACGTCAAAATCATAACCCTTCTTTTTGCTTCACCGTAGTAGGGTAATGAAGTTCTAATCTCGGACAGACCTACTAGTGATCTTCTGTGTACTATAGCAGATTGAATCAGTTAAACAATTTGAAATGGTCCTGTTTTTTCACACGTTTCAAAATAGAGCTTCTGTAATCTCTGTGTCGTGCACAGCACACACAATAAACAACCGCACACAAATACCTAGTTTAGTTTCCACTTTCCCTCCCGAGAGTTCAACTGTCAATATCAAACAGAATGTTTTGTGAGCTACGATTTCATGAGGCTTCAGTTTATAAAAATAATATAAGAGTAAGTTTTAACTTACTCTATTTCACGATGTCCGAATAGCCACTACTTACCGAATAAATTCAAAAATGGAACATTTGTTTGAAATTATTTGCCAAGTACAGGAACTTAATCGTAGGTGGTGAAACAGGCCCTTGTATTTACTTACTTAATCAATTTGTATCTAATAGTAAGGGCTATTTTGGGTATTAAATAAAAAAACCATAAGTTCCGTTTAGGCTCTTCAGGTTTGCAGCCTAATCCAAGGTATGCCGATTGGTCCATGGAGCACCGACGTAAATAATATTGAGATTGATAGTCTCGATAGAGACTCGATTATGAAATGGTGTCCAGGTCTAATTAGAGAAACTAATAATATGAGCATAGAATATCCGTCAATATGACACTGGTTATATCAGCAATCTATCCCTTCACTTGGTAGTGTGTTCATTTTCTCGTAATGTTTTTTTACTCTTTTTCCGCCATTTTCAGCTGACACGCACCACTGCTCTGCTTTGCCAATCTTATTTATTGCTTCTGTATCTCGAGCCGAAGGAAAACTCACATCATGTTAATTTCCTGTCCGAGCCCGTTCAATTGGTATTTCTCAGAGTCTATCAACCGATCAATACAGACATTAAAAATATTAATAACGTTATCCTGTTACATAAAGATCTGATACCTACGCCTTTCTTATAACTCCGTGTTTGTATTTGTCTACAAGATTATTTGCAAAATAGCGTTCACTATTATAGCAGGTAATAAAAAGGTGGAAGCTAGTGGACACGTAAGCAATCACTGTCACCAGCATACATGTATGTTTTTGTCGTTAGAGGCCGGTATTAATAACGACCGCTTTTATGCGAAGGGCCCCCGGCCAGTTCCCGGGCCACTACACTTATTTAAATTCCCGTTTTTGTACTAAATTTACATTACATTCCTTGCCCGCCAAGATGTCAAGGTACAACGGGGAGACGATGTCATGTCCCTTCTTGTGTTGTAAATTGAGGGTCACACAAAAACCGTTGCGCCCTTACCGAGCCCATAACGTCCAGCCGCCCGGTCGCCCGCCGCCGGTCGCTCGGACGGACACGATCACGTGAAAAACTGCGGATTATTTTTTTATTATTTTGATGTCCACTCGATACATTAACAATTCGCGTTTTTTTTATCTCAAATGCAGTGAACGCAGTAACCGGTGTACTGTATGGTTTAAATTTTTGTGAAAAAATGTTAAATTACGAGGGGACGATTATAAACACATGCGCGAGCGCGTCAAATCTTCAGCCGGCGCGCGCGCATAGTCAGGGACGTATTATGGCTTTTTTAAACCGACAGTAGTACAGGGGAAGGGCATTTTTTAAAAATAAAATTTACTTTTTAAGTAGAAAACGTGTCCCCGCAGTCGAATCCAATTGTTGCGTGTCGGATGAGCACGAGTTCGATTTTATGTATGGAAGGGATTTTTTATGGTGTGGTGTGTGCCATGCGGTGAGAGGCGAGGAGACGCGGGGTGGAGTGACAGATAGCATCGTCTTGGCACCGACACGCGTCTGCACGCACAAACCCTTTGGCTGCGTATGTTTTATGTGACATCACTAGCCGCGGGCGTGACTACCTTTGTACTAGCACATATAACCAGTATTTTTGTTGTCTCTTGTGTATTATTTACTTAAAGGCTTTACGTCACAACGTTTTCAACTGATGTGACATGCCGATAATAGCTGATACACTGTCAATACTACTTCTATTTTGCCATCAGCCCACGTACCGTACTCGCGTACTAAATTTATTGATTCACTACAATATCAACATAGGTTTCATAAGTGAAGTACCTATTGTCTTACTACTACCTCCTTTTTATAGGACCTGAAAAACAGTGCTGCTTCGCTTCCAAAGATAGTTCTAAAAACGAAGGATATTTTTGCCGCCCTACGATCTGTTAAATCTTTTATACTTAATACAAAAAATTAAAAACATGATCTGATTGTACGTCCGTCTGATGTTTTGGTATTATTTTATTATTTTTGCTTGATCAACTTTGTAACAACCACTATGAATACTTCATTGAGTCTTCTTGTTCAACTACAAAAAGGATAGTTTTAACAGGATTTTCTGAAAATAAGCATAATATCCGCTCTTATTTTTGAGATTACAATAAATATTAAGAATCTTAAAAAATTAAATTTTTTCAAGTTTTAATTCATCATCATGTCACCACGTAATAACTTAGGTTACAATCATAACATAATAACATATATATATATAACATCATCGTAATCATATACTCGTACGCATCCATAAAATTATTTCCGGAGCCAGTTACCGATTTAAACCGTGTAGGTATATAATAAAATTCGGCAATAAAAAGCTCACGAGTAAATCCAGCCGCGGTGGGCGACACCGAAAGAGGTGAACAAGTCAGAACTACTTTTTACTCCCTTCGTAGGGAGGCCGCCCCTCCTCCCACACACGCTCTCCAGAGATGAAAGTTTCGTGGGGTTACACACACGAGCGTGGCTCAGAACAACAAACGGCGTACTTGCCTAACTCTAACTTTAATTGTGTCTTTTCAATCGATAGTTTCTTGGGCCCATCTTTCATTGAACGTTTGCTGTCTGTCTAGTGTCGCTGTCGTCTTGCCTTTGACGTCGCCATTTAATTTGTAAGGTGAGATGTCCCGAATTCGTAAAGGATTCTTTTATTGACGGGCCTAGTTCTGACTGTCGACTCTAGCTTATATTTGGCACGACAAATTATTGGCTCTCTTTTTGAAGGTAAAAAATTTTTCCTCGCGTGAGTAAATCTAGTCACTCATACGTTATTATGCGGAGTTTTCAGATACTTGACTTCTGAAGTCTGATACTAATCATTGCACGTACCTACAGCTGTTCAGCTGTTTCCATTAAAACAGTGCCTCGGACACCATGATTTTCATATTCTAATTAATAATAAAAATGCCATCACTGAGCCCTATACACGCATGCATATGGATGGACAAGACATAGGGGTGCTACGTGGCCATCCCCTGCGTCCGTCGCGTCCGTCCCTTGGCGCAAAAAGCGGACAATTGCATCCTCGCTGTTCGCTTTGCATAATCAATAGTACCGGCCATCATTGTGAGCTCACATGGGGTGAATTATATAAAAACTCAATCCTTACATACGCACAAAGAGTTCGGTTGTGATTATAATAATTTATTTTAGCGAGAGCTCGTAGCCATGATGGCGTATGCCAGAACTGGTTGTATTTTTTTTTTTGACTCATTCATGGACTTTAGAAATTCCTGGGATTCTGAGCTAGATTCTAGATTTTAAATGTAGATGAATAAGATTTGATAGGCTTTCCACGCTTTAGGGATATTTCTCTCATAAACGATCTATGGCTATCTCGATACTGATAAACAAACACAACCGATTTATATCAAAACTGATTTTCATGCATAAAATGGTCCATGAGATTGTCTTCGGCCATACTTAGTAACGTGAATTGAATGGTCAGTTTTAGGGAGCGAAGAGCTTTCGACCGATCCAGAAACTTAAAAGGTGGTTTAAACAAAGTTTCTCTTGGCGACTGAGACACCTGTCAAAAAAACCCTCAATGTGGAGTGAACTTTCTATCAGGAGCAACCAAGGAATATTTTCTCAATAGTGTTTTCTTCATTTCTGTATTACATATTCAGTATTTCTTTCGGTTGATATTAACCTGATTATAATTGCAAATAATCGCTTTAAACTTTACAAGGCTTTTGTCTACCTGCTTAGATCGTATTAGCAGATTAAAATACAGATCAATTCTCGGAAAGTGATCGGATGTCGCGATATCCTTCACATATTTACACATTTTAGAATTCCATTGAAAAACTAGATTTATTTTGATGACAGACAATCGTTTACTATTAATCAGATTCAGTAGCAACACAATTTTGCTTAAACAATGCAATATTAACTGTGAAATCTGTATAATTTATATAAAACTAAAAAATTTCATTCAGTGACCCGTTGTTTTTGTCACAATGGATTTATTTTACGAACCCGTCAGCTTTCGACGAACGATTTAGAATTCTCCAAAAATACGGAAATCATCGGGCGGAATATTTAGTTTTGTCATCGATTACGCAAACTGTTTCAAGGGTGCGCTGCGCTACACTATTGTGAAAAAATATGAGAGCGTATATAAAAACTGATGCAGCTGTCGGGTGGCACACATGCGAATTGTAGCGGAGCGGGTGCGCGCAGAAAGGTCGTATGTGACGGGTCCCAGTGGAGACGTTGTGGCATTGCACGGCGCGGCGCGGCCGGCATGTACGGCGACCCTCGCGCACATAGGAAGGGTTCCGGACTCAATCCGTGCGCTGGGAAGGGTTCGCACGGACGCGGACGCCCGCCGACGCGCAAGCGCACGCGAACTTGCAAAAAACTCTCACAATGCGTACAACATCGCTGTTTTTGTTGTTAATACACTAGATTGTTCGTAAATTCCCTTTCTTCACAAAAAATGTAATATCATCAACTCGTTCACGCCCGGCCTTTCAAAGGGAGCTCTTTGAAGAGGGAACACCAAAAATTGTTAAAAACTGGTAAAAAGTGGGTCAGAAAGGGGTGCTTTTGAAACTAGTAATCACTAGCTCGCGTATATCGATTGCCGTTATTATACAAAAAAATCCTTTTTTAGAATCGACAGTTGGGAATTAGGATCTTTTATTATTACGGGATAAAATAATAAGTAAACTAGTTGAATTATTGAGAAGGGAATAATTAAAAGATCTGATTACCGTTCCGCTACCGTGAACACGCATGGGGAGGAGAACACTGCGGAGAACAAAATAATAATATGAGACTAGTTACCGATGGTATTGTCTAGAATTGGTATGTCTTAAAAAATATGCAAATTACTTAACCGTATTATTTCCAACTTTTTACATAAATTAGTTAACTACTTATCAAAGTTATAGTTTAATAATTGATTAATTGGTCACGTACTTTCAGTATTGTAACGAAAAAGGGTTTGAACCAGTTCTACTTGGACACAAACAGATTACAAAACACAATAAAAGCGACACTTCGATGGTTATCGCACATTTTTACCCCAAAAACTGAAAAAAAAAATGAAATCTCAATCATTTATAAATTAGCTTCGCGGACAACTAGTCTGTTCATCCCTTTATCAGTTTTACAATCGGCCACAATAAAAGGGTACGGATTGATTGTCGAGGAAGCTTTTTATACTTTTTATTTATTGTCACCGTTCGATTTATGTTCCAATTTCTATGACAGCGACTATAGACACACCGAATTACGATAATGGCCCTTGAAACCGCTAATAGAGGGAATATTCTGCTACGGTTAGTTGTGTTGGCTATTTTAGGAGTTTCTAAAGAAATATATTGAATAATTTTAAGAAATACACTTGTATATTTTTAGGTTTTGCCAGGAAATATGTTCTTAGAATTCATTCAATTTGACCTCCACAACTCAGTTACTGGGTAACATGATATTCCTTGGTAAGACTGGTTGTCAGACTTTTGGGCTTATAAGTACCCGTAACGACTGTCAAAGACTTACGAATGACAGCCGAGCCCAATGGCTTAACGTGCTTTCCGAGGTACGGAGGGGTACGTAATGGATGGTCAACCATCTACGAATCAACCGCGGCAAACGTAGCTTAACCTTCGGTCGACCTTCGGAGCTATTATCATTTAACCACGATAGCATTTTGTTCTTAGAACTCATTACCTATAAGTTTTTTTATTATGTATATACGAGTATAACTGGCATGAAAGAGCTAACAATGAATGGTACCCACTTACAGTGTCTGCGCTTATGTAGCAACTATGAATAGCTTTCATCTGATAGGTATCAATCCTACTATTCCTACTAATTGAACTGTGAAAGTTTGTATGTTTGTTAATTGTTACTCAATCATGCAAAAACGGATGAACGCATTTGGATGAAATTTGGCACACTGATAGTTTATAGCCTGGATTAACATATAGGATACTTTTTATCCCGGTAGTACATTCCGTGTGATGATAAATTTCCAACCTCCACGCAGGCGAAGCCGCGGGCGAAAGCTAGTATATCTTCGTTGCCATCGTGATGGGGCTTCTACGTTCCGAACTCTAGGTCTGTGTCGGTAGAGATTACTTTGCCGAAACAGGTCTAGGGTGAGGAGCCAGACCAACAGAGCTACATGAACCCGCAGGGCAGTATGACGCGAGCTGTTGGGCACTAGCGACCCCACGGACTCTATCTCCTGGGAGAAGTGTCTTCCTCAACTCTGGCTTGCCTTTATTGGCCGGCTGGAGTGGAGATTCGCAAGAGCAAACGTGCTCGGAGGAAGGAAGTATTCCAGTAACGTGCTGGTGATCTTGACCGTTCTTCCGGGATTGTCGCCGTGGAATACCTCTCTATTTCTCATAAGCAGCTCAGGACATGTTGCCCCCTTGTCGATACGATGGTATGTGCTAGCGACCGTTTTCGGAGGCCCATTATTGAGTATGTAAGTCAATCCCTGCCATGTGTATTTTATATAAAACAATGATCAGGGAGGGGAAATAGTCTTCCATAGTCCTAGATAACTGTGTAAGTCACTCCCTGGCATTTATCTGTGTGTTTTTATTAAAGAATGATCAGGCAGGGGCCATAGTCTTGCATAGTCCTAGATAACCAGTTCACTTAGCCACCCAAACCCGTAATCCAATATCTTTGTTTCCATATCCTGCAATAGTCCTACACCAACCAGGTGTTGTCCTTGGGTGCACTTGCATAGTGCGAACACGGATAAGGGTCGCTTGGTGCCTCATTTAATTAAAAACTTCTAACGGGCCTCTATGAGTTGGCTTCGGACCTTCGTACGCTTTTCAAAGGTCCGAGACCCCAGGGTCCTGAGATTTGTCAAAGACAATTGTAATAGTAGAGCCTCTTTATTCCTTAATTTATAATTAACAAAGTGTAACTAAAAAAAGTAGCTATAATAAATAAAATTGAGGAAATTAAGTAAGAACCCCCTTTGGGTAAAGGCCTCCTCCCTTTTCTGCCACTCTTTTCTGTCCTGTGCTGCGGCAGGCCCATTCAGGCCTGCCCTTACTTTTTCGATCTCGTCGACCTATCTTTCTCGGGCCCCTTCTTGTTTTCGTTTTCCATTTGGGTCAGCTCACATGAAGGTTCTTTTACTCCATTTTATGTCTTCGGAGCGTGCTACGTGCCCCGCCCATTTCCACTTCAGTTTCTGCGAGAGTTGTAGGGTGTCTCTCACTCTTGTCTTCTCGCGAATGGTTGTGTTTTTTTTTGTTTGTGTTTAAGTTTACTGTCCAATATGCTTCTTTCTATAGCACCCTGTCCTGTTTTCCCGTGTGACAGAATATGTAGACTTTTTTATAAATAGATACAATAATTAAATAGGTACATGATGTACTAGCTATTAAAATAGCCAAACATTTCTAGGAATGACACAGTCAATTGATAGATACACCGTCATAGTTTCATAGGCAGAGAGCAATGTGGGTAGATAAGCATTTCTTTGACACCTGTTCCCAGGATTTCTGTAGAATTCGTGCTCTGTATAATAGATGGTTTATTTTTATTTTCAACAATCCCGGTGCTACCATTGCTCTAGTGTGAGAAGTGCCAACAAAAGAGAAAAGACTAATAATAAGGTCATTCAACATCTTTATACCACATTTTGCGTATGCTCAATAAAACTCAAACCTGAGATACAATAATTAAATAGGTACATGATGTACTAGCTATTAAAATAGCCAAACATTTCTAGGAATGACACAGTCAATTGATAGATACACCGTCATAGTTTCATAGGCAGAGAGCAATGTGGGTAGATAAGCATTTCTTTGACACCTGTTCCCAGGATTTCTGTAGAATTCGTGCTCTGTATAATAGATGGTTTATTTTTATTTTCAACAATCCCGGTGCTACCATTGCTCTATAGTGTGAGAAGTGCCAACAAAAGAGAAAAGACTAATAATAAGGTCATTCAACATCTTTATACCACATTTTGCGTATGCTCAATAAAACTCAAACCTGAGAATATGACCGTGTGAATGGGTTTTATATTTTTCTGAAACTTAACTTTTTTTGGCTATTTACTTTTCTCTTTTCTTGACTAAGTATAGGTACACTATTTCAATTAATTTCATTCATAATCTACTTCCATCCAAAGATTTGGTTATAAAATAAAAAGTTTTTACAAAATAAAACAACCTACTTCCAAAAAAAAACACTACTAAGTGAAAAATAACTTTCATTTCGTAAATCGGTGTCTTTGGCAATGAATTTTCTCTTTTTGCTACCGACTTCCGAAATGAAAGTTATTCTTCATTTTGTAGTGTTTTCTTTGGAAGTCGGTTGGTTTTTTTTTTTTGTATTTTGTTATGTTTAACTTTTTAGTTGTGGTACCCCACACACTACCTCATATGCAAATAATAGTCTGTGACAGGAAGTTATCATCATAATCTAATATATAAAATTCTCGTGTCACGGTGTTTGTTGCCAAACTCCTCCGAAACGGCTTGACCGATTTTTATGAAATTTTTTGTGTATATTAGGTAGGTATGAGAATAGGATGTAAACTATTTTTCGTACCCCTAAGTGATAAGGGTAGTCCAACCCAAGTTTTTTTTTTTCTTTTTTTGGACAATTTTTTTTATTGTAATTTTTTTATGATTTGGCATTAAAAAATACATACAACCCTAAATTTTCACCCTTCTACCACCAACCCCTATTTTTTAATAGCGATATTAGTACTTTAATAATTTTCTACTCTTGGCGGTCGATAATTGATCAGTTACCACTCGATCAGTTATTCCCGTCAGGCGTCTACCAGTGTCACTTCTCATCCCGTAAACAGCACAGAGTAAGGATGAGAACGAAGCCGGTCTCCTGTCGTTCTCTCACAATAAGCTTTCTCTCTCTCACACTCACTAAAGTTTAGGGCCTAAAATGAATCCCTATTTGAACACGCGTGAACGGCTGGACCGATTTCACTAATTCTTTTTCGTCATTGTAAGGAGAAGGATCTTAGGATAGGTAGGTGAAGATAGGGTGTAAGGTAGGTAGGTAGGTATGTAGGTAGGTAGGGCAGGGTAGGAAGATAGGGGAAGCTAGGTAGGTAGGGTAGATAGGTAGGTAGGTAGGGTAGGTAGGTAGGTTGGGCAGTGTAGGGTAGGTAGGGCAGGGTAGGTAGGTAGGTAGGTCGGGCCGGGTAGGGTAGGTAGATAGGGCAGGGTAGGTAGTTAGGAAGGTAGGTAGGATAGGTAGGTAGTTCGGGCAGGGTAGGGTAGGGAGGTAGGGCAGGGTAGGTAGGTAGGTCAGGCAGTATAGGGTAGGTAGTTAGGGCAGGGTAGGTAGGTAGGTCGGGCAGTGTAGGGTAGGTAGGTAGGTAGGGCAGAGTAGGTAGGTGCGCCGTAGATAAGTACTTACTGCTACCCGTGCGAAGCCGGGGTGGGCAGCTAGTATCCATATAAAATAAGTGGGAAAAATACGTATTCTTGAAGCTAACTCAAAAACTATCCAAGCAAGGTTAATCTATTACGGAAATTAATTACGGAGATATATGTAGGTGGACATACATATTTTTTTTTATTAAATAACATACGCGACGAACATATTATAACCTCCTCCTTTTTGGAAGTCGGTTAAAATTGCAATATGACTGTTATGCAAATGATGATGTTCAATGTGCATTTTATTAAAATTCTTCTTCTTTCTTTTTCTTCTGGTTAGTGACTAACTTGGTGTCAGAGTTTCTATGAATTGGCTTCACATGCCGTCGAGAAATATCTCTCAGGCATGCCGGCTTCCTCAAGATGTTTTCCTTCACTGTTTTTGAAGCAAGTGATGATTATACAATAAGCACATGAATCAGAAATATCAGAGGTGCGTGCCTTGGGTTCGAACTCGAGACCTGGCTGTCCGACGCGACGGTTTCACCACTAGACTATGCTATTACGTCCTGCAGCGTTGTTGCGTTCTGTCAGTCCTTCTACACGAGCGGCCTATGGGTGTCATATACGAGCCGAGCCTACAACGTTCTGCGCGTGCAATACAACAATGCCTTCAGGATGCTGTTGCGGTTGCCGCAACGTTGCAGTGCGTCGGGAATGTTTGCTGAAGCACGTACGGATAGCTTTCACGCCATCATGCGTAAGAAAGCGGCTTCCCTACTGCAACGTTTGCGTAACACTCGGAACGGCATCCTGAAAATGATTGTTAGCAGAGTGGACTGCCCCATCCAAAGGCACTGGGTAGAATTAGGTATAGGTTTATGTTAAATAGAATTAAGTACTAACAACAATAACATAGCATAAGTAAGCACAGTTTGTTACTAACCACTAAATACGTATGGACTGCTTAGGTCTGAAATAAAGATATATTTTTTATTTTTTTTATCGCTGCTGCTAAAATAATTTCTGGTTATTTTTACCGGCATACTCCGTAAAATCTAGTGCAGTCTATTTTTAGATCAAGATGGCTACGAAATATAAAGCCGTAGCGAATTCTAAAATACCTTACACAATATTTTCAGAGAAAATCTAAATAAAATGAGCTTCAAAGAGACTTCCTAGAAAATTTAATATGGTTAGCAGAAAATAGAAGAAACGTCGAACAATACCTACCGGGAAAATTGAGATGAAATGACCTACAACGTTATTTTTCTAGATAGTTAAAGTTAAAGATGGATACTTAGAAAGAAATAAATTTTTAATAACGTTTTCTTGTTTAAGCTGCCTCGTTTTCGTGTTAAACAAACGTTACAAGACATTGTTACAGCAAAATGTTTTGGGGTTGCGTGAAACATGTTCTTCCGATTTTCGGAATGAAACACGTTTTTGAAAATGTTGTTGCTGTAATATTAGTACAACTTTCATTAACTAAGTACGAGATATGCGTTAAACTGAGCATAGAAAAGTTAAATGAAAGCGAACCCTTTTAACTGTTGTGTGCAATTACACGATGTTTACACGGACATTATTCCTTTACAACTCTTCCCCAACCCTTCTATTGTGACTTTTTTGTGCGCGCGCGCACTTGCGGCCCGGACGCGTTCGTAATTGAGCTCGACTTAAAACATATGCACATTCCACTCATAAAAAGCTCAAAAAACTTGCGTAGACGCATCAGGTGAGCGTAAAGTTTCACTTTCAAATATTTCTTTATTCAACCCTTTTTTTCTGTGACACGCGTGTGCTTAAAAAAGATTATAAACACAACCCTTTCTTTTGGTTTTGCCTGTCATTGAGCACTGTTTTGTAGCATTTCTGGGGTTTAATTGTGTTTCAGTTGTTGTTTAGTTTGAAATGTTTTTTCTATATTAGCTGAACAGTTAGTTTAACCATAGTCCATAGATCAAAACAGCTTTTTGTTGATTCTTCCAATCACCCAGTTTACTGTATCTACTAACTTGTGCATTGGCAGATCCAGCCTATATAGCTCCAAGGCAAGCCCCAGCTTACTACGGTCATGATTGACTAGGTTTAGGAACCACACCCACCACTGGTCTATTGTATAGATTTCTTGGAACATGCGTGCTTTTGTATGGAAGACTTATTAAAAAGATCTTCAAAGGACAGACACACAAACAGGTTTTCTTTATTATTAAGTGAATATTAATAACGGTTACAAATATTGTATCAGGTTAGTTTTTGTTTAGCTAAAAAAATATCAGATAAGTGCGACAGTTGAGTCAGCTAACAACTTTCCGTGGACACGGTTAGTTTTTTATACCGACACCTGTTGGTCCAGGATTATTGAATTTGATAAAACAACATATTGCGTTAATGCAGCCCTACAAAAAAGGGTTTCTTATAAACAGTAGAAAATAAGTGTGGGTCTTCTAGTAATGTTACTAACTTATGTTGTAAGTGGGCGCCTAATAACTGTTATACAAGTAAGTTTTTGCGCATGTGTGCCTATGTTATTATTAAAGTGAATTGAAATTCGCTGTTTTATTTATATCTGGATTTTAACACCGAGCAAGGTAGGTAGGTATGTTGTATTCGAACACAAAACTTTTCAGGCTGAAGAGCATCGGAACCTGCATCACTGTTCACTGCTAGTTTAGCTCCTTAATAAATATTATAATTGCTAATAACTTAAAATATTCCAAATTATAGGAAAACGATAGCGCAAATTACCATATTTTATAAGGGCAGATGTAAAGACACATTGCTTTAAAGAAAGATTATCGATTAAACACGATCCAATTAATTGATATCGAAACAATCGCCTTTAGGACGTTAACGGCGCTCAAATAGCTCTATCAGTATCCTTTCGAATTAGGGTTATACGATCCGACGTTTTTTTCTCAAGACTCACGTCTACCCCTTTTTTAATCGGATTTCGAAGGCGCGTGTGCGTTTTTTACACGTCTAAATAAAAAGTCAAATCCACCTTATTGCAGCCGTTGGGGTCACGTTTTTTTAAGTTTCCGTCGAACCGCGGTAGGTGAATGTATTAATTAGTCAGTCCTCCCGCGACCCGCGGCTAGCGCCTAATAATTCTGAACGTTCATTTATAACTTTGTTAGCATAATTTAACAGACCGTTGCGTGTATAGGCAGATAATATCATTCTCGGTTGCTACAGTCAAGGGGTTTTATCAATTAGACGTTCTTAGGGTGGTCATCTACCGGAGCAGAGCTGTGTGAATCAAATGTATCATGTAGAGTTTACAAAGTTGATGGGAATAATTTGCCGAAAACGCCGAAAATGCAAAGGGGCGAACCGGAGGAGAATTTGTATGAGGTATCGGTCAATGTTTTCGAGTTAATTTCATAATAGTCAACTTTAGAATATAGAACAAGCTTAAATCATCATAATAAAGTTAAATAAGCTACCGAAGCCGAAGTTTACTGAAATTCGTATTAATAAAGCCATGGTCGGAAGCACGTGACATTAAATGAAATTTGCTTAGAATGGATCGTTGGAAGGAAAACTGTGGAATGTCATTAATATTCTAAACGTAACTAGGAGGGATTATAAAATAATAGCAGTAATTTGGAGCGGCACGCGCCCCCCCTTCGCGCCCCGCACCTCACCACCTACGAGAGGAATTCCTTGATAAGATATGCATGGAAATATGTCCGCTTTATTACATTTTTTCAAGTGACTAACTTAGATTATAATGCCCTATTTGACTCTTTGTCCCGTATTTACTTCAGGGATGATGAAAATATGCGGCTCGGGGAGAATATTTTTAATTAATATTTGCAAACGAAAAATGTATAGATAGGTAGCTGATTTTTATTGAATCAGAAGTCGCTTAAAAATAGAAACCTACCTACTATTTTACAAAACTCTGTTGCTTTGCTACCAACTTGTGCCCATTACAAGTTCGTCCTAAGCTATTTGTCGTCGGCTAGTAGTCCGAAGTAACCCTATCATTATATTCGATTAGAGCAGTCGTTTTTTCGGCAAAAGGATGTCAACTGCTGCAATTAGGCGCGTTGTAATTACGCCTTATTAGTTTTCCCTTCTTTTTCGAGCCAACGAGTAATATAAATTAATTTCAGACCTATTTTCTACTTTGACTTTCGAAATGTAATTATAGGGTGAGTCGGTGTTTTTTCCTTCTAAATTAATATTGTATAATTCAGAGTACAATTATAAGGTTTTTTCTTAATGGGAAGTATTCTAAGTTTCCTAGTAAAAAGTCTCAAACGTGGGAGTAACAGTTTTTATCAACTGATGTTTTGCATAATAAGAGAACAAATACTTTGTGCATCGCAAAACGGTTATGCAAACTGTGGACGTCGCACTTCTGCGAATTTGAATATTGGCACAAACCCGTGGCACAAACTCTTTTGTTGAGCAAAAATGTAACAGAAAATACAAAGAGAAGTCATTTTGAAAAGGAGCAGTTTTAAATGATATTGCCTTATTCCCTTTAAAACGACACTGGAACTAAATTAGCAAAAATATTATGACGCATAAACATGAACCCAATTTTTTTGAGATATTGTATTGTTTCTTTAGAAATGTCATTATAAAGTAGCGTGCATTGTTTTGAAGAAAGGACTGCATAAAGAACACGATATAGTTTGTGTATTTCTATAGTTTTGGGATTTTCACAATTTTCATAATATGCTGAGTATTTCAAGGGAAAGGTCTAAAGTAGACTTTCAGAGAGTAATGACGGAATCTACGCCTGACATTTACCCTTTCATAAAACTACATTAGAATTTGTTTATTCAAGATTTTATCATCAGCTGCTAGCCAGGCCAGCTAAACCTATAATACTATCTTATACGATGTGATTACTTTGCCGACCATCTTAGCTTCAGCAACTCAAATACAAAAATGCCACCACTCAAAAACCGGTGATTATTTGAATTGAGAGCTTTCGATTGCTCGCAGCAACCACTGTAGCCGTGTCGTAGCGGTGCCGTAGCGGTACCGTAGCGGTGTTAATAAGGTTCATTTTCCTGTCGAAATAGGAAGATCAGTCATTTGTAAGTTATCTGAGGTATGATGACTAAAGAAAACTGATGAAGATTTAGTTCGTATTCTCTTTAGCGGCCATGCTACTACCACATACGGTTTGATAGAAAACTCTAACTATGAATAATCATTAAAATGTATTTAAGCAATGTCAATCGGCTATTTTAACATAACTTTATAAAATCTATCCGCCTATCTGATTCACAACACAAAAAAAGGTTCGAAATTTAACCTTGGAAACATAAAAATAACACCAAAATTATAATTGTTTAATAACCAACAAGCAAATTGTAGCAATTTGCACAGCTACAAATAATGTGGTCGACATAAAAGGTCTCGCAAAAAATCCTTAAAATATGGTCCGTAAGTAGTCCAAATAGGTTGGTTACCAAGAAGCCCGTTTTACCGGGCAGCGGTGAAATAATTGTCGTTGCCAAGGACTCACTAAGTCCTCTCAGATAATTGAGAGCCTCTCTGTATCTGTGTACTGCTAAGTACCAATACGGACGAGGTTTATTTTCGTACAGATGAGGCTGTTTATTGTGGTAATTTGTTCAGTATTACAACTTATGTTATCTCGATGTTTTAGTATATCGTAGCTTCTTTTTGTTTAGTGGGTTTTGGTATTGATGGTAGAGAACAGGTTGCTGCTACTTCGCAATATCTCTGGGGTTTACATTAAGATTTTTTTTGTTTATTTCAGATTACTTACTTGAGATATAATATATGTCTCTATCATTTTCCAATTTTGCGAAAAACTTGCTGCAAACAAAAGACTCAAGAGCTTGTTATCCGCAAGAAAATATGTAGCTGTAGGCATTCGGTGGCGGGATAGGCTGATCAATCATGAGCCTACCCCTTCTATCCCGCCCAGTGCCGGCGCGAAAACAAACGGTTGCCTAGCAACGCGCTGGGGCGGGGGCGCCCACACCGACCCGCTACCGCATCGCTGAACCCCACACACGACACATACGACCCACACACACACACACACGCTCGCACGATGCACAAACTTCACTCGATCTGTGAACGAGTGCGAGACCCTGTACATTAGTTTGCAATGTCACGCAAGATTCTTGGATTGTGCTGTGTTTGGTTGGCTATTCACACTATTGTTGTAGATACACAAGTTTATCTAGGTAAATAGGTATTGTGTGTTCTGTTTAAAAATACGCATATTACGAAAGAACATTACGCGCTGCTCGTAAAAAAATATCTTGTAATCGTGTCTGAAACGTCAGAAGATATAAAAACAAAACAAGGTGCTTATATCACAAGATATCGACGTATCTGTCGATATTCACAGATACTTACATAAAATGGGCGTAAGTACAAAAATATACGCAAACATATCATCCGAAATGAGTTGTTATGTGTTGGTGTAATTGAGAACCGAAGAGAAGGTCGGTTGGCACGGCGCGGTGCGGTGATCCATCATCCCTCGGCTGACCGCTGGCGGGAGCGGCCCCCACCGCCACCCTCTCTTACTTTTCACTTTCTCTACATATTTTAAGGAGAATAAAACTTTCCCTTCACCCCCGACGCTTTTATTTTCTTCGGAGTTGTAATAGAGTCGCGGTCACAGTTCGTTTCCGGTGAGATTCGGCAGTTCGGGATTCGAGACACTTCACGAATCTTAGTTGTCTCGTTATCGTGACGATGACGGCTTCTTTCAGACATTCTAATGTAAAAATGTTATCTCGAAGATTGTAATTCTGTTGGGAATCAACTTCGCTTACCCGTGTCAACTCTAACTTATCTTTTAAACGATTTCTTTGTAGCCCATTTAAAAGTTGCTTACGTAGGTGGCGTTACGTAATTTGTATCAATCTATCTGCTACGAAAAATTAAGGTCGGTTATAATGTTGAAGACTTCGTTTGAAATCAGTTGGATTCATTGGAATTTTGATTAGAACTTCAAGAATACACCGTATTCGTATACCAACTATTTTAGGATCAATGTGATACGAGTATTATAAGTTCTTGCTTTTTAAAGTATATTGAACAAAGTTATCCGAAATCATTACTTTCTTTTATGACATAATTTTGATTGAAAATATACAAAGATGCATTACAATGAACAGGCAAGATTGTAAGTATCGTACCGAGTCGTCGAGCGGTGAGCGGTGGTCCGGCAGGCAGCATCACAGTGTCTATAATAAATGAACGGGCGCGGGGGACGCTGACCAATGGTAGTCCCTCCCTCAATCAATATGATGGACTCGGCCGCGAGGGGACGATCGCTCACTGATTTTTTCCCTCGCTGACAGGGCTCGGGAGGACGCGTTTTTGCGCCCTCCGTGCGGCCACGCGAAGGGAGCTCGCAATTAATAAGTGCGTCCGAGGTCCGCCGTGTCTCGGTATAGCTCTGTACCCGACTGATCTTATTGTTCCTCCTTACAAACATTGGACACTCCTTTTTCTTGTACGAGATAAATTGTTATTGCGTATCCCCTTTTATAATTACTTTTACGGTTCCGCGTATGTGTGTGCTGTATGCAGGGGTAGTCCTGACCACTTAACATTTTGGTTATTCAATGTTTCAAAGCAATGTGTGTTTTCGTTTCAGGTCACACACAAAACTAAGGGTTTTTTAATCGACTTCATATTAGATTATATTCCTATGAATATTAGATATTTCTATGATAACAATCGTTAATGATTTCTTGTTAAATCTCTCATTAAAATAAGTAATTATAAGTAAACATCTTTTAATATTCGTCCTGAGTCTCTTATTCATAAAAAGCAATTAAAAAGCAATTAGACTAGATTGCTTAAAATTCATACTTCTCACTCAAAGTAAGCTTTGGAAAATTCTGTCGAAAACATCTCGCAGTTTCAAACATCGAAATCTTAATCTAAGTTTAAAATTTCTTCGAGAATCGGCAAATTTTGCACTAAGTCATTAAAGTATAAAACTTCGGTCATTTCGTTGGCGTTGCTTAAAAGCCTTTTTAGGCGGAGGAAAGTAATCTTTCATTAGGCGGGGGAGGAGCTAAAACGGAAGTTCTCTTTGAAAGGAAAATTACACGTCGGATGTGTCCGCGTGACGTTCGCTGAGATGGATTTTAATTATGTCAAACAAAGTTTAGAGAGAAAGTTGGCGACGTGACACGGCCGCCATTAGCGCGTGTGGTATTAGTAGATCGTTACAGTGCGAGCACTCACTAATGACCCTCTAGTCCTCCGCGTTTGTTTCAGTACATTGTTTCTCTCGTTACAACTTGTGCATTAAGCCCGCTACGCTGAAAGCTCACCCCGATCTGATGAAACCAACTCAAAAGTCCATTAAAAGTATACTTCTTGTTAGATTAACTGAAATTTGAAAGAAAAAGGTTTCTGCCGAATGGTATTATGTTTTACTGGATTAAGATTAATCATATAAAGTGGTTTATATATTGTGTGAAAGTTTTTATGAAAACTGGGTAACCGATATGGTTACCTATATTAGGAGTATTGTTTTATAATGCACAATTTTTTAAGGACACTAGATTTTGCTTTGCAATATAATCTAAAATCTAGATGAAATCAAAGATTACTGAATCCCATCATTAATGCCAACGAAAATTAGAAATACCTACCACAAAAAGCATGAAAACAGAACCCAGATTCAAAGATATCAATTATTTTAACAGCAATGAATAAAACGGCTGTATTCCACTGATAGCTATTTGAATGGGCTAAAAGGTGCGATAAATCGGCCACGCCCGGCAGTCGCGGCTTCTATAGAAATGTATGGCGCGACCACTGGCGTTAATCAGAATTCAGTTGCCATTAATTTGATTAGGGTTAGTGGGCGAGGGCCTATCAATCCGCCACATTACCATGCCGGCCACTAACAGGGCTATCAAGCTTGTTATACGGTACTCACTGATAAGATTACGAGTTGTTATTATACTCGTAGTACGCGTTACATTGTTGTAGATGTTTTGTGATTGTTTTATAAGCGTTATGGCTGTCGTAGAAGATAGAGAATTGTAGAACTTGTTAATGTGCTGCGGAATAAATTGATATGCATTTTAGGTGTAAGATATGGCAATGTGATAATGATAATTTGTCTTTGTAGTTTGTGAATAAATCAAAAACCGTGTGCGATTCACATATTACTGTTTTGACTAATGATGCTATTGATGTCTTTTTTCTTAAGTTGCGGTTTACTCTGATGTAAGACGTTGCCAATCAACTAATTTATTTCGCCTTTTACAAATTATTCTCTGTTTCAGTGGACAGCCCTCGCGGCTTGTAATTTCGACCGATTCGTGTCCAGTACTTTTAGGTCAATTAGGCAGAGTCACACCCGCGGCGTCCGCTAACTAATCACTGGGCACGCCAAACTTTATGCCGTGTTAATTTGACTAATGCGCGTCGGATTACAACAGTGATAAACTGGCCTAACCGACGTAAAACCGCGCGTCCGTCATTCATTTATGCTTAATTTGTTTACACGAACGTTTACTGTTGTTTGTTGTAATAGCCATGAATTATGGTGTTTTAAATAGTCATATATTTAATTTAAATACAGCGCTAAAACATATTCTTTAGGCCTGTGTAAAGCTCTGAGTCAGATGTCACTTGGTAGAGTCTTTATTTATCGCCGTAAGTATATAGAGCAAGAGTTTTAACTGCGAATGAACATAACTATCGGTCTTAATTCTTCAAAATTTGAAATAAATACTTGAATACACAATTTGAAATAAATATTTGAATATATTTGTAATATAGGCTTAGATTCCCACATCATGCTACTTAGACTGTGGCCAACTTAGAAGGGGTGCATCAACCGGATGATAAATATAAATTAAATAATCGCGGGAGAGGCAATTAGGCAGCGGGCAGAAGGTGTCGTGTCCAGCGACAATTAGGTCGTGCTACTTAACCAATTAGGAGGAAACAATCGCCCTCATAGCGACCACTACAGTGTGAATACGCCCCTATCAGTGCGCCGGACGCTTTATGACGTTTTAAAAGGCACCTCATTATTTACAGAAAAAAGGAAAATTCGTCCAAAACTCATTCGTAATTGGCCTGCACTCATAGGGGACAATTTATGCTTCCATACAGTTATTGTTGTTCTGGGAGTACCATGAGTCCATGACGTGTCGCTAATACATTACTTATTCAGCGTAGTTTGTGTTGGCCATGTTTTGTAACTATTTTAATTCAATCAAGTTGCCGGACATTGTTTGGGAGGCATTAAAGTAATTTGGTGAATAATCCCCCTTTCATTACGATTGTCCGTGTGAAACATGACATGCGGTAGACTCTGTTTATGTCTAAAAGTCTTTCAGTCTTTAAACGTTATCATACTATCAAAAATACTCGTCCAGTTTATGGGTTCTACGGATTAAAATTTAAAACGCTTTTAATAGCACTAACAAGGATATCGTGTCAATGATAATAATATGTATCTCCATAAAAGGAACAAGTGATAATTTGTAAATATATGTTCTCAAATTGTGAGTACAGTTACGAACAAATGTTCAATAACTACGTAACTATACAATAGGTGGTGCCATAACATTGAACTTGCCTAGGTATACGACACTGATTAATAACTACCTATATTATCACAATCAGTTTATCATCTTACGGATCACGCGAAAATGTGAGACGATTTTTGAATTCATACAAAACGTCCAACGACTAATATCTTTTCAGTCTCGTCAAAATTTTTTTTTGTCATTGGAATATGTTTCGTGACATAATCAATTATTATCGACAATATGTACAAAGAGTATTTAATACACATTTAAAGAAAAAATATATAATGTCGCAGGTTTTTATAATGATGATGAATATTTATTAGCGTCTATAATAGTTGGTGGCGGGCGGCCTTTGGCGAAGAAATTTTGCATTTTTCTTTTCATAAAATATTTTTTTATATTTTAAGTGATTTATCAATAAAACTACTAATTTGGATTAAATTTTTCATAATA
The DNA here is from genome assembly GCA_948150665.1 of Conistra vaccinii. NCBI lineage: Eukaryota > Metazoa > Arthropoda > Insecta > Lepidoptera > Noctuidae > Conistra > Conistra vaccinii. The sequence goes on along the minus strand of OX411324.1, from coordinate 14,443,384 downwards.
AATCAAACGGTAATTATCAAAAACCTATCATTTTATTTTCTCTATGCGCGGAAATAATAATATCATTATGATTGTAACATCGATTACTTTAAATTCATACACATCACTAAACCTCTTCTATACGATCTATTTGGCTAGAAAACCCAGGGTTTATTTAAATTTTCTTGTAAATCTAGTATATAATATATATACCTAATATAACGGTAACATTTTTTGATCAAAATACACAAGAAATCTTCAGTATCATGTTGAATATTGTATTTGCAAAGCACTAAACAAAGTCTTGTAGGCTTTACAAAAAATATTACGGGACTAAAAGGCAATTCTAGATATCATTCTTTATCCGTGAGGCATAAAAAGGGTTGCCCATTTGTCATACATTTACTGTGAATGCATAAATTCTTTCAGTTTATAATAATTGCTAACAACTTCAAGCGTAGCAAATACTTCATAAAACCTACATTGTTTATGTAGTAAGATTTTATGTTGCATTTAAAAAAAGCACTTTCGTTTATTATCATATTTATTTCGAAGAAGATGCAGAGTGCCATAGTTTTCAACACTTTAGAGAAAATTATTTAACTCTATGGAAATCTATATAATTTTCATACCATATTTTTGTTTAAGAAACCACTTTTCTCGGCAACTATACTAAACTAATATGGCCGGTTGTGTTCAATTGATGGGAGAGGGTGACTGTACTTAATTCATTTGTGGTCGCATGCGGGATCATTTTATACCACCACGATACACCACATCACCACACTGCTGCCATTGCGTTTACAACTCATCCAAATGTTCTGTCTTTGTAGGTGGGGCAGTGGTATATTATCATTACTCAACGCAAGTGTCTATTTCATCTCTTAAACAGCTGTATATCTATCCTATAAAAATAATTAACACTGACGTTTAAGGTCAGCGTTTTTGGTAATATCTATTTTTGTTAATTCTTTAGAAGTTTTTAATTTCGCAACTTATCAATTACATGTTCTATATAAAAAATATACCATGTAGTTCATAAACAAATAAAAGGTACAACAGACATTTAAAACCGTTAGATCCAGAACAGCCATACAAGTTTGATTCTCATAAACAGGTTTCTTGATCTCGTAATTCGATATCCAACAAAAAAAACGAGATCCTTAATCTTAAACAAAAGCTCACAAGAGATTCAGAATAAAAAACGCAAAGAATTCACTTAGAGATGAGCCCCGCCTTTCACGGGATTGGTTGATAACCCTACCGCCACGAAAGGGTTATTATTAGACCCCCCGGCGAAGCCGCGCGCGCGCCGCCTCGCGTCTTCTTTTAAGTTTTTTACCGCTGCGGTTTATTTTATTTTTTATCAGCACACGACGCATTTTGATTGGGTGAAAGGGTTAGGGTATAAATAAATCCGTGGCGGCATCTACGCGAAGCAACTTTACATAGGGCGTGCCCTTTTGGTAGTGAAAGGGTTGGTTTAATTGTTATTTTGTAAGGGGATGTCGGATGGGGTTAAGTGGAAGCGTAAATCATGATGGCGTTTGTATATAAGCATTTATGTATAGAAATATTATCCCCAATATGCGCCTCGTGACTACGAAATGTTGGCCGTAGCTTTCACTGATTGAAAATATTGAAAGCTTTTTGCTATGCAACAATTGAATTTTTATAATGGATAGGAAATTCAAAGTGGCCTTTCTTATAATGACAGTGTTATTTAAAAACGCGTTATGTGCCGGTAATACGATTGATCGATATTATGTATCCACTTATAAAAACTCTTCCATTGGTTTTCGTAGTAACTGTGAAAAACAAAATTTGGTTCTGAATTTAAGATAACATACTCGTATCATGTAATGGTAGTTCTTTTTTTACATTCTTCCTTGACATAATCATCCTATTATTTGACATTATATACCTACAATTTAATTTCTACTCTTTATTAGCGGCTTTGGTGGACATGATAATTATTCCGATTTTTAACAGTTGTAATAATAGCAATCATGTCATTTCGTTTAAAATTGGTTTTTATTTTTATATTTTTTTTATCTCTATATAGATTCTTTTCTATTTTGTGAATGTGAGAACACTGAAGGCTTAGTGGGCAGTAGATTTGTTGACCATCATCATTTTGTTAAGTACTTAGAACTTGTTGAAAGACTTACACTGACCTTCCATACCTAAAAACACTGTAATTTGAAAATATTGTAAAAGCCTATTATTTTTAAAAGAAAAACCGTAAGGTGTCTTGCCGGCTCTTCTCCATAGGACAGGAACAATTGGAACCGTGCACCTATCTTCTAACCTTTCATAATTGCAGGCTTATGTGAAATAAAATATTTTGAATTTGAATCTATACTTAGGAATAACGAATTCAACACCAGCGTAATTAAGCGTTACAAATGAAACACACACGTGCGAAGCGAATTTATCGCAGTTGTTAATCTGTACGAAACATTTGAACATAGACGTTAATCCGGTGACAGTTAAAATTAACCTTTGTTGATTTTACGTTTATGCAAGTGTCATAAAGTGTGCGATAGTTTCGGAGATGTGACGTGATGCTGGGACCTACACGAGGATTAGAGAGGTAACACCTTGCTCGTTTGTGAGCGTCGAGGGCTTGTCAACGCGGTTATAATACTCCTCTACACATCTACATTTAAAGGGATTATGCTTGCGCTATTTGGTGCTATAGATGTTACTGATCATGTAGTTTTGCCGATATTGGTTTTTATTGTTTATTAAAATTAAAAACATATACTGCATGTTTTTTTATCATCAATCTAAGTTCTAATTTCTTAGTCTTCTTTCTGATAGGAATACAAATGCCTATCCGCTTGACTGTCACTAATGAGACACAATAAATTTTTTATTGTTATCGAGCTGCATCAGTCTTTCGGACAGTTGAGCATCTACCCATTCAATTTACATCCACTCTTGAAACATCAAATTCCTTATTCAAAGAAGTGTTGGAAAAAACCTACAACATTCATTTGTCATGTCCTTTGTACGAATAAAATCGATTAAAAAAACAAAAGCAGCAATTAAACAAAACTTACGCAGAAAGATAGCAGGTTGGGTACAAAGCGGCCGAAGCAAATTATCTTGCCAAATCTTTAAATATGAGATCCAAGATATATGGTATGTCGCAGGACCCAAAACAACCCTAATATTTTAAAGTTTCGATCATCTGAGGCGGACTGCAGCGGCTATAAATTATCTATTAGGTGAACATCACTTGACGTGTCCACAATAGGCTAAGTTAACTTTTGTGCAACCGGGTTGATGTCGGGGGCGAACAATGTGTCGCTGTACGAAACCCTTCCTCACCTGCATTCCCACGATGCGTTCTGTAGAAAGTGCATCGACGCATTACATAGAAAAAAAGTTTGCGCAAATAAAATTTCACGTCAAACATTCAAATTTTACGTAGGAAAGGGTCCATTCGATTGGCTGTTTAAATAGACCATGTGCGCGTGGGAACTAACTCCTGACAATGATTACGTCAACTATTACAGTATTGACGGCGTTGGGTTATTGTGACTACTTTCATACTTTTTTCTTGAAGGAACAGAGTATAAACACCTACCTACGTATGGAATCGATTGGAATGATCAATACCTATATTATACTTTCTTTGTGCACAGTGGGTATGTCACACATCGTGTGTAGTAGATATATTTGTTGTTTCATGTCTCGAATTTGCTAATAATGGGTGCCTCGTTTGTTTATTTACCTACTTTTTAGATGAAAGGACATTGGTACGGTAGCGATCTACGAGTGGGCCTACGTTCTGTAGCGGACGGCTACGAGGTGCTACGAAGTTGATGTTTTAAAAGCTTTGATGGTTATTTTAATATCGAAGATAGTGATTTTGTTTTAAACTATCCAAAGCCACTGTAAACTTATACAGCTATTCATAAAAAAACTGATATTTCTCATATAGCTTCAGGTATCCCATACACACATCAAAGCTCACCTTACTGAAGAACTGATAGCGATCAGGATGCATACAAAATGATAGCAACCTTCCAACAATAATTCATAGAATGCAAATAATAATGAAATCTCCGTCAATCTAGGCGAAGGGCGCATATTCCCACGTGTTTCTGCTTAACATTCGCCAAAGGATCAGTGTGGCGCATCTGATCGGACAAAAACCGAACCCCGAAGGTCAGTATCCGAGAGAAACTGCGGTGCTCTCGTATTGCACAGACCCTTTCACTCTCGAATATACCTGCGCTTTTTACTGCGTTCCCGGAATCGCCTCCGTTGAAGGGACCGACCACCGAATGGTAGCGTGTCTCAAAGTTTTGCATCGAGCGTGACGATTGATAAGATAAGGGTTTTGTAGATTTTATTAGGTCTGGAATGTTCAATAATTAAAAAAATGTTAGTGTTAAAATAAGGACCATTCTGTACCTTTTATGATGTAATGTTAGATGCAGAAAGCATTATATTATCCTAGTTGAAAATTAATAAGAATTTCATTTGAAAGAAGATTGAGAAACAGAGTTTATTGCGCCGAATGGGCTGTAATATTTCGCAAATTCTTCTTTTACGAATGAGCCTAAAAATAAATCAAATGTATATGGGATGGTCACAAAAAGTCGGGTTAATTACTCGCCTTTGGGATACTCCAATGAAAGGATGTATCGTTTTTCACTAAGTATGCAGTAGGTATCCATTTCTATCTTGTCTTTATAAAAACGAATTGGAACCAAATGTTTTTGACCTAACATTTGCCGAAAATTGCGCAAAAAATTGGGTATTTGTGCATTTTATCAAATGATACAAAACCTTGTAACAACAGCGATATTATATGTAGGAATAATATACCTTTATAGGTTCATAAAATACTTGTCACAAATTAATTAAGTATATCGATCGATAACTTGTAGTTTTGCAACAGCTGTAGAATAGAAATTACTAGAATTTATAGAATTTATTATGTAAAGTGCTTTCAAGCAGTTTCAAGTTGGTAGTTAGTTTAAGCCGTTTACGGTATAAATGATTTTACATTTTACTGCCAAATATGTAAGTATATGTTTTCTCTTTAGTTTCTTATCATTACACTATATCATCTAGGAATATAACTTTTAACTGTTTTGCGCAATTTGATTGTATTTTGCTTTAATAGAAATAGTTTTGCTTGCAAATTTACCTAAATCTCTCCTTTGTGTTCAGGTAAGGATTATTTTTTTGTCTTAAAACTGGGTCTAGAGAGGCATTTTAAACTTAAAGCCATTAAGATAGAGTTCAAATTCAAACAACATAGATGTTTTTATTTGTTACTTATTGATGTAGTATAGAAAATTGATATCGCAAGTTTCGATCATTTATAACTCGCGTCTGACGGGCAAACAAAACGAATGATACAAAAAAATATCGGAATGCGTAACTGGAAGAGTGGAAATGAAGTATTATTGCAACACTTGCACTTTCGATGGCGTCTTTTGTCGGATCGGATTGCGAGAGCTCCGGTTTCAAACCAATTGTTATCATACCTACACGTGGTTACATATGACTCGATACATGGAGTCTTTTATCCTTCTATGTATTTTCGGTTTGAGTAAATAAAACACTTGTAACCTTGAGGCGTTTATTAGCAAGCTACCTGTTTGTTGCCACTTGCCCCTGATGTTTTCCGAATATTTTTCTGAATGAAGGTTGCTATCGTAAAAATATAAACTTTAGAGTAGGTAGCAGTAAAGTACAAACTGCTGAGACAATTTAAAAGACTTCATTTGCGTACCTATTACTTTTTAGTATCTTGGCATATTAAGACTGTAAATTCACAAAATATTGCAATAAAGATGGATGTCCAAACATCCTATTTCACTTCCGCTTCACAATAAAACAGCCGCAAACTCTTTCTACAATTTCCTGATAAATTATGTACTTAAAATTATGTTGAACCAAATTCCTTTTAAATGTATTTTATTTGGTTTCGAGTGGATAATAGTCGAGTGTTCTATTAAACATGTATCTGTTCAAGTTCTTGTTAGTACAGTCAGTGATGCCTAAAAGGACTTTGTCGGCATGTGTACAAGCCCTTTACAATAGTACGTGAACGGGTGATTTCACACTCTAGTGGCCCCGGGTAACGCAAGCAAACCATCGCTTCATTGCACTGCAAGACCGCAGAGAATCGTAAGCAAACGAGAACTCACAATATGTTAGTCAAAATACTTGTAATACAAAAGAAACGCTAGATTTGAAAAGTTTAAATTTGGTATACTTCAACTGTTTCATTAAACCCTTTCTAAAGTTAATTCTGCATACATAAACGTTAATTTTTGGATTGAGAGTTTGAGACTGTTGAATGTTTGGGCAGGATCTCGCTTGAAACGTATGAAAATAGTGGCTATGCATTTCTCTCATCAGGTAAATGCACCACCAACTTAAAGAAACGTTGTCGATCTGTCAATTAAAAGGGTAATAAATGACTACCAAAATAAAATAATATTGTTACCCTAAAAGTAAACTTCACAGACCATCAAAATTAACATCGTAAGCTGCAATGTCAATACTCAAGTCGTGATGTGTTGGTGGTGCATCGCGCATCGCACGCGAAGACTTTCGCTCGCCTGCACTCGAACGTGCACACGTGCACATTATGCGTTTCAAAGGATTTTTTACAATAAAACATATGCCGCTTTTTGCTTTAACCCACTTTAAGCTCGATTATAACCTTCTTACCTACATTTGCTCCGGTTTTTGTACAAGTGAAGCCGCGCGAAATGTTACTCTTAACTGCTTTTAACCATTCCTATTGATACATGCCGCTTTTTTGAAAATTATTTAATCAATGTCGGCACTATTGACCTACTTATGATAAAGAATAGATAAACAAGTTTAAATAGTTTGTTCGGCAAAAATATTTTTCTTACAAAAGCTTAAAAGTGTTTGTCTAATACTTCGTAGACCAGTGCTACGCGCGTTACAGAACAATTAAAAATTCATAATTTACGATTGCTAAGTAAAATACGTCATACGGAGTACGTTCGTTGGTTTTTATCATTGTGGGGTCTCAATTCTCGGTAAGTTTCCACATTTAAGTATAGTCGATCCGCGGACCGTAAGTACCTACCTCTTGTTGGACCATTAAAAGATCACTTAAAATACACTTGTTTTTACCTTTGATCTAAAATAGAGAGTAGGAACCCATAAATAATTTGGAACTTGTGCTTAAATCTTTCTGTAGGACCAAATAATCATTTATTTGTTATACATAAAGATGCATGACTTCATTAATAGATGGGATGGGATAGGAACCTTGCTTCATAATTTCGGTAGACAGAAGGGAATCGGAGTGTGAACAAAAACCGATGTGTGACGTGACGGTGGTTTTTGTTTATACATAGCTAAGTGTGGATGAGACGGCTCGCATATGGACCCGCAGGAAGAACTCGCGGAATAACGCTCATCTTTTGCTTGTGCAATAATAACAGGGCTGGCACTTTCACGTTTCTTTAATTTCACTTACAGTGTTACTTTTCCTCTTACTAAAATACTTGAGTCTGACATTTTTCATAAAAGTATTCGCTGAAATTATGGACTCATGACGAGTAGGTCGTGTTAGAATTTGTAAAACTCACGATGCAATATTTGCTTACTAGCAGCAAATGCGACTGTTTGCGGTCACCGCATGCGGGCACGGGACACGTACTCTACTAATGTTTTGTAAAGACGATCTGATAAATCAGTAGTGCTTTGCATATTTCAACTAATTCACCCGGCAAAACATAATTTTATTTTTAAACATGCAAAAAAATAAGATGGAAATAAAAGTGTTAATTGATTTTGTTCTTGTGAAATCCAAAAGGAATGGTAAACATGATTTTGTTTGCAAACATTAAACCTAATGTAATATCAAACATGCTAGCCATCAACCCTGGCATGGTTGCGTCGTCTCCCACGGTTGGTGTAACCTGAGTCGGGTGTCCGTGGCTTCCGTCCGGCTTTTAGCGGAGTCTCATCGGTCACCGCGCCCCGCCCGCAAGCCGCACGCCGCCCATCCATCCTCGCACATATCTAATCAAACAATGTCTCGTGTGCGTCGCTACGCCCACGAGTACACCGCGACGCTCTCACATTCCTGTAAAAGCATATAAAGGCATCAGACAGAAATTAACGCGATTGTCCTATGCGTAGGTGTCAGATAAAGAAAGCTGAGCGCGAGGTGGCCGGCGGGTGCGGGTGCGGGCGCGGACGCGGCGCCTCCTGGGGTCATTAATATTAATTAGGCGCGGCGGTGCCGCCGCTCAGGCTCAATGCGCGGCCTCTTTGCTTCTGACTCGCTGCGAAAATTAATTACTCGCAATCTTTATGTTCCAATTATAAAGGCCTTCGCAACAAATTAAATCTGTCCGGAGCAGGCCTCTTTTGAGAGAGGTTTCACTCTCTTTGTGGGCTTGATAAATGTTCCTTTGGAAAAATTCTTTGAATTCAGCAAAATGTAGATATTTGACTTAATACGTTGAATTACGAATATCTGCGAAAACTTAAAAAGCAATTCAATTATATAAAGTTTTAACAATAGGATGGCAATTAAAGTAGAAGTTCGTTACTCTGAATGTGGACGTGTGTAATTGTATGTTATTTGGAGCTCGTCGAGGGAATAAAAGCGAAACCGATTCCGAAATCCAGCTTTTGCATAAGTGTACACGACTTCCGCGTTTAGTGAGCAAAAACGAAATCTCATAGAAAAAACTACAAGTTTCCCTTTCATCGTGAGGCAAAATATTTAACGGCCGTAACCGGATATCTTGGCGCGGCTCTTGGAAACAAAGAAAAAACCACCAACGTGTTATTACGCGAAACCAACATTTAATAAGGCAATTTTTTATTTTGCATTGGTTTTGGTTATCCATTAATTCGCTGTGGACAAAAAATATTGGGTGTACGAACGCCTGCGTCGTATTTGAATAGTTTGTTGGCGCACTCATTGTTGTAGGAAGATGCGGAAATGGGATATTTTCTTTCGAGAGAAATATAATATTCTGTGGCTTTATGTTGACCCGATGCAAAAAGTTAGCAACTAGGAATAATTGTGCAATTTTTGATACTTATATGTAGAAGGTGCACCTTTTGCTTGTGTATAACACAAAACTCTTTGATAAAAATAAAATACTTATTTATTAACAACAAGGCCAGAAATCGCACAATACAGAGAGATTTGGAAGGAAAAAGGGGAGGCCTTTGCCCAGCAGTGGGACACAATATGGGCTAATAAAAAATACAACAGAAAATAGTAGAACAACTTCAGGCTCCAGAGAAACGTCACCCCCTTGCATTGTTTTTAACGTTGCCGGGTGAGGTGTCTCTGGAGCCCCCTGTACCTATAATATCAATGCCAATTTAACTAACAAAAGTCTTAGTTCCGCCGCCGCCGCCGCCGCCTATCTATACATACAAATAAATAAAATTGAAGTGTCTGTTTGTAATTTCAAAATAACAGCTTTTTACTAAATGCATATGAAAGTATATACGATTCATACAACAAAAATACATTTTTTATTTTTTTTGTCGGTCTGTCTGTCTGTCTGTCTGTCTGTCTGTCTGTCTGTTTGTTCCGGCTAATCTCCGAAACGGCTGGACCGATTTGGACGGGACTTTCACTAATAGATAGCTGAGGTCACAGGGCGTAAAATAGGCTACTTTTTATCCCGATATTTCCACGGGAACATTTAAGGGAAATCTCCGAAACGGCTGGACCAATTTTGATGGGATTTTCACTGGAAGATAGCTTATTTCATAAGGATTAAAATAGGCTACTTTTGTTTCAGAAAAGACTTAGGGTTTTGCGCAAAAAAAATTAAAACCCATGAAATCTGTATCTACACAATATCTTTTTACATCTTAAATAAAATTGAATCGGTTTGTAATGTCAAAATTTGCTAAATGCATAATTATGAAAGTATATACAATCCATACAACAAAACACAATCAATTTTTTTTTGTCTGTCTGTTTGTTCCGGCTGATCTCCGTAACGGCTGGACTGATTTTGACGGGAGTTTCACTGGCAGCTTTACAAATAAATAAAGTTGATGTATGGAATTCCACGCAGGCGCAGTCGTGGGTAATCTATACAAATAAATAAAATTGAAGTGTCTGTTTGTAATTTTAAAATAACAGCTTTATACTAAATGCATCATCATTATCCCAATTTTATTTGGGGACAGCGCAACATGTCCCTTTTTTTCATACTTCTCTATTAGTCGTCATCTCAGTAGTCACCACCCCCTTTCTAGCCATATCATCTTTCGCACAGTCCATCCATCGTTTCTTTGGTCGTCACTAGCCATCGACATTCATACTTACTTTCTTCACGACACTTTCCTCATTCCTCCGCATCACATGCCCATACCACGGTAGACGGTAGGCCAACTTCATAGAAACGGACGAAGCGCGAGCTATACCTACGCGCCTCGATCGAGGTATGCGCGAGGTACGCAGACAGTCGCGTCTGTGCCGCAGTGACGAACGATGTGTTGTTTTTTTAACAATAACCGCGCGATTTTTACACTAAAAATAAATTCAAGTACATATTTAATATGACGAGTAGGATATATTGTTGCTGTTTTTGGTTGCATGAATTTGGCAATAACGCATCCAGAGATAACTTTTTTTAGATTACCTGGAAACTTTGAAAGGTATTATTATTAACAAACAACAACAACAAAATTATTTTATAGTCTTACTATAAAATAGTTTTACTTACTGGTAGGTAGGTACATATTGTGTGTATTTTTAATGGATAAGTATTTCCTTTTATCTCCCGAAAAAAAGATGTCTGGATTAATAAATAAAGTGAATAGAGTAAAGGAAAGTGATAACACGAGTGAAATAGGTAGTTATAGGAGGTTCATGAATTAATACGGTAGGTACGCTTGTTTTAAAACCTCGGGCATTTGTGTTTTGTTTTGTTATTCAATTCACAAAGTATTTTATTTATTTGTGTAGATAATAAAAGTATATTTACAATCACAAAACTAAATGGAAACACAAAGTAGGCAAATGTAATTAAAATACTGGAGGCGGGCAGCCCTATCGCATGTTTACGTACCGCGCGGCTGTAGGCACTTATTTCTAAGATATGGTTTAGTTATTCTACCGTCTACCGTGCCCATACCATGATAACCGATTTCCGCACAACTTTTTGGTCCCTGTGCCACTTTCAGACTTCCTCTTATGTACTCATTTCTTACTCTATCCATTCGTGTAACACCACACATCTCTCTTAAGCATTCATTCATTTATACTAAATGCATAATATGACGACCTATTTGCGGATGGATGGACGAAGATTTTATTGGTATGTCAGAAGCACTGTGAGAGGAATTTGTGAAAGTGTTGTAACCTTCTTTTATTTATGTTTTCATGTTTCTATTTTGTATATTTTAATGTGTTTTTCAACTGTCTCTTTTTTTTAATAATTTTGGCTACTGTAATTGGCTGTAACACAGCCGTTGTTGCTAAATAAATAAAATTAAATAAGAAAGTATATACAATCCATACAACAAAACACAATCTATGGTTTGATGTATGGAATTCCACGCAGGCGCAGTCGTGGGTAATCTATACAAATAAATAAAATTGAAGTGTCTGTTTGTAATTTCAAAATAACAGCTTTTTACTAAATGCATATGAAAGTATATACGATTCATACAACAAAACACAAAAAAAACCTGTCTTTTTGTTCCGGCTAATCTCCGAAACGGCTTTTCGACTGGAGTCTCACTGGCAGCTATGCAAATAAAGTTGATGTATAGACATCATCGCGGACGAAGTCGCGGGTAACAGCTAGTATTTACATAAATATCGAGCTAGACTAGAGCGTCCAAAAATAGTGTAAAAGCTCATGCTTAGGTTTAAATTAAGATAAATTACACACAGAGCTATCAGCTAAAACGGTCAAGCTCATTAATTCAGAGGAGTTTCTCTATTTATTAATTAAGCATTCTGAATAATTGTGATATAAACTAATTTTACCAAAACATCTTGCACGTGTTTACGAGTTGCTAAAGCTCAACAATATATTTAATACCTACCTACCGACCGTGTGTTGTCCTTTTATGATCAAACTTCGATTGATATAATTTTGAGTGACGTCGCCCACACAATGGTAAATCTGTATTAAATGCTCTTTTGACACTAATGTTTTCTACAACATTCTATTCTGTGTCGTATTGAACAGGAAACGGTTATTAAAAACCTCAAAGGATCGAGATGTCAATTTTGTCGATATTTATATAAAAAGTGGAGTTATCTGAAATACTTTTTATGGGTGCGTGAAACACGCTTATGTGATTTAGGTAGCTTGATAAATAAAAAAATATTGCGAAATGTTACTAAAGCAATATAGGTACTTACTTAATTTAAACAATATTATATGTGCAAATGTATGTTTACTCAAATACCTACGTCATTATTTTGTGCCAGTGTCGTCAGTTTCAGCATATGATTAAAAAGGGTATTGTTAATTGAAAACATCTAATAAAATGGAAATAGTTTTCTTTAAATGTACACGTAAAATATATAAAAACGGGTTAACTAATATTATGTTTTCTATTTGCTGAAATCCTTATAACTTATCAATTAGTTTAGCAAGGCATGACTTGCTAAACTAGGCCATGCAAAAGATATATTATTATCCCATAATATCCCATCAAGTTGGGCACAGACAATATGTAACCAAGCTAATTGTTCTGGGAATTCGTAGCTCTCTATTAATTTGTTTGTAAAAAAAACATAAATCGATTTCCTGTCAACAACTGACCAGACACAAGTGGCAGAGATGTGAAGCTAAAGATTAATGAATTCACAATTAGATACGTCCGAATTGAAATGAAATTGGACTTTTGAGATCGGAAGTTGCTGAATGGTGCAGTATTGATGGATTGTTGCGAAACGATAAAAAAAGTGCGGCGTCCGCAAACTGTCCCGCAGCTGGCCTGCAATTTGAGTAATCCGATCAATATTTTTTACTTCCTTTGAGTTATTTTTTCGGAAGATATCGGACGTCAATCACGTTACGGGTACTTGTTTAAGGAGTGCATCCCATCGTGTGGGATGCACACAATTTAGGTGACGCAAAAATTACAGAAAAATCTCTCAGGGCGCCCCATGTAGCAAAGGAAAGCTTTATCTTAAAATTCTACCAAAATATCCATCTTTCACGATTTTTAGGGCAGAAAAATCAGTTTTTTCAAATAAAGAAATAGTTATTGAATCCTCAGAAAGCAAATTCTAGAAATGGGTAAAGTACAAATACCAAATTGTAAATAGAAACGTCTTTAACAGTTTGTTGTGTGTATTGATTTGTGTATGAAATTGGACAAGCGGAGGGTCTGCGAGAGGTTACGCAAGGGCTGTTGTGTGGATCGCGTCAAAGGTGTTGTCAGTGGCAGGAGCGAGGGCTGCGGAGATCGGCACTCTGCTGGACGCTGTGTGTGTTACCAGATTTTTTGGTTTTCTAGGAGTTCTTTTTTATTTTGTGGTTTACTTTTTGGTTAAAAACATATCATTGCTCGTGTTTTTTTGGTTTTAAAGATATAAATAAACGGACGTGAACACTGGAAACCCTGAAAATCGCAAATGATATTTTGTAGTCTAAGACCCAATTTCACCAAACACAAAAATTAGCTAACAGGTCATTAAACTCAGGTTACTGCTTTGATTGGCTCACTGACATGACAACAGCCAATCACAGCAGTTGACATGTGTGTTTAACAATCTGTTATATCTAACAGAGTATGGTGAAATTGAGTCTAAGACTTGTCGTTACAAATTTAATAATAATAAAAAGTAAGTTCAAAAACTAAAACCTGACTAATGAAAAATCACGCTCTAAAAAGTATGAAACAAGAAAATATTTTGGACAGAAATCTAGACATAGCTCATAGGTACAAAAATGGTCAAGGTAAAACCCTCGTCACATGCCATTATAATTTTGTAGCCGACAGGCATTCGAGTATGCGACCACGGCTTTACCTTGACCATTTTTGTACCTAGGTCTAGATTTCTGTCCAAAATATTTTCTTGTTTCAAACTTTTTAGAGCGTGATTTTTCAGTAGTCGGGTTTTAGTTTTTGAACTTAAGTACTTTTTATTTAAATTATTTTGGGGTTATAAAATCGTGAAAAAGTCTTTGCTTAGCCGTTTTTTTTTTGTTTAGGGTTAATTGTTTAATATGTATAAATTTTACAGCCGCGCCGTACATACAAGTTTCACTTTTGCATGTTTTTAACAATTTAAACATATTTATTTACTTAGACAATATGATATACATATACTATTATATGGTCAAAGCCTTTAATTTGATACCCAACATGGTATAATTAAAAAACCTACTCTAGAGGGCGCCATATTGTAACGTCATATAGTCTATAACCAGCGGACGATCAGGACGCTTCCAACGATACTTCATTTGTTAAGTTATGACCAGCAGTTTACAAGATATGAGGTTACAGATGAACATACATACATACCGGTGAAAATCATAACCCTCCTTTTTGCTTCGCCGAAGTCGGGTAAAAATGCATAGCAAGGCTATTTTAAGGACAGTTACTGCACTTAAGATTCCAGCACTTTGTTTGCGGATTATGAAAATTCATTAATCACAATTCTACTACAAAAACTAAACTAATGAAAAAGATCAGTATTACTATAATATAGCATAACATATTTTTATTGTTTTTTAGGATCAGTTCTGGTCACACAGTGTACTTTCTTAGCGCGTATTGGAGAGCGGATATCGTATCGGAAAGGATTTTCTGTGTCCGCGACTTTACTTCGCGACAGAGCTTCGAATGCTAATACCAAATGTTATTTTTGATTCTGTCAAGTTAGCTAACACTAGTTTATGTAAGTACGAACAACCTTAACCTTGACGAAGAATGTTTTCCTTGTTACCTATGTACTGAAAAAGGTTTTCTTCCTGAAAGCTTTTTAGGAGACACACTTAAGTAATATATTTTTCTTATTTATTTATTTATATATACTTTATTGTACACTAGAAAATACATAGCAAAAAAATAAATACTTATAACACTACAAAACATACAATGGGCGGCCTTATCGATTCTTCTTCTTCTTGTACCTAACGAGGCTGACCAGGGTACGCTGGAAGAACATTAATTTGAGATAGTAGAGCCGTTTTCAAGCAGTAGAAGCAGAGTATTTAAAAAAAATATTTTAAATGTGATATATTTTCTTTTTACCCGACTATGGCAAAGCCTAAAGAAAGGGTTATGAATTTAGCAGTTTATGTATGTAAATATGTTTGCTTTTACGTGTGTTCCACCGTAGCGCCTAAATTACTGAACCGATTTTGAATGAATGAGGTATCGATAGATTCGTAATAATGGTCCGGGTGACATAGGCTATATTTAAATTCTCCTCAAAGTTAATATAGTGAACTTTACACATAAATTTCAAATCTCGAAAAAAAAATTAATTGAGATAATCATGACATGTTTGGTATCAAAAGAAATGTATTGACGAGCACATTACAAATACATATGTATATACAGGGTGGATTTTGTTAACCTCACCTCGATTGAAAGTACTCTAAATACTGAAGATAGCAAATAACTTAGATTTCTGTCTGAAATATTTTCTTGTTTCGTACTTTTTAGATCACTTTTATTTTCCCGTAGCCGGGTTACAGTTTTTAACCGACTTAAAAAAAAGGAGGAGGTTCTCAATTCGTCGGAATGTTTTTTTTTTTTTTTTTATGTATGTTCCCCGATTACTCGAAGACGGCCGGACCGATTTCGAAAATTCTTTTTTTATTTGAAAGGATATACTTTCTAGTTGGTCCCATTGTCATCAAGTCAAGATTGGATGATGGAATCCTGGAGAAGTCGAGGGAACTCTTGAGATATTATAGGCACACCTATAGCGATTTAGGTATTTTTTATAGTAACTCTTGAATTTGCTCTCGAAAAGCACCATTTAGTGTAGTGGAACTGATGATGAAGACCACAGATGGCCACCGGAACAACTCAATAATACGTATTTCACGGGTTGCGAACTTGCGATTCGATTACTTTAATATGGTTGCCAAGCAATTTATGCCCGTCACAATATATAATAAATAATAATCTTCAACGTAGGGTGAAGAGGAGCTGATAGCGAAGTACCAGAAGAACTCCTCAACAATGAACGTCCCTGCATCGGGAAAAGCAATATTTTGTAAAGGGTGATGAGTAACAAAAATTTCGGAAGTCGGTGGCATGTAACGAATATCCGTGTCTTTGGTTTTAAATTTTCGTTTTTGCCACCGACTTCCGAAATTTTTGTTATTTTTTACTTTATAGTGGAAGTCGGTTGTTTTTTTTGTAAAAAAGTTTTTTTTTAAACTTAATTTTTTATTGATATTGAACTATAGTTGAAGATTCATTTTGCAAGGTTAGCACGAATACACTAAAAATGATATACTTCTTTTCTTTTTAATACAGTACCTATCGGTCCTTGGACTAATCATGACTGTCTTTTTGTCTTGATATTGAGGGTATTTTGATCTTTTGGTACGTCACAAATGCATAAACATTTTATACTGAGGTCAGAGTTATGGTCTCAACTGTGTGCGCAACCTTAGCGCCACGGGAAGCAAATTGCTTATAGCACCCTATCGAACCCTACGCTCGTGTGAGAGAGTGGGTTGTCCGACATATATCCTGTATTTATCAAAGTTATATTTTCCTTTTCTAATTTTACCGAATCAATGAATTTGAAACATGTTGACCGGCTATGGTTATCGTGTTTAAAGTTGATACTTTGTAAATATTCTCGTAGACAAACAACCCTAAGGATTACTGGAAAGATTGACCCCAACGTCGTACATTTCAGCAAAAAACATCACATCAAAATGTAAAATTCTAATCTTATTAACAATGGGTAGTGTATATAATAATATCTTTTATGCGAACTCGCACCTGGACGTTTTATTTGTTGTCCATGTCCACGGGTCAAAAAATATTCAATAGATACCGTCCAACGGATTCCCGTTACATAGTCGTTGGTAGGTCACTTTTTATCCACATTTTTTGGTAAAAAACGGCATGTGCTCACAAATTATGCATTTGGCTGCATCACAATAGCACGCGTCATGTCGTGTCGTGCGCGACGGCACGAGTGCAGTACTATTATATTTTTAAAAAATTGCGAATTGGCGTCAAGCTAAGCACCTATTGTATTGTGTGGCGTCCTCACACCGCGTAAGATGATTTGCTTTAAGTTTCATCTCGTGAACTCTCCACATTGTCCTAATGTGACCTGTCATGTTTTAAATAGGTATGTTGGTTTTGTATTCCAATAATCTTTTATATGTTTTAATGGGTTTTAAATTGTTGATCTTTTCGGTAGAGTATAAAAAATATTTATGATATTTATCACTTTAGTCGTCAGTTTGAAGATGTGCTGTGAATGTTAAAGCATTATACTTAAAAGTAAATATGGGTTAGACGTTTGAGTTTTATGATTATTGAGATATTCGAAATGTTTTTCTAAGGAAAGGATACACGGAGTTATGAATCTTTGCTTATCGGATCAGATATGCAACATTTTTTCAGTTTACTTTTAGGTTTATATTTATTCCATAGCCATTCATGATCAATACTCACAGATAAGCGACAGGACACGTCCGTTGTTTGCATCAGACAAAGATCAACGCGAACTTATCTAACGTTTGTACAGGGACATTACAAAAAATGTATGTCGATGTTATTTTTAAATTTGTGCAAGGCGTTTGACAGCGGACGAAGAGTCGTGTGATACAAAAGGTGACAGTTTCGACTGGAAGGAGTGCGACGGGCGCACAAAGGAGCCGAGACGTTTGAAAGACGTTATGAATAGGCTGAAAGAAGGAGTGATCGAGCAGTGACCGTTCGCCGCCCGCCGCCGGACCGCGTCCACAATGCCCGCGCGATAGCATTAATCCTTTGTGAACGGGAAAATGCCAACATTTACAAATGAACGGTTTACATAATGTACACCGTCTTCCGATCACTGCGGATACCTACGGCGGATACGGTCCATCTATCTAAAGTTGTATATTTACCTAAGGTATATGGGTTATGTATGGAGTATCATATTTATCTGTATGCATGGCCTTCATTCAAGATATTTATAAATCACATGTTTTTAATTCACTTACTGGAATGGGAATGACATTTTGTCATACAAGCAGGTTTATTAACTTTTTTACTTCGAAAGCTTTTTAATTAAGTTGATAGATACATTTCTTGCTATCAAAAAACTTAGAAAAACAAGTTCTGGGTTTCCTGCGTAACGCTTAGCTCAATGAAATTCATCTCTCAGTGTTTTCACCACGGATATCTATGGTTTTCACCCTTTCACTAGAAATAAAACAGTGTATGTTTTGTAAACACATTGCCAATACAAAAATGACAGATAAACAATCTCACAACCCATAATAATGAAACAAATAGTTAATAGATAAAGATAATTCTATAAATAAGCATGTAGGTACTATTATATAACAAGAATATGTTTTGTCTGGTAGCCAAATAACACGTAACCGGTCGTAATGTTCAGTTGGGGGAAAACATAAATCCAGCTTTAGCGTTGAAATAAAAAGAGGACTTCTGTAAGTGGGATAGTGTAGGATATAATTCACATTTATGCGGAGCGGCCGACGGTGCGTATCGAGTCGCCGGGATAGTTCGCAACGACAATTCTCCCGGAGAAAAGGGAATTATTCATCACACCCGGAAGGGGAGAGCCCGTGACGCAAGTATGGAATAGCCACCTGCCGCGCTACGAACGGCCTATCCACCCCTGCACAATCATTCGTTTTCGGACCAAATGAAGACGAACATAGAGTCTATATTTAAGTGGTTCCTTCACCCTGTCGGCTATCCTGATCAATTCCGAGGGTCCAGTTGACTGTTGCCAGTTGCAGAATCAAAAGTTTAAACGGCCGTCGAGAACAAAGGGCAGTCGGACAGGGCTACGCGGCTAGGGATAAATATTCAATGCGAATCCTTTGGAGGCGATATTTTATACTTTATTCTTGTTCGATTGTCGCTCTCACCTGCACGATGTAGGCTCTCGTAAAAGCCGAGAATTTTATATGAGAACTTACTTTGCTGGGGTTGAGACGAATAAATGTAACGGACTTTTGTATCTTAGAAAAAAATCAAAAGAATAGATTACTCATGCTGCCCTAAAAGCAATAGGTGAATTTAATTACTGTTCATTGAGAGTGAAATGGTTTGATAGTATGAAGTAACGTCAATTACATTGTAACACTGATCCTACTGGTTTTATAACTGACAAAAAAGTAATTAATACAAAAGAACTTTGCAATATCGAAAATCCAACGATTCCCTAAAATTGCAAACGTCGACATATTGATTGGCGTGTTAATGAAAATCGATTTAATTGTTAAATATAAAAACGTTGTAATTAATACAACGATCACTTGAAACTTTGACACGTTCTATTGAGGTGTCAATCTACTCAAACAAGTTTGTAATCAATCACAAGATTGTTGTAACGATATCGGTTCTTGATCAACCGCCCTTCTATTATAATAAAGGAAAACCAGATTTTGTCCAAAGTTTACTAAAAATTTACATCAAAATCGCACACAAACACAAAAAAAAGCTGGTAGAAATTCGCTTCATTGTGTGCGATTGATTCGTAACGGCCGAGCGCGCTTTAATGTGAATAAAAATATTCACAATTTGTGTAATTCCGTGGTAAGCGCACATCTGTCGTTCACACGGAAGGGATCGAATCACAATTGTACGCAAACAATGATTAAGTTTACCTATGTTGGGCAATGATTACCTAAAAATATGATTTCTTGAAAACAATATAAATGTTCGCACCGAAATAACTACCGGCTAACTTTTTGCGAGAAACAGAAGACTTTAAATGTGGCCTCGCTTTTTTATTGCAACCTGGTGATTTTTCTCGATATCCGATGTCTATTGTCAATAATATTGTTAACTACTGGTGCAAAAAGTTTCGCAAGGCTTTATCTATATGGTACAATGCGTCGGAGGCGTCATAAAGCGTCGTTGTGCCCCAGTTTGCAAAACGGGTATAAAATATGTATTGTTTCAGATAACAACGCAATAGGACAAATTACTTGCGCATGTCGGAACACTTTGTTCTGGACCCTTTTTGTTTACTTTCGCTTTTAATGCTCGCTTTATGACGTCAAGTTGGCAAAATAAGGTTTGCGCGATATTTTACTATTCGCTTCATTATTATATCTAAAGCACCCGACGAAAATATTTATACTCTCGATTTTAATTGCTTCAAGCACAAGCCATTATAATAAGGCGACTCTTTTAAGAAAACCAATGACCAATCGTTATGAAAGACATACAGGGTGACATAATAGCATCTATGAATAACCCCGTAAGAATGCTGCATTACATAATGACGCCCCTATACACTGTTACTGTATCAATTGCCACATTTTTATCAATATCAGTGATAACAGTGACTCAAGTAAAGTGAAAGGGTTATCTGAAGAACAATGCTTGCGTCGACTGTGGAAGGGTTCTTTTGTTTACAAAATTGAATAAGCCTTTCAAACAATACACGTTTGTGCGAATAACCCTGCGCGCAAGAAAGGAAAAGTAAAAGTGTTACACGAATACCTTTTATTTGCGAGCAAAGTGATGCGTCCTTGAATTCTCTTCGGCAAGGCTTAATTGTGGTTTCTCGTCTTCAAAGAGTTGGGTCCTTTGAAGAGCGCGCCGGAGGATGGGGCGCGCCTGCTCTCGAGACAAAGGAATCTCAGCGCTCATTTTCACTCTGGACAGAGGCTTCTTTATGAATAACGTTATAGGTAACGACATACATATTACGACAATTTTATATCTGGGTGTAGACAAAACTCATAAAATTGAGAGCACCAACATAAAATGGTAGATCAACTTTATGTCCAATCTCCCATCTGTCATTAGGGCATGTGCGGTAAACAAGAATTCCTAAATCAACATTAGCGAGATGGCATCAGCCAACTTAAACTATAATTCAGCATTAAGAGTATATTTACGTTAATTAACGATGTCGTAGTGATGTCAGATAGTGTGCCACCTGCCTCGTTGGCAAACTTTATAGTTGACTGCGAATGTTGAGGGGACAAAGATGTTGTTGTTGCCCAATTTATAGTTACCCGGGTAAAACACGGCCGCCTGCCCCCGAAACCGAGGCAAGGTGGCAAGACGTGTGCCAGATAACAGACTTAAACATCCTGACAGATAAGGACCATGCACTACGAGGGAAAGGGACAGACACATAGTTTTTTATCTAAAAAACTTAGTTGCACATATTTCCTGCAAGCGCAATCGAGCTTAAAGCTCCTAGTTATAGGGGTGTATTTCGTGTAAAATTTTGGGGCACGCGACAGCAGCAGGTGGGAGCACTGCTCTTAAAAAACTTGAATCTTTTTCGCCGTGCGTCGTATTGTTAAAGAACGGTGTCTTTAGTCTTGTTTGATTTATTGATGCTGATAAGTGTGCTGCTCCATAATAACACCAGTTTCGGTAAAAAATACATTTTATAAATGGAACTAATTAAAATAGTTGACGTAGTCAGTAATATTCCTACTAGTCGTTAAGAAATTATTTTTGTTAGACCAGCAAACTAGCCCATCAAACTCATCATATCGGCTCTTGAATAGGTATTCTTCATTAAATTTTTCAGGCAAGTGCCTATCCCTACATGAATAAGAAAATCCAAACAGGGCAGGTGATCTAAATGTATGTTGTAAGTGTGTTATTTCTGTTTAAACACAATATTTTCAATCCTTCATTAGTTCTCAACCTATGACTTTCTCGAAAGGTTTTAGAATTGGATATCAAGCTCAATTAAAAAGTTGTGAGATTACTTTTATGTTCGAACTATAGTCCATCAAGATGGATTATCTCTACACAAGTTACCATATATCTACGACGTTGATCGTCTATTAAACCCATTTGTGTCTCTCCGAATGATATAACCCGAAATAACTTCACATAATGTTGTCTAAAAAACACAAAACTCTAAAATAGGTGCAGCCAGTCAGCCACTCGTTTATTTCCCTAAGTCGGCACAAAAAGCAACACTAGGGAGGCGCGTGCTCACTAAAATGGTAAAAATAAAGTGGTAAAAATAGCGGGTACAATAAAAATGGTAAATTTACGCGGTCCGCCGTCTATGGTCGACACTTATGCTTTTTATGCGTGTTGTCTTTGGCTAATGATTGCCTCGTGACTACTGCAAGGCCGCCGGTAAAGTTCTGTGGAGCGGTAACTTGTTACGCCTACACATGTATTACCAAATTAGATGCGCATACGAAGCTAACATTATGTTGTGTAATTATAGTGTATCAGTTCCTCTTGAGTTACTCTGAATTTTTATGAACTCCTCTAGTTCTTTCGTCAGAAGTTGACTATGGCGAGATGTTAAATTACAATAGTAACAATTTGTCCTGAAAATACATTCAGAGATATTGATAGGCAAATCGCCTTTTCGTAGTAAAACATCTATTTATACACTGTCTGTCAATATGAGGCGTTGAAGAATCTTCATCTAAATGTTCTATTTTTAAATATTTATGTTCTGAAGAATAAACAGATATTCCCAGTAAGTAGTATGTTTATACGAAGTTATAAGGAGGGTCCGCAGTGGTAGCCTGCGAAATTCAAATTTTCTTACGTTTTTTGCAATTTACTGGCACAGTGTCTGGTTTTATCTTGATCAAAATATGATTCGCGACCTTGTAGGTAACTTAGCGACATATTATTGTAATAATGATTCTTATTATTATAATCCTATAAATACATATTTGTTACGGTCGCGAATCATATTTTGATCAAGATACAACCTGACACTGAGTCACTGACATACAAAATGCAAAAAAAAAAATGATTTCGCGGGCTACTACGGCGGAGAAGAAACGATCAATAGGTGTCGAACTGAGGAACAACTAAATAGTTCTTAATGATAAATAGTAGTAAAGTATCAGAAAAAAAAAGAAGAAAAAAAAAGAAGAAGTAAAAAAGAAGAAGAAGTAAAATCCTCAGATATTGCACGACTCGTAATGCGAAGCATTAGAGTGTGCTCTACGATCGAAAAAAAATTTTTGCCCCATTTCTGTAACTGTTTTTATTGTCATACTCCTGCTAGTACACAGAACCTACTTAATTTATATACCATTGTATAGATGATTAAATGGAGATTAATACTGTACTTTTTAACAATTAATTTAATGCAGCAGAAATGGAAAAAGCATAAAAATTGTTGAAAAAAAATTCCTGTCCGTCAATTTATGAACCCTGAAAACATTGTAGCTTGCGATAAAAATCAATTAATTGAGTCAATTTTTTTTTGTACGTTCGTTTCAGCCGTAGAAGGAACCCTATTGAGAATGGCTCTTTTATTCAAAGTAGTTTAATTATAATTAATAAAATACTAACTAAAATATAATATCTTTAACTAAATATTTCCAACCTTTGAGTAAGTTGCCTAGCAACCGCCAAGTAAATATCTTTGTCAGCCGTTGACATTACGACTTCATGAAAAGTGATAAATTGTTTATTTTACTATGTTTTGAATTTCTTTTTCGTTTATGAATGAGTGATAAGTATGAGGCGTCCACTTTTGGATTTTCCAAACTATTTTTTTCTATACTGGAATTAGTAATTTATAGAACTGGTTGAAATTAACTAAGCCGTTTAAAATATCATCCATGTCCAACTATACAACAAAAAACTAAAAAAAGACAGTAATTATAAGTTAAAATGATTAATACTTCAGCAATTAACATTCCAGCACAAAAAAAATCAATTTCAACAAAGCCAAGGAATTAATATGACATAATAATTTAATAAAAAATACTTAAAAAATGATTTGCTATCCTAAAAAATCGGCCTAATTACCTACTAGTAATTTATTCTTAATCGATTAACCTGTTTATGAATCGGTACACTTTTTAACCGGAAAAGTATTTAGTATTTTATAAATTATCATAACTATTAGTATCGTTAACTAATCGAATTAATTTTTTTTAGCTCTATTGTTTTAAATTACGATGAAATGGTGTCTGAAATTAATAAAAATATGAAAGTATTATCAAAAAGTGAATTTAAGGACACAAAACAACTCATAAGGACATAGTGTTCGGGGGCACAGATTAATATCGGGGGTTTAGTTAGGAACTTTATTTTTATAACACTGCATTTATAAAAATAATTGGTTTGTAAAAAAAAAGGAATTATTGAGAGACACATAATATGAGATCATAGTGATCGATTTTATTCAGAAGTGTGGTCCCTCACTGTGTGGCAAGACTGGCAAGTGCTTAAAAAGTCGATGCCAATTAATCAATTGTATTCTAAACAATGCTTTTCAAAAATGTCACTTTTTTAAAGATATGCTATGTGTGGCCAATTTAAAGTGAGTAAATTAGTATTGCGGAAAAGTAAATTAACATTGTGAATTTTGGATCAACACTTTCAAATTGGCGATCCGTTCTTCTTAATCCTTTTTGAATTAGAATAACAAGCATACCTAAATTATTCTAAATCAATATCATAAATACAGTTGCTCTGTTCTTTTTTCAGTGGTTGAAATTATAATTTGATGGACTTGGCTGTTAGACTTTAGTAAAGGCAAGTTAGATGCTAGAAATTACAACAAAACATAATAAGTAAAAGAAAAAGACGAGTGAGAGGCCCTCATATAATTTCATCATGCATGCTCTATGAATTACATAAAGTACAATATTCAATTTTAATTCAATACAAATATAAATCAAAGAGTTCTAATCGCCATCATTATTATAATTACATACAAGATACAACCAAAGAACAAACAGTTGCGAGATAAAGCTGAGTAGGTATGTTCTCAAATTAGTTGCAGTCAAAGAAAGCACCGGCCGGCGCACGGGAGCGCTCGTAAAACATAAAAAGTGCTTATGTGGCGCTCGCTGCGAGGGCTAAAAACCAACGTCAGGAAGGAACATAATGTAGTAGCGGCCATAAAAAGTGAATGCATTGCGTGCACGTGGAGTGCACCGGGGGTGCAGGGCACGCAGGGGGCCGCAGGGAGGGGCGTGGGGGTGTGTTTACCGCGCGGAGGGGCGGCCGGCCGCGGCTCGCGCTCTCCGCCGCTGTACCGCCAGTGTTGTGGTAGGTCACACGGAGCGCGCCCGCACCGCGTGCCCGAATCATTCACAATCGCGACTCCGCGCCGACATAACATGTAATCGCTCTCCAATAAACATTATCACTTAGTTTTTTCTTGACAATCTTACAAGGACTTTGATAACAAATTGTTGAACAACGATAAACTTTATAAACAAATTAGTGCAAATAAATGCATCTTGCCGTGACCCTGGAGTGAGATGGCCCTGTCGCTGCAGTCGACGCAGAATTCGAGAGGTTTGTGAAGTTTTTAGTTCAGTGCGCCTCGCTGTCTCCTCGGTCCGCTGAATCTGGAAGTGCATGTGTGTATAAAGTTTCAAACGTAGCCGGCGCGCGGCATGCGTGGCGCGAGCGATGCGATTGGCCGCCCACACGCCCGCGCTCACCGCACACATGTTTATTTGCATTCAGCGAACTTTGCAGATTCAGTGAACCGTAGGCGGTAGCGAACGCGTAGCCGCGCGCTACGGCTTCGCTACGAAGCGCCGCGTAGTACGTGCTACGAGATTTTATTAATTGTTGTTTTAAGTGCTACTTGCCAGTATTTTGAGATATGTGAGTAAATTTTACTTGTTAATATGTTCAAATTGGATTGTATATTGTTTTTTTGAAAGAGTTAATAAGTATATTACACTAAACAAACGTATTAAGTAATTTGGGCAATCAGATTTCCTTATCACTCACAAAATGCTGGTAAATAAAGAAGAAACAGTGTACTGGATCATATTCGTTTAAGGTAAATGTAAATTCTTAACTAAAACTTAAATTTTCTTATTTTCATTTGCTCGTCCTGTTCGAAAAAATGCCTTGTCTAGTCGTAGTTGTATCAGGGTATAATTTATAGATTGAGTAAGGGTTTTTATTGACGATAATTGTTTAGGAATTAATGGCTTGAGTAATTGCGAAAGTTTCGTTTCTAATAACTACTTCAACGTATGTAGTACTTACCTAAATATACTGTTTATATAATGTTAACTATGCGTCCGGTCGGTAAAATACTCGTTAGTAATTAGTAATACCATACGATAAACTAAACAGAATTGCTTACCAATTCCTTAATTATCCCGTTAAGGTATTTTAAATTGGTGTTATTAAAGGATTTGTTGTAGTTAAATGCATGTTTAATGGGGGTCCTGTCCTAACTGCTAACGCCATCTAGTGGCGCATACGGGGAACAATGCTCTAATTAATTCTTAACATAAATAAAAATAAATGTACTTTTCTCTTACGAAGCATTTCTTACGTATATTTATTTAATTTAATAAACGAGTGTTCATTTTAAAACAAAATAACTGTTCTTGATGATAACATAACATACATAATCAGCCTATTAATGTTCCCACTGCTGGGACACAGGCCTCCTCTCTGTGAGAGGGAGTGGGCCATAATCTACCACTGGGCCCCCAGTGCGGGTTGGTAGATGTCACATGTCTTCGAATTTTTGGTTCTAAGACATGCCGGTTTCCTCACGATGTTTTCCTTCATCTTGATGATTAATATATTTATGGTATTGGTATTCAGCTGCATCTGGTTAGATTGGAAGCTGACGTCAAGATAGTTGGGAAAAGGCTAGGCAGATTGATATCTTTAATATAAAATCCAACATTTATGACAATCAAATCAACATACACGTGACCAGAGGGCTGGTCAAGGTATCAGTTTACCATCCAACGTGGCAGCGCTGCCAGCCTTTAGGGCACTTTTCAAAATGACAGCGATGCGGACGAATTTTTTGATGATCAATGAGCTCTTCCTTCCTTTTGTTTTTTCTTTACATACTTGTACATAATATTTATATATATTTTAGTATTAGATTGTATATTATATTAAAAAATTGTTCAACAAACGTTGTATGTTAACACAATAAATAAAAAAATAATTAATATTTAATTCATAAGTTTATTCATTATGAGATGAGTCATCCAGAATAAACCATCAACATTACGACCGAAGTTTCACATTAATAAAAAAATCCACAAAACTCATGCTGATGATCTTCCGGCGCATAGAAATGGACTTTATTTTCATTAAGGCATTTAAAAATCAGAGGAGTTAAAGGTGCAAAAATTTCACCTTAATTATAATCCTATCCAAATAAGAATGGTATCATTTTGAAGCCCTTTAAATTCTCCAGCATATTTTTTCGATGTCTCTTTTTTTTTTTTGAGAAATTTAAGATCTTTTCAGTCCTAAAGAAACGGTAAAAAATTGGCGTTTTTTTTTTAATAAAGGTAAAAAATATATAAAAATTTTGCATAAAAAAAATTTGCAGTATTGTAGCCATTTCAGTAACGCATCTTTTGATACCATTTTCATTTCTCTTATCTTAATAATTGAGGACGTTAGCCCCCGGTCGAATTTTTCTTGAAAACGAGTACCCTACGGAAGCGATCGAAAAAGCATTTACAATGCTAAAAAATTTGATAAGATATCGCACATGTATTTATCTATAAGTATTCAAAGTTGGCCACCAGTTTATCGCTAACTGTACTTATTGTAATTATAATACAGTCTAAACGTACAAATTAAAGGCACAGCCAATAAAATAATAAACTCTTTCAAAGCATCTTATACATACGTTACAAATATTATGGTAGTTTGCAACTCTTTGTCTCAACTGTCATAAAGTTTAACTATGTTTTTGTTTTATATTTATTGGGTCATTTAATAAATTATTCATTTGAATAATGCTTGCCAATTGTAAAATGCCTTTTGTATTCAATTTTATTAGCACACTTTTATTGACATCATTATTCCGTTCAGTTTAAATAACTAATGATAATTGCAAAATTATAATTCGTCGTACTTAAATCCTTGTACGAATAAAATATTAATATCAAAAATCTATTAAAAAGCCATTACACGGAACATACATTTTAATACTTTTAAAAACCAGAATTTTCATTGACAGATTTTTCCAATTCAAGATTCGAGAATATAGTCATTAAATGTTGATCAAGAGAAAAGAGAACGTTGGGTTAAAGGAATTGTCTACCGCTGCACTGTACTGTAGATACCAATAACTGCCATTTCCGCTAATAATGAAGGTTGATTTCTTTTAAAATCAAAGTACATAGTAAAGTCAAAAAAATATCGTTTAAACGTTGATCAAAAGAAAACCAGACATGTTTAATCTTTTAAACATGATGAGTTGTACACAGAGTCGAACAGTATATTACGCCCTTCCTCTTCAAAAGGGCCTAATATAACTTCAAAAGCTGTACTGTAAATTCTGCGGTTCGAGCATTTCTACAAATAATGAAGGTTCTTCTACTTCCAAGGTTAATAAAGTACTTACATCAGTTAAGTTACTTGTTACGGCTACTGTTATGTCAGAGAAGCCCCATTAGGCGGCGCGGTGTCCCGCTTAACCCTAAACCGCCGAAACCGTACGAACTCTGTAATCTGTGCGAGTGAGTACGTACCCAAAGCCGCCGGTAGCCGCAGGTTAATCCCATTATATGAGACACAATGTAATTAGGTCACTCTGGACAAATAAAATTTGGGGAGTTTCATATTTTATTTGACATTAACAAAAATGATACATTACCTGCTTCTGCAAGTGCTGTGGTATATCCGGCGTATCCTAAACCTGGCCGACTTGATAGACATACGTTTTATTGACCAGAAGAAATTCGATTTGACTCAAGAAGTTTATCCGTAAACCATAATTTCTGAAAGAATTCGCATCTCTTATGAAATTAATGCGCAACTAAAATAAAACACGAAAGCTTTTAAGAATAATCTTTGTATTAAGAAATAGCAAAATACGTAGATTTTGTAATTCAGAACGAATTGTACTAATTACTATTGCTCCAAATTATAAAAAAATATTATCTTTAAATTAAGTAGAAAGTTTTTCTCTAAAAGCTCATATGAATGTACCGCTCGTAGCAAGTGCGGGGCAATAAGGACGTCATTGACACGTCCGTTATCGGGCGAACCCTTGCGACATAATGAGTTATGGAGTGGCGGCCGCAGGCAACTCCATAAAAGTATTGAATATGGGTTATTGACAAATATTTATGGCGTATAAAGAGGGGATAATTACAACTCTTTAGCACATAAAAAGCTCCGTGCGGAAGGGTGCGGCGCGCTGTTAAAATTTATCACCAACACTGTCACCCAGCGGGCCCGGCCGCCTAATAAAAATGATACATTATGACGCTGCTCTGCACAAAAAACGTACTCAATAAGTAATCGATAATGTAGTAGCCTTTGTAAGATTATGTGGTAAGTGGTTGTTCAATGACTTTATCGAAACGATTACGTAAATGTCAAAGGAGTAAGAGCTCTATTTGAGAACTATTATAAAAAATTGTTTCACTATGTTTGTTTATCCCATTAAAACGTTCACTTAGCCTTTATGGCGATTTTTCTAAATTACTCTATTTTTACATTCACTGCTGCAAAAACTAAATTCATCTGTTGATCTGTTTTCGAACCTAATTAGATACAACGTCAGAATACATGATTGTTGTACAACAAAATGTCGGTATTTACTTGTTTAAACTTTTACATTAAGCCTAGTATTATAATTCTGATCACATCACGAGTGCGGTTCGCTGTTCGTCCTCCAAACATAACGAGGAATGTTATTAACTTTTGAAACGTCGCGTGATACCTCATAGGTGCATAAGAAAATGCCTCAAATGTCAAATGCACCTATAAGGTGCATAACGATCACGGGCGCCATTGGACGATCATATTTGACGTTTATTTGCACTTGCAACACGATCTGGCTGTATCATTCGACAAATCGATTAATATTTGACCGGTTTAGTAACAATTTGCTGGGCACACCACTAAAATGAACGAAGAAATAACAAACAAAATATCTGTGGTTCGTGTGAACGCGACGACGCCATATTGTCAAAATTCGTGAATTGTCATTGTGTTGTTTACGTTTGTTCGCAATGTTTTTATGAAGAAAACGGTGAGTAATCTTATAAGAATTTTATACAGAATTACTGAGAAATAAGTGTAGATTTTGTATTGAGTGTTAGTTTATCGAAAAGTGATAAATATTTCCGTGAAAAGATAACGAATGTTTTGTAATGCACAAATTTTGGCGCTGTCGCCGCCGTGTTTAGTAATGTTTATATGATAAATATTCTTGTATACTGTTTGAAATACACATAAGTATGTAGCTTATTTATCTACGAACATAATTTGGCTAATAGCTACTGATACTATTGCGTATTGTTATCATAATCGTATTTCCAAAAGTAAAATTCGGCTATTCCCCCGTACCATGACACAGCGCTCATAGTAGGCGGGAATACCAGTACGAAGTACTGACTGCAAAAAATTCCAATTAGAAGAAAAAAATGTTCCTATTAGGTTTTTATTATTTCATGAAGTTTTCTTATCAGACATGTGTAAGAAAAATAAATGTCGAGATTATTGGGTTTTTTTTACCGACTTCAAAAAAGGTGGATGTCCTCAAATAGAATGAATTTTTTTAGGATCAGGATTGTATTTATACGTAAACTATTACTTTAGTAAATGGTTGTTTTATGATATTTTTAGCAAAGTAAAGCAGCATGGCGAGGCTGTCCTCAAGGTCACAGAACGCCGACCGTCGCGCTATCATCATGGGGTTCCTTGACGCTGACCCGCGCCCCGATCCTGAACTATCCTATGGCCCCACCGCGCGCCGAGGTAAATATTTTCTATATAGCTTATTAGGTACTTACTATATTTATTTAGTTTCAGTGGAATAATTTGTATTTCTTATCTTTTTAGCCGCCTTCATGCTATCCCGGTTCTAGCGATGCGTCGAAACGATATGTCGTCGGGCAACAAGCTTCATCTTTATAAATGAACCCTTGACAATTCAAAAGTGCCTGTAATTGGTTTATTTCAAATAAATGCTTTGAGTTTGAGTTTTGTGTTTTTTTTTAAATATATTTCTTGAAAACAAAATGTATTTTATTTATTTCAAACTTTTCCTAGCTCCTTCCTTCATGGAATTGGGAGAACTATCAGTAAGTATACGGGGTTATGTACAGCACCGCAGCACGCTTAGCATGACCACGATATGTATAAACGCGTTTTGTCGACGTAAGAATAGACAAAATGACACGATTGTGATTGTCTATCTGTCATTTTGTTTATTCTTCCTTCGAAAAACCCGTTTCTATGGTTGTCATGCTACGCGTGCGAGGCAGTAACAGTTTTCACTTGAATGGCATAAAACATACCTACTAAAAACCGACTACTATTGATACATGGATAAGTAAAAATTCCAAAGGCAAACTTTATCATGATGAATAAACAATAATTACCTCCACTTACTTCGTTATCTGTCTGTCTGCCAGTCTGTCTAAACCCTTTCTCGATCGTGACAGTAGTTTTGCACCGCACAGGCGCACAACTATTGTCAACGAAATGTCGCATGATACCGCATAGCTGAATAAAAATGCACCTATACGGTGTATTAGACATGCCCTCCACCTATACGGTATCACGCGACATTCCCGTAACCGTAGTTTAGTTATAAAAAAAAATCTATGCACCTGTGCAGTATCATGTGATATTCCCGTGACAGAAGTGCACCTAAAACCAAGACATAGCGCTGTCAACAGTGACGTGAGGCCGGTTTCGTAAACATGTGTGCACTTAGTGAGGTGTAGTTTGATTGTAAATGTGTGCGTCTGAGCGTGTATGTACAGAGCGGAAGGGTAGTTTTCGTGTGTTTCACTCTGTATTGTTCGCAGCGCTATGTCTTGGTTTTTTATTTGATCTGCCTTTGCTTTAGACATTCTAAAAACCGACTACTATTGATACACGGAGAAATAAATATTCAAACAGGCAAACTTTATCATGATGAATAAACACAATAATCACCTCTACATACTTACTTCGTTGTCCGTCCGTCTGGTTGCCAGTCTGTCAAGACCTTTTCTTGACCGAGACAGATCGTTAACTTATATTTTTATCACATAAAAAAATCTTTTTGCGATTACAAACTTACATTTGCAGTTGGAATATGGATTTAGGTACGTATAAGGAAAGATAGATAGAATAATAATTTATGTAATGTATTTTCCACCATAATTGTAAAACAGCTGTTAGTAAATAAGTGTAGAAATGATGATGACTCATTATTTTCAAAGAAATCGAAATAATAATAATTGGAATATGTCAGAACAAAAAAAATATCTCCGATAAAATCCGATCTTTCATTGAACAGGTCATTACTATTTTATTAGAACACAAACAGTAAGATAATAAAAAGTAATATTATGTTATCTAAAATAAAATAACATAATAAACAGAATAAAATAATTTATAATAAAATAACAACAAAAATCTTTAAATTATAAAATAACATAAAAATATTTCATTCGCAGTGTTTTTGCGCTAACGCGCTGACGGTACACGAAACTAGTTTTTTCCAGTTTGACGAACGGGAACGATGCGTCATGACGGCGAAGTTTTGTCATTGTGTAAACAAAAAGTTTTTATGGTTTTAGATAAGGTTTCAAGTGAAAAGAGTTGTGTTGTTCTGTTTATATGTGACCTACACATATTGTGTTACCGAAATCAAGTGATGGTTTGGTGAATAAGTGTGTGTATTCGTCATATTGTGATAAAGTTTCAAGGTAATGCGAGTGAAAATTATCAAAATGAAAACATATCACATCACTGCGAGAAAAGGTCAGTATGTACAGGTTTTTCTGTATAATATTTCGATAGGGTAACTCATAACGAAGCCAGGAAGGTATAATATGTGCCGTGTTGATGGCTGTATATTGACGAATTCGTCGTTTTTCTGAAGGCCGTCCCAAAATCAAAAAAAATCTTAGATCGGCGCTGCGTTTGTCGTGTTATAGGGTGACTAGGCCCGCTTGGGAGGGGTTAAAAAGTTATGGGATAAGCCGGTGCGTGCCGGGCGCGACGCCCCCGCCTAATCACAAACTTTAAAATTATCTTATACTACAGACAGACTTTGTGTACCTATCAATACTTAGTTTCAATAAGCAATTATAATATGACATTTCAAAAAGTTTCTTTAAGTTTCTACATTCTATGTTCGTGATATAAATTGTTCGTTTTAATAAAAAGTGTAAAGTGCCTCGTGTCAGCACTCGCGAACGACAAAATATTTTGCCTTTTTCAATTAAGCGCGATGGCTGAGTCCAGAGCCCGGCCGGGAATTAATTCCACGGCTAAGTAGATAATGTAAGGAGCTCCCTCCTCGTGCCGCCTCTTCACGCCTCGAGGAGAACTTTCAATTATGATTTTGTCTAATTTTAATTAAGTGCTCTCAAAAAGGCTTTTCTTCAACGAAATTAATATTTGAATATAATTTGGGCGGAGCGGGCGGGCGGAGTTTGCCGCTCGAGGAATAATTAATTCCATTATATAGGTAAGTGGTCTGGTCGCTTCTGCCCCCCCCCCCTCCCGCGCCCGTTCCGTGCCTCGCCGCGACACTATACAAACTCGTCACACCAAATGATTGCTTTTCACTCCTGACATTTTGAAAATGACGGCTAGTCCGGAAATATTTATTTAGGGACATAGGTATACATGTATACCAATGATCAAGGTAAAGAAAGTAATTAGATTGAGTTGAAACCTGATGGAACGGTAGCGAGTAGTGGTAGTGTGGCAGCCACAATTTGCGCAACAGGTCGGGGCGGAAGCGACCTGCAGCGGCGTGATTGCGACCAAATGTTTCCTTTACAACGTCTGGTTTAGTTTTTGCTCTGTTTTTTGTCCTCTCTCGCTGATAAGTATGCTATCGATAGGTTCGACTGTGTTGTTTGTTTAGGTCGAAACTAACTCATGACGGAAGTGATGGCAAAGAAACTATAACTAAATTTTTTAGATCCTCCACCTTGACGAAAGTAGGCCAAGAGTGCAAGAAAATCTTTAAGTGGCGTAGATTAATGCAATCTAGTAACACCTCTGATAATAATCTTTACTGAAACATTATTGTTTTGAAGTATCATGTAGTCTAACTCCAAACTTTTTCTTGTTCAGGTGTGTCAGTGAGACCGCTGTCGACCATGCGTCAAGAATCCCTGCCCATGTTAGCGGAGCGGCTGCTGGCGACGCGCGCCGCCGCGCTGGTGGCGGGGCTGCCGGCCGAGCTGTACTCCGGCGCACTGCTGGCGGCCTGGCCCCCCTCGCCCCCCGCGCCGCTGCTGCCCCCACACGACATGGAACGCGCGCGCAAGCGACGCCGAACCCCCAAGCTCGACGAGACAGCCACTGCACCCCCCTCACCGCCATCATCAGGCTCCTCGCCCGGCGCCGCCGATCCACCGAGAGATAAACTCTTTACCTGCAAGGTCTGCTCACGCTCTTTTGGCTACAAACACGTCCTACAAAACCACGAACGTACTCACACGGGTGAGAAACCGTTCGAGTGCGGCGAGTGCCACAAGCGCTTCACGCGCGACCACCACCTCAAGACACACTTGCGACTTCACACGGGTGAGAAGCCCTACAGCTGCCCGCACTGCCCGCGTCACTTCGTGCAAGTGGCCAATCTGCGCCGACACCTCCGCGTTCACACCGGCGAGCGACCATACGCGTGTGCTCGCTGTCCGGCGCGCTTCTCAGACTCCAACCAACTAAAAGCTCACGCTTTAGTACACGAGGGTGATGCACCTTTCGCCTGTCGCTGCGGCGCACGCTTCAGGCGGCGGCAAGCGGCCGCTCTGCACAGATGCGCCAGCACCGGCTGCACGCCCGACACGCCCAGCCCGCCCGTGGCCGCCGCGGCTGACTGGCGTTGGGATGAGTGGCCCGAACAGACCGAGCCCGAGGACCTGTCGCTGCCGCGGAGGCCGGCCACGCCGGACTCCCCCACGGACCTGCGGGTCCACTCCGCGTAGGACGCGCGCGCCCCGAGCGCCCCGCGCGCCGCCGAGCCGGTATACGAGTTCCTCCCGCGTAGACCCGCGCTGCCGTCGGCCGCCGACGCCGATGCTCTCCCACTCGCTTGTTTCGGAGACGCTTGCCACCAGCTCCATGATTCTTTGTTCAAATTCCTTGCAATGCAAATGCAAATTGCTAACAATAATTACGGCTGTTCTAAATACGGCAACGGTTACTTTTTTATAGAGCAATTTTTTGCTTTTCTCGGTAAGACTACCGATGCGACGTAGTCTCATTAGGTAGTCCTCTATTCTTTTTTACGATTTTGCATTTGCAATGTTCGCCATAAAAAGTACTTTTTTTATCCACGTTACAGTTTAGAAGTTTATTGTTGTACTATTTGCATAATCGCAAGGCGAGGTGAGGCAAAAACGACGACGTTTTGTTCTTTTGTTTTGCAACGTTGCTAAACACCTAAAGAACATATTGCACAAAGATATTTTTTGATTTATTGGTACGTCTATTGTTTCGTGATAAAAACTTTAAAAAAATGTTTCGCTATGCTTGGCGTTTATTGATTTTCAATCGGTGTCCTCCCTCGCGCTTAACGAACGGAAACTGGAATATGGTCTAGTCGGAGAAGGTCGCGACATTGCCTCATTATTTCGGCGACAAAGGCTACTTCACAAGCGGTAATTATTACGTATTGAGCTCGATATCGAGTTGCGACTGACAAAGCTGTCGCTATTGTGTGAGCCCCGATCCGTAGCGACTCGCGATAACCGGTTCGTAATCACTCTTTTATACATTTCTTAAGTTTTCATTCAATAGCTCTTTGAAAGTTTACATGTTATGGACATAATTTTTTTGGCAAAATACCAAATAATAACTATACTGGTTTCGAATAAGTACATGATACGGGATAATTGTAAAGAATCATTGGAGCTTTTGTAATTAAATATGAATGTGAGCGAGGCAGTCTCCGGCTCGCGAGCGGCGGCCGGTCCCGCCGACCGCGCGCTCCGTGCTTCTGTACATAATGCTGTCTCTTACAAGATTATTTATTATTAGTTTGTAGACGTTTCGATATCTGTACGATATCTAATCCGAATACGGTATTGTTAATATTACGTGTACATATTTATGTAGTGTTGTAAAGAACGTTGTAGAGAAGTTGGTGTCTCGAGAATTATATTTCAAATTATTTAAATTCGATACCGAAGCAACTCTCGACGGGCTGTGTTGTATTGACATTGAGACAAGTGAATATATGTGTTAATAGAAACGATGTTCTAAGTAGGGCCATGTGCACAATGACTCAATGTCGTTAAGGTAAATATTTACTTGTAGTTGTAAGGCAACAGTCAAAAATATTTAAAGTGTTGTACATAATTATTCTTAGTGTTAAATTATGATCACCTCGTTGTGCACATGGCCCTTATGTTATAATTGTGTGTTCTCGTTTGACACGAGAGCGGTGTAGTGAGCATTATTGCAATTTGTTCTACGGGTATTAGTTTCCTACTAGATGTAATGTTTTATTTTCCATGTTTTTAATATAATTTAATGTCATAGTAGTTGTTCTGAACGTTTTAGCGCACATGATTTATAATTATTGTATGTAATTATATAATTAGGCTACATACTGTTTGTTGATTATTATTATTTTATTTTCTTTAGTCATGTTCGAAGTATAGGGTCTAGGTATAAGGAGTCAGTGTAGGAGTAACGATATATTTTTTTCCAAAGAAATTATTGGTACAAATATAAATGTGTACAAATTTAATGATAACTTTCGATTAGAAGTCGTAATTTCATGTTGCAATGTTGTAATATTGGTAGTTAGTGTAAAGTTAGGCGGGTCTGCCATTATCTACCTCATTTGACTACGGTTACTGCGCCAGGGTAAAGAGCCAAAGTTCTTGGAAATATTTTCTATTGTTCATCTCCTCTGAGATAACGTACAAGTGACAGATTGTATAGTTGTTGGCGGGTGATCATTAGTTTGAGACTGATTTTTATTCGTTATGCTGGTCACCGCTCGTGCGGTACCTGTGAGCACTTGCCATCGCGCTGACGTGCATGATTGTGTTTCTTCTTCACTCATTATCTCTCAAACCTTCGCAAACATCTCTGCGCTCTCTCAGACGATAAGAGACACATTCATACACGCACTAACGCTATGGTTGCAATTAATTTGAGTTCCTATTTAATTAAATATTTTGAAGTGTTGTTTTGCTTATTATTGTTTATAATGATTAGTTAGCGATGTATTATTCAGTGCCATCCCACAACACAGACCAATCCGTAGCATAACACTAGTTAATATTGATGTCTACTAAACTGTTTCTGTTAGAAGCCATAACCGATCTACCTCATGTAAAATCGAGATACAGGTATTCTTTAAACTTTCATAATAACTTAATTCGGAATTTTACTGTACTTGTACAAAATATTATAAGATATAAATGTGACATAAATTATGGTAACGACGATTATATATGTATTTCTTTATCAATGTCCAGTACATAATTATTAAAATAAAGAGATGTTTGTTATTTATTTCTATTTTGTTATTTCACATCCTGAAACACTTTACTTCTTTAAAACTTTTTAAACTCCAAATACTTGGAAATCGTAATTTACACGAATTCACACACACTTACCCACCACTCTTCATTATTTTCTTTTTACTAGACATACCACCTCTAGATTCAAAAGATATCAAAAGGAGAAAAAGGCTTCGATACTTTTCAGTGGCCATCTATTCACCAATAATATACAGGGTAAGTGTTCAATAAAACTAATTTGTTGTTAGTGTGCGATAGGCTCGTAGAATCTACTAAGTAAGAAAAGTGTGTAATTTATCTAAGATCGGGCGTAAGTAATGAGTTGTCGCACTAATACACTCACATCGATGTGCGTCGCACGCACACGACACGCACACAGACGCACCGCGTCCCTCTTTCATGCTCAGGGTCGAACCACCGTGTATGGAGGCGGCGTGTTCATTTTATATAAGTGAGTACATTTTGGTATTTTGTTGATAACTGATATGATTCCTAATGAGAGATACAGAAGAACTGGACATCAATTAAAATTGATAGCAATATAAAAAAAGATTTGTCGTTAAGAAACTTTGTAGTTGACAACGGATGGAAATAGAAGAACAAAGGAAACAAAAATTCTCATTTCAATAAATAAAGATATAAATATAGTGGACACATTAGAATTTGAGTAAGACTTGTCTTGATCACTCCTAAAATAATTTAATTTAATTACAACATTATTTTCTCCATAAACTTCTTTGCTTTGGGCCTGTTTTATTGACCCTTACACAGTGTGATCTATTGCTCTCCTAAACTCTTAAATATCTTCAGACCAACAACTCAGTAGTATACCTAACTTTTCGTCGTCTTAAGAAGCCATTCTAAAAAGTAATATTCAAATTCATAGCAGAATTTTAAGAGTGTAACATTACAAAATAGCTCTCAAACAAATAAGGGTGAGGGTGTAAAATAATGAATGCAAAAATACGACTGCGTTTGCAAAATAGTAAAAATTGAATGGGGTTTTTTTATGTCAACTGTACGAAATTTTATTCAAGGTCTTGGTTTTACACAAAGTGTAGGAGAGAATATTTTGATTGCGCGTTTGAATTACCTCTGCCTTCTTACAGGGGCCTTAATAAAACGTAGACGTTCCCAAATTGACGTTTCTATAAGCTGTATCTTAAGTTAACTTATATCGAAATTAATGCATTGATCTCTTTGCCACGTGTGATATTTTTAAAAGAGGACACACGAGGAGAAACACAAGCGTAGTTTACAATTTGAATTAACCGGATTTTATATTCAAATTCATATAATTGATATTAATACACGCATAATTTGGAAGGCAGATACCAATATCCAATAAATTTATTTATGGTGTAATAAATTAAGTTACAAAAAAATCGAAAAGTGGGCGTAATAGGTACAGTCACGAGCACCGATATGTATCCACTTAGCCAAATTCAAAAGCGATTTTCTCGTGGAATATTAACTTCAACTTTGAGATAAGGCCTATTTCATATTAATATGGGTTCCAAAATACTATATTCGTAACAACATAAAATAACCATCAACACAGTGGGAGCAAATCACTTTACAAAATTGCTAAGTGTATACATATAGGTGCTCGTGACTGTACACCTCTGCCTAACCCTTCGGGGATTACAGGCGTGATGTTGTTATATAAAGTTACAAAACCGTTACAACTTTTAATAGATTCATTGAACATAATCGCAATTAGTGACAAATAAATTAACCTTTAAGCTGCTACGGCCTACGCGCTACGGCCTACGGGCTACGAGCTACGGTTGCTACGGTTGCTACGAAAATTACTTTCTCCTTGAAAGAAACTTTAGCGTTGAACTATTTATGTGTATGTGTGTGTATGGTACTGCTTGGGGAAAGCCTATGTCCAGCTGTGGGCGGATTTTAGCTGAATGATGATGTAGTAGTACAAGTTTTATGTGTGTAGAAGTAGAATGTGAGTAGTAGTTGTAATAAAAACTCTTTCCACCGAAAACGTGGTCATTCCTAAGTGATTAATAGTGTTTATGCTATCAGCTATAAATACAATATGTAGGCCAAGATAGAGTCGTAATTCAAGAACCGCCTCACGCCACCGCATAGCTGGGAGACAAACGCACCGGAATCCGGTTGGTATTTATTAAATTAATCGTTCACCCCGCACCCCGCGACCTGTACCCCCCCCCCCCCCTGCCCCCCACACACCGTCACACTCCACGATTAGTTCGTGTGTTTCTTGCGAAATATCCTTTATAACTATTACGTGGATGTGGATATGGGGGATGTATTATGCCGAATGTTTGATTAAAGGTTGGTAATCACACAGACGGAGACGGAGTACGGAATATGTTTTTTAATTGCTTCTTCAATCAGGAAGTTAAATTAGGTTTACGTTTTATAAAAGGACACTCATTTGCATTTTACTACCCAATAAAACAAGAGTAGAATCGGTCAATTTGGACACCACAAAGTAGAGATAGCGTTACACTGTACAATAAGTTTGCCTTATCAGTGCATTATATACAACAACGTTATAACAGACTCACTCTCAAACAACAATAAAAAGGCGTTTTATCAAACATCTCGGTCGTATCTGCTCAAAGAGAGTACGTACCGTCGTAAGTTATCTATAAAGTAAATCAAGATTAATAGCTAAGTAATAGGCATGTTTGAAACAGTAGTCGCGAAACGCTCGGGTAGAGGACGAGCGGGCGAATTATAATTTATTTGGAGAAGTGGCA
Organism: Conistra vaccinii; assembly: GCA_948150665.1. Taxonomy (NCBI): domain Eukaryota; kingdom Metazoa; phylum Arthropoda; class Insecta; order Lepidoptera; family Noctuidae; genus Conistra; species Conistra vaccinii. Next base: position 14,403,057 of record OX411324.1, on the reverse strand, counting down.
ACGAACCCCGCGCTCCCCGCGCAAGCCCGACCTACCCTTTGCTTTCGCCCTTCGTTACGGACGCGCACTCCAAGCGTTGTAACTCGGAAAAAAACATTTTTGAATTTGAGAAACTTTAATACGTTTTTGGGTTTTGTACAATAATGGATGTTGGGATTTAATGTAGTTTTAATAAGAGTACTGTTTAATATTTTTTTTAATAATATTATTTTGAAATGGTAATTAATTTCTAAGTTCCACACAAGTGGGGCAAAACATGTTTTTTTTTCGCCAACTTGTTGATTTATGCGGAAAGTAAGTACATACTCAATACTTAGCGTAGTCATTTCTTTGGTGGAATAAAAATATTTTTACTAACTAATAGCACCTTGGGCCTTGGGAAATACCATATATGTAGTTATGTGGAATTGTAAATCAGGGTATAAGTATAGCGCTACTTTGAATACAGGTAGAGCTAAAAACAGGAAAGTCTGACAAACCGACTAACTTTACTCTCAAATCGCAGGTTCTCATTAGATTTCAGGGATGGTTTTTTGATTATTTATTTTTTAGGAGTAAAAAATATAGCTGCAATTGGTAGCATTCAACGTCAAAGGCGAGATGCAAACAAACAGTCAGACGGACTCAAAAGTTTAAAACAGATTTTCAGATATCACATATCACCTGATAACAAATTACGTGAATATCAAAAACAAGATAATAGCTTGCACTAGGTATGCTCATAAGCCACATAGGTTAACTTAGAGCCAGTATGCACAAGTAATAATACAGCCAGTCAGCGTTATTCGCTATAACTTTACCTTATCCCTATCATTTATATATTTTGGTTTATTCTGACAAATTTTTTATTGACCATTCGTTATTTAATCAATTAATATATCGATATCATAAAGAAAGAAAAAAAAAACAGGATGAAAAACATATAATTAATTAAGCTGCAACTCTTGGGGAGTGAACTTTATACTTTTCTGTTTTTTCTCTAGGTAGGTTGCGTTCAAAGGAGCTGGCGGGGCGCGGGACGAGGTGGCGGGCCTGCGGGGGGGACGACGGAATTAAGAGGGAGGAGGGGGGCGGCCCGCCCTGGATACTGAGAGGAGTTTTAACCAATTAATTTTGTTCCTCAACGCAAACTCCGCTATATAATAAGGTATAAGTAGGCATTAACTGAGGCGCGCCGATAGCTAGCCCGGCCGGGGGCGACTTGGTCGTCTCCTAGCCTCTTATAACGATGTTTTATTTCTTGTTAAGCTCTCTGTTTCTCCACTTTTAATATTTAATGGCATTTTCATAGCTCATTTTTTATAGCGCACTTACAAATTCCAAACATTATTGATGTTGTTTTATAGCACCGTTGTTGTGCTATTATCTAGCCAGAGATTTAAGTGTTGCATGTTATTAACATATTTACACTTGTTTACTCAAAGTTACAACATAACGTTTTATCAGAGTATAAAGTACAGCGCCATTGTAAAATGTCAATAAATAAGAAACTAATACTATACCCAGTTAATCTTATAAAATGTCCGTATTCTTTCACTTGTACGCTTGTTTAGTAAATTGACATACTTAGATACATGTAGCCGTCGCTGTGCCATATGCAACACCTGCCTCTCGTGAAAAACATCGGCTTTGTCTAACGAACCATATGTCTCGCCGCTCGTGCTTTACCCACCTCCTTTCCGCTCCTAAGATATAAATACAATGTAGGTACATGTCTTATATAAAAAACAAAAGTCTTCCCCTTTACCAATCCGTGACTAAACACTGAAAACTTGTATACCCCATTTACCAGAAGCGATGAGATTTAAAAATAAGATCCTTCACAAAAACACTAGCGATCGCGCCTTGAGCTCGCGCCTCGCGTCAATATGACGCACTTAAAAAACAATTCTTAACAACGGTATTGTGTTGTTAAAAAACAGGAACGCATCACCCGAAAAAACAAACCGCAGAGTACGGTTAAAAAACAGAATGCAGCACGCGAGTCGCGACTCGGGCGAGGCACCCTTTCCCTTTTGCGTCGCGAGCTACGTTTTTTCTAAGTAAGGCGAGGGTTGAGTTTTTTTACCGCGATGCCACGTATAAATTAATAACTGAACGTGCTCATAATCTGCTGTTCGGAACACTTTCGGCTTTGTTATTATTGTTTTTTGTAATAAGTTATCATTCATTTGTTTTTGTGTGCGGTTGTGCGGTGGCGGAAACGAAGCCGTCTATTGATTACGTCTGCGAGACAGGTGTTGCACTTTGTTTCCAGAAAATATTAATTAAGGCGCTCGCGCAGAAATAGATAACAGTTGTGAAGTTACAAATATTTCATGAATAAAAGGACATTTGCTGAGTATTTCAAAATAACTGACGCAACAAAAGAATCACAGGTGAAAATGTGACAATTTCTTATTTCTTCCTATTATCAAATTTTGAAACTCATCAAGACGATTGCATTATTGGTTAATTAATACTATGATAGTTAAAATACCTTCCTAAATTATGTAGCTTATTCTTGTTTCAATGTCTGTTTTAAAAAACATTGATATTTTTCTCTAATACATAATGGAACATTCAGCCAAATGGCATAAATACCGGAAGACATCAGGAAGGATGGACTAATAATGTCGAAACCAACAAAATGGTTTTTGTTCACATTCCGACGCCAAAATTTAACGCTGTTGCATCGAAATACACCGACACATTTTTACCCGTTAGTAAGAATAACGCAAAAAGTTTCAAGAAACGGTTACAGATACGTAAAATGTCTGTAAATATTTTCATAATTTCAGCAAATAATGACTGTTTTTATTCAATCATGTGGTTTGAGATGAATTAACATTATTCAATCAGATATGCGACGTATCACTAGTCAGGTTCCCTCAGTCGTCGATTTATATAACTCGCCAGTTTCGTTGATTCGTCAGTTTTGCCGATTAGACAGTTGTGTTCAATTTAAGATACTCATGTAGTTATGTTCACATAAGTACTCCTACTTAAACAAAAAACAAGTGAGAGAATCTTGCTCGATTAAATAAAAACATTGTAAGAAAAGTAAGATACATTTGTTTCTTACAGTAGGTACTCAACAAGAAGTTTTCGTCGAGACTGTCTCTAGTATTCCGATTATATCACCTACCACTAGTGGACATGTTTTATTTCTAACAAAGAAGTACATTACTAGATATATAAGTACTTAACACGTTCAGTGCCGGGAGCCCTCCTGGAGGATTCACCTAATTGCATATGGGCTGGCGGGAGCCCTCGCGGAGGGCTCATTTTAGATGTGGGTTTTTCTTAGCAAATTCAGCATTATAAACCTTGAAAATAAAATCATATGTGTATTTTAACAAGATTTATTAGTATATGGGTTGATTTTAAAATCCAAGCATTTTTTTTTTCACGGTTACAAATATTCACTAAAAATTTTAAAGGCTGGAAACTACGTATAGCGATAAGACCCCCTGAAAATACTATTTTATTTTCTTTTACAGTGTTTTATAACACAGTTTCAAACCTAATGCCAATGACCGTCCGCCATGGGTAACTTTAGCGCAAACGTAATGCCGGAGGCCCGGAGCCCTCGCGGAGGGTTCACTTCCAATAAACAGTATGGTGGCATGGCGTATGAATTCTATGAAAATGGATGGAGTCGAAGGTGTTAACATACTCTTTTTATTTTTAAATCTAGGTACGTCGTACTAGTGAAAGTATTCAGTATAATACTACAATTGATTGACAATATTCCTTATGAATATCACAAAGGAGTCAAAGGACTATTTGAGTGTGAATAGAAGAAATCGTGTGGAGCTAAGCAAATATATGTGAATGCATTGGACACGCATTGTGAGATGAGTCTATGCACGTGTGCGATACATTCGAACAGTTTTTTGCATAGATGACAATAAATTATTGCGCTCTGTTTACCCTTTTTGAGGATACTTGAATGTATGCAGTCTTATAGGTGTTCTATAGATATTCTTGAGACACGAGTGTATGAATTTTACGCTCAATCGAGTTTCATTTGAAATCTAGTAACAATGAGTTTAGACCTACATGGAAGTTAACAAGATACTGAACACAAAATATTGTATCTAAGCTCGACGTAAACTTCAAGCTCTGGATATGGTAGGCCTGCAAAGATAGTTATTTAAAATTAGGTTATGCTAATTGCAGCTCCGATCTAATCAAATAACAACATTCAATCAATTATTTTGGTTAATTGTATGCGATCTATGGCAAAAGCCTTTTGAATTTTTAAAGGATAGACATTTTTAATACCGATTACAATTCGAATATTTATTTCATTGGCAGTTCAAGTGTGGATGATGACACGGTTTCGACCCGCCACTCGAGTTTGAAGTTACCTTAAAAAAACGTCCACCCGCGCCCCGTCACGCAGCAGCATTTATTTTCATAGTCAGTCCGGGTAACCGCCGGCCATTGTCGCTACGACGTTTGATTATTGATTTTTACGCTAAATGTCCCCTTTTTGGAAATTTCTATTCAACGCAATTATAGCTTCCTTTAACATTTTTGATGTATTTAATTGACAACAAAAGGACGTATCTGTACAATGTCATTAATAACCCGTATGTATGGAACTTGTCGCGATTCACGTGATCCTCATTCACATAGAGACTGGAGCGTCTCGCGGGGTTGGTTATGAGTTTTGCAAGTCATTTTTATTTTATTTTTATTAAACCCTACTAACATTATGTCGTTTGCAAAAAGTTGGTGATTGCAAAAGACCACAATAGTAGTTGGACAACTATATATGTATTTATTTACCTACGTATCCATGCTATATGTATAGCTAGTCACAAATACAGATTGTTTATTAAGCAATAGATCGTACGCAAAATACGCGCTTTGACGTGGGGTTGCGGATACCAGCCCGTGTTACCTTAGCAATAGATCTACTGTAGCTAATACACACGTCTACGACAATAACCTCACCAATAGATTACCAGTACTACAAAGAAATGTAAACACTTACTTTTTCGCAAACACAGATTCCATGAACATTGCGGCAATACAGACCGATTACCAGTACCACAGTAAGAAAGGAGTAGAGAATACACGCGAACTTGTTTACAACGAAGACGTAATCCTTTAATCCGTGGAGTATCACTGGTGGGTATCAGAGCGGCATTTTTAGTCCTCCACAGAACCTAATTGTCACTGAAATAGTATACAGGGTGCGTTCCGAAAGAAGCCTCACAAAAGAGTTTGTTTTCGTCCGCTTAGCATTAGTTGTTTGTGTTACCGCACAGTAGCCGTTGGGTCTGTTTGCATTTAATCTGTTTGTAATGCCCCTTCTTCCATGTTTTCATAATAGAGACAAAGGTCCATCGGCACGTTACATCAGTTACATGCATAGCGACGAACATTACAATGAGGTTTTTCGAATGTCTTATTGAAATGTATTCAGAAAGGGTGCTGATCTAAGGTAGTAAATAAAGTAAACACACTATAGAGTGTGAAGTAATAGAATCTATTTGTAATTCTTTTTGATACCGGGTTCTTTAAGACCGATAGTAATTTTTTTATTTTTATTTAAAATACAGACTATTTTAAATTAAATTAAATTATTTATTTCAGACATAATTCTAGTCCATAGTTTCTGGTTACATAATACATACATTAAAATTCTAAACAGACAAAATTGTGATTAATTAGGTTCAAATATTCAATGACTCATGAAAAATAATAATTACAATTGTCAAAAAAAAAATTAAAAAGTCAGAATCGTATTAAAAAAAATGATGTCAATTTGTAAAATGTTATAAAAATGTCATAATATTAAAAATTAAAGTTATTAAAATTATAAATAAAATAAAATATTTTGGAAAATCCAAAAATGCACGCCTCATAACACTCATTCATAAACGAAAAAGAAATTCAAAACATAGTTTCTCACAAAAATAAAAAATTTATCACTTTTCATGAAGTATGTTTTGACTGCTGTTTTACCCATCAATATGGGTAAAATTTCTAACCTCGCAATCCTTACGTAATGTCAAAGACTATTTATTTCGATATTTACGTTGTGGTTTGCTAGGCAACAACGTCACATCAAGGTTGAAAATATTTAGTTACAGATATTATATTTTAGTTAGTATTTTATTAATTATAATTAAACTACTTTCAATAAAAGAGCCATTTTCAATAGGGTTCTTTTTATGGCTGAAACGAATGTATAAAAAAAAAATTGACTCAATTAATTGATTTTATCGCAAGCTACAATGTTTTCAGGGTTCATAAATTGACGGACAGGAATTTTTTTTCAACTATTTTGATGCTTTTTCCATTTCTGCTGCATTAAATCAATTGTTAAAAAGTACAGTATTAATCTCCATTTAATCATCTATACAATGGTATATAGATTAAGTACGTTCTGTGTACTAGCAGGAGTGTAACAATAAAAACAGTTGCAGAAATGGGGCAAAAAATATTTTTCGATCGTAGAGCACACTCTAATGCTTCGCATTACGAGTCGTGCAATATTACAAAAAAAATACATGCTAATTATTGTACAATTTTACTGCCCCAAGCGGTATGCGGGTGCATGTAAGGCGTGCCAGTGCTGCATAAAATGCATTTATTGCAATATTTTCTTAGTAATTATTCTATTATCTTAAAACTATGTTAGTAATGAGGAAATTATGAAGTTGCCATTGCGATAATAAGTAGGTACCTGCAATATGAAGGTATCATCAATTCATCATCATCAAAGTTTTTACGATCTCGAAATCGAATTTCAGTTGTAGGACGATATAATGTATTCTACAAGTTTTATAAGTTAGGACCTTACAAAATACGACCTAACAAAATCTTGAAACTGAAATTGTCAATCTGAGCTTACATACGTATTATTAATTGTATAAAAACATTTACAAGTGGATACATAACCACTTATAACTAAATATTAATAAAAATAATAAAATTATATACTAACTTAACTAAAACTATTCACGAACTAAAATATAGCATCGAAAAATTCATCCCCATCGCTGTGAACTGGTAATATACACAAGAGACTGGCCGCATTGCCACGTTGTATGGCAATTTTTAGCCTCTGCCCAAGGTAAAAAATCAGCCCTTGGGTCTCGGGAAGTGTCAAATACTTAGCCGTTTTAAGATTTCTTTAAAGGGGGTTTAATTAAAACAATCAAGAATCTAATCGAACTAATTAATTTAGGAAATGGAATCAAAGCGCCAGTATTCTCTTGGGTGGTTCTTAAATTCAATGAAAGACTTGTTTGAATAATAAACGTGTCACCCGAGCCGTGACCCGCTTTCGGGCAGAGCTAGAAATAATTAAAAAGAACTCTTAAAAACGCCTTGTCTACTGATGAAACTCTATCTTTGCGAAATCAGATCTCGGCCGGCTCACTCTCAACGTATACGAAAAAAAGATCCCAAGTTTTTTTTCTTTTTCTTGCTAAAAAGTAAGGTGTAGGTAAAACGGGGGCGGCACGACAGCTGCCACTAATTTTAGAATCGCGAATGCGGTGTGCTCCTAGATGGGTTGTTTCTTCACAAAGACCCTTTGAGCAAACTTAATCACTTTAGATAACTAATTATATGTAAAAAATGTTCTGCTCATCTGGAACTGATAGGTCGAGGTTGTACCAGCTGTTTATTACGTGTAATTATGATTAACAAGTAGTCTGAGTGTCTAGGACTAGTTTTCTAGGTAGTTGTTATTAACGCTCTAATTCCATCATTAATTAATCCCACAGGTCTACGTTGCTTTAATAAGGTAGATAGTAATACAGTAATGATAGTAATTATTATTTATAACTTCATGACTTTTGAGTCTGAAGTTTACGTAGGGTCATTTTCCTGAACCTACGTCTACCTACGTCATTATTTTGTAAGGTAAAAGAATTTGGATTTTTTATCAGTTTTATAAATGCGTAACTTTACTTTTTACGTTATAGATTATCATCACAGTTCACAGTTGAACATTCTAGAAAAAGAAGTTAAGTATAATTTCTAAGTAACATTCTTTAGAAGTGAAGAAAATAATATGTCGAATACTTTATTATGGTTGACAGAAACGTGAAGGTTGTACTAATAAAGACATCGATTGGTATTCACACGTTAACAGTTATTGTACTTAATGTACGAGTACAAGTGTGATGTCATATTATTAGTAAGTACTGTAGTATGTGTCAATTTATAACTTAGTGTAAGTGTAACTTACATTGTTATTAAGTGGCACATAACCATCTGGGTCAACTGAAATAATGCTTACCTATGCAGATGAAAATTAATTAAGTTTTTTCGCTAGTAGGTAGATAATACGTGTTGGTGTCCGCAACTCCACGTCAAAGCGTATATTTTTCGTACGGATTTTCGCTAGTATTTTATTATCTATGCTCAATCTAGCCTTATGGCTAACTATCTCAGTAATACAAAGACTATGATAAACTGCCATATTTCGTTCCACTCAGCCTAAATTCAGCACAAGTTCCTATTCGCAAAAAATGAGCGTCGGGTAACGCAAAGGGGCAACTTTTTTTTAAATATCAAAAAAGAGTTTTTAACAAAAGCGTGATAAACAGAACGCGTAACGGGCTGCAACTTGATAACCCTTAACACCTTGATCAATGTGGGTTACAGTGTTGGTGGGTTAAACTTAATAAGTACCGGTGCAACGCTTTTTACAGATTTTGCACAAAAATGTACGGCTGCTGCGCCGAAAGATGACACCATCCGCCCGCTTAGTGTTGACTGTATTGTCATAAAGGGTACAGTTGAAATGTATAAAAAAATTGCGTTATGTTTAGCTTGGCTATTTTCTGGATTAAAATCACAGAATGAATCTATTTTTTTTATGAGCAGTAAGCTTTTTAGGTTCTTATAAAATGCTCTAATCCAAATGCACGCACGAGAAGAACTGAAATAAACATACTGTGGTTTAAAAATACCGAGTCAGGCATGCAATATAAGCGCTTCACAGGAATCTAGTCTGCATCACACGCGAATATGTAACACGTGCATTCATGCATGTATGCCCTGTTTTGTATTCTAGTACTTCAGTAAGATCTGACCGCATTCATGATGACGTGTGAAGCAGCTTAGTATCTTGTCTGTGAAACTGATGCGGTGAATCTGTTGAATAGATACGTGACGAGTCATTTAAGCTGTATCAACTGTAAGAAGTAAACATTTGCAGCTAGCGTTACTGCTACGAGCTTTTAAAGTGCTCACTGTTTGGTAAAAGCACCGACATAAACTTTTTTTTTGGTGTCCACCGGTATGATGCAAACCTTTGTAGTTAGTAAACCTTTGACATACCTACACTTTGTTTTAACTTCAGTTTAAACATACTCGTATAAATCAAGCAAGTCATGTAGCAATATCTATAATTCAATTTTCAGGGGGGCTAGGGCTAGTTTCTTCTCACTAGAGTTATTGCTGAAATAACAAAATATATTACTTAATATGATCTTTTCTTATTAAATAATTAAACCAATCGTTCAAGTTGCATGCAGTCAACAAAGCAATTTAAAAAAATCGATTTACTTTCCTATGACAGGCAATGTTGCTGCATGAATAAAATAGAGCGACCTTGAACGACAGTAAAAATCAATAGCACTTGTGTTCACAAGTGCATCATTATGCGTCAGCTGATCTCTTGTTAAAGGTCAATGCACTTTTTATTGTTCTCCACGCGAGCTCCATACAGAAAAAACTGCATCACTAAAAACAGCGTGTCGGTCCATTATGAAAAAATTCAACCCTACCGCTGAGTCGCGTGGCAGGTACCTACCCCATACAACCCTTTACAAAAACGCTTACAAAAAAAAGCTCAGGGAAGCGAAAGGGTAAAAAAGGGTTGATATTACGCATGCGCCCCGCGGGATCAGTGCCCTCGTTTCTCATTTTAAAATTTCGAAGTGCACATTTAGCTCTTTTTAAATTACATTTTTTTTCGACTCGATTAATTTTTTTCTTTCTTTTCAGCCCTAATTTATGACAGGGTTGCAATAATGAGCGTTAATAATCGTGAACGGCGTAACTTATTACATGAATCAATACTTATATAGACACATTTTCGTAAACACAAGTTAGTTAAGAACACGAAAATAAAATTTTAAGTCCCTTGCACAATTATACTTAATTTTGCAGACCGTGGTTTCTCCCAGGAAGCACTGAATCATTTCTTAATTAATTTTAAACTTGGTTCTTCTACATTTAATGCCAATTGTAGGTGAGTTCATTTGGCCAGTCTTAATTTTTTATTATTTTAACTGCATTTGCAACGTTTCTCCGCATGTGTAATATTTGAATGAGCGACAACAATAATAATTCTGTAGAGCAGGTTCTAATAATTAAGAATATCTTGATGAACAATCAATGAATAAGTATGTTATTTGCCTCAATTAAATTCTAGTTATGGCTGTTTGTCTACTTACATGTAGGACTTTTTTACCGAAATAAGAGTTTTAGGAAGTGTAATTTAAAAAACCAACAATAATAATTGAGTAGTATTACCTACATACTCGTAATTTCATGTAACTGATAGGTAATATATGTTACACGATGTCCCAAAATCATTTTTATCACAGAACACTTAAAAAACGCCGAAATCTTCCATTTGGAACAATATTAAGACACGGCCCACGGTTAAAATACGAACAAATTCAACATTAACGACAAACATAGGTAATTCGATAATAACACAAACATTTGAGGCGAAAACACGCACAGAGCTACCAAACGCGGAGCGAACCATAATTAACAAAGATAAATATCGTTTATTACTGTTAGGAAAGTCGATTAGAAAAAAACTACCCCTTTCACCCCACAATTTGTAACCCGTACAGTGGGCGCCGCGCCGAGTCGACCGACACGCATAAAAACTTACGACCGCTCAAGCTCGTGGAGAAGGTTTTCTTCGTACTCGTAGTACTGGTGAAGCAAAGCCTTAAAAATTTCAAGAGTTGTACAAGAACATTATTTTCCCCTTTGTGAATTACGAAATATTTAGTTTAATAAGATAAAAATAAAACCTAATGAGGGTAGCAATAGAACGGGTACATTTATGTAGAGGTTCATACAATTTTTATTGAATCATAATCATCATTTTTAAATTTTCATATTTATATTTTTATACTTAGTACATGTTGATCGAAAATCTAAATGCTGCCAATAATTTCTAACCAGTGCAAACTACGTACTATATTTAGTGGTATGTAGGTATACAGAGTTTTATTCTTTTATAATTCATTATTTTCTTCAGTTAATTTTTGTAAAATAATCATCATAATATTCTCTTAAAACGACTGATGTTCACCTTGATATTTGTCAAGGTAAATAAAACGTTAGTTTACGTTGCCTTAAAGGTTCCGTCTCCACACTATTAACCACTAGGAAAAAAATGTTACAGTTACATAACGCTTTTCCATAATAATAGAATCATTATCGAAAAACAGAAGAGCGGCCAGCTGATTTATTGGATGATAATGGCCGCTGTCATAAATAGCTTTTTTCTAATGAACGTTTTTTATGCGTGTGCGCACACACCGGGCCGAACACAGCTTTTTATTAATGCACTCTGACTAATTACGTATGCATGTTAGTATTTTTTTTTAGTTTTCTTCATAAAAAGCTAGGATTCACCTTGTATTATAATGGAAAAGTAAACTCGATAATCAAGCGTGAATTTCTGTGATAAGGGATTTTTAAACCTTGAAAAGTAATATTATGTTTTTTTTTTATCAGAATAAAAAAAATCGACTCGACTGCCTCGTTGGTCTAGTGGTCGCAAGCGCTATTACTGAACATTAGGTCCTGGGTACGATTCCCAGGTTGGCCAAAGTATTATTGGGTTTTTCTATATGGAATTTCTCGATAGCAACCTAGAGTCTGGATTTGTGCCCAGTTGATAGCAATAGGTTCACCCCATATTACATGGGATTTAAACATAACTGGCGAAATGTGGGTGTACTATAAGTGCACCTCTGCCTAACCCTTCGGGGAAACAAGGCGTGATGTTAAGTGTGTTAAAAAATCGTTTATTTGCTTACAATGTGATAGGTACAGAAGATGTTACATATAAAATAACCCAATGTAGTGATGGCATGCAAGTAGGTATTTATTTTAGTTAGACAGTAACATACAATTATAGACCACGTAATTATTTTAGGTATTCTATTCAAATTTTAGCGTTAGGAATTCTATGAACGTCAAGAACAATTTATTCAAGTTAATTCCATTTTTAAAGGTCCATTGATATTTTTAGTATATTTCACATAGGGTATGACTTGTCTGAATCTTCTATAATATTAGTTATAATCATACAAGTTATTGTTAAGTCTTAATGCTTGGTTAAAATCAGCTGATATCTTAATAGCTGTGTTCTTAAAGATTTAAAAAAAATGAAATATGTCAAGAAATAATTGTAACGACAACCTTCGTAGCTCCGAGCAACATAGAAACTCACAAAACAAAACATAACTATTTGGTTAAAAAATAACAATTGAATCTCATCGATGTCACTAACATGTGTTGCCCGACCTTGACAAATGCACACGAGTTAAATCGTACTATGCACAACTCGTATGGACTCTGTGATTTATGACGATCGCGAACTTCAAATATTAGCAGTAACACGTCGAGGTCGCGTGAAGCGTGCCCGATACATTCAACACACGCATAATTTCCTCAACATTTCATCGTGACTTAAAACGACTTAAAAATTCAGCGTTTCCCCGTTGAAAAAAAGAGTTAATATTGATCGTAGATTTCTCGTCGTGGGGTGCAGCGGCCGGCTGAGTCACCCCACGGTTTTTTACTCACCCTAAGTTATATTTTTTGTAAAGCCCCCCCTCCTCCCCCCGGCCCGCTTTAAAGGATGAGTAGTCTCTATGGAAACGGCTCGATCTAATTTATAGGCGGGAGAAAGTACGGATTGCTTAATTAAGAATTTAAAATGTGTCTGCTAAGTAATTAATTATAAATTTTCAGTCCACCAACTTAGCGAGATAAAATTCTTTTTTTCTAATGACGCACATTTTCTGCTGTAGAGGCAGTGAGAATTTAATTAACGTAGAACAAAGAGCTTCTCTTGGAACGAGTATGACTACTATTTCGTGGGCCTTTTCAGACTTGTATAAAAGGTAGAATTTTAATATCGTCAAATCACGCATTTTCTGGACAACTGATTTCAATCTCACGTAAAAGAAAGTATATAACCCTTTCGGTGCAAAATACACTCTATACGACACTAAAATCTACCAAATCTGTTAAAATACAACTCATTTTAATATTTTATAAAAATGGTTCAGTAATACTTGTGTCGAGACGTACCCCGACGTATGACGTGTGGGTTTATGAATACGCAAGGGTTGTTTAGCCGAGCGTCGAGTCGAGGGCACGCGCGTTTCAAAAAACTGTGGGTCACGGCCGCGAGTCGCGAGTCAGTTGTCGGGTTTTTGTGGCCCTGAGCGCGCGTCCCACACTACGTGCAGCGCCCGCGCAGCTTTTACTACAGCTACAAGTAGGTGAGTTTGTTTTATAATTAACCCATAAGTATTAAGCTTTATTGAGTTAAGTTTGCCGGTTTAAACATTTCATGCGCAAGGAAGTCCGATTAGTCTAGAATTTTGATAGCTTTGACTGAGCGGTCTGTAGTGTGCCAGCTTGACACCCTTCATAAAATAGTAAGCCAACTCGATTCCGTGACAGCTTGCAATGAACCCAGTAGTAACTATTTACATATATTAGTTGAAAGGGTTTAAGAAAGCATTATTGTACATTAGTACTAAGGTAATCTGAAAATCTACAAAAAACAACGAGATACTTAATATCAACTTATTGCCTAAGTAAACATTTGATAATTTTTAACCATTAGTCTTAGGTACGTATAATAAATAACATAATCCTAACTAGTTGCCCTTGATGCTACCCTACCTACTAATATTGTAGTGCACCCTTTTGCTCAACGGTTTTACTACAAAGAGGATAAGTACCGATGACAATTGTCGATTCAGCTCTATTGAGCAATTTATTTTTATACGTTTTTGATACTCCGAAGCTTCGTTAATCTGTTCTTTTATTTGTACGCTTTTGATGAAAGTAACAATTAAACGTTTACCAGTTTATTGATTGGGCCTACAATTTATTTCTAAATAAAATAACTGTTCATAATGAAAATCAAATCCTTTTTATTTTAACAAAATCGTATTTAATTAAGCAATAATTGTTTATAATGGACAAAAATCTTTTGTTCATCAACTTTTGATTTGACTAGAAGCATAAATAAGTTATTAGATATTGCGTCAGTAGGTATCACCACACTAACCCAATAACATTAATGTACGAGATTTGCTGATCATAATAATTAGATCTCGTGGGTTAGGCGAAAAAAAACAATGGCGACAATGCTGCCTAATGAGCCATAAAGAAGAAAACGATACGTAGAGCAAGGCGTAGACAAAAAAGGGCGCGGCAGGGGGTGCGGGCGGCGCGCGGGCGGCGGCGCGGGGAAATGGCGGGAGAGCTAAATTAATTTGCGCGCTCCCGCCAAACAAAGGCACGCTAATGGAACGCGCCGAATGGAAAAAATGCCACCGTCCGCTCTCCGGCGACTTATTTTTTTTTGTAAATACAACCTTTGACTTTCCCAAATGAATAACATTACACCCGTCGAAGTTTGCCGGCGCTTGCTTTGTCCCGATTTAATGAGGAAGAAGAAAACGCGATACTCACCACGCGTTCATAATTGTTCACTCAAAACAAACTTGGCTTCTGTTTTAATTACTTCGAGTGAAAAGTTTTGTCTAAGAAAAATATTCTTTTGTTCCCTGACATATTTCTTAGAGCAAACAAACAATGAGCACATTTCTCTATCTTGAATGTGAAGTTTGAAATAAATAATTGGAAAGAAAATAACATTCATTCATAAACAAAACCAATAAAAATCAATTATTTTAATGATTACAGTTATAGAAGTAGATATTGTGTAAACATCAAACATGTGAACACGTTACGTCTTCGTAGCGCGTAGCACTTTCGTAGCGCGTAGCACGCCTACGAAAACAAAGTCAACGGAAAGTTTACTTTATCAAAGCGACGGAAACTTTTTTTACATTTATTACTTAAATTAAGAATCCGTAATGAGTATGTTAATCAGATGGTCAGGGCTGTAAAATTTTGTGAATAGTGTGAATGTGAGCTGAATAATGGGGACATTCGATTGAATCGTTTGGTCAGGCATTGCTGTTTATCGAGTTGCATGAGTTACACTCACATAAAGAGTTGAAAGAGTCAAGGTAGTTGCCTACGGAGGTACCTACTGACGATGATGGATGAGTTTAATATAGTCTGTCAGTGTTGATGCGAACTTGCTAAGTCACAAAGAAGCTGAAGAATAATTTTGTGAAGGCACAAAGCGTAAACGACGCATTAACTTCTAACTAAAGGTGTTCATTCAGAGGTGTGATAAGATAATCGCATTAATCGTACATGTCAGCCGCCGCTGGCGAGCAGACGCTATCTCGAGTCGCGAGATGCCGGAAACAATGAGCGATGATTATCTAAATGTACCTGTTCAGAGCGGCTTTTTGTCGCAAGATGATATTAATGCGTGTGCCATTACTCCCTCCGCAGATTTATGTGCTCCCAATTAAAAGTTGCCACTGCTGAAGACGTGAAATTAGTGGAATTCCCTTACATTTATCAAGACATCAACGTTGCCTCGCGCCACGCGAAACTTCCCAAATTTAAATTAGAGACGATTTTTACAGCTACCTCCCCGTGGGGGGAAAGGGGGGACGCTACCCTTTCCTTATAACGAGGAAGGCCTCATGCATTTTTATGTGCTTCTTTTTTCGCCGGCGTTTTAAACAAGGGGGTGAGCGTGGGGTGCGCCGGGGGGTGAACTTTTTTATTCGCGTCTTGATAAGTTAGGGTTGAAATTAGACGTTCGAGTTTCGTTCGCGGAATTCATAATGACGAAAATTAATAAGTTTTCTTTTGAGGGTCCTTGGAACTACGGCGGTCGGCGAATACTTATAGATGCGAGTATAATATTGTACCTATTATGTCGCGCTTTTGAATGATATATTTTATAGGTAAATATGTCTTAACATTGTTGTGCATAGGGGAACAGCTACATTAACATAATATTTGGCACTGAAGTATCTGAAATACACGTTCATAAGCTGTAATTTGCGATAGGTAATTAAAATCATGGACACATATGCTTCACGGTCACGTCCAACTAGATTTGGGTCGGCTTCCATTCTAACCCCATCCGGAGTAATATCAACTTGGTACACAGAGCAGGCATCAGGCATACTACCATCTGACCTACACAACCCAATTACTAGGCAATACTAATATCCTAATGTTAGAACTAGATAGTTTTAACTTTCCCTAAGTTATCACACTTGCAGGTATTCGTATGAAATGAAATTGTTTATTCTGTAAATAGGATATTGGAATCACTTTTACACGTCCTATTAAAAAATATGTTTCAAATAAGCTAGATGAGTTCGGCGTTTCCTATCTGACTACTCTGAGAAGAAAGGCCGAAACCATCTCAGAGGTTACAGTCTCTTTTAAAGTCCAGACATAATCTTGGTCAGGCCACAATGCCACATAAGGACCATGTAGACTAGTGTCTGAAATGGTCTTTTGAGGAAAGAACCACACAGATTTGAGTGGACCTGTCCAGTCAGTGCTAGCATTTATCAGTAATCGCGGAGCTCAACTCTGAACTTAAGGAGCTCAACTCGACGAACAGTAGGTACCAAAGAAAGGACATTTAGGTAGGCCACATAATCTACTCAAACTGCCAGACCATCATTAAAACTAAATGAGAAAGAAAAAAAAAATGAAAGAAAAGAAAATAGAAAAAAAAATATCCACCAGTATGACCACATGGATGAGCGTAGCCTCCGTGCTACGAAAGTGCTACGAGCTACGAAGACGTCTTAATGATCGCATAATCGACTCACATTTCACCAGTTATGTTTAAGTACCCTTTAATAGGCGGCGGCGAGCCTATTACCATCAACTGGGCACAAATCCAGACTCCGGGCTGCTACTAAGAAATTCCAGATGGAAAATCTAATAACACTTTGTCCGACCCGGGAATCGAACACCGGACCTCTTGCTCAGCAGCAGCGCTTGCGACCACTAGATCAATTGTTATAAAAAGTACTCATTGTAAATGTAAGGAACCCTTACTGCTACGACAAGTTCTTGCTCATCGGTATGCAGATTCAACACATACGTAGTTACTGTATGTATGATTATCTCCAATCGTTCGTTATCTGGCGTGTTATTCTAATCTCGGTTATCTTCTTTCTTTATGCAAAATAGTATCGGGGGTGAGTCGGGGAAAACAGAACGGAATATAATAGATACAGTATTAATATCTCCTTTCTCAGAAGGCTGCCGTCGGTTTCCGTTCTCCTTTTAATTATTCAATAAAATCTACGCAATCGAATGTAAATTAAGGTTTTGTTATTTTGCTTCTGGAGATGGGTATTAAAATTCTACATAAAAATTCCTACCTATATATAACACAGCTAACTATTTACACTGGGTACCAAATTAAAAGCCTAACTAACTTATTATACAAATAAATATCTACAAAAAGGACACTAAGGCGTCGAAGTACTCATCCGCATCGCTGTCATCCAGAAACGTGCCCAGAAGTCTGGCAGCATTGCCAAGTTAGGCAATGCTAATTATTTGGCCAAAGAACGAGTCCGCTCTCTGGTCACGTGAAGTGTCGCCCAGTCGGCGAGAAGTCTACTTAGAAAGACTCTCGTTGAAGCCCCGTAACTAGCCCGTAACCTTGTGTGTTACATTTGAAGATCAATGTTTTGTATGGAGATCGTGTCCGTGACTGCTTGTAACTATTGTTAAGGCGACGACAACCCACTTTTAATGATTTTATACTGAAGATCACGTCTAAACGAGTAATGTTAATGATTTGGAAAAATAGGTGTTTTAGAGCATTTTCTTAATAACTACTATATTTTAGATTATGTTTATATTACATAGTGAAATTAATGTGTAAAGTTATGTCTGACGCGGATAAAAAATTGAGATCACACCAAATCTATCAAGCGTATTTTTCTGATACCTTCACCATTTCAAAGATAATTTAACTATTGATCTTTTAGTATATACGTGTTTTATTAAAATACTTTTTGTTTTATGTATAATAAATTTATAATGCGTCAAATTGGAGACAGCGCTCCTTGATGGGTGAGTCTTATTACTGGCTGGATGTACGACGCGTTGCGTGAGCTCAGTACAGAACACGCAAGCTAACCACTCAAGAGCATTGGCATATATATCAGCGTCTTAAGCGATTGATAATTAGGGATAACGGTAAAGGTTATGTTGGAACACCCAAATAAATAGGTGTTTTGTATAATTATTAAAATTACTTCCTTATTTTGATGCGGTGTACCTTCGACACATTAGTAAGTGTTGTTAGTTCCAAATCATAATAGATGTTTATTTATGATAAAGTAGTACTGTCACGGTGGCGTAGTAGTACCTAATATTAATTATAGTGGTTATAATTTTAACTCGTAGTTATTGAAATGCTTTTCAGAGACATCAAAGAAGAGCTTCTATCGATGAGAATAGACGTATTGGGTCATTGAGGTATTTTCCCCACGTCAGGCATTAGTGCCGTAAGTAACGCGGTTGGACACCGGTGTCGGAGGCTGTCAGCCGGCACCGGACGCCGGACGGCTGGAGGAGGAGGGGGACGTGAGCCCGTGTGCACATGGAGACACTTGTTGAGTCTATGTGTGGGCATGCGCGCCTCACCTCGCGACACATGACCGACACACACGCTTCCTGTTTACTTACTCCACCACCTTACTCAATTGTGACATTGAGTTTTGATGTTAAACACTACATTATTCAAAGTTAATGTTACAACGGAATAAAATATGATAGTAATCATTTTTAAGTAAGAACTCAGTATTTAGGCACAGCTTATTAAATATAATGAGTACGGAACTTGATCGACTTAAGTTTAATAAATCACGAGAGATAAAACATCGAAATTCTTTTCATAACAGCCTATTTCCGCAAATGAATGACTATTATATTTCATCAAAAGTTAGAAATTGGAGAAATCAACGAAGCACCGTGAAGTCGGATTTGTGCAATTATAAGAATATAAAAGAAAGTCATTAGTCCAATCAATCTGGGCGGGAGGCGAGCGCGAGCGGGCGCGGCTCGGACGCTCTCGTATTATAATTCGCGTCTAATAACGTCGTTAACAACGCACATTAAAACAAAACAAACAGCGGTGACGGGAGCGGGAGCGGGCGCGGGCGCGGGCGGGCGCCATCCTTCCTCGAATCCGTGTCATTAATTTACGTAATGCGTAGGTACGCGCTATCCCCAAATATTTAAGAAGCCTCCTCCGGGAGCGCCCGCTCCTCCACTATCCCCCTCCCGTGCCGCCCGCCACCCACAACCCGCCTGCCGAGAATTATGGCGGCCGCCTTGTAATTATATTTTTTAATTTATCTTCCTTAGCGAATACAATGGAGGCGCCACCCCGCCACCGGAGCGCTTCTTTCTCATGCTGAATATTGTATCAGGCCGCTGAAAAAAGGAAAGAACGCTTTAATTACAAGCGAGAGAGCGACCGGCATTACGCGCTAAATATTTGATGCTGTCTCTTTCTTCGGCCGGTCGGCGGGCGCTCCGCGGGGCGGCCGCGTCCTCAATAATTAAAACGCCTATTAACTCATTCCTCTTCAGGTGACCCCTCATTACGTCCCGAATAAAAAATTTCGAACACACCGTATACATAGTGATTGCTGCCAAGTGCCACCCCACTTAATTAATCCCCACTAAAGTATCACTATACATTCACTATTAAGTTCCACTTTTGGTATTATCTGTCCACCGTGTCCAACGTCCCAGGTGTACAATTCTCAAACACACTGTATTAATCAGGTTTCATGAAATTATAAATACTCTAAGTTACATAAATCCTTTTAACGATTTAATTTACGTATGATCGATGTGACAATATGGATAGATTGTCGAGGTTCGTAAACTCTGTACTGCAATTCGTTTGCTTATGTCATCTGGATGGTGCATGTAACAACACTTCTATACAATAGCACCTGTTATGATAAGGACGGACGGCAAAATCTGACGAACAAATTATATAAAGACACTGTCGATTGTAGTAAAATCACATCCTTCATTAGAACCTTAAACACTCGTAGTATAGTGCTACGAGTGTCGCAAAGTTCGTAGCACAAACTCTCACTACGAGTAATACCTAACATGTTGTTATTTTCAATCATAAATCTGACGTGCATTGATCGAATCTGGCATTAAACTGATAACATATAACTGAGTATTCTCTAACTATAGCTAGATTATTCTGTCTACAAAGATCAAAAACCTAAGCCAAACTTCAATACGCACAACTAGGCAAATACATTTGCCAATTTAATCAGATATTCACAAGATTATAAAAATACATGTGTCAAGTAGAGGGTACACGTTGATTTATAAGTGAACAACAGTCACAAATGAAGGCGGATTCCGTAGCGCGGACACGGCCGTGCAGTACTTAGCGCGAGGAGACAAAGTATAAAGTAGCGCCCCAGCCACCCACTGAAAAACGTCTCTAATATTCTTTTAGAAACGGTGGCATTTACGGGCTATATTTTATCCTGAATTTGCATACGCTCCTTTTTCGTACCCGTCCTCTATTTTATGGGTGAGTATTTTTTTCATCCGGGGGTTAAGATACAAAAGGGTAAAGCGGGCCCCCGCGCTGATAATTAAATTGCACCGGAGCGCGGGAGCGCTGCTAAAACTGTGGCCCACAGATACTTTGTAGTCACCCTGTCGATGCCGGCTGGCACCCACGCCGGCGCGGCGTTTTTATTATTGTCTCACGACACATTAAACTCGATGATTAAATCATTAATATTCTAGCTAGAGCAACGTTGGTGTCTTCGTATCTTTGTTTTGCAACTGATTGCAAAACAAAATTGCATTTCACAAGAATATTTCAGTTTGATAAGCTTAATTGCAGCCAGCAAAGCACTGATGACCCTGAATAGCCTGCGTCTATTTATATCTGTGCTTATTTAACAAATTAATGATATTCAAATTGGAGGAAATTTTTCATGTCCTAACAGTCGTGATAATAATTTAACTAACAAATTAGGAGAAATCTTACCCTGCTCTAAGTCAAATTACCATAATTGCTAATCAAATGTTGTAGGAGTAGCCGCGTCGGCACGGCCGCTCGCTTTGTACTAATTACAAATTCTAATTCCCTCTCTTGTTTCATAGGCCCTTTGAATTTGTAAATTATTGCTTTTGCCTTAAGCTATCAAATTAATTCTCAATTCTTAGTTCTGTAATTATGTCTTGGATTCTTGGTACGCATCCAATAAAGTGAGTACCTTCATAAAGCCGTACCTAGGAAAATATTTCAAAAGTGAGAAGATTGGGAAGATTCCCTGAAAATGTAATTCTTAAACCTACTTATATCATTTTTAATTAATTAGTCAAGGTAGCAACGTTTTTATCTCGAACGATCTTGCCAAAGTTGTAGGTGGATCTATTATTAATTGATTTTATGGAATTAATATGTTTACGTAGCTGTAGGTAGGTACACTGAAATGAAGAGCTTTTTTTTTATAACATTTCGGCGGTGTTCGATCCCCATCGTTCCCCCGAGCCCTGCTTCGGTCTATGGTCTTGTAAATTAAAATTTAATGTTGATACTTAACCTCTACTTAAAATGTTACAAGTTACAATGAAAATCGTTCATTTTACCAGCAAGTTCAACTTTAAATGAGACTAAGTTTGACAATCCTCATCTTGATACTCTCGTAAAAGCAAGATTGTAAAGTCCTCTTTGTTTCATAATATAAAACGTGGAAGAACGGTATCAAAGTGTCCATAATACAGTTATAAGATGTTTTCGGATATTACCATTCCATTCAATGTTGCCTACGCAAAATACAAACGTACGGGACACTGTTCATATTTGTATGCTTAAGCGTTTTAACACGAATCAATGACGCAATAAATAAAATTAAAACATGTAATATAAACTCACTGAATACCTATCAGTTATATGAGCTCAGGAAGAGGCTGTAATTTGTTTGAAGTGCTGTAAAGAGGATTTTCTTGAAAGGAAAAATAACTCGTCAAAAAACTTAATATTAAAACATTTTCTCTGTATAGGTATTCGAGAGCGACGTTGCGAACGATTTTAATTCTATCACAAGTCTACTTATAAATAACACCGGCTCCAATTAAAAGCGCGCGACAGCTTTGAAAGCGGAATGAAGGAAAGTATAAGTACCTAGGTGGGGAAATGTGGCCGTGTTTACGGAAAAGCTCCTCCGGCAAATATTATCGCGAGACGAGCGCGATCAAATATTCAGTCGGCGCGCGGAGGCGGCGGCGCGGGCGCGGGACGCAACCCTCTCCAAGTTTCAAGCCCTTCCCTTTGCACGCCCTACACTAATTACGTTTAGAGTTCTTAAGCGAAATTACTTAGGCCCCTCGCCACCCGCGCCCGCACCGCCGACCCGACCCCCTTCCGGAAATGAGGCGCGCTGGAAAAACAAGAAAGAGGAAAGCGTTATATAAGAAGGTCGCTGTCTTTCTGAACGTCCTAAATCTGGCCAATCTCTAAAAGATGTTGATGTAATGATTTTTTTCTTCATTTTCGCGAGCCTTCTCTGTTCATGAGCGGTTGCTAAGTGAAAAGCAATTAAAGCACGGGCGAGTGATCTCCACCCCCGCCCCCCAGCCCCCGGGGCGCCCGCCGCCCTCCTCGACACTCATTCGATCAACAAGAAAGATATTACAATAAACACGATTATATGCATTTACGATCATAGCTGTCCAGTGTCCAGCGTGTAACGAGTTGCTA
Organism: Conistra vaccinii; assembly: GCA_948150665.1. Lineage (NCBI taxonomy): Eukaryota > Metazoa > Arthropoda > Insecta > Lepidoptera > Noctuidae > Conistra > Conistra vaccinii. The sequence goes on along the minus strand of OX411324.1, from coordinate 14,380,133 downwards.
CTTGGTGGCACGGCTATTACTAACTCGTAAAAGCACATGTTATGATGCAAACACACATGTGTTGGTTTTTGCTGAAGTAGGTAGATAAAGCAGTTTTCAGAGGCACATGTCGGATAACCTGTTGAGCTTACAGAGCTACGTCAACTAGCCACACACACACAGTGTATGGTGTAGTGTAATCTTGCTCTACAAATATTTCGCGCCTAAACCAGATTCGATTCAACTTGTTTTGGTCCTAGTATTAGATTAAGAATCCTGAAGTGTTCATGTGTCATTGACTAGTTTTCTCTTTAAGGTAATTGAGTTTCAGTTTTTCATTATCTGTGGGAAAACAGATTATTATAAATTTGAGAAATAAAAATCAGTTTATGGAAAATTCGTTTGAAAACATAATTAATTCAGTTTGCGGCACATTGTGGAGCGAGCGTCGCGCGTCAACGGCAGCCGCGCGAATTGAGCGAACAACCGCCCGGCCGCCCAACACCGCGCTTCCGCACCTTTCATGTGCCAACGCACAGTTTAATTTCCTAATTCTCAAAAATATTCTCCAAAGACAAGACAGTCCTGGCAGACTTTATGATCTAATAGGAAGCCACCGCTGACGCCAACACACAAACACTCGCGACGAAGCAACAACAACGCTGTATAATTTCCTGTTTTACTAAATAGCTTTCAAGCTTGTAAATGGATTTATATGACAGTTCCTTTCAGCTCGTCATTTCGTTATACCTCGATCCTATTAGTCTCTTTTGCATTGTACAAAAAACGCTTACATAAAATCTGAGCTAAGATGAGCCTTTTCGCATGTGGTATTTGAAGCTAGGTATGTTAATAATAATGTAACACTATCGTTTTCTAGACTCACTGCTGTCCACCCACAAGTAGTACGTTTTTTTTTCCACAGATAGCTAAATCGGACGTTCTCAAATTCAAATTCCAAAATTCGCATTTTAACTGTAACATAAAATTCTATTTTCATTTCTCCGACAGTAAAAACATCAGCAATCTTTTCTGACTAATCAACGATGTTAAAAACTCGACAGTGTTAAGATTTACCACCAATTTAGCTGTTTTGCGAGTTTTTATTCTAAAGAAATTTCCTCGGTGTCCAACGGCTTAAATTAGGTAATGTAGATGGAGAATAGCGTCGCAAAATTACAAAACAAGAGAGGGAAACTTGCGGTTGTTTAATGAGATTTAAATAATTAATGAGCGTGCAAAATTGGTTTCTTTTTTCAGGCAGCGGAGTGCTTCGGGGGCTACGATGAAAAACAAGCCATAATTGCAACCCCGACCGCCGCGCGACGGGGACAAGCGCTAACAGCGTCTCGCGCAAAATATTACCCGGCGAGGGAGCTTTCCGCCGATAATAATTTATAAAGTAAAACTTTTAATTGCTATCGTTATAAATCTTATTAGGGCACCTATTAAACTTGTAAGCTACAGCTTAAATATTCAAAATTAGTCGTCAATTAACGTTATTAACTATAAGCACATTTGCAGTTGCAGGAACGTAACTGGGTAGGTAGCCTTGTATCAAAGTACCTACTATTGGTATGGTCTTGTCGTCATTACTTAATTTAGTCGCAACTACCTTAATTATTATTATTTCCTACTCACCGTTACTAAAATATCAGTTATTCCAATTCGCTGTCAAATATTTACTGAGCCTTGATCGAATTCTAATTCTAAAGAATCAATAGAAGTCCCTACCTACCTACTGGTTTTCTTTCCCACATCAAGTTTAACCTCATTGGGCACTTATTTATACCTATGTGCAAACGTATAAAGATCTTATCAAATGTCACATATCTACTGAACAGTAAATTTTCGTTATTTCCCCAAAAAGGGCACCCTATCACATTTACATACCGTATGATGTAGGCTCACTCATACCAATTGGATACAAAAGCGCGACCGTTAGCCGAGATTCCAGATGATTGATTCCAAAATAATTTACTTGTAAAAGTCTTACTTTTCACCGAAAACGCAACTTTCAGTTCGTTGACTTTATAATAATGAAATCTTGCTATCGCAATATCTAACGGAATATGTAAACGGAACAATGTTCTTATTCAAATGTGTGTGATTGACATCTCGCCGGGCGGTCAGCCGACGCGGCGGCCCGACGTTTTGCAAGATTTGCCTCCCTTCGCCCGATTCGCCCTACCGGAGCTATTGTAAATCTGACCACGATCAAAGCGATTGTGATCAAATCCAAAAACTATTTAAATTTCATTCACCACCAGAAGCTGTTTCTACAATTCGCTGGGAATTTCCGTTATGAGTTAGGCAACTGTTCCGATTCATTGGCTGTCATGTATTAACTGGTTTTTAATACAAATTCAATGTGGGGCAAGGAAAGACAATAAGAGCAACATAGAAAGTCTCATAGTACCTACTGGTGATCGTTCATTAAGCACTATAATTCTTTACGTCTTAGGTATTATCTTCTTTTTACACTAAATCTTTATTCAGACGCCTTACAATGGACTTAGCCCTATGAAGTCCATACCAATAAGCATAAAGCTGCCACCCAACCCATTAGAATCACGCCTCTAAACTCTAATGTATCAAGTTAACAAAACAGCCATGAAGTAGTGCGCTCATTACCAACTGCAGATGTTGGGCTCCACTCGCGTGCGGTACTTGTGCCACCCCACCAAAACATGGTTGTCAGCTTCACTACACAAAAAACGCGCCCAGATTGTTTACCTCACTTTTTACCTTTTTTAAACTACTGTTTAGCTTTTTATAAGTATTTTTGTCGTTGAGCACGCGGCCACCGCCTTTATAGAGACATCATTCAAGCGTTTACAGATAGGTGCACGATCTATTGTGATGCGAGACGCCAAGGCTATTCATTTTTAATGTTTATTTAAAAACAGATAATCGGTGGATTTGTTGAAGACCTCGATATTTAGAATTTAATTTGTATCAATTTTTTTCAAGGTCTGTTAACTTAGGGGCTTGTTAGATGGGGAATGTTTCATGAATATAAGAGATCATTTTACATTGAATTAATGATTAGGATGGTGATCTAGATTAATCGTTTTTTTGAAGTGAAAACTTCTTTAGCGGCGTTGTGCACTTTTTTTGGGATGGGTAAAAAAGGTTAAACTCGCGTCAGAACGTGACCGTAAGATACGTTGCCTAGCAACCGACAAAGTAAATATCAAAATAAATAGTCTTTGATATTACGTAAAGATTGTGAGGTAAGAAATTTTAGCCATAAAAGCAGTCAAAACATACTTCATGAAAAGTGTTTATTCAAAAATGCACAACGTTAATGTTCAAGTTTTCACTTCTGCCGGAACTCCCGGAGTGCAATCCGTTGTTTTTTTTTGTTCTAGTTGGTCTACTCTTATCACTTAACTTACTTACCTACATAACCTACGAGCTATTACTAGGGCTGTCTTCAATCTTATCTGTTTTATCTTCTATAAGTACCTACTTACGATCTATTGTACACAGTTCTTATATGGCGTGGTACTCACTTTCGACTCCATCCACTGTTCATAGAGTTCATACGTCATTCTGCCATTTATATTGGAACTGCACCCTCCAGGAGGGTCACCGGCATTACGTTTGCGCTAAAGTTAACCCTCGCAGACGGTCAACACTCAACGGCATTCGGTTTGAAACACTGTAAAACGAAGTAAAATTGTGTTTTCAGGGGGTCTTTCACTTTTCATGGGGTCTTGTCGCGCCCCTGGCAACGTACAGGCAAGTGAAGGAACACGGGTGGGTTTTAGTCAGGAGAGAGTAGAACAAATTATCGGACGCGTCCGCGGACGTAACTGTCAGTTCCCTACGATCACGTCAATTCACATTCGAACTGACAGTTAACGTTCGCAACTTACCGTCGTAAGTCGTAAGTCGCGGACGTATATTGACGTGATCGTATGGAACTGACAGACCTGACAGTCTGTCAGTCGTGGACGTCCGCGGACGCGTCCGATAATTTGTTCTACTCTTAAGAGTCTGACACGCCCTTCCGCTCCGCCCAGAGCGGCAGAAGTCATTTGATGATTTCCCACCCAAAAAAAAAACAAAAAAAAGGGGTCTTGTCGTTATATGTAATATATCTGGGGGTATTTTCATGTACTAGAGGGACGTGGAATGATAAAAAATATAAAAAATTAAGACAAGTTTATTAACTTTCTCTTATTCCGAGACAGCACCCCTGTCTCGGAATAAGAACAAGTTAATAAACTTTTCTTAATTTTTAATATTTTACCAACCTGTAATTTTTTTAGAGAATATTTTGTAACCGTGAAAATGGTTTTCCACATCTGTAATACTGTCCTGGCACATATTTTTTTTAAATATAAAAATGCTTGTATCTATTTTTATTAAACAAACGCATAAACTAATAAATCTTGTTAAAATATACAACAGATTTTATTTTCACAGTTTATAATGCTGTATTATTATTAATTGTAGTAAGAAAAACCTACATTTTAGATGAACCCTCCGCGAGGGCTCCCGGCATCCCATATACGACAAGAGTTAACCGGCACGAGGATAGAGGCTCCCGGCACTGAACGCGTTAAAAGGCTGAGCATAAACTTCGTAGACCGCTGTGAATGTGTCGACTGACAGGAATAGACAGAAGCAAACGTGCCAATAGGTATAAACAGTGCTTATACAATGTGTTTGGTCCCGGACTGTACAAACTTTAAGGGAAGGTAGTTTGCTCTATTTTATCAATAAAATTATTCTACATGGGGGGTCGGAACCCAACCCCCCCCCTGAATGGCAGCCATTTTTGTTTTTTGATCGCATTTTATGAAGCGTGCATACTAAAAGTACTTTAACTTTGGAATTTAATGTCCAATTTTCGTAAAATAAAAACTTTTAATAAGTGAAAAGTGTTAACAATGGGATAAATAACTCAAATATTGACAATAAATGCTGCATCATATTGAAATAAATGCTAAAAGATCAATTTCACGTTAAAATTAACATTGTTTTTTAGTTTATCAAGGTTATTACAAAATTCACCCCCGAGAACTTTCTTTTTTTATGTACTCGCCTAATAGATGTTTAGTTTACCTAAATAATGATGCCAAAAACTCGATTCTATGACAATTGGTTTAAGAGATATTGGTGTTGGAACATAGGCTTGCGTAGGTAGTGAGTTCATAACGATTTGGTTTTTCTGTAGACTTACAATGATGATCAATGATAAACAAGGAACAAGTATTAACTATTACTTAATATTTACAAAAGTAGAAAATTCGCCCGCCCCCTCCACCATTTTGAAGGCACGCAGTAGCTCGGATCAGCCATAATTTCTGCTGCAGCAACGCGAAAACGCCCAGCAGCTCTTTTCTGGTGTTGACCTGGCTCAAAATGAACTTTTTACTTCATCCAACTGCAAAGATAGCCCAATGGCGTTAAGTCTGGTAAACGCGGTGGCTCTTTGGGGTGCGGGTGGTCTTTGGGGATGGATGAAGCCAGTCAACACCTGAGAAGAGCTGCTCGGCGTATTCGCGTTGCTGCAGCAATAATTATGGCTGATCCGAGCTACTGTGTGCCTTAAAAATGGTGGGGGGGGGGCAAATTTTGTACTTTTGTAAATATTTAATAATAGTTAATGTAAAATACTGGTATTCAGCTGCATCTGGTTAGACTGGAAGCCGACCCCAACGAAGTTGGGAAAAGGCTAGGCAGATAGATGTACTTGTGCTTTGTTTATCATTTTAATGTAAAATACTGGTATTCAGCTGCATCCTGTTAAACTGCAAGCCAATCCTAACATAGTTGGGAAAACGCTATGCAGATAGATAGTACTTGTTCTTTGTTTATCATTGATCATCATTGTAAAAGTCTACAGAAAAACCAAACCGTTATGACCTCACTACCTACGCAAGCCTATGTTCCAACACCAATATCTCTTAAACCAATTGTCATAGAATCGAGTTTTTGGTATCATTATTTAGGTAAACTAAACATTTATTAGACGAGTACATAAAAAAAGAAAGTTCCTGGGGGTGAATTTTGTAATAACCTTGATAAACTAAAAAAACAATGTTAATTTTAACGTGAAATCGATCTTCTAGCATTTATTTCAATATGATGCAGCATTTATTGTCAGTATTTGAGTTATTTATCCCATTGTTAACACTTTTCACTTATTAAAAGTTTTAGTATGCACGCTTCATAAAATGCGATCAAAAAACAAAAATGGCTGCCATTCAGGGGGGGTTGGGTTCCGACCCCCCATGTAGAATAATTTTATTGATAAAATAGAGCAAACTACCTTCCCTTGAAGTTTGTACAGTCCGAGACCAAACACATTGTATAAGTACTAGTCTCTGCTCTCAGCTACGCCCGCGCGGAGGTCGGAAATTATTACACGGAAACGAACTAACGGCATAGAAAGTATCCTATGTCCTAACGCAGGGTTATGGTCTACCATAAACCCCCCATAATTTGGCACACGTGTGTCCAATTTCATTGAAATCCGTTTAGTCGTTAAGGCGTGAAAAGTTTAAAGACAGACAGTTACTTTCGCATTTACTTTTAAGCAGGGACCAAAAACCTTCATAAATTACGGTACCGGTATCGAAGAATTTTGGTTACTTCTACGACTAAGGTTACCAATATCTGGGTAACCAAAAAGAAAAAACGCGTTACCTCTATTTAGGTTATCTACCGTTTTAATACCGGTTACCTAAAAATGACCTTGATTATGACTTACGAGAAAGAAATAGAATATCGCAATGCCGACAATTTGTGTTGGCATTAAAAATACTTTAAACATTACCAGGGAGATCGTCGCACCCTGGATCGAAAGTCGCGTTTAGAAGACTTATGCCTGTTTTCGTCACTTAGTGAAGGTGAAAACGGGCATTAGGCCGTTAAGTTTTAAGTGTTCGTATTTTGGGCTTGAAATAATTTCTATTATGTATTACTATGAACAAATAAGTCAAATTAATTAATCTTGATAACTGAGGATTTACAATTTTTATTTTTTATTTTTATGGAACTGGTATGAAAAATCATAATAGGTAATGTACCTATTTATAAGTTATAATATTATAGGTACCTACCTAAGTACTTACCCAATAGAAAAGTAGGTATCGATTGTGACCACGATTGTGACTAATTCGTTAGTAAGTAACCGCAATCGCGACGACTGTGCTTGATGTCCTAAACTCAAACTCAAAGCATTTATTCCATTTATTTAAACCATATACAGGCACTTTTGAATTGTCAAGGAGTTCGGTCAGTCAGAAATATGAAGCTAGTTGCCCATTCCAAAGCGTAGTAGGTAGGTAGGTACCTATGGAGAAGAACGGAAGAAACAAGAAACTCCACGGACACTCTTTTAAATAAACTACCTACTTATTGTTACAAAATATTGGTTACATCATTCATGTTGAAATTATACATCATGTGCGTACAATGTAAAAAGATGTGCACGTTAAAAGCGTCCGTAATAAAAAGATGAAACAATTCAAAGATTATAAAAAATAAGTTTAAAAACTAAAACCAGACTACTCAAAAATCATGGTCTTAAAAGTATGAAACAAGAAAATATTTCGAACAGAAATCTAGACATAGGTACAAAAATGGTCAAGGTAAAGCCGTAGTCACATGCCATTATTTTGTAGCCGACAGGCATGCGACTACGGCTTTACGGCTTTTTGTGTTTATGTGTGACTTTTGCATGTTTTTAACAATTTAAACATATTTATTTACTTAAACAATAATTATGATATATATACATATTTGTAATGTGCTCGTCAAGCCCTTTCATTTGATACCCTACATAGTACAATGAAAAAAATATTTTTTTTTTGTTCGTCGTTTTATGTAGGTACATACTTACTCTAGAGGGCGCCATATTGAATTTAATGTAACTTCACATAGCCTATAACCAGCGGACGATCAAGACGCTTCCAACGATACCTCATTCGTCAAATTATGATCAGTAGGTAGTTTAGAAGTTATGAGGTTACAGATGAACATACATACATACATAAATACATACATACATAAATACATACATACATAAATACATACATACATTCATACCGGTCAAAATCATAACCCTCCTTTTTGCTTCGCCGAAGTCGGGTAAAAATAAGCCATGGCAGCTAAGAGATGACCAGTCCCAACTGACGGCGCCCGTTCACGAACATGACGCATGGATTAGCACCATTAAGCTCTGGCCTAGGTCTGGCAGTGTTCGTAAACTTACCAGATTCGAAAACTACTGCTAGGTACTTACTGAGAATTTGAGAAAATCTCAGCTGCAGGATTTGCAGAATTGTGCCCTTGTAAGGCAATGGCAATAAGTTCGCTCCCTATTACATGGGACTGACAACATAACTGGCGAAAACCTATCAGTAGGTAAATAGGTAGGTGCATCTCTACATAACGGATAGGTTTTAGATGGAGTTGGTCCTATCCTATCGAGGAATTCAGATGAGAATTTAATTTGGTATGAGCCGTCAGAGTCCATGAGACTGTTGGGTAAAAACCACAAAAGCAAGATTTCCTGCTTGCAGAGTAAAAAATACGATAAGTATCTAGAGGAAGGATGGAAAAATACCATTTTAAGTAAAGACACAATAACGGGTGTCATTCAATCAAGAGGTATCGCGACTACAAAGATTTGTTTTTGTGTAATGCAGTTTTTACGAAACATTTTTATTAAAACTTTGTCTTTTCATTTCAATGGCGACGTGACTTGTTATTTTATTTCCAGCCTTTTTTCCTCAAAACTGAGATCATGTTTTAAAATGAGCGCAAAATGTTGCCTGTGATGATGATAGGTACCCACAGTCCAGTCCGCAATAGAGGTCGTTTAACTTGAGTTTTTTAAATCCTAATTATTTAACAAAATATGTATTGTTTGAAAAAATTGGGACAGATGTAATGTTGATATTATAAAACAAACTCTTGACCGTTATGTAAAATGTGTAAAAAAAAAGTTTTATAATTTCGTTTCAATTTTAAAGTGAGTGATAATCGCTACTTTTGTTGTTGGCGTTTTTTACCCACATTTCAAACAAAAGGCAGATTCGTTTTTTCGGAGCTTAGCTTGTGTATCATTTGGTGTACGTTACCCCAGCAAGAAAGTGTCTCCTAGAGTTATATGAGTAGAACGTATAATTTGTGCCTTATTTGCTGTAAATGTGCCCCCACATAAAAAATGTGTGCCCCCTGTCGTTTTGGAAAAAAACGGAAAAAACGATTCTTGCTGGGGTAACGTTTTTCTAGCAGGAAAATTCTAAACGAATGATCGGAGAGAGAAAAATTATGCATGGCCATAGAGCTTATTTGTGTGCCAAAATGTGCCCCCAAAAATAAAATCTGTGCCCCTTCAGGTTTTCGAGATATTGCATTTCCTGCTGGAGTAACGTTTTGATGAATCGTATATCTCTAAAACCATTGCATGTGCCCCTGTAGAATAAACATACACGAGTAGCTCTTAATGTGTGCCCCTTAGTGCCCCAATTAGATTTAAGAAAATATTTATAGTTTTCAAGTTATCGCGGTTTTATGAAAACCCAAAAAAAACATCGCAGCGCTTAAATGAGACAAGGTATAAGTTCGCTGAAAACTGTATTCGGTCCTTCTTGACGCTAATAATAACCATACAAAGTTTCAAAACTTCACATGCATGCGTTTTTGAATAATCTTGCTAAAAGTCAAAACGATGATGTCACAACTTTGACGGCAAAATACAAGGAACCGGCTCAATCCCAGATGTGTAGGTGTAAACCAAAATCTTGTGCCTTTAGTCAAAAATATATGGTGAAAATATTCAGCTTGGAATGTTTCGCATTAAGTAAATATTAACAAAAAACCAAAATATGTAAGCAACGGCTGGCTATCCGACCAAATATGAATGACTACTAAAAAGCGACGGATTCATACATATCGATGACCTTCTTTACTTTACTCACTAACCGGTTCACACGTGTTGTGCCTGAGTACAACGAAGTAGAAAAGTAATAAGTAATAAAATAAAGTTGTTATTGGATTATATCCTACTAGCTGTTTCTATGACCTTACGCATGATTAAGTACATTATAAATAGTAGCCTAAGTGCTATATTCCAAGGTAAGCTATCTTCTACATTCTAAATTTCATTAAAATACATCCAGTAATTTATTTATGAACGAAAGAAATACATCCAGATATTTGCCATTTGCCAGGTCTTTGACCAAAAATTTGATTGGTCCCGATGTTTAAAAAAAAAAAAGTTCATGAAATGTGTGATGAAAGTGAAAATGATGAAAATAAAACTACTAAAAATAGGTAGCTCTTTTTTGTATATAAATAAAAAGCCCGTATTTGTCTTTATATATTATATATATTTATTGATAAGCCGTAGGTTAGATAAATTAACAGTAAGTCGCAGCTGTAAGACGTAAGTAGTTACAGAATTATAATCATCAAAATCACCAATACAACCGTCCAAGTTCATAAAGGCGTAGGAACAAAAACAAAAAATAATTCTGATGTGGTGTCATTATAGTCACAAGGTGCATTTAATATATATTTTAATTAGCCCCAAAACTTTTGAACGCGACTGTACGGACAACAGCTTAGGTATAATACGTCCAATAAAGAAGGTCATCGATATGTATGAATCCGTCGCTTTTTAGTAGTCATTCATACTTGGTCGGATAGCCAGCCGTTGCTTACATATTTTGGTTTTTTGTTAATATTTACTTAATGCGAAACATTCCAAGCTGAATATTTTCACCATATATTTTTGACTAAAGGCACAAGATTTTGGTTTACACCTACACATCTGGGATTGAGCCGGTTCCTTGTATTTTGCCGTCAAAGTTGTGACACCATCGTTTTGACTTTTAGCAAGATTATTCAAAAACGCATGCATGTGAAGTTTGGAAACTTTGTATGGTTATTATTAGCGTCAAGAAGGACCGAATACAGTTTTCAGCGAACTTATACCTTGTCTCATTTAAGCGCTGCGATGTTTTTTTGGGTTTTCATAAAACCGCAATAACTTGAAAACTATACATATTTTCTTAAATCTAATTGGGGCACTAAGGGGCACACATTAAGAGCTACTCGTGTATGTTTATTCTACAGGGGCACATGCAATGGTTTTAGAGATATACGATTCATCAAAACGTTACTCCAGCAGGAAATGCAATATCTCGAAAACCTGAAGGGGCACAGATTTTATTTTTGGGGGCACATTTTGGCACACAAATAAGCTCTATGGCCATGCATAATTTTTCTCTCTCCGATCATTCGTTTAGAATTTTCCTGCTAGAAAAACGTTACCCCAGCAAGAATCGTTTTTTCCGTTTTTTTCCAAAACGACAGGGGGCACACATTTTTTATGTGGGGGCACATTTACAGCAAATAAGGCACAAATTATACGTTCTACTCATATAACTCTAGGAGACACTTTCTTGCTGGGGTAACGTACACTATCATTTGATCGCGTGTTTGTTTAGCCTGCGGGGTTTCTGAACTAATCGTAGAACCTTGTAAAGTTATTATCGCAGATCGACACCTAAATTAGTGCCTAAATAAAAGCGAACTGTTGGATTTTTAACGCTCAGCTCAGTGCCGAAAGTTGAAAATTCAACGGCGCGCTTTTAGTTCAATCTTTATTTAGGTGTCGTCTAGTGTTTGAGAAAAAGGACATAAGTATGAGACAGCAGGCTACTCCTAGGCTAAATCATCGTCATCAGGAAGACATTGATTGGTTATGCCGCCATTTTTATTATTAATCGGGGTAGTAGCAGAATAATTAAAACAATTCATATTCAAGAATTCAGTTATGTTTTTATTGCAAAGAAAATGCAACGGTAAATGAAAATGAAGATAATTAATAATATGCATGATATGTATTAACATAAGAAGCCTTAATACTGAAGTAATGTTACTTTACAATTACACATTCCGCTTGTGACTTTTTATCACTCAAAAATTCACAATATTTCATTCATTACCATTGATCGGATGCGTTCAGAATTTTCCTATGCGCACACAAATCAAGTCAAACAATACGGTGCGTTAATTATAACTTGACCCTTGCCACGATTGGTAACACTGAATTTTGCAGTCATGTGATGGGTAGTACTGTTCTGTCAGTGGCCTTATTAAAACTAAGACTGCTAAATTCAGTTAGTTAAATGATAAGAAAATGAAAAGAAAATAACTTTTAAAATATTACTTCAATAACAATTACTTTATCTAATAAAAAAATATAGAACTCTAGTTTTAATAAGTGCACAGTGTTAAGATAAATGTAATGAGCCCAAACTCAATAAGTAGTAGCCATTTCTTAATAGCTCTAAATCGAACTCTTGTTCAGTAACGCACCTTCCAGCTCCATCATCAAATCAGATTGGTATTTTATTGTACTATATTATCGTATTGTCATCTGAATTAAACACATTTGCAAAGTTTCAAATGAATACGACCAGTAAAAGTGGGTGAAAATTAGATTCTTAGATTTTCTTACAAACACACATTCAAATCGACGTAATATACGACGTAGTATAAAACATCATTCGACGAAAACATTTTGGAGTAATGTAGTTTGCACTTCATGAATCGAATTATAAACCACACCCACAACAAAACTTGTGGAAAATGATGGTGTCTTTTAGTTCAACAGTGGCACAGATGAATATAGATGGTTCTTTCTGCATTTTAGGTATGAAGATACAACTTCGCGGCAGGCTCGACTGTCGGGCCAATTCAGTGAGTGTAAAGTAGTCAGAAGATCTAAGAGTTACGTGATAGAAAGAGAGGCAACTTCTAGGTGAATATAACTGTAGGTAATTAGCGCTGTGCGACCTGAACTGAACTTTATTGTGTGGTAGCAAGAGTCGCTTTTCATTTAAATGATTTTGTGGAGTGAAGCATCTGTATTAATCTGTGACAGTGGATAAATTATATTACAGATACGATGGTAATTATCTAACACCAAAAACACAAGACAAATAATGCTAATTATATTTATCTAATCCCTCAATCACTCCGTAAAAATGATAACATAACTAATGCTAAGCAATCTAATGAAAATATAAAAGTTAGTTAAAAATGAAAACAAAAAAAAAATGCTGAATCGATTACAAGATACTCGTTCGGAATGTACACAATTCCATGTATAATGAGAGAATGATTCATGAATAATCGAAATAAATAAGAACATAATACATTGTGAATTATGAAAGGCAAAACACCAATCCCAGTTTCGCTTATATTTAAAACCACCAACCAAATAATTTAAAGAATCTCGCTCTCTAATAGCATAACTCTCTTTTATTTAGTATAATTTAGAGTTTTTTATCCTATCAAATATGTACAGCGAAGGCATCAATAATATTTGTGTTCTTTATAAAATTGTCCTAATTTAATACTATAATACAACACTATGTACGATATCCATTTTTATTGCGTAAGTTGACTAGCACTGTGGAAACATTCAGAGCAACTCGACTTGTTTTTGGACGCTACTTGGCAAGCAATCACCTGCTGGTAAATAATTACCGCCGCTTATGGACATCTCCCGATCTATTCGGTTTTTGAAGTGAGCTATCATTCCGCCTAATGCTAAGGATTGACACTACTAAGGTCGCATTCCGAGTTACGCCATAATCGCTCACAGCGCTCACATCGATACTTTGCGTTCCGATTTAGATATTACGATTATGGCAGCTGAGAGCTTTCAACAATTCGGAACGCTCGTGAACGCGCTCACACTGCTCGCTCAACGTCAAAACTTATAACATAACCTCAAACCTTGCACAAGATGGTTGGATTACAGTATTTATTTGTGTGTACACCACAAATTTCTTCTTCTTCTTTGGTTGGTGACGACTGTACCCAGAAGCACAATTTAGAAAATGCCACGTTAGTATAAAGATGTGATGTAACTCAAAACAAAACAGCACAATTTTCTTTTTTGACAGCACTCACGGTGATATTGATTAATGAATGGAATGTTCGGCGTTATCGCAAGATGGCGCATGTCATGACGCCATCTATGACGATTCACGGGACATCGTTATCGCGCTCACGCTAATTCAGTACAGGTGTTAGCACGCTCGCAAATCGATTACAGCGTAACTCGGAACGCCGGCCGAATAGACCGGCTGACCTGGCTATACAGAATATCAGAGGCATTACAGGCGCGTTGGCGACAACAATTATAGGCAGGTGTCTTTCATAATGAGCTCGACTACTACTGAACCTGTCAACGAGTCAACTTACGCAATGAAACACATCATCACTGTCGGGACATCGGGCACTTTACAGTAAGTACCAGGGCGTTAACATGACAAATAGAGCTTTTGAAAGAGACAGTCACACAAGTATGAGTGACCAAGACAACGCTCTACAAAGCTGACCTTTTTTATAAAGTTCCATCGGACCCAAAACAAGACTCAGGTTTAAACAATCAAGCCATTTTTGAATTTCGAACTCTATTTCGACAGCGTTAAAGTCCTAATTAAAACGGACGTCTAACCCGAGACCATAGTATTATATCGGTACCAGGCGTGAATAGGTTGATATGTCGACTTACATTTATATTTTTTTAATGCATAATAGGCATTAGGATTATTTTATTCATAGGGTGAATAAATGACTAAGTCGATGGGTCTATTTTACCGAACATAGCAAACATGTGAATTTTTGAATAACTCTTTTACTAAAGGGTACAATGTGACATCTTGATATATTAAAACATACAAATTATAATTATTTACACAACTCAACATGTCATTATAATACTGCCAACTATTAAAAAAAAGTAACGAACAACACGAGATGTTCATTTATTCTAACAACCTACTTAACGTTTTTAATAGCATAAATCAAGTTGTCCAGTTATTACCGCATCGAGATTGCGTGTGTATTTTGTGACAAATAAATCTATCATCTATTACATTTTCTATCCCTTGCGCGTGTGATGAGACAAAGTGATATGTTAAATAGAAATGGCTGCAGTTTTGGCGGTTTATCCGTAAATCACGCCATTTTTAACCCCCGACGGAAAACGAAGGGGTGTTATAAGTTTAACGTGTGTATCTGTGTATCTGTCTGTGGCATTGTAGCTCCCAAACGGTTGAACCGATTTAGATTTTTTTTGTTTTGTTTGAAAGGTGATTTGATCGGGAGTGTTCTTAGCTATGATTCAAAAAAATCTAGTCAGCCGTTTGAAGAATATCAGGTCTTTTCTAATTGATGAATGGATTTGAGCATCTTCCACAGGTCTGATTGAGTCTAAATTTGGTTATTTGTTACTTCAATGGTATTAGAATAACATAGTAACCTTGAACTGATGCTGCAGCATTACCTGGTATTTGCAGGATACCCAACTCCTCACCAACTTACAGCAGTGGTATTGTGTTTGGGCTCATTGAAATGGTCTCAATGAATAGGTTATAGATATACAATGTCGCCCATGCGCATGTGACCGCCCGTAATTTTCTGAATATTCATGAAAAAATATCGAAAATAAACTTCAAAAGGGGGGTTCTATCTATAACATTTTTCACTAGTTTTTTTTAAATAAATACACAATTTTTTACCGAAAAAATTACTTCGATTCCGTTTTCTTTTTCGTAGTCGATAATTTTTTGTAAAAATTTTAATTAACCTGTTAAAATAACTCATAAGCTTTTGGAAATAAGAAACAGAATCCAAATCGACCCATAAACTTCGGAGATGTGTCAAAAAACAGAAAGCAAATCTTTAAAAAATTAAAAATTGAATAACATGAAAAATGTTATAGATAGACCCCCCCTTTTGAAGTTTATTTTCGATATTTTTTCATGAATATTCAGAAAATTACGGGCGGTCACATGCGCATGGGCGACATTGTATATTTATCAGGGTCTGATAATGGAGAAGCAAAAAAAACAGGGTAAATTAGTAAATAACTTTACTGTGGGAAAAATACGTATAGCGATATAAGCGAGGCACGTGTCGATCGTAGCGTATGTACTAGTAATACGTATATAAAGTTTAAAAAGCAGGAAATAAAAGTTAAATTAAAAATTAAAAAACCCCCGACACACACAAAATCCTTTAAAAAGTTATAAAATAAAAGCCCTGGCCCTTTAAGTTTAATATAATTTGTAGATAATATTTTGACATCGCGTCGGGGGACGGCATGCTATTGTAGAAAATATATTTTCAATTTTTCATTCGCCGTCCCCCGACGCGATGTCAAAATATTATCTACAAATTATATTAAACTTAAAGGGCCAGGGCTTTTATTTTATAACTTTTTAAAGGATTTTGTTTGTGTCGGGGGTTTTTTAAATTTTTAATTTATTTATGTAGGGACTCGCGAGTCTTCCGTGTCACTTGTTCCAGTGTCCTTGACCTAGTTTGATTTGTTTTGGCGCGTGGTGAATAATTCAAAACAAATAATAATTGTTTGGTTGTAATTAAAGTAATAATAATGGCGGCAAGAAGATACCGTTTTTTAGAAGAATGTTTTAACTTTGTTTTCGAAATAAAAACAATTATTTTGCAATAAAATTGTATGTTTTTATTACCTATACATACCTACATACATAATATCACGATTTCAGTCCCATAAGAGGTAGGCAGAGACTATACTTATTACTTTTGATTTTTTTACACACGTACTTAAAGTAGGTACTTAGGTGAACAACTTGATAACTCATTGGTGAAAAACTTGATATGTCATTTTTTTATTATAAATACGGTAAATTCATTAAATAATCTTATGTTATCTGAAAACTCAAAGCAAATGAATTACATTCTGATAAAAAAATATTGAATAACTTAAAATCAGAATTTACAGATAACACTTAAACTTAAAAATGGCTGCCCTGAAAAATATGCATTATCTATTTGTTAAGTTATTCACGCCTGGTACGGATATTATCTGTGCCGAGACTAAGGCAATGTTTTTGACAAATTTTTGAAAATGTCAGAGCCAGAACGATGTTTTAAATGAATTTAGTGATATTGTATTAAGAACTCTATCTTGCTCTGAATAAATTTCAAAATACAATAACTGGCTCGAATGCTTAAGACTTGGAGTTAAGATAAAAATTTAAATATTTTAGTACGAAAGGGTAGAACTCATTTTGTAATAATACAGCATGTATCACATTAACGACGGGGTACAGTGCGATCTAGATGATACGAGTCTAGTGTTTAGTCGAAGCTGACGTGTAAACATAGTTTTGTCAGCAAGTGTTGACGGATGCTAAGTACTCGTTGTATTTCTTCTCCTGCGCTTGTTGCAGTTTCTGCAGCTTCTTCACGAGACCTTTGCTGAGCTCCTTGCCTTCATGGTCGTGGGTTGGAAGACCCTAGAAGAAAATCAGTGTTCTATAAGTTGAAATAATGCCATTATGGCAACTCTTCTTTGTCTTCTAAGTCAAATTCCAGCCATGTGACTCAAACTGGTTGGATTTAATAGCACCCAATCTAATCAAGTGAGATTGTAACGGGGAAATGCCGGTTACTGGACTTTTGCATTATGCCCAAGCTTTAGTATTGTCAAATGTCATGCCTGACGGTGACTTGAGATATTCACAGTTCACCAAGATAGATTGAAGATACATTACTTTTGTGCATTCAAGTTAAAAAACAAAAATAAGATTTATTTAATAAAGATGCCTAAATGCAATTTACCTTATCATCGAACTTGGAATACTTGTCGGCCTCCCGCTTGAACATTTCTCCAGGCGGTATCTTCTTCAGTTCTTCCTTAGCGCGCTGAGCTTCAAGCAACTCTTGCTTCTTCTTCTGCTT
Organism: Conistra vaccinii; assembly: GCA_948150665.1. Classification (NCBI taxonomy): domain Eukaryota; kingdom Metazoa; phylum Arthropoda; class Insecta; order Lepidoptera; family Noctuidae; genus Conistra; species Conistra vaccinii. The sequence continues at coordinate 14,362,367 of OX411324.1, read as the reverse complement.
CTCCGCTTCAAACCGAGCCTTCTCTTCTCTCTCTTTCATTATTTCTTCTTTGCTCACTAGTTTGACTACTGTGCGATCTAAGAGGGAAAAAAAATTATGATTACTAGAGATGGGCCGACTATGACTTTGGCCGACTAGTCGGCTGCGAAATGGCCGACTAGTTTGCCAAGCCGATCATTGCTTTCGGTTGAGTTCGGGTGACATCGGCAATGTTTGTGACTACGCTTTCGGCTCGTAGGTGAAGGCGCGCGTCGCCCGGTGACCAGGCGGACTTGTCGGGACATGTTTTTGTTTACATTGCATTTATTCTATCATTGTTTATGTACGAGCCGGCATTTTTTGGTATTTAAATTTAAAACAAAGTTGAATTACGTAGCTAACACAGTATATGTATATTATGTTCTTAGTAGTGGAACTACTTTATTGAAATTGTTTGCGTCATGTGCCCGCCCGCTCGCACCAACCTGCTGCAGCACGCGCCGCTGACGCGCGCTCTGCGTACACTCAATATGGTGTCAGCAACAGATTGACTGCTTCAATTGTACTCTGAGTGAATTCACACGGGCCGCATTGTATAAAATTACTCTTAGTTGTTCAGAATAATAATTATATTGTACCTAAGTCTAATCTTTGTAAAGTATTAAGTATAACTACACTATTGTATTAGGTAAGCCTGTGATGATAGTTGTAAGTGTTTTAAATAAATAAATGTGGAAGAAGAAATCACGCATTTGGACTTATTATTATTAATACGAGTAAAAAATGGGCAGACTAGTCGCTGACTACAAACATGGCCAACTAGTCGGTACATCGCTTAAAACGACGTACTGGTTATTATGGCGAAATTTTGAGGTCCCAGCATTTCTGTTTACTATACATAGTTTTTTTTTTGTTATAACGACTATCGGCTATAGCAACCGTAATCCGACAGTCTCTTCGAAGTCGTTATAAACGGTTTCACTGTATTTTGTATGGAATAAAATTTGCTTGCATGAATCAAATGTAGGTACATACCTTAGTACGTGTTTGTAATGTAACAGTTGACATTGATAAATGTAGCGTAATAATAATAAAATAAATGTTTATAAAATGAAATAAAAGAAATAAATGTTTTTATATTTTAAATTATTCAATATTTAAAAATTAATGTAATCTTTATGTGTTAAAATGAATAAAGGAAAATAACAATAACATCAGCCTATTATTCCACTGCAGGGCAAAAGCCTATTCTCCTACAGATTAAGCATGAGCACTGATTAGCACGCTTGCTCAATGTAGCTTAAATCAACAATAATAAAGTCGACTCTTCAATGGCAATAGACTAACTCAACATCTCAATTCCCTGATACCGAGTTGTCTAATCTCACATAAAGTTTGAGCAGACCACAGTCACTTAGTAAATGACCGGCCCACGTGCAAACTTCGTAACTATTCAGTACTATTCGGCTCTCTTCGGAACAAGACAACGACAGCTGAAGTTTCCACTCACCTGGTTTATCCTCCAATCGAACTCCCAGCTCGGGCAGCTCGACGTCCCGCAGCAGGTCGCACAGCGCCAGCACGGCGGGCGCGGCGGCTGCGCGCGCGGCGTCGCGCACGCGCCCGCGGAACGTACTCAGTGCTTCTAGGTACGGCATCACTGTTTCTTCTAGCTGCGGTGGTAAGCAAAATAAGGGTCACTTTACTCTGTTTTTCAAGGGCACAATAAACGAAGTGGTATCTGATAAAATGATAACAAATGGAGTTTTTGAAGTGAAAACTTCATGAGGGGTGTTGTGCACTTTTTTTGGGATGGGTAAAAAATGTTTAACTCGCCTCAGGACATGTGACCTGATCGAAAATTCGTAAGACGGAGGGACTTGGACCCTTTTCCGTTGCCTAGCAACCGACAAAGTAAATATCAGTTTTTTTTATTTTTGACATTACGTAAAAATTGCAATGTAAGAAATTTTAACCATAGGTATTGATGGGTAAAAAAAGCAGTCAAAACATACTTCATGAAAAGTGTTTAAATAAATTGTTTTGTTTTGCTAGACTATATTTTGAAAATAAATAAATATACTACTACTACTAATGAATATTGTATTTAACCCCATAAATTATAATACTTTTATACTGATAAATAAAGCAATTCGTGCAAAATTATTCCCTAACCATTCCAAAATATTCAAAAATACACAACATGAATGTTCAAATTTTCACTTCTGCCGGCCGTCCCGGAGTGCAACCCGTTGTTTTTTTAAATATTATATATTTCGAAGCACCCTAATCCTCATAAAACTATGGCAAGAAAATATGGTGATGTAGGTAGTAGGTACTTAGCAGCGGTCGCTAACAGCGTTGCGTTGTGTCATCTCACGAACTATGTGTATGTAAATATATAACATTATGATACTCACGCAGACACTGTTGACATCAGCGACAGGGAAGCCGATCCCCCCCCGCGGCCCCTCCACGGCTCCGAACACGTGCAGTATGTCTGTGACGTACTTAGCAGCGGCCGCTAACAGCGGAGCGTTGCGTGGAGTAGTCTTACGTAGGTATATGTGTGCTGCGCCTACTAACTCGCGTAAGGAGTCGAGTGCACTGCGGGTGTCGATGTTGTCTGTGGACAGATTGTATGATATGTATTCAACGCCTTCAAAAGATGATAAAATGGTTTAGGCGGCAGTGACGAGGGGTGGATATCTTTATGATGGAAGCCGGTTGACAAAATGAGTGCATTCTATAGAGTCAAAAGCACTCATTTTTCTACCGGCTTCCGGTACTACACTCAATAGTAATAGACTGTAGTTGTGGTGTGGCCATATTTAAAAATTCAGTTTTAGAGCCTTTTCCAGTGATATCTTCTCACATCAATTCTTCTACTGCTTAGCTATTCTTCTGTCTTCTGACTACGTCTCATCTCATCTTCAACTCTAACCGTAACAAACGATGTCTTAAGCACAGGTATATTTTAAAGTACTAACCGCACAGCGCCGCATGCACTTGTTCCTTGACAGCGGTCAGTTTGTTAGACAGCTGCAGTTCCTCCGCGTCCCACACGCCGCCGCAGCCCTCGTCGTAACCACTACGTAACGCGTCCTTTACGGTTAAGAAGAATTCCTGAAATATTACATGTTATATTATGAGTGATTTAGAGGTCTATATCAACTTAGAGAGGTTTCCAACATGTAACGCCAAGCCACAGATTAATACAGATGGGACACTTCGCAGTTTAGGTATGTACGCGGCGGGCTCGACTTGTTGGATCAATTCAGTAAGTGTAACGAAGTCAGAAGATCTATGAATATAACTGTAGGTCATTAGCGCTGTGCGACCTGAATTGCACTTTATTTTGTCGTAGCAAAAGTAACTTTTTATTTAATTTTCATATGGATGGAAGGCCAGCAACTGCAATTTCGTTAAATGACGTGCGATTGCAGAGGCCTGTGTCCATCTGCAGATGATGAGTGTAGTTTTAAAGCTGGTTTGATAACAATAAAATTATAAAAATAAATGCATCCTCACATTAAAAAGCTTCTCAGTCTGTATCGCCATATCCATGGTATTATCGGAGTAGTCGAGGGTTTCCTTCCATCCATGCATGAGGAAACCGATCCTCAGTTGCCTGGCCGTGTGGCGGCGCAACGCTTCGGATATGGTGACGAAGTTCTTGAGCGACTTGGACATCTTGCAGCCCGCTATCGTCAGGTGGCCCGTGTGGAGGAAGTAGTTCACCCAGCCAGGTTGATCGAAATGGGCCTGTGATACGAAATTATTAGCATTTTTAAGGTTCCAAACAAATGAAAATCGGAATCTTCTCACTTTCTTGTTCTACTGTCTCAGGTTTTTCTCTCTATCTATGCAACATAGGAATTTCAATGTTGGCATAATGTTATGTCTCAATGAGACGCGCACAGATGGGCAGCCAAAGACTCTTTTATTTTTATTTTTTGGTTTAAAAAAAAGTTTTAATTAGCTTGCCGTGTTCGTATCGTTTAAATGAGCTTATTTTAAGGATTCGAAAACTATATTTCTTATAATATTTGATTTAGCGGCCTTAAAAGATATAGCTTTTTTGCAAATAGTGTCCTTTCCCAAATCCCCTTATCTCCTAACGCTGATATTATGATTCTATTACAGTTATAAAATATTAACCCTCATTTTACAGGAAAATTATAGCAGTTTGCGACACAGTAATCATTACTGAAAAAATAAATACCAGAAATTGTTGCGTACTTACGAAGGCCTTTTGACTTGTTTGTATAATTATTTATCAAATAAAAATTGTTACTTAGCTGAGACCATTTTTTTCCTTGACATTATGTTAGATGTAGAGTTTAGAAGTTAGCGCAGGTTTATTGACTTTGCAAAATACAGTATATGTATATGCTGGCTGTCCAGCGACGGGTCTAAAGACGACTGAGTACAGTTTGGTTTGGAACCTCGGTTACTTGTGTGAGCCCAACTCACTCCGGGGCAACTTTTTTTAAAGAGAGTCGTGTTTTATATGCTTTAAAAAAAGTGACGATGTATAAGTACGACCAGCGCACGTGCAGTCCAGCTATAATTTCACGCTATTCTCGTTTTAGCCCATAGTAACATCAGAAAAGACAAGGAGGGGGTGGGGTCGGTCCAGTCAAATCTGCTGCCATATCTGATTTTGTTTCTTAGTATCTAAGTTGCTTTTAGATTAACTCCATGTAATTTATTATTATTATTATTTTACGTCTTTGACATTTCTCGGGACCTTAGGGTCCCGGACCTTTGGAAGGCATAAGAGGGGCCGAAGCCAACTCACAGAGGCCCGTTAGACGTGTTTAATGAAACGAGGCACTAACCAACGATTATCCCTGTTCACACTATGCTAGTGCACCTAAGAACAACCCCCGGTTAGTGCAGGGCTATTGCTGGATATGAAAACAAAGATATTGGTTTAAGGGTTTGGATGGCTAAGTGAACTGGTTATTTAGAACTATGGAAACACTATGGCCCCTGCCTGACCAATATTTTATCTAACAAACACAGGTAAAATATTATTATAAGCCTGTGTTGCCCCACTACAGGGCAAAGGCCTCCTTTCCCTCTTTCCACTTTTCCTGGTCTACTGCGATTGCGGGCCAATCCTTTAAGGAGTCCAGCTCATCCCACCATCTCTTTCGGCATGCCGCGTAGTCGTTTCCTGTTATTTGGGATCCACTGAGTGGTGATTTTTGCGTATTGCTGCTCCGACATGCGACAGATGTGGCCAAATATATAAGTAATATAAATAAACCTGCTAAGTATATCCTGTAAGAATTTTATGATCCATTGATTTATCTTGGCGGTTTTTAAGCCGCGTTTTAACTCACCTCACTCTGAGCTAGCTCATTGTCATGATGAGGAAACTTAAGGTCAACACCCCCGGTATGGATGTCCAGCTTATCGCCGAACACATCTGAAGCCATGGCCGAACATTCGATGTGCCAACCAGGCCGGCCAGCGCCCCACGGCGATGACCAGACTGGCTCACCCGCTTTGCTGCGCTTCCATAGAGCGAAATCGTTGGGAGATCGCTTTTCACTTGTGTCGTCGGTAAGATCACCTGAGACGGAAATACGTGATTTTATAGTTTGAGATCTTTTTTTACTGAAAAGGATGTAAATGCAGTGATCTACAGAGTAGAATATAAAAACTACTTATAAGAGAGCTACCATCAATTAATGCAAGATACAGTAATGTATCGTAAATTGATAACAGCACTGAAGAAATGTGCTTGTAAATGACAACCAGGCCAAATCTTTTGTCCAACACCAACCCTGCTAAAAAAGTATACAACATATTTTTAGAATGAAGAGATTTGTTACCTTCTCCTTCTTGTAATGATTTCGTATCGCCATAAGCTTCAGGAACTAATCTGGCATAAGAATGCTTGTCTTTGCTATCAAACTCGCTCACACTGAAGTAAACAGAGCCATTTGATTCATAAGCAAGACCATTGTCTATTATTTTCTCAATGAACTTTACTATCTGTGGTACATATTCACTTACTCTCGTTAATACGTCTGGCGGTAATACCTGTAAGAAATGAAACATTTAAAATATTTGTGAGCATAGGAAAAAATACATTAAAAAAAAGATTTCTTGAAAATAAAGAGATTTCCTTCGCAACATCAACTTTGAAAGAAAAACGGTCAAGGCCGAGTCGGACTCGCACACAAAGGGTTCCGTACCACTGTTGCCATTTTTAAAATCGAGCAAAACAAACCGAAAAACAAACATGTTTCTTGTATGGAGACTCCCTTTAACTTTTAACTTTAATTTATTTTTACTATAGAGGCCATAGTAGCTTTGCATTAAATTAAACTGTTATTTAAATACTCACATTTAATGCTTTCATGTCTTTATGAAACTCATTTTCCCAATACCTAGGCAGTGCTGTGAATATAGCATTGTCAGTAACTGTGGCCCCAAACTGGTTGTCCAGCCATTCTGAAATGGGGCTTTTAGCAGACTGTAGTAGTTCACACTTTGCATTTGTGATCTTTGCTTCATCTTTTCCTTTCACTGCTGCTTTCAGAGTTTTGACGGCTGAAGCAATGCTGTCAGTATGATTTCATTAGTTTTTTTAAAGCTGATATTGTAAAGTCAACTGCATAGCAGTGGTTACACTATGAAGACCGGGTTTACTGTTATGACATCGAAGCCAAATTGTGATTTATTCCCTTGAGGTCGAGTCCCGCCACGTCGAGTCGCCGCCACGTCTTCTCTGAAAACTCCCCGCTTTTATTCCCGCCACGTCGAATCGTTGAAAAAGTTTATTTTGTTACCGCCACGTCTACTAACCATTTTTATTTGTACAGTCGTAAAAAAAATACTCATAGTGAAACTTCCCATAAAAATTACTAGGCTTGCATGAGTTTAAGATAGTAAGTACCTATTGCAATCATTAGACGTGTACAATTTCTGAGCAGTTATACCTAACCTAAGAAAAAGTACTAGGCTTGCATGAATTCCCAATAGTATTTAATCATTATAGGATTTAGATGAGGCAGACAGATAGTTTATAACCATAACATAATGATTGAATACTATCGTGAATTCATGCATGCCTAGTACTTTTTGTTAGGTTACTGTTCAGAAATTGTGCACGACGGATATAATGATTGAAATATTATCGTGAATTCATGCAAGCCTAGTACTTTTTCATCTATGGATAAGGAATAAAACATCATAGATGTAGGATCCTATCTATTTATTCCAAGTAACCAACTATGAGTATTTTTTTACGACTGTACAAATCAAAATAGTTAGTAGACGTGGCGGTAATAAAATAGTCTTTTTCAACGATTCGACGTGGCGGGAATAAAAGCGGGGAGTTTTCAGAGTAGACGTGGCGGCGACTCGACGTGGCGGGACTCGACATCAAGGGAATAAATCAAATTGTTACCATGGAAATGCGTCATGTGGTTAACTGTACTGATGTTGTTTAGATATTAGTTATAATTTTAATTAAAGTATTCATTGAGAATTACATTTTTTATCACGATGTTTCCAAAAACATTTTAGGAAACATTGATTACTGACTAATTAGCCGTTTTGTTATCTTTTGATTGGTTTTGCCACAGAACAGAAAAAACAGGGTTTTGCCCAGGTTCGCACCACGTCACAAACCACGTCTGGTTTTATCGCGGCGACTTTTTTTCGTACACGGGTTTTTCAACTCTTAGTGTTGAGCCGAGCATTGAGAATCCAACAGAGCACATCCAGCGCGTATACCAGCGCGTCAAGAAAACACACTGTTGGATATTCAACTCTCGGCGCTAAACAGAGCGTCGAAAATTAAATACGCGAAAACAAACGCCGCGATAAAAACACATCCGTGCGAACCTGGGCTAATAAATTTTTGGTGATTTCCTTAGTTTGATCCTATTTTTTAAATACAAGGAAAAAGAGTCTTATTAAGGAAGGATGTTGATAAAATGTAATGTTAACTTGTGATTACTCACACTAATATGCATAAGTAATGTACTAGGGTGGAAACTATATAATAACATAACCAGCATAAAGTATGGCACACTTTACTGATAAGGACTTGCATATACTTAGGTTGCTTATCTAAAAGCAGTAAGTAATAAAACTGACTTCTACACAAAGCATTAATTTAATTTATAGTTCTTCACTGGAGCAGTGAACAAATGCTGATAAAGTTATTTGTTGTTTCTTTGACCTGTTTATTTTGCATATAATGAAAAATCACTTACCAATCTAATGTCTTTTGCATAGCATTCTTTTTATCAGGGTCAGTGGCTTCCTTAACAATTGTTTCGTAGTAATTCACTACTGATGTTGCATCATCTATGATACAATTGAGACTTTTCTTCTCTTCAATGTATTTCTCAAACAAATGGTGCTGTCTTGCCCTTTTTATGATTTTGTCATCAATATCTGTGATGTTCATTACATACAAGATGTCGTAGCCAAAGTAGTTGGCCATTACTCGTCTCAATATGTCAAAAGATATGTATGACCTGGAATTGAAAGAAGTTGTTGAGTGATTAAATAGGACAAAAATAAACATAAAAAGCTTCTAAAAACCTGTCTATTTGAGTGGCAATTTAATTGTGAAATGATTATAGAATTAGACAATTTCTTCAGATTGCAAATATATCTTTAATTTCAGAAAACTAAGTTAATTATAATATTCTACCATACTAAAACATATTAAAACGGGTAAATATATTAAAATGAATAAGACGGAGAATTTAGAAGAAAATTGGGCATTCAATAGCCTGTATAAGGAGTTTTATAAACAGAAAACTACACATTTTACAATCATAGGTTTTTCATATAAGTTTGTTAAATTAACTTAGTCTGAAAATGAGACAAAGTACGTATAGTATGAGTTTTAATGTAATGATACACACCTTAATTATCCTTAAAAGAAAAAGAGATCATCAGTTAACTGAATATTAAGTACCTGGCATGGCCCATATGGGAGGCGTCGTACACCGTAGGTCCGCAGCTGTACCAGTTGATACGGTTACCATTATCGCAAACGAATTCTTCCTTCTGTCGTGTCAAACTGTTATAAAGCTTTAGTACCGGCCTCTTCTCAGTTTTAGCCGGTGGGGACCAACTGGGTTGACTTCTTTTCGACATTGTAAGGTTTTTCACATAAAACTTCCTTCCAAGAGTTGTATACAACTAGCGCATGCACTATAGTTTATAATTTAGAAGAAACTTCATTAAAATCTTAAGTTATAACTTAGAAAAAACGTTTTTCGCCACGTACTAAACGTATGATGCATGACTCTTTGACACTTGCAGCACAATTTAACTGACAGCAACCATCTGTGGAATTTTGAGGTTGACAATTATTATTGTAGTGAAGTCCGTGTTACAATGAAAGAAGAAGTTTAGCACTATTAGTAATATTTTTTATTAGTAGTAACAATTGATCGACATGACCAAACAGTAAGTACAGTTCAACTTTTTAGTTGTAAACTAAATGGTGCAGGTTTCAACGGTTTCGTGTTTATTTGTTGGCTGGCTAACTAGAGTTCGGGTTTCCCCATGGGGTTTCCCAAACAATCAACCTGCTTAGCCATTTGAGGCCATTTCCCAATTATGTTGGGGTCGCGGTAGCCTTCCAGTTTAACCAGATGCAGCTGAATACCGGTATTTTACATGGAGTGACTGCTTATCTGACCTCCACAGCCACAACCCAGTTACTGGGTAGCACGATACCCTTTGGTTAGACCGGTCGTCAGAATTTCGGCCTGCTAAAAACCCGTAAAGAACCCGTCAAAGAATGACAGCCGAAACGAACGGCTTATCGTGCTTTCCGAGGCACTTAAGGGGTCTCGTTAAGTAATGAATGGTCACTTACCCAAGAAACGTCTGCGCCAAGCGTAACGGCGTTCGGCGACGGCCGAACGCCCGAATCAATCCTGTCTTGTAATTTTTTAATTGACAAAGCTTACTACACCATCCAAGATTTTCTTAATAATTAGTATCTACTACAATCTATCACTATACATAAAGGTAGTAAAATTGTTATTTTGTAAGATTTTCTTTATAAGTGATAACTGAGAATTTTGAAGTGAAACTTCTTTAGGCGCATTGAGCACTTTTTGAGTGAAAAAAAATCTATTGAATGCCTACTAGGCAGGACATAATGGAACTGTAATCCTAACATCAGTCTGAAGTCTGAATAACCTATGCCTCAGAGTAATGCCCACAATAAAAAGATTTGAATTTGGATCGAACCGTGCGGCTATGACGGACCTAATTTGAGCGTGAAATAGGTGCTCTAAGGTGAAATACAAAAATAATTAGTTTTAAATACTCGACTTTCTGCTTTTCTTTAGTCGATTAGATTTACTCACGCACTAGAGAAATAACAATGAAATATTGTGAATTTACTAGCAGAAACCAAGGAAAACATTTTGTTTCTTTCTTTCTTACAAGAAATTTAGACGTTTATGTCAATTGACAAAAGAGACGAAGCTATCGATAAGTGTTAATTTAGTTTCCTGTGAAAACTCCTTGATGATTTGTGAATGTGTGTGTTGACTGTTGTGAACAAAAATAACTATCTACCTATACGTATTTCTACGCGTTTATCTGAAAGTTGCGACTACTGTACTCATAATTTACTTAATTTTTGTGTATTTTTGTATTGTTTCGTCCAAAACACACAATTCTTCCGGACAACATGGCTCTCTGTGTTTGTAAATGCCTAAATGTAACGCTTGAAGGTGATAAACTTGAAGACAATGTCGTTATTGGGAAACTGGAGTTAACATCCATGGAACAAAGGGATATTTTTTTCAGTGAGGTACCGTCAGTAAACATGTCTTGACCTTGACTTATAGGAAGGGTTTTCATAGCTTGATATGTTAAAATATGAATGAAACCTTATCAACATCACTTTGATCACATTTATTTTGATATTATTTTGTATGTATTTTATACATAATACACAAGTACATGTGCGTTCGGCACTGTATCGACTTGTTTACGATCGTATTATTGATACATAATAATATCCTCCTATTTAAACTCTATACTAACTTCTTGGTTTATTTTTAGCTTTTTTTGTTCCAAACTCATCTTGTGTACAAAACAGTATCAAAAAGAATGCAAACCAGTTTTACTGGAACTTTAATGTATCATGAATATTTAGTACCTACTTTATGTTATAAAATAGTTGTTAATAATCTCAAATTGTTGTTGTAGAAACTGCTATCATGCTCCCTAGGCAGCCTTAAGAGGCAGGTTGCTCAGCCTGCATTGGTGGAGCAGCGTCCACTGGGCAGCTGGACCGTACACTCCTGCCTGGCTTGTGGCCAGCCCACTCACGCTATATCACATGACAAAAATGGACCTTATGCATTGCTTGTTTGTAAATCTAATCAGGTCAGTGTCTAATTACAGTCAGTCAGCTGAAATATAGCTATTGATTGATTTATTACAAAATGTAAATAACTGCCATCTGTTTTGCATCAAAAATATATGTATTTAGTACATGCACACTTATGCTTGTATTTAATCATTGATATTGATTTTGTGGCCTTGCTGATTACCTTATACTGCAAAGCAAACAAAAGAAAGTAAACATGTAATAAAAACAGGTTACTTAGTAACTAAGGGGTTTTAAATTGTGCTTTATTTTTATTTTAATAAGTACAACATAAACTCATAAAATTCAATGGTATCAAGTTGTTTATGATTTTTTTTTAAACTAATGATCTTCAACATAAAATAGAAAGGTATCAAGATCTTTATGAATTAAAAAAAACGAATGATCTACAATACAAGTTACTATCCTCAGGACCCCTTATGTATATTAAATGTATTTTTTTTTGTAGCCCTGTGTGTCTCTACTAATCTATGTTAAAACTATATAGAACATGTTTACATCACAATCTTATCACCAACAAAGATAATTCTCTGTCCCTGACTTATAGATTCACCTGTTTATGTTACAGACTACACAAGAGCGGATAAACAATTTGAAAAAATCAAACAACTATTCGCCAATATTTAACTTATTAGTGCCAGAAGTAACAAATGACATTGAAATGAAAGAAAATGTGGATACAAACAACTTTATAAACAGTGATAGGAATGTTTGGCTGCCGACCCAGCAGGTGATAGGCACTCTCAGTAAACAGATGAATCAGACCCTGCAGTCACAACTGGAGGCAGTTGAGGAATCTGTCAGACAATTCAGAGATCAGAAATATGCAGAGTTTGAGGCTTACAGAGAGAGAGCACAAAGAGATCATAAAATTTTAGCTAGGTATGCAGTTCAAATATTAAATTGTAACTTGGTAACTCCCCTAAACATGTTTAATTATGTACTCCACCATGTAGTTAATGTTAGTCAAACCAGCTTGTATTTTCTACTGTAAAACTATAAATGTTCACAACAAGCATGTTGTTACAGTATCATAAACAAGGCGCGCAACAACGTCGACAGAGACGGCTGGCGGATCGACTCGACCATCGACAATGGACCGCCCTCCCCCCACCTACCTCCCCTACAGAGACGAAGACTGTCGTCTTTCAAAGATGCCAAAAAAGTCTCACAGAATATTGTTAAGGTATTTATTTACTATTCATAATCCAGTCCCTAAAAACTTGTTATGACCTCTATTGGTTGGCTAGTAGCTTTTTGTGTGGAAAATATGGAACTACTAATATTGAGCCCACAGTTTATATAAAAAAGTTTCCATGTGTAAAACAGAAACTATCACCTACCTACATGGCAGATTTAGTAAAAAAATCTGGGCTTCTTATAATAGTTATTTATTTTGTAAAAAACATCATGCTCATATTATTATACAGTTTCAGCATAAGGCTGCCTGTCCACTGGAGCGGAGAGGAGAAAAGAGGAGCGGAGATGTGCCAATATTAACCAATAGAATCTTGACTCCGCCCCTGAGTTTAGATCAGTGATCCTAAGTCAAGATTCTATTGGTTAATATTGGCACATCTCCGCTCCTCTTTTCTCCGCTCCGCTCCAGTGGACAGGCAGCCTAAGGGTTCTTTCCTGCAACATCTTAGAATACTAACATACAAAGAAGTTTAGCACAATTAGTAATATTTTTTCTAGAATAGGTATTCTATTATCCTACTATGATAAAGATAATTGCTATTAGCAGTATTAATTTACAATTCCGTTTGTTTTGTTACCATATAACCACCATAACAGAGGAAAAGTACCCAATAATTGATAATATTGTGTTTACATACAATGGTACATTTTTATATAACTGTTATAAGTCGGCACATGTGATACACATGTTATTATTTACTTTTATTTTACATGTGCCATTAACACAGCTTTGTTAATTTGTTATGACACCAAACTGAAATTAAACTAGTTTTGGTTTCGAAATCAATGGCGTTATTGTGTTTATGTTGTTTTACAAAATCAGCTATTATTTTTAACTAACTGTTGCCCGCGACTTCGTCCGCGTTATCGTGCCGCAAATAATACCGCCTCGTTCGTGCCCGGGTGTATTTCCGACTTTTCCGGTGGAATTTCCAAAATTTTCTTTTATGTACTCAAATAAACTAAACGTGAATTCATGCAAGCCTAGTACTTTTTGTTAGTCAAAAACTATTTGTGCGCCATATTTCATCCAAATCCTATTAGTGGGATAAAAGAATGACTGTAATACTATCTTGAATTTAGGAACGCCTAGTACTTTTTTTAGGTTGCTCTCAGAAATTGTGCACAACGTGTGGTGAACAGAATACCGTCTTGTATGACGATAACTTTTTTTGCTACATCCGATTTTAATTAACAAAGCCTATATTCTCTTCCAAATTAATATCTGTCTACCTGTGAAAACTACATGAAAATCTGTTCGGTAGTTCCGGAGATGTGCGCGAACAAACAAACAGACAGACACCGGATTTTACTGTTTTATTATAAGTAAAGATATAGATTATATAGGTACTACCTAATCCAAGTAGGTATTTGATAAAAATAAAGCTTGGAATATCCTAACTACATAATTGTGTCTATTTAATTATTCTTACCACCTGTATGTGTAGTGTACATTATGAATTGCAATAAATATAAATCTAAAAATCTAACTAATATTATAAATGCGAAAGTGAGTTTGTTTGTTTGTTACGCTTTCACGCTAAAACGGCTGAACAGATTTGGATGAAATTTGGCATTTAGGTAGACCATGACCTGGGTTAGGAGAGAGGATACTTTTAATCCCGACATTCCCACGGGATCGAGACTTCAAATCAAATCAAATTTATTCGTAAATGTAGGTATCGATACAATGGGATGTTATAATGATGGTCAGTTCGCTACATTTTACTCGAGAGCATACAAATAATAATAGAGTTAGTGGTGTCGAAACAACAGACACATTTAAAATTAAATAACTGAATTACTTAATACTAATACACAATTCCTTACGTACTAACACACAATTAACAATGTCAAAATTAATAATAATCTAAATGACTTATGCGAGTGAAACCGCGGGCGCAGCTAGTTTTCTATAAATATTATGGTGATCCATGAGATGTATCTACATGTTTTGTTGTTGAGAGTTTTCATTTTCAACATTGTTGCAGTGCATATACTTATTTCTTTATGTTAACGTTTACAGCCCACTAGAAATATGCCGCCCGAAGAAGATTCGTTAGATGCTGAAGATCTTTTTGACTTAGAGGGTTTTGACTCACGGAATAACATGCTTTCTGATCAGGACGACTACGATTCTGATCGTAAGTATTCTGAATAATCAACGAAACTAACTAACTAACTAATTTTACATACATGGTTTGTACTTGAATCGTAAGTTAAAGTAATTAAGGCACATTTTGCGGTCAAAAGTCGGATCGGAGTTAACTTACACTATAAAAAGATATTTCGCAAATTCAGATGACTGAGAAGATTCTAAATGTCTTGACACCTAATCTAAAACTTGAAATACGGAATTCTTCTGGCAAAAAGTGTACCTAAGTTATTTTATCCAGGCGAGTTCAGTATGGAGAGCAGTGGTGGCCCAGTGGTGACGGCCCCGACTTACGAGTTGTAAGTCGTGGGTTCAAACCCTAGCAGGCGCTTTACTTTGTGTAAATAATTTCATCACCACTGCTCTCAAAACGGTGAAGGAAAACATCGTGAGGAAACCGGCATGTCTTAGAACCAAAAATTCGAAGACATGTGACGTCTACCAACCCGCACTGGGCCCGCGTGATGGATTACGGCCCACTCCCTCTCATAGAGAGGAGGCCTGTGTCCCAGCAGTGGGAAAATTAATAGGCTTATTATGTATTTTATGTTATGAGTTCAGTATGCCTAGTAGGCCTTGGACGCAAACTAATATAAATATTTATTCTCGAAACGTCTCTAGAAAAATCCCTACTGAAAACACAGATAAGGCTACACTGTTATCTCGCCTGCTACTAGTTCTTCATATATGTTGATAAATACATTTTTCCCAATAAAAAAACTTCCGCAGAAGGCAGTAACGACGAAGGCATCCACATCTCTCGGCCGCGCGGCGGCGGAGGCGTGGAGGTGATCGCGCGCTCTCTCCCCATGAATATGCCAAAGTTCCCCAACGAGCGCCCTTCTCAGCGGGACTTAGATGATGATGTAAGAACTTGTCACATTTCTATAGTGTTATTTCTCAAATTCTGATAATCCATCGTAGTTTTTAGTAGCTTTACGTCGGTTTGCCTGACTGTTTTCTCCATTTCTGATATCGTTTTCCCCGTGCCTGTTCATCATCTAATTAAATATAATTCACCTTAGAAATAGAACTATAAACGGAGATGTGTGGCTGGTGCATAGAATACAGAACGCTGCTCACATAATAATATGCTGCTATAACGTAGGCATGGATTTTCATAAAGATTATTATAAAAGTGTTGTGTATTGATTACAGGAGGAGCCGCAAGACATAGCAGCGAGTATCAAAGCGCTGGCGCGCTCCGTGCACGGCGACGTGTTCGAGCTGCCGCGCCCGCGCTTCTCCACCCAGATCTAGCGAGGCACGCGCACACACCGATCTCTCGAACTGTCCGCGTAAGATTTGCTCCAAACGTTATACACGGACAACGGCCGCTTTACAATACTAAATCATTCAAAGATATCTCGTCGAGTTGTGCATGACTAGTGTGCTTGAGTTATACATACACTTGTCACACATTGGTGCTTCATAATGTGATCACAGTGACCCTAAATCCAAATTATGAGTATACATTACGTTTGACCTAACAACAAGTGACAATACATGCTACATATAATAAACAGATATAATATGGCAGCTATATTAAAATCAAAAAGATAAAAAAAATAAAAAATTGGGAGCCCTTTAATATTATGGAATAAGATATAAATATATGAGAACGAAAGTAGATTATAAGAGGCTATAGAATGTTATTATAAGCAGAGTAACTATTAAAAAGATAAACACCAAATTGTTTCTAACGCAGTTTACTAATTATTATTTAATTTAGACGCAGGTCCCAACAGTAGGTACATAATTGAGTTATTTAAGCTATGTCATTTTATTAGTTTGCGATACATTTTTAATATCAAGAACAATAAATCTATAATTGTGATTAAATGGGTGCAGTATGTTGATATATTTCAATATAACCATGGCTAGAATATAATTCTTAAGTGACCATCAATTAATGCAAAGTCAATTAAAACAAATGGTGAGGTGAAGTATAGTGCTATATTTCTGTGCTTAATGTTCGAACGCTTGTTGTAACGTTACGTATAATCTAGCCATGTAAGAGTTTAATAATGAATAAAAAATAGAGTTGTGACAACATTAAGTCGACCTAAGATAATAATGCCATATTAATGTGAAATAATTCTTGTCGACCTTTGGTACCTATTAAACATAATGTATGTGCGAAAGTGTCTTGGTGTCAGTGAGTATTGTTAAATGTATGTAAATAATTATAATCAAATTTTATAGATGACAAGTAAATATAACTATGCATTGTTAACATCTAAGTCATATCCACGTTAATAGACTTTTCTATTATGTTTATCTGGTGTTATCTTAATAATAAGTGAAAAGTGTACAAAAATATTAATACCTTGCATTTCTTACTAGTCTTTTAGGGTCACGAAATAATTTTTCATTGTTAATATAATTTTCAGTAGGTATTAAATCGCATACATAATGAAAATCATAAATGTACATATAAGAGATCATTGTTATTACGTTGGATAACGATACAGTATAAATTTTTTGAAAATCATTTATTTTTATACCCAATATTTTGAATGTATAAAAAAAAGAAAAGTTTAAGAAAAAGGTTAACAGTCAGAATCAGGAGCAGGCTTCGGTGACGCAGTGGCGTCACACTCGTTTGTAATGTTTTCTTTCTATAACTTCGTAGTGTTTAAGTTAGGCTATATTACGTTTTCTTATCTCGTGTGTTAACTGAACAAGCGAATCATATTTTCAGCGTCTTCCAATAGCACTGATTTATAAAAGAGAAAGATGATTTTTTATGTGATGTCTATTTCAGTCAGTTGTTTTTATTTAGCTAAAACTTTTAAATTGTTTCATTGGTGTGACTTTTATGAGATGGACCTTGATTGTATGTATTAGAAGTATGTAATAAATATTGAACGTGAATATGAATTATTATTTACTGCCGCATACGACATTTTACGTGAATATGAATTATTATTTACTGCCGCATACGACATATTTTACGTGAACATTCATTTCATACATTACTATAATTAACTCTGACCTATTATCGTCGACCTCTGTCGTTGATATGACAGCCGTTGCCATGGTTACGGCGTCACAACAAATGTTGCTAAAATTTTATAGACGTGTTTCTAATTGGTAAGAGGAAGAATGTTGAGTTCGCGATATTATAGCGCATCTCGGCTCGGTACCGACGCGAAGCCTCGTACTGCGATGGTGGTGGACGAAGATGACGAATTGTACGCGGGGTTCAACGACGTGGCTCCTGCCCTGGACACGCGCAACTTGCGAGAAGACCAAGACTTCCAGGAAACTCTCCGTACTGCCGGCATCGGGAGGAAGGTGCCTAGTACTAGCAGAATGGGCACAGGGGTGAGTCTCAATTACTGTTGACCGAAGATAACCTAATGTGGTTGACGACATCAGCTTAGTTATTATTTTATAAAATAAACAAGAGTACATAATCTCGCTAAAAATATTTATAGGGTCAATAAATATCTGCTTTGAACAGGTAATTACTGTTTTATACTTATTCCATATCTAGTGGAGGTCATTTATACAATATTTTACAGTTATTTTTTTGTCAACACATCCAAAAACTTAGCCTATCCTTATTGTTCCACACCAATAACATTGTTATGAGTTCAGAACCTATTAGTCCATGGTACGGATGATGCGCATGGACACAGTGATCGTCGGCAGCAACAGCTCCCATGCTATTTTCATTTTATTTTATTAGGAAAACTTACAGCTAATAACAAAGAATGGTTAGTTTTTTGTAAAATTAAGACCACTAACAAGTTTCCACTTATAATACGAATGAATAACAGTATTTTAGACAGTAGGTACCTACCGTACCTATTGACATGTGAGCAAAATAATAACTTTATAGTCTATATCATTATTATAAGTTTAGGACCTATTTGGCCATGGTACAGATGATGCGCATGGGCACAGTGAGCGTCCGCGGCAACAGCTCCCGTGCTGCGACTGCCGCGAGACCAGTCACCGCCGTACGAGCTGCTGGGTACACTTCGACCACCAGAGATATCCCCACCAGGGATGACGTCAAGGAAGATAGGTATTCCTCTAAGACATTTTGTATGTAAGGTTCACACTCTAAATATAAATATAAGTTGGTGAACCTGTATAGTCGACCTCTTAACTGTTTTATCACCTTAAATGATTTGGATTGGGGAAAGAGGTTGAATATCAGTTGCACCTCATAAAACGACACAACGGTCTATTTATCTATGTGACAGTTAAATAGTTTCATCTTTATGCTGCAGCCGCATCTGCTTCTATCGTGTCGAAGCTTCGCACAGTGACACGATACACGTAGATGTGACCGACCATTATCGCTTATCGTCGCGATAGTTCGGGCTGCGTAGCACTTATAGCCCGGCTGGCGGTACATAATAAACTTGGTGAAGCCGCTAATATGACCACCGCATTAGCGCGATAGCTTTTGAGCGAGCAAAACATACGAAGCTTCGGCACGCATTGCTTTGTCACGATAGACGCAGATGCGGCCGCAGCATTAGTGAAGTTTAAATTTAGTGGGAATTGTTGTCAAAAATGATAAAGCAATTACCGAGGTTGACTATAATTAATAATGTACTGCTTCCAGTATCGAAGAACGGGTGAAACAAACGGAGGCGCGTATTATGACGCTTGTTGAAGAGTCGTGCATGCTGAGCGCACGGACCGACCCCGATGATGAAACCGCCCCGAAGAAGGAAGTCGATTTAGGACAGGTGAGTCATGCTAAAGTCAACTTTATTAATTGGTAAATTAGACGAGAATAAAATAAAATGTACTCCATGTTGATCTGTGATAAAACGATCTTCTAATCATGTTTTAGGCTTTAGCCAAAGCACAGGAAGCGTCAGCAATGGAAAGACAGTTGATTCGTATGCAAGAACAAGCGAATGTTGGTGATACACACAATCTGGACCTGACTTTTGCTGTAAGTAATCACATTATTTTCATGTTGACACACATACACATCTCCAAAGAGTCAACAATCCTCATGCGTTGTTCGGTGCTTATTAACTATTTTTTTTACTTCAAAATTTAATAATAGGGAAGTATGGCATTTCTCGCCCCAACTGTTCTTCATTATTTTAGTAATTCAGGCCAAAATAAAATTCCAATAAAATTGTTTCAGGTTCTTTGTAATCTGGCAGGACAATACGCGCTCAATGAAATGTATACAGAGGCATTGAATACATACCAACTACTTACCAGGAATAAGCTCTTTCCACATGCCAACAGGCTGAAGGTATTGCAAAATCATAATATTATGTCGGTAGTATGGTCACAGAAAAGATATGCTTCATGTACAAGTAAAATAAAATAAATAATTAAAATAAAATTAATCTATTTCAGGCAAAACCCATATTACATAAAATAAAATATCGATTATTATATAGAATAGAAAAGAATAAAATAAAATTTTAATACAATGAAACCAGTAATATTCCCGTTTCGAACGCTTTCAAAACCGCGGCATTAGACCACGCGGGCGTGATTGTCCCGGTTCCGCATCTATGTGAAGTATTATTTATTTTTTATGGTATAAAAGTTACTAAATATTTGTTATGCATTTATAGGTGAACATGGGAAATATCTATTTCAAAATGGGAGAGCACCCAAAAGCATTAAAGTTATATAGAATGGCGCTAGACCAGACTCCAACTGCTGAGAAAGACTTAAGGTAAAACGACCCATATTCTTGCTGTTGAGGGCAATAACGTTCTATTCCATTGCTGACAAAACTGTTTCACGTCTTCCCTCGTAGAATATTTTATTTTATTTTGATTAATCCAAAGATAGATGTCAGAGTGTATGGTATCTGTTACAACATTAAAACTTGGCAGTGTATAGAGTGCCGCTAACGGCACTCTGCCTCGGCAGTTTATTGAGTGCCGCTAGCGGTGCTTAATACACTGCTGAGAAAGAGTGCCGTCAGTTTGCGACATACTAGTACCTACATTATAAAAAAAAAACGCAAGGGTTAACATATTACGGTATGACAGGGAACCACTGCACTTTACTTTTTGACTTTACAAGTCGACGGAGTAGAAGAAGTAAAACACCACCTTCCCAAAACATTACATTCTCTTGAGCCTAAACGGACCCTGGCACTAACCGGCCTCTGCCGCGGTACTGTTCGCTCGGCTCGTGCGTTGTGTGGTCACAGTTCTAACCTAACCTAACCTACCTGTTAGCCATTTTCATTTGCTTTATGATAGCGGCACTCCTATCTCAGCAGTGTATTAAGTGCCGCTAACGGCACTCTGTCCCGGCAGTGTATATAGTGTCGCTTCAACGATCAAACAAAATAACAAGTGACACTGACAATGACATTGATAATGCAATGCTTGCGGCACTTTAGCCGGGCCGAGGCAGCGCTACTAATATGCCGCATCAGCGGCACTTTATCCGCGGCGGATAAAGGGCCTCTAGTGACACTCTATACACTTCCTAAAACTTATTAGCTATATGAGTGAACTGTATGAAATGTGGTTTTAATTTATGTGTGCAGTATACCCGTGTTAAATGATAATTTCAATTTGAACACTTACTTCGTCCCTAAATTAGGGCAGATCGGCATTTAGTGAAGTGCAGACCTACGAAGTTCTTACAATTTTACCGGCCGAGCAGATAAGCAGAGAGTTTATTCATTTATTTAATTCTTTAAGCACACAAATGTAAAGGCGGACTTAATGCCATAAGGAATTTTCTACCAGTCAACCTTTGTTTGAGGCAGAGACAAACAGTGGTAGGTGCAATTACGAAAAATTTAGGATTATTGATTTAAATATAACGCCATATACCTATTACAAACAGAGTTCTGTTGCACGATCCTCCCTATATGATCGAAGAAACTTTAATTAAAATTCACTTCCTTTAGGATGAAAGTCATGCACAACATCGGTCTACTTCTGGTGCGCATGGGCAAGTTCCGAGACGCTGTCACCAACTTTCAACATATTATGCATGAACAAGGAGACTTTCAGACGGGTGAGTTAAAAAAAATTGTATCTACGTTCTTCCATTTGAAGACAGCAGTCCTGAATAAAATCATTCGTTATACCAATAACAACTGTATGCTAAAGTTATTACAGTTGAGTTTCGAGTCAAGATGGACCGATGGCCTTGTAAAGGCCGCAGGAATCCGCTGGATGCGGGAAGCACAGAATCGGTCGAAGTGGCGGTGCTTGGGGGAGGTCTAGGTCCAGCAGTGGACGTCTTTCGGCTGATACGATGATGATGATGACCGTTTTCGACGCTACTCCGTCTGCGTTTTGCGTTGAACATTATAATAGTGAAATTTTACTACTAATGTGTATAAATAAATTAATGAATAGCTACGACATATTCGTCTATTTTATTCCAGGCCTGCATCTTGTATTGTGTTCAGTGGCGTTGAACGACGCTGAAGGTGCCAAAGCGGCTTTCCACGCGATGCTCGATGTAGAGCCGCCTACATTCCACCAGGACATCACTATTGATGACGTAAGCAACCAGTTCAATACATCTGCTTGCCCTTGTCCCATGTTTCTTAGGGTCATTCTCCTCTGTCAGCTGTCGCTGTCGCGTTATCATTTACTCTTTTTAGTCAGAATGATCAAAATTTCAATCCCACTATGTGGTGGGAGGTGGGACATTAGGTATTCTGGTGTTACTCTCATGAGAGTGGTGGGTTTTGATACTTTGTTTCCCCCATCCGTAACGTGGTTTCAGAATCATATTCACAACTTCGTACTATATACGTATAGTACTTTTTTTTTCGATAAGGTCGTTGGCATTTTAGTTAAGATTTGGACGCTTTCAACTTTAAGTATGCTGTCGCGCGTTTTGTAAACGCGCTTTTGCATCGCTACTATCACGCAGGATTCTTCATACATAATTACAGCATCGCGGCTGTATCGATACACATGCGCGACAGCATCGCTACAAAAAGTCGGCGTGGGCGAGGGCCCTTACTTCTAAGCTTATAGTTATGCAGTACCGTGCTTATTAGTCAGTTGACTGATACTTTTCCTATTTCTTCTTCTCAGGAAAACGACGCCTACGAATGCGTAGTCCGCGACGTGGTCCGCGGCGACCGCCTGTCGCGCTGGTCGCGGCGGGGCGCGGCGCACGCCGAGCGCTGCCTGGCGCTGGCCGCGGCCGCGGCGGCCATGCAGAGGCCTGGCTCTAGGGGCCCTGACTCGGGGTGGGTATATGTATAAATATTTCGTTGGCTGTTTATACCAGTCGCATCCTAAATATGTTCGTCACCTTTTTCTGCATATTGCACAATAGAATCTGCTTAACTAATAAATTGTGTCGTAATGTCAGTACCACAGAACGACATTTAGCCATCTTCTTAATCATCATCATCATTCTCCTGCCCTTATCCCAATTTTATTTGGGGTCGGCGCAACATGTCCCTTTTTTCCATACTTATCTATTAGTCGTCACGTCATCTCAGTAATCACCCCCTTCCTAGCCATATCATCTTTCACACAGTCCATCCATCGTATCTTTGGTCTTCCCCTACTCTTATAGCCAAACATTCGACATTCATACTCAAAACTTTCTTCACGACATTTTCCTCATTCCTCCGCATCACATGCCCATACCATGACAACCGATTTCCGCACAACTTTTTGGTCACCGGTGCCACTTTCTGACTTCCTCTTATGTACTCATTTCTTACTCTATCCATTCGTGTAACACCACACATCCCTCTTAGCATTCTCATCTCAGCTGCATGCAATTGCCTTTCATTCATCCCTTTTGTGGCCCAACATTCTGATCCATACAAGACAGCAGGTCTAACCATTGTTTTATAAATCTTCCCCTTAAGTTTAAGGGGAATACGGGAGTCGCAGATTGCTCCCGTGACCTGCTGTCATCTTCTTAATATACAGACCAAAATCAAAATGTTGTCTGAACAAAACTGACAGACTTTTACAATTAAATAATATTAAAAAAGGTTTTAGGTTGATGTCAACTCGACATTCGTTAAAGGTGTATGCAGTATGCATAAGTACATAACATCATTCTTGTATTCCCCAAAGGGTTAGGCAGTGGTGTACCCACAATACAACAACATTTCGCCTAAAAGTTCCCGTCAGGAGAAGCTATAAATTTTGTAAACAAAATACTTCTACTAAGTTACGTAGCTGCGTAGCGACAATTCAATCAACAACAAATAATCCCAAATTACATCAATTAACTATACAGGGTGTTAGGGTAAACACCGTTATCCTTCAAACCAGTGGTTTGGTTTCGTTTATAGAACATAAATTCAATGGAAAATCACAATTTTTTTTTAAAAGATGTACATTTAGAATCGTCACGCAATTCCTAAGGTAGGTATTTTTGCCTGTCTTAAGCCAGGAACAGGTTGTATTGTATTTATTCATGTGTTGTGTAGGTAGGTAGGACGGGCGGCGATCGATTACGTCACTCGGGCGGGCGCATATCCATGAATTTGCGGACGGTGTCGGACAATAAACTTTTTAATATTTGTTAAAGAAAATAACGTAATTTTTTTTTTACTCGGTTTTATATGTTTATATTTAAGCCAACTACCCATAGTTTGAGTGACAACGGTGTTTACCCTTCCATCCTGTATAAATCGCTGTCGTCTAATGTTTTGTGGTACAGGAACGCGTCTGAGTTCCAGTACCACAAAACATTAGACGACAGCGATTTATATCGCTAAAATATAACCCGACCAAGTGAAATGCTCGTTAGTTTCCTATTTCACTTATGTTACTTTGAGTTGATTGAATTTGAGATTATTTGTATTGCTACGTAACTTAATAGAAGTTCTTTGTTTAAAAAAATTATAGCTTCTCCTGGCGGGGACATATTCTAAGTCCAATAGGCCAACGTGACCAACATCAGTCACTAATTACAGTAATTACCCAATACGTGGTCCTGAAGAGTCCTAGTGTAACTGTAATGTTAATGTTGCAGCGGCATGTCATGGTGCGTGGAAGCCTTGCGCGGCTACAGCGGCGGCGCCGCGGGCGCGCGCCTCGAGCTCGGCGGGGCGCTTGCAGCGCTGCGCTCGCTGCGGCCGCCCACGGGCGCGCCGGCGCAGAGAGCGCTGCAGCGGCTGAAGGCGGTGGCGCGCGCGCACCCGCATGACCGTGTGCTACGCGCTGAAGCTAATACTGATGCTGCTTTTGTGGCTTATGCTGTGAGTATAGAATTTTATAATGTAAAGTCAGAGAAATTACTTGTTAAGCAAATTAACTACCAACTTGAATTGTTCGTATATTCAATTCATAAATGTCCTTCTTTGACAGTTGTACGAAATGGCTATAGTGTTATAGCCATTTTTTATATCTATAGGCTTAGATACCTAATTGACGTAGGGTGTCAGTTTGCCTGACTGTACCAACAATGTTTCTGTCGATCGTCTTACAGCAAATTGAAACTACTAAAAAGGAAAGTCTATGTTTTATAGGGTTTTATTTTTATTACTAAATCACAATCACAATAGCTAACAAGAAGTGTGCCAGCAGATTTATTTATATATCAGAAACTTGGATATTCTATCAATGGTGATCGTACCTTGTATGATATATACGGTTTGAAAGTACCGGCAATCACCAAAGCTAACAGGTCAAGACTGAGAAGATATGTGAGAGTCGTCATGAGAGACCTGATTAACCACGCCAGAAATAAACCAAGACAAAAGAAGATGCACGAAATCTTGGACGGAAAAACAGTAACCAAACGCATCAAGAATCACAGGATGTGCTATCGCGCACACGTTCACAGGCGCGGCAAACCACAAACACACGCAGCAATGCAGTACAAGGCCAAACTCAAGAAAGTAGGCCGCCCTATCTACACATGGAACGACAACCTTAACCAGGACTCGATTTATTTCGACAAGGAAGTCAACTTCTGGATGGACACGGCTACAGACCGATATAAGATTATGAAGGCTGCCAGCGAGATCTACAAGAAACCTGAAACAGCTAAATGTAATACAGTGTAGCGGTTACACCGCGACATACAAACTACGCAGTAAAGACATGACGTCACACAGTTCCTGCATCGCGCAGTTAGAGTTTACCGAGCGAATAACATAGATAAGACTATCCGAAATCAACATATGGGCAGTTGCCCGCCAGACATAACACCCGTCTGGCCGGAGGATCCTCCCTTTTCTATGGTGGATGAGTGAACTTTACACCCTGTTCTCCATACTCCTAAAACAGCAAAGCAGCGATAAAGAAAAAAGCCGAGAAAGCAGCGTAACCCCGCCTCAAGATTCACCGGTGAAGACCTACTTGAACCAAGATAACGGCGAGTGGGGACGTCGTAAAAAGATGCCCATCCAATGACCTGTAACCTGTCTCTCCACTATTCCTATACCTACTCTAGGATGCATATCCGGTACGGCTCGCAAATCCCTCCTTATCCTAGGGCACGTATCTACTCCTTACCATTACCGCGCCACCCGGTCTACTCTTTGATATGCAATGGCTTTTGAAGTCCCATGAAACATGAGACTTCATGGGCTAGTGCAAATCTTGGGGTTCATTCGATTTATCGAGTCTGGTTTAACCACGCTGGGATCGGTGCATTTCATTCATTCAGAAACTTGGATATTCTATTGACGATGTTCAATATCGGATCTCAGTTTAATATTGTCATATAATTCGTTCAAATTTATTTAGAAAATGAGATTGATGGCTGGGTATTGTTTTAGAATATGGTTACAGAAACCGGCTCTCGCTTTGTGTGCCTTAACATGAGTCAAATAAATAAATTTTCTTTCTTTCTATTTTTATTTATTTTCTCTTACAATATCCAGTTGGGCAACTGGTCGGAAGCCCGCCAACTGAGTGAAGCAGCCTCCCGCGACGACCCGTACTCTTGCGCAGCGCGCGTCACCAGCGCGTTGGCGAGCGCACGCGCGTCTGACACAGGCCCGCTCGCCTGGCGCGACGCGGCCGACCAACTGTCTGCCGCCACGCATCTCGACCCCGCTGACCTAATAGCTGCACATGATCTAGGTAACTGGCTTCGATCACTATAGTCTTAGAACATAGAGTCAATAACTAATATTATTTTTATTCCTCAATTTTTCGCAATTGCACCCACCACTGTTTGTCTCTGCATCACCCAAAGGTTGACTGGTGGAAAATGCCTATGGCATTAAGTCCGCCTCTGTACATTTCTGTGCTTTGAGTATTAAATAATAAATAAATAAATAACTGAACTCACAAGCGCGTTTGTGAGCGCATGCGCGTCTGACACAGGATAGCTCGCCTGGCGCGACGCGGCCGACCAACTGTCTGCCGCCAGGCATGTCGACCCCGCGTACCTAATAGCTGCACACGATCTAGGAAACTGGCTTCGATCACTATAGTCTTAGAACATAGAGTCAGTAAGTGTGTGGCGGAATCTATATCGCCACATGTGAACTACGCATCAAAGACTTGACGTCACACATCCTGCATCCACCGTATGTCACAGGCCGGACAGCCTGATGCGACGCAGCCGACCAACTGTCTGCCGCCACGCATCTCGCCCTCGCTGACCTAATAGCTGCACATGATCTGGGTAACTGGCCTCGATCACTATAGTCTTAGAACATAGTCAATAAGTGAATTCACCAGCGTATTACCGAGCGAACGCGCGGCTGACGCGGTGACCTTCAATCATTAGTAGCCTGAGTGATGGTAAAAAGCCAATCTGCGTAATTTTATTTATTTATTTATTTAACACTTTAAGCACACAAATGTACAGAGGTGTACTTAATTTTCGCACCGCACATGCCATCAAAATAACATTAAATGCACTCGCAGTATAGTCGATTGGAATACAGCTCCTGCGTGTGGAATCCATACGAAAAAGGTACAAAAAGCTTTAGATTGTTCTATATGCGTAAACATGGCTTCTATCCTCACCTCTATCCGACTAAGTTTCTATTGTGATGCCTCGGATATAACTTAGTAGAGGTCAGGCGAGCACGAGATCAGCTCACCATAGCCTGTAAATCTAATATCAGACGCTTCACTCGACTGAGTGAGGTTCATTTTTGTTTCATTCCTCGTTCACACGACACTGACAAAATTTTATAGGAATTAACGTTCATCCTGCTCTTTCCATTTCACTTTTTGAAATTCAACATTGTTAGATTGGTTCTCTAATGGAAGAATTTTTCTTTTTGATTCATTTTGTGTTCAGACGTTTCACCTCGGGTGAAAGATGCTTGAATGAAAGGTAAATATGAACAAAAAGACGCTAAAGACGCTCCGTGGCACTATTGACGCGCCTGATCTGCTTGCTGTGCTGACTCGCTTCTTAGTCCCAGACAATTACTGCGGCGGCAGAAAGCTGCTTGCTATACCTCCATATCGCACCGTTGTGGGCGTACTAAGTCCATAGCACTTTGGCCGCAGTCAGTGATCTCTTGGACTCTAATTCAACAAAGTATTGAAAACTTTTTTTTTATTTCTTTTTTAGGTAAGTATATTAATATTTGTTGTAATCGGTTCTGAACCGTTTTAATTAGATTAATTAAATTAATCAGTAACTTTGTCAGCTTAGATTGAGTTGGCTAATCAATTTACCCCCGTCTCGGTCTTTATTTTCAGTTGACGCTTGTGTGGCGCAACGTCAATGAATCCTTAAATAGGGTCAACAGATACAATAGGGAAAAATATACTTATACAACGTACAACCTACTCCTCAACGTCATCAGTCCGACTAGTTTGATGGGCCATCTGCTCGTCAGGATCGTCAACCACAACATTACAGAGACCGGGCAAATGCGTGTTTGTTTTTGGCAATTTTTTCAGGTTTGCAAATTATTATGCATATTTCTTTAGCCATGTTCTCTATAATTCGAACCGTTTCTAACTGGACAAATACAAAAATGTGGGTACATCTTATATATAACTAGCGGACTTGGCAGACGTTGTCCTGCCCGAACAGCGCCACCTACCGGGTCCAATTGTATTTTCAAACCATCCAGAGACCCACTCCAATATACACACAAAATTTCATCCAAATCGGTCTAGCCGTTTAGGAGGAGTTAGGTGACAAACACACGTACCGAAGAATTATAATTATATACAAGGTGTTTTTTTTTTTATATCCCGTAACTCTAGGGTATTAATGAGACCATGTCAAAGAATCAACTAGCGCATATATATATATATATATTTTTAATGATAATTTACCACTAGACTCTCGATGTGTGTATCTAAGTTTCATTGATAAGTACGAGTAAATCAGTTTCACTCAAACCAATTATTCATATTTAAAGCTAAGAAAATGCGACGTTGACATATTTTCTTTTTATGAACAAAAATAGTCTGAATTAAGTAATATTTCATCTAAGGATTTTACATAAATAATCGTGAATATGTTGTCACTTTTTGGCGATTTTGATGCATATTTCGAGCATTTTAAGTTGCATATAATCGGGTCTCTACTCATCACAATACAACCGCAACTCTATCCGAAACAACTAAAAATAAGTTTTAAGAACCTTATAAGTTATAACTTCAAATCTCTTCTTCAGCATTAGCTCTAGAGCGAAGTGGCGACGAAACAGCGATGGGAGGTGCCATGGCCAGGTGGTCGCTAGTACGTAACGCGGGCGGCGCGGGCGCCACGCTGCGCTCGCTGGCGGCCGCCGGGCTCGCCAGGCGACACCAGGGCAGGCGGGACGCTGGCGCGGCTGATCACTGGTAGCTACCTCATGTACATAACATGGCCAGGTGGTCGCTAGTACGTAACGCGGGCGGCGCGGGCGCCACGCTGCGCTCGCTGGCGGCCGCCGGGCTCGCCAGGCGACACCAGGGCAGGCGGGACGCTGGCGCGGCTGATCACTGGTAGCTACCTCATGTACATAACATGGCCAGGTGGTCGCTAGTACGTAACGCGGGCGGCGCGGGCGCCACGCTGCGCTCGCTGGCGGCCGCCGGGCTCGCCAGGCGACACCAGGGCAGGCGGGACGCTGGCGCGGCTGATCACTGGTAGCTACCTCATGTACATAACATGGCCAGGTGGTCGCTAGTACGTAACGCGGGCGGCGCGGGCGCCACGCTGCGCTCGCTGGCGGCCGCCGGGCTCGCCAGGCGACACCAGGGCAGGCGGGACGCTGGCGCGGCTGATCACTGGTAGCTACCTCATGTACATAACATGGCCAGGTGGTCGCTAGTACGTAACGCGGGCGGCGCGGGCGCCACGCTGCGCTCGCTGGCGGCCGCCGGGCTCGCCAGGCGACACCAGGGCAGGCGGGACGCTGGCGCGGCTGATCACTGGTAGCTACCTCATGTACATAACATGGCCAGGTGGTCGCTAGTACGTAACGCGGGCGGCGCGGGCGCCACGCTGCGCTCGCTGGCGGCCGCCGGGCTCGCCAGGCGACACCAGGGCAGGCGGGACGCTGGCGCGGCTGATCACTGGTAGCTACCTCATGTACATAACATGGCCAGGTGGTCGCTAGTACGTAACGCGGGCGGCGCGGGCGCCACGCTGCGCTCGCTGGCGGCCGCCGGGCTCGCCAGGCGACACCAGGGCAGGCGGGACGCTGGCGCGGCTGATCACTGGTAGCTACCTCATGTACATAACATGGCCAGGTGGTCGCTAGTACGTAACGCGGGCGGCGCGGGCGCCACGCTGCGCTCGCTGGCGGCCGCCGGGCTCGCCAGGCGACACCAGGGCAGGCGGGACGCTGGCGCGGCTGATCACTGGTAGCTACCTCATGTACATAACATGGCCAGGTGGTCGCTAGTACGTAACGCGGGCGGCGCGGGCGCCACGCTGCGCTCGCTGGCGGCCGCCGGGCTCGCCAGGCGACACCAGGGCAGGCGGGACGCTGGCGCGGCTGATCACTGGTAGCTACCTCATGTACATAACATGGCCAGGTGGTCGCTAGTACGTAACGCGGGCGGCGCGGGCGCCACGCTGCGCTCGCTGGCGGCCGCCGGGCTCGCCAGGCGACACCAGGGCAGGCGGGACGCTGGCGCGGCTGATCACTGGTAGCTACCTCATGTACATAACATGGCCAGGTGGTCGCTAGTACGTAACGCGGGCGGCGCGGGCGCCACGCTGCGCTCGCTGGCGGCCGCCGGGCTCGCCAGGCGACACCAGGGCAGGCGGGACGCTGGCGCGGCTGATCACTGGTAGCTACCTCATGTACATAACATGGCCAGGTGGTCGCTAGTACGTAACGCGGGCGGCGCGGGCGCCACGCTGCGCTCGCTGGCGGCCGCCGGGCTCGCCAGGCGACACCAGGGCAGGCGGGACGCTGGCGCGGCTGATCACTGGTAGCTACCTCATGTACATAACATGGCCAGGTGGTCGCTAGTACGTAACGCGGGCGGCGCGGGCGCCACGCTGCGCTCGCTGGCGGCCGCCGGGCTCGCCAGGCGACACCAGGGCAGGCGGGACGCTGGCGCGGCTGATCACTGGTAGCTACCTCATGTACATAACATGGCCAGGTGGTCGCTAGTACGTAACGCGGGCGGCGCGGGCGCCACGCTGCGCTCGCTGGCGGCCGCCGGGCTCGCCAGGCGACACCAGGGCAGGCGGGACGCTGGCGCGGCTGATCACTGGTAGCTACCTCATGTACATAACATGGCCAGGTGGTCGCTAGTACGTAACGCGGGCGGCGCGGGCGCCACGCTGCGCTCGCTGGCGGCCGCCGGGCTCGCCAGGCGACACCAGGGCAGGCGGGACGCTGGCGCGGCTGATCACTGGTAGCTACCTCATGTACATAACATGGCCAGGTGGTCGCTAGTACGTAACGCGGGCGGCGCGGGCGCCACGCTGCGCTCGCTGGCGGCCGCCGGGCTCGCCAGGCGACACCAGGGCAGGCGGGACGCTGGCGCGGCTGATCACTGGTAGCTACCTCATGTACATAACATGGCCAGGTGGTCGCTAGTACGTAACGCGGGCGGCGCGGGCGCCACGCTGCGCTCGCTGGCGGCCGCCGGGCTCGCCAGGCGACACCAGGGCAGGCGGGACGCTGGCGCGGCTGATCACTGGTAGCTACCTCATGTACATAACATGGCCAGGTGGTCGCTAGTACGTAACGCGGGCGGCGCGGGCGCCACGCTGCGCTCGCTGGCGGCCGCCGGGCTCGCCAGGCGACACCAGGGCAGGCGGGACGCTGGCGCGGCTGATCACTGGTAGCTACCTCATGTACATAACATGGCCAGGTGGTCGCTAGTACGTAACGCGGGCGGCGCGGGCGCCACGCTGCGCTCGCTGGCGGCCGCCGGGCTCGCCAGGCGACACCAGGGCAGGCGGGACGCTGGCGCGGCTGATCACTGGTAGCTACCTCATGTACATAACATGGCCAGGTGGTCGCTAGTACGTAACGCGGGCGGCGCGGGCGCCACGCTGCGCTCGCTGGCGGCCGCCGGGCTCGCCAGGCGACACCAGGGCAGGCGGGACGCTGGCGCGGCTGATCACTGGTAGCTACCTCATGTACATAACATCACGTCTGTTCTCCCGAAAGAGTAGGTAGAGTTGTACCCATTGTACAGTCACGAGCACAAATATATTCCTATCGACAGTTTAGCAATAATATCTAGTTTCATGATTTATTTATTAATATAATTATGTTCCCAAGAAGCTAGCAATATATGTGATCATCTGTGGAACTCACATACAAGTAGCGGCTCCAATATGGACATCGAAGGAATACCAAAACTAGGTATGCAACGCCAAAATATAGGATGCCACATCGGCTTTAAGGGGTATACCAAAGAATTCTTATTAACTATGCCAAGACAAGACATTTGAAAAAAACTAAATACTATCAGATATTTATGTTGCCAGCAGGGTGTCACATATTTTTGAAATATGAGTGATACTCATATCTGTCTAGATATTTATAATATGAAGTGTATAAAGGACCGTAAGGCGGTTTACACGGCGCACCGCCGCGGCAGGCGGTGAAGCGGATCTCATGTCGCATTGGCGTCTAATAAATCCGCTGATGCCTAACATACAACGCCCGACCGCGCGGTCGAGCGGTGCTAATCCCTTTGCCAAAACCGCCCTCCGCGGCGGAGCGCGGTGCCGTGTGTGAACCGCCTTAGGGGCACTCTATCCGCCGCGGATAAAGTGCCTTTAATGCGGCATTCTAGTAGCGCTGCCTCGGCCCGGCTAGAGTGCCGTATAAGCATTGTATTGTCAATGTCATTGTCACAGTCATTTGTTATTTTGTTTGATTGTTGAGGTTAGTCCACGTTTGCTATAAACTTCAGTAACAATAATGTTCAAAAAATCTAAATTTTGTTATTGTACTTATTTATCTTTACTTCTAAAACTATTCTGTCATAATATCGAGTACTAATAATAATTGAATGTCCTAACTTTGAATGAAATAAAGTCATATGTCCTAAGTATTGTTTTATATAATGTGTATTAGTTCGAATGTTCATTTATAATTAAATTGTTAGTCCTAAAACATTTGCTAAAAATTAGGTTTTAGTTACAGAAACGAATCGCTGTAAATCCGACTCCACGCAGTCTTGTTTGCCCTGCCCCTAGAGTGTAATTTAGAATCGCGTAGGCGCGGAGGGGCGAGGCGGCCCGCGAGTTGATGAGCAGGTGGTTGTAACGCTCGCCGCCGCGGCTGAGGCTGGCCGGCAAAGCCGAAAGCGACGAAGCAGTGGCGGTGAGCTTTAAACCATCTGCGACGATAAGCTCGCGTGGGACTGCCGGAACCCCGCAGCGCCGGAGCCGTGACAGAAACCATGCCTGCTGCATGTTGCATGCTGCATGCTTGCTTGCATGCTGCATGCAAGTTGCATGCATGGTGTGGTTTTAAACATGTGTTTTGTGGTGGTTCCCTGTCGTATATTTTACGTTTTTTTAAATAATACCTTATTTTTATAACCTTTTTTTTTAAACATTCAGTTCACGTCACTAGTATGTCGCAAACTGACTTAATACACTGCTGAGATAGAGTGACGTAAACGGCACTTAATAAACTGCGGAGACAGAGTGCCCCTAACGGTCCTCTATAAGGCAGTGCCTTTATAATATTCTGAGGTAACCTATAATTTGTCATTGCGTGTTCTGTCAGGTAGTTTTGTTATCTCTTCGATGTCATGTGTCTTCTTGAGAACAGTACCCTAATTACGTGATACACGATTGCTAATCTATTGCTTCATAAGTTCGAAAAAAAATCTGCTTTACAAATGTTGAACTATCAAAATGAAACAGATTAATCGTAATTGTTTACGAAAATGTGTTGCGTAATTAGATAACAGGTATTAACGACTGAATCATAAAATCAGATAATATTGCCGAACTGTACATAAACATAGATTTATGCTATACCCTCATTTTGCCAATTGCTTTGTTTGCAACTGCTGCATCATGATTGAGAAAATGTTTTGTACTGTGTTATCGACCTTCGATAACTCTTATTACGGTGATTTTTAGAGCAGTATAATCTTAAATGGATATGCTCAGGGATGGTACGCGTTTAATTCATAGTACGTAGTATACTAACGTACGTAATAAAATGCGCATTATTCTAATGAAGCGCCGAAGTTCAAAGTTAAATAGGCGCTGTCTGTAATTTAGACTACCTAAACTTGATAAGACGGCTTGATATAAAAACTTTTAACAAAAAAAAAACAACCGACTTCCAAAAAAAACACTACAAAGTGAAAAATAACTTTAATTTCGGCAGTCGGTGTCTTTGGTTTTGAATTTTCGTTTTTTGCCACCGACTTCCGAAATTAAAGTTATTTTTCACTTTGTAGTGTTTTTTTTTGGAAGTCGGTTGTTTTTTAAAATATGACGCCACCCGTGAAATACTTATCATTGAGAAGTTCCGGTGGCCATCTGCGGACTTCTTCATCAGTTCCACTTCAACAAATGATACTTTCTGAATGCAAATGCTTAACTGGTTGCTGAAAATACCGAAATCGCTATGTGTATGCCTATAATATTTGAGGAGTTCCCTCAATTTGTCATAGATTCCATCATCAGAACTAAATTTTGATAAAAATGGGACCAATCGGGAAGTATATCCTTTCAAATAAAAAAAGAATTTTCCAAATCGGTTCATAAATGACGGAGATATGAGGTAACACACATTAAAAAAAAAAAAAAAAATACAACCGAATTGAGAACCTCCTCCTTTTGGGGAAGTCGGTTAAAAATTAAACATGGTACCTTTACAGACAGAGATTGCTTCTGCTCAGTGTGCTAAATAATGTCGGTAACGTAAAATAAATCAGTCTTGATAGGTTTCTTAGACCCATAAGATATATTTTTCTATAATTTTTAGGTACAGCCTCATCGGCAACTGGGACGCGGGGGTGACCTGTGCGCTTGCGCATCTGCACAGCGAGATGGGTGACACACAAACTGCCAAACATCATTACCAAGATGTAAGCAAGCATTATTTTCAACCAGCGTCCAGCTCATAATATCGCCATGTACTGCTGGTGATAGGACTCTCCCAAATTGCGTAACAGCACCCGGTTCTCCGCCTTCCGCATCCTGTCTGTCACAGCTACCTTTTACAGTCGTCGAAATGTTGTAACTGTTGTAAGACTAGGTCAAAGTAATAGGTTTCAAAAGTCCAAGACTTCCTGTATTCCGCAGTAGACGAAGCATTTCATTTTCCAAGAAAGAAGGTGTTCTAAAAAAATTAAAGTAGAACACATCGTTTATTCATTCAGTAGGTATAATGAGTCTAGAACGCAGTACTTATCAATGACGACTGTAGTGAGACGTTCTATATTCAATTCAATCTACAAATATGGTTGCGTTCCAGTTCCGTTAAATAATCAAATGTTCAGAGGGACAATTCCCGTATTTGAAGAAAGTTCGCATTCAAATCTGTCTCAATCTGCCAAAAAGAACCCTAAACGCCATATATTTTTGGACCTTGAATGTCGCTGAGATGAGTTTGCGGCTAAATTTTATACGGGAATGATCTCACATCAAGTCAGAAGAATCCTTAAAACTGAAAAGATAGCTATTCTTTCGCTAGCTTTCTTTAGCTATGATTTCAGAGTTGCACCAGTGAAAATGTTTT
Organism: Conistra vaccinii; assembly: GCA_948150665.1. Classification (NCBI taxonomy): domain Eukaryota; kingdom Metazoa; phylum Arthropoda; class Insecta; order Lepidoptera; family Noctuidae; genus Conistra; species Conistra vaccinii. The sequence continues at coordinate 14,326,601 of OX411324.1, read as the reverse complement.
CATATTCATGTTCATTTTTTCTTCGTATTTCCAAAAAGTTACTAAAAATGTCTGGCTGAACCGTGTGTCATAGTAACGGTCGACCTTGGTCTCTTATACATTATTCACAAACACTCGCCTAAATATACACAATGTATTTTGACTTTATTTGTAACAATAGTTACTTATTACAAACGGAAAAGCAAGCATTAATTTTGTAATAATCCCCAGAAATTAAATGAAATGAATTATTCTGTAAATAGGATAACGGAATCACTTACACGTCATATTAAAAAATATGTTAAAAATAGCTAGATGAGTTCGTCGTTTCGTATCTGACTACTCAGAGAAGAAAAGCCGATGCAAACTCAGAGGTCACAGTCTCTTTTAAAGTCTAGACATAATCTTGGTCAGGATCATTTACGACTGGAGACACAATCAAAAACCGTCTTCTTTGCCCTCTACGTTGTTCTGCCGTATAAGGGATCGTCCATTAATCACGTGGGCCTCGAAAGGGGGGGGAAGGGCTCGGAAAATCACGAAAGATCACAAGCGGGGAGGGGGGTGTAGTGAGATATCACATGTATTTATTTTTTTCGTTGAACGTGCGATTTCTAAACCGAAAAGCGGCCGGCGCGTGACCTTGACTCACCGTTGCCAGGCAACGATTATACCTGTATTTATAAAGATAAAATAATCTGAATTTTTTTAAGATACTTTGTACCAATTAAATACGTATACAAGTGATTTTGGGTGAGGGAGGGTTAGTATAAAACTTCACCACGTATCACGAGAGGGGTTAAAAAGTTGCTAAAAAAATATCACGAGATGTTGAAAAAAAAAATATTCGTATAAACCGCGAATATATGTGATCAAATTCGATTATAGGAAAAAATATGCACCTTAACTTCACACGAATAAGGTTCACATGAAATGCTTACAGTGTTGTTGTTGCAGCAAAGTCATAGTACGCTTTATAGATATCAGCCTTACTGCTGCCAGCTACACACTGTACGCAAACGCATTCAACATTTATTTACGAGTAACTTTTTCCCGTGGGTTCGCCCGCGTGGAGGTCGGAAATTATCTCACTGCAACGTACTAACAGGATAAAAAGTATCCTATGTCCTAACCCAAGTCTTAGTCCACATGTGTGCCAAATTTCATCCTAATCCGTTCAGTCGTTTAAGCGTGAAAAGGTAACAGACAGACAGGGTAGGCTTGGCTACGTGGCTTAAGACCCGCAGTAAAACTTCACTTATACTTATATTTGAATCTGATGCAGGTAGAAGCAGTGTGGCCATGCGAGCTGTCTGCGTTGGAGTGGCTGGCCGGTGAGGCGCAGCCCGACGAAGCGCTGCAATACTACCGCCGAGCTGCGAGACTGCAGCCCAGTAATGTATGTACAGTCAAGTTTCCAAAATCATCGTCGGCTTTCAAATTCTACACTGAACAAACTACTCAAAACTATCATGAAATACCTTTATTACAAAGGTCAAAATAGCATACACTTTTGCCCAATGACCAACTTTTTTATGGCCTGATCATTTTTATGAAATAAGCTTTTGGCAGCGGCTTCGTCCGCGGGTAGGTCGGAAATTATTCCACGGAAACGTACTAAAGAAACAAAACTATCCTATTTCCTAGCTTAGATCATGGTCTACCCATGTGCCGAATTTCATTCAAATTCGTTCAGCCGTTTTAGCGTGAACGTGTAACAAACTTTAATAACTATAACTTTAAATTGTATAACTTTTAAGCGGGCGGACCGATTTTAATGAAATAAATACTAAAATTTATTTATTAGCTCGAGATACGGACTCTGACTCTGACTTCTCTTATAAGGAGTTTAAAAAAAATTACAATAATCATATGAATTTTAAAACCATCCCCTATTTTACCCCCTTGTGGGATGATTTTGCAAAAACGATGAAACAAGTTTTTTTTTTTTAAATTATGTTTGCGTTGCATGTAGCATCATAATACGGCAGAGAATCACTGTCAAAGCTCATGCGAGCTGTTGTGACTGCGTACCGCCGCTAGCTCATAATGTAACCTGAATTACACTTTTAATTTGAGACCGAAAAAGTAACTTGCACATATTTTCGTGCTGATTAACTGCACATGATGATAAATAATTCATTAAAAAGAATGACTCCGCAAGTCCGTAGAATCGTATTTGCGAGATACACCTGATAAAAGTGGGTCCCCATCGCGAGCATTAGATAAGGAGGTTTTACTGAACAGAAATCGTTCGGCTCACCGCGCGGGTTTTAGTATATGCGAGCGTTCGTGGCAGTGGTGGCCCAGTGGTAACGGCGCCGACTTACGAGTTGTAGGTTGGTTCGGACCCAAGCAGGCGCTTTACTTTGTGTAAATAATTTCATCACCACTGCTCTCAAAACGGTGAAGGAAAACATCGTGAGGAAGCCGTGTCTTAGAACCAAAAAATCGAAGACATGTGACATCTACCAACCCGCACTGGGCCCGCGTGGTGGATTACGGCCCACTCCCTCTCGCAGAGAGGAGGCCTGTGTCCCAGCAGTGGGAACATTATAGGCCGATTATGCTTAAGCTAATACAAAAACAGCAGTTGGTACAGTACGACACAACTTAGATGTAGCATAGATTTGAAAATTTTCATTCATTCATTTCAATTTCACGAATGTATTTGGCTTTATGACTTTACAACTTATTGTGTTTTCGAAAGATCATTTTCACCTAAAGCAGTAATAAGGATTGGTGATTTTGAAGGCGCACTCAGTTCGGATGGTGATCGGTTTTACGAATTTTGCCGATGCTACATCTAAGTTGTGTCGTACTGTATTCTATTTACTCTAGATTTACTCCTTATCGCAGAACATTCATTTTTCCGAATTATTGCGTCAATTCAGAATTAATGTGTACAACAATATAATAATAATGTACCAAGTACCAACACAGAGATAGTATTTAATAATCTTACTTTTTGACCTTATAAGTATTATTGAAAACAACATTACTCTCAGTACTAACATTTATTTGAGAACAATCGTACCTAGCTAAATGCTTTATTTCTCAATACTCAAAATATTTATTACTTTCCACAATATGAACTTCGGTGGTCGGTTTTACAAAGACATGATCATTTTGGACCCTGTCGGGGACAGCAAATTAGGAGAGAGTTTTTTACTTCTATTATCTAAGTAAATATTTTATAAAATATAAATATAAAATTTGTCATTAAGATGTTCATTGTGTATAGTTCATTCATTATTATAGTTAAATTAAGCTAAGAATCACAGCAATATTGTAGCAGCTATTGTTTTTTGTTTTTTATTTATTTTATCATGTATTCAGCACTTCTTTCAACCTTTAGTTAAAACGTGGAAAATGGTGTGGGTTACATGTTTGTTAAATATTAGGTTACTTAATTATTTCTCTGTATTTTGTAGCGTAACTCTTTTTTGTTCCTAATAAATAAATAAATAGTTCTAATGAAAACTTTCTTAAAAATAAAGCTTACTTTTCGGTCGCTCTGGAAGCCCGCTAGTCCAGAAAGAACCTATATACCCATACCGTTCTAAGAATAAGCGAAGCTGTGTTATGTAGAACGCCTGAAAGCCTTTCCAGACATAGGTGATATTCGCAGCGTTAGCGCCGTGGGTAGCGTAAAATATAGTATCAACCACCTATTCTGGAAATGAAATAATACGCATCTAAATTCAACATAATTCATTATAATATCAGCTAAAAAACATCAACGACCGAAGCCACCTTGTAATAAGATGACAAGTAAATCAAAAGTCACCGTCATCATCATCATTCTCTTGCCCTTATTCCTATTTATTTGAGATCGGCGCAACATGTCTTTCTCTTCCACACTTCGTTATTAGGCCGCGCGCACTTTGGATGCGTTTTCGTACGAATTTCACTCATGCGAACACGTACGAACGATTTCGACATTCCAAGTACAAAGGGACCGCGCAGACTGATAGCGAGTTAGTCGTACGTAGTATAGTTCCGAAGTCGGAAAACAATCGGAACTTGTTGGGATTTTTGATGCGTTTTATTCGATATCATCGGAATACTACCTATTTGACGAAAAAAAACATATTCAGTGTGCGCACTCATTTCTTACGACCACGATCGTACGTTTACGTACGATACAAATTCGTGTCTAAAGTGCGCGTGGCCTTAGTCGTCACCCCGGTAGTCACTCCCTGTCTCTCTTTCTAGCCATATCATCATCGTTCACGCAGTTCATCCAACGTTTCTTTGATCTTTCCCTACTCTTATAGCCATCCTAGCCATATCATTATCCTTCACGCAGTCCATCCATCGTTTCTTTGGGTTTCCCTACTCTTAGCCAGCAACATTCGTACTAAAAAGCTTACCTCATGACATTTTCCTCATTCCTCCGCATCACATTTTTCGTTCGTTTTCAGTCACCGTTGCCACTTTCAAACTTCCTCTGATTATACTCATTTCTTATTCTATCCATTCGCGTAACCACAAATCCCTCTTAACGTTCTCACCTCAGCTCAACTCAGAAGTATAACAGCCATTTTCTCGTAGCCACAATGGGGTCTGCTGATGGGAGCTTGCCTGCGAGCCAGCGGCCGGTATCAGGAGGCGCTCTCCCTGTACAAGAAGATGAACGCACGGTTCCCTGACAACGTTCAGTGTTAGTAGAGTTTGATTGTATATGATTAGGTTCTTTTTAGGGTTCCGTACCAAAATGGTAAAAAGAAACCCTTATGGTGAGACTCAGTCTGTCTGTCCGTCCGTCTGTCTGTCACAGCTGGATATCTCAAGGACTACTAATGCTATCAACTTGAAATTTGGAATAGTTTTAGATGACGTTTGCCCAACTATTTTGCAAATAAGAACAGCAACAGGGACTGAACGGGGTCTTAAAAATTAGAAGTGGGGGCTACTAGGACATGTCCTATCATTATGAAAGAGCACTATTTAATTTGCACATTCTCTATCTGAAATTATTCTAGTTTATGTAAAGATTACAGAAAATATAAAACGATGACTAAATAAATACTAAATAAAAATAAAACTGAAATATTCTACACAGCAGTGTTAAAATTCTCTGACGAATATAGACCTTGCCGATGAAAATTTAAAAACATTTCACGGTTCACAAGATACGGAACCCTCGGTGCGCGAGTCCGACTCGCTCTTGACCGGTTTTTTTTAATTACCAACCACCAGTCTTATCAAGGGGTTATCGTGCTACCCAATAACAGTGTTGTGGTCTTTGTGGAGGTCAGATAGGCAGTCCCTTCATGTATAAAATACTGATATTCAGCTGCATCCGTTTGGACTTGAAGCCGACCCCAACATAGTTCGGAAAAGGCTTGGATTGTGATAGGTACTTACTTACCTATACACGGTGGAAGAAACATCGTGAATATTTATTTTTACTTTGGATTCAGTACAGATTCTATTGATTCTAAAGGTCTTATGAATCATTCCACTTTGCCCCACCAAGCCGCCCCCCCAAAATGGAATGCCTAAAATTTTGCAGTGGAAATTATTCCACTAGTTCGACGTGGTGGGTCAGATTCCACTAGTCTAAAATCTTGTGGATTCTGCCTCACTAGGGCTTGCTCCTTAGAATTTGTGTAGGTAGGTATGCTCGTATTTTATATTTATTGGAAAAGAAAGAAATGTATATCTAAGTAAAATGTAACTAAAGTTCCCGTCACGAGAAGCTATAAATTTTGTAAACAAAGAACTTCTACTTTTTAGGCATTCTATTTTGCCCCACCAGTGGGTCGGCTTGGTGGAGCTAAGTGGAATGATTAGTTTTTCGTAGGATTAAAATAAATTTATCAGCTCCTCTCTACAAACGTTAAAATACTTACACGAGCAAATGCATGGAACAGCTGATTTATGTACTGAATCCATGGAAAAGTTTGAGTCACCACGAAGGTCTCTTTTTTTAAACGTGATGGTCATCTATGCTTATCGTTACAGCGTACAAGCACCACGTTGCTTTATGACACACCCTTTGTTATTATTGTTTATTTATTTATAAAGAGTTCACATTAGCCTTGTACACACGGCTACATTTCCAGTATATAAGCGGACCCCTCATTATAGGTATGGAAATCCTATACAATGCGAGATCAGCTTACACTAGAAATGTATAGCTTGATATGTAGGCGTGTGTACTTGTCTTGTATGTTTACGCCTCAAGTTGTAAATGCATGAAATCAATCAATGAATATTCGTGCAGGTTTGAAATTGATAGTGAAGTTGTGTGGAGACCAGGGACTGACCGAGACGACCTCGTGGACCAAGGAACTGCAACGTGCACAAGCCAGGGTGAAACAGAAGGAACAACAAGGTTAGTAATTAGTTATTGACTAGTTCCACTTAGATCCCAAATAATTTGTAAATATTACAAATCAAGACGCATTATTGTAGAAATCACCAATACGTCATTATTTTCTATCTAAGACCTTGAGAAAACTTGTTGATTTCGTTAAAAAAATTATCTACGACGGATAAATACTACGCACTCCTTGTTTGTCAATGAGAAATTTTAATGCGCAAGTATTTCATTCGACAAGCATCGCAATAAGTCTTATCTAAGAAATTAGATCAACTCAATGCAGCGTAAAATGGTGACCCCCGAAATTGTAGTGATTATTTTGTTTCAGTATCGGTTACATCAGCCGGAAGTGTCTCCTCCGGGGCCAGTCAATCACCCATCGATCAAATAAGAGGTCAATCAAACGAAATCCAATGAACCAACTGCTACAAAATATTGCATAAGCTTTTTGTCGTGACACCGTTATTTGTTTTCTTTTTTATCGGAGTTATCTTTACAATTAGGTTAAACCGCGGAAATTCCAGCAAAAATTCTTTATCGCTTCGATTTGTTTGTCTTTAGTCGTTATTTTTATATTTTAATATTAATGTAGTACATGCTACCTGTTTAGGTGATTCGCATGCATGGACTATTTTTTTATAAGAAAGGGACATGTTGCGCTGACCCCAAATAATTGGAATAAGGGCATGATGATGATGATAATGATGCGCACCAGTTTTGAACATCACTTCTGAGGACTTAGGGATGTCGCGCACTAGACGACCTTTTTTTTTTGGGTTGGATGTCATCATCATATAACTTCTCTCACTCTGGGCGAAGCGGAAGAGCGTGTCAGACTCTTACTGGCTAAAACCCACCCGTGTTCCTTCAGTTGCCTGTACGTTGCTGGTCTCCCCTTCCCGGAACCTCGGCAGGCATCGGCCCTAGCGGACCCCGTCAGTTGTGCTGACATCTCTTCGAGGCGCGCGTGGAACACAACGCGCCGTCGACCCGGGCCTGGTCCTTATCGGACGGTGAGCTACCCATTGCTCTCCGTCCGCAAGCTCGCGCCTACGGTGACCGGAGCACTAGACGGCCTGATATAATTTTCCAGTTCGGTACGACCAAAACCCGTGGTTGTGGCCGTCTAGTGCGTGAGATCCCTTAGTCCTCAGAAGTGATGTTCAAAACAGGTGCGCATCATAGCATTAAGGCGACGATAACCGACTTTTAATGATTTTATACTGAAGATCACGTCTAAACGAGTAGTGTTAATGATTCGTAAAAAATATTATGTTAAATTAGAGCATTTTCTTAATAATTTAATTTGGAATATTTTAAATTATGTTTATATTACATAGTGAAATTAATTTGTAAAGTTATGTCTTACGCGGATAAAAAACAGAATCATACAAAATCTATCGAGCGTATTTTTCTGAAACCTACACCATTTTAAAGATAATTTAATTATTGTTTTTTTAGTATACGTGTTTTATTAAAATACCTTTTATTTTATATATAATAAATTAATAATGCGTCTAATTTAGGACAGCGCTCCTTAATGGGAGAGTCCTATTACTGGCTGGACATACGACGCGTTTCGTGAGCTCAGTACAGAACACGCAAGCTAACCACTAAAGGTCACTGGATATAAATCTGCGTCTTAAAACAGTCCATGTGAGTCACCTTAATACGTAGCACGTACTATGTTAATATAAAAAATATCGACTAAAAACAAACAAATCAAAGGGTTAAAGAGTTTTTTTCTGGAAGATCCCTAGTTATTCATGATTCATGCGTATGATTTCAAAAATAGAACATGCTGCGCTGCGTTGTCGCATACCTATGTCGCGCACACATCCTCGCGTTTACAACTAACACCTTTTGCTTTACAACGCCACAGTGCACGTGTATGCGCGTAATCGCTGCTTCATGAATTATTAATGAAAAAGGAAATGAAGGTATGACGTTTGTATGTGCAGGCGGTAGTCGCGTGGACAGTGCGCCCGGCGTGCCCGCGAGCGGCTCGCGACGCTCCAGCGACGGGCGAGGCGACAGCGGTCACAGCAGAGCATACACGTAAATATCTAGTCTTGTATTGCAAATATTTTTGCAGATGCCATTTTTTTATTCATTTACTACACTTGCGTTAACACCTTCCTGAACTGTGAATTTTAAAACTATAATAGAATGAAAGGATGGGAAAAAAGATATGACCCGTATTTGCAAATTGTTTGGTCATTTTGATGTGAGCTTACTTTACATGGCAATAAAGTTGACTTTTGTGTTATTTGTATGGCTTCACTTGGTTGAAACTACCTACATCCAAAGTATAAATTGCAATTGTTAACAAATGAACTCTTTGGTGAATGTAGTGTGAGAACGACACTATCGCCTCATTAACGCTATTGCGCACCAGACGTTTATACTAAAAAAACCTCTGACTGTGGCGCCGCGGGGTCAATCGTCTGAATATTTATTGGGTCGATTCCTTAATCAATTCAATTCATTCAATGCGTACTTAACGTTTTGTGAAAGTTAATCATTTTCAGTCAAAAATAACGACACAACTTAAAGGCTCCATGAATGTATCTAATAGAGGGGCTCGTGGCTAAATAATAACAGCCGCACGGGTCGATCGAAGGGTTAGCTACGCTTGCCGCGGTCGGTTCGTGGATGGGTGACCATCCATTACATATTGTGGACTCCGCCGTGCCTCGGAAAGCACGTTAAGCCGCTGGTCCCGGCTGTCATTCGTAGATCTTTGACAGTCGTTACGGGTAGTTAGAAGCCCAATAGTCTGACAACCAGTCTTACCAAGGGGTATCGTGTTACCCAGTAATTCAGTTGTGGAGGTCAGATAGGATATACATGTTAGATATTTGGGAAAAGGCATAATGTTTTTTTTTTATGTATCGAATCGAAAGACCAAAACGGGTAACCAATAGCTTATTTTTGCTCAGCTCGCGTGTCATTTAACCGTAGAACTCGTGCAGAAATAAATTATAGAGTCAAAAACGCTTGACTCTATAGTTTATTTCTGCACGAGTTCTTTTTAATTTAAGGCGCAGTAGTTAGTAGACAACACATTTTTATCCCCATCTTTTATTTACTATGTAAATGAGGTTCTACATGCTGCCAGCACCACTGCAACATTCCATGTTACCAGCAACATCTTGACCGCGTCCGCAACACAAAAACAAATAAAAAGCAACATTAGTTTTTGCAATTTTTGTTTCTCGTGAATACACGGAGATGTGTCGAAGGTACCTACTACTCATATTATACATATAGTATTCTTTCGTCCGAAGGTATTCGACCACGCCAAATCAGGATGGGTTGCAGCCAGCCAGCAGGTCCATAAACCGTTCGGAGACCAAAAAGAAGCATATCGATGAATTTGACGACGATCTACCTCTGCCACCGGAATAAATAAACTTCATATTTATTACATAAATTTATAACTTTTAGTAATAAATTGCAATTTTTACGGATAACTTCGTTTAATTTCTTGAATTGATACTGCCAACTAGGCCTGCAAAACAAAACAGGCAAGCAGGCAGGCAGTATCGTGGCAAATAACAAAAACCGGCCAAGTGCGTGTCGGCTACGTACAATGAAGGGTACAACGCGCCGCGAAAGATGAGACTTGACGAGTGCCGTACCGCGCCTCCCACGCTCTTTCCGCCGCCCCGATGACGCCCGATCCCTTCCTGTACCGCTAAAGAGCTTATGCCCACAGAAAACAACGATTTTGTATGGAGACGCGTACGCACCCGTTCAGTTTTCCGCGTCTATTCAGCTTTCGCGGCAAACAAGTATAAAATGAGGACAAATGTGTTATTATCATGCAAGTGCTGTAGATAGAGTTCAGCGCTGTTCTGCCGCGTTCAGCGCTGTTACTGTACCTACTGTGCTGTACGCGTCTGATAGAAGCAGAACTGTATAAGTGTGACAGTCGTTCAGCGAAATGCGAATAGAGCTGAATAAGTGTGAGTAGTCCCTTAATCGTCTACTGCGCAAGTCAAACTACGTGGTGTGTCAAGTATCATCTTTAGTGGCATACTAAATAACGATTTCCAGACTGCTGTGAGGCCTTGCTTCTTGCCAAATTTCATGATTTTAAGTCAACGACCCAATCAAAACCGCGAGCATCAAAATATGTCGCATAAGGCTGCCTGTCCACTGGAGCGGAGAGGAGCGGAGATGTGCCAATAGTAACCAATAGAATGGCACCTCTGGAGCGGAGTTTAGATTCTATTGGTTAATGACACATCTCCGCTCCTCTCTTCTCCTCTCCGTTTCAGTGGACAGGCAGCCATAACGTCCGTTTTTTTTATTTTGCGTTGATTTAGGCATCTTTTAGAGCTCTAAGGGACCGAGACTTCGTATTTGATACTAATTAAACCTTGATTCCTCCACGCTTTCTTGAGAAAAAGGTTTTGATAGACAGCTGGACCTTTTACGGACGGACGGACAATGAAGTGCACAAACATTTTTTTTAATGCACATTTGATCTAAAATAGCTACAAATTCGGATAATCTGTAAACGTGTTTGATAACTATAGGTATACCAAAATCGTGTGACCTTAGAAGAATGACGTCAGAAATGTACCGCGGCATGCGCGGCGGCGGCGAGGCGGGAGGCGGGACGCCATGAGCGTTGACGAATGAGCGGCCTGCACTACCCTGCTGTCTCGTCATGCACTTACCTAAGGCGCGGTACAGAGGTTTCGGTCAAACTTAAGTATAATATTTCCCATTTATTTAACTTCTGACATATACAAGCTTGAATTGAAAAAGCCCAGTCTAGAGACGACTGGATTTCTTTAGAGGAGGCCTTCACCTGTAGAGGGGTTCTTGCTGAATAATTAATACAACATTATACTATCAAATTCAAATTCAAAAGTCATTTATTCAAACTAGGCTGAGAATCAGCACTTTTCGAACGTCAAAATCTATACTTGAAACTTAGAAATGCAAACAGACTAACATATAGCTTAGAATTTAATTAGGTACCTACCTACTAACATTTAGTTTAAGTTTAATTTTTTGTTTTTATTTATTGTGTAATTTATTGTCGGATGGCAAGAAATATATAAGGGGTTTTATTTCATTTTTTTATCAATTTATTTATTATATACACGCATATGAAGTTACGTAATTATTACATTAAAAACCAAAGTAAAAAATGCAATGCTAAGGCTGCCTGTCCACTGGAGCGGAGAGGAGAGGAGAGGAGCGGAGATGTGCCAAAATTAACCAATAGAATTGCACCTCTGGAGCGTAGTTTTGATTCTATTGGTTAATATTGACACCTATACGCTCCTCTCCTCTCCTCTCCGCTCCGGTGGACAGGCAGCCTTAGGCTCCCTGTCCGCTGGAGCGGAGATTTGCCAATATTAACCAATAGAATCTTGACTCGGCCCTGAGTTTAGATCAGTGGTCCCGAGTCAAGATTCTATTGGTTAATAATGGCACATCTCCGCTCCTCTTTTCTCCTCTCCGCTCCAGTGGACAGGCAGCCTTATGGGTACTTTGTTTTTTTCATCGAATTATGAATTCAATGATAATATTATTTCAATTATTTAATTTTAATCATTATTTTTAAATTCGCTTAAATCATGAATTTCGAAATCGAGTCAGAAATGCAATTTGGACATCTTTACTTTAGCTGTCAAAAGTAAAATAAATGGTTAGAAAGATTATAGGTATATTTATAAGACATCTGTAGTATCGCCACGTAATTTAAAGATAGAAGTGACGATTAGTACCTATCACGAAGGTACACAGATAAGTATCTGGTATAAGTACTACGAATCTACGATACAATCTGCTTGACATGTGAACGGGGCTTGAGGGATGCCTAGATATGATTGTACGGCTTTATTAGTTTTCTTGTTACGGTTTCTAAAAATGTTAAATATGCACCTCAGGGTTATTAAGTTCCAAACCGTTGTAGCGATGATACGGGCTCATAACTATGCCAACTTTTCTACTCATCCCTTCAGGGAATACGTTGTTTTTAAGGATAAACTGATATCTAAGCCTAGCGCCACACCTGCCGAACGTTCCGCGGCGGAACGCTCCGTCGCGTCATATTTCTATGGACGTAACGTTCGGCTGATGTGACATAGGTAACTTGAAAAACATTAGGAGCGTAGTCAACCGAACGTTCCGCCGCGGAACGTTCGGCAGGTGTGGCCCGACCCTTAGTCTCTTATCCTTTAAACCTCGCCATGATCGCGGACATTAACTTCGGTATGCGGAAGACAGTTTAGTCATCAACCCGGTAATTGTAATCTCATCGTTCTCTTCCTCTTCACGTCTCGTCTTTACCCAAATCGAGACCAATTAATTTTATCTTTTATACGTAATTAATACAATAACCTTATAACTTTGACTTCAGAACAGTCGCACTCAGGCTTGCTTAGGTATTATGTGAAGTCTAGATTTTTACTGTAACTATGTACTCCACTCGGTTTCCTGCAAGTTCCCTACTGTGGGTCTAGTGGTCTAATACACTGGAAGGATTGTAAGGTGAGCTTCGGCACAGCCAGACTCATGCTAAACCGAACAAGTTTGTACCAGAGAAGTACGGGGTGTATTATGACTGTTACTGGCGGCTTTATATATATTGTAATGTCAACAATATACTTTTGTAATAATATTGCACAAATAAATAAATAGAACCCCTTACTTTTTAGTCCCAAACCACACAGAGTACATTTTTAAAACTTCCATTCCTTATGGTGTGACTGACACTGGCATACAAATTTAATTTTGATAACATAACAAAATTGTCGCTAATTAGTCGAAATTTGTAGCCAAATATCAGAATTTATCGGTTACTAGTTTTTAGGAGTATGAGGAACAGGGTGTAAAATTCACTCATCCACCATAGAAAAGGGAGGATCCTCCAACCAGACGGGTGTTGTCTGGCGGGCAACTCCCGTAAGTTGATTTCGGATAGTCTTATCTATGTTTTTCGCTCGGTAAACTCTTAACTGCGCGATGCAGGAATTGTGTGACGTCATGTCTTTGCTGCGTAGTTTGTATGTCGCGGTGTAACCGCTACAGTTTAAAAACTTATAAGGGTTTATAGGTGGCCGATCTGGGGAGCATGTCCCCAGCTTTGCTTAATTGATTCTTAAAAGCTAGGGCATCTAGCGAAGATCTGTTTTTTTCAACTATTGTCGATAACTAGTCGCAATTTTTCACCAAGTCACAGATTTAGTCGGGTCTTAGTTTAGAATGAGTTCAATTTATAAGGTACTAGCGGACCTGGCAAACGTTGTCCTGCCCGAACAGCGCCAGAACCTACCGAGTCCAATTGTATTTTCAAACCATCCAGGGACCCACTCAAATATACACACAAAATTTCATCTAAATCCGTCCAGACGTTTAGGAGCTAGGTGTCAAACACGTAACGAAAAATTATATTAGCTATATAAAAAGGTAAAGATAGTCCAAGAGTTTATGAAAAATCTTATGTCACTCAGGATGGCTGGACAAATCTTCAAAATAGCTCGCATTTAAGTAGGTCAACAGGGCACTTTATGTGACGGCTAAACACCCTTATCTCAGAATTTGTGACGCTACAGAATCTTAGATAATCGATCGAAAACGTGTCCAGCCAGCTTGAAAAACCACTTTTCACTGGTCTCTCAATCTCGGTAACGGAAGTGATTTTGACGACTTTTTGCATATCAACGGGCGTCACATAAATTTGTGACAGGCATGGAGCTAAAAGTTTTGAGATACGTACAGTGGTTTAGTAGAAAAATGCAAAAATCTGTGCCAGCCATCTTGAATTTACGTATAAAACTTTTGGCTGGCACTTTCGAATCTCAATAACGGTAGCGTTTTCGAATATGACTCCTTTACTAATATTTAGTGACGCAATTTGTGACAGTAATAACGTTTGATTTATGGCGGCACATGTAAGGGTTTACGAGAAATCAATAAAAACTAATGTCCAGCCAACCTGAAGTTCAAGATGGCTGGACACCTGTATCTCCGCTGCCTGATGATCTACGACCTTCAAAATGTGTTCAAAATTTTGTGACGGGGACGATAATGATAACCTGAATTTGTGACGGAGAAACTTTGCGTAGTTTCAAAGATATTGATCATTTAAACTTTCCCATACAAACATCCACTAATATTGTGAGGTGACCATATTTTTTACTTAAATAAAGGATTTCTTTTTAATCGACTAATCTGCCGGTAGCAGCTACTGATGCTGTGATTGTTTTTGTGTAATAATTGTCTTTTATAAATAGGTATTGAAGAATATTTAAGTATATTCAGCTAGGTATTATGATTAAAATGACGACCACCGACTTCATTTGCGCTTCAAGCACTTAGGGCGGTGGTAAAAACAACGTTGTGGTACAAGGCGAGGGTTACTGAAGTGCAAATGGAGTTGATCGTCGTCATTTGAAACGCTGTATAGGTACAAATAAATAAATGTGATTTTATTTACAGCAAACATTATTTTTTCATTTAAATACCTTAGAGCATTAGTTATCCTGACACATTAACTACCATGTACTTACCATGAAAAACACCAATACCTACCTACTAAAAGGAGTAGATATCTGCACGTAAATAATCAATAACATTAAAAAATTACCCCCCTTCCTCACTTCTGTCTTCTATTGATTTAAATATCTACAGTTGTTCTTATTAGTATCACCAATACACGGATTTTCGTCCATTAAAGAACACACCATAAAATATATTTAGTCCTACATAAAACCTACAATATTGGTAACCCTACTGCAGTGTTTGTATGGGAAAATTAAAATGTTCAATATCTTTGAAACTACGCAAAGTTTCTCCGTCACAAATTCAGGTTATCATTATCGTCCCCGTCACAAAATTTTGAACACATTTTGAAGGTCGTAGATCATCAGGCAGCGGAGATACAGGTGTCCAGCCATCTTGAACTTCAGGTTGGCTGGACATTAGTTTTCATTGATTTCTCGTAAACCCTTACATGTGCCGCCATAAATCAAACGTTATTACTGTCACAAATTGCGTCACTAAATATTAGTAAAGGAGTCATATTCGAAAACGCTACCGTTATTGAGATTCGAAAGTGCCAGCCAAAAGTTTTATACGTAAATTCAAGATGGCTGGCACAGATTTTTGCATTTTTCTACTAAACCACTGTACGTATCTCAAAACTTTTAGCTCCATGCCTGTCACAAATTTATGTGACGCCCGTTGATATGCAAAAAGTCGTCAAAATCACTTCCGTTACCGAGATTGAGAGACCAGTGAAAAGTGGTTTTTCAAGCTGGCTGGACACGTTTTCGATCGATTATCTAAGATTCTGTAGCGTCACAAATTCTGAGATAAGGGTGTTTAGCCGTCACATAAAGTGCCCTGTTGACCTACTTAAATGCGAGCTATTTTGAAGATTTGTCCAGCCATCCTGAGTGACATAAAATCTTCGATCTAGCTCTTAGACTTCGACATGTTATGTAACGATATCTTAGATATTCTATTATTATATCTAAGATATTATAATAGTTTAGCTGTTAAGAGGGGAGACCAACCGAATGCCGAGGATAAGATTTAGTTACTAAATAAGCTCACACCTCTATTTGAAACTATTTAAATATTTTTTGTCAATTATGTGAAAACTAACAGCAATAAAGGCTTATTTTATTTTATTTATTTTTATCTTAGATATTCTATTATGCACAGTTTTGAGACTATTATGTATGACTAGCTTTCGCCCGCGACTTCGCCCGAGGCTTCGCCCGCGTGGAGTCTGGAAATTATTCCAAGAACATACTACCGGAATAAAAAGTATCCTATGTGGTAATCCAGGTTATAAATTATCTGTGTGCCAAATTTCATCCAAATGCATTCAGCCGTTTTTGCGTGATCGAGTAACAAACATCCAAACATACAAACTTTCACATTTATAGTTGAGTGTGGTAAGTACATAATGTTCTTAGTTTTTTATTTATAATTTAGTTATTCAAATTCGTTTGCCTATCCGGTATAAACACAATAAGAATTGAAAATAAAAATATCAAATTAAGTTTAAAAATAATGTATTTATAAATATAAAGGAATTCATATAGATTCTTACCTTAGACTAGAAATATGCACGTTTTCAGTTAACTTACTTCCTCTTTTGTTTTCAAAACTTTTGATAAAAGTTAAAAGTGATTTAAGTACCATATTAAATGCACTGAATTAAATCTTGAAACTAATTTACAATATTTCAGTACATTAATCGGGAATATAATCACAGGAGAACTTTTATGAAAACACAAACATGATACACAACAGTATAATTACAATATACAAGGTGGAGACGACAATACAACAAAAAATTTACGGCGTGTCCCTAATGACGTTCCCATTCTGCATACAAAAATTCTATTGAATATATTCAATAAATTAGTCAATATAGCTCTTATCCATAGTCGGCTCGGGTCATTCCGTTTATTATCCACCCTAAAGTGGATACTCTGAAACGTATGCCAGAGAATGCACCCTAGGCCTAGTTGGATAAACGTAATTTATAGGCTTAGGGTGGACCCCGGCATAAACTACATTTACTTTGTTTGAAAGACTCATTTTCTAATTTCGATGCTACGATTTATTTGATAGTTCCAAAATACTTATGCATTAGTAGTGCAGGCATTTTCATTTATTGTTGTATTGTAGTCTCCACATTGTATAAACGTAATAAAGACGGTTTTATGTTTTCATAATAGTTGTCCAACCACTGTATTTTTCTTAACGCCTTGTTTTGCATTCGGACATTCTAGCGTGGTATTTTAACGTCTAAACTTAACAAGATACAATTATATACAGAGTACGCTTCGGCTTTATATTAATTTAACGATAATATCACATCATTTTACAAGTCTGTCGCTGTGGGCGGTCATGTTATAGTCATTAAAGGCGGTTTTTTTTTTGTAGATTTTTTCTGGGCTCTTGTTTTGCTTTACTCCGGAATGACTCATTTGATTAATTTTATAACGGCATTTTTTGCTTCCCGCATCAAGCGGGTTCCTGCGGCCTTCACATCGATGCCAACTCGCTGGATGCGGGAAACACAGAATCGGTCGAAGTGGCGGTGCTTGGGGGAAGCCTATGTTCAGCAGTGGACGTATTTCGGCTGATATGATGATGATGATGATTCTTTGCTAGTTATTACTATCTGAAAACTAAATTATATTTACAATATTCCTAACTTCGATTAACCCAATATTTTTATAACAATTAATACAGTCAAAATTTGAATTGGATGGCTTATGTTGCATACGGTTTTAAGATAGCACCATACGACATAATTATAGTAAGGTCTAAAATGTTCGCGTTTACTTCACTTGATACTTCAATCGTATCTCACAACTAAGTGAAATAATACCTATTACTAACATCCTCCCGAAGACAGTAGATAATGAATAAATAAATAAAATAAACACGTACATACTATACTGATAGCGCCAACGATAATAATATAATTAGGCGAGTTTTTGTGGTACCAAATGCGCAGCATTTATACATTCTTCGCCTCTCTGTTCAATGTAACCTTAACTTATCAATAAACGTTATCATTTAAATAATATAATTTATCGTCCACACACTTTAGGCACAGAAAGTTCTCTGATAATTCCTCAGCACCAGTTTCTGATATGTAAATTCACAGTAGTTGCCTCTCAGTGACGTGGCAACTAAATAGACAATGTTCGCACGACGGCAATGCGCCCCTACTCAGCACTATGAAATAACTTTCGCGTACGGGTGCTCTATGTGGCCATATTGAATCGCCAGCAACGTGTCCTTAACCCTCTGGTATACTGGTTGCGCCTGCGTCATAGTCGGAACTGGGATCTCATGATCCAAGAAGCCAACCCTGCTGATAGGACTGATCACCACAGCCGTGCCCGCACCGAACATCTCTAGCAACTGAAAGCAAACGTTGTATTTAACACTCGAAACTATTCAATTAAATCACATCCAGAAAGCTAAACGCTGAAACTTACCCGTCCTTTCTTATTTAGCTCAACAATTCTGTCCATGGTAATAACTTCTTCCGTCACGACTAAGTCTTCCCACTGGCTGGCTAGCTCCAGGATAGAGCGACGAGTCACTCCAGGCAAGATGAGACCATTCAATGGCGGAGTACTTAATTGTTTATCTGCAAATATAATATTTTAATTGCATAATTCTCATCAAAGTTAAACATCTGGAAAAAAACGTTGGAACTGATGTTACTGAACCTAATTGTTGCTTCAGATACGAGACAAGAATTTACCGGTCATAAGGTCAGAGTGCCGACGCACTAGATAACATGACAGTATCAGCCAGTCACACGGATATCCAACCATTAACATGATAGTACGTTATTTTTTTCTTCTTACAGACAAATAATAATGGAACAATGTATAGTGTTTATTATTATTACCTCCTTGTTCATTGATGTAAACTACGAAGATGTTCATAGCGCCGACTTCGGTCAGCTCGTGGTTAGGTCCAAACAGCCACAACACTTGATGGTGACCTAGTTTAGCTGCCCTAGCTGTGGCCTCTGTGAACATAAATCAGAACATGACTATTCCCGATCACGTCGGTTACATTAAATTATTGATAAACTAATATGGTTCAACAAACAAGTCTATCTATGACTGCATAGTGGTCAAACATTCAGGAAAAAGTAGAGTAAGAAGTAAATTGTGTCTTGTATAACTAAAACAGTATAGGTATTCTTAAGTTTGGTTCCAATATATTTAGTCGGCTTTTTTTTCCTGTAGCAGAAGAGAAGAAAACATCGTTATTAAAAAAACAAATAGAATTATTGGCATGTAGACAGAACTCACCAATCGTGGGTCCATAGTTGGAGCCAACTTTTCTGTTACCCACACCTCCGGGGAAAGCTCGCACCACATTAGGGTCTGCGTATATTGACACGGCACCATCGCTACCCGTCTTGTAGTACGTACTTACAGGACTAAGGATAACGAACAATAGCGCCGTTTCAGGTGCCATTATACCGAACGTTGGCTGTTGGAAAAATAACAAATTTTAATCAAACAGGGCAGAAGTAAACATTATTATTATTTTATAAAGTCAAGAGATTGTATCTTCCTTTTAAGATGGAGATATTTTATGCTAGGTGCGCTGTATGGAAAATAAAATTTAAAGCATCCAAATTCCCATTCGTAATATAATTTAATGATAATTAAAATTATACGATATTAACATTTTAAGTTTTACTGTTGTCGCTCTGGTTAGGCTGCCTGTCCACTGGAGCGGAGAGGAGAAAAGAGGAGCGGAAATGTGTCAATATTAACCAATAGAATCTTGACTCCGCCCCTAAATTTAGATTTGATTGGTTAGTAATGGCACATCTCCGCTCCTCTCCTCTCCTCTCCGCTCCAGTAGACAGGCAGCATTAGGGTCATTCTTCGAAATGCGTAATCAGCTCAAAGGTATTTGCGTAGGTTTAGCAAATACCATTGAGCTGTATCGTTAATTAAAGTAACCTTGAACGGATATCACGGGTACGCAAGCGATAAAAACAAATAGAAAAATAAGATAGCTCATAAGTACTACTTAATCATATCATCGAAATGCGATTTCCCGAAAGAACCTACCTTCGATCTATTTTCATTATTTATGAGTAAGAAAATCTATTCAAGCATTGTTAGTTTTGGCTTTCAGCATATCTTTATTGCCCAAAATATTATTATTATACTAAAGAAATATCGCAGGTAGGTATTACTTTTTATTGCTGATGATATTAGATAAATTGCAAATCAAGTGACAGTCTTTAATAAGCCGAGATAACGACGTAATAAACTTTGAAAGTTATGTGCAGACTTGAAACGTGACCCAAACTCAACATCCAAATTATAGCAAAATAAGATAAGTGATGTCGAATGTTTGTTCCAATGTAACGTGCACACCACACGGCTGAAAACGTGTGCTATAGATAATGCTGTAATCTGAAGCAATATGTTTATAATTATCTTCATAACGAAAAATTGATCAGTAAAAAATTGCAACACTTGCCATCAATAAAAATAATTGCAGTATTTTAATAAATAGGTACCTTAATATTATTGTTAAATACAACGTTTTATTTTTAAAATAAATACACATTGGCTAAATAAAATGTATAACGACTGTGTAGAGCCGGCAATAAATCAATGAATTCTTTTAGTTTTTAGGTTGTACTTAGGTATAACTGAAATGTACTGCTACTGCTACTAACAAAATAATTTTTGCTAAAAGCAAAAAAATTGCGAGCCAAACTTGGAACAAAAGTAAATGTTCATTATATTTGATAAGAGCAAGCGATACCTACTTGACAACAATGACCGATCTGTAATATTATCGTCCTTCACTCTATATAAAGATAAACTAAATATCGATCGATATATTTACGTATATTGGCGAGTGAAGCGCCTTGAACATAAAACGAAAACATTCACCTATGTCCGTCCTATGACACAATAAAAAAAACAAAATTGATAATTATGGCATGATTGAACAAATCTATTCGAGATATCTCCGAATTTGACGATAACATTGTTGTTTGCCAAATGTTATCAATAAGAGGCGTTTAGTAATTATAAAAGATAAGAGCAAGTGGGCTACATCATTTTCCGCATGTGCACTGATTTTATTGCCACCATTAAAAACTTTAATGTGCTTACTTCTGATTATTATTTATATGAAGATAAGCTACCTACTTTGCCCAAAAGGTTATCATTGAAATTATTTATTTAGTGGATAAACCCAGAATGAAGTTTTATATAGCATGTCGCCCACTCTTTAATTTATATGATTATTATGGCTTCGTTTAACTATGATTGTCTAAACTTTACTGCCTGCTACAGCTTAGCATCGCATTTTCCAGACATCTCCTCAACTTCTTACGTTACTAAAATTCCTTTAACGCCAGATCTGCCAGATGTGTTGAAATTATAAAATTTGGAGCGGTGACTCTTTAAATTTTATAATTGCAACACATCTGACAGATCTGGCATTATTCTAAAAGAACGATTGGCTCAATTCATAGAAATGCAATTTTCCTTATGAGTCACATAAAAATGATGAGATCCTGTTCGTAACGGTTTATGCTGATTTCACCAAGATATTACTAACGTATTTATACGTAACTGCCTGATTATAATTGTTAATATATTATTTATTAAGTAATTGAATAATCCGCTTACCTCGGTGCCTATTAACGTAGGTCGTATATACAAGGTGGAGGTTTCTGAATGTGGTACCCACTCTTGGTCTATTTGCACCAGTCTTGATACACATTTAATTAGTTCTTCTCCGTTAAAAGTTGGTAACCCAGACCTTTGTGCTGCTAAATTCATCCTTTCCATGTTTAATTCTGGCCGAAACAATCGTATCTTATCATCGACCCCCCTGTACGCCTTCAGTCCTTCAAATAACTGTAACATATTTATAATAAGTTTATCTCCTTGCACACATGTAAACAGTTAGCTCCCTAGTGACATCATTCACATATATTAATGTAACAATATTGCGTTGATAAAGCGTGTAACGTCAATAAGAGCAATAATTCCTAGAAATTGTAAATATTCTCCCGAATCAATAAATGCATGCAATTTGTTTTCGCATTTGCATCCTTTATCTCTGCTACAAAAATGACTGCTTTGAGGAAAAGTTAAGTACCGGTGTTTTAAAGAAGTGTTGACATTTTAGAAATATGTAAGCACTGCTTCTAAGTAAATTAATTTAACTAATGAAATGTGAGTAGGTTATTAACATACTTGTATTGCATAATGTAGCGCTTTGGCAGCAGGGTGCAAACTCAAATTTTCAAATGGCATTATCTCTGGTTTCTGCCATCCTCCTAGTTGCTTGAAGAAGTTTATTTTGAGCATGTGATCGCTGAAAAATTTGCCGAAGCCAAGGTCTGTCACCTCGGGCTTCGGGTTGAGTTGGTATGGAGCAGCAAGCCTCACTTGTAAGTCCTCGTGCTGAAAAATATATGACCAGTTAAACGTTGAACTGAGCGCTGAACTCTGCTTACGTAACTAAAGTGACTTGTAGGCACTTGATTTATTTACTTTTACTGTTTTGTAAACTTATAGATAATATTAAATTGTTTATATTATGTGTAATAATTTATAAGGGAATTTTATTATAGTCATTATCACCTCGTAGCTTAGTTAAAGCGTCAGTCGATTACATCACATTTAATGTGTTTAAATTAGTATATTATGTAAACATTTAATACTGTAACAGTATAGTGTAACATCGTCATGGACGGTCACGTGTCAATTGGCATGGTCGATCCAAGTCTATACATATAGGTATCATGCAGTTCCCTCCTGACAAGTAAGTAGATAGCCGTTTAGAAGTACAGTTACATGCGTGCAAACAAACAAGATAAAGGTTCAAAACAGACATTTACGACGTAGGTACATTCGATTTAAAAACAATACATTACTTAGAATTATCTGCTTTAATGTTGTTTTAATAAATTATATACGTCAATAGCTGCGTAATGAAATCATAAACAATACATTTGTTGAATTCAATTAACTTGAAAGAAAAATAGTATCATCATGATTTAGCAATTTGATTATGACAGCTAATTAAAGTTTAACAAATGTTTTATGTTACCCCATTTCTTAATAAAAAATGAAGGAATTCGACCCCTACATAGTTGGGAAAAGGTTAGGCAGACTAAACTAAAAAAAAAACAAAAATATTTCTGAAAAAAAAAAACTGGTAACTTGTGTGAGATTTACATTCTGTAAGCTGGATCAGTTATTTTAGAGTGCTTTCAACACAAATCTGCTCTCCACAAGACAGTTTATATCAGGCATAAAATCAATTAATCATAAATTATGTTTCAGATATTTTGTTAATACATTACTAAATCGCGATCGAGCTTACCTTGAACGAGATTTCAGGCGTAATATGTGGGCGGGGCTTCTCAGCGGGCGTGGCTATAGAGGGCGCCACGTGTTCCGGCTGCGCTTGCGCCGCATTCTCTTCCAACTCCTTATAGCGCAGTGAGGAACTGCAGTAACGAACCATTTGCAACTTGTGCTGGTTCTCGAAGATCCATTTCACTAATACCTGCAAACATTTACATAAATAAATAACATTATAAACGTAAAACGTAATGAACCAATTCAGTCTAGTTTCACTATTGTCGCTTGAGACAATATAACTAATTAATTTGTATCGACCCCGAAAGGTCCCCCTTTCGATCGATTGGTCGATACAAAATTCTAGCTACTTGCCGTTTTACCTAGGTAATGTAATGGATAGTTACAGCTTGCTGCTTGTAACACAGAATTAAATACATTTGAATAGTTAACTATTTTTTTGGATCATTTATTCGGTTGTGGAATGCAGTTCATCCAAGGGATTAATTGCAGAGAATTGTGTTTGTTTTTGGGCTTATCGTCTGTAACTAGTTCCATTTTATTATTAAATTATTCTATTTCTTAGAAATTCAATGATATCCTACCCCTCGGCTCTTTTTACCGTCAAAAAAATATGGTTCAACCATGTTATCAATCGATAATTTAATTATGCCTTCTCAACTACGATAAACAACCGGTAACTTTGAAATTCGCTTTACCAATTCTCGTATTTAGTTTAGATATTAAAATATTTTAATTTGTAGGAAAGTAACTTTTTTAATCTAGGTACACCGTTTCCTTAAACAATTAGGGAATAATTAAAAACAAAAGCTTACCTGACTGCGGCGAATAGGCATCTTTATCACTAAATAATAACACTTCACAATTTATCGTTTTATTATATTGATCACAAAACACTTCTTTAAAAGTACTGCAAAAATAAGTATTATTTTCGAATTAGTGTGCACTGTTCGATATAATGTACATTCACAACTTGCCTCAAGTTAACTGACTTCACTGGATCAAAGCACAAACATTTAAACAGCAAATGATGATAAGATTGTGGCTGACCTGTGTGTGACGTGCTCATTCATAATCAACACAAATTATAAAATATTATATGATAAGGCAGTATTTAATCAAAATATGGATTACGCACTGAGAGTTATTTATTTGGCGGTACGACATGTACGCGATTGTCGAACGGCCGGCGGTTCACACAAAACTAAGGAGCAGCACTGCGTAGCTCCTTGCGGCGGCGTCGTGAGGTCGAGTGAAATGCCTGTATTAGGTCACCGAGCTTCCACGTTCATACACATTTAAATGAATATGTTAATACCCCTGGCAAATAAATGCTTATTTACGCACGAAACCTAATTTACATTAAGAATTATTCTACATAATAATACATACAAACTCGAACTGACAAAAGACGAAATCGTCCAAATATCTATAGACCATTGTAAGGGTAACAATTACAATACAAACACTCGTTCGATAAGATGCTCGATTTTTTCATAAAAGTGTAATCTGTTCAGTGTGTGACACTACGAACTAATGTGAAAATACTTTCTATGTACGACAGGTCTGCCTTCAGCATTGACGTGACAGGAAAAGCATCCAAAAAATATCATTTCGTGTGAATTCTAATGACGCCATACAATACAAGGCGAACGTCATAAAGTGCGTTATTATTTTAATTTTGTTGTAGTTAGCAATAAGTAAATTGTGAATTTATGACGCAAAACTATATCTAAAACAAAACAAAACAGTTTCATAATATCAGAGTTATTATTAACTACTCAACAAATAAATTTACATTTTATTAATAAAATAATCGAATACTGTGTAACTACTTACATTTATGTCTACGAAAATGCATTAAATATCTACGTAGATATAACGAGTAATAAAATTCATATAACATTTTTATGTAAGAATTCAGTACAAGTTGGGCACCCTCAGAGATTGTTTGTCTTCATTTTTAGCGTGTTTCTTCAGCATGTCCATAACTTCATTGTCGTATTCCTTTGGCGTGGGCTGCTTGCCCACCATCCAGTAGAACAGATCCCAGTCGTTGCTCACCGAATTGATAAGGCGATCATACATCATTGTCTGCTCTTCAGTCAGCGACTGCAAGTGCTTCTTGGCGAAAGTGCTCAGCAGGAGATCATTCTCCAACATACCTCTCTTGCGGGATTGGTACACGAGCCTGAAACCGTAGAAATTGTTGAGTTATTATTGGAAATAAAATATGCCATCAGAAAAGGTATGCTTTCCTAACACGCTCGAAGCGCCACAGAATAACCCCCCACAGATCTATTTTTTTTTAGTCCCGCGCGCTTAGTGGTAGTGGTACACAGGTGGATTTTCGAGATGGGGCAGTAAGGAGAGCTACCTTAACCGTTGTAGCTACAGAAAAACGGCCTTAGGAGGCTGTCCTTAACTTTTTGATGCATTCACAGATTTTGTCTATATGTCTTTCATTGACTTGAGTGTGCCCTGGCGGCTGAAAGTATGTCATGCTCACTCAGATGTCTCGCTGATGGTGGCGTGTGTGTTGGATCATTTAGCTCCCTTCAAAATGGTTGAGCTGAATGGTGCTAATACATGCGTCATGTTCGTGAACGGGCGCCGTCAGTTGGGACTGGTCATCTCACTCGCTTCCGCCTAGCATTCGTGATTTAAAAACTATTTCTGCTTTCAAATATCGATATATTTATTATTATTAATATATAATTATACTTAATATTTATATATATATTTATATATATATAAATATACGTGTATTTCCTTATAATATTAATACTTGCACTACCCTATGGGTTAAGGGGGTATCACCCCCTTAAGGGATTTCCCATACAAACTTTCATCCCTTATATCACCTCCATATAAGGGATGAAAGTTTGTATAGGAAACCCAGCATTTCTTATGTTAACGATATGAAAATTTTAATTTATGCTTTTGGTAAGAAATAAGGAAATACGCGTATCAGAGTTTTTGTAAAATCAACCCCAAAAGCGGTAAAATAGGGGTTGAATTTAAAATTTCCATGTAATATCGATTTTTTTGTCTTATTTTTAAGAGATTTTAAAATTTGGCAAGGAGGTAGATGGCATCCTGGAGAAAGACATAGGGTACTTTTTGTCTCAAAAATAACCATTATAATGCAGGGTTTCCCATACAAACTTTCATCCCTTATCACCTCCATATAAGGGATGAAAGTTTGTATGGGACACCCAGCATTTATTATGTTAGCGATATGTTGCTTTTGGTAAAAAATAAAGAATACGCATATCAGAGTTTTTGTAAAATCAACCCCCAAAGGGGTAAAATAGGGGTTGAATTAAAAATTTTCATGTAATATTGATTTTTTTGTGTCTTATTTTTAAGAGATTGTAAATATACTTCATATTCATAGCCCGTATCTTGAATTAACATTTAATCTTTATTTCATTACAATCGGCCCAGTCTGTCAAAAGTTCAAAGAAGAGTATCACCAAACCTTTGCCCGCCTGTGGCTGCCTGTGTGTGGCGTTTTACCCTCGAGTCTGCCTGCTATTGTAAAAGAAAAACATTTCCCTCAATCTTTTTCTCGTAATTTTTTTAATACTTATCATACCTTACTATATACGTAACGCTCAATTCTCATGTCTATTTCTGCAATGGGCAATAAATGCTTGCGTCTTTAAACGAATGTCCAAAAACATAATTTTTGGTACCTACTTTCAAACTCAAATAGCAGCCAGGGGGTTAATTGTAGACTTTCGTTGTAATATAAAAAATGCTCAGGACGTTACTTTCCATAAGAAAAAACCTCATCAACCTACTCCAATCTGTCAAATTTTCCCAATCAACATTGAACCTTATCCTTTAGCGATAAAGTTGAACATCGATTACAGTTTGGACATCATTCATTTCGTACCCAAAAATTAAAGTGCAGGCCAGAAAAAAAAAGGTTTTTTCTTATGGAAAGTAACGTCCTGAGCATTTTTTATATTACAACGAAAGTCTACAATTAACCCCCTGGCTGCTATTTGAGTTTGAAAGTAGGTACCAAAAATTATGTTTTTGGACATTCGTTTAAAGACGCAAGCATTTATTGCCCATTGCAGAAATAGACATGAGAATTGAGCGTTACGTATACAGGGTGGCAGGGACATCGACGCGAAGCCGGTTACCATGGATTCAGTACATGATTCTGAACCCCCCTGCGTTGAAATTTTTCGTCGGTTATTAAATAAAAAAACAGCTGTTCCATAGAAAAGTGTAATACCTACGCGGTCAAATGTATGGAGCAGCAGATTTTTTTTAAAATAACCAACGAAAAATTTCAACGCAGGGGGGTTCAGAATCATGTACTGAATCTTTAGGGGTATGAGGAACAGGGTGTAAAGTTCACTCATCCACCATAGAAAAGGGAGGATCCTCCAACCAGACGGGTTGTTATGTCTGGCGGGCAACTGCCCATATGTTGATTTCGGATAGTCTTATCTATGTTATTCGCTCAGTAAACTCTAACTGCGAGATGTAGGAATTTTGTGACGTCATGTCTTTTTGTTTCGTAGTTATTTTTGTATGTGGCGGTCTAACCGCTACATCACTCCCCTCCGGAGACCGGAGGTCGATAGTGGGCTGAGTCTTGGATCTTGCGATGCTTCACAGTGCCAGCTGTGGTTCCAGTGAGTCGGAACCGGGTGCCGCTCAGTTCACAGTGGGTCGGAACTGTCTGCAGTGATTGCGGCGATGGTGATTGTGGTTCCAGTGAGTCGGAACCGGGTGCCGCACAGTTCACGGTGGGTCGGAACTGTTTGCGGTGATTGCGGCGATTGTGGTGATTGCGGTGATTGAGGTGATTGCGGTGATTGCGGTGATTGCGGTGATTCCCCAGTGAGTCGGGGTGATGTGGCTGAGGGTGATGACCAGGAATGCGCGTTCGCTGCATGCTGGTGGTCAGGATACCCGTTGAAGCCGTGGGTGCTGGCTGGCTGTGTGACTCGCCTCACGAAAGCTTGCGGGAGTGATGATGATGACGTCACGCTGAAGTAGTTGCACGAAGGCTGCGTTGACGTTCATACTCGGGGTCACCAATTTAGGGGTATGAGGAACAGGGTGTAAAGTTCACTCATCCCCCATAGAAAAGGGAGGATCCTCCAACCAGACGGGTATTATGTCTGGCGGGCAACTGCCCATATGTTGATTTCGGATAGTCTTATCTATGTTATTCGCTCAGTAAACTCTAACTGCGAGATGTAGGAATTGTGTGACGTCATGTCTTTTTGTTTCGTAGTTATTTTTGTATGTGGCGGTCTAACCGCTACAAATCCATGGTAATCGGCTTCGCGTCGATGTCCCTGCCACCCCGTATAGTAAGGTATGATAAGTATTAAAAAAATTACGAGAAAAAGATTGAGGGAAATGTTTTTCTTTTACAATAGCAGGCAGACTCGAGGGTAAAACGCCACACACAGGCAGCCACAGGCGGGCAAAGGTGTGGTGATACTCTTCTTTGAAAAGAGCAACAATGCCCTGCTTAAGAATTATAGGCCCATCGCACTTCTGAACCATGTCTACAAGGTCTTTTCAAGAGTCATCACGAACCGTCTCGCGCGCAGGTTTGACGACTTCCAGCCTCCCGAATAAGCTGGATTCTGTAAAGGCTTTAGCACCTTAGACCACATACATACTCTGCGGCAAGCTATACAGAAGATTGAAGAGTATGACTTTTTTTTTTTTTGGGTGGGATATCATCAAATGACTTCTCCCGCTCTGGGCGGAGCGGAAGGGCGTGTCAGACTTTTACTGACTAAAACCCACCCGTGTTCCTTCCCTTGCCTAGACCGGGGCCACGGTTTCCCCTAAGGACTTATCCGCAACCCCAGTAAGAGTATGACCTGCCTCTCTGCATAGCGTTTGTGAACTACAAAAAAGCCTTCGATTCGATCGAGACTTAGGCTGTACTATAGTATCTTCAACGGTGCCAGGTGCACTTTCGGTAAACCAAGGTGTTGCAGTGTCCATATAAAAACACTACTACTATGTCGTTCCGATTCTAGGACCAGACCTCGTAAATTATGCTTCTGCAGCGAGATCAGGTGAGACAGAGAGACGTTATCTCTCCCAAACTGTTCACCGCTGCATTGGTGGGTTTTCAAGGTTCTGGACAGGAAAGGCGTAGCAATCAACTTCAATGGCAACTACGTCACTTACCTTCGGTTTGCCGACGATATAGTAGTCATGGCTGAGATAGTCTCAGCCATGACTACTTTATCGGAGGACCAGTACAATGCTCGATGACCTCAGTAGAGCTTCCGAAAGAGAAAGTCTTAAAACGAACATAGATAAAACTAAGTTCATGTCAAATGGCCCTCATGAAGATCGGAGACTTTACAATCGAAGTTATGGACGACTACGTTAACCTAGGACAAACTGTCCAGTTAGGTAGGTCCAATTTCGAGGTCAATCGTGGAATCCGAATCCTTGGCTGGGCAGTTTTCGGGAAGCTACTCTATATCTTCTCTTCTCACATGTTGCCAGTGATGACCTATGGAACTGAAACGTGGTCGCTTACAACGGGCTTCGTTAGAACGCTGAAAGTCGCCTATAGGGCAATGGAGAGGGTTATGCTTGGAGATTTCTTGACAACGTGATCGAATTAGAAATGGAGAGATCGGTAGGAGAACCAAGGCAATCGACATAACCCGAAGAATTGCTAAACTTATATGGCAGTGGGCAGCCCACATTGCTCGCAGAAAAGATAACCGATGGGCATGAGGCCGAAACGTTCTGAAGTGGCAACCACGTACCGGAAGACGAAGCGTGGAGGTTCAAGGTGGAGGTTCTTACGGTCTTCACCAAGCCAATGATTTAGTAAAGACTGCAGGAATCCGCTGGATGCGAGAATCACAGAACCAGTCGAAGTGGCGATGTTTGGGGGAGGCCTATGTCCAGCAGTGGAAATCTTCCAGCTGAAATTATGATGATGAAAATGAAATGATGATGATGAAGGTTGTTTCTCGTTTTAAACATTATTGTAATGCTCAAAATAAGTTTTTTAATATTTTCTTTTTCAACCTTAAATAGCAGCGGAAGGGTTAATTGTATACTTTCATTGTTAGAGTAAAAAATGTTGAGGGTGCTATTTTCCATAAGAAAACCATGTTTTTTTTTCTGGCCGGCACTTTATTTTTTGGGTACAAAATGTTCGACACTTGAATGATGTCCTTTGATAGATTGTAGTAACTTGATGTGCTGGCGTCTGTACTTAAGTATTATGTGTTCAATGGCGGCACTAGAGTAGCTATTACAAATTAATAATATTATTAATAGGAAAATTAATAATTAGTATTTTAAGTAAGGCATTTAGAGTCATATTTAAATCAGTTTTTTTGTTTTTTTCACCGGGCCATAGTGTGAGTATAACAACAATGTATCATAACAACAATGTTAAGAGCATTGTTGTGTTTCGGCAGTTAGAGATAAGATAGCCAGTTCCTCTATGGTTGAGATTTCCACCTTCGGCCTAATCATCACTTATCATCAGGTGAGATGCAGGCCCAGAGCTTCCCCGTTGTGGGTAAAAAAAAGAGTAGGACTAGCGCCCTGTCGCAATGGGTAGCTCGCCATCCGATAAGGACCAGGCCCGTGTCGACGGCGCGTTCTGTTCCACGCGTGCCATAAAGAGATTTGCCGAGCCTGCCAGGGTTGCGGGAAAGTCCTAAGGGGAGACCGTGGCCCCTGGCAGCGTACAGGCAACTGATGGAACACGGGTGGGTTTTAGTCAGTAAGAGTCTGACACGCCCTTCCGCTCCATCCAGAGCGGGAGAAGTTAATGATGATACCTCAAAAAAAAAAAAGCGGAATCCTTTTTTTTTTTCTCTCAAAGCTGTGCTTGCTCGGCTGCCCGAATTTACAAATCTGGATTGAGAACATACTTAACTTTTCAATTGAAAAAGAAGAAAGAAGGTAGGTATATGGAAAGGCCATGACCTGGGTTAGGACATAGGATACTCTGAAATTCTGAATCCCGGTAGCACGTTCCTGTGGGATATTTTCCGACATCCACGCGGGCGAAGCCGCGGGCAAAAGCTAGTAAAGCTATATGGGAAAGTCTAGAAAACCAAGAAATCCCCACACAATACATAAAAAACATCAAAACTATTTACTCCAACACTAAAGCAAGAATACAACAATAAAGTTTGGGGGGGAAACCTTCAATATAAATAGAGGTGTCAGGCAAGGAGACCCACTGTCCCCCAAGCTTTTCTCTGCAGTATTGGAGAATATATTCAGAAAGATGGAATGGGACCAACTTGTTTTAAGCATTGATGGACGAAGACTAAACCACTTAAGAATCGCAGACGATATTGTTGTCGCCGAAGAAAACCCTGAAAAGTTAGAGAAAATGATCCAAGACCTAAACAGGGAAAGCGAGAAAATAGAAGCTATTCATGAATATCACCAAGACCATGCTTCTGACAAACTCTGATAACTGAGTTATAACAATAAATAACGAACCCCTCGAATACGTGGAAGAGTACATATACCTGGGACAGATCATCTCGTTCAAGGATCAGACGGACAAGGAAATCAAAAGGCGAATAGCAAACGGCTGGAAAAAATACCGGTCACTTAAAGAAATCATGAAGGCCAACGACCTTAGCATCATCGGTACAAAACGGAAAGTCTACAACACTTGCATTTTACCTTGTATCACATATGGCTGTGAAACATGGTCTCTTTCAAAACACCACTGAGGTAAGCTGCAATACTGTCAAAGAGCGATGGAAAGAAGCTTGATAGGCATCAAGAAACAAGACAGGAAACGAAACACCTATATAAGAGCCAAGACAAGAGTTATGGATGTACGTACGAAGATAGACCGACTAAAATAGAGATGGACAGGCCACATGTTAAGGAGCACACAGGAAAAGTGGAGTAAAATTGTGACAGACTGGTATCCCAGAGATGGAAAAAGGAAGCAGGGAAGACCACTTAAGAGATGGGAAGACGAGTTGAAGCTTACAGCGGGCCCTTACTGGAGAAGGGTTGCCAGGGATAGAACACAATGGAAAATGTTAGTGGAGGCCTATGCCAAGAGGCACACTGAACTTAGAGATAACAAATACCTACGTTAAAACAGACGGAACTTCAGGATCTAGGGCTTATTGATTGATTGAAGCAAATTTAAACGCGATAAAAAAATCGCGTTTGAAAATAGTCAAGTTTGGTTTTTTACAATACACATTTTAGCTTAAATTCTTATTTACTTTAGCATCTCGAAAATGGTGTGTCCTATCGCACAAATAATGAAAATTTCGACCCCCTTTATTAAACCCTGAAACCCCTAAAACTCAACATATAGGTAATATTTTTTTATATTTTCCATAAAAAAGTGAAAAATTCCATATAAAAACACGACGCTGCCCCACTACGCGCTTCAGGCTCTAAAAAAATTCACGAGGTAGGGCAAACAAATAACACATGGAATCGCGGGGATCCCTTCTTTTCGCATAATGTTCTGTTATCAATAGTAAATTATACGACATTTTAGTAAATAAGCTATGTTAAATTAATCCTGATTTTAATACTAAAAGTATTGTTTTGACTATTGTAGTACCGACTGAGTTCGTGGATGGCACGACTAACCAATCACGGCGCATTACTTGGAACGGAGGTATAATGGTGGGGGAAAACGCCATCTTGTTTGTCGTGCCAGTCCGGCGAGCTCAGTCGTGGATAAGACGTCGAGATACGAGTACTTAGGCTCGTGCTATGTTTTAAAGATACCTAGTGTTGATTGTGAGGTATATCTGATTTTGTGTGTTGGATGGAGGAATACAATATGTAAGTACATGAACAAGTGCCTATTATTTCTGAAACCTTATTTTCAAAAGCCATGAACTAGAATGATAGTTAATTTTCATATTTAAACTATTACTAGACTCTGTAAGAATACGGAGTCTACATCTCAGAAGTGGGTAAAGATTCCTGTCTTGGCTAGTTAAATATTTTTCTACCCTTAATTATCATGTGGGTTTATTTTATTTTTCCTACTAATTTGTTGTTATATTTCTTCTACGTTATCAATTTGTTTTGGTTCTTGACTGTTCAAATCACATTGATATTCTTATTTAAAGTAAAAACAAAAATTAACGTTTTGTTTTATTGTGTTGTAATGAAACACGACCTAGCTACGTTTTTCTAAAAATTTGCTTAACACTTTGAGGGACACTAAACACCCCAGACCCCAGATGTAATAACAATAAAAATTCTATTGTCTCGTTCAGTGCCCTTCAACTGATTAATACTCGTATAGACCTACATACTTTGATTTCTTTTAATATAATTTTATTGTTTTATGTAATAAAACATCGTGGATCGAGGCTGGCGGACCGCCGAGCATCGAGCCGGGCGGACCGCCGAGCATCGAGCCGAGCGGACCTCCGAGCATCGAGGCTGGCGGACCGCCGAACATCGAGCCGGCTGGACCGCCGAACATCGAGCCGAGTGGACCTCCGAGCATCGAGGCTGGCGGACCGCCGAGCATCGAGCCGGCTGGACCGCCGAACATCGAGCCGGCTGGACCGCCGAACATCGAGCCGGCTGAACCGCCGAACATCGAGCCGGCTGGACCGCCGTGCATCGAGCCGGCTGGACCGCCGTGCATCGAGCCGGCTGGACCGCCGAGCATCGAGCAGGCTGGACCGCCGAGCATCGAGCAGGCTGGACCGCCGAGCATCGAGCCGGCTGGACCGCCGAGCATCGAGCCGGCTGGACCGCCGAGCATCGAGCCGGGAGGACCGCCGAGCATCGAGCCGGCTGGACCGCCGAGCATCGAGCCGGCTGGACCGCCGAGCATCGAGCCGGCTGGACCGCCGAGCATCGAGCCGGCTAGACCGCCGAGTATCGAGCTGGCTAGACCGCCGAGTATCGAGCTGGCTAGACCGCCGAGCATCGAGCCGGCTGGACCGCCGAGCATCGAGCAGGCTGGACCGCCGAGCATCGAGCAGGCTGGACCGCCGAGCATCAGGACAACTCTCTCCTGGCCGTGCAAGCTGCAACTCGCCAAGAAGCTGTAAGAGCTGCCGTTCGCGTAGCTCAATAAGGCAGCCGCAAGCTAGCGTGGTGAGAAACTTGCTAGCCGCAGACCACAGGTGAGTTGACTTCTCCATTTGGATTATCTATTTTTTCGGAAGTTGTCAATGTTTTAAAATCTATGGCTAATAATGGTGCCGACAAATTAGGTTCCCTGAACATCTCGATTCCGGAATATGACCCAAGTAAACGGGAACAGACAATGACTATGTCGCTTCATAAAGTCAACGAGTGCGCAACCATTTATATGTGGTCGGAGAAGCAAGTAATTCATTTTACATTACCAAAACTAAAGGGTATTGCCCAAAGATGGTACAAGGGGCCTTCCGTCAGTCCTGTTTACTTGGGCTGAATGGCAGGAGAAACTTTTGGCTACTTTTCCATCACATGAAAATTATGGCCAAATGCTGAGCGATAATTATGTTGGCCGAGCGGGCTAAGTTCACGGACTCCTTAGAAGAGTATTATTATGACAAACCGCCCCTAATCAATAGATATGGTGTAATTGGGAAAAGGGCAGTCGAATGCACTTTGCATGGCATCGACGACCGGTCGGTTAGATTAGGTGCTGAGGTAGCTCAATTTTTCCACCCTAAAATAAAACTCCTTTCGTATTTGCATAATGCTTGAAATAATAAATTCAACAACGAGCATAAACTATATAGCTACTGGTC
The DNA here is from genome assembly GCA_948150665.1 of Conistra vaccinii. Classification (NCBI taxonomy): domain Eukaryota; kingdom Metazoa; phylum Arthropoda; class Insecta; order Lepidoptera; family Noctuidae; genus Conistra; species Conistra vaccinii. The sequence goes on along the minus strand of OX411324.1, from coordinate 14,291,628 downwards.
AACCTTAAAAATACCAAAATAGCTCAAACCCTAGGCGGCCTACACGTTGTTCAAATTGCATAAAGGAGGGTCATGTCACATTTCAGTGCACTCGTCCCGTTAAGAAGTGTAGTCCATGCAATAGAATAGGTCATGAGGTAGAAGAGTAGGGATTGATTCTTCAAAAATAACCACCCGGTGTCGAAACCCGGCTTTTGCATAACGTTTATAGATTTTGGGAGTTAATGCTCAATATTTAGGTTGTCAGCATTTCGAAATGAAAGTTCGAGTTTTAGTGCCAATAACTTTCCGTTTGAGTTATATACTCGTAGTACTACACTAGCGAAGCTACAACTTTCATTAGAGCCAATCAATATTCAATCTTCTTAGCCTTTTCCCAACTGTCTTGGGGTTGGCTTCCGGTCTGGCCGGATGCGACTGAGTGCCAGTGTTTTGTATGGAGAGACTGCCTATCTGACCTCCACAACCCAGTAACTAACTGGGTACTTAATACGATACCCCTTGGTAAGACTGGTGATACCTCAAAATTAAAGTTATCTCTTTACTTTTCTTACATAAACGCCACATATCTTAAGATCAAGTAGTAGACCCAAAGAGCTATCGCTATACAAACTAAATTATCAATGTTTTGCAGAAATAGAACTATAATAGGTATTTTCGGTCGTAGTATTGTAGCTGAAAAACAGTCTATTACAAATATTTAAATTCAAAAAGTATGTAATAAGTTGCTACTACACAAATGCAAAAGAAAATAAAATTACAGTTAATTTATCTATCAACACGTTGACACAATAAAATATTTGCAAATCTACGAAATTCAACAACACCTCATTCAATCTCATTCTCGGCTACGCATTTTTCTCCCGGTAACAATTTGCTCGAGGAGGGCTCGCCCCGCGCCGTAGGGAGTGCGGAAACCCCGATTGATCTGACCCACCATGCCAGTGGCATAGTGGCACTGTTCTCCTCTGAATTACTCTATAGGTGTGCATTTTTGGGATGTTTTCTTATCTTATGAGGGATTTAATTCCTGAAAGAAGAATTAAATAAACCCAAGTAGAGTCAGCTGGTAGGAATGGGGCTGCATCAGGGTCGTGATGTCGTTACTCAAGTAACAAAGTTCGGTACTATAAAGGTCCTGAGAACGTTTTAGAACGTGCTAATTAGTATTAATGATTAGTACTGTAATGGTTTTGTAAAAGTTTGCAGAACCCCAAAGCGGCCCTAGTTTGATCACTCATTTGTTCTATAAACATGACATCAAGGCCGTCACGGTGATAAATCAGCTCTATAGTTGAAATGTAAAAGTGTCGAAAAACGCTTTTTGGTGCTAAGATGGTGCTGTCTGCGACGTTCGTGTCGCGAATTTACATTATAAAAGTAAACAAAACATGGTTGTGGTGCTATTATGCGACATAAACGATGCCAGTGATCTTTTTATCATATTTGTAAGTGTCATAGAACACAAAATATATCGGATAATTATTCTATATGACATTTGCCATTGTTCCTTAAAGTAAAATAAAAGGGACATGCTACAAAATATTCATGGACCGTAACTCTGTCATAACTTGCACTTAAATTATTGTATCGATAAAATCAATATGCTAATTTCAAATTTGACAATTCGCCCTTCTTAATTTTCGTGTTTTAATTAAAAGTAAATTAATAAAATAAGGACTTGTCCCGACTATGGCTGCTATAGTACACATTGGCTCCAGCCATGGTGCTAATGTACTATCATGGCAGAAAACAGCAGCCATATTTTCACTAAAAATGAAACAGGGTTCATTGATTAAATATAAAATAGTGTACTCAAAATAAATTTATTTGTATAGTTGCATTAAATGCACCCTGGGGCATACTTTGGGATTAGGTCGTAATAAAATATAAAAAAAAAATACTACTGTTAAAATTGATACTGAAAATATAGTTTTAGTTTAGATCTAATTAGTCCATTACTTATTAATTTTAGTGCTTTTGTGTTACGCTTTAGTCTTAGCGATGACACAAACTCACTGAATAGAGCTGTTAACAATTTAATACTATGGCACTATTTAGTACTATGGAAGAGTTTTCATTACTTTTACAGAACTGGCCCCATAGCGATGTTGAGGGAGCTAAAAGGTTACGTAATGGTTGTGCAAGGTACTTTAGTAGTGCAGATTGATCCTGTAATTGCGTTTTCGATACCGCTACAATACTCGTGCTGTAGAAATTATTTTGACGCATTATTAATGCAAAATATATGAGTACATTAATGTGTCAGTAAGGTCGTGTAGAAGTCTTAATGGTACCATAATCGCTTTTTGCATATCTATTACAGTGCAACACTTTAAAGATTCCTTTGTATGGATTTGTAAGCGTTTTAAAAGCTTAATTATGGAACTTAAAAACTCTTTAATCTTTAAAACCAAAACGCTCTGTTAAAACCCTTTATAGTGCAAGCAGTCACAATAGGTACTATTATGGGCGTACTATATCACTGTCTGGTGATTAAACGCTTTGATTATAGCAGCATTTGTTACTTGGGTAGTGATTACGATTAGTTAACTCAGTTTACAGCTCAAGGCGCAGATAGTGAGATTCAAAGAATAGTTAGAATTCTACATATTAACATAGAAACGACATTAACATTTATTGTTATTTCTACATTTATATCTGTGATCCGTATGGTTTACAGGTAAATACTTTTCTATGCTAACCTAAGGGGTCCTCGGTTTGATGACGTACTCAAATTATATGTTGAAGAATAATGAAGTGTGTTGGCTGCTTGAAATTAAAATGCAATGATCTTCTAGCTGATGTTCAGTATGCATAGTAGCATAAATCGAACACCATAGAGGCTCTATTCGGCATTAGACTATCGGGTCCAAGTGACTGGAAGTGTTTCCGACCTGTCAGACGACTTATCTGGTCTTTTAAACCTACTTTTACTTATAAGCTGTTAGAAGCTTATCAGACAGGCTTATCACAAATTACAAATTTTACCCCATGTCAAATTGAGGATATTGCCCGAACATGAAAATCTAACTGGTCTTACTTGACAGTTTGTTTCAAGTGACAAAATTGAGGCGTGGTTCAATTTTAATACAACACATGACATTTCGTCTGGCAATGACAGCGAATAACCTAATTAGGTGTTCTTACAGCAAATGTCAATATTATTATTCAATTTGGGATTAAAAAACCTTTACCTGTTACAGTTTTATTTACAGGTTTACCTTTAAAGTTTCTGGGCCATGAAATAATGCCCGTGTATACATATTTGTGATTAACGAACCTTTATCTGTTTCAGTTTTACTTACAAAATTACATTTCAAGTTTTTGGGACATTAAATAATGCCCGTATAATATACATATCGAGCCATGAAATAATGCTCGTGGGCCATGAAATAATGCCCGTATATGTACTCCGAGCCATGAAATAATGCTCGTTTCTAATTAAAGTGGGCTTGAAATACAGCCCGTATATACATATTTGTGACTAGAGCTTCTGCTCGCGACTTCGTCCGCGTGGAATAGTTACTTTGGGCTAACGCAAAAAAAAAACCCCGATTTTGAAACATCCTTCATTGGTACTCCGCTCCTATTGGTCCTAGCGTGATGATATATAGCCTACAGCCTTACTCGATAAATAAGCTAACTACCACTGAAAAATTCTTCAAATCGGACCAGTAGTTTCGGAGCCTATTCGGTACAAACAAACAAACAAACAAAAAATCTTTCCTTTTTATAATAGAAGTATAGATTAACAAACTTTTATCTGTTTCAGTTTTGCTTACAGGTTTACCCTTCATGTTTCTGGGCCATGAAATAATGCCCGTATATGTACATCGAGCCATGAAATAATGCTCGTGGGCCATGAAATAATGCCCGTATATCTATTTCGAGCCATGAAATAATGCTCGTGGGCCATGAAATAATGCCCGTATATCTACATCGAGCCGTGAAATAATGCTTGTTTCTAATTATAGTGGGCCATGAAATACTGCCCAAAATTGTGATTTGTAATTTGTAAATAAAATAATAATCAAATGTTTATAAAATAACAGTTGTACCTATAATAATTCGATCAGTTGTTTTCTTGGCACTTAATATAACAGTTGATATGCTGTATAATGTGATACGTGTGCATAAAATAATTACCGTACTATTTGGATGTATTAATTTGGTCGATAATTAATTGTCGTCGATAATATTTTGGCTAGGTATATTGAAGTTGTTTGTGTTCACGAATTTTACACGAGGACTTGTAATGTACCTTGGATGGCCGACTGTTATCAATAGTAAATTATACGACATTTTAGTAAATAAGCTATGTTAAATTAATCCTGATTTTAATACTAAAAGTATTGTTTTGACTATTGTAGTACCGACTGAGTTCGTGGATGGCACGACTAACCAATCACGGCGCATTACTTGGAACGGAGGTATAATGGTGGGGGAAAACGCCATCTTGTTTGTCGTGCCAGTCCGGCGAGCTCAGTCGTGGATAAGACGTCGAGATACGAGTACTTAGGCTCGTGCTATGTTTTAAAGATACCTAGTGTTGATTGTGAGGTATATCTGATTTTGTGTGTTGGATGGAGGAATACAATATGTAAGTACATGAACAAGTGCCTATTATTTCTGAAACCTTATTTTCAAAAGCCATGAACTAGAATGATAGTTAATTTTCATATTTAAACTATTACTAGACTCTGTAAGAATACGGAGTCTACAGTTCTTTGTCCTAATATACTTCGGCATAACGATTTTGGCACAATTTGTTTTGGCATAATAAAACTTCGGCATAATTTTTTTAGGCATACATTTTATGTTGGCATAATCATCTTAAAGACTAATTTGTTTTGGCATAAATTTGATTCGCATAACGTTAGTAGGGCTAATGACTATTAGCATAATAATATTATTATGCATATAATCTTATTTGTTAACCGACTTCCAAAAGGAGGAGGTTCTCAATTCGTCTGTATGTTTTTTTTTTGTATGTTTGTTACGCGATTTCTCCGTCAATTGTGGACCGATTTTGAAAATTGTTTTTTTGTTTGAAAGGGTATGCTCCCGAAGTGGTCCCATATTAAGTTTATTAACTTTACTTGGATAGTTTTTGAGTTAGCTTCAATAATACGTATTTTTCCCACTTAGTTTATATTGATGATATTATGATAACTTCCAATCACTGTTATTTACATAGCAGGTTAGTGGTATTCGAATTTGTATGGGGTAGGTACCACAACTAAAAAGTGCAAAATAAAAACTTTTTACAAAAAAAGAACAACCGACTTCCAAAAAAGACACTACAAAGTCAAAAATAACTTTAATTTCGGAAGTCGGTGGCAAAAAACGAAAGTTCAAAACCAAATACACCGACTTCCGAAATTAAAGTTATTTTAGGTTAGATTTAGGCATATCTTATTTGTTTAGATTAGGATTAGGTTAGGTTAGGTTAGAACTGTGACCAACTGCGCGCGAGCCGAGCGAGCGAAGCGAGCGGTGCCGCGGCAGCGGCCGGCGAGCGCTACCTCGAAATATTATGCTTTAGAACTTTATGCTTAATAAATGTATGCTTTTTATGCGAAAATATAATTATGCGAAACAAAATTATACTAAGTTATATTAGGTCTTAAAATTTTATGCAAATGGATAGGGAACCGGAATCGCGATCGTCAAATTCGATTTTAGCTGTGTCAAAATTATTTTTGATTGTTATTTTGTTTTTAATTATTTGCACCATAAATAAACCTTTATTTCATTGTTGTTTTCTTATTCATTTTATTAATGCTGATTATTACTCGTAAAGTTCGTTTTAATACAGAAATCGTACTTTAACATTACTACCATACGAAATGTAAGAGAATTTATGAGAATTTTCTGGGAAATATTCTCGGGAATGTTCTCGCTCAGGAGAATTTACTGAGAATTTAAGTTGTGGAGTAGTTTATTTTGAACTCAAATTTCGTAAAACGTTCAAATGCACTAAAAACTATTAAGTACCTACTCTAAAAAAACTGATTCAATAGTCATCCAATTTTTTAATTCTCTTATATTCCCTTTCAAAAGAATGTTCTCGAGAACTTAACAGCAAAGTTCACGCAAGGAGAATATTCTCGGGAATTGCCCACACTACTCGCAATGCAGTCAGCTGCCTAAGCGCTATTGTTACTTTTCACCCTGCGCGCGTGGGGTAGGTATTAAACAAGACTGTTATTACGTAACTCCAGTCTCATTCCACTTTTGCAGTAAGCAATAACATGTTATGATAGTAAATTAAATAATAACTGTCATTATGATTACACGGAACCACTTGACTGATGAATGTAGGTATACCTACATTTCAAATTATAATATTCCACTGATGAATGAATGATCATGATGAAGAATATGGCAGACTTGCAACTTGTAACCATGGGCGCCGGGAGCGGGGTGCACTTGCACCTCCCTGCTGGCTTCAAAATAAAATATAGGTGTAAAAACATTCAGAACTAAATAAATATCCGAAAACGCCTAACACAATACGTCAATACCTAATAGAGAACTAACTATTCGAGGTGAGATCCTAAAATTTTCGAGAATTTTCTGCATAAGTCGACAAAGTTACTCCTTGTACGAATGGACAAACGATAACCTTACATATCCGAGGTGAACTGCAAAAATGATCAAGCGTGCTTCGAAAAAAACTTGCTGGTGCCCATGCTTGCAACCAAATGAACTATCACGTTTTAGTAGGGTATAGCCCAACATTTAGAGCGCGCACTGGCGAGCTGGAGATCGATAACTAGAAAACCCCACGTGGTAATGGTACCTTGTAGTACTATCGTAAAATAGTACAAGTTGAGAGGAAACTATAAGGTACTATAAATTCAAAATTCTGAGATAGCAGTGATTGCAAAGTGGTTTATTTTTCCAACCCATTTTTGTACATTGCTGTATTGTATATTTCATATATTTGTATAGTCGATCTCGTAATTGCTTTACCACCCTAAAGTTAACTGTCGCTTGCACGTCATAAGTCATCGAGGTTTTTGTTAAGAGGGCTATCACAAAATTGCGTTTTGACAGTTCGAGCGCCCGATGCATCGCATAAGTAGCAATTTGGCAGTCGTAATTATCCTTATTATGAGTTATATAATAAAGTTTTTGTTTTTTAAGGATGCAATTTTAATTTTCTATGAAACAACGTTTATTCTGGTACAAATTTTACGTAAAAATATGAATGTAGAAAGGAGTTTGCAGTTAATTCTGAGCGTTTTTTATGATTTTGAATTGGATTTTTTTTAGTTATCCCATAAATATATCAAAGTTCTGAGGCCGCTATGAACTACAACACTTTTTAAAAGATCTTATTTAAAATTTTTCATTTCATTTGCTATGTACAATACTTCTACCCACGAGCTCAAAAAAATGCCGTCGCGCATTTTTTGAAAAACTTGCTTCGAAATTTTGGCTTTATATAAACAATTAAGAAAAAATTGCAAAAAGCGAGGCCGCTATCTACTATACTAATAACTATTCTCCACAACTCAATAAGTCATAGTTGTCCAAGTCTTTCAGTTACTCAGAACAAGAACGCCAAAGTTGCCCATTTAACGCAAAAATCACCGTCGAAATCAGTCGAAATGTAATAGGGCTCTTAAGACCAATGTGACAGTACAATGTTTTCAACCTTTGTAATGTTTCAATTTACTGGGAGTATATCCAAGTGGATCACATATATTACGTTTTACCAAAAACTTATTGATATTTACTATATTAATATAGTAAATAAACGACAGTATGAGGACACTACTTTCTAAAGGGTTGCAAATTGTGGTTTAATATTAATATTTAAAATAGTTCAATTTTGGTGTTCCTTTGCTTGTCTCATGTTGAAAAATCGCATTTCGTCAGAAACTAGCTTCAACAAGAAACTAGAATTCAATCTGGGCTGTGATTTTATATTGAGATGAAGTAAATAAGTATCACTTTCCAAAATACAGATTATAATACAGTACTTTTTATATGTGAATAAAACAGCAGCAGATATACCTATCTGATAAAAACTTTCAAGTAACAAGACTGAAAGGGAAACATTGTAAATTATTGTCTATCTAATGTTTTAGTTTTGCTTTACACAAATAATGGAGTTCAATAATAAGAATAGATTGCTGTACATTTATTTCCATAACAAGATCCACCAATAACTACCACATTAAATACTGAATATAAAAAAACCCATGATATTTCACAAAATTTCTGGCTTTTTGCCAGAATTTCCTGTACTGTATTGAAAGGGGCACATCATGCTACGCCTAGTATCTATCTATGCTATAACAGAGTTATATTTTACAATAGGTATTTGGTAATCATAGCCTTACATCGCGGTTTTGAAGTGTGTTGGAAATTAAAGGAGTTAACTATTCTAGTTTCATTGTTTTTTTTTTATTAATCTATTTTAATATTCTGCTATGGTAAACAAAAGTTATGCAACATTGTAACAGCAATATGCTGAGATACTTGAGCCTTACTACCTAGCAGACAATTCATTAAACATCATAAGAATTAATTTAAAAAAATTCTCACCTTGCCTTACGTTTCTCCAATGTTTGTGGTTTATCAACATCATAATGAGGTATTTCTATGTAAGAATAATCAAAGTCCACAGGCTTGTCACTGCTCATTTGAGCAGCACTGGTAAGATTTTTTGCTAATTTGCAGATCTGGAAAAGCAAGCAAAGGATATTTACATCCCACTAATATTATAAAGAAAGTTTGTATGTTTGGTACTCAATCATGCAAAAATGGCTGAATGAATTTAGATGAACTTTGGCACACAGATTGTTTATAACCTGGATTGAAACAGAGAATACTTTTATCTTAGAAGTATGTTCCCTTGGGATAAATTCTGAACTCCACGCGGGCGAAACCACGGGCAAAAGCTAGTACTTATATAATTTCATGACAATATAATATCAAACTATTTACATCAGCTCAGCTTATAACTGAAATGTGTAGACTGATATTATGTTGTTGTGTGTACTATTCATGTCTAAAGCATTATGTTATGTTATATTGTATGATGTAAGAATACTTTACCACGAGTTGATAAAAAAATTAAGATAAGTAATAAGTCTCTCCTATCTTTTCGTCATACGAAACGCAAATGAATTCCCTTTAGGAGTCATAATGCATAAATTCATTTTAGAACATCTGTATGACTTACGAGATACTTTCCTAAATAAAGTTGTAAGGTTATAATATTTTTTAACACAAACATCAGGTGTTGACTGATGGACATTGATGTAGAAAATAAACATCTCAGCCGATGAATTTAAAAACCAAATGATGGTAAATAATATTTAGCTATTACTCACAGCACTAAGGGATCTTACAGGACGAAACATATTGTTCGCTTTTGATGAAAGTGAAGGAGTAGGTAGTTTGTTTCTCTGGCTTTCAATTTTCTCTCACTCGAGAAAACTAGAAAAACAAAAATAGATCGATCAATAACGTGACTTGACAATGACAGCTGACATATGACAGCAAAACATTGGTTTGTTTTCTTTTTTGACATCTGACAGTTCTGACACTTCAGTTGTTTCATCAATGCTTTGTACTCTGCACCTGACTAAATCGACTAAATACAATTGTAAAGTGAAGGACATGCGAAAAGTCGGCGGTTTAGTTCGCCAACTTACTCGGCTCGTCGGTGAAACACGTGAAGCTTGCTCACACTGTATCGCGATGTTGTCATCATTGGACATCATTCATTTTGGGCTAAAAGTGAAAGGGCCGGCCAAACAAAAAAAAGTTATATTCCGTTAGAACATGTTATTCTCTTCACTTTTTACTATGGGACCAAATCTGTAGGGCCATTCCCTGCGCTGTTATACGTCTTTGTAAAATACTGTTATTAGTATGTTTGAGGTTTTAGTTAAGAGAATAACAGTAATCTAATTATAATAATAGCTTTTTATGGCAGTAATAATTACAGTCATCAGCACAGCGCAGGGAATGGCCCTACAGATTAGCCCAAAAATGTATGGACCGTGAATGTTCTCCTTTTCTGAACCAGACTAATTACACATTACACAAATGTCGAAACAAAATGGCGGCTAGTGACTCGCGGCAATGACAGACGTACGAAACTACGAACCAAGGTCCTATCGCTGACAAACTTACTCGGCGGTTTTAAAGTACACGAACTTAGTATGACACATGGTCGAGTAAGGTCGCCGAGCCATAAGAACGCGTACCTGCTCGCACGTCTATAATATATACCCCTAAAGCCATTTTAATCATTATTGTGGATCCACACAGCTCAGCGACACTACCGGCGGGCCGGCGGCTTGACGACAAGCATAGCCCCCAAAAAAGCCACCGACAAGCGCCGCCGGCAAAAAGTACGGTTGTGAATCGATATTCTCAGTTGTCTTGTGACTTTCTGTGAAGCGAGTCGTACGCGCATACTGGAGACAAAGATGGACAATAACTTTGCCGCACGCAAAGCCAGCCAGTCCGCCAGCCGAACGGTGCATACTGCCGGCTGAGTGGATCCACAATTAGAATCCTCATTATAAGTAGCCAGTTTCGTTCAAAATATCATTTTGAACGAAACTGGCTACTCTCTGGCTAGGTCGTGATATTTTACTGATTATATGGAGTTAGACTGAGCACGGCATTGATGCATTAATTTTCTATTTTGCACCAATAATTTATAATAAGATCCAAATCCCTAAACTATGTAAACTACAAACAATATAAATCTTTTAGAGACAAATGAATGATAGTATAGCCTAGTAGCTTTTTTTAATGACTGTAAAATAGTAGGTATGATAGATAGGTGGAGCGACGATCTTCACTGGATGAGAGTTTACAGAAAACCAAGTACAATGGTGTGCAACAGGAGAAGCCTATGTTCAGCTGTGGACTGCTGTAGGATCTAAGGCTGTAGGCTGATGATGATATTTGTAACAAGTTAAAAATCATATACAACCTAATACTGACCCGCAAATTGCAATAAACGTAATACAATTTAATTTGTAGGCTACCTTAGCGCATTAATCAATCTGCCTAGCCTTTTCCGAACTATGTTGGGGTCGGCCAGTCTAACAGGATACAGCTGAATACCAGTATTATAAATGGAGCGACTGCCTATCTGACCTCCACAACCCAATAACTGGGTATACTTTCGAGATACTTTCCGAGGCAATAGACTAGTATATAAATGAGTTCCGAGGCAAGGAGTCTCGGTTGTAGGTATGTAAAGATGGTCACCCATCCACAGACCAACCCCGGCAAGCGTAGCTTAACCTGATGGATGGACCCGTGCGGCTGTTATTAATTAATCACGCCCGGACCCGATAAAAAAAATTTAAATTTTGTATTACATTAGGATACTTTTCATGGAATTTGTGAGTATGTACTTATTCACAAATTCCATGAAAAGTATGAAAAGCCTACGTACTTTACTATTAGTCTGTGGAAGATAGATGCGCGATAATTTATGGTATTGTGAGTACCGTGAGTACCTAGCCTGAGTCTGTGATATTGTGGTTGCCATGGCAACAGAGTTGTGTCAAATTCTGAAATTCAACAACAAACTGCAATGAACTCCTAAAATCATAATAAAATAATCTTTTACTGATTGAGAGTGATGTTATTAGCGTTAGGAGAATTATTTATTGAATTTTTATTAGTTTTGCTCTTGTAAAACATGTTGCCGATACGTGATTTTATATTTACTACTATTGGTAAGTACCTACACTTCGATCTGTGACTTCGCTAACACAAATGTTACCCAATCACAATAGGTCAATTCCCATTTAAACAAATAGCATGATCGTAAATTACATTTCGTACATATTGTATCTAAAGCAAAACCTACAGAATAATCAGAACAACCTTTGCTAGGCTTGACTGCTAAAACCACTAAAACATGGTTAAAACAAGCCTGCTTATTCCCATATAAATATATATAAAGTTTTCACTGACATGCAGTAAGAATAAATTCGTTTATACCCAGATTAACCTAAAGTATCTTATTATTTTAATTTTAGTTTGTAGTCTTTACCTACCTATTGCACGACTCATAATGCGAAGCATTAGAGTGTGCTCTACGATCGCAAAATATTTTTTGCCCCATTTCTGCAACTGTTTTTATTGTTACACTCCTGCTAGTACATAGAACCTACTTAATTTATATACCATTGTATAGATGATTAAATGGAGATTAATACTGTACTTTTTACAAATTGATTTAATGCAGCAGAAATGAAAAAAGCATCAAAATAGTTGAAAAAAAAATCCTGTGCTGTAGCTTGCGATAAAATCAATTAATTGAGTCAATTTTTTTTTTATACATTGGTTTCGGCCATAAAAGGAACCCTATTGAAAATGGCTCTTTTATTCAAAGTAGTTTCATTATAATTAATAACTAAAATATAATATCTATATCTAAATATTTCCAACCTTGACCTAACATGTTTCCTAGCAACCCACAAGGTAAATATCTAAATAAATAGTCTTTGACATTACGTAAGGATTGTGAGATTAGAAATTTACCCATATTGATGGGTAAAATAGCAGTCGTAACATACTTCATGAAAAGTGATAAATTGTGAATTTTTGTTAGAAACTATGTTTTGAATTTCTTTTTCGTTTATGAATGTGTGTTATGAGATGTGCACTTTTGGAATTTCCAAACTATTTTGTCTATATTATCTTTCAGAGCACTATTACAACAAACTGGATTTGAAATTGGATGAAAATTCAGAAGATGCATTATCTGATTTCATAAACAACCCACAAATACTTATAGTACAAGGCTATATGCAAAATGAAAATATATTTCTTCATACTAAAGTGAGTATTTTCAGACTAGGTATTGGAATATCATAATTATTTCTGTGATAGTTCAATAAACCATAAGATCTATGATAGATATTATTAGATTTGTAGATAGTCAGGATTTGTTCATAGAAATTGAAATAATTATAATCTTTTTTCTATAATATTTTTAATACATGCAAGGGTTTTTGGTTTAATAACCAGATCGGGCAATAAGGTTTTGTTGATAAGAAATTTCCCATGGCAACAAAGAGTTTAGCACTGAACAAATGATAATCTTGTAATCATAATCATAATCAAACACTAATGGTTGCTACACACAGTTCCGGCGGCCTTGCTGCCGGCCATGCCGCACAAAGCCGCAGAAAGAAACGCAAAGAAAACGAAGGCGCAAAAGCCGAAGGGACGTGCCGCCGGCACTGTATGTAGGAGCCATTACAAGATTTGAATGCACATTAACAACCTCAACTTTCAGATACATGATAATAAAAACAAATCTATTGTATTTTACAAAACCTCTGCACAAGAGTTATTAAAAGACGATGCTGTTCACAATATTAATATATTGACTCTATCTAATAACACAGCAGAGTCGTTATATCAGATTTGGAGACAAGTCTACACACCTCTGCTGGCTGCAGTGAGTATATAGCTAATTATTTCTAAACAGTTTCAGCTATAGCTTGACCGATACTGTCTGTTTCGTGCCTTAGATATACAGTGCGCGGCGAGACAGGGGGCAGTGCAGGCAGCTCATTCGACAACGCTCATGATGTCGTCCCCACCGCTCATTCGTCCACGCTCACGGCGTCCCACCGCTCATTCGTCAACGCTCACGCCTCGCCGCGCATTTCTAAGGCGCGGTACAGCGGTATCAGTCAAATTATAATACAATTAGATTATAGTGTAAGAAGCACAAGATTGGTTGTTGCGGCAATGCTTGGTGGATGTCTTTTGGGTGAATGTTGATGATTATTGTTCGTCTATAAATAATGTTTTAATTTTCAGGGAAGGGACTTATATTCTAATAAACTACAAAAGAATCTGTCAGATCTAGAATCTAATTTAAGGATTTTGGCCCATGGAAGAGGGAGCACTAACATAAATGGTAAATATTTTATATTTCCGCGAGTTACGAGTTGTAGTTTGTAGGTTCGTACTGACAGGCGCTTTTCTTTGTGTAAATTATTTTATCACCACTGCTCTCAAAACGGTGAAGGAAAACATCGTAAGGAAGTCAGCATGTCCTAGAAACGAAAATTCGAACTTATGTGACATCCACCAACCCGCACTGGGCCCGCGTGGTGTATTACGGGGCACTCCCTCTCACCGAGAGTAGGCCTGTGTCCCAAGAGTTGGAACATTATAGGCTGATGATTATTCTTATCTTATATTGAAATCCAATATTTACTATGAAGTTCCAAATATCGAAACTTGTGGCAATCCTAACTTCAAATAAATTATCCTTATACCAGCACAGTTTTGAGTAGACATTTTTATCAAACATAAAGTGGGGGAAATAATTAGAGCTTTATCACAATGCTGCAGTAAATCAGTAATGAAACACTCCTTTTTTCTATACTTGTAAATTTTGTTTTGACATTTCCATGTTCCCCTTTTTCCACAGTTGTGTTGTCAATTCAAGATGAACTGGAATACTGGAAAACATTGGGACAAAAGAGGGATGCTAATAAAAAAGAGAAGGAGGCAGCATCTACTTTTTGTGAACTTTTCGAAGATATAATGGAAGAATTAAGGTAATTGGGTCAAATAATTGTGCACAAGTAAATAAATAATGTTTTTTTTTTAATCTTAGTACCTACCTAAGTAGTTTGATCTAGGTTGTTCTAACTCATACTGTCATACTTACTAAGGAGATGGTAAGTAGGCGTATACCCATGACAGCTCTGTTCTCATTCCACCCACAGAACACTTTTATAAATCCGTTCATACAATTCTTTCGATATTTTTTCAGGACTATACATGCCAGTCCAATGGATGAGATCAGAGAGTCAGCAGAAAACATAGGTGGAATTCTAGATGATATTTGGCGGATCACTACGTCGCCATATGCTCAAGATAGGATGGTTCATGTGTTTGATATCATTGGTATGTTATGTATGAATCAATACTTACTACATGGTTGAACTTGCAACCCAGGCCCTCATACTAATTGATTTATCTATCTAAATTAATTTAATTGCACTGCCCTCTCGTTTATGTTATCTTGTTAACATGTTCAGCGCCGGGAGCCCTCCTGGAGGGTTCACCTAGTCGCATATGGGATGCCGGGAGCCCTCGCGGAGGGCTCATTTTAAATATAGGTTTTTCTTAGCGAATGCAACATTATAAACAGTGAAAATAAAATCTGATATATATTTTAATAAGATTTATTAGTAAGTATACACGTTGATTTTAAAATCCAAGCATTTTTATTTATTTAAATTTTTTGTTTGCGGTTACAAATATTCACAAAAAATCTAAACGTTTGGAAACTACGTATAGCGACAAGACCCACTGAAAACACTATCTTACTTCGTTTTAGTGTTTTATAACACAGTTTTAAACCTAATGCCGTTGACTGTCTGCGATGGTTAACTTTAGCGCAAACGTAATCCCGGGAACCCTCCCGGAGGGTTCACTTCCAAATGTATGGCGGCATGGCGTATCAGTTCTATGAAAAGTAGGTGGAGTCAAAAGTGGTAATTATCAATGTTCAAAACTTTAATTATTTTCTAAATCGGTTTTAGGTCATGAAATATGTTCAATTGTACAAAAGACAGTATCTACCGATGATCTTTGGAAAGTCCACAATGGAGCCAAGGATAGTGAAGTACTAAACCTTCTAGCTGAGAGTTTCAAAGTGATTCAGACTTGGAACAGCGCCTGCGAATCGTTAACTGAAACATACTGGCCTAACTACGCACTTCATGCATGGAATGGAAAACCTTATGTACCACCGTTTTGTTTGAACTTTCAAAATAGGTTGAATGAGGTTGGTATCTCCAGGGCCGTCTTTACCCGGGGGTGCAAGGGGTGCGTGGCACCCGAGCGCAGGATTTTAGGGGGCGCAAGCCGATCGCCTTATACCTACAAACAAATAGCACGTGTGATCACAATAAAAAAAAAAACTTTACAAATATTCATTGTATACCTATAAAAATATGGGCACCAATATTATATTTTTATTGTAGAGTCATCATCATCGTCATTTCAGCCGAAAGAAATCCAACGAAAGCGGTCCACTGCTGGACATAGGCCTCCCCCGAGCACCGCCTTCGACCGGATCTGTGCTTCGCGCATTCAGCGAATTCCGGCGCCCTTCACAAGGTTATCGGTCCATCTTGTGGGAGGCCTTCCAACGCTACGTCTTCGGGTACGCGGTCGCCACTCCAAAAGCTTTCGGCCCCATCGGCGATCTTTTCTACGAGCAATGTGCCCTGCCCACTGCCATTTAAGTTTGGCAATTCTACGGGCTATGTCGGTTATCTTGGTTATCTCTATTCATTTCTGATTCGATCACGTAAGGAAACTCCAAGTATAGCCCTCTTCTCTCCTTTGGGTGACTTTCAGCCTTCTAAAGAGGCCCATTGTGTTGTGAGCGACCACGTTTCATTGCCATAGGTCATCACTGGCAACACGCACTCGTCAAACACTTTCGTCTTGAGACACTATGCTATTTGAGACGAGAAGATAGTACGCAGCTTCCCGAATGCCGCCTTGCCGAGTTGGATTCGACGATTGACCTCTTTCTCGAAGTTGGACCTACCTAACTGGACAGTCTGTCTTTGTAAACATAATCGTTCACAACTTCGAGTGTCTCAACACCGATCTTTATGAGGGTGAGTTTTACGAGTACTTGGGCATTCGAAATGACCTTTGTTTTGTCCATGTTCATTTTACGACCTACTCTTTCGGAAGCTCTTCTGAGTTCATCGAGCATTGTACTGAGTTCCTCCATAGTCTCAGCCATGACTACTAAATCGTCGGCAAACCGAAGGTGACTGATGTACTTGCCAACTCCTTTCTAGTCCAGAACCTTGAAAACATCCTCCAGTACAGCGGTAAATTGTTTCGGAGATAACGTCTCCCGGTCTCACCCGTCGCTGCAGAAAAATAAGTTTCGAGGTCTGGTCCTGGAGTCGGACTGACATAGTTGCGTTTTCATACAAACATTTCAGAAGCTCGATGTACCGATAGTTAATCTGGCACCGTTGGAGAGACTGCAGTACAGCCCAAGTCTGAATCGAATCGAAGGCTTTCTTGCAATCGTCCACAAACGCTAAGCAGCGAGGCAGGTTATATTCTTCAGTCTTCTGTATAACCTGCTACAGCATATGTATATTGGTCTACGGTGCTAAAGCCTTTACTGAATCCAGCTTGTTCGGGAGGCTGGAACTCCGCGAACCTGCGCGCGATACGGTTCGTGATTACTCTAGAAAACAGCCTGTGTAGACATGGCTCAGAAGTGAGTCATCTCACTTCTGTAGAGTATAACTTAAATAAAAAAGGAACACAAACATTTTCTTTTTCGTTGACAAGGCTGGCGCAGGCTGATTTTCGCACCCCGGCGCCCATTATGGTTAAGACGGCCCTGGGTATCTCTATCGTTATACAGGTATTTTGATTAAATAATGCCTTTGGGTCAAATGGCAAATAAAGTGTTATGAATAAACTTACGCGTGGTTCTAAACTTTATTTTCAGATTCACGACATTAGGTCTACACATTGTCAGTTGAATAAATTACTTTCGAACAATGAAAGATCAGAACTGCAGACTCATCAACTGTTCGTGCCTTTTGAAAGTTAGTACCGCCTTTTCGTTACACTGAAATATGTGTCTTATTGCTTCTTCTAAATTACCTTCGTATTTATTTGTAGGTATTAATATTTGGATGTGTAACGGGCCGAATCCCGGATGGGATACAGCAGTTTCCAAGTTCTCAACAAGTTTACGTCCTGCTGAAACAAAAGTCGCTGAAAAGTTAAAACCCAGATTGCATAATATGTCAACTAAACAGGTAAAGAGAGACTAACAGTACTATAAACACCTCTAAATAAAAAATCAATATCAAAATTAAATCATAACAAGTTGTAATGTAGCTATACATATATATCTCAACCATAATCATAAATGTTAGCTTTCTTCTTTGTAGATGCTGTACGAATTCATGAGATATAGTGCACTAATAGAGCGTCCTCTCGTAAAGCATGCGCTTAACAACGAGCTAGAGATATTCGTGTCATCTCTCATATCAATGCTGAAGAGTGTGCAAACTCAGATGGATGCAGACGACGTAGATGTCCAGATGTACCAGCCCCCTGAAATGTCTACTGTCGTGCTGCAAATACAGTGGGCTAAACTCACGGAAGCGAAGGTAATGACCAAAAGGCATACGTTTTGCGTTATAACCTATTTATTTATTTACTTTAATTAATACAGTTAAAAATCAAAATATACCACATTCCAGGTGAAAGAAATCCAAATATGTGCGGAAAAGTACTTGAAAGAATTTGACGGTAGTTCTGAATTGCACAGTCTCGCTACAAAAGTGCTGAAAGATCTCAAAAATATGTACACACAACTACATGAAGAGTGGTGTCGCGATCTGCAGGTGATTAAATAAAAATATATTTATAAAATATTTTTGCATATTATTTTTTAAACTTACTTTCGCAAAATACAAGCGCGATGTTCTTCAAATATTGATCATTTTGACTAATTTACGAACCATGATAGTCAGATATGCATTTAGTTAGATAATTGTTACTTTTTGCACGTGATTGTTTTTCATTCTTCATTTTCAACATATTTTTTAGGCGCAAGCAAAGAACGGATCCCTCCAAATTTCTACTGACAAGCCGGTAGTGGAATTCAGTGGCAGTACTCGTCTGATGGTGGTGAACTTCAACCCAGGTCTGGTCCGCGCTGAACTAGAAGCGCGTGCGCTTGCAGCGATGCATCTGCCGCCACCGCCCGCTGCAGCTGCGCTTGATACGCTCAGCAATGCGCTGGCGCATGCACGGCCGTTGCAACAGGTATATAAAGGTCAAATAATTTACTTGCGTTTGGAATTACAACTGGCGAAATGTGGCAAGATAGAAAAATAAAATTATTAAAAAGATATGATGAGGAGGATGATGTAGGTTGTAATCATGCCTGTAATCTTCCAAGGAAGGGTTGGGCAAATCTAGGTGAAGTTTGCCCAACCCTTGGAAGATTACAGGCGTTCTTTTTAGAATTTAAACTCAAGCGAAAAATTCACAATACATATTATGTGTAAATAACTTTCCTAGTATTTACTTTCATTGATACATAAAAAGGTAATTGGGTCTGTCTGAGATTAAAAACCCCAGGATAGATAATTAATGCTTTTCAAGCACTTCTTAGAGTGCACTTAAAATAGATGCACACTTTTTTGGATGCTGATATCATCATGTTTCCAGGTGGCATCATTCCACAACACTCTGGGCGAGCGCATGATCCCGTCCACCCGTCCGATGATGTTGCAAGCAGCACTGGACTTGTCCAACTTAGTCCAGGATCAGAAGGCGGTTTACTGGGACGACGTCGAACAACTATCTAACTACACTGAAAAACTCAAGAAAATTGTCTTTAAGTTGGAAACACAGGTAATTCTACCTCTCATTACAAACTCCATGGTTCATAATAATTATTTATTTATTAAAAAAAAAAAAAAAATTGGTTTAAGGCGGAATTCTAAACCATTTTCTACCAGTCAACCTTGGGGTGACGCAGAGACGAAACATGGCACGTGCAACGGAAAAGATAGATAGATAGCTTACAAATAATTATAAAAACTAAATACAAGAATAAATACTTATACATAAATACATACTAATAAAATAAACATTATCAAGACAAATGACAATCAGTTGAGAGAGAAAACAAATCCAGCGCTTGAGCTTCTATCAACTTCTTACGCGTAACCCGTACCTTCACTTTAAAAGATAAGCGACTGTAGCTTCATCACCCAAAAGACGCCGTAAATTCAAATTCAAATTCAAAAGTCATTTATTCAAACTAGGCTGAGAATCAGCACTTTTTGAACGTCAAAATTACATAAGACAGTCCCCCAAAAACGCCCGCCCTTCACCACTTCCTAGTGCTTTAAGCTGGGAAAGTACCTCTAACTCAAATAAATAAACTATATTTGTCGAAATGTTAATTATGGATGATTAATTCGAACAATAATAATTCATGATAATGGAGCTTCTTTTTTTTTAATTTGTATTTATTTACATATTGGACTGCCGGACATAGGACTCTCCCTGCGTATCTAATATATCTAACAAGTTTGATTGGTGTCTAACAGGCGATGACGGTTTTGTAAAATATGTTCTTAAGACATTAACGAGAGTTCAAATTTGTATAACAGTTCATTAATCATTATTTTATCGTCCTATTTCAGAACACTTATTTAACCGGCCAACATGTATCGATCAGAAATATTGTTCAGAAGCTGATAGAGACCGAACTTCTGGCCAAACAATCTGAATGGAAGAAAGGTGTCAAAGAAATGAGAGATATTATAGACACGGTGGGTATTCTAAAAAGGTTTAATACATTATAGTATTCTGATTCATAAAGAAGTAACGGTTTACACTCCTGACCTTTCTTTTGACCCCTTGCTCTTCACAAAACAGATCCTATAATCAGTATACCTACCTATTGCCATTGTGACGTTTTGACTCGATATAACATCTTTCTTCCCCATTTGAATATGCTCAACTCACATAATCTACACCTTGCAACTATCTAATGATTAGGCGTGGATGGACATCATATAGTCCAGCGTCATTGATGACCATCATTATTTCCCCATACAAGTACAGTCAAGATTGTCCACTCTGAAATGACGCGCCTCACCACCAAATTTTACGCACACGGTAATGCGGTAGTGGGGCGCGTCATTTCAGAGTGGAAAAGCTATAATTCACAATGCTTTCTTGTATTTTTTTTTACAGGTGGAATCTAACGGTTACAAGAACACAGAACTGTGGCGATCTCATTGGGACTGGCAGCTGTATAAGGCGCTTGAGTATCAGTACATGAAGACGCTGCTTTCGCTACACAAGCATTTCCCGCATGTCAAAGTTGATCTGGTTTTACGGTAATTATTACAAGTTTTTGTTATTCTTGGTTTCTTATTTGTGTAGGTATAGAACGGTTAAAAGATTTTTAGCCGTCTGAAGAAAAGAACACAAATTAACTAAAGCCCACCGACGATTAATTACTCGTACTTTGTAACTGTGATGGAAACTTTGAAAGACCCAAAACTTAATTAAATCTACCTGAATTTCTCATATTTGTAGGTAGATTTAATCTGTAGGAAAATGTTATCTATCTATCATGCTATCTGGGGAATATTTATATTTTCCCCCAGATAGCATATATTTATGCTATCTGGGGGAAAATGTTGTCTGCATATCTTCCGTATGCTAGTAAAACTATGCATAAGAAAGAGAAAGAGCTGTTCCGTGAAAAGGCTGAAGTTAACACTTTCGCTGTCCGCAAAGCGGACACAATAGTTAAAAAAATACCCTGAACCTCTGACTTTTCGGATCCATGTGCGTATTGTATAAATGATCACTTGCTTCAAAAACGGTGATGGAAAACATCGTGAGGAAACCGGCATGCCTGAGAGATGTTTCTCGACGGCATGTGAAGCCAAGTCAAAGGCCCATGGGCGGCTTTAAAACTCTGACACCAGGTTAGTCACTAACTACACGAAAAGAAGAAGAAGACCCTGAATCTCATGTGACCGCGAATGGGTTAATCAACGATTATTCTACAAAGGTTACAAGTACATCATTTGTCTGGCTGTTCATTTAATTATTATGTTTAATCACGTGTCAATAACCGTTTTTAATTAATCGGAAATTACGATTCAGACCTAGTTTTAACTAGTCATCAGTTAATAGCATGTTGCATTAGGAAGCAATGTTGACCTCTTTTATCTGTTCGTGGTAAATAACCAACGTATATTATAACAAGCATGGGATTACGAAACACGTTTATAATGAGTAAAACATTATTAGCAGTCGCATGTTCTTCTCATTAAAAGAGAGTGAGATAACCAAGCAAGAATATCAGAAACTGAGAAATTAAATGATACGACGTGTTCGCTTGGCTGATTCCTATTTAATATAGGTGACTGACAACGCTCTATATTTGTCAAAATAACATCTTCTTTTCGTATGGTTAGTGACTAACCTGGTGTCAGAGTTTTCAAGCCACCCATGGGCGGCTCTGACTGCTTCACATGCCGTCGAGTAATATCTCTCAGGCATATCGGTTTCCTTACGATGCATGTTTCCCTCAACGTTTTTGAAGCAAGTGATAATTACACAATACGCACAAGCATCCGGAAAAGAGGTGCGTGCCTTGGGTTCGAACTCAAGATCTCTGACTTGGCAGTCTGTCGGTGACACCACTAGGCTATCACTACTGCTTATAAAAAATAAATTAAAAAAATACATAATTGTCACATTTTCATGACAGGTGCTGTTTAATAAATCAGAAAACTATGGAATAAAAATTGTCAGATCGTCTCTTGTCACCGATCGCCTGTCGGGTTTATTACCCGACTGCGCGACTGCAAAGACAGGGTTATGTTTTAAATGTTGTTTTTTATAGTATACTGCTATAGGCTAAAATAATGATAATAAACCATACTATTAATCTACACTAATGTTATAAAGAAAAGGGTTTGTATTTTTGTTTGTAATTAATAAACTCAAAAACTACTGGAGGGTTTTTTTAAATTCTTTCACCAGTTGAATGCTATATTATCATTGAGTAAGGCTATAATTTATAAAGATGTAACGCTGGTGAAGCCGCTGGCGGAAGCTACTATTAAATATCTCACTATTGGCCTATTTCATAATATTCTGCACATGCCATAAGTATACACTTGTTGTTACATTAAGTAAACAAATTGATAATTTCTAGAGGTGGGCCGACTCTGACTTTGGCCGACTAGTCGGCTGCAAAATGGCCGACTAGTCGACCAAGCCGATCATTGCTTTCGGTTGAGTTCGGGTGACATCGGCAATATTCGTGACTACGCTTTCGGCTTGTAGGTGTCGGCGCGCGGCGCCCGGCGACCAGGCAGACTTGTCGGGAAATGTTTTTGTTTACATTGCATTTTTTCTATAACTTTTTACGTGCAAGCCGGCGTTTCTTGGGGTTTTAATAAAGTTGAATTAAGTAGCTAACACAATGTAGGTATATTATTTTATTAGTTGTGGAACTACCCTTGATTGAAATTGTTTGCCTCATGTCGAAGAAGAAATTACGCATTTGGATTTATTAATACGAGTAAAAAATGGGCCGACTAGTCGGCGGTTTTAACCGACTAGTCCGCGACTACAAATATGGCCAACTAGCCGGCTTTCCCTACTAGTCGGTACATCACTAATCATTGCTTGTTATTAAACCAAATCGAATCTCAGAAAGACGATTTCGTACAGTACGACACAACTTAGATGTAGCATCGGCATAATTTGTAAAACCGATCACCACCCGAACTGAGTGCGCCTTCAAAATCACCAATCTTTATTACTGCTTTAGGTGGAAATGATCTTTCGAAAACGCAATAACTTGTAAAGTTTTATAGCCAAATACATTCGTGATATTGAAATGAATGAATGAAAATTTTCAAATCTATGCTACATCTAAGTTGTGTCGTACTGTATCAGTCTTTGTTCTTAGTAGGTACTTTATGTGCCCCATATGAGACAGAAATAAAACTCGTAAAAATAATCACTGAAACCGTCCTTATAAAACTAACATAAGATTCAAATTACAATAAAACATCTCTGTTCAGAGGTTACGCAGTTCGCGTGCAACCAGCAATAGAAGAGCTTCGAGTTCAGCACTATCATCAGCTGAGGCGCCTCGTCTCCATGCCAGCACAATTCGTCGGCCTGCAGAACAATATCACTGACAAACAGTCCATCTTTGCTGCTATCGTTGAGAAGTAGGTGGCGTTGTTTAAGTTTTTGTAATTTAATTATCAGTGCTGTGTTTTAAGACCAAGTAGACATAAGTGCCTTTGCAGCATTGATAGCTATTTATGTCCTTCCTATAAGGACCGGCGCACACCAGGGAAAGTGCAGTTTAGCGCGTTTAACCCGCCAAAAAATATTAACATTGTGGATGTATACATAACAGTCGAAAATAAACGACGTATTTGCTACCTACAGCATCAGAACGGCAGACGCGAAAGACACATCATCTGCCTAGCCTTTCCCAACTATGTTGCGGTCGGCTTCCAGTCTAACCAGATGCAACTTAGTAGTTTACTTGGAGCGACTGCCTATCTGACCTCCTCAAGATACGTGATCTAAATGTTGTTCGTTTTCGTATAACCTCTAAATTGTATATTAAAACTTTTTTTGCAATGTTAAGGCACAGCTGGCTAGGCAACAAAGCAGTAACCCAACTCGAAGCAGCCCTATCATCCCTGGAAGCGTCATGTGCGTCGTGGACGCGGCGCGCGGCGCTGGCGTGCGTACCCGACCTCGACGCGTTGTGTAAGGAACACCTTACAGAGCCGACACATTGGGAGAGCAACTTTAAAGCCTGCAAGGCGTATGGACAGGCGGTCGCTAAGATGACTTTGTGAGTTGTAGCATTCTATAGTGTAATTTTTTGGGACGAGATTTCAAAATAGATACTTGTGGGCAAAGGAATTAGGAGAATAACCAAACCGGTGTTTGTTTTTTCGAAAAGGTTTAGCCAAGTTTTTTTTTTGCATAGTATCATTGCACCAAATGATAGCTTTGCACTTAAAAAATCATACAGGTTGTAAGGGTTGAATTCAGATAAATTATTCTAAGGCCACCAGCGTCTGTTACACTGTGTATATAATAAATAAATAGTCAAATTAATTTTCAGCGAGGACGAAAAGATAGAATGGATATCAGTTGGTACAACAACATTACGGCGCGAGTTCGAAGCACAAGCGCGAAACCTCTGGGGCTGTCTGATGACGTCACTAGTGGCCAGTTGTAGATCAGATGCAGCAAAGATAGATGCGTTCGTGGCGTCTGCAGCTGTTATGTTGGAGAACCAAGCATTGCCTAAAAATGCGAAGGAACTTGCTGAAATGAGTGCTACACAGCAAGCCTTGCAGAAGCAAATGCCCGAGGTAATGATATTACTGAATAATATAAGATGAGAATTATAGTCGTTGCAAACTACGAGCCCGTTAAATGTGACTTTTGTTCATTGACATAAGGTTTAAATTCCGATGATAAACGCTAAATGCAAAAACGGTACTAATACAAGATTTGTTTAACATACAGATGGAAAATACAGTAGAGGCGCTGAAACGAAAAGGTCATATGCTGCGAACGTGGGGAGGGGACTCATCCGTGGATGGAACAATGAAAGAATGGCTGAAGATACACGAACTGATGCTTAGTCAACAGAAAATGTTTGAACATCAGGTACGAATAAAACAGTTTGCAATAATACATTACTCAATTGTTGCTATGTTAAAATGAGCAGGCTGCTAAAGAAAAGTACATAAAAAACTAAAAGAAGGAGCTTGTGGCTAAGTAATCATAGCAGCACGGGTCGATCCATTAGGTTAAGCTACGCTTGCTGGGGTTGGTCCGTGAATGGGTGACCATCTTTAAATCTTTACATACCGAGCCTCCTTCGTGCCTCCGTTGGTCCCGGCTGTCATTCGTGGATCTTTGACAGGCGTTACGGGTCGTCAGAAGCCCGAAAGTCTGACAACGAGTCTTACCAAGGGGTATCGTATTACCCAGTTAGATACCTACTGGGTTGTGGAGGTCAGATAGGCAGCCGCTCCATGTAAAATACTGGAAAAGGATATAGTCAAAACAGAAAATAGTCAATAAATCGAAACATCTATGAGTCTACAAGGCCTACAACGTTCTAACATTCCTTTATATTTACTTGTAGGCTGAAATAGTAAAGTCAAGTTTGAGCGGTGAATGGGATAACTTGAACACGAGTGTAGAAGCATGGACGTCTCGGTGGACTCAAGCTAAGCCACGGTTAGACAATACTCACGGGGTGAACTACGCAGAAATGCTCGATAGATGTCGCTCCGTGTTCGAAGCGCATGAGAATTTCAACAAATTTGTCGCGGATAGAGATGAGTTGATGTAAGTTTCTGTGTTATGTTCCTATGATTTTTGCTTACTTTTGAAAACGTTACTCAGCAGATGCCTTGGCTTAGATATGTTCCCTTCTCTATTTTGCAGTTGTAGTAAGTCAGTTGTGCGCCAGTGACTTCGATCAATAATAGACTCTATTCTATTATTGATCGAAGGCCAGTGACAGGCGCTTAGCCAAAGTACGTGCTAAGTAACGTTTACAGATCTTGAACCAAATCTGTTTAAAAAAGTTAGTTGTCATCGTTTTTGACAAAGTTCTTCCAAAAGTTCTGTTATTAATTCGCATTTTAATAAGACTTATAAAGAGGCATGAAAAACAGGGTGTAAAGTTCACTCATGCTCTATAGGTAGTAAAGGGAAGATCCTCCCTCCAACCAGATGGGTGTCGTGTCTGGTAGGCAACTGCCCGACGATTAATGTCAGGAAGTTATACAGGGTGTTAAAGTAATTGCGTGCCATAGCTTAGGGGTAGGTTCAGTATCGATAAAGGAAACTTAGAAAAAAAAAAAAAAAAACCAGAAAAATAATTTAAAAAAAACATTTAAAAAAAATTGCAAGGTCAACCTAATTTAGTACCTACTAACTTAAAATAGCAATCAAATCAACTTAAAACATGAGTAAATAAGTTGATTTTTAATCTTTGTAAATACCTGATTCCAAACAAAATTAGGTTGACCTTGCAATTTTTAAAAATGTTTTTTTTATTAAATTATTTTTCTAGATTTTATTTTTATTTTTCCTAGTTTCCTTTATCGATACTGAACCTACCCCTAAGCTATGGCACGCAATTACTTTAACACCCTGTATATATGCTGATCGCGCTGTAAACTCTGCTTGCGCGTTGCAGGATTTGTGTGACGTCAGGTCTTTGATGCGTAGTTCGTATGTGGCGTTGTAGATGCCGCCAAACTTACAGTAAAATGATGAAATGATTGCGACCTTAATAAAATATTTCGTCTTTTACAGAAAAGAGTGTGAAAAATTCCAAATGAATGTAGAACTATCCGACACATGGGATCAAGCTGAAAAGCTCATGGCTGAATACATCAACTTGTGGACTCCGCTAAAAGAGTACAATGAAGGTAATTTACTCATTTTGAAAAAAAAGCCGTTCACACTCATGCCAGACATTCATACTGTTTTTTTGTTCCTAGTACTTTGAAAATCATCTATCATATCAATGAAGCAGTATCCGTTAACAATTTGCAAATCTATCTTTCTTTTAGAGTTCGAATCCATCGCAGATCAAGAGTGGATAGTATTCCAGAAAAAGATTCATTTGATAGAAGAGTTTTCAGTAAAATGGAAAGGTCGTTTGGAACCATTTACTACGGTTACCTTATACATACAACAGGAGTTGGAGAAATATTCGGTAATTAATTTAATAATGTAGGTATACAGTATATTAACTTACGAAGAGCGTTCCCGTTAACCCGAAATAGGATAGCGCCCACATGCAAAAACAAATGGCACTCTTTGGGGACTGCCAATAGAAGTGAAACCTAATTACTAAGGTTTCACTTCTATCGGCAGTCCCCAAAGAGTCATCTAACGTCATCTAACGAAAATATCTTGAATTTATGTGGCTTGCTGTCAGTACAAGAACG
This sequence comes from Conistra vaccinii, assembly GCA_948150665.1. Classification (NCBI taxonomy): domain Eukaryota; kingdom Metazoa; phylum Arthropoda; class Insecta; order Lepidoptera; family Noctuidae; genus Conistra; species Conistra vaccinii. The sequence goes on along the minus strand of OX411324.1, from coordinate 14,264,008 downwards.
AAAGCGGTAGCTCCATTAAAAAAAATCCAAAAAAATAAAAACAGTGTGCGCTGTCAACACGAAATTTGGCATGGAAAGCGTTAGAATCATGGAACTCGCGTCATCGTCACATGACGCGAGTTCCATGATTTTTGTTCACCCAAAAAGTGCTCAACGCGCCTAAAGAAGTTTTCACCCGTGTGTCACTTCAAAAATATTCCCATTAAAAAAAGAAGTATTAGTTTTAAATAATTAATATACACAAAAAATATTAAATTGATACGTAAAAGAAACACTCTGTATACGCACACTTCTAACATTTTATTATTAAAAATATAAACAACCTTTTTTATGTTAATATTTTTTTTGCCTAATATACATTACACTATTGCATTTGCGGGTTAGCGGGGTTCTTTAGTTAACATGTATTTATATAGTGTATATTTTTTTATATACATTTTTTTAAAGGACATTGACCGATTGTGGACTAAATGCTGCCCAGACATGGGAGTACTTCCAAATGGTTCCTTACATCAATTAATACAAAAAAAAAATACAAAAAAAAAATTGGTCCCCGGGTTCAATTTTTTTTATAATGTTTTGCTGGTAGTTTTATTTATTCATTATATTTTATTATTCAAAATCTATAAGTTAACGTTGTTGAGTTTGAACTCGTTGGTTTTATCTTGACAAGTGCTATAGTGCCTCAGAAGTTGTGCTCCTATAGCTCCAGGGTCTGATGATGTAGCTGGAAGGTGGTCACGGGCACTCCTCAAGTAAACGAGTTAGCCTCGTCGTATGTGGTTTCATTGAATACGTATTGACAAGTGCTATTACACTAAGTGGTGTCCAGGGTCTGATAATGGAACCGGAAGGTGGCCATAGGAACTCCTCAACCAAACAAGATAGGACGATCGTGTTTGGACTCGTTTGCTTTGTCTTGGCAAGTAGTATAACCAAAGGTTGTATTCAGGGTCTGATGATGGAACCGAAAAGTGGTCACAGATACTCCTCAACTAAACAACACAGCCCAGTGCAGTAAAAATATATCGCAGGTGTTGTCTTGGACCTTTGTTCCCGATACCGGTGGGCTACATTTATATTTTTTAATGTTTTTTTCTTCAATAAAAAATACTCAACAATAGATAGTTTTTCTCAAAACTCCGTGAATAGATTTTGAAGAGCTTTGGTTTAGAGACTAGTAAAAACCCAAGGAACATAATGCACTATATGTTCATTCTGGGCAGCACCTGGTCCAACTTCCATATATGGATGGTAAATCGTTCTATACCCCAGTGCAGTGAAAATATCATCCCAGGTGTTGTCTGGGATCTTTGTTCCCGATACCGGTGGGCTACATTTATATTTTTTAATGTTTTTTTCATCAATCAAAAATACTCAACAAAAGATAGTTTTTCTCAAAACTCCGTGGATAGATTTTGAAGAGCTTTGGTTTAGAGGCTATTAAAAGCCCAAGGAATATAATGCACTATGTGTCCATTCTGGGCAGCACCTAGTCCAACTCCCATATATGGATGGTCAATAATTCGATACCCCAGTGCAGTAAAAATATATCGCAGGTGTTGTCTTGGACCCTTGTTCCCGATACCGGTGGGCTACATTTATATTGTATAATGTTTTTTATATGTTTTTTTCATCAATTAAAAATACTGAAAAAAAGATAGATTTTCTCAAAACTCCGTGGATAGATTTTGAAGAGCTTTGGTTTAGAGACTAGGAAAAACCCAAGGAACATAATGCACTATGTGTCCATTCTGGGCAGCACCTAGTCCAACTCCCATATATGAATGGTAAATCGTTCGATACCCCAGTGCAGTGAAAATATCATCCCAGGTGTTGTCTGGGATCCTTGTTCCCGATACCGGTGGGCTACATTTATATTTTTTAATGTTTTTTTAAATGCTTTTTTCATCAATCAAAAATACTCAAAAAAAGATAGTTTTTCTCAAAACTCCGTGGATAGATTTTGAAGAGCTTTGGTTTAGAGACTAGTAAAAACCCAAAGAACATAATGCACTATGTTTCCATTCTGGGCAGCACCTAGTCCAACTCCCATATATGGATGGTCAATGTCCTTTATTTATCATATTAATATTATTTTATTAAATATTCAAAATATGGCACATTAGGTAGGAGAAAAAACACTGCCTTATTTTTACCGTTACCAATACCTCCTTTGTAATATTTATTGATTCAATACAGATTCAGACTAATACCACAGTATAAAAACCTACAGTAGGACATCGCCTTTGATCTCGTTGTAAATGCCGACAACGTGTAGGCATTGTAGCGACAGCTAGCAGTTCGGGAACGCGCTTCCCCCGTCTCGCCCCTCACGTCCCGCAGCGTAAGTAGTTCGGGACCCGTCTCGCCCCGCACGATTGCTCTGTCTAGACGTCTTCGTCGGACGACTGTATGATGTTTAGACTGTGCTAATACTGTCTAGTTTGGGGCTCACTGGCAACTAACACTACCTGTATGTAACTAGCTGTAGGTAATATTAAAGCACTTATGACATCTCAATTTGTGTTTAGCCTGTGTACCTGCTTATGTTCTACCTGGATGACAAACAATTATTTTTTTCTAAATCCCGTAGAGAGGAAGGAGATCTACGTCATATTTCTCTATGGCCTATGTAATTCATCATTTTACCTACGTATATCCGTACTCTCGCCTACACCCGTATTGAGGCCGCATTATTTACGTCTGAAACCTGTCGTTTCGGCGTATTATTGCCAGCGTGACTCCTAAGTGTCCCACTATTGAGTACCACCTAGTTATTTATATCACCTCGGCGTATTGCAGCTCACAGACATGTTGAGCTAGTGCAATGACATCATTACACATATGTTCAAAATGTAGACTTCGGTGATATCATCAGTGTCCATAGAAGTTGACACGTGAATTTAATTTCAAACATAATTCGGCAGTTTTTTCGAAACTTTAGGATACAAAAACCTTTATTAATGGAGCTGTTCTTGGATGCATTTCAGCTGTTATGCAGATGATAATAATTTTCTCAAGGATTCAGAACTCCTTTGTCAAATAACAGACTAAATAATAATACTCTTATTTGAACAGGATTTGGCTCCTTTACTAAAATATCTTCGGGGCAACGAGTTTACCGAACGACACTGGCATGAGGTTTTCAGTCTTCTGGAAATGGAGTACAAGAAACCAGACACGTTGCAAGTCAGAGATCTTTTAACTTCTGCGATGAATATCAAGAAACATATCAAGTCCTTACAGGTAATGTAAAGCTGTCACACACTCCTTCAATATTGTTATTTCAGCTCTACAACTAAAAGTACAGATGTTACAAAAAATCCATATGGTTTCAAGATGTTCTAGACATCCAAAAAGTCAGGATAGCAATAACGGATTTGATGTATGTTCTTATTATGTATGTTCTTATTATGGTGTGTCTATTATCTTGGAAATTGTATCCTGTGTCCCACGAAAATGTATGTATTAGTAAAACAACGACTTCATTTTACAGAAAAACAGGGCGAAAAATACCAAACTTTTATACCTAGTAAACCTGCGAATGAATTTTTGAAAATTTTTAGGGTTCCGTACCTCAAAAGGAAAAACGGAGCCCTTAGGATCACTTCGTTATCCGTCCGTCTGTCTGTCAGTCTGTCAAGACCCTTTTTCTCAGAAACGCGTGGGTGTATCAAAATAATATCAAATACGGAGGTCTATGGTCTCTTAGAACTCAAAAAAAAACAAGTTTCTAAGTCAGCGCAATAAAAAAAACATATTTATGCGACATATTTTAATATTCGCAAATAAATCAAAAGCTACAGGGTACTTCCCGTTGACCTAGAATCATGAAAATTGGCAGGAAGCAAGGTCTCGCAGCACATGTAAAGGAAAAAGTTTGGAAAACGTTAATTTGTAGTTTTAACGCTTGTTCGATTTCAAACTTACATTTTTGCATTTTTTTTACATTCGATGTATGGGACAACATGTTTTTCAACTTCAATGTTAAGTTTGTTTTTGGGATAAATTCGTCCCAACTACGGAACCCTTTATTGTGCGTAGTCCGACACGCACTTGGCCGGTTTTTCCATACAAAAACTGTCTGACGTCATTTTTATTCCACGGATGAAGAATATTATCTGGCTTTGGTAAAAGTGAGCTTGAGCTCTTAGAAGAAGGTAACAGTTTACACTCCACTTATTTAACAGTTTATGTACACACATATATACAGACAAGAAAAAAGGAACAGGAAAATACGTACAAAGATGATGCTGCATTTCTGAAGAAATCGTTTCCAGCATACCTGCGTAAAAATAGGAAAGTAATTAAAGAGATGAAGACGTGTGTAAGAGAAAAATTCATAAAATACAACTATTCTCTAATTTACATAGCATACTTCTTTAATAAATATCACTAAAATATATGTATGTACTTAACTATAATGTAGTATAAAATAATAAATAAATACAATGCAACTATGACGAAGTGGAAAGATTTTGTTCTTTCTTTTAATAAAAAATTAAGTGTATAAAACTGTAACCCGGCTACGGGAAAATAAAAGTGATCTAAAAAGTACGAAACAAGAAAATATTTCAGACAGAAATCAAGACATAGGTACAAAAAGGGTAAAGCCGTGGTCGCATACCGGTAACCATGTGGGTGCCAGGAACACATACAAAATTATAATGGCATGCGACGACGGCTTTACCTTGACCACTTACTAAAATTTGCAATCTTCAGTATTTAGAGTAGTTTCAATCGAGGTGAGGTTAAAAAATCCAACCTGATACATATTTGTAATGTGCTCGTTAAGACCTTTCTTTTCAAACTTGTCATGATTACCTCAATTTAATTTTTGTCGAGGTTAGAAATTTATGTGTAAAGTCCACCATATTAAATTTAGGGAGAATTTATATAGCCTATGTCACCCGGACCATTATTACGAATCTATTGATACCTCGCATTCATCAAAATCGGTTCAGTAATTTAGGCGCTACGGTGGAACACACGTAAAAGCAAACATGCATACATACATAGACTGCTAAAATCATAACCCTTCCTTTTGGCTTTGCCGTAGTCGGGTAAAAACTGCAACAGTTTGGCAAACCCTAATGTCAGGCGGACGTGAATTCCATAACCGAACCGCATGCGCACTGAAGGAGTGGGAGTAGAAGTCGGCTGAGTGGGGAGGGGATTTAAGCAGATTTCTAAGATTCGACCTGCAACTCCTGCGAGGTGCATCAGAAGGACAGGTGTAGGAAAAGCGTTCCCGCAGATAGGATGGCGTTTTAGGGTTGTGAAGGATGTTGAGCACACACAATATCCGAGAGTTCCTGCGAAGACGAAAAAGGACCCACTTGAGTATCTTGCGAAAGTTAGAAACTCTATTATACACTCTTTTCCCTACTGACTTGTTTTGATAATATTATGCTTATAATTTTTATAGAAAATCTGTACAGCAGCATCCAGCGAGTCTGCAATCAGGAATGCTCTCAACGAGCTTGAAATTTGGTTCGCGGGCGCTCGGTTCAATATCACGTACTACAACGATAAAGCGAAGCGACCCACACCTATAGTGAAGGACTTTAAGGAAATTCTTAGTAAGGTGAGTTTTGATGATTGGTTGAAAGTTTTCTAGTGTTAATAAACTGTTACTAAGCTGCATCAGTGTGACAACGACGCGTACAGCGGCTGCCCAACATATCCAGTAAGCTCGTTCACTTCGTTCTTACATGTGGGGTAAAATAATGGAATTGAATTCGTTTTTTCAATGAATAGGTACTAATAATAAATAAGCATTATGGTGTATGGCCACGAGGGGCTGGTTTCTAAGTAATAACAGCCGCACGGGTCAATCGATCAGGTTTACCTACGGTTGCCGCAATCAGTCCGTGGATGGTTGACCATCTTAACATACCGAGACCCGTCCGTGCCTCGGAAAGCACGTTGAGCTGTTGGTCCCGGCTGTCATTCTTGGATCTTTGACAGTCGTTACGGGTCGTCCCAAGCCCTAAAGTTTGACAACTAGTCTTACCAACGGGTATCGTATTATCCAGTAACTGGGTTGTGGAGGTCAGACAGGCAGTCGCTCCATGTAAAATACTGATATTCAGCTGCATCCAGTTAGACTGGAAGCCGACCCCAACATAGTTGGGAAAAGGCTAGGCAGATTGATTGGTGTATGTCCAAAAAATGCAACGACAGTTCTATGATTTCTGTGAAACCTACAACAGAAGAGTCCTCTGTCCTCCATTATTTCATTGATACTCACAATTCAGTGACAATGCAGGCAAAAAAATGTGAATGAGTACTGTTTTCTTTTAAACAAAGGTTCCACAGTACGCGACAGCGCAGAACTTACTCTAGTGTCTCGCTCTCTCAGATTCAAACTCAAAGTTTTTGTCTCATCTTTATAAAATTCCTTGAAACCGCATTTTTTTGCCGCGATGACGTGTTTTGTTTCCAAGGCTAACCTTGCCCGATTAATGGCTATCATTCTTTTGTGGGACATGGTTTTTATTTCGGTCTATATTCATTTTTACGAGTTTTTGTCCCAAGGACCGTAGGCATTAGCGACCTTGATTTGCAGATTTTGATTTGTATAAGTACCAAAATAACAACAGCAAATTAATTCATCGACAATCGACATGACGTTTAACAACACACGCTGTCGTATTGTAGTAAATCGTGAAGATGAAGATGGCTGTGTCCTTCAGAAAAGGGAAGCCAGCTTGTTAGCTTCAAATATTTGTTAATAATAGTTTTATTTTAAAACACTGTCATATACATTGGTCAACATCGCTCTCCTGCCCATATCCCAATTTATTTGGGGTCGGTGCAACATGTCCCTTTCTTCCATATTTTTCTCATTCATACTCAAATTTTCCTCACGACGTTTTCCTCATTCTTCCGCATCACATTATCATATATCATCACAACCGATTTCCGCACAATAGGTTGTCGCTATCACATTCATGCAATCATTTTTATTTTTTATCATTAGCAATGTATAGACTTATCAATTTTATTTAATAGCAAAGTATATTCCACATCATAATGCATGCAACTTAGTAACTTAGTAATTTAGCATAAGTAGGTATCTAATAGTACTTTTTCAAATTATTAGCGTACAAAGTTTTGCATGAAATAAAGAGGCTTTTTTATTTTTTATTTTTATTTTATTATCACATTCATGCTCATATTACTTTCTAAGTTTATCTTGGACATCACTCGCATTTGGCATGACCTAGAACCAAAAATTCGAAGACATGTAACATCTACCAACCCGCACTGGACCCACGTGGTGGATTACGCTCTCCCTATCACAGAGAGGAGGCCTATGTTCCAGCAGTGAGAACGTTATAGGCTGATTATGCCTATTGTTATAAAACAACGTAAATAATTGACCATTTATGTGTAGATCGAGGAACAACAATGGGTGGTGTCGTCGCTGTCGGGCGGTGCTAACGGCTCCGACGCATGCGGTGCGTGGGAAGCGCGGCTAAGGGCGGCGCGGGCGCTGCTACGTGCCACGCATCACGCACAACGCAGGTCTGTAAGCACCTTAATCAATTTAAATTTTGCGAAGTTATACAAATTTAGACATTTTACATAGGGTGACACAATGGACGGACTTATGTAATATGTCTCCTATATTTATATCTGTCTACCTACCTATATGAAAGGTATAAGCCACACAGGGAGAAGTACGTCTGTGATTATAATATTATAGCTAATATGCATTTTGGGATTGGATTCGAATTACGATTTAACGCACGCGAGGAATATTGCCGGTATGTAAGTGTGTGCTGAAATTTGCTTGCACGTTATTGCGTCATTCAATTTGCTTTCAGAACAAGTTTCTTAGGACCACTGGTATAACTTTGAATAATTACACTAAACAATTGAGCGATTTCACAACCGTAGTAACAATCAGCTTGGCATTTTGGCAACATTTCTTAGCTTAGATAGACAGAAACTTACGAATTACGACGAGCTTTCAAGAAAATCAGCCACGTACTCGAATAAGTAAATCTAAACATAAATTCACAAAAATACTTAATTAGGATAACAATATAAAAACAAACAGGCGAGTAACATAATAGATTGGTGCACGTCTTAGGATTTGTTTCGCCGTAAACATATGGGCGACAGATGCGCCAGCTATTTTGACCGACTATTCCGCGTAGTTCCCGTTTAGACTGCTCTTTTATTTTTGTGATAATTATGTACTTTGTTATGTTTTGCTTATGGTCTTGGTATTCATATAAATGTTTCAAGGCACTTGTAGTAGAACTTTTTAAAACACTCTTGAACACATAGGTACCAATGATTAAAACGTTAATTAAAAGTTTCGTTGCGTTCAATATAACCACAAATCAGAACTTCATTGAAAAATTGCATTTAAAATTAGCAGAATTCAAATCTAGCAGAGTTCATTATGTAATTAACCTGGTAACATTATCTTAAACTTTGGGGGATTCCCTTCATTTTATCATTCGAGTGTAGAGCTAACTGTAGGTAATATAAATATAATCCATATCCGGTATCAAGGCGTACTCGAACACACGAACTTGCACATTTTGCAATAATTATGGCAGTGCTGTGACAAGTCTTATCTGAGTATTTGCAACTGACATGACGCTTATTTTCAGCAAAACAAAGTCAGAATCAGAAGAAGAGAGAGACTGCCAGAATTTTATTGACGGCTTGTTAAAATATAACAAGCAAATGTGGACATGCTTTCAAATCATTACAGCAAGAGCGGGTTTTGAGTTGCCATCTCTCTCTTACCATATTTGGTGAGGCTGCTGCACTGTTACCATATAGGTACAGTTGTAATTTATGGGAACTTAAATTAAAGTACTCATTTACAAGTAGGTCCTTGCCTATTTCATGGCTGACTATACTAAAACGCCATCGGTAGGTACATAGAAACCTTAATTGCATTTTGTACCTTGATAATAAACGAGCAAGTCGCTGTTGAAAGTTTCAATTTAGAACGCATGACTCACCATTTATTTACCGATCAACTTTGTAGGCAGGTATAGGGAGATGTCTGCCTAAGTTCGATTCGGGGAGGCAGTAGCCAGTGGCCCAATAAATCCAATGGTCAGTTCTATTCTATCTCGTAAGGATTTTCGCTCATATTATCTGATCACTACTTGAATGTATTTTCGTATAATTCTTATAATTCGTCGACCTACATACGTTAAACTAAATACCAACTAACTTTGAACACCGCCTCATGATAATAAAAGTTTCATCTGTTATGGTCAACGATCGTTAAATCACAATAGGCAATATAGAAACATATAAAAATATCTAGACAGACAGCAATTGATACCAGCGTTGTATTGAAATGTGCTGACACCGTAGAAACTCACTGAGTGCTTAGTGTGCTTACTGGTATAATGTGTGAGATGATGAAACAAAAGCAAGTAGATGTTAGTTAGGAGACTGTAAGCTTGTACAGATTAGCTACTGAGGATGTAAATCTGTTTCGATAACACGGGGTCGCTGTCCTGACTCCAACATCACTGTTACAAAATTAGGCGACATGCTTTATAGATAGCGTGCGATTTAATTGCCTACTGAAACAAAAACAAAGATGTAAAATAATGTCAATAATTTTTAGGTATGAAGTAGTACAAAAACGAACAAAGCACTTAGTTATTTTGCTTTGCCACGTGATTTCTCACAGTGGTTGTCCTTATTTCCATACTAATAAATTATAATCAGTACAAAGATTCAAGAACAACGATATTAAGATTTTTTTAACTACTTATTCTTCTTCTTTTCGTATGATTAACTTGATGTCAGAGTTTTAAAGCCGGGCATGGGCCTCAGACTTGTCTTCACATGCCGTCGAGAAATATCTCACTGACACGCCCTTCCGCTCCGCCCAGAGCGAGAAGACATTTGACGATTTCCCACACAAAAAAAAAAAAAAAAGGCAACGCAGTTTCCTCACGATGTTTTCCTTCACCGTTTTTGAAGCAAGTGATAATTTTACAATACGCACATGAATCCGAAAAGTCAGGGGTGCGTGCCTTGAGTTCGAACTCGAGACCTATGACTTGGCAGTCTGACGGTCACACCCCTAGGCTATCACTACGTATTACTATGCCTATACATACAGTACACACTGTATAACTATGCTTATACATACAGTACACACTGTATAACTATGCTTATACATACAGTACACACTGTAAAAGTTCTGATACTAGCTGCTGCATTCGTTATAAATGTAGTATGTATGGTGTAGTATGGCTATGGTGTGGACCTTGTCTTGAAAACGCTTTTTAATGACTTACTAATAGTCAAACTCCTTCGACCATATTATCAGGATTTACAGCCAGGCGAAAAAACGAAGAACAACTAGAGTAGTAAAATAAAATTCCGATACGCTTTGTTTATGATATTATTATGACATCGTAAACTTTTATCGATTTTTATTTTGGGACCATGTCGAAGCAAAACTTGGAGGGATAACTATTTTTAAACGAATTTCATGACATCATTTTAATAATACAAGGCACCATGGATTTATATTGTCTAAATACCTATTAGGTACCGTGTAACAGGCCTATAGCTGTAAGATTATCTAATGAAAGTATTCTTGTATCGCCTGTGGAATGCCACACGATCTATAGAGCCCTTTCTTTGGCTTCGGTCAACGACGTACGCAGTGAGGTAATACGTCAAACGAGAATTTTATGATTATTCTGTTCCTTGCCGCACTATAAAGTCTGTGGATAATTTTGGAACTGCCATCCTGTTTCATATTTAGTTTAGGTAGACATGGGTAGGTACCTACCTCGTTGCTTGAATCAGTTAAGTTTTTGGTCTTTCTTATCCCATGCCAAGTTCATATAAGTACATACAATTACAATATGTAGGTATCCTATTCCTATCCTGTACCTGTTATATATCTTGAAACTGTATTCATATCATAGATTGGTATGATGAAATGTTTATGAAAATCAGTTATATTATAATCCCTCGTCGGCCAACCCGGCAATGGCACAAGCCAGTCGAGGGGTTTTTAGAACCAATAAAAATAAGTAAAAAAAAAACAGAATGAAATGCTAAAAATGTCCGTCTACGTACGGCAACAGTAAGATAGTAGATTGGATCAGTAGCCAAGTGTTTATCTTGTGTGAACTTTGACATCATAACCGCCTTTTGAGAATGAACCCTTATCGGCGGGAAAGCGTTCATTCACAGCGTCACTGTCGTCTTCTTTAAGATTGTTAACCGAATTCTTGTTAATTCTTTTATATCTATACTAGCCTCTAATAAGCTTATTTTTGTTCAATAGTTCCTTGTTGTGATAACATTGAAGTTCAATTTGCTAGCTGATTTATGATAGACTCTGAATTATATCTGGAGCATGAGGCACCTAAATTAAATATGAATATAATATTCCGAATTGATTGACGTGCCTCATGCTCAAATTATAATATTAGAGGATATATAGCGTTCCGTTGGCAGTTGGTAGGTACTGTAGACACTTACAAAAACAAAAATCTTAAATCGTTTGTTAAGCTATCAATGCGTGCGTGTTAGGTTTTGCTCTTGCCAATTATAAATGATTATATTATTATTAATGTTCCATCAAATAGATATGTGGTCTCAATGGTGGTACTTTTATTATTGGACAAAACGTTTCTAGTCTTGGCACTGATAAGGGGTTATCGTTGAAACTGTTGAAATTGTAACAAGTTATCTGACTAGTTAAGAGGCCGCTGGCTATTAAATCTAACTCACCCGGCTATGACGTCATTTTATGTATCATATAATTTGAACATTGGGTTCATTCTTTATTTTTGTGACTAAGAATTGTCGCCTTTATCATAATTTGGCAGTTCCTTATTAAAAACATCCCACCTAAGACGCTGATGCCTAGATCAGGGAATCAGGAATGCTCTTTCTAGTTTGCTCAGCTCTAATGAATATGTAGTAGATATAAAATTGTAAAAGAGCTGTGTTACAATTTTGGTGTGAGTACTTTGAAGTATATTCTAACTAAATAATTAGATCTACCTAAAAGGAAGAATCTGAAGCGACTCTACCAAAAGTTTTACATACATAAAACAAAGCAACAGTTTCTTCATCCGTGCTTTAGCTAGAAAATGTCCGCCAAAGAAGACAGCTAAAGTTTCAAACAAAGCAATAAACTTATAGTAACCTCCTTCATAAACATTTGCGGCATGACATTTACAACCCCTGCACAAAACTGGCTAAAGGTTTTCGTGTCCCTTTTCTACCGATTCCCATTATACCTATAGAAGTAACGAATTGGATGACCATTCGATTTGAATGGTATTATTTAAACTATGAAGAAATGGGTAGGGCTGTCCTTCGCCGGAAAGTGCTTAAGCCTTTTTAAATGTCGGTTCAATAGTGTCAGTGCCTATTTTTTTAATGATATTAGTAATATTAGTATTACTGTGCACTATGCATTATTAGCATTTTATTTTTGGCTTTGATGTTCTATTGTTTTTTTTTTTGTGGGCAGTACTGTGTTAGTCTTTATTCTGTTTTTTATAAGTGAAGTGAACCTTTAATTAGCATACAGTCACACTTACTATTTTTATTCTGCTTTGTAATTAGCATAGAGCTTATAATTATTCATCATTATAAAAATAGTAAGTACCTAAAGGGTTCTTTTCCTTGTGTCAAACTCAAACTCAAAGCATTTATTTCAAATAAACCAATTACAGGCACTTTTGAATTGTCAAGGGGTCGGTCAGTCAGAAAAGATGAAGCTAGATGCCCATTCCAAAGCGTAGTAGGTACCTATGGAGAAGAACGGGCAAGAAACTCCACGGACACTCTTTTAAATAAACTAATAAAAAAGCCCCATAAAGTGTAAAACTAATAAAAAAGCCCCATCACGGTTATGTGGCTTACTGCGAATTTACTCGCCCAAAACGAGCGAAAGTGTTGATACGCCCGTTTCGGTGAAGTAAATTCGTGGGAATCAACCAATAAGCCGAGTAGGTAGTGTGGAGAAATCATAACGAAACCATCAAGGCGCTAAAATCGGTAAAGTTTCTAAGTAGCGCATCATAACCTACCTAATTGCTCTTAAAATTCATTTAAATTACAAATGATGTCATTTGAGTTTCTCTTGAGCTTTATCAATGCACAATCATCTACACGCATAATTATGCTCTTCTCCGAAATGTTGGCTCTCTCTGTTCTATTTCCGGATTATAACATTCAAACTAGAGCTGCGGTCTCTTTTATGTGATGACATTAAATCAGTCGGAACATATGGCGTTCGGTCTGCCCTGGGAGACCGCTGCCTTAACCAATTATTAACTTAAACGAGAAATAAGTACAGATAATTTTGACTAAAAAGTGCAGATAATTTTGAATTTCTCGTAAGTAATTTTAACATATTCAGTGTAATTTGGGTACACTCCTTTATAAAAATGGATACAGCAAACAAACAAAAAAACCGGCCAAGGGCGTGTCGGACCACAAAAGATTACGGGTTCCGTAGTTGGGATGAATTTATCCCAAGGTCAAACTTAACAATACATTCACTATCCATTCCAACTGCAAATGTAAGTTTGTACGCACAATATTGGGAGATTTACCATGTTATTTTAAGACCATAGACTTCTTATAGGTCCTGGAATCTATAAGTAGGTACAGAACATTTACTGTATTTTTTTTCAAAATTTTAGGTTAGTAGTTAATGGACATCAATATGTCCATTAACTTCAAAATTCAAAATTTTCATTCAAAATTTTAGGTATTAACCTAAAATTTTGATGAAAATTTTGAAATTGAGAAGAAAATTGACCATTCCCAATGGAATGGTAAATTTTCTTAAATATCTTCAAAGTATATTTGTATAAAAAAATAATATTTGAAATTTGATATGTCAAACACTACAATTTGCAAAACTGTTTTTAATTATTTTTCAATTTGCCCCCGAAAAATGACCCCCCATATTCTAAATTAATTTATTTTCGTAACGCGTCCGTGTTTTGGTCACAGAAATTGATATGTGTAAGTAACAAATTTCAACTTAATCGGTCCATTAGATTCGGAGCAAATTGGCTGTGACAGACGGACAGACAGACAAGAATAGAATAGAATAGAATATTTATTTGCGTAAAACATGGTATACAAGGGTGTTAAACACACAAGTGATCCTATAACGGTTCCGTTTTTTCCTTCTGAGGTACGGAATCCTAAAAAGCTTTTAAATTGTCATAAGTAATTCAAGCGTTCACAAATTCTCTTGTGTTCAGTTCACTAAACAATTTGAGGGCCCCTTCACTATTGTATTGAGCCTCATAGCAGCCTATAGGTTAGTATTGTAGTAGATAATCTTCGTAATAGTATTATGACAGTCTAATCACATTTTTAGTACCTAACGTACCTTCGTAGGTACTAATGCTAGGTGTTATGCACCTAGGATAATATAGGTAGATTCATATGGGATTTTTAAAAATTCTTTATCAGAGTATTTTGCAGGGATTTTTAAATAATATAATATTTGTATGTTTTCGGTCTGGGTGGTCGGTCATTTAGATCGCGAATGTATTATCAGCGGCGGATGTGTAGGGCGGAAGGCCGGCTCTGACGAACCGAGTGGCCGTATCTCGGACACAGCGTGACCTAACCAAAGGGATCTCATATGTACGCATTTTATTGTTCATCGTACACGAACATCAAGACCTCTAATTACAAAATATCGGCTGTTATTGAGGACAAGACAGTATTAAGTTGTAAGTCCGAACTTCAAGTTTGACAATAATAAACAACGTGGTACTAAAATATCTAGTTGTTAGGTGAGATTACAAGAAAGCTTGTTGCCATAATAATGACCAAAACAAAAAGCGCATCCCGAAATGCGATGTTATTTTTGTTGCTTAGTGCCCGTTTCGGAGAACGGCACGAGCGGGCGTGCGGGCGGGAGCGGTCGTCGCCTCGCACAGGGCCGCATTCCACGCACATTAGTACCTGTTTCTATCAGAGTGTGCTTTCGGTTAAGCTCAAATAGCACGCGTTTTATGACTTCGCTAAACTTTAGAGATAAAGCAACAGCCACTTGCAAGTGGCGTTCTTAGAGTTTTATTCCAAAATAAGTTATTATGATATAAAATCCATAAATTTTTGGCGCATAATTGAATTTTTGGCTTACTTGAATCATTCAAAACTGATCAACTGACCGATGATTACCAACAAAAATATCCCTAAAATATTATTTTAATAGATAACAATCTATTAAAATAATATTTTAGGGATATTACTTACAGCAAAAGTTCCAATGGTAACTTTTGTGCTCATAACAAATGTTTCGTTTGGCAGCCAAGTGCGGTCCTGTGTATGTAGGGCAGCGGGGCGGCGGGGGGCGCGAGGCAGCGCGAGAGTGTCTCGGCCCACAGCGGCCGCCAGTGCAGTGAGCGGCGCGCGGAGAGCCCGGACCGCGTCATGGCTCTACGCGCTTTGTTTATCTTCTCGGCGCTTATCGCCGGCGGCGCCGCCGTGTACAGCAGGGAGCGCGACCGCCTGCGCGCCGACCCCCGCCTTTACGACCGCTCGTGTGAACTAAGTTCCTGCTACCCGGCCACAGGCAACCTGCTTATTGGCCGTGAATCAAGACTCTTTGCATCCTCCACGTGCGGGGGACAGAGACAAGAGCGGTACTGCATCGTGTCGCATTTGGAACCAAAGAAATGCTTTTGGTGTGACTCGACCAACAGCACCATTCACAACCCCTCTCTCAACCATCGAATACAAAACATCATCTACAAGTACTACCCGGGAGCGCGACTGAAATCCTGGTGGCAGTCTGAAAATGGCAAAGAAAATGTGACGGTACAACTCAATATGGAGGCGGAATTCCATCTAACGCATTTGATAATACAGTTCAAAACTTTTCGGCCTGCAGCTATGTTAGTAGAGAGATCTTTCGACTTTGGGAAGACCTGGCGCGTGTATCGTTACTTTGCTCACAACTGCGACGAACATTTCCCAGGCGTTGCAAAGCACACACAGCGTTCTTTGACAGAAGTGGTTTGTGAATCGCGTTATTCTGGTGTATCCCCATCGACGGAAGGTGAAGTGATATTTAGAGTTTTGCCACCTAATATAAATGTGACCAACCCATACTCGGAAGAAGTGCAAAATTTGTTACGTATGACCAATCTTCGAATAAACTTCACAAAACTGCATACTCTTGGTGATGATAAACTGGACAACAGAGCTGAAATTCAAGAGAAGTACTATTATTCTATTTATGAAATGACAGTGAGAGGTTCTTGTTCCTGTTACGGGCACGCATCCCGTTGTTTACCAATGCCAGGAGTGGAGTCCAAGAACAATATGGTACACGGACGCTGCGAATGTACTCATAATACCCGTGGTTTAAACTGTGAATACTGTGAAGACTTTTACAATGATCTACCATGGCAACCAGCTTTTGGGAAAACTTCAAATGCTTGTAAGAGGTGTACATGTAATAATCATGCAACAACTTGTCATTTCGATCCTGCTGTCTACAATAAAACCGGTAAAATTAGTGGAGGCGTATGTGATAACTGTCAGCACGATACTATGGGTGTCAATTGTGAACGGTGTAAGCCTAAGTTTTATAAAGACCCCAACTTAGATATCCAGAGTCCAGACATATGTAAAGCTTGCGATTGCGATCCAGAGGGCACCACAGATAAAGAAATCCTTTGTGATGATGAAACAGACACCGCTAATAACAAAACTGCTGGTCGCTGCCTTTGCAAGAAGAATGTCGACGGCGCCAGGTGTGACCGATGCAGCGATGGATTTTGGAACTTTGTTTCTAGTAATCCTGATGGATGTGAATCGTGCACCTGTAACAACTTAGGTACAATCAACGAAAGAGGTTGCGACGCTGGAAATGGAAATTGTTTCTGTAAACGACATGTTACTGGAAGGAATTGTGATCAGTGCTTGCCAGAGTTTTACGGTTTGTCAGATAGTGATGATGGTTGTCAACCTTGTGACTGCGACTTTGGTGGCTCATTAGACCGGGATTGTGATGTGATAACAGGACAATGTAAATGTCGGCCAAATGTTTCTGGTCGCCGTTGTGATCAACCTATTCAAAACTTTTTTGTAGGAGCACTCGACTCTATTGTTATTGAAGGCGAATCGAGTCAATGCGATTCCCAGCTTGATGATAATGCTATTCAAAGTCAATTGTGTCACGTTGTCATTAGGGAAAATTATCCAGATGGTAGGAAAGAGACCTGGACCGGACCTGGTTTTATGAAGCTTCCTGAAAGCAGCACACTCGTTTTTGTTATAAATAACATTGAGAAGAGTATGAATTATAATGTATTAATTAGGTATGAACCTCAATCGCCTATAAGCTGGGAAGAGGCAACTATATTAGTGAAGAGACCATTACCGATTGATTCAGACTCTCCTTGTGCAAACGTACGACCTGAGGAAGACATCATAAAAACGAACCTGCCAGCAAATCAACGCAGTGTATTGGTGAAACCGGCAATATGCCTGGAAAAAGGCAAAGAAACCGAAATTCGTATTTATTTAGGACGTCAAGACAGTCGTTCTCCAAATGTTAGAGCTTCAATATTAATTGATTCTATTGTTCTTATTCCATCATTTGATGACCTTCCATTTTTGGTAAATAATAGTTCCATGAGAGAAGAGTTCGATCAGTTTAATTGTGGTGATCCATATTATTACGACCTGAATAGAGAAAATGTACCTGAAATCTGTAAAAAGTATCATGCTAGTATCGGATTTTACATAAGGAATGGATCTCAGTCTTGTCAGTGTGACCCTACAGGGTCTAAGAGCCATCAATGCGATCAATATACTGGGTATTGTCAATGTGTGGAAAATATTGTTGGAGCTCGATGCGACCGCTGCGCTCCTGGCACTTACGGTTTCAGCAAATTTGGATGCAAGCGTTGTGACTGTAACAGTATAGGATCTCTTGATAACTTTTGCGATGCAACAAGTGGACAGTGTAAATGTAGAGCCAATACGTATGGCCGAGCGTGTGACTTGTGTCAGCCTGGATATTTCAATTTCCCCAATTGTCAACAATGTGACTGTAACGGACACGCAGTCGAATGTGATGATAAAACAGGAGCATGTAGAGAATGCAGAGACTACACGGAAGGACACCGTTGCGAAAGATGTGTTGAAGGATATTACGGCGATCCTCGACTTGGTATCGACATACCTTGTAGATCATGCCCGTGTCCAGGAATAATAGGTGATCCAAATAAGAGCAGTCACGCAGATCGGTGTGAATTAGATCCCGATACAAAGGATGTAGTCTGTGAGTGTAAAGAAGGCTATGCTGGACCACTATGCGATGTTTGTGCTGACAATTATTATGGAGATCCAATTAAGGCTACTTGTGAACAATGTGAATGTAACGAAAACATAGATATTACCAAACCTGGCAATTGTGACCCTTACACTGGAACATGTTTACAATGCCTTCATCATACTGCCGGAGACCACTGTGGAGTGTGTGCTGAAGGATACTACGGAAGTGCTTTAGACAAGTCATGTTATCAGTGTAACTGCTCTGAGTTAGGTACTAACTTCACAATAGGAAATTGTGACGGGAACACAGGTCAGTGCCCTTGTTTCAAGAATGTCATGGGTGTGAATTGCGATCAATGTACAGAAAATCATTGGAGAATAGCTTTAGGAACAGGTTGTGATCCATGTGAATGCGATCCTATTGGGTCATTATCACCGCAATGTAATCCATACATAGGAAAATGTGAATGTAAACCAGGCCATGGAGGCAGACAATGTGATCAATGTCAAGAAAACCACTGGGGAGTTCCAAATATCGAGTGCTATGAATGCGATTGTGATTTGTATGGTTCTGTTTCACGCCAGTGCATGCGAGAAAATGGCTCATGTATTTGTAAACCAGGCATCGGTGGATATAAATGCGACATATGCGCCAGAGGCTACTTAGGTGAGGCCCCACGGTGCTACGCTTGTGGCGAATGTTTCGATAATTGGGATCGATTAATCAACGACTTACGTTCGCAAACAGAGTTTGCAATCGGCAATGCTAGTAAAATCAAAGTAGTTGGTGCTACTGGAGCCTACACAAGAGATTTTGATGAAATGACTAAAAAGCTTTCTGAAGTAGAAAACATGCTTGACAGCGCAAAGCAAGGAAAAACGACAGTAAAAGACTTATTGTCTAATGTGACAAGCCTACAAAACTTATTATCTGAAGCTGACGAGAAAGTGAAACACAGCAACGAAAATCTTAATGCTCTAACGTCTAAAATCAACCTTGGTAACGTTACTTTAGAGGGTCTAAGAGCAAGTATAGAAAACTTAAAGGGAAAAACTACTGACTTAGGAAATAACGCAACCAAACTTCAGGAAGCTAATTTGGAAGGAGCTCTTAACTTGACTCGTGAAGCTAAACAAAGAGCTGTCAAAGCTGCTGACGACGCTGAAAATGTACAGACTGTAATCGCAAATACTGATCGACAAATTAAAAATACTGACCGCCTCATTGAAATGCAATATGTTAACTTCAATAACACTCAAAATGAAAATGATAAAAAATTAGATGATATCCGTGATCAGCTGTCCCAGTTGGAGTCACAGATGCCAAAGTTAAATGAAAAAATGTGTGGCCAGGAAAGTGATAGTTGTGATATTTGCGGTGGTGCTGGATGTGGTAAATGTGGTGGTATATCTTGTGACCAAGGAGCCGTTACTAAAGCAGAACAAGCTTTAGATTTTGCAAACAAGACCGAATATCGAATTAAAGAACATGAGCTCACTGCAGAGGATTTATTTAAATTAATATCTACAGTAAAACAAGATACCGTTGATGTCAGATCAAGAGCAAAAGACCTTTTCAGCAAAGCGTATGACTTTAAAACTTCCGCAGAAAAAGTAACAAATGACAGTCAAGTCAGAATTGCTGAATTAAAAGAATTCCTATCAAATACTTCAAACACTCCTGCAGACGTCAGAACTTTAGCTAATGATATACTTAATTTGTCTATAAGTATAGAACCCAAAGAAATAACGGAATTGTCTCAGCGTATCAATTCGTCCGTATCGCAATTGACTAACATTGAAAACATTATTGCCGAAACTAAACCAGATTTAGAACGAGCTAAGGCTTTGAAACTAAACGCTACCACCATCAATAAAGCAGCAAATTTAACTTTGGAGATGGCAAATAAAGTTTTAGACGCTTTAGATGAAGCACAAGCAGCTCAAGATGCTGCAGAAAATGCAATAGATAAAGCCAACAATGATATCGAAGCAGCCAAAAATGATCTAGTTCCTATAGCCACAGAAACAGAACAAGCACAGAAACAAGCCAATGAGACAAAAGAAGAAGTTGAAGGCCTGCGTTTGAGACTTTCTGACTTACAGAAGGATATATTGAAGATAGAAAGTGACGCAGAACAGGTGAAGCAAGAAGCAAATGATGTTGTTACCCGTGCTGAAGGAGCTGAGCAATCAGCCCGGCAGTTAAGGCAAGATTTCAAGCGTTCTAATATGTCTCTTGCTGAACGTGCTAGCCAGACTTCAAATTCAAGAGAAAAAGCGCAGCTTTTACTAAAACGTGCTACAAAGCTAGCCAGTAACACGCAATCGCAACTTAAACTTCTAGCAAACATGGAAGTATTGTATAACGATCACAATGAACAGTTAAATACATTAGAAAAGGAAATAGGCGAACTCAATACGCAAATGAACTACTACCTATCCGAAATCTCAAAACGGTCAGATAACTACAGGTCTTGTACAACGTAATTAGGTCATCTATAATTTTTGTCGTCGGAGTTGTAACTAAGTATACTTAAACAGATATTTCCCGAATGTGTTACTGTTTCCATTTGTGCCATAATGCTGTGTTTTGCACTGTTAGTCATTGCTCGATAGTATGATATAATGTAGTTTAACTACATTGTGTCTGTATTATATTGCAAAGAAGTGTGGGTTGTAAACAACAAAAGTAATATTATATGTTTTGTATCTCAATATTTCATTACTGTACTTACATGACAACTCGGTTCAATTAATATTTTGTATGCATTTTAAATAGTACCATGTTTCGACTACTAATATGTAAAAGCTAGCGTATATTAAGGTACCTTAAACACTAAAAATGAAAAATTATTTCATCATTGTTAAACAGTTAGTTCAGTGTTCTCTGAAAAATCCGCAATTCATGAGCTATTTGAGGCAGACATGTTCAATTTTTTTTTCAGTGAGTGGCACTCACAAATAACGTGTAATATATATTTCCGAAAAATAATTAATTTCATCAATAAAATTAGCGTTATTTGATTGTAAGTATAAATATATTTTGTATCATTATTTAGACAACTATTCCAAAGAATTTTACATTATAATTTCTATTTTGTTGACATAATGTGAACTTACATTTAATTCAAAAGAAAGAAATAGGGTTCCCTACAACTATTGTTAATTATAGGTAATTTATGAGCATTATATTATGTTTTGTGCTGTTTTGCCATAAAATATATTTTCTGTGTGTCTGTATGAAATAATTAATTTTATAGTTTGTATTTACCGTAAACTAATTGTACTGCCAGAGTAGATAATACTAGGTATATTGTACCATCATAAGTATTTTATAAATACGTATACGTAGGTCATTGTGTAAACTTAAAATATGTATGAAAGAGCTTTTATTGCTGTAACGTCGGTAAAGATGGTTTTTTGAAATGCCTTTTCTTTTTTTGATCAGTAGGTACCAAGAATAGCGGCAAGGGATCTTTTTTTTTCGAAGAATTGGTCCCATCATTATTCCTTTTTGCCTATAGGTACTAACTTCAAGTCTTCTTCAATCTTGAATATTTTTCATATTATTTTAAATTGCACATTTAAGTTTACACTTTTCCCTTATTTTATATTGATATCTAAGTCTCAGTTTTACGGCTGATAAAGCATGCATTTAAACATTGAGATTGTTTCTTTGATTCCATTTTTTTGTCATTCTATTGCATTTGAGACGCTATTCTATATTTCCATAAACGATATTGTAATATACGAGGCATCAATACTTAATTGTTAATAAAACTTTGCCATAAATTGTTTTTAGTTTTTATTTACTACGCATATATAACCCTTCTTATAGGTACCTTCTATGTAACTAGAATCATTATCTATCTAATTATAAATGAATTGGTTGAATGGAGCTTAAGTATATGTCAAATAGTTGCTACATACGTTAATATAGCTCCTCCATACCTCCTTATCAGTATGTAACAATGTCGCAGGTCAGAATCAGAACATTACTTATTTGATAATGATAACTTTTTTAGCTACTTCAATCTATGATCTATTTAAACTATACCTACTTACTTTATTTCAACAAGCTATTTTTTTTTGTTGAGTAGTATTAAATAGTTATAACCGTTGAACATGTAGTGTAGGTACGTACTCCTAGGTACTTAACTTACCTTGGAGTACCTACTACACCACAGATTCTGTCTTCCACTACATTCATTGTTACATGAAGAAATACTAAGCTATCTTAAAATGCCAATTTGTTAATAGGAACAATTAAATGAACCTACCTAACTACTACCTGACCTCCTAAGCTACCTACAGTAGGAGCTAGCTACGAGCCCGAGCCTTAGAAAGAGATTGTCACAAAGCACTGGTATGAGTGACAGGGACAACGCTCTACAAAACCCAACTTTTTCTAATTCTTCGAGTTTTTGCAGCCGCATAATTAACCTATCTTTCGGCTCCATAACTATTTTACCCGCTCATTTAGGTTTAGGATTTGATTCTCAGAGTTATTTAAATTTATCTTATCGAGATAACAGGATTAAAATGTCGATACAGATTAACATGAACTTTAAAATCAGAGGCCGCACCGACACCGATGGTGGTCAAACAGTAAAAGTAACAGATCGGCTAAATCCAGCAGTAAATAGGCCACTTCTCGTACTTAAAAATCGTTTAAATTCAAGTCGCATTCTCATCTCAGCGACAACAATGTCAAAAACTTATCAAAAATTTTGGTAAATTAAGAATAGCGGGCAAAGGCTAGAAAGCATTAGCAATACATCGTAACTTCTTAAGTCCTAATCGTCATTAAATTGACTTTGTACAACTATGAATTTATTGTAAAATCACGGACTGTCATAATTTATTTATACCTACACATTTATATTGGACCTAGATGTACCGAGGTAGAAACAGCTGACTTGAATTTAAAGGTCCACATATTTTTTTAGAGATATATTTTTTTGAACTGATAGTGATGGGTCCCTGCTTGCCCCTTTGTTTTCTGGATCAACAGGATCTATGGTACTGAGTGTAAGTTTTAAGTAGTAGATTTCCTATTATTTTCCATTACAGATGGTTGTATTTAGAACCGATACTCTCCAACGACGATGGTGAATTAGGAGTCAAGTTCCGGAAAGTAGACCAAGGCTTCCGACAAGTGACTAGGATCTTGGAATCAGATCCGAGACTATCTGCACTTCTCCAGTCCTCGAGACTTCAGCCTATGTTGGATTCTATCTCGGAGCAACTTTTAGCTTGCCAGTCAGCCTTAAATCTTTACATCGATGTAAGTAAAACTAATGAAACGATTGAAATAAATAATATGTTATCATAATGTGCAGTTTCCGGTTTGCAAACTTTTAAACCGTGAATAACCGAACGTCAATTACAACTAGATGTAGTTAATGGTCGCGAATCAGGTTTTGTTACTTGTATGGATAGGCAGTTTTTATTAACATGACGTCATCTATTACGCTGAGTCAATAGGCATAGGTCTGCCTACTTATTTGATAGCTATTGTAGTACCTTCCATCAACCGCAATTCTTTCCTATTTAAAATATAATGATAAACACAGTTCACACGCACATAACATACCATCATGCCTGGCTATATTCCCTAAAGGGATAAGCAGAAGTGTACCTGTAGTACACCTACACCCATAGTGAACACAGATTATTATTCTGAGTTTCTAGTAAGCAAGAGTAGCAGATACACCAGTTTCAAAAGCTAGCTTAAATGTCATTGAACCTACCAACATCCAAAAGATAATTTATTAGGCAAACATGTTTTTAGGAAAAACGCTCAGTATTCCCAAGGCTTTATTTCCTGAGCGACGATGATTTGTTGGAACTACTCGGCCAAGCTCGCGCCGGCGCTGAAGGAAGGGAAGCTGTCATGCAAACCCATCTCAAGAAACTGTTCCCGGGAATTACAGGCGTGCGTCTCGGGCCAGGAGACATGTCTATTACTGCATTGTGTAGTCATTACAGAGAAACATTCCAGTTGGACCACCCAGTTGATATCGATTGCCCGGTAGAGGTATGCTAATCAGACATCGCTCTTAAAATCTCATGATTTTGAACAATCTACCGGAATAGAACTATTTAACAATTTTATTTTTGCTCATAGATATGGTTGAAGAATTTAGAAGCTGAGATGCGTTCATCACTAAAGAGCATGACATTGAAATGCATAGTTACAAATTCACTACAGGAGCAGGATCCATTTTCGCTACCGACGCAAATACTGTGTCTGGCACAAAACATACGCTTCACAGAGCAAGCAGAAAGAGCCATTACCTCAAAAGAATTACATAAATTAAAAGCGAATGTTGAAAAAGAGAATTCATATTACGCTTCAGCCGAAATAGAGGACGAAAGTGAGCGACGCAAAAGGCAAGCACTCATATTACAATGTGCTCATTATTTGTCTGTCATCAGAATTTTGATAGACAACAATATCGTGTCAACTAGCGACTGGCTTTGGCAAAAACAGTTGAGGTAAGTAACTTGATGTTTATATTAAGTGTAAAAGGCGGAGACAAAATATAATCGCATCAACATTATTGAAGTGAAAACTTCTTTAGCGGCGTTGTGCACTTTTTTTGGGATGGGTAAAAAATGTTAAACTCGCGTCAGATCGTGCCGTAAGATTCGTTGCCTAGCAACCGACTAAGTAAATATCAAAATAAACAAAAATAAATATTGTCTTTGACATTACGTAAAGATTACGAGGTAAGAAATTTTACCCATATTGAGGGGTAAAAAAAAACCGTCACATCTTCATGAAAAATGTTTAAATAAATTGTTAATTTTTGTTAGACTATATTTAAAAAATAAATAAATATACTACTACTACATATATAAATAAAGCAATTCGTGCGAAATTATTCCCCAACCATTCCAAAATATTCAAAAATGCACAACGTTAATGTTCAAGTTTTCATTTCTGCCGGCACTCCCGGAGTGCAACCCGTGGTTTTTAAAAGCTTTTTCATCCCACCATCTCGGAAAGAGTATTTTTAATCTTCAATATCTGAGTGGAAAAGCCGTTTTTATTCGCTAGAGGATAAAGTAAATTGAATTTAGAACATCGTGTGCACTAAGTATGTGAATTAAAAAAAACATTAAACCTATTTACTGCTACCTCTATGGTGCCGAATATATCATACAACTTTTTTTTAATTTTTTTAAAAACTCAGACTCGGAACCTTCTTGGTGTTCTTTTTTCAATTTGCTTTGTACGCGGTTCTTTACGCGGCATTTTTTCACGTCATTGTTAAACCTTTTATTAAAAACAAGAAACTTGAAAACAAGTGAAAAAACTAAAATGAGTGATTCTAGCGACGAGGAAGTTTGCTTGACGCCAACAGAATTGACTGAAACTGTTAATAATGCGCAAATGACCTTTCTCCCTCAACAATCACGCGAGAAGTATTTAAAACAGTACGATATGTTCAACACGTGGCGACTAGCAAAAGGAGCCAAAACTTTCTCAGAAAACGTTTTGCTGGCATATTTTATAGAATTATCCGAGAACAAGAAAGCAAGCACTCTATGGAGTACGTATTCGATGCTAAAAGCAACAATAAAGATGAAAAAAGACAAACATATCGATACCTATCCTAAATTAGTGGCATTTTTAAAAAGAGCCTCATCTGGTCATCAACCAAAAAAATCGAAGGTTTTCACAGTATCTGATATTGAAAAGTTTCTTAACGAAGCACCCGATTCCGTATATTTGGCGGCAAAAGTAAGTCAGTTGCACATTCAGTATCTACTTAAGTATATTAATCTCAATTAAATAGTATACTTAGTAGATGTTGATAGGCATAATTATGCGTTCATATCAATTTTATTCATTTATCTACTACAATACTCTTTACGTTACAGGTTGTTCTTATTATTGGAATAAACGGAGCATGTCGAACTAATGAACTAACACAACTTAATGTCAAAAACATTGAGAAACATTCAGATGACTTACTATTAATTAATTTACCTAATACAAAGACAAAAAGAGACCGCAACTTCGTCATTCGCAAGGAATACGTAACGATTGTTGAGAAATATCAAGCCTTACGCCCGCCTAACACTCCAATCAATCGATTTTTTCTACAGTATCGCAATGGAAAGTGTGTTAGACAGCCTATGGGTACTAATAAAATTGGCAGTATCCCACGAGAAATAGCAACATTTCTTGAACTTCCAGAACCCCTGTTGTACACGGGTCATTGTTTCCGACGAACTTCAGCCACACTTTTGGCTGATTCCGGAGCTGATCTCCTGTCCCTTAAGCGCCACGGAGGCTGGAAGTCCAATGCAGTTGTAGAGGGATACATAGAGGATTCCATCCAAAATAAGTCTAAAATATGTGAAGGCATCGTAGGAGCCATTACACTGAAAGAGCCTCAATCGGATCCTTGGACTGGCCCTTCTACATCAAAAATAAGCCGTTATGAAACACCTAACCATCTCCCTCTCTCTCCAACATTCACGCCAAGGGAATCCGATGAATCGGTACAACTATTAAGTATGACAGATAGTTTACCGAAAAACAGTACACAAGTGACTAACACCAATATTACAGTACCAAACAAAAATATTACACTCAATTTAAATAACTGTAGCAACGTTACTTTAAAATTTTCTTAATTATACCTTAGTATTATTTTGTTATAATTTAAAGATTATTCTGTAATACTTACCTGTTATAATGTAGTAATTAATACCTAAACTGAAATAAAAGTGTACCTATCTTGTGATTGTAAACGTTTTTTTTTTTGCATTTAGTCATTTCCTCGCTGAGGTGGAATGAAAAGTTACGTGTTGCACTCGAGTGCAAAGATTTTTCACCTCGTGCTCTTTTGATTCCCTCGCTAACGCTCAGGCTTCTAATTTTGAATCACTCGCTGCGCTCGTGATTCAATTTTAGAATCCTTCGCTTGCTCGGTCATCAAAATTGAACACGCGGTTAAAAAGCAACTTTGCACTCTTGTATAACAAATAACTATTATTCAACTTGCAATGTTTGTTTGTTTGTTTGTATGTAAGTTAGTATGTTTGTTTAGGTGGATTCTTGCAAGCTGAATTAAGACCACTTCCTCTAACTCCACGGAGTTAATATTTTACATGTTGGTTCCATTCCAATGACAATACATTTTTATGACAAACATGACCTGATTGGCTACCCAGGATTGGCTCCAGACGAGGAAACTCCTCAACAGCCAATAGTACAGACACGAAATTTTATATACGCTTTCATTATAATGGTCTGTTTTAAATTCCACCACGATCTGGCTACTGCATCCAGGATTGGCTTCAGACGAGGGAACTCCTCAACGGTTAACAGTACAAACAGGAAATTGTATATACGATTTAATTATCACGGTCCGATCTGAATTCCACCATGATTTGGCTGTTGTACCCAGGATTGGCTTCAGGTGAGGGAACTCCTCAACGATCAACAGCGCAGACACAAAATTTTATATATCCTTCAATTATGATAGTCCGTTCTAAATTACACCATGATCTGGCTGCTGCACCCAGGACTGGCTTCAGACGAGGGAACTCCTCAACGGCCAATAGTACAGACACGAAATATTATATACGCTTTAATTATGATAGACTGTTCTAAAGTCCACCATGATCTGACTGCTGCACCCAGGATTGGCTCCTGACGAGGGAAGTCCTCAACGGTTAACAGTACAAACAGGAAATTTTATATACGATTTAATTATCACGGTCCGATCTGAATTCCACCATGATTTGGCTGTTGTACCCAGAATTGGCTTCAGGTGAGGGAACTCCTCAACGATCAACAGCGCAGACACAAAATTTTATATATCCTTCAATTATGATAGTCCGTTCTAAATTACACCATGATCTGGCTGCTGCACCCAGGACTGGCTTCAGACGAGGGAACTCCTCAACGGCCAATAGTACAGACACGAAATATTATATACGCTTTAATTATGATAGACTGTTCTAAAGTCCACCATGATCTGACTGCTGCACCCAGGATTGGCTCCTGACGAGGGAAGTCCTGAACGATCAACAGTACAGACACGAAACATTATATACGCTTTAATTATGATAGACTATTCTAAAGTCCACCACGATCTGACTGCTGCACCCAGGATTGGCTCCAGACGAAGGAACTCTTCAACGGTCAACAGTACAAACAGGAAATTTTATATACGCTTTAATTATTACAGTCCGTTCTAAATTACACCATGATCTGGCTGCTGCACCCAAGACTGACTTCAGACGAGGGAACTCCTTAACGGGCAACAGTAGAGACACGAAATATTACATACGCTTTAATTATGATAGACCGTTCTAAAGTCCACCATGATCTGACTGCTGCACCCAGGATTGGCTTCAGACGAGGAAAGTCCTGAACGGCCAACTGTACAGATACGAAATTTAATATACGATTGAATTATGATAGTCTGTTCTTAAGTTCACTATGACCTGGCTGCTGCACCTAGGATTGACTTCAGACGAGGGAAGTCCTGAACGATCAACAGTACAGACACGAAATTTAATATACGCTTGAATTATGATGGTCCGTTCTAGAGTCCATTATGACCTGACTGCTGCACCCAGGATTGGCTCCAGATGAGGGAACTTCTCAACGGCCAACAGTATAGACACGTAACATTATATAAGCTATAATTATGATAGACCATTCTAAAGTCCACCATGATCTGACTGCTGCACCCAGGATTGGCTCCAGACGAGGTAACTCCTCAACGGTCAACAGTACAACCAGGAAATTTTATATACGCATTTAATTATGATATTCCGTTCTAAATTCCAACATGACCTGGCAGCTGCACCCGGGATTGGCTCCAGACGACGAGATTTCTCAATAATCAACAGGATAAACACGACATTTTATACATGGATATGTATTGTGCTATTATACTTCAATGGAATTCAGGGTCTGGTGATGGAGCTGAAAGATTAACATAGGAACTTCTAAAAAAAAGTAGACTACCATCGAGTTTGAACTAGTTGGTTTTGTCTTGACTAGAACTATAGCCCAAAGTAGTATCCAGGGTCTGATAATAGAGCTGAAAACAGATGACACATAGAAAGTGGTCACAGAAAATCCTGAACTAAATAAGATCTTTTGACAAAAACTATTTCCCGAGGTGTAGTCTAGGGTCTGATGATAGTGCCGGAAGGTAGTAACAGGAAAACTTCAACTTTACAAGGTAGCCCTGTTGTGTTGAACTCGTTGGATTTGTTTAGACAAGTGAAAGTGATAGAACAGATATTTTATCAAAATACTATTGCTAAAAAACACAAAATAAAATATTAGTAAAAATCTTTTTAAAACAAGCTTTTATTGAACTAAAAAGTACAAAATAAAACTTACGTAAACAGATAACTTTAATGTTTTCTTAAAAGCTTGAGGCGAGAACGTCCTTCTTAAACATAAAGATAAGCCTCAAGCTTTTAAGAAAACATTAAAGTTATCTGTTTACGTAAGTTTTATTTTGTACTTTTTAGTTCAATAAAAGCTTGTTTTAAAAAGATTTTTACTAATATTTTATTTTCATTTGCCGACATACTATTTCATTATGCAGTTATTTTGTGATTGCGCTATTTACTTAGTTGTATCAAGTGTTTGTATATTTAAATTATATTTTTACAGGTTCTATTTGCTTAGTTCAAAGGAAGTGGTAGCTAAAATGGGTCTAGCTCAGATATCATACTCCTACGAGTACCTAGGCGTCAACACTGGGCAGTTTGTGCGAACCGAACTAGCTGACGACTGTTTTCTTATTTTAACACAGGTAATTAATTAAGATACATAACATAGCATCACGCCTTATTTTGCCCGAAGGGTTGGGCAGAGATGTACCTGTAGCAGGTACACCCACATTTCTCCAGTTATGTTTAAGTCCCATGTAATAGGGGGCGAGCCTATTGCCATCAACCGGGTACAAATCCAGACTCCGGGCTGCTACTGAGAAATTCCAGATAGAAAAACCCAATAACACTTTGTCCGACCCGGGGATAGAACCCAGGACCTCGTGCTCAGCAGTAGCGCTTGCTACCACTAGACCAACGAAGCAGTCAATTAATAAAAACTAATTAAGTTATTGTGCAATAACCTTTTAATTCAAGTTGTTCGGGAAGAATATGGTCTGTGGGTATGACAATTACAGCCCTATATTTCATCATTTATTATCTCAACGAACGTCCATTGTTATAAGTCTTCCCTAAACTTCGTCACGACCGGTACTGCGCTGTCCGCCTGCAACAGAATCCTGAGACCTTCAATAAGTCGTCAGTGTAAGGGTTCTTCCCACGATGCAGAATACTAACTCAATTCATCTACCTAGCCTTTTCCCAACAATGTTGGGGTCGACTTCCAGTCTAACTGGATGCAGCTGCAGAATAATTCTAACTCAATGTTAATTAATATTCTTCTCAATTTCAGTCTCTTCATCTGGGGTTAGTTGGAAACCCTTTCGGCCCAGCAGGGACAGGAAAGACAGAATCTGTGAAAGCTTTAGGCGGCCTAGTTGGTCGTTTAGTGTTAATCTTCAACTGCGATGAGGTAACATACTTACTTCAACTCTTTTACATTATTTAAGACTTACTTAATGACGTTACAACAGGAGAGTTACATTGTAAACGTGCAGACAAATCAATAACGAAATAAGTGAATAATTTCAATATCATAAACATAAACATCACGCCTTGTTTCCCCGAAGGGTTCGGCAGAGATGTACCTGTAGCAGGTACACCCACATTTCTCCAGTTATGTTTAAGTAGGTACTGTAAGCTCTAAGGCTCACTTGTACCGGGATGATGCTAAATTAAACGCATATTAGCATCACATAACATAATTATTTCTAGAATCGGAACTACAAATTATTACAATACATTTTACAACCAGCCGCGTGACAGCAGTCGGCTGACTCTCTATTATTTTATCCTATTCTAATTATGAACTCAATGTTTGTTTCCTCTAACTGCCACCAATATGCGCACACAAAGGTTGCATCTCAAACCAAATGGAATAAAGCCTCTACAGTACCATGTAATAGGGGGT
Source organism: Conistra vaccinii (assembly GCA_948150665.1). Taxonomy (NCBI): domain Eukaryota; kingdom Metazoa; phylum Arthropoda; class Insecta; order Lepidoptera; family Noctuidae; genus Conistra; species Conistra vaccinii. Next base: position 14,232,621 of record OX411324.1, on the reverse strand, counting down.
GAGCCTATGGCCATCAACCAAGCACGAATTCGGACTCCGGACTGCTACTGAGAAATTTCTGATAGAAGAACCCAATAACACTTTGCCCAACCCGGGAATCGAACCCAGGACATCATGCTCAGCAGTAGTGCTTGCGACCACTAGACCGACGAGGCAGTCCTTAACTAAAACTTATCCCTTATCCTTAAATAAATAAATCCCTTTGACTAAAACAAAAAAAGGCTAAATACAAAGGTCAATATTTAAATACTCTGATTCCTATGACTTAGGAGTCAGTAGTAAGTAAAGATAGTTGCTATTTGAGGGATCAACAATTTTAATTATGTTATTATTACACAACATTATCATAGGCAAACAAGAACTACTAGTTATCACCCACGTGATTTGATGAGTAGGCACTCTAGGAATCCCCGAGTCTATTACTGACGTTCAGACCACACAAACTTAGTTTTATCGTTTGGCTTTATTACTTATTTTTGGTTTGGAATTTCTCAACAAAAAATATATTTTTTATCTTCTGTCTTGCGTTGGTTTATTTATAAAATTTTTATACCAAGGCAGACATAATGGCCGAGGCATTTTCTGCCAGTCAATCTTCGTTAGGGTGATTCTGAGACAAAAAATGGCAGGTGGAACATAACTCAAGGATTGATAGCTCGAAAATAACTATAAATTACAAGAATCAATACTAATACATAGATACAAACATAAATAATTATAAACAGAATAAATCTTTGTCACGAGAAATAACGACCGTTTTAGGGAGAAAACGAATCCAGCAAAGGCGCTGGGATGTTTCTGGAAACTTCTACAATTATGTGATATAGTCTATTATGACTATATCCGATCCGAGTAAAGGAATTTTCTTTCTTTCTTTCTATCTTCTTAATAAATCCTTAATTTTCCAGGCTTTAGACGCGGAATGTATGGGTCGCTTGCTGAGCGGCCTAGCCCTATGTGGTGCTTGGGGCTGCTTCGACGAGTTCAATCGTCTAGCGGCTCACACACTAGCCGCCGTGTCACACCAACTATCTTCGTTACTCTCTGCCACTACTGAGCGGACACCTGGGTCTGAACCCACTGCGCTCCTCAACGGGAAGCATGTATGGAAGAACATTGTTATTTCTATAAAGATCAAAAGAATACTGGATACTATGTACTAAATAGAGTTAGAGTTACAGCTGACATTGAAGATTCAGATTTTACATACAAGTTCGCTTTAGTACTCCCACAGGCTTTTGGCCAATATCATGCGTCTCTGTGGCATTTCAACTAATCTGAACACGAGCCCACTGCGAAAATTACTGCAACAATCATATAAACGTATTAAATTAACTATTGTTTTATCCTAGGCGCCATATCTGTAACGAAAATCAAGCTTAGATCATAATTTATGTATGTTAACCTGAACTAATATTAAAAATATACAATATTTTCATAATAAAATAACTTGAATTAAAATAATCCAAATGCTCAACACGAGATTATTGAATGACGAATATTATTCAAGGTTAGAATAAGGCATCAATAAAACCGTTATTTCGCTCGAGGAAAACAAGTCTTCGGTAGTATAGTGGTAAGTATCCCCGCCTGTCACGCGGGAGACCGGGGTTCGATTCCCCGCCGGAGAGAATCTTTTTGCATTTTTAATTGCCAGTTCCCATGTTTATTTTCCCCTTTGGTTATTTTCCAAACTTTAATGACAAGGAATAAAGATGTTTACTTGTTTTTTTTTTTGTATTTTAACTTAATTTCGCATTTTGTTAAAAATGCGCGTATTCTAGGAAGAATGCGTGAACGAATATGCATTCAAGGAAGGTGCATCATGGTGGTCTCTTTTCCATCCATCACGCTCAGATTATCTGGAGCTAAGCAGAAGTGTCAAGTTGTATTAGAGTTTTTTTATAGTTTTTACCAATATTACATTTAACTATAACTTACTATAAGCCGACGCGTAAGCATTATAAGTAGGCCTTAAAATATGGAAATAAAATTATAAACGCATTGACAAAATATGTGCATTTAAATGGGAAAACATTTTCTGTTGAGAAGAGTTGTTAATTCCTTAAAACCATTAAGCCATTTTTTACAGAAATTGTCTTCTTAGACTCGATAAATTAGTTGATACATTTTCTTTAAGGTGAGCGTATCGGAATGGTGCGGGGTAGCAGCTACAATGAACCCCGCCGGGCGCGGCTACGGCGGGCGCCGCGCGCTGCCGGCCGCGCTGCAGCGCGTGCTGCGGCCGGTCGCGATGTTGCAGCCGCGACCTGACGTAGTCGCGGCGCATCTGCTGGCCGCGGCCTGTGTGCCTGATGCCGAGCTACTGGCTAAGGACCTGCACAATGTTTTCACTCTGGCTAGGTAGGTGATGTGTGACGTCATACCAATGGATCGCGGTTATATTGGCTTTTCAACGTGTCTTCTAGATTAAAGGTTATGGTTATGTGATTAAAGCATTTTCTTAGTGGTCAAGTGCCTGTTTCATCCATCAAAAACTTAATTGCTGGTTACTACGCAGCTTCGGTGTAGCAATTTCCATCTTACTCTTCCTAAAACTAATTATTTTAGTCTTCTATAGATACCTATGTATGTCTCTAGTTCTCTACGCCACCTACTGCCCTTCATAATCATCTGCTTAGCCTTTTTCTTAACTATATTAGGGTCGGCTAACCGAATGCAGCTGAATACCAGTATTTTACAAGGAGCGAGTACTGTTACTTCCTTACCTACTTATGAGAAACAGGGTGTAAAGCTCACTCATCCTCTATACTCTATTGAAAAGGGAGGATCCTCCAACCAGACGGGTATTATGTCTGGCGGGCAATTGCCTGTATATTGATTTCGGATAGTCTTATATTTATGTCGATCGCGCGGTAAACTCGTAACTGCGCGATACAGGATTTGTGTGAAGTTATGTTTTTGATGCGTAGTTCGTATGTGGCGGTGTAACCGCTACAAATCCTTTAATAATATCTCCTTTTTGTTCATACAGCTCTCTGCTAAGTGACCAACGACATTACGACTGGGGCCTGCGTGCCCTGAAGGCGGCGGTGGGCAGTTGCGCCGCGCTGCTACAAACGCGCGGCGCCGACATTACATCTCGACGCGCCGCCGCACGACGTGTGCTCACTCTCAATAACCTGTCCAAATTGACTCGACACGATGCTCTCAGGTATGGTATAATCAAGAATTGGTCACCTATAAATTTTAGTTATAATAAGTTGGTGGTGTATGTGTCGTGGCCAGATCTTAGAATTAATCATTTCAAAAAATGTTCGACCATTTCATGAATTGGTTGTGTTTCATGAAATGGCCAGCTAAAATTGGCCATATCCTTTAAACGTCAACGTTTAATGATATGTCAGTCGACGTTTGGCCATATCATTAATGTAGGGTATCCATGATTTAACTAGGTATATTAAAAATTGCTAACTGCGACCAAATTGCAAGTAGCGCTCGCCAGCCGCTGCCACGGCACCGCTCGCTTCACGCTCGCGCGCGGTTGGTCACAGTTCTAACCTTACTTAACATGTTTCGTCGGGGACTCGGGGTGGGTGCCATAAGCGGCGTGAATTTTTAATCTTAAGTACTATGTTGCTCACCACACCGGTTGTGGTACCCCGACATGGGTTAGGTTAGTAATTTCCAAGTTGGTCACTTTCCATAATATCACATTCGGAAATCCAATAAAAAAAGTCCATCGAATTTGTTTGCTTGGTCACCCTACTTTGTTTTGAAATGATCAATTTTAAGATCTGGCCACGACATATGCACAATCCATAATTTTCCTGTTTAGTTTAGTAGACATTTTACGTCGATTATTTCGCGGTCAAAATGTATGGAACATCTAAAACTTTTTTTTTAATAACCGATGAAAAATGTCAACGCTGGGGGACCAGAATCGTGTAATGAATCCATGGTATATCATAAATACGTGGATTCTTAGCAAATTTGCGAACCTGAATTTAATATTGTCTTCTGTCCGCAGATTCGAAAATATTTTGTCGTTGGTCTTCGCTGAAGTGCCAACTGAGGAATCCGGTTCAGATCCGATATACACAGCTCTTGAAGCTACCGTTAATAATCTCAAGCTGGTGCACAATAAATTACAGGTAAAAATAGAGGTTCAGCTATACTTACTTAATTGGGAATACAGTGCTGCATGGATCTTATGGCGCTTGGATGACGATGACAGGGGGCGCTGTTATAGTTTGACCAAGACCGCTGTTCCGCGCCTTAGATATGGAGAAAAGCCGGAAATAAACTGCTCTATTAAAAGTAATCGACTATTGGCTATTACGATGTTTTCAAATATATCTGGCGAAATGACAGTGTATTGTTTGACCGCTGTTCCGCGCCTTAGGGTCGCGCCACATCTGCCGAACGTTCCGCGGCGGAAGGTTCGGTTGAATACGCACCTAATGTTTTTCAAGTTACCATGACACATCAGCCGAACGTTACGTCCATAGAAATGCAAGCAAACATGACGCGACGGAACGTTCCGCCGCGGAACGTTCGGCAGGTGTGGCGCGACCCTTAGGTATGTGCGCGGCGAGACGTGGGGGCAGTGCAGGCCGCTCATTCGTCAACGCTCACGCCGCCCCGTGTCCCGCCGCTCATTGGTCAACGCTGCCCCCCCGCCTCGCCGCGCATTCCTAAGGCGCGGAACAGCGGTCTCGGTCAAACTATAGTAAACATTTGTACCGTCAAGAACTTTATTTTTTGTGTTACAGTTGCAAAAGTGCGTGGAATTGTACGAACAAATGCAGCAAAGAATGGGAGTCGTGATAGTAGGGCCGCCAGGATCCGGTAAAACTACAATCAGACGATTGCTAAAATCTGTGAGTAATCTGTTACATCGCAGGCTAAAGAATCGCTTCATTATGTTATATTCCTTTATTTATAAAAAAAAAAAAGTTTACAGCAGGATTAGACCGCGTCCTATTTAAATGGGATCGTCCCACGTCCGCACGAATACGCGATCGGTCGCGTGCATAATTATGTTACTTTTTGTTCTGAAAACCGGAAAGCGTCCTCTGTGCGACCGTGATGATCGCATTTAAATAGGACTACGTAAATCTATGCTCTATAAAACCGTTTTCACGGTGTGACATACAAGATAAAGTTAAATCGTAGTGCGGATATTTAAATAAAATTTTATGTAGTTACTTATTATATAATTGATTTCCCAAAGGCACTTGCTCACCAAGGCAAGAACGTGGTGGAATACATAATATGCCCGAAGGCGATGAGTCGGGAGTGGCTGCTCGGGAACATCGATCATGATACGCGGCAGTGGACCGACGGCGTTATATCTTCTACTGCCCTTGAAATATCAAACCAACCGGCCGGTAAGTAGAAAAATAAAACATTGCCTGTGTTTTTGTGATTTTGCCTATTTACAAATTGCGAATTCGTCTAGAAAATTAAATCGTAAAGATCTTGAAATACTAGGAGATAAACTCAAGTGAAAGTAGTTAAGGCGACCTTTATTGGGGTCATATGGCCTGACCAAGATTATGTCTGGACTTTAAACAGAGACTGTGACCTCTGAGTTTGTTTCGGCCTTTCTTCTCAGAGTAGTCAGATGGGAAACGCCGAACTCATCTAGCTAATTTCTAATTGTGTATTCACATAGCTCGGCCGGCAAGCCGAGCCGCTTTGCGTGCGGCAATCGCAACGAAGCCGGCGCCCATTTTGCCGGCGAGGCCGCCGTCCGCACCGCGCGGCATCGGGGGAACAGTTCGTTCACGGCTTTCGAGAGTGGTGTCGTTTCATTGTTCGTTGTAGGTGCAGCGCAGCCGACACACTTTTTGTGCGATCGACCATAACACATTTTTTAATATGACAATCATGTAAAAGTGATTTCAATATCCTATTTACAGAATAAACAATTTCATTTAATTGAGATTTGTATTCCTTTATTGAAATTTGTATTGTCATCAGATTAATTCTCCATTTCTATTGATTTATTTGTTTTAAATATTCCTTCAAGACGTGTGGTCCTGGGTGGTGTGTGACGGTGACATCGACCCGGAGTGGATAGAGGCACTGAACTCCGTATTGGATGACAATAGGCTGCTCACACTGCCTTCAGGGTGGAGGATACAGTTCGGTTCCAACGTCAACTTTCTGTTCGAGACGCATAGTTTGGAACACGCCTCGCCCGCTACTGTGTCGCGCATGGGTATTATATTGTTAAGGTAAGTAGTTAATAGTAGCCGGCCAAGACAACTGCCAGTTGTGACGTCTTTTTAAAATTGTTGGTGGATTTTAACGAAATTCAGACAAACGCGGGTTCTGATACTGTAAGCGGGCAGGTGGGCTGCATTTGTTACATACCCAGTTGTATTATTATATTCGTCGGCTAGGAAGTGTAAAAGCCAGCAATTGGATGTTGTAAACAGAATTTTTTTAAGTCGCTTTATTTTAATTATTTAAATCGCTTGGGACTGAATTTTAAGTGATTAAATCAGCCTATAGAGATAGATATATGGAAAAATTTACTAAAACTATTCTTTGGTGTTAGTCAGGCAATCTGAAGCCACACTACATTACATTTTGCAGTAAACTACAAAACGTAATGTTTAACTTACCTATGAAATACTTTACAGTGACGATGTTAGCTGTGATCTGGACGTATTAGAGGGATGGATGCGCAAAGCTGATTTTGATAACGAAAGTGCAAAAATGGCGCTGCCGTTGTTGCAACAAGTTATCAAGAAATGTATTCAGTGGCTTACTGATCACAAGGCTGATCTTGCTCTGAAACTACACAGCATTACTGTGGTAAGTAAATAAGAAACTTCATGTCCAAACTTTATAAAGGTGGCGATTAGTTAACCATTCGACAGATCCCAACTTTTAAAGACTAACTAGATACTTACCCTTAACTCTATCTACTGTGATGTAGTAATTTTATTCTAGATACGTCGTCTATACATATAATTATATAAATAATGTATAGAAAGTATTGTAAAACATTTTTAAAAGAGTAGCAGTGGAGTTTCTTGCCCATTCTTCTCCATGCGAAAATACCTTTCGAAAGGGGCGACTAGAATCAATTATATTTCTCTGTAAACTGAAAAGTTCAAAAGTGCCTTTTATGTGCCTATTTGACATAAACGATTTGACTTAGACTTCCAAAATTTTTCGATCTTTATCAATTACAAGTTTGTGACGAAAAAAATACCTATGAGGGATTCTTAATTTCAATTTGTAAGATTGTAATTTTTTACAGGTCAAACAAATTTTAACTCAGTTCGAGTACATCACACAAGATACAGGGTTCCACACAACACGCGTGAGTCCTGAAGAAATGGTCTACCTTGCCATTGAGCGCAGTGTGGTCGACGTAATCAAGGAAAGTGCCATCGATAGTTTTCATGATGAGGTAAGTCATCAGTTCGCTCAAACGGCAAACTCGCCCATAAAAATTGCGGTTCGTCATCGGGTCTAAAATATTACCAGAAAGTAATGCATCGTTCATAATTTGTGACGTCGCAACGTAGTGATGTGTGGAGGCCATTCTTCTTTTTTCCGAGTTGATGTGAAGGTTATGGCCTTATACTTTTTACTCTTGATCATATTGTTCCCGTGCCTCGGAAAGCACGTTAAGCCGTTGGTCCCGGCTGTCATTCGCGGATCTTTGACAGTCGTTACGAGTTGTCAGAAGCCCGAAAGTCTGACACTAGTCTTACCAAGGGGTATCGTATTACCCAGTTACTGGGTTGTGGAGTTGGGAAAAGGTTAGGCTGATTGATTTGATTCTTAATCATATTGTTATGGCTATAAAATTGTACCATTTCTATATCCAGCTATCAACACTAATAGGCCCGCCGGTAGCAGCTCCAATGGGTGTCAATGAGTGGGTAACAGACACACTGCTTATGTCGCGACGTTTAATTGCGTGTGAACCGACCCTGCGCGCATGCGTGATGTCAAATACCGCGCATCTTCTAGTGATAGGACCTGATGCTTGTGCTAAGAAGTAAGTATGGCCGATATTAAAGATTCAGCATTGTTGTTTTGCTAATAATTATGATGTGTACTATAAAATATAATAATCTTTTATTTATTCAATTGTAACATTTTATACTGACCACTGACTAGGAGCAGTGGTAGCCCAGGGGTAACGGCCCCGTCTTACGAGTTGTAGGTCGTGGGTTCGAACCCAAGCAGGCGCTTTACTCTGTGTAAATAATTTCATCACCACTGCTTTCAAAACGGTGAAGGAAAACATCGTGAGGAAAGCGGCATGTCTTAGAACCAAAAAATTCGAAGACATGTGACATCTACCAACCCGCACTGGGCGTGGTGGATTACAGCCCACTCTCTCTCACAGAGAGGAGGCCTGTGTCCCAGCAGTAGAATATGCTGATGATGATGAACATTTTACTTACAATTTTAAAATTATAAATTATGAACTAGGTTGAACCTGCGCTTGAGGCTAGAAAGTGCTTAAATATATTATAGTAAATTAACAATAATCTTACTGTAATGATAACAAATTAAAACATAAAAGTAATAGTAACAGCATGAAGCGTTTTTTATTTGCAAACAATAAGTCTTCTGTTTGTGCGCAAGAGACAGTGTTACTTATTAAATAAGAAGAAAATAAAACTCACTCTGTATAATCTGTTTTATGCGATTAAATTTCAGCCTTTTAGCGGAATACATAGTGAAGGAATGTAACTCGGCCGTCCTAACAATAGACTGTACGCCGATTTTAGAACCAGCTGACATAATCGCAGAGCTGAAAAGGGTAAGTTTACCTGTACAATTCTAAAACTAAAATTTAGAATTTTCATTTATTTATGGTCGTTAATCTGCTAAAGATGCGCTTTTCCAACAATCAATTCTCTGCTCGCAGTAAGGTGTATAATTGTAGGAATACATACTAATTTTATTGTACTTCTTTAGGTTGAAGTGAAAACTTCTTTAGCGGCGTTGTGTACTTTTTTGGGATGGGTAAAAAATATTAAACTCGCGTCAAAACGTGAACGTAAGATCCGTTGCCTAGCAACCGACAAAGTAAATATCAAAATAAATAAGTCTTTGACATTACGTAAAGATTGCGAGGTAAGAAATTTTACCCATATTGATGGGTACTAAATTGTTTATTTTTGTTAGACTATATTTTGAAAATAAATAAATATACTACTACTACTACTAATCAAAAAATCAATCTTCCTAGCCTTTTTCCCAACTATCTTGGGGTCGGCTTCCAGTCTAACCGGATGCAGCTGAATACCAGTATTTTTGAATACTACTACTACTAATGAATATTGTATTTAACCACATAAATGATAGTACTTTTATACTGATAAATAAAGCAATTCGTGCGAAATTATTCCCTAATCATTCCAAAATTTTCAAAAATGCACAACGTTAATGTTCAAGTTTTCACTTCTGCCGGCACTCCCGGAGTGCAACCCGTTGTTTTTTTTTTGTAGCATTAACGAGTCGTCATTTTGTTTGTGAAATAAAACCTAAAAGCATTGTAAATCAAATATGTAAGTATGTAATTCCTTTCTAATCATGACCTAAGTTTGGGGGATCACTAGCAAATAATACTTGATAACCTAGCTATAGGTACTATTTTGAGCTACTCATGTCGTCTTGTGTAAACCCGTGAACCTGCTTGATGTATTTCCTGGACAATATCTTGTTGTATTAATGGATCGAATAATCGATTATCCCACTAGTACACACCAACCCGTCATATTATACTACTATACTCCTGAAAAACAAACAATTTTCTATTCTTTTTTCAAAGTATTCTCTTGTATAGAACAACATGGTCCGCTCGGGAGGGCGTGGAGCGAGCGGCGGCAGTCGCGGCACGCTGTTGATCCGCGCGCTACATCGCGCTCGAATGGATGACTGGAAATCTAGCCCCGTGCACTCTTTCTTACTACAGGTAAAATCAACAACTCCGCTTTTCTTTTTTAATATAAATAATAATACTAATACCAGCCTATTAATGCCTCTTCTCATATAGAGAAGGCATGAGCATTGATCACCACGATTGCTCAAGGCCTTAAATTATCCTGAAGGTTTAAATGGTCCCTGAGGATTAACAGACAAGAATTTTACACGAAAAACCAATCCCGATGAAATATTGATCTTTTGTTGCACCTGGTCCAAAATGGCCCATTATCAGCTCAATCCATAAATACTCGTATCAACGTTAACAGTTGATACAACACAACGGTTTCTGGGCCCGAGGAAGCGATGAAGAGGGTGGTACCGGCACACAGTGGTGCCAAGTATCACGACTGAGAGTGTTAGCCACTGCCACCACACTCAACGCCATCTCACCACGACTAGCCGCTGCGCTAGAGCTAAGAGCTTTGAGGTAATATATCATCTCATCAGGTGACATAGATATTAGACATTATATAGTCTTGCCTTTGACCGTTATGAACTTGACCGAGTAATCAGTGTTATTACATTTTGTTTGGGAAATCTATTAGAAACACATAATCGAGAAACGTTTATAAATTAGTAGAATCAGGGTTTTGGTGTTGTGATGCAAATTGCCAGACTGTATCCTGCAGTGGATAGCGACACGCGAAGTTAATTGATTAATATCAAACTGTGTGGTTGTCTTCTCAGCGAGCCGGATGATGAGGAACTTTCAGAAATAGCAACACATTATTTGAGGAGTAGCGTCGACAAAAGCATACCGATGAAGGAAATATCAAATCTGGCCGACAAACTTCTAGCTATGTTTAAAGAGGTAAATATTTTATTTACAAGCTACTTAGGTACTGTGATAAATTACGAAGAGGCGAACAAAATAAGTACTTAAACTGAAAGAGATTTTATCAATTTATCTTTTTTCTGTACAGGTGACAGAGTCATTCTATTCCCAAACACATTATAAGTGGAACGCATCACACTTGAGGAGTCTGTGCGAAAACGTCAAGTGGTACACGCCGAGTAATACTGAACAACTTATCATGGTAAAAACTACTTTGCAATAATTTAACAATTTATAGGCTGGTAATAGTGCTATGCCCTTCACCGTAGCGATTGTTCGGCCTGCTTTTTAGTTATATGTATGATTTTATGGTCCCTCAAACATCCGCGCCACAGTTGTGGCAGTACGATCGCTTCAATACACAGCGTGGTGCATAGTTTGATTACTATGAATGAATGAATGAATACACCGATTCCACCATGGTTTAACCAGACTCGATAAATCGAATGAACCCCAAGATTTGCAATAGCCCTGGAGCCTCATGTTGCATGGGGCTACGGAGGCCATTGCATATCAGAAAGTAGACAAGGTAGGTAATGGTAAGGAAGACGTGCCCTTAGGATATGGAAGATTTGCGATTCATACCAGATATGCATCCTCGGGTAGGCAATGGACTAGTGGCGAGACGGGTGATATTTATCTATAGATGGGCATATTTTAACGACGTCTCTGCCAGATCGGTTCATGTCCAGCATCACCGGTGCAGCTTTTGGCGGAGTTAACTACTTTCTCGACTCTTTTCTATGGCACTGCTATGCTGTGTTACACGTTGCTGTTTTCATTGTCTTTGTCTGGCTAATCTGTTTTAATCTTATCTCATAATTTCACAAATAGTTAAATATATAAACTTAAGAGTTCATCCAAAAAGTTGGCAACGTCGCTAATAGCTGTTAAATATTTATCTGTTTTGATTAATTTGGCAATATTACTGTACGGAAATAAGAAATATGGCTAACTAGTGAACTAGACTATAATAATGAATTTCCCGACGACCGAATCCTAGTGCATAGTTTGATTACCACCTTGAATATTTTGATATACCTGAATTTCACTGATATCATGTTAACTATGTATTTGTCAACTTTTCCAACCTTCCCTAGGCCATCAGTGCAGAAGCAAATTTTATTTTCCGAGAAAGATTGGTATCAGATGAAGAAAAAGCCATGTTCAGCTCTATATCTCGGAAACATCTGAAGGTGAACAATGAAGAGATGTTCTTCGCATGCAAGTTGCGCGGTGATGGCGTCTACTTAGAACGTACTGATTATAACGACTGGCATCATAGGACGGAGCAACTTATTAACCAGTGTTGTAAGTATTTCAAATTTTCAATCAATATTCAGTCTTTGCCATGCTGACACTTTAAATCTAATTTATTCTATCCAATCACTGGTTAATATTCTATGGAATGACTTTCAGTGCCTAATGCCACTAATCCAATGAGCCTAACTTTATTTCAGTGTCGGAAAACGAGCACAATGTATTTGGAGAAACCGGTGCTGAGGTTTGCTCCGAGTTAGCAATACTATGCCCGGCGATGGCGCGATCGGTAATTTTGCATTTTTATATCCCGCTTAATTCATTTTATTTTAGGAAGTTTATAGAGTGCCACAATAATATTTGCGGCATACTAGTGGCGCTGCTTCGGACCGGCTAAAGTGCCGTAAGCATTGCATTGTCACTTGTTAATTTGTTTGATTATTGAGGTTAGTTTCTTTCATCTATAGCCGGATAAACTTAAGTGCCATAATCCCTTGGCTTAGCAAATGAAAATGGCTGAAAGGTAGGTTAGGTTAGAACTGTGACTGAACCGAGCGAGCGTAGCGGGTGCCGCGGCACCGGCCGGCGAGTGCCAGGGTCCGTTTAGGCACAAGAGAATGTAATGTTTTGAGAATGTTGTGTTTTACAGCGAAGTAACCTCAACGATCAAACAAAATAACAAGTGACAGTGACACAGTGACATGACAATTTAATGCTTACGGCACTCTAGCCGGGCCGAGGCAGCGCCACTAGTATGCCTCTAGCGGCACTTTATCCGATATGCATAGAGTGCCACTAGCGGGATTCTATACACTGCCTTTATTTTATATTTAGGTCTGATTGCCTAACATTTTTTTATAGAATAGAACTAGCTGCTCACCCCGGCTTCGCACGGGTAGCACTAAGTACTTATCTACGGTGCACCTACCTACCTACCTACCCTGCCCTACCTACCTACCCTTCTACCCTCTACATACCTACCCTGCCTACCCTCTACATACCTACCCTGCCCTACCCTTCCTATCTACCTACCCGACCTACCTACCTACCCTGCCCTACCTACCTACCCTTCCTATCTACCTACCCGACCTACCTACCTATCTACCCTACCTACCCTTCCTATCTACCTACCTACCTACCCTTCCTATCTACCTAGGGTAGGTTACCTACTTACCTATCTACTCTACCTAGCTACCCTACCTACCTACTTACATATCGTGAATTCATGCAAGCATAGTACTTTTTGTTAGGTTACTGCTCAGAACGAACTTTTCCAGTGGATTTTCCAATAAATACTGTCGTGAATTCATGCAAGCCTAGTACTTTTTGTTAAAATTTCAGGAATTTATACCGGGATATCATAAGTGCAAAACACGACCTACCTACCTACCCTACCTACTTATATTATTACTTAGGGGTATGAAAAATAGTTTACGTCCTATTCTCAGACCTACCGAATATACACAAAAAAATTCATAAAAATCGGTCAAGCCGTTTCGGAGGAGTTTGGCAACAAACACCGTGACACGAGAATTTTATATATTAGATTTCTTTATTTCGGACACAAATATCCAGTATAGTATCCAGTGTAGTTATAGTTTGATCAGAATAGGCTTGACAAGGTATGACCCTTGTTAAGAGGGTGCATCCTTAAAGTTGGCAACGTCGTAAATAGCTGTCAAATATTTACCTGTTTTGATTAATTTGGAAATAATACTGTATGGAAATAAGAAATGTGGCTAACTAACTATCTAGAATATTAATAATGAATTGCAATTATAACATTGAATTTGATGTTGTACCCGTTTTAGGTGTAAAAAATGCATTTGGAAAGTTTCCAAATACTTTTTTTACATCTAAAACTAACTATTCGGTGTTACGATATTAATTGTTGTATTTCATAATCAATATTCTAGTTCGCTAGTTAGCCACATTTTTTATTTCCATACAGAAATATTATCAAATTAATCAGAACAGCGAAATATTTGACATCTATTTGCGACGTTGCCAACTTTCAGAATACACCCTCTTAAACAATGATATACTTATCTGTTGTGTTTTGACAGACCAATGGAGGCTTACTGGTGTGTGTGGGTTGCGCGGGAGTGGGTCGCCTGGCCGCCGCGCACATTACTGCAGCCGCACTACCTGCCTCCTTGTTCGTTATCAACCACAATACACAATTCACCACGCAATTCAAAAATGTAAGTTGATATTGATGTTCAATGAGCAATTCCGTCTCTCGTATCAACACAACCTAAGGGTTATGCAAGGAAAAATCAATCTGTGAAGTTGATAATGGACCTGAATATTCAGGTTAAGCTAAAAGTTCTTAAAGCACGAAATCATGGCGCAGCGGACCCGCCGCTGCGCCATGATTTCGTGTTTTATTTGGGGACGTTGGTTGGTTAAGTTTGATGTTTCGTGTTAATAAAATACTAAAACATAGCACAGCGGACCCGGATTAAGAATTGACGTGCGTTGAGATTCGCTATGGGCTAGGTTGTCGGCTAAGGAAGGAAGTAAATAGCCAAGTAGGGTAACTTTGCTCGTACTTGCAAAGCCGATTTGATTTCATTTGAAATACCGCCTAATAGGGTTATTAGTCCTTATTATAAATGACATAATTAAACTACTGACCGAACTCTTAATTTATGGTTTGTAATTATTAATTCCCGAATGTCACCATATCCTTCTAAAATCCTATATTTCAATAACGTCCTTCTTTTTTAGGTTTATAAATTACACTAATGCTGGCTAATCTATTACTCATTGGATAGGCCCTATCGTCGGCCGGTGAAGGCAAGCGCACACTGGCTCTCGTGAGTGAGAGTGCGGCCACGCGTGACGCGCTGTCGGCCGTTGAAGCCCTGCGGCGCGCGCGCAGCCCGCACGCGCTGCCCAGCCAACTGCTGCCCAACGCTGAGCAGAACGCGCTCAGAAGTAACTTTTATTTCATTAAATACATAGGTCCTAATTTATACAGGAGTTTAAACTTTTTATAATAAATGCTGACAGCTTTGCGTATAAGATATTTATCTGATAAAAGTCATTTTGGCCTTAGGGCCTATTTCACGATGTCCGAATAGCCACTAATTACCAAAAATTAAAAAGTGGAAAAGAATTGATATCTTGTCACATTTTTTCGTACGATATCGACATAACAAAAAAAATGCATTATCTTCGAAACTGAACCAACAACTCCGTGGGATAATTATTAAGGCTTGCAAGATTTGACTCATACATACACTAACGGCACGGCAAGTTAAATAAAAGCTGGTAATAATCTTCAACAGACATAAAAGAAAACCTCGGCATCATCATATGCCTAGACAAGAACCAAGACAACCTGTCAGATCTAATGGACAAGTATCCGTTGCTATACAACGATGGTAACGTGGTCTGGTTGGACCGCTGGTCTGACGTCACGCTGCGCGAGAGTCCGCGACTGATTGTGCAGAGGTACAGGCGTCTAATGACGAGAGACACTTTGCACTTAGACTTGAAACACGTTGCACTGTACACCTGGTTGATGAAGGTAGGTAGTTTGTTGTGCACTGTATGTTGTGTATTTTATGTTTATTTTGTGTAAATATTGTTTTGCAAGGCTCGGTTCTTATGGTCTCAAAAGGGAATGATTAGAATACGGTCTTTTAGAAGTATTCTAAAGGCAATTTGGCTATAACGCACATTCTTATTATAAGTATACTACGTGGTTATTGTGAAGTACGGCTCCAAACCTAGAATAAGATTATTATTTTTATACTAACTTCTTTAGTAACACTACTATATTGATTATCTGTGGTCTAGAATAAAGGTTTACTACAAAATTTGGCTATAAAAACTTATATATATTTGTCTAGATGTAATTCAGAAAGACAGAATCAAGACAGAAAATCACAGACAGAGAATCATTAAGAATCGAGCATATATCACCAAATTAACATTTGTGTTATTTTTTCACTAGCACATTAATTTAAAGAGCGTTGTACCGTTATATTTTTCATTTACCCGTAATCAATCATTTCATTTAAATGTTTGTAATGATTTGAAAACGACCATGCGTTTGTTAGTCCAAAGTTTTTAATGTTAAAACACCTCCATGTTTTAGATTACTGAAAGAGAATGCAGTAGAAACATCTAAAGAGCAATTAGACGCCTTACCCATTGAAGGGTTCGTGAACATTCACAAGAGTATCGATGTGGAGTGGAAACGCGCGCCTTGCAGATACGTCAACTTCGTCAAGACGTACTACAATATCATTAATAGGAAGAAAGCAGCGCTTATTCAGAGGCAAACTATGCTGTCGGTGAGAAGTGATTGTTTATGACTTTCTGTCCTTTCTAAACGTAGGCTAATCTAAAATATCAATCTAGATGAAAACAATGAACTGTTTCGACGTTACGTGGTAGCACAGATTAATACAGATGGGACTCTCCGCAAAATCATTTAAATAAAAGCGATTCTTGCTACGACACAATAAAGTGCGATTCAGGTTGCACAACGCTAATTACCTACAGTTATATTCACCTACAAGTTGCCTCTCTTTCTATCGCGTAACTCTTATACCTTCTGACCACGTCAGGGTTGTCATCTTTTAAAGAATAATTAGATAATTAAGTAGGTATCAGCTCTTGGTCTATTATATTTTTAAATGTACCACCAATCCGTAACCGACCGCAGGGGAGTTCATAAAAATGCGATTCGATTTCTTAAAAATACAATAGAAACCAGAGTGTCGCGGCGGCGGCGTCACGTCACATGCTGCTGCCGCCTGCGGTAAATGGAGTGGAGACTAAACAAATTAAAGTTGGTCGGTACTTTAATTTGTTTAGTCTAGTAATTATTTATTAATATATTATGTACCACCTAGCTACGTAACTGGGCAAATAAAAAAGTATGTACGAATACCCTGTTGTCTACATAATAAAACATTTAGGTACTAAGTACATAATATTTAGTTATGGTTACACTAAGTCCGTGGTGTACCTACCACGGACTTAGGGACATAATTAAATAATATTTTTGTTTGGTGGTAAAAAAACAAAAATATTATTTAATTATGTACTTTCCTACCAATACTTATCGAAACCTGAACCTGACCTTGTAAACAGAACTTGTAAGTATATAACTATACTAAGTATAATAATTATAATGAATATTTAAGAACTACGTAAATACTTATATTAGAATAACAATTAATGTAAACGTTTGGTACCTATACTACCTACCAACGTTTACATTAATTGCTATTCATAGGTCATTACTAATTACTTAAAGGTAGACGTGCATTTCTTTACCTTTTCGTGTCCTTTGGAAGTGAGAAAAACGTGAGGTTCGGATCCTTATTATTATATAAGCAGCCAAAT
The DNA here is from genome assembly GCA_948150665.1 of Conistra vaccinii. NCBI lineage: Eukaryota > Metazoa > Arthropoda > Insecta > Lepidoptera > Noctuidae > Conistra > Conistra vaccinii. Next base: position 14,215,220 of record OX411324.1, on the reverse strand, counting down.
GGGATGCAATAAACTGCTGCCTTCATTTTAGTATTTTTAGTTTTAATATCTTATTACAAACGGCGCGCGGCAGCCCTACTGAATAGGCACAGTGAGACGAGCCCGCCGGGTACTTGTAGCTTCATACCTAAACTGCGGAGTGTCCCATCTGTATTAATCTGTGGTGGTAGTTACAAAAAATGGCGGCGTTACAACAGAAAAACATAATTATACGAATTTAGTTTATCAAAGCGTCAATTATGCTTTAACACAACATAACAAATAGCGTGTGCTATTTGTCATGTTGTGTTAAAGCAAAATAAAAATATAATTATACGAATTTAGTTTATCAAAGCGTCAATTTTGCTTTAACGCAACATAACAAATAGCACACCTATGCCACGAAGGCGTAGGCCAATTACTAGCAGCATTAGCAGTTTATTTCCGGCTCTTTTCCATAGCAAACGACTAATAAAATTAGAACCGTGCACATAGCTTCTGAAATTTCATAAGTGCCCATGTAGGTTTATGTGAAATAAATATTTTGAATTGAGTTTAAATTCTTACCGATGGTTCATCCCCCAGGCGGGCGTAGAAGCACTACGTCGCGCTCGCACAGACGTGTCCCGCTTACAAGCAGAAGCGGGACAACAAGAGATAGCGTTACGAGAGAAGCAAGCCGCCGCCGCGCATGCGTTACAACAGATTAGCGCCACCGTGCGCGCTAACACCGACCATAAGGACGAGATGCAGACGTTGAAGAGAAATATTGAGATTGAGAATGAGAAGCTGCAGACACAGTAAGGCTTCATCTCAGGTGGTTCACTCCGCAAAATCATTTAAATAAAAAGTGATTCTTGCTACAACACAATTAAGTGCAATTCAGATCGCACAACGCTAAGTATCTAGAAGTTGCCTCTCTTTGTATCGCGTTACTCTTATATCTTCTGACTAAGTTACATCCACTGAATTCGACAATACAAGCACGCCGCGTACCTTTTGTAGCTTCGTACCTAAAATGCGGAGTGAAACATCTGTATTCATATGTGTTAATATACCCAGCTTTGTAGGGATGATTGGTTCCCTCTATGTCGAGTCCCTTTACGTCGAGTCTGACCACTGCCGTTAATATAATTTATTGTACTACACCACAATTTAACAAAGCTCAGACAAAAAGAACAAATAAAGTCATGAATAAAACATGAAAATAATATTATCTATATCTATATACATATAATAAAATTGTAGAAAAGTGGTGTCTGTACAATGGAAATATATGAAAAAAAAATAGCAGGGGTTGTTATTATATCGATGCTGAACCCGAGATTGTAATTAAAATTTTTTTTGTCTGTATTTGTCTGTTTGTCTGTGTGTTTGTGCACGCTAATATCAGAAACGGCTTATTAGATTTAGATGCGGTTTTCATTAATATATTGTAGTAAGCTTCACTTAACATTTAGGGGTTTATTTATAAAGTTTGCTTAAAGTTAAGTGACGTTCAAACGTCAAAAATGTATGGTTAAACAGTCGCTAATCATTACTTAACTTTAAGTAACGTTTATAAATAAACCCGTTAGTGTTTACTTCATGTCAATCGGTTCATAAATAAAAAAGTTATGTCAATTTAAAGAATCACATCGAACATTTGTTATAGGTTAGGAATTTCTTTCCTTGATTTTCGGTATACTTATCTTAATTTTTATTTAGGGTTTGTATATAAATATTATAAGTATTTGGTATAGGTTAGGCATTTCTTTTCTTGATTTTCTTTATTAAGTATAAGTTTATTAGCTCAGGTTAGTAATTAATTTTTCTAGCAATTCTTTTGTTTTATAAAGTTAGTACGTTTGGTTTACACGTCTTAACACTTATTACTTAAACTGTGACAATTTTAGACTGTATAATAATCTGTAAGTATTTATAATTTAATTGTTTACGATAGTACGTGTTTACTAAATAACTGTGTGTTAAGTAGTAAGTACTATTTTATTGTAAGAATGCCTCGAAGAAGATCCAACCTCTCCCAATGTAGCAGAAATGCTAAAAGGATGAGATTAGTTCGATCACAGGAATCTGAAGAAGGTCGTGAGGCAAGGCTCTCTGCAACTCGGGAACATCAGGCTAGGTTTCGTGCTGCAGAAACTTCGACTCAGCGGGAATCTCGACCGAGTTCAAATCGTTCTCGAATGGTCGCGAAAAATTTTTTTCATACTAATGGGGTCAAGTCATGAAAAAGGTTGAAAAACACTGCCCTACATTAATCCTACTATCCTACTAATATTATAAATGCGAAAGTTTGTGAGGATGGATGGATGGATGTTTGTTACTCTTTCACACAAAAACTACTGAACGGATTTTGATGAAACTTTACAATAATGTAGCTTATACATTAGAATAACACATAGGCTACAATTTATAAAGATTTTATGTGATTTGGCCATAATATAACGATAAGTATCAAGTAAGTGGGAAAAATTCCTGCCCTCTGAGATCTATCTTTGCGTGCGCTGCCTTTTTTTTTTTTGGGCGGTTAATCATCCAAAACTGACTTCTCCCGCTCTGGGCGGAGCGGAAGGGCGTGTCAGACTCTTACTGACTAAAACCCACACGTGTTCCTTCGATCCTTGATATCTCTTTGAGGCGCGCGTGGAACACGATGCGCCGTCGACCCGGGCCTGGTCCTTATCGGACGGTGAGCTGCCCGTTGCTCTCCGTCCGCAGGCCCGCGCCTACGGTGGCCGGAAATCGGCTATCAATTCCCGACGCCCGGGACGTCTCCTACGGCGGCGGCGGCTAGGGCTGGTAGGGCGCGGCCTTTGCCAGTCCCTCGCGCGCTCCACCTTCTCCTTCGCGAGCATTACTGCTTTGCAGAAGGAGGTGACGGCTTGCCATGCCCTCTCGCTCCGCACCATGGCCTGAACCAGGGCCGTACGCGAGAGGTCACCGCCGCCGATCGCCTCCACGAGGACACGGCGGTGGTCCACCCAAGCCGGGCAGACCTCCACCGTATGCTGCGTGCGCTGCCTAAACCGTTAGAGTTACATGAAGAAAATGTATTGTGGGATTGTTTGTCTTAAAGAGTTCTAAATAAAAGTCCGCGACAGCATATATCTACCTTTTATGTGGAAGCCTTTATAACCAAAATAGTGAGCAATAAATACAGTTAAATTGAATACTTTTTTTACATTGCATATTTTAGAGTATTTCGTTAATTCTTATCAAAATAAATACCTTCATCGCTTTTGGTATTTAATGTAGATAAAGTTTGTCTTTTACACTATAAAGTAATTTGGACAAATAGTTTAAAAGTTAGAACGATAAGAATGACCTGCGATATTGAGTCGACGGCGCACAGAACGAGGGTGGAGGGGCGGGCCAGCCAGGGGATGACGCGCCAGAGCGCCAAGTAGAAGCTATTGCTTAATAATTATGTTCGAGAAATAACGTAAATAACGCAATTAATTGTTGAACTGTCAAAATGAAACCCATTGCTATTGTAAGTGCTACGCAATTACCCCGCTGATTTAGGACATGTTACACGTTCCTGTTTCCGACATCCACGCGGGCGAAGCCGCGGGCAGAAGCTAGTATCATAATATGAGGCATTGAGCGTTAGTAAGAGCACAGATAATTATAATGGTCTGTCGAACTGTTACCAAAACTTGATGCCATATTTACGACCGGATTTACAGATGTTTATGATATTGTGCGTATGTGTGAATTTTTATAACCAGCGCAACCGATCGTTCATCCCCAAGGCGCCCAGCATAGAAGCGAAAGCGGGACAACAAGAGATAGCGTGGATTTTTTTAACCAGCGCGTCAGCGCTGGTTTTAATATCGCAAAGGTCGCAGCATTATACTGAGTAATGGCCGTTTTGCGTGATTGTGATGCAAATTTTCCCCCAACTTGTTCTTTTCGTGTTTGTATTCTTTCTTTGCGTCATGCTTACCGCAAATAAACGTATTTTCTTAGTTTTCTTCAGATTTGATCTTTATTTCAGGAAAAAAGAAATAGAAGCTGAATTAGCTGCTGTAGAGCCCATTATAGCGGCAGCTCGTTCGGCTGTCGGAGATATACGACCCGAGTCTCTAAGCGAAGTAAGTATTTTATCGTACCTACAAAATTTTGCCGAACCTACCTACTTCCCTTTTCTACATTTTAGTATTAGAATACAGAGAATTGAGTTGTTTCGACGTGTCTCAGGTCCGTTCTCTGCGAGCCCCTCCAGAAGTAGTACGAGACGTATTAGAAGGTGTTCTACGACTCATGGGCATCGCTGACACTTCATGGCATTCCATGAAGAATTTCCTTTCCAAACGAGGAGTTAAGGAGGATATTAGGTAAATACTGTGCATATAATTCAATATTAATTTTTGTGTTTGTGTGAGGAATGATATGACAGAGGATTCGGTCGTCGGTCTTCAAAGAGCACGTACGCTCCCAATTGTGCTCCGCCAAGGTTTTTTTATTATAAGTTTAGTGAAATGTACGCACCTGATGTTGCAATTTTGTTAAGTTGTTTGTTGTAAGTTACAAGCCGCGCATCGAAATCGACGTCCTTTTTTTGTGTTTTGCTGTTGTTGCAACTGTATGTCGCCAATTATACATTAATACAGTAGAAAAGTGGGTGGACTAAGCGTTCATGATCTCAGGAGAGCGTTCTAGTGCTTAAGTACGAGGGAATAACTGCCGTAGGACCCAGTTGCAAGCTTATCTGGTGAGATCTTTCCATATCTTTCAGGGATCTGCTGAAGAAAAGAAGTCCGCCTAAAGTTATGAGTGGATCATTTATCGTTTATCATTTATGTATTTACAATTTATTCGACTAACTTTAAACTACGTGTGTGATTATACAGTGGTGAAACTGTACATAGGCTGGACATGAAACAATCTGGCGGCCACGACGTTAAACGATGCCATGCCATTTATCCATAGCTAATATCTCCCGTCTCTCCACTAGCCCATTGCCTACTCAAAGATGAATATCCGGTATGGTTCGCAAATCCATCCATATCCTAAGGGCACGTTCTTTCTTACCATTACCGTGCCACCCGGTCTACTTTCTGATATGCAATGGCCTCTGTAACCCAATGCAAGATGAGGCTCCAGGGGCTAGTGCAAATCTTGGGGTTCATTCGATTTATTAAGTCTAGTTAAACTACGCTGGGTTCGGTGCATTTCATTCATTCATTCATGTGTGAGAAATAATATGAAAAAGAAGGGAGTGAATGATGTGGTGACGGTAGACAGCGGAGAATGGAAGAAGAAAACGTGTATTTGCATTTAGATAGATATTCCTTGGTGGTTTTAGTAACAACAATATCGATGTTTTTTTTTTCAGATGCATGGACGCAAGTCAAATCAGTCCAGCTGCAGTAGCAAGCGTAAACAAGCTACTGGAGACGCGCGGCGGCTCGTTCGAGCCCGCGGCGGCCAAGCGCGCCAGCGCGGCGTGCGCGCCGCTGGCGGCGTGGGTGCGCGCCAACCTGCACTACGCCGCCGCGCTGCAGCGCGTGCAGCCGCTGCAGGCGCACCAGGCCAACTTGCACAAGTGATATGCGAATTTAAAATTTAGTACAGTACATTTTGGTGGTTATTTTGTAAACGTTGTTTAAAGTTAAGTTATGATTAACGCCTGCTTAACCATACTGTTTTTGACGTTTTAACTCTTCGACGTTTTAAATCCCCAAAATAATGTAAAATTATAAGGGGCAAGCCCCGCGGTTTGACATTGACGCGCGCAAAACGTCTACGTAATTTTACTTCTAATTGACGTCTATTTCCGTCAGGCCCTAGAGAGAATCAGCCGTCAGACGATTATAGTCATTATCATTATTTAGCAGTAACAATAGTGACTCATGCCGCATGACCATTAAGCGTCTCTTAACGTTAAGCAACTTTTCTAAATAAAGGGGATAATGTTTTACAAATAAAGTTTTCTATTATTCAGGTACAGAGATTAATAAATTACAAAAAAAAAAACGCACGATTAACATCTCCACTCAGTGCATTGCATCTGTAGAACATAGGAAATACCCCCCCCAATAACTTCGAAGTGTGAAGTGCTCCTCCATTTTTCCACAAAAGGGGATAATAAAAAAAAGTAATAGCATGCTAATTTAGGATGATAAGGCTGCCTGTCCACTGGAGCGGAGAGGAGAAAAGAGGAGCGGAGATGTGTCAATATTAACCAATAGAATCTTGACTCAGGATCACTGATCTAAACTCAGGGGCGGAGTCAAGATTCTATTGGTTAATATTGGCACATCTCCGCTCCTCTTTTCTCCTCTCCGCTCCAGTGAACAGGCAGCCTAAGGGCAGGCGAATGATAATTGCAAAGCTTGTAAAAGGCTGCTAAGTCATAAGTACTAACATAACACCAACATTGTACACTTAGTTTGCAGTAAACATCTTGACTTTGACTTTGAATTGAAACTACACAAAATCACGTGTGGATTGAGTCCTTTCTGCTTAACTATGTCCAATTATCCTCTAAGTTGACTTAAGCATTTTCATTTGTTTCTATTTCAAAACTGCTTTCTATTCTCCTATTTTCTGTCAGAAACCTAACCGATGCGGAGCAACAGATGGCAGCACTATCGAGTGGTCTTACCACAGTAGAAGAACGGGTCGCAGCCCTGCAAGAGCAGCTAGGACAACACACACGTGACGCCGCCGCTTTAGAACTGAGACTGACGCAGGCCAATGAAACAATTACGGCGGCCACTAACTTGATAGACCAGCTCGCGCACGAGTACACTGCGTGGGAGAATGATGTAAGACCAAATGCTTAGATATGTGTATAGCATAGACCTTCTTGAAACATATTTCCTTCAAAACTCATCAACGCACTTGCAGTTCCTTCAAAGCTGTGGCGTGAGGCCAACTTTTTTCGATTTTGTTTAAAAAACGGTGAAGAAATCTGGATCTAGGTCATGCTGAATTAGAACCAAAATTTCGAAGACATGTGACGTCCACCAACCCTCACTAGTGGTGCATTTCGGCCCGCTCTCTCTCAAAGACAGGATCCCTGAGTTTCAGCAGTGCGCCCTGTTTAGTATGTTTATGACTTGTATACCTGGTTTCCCACAATTTTATACTTTAAAAAAATATGAATGAATGTGAAATGGTGATTTTGATTTCAGCTGGAAAACATATCAACAGAAATATCGCAACTCAATCAGAGATCACTGTTATCAGCCGCATACATCGTGTACTTGCCAGATGTTACCGAACCACAAGCAAGGTATTATTACTTACGAAAACTTTACTACAAAAAAAAAAAAAACATAACAAGTATTATAATACTGTTATAATTTTATTTACAGGCTCTATGTAAAAAAATGGAGTGCCATTATAGGATTCGAAGACTTGTCGTTTTCTATAATAAACTTCCTATCGCCTACTGAAAAGCAGTTGAAATGGGAAGCTGACGGCCTGCCGTCCGATACTTCGGCGATGAAAAACGGTGTTTTGGTTGACCAGGCAAGCATTTTTATTTTATTATTTATATGATGATTGATGAAATGATGAGGTTCGAGAATTCTTCAAAACGCCAGTTTTTTTTAAAGTTCCTTATAAAAATTGCCTTTTGTCTTTAACATACGAGTAACATACATAGTACAATCAGCCTATAATGTTCTCTTTGCTGGGACACAGGCCTCCCTTCTCTGAGAGGGTGTGTAGGTAAATTAAATGCCAAAAGAGCAATTTTTTCGTTGTAGTTCTTGGAGATTCAAAAGTGTGGGTTCATCCCATTAATCGTGGACCCCGACGGGGAAGGTCTGACTTGGCTAAAGAACACGCTCGCAGACTCGCAGTGCGACTTCGTGTCGCAGCGGAGTGAGAAGTTGGTGACCACCGTACAATATGCCATCAGGTAAGACTTTAGATTTACTATAATAATATCACCACAATACACCACCTTATAAATAAAAATTGTATATAAATAAAAATCTTCCGCCTTTTCATCATCACCATCAATCATTCTCCTGCCCTTATCTCATTTATTTGGAGTCAGCGCAACATGTATTTTTCTTCTACACATCCGTCTTTTATAAGACAGAATTAATATAATACCGCTCTTTTCATGTATAGCTTAATGTCTTCCTCTCTCTTCTTTAAAATTTTGCGTAGCACGGCATGGCATTTAGCCGGTAGGGTTCCAACCTGTTTTGAACCCTGGTTGCACCAGGTTAAAGACAATTTTGCTCTTAAATATAAGAGAAGGCAGTTAAGCTCGCCTTTGTAACTACATAAGCTGATCCTCTAATATTGTATTGTAGCAATATATCAGCTGTACGCAGCGCGTCCAGCGTGACCCCGCGTGACACCAAGTCAGCTGGGTTGAATTTACTTCGTAACGGTACCTACTTTGAGACGCGCGCGATCGTCGCAGTGTGTGTGTTATAAGGAGTAACGATAATCTCGACTTTTTTAACATTGTGTTTTGTCAAATACCAATGAGGTTTTTTTTTATTGGATTGTATAGAATGGTAGTAGACCATAGTCTGAACAACGTTTGTTCTAGCAAAACTGTGATTCAAATGTCACGGTGTAGGGAATTTATACCGAAAGGTTTAGGTGTATAAAAAACTAGTTTACACCAGTGGCTTCGCCCGCGTGATATCTTTATAAATTGTAGCCTATGTTACTCAGTGATAAGTGACAATGAATTTTTTAAGTCGATTCAGTAGTTATTGAGTTTATTAATTACAAACAAAAATACAAGTCTTGCTTAATATGTAGACAATATTTAACTGACATATTGTAAAGATATCTCAATGTTTTATCAATTCGTAAAACCTTGGGGTGGGTCGCTAGTAAAAGACATGAATAGAGTAGAGAATGCCAGTAGCTTTTCAAACATTGCGTGGTCTGCAGACTGGGCCGCACCCTGATCATAAGCGACGTGGACTGCGTGCACGCGGCGTGGTGGGGCGGCGCGCGCGGCCGGGGCGGCGCGCGGCTGCTGCTGCAGTGCCGCGCCGCGCCCGCGCTGCCGCCGCACGTGGCCGCGCGACTGTCGCCTGTCAACTTTACCCCTACGTTACATGCACTTACTGGTATGTTATATGCTAGCAGGAAAGACCTAGAACAAAGTCTGTTATACCATGTCCGATATAAGACATCCTATCAACATAAGGTCCAGTTGAAAACCTGCGTCAGGTAGTAGTGACATTTATGCTTAACTGGGCCTATTTGGTGCAGCCGTGAGGCACACAATGCTATAATACAATTTTTTAGTTTTTATCTGGTTTTTTTTTATGTGTAAGTATATTGTGTGTCTCTCAACCTGGGTCAAATAAATTTATTTTCTTCCTTTCTTTATACAAATTAACTTTTGACTACAATGTGTGCAAATGATTTCGGTTACACAACTGCTTTATTTTGATAAAAAAAAAAAATTATAGAAACTACTGTTGTCTTGGCCTTTACTTAGTCATTACTCTTTTTTAGACCAACTAGTCTATTACGCCTTGCAACAGCAAAATCCAGAGGTGGATGAAAAATCCAAAGAAATCAAACTGAAGAAAGCTACTCTACAGAAACAACAGCATGAATTGCAGGTTTGCACGTTATATCTTACATTATTTTTTCTCACAGTTTATTGAGTTAAGTAGTTATTCCGTGGTCAATTTTATGAAAAATGAACTATCACTATAACTGATTAACAGGATGATTTATAACTGGTTAACAGGAAAACCTCCTCCGTGAGTTATCAAACAAAGGCGACATCTTAAAAGACGCGGGTGTGCTCGCCTCTCTCAGCAAGACTAGAGCTACTAACGACACCATAGTTGAAGCTTTAGCGGCCGCTCGAGAGGTGGAACAAGCCAGCCAGGCCGCTTGTCAGATGTATGAGAGTGCGGCCCAACGTGCGGCCATGCTGGCCCTGGCCACAAACGGGCTGGCTACACGCTGGCCACTCATTGCATTACCCGTTGATGCAGTTCTCGATGTGTTCGTTGATGCTGTGAGGAGACAGCCCGTAAGTATAACAGAGAGAAACGCTGTACACGGAGATATTATTGTGTCGCATACACGCATCCACCAAAATCTCACACAAGAAAAAATAAATATATTAAATGGAAAACTGCCTCTTTCGTCCGAAAAATGTCTGAATACTTCAGTACAAAATTAAGTCCGATTGAAGTTGAAAAAAATCTGAATTTAATTAATTAACTATTCCAGGATCAAACAAAAATAAACAACGCCGAAGTTGTCAAGTGTGTCACTAGGAAAATTGTGGAGAGAGTCCTGTTGGGTCTGCACAAGAAAGATAAATACGTAGTCGTTTTATACCTGCTAAAGCAAGTTTACGAGGATTTGATACCAAACGAGGTAAGGTCCTTCACTTTATACAGAGTGGTACGTCTTCAACATTAGTTCTGCGTAAGTGCGTACGCTTCCTTTAAACAGTCCTGTATTTCCAATTTTATTCTTATCATCTTTATATTTTCAGCTATGGCAAATATTCATAGAGAATCACGACCTAGAAGATACTGGTAATGTCAATGAAATCAAAAGCAAACACTCGTGGATACCACCGGAATGCATTAAGAAAATTGCTAAACTAAAGGTCAGTCTATCCATATACACAGACTTAGGGCGAATTTCACCAATGAAGTTTCATTGGTGAAATTTCTCTAAAAGTTTCTCTCAAACACTAAGGGCGGAATTGTTTAGTGTATAACTTAAACCGTTAAAAAAACTTGGTAATTAATTCCAGGTTGTAAATGAAGATCTTTACAATAGGCTGTCACTGCAAAACGACGATGTTTGGAAGGAGTTCCTTCAATCAGGGGATATCAATATATTAAGCAGACTAAAATTGAGCGCTTTTGAAACTATGGTGGCAGTGGCAGCGACTCGACCAGACAGCGCATACCGAGCTATTGTCGCTTTCGTTGATCAACTACTGGGTACGCTCGATATATCATTCTTTAGAGATGAGAGATTCTATTCTCAATTGTGGCTATTTAAAACGTATACATATCCTAATAGTCTTAATTCAACATTAGGCCTGAATTAAAAATGACTGACATAACTTAAGAAAGCCTTTTCACAACCGCTACCATCAGATCTCTCACTCATGTATAGTATTTTTATCTCACGAAGCAATGCGCACTTTATTTGTGGTTGGTTACCAAGTTTACAAACACCCTGCGAATGTATGTGTAAGAGTATGTCTCGATACCGCCCGAGACAACGGCGAAATCGGAACTGTGTGTTTGTGTGTGCGTGCATGTGTTGAGCTGACGCTACTCGTCTTCATGCATACGTTCACAGGGTGTGTACACTTAGTTACCACAAGTAAAGCGCGCATCGCTTCGAGAGATAAAAATACTCTACCTAAGTATATGAGTTCGTTTGTATGGAACACCGGCCTGTGGGCACGCGTTTTATGTTTTGGTTAATTCATTGTCTAGGTTAGGATAAGCCAATCGAGGCACTTTACTACTGCCATGCGTTTTTTTTTTTGTGGGTGGGAAATCTTCAAATTACTTCTCCCGCTCTGGGCGGAGCGGGAGGGCGTGTCAGACTCTTACTGACTAAAACCCACCCGTGTTCCTTCAGTTGCCTGTACGTTGCCACTGTAACCCTTTAGGACTTTTCCGCAAACTACTGCCATGCCTACTGTTGTGGGTTTGAGTGTCGCTTCTTTACATATACGAACGTAGATATTCTGTTTTTATGATCAGAAAACGTGCATGTGGATCCCAATTTGTAGTGCCACTTATAAAAAGAGTATTTGAATACTTAAACTCCAAATTCTAGTTAGAAATTACCCTTTATAGATGTTTTTCATTTGACAAGGGAAGTTAATTGTATAACCTCAATTTTCGTCGATGATTATTCAATAACAATATTATTTAAACAATAATGTTGGAAAAAGTGGTAAGATATACAGCTGAAACCTTCTAAATACAGATGCGCTACTAATGCCCTTAAGAGAGTAATTGAGTAAGAATTAAACCTGAATACGATTTATGTACACTTTCATTAGATACTTTTGGAACAAAACATAATACTAGTTATTTATTATTCTTTGGTACAGGTGCCGGCGTGTTGCAGGGCGGCTCTTGCGTGGCGCGCGCGCGCGCGTGCGGCGGGCGCGCGCGGCGCGTGGCGCGGCCCGTGCTGCTGCTGGCGGCGCACGCGCACGACGCCCTCGCAGCCGCTGCTGCTAACCGACAACTCACACATGTCATTATTTTAATACTTACCGAAATACTTTTTTTTTACTCGCCTTTAGCTGTGCACTTGATCAAAATCACACTTTGTAATAAAATAAACACGGAACCCTTAACCTAAAGTTGCACAAGGATCCGTTGGCGTGTGACCAACATCGAAACGAATGCCGCCATTTTGTTTTTCAATACACAAAAGCACAAATGTTTCCCAACAGCGCAAATCAATGGCGTTCAAACACCAACAGATCCTTGCAGCACTTTATTTGTAACCTTAGTCAACATTTTGGGCATGCAGATTGATAACATCGTGCATCGTGTCAATCTTCCACCCTCGATAACGCCGTACGACGCTCGCCTTCTTTTACCATATCAGTTAGTTCGTAATATACTTTTGAGAATAAATTATAGTATTGAAGAGAGTAAATTGAGATTGAGTTGATTGATTGAGATTGGTATTTTGTATTGGCCTTTTGACTGGTTTCAAGTTGGTTGTAGAGCTGACTGCCGGATACACAGATGTAGCTCTCTTTACTCGTAAAATTTTAGGTCGGAATAGAAGGAGGAAGGGCAGCATGGGAGACAGCACTAGAGGCATGCCGCAGTGGCAGCTGGTTAGCCATCTTGGTGGGCGCTTCGCCCTTCACAAACGATCTGCAGGCATTCATCGCAGGATTCCTTGAGTCACCTGTATGTATATTACTCGAAGAACTGCTCAACATACGTGCAAAATGAATTAATAGCGTTTTTCTTTACCCTTTAACACTTTACAGGCTGACCAATTCCATGAAGAGTTCAGGCTGTGGATTTTATCGGAAGATCGTGAAATTCCCGCACTTATATCTAATGCTTGCGTTAATGTCATACTTGAGGTAAGTCTAAATCATTAAAATAAAAGACTAGACTTTATACAGATCCTCTTGTATAAAATCTGGTCTTAAGATTAATTGGTCATTTAGATCTGAAATTCATCGCATTCTCTTGCCCTTATCCCAATTTATTTGGGGTCGTCATCTTGCTAGTCACCCCCTTTCTACTTATATCATCTTTCACACAGTCCATCCACCGTTTCTTTGATCTTCCCCTACCCTTACAGCCATCCACATTAATACTCAAATCTATCTACACAACATTTTCCCCATTGATCGGAAAATTGTGAAAAATAAATATTTTTAGAGATTACAGTTCTTTCATGTATAAAAATTGTGAATATGTTGGTCATCAGGCGCCGGAAGGAGTGAAAAATAACGTAATGGGCACTCTGTACGCATGGGGTGCTTATTCCGCGGACGTTAATACCGTGCGACTACACGCTGCGCTTGCGCTGTTCCATGCGTTAGTACAGGAGCGACGCGCTTACATACCACAAGGTTTGTCATGTTTATCTCTTATATCTGTAACTAGATTTTGCCCGCGGCTTCGCCCGCGTGGATGTCGGAAAATATCCCACAGAAACGTACTACTGAGATTAAAAAGAAGTATTCATTGTCAAGGGATATTATTTTATTATAATTCCGGTCAAAATAGCTTCGGAAATACCAATTAATTATTTATCAAATTCTGAAAGATAAAAATGGTTACTGTGGGTCATTCTTAGAAGATACACCCGCTCAACCGTTACACTGGCCTTCAGGAGGCCATAATAATTAAAAATCTATTGTGTTTCGTTAATGACACTTGAAGTTCTAAGCTAACCCGGACTTTTTTGTTGAAATGTTTAAGATGTACAATCCTGTAAAACAGTAATTTTATGCATATCTTACGGTTTACGCGGCGCACGCCATTAAAACTCCCAGTCGGCATGATTTTTTCCGACATCTTCAACTATAATCGTCATATTTCAGCCAGTCAGCAATCTACACAAAACCATAAAGAATAATACACCTAAACCTACCTCATGAATCACTCCGTCCATTGGTGAAGACCGTTTGGAAATCGTTCGGTAGTTTTTGAGTTTATCGCGTTCAGACAGACAGGCAGATGCGGTGGGGGACGACATTGTTTTATAATATGTAACCATTTTAAGGTGTACAATAAAGCGTAATTCTATCTACCTACCTCTTGCGTTACAGTGAAGCTGTTCCTGTATAAACAGTGGCACTGCTAGTTAGTTTTTCAATATACCTATGACCAAAAAAGGTGGCAAACGCTATGTCTAAGCGCGGCGAAATTTCTATCAAGCTTAGGCATATACAATCTAATACACAGAAACTGCAATCAGTGTTTGGTTTTGTTACGTAGTGCCGGCTTTTAGACTCATACATTTCAGTCGATAAAGCAACCGTTTGTACAGGTTGGTCACAGTGGTACGCGTGGGAGTGGGGCGAGGTGCAGGCGAGCGCGCGCGCGGTGCGCTCGGGCGCGGGCGGGCGCGCGGTGGGCGCGCTGTACGGCGCGCGCGTGTGCGCCGCGCCCGACGCGCGCGTGCTGGGCGCGCTGCAGCGCCGCTACCTCGGCGATGCTGCCATGTCCGAGCGGTGGAAACCTGCGCCGCTTACTATGCCACTGCCGTTCTCAAATTCACTAAGGGTAGGGTATAGATAATAGGGTAATTACAATTATTAGGGATATTAGGGTAACAATAGGGTAATTGACAGATTGATTTAAAAAAAAAAAAATCTCGAAAACTATGAAAAAATAAACCATAGTATTTTTTTATTTTTATTATCTCAATGGTGATATCGTAAGCGTTTTAATGTCTATGCTAGACAAATCTGCCGTCCAAAAATGGAAACGCTATAGTAACTTCGCACCATTCCGCACAATGATCGTTTTGCATGACAAGGATAGAGAATAACATGAAGAGCGTGGAACTTTTCCATTTTTCAACTGATTTTATAATTTTCTTCCTATTGGTTTTTTTTTCATCATCTTTATCTATTCGTGTATAATTTTGATAGTAGTTAAATACCATATTCACGAGCGCGCATCATGTTACTCTTATGTCATTGGAATCATTGCCGCATTTGAACAATTTAACATCTGTAACGAATTAGTAGATACACACAATAATTGAAATCCACTCACTGATAGCTAAAACTTTTAAGTACCAAGAGGAGATAGTGCCACAAGTCTACAACATCTTATAGAAACTGATTTCCTACTATATAAATTCTCGATTCTCACCATCATATTATATTTTTATATGTATTCATCGTTCGTGCAACCAGTGTCCTATATTCAACCATCGTTTCAGTTCTAATACTCTTTAAAATTCTAACTTATGACATTGCATTATCAATTATCATACATAAAATACCTGATGTTGGCCATTATTTATGTATCATGCATTGTTATGTATATATTTTGGTGGAGATCCTATATAAATAACTTAATGTTGGTTCAACAGGAGTACACGGTAGCGTTCGACGCATTGCCCGACATCGACTCACCACAACTTCTGGCTCTGCCTGCCAACTGCCGCGTAGCTTGGGAAAAGAATGCCGCCAACGACATTATCACCAGACTCAAAGGTACGAGTAGTAGAGAGTACTGACCGTACGTTACTTACCGTACCTTTGCAATATGTATAATAAACTGAATAGGGTATCTGAGATGCTTTTTTATTTGATTACTCGAACATTTTAAGAAGATAAGCATCATATAAAAAACATACATCACGCCTATATTGCCCGAAGAGTAAGGCAAACCTATACCTAAGGTCTATTTATAACCTTGTTTCCAATTGATGTTGTTTCCACTTAAACAAACATAAACTTTATAATGGTGTTATTAAAGTTCATTTTAGACTAACTAGTACTGTTGAAAAAGTCATAATATATTAAAAACTATGAAGTTGTAGTGCAAACTGAACCTTATGTGTAGGCATTACAGTTGTTTTTTCTAAAGCTAATGTTTGTTTACATATTTGGAAAATAAAATGCGAAATAAAACAATATAACTACTAAACTCCTATTTCCATATTTTCCCAGCATTTTATTTTGTTATCGAAATTTCCTTTTGTTCTGTAACACCTTAATTTTTTTTTAATTCATGTAATGTGACAGTAGCCAAATACCCTTGTATGACTGTTCAAGTTATTTCTATTGTAAATACTGTTCCCATTTCAGAACTAAACTCGACGGTTACCGTGATTAACAAGAGCGATAACATAACACCACTAAAATCGCTCCTTTCTCTGTGGAAGAAACTTATGTCGGGAAGTCCTTTCATAAAGGGAGAGTACCAAGTTGAAAAGGTTAGTGAAAACTCTGTTATAATTTTTTTAAATTAATTATTTGACTCACACTTGGCTTCTGAAGCCCCATGAAGCATGTGGCTCCAGGGGCTAGTTCAAATCGTGGAGTTCATTCGATTTATCGAGTCTGATTAAACCACGCTGGGGTCGGTGCATTTCATTCATTCAATTCTTTGACTCACACTTTTAAGCGTGTTTGAAGTTTAAAAGTTTGTAATGAATATTGACAGTATACTCGTATATGTATAGAGGAAAGGTTTTACCCGACTGCGCGATAGCAAAGACAGGGCTATGAGTTTCACGCGTATCTTTGTTTCTGGGATTCTTAATATTCTCGAAGTATCCTAACGGCTGAATGGATTCTTAATCAAAATGGTGGATTTTAGATATCAATAATTAATGTCTTGAAAAAAATAATTAAGTATCTGTAATACTACAACTAGATTCCGCCAGTTATACGTACTACGGTAACTCATGTTGACTACACGGGTTATCGTAGTAGGTAGGTATTAAAATTGCATCGAATCGTATCCTTCCTATTGGAAGGGGGATTTATCTAAAATAGTATAATCAGTTCTAAGTTCTTGTAAACTTTGACGTACAAAAGTGCCTTTTGAAATAAGTGATTAGAGTGTCGAGTTTGTCCCGTGCAGGCGGGCGCGGGCTGGTGGCGCTGCGTGTGCGAGGGCGAGGCGCGCGACGCGGCGCGGGCGGCGCGCCTGCTGCACGCGCGCCTGGCCGCGGCCGCCAGGGACCACGCGCAAGCCCTGCTGCATGTGACTACTCACTTTTATTATACTAGCTTAACCGAAAGCGGCTAGCCCGAGAACTAATTTTCTTACAATGTTTGCAATTTGCAGTGTCAGTTTGTATGTTGGTCAAAATATTATGATTCGCGACCGTAACAAATATGTATTTACAGTATCATAATCATACAAATTATTAATACACCTAAGTTCATATGAACCCAAAGAATGACTATTTCATGAAATCATGGCATTTGAGGCCAATTTTAACTTAGATAGTTGTATTGATAATTCTAAGATTATCAATCAATCTTCCTAGCCTTTTTCCCAACTATCTTGGGGTCGGCTTCCAGTCTAATCGGATGCAGCTGAATACCAGTATTTTACATGGAGTATTTTACCAGTATTTTAATTCTAAGATTATAATAATTATAATTCTGGAAATTCATATTTGTTACAGTCGGTGATCTTGTATTGATCGACATACAGTCTGATATTACTCAACAAATTGCAAAAAACTGAAACAAAATTTGAATTTCGCGGGCTACCCGAGCGCGTCCCCTCCACCAGACATGTGCTAAGCTGCGTAGCGATGGCTGTGTATGATATCAATATCACCCAATAGGATCATTTGATTTTAATAGCTTAGGTGGAAGAGTATTCAGTGAGGCTAATTTCTTTACCTCGCGCAAAGCGCATCTTCTTAGCACAACTTACCCGCTCTGCTATACCACTACTTAGCAGAAACAAATATTTGGACATTTCAATGCATGTTTTACAAACGGTCGAGTAGTCAGATAGGAAACGCCGGACTCATCTAACTCATTTTAACATATTTTTTAATATGACGTGTAAAAGTGATTCCAATATCCTATTTACTTAATAAAGAATTTCATTTTATTTCAGCTCTGGTAGAAATGTACACAATATTTGCGGTTAGCTCGTTTGTTTCCTCGCATATCTCTGGTGGAAAGAGCAACCCGCGGCTTCGCTCTAGTGGTCTTTATCACAGTAACCGCGCGTTTTTCCGTTCTGGCATAAAAAAGTTATATTAAACAAGAGCTTCCTAAGACAGTTTCCCCGTATCTCTTATAGATTCGGATCTCCCCAATCTGCCTATACATACTAAATCGTAACTTTGTCTAGGTAAGCGAGGAGTGGCAGATGTTATGGTGTGGTCCGAATGCTGTGGACGCGTACGTGCGCGAGTTCGGAATGCGAGCGCGCGCCGCGAGTGCTAGACTTGATACTGAACAACTGAAGCCGGACTATATGCCCACAGGTATCGCTTACTAGTTTAACTTAAATCAAAGACCAAATGCTATGGGGTCACTGAAGGCTGGCATTTTGTGACTCAAAACAGTGACGGACGCCGCTTCTCCAAAACGTGCGAGCTCGCTGGGCCTGCGCCCACTGGCGGCGCGGGACGGCAGGGGATCCTTCAGCATCACTACATGCAAGCGGAAACTGACAGCAACGATGCCGCGGTATCCTTAGGCATGCCGCGACGTCCTTGGGCATTGTCATTGTTTCAATTTGATTGTCATGTTACTAAGTCATATTCCTACTCGTCGCATAAAATGCTTTTTACGTCGCATCCAGGTTTCAAATTTGCAGCTTTCGCGATACATTCTACGGTATCATCCAAAGAATATTTAATTGTTTATCTTGAACATTACTGTCATCGGTGAAGGAAAAAATCGTGAGGAAACTTGGACTTATATTGTTAAGAGCGTTTATCATAAAAGTTGGCAACGCTTCAAATAGCTGTCAAATATTTTAATTACCTGTTTTCATTAATTTGGTAATATTACTGTATAGAAATATGAAATGTGGCTAACTAGCAAACTAAAATAATGATTATGAAATGAAATAATATCGTAACACCGAAAATTTTGACGTAAAAAAAGGACTAGGACACCTTTCAAATGCTTTTTTTACACCTAAAACGGTTACAACATAAAATTCAGTGTTATAATTGCAATTCATTATTAATATTCTAGTTCGCTAGTTAGCCACATTTCTTATTTCCATACAGTAATATTGCCAAATTAATCAAAACAGCGAAATATTTGACATCGACTTGCGACATTGCCAACACGCTCTTATTAGAAGTTTGAAATCGCCAACCCGTCTTGATCAAGCGTGGTAGTCAATGATCGTGCATTCTCTATATGAGATAAAGCCTTTGCTTTGCCTTGCAGTGGGATAATAATAGGATAGAATTTAATGCATACTAGCCATTGATACTATATTATATCGCGAACAGAGGTGGATCTGCGCTCTTTCCTGCGTCCATCGCGCGTGGTGTGGGCTCTGCGCGTGCACACGGCCGCGCGCCTCGCGTGCCACGTGCACGCGCTCACTCTGGCCGTCAAGTGGAACTGGCAGGAAGGTAAGCGACCAACGTATCTGTCTTTGGTCTGATCCATAAGTATCTGATGAAAATTTAAACTACCTAATGGATCAGGAAACGCATCTGTGGGTGCCTATTTTTGTGCCACTTACTTTAGTGTTAAGTTGTTTATTTGAATACTAAAACCCAATATCACAGATTAATACAGATGGGACACTCCGCGGTTTAGGTATGAAACTACAAGTATTAAGTCTTGCTGGGCCAATTCAGTGAGTGTAACGTAGTCAGAAGATCTAAGAGTCAAGCGATAGAAAGAGAGGCAACTTCTTGATGAATATAGTAGGTGATTAGCGCTGTGGAACCTGAATTGCACTTTATTGAGAGTAAGAGTAAGTAAGAGTCGCTTTGTGTTTAAATGATTTTGCGGAGTGTCCCATCTGTATTAATCTGTGCCGATATTCTAATTTAAAATCATCTTTTGGCTGTTTTTTATTTAACAATTTTCAAATAAATCATTCATCATATTCCCGAAAAAAATCATCTAAAATCGTTGTCGTCGCAATTACATCATTATACCGATACCGATGGTATCAACACAACACATTAGAGGTGGTACGTTATTGCTGCAGCTGTCTCGCCAGTAAGCGAACAGTGGGGTGCTGTGCTCATGTAATGACCATAGTGTGACAGTACCGTCATTACAGTAGTGTTGGCCACAGAATCATATCTGCTAATCAATAAATACGTGTGATAAGTACGACTGTTGTCCCGATCTAGTCCTACCTCTTTAAGAGATAATTATTAAGTCATCATCGATAGTATTATTCATCTCAACTTTCTCAACTGAATAAACATTGAACTGAATAAATACCTGTTCGACGGATTTTCCCATAATAAGATCTACCCTGTTTGAGTTGGTCGGTCGGTCCCAAGAGCAAACCGTTTTAAATCAGTTATTGTAAGTTGTGGAAATCCATTTAAATGTGGATTATTGCTGTCGAACATCTAAAAATTCACTCGCCTATTGAAATATATAATACCTGTGCAACATAATATGTAAGTTGCCAAAATGGTTATCAAGTGAAAGCCTATCTTTAGCAAATTATTGAACGTTATCATACTGGCAATTTGCCAGCGTGTTTCCAGCGAAAGGATTTGTGAACGTGCACCCCGCGTGTGCGAAGCGAGCTAGCCACGACCACGCGACGCCACATTTTCACAATATTGTACACTTCCTTGACTCAGAGAGCGAGTCAAGGCGAGGCTTGTGCCCTCAGGTCAATAACTTTCTTTCCACAAACGCGACGAACTCGTTGCGCACAAGTGGCGTGCTCGCTATGTACACTCAGCGAGCTCGTTAAACTATCGCCTCGCTGGAAACACGCTCGCAAATCGCCAGTGTGATATGCATATTCCAAGGCTTCTTTAACAATATGAAACTTGTTAAATAAGAGATGCTAAAATCATCCTTTAGATGCGCAAGGCCGCTCCTTTGTTAAAAACATGACGAAGAGTCTAAAATTCCTTTTCACCCTCCCATTAACCACTTCCACAACCCAGCGGCACATAGTAACAAATTACCGATTTGCCTGCTGGGTTGTTAATTGATGTTCATTTCTAAGTATAGAGTCTGTCTTATATGTATGTTGCAAAGTTGCAAGGGCTCTGTCCTTGATGGCGAGTGACGTAGAAATTGAGTAGTAAGTATTAAAAAATCTGCTGTGTATGATAAAAAAGGTTTGATAGTATGTCAAGTACCCATTGATGTAACTGAAAGTTACCAACATTAATATCATAGTTGCTGACTCTAATATTGTTCGATTTTAATTTGATTGTGAATTGACAATAATAATTGTGTGAAAGTTCGGTTTAACTTTATTCTCATTAAGACAATCGTCACTTACATGAGAACATCTAATCTTATTAATAATTATATTATATCAGTGAGAAGAGCAACCTTAATTTATAATAATTATTTAAAGATGTTGTATTTAATTTTCATGAAGGCGAGAGTACTCAAGACGGTATAGTAGTGCGCGGCTTGCGGTTGTGCGGCGGCGAGTGCGCGGGCGGCGCGCTGGCGCCCTGCGCCGCCGCCGCGCCGCCGCACGTGCCCGCGCCGCCGCTACTGCTGCGATTCGTGCACCAGGTAACTTTAGCACAAACGGGCAATTCCCGTATTTTCAAGAACGTTCGCATTCGAATCTGTCTTGAATCTGTCAAAAAACCTTCTAATTTACCTAGATTTTTGACAAGATTTTGACTATTGTATTGTTGCTGAGATGACATCACGACTTGATTTGAACGTTTTGTTAATTACATCACTTTGCGTTCTGATCTCTTGACTTCAATCTACATAATGTCTGTACTTTTATTAGCCTGGTTAGATTGTATGGGGGGAAAAATGTCCTTTAACCAGCATCCAGATTTTTCCTTTTTAGTTCTACATTATATTCTCCTAGTAAAACATCTTATAAACTTCTTTATCATAAAAAAACTAACATGAAAGTGTTGCATCGTGTACAGGAGTCGGATAGCGCGTGTGCTTGGGAGCGAAGCGTCGAAGTGCCGGTGTACACGAGCGAAGCGCGGGAGTCGCTTGTGTTCAGTGCGCGCGCGCCGCTGTCGCAGCACTACGAGCCCGACACCGCCACACTGCACGCCCTCGCGCTCTTTATAGCCACACACGACTAAATACGTACCCTACCTGCAACTGCACGGGCTGATGGTAATTGTTTGCATGCCTTAAAATGGGTGATACTAGAGCTGATGGGTGGTGGATAATGGAAGATTTGCGACATTTTTGTCTCCAATAACTTGAGGTCCGAAATGCGTTGTTTTCGAAATGTCGTATTTTTTAAGATTTTTATGCAATTTTTTTAATTCTCGTTCATAAACTGCTAATAGTGAAAGATCTACTTGGCTTTGGACGTTAAACTGATACTTTTCTGATAGCCTATGAACGAATGAATCCTTCGAAAACCAATTTATTAAAAAAAAGTACCTATCCATCTTTAGTAATCAGGCTTCGTAAAGCTCATGTTATTATTTTTTTATTTGTGCATTCGTTCTTGAAAAACGTATTAGTTTAACGACCGAAGAGAAGTCGATTTAGCAGTTTATGTTCGAGAGGTGTGAAATTTCCATAAAAAATATCGACAGTTCCAACACAACCTATTTTGTACCCCAAGTTATCGGTGTCAAAAATGTTGCAAATTAACTCTAGTTTCACCCATTTCTAGGAATGCACCCAATTACCAATCACCCTGTATAGCAAGTCTCGTGTCATCTCGCTCCCAGTTTCAGTGACCGTGACTGCCATGAATTCTTGCATTTACTTTAGTAGGCAGTGTAAAGGACTTGTTAAAATACACAATTAAATTATTTCTGTTATTCTATGGAAGTAAGTAAAGCATTATTGAATAAGGTTTGACGCAGTGTGTTGTACACATTTCATTTAAATAAAGTTTAGTTATGACTTTAGTAGTAGTCTTAGTAGTGATTTCTTAGAATATTTTGGTTGTTTGTTAATTGTGCAGCCCTAGCTTTTAGACGGATTAGTCTTAATAAATTGTGTGTATCACTAATTATGTTTTTTTTATTGTGCTTTCTTCAATAGAGAATCTGGAATAGACAACAAATGAGTTAATGTAATGTGTACCTAATGGTTTCAGTATGTAGTAGCATTATGCTCCTTGCACATGGCGTGGGTTCTTTGTTAATAAAATAACAATATTGTACAAATTTTACCACGTTTTTTTATTATATAAATCACAATGTATAATTACAGGAACCGTTATTGTAATCTTAAAGTTCAGTACCTACATTAGTTAGGTAACTCCTTTTAATTCTCACTTTACGCTCATAAAATAGAATAAAACATAGTTATAGATATATATAGATATATACATTTAAAAAAGAAAAAACAAAGAAACCTCGAAATCGCACGGATTTTATGCCCGTTTTGGTTCAGGGAATCGAATTAAAAAAAAACTTTTATCTTTGTTTTGGATTTGGTAACTAAAATCAATAATTGCTTCCATTTGTTCTCACGTTGGTGAGTTTATTATTTGTATGTTGATTCTGAAACAATAAATACGAGAAGATTACTAAAAAGAAATTTAAAAAAAAAAGTAAGCAGAAAAAACAGACTTTCCATGTACCGATTTTAGGATATAAATTGAAAGAAAAAGTAATAACAAAAATAAACAAATAAAAATAAAAATTTATAGATAGATAAGTAGATCAGATAGAATATTCTTTATTATGTACACCATAAAAAGTACAGATATAAATGTAGAAATTTTACATAGGGTGACACAATGGGCGGTCTTATCGCTAAAAGCGATCTTTTACAGACAACCTTTGGATGGATTAAAGTAAAAACGAGAGACAATACTGCAGGTAGTCAGTGGTGTACCATTTATGTACATATACAATAAATACATACATAAAGCATATACTTATCTATATATACATACAATAATAAACAAGAAACAAGAGCAAGGAACTACCTATAGGTAAATATATTACATTGTATAGCTGTCAGGAAACAAATTCCTATTTTTTATGCATTACTTAGCATAAAAAACAATTAACGCTATTTATATTGCGTAGTTACTTTTGGTGGAACGGAACGCTAACTCAAAATGCGTCGCCTCCGACAATGCAGGAATTGACGTTAAAACTTATGTAATAAGTTTATTCTTTGCAAATTGCTTGAAATCTTACTAAGGTTATAAGTAAGTGCGATTTCTGTTTGAATAAAGCATAAAAATATTTTAATTTGAGGCGAAAAAACCTTAAAAAACAGATGGAAACAAAGCAGTAACAGGGTAAATGACGAAACGGAACGGAACGCTTGAACTGTAAAAGAAGTTTCATAATATTTTGAGTAACGTGCAGTAGTTGAATAATACTTTTATACCATTCCCCCTCTAAAAAGCTTATTTTATTCACTGAAAACAGTGAATAAAAAGCTCTTTTAATCACTATTTTGATGTTTGAATTTAGAACACGTCAATATATTCGACCACCATCTCAAGGCTATACAACCTCCTTAACAGTTTCGACTCCACCCATTTTCATAGAACTCATACGCCATGCCGCCATACATATTGGAAGTCTAAGACTTTTATTATTCGTAGTTGGAAGTGAAACCTCCGGGAGGGTTGCCGGCATTACGTTTTGTTAAAATATACATCAGGTTTTATTTTCACGGTTTATAATCTGTATTCGCTAAAAAAAATCTACATTTAAAATGAGCCCTCGGCGAGGGCTCTCTCTAGGTGAACCCTCCTGGAGGGCTCCCACCACTGAACGTTAACCTTCCTTTTTTCTTCATTAAATGTCTATTTTTGCTTACATCTTTCTTTTTCTCGTAGTCATGGTATAAAGTATAGTATGCAACTCTTGAATAAAACGGATTTATATCGAGGGCCATGAATCACTCGCGTCGCTCAGGATTCTAACACTTGAATCACTCGCTGTCATGAATCACTCCCTACGGTCGTGATTCAGTCGTTAGAATCCTTCACTTGATCGTGATTCATCTATGGCCCTCGCTTTAAATCCGTCCTTTATTCATTAGTTGCATAATATACTATTTTACCATTGTCACTCGAAAAAGGGCATTTTATTCATCGATAACAGAGAAAAAACTGTCTTTTACTCACAAGTGAATAAAAACTTTTTAACCGACTTCCAAAAAGGAGGAGGTTCTATGTTATTTATTGCAGTTAATGGTATTGGATATTGTGTGGGGTAGGTACCACAACTAAAAAGTGAAAAATAAAAACTTTTTACAAAAAAAATGAAAACCGACTTCCAAAAAAAACCACTACAAAGTGAAAAATAACTTTAATTTCGGAAGTCGGTGTCTTTGTTTTTTAATTTTCGTTTTTTGCCACCGACTTCCGAAATTAAAGTTATTTTTCACTTTGTAGTGGTTTTTTTGGAAGTCGGTTTTAATTTTTTTTGTAAAAAGTTTTTATTTTTCACTTTTTAGTTGTGGTACCTACCCCACACAATATCCAATACCATTAACTGCAATAAATAACAGTGACAGGAAGTTATCATCATATCGTCCATATAAACTAAGTGGGAAAAATATGTATTATTGAAGCTAACTCAAAAACTATCTAAGCAAAGTCAATAAAATTTATATGGGACCACCCCGGGAGCTTACCCTTTCAAACAAAAAAATAATTTTCAAAATCGGTCCACAATTGGCGGAGATATCGGTGAACATACATAAAAAAAAAAAAAAAAAAACATACATAAAGAAAATTTGGAAAAGCACGTATTATACCAATTATGTACAAAAAACAAATGAAACGTGCTGAAAGTACAAACGCCAGCACAAATTTTCCCAATGAACATTGAACCTTATTCTTTAGCGATAAAGTTGAAACTGTAACTTGATGTACTGGCGTCTTTACCTACGAGTATATTGGCTGGCTAAATGGAGCTATTCCATAGAACTAATCAATTTGTAGTTCCGTCTATTTTAGTTAGGTTCTTTTCTATCTGCTCACGTAGTTGTTTTAATGTCATTGGAAAATCTTTTAACATAATTATAATAAAATGAGTTCTTCCAGTGATGAACATGAGACACTGACTCCGGAATCATAATCGTCCTAAAGCAGCAATTATAGTAGACTAGCTGCCTGCACCGGCTTCGCACGGATAAGCACTTATCTACGGCGCACCTACCTACCCTAACTACTTACCTACCTACCTACATACATATATTTACCTACTTACTTACCTACACTTACCTACATACATAAATACCTACGAGTACCTACTTACTTACCTACACCTACCTACATACATACCTACCTACCCTACCTTCACCTACCTATCCTAAGAACCATCTCCTTACTATTACTAACTACTACTAACAAACACAACAAAAAAAGAATTAGCGAAATTGGTCCAGCCGTTCACGCGTGATACCGTGACCAAGGAAATATCGATCCATTTTTATATATACAGGGTGTTAAAGTAATTGCGTGCCATAACTTCAGGGTGAGTTCAGTATCGATAAAGGAACCCGTAAAAAATAAAAATAAAATACCTTTCAAAAAAGTAAACAAAAAAAACAAAATTATCATAAGATGAACCTAATGTAGTACTACTAATTAAATAACGATCGTTTAGAATTGATTAGAAAATTGCTTAAAATATGTTTTTATTTTGTTAAATTGCTAATTCATAATTTCCTAGAGTTACCTACCTACCTACTATCGAACGCAATGAAATACCTACGCCTGAACACTTCGATAACGTCAAGTGAAGGATAGGTAAATATTACAATTCCAAGTATTTCTTCTTCCTACTTTAGCGTGCTTATCTCCTTTAAAATTAAAACCTACAATTTAAAAAAGTTGATCTTGCAATTATAGTCAGGCACGTATACAGAGGGGGGGATAGTTGGGATTTATCCCCCCCCCCGAAATCTGACTGAAAAAAAAAAAACGTTTTAAGCCATCTGTTTATTTATTCGCTTGCGTGTTCTTTCAATAAGTAGGTAAAATAAAAATAGATAGATTTAAGTGAGAATCGAGATCGACAAGCGAGAAGAAAAGTGAAATACCTCTGCAATAGTGACAGTATAGTGCAATAGACCAGTTTATTTTGATATTGGTTTCAGTTTCATAGAGAGTAGAGTAAATTCCTTCCGACTTGGTTCACCTGATACTTTGCCCGTGCCGTGAAATAAAGGAAAAAAACTTCAAAACCACTGTTTTCATTGGATTCGCCAAATCGCCAGTCCGTTACGTACGTGAGATAGTGTTGGACAATTTTGGACCTGCAGACGTCATAATTTGTTGGACCGTTCGCCCTATCCATCACAGATTACTTAAATAAAGTAAAGTAATGTGTGAAATGTGAGTGCTTCTTGATTTATGCTTGTTTGAACGTATATAAATTGCTGCTGCTAAAATGAAGAGAATTGACAACTTTTTCAAGCCAGTGGCAAAAAAAATTGTTACTACTAGCGAGGAAAAAACTACTCCAAGCATGGCTTCTGCTGTTGATAGTAGACAACTAGAAACAACTTCGTCAAAATTTACAGAAAAAAATGTGATTTCAGCCGAACCGGCTGGAAGATGTAGAGATGAAGGAGAATGTTCAACTTCAAAAACGTGCAGTTTAGATACAATGATTATAAGTGAAACTTTTCCTGATATCGGCGTGGTTTCTAATGCCATATATAACACACAGTATCCTCCTCTTGTACTCACAGATGAACAGAAAAAATATATTATTACACAGCCGTTTGTCCCAGATGCGTCATTTTCGTTTCCGGCTAGTAGCTTTGGAAAGAGGAAACTTAGATTTCGAAGAGAATGGATGGGATCATGGGAATGGTTAACATATTCGCCGAGGAGGAATGGTGTGTTCTGCAAATATTGCGTTGTCTTTTCATCAGGCACCGCTGGAAAAGGTTCCCACCAAACACTTGGAAGTTTTGTCAGCAAACCATTTGATAATTGGAAAGATGCAACAGAGAGATTTCGCGAACATTCTGCTGCTAAATATCACCAGTTTTCTAAGTTATGCGCAGAAAATTTCTTACGCGTAATGGATTCAGCAGCTATAGACGTTGCATCGCTGCTTAATGATCAAAGGCTCAAAGAAAAGGAAAGAAATAGAACAGCACTAAAACCTATAATCGCAACTATCATCTTCTGTGGAGAGCAAGAGTTGCCGCTTCGTGGAGACAAAGACAGTGGACCATTGACTTTAGAAAAGCCACTTAGTAAAGATGGAAAATTCAGGGCTCTGCTACGATACCGAGCAAGCTATGATAATATCCTGAAAGATCATATCATTACAACCCCTAAAAATGCAACGTATTTTAGCCCTATTATTCAAAATGAAATAATAGATACTTGCGGAAAGATAATTCAGAAAAAAGTTGTGACACAAATAAATAGTTCAGAGTGTTTCGCGATTCTTGGCGATGAAACTTTAGATGTGAGTGGAACTGAGCAATTGTCTTTATGTGCGAGATACGTTTATAAAGGTATTTTGAGGGAGGACTTTCTCAGTTTCATTGAAATACACGACCTAAGTGCCGAAAATATAAGTGCAGAAATTTTAAAGAAATGTCATGAGATTGGTTTGAATCTCGATAAACTAGTTGGTCAGGGGTATGACGGAGCTGCTACCATGGGAGGACACATCAGTGGTGTGCAGACGAGAATCAGAAAAGAATTTCCTAAGGCCACATACGTACATTGCTCAGCACATCGTCTGAACCTAGTTCTTTCAAAAGCTCTTTCAGTTCCCGAGGTGAGAAATTCAATAGGCGTTGTGAAGGAAGTCTGCAATTTACTTCGCAACAATGCAATGGCCGGGAAACAGTTCAAGGAAAATGTGGAAAAGCTCACACCAGAAAGTAAGAAAAAAAGACTGGTCGGCATGTGTGACACTAGATTTATAGAACGTCACGACTCTATAAATGTATTTGGTGAGTTACTCGAACCTATTGTCATTACATTAAGAGAACTATCCTACACAAACAGAACTGTCGCCCAAACTGCCTCTACACTCATAGCTGCGATGGAAAAGAGTAGTTTCTTGATTTCTCTAAAAACCTGTGAAAGATTTTTCAGTTATACTCTCCCACTGTCAGCATATTTGCAGAACCCTACACACGACCTGGCCTCTGCTATGAAATTTTCCGATGACATTATCGGAAAACTAAAAGAGATACGTGACGATGTTAACCCGGTATTCTCAGAAATATATAACGCATGCTGCAAAATAGCGGAAGATGTCTTGCAAATAGAAATTCAGCGTCCTCGAGTTACTGCCCACCAAACTGCACGAAGCAACCCTCCCAGCGATACTGCTGAAGAATACTTCAGAAGAACTATTTTTATACCGTGCTTGGACGATTTGATATCTGGCATGAATGATAGATTTGCGAATCAAAGAGAGCTGCTTTCTTCTTTAGAAATTATTCTTCCGAAAAATGTGGACGAGAGGAAAATAAGTGAATTAGAAAATATGAAAATTTATTGGGAAGAAAGTGTTGGAGAATCACTAATAAAAGCAGAGTACAGTATGTGGTGTGCCAAGTGGAAAAACACAGATAAGAAACCAGTCGAAATTATGGAAATTTTAGACACGTGTGACAAAGTTTTCTTTCCTACCATTAACAGGCTAATACATATTCTGGCCACCCTTCCGGTTTCAACGGCATCTGTGGAGCGGTAATTTTCATACCTAAAGAGAATAAAATCCTTCCTAAGGAATAGAATGGCGGGCGAGAGGCTTACTGGTCTCGCTCTATTGTCTATTCATTCCGCTTTGGCGCCAGATCCTGATATGGTACTAGACGTAATGGCTGCCAGCGGAAACAGAAAAATACTTATATAATTATAGTATAGTACAGTGAAAATTATAGTACAGTGATTACAGCGATTTTCACACAGTTCACATGGTTGTTTCAATGTTTGTCCCCCCCCCCGAACCAAAAGTCTGGATACGTGCCTGATTATAGTTTTATTTATCCTTTATCGATACTGAACCTACCCTGAAGCTATGGCACGCAATTACTTTAACACACTGTATAGATAACTTGTTGCCGCCAAAAATCTTACAAATATAAATAACAACACAATATCACTCCTTGTTTCCCCCCCCGACCCTTGCTCGATAACGATGCGCCAGCCCGCGTTTTTGCTGAGCCTGTAGCTTTAAACTCCCCTGATAATAATAATGATCTATCCTTGATCCAGCCTGTCCCTCTTGCTGTCCTCCCCCCAGCGAACGCCCTAAGCCGAGGTTCGTACCCCACAGGGGGTGCCCTTAGCGAGCGTTCGCCTAGTTTTAATTAGCTTAGTTTGTATGCCCCTGGCTGGAGGCTTTGAGTTCTTTTAGGAGCTTAAGGCAGCCACAGGAAAGTCCGGTTAAGCAGTGAATACCTTAGTGGTAACCTGCGAGATGCCCTAGCCAAAAAAAAAAAAAAAAAAAAAAAAAAAACTCCTTGTTTCCCCGAAGGGTTGGGCAGAGGTGTACAGTCACGAGCACCAATATGTATCCATTTAGCAAAATTCTAAAGCGATTTTCTTGTGGAATATTGACTGCAATTTTGAGATAAGGCTAATAATAAGCCTTATCTCAAAATTGCAATATCACATTAATATGGGTTCCAAAATAGCAAAATACTACATTCGTAAAAACATAAAATAACAATCGACACAGTAGAAGCAAATCACGTTTAAAAGTTACTAAGTGTATACATATTGGTGCTCGTGACTGTACCTGTAGTACACCTACATTTCAACAGTTATGTTTTAAGTTCCATGTAATAGGGGGCGAGCCTATTGCTATCAACCGGGCACAATTCCAGACTCCGGGCTGCTACTGAGAAATTCCTGTTGGAAAAACCCAATAATACTTTGCCCGATCTGGGAATCGAACCCAGAGGACCTCATGCTCAGCAGTAGCGCTTGCGACCACTAGATTAAACCGGAACGAGGCAGGCTTATAAATACTACAACTACGACAGTTAAATAATGTGCATCTGGACTGAGGGCCCATTTTTTTTTTTCTTGCGGAATAAGTTGAAACTTATAGGGAATTTAGTTAAAAATTAGTAAAACTTGATGCAATGGTTCATAAATTTCTTAAACGTGAATTAAAACTTTTATGAACAAATGACTTGGGCTCTCAGTCCAGACGCTTGCGTAAAGTGGCATAGCCTAGATCTCAGAAAGTACTATCTCTGGGTCAATAATTTTTATTTCAGATTTTAGTTAAGAATTTCTTAAATCTTTTAAGAAATTTCCAGCTCGCTAGAATATGATATTACAGATTTATGGCGGTTTAACTGGGTCCCTCAGACTGTACTGAGGAATCTTCAAAATATGAGTTAAACTGTCGAAATACGTAAATATGCCTTTTACATCTTATAGTTGAACATCTCTGTGAATTAGTTAAAAAGAAATAATGGCTCAAAAGTTATTGGTTGAAAAGTAAATGAAAGTCAAATTTTCTCAAAACGTCTGAACTGAGAGCCCAATGTTTTCGGCTTTATTGACTAGGCTCAACCTCATAGATTTATTCAAATGAGACCAAGTATTTTTACTATATTTTTACTAAAATTTGACATATTGTCCGTTGTTCTAAATGCCATATTTAATGAGAAAATGCATTATTAATTTTTATATAGAAACATATTTGGTAGGGTGACCATAATGCTCTTCTTAAGTCTATGACTGACTGAGTCACTGACTGACATATCAACGCACAGCCGAAACTACTGGGACTAGGAACGTGAAATTTTGCACACAGCTTCCTTATATAACGTTGGGGAGCACTAAGAAAGGGTTTTTAAAAAATCGACTTTAAGGCTGCCTGTCCACTGAAGCGGAGAAGAGAGGAGAGGAGCGGAGATGTGCCATTATTAACCAATCAAATCTAAACTCAGGGGCGGAGTCAAGATTCTATTGGTTAATATTGACACATTTCCGCTCCTCTTTTCTCCTCTCCGTTCCAATGGACAGGCAGCCTTAAGGGGGTGAAAAGGGGGGATTTCGATTGTATGCAAAATCTTATTCCTTGAGTTAATAGACTTGAAACTTGGCACGAATACTTATCTAAGTAAATCATATAGTCTGTCTTTTTTAGTTTTTCTAAGCTACCCCCTAAACGGGGATTGAGGGTGTCAAAGTTTGTATGAAAGATTTTTTATGCGAGGTCCGATTAACTTGAAACACAGTATTAATACTTACTTAAAACCGAAAATAAATAATAATGGGTGAGAATGGTTGACATATTGTATTTGCATCGCAACGACATCTATTTTTTTAAATTTGCTATTCATAATTGGGCCCGATAGGTGGCGCTGCAAATGAAGTTCAAGACGGTATTCTGTTGATGACACGTGCACAATTTCTGAGCAGTACCTAACCTAGCCTAACAGAAATTACTAGGCTTGCATGAAATCACGATATATAGTATTTCAATTATTAGACAATCAATCTGCCTAGCCTGTTCCCAATTATGTTAGGGTCGGCTCCCAGTGTAACCGGATGCAGCTGAATACCATTATTTTACATGGAGCGACTGCATACCTGACCTCCACAACCGAGTTACTGGGTATTACGATACCCCTTGGTAAGACTGGTTATCAGACTTTCGGGCTTCTGACGACCCGTAACATCTGTCAAAGATCCATCCATGGCAGCCGGGACCAACGGCTTAACGTGCTTTCCGAGGCACGGAGGAGTCTCGGTATGTCAAGATGGTCACCCATCCACACACCAACCCCGGCAAACGTAACTTAATCTGATGGGTGGACCTGTGCGGCTGTTATTACTTAGTCTCAAGCTCTACAAGTCTTCTCTCAATTTCTAACATTACACGTTGTGCACAATTTCTGAGAAGTAACCTAACAAAAAGTTTCATGAATTCACGATAGCATTCAATCATTACGTTATGCTACTATTAGGATTTTTATAAGGCGACAAATAGTTTATAACCTGGACAAAGGATACTTTTTATCCCGGTAGTACCTATGTTTCCTTGGTTTTCCGAATACCACGCGAGCAAAGCCGCGAGAAAAAATACAAAATAAAAGAATTCAAAATAAGTTTGTAAAGCGCAGTCAGAAAGTCATAAATAAGCTAAAACCATATATTTACTTTTTTTTTTTTAACAATAGATTTTGACTTTTATTTACACACACGTAAATATTTACATGATTTAAAAACTAACAGACTTAAAATAATATTATTAACAAGTATATAAAATAAGGGGACACAAACAATCATAGGGCATCAAAATAATAATCGTATTTTAGGGGTATGAGGAACAGGGTGTAAAGTTCACTCATCCACCATAGAAAAGGGAGGATCCTCCAACCAGACGGGTTGTTATGTCTGGCGGGCAACTGCCCATATGTTGATTTCGGATAGTATTATCTATGTTTTTCGCTCGGTAAACTCTAACTGCGCGATGTAGGAATTGTGTGACGTCATGTCTTTTTGCTTCGTAGTTTGTATGTGGCGGTCTAACCGCTACAGTATCATATTATTTTAATTTTCGTTTTTTATAGAAAGGGGTTTGAAGATTTTTGTATGGAGGGTGGCCCTAACGTGAGGCCGCCATTTTGATTTATTTTCTGATTCGCGGTGATAATCGAAAATTATATATTTAGATAGAGGACACTCATACACACAAAAAATATATAACATAATATCCTAAAGCGTCACGTTTCGGAGTTATTCACCAAAATTTAAGTCGAAACTGAACCCTGAAACAAGGATTTTTTTTTTTAAGCTATTGTATAGCTTCTATCGGGGGCCTTGACCGTGGAGACCGAATCCAGAAATTCCGTAACGAAAATACCTAACGCCTAACGAGTGTTGTATTGAAAATTATGTTTAACTGTTTGACAATAAAGTTCAAATTACTTAGACGAATGATCTAACGAGAGTGTTGTATTGAAAATTATGTTTAACTGTTTGACAACAAAGTTCAAATTTACTTAGACGAATGATCCTTGACTATTAATAGTTAAATTAAAACATTTTTATTAGTTTGATGTTCCCATGACGTTTTTTTTTTCCTTCAGGTAAGTATATTGAACTATGAAAACATAATTGCATCATGTATAGATCATATTTTAGTTAATAAAGATAGTGGCTGATTTTAGGGCCAAAATCTTCAAACCCCTTAAGCTATGAAAAAGAGGGGCTGAAAACCGCAGGTAGATATACTAAAGAGTTATCTTACCGCCTGGCCACGGGACATTCGCTACAGCGAATATTCGCGCAGTGCGAACGGCGAAGCGTCTTGCGACTAAAATAAATGTATTGAAAGGTACTACTCATGCCACGCGTAGCGGCGAATGGCGCGGCGCGGGGGCGGGGTGACCGGCGAAATTCGCCGAGCGAATCGTACGAGCGTCTGGCGGCGCGGCGGGTGACGAATTTTATTGTTATGACGCCTATGGGTGTATGTACACTGTCCTTCAAAGTGTTAAGATAGTTTCTCATAGTATAAACCTATAATTTTATAGGTTTATACTATGAGAAACTTACATTTGTAAAATGTGAGTTTAAGTTATAAGTAAATATAGGGGGGTTGTAATTGAGGTTGAAACACTAGAACCATGGGGTCCGGGTGCCCACTTTGTTTTTCAAGACATCGCCAAACGGTTGGTCGACTCTTCACGTGACCAGAAGGCTGGCCTATTCTTCGGCCAAAGAATCAGTATTGCTATACAACGTGGCAATGCTGCCAGTCTTTTGGGCAGTTTTCCTGTTGACAGCGATGCAAACGAATTTTTTGATGCCCTATGATTGTTCCCCTCCCCTTCTTTTATATACTTTTACATATTAATAATATTATTTTAAGTCTGTTTGTTTTTAAATCATGTAAATACGTGTGTGTAAATAAAAGTCAAAATCCCTTGTTAAAAAAAAGAAGTAAATATATGGTTTTAGCTTATTTATGACTTTCTGACTGCGCTTTACAAACTTATTTTGAATTCTTTTATTTTGTACTTGAGAAGAGCATTATGGTCACCCTACCAAATATGTTTCTATATAAAAATTAATAATGCATTTTCTCATAAAATATGGCATTTAGAACAACGGACACTATGTCAAATTTTAGTAAAAATATAGTTAAAATACTTGGTCTCATTTGAATAAATCTATGAGGTTGAGCCTAGTCAATAAAGCCGAAAACATTGGGCTCTCAGTTCAGACGTTTTGAGAAAATTTGACTTTCATTTACTTTTCAACCAATAACTTTTGAGCCATTATTTCTTTTTAACTAATTCACAGAGATGTTCAACTATAAGATGTAAAAGGCATATTTACGTATTTCGACAGTTTAACTCATATTTTGAAGATTCCTCAGTACAGTCTGAGGGACCCAGTTAAACCGCCATAAATCTGTAACATCATATTCTAGCAAGCTGGAAATTTCTTAAAAGATTTAAGAAATTCTTAACTAAATTCTGAAATAAAAATTATTGACCCAGAGATAGTACTTTCTGAGATCTAGGCTATGCCACTTTACGCAAGCGTCTGGACTGAGAGCCCAAGTCATTTGTTCATAAAAGTTTTAATTCACGTTTAAGAAATTTATGAACCATTGCTTTAAGTTTTACTAATTTTTAACTAAATTCCCTATAATTTTCAACTTGTTCCGCAAGAAAAAAAAAAATGGGCCCTCAGTCCAGATGCACATAGTTAAATATACATACTATACCTACTACTATTTATTTTCTTGCATTCAATGGTAAAAAGTAAAGTACACAACTCGTGAAAAAAAAATTGTCCCTGTCCTTGTATCCCTCGCTATGCTCGTAATTCTACTCTAGAATCCTTCACTGCTGTCAGGATCCAACTTAGTCCATCGAATTAAATTCCCTTTTTTGCACTTGTTGTATGATCTACTATTAAACCATTCCCCCTCTAAAAAGCTTATTCTTTTAACTGAAAACAGTGAATAAAAACGAGTCATTTTTCAACACACACATACGCAGTGCTTATGCAATGCATTCACACCGCCGACAGGCGTAGACTGAGCCATACATACAAGTACAATGATATTTTATTTAGTGTCACGGGCTCACAGCATGATTGTATGCACGCGCCGGCGCCGGTACGGACGACCGGTGGTACGGCTGTAGACGGTATGAAGCAGGGGGTGTCCTGTCAACTTCTTAGTAGCAGTTTGGTACTGGGGATGACCTTGGGGGTCTTGAAGAAGCGAGATGGAATAATATTCTTAATCCACTCTCGCACGTTTTCTCCCGAATCTCTAGGGGGCCCTAGAGATTCAAAAACATAATATATAAAGCCAATTCTGAAACTCTCCTCATGTTCCGAGCCGCCATTAAAGTTTGAATCGGGCTGTACGCCCAAACATAATACCTATTAGGTTTCACTTCTACTAAAGTTCTGAATAGTTTTGGGAAAAAACGACCAGTAGGTCCGTTTCGAATCCATACATTGAAAATGGAAATTATTATTTTTCATAGTTCATATCCGGATTGCAGAGTTAAAAATCTAATGTCCACCAGCGTCGAGTTTGGCCCCATTGTGCGCCGTAGAGGTAAGAGTCGCACTACAATGGTAAAGCTTCATGTGCTTCTTGTCTCTTGACTGTACCTTCAAATCATACTTTTTCTATCCTCCATATATCAACTTGGGCGATAGGCTGGCGACGCCCTTGTCCCTTCCTACGGTCGTGATCCAGTCGTTAGACTCCTTTACTTGCTCGTGATTCATACGGCCCTCGCTTTAAATCCGTCCTTTATTCACAAATTACATAATATACCATTCTTTGGTTTAATATTACTGTCTTTTATTGTTTTAGTGAAAAAATATATTACTTGCATATTCCCTATTATTAACAAACTGCTAATTGTTACCACTACAATAATTATTACTTACATGTTTAATCATCTATAAGTGAAGTATTGTATCTTTAAATCTTTAATGTTTTTGCTTCGTTTTCGTACCTACCTTATCAAAACACAGCAAGAAAATACTTAAGTGGTGTCGAGGAAACGCCATATTGGGCGCTGGAGCCTCAGCGCCAGAAGCCAGTGCAAGTGGCCTTCCCGAATCGGGATGGTCTGCAAATTATAATTAAGCCACTATATATTTTGAACAACATTTCCAACGACACCGGACATACCACACCATGCAGAAAAAAACACCCCCACAGTGCAGGGGCGACAGCGTAAAAAAAAACATGATTTTATTTTACTACTTTATCGGATTAATAATTGTAAAATCTCTAAAGTTATTTTGCATATAACATAAATATTGGTACAAACTTACAATAAGCGAGGACTCGGAAGAAATCAGTATGTTTCATGACATACAAAGAAGTGGCCACGAGGAGCAAGCCAATAACAGCAGCAGCCATGCACACGTAAGCGTAAGGAGGTCTACTCCCGAACTCAAAGAATTCTGGTACTACGCACTGTCCTTTAATATTACCATTTCCGTAGATATTGATGAAGCTGGAAATTTTAAATAGGTAAGTAGGTATCTCTATACAGGGTGGAGATAATAGTGACATCATTAAAAAAAATTGATTCTTCATGTCCAGGGGGTATCCGAGTATACCCCACCTGTGTTTCGCGAGTTATTGTAGTTTTCAAGTTATTTTTTTTTCTGTAATTTTTTATTATGTTTTGTATAGCTTAGGGACCTGGCATAGTTTTTAAAGTCAATATGGAAACTCCTTGTACCTATTTTTAAATTGAAGTTGATTTCAGTCTATCCCACTAAAAACGTAAATTCCTGCTATCGGTACTGTTTTGAGTAACTTTCAGGAATGTTAGGAAGTTTATTATTTTACTGAAAGTAACAAATCAAGAGGCTGCTGTCACAAAAAAAAAAGCTCGGAAAATACACACTGAAAAAAAAAATTTTGAATTTTTTTAAGCTCCTCCGGCAGACAGCTCTAAAAAATTACAAAAAAAAATAATAAATAACATACCCTACATGGGGTATTTTCGGATACCCCTGGACATGAGGATTTTTTTTTCAAGACGTTACTATTTGTTCCGCCCTGTATAAGGGTGTCCGCACACGGACTACTGGCGAACGCCACTAGTAAAGTAACTATTATAATAGTGGTTAGCGGCAACCAAATCGATAAGACTTGACAAGTTGGGAGACATTAAACATGATTTAAAAAAACTTTACTTACGAACTTACCCATCAGCACAAGGACCACACCTGTTGATAGTCTTGATGCATTCATTTGTTTCAACCAGCTTTGGCGACAGCCGTTTCAGATCCTGGCATTTCAAACATGCTTGGCACATATTTGCTTGTACTTCGCAGAAGTATCCCTCCGAGCAATGTTCATCCTCTTTGCATGATAGCGGTTGCGCATTTGCGACCACGAAAAACAACATCGAGATATAGAGCGGCCTGAAAATATACACTTTGAAATTCTTTGTTTTACACGGTGTCACTCGAAATGATTACTGGCGGCGGGCGGCGCTACTGTCTAATCGGGAAAACTGACGAATCAGTGAAACTGACAAATCAACGAAACTGTTGAATTAAATAAACTGACGACTGAGGGAAACTGACCAGTGATACGCGGACTAGACAACGTCACAAGTCGAAAACATTTTGGTTTATATTTACCTACTCTAATACATTTCTGAGCAAAAAACTTAAATAAACTGGAAAAGTTTTAGCCATGAACTCATGAAGGTCGAGAATGTACCTACTGCCTGGATAAAAAGTACCTAGCCTATGTTATAACTATGGGCTACCTGAGTGCCAAATTTTATTGAAATCCTTTCAGCCATTAAGGCTAAGGTACCTAATAATATTTTACATACAAAAAGTGAAAAAATCCATATAAAAACACGTCGACGCTGCACCCCTCCGCGCATTACGCATACAACTCTAAAAAAAAATCACAGGGTAGGTCAAACAAGTACCTACCACGTGGAGTCGCTATTGTCAAATTCGATTTTAGTTGTGTTTTTTTTTTTTTTTTTGTTTTAGCAAAATCATAGGTAGCTAAAAGTAACGAATTTATTTTAGTGATAATTTAGTTAGTTTAGTTCGGTGTACAAGAGAATCGGTGCCATTTCCAGCCCGAAACAATACCTTTTTTGAGTAAAGTATTAAAAAAATCACGGGGTAGGGCAAACAAGTACCTACCACGTGGAGTCACTATTGTCAAATTCGATTTTAGTTGTGTCAAAATTATTTTTAAATTTAGTTTTTTTTTTGTAGTAAGTACTTACTTATTACTTAGCAAAAACATTGCTAAAAGTAACGAATTTTAGTGATAGTTTAGTTAGTTTAGTTCGGTGTACAAGAGAATCGGCGCTATTTCCAGTCCGAAACATTGTACCTACCTACTTAATTCAGTAACCTTTTTTCGAGTAAAGTATAAAATAACAACAAAAGAAGTTGACTTTAGACCTTGAAATCAAACATATTGAAACTTTAGCAATTTTACTTCCAATTTTAAATTCTCCATGTGAGAATATTCTCCCGACCCATCACTAGGTAGGTACAAAAATACGTAGGTATAGGTAGGCACGGAAACTAAAAAGCCTTTCTTAATTTTGGTATAGCCGGCTAGCTTTAATAATTACCTAGGTGCATTAGGTACAAGGAACGGCAAACTGTACCAATGTGCATTTTATGTTATGTAAGTATGTTATGAATTTATGATGCACGTATGGTATCTGTTGTGTACAAGCACATTATTATGTAGGTAGGATGTGTGTAGCGAAGGTGCGAAGCGTACTTGGGTCTATGTTATGTATGATTTGTATGAATCATAAGTTCATAACGTACCTACAGTAGGTAGGATCGATAGGTAATCTTACCGGAGCATTTTAAGGCGGTTTTCTCTGATATCCGTTCTTTTTATTACTGGGTACCTAATGGCACTCACACAAATTACCATGTAGGACTAGGTAGGTACGGCTACGGATAAAAAACATTCACTGAATAAAAAGCAAGATTAAGCAGGGATTACTTTAGAAAAAAACTTAGACCCAGATAGGAAACTAAAAACGCAATAAGCTATCCCATTCCTGTGACGACAACCATGAAACTGATGAGAAAACAATACGTCCTTACCAAAGTTAAATAAAAAATCAAGTAAGAACTTGCTTCTAGCAAGCACATTTCAATCAAGTTAAGACATATCGCGCGTGTTATATTACGTGCCCCAACACAACACCCAAACTGCAAGAGTGCACTAAGCACAGACTTAAGCTGGGAACAAATTATCGGATGCGTCCGTAAGTCGCGACTGTCAGTTCCCTACGATCACGTCAATTTACGTCCGCGACTTACGACCGATAGTTTGCACAGTGTAGTACCTACCTACCTACTAAATGTTCTATCCAAATTCAAATAAGTCGCGACTCTCGGTTGTGACTAGCCTGCGCAGACGACGGAATTTTGTCCGCGGACTTTTTTGTCCGCTAAAATAGATCGCTTAAAATACAACTGTATCGAGTACCTAACGCAAACGAGGGATTAAAAGTACCGCGTACAAAAGATACAGTTGTATGTAACTGTTGTAAGCGATCTATTTTAGCGCGGATTTTTGTCCGTGCACAAAAATCCGTCGTCTGCGCAAAAGCTGGAAACAAATTACCGGACGCGTCCGCGGATGCGTCCGTAAGCCGCGGCTTATTTGTATCTGCTGCTAGTACATTTAGCACTACACTTTGCAAACTATCGGTCGTATGTAAGTCGCAGACGTCGTCCGCGGACATCGTCCGCGACTTCCGATAGTTTGCACAGTGTAGTGCTAAATGTACTACCATCTATACAAATAAGCCGCGACTGTCAGTCGCGGCTTACGGAAACGTCCGCGGACGCATCCGATAATTTGTTCCCAGCTTTTGTAGTACTTACTAAGAAAGAAAGAAAGAAAGAAAATACGTTTATTTGCGGTAAACATGACGCAAGGAAAGAATAAAAAAAGAACACGATTAATAACAAATTGGGGGAAAAATATGCGTCACATCCACGCAAAACGGCCATCTAATGCTGCGACCCTATGCGAGACAGAGCCCCAGCGCTGGTTTTCAGCGACAGCCGGCGTTGACGTGATGACGTCAACCGGTGCAGGATATAATATAGTGAAATAACATAATAATGACAAATCAAAAATAAAATAAAATATAATACTTAGTACTAAAAGTATAAATACATTATAAAATGGCAACATTTCGTTCCGTCAGCGACTCAAGCGCCGAAGACATATGCAGTCTGTGTGCGCAGCTGTCATATAAAACTATTTCATTGGACGAAGGTATTATTTGGTTAAGCTACATAGATACCGCGCATGGAAACAGCCTTGCACGCGTGGTCCGAAACGCTGACACCGCATAATGACGCACGTAATAAGTACCTACAATACCCCAGGGGGCCA
The DNA here is from genome assembly GCA_948150665.1 of Conistra vaccinii. Taxonomy (NCBI): domain Eukaryota; kingdom Metazoa; phylum Arthropoda; class Insecta; order Lepidoptera; family Noctuidae; genus Conistra; species Conistra vaccinii. Next base: position 14,173,808 of record OX411324.1, on the reverse strand, counting down.
AGTCTACTAATTTACAAACGTCATAATGGTGTCACGATGGTGAGTTTCTGACAGATTTGCCATACAAAATCTGTCAAAAACTCACCATCGTGACACCATAATCTGTTTGTAAATTAGAAGACTTGGCCCCAGCCTGCACACAGGCACAGTAGACATAATTATGGACAGTACGGAAACTAGGCCTTGTCACGGTATACGGTATTCCAACTTTATACAAACGGACGAAGCGCGAGCTATACCTACGCGCCTAGATCGAGGTATGCGCGTGGTATGTAGACAGTCGCGACTGTGCCGCAGTGACGAACGAACGGTGTGTTGTTTTTTTAACAATAACCGCGCGATTTTTACACTAAAAATAAATTAAAGTACATATTTAATATGACGAGTAGGATATATTGTTGCTGTTTTTGGTTGCATGAATTAGGCAATAACGCATCCAGAGATAACTTTTTTTAGATTACCTATATAGAAACTTTGAAAGGTAAGACTATAAAATAATTTTACTTACTGGTAGATATGTACCTACATAATGTGTGTCTTTTAATGGATAAGTATTTCCTTTTATGTCCCGAAAAAAAGATGTCTGGATTAATAAATAGTTTGGAAATTCCAAAAGTGCACGCCTCATAACACACATTCATAAACGAAAAATAAATTCAAAACATAGTTTCTAACAAAAATTTCCAATTTATCACTTTTCATGAAGTATGTTTTGACTGCTGTTTTACCCATCAATATGGGTAAATTTCTAACCTCGCAACCCTTACCTAATGTCAAAGACTATTTATTTAGATATTTACGTTGTGGGTTGCTATAGGTGTTGGAAATATTTAGATAAAGATATTATATTTTAGTTAGTATTTTATTAATTATAATTAAACTACTATGAATAAATAGCCATTTTCAATAGGGTTCCTTCAATGGACGAAACGAATGTATTTAAAAAAAATTGACTCAATTAGTTGATTTTATCGCAAGCTACAATGTTTTCAAGGTTCATAAATTGACGGACAGGATTTTTTTTTCAACTATTTTTATGTATTTTTCATTTCTGCTGCATTAAATCAATTGGTAAAAAGTACAATATTAATCTCCATTTAATCATCTATACAATGGTATATAAATTAAGTAGGTTCTGTGTACTAGCAGGAGTGTAACAATAAAAACAGTTGCTGAAATGGGGCAAAAAATATTTTTCGATCGTAGAGCACACTCTAATGCTTCGCATTACGAGTCATGCAATAAAGTGAATAGAGTAAAGGAAAGTGATAGACACGAGTGAAATAGGTAGTTATAGGCGGTTCATGATATGAATCATGATACGGTACGTTTGTTTTAAAACCTCGGGCATTTGTGTTTTGTTTTTTATTCAATTCACAAAGTATTTTATTTATTTGTGTAGATAAAAAAAGGATATTTACAATCACAAAAGTAAATGGAAACACAAAGTAGGCAAATGTAATTAAAATGCTGGTGGCGGGCCGCCCTATCGTATGTTTACGTACCGCGCGGTTGTAGGCATTTATTTCTAAGATACGGCTTAGTTATAATACCGTATACCGTGGCCCTGTTGATATAATTACCTACGCTCCGTTGCACTATGATTCGAGTAGAACAACCCAGCTGGACAAAAACAACATTGTACCTAATTCTTAGGGCACGGTACTTAATTCAATAAGAACCCCCACACGATAACAAGTAAGTACAGGTATTAATAAATTATAAGTTACTTTAACTAACTTAGTTACTTTGAACTTATAACTCTTTACTTTATTTATATTCTTTCTCTCTCAATTCGCGGCGGGGCGGGACGTGATCGCGCCCGCAGTGTGACCGCTCCCGTCACGCCAGCGCGCCGTCACCGCCACGCCACGCCGCGCCCCGCCCCGCCCCGCCCGCTGTGTGCAGATACCTTTACTGTTCGTTGTTGTTTAGTTTTCGTTTTTTAAACTCCCTGCTAACCTTGAAAGGTTTTTACAAAACGAAAACTCCAACTTTGAAGAAGCCGACTTTAAACAGCCGTAAGACACGCAATACACAGATACCACTTTTAAAAATATCGTGGCGAACTGGCGACCACTCGGCACCCGCTACTGACAGCACTTCGACAAGCACTAAGGATCGCGTAAATGAGCGCGTCTGTGTGAGTGAGCCGTTTCGAACGTTTTCTTCGTAGTTTCCCTACTGTCCATATGTATATTGTGTGTGATACAGGGCCGGATTTAAAGGTGTGGAGGCCAGGCCCTGGGGCAACAAGGGAGTGGAGGCCCCTAATTATTTTTCAAATAAGTACTTAGGTTAAATAATATTTTTCTTGAAAATGTTTCAAAAATTTAAGTAGGTACTTAAGTACTTATTTATTTAATCGAATGGCACAAAAAGATAGAACAGGCAATCACCAATCAAGTCACACAATAAGTAGGTAAATAATGTTTAAATTAAAGCCTCTCATTCATGCAAATGGCACCTTCCGAGCTTTTTTCAACGAAAAACGAAAATTGTATAAGTAGAAGTACCAAATTCTGAACGAAACCAAAGAATTGAACCGCCGCCGCGCCTATGTGCAAGCATTAGCAGCAGCCTTTCCAACTAAAATAAGAGAATGACCACAACATGGTACAGACGCCAGCACATCAACCTACTCCAATCTATTAAAATGTTCCCAATCAAAATTGAACCTTATTCTTTGGCGATAAAGTTGAAAATCTATTAAAGAAATTTGACAGATTGTAGTAACTTGATGTGCTGGCGTCTACTACAAACACTGATATAGGATTTTTCTCCAAAATCAGGTGCATGCCTTTGTATTTGCCGCTCATATTTGCAGCATTATCGTATGATTGGCCGCGACAATCGAGAATGTCAATTTGATGGTCGCCTAAAATTTTAGTAAAGCGTTTGCTGCGGCAGTATGGCCACAATTTGGTAAGAAGGTCAGAAATCTTTCTTTTGGCATCGATCCTTCAATTAATCGAAGTTTGAACAACTATAATAGTCAGTTGATCGATATTAGATTCGTCGGGCGTGGAGTCCACTGACATCGAATTATTATTTGGTGTCAGTGGACTCCACGCCCGACGCCCTTAAATTTTTTAATTCTTGATATTATTTCATTGAGCAGTGGTGGCCCAGTGGTAACGGCCCCGACTTACGAGTTGTAGGTCGTGGGTTCGAACGCACGCGCTTTACTTTGTGTAAATAATTTCATCACCACTGCTCTCAAAACGGTGAAGGAAAACATCGTGAGGAAACCGGCATGTCTTAGAACCAAAAATTCGAAGACATCTGACATCTACCAACCCACACTGGGCCCGCGTGGTACATTACGGCTAGCCCACTACTCCCTCTCACAGAGAGGAGGCCTGTGTCCCAGCAGTGGGAACATTAATAGGCTGATTATGTTATTTCATTGAGAACTTTATCACCCAATGGAACTGATCAGTTCTTCACAAATCGTAGACGAAAGGTAGTGAGTTAGTGGACTGGATAGTGACTTTATTGAATTTTTATTTTTGAGGTTAGGGCTGTCACCTACTTCGAAGAGTAAAGAAAGTGAAACGGCTCAAACATTTAAAATCTTATAATAATCCATTTATCCATTTGAATAAAATAAAATAAAGTATATGCAATTTGACAACCTTATTTCCATAGAAATTCTATGGAAACTTTAGAAATTTACCTAACATTTCCGAAGTCCCACTGTTAACTTATTAGCTTTTTGAAAGTAGGCTCAGTCATAACTATAATTTTTGCATAGGTATCTATGGAACTGGGGAGGCGCAACTTAATATCGAAAGAGCCGCATGCAACCTGCGTATAGCCGGTTAACTTAAAAATAATTACCTGCCTAGGTACATTACAGCGAACAGCTAACTGTACCAACGCACAGTGTTCCATTGGACCAAAAAAATGTCCCTCTGCTGTTTATAGTATTTATCGATCAAGGGATGCATTTACAATGCACGAGTAAAACACCCACGTGTCGATTTCAAATACTTTTTGTTTTTTTCAATGATGAAAATTAGGTGATCTTGAAAACGTAACTGTCCAAGATATTTGTTTTGTCTAAATATAATCTGATAGAGCATCTTTGGGCGTATATTTTCCAGTTTTTATTTTTGGAAAATCTCCTCCGGATACAGAGTAATATTGTTTTTTCAGATTTTCGTTTTTATTTTTTTTCTCCCTAAAAACGCAAAAGTGCGTCTTGACACTAGCACAGAAATATTACTCGTAACAAAGCTTATCACCGATAAAAAAACACGTTGCACTATCGCGGTGTTTAGACGGAATTGAATGTCAAAATATAGTGTTAGGGTTGTCATTGTCAAATACAATGACAACCTTTTATTTTGTTTTGAACTATATTTTTCTCTTTAATACAATAGCTTAATCTCATTTAGGCATAAAATCCAATGACATGCTTGGAAGATATTTTATTTTTTATGGATTTCTTTTATCTCTAAATCTACATAACAATATATTAAAACTATTTACACTACGTATTAAAAAACTATACTAACTATACAAATAAATATAAAAAATAATAATAAAAACGTGCGTACATTTTGACTATCTGGGAGTGATTTAGCGGGTTAGTTTTAGTTTTTCTAGTTCACAAGCGTTTAATAACACTAATAACAATCATTCACGAACATAAACACTTGTAAGTACCTACTTAACAGACCCAACAATAATTATAAAAAAAAGTTCTGTCTTTGGATGGGTCACCTAAGTTAAGCAACTCATGCCAAGATCTGTCTGTGGATAAGTCTATTGTGTTGAAGAAAATAATATATTTTGACCTTTTGCGACAACCCTATGTTGTATTATTTGACCTTAGAACGAAATGGCGTACCTATTATTCCCAAACACCGCGATAGTGCAACGTGTTTTTTTATCGGTGATAGGCTTTGTTACGAGCAATATTTCTGTGCTAGTGTCAAGTCGCACTTTTGCGTTTTTAGGGAGAAAAAAAATAAAAACGAAAATCTGAAAAAAATAAATTACTCCGTATCCGGAGGTGATTTTCCAAAAATAAAAACTGGAAAATGTACGCCCAAAGATGCTCTATCAGATTATATTTATATAAAATAAATATCTTGGACAGTTATGTTTTCAGAATTTATTTTAATGTTTTAAATGAAATGATCATCTAAACTTCATCAGTGAATAAAAGAAAAAGTATTTGAAATCGACACGTGGGTGTTTTACTCATGCATTATATATGCATCCCTTGATTGATAAATACCATAAACAGCAGAGGGACATTTTTTTGGTCCAATGGAACACTGTGCAACGTGCATCATATCGTTACATGTTACATTATGATTTTATTATGAAAGTATTGTACGGTTTGCTATATATCTGCTGTGTGCAAGCAAATAGCGCGATGTGGTGTACCTACCTAGCTATGTTATGTTATTAATGATAACATACAGTAGATAGGATCGATAGGTAATCTTACCGGAGCATTTTTAGGCAGTTTTCTCTGATACCTCTTCTTTTTCTGACTGGGTAATGGCACTCACACAAATGACTGTAGGACTAGGTACGGGTAGGTACGCATAAAAACATTCACTGATTCTTAAGTAGGTATAACTTTATGCAAAAAGCTATCCCATTCCCGTGACGACAACCATGAAACTGAATAACTGGATGATAAAACAATACGTCCTTTCCAAAAAGACAAGTGAGAACTTGCTTTAACAAGCACATTTCAATCAAGTTAAAACATGTCGCGCGTGACAATGGGGATTTTCGTTAACAATATATTCAGAACAATGAAAGCTATGAATAAAGGTAATATTTCAAGGTAAAAATAGGATAGACCGTAATTCCTCAACAACAATGCCTATGCTTCAATATTGAGGATAGGTTACGATAGGTAGGAATGTAAAACCCTTGACTATAACTGCGGAAACCCACTTCAAGCTCTGTACCCTAATTAAGTAATACACGATCAATCGTAATCTGGAATCGCTTTGAAACAGATTTCTAATCCATTGCTTCAAAAGTTCGAAAATAAATTGTGCTCAGCAACGTTAAGTTGTTGAACTGTCAAAATGAAACAAATTATGTAAGTAATTGGAATCGTTTACGAAATTGTGTTGCTTAGATAGCTGCTGTCCGTTTGTGTCGTGTCGTGCGACGCTCTGTATCAAGTTCTCGGAAAACCATGCCCGAAAATGACTCATTTTGACATTTTTGAATGAGTAAACAATGTAATGAATAGGAAGGTACCTAAGTACCTACTATATTTAAAACCTGGCAGGTACGAGACGGACTCGCACATTAAGAGTTCCGTATACTTACCTCCAAAGCTAAGCTCGCAAGCTCCAAGGCTACTAGGTACCTACAGTCAGCCCCAAAAAGATGTTTATGTTCACAAGGAACCATTTTATTGTCAACAACCTTTGTTCCACAACATTGTATACACCGTATAGATACAAAACATAGGAGATAGGAGGTACAGGTACAATTTATTTTACCAAACCCATCGATCTACAATCTAGGCTCAAATAGGTATTAGATTGTTATACAAGGATCGACTATAGTCCGAGTAGGAATGTTAAACACTCTACTTTTCATTTCGAATTTACGGAAAGTAAAAAATTGTACCTATTTCTAAAATATTTATTGATATTAAACCATGCCCATTGCCCATATAGCGCTTTTTGGTAGCCGTTACTAAACAACTCGACCCTATCGCGTCGACACTGATTTATTCTAGAAATATTTTTTGGTCGGTGAGTCGTCTTAGTTCCGTCTCTACGACTAAAAATGGGGAACAGTCGAGTCGACACAGTAACATTTGGTTTTAAAGTAACGTTGCTGTGTGATAACATTGTTCTCAGTCTGCAACCACTTCTCAGAAATCATTCGTTCGTTCATTCGTTCGCTTTTTGGTCTGCGACGTGAAGTTTTAAAATAAAAATAATAATATGAAGAAAACGTCAGCCATCACTGTTTTGTCAACGTTCGTTTTTATTTATATGTTAATTGGCTTTTACCGTTCAAATAGTTTGAAATGTATCAATGCGCCACCCTGTAATTTAACCTGTGCAGTACAATGTAAACAAATGTAATCAATCGTTTTTACTAATAAGTTTTTACATTCCCAGAGCTTGGAGGCTTTGGTTTTATTAGATTTAAACTGATTACCTATATGTTATGGACCCAATAATAAACCTTCATCATCATCATCATCAGCCTATTAATTTTCCCACTGCTGGGACACAGGCCTCCTCTCTGTGAGAGGGAGTGGGCCGTAATCCACCACGCGGGCCCAGTGCGGGTTGGTTAATTAACCTTTAACGTAGTAAAAATTAAAAAAAAAAATTTTTATTTAAAGGAAATTTTCCAATCCTAGACTATGTCGACATATGACTACGTGAAACCAGAAGTAGTTATAAAGTTACTGAAGTCACATAATGGTTTATTGTTTCCAGCGATTCTCAAACGTTCGGAGGCCATTTAATTTCACGTTTGATACATCAAAACTTGATCCACCAGCACTAGGCAGTTTGGAACTAAACTGTTCTGCACCAGGCATTTCAAAACTCTTTCCATGATTTTTATTTGATGAAGACGATGCATTTGGTGTGTAGTCTGGAAGATAAGCTGTAGATCAGCGCTATAGTTATACAACTTTAATAAATCTATTCTGATGATGCTGTAAATATATTATTTTTAACAAATTCCGTCTGTATTTTGGCAGCATAATTGAAATGCACCAGTGTTGCCCCGAATTGCCGAGAAGATGCAGGTTTAAAACCTGTCCAGGATTGACGAAGTTTTTAATTATTCGCTTCGATAAAAAAAAAACGATTGTTCAGTTTTTAGATATTCTTCTGTACATATTCAGTCTTTCTATACTTCTACACGTTGCATGAATTATCTTGAATAGTTTTAATAGCTAAAAAGCAATAAAATATAATTGCGATGCATATTTGGATGATATTTTATTTCACTATAAATAATTAAGTTACTTTTATTATTATAACTCATGAAAACTAGATAATCAAAAGTAACTAAGATAATGTTATTGACTTCTATATGTTTAAAATATATTGCAGTACACGTTTCGTATTTTGTAAGAATTTTAACCAATACATTCTTTTGCTTATATCAAATCAAAAGTATTAAAATTATTAAAACTATCAATATTATGTTTATAATTTTTGTCAAATCAAATGATTTGATTTGACAAAAATTATAAACATAATATTGATAGTTTTAGCAAAAATAAATGTAGATAATGATTTCTTAGTATTTCTATCTCCGAAACTATAAAAGATTGAAAAAGAACGATTTTTGATTCTTAAAGAACTCGTCAAGATAACGTATTTAATGCAATTAATGACTTCTTGTAGTTAATGACTTTCTGGAATAAGATTTGAAATATTACTTAGAGGAAGATTTTGTAGAACCAGTAATTTGTTTACGTTTCTGTAGAAAGTCGATGTGAGACAGAATCGTTTCGGTTTTTTATTCATTTTCCACTGCAATCATTTGATCACTGGTCGAAACAGTTTGAGAAACAGTGTCTTTTTTATACACATTTTAGCAATTAATTGTTCAGTATCAATGACGTAACATCACCTCACATTCATCATCATCACATTTACACCTCGTGTAAATATAAATTTTAAGTTATTATTCTAGTAACATGGTGACCACACCGCTACTACACAGTTTTTGCTCGATTGTACGCATGTTACAAAGTGTACACTAAGTGTTTAAAAATAAGTCTACATAAATAATTACATAACGTGTGAACACAAACACTACATATGGTTACTGAAATGCTTTCCGGTCAAATTGTGTGCGAACTGTTACCACACATAAATACCAAACCTCACACAGTCGCCATGTTTCGTAGCAGTTACGAAACTGCGACAACTTGTTACTGCTTTGAAGATCCTGTGACCGAAAAGTGCTATATGGGTGGTAGGTAGTACCTATTTAAACTTAACTGAGAAGTTAGAACAATTTGTGAAATTTTTCTCTTATTTTAGAAGTTACAGGGGGGGGCCCTGTAACTTCTAAAATAAGAGAAAAATATATGATGTTACATTACCATGTAAACTTCCACCGAAAATTGGTATGAACGCGATCTAGTAAGTAGTTTTTTTTTAATATGTCATAAATCATAAACCGCAATTTACCTTCTAACGAACTACAAGAACTTTTATATTATGTTATTTGCTGCTACGGAACCCTTCATGGGCGAGTCCGGCTCGCACTTGGCCGCATTTTTTTAAATTCACGCTGGCTGTTTAGGTATACACTAACAAGACCGCAGCCTTTTTATTTTTATTATATTCAATATTTTTCTTAAAGTTTCGTAGCCACAGATATAAATCTAGAGATCATGAGAACTGAGAAGGGTACTCGCTGTTTAAAATTAACTGAGAAGTTAGAACAATTTGTGTTTTTTTTTTAATTATGGAACGCAAAGCGTCACCGACGCGCGCCTTCCCGCGTATTAGGTTTTTTTTTTTCACACTGGCTGTATATACACTCACAAAACCGCCTTTTTATTTTTATTCTATTCCATATCTTGCTTAAAAAGTTTCGTAGCCACAGATATAAATCTAACTAGATAACGCAAGTCTCTCCATCTGTATGAAAACTAAAAAAATATCCTTTGCCGTGCCGCCAGTGAGCGCCGACCCTAAATGCAGGACAACTCCAGAGTTAAAGTTTTTGAAATACTTTAACTCTGGGGTTGTCCTGCATTTATTTAGTAAGGTTTTCCAGTAAAACGATCGACAGAAGTAGTCCCACACCAACACTGGACCTGACTAACAAGACGAGTGGGAAGATAAAGGGAGATGTGTGAGAAGAGAATGCAGTTAAGACTTATCATGTGTCAATAAATTAAAAGATAATTTAATATTTACATACATCTTTATTCACAAGAGACAAAAATCTCATTTAACTCAGTAATGAATTGTATAACTTACAGCTCATTAATGACTTAACATGTTAACAATTAACAAAAGAGTTTGTGTAACTTTAATAAGTGCTTCACAGCCTTTCGTTACATCTCTGTAATGTGCATAATATTTAATATAGGAAATGTATCAGGCAGTGAGTTACAGCGAGTATTTGATTTTGATATTTATAACCGAAAAAAAAAACCGTTACAATCAAAATAGAATACTTAATAAAATTACAATAATAACATGCCAACATCATATCCAAGTAAGTAATCAACAATACATTATTAATCAGCAGCAGAATTATGTTTTGATAATAAAACCAGAATATTTTCGAACATAAAAAATTGTCTAAAACTGAACTAGCGGTCTCAAACCCTAATCGCACGCAATATAACACATTGTTAGAACAAAAAAACATGCAAACAAAGTAACTAAAATAATGGAAGCATTTACGCAAATACACTCGAAATTATATTGACATAAGATATTGTCACTAATACGTATTGGTTTTATATAAATGTTAAAATATATTTAATTACAATTAAATACACTGTGCTATGAAATCAACGACACGGTCTATAAACAAAAACAACTTTTGCTAACTTTCACCACACTATAAAATGGTGCTGTTGCTATAAAATCATCAATCAGTATTCCTATAGTTTGACCGAGACCGCTGAGGGCCTAGTGTGAGTTTCATTTAACCATCTCGATTTTACGCATCGACCGCGTTCGGCGCTTCGATTGGCAGCCGGCCGGCCTTCACCGGTGAAGGGTTAAATGAAACTCACACTACACCCTCTGTTCCGCACTGTAGGTGTGTGCGCGGCGAGACATTCCGCGGCGGAACGTTCGGTTGAATACGCTCCTAATGTTTTTCAAGTTACCTATGACACATCAGCCGAACGTTACGTCCATAGAAATATGACACGACGGAGCGTTCCGCCGCGGAACGTTCGGCAGGTGTGGTCCGACCCTAAGGCGCAGAACAGAGGTCGCGGTCAAGCTGTATGTAGTTGAAACGGCCCTAATTAATACATTTTAAAATTATATTGTCTTGATATGTGTGTGTAACTGGGTTTTTCTATCTGGAATTTCTCAGTAGCAGTCCGGAGCCTGGTATTGTGCCCTAAGATTACAATAAGCTCACCCCCATTACATGGAACTTAAACCAAACTGGCGAAATGTGGGTGAACTACAAGTGCACCTCTGCCCATCCCTTCGGCGAAACAATGCGTGATGTATGTTATGTTGTTTGTTGATATGTAATAATTTCCAGTAATGTTAACATTTGTTTGAATATTTTATATATTTAATTCAATCACTGTTTGCTTCCACTGTGATTACAACTTTTTTTTTTAAGATTTATTTTAATAACAATTTTGTTGCGAATGTTGCAGTATCTAGTTTTAGTCGTATTAATTGTCGCATGCTTGTTATTTTATTTTTTACTAGCTTTAATCCGCAAAATTTCACGAATTTATATTTTTTTTTTTCATTCGTATTCTTTATGGCACCTCTTTAAGTCTTGAGCTATTCGAATATCAAAAAATATTTGGTCTAGGTCTTAAGGGGGCGTGAAAATTTATTCGCTGATAAAATGTATAGTAGATTGCAGATTCCTCCTGATTAACAAAAGTATTCTGAAATGTACCTACTAGTATCGCTCTTCGCACGATTGGACTCAATTATGCAGTAAAAGCTGTTTCAAAGGTGCAATTTAATTGCTAGTTGAATGAAATTAGTTGAAGCAAAATTAAAAGTTGTGTTTTGGACGATACAAGTCCTTTATTGCTTCAATTTTATTGTATGCAATAGACAAGGCACTTGCATCGAGTAAATGGATTTTTATTATAAAAATATTACACAAAATTATCACAATTCAAAAAAAATTCATACTATGTTCAGGTCCTTCGTGTAAAATACTTCAAATATTTACATACGAAAACAAAATGACAACCATATCATAAACATATAAAATAATTTTCCGGACCGTTGTTTTGTCTGACTTTCTAACTGAAAGGTACACATTTTGAACAAAACAAGAATACATTATTATAATACAATTGTCTAGATATTGATAAGAAAAATATTGTTATCTTATCTTAAGCCTTGAAAGCGTTAAAATTAAGATATTATGCGAAATAAATAATTACATGAACCATTTAATAGCTAAATTATTCAGTGGTTTCTTGAGCTCAACACAGTTTTCTCTACAATTCCACTATTTAATATAGTTATATTTCCTAAATTTGATAGCACATCTGAATCATACTAAATACTTACAAGCCTGGTTTCTTAAACGACTTATACAGTAAACGATCCAAATATTTTTCTAAATTAATGTTACTTGAGCAAGCAAGTATTAAATAATGTCTTTTCTCTCTCTCGATCGTTTAAGCTACCGACTGTTTACCTAGGCATATCTAAGATAAATCTCATTACCTTATGTTACTGAGATCATGAATTGATCGTACAGATCTCTCACATGACTGGTACAGTCAGCCCGAAAAAGATGTATACACGGACAAGGAACCATTTTATTGTTAACAACTTTTGTTTCAGAACATTGTATCCACCACATAGGTACAAAACACAGTATACAATTTATTTTACCAAAACAAAGTAAACATTTGGTCCCCAAACATCTATAGACCCTATCACCAAAACAATGTACACAGTGGTCATTCCAGAACAAGCTAAACAAGACTGACTACGTCACACGATCTACATCGAAAGAGACGTTTTTAACTTCGTTTAATAGAAGAACAACATTTTTATTTTTGTCCTTTTCGTTTCATGCATGATGTCACTGACGTGTCATTTTTGTTTGTCGATTTTAGATTTGAAATGTTGCTTATGCTTTTTAAAGTTGGTCACTCACCGCCCACCGGGTATTCGCATGTAATAAACATAATATGCTTTAATTTTGATTGAGCATCGCGTTACAATACTACGCCAGCTCTAAACTTTAAACTTGACTAAAGAGCAGCGCTTTTATAACCGTTCGAACTATGACTGACATGAGTGTACGTACATGTAACATCGATTCAGGTATACGGTTTTCCGCACTCACTGCTGCAATGTTACGAATTGTATCATTATGCTGGGGCTATATTGTCACGTTATCGCGAACTATATTTTGCGCGCTCTCTGTTGCTCAGCGAGACGTCGAGCGGTGTGCGAGAGAGAGCGCGCGAAGTTATGTTACAATGTAGTCTTAGCATTACAGGTACGCACTGTAATGCTCGCCTGGACGCATTCACTGATGAAATTACATGCAAATGCTCTTTGTGAGCGACTAGATAAGAGTAAATGGCAATTGTTCACGACATCGCATTTTCAACGAAACACTTATTTCTAACACCTCCTCTCGAAGTTGAACTTTTGAATTGAATTAACTTTTAGATTCGTTTACTTTTTGTTTGTTTTAGATTGAATGATTACTGTTGATACACATATTTATGACCCTTATGTAGATTACCTTGTTTTGGTAAATAGGGTGTTGTAGATGTTTTGGGACAATTTGTTTACTTTGTTTTGGCAAAATAAATTGTATACTGTTTTGTACCTGAACGGTGGATACAATTTTGATCAATGGTTGTAATTTGTAGATAATAAAATGGCTTCTTGTCCGTGTATACATCTTTTTGAGGCTGACAGTATATGCACAGGAATAAACGCACATAAAACTACATCACAGTAAAAGGGGTAAGAATCCTCTTAATATCTTTATAAACATCAATCTAGAATTGACGTTAACTTAAAACTTTTTTTACCTATTTTCAGAACTTTTTTCGTGACATATTTTTTTTAATTATTATTATAAAAAAAATATAAAATTAAAACATCCAAAATTACACAAAATTCTAACGATAAAAGATTAAGTTTAAAGGAAAAATTACAGGATCTATCTGTTGTAGCGTAAGTTTAGATCTAGGAGCTAGACCCTAGATAGAGGCGGCCAATTCTAGCAGGTGCAGCACGTGGTCATTTCTCCTTACATAACGTGAACTTATAGTAAGAGTAGTGGAGTATTCGTGCGGAGTGACGTCACTTGGTGGTGTTGATCTGCACCACGTTGATCTGCGTGACGAAGCTGTAGGGCGCGCCGCCCGCGCCGCCCGCGCCGCCCGCGCCGCCCGGGGCCGCGCCCGGGCTGCTGTTACTGCCGTCGCCGCTGTTGCTCTCCCGCGAGTCCTAAGAGAACAAAATTAAAAAATACTACATAGGTCAAAAGGCTACGGTAGCCTATATCTATTATGCGGTATTTGACTATTTAAAGATACGGGGTGTTAGGCAGACAGTTCAACCGTCTGCCGAACACCCTGTATAACCAAAAAAAGACGATTTGTGAAGTTACAAGTTTATAAATTAATGATTCTTTTATATTCTAGGCGAAAGCGTCAGAGTAGCCCGCGAAATTCAAAACCTGCAGTGTTCCGGTACACAATGAGATAATATCTCCTAAGTTACAGTACGTACCTGTCGCACACATCGCTTCTTGGCGGCGGAGTGTTCCACGAGCGTAGTGTCGCGCGCGGCCGACAGCAGGCCCGGCAGCGCCGCGCCCGCGCCCGGGGACTCGTGAGCGTTGTTGTCGTTCACGAAACTGCAGAACGAAATATATTTTTTACATTTTAGAACAGTCCGTCCGAATTTCGTTTTCGGCCGAAGTATCCATTTTTGACAATTTTCGTTTTCGTCCTAATAAAATTTATTATTTTTAAAATGGAAATTTTAATTCATTTTAGACAAATTCGATAGTTTTCTAACAACTAAAAGCATAATGACTGTAAAAATGCAGAAGTATAAATCTTTATCATAGTTGACATCAGATAAACGCGTTCAAGAGCTGTCAGTGTCAAAATTGTAATGGAATATTGTTCACTGACAGGTCTTTAGTGCCCTCGCCTGCGCTCGGGCACCAACAACACTCGTGCATTAATAACTCACTTTGCACTCGATGCAACAATCTACTACTAGATTTGTTTAATCATTGCTTATAGTTAACTGTTTATTGTATACTTAACCCACAGGAAACTTTATACTTTTCTCAAATTCATCATTATTAATATTCATAACATTTCTGCACTGTTTTGGTTCTAAGCAAAAAATACGTCCTTTGTGATCGGTTTTTGTAGTGATTAATGATAACATTACTACGTACGTAGTTGTAAGAAAAAAATTATTTAAAAATTAAATTTTAAATTACCACTGCGGATCCACCTTAAGGTCTAATGAGAGGTCTACATTCTCGCTATCGCGCCGGCTACTGTAGAGACTGCAGCCTGCCCTTGTTATAATATTTTACTTGAGGTCGGCACTAAATGTTTTAGTGCGGATTTCACCAATGAAATTGAACGCGTTCAGCACATCTAAACGCATTCAAGAGCTGTCAGTGAACAATATTGACACTGACAGCTCTTGAACGCGTTTTAGAAATGCTGATTGTGTTCAGTTTCATCAGTGATTTATAATATGTAAAGATTCTGTCCTGTCACCAGTCAGAATCATTCACTCCTTTTTCATTCACGTCAATCACTTCACACCTAAACTGTAAAGTCGACTTGACTTTAAAACAAAAAGACATACTTGGCATTAACATCTCCGTTGCTGGTTGTTCCGGGCGTCCACGGGCTCGGCATCGTGTCCTCGTCATGGATGGGCAGCGTCATGCTCTCCGTATACTCAGGCACAGGAGACTCGGCACTGCGAACAACAACACACAAAAATATACAGCTTGTCACATAACACGGATGATCACAACAATATTAAACTACATCAATAAATTAGAAAAGAAAGTCATGTCTTAAAATAATCTCTGATAATGTTGATAATAAATAAATTATCACTATTATCTATTGTTTCAAGGACAAGGCACCCGGCGGAATCTGAATGTGTGTGCGTGTGATTGATATAAGATAAGCGGATGTAGAAGCTTGAGTGAGACGCCTTATCATAAGGATTCCTCAGACGTTGCGATCCTGTGGCCTCATCGTGAATCATGCTTGAAAATTAACGCTTTGCAAAAAGCGGTGAAATTGCTTGTATAAAAATCCCCGAAACGCGTCATGCACGAGACAACCTTTTCGTAGAGCGGCTATTTTTGAATCAAACTCATGGTGTGATATCACTGTTTGATTCTAGCTAAAGCAGCACCCGTTTCTTTATGCTTGATATATTTGAGAGTTCTCTACATACTCGTATCTAAGAGTTTTCTTATAACATTCAATAAGAACTACTGTAAGTGAGCTGAAATCTTCAATCTACTGTATAGACAGTAACAAACCCAAAATCATCTCAGGCCACACTAGACACAGGTGATTTGTATGATAACAAGAGCAGAATAAATTAGTAAAGGATTAGCATAACACCGGCTCCACACGGTTGCCCCAACGCCACTCGACCAACGTGTGGATCGAGAAAATAACCTATCCTAACGTTGGCCAATGGTATTTTCTCGAACCTCACTTTGAACGAGTGGCAGTGGGGGGGGGGGGGGGGCGGGGGGATTTGGGACCAACGTTTAGAGCCGGCGCACAGTGGAACGAGTGTATAGGGAGAGGTTGGCATTTCCGAGAAACAACAGTCTAATTTTGAAAACACATTTCTTTCTATCTCTCGTATTTCAGAAGTTAATGAGAAAATGTGAAATTTTACTATGAAAATGAGAGAATCCAACCTCTCCCATACACTCGTTCCACTGTGCGGCGTAAGAATAGGGTAGAACACCGTTAAACCCCCAAACCGCGTGGAAATGTGCAAAAAAGAATACTTGAAAACAAAGAATGAAATATGGACGACTGACCTTTTATAAGTTCACTCCTTGCAAGACCTGGCGTGCACATATTTAAGTAAATATAGATATACAAATATAAAAAAAAGATTATATTATGAGATTATTGAGAAGAAAAGAGTTACCTAGTTTGTTTGTGAGTTTGTTTGCCGTTTTATTGTATTTTTGTTTTGTATTAACAAATAATTTTGTTAAATTGTATTTTTAATTAAATGTGGTGTGCAATAAAGCTTTAATATTTTTTTTTTATTAAATCCGTTTTGTACTCTTAAAGATATTATATACAAAGAAAGATAACATGTACGAACAAAGAGTTTCTCATTCGTTACACAACATTAATTTATTTCTATGTCAAATATCGTCTAGGGCTTGTTTCTTAGAATAGAATTCATAGATAGGCTGACGATTTAAAAAAACTGGCGAGCGTGTCGGACCACGCACAATGAAGGGTTCCGTAGTTGAGAAACTACTAGTTAACAAACTTAACATTGTAGTTGAAAAACATGTTCTCCCATAAGTCACGGTCAATTCTCCAATAATGCAAATGTGAGTTCGAAAGAAAAAAAAAATACTAAGAAAACTACAATATGATTTTCGTACTTTTTTCTTTACTTGTGCTGTGAGCTTGCTTCTTGCCAAATTTCAAAATATGTCGTATAAATAGCTGTTTTTTTTTATTGCGTACTTAGAATGCTTGATTTTTTTCAGGTTCAATGGAATTAAGACTACGTATTAGATATTAATATCAACTTGATATCTCCACGCATTCCTGAGACAAAGGGTCTTGATAGACTGACAGACGGACAACGAAATGATGCTATAACGGTTCCGTTTTTTCCTTATGATGTACGGAACCCTAAAAATTAACACTGTATATAAGAAAATGTCTTCCAGATAACCGGAACTTCTTTAGAGTCAATGAAACAGGCTTTTAATAATGTCATACCGGCCTTACAGCAATGTCAACGTACCTGGGTGTTGGTGGATCTCGTTCATACAAGGGTTTGTTAAAGACTCTGGCGGCCTGGTTGCCTGCCGACTCCCGCGCATCTTGCGGCCGAGACGACGGCGAGCGCTTGATGAACTGTTCATCTGTTGACAAAATAATACCTCATCAGTAGTCATCAGAATTATTAAAACGACGTAAAAGACTAATTATAGTAGATTATTCAATAAGCGGAAAAAGTTGTCTAATGTCACGGGCGCTTTATCTAAAACTATGTTCATTTTACTTTTAAATATGTATTTATTTTTCAAGTATTAATTGAACTTATAAATTTTCTCAAAGGTTTGTTTTGGACTTTCCCCATATCTCGAACGTCCGAATATATTTAATGATTTTAAGAAATTATGGGGCATTCAAACCTGGCCATGTCCGGACAAATCCAGACGAAGGGTAAGCCATAATACATGACACATATTGCACTTATACATGACACATAAATAAATAATGGGCAATATCAGGTGTTAAGGAGGTCCTTCACTTTGATATTAGCAAACCATTCGTGATGTGTCATCCATTCAGTATATTATGAATGATCAGCCCATTACCTGTGACTACTCTTGAACATGCTCCCCTCCCTGTACCGATTCATATTCGCAAGCGTATTAGAGATTCTAAGAGATACTCTTAGTTTTATTTTCGTTACATTTAATTATTACAAGGAATAGTGAAATGTGTGCTGTAGTGGTATAAAAAGTAGAACATGATAACTCATGTTATATCTATACTAATATTATAAAGCTGAAGAGTTTGTTTGTTTGTTTGTTTACTTGAACGCGCTAATCTCAGGAAGTACTGGTACGATTTGAAAAATTCTTTCAGTGTTAGATAGTCCATTTATCGAGGACTATAGGCTATATATAATCACGCGAAAACCAATAGGAGCGGAGCACCAACGAAGAATGTTTCAAAATCGGGGTTTTCTTTTTCCTTTTGAGAGCTTCTGCTGCGTGCGCTGCGTAAACGGTTAAAGTTTCGCAAAAATCATGTATGACAGAATTGTTTCTCTTTAAAAGTTCTAAAAAAAAGTCCGCGACAGCATATCTCTATCTTTTAAGGTTGGCTCACTATAACCTTTTTTATGCTAACCAAATTTTTTCTAAAATAATGCATTATTTATGAAGGTGTTTTTATAAACATAATATTAATCCTTATGCAAATAAATACGTTATTCATCACAAGTATTTCATTTAAAACAAAACTGGCCTTTACATCATTCGATTTCAATGAATATCTTAGGAGATATCGCAGTTTTAAAATAACATCGCAGCAAAATAATGATCAAGTACTACGCGCGCATTTATGATGGCAATAGGAGCAGTGGTGGCCCAAGGTATCGGCCTTGACTTACGAGTTGTAGGTCGTGGGTTCGAACCCCAGCAGGCGCTTTACTTTGTGTAAATAATTTCATCACCACTGCTCTCAAAACGGCAAAGGAAAACATCGTGAGGAAACCGGCATGTCTTAGAACCAAAAATTCGAAGACATGCGACATCTACCAAACCGCACTGGGCCCGCGTGGTGGATTACGGCCCACTCCCTCTCATAGAGAGGGCCTGTGTCCCAGCAGTGGGACTGGGAACAGTAGGTAATAGGCTGATTATGTATGTTATGTAAGGCAGTCATGAGGGGGAAGGGCGGTGGCCCCAGGGAACGGTGTGCTTAGCGAACTACTTTTTAAATTTGTTTTTCCAAAATATCATCATATAATTCTTTTTAGATGAATAAGTTAGTAATTGGTCAAAGTCAAAGTTTTGTTTTAGCTTAGTTATTTTTGTTAATTTCCTTATCTAAATAGATACATTATTTGATTTTGTAGTATTTAATTTTCTTTTGGGTATTGTTTTTGTAGTATTTTAGGGTAATTCAGTCGCGGGTTAAAGTTAGCGTTAGCCCAAAGTAACTATTCCATGCGGACGAAGTCGCGGGCAGAAGCTAATGTAAATATAAAACTGTTAAACCATGGGATATAATTATGTAAATATGCATGGCAGTGATGTCAAAAATAGCATGTAAGAAAAGAATGCTAAAATAAAATAACTTTCAGTAAAGTCGAATCACTTGGACTTATCGATATTGAAATGCATGAAACAACCTTGACCCCGATTCAGAACACTTCTTGAAGTTTAATAAATGTGATTTTGCCAATTTAGGTCATTCATTGATAAATTCGCGAAGTACCTAAGAAAACGTTGATCACTTTGTCAATTTATGAATGGGTCTTTTTATCACTTTATGACGTCATTTTGTATGTCGCCATTTGCATCGTACGACATGACGTATGGTCCTCAATAATATAGTCAAGGTTTTCATACTTTACCTGGCTAACTGGCAGTAGAAACTTGTGAAAAGTCAATCTGCCTAGCCTTTTCCCAACTATATTGGGGTCAGCTTCCAGTCTAACCGGATGCAGCTGAATACCAGTATTTTGCATGGAGTGACTGCCTATCTGACATCCACAACCAAGTTACTGGGTAACACGATACCCCTTGGTGAGACTGGTTGTCAAATTTTTGAGCTTCTGATTACCCTTAACGACTGTCAAAGATCTACGAATGACAGCCGGGACCAGCGGCTTTACGTACTTTCCGAGGCACGGAGGGTCTCGATATGTAATGCATGGTCACACATCCACGAACCGACCGCGGCAAGCGTAGCTGAACCTTCGATCAACCCGTGCGACTGTTATTATAAAAGTATTTATATAATTTCCTTACCTTCATTATAGGCAGTTGGCTCCACGTCCGAGTACGGTGGTGAATGGAATGCCGACTGCGGCAGTGGGTTATACGGCGGGGGAGCCTCGGGGGCCGTCGCCGTGATACGAGCCGTCACTGTACTCGACTGGTTTGAACCTGAAACATTAAAGGGATTGTAAATAAATTTAGGAAAAGACCTTCACAGTTTTTTTTGTTGTGGAGAGTTTTATAAGATTAGTCTATTGTAACGGCTTTTGAAATATTAACAACACCACTTTAATTTTTTTTATATTTGATTTGATTGACATGTGTATGTATTTTGTATCCGATTTGAATGAATTGAATGTTTGAATATTATTTTATTATGTATGTGCTAACCAGTATTTTAATTTAATGAAATGTAATGATAAGGACTTTGTCTAAAATAAATAAATTAATTTCATCTGTAAGTGGACAGTGGATGTTATGTCTAGTGGTACTGCATACATAGCTACTCTGAATGTGTAGTGTAGGTATTGACTCACAAACCATCATCATCTTACCATCAGGTGAGATGCAGGCCAAGAGCTTCCCCATTGTGGGTAAAAAAATAAAATAACAAATAAGCATGCAACTATATTATGCGCCTCTTTCCGATAGCTTCTGTAGAACCGTCAATTCTACTAATCTACTGTTCTACTTATCGACTGGCGACGTAATTTGTAGATTTTATCTATAAACATGATGTCACAAAGGCCGTGTACGTATTGTTTGCCTGAAGTCCGGATTTTATGCCCAGTTATTGGCAATAGGCTGGCCTACTTACCTATGTCTAAAACTACGAGCGTGGGGTAGATCAAGATAGTACGGAGATTAAAGCTGATCACCTACCAGCAGGTTTAAAGATTTCAGGGTTGCGCAGCAGGTAGACGATGATGCCGACGACGAGCGCTAAGAACAGCAGCACTCCGATGCCGATGAGAATCCACACGTAGGAGGGCGTAGCCTCTGGCTGCGGAGGGTCGGGCGGCACACACTCCGCGTTCACGTCGCCGTGATGATCCACCACCAGCCTGAGGGTAAACACGAGAATGTGAGGTGACGTCATGCATATTTATTTATCTATATATACAGGGTGTCCCTCGCAAACTGTACCAGCGAAGTTCTGTGATCAGGGGACACCAATACCCATCGATTGAACCCCCATGTATGTTCCGCGATATTTTGTAGTTTACGAGAAATGATTTTTTTTGTAATATTTTCAGATTTTTTTACATCGTAGGCGGTTTTGACTCTAACAAAAATCCAAATTCTAACTACTAGAAGCTCAGAATTTGTTCACAAGATTAAAGCTTATGTTTGAGACAAATTTTCACTTGACTTCAACTTGAAAAAAAAAAATACTTACACCTGACTGAATGACATGTAAATAATTTTAAAAACTTTATGGGTTCCTTAGCTCTCAAAATAACATAAAAAACTTGGTACTTCATAGGACATTATTACGCGAAAACGGAGTTCAAAGTTGGTACAGTCAAAAATAATGAAATTTATTTCAAGCATTTGAAATGACCTTTCTCACAAGTATGCGAATGATACAAAGAATAATTATGAATATTAGGTAAAATTGCGTAGGTATTAACTTAAAATTTTACTCGTAAGTACAATTTTTTTTTACCAAAGACTGACAAAACACAATTTAAGTGAATGAAATAGGGTTTCGGGCGCAGGCAGTTGGATAGGGTGCAGGGAACTGGTAGTGTAGAAAAGAGACAACAAAAAATATGATGAAACCACAGCCTTCTCTTAGTCCGATTTTGCCTATTCGTCATCGTCAGTATTTTGTCGGTGCTTGCTGCACTCTATCCACTTACTAATGGAGAAGGCAACTGTCAAAATGGCGCTGTCGTAGCTAGTCCCCAAAACAGGCTAATAATACAGGGCGTGAGGTGGTTTTATTTTATTTTTGTAAAAATTACGCTTTCTTGCGTTCCCAAATACTTCGGAATTGGAGTCCAACATTTGCCGAAACACTAAAATTAAAAGATTGTTCCATAAAGCTATCCGTGAAGATTTTTTTTTATTACACAGATTTGTAGGTTATGTCGGAATTTCGGTTTTGTCGGTATTTTGAAGAAAGTAATTACGAGTAAATATCTAAAGTGTTAAATTCTGACACTTTCCATGTCAAATAATTTATTTAAAATATTGAAATCACCGAAAACAACGAATTAATTAAATAAAAGCAAACTCATGAATGCAAGCAAAATCAAATTTTCAAGTTGAAGTCAAGTGAAAATTTGTCTCAAACATAAACTTTAATCTTGTGAACAAATTCTGAGCTTCTAGTAGTTAGAATTTAGGTTTTTGTTTTGTAACAGGTGAACACACATTCTAGCCATAATACTGACAAAAAAATATCAAAGAAACACCACCCAGAAAAAGTTAGAGCCAAAACCGCCTACAATGTAAAAAAATCTAAAAATATTACAAAAAAAAAAAAATCTCGGGAACTACAAAATATCGCGGAACATACATGGGGGTTCAATCGATGGGTATTGGTGTCCCCTGATCACAGACCTTCGCTGGTACAGGTTGCGAGGGACACCCTGTATATATATATATATATATAAGGAGAAACTGACTGACATATCAACCCAGAGCCGAAACTACTGGGACTAGGAACGTGAAATTTTGCACACAGCTTCCTTTTATAATGTAAGGGAGCATTAAGAAGGGGATTTTAAAAATTAGGCCTTTAAGGGGGTGAAACAGGGGGAATTCGTTTGTATGACAAATCTTATTCTTCGAGTTAAAACTTGAATCTTGGCACAACCTAACAAAAGTACTAGGCTTGCATGAATTCACGATAGTATTCAATCATTATGTTAAGCTACTCATAGGATTTGGATGACGCAGACAGAAAGTTTATAACTTGAATTATCACCTAAGATACTTTTTATCCCAGTAGTATGTTTACCTAGGATAATTTCCGACTTCCACGCGAGCGAAGCCGTGGGGAAAAGCTAGTGTATTGTAGGTACATTAGCTTTTGCCCGAGGCTTCGCCCGCGTGGATGTCGGAAAATATCTGTGTAACTATATAATCCGGGCACAGATAATATAATACTACGTACAGATACCCAATCCCATACAAAGAAATGAGACCTCCCTAGTCGGGCTATTGACTGGCTAAATGTACTACAGTTATGATAAATTGAGTAAAACGCCATCTATTGCAAAGAGCCCTAAACAAAAGGGTTTTATCCTTTTTTGTTGAAAATACGAGATTTATGAGTTACAATAGATAAATCAGCATTAAACAAGGAAGTTTTGATTTTTACTAATCTTACTTCAGCCAAAATCTTCCGTTTATCGCTTTTTAGTGACTGTTAATTTCATAATTGTTACCTTTGCTGCCATCTATGATCTTTTTTCAAGACTAATTATAATTTGTTCCAATTGAGACCCCATGATCCGGGTTATAAACTATCTGTGTGTCACATTTCAACCAAATACGTTCAGCCGTTTTTGCGAGAATCCAAAGAATATACATTCACCAAACAGACAAGCGAAGAAAAATTCTTTGATAAGTCCTATTTTATTATTTGTATTAATTTACTACACCAAATTAGCCATTAAGTAATACAAAATTAAGTTAATCCTTTCACTCTGTCTTCTCACAGAACTGCAAACATTCTAACATTATCTCTAGTCTTCCATTAAACAGCAAAAAAGTCATTGAGTGAGGAGCCAATAGACAGTTGAGTGTCAAACAAGTGCGACCTACCTATCATTTACTTTACTTTACACAAACGTAAAAGTCTCTTCCATTCCAGTAAACACTTATCAGATGTACAACCGCAGATATTTGCGGTGAACCACTTTTCACCCTTATGCCCTTAGTAATAAGGTTGACAAGTGGTTCACCGCCAGTGTCCGCGATGGTACCTACAGCAGGCCACGCGTCAGTTGTAACAATACCAGTAAAAGCTGGCCTCTTTATATTGATATTCCGTAGATACTAAGCCAGGCCAGCTCAAGGTCAAAGTGTTATCAGCGACGGCGGATGACTGTACCGTCTAGCTTCCAAGTCTATTTCGATTAAAAATAAGGTCTCTATACATTGATATATTAAAAGGAGGCTTTAAATACATCAATGTCTCTATAATATAGCATGAGTAAGTACCTAATTGTTTAATTACTGAACGAACTAAACTAAGCCTGTCAAGGCCAAACCCGGCCAGGCCAGGTCTCGGTTCCAAAATACACTCGAGAGCAATGAATCCGGGTCACTTAAAGAATGTTAAAAATCTCGGAAACTAAAAATGATAGGTTAATGCAATAAATTGTATTTAATAGACAATGTAATACTCCTTAAATGAAAGTAAAAAAAATATGAGTCACCATACATTTTATTAACACAAAATTACATAAAGAAAAAAACTGCTGATCTCTCCTTAAAACAAAAATAGGAAACATGAAATTTTTGAACTTTATTACGATTTTCTTGAATTTTAATACTTCGTATTGCCTCCTCGTGCTTCCATTACTGCGTTTACGCGGTTTGGCATGCTGTACACCAAGTTCCTTATACGATTTTGGGGAATATTCTCCCATTCCTCTGTGAGAGCAATTTTGAGCTCACGAAGCGTGATTGGGGGAGGGTTTCGTTGTTTTACGCATCTGCCTAGCTCGTCCCAAGCATGCTCGATCGGGTTGATATCCGGGCTGCGCGCTGGCCACTCCATACGAGTAATGTTCATCTCTTGAAGGTAGTCATTCACAATCCTACCTGTATGAGGTCGGGCATTGTCATGCATAAATATAGCATCCTCACCTAAATTGACCATAAATGGACCAACGTGATCATTGAGGATTTCTTCCACATATCTTACGCTAGTTAAAGAGCCGTTTTCTATGATCACCAGCTCTGTGCGACTTTCAGAAGAAATTCCGGCCCACACAAGTACAGACCCACCACCGTAGGCTACTTTTTCTTCGATGCATGCTTGCTTGAATCTTTCCCCTGGTCTTCGATACACTCTGTGTCTTCCATCGTGCTTGTAGAGCATAAATTTTGATTCGTCGGAGAACATAACTTTTGACCAATCTTCAATACTCCAATTTACGTGGCTCTGGGCATATCTTAGTCTTGAAATACGATGCCCACGCTCCAGTTTAGGGCCGTTTGCAGGTCTAAGGGGTTTTAAGTTAGATTCAGCAAGCCGACGTCTTACTGTCCATGCACTTGGGTTACTTCCTCCGAGGCGTCGAAACTGATTTGTGAGTTCAGTTCCTGTGAGAAAGCGATTTCGAAGCATGGTGTTCACCAAGTATCGGTCTTCTCGTGCTGTGGTACACCTGGTTCTGCCCGTTCCTGGTCTGCGTAGGTTAGAACCAGTTTCTTCGTAACGTCGGAGAACTCTTTGTTCTGTTGACAGCGACACACAGTGGCGTATTTACCCTAGGGCCAAAAGGGCCATGGCCCGGGGCGGTAGGCTGCGAGGGGCGGAGCAGTCTAACCTGTCCGAGTCAGGGTGCCCCAAGCCCAAGTCCCAAGCTCGATTCGCTCGCTCTTGCATCAAAAGTGTTCCTAGTAACAGTAGTAACATCGCCTTTTGTCCATACACAAAATGTTTTATTGCGCTAACCTCAACACTCTACCAAAACACCAAATGACAATGCAATGCTTTTTTTTTGCGGTGGGGAATTATGGAATAACTTCTCCTGCTTTGGGCGGAGCGGGAGGGCGTGTCAGACTTTTACTGACTAAAAGCCACCCGTGTTCCCGGTGTGTCGCCAGGGGCCACGGTATCCCTTTCGGACTTTCCCGCGACCCTGGCATCGGCCCTAGCGGACCCCGTCAGTTGTGCTGCCATTTATTAGAGGCGCACGTGGAATAAAATGCGCCGTCGACCCCTGGTCCTTATCGGCAGCGAGCATTGCTCACTGTCCGCAAGCCTGCACCTACGGTTGTCGGAAATCGGCTATGGATTCCCGACGCCCAGGGGCGTCACCAGCGGCGACTAGAAGCATGAGGGCGCCTTATTTGCCTTTCCCTCACGTGCTCCGCCTCCTCTTTCGCGAGCATTACTGCTTCGCAGAAGAAAGTGACGACTTCCAATGCCCTTTCGTTCCGCATCATGGCCTGGACCAGGGCCGGACGCGAGAGGTCACTGCCGCCGATCGCCTCCACAAGGACACGGCGGTGCTCCACCCAAGCCGAGCAGACGTCCACCGTATGCTCCACCGTGTCCTCCGGGCGATCCACATAATGGTGACCTGGGCGTTTCCTCCCGCCTTATCTGGAACAGGAACCCCCCGAAGCAACCGTGTACGGTGAGGACCTGCGTCAGGCGGAAGGTGAGGACGCCGTGGCGCCTCTCTAGCCACTCCTCAAAGAGGGCCGCAATTGTGGCGTGCCAAGCACTAGGTTGCGACAATCGCACTCTCCATGTCGCCATGAGATCCCGCCGGAACTATGTCCTGCTGTACCGTGATTTCTCGCGACAGCGGAGTTACGCCCCAGCGTTTTGCCTCCTCGCGCCACTCCAATATGTGCGCGAGGGCTTTGACCCCATAGGGCAGAAGCCGCTTCAAGGCAGCCCCAGCCCGCTCCAGTCTGGGAGCCAAACGTCGGAAATGCTCCACGAAGTTCCACCGGCTGTCGAAGACGAGCCCCAAGTACTTCATCGTCAACTCGACGTTGATGTGAACCCCTCCTATCGTTATTTGGAAACTCGACGGTGGCGTGTTCCGAGGACCATGAAAAAACATGGGCTTGGACTTGTGCAGGGCCACCTCGAGTCCCAATTGCCGGATCCTATCGACGATTGTCGCAACCCCGCGTGTCGCTAGTTCGGCCGCCACCTGATGTGGACCTCCCCTGCGCCAGGACCAACGTGGCGTCAGCATAGCAAACCACGCTGACGCCGCTAGCAGGTCGGCGCCAGTCGTATCCGATATCCCACAGATGCGGCCCCAGGACCGATCCCTGTGGGACATCGCAAGACATCTCTCACCGTTTCCATCTTCCCTCGTGACTGGGATAGATGACGGCCCTGTCCGTCAAATAGGTCTCGACCACACGACAGAGGTGGGTTGGCATTTGGTGATACCCGAGTGCCTCCCTGATGGAACTCCAGAGCAGGGTATTGAAGGCATTGGCGATGTCTAGAGACCCCTCCCGCACCAGCCGCCCAACGAGGCGGTCTGCAATGACTCTTTCAAAGAACTTGCCCACCTCGTACAATGCAAAGTTACGGCACTATAAACGGGTCTAGGTAGCGCCACTACTGTGGCACTTTATCTGATAGTGAGGAATGTTGCTAGAATGTAGCTAGCTATACGCTTCCTAACAAATATGTATGTACAAAATTAAAATCGTTAAAATCATTTTATCTCTCTATGTTATATTTGTTCTCAAAAGTCATGATTTCATGAAAAAGTCATTCAATGGACACACACTGGGGTTTTATACTAGAATAGTAAAAATTTTTGTTTTTTTTTTTCGTTAACTTATGGGGCGGCAAACCTTACAGGCCCAGGGCGCCGAATCTTAAAATACGCCACTGGCGACACACCGACAGTCCTGGCTGTATCGCGCTGACTCCGGCCGGTTTCCAGCATTGTAAGTATTCTGGTGCATTCTTCAGGCGTAAGCGACATAATTTCAGCTTGAATAATGAATATAGAGCACTATCAACATGGTTTATGTACCCACATAAATGACAGATTACAAACAAAAGCAAAACCAAATGCTGTAATTTCGTAGTTCCATCTTCGAAAGTGGCCCTTTTTCAAATTTGATTTTTTTATGATATAACTTTACAATAACTAAGAAGTTTTAATACCTTCATTTAAGGAGTATTACATTGTCTATTAAATACAATTTATTGCATTAACCTAGCATTTTTAGTTTCCGAGATTTTTAGGATTCTTTAAGTGACCCGGATTCATTGCTCTCGAGTGTAGACGAAAGCTAGTTTGACCTAAATATTCTTCATTAAGTACAGAATATCCTTGCAATGTTATAGGCGATGAAAGAAGTCTATTTTTAGACCGGAAAAATAAATATCACATCAGCATAAAAATTGAAAATGAGCGAATAGAATGTGCATGGGCTTTCCCCAATCAACGCTGCAAACAGCGACCTCTCGCTATCATGCTAAAATTCCCTGAGTAATACAATGTAGAGCTTCGTCAATTATTTGTAAAGGCTAACGCAGATTGGGGTGGGCCGCGCCGCGCGCCGCAACGCAACGCATTGCAATTGCGCTGCTGCAAGTTCTACCCACTATGGCAACAATGCCAACAATGTCTTCCACTTATCTCGCCGCCTTAGGATGAGTTGTGCCAATATTATATTATACTAGCTGCCCTCCCCGGCGTCGCACGGGTAGCAGTAAGTACTTATCTACGGCGCACCTACCTATCTACCTACCCTGCCCTACCTCCCTACGCTACCCTGACCGACCTACCTAACCTACCCTACCTACCTACCTACCCTACCTACCTATCTACCCTACCTACCTACCTTCACCTATCTTCCTATCTATCTACCCTGCCCTACCTAATTACCCTACTCTGCCCGACCTACCTACCTATCCTACCCACCTATCTACCCTATCTACACCAGTAGACGCCTGAGGGGAATAACTGATCAAGTGGTAACTGATCAATTATATTATCGACCGCCAAGAGTAGAAAATTATTAAAGTACTAATATTGCTACTAAAAAATAGGGGTTGGTGGTAGAAAGATGAAAATTTGGGGTTGTATGTATTTTTTGATGCCAAATAATAAAAAAATTACAATAAAAAAAATTTACCAAAAAAAGAAAAAAAAAATTTGGGGTGGACCACCCTTATCACTTAGGGGTACGAAAAATAGTTTACGTCCTATTCTCAAACCTACCAAATATACACAAAAAATTTCATAAAAATCGGTCAAGCCGTTTCGGAGGAGTTTGGCAACAAACACCGTGACACGAGAATTTTATATATTAGACTAGCTGCGTCCCGCGGTTTCACCCGCGTAAAGTAGTTTTTTCTTTTAATCCCTATGTTCCCGTGGGTATATCGGAATAAAAAGTGGTGGTGCAAAACTATCTATTAGTGAAAGTCGCGTACAAATCGGTCTAGCCGTTTCGGAGATTAGGCGGAACAAACAGACAGACAGAAAAAATAATTGTGTTTTTGTTGAATGGATCGTATATACCTACTTTCATATGCATTTAGTAAAAAGCTGTTATTTTGAGATTACAAACAGACGCTTCAATTTTATTTATTTGTGTATAGAAGATTATGCTCCAGTGGACAGGCAGCCTTAGACGTCTGTCTAAATTGTTTTGAAATAAAAGATTGCGTATCTATGCAACCTTTTATGTATGTATGTATTAGACCCATAAAAAGATCACACAATTGTTTTTGTAGCTTTACTGTACACCATGTTGGCAGCACAACCTTGCTGCGCAACCATGGCGTCCCAGCGAGGAATGGCCCTTCAAGTAGCAGTCATGTGAAAGATGAAAGATCGTTGATGTCGCTGATTATATTCAGGGTTGGGCAGTATTTGAATTACTTGTAATTGAAATACGTAATTGAAATACAAATACGTAATTGGTATTTGTATTTCAATTACTTCTTATTAATGTAATTTGTAATTAATATTTCAAATACCTGACGCTGAGGTATTTTGTAGTTAGTATTTCAAATACTTATAGCTCCAAAATACATTTGAACATAAATACATTTAGCGATCTTATGAATGGGTGCGATCTGCAGAAAATAGCGCTCAATAGCTTTCGTAAGCAAAATGGCGACCGCTAAATATGTAATATCTTTAAAGTTGGCAACACTGCACTTAAACTGTACTGTAGTCTGTACTGCAGGTACATACGTCAAATTGTCAATTACATAACTTGTCAATTGTAATTTTCATTCGGCGATGGAGTGAATCCTGTGAATGCTGTGACATATTTAGCGGTCGCCATTTTGTAAAATATGATGGTAAGAATATATTCCCTTTGCCCTAGGCTGGGCTGGATTAGTTCTATTATATTTATATACCTAACCTAACACCAGACTGTATTTTGTAATTTGTATTTTGTATTTTAAATAAAAATAGTCAAAATACTGTATTTTGTATTTTATATTTCAAATACACGACGTAAAAATATTTTGTAATTTGTATTTTAAATAAGTGCGAGATAGTATTTTGTAATTTGTATTTTAATTAAAGCAAAGCATGTATTTTGCCCAGCTCTGATTATATTCCAGACAAGATCAGTGGTGCCCCAGCAGTGGTAACGGCCACGACTTACAAGTTGTAGGTCGTGGGTTCGAACCCAAGCAGGCGCTTTACTTTGTGTAAATGTTCTTATTTTGAAATTGGTTAAAAACGTGCCTCATGTTTTTACACAAACAAATAGTAGGATAACAAGTAATTGCACAATAATTTTGCTTATTATGTGCATAATTATTATGTAATGTTAATGCCCTGTGCACTTGATATTCCTCATTTTGCTAGTGATTAAGATAGTTATAATTTATATTTCTAGTCTACTAAACATCAATATTTTATCACTCCTTATGCACGTTTACACTAACTTCCTACTGAAGTCAAGTTAGTCAAGTCGTCAGTTCGTCAGCAAATTAGCGTGACGTATCTAACAGGCAACAAATTACCACATAGTCACCGGCCGGTTGCCGATTGGGTTACGTTTACGAGCATATAACTTGGGACAATGAAATCTGTTTGAGGAGAAGAAGAAGAATCAAGAATTCCACGGCAACTTAGTCTACAGAAAACATCGGCAAAAGCCGCGGCTGACAGTCGCGTACTGGATGGATGGATATTGGATAGTACATTTAGCACTACACTGTACAAACTATCAGTCGTAAGTCGCGGACGAGACCTTAGGTGACTGCCAGCCGCGACTTACGGACGCGTCCGATAATTTGCCCAGCTTCAAGCTAAGGGATATAAACAGCTTGACTTTTGACAGATGGTGAAAAGAAACTAGTCATTACAGAAGTTCGATACTAACTCATTGATACAGGATCCACATTCAGCAACGGACTTGATGCAGGTGTTGATAGCCAGTGGTGGTTCCCGCTTGAGGTCCTCGCAGGAGAGGCACTCGGTGCACATTTTGGCGTCCATGTCGCAGTAGTGGCCGAGGGGACATTGTGCCTCCTCCCCGCAGGTCACGAGGTTTTCGCGCGCCGGCAGGCATTGCACGGCCACGCACAACACCAGCAACCTGAAACAATAAAGAAACAGCTTTTGAAAAGGGATGATTAAAGAATGAGCAGATATTGCCAAATCAATGGTAGGTAGGAAAGGTTTTTCATGGATTTTGTTTTAAACTGTAATACAGCGCTAAAAAAATAGATTTGACCTACACTCGAGGAAGAGTGAGAGATGCGGTTAATACAGCCACATAAGTGCGAGTAGCTCCGAGACTCGCCACGAGCCCACGACGCGCGCGACGCGCGACGTCACTCGCTTATTCACCGGACTATTTTAATTTATTCTAAATACAAAGCTTGCCTACTACAGGCCGACCTGCCTCAAAACCCCATATTGGAGATGATGCAACCATTATCTTGTTGGTTGTTGTAATAACTTAATGACTACCTACCTATTGATTAAGGAACATTTTCCGCAGGTCATTGACGTACTTATAGAAACCGAGTAGGTAATCGAAAGCAAAAGATTCCAAACAAATACATTTAATATGGTTATTGGCTTTTGACCTTATTCGATGACAACGCTAAAGACCTGACTCTGTTGCGAACTTGCGACAAGAGCTGCTTACATTAATTTATGGCTCCACATGTTACCAATAATAAATGCGTAGAGTAATGTTAACTTTACTACTACTACGCAATAAAACGACAGTACTTAATGATATAAATAACATCACAATGACAACATAATTATTAAATCCTTTACATGGATGGTGTGGAATCGCAATTATAAGACACGTGTGTCGTGCATTGCAGTTGCTTCTATCAAACTATTCATACTATTAAAATAAAATTGAGCGGAACCAAGTCACTGTGGTCTAAATAGTTTAACACGGAGAATTACAAGGAAGCGATAAGTCGTCAACAGGTCGCAGCATGCGCCTATTGTTGATTCTCATTAGCAGCTATTACGCACACTTGTTTACTTAAAGCTTACCTATAAAAAAGCCTCTTATGATTTGATTAGTTAGCAGGTAGAGAATCTACCTACTGAGTTACCGACTTATCGCAGCATTCGCAGCTGACTAGCTACAACCATAACGCGGTTCACTGCTCTATAGAAATATCCGTGGATTCGTGGATTGGAGCTTCTTCAAATTGAGCTTCCGGTTTCCTACTGCAATCATTATAAAATTCATTGCGGCTACTTAAGTGTTTAAATTGATATCTAATTGTATTGATTTATCGAATATCACATAACTATTGCTTTGAGGATAAACCTTTGTGAAAGGAGATCACAACAGTCTTGTTTGTCCTTGAGAGTGAAAGCACCGTTAGACGGATACGAGGTTTTCAAGGTCTCATTGCAAAAACATATCATGCCAAAACTCATAATATTAATTATTTTACTCGGTTATTGGTTGTTGAATCATTTAAAATCTTTCTGGCGGTCGACCTTGACGCATTGAACAAGTAGATAATAACACGAACGAATAGGTACAATACAAGTTCCTTTGTGGGAGGGCGACTGTCTTAATATAATACGCCCATTTAAAGGTGGGCTGGTGGGACTACCGAAATAAAAAAATAGACTGAGTTACTGGTAAGCAAACTAAAAGCTAGTACTGAATCTGAAACCAAAAGAACGAACGTAACAACTCTGCGAACTTTGAACTTTCCTTCGTGTTGTGGTTGACGTCTGTAAATAGAACGAGGATCAGACAGATGCAACATGAAATTAACAATGGTCTAACTAGGATATCGCCAAAAAAATCTATTGATAGTTTGTATTATCAATCGATCAAGTGAAATTACTCACAAAGTCAGGAGGACTAACTAAACAATAATTAGGGACCTATACTTAATATTATGTAAGTAATGAGTAGGAGTACCTACTACCTATCAAGTGATGAATTGATGATTGAAACTACTGAAAATAAGTAGTGTTCCAAGTAATAAATGTAATAAAATAACCTCCTCGTCGATTAAAAAAACTTTTTTACAAAAAAAAACAACCGACTTCCACTATAAAGTGAAAAATAACAAAAATTTCGGAAGTCGGTGACAAAAACGAAAATTCAAAACCAAAGACACGGATATTCGTTACATGCCACCGACTTCCGAAATTTTAGTTATTTTTCACTTTATAGTGGAAGTCGGTTGTTTTTTTTTGTAAAAAAAGTTTTTTTTTCTCGCTTTTTAGTGGGTCGGTTTGTAATTTATCTAAGTCACATCACAATAGCCTAATGTGAACTGCTCATCACCCTTTACAAAATATTGCTTTTCCAGATGCAGGGACGTTCATTGTTGAGGAGTTCTTCTGGTACTTCGCCATCAGCTCCTTTTCACCCTACGCATTGTGACGGGCGTAAATTGCTTGGCAACCATATTAAAGTAATCGAATCGCAAGTTCGCAACCCGTGAAATACGTATTATTGAGTTGTTCCGGTGGCCATCTGTGGTCTTCATCATCAGTTCCACTTCACTAAATGGTGCCTTTCGAGAGCAAATTCAAGTGTTACTATAAAAAATACCTAAATCGCTATAGGTGTGCCTATAATATTTCAAGAGTTCCCTCGACTTCTCCAGGATTCCATCATCCAATCCTGACTTTATGACAATGGGACCAACTAGAAAGTATATCCTTTCAAATAAAAAAAGAATTTTCGAAATCGGTCCAGCCGTCTCCGAGTAATCGGGGAACATACATATAAAAAAAAAAATGTGTTCCACGGTGCTAAAGCCTTTACGGAATCCGGCTTGTTCGGGAGGCTTGAAATCGTCAAACCTGCGCACGAGACGGTTCGTGATGTCTCTTGAAAACAGCTTGTAGATATGCGTCAGAAGTGTGATGGGCCTATAGTTCTTAAGCAGGGCATTGTCGCCCTTTTTTAAAAAAGAGTACCACCACACCTCTGTTCCATGCCTGTGGCGTTTTATGGACATAAAACCAGTTAATACTAGTGATACCTATTTCAATCAGCTTAGACTAGTAGGTACTATTAAAAATAACTTTATGGCAGTGTATAGAGTGCCACCAGTGGCACTCTATCCCTATCAGATAAAGTGCCACTACAGGCACCCTAGTAACACCGCCTCGGCCCGGCCAAAGTGCCGCAAGCATTGGATTGTCATTGTCACTGTCACTAAGTCACGTCACTTGGTATTTTGTTTGATTGTCGAAGTTAAATCGCTGTAAAACACCACATTCCCAAAACATTACATTCTCTTGTGCCTAAACGGACCCAGGCACTTCGCCGGCCGCTACCGCGGCACCGCTCGCTACGCTCGCTCGGCTCGTGCGTTGTGTGGTCACAGTTCTAACCTAACCTAACCTAAATAACAAGTGACAGTGACAATGCAACGCTCACGGCACCCTAGCCGGGCCGAGGCAGTGACACTAGAGTGCCACAAGAAACTCGCGGCACTCTATACACTTCGTAACTTTATTTCACATACTGTAGTTATGTGGAGAATAACCCTAGAACCTTAGTTTCACAATAAAAGATGATGACTGTAATTATTACTGCCATAAAAAGCTATTATTATAATTAGATTACTGTTATTCTCTTAACTAAAACATACTGAAAACAGTATTTTACAAAGACGTATAACAGCGCAGGGAATGGCCCTACAGATTTGGTCCCATAGTGAAAAGTGAAGAGAATAACATGTTCTAACGGAATATAACTTTTTTTTTGTTTGGCCGGCACTTTCACATTTAGCCCAAAATGAATGATGTCCTTTGTCTATCACTAGATCTATCTTTTATATTGGTCTGGGCGTGAGCACTAGACGATATCTTCAGCACTTTTAATGAAAGCCTACTATACAATGCCAGGCCAGATGATTCCAAATAAAAATTTTTACAAAAAAAATTAAAACCGACTTCCAAAAAAAACCACTATAAAGTGAAAAATAACTTTATTTTCGGAAGTCGGTGTCTTTGTTTTTTAATTTTCGTTTTTTGCCACCGACTTATGAAATTAAAGTTATTTTTCACTTTGTAGTGGTTTTTTTTGGAAGTCGATTTTAATTTTTTTTGTAAAAAGTTTTTATTTTTCATTTTTTTGTTGTGGTACCTACCCCACACAATATCCAATACCACTAACTGCAATAAATAACAGTGACAGGAAGTTATCATCATATCGTCCATATAAACTAAGTGGGAAAAATATGTATTATTGAAGCTAACTCAAAAAATATCTAAGCAAAGTTAATAAAATTTATATGGGACCACCTCGGGAGTTTACCCTTTCAAACAAAAAAATTGTTTTCAAAATCGATCCACAATTGGCGGAGATATCGGTGAACATACATAAAAAAAAAAAAAACATACATAAAGTCGAACATAGAACCTCCTCCTTTTTGGAAGTCGGTTAAAAAATACAAATAATATTTGACTCATTTAATCAACATAACCAAGAAAATAACACGCACCATAGTAAAAAAAAAATTTAAGTAACAAAGGTGTGCCCATTACCCATTACCCAGCCTACCTATTACGTGCGAAGTCTTGTATTTTTGTTTGGATGCGCTAGTGTTTTGCCTCCAGTTATGTGAAATAGAGAATGAGTCATAGTCCGGTTTGCGAGTGCCAAGCGCGGTGTGATACGATTGAAAAGCAAAACGAACAGAATTAAAAATAAAACAAGCGCGAGAGCAGGATGGAGATGGCTGGCCAATACATGCACATCGGGCCCAGCGATAAAACGTATTATGTAGCTAGGACGAAGGATAATGAGACTTATGACAAGCTCCAGAAGGTTAATATAATTGAGGATGACGCAATACTGTGCAATACTTTACCTTTACTAACTAAAGATAATTATTATCTTTAATAAACTTTTGAAACTAAACATAAACTGCTTTGTTAAAGTTTGATTTTTGAATACCTACCTACACGTCGTCTTTTTATACACGGTGAGTGTTCGAGATGGTAATCCCGAGAAAAAGATTCGTGAAAAATAAAATATAAGTTTTTCGAATACTTTTTTGAAGGATCAACAAATTGAATGCGATCGATTGATACAATACTAGACTTTACAAACAGATACATACATAGAATAATTACTACTCTTTATTATGTAGGTACTGTACCGCTGTACGTACCCAATAATCAATAGCAATATCAATAATCAATATCAATAATAAGGTAATATCTAGAACTTGACGGGTATTGTTCCCATATATTATCCTAAAATTGTCATGACAGTTAGTGGAGTAGGCCTACAGGGGAAACCACGGTAAAAAAAACGCGCCGAGTACACTTCATCACAGGTGGCTTGGAAATGTGTGCATATCATGTATAATGTGACTCTTAGAATCGCGATATCTCAGGAATGGTAACTCGTAGGAAAAAATCATAAGGACCATTTTTGTAGAAAATTTTAAGATTACAACTTTGGTTTAAGGTTTTTTTTTGATAAAACTTACCGTTTTCGAGAAAAAATCAAAAAACCTCAAATTTTAGCGTTTGACCCCGAATAACTTTTGACGCACACATAGGATCGATGGGGATTTTAAAACTTTATTTGTAATGATAAACCCCAGCTCTCCACCTATATTTGGCTCTCCGGGAATTATTGTTATTTGACCACTATTTTTATGTCTAAATTGACCGGACTAGCAGCTGAAACCAGTATTTTTTAGGGAGCAACTACCTATTTGACCTGCATTACTCAGTTACTGGGTAACACCCGTAACGCATTGTCCCTTGGTACGATTTGTAGTCATACTTTCCGGCTTCTGACTACCCGTAACGACCGCCAAAAATCTACGAATGACAGCCGGGACCTTCGGCTTAGTAACATCCAATCCGATCCGAGGCACGGAGGAAAATAATAGATGGCCACCCATTTACGGGTGTGCTGCTGGGGAGTTTGTTGCGCCACTTCTTTATAATATGTAATTTTGACGTTCGAAAAGTGCTGATGCTCAGCCTAGTTTGAATAAACGACTTTTGATTTGATTTAATCGACCGCGGCAATCGTACTATCCAGTAGTAGCTCATAGGATACGCAAATCTTTGCACGCCTCATAACACTCATTCATAAACGGAAAAGAAATTGACTCAATTAATTGATTTTATCGCAAGCTACAATGTTTTCAGGGTTTATAAATTGTCGGACAGGATTTTTTTTTCAACTATTTTGATGATTTTTCCTTTTCTGCTGCATTAAATCAATTGTTAAAAAGTACAGTATTAATCTCCATTTAATCATCTATACAATGGTATATAAATTAAGTAGGTTCTGTGTACTAGCAGGAGTGTAACAATAAAAACAGTTGCAGAAATGGGGAAAAAAAAATTTTCGATCGTAGAGCACACTCTAATGCTTCGCATTATGTATGAGTCGTGCAATAGCTATAAAAAAAAAAAATTACACTAATTTTTTAAATATAAAAAAAAATATAGGTATGCATAAAAACCTAAGCATATAGCTAGAAAAAAAGTTTTATAATTCAATTTAAGTAATATTAAATTAATTTGTGTAACATTTATTTGAATTGGAGTTTTGAATCATGTTGTATGATACTGTATTGATAAAGCGACTGCTACACGGTCGCCAACCGCGTTCCAACAGAGATGACCTTGGTGGTTTACAACCGTGTAGGTGATGGTTAAAACGCCTGCTACACGGTCGCAAACCACGACTCGACAGAGGTGACCTTGGTGGTTTACAATCGTGAAGATGTTTACGACCAAAATGAAAAAAACCTCATTATGAAGTTAAAAACAATTTCTTGAAAGACCGGGCGAGGTGATGGAATGGTGAAGGTATATAGAGAATCCAATCCTCTGGAATTTACTTCTGGACCCTCTACTAAAGGGGCCCGAAGAGCGGCGAGATCACTGCCAGGCTTCCGCCGACGTGTGTTATGATCTTCGAAGGTGCGCGAAATGCTGGGTGCATTAGAGGTTCAAAGGCAGGCCGATGCCGCCCGCGAGTATGTTCGGAAATGGGGCATGGCATCTGAAATAAGCTGAAGTTTGCACCACATAAAACCTGTGCAGTGGTACCAGGAAGCTAAAGTACGATGTCCAACTCCTGAGCACGGGCGGGGTCGACATTAACATGTCTAAGGAAATAAAAATACTACAGCTAACATTCAACATCCACGCCGCTAACGTGTGTAGAATCTACAAACAGCTATCTAGAGCGGCCCAAGTGAGCTGGGATCTCCACCGGAGGTCATCCGGAGCATTTACATGGCAGCGGTGGAGCCCGTAGTGACGCACGCGGCAAGCGCCTGGGCGCCGGCAACTAAGAAGAGTGAATTGCAGAAAATGCACTCCAATCTTCTTAGTTCACGGTCATACGGTCCAATGAGTATTCGCCCTAAAGCTCTGCAAATCCTATAGCACCGTTTCGCTGAACGCATCCCTGATGCTGGCTGGGAGACTCCCACTCGACTTCCGAATACAAGAAGCAGCCACTCTGTATGAGGCAAAGAGTACCTCAGCCAGCCCTTGCGGGCATTGAGATTGAGCGTGGTGGGTGGTGTGGTTTTGCGAAAACTTCACATCCGGCGAACCAAGGTTCCCTCCACTTCCTGGCGAGGAGCCAACGTGCACACAGAGCACAACGTGGGTGCGGTCTTCTTCTTATCCCAGAGCAAAGATCTTTCCACGCAGGGCAGACCAGTTTACGAAAGAGGCTACACTCAAGTTGAAAAAGAAGCCGGACTGTGACCGCTGCCTGACTTCATTCGTCAATTGGCAGATCCGTATTGGGTCGCTCGACGCCAATCGTCGAGCGACCCAATACGGATCTGCCAACCAACAACCGAAGATATAAGAACGGTGAAACAAGCTCCGTCACTAAAATGTTCCTCCCAGACGGGATAGTTGCATTCAAGGGAACTAGATTTTCAACTTAAAAAAACAGCTGACGGAATGATCGTAGAGATTCGGTGCCATAGTAAAAAATTATTAGGAGGACTTCCCCAATCAGGGTAACACGTTTTTTTTCGCTGGCTTTTTCACTTTGGGTTTTGGGCCCAACATTGTATGAAACGTGAATGGTCTCCTTTCTTACATTTGGCTATGAGAAATAATAAGAAACTTATAGTTACTTATTCTGTTATTAACTTATTATCCCTAAATTAAAAAATAATTTTGACACATTTCAAATCGAATTTGACAATCGCGACGCGACTCCACGTGGTACTATTTCCCATGAATTTTTTTAGAGCCGGAGGCGCGCAGTGGGTTGACGACGTGTTTTCTATGGAATTTTTCACTTTTTTTATGGAATATATGAAAAATTGTTACCAACATGTTGAGTTATAGGGGTTTAAACGTTTTATAACTGGGGTCGAAATTTTCATTATTTTTGCGAAAGGACATAGGACGCACCATTATCGACATTATAGGCAAAAGAAAATAGTAGATTGTTTGCCAAGGGAGCAAACAACTATTTTTAAGGCGAGAGTGTTTCTTTGAATCCAAAGCGGAGCGAAGGATTCTAAAGTAGAATCCTGAGCGTAGCGAGGGATTCAAAGTACATCACTCGCGCTTAAAATAGTGTTGCTCCCGAGGTGAACACTCTACTTTTTATCACCCTCTATGAGAAAACAAACGTGTGCGGTCCGACCCCCATCAGGAACGAATTTCCTACTCACGTATGTATGATTTTAAACACAAAATAAAAAAATATGAAAAAGAAATATCGCAGCCGCCATGTTGGATTCACATTTTGATCTCACTATCGGCTTTACCACCTTCGAAAACTATGAAAACGATACCCATCACGAAAAATATTAAAATTTTCGCTTCCGCCATCTTGGATTTAAATTTTGACCTCACTATCGGCTTTACCACCTATGAAAACGATACCCACGACGAAAAATTTGAAAATTATCGCATCCGCCATCTTGGATTTACATTTTGACATCACTATCGGCTTTACCACCGTCGAAAACTATGAAAACGATAACCATGACGAAAATTTTAAAATTTTCGCATCCGCCAAGTTGGATTTACATTTTGACCTCACTATCGGCTTTACCACCGTCGAAAACTATGAAAACGATACCGTTGACGAAAAATTTCGCATCCGCCATCTTGGATTTTAATTTTGATCAAATTCACACTTTCTCTCTCTCTCTTGCCAGCCTGTTACTTTCATACAATGTTCGTGATTGACCTCTTTGGTGAATAGAACTTTTACTAACAATATCCACATTCCAAATTCAAATCACTTTTAGTCCCTAGGGATTAAAAAGCTATTTTGGTCCCTGTTTACGAGGTTAAACTACGTCTTTTTGAATAGATGTGATAAAAAAGAAAATACAGTACTGTTTTTGCACCTGAAGTCGAAGTGTTGGTGTGCATTTTAGTTCATGACAATTAATTTTATTCCACTCCTTTTTTTAATCGCGTTTAAAAATAGTAACATGGATAAACAAAATTTTTTGGTGAAAAACTTTAAATTCAGAATAGCAAAATTGCCATATTTTTGGATACAAAAGTGCTTTCCATAATAGCCAACACCTCAACTTTATGTAAATATTCATCCAAATATCCAATCTTTAATCATAATGCATAAGCAAGTTTGTGTAGTTGATGTGTAATATTGGATGATAACATAACATCAAGGTTGCATGCCACTAAGGTTAGCATAGAGTCAATATGATATTGGCCAGCAAATAAATCATGTTTATAAGAAATATTGAAATGGTACAGGAAATTGTTTCCCGATGATTCATGGTCTGTTGCATTGACAGTATGCACAAAAACAAAAGAATCTTTTTAAGAAAAAGTCTTCATTAAATTGCAGGAAACACCATTCAAAGGTAGTTTGACTGAAATAATATACACTCAAAGTAAAACATCCAAGACCAAGAAGGGAGAGTCTAACTCCCTTAACACTCACATAAAAATGATAAATTACCACTCTATATCAATCGTCAAATTATTTAATACATAAACTCACGCCTTATTCCCATGGGGGTAGGCAGAAACTACAGAATGCCACCTGCTCTGCTACGATCCTTACATACTCCTTTAAATTATTTAATAAATTTATTTTAATAGGAATGACATTAGAATCACAATAATAATACGAATGACGACACGGCTAGCGCACTGGTTAAGCAGTCGCAGGTTCATTTCCCGCAGTTGTTCCGGGTCTAGCTGTTTGTGTATGTGAGTTTATATGTTTGTAAATGCACCCACAATACAGGAGAAATTTCTAGTGTGGGGCAATGTTAAAAAAAAACAATACTGGGAATTAAGTATTCTTAGTACACCTCTGCCTAACCCTTCATATACCCGGCATGTTGTATGTGTGTTAGATTATTCTAAAATTTTCATTTGATAATAAAAGTAAGATAAGGCAGTCTCAGTACCAAACTACAAATTTTCTAACTTCGCAATTTATTTGCCAAACATGTCAACAAACACGAGTTTTCCACTTAGACAAACATCAACTTTATACAAGGGTAAATAAAGTTGATTTTAGACCGACTAGAAATGTTGAAAAAGTCATAAAAAAATATGAAACCGTAGCGCAAATTGAACCTTAAGTGTAGGTATTACAGTTGTTTTTCCTAACACTTGTGTTTGTTTAAATGTTTAGCAAATGAATCGCATACGCAGATTACATGCGAGTACATTGTGATTTTTAAAGAAACAAAGTATTAATATGTTGGAATTACTAAAATAAAAAATCTTTGCTTCTCAAGATAATCAGAAACATGATGAATATCAGGCATAAACTAACTAAAATTTTGCACAAGACTTCAATGTTTTGTAAATATAATTCAACTAAACATTTTCCTGCATAGTACTGCATACTATCTATATCAGAAAGCTTAAAATGCGTTACGTATTCAATATAACAACGCGTTCAGAGCGTTGCTGAAGCTTCCTAGGTACTGTAGTGCCTCTGGTATGTTTTTTCACGCCAATACATATGATTTCTATGCAGTAATAAGGAAGAAAGTGGCCTCTGTCGTACACAGGCTATGGAAAAGCCCTAACACCTTAATGTTGGTGTTTGCAGCACAACTTGACAGCAAGATCTTCGGGCGGTTCACCGAGCTGCACGTCAGTGGTGTAACTCGATGAATCAGCCGGGGAACATGATGTCAATGTAGTGTCATACTGTCCCTGTGATTTGTTTTGTGCAGTTCTATAATAGTCAATGGTGCCTTAAGCCAAGATCTCATTGTTTTTTGTTTTTGTTACCTACTTATTAAGAATGTTTTAAATAATATTATATTGTACTTCCTACCTAATATGGACTAAGTTGTCTGAAATAAAAGTATTTTTTTTTTTTTTTTTATATACTATAATAAATTTAAATAAAAATTGAATAGGTAAGTTTTCAAAAGTAGCAATTAGTAGTTATTACCAAGTATGATTATTAATATTGTAAATCATAAATAGTATAAGTAGTAGCTATTTTCCAACCACCACAAAACATAATTATATTGAGCAAGCTGAACCTGCATTTGTTGGAAAATGTTAAATTTTATAAAATGTAGAGGATGACTTAAGTACCTAATGCTTGCAGAAGTGAAGATATGTATTGAGAAAAGTTTGAAATAACATTATATACTTACTAAAAAAGATTACAATGATAAGAAAACCACATTTGCATGTGAAAGGTTCCAGAAAATGATAGAAAATAAAATAAGAATATTATGTGAAGTACTTACTTGAAAAATTTATTTATTAGAAATATCTAGAGTGCCACTTGAGGTTTCAATAAAATGTAAGTTTAATTGTACCCTTTTCTTAGTGCATGGAAAGAAAATCTAGACAATTTTATATTCAAAGTACACAAATATTTTGACTTACCTCAACATTGTGAATATCATTTTTGGTCCTGTCTGTTCCAGTCACAACTGTCTCTGACGTGAAGTACACAAATGTAATTGAGCAAAAACACTAATAAAATAATGTCGCACACGTTATTATTTAGTATCAACTAGGTATTTCAAGAATTGTAAAATATAACAACACTACTACACGGGGCGGTGCTGGAAACTTAAATGCGACAAGGCAGTCCTTTGAAATAAACAATCGGATAGTCTTCCAGAGAAATCATTCCTGTCGAATGAAAATAGCAGTTCTAGGTATGATATATTATTCGCAAAACACATGAGGCAACCGGCACCCAAAGCCGAAAACTTCTGACTAATGTGAAATGACATTTAAAATATTTTGGTAAACAACCAAACGAGCTGGGGCGAGGAGCGGACAAGTTCCGACTTGTATCAGACTCTCTGTCTTTGTTTGTTTGCAAATGACAGAAAGAAATAACAAGCTTTCGTGCCAAAAGCGGAGGTTTGACATTAGAATGGGCCAATCAAAATACAGTACAGAATTGAAGTTTTTCTGACGTAAGTGTTGGTTTAGCCAACAAAAATATTTCTCTAAGACCATGTTTTTTAGAAGCGAGGTGGCGCCGGTGGCGCCAATGTATTTTTATGATATACTTCGAATTATAATAGCTGTTATCTCGACTCCAAGTTATTAGGTTATGCCATGAACGCGTAAGTGGGCTTCAAAATAGTATTTTTTAACATGTTCTGTTTATCAAAACTTTTCATTTATTTGACTATTGAT
Source organism: Conistra vaccinii (assembly GCA_948150665.1). Lineage (NCBI taxonomy): Eukaryota > Metazoa > Arthropoda > Insecta > Lepidoptera > Noctuidae > Conistra > Conistra vaccinii. The sequence goes on along the minus strand of OX411324.1, from coordinate 14,129,598 downwards.
AAGAAATAGGAGATAGAACTTTGTCGATAATCAGAAAAGCTAGAGCATCAGACGAATGCAGGATCGTAGAGCGAGTGAAGCGAGTTCCAAAAATCCAAAATTTTTGCACCCTACGATCTAAGTCTATATTTAGCACGCGTAGGGGCTCCCAACTACTTTGCCTTTTACTTACTGAACAAATTTTGGTCTTAATTCGGAATTGAAAAGTATTTCTGAATTTTGGTAGCCCACAGAGGGTCCGGGCCGGGGCGAATAAAGCTAAGCGTCCACCGCGTTGGAATCGGAGCGTACGCAGTGTACGCAATACTGATCTCAGGCGCAGTTATGCCGATCCACTGAACGCTGTACCATAAGAATCAATACAAAGCAACAAATCCGTCCGCTCCGTACGCGCCGATTCCAACGCGGTGGACGCTTAGCAAGCATACAGCACGGTCTACAGAACAACACTTGCTACCATTTAATGCTGCGTACACACCGGCCCAACGAACGCCAACGGATGTTATTCAGCGTTGGCTACCGCACGCAGCTTCAGAAATAACTTGTTTTTGGTAAAATCTTCTTTTTGCTTAGAGCATTTAACCTATCTTTTTGTATCGCAATATTTATTTAATTTCTCATTCGTTCATCGTATCGTATTCTGCTATACAGTACTTACTAATTCCAAGCCAGTGGTTCATACATTCTATCAATGTCAATGTCAGTGACCTGCCTGACCTAAAATAACTTCAGTACAGTCAACTTAGGAAATAATCAATAAAAATCAATTAATTTATCACATATATATATTTATCTCATTTGCATATAAACGAACTAAGCTATATCGTTCCCGCATACTATAAAAGCTGCCATTTCTAAGAACACTTCAAGTTTGATACTATTTATGGAACTAGGCGGGGAGGAAACTGGCTCTGGAGAAATGGGACCAACAGACAGAAAATCCGAAACATCGCGCTTAGTAGCCCCTAATACTGATATATCGCCAAGTTACTTGAATCTCGTATCTAACATATGCGGACTGCTGTTCCTGGGAATAATTATGTACTGCTGTTTCAAAGACGGCGTCTCTTTGTTTTCGTTTCATCCCACTTTAATGACACTTGGGGTAAGTTTAGTGCAAATTTAATCATAATAAACTACGCGATACCTTAGTTTTTTAATATAATAAATGATCTTTGTGTTGCATTTTTTCAGTGGATGATGTTTATGACTTCTGCGATGCATGCTCTAACTCCAGGTGACTTAGCCACTGGATGGATGCCCATACGATTGAAAAGTGCTCGCCATTGGGTTCTTCAAGTGATAGCTGGTACTACAGTGTTAACAGGATTCATTGTAATAGTAACTAACAAGTTTCTTAATGATTATCCACACTTTGCTAGTTTCCATGGTAAATTTGGATTGTCATCATTCATTTTTATGTTGCTCACTATGTTGGGAGGTTTGGGTGCTCTTAACAGTTTGAACTTGAAAAATTACCTTCCCCCCATCTACACTAAATTGATACATACTTCTGCTGGTCTACTGACTTTCTGTTTGGGGGTAACAACCATCTTGCTTGGTATGTTCTCCAAATGGTGGAAGAACCCAGAATGGTTGACGGTTCTTTGCTTCATTTTGGTATTGATGAGCATGATAGCCACAACATTGAGACCCATTTTAAAAATATACATTCGTCTCAGGGAAAGACTGGACATCCAGAATTAATTAATTTGGCTCAAAATTGTTTTTTTTTTTTAACTAAGATTTATAAATGACAGTGTTGTGTGATATTTAGTTTTACAATGTTGTAGTAACCAGAGCAACTTATTTACTTGTTTATGTTGAGGTTTCTGCAGACTTTTTAATGTTAATTTGTTTTAGATGAGTCTTCATTGTTGTTATAATAAATTTTATGGTGCATAATTTACTTAACTTAACCAATACATATGATTATTTATACATATACCAATCTATATTATGCGTAATCTATTTGTTTGTGTGTATATAACATTTATCTAAGTAGGTACAGTCAGTAGAGTAGATAAAAACAGTGTGTGATGTAATACATTCCATTATATTATAATGAATATTTCTACCCTTTTATAGAAAACTTATAAGATATCATTTTATTTTATAAGTAACCATATATGGATTTTATAATTTACACCTATCCTATTTACAATATTTAAATAAATGTAAGTATCATGATAATAATTGTGAACAATATTTTTCAAATGAAATTACAGGATATCAAAAATTATTTAGATATCCTGTAAATATACTTTTTCTAATATGTGTATTAAAATATAGGTACTGTATAATCAATAATGTAATGCTTTCTATATGTCTAATGTGCACAAGTAATAGATATTACTTATCATTACTGAAAAACAAATGTAGGTACAGTTGTGAAGAAAATAAATTTTATTAAATGAAACATCAAAATAGGTCAGACAAAATATACATTCCCTAATGTCTGGTCATTAAGCTGATTTACTTACTTGATATTGTGAAATTATTGCATCAATTGTACAATCAGTTATCAATATGGCTCTAACTAGAAATAATTTTAGACATAAGGACTCTTCTTCCTGTAGGATGTTTTCATGACTGTAATGAAATTCAATCACTTTTTATTTTATTTTAATGGGAGAATTGGAGTAAACAGTTAAAGCACAAATGGCAAAAGCACAGGAATAGCCAAAGGCAGACTTAGTATGATCTGAGAGGCCAAGAGACTGAAAGTTCAGAGCTTAGGAAGCAGTTTCATTCCAATATTTTTTATACATTTTACTAATTGATACCTTTTTATCTGATTTTATAATATTTCCTAAATACAGTAAGAATACATTTATAAGGCTGCCTGTCCACTGAAGCGGAGAGGAGAAAAGAGGAGCGGAGATGTGCCAATATTAACCAATAGAATCTTGACTTAGGATCACTGATCTAAACTCAGGGGTGGAGTCAAGATTATATTGGTTAATATTGGCACATCTCTGCTCCTCTTTTCTCCTCTCCGCTCCAGTGGCAGCCTTACGGTAGACATACATAGTGCCAAATAATATTCTTTAGTAGGTATGTCACAAATGTAGGTAATACTGTTAAACTAAAACTAAGATAAATAATATTTACTTATGTATTAAGCGATGTGTACCGCGATTTCCGCTTCAGGTTCATACATTTAACAAAGCTTAATTGCATGTCTGTATTTCTTAACCAATAAACAGTTGGAATAGCAAGCACCTCATGACTCTAAATTATTTAGTAATAACCTACTACGACCTACTAGACTTGGCTCTTTTTTCGGCGCTTCGCTTCATCAATATTTTATGTGGAACAAGGGCGCGTAATCATACGAGTATATTCAGCAAGTTTCATCAGTACCTATCCAATAGTGCTCTGTCTGTGGTACCTATCAGATGCGACCGACTTGATAATTGTATTGTAGCCCTAGCCGACGTACGCACGAACGTAATAAAATCGCGGCGATTTCTTTTCGCGTATTACATTTTCGACGCTCGGCGCTAACGCCGAGAGTTGAATATCCAACAATGTATTTTCTTGACGCGCTGGGATACGCGCTGAATGCGCTCTGTCAAAAAAATCGTCGCGGTTTTATTACGTTCGTGCGAACGTCGGCTAACAATACAATATCAAGTCGGTCACAGTCACAGAGTACTTTTGGTTATGGCCACAGATGATGGTAACTAGCCAGGCGGACTTAGAACAAACCCTACCACCAACCAAACCGAGCAGAATATTTTGCTCCCACTGGGAATCGAACTCGGGACCTCTGGCTGTGCCTCTGGGTCTGAGACAGCACGCGTAGCATGCGCTTTCTATGTCTACGAAGAGTAGACACAGCTCTTTCTATACAAAGTGACATTTCCTTTCTTCATTTTTGACATCGCACCGTAGAAATCTTTCTTCAATCTGTCACTTTGTCTTTCGTTTCTAACTATCTTTGTCTAGGTCATTTTCTAAGTAGACTATTTCAGAAGAAAGTTTTCTATACCAAATTGTCAAAATCACTCTGACGACTGACAGTTGTCTATGGTAGTTAAATATTCTACTCGACGGTCACAAAGTATACAGGGTTATCTGTAAAATCATGATTTTACAGAAGAGCGTTTTAAATGCAAAACTGTGATATCTAATATAAGAAGAAAGCTATCTTCTCCTATTTTACATCATTTAGTTATATTACCAAGGAAATGGTTAAGGCCAATATTACTGTAATGTTATTTGTTCCAAAACACGGTACTTCGACACACTGAAAAAAATAAGCTGTACGTAGTTGTGTTTAACGTGACTTAATATCAGTAAAAATTGACAATCAAACAGTAAAACTCAACACTCGACACTCGCGCCTGCGAGTGTCCGTCTTAAAATATGAATTAATTATAACCAGTCGATTCTAAGATTCAATTGTAAACGGTACAATCACAGAGCACTATTGGGTACAATAAATGTATTAATTTTATTGTATTTTTTTAATCCTCGCGTGCCACCAAAATCTTACTGGCGCAGCCGGTAGGATACTCGTACAGATCCTATTCGCAGACTGTTGCTTTCGGCACGAAATCGGTCGTGGTGCGGTTTCGGATTCAGGACACGGGTATCCTCGGACCAAATAAATAAGTGAGTGGACACGGCGGCTCGTCGAGGATCTTCATAGCAGCTAACCTTGGAGGATATGGAGCAGAGCGGCGTGTGAGTAAACTTTTTCACTTTCCGTCTCTTCCCAATCTATTCCTTTGGGCTGTATTAAGTATATAACGTTATTTTGGACCAAATCGCTAGAATAGCAGTAGTGTTAACTGATTTTCGTTTATTAATAATTTTATTGCTCTAATTTTGTGAAAACAATATGGCGGAAATTCAAATCATTCCAAGAGATATTTGGTGTATCATCCCCAAGTTTGAAGGGGAGGAAAAATTGCTTAACCTATTTATAAGTAAGTGTGAATATGTCATTGCGCGTTTTAGAGGCCAGGAAAACCCGGCCCAAGATTTATATGTGTTTCATGCGATTACGAGTAGGATCGCTGGGAGAGCTGCGGCTCTACTCAGTGAAAGAGAAGACGTAGATACCTGGCTAAGTGTAAAAGAGTTGTTCATCCAACATTTCGGTGACCCGCGCTCGGAAGAGTGCGTTGCGATTGAGTTAGACACTTTAAAAATTAAACAAGGAGAATCATACTCAGATTTTTGTAACAGGGTGCAACAAGTTCGAAGCACCCTTATGTCAAAGGTTAATAGACTTGCCGATGTTAACTTAAAACGAGCCAAGATGATTATCTATGATGAAGCGTCTCTTAATGTTTTCTTGTATAACCTACCTGAGGACATGATACGTATTGCACGTCTCAAAGGCTGCACAAACTTGGAGCAGGCTCTGACTATTGTAACAGAAGAAGTGAATTTCTTATTTCAATATAATGCCAAAAATAAGAAATCAAACCCACCACAGCAGCAACAAAATATTAAACAGCTGTCACCCTTTCAAGGGCCTCAAGGTTTTAAGCCTGTTTTTGTCCAGAACACGAACCCTGCACAAAACTTTAAATTTGGGGTTCCACAGAATGTAGGGTTCAAACCAAATTTTTATCCTCAAAATAAATTCACTCAGCCATACCCTGTCTCTGGCTTTAGGTTTGGTAACCAGAACCAAACGCCACAGCAAGGCCTTAAATTTGGGGTACCACAAAATCCGCAAGGAGGGTTCAGGTTAGGTAACCCTTATCAACAAGGTTTCAGATTCGGTGGTAACCCTTACCAGCCGCAAGGATTTCGACCCCCTCAAAACTTTAATAGACCATCACCTGGGTTCACAATGAACCAACCAAATCAGTTCCGGTTTGGCATTCCGCCACAACCACAAGTCCAGAAACCACAAAATAATACTGATGTATCTATGCGTACAGCAGCCCCCGTGAGACAAAACATGTTATCTAATCCACGGGATATGGATAACGTGTTCTATAGTAATGAGTTAGATGCTTTCAACGGCTATAACGACCAAGCCTGTTACGATGAAAATTACCCATACATTGAATATGTAGAGAATACTGAGAACGTTGATAATTATTTCGTAAAGTCACCTGAATTAGCTATCGCTTACCCGGAAAATTTGGAAAATAAAAATTTTCCCGAACCAGCCTCGAAGACAGACCACCCGAAGTAGTTCAATTAAATTGTGATGGTATATTGAAGCTACCACACATAGAAATCCCAGAAATAGGATCACGTTTTATGATTGATACTGGCAGTACTAGGTCTTTTATAAGTCCAGCAAAGGCTTCTCAATTTTTTTCTGATTATAAATACTATGAACCATTTGAGGTCATAAGCACTCACGCGCGGAGTAGACATGACGAAGTCATACACATTCCCCTTTTGAAAACATTCAAAAGTACATCCAAACATAAGTTCTACGTCTATAATGTAGATAGCCGATACGACGGCCTAATAGGATCAGATCTATTAAAACAACTTGATGCGACAATAGATATGAAAAATCAAGTGTTGCGAACGTGTGACACAGATATACCCATAATCTACAATCCCCCATATGAAATAAGTCTAGAACCCCGATCCGAAACTCGTGTGAAAGTACCGACAGATTTGCAAAATGGTGACGGAATAATAGATTTTATCGAGTTTGGAAAGGACGTGCGAATGCCTACAGCAATAGTTAGGTGCGCCAATTCATTTGCGCATACAATCATACAAAATGCTTCTCAAGAAAAGGTAACTTTGACTTTTTCAAAACCATTACAAGTTCAGGAATACAATTGCGATGAATGTGAGGTTAACAACACCTCTGACAATTTTGACATAGATAATTTACTTAAACAAAATTTATCGAAATTACGTCTAGACCACACGAATCGAGAGGAACGAGAATGTATAGAACAACTTTGTTACGAGTACAGGGATATATTTTACTGCGAAGATATACCGCTCTCCTTTACAAACCATGTAAAACACAGCATCAGAACGAAACACGAAGACCCGATCTATGTTAGGCCTTACCGACACCCTCCTACTCAAAACGAAGAAATACAGCGACAAGTAGATAAACTTCTCAAAGACAACGTCATCCAAGAATCACACTCCCCATGGAGTGCCCTGGTACATTTAGTGCCCAAAAAGGCAGATGCCTCTGGCGAAAAGAAGTTTAGGATGGTGATTGATTATCGACGGCTCAACGAAATAACAATAGATGACAAATACCCTTTGCCCAACATAACGGATCTGTTTGATAAGCTAGGAAAGTCAGTCTACTTCACTACGCTTGATTTGGCAAGCGGATATCACCAGGTAGAGGTAAATAAAGCTGACCAACACAAAACCGCTTTTACCACCCAGTCAGGGCATTAAGAATTCACTAGGATGCCATTTGGCCTTAAGACAGCCCCGGCTACCTTTCAGAGGGCTATGGACAATGTGCTCAGAGGTCTTCAAGGTATACATTGCTTAGTATATCTTGATGATATCATCGTGTACTCTTCTAGCCTTCAAGAACACGTGGAGAAATTACGAAAGATATTCGATCGACTAAGGGAAACCAATTTTAAGGTCACCTTAGACAAATGCGAATTTTTTAGACGAGAAGTTCTTTACTTAGGACACGGAATAACAAAAAATGGCCTTAAGCCAAACGACGATAAAATTCGAGCGGTACTAGAGTTCCCTCTACCGAAAACACCAACTGAAATTAAGAGCTTTCTTGGTTTGATAGGGTATTATAGGAAGTTTATACGGGATTTTTCTAAGATTACGCAGCCCTTGACATTTTGTTTAAAGAAACGAAATAAAGTGGAAATAACAGACCAATACATAGCGGCCTTTCAAAAATGTAAAGAACTATTAGTCAACGCCCCCCTATTACAGTTCCCTGATTTCACAAAGCCTTTCGTGCTAACTACAGATGCGTCAAACTACGCATTAGGCGCTGTCCTTTCCCAGGGACCCATTGGTAGTGACAAGCCGATTGCATATGCTAGCAGGACTTTAAACGATCCTGAAACTCGGTACAGTACTATCGAAAAAGAGTTATTGGCAATCGTATGGGCAACCAAACACTTCCGCCCATACCTGTATGGTAGGAAGTTTACCATTTACACCGACCATCGACCACTGGCCTGGCTCAATTCTATCAAGGAGCCAAATAGTAAACTCACCAGGTGGAAACTACGTTTGGGAGAGTTTGACTATGATATATTGTATCGAAAGGGGTCGCAAAATAGCAACGCCGATGCGCTGTCGCGTATAAAACTTAACGCCCTCGATAACGATGGGAACGAATCCATGAAAGCTAATGTAGATAACAATGAGCGGTTACAAGACTATATTCAAGAGTTAACCGGTGACATTGAAAGATTAGGTAGGCAACATAACAGGGAAGCCTCACGGGGACGTAGCGCTAGTCCGATCCTGATTTCTTCGGATTCAGAAGCAACCTTGAGCATCCCCTCAATAGGCAAAAATAGACCTCGATCCCCATTTTCAGTACAAAGCCCAACTAGCAGTACCACCACAGCTTCGGAAAGACCAACGAGCAGTAGTACTGAAACTGCTCACTCAGCGCTAGACACGGAAACAGACGGCATTCCCATTCTGAGCGAGGCAATAGATACTAAGCCTAACCAAATTCTTATCCACACATGGAACCGAAACGAAACAGCTGTTAAGGACCTTTCGAGGCCCAAACAGAGAGTTTTGGAAGTCCATTTACCTGTTGGGAGACCGGACCTAATAAAACAATTTTTAATAGAATATACCAGACCAAAAGTAAAACATTTCATTTATTTTGAGGACGAAATCCATCGTAAAGATTTTACGGAAGCTATTATAACGCTTTTTAAGAAGGGTACTGGGAAGTTTTTTGAATGCACTATGAGAGTAATTTATGTAGAGGACGAAAACGAACAACGGGACATAGTCCTAAAATACCACCATGGCAAAACTTGCCATCGGGGTATTAAGGAAACTTTGGTACACTTAAGACGCACTTATTTTTGGACTAATATGGATCTTACCGTAGCGACACTGATTAACGCATATGAGGCGTGTAAACAAATGAAATACGACCGAAACCCACTAAAACCAGTATCTCAAACGAAACCCTTACAAGAACTTTTTATCGATTTATTTACTATAAAGGGCACATACTTCCTCACTATCATAGATGCGTTTAGCAAAGTAGGGCAAGCAATAGAGATTGCAAACCGTTCGACACCTGAAGTTATTAGAGCCCTTATTAGATATTTTTCATTCTATGGTGTTCCCGGAAAAATTAGTTCAGACCCTGGTACGGAATTTAATAACGCTTTAATGAGAGATACGATGACCTTTTATAAGATCGACCTACACATAGGTACGCCACATAACCCAAACTCAATGGGACTCATAGAAAGGTTCCACTCCACTATTCTAGAAATCTACCGTTTGGTGGAATATGAACACAAAATGACAGACGCGGCGTCCGTCATGACATATGCGGTGATGTCATATAATAATACTATACATTCCACCACAGGCCTCACGCCATTTGAGGTACTCTTCGGTCATACGGAGGCTTCCAGTACATTTAACGTTAATTTCGATAAACACTACACACAACAATTAGTGAGCGAGCATGTTAAGCGAACGAAGTATCTTTATAAGTACCTAACAGATAAAATCGTAGCTAAAAAGGAAGCTAGTAGAGAGAAACGCGGAGGAGAACAAGACTTTAATATACAAGACGAGGACATAGTATTTATAAAAGGCGTGAATACTAGGAGGAGCAAAGATACCGCGTAAATCGAAAGTACATGTTAAAGACATCAAACGCCCTTCACAGGTTCGTCCTTCTGCTGGTCCAAGTTCTCAGGACCCAGGGCCTTCAGCTGCAGCAGATTCTTAACAACCCTGGAGTACTACCTATCAAGGAGGGACAGGCGATTGTTACCTACGATAAGTGGACTATAATTAAGGTTTTAGATTTAAGTTTACTATATGATGATTTAGAGTTTAATTCAAATCGATATACTGAGTTGGAAATGCGGGTTCAGAATAGTGTTAACGAAAGGGATTTGAGATCAGACTTCATGAATGCAAGAACACAAGTAGAAAACATTAAGAATTTAACTACCGAAAAATTCCACCAGCTCGTTCCTTCAAAAAGAATGAAAAGAGGCTTGCTAAATCCTATTGGTTCATTGATTAAATTTGTTACCGGGAATTTGGATAATGAAGACGCGATTAAGTATGATAAGCTGATTACGGAAATAAAAAGTAGTCATAATGTTGTTTTAAAGAAAGTTACTCTGGTTGCCGAAATGGTGGATGCCCTCGTGAACCTTACAAACACTACCGATAATAATTTCATACAGTTGGATGAAGCCATTTGGGAAATAAAGCAATCTTTAAATGAAACGAGAATGGAACGAATTGACAACGACTTAATTAATGTATATAATTCACTTTTACACAATTTCCAAATGCTCTACATAAAACTGGATGAGATTGAAACTGCGGTAGCTTTTAGTAAATTAAAAATATTACATCAGTCAATTTTAGATAGCGATGAATTGTTAAAATTGCTAATGATTATAGAAAAGTCTGATAAACTTGTATATCCAGTAAACCCTGAAAACCTAGTTAATTGAACAAAGCATAGAGTTGAAAACATATTTAAAAGAAAATCAGTTATCATTTATTATGAACGTTCCATTGGTACGAGATGAAACATATACTTACTATAAAGTCCTTCCCTTACCTGTTATTAATTCCCTAAACCAAACGCACCTTATACTGCCTAAATACCCCTACCTGTTAGTGAAAGGGTTGAAAACCAAATCGCTCTCCCAGCCATGTGCTGAAATCGATGAAGCTCGCTTTTTGTGCTATGAAAGAGATAGACACCTACCTGTGGAAGATAGTTGCGTCGCCGACCTGATGAAATTCAAGGCTAATACCACCTCTTGTCACCTAGTTCCAGTCGAAATTAATGAGATATTAATAGAGCCCATACAACCAAACCGATGGCTTCTCTTCACTAAAACCACCGAATTACTCACGAAATACTGTGAAAATGGAATAACTCGTCATAGTATTACAGGACCATACATAATTACTATGGATGATGACTGTGAGGTGCGAATTAAGGAGATATGCCTAAAGAAACACCAGCTAATGGGTAAAAAGATAACATTTCCTAAACTACCGATAATTCAATTTCCTGAAATACCAATGTTAGCACCGCTGCTACAAGAGAGAAAACCCGTCAACCTGGATGGAACTGAGCTGAACAATCTTCGTTTACTTTCGTACGTCCTGAAGAAAAGTGATAGTGAGATAGTGAGCAGTGTTAGTGGAAATGAAGGAATAGTGAATACGAGAAACATTGGCTTAGGAACTATACTCCTATATGTAATCATAGTAATAAGCATATTTACCTTTTTATTACATACATAGATTTCGTATCAATCGAAGTCATCAGACGGAAAATGCACCCTCTGATAACTTCGAACTTATGGAGGGAGGAGTTATACACCCTATTCCCGCTGTTCGCCCACGCGATGTTGTCTCCGTGCGTCTCTAGACGCTGACACAGCAAAGGGATGTTATGACTTGTCTCTATGATAAGACGGCGCCTGCGAGTGTCCGTCTTAAAATATGAATTAATTATAACCAGTCGATTCTAAGATTCAATTGTAAACGGTACAATAAATGTATTAATTTTATTGTATTTTTTTAATCCTCGCGTGCCACCAAAATCTTACTACCTACTATCTATCTGCCTAGCCTTTTCCCAACAATGTTGGGATCGGCTTCCAGTCTAACCGGATGCAGCTGAATATCAGTATTTTACATCAACTATTGTTTAATACAATTGTTTTTGTTTGTGTATTTACAAAAGTAGAAAATTTGCCCCTCCCCCCACCATTTTGAAGGCACGCAGTAGCTCGGATCAGCCATAATTTCTGCTGCAGCAACGCGAATACGCCGAGCAGCTCTTCTCGTGTTGACTGGCTCAAAATGAACTTTTTGCTAAGCCACATTTCAAATAACAAAAACTGACAGTAAAATCCTAAAAGTATGAATAACTCGAAACATACTTTACTATTGAACTAGGGCAGCGATTTAAACATAGGAATTTATTTTGTCTTTTATGGCAACACTAATATGGCTAAATTTTATTTGGCAATACTGAACAACTCCCGTCACGGAACAGCAGGGTTACCAGGTTACATTTTTACCCCTAGCACAGGAAGCTACCAACTTTTTACTCTTCTCAAAATAAAAATCGAAAATAAACATGAAATCAAAGTGACTTTTGTCATTTTTTTTTAATTTTAAATACTGGTTTCCCTGAACCGGTATCATACTGATATGGTAACTTTGAAGTAAAGCCTGCATGTTTTCAGTGAAAACGTTAATTTATAACAATGTCCACTGCTTTTTAGTATGTCTAATGCTCAACTACAGGTACCAATTATGTGCGTCGACTTAAGCCGCTATGAACTTTCTGAGGATTGATATTAGGCAAAGATAACGTCGATAATATAAAATATTATCGCGGCCGTCCACGGCACCACGACAACACAGGAAAGTGAAATGTATGGTCATATTATGTCAACACGCTTTTAAATTAGCGTCCACGATAACCTGATAACGTTCCGTGCCTCGGAAGGTACGTTATGCTGTTGGTTTTCATTTGTAGATATTTGACAGTCGTTACGGGTAGTTAGAAGCCCAAAAGTCTGACAACTAGTCTTACCAAAGGGGTATCATATTACCCAGTTACTGGGTTGTGGAGGTCAGATAGGCCGGGCCGCTCCGTGTAAAATACTAGTATTCAGATGCATCCGGTTAGACTGGCTGGTTAGAAGCCAACCCCAACATAGTTGGGAAAAGGTTAGGCAGATGATGATAACGTGATAACGTGCACGTATGTCCATACATTTTATGGACGTGGTTATGTGTGTTGTGTGTACATCCACGACAATATCGATTATCGTCAGGTTACAAATTATAAAGGCCTATTCAGATACAAGCGATATCGCTGTCGAGTGTCGCGCTCGGTAGCGATACGATACTGGTCCAAAGTGACAGCGATACGGCTTATATCTAAATCAGGGATGTTACGAATGTTCATGTTCGCATTCGCATATACGAATGATTCGCATCATTAATTTAAACACTCGCATTCGCATCAAACAATGCGAATGTTTAGCGAATGCGAGTGTATGCAGGTTGAGACAAGTAGGAGTGCCCACTCCTACTTGTCTCAACTTGCATACACTTAGCTTATGAATACAGGAGCTTAGCAGGTCATAATCGCATGTTTGTGACTTTGTTTCTAGTTGTCACTTGTTGATCAATCAATAAGCAGGTATTGTGATTAAGTGAATTAGTGAGTTGTAGGTTATTTTAAATTAGGATAAGTTATTTAGAACTTTATTTTTGTATTATGGCGCCGGAGAAAAAAAAGTGAAATATGGCGATATTTCACACCTATTGATCGAGATCATTCTAAGTGTAATATTTGTGATAAAGTATATTCACGCGTTGGGCGTACTATTTCGGGGCTGCGAACTCATTTGAAAGCCGTTCATGCCGAGAAGTTCGAATTGTTACTACGTGCTACAACAGAGGTCCAGGCTTCTAAAATTATCATTCGTCCGGAAACGCTACTGAAAGAGGTAAAAAAGCAATTATCTATTGAAGAATCTTTTTGCCTCTTTTCAACATTCGCACTCGCAATCTCGCATTCGCATTCGCACATTTGCCTTTCAAACACTCGCATTCGCATTCACGTTCGCGAATGTCTAAAATATGACATTCGTAACATCTGTGATCTGAATAGGCCTATAAAGCGCACATTTACAAGTATTGATATAGTTTTGCAATATAAGGTTTGTTACATAATTTTATCCAACTTTCAAAAAGGAAAATAAATGTATTTACACATAATGTAGGGTAAACCGAGGAGTAACTAGCCGCTTTCAATAACTGGCCACTATACACTTCAACTGCATAAATTAAGAATTACACTCACAGTACGCCAACTATTATTTGTTTTCGGTATTGCCTACTCAAGTAGCTTTAAGTAAAGTAATTTTATTTTCCAATAAGGACACTATTGCCAAAAATATCGATCATTTTGTGACAGTCGGCGTGCATGCACGGTATGTTCGCTCATATGAACGGTAAGTCTTTACAAAAATCTTAACGTAACGCTTGATGTAAAAAATTAATTTTGTGGTATTTTGTGTAGTAAACGTCAGTCGATTGTGTTTAGTGTGTTGTATAGATGGTAAGTGATCCTTTTTAAAAGTTCTATTTTGTCAGCATCTATTGTAAACCAACATTAGGTGGGTGGCTTGTAATTGATCGACATTTTTGATTATTTTCAATTATTGGCCACCCATGCCAGTTACTAGATTATAAACTAATCTTCGAATTTTATCAAAAATGAGACGTATTTAGTAATTGCATAAGGTATACTATCTCCTAAAAAAATATCAAATAAAAATATACACATTTATCAGTAACTGGCATGGGTGGCCAATTGTATGGCCAGTTACTGACGGAATATTTTTTATTACACAGATTTTCCAAAATGTCCTTAAAAATACGCCAGAAGCAATAGAAAAGACTATAAAATTTATTGAAACCGGTAATCATATGAGCGAACATACCGTGCATGCACGCCGACTGTCACAAAATGATCGATATTTTTGGCAATAGTGTCCTTATTGGAAAATAAAATTACTTTACTTAAAGCTACTTGAGTAGGCAATACCGAAAACAAATAATAGTTGGCGTACTGTGAGTGTAATTCTTAATTTATGCAGTTGAAGTGTATAGTGGCCAGTTATTGAAAGCGGCTAGTTACTCCTCGGTTTACCCTACATTATGTGTAAATACATTTATTTTCCTTTTTGAAAGTTGGATAAAATTATGTAACAAACCTTATATTGCAAAACTATATCAATACTTGTAAATGTGCGCTTTATAGGCCTATTCAGATCACAGATGTTACGAATGTCATATTTTAGACATTCGCGAACGTGAATGCGAATGCGAGTGTTTGAAAGGCAAATGTGCGAATGCGAATGCGAGATTGCGAGTGCGAATGTTGAAAAGAGGCAAAAAGATTCTTCAATAGATAATTGCTTTTTTACCTCTTTCAGTAGCGTTTCCGGACGAATGATAATTTTAGAAGCCTGGACCTCTGTTGTAGCACGTAGTAACAATTCGAACTTCTCGGCATGAACGGCTTTCAAATGAGTTCGCAGCCCCGAAATAGTACGCCCAACGCGTGAATATACTTTATCACAAATATTACACTTAGAATGATCTCGATCAATAGGTGTGAAATATCGCCATATTTCACTTTTTTTTCTCCGGCGCCATAATACAAAAATAAAGTTCTAAATAACTTATCCTAATTTAAAATAACCTACAACTCACTAATTCACTTAATCACAATACCTGCTTATTGATTGATCAACAAGTGACAACTAGAAACAAAGTCACAAACATGCGATTATGACCTGCTAAGCTCCTGTATTCATAAGCTAAGTGTATGCAAGTTGAGACAAGTAGGAGTGGGCACTCCTACTTGTCTCAACCTGCATACACTCGCATTCGCTAAACATTCGCATTGTTTGATGCGAATGCGAGTGTTTAAATTAATGATGCGAATCATTCGTATATGCGAATGCGAACATGAACATTCGTAACATCCCTGATTTAGATATAAGCCGTATCGCTGTCACTTTGGACCAGTATCGTATCGCTACCGAGCGCGACACTCGACAGCGATATCGCTTGTATCTGAATAGGCCTTTATAATTTGTAACCTGACGATAATCGATATTGTCGTGGATGTACACACAACACACATAACCACGTCCATAAAATGTATGGACATACGTGCACGTTATCACGTTATCATCATCTGCCTAACCTTTTCCCAACTATGTTGGGGTTGGCTTCTAACCAGCCAGTCTAACCGGATGCATCTGAATACTAGTATTTTACACGGAGCGGCCCGGCCTATCTGACCTCCACAACCCAGTAACTGGGTAATATGATACCCCTTTGGTAAGACTAGTTGTCAGACTTTTGGGCTTCTAACTACCCGTAACGACTGTCAAATATCTACAAATGAAAACCAACAGCATAACGTACCTTCCGAGGCACGGAACGTTATCAGGTTATCGTGGACGCTAATTTAAAAGCGTGTTGACATAATATGACCATACATTTCACTTTCCTGTGTTGTCGTGGTGCCGTGGACGGCCGCGATAATATTTTATATTATCGACGTTATCTTTGCCTAATATCAATCCTCAGAAAGTTCATAGCGGCTTAAGTCGACGCACATAATTGGTACCTGTAGTTGAGCATTAGACATACTAAAAAGCAGTGGACATTGTTATAAATTAACGTTTTCACTGAAAACATGCAGGCTTTACTTCAAAGTTACCATATCAGTATGATACCGGTTCAGGGAAACCAGTATTTAAAATTAAAAAAAAATGACAAAAGTCACTTTGATTTCATGTTTATTTTCGATTTTTATTTTGAGAAGAGTAAAAAGTTGGTAGCTTCCTGTGCTAGGGGTAAAAATGTAACCTGGTAACCCTGCTGTTCCGTGACGGGAGTTGTTCAGTATTGCCAAATAAAATTTAGCCATATTAGTGTTGCCATAAAAGACAAAATAAATTCCTATGTTTAAATCGCTGCCCTAGTTCAATAGTAAAGTATGTTTCGAGTTATTCATACTTTTAGGATTTTACTGTCAGTTTTTGTTATTTGAAATGTGGCTTAGCAAAAAGTTCATTTTGAGCCAGTCAACACGAGAAGAGCTGCTCGGCGTATTCGCGTTGCTGCAGCAGAAATTATGGCTGATCCGAGCTACTGCGTGCCTTCAAAATGGTGGGGGGAGGGGCAAATTTTCTACTTTTGTAAATACACAAACAAAAACAATTGTATTAAACAATAGTTGATGTAAAATACTGATATTCAGCTGCATCCGGTTAGACTGGAAGCCGATCCCAACATTGTTGGGAAAAGGCTAGGCAGATAGATAGTAGGTAGTAAGATTTTGGTGGCACGCGAGGATTAAAAAAATACAATAAAATTAATACATTTATTGTACCGTTTACAATTGAATCTTAGAATCGACTGGTTATAATTAATTCATATTTTAAGACGGACACTCGCAGGCGCCGTCTTATCATAGAGACAAGTCATAACATCCCTTTGCTGTGTCAGCGTCTAGAGACGCACGGAGACAACATCGCGTGGGCGAACAGCGGGAATAGGGTGTATAACTCCTCCCTCCATAAGTTCGAAGTTATCAGAGGGTGCATTTTCCGTCTGATGACTTCGATTGATACGAAATCTATGTATGTAATAAAAAGGTAAATATGCTTATTACTATGATTACATATAGGAGTATAGTTCCTAAGCCAATGTTTCTCGTATTCACTATTCCTTCATTTCCACTAACACTGCTCACTATCTCACTATCACTTTTCTTCAGGACGTACGAAAGTAAACGAAGATTGTTCAGCTCAGTTCCATCCAGGTTGACGGGTTTTCTCTCTTGTAGCAGCGGTGCTAACATTGGTATTTCAGGAAATTGAATTATCGGTAGTTTAGGAAATGTTATCTTTTTACCCATTAGCTGGTGTTTCTTTAGGCATATCTCCTTAATTCGCACCTCACAGTCATCATCCATAGTAATTATGTATGGTCCTGTAATACTATGACGAGTTATTTCATTTTCACAGTATTTCGTGAGTAATTCGGTGGTTTTAGTGAAGAGAAGCCATCGGTTTGGTTGTATGGGCTCTATTAATATCTCATTAATTTCGACTGGAACTAGGTGACAAGAGGTGGTATTAGCCTTGAATTTCATCAGGTCGGCGACGCAACTATCTTCCACAGGTAGGTGTCTATCTCTTTCATAGCACAAAAAGCGAGCTTCATCGATTTCAGCACATGGCTGGGAGAGCGATTTGGTTTTCAACCCTTTCACTAACAGGTAGGGGTATTTAGGCAGTATAAGGTGCGTTTGGTTTAGGGAATTAATAACAGGTAAGGGAAGGACTTTATAGTAAGTATATGTTTCATCTCGTACCAATGGAACGTTCATAATAAATGATAACTGATTTTCTTTTAAATATGTTTTCAACTCTATGCTTTGTTCAATTAACTAGGTTTTCAGGGTTTACTGGATATACAAGTTTATCAGACTTTTCTATAATCATTAGCAATTTTAACAATTCATCGCTATCTAAAATTGACTGATGTAATATTTTTAATTTACTAAAAGCTACCGCAGTTTCAATCTCATCCAGTTTTATGTAGAGCATTTGGAAATTGTGTAAAAGTGAATTATATACATTAATTAAGTCGTTGTCAATTCGTTCCATTCTCGTTTCATTTAAAGATTGCTTTATTTCCCAAATGGCTTCATCCAACTGTATGAAATTATTATCGGTAGTGTTTGTAAGGTTCACGAGGGCATCCACCATTTCGGCAACCAGAGTAACTTTCTTTAAAACAACATTATGACTACTTTTTATTTCCGTAATCAGCTTATCATACTTAATCGCGTCTTCATTATCCAAATTCCCGGTAACAAATTTAATCAATGAACCAATAGGATTTAGCAAGCCTCTTTTCATTCTTTTTGAAGGAACGAGCTGGTGGAATTTTTCGGTAGTTAAATTCTTAATGTTTTCTACTTGTGTTCTTGCATTCATGAAGTCTGATCTCAAATCCCTTTCGTTAACACTATTCTGAACCCGCATTTCCAACTCAGTATATCGATTTGAATTAAACTCTAAATCATCATATAGTAAACTTAAATCTAAAACCTTAATTATAGTCCACTTATCGTAGGTAACAATCGCCTGTCCCTCCTTGATAGGTAGTACTCCAGGGTTGTTAAGAATCTGCTGCAGCTGAAGGCCCTGGGTCCTGAGAACTTGGACCAGCAGAAGGACGAACCTGTGAAGGGCGTTTGATGTCTTTAACATGTACTTTCGATTTACGGTTTCGGACTATTACTGGTGCTACATTTCTAACAACATCTCCGGAGATGCGCGCTTTCTCATAACGCGGTTTATCTTTGCTCCTCCTAGTATTCACGCCTTTTATAAATACTATGTCCTCGTCTTGTATATTAAAGTCTTGTTCTCCTCCGCGTTTCTCTCTACTAGCTTCCTTTTTAGCTACGATTTTATCTGTTAGGTACTTATAAAGATACTTCGTTCGCTTAACATGCTCGCTCACTAATTGTTGTGTGTAGTGTTTATCGAAATTAACGTTAAATGTACTGGAAGCCTCCGTATGACCGAAGAGTACCTCAAATGGCGTGAGGCCTGTGGTGGAATGTATAGTATTATTATATGACATCACCGCATATGTCATGACGGACGCCGCGTCTGTCATTTTGTGTTCATATTCCACCAAACGGTAGATTTCTAGAATAGTGGAGTGGAACCTTTCTATGAGTCCCATTGAGTTTGGGTTATGTGGCGTACCTATGTGTAGGTCGATCTTATAAAAGGTCATCGTATCTCTCATTAAAGCGTTATTAAATTCCGTACCAGGGTCTGAACTAATTTTTCCGGGAACACCATAGAATGAAAAATATCTAATAAGGGCTCTAATAACTTCAGGTGTCGAACGGTTTGCAATCTCTATTGCTTGCCCTACTTTGCTAAACGCATCTATGATAGTGAGGAAGTATGTGCCCTTTATAGTAAATAAATCGATAAAAAGTTCTTGTAAGGGTTTCGTTTGAGATACTGGTTTTAGTGGGTTTCGGTCGTATTTCATTTGTTTACACGCCTCATATGCGTTAATCAGTGTCGCTACGGTAAGATCCATATTAGTCCAAAAATAAGTGCGTCTTAAGTGTACCAAAGTTTCCTTAATACCCCGATGGCAAGTTTTGCCATGGTGGTATTTTAGGACTATGTCCCGTTGTTCGTTTTCGTCCTCTACATAAATTACTCTCATAGTGCATTCAAAAAACTTCCCAGTACCCTTCTTAAAAAGCGTTATAATAGCTTCCGTAAAATCTTTACGATGGATTTCGTCCTCAAAATAAATGAAATGTTTTACTTTTGGTCTGGTATATTCTATTAAAAATTGTTTTATTAGGTCCGGTCTCCCAACAGGTAAATGGACTTCCAAAACTCTCTGTTTGGGCCTCGAAAGGTCCTTAACAGCTGTTTCGTTTCGGTTCCATGTGTGGATAAGAATTTGGTTAGGCTTAGTATCTATTGCCTCGCTCAGAATGGGAATGCCGTCTGTTTCCGTGTCTAGCGCTGAGTGAGCAGTTTCAGTACTACTGCTCGTTGGTCTTTCCGAAGCTGTGGTGGTACTGCTAGTTGGGCTTTGTACTGAAAATGGGGATCGAGGTCTATTTTTGCCTATTGAGGGGATGCTCAAGGTTGCTTCTGAATCCGAAGAAATCAGGATCGGACTAGCGCTACGTCCCCGTGAGGCTTCCCTGTTATGTTGCCTACCTAATCTTTCAATGTCACCGGTTAACTCTTGAATATAGTCTTGTAACCGCTCATTGTTATCTACATTAGCTTTCATGGATTCGTTCCCATCGTTATCGAGGGCGTTAAGTTTTATACGCGACAGCGCATCGGCGTTGCTATTTTGCGACCCCTTTCGATACAATATATCATAGTCAAACTCTCCCAAACGTAGTTTCCACCTGGTGAGTTTACTATTTGGCTCCTTGATAGAATTGAGCCAGGCCAGTGGTCGATGGTCGGTGTAAATGGTAAACTTCCTACCATACAGGTATGGGCGGAAGTGTTTGGTTGCCCATACGATTGCCAATAACTCTTTTTCGATAGTACTGTACCGAGTTTCAGGATCGTTTAAAGTCCTGCTAGCATATGCAATCGGCTTGTCACTACCAATGGGTCCCTGGGAAAGGACAGCGCCTAATGCGTAGTTTGACGCATCTGTAGTTAGCACGAAAGGCTTTGTGAAATCAGGGAACTGTAATAGGGGGGCGTTGACTAATAGTTCTTTACATTTTTGAAAGGCCGCTATGTATTGGTCTGTTATTTCCACTTTATTTCGTTTCTTTAAACAAAATGTCAAGGGCTGCGTAATCTTAGAAAAATCCCGTATAAACTTCCTATAATACCCTATCAAACCAAGAAAGCTCTTAATTTCAGTTGGTGTTTTCGGTAGAGGGAACTCTAGTACCGCTCGAATTTTATCGTCGTTTGGCTTAAGGCCATTTTTTGTTATTCCGTGTCCTAAGTAAAGAACTTCTCGTCTAAAAAATTCGCATTTGTCTAAGGTGACCTTAAAATTGGTTTCCCTTAGTCGATCGAATATCTTTCGTAATTTCTCCACGTGTTCTTGAAGGCTAGAAGAGTACACGATGATATCATCAAGATATACTAAGCAATGTATACCTTGAAGACCTCTGAGCACATTGTCCATAGCCCTCTGAAAGGTAGCCGGGGCTGTCTTAAGGCCAAATGGCATCCTAGTGAATTCTTAATGCCCTGACTGGGTGGTAAAAGCGGTTTTGTGTTGGTCAGCTTTATTTACCTCTACCTGGTGATATCCGCTTGCCAAATCAAGCGTAGTGAAGTAGACTGACTTTCCTAGCTTATCAAACAGATCCGTTATGTTGGGCAAAGGGTATTTGTCATCTATTGTTATTTCGTTGAGCCGTCGATAATCAATCACCATCCTAAACTTCTTTTCGCCAGAGGCATCTGCCTTTTTGGGCACTAAATGTACCAGGGCACTCCATGGGGAGTGTGATTCTTGGATGACGTTGTCTTTGAGAAGTTTATCTACTTGTCGCTGTATTTCTTCGTTTTGAGTAGGAGGGTGTCGGTAAGGCCTAACATAGATCGGGTCTTCGTGTTTCGTTCTGATGCTGTGTTTTACATGGTTTGTAAAGGAGAGCGGTATATCTTCGCAGTAAAATATATCCCTGTACTCGTAACAAAGTTGTTCTATACATTCTCGTTCCTCTCGATTCGTGTGGTCTAGACGTAATTTCGATAAATTTTGTTTAAGTAAATTATCTATGTCAAAATTGTCAGAGGTGTTGTTAACCTCACATTCATCGCAATTGTATTCCTGAACTTGTAATGGTTTTGAAAAAGTCAAAGTTACCTTTTCTTGAGAAGCATTTTGTATGATTGTATGCGCAAATGAATTGGCGCACCTAACTATTGCTGTAGGCATTCGCACGTCCTTTCCAAACTCGATAAAATCTATTATTCCGTCACCATTTTGCAAATCTGTCGGTACTTTCACACGAGTTTCGGATCGGGGTTCTAGACTTATTTCATATGGGGGATTGTAGATTATGGGTATATCTGTGTCACACGTTCGCAACACTTGATTTTTCATATCTATTGTCGCATCAAGTTGTTTTAATAGATCTGATCCTATTAGGCCGTCGTATCGGCTATCTACATTATAGACGTAGAACTTATGTTTGGATGTACTTTTGAATGTTTTCAAAAGGGGAATGTGTATGACTTCGTCATGTCTACTCCGCGCGTGAGTGCTTATGACCTCAAATGGTTCATAGTATTTATAATCAGAAAAAAATTGAGAAGCCTTTGCTGGACTTATAAAAGACCTAGTACTGCCAGTATCAATCATAAAACGTGATCCTATTTCTGGGATTTCTATGTGTGGTAGCTTCAATATACCATCACAATTTAATTGAACTACTTCGGGTGGTCTGTCTTCGAGGCTGGTTCGGGAAAATTTTTATTTTCCAAATTTTCCGGGTAAGCGATAGCTAATTCAGGTGACTTTACGAAATAATTATCAACGTTCTCAGTATTCTCTACATATTCAATGTATGGGTAATTTTCATCGTAACAGGCTTGGTCGTTATAGCCGTTGAAAGCATCTAACTCATTACTATAGAACACGTTATCCATATCCCGTGGATTAGATAACATGTTTTGTCTCACGGGGGCTGCTGTACGCATAGATACATCAGTATTATTTTGTGGTTTCTGGACTTGTGGTTGTGGCGGAATGCCAAACCGGAACTGATTTGGTTGGTTCATTGTGAACCCAGGTGATGGTCTATTAAAGTTTTGAGGGGGTCGAAATCCTTGCGGCTGGTAAGGGTTACCACCGAATCTGAAACCTTGTTGATAAGGGTTACCTAACCTGAACCCTCCTTGCGGATTTTGTGGTACCCCAAATTTAAGGCCTTGCTGTGGCGTTTGGTTCTGGTTACCAAACCTAAAGCCAGAGACAGGGTATGGCTGAGTGAATTTATTTTGAGGATAAAAATTTGGTTTGAACCCTACATTCTGTGGAACCCCAAATTTAAAGTTTTGTGCAGGGTTCGTGTTCTGGACAAAAACAGGCTTAAAACCTTGAGGCCCTTGAAAGGGTGACAGCTGTTTAATATTTTGTTGCTGCTGTGGTGGGTTTGATTTCTTATTTTTGGCATTATATTGAAATAAGAAATTCACTTCTTCTGTTACAATAGTCAGAGCCTGCTCCAAGTTTGTGCAGCCTTTGAGACGTGCAATACGTATCATGTCCTCAGGTAGGTTATACAAGAAAACATTAAGAGACGCTTCATCATAGATAATCATCTTGGCTCGTTTTAAGTTAACATCGGCAAGTCTATTAACCTTTGACATAAGGGTGCTTCGAACTTGTTGCACCCTGTTACAAAAATCTGAGTATGATTCTCCTTGTTTAATTTTTAAAGTGTCTAACTCAATCGCAACGCACTCTTCCGAGCGCGGGTCACCGAAATAGTTAATTATTTAATAAGGTTCGATTCGTCGAGCAGGAAAAAAATTTTGCGTGCCCAGAAGTAGTGTAGATCGCTCAGCGCGCTATGGAGCGGGCTATGCTCGGAGATTCTTTGGATAACAAGATCAGAAACGAAGCTATCCGGAAAAGAACCGGAGTTATCGACATAGCCTGCAGAGTAAGCAAGCTGAAGTGGCAGTGGGCTGGCCATGTTTGTCAAAGGACCGATGACCGGTGGAGCAGACGAGTCCTAGAGTGCAGCCCGCATATCGGCTAGCGTAGTGTGGGACGCCCCACAGCTGCGGAAGGCGGAAGACGGGGTGTTGTGGCGCAGCCTGGGCGAGACCTATGTCCTGCAGTGGACTGCGATTGGCTGAGATGATTGATTGATTGAAGTAGTATCCAATTTAAAATACGAAATCCTAACTCAAAGTTTAATACAGGATAAAGAATAAAGAAGAATGAGGAAAATGTCGTGAGGATAGTTGAGAGTATGAATTTCGATGGCTATAAGAGGAAGGGCCGACCAAAGAACCGATGGATGGGCTGTGGCAAAGATGACATGGCTAGAAAGGAGGTGACTACCGCAATGACGACTAACAGAGAAGTGTGGAAGAAACGGACATGTTACGCCGTCTACAAATAAATTGGGATAATGGCAGAAGAATGATTATAGGAGAAGGATTAAAAATACAAAGAATAAGACTGCTAAAAGCAAAACAATGAATAGTCAAGATGAGTCTAGAAAATTGTTAGGAAATATAAGCTAAGATGTTGATTTTTTGTAGCGAATTAAGTACAATATTGTCAGAATTTGCCTTAATAAGTTTTTTAAATATTTGTACTTCTAATTTAGGGACTTTATCCTATATTTTAATATTGTTTTTGATGATTATTCTACCATGGCCAATTATTAGTGTTATGGTGGCTAATTTCTAAATTTGATGGCCAGTTACTATTAAAAATAACTACTTTTTCATTCGGTTAAAATGTTTCTACATAATTTTGTTTTATTGATTTTTTTACCCATCAATATCGATAAACGTATACACACTTTAACCATAGGTAATTTAAGAATATTAATTTCTTGACACATTTGGTCATAACAATGACATGAACTTGGCGATGTGCTTAAGTGGCCAGTTACTGGTGAGTTTACCCTAATTGTTTTTTTTTTTCTCTTTCAAAGCATAAGGCAAAAAAAAAGTTGGTAACCCTTTTTTGAAACTTCAGCTGTCAGGTCCGTCCCGTCAGAAAGTCAGAATGTTGTGAATGTCAATGTGAACTTTTCTGTCATTTGCACATTTTGCATTTTGCAGTGTTGCACGTCTTTCTGTTTTGTTGTAACCGGGAATTACAATTCGTAACAATTTGTTAAGATTACGAAATATATGTAATTGACTCGATTTGTGAAATAAGAAGGAAATAATAGTAGGTTCTTTACTGTTTTTTAACTTTATTAAACTGATAACAGTGTGATAACAGGGTGATAACATATTATTTTGTAACTTTATGAAAGGCACTGATGAAACCGAAACCAGAATTAATTTAATTTGTCCATTATAACACTTTTTTATCCTAGTCATTATTTATTAGAGCTGGATTTTTATGGACTATTCAATTCAGATTGATGTTATCATTGCCATCTATTTTGTTACAGGTTATATGGTAAAAGAATTGGAAAGCGCGTACTATGGCTCATTCATCAGGTTCCACCGGAAACTTAAAGAATGGCTTGATTGATTTCACTGCTGGCTCTTTAGGTAAGAAGAAATTTCTGTTTTATAATTTTTCGATTACTTACTTAAAAAGTTTTAGTGTTGATCATCAACCAAAACCCATTTTTAGCCATAAACGGGATGAAACCAGCATCCAGTGCTCTCTTATTGTTTTTAAAAGATTTTTCTATTACATTAACTCATGCCTTCTTCCCATGGGGGGTAGGGAGTTTCCAACACCACCTATTGCATATTCCTTTTGCTTCGTTAACATTCATTCATCTGGTCACACGCATGCTTGTTGTGACTACTATGCACCTCACGTTTCTGAACAACAACAGCAATATGGTTATTATAATGCCCTCTAGGATGGCGTTACCACACACACATGTCTTGCAAATACCTTTACCGGTTCGACGGCACTGCGGTGTGGATGCGTCAGAAATCCCCGATACCCTCAAAAGTGCAGTCAAACAGGTTAAGCTTGGTTTTATTTCTTTTTCTTTATTTATTTATTTTTTTTGATCAGGTGGAATAGCATTGGTGTATGTTGGACAGCCACTAGACACAGTCAAAGTAAAGATGCAAACATTCCCACATCTTTACAAAGGAATGTATAATTGTCTGAAGGTAACCTTAAAAAATGATGGTATATTAAGAGGTTTATATGCAGGCACTACTCCAGCTATCATGGCCAATGTAGCAGAAAATTCTGTACTATTTGCAGCTTATGGATATTGCCAAAAGTTTATCTGTAGCCTTAATGGAGTTGAGGTAAGAATACCTATTTAATAAAAATACTGTCATTGGCAATTAATATTCTGCTTATTTAACTATAATTTTATTATTTCACTAACATAATAACAATAAGTTTCTTTAATTTTATCACTTAGCAGGCAGAGGCTAATTATGCCTGTCTTAAACATAATTATGTTTTACTGTCATAGTTCATATTTATTTATAAACAAAAAAAAAACATAATAATGAATCAACCTCTTTTTTTTTTCAAGAACATGATAAGGATATCCTTATGGATGTCCCTATCATACTTATTTATTCAAATAAAAAAAAGGTTATCAAAGTTCCCTTAAAGTATGACTTTCTTCTATTTAAACTTACTGATGTTGCTTGTATTTCAGAAAGTGGAGAATTTATCAACCTTGGGTAATGCGTCTGCCGGGTTCCTTGCAGCATTCTTCTCTTCATTCACACTGTGCCCCACGGAATTAATCAAATGCCGGCTACAAGCCCTGCGGGAAATCAATGTGCAATCCTCACAAACTGTTGTACGATGATTATTTTGGGTATTTCATTTGTCCTAGCTGTCTGAATTTATGCATGTAGATTGTTTCATAAATTTTTGATCAAATGTAAAATTTTATTTTTAAAATCTCTTGGTAACATGGGTGAACCAATATGATTTAAAGTTTCATAATGTTCTCAAATTTTTTTTTTTACCTAGATTTTATAAAATTAAACGTGTTACAGATATATTTCGTAAACTAACGCCATTTAAAACTCAATAAATTAAAATTACTTATCTAATGTTTATATAAGAGCATGTTATCACAGTAAATTACTTTTATCTTATTTTATATTTTTAATGCGACCTTCAAAGTAAGTAATTGTATTATATCAAAGTCATGTTTACATGAAACTTCCTCTTGGCAGGTAAAAGTGTCGCCCCTGCAGCTCACACAACAGATATTCAGAGAATATGGCATTCAAGGTCTGTTCCGAGGACTGGTGCCAACCGTCATGAGAGAAATGCCTGGTTACTTCTTCTTTTTTGGAGGATATGAAGGTAATTAAATCCTTCTATGATAAGTAGGTACCCCAAAAACTTTGCCTTTTTTATCAAACAATAGTTTAGGGGTATGAGGAACAGGGTGTAAAGTTCACTCATCCACCATAGAAAAGGGAGGATCCTCCAACCAGACGGGTTGTTATGTCTGGCGGGCAACTGCCCATATGTTGATTTCGGAAAGTCTTATCTATGTTATTCGCTCAGTAAACTCTAACTGCGAGATGTAGGAATTGTGTGACGTCATGTCTTTTTGTTTCGTAGTTTTTTGTTGTATGTGGCGGTCTAACCGCTACATCACTCCCCTCCGGAGACCGGAGGTCGATAGTGGGCTGAGTCTTGGATCTTGCGATGCTTCACAGTGCCAGCTGTGGTTCCAGTGAGTCGGAACCGGGTGCCGCATAGTTCACGGTGAGTCGGAACTGTCTGCGGTGATTCCCCAGTGAGTCGGGGTGGCGGTGCGTCGTCATCCAGTGAGTCGGATGTGGTACAGCGCTGGGTTGTGGTTGAGGGTGATGACCAGGAATGCGCGTTCGCTGCATGCTGGTGGTCAGGATACCCGTTAAAGCCGTGGGTGCTGGCTGGCTGTGTGACTTGCCTCAGGAAAGCTTGCGGGAGTGATGATGATGACGTCACGCTGAAGTTGTTGCACGAAGGCTGCGTTGACGTATCACGTCGGGGTCACCAATTTAGGGGTATGAGGAACAGGGTGTAAAGTTCACTCATCCACCATAGAAAAGGGAGGATCCTCCAACCAGACGGGTTGTTATGTCTGGCGGGCAACTGCCCATATGTTGATTTCGGAAAGTCTTATCTATGTTATTCGCTCAGTAAACTCTAACTGCGAGATGTAGGAATTGTGTGACGTCATGTCTTTTTGTTTCGTAGTTTTTTGTTGTATGTGGCGGTCTAACCGCTACAATAGGAATGATGACTAAAAGTATATTTTTTTTCTCAATTTTAATGCATTTTATCTAAGTCATTTTTTATTAATATTTTTATTACCTAAGTATCTGACTGACGGACTAAATAGAATTTCTTTTTTTTTTTTACCCAGGCATCATCCCTAATGGCTCTTCTGTGTTTTTAATTTTTAAAAGATTTCCATCAAGTTTTAAAAGATACTTAAAATGTTACAGGAACAAGAGAATTATTGAAGAAACCAGGTCAGACCAAAGATGACATAGGTTTTGTAAGGACAATGATAGCAGGTGCAGTGGGCGGTCTCGTCCTGTGGACTATCATATTCCCCACAGACGTTATCAAGTCAAGAATACAAATATCAAACAAGAGTCAGAAGTTTCTGACGGTCGGATATGAAATTGTACGGAAAGAAGGTATGTTATCTTTAAGTTTATTTGCAAAGATTTGCATGTCTTCGATATCTCTGGTTGTATAAATGTTTATTTTTCTACATAGGTATTAGGTACACGTCACACGTGTCGAAGGTAAATGCGTAGCTTGTTGCGCATTTGTCCTAAAAATATTCTTTGGGTATCATTTGTCTCAGTTATTCCCAGAACAGCCCATAGATTCACCAATATTCACCATTTTATATATCATGGATTCATAATTGCAAAAATAAAATTATTCTATTCTATTCATAATTTGTCTACTGCGCGGCGCGACAATCGCGTTGGTTAGGGCGCGCCTAACTAACGCGATCGTCGCGCGGGTAGGCGATCCCGAACACGACCGTGTTCGCGTCGACCGAAAGCGTCTAATGAACGAGACGATAGCATAGCATCTTCGTGCGACTGTCGCTTGTATATGATCTATGTGCAAATAAAGCTTATCGGTCGATAATATTAATAACGCAAGCTTTATTACGATATGCGTCCCGATTCCTTGCACACAGCTGCGTTTTTATCGTCCGATATTTCTAACGTCTGCGTGTAACCTACTACAGGCCCCCGCCCGCACTACACCGTATTTACTAACGTTATAACGTGTGGCCGTCCTAATACAAGATGTACTGAAAACAGATAGATATCGCAATAACGCTTGCGTTATTATCGACCGATAAAAACGCGCCTGTGGGGGCTCTCCCCCGTAGGCCACTGCCTACCACACACCACAAAAGCGTAACGCTAGCGAAATTAACACCTCTCAAAATCTCTTATTCGCTTTCATAGATGCATATTACGGTTTGAATTTGTCCGACCGAAATATCAAACCGAACAAATAATTATCAAATCACAGTACCTAAATGACGTAAATAACGCCTTCTTCTTCTTTCACGTTCATCTGCGCCCACCCTTATAACACAATGAGGTTACAATATTGCCTACCTCATAATTATATTTTAACGCAGTCGATAATACTTGCTTGAGACAATATTAAACGCACAATAATATAAAGTATCTCGTCATTCACTTTGACCTCGCCAGCATAGGAAGCGATAAGAAACATAATTCAATGAACGCTAATCGTCTTCAAGACATCGACATTTTATTTTCATCATTCATTATTTATCTTATCAAGATTTTGACAGCGCCTTTATTTCGTAGCAGTAAGAGCCGATTTTGTAGTGAAAGTTTTTCTACTAATGTACTTAGGTACCTACTATTGATATGGAGACATGATTTATTTATTTTATTTATTTTATTTATTTTATTTATTTTATTTATTTTATTTATTTTATTTATTTTATTTATTTTATTTATTTTATTTATTTTATTTATTTTATTAAGTTTAACCAACGATTGTTTACACCAGTACATTAGCAATTTATTATTTATAATGAGATACAATTGCAGGTGCAAGAATTAATTATAGGTTAACACCGCTAGCACAAAAAACAGTGGTAAAACCATCCATTTTTAAATTACGAAATATTCATAAAAGTGAAAATTAAATTAATAAATTAGATTATAAATTAGACAAAAATAAAATAAATTAAGTACATTGACCATATACGAAGAAATTCAAACAACAACAATAACAAATACTGACTGTGATATGTAAAAAATATAAAAATATCCAACTCCATAAGAAAACAAGAAAAATCATTCAGACGTAACCGTTAATAAATAAAAATTAAAAATTTTAAAACAAGAAGAACAATGGAAACAAAAATAGACAACCGAATTCAATAAACAGAATTAATAAATCAATCAAATGATACAATTTATAATTAGATTTGAGTATCGATTAAATAAAATTACTGTACAAATAAAAATAAAGATAATAAAAAACAAAAAGCAAAATGTAAACAGCAATATCCTTACAGGGTGTGTCGCATGATTGTTTAATAAAATTACCTTGTGAACGTCGTAGTGACTTGTTGGACATACACTGCACTAGTGTAAGTGCGGTTCACAAGGTAATTTTATTAGCTATTGAGGATCCTGCATAACCTAGAAAGTATTTTTTTGGAAGTCTCCAAAAAAATACTACAAAGTGAAAAATTACTTTGTTTTCGGAAGTCGGCGTGTCTTTGGTTTTTGATTTCGGTTTCTGCCACCGAACCTAATGCGTTTCTATATATACTAAACTCTATCTATTATATATTCTATATATAATAGATAGAGTCGCGAATCATATTTTGATTAAGATATAACCTGATACTGACCTGAAAATTTCAAAAAACGTAAGATAATTTGAATTTCGCGGGCTACAACTGCGGATCCACATTAATATTAAACTATTTTTCAAGCTATTAACTACTTTTTTTGTTAGTGACGATTTCTACCAGTCAACTTAAAATACTTTTCAATTTTACAAACATTAAGAGTGACCAACCCTAACGCTCCAACGGAGCGTAGGTAATTATATCAACAAATAGGCCTAGTTGCCGTACTGTCCATATTATTATGTCTACTGTGCTCTTATATCTACTCGTCATAATAAATATGTACTTGAATTATTTTTTTTTGTAAAAATCGCGCGGTTATTGTTAAAAAAACAACACACCGTTCGTTCGTCACTGCGGCACAGTCGCGACTGTCTGCATCCCACGCGCATACCTCGATCGAGGCGCGTAGGTATAGCTCGCGCTTCGTCCGTTTGTATGAAGTTGGAATACCGTATACCGTGACTTAGGTGACGATGACGCAAGTTCCATGATTTTTGTTCACCGAAAAAGTGCTCAACGCGCCTAAAAAAGTTTTCACTTAAAAAAATAACCCGCCGAATGCATAACAACATTCTCCTTCTTTGAAGTCGGTTTAAAACATAATTCTGGGTCTACTATGTAAACATCGGCGGACATGCAAAACACCCATCTGGCTGGATACAATCCTGACCCCGCGGCCCCGTTGTAACAGTACCGATTCAACCAAGATTGTAACAAGAACAGAAACTCTTCATTGCAAACATAGTTACACAACATAGTGGCGTGAACTTGACGCTGACAAACAGACAATGCCCAATATTGCCCTGCCGAAACTACTGAAGATAAGATTTGACCCTCTTATCTCTCTTATGACCAAAACGACGTTTGACGAATGAATCCTTTCTACTGAAAGGATTCTTAGAAACACAACTTTTTTGAAAGTCTATCGGGCAGTTTTGAAGTTTGTGAGTGAACGAAGTTTTCGAGCATCAGCTATTTACCCACCAGATACAATTCCTAGCCTGGAGTATAACAGATCTACGGCCATAACTA
This sequence comes from Conistra vaccinii, assembly GCA_948150665.1. Lineage (NCBI taxonomy): Eukaryota > Metazoa > Arthropoda > Insecta > Lepidoptera > Noctuidae > Conistra > Conistra vaccinii. Next base: position 14,097,659 of record OX411324.1, on the reverse strand, counting down.
ATATCTCCCGCGTTGTTTGCTAGTCTCTGTTGACATTGGCCGCCGTGACCGAGATTCAGTCGGCAGGTTATGTCATAATCCTACTAGACTTAATGATGTTTCTGTATTTCCAGGTGTGCTGGCTTTATACAGCGGACTCAAACCAACGTTAGTGCGGACGATCCCGGCAACAGCCGCCCTCTTCGTAGTCTACGAGTACTCAAAGAAATGGATGCACCACTCCTTTGGAGACTAACCCAGTGGTGATAAGTGTTATAGTGGAATATTTAATTTATTTTTGAAATGTTATACACTAGGATTCGAAGGAATTTTGCTTACTTAACAAACTGATAAGCACTGTCTTGGTTCTAAAGGATCGAATTTTAAATAGAGTATGTACACAAGTTTGTACAAACCTTATTTCAGCAATGAATCAACAATAGATCGCTTCCCTTTTTACGAGTAGTACTTTTAAAGTAACTATTTATAAATGCCTTAGCGAGTAATTGCCGAGCCAAAAATCTGCCTAGCCCTTTCCCAACTATGTTGGGGTTGGCTTCCAGTCTCTTTGGATGCCGCTGAATACCAGTATTTTACATGGAGCGACTGCCTATCTGACCTCCACAACCCACAACCACTGGGTTGTGGAGGTCAGATAGGTAGTCACCAAAGGGTACCACGATACCCCTTTGGTAAGATAAGACTGGTTGTCAGACTTGTTGGGCTTAACATAACTACTCATAACGAATGACATGGCAGCCGGGACCAACGGCTTAGCGTGCTTCCCGAGGCACGGAGGGGTCTGGGTAGGAAATGTATGGTCATCCATACACGAACAATCCGAGTAGTTGCTGAGCAGTAACTATAATTTAAATGAAACTTAACAATTCCATAATAATCAATGCATTTAAACTAGCTAGTCCTATTACATCAGTGCGTTTTATAGTGTGATAACTTTGGTCAAGGCAGTATTTATCAGATGTTGTGGCAATATTCAAGAGCTAGGAGGGCTCGAAGTGATATACAAGTACCATAAATATGAATTAGTATGTATAAATGATACAAATAAATATTTTTTATTAATCTTTTCTGATTATAATTATTTTTAAAGCAAGTGTGTGATAGGTAAGTATTTTAAATGCATAGGTATGGTAGATAGATAGCACAAAGTTACTGCACCATTGTGCGTGCATGATTATTACTGCGGATTATTAAAATCATAGCGAAACCACTCATTCCGCAAAAATAGTCATGAGTAGCCATTATCAATAAAGATCAATATCCTAACGTAGTCGCATGGTAGTAATTACCTACTAGCACAAAAAACATAATAGTACAAGTACCACAGATGAATAGGTACAGATGGTTTACTCCGCGTTTTAGGTATGCAGCAACAAGTAGGTACGCGGCTGGCTCGACTTGTTTAATTCAGTGAGCGTAACGGAGTCAGAAGATGTAAGAGTTACGCGATAGAAAGAGAGGCAACTTCTAGGTCAGACTGTAGGTTGTATAATAAAGTGCTTGTAGATTTTTAGTAGTGAACTGTATAAGTACTGAAATTGTTTAATTAATTTTACTTAAAAGTACACGTCACAGAGAGAAGATTCTTAACTAGGTAATGTTACCAGTACATAAAAACTAGTGCGAAAATTATAAATGTTTGCTAATGCAAATAAGACTATAGTGTGTCTGCTGGTCACCGGTGTCCGATCCAGTAAGGCGAAGTAATAAGATCCATTTTATCTACAAATCCACCATAGAAAGACATTTTGCCACGACTGTTTTTTTTTTTACTGACCTACAGTAAAGTTGTTTCATTTATTTTGCAATATCTACCGATTTAAGAGGTCCTACAGATATAATAGTGGTTTATTATGTATGTTGGATTTGTCGATAAAATTGGTCATATTGCTTTGCCAAAATTCGAAGGCAATGTGACATCCACCAACCCGCACTGGGCCGGCGTGGTGGATTACGGCCCACTCCTTCTCACAGAGAGGAAGCCTGTGTCCCAGCAGTGGGAACATTAATAGGAGAGGGTTTATTCTGAAAGTTGGCAACGTCGCAAATAGATGTCAAATATTTCGCTGTTTTGATTAATTTGTTAATATTTCTGTATGAAAATTAAAAATGTGGCTAACTAGCGAACTAGAATATTGATTACGAAATGCAATAATTAATATCGTAACACCGAATAGTTAGTTTTAGATATAAAAAAGTATTTGGAAACTTTCCAAATGCCTTTTTACCTAAAACGGGTACATCATCAAATTCAATGTTATAATTGCAATTCATTTCTAGTTAGTTAGCCACATTTCTTATTTCCATACAGTATTATTTCCAAATTAATCGAAACAGGTAAATATTTGTCAGCTATTTACGGCGTTGCCAACTTTCAGGATGCACCCTCTTAACGGGTCGGACACGGGTGACCAGACATATTGTATATGTGAATTAGCGCTGTGCGACCTGAATTGCACTTTATTGTGTCGTAGCAAGAGTCTCTTTACATAAACGCATACGAAAATGCGATCACTGCGGCGCGGCGGGTCCGGCTCCAGCGGCACGTCTAGGTGCGCGACCGAAAATTCATCCCCGAAAAGGGTCATTGCTGATGAGAAATCCGATCGGACACAGAGCGGGCTTGTCTTACATATTGCAGGCGGTACATCTAAACTAATATTACTGAGAGGTAAAACTGTTTATATAAAATTATGTTCGTAAAAGATAATCTTTGGAACTACCTAAGTAGGCAACAGTGTAGCTTTCTAATAATTTGACATTTATTAGAAAGCCACACTGTTGCCGAGTGCCATAGGATATGTTTTATGTTAAAACCCGCGGTCGAAGTCGCGGGCACAAGCTAGTAGCTGATAAAAACAAGTTATTAACCGATAATTGTTATCTTCAACAACAATACACATAAATATATGTAGAAGAAGTCAGGACGTTTTCCAACAGATGTCTATGTGTTATCAGATAAACTGTGTGTATACGCATTATTAATTCGATTCGATGGTATGTTATATTTTCATATTTTACGATGTCTACGGTGTCTACCTACAGTTTTTGATGCAAACGGACCTTTTTGGTAGTATAAGGCTAAGAGCTAACGGCGTGGTTTTCACCCGCGCCCGCCGTGGTCCGGGATCTGCGGTTTTATTTCAAAACTCACGAGACCGGTGATTTGCGCGGTCAGGCTAAGATCTCACGGAGCGGTTTTCAGCCGCGCCCGCCGCGGCTGCGGGTGCAAAACAATGGTGCAAGCCGCGGTCATAAACCGCGTCGTGAAAATTAAAATCTAAATTTCCATGTACTTACTACGTGTTCCTACGAGTGTTTGCGGTGCCGCCACCGCGGCGGGCGCGGGTGAAAATCGCTTTGTGAGTTCTTAGCTTGAACGCAGCCGCCGCGGTTGAGATTATCACCCGCAAACTTGGCGGGTGATAATCGCAAGACGGGCGCAAAAATGGCGTCGGATTTCTGTACCCCCCGTCCCGCCGGCTACTGCGGTCGCCCGTCAGAGGAGGCGGGTGACCGCCGCCCGCACGATCCTACAAATTGCCCGCCGGTGCCGCGGGACCCGCAAACAACCGCGCGCGCCGCGGGTGAAAAACGCGTCGTGAAATGTGCTCGTACTTTTTGCATAAAAATCTACATCCTACTAAGCTGCGGACCCGCAAACGCGGCGGGCGCGGGTGAAAACCGCTCCGTGAGTTCCTAGCCTAAGTCTATGATTAAAACTTCAATTTAGCAAAGCTTTTTTAAAGTGTTTTATTCCTATACTCTATGAGTGTTGGAAAACAAACCAACTTCAAAAAGAAATCGTAATAAAACTTACTAAATTTTATAGATTTGTTATCTCATGTCATCAGACGATTATCAAGTACAGAACATTTACAAGTATTCTAGGAAATCTTTCAAAAAGAATAGGAGGGGCTCTCATGAAAACCTTTGTGAAACCAATTTCGAGGCGCCAGATACGTCACCAAGAAGTGATATTCGCTGTGATGGAAGAATGGACAGTAACCTGGATGCGCCCGGATGTAGTTGTGATATAGACCCCGAGGGCGAAATCGCCAATATTCTCCATAAGAAATGTCCAGTTATTACACTGGCGCAACGGCAACTGGCTAGGCTCTTGGATGAGACGGACAGACTACTGTGCGATAACACGAGATGTTGTAGGTTGGTACGGTTTTTTATACCAAATACGGCCTTAGTTATGTAGGTACGTACCGTACTTATTTTAAATTAGGTACCTACATTTAAAATTTAAATGTAGGTAGGTAGGTACCTCCTACCTTCCTACCTACCTAGATAAGGTTGAAAATAGTTTTTCTTACCTCATTTTGTTCTATGGGGAAATCTCCACCGTCAGGGGTGAACGAAGGGTTATGTCGGACTTCGACTCCAAACCCGCCGGTTCCTACTACTACCATTAGTTGTGAGCCCGGGAGATACTCGAACATTCGCACGCACCCCCGACTAGTTTCAGCCCGCCATGCCTGTAGCGGTCCCATGACGCACCGGCATCATAATGTACGGCAATCCCATGACCGCACATCCCCCAATAGCCTCCTGGTCGGGCTAGACTCTGCACTCTAATTGCGTAACACACGATCAATCACAATCTATTTCATTTTGACAGTTCAATAAAATCCATTGGATTATTTACGTTGTTGAGCAGACAAATTTTTCGAACATATGAAGCAATGGATTAGCAATATTCTTCAAAAATTTTCTGTTTGTGATTGATCTTGGTCGTGCAGGTCGAACAACCAGTCGGCCCCAAGGTCTCCAGGTGGCTAAGGATCGTTTAGCGCCCGTTGATGCCCCGCTGGTTAAAGCAGGTGGAGTGAGAGGTACGTATCATCTCCTTGCAAAAAGAAACGACAGCATCCCACGCGTTCTAGCTTCTGACCATGGACTGAACCGGGCCGCAGGCCGGAAACGCAAGGATAGGTATATTTATTACCTAACTGCCTCAACATTTACACAAAGTAAAAGTAATGTGGTAATTGTTTCAGATCTATATACGACTTCGTGTGTATTTGTAGAGAGCTTTTCCTTACTCAAGATAAATATCGAGTGGTCTTTGGAATGTTAATTGGTTTAGGTTTCATTCTGGGAGTTCTTTTTGGTGCTGCATCTTGCGGATCATACCTCGGTCGATTCAACAGCCCAATTTTAAGTTGTGTCGATAATTATTTTGCTTCTGACAGGTTTTCCAATATCGAGGACACATTTCGTAGCATAGTTTAGTTTAGAAACTACTTATTAATACCTATACCAACATGTACTTAATGTTTTTTTTACAAAAATCTTGTATTTCAATAAGAATATTTTAGATGATTATAGAATAGATACTGTTGTCGTACTCTTTAATTTACTATAGTAGGTAGGTACCTACAGTGGCGTAGCGTGGGCAGAGGGGGCCATAGCCCATGGCGGCGCAGATATAGACGCGGCGGCGGCGGCGTCAGCACCCTAATTACGTAATGCACGATCAATTTTAAATTGAAACCAATTGAAAAAGATTGCCAGTCCATTGCTTCATAAGTTCGCCAAAAAATATTGAGCAGATTTTTTTTGTCGAACTTATGAAGCAATGGACTGGCAATCTTTTTCAATTGGTTTCAATTTCAAATTGATCGTGCATTGCGTAATTGGGGGGCAGGTCACGATAGGATGCAAGAGCGAGTGTATCGAGCTCGACATTTTTAAGTTTATCGACATATGCAAAAAAGTTAGAGAACATAGAATGCATGACCGCGAGCGAAGCGAGCTCGAAAATTTTTGTAATCCACCTGAGATAGGTGCAATATCAGCAACTTTAGCATTCTCTGAGAGTCGATCTCAGAGAATGCTAAAGTTGCTGAAATTGATTCATTACAAAGTCGAGAGGATTACCATTATCTATACTAGACTGCGGAGATATCCTAGGGGCGGTCGATTACTTAATTGAGATTCTGGTTTCTCACATTTCAGGGGGGGGTTCGAATCCCCAACCCCCGCCCCCCTACCTACGGGTAAAATTTAAGAAAACTGCACCCCGTCACTCCACTATTAATATCCTAAACGCTAACAAATCCGTAATGAAGTTAATTATCGCGTGCGCTCTCTATGATCGTGTTCGAGCACGGAAGTAAATAGCGAAAGTCTCAATTCTTATTACGTTTAAAACTAAAGTAATAATTTTGATCTAGAGAAAAAATATGGCTGAATAATAAACTATATTTTCTTACAGTTGAATACTTATTTTAGACATTTTGTTTTTTAAACTTTGCCCCACAAATTGAAACGTTGGAATTTCTCCTATAATGTGGGTGCGTTCGTTTACAAACATTTTTAAAATTTTAAACTCACTTATATAAACAGCCAGACCCGGAACAACTACTAGTAAGTCATACAAATATTTTTTGTTCCGTTACCCGCGAAACGCAGCGCAGTAGTCGGTAGTCAATCGCTTAACCACTGCGGCAACCGTGCCGTCAAAACATAAAAGCATAGTATAGGATCTTCATTTTATTTAAATAAACTTAAAAAAAAAAGGACTATTGACGTCTCGATTCAGAAAATGAATCGAGCGAAAATGTAACAATTACGTTACTGTCTTGTAATGGAATGAAAATATACATAATCAGCCTATCTGCTGGGACACAGGTCACCTCTCTGTGAGAGGGAGTGGGCCGTAATCCACCACGCGGGCCCAGTGCGGGATGGTAGATGTCACATGTCTTCGAATTTTTTGGTTTCCTCACGATGTTTTCCTTCACCGTTTTGAGAGCAGTGGTGATGAAATTATTTACACAAAGTAAAGCGCCTGCTTGGGTTCGAACCCACGATCTACAACTCGTAAGTCGGAGCCGATACCACTGGGCCACCACTGCTCTGATGGAAATATACAATAAATTATAATTATATTAAAGTTTCATTTTGATCGTATGCATGACTGTTTCAGAATTTTAAAACAAATAACATACAATTTATGGAGCCTCCTCATGTTGATATTTAGCTACTACTGGCAAGATCATCACTATATAAAAAACTATTATAAACTTTTTTATGACTTATATTAGTGATGATTGCACTATAAACCATCTTAGAACAGACAAACAAAAATCCAGATAAGTGATACTGATAACCCTACTCATGATCAATATGGTACGAGGAATGTTAAAAATCAATTAAAAACATAGATTTCAGGAAATTTATTCTATTAAACAAATAAAAGCATTTCACCATAGGTGGAACTAACGGAAAAACGTCCTAAAATAGTATGGTAATTAATGTAATGAAACATGTTTTTTTAACATTATTGGTTATTCCAATTTGTTTAATATTAGTCCGTTTATTTAGCAAAGCCCTGAAAATTTTCACGATACAAATCAACACAAAATTAAATAGCAATAAACTTACAATAATTACAACATATTTTTAGATACCAATTAAATCTAAACAGTGAAATTATAATACTAAGGCTCTTGAGTTACTTCTCCTCGCACCATTCATTCTCCTTACGAACTTGGTCTTCTTCAGCTGCAGTAAAATCATTTTTTATATTGAATGTTTTGCGTATTTCTTCTGGAGTCTTACCTTTTATCATATTGGCTACAGTTTTGCAAGTAACATCCAGTAAACCTTTTATGTCTAAGTAGTTGGCAGCTAAAATTAGTTCAAAAAGGGTGCCTTGATCAACTTTTAAAAAATCTGCATCCCACGATGAGATATCATCTGTTCGTTTTTCTTTATTCTCGTCATCTTCTGGCAATGGTGGATCATCTTTGTGGTAGGTGGCCCACTGAATCACTTTCTTTAGTATCGCAGAATTCACGTTGGGTAATGGAACTACCTCCTCTTCATCATCTTCCATTCCTAAATCTTCTAACATTGTCTTGATTGTTACCGAGCATTTTGCAATCTCAACATCAACTGTAAAAATTTCACTGTCCGAAGATTGCAGTTTTATGTTAGGCATCTAAAACAAATCCAAAAAAAAACTTATAAACATACCAGGGTAAGGAAAATGGGACGCCATTTTACAATGTTCCCAGCTATTTTATAAATAGTGTCTCAAATAGTTATAACAATATGAGATAAGGTAATTGAGGAGCACTGTACCTTGGAATTTATGATAGGACTTCAAGCAGTATTGTACACTGGTCGATGAATTTAACGTGCGCGAGTATCACAAGTTTTAACCAAAATTGAAAATACAAAGGACAGGTGAACGAATGCTATCTCATTCACGTCACAGATAAAATTTCGTTTCGATTTTCGTAATATTTCTTCTGACATCTACTAGAGTAAGGAACAGGAGTTTGTAGAGATTTGCGAAATCTATCGATATCAAATTTAATAGAATTGAATAAGATATTTATGCTGGAAAACGTGTACATTATTATGAAAAATACACTTAATAAGTTTCCACTAGATTGTATCTGAATAAAATAATATGTATAATAAAAAAAAATGTGGGGTGATAAATGGGTCTTCTAGACATGCGTACTTACGCACGTCTATCACCCGTAGTAGTAGTAGTATAGACGTACGAGCAAGTTCGTGTGTCACCCTAAGTATGCGCTGAGTAAGTTCGCCGGCAACCCAACAGGTTTGAAATTTTGCTCGTAGCCCGCCTTGGTTCGTAGTTTCGTACGTCTGTCATCGCCGCGAGCCAGCATGTTGTTTCGTCATTTGTGTAATTTAATGTATGCTTAGTTTGGTTCAGAAAAATCGAAAACATCGCGATATAGTGTGAGAAATCTTCACGTGTGTCACCGACTGCGAGCAAGTAAGTTGGCGAACTTAAAAACCGCGGTCTTTAAGTACGCCTGTCTATCACCCACTTTAGAGTGTGCGCCACGTTAAGGCCCACGGAAAATTGTGGAACTACATTTTGGAAAATTTTGGAAAATCCACCGGAAAAGTCGTAAATACACCCGGGCGACGCCGGGCACGAACAACTCCCTCTGGTTAGTGTAGGGAATAAATTATAACGCTATTTGCTTTAAGTGGTTGTCAGAGTTTCGGGGTTCTAACTAGCGTTCTGTCATAGATCTACAAACGACAGCTGCGACCAACGGTATACTCGTAACGTGCTGTCCGAGATACAGAAGGGTCTCGACATGTAATGGATGTTCACCCATCCACGGACTGACCTCGGCAATCGTATCTTACCCTTCGATCAATCCCTGCGGCAGTCATTATTTAGCCACGAGCCCCCATTGAGATAGAAAATCTATGCGCGCCCCCTGTTATTGGTTACGGTTACTATTTAAAAATATGAATAGTCTTGCTGTTTTACCTGAGGTCACACAGACACAGTCAAGGGCGTCGCCAGCCTATGGCCCAGGGGGGGGAGCAAACTGATATATGGACTCTATATTATGGAGGATGGGATAAGTATGATTTGTAGGTACAGTCAACAGTCAAGAGCACGAAGCTTTACACTTGTAGTGCGACTCTTACCTCTACGGCGGCGCACAATGGGGCCAAAACCGATGCTGGTGGACATTAAATTTTTAACTGTAGGAACTGAGAAAAATAATAATTTCTATTTTCAATGTATGGATTGGTCGTTTTTCACAAAACTACTATGAACTTTAGAAGTGAAACCTAATAGGTATTATGTTTGGGCGTACCACTAACGCATAGATACGAATATTACGTCCCCGGACTCCGGATTAGACCCTGTTTAGGAGATATGGAACTTTAAAAAACCAAATAAAAGTCGTCCAAATAAACAAAATTCCATGGACACACTACACTACACAGTCACCGGTCTTAAATCACTCTGCAAATGCAGGCAGGGTTTAGGCGTGTATGTTGACAAGGTGGTTGCCTCCGTTGCGTCTTTAGCTTCTTCTTATTGTCGGAAGCTACTTTCTTCCAGTTCTGCGCCTCCACCAGGCTATGCTAGTAGGTAGAAACACGTGTCGTACGATCCCCGCGTGGGATCTACTTTCCAAGCCTGAACTGAAAGTATCAGTTGCCCGCACAAAGTTCTGTAATTTTAAGGGTTGTTTATAAAACTTACTAATTCCATGCGTAAATCACACTTTACCCCATTTTTTATGGCAATAGTCTGTTTTTTTTCTGAGGGATGTTACCAAGGACCCAAGGAGCCCATCGATAAAATTATAAGTTAGTTACCGTTTGCGCGATGTGATTTTTTTCATAAAATATAATGTACGCACATCACTAATGAATGGAGTGCACGAAAACATGGTTGTTTTTCAGCTTTCCTTGGAGATTAATTTGAATATCAATATGATCAGTTTGATTCAGTTTTGATTACTGTTAAATAATTATGAAGTAATTTATTAGAATTTAAAATTAAACATTTAGTTATGTATGATTTATGTAAATAACCTAGCGGTTAGCGTCTGAAAGTGCTTCTAGATAGTGAAGTTGTTATTAAAAATAATCATGAATTTTACCTACATTCAATGATTTAAGTAAGTGTTATTAATAGCTGAATAGTTGTTCTTTATTGTTTAGTATTTTTTTTATATTTGAGTAATTCCAAAGAATAAAAAACAGTGTCAACATTTTGACGTGTCGGTTTTGGTTTTCGTGTTCGGCCGCCATGTTTGTCCTTTTATAATAATTTAGAAATTGAGAGATATATGGGTAATAGAATATTACTTTTTACTGCTGATGAGAATGCTAGTATTAGAATTAGCTATATATTATTGAAGAATTCCAATCGTTACCGTGTTCATCAACATGAAAAAATGATGTGTGTAACTACAGCTTTCGCGTCCTTTGTTATTCAGGTATTCAGGATGGTTGTTGGATCAGCGACGTACCCAGGGAGGCAAGTGCTCCACAAGATGCAACCAATGGGCATGACTCCCCGTGAGCTGTCAGAGTACGATGACTTGGCTACAGCACTAATTGTGGACCCATATCTTGGCATCACCACACACAAAATGAATGTTCGATACAGACCATTAAAAACAAATAAAGAAGAGCTGAAGAGTATTATTAAGGAATTCATCCAAACACAGGATTACAATAAAGCATACACTAGACTAGCAAATGGTGAATGGATGCCAAGACATTTTAGCAAAAATAAACACCAACAGAGCAAGCTGAGAGAACATGTTAGTATTAATTTGGTAGACTTCCTAATCTTGTGTATAAATAACTGAATGAGCCTGTATTGAGTTTTATCTTGAGATTTAAACTTTTGTGAAAACCATTTTCAATAATATTGCTAGGTATTTACTATGACATTGGGTTAAATTTTCTTAGCTCTTGATACTAAATCATTAGGTAATTGTTGAAAACAAAAACTTAATATTTTTTTTTGTTTTAATGATTATTCACTAATTTTTTTTAATTATTTTTTATTTCAGATTAATCGTTATTTGCGAGTGTTCGATAAAAAAGCGGGCTTTGTTATTGAGCCATGTTATAGGTACTCTTTGGAAGGTGGAGTGGGAGCCAAGATTTCGACAACCAAAAAATTTTTCAAGCATGAGAGAATTGATTTTCTTGTTGGATGTATTGCTGAGATGACCGAAGAAGAAGAAAAACAATTACTTCATCCAGGAAAAAATGATTTCTCTGTAATGTATAGCTGTAGAAAGAATTGTGCCCAGTTGTGGCTCGGTCCTGCGGCATACATTAATCATGACTGTAGACCGACTTGTACTTTTGAAGCTACGGATCGTGGCAAAGCTTTTGTTCGTGTGCTGAGAGATATTGAAGTTGGAGAAGAAATAACCTGTTTCTATGGAGAGGACTTTTTTGGAAATGGTAACTGTTATTGTGAATGTGAGACATGTGAAAGAAGGGGGAAAGGTGCATTTTCTGTTCAAAATGCACACAATGATGAGCAAGCAACTAGATACAGATTTCGAGAAACTGATAATAGAATTAATAGAACAAAAGCGAAACAGTCACAAAAAAATGAAAATGGCAAAATCCCTGAAAAATCTCGAATATCTAGTAGGCAAAATTCTGATATAGTTTCTCCACTTAGCATGAAGGAAATGAAGCAAAAGGGTTTAACAAAATATGATGCTGAACTCTTAATAGCCCAAGGTTGTATTGCAGATGTTGTAGATGGAACTGTAAGTAAAGAGGCACAGGGCAGTAGAGAATCTTCAGCTTCCAGTCGAGGTGAAAGGTTGCGGCGACGGACGGATAGCAATCGAGCGACGAACGGCATGACAATGATATCTGCGGCTAATGTTAAGCAGCGAGCACCACCGTCTCGCTGCTGCAGCACCACTAGTTCACGCAGTAGTCGCGACTCCCATACAGGCATAGTTTTACGAAGTCACAAACGCTTACTTGATACCTGCACACAATCTACTTGTCCTAAACCTAAAAACACATCAAAACAAGGTACTGATGTCAAAATTGATAGGAATCTTACTACACCAAAAGAAGAGACAGAGTCGAATGTTTTAGATACAAATAAAATTAATATTAAAACTGAACCAACACATGACAGTCAAAATGAGAATATTGATTCTGTTGATATTACAGACACACATATAGAAAAACCAGAGAATAATTGTGATACAAAAGAATCTCTATTACAAAGAACAGAATTTGGTATTCCTACTACTACTGAAGAAAAGATTGAAACTTCTGTAAGCGATTCCAATGTTCAAGAACAAAAGGTTGATAATAAATGTGTAAGTGACAATGCTTGTGTGAAAAGTGAGATATATGATTTTAGAGAAAATGTGAATCCAAGTGAATCAAAAGATAGCAAACAGAACAAGAATCCAAAAATAGAAGTTACAAGTAGGACTGAGGAGTCCAAAAAAGAAACAGACTCAGGACCACCATGGTTGGCAGATAATTCAAATAAAAGTAGTGAATGCCCATGTACACCTCCGCGGCGAGGACTAAAACTCACATTACGAGTGAAAAGGAGCCCTGTAGTGGAGGAAGTAATGGATTGTGGTAATACGACGGAGGCGACTGAGTATGAAGTATTACGGCTAGAGGGCGTTGACCCAGAGACGGCGCGTCGCCTGAAAAAACGACGTCGGTCTAAGGAGCGTCACCGCAAGCACAGCCCCATCCGTCCTCTGCCTCCAATGAAGCGCTTAAGATTGATATTTGGCAATGAGAGTCGTACTATTGATTTGCCAACTGCTATTTCAGCAGACTGACAGCCGCAACTACCTTATGGTTATTTTTCCACCGTTATTATTCAATTATTAGTTTAATTGACACTGATTAGGATTATTTTATCTAGTATTTATTTTGGTGACGTGAAGTTCTGACATTTGAGTAATGTGTGATAAGCATCAGATTTTATTTTGATGATTCCATGATATACCTATTTATTAAAACAGACTAAACAGTTTTTATTGATTTCATTAGCGCAAATTCACTGCATTATATCCCATAGATTATGTGTCAGGCATTTTCACGATCGTCAAATAAGTTGATCTAGACTTAGTATCTGTTAAATAAACTAATGTTATTCTGTTACTGTACAAAATAAAGTTTTGTGTATTGAAAGCCAGATACGACTTATTTGACTTACAGTGAAATAAGTCCTGGTGGATTAAACTGCCATTTGGTAAGAAAAATACATTGTTGCTGGGAATATTTTTTTAATAATAAAATTGGGAGCATTGTTCTTACCATTTTTATTTGTGTTGACACTTTGTTGACTTGCTACAGGTAGATCTCATTGCATTGTATAATTTATTGTTCTTGTATCAATGTCTTAATGAAATGTGTATATTGAATATGGATAGTATGGATATTTCGATGAGCTAAAATAAATTCTCTATTTAAAGAGTAATTATTATTATTAGTAATATGTAGTGGTAAATCTTCAATGTGAACAAGGGTGTAGTTTCGAGACAGGATTCAATCATTTCCAAAGTCAGAAGATTGTGTAGTATGCATGAAGGCAGACATGAAGAGAGCTTTATTGAAAATCTGTTGGATTATAAATTGGTAAAATTCCACATTGTAGAAATTAATTAAATTGAGCTGAATTTATGAAATAACATTTTATCCAATTTGGTTCTAATATTGATAAATTTTCACAGGCAAAATGTGAATACTTACCTAATGTTAATATGTACAGTTTCATGTTGATTTTTATTATAGGTATGGGAAAGAAATGTAGCCGCGACAGGTGTTACGCTTGTAAAAAGCTGTTCAGCAGTTGTAGGAAAATAGTTTGTATATAACAGTAAAATTAATGATTATAATGTTGGAAGTATTTGAAATACATAAAATTTAGGGACAACTTTAGAGTGTGGGTACGTTTATGACTAAACAGGGGTTCAGTTGAGTAGGAACTGAAGCAGATCCGTATTTACAAAAGATTGAAAGAGGAAGACTGCATTTAAGGTTGCACTAATCGATTTTTTTTTTCATTCAAATTTCGGGATGGTATTACTCCACTGTTTAGCATTGTACATCCAAAGTTGATGATAAATATCGTTTTGACTCATTATTAATTTTGTTTGTGCGGAAACAGAATAGTAAAATAAAAAGCCATTAAAAATTTATGAACCAACAAAGATTCGTTTTTCTTGCTAATTTTAACGCAACTTTGGGCATAAATAAGTAATAAAAGAAGTGTAAAATCTCCAAAACATAGTCGGCACCGACACAGCTCAATTCTCGAAGAGTTCAATAAACTATAATTGTAATTGATTTATGCAGTGGTTTTTTCATAAAACTCTATTTTCCAAGGGACTTTTCGTAATGTTTGACGCGCTGGTTTCACTAAAATCGTCCGAAATGGTGTTTGTGTGCGTGCAAATTAGACGTTGTGCGTGTAGACTAGCGTCTAACCGCTTATCACTGATACTATCTCTGTCGGACGCCATGCCAGGTGAGACAACGTAATTGTTGAATTTGTTGACCGCGCCCACTAGTGAGTTCGAGCCTGCGACTAGTTCAACCTTAAATCTTACTTTTGTCAGTGCTCTAAGGCTAGTTCTATAGACGCGACAGACTGAATATTCATTAAATAGTTAGCTTCAAAGGGAAAAGGTGTTTATTTTACACATAAGTAATTAAAATGGAACAATGTTGTAGAGCATCATTGTTAATGGAATACAGTCTAAAACATTTAAATTACAAAATTTTATTATCATTACTTCTGTTGTTCCATGATCACCTGGGGGTTCAATGAAATATAAAAGTAATTCGATTCATATTTTTTATTTAGGTAGTATATCAAGCATATTTATATTTGTTATTATTACAAACAACAATATATTGATAGCTACAATGGGTCATTTTAGGATACCCACAAATATTAATAACACCATGTACCTACCTCTAAGAGTGGTCATTTTTACAAATTGTAGAATAATTTGTGTACTTTATAATTTACAAGTATTGGCTGTATTAGAAAAATGATGCACACAACTTAACTATGTGGCTGGATTGGTAATTCTGCAGTTATTTGTGAATTGCTGGTTTTATGACTAGCTAGTGTGATATTCCTCATTGGAATAGTGTATGTAAGAAATCTGTACTTTAGATAAAAACAAGTTGCATGTTGTTGACAAACATGAAATATTTTTCATTTCAATAATTATCACAATAAATTGCCTCAAGTTTCTTTCTAAAAGTTTGTTTAATTTGATGCATATATTCGAGAATTTAATAGAGGACCCTTATTGATGACAAAATCCATCATCTCCCTAAAAAATAAACATTTCATGGAAGACAGGATTCTATTTTTATGGGTTTTTTATTTTCATTACAAGAGTTCCATCATCACAATTTACAAATAATCGCGTAATTAATAACGAAAAATTTAATACTTTTGAGTTAGTTTATTATCAACTTAATGCAATATTGACATTGGTATGCCCATTCTCAATTATAAGCTGTGACTTCTTTCGGGGATGGCTGTTGTTGTCATTCTGCTTTAGTGTCCATACCTGTAACAATAATATCACACATAAGGCAGTGCTCAATAAAATTGGGGGGTTACCACTCTACATATAAGTGAGGCCATCAAGTGAGACAACTATTACCATTCTGTATTTTTGACAACTTCTGAAAATTTACTTTAATTATAATGTGAAGGCCCATTTACACAATGCAAGTTTCTTGCCTGTTTCATACAATCAAAAGACTTCCATCATAAAGAAATTGTTTAGACACAACAGCTATTTTAATGCATCAAATTATTGAGTTAATCAACAGGCAATTAAATTGCTTCCAGTAAAAAATCAACCTAAAACATACTTACAATCTTCTTTTTTTTTAAACTATTCTGATTGCTATTCTTGAAGCCTTTAGTAACCAACTGACTCAACTCAAGTGATAAAAATGTTTATCAGTAAGGTATGTAATGATGAGTTGTCTCAAGTGCAGGGTGTAGGACATCCCAAAATAAAATCTATAATAGGTATCCTTGACCTTGCTTGCACCATATATCCTAATACAGGTGCTACATTTGCTGAACAAGAATCTAACAGGTAAATGATGAGTTGTCTATGAACAAATTGACATAACATTCTGAAATAAATAAAGTTACATCTACTTACTTCTGGAATTCCCATTCTCTGTTGTCTAGAGGGCAAACTTGCCTAGTTTTAAGCCAACGTGAGATGCAATGGAAGTGGAAAGCATGCTGAAAACAAAAAATGTATGTAAGACCATCTGCCGACAACCGAAAACAATAGAATGAGAATAATTAATTGGCCTTACATTACAGACACCCCAGGCTACTGTGCACTCCTCACTGGTAGCTGATGCCTGATTGGCTTGGCATTCTATGCACAAATCCATTATATGGTTACGGCAAATCGCGCAGTTATCGACCACAATATCTGTAACATAGGTATAGAAAACAGTCGTCACATGAGTTTTTATATGACTGATCAGTCGCTAGTTCAATAATGTTAACTTCTTTCTTACCCCAAGCCCATAAAGCGACAGCATTCCACTGAAATCGAAATGAAATCAATCAGAAACAAACACAACAACAAAGAAAATATAGCGCACCGTTACAATGAGTTTGCGAAATGTATAGTTACCTTTTTGACTTCAAATCTCTTTTTGTCACCTTTTCCGCTACTGGAAGAAGCCATTTCGACTTCTTCTTCATCTACATCCATTACAGAAGCCATATTTTTTCAGAAATACCTTATTTTTTAATTCTAAAATGAGGATTGTTGTACACAAATTTGACAGGAATGACAAACGCACAACCGAGGTTATGTACTGTATTTTTTTTAACAATTTGTGTAGTGGGTATCAGGCTTTTCGTATTGGCACAAATGTTTATTTTGAGAGAAACGTGGTGTGGATCCAAAGAGTATAATAATATGTGGATCTCACTTCCGATTTTGAAATTATGAAATCTTCATCATCAAACAGATTTTGAAATAACTAGGGAGCCCTTGACCTCTGTGACAAAGTGCTGCAGCATCGATGGATAGAACGAGGAGCTTGAATAAATCTTATTGTAATCCATGGAATTAGTGTATACCTACACATGTAATGTTTTTGTTGTACAGACGCCAGCACATCAACCTACTCCAATCTGTCAAATTTTCCCAATCAACATTGAACCTTATTGTTTAGCGATAAAGTTGAAAATCTATTAAAGAAATTTGACAGTTTGTAGTAACTTGATGTGCTGAGTCTGTACTTTAATAAATAGTACACACTAATTCCATGTGGATAGTTAATTAATTACAATATACACACATCAAAAGTGTCTAGGGATCAACATATATTTTTGCAATAACTTTTCTCCTGATTGATATTAATTAAAATTTTCTTTAAGGATTCATCAAATAAAGTGTTTTCGTTTGTCACAGTAACGATAAACCAAGTCACCTTTGCATTAATAAAGAAATTTGCCATTTTCCTAATAAAGGGATTTTTGACATTTGAACCACTAACATTAAAGTTCGAAAAAAAGACTGAAATAACAGTTTTCTTTAAAATTTTATTGGGTAACTTAAACAATTAATAATCCGTGTTTCTACCGCGAACACTAACAACACAAGAACATCGGTTTGGCATACTCAAAATGAGTTCATCCAAATCACGCTGTGGAATGGCCGCCCATGTTCGTTGCAACAACAAAAAAAGGTCTTCTTGCGACTGGATACCCTCCATATTCGGCAGAGCTCTTCTCTGTAGCATATCCCATGCATGCTCAATCGGGTTCAAGTCTGGCGACTGAGCAGGCCAGGGCAGGACATTGATGTTAGCTGCGGCGAGAGTCTGTCTTACAACTCTTGCGGTGTGCGGTCGTGCATTATCTTGCATTAACTGAAATAAGGGACCGATTTGCACTTGTAGAGGAACGATGACGTCTGATACAATCGTCTCAGCATAAATTTGAGCGTTGAGGTTGCCTCTGATCCAAATCAACTCAGTTCTTCCGCCGATCCAAATACCCGCCCATACCATGATGGTTCCACCACTATAAGGATGGACTTCCTGGCAGGATTTTAATCGCTGTTGGCGTCCAGGGGTTCTCCAGTGTCGTATACGTCTTGTATCCGGTCTCATACCAAAACGAGACTCATCAGAAAAGCACACGAAACGCCATTGTTCTTCTGCCCAATTTCTGTGTTCAAGAGCCCATTGATATCGAATCCTACGATTGTGCATTGCTATAGGTGGTACCCGTAGCGGTCTTCGGGAATGAAGGTTCACTTCATGCAAGCGGTTTCTGACTGTTTGGTCGCTAATTAAGTTCCCTGAAGAGTGATGCAAGCCTCACGGCTAACATCATGGCGGTTATTGTTGGAGCTCTTCGAGCTAAGATTTGAATGTATCGGTCTTGTCTCCGTGTGGTGCAGCGATACCGTCCTCCATGGCGCTCAGCCACGGTACCAGTGCTTCGGTAACGTGTCCAAAGTCGACTGATAACACTCTGACTTGTATTCAGAGCTAAAGCCACAGTACGTTGCCGGGAACCAGCTTCTATCATTCCCACGGCTCTGAGCATTTCTTCCCTGCTTAAATGACGTCGCTGCTCCATAATAACGTTGGTTTTAATCAGTAGTAGGGAAACAGTAGCACTAATAATGTCTTCAATGCGTTGTATGTTTTTATAGGGAAAATATTGACAGCTGATTTTCATCTTTTACTCGAATTTGATTCACAGTTCCTGATTCAAATTATGAAATGCACCAAAAAGGATCCATATAAATTTATAAAATCATAAATTTATTACAAAGCCACATCTCAATCTCAAGAAATCCGCATAAAAATGCTTGATCCCTAGACACTTTTGATGTGTGTAGATTCGAGCCTAACCTGTTTTCAGGTTTTGCAACGTGCGTCAAGAACTCAAGACACTGTCGTTTTTCGTCGTGCACCGTGCGTGTCCTTGGCGGGCCGTACCCTTACAACAAGATGGATGGTGAATATGGCGCTATACGATTCTATCACAATCATTCTGCCCACAAACAGCGCTACAAGGTTCTTTTGGTGCGTGGCGTATTCGCTAACTAAATAAGCTTGTTTTAAAGTTAAAATCATGTTATTTTCATTGTATTCATCCATTATAAGGGAAGTTAATTAATCACACACATCCTGTTTTATTTTTAGTAATAATTTAAACTGATGTTTTTGAGTTTGTGTTGTCCGATCATATAACATAGCCACTTCACTGTACACTGTACAGTGCAAACAATAAATGCTTTTCTGTTGACATACATACGGCTAGAAGGAATTATTATTATTTCCTTAATTTCAATAAATAGCTGCCCAACGAGAGCCTGCTTAGGTGTTGGTCGAAGCTCTTGGCGATTAAGTCATTGGCTGATACGACTACCGGCATAATGATCCCATATGTTGACAACCTCGCGATTCAACTAAAGATAGGTACTTGATTTGGGTATCTGCACACAGCGGGCGTGGCGGGGCGGGGCGGCGACGATGCGCTGGCGCGGCGGCATCGGTCACACTGCGTCCCGCCGCGAATTGAGAGTATTTGAGAGAGAAAAAATTAAAATAAAGTACTTATACAGTTATAAGTTAAAAGTAACTAAGTTAGTTAAAGTAACTTATAAGTTATTAGTTACAGTTATAAGAGAGAGGGACGGCTCTGTGTGGAATCGTCCGTAATATCTAGTACATTACAACTGCTCAGCGTCACGTCGCCGTCCCGTCCCGCCACGCCACGCCACGCCCGCTGTGTGCTGAGACCTTAAGGTATCTTTCTTGGCTTTCACCATGATCTAAGATAACACGAGGTTCCCGTCATGCGAGACCGTTAAGTCAATAATCATTGCGCGCCGATCTATACAATCCATCACCACTATACTCGTAACAGGCTTAAGGCCAACAATAGTCCTATCAGTGATGATGGATCAGTCCCAGTACAATTTGATATTTTCATTTTCGAGAACTTGGTAGGCCACATACGCAATGCACATACTTATCTGTAGTACGGCACTTCCGATTCCACAAGCCTGTATTTCAGAGCAAGTTGCTGATGGAAAATCCTGGGTACAAGGTTGTGTTTATGCAAGTACTTAGGTACTTTTCGTTAGCTAGACGAGAACGCCCGGAGATAATGTGTCGAATTGATTCTCCCGGACGGTGGCATTCTCAACAGATGTCAACCGTGCCATCCTTCACAACCGGTAATTGTTCGTCATGATAATTTCGTACCTAGTCCACTGCGACCACATCTCGATGCATCCCCATATCGTCCATAATTGCACAGACAAAACCTATGGTTTTCCCAAAGAGGTTACCGAAACGCAGATAGGCTACGGGCGCTAGCAAATCTACATCGGATCCATGTAGGGCCCGGAAAAAGCGTTCATGAAGCTCCTTTCTCTGCGATACCTCCCTGCGATCGTTTGTGTCAAGTACTACAGGCTTGTGCCAGTTATCTTTAGCCAAGGAGAGCGGGATGAGGCCCTTGTCAACCGCGACCACATCTCAATATTCTCAATGCATTCCCATGTCGTCGGCTTCTAGGAAATATTCCCTGAGGCTGCATATCTTGCGATTGAGGAGGGTCTTAGCGTTTAAAATGCTTCGACCTCCACATTTTCACGACATATAGTCTCATTACCGATGACCGACCGTGGATGATGCATTCGATATGCAGTCAGCAGCATACGGACCCCCTATCCAGGGCGTCGAGATTGTCCGTGTGGTGCCAGACTTACAGAATCGCACTACCCTATTTCTTCCCATGGGTGTCGTAAAAGGCGACTAAGAGATTACTAGAGAATGGGCAGCAGCGTTCTCTATGCACTATTAACACCATACTGCGATCGCCAACCCACCTGCCAAGCGTGGCGTTTATGGCAACCCCCCCTACAAATGACAAACACCACAAACAAACAGCCCCTAGTGCCCGGCGGCCTACCTACCCTTGGCTACGGTAGCGGTCAAGGTCACGGTGAGGCAAAGGGTGCAAAGAATCCCCGGAAGAGATCCGGCTACCACAATCACCGGAAACTGGACCTGGCAACATACAACACGCGTACACTCCGGACCGACGAGAAGATCATAGAACTCGAGGAAGAACTGAGCAGGTTACGTACGATGGGGTACAGTCGGGTTATCTGAAGTCCGAAGAGAGGGGGAGGACTCGATAATCCTTAAATCCGGAAACTTGCTCTATTTCCGGGAGGGCGACCAGCAGTTCTAGGGTGGTGTCGGGTTTATCGTCCACAAGTCCCTTGTGAGCAACGTGGTGAACATCGATACCCATATTCTAAGTCAAAACCTCATGATTTCCTCGACTCGACTCAACCTCACTTAGGTAGTTTGATATTCATAGTTGCAATTTTACCCCTCATCATAAACAGATTCTTCACTCGAGGTGAGTTTGAGTTGAGGAACCATCTGTCATATATAAGGTACATCGCGATCTACCTTGAGGAAGTTTTTAAAAAAAGGCGTATTTTATCCGATTTTCGTAATGTCATTTGAATAGTTTCTTGAATATTTCTACGATAATCCATACAATTACGTATTACGACGCTAATTACGAGATGCCGAAAAACAAATTGAGTTTTATGATGAAAATGAAAATTAGTTTTAGAAGCGGAAGGCTTCTAAAACCAGTGGACGACGATGGCTGTAAACTCTAGTTGACTTACGAAGTCGATCACGGAGCAGCCACAAGAAACACCGTACGGTGTTTCTTGTGGCTGCTCCGTGATCGACTCCTGCAAGCGAGAATCTTTGAGCTGCAGCGCTAGTGCTCACCATCGTCATGCATATTTCCCGGTTGTACCTACAGACATTGAGAGAGAAGGAGCCATGGTCTAATCAGTGCCGAAGCAAGGGCTTTGCTGTAGCTGACGTGAATGAAGCTGTACTATAAATTTTAAGTCCTTTATCCTCGACGTTCCCGTGTTGCAAAAGGCTGGCGTCCATACACCCGAATTTCACCAGGCGGGAGTTGCATGTAGATGTTACAGGGAAGCATTACCAAACCCAAGTGTGGTGTGATAATAATTATGTGTTTATGGTATAATATAAACCCAAGTCTAATTAGTCTGTGATGTATTTATGTAAAGGGTATTTTGTCACCCAAATTATTATACATAATGCTATTATTATTGTATTACAACAGGTCCAGAAACATGATGCAGAATTTCAAAAACATTCAAACAATAAAGATTTCAAACATGTATAATTGTTTTTCAATATCAAACTTATAACTAACAAAAATACGGCTTATCTAAATATATAAAAATCAATGCCACTTTTCGTTGTAATTTTATAACTCGAGAACGGCTGGGCCGATTTGGCTGATTTTGGTCTTGAAATGTTTGTCGTAGTCCAGGGAAGGTTTATAGGTAGGGTATGTAGGGTAGGTAGCCGTAGATAAGTACTTAAGTGCTACCCGTGCGAAGCCGGGACGGGCAGCTAGTACATTATAACTTTGCATTATAAGAATCACTAGTTTACACGATTAGTCGACGCCATGTGTGACGCGCTGTTTAGTAGCCAGCTTAGGAATCGCCGGATCAAATCAATCAATAAAATTTTGACCTTGAGTTCAAGGTCAATGACCCCAAGGTCAAGGTCAATGCCCTTAAGGTATCCCATGGTGTTCCTCCGCCCTACTACTCCCACATCCCACCGAATCCCGAAGGCTTGATTAGGCGATGGTTTTTGGTGAAATTTTTCTAAAGCTTTTTTTCATAGTGCCCCGTTTCGTATCCACTGACCGCCCATGCAACTTTTTTAACTGCTGGACTCGCCATAGTCGTTGCCACCGAGTTTAATTTATATTTCACGATCAACTCTTGAAGACAAATCTTTTCAGAGTCACTAAAAAACTGTCTTCCAGTTCCAGACATTTCGAGCAAGTAAAACTAACACACAATACGACGACCAACACAGCACAAATATTTTAGGAAACGCTAATGAAGAAGTGTTTTTACGTTCCATTCTCAAGTGGCTTGAGACCTGCACCTTATTTTTTGTCAACGACACAGTTTTTAGGTCAAGTGGTTAAATATTACAGTTTGTTTATTTTCATGAGTTTACTTTCATTTGACAAATGTGACACTTCAATTTGAAAACCGCGCTCACAGACTGTTTAAAAATAAGTTTAGCCAATATAATAAACAGAACATTCCTCCAAATGATGACGTTTTCGTGACGTATCACCTCGACTCACACTCATTCAAGGAACCTCATAATTTCCTTAGTCTTATGATTATGAATACCGATTTTGAGGATCTTTCGAGGCACGCCTTGAGGTCTCCTCGACTGAGTTGTGAGTCGAGGAGGTTTCGAGGCTACGACTTAGAATATGGGTACGAGAGTGTGTCGACCAGGGTGTCGAATACATCGTAACTAGTTATTACCTACTCTGAGAGCGTAACAAAATCTTTGACAGATTGTAACTTTTGCATGCCTATTGGTAAAGGTACAATAAAATATGGCTGAACTGCACCTATTCCATTTAAAACCATATAAAACCATGTACCTACCAGTGGTGTCAGATTTTTTTTCGGCCAAAGCTGGATTTGAACCATTTTGAGTAAAAAAAGCGGGACTCTTTCGTCGAAAGCGGGATATAATAAGAAAACGTAAATAATCAGTAATTTTAATTTTTTACTGATTATGCTTTTATTTGAGTTTCAAATTAAGTTTACAATGATAATTATAGATAGCCATAGAAAATATACAGGGTGGCAGGGACATCGACGCGAAGCCGGTTACCATGGATTCAGTACATGGTTCTGAACCCCCCTGCGTTGAAATTTTTCATCGGTTATTAAAAAAAAATCTGCTGTTTCATAGAAAAGTGCAATACCTACGCGGTCAAAATGTATGGAACAGCTGATTTTTTTTTTAATAACCGATGTAAAATTTTATACCAGGGGGGTTCAGAACCATACTGAATCTATGGTAACCGGCTTCGCGTCGATGTCCCTGCCACCCTGTATATTTTAATAAAAAAGGTCGCACACCTTCACACAGAAGTGATAACTTAAAGTAATCCGAATTAAACTATTGCTGCCGTATGCGTGAGAGAAAGGGAAGCCAGACAGACTGGCGCCGTAACGCGTTACGTTACGAAGCGGTTTAACCTCCCATAAGAAGTTATCATTTCAAAATACGTTACTATGCTAATAACTAGGATCACTGTCTGGTTTAACCTGTAATGTAAGGCTGTTAGGTAAGTCTTTAGAGTGATATGAAACAAGTAATAAGTACATTACCATTTACCTTACAAATTACTTATTTATTCGTCTATCCCTAAAAAGTGTCGGACTGACTGAACCTGGCCCACGCGGGACGTTTAATTTTGAACAAAAAATCGGGACGTCCCGCCAAAATCGGGACGTCAGGCAACGCTGGTTCATACCCATATTTGCAAAATATCTTTATCTTTTTCCGTGCCCCATGAACTGCTCAGATAGGTATTACCTTTCCGAGTGGCTGATACGAGGTATTCTTGTAATAGGTAGTTGTAATACAACGTAATTATTTTATAACAGCTTATTAACGTTTAGTGTTCTATTATTTACTACATGTGTGTTATCATTTTACGCCCTAAATCTGAAATGCAACATATCACTTAAAAGTAGTTAAAAAAATTAAAATAAAGCGAAGCCAGCGGCAAGTTGGTCGCTTTCCATCCTAATCCTAACTAATAATATAAGCCCAGGTAGGGACGGGCGATTTTTTTCGGACGGTCTCATCACTGGATTTTCAACGCTCTGCTTATCGCGGAGAGTTGAAAATCCAATAGTGTGTCTTTTCGACGCACTGGGTTGGACTTTGTAGTATTTTCAACTCAACGCTCGGCGCACTGGATTTTCAACACCGAGAGTTGAAAATCCAGTGCGCGCGCGATATTTTTTACGTCAGTGCGATGTGGGCTTAATGAAATAGTGAGTTTGTTTGTTACGCTTTCACGCTAAAACGGCTGAAAGGATTTGGATGAAATTTGATACATGAGTAGACCATGATCTGGGTTAGGACATGGGATACTTTTTATATCGATATTCCCAAGGGATCGAGACTTATGCGGGTGAAACCGCGGGGTGCAGCTAGTATTAACATAAATAGTGAATTGGTTTTAAATGCTTTATAGCCATATTCATACTATGGAGAACATAATTATTCGCAAAAATGGGCTCTACTTAATAGAGGTGTGTCCAGAAGTGGAGCACTCACATGAAATGGTGTCACACATTGAAGAAGCTACCTGTTTATAATAAGAGGCAGAATAAAGTATACGATCAGAGACACTATTTTCACCTAGTTGATAGACAGTAACAGTAACTGTGCAATCGACTAAGATAAAGAGTGTATGACAACGCTCATTACGAGCAATTAAAACACTCGTGTACTTTTAAAATTGAAACTTTTCGTGATCTTGAGTAAATACCGTGAAATGGTACCATAGACGAAATTAGATTAACTAGAATAGTTTACTAGTGAAATTCAAATAATCTGATTAGGCAAAGTACTAGTAGGCCAAATTAGAGCATTTTACGGTATGTCATGTATGTTTGTAAAGGAACAAAAGTAATAGGTATCGTAATATTTTTGGATTTCTTACACTTGTTATAAAGACGGACAAGCGTCGTTTATATTTATTCAAAACTAGCTTTTGCCCGCGGCTTCGCCCGCGTGGATGTCGGTAAATATCCCACAGGAACGTGCTACCGGAATTCAGAGGATATGGGTATGACCTATGTATGTATTGGATATATCCTAACCCAAGTCATGGCTTATCCGTACCCCTTTCATCTAAATTCGTTCAGCCGTTGCGGCATAAAAAAGGTTACAGGCAGATAAATATGTTTTAGGGTTCCGTACCTACCTCAAAATGAAAAATTTAAACCCTAAAGGATGACTTCGTTGTCTGTAAAGATCCTTTTTCTCAGAAACGTGTGGAATCATGAAGTTGAAATTAATATCAAAAACTTAGAACTTGGGTCTCTTGGAGTTGTAACGAAAATCAAACCTGTCACTCTTATTTACATTGCAGGTAGTGGTATTCGAAATTATATGGGGTAGCTGTACCAAATTAAAAAGTGAAAAATAAAAACATTTTGAAAAAAAAAACAACCAATTTCCAAAAAAAGATGAAAAATAACTTTAATTTCGGAAATCGGTGGCAAAAAACAAAAATTCTAAACGAAAGACGGCGACTGCCAAAATTAAAGTTATTTTTCACTTTGTAGTCTTTTTTTTGGAAGTCGGTTGTTTTTTTTTTGTAAATATTACTCTATTAAAAGTTCTTTTTCAATTGAAAAGTTAAGTTCATTCTTCAATCCAGATTGGGAAATTCGGGCAGCCAAGCAAGCACAGCTTTGAGACGAAACCCTCAGGGCGCAAATCCTACTCACACTTATCCGGTATAAAAAAACAGTTTATATGATTCTAAATGCCTTATTTAAAAATAATACTTTAAGTATTTTACTATTATCATCCCCATTAATTTGTAATAGGACACTGCTCTAGTGAACACATTATACCTAAATGTTTGAAAGGTCAGTTTATGACTTTAAATTGTAATAACTTTTGACAGAGTGGGCCAATTTTAATGAAATAAATACTATATCATTATCATAGTTTAAAATTCGGACTACCATTATATTTCCAATCCCTTAAATCTCTTGAAAAGAAGTCACAAAAAAAACAATATTACATGTGAATTTTAAAATCATCCCCTGTTTTACGCCTTTAGGGGATGATTTTACAAAAACGCTGAATAGAATAATTCTTTATTTTTAAACCAAAAGCATAAATTTGAATTTTTATATACCTAACTTAAGAAATACTGGATTTCCCATACAAACTTTCATCCCTTATATCACCCCCTTAAGGGTTATTTTTGAGACAAAAAGTACCCTATGTCCGTCTCCAGGATGCCATCTATCTCTTTGCCAAATTTTATCGAAATCCGTTCAGTAGTTTAGCCGTGAAAAGGTAACATACAGACAGACAGACAGAGTTACTTTCGAATTTATAATATTAAGTATGGATTTCAAGGCTTTAGTAGTTCCTGAAATAAGAAGCTGTGACAGACGGACGGCCAGACAGATAAAGGGCGTTTGTGCACTACACGGAATTTTACCATCCGGCAGTCCGATTTTCACATAAATGTTTATACTATATTGGTCGGAATCGAACTGCAGGACGGTAAAATTCTTTGTAGTGCACAAATGGCCAAGGACGTGCAATTTTTTACCATTTTGGTACGAAACCCGGAAAAACCTCGATTTTTAAACTGATCCTCTTGTTTTATAATCTCAAAATAAATATTTTTATTTTTAGTTAATATTTGTAGGTAACTGTAAAATGGTTGACCACCCCTGAATTATGGGTATCATGCCTTCAATTTTTTTGTTGAAAATAAAAATGCTTGTATTTGAAAACTAACGAGTATTCTAATAAATCTTGTTAAAGTATACAACAGTTTTGATTTTCACAGTTTATAATGCTGTATTCGCAAAGAAAAACGTACATCTAATATGAACCCTCGGGGAGGCCTCCCGGCATCCCGTATGCGATTTAGTGAACCCGCCGGGAGGGTTCCCGGCACTGAACGTGTTATTACATTTTTTACGCATATTCATGCTTTGTGACATTGTAATTTTCAGGAGCAGTAAGAAATTTTAATTATTTGATTATGAATAACAATAGTAGATACCATTCTCTTTCTTGTAAGTTCGAGTTATAAGTACATTTAAAATTTTCTTTTCGTGTTATTTACTATAAATATTTTACGAATTAAGTTTACAAGAAAAACCGAAAAACTTTGACGTTCAAGTTCACATTGTTTCATTCAATTATTCAATTCTAATATAAGCTAAAATTAATAAAAGATAACTCGAATGTTTTACTTGTTTATTGGCGTATCTAGAATTTCTTTATATTCCGTGAGTTTTCACGGAAAACAAACGTGAATAAAAGCAATAGGTAAATGTCTTGATTCAGCGTCCATTATATTTCGAATAAACACAATTTTATCAAATAAACTAACATGATCTATAACTTCTATCTACAATGAATACGTTTCATACGTTTTCGTTTCTCAATAGAATATGACAAAATTACAATAAATAAAATTAATGTAATATATATTCCGCGTCAATTCACCAAATTACACGCAGATGTAGGTAATCAACTCTAACTTACAAGAAAAAGAATAGCAAAAATTAAATAATCGAAGTGTATAGAGTGCCGCGAGTTTCTTGTGGCACTCTAGTGTCACTGCCTCGGCCCGGCTAGGGTGCCGTGAGCGTTGCATTGTCACTGTCACTTGTTATTTAGGTTAGGTTAGGTTAGAACTGTGACCACACAACGCACGAGCCGAGCGAGCGTAGCGAGCGGTGCCGCGGTAGCGGCCGGCGAAGTGCCAGGGTCCGTTTAGGCACAAGATAATGTAATGTTTTGGGAATGTGGTGTTTTACAGCGATCTAACCTCGACAATCAAACAAAATACCAAGTGACGTGACTTAGTGACAGTGACAATGATAATCCAATGCTTGCGGCACTTTAGCCGGGCCGAGGCGGTGTTACTAGGGTGCCTGTAGTGGCACTTTATCCGATAGGGATAGAGTGCCAATGGTGGCACTCTATACACTGCCTTAAATAATTGAAATATCTTACTACTGGTGAAAATTACAGTGTAAAAAATCATGTATTTAATTTCCGTAAAAAAATGTATTAGGATTCTTAAGGTAACAAAAAATAAAACTGAATTATTATTTTTTGTTAACCTGTTGTCCCACTGCTGGGTAAAAGGTAATTTATGGCACTTCTCAAAAGCAGAAGGCACGTGCACGACGATCATCACGATTGCTCATTGCGTGTTGCCGATTTCAGACTAGATTTTCCTCAAGATAGAACCTTCACCGTGTGACAATGGTGTAGTGATGGTCGTCACAAATAAAACAGAACCTTATCTTTAATGTTTTCAGTCATTTTTATTAGGTAGGTAGGTAACTATTTAAATCTAAGCAGTGTGTGTATGGTTTTTTAATTCCAGTTCATCCGTATCAACGTTGTTGGCTTCCCTCGTCCTTTTGTACGAGTTCTTCCAGATTTCATAGAAACACACTGTGGCTTGAAACCTGTAGCACACGAGAAGCGGGACTGACACGTGCGTGATGAGAGTCCAAGCCCAAACTCCATAGAATTCCATCTGTAAAATATAAATGACTTAGGAATTCGTCTTTTGAATACCGACAACTTCTTCTTCATGCCTACATTGATGAAAATGGGCCAATCAGGCTTAAGCGCCTTATTCACCATCTATCTTGCTGTACGTTCCGCCAAGGCCATGCACGATGCAGGACGCAAAACGACTGTGAATAGTCTTGACGTACCAACGTCAATTATTTTTATTAAAAGCTTTTTAAATTGTAATAATTGACGTACGTCGAGACTACTTTATTCACTGTCCTATTATTGGGTCCTTTCCTTACCTATTAATTTTTTATACTGGCTATTGTGCAGATCGATATTTTTCATTATATTTAGAATTCCAAATTCTAATTAATTTTATATTCTATCAGTATTTTTTTTTCCACAATATTTTTTGGCTCTGTAATTTCGAATATGAGTTCCGTCGACCGTCGTATCACCAACGCAGCACAGACAGCACGCAATATTAACGACGTGTATCTAAAGGTATGGTGCGTTTTTGGTTTGATCGCTTCCGTTCTGGAAATTTTGATCTCAGCAATGAGCCCCGTGGCCGACTGGAGACGAAAGTCGATAGATTCATCTTAAACTACGTAGGAACTTGCAGCAGTTTTCAACGTAAGTGAATATTGATACTGATTCATTTACGTGAAATTGGAAAGAAGAAAAAGCTCGGAGTGAAAAATTTGTTTGATTTTTTTCTATGTGTAACGGCAATTTCATAGGTGGGACCTACTTGGACTAGTACCTAGTTTTCGTTTTAATACAAAAATTAAAGAGGCTTCTAGCGAGATGCAGATTTGTATAATTGCAAAGCATGGGCGTACCTAGGGGGGGGCAGGGGAGGACGCTGTCCCCCCTGGATTTTGTATGCCTTAGTACTGTTGTCGATAAAAGTTATGTTATAGGCTTCCTATCATGCATAACCGACTTTAAAAAAGGAGGAGATTCTATGTTCGGCTGTTTTTTGAATACATTTTTTTTTCAAATGAAATAAAGTATTCAAAATTGGTCCACAATTGACGAAAATATCTATAAACATACATAATAAAAAACACAGACGAACATAGAACCTCCTCCTATTTTGAAGTCGTTTAAAAATACGCGAACGCAACAGCAATATCAAAATATCAGACAATATAAAACTTGTGCAGGGTGAAATTTCTGATTTGCCCCCCCTGGGCCAAAAGCTGGGTACGCCCATGAATCCAAGAAAGATGATCTAGATTTTATGCTTTCTTCTAGTTTCATGAATATATATTATTAATATGTTTCTATCTAACTGGCCCCTCTGAGTCACAACAGCGTAACCGATATAGACTGTTAGCTTATTGAACGTACTTCTCTAATCGAACGAAAATTTCAATGTACCTCCTCCAATAAGACAGAAATGGCATTTACCTAATATCGGTTTCTATCCAGCGGGGGCCCGGGGCCCTTCGTTATTCTATTGCTAATTTTATTGGAGATACTACTATCAATATACTTTTCAAATTATTTATTTATTTTGAAAAACCTTGAATAAGACAGCAGGAATTACAGTATTTTTCTATCCAGCGGGGCCCTTTTTACAAGTGAAAACCGCACGTCAAATTAAAGCATTTTCAATGTACTTCAAGGGATTAGTGCGTTTCTTGTGACAAACATTAACAGAAAATTAACATTAACGGTGAAAAAGATTCTGTTAACTTTAGGTAGTAGTTTTGTATTTGTACTCCACCATTTCTGTCTTAGTGGAAGAGGTACATTGAAAATTTTCGTTTGATTAGTCCAGTACGTTTAATAAGCTAACAGTCTACATCGGTTTCGTTGCTGTAGCTCAGGGGGGCCAGCTAGATAGAAACATTATATAGATTATTATAATATAATGCACTTAATGTCATTTATGTAGGCCATGTTGAATAACATATATATTCGTGTGATCTGATAAATAAAATAGGTAGGTAAACGGTCGAAATCTCATCGGTACCTGCAGAGGATGAAACTCTGCTCTTGAATTTTTTACTCTGTTTATGAGCCATAGAGCGAAGTTTCCAACGAGAAGGAACGTCACTAGTTGTCTGCCCGGTCTTTGTCGGCCAGTACCCGCGCAGCGTCGAGACCAAGCGTCCAATACTAGCAGCGTCTGGCACGAACTTTGAATAACAGCGCATAGAGGTGATATTACCCTGCAAATATAAAACTGTTCAAACAGACTGGTCCGAAAAGACTTGACTTGTTTGATTTGCAAATGCTAAATTTTTACCTAGTTGCTTGTGATTCTCCGGGATATTGCTGAATTAGAAACCCAGCTCCGATGATTTGAAACAAGTAGTACAAGTAGACGCCACACTGCGTGACCAACAGCAGAGCATGTTCTAGCGGCAAGGCTGAGACAGCACGCTTTAGCGGCAGCGTCCGCATCCTTTGAATGCACGCTCCCGATCCGATGGTCATTATTAGGAACAGGATCGACTCCCAAATGTTTATCTGAACAGAACGAAACACGATTAATAGTAGGCTACACGGCCTCCATTTTGAGATCTGATTTGAAATAAAACGCCTATTTTGCGTACTTACCTGCAATAAAGCTAAATTCATATGTTCTGGTTTTTGGAACAGTCCATTGAACAGCATTAGACTGACAATGGTGCCAGCCAAGACTGCTACTCCCATAAACAGGCCCTTATGAGCACTTCCACAGTCAACAGAGAAATGGTTGCTTGATTTGGCTCGAGCACAGCAATGACGTTCTTTTGCAACAATAGAAACGTGGTCTTTTATCGGTTTCTGGAAACGAAGGTTTGAGTTAATTCACTGACCTAATTAATGTTCCTAGCTCTGATGCAGATTCTCGGAACCAGTTAGACATATTATGTGAGGCCTGAAAGTAGGTCGAGGATGCAAAACTGGCAAGTTAATTCCAGTAGGTAATCGTAGAATCTGTGTAATTGGTTGTGGAAATTACTGGTACAAAATTACAATAACTTTCAACTCTTCCTTCTCTTTTATTTTTCTCTCTTCGTCTCTCTCTATCTTTTCTTTTCAACTAAAGCACTCTGAATTTGGAGAGCAATATCTCTGTTGTACTGGGAAAAACAACCAACTTACCGATCCTGGCACTGTACAGATATCATTCCAGATAACGAGTATGATGATGGAACACAGAAGGCTGTATTCTACACCACAAGGCCTCAAATAAGGGTTGACGCTCCGAATCAGAGGAGTGATCATATCAGACACGTTGCAGGTCCAACTGACGTTGTGGGTCGTGACATTCAAGTAGTTTAATGTCAGATTTGATAAATAGTTGTCCTCGATACCAATAGGCAACTTTTCTTCTCGTGTATAAGTTGTATTTTCCACATGATCCCTTATAAGTATTTTCGACGGGCCAGTTACGTTGGCGTATCGGATGAATGCTGGGCGGTCATAGGCCATTGCCATGATATCATCTCGTGTCTCTTGAACAACGACGTTCAGCCATTCACAAACGTTTGTAGCTATTAAGTGCATGAGCCCGAATCTATCAAGCACTACCCCTCGCATGGGATCCAATATCTGGAAAAATAAGCTTGATTGAAAATTCATTACTAATAAAGTCTTAAATTATTGGTGAGTCGTAATAATCATCGACTGTTGTTCTTATCTTTGTAGGTGTAGGTACCAACTGCAGTAGTTACAGAAGAGTACCTAACAGTAATGTCTATTAGATTTTTTTAAGCGGTTTTAACGAAGGTGTCTTATGTTCAACCTCGAAGAATCATTGTACAACATTGAACAAACATGATCACCACAAAATTAAGAACATTTTGTAAAACTTTGCTCCGTTGAGAAGCCACGATGCGGTTGAGCACCAATTAGCAAGTGATTAGTATAATGAAGACTGTAAAGTGAACTTAACCTTCCTCAAGACTCAAGCCACAAACATTTCCCGCAGCGCACAGCCAAACTCCGCGCTTACTCAACTATTTGTGATGTTATATCGACAGTCATGGATCTTATAGGTACCTACAATAGATGAATCTTAATCTACCTATGTAAGTGTAGCCGTATATGTAGGTAGATGGCGAAGACGGTATCCGGTGTGACCTAGACTGATAAAATTGTTTCTAAGTGTTTCCGTGGAAATTCTTATCAGTAGCCTGGATATTTCCTATAAGAGACAATAGACTCGCGCACATTAATATCTGCCTGAAAGCTGTTGTAAGAATGTGTAAAACAGCAATGAGGTACGCATAAGCCTTTGGAAAATTCTATGATTTGGTTGTATTTTACAATAGGAAGAAACCTATACCTACTGGGATGTTTGATTGGAACTGGGTCATTTTTATTTAAAGTGGATACAGGTGGATACACCTATCTGTTGAGGTATGTAGGTACGTTATTAAATTTGTTCATTAGAGAGATCTTTGTATTCGACTTTTTACAGTATGCATTCTGCCGAATGTCCGAAACACTTCAAATCGGGAAATAAGCGCCCGTAACTGTTTGCTTGTTAGCGACCAATAAAATATGAGCAACCACACAATAGAAAACTTCGTGATGTTTCACTTATCAGCTGCTGATGTGACAGGTACTCCTACGGTCAAGGTCAACCGACTGATGGTGATCTTATTTCTTGCTTATCATCACACAATCGGTCAATTCATTTTTTTTAACTTTCTTGCCCTTTCAAGATAAACAAGTGTAAGTGGTGCAAATTGGCATACCTAATCATTAAATGCATTAACTAAACGCGTTACTTTTTTTTTTGTTTGTTTTGTTCTTTTTTGTGTTTATGTTCTTTCTTTACCACAAATAAACGTATTTTCTGTCATCTCCAAATGATTGAAAATGGATCTGTTTTAAGTTCGTTTAGCGCTAGTGCAAGCGGGTAATAAACATGACTGTATTAATTGTCTTAAAATTATGAAGGTACGTAAGATAACAGGTATTATAGCCAGTCAGCAAAGTTGTTAGCGGGGCTGACTGAGTGACGTCACTCGTGCTGCACCCGACACGTAATACAAGTATTCATTAAAAGGTGTCACAGTTCCACACTTTCCTACTTATTGTCCTCTACTTGAGGGAAGGATATCACGTGCTCTTCAATGTGACCCGCGGAATTCAAAGTTTATCGCGGGCGTTCCGCGAAAATATAAAATCATCATCTAGCCTTCTATGTAGGGGCCGACTTCTAACAGGATGCAGTTTGTAGCGGTTAGACCGCCACATACAAAAATTACGAAACAAAAAGACATGACGTCACACAATTCCTACATCTCGCAGTTAGAGTTTACTGAGCGAATAACATAGATAAGACTATCCGAAATCAACATATGGGCAGTTGCCCGCCAGACATAACAACCCGTCTGGTTGGAGGATCCTCCCTTTTCTATGGTGGATGAGTGAACTTTACACCCTGTTCCTCAAACCTCTAAATTGGTGACCCCGAGAATGAACGTCAACGCAGCCTTCGTGCAACTACTTCAGCGTGACGTCATCATCATCACTCCCGCAAGCTTTCGTGAGGCGAGTCACACAGCCAGCCAGCACCCACGGCTTCAACGGGTATCCTGACCACCAGCATGCAGCGAACGCGCATTCCTGGTCATCACCCTCAGCCACATCACCCCGACTCACTGGGGAATCACCGCAATCACCGCAATCACCTCAATCACCGCAATCACCACAATCGCCGCAATCACCGCAAACAGTTCCGACCCACCGTGAACTGTGCGGCACCCGGTTCCGACTCACAGGAACCACAATCACCATCGC
The DNA here is from genome assembly GCA_948150665.1 of Conistra vaccinii. Classification (NCBI taxonomy): domain Eukaryota; kingdom Metazoa; phylum Arthropoda; class Insecta; order Lepidoptera; family Noctuidae; genus Conistra; species Conistra vaccinii. The sequence goes on along the minus strand of OX411324.1, from coordinate 14,062,340 downwards.
CGCAATCACTGCAGACAGTTCCGACCCACTGTGAACTGAGCGGCACCCGGTTCCGACTCACTGGAACCACAGCTGGCACTGTGAAGCATCGCAAGATCCAAGACTCAGCCCACTATCGACCTCCGGTCTCCGGAGGGGAGTGATGTAGCGGTTAGACCGCCACATACAAAAATTACGAAACAAAAAGACATGACGTCACACAATTCCTACATCTCGCAGTTAGAGTTTACTGAGCGAATAACATAGATAAGACTATCCGAAATCAACATATGGGCAGTTGCCCGCCAGACATAACAACCCGTCTGGTTGGAGGATCCTCCCTTTTCTATGGTGGATGAGTGAACTTTACACCCTGTTCCTCATACCCCTAAAAGTTGAATGCCAGAATTATTAAAACATCGGGAATCAGAAACATCGAGATTTCTTTATTAATGTAAGGTGAATTTTAATATATTAGGTATACACATGAACCTTTCGGAATATATTCTCTAAAGGATGGTGAAACCCCATCAAAATCCGTTGCGTAGTTTAGACGAAGTATACGCAATCACACAGCAGACACAAAAAGAGACTTTGATCCTTACAAATTATAAAACAAACGCCCCGGCTGCGTGTCTGTCCGTCTGTCTGTCTGTCTGAACGCGATAAACACAAAAACTACCGAATGGTTATGTCCGTCCGTCGTCGTGGTGGTATGGTCCGAATGGTTGGTATGTCAAACGGTTTTCACCAATGGATGGAGTGATTCATGCGGATGGTTTTAGTGTAATTCATTAAGGTATTGTGTAAATTGGCTAAAATATGACGATTATTGACGAAGATGTCGGAATAAATCATGCCGACTGGGAGTATACTGGTGAGCGTCGCGTAAGCCGTAAGATATAATATATGTATATCAAATTGATGTTCTACAGGATTAAAGATCTTAAAAAGTTCAACAAAAAACATCACACACATTAACATATTATGTCTATTTTCTAAGGATGACCCACGAAACCATTATTATCTTTCAGAATTTGATAAAAAAATAAATTGTTATTTCCGACGCTATTTTGACCGGGATCATATTAATCTTTATCTAATTAAATATGTTATTTAAATTGGGCATTTAATACAGATTAAAATATGCCTTGACATTATATCATAAATGAATAGTTTAAAAGATATCGCAGATTCAAAATTACGCGTAACAAAATAATCATAGTTGACGAAAACGCGGGCGCAGCGGTAGGAGTCAACGACCTTTTCCTTGGCTATTAGGTATGTAATCCCGGTAGTACGTTCCCGTGGGATATTTTTCGACATCCACGCGGGTGAAGCTGCTGGCAAAAACTAATATTATATAAAGTTCAATGGGATTACGACTCACATCTGTATACGAAAATATGAAGACTGTTTGGGCAACCAAGTACAAGATCCTGAGGGCTGGTTTCATGGCGACGATGGCCATCTGGCAGTCCCCCGACAGGTCGAAGTACCCTCCAAACTGCAGGCACGAGTAGATGATGGATCCTACTCCGAACCCTGCCACACCCATGTGAAGGTAGAAACTGCCGTAACGGGTGCGTATCACGTTTTCTGCAAATATTTTTTAATTATAATAGTGAAGGATTTAAAAAAATCTTTTTTTGCTTACATTTAACTCAAAAAGTTTTGTTTTTTATTTCAATTTGACACGATATCTATGCAATTTGACTATCTTTCTGTGTATAAAATGATACGAGATCATGATTTCGAAATATTGATAGGTACAGGATTATTGGGTTCATCTAAAACTTTTGAACTAGGGTACAAAAGTTCATCTTTTTCCTGTAAAGTTAATTTGACCAAAGCATTTTTAAGTTTTTAAGCTATATTGCAAGTTTGCAGGAGCTGAAAAAATTAGTACTCACCATCTTTATCTTTTCTAGCTAATCGAAGGTGATAAAAAGTATACCCCAGGAAGAGCATACTGACTATGTATAAATACATTGTGAACACCTGTAATATTACAAAAAATATAATTATACTTGTAAAACTTAAATCATAATAATTACTCGTTTAACTCTAGTAGATACAGATCGTAGCCCGTAGGCCCGTAGAGCCGTAGACCCCCGTAGCACTTGCTACGGGATAGCTACGACCCTGAGATACTGGAATGTTTTTGCGAATCTTAGTCGAATCGTGATACGTGACTTTTTCTTTGTAGTATGTTGAAGATTAGTTTATAATGATAGGTTATTAAAACTCCTATTACAGCTTGTATATAAAATTAACATTACAAATGAGTAAACTGTACGAATATGTAAATTAAACTCACCTAAATATTTCATAATTGGTTTGTTTTGTGGGCTGGAAACTACAACAATTCGCTTAGGAATTATCATATTTTATTTTTTACTTTAGTTTTTCACCTAAGTACTGCAAAGTCTTCCTTACTTTTTTATTTGAGACGAGTGGCAAAAGACAAATTGTTGTTATGTAATAAACCTTTTATGTGCCTAGTCCTAAACTTGGACACAATTTTTTTCTTTTCTTGTTTAATAATTTACTTGCGGGTCTCGCGTAGAATAGTAGTAGAGTAGTGATTTAAGGGTGTGTACCAAGTAAAACAATTACTTATATTAGGTTACTAGAAGTGCAATGCATGTGTTTCTAATATAAACAAAGAAAACTGCGCGAGGCTCTTGATGCACAACATATCTATGATTTTGCAGTATGGTAATATGGACGCACCCTTAAATATTTATTTTTATTAGTTTCCCTCTTACATCTATCATTATTAAAGTTAAACCTACTGCGATAATGTACTTATTTAACTCTAAATTTTGTAACTTATTATAAACAATGCATCTTTAAGAATTCATTTAGAGAACAACAGAATAGGTCCGCGTAACTAGCTATGAGTAATAATGTATTACAGCTTTTAAATAATAATCTAGGTACATACTTACATCAGATATAACATTAGTATAAACTTCATTTTGTATGGTGCTCGTTACTGGCAAAGCTATTCCTAATACTATTAATAATTTAGCATAAAACGCTGACAGGACCACGGTCATCGATTCACTGAAACAATGTGATATATTAAATCAATTAGCTGTAAATTAAGTAAAACACGAAGCATGTGAAAATTAATATGACATCAACAAAATTAATGAAAATCGTCGAGGTTTAGTTAGGATGCCATTACCTATGGTTTAGGTTATCCGGATCAGTATTTTAGTGAATGGTGTACGACAGTACGAAATATAGTTGCTCTATTTTAGAGTTTAAGTTTCAAATTTGACGCTAGTTACGAATTTGTGAAGTCAATTAAATTTTACTATAATATGTTTGTTTGGTTGTAAGTTGTAAATTAATAAATTATGCCTAAGATTGCATTTCAAAGGCAGCATTAGTGTCGGAAGATGCAGAAAGTTGACTTGTGTTATTGCTAAAGTTTACAAGTTATACAATCCGGCTGGCAACATTTTCGATCAAATTGACGTCGTCTTGCCGTCTGAATACGCACAAATGCTGCCTGTATGCAAGCTATTAGTTTGCATGTCATATCATAGAACTTACTCGCCGTGTGAGAGTGGTTTTCTTCTGGGAATGGGTGTGGCAATGTGTTCCATGCTGGAACTTGAACTGGCTGGCATCACCACACTGAGACGAGGTAGCGAGTGCGGTGGGTGTTCTCTGTAAACATAGACCACGTACAAGTTAAACAACCACAGGTATTAAAATTGTATTATTTAATGAACTGCTTTTCCTCCGAATAAAAAAAATACAATGTAGCAGAAAATATTTGATGTAGCAGTAAATATTTTTATTCTAAACATACAGGAATATTTGCATTCTTAAAAGGGTTCAAGTATAAGTTTCTTGATATATTATTATCTAATAATAAAAAGAAAGAGAGCAAGTAAAAAATGCTTCTTCGTGATTTCATGAATGTATAGAGAAACAAGAAGTAAATAACGCAGACTTGTTGATATTTCACGCCAAACAACCATCCTTCAAAAAGCTTCACACAAATGATTAAACGCGAAACTATAAAAGAGAGCTGAAAATAACTCACTATCTAATTACACGAAGCCGCTTACAAAATAAACACTGAAAGCAAATTCCGTATATAATAATATTAAAACTGTTACATAAAGCGGTGTCGATTTAACGTTACACCGAGTTGTTTTGTTTGAAGCGGCGCTTATCTTCTAATAGTGGGTTTTAATGAACCTCCACGCCACCCTTGCCGCCTTGCCTCACCTTTCATCTTCAGGCACCGGGATGAGAGGCTCAGACGGCCGTCGCCAGTCCCTCGATGCAATTTGATTAGATTTCTCCTTATTTTTCATTACTAAATCCTTTTGAACACCTTTGAAAATCCACCTTTATATAGTCCACCTTGAGTTTTTTTACACAATTTTTGTCTATCATAGATGTTGTACGTTGTAAAGCAAATCACGAACTGCTCAGCATGATACAAAACGCAGCAACATGTCGCAACCGTGTGAGTTAGTAATTAGTTTCTAACTGTGACAGGGTTGAACTTGTACTTATGAATATTTGGTTCATTTATTTGTGTTACAGAACTTATTTTTTTGTTGAGAAAATCAAAAAGATGTAGTAATTAATATATTTTTTAGAATTTTCCGGCAAGAAAACCGAAAATAAGATGAATCATGTTTTCAATCAATTGCAAAGCATTATGAAATAATGGCGTCCTCAAATAGTTTTTTGAGTCTTTTAAACTGGCACTTTGCATAAAATGTTAAGAAGCACGTCTAAAATAAAAAATTTGCAAAACTATAGCAAATTCAGAAACATTCTTATTTAGTTTAACAGTTTGTGATGCATTAAAGATTGAGTCGACTCCACGTCAAGGATCCCATTTAAATAACAACAAGATAAGTAATCTCCTCCTTTTTTGAAGTCGGTAATCATTAATGGGTAAAGATTATTGAACTATAATCATGACTGAAAGACATCCATTGCTGGTCATAGGCCTCCCCCAAGCGTCGCTTGGAACTATGGAGTTCTTTAAACAGAAGACTTCACGTAGATTTATACATTATTTGCCCAAAAACTCCTTGTCTTTCTTTTGTAAGATTTTTCCATAACTTTTGACCGAAGCGTGCAAAAAATAAAGATTAAATATCTTTGATTTTTAACTACTTCTGAAAGTATACATGGACTGCAGAGATTCAAACAGTTAATTTCAATAATACCCTTGAACTATTAATTTAACAGGCACATCTATGACCTCGTTACAGGTAATTTCATACCAGCTCCTACAGGTACCTATAGCAAAGCGATCAATACATAGAGATGCAACAATCGGCACAGTTCATAACAATAAGCTCTGCCTATATACCCTGCTTACCCTTTGTATAGCGTTCAAGCAATGCTAAAACAGGTTAACTGGTTGGAAACCTGTCATTGTTGCCGAGAACTCTGAACCGACTAATACAGTCTTTGGCAATATAGGTTTTGTTATGGATTATGCTGTATTTTTTTTAGAGACACAGAAAATGTTGGAAAAAAAGCTACCACGGAAAGGCGGTGAATGCGAAACTTTAATAGACAAGCATGCAGCCTCATCAGACTAGCCTTTTCATAACGATGTAATAGTCGATTTCCAATCTAATTCAATGTTGGTTGACCAACTATATTTTACATAGACGACAAGTCTTTGATCCCTGTTACTGGTGCAATTTAATTAGCAGTTACGATATTCTATGGTTTAAGCGGGTTTTTCGTGTGTTACTGAATTTCAGTGACGACGTGGGTTTTGGTAACATTTGTTCTGTGTGATTAACTTTGATTTGGTTCTAGGACAAAAAAGTGTTACGAATAGATAACGTAATTGACGGTGTACTAAACTGATGTAAAGCTAGAATTTGCCTAAGACTGTGATGGCCGCTATCCTATAGCGTCCGCAATTTACCGGTGAATGTCATCACTGAAACGTTATTTATGAAAGTTAGTTGGTGTGTTTTCTTAAAGAGCGTTTTTGTCACCGTAAAGTGAAACCCCGCTGCCCAAAGATTAAAACTCTGTTTTACTCTCACCGTAAGTACTTAGTTACACGAAAAAATGACCATACTGAGAAGAATGAGCTCACACATGATTAAATAGCGTTGCCATGACAAACAAGTCAAGTCACTGCGTCATTGTGTGTCGGTCTGAGGTGTCAAAACGAAACAGAGACACAGATTATCTTTTGACGCGGTATGGCGAATCTAATGATTTACATCTTTGCCGCTGCCATTATTTTCATGACAGCCGTCACAGCAGCAGAGTGGTGGGCACCGCTCTTCAAACAGTAGCTGTCAATGTTTTTTCATATAATACGTTTTTCAGGATTCGTGTAATATAGGTTACTGTCATATGAATATACACACTTACATACTATAAGTTATAAGTAAGACAAACGATAATTAGCAAGTATCTACGTGGCAGTGGTCGACACGTTTTCTTTGATATCGCTCATAACTATAGGTAGATCGTGACAGATTGTAATCATGATTACGTCATCAAAATTGAAAGGATTTCGAATAGTTTATCTACATGAAATAAATGATGGCAACGAGGCTAAAGGAACCTGCTTTTCGAGCACGACGTCGCTCGTGTGTTTGAACATGGCAAGTGCCGATTTTTCAATTTCATGTTCTTACTAAGTTATTCTTAACGAGATTTTGTATGAGGAAACCTAGAATTGAATTTTAATTTGAATTTTAAATAGTCTGAAATCGAAACCTAGCAAAAGTGGTAATGTAACAAAAGATTACCTCGCTCGGACAGGGGACATAATTAGTGGGATATAAAATATCCCACTAACCTCCATAAGTAGGTATTATTTTGAGATGTTGTTTGCTTCAGCTAACTATTATTACCTATACATGAAAGAAAATATAAATAGAGGTTTTTCATTATTATACACACATCAAAAATCGTTTGCGATCAGTTTGAAAAATCTAAGTATTTTTTGTTATATTATAATTTCCTCTTCTTTTAGATTATTTCAGGCAGTGGATTTCTATTTAAAAAAATATATATAGTAAACACTTTTTACTGATAAAGTAAAATTTTTAAAATATCAGCTTCTGCTAGTGATCACAAACATTTTTTTATGTGTTTATGTTCATCTATTTTATTGGTCGAGTCATATCATATCCTAGAAAACTGCACGGTAATTAACAACACAAGAATAAATCGTGCCAAAAGAATAGTCCTACAAATAAAATATTGTAGCGCTAAATATTCATCGGTTAGAGTCGGTAAGATGTTGTCCTCATGGGTAATTAGCGCGGGCGGTGTCACTTTCAGACGGGCCTCCTAACGAGCCGGCCGTATATATGCAGATGCGATGCTGCATAGCGACCCTCTGCTCATCTCTAAGCGATTAATTAGTTCCCCATCTCAAAGGCACCTTACATGACTTTTTTTGTACGATTTCTGCAGATGTCGGGATTTAAAAGTATTTTTTGAAGTCTGAAGTATTTTATACTGCTTCTCATAAGCTTTCCCTAAAAAAGTTTCAGATAGAAAAAAAACTATATTCATTACAGGAATGAGACACATGAAAAAGAGGCATGTATGACACCGATTCCATTTTTATTAAAAAGTAAAAGATTGTAATAAAATGGATCATTGCGATTATCAAAAGTGTTATTTATTTAATTTGATTTGGACAGTGCTTTCAAAAGTTAATGATGCGTATAAAATTAATATCATTTACTTAAAACAACTGACAGATACCAATTGCGTTAGTGAAAAACTATAATCAAAATACCGAATAGATGAAGCTTACATAAGTAGGTAATTCAGTTAAACAGACACAGAGAAATATTTTTTTAAAGAGATAATAGCGAGATTAGAATCAAAACATTTATGAACTACTCTTCCAAAAAGCAAACCTGTATTAATGAGAAAGAAGACCCACTGTTACGGTGCCTTTTGTGCGTTTGAAGTTTAATTATAACACTGAAATAGATACAAACCTGTTGTGGCGAAGTTTTCGTTCTAGAGTGGTGCTTGTCTGTCTGATGGGGTGGTAGTGATGTGAGCCATGCTCGTAACATGACCTCGAGTCTCGCCGGTCGGACGTCCTATAAATTTTATTTAAAGACATGACATGGTTTTTTAAATCGAAGGTTTCCTAATGATTTTTTTTTTGGCTGACAGTGTTTTTGTGTTAGTAATCAAATAGCTTCAAGTCGAGCATAGACGTCTTATTTAAGACGCCAAAAATCTTTTCAAATACTTTTCAGTCGAAGATTTACAGAGATAATTATTAAACAAGCAACATATTTTAGGTACTTGGTGTATCTAGTGCATATCTTATGTTTGTGTACATTCGTAATCTACATTTAAACATTGGCTTCTCTAAACTGTGGAAAACTGTTAATATACCTAAGGTAAACACGTAAAGCCAGTCTTAGTTTCAGATTTCTAGAGATAATTTCTATGCGTTTACTTATCCATGCGATCTTCGCTACGCACTGAAACTGGGTCATTTGTCTCAATATATGTGAGATCGAGACTAGACTAATTGTTTTTCTAGTAGTAGGGTTTTCCAGTAGCTGTTTTATATTTTATTCATTGCAATATAACGATAAAAAGATGTTCATCATCGTCGTCGATAAAAAGATGTTTATTAGATACATACATTAGATAGACAGTAAGAATATGCTTCTCATCTTGTTTATCAAACACAAGACTGCCAATAGACAGAGCAACTTATAAGAATGGAGAATAAAGAGGTACGAGGTAAGAGATAACTTAATTGTTTGTAGATCTGTTTACAATGGGCAATATAAAAAATGCACCAGTAAAATGTTTCATGGGCTTTTCTTATATGGCAACGGCAACTACTAATACCTACCTATCTTTGTATGTGTGGCCCGTATCAGAATGAAGTAAATAATTAATTAGCGAGTACAAACATTTAAAATTTTAAACCACTTTTGCGTCGCGAAAAGTGTCAAACATTTTGATACGCACATGAAAATCGAGACCGCGCCTCTGAAACATTATTTTGACAATTCATGTATTAACACAGTAAATTAATATTAGTTTCTTTACATACCATTCTATATCTTCTTCAATGACATCGTCCATGATTGACAAGTAAACTGAAAATTGTTAGCACTGAACACAAAGACTGGGACGTGGATAAAACATCGTAACTATCTGAGATAGCCCCCTTTATCTTGACACGTATTTAGCGACAGCCTCTCTACGTGGTGACGCTTTAATACTTTTAATGTGACTGGACTTAACGTGTACCTTTATTTTAACGGTGAGTCAAATTATGGTTTGTTGAATACATATTTTGGTAATTAATTTCATCTGATAAGATTTTTCTTGTTTGCCCTTACCTAAGTTTATTTTTGTCTACAAGCCCCCAACCCAAGACTTTAAAACTATGTTTGGGTGACGCATGAAAATAACGCTGATCTCTATCCAACTAGTGATACACTTTTAGTCTGACAACTGAAAAACTGAAAAACAAAATAATGCTCGTAAAAGGAACTCCATTTTGTGCAAATTGTTTTTCATTGTCTATGCATTTACTTACTGTGTAGCGTTTTCGAGCATCAATTAGTTTTTAATTAAAAAAGTCGTAACTATAAATGAAGTAATTTAAAATAATTACACCATTTGTAGCAGAGCTGAGGTAAACAAATTATGTACCGATGACCGATATTGGTTTGTGACAAAGGGCGAACAGTGTTAATTGCGTCATCGCGGACAGCGGACATTTAAATGTGTCAACAAGTCGTTATATTAATTACTAGCTTCCGCCAGCGCCTTCGCCCGCGTGATATTTTTATAAATTATACCTTATGTTACTCAGTTATAATATAGCATACTACTGGTGAAAGAATTTTTGAAATCGGTCCAGTATTTTTTGAGTTTATTCATTACAAACAAAAATACACATATTTTCTCCATATAATGGTCGACTTGGCGGGGGTCACTGCCGTGCCTCCAGATATTAGTGTAGATAAAGTCTGTAATGTATCTATTCAACAGGCTTTAAGCTGGAATACAGATTCGTTATTCTTTTATGATACGGCCAATATGGATAAACATACCTGTGAATTCAGGAAACATGCAAACGAAAGAATTGTACTAAACTAAGTACCTACAACGGGAAAAATACACAGTCAGCCAATTCATAATACGGTGTACTGTTTACTATAACGGCGTTTCAATGTGTGAGAGATAACCAATAACCAAAAAATCTATCTGCCTAGCCTTTTCCCAACTATGTTGGAGTCGGCTTCCAGTCTAACCAGATGCAGCTGAAAAGCAGTATTTTACACGGATCGACTACCTATCTGACCTCCACAACCCAGGTACTGGGTAATACCCCCCTTGATAAGACTGGTGTCAGACTTTCGGGCTTCTGACGACTCATAACGACTGTCATAGATCCACGAATGACAGCTGCTGGGACCAACGACTTAACGTGCTTTACAAGGCACGAACGAGTCTCGGTATGTAAAGATAGTCACCCACTGACCAACCTCGGCAAGCATAGCTTAACCTGATGGATCGACCCGTGCGGCTGTTATTACTTAGCCATGAGCTCCTCAGATAACCAATATACCTAATGCCTATGCATATTAGGTAACTACATACTAAATAACCAATATACCTATGGCTTTAGACTGGAAGACGAAGTGTCACTCGTCCGGGCGGACGACATTGTTACAATCGCGGGTAGAGCCTGGATGAGGCTGGCACAGGAGCGTAGGGTTCGGCACCAGAAAAGAGAAGCCTATTCTCAGCAGTGGGTGACGTCGGGCCTTGGATCATGATGATGGATAGGTTTAAAATAAAGAAAACAACAACTACTTATAATCTTTTTGCTTGTATATCTGTCGCAGCCATCTGGTTAAATTAGCCAGCTACGTGAACGCCTGTCCTGTTCATTAAACGCCATCCAATTGGATGCTCAAGCCGATAAAAAATTTCATTTCATTGCATTTCGATAGTTAATTGAACTAGAATCATTCAACGTTTAACAACTTGGTGTATTGAAAGTCAGCCCTTTGAAGATGCCTGACCAAGACTCAGTAAAGTGATTCAAATGGTGAAAAAAAATCTGCGAGCAATTTGGAAACAGCGCTCGCCGGCCGCTGCCATGGCACTGCTCCCTATGCTCGCTCGGCTCGCGCGCGGTTGGTCACAGTTCTATTCCACCCAGTTTAACTAAATGACTACACGACATTCAGCCATCTGGCTAAACGTTGCGCTCAATGACTTGGATAGTTGACCTTCAGCTATTTGATTAGATGCCGGCGTTTAATGAACGGCCTAGACGTCCAATTAGCTGGCTAATTTAACCAGATGGCTGCGATATATCTATGATGACGTCTACATAAATGTGGTAAGTATCCGCAAGATAAAAATATGCATTTTTATTCTGTTATCTTATCTAAAGTAGAGCTTATGAATGAAGTATACCTATCATTCTGAAATGAACTATCACAGTGATGCACGATGTTCAGTCGGATAAATTACTTTTTTAACAAATTGACACACTATGCCAATTTGCCGTGCTATAGCCATTTCATCAAAGGATGACAGTTTATAACAAATTAAAAACAGTTAGGTAGGTAATTACTGGAGTTAAAACAGGGGTTACCGACATAGTTGCCAGTGGGCTGGCCATGTTTGTCCATGCCATGTTTGGCGTGGGTTGCCCCCAGCTAAATCGACCGACAACCTGAAAAAAGTGGCTGGGACAGACTGGATGCGGAAGGCGGAGGACAGGGTGTTGTGGCGCAGCTTGAGAGAGGCCTATGTCCAGCACTGATAGGTAATTAGAGCTATCTTTTGTTTTGGCTCATTATGCTGATTGTGCAGAGTAAACTTTTGTTATTACTGAATTTAAACTTTAAACTTAAGGGTAGTTAACTACATAGATTAAATTTTTAGAAGGAAATACCAACTTATTTTAATTCATATAGTTTATTAAGATAAAAAAATCATCATGAATTGTAAATAAAACAAAGATTCAGGTACGAAATATATTTATTTATCTTAATCGTTTTATACGTATTTTTTTATAACTAATAGGAAATAACCTACTTTCATTTCAGTTTATACTATTTAAAAATTACAACACCTTCTCTTACTTACCTACATATGTTTTACAACTATAGATTTGACTTTCAGTTTGAGTTTTTTAACAATTTAACAATAATCATCTTAAACATTTAAGTAAAGCGGTTTGTTCTTGAAGCAGTTCTTCCAAATCTCGAAGAGGCAGATGGTGGAGTGGAATCTGTAGAAGATGGCCAGTGGCATCGACACGTGGGTGATGATGGTCCATGCCCAGGGACCGTAGAATGCGAGATGAGCTGGACGGAATTCAGCGCGACTCTGGAAAAATGTAAATAATATTCAATACACTATTGAATTTTACAAATCTAGAGAGCTCAATAATGCCTTTCATCGTTTATTTAAAACTCGTGACCCGTCCTTGCTTCGTACAGGTGTAATCTACTAACGTGGTGACATGTCAAAAAATCAAAATTTCTTTGTTATATCTAAGTTAAATATTTGTATGTATGTACGGTGTGAGCCTGGAGATCTGTCATACAGGTCCCGAACCCAGTATAGACTCCAGCTCTCACAAAGGCTTGATTCTGCCTGGTAACCTACATACCATGTTCCAAATTTGTACCTTTTTGAGAGAAATAAAATAAATTATTACTACACACATCAAAAGTGTCTAGGGATCAACATATATTTTTGCAATAACTTTTCTCCTGATTGATATTAATTAAAATTTTCTTTAAGGATTCATCAAATAAAGTGTTTTCGTTTGTCACAGTAACGATAAACCAAGTCACCTTTGCATTAATAAAGAAATTTGCCATTTTCCTAATAAAGGGATTTTTGACATTTGAACCACTAACATTAAAGTTCGAAAAAAAGACTGAAATAACAGTTTTCTTTAAAATTTTATTGGGTAACTTAAACAATTAATAATCCGTGTTTCTACCGCGAACACTAACAACACAAGAACATCGGTTTGGCATACTCAAAATGAGTTCATCCAAATCACGCTGTGGAATGGCCGCCCATGTTCGTTGCAACAACAAAAAAAGGTCTTCTTGCGACTGGATACCCTCCATATTCGGCAGAGCTCTTCTCTGTAGCATATCCCATGCATGCTCAATCGGGTTCAAGTCTGGCGACTGAGCAGGCCAGGGCAGGACATTGATGTTAGCTGCGGCGAGAGTCTGTCTTACAACTCTTGCGGTGTGCGGTCGTGCATTATCATGCATTAACTGAAATAAGGGACCGATTTGCACTTGTAGAGGAACGATGACGTCTGATACAATCGTCTCAGCATAAATTTGAGCGTTGAGGTTGCCTCTAATCCAAATCAACTCAGTTCTTCCGCCGATCCAAATACCCGCCCATACCATGATGGTTCCACCACTATAAGGATGGACTTCCTGGCAGGATTTTAATCGCTGTTGGCGTCCAGGGGTTCTCCAGTGTCGTATACGTCTTGTATCCGGTCTCATACCAAAACGAGACTCATCAGAAAAGCACACGAAACGCCATTGTTCTTCTGCCCAATTTCTGTGTTCAAGAGCCCATTGATATCGAATCCTACGATTGTGCATTGCTATAGGTGGTACCCGTAGCGGTCTTCGGGAATGAAGGTTCACTTCATGCAAGCGGTTTCTGACTGTTTGGTCGCTAATTAAGTTCCCTGAAGAGTGATGAAGCCTCACGGCTAACATCATGGCGGTTATTGTTGGAGCTCTTCGAGCTAAGATTTGAATGTATCGGTCTTGTCTCCGTGTGGTGCAGCGATACCGTCCTCCATGGCGCTCAGCCACGGTACCAGTGCTTCGGTAACGTGTCGACTGATAACACTCTGACTTGTATTCAGAGCTAAAGCCACAGTACGTTGCCGGGAACCAGCTTCTATCATTCCCACGGCTCTGAGCATTTCTTCCCTGCTTAAATGACGTCGCTGCTCCATAATAACGTTGGTTTTAATCAGTAGTAGGGAAACAGTAGCACTAATAATGTCTTCAATGCGTTGTATGTTTTTATAGGGAAAATATTGACAGCTGATTTTCATCTTTTACTCGAATTTGATTCACAGTTCCTGATTCAAATTATGAAATGCACCAAAAAGGATCCATATAAATTTATAAAATCATAAATTTATTACAAAGCCACATCTCAATCTCAAGAAATCCGCATAAAAATGCTTGATCCCTAGACACTTTTGATGTGTGTATTATATAACAGGGGGGCAATTTCCGTAACTTTTAGCGGTGCAGTCAACCCACAAAATTGTACCGATCCACATTTTTTCCGAATTACTGTAATTTTTGTGTGCAAGTTTAAAATAAATTCAGTGTAGCAGAATCTCAGTGTTTTAATTAAAAGGACCCACGGAGCGCCATCCTAACAGAACGTTCGGATTCTAATTGCCTTCACAATCTGTCAATTTACCAACATTTTTTACAAGTTTGACAGATTGCGACTTCTATGTGAACGTTTTTTAAGTACGAGATTTGGCTTTCAGGCTGCTCCACGTTCAAGTGCGTATTTTGCGTAAGGTAAGTTAAATATTAATGTAGGTATGATACAAATAAACTTTTCGGAACACATTCTCTAATTGATGGTAAAAACTGCATCATAATACCAGCAAAACTAAGCGGAGGAGTGTGTAGTTTAGAAAAACTAAGCGGAGGTTATCTGTGGATTATACACACAAATGAAAAGTGTCTTTGGTTTATATATCTAATAAGGAGAGATGCAGGTATTTCATAGTTAAATGCCAACAATTATTAATTTGTCTGACGAACAATTTAATTAAAATAACTTCAATATTAAACCGTTCATTTGGGATTGCAATGTTATTGATGGAACTGCAACATTTCCTGGTAGCTGTATCAAAGGTAGGTATTATCAAATTGAATTGGTATTATTTATTTATTTATATATACTTTATTGTACACCAGATTATACATAACAAAAATAAAAAGTTAGACACTACAAAATATACAATGGGCGGCCTTATCGCTTACTGCGATCTCTTCCAGGCAACCTTGGAATGGACATGGATTTTCTGGACATAAAATGGGGTTGTCTTTGGTTCAAATAAAAAGTATTTAAGTACAATCATTTCCACTGAAACGCTAGTTTAGAGTGTCTATGCCATAGTTTCATAGATCGATCGATTTGGTTATGTTTGGGTAGTATATAATGTTAGGTCGAGTTTACGTATAATATCTCGCCTGTTATTCTGTCACCTTATTGGTGATGTTCTTCAGAAAGGGCAAGTGCGTAGTACTCACAGCCGGCGTGCGTGTATGACCAAATAATTATGAACGTAAACGAAGCAATAGGAGTATGTAAGGATCGTAGCAGGTGGCGTTCTGTAGTTTCTGCCTACCGCCATGGGAATAAGGCGTGAGTTTATGTATTATAATTATACTAAATAAATATTTTTTATGAAATGGATACAGCGGTACTTATAATAATTACCTACATATTATAACACTGTATAAAAATGAACAATATTAATAAACCAAGAATATAATAATGACAGTTACCTTTTCTAGCGTGTTAATAGCCCACATGGCCATATTAGCGACCAGCAGAAAAGTGACGAGCTGTCGCCCCGGTTTATTTCTTCTCTGTTCCGATGTAGTGCTGCGACGCCACCACGCGTCGATTATGAATAATGTTTGAAGTATTGTCTGAAACACATTAATTTCACAAAATAAAAATCCATGAATGAAACAGCTGCTTTAGAACTCGCTGGACAAAAAAGGTTCTAAAATCTTAATATAGGAACGACTACTTTTATTTTAACTAAGGCAGACAGCGTCATCTACAGATAAACTACCACATCGGGCACTTTTGGTAAGGATAGAAATATAATAATTATTTCAGGAATTTAAAATCAAGCCAAATTCGATAAGTACCTGATTGAGCGATAAGAATTCAGAGAAGAATCCAGTGAGACCAACACTGTTCATCTGGTCCTGAGTATGGTGACTTCCAATGAGACTGAACATGCAGTAAACGAACATTCCTGATTGGGCCAGAATTAGTAGGAATGGGTCCAAACCTAGTAGAGCTAGGAAATAAAACATGAAACTTTAATAAAAAAACATCATGCACAAAATAGCTTGAAATAAGAAAATTATTATTGATCTAGTAAAAGTAGATGTTAATTAAGGAAATAACATTTTAAAATCATGGTAAATATTCTAACAAAAAATATAAAGAAACATGACATACCCTTTGATTTCCTTTTATAAGCTAACGCTCTCATTTGTATTAAAGCTGTAATACATGCTATCAAAGATAACGAGTATAAAATTAACTCGCATACGTTCACTTCGAATATAGCGTCCTGCAATAATCAAATACGACATATTAATGAAGAAAAAATAAGAATGAAGAGTTTATCATAATAGTTCAAAAATAAATATACGTTACAGTGATCGAATCAGGATGGTGGGCCAATACGAAGAACATGATAAGAGAAATGATGGTGAAGACGATGATCAAGATGCCAGCGAAGAGTCCTCGGTGAGCATGTGAGCAGTCTACAGAAAAATGGTGGAGGGCAGTGCGACTACCGTGAGGAGAACTCACTCCTAACATACCAGCTGAAAAATATTGCAAGATGAGTACAACTGACCACAAATTGTAAAGAATGTAGAACAGTTTATCGATATAATATTACCAAATTGTTGCAGAATTTTCTCAGGTGTCACTGAATTATTGCGCGACTTATTTTTGGGAACATCTAATTTCTTTTCAAAGTCTTCAGGAGTGCATTTGACCTGTAATTATTACAAAATTAAATATGTTTTTGGTGGTTTATAGTGAACAGCTGTATGTCGATTTTAAGATCACTCTCAATAGGTACCTCTTTCCACATTTCATACAATATGACAGCACAGATAAGGGAGTACTCGATCGTGCAAGGAAATAAGAAGGGTGCAGCATTCTGCAGCAGTGCACCCATCATATTTGACCTCCTGCACGGTATACCATCTGTTTCTAGAAGCGTACCATTGGCTGGCGCTAGGATCGTGTGTTCTAAATGATGTATTTCATGCTTCGTTTCTTCAACTAACACATATAACCATTCGCACAAATTCGTTGCTACCATGTGCATGAAACCGAATCTCTGTATCAGTTTAAAAGTGCCTGATTCTATGTCCTTGTTAGTGAGGAACATGAACTGCATTTGTGCCAGAGTGAGGGCCATTCGTAAAGCCGGTGTAATCACCGACAGAACGGAGCGACATTTATCCGTCATTTCGAAATATTCACCCAATTCTAAACCGCTGTACACCATCGAACCAATTCCGAATGCTGAAAAATAATAAAGATTTAAAATCAAATTGAAATCGAAAGGAAAATAAAATTGTTAATAGGAAATTACTCCAATTTACCAATTCCGCCAAGCCTCAAATAAAAACTGCCGTAGCGAGAAATGTTCTCTTTTATTTTTGGTCTGTCTCCAGGTGTAACTTTTCCGTTTCTATCCTCTTTCAGAGTGTCCTCTATAAAAATTAATTGAATACATATAGTTGGTCGTTAAACAACATACATAGAGTTAAATTTTCCGCTACATTTATACGAATGGGTTAAAGCGTTAGTGGAATGAAAACTAAAGAAGGTAATATTCTTTGCTGGCGTAATTATGCAAACAAATGTGATTTTAATGTCTCATTTTGTTAAGCAAATGTGGTTAATTACCTAAGCATGTTGGTAGATCTTATTGTTTAGGAAGGTATTGTGCTCGTTGAAAAGGAATTGGAAGCTCTTACCGTAGTCGTGAATGATTAGGTTGACAGCCTTTTGACGCATTATGTTTACGTATTGGAACACTACGAATATTAGAGATACCAAGTAGAGATATAAATAGAATCCCTGAAAAAGAATAACAATGTTCATTATTATCGACATAAAGATCTACGAGTATATCCTACTTACTGTTGGGATTTCATTAGCTGCATTGTAATGGAAACGTTATAATTATATGGCACGTATGAGTAGGCAGTCAGGAAAATGCAATATTGTAGGTAATTATGATGATAGTAAGAGTTTTATATTTTCGGCATTTTCTGCATTTCAACATTTCCAAAAAAACAATTTTTCATGTAGTTAATTATATTAAATGTGGTCTTTAATACCAAATGGTGAAAAATCAGATACATACTTAATAAAATAACAATAATTGACCTGATAGTAGCCATCTGGCACTCCTCCGGCGATGACTTCGGTGATGGGGAAGGCCAGCCCCAGCACCACCAGTAGCTTGCAGTACAAAGCAGAAAGCGCCTTGCTCAAAGCTTCACTTTAACAAAATAATGCTAGTTTAACAACTACAAATGAATAACTAACATCAGAAACAGATAATATCCAAAGTTTTAAAAAGTAGTTCAAGAAAAAAATTCAGATTGAAAAACATTAAATTGAAGAATAGTACTTACTATTCTGGACCACTAATCATTATATACTTTTAGCGTTAAACATATTTGAAACATCAATTTTAAACGATTACCATACATAGAATTAAGTCGTACGAATAGTTAATTATTTGGAGAGTCATCACAACTAATCATCGTATACTTAACGACGAATATTTTAAGTGGTAGTAAGTAGTTTTATAGTGAAGTGCATCGAAGGTACAAGAGTTCAACAGCCAAATATTATCCAAAACAGGAACAAATATGAGTATCCAAAGCAACAGTAAGGCAAGTTTCATTCAAAACATTTTCACAATGTAATTACACTTATATAGTGATGTTTGCACTGAATGTTCCCAGTTCCATTGTGCACGTGTCTATCTATTAACAAATAAAGGGTGCTTTTCAATGGTTTTGACGCGACGGAGGCTGTTCATTGTCTGCGGACTACATGACGCTATCCAACAGAATAATATTCACCTCTAAATAGGTCTCTCTCTGTGCTTATTCATAACTAAGCGGCTGATGACATCATTTTACAAACTCGGAGAAGATACGGGGCGTGTGGTTGCCGAAATATGTTGTGGACAAACAGTTTTGAGTCATAATTATTTAAAGTTTGGAAATGAATCAAAATTGGGTTCATGGAATTTTAACGTGCGTTAAAGGACAATTGAATTAACCTTTATCGTTTCCAATAATACGGTCAATAGAGCTGGATAAAGATCTATAGGTAGGCTGAGAAAACAAACCGCACCTGAATGATATTTTATGACAGAAATTCTTAGAACTTTAATGCCGTAACTCCTTAGAACGTTATTGATTCACGATCAAAGATAAAGTTTTTAACTGCGGAAATTCTAAAAGGATATTATCATTCTTTATGTAAAATAGGAAATAATGGTTGAAATAGTGTAAGTTTGCGGTGTGGAGGCCCATGTCAAGTATTTGGATCTTGCGGTGCGATGCGCGTGTGTCGGGGGCATGTGCCGGTGCCAGCTCGCCCTGATTTATCGTAGTGTGTTCCAGCCTTACGAATATTTACTCAAGGATTTTCTGGCGTTTTGATTTATTATTTTATTTCTGATAGCAGGTATGGATATTAAAGATATAACAGGTGTCGTTGGCTTGGGCGAGGGGTGTAAAAGTTTTCAATTCGTGAAAGTCGACTACGTTTCAGCGCAATCATGCATTTCGTCGTAATCATGTAGGTCACAAACATATAAAGCATCCATGCATATATTATTATACGATGAATAATTGTACCTGCATCAAGTCAAGCATTACATTATTATCAGCTAATGTAAGCTAAAAATTACTCGGCTTGATCTGTCAATTTATGAGTCAGAGAACCGTTCCAGTGGATCTACGAGTATGACGTCATTTAATAAAGTATGAATATTAATACTTACTGTCCCAATATTTCGGCGGCAGAGGGTGGAGTGTCGTGTGACGTGGAAGCGACTGATGTCCGAGAGTGAGGGGACAGTTCAGACAGGAACCGTCTCTGTGTGGCCGCGCACAACGCTAGCGCTTGCGACGGACGACGAAATGCTGCGATTATGGCCGAGGGCCGTCTGTAATAATGCCGAATTTAGTATTATGATAAGGAGAACAAACTTCTATGCCTGTGAAAAAATGCTCTTTGATTAAAACTTTCTCGCAGACCATAGTTCGAATAAAGTAAAGACTCTTTCAAACGAAATTATGATGGCAACAGTCACTATTGTAACACCCAAAGGATAAATTCTCAATCTTTTTACTCTAGTGAGACTTCTGCTTATCACCAGTCATGAAGTCATGAACATCGCTACAAGACTGCTGTAAGTTGGGCGGTTTCCACGCCAGAGTGACCTTTGCGCTCATTTAAAGTGGTAATTAATATGTCAGTAGCCATTTCATGTAAAAAGTAGCACGGCAAGCACGGTAGCATTTACTTGGAGTTAAATTGATGGCATTACTAGGACCACAATTTGGAACACTAATAGCCTCCGCAGACGACGGATTTTTGTCCGCGGACTTTTTTGTACGCTAAAGTACTCGTAGATCGCTTACAACTGTATCGAGTAACGCAAACGAGGGATTAAAAGTACCGCGTACAAAAGATACAGTTGTAAGCGATCTATTCTAGCGCGGATTTTTGTCCGCAGACAAAAATCCGTCGTCTGCGCAGGCTATTATTGTTCAAGTTTAGTATTTCAAAATGATAAAGGTGTAACATGTAAGTGGTGATTTAAATGATTGATTGATCTTTTATCTTTGTATGATTTACCGGATTTGCCAATGAATCTTCCCTACCCATACAAG
The DNA here is from genome assembly GCA_948150665.1 of Conistra vaccinii. Classification (NCBI taxonomy): domain Eukaryota; kingdom Metazoa; phylum Arthropoda; class Insecta; order Lepidoptera; family Noctuidae; genus Conistra; species Conistra vaccinii. The sequence continues at coordinate 14,041,566 of OX411324.1, read as the reverse complement.
TTTTGTTTTTCACATACCTTGTGTTCAGATTAGCTGCAAGTTTGGCTTCTATGTCGGAGGACATTCTGCGACTGTTGGGTTGTGAGTGTGAGTTTTGAACCAGGGGCTCCGCTGGCGTACCCAGCATGGCTCGGGTCCGCTCCCGAAGCTGGCCCAGGTCCGAATATGAAGACTCGTCACTAAATAAAACAAACATTAAAATTAATTGTATGAACCTGGTTGGTTTATGTTTACTAACACAGTTTTTTTACGTCGTTGTTATTAATACTATATGGATTGTGTGTGCATGTATGTGTGGTCCGAACTAGAGAATAAATCATTTTAAACGTAGGTATAACCACCATATGAAATCAACTAAGGAAATACCTTGAAGAGAGCCTTAAGGCTGAACCTTTAAAATTAATGTGTTTCATCATTAATAAATACTTGCCAAAAGAAAGCGATTCACTGCCAGATATCAAACAAGGGAAGAACTTTACCAAGAAGGCTTATTTTAGTCTTCTAGGAAAAGCGTGGCTACAATACTATAATGGAATATTCAGAGACACTTTGACGTGAGAGAAATTCTGGGATCCAAATAATACGATAGGACTGCCGATACCAAATAGAAATAAAAGTTTGGAAAATCCAAAAGTGCACGCCTCATATCACTCATTCATAAACGAAAAAGAAATTCAATACATAGTTTCTAACAAAAATTTACAATTTATCACTTTTGATGAAGTATGTTTTGACTGCTGTTTTACCCATCAATATGGGTAAAATTGCTAACCTCGCAATCCTTACGTAATGTCAAAGACTATTTATTTCGATATTTACGTTGTGGGTTGCTAGGCAACGACGTCAAGTCAAAGTATAAATATTTTGTTACAGATATTATATTTTAGTTAGTATTTTATTAATTATAATTAAACTACTTTGAATAAAAGAGCCATTTTCAATAGGGTTCCTTCTATGGCTGAAACGAATGTATAAGAAAAATTTACTCAATTAATTGATTTTATCGCAAGCTACAATGTTTTCAGGGTTCATAAATTGACGGACAGGATTTTTTTTTCAACTATTTTGATACATTTTCCATTTCTGCTGCTTTAAATCAATTGTTAAAAAGTACATAATCTCCATTTAATCATCTATACAATGGTATATAAATTAAGTAGGGTCTGTGTACTAGCAGGAGTGTAACAATAAAAACAGTTGCAGAAATGGAGCAAAAAAAATTTTTCGATCGTAGAGCGCACTCTAATGCTTCGCATTATGAGAGTCGTGCAATAGTGATTGTATGCAGTTTCGTGAAATACTACAGTGTACAATCCAAATAATTTTCCAAAGTGTTGTGTTATTTGTAAAACTCGGTTTAAAAAAGTATTGCGGTTTGATAGAATAACAATAGTTATTTTCATCACATCTATTCGAAAAACGACAATTGCCTGTAGAGGATAGCGGGAGCAAAATTCAAATTTGCTCCCTAGGGAGTTTGGGGTTTCTCTCTTCTGATTGGTCCACTCCGTGCTTTTGATAGTGTACTGATTTGTGTAGTTAGGTTGGAGTCACTCGCGTGAAGGTTTAATGTAAAAAAAAATCGAGTACGTAGCTTTTTATTTTTCTCATAGGTAGTGATGAAAAATAGTGTGTATCACTCGGGGACAAAATATTTTGCTCTCGGGCGGCGTATATTGAATTCCTCGCTAACCTCAGGATTCTACTATAGAATCCTTCGCTTAGCTCTGAATTCAAAATAACGCCCTGGAAGAACAAAATATTACTTTGTCCCCTTATAACACAATAGTTATTTGTGTTACATGGGGACAAAGTAATATTTTGTTAGCCTAGCGAGGGATTCTAACGTAGAATCCTGAGATTAGCGAGGAATTCAATATACACCGCCCGAGAACAAAATATTTTGTCCCCGAGTGATACACACTACACTATTTTTCATCACTACCTATGAGAAAAATAAAAAGCTACTTACTCGATTTTTTTTTACATTAAACCTTCACGCGAGCGCCTCCAACCTAACTACGCAAATCAGTACGCTATCAAAAGCACGGAGAGGACCAATCAGAAGAGAGAAACCTCAAACTCCCTAGGGAGCAAAGTTGAATTTTGCTACCGCTATCCTCTATAGGCAATTGTCGTTTTTCGAATAGGTGTGATGAAAAAGATTTTTTTAATTTACTTTAATTTAGTTGAAACATATTAGCAAACAGAAAACTTAGCGCTACACGGTTAGCTATCCTATCCAACTGAAAATGGCCAATTGAACTAGAAGGCTTCTGCAGGACGATACGTCATTCAAGCTTTCGAGATTCCAGTTGTTAAATATCCAAGAAGCTGTAAGTACTAGTGCCTGTTAGATATGAGCGCCGCGCCGGCGCGCCGCCGCCGCCGTGATTCCCGCCGCGCCGCCGCCGCCGACCCTAGGCGACGGCGCGCCGACGGCGCTGAGCCCGAGCGGCGGCATTCAGTTTAACCTAACACGCGGACCGAACCGAACGTACGTCTGCGTTAATGCTTACAAAATGGCGTCACTACACGTAGACGTTTATAAAACGAAACTCTTTGACATTACAATTTCTGTGTTGTGCAAGTTATCAACAAACAAACACAGTTTTTGTTGAATCTATTTTGGTCATTATCATCATCATCATCATATCAGCTGAAAGACGTCCACTGGTGAAATAGGCCTCCCCCAAGCACCGCCACTTCGACCGATTCTGTGCTTCCCGCATCCAGCGTATTCCTGCGGCCTTTACAAGGTCATCGGTTCATCTTGTGGGAGGCCTTCCAACGCTACGTCTTCCGGTACGCGGTCGCCACTCCAGAACCTTTCGGCCCCATCGGCCATCTGTTCTGCGAGCAATGTGTCCTGCCCATTGCCACTTAAGTTTGGCAATTCTTAGGGCTATGTCGGTTACCTTGGTTCTCCTGCGGATCTCTTCATTTCTGTTTCGATCACGTAGGTCGAAACTCCAAGCATAGCCCTCTCCATTGCTCTTTGGGTGACTTTTAGCCTTCTGATAAGGCCTATTGTGAGCGACTACGTGCCGTCAGTGCCATAAGTCATCACTGGCAACACGCACTGGTCAAAGACTTTCGTCTTGAGACACTGTGGTATGTGGGACGAGAAGATATTGCGTAGCTTCCCGAACGCTGCCCAACCGACTCGGATTCGACGATTGACCTCTTTCTCGAAATTAGACCTACCTAGCTGGACAGTTTGTCGGTTTGTCCTAGGTAATCATACTTGTCTACAACTTGCGAGCGTAGCGTCACCGATCTTCTTTGTCTTGTCCATGTTCATTTTAAGACCCTCTTTCGGAGGCTCTACTGAGGTCATCGAGCATTATACTCAGCACCCTAATTACGTAATGCACGATCAATTTTAAATTGAAACCAATTGAAAAAGATTGCCAGTCCATCTTCATAAGTTCAACAAAAAAACTTGAGCAGATTTTTTTTGTCGAACTTATGAAGCATTGGACTGGCAATCTTTTTCAATTGGTTTCAATTTAAAATTGATCATGTCGTCATGGTCTCAGCCATGATAACCATGTCGTCGGCAAACCGAAGGTTAGTGATGGTTGAAGACATCCTCGAGTGCAGTGGTGAACAGTTTCGGAGAGATAACGTCTCCTTGTCTCACACCTCGCTGCAGGATAGGTTTCGAGGTCTGGTCGAGGAGTCGGACTGACATAGTGGCGTTTTCGTATAGACACTTTAACACCTCTATGTACTGATAGTCGAACTGGCACCGTTGAAGAGACTGCAGTACAGCCCATGTCTCGATCGAATCAAAGGCTTTCTCGTAATCCACAAACGCTAAGCAGAGAGGCAGGTTATACTCTTCGGTCTTCTGTATAACCTGCCGCAGCGTATGTATGTGGTCCACGGTGCTAAAGCCTTTACGGAATCCGGCTTGTTTGGGAGGCTTGAAGTCGTCAAACCATGGGTCAGAAGTGTGATTGGCATATAGTTCTTAAGCAGGGCATTGTCGCCCTTTTTAAAGAAGAGTACCACCACACCTCTGTTCCATACCTGTGGCGTTTTACCCTCGAGTATGACGGAATTGAACAGTTTCTGGAAGGCCTTAAGAACGGGTTTCCCACCGGCCTTTAGAGTTTGGCCGTAATTCCGTCATCAGTCATCACCCGGCGCCTTGTTGTTTTTAAGCTGCTTTAGAGCCATTCTAATCTCGAACAAGCTGACGTCAGGGATATCTTCGGTATAATGTCGGGTTAATCTAGCTCTTGGGTCGTTTGCCAGATTCGTAACAGGATTACTGATTGGAGCCCTTATTCCGCTCTATCGCGTCCTTAATGCGGTCTGCACTAAAGCGGCGAAGGTCGCTTTTCAACGACTTAGAGATCCGAGCTACCGGTACTTGACAGCATCGTCTGATGACTGGAGGATCATCTCGCGCCTCTCCTTCATGAGCTGTATAGTAGGATCAGAGAGCTTCTTGTTTCTATTTGTACGACGGGTTTTAAAGATCTTGGACCCGGCCGTATGGACAGTTTCCACGAACCCATCGTTAAAATCGTCCACGGAGCTCCCGAGGCACTCGAAACGATTCTGAAGTTCGAGCTGAAAGCTCTCGGGGTTTTGGAGTTGGATCGGTGCTGGACGGAGCGTAGACTTCATCAGTCGAGATCTTTCCAATTTGATATTTAAGTTCAATGTGCCTCTTACCATGCGGTGATCGCTTCTGGTTTTCACCGCGTTGATCACAGACATCATTGAATATTTTCTCATCAGGGTTCTGCCAGGTCCACTTTCTGTGCTCACGTTTTCTGAAGAAGTAAATCATCATAAATAGGCCTTCCTTCTCCTTAAAACTGACCAGTAGGTGACCTCGGTGGTTCCGACGTCCAACTCCAAATTGCCCCAGTCGCAGCTCATCATCGTTTCGTTTGCCCAGACAGCTATTTTGGTCAGACTATTTTAATTTTGTTTTCCTTTTCAAAATTCATCTTGTCAATTCCTTTTGTCACGGAAAAATTATAATAAATCTTAATTATACGTAAATGTTTTTTTTTAATGTAGTTAAGTAAAAGGTCACGCCGCCGACGACGCCGCCGCCGCCGACTTCAAAAAGTCGGCGCGCCGCCGCCGATAGATTGACCATCGGCGCTCATATCTAGTGCCTGTTGAAAGCTCGTACTCTTTAAATAACTATCGTCAATATAAAAAAGGAAAGCTTCGAAGTTTGACCCATTTACCACATAGCGATGTGATGACTAAGATACTTTACAACCTCTATAGATATTACAATGATTGAGTATATTTTTAAGGCGTTGGAAGGCCACCCACAAGGCCCCTTGTGAAGTTCGCAGGAGTCCACTGTACGCGGGAAGCACAGAACCTTTCGAAGTGGCGGTGTTTGGGGGAGGCCTATGTCCAGCGGTGGACGTCTTTCGGCTGAAATGATGATGAGTATATTTTTAAAGATGACTACTAGAAATATTGTCAAACTCAAACTCAAAGCATTTATTTCAATTAAACCATTTACAGGCACTTTTAAATTGTCAAAGAGCCGGTCAGTTAGTCAGAAAGTTGAAGCTATTTAATTTTGCCCATTCCAAAAAGTAGATCTGTGTGGAGAAGAACAGGCAAGAAACTCCCAGGACACTCTTTTAAATAAAGATATTACAAAATCCTGGGTACATTATTCTTGTTGCTTCGACTTCTTGTCAACAACTATGTATTTGTTTATTTGTCGGTATTCACTGCAGTCAATCCTCTAGGCACGTGTGCTCAGCAGTGGAGCAGACGGGCGTTTCGCGATACAAAGCAGTCTATCAAACGTCATAAATATTTTCGAAGCTCTTTGCGACTGCACCGAAATCCCTCTTTGTGTATGCGTTTCATACTTCTCGCTCAAATACAGTGTGTTTGAAAACGTCACGCGAAAATCGAAACCCACAAAAAAATTTCAGCCGCATTGACAGCTTTTGTGTACCAAAATGATCATGTTTTCATGGGAAAAAGATTATGTAAAACTTTGTTAAACGCATGGATATTAAGCCGGTTTTAATTGTGTCTGTTTTCATTGTATCATTTTTGTAGGACTGAAAAAGATTTTCTGAAACTGGATTATTTAAAAGAATTATGTTATATCTTTTCACTGCTTTCATTCGCATTTTATTCTACTCTGCTAAACAAAACACGATGTTGCTATACGTCTGAAATATTAAATTACCGTTTAAATTCGAACATACTGTAAAATGAATATTTAAAGAAACGTCTGAACTGCGCTTGTATTGAACTATTTAGACTGGAGGGTTCTGAGCGCAAAATCTCCAAAATGTGCATCCGTTCGCCGGAAATGTCTTCCTAAGCTTCGTTGTATCCTCACTGAACCTATTTTGAATAACGTCCGTATATTCAAAATATTGATATTCGAAAAGAATAATACACCTAGATTTTTATATCGTCATGCTTGCATGTAGGATTTGTATTGATTTGCAAACAATAGCGAATATTAACTATAAGTACCTATTTTATAATCATGAACATTTTTTTATTAAGTCGTTTGAGTACCTAACTAAACTTAAGTTACTCTACAAAAATATTGCTTTCTTCTTAAAATAAAAAGCTGAAGCGGTCGCACGAGTGCAATATCTAACGCGGTCTTGGCATAAACTACATGCAAGGAGATCCAGTATTTAGATAACAGATAAAACTGAGTCACGAGACAAAGGAAAATGCGGTTTAAAAGAAACTTTAATTAAATGCTTAGTATCTACCCTTTGTTTATGACGACTAAGGCCTGTCCAGCGGCAGCGAGCCGACGCGACGCCGACGACGTATCCATTTCCCCGCGCTTTTGAAAAAAGAATGGCTTTTCATGTTCAATTCTGTACAATGGAATGCTGGCCGACACACGTGATTGTTCATGTAATAGGAGTGGGTCATGTATTTTCGAATTATGAATAAGGTCCGCACTTTTAATTGATTGTTTTATTTTCCGGAATCTTTTAAGAGTTCCGTACGTACCTTAAAAAGAAAATACGAAACCCTTATAAGATCACTTCGTTTTAGTTTCGTTAATGTTACTGAAAAAGGGTTTAACGAAACTAAAGGGGGTATCAAATTGAAATTAATATATCAAATACTTAGGTCGATAGTACGGTCCCTTGGAGATCTAAAATAATCAAGTCAACAAAATAAAAAAATACGCCCAGTTATGCCACATATTTTGATACCGGCAAATAAATCAAAACCTATGGGGTACTGCCCGTTGAATTAGAATCATGAAATTGTCAAGAAGCAAGGTCACACAATTATTAATTTGTAGATCATACACTCGTATCACATTAAAAAAAATATTTAGTCCGCGTGCTTATAACCTTCCTCAAGAATTGAGCTATCCAATGTAAAAGAATTTTTCTTATCCGACTGGTAGTTCCGGAGATTACTTCCTACATACAAACTTACAAACAAACAAATTTTACCTCTTTATAATATTAATATAGATGACAGCTTTGATTCTGGTCTTCGAATAGAATTAAGTTGTTTTGTAAAATAAATATTTGTAGCTAGGACTATTTATCACAGGTATACATAGAAAAAACTAAAAGACAGAGAATCGCTACTACCTACACCTACGTCAAGAGATCTTTACAGAGATCGCCAAAAAAAAGTTCAAGCTACCTACTGTTTAGTGCAACAGACTTGCAGCTACGATACAAACGGCCAGACTGCATCCTAATTACACTAAAATTAGTTCGTCACATCAAGCATTGTATAAATACCACAGTTAAGAAAAAAAAAATAACCCTATTAACACAACTCTTTCAATAATTTTTCTTCGTTTTAATATTTCAAAAATTAAATTAAGATGAATATGAAAATAAATACAATGAAAAGTGTCTCAGGTATGTTACCATTCCACAGCAATGCGGATGAATTTTTCGACGCCATATTTTAGTTTTAGTTAAGTTAGTAATTAAATCATGTTGTTATTTTTAATAATGAATTAGTTATAAGTTGTTATGTACCTATATATTTAATGGTCTTATTGAACAATACATTCATCACTTTGGTAAACCTACTTTTTTACCTTTATATTTTTTTCTAGCAAAACACTTTTTTTCTCGCAATTTTGGGAAAATAAAAATAAGATATTCATACCTGTCGTTATCATTTTCCTCGTGCACCGTGTCCATGTCAGTGATGGTGACGCCTGGGTGCAAGTCGGTCGGCTCGCACAGTGGGCTTCTATTGGCTGGACTCATCTACGAAATATCACGATTATCACGCGGCCTTGTTTCTTAATTACAGTTTCATGACCAAATGCTGTTCACACATAAGTTTGTTGGAGGTTTGAATGTTGTTTGACCGGATATTTATTTAATTTGTTTGTAGCAAGAGTTTTGAAATGACGTGATGAAATATAATATTTTTTAAACTGTTACCAATTCTTAATGCGACACTCAATGCAATGTAGGTTCCTAAATTAGCAATGACTGAAAAAACCAACACCTACCTATCTACAATTACAAAATATCCTTTAGATTTTTTCCTAGTATATGTTTTCATTGCCCTAATCTTCCACAACACTGGCAGGCTCGTCAGTAAGAACAAACACAATTTAAACAATTCGCTTTCAGTAAATGTGTTTTTATTTATCCATTTTTTCTCGTATAAAATAAAAATCCTACGACGAACTGTCCTCGGTTAAGGCAAGCTTACACTGAGGTAAGTGAACGAGATATACGTCTTTGTTTACAGTCGTGTAGTATAGGTATTAGGTAGATACTGCGTTACGTAGTTATCCAGTAATCCTTTAATGTTTGTTTGCCTATGGCGGCGAGATGTTCCACTTGAGAGCGACACTTCTACTGTCAATTGACTGATTAAATTGATGTGAACATGTCGATAGCCAAAATATACGTGACTATAAAAATTGTGTTTCAGACTATGATTAAAATTATTTATGATTATGATTAACAACAAAGAGAAAATTTAAAAATAGTTTTCAATCACGCCTAAATGTAATGGATAATTTGTTAATTAATAGTTACAGTTCAGGAAAAGTAGAATAGTGGCCTTTCAGTAAAATAGATTTATAGTAAATATTTACCTTTAGAAGATAAGACGATCAAGTAGGGTCGTTATCTCTCGAAATTCTCTCGACAAGTAGTAAGACGTGAAAATGAGTTTTCATTCAATTTGAATATAAAAATCTTGGTGTAACTAAACTCAGCAGCGCTGCCTGTATATTGTGCGATCATTGGTTGAGTTATGAGCCCCGGTGTGTGTGGGCTTTTTCTTATCACCTTTCTGGTAAATAGCCAGCTAACTACGTGTCCTTTGTGATTAAATTGCACCTGACTCTATTATGTATCTGTTCTATTATCTACCCCTCGCAAAAGAGTAGTTATTGCTTATTTATATAATACAGACGACGCAAGTGAATGCGGGAATTTCTCCATAACTTGACAAAATGTATGTTGGATTTGAATAGAAAATATAATTGGGGCTAATTATTTGAAGCTTTAGTACTGGTGGTACAGTTATGAAATTGGCCAGTGTTAGTGGTTAACGGTTTAATGTTAAAGACGCTGTACTTGGAAGTAAGGCCTACATTCTACGATTCATATGATATTCGATCATTGATCTCTTTTTAAGTTTTAGGATTAGCGTAAATTCTGAAATTCCTGAATCTTGGGACAGCAGCAGGACTGATGGTATACAATTACATTTCATACAAGCTTCCGCTAGCAGCTTCGCCCGCGTGATATTATATCTTTATAAAAGCCTTTGCTACTGGATAATATAGCATATACTGGTGGAAGAATTTTTTAAATCGGTGCAGTAGTTTAGTGAGTTTATTCATTACAAACGAAAAAATCTAATCTTTTCTCTTTATATTATTGTTTAGATAATTTTTCTTATAACGGGTCGCCAATTTGGCATACAATTTTTTTTTAGTCCCGTGCTGCTTTGACGCCAAATTTTGCGGTTTTTTGGTGTCTATTATTTAGTAAAAATGCGGAAAATTCGTTATGCATAGTCTATAAGACCATGACCACCGTAATACTTTCGGTAATTTTATCCTTAAGTTCTTAAACGAATTTAAAAACGACCCAATTTTTCTTTATTAATTAAATTAATTAAATTTAATTAACGAATACTATTTTGATCACTGAGGATTTCGATATACGTCCGGACTTTTTTCTGTGGGGTTATCTGTTATCTAAAGGGACGTGACGTAGTCAAGCTTGAATACGAAAAGCAGAATATTTGTGACTTTGTTAGTGGGATACGTAATAAAATATAAGAAAATTTAATGAAAAACACGATGACAAGCAATTGTATTTTTAAGAATAAAAAGGAGTAGATCGTATTCATCGTTTCAAATTTCCAAGCCTAAATAATATACTTATAGAAAAAAAAAACCGGTAATTTTTGTTTGTAATCAAGAAAATTTTAATTTAAAGTTGTACCTATAGGTACTTCCTAATTGGCCACCCTGTATATAAGTACAAGTCACGTGTGTTTGTGGTGTTTAAAGACGATAAATCTATTTTACTTACATTACGACACACAACGCAAAGGCTAGTTAAGAAAACCCGATTTTTATTTTAATGTAGTACAAAGTGTAAGATTAAATGGTGAGTTTGTTTGTCTTGTGTCCGCCGGGCGGTCCGCTCTAAGGTTGTTAGGTTGTTGAATAAGTTTCTGAATTAAGAGAACTGAAAGTTTTCTCATCTCGAGATTACAGCAAAGTGTTTACCGTTTGGCTGTAGGATGCGGCCGCGGCACCGACACCCCTCCGCGCGCCGCTAGTCACGGCCCTCGCGGCGACGTTTAGATATCGATATAATATAACTTTTTTTAAATTACTTTTTATGAATGTTATTACCTAGTATGGTAATTGTTTTTATACACACAGCGACATCAACTGGGTACCCCAGCAAAAGACACGCAAGTTCAAATCTGACATAGCTGCAAACAGGTTTTTGTATTTAAAAAAAAAATATTAAGGACAAGTATCGATATACTTGTCATAACTGAAATTACAGTCCGGCCGTAGGTCGGGAGACTGCGTTCCTGACACCTGTCAGTTGGACATGTTTCTAGTAGTAATAAGGATCAAATTCGCAAAACACATATTCTAACGAATATGTGTTTTGCGAATTTGCGCAATGCGTATGAAACTGACAGATGTCTAGAACACATTTTCTCGACAGCCGGACTGTAAATGGTATTAGGTAAATGGCGACGTTAGGCGATGTGTTGGTTAAAATCTCACTCAATGTTGTAACTACTTATAGGTACGGCTTTTGCAGACCAGCGCGACTTGTCGCGCGACGCGACACGAACAGTACAATTTCTAAGAAAACTTCACGGTATAACAATAACCGGTGTCGCGTCGCGCGACATGTCGCGCTAGTCTGCACGAGCCTTAAACGGGTTAGGTATAAGTAAAGTAGTTAAGTAGTAAGGAATAAATAAGTAAATTAAAATTATGATGATTAAAGAATTGTAATTATGTTAATTAGGTTAACTTACTGAGACAAAAACGGTTGTTCAAGTTTGATTGGTTGATCAATATTACCAAAACCGCATATTCTATACAATTGGTTTGTCGACTGGTACTTAATAATATTTTAACGACATTATTAAATATCTCCTCAACCATTGGCAAATAGTTCTCATAATAATGACGTCATGTTGATAAGGTGCATCATGTGAGTTAAAGGCTTGCAACCGTCTGTCATGTTTATCTAGATAGTCTCAGACTATAAAAAACCATATCTTTTAATCTAATCTCTAAGGGTTATTATTGAAAATTGTTTTTTTTAAGTAGTATTAAACCCCACTAGGTACAGACGCCAGCACATCAACCTACTCCAATCTGTCAAAACCTGTCTGAACCTTATTCTTAAGCGATAAAGTTGAAAATCTATTAAAGAAATTTGACAGATTGTAGTAACTTGATGTGCTGGCGTCTGTACGTACTGCTTCGATTTCTGACCATGATTTTATCCACAATAAATAATTTATCCTCGGTTCATATGAAAATACGCGCTTGGACGTGGAGATGCGGACTCGATGGCCTGTTATACTATTACTACTATATATATACCTCGGTCCATACTGGATTGTGATTTTGAATATCGAAGTTCCCAAAGTGTCGAATTAAAATAGTCAAATATTTCATAAGGCTCCTATTTTTCGGCAAAACATCGACAAGAGTCACATCCCTAGTGTTAATAATCTAGGTACCTATTTTCATAAAATATTTGCGTGAGTGTATCGCACCTGATGCCAAACGATGTCGCTGCACTTTAAACTTGCCGAGATTCACACAAACAACGACCACTAACTAATATTGAAGTGAAAAACTTACTTGGACGTGTGTCTTTAAGAATGGATTAACATTTTATGCTTCGTACGGCGGTTTAAGTTTCTTGTGCGGTGTGGAAGACAAATATGAAGTGTAGATACTTGATTTTATCTTTACCACCCTATCGTGATTGGCGTTGATGTAAAAGCGTTGACGTATAAAGGTTTGGGGACAGTCTTTCAGGATAGTAAATACAGTTTTATCTCTCTTAAAACGGTGTGCAAAGACCATATCGGTGAAAGCCTGCATGAGATAAGGAATTCAAAGTCAAAGACAAAGCATTTATTTCAAATAGGCACATAAAAGGCACTTATGAACGTCAAAATGTACAGAAAAATATTCTAGTTGCCCATTCCAAAGGTAGTATCGCATGGAGAAGAATGGGCAAAAAACTCCACCAATTAACGGATACATACATAGATAAAAGGAATATACTTTATAAAAAAACACATAAAAATATTGCTTCTGCATTATACATAATTAGTTAATAAAAAAACAAACCAGTCTAGTTTGGTATCAAGGGATCAGGATAGGTACTTCAGAATAATATCGCACCCAAAAAAAAGAAAAGAAAATGATATCTTGATACAGCAAATAACGGTATATAATTGTGAGATCACATTATTATATCGACTTGGAATTATAATATCTATTAATTTGATATTGTATCCAATTTAACAGGCTTTACGTGTATCGTCTTGAATAGTCTGTGTAGTAAAAATAAAAGTGTGGTTTTAGTGTAAAATATTACAAAAATACCAAATAAAAAAACGGCCGTTTCGGAACACGCACAGTGAAGGGTTCCATAGTCGGGATGAATATTTACGCATACACAGTAATGCGTGCCGCAAAAATAAGTTTTTATTTTATCATCATCATTATCATCAGCCTATTAATGTTCCCACTGCTGGGACACAGGCCTTCTCTCTGTGAGAGGGAATTATTATTTTATATAAGATATATTTTTATTTTATGGTATCTCTAAAAACCTTCGAAAAGCCAAGTTATTTCTGCGATTGTAACAGAAAATATCTCTTATCTCAATAACTATTGACTTAAATAGCAAAGTCACTTAGAAACATCACAACCTTTTTAATAGTGAGATTCAATAATATACCATGCGCTCATGTGCATTTTTGAAGTGAAAACTTCTTTAGCGGCGTTGTGCACTTTTTTTGGGATGGGTGAAAAATGTTAAAGTCGCGTCAGGACGTGACCGTAAGATCCGTTGCCTAGCAACCGACAAAGTAAATATCAAAATAAATAGTCTTTGACATTATGTAAAGATTGCGAGGTAAGAAATTTTACCCATATTGATGATGGGTAATAAATTGTTTATTTTTGTTAGACTATATTTTGAAAATAAATAAAATATACTACTACTACTGATGAATATTGTATTTAACCACATAAATGATAGTAGATACTTTTATACTGATAAATAAAGCAATTCGTGCGAAATTATTCCCTAACCATTTAAAAATATTCAAAAATGCACAACGTTAATGTTCAAGTTTTCACTTCTGCCGGCACTCCCGGAGTGCAACCCGTTGTTTTTTTTTTTCATTTCTCGTTTACGTGTATGGGAAGTGCACCCCTAATATTTTTTTTTTGTAATTTCACTATACTATTGTTAAGCTGTGCACAGAATACACCTCTTGAAAATTTTCAGAGACATAGTCTCCGAGTAAAATGGCCACACTGACAGATGGACATGTTGATCATAATTTCGTCATGTCCGTCTATTATTTATTTACCTATTTTCCACCACTCATGGTAAGTATAACTAATAAACTAAGCCCCACAAAACCGTAGTAGTGGTTTGCCTGTGGGGTCGGTGAGTCTCTATACACTCAATATAACTTTTTACTTACATAAAACTAATTATTATTTATAGGTATAGCACTTAACACATATTTAAATAATATTTTTAAGCTATTGCATAGCTTCTATCGCGGGCCTTGAGCGTGGAGACCTAATCCAGAAATTTCGTAACGAAAATACTACCTAAGAAAAGAGTGTTTTTATGTTTAACTGCTTGACAACAAAGTTCAAATTTACTTAAACGAATGATACGAGAGTGTTGTATTGAAAATTATGTTTAACTGCTTGACAACAAAGTTCAAATTTACTTAAACGAATGATACGAGAGTGTTGTATTGAAAATTATGTTTAACTGTTTGACAACCAAGTTCAAATTTACTTAGACGAATGATACGAGAGTGTTGTATTGAAAATTATGTTTAACTGTTTGACAATAAAGTTCAAATTTACTTAGACGAATGATCCTTGACTATTAATAGTTAAATTAAAACCTTTTTATTAGTTTGATGTTCCCGGCCATTACGTTGTGTCAAGTTTAAAAAACTATAAATGTGAATAACAGTTCCTGTCAATGTCATCATTGCTATTTCTTGTATTCGGGTTAATATTTTACAATTGCGTAAGTTGATAAAAAATGCTATGCAATAGCTTCGCCGGGGCAGTCCCCGAGTGCCACACGTCTTTTTTTAAATTTATTTTTTCATAATTATTGTCTGTACAGCCGTTTCTGGTTATCGTTTATGCCATTTGGCTACGGAACCCTAAAAATGTGCTCTGTATTGCGTTTGTGTTATTCGAGTGTGGATCTGTCATTGCCTCCGGTATGCACAACATAACATAACATCACGCCTGTATTCCCCGAAGGGATAGGCAGAGGGAGGTGTACCTATAGTAGGGTACACACACATTTCGCCAGCTAAGTTGTTGTAGGTTTTCCGATGTGTGTGACAATTATAAGCTGGTTTCACAGCTATCCGGGAGGTCCGTATGGGCCGTCCGTACACGGGAGACCCATACGGGTAGCGCCCGCAGAGCTCTGGGGGCCTACCTACTCCCTAAGCGAAATCGTTACGGACAGCCGTCGTTACGGGCGCTTCGTTCTACGTCTCACTTACGGACATACCACAAGTTAGATAGAGAGCGAAGCGCCCGTAACGACAGCCGTCCATAACCATTTCGCTTAGGGAGTAGGCCCCCTGAAACGAGGGAGTAGTACGATACGTTGTACGGGCTCTACCCGGAGCGAGTCACGTACGGATCAATCCGCGTCGCTGTGAAACAATGTTCTATTCTGCTCCCGGAACGGAGACACACGTGAGGCGCCGCCTCACGTGTGGCTCGTACGGGCGGCCCGTACGGGTCTCCCGGACAGCTGAGAAACCAGTCTTATAAGATTTTTATTAGTAAGTTTGGCCTAAGTACATATTCTGCGCGATAAAATGTGTTCCTAGTCCAACAACCAATTTATAGTAGATATGTTTAATATATTAAGTGGTCGATAGAACGCCATGCACTTATTATCGCCTACGGTCGTGATGTGTTCCAATTTGCACCCTTCAGCTATGCTCTATACTTACTTAACTATATTTATGCCTACGTGCAAACTGTTTGTTAAATGTTTGCCTATGTAATGGTGCTTATGTACCTAAGCAACATGTACTTATGTTATAAATAATTATTGTCACTGAAGTTTTCATGCTTTCTTTATACTTAACTATACTGTGATGTAGTTATTTGAAGTCGATACGTCCGTTTCGTTGCTGTAGATTTTGTGGCGTTAAGCTGTTTTCAGACCAGCGCGATTTGTCGCGCTACGCGACACGAACAATACAAAACTTCACGGTATAACAATATCCGGGGTCGCGTCGCGCGACAAATCGCGCTGGTCTGAAAACAGCTTTACGGTTTTGTTTTTTTTTAAGTATTAATAATACCTATTTATGCAAATGAAAGGTGACAATGTATTGTATATCCTCTTCAGATAGGTATTCAAATCAATACATGAGTAGGTTTTACAAACTAACATTCTTTTTCATGAAATCTACGCCCATACAGCACTATATTTATGAAAAATCTTTTTCGCAGAAATAGCTGATTTTATTGTATTAAAAAAGAAAAAGGTAGTAGGAGTGTAGGTGCACGCGGACGCAACAGTGTAGGCGGTCGCCTACGCTATTGCGTCTATAAATACATCGAGAATATCGAGATACTTTTCCAATCAATACATTTTCAATATTTAAATTTACAAAAGAGTTCACATGTATCAGTTTGTTTTTTTTTTTAATACTGCAATTTCATTATGTTTCTATCGATAATTTTCGTCAAATGTTTCGATTAAATGTCCCATCACTAAGATTTCGATACGGAATGTCAACTATTCGAGCACTCACTGGCCATAGGTCCATATAGGTTTGTCTTGTGGTCTCAGGAAGGGAACGTGCTACTATTATACATCATATATATAGCTATGTTCTCGTGATTCTAGTTAAGGCAATTTTGGCTACTACTAGAAGCACAGGACCGGTCGATGTGGCGACGCTTGGCCTATGTCCAGCAGTGGACCTTTTTCGACTGAAAATATGATGATGACTAGAAGCAATATTCCACACTGATAACGATAATATAGGATCAACAATTTGATCGTTGGCCAAGAGTGGTGTTGATTGAAACATTTATAAAAGGGCAATTTCCAGGAAACTTTATTTTTATCCGACTACGGCGAAACCTACAAGAAACTCGAAATCATGACTTAGTAATGAGATGACGTGCGACTACGAAAATATTAAACCGAAAAAAATCGATATCGATGTCTTGTTTATACCTTTTTAGTAGGCGTTTATGTCGAAGTTGGGTTTTGAGTTTATTTATTATGATTGCATTTAGTGGTTCACAGAAATAATTGTTGATTTTATTTGAAATATACTCATATTTTATTTAATCATTTAAAAATCTAAAGACAGCTGCTTGTTTTTCAACAAAATAATGTCTTAAAATACACATAACCTAATGATGTTCATTAGGTTTTGAACTATTTTAACAAAAATAAAGGATTTAATTTAAAATGTGTTATGAAAAACTTACCTTAGGCATTTTTCCCACTCCAATCCTTCTAACAAAAAATTAACAGAAAGATAAAAAAAAAATTAAAACATTATGACCACCATTCCCACTGTCATGGCCACTGGCTTCGCTTTGAACTCACAGTAATTTTGACAGTACTATCACACTATCGAGCAGGTACTATCGAGTATGTACGTATGTACCTATCAACTAGACAGCACGACAGTTGCCCGCTAATTGTGCGATCAATTTATAAAACACGACCATCTATGTACATATCTACGTGTATATATCCAAGTCTATTTATTTACAATTTATATTTTACATTTTACAGCCATCTTCTCTAATAGAGTCTGTTCAAGTTACCATCACTTAATGTTAGTCATATTCGCACTTGTCCACATAACCGGTACGTTCTACTAAGAAAAGATAATTAATTAATTAATTCGTTGTTGAAGTTGAAACACTTCACTAATGTTGAAAGTAGTTTTTGGTAAGTTTGGTAAGGTAGTGGACTAAAACCAATTGAAATCAAATATCGTACTGGGAGTGTTCTCTATTAATAATTGTGAGTTGTTTCGTTTTTATTACTAAGCCTCCGCTGTCCGTCCGTCCGTCTGTCTGTCAGCGGGCTGTCTCTCACGAACCGTAAAAGGTACACAGTTGAAATTTTCACAGATTGTGTATTTCTATTGCTGCTATAACAACAAATAATAAGGTTAATAATTATAGGGGGGACCCCCCCCCTCCCCTTACAAGAAACGGGTTTCGATCTTAATACGGTATGGATCCGTTGACTCGCACTTGGCCAGTTTTTTTTAAATTGTTATCCTCACCGGAGTATATGAACCAATTTTAAGGGCCTGTTTCACCACCTACGATTAAGTTCCTAATAACTTACTTGGCAGATAATTTCATACAAATTCTGTTCCATTTTTGAATTTATTCCGTAAGTAGTGGCTATTCGGACATCGTGAAATAAGCCCTAAATCTAATATAAATAAGATACTGGCAGTGTTCTATTTTAGTGATTGTCAGTTGTTTAGAATTTATTTTAAAAGCTTAAATCTTAGCCAAAGCAGATAGTACAAACATGAACGATTTAATGATCAGAGTTCAGTCCATCTCCTGCAAACAAAACACAAGCACCTTTCGATTTCCTACAATATTTATATGGCGGAGATGAATATGTGTACAGCTCGAGATTGCGTTGTTCGCAATCCTAATAAGGAAACAGTACTGGAACTGTCATTTCCTCTTCAGTACCTTTGTGATGCACAGACAGCACATCCTCAACGTGATTGGACGTCTGATGAGATAAATCCAATATTGTTCTGCCTAAATTTCCAGGATGTGAAGCCAACAGTTGGTTTTGCTAACGATTACAAGGACCTGCGTTTCGATATACTGCCTAAATTAATTTCAGGAAAACACAGACTGGGATTATTTTTAGGATTACGATTAGTTAGCAGGAGTTTCTTTAAGCACATGGGTACCACGTACCACATGAACATTTGAATTTAAGAGATATCAGTTGTGTTTACCTACTTGCAACATTTGTACGTGTCTTCCTATTTAAATAATGTCGATTAGTTTTTTTATTTTTAGCTTATACTATCTGCTTCTGCTGGGAAGAGGCCTCCCCTCTCTAAAATCCTTATGAGAATAAGGAGTTTCGTTATTTTACCGATTTCTGGTCACGCTTGTCCTGCAAATGTGCCCTGATTGCCACACAATCTTCGGCTGTGTTAACCTCCCTCAGACGTCCAGTGAGTGAAAATCTTTGCGCTCCTGTTCTGGTGTATTCAATCAACGTTTCCAACCCAGAACCATGATTAGATCTTCTCCAACATTTGCTACTTGAGTTTCAGAGCGTAGGTACTTATACCTACCTACGCTCTAAAATTCAAGTAGTAAATGTTGGAGGAGCAATGTAGTAGTAGTAGTAGTCCTTTAGGATTTTTTTTTCTATTTTACAGGTCTCTTCCTAAGGTATACAGGGACAAATTGAATTAGTTAGCAAAACTCCGCAGACATGATGGGTATCCATATCTGAAAATGATAAAACAAAAAAATAATAATTGAGGATATTTTTTTTGGAGTTAGCGATTGCTGATAGTTTAGTTACTCGAAGTATGAGTTTTTTTGTTAAGAGTTTCGCTAGCTAATTTAATTTGAGTTTAAGTACAGCTTTAAGCTTACATATTTCTGTTCCTCATAGTAAGTATGTTAAGTTACTAATCGTCGCGGATAGTTTGGTTGGTAGGTAATAACTTTGGCTTTACCTTCCGTGTTTCGTGACTTGGGGCTACCTCCAACACTAAAATTCTCCGTCTTAGCCTTTTATTTAAAATGAAATTAAAGGATAAAACGTTGTTGTCTGTTCGGTACTTAATATAGTATGTGGTTTAGTTTTTGTTCGTATTTAAATAATATTACATATTTCAAGTTTTTGGCAATAACAAATCTTTTACGAAGTTATGACTGTTCTGCAGACTTTAACGTAGGTGCTTTCAATTCTGCGTTTAGAGGATCAAAAGCAATCCTACCTCGCAAGGTAGCAGTGTGCTTATTTCCCTTTATGCAATGACAATCTAGATATTTTTATTCTTCTACTCGATAGGTACCTATACCTTATTTGCAGAGATCGTCATCAGACAAGGACATCGGTTTAAAATATGGCTGTATCTCCCTTTAATATGAAGTTTAATTATTACAGGTTTAAAGTAACAACTAGGTAATTACAAAAAATAAATATATTAGAGAACACGTTAATTTACAAAATATATGAGAAGGAGATCAGGTAACAATTTGTGAAAAGTGATAGAACCTTTTAAATCTAAACTAGGCACGCGAGCCTCTATCTTTGGTATTATATACCCTGCAAGCCAAATCTCAAGCTCAACAGCTCAATATAATTTGTCAATTCAGTGATGGGTACGACTTACCTGTACAAGACTTATCTACACGTATTTTGGTTGACACAGCAGAAAAATGTTACAAAATAATTATAATTGCAATAATGTTTTATTCCAATACACAAAAATATGTATTGCCCTTTAATCTATAAAATATCAACCTTTTTTAAAAAAGCAAGAGGTCTCGGTACTCCAAATTTAAAATTATTTGACGAATCCATATGGATCTGGCAGCGCAGCAGCTAGTGCGAACTATACCTTACAAAGGTGTCCTACCTTTCAAACCCACTAGTTTTTCTAGGTAGTCGGTTTAGCGAATGTTCAAAGAGCTTTGCTGTCGACCGCAGTGTTTGTGAGCCGGTCACGCCTCGCCGTTGCACTGGACCTTTCTGAAACGTGATTGAAAACAGCATTGACGTGTCAAAATACGTATATATTTTTACTGGTTTTACTAGGATTTTTTTCGGAAACACCAATTCTATAGAAACTAGATTGGGAATATGGAATGGCTTATAAAAATCTGAATAAAACTTTTACGTTCCTAGCTAGGTAGGTACTGATTAGTTAAGAAAATTAGGTCTGGGTCGCTATAGTTATACAGTGAAGTATTTTACTTCACCGTATCCAGCGATAGCAACCTAGTATATAGTATAGTCCATCGTTTATCTTTTAGAAATTAAGATATAACATCTTAATTTCTAAAATATAAAAGATGGCTATTTTTAACAGGTACCTACACCTACCTAACACAGGATATAGCATGAATTGAAAGTGAATACCTGTCTAATCTGAAACTGGTAAAAGTGTTACACCACAAATTGATGGATCACTCAATTTGTTTGGTGATAAAACCTTTTACGAGTAGTTGCACTTTTACAGACAATGACATGACGCTAGTGTCCGTAAAAGTGTACTTTAGGTTAAAACCCATTTAATTTTGTTTTCACATTGCCAGCTTCGCGTAATAAGGATGTTGACTGGAAAAAAAAAACGATTGAGTCCGTCAGTCAGATAATAAAAAATATTAGACACGTATTTTTTGTTTTATCATATTAATAAATAAAATATTAGTAAAAATCTTTTTAAAACAAGCTTTTATTGAACTAAAAAGTACAAAATAAACCTTACGTAAACAGATAACTTTAATGTTTTCTTAAAAGCTTGAGGCTTATCTTTATGTTTAAGAAGGACGTTCACGCCTCAAGCTTTTAAGAAAACATTAAAGTTATCTGTTTACGTAAGGTTAATTTTGTACTTTTTAGTTCAATAAAAGGTTGTTTTAAAAAGATTTTTACTAATATTTTATTTTGTGTTTTTTAGCATTAGTATTTTGATAAAATATCTGTTCTGTCACTTTCACTTGTCTAAACAAATCCAACGAGTTCAACACAACAGAGCTACCTTGTAAAGTTGAGGTTTTCCTGTGGCTACCTTCCGGCACTATCATCACACCCTAGACTACACCTCGGGAAATAGTTTTTGACAAAAGATCTTATTTAGTTGAGGATTTTCTATGAATACTTTCTATGTGTCATTTCTTTTCAGCTCTATCATCAGACCCTGGATACTACTTTGGGCTATAGTTCTAGTCAAGACAAAACCAACCAGTTCAAACTCGATGGTAGTCTAGTTTTTTTTTGAAGTTCCTATGTTAAATCTGAATTCCATTGAAGTATAATAGCACAATACATACCTATCCATGTATAAAATGTCGTGTTTATCCTGTTGATTATTGAGGAATCTCGTCGTCTGGAGCCAATCCCGGGTGCAGCTGCCAGGTCATGTTGGAATTTAGAACGGAATATCATAATTAAATGCGTATATAAAATTTCCTGCTTGTACTGTTGACCGTTGAGGAGTTACCTCGTCTGGAGCCAATCCTGGGTGCAGCAGTCAGATCATGGTGGACTTTAGAATGGTCTATCATAATTATAGCGTATATAATGTTACGTGTCTATACTGTTGGCCGTTGAGAAGTTCCCTCATCTGGAGCCAATCCTGGGTGCAGCAGTCAGGTCATAATGGACTCTAGAACGGACCATCACAATTCAAGCGTATATTAAATTTCGTGTCTGTACTGTTGACCGTTCAGGACTTCCCTCGTCTGAAGTCAATCCTGGGTGCAGCAGTCAGATCATGGTGGACTTTAGAACGGTCTATCATAATTAAAGCGTATGCAATATTTCGTGTCTCTACTGTTGCCCGTTGAGGAGTTCCCTCGTCTGAAGTCAATCCTGGGTGCAGCAGCCAGATCATGGTGTAATTTAGAACGGACTATCATAATTGAAGGATATATAAAATTTCGTGTCTGCGCTGTTGATCGTTGAGGAGTTCCCTCGCCTGAAGCCAATCCTGGGTGCAACAGCGAAATCATGATGGAATTCAGATCGGATCGTCATAATTAAAGCCTATATAAAATTTTCTGTTTGTACTGTTAACCGTTGAGGAGTTCCCTCGTCTGGAGTCAATCCTAGGTGAAACAGCCAAATCATGGTGGAATTTAGATCGGACCGTGATAATTAAAGCGTATATAAAATTTCCTGTTTGTACTGTTAACCGTTGAGGAGTTCCCTCGTCTGAAGCCAATTCTAGATGCAGCAGTCAGATCATGGTGGACTTTAGAATGGTCTATCATAATTAAAGCGTATATAATGTTTCGTGTCTATACTGTTGGCCGTTGAGGAGTTCCCTCGTCTGGAGTCAATCCTGGGTGCAGCAGTCAGGTCATAATGGACTTTAGAACGGACTATCATAATTCAATCATATATTAAATTTCGTGTCTCTACTGTTGATCGTTCAGGACTTCCCTCGTCAGGAGCCAATCCTGGGTGCAGCAGTCAGATCATGGTGGACTTTAGAACAGTCTGTCATAATTAAAGCGTATATAATATTTCGTGACTGTACTATTGGCCGTTGAGGAGTTCCCTCATCTGAAGCCAGTCCTGGGTGCAGCAGCCAGATCATGGTGTAATTTAGAACGGACTATCATAATTGAAGGATATATAAAATTTCGTGTCTGCGCTGTTGATCGTTGAGGAGTTCCCTCGCCTGAAGCCAATCCTGGGTGCAACAGCCAAATCATGGTGGAATTTAGATCGGACCGTGATAATAAAATCGTATATAAAATTTCCTGTTTGTACTGTTAACCGTTGAGGAGTTCCCTCGTCTGAAGCCAATCCTGAATGCAGTAGCCAGATCGTGGTGGAATTTAAAACAGACCATTATAATGAAAGCGTATATAAAATTTCGTATCTGTACTATTGGCCGTTGAGGAGTTCCCTCGTCTGGAGCCAATCCTGGGTAGCCAATCAGGTCATGTTTGTCATAAAAATGTATTGTCATCGGAATTGAACCAACATGTAAAATATCAACTCCATGGAGTTAGAGGAAGTGGTCTTAATTCAGCTTGCAAGAATCCACCTAAACAAACATACTAACTTACAAACAAACATTGCAAGTTGAATAAAAGCTTTTAAAATAAAAGCTTTTAAAAATTGTTTAGATAAGTTGGGAGTGGGCGGTCGCTACGTCACAAGTTAGTATAAAATCTACCCGGGAGTGACGTCATGCCAGATTTTAACGTATTGCCTACTCAATGTATTGCCGTAATCTTTTGATTACGTAAAAAAAGCAAAAATACGTGTCCACATTTTTTTTATAATCAACATGAACGACAAATAAAAAAATTTTTGAATTGAAAACTTCTTTAGCGGCGTTATGCACTTTTTTTGGGATGGGTAAAAAAAAGTTAAACTCGCGGCAGGATACGTGACCGTAAGATCCGTTGCCTAGCAACCGACAAAGTAAATATGGAAATAAATAGTCTTTGACATTACGTAAAGATTGTTACCCATATAGTATTATATCAAAAAGCAGTCAAAACATACTTCATGAAAAGTGTTTAAATAAATTGTTTATTTTTGTCAGACTATATTTTGAAAATAAATAAATATTCTACTACTACTAATGTATATTGTATTTAACCAAATAAATTATAGTACTTTTATACTGATAAATAAAGCAATTCGTGCGAAATTATTCCCTAACCATTCAAAAATATTCAAAAATGCACAACGTTAATGTTCAAGTTTTCACTTCTGCCGGCACTCCCGGAGTGCAACCCGTTGTTTTTTTGTCAACATCTCTATTAGGTACCTAATAACAATTAAATTATACGCTAATAAGTTCCTAACTAAATACGCTACTAAACTTTTAACTAGTAGAAATACTGCAACTGCAGCAACTGCTACAAGTAATTTCAAGTCACGCATAAACTTCCAAAAGCAAAAAAAATATATTGTAATAAAAGTAAAATTCGTTTATTTCAACATCTAATTTACAATATTGCGGTACCGTTGGTCCCAAACTAGGCACAGCCTGTATCTTGGGCACCATTACTTATAAAATAAAATATTATACAATATTTTATATTTAGGTTTTAATAAATAAAAGTTGAAATGTAATGTTAATGTTAATATACCTAAATGAAAAGAAGTGCCAATAAGAACACTGCTACAATTCTTCTAAAATGTTGGTGTGGTTCATCCAATTAATTAAGTCTAGTAACTAACCCTTGCTAATTTCCTTCGTAAAATATTACCATGACAGAGAAGATTGAAAGTAATGCACATTAAATGCCGCAAATGTCTTAATTATAATGACATTAATGAATTAATTAGGATTCTCCCTTTTTGTGGGTTTACGGGGCACAGCTTTGCGTAAATATTTTCTAAGCGACACAAAGGGAGACGCTGATGCCGCGTGAAATTATATTCCGTAAAATGAAGTTGAATCTTTTTATTCTCCTTTGACGTTCAAAGTTGGCGGAGTTAATTCAATTTATTGTCTCTCTTAAAACGAGACTCCACCGTAATGTTATTTATAGGGTTCACCTACGGCTTGTTGACATGCTCCAAAACGCGAGTGCAGGAGCGCACCGGCGCGCCTAAGTGATTCGATACACGTTCAATATGTTTCATTAGGCAGCCCGCTGTTCGCTTATTCAATCATATCAACGGCGGCAGCGACGCGCGCGCGCCGCACAACAGCGCAACCTTTCCGCACTCCGTTCAATTCCTACATAATCAGTTTTTCCGACTCAGTAATGGTATACACTCAATTTATACCGGCATTTGGCTAGCGAATA
Organism: Conistra vaccinii; assembly: GCA_948150665.1. Classification (NCBI taxonomy): domain Eukaryota; kingdom Metazoa; phylum Arthropoda; class Insecta; order Lepidoptera; family Noctuidae; genus Conistra; species Conistra vaccinii. The sequence goes on along the minus strand of OX411324.1, from coordinate 14,016,257 downwards.
CTTCCACAAATGTCTTTTCCGAAGAGCTTTTATTGAGATACTTGGTACGTTGTATATTACGGCAGATAGTACTTCCTCGGGTTCCGATTCCGTCGTCGTAAGTGCGAAGAAAGACGATAGCTAATTACTTAGGTAAGCAATAATGTTGGAGTTACATAATTATTGCGGCAAATTGTTCCTTCCTCCGGTGGCGCTGAGCGTGGTACGTCCTGCAGAGAAGCCGCTTCTTCTCTAGCCGTGTCTGCGTCCTGTGTCACAGGAAATGGTAATTACCGCCTAATCTCGCCTGAAGCGCAGGGCGGCCCGACGTCCGGATATGAACTTCCGTTATGAACAATTTAGCGCCCGAAATTGGACGACGGTACGCTTTGCATTCAGCCTATCGTGTCAGGTGATGCAGAGCACACGTGCGCAGGACGCCTATTCACTAGCGGATTTAAATTTTATGAGATAGCTAACGAATAAGTAGCCTTGCTGCCAATGAATACGAATCATAAAGCTTTCAGCGAGCCAGGGAAATTACATTTTTATTCGATTTTAAAAGTTAAATGTAGAAAATTGTGCCTCCCAAGTGAATGCAAACACGGAAGCTGATAAAATGAGAAGATGAAGAGTTTATGGACCTGTAATAAGCTTAAGGTAGTTGTTATTGTGTAGTATAATTGAAAGTAGGTACAATACACAAATCATTCAAGCTGCATGCAATACATCATATCCTGCCTACTCTCCATCTTAGCCTGTGACGATAGTTGTAAATGTTTTTTAAATAAAATAAATAAATAAATGAAAATTAAGTATATTATGAAAAGCAGACAGACAACTAAAACGGAGCTGATGAAACTACTTATTTAGGTATTTATGTACACACAAAACAATCAAACACAGATTTATGATTTATGACAGAGTTGAAATGATGAAAAAAAAAATGATATAAGTACATATACAATTGCCTATGTTATTATGTAGCAGGTACTTTTTCATTAATTACAAAAATAAAAAACATTTGCCGCCAACATAAAGCCTCACGCAGACCATCGCAACACGACGATATATAAGTACTTGTAATATTTTAGGAAAATCCATGTACTTAGTCAAAATAAACAAACAACTAAAACACGTAGGCCCCATTTCTGAAAGCTCGAAATCTAATGGCTCTTACACACAGTGCCGGTGGCATGGCCGCCGGCTTTTGCCGCGCGTCACGTGCCTCCGGTTTTTGCTCCTTCATTTTGTTTGCGTTTGTTTCTGCGGCTTTATGCGGTATGTCCGGCGGCAAGGCCGGGGGGCAGTGCCGGCGGCCATGGCACTGTGTGTAGCAGCCATAATAGAACTCGACGAGTATGCACTACAACATAACTAGAAATTGACATAGTAGATTCTGAGATAAGCTTTTAGGAATAGGGCCCTGCAATCAATATTTCACGATTGTAAAACTATAGCATATTACCTATAAACTGATCCTTTCAATATTGCGCCATTCTGCCATTGTTGCGCCACTTCTTCTTTCCAGCTCAAGCACTAGGAAGTGGTGACGGGTGGGCGTTTTTGGGAGACTGTCTTATGTAATTAATGACTTTTGAATTTGAATTGGAAAGTCATACAAAATTAACGTATTAAAATTACATTCAATAAAGTTTGATTACTCACAATTTTTTTTTTAAATATTCATAAATAAAATATAATATACCTTAATATACCTTTGTTACCTACATTTGACTTTTGCCTTTTGAACTATGTTAGGGTCACCTTCCAGTCTAACCGGATGCAGCTGAATATCAGTATTTTACATGGAGCGACGGCCTATCTGACTTCCACAACCCAGTTACTGGGTAACACGATACCCCGTGGTAAGACTGGTTATCAGACTTTCGGGCTTCTGACGACCCGTAACAGCTGTCAAATATCTACAAATGACAGCCGGGACACCGTCACAATTCAAAGGATTGACAGTAACATAACGATGTTAGAAATTAATTTAGCTCCCATAGAGCTAAAATTTAATAATTTAAATGTATCTACACAGTGATTAAATAAAAGACAATCTATAATCAATACAACAAAGATTACAATCTAAACCCATAATACCATTACTGATAGTTACATCAATGGTACAATTCCGTGTGCACGCAAATGATGATCACAGCCCGGATGCTAATGATCCCATTCATAGTCATCTGCATTGATATGGACCTATTATTACTAGCAACTACAAGCCAGGCCATGCCGTCATCCACCATTTGTCAATGAACCTGATAGTTACCTATTGACACAGACTTATCACCTAATTGTAGCGTCAAATTACGGGTAATTGATTAATGGTATGTCATGGAGATGGGACTGTACGGGCTACCGATTTGGTGAGACTGTGTTGGTTTGGGCATTGTCCTTACAAATTATGACTGGATATTTTATGTATATAAATATATACAATTTGGAGACAACAATACGACAATAACTGAAAACACTGCTAGATACTATTTTTATGGTATTGTGGAAACATCAAATAAAGGCTTTTGCAGACCAGCGCGACACGAATAATACAATTTCTAAGAATACTTCACGGTATAACAATAAACGGTGTTTCGTTGCGCGACATGTCGCGCTGGTCTGCACAAAGCTTAAATCCTAGCATCGAAATTAAAAAAGTGATTTTTAACTATAGTGACTAAACTGTTAAATATATTTGATAAAATGTCGTAAGCAGACTTCTTAGTCTGCTTACGAAAACGGAACTGCGTGTATCTAATGACGATCTTACGTCGATTTTTTTAAATTATTTATTACTCGTATCTTTATGTGTTTGTATGTGGGATTATTTATACCCTCGAAGATTCCTAACAACTGGTAGGATTTTAATACATGAGGTGTCTATTGACTCGTCTGTGTCACGCGATCGTTATAGGCTAGGTTTTGTTTTTACAAAATCAAAATGGCGGACTTGAAACTGACAAAAAGAGAAAAAAAATATGTACCATGACCATGTAGTGTGCGCCAAAATAAAGTGCTTGAGGAGAAGATACCAAAAGTGCACACACAAAAGGAATGAAAAAAAAAATATATCTGACGGAATTGTTGTTGTTTTGAACATTTAATGGGGTTTTTGAAATTCACGAAATAAAAAAGTCTTCTTTAAACATTTTCATTCAATTATTATTAACAATTCTACAAAGAAATAAATGAAAAAGCTATCCTCCCGAATTTAATTTAAATCCGTTGGGCTGCTGCGTCGTGATAAGCTATCACTAAACAGCCAAATTAAAGAGTTGTAAAAGCAAAGTAATATTTTTATACGTAAACATCGTTCAACTCGCGTACATAGATTTTAGTAACTCACTTTTCTTCATACTAATTAGTATCTTAAGAGCTTGTCATAAACGCGGCTAATAAAGCCTTCGATAATAAGCACTATCCATTGATGCGACCTAAGAGATTGGCATCCTCTTCCGAGCACAGGTAAATGGGTTTTAGAGTGGTGCGTAAACATTCACTTATATCGTATACAATGCGGTTCACTCATTCAATTATATTGCACCGTTGTGTGCTCGACCAGCTAACACTAACCAATTAAACTAGGCATCCATGCATCAGTCCGAAACAATTAGATTTCAAATATTCAGTTACAAAATGTCAGATAATGTTCGTAATTCAGTTATCGGTGTTCCGCATCACCGCTGTGCCTGCACTACCTACACACGGCCTGCCGACGAACAGAAATCAGCGCCTGCCATTTGCACCAGTCAATGCAATGAAATTGTAAAAAAAAATCATTCGGATATTCAGAGAGCGAGAAACGAATGGCCACCCAGTTATTGTCGGCTTCCATACAGCCTCCAAATGGACAGCGCTCGTTCAATTTCGATACTTTTACAACACAATAGGCGGGAGTAAGGCGTGTTCACTCACCTGTCAAATTAAAAAAGCACTTGTACATTCAAAATAAACTATAGGGCATGAGTATGCAGAACGTGGAAATAGCTGGGATACATATGTGGACATTTTCTTTTCATCTGTCCCTACATTAACATGTTGCATAAGATTTAATTGCACGATATCCGACGCTGTCCGGTGTTCTCTGTCGCCACGTGTACTCGCGTTTGCTGAGTGATGTTCGCCGCACATTTTGCAGGTTTCGTCGACAACGAACCAATTTAATCACGGTTTCGTCATCTCGAAACCCGAATTATATGCGGATTCTTCTAAAGAAGTCTTCTTTTTTCATTTTTCAGTAAAAGTCGTCAATTTACCTACACTTAAATAAACAAAAAAAAAAAAAATAGCTTATACCACCCTCATAGGATTGCAAAGTGAGAAGAAAATGATGATTACTTTTCTAGGAACGCAAAACTTACCATGAATTTAATTAACAAATGGATGGGCAATTAATTAATTAGGCAGTGTCCTCGCTTAGTAAACAAACGACTTTAGGACTGTCTTGGTGACCACCGCGTTCAAATGGTGGTGCCTTGAAGGTCCTTTACTTTAAACTTTTTAGTTTTTAGGCTTCAGCTGAAGGTGAATGGCATTTATTTCCAAACTTGTTGATATTACAATAATTATTAAACAAAAAAATCCCTATAAAATACAAAGTAAGTCCTTAAGTAAGTCCCTACACGATATACAAAGAATTAGGCAACAATAATAAAATTAAGTAAGTCCTTCAGTTTTTGTGCACAAAAAATATGAACATTTCTTTTGTATCTTATAAGATGTAACCAACACACAAAACAGGCGCTAAGAATAAGTAGGGCACTTACATGAACAAAGAGTTTGTCTCCCCTATCGTCCGTCTGTCGTACAAGATTAACGGACGTTTAAGCATTTCCTCCGCAACAGATGACCAATTGTTCGTTCTCCCATAACGGCAGCTAAAAGTTTTCCCATTTATTCAGTGCTCATACGTCAAGTCGGCGCGGCGGCGCGGGCGCGGGGAGGGGCGTCGCGCGCCCGACGCGTTCCGGCGCGATAAGGCGGCGGGCCCATTGTCGCAGCGTCGGCGCACGTTTCCTCCGCTGCCGTCGAGCCTACCGCATTGTTCCCCTCGTAATGAACAAACTTATTCCCAAGCCTAATGCTGCAAAAGCGCTGCCGACTCCCAAATTCGCTCACTTTCACGTTATCTCGCAATTGTCAAGTTGTACCTTTACACTGTACATTACACGCATCGCGACAATGTCTCTATAATAGTCTGAAACCCAGCGGCCTACTTTTGTTTGAATAGTGTTAGAGGAGTATTGGATGTGTACTCACATTAGCACAATTTGTGAGGGGTTGTTTGACGACACCCGAGTTCCATCAAGATCGAAATTTGGCTAAGTACTTATAAAGTGTAATTGATGTCACGTTATGAAGTGGTTATGAAGGATATCTATTATTTCATACTAAGTAATAGGCAAATGTTATCGATTGCTTTTAAAATGGTTACCTATTCGTCAGCGCAGAGAGTTGAAGGCTCTGTCTATGTTGTTTACTATACTCGACAAACCCACTTCTCTTTCTTACCTGACTTCCCATGTTCAATACTTATGCTCTGCCCATGACAAAATCTTCGTTCTACCAACAATCGTCTTCTACGATGTCCTTCTCACCGCTCTGGTTTCATTCGCTCTTCTTTCTTCGTCCAGGCTGTCTTTCTTTGGAATGCGCTCCCTCTGAACATCAGGATGGCAACCAGTCATATATGTAAGAAGTTGGCTGAAACATCCCAGCGGTGATTTGCTGGATTCGTTTTCTCCTCTACTGACCGTTATTTCTCCTCTACCTATCGTTATTTCTCCTAACAAACTTTATTCTGTTTATTATGTATGTATGTATGTAATTATATATGGATTTATTCTTGTATTTCTTAGTTATTTTCGTGTTATCAATCACTTATGTTGCACCTGCCATGTTTTGTCTCTGCGGCACCCTAAGGTTGACTGGTAGAAAGTGCCTCAGGCATTATAAGTCTGCCTTTGTATGGTATTTTTTTTACTTATGCATGCCTAAAGTTTTAACAAATAAATAAATAAATGTTAGACAATATCAATTAACTTCAGGGAATCATAGTGAAATGCTTTAGAGACCTACAGCTTGCCACCATGGCATGTACGTTTGGCCTAAAATTGCAATAATTCATTATAATTCTTAGAAAAACCTTTTGAAATAAATAACGCTTAAGTCGCTATTTACAACAATAATTAAAGGACACAAAGCTTTTAAACAGTTAAGTGTTCATGAAACTGTGCGAAGCCTCTGAAAAGTGGATTTGATAAATGATCCATTACTTATGGTACTGTAACAAGTATAATCAACGAGAACTTCATTATTTAGCAACATCCGCTAAAGGTTAATTGATCATCTTATATTTCAGTAAACAATCTGTTCACGATCCAATAGAAAGCTTCTTTACCGAACGGATACTATCTGTGTATTTATTTCTACATTTGTAAGCGTCAATATCTAAGACGGGTGTACAAACAAACAATTACGTGTATATTTTTATTAATGGTCGGGCAAGGCCTCTGTGGAGCCTCCTGCGTCTATTATCCGCCAGACTCTCGTAAGATACAACCTCCTCGCCCCTCTCCCAGCTTACGTATTATGCATTCTCCGTGGCGCCAAAATTTCTTATTCATTCGAATACATTCAAAAATATCCCATAGTAGTAGCTCCATTTTCAATGACGAAAAAATTCGAGACGAGCGGCAATAGCTCCGAAGGGAGAAAATCGTATTTCGATCGAAAAGAGGGGCAAATCTTTTATGTAATATGAGATTGTCATCGCGATTATTACAGGCAAATAGAATACGCCGGATCAGTAAGTAGGTTATCTTCTTGCTTCCTTTGGCCGGAATCACTTTATTGGATGTTGTCGGGTACTCACTTTATTTTTGCGATTGTCACCTCTAAGTAACTAGGAAGAAATGTTGTCGTCGTAAAATGAGCCCAATTTGAAATCCACGTGGGGAAACGGTTTAAAGCAGTTGGGGGAAAAGGCGTTAAGGTAATGATTCGGATAATTTATTACATTTATATGGCAAACTCACTTCATTTTGTGTTTAATTCAGCCAAATAAATGTAGGTATCTGTAGATATAATACGTTTTGAGTACGAGTATATTTCCAAAAGCAGTCAAATGGGCGAATGAACTAGGTATTGCTCTTTCTTTTTCTTTTACAAGAATCAAAAGTTTTATCGTTCGTGGAGTGACATCAATTTGTGAGAAAATGTTTTTCCGTCGCCGGTGACTCGAATTACTCCCAAACAAATGCCTGTCGCGGGGTTGTTATCTTGTAAGTTTACAAGAAAAGTGTGTGCCATGGAGGAAAAGTTTCAACTACGGGATGATTTTATAAAATCTTTTCGCAGTAAGAATTTTTCAATAAAGCGAGATTGACGAGAGAAGCGTAACTCCTAAGGATATGTGAACCACGATTTGCAAGTCTTTTATGCATCGACGCTTTAATTGCAACGTGTGGAAGGCGACAGTCGCTGCGTTAAGGCACCGTGCACGGGAGCAGATGTGCGGAAAAATCACAGATTATTAGCTGGCTCATACGGAAGCGGCGGCAACGACATATTCATATTTAAATGTCACGTTGCGACTGCAGCCCCGGAGAGTTAACTCATGTGTGCGCGACGACGCGGTTCCTTAACTAGGATAAAATGTGTCGTGCTAAAGAATTACATCGTTGTTTTTGTACGGCTTCTTTAGTCTCTCCCTGTACGTCGCGTGCAGGTGAAATTAATTTTACCTTTTATATGAAACAACATTTTGAAACGTTGAAACGACCAACGTATTTTACCAGATTAGGAGTTAAAATCACGTGGAAAATTATTACTTTTCTTGTAGAAAGATTGTACTTTCAATTCTTATATCCGCTGTGGCTAGATTTCATAATACTTGGTACTTACATGAAACCATACTGGAAGAGAGAGATCAAAATTTTCATCAGCTCTTTGAAATATTTTCTTGAATGTACCTGTACTATCGACAAGCTACGGTAACAGGAGAGATGGCCCCAGTACTTATTATACAAAAGAAGACTTATAAGAGTAAATTGAATGAAATTTTTATTCCCGGTAAAATAAATATTATAAAAATAGGTGCGAGGTAGCTATCTGGTTTAGGCGCCGAGATGTAAATAAATTTACTTTCTAGAGAAAAATTGTGTTCGCAAACTTAATTTGGCGCGAGGGGCCAACGTTTCCCCGTGTTTTGCTAGACAACCTCAGCCTAGACGATAATTATTAGATGTAATGTACCTAAGTACTTCTAACACCTGGGACATACGAAGACCTTGATTCTGAAAGGGAAAAGAATAGTAATGAGCACCTTATAGTTTATTGATTGGTAATTTATCAAGTATAGCTAAAAACTACAAACTTAATACAATACTTCTTCGAATCAATTACACGAAATGTTATTTAAAGGCACAAAATGCTCAAATAATTATTATTTATTCACAAAACAGAGGTTTTAAAACAAACAACTTTTAGAAGTTCCACAAAAGACTTCAGAATCCTCGACCACAATGAAAATAATAGCTAACAGAGTGCTTCGCCGATAGACAATCAAAACGAGTTACAGAATTACAAAGAATAGAGGGATCCTCTCTTAAATTTCCGAAGTACAATACAAAGGGATAAAAATGTTGGTTGCAATTTTGCGGAGAGTCAGCGACTCAATCCCGCGGCGCCGGGGAGCTAAACCGAATTTATGGTTTGAAAATTAAACTTAAATTGGATATTGCCGGATTATTTTTAAGCATTTGCATTAAGTTATTCATTAAGGTTGTAATAATCTTGTAGTTATTTGGCTTGATTGCTTGACTTTATACAGTTATGGTAAAGTTGGTTTCTGAATCACATCCTGACTGTAACTTTTACTAGTTACAAACTGTCTATCTGCATTTCCAGAAATTAGAATGATTTTTTCTTTATCTATACTAATATCATAAAGAGGTAACATTTGTTTGTTTGTAAGTTTGTATGTAGGGGGTAATCTTCGGAAGAACCAGTTGGATTTGAAAATTATTTTTCATTGGATAGCTCAATTCTTAAGGAAGGTAATAGGCTCGCGGATAAAGTCGCGGGCAGAAGCTAGTTAGTAAAGAGGTTTTTTCCACCAATACCCTTGGAATTTTAACCCTTGGAAGTGCAAATCTATCTGCCTAAAAAAGTCCGAACATGTGACGAAGTAGGTGCTTTGAAATCAGCCACGAGCAGAATCCTTTTACAATTACTGGAAATTTCTGGCTCACATTTATAACATACATAACATCGCCTGTATTCCCCGAAGGGTTAGGCAGAGGTGTACTTATAGTACACCCGTATTTCGCCAGTTATGTTGATGTCCCATGTAATAGGGGGCGAGCCTTATTACCATCAACCGGGCTCAAATCCAGACTCCAGGCTAGCTACTGAGAAATTCCAGAAGAAAAAACCTAATAACACTGCCTGACCCGGAAATCAAACCCAGAACCTCATGCTCAGTAGTAGCGCTTGCTACCACTCGACCAACGAGGTAGTAACAGTCGCTGCCACACATATTATATACACAGAAGCAATCTTGAGAAGGATATTTCCCTACTACATAAAATTTCATGTATGTACTATTGAATACAAAAGTCCTTCATCGAGTTGGTAATAGAACGTGTATACCAAAGCGTGTGCACTAATTGTGGTGGGTTCACACGGTACACCACTGCCGTGTGTTTGTGGCACTATGCTGTGACAGCCTCCCCGGCTTTGCTGCTCACTGGTCATACAAGTAATATTTCATGTTTGCTGTATTTTGTATACTTGTGTACGAAATATTATTAGTGAGATTTTTAATTCGTAATATGCTAAAATGCTGGCTGGCCCATTTATCAAAAACGATAAAAAGTTTGTTCAACCCTCGCAACCAAAGAGCATTTCTAAGTATGTAGTTCAACAACTGTGAAAATTTTGCAAAAAGTGAAAGCGAAGGAAAAAGAAGAAAAACTGTTGAGATTACTTTTGTACAGCGTGTTGACGTAGCAAGCTTTTATCACCCCTTTTTATGGGGGAGAAATCCCTGACACATATTTAAATAGGCAAACAATACCGTGGCGAACAAACAGAAATAGACATTGAAAAGTGTTATTTTGTCTAAAGAAAAATAAATCTTTTGCCATTAAACATTTACGCTTGACATTTAATTATTTCATGAAGTTTCATTTTCGTCTAGGAAAAACAAACTTTACGTAGTTTACACCTTTCATGTTTATACAAACACATTTCAAGTTATACTTTATGGTACACATTTCAGAAATCACACGTAAGGTCGAGTGACTCCCCGACCCATAGACGGCTCAATTATGTGATACTGTCCGAGGTTCGTGAAAGGGTTGCGGCTCGCTCAAATGTAATCACTTCACCAAATTGTAAATACCGCGTTAGCATCAGATTACAGGAATGATTCTCGTTAAACAACCGTAGAACAAATCTCAGTATACAAACGAGTAACCGGAGCCGAGAAAATAGCACGCCATATTTTAAGTATCGGAGGAAAGTCGACACGAAGGCGACACCTGGAGGAGGAGACAGGTGTTCAGCACCCCTGTTCCGCCTGCCGTCGCCCTCTTTATTGATATTACGGTCGGCGCATTAACCACTCCACGCGTTGTGTATTGGCTTTCACATGAGGGCACTACAATAAAACTAGATCGTGCGTTGAAATAAACGTGATGGAGACCCGTCAGCACTCACGACTATCCATTGTGAATTTTCATTTTAAAGACCAACAATAAAAGCGTACAAAAGCAACAGAATACCCTCCTGTTACTCCATTGGGTTTGTATTAAAATGTATCGTATTGCATCCAATAAAACTGTAATAATATTGCTTATTGTTTCGTTTCGATAACTCGCGTTCAAGTGGAAATAGGAAGCAATTTGCAGAAATGCAACAACGAAAACAAAACACTTTTTATAGATACAAATTGACGGAAAATCTGAAACGGACAGACTTGGATTAGTGTAATGCGGGATAAGAATAATAAAAAGATTTCAAGTCGATATTCAAAGTGTGGTGTGAGAGGTCGCCAGCTGGTCGGCACAGAGCCGGCCGGGTGCAGCCTCGCCGGACCGCAATAATGAGAGAGAGCCGCTCCATTACGGATAAGAGAGCTTATATTTCTACGGTACGGTCGCCGCGACGATTGCCGTCTGTAATTGTATCCGGTTCGTCTGCGACTTACAAATACGCAGCTCTTAGCTTCAGCTTTTCGTTACCTTTGCGGCAGTTTCAATCCGGAAGCTATAATTTCGTTTTAACGATTTAACTCTCATGGCTAGGAGTGGACGCTCTGTCATTTTGCGAATAATTGCAGTCTTTGACTTTAATATCAATTAGTTGTAAGTGGGCGACTACAATCTACCTGATGAGTAGTTCCATGTTAAATTAAGTGGCAGTCTACAGTGGGACTATTTCCTTGGATTGTAAGTTGGCCGTCCACCAGGGATGAAAGTTTCCACGTAGATGGCTTCGTCTGCCGGCGCACCACAACATCTGACAAACTTAGGAACACTTTAATTAGCATCGCCTATCGTTTACTACGTTAAGTTATTCGTTTGATATGTACTTACAAGTTGGAAAGGGATTTTTTCCTTCCGAACTGAAGTTGTCAATTTTTTAAATACTTAAAGCTCGGAGTTTAAGAGGAAGTATGCGAAACATTTAGATCTTTGATTAAATAACAAAGCAGAAAGTTTGAAAGGGACCAGCTAATCAATTTGCGAGTTACAACAAAGTAGGTATTAATGATGTTATTTTATCCTGTTAGAAGTTGATTAATTTAGGCGTTTTTGCGTAAAATTTTAGCCAATTTTTTACTTTCCTGTTTTAAAAGGATCTTTAGTGGGATTACACGTGATTTTTTTAAGTTTGTGGTAGGTACGGTACAGTCATGCATAATTATTAGTACGAAAGGTCATTTATATGTATTAATACCTGTTTCAAACCTGAAAATAACAATCAAATCGCTACACAAAACCCTTTACCGTGTAAATCTACCCCATAACATTGTTAAGCGGAAAGTTAAAAAATAAGTTTCGAGCAGATATTATTAAGTTGAGCGCCGTCTACAGGCTATTCGGGATTTCCCTGTAAAGCCGTTCTCAATAGATGGCGTCGGGTAATAAGCTCAGCGATGGGCTATTACGAGGCTGCGAGAGAAATTCGTATCGCACGGAGCCTACGGGGTATCAGTGGCGTGCAACTTTTATGGAGCAGGCGGCAGATTGAACCATGGAAGCCGGTCACAATCGGAATCGATTAGAAATAGACGTGGGCCGACTGTCCGCAAATTACAACAATTGTTCGCGGCGCACATACAGCGCTACACTGCAATTTTATCAAAAATTTGTGCGCTATATGCGACGTGTTATTATTTTTACTGCGAATGCAAGCCACTAGAATACCTTTGTAACACCTTTTTTATTAGGAGCTGGATCAACTAAGTCTTTGTATTGTGTCTGTGGTTTTTCAAGCGGTTAGAGGTTCTAAATCAACAATCCCCTTTTCTTCAGCAGGATAAACACGACTTGGCTAATGGTGCGTTGTTATTTCAAGGTTCCGGCTGCGGGTTTGGTATTTCTTACCTGATCTCTCTATTCTTCAGTAATTTTGGTTAAAAGCTTGGGGCTTCAAAATATCTTAAGAAGTTCCAATGTACTAAACAAATATTTTGTGCTTACATTAAATTACATTGATTAAATGTACCAATCTATCTGCCTAGACTTTTCCCAACGGTGTTGGGGTCTGCTTCCAGTCTAACCGGATGCAGCTGAATACCAGTATTTTACATGGAGCGACTGCCTATCTGACCTCCTCACTGGGTTGAGTTAGTGGGTAACACTATTCCACTTGGTAACACTGGTTGTCAGATATTTTTTTGTGCATTATATTTTTTATATGATTTTTGGCAGGTAAAGTAAATAAGTAAATATCATATATCTGTTTTTAATAATACAAATTGCCCGCCCACAGCCTGAACACTTTATCACCGCAACCGCGATATTTATGCTGTGGCCAGCTTTAATACTGGTTAGTGTACGTCAAATAAATTAACACTGAATTTCAGCCTAGCCAATCAAATAACACAATGAACAAAGCGTAGGCTGTCACCGCGATATCCTGCTCTTAAATGAGCTGCCTGAGATTGCTATAATGTCGCCAAATTTAATTGAATAAGGCTCGCTTACATTTTACGACACGGCGCGGCGGGCTAAAGCCGCGGCATTAATCTCCTAGGTAAAATCAATTGCCAAAAATTGTATTTACACAGACGTTACCCGTTCTATTTAAAGCCTTATCTGTCAGGGTTAGGTTATCTTTTCGCATGACCGGCTCGTACGGAAGGAGAATCATATCAAAGTAAATTATTTTCTCGTTTACCGTCATTTATGAAAGTGCACATCTCTCTCGTGTAGTTTGCGGTCGGCAATAGATTTTAGGTGGCTTCCTGAAGGTTCATTTTAGTGTGACTGGATATGAAGCAGACTTTTTATTGAGAAATTTATAGAGCAGCGTTTAAGAGCGTCACCGAGCGGCCGGAGCGGGCCGGAGCGGGGCCGCCGCACCGCCTTCACGCCACGTCCTGTGAAGACATCTCACTGCCCCTTTATTGCTTGCCTCAAATTAATGTCTCGACCTCAACCAAGGATTTTCTACTTTGTGGGAACGTTTAACGGATTTTATTACGCAAATATTTTATGAGAAAAGGAAACAAGTATTTATTTTGATAAATCTTTGGGATAATCCGAACACCCACAGTCTAGATTATGATAAAATGGTTTCGGTGAAATAATTAAAATGGTTTGGTCGTAAAATACGTGACGTACGTTGTAAAATTTTCATTGGCATATGAGCCTGAAAAGTTTTAGAATGTATGTGGTTATCCTGGCAGCTCTATGACGTTGGCGTGGCCACTGAAGGGGTAGTTTGTCAATGTATTGTTCGTGTGATGGCCGTAAGGACAGAGCCGGGGTGGGGTGCGTGTAATTTTCAGATTAGTTTGTTCAGCAAGCGAGGCTGCCGGCGAGCCGCAAATATGTGGCCAATAATAACGTCAGCCCAGCCGTGCCCTGACGCGCCTGACGCCGGCGACCGACGCTAACGAATTCTTCTGCTAAATTGACGTATTAATTTCTGAAGCAATTAATTAGATTAGAAAAGATGGTCATACGAAACGGGTTTTGTTTGGCACTTATCGCTTTTCTATAGATTTTTATTGTATTAGTCATAGATAACAATGTTTTTTTATCTAAAATTCTTTTGGGAGTGCAGTTTTTTTATTAGATACCATTGGGAATTAGTTTGTTTCAATCACAAGATGCATTTTTCTTTACAAAGACATACCAAAAAATCTATTGATTTGTCAGTAGGCGGAGCCAACCTCACATCTTCAAACAAAAGGCAGGTAAAATCTAGCCGTTCGTAATATAGTTCTTCAAAAATAAATAGGCGCTCACCCAGATGTTTATTATCAGTTTCGCTGGCAATAAATAAAGTCGTATTATATTCTTGAGCGGACGATCTCGTAGCTCTATAAATCATTTTTATTGTGCTGTCGAAGGGTCCTTGGTAATGGCGGAGTTCAACGCTAAATTGGGTCGACTCTTACAATAAATAGATAATGCTTTACACTACAGAGCATTAACAGGCAACATGACGCGGAGCTTTTTTGGGTTACATTTTTAATCGTAGGCTAATAAAATAATCTTTCATTTTTAAGTGGCGAAGTTGGTTATACTCATATAAAAGATTTCGTGCTAGTTTAATATCAATTACAACAACTAATAATTTCACTCACGACCCCAAAATTATGTTACTCACACATATTAACTTACATATATTTTGGAATATTATGCAAACATATAAAATAAAATTGAATACATAAACAATATCTCATTCAGTGAACCCATTAGTTTCATCGGGAAGTCAATTCAGGTCATCGCAACAAATGACATACGGTTCAAACTTTATGAACCAAATCAATATAAAATTCGAACTATTACAAACTACTATTCGCGGTTCACTAGCTCCATACAATTAAAATCTGTTCACAATGTAAGAAAGAATGTTCATTTTGAGGGAGGGCGCGGCGCGCGCGCCGGTCCTCGTCCGGAAACAATGAAAGCTTGACGTTACTTCCGGTAGTTGCGTCGCACGCTATCCACCACGCCTCATTTCATCTTTCGCCTTCACAGTGCACAGCGAAGGACAGCAGAATACATACAGTATGTACAGTACAGTAGTGAGGTATATACAGTGGAGGTAGGCCGTATATGTAAATAGTTACACTAGGTGGGTATATCGAAAAACATATAAATTGTGTTGCGAAAAATGTTTTTGTTTTAAACAGGAAAATGTAGCACTGCTTTTTAGGCACAATAATTTAGATGTTTATTTTCAGTATTGCTTGAAGCTTTGAGTAGCTACCACCATTCAGCTATTTTTCATACTTTATAATATGTTTACCCCTAACAGAATATCTGACACTGGAAAGAAGTTTATGTTTTTCCGTTAAACACCGAACGGTATTTCAAAAGTGTTAATAACAGGTAGTTTTCATTTTCCTAACTACAATAAGGCCGTGAAAGATTTGATGTTCATAAAACGGTTAAGGCGTCTGGCCGCTCGGTCGCTCGCTATATAAATGCATACTCGTTTAAAATATAAAACAAAGTATGTTTATATTGTTTATATTACACGGTGGGAAGGAGATGTTAACGGGGTGTAAGTTATCGTCGTGAAAGCCCTCGTTGTGCTACGTGCAACCATTACACCTGTTCTTATATGAATGTATGGATTTTGTAATATTCTGCTTTCTTGTGGAAAAGAAAGCTGCTAAAGAAGTGAAAACTTCTTTAGCGGCGTTGTGCGCTTTTTTGGGATCAGTGTGGCTACCATGAGTTTCATTTAACCTTCTCGATCAAACGCATCGAGCGCGTTCGGCGTTCCGATTGGCCCTTCACCGGTGAAGGCTGGCCGGCTGCCAATCGGAGCGCCAAACGCGGTCGATGCGCGGTCGATCGAGATGGTAAAATGAAAATCATACTAAGCCCTCAGGACCTGATCGAAAATTAGTAAGACGGAGGGAGAGTACAAATTTGTTAGTAACCTAACAAAAAGTACTAGGCTTGCATGAATTCAAGATAGTATTTCAATCATATCTGAGCAGTAACCTAACAAAAAGTACTAGACTTGCATGAATTCACGATAGTATTTCAATCATTACACGTTATGCACAATTTCTGAGCAGTAACCTAACAAAAAGTACTAGGCATGCATAAATTCACTATAGTATTCAATCATTATGTTATGCTACTAATAGGATTTGGATGAGGCAGACAGATAGTTATTACCTGGATTAACATAATATTATAAGATACTGTTTTCACATCCATCGGCAGTCCCCAAAGACTGCCCCTCAGGTTTAAAAAAAATAATTGAACCGTATTTTGTTCTACTTAATATTTTGAATCATTTATCAAGTAGAGAAGTTCTTATAAATTATATTTATTTTCATATTCACTGGAACGTGATGTCGACGGTTCTCTTAAAAATAAAACAAAATGGCCGGAAATGTATCAATAAATAAACAATACGTTATTGTTCTGGCTCACAAAGCTCCATCAATGGAAATTGAAAAATGACCGTTGATTGATTACTATCCAATTTAAAAAGCTCTAATATCTACCCACTACCAGAAGTACCTAGTTTCTATACTTACTTATATTCTGAAGAACAGATAAATATTTCGAAGTAGAGTTGTATCTCACTCATAAATGATATCACATTTAAAAAATTTCGTAGAAGTTTAAATGATTGCCATTGTGATTATGATTTTAAATTGTGTATTTTGGTACATTCCAGTAATCCTCACTTATTTCAAGTTTCAGGCGATAATAGCCAATTCCTTAGCATCACGGACGTGTCTCATTTAAGAGAAACTTTACAACAAGCACGTGTTTTTACTGAAATATCCGTTTCCTTTATCGAGTGGTTCAATAAGCCGCTCGATATAAAACTGGTATAAAGGGAGGTTATTTGGTTCCGGGAGCAATAAAGTGGTTCCGTGAGGACAATGGCACTGCACTTGTCGTCTGGGGACGGACGTTCAGTTTGGTCCACTAACTTCAAAATATTATACTTCCCGTGTCTTCTTTATGTGGCATTGTTAACTGATAAAATGACTTTTACCAATATTTTATTTTCTTTATGCTAATCAGCTGCTGTTTGGGTGAACCATTTGATGATGATTTGCGTCACATCATATCAAATATAGCATGTCTGTGATTCTGGCAGAGTTAATTAGACCCTCACTAACCCTTAGAGGATCAAATAAATAATTATTTCCGCCCTGACTGATTTCTAGGAAGCTGTACAGTAATCCACTAGTATATGGCATAGTCAGCTAAATTGCGGGAAGATCGAATTTTCATTAATATTGTAGCTGTATATCAAGTTAAACGTTAATATTACACCTGTATCTTCAATAAGATAAGATAAGATTTTATTTTTCACCACAATATAAGGTAAGTACATTTTCAAATGATCATAGGACAATACATTAGTAGTTTTATTTATATTGGGGAGACTGGTGCCTAAGCTAGGCGTAAGGTCTATTTCAGGACACCAGGTCTTTGGAAGCAGTTACATTTATTAATGATTATGCACTCGTACACAAATGCGGTAAGTTATATAAAACCAGAACGAAGAGAGATTACACTATTGATTATAACTTATTCAAGGGTTAGTATATATGTGAGGGTATGTGGTGTGTGGGGGTGTGTGTGCGTGTGAGTGAGCTTGTGTGTAAAAAAAAATATCGTAGGAGTTGAAGGGCTGAATGCATAGAATGGTGATATTATAAATATACCTATATTGTATTGATTATAATTGTATTAGTTTTAAAACAAGCAAGTCATTCCGTGGTAGCTAGAAGTTTTTCCGGAGCTTTATAACGTCCGGTTACTAACCTTCATTTTACACTTAGTTTTGGTAAGGTCATAAATCGAGAGGGTTCTATCTATTATATGGTAAAAAAAAGCGACCAAGGTAACAAAAGATACGTTTGGAGAACATAGTAGTAAGTTGTTTACTATGGCGATCCACTGGGACAAAATGTCTTTGACTTTATAACAGCGAGGAGTTGAAGGTAAGGAGTCCATACTGTTTTAGGACCGTTTGTAGAACGAACAGTTACTCCTTTAGACTCTTTATATAACAGTGCTGTGGGATATCAAAAAGGTAGAAAGGAAGATACCTTTAGAATTGCTCTCTGCGCTCTTTCTAATTGTATGATCGTGTATTTTGTTGCACCGCCCCAAGACGTTATACAGTAGGTTCATGGGTACTTGGCGAGGATAAAGTAGACCGATTTCATCAGCCTGACATCAGCCACATGTCTTTAGGGTCTTAAAAACAAATATCAGTTTACGTAACCTGTTGCTGAGGGTGTTGATGTGTCCATGAAACCTCAGGTTGCAATCTATTATAATACCTAGGTATGTTACACTGCTTGTTTTTTGTAGGAGGGTTCAGCCACATGTGTTGTCATTTTGGTTTGAGCAGGAGTGGGCAATTATGGCATACACCGGAGTGGTTTGAGTTATGTGTGTGGACTTTAGGGAAAAGGCAATGTACTTTGTTTTGTTCGCTTTTAGTGTGAGAACATTACTATGTAGTCACCTCACTAAAACGTCAAAGACTGACTGAGGATGCGCGTAGACTTCATGCCATGACTTTGCGCTGAAGAGAAGGGCAATGCCATCTGCAAATGTTATTACTTTACCCTTGGGGATGGTGAGCATACCCAGCTCGTTAATGTATATGAGAAAGAGGGTCGGATAGAGTACGCTACCTTGTGGTACACCATAGGTGACGGTGCGCTCTTCGCTGACGATATTATCAATCTTAACGAACTGGGCAACAAAAGTGGCGATCTGTCCTATACAAACAATAATATTTAGTCTATGCTATAACTTCTTAAAAAATTATAATTATATTGCTGAATAATTGTATAAAATTAATTATTATTGACATTTTAATTTTTATAACTATAATTTCTCATTTTAATTGTAGTTTGTACTAATATAAAAGAAAATAATTAAATAATAATAATGTTTAAAGCATGCTAATTTCGGATGATACGGGCAATGCTTGTAAAAGGCTGCTAAGTCAGAAGTACTGACATAACATCAGCACCAACTTTGTACACTTAGTTCGCAATAAACGTTTTGATTTTGACTTTTGGGTGCGCTCACTCAGGTAGCCCTCAAAAAGTTTGAGTTGTATCCCCCTAATGCCTATTTTTTCATTTTGTGAATAAGAATGGGTACAGAAACAGTGTCAAAAGCAAGGCCTAAAAAGATACCGAAAACCTTTTGTCCCCCATCCATGTTTGTGACGGCATAGTTGGTCAGATCATGAACCGTATCGGATGTTGATTTACCAGCCCGAAACCCATATTGTGAGGGAGACAATATGTTAAACTTTTCTAGGTAGTCAACGAGCCTATTGTTCATGATCCTCTCTAGTGTTTTAGACAAGGCAGGAAGCACAGCAATAGGTTGTTGACACTATTTCTGTCCCCACTCTTAAAAATAGGACGTATAACAATTTTTTTTTAAGGGTTAGGAAATTGATCGGATTTGAGAGCTACGTTGCAGATGTGTGTAAGTGGAGGTACAACTATGGCCGTGTGTTTTTTAATAAGGCCGTTAGAAATTCTATCCCACAGCACAGTCGTCACGTAGGGATGTAATCAGATTAGCAACTTCATTTTCATCCGTTGGTAATAGTGACTTAGACTGCAAGACTGTCAGTTGACCTAGAAACTATTTGTTCAGTGAGATTTTTACCGATTTCTGCAAACATTTGATGGCCACGTTAACGGATTGCAGTGGAGTAGCTTGCAGAACATATGTAATAGGTGTGATGTGGTGTCTTTCTTATGAATTCTATTGGCTATTGTGTTTATGTCAATGTCTCAAGCATGAAAATACTTAGTATCAAAACAGATATCTATAACAAATCCACGAGGCGTCTAAGACAACTGATCACGACAGTGCTGTAAGATTGGGTCTGTTGCGGCGCCACAAAGGGCTGGACTGACTAGCTCGTTAGTGCAGAGTCGGCTCGACACAATCAAGGTGACCTCAACAAGGCGGCTAAGATTTCACCCAACTACCGGATAAATTCGGCTCTTCACAGCTTTGGTACGAACAAATGATATCTTAGGTTATAAATAATTATATTTAACAGGCGTCTCAATACTTTGTACAGTTAGTTATAATTTCAAAACTAGCTTGCCATAATGTTAGGTTAAAGTTATTTAGATATTTTAGTGAATTTGGACGAATTCCAAGGTTTCGTGACGTTGCTTTGATACTAATTTGTTACTATAAGTAGGATATATTTTATCAATTTGAAAGCGTGACGTGAAGATTAGAGATTGATAAGGCGCGAATCGATCATCAAATACTTAGTTCGTTTTAAAATCACGAATCAATAACCAAAGCGCTGTTGCAACTGGCCGTTTGAAACGCATTTAATATTGTATTCAAAAACTTTACTAATAGTGGATGCAAACCAAATAATCCGCACTACGTGCCATTTAATGGAAACAAAAACCTCAAGTTGTAAAATAAAATCATATAAACGAATATTGCTCAGTTAAAACGGACAGGCCAGTATTTTTGATAAAGCAATTCCAATAAGCGCACGCACGATTACTTTTATTGAGGGGATTAAAGTGCACCGCTCGTGTAACGAAGTTCATTTATGAATGCGGCCGGCCATTGCGACGGGGAAATCTTAAAAATCCTCTAAATGTTTCTCTCAGGTCGCCTTATTAAGCGATCCTAGAAGTAATTGTGGCAGACTTACAAAGTTAAGCGGGCGAGGTAAGCCTCCGACCGTGAACGCTCATAATCGTTATTTCGTCTGCGGACTTTACAAATTGTAACCGGCCTATGTCTGTGTTATTATTAGCCCCTTTAAGTTTTAGATGCGGTTCGCTTTAATAATGTTAGTTAGCAGCTTGAAAATTAAGTTTTACATTTCGTAGACCTTCGTAGCAGTTTTGCTACGAAAGTCGTAGCAATAATTTTTAAGGGAATATCGTGTTATATGCGCTGCTTGGGTTGTTTTTTTTATACCATCCACCATTGTTGTTGTTTGGGAGACTAATTATTAAAATTGTGTCCATCTATAACGATTTACTATTTTCTGATTTTTCTATTCGGGTTCTCTGATTTCAAACCCATATCGAGAACACTTAATTGTTTCCCATATATTGAATGTTCCAAAAGTTGTGTTAATCCAGGTCAATGCGATCGCGTTACGATACAATTACGACTGCTAATTAATGAAGCAGATGTGTTTACGAACAACTTTCATTACGTCGATCACTTGTTTATATCGCGGATATTTTCGCTCGTCCTACGTACCTACGCGAAAATGAAACCATTTACGCGTGGGTTTTGTGTTGTAAGTATATAATTATCTTTAGAAAGTTATTAAATACGGCTTCTTAAGATGTAATATGAGGGATACGATGGCTCTTGTTTGTAGATTAAAATGTTAAACACATTTGAACGACTAACCGTTTTGTTTCAATATCGTTTTTTTAAAGTGAAAACTTCTTTAGCGGCGTTGTGCACTTTTTTTGGGATGAATATAAAATGTTAAACTCGCGTCAGGACGTGACCGTAAGATCCGTTGCCTAGCAACCGACAAAGTAAATATCAAAATAAATAGTCTTTGACATTACGTAAAGATTGCAAGGTAAGAAATTTTACCCATATTGATGGGTAAAAAAAGGAGTCAAAACATACTTCATGAAAAGTGTTTAAATAAATTGTTTATTTTTGTTAGACTATATTTTAAAAATAAATAAATATACAAATACTAATATACCAATATATATAACTATTAATGAATATTGGTATTTAACCACATAAATGATAGTACTTTTATACTGATAAATAAAGCAATTCGTGCGAAATTATTCCCTAACCATTCCAAAATATTCAAAAATGCACAACGTTAATGTTCAAGTTTTCACTTCTGCCGGCACTCCCGGAGTGCAACCCGTTGTTTTTTTTTTACCTTTCTATTGTGCATTTATCAGTTTAATTAGAATTAAAAATAAGTTACTGATATTAGTTTATTTAAACTTAAATCCTACGTTACATATACATAAATATTCGACTGTTTATCAACTATAGTTGTAGAACTAGAAACTTTAATGATTCAGCATGTAATGCCATACAGGGAACATTCAGTCCCAACATCAGTTCTTGCCTGACTATTACCAATGTCCGAAGCGCAAGTTGCCTGTACCGTTACAATTCAGATTGACGTACTGCGGTATATGACTCGTTGAAATGGTGCAGTTATCGAATCACAGTACATTCGAGAGCATGCATGACACCTCGTGACGTCGAGCCGGTAGGCCTATTCACGCCGACCCGTCTCGGCGTGTGCCTCTAGTCGTACGTGTTCACAATAGTCATTCTACGGCAGGCAGGCAGAATTCGATCAATCTAGTACGGAACTGCTTCCATATGCCGTCCGGGTAATGATTGTGCGATGTTCATTGTCCGCTCCTATTAAAATGACAATGTCTGGGACTTGATAACGCCTACGAAGGTACGAAGATGTGTCTTTTGGTGAATGAATAGTTGTTGTGTAGTTGTTATCTTGATAGGTGAGTATTTAATGGAGGTGCTAATGCTATCGCCCCGAACTGCTATTTGTTTTGATTCAACTCAAATAAAGTGTCAAAAGTTACAAGAAGTAATGTAGAATTCAAAGTATCAGTTTTGTTTTCATAATGATGATGTAATTCTAAAGTCCCGGCTAACGTGCGAAAGTTTGATTGGTTTCAAAATCACACGAAGTCGATTCGTCAAAACTCATTAAAAAGTAAACAGGAATGTCGCAAAACCAATCAAATGTACGAATATGAATGTTTGTACGTTTTTCTACAATCCTGTCAATATTTGCTTACGAGTGTACCTGCTTGGCACAAAACAGGTAAATTATATCAATATACATAAAAGGAATTTATTTTCATACAAATATTTGTTTTTTGATATACGTACCCAACGCCAACTGAAAATGTTTTTGTGTTGTGGCTTGTTTCCCGGTAAACTGGTAAAATATTATTATAAATAGCGGAACTAACAGATGTTCGTTTTTGTCATCAGCGTTTTAAAAACGAAATGTTTTGTTAATGTGTATATGCAGATATTTTTGAGTAAATAAAGAAATCCAAATATATGTATCCATAAATTAATTATAATTTACTGAGATTAGGAGAGATTACTTTTTCAGTCTCATTTCGGAAAAAACCTTATACGAGTACATACATTTATCATATTCAGTAATAGGACTGGACTATAACAATTTTCTACACAGCCAATTGTGGTTCTGAATGCATTTTATGGTACCATAAAGCGTACATAATAAAACACTACCTAAGTATTCAGTGAGTGAAAATAAAAATGGGGCGAGTTTGTGTACTGTGGGCTGTGGAGTGGCTCAGTCACAGCCTACTGTTTCATTACTAGATGACTCGGCCGATGGGTAAAAAGCTGGAATTTCCCTTTGTTATAAAGCATTTTTAAAGCTATCCTGTACTGTTAGATGATTTTGAACTCGAATCTCATACGCAATAAGATTATTTCTTGATTACGTGCGGTCTTTATTAATCAATCCGCAAAGCGTGGGAGCATTTTTATTATTGTGATATTGTTTCATAGGTAATTTAGTAATAAGTTTTGGGGAATATATAAACGCACTTTAAAAATATTTTTTCACACTTTAAAATATTTAGCTTAAAAATTAATTGAATGAACTATAAAAATAATGGCTTCCACTATAAATATGCTTAACTTATTACTATGTCGTAGGATTGTCTAATTATCTAGTCGCAGGCAGATTGTTCGTCAATTTGAACTGGGTGATATCGGTTAAGTTACGTTAGAACTGTGACCAACCGCGCGCGAGCCAAGCAAGCGGTGCCGCGGCAGCGGCCGGCGACCGCTACTTCCAAGTTGCTCGCTGAAATTTGGTTCATGTTTATTAAAGTGATAATATTAAATTATAGATGTATTAGTATTTTAAAGTGCTGATATACAATTTTATAACTTTTTCATCTAGTGCTATTAAATACATCCCAAAAGTTTTCCTAACTTTCACTTTTTAGGATTTAATCAAACTAGTTCTGTCCAACTTAACAAAAGAAATAAATCGTAGCCGGAGGACATAATACTCGTACTAATGATAATATTTAATCAATCAAAATCAATCTTCCTAGCCTTTTTCCCAACTATCTTGGGGTCGGCTTCCAGTCTAACCGGATGCAGCTGAATACCAGTATTTTACATGGAGCGACTGCCTATCTGACCTCCACAACCCAATAACTGGGTAATACAATACCCCTTGGTAAGACTGGTGTCAGACTTTCGGGCTTCTGACGACTCGTAACGACTGTCAAAGATCCACAAATGACATCCGGGACCAACGGCTTAACGTGCTTTCCGAGGCACGGAGGAGTAATGATAATATTTAATATATAGATAAAACAAAAATAAATAAAAATACCAAAAGACCGGGACCCCAGGGTCCCGAGATATGTAAACAATATAGTAGGATTTTCATTGAGTCAAAAAGTATATGATGTAAATGAGATAAATTATGTCGAGTTATAACCGCGGTATTTTGTATCTATCATAGAGATGCGTTTGCACATTGCCAATTGATTAGTAGAAAATGTTTAGTTACACTGTACATGTTTATTTATTTATTTTTATTTATCTATCATTTGACGAGCTGTCTTAAGAGGTTTTACGTATTCTCGTTAATAAGTTCAATCAATAGGCTTGTTATTTTAGACATTTGATTTAAAAATAAAGAATTCTCTCATTTAAGTCAATTCTATGTATAAAACTAATCTATATTCTCTAAACTAATTTATAATGTTGAATAACTTTTAGACAACAATTCTAGTAATAGAAATAATAAAGATGAATAATAATTTAGGTAGTTATAACAAGTTTTGTTTCGTTCATCACAAAGATTTGGGATTACTTTAACAGTTTAAGTTAGCTATGGATATTCATGAAATATTGATTTAAGATTATCTCTCGTTGTATTTGTCTAAGATAATAATTCTATACTTGTTAAAGAGTTGAAATACTTCCGGTTAATGAAAGTACCGCAAGGATTGGATCGAGGTGGTCCAGGAAAAGGAAGCTTGGAAGGATTTGGCCTTTGCTCAGCAGTGAGACAAAAAATCTGCCTAGCCTTTTCCCACCTAGGTTGGGGTCAGCTTCTAACCAGATGCAGCTTAATACCAGTATTTTAGATGGAGCGACTGCCTATCTGGCCTCTACTACCCAGTAACTGGGTATATATATCCGATATCCCTTGGTAAAATTGGTTGTCAGACTGCTTCTGAGGGCTTCTGATGAACCGTAACGACTGTCAAAGATCCACGAATGACAGCCGAGACCAAAAGCTTAACGTGCTCTCCGAGGCATGGAGTCGGTATGTAAAAATGGTCACCCATCCACGGAATAATCCCTGCAAGCGTAGCTGAACCTGAGGGATCGACCCGTGCGGCTGTTATTACTTAGCCCTCATTTTTGTATATTTCATAACATAACATGACGCCGGTAATTTCTAAAGGGTTAGGTAGAGACGTACCTATAGTAGCATCCACATTTCGCTAGTTATATTTTAGTCCAATGTAATTAGGGGCGAGTGGCCTATTGCCATCACCCGGGCACAAATCCCGACTCCGAGCAGCTACTGAGAAATTCTAGATAGACAACCCAATAACACTTTGCCCGACCCGGAAATCGAATCCAGGTCTTAATGTTCAGTATTAGTGCTCGCGGCCACCAAAACAACGAGGTAGTCAATTAATCCTGGTTTTTATCCAAAATCAGATGAAAATCTTGGTTTTACGTATTCCCATAGAACATTGAGATAATATTTAACAAAATAATCGGTACGCAGTTATAAATGGTTGATTTCGGTAATTACAAAAAATAAAATGATACTCATGACTGATATCAAAATATTTGATAATACTGGGTTTACTCAAACAACCCTTTTATAATTTATTTTGCTTAAAACATAGCAAATAAGTCGCCAAATAGGATGTAATCCCGATTACATTATGAAATTGATTTTAAACGTAATCAACCACAGATAGAGAGGGAAATACTCAATAAATTGGATCGCAAAGTAAACACAATTAACGAGACTTATTGTTAAACGGAAACGTTGTGTATTGAACACGAGTGATATCGTTACTTAATGGAAATATGTCTTCATAATTAAGGCGGCCATTTTCCACACAGTGGCTGCTTAGCATAATCAGCCTATAATGTTCCCACTGCTGGGACACAAGCCATCTCCCGGTGAAAGGGAGTGGGCAGTAATCCACCACGCGGGCCGGTAGATGTCACATGTCTTCAAATTTTTGGTTCTGACATGCCGGTTTCCTCACGATGTTTTCCTTCACATTTTTTAAAGCAGTGATGGTGAAATAATTTACACAAAGTAAAGCGTCAGTCAAGGTTCGAACCTAAACTCTCAACTCATTAGCCGCGACCGTTACCAATGGGCCACCACTGTTCTTTGTTGCTACTTGGCTGCTTGATCATAAGATATTGTTAACGCCGGCCGTCGCTGAAAACCAGCGCTGGGGCTCTGTATCGCATAGGGTCGCAGCATTATGCTAGCGATGGCCGTTTTGCGTGGATGTGATGCATATTTTCCCTCAACTTGTTTATTTTTTTAGTTTGTGTTCTTTTTATGCGTTTACCGCAAATAAACGTATTTTCTTTCTTTCTTTCTTTCTAACTAGTTATAGTTAGGAATAAGTCCTCACAATCTGCCTAGCCTTTTCCCAACTATGTTGCGGTCGGCTTCCAGTCTAACTGGATGCACCTTAATACCAGTATTTTACATGGAGCGATTGTCAATCTTATGAATAAGTATTCAATACAAAAAAATATGCCTACCTACTACTTCCGGAGAAGTAAACGGTTAACTTGTTATAGATAAACATTACAAATTCTGTTATATTTTTAAATTTTTGTGAAGGGTTCATACGGATAATGTATTCAGGTAACGTAATCAATGGGATCATCTCACAAATGACTAGGTCGTTCATAAGATGATGATGATTTTCCCATGAAATGCAATCTAGACCTAACTTTTTCTCCCTTATCCGTAATACCGAAAAAAAACTAGCCAATAAACTCTATCTACATACATCTGAATTAATTCTATCAATAGGAATCATTGAACCCTTTAAATCTGGAAAATGATGTTGACGCAAAGAAAATAAGGGACAAATACTATTTGAATATGGCTACTTATTCAGCCATTTCTCGATACAGTCCTGTAAATATAAGTAGGTACTCTGTAATAGGTAGCCCAGCCGATGTAGGTCATGTAAAACCTCCGTGAGACAAACATAGGTGTGCCGGTCGTGAACAGATACATGTTTTCACGAATTGTGTCAATTGCGCTGGTTGTAGCCGAAATGATCGCTTATTTTAGAGTTGCATAAAAAATTGTGCATATTGAAAAGTATGCTTTTAAATTATTAAACAATGATTTAAAAGAGTTTCTTAATTGTCTTGTAATTTACTAAAATTATTAGGTATTTTATTTTGAGCATTTAATAAACCCGAATACTTTGATGGAATCATTATAGATAAGTAGAATTTTGAGTATTGTTAAATATTGTAGTTAATTATATTTACTGCGGAAAACTATTTTCATTAAAGTTTGCATTTCCGCAAGCAATATTCGCTGGTTGGAAGAAATCCCTGAAAAATCATTTTCTAAACTTCTCTCCGAAGTGCTTCTGTTTGTACCTTGATCAACTCTGCTCCTGAAAAACTTTACAAAACCAATTTTCTAAAAAAAAGCAATTTCATTTGTAGTGTGAATAGATAATTTACTAAGAAAGATTTCCATTTAGCAATTAGATCTTGTCATTTACGCAATATTAGTTTATCATATTGTTTACGAGAAAGACAGTTACGGCTCGGTCACCTATATATATTAAAGTAATGTTTAGCGCGAAATAATCAAGTTTATATTTTCCACCTTATCCAAATTGAAGTTAATAAAGCTTAGGCAAAGGTATATGAATCACACTTCTCAGGAGAAATTGCTTTTTAATCGAATGAAATGTTCACTTACCCTCGAGGCGGGCGGCGCACGTCGAGGCGACCGGACCGAGGCAGCGGCACACGGCCGCGCTGCTCAACCCCGCAACCACAACTGATATTCCAGCGCGAAAACTTCCCTCGAACGCGTCATCACTCACCCCATTCCCGCGCCGGCCAATCATCTGTGGGCGACACCGGCGAAGCCTGCCGGGCCCACACGAAGGCCCCCGAACGTTGGGGTGGCGATTGGATCTTTTAATCTGAAACGTAAATGCATACAAAAAGAAAACGACTGAGCTGTAAGCCACCGTGCACGGGCTGTAGGCTGAAACGAGTCGTGCAACAGGTAAAGCTTTTCAGACGCAATCTGGAGGTCGGCTGCTTCAGCGACTTGGTGTCATTTGTCAAGTGGCTCTTTTTGGATTTCTTTTAGGAAATGGGCTATATTTTACAAAGATAAACTTGATTTCTTAACACATGAATTACGTTTTTGTTTCTTATTTCAAAATATGTAAGTATGAAACGTAGTAGTAGTTATAAAATAATAGAAAGGTAGATTTTAAACATTTACTAGGAATTCTTTAAAGCGGTCCTTAAAAGCTGTCCGTCAGCTGAACAGTAATTTAAACATTTCTAACGAAAAGTCAATTATTTATCGAGCCCTTTTTTAGTTTTTGCGACACTAATGCACGGCAATTGATTTTTATATATTTAGACTAGCTTTTTCCCGCGGCTTCGCTCACGTGGAAGTTGGAAATTATCCCACAAAAACGTACCTACTACTGGGATGAAAAGTATTATAAACTATCTGTCTGCCTCGTCTAAATCCTATGAGTAGCATAACATAATGATTGAATACTATCGTGATTCATGCAAGCCTAGTACTTTTTGTTAGATTGTGCCAAGATTGAAGTTTTATTAACTCCAGGAATAAGATTTTTCATACAAACAAAATCATCCCTTTTCACCCCCTCCTTAAGACTCGAATTTCGAAAAACCCCTTCTTAGAGCTCGCCTACATTACATAAGGAAGCCGTGTGCAAAATTTCACGTTCCTAGTCCCAGTAGTTTCAGCCGTGTGTTGATATGTCAGTCAGTCAGTCAGTCAATTTCTCCTTTTATATAGATAGATAGATATCCGCGAGTTGGGGCAAATTAAAATATAATTTATTCATGTAGTGGACTTTTGTACCTATACTAATGACTTGAGTAAGATTTTTGCTTGCCATAATTTTTAACAAGAATCCTTTAATATTATATTATAATGATACACTAAAACTAGCTTCAATGAAATTAATTGAACCTCCAAAATCCTATTAGCCTGCACCGCAAAAGACGTGCTGTGTATGTTTAATTTAAATCCTTTCAATTAGATTGTTTGTAGGGACACGTTACGCGTGCCATTAGATTACTTGTTTAATTCTTGACCACCAGGGCCGTAATCTAAGTTGTAAACTAAATCTTGGGCCCCGTCTCACATATCCCATAAGCCGGGCTCGGCTGCTATTTGAATGCTCCTCGAACGACCACGAATTAGTATGCGCGCTCCATTCGGGCCAGCGTCCCAATGGGCCGTAAGCGCCTCTATTCTATACCACTTAATCGCGGTCGCATTTTTGATTTAAGATTTGTTGTTGTTTAATCAATAAACGTTTTAAGTTGTTATTATTGTGCCCTGTTACTTTTTTCTAAAATTTTGTATGGTAGGTAATTCGATTTTTAAGTATCATTCAATTAGTATATCATTCTCCACAATCAATATCATTTCAATAGTATAGATCCGTGAATTTCAAATTACGTACTGTCTGACTAAAGAGGTCTTCAATATTCCCAAATGTTTAAAAAACCCCATTTATGCCACAAAAACCTTCAAAACTAAAATCACGGAGAGTGTTGGTATATTAAATGTGGTCCAAACAACAGTAGTGGTGTTCAGAATAGCCCACCGACTCGGTTCAATTTGTAAGTGGGATCTTGGGATACGTTCATTTTGTGTAATACACAACTACGGAATCATTCCGGCGGTGCCTGAATTATGTAAATATGGATCCGAATACATATTCGTGCGAATAAATGTCGCTACAACTTGAACTTAACTTGTTTAAATACTTGTGTTTTGAATGTTAGTGTTTGTTTATGGGAAACATTTTATCTATCATTTAATGGTTGAGATAATTATTGGAATTTAACGTAAAGTAATGTGTGGTTTTTGTTTTACAAGTATAAACTGGTTCAAAAGAAAAACATTTGTAGAATTAGTTCGTTTACAACTTGACACATAAGCGTCCAAATACATTCGTACTAAAATAGTGGAAAGAATGCCTAATGTTTGCCTGCTGCTAAAACTAAAACTAAAACTGTGTATGTAATTTTGCAAAAGATAACTTTACCCAAGTGCATAGTTCTTCACTCATACGTTAAACAATTCGTCACTGTTCTACAAGTTATACTTTTTATATTAGAAATCTATTGAATAAACATTGAAGTACTTAAATAAAGTAAAATATTAAACAAACTAATAAGCCTACTCTAGTATGAACAGAAGTCTCGTTTAGCCACACAAAGTTCCGAAGTGGGCTCTCACGTATCTTGATGTAGTTTGCGTTATCTTGGGCCCATAGCGTTGCGTTGTTTCCATTGCTTGTGCTCTCTGCGAATATTTAGACTTGGTCTAGATACGAGGAAGCACTTTATTTATAGGAATATTTTGTGATGGGTTTAGTTGAAAGCATCATCTGTGCTGTTTAGTATTTAGGATTTCTAAGGGTACTAAGGGTACAAACTTGAAATTATTTGTTCATGAATAGTGTTAAGTATGAAACGGATGGATAAAATAAAAACTTTTTCACAAAAAAATAACCGACTTCCACTATAAAGTGAAAAATAACTAAAATTTCGGAAGTCCAAAGAAGAACCAAAGACACGGGTATTCGTTATATGCCACCGACTTCCCTCGACAAGATCTCGATTTCTTTCAAGAGTTCCCTCGACTTCTCCAGGATTCCATCTTCCAATCCTGATTTGATGACAATGGGACCAACTACAAAGTATGGTTATAAATAAAAAAATAATTTTCGAAATCGGTCTAGCCATCTTCGAGTAATCGGAGAACATACATTAAAAAAAAAAACCGATGAATTGAGAACCTCCTCCTTTTTTTGAAGTCGGTTAAAAAGAAAAAAGGCAGATCGAGGAAAATATGGATGGATGAGCGAAACATGTTATGGCAATTAAGGAAGTGAACAACGGGAGACGGCTGATAGAGATGAAATGTAGGGAAGAGCCTGAGAGACTGAGCCTATACTAAACCTACCTCGATATTTCATAGAGTTACGTTTTAAAAAGTAGGCTGCGACTACACGTGTCTTGTGCCTGCTTACTGTCATGTTTGATGTTGTTCAGATCATTAAGTTAACGAAGAAATTAGTGTACTCGGAACGATTTCTGATATAATTTCAGGAATAAGAATTTAAAACATTAATAAAAAAACATGGTTGATGAAATTGCGTGAGTAATGAGCGCGAAGCTGACCTGCCGTCAGTCGGTGCTGTAGGGCCAGGAGGCAATTTAAAAATTTGTCCCAAGGCGTCGCCTAGTTGTCTATATTATGTGGCGAGATATGCAGGGCGCCCGCCGCGCCGCCTCCGCCCGTGCTACAGCGCTACGACGCTACGAGAACTGCTACGATATTTCGTAGCGCGGCTTAGTATTGGGATTAAGATGGATTTAAATGTAATATTACATTACAATAATTAAGATCGGTATTAAATGTAAACATCAGAAATATTGTGTTCTAAAAATTGCTTATTATTTCACAAATTCATTGTAGAACATTTTTATCTTTTACCCTGACAAATGTTGGAATGATTTTTATTTTTTTTTCTATTAAAGCAAACACCGCCAGCTAAAACCAAAATTATAATTACGCGAGGTTCAAAAATATTTACCCTCCATCCCTTCTCCTTAGTCTAAACCCTGCTTTTAACTGAAGCTATTTCAGAGAAACATGACTATTATGAGCAAAGATTTTTTCATCCTAACACCTTGTTTATCTCTAACGCAGCCAGAGTGTATTTCCCGTACCTTTTATACGTTAGTTGGTCTGTGTCGTTTCCTGCGCCGGGCGCACGGGGGGAGGGCGCGAAGTTGACTTGATTGGAAACCCTATTCCATATTTATTATGGGCCTATTTTGTCATGTTTATTGACGCGCCTGTCGGGATATAACTCCGGCTTATTAGGCGAGTTTCAAACTTACTTTATTCAATAACATAAGCGGCACTGTTAAAACGTCTTTTAATTTTAGTTTTCTTGGTCAATTGGTTTGTAAGTGACGGCTATTTTGACATTTCAGTTTAAAGATTTTGTTCATATTTTAGGAT
The DNA here is from genome assembly GCA_948150665.1 of Conistra vaccinii. Taxonomy (NCBI): domain Eukaryota; kingdom Metazoa; phylum Arthropoda; class Insecta; order Lepidoptera; family Noctuidae; genus Conistra; species Conistra vaccinii. The sequence goes on along the minus strand of OX411324.1, from coordinate 13,983,653 downwards.
GCTACAAAAAGCTGTCGAAAAGATAATGTTTTTAGAATATGAGGATCTTTGGGTGAGTTTTTATGATATTAATACGACGTCATAAGTGTAGCTTTACCTACACTTATGACGTAGGTACCGAAACCCATTTTTCAGATGTAACCCCCTAAATTACTTTACGCACGGTTCGAAAAAGGTGATCTATTCATGGGAACTAAAAATTAGGATTTTTAATTTCGTGTTAGATCTATTGTAATAATTATACCTTCACCATTAGGTTTTGAACCCTTATTTTATTAATACTTATATTATTATATCTGAGCATGACACGGTACTAATCCCAAAATGTATTATGTGAACAGTTCACAACAGTTCCAAATGTGCCGAAAACACAGTGAAGATGTTGTGTAATACTTACCAGATGTTAGGGGCTTAGAGAAAACACTTAATGTGAGGTCGAAAGTCTATCAACAAGCGAACAGCATGACTTGAAGGCGGTACGGTCTCCGTGCCTCGTTCTAATCACTTGCTGGTTAGAAGATTTCTAGTTTCGTTTATTAAGTGTTAGAAAATATCGATATCATTAACGAGTCACAAGTCCATTTTTTTTCTGTAAAAAGATTACTCCTAACTATAATAACAACATATTTGATTTAACGAGTGTCGGCGAATTGGGATCGAGTGGAATTCGGTGGAAAAACAAGTGAACTGGTTTTATTTTTTGTTCAGTAAAAAGTAAGGAAAATAAGCAGCTCAATAACAGTCAAACTCACAGAGTACCTAAATAATATTAGATTGGATTTACGTACGAAGTGAGAATTCTAAGAAAATATTTGATTCTCTTTCCTCTAATAATATTTTTAAGTGTTAAAAATATATGTACCCAACGGTACATATATTTTTTATCGAAATAGTTTTATTTTGTTGTTAACCGAAATATATCAGTGTAATTTTCTCCTAGTTAACCATACCTACTAAGATAAATACTCTGCAGGTTAGATTTTTATTGCAGAGTTTTATAGTAATAGTAATAGTCCATTTATTTGTGAGAATATAGTTACAGAGATGTTACATAGTTTTTAAGTACATAATACATTGTCAGGGGTTTGGTTCGTTTATTTGATCACACATTGAATTAAATAAATGAGGATAACAATTGAAATCGCAAATTAGTCAAGTTTTGTATTAGCTATAGAAATCTTAAAAAGATTTAATTAAGTCAAAGAGAGAAGAGAATAAGATAATATTATTTCCTAATATTGATGTCAACTTATCATTCATAAAATCATTAGTCGAGTAGCCATTTACTTATGAGGAAATTTCGAGTTTTAAAACAATCTGGTAGTTTATTATAAACTTTGGTCGCCGTAAATTATCGGCAAATGTTTGTTATTTCGTCTAGGTACACGACGCATGTAAACTTTGCGGCTAGGTCTGGATACTACATCATTATGCAGAACAAATTCATGCTTATTTTGGTATATAAAAATACAAATTCGAAAATATTATAATGCTGGGAGTGGTAATATTTTTATTTTATTGAATAATGGGACACAGCTGTCCAGAGGATGCGCTCCACATATAGAGCGAATATACTTCTTTTGAGCTCGAAACACTGTTAAGTTCTACAGAATTACCCCATATCATAATGCCATAACGGAAAATTGATGCAACTTAGCCATGGTATGCACATAGTGCCGCATTAACACTAGCCACACGTGTTAATCCGTATAAAACGAATACGAATCTATATACCTTTGTGCATAGTTCGTCAATAGGAGCTTTCCAGTTACAGTGTTTTGTCTATTGTTATTCCTAGGAACTTTGTACTTTCAACTTCATTATTCATATTTACAACCTCATTACGTATCATGCTGCATTTTTAACCGACTTCAAAAAGGAGGAGGTTCTCAATTTGTCTGTGTTTTTTTTTTCGTATGTTTGTTACGCGATTACTCCGCCAATTATGAATAGATTTTGATGATTATTTTTTTGTTATGTAGGTTATACCATTTAAATTATATTTTCTTTGCTTGGGTAGTTTTTGAGTAAGCTTCAATAATGCGTATTTTTCTCACTTAGCCTATGTAGATGATATGATGATAAGTTCCTGTCACTGTTATATACATAGCTACCAGCTATATGAATTTGTGTAGGGTAGGTGCCACAACTAAAAAGTGAAAAATAAAAACCGTTAACAAAAAAAAAACACCGACTTCCAAAAAAGACACTACACAAAGTCAAAAATAACTTTATTTTCGGAAGTCGGTGGCAAAAAACGAAAATCAAAACCAAAGACACCGACTTCCAAAAATAGGGTTATTTTTGACTTTGTAGTGTCTTTTTTGGAAGTCGGGTTTTTTTTTGTACAAAATTTTTATGTTAAAAATTTTGTTGTAGGTTCGGAACTGGATCATTTTAGTTTTGCTAATATTAATGTGAAGATTATTTTGTTTGAGCCATTTTGACATCACGTTAAGTTTTGTTCAAAGTTAAAACTATAAATCCTCCAAAAGTCTAGTTCATTATACATAAAACTTAAACCCTATTTTCACCGACAAAAGTTGCAGGCAAGTGTACTGACACGTCCGAACGCGGCTCGGTGCGCCCAGAAGCGTTGTTAAAGGCATTATTATCCGGACGGTCGCGCTGCAAATAAATCGTCTGCCGTGCGCCCGCTCTTTCGATTATCTTCAAATCTTCATTACACCGACGTATGCTCTCACGCCTCTTACACCTACGTTTTTATTTAAGGGATGAATTAAATGCGGGTTATGACGCTTTTGTGTTAAGTGATATTTATTGAATGGGGTATTTTAATTATTCGTAATGTTTCATTTTGAGTTTATTTTTGATACATTTTTTTTAAGTAGGTTTTTAAGTAGGCATCCTAAGGTAGATAAGGTAGGTAGGTAGGTAAGGTAGGTTTGCATCCTAAGCTAGATATATAATATCGCTTTAAAAGCGTTCCGTATTTCTACATTGAGCTTCAACAGGATTGACATGAGATTTCCTGTAGCTTAAGTCAGCCGAACATGTATCCACCAAAAACAGTAAAAAATTGTTTGGAAAATCCAAAAGTGCACGCCTCATACTCGTAGTACTCATTCATAAACGAAAAAAGAAATTCAAAACATAGTTTCTAACAAAAATTAACAATTTATTTAAACACTTCTCATGAAGTATGTTTTGACTGTTTTTTTACCCATCAATATGGGTAAAGGGGTTCCGACATTTTTGTATGAGACCTGGCATACCTAACCGTCCACCATTTGGAAAAAAACTGGTTTTGGCGGCCAGTGATGAAACAAGTGTCAATCGATAGAGTAAGTGATTGCAAACAAAAAATATTTAGTGATGAATATCGTAAGTGATATACTTCCGGAGATATTTAAAAAAAATATTGCTGCTTTATTTTTTTTCTCATGTTTTAACTCAAATATCTCAGGAAGTATATCACTTACGATATTCATCACTAAATATTTTTTGTTTGCAATCACTTACTCTATCGATTGACACTTGTTTCATCATTGGCCGCCAAAACCAGTTTTTTTCATAATGGCGGTCGATAGAGGTATGCCAACGAAGTCGGATGTTCTTTCTATCCTCGCAATCTTTACAAAATGTCAAAGACAGAAAAGAAACATTTTGATATTTACTGATATTTACTTTGTCGGTTGCTAGGCAACGGAAAGGGTCGAAGTTGGAAATATTTAGATATAGATATTATATTTTAGTTAGTATTTTATTAATTATAATTAAACTTCTTTGAATAAAAAGAGCCATTTTCAATAGGGTTCCTTCTATGGCTGAAACGAATCTATAAAAAAATAACAATTACTCAATTCATTGATTTTATCGCAAGCTACAATGTTTTCAGGTTTCATTCATTGACGGACAGGATTTTTTTAAAACTATTTTGATGTATTTTTCATTTCCGCTGCATTAAATCAATTGTTGAAAAGTACAGTATTAATCTCTATACAATGGTATATAAATTAGCAGGTTCTGTGTACTAGCAGGAGTGTAACAATAAAAACAGTTGCAGAAATGGGGCAAAAAACATTTTTCGATCGTAGAGCACTCTTCGCATTATGAGTCGTGCAAATACCCGGCTATGTCAAAATCAAAGCATTTATTTCAAGTGTTTCAATTAGATCATGATTCATTATAAGGCACTTTTGAATAAGAAAATAGGATTTATTCTAAGTGCCCCTCCCAAAAGGTAGTTTCGTATGGAGAAGAATGGGCAAGAACGTCCAGAGTTAAACTTAATTTTTTTTTGTAAATTATTTGTACACTTTAATTATAATTATATGTGAAGACGATGTACCTAGAATAACATTACTATACTACAATAGGTACAAAGTATTAAAAATTATTGACCTATGGCAGGTAAATTAATTATGTTGTTCACATACTTACAAATATTTTAACCGGAGACAATTTTTCCAAACATTTTTACAAATAATTTATCAGTGTGTGACTCTTTATTCATTAATAAAAAATAATAAATGATGTCATTAAATCCAATTAGTTTGATTTGTCTAGACTTGAGAAATGTTCATAACTTACCTACTCCCAATATTTTGGAAGACCAATCCAACGATGCGGCACACAATGGAATAGACGAGTAAAAAAAAAAACATCCTCGCTTTACCTGTAAGGTACGCAGTACGCAAAAACCATTATTTTTGAAGATTTTATTTGTAGGCATAATTATTATGCACAAACAACACACAATTACAGATTTTGAAAACTAAGGGTCTCTGAGTTAAACCGTGGACAGCTAGACCGACGGACTTAAGATTTTCGTCGACAACGTGATTAAATAAAATACCCAATGGTATGGAATTAAAAAAGTTATCGATGCTTCAAACGTCGAAACCAACTGAGAAAACATGCATTGATTGTTATTCTTACATCACTTACTCCGTATGAACCCGGCTTTGCTTACTCCTATTACGAATTGAACATTGCAAGAAAATTCCACCCGACATGTTTCAAACTCTATGAAGCAATGAAACTTCGGTTCAATAACAAACTTTTAATGAAACACGGGTAGTTGATCTCTCTCCAGGATGTTTTTGATTAAGTATAATAATGTTGATAAAATCCTGGCTATATGAAATGGAAGAATATCGCATATTTTTTTATGTTTTTATTGTAATTATTGGGATTAGAAAGGGGGTTTTCCTAATGAGGAAAATAGCCGTGATATTAAAACGCAACTTAGCACAACGTATTTTTTTATATTTAGCACGATATTTATGAAGATACGAGAGTGGGTGGTTTATTATAGCATTGACATTTTAATATTTATGACGAAAAAGGGTGTGCGTTATTTTTACCTTCTCATATTTAAACAGTCACATTTTCTTTGCACCTGAAGAAAATTAAGAGTGACTCGTTCGTATTAAAATAATATTGACTAAATCCAAAAAAAATGTGATAATAATGATATTAAAATCCTACCGAATGTTACACCACTTTTTACAACTGTTTCTCGTTTTGAAATACCCGTAAAGTTCACAATATGGGTACTATTTCATAAACGTTTATTGTACACATTTACGGGTAGCCAAACAAACTTCAGTTCAGCAATAAAATTAAGGGCATCGAACAACTCTAACTCCACTGCATCAAACTTGAGAAAGTAGTTAGTGATTTTATTGAAATGGCGGCAAAGGCCGGTGATAGGCGTGCCCACCGGATATTGATTTACCGAGCCAATGGCGACCAGTTCCGGCTGCACCAGATTCACTACCACATTAGCTTTGTGCGTCATGTGCTGCCTAATTAACTTCCTTGCTGTTTAGAATGCCAAGATCAAATGCAATTTGCTCTCGTTGGACATTTTAAATTGGCCGGTTAGTTAAGTTAGTTTGATAGGCTTTGACGAAGAAAATGTTCGTTATTTTAAGTGTAAGTCCCACAAAATTTTGTTAAAATTGTGCTACATTTACGTGTAACTAAAGCAAAAGATAGGAAGTATAAACGATTATGTGCTCGTCCGAATTTTACAAGCATTACCACAGGAAGCAGAAAATCGGAGTGACCGAGGGTGACTTTTGGATGAGGACAGTTCCAGTAAAATTCGATTTCCTTTTCGTTTGTGTTACACATTATTTACCCCAGTAAAGTTTAGGGTTAAGAATGTTGACTGCTCTTTTGAAACAAATCGATTCTTCCTGCGTAGGCACACATATTGATCTAGTGTTAATCGAAATTTTACAAGAGAGCACTAATACTACGTCGTGAAAATCGAATAGATAAACGTATCGTTCATTTCTTAAGAAAATTAAGTAATTATTTTGTTTTGTGTGAGTTTGACGTCGTTTAAGCAAATTAAAACATTGTCAGGTTATACGTTCACATTTTAACACCCTACACCCTGTAAAAATGTATAATAATCTCTGCTCACGAGTAAGTACGTGACACGGAGTCTATACTCCGTGGTACGTAACCAATGTGACCACTCGTGCTCTCCATAGTAATCCAATTATTCAAAGCAACACAACACAAAAGACTCCATTGCCGTTGGTTCAATCAATCGACGATTACATATACATAACTAATAATAGGGCTAAGCCAGTTGACCATCAGCAGGTAAATCCAAACAGTCGGAATCAGTGTAATACTCTCTAAACGTTTGATATGGAATGAATAACATCACAGGCTCGTTACAAATGGATGAGCCGAGCGAGGCCGACACACGAATCATGTTTACGTGCACTCTATTTGTTTCAAATCAGTGGATGCGGCGTTTCAATTTAGTAATGTGTCATTATTTGTGCTCAGACGATGTTTGGGCTTTTTGAGGAGGTGTAATTAAAGCGCTTGTTGTTATCAATAATTTGTAATTGAAGAGTTGGTTTTAATTAGCATCAAGAATTGTTGTGATAGTTTGGTACTGGTGCAGTAGAGCAAATTGTGGAAGTTAATTACGTATGACAATTTCAAATTACTATCAAAGTTTGAAAAATGACGCTAATTTCGAAAACTTTGTAGTTACTAGCCAATACAACGAGGAAAATTTATTTGCAAAACAACATAATAAAATCTAACATAACATTACACAAAACATTTACTAGTTGCAGGTTGCGTGGGGCGAGCGGAGCGGGGACACGATTCTCTCACTCGACAGATCACCTGAAAGTGTACCACTTAATAACTCACATCCTCTCGCGGTTCAGTGGGCAGCCGCTGGATCGTCACATATCTCTAAATATGGCCGGCGAAGCGTGACGTCGCCTGCACAGTTACAACACGGGATTAAGCCCACATGCCCCACACCTCGGCTCCCGTACGACACCGTCACGTGTGCCGCCAGCCTTTGCCGATTAAATACCAAATTAACAGGACGCTTTTATCTTTTATTTTGTGTTATACAATATTTTTCAACTGTAGGCACAGCTTTGCCATGAAATATTGAGGCTGGCACACGTTTAGAGCTAAATTGAATGACATAAAAGCTATTGTTGTTTTCACAACACTGGTTTTATGTGCTGAATGCAATTTATTTAATTTTAACTGCGTAGTTCTACATGGTTTTACATTCATTTTTTTTGCGTCCTTTATTTTGTAAGATTATCCACATTAGTGTTCATAATTATAAACAGTTGAAGCAGTTGCGCAATATTGTCCTAACTAGAATAAACTACGTGTATCTATTGAAGGGTATAATAATATTCATTGGGCGCGGGCAATTTTCCGGGTGAGTGGCGACGCGTCTTTGATCAGGCGTCGACTATATCCCGAGAATAGTAAAAAATTAAGGATAACTATGGCTTTACAAGTTAGAAATCTGTAATATTTCATATTTCATTACTCATTATTAATATTAAATTCACTCCTTTATTTCACATTTTTATAATGTTTTTCGTTTCTAAAAAGAGAACTAAAGTGTTTGTGGCGGAATACAGTTCACTGTATTGAAAACCGTGTTAGTGTACATCACTAAAAGCATTTTCCAAAATACTTGTGCCCCAAAGTAATTCAATTTTACACCCCAAATAAGTCGTCCGCAAGCACGTGTAGGTTGATCACTCGTCGTTTGTCTATGGGTACAAAATGTCGGGGACGGGCGCAGGAAAGGGTTGACTCACACGTCTTGAAAGCTACGCTACACCTTTTAAACATTACTTCCAGTATGTTTACAAGCAATTATGCATACCACAATGACTTGCAAAGACAGTGTAATCAGGTCGTTACCTCATTATGTGATCATATTATGGACCAGAAAATGAGCCTAATTATTTATACATACTCGTATTTATATTAAACTACTCCTTATAGCGAAATGGACGCTCTCTATTGCCTGTTTTCATTAAAGGAAAATTCAGTTACGTGAAGAAAATAATCCAATGTGATACTTATTATATATTTGATTTTACCGTCGGTCAGCACTTTGCTTTTAGTGAAATATGGCTGTAATATATTGAATCTGTTGAGAAATGTCGCAAAAAATGGTACATTATATTTATTTAGGTAACTTTGTTTGTAAGGGACAGGAAATCTTGTTTGATTCACGATTTCTGTAATTTTTGTAGTTTAGGAATATGTTATCTAAATGTCAAATACTTATTTTATTTTAAATACTCTTTGTTTATAATAAAATAATGATGTGTATGAATTTTTAATACAAAAATGTTGTACAGAGTGCTTTTAACTATGTGTTCTGCTGATTAAGCTTTTGATTAGTCGTTCCAATACTATATAATTATTTGGGAAAAACCAATGTGTTAAAATAGATTGTTAATCTTACCTGTCCGTCGACATGTGGAGAAGATTCCGGATTGCCTCTCAACGTCGAGAAGCGCCGAGCAGTAGGGGTGAAGGACTCTCCACTGTTACACTTCTAATACCATTGATGTAGTGGACTAGAGCGACGTCGAGATGTGTTGCCGTTTGTACTGCCGCAGATTGGCAACACAGGGGTTTTGGCATTTATGGGAAGTAATTGTTTTGTAGTTCTTTGTGTTTTGTTAATAAATGAATTACTTAATTGAATTTGCTGACTTTCTAGAATTGTTGGATCCTTATGCTTCAAGTTTTTTTGCATCACTGAGGTTTATTTTAATTTCTAGTTTCCATGAGATTGAGAGGAGATCGCGTGTGTCACTGGTGGACAACAAAGCGCGTGTGCACACGCAGGTCACGGGTGGTGGGGAGGCTTCCGCTGCGGAGTGTCGCACCCTTCCGGTGTGCGCCGGCGCCGCTGCGCGACCTCGAGCGTGACCGGCTACCGCACCGCACCATAATATTCTATTGTCATCTAATAAATGAACTCTAGCTGTCCATAAAAATCATTTCATGCATACACACTCCACATATTATGAGGCTCTTTCGGGTAATAAATACGATCAAAAGCTTTTATATATTTAATTAATAGAGACCTTATTTAATTTAAACACTTATGAGGTTCCACCAATTGACGGAACGTAGTTGCGGTTTCGTCTTAAATGGAAATTCGTTTAATCTGTTGTTTATCACAAGGCCCAGGCCATGATATAAACCAATTAGTAGGTACGCACGGGAAAAGCTTTTATGATGCAATTAATGCATACGGTTCAAGTGTCCTGAAAAACAAAGGAATATTAATTTTAATAGTGACATGGTATATGTAATGGCAGGCGGCCACCTGAGCAGCTGCTTTAAAAATGTTATTATCTTTATTCAGAATTGCAGTTAAAATAAACCTTTACATTCTGGCAGGCTTCAATCGAAATATTGGTGGAGCGAAATCTGGTATAAAGTGAACGATCATTGGAGCATTGAATACCTTTATCGTCCGTCAGTCACGTGTTCACATTTCGTCAATACAACGCGGTGGTTATTCAGAAGAGATCGGAAACAATTAGACAACAGTGGCATTGGTCAGCCGAGCGCAGTTCCGTGCGTCGCGCTGCCCTACTGATTTACTCACGAATATTTTCCACTGCCGATCCAGCATGGAAACAACTAGACGACTAAACAAAATGAAACCTTATTACTTTACTCACTAAGCATGTTATCGCATTTGAAGTAGACGTGGGATGTTTACTCCTTTTATACATAAATTAATTTTCCTTATTTTAATTCAACGAATGAATATGAATATCGGTCAGCGTGTTTGTGTGAGAAGGCATTTAATCAATGCTCTCATAAATGAACGGGTAGGTACCGCGGATTCTGTATTTATTTATTGTAATAGCAGATGGTTGTTTATTTTACACAATCTAGTTCTGAAGCAAGTTAAGAGGGTTTATTCTGAAAGTTGGCAACGTCGCAAATAGATGTCAAATATTTCGCTGTTTTGATTAATTTGATAATATTTCTGTATGGAAATAAAAAATGTGGCTAACTAGCGAACTAGAATATTGATTATGAAACGCAATAATTAATATCGTAACACCGAATAGTTAGTTTTAGATGTAAAAATTGTGTTTGGAAACTTTCCAAATGCCTTTTTTTCACCTAAAACGGGTACAACATCAAATTCAATGTTATAACTGCAATTCATTATTAATATTCTAGATAGTTAGTTGGCTACATTTCTTATTTCCATACAGTATTATTTCCAAATTAATCGAAACAGGTAAATATTTGACAGCTATTTACGACGTTGCCAACTTTTAGGATGCACCCTCTTAAATATAAAGTTGATCAGATTTTTTCGATATTTAACACCGTATATTATATTAGCTTATTTTATTTTATTTATTTATTAGGGACAAAAACAGTTACATATTAAAGCGATACAATAAGATTCTTAAGATAAATAGTTAAAGAAACATAAATATAATCCACACTATTGTCCACGGATTAATCAAATAAGTGAAAAACAGAAGCAGATTTTTTTTTTTGGTTATTTGAATTAAGTGCTTATTTAAAAAAAATATTCTGATGAAGTTATAGCGAGAGTTTTAAAAGGTGTTCGTTATAAGTTTCCACGAGGCGTCGAAGAGGTATTCGTGCCCGGCATTAGTCTTACATGAATTCACGTGGAATAGGCGGGGCACGCGAGTCCAAAGTCTTTACATTTGTGGGTACCGTGTGGTGTACATACTTTATTGCACGACTCGTAATGCGAAGCATTAGAGTGTGCTCTACGATCGAAGAAATTTTTTTGCCCCATTTCTGTAACTGTTTTTATTGTTACACTCCTGCTAGTACACAGAACCTACTTAATTTATATACCATTGTATAGATGATTAAATGGAGATTAATAATGTACTTTTTAACAATTGATTTAATGCAGCAGGAATGAAAAAAGCATCAAAATAGTTGAAAAAAAATTCCTGTCCGTCAATTTATGAACCCTGAAAACTGTAGCTTGCGATAAAATCAATTAATTGAGTCAATTTTTTTTGTATACATTAGTTTCAGCCGTAGAAGGAACCCTATTGAAAATGGCTCTTTTATTCAAAGTAGTTTAATTATAATTAATAAAATACTAACTAAAATATAATATCTTTATCTAAATATTTTCAACCTTTGTCTTGATGTTGCTTAGCAACCGCCAAGTAAATATCTTTGTCAGTCTTTGACATTACGACTTCATGAAAAGTTATAAATTGTTCATTTTTGTTAAAAACTATGTTTTGAATTTCTTTTTCGTTTATGTATGAGTGTTATGTATGAGGCGTGCACTTTTGGATTTTCCAAACTATTTGTAATTTCAGTGTAGTCAAATCTATTGTGGCACAAACCATGCAGCATCATTGCATCCAGAAGTAATCGACTAGATTGTTAACTTAAAGTGTTGTAGTTTACGTAATAAATGTGTGTAGGGAATCTTCGAATGATAACATTTGGAGTTCATGCCACGCAAGATTTTTTTCTGTATTATGTTTTGTTTACTATCACTGTTTATAATTTGCTATTGTATTTGCGGTAATATGGATTCCATATACATAGGGACGGCGTATTCAAGTTAAGAGCGTATTAAAGACCTATACAACATCAAAAAAGTAGAGGGTCGCACAAAGCCCATTGAGGATCTCATGACGAAGCCATACATTTGAAAAGCCTTATTTATTATACCATCACTGTGCAGGTTGAAATGCAAACACGAGTCCATAATAACACCTAGGTCGCGAACGGTCCATCAATAATCAACACTTAAATGTAGTATCTACTACATTTAAGTGTTGATTATTGATGGAGTAAAATAAAATTAATTTAATTCTTATTCTTTGTAAGTGATACACTATGACATTGAGGGAGATTAAAGGACATCGCTCATTATAACAGCACCGCTGCGACACGGCTGCAAAATAGACTTTAATGCATTAAATTTGAAATCCTAACTTGAATGACAAGTTATTTGCCGTGTCGGAACGGTGCCGTTTATTCACTTTGCACTAGTGATCGTCTCGGAGGAGTCGGCAATCTTGGATATTTTTGCATGATTTATATATTTTTATATCATCTGCATACATTAAGAAACGAGCATTAACGGAACATGTTTTAATGTCATTTAGGTACCTATATAATAAAAATAAAAAGTCCTAAAATGGATCTTTGAGGCACTCCAGAATTGACAGTAAAGACTTCGGATTACGACTTTTTGAGTCCTGTTAAAATTATATGAGACAAACCATCGCAGCAAACTCCCACGAATTCCGTTAAAAGCCGGTTTTTCCAAAAGAAGTATATGATCTATCTTATCCAAAGCCTTCCAAAAATCAGTGTACATGGTCTCAACTTGGCCACGGTGATCCATGTTTTCAAATAGGAAGATGGTAAATATCATAAGGTTAGTAGATGTAGAACACCGTTTAACAAAACCATGTTGTTCGGGCATAATCAGAAGATGAAAACGAAGACATACCGTGCAGAAGCTTCTCAAAAAGTTTCGACAAGGTGGAGAGGTTTGAAATGGGGCAAGGTGGAGAGGATAATTATAAAAAAAGTGTAAATAACGTCTTTATAGAGAAGTTAATACAGAAGTGAAATATCATCGAGCTTTAAATTAAGCTTTACATGTTCGATGTTTTTCTGAAACTTGATGTGCCATTTTTGCGGCCAGTAAGTAGGACTTGATTTTGCTCATTTTCTCTTTACATCATTTACCATTGCAGTAGGTTTATGTATGCATGCAGTGTTCGCATATACCTAAGCATGGTCGCAGTAACTAGTTTGTATCTCGGCCGTGGGCTAAGTGCGCTGTGCCTGTCTGTCGGAGTACTTAACCTAATATTCGGTAATTGCGTTAGGGCCCGCAACATAATTAACGGGCTCTCTCAGTTGGCCAGCTAAGACGGTGTATTGATACGTGCTTTGTGGTTGCGAGCAACCGCTTCTACCTGCAGGAGGTTGTTTGATAAGGTAAATATTACGTCGCACCATTATGCCTATGCGCCTGAAAAGACTCCTAGGTATATGCCATTCCCGAGCAAGGAAACCTATCCCGAAAAACATTAAGGTTGGTACTGAACACATTGACATCCCTATCTCAGTATAGTTAAACAAAAGTATGATCCCTTGAGTTTTCAACTATTTCTAAACTACTTGACGGATTTTGATGCTCACAAGTATTTTTTTTTAAAGTAATGTTAATTAAGTACTACGATTGGCAGATAGTTTTAAAGCAGACATGGAGGATTCAGTGTCATCTTGACAATATCCAGTTCCTTTTATGTGTGCAGTGTGAGTAGCCTATTCTTAGTCCTATTGGTATTTACGACTACTGTAATTGGTTTAAGTGCGGTGTCAAATTAAATTAGCTAGCGAAACTACAGATGTGATAGGTATCGATCGATAAACAGGACGATATTCATTTATGTATAAACAGGATACAGGATACGATTTGATGTTTTGTACCAAAATTACCCCAACTCCGTAAAAAATGGTAAATTTTTAACAGGAGTCATAAGTTATGACTTGTCGACACACGGTTAACGACGGCCTCCCGGCGCCACATGTAATAACCCGGTAAAATAACCATTGAAAAAAAAAACCAGCGTATTCTTTTTTCTTTTTTCCAGAAAATTAGAGCGTAAATAGAGTCTCAGTATGATTCTTAACAACACCCTCACGGATTGGACAGGGTTTTTAATACACGCTGTATAGAAGGAAACGTTATGAACAAATAAACACTATTAATTTCATTATTTTTGTAATTGTAAAATTTCACGTAAAAACCTTAAAACTAGATAGGAATAAATTAATTTACCTTATTTCAATATTGTTTTATTTATACTAACAATATTATTATCTCGTTTCATTAAAAATATGGTTATTTACAAATTTTTCTACTTCATTTTTCTACTTCAAATTTTTCTACTATCCAGGTAGTACGTTCCCGTGGGATAATTTCCGACCACCACGCGGGCGAAGCCGCGGGCGAAAGCTAGTGATCTATAAATTTAACTACGTCTTCCACTACATGCTTTCGACATTTTATTTCTCAAAATTTAATTTGTGCGAAGAATGAATAATACTAATCACAACCTTTGATACAAATCAAACCTAAAATTTCTAAATGTTTCAAATCAAATCAAATCAAATCGTTTATTGCAAACCATAATGTACAATTACAGGTGGTAAATAAAAAAATAATAGAAACAATTATGGACCCTGTCGGGCACAGCAAATTTATAAATAGGTTGAGAGAGGAAGAGCGCTTTATTAATTTTCATGAATTATTTATATCCTATTAGCTATGTATTTATATTTCCATTCATTCGATTATTCTATAATATTTTATATGCAGGTCTATTTGTTCATTTATTATTTATTTAATTATATTTAATATTGCTTATTTGTTTACTCACTTAAAATTTTGTTTATTTTTATTAAAGTAATATTATTAAATGTTCATTCACTTATAAAGTTATAATCTAATTCGATAACTACTTATTTGGTAAACTTATTTTAATTACAATTTTAGTTAAACTCATCTAGGTAATCAATGTTCTGAACCTGGCTTGTACGCAGAATCCCAAATATCAGCGAAGCATACACTGGAGTGGAATCTATAGAACATGATGAGAGGCAAACTAATATGGCCTAATATAGTCCAGATGACTTTGCCGTAGAACTCGTATCTCTCGTCGAGGCTGTCGGGCGACTTGTAGGAGAAGGTGTTGAAGATCCACATGGCGACGTTAGCGATCAGGAGGAACATTAGAACCTCGCGACCTGGCTTCTTCCTACGAAGCTTCTTGGCGTTGCTGCAGCGGCGGAGGCCGTCCATGATCACTGGTGTCTGGATTAGGACTTGTATGACCTGGGAAATGAAAAAAAAATTTAAATATTTCCACTTCTGTAAGATAATATGATTGTTTATTTAAACAAAAAGAAATCGGAAAAACAAAAAAATTAAGTGAAATATATTAAAGAGTAGCACTTTATAGCGAATAGATTCAAGATCAGTATATTTCCGAAATCATACTCACCATAACAATAAAATCAATGCTCTTGATAACATTTGAAAATGTGATTGTAGCAATCAAAGAGAAGACTGTCTCCATGAAGAAGGCGGGCAGGCAGATGAAAAGCAGCACATCATCGAGGAGTGAGATCGGGTGTTCGTTGATGTCTAGCTGACGAATCTGGTTGAAGGCGATGACAATGGCGAAGAGTAGCACGGAGTGAAGGCCTAGCCTCGTGCAAGAGTTGAGAAGATAGCCAAGCTCCATAAAGTCACTGGAACATGAATGGTTTAAAGATTATGAGGTTTCAGAAAGTTTAATTAAATCATTTGAGAAAGAAAGGCTGTATTCACCACACATATTCGTGTATCAGCTACTGTTAGACATATCTGAAGAAGCAAATTGTAAACGTCTTTGATTTCATCAATTTTTGGCTATCAGATATTAACAACTTACTCGCCGACGCTGCTGAATACGAAGCCAATGATGAGCATGCCCGTGATGACAACCATGACGATGAGGCCCAAGAACAGGCCACGGTTGGAGGCGTGGCAGTCAGCGTAGATCACGATGTTGCTCGTGTAGTCATTGTCTTCATTCGCTGTTGGGAGTCTGGAGAAAATAATTTCATAAATATTTTAACACTATCATAGTGCGTAAAACAGGATCAGGGCGGATTTTATCGATGAAACTGAACGCGATCAAGAGCTGCTAGTGTCATTATTACAACAATGATCGCACTGATAGCTCTTGAACGCGGCAGATTAAATTCGCCTTGTAAAACAATCCTCGTATATAATAGTTTTCTAGAACTGCAACTCTGCAAGAACTATCAACAACAACAAAGAACTTTGACGTAGTTCTCTCGAAGATATTCATCTGTGATATAGATATGTAAACAATAATTTAATAATACGGTACCTGCACATATGGTAGTCGTCGTCGCTGTTGGAGTTGACATCAGAACTGTTGTCCTCGTTGTCACAGTTTCCTATGTTGCTCCAAA
Organism: Conistra vaccinii; assembly: GCA_948150665.1. Lineage (NCBI taxonomy): Eukaryota > Metazoa > Arthropoda > Insecta > Lepidoptera > Noctuidae > Conistra > Conistra vaccinii. The sequence continues at coordinate 13,967,306 of OX411324.1, read as the reverse complement.
TAATGTAGTAAATAGCAACTGAAAATTTAAAACATAGTTTATGTCACAATGCTGGAATATTATGTGAATCAGCTTCGGAAGCCAGTAACAAAAAAGAAAATCAAATCGAAGGCACTGACTTTCATTCAAGACTTTTCTACGCATGATTTTTTTCGATTTGCAGCTTTTACTTTGCCTCTTTCATTTCCAATTTACCAATCAAAGGGAATTTGTGATACGTACCAATAAGAATATTAAATTCCACGTTGAACGGATAGAGGTACGGCGAGAAATTCTCATATATCGAATTAATGGCCGCGGAACTGTTGCATTCGGGGTTGTACAGATTGCTTACGTCAATGAATCTCTGGTCCAGGGATTTATCTGAAAAAATATTTATGAAATGATTATAATTACTGAAGTTTATAGGGAGGTAACAGCAGTAAAACGTAAATGCTTGGAGAAAACAGATTATTACAAAATATGATTAAGTAAAATCGGTCATTAAAAAAAACTAGAGTTTAACATTAAACTTTATACTCCAGTATTGTGACAATGCTTCTTAAAGAAAAAAAACTACTCCATAAAATCTCACCATGTTCTGCAATAGTGACATTTTCACCATAATTTGAGTATTCGCCGTTGGCATGCAACGAAGTGGCGTACAGCGTCAATCCCAAGATAGTCTCACGAACGATCGCAGACACCCAGAAGCACAGACTGCTACCGATTAGATGCATGAAAGCGAAGTGAGCTAAGCCCTGAAATGGTTGGAATAATTTATAGGAATTGTTCACACAAGATGTTCAAATAATTGTATAATTTTAGTTATCTTTGGAAACTTTTGTTTCTGCTTTGTCCAGAGAACTAACTCTAGAGAAAAACTTGAGTTCGACACGTGGGAAACGTATGTTGGACTCTTTTGTAACTAAGCCCCACGTTTCCGGGCGTTCGATTAACATTTTTATTGATTTTAATCTACATGGATTGTCTGGTAAAGTTATCTGGTAAAGTTATTGATATTAAACTGGCTTTTACGTCTTACTTTAGGGGTATTTCCAGAATAATATTTAAGTAAATTTTTTGTAACTACAAAACAACGTTTTAAACATTGATTCAGACGTGAATAGAGTTTTTTTTTCGGGATTTTCTTTTGTTAGCCTGAACTGTCCCATTCCTGGGCAAGGGCCTCTCCCATTCCCTCTAATTCTCTCAATGTTGTGCTTCTTGCGAGAAGAAGCGTGTAATAATTATGGGCAAAGTGCAGCATGCGTTGGTACAATGCATGTGAACTCATGTATGTATGATCTGTATGCTCTAGTATTATTTTAATACATTTAATGGTGTCCTTAAAGTGTATGTCTTTTGTACATAACTAAGAGAGATAGAAGATGAATGTTATATTTTATATGTGGATCTTTACCTGTGCCCTCAAGATGATGACGTTAGAGTATTTGAAGATGAAGTACAGCTGCAGGAAGCAGTAGAGAGGGAACATAACATCGAGCACCACTTGGAGAAGGTTCACACATTCATCATTATCGAGGTTATCGTCAGTCAGTTGTCCTATTTGTACTGCCAATAGGAGGAGTGAGTGGACTAAATGGCCGAGAGCAAAACCTGTAAGAAAAAATAAAATTAGGGGTTCTGGAAAGCTGTAACACTATTGGTAGTACAAAACTCGCTTCTCAAGAACGAGAGCACGAGTTCGCACAAGGCAAGTATCAATGTGACTATTTTACTTATGGGTACTTTCTAAGATCATTTTGGTCATCGCTGATTAACAGTGAACGAAAACATGGTGAAGAAACTACTTAGAAATTATTTTTAAGGCGACAATACGCAATCGATACGATAATTAATACGAGTCCAAAACGCTTGGAAGACCTACTGGGCCCTTAAAGAACACATGAAAGGAAATCTCCCTATAACACTGAAAAGAAAACTCATCGACATGTGCATCCTGCCCGTCCTAACCTATGGTACACAAAGTTGGTCTTACTGAACAACAGAAGTCCAAACTCAAGATTTGCCAACGGGCAATGGAGCGCAGCATAATAGGTGTCAAGCGAACAGATCGGGTTAGAAACACCACCCTGCGCTCCATAACTCAAGTAGCGGATGTTGGAGAAAAAACAGCCAAGCTGAAGTGGGAGTGGGCCGGCCACGTCGCACGAATGCACCCGGAGAGATGGGCAAGGATCGTCACTCACTGGACGCCTGAAGGAGGACATCGCCGTCGAGGCAGACCGCGCCGAAGGTGGTGTGACGATCTTATCATGTTTGCGGGGCCAACTGGCCTGAAATCGCACAAAACAGAGAGATTTGGAAGGAGAAAGGGGAGGCCTTTGCCCAGCAGTGGGACACACTATAGGCTAACAAAAAAAAAAAAAAAAAAAAAATACGCAATCAGTGTGCGTAGTGATAAATACACAGCGCATGGAATCGCTGCGCCGGCAGAGTCTAAAGATAAAAGTACCAATAATATAATAATAAAATTTGTAGCACCGAAAGAGGGTTGACCGCACAACTACTGTTACGGACGCCATTCAAAGCCCTCAGTTTCTACTCGTATACGTCATTTGAGTCTTAGTAAACAGTGCCACGCTTGGTTTGTATGGAATGTGTTGACAATGCCGCCTCTAGCAGCGGCCTCCGAGGTGTCTCCTTGCTCTGTGGATAAATGCCTATCTGCCTATCTCTTAAAGTCCCCTTCCTCTGTAGTGGGATAGTTAGTTAGAAATTACTTATGATTGAAGAACTAAACGATATATAGCTTGTTGCATTTATCCTGGCAAGCGTGGAATATGCAAAGGATATTTGGGTTACAGTGAGATATTCAAAACAATAATATGTACTATCTACAGTAGCGCAGCGCCTAATATTGATCTAAAGTATGTAGATATTTATAAAATGGAAATGTTTTATTGTATCAATAAAATTATGTGTGATATTGTATCTCTAATTTTATATGTAAAATAAAATTAGATGATATCATACATTTATAGGATTCAAAATAACTAGAAAATCATTTATAAATATAGATTTCGATAAAGACAATGCACGTCACAGTAACATGATTTAAATGATATCTAACTATCTTTTTATCTGATCATAATTACTTATTATCAGTCAATAATAAATATGCGACAGTGAACACTACCGAAATGTGCTAGAATTACACAACTTTTACGCAACATTATCAATATGTAATAAAAATTATTATATTTTCAGCAGCACGCTTAGCATGACCACATTAGAAACGGGGTTTGTCGACGGAAGAATACACAAAATGATGATAAACAATCACAATCTGTCATTTGTCTATTCTTCAGTCGACAAATCCCGTAGAAATACTGTTTCTATGGTTTTCATGCTACGTGGATGAATTTAAAAACGATATTTTCTTCTTGTCATTAATAAGTGTCATTCGACACCATTTTATGCATCAGTAGGTGTGTTCTTCTCTCCTGAGGTGAGCAAGTCATGGTAATAAATAAAATTAGCCAGTCAGCAAGGTTCTTATCTACGCTGACTGCACAGGGTGCGCCTGGCGGATAAGATAACCCTCACACGTGGAGACTCATTTAACGCAATTAATAAAATACTCTAGCTAGCGACTACTCTATTCCCAGGTCGAGCACAGTGTTATGGGGTTCTCTAACAGGAATTACACAGTAGCAATTCGCGAAATTTTGGTGTACTATAGGTACACCTCTGCCTAACCCTTCGAGGAGCTAGCTACTACCTAGATTGTCGAGTGGTTAGACGGGGTAGACCACCAGCGCAGCGGGGTAATTGTGTAACACACTTATAATGGAAATGCCTTTTATTTTGACAAACAACGTAAATACAAGAAAGTAAATAATGCAATGCATATTGCCATGACTTAGTATTGCGATGACTTAGTAAAGGCCGCAGGAGTTCGGTGGATGCAAGAAGCACAGAATCGGTCGAAGTGGCGGTGCTTGGGGGAGGCCTATGTCGTCTTTCGGCTGATATGATGATGATGATGATATTGCATTGCATTATTTACTTTGTGGAGCAGACGAATTTTTCAAACAATAAGCACTGGATTAGGATTTTTCTTCAAAATCGTTCTGATAGTGATAAAACGTATGCTACGCAATAAGGGTTCTGGTCTGGCAAAGCGTTGAATTTTCAAATGAGGAAATTCTCAGTAGCACTTCAAGTCTGGATTTATACCCGATGGTTGGCGATAGGTTCGCATGAGACTTATTACATAGCTAGTGAAATATTCATATTGGATATTCATGGATTCATGTTCATGATCTGTTCCAATATTATCTGATGAAAGTGTAAACAAACCCTGGAGACGTCTAATTTTTACAGAATCACTCACTTAACACATTCATCTGTATTTAGAATTTTTCATATTTCTGTATATTTCAACTATTCTTGTTAAAATAACATTATTAAATTGTAGTTAAAAATCATCGACTAAACTGGAGGTTATAAAATTAACCTCAATTGTCAAATGAAAAACTTCTCTAAAGAGATTTGTAATTAGAATTTCGGGTTTGGGTATTCAAATAATCAAACTAAACCACTTAATTTGTAAGTGGAGTCAATCTTCCTAGCCTTTTCCCAACAGTGACACTGCAAATTTGCTACCAAACGTTTTCCGCCCCATGTGTTTACCGTTTTATCAGATAATTTTGGAACACACTATACTTTAATATGTAAAATACAATTCTACGCCTATAATTCTTTCACAATGTTTATTAAAATAAATCTTTACCAGCGGCACCCATCTTCAGGTAGAAGCTTCCAGAATGCCTCCCTTGACTGAAGCAGTACTCATGCTTGGTGGGGATAAGCACCGGAGGTGGCATGCTTGGCATACGGTATGTGGACTCAGGGGTGCGGTCTCCGGGTGTTATTGAACCCATTAGCTCCTGAAATTATCAATGATACTTATAAATTGTGTTTTTGTACTGAGAGGTACATCTAACATCAAAAGCTCCTAAGTTATAATTGTAAAAAAGGTTTTCAAAATTCATTTTTTCTCCAATTGTGGACTAAAAAAAACAGAATGTACCAAACATTCAACTATTTTCAGTAAAAAAATAATGGGGCACAAAATCTTCAAACAGCGCTAACTAAATTATTTTTAATCTCAGTGAAACAAAAGACAATCACTCACCTCTTGTTTTCTAAAATACTCCATAACTGTTTCTTCGTGTTGAGCTTTAATTCTATGATTTCTGACCGCAATACTTTTATATCTTGTTATGTCGACTATTAGGAACACGATATATATCATTCCAACGCCACAGAGCACTATGGAGTATACCTGGAAATATAAAGTAAAAAAGTTATTCAAGAAAAATCTAGAAAATATTTTATCTGTAGAAGAAATAGGATTGCCGCCGTAAGTTCCTTAAGCTGTAAAACTTTTTATTTTATGCAGCTTTATAATAATAGTGAGTACAGACTTGTGCATTTTATAGTAACTATTAAAATGACACAGTACAAAGCAAGTCAAATAAAAATATAATGTGTAGGTACTTATTGTGCTTTTTTGTAACCATGTCTTAAAAGTTCGTTCAATCATCGAACGAAACATGTGTGTAAGATAGCACAGTTCATTTTTTTTGTTGCCAAAATAATAATAATCAAACCAATTAAATGAGATACGATAAATAATTCAGTGTCATTGATTTGATTTCGACGTCATTGATAAGATTACATGTAGAACTCATCTGCACTAGCCCTAAGGCTGCACTAGCACGTTGCAACTAGGGCATAGCGGGAAATCAGGTAAAGATAGGCACTTAGAGATAAAAGTAAGCCTTACCTCGGAAATGGACTCGTTGACAAAAGAATCGCCCAAGTATATAACTAGCCCGAGGGTTACTAACAGTATCGCATACATGCAGCTTACTATTAGGGTCATGTACTTTCTGGAAAAAAAAAATGAAAATATTGAAGGATTAATACGGTTGTAACGCGAGTATAATATTGAAAAAGTAGGCGAATGTATACTAGGCCAATTTCTGGAAGCTCACATAATCACCCTATTAATGTTCCCACTGCTGGAACACAGGCCTCCTCTCTGTGAGAGAGACTGGGCTGTAATCTACCACGCGGGCCCAATGCGGGTTGGTAGATGTCACCATGTCTTCGAATTTTTGGTTCTAAGACATGCCGGTTTAGAATATTTTGTCTGATATAAAATCTAAGAACATTTTGCCTGACCTCAGAATCGAAGTTGCGACCCTACTCTAGGCAGTCGTGTGGCTACGGATTCAACAACGTTGAGTCCAAAATATTTTGTATTACACTTCAGTAGCTTAAAAGGTGAGTCTGTGAATCCGGCCGTAGCGATCAGTGAACTATGGCAGTGAACCACGCCCGGGACAAACACTATAATGTAAATTAGTGCTAACTGTTCCAAACACTAAATACTAACGGACCCGGATGTGTCTATTTTTTGGAAAAAAGAATTAAATAAAAAGTCTATTTTAATAAAAAGGACAGAAGTTGCAAAGTTATGTGTGTATTACACACAGTATGTACCTAACTGAAATTGTTCCACTTTTTGCGAAACACAGATTGGTAAATTTATTTTCTCATTGGCAGACAGATTTCATCAACTACTCAAAATTCAAAATATTTTAGTAGAGTGCCGCAAGAATGCTTGCGGTACTCTATTGGCGCTGCCTCGGCTCGCCTAAGGGCGGATTCGACCAAACTTTATCCTGGGTATAAATCACTAATTACTCTAGAGTTAGACAACTTTTCGTTTTACCAAATCTTAACCCTGGAAAAAACTGTCTATCTGAGAGTAAATCGTTATACCGCCAAAATGCAGCGAGTAAACAAGTTATCCGAGAGTAATACAATGGCGGCCGCTACATTACCAGATGTTTTCGTATGCTTTGTTTAAAAAAGTTCAGTCTGTGAAAGTGAATCACAGCCCGAGACACATGTTGTTAATTTCTTGTAGTTTTGTGATTTGTAATGATATTTTATTAAATAATGCAACGTTTACGAAATATGATTGAAGATTCTGACAGTGATGAAGAATACATTCCAAGGTTTTTTTATTTTCTACTATAATAAAATGATTTTCCATGAGTTCCACCAGCAAGTTTTTCTGAGAAGGTAATCAATTTGGGCTACGTTTCCTTTTGCCTTCAGACATATTATTTATTTTCAATACTCAAAAATCTCCACAACAAAATCAAAATCTCAAACCAAACCGATTCCAAAAGTCAGACAAAGACAACTCGTGTGAATATTCATTGACAGTTGACAGTGTTGACACCGTAAACTGACATTATAAACTGGCAAAATTATGTGGACTTATAATCTTGCGTTCCGCTATAGAAACAATTGTATTTCCATTTTAGTTGGCTAAAATGTTCATTCACTCAGAGTAATAACTAAAGCATAGAGGGAGGGTGAAATTTCTCAGTCTAGTCATACTCTTTATACATATGACACATTCCGTGTGAAAAAAAAGGACAGGTATATAGTTATAAGGACCACCACTGTCCACTTTTTTGGTCTCGGTAGTGATGTGCAGAGAGGTGCAGAGGTATCGATATTAATTTATTTTTGACAGATAATTTATATAATGTATTGGATGTACATGTCGTATATTCCATGGATGATGTAACGTTGTAACGTGCCGTTTTGTAAGGTATATAGTGGAATGCATTAAATATTTGTTAGAGCTTTAATTCTAGGCTTCTTTTAAGCATTGGCAATTTGGTTTTATTAAACAAACGTTACTTTAATAATAAAAGCAAATTGCCAATGCTCCTACTCAACGCAATGCGTGACCTTGGGTCGCAAAAGAACCCATTTGGGTTAGCGATTATCTGTTCCCTCTCCCCCGTCACCGTCCTGGCAAGCCCGGCCGTCAATCTGTGCGCGCCGGCTCGACACACCGTCACATGCTGGCTAAGGAGGTTTACGCTCCCGTCGTCGCTCATTCTCAGCTCCACTACACTTGCCCGTGACTAGTGAGACCTCCCCTACAGCCGCGGTTGTCTCAGTTTGCAACGGTTTCCTTATTTTATAATTGACTACGTATATAGTCATGAATCCTACTCCTTAACTCAGTGTTAAATCCCCATATTGGGGTTCAAAGTTCCAGCTTACCAATATCTCCAAATTTGCGGCTAACCACCCAGGTTACTCACATCGAGAACCATCACTGGCATCCGTACTTTATGTTACGGCAAACTAACTTCCGGTGTATCCGATTGCCGATATAGTTACGATCCATTACAACAAAAACACTTTTTTTTTGTCTATCTGTCTGTCTGTTTGTACCGGACAAACAGACAGATAGACAAAAAAAAAGTGTTTTTTTTTTGTAATGGATCGTAACTATATACTTTCTTAAGCATTTAGTAAAAAGCTGTTATTTTGACATTATAAACAGACACTTCAATTTTATTTATTTGTATGTATGTATAAATGTATTTTTGTTGTATGGATCATATACTTTCATATGCATTTAGTAAAAAGCTGTTATTTAGACACTACAATTTTATTTATTTGTATTATACAGATTGTGGATAAAAAATAAAATAAATTGACAATCGCACAACACTCCCTGCTATATAATTTATAATATCTCTGGCGTATTCTGAAAGAGCACATGGATCATAAATGTACTCATGTTCATTTGTTTCCAACAGCGATTCTTCATTCTTCATGAATGACATCGAAATTGGCATTTAATTTTCATCTATTTCCATAGCATCTGAAGAACCCTGAAAAAGTATATACTTTTGATTTTTTCTCCGATAGTGCAATACAAATAATATATTTTAGAACCTACTGTCTGATTTTCAGCTACAGTTTGAAGTTGACACAATGTTAAATGGACAGCTTGTAAAGATACCGTACTTGACTTTTAGCATGATTTGTTGGAGGAGAATTGTGATCAATTCGTATAATTTGCAATGGCTCGAAAAGAAAACGATATCTTCTCCAATTTATTAGCATGTAATTATCGTATCGATAAAAAGTATCTACATTACCTACATTACTAGCTTAACATAACCTCACAATTTAACGAATTTATTTTTTGAAAATAAATTCGCGATCACAACATAATTTGTAATAAAGATAGTTTGAAGGTATCATTATCAATCTAATATGTATGTTATCAGTGATCACATCCAAATATTTTGGGTGATTTTATACGAAAAATGTAAAAAAACACTTACCGTTGAAAGCTTACAAATTCATTGTTTTTTTTCCGTGACGAATGTGATTTACACGTTATCACAAAACAAGCCATGTTAACAGACTATTGATAAGTCCTTTGCACCTTTCGTTTTTACAAAAATATTCAAAAATCTATTGGTTTTTAATAAAAAATGACCAGCACCTCAACCAGCACACGTACTGACATTCACGACGTAATATACGGCTAGATCAAATACTTGTACGGTTAACCGTTTACTAAGCAACTATTGTGCTTTTTAAATTGGTCGTGTAAAAAAGAACAACTGTGACCGTTTTGACAATTTCGGTGCGTCCATTTCTTTAATCTATAGACTCCCTCTATGCTTTAGTTATTACTCTGAGTTCATTCACCAACTCAAGAGTAATAATACCCAGTATTGGCTACTCTACGTTTGTGATGGAAAAACGCAAACGAAGTTATCTGAGAGTAAGACCAAAGAGTAAAACTATTCAAGGTTTAGTTACTCTGGTATAACATGGCATTTGGTCGAATCCGCCCGTAAGTGGCTTATGCATTGTGTTGTCACTGTCACTTGTTATTTTGTTTGATTGTTGAATTGTGTTGTCACTGTCACTTGTTATTTTGTTTGATTGTTGAGGTTAGTTTCTTTCATCTATAGCCGGCTAAACTTAAGTGCCATAATCCCTTGGCTTAGCAAATGAAAATGGCTGAAAGGTAGGTTAGGTTAGGTTAGAAATGTGCCCAATCAACGCCGAGCGAGCGTAGCGAGCGGTGCCGCGGCAGCGGCCGGCGAGTGCCACGGTCCGTTCAGGCACAAGAGAATGTAATATTTTGGGAATGTGGTGTTTTACAGCGATCTAACCTCAACAATCAAACAAAATACCAAGTGACATGACTGAGTGACAGTGACAATGCAATGCTTACGGTACTTTAGCCGGGCCGAGGCGGTGTTAATAAAGTGCCGGGTAGTGGCACTTTATCCGATAGGGATAGAGTGCCGCTAGTGGCACTCTATACACTGCCAATATTTTATTTCACATAAACCTACATGGGCAGTTATGAAACGTCAGAAGCTAGGTGTACAGTTCCATTGGTCGTTTCCTAGGCAACCATAAATGTAATCAGGCACGGAAATTACTTACTCTGTAGGCCAAAATATTTAAGTATCAGTTTTTTTTATGAATGAGTCTATTTTCATGACAACTATCCCTAATATGCGAGGAATACAGGGTCTACTGAGCATAATTATGGACCCTCGGAGACTGGTCATCACTGTATTACCTAATAATCAGTAGCTGAACTTACTTGGTTAGCTTCTTATTGTCCTCAGGACTGGTGGGTGGAGGGGCTTGGGTCTCTACTGAGCGAATGGACTGAGCATCCATGGTCGCCACTGAGCGCTTGCGAGGGGTCGCGGTGCCTCGCGAGTCGCTCTGCGGCAGATATAGGCGGTAACTGTCTGTTGAAATTAATATCTGATGAGTAAACCTTTTGAATAATTGACTTTTGAATTTTGAATTTTTCAAGACTATGTGAATGGTAGCGAGTTCTATTCAAACATTGAAATAATTACCAATATAATGAAGTCTTCTAATAACTTTTAATACCATAAACTAAGAGCAGTGGAGGCCCAGTGGTATCGCCCTGGACTCTTACAAGTTATAGGTCGTGGTTTCGAACCCAGGCAGGCGCTTTACTTTGTGTAAAATAATTTCATCACCACTGCTCTCAAAACGGTGAAGGAAAACATTGTGAGGAAACCGGCATGTCCTAGAACCAAAAATTCGAAGACATGTGACATCCACCAACCCGCACTGGGCCCGCGTGGTGGATTACGGCCCACTCCCTCTCCCAGAGAGGAGGCCTGTGTCCCAGCAGTGAGAACATTAATAGGCTGATTATGTATGTATGTATGATACCATAAACTAATATTATAAAGATGTAAAATTGTTAGTTTGTTTGTCTGAAAATACTGATCCGAGAAAAAAAATCTTTTAATAATAGAAAGCTATATTATTATTATTCTTCCATGCGGTTGAAATCGCGGACAGAAGCTAGTAATTAATAAAATTGGGCCTTGCAACCTAACGTGTTGTTGGGTTACACTTCAAATTGTAATTATTCTGAACTTATAAAATACTACACAACAAGTTATGTTGTCTGAGCATGAAAAACTACAAACGCAGCATTAAGTGAGAGATAGGAATAATAGGATAATTATTAAGTCTTTGCCCTATGCTTCAGCTAAAAATATATCACCCTTCTCTACGCACGGGCCTCGTAATGTACGCACGGGTAGGCTCTTTATAAAACATGTTAGTAAGTATCTAGACCAGTTATGGAGTAAAAAACTATTTACCATCTAATTAAATCATGTAAGATATTATTCATGCTTACGCGATAGCACGTATTAACTTCATGAAAATATCATGCTTCACTTGGCAGTAGTTAATTATGCAATTACTTGTTAGTCATGATATTCGCTGCGAAGTATATCTGGTACTTTTGTAACTACTTTTGATTTTTTATTAGTTTCATAGAGTTTCATGTTTCCTTCAAAGTTTTATTAAGATATTATTCGTAGTTTTATATCAACGATTAGGCTTAGGGAAGTTGGGAAATGCATGACACACCTGAGTCACAGAATTTACGGTAATTAATTTGTTTTAGAGAGATATTTGATTCATCTTGTAACAGGAGTTCGTGTTTGCTTGGCTAACATGCTCCAGTGAAAGTATAAATAGACGAGTTACTTGGACTGTGGGCTGACTGGGTTTAGAAATACCCTACTGTAAACCACTTCGCCAATATTATGTAAGGGTAGTGATAATTCATGCCAACTTTTCATTCGTGTAAATATAAAAAATAAAAAAATATCACTCATGCAATGTGATTTAAAAATAATCGCAAAGAATTATGAGCGCAATATAAAATAAGTCTGTATTTTTCCGTCCTGTAGTATCATGTATCACGTTTATAAAGAAAATAATACTTTAAAATACGGTGGGTGTAATTTATCGAGAAATCAATCCGTCTTAAATGTAATCTCCTGTTTATCAGTTAATTCTTCAATCGTGGACCAATAATCCAGCCTAGACAATTTGGTTATTTATCATTTTGTGATTAGGAGACGTTTTATATTATATTTTTCTTTTTACCCGCCTACGGCGAAGCAAAAAGGAGGGTTATGATTTTGACCGGTATTTATGTTTGTTCATCTGTTCCCTCATAACTTCTAAACTACTCATCATAATTTAACAAATGAGTTATCGTTGGGAGCGTCCTGAGTGTTCGTTGGTTTTAAGCTATGTGACGTCACATTAAATTGAACATGGCGCCCTCTAGAGGACACAAAGTCAAGAATAGTAAAAAAATATGATGACATGTTGGGTATTAAATGAAAGGGCTTAATTAATTAACACATAAAAAAAAAAATTAAATAAATATATATTTTTAAAATAATTTAAATCGAACGTAATCACACATCAACACGTGTGACTCCGGGTTTTTAATTTGCATGTCTGTGTCTTGTTTATACCTTTTTAAATGTTTTTTTTTTGTTGTGGTTGGGTTTTAGTTTTTATAAGTTTTATTTTTGTGTGACCAAAGCGGCGCTAGCATCTTGTGAATCTTTTTAGTACCTAGTATGTGTAACAAATGAAGAGATACTCTTATCCTATGTTGTAGGTACCTATATTATTTAGGTAGGTATGTGGGTACTCTTACACAAATACCGATTGCACAATGACAATGCCATCACAATTGTGTTAACTTTAAATACAAATATTGTGCGTAAACCTTTTCAAATGATTAAGTATTTATAAAATTATAATAATTTTAAATTGGACTTAAATCTGAAGTATTCGGTAAAAACTCGTGATATTTAGCTAATTAAATCTTGCGGAAGTCAGTGGGTTTGCACTGATACCCTGATTGCGAACTGATAGTAGCATTAGCACAGGGAATTTATTTTCTAAGATTGTCAAAATTAATTTATGATTTTGTTAATCTTTTAAACCGGGTCGTAAGCATAGATACTGCTTTAATAAAAACAGAATTAGGTACAGTTCTAGATTTCATAGCTGTAGGAAAAATTGATTGCGTAAGTAGTTGTCAGATTGTCGAGCTATAATAATTTATTTATTATCACTTCAGAGTCACAAACATAGAATCTGTGTAGCCTTGTTCTACAGTGGAACTCCTAGTACAAGGGACTAGGAGTTCCTGTATCAAAAGAATCAAACGAGCTACTAAAATCTTTGGGAAATCTTTTGGCCATTCTTTGTGCTTTTTATATGATTAGGTTCATGGGTTTAATACTTACTCAGTGATTTTGCGTCTCCATTTTTGAGGTTACCATTGTATAGCATTGGACTGGCGCGATCACCTGATGAATAAATATATATTGTTAGTAAATTATTATAATTATATCTTCACGTGACTGGAAACTGTTGACAGAAATTAAGGGATGCGGATTGAAACTGCTCATAAACTTTAGTAAACTATAAAATTCATTTTCAATTGGTACTCACCAACAGGTGTAGCAGATCCCGACTCCTCTCCTCTACTAAGATTAAAAACCCTGGGCGATTGTCTCTCTGTCGTGGAATCCTGTAAAAAACAGGAGGAATTTAGAAATGCAATAAAATCCGCGTTCGCCTGCAAATTCATATCTGCATAGCGACGGCGGCAGGCTAAAAAAGTGGCGAACGTGGACATCGAAAGCCGTATAAAATCGGATTAATAACTTCATTAGCCGCTTGTTTCTCTCGATCGACACCACCCTGTATTTCACTATAATCCCATTACGGTGTTTCAGCGTTCCTCTGCAACGAATTTCGGCCCGCGCTGTAAACGCAAGCGAAAAAAACGCTTTGTGCGCTACGATACTTCCAATGAACTTAACTGTATTGTTAAACGGGCATCCTTTCAGATTTCATACTTGTTATTATTGTTGATGTTGTCGCATATGATATGCTTTTGTATTTATTATTTTTCTATACGAAAAAGCAAAAAAAAATGAAAGATAACATAATTATTTTTGAACTTTAGAATTGTAAGTACCTACATACTTGTACTTATGTAGTCTAGTAGTTAGTTATGTATGCAGTTTGGGAGTTGTATGTTCATTATAGTAGACATTTGTTTCTGTTTTACTTAACAAAAATAATAAAAAATATCCTGACTAAGCAAATTGAAAACGTCCCTAAAATTATCGCAGATGATAAAATCTCCACATAATTTTCAGTACGCACATGTCCGTACGTTTGACTTCATATCGATAAATAACAGCGTTTCATCACTTAATTATCGCTTAATCAATCCCCGCTAGGCAAAGGTTAATAATTAAACGACACTTATGACAATCGGCTAATGACATTTTCGAATGAGCATGTTTTGTAAACCTTACAGTGGCTGTAAGGGAAAAAAAAGTAGAGATCGAATTTTCATTAGGCGAGGCGTTGGGGCGGCACGGTGTGTCCGCACTCAGTATTAACAGGCAGGTGGGGGTGCGCTGGTCAGCGGGGGTGGGGTCATCCAGGGGGCATGGGGCGAGGGTGGGCCGCGGCCGGCTGGACTCAAAAGGTTTACAGTTGGCTGCGCGAGAGTGACCCGCCTCACAAACACGGCCCGCGCTCGCCGCTCGACGCTATGGAAGTGTACCGGCGCTTTACAAACCTTTTATAAATTTTATTTTTGTTGCAGAATGATCATTTTGATAGACAGCCTTCATTAATACGTTCAACTGAATATATTGTGAACCAATTTTGTAAGAGACATTCTCAACTGCATTTTATTAAAAGTTAAAATAACGTTGTCTGTTATAAGATAATGAAATCAAAAGATGCTCCTGATTCAATTAAATCTGCGTCACCTTGCAGAAATGTCTGAAAGAGCATTAATAAATTTAAGATTTATATATGTCGTACGGTACGGGTACACTTATGTAGCAATAGATAATGATATGGCTGAATCTAGTGCAATAATAACCGGAGTTAATTATAACTAATTTATAAACGCAAAAGTGAGTTTCTTCGTTTGTTACGGTTTCGCGCTAAAACGGTTGAACGGATTTGGATGAAATTTGGCTAGAGCATGACCTGGAGAAGGATATAGGTTACTTTTCACCCTGGATCGCAGACAAAGTCGCGGGCAACAGCTAGTAAAATATATGAAGTTAACACACATTTCATTAGCCTGTAAATTAAATGATTAAGCTAATAATTTTACATTAAGTTTTTACTAACAATTTATGCTAAGCAATACAGATTTTATAGGTATTTTCAGGAATCAAAACAAGGTGTCTCTGCATACTATCAAAAGATTAAATAAAGTTAAAAAAATATATATTTAAATTTATTTTCCCGACGGCATATCCACACATTGCTCTTGTAGAAATCATTACAACCCATTGGGCCCATATATACGAATTCGTTGTTTAAACTACGGACGACGCTTAAAATACAGTTACTTTTTTATACGGGCTAAAACGGCTTGTTGCAAAACTTGCAAATATATATGAAAAAATAAAAATATGGCGTTATCTTAAGAATGACGAAAGAATTTTGTAAATAATACTTAAATGGCGTAATCGGATAATCTCGATAAGTAATCATAATTAATTAGTAATGACTCTGTTTTGATTAAATGGTTTTGATTTTCGTGGTACGTATTTTTTTGGGTTCCGTACCCGAAAGGTGCCAAACGGAACCCTATTACTAAGCCTCCGCTGTCCGTCTGTCTGTCAACGGCCTGTATGTCATAACCCTACTAGGTTGACAGTTGAAATTTTCACAGATTGTGTATTTCTATTACTGCTATAGCAAAAAAAAAAGTTAAAAAGTGAAATGAAATGAAATGAAATGAAATTGTTTATTCTGTAAATAGGATATTGGAATCACTTTTACACGTCATATTAAAATGTATGTTAAAAATTAGCTAGATGAGTTCGGCGTTTCCTATCTGACTACTCTGAGAAGAAAGGCCGAAACAAACTCAGAGGTCACAGTCTCTTTTAAAGTCCAGACATAATCTTGGTCAGGCCATATGAGGACCATGTAGACTAATGTCTGAAATGGTCTTTTGAGGAAAGAACCATACAGCTTTGAGTGGACCTGTCCAGTCAGTGCAAGCATTTGTCAGTAATCGCGGAGCTCAACTCTGAACTTAAGGAGCTCAACTCGACGAACAGTACCAAAGAAAGGACATTTGGGTAGGCCGCATAAACTACTCAAACTGCCAGACCATCATTAAATTAAAACTAACTGAGAAAGAAAAGAAAATAGAGAAGAGAAAAAAAAAAAAATATCCACATAGTCCTCACATTCACAATAATTAATATAATATAATACTTTACAAAGTAATCATGTCATTTTGTATGTAATATTCAACAATGTCAATGTTTATATAAAACTGGTATAATTTGATGATTTTACTGAATAATTATAATGTCAATTTTCAAGGTTTTATTACAAGGTTTAGCAGAGCGAGCAGCTCAATCCCATGCTTTTTTATCTTCTAAATAATCGGAAATTCTATAATACCCTTTTTTACAAAGTTTGGTTTTAATGAAGTTTTTAAATCGTTTAATGGGTAAGTTTCGAATGTCAATGGGAAGTTTGTTGTAAAAGCGTATACACTGACCCATGAACGAGTTGCTTACTCTGTGGAGACGAGTGTGATGTACAGCAAGGTTGTGTTTATTCCTGGTATTTAAACTATGAATATCGGACATTTTCTTAAAATTTGATATATTTTTCTGTACATACAATAGGTTTTCTAATATATATTGAGAAGCTACAGTCAGAATGCCTATTTCTTTGAATTTTTCTCGAAGGGAATCTCTCGGACCTAGGTTGTAAATGGCTCGAACAGCCCTTTTCTGTAGAACAAAGATAGTATTAATGTCCGAACAGGTTCCCCAGAGAAGAATCCCATATGACATAAGACTATGAAAATAACTAAAATAAACAATTCTGGCTGTATCTACGTCTGTTATCTGTCTAATTTTTTTAACAGCATAGGCGGCCGAACTTAGCCTTCCTGACAATTTTTCTATGTGTGGGCCCCATTGCAATTTACCGTCAATAGTGATTCCAAGAAAAACTGTCGACTCAACAGGGTTCAGTTCTATTCCATTAACTTGAACCTTGGTAGTTAGCTGCCTGACATTTGGCGTTGAAAATTTAATGAGTTTAGTCTTTTTTTCATTCAGGAGAAGATTATTTACATTAAACCAATGCAAGAACCGTGTTTTTATTGCTAAAGTAAAGAACGTAATGTTATACAGTATGTTAACTAACAAAGGGTGTTCCCGTTAACCCCCAACAGTATAATTACGTATATGCTAAAAAATATTTACAAATATTAAAGGCAGTGTATAGAGTGCCACCATTGGCACTCTATCCCTATCGGATAAAGTGCCACTACAGGCACCCTAGTAACACCGCCTCGGCCCGGCTCAAGTGCCGCAAGCATTGGATTGTCATTGTCACTGTCACTAACTCACGTCACTTGGTATTTTGTTTGATTGTCGAGGTTAGATCGCTGTAAAACACCACATTCCCAAAACATTACATTCTCTTGTGCCTAAACGGACCCTGGCACTTCGCCGGCCGCTACCGCGGCACCGCTCGCTCGGCTCGTGCGTTGTGTGGTCACAGTTCTAACCTAACCTAACCTAAATAACAAGTGACAGTGACAATGCAACGCTCACGGCACCCTAGCCGGGCCGAGGCAGTGACACTAGAGTGCCACAAGAAACTCGCGGCACTCTATACACTTCGAATATTAAATTGATACGTAAAAGAAACACTTCGTACTTGTCTTTCAACGTGGAAAGACAAGTGTGACAATTTTGCTGTTAGTTAACATACTGTATATTGTACGGTGGTACGGAACCCTTCGTGTGCGAGTCCAACTCGCACTTGGTCAATTTTTATTTTGGGTTTTGCCCGTGGCAATGATTGATGTTTATTACCGTAGTACTGAATCATTTATTTTACAATTAATGTACACGCAACAAAAATACAAAGTGAAAAATAGTGTAACTCTTGAGTTCAAAGGTATTGCTTAGACCGTATGTTAAATATTGGTATTTTTTATGCAAAAAGAGCGGGTGAGAAAGTAATTGGTCTACAAAATAAAACTTGATCTTTGGTTGTTCAGTGGTCATGAGAAAGAATGACATGAAATATGCTATTTTCTACAGTAAAATGTTTGTATTGACAACCGTAAATACGGGTCCATATTGGCTCACCTAAAGTTCTTTACCCGAAATTGTTCTTCCTAACGATTTGTAATCCGAATGATCACTCTTCCTAAAATTTTTCATCCTAAAGTTTTCATTCATACTATTTGTAGTGCACTCATGTTTCCGAAAATTGTAATTAATAATATCATTAACGTAAATATATTTAAACTCCTACTGTTTTATCATAAAACGCTTTTATCCTACTGAGAGAACATAATCATGAACCAGATGCTTTGAAGGAAAAGGTTTGTTTTTAAACTATTTCTTGTTATTACAAAACAACTGTTTTTACATTTAGCCATTTTATTTTTGGTTATTGTTGTTACATATTTATTACTTTAACTATACCTGAGATAATTATGTCTAAAAACCAACTGTTTAGAATGATTAAAGGTCGTTTCACTGATTTTTGTCTTAAATGAATGAAATTCAGGTCAAAGTGTCGTCTTGGGGGCACTATGAAAAAAATACTTAGAAAAATCCACGACCAATTTCGAGGTAGCGCTCGCCGGCCGCTGCCGCGGCACCGCTCGCTTCGCTCGCTCGCTCGGCTCGCGCGTAGTTGGTCACAGTTCTAACCTAACCTAACCTAATCCTCATCTAAACAAAAAAGATATGACTTTGAATAATAGTGTAAAAGATGGTTATGTTGAGAAAATATAGGAAAACAAATAAAAGTATAATAGATGATTATTGCTACTGACAATATGAAGTTGAATGCTTCGGAATTATGAACATTAGAGACAGAGTAGTTAGGAATTGTGATTGTTAGGATGAAAAATGTTAGGAAGAACATTTTCGGATTTCCAATTATCGGAGTTGAAAATTTAGGTGAACTTTGGCGCACCCCGTAAATACTGTATGACAGTCTTAAAAACAGCCAGAACACTAAGACCCAATTTCACCAAACACAAAAATTTGCTAACATGTCATTAAACTCAGGTTACTGCTTTGATTGGCTCACTGACATGACAACAGCCAATCACAGCAGTTGACATGTGTGTTAACAGTCTGTTATATCTAACAGAGTATGGTGAAATTGAGTCTTAACATTGTCTGCAAGTTAGACAGCCCGTTAGCCAGTCTGTGTAACCATTAGATTCTTGGCCAAGTGATTGAGTAGAAAGTGGTCGGCAGTAAAATTCAGCAAGCTTTAATTTTTATGTGAAAATGTAATTCCAAGGGGATTCATATTCAAAATATTTTTTTTCTCTTAAACTTGGGCACTTATGAAAAGTCAGAAACTAGGTGCACGGATCCAGTCGGTTGGTTTCCTATGGAGAAGAGTCGGCATGAAACTCCAAGGTTAATCGTTTTTAAAATGATTGGCTTTTACAATGTTTTCATATCAGTAGGTAATAATAGATAACAGAGGTCAGCGAAGGCCTGACAAGAAGTACCCAAAAACGTCAACAAATTGATGCATCGCTCTTCGTTTACAAGGCCTATAACGTTCTCACAAGGACAGGCAGCAGGAAGCCTTTGTCCATTATCTATTAATAACAAACTATGATCACCGAACAGCTGCGTTGATACTATGGCAATGTAGCAATATTTATGGCAATGTAATTGTAGTGGTACCTAATTCGGCTCCTACACACAGTGCTGGCCTTGCCGCCGGGCAAGCCACGGTGGGCCCGGCTTGCCGTACAAAGGTGCCGCCAAACAAAGGAGTGCTGCTCGGCAAATGCCGGCAGTCCGTGCCGTCGGCAATGTGTGTAGGAGTCTTAAGGAATTAGGCACCACTACAATTACATTGCCTCATTAAAAACAACAGTCTCATTAAAAAAAAAACAACGCTAACAATACAAAACAAGGTCTTCAGCATATGCAGGTTTTTCCAAATGACTCCTTTATTTATCAATATGAAGCATTGACCTCCGTTCAATTGATAAATTCATTAAACATTTTATCACTTCATACTCGTAGTAACCTTAAAATCTAAAATATTGAATGATAATAACGATTATCAGTCTTACTTATTCAATGGGCTTTCATTTTCCTCGTGCAAACTTTCAGTTTTAAGATATCTAGACAATAAACTGAGATAACCTTCAGCCAACTGAAGGTTCGTTGAATGTATTTTTAGTGACAGATATGCGCAAACGCCAATGAATCAGTTGTTTACATTGTGCGGGACTTTTACTAATCCTTTTTGAATCGCATCTGAAATTCTGATAAAAAGTATTTTTAGAACTCCACATAAACAACATCGTTGCATCATTTTTACAACAGTAGCTTTCTGTCGAGTTACTTGGTTTGTGCTAACTAATTAAAGTTTTTGCAAGGTATTTCACAATAAGGACTATTATTGGGAATTTACATATAATATAGCAGCCGATTTAATCTGTAAAAATGTAATGGTGAAAACTGAGGTAAAGTGAGTTTGCAGTGAGTTGTAAATAGTGTGAATCACTTCTAGGTCACTTCACATGTTTTCACGGTGTGATTTTGATTTTTAAGATAGGCATTTATACGGTCAGTCCATCGTGCCAAATGAAAATGGCGCGATGTACATCCAAAATTTGAGCGTAAAGGTGGGCATTCACGGTCATGCCATCTTGTCAAATGGCATGATATACGTCCAAATATTGATTGTGAATGTGAAATCCTTTTGGCATGATGTAAAACTCTGGATTTCCATTCGCATCAAAATCCATCGCGCCGCGCCAAGCCATTTGGAGCCACGCCGAACGGCGCGACCGTGAATGCCAGGCTTAAGTGTCGATTCTTCAATCCAAAATTTAGCGCGACGTCAAATTACGAATTTTCCGTGCGTGCCGTAATCTACAGCCTCATGCCATTTGACGTCGCACCATTTCTCTGTGAGTGTGAAATGGTGAAATCCGTGGGCCGTGGCATCACGCCGCACGGCCCGTGAGTGTGCAAACCCACATCCAGTTTGCATTCAGTATGTTCAAAGCCGTGCAGTGAGATAGATGTAAAATGTCCAGGCGCGAAAATATCGTTGCATTTATTGAAAAGTACAAGGAATCAGAGTGTCTATGGCATGTAACAAATAAAGAATATAAAAAGAAAAATAAGAGACACTTCAACCACTCCTTCGAACATTTTGTTCTTGGTTTTCTGGTTGTTACATGACAACAAATAGCAACCGCAGAAAGTAAAAATTCTTCTTCGGAGTTTGAATCCATTTTCTAATACTTCACCATAGTCCATACGTTTGTATTCGTCCCCGTCGATCGAAATGATAGTCATTTGGACTGAAGCCGTGAGTGGCTTAAACTGGCGTCCATCTTTTTGATTTAATTCAAAGGGTTGACCGTGATTGGGCATTCACGGTCAGTCCATTTGGATTAAATCAAATGCTTAGGTTGCTGTTTTTGATTACCTACTTTGCCGATGATTTACTTTTGCTTCGTCATTGTTTTAACAGAGTAGCCTAGTTTTTTTGTCTTTCGATTGATAACTATATGCAGAACTCATTCAATAAATAATAAATCTAATCAGAATCTTATCAATATAGAAAACCCGAGTTCTAGATAAAAGCTTGCTCATACCATGTTATTATTCACTTTTATTTCTTTATGCTTGCAGTTGTAACTTTATGGACGTATTTTCTTTTAGTCATTAAACGATGTTATACATAAGTATGACTCAGAGGGATAGCCCATTTAGATGCATTCTTCAATATATGACCCGTAGGTATAGTTAATCACTACTTATCATACCGACGCGACGGAAACAAAAGAGGTGACTTATTTTTATATTCATGGGATTTTATCATTATCAACAAGATATCGTATTAAGCAACAGATGGATTCGCAAAAAAATACATTTCTCTTTAAATAATAACACACTTGTTTGAATCAGCACATTTGATTTGGCATTATTTATTAAATTACGAAGCCGACCCGAAGCAATTATTACATACTAGCTGCGCCCCGCGGTTTCACCCGCATAATCTTCGATCCCGTGGGAATATCGGGATAAAATATTATCCTATGTCATAACCCAGGTCTTGGTCTACACATGTGCCTTCATTCAAATCCGTTCAGCTGCATTAGTGCGTGAAAGCGTACCAAACAAAAAAACTTTCGTATTTATAATATTACTACCTTCTTTTCTCAAATTCGACTGGTAGTTCCAGAGATTACCCCCTACATACGAACTTACAAACAAACAAATTTTACCTCTTTATAATATTAATATAGATAATATAGTTAGGGTATTCGATTTTGCCGCCCGACTGTGCCCGGTGTCCGACCCGTACAGGTACAATTGTGTAGCACGCAGCATTACTAGCGGAAAATTAATAATTATTATTTTCCGCTCCTTACAAAAAATTTCATAATATTTGTTAAATATTAATTGGTAACTAATTAGTTCTAATCAATCTATGCCCAGTAGGTATTTAGATTTTATCGTTTGTCATTTGTGTGATTGATTCAGCTAGATATAACATGACTTATTCATTTGTTCCTCAAATCCTCCTTGATAATGTTTACGTGTCTAAAATGTCTCACATCCTATGATTGATTTTACAATACATGGCGACGTGTCTAATTAGTCTCTAATCATCAGTCAGTCAGTTTCTTATCAGTCTCTAGTCATCAGTCAGTCAGTTTCTAATAAATCAGTCTTTAAGTAAGATCAGAAAGTTTGATTTATACGTGGAATCTTATAATCCGAAACTGATAAGATTAATTGAGACAAGTACAATTATAAAGCGTGTTCAGTCAAAAGTGGTATCTTAATGCTTCGAGATATTGTTTGATTTATGGACAAAGTAAGTAAACATTTTATTAAAGTTTTATTGCAAGTAAATTTCTGAGTGACTGACCGACTCCTCGTAATTTCGAGGGGTTCCTGTTATAATCAAATAGAAATAAATACCTTGTCATGATTTGAAGTAGTTGAAAATAAACTGAAAACGTTAATTGAAATTTCACTACAGCTAATGAGCTCTAGGCGTTTGTTGACTTGCCTTCAACAACATCATCATCCTAACTTTTAATATTATAAATGCGCAAGCTAGTTTGTATTATAAATGCGCAAGCGATTACGCTTTCCCGCTAAGACGGCTGAACGGATTTAGCTTGGAAATTTGGCACATGGGTAGACCTGGGCATGGCCATGGCTTGGGTTAGGATATAGGATACTTTTTATCCCGGTATTCCCACGGGATCTTGACTTATGCTGGTGAAACCGCGGGGCGCAGCTAGTTTCAGCTAAAACACGTCCTATAATGGACATAATTATGCATCTCCAAGCTTCTCTTGCGAACAGAATGATCCATAAACACCGATGTCAAAGTCACAGCTTGTTCCAGTTAAATCTGCTTACAAATCTATGTTAACCCACCTATTCAGCGGCTGTTACAGTTAATCTAGTAATCTGTTGGCCTTTAAGTGAATTTATGACGTGTCATCCCTCCCGAGTAGGCAGAAGTACTAAATGCTGGTTACTAGTTGATATAACCACGTATGCTGCCATGGTTTAACGCAACCGGCAATTAATTGACTGTCAGTCATCAGAACGAACGTCTGACATTCGAATTTCAATGTATTCGTACCGCCATGTTGGAGGATGCATATTTTTAATTAAGAATTTTAAAATGTTGATATTAAAAAGTATTTATATGTATGAGAGACGACTTTCAACATTGGTAGGTAGTGGTGGCATGAGGACTCCCTAATTAAATGGGCCTGAGTAATTAGTTGAATGGGTAGGACACTGTTTTGTGGAGCAGTAGTAAACGTAGTGCTGAACACATGGAGGAACTACTCCTTAAGATGGAGCGCGTGAGTCTTGCGTTTGGATTGAGGATTAATCGCAGTAAGACCAAGATGATGATTGTAGACCGTAGCAACAACAACTCGCCAAACATGACACCGATTGCGAACTGCGACGTAGTACAGTCCTACGTATATCTTGGAGCTATGGTTGCGAACAATGGCAGTTGCGTAGATGAGGTGAAACGGCGTATGGCAATGGCTCGAGGTGCAATGGACAAGCTGAAAAAAATATGGAGGAATCGCAACATAACTAAAGCCACTAAGATCTGGCTTATCCGTACACTTGTATTCCCCATATTTCTGTACGCAGCTGAGACGTGGACATTACGAGAACTGGAAAAGAAAAAAGTAGACGCTCTAGAAATATGGTGCTGGAGAAGAATGCTTGGAGTATCATGGACAGAATTCCGCACAAACGTCTCCATACTCCAAGAACTCGGCATCAAACAGCGGCTATCAGCACTAGTACAGTCTCAAATACTGAAATTTTTTTCTTCATGTCTCCAGGCGGAATAATGACTCCATAGAGCGTCTGGTGGTGCAGGGCAGAGTGGAAGGTAATAGGCCACGCGGGAGGTCACCGATGAGGTGGACCGATCAAATAAAATCCGCGGTTGGAGGTCCTGTCAATGAATGCGCCAGACTGTCACGTAACAGAACCAGATGGAGGGAGACCGTGAGGCGGGCAACGACTACACCTGCGATTGGACATAGTTCATTGTGACCACGACGGCTCTGTCAAGAGCGAAACGAAGAAGAAGAAGAAGAAGAAGTAGACGTATCCACACGGTCAGTATTATAATATTATCGATAAGACTGACGACTATAACAGAGCTGCACATTCGAATACTTTATATTTCTTTCTCCAAACAAGCGCAATGTCAAAAAGAAAAGTCATGTTTATTATGCAAATATTAGAAAACGATATAAAAAAATTTAATGCAACAGCTTTTCAGCTGATTGATTCAAACTACAACAACATACTAATTAGCCCCTAACCCCCTTACTAATTAATAAACGTTGAATATCGCCTGTATAGTTACACAACGCTTTGTCTTCTTCTTTCGAATGTCACATTACTGAAGACTGAAAGAGAGAAATTGGTGTGTAACTATACAGGCGATATACAACGTTTATTAGTAAGGGGGTAAATATTTAACACATTATTAAAATCCACTTACACTTCGCTCAATATCAGGGTGGTACATGACATTTCTTTGCGGTTTCCGGCGTGCGGCCCGGGCTGCGGTTGCGGTCAACAGGTTGCCTGAAACCGGCCCTGGCTGGGACATGGTGCGCCTGCGACCCTGAATGTCCTCAGAACTGGAGCCGTTATTGACCGACGCATTTTGGACCTGAGGACAGAAAAAAAGGATAAAAAATCTTTTCTTGAGTCATAGCTTGGTATAAAACAGGCTCACATTATGTAGGTAAATGTCCGCTGGTAATAATCTAAATCCGAGCGCGTATTTGCGTACCCTAGAATTGGTATGGAAAATTGGAGATATCTATTGTTAATGTTGAATCTATATTAATCTCGTAATTTGATTAGGTCTGGTATGCATGTTTTGGAAAGGTAATGAAAAATCAAGTTCATAATTTATATTATCCGGTAATAATACCTACTTGTGAGTTGTGACACGTGAGAACATAGTTTTACGAGCGTAGCGTAGACTCTTTTAAGTAAATCATGCACACAAAATAGACTACTGTTTCTTTTTAAATCAATCAATCAATCAACTTTATTTTCTCAACAAAATATAAACACACAAATACGTAAATAAAAAGAATAAATAAAAAAAATACATAAATTATTTTACATTGGTCAGATTCGACAATGATACACAATTCAGGTAAGTAGTAGGTATATATTGTGGGAGAAACTAAGATTTGCATTATATTGTATGGTTGTTTGGGCATAAAATTATAACTTTCCAATAAATGCCCAATTGCAGGGCATATAAATTTGGGTTCGTTAAACGTGATTTAATACAGTTCTTCATGTAAAATAGTACTTATTAAAGAAAAAAAAGAAGAAATATCAATTATTGAACACGATTTCATTTTAAAATAATAACATCGATTTACTTTTTCATGTGAAAATTAACAATAAAAATTTTATATCAAAAATAGTAAAATATGTGCAGTGTGCTATGTGCATGTGTGTGTGTGTGTGTGTGTTTATAACCGGAAGGCTCGAATAGAATACTCGTAGAATAAATGCGTGCGGTATCTGAAACTGACACAGGCAGACGACTATCATCAAAATGGCATGGCGGCGCGGCATGGTACGTGTGCGCATCCACCCTGCAAGTCCTCCAACCCTTTTTCTTTTTTGGCTGGGAAATCATCAAATAACTTCTCCCGTTCTGGGCGAAGTGGCCCTCCCACTTCGCCCAGAACGGGAGAAGTTATTTGAAAAAACAGGGCTGTATTTTTTTTCTTTTGCTTATATCTCGAAAATGGTGCGTCCTATCGCAAAAATAATGAAAATTTTGACCCCCTTTATAAAACTTTATGTTGGTAATAATTTTTCATATTTTCCATACAAAAAGTGAAAAATTCCATAAATACACTTCGAGGCTGCCAGCTACAGGGTAGAGTAAACAAGTACCACGTGGAGTCGCGACGAGATTGTCAAATTCGATTTTGGATGTGTCAAAATTATTTTTTAATTTAGATATTTTTTTGTCAGAATAGCTGTTAAAGATTCTCATAGGCAAAAGTAAGGAATTTTAGTGATAGTTTAGTTCGATGTACAAGAGAATTGGCACCAATATCAATTTCGTAAATTAATTCTGAAACAAAAAATATATGCCCCGATAAATGCCCAAGGGCAGAAATTTATGGGCACTTATTAGGAATTTTCCCAATCTGCCCAAAATGCCCGGGCATTTGCCCATCTCTAATCGGAAGGGTTCTTTGATGTGTGGCTATGGTTGGAGATAAGTATAATATCTTCTTGTCAAAGGAAGATATGAGTGTTCTTCTTAGACTAGATGATTAAACAGGTAATTCGTAAGATTCCAAATAAGTATAGTAGGTCTGATGCCGGTGCTCATTCACGTACTCATAAATGGTTATGAATTCCTAACATTTACTTAAGAGCATGCATCCCAAAAGTGGGCAACGTCGTAAATAGCTGTCAAATATTTATATGTTTTGATGAATTTGGAAATAATACTGTAAGGAAATAAGTAATGTGGCTAACTAGCGAACTAGAATATTGATTATGAAATGCAATAATTAATATCGTAACACCGAATATTTAGTTTTAGATGTAAAAAAAGTCTAAGGAAATTTTTCAAATGCCTTTTTTACACCTAAAACGGGTACTACATCAAATTCAATGTTACAATTGCAATTCATTATTAATATTCTAGTTCGCTAGTTAGCCACATTTCTTATTTCCATACAGTAATATTGCCAAATTAATCAAAACAGCGAAATATTTGACAGCTATTTGCGACGTTGCACACTTTCAGAATGCACGCTCTTAACAAGAGTTTTTTTTTTTTTTCTGCGTAATTAGCTCAAAGTGTATTAAAACTTGCTTTATAATGTTAATTAAAAATTTGGTCGATTAGTGTTGGAAATTATTGATACAGATGTACTTTTAAGAAATAAAGCATATTAAGGTAAATAAGCGTATCTGTTGGCTTATTTTAAGTACTTCGCTCTTAAATTGTATCAAAACTTGATTCAAGTTCTAAGTTTACAGACAGCTGTGCTGCTGGGGAGTTTGTTACGCCACTTCTTCTTCCCAGCTAAAGCACTAGGAAATGGAGAAGGGCGGTCGTTTTGGGGGACTGTCTTATGTAATTTTGACGTTCAAAAGTGCTGAGTCTCAGCCTATTTTTAATAAATGACTTTTGATTTTAATTATTACATGCACATTTCGTCTATTGGAATTGGAAATTATACTGATGTATAAGCATAGAATGTGCGTTGATATATCTGTGAAGGCGCTTTCATAAATTAGCAGTATAAATGACTAAATTAGGTAGCCAAGTGCGAATTCATGCATTAAGACAAATAGATAAGCGTATCACAATTAATTTTACGTTCAATTAATAACATTGTTAATCAAATACATCAGCGCTATGACGTTTTGATAATTATTATAATAATTGATGGGATGAGCATAAAGTTCTAGTTCATTTGAAGGAAAAAGTTCTTTATTAATTATGCACGAAAGACTGTCGATGCCAACTGTCTTTCGTGATTTGTTTTTAAGTAGGTATACTTGAGTCATTGTAAATGACTGGCGCCAGATGCTTTGATAGCGACTTTGTCATTTTAATCAGTACTACTCACGTGATTCCTGGCTTCGCAAGGCTTTAAGCATGACAACATGGCACTGATTCTTGATAGCATTTGAGCTCCCGTGACGTCACAATACAGAGTTATTCTATACTAGAGCAAGATTTCACCAGTAGTCCCATAAAACAATATACCAATAACACTATTCAGGTTTATCGCATCTTAATTGAATGTTGGTCCACTAGTTTAAACAATGAGGACTCACGTTGAGGCATTGTGTATCAATATGTAACGTTGTCCGGCAGCCGGTATGCCGGCGGTACATCTCAGCTGCGAGTAAGACGCTTAAGAGCTCTCGAGATGGGACAGCTGGACAACTGACAGACAGTCAGACAGTCCGTCGTACATCACTATAAATGCCGTCGATTCACTTCGACATTGTTATTTAGTAAAGAGTTTTGCATTGTGATTGTAATTAGTACTTCACTTTGTCTTTAAATGCTTTGTCTGACATTAGTTTTCGACGGGTTGAAGTTGTAACTCAAAACTTGAGATCAATGCCTATTAATATTTTTTGACTGTTTGACTATTAGGAGGAAAAACAATATGACTTTGAATATAATTATTTTTTGCGATGCAATATTTTTTGCCAAAAGTAGAAAAAAAAAACTTAGGTACAGTGTAGATATCATAAAAAATAACTTGTATTTTTAAATACTTTTATGCAAGTTACATAAAATTGCAAAGATATAAGGATATAATAATTCCTTATACCGAATTATTCTTAATATCTTTAATAGAACCATTTAATTATTTTAAAATTTCGTTTTCGCTCTCTAATTTTTACAGGGCTACGCATGCATTAAGGGCCTACCTTGAAAATAAATATTAGTTTGACGGGTGTGGCTTATTTCCCCCGCACGCGGGGAGTGGCGGTTCCATCTTTAGTGGTCGGCTGCCACGTCACTGATACAAACTTATCTGAACCAGTGACCAAAAGTTGAACTAACGAAATCGCAGACCGGAATTTCAAATATTACTTATTTAGCATGCTTAGCATTATTCTTGTCACTACCGCACAACTGTCAAACTAAAAGTGCAAGATAAAGACGGAAACATTTATCTATGAAAATAGTGCGTGCTGAGTACGGAACGTTAGTTTATCTCAGTCTATGAAACTTTTGCACATAGCGAGCTATGGAGGACACAAATAATACAAAATATTTAATTATCAACTAAAATATTTATTAATTATAGTTATACAACATGAAATTAAAAATTGTTAAATAGTCTGCTGTATTATTTATATAAAAGCCGGCACGGCATGCACAATGAAGGGTTCCGGGATAAATTTATCCTTATTTAATTTATAATTTTTTACTGCTTCTGTAGCAAATTATAATTTACTAGCTTTTACCCGCGGCTTCGCCCTCGTGGATGTCGCAAAATATCCCACGGGAACGTACCACCGAGATTACATACCTAAAAGCCGAGGAGGTCATAGACTCCTACCTACCGCTGCGCCCGCGTTCGCGTCAACGATAAAATTATTTTGCTACGCGTAATTTTGAATCTGCGATATCTTTTAAACTATTAATTTAAATGATATGATGTCAAGGCATATTTTAATCTAAACTAAATGCCCAATTTAATAACATAATATTTTATTGGATAAGGATTATTAAAATAACGGTCATAATAGCTTCGGAAATAACAATTAAATTTTTATCAAGTTGTAAAAGATAAAAATGGATACTGTGGGCCATCCTTAAAAGATAGACGTATGCGGACTTTTTGTTAAACTTTTTAAGGTGAACCATTCTTTCAAACATTATTTTTACGTATCTTTTACGGTTTACGCGGCGCACGCCAGTAAAGTTCCCAGTCGGCATGATTTTTTCCGATACCTTCAACAATAATCGTCATATTTCAGCCAATTTACACAAAACCTTAATGAATTATATCCTATATTACCTTCCGCATTAATCACTCCATCTATTGGTGAAAACCGTTTGAAAATTAATTTTCAAGTTTTTTAATTTTCGGAATTTTCTTTAGTTATACTTTACCTTGCTTTTAACCAAAATTGACAATTCTAGGTCAATCGGAAGTACCCTATAGTTTTTGGGTCGAAAACCTATATGGTAGTTCCCGTTGACCTAGAATCACGAAATTAGGCAAAAGACAAGGTCTTTGCAGTACAAATAAAGGAAAAATCCAAAAACAAACGAAGTTGAAAATTAAAGGGTGCCCCATACATACATAGTTGACGCCAATTAAGACAGTACTCTGGGTTGACGAAGGCTGCGCTGACATTCATTTTCGGGGTCTGGATTTTGTTGTTGTAAAATGTTTAATTCTGAAATAATATTTATATTAGTTTCACAATTTATTGTAAAACTGAAATAGCATTAAATTGATCATTATACGATACCTAAACCCATTTCTGCCGAAAAATGAAAAAAATTACTAAGTTGATCCCTAAGTCTATGAAGATCGATTTTCAGCCCACTGTGCGTCCTGAAGCCGCTCTGACGTAGATTAAAAATGACTGCGCAGTAGTCAATCTGCCTTATAAAACAGTAGCGCGCATACCGGCACGCATGCGCAACCTAACTTCAGAACGACAGTATTATTTGGCATTAAGACAATTTTGAAGTACCTTTTTGTAACATCAATAGTAATACGTTTTCTCCTGTTTCTTTATAATTACAAAAAATAAAACAGACATTATGTTCTAGAAAATTGAGTGCTTACCCAGTATTACTTTGCAATGGTAGGATATATTGTTGCCAGTTGTACAAATTGATGAGTGAAGGTGGTGACTCCGATTCGTTATCATCATGAATTTCTATTGATTCCCTGTAAAATGAGTCTATTGTTACGAATGGATTGGATGGGATGGGCATCTATCAACAATAGAACAATCCCACAACAAAAGTAGCTCATGAGCCCATTAGATATTGTAAGTATGTATATAGAAACAATTATTGTTTACTTACCTTTTACACTGGGATCATGTGCTGAGCCCTCGCCCTCATGTGTTCCAAATGTTGTAATTTGCTTTGGTTTTCCTTCCCATATTTAATAAATAATTTATATATATGACGTCACAAATAGCCAAAAATAATTGTTATTTTGTTCACAGTCACGTAAATTTATTCTGTTATATGCAGTTTATATGCCTATTCGACACTAATTTTACTTTAAAATAACTTTAATCTGCTGAACTCGATTTTTCCTTTAAATATAATTATTCAAATTACGTACATCTGACAGCACCGATCTGGAAAAAAATGACATAGATTCATCGCCGAAGAGCTCCACCGAGCGACTGATTTATGAACGAACGAAAGTGATGACAATACCTTTTATATGCGAAAGAAGAGATGACGATACTGTGTGTTCGGTCGGAATAAAACAACATATGTGCCAAAACCAAATGCCGTCTTTTATAAATTAAAAGTATTATTAAAACTAAAACTGCTTTGCTTAAAACTTGATATGATTACTCTCTATGTTATAAAGTAAATTCCATTAAATAACTCATAAGCGATACGCTTTGATACTCAAAAAAACATAAAAATAGATGAAATTTTGCAATTTTTTTGTATCGAGAAAATTTCATTGTATCGTGTATTCCTTTTGCAGGATACTAGACCATATAGTCAAAAAACATACACCGAAATATTGAATCCCTATTCCTTAAACCTAATAAGGTACACGAAAAAGAAAAAGACCCCTTTTTTCAATATATCACCTTAAGGGGGAATTCTTGTAAAATAAAATAAAATACAAATATTTGTACGTACCCCAGGATCGTCTCCGGTACCAGTCTCGGAAGGATCCGGTCCTTCGTCTTCACCAAATTGTTGCAGCGACGTCTCCGAGTGGAACTTCTTGTCTCCCAATTTTCCCCTATTTACAATTTCATCTAAAACTTCCTTCCTCGACGCGTTAGTGTCCGTCATTTTTATATTTTAATTTCCACTTTTTTTAACAAATAAATCACTCTCTGGACGACATGTTTGTTGGGTGACACTAAGCTCGTGCGATTTAGATTGCAAATGAATTAATAAAAACATGATCGGTTTCCTATCTGTTATCAAGTAAAGACGTATCTTTAATAAATGTGTAATTATCGCGATTTTACGATCGACGCTCGTTTCCGCTTTGGGTTATTTTTGAAGGAAAAATTGATAATTTCTGTATTATTGTTTATGAGTAGTCATTATAGTCCTTCACAGTTAATTAAGAATGATTACAGATTTGTTTATGTTGAAGAGATTTAATTCAACGATAGCAATTGGTTTATTTACGTAAGCGCCACCTGTTTGATTGTTTTTAACCGACTTCCAAGCAGAGGAGCATTAGTGACGTTTTGTTTTTTTGCCGATGTCCTCGATATTTTTGAGCATTTTCGTGATTCAGAACAGTTTCTTGTTTAAATTGTATTAGCTTTGGTTAACTAGTTATTTAAACAGCTTCAATAATAGGTTCCTAGTTATTCACTACGATTGAGCGATTTACGAATGAATGTGAAATTAAACTTATAGATCTCTGAAAAAAATAGATTTAAATAAACGAAAGTCGATTAATTTTGTTAGCAAAAACTTTTATTTTGCTAAAATATTTCATGATGACTACGCTCTTGCTTTTCTTATTAGCTTTTAATCGTTTTTGCACTTATAAGACACGCAATTATAGGATTCATATCAACACATTGATTTCACGTGATATACGTTGATAATAATCACAAAAATTCGTCATAGGTCAATTGCTTTTAC
This sequence comes from Conistra vaccinii, assembly GCA_948150665.1. NCBI lineage: Eukaryota > Metazoa > Arthropoda > Insecta > Lepidoptera > Noctuidae > Conistra > Conistra vaccinii. The sequence goes on along the minus strand of OX411324.1, from coordinate 13,934,066 downwards.
TGAACGTATTTTCTTTAACAACAAAACAGGGATTTGTTATATCAAACTTTATTGTTCAACCTTGAGAATATGGATATTACTATGAGTAATATAACCTACATTTCTGGTAAGCTTGATAACTCATTCGGGTCACAAACTGGAAAAACCCGGCCAAGTGCAAGTCGAACTCGTGCACAGTGGTTCCCTACCTATCTACCACCGAAACTAATGATACTTTAATAACATTATAATATAGTAAAACAATTAAGAAACATAGTTAAGCAAATAAGTATAACACTATGGCGTATTTCAATTGGCTGCAATTGGGTATTTTGGTTTAATAGTCAGACAGACTTAAGAAACAGACGGCGAGACACAGACGGTGCATTTCGTCCCCTTGAGAGTACGGAACCCTAAAAATAAAAAGAATAATTTGTATAATGCTTGTGTTTAAATGGGATTACAATTATTCATTTAACCAGAACTATGAGAAATAGATAAAAATTGGTATTGAGAGTGGCAGCTTTATTTCGGCGCAAAATGCAAATGCATGTAAAAAAAATCATATTATATTTAAAAAAAAATACGAACGGTTTTCGACAAAAGAGAGAATAGGGTTTTTTTTTCTATTATACATAGGTTGTTTATTTTTGTATTTTGTTTTCTTTTCTCTTTTTAGCTGTGGTACCTACCCCACACAAATTCGTATACCACTACTTGTGGTAGGAAACAACAGTGAAAGGAATTTATAACAACATCATCAACATAAAATATACTAAGTGGATTAAATACGTATTATTGAAGTTAACTCACAAACGTTAACTCACAACTATTCATCAGAACTTGATCAAATTTAAATAAATAAAAAATAAAAAAGACCTGTGGCACTCGGGGACTGCCGCGGTAAAGCTATTACATAGTTTTTATATTGTAATTGACCGAGCGAACGTAGCGAGCGCAAAATTTTCTTTCGTGTGTCAGTTTGTACGTACTCGTGTACAGGTCGTATTTTACAACCGATCTGGATGAAACTTGGCATACAGGTATTATGAATTTTTTGTAATTTTTTGTCGTCGGGGATTTTTGATTGGAGGGGTACTTCCTCCAAAATGGGGCAAAAAGGGGACTACTGGATATCTCCGCCTTATGAAATCCGTTTTCGATGGTTCTTTTTTCATTTGAAAGAAAGTAACTTTAAGATAGTCTCAAAAAAAATTGGTAAAGATCTGATCAGGATCTTCGGCATGATGAGCAGAATACCTCCTCAAATGCAGTAAATTGCTCGCTATTTATTCAAACCTATTTGTTAATTTTTCTAGCTGGCCTACAAATTTTTTACTCATAATTTGTCTGGTTTTTAGGGTTCTGTAGTACACAATAAACTGATTTAGTTTTGCCATGTCCGTCTGCCTGTCTTTCTGTCTGTCAGCGGCTTAGCTCAGAGAATCTTAGTACTAGAAAGCTGTAATTTAGTAGGTATAGGTCTATACTATCAATCACGCCGACAAAGTCGTAAAATAAAATCATGATTGTTTTTTAGGGTACCTCCTCACCCTACACGTAATTTTTTTTCTCGTTTGTCCTGTGTTATGGGGTAGCGTGTGTGTGTGTGAAAACGTTTTTTCGATTCATGGATACATTTGCTAAATTAAATAAAAAGAAAACTAGCAAAGCTAAGTATGCTTTACAAGTTAACGAGTAATAATCGACTAACTTACATTTGCGGTTGGAATGTATGAGAGAACATGTTTTTTAACTACAATGTTAAAGTTTGTACTTGGGATAATTATTCATGCCAACTACGGACCCCTTATTTGTGCGTGGTCCACGCACTTGGCCAGTTTTTCAATTTATTTGACGTATTGATGTCATATTTTTTTGATAGGAAAAAATTATGTCATTGCGGTCAATTCAAAGTGCGTTGGTAATATTTTCGAACGCTAAAACTACAAGCTGTCGTTCATGGTTTGTTTCCTGCAGGTCAAAACCCTAAATACGAAGATTCGGCCGAAGTTACGTGTGATTTCTACTTCTTATCAGCTAGAGAGATAAGATTAGTTTGGGGCCCTATCTAAGAATGAATGCTAGTGTTCAGGTTTCTTATAATGGAGCCAGAAGGTGGCCATAGGAACTCCTCAACTTTACAAGGTAGAACCAGCGCCATCGTTTTTGGACTCACTTGACAAGTGTTCTTACACTAGGTACTGTCCAGGTCCATAAAAACTGTTGTTTTTACGGTCGTCGGTTTTGTCAGGCCAGGTAGCCCAAGGTGTAGGGCCTCCTAATAGATCTGGAAGGTCACTATACTGAACTCCTTAATTAGACAAGATAGCACCGTTGTGTTTAGACCATTTCGATTTGTTTTGACAAGTAGGTACGTTAGCCCAAGGCGTCGTCTAGGGTCTGATAAAAGTGCCGGCAGGTGGCCACAGGAATACTTAAACTTTACACAGTGGCTCATATAAGGTGATAAGATGATAGAACTTAGTACAATAATACCTCAATGGATAGAACACATATTTTATCAAATTCTAATGTTAGAATAAAATAAAGTAAAATAATTTATTAAACAAGCTTTTATTGAACTAAAAAGTACTAAATAAAACCTACGTAAACACAGGTAAACATAGAACTTTAATATTTTCTTAAAAGCTTGAAATGTGAACGTCGTTCTTTCACTTTAAGATAAAGTGCCTGCTACACGGTTGCCAACCGCGTCCTCGACCGAGATGGCCTTGGTTGGCGACCGGCAAAGTTGTTTCAACGTTTCGTCGTAAACCTAAAGTCACCTCTGTCGGGACGCGGTTTGCGACCGTGTAGCAGGCACTTAAGCCTCAAGCTAAGCGGTTAATTTTTCCCAAAAAGTTTGTGCTCGCGAGGTCTACTATTCGCAGAACTACTAGTTTTACTTTTGATTTAGGAAAGAGTAAAACTCGCCGTGCTACTTAAATCACTGGTGTACCTGTGTTCACAGAAATCAAACGAATTTAATGCTAGAGTTAAATATATTTCAATAAAACAAACAACAATCACTTCTGTGAAAATATGTCGATTGAGATTTATTATTAGCCTGCAATCTTAACTGAAAATAAGGAATAACTGAATAAGCAGTGTTGTAACTGATACACCGCTGACATCTATCCCCATATAGCCGAAATTTGTCCGGAACTAAAATTGGGCACTACAGGGTCTTCTGTATAGATACCTCGTACCGTTATATCTCCTTATATGTAGCCTCCCATGTTGGCTCGATTTGAAGCATTTTTCGTCGGTAAATATTGTCGTACTTCAATCGTCGTTCAAATGCATGCGTGCATATTCCAAGCGTGCTGGCTTATGAGCATCAGTCAATTTCGTTTGCGTGTTGTCTATAATGCAATCCCATTGAGTGTAAGGCGTTTCTTATTACTCTTGGACAAACTTCATATATTTCAGCATAATAATTGGTTGACACAAAATCGTTATCTTCATATTATCGTCTCATGTCAGCTCTTTGTGCAGCACTAAGGAAGGGGCGGCGACCAGAATTATGACGATGATCAATTAGTTCACGTTCTTTATTCACGAAACTATAGATTTATGGTAACTGAAATAAGAAACATAAGTTTGAGACTTGATATCTTCTAAATATAACAGATCTATATTTTCTTTCACTATTTTTTCGTGACTCTCTTCATTAATAATAGCTGCTCTTTCTTGAATATTTAAATTTCTCGGCATTGTAAAATATTAACCCGAATACAAGAGTGAGAATGGTGACATTGACAGGAACTGTTATTCACATTTACAGTTTTTAAAACTTGACACAACGTAATGGCCGGGAACATCAAACTAATAAAAAGGTTTTAATTTAACTATTAATAGTCAAGGATCATTCGTCTAAGTAAATTTGAACTTTGTTGTCAAACTGTAAAACATAATTTTCAATACAAAACACATTTAGAGTGTTTTGTTTCTCAGTCATTTTCGTTACGAAATTTCTGGATTAGGTCTCCACGCTCAAGGCCCGCAATAGAAGCTATGCAATAGCTTAAAAAAAAATATTAACAATAATGTACAATTCATCTATCCTAAACAAAAACACAATATACAGAGTTTTGATGAAAGATAGAGTTAACGACGATGTCTGAATTTATATGAGGCCACCTCGGGAGTACCTACCTATTTTTAGAGTAACATTTTCAAACACACACTAAATATCTAAACCGGTCCACAATTGATGAAAACATACAAAAAAAAAAAACTTACAGACGAACATAGAACCTCCTCCTTTTTTGAAGTTGGTTAAAAATGTATGTAAGTACCTATTCTCTGGAAAGACGTCTTACTACACTTCCATTCATTTCAAATCGTGAAAAACAAGTTAGTCAGGCATAGTCGACGTATTTCTGGGTGGTTTAAAAAAAAATAACCACGAAGGGGATCCCGCCATCCCCTTCTAACCTAACCTGTCCGTGTCAGGGTGCCCCAAGTCCCTCCCCAAGAGAGCACATTAGAACAACTAACGAATGTTCCATTTTAGGTTACTTGAAATCGAACATTTTGGAGGTTCAAGTGCATTCATCATGGGTTGGTAGGGTTTAATTGCATCTTATCAATTTATCTTAGTAATAATAAAAAGGTAGATGTTCACGACCTTTATAGGACGAGAGCGCACGACCAAAACTATGTCCCATCGTTTTACGGCCTAACCGTATAAAATCGTTGGTTTAGTTAGATGATTCTGAACCCAACTCGGTGGCAGTACCAGTCAGAAACGTCATAGTTTCATGGGGGCTCATTAATGCTATATCAAAAAAAATTACAGACGGTTTTATCACAATATGTTTGATATTAAAAACGTACATAGGGTTCGTCATTTTATTACAAAAAAGTTTGTTTTAGACATTTTGCAAATTATGCAAAATGTCAAAAAAAAAATACCGTTCCGTCTTATAACAACCTAGTTATTTTTTTTTTCAAATATTTTTGTGGCATACCAAGAAACTATTTTCAGACATAATTATAATTCCAAAAACGAAAAGAACGTTTCGGAGTCTATAGTTTCAACTAAATTGGTCCAGTGGATTCGGAGCAAATTGGCTGTAACAGACGGACAGACAGACAGTTAGCCAGACACACAGAGACACGAGGATTCCGTTTTTTTATTCGGACGTACGAATCCCAAAAAACGGTTAACCGTACAAAAAGATGTTTGAGACAAAATTTTAGAGAATTGTATGCTCTACAATTTTTATAGTAAACATCATTGAAACTATAGGAAGCGATATAATAACAAAAATATGACTGGATTAAGAATACTATGTTACCGGTAGGTAAAATTTTTCAACGCGTTCAAAATGTTTTCAGCACTTAAGATGCAGACACTTTCTTCAGAAAAATGATTTATGATCAACTGTTTGCTCAAATGGTCTCCTGGGTACGTGCGACGCTACTGGTGTCTGTAAATTGTGTTTTCGGTATCTTAAATCTATCGTTCAACTATAATCAGACAGATTGCTATGAAACAGTTCGGTATTTTTTTTACATAATTTGAAAATGCAGTCAGGTTAGACGTGACGTGGATTTGAAAAAGATTTGAATTTTTGAATTCAGAATACCCAAATCTTTAGATATAGAGTTTACGCTTTTGATCGTAAAAAGATGAGGCAAACATTTTGGTCATGGGCTCTCGTATTATACATTGCTCATAACCTAATCTATGTTGCATTTAATCCAGAATTATGTTGTGTCTGACAGGATAATGGGTACATAATACACATAATGTCATGCTATTTATGATCGCATGATTATTATTACGAGAAACAGTTAAAAGTGCACTCATAAAATTAATCCATTTATTTGTTTATCAACAAAAATTGATAACTTTCTTGTAGATATATGATTAAAGCACGTGCTATACTGACTGGCACTGAAGAAACAATCTTTGGTGGGGTACCTACCTACTATCAGTTTATATGGTGTATTTAAATTCTAGCCATGTGGCATACATGTGATAATTTTAGTTACTTTCATTTATTTGCATAGATACCCGACTTTTTAAATTGTTAACATACTGACTAATACACTGCTTCCCAAGAATAATATAAATGACGAATAACGGCAGTGGACGTCTTTCGGCTGAAATAATGATGGTGATGCAGATGAAGAATAACTATACCTACCTAACCTAATTAGCCTGTATTGTCCCACTGCAGGGCAAAGGCCTCCCTCTCCCTCGTCCACACAAATCTGTGTGATGCTAGAGTCGGCCTGTCCTTTCGGTAGGAGTCAACCTCGTTCCGCCATCTTCGTCTCGGCCTGCCGCGATGTCGTCGTGCGTTTAGTGGGACACAATTAAAAAAATACACAGTTCCAAAGATAAGTTTAATTCAAAATCTAAATATAAATAAGCTAACAAATCATAAATAATGAAAACCAAGAATTTTAATAATACTTTACCGACTTAGCAACCATCCTCTATGCTCATGTGTCCATTAGTCTGCTAAGTACCTCCTTTAGTTCCAAAGAAAACTGAGAGACTGGGAGGGCGAGCTCTGGAGCAGACGTGGTCGAACCAGCTTTGTCCTTGAGAATGAAGTCCGAAGGCACCACGAATAGCGGCTTCTTGTCCCCAAGAGCACCTTGCTGCTTAAAGAACAGAGGCATTGGCATGTGCGGGTGTTCCCCCAGCCACTGCTGGAATGCCTTTGTGGACCTGGACATATGTATTAGGAAGATAAAGAACTGACGTAACAGAAAAAAAAAAGTAATGTGTGACAGTTCTACAGGAGAAGAACAAAAGAACAGGTCATAATGAATATAGCGGAGGCCACGAGATGACACCCGGGTAAAACAGCTTGTCCTTCAACTCTGCCTATAGCAGTCCACTGCAGGTCATTGGCCTTTCCCATGGTGTATCATGACACCCGGGTCTTCTACCGTCCCATGCTACGCAGAACCGCGATCTCCAGTCGAGGTTTTGTTTTCCACAAAGGTCATCAATCCTACTGATACCGAATACTTGCAAAAAAAAAAGGATTATGGCTGGGTGATATGAACACTTACGTGAGATGCTGTATCTCCTCCCAAACGCACGACATGGTGCGCAGATCCTCTGGGATCTGGACACCGCGCCACTGCTTGTACGTGTTATTCTGCGGAGGTATATGCTTCAACTTGGTTGGCAGGCTAGTCCCAAACGCCTTAAGATGTGCTGGACTGGTTTCCGCTTTGATATCGTATGCTATTTGCCTTCTAAGCGCCTTTATACACGAAGCCTAGAATAAAATATAATAATAATAAACAATAATATAAGTTACTGTCGGAACAGGTCTAGGATGAGGAGCCTGACCAAGAGAGATACAGAAACCCGCAGGGTAGCATGTGGCGAGCTGTTGGGCAGTAGCGACCCCACGGACCCTATCGTGAGAAGGTGAGAACTCTTGTTCTTCACCTCTGGCTTGCCTTTATTGGTCGGCTGGACTGAACAATGACGAAGAACAGAACTCCCACCTCTTTCTTGCCTTTATTGGCCACCTTGAGTGGAGATTCGCAATAGCAAACGTGCTCAAAGAAAAGAAGTATTCCAGTAAGATGCTGGTAGGGATCTTGACCTTACTCCCGAGATAGTCCTGATAGCCGTGGAACACCGCTCCTGTCCTAATAAACACCTTGGGACATGTTGCCCCGGGTCGCTAGGACACTATGTGCTAGCGAACGTTTCCCGGAGCCCATTATTAAGAGTTCATGTCACCCCTTGCCATTTTATCTGTGTATTGTATAAGCCGGGCAGGGGCCAGTCTTTCTATTGGTTTAGGAAACCAGATCACTTTCGCCACCTATGTAAACCCCATAATCCAATAACTTTGTTTCCATATCCGGACTAATAGTCCTACACCAAGGGGGGTTGCCCTTGAGTGCACTTGCATACTGCGAACTGGGATAATCGTCGGCTGGTGCCTTATTTAATTAAATACGTGTAACGGGTGCTGCGAGTTGGCTTCGGCCCAGTTTACGACTTCCTTCGAACCCCCCTGGGGTTCGAAGGAAGGCGTAAACTGGGGAATCCGGAGAAATGTCAAGAAACGTAATAAATTAAACTCTATTAGATATTTGAAAAGAACAGTGGGACCAGTATTCTGTTATTAGGTGTATGTCTTTTTACTTACACCTAATAATAGAGCACTGGTCCCGCTGTAGAACACGTCTTACGTAGGAAAGCGAGAAGCGCGCAGGTCACACTGTCCCGCAGTGTACAATCACTAATTAAATTAAGATATATTCTGCCGGTCATATTAACCCCCATAGCCCATTGGGTCTTTTAGGTGCCGGCCAATTTGACCCACCATGGCAAGCAACGTGAAAACAATAAAAAAATCAACACTAACACTGTAAAATTTAAGTGAAAGATAATGTTACGCCTACTAGAAAACAACAAATCAATTATCACAGAATTACAAAACACAATCCAGATTGAAATAAACACAGCCAAGAGGAGGCGTTGAACGTGAAACAAATGCCTTATTGAGGCATAACGAACAGAGAATAATAGACATTCGAGAAACAAATACTGCAATAGAACACCTAAGAATCGAAAACGAGAAACTAAAATATAAGGAAACTGAAATACAAGATCTAAAACTAAACTCAAACTCTCACTCTCTCTCTTTAACTCTCTGTTAAAGATCAGTCAAACCGAAATTATCACACAGAAATTCCAAAACGATTGTTTGGTATGGTCTTGATAGATTACGCGATTGAATAACCGCCTCTGTGGTGTAGTGGTCTCACTACCTATCTCAGACAAAAATGTCTTCTCATTTTGGTTGGTGGCAGGGATTGTTCTAAATCCGCCTGGCTAGATATTACCATCATATCTAAGTCTGTCGCCATAACAACAATGTTATTTACTCATGCCAAAGCGCACCAAAATCTGTCCCGGGGTTCTTCAGTTCCGACAATGTTAGGTTAGGTTAGGCAAAATACACCCTCAATCTAACCTAAACTAACCCTGTTGGAACTGAATAAAAAATAACAAAACATGCAATTGAGTCACTCTGTTACTGTATTGTAAGCACGTGAAAAAATAAAAGTAGTATTCCTAAAAGTGAGTTTTTAGGAATACTACTTTTATTTTTTCACGTCAGTCAGTCTGTTACTGTATTGTAAGCACAATACAATACAGTAACCGACTGACTCAATTGCATGTTTTGTTATTTTTTATTCAGTTTTGTTGGAGTATGTAAATAAAAAAATACAATTCACTAATGTTCTTGAATCAATAACGGTTAGAAAAAGTTGTGCTATATAAAACCTACCTAATCCAACTTTTTGTTTTGTTCTGGGGTTGAAAATCCTCATGGATGTCCTCCGCCCTGGGGCGGGCGAAAGGGTCTGTCAGACTCCTACTGACTAAAAACCACCCCGGTGTTCCCTCCCCACACTTGGACCGGGGATCATGAGATCTTATACGCCTTCCATGATCCCCGACTGGCCCGCTATTGCGGGCCACCTCATTCCCGCGGGGGGAGTGAGGTGTGAAACTCATATATCGGTGCGCGTGGAACACTACACACCGCCACCTCGGGTCCTGCTGGATAGGGGGTGGCGGACGTCCCTGAGTCCGTCGTCCTCCGGATCTTTCTATGGGGGCTGGAAGAGGGCGTAGTCAGTCGAACACTGGTTGGATCGCGTCGAAACCTAACATAACCTTTTTTTTTTTTTTTTGACGCTGGGAAAAATGCATTACGCATGCCCACCCATCGGGGGATGGGAGGGGTATGTGGGACTCCCCGGAAAATCCGGTATACCCACTAAACGACCCAGAGGCGCTCCTACCTAGTCTGCAAAGAGGAGGACTGGGAATCCGGCAGAGCCATAACATCCAGTCCCCCGCTGACGACCGCCCGCCTTGCAGGCGAGCCCGACACGCCCCCCCCATCGGGGAGGGGCCCAGGAATGACCGCGAGCGCTCTGTCATTCCCGCCCGACATGGATGGTGAACTGTGCAATGCAGGAGAAGGCGCCCCCGCACCCGTCTCCCGCTGTTCACCACCAGGGGGCATAAGACGACGATCGTACAATCGCCTTCTCATGCCCCGTCTTCGCCTGCGGAGCGGCGCTGCGAGAGGGTCGTCCTCCCGCGCGCGCTCCGCGTCCTCCTTCTGCGACATTACGTCCTCGCAGAAGGAGGCGACCGCTGTCCAGGCCCCCTCGCTTTCCAGCATCGATTTGACGACGCCGGGAAGCGAGAGGTCCTGCCCAACCGCTGCGCTCAGACCGCGGCGCAGCTCGGACCAGGCTGGGCACACCTCAAGGGTGTGCTGAGCCGTGTCCTCCGCCGCGCCACAGTCGTGGCACGACGGGGTCTCCTCCCTTTGGATCCGGTGCAGGTACGTTCCGAAACACCCATGGCCGGACAACACCTGCACCAGACGGAAAGAGAGGAAACCGTGGGACCGCTCGAGCCAATCCTTCAGGACTGGCCCGAGCGCGTCCAGAGTTCGGCGGCCGAAAACGGCATTGGCGAGGTCCTCCGTCCAGTGATGGACGATTGTGTCCCTCACCTCTTGCCGCACGGCCTCCCGCTCTTCTGCGGCGGGGGGCTCCCCGAGCGCCTTACACCGCGCCGTCCATTCGTACACTCTGGTCAGCACCCACGCCTCGAGCTCCCAAGGAGGGGTGCCGGCCAGGGCGCACGCCGCCGAGAAGCCCACCGACCGGTAGGCCCTCGCCACCCGCAGTGCAATGGCCCTTTGGGGCCTACGGATGGTAGTGGCGTTCCCCTCCTGTGGAGGGAGTCCGCCCAAATCGGGGCCCCGTAAAGGGCCATGCTCCTGAGGATGCCGGCATACAAAAGCCGGCATCGCACCTTCGGACCTTCGGACCCAGGTTCGGGAGGAGCCAGGAAAGGGCATTCGCAGCCTTCAGCAGGCGCGTCGACAGCCCGCTGAAGTGTGGGCCGAAGCGCCACCTGCTGTCGAGTACAAGGCCCAAGTACTTCATCTGGGCCTTGACCCCGATCCTGACGCCCTCCACGACAATGTGTCCGTCGGGTGGGATGCGCTGCCGAGGACCGTGAAAATACACGGCCTCCGTCTTGTGCAGCGCCACCTTCAGCCCTAGGCGGCGGATCCTTCCAGCCACTAAGGATCCGCCAGCAGAGGCCAGAATGGCCGCCTCCCTGAAGTTCCTCCCCCGGGCAAGGAGGAGGGTATCATCTGCGTAGCAGATGATGCTCGTGCCCTGGAGGAGGGTCCCCCGCAGGAGCCAGTCGAATCCAATGTTCCACAGCGGTGGTCCTAGGACCGATCCCTGTGGAACACCGGACTCTGCACCATACTGCCTCACTCTGGCCGTCTTGTCCGCGAGGAGGACCACCCGGTCCACCAAGTAGCTGGCCAAGAGTGTACGCAGGTATTGAGGCACTCCGTGATACCGGAGCGCCTCCAATATTGTCGAGTGGGGGACAGAGTTGAAGGCGTTGGCAATGTCGAATGACACCGCCAGCACTCCGCCCCCCGCCTCCACGGCCTCCTTCACCTGGCCCTTGAGCAGGGCCAGCGCATCCACTGTCGAACGACCCCGTCGGAAACCGAATTGGGCGTCCGACAGGTCCGGCCCCACCGTTCCCAGCAGACTATACAGCCGTTCGGCGATAATCCCCTCGAACATCTTACCGACCTCATCGAGCAAAACGATGGGCCGGTAAGCCGAGGGGGAGTCCGCCGGGCGTCCCTCTTTTCGGAGGAGGCACAACCGCCCCTCCTTCCAAGGTTTCGGGAACCTCCCAGTCGTGAAACACGCGCTAAAGAGGTCCCGAAGCCTCTCCTCCATCTGAGAGGCGGCTATGGCCACCACCCTTGCGGGAACACCGTCCGGCCCTGGGGCCGTGTTCTTCGTGCGGAGGCGCAGAGTGCCCGCGTAGAGCTCCGACGCTGTCACCGGGAGAACCTCCTCCTCCGACGGAACCGCCTCCCGCGGGGGGGGGTCCATCACTGGCGGCGTGAAGTCGGTCCTGGACGGAAACAGGGACCGGACCACCCCATCCAGCAATGCCGGCTCGAGGGTCTCCGTCAGCGGAGGACCACAGGGGCGCAGTTTACTCCGCGCCGCCTTGTACGGTCTCCCGAACGGGTCTCTGTCGAGACCCTCCAGCATCTCGGCTCTCGCCGAGTCTTCGGCCTCGCACATTGCCAACTTGAGGACCCTCTTTGCATCGACGTACGACGCATAGAGGGCCCCCTCGCCGGCTAGGTCTCGGGGCCTGCGCCTCCGACTCCGCGTGTAGGCCCTCCTGGCCGCTACGCAGGCGGTCCGGAGCCCCGCCAATTCCTCCGACCACCAATAGACGGCGCGTCTGGGAGGTACGCCGCGAGACAGGGGCATGCTGGAGTTGCACACCTCTGTCAGGGACCCCCTCAGCTGGAGCGCTGCGGCGTCCACGTCCAGGACCTCGACAGGAGGCGTGAGCCAGTCCTGGACGAACGCCGCCTCCTCGGCGGCCTCTCGGTCCAGGCGGGTGAGAGCCCACCGGGGGAACGCAGATTGGCCCGAGCGGACCATCCCCTGGGAGCTCTGGGTGGAGATGTCGAAGCGCACATATCGGTGGTCCGAAAAGGTCTCCGCCATCTCCACCCGCCAGTTCACGACGCGGGCGGCTAGTACGGGGGTGGCAAACGATACGTCGACCACCGAACCTCCCCGTTGCCGCACACACGTGTGAACAGTCCCTCTGTTCAGGAGGGACACCCCGCACGACGCCGCCCAAAATTCTGCGGCGCGTCCCCGGACGTTGCAAGAGGCGGCCGGGTTGCCCCAGGCCGTCGACTTGGCGTTCAGGTCACCCATAATGGCGACCTGGCGTGGCGCCGCCCTCCCCAGCACTGCTGTGAGGATTTCAAGAAAGTTCTCGAAATCCGAAAGAGGGCGGTTTGGGGAGAAATAAACGCCCACAAGGGCCAAGTCTCCCCACGCGGCGGCCACGTATCCCGGTCCCCTCTCTAAGAGCGAGAGGGGAGGGGAGTCCGTGGAAGACCGCGACACTAATGCCACCGAACCATCCCGATCACCCAGCCAACGGCCAGGGACCGAGTACGGCTCGGCAACCACCGCCACGTCCACCAACCACTCAGCCATGCTCTGCATCAGCAGATCCTGGGCTGCTCTGCAGTGGTTGGTGTTCGCCTGGAGAATGCGATGTTTGATCTGACTATCCATCAATCAGACATCGCATCCTCCTCCACATCCGCCGATGTCCCAGCCTCAGGGACGGCGGCGGCAGTGACAGGCCGGATCGGCGCCTGCTCCTTGCCCTTCTTTGGGGGAGGATTGCAGTTCCTCCCCATCGTGACGTGGTCCGCCGGGCAGCCACTGGCGGAACACACTGCGCAGTGCGGCGTGGTGGCCTCGCAGGAGGCGGACTTGTGCCCGTCCTTGCCACAGCGGTAACATGTGTTCCCTCTGTCGACCCCGGACGGACAGAGGGGCCGAGTGTGTCCGACTCCGTGGCACTTGTAGCAGCGCAGACGCCTTGCTGCAAGTGCCCGGACTACACCCGAGCTGAAGCCGACGGCAACCCGTCCCTTGGCAAGGACGGCCACAGCTGCGGCGACTGGGCACTCGAGGCGGATGGTGCCCATGCCGCTGCGGCCAGGCCTGATGGCCCGACCTTTTACTTGTGCGACCCCGCAGCCTCCAATTGCTGCGACCGCCGCCTCCACCTCCTCTTTGGTGACCGAGTCGTCGAGCTCGGTCACCTCCAAGGCCACAGATTTCACGGGCCTGGCTACACTGGCCGCGTCCGCGATGACCTCCTGCAACTTGGTTGCGAAGAGGTCCGCGTTAGCGCCGCCCTTAGCCCCCGAGAACTCGAAAATTCGAGCCCCAGCCTGGGTCCGGCGGCAGGAGAGTGTGCCGATCCCCAGTGTTTTGGGATCGGCATTGGTACGCGCACGCGTCATAATAGACGCGTACGTCTCCCCCCGCTCCACAGCCTCAGCGGTGAGCGTCACCACTACGGCTGCGGTCTTGGGAGGAACCAACTTCCTCCCGCCGGCTGGAGCCCTTTTGGCTGCAGGAGCAGTCGCAGAGGGCTTGGGGGCCTGCTTTTTCCCCTTTTTCCCTCGTTTGCCCTTCTTGACCACCTTCGTCCACGACTGGTTGGCCGGGGTGGTGGAGGGAAGAAGGGCGTCTTCCTCCTGCGGGTTCTGGGGGGCTGCTGGAGTGGCAGTCGACCCAGACGCTGCCTCCGTGCTTGTGGTGGGGGCATGAGGACCCGCCTTGGTCCTCTTGCCCCCACCCTTGCCCTTGAAGGGCTTTGCGCCTGATACCGGGCCCGCAATAGGCGCCGGTACCAGCTCGTTTGGTGGAGGCCTCATGTCTGCCGCTAGTGGCGGGCGGAGCCGCTTTTCCGGCAGGAGCCGGTCCTCGATGCCTGCGATGCAGGCCCTGGTGAAGGCCCTCTCCTCCATGACAACCTTGCGGAACGTTTCCTCAAGGCTGGCGTGGGAGGAGGAGGGACCTGTCACCACCGGCCCCGGGGCCGATTGGGCAGGCCTCGCCGTGGCCTCAGCCAGCTTCTGGTGCAGCTGGCTGACCTCCGCCTGCAGGCGATCCACCTTCGCCTGCAGCTGCCGCGTCTCCTCCGTGGCCGTCCGCCTAACTAGCTCCGCAATAATGCCGTGCATGCTGGCGGCACGGCATTTGAGGGCCTTCTGGAAGGTCCCCTTCAGGTTTGAAGACTTGGAGGCGACCTCCACGACCTCCTCCCTGTCCTTCGCCGCCATGCGCTCCAATTCTGCCAGGGAGTGGTCAGCATACAGCACATTTGATGCACCGTAGCCAGCCCTCGCCCTGGCAGCTTGCGCCTGCTTCTCTTTGGCGGCGACCCTCTCCTCCAGATCCAACTGGAGCTGCTGCTTCTTGGCCAGACTCAGCTGGCGCTCGGCGTCCACCAGGCCCACATCGTGGGTTGAAGCCAAAGCGGAAGTCGAAGCCTTCTTCGACTTCGACTTCTTCTTCGACTTGCCACCGGTTGACCCCGAGGAGCCTTCAGACCGCTTCCGCTTGAAGCAGTCGCTCTCGGCCGCCGACGTGTCCATATTGGAGTCGTCGGTGTCCGAGAACTCGTCTGGCCTACGAAATAAGCTGGCCGCAGATGATGCGCGGTCAGCTTCCGGCGCCAAAGCGCCGCCGGCGGGGCCCTGAGAAGGGCCGTCGGCTTGGCCCTGAGAAGGGCCATTGGGTTGGCCCTGAGAAGGGCCGTTTGAATCGCCCTGGGAGGAGCGATTCCCAACAAATCGGCCAGACGCATCCCGCGCTGGCCCACCCATCCTTTCTTTTAAAAAATTAAAAACCTCAGTGTTCGTAGTTCCTCAGTTTCGCCTACGATTCACAGTGCACTTTAGCCGAGCCCGGTCTGCCACTCCGTTACGGTGGTCAGAACCGGGTCGTTGCCCAGGGGACGCGACGTGGACGCAAGCACTGTGGGGGGTCCCCCAACCTAACATAACCTATCCTTTTTTTTTTTTTTTTTTTCTCGGGGTGGAAATCCTCATGGATGTCCTCCGCCCTGGGGTGGGCGAAGGGGTCTGTCAGACTCTTACTGACTAAAACCACCCCGGTGTTCCCTCGCACACTTGCGTCGGGGGGCTGCGGGAGCAAATTGCGACTTCCGCTGCCCCGGACTGGTGACGGCCCGCACTCTGCGGGCCCCGTCCCGTAGGGGGAGTGAGGTGTGCAAACTCCCCCCGTTACGTCTTAGAGTGGCGCGCGTGGAACACTACGCGCCGCCATCTCGGGTCCTGTGTGATGGGGGGCGACGGATGTCCCCGAATCCGTCGCCCCTGGACCCATTTAGGGGGGCTGGAAGAGGGCGTTATCCGCCCTCCGCCGACGCCCAGTGCGCCTGCTGCGGGCCGGGTGAGTGGACGAGATCTCCCTCTCCCTTTCCGCAGCCTCCTTCTGCGAGATGACTGTCTCGCAGAAGGAAACCACCGCGTCCCACGACTCGGCACTCCCGACCATCGAACGAACGACGGCCGGTAGTGACAAGTCGGCTCCAACTTCTGAAACGAGGGCACGGCGCGGCTCCTCCCACGCGGCACACTCTGCCAATGTATGCCGCGCCGTGTCCTCCCGACAATGGACGCAGTGGTGACACCGAGCGTCCGGCTCCCTGTTTATGCGACACAGGTACTTCCCGAAGCAGCCATGCCCCGAGAGCACCTGCGTCACCCGAAACGACAGGGAGCCGTGCCTCCTCCCGAGCCAGTCGTCGAGCACCGGCCGGACCGCCTCGATGGTGACGAGGCCGGCGGTGGGGCGTGAAAGCCTTTCCCGCCATTCCGCCACCAGGACCTCGCGAAGCTGAGACCGACGCAGCTCCATGTGTCGCTGCATCGGTCGCTCGCCCCGCGCTGTGGCTTCCTCGCGCCACCGATGAAGTGACGCGAGCACCTTCGCCTCCAGGTCCCAGGGCGGGGATCCGGCCAGTGCACAAGCCGCCTCGTAGGAGATCGTGCGATACCCCCTGATGACTCTGACGGCCATCGCTCTCTGCGGCTTACGCAATACAGCGATGCTACCGGCCGTCAGGTCAGCCGCCCAGATCGGGGCCCCGTAAAGGGCCATCGACCGCACGATCCCCACGTAGAGCCGCCTACAAGCGGCGCTCGGGCCCCCCAGATTGGGAAGCAGCGTTGACAGCGCCCCAGCAGCACCCAGCAACTTGGGCGCCAACCGTCGGAAGTGGGGCCCGAAGTCCCACCGGCTGTCGAGCACCAATCCTAGGTACTTCATGGTAGACTCGACAGCGATCCGAGTCCCCCCGACCACGATATGTGAGCCGGGTGGCGGCGCCCGCCGGGGGCCATGAAACACCATGGCCTCCGACTTACTAAGGGCCACCTTCAGGCCTAGGCGACGTATGCGGCTCACTACCTGTGAGACCGCAGCCGTCGCGCGCAACGCTGCCTCCCTGTGCGAGCTCCCCCGGGCAGTGACCAGCGTGTCATCCGCATAACACGTCAGGTCTACCCCCGGGCCGAGCTCGCCCCTCAGCACCCAGTCGTACCCGATGTTCCACAGGAGCGGGCCTACAACCGAACCCTGCGGAACACCGCACGACATGCGGCGCTGGTTTCCACCATCACGTCCCATGTAGGTGACACACCTCTCTGACAAATAAGCCCCAACGATGTGGCGGAGGTAGGGAGGCACCCCATGATACCGCAGTGCCTCCCGAATACAACTCCAGGGCAGGGTGTTGAAGGCGTTGGAGATGTCCAAGGACACCGCCAACATCACCCCGCCCCGGGACACTGCTTCCTCCGCCAGGACTCTAACCCGCGACACAGCGTGGATCGTAGAGCGCCCATGCCGAAACCCGAACTGGCTGTCGTCCAGGTCCGGCCCCTCTCTGCACAAGTGGCCGACGAGGCGGGCTGCGATTATCCGCTCGAACAGCTTGCCCACCTCGTCAAGCAGCACTATGGGCCGGTACGCGGATGGTGAGTCCGCAGGGCGCCCCGCCTTCCTGAGCAGGACCAAACGACCAGACTTCCACAGAGTGGGAAACTGGCCCTGCTCGAGGCACGCCGTGTAGAGTCCTCTCAGTTGGGGCTCAAGCTCCTTCAGAGCGAGGGCTAACACGCAGCCGTGGATCCCGTCGGGCCCCGGAGCCACGTTCTTGGCCCGGAGCCGCATCACGGCTGCCCTCATCTCTGCCTGTGTCACCTCTGGGACGCTGATGGCGTTCTCCTCCTCTGTAGGCTCTGCGGCTGTGGGCAAAACCATAGGCGGCGGAGTATGCTCCGCTGTTGCCGGGAAGAGGGCTGCGACCACCTCCTCCAGCAGCTCGGGTTGGAGACTCTCAGTAAGTGGGGGTGCCGCGGCTCGAAGTTTCCCTCGCACCGCGCGATAAGGGCGCCCCCACGGATCCCCATCTAGAGTCTCCAACATCTCCTCCCTGAACATAACCTATCCTAACCTAACATAACCTAAACTTTTTTTTTTTTTGTCCTCCGCCCTGGGCGGGCGAAAGGGTCTGTCAGACTCTTACTGACTAAAACCACCCCGGTGTTCCCTCGCACACTTGCGTCGGGGGGCTGCGGGCGCAATTGCGACTTCCGCTGCCCCGGACTGGTGACGGCCCGCACTCTGCGGGCCCCGTCCCGTAGGGGGAGTGAGGTGTTGAAACTCCCCCCGTTAAGTCTTAGAGTGGCGCGCGTGGAACGCGCCGCCATCTCGGGTCCTGTGTGATGGGGGGCGACGGATTCGGAGACATCCGTCGCCCCCCATTTCCTGGACCCATTTAGGGGGGCTGGAAGAGGGCGTTATCCGCCCTCCGCCCGTTGCGCCTGCTGCGGGCCGGGTGAGTGGACGAGATCTCCCTCTCCCTTTCCGCAGCCTCCTTCTGCGAGATGACTGTCTCGCAGAACGAAACCACCGCGTCCCACGACTCGGCACTCCTGACCATCGAACGAACGACGGCCGGCAGTGACAAGTCGGCTCCAACTTCTGAAACGAGGGCACGGCGCGGCTCCTTCCACGCGGCACACTCTGCCAATGTATGCCGCGCCGTGTCCTCCCGACAATGGACGCAGTGGTAACAGCGAGCGTCCGGCTCCCTGTTTATGCGAACATAACCTAACCTTACCTAACATAGTCGGAACTGAAGAACCCCGGGACAGAATTTGATACGCCTTGGCCTGAGTAAAGGGAGAAGTACTGTCTTCGAAACTACAGTGGTATGAACTGTGGCGGTAGTGGGATCAGCTCACATATATTTTTGCTCACTATCCTTTCATACAAATATGGACGGCCGGGCGCTCGTATGTATTCGACCAGAACCGCAATTTTGATTTAGCTCGAAGAAAGTTGTCAAAGTAATGTTCGAATTTCCAAGCATGTTTGAGAAAAACTATTATTGTTATGATTTTGAGTTGGTATGAAATAAAACTTCTTCAAACTAACGCCATCATTCGTACTATTACTACGCTTTAATAATATAAATTTTGTCTCCGACCCCGAGATAATTATTTTGTATTTGTAGTTACTTAACCGAAGTGAAGTGACTATAGCTTAGTCCAATCAAGTAAGATCCTAGAGAGCTCGAAGACTTTTTGCCTTTATAATTGCAATTTAAAATTAATTTTATTAGTTATGTTGTTAGTTTAGAAAACATACCCTTTGTACGCCAGTATGGACAGCAATGCTCTTTAATATGCAGGGTATTATCTGGGGATCTAGCACAAGCCCGCGTGAGGAATGCTCGTCGAACCACACCTGAAAGTTAGACATTCATGTTATCACTATTGATTATTTTCGAGAGAATTTATTATGTTTTATACCGTTAAGTACGTTAAAATAGTATAACTTCTATCCAATACCGAGATACATATAAAGATACCTGGAACAGAGCTTCAATGTCTTCGGGTCTCTTAATTTCACTCTTGAATTCAACATTACCCAAACTGACCCACCAATCAAAGAATTCGTTAGATATCTGAAAATGTACACAAAAGATTGTAGGTATTTGTGGAGAAAAACAGGTTATATTTTAAACTAGGTGACCGGACAGACGTTGTCCTGTTTCCTAGAACTCGAACGCAGCACCACCTACCGGGTTAAATTGTGAACCTAAACCATTCATTCATTCATTCACTCAAACACACACAAAAACATTAATCAAAATCGGTCCAGCCGTTTATGTTCAGTGACGTACAGACTTACAGACGTAATTTAACAGACTTACGTACAGTGTAGAATAATCTATCTAATTATATTATTATTTACAATGCCTCCCATGGCTATGTGACCGCCCGTATTTTTCTGAATATTCATGAAAAAATATCGAATACTTTAAGAAGGGTCTATCTTTAATATTTTTCATGTAATTCAATTTAAATTTTTTGAGTAACGTTTGTGACCTTGCTTTACATTTTTTACCATATCTGGCTATAATATATTGGCTCGATTTGTATTCTGTTTATTATTACTAAAAGCTTATGAGTTAAGCAAAAAAATCTGCTGTTCCATACAGTCCAGAACAGTCTGTATTAAACTTTAGTATGGATTAGCAGATTTTGTTTTCGCGATTTCAAAGGTTTCCCACAGTAAAAGTTATTCAGTTCGATGGTAAATCTTTATTATATATCATATCATATAATTATTGATATATAAAAATAAAAAAATATTTTCTGTGGCAATCCGCGATCAGTTGTTTATACTTTTAGCGGATGAGTTGGAGGTATTATTGGCAGCAAGAGCGTGACTCCAGCGAGTCATCTACTCCTTATCCGTGTTTAGAATTTTAGATCCACATAGGTGGACTACACGATGTCTTTCCTTTTAAGTTTTTTCCTGTAACTTCTTGTTTTCAGTGGTGCAGCCAGATTGTTGGGGTGTCTTTTCAGTCTTGCCTGGTATCTTTTCGTGATGTTTTTAATCTCGTTCATGACGGTATTCATTGATAACTCTTTGTGTATTTCAGCGTTCGTGACAAGCCAAGGAACGCCACTAGTTGACCTCAAAATAGAATTCTGCATGTTCTGTATGATGCTAATGCCTGAGTTACAGGCGCTACCCCAAGTTTAAATCCACAAAGCCACAATGGCTTCAAGATCACTTTATATATTAAATGTTTGCTGTCGGTGCTCTGTTTACTGTTTCGTGCCATGATCCAGTTTAAGTTTTTGTAACGGATATTAAGTTCATGTCTCTTGGTCTTAAGATGTTTCTTCCACGTTAGACATCGATCGAGATGTAACCCTAAGTATCTTACGCTGTCCTGG
Organism: Conistra vaccinii; assembly: GCA_948150665.1. Taxonomy (NCBI): domain Eukaryota; kingdom Metazoa; phylum Arthropoda; class Insecta; order Lepidoptera; family Noctuidae; genus Conistra; species Conistra vaccinii. Next base: position 13,913,310 of record OX411324.1, on the reverse strand, counting down.
TTAGATATTGTGACATTCTCGAGGTGTATAGGTGGACAGTCACCTTTTCACAGCGCGAATGTGACGTGGACCGATTTGCTTGCGTTCGTCTTTATCCGCCACCTTTGTAGTCATGGTGGTAATTTTGTCAAGACTTTGCAGTATGTGTGAGGTCATAGCAGGATCTGTGTGGCTAGCCAGTATTGCGGTGTCAACAGCAAAGTTGCTGTAGTAACCTCATCAGCCTGTGGGAGATCTGCAGTGTATACTGTGTACAACACCGGTCCTAGTACCGACCCTTGTGGTACTCTAGCAGTTATATTACAGAATCGCAACGTCACATCTGCTACTTTACTTGAAATATTATTTCCGACAAATAGGATTTCTTTAGTGAGTAGTAGGTACTGGTGGGGAAGGTCGACTTTCAGCTTGCATAACAGGCCCTTGTTACACGAAGGCCTGTTGGATGTCCAGAAACACTGAGGAGCAGTACAGCTTTTCCTTATTTTATCATAGACTTCCAGACAGGACCATTCTACTACTGAACAAGTTCATCGACTTGTTCAGTAGTAGAATGGTCCTGTCTGAAGCCAAATTGATGGTCGGGAATAATTTTCTCATTATTTGTAATTGGTAATATTCTGAACATCAGTAGCTTCTCGAAGACTTTGGAGACAATTGGCAGAAGGCTTATGGGTCTATCGCTAGGAGGTTTACCTATCTTGTGTATCATTATGATTTGGGATACCTTCCATGCCAGCGGAAAGTACTGGATTCTTAAATAGGCATTAAAAAGTGATGTATGAAACACAATGGCTTTCCTAGGTAACTGTTTCAGTATTTCTTTGGTGAGGAGATCGTGTACCCGTGAGCTTTCTTATCTTGAAGCTGTGTGCCATCTGGGTGGTTTGTGATATAAGCATACATTTTGTAAGCCGGTTGACGAGCTTGATGTTGCGACTTATAAGAGTACTCATTTGTTGGAAGATGCACTCAAATTTTTCTGTTTGTTTAAGGAGTAGCTGTTCTAGGGTTGGGCTAAGCCCAGTCTTTATCTCAAATGTTTGTTCTTTGTTCTGCTGCAGAACTTCACCGAAGGTAGTTTTAACGCTTTGGGTTCTCTCATTGGTACCAAGAATATTGGTAAAAGTTCTATCATCACTGTTAAGAACTTTCCGGGTCATGTCTACTTTGTGTGAGGGCATTTGGGCAACAACTGTTATCCCCGTTGCCTCTATTTCCTCCTTGATTATGCTAAGGGGTGTGGCCGACTGGAGATTTCGTATTACCACTCTGAAGGATCTCATGTCCTTTGTGTTGAAAGTATGGCCTATGAGTCCATTTTCTCGAACAAGGGTTATCAGCTTCTTGTAGACCGCAACATCTGCGCTACTTATCTGAAGTTAATTTCTGTTCTCACATTTGTATGTTATTTTTATTTATCTATATTCACTTATGGTAAGTATAACTAATATAACTACTATGTGAATGTGAATTGGTCTCTTTCAGCAACTGATTCTAGCAGTTCAGTTAGTTTATTTAGGTCTTCTATTCCGTATAGTATATTATGATAGGTGGAGGTCTGCTGGATTTCTTCACTCCTTGATCAGGTTCATTTTCAGTTAGGTCGATTGGTAATTCGCTGAAACTTTTGGATGTTTTGACAGCATTCGGGGATTTTTTGCCATTTATTGGTACCCTTTGTCATGTCGGAGGGCACGGTACATTAGGTTCACCATGTGGATTAACTAACTTGGTGTTATCAAGCTCATTTCCAGGCGGAGCTGACTGCGCTGAGGTACTTCCTACAGACGAGGACCTTGATCGTGATATAAACAAACTAGGGTGAAAAGCTTGTTGCACGAGTTTTTCTATTACTGTTGTTGCTGGTAGTATTCACCAACACAGGAGCCTGGTCACATACTCCTGTGAGGTTTTCGGTAACGTGATCCGTAATTTCTGGGGTAATTTAGATTTTTATGTGATAGCACTGGTTTGAAGATGGCAACCCTTTTAACAGTGACATAAATGACATTTAATAATTTTGACAAGTGGGCGAAAAATATTAATCCTAATGTGGGTATTCACAGATACCCACATTGGTATTTCACAGATTGAATTTTCTATTGTTTAGATAAGTTTTTTATCGTTTTAGGATTGGAAAACACTATATAACGATAACACAGTTTCCGAGACACTTCAACAGCTTCAACTACACTTTTATAATGTTTTGGGATACAACTTTACATATTTATCACGAATCGCGAAATTAATTTTATGTGCTTCTGACAATAGTTTGACAGTCACTCATATCACAGTTACTCATCTATATATATAAAAATGAATCCCTATTACCTTGGTCGGTATTACCTTGGTGGAACGGCTGGACCAATTTCGCAAATTCGTTTTTTGTTGTGTTTGTTATAGTAAACCTTCAGCTGTCATTAACGAGACACAATTAATTTTAATTGTTATGCGCACCTGATGTCCACTTGAACGGTCAAGCGTATAGGAGCGATAAGGAGAAGGTTCTTAGGATAGGTAGGTGAAGGTGGGGTAGGTAGGTAGGTAGGTATGTATGTAAGAAGGTAAGTAGGTAGGGTAGGTAGGGTAGGTAGGGTAGGTAGGGTAGGTAGGGTAGGTAGGTAAGTAGGTAGGTAGTTAGGGGAAGCCGGGGCGGGCAGCTAGTTTAAATTAAACATAAATAAAAATCTGTAAAATGTTGTAATTTAGAAATTTGTCGTGGTTGCTAAAGAAAAAATATGATTCGATTACTTGTTTCGTCAAAATTTCTGCTCTCTTGCTAAATTCGTCGGAAGCTGACACTTCTAAAACCTTTTGTTTGTATTTGGAATTCCACTTTATCATGTCCGTTTCAGATTTATTGCAGTAAAGCATATCGAAAAATGGATTTTTTAATGATGGCTCATTCCTGAAATGAAAATAAATTAAGTTGCAGCACATAAAGACGAATTTGATTAGGGACTTACGTCTAAATAGCATTCGTGGAGATCGATCAATGCGCCCAAGAGATTTTGACCATTGCACGTTGACTGTTTACGACAGTTGTATGGATGTTGATGTCAGCTGACCACTACTACGTAATAATATAGTATCTGCGCCGCAGGTGCCACTGCGCAACGCGCGCTAATGTACATTCACGTACATCTATGGTATGATAATTATAGTGACTGAGACTGTGGATTGAGCAGTGGTGGCCCAGTGGTAACGGCCCCGACTTAAGAGTTGTAGGTCGTGGGTTCAACCCCAAGCAGGCGCTTTACTTTGTGTAAATACTTTCATCACCACTGCTCTCAAAACGGTGAAGGAAAACATCATGAGGAAACCGGCATGTCTTAGAACCAAAAATTCGAAGACATGCGACATCTACCAACCCGCACTGGGCCCACGTGGTAGATTACAGCCCACTCCATCTCACAGAGAGGAGGCCTGTGTCCCAGCAGTGGGAACATTAATAGGCTGATGATGATGATGACTGTGGATTTACCTATACTCATGCCCTGAGATACTGCCTGCTCGCACATCCATGTCATCACCGGAGGTCGCTAAAGATTCTTGCGGCGAAAAGAATGAGAACTTTTCTGCAAATTCGTTATCTTCGGAAGTCTGCTGCTTTAACATTGACAAGTATCTGGAGAAAGATTTGGATAAAAGTTTGGATATAGACTTTGGCACGTTTAGTGTTTTACTTTTTGGCTTTTTATCTTCAACTGGTGTTATGGTACTCTCAGTCCAGTCTGATTCCTCTTCAAGCTTTGCTTCTTCCTCCTCTTCTTCCATTAGTAACTCCGTGTGAGTAGAAAAACCAGGTTTTAATACCGCCTGAGAACACAATGTCTTATAAATGATTATTTAATTACAAGGTCTGAACCTGCATGCAGAATTGCTATAAAGTGGGGTTTACAGAGATAATCTGAAGACTTGAACAACAATGTACCTCGTTGAAAAGTTTCTTTATGGGCTATTATACCAATTTAAATGTAAATAAATATAAAAGTAGTAGTTTCTTGTAAATAATTTTCTTTAATGTCTTTAATTAACCTATGTAACTGATACACAAAGTAGCGCCCTTCTGTTTGTGCCACTCGCTGCAACAAAGCGTCAGCATTTATGAATGATTTATGATTTACTCGTAGCATGAATGGAATATTGGATAACTGCTTACGCCTCTCGATACCAGAGGGACGCTATTATCAATGAGTTATTGTATAGTTAAGATTTTATGAATGAATGAATAATAATAAATAGCCTTCTATCGGGCGGCAACAAGGTGCGCGCCTTCAACGGCTGGGTCATGCCGGTCTTGATGTACTCTTTCGGCATACTCAAATGGACTCAGACCGAACTCGACGCCCTGGATAGGAGGGTCCGTACGCTGTTAACTGCATATCGAATGCATCACCCACGGTCATCGGTAATGAGACTGTATATCCCGCGAAAGTGTGGAGGTCGAGGCTTTTTAAACGCTAAGACTCTCCACAATCGCGAGATATGCAGTCTTAGGGAATATTTCCAAGAAGCCGACGTGGGGATGCATCGAGATGTGGTCGCGGTGGACAAGGGCCTCACCCCGCTCTCCTTGGCTAAGGAGAACTGGCGCAAGCCTGTAGTGCTTGACACTAACGATCGCAAGGAGGTATGGCAGAGTAAGGAGCTTCACGGACGCTACTTCCGGGCCCTACATGGACCCGATGTAGATTTCCTAGCGTCCGTAGCCTGGCTGCGTTTTGGTGACCTCTTTGGGGAAACCGAAGGTTTTGTCTGTGCAATTATGGACGAAGTTATGATGACGAACAATTACCGGAGATTCATTGTGAAGGACGGCACGATTGACATTTGTCGGGCATGCCACCGTCCGGGAGAATCAATCCGACACATTATCTCCGGGTGTTCTCGTCTGGCTAACGAAGAGTACTTGCATAGACACAACCCTGTAGCCAGGATTATCCACCAGCAACTTGCTCTGAAATACAGCCTTGTGGAATCTGAAGTGCCGTACTACAGGTATGTGCCCGACCCAGTTCTCGAAAATGGCAATATCACATTGTACTGGGATCGCTCCATCATCACTGACAGGACTATTGTTGCCAATAAACCTGATATAGTGGTGGTGGACCGAGTAGAGCGGCGCACAATGATCATTGACATAACGGTCCCGCATGACGGGAACCTCGTGAAAGCCGAGAAAGATAAACAAATCAAGTATCTTGACTTGGCTCGCGAGGTTGTCGACATGTGGGATGTGGACTCAGCGATCATTGTGCCGATAGTCGTATCAGCCAATGGCTTAATTGCCAAGAGCCTCGACCAACATCTAAGGAGGCTCTCGTTAGGCAGCTGGGTCAAGGGCTTGATTCAGAAAGCGGTACTCCTGGACACGGCTCGCATTGTCAGGACGTTCCTCTCTCTGGAGCCCTGACCGCCGGTAGCTTGGACCCTGTTCCCGATACCGGTGGGCTACTATTGTTTATATTTTTAAATGTTTTTGTATTATTTTGTTTTTATAAAAATATTTAAAAATGTAAATTATATGTATATGACGGCGTCAGCGATGGCTGAGCGATAGACCCGTCATCATGAGGATTCGGTGGTATAGGGTCCATTTTATAAGCGTTTGTAAAATAATAACACCACGTGTAATTATAACCTCACTTTTTAATCACAAACGCAATACACAATTCAAATAGCACTTTATCACTACACACAGTATAACTAGGTACTTAATTATGCTAGGCAAACCGACAGTTTCATATTAGACAAGTGCCTCGACCTGTGTCTCAAAGTGAACTGCCAACTTTTCGCTCCGCACTTTCCAACACGACTCTGTCCACGTACCGTCATTCAAAAAAAATAACAAATGACGTTACGGCGTTTGCCCTACTACTACAGTAATCAATTGAGTGACTTTTATTAAAATGATATCGTTATCCACGACATATATATATGAAATAAAGAACATAATAATAATGATTATGGAATTATGGAATCCGTGGGAACCCAACTCTGGGATTCCATACACCTTAGATCCCTCTCCTCAACTGAAACCTACAAATACTTGGGTATGTCGGAAGCATTAGGCATCAATGTTGCCGACATGAAGCAATCGTTGAGGGAGCGCTTCTTTGGCCGCCTGAATAAAGTGCTAAATAGTCTTTTATCAGGCGGAAACAAGGTGAGTGCCTTCAACGGTTGGGTCATGCCGGTTTTGATGTATTCTTTCGGCATACTCAAATGGACTCAGACGGAACTTGACGCTCTGGATAGGAAGGTCCGTACATTGCTGGCAGCAAATCGGATGCATCACCCACGATCATCAGTGATGAGACTGTACATCCCGCGGAAGTGTGGGGGTCGAGGTTTCTTAAATGCTAAAACCCTCCACAACCGCGAGATTTACAGTCTCAGGGAATATTTCCTTCAAGCTGATGTGGGGATGCACCGAGATGTGGTCGCAGTTGACAAGGGCCTCACCCCGCTCTCCTTGGCGAAAGAGAACTGGCGCAAACCTGCAGTACTGGATACTAATGATCGTAAGGAAGTATGGCAAGGCAAAGAGCTTCACGGACGCTTTTTCCGGGCCCTCCATGGGCCTGACGTAGACTTTTTGGCGTCTATATCCTGGCTGCGCTTCGGCGACCTCTTCGGAGAAACCGAAGGTTTTGTCTGTGCGATAATGGATGAAGTTATCATGACGAATAACTATCGGAAATACATTGTCAAGGACGGTACGGTTGACATCTGTCGGGCATGCCACCGTCCCGGTGAATCAATCCGACATATTGTTTCCGGTTGTTCTCGTCTTGCTAACGGCGAGTACTTGCACAGACACAATCTAGTGGCTAGGATTATCCACCAGCAACTTGCCTTGCAATACAATCTTGTGGAGTCAGAAGTACCATACTACAGGTATGTGCCCGACCCAGTTCTCGAGAATGGTCAGGCCACATTGTATTGGGATCGATCTATCATCACTCACAGGACTATTGTAGCCAATAAACCTGATATTGTGGTGATAGATCGATAAGAGCGCCGTGCTATGATTGTTGATATCGCTGTCCCTCATGACGAGAATCTCGTGAAAGCTGAGCAAGATAAAAAAATTAAGTATCTTGACTTAGCACACGAGGTTGTCGATATGTGGGACGTGGACTCTGCAATCATTGTACCGATAATCGTTACGGTTAATGGCCTAATAGCGGAGAGCCTCGACCAACACCTCAGGAGGCTCTCATTGCGCGGCTGGGTCAAGGGCTTGATTCAGAAAGCAGTACTCCTAGACACGGCACGCATAGTGAGGAGGTTCCTCTCTCTAGAGGCCTGACCACCGGCATCTTGGACCGTGTTCCTGATGCCGATGGGACACTATTTTTTATATTTTTAAATGTTTTTTATGTCTTTTTTTTAAGAAATATTTAAAAATGTATTATATATGTATTTAAATGCAATAAAAGAAAATAATAATAATGAATAATGTTTTTTTATATCTGTTTTTTAAGAAATATTTAAAAATGTAAATAATATGTATTTAAATGGAATAAAAGAAATGAATAAATAAATTCATTTAATTCAGACTAATTGATTTGTCCATAAATTGTTGTAGTGATCGCTTCTCGACATTAGAGGCAGCGTTGTTTTTTTTTTTTTTTTACAATATTCTCTTTCTTTCTATAAGCCGGCCGTTCTTCTAAACTAAAACCTGTGGATATCGACAATAACTCTGGTAGTAGTATTCATATTGTGTTGCATTGCCACCAGTTAGTCCTCTGTCCTCAAGAACCTATGTAAGTGAAGCTAAATTAAAAAAAGCGGGTAATAAAATTAATTGAATGCAAAATACAAATAAAAACCCGTTAAATTTACTGAACCGCTTCTTCATTTAAACCTCGACTGTATACTTGTCAAAAGACCGGATCTGTATTAAAAAAAAAAAAACTCACACGGGCTGTTGACACGAATTGGTCGGATGGAGCTACGTAAGCATATTGGTCTCCGGGCTCATATTCTGTCGCCTCCTTGGAAAGGTCAAAAATCTTGGCAATTCGCTGGAAGATCAGTGGGTCCATCAATTCGCGTACAGTTGCACAATTTGTATCCCAGAACTAAAAAAAAAAAACTTGATTGTAGTCGATAAGCTTGATTTAAATAAAGGTCTCAAAAATCAAATCGAGAAACTGCAGTGTACGGAGAGGTTCTATTTCACCTTTTTTTAAAGTTTTTTTTGTTACTAAACAAAACAAATACTTTTCTCCCAGCCCTCGTACATCTCGCCGGTAGGATGGCATAGGTGGTAAAGGGTCTCTTACCAGTCGTACCACTACGGTGGGCATACTTAGCACCATGCACGAAGTGACTAGTAGTGACATCCAGCACCGATCCAAATCCAACACCCCGAGAGCTTTCAGCTTGAACTTCAGAATCTTTTCGAGTGCATAAGGAGTTCCGTGGACGATTATACTGATGGGTTCGTGAAAATTGTACTTGTATGGATTGATCAAAAAATTGTACCTGTATAATATTGTAATACCTATGTTCACAAATAAAGATTGATTGATTGATTGATTGATCAGGTTAAGATCTTCGAGACCCGTCGTTGTTACAAATCGAAACAAGAAGCTCTCTGATACTACTTTACAGATCATGGAGGAGAGGCGCGAGATGATCCTGCAGTCTTCAGAGGATGCGCTCAGATAAAATACAATGGCTCAATAGACAGAGTTCATGAAAAGCGACCTTAGTCACTATACTACGAACCGTATTAAGGTATTAAGGACGCGATAGAGCGGAACATGGGCTCCAAGATTTTTGCAAGAGATATGTCTATTGGGCAGAGCCAGCTTGCGAAACTGAAGACCGACTATGGCTGGCAGAATCTTATCTGCCAATCCTGAACTATTGAGAAAATCTCTCACTAGTGGGCTGTAGCGTGTAACTTTGCACTAACACGCATTATTCTCCAATCCATCACGAAGTCCTAAGGCGACCCACCGACCGAAGTGAAGGCAAGGCTGCGTTCTAAACAACATGGGTAGATATTTGTATGATCACCTTTTCATCCTTGTAAGACATCTCCAAATCTCTGATAACATTCTGCCAGTGTACTTTTACGCTATCTAATGTTTGTTCATAGGGAGATGGTGTAATAACCCTCATGTTTCGTGGTTTGTCCCATTTTTTGACAAGGGGGCGCTTCCCGCAGGGCATGGTGAATTATTACTTCTTCCTTACTTTTATCGCTAAAATCTATAATAAATATTGTAAAGCTATCGGGAATAGATGGGAATACATGACAAGGAGTTAGAAAAACAAAATTTATTTAAAAACGTCATTTTCTGCAATGATGACAGAATAGGAACTTATTTAATTTTTCACAGGTTTTTTTACAAACATATTTCAACTTACACTCTATTAAATATTTATGTAATAAGCTCAGACCTTGTTGGTCTGAGGTAATAAGTTACAAAATAATTACAAAATAATAGTGTTCACAAAATATTTTTCTGAACAACGCCATCTTCTGTTATTTTTCAGTACTACGTTGAATGCTTGAAAACAAGTGAGAAGAGAAAATATGTGGTGGAAAACCACAACGTAGTGTCTTTCACGTAGAACAAAACTGTAATAGTTTTTAAAAGTATACATAGATGGCACTTTTTGACAGCATTGTTTAAATGTAATAATTTTATTATTACTGCATGAGCTGCATAGTTAAGTAAATTGACAACATATTCTTAAATTAATTGTAAAATAAGGTTTCAGCATTTTTTTTACTTTTTGCCTAAGCGTATTGTTTTAGAAAACTGTTATCATTTTATTATTACTGCATAGTAAAAGTAAATTGACAACATAATTATTCTTAAATTCATTGTAAAATAAGGTTTCAAATTATTTTTTTACTTTTTGCCTAAGCGTTCAGCGTCTTCAATTGTATCAGGCACCCTCTGGCCAAGGGTTTCAGGTTGTGTGAGGACTAATAAGGCAGATATTATGGCTGTACTTGCAAACATAACGGATGGTATACCTGACCAGTAAACCATTAAAGCAGGAGTTAGCGGCGCTACAATCGATCCAATTCGCCCTAACATTGAAGAAAACCCTAAAAATGAATGCCTATACCTGGTAGGATATAGTTCTGCTGTATACAAATATACAGACGTCATGACTAGACCGATACAGTACTTTCCTATAAGATACAATATTAATGATAAGATATACATACTTTTAGGGACACAAGCAAAAGCTAAACAACAAATTCCACAGACCATGAAACCACAAAATAATGTAACTCTTCTACCTACTCTATCTAATACTAAGACAGCTGTCCAAAAGCCAGGTATCTCAATAGCCGCAATCGCAATATAGTTTAAGTACATATTTCCTGATAAACTAACAGAATTGATCGACAAGCCGTAGTAAATGAATGTAGTGGTCATCCACAAGATGGGCGTCGTGCAACATCTTCGCAGAAGAACAGGTGACTTAATGACTCTAAACAAGAGGTTTTCTTCGTTGACCTGTTTATTTTCTTGCATTTGGTTGGGTATTGCGGTCAACAGAAAGTCCATACTCTTTGTAGAGATTTCTTTTCCATTCAAACGAGAAGCATATTCTAAAGTAGACTTTCCTTCTATCTGCTTGTTTTTACTGAGCAACCAGCGGAAACTTTCAGACAATAGCCAATAGTAAGATATTATGAGAAATACTGGTACGTATAACACCAGTGTAAGAGTCCTCCATGGGCGCACAGCAAACGCAAGTACGCCTAAAACAACCTGTCCGAGAGCAAACATGCTAGATATAGTAGCGCTCGTCCTCACGCGATACTGTGGTCCCACAACTTCAGCGGCCAGTATGTAGGAAGCGCTGAAAGCACCTCCACCGATTGCTGTTTGCATGAATTGTAACGCCGAGTACATCGCAAAATTCACTGAAAACGCACGAATGACTCCTACTACAGCCAAATTGAACGAAAAGAAAACTATAGACACTCTCCTGCCAAGACGATCAGATATGAACCCTGCGAGCACGAGCGCTACCATTCCTCCTGCACTGTTCAACGTCCCGGGCAAGGCTCTCAACCATTCTTGACATTCCAGATTAAAATCATACACCATAGTGTTAGTTCTGTCGTGTACGTAGCTGTCGCATGCCACGATGATATCTCTGTCGAATAAGCTGGCAGGACAAAGTCCGTCGGGTGAGATCACACTACTGCTTGCGTTGACGTATCTGTTACAGTTATCAAACCCGGATGCGATGGCAGGCACAGCATTTGATATCCAGTCCGGTGAATATTCTGGATTTGGTCCGTCACACTCCGGTACCGCACATCGTGTAGGAAGGCTGCCTGCAGTAAATATGTAGTCTCCCGCCATAAACGCACACACGAGCGAAGGGAAAGCCAATAGACTAATAGTTAATAACTGATATTTTCCAAACTGTCCCACTTCACGATACAACACAGAGTCGAACTCTGTGTCGGAGTCACGTTCACTTGCTTCTTTGTCCATTTTAATTAATTATTGACAGATTACTAATGCATTTGAAAAAAAATCGTCAATATGGTAATCTCAGACTTCTTACTGTTTTATATAGCGTATGATATGATTGTTATCAAAAAAGCAAATAAACGCTATCTACTATCTAGCACTGAATCCTACACTTAGACGACAGTTTATGTATATCGTACAATGAAAACTATGAATTTCATTTATCTTAAGTATTATTATAAGGAAGTATTATCGCTCATAATTCAATTAAATTGTTTCATGCAATTTTCTTGTTTAACTGCCAATAAGGATTGTACCTAGCATGCTGCTGTAAACTGCTGGTAGGTACCTATATTATATAATTATAGAATATATGTACTTATTATAAATATAATTCTTATGGACATTCTGTTCCAATTATTATAATATCATACATTTAGATAATTTTTCAGAAATATGAAATCTGTTTCTGTAATAGATTTAATTTTATCATCCTAAATTATATTTTTTGTTTTGTTGTCTGAAGTTTTGAATGTTATCTTCACACACACACATTTATCGTTTCATTTTATTATGGATGCGATAAAGAATTACGAATATTTATTTATTGATACCAATTAGGTTACTATTACCAACAATGTTTCAAGTCATTTTAAAAACAATAGCAGCAGAATGTTTAAACATTCTACTCCTGGGAAAAACGAAAACTGAAAATGTAAAATTAATTAATTTCATAGAGCTGCATCTTTCGTTTATTTTCAAGAATACTTAAAACAATAAAATACAAAAACGTAATTTCCATAAAAATGGTGGTTGTTAGTTTTAGGTAGCTCAGCTCACATGATTAGAAACGATCGATAGATATAACAAGTAATAAGTGTTGTAGAACATAGTGAGATTAATCGTAATGTGATAAGCCAATGCTTATCACAACGATTATAGTCGATATTGAGGATTATATCAATAAATAATCCTCAATATCGACTATAATCGTTTTATACAGAATCCATCAATTGGGATAATCTTTTGCGTATGTTCTCGATCGGCACCGGAGTGTCGTGGGGCGATCCGATGGGCGGGGTCATCTGGTACTCGGCTTCGAAGGTAAGCCTCGCTTCCAAGACGGCAGGGTCGAAGAGACCCAGGCTGCTCAGGTATGGAGGCCGTCGGTGCTCAGGGTGGTGGATCATCCAACGACAGTACTCTTTTACACTCCTGTACCATAAAATAACTGTTATTATTTATTTATTTATCTAATACTACACACAAATATTAAGAGACGGTCTTAATGCTATAGGTTTTTTCAACCAGTCAATCTGCAGGGACTATATTATGCCCGTCTGTACAGAGTTATTTGTACGCTACATAGCAAGACAGAGAACCTACCTAATATTTTGTGGAGAACTTGGTTGATTTCAAATTGATATCATTTCTGTATCCTATCTTTTTGTAATCCCTAATGTGTAATGGTTTGTTTTCCCGAATAAATAAAATAAAATATTATATCTTCTCATACGATACTCTACTTATGTTTACAAAATTGACTGCCCCGTTGGTCTCGTGGTCTCAAACGAGACTGGTGAGCGTGGGCTCCTGGGTTCAATACCCAAGTCGGGCAAAGTGTTGTTGGGTTTTTCTATCACGAATTTCATAGTAACAGCCTGGAGTTTGGAAGTTGGTGGTGTGATACCCCCGTGCCTCGGAAAGCATGTAAAGCCGTTGGCCCTGTGTGCCTGATCACGGAAGCGGTCGTGTCGGATTGCCGTGCCATCGTACTATGTGAGTGAGGGAAAAGAGAGAGTGCACCTGTGTGTGCGCACACACTTGTGCACTTTATTATCTCTCGCGCCTAAGGCTGGTTTCCGCTGAGATTGGTCGCCATGGCCGACATTCGGTCTGGAGGACTATAATAATTAATTATTTATGGTAACAAATAAAGCATTCCGATACTAAGCGATCATAGCTGTTCGAGACACAAGTTCAGCAATGGTTTGCCTAATACGATTACAAATTACCTCAGGTTAGTAATGCCTTCCCACACAGTTTTAAGCGTGACAAGATCTCTGGGCACATGTCTTGCCGATCGCCACAGCTTCTTGGTATGATTCCTTGGAGGATGGTACTGGTCTTGCATCGGCAGACTCTGCCCAAACGCCTTCATCTTAACTGGACGCTGTTCTGCTCTGATGTCTTTGGTGATTTCACGTCCTAATGTTTCGAAGCGCGACATCTGCAGAATTTAAAATGATGTACCTACCGTTCTGCTTGGTACCTAATCTATATAATATCAAAATGTATGTTGGTACTTTGTATATATGAGATTGATAAACTCTAACACCGTTTGTCCGATTACCATGCAATTTGGCATACATACTTATTTCTTCATGAATAGATTTTTATTACGAACTCCACGCGGGTAAAGCCACGGACAAAAGCTAGTAAGTAAGTAAGTAAAAACTCGATCAATAATTTCTCAAGTCAATGTTTAATTGTAAGGCTGTGTTCAGACGACACGCGCCCGCTACGCGTACGCCACGCGCATCAACACTCGTCTTATCTGATAACCCGCGCCGACCACGCACAGGACCCCGCGCCGACCACGCACAGGACCCGCCCACGCGTTGTAGAACAAATTTCAAAGCGAGTGTGCTGACACGCTTGACGTGCGCGTAGCGGGCGCGTGTCGTCTGAATGCAGCCTTACTGTCCAGTATTTCTGTTACAGAACATGCAAAGATTCCTATTAACTGACTTGAATGGGAAATAAGAAATAATTAATACTTTACCTCCGGTTTTCCCGTAGTTATGGCTATTTTTTCTTCAACAGTTGGTAGTTCTTTCGGTATGACTCTGAGGCTTTGGGCTACATGAGTGTCGAACTCGATCTGAAACAGTGTATACATATCTGAATAAATATATCGCAACCGGCGAGCGTGTATCACCATGTGAACGTAAACGAAGCAAAAAAAGTATGTAATATAAGGATCGTAGTCGTAGCAGGTGGCGTTCTGTAGTGTCTGCCTACCCCTATGTGAAGAAGGCGTGAGTTTATATATGTATGTGTGATAAGGTACATAGAAACCGGCTAAGTGCGTGTCAGACCACGCATAATGAAAGGTTCCGTAGTTGGGATGAATTCACCCCAAGAACAAACTTAACATTGTAGTTGAAAAACATGTTCTCCCATACATTCCAACCATGTTAGTGGACCATACGCATTTTCAGACCATTCGCTTCTTATAGGTTTTCCTGAAATCTATAAGTAAGTATAGAACAATTTTCTGTATTTTTTTTTATTGTTTCTGTAATTTATTTATTCACAACAATTAACATTGCGTTTGATTTCTTCTATAAAATTTGAATAATAAAATAAAAACAAACTCAAATGAAAAAATATACCTAATTTAGAAACCCTACTACACTACACTCAGTAAAATACATATAGATAAAATTTGAGTATAAAGGTAGGGGACCTTTATACTCAAATTTTATCTATATGTATTTTACTGAGTGTACATAAATAATAAAATAAATAAATAAATATAATATTAATAATACAATTCAGAGCAAATAAGCTGTGACAGACGGACATACAAACACACGAGTGACCCTACAAGGATTCTGTTTTTTAATTCGGACATACGGAACCCTCGAAAATAATCTAAAATAAGTTTGGAAAATCCAAAAGTGCACGCCTCATATCACTCATTCATAAACGAAAAAGAAATTCAATACATAGTTTCTAACAAAAATTAACAATTTATCACTTTTCATTATGTTTTGACTGCTGTTTTACCCATCAATATGGGTGAAATTGCTAACCTCGCAATCCTTACGTAATGTCAAAGACTATTTATTTCGATATTTACGTTGTGGGTTGCTAGGCAACGACGTCACATCAAGGTTGGAAATATTTAGTTACAGATATTATATTTTAGTTAGTATTTTATTAATTATAATTAAACTACTTTGAATAAAAGAGCCATTTTCAATAGGGTTCCTTTTATGGCCGAAACGAATGTATAAAAAAAATTTGACTCAATTAATTGATTTTATCGCCAGCTACAATGTTTTCAGGGTTCATAAATTGACGGACAGGAATTTTTTTTCAACTATTTTGATGCTTTTTCCATTTCTGCTGCATTAAATCAATTGTTAAAAAGTACAGTATTAATCTCCAATTAATCATCTATACAATGGTATATAAATTAAGTAGGTTCTGTGTACTAGCAGGAGTGTAACAATAAAAACAGTTGCAGAAATGGGGCAAAAAAAAATTTTTCTTTCGTAGAGCACACTCTAAAATCTGAAGCCCGACTGTCGACTAATGATGGCAGCAATAATGATGGCTGGTATTCAGACTAAAGGCTTATTAGTTAGCTGTAAACATGGCTAAGGTTATCTATGTAGGTAGGAAACTAGGTGATAGAAGCTAAAACTTACTTGGAAAAGTTCCTTGATAGCTTTCGGTGTAAACAATTTGGACTGCTGGTCGCCTCCCAGTTGTTTCATGTATTCGCAAAACTCGTTTGCAATCTATAAAAGTTTAAAAACAATTTCGTAATGTAAGAAGATTTCATAATAATGAGATAGATCATATGTGGGTGAACTTGGCAGATCATTTCCCAGCAGAGCCCAAAAAAATGTGAGTTCTATTGGCATGCGGGTGAGTTCTAGAGTTCCTTATACTTAAAAAAAATAGTTCTGGCTTATTTGCCTGAAAAAAGTCAAATGAAAATATGCTCTGCTAACTTCCGGTAGCAGATCATTTTCTCCAAAATTAAAATTTTAAAACTGATTTAGGTGCACAGTGGTGAGGTCTATAGTTCCTTATACTTTTCCGAAAGAGTTCTGCTGACCTAAACCTACAAAAAAATAAAACAAAAATATTGATCGGTTACTAGAAAAAGAGACTCATTTTGGAAAAATAGCCGTGAATTACATAATTTGTGGATTTTCGTAAATTCTTCCAGCTATGATTACTAACCACGATCCAAGTAACAGTAAAAAAACTATATGAAAGCAGAAGTCTCACAAAATTATTAACAGCGCCTTGTGAGAAAGATAGGTTAGGAGAAATCGAGATTGCATTCAGTGTTTAAGTTAGCAGGATCAAAAACCAATTTCATTAGCAATGAAGAGCCGGAACTCCTCATTTTCTGATGCATCTATAACAAAGCTATCAGAAATCATGAAACATGAACCCAGAACTCCCACTCAGGTATCAGCAGAGCATGGTTGAAAAGTTCGATTAGAAGAAATCAAGATTGAATTAAGTGTTTCTGTAGGACGGATAAAAAAAAAATTAAGAAGCACTGAGGAGCCGGAACTCCTTTTTTCCTTATGCATCTATAACAGAGCTATCCAAAAATAAGAAAAAGTAACCCAGAACTTTCACTCAGGTATCAGCAGAGCATGGGTAAAGGTTTGATTAAGATGAAATGAAGATTAAATTCAATGTTTCAGGAAGATTGATGAAAAAAATAATTGTGTAGCATTTAGGAGTGGGAACTCCGCGATTTCTAATAGACCTGTAATGGCAGAATAGGAAAACACGATTAAGTAATCCAGAACTCTCACTCAGGTATCAGCAGAGCATGGGTAAAGATTTGAGTAAGTTGAAATTGTTATTTAATTTACTGTATCATAAAGAAAAAAATATATAAAAAATTGAGCACAACTGAGGAACAAAAACTCTTACTTTCTTGATACACCTATTAAAGCGCTATCAGATCTCGTGAAATATGAATCCAGAACTTGGACTCGGATACCAGCAGAGCATGGTTGAAAATTTCGATTAGAAGAAATCAAGATTGAATTTAGTGTTTCAGTAGGAAGGATCAAACAAATATTTGAGTTGCACTGAGGAGCCGGAACTCCTCGTTTTCTTTTGCACTTATAACAGAGCTATCTAAAAATAAGAAAAAGTAACCCAGAACTCTCACTCAAATATCAGCAGAGCATGGGTAAAGGTTTGATTAAGATGAAATGAAGATTAAATTCAATGTTTCAGGAAGATTGATGAAAAAAAAAATTGTGTAGCTTTGAGGAGTGGGAACTCTTCGATTCCTAATAGACCTGTAATGGGAGAATAAGAAAACATGATCAAGTAATCCAGAACTCTCACTCAGGTATCAGCAGAGCATGGGTAAAGATTTGAGTAAGTTGAAATGAAGATATAATTAATTGTATCCGAAAGAAAAAAAATATAAAACATTGAGCAGCACTCAGGAACAAAAACTCTTGGGTTCTTGATACACCTATTAAAGGGCTATTAGATCTCGTGAACTGTGAACCCAGAACTTGGACTAGGATACCAGCAGAGCATGGTTGAAAAGTTCGATTAGAAGAAATCAAGATTGAATTTAGTGTTTCAGTAGGAAGGATAAAAAAATATTTGAGATGCACTGAGGAGCCGGAACTCCTCGTTTTCTTTTGCACCTATAACAGAGCTATCTAAAAATAGGAAAAAGTAACCCAGAACTCTCACTCAGGTATCAGCAGAGCATGGGTAAAGATTTGAGTAAGTTGAAATTGTTATTTAATTTACTGTCTCATAAAGAAAAAAAAATATAAAAAATTGAGCACCACTGAGGAACAAAAACTCTTGCTTTCTTAATACACCTATTAAAGCGCTATCAGATCTCGTAAAACATGAATCCAGAACTCTGACTCGGATACCAGCAGAGCATGTTTGAAAAGTTCGATTAGAAGAAATCAAGATTTAATTAAGTGTTTCAGTAGGAAAGATAAAAAAAAAATTGAGTACCACTGAGGGTCCGGAACTCCTCGTTTTCTTTTGCATCTATAACAGAGCTATCCAAAAATAAGAAAAAGTAACCCAGAACTCTCACTCCGGTATCAGCAGAGCATGGGTAAAGGTTTGATTAAGATGAAATGAAGATTAAATTCAATGTTTCAGGAAGATTGATGAAAAAAATAATTGTGTAGCATTTAGGAGTGGGAACTCCTCGATTTCTAATAGACCTGTAATGGCAGAATAGGAAAACACGATTAAGAAATCCAGAACTCTCACTCAGGTATCAGCAGAGCATGGGTAAAGATTTGAGTAAGTTGAAATTGTTATTTAATTTACTGTATCATAAAGAAAAAAATATATAAAAAATTGAGCAGGACTGAGGAACAAAAACTCTTACTTTCTTGATACACCTATTAAAGCGCTATCAGATCTCGTGAAATATGAATCCAGAACTTGGACTAGGATACCAGCAGAGCATGGTTGAAAAGTTCGATTAGAAGAAATCAAGATTTAATTAAGTGTTTCAGAAGGAAGGATAAAAAAAAAATTGAGAAGCACTGAGGAGCGGGAACTCCTCGTTTTCTTTTGCATCTATAACAGAGCTATCCAAAAATAAGAAAAAGTAACCCAGAACTCTCACTCAGGTATCAGCAGAGCATGGGTAAAGGTTTGATTAAGATGAAATGAAGATTAAATTCAATGTTTCAGGAAGATTGATGAAAAAAAAATTGTGTAGCATTTAGGAGTGGGAACTCCTCGATTTCTAATAGACCTGTAATGGCAGAATAGGAAAACACGATTAAATAATCCAGAACTCTCACTCAGGTATCAGCAGAGCATGGGTAAAGATTTGAGTAAGTTGAAATTGTTATTTAATTT
Organism: Conistra vaccinii; assembly: GCA_948150665.1. Lineage (NCBI taxonomy): Eukaryota > Metazoa > Arthropoda > Insecta > Lepidoptera > Noctuidae > Conistra > Conistra vaccinii. The sequence continues at coordinate 13,894,186 of OX411324.1, read as the reverse complement.
ACTGTATCATAAAGAAAAAAATATATAAAAAATTGAGCAGCACTGAGGAACAAAAACTCTTGCTTTCTTCATACACCTATTAAAGCGCTATCAGATCTCGTGAAATATGAATCCAGAACTTGGACTCGGATACCAGCAGAGCATGTTTGAAAAGTTCGATTAGAAGAAATCAAGATTTAATTAAGTGTTTCAGTAGGAAAGATAAAAAAAAAATTAAGTAGCACTGAGAGTCCGGAACTCCTCGTTTTCTTTTGCATCTATAACAGAGCTATCCAAAAATAAGAAAAAGTAACCCAGAACTCTCACTCAGGTATCAGCAGAGCATGGGTAAAGGTTTGATTAAGATGAAATGAAGATTAAATTCAATGTTTCAGGAAGATTGATGAAAAAAATAATTGTGTAGCATTTAGGAGTGGAAACTCCTCGATTTCTAATAGACCTGTAATGGCAGAATAGGAAAACACGATTAAGTAATCCAGAACTCTCACTCAGGTATCAGCAGAGCATGGGTAAAGATTTGAGTAAGTTGAAATTGTTATTTAATTTACTGTATCATAAAGAAAAAAATATATAAAAAATTGAGCACCACTGAGGAACAAAAACTCTTACTTTCTTGATACACCTATTAAAGCGCTATCAGATCTCGTGAAATATGAATCCAGAACTTGGACTAGGATACCAGCAGAGCATGGTTGAAAAGTTCGATTAGAAGAAATCAAGATTGAATTTAGTGTTTCAGTAGGAAGGATCAAAAAATATTTGAGTTGCACTGAGGAGCCGGAACTCCTCGTTTTCTTTTGCACCTATAACAGAGCTATCTAAAAATAAGAAAAAGTAACCCAGAACTCTCACTCAGGTATCAGCAGAGCATGGGTAAAGATTTGAGTAAGTTGAAATTGTTATTTAATTTACAGTATCATAAAGAAAAAAATATATAAAAAATTGAGCACCACTGAGGAACAAAAACTCTTGCTTTCTTGATACAACTATTAAAGCGCTATCAGATCTCGTAAAATATGAATCCAGAACTCTGACTCGGATACCAGCAGAGCATGTTTGAAAAGTTCGATTAGAAGAAATCAAGATTTAATTAAGTGTTTCACTATGAAAGATAATAAAAAAATTGAGTACCACTGAGGGTCCGGAACTCCTCGTTTTCTTTTGCACCTATAACAGAGCTATCTAAAAATAAGAAAAAGTAACCCAGAACTCTCACTCAAATATCAGCAGAGCATGGTTAAAGGTTTGATTAAGATGAAATGAAGATTAAATTCAATGTTTCAGGAAGATTGATGAAAAAAATAATTGTGTAGCATTTAGGAGTGGGAACTCCTCGATTTCTAATAGACCAGTAATGGCAGAATAGGAAAACACGATTAAGTAATCCAGAACTCTCACTCAGGTATCAGCAGAGCATGGGTAAAGATTTGAGTAAGTTGAAATTGTTAATTAATTTACAGTATCATAAAGAAAAAAATATATAAAAAATTGATATTTGAGTTGCACTGAGGAGCCGGAACTCCTCGTTTTCTTTTGCACTTATAACAGAGCTATCTAAAAATAAGAAAAAGTAACCCAGAACTCTCACTCAAATATCAGCAGAGCATGGGTAAAGGTTTGATTAAGATGAAATGAAGATTAAATTCAATGTTTCAGGAAGATTGATGAAAAAAAAAATTGTGTAGCTTTGAGGAGTGGGAACTCTTCGATTTCTAATAGACCTGTAATGGGAGAATAAGAAAACATGATCAAGTAATCCAGAACTCTCACTCAGGTATCAGCAGAGCATGGGTAAAGATTTGAGTAAGTTGAAATGAAGATATAATTAACTGTATCCGAAAGAAAAAAAATATAAAACATTGAGCAGCACTGAGGAACAAAAACTCTTGGGTTCTTGATACACCTATTAAAGGGCTATTAGATCTCGTGAACTGTGAACCCAGAACTTGGACTAGGATACCAGCAGAGCATGGTTGAAAAGTTCGATTAGAAGAAATCAAGATTGAATTTAGTGTTTCAGTAGGAAGGATCAAAAAATATTTGAGTTGCACTGAGGAGCCGGAACTCCTCGTTTTCTTTTGCACCTATAACAGAGCTATCTAAAAATAAGAAAAAGTAACCCAGAACTCTCACTCAGGTATCAGCAGAGCATGGGTAAAGATTTGAGTAAATTGAAATTGTTATTGAATTTACTGTATCATAAAGAAAAAAATATATAAAAAATTGAGCAGCACTGAGGAACAAAAACTCTTGCTTTCTTGATACACCTATTAAAGCGCTATCAGATCTTGTGAAATATGTATCCAGAACTTGGACTAGGATACCAGCAGAGCATGGTTGAAAAGTTCGATTAGAAGAAATCAAGATTGAATTAAGTGTTACAGAAGGAAGGATAAAAAAAAAATTGAGAAGCACTGAGGAGCGGGAACTCCTCGTTTTCTTTTGCATCTATAACAGAGCAATCCAAAAATAAGAAAAAGTAACCCAGAACTCTCACTCAGGTATCAGCAGAGCATGGGTAAAGGTTTGATTAAGATGAAATGAAGATTAAATTCAATGTTTCAGGAAGATTGATGAAAAAAAAATTGTGTAGCATTTAGGAGTGGGAACTCCTCGATTTCTAATAGACCTGTAATGGCAGAATAGGAAAACACGATTAAGTAATCCAGAACTCTCACTCAGGTATCAGCAGAGCATGGGTAAAAATTTGAGTAAGTTGAAATTGTTAATTAATTTACAGTATCATAAAGAAAAAAATATATAAAAAATTGAGCAGCACTGAGGAACAAAAACTCTTGCTTTCTTGATAAACCTATTAAAGCGCTATCAGATCTCTTGAAATATGTATCCAGAACTTGGACTAGGATACCAGCAGAGCATGGTTGAAAAGTTCGATTAGAAGAAATCAAGATTGAATTAAGTGTTTCAGAAGGAAGGATAAAAAAAAAATTGAGAAGCACTGAGGAGCGAGAACTCCTCGTTTTCTTTTGCATCTATAACAGAGCTATCCAAAAATAAGAAAAAGTAACCCAGAACTCTCACTCAGGTATCAGCAGAGCATGGGTAAAGGTTTGATTAAGATGAAATGAAGATTAAATTCAATGTTTCAGGAAGATTGATGAAAAAAAAATTGTGTAGCATTTAGGAGTGGGAACTCCTCGATTTCTAATAGACCTGTAATGGCAGAATAGAAAAACACGATTAAATAATCCAGAACTCTCACTCAGGTATCAGCAGAGCATGGGTAAAGATTTGAGTAAGTTGAAATTGTTATTTAATTTACTGTATCATAAAGAAAAAAATATATAAAAAATTGAGCAGCACTGAGGAACAAAAACTCTTGCTTTCTTGATACACCTATTAAAGCGCTATCAGATCTCGTGAAATATGAATCCAGAACTTGGACTCGGATACCAGCAGAGCATGTTTGAAAAGTTCGATTAGAAGAAATCAAGATTTAATTTATTGTTTCAGTAGGAAAGATAAAAAAAAAATTAAGTAGCACTGAGAGTCCGGAACTCCTCGTTTTCTTTTGCAACTATAACAGAGCTATCCAAAAATATAAAAAACCAACCTAGAACTCTCACTCAGGTATCAGCAGAGCATGGGTAAAGGTTTGATTAAGATGAAATGAAGATTAAATTCAATGTTTCAGGAAGATTGATGAAAAAAATAATTGTGTAGCATTTAGGAGTGGGAACTCCTCGATTTCTAATAGACCTGTAATGGCAGAATAGGAAAACACGATTAAGTAATCCAGAACTCTCACTCAGGTATCAGCAGAGCATGGGTAAAGATTTGAGTAAGTTGAAATTGTTAATTAATTTACTGTATCATAAAGAAAAAAATATATAAAAAATTGAGCAGCACTGAGGAACAAAAACTCTTGCTTTCTTGATACACCTATTATAGGGCTATTAGATCTCGTGAACTGTGAACCCAGAACTTGGACTAGGATACCAGCAGAGCATGGTTGAAAAGTTCGATTAGAAGAAATCAAGATTGAATTTAGTGTTTCAGTAGGAAGGATCAAAAAATATTTGAGTTGCACTGAGGAGCCGGAACTCCTCGTTTTCTTTTGCACTTATAATAGAGCTATCTAAAAATAAGAAAAAGTAACCCAGAACTCTCACTCAAATATCAGCAGAGCATGGGTAAAGGTTTGATTAAGATAAAATGAAGATTAAATTCAATGTTTCAGGAAGATTGATGAAAAAAATAATTGTGTACCTTTGAAGAGTGGGAACTCTTCGATTCCTAATAGACCTGTAATGGGAGAATAAGAAAACGTGATCAAGTAATCCAGAACTCTCACTCAGGTATCAGCAGAGCATGGGTAAAGATTTGAGTAAGTTGAAATGAAGATATAATTAACTGTATCCGAAAGAAAAAAAATATAAAACATTGAGCAGCACTGAGGAACAAAAACTCTTGGGTTCTTGATACACCTATTAATGGGCTATGAGATCTCGTGAACTGTGAACCCAGAACTTGGACTAGGATACCAGCAGAGCATGGTTGAAAAGTTCGATTAGAAGAAATCAAGATTGAATTTAGTGTTTCAGTAGGAAGGATCAAAAAATATTTGAGTTGCACTGAGGAGCCGGAACTCCTCGTTTTCTTTTGCACCTATAACAGAGCTATCTAAAAATAAGAAAAAGTAACCCAGAACTCTCACTCAGGTATCAGCAGAGCATGGGTAAAGATTTGAGTAAATTGAAATTGTTATTTAATTTACTGTATCATAAAGAAAAAAATATATAAAAAATTGAGCACCACTGAGGAACAAAAACTCTTGCTTTCTTGATACACCTATTAAAGCGCTATCAGATCTCGTAAAATATGAATCCAGAACTCTGACTCGGATACCAGCAGAGCATGTTTGAAAAGTTCGATTAGAAGAAATCAAGATGTAATTAAGTGTTTCACTATGAAAGATAAAAAAAAAATTGGGTACCACTGAGGGTCCGGAACTCCTCGTTTTCTTTTGCAACTATAACAGAGCTATCCAAAAATATAAAAAACCAACCCAGAACTCTCACTCAGGTATCAGCAGAGCATGGGTAAAGGTTTGATTAAGATGAAATGAAGATTAAATTCAATGTTTCAGGAAGATTAATGAAAAAAAAAATTGTGTAGCTTTGAGGAGTGGGAACTCTTCGATTTCTAATAGACCTGTAATAAGAGAATAAAAAAACATGATTAAGTAATCCAGAACTCTCACTCAGGTATCAGCAGAGCATGGGTAAAGATTTGAGTAAGTTGAAATTGTTAATTAATTTACAGTATCATAAAGAAAAAAATATATAAAAAATTGAGCAGCACTGAGGAACAAAAACTCTTGCTTTCTTGATACACCTATTGAAGCGCTATCAGATCTCGTGAAATATGAATCCAGAACTTGGACTAGGATACCAGCAGAGCATGGTTGAAAAGTTCGATTAGAAGAAATCAAGATTGAATTAAGTGTTTCAGAAGGAAGGATAAAAAAAATATTGAGAAGCACTGAGGAGCGGGAACTCCTCGTTTTCTTTTGCATCTATAACAGAGCTATCCAAAAATAAGAAAAAGTAACCCAGAACTCTCACTCAGGTATCAGCAGAGCATGGGTAAAGGTTTGATTAAGATGAAATGAAGATTAAATTCAATGTTTCAGGAAGATTAATGAAAAAAAAAATTGTGTAGCTTTGAGGAGTGGGAACTCCTCGATTTCTAATAGACCTGTAATGGGAAAATAGGAAAACATGATCAAGTAATCCAGAACTCTTACTCAGGTATCAGCAGAGCATGGGTAAAGATTTGAGTAAGTTGAAATGAAGATATAATTAACTGTATCCGAAAGAAAAAAAATATAAAACATTGAGCAGCACTGAAGAACAAAAACTTATGGGTTCTTGATACACCTATTAAAGGGCTATTAGATCTCGTGAACTGTGAACCCAGAACTTGGACTAGGATACCAGCAGAGCATGGTTGAAAAGTTCGATTAGAAGAAATCAAGATTGAATTAAGTGTTTCAGAAGGAAGGATAAAAAAAATATTGAGAAGCACTGAGGAGCGGGAACTCCTCGTTTTCTTTTGCATCTATAACAGAGCTATCCAAAAATAAGAAAAAGTAACCCAGAACTCTCACTCAGGTATCAGCAGAGCATGGGTAAAGGTTTGATTAAGATGAAATGAAGATTAAATTCAATGTTTCAGGAAGATTGATGAAAAAAATAATTGTGTAGCATTTAGGAGTAGGAACTCCTCGATTTCTAATAGACCTGTAATGGCAGAATAGGAAAACACGATTAAGTAATCCAGAACTCTCACTCAGGTATCAGCAGAGCATGGGTAAAGATTTGAGTAAGTTGAAATTGTTATTTAATTTACTGTATCATAAAGAAAAAAATATATAAAAAATTGAGCAGCACTGAGGAACAAAAACTCTTGCTTTCTTGATACACCTATTAAAGCGCTATCAGATCTCGTGAAATATGAATCCAGAACTTGGACTCGGATACCAGCAGAGCATGGTTGAAAATTTCGATTAGAAGAAATCAAGATTGAATTTAGTGTTTCAGTAGGAAGGATCAAACAAATATTTGAGTTGCACTGAGGAGCCGGAACTCCTCGTTTTCTTTTGCACTTATAACAGAGCTATCTAAAAATAAGAAAAAGTAACCCAGAACTCTCACTCAAATATCAGCAGAGCATGGGTAAAGGTTTGATTAAGATGAAATGAAGATTAAATTCAATGTTTCAGGAAGATTGATGAAAAAAAAAATTGTGTAGCTTTGAGGAGTGGGAACTCTTCGATTCCTAATATACCTGTAATGGGAGAATAAGAAAACATGATCAAGTAATCCAGAACTCTCACTCAGGTATCAGCAGAGCATGGGTAAAGATTTGAGTAAGTTGAAATGAAGATATAATTAATTGTATCCGAAAGAAAAAAAATATAAAACATTGAGCAGCACTCAGGAACAAAAACTCTTGGGTTCTTGATACACCTATTAAAGGGCTATTAGATCTCGTGAACTGTGAACCCAGAACTTGGACTAGGATACCAGCAGAGCATGGTTGAAAAGTTCGATTAGAAGAAATCAAGATTGAATTTAGTGTTTCAGTAGGAAGGATAAAAAAATATTTGAGATGCACTGAGGAGCCGGAACTCCTCGTTTTCTTTTGCACCTATAACAGAGCTATCTAAAAATAAGAAAAAGTAACCCAGAACTCTCACTCAAATATCAGCAGAGCATGGGTAAAGGTTTGATTAAGATGAAATGAAGATTAAATTCAATGTTTCAGGAAGATTGATGAAAAAAAAAATTGTGTACCTTTGAAGAGTGGGAACTCTTCGATTTCTAATAGACCTGTAATGGGAGAATAAGAAAACGTGATCAAGTAATCCAGAACTCTCACTCAGGTATCAGCAGAGCATGGGTAAAGATTTGAGTAAGTTGAAATGAAGATATAATTAACTGTATCCGAAAGAAAAAAAATATAAAACATTGAGCAGCACTGAGGAACAAAAACTCTTGGGTTCTTGATACACCTATTAATGGGCTATGAGATCTCGTGAACTGTGAACCCAGAACTTGGACTAGGATACCAGCAGAGCATGGTTGAAAAGTTCGATTAGAAGAAATCAAGATTGAATTTAGTGTTTCAGTAGGAAGGATAAAAAAATATTTGAGATGCACTGAGGAGCCGGAACTCCTCGTTTTCTTTTGCACCTATAACAGAGCTATCTAAAAATAAGAAAAAGTAACCCAGAACTCTCACTCAGGTATCAGCAGAGCATGGGTAAAGATTTGAGTAAATTGAAATTGTTATTTAATTTACTGTATCATAAAGAAAAAAATATATAAAAAATTGAGCACCACTGAGGAACAAAGACTCTTGCTTTCTTGATACACCTATTAAAGCGCTATCAGATCTCGTTAAATATGAATCCAGAACTCTGACTCGGATACCAGCAGAGCATGTTTGAAAAGTTCGATTAGAAGAAATCAAGATGTAATTAAGTGTTTCACTATGAAAGATAAAAAAAAAATTGGGTACCACTGAGGGTCCGGAACTCCTCGTTTTCTTTTGCAACTATAACAGAGCTATCCAAAAATATAAAAAACCAACCCAGAACTCTCACTCAGGTATCAGCAGAGCATGGGTAAAGGTTTGATTAAGATGAAATGAAGATTAAATTCAATGTTTCAGGAAGATTAATGAAAAAAAAAATTGTGTAGCTTTGAGGAGTGGGAACTCTTCGATTTCTAATAGACCTGTAATAAGAGAATAAAAAAACATGATTTAGTAATCCAGAACTCTCACTCAGGTATCAGCAGAGCATGGGTAAAGATTTGAGTAAGTTGAAATTGTTAATTAATTTACAGTATCATAAAGAAAAAAATATATAAAAAATTGAGCAGCACTGAGGAACAAAAACTCTTGCTTTCTTGATACACCTATTGAAGCGCTATCAGATCTCGTGAAATATGAATCCAGAACTTGGACTAGGATACCAGCAGAGCATGGTTGAAAAGTTCGATTAGAAGAAATCAAGATTGAATTAAGTGTTTCAGAAGGAAGGATAAAAAAAATATTGAGAAGCACTGAGGAGCGGGAACTCCTCGTTTTCTTTTGCATCTATAACAGAGCTATCCAAAAATAAGAAAAAATAACCCAGAACTCTCACTCAGGTATCAGCAGAGCATGGGTAAAGGTTTGATTAAGATGAAATGAAGATTAAATTCAATGTTTCAGGAAGATTAATGAAAAAAAAAATTGTGTAGCTTTGAGGAGTGGGAACTCCTCGATTTCTTATAGACCTGTAATGGGAAAATAGGAAAACATGATCAAGTAATCCAGAACTCTTACTCAGGTATCAGCAGAGCATGGGTAAAGATTTGAGTAAGTTGAAATGAAGATATAATTAACTGTATCCGAAAGAAAAAAAATATAAAACATTGAGCAGCACTGAAGAACAAAAACTTATGGGTTCTTGATACACCTATTAAAGGGCTATTAGATCTCGTGAACTGTGAACCCAGAACTTGGACTAGGATACCAGCAGAGCATGGTTGAAAATTTCGATTAGAAGAAATCAAGATTGAATTTAGTGTTTCAGTAGGAAGGATCAAACAAATATTTGAGTTGCACTGAGGAGCCGGAACTCCTCGTTTTCTTTTGCACCTATAACAGAGCTATCTAAAAATAAGAAAAAGTAACCCAGAACTCTCACTCAAATATCAGCAGAGCATGGGTAAATGTTTGATTAAGATGAAATGAAGATTAAATTCAATGTTTCAGGAAGATTGATGAAAAAAATAATTGTGTAGCATTTAGGAGTGGGAACTCCTCGATTTCTAATAGACCTGTAATGGCAGAATAGGAAAACACGATTAAGTAATCCAGAACTCTCACTTAGGTATCAGCAGAGCATGGGTAAAGATTTGAGTAAGTTGAAATTGTTATTTAATTTACTGTATCATAAAGAAAAAAATATATAAAAAATTTAGCAGCACTGAGGAACAAAAACTCTTGCTTTCTTGATACACCTATTAAAGCGCTATCAGATCTCGTGAAATATGAATCCAGAACTTGGACTAGGATACCAGCAGAGCATGGTTGAAAAGATCGATTAGAAGAAATCAAGATTGAATTTAGTGTTTCAGTAGGAAGGATCAAACAAATATTTGAGTTGCACTGAGGAGCCGGAACTCCTCGTTTTCTTTTGCACCTATAACAGAGCTATCTAAAAATAAGAAAAAGTAACCCAGAACTCTCACTCAAATATCAGCAGAGCATGGGTAAAGGTTTGATTAAGATGAAATGAAGATTAAATTCAATGTTTCAGGAAGATTGATGAAAAAAATAATTGTAAAGCATTTAGGAGTAGAAACTCCTCGATTTCTAATAGACCTGTAATGGCAGAATAGGAAAACACGATTAAGTAATCCAGAGCTCTCACTCAGGTATCAGCAGAGCATGGGTAAAGATTTGAGTAAGTTGAAATCGTTATTTAATTTACTGTATCATAAAGAAAAAAATATATAAAAAATTGAGCAGCACTGAGGAACAAAAACTCTTGCTTTCTTGATACACCTATTAAAGCGCTATCAGATCTCGTAAAATATGAATCCAGAACTTGGACTCGGATACCAGCAGAGCATGTTTGAAAAGTTCGATTAGAAGAAATCAAGATTTAATTAAGTGTTTCAGTAGGAAAGATAAAAAAAAAATTGAGCAGCACTGAGGAACAAAAACTCTTGCTTTCTTGATACACCTATTGAAGCGCTATCAGATCTCGTGAAATATGAATCCAGAACTTGGACTAGGATACCAGCAGAGCATGGTTGAAAAGTTCGATTAGAAGAAATCAAGATTGAATTAAGTGTTTCAGAAGGAAGGATAAAAAAAATATTGAGAAGCACTGAGGAGCGGGAACTCCTCGTTTTCTTTTGCATCTATAACAGAGCTATCCAAAAATAAGAAAAAGTAACCCAGAACTCTCACTCAGGTATCAGCAGAGCATGGGTAAAGGTTTGATTAAGATGAAATGAAGATTAAATTCAATGTTTCAGGAAGATTAATGAAAAAAAAAAATTGTGTAGCTTTGAGGAGTGAGAACTCCTCGATTTCTAATAGACCTGTAATGGGAGAATAGGAAAACATGATCAAGTAATCCAGAACTCTCACTCAGGTATCAGCAGAGCATGGGTAAAGATTTGAGTAAGTTGAAATGAAGATATAATTAACTGTATCCGAAAGAAAAAAAATATAAAACATTGAGCAGCACTGAAGAACAAAAACTTTTGGGTTCTTGATACACCTATTAAAGGGCTATTAGATCTCGTGAACTGTGAACCCAGAACTTGGACTAGGATACCAGCAGAGCATGGTTGAAAATTTCGATTAGAAGAAATCAAGATTGAATTTAGTGTTTCAGTAGGAAGGATCAAACAAATATTTGAGTTGCACTGAGGAGCCGGAACTCCTCGTTTTCTTTTGCACCTATAACAGAGCTATCTAAAAATAAGAAAAAGTAACCCAGAACTCTCACTCAAATATCAGCAGAGCATGGGTAAATATTTGATTAAGATGAAATGAAGATTAAATTCAATGTTTCAGGAAGATTGATGAAAAAAATAATTGTGTAGCATTTAGGAGTGGGAACTCCTCGATTTCTAATAGACCTGTAATGGTAGAATAGGAAAACACGATTAAGTAATCCAGAACTCTCACTCAGGTATCAGCAGAGCATGGGTAAATATTTGAGTAAGTTGAAATTGTTATTTAATTTACTGAAAGACTGAGATTACTTTAAAGAAAAAAATATATAAAAAATTGAGCAGCACTGAGGAACAAAAACTCTTGCTTTCTTGATACACCTATTAAAGCGCTATCAGATCTCGTGAAATATGAATCCAGAACTTGGACTAGGATACCAGCAGAGCATGGTTGAAAAGATCGATTAGAAGAAATCAAGATTAAATTTAGTGTTTCAGTAGGAAGGATCAAACAAATATTTGAGTTGCACTGAGGAGCCGGAACTCCTCGTTTTCTTTTGCACCTATAACAGAGCTATCTAAAAATAAGAAAAAGTAACCCAGAACTCTCACTCAAATATCAGCAGAGCATGGGTAAAGGTTTGATTAAGATGAAATGAAGATTAAATTCAATGTTTCAGGAAGATTGATGAAAAAAATAATTGTAAAGCATTTAGGAGTAGAAACTCCTCGATTTCTAATAGACCTGTAATGGCAGAATAGGAAAACACGATTAAGTACCGTAAAATGGGGTGAATAGGCACAACTTTCAACTTCTACACTGATTTTCTTACATAATTTGTATGAAAGCTGTTATCAAAGAATTGTCAAATTGCGAGTCTCGTTTTAATTTATCAAATAGTTATTCTTTAATCATGAATAAATTTGAGAATTATTTGTGAAATAGGAAAAAGTAGGCGGTTTCTATTTACCTTGAGACTGGGGTCAAAAGATACGACAGAGGGGTGAATAGAGAAAAAACGTTAGGGTTGTCAAAATCAACTTTTATTGTACCTATGTAAGTACTTATTTGTTTTTCAGTAAATAACTATCAAAAATAATTGAAGAGTTTAATTTTTGTAATTATAATCATAAAGGTAGCATTAGCAACATCACAAAAGATTATAAATATAAACACATTTTTGGAATAAGGCTAATCGCAAATATACCCTTATACGGTCTTAAATATTTATCTCAGAAATCCAGAAAATGTTAAATTAAATTGATCAAAACCGTTGAACATAAAAAATCAAAATTTCAAATTAAAGTGTCACAGTAAAATATTTTAATATTTTTTTTTAAAAGAAAACTGTCATACCTAATGAAAAAATACTCGATTGACAACCCTGAAAATCATGTTTCTATTAACCTCTTTCTCGTTGCTATTAACCCCTCACTCATATCTATTCACCCCTTTCTTCGTTTCTATTGACCCTAAAGGCGTTTCTAATCACCCCCGACTCGGTTCTATTCACCTCGAATTTAGTAAAAAAAATACTAAGTCTCGATTTTACTAAAAAATAAGAACAAAATGATGGAATATTGATATTAACCTTTTTATTCCTAATGCTACGGCTACACTGGTACGTTATCGCGAACTTTACTTCGCGCGCTCTCCCTCGCACACCACTCGACGTCTCGCTGAGCAACAGAGTGCGGACGAAGTAAAGTTCGCGATAACGTACCAGTGTAGCCGTAGCATTATAGATGAGAAACTTAACTATCCAAGTATGCAAACTGACTGAGAGATAACAGTGAAGAACTTTTTTTTTTTTTAAAGTTTTACACAGTCGATAAACACTTGTACGCAGACGTTCACTTCAACAGCTTTTTTCTTTATGTCATTAGACTTGACGTAAATTTTAGTGTTTCCAGAATAAAGGAAAAATGTTGCAGTTTTATTAATAGTGGGAATTAAGATATTTTAACAGACTATAGAGCAACTAGAACGACCATAATCAAACTCTCAGATTTGTTTCTATACACCCCGCGATTTCTATTCACCCCATTTTACGGTAATCCAGAGCTCTCACTCAGGTATCAGCAGAGCATGGGTAAAGATTTCGGTAAGTTGAATCTGATATTTAAGTCACTGTATCAGAAAGGAATTTAAAAAAAAACATTGTTACACTGAGGAACCGGATCACTTGGTTTCTTGATACACTTATAAAAGCGTTATCAGAAATCATGAAATACGAACCCAGAATTTGGCCGCAGGTATCAGCAGAGCATGGTTGAAAAGTTAGATTAGAAGAAATCAAGATTTAATTCAGTATTTCGGTAAGATGAATGAAAAAAATTTGATTAGCACTAAGGAGCCGGATTTGCTCGATAGATGCATAAGGGTTTTAATTATTTTTCACATTATTTTTATATATAATTATATCGTATTAGATTAAGCCAGCATTGACCACGTAATCGCTCGAAAATCGTCTGTTGACACCTTGATCTACAAATGTCGATTTTTTATAGTGTTTATAACTATAATAAAAATTTAATACACACAGATATATTCTGACAAAACTACGTTAAACTGTATTGAAAACCGCATCAAAATCCGTTGAGTAGTTTAGAAGAACCGATCGGTCAAACAAAGTAGAAAGAATGCGCTGAAATATTTAACTTTACTTCCCTAGATGGCGATGTCGTCGAATTAGAAGTCGCTATGGTTTCGTTACACGCGATAGTATAAGACTGCCGTTCAAATTTTCAGTTAAAAAAAATCGTTGGACCCTGGTAGGTATTTAACTATCAGCGACTGACGTATTTTTTGTTTCCCTGAAAATTTATTGTTCTAGTACTAAACTAATTACTGTAATAATAAATTGTTAATGTTATTGTTTCCTTGTTGTTGTTGTTTCGTTATTGTTTTGTTGTTATTGTTTCCTTGTTGTTGTTGTTTCGTTATTGTTGTTATTGTTTCCTTGTTGTTGTTGTTTCGTTATTGTTGTTATTGTTTTGCTGTTATTGTTTTTATTATTTTGGTTTTAATTATTAGATCTTAACGATTTAATAAAAAATACTGAATAATTAAACTAAAATGGCAGGCAAAACACCGTACAATAAAATAGCTTTACGGCAAATTTTGTCGGATGATAATTGTCGTACTATTGATGATAACGGGCGTTTGTTTCCACCGTCTAATGACGTATATAAAAAAATTTCGAAATTAATGGCGGATAAAGGATCAATAATTACGCCTAAGCATGTCCATACAATAATTAACAGCAACCGTAGTGGGGTAAGAGACCTAATCGTTAAAGTTTTCAATATTCCGGAGCGAGAATTGAGTTTCTCTGAAAGCGATGGCAATTACAGTTTCGAGAGGTGTACAGAGCAGACCATAGACACTGAATTATCCAGCTTAACTTCAATTAAGATAAATTTGGTAATTTCCCAAGAGAAATGGCAGAGTATTAAGCCGCAAGAAAAACTATACGGTAAGCGGAGATACTGGAAATTGCGTCTAGGATGGGCAGATGTGATAGCTGAAGCTTTGTGGGTACAACACAGTCTCGATTGTGTTGTTGTATTTAAAAATCACAACATATAGGGGAGACCGGGGCCACAATTAACAAAAAAAATACTTTTAGTTGTATCTTCGAAATGATTCAACATTTAGACTTGATTTTTTTATTAAATGATGCTTTAATTATTCAGGTATCATGTTGTTAATATAAATCAAACATAAAAGAAAGGATGTCTTAAATATAACGCTTTTTCTCCAAAAAGTCAGTTGTTAATTCTTACCTCATCTTAGGGGCTAGAATTAACAGCTCTGAGGTAAGTATTAACAGAAGGGGCAACAATTAACATTATGATAAGCCAACTGATATAGCAGAAAACAAATATATGTATGAGAATATTTTTTGGTATTAATAAAAGTGAAATTAATACAGAATTGTATGGAACACATTTTCTTATTAATTTATAATACATATCAAATACAATTCAGGCAAGTGAATGATGTGATGTCGCCTTTGATACACCTAGCTTAGGCCCAGTCATTGCAAGAGATAGGTATATTGAATCCAGTCAGCACGATGTATCTTTATTACAGGAGACGCCTTAAAAAATACAAAAATATTGATTGATGTATTTTATTATTTATGTACACACAGCAAAATACATATAGATATTACATTTAAAGTGCATTTATACATTTTTACTGAGCTCGTGGTAGAGCTTTTAGCAGAGGTTTTATGGTTTTGGACCAAGAAATCACTAGCATCTCTCTGCATGTCTGATGATTCAGCTACCGGTTCATAAGATATTTGCGCTATCACCACATCTGGGGTAGGTATTAACACGTTAATACTGACCCCGCCGATTTGTTAATTATAACCCCAAAGGTACATTTTTAGTATTAAATAACATAACAAAATATTGGTTAATAATTACACCAATACAGCAATGTAGCATAATTAAGTATGAAATATGCTTCTAGGAAAACAAAAAACATAATCATTACACCCTATAATTCGAGAATAAATCAAAAAATTTAAAAGTTAAAAAAGTTCGTTACGTGCGTGAAAATGTCGTCCGGTATATAACCCATTCGGATGATGCGCAGACCGCAGCTGACCAACCCCGAGCCATGCGGCGTGATCTGGTCGTCATATTGAAGCACTCGTTGTAGGTGTAGTGTTTATAGTTTTGGAGAAAATCACCTGTTAATACTTACCTCTGTTAATTGTAGCCCCGGTCTCCCCTATTTGAGTGCGGTAGCCAAATTTTTTATAAAAATAGAGGGTTATTGCAGTGAATGCAATGCAAAAATTTATTGCATACTTTTAAAAAAGCCTTCGGATGGTGTGGATGTCATTTTCCAATGCTCCATTGAAGACATTAAAGCTACTTCGCATACAGGAAATAAAAGAAGGCAATTGAGAGGTGCCCGTCGTCGTGAAGTTTCAGACTACCTTATTGATGGCTGCAAAGACGCGGTTACATGGCGTAGGAAAGAAGCTAGCCGTATAAAAAAATTTGGAGGTAAAAATCCACCTATCCTACCGAGCAACGAAGTTGTTCGGAAAGCTAAACAACAGCGACTATTAGATAAATTCGGTTTGCAGTTTGGAAATCCAGCACTGAATTTGCTTAATAGTGCTGAACAGGGCAAGTTAGTTGGATGCATACAATCTGTAGGGCTGTTTAAATTCAACTGTATATATTGGCTACCCGAACAACTTCAAATATATATTGCCCGTTGCCGGAAGGATCCCAACGCAACCTTAGCAATCGATGCTACTGGTGGCATTGCAAAACGCAACAAGTCACAAAATCCACACATTTTTTTGTATCAGTGTGTGCTCGTATCCCAAGAGGGTAGCGTTCCAACTTTTCAAATGGTATCAGCAGATCAGCGAGCTATCATTGTCGCTAGTTTTTTGAGCCACATCCTGGCGGCAAATGCTCCTATTCCGCCGATCGTAGTTACTGATTTCGGGTGGTCTTTGTTGATAGCTATAGCCCAAATTTTTGGCCAGTGCGCCAGCTTCAATGATTATTTGCAAAAGTGTTATGATGCTGTTGTAATTAAATCCACGTCGTTGCCCTCAACGTTCATGCGATTAGACGTTTGTCACCTTATGTCAATGATAACACGTTGGCCGAGTTTGAAGGGCAAGGATAAATATTTGGTAAGACGATTTTATAAGCGGTGCATTGGAAACGCCCACCAAATAGCAAATCTTGAAGACTTATCTTTCTTTTTGCAATCAGTTCTCGTTGTTGCTCTAAGCAAATGTATTGGATCTGGACCCAATGGCAGGCATTTACCGGCGGAAGAACGATTGCAATTTCTTAATAAAAAGATAAAAGGAGACCATCTCACTGATAATGACGTAGATGACGATGACGAAAGTGATGAAGAAGGTAGTCACCAGCCCGACGAAGAATCTGACATCGGTGCAATGGAAGGAGAGACGGGCAAAGTCGGTTGGAAGTCGTGGCGTGACGCCTTATATGACGCAGCAGTTATAATAGCGGACCAATCATCGAACGGCGATACAATAAACGCCTGTTACAGCCCAGATTTCGCTAAGAGGTTGAAAAGGTACCTCCTTCCTTACGTGCCTTTATGGACTGCAATTATGGTGCCAGTGTTTGGCAGAGGTTCCGTATCCGCTACCTCCGCTGCAGTCGAGGCAGAGTTTTCTGACTTGAAGCACCGTGACTTCAGGGGTGAAATTCCGATGCGTATCGATCGTTTTGTGATGCAGCATCTGGAACGCATCGACGAAAAAATAAAAGAGCGCTGTAATGCGTCTGATGCTGATATAAAAGATACTGCAGAAATTGCAAAAAGCACAGACATTGAGCTTGGTGAATTTTCAGACACTATCTCGACTTCTGAAGACGAACAAATAAAAAATTGTAAGAAGCTCAGCACAGAAGTGGTTGAGGACTCCACTGAAATTAAAAATAATGAACTGTTTGGTGAAAACGACTGGAATGTTAAAGAAGAATGGGGTGGCCTGAACAAAAACTCCAAACCAGAAGTTAAGGAACCACCAAATAAAAAGCGACGATATCCCACGTGTCTAGATGCTTGCCCCGAGTGGGATTTTATAAAAAATTTAAAGACTGCCCATACACCAATTTTATTAAACGGTAACATCTCGGGGTCTGTGCGATTTAAAGACCATGATTTAAACGTCACTTCAACGTGTGCCTTTGACTCAATTTTTCAAGGTATCCTCTGCGGTCTAACGGTGAACAAAACTTATTTCAATGAGTTAATGTCATCAGATTGTCCCATAATTAAACTGGCGCAGAGTGTCATAGAAGAAAAAAAAATATCAAAAAAACATTATTTTCAACGAGCTGACATATTAACAAGCACAACCATTTTTAAAAACTCCATCAAGACCTACACAAAAAAGTTAAAACGTTTAGATGCAGAGTGCAATGTTGCACATTTAGCACAATACCTAATTTTAAGAGAACCCAGCTATTCGTGTGAAGTTGATTGTTTCTGCGGATATTCAAATAAAAGAGAATACCCACTTTTAAATGTTAACATTGATACAATTATATGCCAAGGTCTCCATCTCATGCAGGAAGCAATTGATAACGCTATGGCAGGAGAAAGGTCTTGTTTTGAATGCGATAACGAATTATTATGCTTATATAATTATGGACCGCATGTGATGATTGATACGTCTGTGATTAGCGATCCAGGATATCCCAGCCGAAAGAACATGATTGTTCACAGGTTAGAGTCTCTACAAAAAACCATTAAGGTTAATAATAAGACTTACATTGTAACTGCTGTCATAAATTACAGTTCTGAATTGAAACATTACATAACCTACGGGTTAACGGGTGAGTATTGGCACAAATACGACGGCCTTTACAAAAAACGAGAAGCTATCAATTCGAAGACTTCAATAACCCCTCACCTAATAATATACACAATTTTACAAAAATAAATAGATCTCTAATTCATTCGTTCTTTATTAAAATGTACGATCATATTACAAATAATATGGATTTTGAATTACCAATTACATAATGTTGATTGTGGTTTATTACATATATACCATAAAATATTCATATTTTATAAAAAAAATATACCAAAAAAAAAAAACTTTTATATTATTGTACTGGAAGCGGTATCTACTTTGACAGCCGTAGGTAGACGATTTCAATTTCCTATTTCTTTATGTGCCTACACTAAATACTACACATTTTATAAATGATATGAATACTGCCGCATTGTGCGAGAGAGATTCAACCAATCGGTGCTTTTCCTTTCAACACCCATTCCTTTCGTTCGTTCTTCCCAGCTAAGGCACTAGGAGTTGGTGAAGGGCGGGCGTTTTTGGGGGACTGTCTTATGTATTCTCAGCCTAGTTTGAATAAATGACTTGAATTTTATTGAATTTTGCTTTAACTATAAGTCCAGGTTTCCTCACGATGTTTTTCCTTCACCGATGTCAGTAATGTCCAAGATAAACTCAGAAAGTACAATCATATGAATTTAAAAAGTCACATTGGTACTTGCCCGGATTTGAACCCACAACCTCTTGCATGAGAGATAAGGCCTTAACCACTGGGCCATCACGACATTTTGATGTATCATTCATCACATGCAGTCCATAATTATATAAGCATAATTATTAATTCGTTATCGCATAATTCTCCTGCCATAGCATTATCAATTGCTTCCTGCATGAGATGGAGACATTGACATACAATTGTATCAATGTAATGTCAGCTCGTTGAAAATAATGTTTTTTTGAAATATTTTTTTTCTTTTACGACACTCTGCGTCACTTTAATAATAATTATGGGACAATCTCTTATTATTAATTCATTAAAATACGTTTTGTTCACCGTTAGACCGCAGAGGAATGCTTGAAAAATTGAATCAAAACCACACATTGAAGTGACGTTTAAATCTTTAAATCGCACAGACCCCGAGATGTTACCGTTTACTAAAATTGGTGTATGGGCAGTCTTTAAATTTTTTATAAAATCCCACTCGGGACAAGCATCTAGACACGTGGGATATCGTTGCTTTTTATCTGGTAGTTTTTGTTCAGGCCTCCCCATTCTTCTTTAATATTCCAGTAATTTTTACCAAACAATTTATTATTCTTAATTTCAGTGGAGTCCGCAACCGTTTCTGTGGTGAGCTTCTAACAATTTTTTATTTGTTCGTCTTCAGAAGTTGAGATAGTGTTTGAAGATTCACCAAGCTCAATGTCTGTGCATTTTGCAATTACTGCAATATCTTGTATATCAGCATCAGACGCGCTCCTTTATTTTTTCGTCGATGCGTTCCAGATGCTGCATCACAAAACGATCGATACGCATAAGAATTTCAGAAAACTCTGCCTCGACTGCAGCGGAGGAACGGAACCTCTATCAAAATCTGGCACCATAATTGCGGTTCACAAAAGCACGTAAGGAAGGAGGTACGTTTTCATAGTCTTTGCGAATTCTGGGCTGTAACAAGCGTTGATTGTATCGCCCTTCGAAGATTGGTCCGCTATTTTAACTGCTGCGTCATATAAGGCGACATGCTACGTTTTCTAACCGACTTTGCCCGTCTCTCCATCCATTACACAAATGTCAGATTCGGCGTCGGACATGTGACTAACTTGTACATCGCTTATGTTTTCACTTTCGTCATCGTCATCTACGTCATTATCAGTGAGATGGTCTCCTTTAATCTTTTTATTAAGAAATTGCAATCGTTCTTCTGCCGGTAAATGCTTGCCATTGAGTCCAGATCCGATACATTTACTTAGAGCAACAATGAGAACTGATTGCAGAAAGAAAGACAATTAGTCTTCAAGATTTGCTATTTGGTGGGCTTTTCAAATTCAAAATTCAAAATTCAAGAGTCATTTATTCAAACTAGGCTGAGAATCAGCACTTTTCGAACGTCAAAATTACATAAGACAGTCTCCCAAAAACGCCCGCCCTTCACCACTTCCTAGTGCTTTTGCTGGAAAGAAGAAGTGACGCAACAAACTCCCCAGCAGCACAGCTGTCTGTTCAGTTAGAAAAAAACTTGATTCTATACAATAGTATGCAAATAATTAACATTATTCAACACAAAACATTAAATAAAATATATTTGCCATAATGACAGCTAGCACACGCCAATGTACCAACGAAAAAATATCGAAATCTAAACTCAAGCGAAAATAAAAACTAAAAACGTACTCAGAACTTAATGCCCGATAAAGGGCGTGCCCGCTTATATATAGCTAATAAAGCTGTAACTCGAAGTCACATAATTATGATAAACTAGGACCATCGAAGTAAAAATAAATCAACAGTTAGGCAAGAATAATTTATAATGATCTACTGTCGAGATCGCTAGCTTACCACATATTGCAATACAACTCATTAAACAAAAACATTGTAATGAGTCGATTATGTCAATAATAAATGAAAATTAAATTGAAATAAATTGACTTATACAGTCAAATAAAATAAACAATTATATAACTCATATAACCTGTCAGTAGGCTAATTCTGGGGAAAGAACATAAACTTTGTCTTGAGTTAATCACAGCGACCAAAATTGTTGTCGTTTAAGTAGTCATAGAATAGTATGCCTTTGAACAAAGGTTGGATTTTAATTAATAGGTGTATCAAGAAACCAAGAGTTTTTGTTCCTCAGTGCTACTCAATTTTTTATATATTTTTTTCTTTATGATACAGTAAATTAAATAACAATTTCAACTTACTCAAACCTTTACCCATGCTCTGCTGATACCTGAGTGAGAGTTCTGGGTTACTTTTTCTTATTTTTAGATAGCTCTGTTATAGGTGCAAAAGAAAACGAGGAGTTCCGGCTCCTCAGTGCAACTCAAATATTTTTTGATCCTTCCTACTGAAACACTAAATTCAATCTTGATTTCTTCTAATCGAACTTTTCAACCATGCTCTGCTGGTATCCTAGTCCAAGTTCTGGGTTCACAGTTCACGAGATCTAATAGCCCTATAATAGGTGTATCAAGAACCCAAGAGTTTTTGTTCCTCAGTGCTGCTCAATGTTTTATATTTTTTTTCTTTCGGATACAGTTAATTATATCTTCATTTCAACTTACTCAAATCTTTACCCATGCTCTGCTGATACCTGAGTGAGAGTTCTGGATTACTTAATCGTGTTTTCCTATTTTCCCATTACAGGTCTAATAGAAATCGAGGAGTTCCCACTCCTCAAAGCTACACAATTTTTTTTTCATCAATCTTCCTGAAACATTGAATTTAATCTTCATTTCATCTTAATCAAACCTTTACCCATGCTCTGCTGATACCTGAGTGAGAGTTCTGGGTTTGTTTTTTATATTTTTGGATAGATCTGTTATAGTTGCAAAAGAAAACGAGGAGTTCCGGACTCTCAGTGCTACTTAATTTTTTTTTTATCTTTCCTACTGAAACACTTAATTAAATCTTGATTTCTTCTAATCGAACTTTTCAAACATGCTCTGCTGGTATCCGAGTCCAAGTTCTGGATTCATATTTCACTAGATCTGATAGCGCTTTAAAAGGTGTATGAAGAAAGCAAGAGTTTTTGTTCCTCAGTGCTGCTCAATTTTTTATATATTTTTTTCTTTATGATACAGTAAATTAAATAACAATTTCAACTTACTCAAATCTTTACCCATGCTCTGCTGATACCTGAGTGAGAGTTCTGGATTATTTAATCGTGTTTTCCTATTCTGCCATTACAGGTCTATTAGAAATCGAGGAGTTCCCACTCCTAAATGCTACACAATTATTTTTTTCATCAATCTTCCTGAAACATTGAATTTAATCTTCATTTCATCTTAATCAAACCTTTACCCATGCTCTGCTGATATTTTAGTGAGAGTTCTGGGTTACTTTTTCTTATTTTTAGATAGCTCTATTATAGGTGCAAAAGAAAACGAGGAGTTCCGGCTCCTCAGTGCAACTCAAATATTTTTTGATCCTTCCTACTGAAACACTAAATTCAATCTTGATTTCTTCTAATCGAACTTTTCAACCATGCTCTGCTGGTATCCGAGTCAGAGTTCTGGATTCATATTTTACGAGATCTGATAGCGCTTTAATAGTTGTATCAAGAAAGCAAGAGTTTTTGTTCCTCAGTGGTGCTCAATTTTTTATATATTTTTTTCTTTATGATACAGTAAATTAAATAACAATTTCAACTTACTCAAACCTTTACCCATGCTCTGCTGATACCTGAGTGAGAGTTCTGGGTTACTTTTTCTTATTTTTAGATAGCTCTGTTATAGGTGCAAAAGAAAACGAGGAGTTCCGGCTCCTCAGTGCAACTCAAATATTTTTTGATCCTTCCTACTGAAACACTAAATTCAATCTTGATTTCTTCTAATCGAACTTTTCAACCATGCTCTGCTGGTATCCTAGTCCAAGTTCTGGGTTCACAGTTCACGAGATCTAATAGCCCTATAATAGGTGTATCAAGAACCCAAGAGTTTTTGTTCCTCAGTGCTGCTCAATGTTTTATATTTTTTTTCTATCGGATACAGTTAATTATATCTTCATTTCAACTTACTCAAATCTTTACCCATGCTCTGCTGATACCTGAGTGAGAGTTCTGGATTACTTAATCGTGTTTTAATATTCTCCCATTACAGGTCTAATAGAAATCGAGGAGTTCCCACTCCTCAAAGCTACACAATTTTTTTTTCATCAATCTTCCTGAAACATTGAATTTAATCTTCATTTCATCTTAATCAAACCTTTACCCATGCTCTGCTGATACCTGAGTGAGAGTTCTGGGTTTGTTTTTTATATTTTTGGATAGCTCTGTTATAGTTGCAAAAGAAAACGAGGAGTTCCGGACTCTCAGTGCTACTTAATTTTTTTTTATCTTTTCTACTGAAACACTTAATTAAATCTTGATTTCTTCTAATCGAACTTTTCAACCATGCTCTGCTGGTATCCTAGTCCAAGTTCTGGATTCATATTTCACGAGATCTGATAGCGCTTTAATAGGTGTATCAAGAAATCAAGAGTTTTTGTTCCTCAGTGCTGCTCAATTTTTTATATATTTTTTTCTTTGTGATACAGTAAAATAAATAACAATTTCAACTTACTCAAATCTTTACCCATGCTCTGCTGATACCTGAGTGAAAGTTCTGGATTACTTAATCGTGTTTTCCTATTCTGCCATTACAGGTCTATTAGAAATCGCGGAGTTCCCACTCCTAAATCCTACACAATTTTTTTTTCATCAATCTTCCTGAAACATTGAATTTAATCTTCATTTCATCTTAATCAAACCTTTACACATGCTCTGCTGATACCTGAGTGAGAGTTCTGGGTTACTTTTTCTTATTTTTGGATAGCTCTGTTATAGATGCAAAAGAAAACGAGGAGTTCCCGCTCCTCAGTGCTTCTCAATTTTTTTTTTATCCTTCCTTCTGAAACACTTAATTCAATCTTGATTTCTTCTAATCGAACTTTTCAACCATGCTCTGCTGGTATCCTAGTCCAAGTTCTGGATTCATATTTCACGAGATCTGATAGCGCTTTAATAGGTGTATCAAGAAAGTAAGAGTTTTTGTTCCTCAGTGGTGCTCAATTTTTTATATATTTTTTTCTTTATGATACAGTAAATTAAATAACAATTTCAACTTACTCAAATCTTTACCCATGCTCTGCTGATACCTGAGTGAGAGTTCTGGATTACTTAATCGTGTTTTCCTATTCTGCCATTACAGGTCTATTAGAAATCGAGGAGTTCCCACTCCTAAATGCAACACAATTATTTTTTTCATCAATCTTCCTGAAACATTGAATTTAATCTTCATTTCATCTTAATCAAACCTTTACCCATGCTCTGCTGATACCTGAGTGAGAGTTCTGGGTTACTTTTCCTTATTTTTGGATAGCTCTGTTATAGATGCAAAAGAAAACGAGGAGTTCCGGACCCTCAGTGGTACTCAATTTTTTTTTTATCTTTCCTACTGAAACACTTAATTAAATCTTGATTTCTTCTAATCGAACTTTTCAAACATGCTCTGCTGGTATCCGAGTCAGAGTTCTGGATTCATGTTTTACGAGATCTGATAGCGCTTTAATAGGTGTATTAAGAAAGCAAGAGTTTTTGTTCCTCAGTGGTGCTCAATTTTTTATATTTTTTTTTCTTTATGATACAGTAAATTAAATAACAATTTCAACTTACTCAAATCTTTACCCATGCTCTGCTGATACCTGAGTGAGAGTTCTGGGTTACTTTTTCCTATTTTTAGATAGCTCTGTTATAGGTGCAAAAGAAAACGAGGAGTTCCGGCTCCTCAGTGCATCTCAAATATTTTTTTATCCTTCCTACTGAAACACTAAATTCAATCTTGATTTCTTCTAATCGAACTTTTCAACCATGCTCTGCTGGTATCCTAGTCCAAGTTCTGGGTTCACTGTTCACGAGATCTAATAGCCCTTTAATAGGTGTATCAAGAACCCAAGAGTTTTTGTTCCTGAGTGCTGCTCAATGTTTTATATTTTTTTTCTTTCGGATACAATTAATTATATCTTCATTTCAACTTACTCAAATCTTTACCCATGCTCTGCTGATACCTGAGTGAGAGTTCTGGATTACTTGATCATGTTTTCTTATTCTCCCATTACAGGTCTATTAGGAATCGAAGAGTTCCCACTCCTCAAAGCTACACAATTTTTTTTTTCATCAATCTTCCTGAAACATTGAATTTAATCTTCATTTCATCTTAATCAAACCTTTACCCATGCTCTGCTGATATTTGAGTGAGAGTTCTGGGTTACTTTTTCTTATTTTTAGATAGCTCTGTTATAAGTGCAAAAGAAAACGAGGAGTTCCGGCTCCTCAGTGCAACTCAAATATTTGTTTGATCCTTCCTACTGAAACACTAAATTCAATCTTGATTTCTTCTAATCGAACTTTTCAACCATGCTCTGCTGGTATCCTAGTCCAAGTTCTGGATTCATATTTCACGAGATCTGATAGCGCTTTAATAGGTGTATCAAGAAAGTAAGAGTTTTTGTTCCTCAGTGGTGCTCAATTTTTTATATATTTTTTTCTTTATGATACAGTAAATTAAATAACAATTTCAACTTACTCAAATCTTTACCCATGCTCTGCTGATACCTGAGTGAAAGTTCTGGATTACTTAATCGAGTTTTCCTATTCTGCCATTACAGGTCTATTAGAAATCGAGGAGTTCCCACTCCTAAATGCTACACAATTATTTTTTTCATCAATCTTCCTGAAACATTGAATTTAATCTTCATTTCATCTTAATCAAACCTTTACCCATGCTCTGCTGATACCTGAGTGAGAGTTCTGGGTTACTTTTTCTTATTTTTGGATAGCTCTGTTATAGATGCAAAAGAAAACGAGGAGTTCCGGACTCTCAGTGCTACTTAATTTTTTTTTTATCTTTCCTACTGAAACACTTAATTAAATCTTGATTTCTTCTAATCGAACTTTTCAAACATGCTCTGCTGGTATCCGAGTCCAAGTTCTGGATTCATATTTCACGAGATCTGATAGCGCTTTAATAGGTGTATGAAGAAAGCAAGAGTTTTTGTTCCTCAGTGCTGCTCAATTTTTTATATATTTTTTTCTTTATGATACAGTAAATTAAATAACAATTTCAACTTACTCAAATCTTTACCCATGCTCTGCTGATACCTGAGTGAGAGTTCTGGATTATTTAATCGTGTTTTCCTATTCTGCCATTACCGGTCTATTAGAAATCGAGGAGTTCCCACTCCTAAATGCTACACAATTTTTTTTTCATCAATCTTCCTGAAACATTGAATTTAATCTTCATTTCATCTTAATCAAACCTTTACCCATGCTCTGCTGATACCTGAGTGAGAGTTCTGGGTTACTTTTTCTTATTTTTGGATAGCTCTGTTATAGATGCAAAAGAAAACGAGGAGTTCCCGCTCCTCAGTGCTTCTCAATTTTTTTTTTATCCTTCCTTCTGAAACACTTAATTCAATCTTGATTTCTTCTAATCGAACTTTTCAACCATGCTCTGCTGGTATCCTAGTCCAAGTTCTGGATTCATATTTCACGAGATCTGATAGCCCTTTAATAGGTGTATCAAGAAAGTAAGAATTTTTGTTCCTCAGTTGTGCTCAATTTTTTATATATTTTTTTCTTTATGATACAGTAAATTAAATAACAATTTCAACTTACTCAAATCTTTACCCATGCTCTGCTGATACCTGAGTGAGAGTTCTGGATTACTTAATCGTGTTTTCCTATTCTGCCATTACAGGTCTATTAGAAATCGAGGAGTTCCCACTCCTAAATGCTACACAATTATTTTTTTCATCAATCTTCCTGAAACATTGAATTTAATCTTCATTTCATCTTAATCAAACCTTTACCCATGCTCTGCTGATACCTGAGTGAGAGTTCTGGGTTACTTTTTCTTATTTTTGGATAGCTCTGTTATAGATGCAAAAGAAAACGAGGAGTTCCCGCTCCTCAGTGATTCTCAATTTTTTTTTTATCCTTCCTTCTGAAACACTTAATTCAATCTTGATTTCTTCTAATCGAACTTTTCAACCATGCTCTGCTGGTATCCTAGTCCAAGTTCTGGATTCATATTTCACGAGATCTGATAGCCCTTTAATAGGTGTATCAAGAAAGTAAGAGTTTTTGTTCCTCAGTTGTGCTCAATTTTTTATATATTTTTTTCTTTATGATACAGTAAATTAAATAACAATTTCAACTTACTCAAATCTTTACCCATGCTCTGCTGATACCTGAGTGAGAGTTCTGGATTACTTAATCGTGTTTTCCTATTCTGCCATTACAGGTCTATTAGAAATCGAGGAGTTCCCACTCCTAAATGCTACACAATTATTTTTTTCATCAATCTTCCTGAAACATTGAATTTAATCTTCATTTCATCTTAATCAAACCTTTACCCATGCTCTGCTGATACCGGAGTGAGAGTTCTGGGTTACTTTTTCTTATTTTTGGATAGCTCTGTTATAGATGCAAAAGAAAACGAGGAGTTCCGGACCCTCAGTGGTACTCAATTTTTTTTTTATCTTTCCTACTGAAACACTTAATTAAATCTTGATTTCTTCTAATCGAACTTTTCAAACATGCTCTGCTGGTATCCGAGTCCAAGTTCTGGATTCATATTTCACGAGATCTGATAGCGCTTTAATAGGTGTATGAAGAAAGCAAGAGTTTTTGTTCCTCAGTGCTGCTCAATTTTTTATATATTTTTTTCTTTATGATACAGTAAATTAAATAACAATTTCAACTTACTCAAATCTTTACCCATGCTCAGCTGATACCTGAGTGAGAGTTCTGGATTATTTAATCGTGTTTTCCTATTCTGCCATTACAGGTCTATTAGAAATCGAGGAGTTCCCACTCCTAAATGCTACACAATTATTTTTTTCATCAATCTTCCTGAAACATTGAATTTAATCTTCATTTCATCTTAATCAAACCTTTACCCATGCTCTGCTGATATTTTAGTGAGAGTTCTGGGTTACTTTTTCTTATTCTTAGATAGCTCTATTATAGGTGCAAAAGAAAACGAGGAGTTCCGGCTCCTCAGTGCAACTCAAATATTTTTTGATCCTTCCTACTGAAACACTAAATTCAATCTTGATTTCTTCTAATCGAACTTTTCAACCATGCTCTGCTGGTATCCTAGTCCAAGTTCTGGGTTCACAGTTCACGAGATCTAATAGCCCTTTAATAGGTGTATCAAGAACCCAAGAGTTTTTGTTCCTGAGTGCTGCTCAATGTTTTATATTTTTTTTCTTTCGGATACAATTAATTATATCTTCATTTCAACTTACTCAAATCTTTACCCATGCTCTGCTGATACCTGAGTGAGAGTTCTGGATTACTTGATCATGTTTTCTTATTCTCCCATTACAGGTCTATTAGGAATCGAAGAGTTCCCACTCCTCAAAGCTACACAATTTTTTTTTTCATCAATCTTCCTGAAACATTGAATTTAATCTTCATTTCATCTTAATCAAACCTTTACCCATGCTCTGCTGATATTTGAGTGAGAGTTCTGGGTTACTTTTTCTTATTTTTAGATAGCTCTGTTATAAGTGCAAAAGAAAACGAGGAGTTCCGGCTCCTCAGTGCAACTCAAATATTTTTTGATCCTTCCTACTGAAACACTAAATTCAATCTTGATTTCTTCTAATCGAACTTTTCAACCATGCTCTGCTGGTATCCTAGTCCAAGTTCTGGATTCATATTTCACGAGATCTGATAGCGCTTTAATAGGTGTATCAAGAAAGTAAGAGTTTTTGTTCCTCAGTGGTGCTCAATTTTTTATATATTTTTTTCTTTATGATACAGTAAATTAAATAACAATTTCAACTTACTCAAATCTTTACCCATGCTCTGCTGATACCTGAGTGAGAGTTCTGGATTACTTAATCGTGTTTTCCTATTCTGCCATTACAGGTCTATTAGAAATCGAGGAGTTCCCACTCCTAAATGCTACACAATTATTTTTTTCATCAATCTTCCTGAAACATTGAATTTAATCTTCATTTCATCTTATTCAAACCTTTACCCATGCTCTGCTGATACCTGAGTGAGAGTTCTGGGTTACTTTTTCTTATTTTTGGATAGCTCTGTTATAGATGCAAAAGAAAACGAGGAGTTCCGGACTCTCAGTGCTACTTAATTTTTTTTTTATCTTTCCTACTGAAACACTTAATTAAATCTTGATTTCTTCTAATCGAACTTTTCAAACATGCTCTGCTGGTATCCGAGTCCAAGTTCTGGATTCATATTTCACGAGATCTGATAGCGCTTTAATAGGTGTATGAAGAAAGCAAGAGTTTTTGTTCCTCAGTGCTGCTCAATTTTTTATATATTTTTTTCTTTATGATACAGTAAATTAAATAACAATTTCAACTTACTCAAATCTTTACCCATGCTCTGCTGATACCTGAGTGAGAGTTCTGGATTATTTAATCGTGTTTTCCTATTCTGCCATTACAGGTCTATTAGAAATCGAGGAGTTCCCACTCCTAAATGCTACACAATTTTTTTTTCATCAATCTTCCTGAAACATTGAATTTAATCTTCATTTCATCTTAATCAAACCTTTACCCATGCTCTGCTGATACCTGAGTGCGAGTTCTGGGTTACTTTTTCTTATTTTTGGATAGCTCTGTTATAGATGCAAAAGAAAACGAGGAGTTCCCGCTCCTCAGTGCTTCTCAATTTTTTTTTTATCCTTCCTTCTGAAACACTTAATTCAATCTTGATTTCTTCTAATCGAACTTTTCAACCATGCTCTGCTGGTATCCTAGTCCAAGTTCTGGATTCATATTTCACGAGATCTGATAGCCCTTTAATAGGTGTATCAAGAAAGGAAGAGTTTTTGTTCCTCAGTTGTGCTTAATTTTTTATATATTTTTTTCTTTATGATACAGTAAATTAAATAACAATTTCAACTTACTCAAATCTTTACCCATGCTCTGCTGATACCTGAGTGAGAGTTCTGGATTACTTAATCGTGTTTTCCTATTCTGCCATTACAGGTCTATTAGAAATCGAGGAGTTCCGGCTCCTCAGTGCATCTCAAATATTTTTTTATCCTTCCTACTGAAACACTAAATTCAATCTTGATTTCTTCTAATCGAACTTTTCAACCATGCTCTGCTGGTATCCTAGTCCAAGTTTTGGGTTCACAGTTCACGAGATCTAATAGCCCTTTAATAGGTGTATCAAGAACCCAAGAGTTTTTGTTCCTGAGTGCTGCTCAATGTTTTATATTTTTTTTCTTTCGGATACAATTAATTATATCTT
This sequence comes from Conistra vaccinii, assembly GCA_948150665.1. Classification (NCBI taxonomy): domain Eukaryota; kingdom Metazoa; phylum Arthropoda; class Insecta; order Lepidoptera; family Noctuidae; genus Conistra; species Conistra vaccinii. Next base: position 13,863,862 of record OX411324.1, on the reverse strand, counting down.
CATTTCAACTTACTCAAATCTTTACCCATGCTCTGCTGATACCTGAGTGAGAGTTCTGGATTACTTGATCATGTTTTCTTATTCTCCCATTACAGGTCTATTAGGAATCGAAGAGTTCCCACTCCTCAAAGCTACACAATTTTTTTTTTCATCAATCTTCCTGAAACATTGAATTTAATCTTCATTTCATCTTAATCAAACCTTTACCCATGCTCTGCTGATATTTGAGTGAGAGTTCTGGGTTACTTTTTCTTATTTTTAGATAGCTCTGTTATAAGTGCAAAAGAAAACGAGGAGTTCCGGCTCCTCAGTGCAACTCAAATATTTTTTGATCCTTCCTACTGAAACACTAAATTCAATCTTGATTTCTTCTAATCGAACTTTTCAACCATGCTCTGCTGGTATCCTAGTCCAAGTTCTGGATTCATATTTCACGAGATCTGATAGCGCTTTAATAGGTGTATCAAGAAAGTAAGAGTTTTTGTTCCTCAGTGGTGCTCAATTTTTTATATATTTTTTTCTTTATGATACAGTAAATTAAATAACAATTTCAACTTACTCAAATCTTTACCCATGCTCTGCTGATACCTGAGTGAGAGTTCTGGATTACTTAATCGTGTTTTCCTATTCTGCCATTACAGGTCTATTAGAAATCGAGGAGTTCCCACTCCTAAATGCTACACAATTATTTTTTTCATCAATCTTCCTGAAACATTGAATTTAATCTTCATTTCATCTTAATCAAACCTTTACCCATGCTCTGCTGATACCTGAGTGAGAGTTCTGGGTTACTTTTTCTTATTTTTGGATAGCTCTGTTATAGATGCAAAAGAAAACGAGGAGTTCCGGACTCTCAGTGCTACTTAATTTTTTTTTTATCTTTCCTACTGAAACACTTAATTAAATCTTGATTTCTTCTAATCGAACTTTTCAAACATGCTCTGCTGGTATCCGAGTCCAAGTTCTGGATTCATATTTCACGAGATCTGATAGCGCTTTAATAGGTGTATGAAGAAAGCAAGAGTTTTTGTTCCTCAGTGCTGCTCAATTTTTTATATATTTTTTTCTTTATGATACAGTAAATTAAATAACAATTTCAACTTACTCAAATCTTTACCCATGCTCTGCTGATACCTGAGTGAGAGTTCTGGATTATTTAATCGTGTTTTCCTATTCTGCCATTACAGGTCTATTAGAAATCGAGGAGTTCCCACTCCTAAATGCTACACAATTTTTTTTTCATCAATCTTCCTGAAACATTGAATTTAATCTTCATTTCATCTTAATCAAACCTTTACCCATGCTCTGCTGATACCTGAGTGAGAGTTCTGGGTTACTTTTTCTTATTTTTGGATAGCTCTGTTATAGATGCAAAAGAAAACGAGGAGTTCCCGCTCCTCAGTGCTTCTCAATTTTTTTTTTATCCTTCCTTCTGAAACACTTAATTCAATCTTGATTTCTTCTAATCGAACTTTTCAACCATGCTCTGCTGGTATCCTAGTCCAAGTTCTGGATTCATATTTCACGAGATCTGATAGCCCTTTAATAGGTGTATCAAGAAAGGAAGAGTTTTTGTTCCTCAGTTGTGCTCAATTTTTTATATATTTTTTTCTTTATGATACAGTAAATTAAATAACAATTTCAACTTACTCAAATCTTTACCCATGCTCTGCTGATACCTGAGTGAGAGTTCTGGATTACTTAATCGTTTTTTCCTATTCTGCCATTACAGGTCTATTAGAAATCGAGGAGTTCCCACTCCTAAATGCTACACAATTATTTTTTTCATCAATCTTCCTGAAACATTGAATTTAATCTTCATTTCATCTTAATCAAACCTTTACCCATGCTCTGCTGATACCTGAGTGAGAGTTCTGGGTTACTTTTTCTTATTTTTGGATAGCTCTGTTATAGATGCAAAAGAAAACGAGGAGTTCCCGCTCCTCAGTGCTTCTCAATTTTTTTTTTATCCTTCCTTCTGAAACACTTAATTCAATCTTGATTTCTTCTAATCGAACTTTTCAACCATGCTCTGCTGGTATCCTAGTCCAAGTTCTGGATTCATATTTCACGAGATCTGATAGCCCTTTAATAGGTGTATCAAGAAAGTAAGAGTTTTTGTTCCTCAGTTGTGCTCAATTTTTTATATATTTTTTTCTTTATGATACAGTAAATTAAATAACAATTTCAACTTACTCAAATCCTTACCCATGCTCTGCTGATACCTGAGTGAGAGTTCTGGATTACTTAATCGTGTTTTCCTATTCTGCCATTACAGGTCTATTAGAAATCGAGGAGTTCCCACTCCTAAATGCTACACAATTATTTTTTTCATCAATCTTCCTGAAACATTGAATTTAATCTTCATTTCATCTTAATCAAACCTTTACCCATGCTCTGCTGATACCTGAGTGAGAGTTCTGGGTTACTTTTTCTTATTTTTGGATAGCTCTGTTATAGATGCAAAAGAAAACGAGGAGTTCCCGCTCCTCAGTGCTTCTCAATTTTTTTTTTATCCTTCCTTCTGAAACACTTAATTCAATCTTGATTTCTTCTAATCGAACTTTTCAACCATGCTCTGCTGGTATCCTAGTCCAAGTTCTGGATTCATATTTCACGAGATCTGATAGCCCTTTAATAGGTGTATCAAGAAAGTAAGAGTTTTTGTTCCTCAGTTGTGCTCAATTTTTTATATATTTTTTTCTTTATGATACAGTAAATTAAATAACAATTTCAACTTACTCAAATCTTTACCCATGCTCTGCTGATACCTGAGTGAGAGTTCTGGATTACTTAATCGTGTTTTCCTATTCTGCCATTACAGGTCTATTAGAAATCGAGGAGTTCCCACTCCTAAATGCTACACAATTATTTTTTTCATCAATCTTCCTGAAACATTGAATTTAATCTTCATTTCATCTTAATCAAACCTTTACCCATGCTCTGCTGATACCGGAGTGAGAGTTCTGGGTTACTTTTTCTTATTTTTGGATAGCTCTGTTATAGATGCAAAAGAAAACGAGGAGTTCCGGACCCTCAGTGGTACTCAATTTTTTTTTTATCTTTCCTACTGAAACACTTAATTAAATCTTGATTTCTTCTAATCGAACTTTTCAAACATGCTCTGCTGGTATCCGAGTCAGAGTTCTGGATTCATGTTTTACGAGATCTGATAGCGCTTTAATAGGTGTATTAAGAAAGCAAGAGTTTTTATTCCTCAGTGGTGCTCAATTTTTTATATTTTTTTTTCTTTATGATACAGTAAATTAAATAACAATTTCAACTTACTCAAATCTTTACCCATGCTCTGCTGATACCTGAGTGAGAGTTCTGGGTTACTTTTTCCTATTTTTAGATAGCTCTGTTATAGGTGCAAAAGAAAACGAGGAGTTCCGGCTCCTCAGTGCATTTCAAATATTTTTTTATCCTTCCTACTGAAACACTAAATTCAATCTTGATTTCTTCTAATCGAACTTTTCAACCATGCTCTGCTGGTATCCTAGTCCAAGTTCTGGGTTCACAGTTCACGAGATCTAATAGCCCTTTAATAGGTGTATCAAGAACCCAAGAGTTTTTGTTCCTGAGTGCTGCTCAATGTTTTATATTCTTTTTCTTTCGGATACAATTAATTATATCTTCATTTCAACTTACTCAAATCTTTACCCATGCTCTGCTGATACCTGAGTGAGAGTTCTGGATTACTTGATCATGTTTTCTTATTCTCCCATTACAGGTCTATTAGGAATCGAAGAGTTCCCACTCCTCAAAGCTACACAATTTTTTTTTTCATCAATCTTCCTGAAACATTGAATTTAATCTTCATTTCATCTTAATCAAACCTTTACCCATGCTCTGCTGATATTTGAGTGAGAGTTCTGGGTTACTTTTTCTTATTTTTAGATAGCTCTGTTATAAGTGCAAAAGAAAACGAGGAGTTCCGGCTCCTCAGTGCAACTCAAATATTTGTTTGATCCTTCCTACTGAAACACTAAATTCAATCTTGATTTCTTCTAATCGAACTTTTCAACCATGCTCTGCTGGTATCCTAGTCCAAGTTCTGGATTCATATTTCACGAGATCTGATAGCGCTTTAATAGGTGTATCAAGAAAGTAAGAGTTTTTGTTCCTCAGTGGTGCTCAATTTTTTATATATTTTTTTCTTTATGATACAGTAAATTAAATAACAATTTCAACTTACTCAAATCTTTACCCATGCTCTGCTGATACCTGAGTGAGAGTTCTGGATTACTTAATCGTGTTTTCCTATTCTGCCATTACAGGTCTATTAGAAATCGAGGAGTTCCCACTCCTAAATGCTACACAATTATTTTTTTCATCAATCTTCCTGAAACATTGAATTTAATCTTCATTTCATCTTAATCAAACCTTTACCCATGCTCTGCTGATACCTGAGTGAGAGTTCTGGGTTACTTTTTCTTATTTTTGGATAGCTCTGTTATAGATGCAAAAGAAAACGAGGAGTTCCGGACTCTCAGTGCTACTTAATTTTTTTTTTATCTTTCCTACTGAAACACTTAATTAAATCTTGATTTCTTCTAATCGAACTTTTCAAACATGCTCTGCTGGTATCCGAGTCCAAGTTCTGGATTCATATTTCACGAGATCTGATAGCGCTTTAATAGGTGTATGAAGAAAGCAAGAGTTTTTGTTCCTCAGTGCTGCTCAATTTTTTATATATTTTTTTCTTTATGATACAGTAAATTAAATAACAATTTCAACTTACTCAAATCTTTACCCATGCTCTGCTGATACCTGAGTGAGAGTTCTGGATTATTTAATCGTGTTTTCCTATTCTGCCATTACAGGTCTATTAGAAATCGAGGAGTTCCCACTCCTAAATGCTACACAATTTTTTTTTCATCAATCTTCCTGAAACATTGAATTTAATCTTCATTTCATCTTAATCAAACCTTTACCCATGCTCTGCTGATACCTGAGTGAGAGTTCTGGGTTACTTTTTCTTATTTTTGGATAGCTCTGTTATAGATACAAAAGAAAACGAGGAGTTCCCGCTCCTCAGTGCTTCTCAATTTTTTTTTTATCCTTCCTTCTGAAACACTTAATTCAATCTTGATTTCTTCTAATCGAACTTTTCAACCATGCTCTGCTGGTATCCTAGTCCAAGTTCTGGATTCATATTTCACGAGATCTGATAGCGCTTTAATAGGTGTATCAAGAAAGTAAGAGTTTTTGTTCCTCAGTCCTGCTCAATTTTTTATATATTTTTTTCTTTATGATACAGTAAATTAAATAACAATTTCAACTTACTCAAATCTTTACCCATGCTCTGCTGATACCTGAGTGAGAGTTCTGGATTACTTAATCGTGTTTTCCTATTCTGCCATTACAGGTCTATTAGAAATCGAGGAGTTCCCACTCCTAAATGCTACACAATTATTTTTTTCATCAATCTTCCTGAAACATTGAATTTAATCTTCATTTCATCTTAATCAAACCTTTACCCATGCTCTGCTGATACCGGAGTGAGAGTTCTGGGTTACTTTTTCTTATTTTTGGATAGCTCTGTTATAGATGCAAAAGAAAACGAGGAGTTCCGGACCCTCAGTGGTACTCAATTTTTTTTTTATCTTTCCTACTGAAACACTTAATTAAATCTTGATTTCTTCTAATCGAACTTTTCAAACATGCTCTGCTGGTATCCGAGTCAGAGTTCTGGATTCATGTTTTACGAGATCTGATAGCGCTTTAATAGGTGTATTAAGAAAGCAAGAGTTTTTGTTCCTCAGTGGTGCTCAATTTTTTATATTTTTTTTTCTTTATGAGACAGTAAATTAAATAACAATTTCAACTTACTCAAATCTTTACCCATGCTCTGCTGATACCTGAGTGAGAGTTCTGGGTTACTTTTTCCTATTTTTAGATAGCTCTGTTATAGGTGCAAAAGAAAACGAGGAGTTCCGGCTCCTCAGTGCATCTCAAATATTTTTTTATCCTTCCTACTGAAACACTAAATTCAATCTTGATTTCTTCTAATCGAACTTTTCAACCATGCTCTGCTGGTATCCTAGTCCAAGTTCTGGGTTCACAGTTCACGAGATCTAATAGCCCTTTAATAGGTGTATCAAGAACCCAAGAGTTTTTGTTCCTGAGTGCTGCTCAATGTTTTATATTTTTTTTCTTTCGGATACAATTAATTATATCTTCATTTCAACTTACTCAAATCTTTACCCATGCTCTGCTGATACCTGAGTGAGAGTTCTGGATTACTTGATCATGTTTTCTTATTCTCCCATTACAGGTCTATTAGGAATCGAAGAGTTCCCACTCCTCAAAGCTACACAATTTTTTTTTTCATCAATCTTCCTGAAACATTGAATTTAATCTTCATTTCATCTTAATCAAACCTTTACCCATGCTCTGCTGATATTTGAGTGAGAGTTCTGGGTTACTTTTTCTTATTTTTAGATAGCTCTGTTATAAGTGCAAAAGAAAACGAGGAGTTCCGGCTCCTCAGTGCAACTCAAATATTTGTTTGATCCTTCCTACTGAAACACTAAATTCAATCTTGATTTCTTCTAATCGAAATTTTCAACCATGCTCTGCTGGTATCCGAGTCCAAGTTCTGGATTCATATTTCACGAGATCTGATAGCGCTTTAATAGGTGTATCAAGAAAGTAAGAGTTTTTGTTCCTCAGTTGTGCTCAATTTTTTATATATTTTTTTCTTTATGATACAGTAAATTAAATAACAATTTCAACTTACTCAAATCTTTACCCATGCTCTGCTGATACCTGAGTGAGAGTTCTGGATTACTTAATCGTGTTTTCCTATTCTGCCATTACAGGTCTATTAGAAATCGCGGAGTTCCCACTCCTAAATGCTACACAATTATTTTTTTCATCAATCTTCCTGAAACATTGAATTTAATCTTCATTTCATCTTAATCAAACCTTTACCCATGCTCTGCTGATACCTGAGTGAAAGTTCTGGGTTACTTTTTCTTATTTTTGGATAGCTCTGTTATAGATGCATAAGGAAAAAAGGAGTTCCGGCTCCTCAGTGCTTCTTAATTTTTTTTTTATCCGTCCTACAGAAACACTTAATTCAATCTTGATTTCTTCTAATCGAACTTTTCAACCATGCTCTGCTGATACCTGAGTGGGAGTTCTGGGTTCATGTTTCATGATTTCTGATAGCTTTGTTATAGATGCATCAGAAAATGAGGAGTTCCGGCTCTTCATTGCTAATGAAATTGGTTTTTGATCCTGCTAACTTAAACACTGAATGCAATCTCGATTTCTCCTAACCTATCTTTCTCACAAGGCGCTGTTAATAATTTTGTGAGACTTCTGCTTTCATATAGTTTTTTTACTGTTACTTGGATCGTGGTTAGTAATCATAGCTGGAAGAATTTACGAAAATCCACAAATTATGTAATTCACGGCTATTTTTCCAAAATGAGTCTCTTTTTCTAGTAACCGATCAATATTTTTGTTTTATTTTTTTGTAGGTTTAGGTCAGCAGAACTCTTTCGGAAAAGTATAAGGAACTATAGACCTCACCACTGTGCACCTAAATCAGTTTTAAAATTTTAATTTTGGAGAAAATGATCTGCTACCGGAAGTTAGCAGAGCATATTTTCATTTGACTTTTTTCAGGCAAATAAGCCAGAACTATTTTTTTTAAGTATAAGGAACTCTAGAACTCACCCGCATGCCAATAGAACTCACATTTTTTTGGGCTCTGCTGGGAAATGATCTGCCAAGTTCACCCACATATAGATCATTAAGGCGACGATAACCGACTTTTATTGATTTTAATCTGAAGATCACGTCTAAACGAATAGTTATAGTGATTTGAAAAAAAAAAATGTTTAATTAGAGCAATTTCTTAATAACATAACACGTTCAGTGCCGGGAGCCCTCCTGAAGGGTTCACCTAATCGCATATGGGATGCCGGGAACCCTCGCGGAGGGCTCTTTTTAAACGTAAGTTTCCCTTAGCGAGTACAGCATTATAAACCAAGAAAATCAAATCTGAAGTATATTTTCTCTCTCGAAGGCCAAGAAACTCTCATGTACACGAGGCCAAAGAGTACCCTATCGGTGAGGTCATCAGCCTTCTTGACGAGGCTCTTCTCCTCTTCTTTCTCGGGCTGCAGATAACGAGTGGGCCAGGTGATCTGCTCGCGCACCGGCTTGCTCAACAACTCCAGGTGAATGTTGGACTGGTCTTCTTCATCACTAAAACAGCAAGAATGGGTTAAAGAAAATCAAATATGATCTAGTATGTTCACCAATACGTCAATTGCGTGTAGTCAAACTCAATGAAACGACAGGTATAATGTCACCATATACATACATAATCAGCCTATTAATGTTCCCACTGCTGGGACACAGGCCTCCACTCTGTGAGAGGGAGTGGGCTGTAATCTACCAATTTTGCATGGTATGTTTTTATCCTAGCTACGCTAAACATGTTTGTGCCAGATAAATTTGTATTTAACACCATTGTATACCCTGTTTTACGCAAATAAATATCTTAGCATAAGCGTAATCAGCCTATAATGTTCCCACTGCTGGGACAGGCCTCCCCTCGATGAGAGGGAGTGGGCCGTAATGCACCATGCGGGCCCAGTGCGGGTTGGTAGATGTCACATGTCTTCGAATTCTTGGTTCTAAGACATGCCGGTTTCCTCACGATGTTTTCCTTCACCGTTTCGAGAGCAGTGGTGATGAAATTATTTACACAAAGTAAAACGCCTGCTTGGGTTCGAACCCACGACCTTCAACTCGTAAGTCGAGGCCGTTAGCACTGGGCCACCACTGCTCTTAATGTAATGTCACCAATAACCAAATAATAGCAAACAATAATAAATAATAATATAATAGCTTTACAAAGAAGCCTTGACCACCAACTCGCCTGGAAGTCTTGTTTTCAAAGTTGGTGCTTACACCTGCTATGTCAATAGTTCAACGGGTGTGACTCGAACTATACATGACCTGTCGGTTTCCACCGCGCCTTATTAGATACAGCCTATTACTCAATTATTTCACCTGCAGTCGTTTTGAATAAAAATAAATCATTAAAAGGCCTATTTTGGAATTTTTATCGGCCTTTTGAGGTTCTGGTCTGTTAAATACCTGGGGCTATATTCCACGTCAGTGTCCGAATCCAACTCTCTGTTTATGTACAGACATTTTCTAGCAGATATCTGCGGCTCTTTCACCATTCGTCGTGGTAGTTTCACTGAAACAAATATTTTTATATGATCTAAAGCAACTAAGCAAAACTACAACTATAACAAATAGAACAACAGCAGATTAACATTAAAGGGATAGGTAATAAAAAATATATAATTACAAAGACGAATGTAGCTTTTAATACCTTTAATTGTTTCAGGTTCCTCTTTTTCGGTAACAGTTTTGGGAATATTCAGTGTAGCACAAACTTTTTCATATAATTTCTTCGGCAGAACTTCTGCTAACGCCTTACTTTCGTCTTCCTGAAATTGAAGATTAAGTTATATCTTTGTTTTTCTTACCATAATCCTGACTGTTCGTGAGGAAAGTAAGAAAATGCATAAATTAAGCACAGACTAAAAACACTTCGGTCCATAATCTGTTGTAAAAAAAAGCAGAATCTGTAAGATGATGATGCTGTAGGTAGGTATGTAAAACTTACCACTGACTGTGTATACGTATCCATTTTATGAAACACATCATTCCAGTATTTCTTATTATTTCGCATGTAGTTAGATATAAATGAACTTTCGTTAACTTTCCTAAGCTTGCGTGGTTTTCTTTTTCCTTCTACTCGAACGCTATCCATGACTACCGTCACTTCTACAGTTTACGTGGTTGGTTTGTCAATAGGAGCCACATAGATTTAATAAAAACTGTCGTGGTGCGCGCGGCAGTCGCGTCAAGTGATTTCAGTGTTCAACGCTACCGGTGAACAAATCCAGACTATTTCTCTACAGACTACTTTATTGGATAGACATGGCAACCATATATATATTTTATTATGTTGGATTATTCTTGTCCATTCTTGTTGAGTATTTGGTGGTAGGTTGTGGTTGAGCTGTCCATAATACTTAGTTACATTCATACAATCAGATGTAATCCTTGTTTCTTCAAGCTACCTTTACATAGGCTACCTGTTACCGAGAAGCGAGTAGGTTGTATAAAATGTGGGTTTACTATAGTAGGTACACGTCTGCCTAACCGATTCTTAATTACAGGCGTCATGTTAAGTTATATAATATTTCACAGGTTTTCTTTGCGACTAATTTTAAAATATTAGACAACAAGCCAGTTTGTAAGCATGTACGTACAGTCTCTAACAATTACGTATCTTTTGGGTATTGTTTCTTTGATATCGGTATAAGGAAGATAGTGTGTTTACGTTGTTTTGAAACAGTGTAATGTAAAGTCAGGTTAATTATTTGTTATTTAAATTGACTAATAACTTTTTATCGTGTACTTATTCAAATCACAATTGTCATTTTTGACAGTTGTATGAAATGGGTATAACATTGATGTAGTGTTAATTTTCTAAAAAAAAATCCTTTCTCTGGCTGTACATTATTTGTAGAGTAGAGACGCATTACTTAAAATATTTATCTAATATACAGGTCCCTACCAAACGCAGTATAAAATTCCTCCTTCCGTACGCCATTGTTAACTCTGTGGCTTGTTGACGCGTTTCCATGGGCACCACATAAGCATGAGGCTATGCCTACCACATCACGATATCCATTTGCAACCTTCGGTTTTTAATCTTTAAAAATAAATATAGCGCTGATTTACATACATATAAAAATCATACCAAACTATGACAAAAAAAATTCCAAGTTGTTTAAACGAAACTGAGCCTTAACTTTGAATGAGAATGCATCTTGTTTAGTTTTTGAATACACACTTTGCTTAGTCCAAAATGATGCACTTGATGATAACCAGTATCTTATTTTTTTTCGTTTACAATAGTCTATACGGCATTTGGAACTCAACACGTGTACCGAAGTTATATGGTTGTTTTGAACGGAGAGAAAAATAAAAAACATATATAACGCGGGTGTATATTTCAACGTGTAAGATTTAGTAGTGCAGTGTCGTGTAGTTTGATCAATAGTCGCTACTCGCTCGCCCCCAGTCGCCCCTCGCTGCTACCAACCCACTCTTGTATGGGTTTTCGTAAATGTGTTGTATGATAATAATTCAATGTGTCGCTTTTGTCAAGAACTTATATTTGAGCGCTAAGCAGTCATTGTTATTTAACAGTGGGTTCTCCAATAACATGCGAGTAGGAGTCCTGCAGTATTAAATTTTGTGATCATTCAATTTCATTAAGGACGACATTACCATAATATTTAAATAGACTAAAACTTATATGATCTGGGTAGAAGTAGGTAGTTGTTGGTGCTCATTATACTTGTCAATTTTTTTACCTATTTCGATATTTAATTAACCGCGAGAGCTTCTTACATTTCGGCAGAAATTATTTATACAGGTAAATACTCGAACTGAATGCAATAATTTACCTCAAAGCATTTTATCATTTCTTATCAGAAAATGTTGCTACATCGCAACAGACCCAAAGTAAATTAACTTGAAAAGTAGTTTATATAACATAGAAACAGAATCAAAAGATGAATGAACTCTTTACGTAGAAGTTGGCAAGTTTATTCAGACTGTGCAGTTGTGTCAGATTTCACGGGAACTGGCGCTTAACACAATATTATGGAATGGCAAAACGTCAACTTAGCATAACACTGTTTAACTTCGTCGGCGATAGTAAAATTGGAATAAAAGTTACAGCCTGTGCTACGATGACTAAGACTTTAATACTTATTCTATAACAACTAGTGTCCTCAATTTGTGCTAATTATAATGAAAATACCAATTAAACGCTTACATTGTTTATTCAGACACAATTATAAACCAGTAAATCGTTTCTTGGGCGCTTCAATAAATAATTTATCGTCTCCAAGTTCTTTACAAACTGAATTGCTTTTCGCTTGTAGGTATCGATAAGTTTAAAGTGAGACGCTTTTGCTCTGTTATATTGAAAATATGCAAGTACTTGTTGTAGCTGTGTCGGTTACTGAGTCGCTTGTTGACGCCGACCAGCGGCATTGTTATTGTGAAATCATACAATAATTGATAAAGTAAAATTTATAAACGTAAACTGCTTTATTGTTGTTGGTTGTTTTGTCTTTATATCTTGATTTCAAAAGCCACTCCTGTCACTTCGTGGCGACATCGACAAGATTATGTTTAATTAACTGAACATCGCGATCGCTTTGTTTCATGATTTGTCAAGGTATTTTGTTTTTAGAAGAATCTTTACAGAGTTCGAGCTATTTCGTGGAAAACTTCCTTCTTTTCACAAAAAAAGGAAATCTTTAAGAAGCTAGCCAAAATTATAAAGCAAAATTAAAATTAAAATTAAATATTTGTTTATTGATGGCAACTAGGCCCAATTGTTAGTAACATTGTTCTTAAAAACTATTGTTAGTAAACAAACAAAGAAACAAAAACCAAATAAAATTAAAAATTAAAAAATTGTAAGGTTAGCTGTGGGGTCTTCTGACCAGCACCTCCACAGCGTGCGACAGTGCTAAGTATTACATAGAAAGTTAGAACGACCAATTATTCAATAAACAGACAATACACATTTTATCTTAGCTCTCGTAACACGCTTTTCATTTAATAAAACAATAATAAAATTATACGTCGACACGAGTAATGTTATGCTAAATGCCGCCACGCTAGGAATGCGATGAGTCGCGTCGCGTTGCTTCGTGTCGTGTCGCCTCTCCTCGCATCGTCACGCTGACGACTTAATAAGTTAACTTGTTACGGGACTTGTGTAAATTTACCTTAACACCCAATATACCCGAGCACACCCGTCCCTACATTATTCTTAGCTAACGATGTAATTTATATCATTGCTTAGTATATGTTTGTGACTTCAGTAATTTGTTAAATTTTTATTTTGTGTTTCCTGAATCAGCGTTTTAATGTGAGAGTTCTTACTGAGCATAACGACTCAAAAAAAAACAAAAATTTGCAGCCATGACTATAATAGCTACTTAGTATATTTATTAAAATCTCTTAGGTCAGTTAGAATTTAAACTATTACTATGTTTTTTCAATAAATTATTTGCGAGGTAACAGAATCAGTTGGTATCTTTCAGTATCAAGTTCCCTGAAAAAGTTTATCGCATAATGTTACATATACTACATCCAACTTTCTTCGTAAACAGATACCGTATAGCAAACAAGAACAAATGAATAGAGTTTAGCGAGTAACCGCAAAGATACATCTAGTAATTTGTGATCTCCGTCAGCAGTTTATACTCACGCCTGGTTCAATTAGACCTACATATTGTTTATATTGGCGCGGAGATATATTCTGTTAAACCTTTATTGAACGCTGAATACGAAACTTCAGTAATTAGAAACTTAATAATAATTTATTCGAAGCAGAAGGTTTAGCAATGGTTTAGAAAATACAATAAATTATCCAACCTATAGTTTTATTGTGTAAGTAAAATCAAAATTTTCATCCGTGAGTAGTTTCAGTAATTTAGGATGTTCGTTTATAACTCGGTTAAGTGAATTCTGCCGTCTCATTGTTATTTCTCTGATTTCTTTACTTTCAGACAGCTTTACTTGAGGTTCAGATTCCGTTATTTTTGGTTTTTCGGTCAAATTCCCTATACACGGACAGATAAAGTCAATAGAAGTATCCTCTTGACTCGAACATTGTGTCCCTACGGTGTGATAGGGCTCCTTGGTCGCGGCAAAAGGTAATTCTTGGGTAGTCATGATCATGGGATCAATAAGATCAGGTGCTGCGTCTTCTTTAGGTGGTTTACCAAGTATGGTTTTGACATTCCGATATTTTTCTTCAGTAAAATCCAAGTAAGAAACCAACCACGGGAAAGCGTATTTATTAGCCCAATCTTTACATCGTCTTACGGGACAGTCTCGAAGAATCTCAATGTTATCCATGAGTAAAGGCTCAAAAGAAGAGTCGCTTTTAACTTCAGTGGGTGTTTTGATATCAGGTGTTATTGTGGATTCACTTGGGGAAGAGGTAGATAAAAGTGTTATAGGTGAAGGGGAGTGCTTCACACATTTGCAATACTGTGATTCGAGAAATGCCCTTACCTCGTCCATTCTGCCACATTTGGCATAAATAAACTTCCTCTGAAGTCTCATATACGGCAGATCGACATCCGAAGCTAGAGTCTCTGTACTGCCATAACTCGGTGGAACCGGATCTGACAGATCACCCTCGATTACAAATGGCTCTTTATCACAGACATTTTCTTTTGATTCAGGCTTTTCAAATTTTAAAATACCCTGATCGTCTTGATCTACCAAAATAGAGGTCGTGTGTAACGGTGTCTTTTGCATTTCATTTAACTGTAAGACAACCATTTTTTCCAGATCAAGTAAGAATGTTGTCTGTTCAGGCAGTAATTTTAAACTAAAACTGACAAATTTCAAAAACAACTGCAATATTTTTTTAATTTTCTCTTCCCATTCTTTATTAATTTCAGAAATTTGTGTTTCCCGAGCTTTGTATGCGTCTATAATATCTTGACGTTCCTTGATTTTTTGAAGTTTTTCTGCTATTTCAGTGGTTTGAATACTTTCAAGAATAAATTTTCTGATTCTACATTTTTTTCTTTCTGTACTCATAATATACATAGTACTAGTAATATTCTGTGCTTCTAACTGTTTGTAAAATGCTTTCAGTGCATCATTTCTTTCATAAATTGCTTTATTAATGAGCTTGTTATTTCTGTAAATTTCATTATCTAAAAGAAGCTTATAGTAATGAGTAATTTTTTTGACTTCGCTGTCGTATCTTTTTTGTAACACTTCTTCCAAAATAACCTTTTCTTTTTTTAAATTCTCTTTTATTTCTACATTTAGATCGCTTATAATATTAGCGTGAGCAGTAAGCAGCACGTTTTGGACTTCTGACCGTAAGTGATCTTCAAGTTCTTGCAGACTTTTTTCAAAGAATACATTTACTTCTTTCATTAAAATCTTACTTTTATTTTTTAGAATATCGTGATAAATGGCCTTCACTTTTTTTACTGTTGCAGATTTTTCATGTTCCATGATATAATTCCAAGCAGCATCATTTTCTTTAATTTTACCATTCATATATTTTAAGAATATGGCATGCTCTCGATCCAAGATGGCATCGCCTATTTTAAGAATACCTTGGTGGGTCGTACCTCTAGTTATTTTAGATGTAAAGGGTGGCTTCAAATCTAATACGCCTATCAACAAGTCACTTGGTGATATCCATTCATCGTTCTCCTTCCGTGATACTTCTACATCTTGTTCAAGTGTTTCGGTTACGGGTCTTTTATAATCACATTTGTCATCGGGCAAATAAGTTTGTGCATATATGCTAGTTACACATTCGCCTTTCTTAATCGTTCGAAAAACATCGGTTTTCTTCATAGTCAAAAATATTTGTAAAAAAATTATTAATGCAAATGTCACATTTCTATAATTTCGTTTTAAAAAGAGAGACTACAAAAAAAAAGTATTTTATCATTACTTAAAAGTAAACATTGAGCTGTATTTCGCAAAGAGTCTGTATAAGTTAAATTATTATTAAAAATATTATTTTACTAGATAAATTCCTGTTCGTACCATCAGTGGGATGATGGATGTGAGACGAACGGGAATACACAAAAAATCTCAATGTCAAAAAAAAAATTCTTTTGCCAAAGGGAAAGGGAAAGGAAGGCCTTTACCCAGCAGTGGGACATTACGGGCGAAATAGATAAATAGAAATGTAGCACTATGTCGCTTTAGTGGGGATCAGGACACCCAAACGCATGCCCGACATGGAATTCTGACCGGCGGGTCCTAGTTGATACAATCGGGCAAGATTTCTTTTCGGTTATACTGGTAGAGTCGACGGCGCGCGGAGAGGGCCATCTGCGTGGAGTTGTGCTCCAGAAGGACTCCGCAGATCGGGTGAGAGCCAATCCTGAACGCAGATTTCAAACGCAGTGGAGGTCCAGACATATTGTGCTTTAGGCGTACGTAAGCGGGAAGGATTTGTTTTTTATGTGTTGTACTATCAACATAAGGTGTAAGTTATTATTTTTAAATTTTGGAGTTGATGACAATTCCTGACACTACAAAACCTAAATATTATTACGTGCGAAATAAAACGAAAGCAAACGTACCTACATTATTTTATAGCTTTAAAACGGTTTAAAACGGCCATAGGAAGCTTAACTAAGCAGGTGGTTAATGAGTTTTCTGGCACTTTCAAAATAACAGCTTGGTATTCAAATAGGCGAACGTGTCGACGGCCTACCTGTGATTAGCGGTGGTGATGTAAAGCGGCCTGGAGCCCCCGCCGCTAGATTTAATTAAATACTTCCTTGTACCACCCACCTACCTACTATTTCACTTTATCTACTGCTCGCTTTATTGCTCTCTGACGCTACATTGTAAACGTTTAGCGCTGCTCATGAATATGAGGATATTCCTCCGTCAATACACGAATAACCGCCGTAAATAGCATTTATAGTTAAAACGGTCAATTTTACAGAGCGGATTGCACGTTCTCCGAGCATGTGATAATAAATTACGGACATATCTCGACTTCATTCTCATTACGGATGCGGCAATGTCCGTCGGAGTTTTGTCATAATTCAGTCTCGGTTGAAATTATTTCCGTTGGGTCTGATGAGAAAACTAGAGGTGGAGAGCTCGAAATGTAAGTATTCGCGCAACAAGCCGTGGAATAACGACGGGGCATATTTCATTCTTAACGAAGTTAAATTTCCGGGAAGGTCCTGTAAGAGCGTGCGTAACTCTGATAAAAGGCTACACCGCCACAATACCGATTCCGTGTTTGTGTGACATTTTGGAAATGATAAATACACAATACCCTAATAGAATATTAGTGATTTACATTCTCCATGTTTCATATATTCTCATACAGTACCGGATTTGTGGATACTTATTTAATTATGTATTTATACCTATAAGAAAAACTGAAAACAAAGTTAAAAGTTATAGCTGTCTAAAAGTTGGCAAACGTTTGACGTGCTTACAATAAAACAACGACCATAATTCAGAAAGTGGGAACAAGTTGGATTGTTTTCTACACATCATATCGGCAAATAAATCTTTCGGCCGCTTATCTGCCGTCAAACTTAATTCTCATGCATAATTCATCGCGTCGATTTCACGTGAAGAGGGAAAGTTGCTCAACTCTGAACAACAACCGGTGAGCTGACAGCCCACTGATAGTCGCTCCTGGACTTTACTTACTTATAATGTTGAGTATCTTTCTGCACAATCGACATGTGTGTTTACCCTATGCAGTTTGTTGCATATACGTACGAAAACTTGCTAAACAAACAAAAATGTTATTTTCTATCTGTATCACACTCAGTATCACACATAATAATGCTACAAAAACCAACGTAGGAAATTGCTTTGTTGTTATTACCTATTGTATACCATTATTATTTTTTTAAATAAATCGTATTTCATTAATAAGTCCTAATTTATAAGAAACTAGGTTCCGCCAGCGGCTTCGCCCGCGTGATAAACTTATAAATTATAGCTTACCATATTATGCATGTAAACCTTCCTCTAGATTCACTCTATCTATTAAAAAACCGCATCATTTTCCGTTGCGTAGTTTTAAAGATCTAAGCATACATAGGGACAGACAGCGGGAAGCGACTTTGTTTTATACTATGTAGTGATAACAGTAATGTTTTATAAGCAAATAAAATACGAGCTCCAGTAGTAAATACAGACAGTGGCTGGTCCTCGGCCAGGCAACGCGCCGCTCGCCGCGTCATACCGCAGACATCCAGCACAATATTTCATACTTACAGAAAACAAGTTAGTGGAATAGTTGTGAGAAAACACAGCGTGCCGCTAACAGATAAAGAAGCTCCACACGACATTCCCTCCGCAAACAGACGCACAACACTTTAGTTCGACTAAACTTTTCAAGATATTTTGTTCATCTTCTTATGTAAATTGGCATGTCGGATGATGTATTTTTTGTTAATAAAAAGTTCTTTAATTGAAATAATTTTTATTTATTCATCGTTTATTTTATTGCAACGCGTAAACCGACTGGCGAAAATGAGATTTTGGGAGTCATTCCCACTTGTTAGTTACACTTGACGTGAAACTATCCTATCACAAGCAGGTACCTATGTCTTAGAGGTACGGTGGATTAATATCAAAATCATTCTAATACAATGCAACTCACACACTCTTCCTTGTCATCTTAGAAAAATGGAGTTTCGCTTTTCTACCATTCATATCATACACATTTCGTAACAGCACAAATTATAAATCTGCATTATAGCTTTAAAAGAAAAAAATAAAAAAAATGTGCAAACAGTGATGCGTCACTAATTGTGTTTCACTGAGGAACCGGATCGCTATGTTTTGGAGTAGTTCCGACAAATTGGATATTGCGAATGAGTGATCAGGTGGAGAGCGCGCGAGGTGACGCCGTGGAATCAATTCCACGTCACCATAACAACGCTATGTCACACTAAAATGGCATATTGTGTAAATGCATAAAAAAACATGTTTTAAAGTGATATTTAATTGTTTGGATGTGCTAGTCTAGATACTCTAGATGGACTTAGAACAGAGTAAAATAAATATAGAAAATCTACTTTTTCTGCAGCTAACTATATTACTAGTATTTAATTTTATTATACTTCTCAGAAAATGTGTCTCACCACTTGCCACATATCTCAAAAAAATAAGCAAAATAAAGGAGAATCGGTGAATTAAATCCTAGTTGAGATTTAGGCATCACCGGGGTCATCTTTATTCAGGCATAAGAAATATGGTGTGAAAATCCCATTACGAAATATATGCAAAAATATATTTATATTGAACGATATACCTTTAAAAAAAATCCTTCGGAAACATCGTTTTCAGATAACCTACAGTAGTATAATACCTAGAGATTATCATAAGGTTAAAGTTACCTTTATAAAAAAGGCACGAGAACGGGTAGTCCCGGTAATCACTAGTTATGTGTCAGCCAGCGGACGCTACGCCGGAATATAACGTGCCGTTAATTTTTACAAATTCTACGTCTGTTCCTTCAAAAGTACCTACTACTATAAACTGTAAGTAATTTAAAAGTACGAAAACTCATGCAATGTCTTGTCTAAACGAATCATTAAGCGTCATGGTTGTCAATTAACCAAAGCCAGTAAATAGCTTAGAAATAAGAATCAGAATCATTTATTTACAAAGTATACCTACCTAGGTCACAAAAAGGTAAAAGTACTATTACATAATTATCTAATTTAATCCAGTATATTCTACCGTGTGGCATGCTTTAAATAAAAAAAAAAATGAATCAATAAGAATTTATAAAAAAATAATTTTTAATTCAAACAGTGTAATATTTCCAAAACTATTCCATAGTAGTATTAAGGAATAGTTTAATCAGCTTAACATAGCGCAGGTTTTTACAGCTCAAAACTGAAATAACAATACCATGTTTGGAAAAAGCTTTGCAAACATGTCTTCCTAAATAGTGAGCCTTGTATTGGAATGTATGTATGTATTGATACGTGCGGTGTATTTGTTTGTTTACGTCATTTGAATTCAGTGCGCCAACTCACACGGAAGAGTTTTACTATTTGTCCTGCACCGGACTGACACACGGAATTGTAAATTTTATCGTCTGTTTCTTAACTTGGACTTTGCAGTCGCCATTTTATTTGGTGAGTAGGAGATTTGGTTGTGAACATAAGTTCACCCAGACTACTTGCTGAAACAGAGTTATCCTCCTGTAAAGTTTACGTTTTCGTTTTTAAGTAGACTTTGCTGTGGTGACGATGAAACACGCTTGCCTATACGAAGCCTAAGATTTGAGCATTTGAACTTAAATTTTTAATAAGTCCGGTCCAGATTTCGGCACAGAGTTAATCTCAAAAGTCACAACAGTGGAATAGGCGTCTTACATAAAATCAAAATCCAGTATCAATTTGACCCACATAGGAATCGAACCCTAGACCCCACACACAGTTTCGAGTCCTACAACAATGAACCAGCATTAATAATCTTATACGACTTATTAAACCGTCTCACAATCTTAATACACTGTGCTTAGTCTCCTGAATTCATAATTAACAGTGAATTTCTGTACATATTCAGTGATAAAGTAACCTACACTGTATCACTTACTATCGCGCATACTTACCTATGTTACATTGTACTTTAGATACTAACCTAGCGGTTTCCGTATTTACAGTTATTTACCATGCCGTGCTAACTGCGCCGTGCGCTGGCTGGGTGGTTGCAGCTATTCGGCTACAACTCGTTACTAGGTGTTTATGAATTGTTGCGGTTTTAGCTTAATATACGACTGCGAGATGAGTGTAATCAACGTTTGATTGTATACTGGAACTTTCTGTCAACCGAGAAGTTTGTCTACAGCGTAAACAAAACGTTTGATGATTCCCAACTATCACATTTCTCCTAAATTCACAAGACAATGAGTTGAAAACAATTACGCTATGATATTTTCGTCACAACGTCCGTTCAGTGATTGGCTGCGCAGTGTTATTGCCTCTAGACACGGCACAAGAAGGTGTTGCTTATAATTTCGCCGGTGTAAGATTGCGCAGTAATGTAGGGTAAGGGCTGCTTGAATTGCTGTATTTCCTTAATAGTCTGCATTTACCCTCGCCGACAATTTGTGACAAGAGCGTGAGCTAAATTGTCGCCAAGAGGAAATAAACTAATTTACTTATATACGACATTCATAAACTAGAGCGTTAGTTGAAATACAAAGTGAGCACTGAAAAGTGAATAATAGAATGAAACGGAACAATAAACATGGCTGCTCTTCTTAATTTATTTTTAAGACTGTGACACAAGGGTGGAGGCTAGAGTACCCATTAAGCTAGTTTGAAACACTCTCCATAAACACGTGAAACATTTTCAATGTTCGTGTTTTTCTGCGATCGTAAAACTCTACTGCAGGTCCATACATCCGCAGCGTTCATAAGGAAAAAAATATTTTTAATTTCAAGGAACACGTACACCGTCTTAAATCTTAGCTCACATTAACTAAGACAGTTGTAGTCTCAGAGGTATTTTAATAATGAATTCTTTTAGCAGTCACGTAGTTAATACCGACGTTGCCATTTTAATGAAGGGTGTCATAAAACGTGTCATTGTTGGTGGTAAAGTGTAGACGGAGCACGGAGCAGGCAGCCCGGCGCCCGCGCCTGAGTTTAATGCCTCGCATTAACACTATCGCTCGCGCGGGCCGGATTAGCGGTACACTTTATAAACTTGCATAATATGCATCGCATATTCGCATCGCTTCATGGACACCCACACGTATTAAAGATACATCACTGATTCAGAACAAAGTTTCGTAAGTGTTCACGGGGCGGGGTTTACCGTCTTTAAATGTCAGATTAATTTGGGCGGTAACGGTAAATTAATCTGAATGGCACTTCGGAATATTAATCAGTCCTTTAACGCACCTTGCGATTATGCTCGAAGTGGCCTGGTTCGCTTGTAGAGGCATTTAGCTGCAGATAGATGTGTATGTAAGGATCAAACGTCCGGGGCCCAAATGCTTGCTCGGAATCCGATTCTATCCCAGTGCCCACTGTCCGCAGTTTGGTTGCATTACATTAGATTAGAGACTGCTTGCATTCCTGTTGCTCTAAATTCATCTGATTGTAACAATATGTCTTTGGGAACGATCTGCTGATGTAGCAACTATCACTGTGTTTGTTCTTAGTGCTTATTTAAGATTATTGTTACAGTAGTGTCTTTTAGAGTTATTTCTGTAGGTATCTTTTGTTATCGCTCCAAGAAACTGTATTATGGTAACTATTAAAATGTTGTAATGGGTAAGTAGATATAGTTTAATTATACTCAATGATAACTTAAGTTTTTCATGTTTACTGTTTAGTCACTTAATTGATTAAGCTTTGCTTTGTTTTTAACTTTGAAGCTTTTAAGTACTTATAGATAAATCAATAGTATTTACTTAAAACTACACTTCGCTAATTTTGTTTAAACAACTAAGACACAGGTCATCGAGATAATATTCTTTGTTATTTCAAACGTTCAAAAATAAAAACATCTTAGAGAAAACAAAGCCACAATGTAAAACGGTAAACAACATGAAACAACTTAATACATTTAAGTGAGTGTTTTTAGAAGTTAGTAGTTAGCGTCTGAACGTGTTAATTATATTGGGAGGGGGCTGACGTCTGTGACGTGACCATGACGTGACGCAGGTCCGCTTGAAGACGGTCCGGTCACAGACAATTGAATCATAAAGGTACTCGTGACCCACAACATTAGGACGACGCTTTATTTCGTCTAGGAAGCTCCTTTTTGTTGTTCCTATGTACATTGTAGCTGGTACATTTGGCTCCATTTAGGTGGGTTTAGTCTAGGGGAGCAATGTGGGTTAAGGTTGTCAAGATAGTATTATTGTTGATGCCAGCGGCTACTAGAACAACAGCATCAACAGGACAACCGCTGCACAATGCTCAACAAACACATTGAGACATCAACTTCAGAAGAAACATTTAGGGTCGCGACACATCTGCAGAACGTACGGCGCCGAACGTTTTTCAAGTTCCCTATGACAAATCAGCCGAAATTTACGTCACGTTCATGAGCAAGCGTCACATCACGCGATGTATCGCGACCGAAAGTTCGGCGCGCGTAGTTGAACGTTCGGTGGATCACGGGCGGTGCGGCAAGCGAAGAGCGGTAATTTTCCGTCGCGTACCGCATTGAAGTAAACGCCGCCGACTATTCGGCGCGATTGGTGTGTCATGCCAACTGAATACTACGACCGATAATTCAGTCGCGAAAGGACACATTCTGGCGAATGATTATTTAATGTTTGTTTGTTTGTGTTGTTTCTTTAATGTTTTAATGGTGGTTGTCCTATTTATGATGTTGTTGTAGTAACCGCTGATGCGATGAAACTTGGGCAGCAGTTGTCAAGATTTTAAATGCTTATTTTACCTACTTGAAAAGTTACCGCCATGACAATGTTGACTGTGTCTCTACAATATTATTTATGCTCGCACACAGACGTCATAATATTGGAGCAATAACAGTCAAACTATATTACATTCAAAGTTTAATTTTCATCCCTTCCGCCTATAATTTAAAACGAGAGATGCAATCAGCACACACGAAGTACATTCATCATAACATACGTGATATTCTAACTCGGCTTCCTGTAATAATCCCTACTAGCTTCCGAGTGTCGTAATCAAATCCTGTCGGGCCGAGAGTCCTAATCGAGGCAGACCACGCTCGACCTCCGTCAAATCGGGCTAAGGAACACGACCTGAGTGTCACAGCCACACAGATAACTGCAGTCGATTGTACCCGAGAGCCTCCGACCTCACCCGACCTCTCCCGACCTATCTTCTTGCGCGGATTACTATAACTGCGATACAAATGAAAGAAAAAATATTAATACCTCGTAGCAACTATTTTAATTGGGGTTTTCATTAGCTGAAACATTGGAGCGCACTTAAACCAATTGATTGTGAGTAAACCGCTACAACGCTTCGAGATTGTGAGGGAGAAAATTACTTCCTCTAGTAACAGAATGTAAAATGTATTTCGTAATAAGTTTCATCGAACAAATCAATATAAAGCTCGTAAATAATAAACTCGGTTACGTTTGGGGCATACGCTTCTAAGCAATTGTCTTCTCGTTTTGCTACGAATTTATATTGTCAACGACAGGAGGCGTCGGGCCGCTTAGAGCGTTGGCCTCCCCGAACATATTTCACTACATAAATCATAACTTTATTTCCTCTCGCTCAGATGCCGAGGAGCGAGGTGTCTTTGAAATGGCTTTAAGAGTTCCCGCACGGCTATACCGCAACAAAGGACTCCGAAATTCAATTAGGTGTAGAATAGAACTGAGAGACTTATATTATTTCTAAATATTCAATTCTAAGTGCACAACTTTATGGCGGTGCATTAATACTTTTTTTTTTTTAACAGATGTGTGTCTGAGATAAAGGTAAACTTGTTAAGCTATCATTTAAAAAGTAAAGACACAATCATCTTACCTCGCGCTAACCGCGTTTGCCCCACAAGGCAGCTTACTCTAAACGAAGAAGATTTATGTACCGCCACTGTATGCTTGTAAACAACGCGCGCCACCTACTAATTTGCGATTATTTTAGCGGTGTTTCCTGCCAATTAGCCGCTTTAAAACATCGCGGCGCGAAACAAAGGGGGATGGCTCATGAATTTATTGTTAGGTTACTGTCTTAAGTTATTTAAGTGTTCAGAACGTTATTCACGTGCGACGCCGCGCAGAATGCAGCTTCCTGCGACAATTTATCATGAATCTTTAATTAAACTTTAGCCACGACTGTTCACAGTCTCATTGAGCTTCACAATAAATCCGTCGTATCGATTGTACATTATTAATTATTTGTCTCGGCTCGGTATTTAATAAGATCCATTGTTAAGAACGTTTCGAAGTCAATATTAAGGTCAGATAGCGCCTTTTTTATTTACCTTAGCAATTTAAGAGTAGGGTTAGAAAAATACTCATTCCATATTTGAGAAAGAAATATAAACAGTTAATTCTATTCTTCTATGAAATCCTTTCCGTATAGAGAAAAAACTGCGTATAGAAGAAGTGCTATGTTCGAATTCAGAGAAAAAATCGTTTTGATATAAAATCTATACGAATAGTTTCATATCAATGGCCTTGCGCCCTGTACTGTTTGTGAGAGTGTGCAGCGTCCAACGTCCCCGGGGACTCACTACTCAATAGACAATGTTGGAGAACGCGCGCCACGGCAGCCCTATTATAAAAGGAGTATTACAAGAATATCTTGCTGAACTAAATACCACAAAGGGTGCAGCTGCATGGTAATTTCTAGGTAAATTGTTAAAAAGATTGCAAGTACTTACAATGTGCATACAGGGTTGGTACCTTAACATTTCTTTTTTGGATATCCGCAACTTTTGTGTTACTTTTGGTATTTTTTTTAAACCGACTCTTTTTTTTATTTATAAAAACTGCGGCGAAAGCTTTAGTAATAGTTTTGCATCTTACATGTACGATTGTACGTTTACACATGCTAGATTTTTGTCTGAAAAGCGGTTGTTTCCAAAGACTGATATACAGTAGAAAGTTAAACCCTGAAAGCTAAACGGGACAACTAAATTAAAACTTTAGGCACACTGTCACTATTTAGAATAGCTTCCATTATTGAAATCAATGTGTGCGTATTACCTAAGGCTATATTCTAAGCCATACACAACATAGTATACACACTTTGATTTTAACTATATTAAAAGAGAAGAAGGTAAATAAATGTTAACGACAATGTAATCTGTCCAGGTACAATAAAAGTGCACAGATCCAGTTAGCTCTGTTTGCGAAAACTGCCTTTAAAACCAAATTAAATGATGAAAGTTTCCAAGTTATTCCCAGTTCGTTTTATAATAAAATTACCTGTGTCAGTTTGCCGGTAGAATTCAATTAAGAACTTTTTGAATATTTTATACTTGTAATAGGGATTTCTGGTTTAATTGATAGTTAATGTTATTTTTACGTTTTTGTGTGGGCTGGTTTCTTTGACAAAGTATAAAGGAGTGGGATGTTGGTAATTAGAGGTTTTAAAGTAAGGCAAAGACTATGTGTACATATTCTTGTGTGAAACTTGTATCTCTATGGATTCGCATCTATTGTTGTATACCTATTTACTCGAATACTTTTCTTTTTTATATACCTACATTGGCTATTTTGCACTTTGTAGTGCACTGAGGGATATCTTACCTTTTCTTTGCAGGACCAATTTTCTGTTTAAGAAAAAAACGTGTAACATTTTGTTGACCATTTTTGAGTTATTGATAATTGTTTCAGAGTATTACGAAAAATAAAGTCACATCGACATATTATGCATATTTACTTAAGTAATTCCATAAATTACTTATATTTACAACAATATTAACAAACGTTTACGTCTAATATACATTTTCCTATGCGTAACAGATTAGCTATACATCATATAAATCTCTACACGAAGTCTATACATAAATGATTACTACAAGTATTGCGTATAGTTGTTTAAATATAATGTTCCCTATGACACGTAGACCCGTCAACTTACCCTTTTAGCCGAAAAATAAGACTTTATTAAAAGTGTAAATTACATTAATTCTCATGAAGTTTTGTGACCTTTGCTGTATAAATTATATATTATCTTCAAAAGGAATAAGCCCCTTTTCGGTATGATTTTAAGTAAATATATAAAGAGTGAAAATCAAGGACACGTATTTTTAAGATACGAGTATTTATAAATATTTTTATGTAGCAGCAGACTATGGTAAAATATACAAATTGACAGTAGATTTTGTTAAAGGGTTAACCAATAATCTTGTTTAGAAACTGCTATAAATAAATACTTACATAAAAATTAACAATCACATTTCAAACATAACGTAAAACAAATTGATTTGTATGTTTGCAAATATGTTCCGCAAACATCAGGGGTGGCAAACATTAAAATCAGATGGAACTTTATTCACAACGCATAACAAAATATGAATTGAAGTTCGTTCAGCCAATCGTTATTCTAAACGCGATCCAAAAGGCACTAGATTTTATTATTATAATAGATTTGAATTGAAACGTTTCCGAAAGTCGTTGTAGTTGAAATTCATGAGTTTTTAATAATAAGCTGGTAATTGAAAACAGATTAGTACAGAAATTAATAGAGTTTCACACGTATAGCCCACACTTTGTTTAGTACTGTGTATGTCATCAGACATACGAGGTACACACATAAACATTCAGCCTAAACAGAACCATCTGTAGCGATTGGCTACACAAATATTATTTCCGATGAGTGCACACAGTGGTTGGAGAACAAGCCACTGCATCATTCTGACAGTCTGTGTAAAGTTTACACTCCTGCTTCCCCTTCAATGTACACGCGAACAGACACACATTCATACAAATAAAGTATAATTCACTAAAATAGGGCTAAAAAATTACATTTATTTGTAATTCGTTCTACGTTACAGCTATTTGACATCGTTGTTACCTTAGCATACTCTTTAAGGTTATGATTTTCACCAAAAATGTAAGATTCACGTGTTTTAATTATTAACAATTACATTATCCTGAAGCAAATAACAGAATTTTTCACAATTCATAACGATAAGCACAACCGGCCTGAGACTTACTAATCCAACAAACTGAAAATTGAAATCAGAGGACGTTATAGAGATTCTCCTTCTTTTTTTCGATTCAATGGTACCTACTTTTGAGTATATTAACACTATCGTAGAGTCGACACATTTAAAACATTTTATTTTTGCTCGTCGTGATAGCACTTCTGATCATCAATTAAATTGTTATTTGTTTTTTTTTTTCATGATTTCAATTTACAGTCCTTCGGCATGACCTACCTCGTATAATCATGCAAGTTCCTCGTTGTTCTAAATCCATTCATAGCTATAATAATTCCTTAGAACACAACGTTGACACATCCACTATAAACTAAGACACAGTACACGGCGGGATATATGGCACATCAATTTTTTTTTATTGGCTTGCATAGCGTTGTCTATATCTGAAATTGGATGTGCCATAGTTTCGGCCAGGTGCTGTTATTATATAATTCTTTCTTAATATACGTAGCGCATCAAAAACCGCGAAAGTAATTAATAACAAGCGTCAATGAACAACAATGTCACAGGATCACAATATAAATTCATCATCGGCAGATAAGGCTCTCTTCCCTTGCTGCGCAGACGCCGTGTGGGGGCGCCAGGAACAGCTTGCCGTTCGCGCATGCGCACAGCTGGTATATGTTCTGATGGTGAGGATCGTGCGTGTGAGCCGCTGATGGCGGCAGTGGCAGCGCCGATTTTAACTTTGGCATAAATATACTGGGTGCGTCTAGGCGAATCTGTAAAGGTTAGTGTGAATAAGATATTTTTACTTTCCAAGAACTGCAAAATTATTATAGTGGTGCGTTTAAAGAGCAGCTCAAAGAAAGAATAAACTACCACATGGTATTTTATGCTACAATCTGCAGTAGGTACAAGGTTTATTAACGAGACGTCTTCCATGTACGTTGCCCGTGTTACATTCCACCCAAAATCTAACACACAACAATCTCCCAGAATTACTTCTTAGTGAAAACGTAGCTTTATCCGGTTATTATGCCGTGAGACTCACCGAGCCGGCGATGGATCTGAGCCGAAACGTGGTGAGGCAGCTGGCTCTGATGTCGCCGGCGCGGGACTCCAGCGCGATGTTCTGTGCCGCGTGCATCTCTAGCGAACGCGTCGGCGACTCCAGCCTGCCGTGAGGGGGAACGAATTAGTTATCTTACTAGCTAATCATATTATTAGCAGTGAATTTAGATTGAGAAATAAGGCAAGTGTGTAGTAAATCAGGTTTTTGCTGATGATCTATACTGATAAGCGATTGAAACGAATAGACAAAAGTCTGTAAAGTCATCACTTTAACGTTGGCGACATCACTGCCCGAACATTTATAATAAACTATTCGAAGCTATATTGAAAATTCTGTAAATCAGATAATTAATAAACAGCATGATCCTATAAATTTCATAAACATGCGGTAAAGGCATGCTTCCGATCGGACAACAAACTTCAGTAGGTGCGTTTGACATCACTGTATGTTCAAACTAACGAGTTCTAACTTCCTCTGCGACGACGGGGACAAAGCTCGTAAATTTGCTGAAGTACAAACACACAAATATACTTACACCAATGGTTTTGAAGGGGGGGCTTTGACTAGGGGCGTCTGCGCGGCGGCTTGTACGGTGACGCCGGCCGGGCTGACCACCGTGAGCGTGTCGGCGCCCACGGTCACCGAGTCCTGTCCGGCACCCAGTAGCAGCGCCCCCCGCGCGTCGCGCACCTCTAGCCGAGCTACGTTCAGTTCAAAACGATCGTGCCCTAGAATGTTTTATAGCATTCAAACTTACCAACTAATGAACAAAACTACAAAGGTAAGTATTATTTCCTTTGTGAAGCTTTTAACGCAGGTAGCGTTGCAAACACAGGTAACATTAGAACTCACCTAGATATAATCTACTCTGTAGCATTCCGTGCGAGTCTCTCGTAGAAACGGTAAAATTTCGAGAAGCTTCCATGTAAATTGGATATCCTCGACGTGACTTGATGGTGGACGCGAACAGAGAGTCCAACATAAGAGCTTGCCCCAATAGTTGTAAGCCTCCTGGCACTATGCGAAGTTGGCCCATTCCTTCCTACAAAATAAATAAGAAGAATAATTGATAAAAAAACTAAAATTACAAATCTTTTATTACACCTGCAATTAGGGAGAAATATATTAATGCACACAAGCCAAACGCTTCTTAGTACAGTCAGAGGACGGATATCAGCATTCACCCTACATACTTGGTAGCTAGGTGGATACTTATCTCGGTCCACCGACTGTACAAAGGAGCATCCAAAGTTTAAATACGGTTATTAAAGCCCTTACCGAATTAAAATCCAACACTTTAAGCACCCAGAGCGTCAACGCGAGGTTGATGACCATCATCAGCATAAGTGCCATGACCAGGATGTACAGGCATTTCTTCCTCCAGCCGTAGATGCCTACTTTGAACTGGCTGTTGTAGCTGTTCCTGATCGAGTCGGCTTTTGTGTCCCTATTGCTATTGTTGTGGAGGATCGGCTCCGGAGTGATCTTGTCAGCGTACGGTATTCTGCAAGAAAAGTCATTGGTTAAAACAATGCGCTATTGAGCGGGAAATATAAATATCTGTTTGTGATTGGCTGCCTGTTTTTGCGGTTTTGTGTTGGATAGAGTAAAAGACTTGCAAATATCCAACTGGCATTCCCTTTTTGTTATTTCCGTAGAGTTCTGTGTATTTAATTCATACCATTGTTTAGTTGAGGCAAGGATCTTTGGATTTACCTAAGTAATTTTTTTTATAAAAAACGTAAAATGTTTCAGAGGTATTTACTTTCTTAAAGATTTCGCCATTTGTATTTTAGATTGCGACCAGTTTAGGACTTGAAGGGATTCAAAAGCTCAAATTTCGTAGGACAAGATAGGATAGAGGTAAACAAAACTAAACCAGAATGTGTCTCACTATAATATAAATTAATTATAGCGCACAACTATTATATTAAAACAAAAGGTAATGTATTTCGTAACACAAACGTATAACAAACAAAGGCAGAGATAATGAACCTTTTTGCGGTAAAAGTCACTGTTGCTAATGTAGAATACTTGGCCAAAGTAAATAGAGATTATAAAACATTATTTTTAATATTTCGTCGTTGAAACTAGCTTCATTGGTTGGGTTTTACATTCCAATTTGGGGTATGTTGTCGTCCGACAACATACCATACTTTTTCCCTCTGCGACTGTCCAGTCGCAGAGGGAAAAAGTATGGCCGAGGACACGACTTCCCGCGCGTATTGGTACCGTTAAAAACGTCTGTTTTTGCTTCGACAGCGAATAAAATGCAGTTTTATTTTCGGATTCGTTTTATTGTTTTTTAAAACAAGGCTTTTATGGCCCAGAATAAACATTCCATATCCTCGTGTATGACGTAGGTACTTAATCCGGCGATCGTAAATCCTGAATTCGTGCTATTTTCACAATAGGTCAGTACCGACTAAGGTTATTATTATGTAAATATGATTAAAGCGAATTTCTTGATGATACACTTACCCAACTATGTCTCTACATAGCTGGCAGTGTATCATCACAATGCTTTCATTGTGATTATCATGACTATATTTCCCAAACAACGAGGATTTAATAGATAAATGTTTCTATTTTATCGTTGCTAAATACAACATGAGCAGAAGTGTTGTCGTTCAATATTGCAAACTAGTACCTAACTTGCACAAAATGCATAGTACAGTACAATGCACAGTGTACAGACAGTTTTTTTTTTAGGCTTATTATCTGGAAATTACAAAAAAATCAATGTACGTAATTAAAGAAAATGTTAAACTTTCATAATAGAGTGTTAAAAAAGCAAAGTGGCTGTTGTATCAGATGTCTCCTAATGGCTTGGCACTTTCTGTAGCCGCCGTCGACGTAGACATTACATTTTCTTACGGACTGCAAAACTTGTATGCAGGTGAATACGGACATGAATAACGTTTTCAGTTTTTGAAGCAAGATATTTTACTTCATTCCCAAATATATAAAACTCGATATATAGAGGAGCTCGTAGCTAAGTAATAGGAGCCGCACGGTTCGATCCATCAGGTTAAGCTACGCTTGCCGGGGTTGGTCAGTGGATGGGTGACTATCTTTACATACCAAGACTCCTCCGTGCCTCGGAAAGCCCGTTAAGCCGTTGATCCCGGTTGCCATTCGTGGATCTTTGACAGTCGTTACGCGTCGTCAGAAACCCGAAAGTCTGACACCAGTCTTACCAAGGGGTAACGTATTACCCAGTTACTTGGTTATGGAAGTCAGATAGACAGTCGCACCACGTAAAGTACTTGTATTCAGCTGCATCCGGTTAGACTGGAAGCCGACCCCAACATAGTTGGGAAAAGCCTAGGCGGTTTGATTGACCAAATATATAGAAACATACAGTGCAGTAGGTATTTGCTGGTGTAAATATGAGCTTACGCATTTTGTTCACCCTCATAGCAACAGAGGCATAACATAACTAATATTTACATACAATAATACGCTAAGTTCCACAACAGGATTGATGTTAACATGAGGAACTATCGAGTAGAGAGAGCTTATACCAACCACAATTCCAATCAGATTTTTATACCAAACCAAACTAGAATAACGCGAGCAGCAGTTCAAATACCAGTAACATGAATTAATAGTTATTGTATGCCCGATATTTAGGTACTATTACACGAAAACATATTTCTATGCGACGCATATAAAAGCAGCCCATTCGATATTCGTGGAACTGGCCAGCGTCAGCGAGCGAGGGTCATAAATTTACAAGGATTCGAGCACGACAGGGCAATGCACACTGAAAAATTCTAGTAAGCTCCCTCCAAGGATGTAAGGGATATATTTACAAGTGCATCACGGGAAGTAAAGGAGAGGAATTATCCTCCTGTGTCTCGTCGCGACCGGCGACAAACATGTTCAACTATCTATAAGATAGCCTGCCGGTTTTATATCTATCTTGTCGAAATAATTACGTGTAAGTACCTGATAAAGCATCAGCACATAAAAAAAAAAAAACTTGTTTTTCACGGGAAAATCAGTAAGTTATAAAGATAAATAAACTTTATGGTATAACAAAGAATGACCTAATATTATTATCACTCAGTTCTGCCACTAAGTGAAATCAAAATCTAGCTTCATAATATACACAGTCTACTCACTGGTATAAAGCGGATCCTGGCGAAGAGCCAGGAAAATTCTCAAAAGAAGAAGAAGACATCATATTACAATACAAAATAACAAACTAAAAATAACTGGTTCTTTTAGAAAAGTATACAAAACTACGTTCGTACAATAAGGGAAAGTCTGTCGTTGCATTTTATAACAGTGTCGGAGAGACAATGTTATTTATAATGCGGAATGTACTTAACTGAAATGCATTCTCACTGCAAACTTCACAGAGTTGACACGCAGAGTGGTCTGACCACAAGGGATTCCGATCTTGGCAATGTTTATTTATTGTATCAGTAGGTACTTATGTTGTTAATTTTGTTTAACATGTTGGGCACATGTGATGACAGCATTATTTCCGGTGAATCTTTGTGACTGTTTTGCTGACCATTTTAAACCAGTCGCAGTAAATGCTTCACGTAATTATTATTTTGTTTTGACAGTCCAAGATGATAGAATAGTTCTCTAGCATTGATATTTTTGTTTTATTAAAAGACTTGATAGTAATAATGTAAATGTAATTTCGAAAAGATCATAAATATGAAGTTAGGATTAACATATAACATGTAACTCTATCACAACTCAACATTCAACTACAATATTCAGCGACTTTTCAATTGAAACATCAGATGGATTCTTTGAAGCGAGTGCTTCGCTCTGGATTTAGGATAAGCCTGATACAATAAGAGGGGACTCATGAAGCTCCAAAATGTACATTCATTCACTCGTCTGCCAAACTAAGGCGACTGTGCGTACAGAAGTATCTAAAGCCTGCTTCACTCTCTGTTATCTCAATAGATAGCAGGTGATATAGAGAAGTACATACCTACCTACGAAATAGCTAAGTATTATATTATAGTTAAGTAAGTGTTCTATACACACTTCGTTCCAAAACACAAATAGCGGACGTTGGCCTCACAGTTGCTGGACTAAAGTGGAACTGGGCTGGCCACATCTGTCGCATGTCGGAGCAGCAATACGCAAAAATCACCACTCAGTGGATCCCAAATAACAGGAAACGACTACGCGGCAGGCCCAGAAAGAGATGGCGGGATGAGCTGGACTCCTTCTTAAAGGATTGGCCCACAATCGCAGTAGACCGGGAAAAGTGGAAAGAGGGAAGGGAGGCCTTTGCCCTGCAGTGGGACAACACAGGCTTATAAAAAAAAAAAAAAAAAAAAAAAAAAAAAAAAGTGTTCTATAATTTTTTTATTTTTGCAGTGAAAACTTCTTTAGCGGTTTTGTGCACTTTTCTTGGAATGGGTAATAAATGTTAAACTCGCGTCAGATTGTGCCGTAAGATCCGTTGCCTAGCAACCGACTAAGTAAATACCAAAATAAATAGTCTTTGAAATTACGTAAAGATTGCGAGGTAAGAAATTTTACCCATATTGATGGGTAAATAAAAAGCAGTCAAAACATACTTCATGAAAAGTGTTTAAATAAATTGTTTATTTTTGTTAGACTATATTTTGAAAATAAATAAATATACTACTACTACTACTAATGAATATTGTATTTAACTACATAAATTATAGTAATTTTATACTGATAAATAAAGCAATTCGTGCGAAATATATTCCCTAACCATTCCAAAATATTCAAAAATGCACAACGTTAATGTTCAAGTTTTCACTTCTGCCGGCACTCCCGGAGTGCAACCCGTTGTTTTTTTTAAATATTTTAAAGTTATGCAGTAATATTGATTAAACCAGGTAGGCAATTAGGTACTCTTAGAAATAATCCTCTCCACTAGACAATTTAGATTCTGCCCATTAGCTTCTTTTTTTGATAAAAAAACATGTACTCATCCAATACAAAGATAAACTAATTCCTAAAGTGATGCAATTTTTGTAAAGCCGCACATTTTTTTGGCAAGTAGAAATAAAAAAAGGTGAAATCTGTGCGAGAAGGTTCGTGCACTTTATCTCCCGGTCCACTCTCCCAACACGTTTGGAGGGTTTACGCGGCATTAGAAACCAATTACACGAATAATACCTACCGGTTGCCCCGTCTTTATACTTTTTGCTTTAGATCAACGCTGAAAACATGATTATATATTGTTACAGGTTCCTTTTACATCGAGATTCTTACTTACTTAAATAATTTTGCGCTTACTTCATACAATGAGAGGTAAATAATGTTAATACTGATTAATGCAGTGTTCCGCTTACGATTAGTTAACGTTACGATGTGTCGGGGATGTTATATTATTGCATTAAATACATAATAGAGATAAAAGGTAGAAATGGGGTGGAATCTAATAAATTCTCTGTACGGAAGCGTAAACGATGTACGCAGAGACGGGCACGTAGCAGCGCCTCGTAGCGCTTCGTAGCCCGTAGCCTCGTAGCCTCGTAGCCGTGCTCGGTAGCCGGAGGGGTGGGCACCGCAAATGAGCCATATTAATCATCCCCCATCACGGCAGCTCGACTTTTGAGCTTCCTCTGTTGCCAGATTCTCCTTAATAAGGCAACCTTTTCCTCTTTTCAAGAATAAATTGAGTTAATGAAATGGTACTTAAAAGTAAACATTGCAACCAAATGTGACAATCAATGTGCATTTGTAGATGCTAATTTTATCCAAAAGGGGTTGGGAAATAACACACTATAAATTACTTATCATTTTTATCACTACCTGTTTCAACAAAGAGATAAATAAATAAAACATAACAAAACTAAAATCTTTTCGTTTTGAATGGAAACTGAATATGCAATAGGTTAT
Organism: Conistra vaccinii; assembly: GCA_948150665.1. NCBI lineage: Eukaryota > Metazoa > Arthropoda > Insecta > Lepidoptera > Noctuidae > Conistra > Conistra vaccinii. The sequence continues at coordinate 13,828,704 of OX411324.1, read as the reverse complement.
TTATTACGGATCGTGATTTGAACTTCGCATAGTCTGGATTTAGATCGTGACTGTACATGCCGATTTTATTTTTGTTTTTTATTCGGCGTACCCACTTTGGGCTTGTATGGCTAATACGACAGCTATTTCCTGATCATTAAAAAAACTTTTTATAGGACTTGTACAAAAATACACTCAAAATTAAGCCAACATTCAATTCGACAGTCCAGCGCTTCGTTTCTTAGTACAGTACGACACAACTTAGATGTAGCATCGGCTAAATTCGTAAAACCGATCACCATCTGAACTGAGTGCGACTTCAAAATCACCAATCTTTATTACTGCTTTAGGTGAAAATGATCTTTCGAAAACGCAATAACTTGTAAAGTCTTATAGCCAAATACATTCGTGAAATTGAAATGAACGAATAAAATTTTTCAAACCTATGCTACATCTAAGTTGTGTCGTACTGTACAGTTAACTAACTACATTTCATTACTTATTTTTTTCTCAGCAAATATAAACTCACTAGTTTACGTCAGAGGTAAACAACCCTCATTTAGAAGCCCGCAACCATAGTCAGATGTCGCTCACTTGCTTAGCCTGTTTAACCTTCTCGTTTTAATTACTTCAGGTCTCGGGCTGCATAAAAGCGTTTTAGCCCGTACATAGCACCCGCAGGCCTTAGTTTAGCAGCCCTGACATAAAAGCACATCATTTCATATTCGGTGCTCAATTTTGAATGCAGTAATAACGGCAGAAACCCCTCGGTCTGTGGAGTGAGAGATATATCGTATTATTTAAAGAGATTGATGTGAAGAAATATAAATTCGTCGGCGAACAAGAGCCGTTGCCCTTAAACATTCAGATAGCTGGATGTCTGGTACGAATAAACAGTTTTACCTACGAGTCTGTTGATTTGTTTTTGAATGACTCAAAAACGAATGAAAATGGAACATGATAGAATTATGCTTCTTAGAGAGTTTGGAGGCGAGGATAAGAACGAACTGTTCAGAAGTCCACTACTGAGTGGGACAAAGTTTGCCTGCGAAAGAAGTGGCAGGCAAGAGCTATATTGATAAACAGTGTTCTAGCACAATGTTCAGTTCTACAACTGCAATAAACAGACGGCGCGTTGTTTGCGCGTTATGACAGATACAGTGGGTAGTATGAAATTACTGGTATTTTATAGAAGCGCTAGGTGGGATAGTTTAGCAGTGTGTGCTAATTGAGCGTTTCAGCACGCGCCGGCGGCCGGAATGCGCGGCCGCCGCACATTCGTTAGCAATATTCCGCTAACGAACCAAACTAATGGCTATTAAGTTGAATAACGTAGCACTTTGCGCCACGAATACCGTACACACTCCCACTGACAGATGTTTCTCGAATCATACACAGTGGCCTTTTCAAAAACTACATTTTTCACAACCTTTTTGCGACACATTCGTATTGGTAAAATATACCATTCAGTGACGCCGAATATTTCAGAGCGTACCTTTGTCATTCCAGAAACACGTGGAGCAACGCGATGGAATATATGCCATGCATCTTGTACAACACACGAAGCAGAATTTATGGCAGCTTGCTGTTACGCGAATGGATTCAAACTAATCGCGACTTTGTGTTAAAAAACTTGACCTTTTACACTTTTTATTTCTGCTTCCTATGCTTTGAGCCTATAAAGGTCCACAAGACAAATCAACAACAGACAACAACAACAAACAACAACAACAGACAACAACAACAAACAACAGACAACAACAACAAGAAAACAACAACAGACTGCCATATTGCAATATAGCAGTCTATACAGAGGCATAATGGATTATGGTCAAATTACCAGGCATGGAAAATGCCTTTATGGTTTTAATTTGACGAAAAAACACGAGCCGCATTGTGTCAAATAGTAATCAAATATAACATTTTCGATTCCCATGAAAAGAGAGAGAGAATAAACTATACATTTAAGGTAATGGCATGATACCTATAATCGACAACACGCAATTTTAATCAGCGCAGTATATCGCGCTATTAACTACTAATATCACCGACTACGAATAAAACGTAAAACCTCATTCACAAACTCTTTCACATTTCGCCTTCCCGCATAGAAAAAGGTGGCAATACCAGAGAAAGAAGTCAGTTAATGTTTTCCCTCAACATTTCAGAGAACGTCTCGTGTAGGCCGCGGCTTGGAAATAAGAAAATCCGCAGCACTCAGGCTGTCAGCCCACAGTAAGCTGTGTAAGCTCAGACGATGGGAGAGCTATAAATTAAGTTTTCAATTTGCCAATGACGCATCACTAAGACTGTGAACCGAGCACCCTTTGCTAATATATTTTGGATGGCCCCTTTCGTGTTGCTCATGTAATTTTATACTACGCTTCAAAATATTTCTTAAAGTTACTGTGAAAATACGTCGATAATAACACAAACTACAAATTTTGCTCAGACATAATAGCAGACGCAAGTATATACGTAGTATATCAGCGCAGCTATTTCGTATTTAAATGATCAAATTATGTTTAGTTGTGTACATTTCATAAATACAGAGGATGTTTAGCGTGGAGGGCCGACGCCGACGGTTAGTTGCATGCAGCAAAATGCAGCGTAGCGCTCCATTATGTGGGTCATAAATCAAGTGCATTGAAATCTCCTTCCTCCTTCGTGTCGGTGAGCCATCGCCGAGCGACGGATATTTGAACCAATGCACCGCCGAACCGACAGCGCTACACCGCCACACTTCGTAGCGGCTCGTAGCGCTCGTAGCTGTTTGTAGCTACGTAGCTACGACGAAACTACGCGCCGTATCTACGCTGCATCTTAAACTTTGTGCGCCCAATATTGACTGGACTGTAAAAGTTTCGTGATCAGTCGTAGTGTTTACCTACCTGTCTGTACCTGTTTGTTTGTTTTTGTTTTATATTTGTAGTTTTCTTGGAATTTACAGCAAATTCACTTATATCTCTATCGTTAATAGATACTACACAAAACGCAAAGTAATCCTAAACTTGCTTTCATTATAATTAACATTTAACTAATCCATTCACAAACTAACAAGTCCACTCAACATTAGTACAGCATCACTTTCAACAAACAAACTCACAACACAAACACCAACAGCGAGCACAAAACTCCATAGATTTATTTAAGTAAATATTGTTTTATTTAGACAAGAATGTCGGCAACTACAACAAAGTTATGTGACGTAGTATAGTCACAATGGCCGGGTGGTCGCCACCCAACGGAGGACACCCATTCACTCACTGCTACTCAATGGGTTTTGCATGTTGCATTCTGTGTCACATTCTCCTCGTAATTCGCGAACGCTCTAATATTTCTATCGGCGCCAAATTGTGGCCTATTGACTGCATTGGATGTTAATCTGCATACATTATGCGTAATACAGTTAAATATTTTACAATTGTCGCGTTTCAGGCTTAGAGGGGTAAAGCGTTTCTAGTTTGTGTTCTTAGTTATTATGTAGATACCTCCGCTTGTAATAGTAGTTGATGGTAGGTTTATTGATATTCTGAATATAATCTAATCACTGTTATATAATTAACCAGTAACCAGTTTCAATTTCTGTTACCAGTTTATGCTTCAAACATTTTCAGGAAACGTCTTATTTATAAAGATCAAAGTCTAACTCTAGATGCAACCCATATTAATCATTAAAATTGCAATTTGACCTATTAAACCTTATATTGAATCCACACATTTTTCCCAACTCCAAACTGTTTTATCCCACAATATTTTTGCAACAACAACCAACAGGCAACTAGCATTTTACAACATCAGCACCCGTTCGCAACGATGTGGGTGCATCGAATAGGCGCCACGTGTCATGTATGGGGTAATACCTTCTCCCGGAGACATGTCCCGGCTCAGCGAAACGTCAAAGGGAAATTGAAAATTAATTTATGCTCCTAAACCTCATACCAGCTCGGAGATTGTAAATCACCGGCTTGGAACTCTTCATGTCCAGAGTGCCATTTCGCATGACGTATATGAAAAGTTATCATATGTAGGTAGTTAATTACGATTTGCACGGCATTAATGGTAACAATAATAATATATTTTTTTACAGTGAAAGCTGTTTATTCGTTTTTTTGTTAATCTTTTTTTATTTAAGGGATTTTTGTACACGTAGGCGATGATGTCAATCCCATCGTTTATTAGTTGTTGCTTGCTAAATGAATGATTCTAATTTTTATGTACAAGCTTTTATTTAACTTGCCTTGTTAGTTGTACTAAATAAGTAAAGGTACTAAATAAATTTTACGTAAACATAGAACTTTAATATTTTCTTAAAAGCTTGAAGCCTGAACTCCCTTTTAACACTTTAAGATAAGCCTCAAGCTTTTAAGAAAATATTTTTAGCTCTACAGAATGGCAGGGACATCGACGCGAAGCCGGTTACCATGGATCCAGTACATGATTCTGAACCCCCCTGCGTAGAAATTTTTCGTCGGTTATTTAATAAAAAATCTGCTGTTTCATAGAAAAGTGCAATACCTACGCGGTCAAAATGTATGGAGCAGCAGATTTTTTTTTTAATAACCGACGAAAAATTTCAACGCAGGGGGGTTCAGAATCATGTACTGAATCCATGGTAATCGGCTTCGCGTCGATGTCCCTGCTACCCCGTATATAAATAGAGCTAAAAATCCTTTCTTAAATAAAACTTACATTTACACGTAAGTTTTACTTAGTACTTTTTAGTTTATTAAGAGCTTATTTTATAAAAGGTTTTATTTAAATTTTATCTTTTAGATGGCCTAAGTGCTAAATAATTGAATTCAGTTAAAAAGTATCTCAAATTTTTCTTTATTTTTGTAGATTTTTTATTTGCATGATTCACGATTTGTTAGCGTAAGACAAATAAACGAAGTAAAACTTAATTTAGGTACTTAAGCTATATTTTTATCTCTCCAAAAAATTTTATACAAAATAACATATTGCTCGGAGGTAGCGATCATATATTTTAAGCGGCTGTGAATTTTACGTGAGAGCGCGTTGAAGCTCAATTTATTAAATATACCTACTAGCCTACTAAATAATCCGTTACGTGAATCCCTTGTATCATAAAAGGAAGTCAGAAAATACATTCATCAATTAATAAATGTATAAAGTAATATTTATCTCGAATGTTATTTTCATTCCGTTACTGACTTGTTCGTTTATTAAATCTGAAACAATCTCTTGCATCTACGCTTAAAATAAAGTAATACAAGCTTATTAGGTATGAATAAAACAAGTAACTGATATGGGGTCCATCGTCAATTACTTACTCATATCAATAGTGCATACTAATTCAATGTGGCAAAATGAGGCATTGAATTAGAATGCACTATTTATAAGAGTGATATGAACAAATTAACTTTGAGACACCAACCAAACACAAGAACATACAAACACCCACACTTACTACACGCCATTGAAACATTTGACGAACGCACAGACAACACAGACACACAGACACGCGCGTCCTCAAATAGTCCTCTGCGTACATGTAATGCGCGGCTGAACGCACTCACGGGACGACTCCAAAAAGAGTCGTAAATACTCCCGACGCCGCTCACTTATAAATTAGGATCATAAAGCAGTTGCCGAACTTTGTTGGCGGCACGACGACCATAAAACAACGCTTACCCGTCGGGATCGACGACGCTGCTCATGCATCGCCACTGATCTTTCAATTCTATGGATGCTTGGTTACAGACAGATTAATTTTTTACTGTCGGAGTTAATTGGTTTATGGTTGTGAAAGAAAGTTGGGAAGTTATTAACATGCTGCTATGTGATTAAAAATAAAAAGACAGCTGCTTGATTATTAAAACAAAAAAAACAGCATTGTTTCTTTGACTTGGATCGCCAAACCAATATTCGAACCCTGTTCCCTAGAACACTTAAAGCAGACGCTAACCTTATATTAAAAATAATTGATTATTTGATTGATTGCAATTGACTTTGAATTAATTTTATGTGAAATGAAATGAATGAAACAATAATAATAATACCTATATGTTTCAATGGGTAAATGTGTCTGCATTGATAATTTTAATAGTACTTATCACTTAACGATTAATATTTCTAATTTACATTCACAGAAAAATTTTACCTTACTGTGATAACAATATTTTTATGGGACTGTTTCTATAGTTATATAATAATAATGACAGCAGTGGTGGCCCAGTGGTTACAGCCCCGACTTACGAGTTGTAGGTCGTGGGTTCGAACCCAAGCAGGCGCTTGACTTTGTGTAAATAATTTCATCACCACTGCTCTCAAAACGGTGAAGGAAAACATCGTGTGGAAACCGGCATGTCTTAAAACCAAAAATTCAAACACATGTGACATCTACCAACCCGCACTGGGCCCGCATGGTGCATTACGGCCCACTCCCTCTCATCGAGGGGAGGCCTGTCCCAGCAGTGGGAACATTATAGGCTGATTACGCTTATGCTAAGATATTTATTTGCGTAAAATATACAATGGTATACAATGGTGTTAATAAATACAAATTTATCTGGCACAAACATGTTTAGCGTAGCTAGGATAAAAACATAGCATGCAAAATTCTACAGTTAGGTGAAGAAGGCATCAACCATCAACATTTTTAAAAACATCAATATTTTTTATCCAAAAATTGTTTTGAAACTACGTTCTAGTAAGCATTAATACAACTTTATTTTAAATGACCTTGTATTTAATGTTTTAAGTGCCTTGGTATGTAGATGCGCACACACATTGCTAAGCAGTTATTATTGTATTTACATAGTCCAGGTAAATCATTCAACACTAGTTTATGAGGATCTCGTCTGTTCCAAGGACTAACCTCATTTGCAGTCTTCAGTAATTGTTTATTTTTAATTACAAACACACATACTCGTAGTTCGTATGTAAAGTGACGGTAAACCAAGGTTCTTAAATATTGGTTGGCATGAGTCAGAGTAATGTTCGCACGTTCGCACCCTGTTGCCTGTACAACGCTACAAAGTTATTATGGCGCGTGGCCAAAATTGGAACAAACGCGGCCATCTTGTGTTGTCAATACAATTCCTGTGACAATTGAACAAATGTTTATACCAACAACGCCCTCCTATCAATGTCATTCTGATGCCTGTAGATCCTTGTGTTTGCACCCTGTTGCCTGTACAGCGCTACAAAGTTATTATGGCGCGTGGCCAAAATTGGAACAAGCGCGGCCATCTTGTTTTGTCAATACAATTTCTGTGACAATTCAACAAATGTTTACCAACAACGCCCTCCTGTCAATGTCATTCAGATGCCTAAAGATCCTTGTGTTCGTACCATGTTGCCTGTACAACGCTACAAAGTTATTTTGGCGCGTGGCCAAAATCAGAACCAGCGCCGTCATCTTGTTTTGTCAATACAATTTCTGTGACAGTTTCACAAATGTTTACAAACAACGCCCTCCTGTCAATGTCGTTCAGATGTCAAAAGATCCTTGCAGCACTTTACCTACCGGGAATACTTGGCATGTGGGAGTAGCGACCCTGACTGGGTCAATGGGTTATTGTGGCACCAGTTTTCATTAGTTGGACAACTATTGCCACTAACTGCACAACTTTAGTTCAATAATTTGATTAGTAAGTGATTGAGCAAGAAGAAAATGGTATCGAATAAAAGTATATCTCTCCATCATATTATTATTCGTATTATACCTATTAAAAATGTCACACCTAATATTTATAAGGTAATAAAAACTAAATGAAATCTTTAAGTAACTAGAGTAAAGGTCAAAAAAGAAAAATAGGACGTTACTTAAGCTGACGCTGGCAAGTATAATTTTTCATAGACTTATTTTGCCAAATAAACTTAGGCCATTTATTAAAAGATTGTTACAAGACAATAAAGAGGCGCTACCGAATATTTTGCTTTTTCCTTCTAATTAATTTGAACAAATTGAAGTAACTATAAATCATTAGTCCATTGCTATGTCTAACTGTCGCTAATAATATTTTTCAATGTGATTTAGAACGCTGGCATTAAAAATCAATAAAAAGATGAATCGTCATATCGTCAAAAACTCCTGAGTAGTTATAAAAGAACTTATATGAGAGTGCGAAACTCAGACCCTTTTGTACATAATTAGTACTTCCATTGTGAAATACTGCACCAAGCCAATACGTAACATCATTACACACTGAATGAAATGAATCATTAAGTCTGTCAGCATTCCATCAATTAGCATTTCATGGATTGTAAAATTGAATTATATTCATATTAACAGGTGACCACAATTTTATAATTAGTTTACCCAAAACTTCGCTTTCAGTTCGTATTAGCTGGTAATTGATAAATTGAACATGCTAACATTGTGGAATATGTTACTGAATTTTTATTTCAATATTTAGTGTACTGATTTTAAAAGCTATTGCATTGATAGGATAATTGATTCAGTCTTATAGCCAAAGCAAACAGCAATTTATAAAACAAGAATAGAGCTTTCATCAGTTCGTTCAAGAGCTTGATGCGGAAGGAAATGTTCATCGACACGGCACTTATTCTAAGGTAGGTCCCGTATCTGGATCCTTAACCAGTGGTAGCTTGGACCCTGTGCCCGTGCCAGTGGTTTCGTATTGCAAGTTTAGATCCTTAACCAGTGGTAGCTTGGACCCGTGCCGGTGGTTTCGTATTGCAAATGTAACTGGTTTTAATAGTTACAAAGTAAATTCTCTTGAAATAAGTTCGTGTTATTAAGAAAATAAGACCAAAAATAAAAGAAAACTTTCAACTTACACTGCATTGTGGACTGTGTTATATTAGCGCTTATCAAACCCCTTAAATATAACCAAAACAGTGGCAGCTCCACTATTGTAAGTAAACTTATCATTTTATTCAGCGGCGGCAGATGTGGAAGTTTAACTCATCATTTCGAGATCGCGAAATCGCTTGGAAGTAATTCGCGAAGGCGAGCTCCCCGCAGACGCTTTACTTACAAGCACTTGAACTTAGTTGGGAGCAAGTTGGCCGGCTTTCCACTCATACACTCCGTAACGACAACTTACTCACTTTTCCTCACTTGAGGCTTAACGCCCGCAGATATCAAGTGTTCAAAATTTGTTTGTAGCTGTTAAATTGTTCTGTCCAATGATTTTAATTGTGTTCATTACACTGGCAAGTGATTTACGGGAAATTTGTGATCGACTTGATTTAGTCGAACGTCGACTTGATCATTGTTCTATGTGTATTAAAAACATAATGGTTAGTTTCAACACACATGCTCGTAAAGTGGCTCTTATTGAACCGCTTTTAGGTTCATAATACAGTTTATTAAACACGTGTGCTTTTTACCCTATATTATCCTACTAGTGCGGTAATGTGCGCCACTGAATACTATACCAACTATTGATCATTACACACTTGTATCACAGTCTATATCTTTTTATACTGTGCTTGTAATAAAATGTACTATTGTGGCTCAGTGTTCTATAGGTATTATGTTTATTAATAGTACATTGTGATACGAGTGTGCTGTATTGGTCATTACCCACAAGGCGGTATTATTCGCGCGAGCCATAGGCGAGCGCGATAATATAGCCGAGTGGGTAATGATCAAAGCACACGCGTTTCATACGACGTTTTTCAACACATTTGCGAGGAAAGAAACCGTCTTGTTGTAAGAACATACGCTACAATAACGTAACTTTAGAGAAATTATACATTTAGATTTATAAAGTTCAACTGACCTTTGTTGCCAGGTACTGACTATCCACTTTCTGTAAAAATGTTTCTACGTCGGCGTCGGTTCGTATTTTTCTTAATAAATATGTAACCTGCAGTAACCACACAACATAAACGATAACAAATATTTGTGAAAAATGGCGCGCTGGATTTTTTTTCGGGTAGTGATGCGCGCGCAAGACACTGACAAAACCGCTGAACAGCCTATCATCACGTTCGGTCGGAGGTGGAGACAAAATTTGAAACTTGAAAAAATTAGATTTTGCTGCTATTTATTACTTACTAATTATTCTCTATCGAGAGAGAGTGAGAGAGCAAGTGCGAATTTGGTCAAATGGAAAATCCAGTATGGCGATTGTGAAAATTTTCTCATTTTTCGTCATGGGTGGCGTTTTCGTAATTTTCGATCATGCTAAAACCTATAGTGAGGTCAAAATGTTAATCCAAGATGGCGGCTGTGAAAATTTTCGTCATTGGTCTCGTTTTCGTGGTTTTCGATGGTTCTAAAGCTGATAGTGAGGTCAAAATCAAAATCGAAGATGGCGGCTGCGAAAGTTTTGTCATGTTTCATCTTGGGTTTCGTTTTCGTAGATTTTGATGGTTCTAAAGCCAACAGTGAGGTCAAAATGTAAATCCAAGATGGCGGCTGTAAAAATTTCTCATTTCGTATTTTTCTCACCCATGACGAAAAATGAGATAAAATTTTGCAGCCGCCATCTTGGATTTACATTTGACCCCACTATCGGCTTTAGAACCATCGAAAACTACGAAAACGACACCCATGACGAGAAATGAAAAAAAAAATTACAGCCGCCATCTTGGATTTACATTTTGACATCACTATCGGCTTTAGAACCATCGAAACCTACGAAAACGACACCCATGATGAAATATGAGAAAATTTTCACAGCCGCCATCTTTGATTTACATTTTGACATCACTATCGGCTTTAGAGCCATCAAAAACTGCGAAAACGACACCCATGACGAAAATGAGAAAAATTTTGCAGCCGCCATCGTGGATTTCCATTTTGACCTCACTATCAGCCTTAGAACCACTGAAAACTATGATAAACGATACCCATGACGAAAAATTAGAAAATTTTCGGAGTCGCCGTCTTGGATTTCCATTTTGACCTCACTATCGGCTTTAGAACCATCGAAACCTACGAAAACGACACCCATGACGAAAAATTAGAAAAATTTCGGAGCCGCCATCTTGGATTTCCATTTTGACCTCACTATCGGCTTTAGAACCATCTAAAACTACGAAAACGATACCCATGACGAAAAATGAGAAAATTATCGCAGCCGCCATCTTAGATTTCCATTTTGACGAAATTCACACTTTCTCTTTCTCTCTCTATCGAATTAGAAAAAGACAGACGCAAGAATGAAGCCGCGTTAAAGAACTTCGTTCCAAAAACCTGTTTACTTTGTCACACTATATTAAGTCGCAATAAGAAAGACATGTCGTGCCTTGATAGTACTTACTAATTCCATACTACCAGACTGCCATGTCATTACTCCGACTAGTAAATAGTTATCTATGGCGCACATTACCGCACTAGTGCGATTATGTAAAGAAAAAAGCACGTGTCTATAATACACTGCATTATGAACCTAAAAGCGGTTAAATAAGAGCCACTTTACGAGCAACTGTGTTGAAAAAACATAAACTCATTGCGTTTTACAAGCCAACTTTATTGTAGTTTTTTTTTACAAATTTCGTTAATTGAAACACGTAAATTATAAAATCGACAAGATTAAACGAAACAAAAATTATATTTCTGTTCACGCGTGCACCTGTACCTTCGCAGATCCGCATCCTCTAAGAGTAACGTGAGTGTAAATAATTCAGTCGATGCGAAGCCTGCTCCCCGGGGCTTTGCTCCGAATACCAACATCTGATCTGTGATTGCGCACGATAAATCTATTCCTCTCAGCACACCGATTGTTGTTTATCCCTCGTAAATATTCTGTTGCAGATAAATATATTCACATCTCATTTAGAGAGCATAACATTTGTTTTGAATGCAAAGTTTGGTTAAAATTTTCACGAATAAAAATCAAAAGAGAATGGAAGGCGACAATAATGTCTAGGTATGGAATGTGCGCCCCGTGGCTGGCGGGCAAACAAGCCAAAGCCGTGGGTACGTGACACGCAATACAAATCGCGGCGCGCTGCACGCTAAACTCGCACGGTTCACACCTATTCAATTGTTATTTTGACAATTATGCGATTGGTATGTACGAAATATTTGTATTGTTATTCGTTTTTGAATGGGTAAATAGCTGCGCGCTATGCAGTCTTATTTCAAGAAATACGGAATCCATTGACGTGATGTTTCCAACGCGCCTGAAAATAATTAGGAGGTACAATGAGAAAAGTTTTCGTTTATTAGTGTCACTTTAATGTTAGGGTAAATTAAAACTAACTCGAATAAAAACTATTAAAAGTATCTATGGCTGGAAGTTTATTTAAAAAAACCTATATTTCGTCACAAAACCATACAGGGTGTTAAAGTAATTGCGTGCCATAGCTTAGGGGTAGGTTCAGTATCGATAAAGGAAACTAGGAAAAATAAAAAATAAATCCAGCAAAATAATTTAAAAAAAAAAAAATTAAAAAAAATTGCAAGGTCGACCTAATTTAGTTTGGAATCAGGTATTTACAAAGATTAAAAATCAACTTATTTACTCATGTTTTAAGTTGATTTGATTGCCATTTTAAGTTAGTAGGTACTAAATTAGGTTGACCTTGCAATTTTTATTTAATGTTTTTTTTTAAATTATTTTTCTGGATTTATTTTTTATTTTTCCTAGATTCCTTTATCGATACTGAACCTACCCCTAAGCTATGGCACGCAATTACTTTTACACCCTGTATAGTCCATGAGCATATAAGGAGTAGTTTGAAGTATTTTTATTTATCAATTATTATCATATTACGTAATAAAATCCTCTGTATTCTTATGCATAATATTACGTTATTTGCACAAAATAAATTTATAATTTACCAAACTAAGGAAAATAATAATACACTGCAATTTGCAATCTTTTGTGGAGTTCGATTCGAGTAATCAAATAAACCGTGACTGAAATGATTTCCTGATTCCAAATATTTTAATTGACAAACAGAAATGCGCGGAAAATAGCGCTTAAATTGTGCTTGCATTTGCGGGATGTTAATTCAATGAATAAACATCACGTCAGAACAACATCAAAATCCACTTCCTACTAGCTATGGCGATGCCTCACTTGGCATGCAATTCAATTAAGCTCACTTTTTATGCAAACCGAATACACGTTCACAGGTGAATCTGTAAGTCAATCACGCTCTTATTACCACCATAATCATTCCGTCGTAAAAGTATGATTATAGAAGATTATTCCCATTACCACGTCTATTGTCCCACCAAGAAAATTCATTATATACTAGGACTCATAACATCTAAAACACGGTTTGCGTGACTTTACATAATTATCACGAAAATGATCACGTTTACTTGGATGCTATACATTCAGATTTTATAAAACAAATTGTTGGTTTTACTAAAACTTTCCTTCAATTGTATTAGTTGAAAATTGATCGCTAATGTTGTTAGAAATTTTCGATCGTTAACCTAATTTAGTTGATCGACCGCGTGACGTACGTTGTACGCACATGAACACATGGACAAGTGCGGGCTCGTGGGTAATTGACACGCCGCTAGAAGAGGCTTCACTGAGTCTGTACCTACAAGCGTTTGTTTCAACGGAACATAAAATTTACATGTACATAAGTTATTTGCGCCGGAGGTGCGTCGGCTCGTAAATCTCGCGACAAGGGGATTTCTGTTTGTGAAGTTTCTTTTTTATTTCCACTTTATCTGTGTAACGCAAAGGACTGTGAATACTCAGGCGCAACTCTGAACCCGCTCAACTTCAATAAATCAATTTGTGCACTTACCCGTACTTATAATGTTCTCAGAGAGTTCGGCACGTGTCGAGACCGACTCTGAATATGTTACACTTTCATCGCAAAGTATGTGAGCGTAATCCTATATTTTTATATCTGAGGATACTTATAAAATTCTTGTTTTAACTTCTTTTCTTACTTTTAAATAACAATGTACGTGTGTGACAACTTATTTTTCCACTTCAGTATAAATTACTGAGCATAAAATTATTCACTGTGCCTGCCTACTTACTTCGTGAAATTTTAAACTGGCGCTGTCTTTCCCCCATACCCAATCTAAGCCTTTTAAGTATCACTTGAACGCTACACAGCCTTTTCAACCGAAATAAAATAAGCAGTCGAAACGGTTTGTCCGGTTCGTCGTGTTCATTTTGCATCACAAAGTTAGATGTGTTTGTCGTTCTATTTTAAACGCGATAACGCCAACTTTCCAGTCCTCGAAATGTGAATACCTTGTTGCGAAAATGTGACTAACGGAAACTGTGTACAAGTAACTCCGCTGTCCTTCGGTGGCTCACACCGCGCGCACCCCCCGCCACCCTCCCAGCACTCGCGACACATGCGAGCGCGCGGGGCGCTGCCTGCCGGCCTCCGGCGGCACTAGCAACCCATTCAAATCTCTTTATTATTACAACAAACAACGTTAGTCACTTCTTACACCACGTTTTTTCACTATATTTATACATTATACGCGTTACAAACACAAAGGAAAGTTGCCAACATACAAGTAAACGCCTGCAGTATTTGAATTTCTATGCACAACAGTATATCACAACTAATCCTTTCTGAGGTTGACATTTAGATTTATGGCAGACAAAATAATTTTCAAGTGGTTGAGTTTATTTACTAAGATTTTCTGTAAAATGGTTCTAATTTAATGTGACCCTTCTCGTATGAAACTGTCACAAATACTGTGATATTATATTCGTTGAGTGATACTCTCTTCATAGTCACTTGGTTTGGAATAATTCCTAGCTTTTAACCATGCGCTGGTCCCTCTTTGAACTTGAACTAAACTAGTTTTGTTAGATTTTTTTATATCGGAGCTACGGGAGCTCCAAAAGATTAAACGGGTACCTTAATATAAATGCACATACATCTAGGTTATTTGAAACAAGCTGCTGCTGCTACTTGTACTAAACTCCAGAATTCCGTTTCAGTTTAGATCCTATGTAGCGTCGGAACTGATTGCCGGTCATTGGAATTAACTACATGCTAAATCCAATATTTAATACACCGACGATTTCAAACAAGGCTGTTTCAACCTTCTTCAACTGACAATAAATACTGTAATGATAAAAGTCTTACCAGAAATAAGTTAGAATTTGATATTTAGACAAAAAATTGTATCTGTCTATGGTTTCATTTGTGAAAATTGCTACCAACATTCAAAATAACTCATAATATGGACGAGTAGTGAGTGGGTGTTACTACTGAACGTCATAAAAGAGCTACCAGTGAATTTAAATGTTTCTGCAAAAGTTCAGTCGGTCCCGTTTCCTTACAGACCGCGGTTACAAACTTTATACACTTAATTTAAATGAAAATTTCTTTTGTTACGACTTTAACATATGATCCGTTTAAAATGTAAAGGTAGGCGTGGAAGGAAGAGGTAACTATTAGCATTATTTAAACTTTAAGTTTTTTATATCATTTCCTAACTTGGATATTAGAATTATGACCAACCCTGAAATTCTTAAGTAAAAAGACAATAAACATAATTTGCACATTTAGCCAAAGTTATGCCTCCGTGCTCTGAATAAAAATGATCGTGAAAGTGAAACATAAACATTACACAATATTATTTTGAAAGAGTCAAGCTAAATTAACAGGAACAAAAGTAGGAAGGGCGAAAGTTAACTTTCAGTTGAAATTAATGAAGATTACAAAATTCACGGCCATTGAGTTCCCCGCCTCGTCGAACCTTTGACTCTAAGTCGCTTGTTAGACTAAATTGAGAGAAATAATAGGACTCATTTGTTTGGTTTAAAGGTTTCCAGTCCCACCCGACGGCGGAAGTTATTATTTTACCGCAATCCGAACGCCCAATAAAGTAATATTGTCCGGTTTATTGTGAACCGTTAATATCTCCATAAAATGTGTAGTATTTAAATATGTTCGAAAATTAATGTACGTGGAACACATTATAATGGCATTATATCACAAGTAGGTAATGCGCATTATAGTATAAAGTGCACACCTAATACCAAACAAACCTCGAAGGTTTACTACTAGGGTCTTGTTGTCACCTTTTGGGCATGGAACCCTAATTAATTAACATGCTGTCAAACTCATGTCAACCCCTGTGCTTGGATGGCTGGAGTAACAGCAGTCATACAATTAACATGAGATTTTACAACAGATTAAATTCAATAGGCTTTCAGAAGCCATGTGTCCAGTTAATATCACAGTACTATTTTAGATTATTTCTAGACAGAAAGAATATACGTTTATTTATCACAGAAACACATGCATAAAAAAGATAATCAACTCGAGTAGAACAATAAAATAAAACACAATAGATTTCAATATAATCACGAGCATAAAACAGAAATAGTCTGCAGCTGCTGGCACGTCATGACTGTGACAAGATGGCTTCCACTCAGCATGATGCTGTGCTATGGGGACCCACAGCAAGCACTGATTTTAGTGATCACCGTCTTACCAAGGGGCAAGAGGTATCGTATTACCCAGTAACTGGGTTGTGGAGGTCAGATAGGCAGTCGTTCCATGTTAAATATTGGTATTCAACTGCATCCGGTTAGACTGGAAGCTGAGCCCTTTTTGGGAAAAGGTTAGGCAGATTCTTTGACTATATTACACTTTAAGAGTACAATGCCTATTAAAAACATGTTTTTTCCTTAACTTGAATAACGGAAGAATGCTCTAATAGAAATGCCTCAATTTCAATATATGAGATGATTTCCTCCTTAAGATATGATTTATCTATTTAATAAGGAAGTAGTGCAGAAATAAAACAGCAAAAGTCCTGAAAATACCTAGTTTGTTTAGAACCGATTTCAGACCCCTTATAACCTTGGAACCGATGCTGATTTGATACTATGCGGTTGTATTGCTACTGGATCGCTTCTGTCGCGCGGTGCAATTGCGACAAACGGCCAACAGTAGCGGTGCAGACGCGCGTTCGTTATCACAACGGGCTACTGAATCGCCGCAAAAAGGCACTTTGGGCCTGCCCTTAATTATAGGCAGTACCAATTATGCAGTTTAGACAGAAAACATTATAGCTTGTACTCACCCTATAAAAATGTATTATATTCTTAAATAATAAGACATACTTTGATGAATTATATCAGATTTAAAACTATTTTATTGTGCTTCGAAATATTCTAATGTTTAAAAAATGTAAAGCTCGTCGGGCGGTGGCAGCACTGTTGTATGTTATTTACTGTGATTAAACTGCTATTATTGTGTTTCTGTTATTATTTTAATATTATTACAAAAATTTAAAAAAAAAAAACTTTACAACAGACGTGTGCGACTTGGAGCGACCCCTTAGTAAAAAAAAGAAAAGTGTCTACCACTGGTAAAAAATCTTTAGTGGATAATATCGGGGTTTTCAATTTCCTCTTATCAAACTTTCCCCATAATAGTAGATATTCTATTATATTTATATTTGTAAAATATATAGATTCTCGTATTTATGCGAATGGGTTGTATTATTTAATTATTCATAAAATAAGTTCTTACCTACCTTGTTTGGTTGGTTTTAAAAGTGTGTGATGAAAATGTTGATGCCAAATTATTTGTAGTGCCTCTTAAAAATTGAGCAATTTTTATGCCCATTATAGTGACTGAGGTTTTGTTTTTATACTGTTAAACTTTGTAAATTCTAGATAATGATTGGCAAAAAGATGTGATTTGGGATGATACCACTGGAGACCCCATCACAATCAATTTTCTTTAAAAAGTATTTGTATGGCTGATAACCTTAACACACAGTACAAGGAACGTGGTGGCTCATAGAAATTAAGTACAATGAGTTGATTTTTGGGTCTGATGTTTTGAAGAATTTATTGATAAACCCAAGAATTGGAAAGAAAGGTTTATTGCACAATTTAAATCAAAACTACTTCTCCGTACTCCTATAGAAAGGAGACTTTGTAGTCTATGATGAAAATGACATGATATATTTTATGTATGCACTTATATAATTATAAACGGTTGATAACTGTTTCAAGTATCTAACGGGAAAATTTTAAGTACCTATATAATATTTTTGGATCGAAGTTAGACAAAGGGAGGTACACCCATATTTCACCAGTTCTGTTTATTAACTTTCATGATTACATGTAAAATTGTACATATTACAAAATGCAGAACCCGCACAATATTAATTTCCTGCATGGTTTTTTATTACGGTCCAGACCAATTTTACTATCTAGTTATTCGATCCGTCTATGAAAAACGAATAAAAATAAAAAACAACGATTGATGTTTTAATGAATACGAACTGGCCAGAAAAAATCATAGCAAATAAAAATATAAAAGTTATTATTTTATAGAAATCACTAGTGCACTGCGCTGCTATGATTTTCAGAGAAAAATGCCAGTATTTTTAATTACTTAGAATTATCATAAAAACTCTTTTGTTATAAGGGAATTCCTGAAAAAAAAAAACAACGGACTTCCAAAAAAACACTATAAGTGAAAAATTGCTTTATTTTCGGAAGTCGGTGGTAAAAAACGAAAATTCAAAACCAAAGACACCAACTCGGAAAGTCGCTTGTTTTTTTTTTGTAAAGGTTTTTTACTTTTTAGTTGAGGTACCTACAACACACACAAATTCGAATACCTCTACCTGCTATGTAAATATTAGTGACAGGAATTTATTATAACATCACCCACATAGACTAAGTGGAAAAAATACGTAATATTGAAGCTAACTCAAAGACTATCCAAGCAAAAAATTACGGCACTACCGCTAAAAACGAATTTTCAAAATTAGTCCACAAGTGACGAAATTATCGATTCATACTTATACTAAAAAAATTAAATACATAAAGTCGAACATAGAAATCCTTTTTAAAAGTCGGTTAAAATGATTTGATTTATGTTTTTTACCCGACTACGGTGAAGCCAAAAAAGGAGGGTTATGTGTTTGACCTATATGTATGTATGACCGTCCCTATGGTACATCGTAACTTCTTAACGGCTGAACTGATTTTGATAACTGATATGTCGTTAGATTCGTCTTTATTGCGTATATTAAAATTAGAAAAAAATCAAAATGACGGCGCCAAAATGTAGGTTTTATACAGAAAAAAAAATCCCATTCAAATCGAGTGAGAAATCAAAAAAGAGGGTTTTAAAAGATGTGTAGCGGTTACACCGCCACATACGAACTACGCAGCAAAAGACGTCACACAATTCCTGCATCGCGCAGTTACAGTTTACCGAGCCAAAAACATAGATAAGACTATCCGAAATCAACTTACGGGCAGTTGCCCGCCAGACATAACACCCGTCTGGCCGGAGGATCCTCCCTTTTCTAAGGAGGATGAGTGAACTTTACACCCTGTTCCTCATACCTCTAAATTAGTGACCCCGAGAATGAACGTCAACGCAGCCTTCCTGCAACTACTTCAGCGTGACGTCATCATCATCGTCACTCCCGCAAGCTTTCGTGAGGCGAGTCACACAGCCAGCCAGCACCCACGGCTTCATCGGGTATCCTGACACCAGCATGCAGCGAACGCGCATTCCTGGTCATCACCCTCTGCCTCATCAGCAACCTTGGCACAGCACCTGCACTCCCGGCCGGTTTCACAAGCAGAGCCTATTCTACCCTCTCCTGGTCGACGCAAGCAGTCAGCCACAACCCGGTGTGCTGTATGATCGACCCGTGCGGCTGTTATTACTAAGCCACGAGCTCCTCGCATCCTAAAATCCTAACTAATGTATAAATGCAAAAGTGAACTTCTTTATAATATTAATAAGTTAGGATAGGATGTGAAAGTTTGTATGGCCGATTGTTTGGATGTTTGCTACTCAATCACGCAAAAAGGGCTGAACGCATTTGGATGAAATTTGGCACACGTTTTAACCATGGGATGGAAAATTATCCTATGTCCTAACATAGGATACTTTTTATTTTATTCTGTAGTAGGTAGTAGGTAGGTTCCCGTGGAATATTATCTGACCAGCTGACCATCATGTGGGCGAAGCCGCTGGCAAAAGCTAGTAATGACAAAACTGAATAAAACCAAATTATACGTTCTACTATTTTAAATTCGACATTCACGCCTTGTTCATTATGTTTTTGTTAATTTGAATATTTTTTAGTACATATTAAGTTTTCGATTTTATATTTTAATTTGTGTTGCGTTTTGTATTTGTTTGTGTGTGTATTTGTTGTGTTTTATTTTTGTATATTTTTTGGTATGTGCGGTCAGTTTGTGCAGAATAAATAATTTTTCTTGCTTTTTTTTATATTCGATTTTCGAATAATTAATCGTACGTTTATATGTTTTGCAGTTATCCTAGTTTTTCTTGCTTTATAAGATTCCTTGTCTATTGAGTACCTAATAACAGCAACAGCATTTGTCTGGCATTAATGCTGAAATGAACCTTTTTGATGCAGCCGTGAGGCACACACTATTATTGTTAAAATACTATTTACACTTTTTTTTATTTTGTTATTTTGTGTTTCACGAACTGTGTCCAAATAAACATTATTCTTTCTTTTTAATAAATAATTAAAAGATATCATAGGATATCATGTATTCATTATCCAAATATTTACCCACAATCTAGTTCTAATTGTTTTGAAGAGATTTTTTTTAATACACAAAAATATATTATTATTATGTTATAAGAATGTTTTGTACAAAATACGTTTTCTCTGATTATTATAAGTCTTTCGCCATCGGTCGTGAACTGGTTAACTTAATTTATTACACCAAGAAATACTTACTCCGTGGAAGGTTCTAAAATTCTGTTATAATTCCTGAGTTTCGTTGAATAATTACACAATCAGCACCCAATAATTAAATCAGTTTCATTTGTCATTTATTATTCCTTTTATAAGTGTATCTTCTATAAACCAAATTAAAGTAGAAAACCCAACCAAAAGCTTCCTTATAAGCTCCGGGAGATGTTTTTTTTTTCAGGATTTTGAACATTCAAATAATAGCGTGACCAATAATTTTTATGTAGATATCATAACATGTAATCAGAAAACAATTAAATATTTCCATTTATTTTATTTATGTTTTTAACTTTGAGTGGCGTAACTCAGCTCACAATCTTCACTGAATTGACAGACTAGATGGACTTCCACTCTTTTTGAAATCAAAATCATTTAGCATATCGGTCGGGTTGATGTCGGAGAAATTGCGTAGCATAGCTACATACAAAATACAGAATTGAAAACCTGTCCTTTTTGCAGGCGGCTAAAAAGAAATTCTAGGATGCCTAGGATTTCCAATAACAAGAACTAAAAAAGATTTACAAATTTTTCCTTCGAATTACATCGTTTTTTCATAATTTTATGTGTCCGTATGTCAGTTGGTGTCTATGTCAAGCATAGGCACCAACTGACATACGGACACATTTTACGCATTGTTTCAGTGATAGGTGCTAAAACCACGACCTAACATTTATACTCAAACTTTTTATATTTTACATGCCTACCTAACTAAAAACAGGGGACCTTCTTAAAAGATTTTGACGGTACCTACCTACTTTCACTCGTAAAAATCTCAGAGTCCCGTAAAAGAATGCTAAAAGATTTCGCTCATATTTTAACAAGGCAGACAGAAGAAGTCCTGAGACATGAAAAGTGTTAAAAAAAAACTTCAAAGTAGAAGAGTAAAAAGATCATACTCACTTTCGTCCTTTATGGTCGGTGTAAACAATGTGGTTCCTAGCGGCGGGAGTCTGCCGACTCCGGGCCAGCGAGTGCGCCTCCATCATCCGCGGCCCATGCTCTGCCGGCTACACAGTGGCTGCCATGCAGAAACAAATCCCTGCTCTTAGCCTTGCCACACACAGCCGCGAACTGTCTGACTGTTCAGTTAGCGACCGCTTCGGTGAATTACTCCCTGGCCACGTTTAACAAGTTCGGATGGCCGGCTTGTTAGAGCGCGCTGCTCTCCACCAACATTGTATACACAGTTTCGACTTCTTAGCTGTGAAAGTTTCACCCGCTCTGTTGATTTTGTTTGTTAACATTGTCCTGTTCAAGAACTGTTCTAGATTTATCTCCTTTGTGTTTGCTCACTTTGTAAAATCAAGCGCAGCATGGACATTTCGTTTTGTTTCCGTTTTCCTGTGTTATGTATTTATTGTTCAAACTTTGCTCTAAGTTTTATTGTATTAAATTGTTCATCTGTAACGAAAATCTAGTTGTAAAACTTGGGCTTCCTATTTCCTTATTTCAAAATTTACTTATTCAAGTTACTACTCGTTTATTTATTTATATTTATATGTACCTTATACTACTCGTTTCATCTCATTTTGTCTACTTGTTTCATTAACTCGTGCAAATACTTTTAATGAGAAACTCTGACAGCAACTAATACTGAATACCGATTGTTACTAAAGAATATGTAATTGAAGATACATAAACCACATTTCAAGAGACTTGTTCATACTCTTGTGGCAGCTTACATAACCATTTACTCAGATGTACATTGGAGGACAATATACCTGTATACAAGGGAGTATATAAAACTGTTTACATAAGCACTTATTTATCTTCTACGAGTAGGCGGAGCTTGGGATCGAGGCGGGCTTATTTGGAATCGACAAGGAGGTGGAGTGGAGGCATCTACTTGTTTATCAATACCTTCTGCGCTTAGATATATAGAGCCGAACAAGTGTAAAAATTACAAAAGAGGCATTATACAGTACGTAAGACCAGCAATTGAATTTGAAATTAAGGCCTAAAGTGTGATCTATAAATTATACGATAATTAAGGAGCTACTCACTAATAGGAATGGATATTTTCAGAACCAAATATTTCCTAAAGGTTAAAATGTTTTCTCGTTTCATAAATTATATTTCGCAAGACAGTGTACAAATGGGCTTTAATTAACTGGGGAATGTCGGCGAAACAGCAAATATGCCAGGATCGGCCGGCCGCCCCGCGCCGCCGCCCGGCCACGCTAACTACGATTTACATTCCCTCTTATTTATTTACAAGATACAGCAACACAATTTAATTTAATTTACAGACTGGGGTAATTTTATTTCGCAAACCGGCTAAGGAATTGCCAAACATTAATCAATATGGAAATAGAATACGTATTGTTTAAGACTACCTGCAGAAATTTAACTTTACTCTAGCTAAAACTAAGGTAAAAACAAAATTTTTCTTGAAATAATACGTTGGTAAAGTATTCATAAAATGATACTTTCAGTCAGACGAATGTATGAATACTCACTACAATTATTGTTCCCCAGCAATATTTTTATTGGCCGTAGCCGTGGAAAGGTAGTTATTAATTTCACTATGATGCTGATTTTATAAAAGTTTATTTAATAACAGTGGGTACATTTTGTAACTACAGATACTACGTAACATGACTGCATGCATTGACTAATCACTGAAATTTGCTTGAGAACAGAGCCAAGTTTACATTCTCCCGCGTTACGAACTAAGTTACGCTCGCGGCGCGGATCCCGGCAGAGTGACCAGTGCACTCACCTCCAAGGCTCGCAGCCGACTGAGCGCTGCACTCTTTCCTCTAAAACATTATCCTTCCAACCGAAATTCAAACGATCGAAAACTCACCATATCACTCACAACTTAAAGTCCATTTTCACTTCCACTCAACCCCTGAAAGCCTTTCCCGCGATGGAGTGAGAATTCGGGAGAATACGTCACGAAAATCTAATTCTTCGTACGCGAACATAATGACGGCTTTAGAACTGAAGATGACGGGAGCCTCAAAATTTTCGTGAGATGACGTGCTTGCGAAGTAGAAACCTCTATGTGTAAGATCTGAGGGTTCATATTGCAGGTAATGTGCCCGCCAGAGAGGCGGTCGTAAGGCTTCGAGGGGTGGCGCGTAAAACAGGCGCATGCGTAAATCTCTTGAATTATTTCTCAAACTCTGAACTAAGTTGAACTGATTAGTGTTTGAGTCACAAGTAAAAATATTATCGACAGATTGAGGTGATCAATTATGTATAGGTAAGAATTGCGACGAGAACATTGGAATACCATTTGTAAATTGCTATTTTGTAGTGAAAATTGCTATTTTATTTTCACCCTGATATTCTTTTTCGGCACTTTTTTGGTGCTTATAGTTAATATTAATTAAAACTGACAGTAACTGGTTTTGTAGAGGTCAGATAGGCAGTTGCTCTATGTAAAATGCTGGTAGTCAGCCATCCGGTTAGACTGGAAACCGACCCCAACATTGTAGGGGAAGGCTAGGCAGATTGATTGAGTCAATATTAATTAAAATCATTTAAACTGCGAAACATGTATATATGCAGAGTATGTTTATTTTAAAAATGAAGTTCCGAGAGTATAAAATACTTTATTAATTAAAATACAAAATGTTTTCCCTGAGTAATACAAATAATCAGTTTGTGTATTAATTAACTACGAAAATATTCACGTTCATTATAAATAAAAATACTTGACACCTGGCTACAGAAAACTGTGCTTCCAAAGAATTTATAGAACTGATATTTTAGCATGCATACTTTGCTGTTTTAATTTATTTATTTAAGTAATTCAAATTATTGAAACTGAAAGTTCTATCGAATAATAAATTCCAGATAACTACTTGCCAAATAATTGCAAGCCGATCTACCTGATTTTCTAAGCCTATCAAATAGTAATGAGTAAGCTAAGTTTTATCTGTGTTCCTTTATGCACTACTTACCTTACGTACAGTAGAAATAAAGATCCTTGTGAAAAGGTCGTTTGGGGAAATACTCACGGTAAGTAGTAAGTAGATACTACCATCAAATTGTAGGCGCACTATGTTTTAACATTGAATTTGGTGTAAAGCAGAGATAACTGATGTATCAGGAGCCTCTGACTTACGAAGTGTTGCAATTGAAATAGTTATAGACTACTACTAAATATCTGGTGGCCGGTGGACATGCTCCCGTTAGTAAGTTCCATGATGTCTCTCTATGTATTTGGCCTGTTTTATCACGCTGCTGCACTGCGGGCAAAGTTCATGATCTCCCTTTTCCACACACATTCTCATTTCTGCTAATGCAGGTCGATTCTTTCGTTAGGAGTCAAGCTCGTTCCACCGCCTTCGCATTGGTTTTGAGGTCTTCTGTTACAGGTATTTCCATATTTAAAAGAAGGCCTCTAAAATGTATTTGTTAAAACCTGTTGATTACATAATAAAAAAACGAATGGTCTACTGGAGGCTCTTCCAAGCGTTGTCAATGCGTCGAGCAACATCTATGTTCTGTTGCGCCTATGAGGAAACTATATGGCCGACATAGGATAGTAATCACCTCACCTGCAATGTATAGTCATATTTTTTAGTTGAGCCGTTGTCATATTCATCCATTTCTATACAAATTTAAATAATAATATCGCTTACTTACATTAATTTACACAATTATAATACTGGCACAAGAAAGAGCATCGACAGGACTGCAAATATAATCGCTCCTCATCTAATCATGGGACTAATACAATTCAAACGAAAGAAAAATGAACAGTCAGTTAAGTGTCTTTAATTCAATAACTACAGCAAGGCGAAAACACAGAAAAGCTCTGCCATAATAATGTCAGAAAACATACAAATAATGTCAATCATGATCCTGTACAGCATTAATAAGAGATAATGAACAAGCACGACATCGACACGCTATTAATAAAATGTAAGAGGTAAAATATTAGTGGGAGTCCGCGGGCGGAGCGGCGGAGTGGCGGACGCGTTCCGTGTAACTCTCAATATGAGCTTTGTTACCGCTTTGTGCCGCCATTTCTTGTGTCACTGCATTGAATATATCGGGTGCTTTCCTTTGTGCACGGAATATTGCTCGTCTTTTGTCGAAATGAACGTTACCTTCCCAAGAGTTGTTTCAGCGAAGAATTTCGCGATTGCAAAGTAATATTTCCCCTTAAGAATTTCGATGTGTTTCTTTCATGTCGGAGATGACTTTACTTCGGATTATATTGTGTTCGGAAATGTTGTTTCAAGTTCGATTTTCAATATCAACGACTTTTTTACGAGTTGTTTGAAGTATTTGTGTGGAACTATCAATCATTTTTCATTTTTCGCCGAATGGTTATTTGTCCTGAAAGTTTCTTCTATAAACCGGAGAATCCCTTTAAATTAGTTTTTAATTGAGATAGCAATAAGAGTCCTAGGTAGATAAATATAATTATTATTATAGAGTAAATCCTTTGTCCACTTAATTGCATTGGCTTTGCCGTTTCAAGTCCAATAGCCATCTGACCACCAATTAGAGTGGGATTAGCGAAGGTGGGAGATCGCCGGGCAATATACTCTTGAGATTGCTTGTTAATTATTTCAAAGTTCTTTCTAACTTCCATTCGATATTCCATAATGATTGATCAAATTAAGTTAAGGATTTTAAGCTCATATGTAGGTGTGATGCCAGTTTTAACTCTGAACAAGTGGAACGGTGATAAGTTTCTTGACCGACGCAACTTAGTATTTTTTAAGTAGTAGATGTAGATTTTCACTAACAATAATTGTAAATGATATCGTATAAGATAATCACAAAAAAGTTGTCGTCATGATCAAAAGTAAAGTGAATGATAAAGGTCTACGAGGTGCTACGAGGTGCTACGAGGTGCTACGTCGTAGCACGCTTCTCACTTAAATACCAAAATCCCTAAAAGTTAACCCGGTCTAATCTGACCAATTATTATGAACACTAAACAATACGAAATCCTCTATCAGTATAATTTGTTCTTAAAGTAATTACGAATGCGCAGTAGAAACCGCGTATGGCGTGATAAAAGCCGGATCGGAACAGTATGCCGTCCACGTTGGCCGTTACATTAGGGCGGCGACACACAACGTACACCCCGCACGGTTCGGCCAACCGTACACAGAACACACACGGTGTACAAACTTACACTACAAATGCCATATTTGTAACTCAGTGATATGTAGTGGACACGGTCTGCTACAAAAGTTTGAAAAAGACAAAAAACATATAATTAAAAGAAAGTCTATTAGACACAAAAGAGTAGGTTTTTTTTTGTGTAGTAGATTGAAGTTGTAGAATCCTGAAGCATTATGATAATGCTAGTTGCAATTCTAATTGTATCAAACATCCTATAACTTATTTAGTTCAAAGAGAGAAACTTTCCATTTCTTTTCATACAATACCCAATACAGACTAACATGCTTTTAAACTGTGTCACAATAATGTATCGATATCGGCCCCACGTTCGGTTAGCTCGGCGAAGTGTTTGCTCGTCCGTACGTCCGCTCAACCAACGGCTAATTAAGGCTGGATTACCGACCGGTCCCGACCGCTACTTACTGTTTACAACTAGATTTGAAGACAAAGGAAATAATGTGCCGAACAATACCTTTCATTAACAGCAAATAGTTTCCTTCCAGTTGCTAATGCATGGTATGTTACTGTTACACTTAGCGCTTGCTGTATAATTTACTGAGTTGAGAATTTAGATCGGGTTGATAGTTTATTAACTTCTTAAATAGTTACAAGTTAAGTTATGCAAACAGCTGTTTAACATTCTTAAGGAAAAAAACTGTTTTTTTACTTGGTGTACCAAGTTAATTCAAATGTCACTAATAACGAGCCATGTCACAGAGTCGTTATAAAAAAATTGTGGTTTTCATTGATTTTTGTCAAGGTGAAAATATTAGTTGTTTTTCTATTAATCTATGACTAAATGTGGTGTAAGGTTACAACCAGAATAAACTTCAGATTTACCATTTTTCTTGATATAAGTCAAAGTCAAATAATTTATTTCAATTAGGCACATTAAGGCACTTTTGAACGTCAAAAATTACAAAAAAAAATAGATAAAATTGATTCTAGTCGCCCCTTCCAAAAGGTACTTTTCGTATGGAGAAGAATGGGCAAAAAACTCCACCGTTACTCTTTTAAAATGGTTTTACAATATTTTGTATATATTAATTATATAATTATATGTGAAGACGATGCACCTAGAATAAAATTACTATACCAAAATTGGTAAAAAGAATGAAAAATGAAGCAATGACAGATAAACTTATTATGTGATAGATAGGTACATGGTGAATTTAAGTCAGTGTGAGGAAGTAATCACATAATGTAAAAATCTATGTCTAATAATAATTTAAAAAAAACTTTGGCATAGTTTTACTCCGCGTTCTAAAAACAGCATTTTTTTTAGTTCCAGTCTCAAATAATACAAAACATTAACAACACAACGAAAAATGTCACAAAAAAAACTTATTAAACAAATGGAACATTAGTCCTTTGAGCATTGAAACATAAAGAGTGGAACAAGGCGATAATATCAATATCGAACGTTAATACAGTACGCCACAGTGAATGTAGTTGTTTATTCTCGCAACGTCTGCGGTACTACCCGCAAATAACAGAAAGAGCAAGTCCTCAGGGCATCGCTTTAGCTTTTCAATTTCCCTTTCGGAATTATTCGTGCTAATCGAATACGACCGCCGGGGTCTGGGGACGCGGTCGCAATGATTCATTCATGAGACTAATGTCGCATTCTCACTCAGATATCAGGTATTATTGTGGTCTAGCACTTACGTCGCCATCGGTCGCCGGCCAGGCTCTTCAAACATATGGAATAGCTTAAACTTTCAGTGGGCGATATTTTTGTAAGATTTATGTGCTAAGTTTCGACTACGTTTATGGTTAGTGGTAGCTGAGTATAATAAAATATAAACAAAGTTTTGTCTATGGTACGTAGGCAAGCTTAAAATTAACACAATTACTTAAGTTCAAGCTACCTAATCGTTTAAGCTTTCCTGCCAAATTGCATTATTATTTGCTGCAGCCGACAGCAAATAATAAAATGCTATTGGTTTCGTTAACTGTCCACGTATTTAAAATAAGCTTTCGCACACGCACCGTCTCTAAACTCACAACAAAACAATAATTCACACTCCGCCGTATAAGCTACGGCTATCAAAATATAACAGTAATAACAAAACTATCCGATACACAAACAATATCCATAGAAAGTTTGAACGCATTGTTCGATATGAGAGTATGAAGGCGTTGCATCGTCGCGTTGCAAATGATGAGGCGCGAGGTATTGTCGCAGCATTAATGAGCGCCGCACGCCCGGCGCCCGCGCCGCCCGCCGGCCCGACACCCGCCCGTCCCGGCGCCCGCACCCGGCGCCCGGCCGGCACGGACAGCCGCGCGGAAGAGGAAAATTAAACTCCTGGGCCCCCGGCTCGTGTTCATTACTCCACACCCGATTACTCCACCGCTGTTTGTGAATGCAGCTCTAAAGTACCACTGAAAGAGCTGTATGGAAACATTGGAATTAGAAACTGTGATAATTAGTGCTCAACTAGAATAATACTTGCCACTTTTAATGCGCTGCTATAACTTGTACATAAATATGTGGCGCAGTGTTTTGTTATTTGTAATACGGAGACTGTTCAGAGAGGGTGGTAGCCTCTATTTGTTTTTCATTTTATTCTTCATTCAGAGCAGTGGTAGAAACATAAAGTCCGTGGGGTATTGCTTTAAGATTTCAATTTCCTTTCCGGAATTACTTGTACTCTAATCGAACACGCGTCAGGGGACACGGGGGGTGGCGGGGCGCATCGCAACCGCAAATTACTCCAGCACTCTGCGTACGAATGTTTAAAATGTATTATTAAGATATTTACAACGTCGCGTTTGCTGCACGAGGGTTAATGTCTAATGACCTTTAATTATTAATTCTTTACAACTAATCGATTAGGTTTTTTGGGTTAACAGACGCCAGATTGTGTTTATCACTACGATATTTTTTATTATTCACTTAATAAAAAATATCGTAGTTATACGATGACTGATTAATTAGATCTGGATCATAATGATGAGACAAAAAAAAATTGTTGATAAGATTATCATATACCTATCTAAAGTCCATATAAAAAAGTTGAACTATTGCAATTTAATTAACCCAAAATAATAGATTTAAAATAAGTAGTTATGCATGGTAACGTCAGTAAGTTATGTCGGGGCGGGCGGAGGCGCGCGACAGCCGGCTGCTGATTGTAAAGCGCTCACAGACGGAGCCTATTCGATTTCACGGCTCGCCGCGTCCGATATTTATTGTCATCGGTGCAGTTGTACGACACGGCGCCTACTGAACCGCGCTGAAAAATCTCCATTCCCCGAAATCGGACGAAAACATTCCGCTGATACCCGAACCACCAACTTCAAAAAAAAAGTTTGTACATACCGTGTAAAACGACCAAACCGTCATGTCGACGCGGCTTTAACAATCGTTACTTGAATATGTTTGCAAGCAGCTACACGACACCTTGTCTCGTTAGTAAAAAGTGATGTTACGTACGATTTATCACCTGCACACGACACGGAAGGCCCCCGGAGCCGAGCTTCCTTTAAAACCTGTCAGCGCTGAGAACTGAAATGAAAACAAACGCGTGGATTTACACACTTGAAATATTATAGTGGCGATGGTGAATGTACCCGCTACCGTCCATGTCCGAGCGATCCACATCGGTTTTAATTTATTTTAATTCAATTTCCATGAGTTATTCCACGTTCATTGAGATCTATAGAGAAGTATGAAACTCATCACCATAATCACCCAGTACTAAACATTATAAAATAAAATAAACCGGTCAAGAGCGAGTCGGACTCGCGCACCGAGGGTTCTGTAAGGAGCATTCGTATCCTAAATAGTTCTGTGCCCAGAAACTAGTCCTCTTAATTGTATGAGCGCCCATACAACTCAGAGGACTATCTTAATTGGCGTCAACTATGTATGTACGGGTTAATTTTCAGCTTTTTTTATATTTTGGAATTTTTCCTTTATTTGTACCGTAAGACATTTATCTTTTTGACAAACGTGATTCTAGATCAACGGGAGCTAGATAAGTTTTCGACCCAAAACCTATAGAGTACTTCCGGTTGACCTAGAATTGACAATTTTGGTTAAAAGCAAGGTCTTACAGCACAAGTAAAGGGAAAATTCCAAAAAAATTAATAAAGTTTAAAATTAAGGTAAATTTTGGTACTCACAAGTTTTCGCGAAAATCTAAATATGCCCATATCTTTGTATCGGTTATACACGGACAGACAGACGGACAAGAGAGTGATCTTATAAGGGTTCCTTTTTACCTTTTGAGGTACAGTACCCTAAAAATTACCTCACAACCGCATTTTAATCAGTAAAGAATCAAACAACTTACTTTCTACTTAAATTCTCTTCTTTGCAAATCAAACACTACACTCTACTCCTCCTTTAGAAGTAACAAATACGATCCCGAGCTACAGCTGACAAAATGATAATATCTCGGGAACCCTATCAAGTTTCGCAAACAGTTTGCGAACTTATTATTCGGTCGATAGCCACCGCTCGCCGGAGAGGGTTAACTACTGACCTCCAGTCATGTTTGGCGGAACAATTAAACTGGTCAGCCAGTACATTAAAAAGCTGCCAATGGCCGAACAAAACTGAATAGACTATAAAGTCATTTTCAGCTAAAAGCGTAAATTGTACGGTGGTAACTCAATAGCAGAGAGATAGTTAATTGGTACAATGCCAACTCGGTGGATATCTTTGTTTTAATTCAATTGTCTCGAAGCTAATGCACTCGGTGGAGCAATCTTAACCGTGTCCCGCCTGATTATGGTAACTTTTCAGGTTACTACAACTGTACATATCCACAGTTGAAAAAGATATACTGCTAAATGTTATGCTGTTTTTTAGGTGTAACGTCTTTCCTCTCACTTTCCTGCAATCTGGGGGAGTGATTTCGTGAAAAGGGACGGAAGTGTGTAACAGGAAGCCGATGAAGCGCTCGCTATTTGATTTGACCAATGAGCGCGCGCGGTGCTAGAGTTGGCCGTCAGATGGTAAAAACTTTTTTCCGAGAGGTTGGTACTGTCAGCCATGATGTCAGTTACAAATCATGCAAAAAAAAATGTTCGTTTTTATTTGTATTCAGTTATTTTAACTGCTCTTGAATGACAAAACTTTTTTTATTGATTACAGTTTTTTTACTAACTCAGGACAGTTGTGGTTTTCCACGCATAAGTCACTAAAACCTTGGACTTGTTTAAATTTAAAATACTTTGTTCGTAATAACGTAAAATCACAATAATTACAGAAGCGGAAAAACACATCTAAAAGTTGCTTTGTGTATACATATTAGTGCTCGTGACTGTAAATCCAACGAGGAACCACAAAAATCACAACTGACAACCACACGAAGCACGAACGAATTCGAAGTTCAGAGCCGAGCTATTGAGCAGACAGCGACATCGGTGTGTGCTTAGCTAGCACAAATGTCGACAGTTGCGATGCGTGGCACTGAATACGTTCTCTACATCTCCTTATTGACACGCCGGGAGGAATATGTTTAGGCACGTGATTACCGCCAGGCTTAGGTTAATCATTCTCTTTATAAACGCCGCTGTCAAATACATTTGCACTGCTGCACTGCAAAGTGTGCTGATTTGTGTAAGCTCATAGATTATTGAATTGTACTCAATTATAAATACGGCCGCTGTTTAATGTTAACGTTTCTTGTTATTGGTATTAGTTTTGGCAACGTATTGTACGTCAGTTGATACATGATTGTTTCCGTTACTTCACAAATATTAGTAACGTAGAAAATGTTATCTATAAACTTGCGAGTTTGTGAGAGAAACAAACTAATTTGAAGCAAATCAAATGCATTGTAGCTTGACTTTACTAACTATAAAGCCGAATTTACATTACGAAACTAGTTGCGCAAACTTAGTTATTCATTGATATTTTCGCGTGTTAATAGATAATTATTTACACCTACGTAAAGAATCTTAATAGTAAAGTTTGAATACATTTCCGACATCAATTTTTTTTGTGAATTATTTTCATCACAACAATTATATTGCCAAAAAAGGCACAAAATGACGTATTGAAATTAATTATTAAACAATAAAACATAAACAAAGAACACCTGTTTGTGCGTCTGGCAGACAATAGCCGTGCGGCGTGTTTGGACTATCAAACTATAGCCAACGCACAGCGTGCTCGGGTCATCCCACTCATCCCCATTGTAAAGAATACCTATTGATAAAGGAGAATAAATTTGCGAATATATTTGTTTGGTTTCAGCAGAGATTACGTTCCTACACTTTTATGCGTTTATTTTTGTAATTCCAATTTATTTAACTTAATTTTCTCGGTTCTGCGAGAATATGTTTACTTCGTCAATGGAATACGAGTTATTATTCTCCTTCAACATTCAACCAATTTTACCATATCCTGACAACATTTCAATCCACTTAAAGCTATAAACAGTAATGAAATCGCATGTGCTATAAAATAACGCTTAACGTAACATAATCCGGAAAATTTATGACTACCTTCGAGACAATAATAAGAGTCCTCGACTCACTTACATCGTGATTAAATTATCATTGCAAAGTCAGACTGCTACAGTTAAAGTTATTTCTCGCTCATCGCTTCCACTGGATTAGTCCGAACGTTTTATTATGGTATTATTCAAAGCTGTCTTAATATATTAAATAAAACATGAAACTTGAGAGTGAATTACGATTTTGTTTGTCAAAATATTCTCTTGGCATTTATCTTGTTTTGCTTTCCATATCCGACACACATTCATGTGTTTCAAAGTCCACAGATTAATTATACAACATTACAAAGGTACCTTTATTTCATAACTTGTAGTGTTAAATTGCCACAGTAAACTGGTAAATTACTCCAGTAATAAGAGCAAAATGAAATATTATGTCGTTTCAATTTGAAATGTAACGAAGCCCTACGTATCCGTAGTGGTGCTCAAAATAAATTATTTTAATATTTTAGCTGGCGCAAAATAATGTTGTTAGCTGTTTTCCAGCGAGATTACGAACTAATAACATTACAAAACAAGCTCTTTGCGGGTAAATTATGCATGCACTCTCGGATCATTACCGAGGCTCGCTTGGCCTCAGTTCAAAATCTTACGATTGCTTCGTGAACCAAATCTTTCACAGCATTTTAATGTGTACTGCTAAATCTACACTAATCGACTACATGACGTCATCACGAATGTCTTGACGCCGAAAATAATTAGATTAACGATTATGAAATAACAAGTGCACAAGAAAGTGCTGGACATACCTACGTTGGTGAATTTATTAGTCATCAAAAATTAATTACGTGCCGGTACCCGTACCCACTTAATTTAACGTATATATTATGTAACATTTTATCATATTGTGTACCATAAGCTAAGTGTACCAAAATAGACTAGATAAAATAATTAATCAAACACACCAAAGTAACACAACATGATATCTCGGTTCACCCCACATTACCCAATCAATGTGTGTCGCAACAACACGAAAAGTAATTGTACGAGGTCGAGGGCAGGGCTCCGGTAACATATCAGAAGAGATGCCCCTCCGGGAGCGCCGGATTAGCGCGATCTTTTCCGAATTGAGGGTAAACATCCGAGAGATCCGCTCCCCAGAGCCCACGCTAAGGTGAGCCTGTTTGTTACTTGAAAATCGCATTACTCCTCACTCGCTAACTATATGTTGTGCAGTACAGCAATTATTTTTTAATTTACAAGGTTACTGTCTATTATGCGAAAATTTCAATGGGAATTACTCAATTGATGAAGAAAAGATCTTTCAACAAACTCTTATTTTGATTTCACATTATAAAAACTTCAGCGAACTGATACAATTTTCAGTAAGTACCTATACCTGCCTAAGTAAATCTAATATTGTTTTTACAGAAATAGAATATTTTATAATAACTATGTAAACAATAAGTATGTGTTTATTATGTTTTAACTATGGTAAAACAAATGATAGCGAATTCGGCATACATCGAAGTTTAAAACAAATAATTTGCATTGAGATCGCTTACCATTCTACTCAGAACTGCTAAGATAAAAGCCAGAGAAATCCTCGTGAGCGCTCAAATTCTTGGAGCGCAGTGGCGAACCGTCTTTGCCCGACGGGCGGTAATAAAAACGGCTTAAATAGGATTTTAACCGCGAGTTCCTCGCCTTAATTAAATTGGATTTGCGAGTGAAAGAAATATACGTGAAAAATTCGTGTCGATTATGTCAGGGGAACGAGTTTTGGAATCCCTTTTAGTAAGCGGATTATGTTCGTCTCCCAGAGATTATATTTGTATTACGTTTGTTTCAATGCGAGCACTGTTGATAAGAATGTCTTTAGTTAAAACGATCTGGAGCCGTGAGCAGCTTTGTGCTACGAGGAGGCGTAAGACAGGAAGTAACAGCCGTGGCGTCGCATGCCCCGACGCGCGCGGAGCGCGGACATCCTCCCGCGTCTTCTTTAAAGCACAGGTACTCTCATACTCGTAGACACAATGTCTGTTAAATATCTATATGGACATTAATTTCTATGGAAATTACAAGAAAGTCATAAAATATCATGATACGAGCTAATATTCTACATTATATGCACTTAATCGCTTTTTCATGGTATTGTACGTGGTAGTTGAAATATTAAAACTCTGAAATAACGCCAGTAACAGCTGCAGTAACGGGGTTTTAATTATCACTTACAACGCCTTTCAGCCGCGGAAAATTACTGCCATAAACCATTTAGAACAGAGAATAGCTAAACGATTTAGGATGCCAGTTATTAGAATATAGCCGGCAGTTGTCTGGTTGACGCCTTGTGGCCGAATTTACAAGCGTCGTTAACAAAGTTACATTGATGTCTAAGTGGCCAA
Organism: Conistra vaccinii; assembly: GCA_948150665.1. Taxonomy (NCBI): domain Eukaryota; kingdom Metazoa; phylum Arthropoda; class Insecta; order Lepidoptera; family Noctuidae; genus Conistra; species Conistra vaccinii. The sequence goes on along the minus strand of OX411324.1, from coordinate 13,793,173 downwards.
TATTTATTGGCTTTTTTACTTGACTTGTGGCTAATTAAATCAGTGGCGGTTCAGTATTGAATAACATTATCCCTCAATTAACATTCGAGGGTCGATTTTTAAAGCGGCTACAAAGGCGGGCCGGTGTAGGCAATAAAACGGCTCGTCCCTTATCCGTCATTCAGCCCTTGGAGATTTCTTCTGGGGGAATAATTTACGTTGATCGCCCGGAAGGGGAGCGTAACTGCCTCACTGAAACTTTAAGCTTTCACTCAGAATGGTGCGATTCGCGGTGTCTCAACTTTAACTAATAAATTGGTTACGATAGAATAAGCAGCAATGTAAAATCGATCTCCAATTAGTTCGTTATTTATAATGCGTAGCAAGTTATTTCCGTCGAATGAAATCCACCTCCGCGTTTTTGAGATTCTATTTAAATATTAAACCAACATTCTACGTGTATAATTGCTTTACACATTAGCTCCCTCGTATATAGTTTAGTATTTACCTAGTGTTAAAAGTTCTTTAAATTTGTTTACAACAACATGTGTTCACGGTTTTTTTTAATTCCCTGCAAAGGGCGGCCCCGGCGATGATGACGTCACGTGTCGATGAGTGTGAATAAAGCCTTTGACGCCTTTCGCCGCATGCATTTCAAGCCAGCCGCTTCAATCCCAGTTTACACGCAACCCTTGCCAAGAATCACTTTGCAATAAAAATGCAAAGCTTTTTGAACCAATAAATTACAAAGGGGCATTTTTTCATGAAACGTACGTGACGTATAATTTACAATTTCAGGCTCTGCGTAGGTGATTATTTTGTATAGCTTACACGATTACTCCTGCTACTGCTGTTAGCTTAAATCATCCCACTGCTGGGCAACGGCTTCGATTAAACGTTAGCAAAAATACTTAATGTTAAATATTTATATAATTCACTAACAATATTGACTTTGTGTCGAAATGAATCAATTATAAACTAAAACAACATGAAGAAATTAAATTAGTATAATATATTATAAATACATGAGTGATAGGTTTCGAAATTGCAAATCCTATGTACCTACATTAACACTGATATAAATATCAAGAAAAAAATTCCTGTATGTTTAAAAAAAAAAGGTTAACTATCATAACAGTCCCCAAGATTATACAAGATATTTAATAATAATATAAAATGAGATATATATTAAAGTTCACGTCATCATTCACTAATTCGTTATTTGTTTACATTACAGCTTTTCACCGTGGACCGAGAAGTGAAAGTAGCCGAAAGTTACTAACGAGTGAGAGTATTTAACATTCCGTGAGGCTCGCGAGGCCCTCAGGGACGTCTTGTTAAGAAGAACGCTGCCCTCTGCGACACATCACTCGTAAAACATAGCCTATGGACCTTCTGGCTGCCACTTGACGTTTACGGTAATATTATTAAATCGCACACATTAAAAGTGCCTGTATTTTTACAGATTACTTTTTAAACAAAAAGGTTAGTCGTACAAATTGTGAATATGAGGTGACGTGAAGGAAAATTCAGTACTGTATTTATTTTTAATATTTAATGTTTTAAATATTTAATGTTTATTTTTATGGCACTGAAACGTGGTCGCTCCCAATGGGCCTTATCAGAAGGCTAAAAGTCTCCCAAAGGGCAATGGAGTGGGCTATGGTTGGAGTTTCCCTACGTGATCGAATCAGAAATGAAGAGATCCGTAGGAGAACCAAGGTAACCAACATAGCTCGAAGAATTGCCAAACTTAAGTGGCAATGGGAAGGGCACATTGCTCGTAGAACAGATGGCGGATGGGGCCGAAAGGTTCTGGAGTGGCGACCGCGTACGGAAGACGAAGCGTTGGAAGGCCTCCCACAAGATGGACCGATGACCTTGTGAAGGCCGCAGGAATCCGCTGGATGCGGGTAGCACAGAATCGGTCAAAGTGGCGGTGCTTGGGGGAGGCCTATGTTCAGCAGTGGACGTCTTTTGGCTGAAATGATGATGATGATGATTTATGTCTTCAAACATTATTTACCCTTTTAACCCGATACACTTTTGAACCACCTTTCATCTGTACACCATCACTTCTACATGTATACAACCAAAGTAAAGACTCGCTATGTTCAGTCCACCATTTGGTTTACCACTTGCCCGGCCCCATGCTAATAGCTTAACGACCTTCTTACCACACTAATAAATCCAACAACATACTGTTTCACCACATTCTCCTGTTCTAAAACACTTGAGCCGTTATCAAACCATAGGTACTGAGGAGTGAGGATGGTGTTATCGTTCGCCCATAAAAGGGTCTGCAGTGAACACAGAGCTACACTAATTCCTCTTTACGAGCATCGATGGGTCGATTCGATATAGATATACGTATATTAAACATTTTTCTGACTGTAGTGGACAACAGAGATCATGCAGAGCGGAAATCAATTTTTTTTTTCGTTAAGTATAAGTTTACATTCTCATCTTTACGCTTTTTCTTTGCAGAAGCAGAACGTCCTTATTCCGCGAAAGTAAGTTATTATATAATTCGATACGAAATGGCAAACAAAATTATCTTGCAACAACACAAGTTTCTAATCACTTTCTGTGAAGATTAATATTAGTTTTCGATTTAATAAATCTTATTATATTGTAAATCGACAGGGACAGTCAGCTCAATATACATCGAAGAACAAGCAAAGTTCTCCGGTAAAGATGGAAATCCTATAGATAACTATTACATTCAGTAACAACCCTGAAATAAATGGTATAGAAATAGATCGCATTAAAAATTCTGGAATAACGTCAACACTAAAGAATGATGGAGAAAATATACTCAGCTTTAATAGAACCAGTGCAGTTGGACTAACTCAACTTTTAAAGTCGAAATTTTATTTTATTTTATTATATTTTTTAAACAAAGTTCGAGATTTTTATTGGATAAACCACACATACTTCAGTAGTATAACGTACGTTAGCTCTCAAAACGGAGAGCTTTTATCATGTCACCATAAAGGAGAGTGCAGTGGTCGATGCAGGTTTGGCGTTAATTCTTGTTTACGGCGAATCGCTTTTAGTGGCCCTGTTCAAAGCGCCGCCCGACGCCGGCCGACGCGACGCTCCGTGGCGCGTGAGCCGATAGATTGAATTCACGCGTCTGCTTGGCCGCTCCGCAACACGACAAGATCGCTAACCAAAAACAATCATTGATGACACGTGCGTGTGCAGAGATTCTGTGGAAGGTGACTATGTTGTGGCAAATGGTTGTCTTGGACCTTGTATGAACCTAATCTGTATATCGTATTTCAATATACTTTTATGTATCTATTTCTATTATTCATCAAACAAAATAAAGAACATAACAAAATAGAATGTTCCATTTTAATACTTTTCATCTGAAATAATATTTTAAAAGCTTGGTAGATAGAAAAACAACAGCTGAAAATATTTTCGCTCCTAATCCGTAATTTAATATTAATTTATAGTCGAAAATCACCGTCTCGCCGTCATCGAGTCGGAAAATAACGGAAGTCTTTAAAAGAACAAGGCGGTGTTTTGAAGAGGTCGGAAAAACAATTAATCATTCTACTCTTTTATGGAGCTAAAGGTTGGAGGACACGATTGTTCTGTAATACTAGGGTTGTTCTTTTGTTACCATAAAACCGAATATATCACAATCAAACACTCGTAGACAGTATAATAGTTTCCTAAAGACCACTTGGCAACCCTCCGCGCGTCAATGCCTATTATTAAATGCTGAAAATGAAAGTGACGGAATATACCGTCCGTGTTTAGATAATACCTCCAAATAATGGACGCCGCGATGCGCATTAATATTGAGGTAAATCTTATTAGGACCGCCTAAACGCCGCGATAATATCATATTGTTTTGGAACTCACCATCCGCATTTCCTCTCTTATGCTTGGAAGGGTTCCATCCTCAGGGACGACCGAAGCCTCTGAATATTCATAGTATTATCACAAACCGACTTACAGAACTGAGCAGCGTCGTAAATACATAATACCTTTCATTTCGAGATAAGAATCATTTACGTAGCTTTCGCGATGTAGTGCGGCGGCGATTTGTGTGGAACAAAGCAATATTTCACGAGAGTGTAATAGGAGCACGTCGTTCGGTTTTTAAAGGTTTGGCGGGTGTTATTGGAAGTAGGTCTCCGCTGTAATTGTTGTGTTGATTTCCCCCGAGGCCGCGGCTCTCCGACGTAGACGCTACCTGTAGTGCCCACCGGCCACCGGCCCACGTGCCCACCAGTGACCTCTGTAAACAACTATGCCACCAAATTATTGTTATTACAATTAATACCAATACCCTGCTGTAAATAAATAGCAAAAACAACTACAGAAAGTTGCAACAGTATATAAAAGCTTTAAAAAAAAAGGTTCGGAACATACTAATGAACGATTTATTTTGAAAAGTAATTTTCTATTCAAAATACTCTCTTACTCGTAAAAAGTGTCCATATTGAATGATTTCCAACATTATTCCGCGTCAAAGTATCACAAACTGTTGTTAATTCCGCCTAATATCGCCGACAACCTCTACGCGCTGTCACACCGGGGTCCGATATAAACATGATGGATATCCCCATATAAAATGAATAAGCTTTATGTACGAAGCCCATGTAAGTGCTCCCTTGTTTACATTCCACAGCACACCGCTTATAACGAATGATTCCAATATTTCATTCATAAATACTTCACTAAATATATACGCACCGACATTTTACCTGCATGTTTTTTGTAAATACCAATTCATTGAACAGGAAATTATAATGTAAATAAATATTTAACTTTAAACAATTCCGTGTTTCTTGTTTATTATTATAAAAGTTTGTTTTAATAAAACAAACGGCAATTTATGTAATGCCTACGAAAAATCTGAGGGAGCAGTGGTAGCTCAGTGGTAACGGCCCCAACTTACGAGTGCGTGGGTGGTCGTGGGTTTGAACCCAAGCAGGCGCTTTACTCTGTGTAAATAATTTCATCACCACTACTCTCAAAACGGTGTAGGAAAACATCGTGAGGAAACAGGCATGTCATAGAACCAAAAAATCAAAAACATGACATGTTACATCAACAAACCGCACTCGGCCCGCGTGGTAAATTACAGCCCACTCCCTCTCAAAAAGAGAAGGTCTGTGTCCCAGCAGTGGGAACATAATAGGCTAATTATGCTACGAAAAATCTGTTGCATATTAATAATTCTTTTCTCTGAAAAAAGAATAATCATAAATATTATATAATAATTTCAAGCTCGTTTATTTGAAACTAGCAAAGTAGGTATCCTATGTATGTCCTAACCCTAACTAGGTCATGGTCTACCTATATAGGTACCAAACATCGAAGGTGAAAGTTAACAGACGACAGACAGACCAACAGATAGAGCTACATTCGTATGTATAATTAATATTAATATTCCTATTACTCGCATGCATCCATACTAATATATGAATGCATGCGTGTAATAGGAATAGGACAGAACAAACTGCAAACAACTGTGGAGTGCTTTAGGTTTCTCACACACCATTCATAGGCGTCGAAATGTGAGGACTGTTTACTCTAGACGTACGAGCCTCCGATAATAGGTGCATTCGATACGAAACGCACTGTTGGGTATAGCACCACTTAGGCATCTTTAGTTATCTGTGATATTCACCAGTGTGATTGTGATTTTGTGCCCTCATTTAGGTAACCGCTTTAAAACAAACGTTATCTTAATAAACTTTAAATCAATTCATTTAGTAAACCACCCGATCCATTATAGTTTGTATCTAGATACTCCATAAGTTACCATTTGTGCGGTAGTGTGATCTCCAAATTATTAGTGTACGCGGCTTCTAAAACAGCCAACATTTTGTGTGGATGTCACTTGGCGCCCTGCCAGCCCTGTAACGCGAACAAAATATCAAAGTGATAATAAACAATATGTTAGCGCCTCGCTATACAAAAGGCAATCATTCTTTAACAAAAGATCTATGTTAAACTCGAGAAAAGATTAAAAAGGAAACGTTTGTCGGCTCGCTATCAACACTATCAATCACGCGTATAATAGCCCACGTCCCCTAACACACGTTCTTAAATAATTTGTCAAAAGTCGCTCCCTGCCCATACTGCCGCCGTTTTCCACTACCTACTTATTCCGTTTTTCTTGACACTTGTATGGGCAATTTTTCACTTAAATGACACAAACAAAATCACAAAATGCTACCGACATTACGACGCCGTTATAAACACTAAGTATACGAATAAAACGGTAAATTCCGGATAAAATCAACAATTAACGTTTCGGAGCAATAGCTGCACGACATTGATCGATGAAAATACCCTAGCGTATCTATCAACACCTAGTAAATTGAGAAAGGAGTAAAAACGTTAAGTGGAACTTGTATAATATTAATTACTTGGGGTGTTAAATCTTTCGCAAGTTTTTGTTTGCCAGTACAAGGAATTATATGTAGAGCTCAAACAAACACGGACAAACGCTGAATTCAATAGAACGGCCGTGTGTCCGCTGAATAGGCAGGTGGTATAATATTTTTTCCAATTTAGAATCGGTCTGGATTCTAACTCATAGATCAAGCGCGCGCTAGCACGAAACCATTACACTTTGTTGACATCAACGAATGCCCTTTTACATATTCACCCCGAGCACACAAAGATTGAGCCGTGAAATTGAAAATGGTTTCTATGAACAAAAATTTATTCCACGCACGTTCTCGACATATCGTCACAACACGAGTGCAGCTTGTTATATCTTTGTCAGTGTGACGTCATTATATGACTTTATGTTGATCGATCTATTTTCGATAATATTTTAGGTTAATAACTCGTTAATGCACTTTCATAAAACTACATTTCACCTACGTGCTAAGAGCAATTGCTCACGGAATACATTGCCTTGACGTACACTGAAAAGAGTAAAAAATCTTTAACTCTCTTTGAAAGCGTTGCTAGCGCCTTATCTTGAAAATCGGAAAACTTTTTAAAGCGTTAACTGTATAGTGTAAACCAGCAGGCACCTACTTGCATTTTCAATGTGTGTTTAATTTCACGGCTATTTAAGGATTAACTGTGTTATTGGAATCACAACAAAGGCCGGGAATAATGCACAGAAAGCTGATTGAACGGAATGACGGAAGTTTATAAAAGGGATTTAATTACGACGCGTCATGATTTTATGCCTCATGAATATTTTCACACAATTTAAATCCTTGTTTGGATGTAGGTAAGCAACAAAAACTGAGCAATTTATTATTAAAAAACTAATTTCTCACACTCGGCTCGCTATGAATGAGCCATCATACAATCTAGTTGGTTGCCGCTGCAATGCCGGCATTTGGCAAAATTTTATAAGCGTTCCCACTTCATAATAATGAAGAGTCTACTATATTTAAAATTGTAGTTTGTTTGCGAATTCAACACCTTTGATTAAACTTTCGCATTAGGTTTTTTGGAGCTCTTTATTAAAAGGCGCAAAACTCCAGCTTATTTAATTTCTTTGAATTAAGTCTTAAGTTAACAGTACCGTAGGAAATTTAAGATACAGCAGGCTTGAATATAGTGTTGGTATGGATTTATTACAACAAAAAATATAAATAGACACAAATCTCTCTCGCAAGCACACATTGATTTCGTCAGCCCTATCTCTAAAGTTTTACACAGTTACCGCTAACTAAGCTGTCAAATAATTTTGTTAGCTTGTCGAACAATTGTTAAAAGCATATTTCTATAGTAGGTGTATCAGCTTGTTATCTCCGGTAGTTATGTGGGGCAGCGCGGCGCGGGCGCTCAAGCTGTTTACCCTGTAAGTATTGCGAAAAGATCGAACTTAATCCCAGCGGGCCCCGCCATCCTGCGCTGGATGTGATAGATACTGAAAATTGCATAAAATCCATCAACACTACTACTTTGTGCCGAAGCTTAGCTTTTCGACGGTTACAAAACGAACGCGAGGGAAATAGATTTAGTAGTTAACATAATATCCCTTAAACAAGTTTGAAGTTTTTATTTCGGATTTGTGTTGCGCGATACTTCAGCTGTAGTTTGGTTTGCATACCATGTTATGAAAATATTTAATTGGTTTGTCTAATGAACTGAGTTTTTTCTAATTACTTATATATCTAGCTTTAGATATATTATAAGAACTTCACATATTCAATCTGGTTATCGAAATTTTCTTGTTGTTTTTCTACAAAGACTGTGCTTTATGATTTATTTATTTAAGTTTTCATGCACAACATTACAGAATATACTCCCAATGCGTTGTACAGAACAATACACAAAACTAAAAAAATACACATTATAAACACACGTTAGACGTAGATGATGTTTATTTAATAGCCAAAACTCTTTTTCTAAACCGATTACTGTCTGAACAATAAAGTTTTTTCACTATTTAGAACATATCTAATAACAGCAGCCCTGTACTACATTTTATTTGTTCCGAGCGGCGGATCAATAACATCATATTTCAGGAGTCACACTCTGAGAATAACATATTTTTCTAACCGCTTGAGCGGCAAAATAGAATCACTATGTCAGCATTTTGCCGGAGGTCGAGGACTGGCGGCCATATGTGACCGTGTTGTGGCTTCACTTGCCTATACATGACTATTTTTGTCTGCTATGTCGATGTGGATATAAATAATGATACGATTACCATCAAAAATATGTTTATGGATTTTAATTAGTGTTTTGTACTAACGTATCCTAAACTAAACCTGACCATTTTTCATCCCTATTTCTTTTTTTTTACTATTACCTTTGCAATTGATCACTCAGAAATATAGTTTACTTTTTACTCCATATAATTTTACAAAAATAAACGCATACTTGTATGTAACAAAACAATTTTTGCAGTTAAAGTTTTTTTATTATTATTCTGTTTCATGTTATAGTAGAACTGTCCAAACTTATTTACCTATACCGACATATAGAATGAAAAACATAATTTAAAATTTCTATTTCCAGACCTCTGTAATGTCGAATACAACGAAAACACAACAGAAATACAACAACAGTATAATATGAACATAAACGTCCAGTGCTTCCAGACCATGAATCTGAACTGCAAATACAACGCTAGGATTCAGTTAATAAAAGATGATATATTCACATAATACATCACGAATGCAAGTTGCATTAGCAATAATTCCCTGGCCACCAAAGTGAACCATTATAACTAAAACAACAGCAAAAGCAAAGTTAGAGGGAACACATTCAGGATTAAGCTTCACTTGGAAATTTGGATTTCACTTAGGTACGTATACAAATGCGCAGGTGAGTCCGAGTCTCTTCGTTATTATAGACAACGAGAATGTTTTATTTAACAAAATGTTATTTGAGTAAATTAACAGAAAGAAAATTGGATTTCAAATAGAATCAGCGTAGGTATGTATTTTCACAGTTGGCACAACACAAGAGGCATCAGATTAAAATAAAACAAAAACAAATGAAAAGTATTCAGGTGCCTACAAAAAAAAAATATCCACAATTAGTCTGGAAGATATCGCTATCAATTATAAGACCGTTATTGTACTACAGAATTAGCAATAATGTAAGAGCTGTGCAACAATTTTGGTATACAATAAAGTATATTCTATTCTAACCAATTATCATGCAAGTGATTTCAATTACACTTTGCTAGTAATAAAAAGTTGCATCAATAATGCAGTTAAGATTGTTTGCTGTCGAGGTCGATATGTTTGAGTTCAAAGAAAATGAAAGGTGTTTTCGTAGACGACTCGCAGTAACAAACAAAATTCCCTTGAGCACTTCTCAATTTGTTCTGAAGTACCTACCTACAGGTACAGGTAGGTACCATTTTCCACAGCTTATTTAAACTTTGGTAGGTATATGTACTTTCTTTAGTGTGTACAAATATATCTATAGCGAAAAAAAAAAGGCTTGTGTAATTAAGATGAAAGAAAGTATACCATCAAATGTTTTTAACATTATTGAACACAACAACCTTGACGATAAATTCTAGCACGTGATCTATCCGCATCTACAAGAGAAAGCTACGTACAGACCAGTACAATTAAGTTAGGATGATTGATACCCTAACTTCACTCTGCTGATACACGTTATTGACACTGGGCGTGATGGATAGCGAACAGAAACTGCCTTTAAAACTTCATAAATAATATCCTTTCGGGTCGCCGCTAATAAATGACCGATATTAACGACGACCATACATAAAGCTGTAAATAACATGTGTTTTTGTCAAAGTATCGTTGCGATAAAAAGTACAGAAATTGGGAAATATACAGTATATTGAATAAGCATAAAAATTAAGTGAACAAAAATCCTTGTATTAAGTTAAAAACACAAATATAAAATCGAATTGGATATCAATAAAAGATACCTACGATACGATCACCGCAAATCCACGAAATGCTTGCAGAATAGAGTGACAAAGATATAGTTTTCTTCTGCATTTGGTTAGTAACCTGGTGTCAGGTTTTTTATGCCGCCCATGGGCTCTGAATTGGCTTCACATGCCGTCGAGAAATATCTTTCAGGCATGCCAGTTTCCTTACGATGTTTTCCTTCACCGTTTTGGAAGCAGTTGATAATTATACAATACGCACATGAATCCTAAAAGTCTGAGGTGCCTTGGGTTCGAACTCGAGACCTATGACTTGGCTGTGCGACGGTCACTCCACTAGACTATCACTGCTGTTAAGTTGAAGATTTAGCTACAACGTATGAATCAATTATTTCTCATGCCTATAAACATACGTAATAAATACAAAGCGGAATGTGTGTAACAGCGCAACGCGCACGACAGCGCGACGCCTCGTAACAATTCATTCCCACAATCCCTTACATCTGAATTCTTAATGAAACAAAAATTGCAAATGTCATACCATATCTCCACCAGACCCATGAATACTAAAGACGCTATTGTGGATCGTTCACGTGCGCGAAATTGAGTCTGCTGCTCGTAACACAAATGATACTGATATGTCATGCGACTTCACCAAAAAAATCATTACCGTATGAGACTTCGGGCGTACCTACCTACACCGTGTACGATGCGACAATAAATCATGAAATCTGATTTAAAAGAATGATACACGTCGTCAGAAAACAATTGGAAAAACGTGACCGGAGCGTCGATCCCGCGGCGGGGGCGATCGCAACACGTCGCGCCGCCCAATGCATACTAAGTAATGACGCCAGTTTCAATTTTACCTCCCCTTTTCTTCATAACATATTTTAAAGAAAAAATATTCAACTTATTGCGGCGAACTAGAAAGTCTACTTATTTCAGAACCCGAAATTTGGACATAAACACCTCTGTGTACGAGTGAACGTCCCTACTTTAAGGAGCACGTAGAACACGGGACGCGCGCCGTCTAGAAGAGACTTGCTATAAATAAGTTATTACCGCCGCTTGATATCTGGCCTGACTGTTGGTTAACCCGTGTCTTGGATCTGCTGCCAACTCAACACGATCTCACCGCCCTCTTACTTTACGTGATCTGCCACTGTTCCGAATACATTCATGTTTACTGTATTAAACTCCAATGAATATCTAATATCAGTATCATAGCGACTAATCGAATGTTCAGCACAGATAGCTGTGATCGCTAATAACCCTTAATTTAACAATAAAACACAAAGTAGAACTAATAAGCATAAATCGAACTATTCAATTAAAGTAGCTTCAAACCATGACGTTGGCGGTACTTAGTATTCAAACGTATGCAAATTACAGACGTGCTATGCAATAAATGCCGACACACGGATCACAATTCGACAATTGGCATTTATGTCGCAATCGCATTGTATAGCTATTTGGTGGTTACTAGGTACGCCCATAATTACAAAATTACTTCTGTATGAACTATTTATTGCAATTTTCCAACGGCTACAATAACCATCAGGTATAAATTGGCGTTTTCATTTTAAATTACGTCACACGCGGCTGTTATTACTAATTTGAAATAAATATTTGACAGCCGGGTATAAATCAACATTCTACGAATGTTTCCAGTCAAGTTTGTTTCAAATGGGAATTTAATAATACCTTTTAGTGACACCCTTTCAGTTTCCTAGCTTACCGATTGAGATACAGCTAAGTAGCTGCAAGGTCTTGGGTTCCGTCGGCCAGCTTCAGGTATTTATAAAACACAATTGGAAAGTTTCGAAGAAAAATATATTGAAGTGGCAACGTATCATAAGAAAGCAATACACATTGTAAATTGACGCTTATTTCCCAGTCTGCCGCAGTAATATAGCTTTTAACAAAAAAATATGATGTTTAATTTTCATAATACTTATACATTATCATTATCATAAAGATATAATCATTTTAAGTACAAAAGTAAAGGGGAATTTATGAACGGTTGGCAAATCATTTATTTGGTTCATAATTTAAATTTAAAATCATGATTATCTACCCGTTTGAATATCAATCTAAAATCAGACTGAGTTAGTTATCACAAATAAATTCTCTTAGATAGGTCTATCACACCCTGTATCAGGCCGTCTCTAAAACAGCGCACACGAGGAGTAAAACAGTGGAAACTGTTCGGTTTGTTTGCAGTGCTGCAGTGATAGAGCGGATCTTGCAAATCGCGCCGCGCTGTGGCGTAGGCCGGCCGCACGCTCTGCCAGTCTTAGGCTGCCTGTCCACTGGAGCGGAGAGGAGAGGAGAGGAGCGGAGATGTGCCATTATTTACCAATCAAATCTTAACTCAGGGGCGGAGTCAAGATTCTATTTGTTAATATTGGCACATCTCCGCTCCTCTGTTCTCCTCTCCGCTCCAGTGGACAGGCAGCCTTATAGTCTGGCCACATAACCTGCGGGGAAACTTAGAACATTTACTTTTACTGGTTATAGGCAAAAGTTAGGACATCTTCATTTAGTTTTTTTTTTTTTCAAAACTTGTTATTTGTTGCCAATTAATTCTTCGTAAGGCATATCAACAGACTACCTGCCTTGGACTCAATTTAAGCAAAGTAAAATATTCAGTTAGCTTTTCTCTGATACAATTAAATCGAATCTTACAATTTTTTATATTATTTAGTATTGTACATTGGACAACCAATTTTTATTCTTACAAGTTCAGAACTTGTCTTTAACAAGAATTTCATTCAAAATTACATCTATGATTATTTTATCTATGATTGAATCCAGTCTGCGGCGTACCTCAAGGTATTTATTCAGAATGATATTCATGAATCGCGACGCAGACGTTAAATATAAATACGGCTTAGCCGCCTGGTGGGTTTTGGGCGGTGTGGGCCAGCTACGGCGTAGCGGCGTAGCACTCTAGCTACAAGCGCTACGACACACGACCATTTGGGTACACATGAATGCAATCATGTTACATTTGTCCATATTAGACCGCTTACTTTAATCTTCTCCTTTCATCTTTCGAATTTCCTATTTCTCTTTATTAGTGGCTTTTGTGGAGATGATAATTATTCAGATTTGTTACACTTGTAATGGCAATCATATAATTTCGTTTAAAATAGGTTTTTATTTTTATGAATTTATTTACCCTTAATATAAATTATTTTCTATTTTGTGAATTTTAGAACGTTTTACACGTTTTAGTAGACTGTAGATTTGTTGACCATTTTCTATTTTGTTAAGTAACTGGTACTTGTTGAAAGGCCTATACTGTCCTCCCATACTTCACTGTTTTTTGAAAATATTGTAAAAGCCAATTATTTTTAAAAGAGTAACCCCGAATTTTCTTGCCGGCTCTTCTCCATCGGAAACGACCAATTGGAACCGTACACCTAGCTTCTGACGTTTCATAAGTAATCAAAATATTTTATTTGATATAAAACTACATGGGGATGTAGTTTTATATATATCAAATAAAATATTTTGATTTGATTATGGATCTATTCGTAGATTTCAAACAAATTATTGATCAGGATACCATAATAGTGTGTTCAGAGAATGAAAAAGAGTTACTTTTGCATGAGTCTATGTTTTTTTTTTACCTGCATATAAAGAGCTTCTATAGAGTTAAACAAAAGTAAAGATATTGATCCTCCGTAAAATGAAACCCGCATGCTTACTCAGCTCTCGATTACAAAGTTAGTTATTACGGTTATAAAACCTGTCGTTTTACGATTACATCTTAGCTTGCAAGGGAAAAAACGCGACATTTTATCAAGATAATATCAAGTAATATAAAAGATTTTATACAGTAACCGTTCAGAAAATAAAGTAACAAGATTACAAAAAGTCAAGTCGGTTATACAAAAAGGTTTTATTCCGATTTATATTGTAGTAAATGTAGCCTTAGATCTTGAGGGTGTCTAGAGTTTTATTACTATGTAGAAAAGCTCATTCTGTTACATAAATGGAACACCGACCCTGCCCCTAGTTTCTAGAGATTCTGGATAACAAGTTACAGCATAATGGTGTACTTATAATGTAGGATTATTATAATTGTATTTACTATTTACTGTAAAAAACGAACTTTAAACTAAAACCTAACAACTTAACCAATCAATTTGGAATAGCTAAGCAGTCTTACCTCTCAAAAAGTTATCTTTTCTATCCAAAGGTTTCCCGGACAAAACAGCATTTCGCAGTCCTTTACTTTTTGCTTTTCACACAATTGATCTAAAAGACTAATCCCTAACCTAATAGCATAACACTAATAGTTTGGAAAATCCAAAAGTGCACGCTTCATCACACTCATTCATAAACGAAAAACAAATTCAAAACATAGTTTCAACAAACAATTTATCACTTTTCATGAAGTATGTTTTGACTGCTTCTTTATCCATCAATATGGGTAAAATTTCTAACCTCGCCACCCTTACGTAATGTCAAAGACTATCCATTTAGTTATTTACTTTGTGGGTTGCTAGGCAACGGAACGTCAAGCCAAGGTTGGAAATATTTTGATATAGATATTATTTTTTAGTTAGTATTTTATTAATTATAATTTAATCTACTTTGAATACAAGAGCCATTTTCAATAGGGTTCTTTCTATGGCTGAAACGAATGTATTTAAAAAAAATGACTCAATTAATTGATTTTATCGCAAGCTACAATGTTTTCAGGTTTCTTATATTGACGGACAGGATTTTTTTTCAACTATTTTGATGCTTTTTTCATTTCTGCTGCATTAAATCAATTGTTAAAAAGTACAATATTAATCTCCATTTAATCATCTATACAATGGTATATAAATTAAGTAGGTTCTGTGTAGCAGGATTGTAACAATAAAAACAGTTGCAGAGATGGGGCAAAAAAAAAGAATCGATCGTAGAGCACACTCTAATGCTTCGCATTATGAGTCGTGCAATACAGTGACTGGTGCATCCTTAGTGATTATTCCTGAAAGTCAAAGTCAAATAATTTATTTCAATTAGACACATGAAAGGCACTTTTGAACGTCAAAATTTACAAAAAAAATCATTAAATTGATTCTAGTTCTGAGAAACGGCTATCACTAAAATAATGTATCAGTAGATTGTGAACACACGGGAATTCTCATTAACAGTTACATAGATATTAATTTCTATTATAACCATTGATGACAGAAGAAGCGTAAAGTTCATGTTTTTCTGTGTACGATCTACGAACTATCATAATAAATAGTATAACAAAACGTAAAAATAAAAATCACAAAATATATCAAAAGTTGGGAACCAAACTTATAACCACAGGTGTGTAAAGCAGTCGTCGAACCGCAAAGCTATTAGCCTCATAAAAAGTGGACTAAAATTCATGTCATGATTGACTGCTTAGCTACATAAAGGTGTAGAGTAATGGTAATCGTTTAAAAGGTTAAATCTGTAACTATGTGCAAGATTCTAACTCCTTTTGGCTCGTCTTTTTGCGATAAACTTTGAAAGGATACGAATATAATGCAATATTGCTCATCCCCCATACCAAATAGCATAATCATTTATAGTCTACAGACTGACCAGACTTATTAAACGTCTATGCAAAATTTGAACAAAATCTCCGGTAATACTTGCGTGATGCTGGAACAAACATTCACACAACAGACACAAATTCTATAATCTTTATTTTTGGAACTACGATTAGGGAATTGTTCCTAGATTTCGCAACAATTACTTTTTTTCAATAATATTCAATATACAGTTTTGACTTTTTAATATATGTATGTGTCGCAGTAAGATGGTTTATTAGCCGTGATATAGTTTTATCCCTAGGGATATAGCTATATATCATAATATGGTTATATGAAAGCTGTACATAACTGTCAGAGTGCCCTAATGTCCTAATGTTGTTACCAATTTCGACGTAGCACTCGCCGGCCGCAGCCGCGACACCGCTCGCTTCGCTCGCCTGGCCCGCGCGTAGTAGTATCCGTAGTCACAGTTGTAACCTAACCCAACCTATTTGGTCGGAGTGCCCTAATAGTTATATTACTAGATCGTGCTCGTATCATAGTTATATTCCTAGTAAGATAGTTATGAACCGTTTTCATATAATTATACTAGCTTCTGCCCGCGACTTCGTCCGCGTACTTCTACTCCTCAAGAATTGGGCTATCCAATGCAAAAAATATTTTTTCAAGATCAACTGGTAGTTTCGGAGATTACCCCCTACATACAAACTTACAAACAAATAAACAAATACCTCTTTATAGTATTAGTATAGATTACGGCATAAAGCAATATCCCTAGGGATATAACTATATCACGGCCACGGATATCTATGATCACGGCTATAACCATTTTACTGCAAAACAGGTTCAACGGTCATGACCTAAAAAAAACATTATCAAATCATTTTTATTTAGTCGTGTTTTTTAAATTTGATGTGGAAGCTATACTCCACTAAGGGGATTTAACTCTCCGGGGTTTTAACTCTCCCCAGAAAAACAATAAAACATATTACAGCTAACTTATAATTCCTCAAGAACACAAAATAATTACGCAAACCTAAGACCCTTACAAAATTAAACCCCTAAGAAATGAAATGGAAACCGTCAAAAAGACAACTTTCGATACAAGTGCATAATCAGCTTTGGCTCGATTAATACCGCGATGCCCGAGGCGCAGCAGTCTGTCTGCTTGTTCGATATTGCCAACACAAAGAACTAAATTATTTCCTCCATTTCTTTAAGATCTCTTTGTTTTAGATACAACACGGTCTCTTCAGACGTCCTATTTGAAATAATACGCTCAACGAAGTTAAGTTGTTTTGTTTTTGATAGTTTCATGATATTATCATTTTGAAAGTCAGTCATATATCGCGATAATGCAGCCAGTTGGATGTATAGTAGTAGATGCCCAGACAATACATACACTTAATTAAAGGAACGACATATTTATTTTCACATAATCCTAGAGTTATTTGCTACCTTTTTATAACAAGCCTTTATTTAACTTGCCGTGTTAAATATGTGGCAGGCAAATCTTGCAAGCTGAATTAAAACCACTTCTTCATAACCTACGGAGTTGAAACTTTACACGTTGGTTCAGTTTTGATGACAATGCATTTATTTATGATGCATGACCTGATATTACACCCCGGATTGACTCCAAACGAAGAAACTCTACAACAGTCAACGGTACAAACAAGAAATTTAATATACGCATTCAATTATGATAGCTCGTTCTAAATTTCACCATGATCTAGGTGCTGCACCCAATATTGGGTCCACACGAGGGAACTCCTAAACGGTCAACGTCAGATCTCTTCAACGGTTAACAGCGCAGGCACAAAATTTTGTATACGTATTCAATTATGGTAGCCCATTCTAAAGTATACGCATGACTTGGATAGTGCAACTGGGTTGGCTTCACACCATGACTTGTGTGAATGCGTGTTTGGGTTCGTTGATTGTCTTTACAAGTACCTTTCAAGTGAAGGTGATAGAACAGATATTTAAACAAATTGTACCTAATGCTAGAAAACATAAAATAAAATTTTAGTAAAAACCTTTTACTTAAATTAAATATACTTTAAAAAACTTTAATATTTTCTTTAAGCTCTTTCTTTAAGGACGTTCAAGCTTTAAGAAAAAAGTAGAGTTCTATGTTTACGTAAGTTTTATTTGTTACTTTTTAGTTCAATTAAAGCTTGTTTTTAAAACGGTTTTTACTTAAATTTTATTTTTAATTGTTTCAAACAGGTACCCTATTACAATGTTTTTTAATAAGCAAGTAACAATGTTTAAACACTAAACCAAACGTCCACTTTTCGAATTTAAAACACGAAAGAGAATCCTCGCCGCGTTTCCATTCAGTCGCAACAACTTTTACTTTGTGTATCTCACCGTTCATCGTAAAATAGGTATCGATTTGCCAGTCGGTAAAGAGTGCCATAAACTCAAATTTAACATACAATAACAGTTGAAAATAGTCGGTCGTGTTCAACGAGTGGTAGTACTGGTTGGTTCCGTGCCAAACTATGCATGCAAGGGTAATGTAATTGTTTGCGCGACGTCTAATGCACTGGTAACGACGGAGGTATCGCGTCTACGTTCCGTTCGAGCCGAACGAAAATATTCGCATAAATATTGTCGCCAAAAAACATGTGCCATTTGTACGAAACTAGCAAAGATTTGTTCTGACTGGTTTTTAACATTTATAAAGTAGCTTGCACAAAAATATTGGTTAATACAAGCTTGAGGCATGCCACGAAACAATATCCCAGTAGTAAACAATTATAGGGAAACCGCAAACTTAGTCGGACCCACCTAATCCATAACTCATAAAAATGTACGAGCAAATCAAACATTGACCTCTTGTATAAACAAACACAATTGCACCAATGTACCTGGACTGAACACTCGTTCCGTGGGTACAGTATAATGTGCATTGTTTCATGTTTATCTATGTAGTACACGGCGTAACAAGTCATCTTTAATAACAGTGTCTATCTTTTGTGCTATAAAATTAAATAGCTTTCTTAATTAAATTACTAATATTCGTTGAAGGTTTAAGAAAATAACTAATAAAGACTGCATAAAACCAGAGCATCGCTTCCGAGTATAATTTATTTAATTTAGATAGGTATAAGTTGGTACGAGCACAGGGGCGACTGACAGCGCGGCATTTTCATTAGGTTCGTTGCAGTAAGTAAAAACTTAATAAAGTTTTACTAAAGAATTTCTAATTAGAAATTTTAGCTCTTCACGACATAGCAATATTTCAGGCCCGTGAAGGTATTTCCAATAAAGGACTTTGCCAAGTCATAATTCTTCAAAGTTACGTGTAATGAGATGTGGATATTACGGCATTCTTATGAGATTTAGATGCTCCCACACAAAGAGCTTGCGGGCCAAGAACTTGAACAAGCTTGCGATAAAATACACTGCTTTAAGTCACACACATACGTTGATATACAAAAATGTGTTAAATATAGTCAAAGTTGTACCTAGTTCGAGTGAAAAGAGGTATGGCGCGGCAAATGGCGCATAAATTTTGCTTCAAGAATAAGCGGAGGGCATTAAGAAAATATAGATTACATGTACAGAACGTAAAAATGGCTTTGCATTGGTTAACTTAGCATAAAATTTATGACGGTACATACACGAGAAGGAACCGATTTCAATTGCAAACATTCACCAAATAGCTTATAGTACATTTGTACGATGTTTTGGTTTTTTAATTTCCAATTCTATTATTTCCAATAGGTACTTAAATAAAGTAGAAGAGACAAAGTACACAAAAGCATTCCCGTGGTCTGTCCAACAAAACATTTCGATAGCGGTACCATCAAGGTAAGAGGATCACGGTCGCCGTAATACCCGCTGCGTTCACTATAATAGGACCCTTGAATTTCTTATACACTTCTAGACAATAAGTATTATCACGAAACAGTTCGAATAACTATTGCAGTCGTATCAATTTATAAATGGACTATCGGAGTCGGTAATCCGTGGGGGCTGTAAGACACGATACTGGGAATTGAATTTCAGAAGTGTACATTTACAGGCGAAACGTCAATAGGTAAGTAATGTAGCTCTATTGCTGGCTTTGGTGAATTTACATAATATTGTGGCGCATAGTGAGCGATCAAAGCTGCAGAGAACGACGCGGACGGCGTTCAAGTATGCAATCGCGTCACGAAAGTCGACATTTGGAAAGTGGTCACGTAAAATTTTACGTTTGAGCTCGGCATCAGCGTGCGACGCCGCTTCGAACCTAATCCAATCAGAGCCAATGGCGCTGGACACGGGTGTCAATTTCGCACATCGCGCCGCCAACACCACTTCTCCTGTCATACGCTGCCATCCTAATGTACATGTATCTGTATTTCATATGCATTTCATGTGCGGAAAACTTTGTTTTATATAAGTATGGTGATAAACAAGTGAAGATTTAAGTAGGTAGGCTGTGTTTTGTTTTATTTATGGGGTCTCAGTGAGTTGTACTTGTGGTGTCTGTAAATAAAACAGGGCAAGTGTTTTAATAGTGTGCATTATTTACGGGCCCTAATAACAGGCGCGGGCTGCAGGCGGCGGACTAGCCACCAGGAACTACCTCGTCCGTCGCAACACTGCCGCCTGCCTGGTACCCGTCTGGAATATTTAACGGTTATTTACTTACAACTTTACATAAATTAGTCTACAAGTATGGAGGTCCGCGAAAAACTTTCCTCAAGAAGTGGTTTTCGGAACTTCTAGCTGCTTAATTAGATAACAGGCGTGTATGATAAGAATGCACTCGTATTTATCCAAAATTTAAGGTTTCTGATGTGACTACTGTCTGAACTAACCAACCACTAAACAATACTGCCATAAAGTTTAATTAGTACGGATTTCAGGTGCTCATTTCTTTGTTATTTTAATCTATTATTTCTGAAAACACATAAGTTAAGTAAACATTAAGGCAGGTAGCCTGTATTACGGTTAACTTCAAGAAACATTCCAGTGAACTAATTTGAAACTTCGCTGAAACGTTCTAAATAATATCCAACAAACCCACGAGAAAATTATCTTTATCAAAAATCTGGTAAAATGAGCAACGAAGCGGAAGCAAGTGGCAGTTAAACGATTTGTCGGCGTATTAATAAAACGATTAAAGGAAGCTCTCGGTGGTAATCTGAGAGCGACGCGGCGCGCGGCAGATGGCCACAATTCCCAAACTTTGATGACGACGCCCGGCATCCGCAGACAGAACCAACGATTTGTAGACTTTTGTTGGCGACTACTTGGGTACATTTAAAAGGAACAAGTTGCGAGGACGCCTCTTAATTTTCGTTATTCAAACTTAAACCGCCACTCGCCAGCTAAATGCACACCTGCCATAATAAAGCTACCGTTTCTAATTTGTCTCCAGGCGGCACCTAATGATAGGCTGATGTTCGGCGACGTCAATCGGATTCCGTCGTTTGATGACTCGTCAAAATTGCTTCCTGTGTTGTTAAGTGCAGGAAATTGTGACTCCTCCATCGGCACACCTACCGAACGCTAACTGCTTTTACTCTTCCCTACACGGGCCTATAATCAACTGTGTAAATGTATATATTATCGAGGGGAACCAACCTAAATGTACACGATACAAATATAACTTTACAAACAAAATATTAATGAATATTTATGTTCTTGATCCGACTCTAAATAGAAGTTTCCAAAATCCCTTAATAAAACGTGACCGCTTAATTTTTATCTTAACATGTAAAACTGTCCCTTCAGTATGTGGAAGGATAAATCCACGCCAAAACGGTAAATGGTGCTTGAGGCAATATCTCGGCAACAGCAGCTGTGAAGTAATGGCGCCGACACTTTACGCGATGCGATTACGACCACCTAAACATTCATTACAAGTAATGTCCGTCATTTATCTGTCCTAATCACTGTGTGAGCGCTCGCCCCGTGCCTGTGCCCATGCGATTATTTTAAAAATAGCTAGCATAAACAAACTAACTAAATGCCAACTCACCCCCTCTTTATACTAAGCAAGGATAATAATGAACGCGAATAAAAACTAATACATTTACAAAGGCCGGTGTGTTGAACCGTGTGGAGGGCTGCGAGCCTAGCAGGTGAACCCCGCTAAATGTTTCACGGTTTAATCAAGCCCCTGCTATCAGGCAAGACAAATAGTTAGCTCATCTGCATCTATACGAGTCGGAGCCGCCGTAACCAACAAAGCATCGATATTTTACTTTAACTTCCCTACGCGGATAATAAATGTATCGACTCGTAGCTTTCTCGTAATCAGGTCATCACCAGGCATTAAATTAAATAGAATTCTTTGTAAAAATCATAAGTATCGAAAGCGGCTTTAAGCAAAGCAGAGGTCGGTCGGCTAGTGCTCAATCGCGCTAATGGCAAGAACCGCAAGCGCAGTCCCCCGGGACATACTAACTAAATATGTAATGGTTATTCGAAGCGGTCTCGCTACACTTAGGCCCCACTTCAAATTGACCAGATAAAGTTACGTGCATGCTTCAAATACAATTCACATGCTTAGTTCGCTTGCTATTTCATTTCTTATTCATGATTCTTAAATTAGTGCCGGCACAGAAAAAGCCATTGTCGTCTGTGTGTCTCGTCAATGCAGCCCCACAGAGCGTAACTAATCTAAACGCGCCCCGCCCACAAGTTCAAAAGAATTTCGAGAAAGTGCGAGTGCAGTAAAACAACTTTTGAGCCTTATTTTCTCGTTCCGAAATTGCAGTGGGTTTAAGCGAGATTTCATTTGTATGGAAGCCGGTATAATCTGGAATAATACCGCAGTAGCAGCGCGGGCCTTCAAAGACGCCACTCGTCCGCGCGCCGGTTGCCGCCTGTAATGAGTTTTTTTAAATGCGCAACACATTCATGCACCATGTCGAGTTTCACTGGATTTAATGTAGTGCAAGTGCAGTTTACACAGCCGTATGATTTTAGAATAAAGTCCTGATAAGTTCCCGGCGGCATTCCCTCTAGTTTTATAATAATTAAGTCTTATTTTATTATTAACGTTTATCTTTCAGAAATGAACCATAACAGTCGTCCGCTCGTCTGGTGTGCGGAATGAAATCCAGCTGAAGCCGTCTTGATTACTGCGACCCGGGCGCCGCCCGACGGTTCAGAATTGGACGGATTATGAGGAATTTAAAGGGCGATGACAATTTGAATATGAACAAGAAAAGTATCCTCTAAAATTAGATTAATTTTTCCTTTTTGTGACACAAAGGACTTGCAATTTAAACTAAAAAGACGCTTTAAAGCATATACCATATTTGTCCGCAAAAAGCAGACTGATTACAATTTCTTTGTTGTGTTGACGAATGACAATAAAATAAATTACTTTCATGTGGACCTTCATAATGTTTCGTCATTTCTTAACCCAACTTATTCAACATTTTACCATAAAGAACAAAGAATTTTCAACATCACAATCGTATATAACGATGTGTTCTTTCAGCGAACAATGGAGACACGTGGGTGCAAAAAATGTCTCATACGTTTGACAAAAATCGTAGGGTTCAAGTATAATTGAGGTAAGAAGTAGCGTAAGGGGTCCGAGGTCGTGGCGGCGCGCGCTGTGTGACAGGCTGAGCGAGCGGAAGGAAAGCGCTGCTAATTACTGGCGTCGCGTCGCCCGGAGCAAGCCAGAGCTCGCATCCTCTTGCGAGGGAGACACGCTGAATGCAGAGGAAGTCTACCTACAATACGCCACTCATACCGCATCGCGTATACATAGTATGCTCCATAATTATCGCTAAAACTGATATGTCCACAGAACACTTTTTCTACGCAGCAAGGGTAAGATGTGAATCAACCCCAGTCCCACAGTATTACATCGTAGAAAGACGTACGTGATTCAAGCTATCCTAAATTGATGTTAAATCGCTTTTTGTTTGCGCATTCAATCCCAGAGCAATTTCTCAGTTAGGGAAACAATCTAATACAGTCGCTGTCTTTTATGTTCCAGGGGAAATAATTTAAAAATCATTTGCTGTTTACGATTTGTATATGTTTTAAACGTTTGTTTCAATATTGATTGCTGTCTGCGGCTTTTCTGACTTTCAATAATGATGAGGTCGTGTTAAAAGAAATAATATGAGTTTTAAAACAAAGCACCTTACAACATTACATTGCAGGTGCGAATTAAAAGTAACTACTTCACCATCATTCATTTTGATTTCGTAGCTAAATGCTACGAATGTTTACGAAACTAGCTACGAAAGTGCTACGTAGGCTCCCAAATAGTATGCCTTGATAGAGCCTACGAAAGCGAGACGCGGGCGCGAGGCGCGAGGGAAGCCATTCATAATATTGTAATAACGGCTTCCAGCAGCAGTTATTCCGTGCTTAAACGTTTTACTGCGGTCATTATCTACCCGCTGAAAGGATATGCAGGCGATAAATTGTAGAGTGTTACCTACACGTATACGCGTATCTACGGTTACTTACTATCTCAAATCTAATCGCCATCGCGCATTCAGAAGGAAACGTTTAATGGTGTAATTGACAATTCTTAGATACGAATCTTGAAATATAGACGAGGAAGTATTTTTGAGTCCACCAACCCTAGACTGCCAACAAATGTACGATAGGCTATAATATATCCAATTTCTTTAGCACGATAAACCAACCAGTATCACAACACAGATACTCTTATTGCCAACGTATTTTTAAATCGTATCATATTTCCCGTATCTTTGTACTAAAATAGATATCTCAATGGCACATAAAGGGAACGCGCCTTTCCTTTAGCAATAAAGAGAGCATTTAATCGAAGCTTATCTGGCCGGAAGCATTCATTAGATGATTGCACCATTACTAGTGGACTCTTTCCGAATGACTCCGCCTTAGGACTTTTATTTATTTAGGAGATATGAAAATTACTCTAATACTCTGATAGATGTATGTATACTATGGTATCAGGCTACCTAATCTGCGTTCGCAATTTATTAGCCAAACATGTAAATAAATACGAGTTTTCCACTTAGACAAACATCAACCATAAGTGAGTGTAAATAAACTTGATTTTGGACCGACTAGTACTGTTGAAAAATTCATAAAAAATATGAAGTTGCAGCGCAAACTGAACCTTATGTGTCGGCATTATAGTTGTTTTTTTTTAACTCGTGTTTATTTACATGTTTGGTAAATGTATTGCGAGCGCAGATTATGGACGAGCAGAATTTGTAGGTCTAATTCTATGAATCTCCTTCAAATTTACTAGTTTGCTAATAATCATAATTCTAACCTTCAAATGTGTCAGAACTGGTACTACACAGTTTGAGTGATTTATATTTGACCTCCGCAACCCAGTTGCAACTGACTGCGTTAACTTTTGCTTTCAGAGTTTTGAGGTTAAAACAGCCCGAGTACATTTCTCAGTTTAATGGCTGTACATGTCGTTGAGGTCTACATCTGCCAAAGCCTAGCCGAAGTAAATAATAATATGTACAATAAGTAAACAGAATCAAATTAAATTAGCTAGCAAAACTCCGCAGTCGTGATGGGTATCGGTACCTAAACACCGTGAAACAAAAAAAGTCGCGAGGTGTCGTGGGACATCCGGTTGGAACGAAGTTCCTTTCACTGTATATTATGTATAGCCATCTAGTATGGGCTCAAGTTTCAAGTGTCAAAAGTTTTTGTTTTTTGGCACTTGAAACTTGGCCTGTTTCGGGCATAACGTTTTTTAACGGGCGTAACTACACTGACTACGGAACCCTTAGTTACGTTAATTCCTTTTGAGGTAGGTACGACACCCTAATAAAGAATGTGAGAGATTTAGTGTGAGAGGCAGAGAAAGAGAAAGTTATATCGTTCTTCTCTCTCATGTAACGAAATTTGCGTAAAAGTGACGCGTCCTTGAAATTTCCCTCTTTATCGAATCGCCGCCTAAGAACTGCTTCAGTTGCTTTGATGACTTGCTTCTTGGGGTCAATGAACATAGGTAATGTAGTCACCACTAGTGCTAACTAATTTAATTTGCCCTTGTTTAATAAAAATATTTTCATTACAAACAATAATGAAACTATCAACTTATCAAATTACAGTAAGAAGCTAATGAAGCAGAAATATTAACTAAAGAGGTTTTCTCACTCCCCGCGCCGGTATCGGACCTAAATCAACACGGCAGAGCACCCGTGTAGATGTTCTTGTAAATAGATGGTGAACAAATAAAAGAGGCTGTGGAGACGGTGGGGAATCCGGGACCCCATTGTAGACGGACTCGGAAAATATTGTTCAACATACCCCATCGATGTCTCGGTGTTTTTATTGTAGCTAATAACTGTCCTTATTATTGAACTTTGGTGAACGATTTAGAAAGATGATATATTTGTAAATATTTGGCTCGATCGACACACTACTTTATATGAGGTTTGAGCTTATATTTTGTAAGAAATATTAATATAATAGAAGACGCCTAAATGTCCCTTTGTTTTTGTAAACTCAAACTTAAACTAGCAATTATTTCAATTAAACCATATACAGGCACTTTTGTAATGTCAAGGAGTCAGTCAGTCAGAAATATGAAGCTAGTTGCCCATTCCAAAACGTAGTAGGTACCTATGGAGAAGAACGGGCAAGAAACTCCACGGACACTCTTTTAAATAAATAAAAACAACGGGTTGCACTCCGGGAGTGCCGGCAGAAGTGAACACTTGAACATTAAAGTTGTGCATTTTTGAGTAAACACTTTTCATGAAGTATGTTTTGACTGCTTTTTTTTACCCATCAATATGGGTAAAATTTCGTACCTCGCAATCTTTACGTAATGTCAAAGACTATTTATTTGATATTTACTTTGTCGGTTGCTAAGCAACGGATCTTACGGTCACGTCTTGACGTGAGTTTAAATTTTTTTACCCATCCCAAAAAAAAGTGCACAACGCCGCTAAAGAAGTTTTCACTTCAAAAATTGTTACAAAAAATTGGTTACATCATTCATGTTGAAATTATACATGTGAGAACAATGTAAAACACGTGCACGTTAAAAGCGTCCGTAATAAAAAGATAATCTAAAAAACAATTCAAAAATTTTAATAAAATACAGGGTGTTAAAGTAATTGCGTGCCATAGCTTAGGGGTAGGTTCAGTATCGATAAAGGAAACTAGGAAAAATAAAAAATTAATCCAGAAAAATAATTTAAAAAAAAACATTAAATAAAAATTGCAAGGTCAACCTAATTTAGCACCTACTAACTTAAAATAGCAATCAAATCAACTTAAAACATGAGTAAATATTTAAGTTGATTTTTTATTTTTGTAAATACCTGATTCCAAACTAAATTAGGTCGACCTTGCAATTTTTTTTAATATTTTTTTTTTTAATTATTTTTGAGGATTTATTTTTTATTTTTCCTAGTTTCCTTTATCGATACTGAACCTACCCCTAAGCTATGGCACGCAATTACTTTAACACCCTGTATAATAAGCAATACAATAATGGTTAGTTATATAGTTATTTAATTTAGTACCTAGTGTACCTAAATAGGTAGTTAGTCTATATTTACTACTTTATACTTTAAATTACTTATTTGAATAAAATAACGCATAAATTAGATTGGAATGGAATCACACACAACCCTGAACAAATGATGGACGCTCCATCGTTACGTAATCAAAATTGTCATCAAAATAAAAGTAGAGAAAAAATCGAAAAAATTATCCTTTTCAATACTTTACCGTTATTAATCTTTATCCTTTGATACCACCACGATGTATGTACAACTTTGCAAATATAAATCGAGTGCACCATTATTGCGCGTTAAATTATCTCTCTACGGTTACATGAAATATTGTCTACAATTAGGTATTTTGCAAAAAATCAATAGCTCCGACAAAAATAGCATCAACGTAAAATAGCAGCAATATGAGGTAAGCAGTTCAAAAGTGGTGCATAGCAGAGCAAGCGGAGCGGAGCGGCCACCGCGCGCCGGCAGGTGGCTTAAATTACCGCATTTGTTACACGTTTACACGAAACTGTATCAATATTTCATGCGGATTTACACGAGCTATCGCGATGCTTTGCATTTTGCTATCCTTAAAATATCTACGCAGCTTTTGATTGCAAAGTGAACAATAAACACCCTCCGCTTTAACTTATCGCAGTTGGAACTTCACGATTTGCCAACTAGAAGTAATACGCTCTTATAGTCAACTATTATTTCAATAAGACAGCGCGCTGAATCCCTACAATGACAACTCACTCAAATGTAAACGCGAACTATTTCCATAAGAAAGGCATTGCGAAAGTTTTTCAATTTTCAAGTGACGCAGGTATGATGGAGAACTTTGGCTTCGGACGCAACGCCGCCGTACCGCCGCCGAAACGCCGCCGCACCGCAACCGCACCGCCACCACTTCCACCCACATGAAAGGTGATATTGTTTTACATGAATGCCACTCAAGTTGTACGAAATTCTTAATAGTTTAGAATGAGTAATAAAATATTATTATTACTACTTACTTTCATTAAACTTCTTGTTTTTATACAGGGATTTGGAGAATATCAAACTGGTTTTGAAAGTGCTTGATCTATTAGTCTAGCTAGATCTACCTCCTACCTTACATATCTTTACCCACATCTATAAATAGTATGAACAATAATGTATGCTGCTAATTGTAAGCCGCTTCATGACGATGAAATAATCGGCGTCCCAATACCAATTCCATTTCTTACAGTCAAAAGCTTTTGTTATAGCGTTGGCAAAGCCACAGATGTTTTCCCATTTGATGACCAGAATACTAGAAAACAATTGAAATATACATTTAATCCATTTAGTTATCATGCTTCTTCAAATCAACAGAAAATAAAACACCAAAATATGATTTAAGCTTTAAAATAGGGTAGAATTACACGTCGCACCGTCTTTTAAATATTTTTTCTTCGTTCTAGCAATGTCGTCGAGCGCACTTTTATTTAAATTGATAATAGCTTGTAGGTCCGGGGCCGGGGTCTGGGGAGCGGCGACATTATGCAGCATCACGCGGGGATCACGGGGATTGTTTCCTAAAACAGGATCGAGTGGGAGCGGGGCCTGAATTAAGCGGGACTGAAACAAAT
The DNA here is from genome assembly GCA_948150665.1 of Conistra vaccinii. Taxonomy (NCBI): domain Eukaryota; kingdom Metazoa; phylum Arthropoda; class Insecta; order Lepidoptera; family Noctuidae; genus Conistra; species Conistra vaccinii. The sequence continues at coordinate 13,764,252 of OX411324.1, read as the reverse complement.
CGCACTTGCTTCTCTCTTTTTGTAACATCTCACTCACAAACATAAAAAATACGACAGATTTTTTAATATGTATGTCTATAAATTTATGATGTTCTATATTTAAAACTCGAATCACAACACAAAGACCCTCGACGCCACATCAGGTACGTATTCTTTATCAAAAAAACAATCTGAAGACTTCACTAACATTGCCCTTTTCTCTTATACTTATCTAAAAATGCCGGCGTGGGTGTCCCCCGGGGCTGACATTTATCAGCTCAATAAAACTTCCATGAAAACATTCAGTGACATCCAATATGATTTCATCGCTGTTTCCAAAAATCCCCAAAAAAGGACATGAAATATTCCGGATTATTATTCGCTCGCTACTTTGTTATGGACACGTAAACTTTTATGTTGAACCTAAGCAGTATTTGAATTCTCTTTTATATTGGAAGGCAGACAGTGGTGTGTGACGGTCGTGATCGTAAAAAATAAATATACCTACATAAAATTTTGACTATCAAAATGTGTTTACGAATTCTTTATTCCAAGTGTTTGCTTTGACCAGTTGGTAATAAAGAAAAAATATCATACACCACTCTGAAATACCGACTGCCCGACTGTATTGTGTAATTTGGGAAGGAATTAATAATTCAAACGTAGCTAAATATACGGTACAAACGCAAACCGATGAATCCTGCCGTGTTCCAAAATTCAATAGTCATATCTCAAGAACGTTAGACCAGCGGCGCGGTACGAGGAAGGTATCACGGAGGTAATTACTGTTGTCAGGGTCGTGTCCGCTTTAATTATTTACAAGTTTATATGAACGTGTCAGTTAATGACACGTTAACGTTAACTAGACTTGGTAATAGAGAGGAGCCCAGCTGTATCCAGAGCGTTGTCGAGTTATGTCCCGCGCGAGACAGGCGCCCGATTAAAAATGCAACACTTCAAAACGAACTGGATTCGGCAGCGCCGTCGCTCGCGCAGCCAGTGTTGTTATGACGCTGGAGCAGACAGCTCGCTCACATACGCGCCATACATGTAGTAGTGCCTGATGTGGTTGTTGTAGCCATGTGCTCCAAATGTACACATAATAATTATTATACCGTCCGAAGTACGTCAAATCTGAAAAGTGCATTAAAAATACAGTGTTAATAAGTGCAAAAGCTGAAACTTTTCTCCGAAAATGTGACACAAAGCCAATTTGCTTAGTTTACAAATGCAAGCGTTGACTTGGGATAAAGCGCGCCATTTATTTTTAAACCATCAGATCGATCGCCGTGCTCGTACCTACTGACATTCATGAAACTAAAACGCGGCCAGCGAGAGACAGGAACGCTGCAAATGTCGGTATTTTATTTACGTGGAGAGCACAGCGATACCCGTTCCGCTTCTATTTTCGCACTATATCGTTTATTATGAGGGCCGACGGTGACGGCGGCTTGGCGGCATGGGCGCACTGAGGGCGAGCCGGGCGCGAGTCGAGCGCAGGCCACGCCACTGCCTGATATTATATTCTGGAGCACGCCGCCTCACCTCGCTTCGCGCCAGATATTTCGAGTGTTGCTTCCACCACCTATGAATTTACCTAGTCTCAGTCACAGCACACGCCCGGTGCAGTCGGCCGCATCGCTCAATTAATATAACCGATACTGTTTGCTTCAGAAACGATAACCAGTTGCAGTTTAACATTTAAAGTTATACTTGGAAAGTTATGGTTTTAATGGCCCAACAACAAATGAAATAGTGAAAAGTTAACGTATAAATAAAGTTCATTAGCTGTGTGCTTCATGTGCTCAATTAAGTGCGTAAAACACAGCTATCATACAATTTGCATACTCGATGCCCGGCGTTAACCACAGCGGTCGACGAGACAGCGGTATGTCTGACTACACGGGACGCGCTATTATATTTATTTACACAATCCCAACTAACTATTAATTAAACGAATTCGTGTAAAAATCTAGTATTTTGTTTCTATGATGTATCTAGTAATGTAGTAAGTATGTATCTATGTAGTATTTTGATTCATGTTTATGTTTTTCATCTTTGCATTAGCATGGAGAAAAGAGTATATTCAATAAATAAACAACTCTTGCTAAATATACTTCATCGACATTCATCACCTGTGTTTAGGTAATGTTTCCAATCTAACCTACTTGTCTTGTGTATGTTCACTATTTATATCTAATTCAAAGATGATAGAACAGGATCAATATCCGTAATATCAATGTGGGGTAAAACTCAAATATAAAGGAATGTTCATTCACGGCTAGAGTGGCCTATTGTACTGTGAAAAGCTTCCCCTACAAAGCCTGCTGTACCGCCGCTGACATAGATGCAATAACATAGACTACTAACCACAGACCATAAAAGAATCTTACCATGCTATACCTAGGTACTTATTTGTATGAACTAAAAACACCTGCATCTCATCATCATACCAAGTGGTTTGTCCCTTTGCTAGATATGCTCTAGCAGCCTTTTTTCTCTTCACGTGGGTAACGAAAAAGGCTTCTGACTACGTCAATGACAACAAAACGCTTGGTTTTTTTTTTATACTCACTGCAATCTCCAATCAATTTGCCAAGCCTGTTAATAACACTTGTCAACTAATAAATAACTTGGATATTTGCAATATGAATTAGTTTTACACTGTACTCTTGTTAAGTACAAGAGTAGAGTAGAACACTAATTGATTCATTAAATTAAAATATATCAAAGGCATTCCTCTATAAACTTCCAAAGGAACCTGGAGATACTCTTTCATAAATATAATGCAAGTAATAAGCGCTGCAGTTTATTTTAGACTTGCGCAAAAATAAAAATTGGAAATGCAATTTTAATGCGCAGTCGTTCAAAAATGTACGTTTGAAACAAGAGTGCCTTTCTTAGTTTTGGTCAATCATAATTATTCGTTGAACGCATTTGTTAGTTCACTTTAAACTAAAAATGTAAATAGGTCAGACAGCCCGAGCTTGCGCGCATAATCAATTCATCTACCTTTATACACTTCTAGAATGTATGAATTCATTGTTTCCTCATTTGGGATTAAAATAGCAAATTAGTACTCAGATAGCTGAGAGTGCCAATCGATACTTACAGTTTTAGAACAGACTACCATTTGTGTAGTTAATGCATGATATATTTAGATCAATCATGGTCGTTTCTGTATTATAGTATACTAGCGACCCACCCCTGCTTCGCACGTTTTAACGACTTGACAAAACTTCAAGATTTCTTTATTTTATGTGAGTTTAATTGTTCAGTATTACACACAAAACCTTTCGGAATAAATTCTTTAAATGATAGTGAAAACCGCATAAAAATCCAGTGTTGTAATAGAAGCGGTGTCAAGGTTGAGAATAAATAGCCAATGAAATATGATATTGAATAAGAATCTTCGGAAAATAATTAAAATACTACTTCATAAATGAAAATGTACTAGTTTACACATACCTCAAAAATGCACTAGTTTACACATACCTAAAAATTTATTGTTTCGTTTGTAAATGTTTTGACATGACACCAGTGCACCCATGCGAGGCAGGGGCGGGTCACTAATATTATTTAAACAATAGATGTTAGTTGTGCTGAAATATGCATTTAGCTTCGAACTAAATTCCTTCGTATTGACTATATGGCTAACAGGCCACCTCAAGCAATTCAGGCATAGCTAATAAATATTATATCGCGCACAGAATCCATTGGCTGCAAGTGGACCGGAACCGTTATTCGGAAAGACTCCCGGCTAATATTATTAAACTGAATTCGGAAAGTAGGTAAATCTTTTTAGTTTATTATCGACTTAAAGTTTATTTGAGATATAACTATAAATCATTTAGACATAAGTATTTAGGTCAGCTTGTGTAAACGGACGATTTTATACACTGTGTGTACTTTGAAATATCTTTATGAGTAATTGATCTTGATCTTGGCTATGAATAGAACGCCCATCACATCCACTAGTTCTATAAGGTACCTATACAAAACCTACCAAATGCGTATAGAACCACGCACAGTGTTAAATATTTTTTAGTTCCATATACATATAATATATTATTAATGAAAAAACTATGAAAACCAAAGTTATTACTGCGGTTGTAACCGAAAATATCCCAAAACTCAATAATTATTGTTTTATATAAAAAAGTCACTTAGTAACATCATAATCTTTTATATTATGGGATCCAACGATATCACACGCTTGTGTGCATTGATTCTTTTTTTTTTTCATTTCTCGTTTACATATATGGGAAGAGCCACCCGAAATTGTTTTGGCACTACACCATTATTTAGCGGTGCACAGTATACACATTTTTCCATTTTTAATCGATATAATGCAAAAAGTCTCCGAATAAAATGGCTGTGTACAGACAGCCACATCAACCTACTCCAATCTGTCAAATTTTCTCAATCAACATTGAACCTCATTCTTTAGCGATAAAGTTGTAAATCTATAAAAGAAATTTGACAGATTGTAGTAACTTGATGTGCTGGCGTCTGTACCATCCGGACGGACGGACAGACAGACATAGCGAAATAATAAGAGTTCCGTTTTTGCCATTTGGCTATGAAACCCTAAAATAGCTGGTTATAATAACGAATCGATTAAAGATAAACCAACATAAGCAAATCGCTGAGTAGTGAAAAACAGGCAATGAAAAATCTTGTCTAGAAACGCATCGTATTGAACCAAACTAAAAAGGCAATAATCGAAAACGCATGATATGAAAATCAGTATAAAATAAAGGTGTCAACAGTGCCTTTAATTTTCGTGGCAGACGGAAATAATTTCTGTAATTATTTTCCCATCATTCACGTTGCAAATAAAATAAGTTGGTACTGCAAATATTTATTTATGACTTTAATTATAATTGATGCATAATATATTATAAGTCACGCATTAAATTACATTATTTTATCGTGAGCTGGTTTCAGCCACAAGACGAGTTTCAGCATTTGCATAATTCTTGTGGATGCGCCCTTCAACCTAAGAACCATCATCACTAACTGAAAACAAAAGTAGCTTTAGTAAAAAAAAAAAAAATTATGTATATTTTGTAGACATTATGAGTATAAATGGTTAAGTTGCTGACAAGTTTACAGGTCCTTAGATAAAGATCAGACTTTTAATAAGATCAACATTTCATTTACCTTCTTTGTATCACAATGTGTGAAACGACTTTAATATAACCAGAGAGCATGGAACTCAACAAAAATAAACAATACCTACCCGTCTGCAACTTTAATTGACTCCGTACTGTTGCACTCTATTTTATTATACACTAGCCCGCGGCTTCGCCCGCGTGGACCCTAATTCTTTTTCTAAAATAAAAGTAGTAATCTGCCTAACCTTATCCCAACTATGTTGGGGTCGGCTTCCAAGCTAACCGGATGCAACTGAATACCAGTATTTTATTTGGAGCCTGTCTAACTTCCACTCTACGATACCCCTTGGTAAGACTGGTTGTCAGGCTTCTGACGACCCGTAACGACTGTCAAAGATCCACGAATGGAATGACAGCCGGGATCAGCAGCTTAACGTGATTTCCAAGGCACGGAACAGTTTTGGTATGTAAAGATGGTCACTGGTCACACATTGGACCAACCCTGGCAAGCTTAGCTTTAGCTGATGGATCGACCCGTGCGGCTGATATTAATTAGCCACTAGCTCCTCACTTAGCCACGAGCTCCTCAAAATAAAAGTATTATATAATTAAATAAAATAAAAGTAGTAAATAATAAAAAAAAAAATTGGAAATAAAAGTAGCCTATACAATGTGTTTGGTCTCGGACTGTAAAAACTTAAAGGGACGGTAGTTTGCTCTATTTCATCAATAAAATTATTCAACAGGGGGGGTCGGAACCCAACCCCCCCTGAATGGCAGCCATTTTTGTATTTTGATCGCATTTTATGAAGCGTGCATACTAAAAGTACTTTAACTTTGGAATTTAATGTCCAATTATCGTAAAAAAAAAACTTTTAAGAAGCGAAAAATGTTAACAATGGGTTAAATAACTCATATACTGACAGTAAATGCTGCATCATATTGAAATAAATGCTAAAAGATCAATATCACGTTAAAATTAACATTGTTTTTTTAGTTTATAATGGTTATTACAAAATTCACCCCTGGGAACTATCTTTTTTATCTACTTGTCTAACAGATGTTTAGTTTACTTAAATAATGATACCAAAAACTCGATTATATGACAATTGGTTTAGGAGATATTGGTGTTGGAACATAGGCTTGCTTATGCAGTGAGTTCATAACGATTTGGTTTTTCTGTAGACATTTACAGTGATGATCAATGATAAACAAAGAACAAGTATTAACTATTATTTACTATTTACAAAAGTACAAAATTTACCCCCCCCCCCCCCACCCCACCATTTTGAAGGCACGCAGTAGCTCAGATCAGCCATAGTTTCTGCTGCAGCAACGCGAATACACCCAGCAGCTCTTCTCTGGTGTTGACTGGCTCAAAATGAACATTTTGCTTTCTTTCTCTATCTTTGGGGTTGGATGAAGCAAAAAGTTCATTTTGAGCCAAAGATAGCCCAGTGGCGTTAAGTCTGGTGAACGCCGTGGCTCTTTGGGGTGAATCTAAATGAATCAAAAAGTTCATTTTCAGCCAGTCAACACCAGAGAAGAGCTGCTGTGTGTATTCGCGTTGCTGCAGCAGAAACTATGGCTGATCTGAGCTACTGCGTGCCTTCAAAATGGTGGGGGGGAGCAAATTTTCTACTTTTGTAAATATTTTATAATAGTTAATACTTGTTCTTTGTTTATCATTGATCATCACTGTAAATGTCTACAGAAAAACCAAATCGTTATGAACTCACTACCTACGCAAGCCTATGTTCCAACACCAATATCTCTTAAACTAATTATAGAATCGAGTTTTTGGTATCATTATTTAGGTAAACTAAATATCTGTTAGACGAGTAGATAAAAAAAGATATTTCCCAGGAGTGAATTTTGTAATAACCTTAATAAACTAAAAAAATAATGTTAATTTTAATGTGATATTGATCTTTTAGCATTTATTTCAATATGATGCAGCATTTACTGTCAGTATTTGAGTTATTTAACCCATTGTTAACACTTTTCGCTTATTAAAAGTTTTTTTTTAACGATAATTGGACATTAAATTCCAAAGTTAAAGTACTCTTAGTATGCACGCTTCATTATCAAAATACAAAAATGGCTGCCATTCAGGGAGGGTTGGGTTCCGACCCCCCATGTAGAATAATTTTATTGATAAAATAGAGCAAACTACCTTCTCTTAAAGTTTGTACAGTCCGAGACCAAACACATGGTATAAGTTACTCCTTATAATATCAGCTATCTGCCAGTGAAAGTCCCGTCAAATGTCCAGCTGTTTCGGAGATAAGCCGGAACAAACAGACTAAAAAATTGATTATTGTTATAATTAATTAATTATACTTTCATATACATTTTGCAATTAATTATACTTTCATATGAATTGCGAGATCTGGGGGTATATCACGATTCTAAGCTTATGTTTGAATTTCACGTCGATGCCATAGTCGCTAAAGCATCTAAAGCACTAGGTTTCATAATGCGGCTATCCAGGTGCTTCACTCAAGCTAAAAACCTTAAAAGTTCTTTACTGTACATTTCATAAGCCACTTGGAGTACGCGTCTGAAATCTGGAATCCATGTTATCACAAGTACATTGATCGTATAGAGAGCATCCAGAAGAGGTTCATCAAGAGTATTTGAGTAGTGCCCTAACGGTCTGAAGATTACCTAAACCTCTGTAAGAAGTATCATATATTACCCCTAATTAATCGGCGAGCAATCTCTGACTGTATTTCATTATTTAAAATTGTCAATAATACTATTAATAACTCCGATATTCTATCCAAATTCTATTTTAACGTTCCCGGAAGGTTGAAGCGATGGAACACACCGTTGCGTGTTCCATTTACCTCTACGAATTACAGGCAAAATTCATTTATAGTGCGTGCAAGTAGCAACTTTAATAGCATGTGTAAACAGCATGATTTTGATCCGTTCTTAACAGGTGTGTCCTCGGTCCGAAAGTGCATGAGCCTTGGTTTTTAAATTAAAATTCTGTATGTTCAGCTTTTTATTATTGTTTTGTAATTGAAATGTGAATTTAGTTTAAATGTGTCTTGTTATTCTTCGCTGTATGTCAACCATCATGTCATCTACATTTATTTTCTATCCCAAGTGTATTATTATTTTACCAATTTTAGTAGGTAGGTACTTGCAATAGGTTAGGTAGATTTGGTTGAGGTACATTTGATTAAATCATAAAAACTAATCAGAAAATAATGACAGTTTGCGAGTCTTTGTTTTTATTGCTGCATACTTATGCATCTCTTACAGCACTACTTTCAAGCCAGTAAAGTAAATTAGCAGAGTAGATTTCTGTGAACAGTTAATAACAACATTCGGCCTACTTAATGGATGTTTTTCGAAAAGCTCCAGTGTTATATTCATTAGTGGGTGCTCGCTGTGCGCCGTTCATTAGTACTGTGCGCTTTATCTGCAACTTTTGTCTCGCTCCTACCTTGTTTTTCATTCAATTACAAGCCAACTAATTGAAAAATCACGCTGAAGAGAATGTATTGTAAATGGGATGTGCAACAATGTTCACCGACATATACATACATACGAAACGTTAGCAGTATGTAATGCTTGTTATACATAATCTACATACAGACGTAATACATGTACTCACACTAACGTGTGAGTTAATTGTCTGTTTATTATTGATGAGTCTTTATTTGGTGAGTGTCATTATTCAAAACAACTTAATTAAGTCGGTTAATAGAAGCAGAGACCAGAATAATGACTTCGGGAATATTAAATTACCTGGAAGGCTTTACACAAAGTTTAAAATGTTTGTTTTCGTTATGGATACGTGAATGTGCAAATCCAGCAGTCGTAAAACAAAGGTGGGGTGCAGGTGGCTGCCCCGGACCCCTGGGCACCGGGCACAACACTTGCATAAGTCCTACACCTGACGTATCGATCTTACATGTCTCGGTGTTGTTCGTACTACTAAAATGGCTATAAAATATATGTTTTCTGCAATAACTACACGATATTTTAGGGTTATCGAGGGCCCTTTAGTACCTTTTATGAAATTATAGAAACTATCCCCAGTCTGTTTTGTTTCTTTTTACATTTTAATGGTCTCATTTATTTTTGTCAACTGAGATATTATAATTCTTGTTATGATTTGAGTTTTACTATATAATTTGAATACCTACTCTCACTTCCTATTAATTAACTCCATAAATGTGTTTTATGTTACAGTTTTACAGCAAATCTGCCTAATAAAATAGGCAGAGGTTATAAAATATGAGCGTGGAAGATAGAGGCACGACCGCCATCCGAGGGTGGGGTTGCACACCTACTGGTGAACCACCACCAACGGCCGTCACGTCCGTGGACACCTCTAGTAAAGGATGCCTACCCACAGCATTCACCAGGGGCTGGAGGAGAACAACTCTATACTGCATACTAGTGTTCTTGATGATACTCGTGTTTCTAAATATTGGGCTCACATTGTGGATCGTCGGCGCCTTGAAGCTGAGTATGGTAAGACTAGAAAGGTTTTTCTTATTATCTCAAGACATTAATAATTGACACTGAGTCTGGATGTGGCCCCATTGATGGTAATAGGCTCGCTCCCTATTACATGGGACTTAAATATAACAACGAAATGTGGGTGTACTATGCCTCTGCCTTACCCTTCGGATAATACAAGCGTGTTATGAGTGTTTTGTGAGTTATTATAACAAAGTAATGGTAAGATGAATCAAAATACACGCTTTGCCGTGGAGTTGTGGACTGATGACAATAGAAACACCTTTTTTCTGAATACAGGCTGGTGCCTGTATTCAGAAAAAAGGTGTTTCTATTGTCTGACAATAAAATAATCCAAAATGGGGAATTTTACCTTAATAATTGAATTTTCAAGTTCTACACTTGTTTTCGCACATTTTACAGAACAGTGTGGGACCTATACGGATAGTGAAGGGCGGCATCCACGTGGACGGTCAGACGTGGGTGGTGAACAACCTGGTGGCATCCACCATCACCTCACAGGTGGCGCAACCCATCACCATTCACTCGCACCGCAACTTCACCGTGCTGGTCGCTGAACCAGACCGCTTGGAACACTCGAAGCTTTTTATTAGTTAGTATTATTATTATTTAGTCTAACACACACACCACAAAAGGTTTCTATTATAAAATAACTTTGATATCAGACACTAAAAAAAACATTTATGACCCAGAACTGTAGTATGATGATGGGATGAGGCACCTTTCTGTTTTCTTTCTTTCGTAGCAGCTACGGTTGCTACGAGACTCGATTCTCGTAGCAACTAAAGGGTCACATTCGTAGCCAGAGCTACGACCCAAGAGCAATTTCTTTCTCCGATTATTTTAATGGTTTTGGTTTACCTACTACAGTATCTTCTGATTCAGTATCTTTTGATTTAAACGAGTACCATATGGTAAGTATGACAAGAACTTAACAAGTTAGTCAGTAACTTTAAACTATTTTATTCGACCATTCCCAGAGCGTGACCACCTCGAGTTCAGCGGTCGCGCATTGCACGTGCGTGATGCACGCGGTAGTCCCGTGTTCTCGGCTTCGCGCGATGAGGTGCGTGTGTTCTCCGACGCGTTAGCGGTGGACGCGCCCGGCGGCATCAACGTGCGCAGCGCCGTGCAAGTGCCGATAGTGCGTGCGCCCCCTGCTTTTGACTTACAGTGAGTACTTTACATTAGAAAACGAAACACTCTTATAATCCCTGACCTTGGATAAGTCCTTATTACGTCTTGTTCCGATTGAGTTCAAAATTAGCCGGCCAGTTCGACTTGATTTGAGTTCGTAATTTGCCGATAAAATGCACATATGCACTTTTAAACATGCATCTATAATAATTATTGGGCGATAATTGTAAAAGAGAATGGAAAGACGAAAGGTAGCCCTTTGCCCTGCAGTGGGAATGTGGGACACAACAGGCTCATAATGATATTAATAATCTATATTTATTGCTTATCGGTCCGGTGAATGAGGCACGTAAGGATAGTAGCAGGTTGCGTTCTGTAGTTTTTGCCTACCCCCATGGGAAGAAGGCGTGTCATAATAATCATAATCATAATCAGCATATAATGTTCCCACTGGTGGGACACAGGCCTCCTCTCTGTGAGAGGGTGTTGGCTGTAATCTACATGCGGGCCCAGTGTGGGTTGGTAGATGTCACATGTCTTCGAATTTTTGGTGCTAAGACATGCCGGTTTCCTTACGATGTTTTCTTTCACCGTTTTCGAGAGCAGTGGTGATTAAATTATTTACACAAAGTAAAGCGCCTGCTTGGTTTTGTACCCACGACCTACAACTCGTAAGTCGGGGTCGTTACCACTGGGCCACCTCTGCTATCTGAAGAGAAGGCGTGTGTTTATGTGTTATTGCTTATTTTTTAAGGTTGGAATCTCTCACTAGGCGGTTGGATTTAAGGGCACCAGAGAACATATTCCTGGAAAGCAGAGCCGGAAAAATAGAAATTACATCGCACGGCAACATCAAACTAGACTCTGTTGTTGGAGCAGTAAGTACGCCTTGTAACAAATTATTTCGATATCATTTGATTTTGCTGATGAAAATAAAGTATCTTTGGACGTTAATTAAATTTTTAATTGTGTCATTGCAGATCAAACTCAACGCTCAAAACATAGTGATCAATAATTTAAAAGAAGCTGTTAGAACTGACAAGCCTAATAAAAACGTGAGAAGTACTAAAGTTTACCAACTATGTGCGTGTGCGTCGGGGAAACTATTTCTGGCCGCGCCCGAAGCTCCGTGCGTTGCGCACGACGACGACACCGAGCTGTGCCGATGATGACCGAAGAAACATCAGCAGTGTATAGTGATGCACCTCAGCGTAGCTAATACAGACCATAGTGCCAAATAGCTAAAGTGATGTCAGTAGGTTAATCGCAAATTTTATTCCATAAAATAGAAATGTTATACTATTTTACTATTGTTAGTTTAAAGAAATCTATCTACACAGTATTATTAAAAATAACAACCGTTTTATTGCAATTTATAACTACCAAATAATATAGATTTTTACATTTTGCACATTGGAATTTTATAAAACGAAAAATTAATGAAAGTCTTAAAGCATTTACAAGATGTTATAAAAAATAAGTAGATTAAAAATTAATAGCTTTAGTTGCACTTTTAGTCAATTACGTACTTGAATGTATGCCTTTTTACCAGCTCTTATGATTAGCCGCCTTATGCATAACATTAATATATACTTAGATATTAAAGAGTGATGCTCATAGAAGTAAAATAATAAATTAGCATTACGTTAACAATGGCAGTGCAACAATAGAGAAGGGCAATGGGTTCATTTACATTATGCATTGTGAACACTCGCGCTATCTAGTCAGCAGTGTTTCAAGCAAAAGTCGACATAATATCTCGGCCCTGTCTCGAGCTGTTCCCTGTAGAAGTGTAGACCGATATCTAGACTAACCAAATCCCCCACGTTTGGCAAACAAAACGGTGATCACAGCAGCTTTTCACCATTGTCAAATAATGTCGATATTATACTACAATATTATTTATTACCAAAAAAAAACTATCTGCGTAGATATCATCACTTTATTTCATACGTGGATTTATGACACTAATATTGTACCATGTTTTTTTTAAATTAATAAATGATACAAGCTAATAATGTCAACACCAAAACAGTAAAGGATGCCACAAACAGATTCTTCTTCTTCGAATGGGATAAAATCTCATATGTTACGAACAAGCATTTACACTAGTCGTTTTCTCCCGGGGCGGCCGCGGCGGGACGAGGGCGTGCGGTAACAGCGATTGAAACGCATCATGCAAATGGGCCTGAAAAGAAATTGCCCTAGCCGTTAAATAAAATTGTCAATTGTAGATCTCGCATGCATTTTGTTTACTTATGCGTTTTGAATTGTTAATAAATATTTATTATTTAATGTTGGTTTGCTTTCATGTTCTGGTGGCGAGACCAATAATTTTTTTTCCCGAAAATCATCCATTTCCAAGTGAAAAGAACTCTTTCATTTCCAAGTGAAAAGAAGTTTCTCAAGTTTATTTATGCCATGACACAGTCTAAAGTATATACCTGCAACCTCGTTATATAACAGGTAATTGCATTACTGCCACTGGTCAAGCTGCTAGATCTTTCAAATTCGAAATATCATAAATGAGCTAATTCCTAAATATCTGTTCGGGTTAAAATCCCAAGCGAGTGATTAGTGTGGTGAGCATCGCAGCGGCCGCAGCGAGTCGCGACCGGACAGTGCCGCACCGCGCCGCACCGAGCCGCACCGCATCGCACCGCGTGCTCGGTAATTAGAGCTAGCCACCGACCACCCTAATTGAAACCGCAACGACAACGTTTTGTTTCTGTCGCTTTTTTCCCCGCGTTGTTAACGAGGGGCAACATTAGGATTGCATCTTTAGAATTTTGCTTACTTGCTACACGTCCTGGATTCAATACGGTGGGGTTTTAGTTGTTTGAGTAATTAGCTAATTCCAACGAATGCAGTTGTGCTGTTTTCACAGTTCCTTTAAAATCTGCTGCAAAAATTACGGAAAATGAATGAACTTATTTTAAAGTTACAGTACAGTCAACGTTAGTTTATTTTGACGCAGAACTGTTGTAAGATATGTTAGTGTATCTACCGTGCTGAAAATATTACCTTCGAAAATTTCAAACCAAAAGATTACCAATCAGTTTTGGCAATCTTTAGGTTTGAATTTGAGGTTTGAAAAATTGGTTAAAATCGAGATCGAGAACAATAAAAAATACGTATAAAAAGCACCAGAGTTGTCAAACAAATAAGCTGATTTTGGTCAACATACCATACCAACTTTATGGTATGTTAGCCGTTCGGGTTTTGCAGGTTATTAGATACTTTATGACATGACACAAAGTATCAACTAAAGGCTAATCTGCAATACACTAAATTAAGCCTTATGTTGGTCATCACCTACCTGTGTTCCATAACGTCCTATTCGTTTACCTCGAATTACAACGTCACCCAATCAAGAGCGGTGCTTCCCATGATCTGATAAGTGCCAAGATCCAGATATATATATTAGATAATTGCAGCCACTTAGCAGTAATGTGTCTATTGTCCTATTTATATGTAAATCGTAGCCCGTGCAAATAATAACGCAGCGACCATAGTCAAAGAGAAGACGAGCTGAACGAACACACTCGTTGAGACTGAATTTTATTTGTTTACTTTATCCTTCGCGTGACATAAAGGAGCTGTGAACTGTTACGTTTATTTCCAACACTTTTTTTTAGTTACGACTCAATAAACAAAGACAATCGAGTGCAAATATTTGTACACATTTTGATTTCTGTTTGTTTATCCAATCTTTTGAGCAATAAAATGTAACGGAACAATCGTGGAGCATCAAACAAAGTACAATTTTCTATAAGACAACTTTAAAGAAATTGAATTGTACTTCGGTCATGTAGTGGTGTTAGCATAACCCCAACGACTCGACGATAACGTTTGTTGTGGAATGTTACAAGTTTCCGTTTTCCGCGTTGTTTCATTTGTCGCTAAGGGCACAACTTTCTTTACGACTCTCCGGATACCTTTTAAATGCGCTCCCTACAGCATCACGGCCTGCCGTTTTATCAGATCACCTCCCATTACACACGACATGCACATATGTTTCGCAGTTTTTTGTTTTCGTGTTCCCTTTTATTGGGATTATAAATAAAGATAATATCTATTTGGATGTTAGGGATGCTGTATCTTTTTCACTTGTAGGGTTACGTATATAGTTTTGCACTTTGAGAATTTCGACAGTTTTGTCATTCTTGACTTCTTGATTTTTCGAAACTATATGGTTCTTAATCTTATGAATATTAACATAAAACTGATACCGAGAATGCTTTTTATATAACAGTACCAAGCGTATTCAAAAATAAAGGTACCTATACCAAACAATTGGAGGTTGTTTATTTTTTATTCTGTTCTTTGTTATAATGGACAATTCGCTTTTACCCAAATTGACGGAATAACCACGAAGAGGGTTACATTTATAATACATATTTTTTTAAAGAAATTAACTAATAGTTAATGTAAAACAATATTTCTTCTTGTTATTTTGAAACCGACGCAAAACATGAAGGGGTACCTCTTATTTCGGAAAACTTATGATTCCTGAGGGGGACATGAAAATTCAACTTTTACCTCTGAAGCCGTGAAGCTAAGGAAGCAAGCAAATGCATGTTCTTCTTCAGTTTTGATCCCTATTGTAGAAAACTGAAACCATCGCCGATGATACGCATTTCCAAAGCTTCGGAGTACATGGAATGGGATTTTGAGACAATTCCGGTAGGAATGTCTATTATCATTGTTTAGTTAAGAATTTTAAATGTGCAGTAGATACTAGGTATGTACCACCGTGAAGGTCATTGTTTAGAAATAAGTATCCGACTGGAGGCTGGCAAGTTGCGGCCTGAAGCAGAAAGTGTCCAGCTCCGAGTTCATCGACTTGTCCACATTATGTAGATGAGGCCGCAGGTGCTCGTTATGTGGCCAGGCGTACACAGTATAAAAACTTCGCCGAACAAAACGACCCTTACACTCACTATTTGTGGACGGCGCCCTCTGTCGTCTTCTTGCGAGAAACTATAAGTATTTTGATGCGCCTCCAAATATGTTTGTGTGATTGCTTTTTATTTTTGTTTCTATTTCAATAAGATTAGAGTGTAGGGTTTGTTGGGTATTTTTTCTCCTTTGTGTTACGGATATTCCTATGCCTATAACTTCAATATTTTTATATTCAATTGAACGAAAGATCTCAAAAATATAGCGTTGACGAAAACAATTTACTCGTAATACTTTATATCTTCATGTTTTAAATACCAAAATATAGTAAACACACACTGTAAAGTCACATAGTGTTTACAACACAAGAAACAGTAGATAAATATCAAATTTGTGATAAATAGGAACATTTCGGAGTTGGTACGTGGATGACAAATACGGCTGTTAAAGCCACCTGGCCGCGATACCTGTCTGCAACCAGTATTTACGTAACACCCGATGCTAACTGTACTCGTACTATGTAAAACGGAAAAATCATACGTTATTTACTTTTTTCGCGGTAAATAAGTGCCACTTTCACAAACACACATTTTTAAATGAAAAATGAGATGTGTTCATTATATTTATTGGCAAGCAGCATTAAAAATATGCCATAAATATATATAGCAACACAATATAAACGTAAAACATTTTCCGGGAGGTATAAAAGTATAATGAGGACGCACAAAATGTAATTTTAATTTTATTCTTGCCAGTTTTTCCGCGGCTGGTAGCGCTTAATCATAATCACGGTGCGCGTGATAATCTCACGGCTCGAGCCAGGAGTGAAGAGGAAACGACACACGGATTATTTTTTCTCGTTATCTCCATGTTAGCTTCTTTGTGAATCGTTTTTACTTAGGTACATATTGAGTTATTTCTGACAGAGTTATAAAGATTATAATTTTGCTAACCTGATCTAAATCCCTATAGGATCATTCATTCTACACTGAAAGCTGATAAATACCATACGATATGCTTTAAGCTTTGTGCAGACCAGCGCGACTTGTCGTGCGACGCGACCCCGGTTATTGTTATACCGTGAAGTTTTGTATTGTTCGTGTCGCGTTGCTCGACCATTCGCGCTGGTCTGCAAAAACCTTTACTGTACGAAAACACATTAAACACATATAATTCGTAGCTGTGATCATTATTTTCAAAAAACAAATTCATAACTTAATACTTAACTAAACAAATTACGAAGCATCATTAATATTATGTCAATCACAGCATTTTCCTGCTTACTCCCACACAAATATCTATCAGTCTTACTTAGCCGAGTAACTTAGTTAATTTTGTTTTTGAAAGAAAAATTACCAGACTGCTCAGGTGACTGAGGCGAATGTAAGCTTAGAGCACATTCAAATTTAATTAAGTTAGCATGAAGTATAAAGTTAACTTACAATGGAATCGTAAGATTGAGGTATTGAAGTACGATTGCACTCTTACCGATCAACGATTTACAATCTTTCGCTTATGCAAATGTATTGTGAAGACAAGGCGCGCGGCGCTTCCTCTGCGGGACTCCGGCATTATATGGCAATCCCACTTTGTCAAGGCACCGACTTGGCTGTTATTGCGGAATGTTTCACCTGCAACACACTAACGGAACGTACTGTAATAACATTTACACAGGGGAAATTCAAACGTCGAACTATTTGCGCATTTGCCCCAAAATGGAATTTCTTTGTTACAGTAACGATAAATATTGTATGAACGATGTGACAAAGAAGTCAAAAGGCAACGTTTGTGCTGCCATCAAATATTGAAAGGCGTAGACGTTATTATTCGAGAAAAATAAAAAATGTATTCGCTGTCGCTGAAATAAATGGCAGCTTCAATGAAACTAAAAAGCAGCCGCTAAGAGTAAGAAGGTACTGGTAAATGTTTTAAATTAATCAAGGCAAGACTACAATCGGCTGATTTGCATTTATACGAGCTACTCGCGCTCGCTCTCGGTCAAACCGCATCGATATCTAAACGGTTTGTCTTCAAACTGACAAGATTCATACGTTTCTTTGTCTTCAGTGAATACATTATTATCAGTTATTTCTACTGATATGATTATTGAAAAAAAGAATACTATTACGAATATATAATACGAATTTTATCGAACAACATATTTTTCATAGAGGGTCCTTAAATAAGTTCAAAAGCCCAAAGCTACTTATCCCTAAAGTTCAGAGAAAATCGGAGCTCAGTAAAACAGCAAAGCGAGATTTTTATTCAGGCTTGCATGTTTGTTTGTAATTAGCTCCAGTGAAGACACATTTCTCTTAATTACTAATTAGGTATGACACAATAGCGTGGCAAGCTACACAGGCATACGTAAGTACAATAGCTAGTGCTTCATGTAGCGATTAGATAATCTCATAATAGCCTGCGAGCTGACATGTTTTGATTACTGCTATGTAGTCATACCTATGAATGATGTATGCGGACTTAATTAATTTAATTAACACACTGATTAACTTATGAACTAGGAACTGTTTCCATAGATTTACAAAAGAATCGAAAGCTTATAAAAATGTTCGCATCGTTAGTTAAATGTTAGATTCAAACGGAGCCATGAAGTTTTATGCGTCGTCGGTAATATCGTTACGCTCGTGTTACGTCGAACACTTATTGAAACTGTTCTTAAGTGTTGTCCTTTTATGTAGCTACTCCATAAATGTTTGATAGGGCCATCTCGGGAAATCTCTGTCTCCATTCGCAGAGGGTCTGCAGTCAAATAAAACTGGAATCCCAAATATTATTCGGCGACATTTTCCCGTTCCTTCGATGTGAACTTTTATTTTTATGCTCTTACGTATTCTTATCAGAGAAGAGACACACTCCGAGAGAGCTTCTGACATACTGACTTAAATCCTTTACCCAAGAATGTAAGTTTGTCTTGGATTACAGTTTCTTCGTCTTTCTTTAATATTATTGTGGCAATTTTAGGATTTAACGTAAAAAGGGACGATGATTCGATTACTTACACAGCTTTATTGTTCCTATCTATGTGAATGTAAGCTCTTGTTTCTGCAACAGTAGCTTTGATATAAATGCCTTCAATCAATGACATATTTCGTAGGTATTTGTGCTTCGTTTTTAATAAAAAAAATTACCATACTTGCTTGTCTAGCATCCTTTATTAAATGGTTAGTTTAACAATTCTAAAACGACTAAACAGCTTTTATAGGAGTTTCAGCCATTATAGTAATTAACGACGTGTGTAAATTAACACGGTTTACCTTAATGATACATTTTCTCTGAACGTCTTGAACCGTAAGCTATATGGGAAACCAAAACCATTAAAAAGTTTAAAGACTTAAATGTAATTACATACCTAACATACCTTCGATCGTTTAATCCCGGCACTGAATGGGCCACTTGTGAACGTATATGGCGTGAATGTTGAATATGGTGATACGATAATGCACTAAATACTTCAAGTACACAGCAATGCACCAATGCGTTGAATAGGTGTCGTGATGACGTTATAATTATGAGTAATTGATATTGTTTCGTCACTTTGCTGCGTGCCTGTCTCTTTAATAAAGGTAAGAACGCACAATTAAAAAAATACGGTTAACAAAGACACGACAAAACATTTGTGTAAATGGAAACATTCAGTGTCTTAGTGCAGTGTCCATAAAGCAAGTGAAGTGTGCGAGTGACCTGTGAGTTCAGACTCCACTAGATCATGAGGGCGACAGGCGGCACAAATTTAATTTAGTTCTTGCCCACTGTCGGATAAGCTGCGTCGTCTCACGAGTTCACGACACGAGTTTACACAAGACAAAAACTAGGAGAAGAAAGTTTGCTGTCTGTAGTTGAAGTGGTTAATTAGTTACACTGATATATTTTTATATGAAACTTGTGAACGTGTGAGAGTGTTCAATAGGGACATAAAATATCATTCGCACTCTTAGTGGAATAGTCGCACTATAATAAAAGTGTGGTGGCTACGGGCGTCAATTTGCACCGTATTCTTCAGCCGGTACGTTTATTACGTGTGGAGTATGAAATGAGCTGGTCCTGTGGTTTCAACTCGTCACATATTTCAGCGGCGTCACCTACCTCGTATTAGTATGCCACGCCACAATAACCGAAGTCGAATCACAAAAGATTTCCGGAGCGCGACTTGCACAAGGGATGAAAGCCAACATTGTGTAATCAGAAGGGTCGCAATCTCACCTCACCCCCTCGCTCCGTGTTGAACACAGCTTCATCAACAAGGGCTCTTTCTACTCATTGTGACATTTCGGTTCTCAATAGCAACGACTCTGCCGCGGCCGCCCCGCAAACACAAACATATGAATTAGATTGTTTTTACACAAAAATGAAATGTAATCACCGCATCTGAGACCTTTGTCAATGCTTTGGAGAGATTACTAAGATAAATAAATTGTTCCTCCTGCCAGCTAACGAAAATAACATTCCAGCAAATATGACAATTCCAAAACATGTTACCTATCAGAAATAACGAGCAAGATCGAATGTAGGTGTCGCGACGATAAGAATGACACATCTAACGACGACTCATGTAAATTACGATATTTTTATTGCGGCTAACAGCTTGACATCCTATCAAATCTATACGATTTACCAAATCAATTTCCACACAGTTACTGTTATATTTTCAAGTGAATGTTTGTGCAAATGGCTCGGCGTGTGTGCGGTGTGCGGTGTCGGGTCGCGGTACATCGGCATAATATCGCGGCGACGTTTCTGCCACGCCGCGCACCCCTCGAACGCGCCTCGCAATAGTTTCACGTTTGAATTTCTTGAACAAACGTTATTACTGCTCCAATAGCGGAATGTTCCGCTGAAACAATTCACAATAGCGGGAACTTCAATGTCAAAGGCAGAGGAGATTGGCTGGAGAAATTCGATGCAAGAATTTAAAAGAATATAGGTAGACAGCTGAAATCTTCAATGTTGGGCATGAATGCATAATATTTATATATCAACATATATTTTTTCAAGAAAAATAAAAAAGCATGTTTTTGCTAAGCACGGTGGGAATGAGCGAACTAGTTGAAAGGTGAATGGATAAAGTTTTAATACTTTCAGAACTTAGAACCAAAAATGTTCTAACGTACAGATAAACACTGAATCAAAACAAATTACCAACACAAAAAACGCGAATCGCACATATTTCATGTATCCTATAAACGTTAGTGTGGCCGCGGTTTTAAACTCAACATGAAAACTTAATACCGCCTGCATTCCCCGAGTCGTAGGCTTTATCTAGCAAAAGCACAAACATAAACGTTCCCATATTGTGATAGATACGTCTGTTGTCATAATACGAGGGTCAGGGAGGCGCAGACACGGCCCGTCACTCACGAGCCGAGGGCCGAGCGCCGAGGGCCGAGGGTCAGCGTCGCCGTATTCCCACACCTCGTTATTGTTTCATATAAACCACGCCATGATTTTATCTCCCCGTTAATTGGGTTAAAGGCTGCGATTTTGGTTAAATGCGCATGAAATGTGTTTGAAAAATTTCTGGTTTCCCGAAAATCAAGGTAGATATACAAACAGGTGTACATACGTAATTAACGTCGTGTTTAATTAAATACTTGCGCTTCTTTTTAATTAATTTATCTTTTAAACTTCTATATTTCCTAAACGTTTTTAGGAACTTTCAGCAACATAAAACTCTTTCAGAAAAACATAAATTTAACTGATATAATTAATATTTATTGAGATGATAAAACACAACATATTTAGTTCATTAAATACTACATCATCAACAATACAATTATATAAAAGTTAAAGAAAGCAAATTATAAAAAGGGCAAGTTTTATATGAAGTAGAGCTGAAGGAACGGGTCTCGTACCTCGTTGCATTTAGCCGGCGGCGGTAATTAAGAATTCAAAATGCCTCTTTGTGATAGAGTTAAGTCGTTAACCCGCGACAAGATTTTACTCACTTTATTAAATTAACTAAGTTACGTATTGCCAAAGTACGTAACGAGGGATAAGTTAGGTTAGCCGAGTAGCGTTTGAAATATCTTTGTCACGGTTACCTAAATTTTGTGGTCCAATTAATAAAGCTACCTTTAATTGGTTTCCTTAATTGCAGTTAGGGTGTTATTGTGAACAAACCACGTTTTGCGTCATAAAATTGATGAAAAACCGACCAAGTGTGAGACGGACTCGCACACGAAGGGTTCCGTACCACCGTACAATATTTAGCAAATAAATGAAAAGCGGGCAGTGGTGGGCCAGTGGTAACGGCCCCGACTTACGAGTTGTAGGTCGTGGGTCCGAACCCAATCAGGCACTTTAGTTTGTGTAAATAATTTCATCACCACTGCACTCAAAACGGTAAAGGAAACATTGTGAGGAAACCGGCATGTCTTAGGACCAAAAATTCGAAGACATGTGACATCTACCAACCTGCACTGGGGCCACGTGGCAGATTACAGCCCACTCCCTCTCACAGAGAGGAGGCCTGTGTCCCAGCAATGGGAACATAAAAGGCTGATTATGACATATATATAAATGAAAATATATAGTATTTTCATTTATATATGAAAATATATAGTATTTTCATTTATATATGAAAATATATAGTATTTTCATTTATATATGAAAATATATAGTATTTTCATTCATATAGCTTAATCATAATCAGCCTTTTATGTTCCCACTGCGAAGAATAATTTATTATATGGGGTCCCCCTTTAATTTTTAACCTTATTTTTTTTTCTTCTTTTTATTATAGCAGCAATAGAAATACGCAATCTGTGAAAATTTCAACTGCCTACCTATTACGGTTCATGAGATACGGCCCATTGACAGAAAAACGGACGGACAACGTAGGCTTAGTAATAGGGCTCCGCTAGGCACCCTTGGGTACGGAACCCTAAAAAGTAGCTCTGTATAATTCATCGTCTCAGGACAAGATTTGATTTGTATCCTACAAAAAATTTAATAATATCTAAGTATCTCACACCACGTTCTATTATAGCCATAAAAAAGCCCCAATAAACTCTACTTATAATAACAGAATGCAATTTATGTCCGCTTCATACAATCATCGTCTTCCAACGACAAGAAGAACCTTAAAAATCAAATCCTAATATCCATAATATGATATCACCGATAGACACATGGATGAGGGTAGATAAAAACAGCCGTAAGCACGTAGCTAATGCGAAAGGGGCTCATTACATTGTGTTGACACCGACAAATGCCCCTTTACATATTCTCACTGAGATCCCGAAGATTGAGCCATGAAATTGAAAACGATCCCTCTGAAGAAATTTATTCCGAGCACGAACTGCTCTCCCACTCTGGCGAGGAGATTTGCTCGTTTATTTTTATGAAATTATTAAAGATACACTTCATTCTTCTTTG
The DNA here is from genome assembly GCA_948150665.1 of Conistra vaccinii. Classification (NCBI taxonomy): domain Eukaryota; kingdom Metazoa; phylum Arthropoda; class Insecta; order Lepidoptera; family Noctuidae; genus Conistra; species Conistra vaccinii. Next base: position 13,741,213 of record OX411324.1, on the reverse strand, counting down.
TAATGATCGATACGGAATTGGAGAGAGATGTGTGAAACTCAATTGAGTACGACAAAGCTATAACACAATCAGAAAAGCTTTAAGTACCTACCCATATCACACCACCTTACACAAACACACGGAAAGATTTTGAAGGAATAATTGAATTCAAAAGAGACAAAGTGATGCGTCACTTACATAATTATGTAAGATACCTGATTAATAGATCACGCAAATACTAGGTTCAGAACTATTTCAAAAGTTGACGATGGTGTTTTTAAAACTAATTATTTATTTGAAAACCACATTACGCAAAGTACATAAAGCATTTCCAATAACTGCCATAATCATGCTGCCCTCATTAATTTTCACTGTGTTTGAAGTTACTGTATGTATAATGATAAAAACCCACTTAGCCAGCCCACAAAGGAACTTCATAAAAATAAAAAAAACAAGAAAGTGCTCACTAGGTACTATTTTAAGCTTTTAACTTGCATTTAAGTTTTAAGAAGAATTATGAATCGGAATTGAAAGGAAGTAAAAGTTGCACCGAGTTTGAAGAACTATTCGAAGCTGAAAATATCAAAGTTTAAGTATGTCGCAGTTAAAAACCTTATTTAAATAAAACTTCTAATGGAAAAACCAACTATTTGATAATTTTGAGACCCATGGTTATTTAAACAGGACGGAATATGAAGAGATGTATTATTGCCGTACAAACACGTTTGTTCGCCGCTTGGTTCGAACGCGGCCGAACACAACTTTTGTACTTTTTCACGCGGGCGCGCCACAGCTTGCCAACCACACGTTCTCTATTACTCGAAACTCGCGCTCTCCATTATCTCCACGACCGAATTTGTTTTAAATTTCCTCGCCACTTAAAAAAAAATACGCACTCGCGTGTATTTAGCAGGTTGGCTGCTAAAGTTTTGTAGGCAGTGCACAATGTTTTAATTTCAGCTGCAGAGTTTTCAGCAGATACAACGGTGGATTATTTTTTTTAATTTCAAACTTGTATGAACTACCATATATCCGGAAGCCATTACTTTCCGGCCTTTAGCTTCGTAACTGACGCGTAATGACCTCATCGTATAAAGAAGCAAAAATATCGCGAGCGCAATTCGTCATGTCATTATGCAAGGAAAGGGCGAACTTTACGAGTATAATAACGCGAGATGTCTGACTCGGTGTGCCTCATGAATGGTGAAACGTTCTTTATTGTGCCGTGTTTTATGTGAACGATTAACCTTTTAATGTTAGCCGGCCGCTCGATATGAAAACCCCTATCGAACCTGCCCACTCGTATCTATTCTCTGCTGAAAATTCATTATATGTGTGCCAGGTCACTATAATTCGGGCTATAAAAAACTATCTACCAAACCTGACTTATATACTACGATCCTTACAAAGGTAGGTACTTCTTTTATGCAAGTAAAAGTAACAAAGATACTATAATAGGTAGATACTATAATAGGTTCACAAGTACAAAATGATAACAATCAAAATATTTTCGTAATAAGTTTATAACGAGTCCTTTATGTGTCGCATTATTCGTGTAACTACTGAAATATTAAACTGCAATTTACGCGTCGGAAGCATTTTATAAAAGCATATTATTTTCAGTTTACACGCGGCTAACATTGTGATTATACGGCGTACTTAAACAAATTTTCATGATATAACACTCGTATAAATCCAAAATTGTCCTGTAAATTCCTGAGGGAGGGCAGAGCACGGCAACTTAATTTGTTTTTGATGAATACTGCCTGATCACGTTGTTCTTGTCAAATCATGCGGTTAATGAAGTTTCTTTACCCTTTCGCAACGACCACGCTGCGGACATTATACTATATCTATAGCATCACAAAACCTCCTTGTATAAAGAATTTAAGAAGGTAAACACTTCAGGCAGTTATGAATTTAATAAAATTACTGAGAATTTGTCGAACATGGCAGCGCAAGTTCCCCGTAAAAGTTCTCATCAAAGTGCTTTTGAGATGTCACAATACCAGCAATCACGTTTTCAAGTTTTCTCACAACGTACACGTAGATAAGTGGGTATCTAGACTAGACACCGATGAATCAATAGTTTTGAAATGGTCTCTACTTTATTTTCGGTATTAATTTTAGACTGAGTGAAGACATTCTTATAGATGAAAATTGAAAGAAGAAAATTAACAAGAGCTTTTTTAGAAAATTATAATACACACATCAAAAGTGTCTAGGGATCAAGCATTTTTATGCGGATTTCTTGAGATTGAGATGTGGCTTTGTAATAAATTTATGATTTTATAAATTTATATGGATCCTTTTTGGTGCATTTCATAATTTGAATCAGGAACTGTGAATCAAATTCGAGTAAAAGATGAAAATCAGCTGTCAATATTTTCCCTATAAAAACATACAACGCATTGAAGACATTATTAGTGCTACTGTTTCCCTACTACTGATTAAAACCAACGTTATTATGGAGCAGCGACGTCATTTAAGCAGGGAAGAAATGCTCAGAGCCGTGGGAATGATAGAAGCTGGTTCCCGGCAACGTACTGTGGCTTTAGCTCTGAATACAAGTCAGAGTGTTATCAGTCGACTTTGGACACGTTACCGAAGCACTGGTACCGTGGCTGAGCGCCATGGAGGACGGTATCGCTGCACCACACGGAGACAAGACCGATACATTCAAATCTTAGCTCGAAGAGCTCCAACAATAACCGCCATGATGTTAGCCGTGAGGCTTCATCACTCTTCAGGGAACTTAATTAGCGACCAAACAGTCAGAAACCGCTTGCATGAAGTGAACCTTCATTCCCGAAGACCGCTACGGGTACCACCTATAGCAATGCACAATCGTAGGATTCGATATCAATGGGCTCTTGAACACAGAAATTGGGCAGAAGAACAATGGCGTTTCGTGTGCTTTTCTGATGAGTCTCGTTTTGGTATGAGACCGGATACAAGACGTATACGACACTGGAGAACCCCTGGACGCCAACAGCGATTAAAATCCTGCCAGGAAGTCCATCCTTATAGTGGTGGAACCATCATGGTATGGGCGGGTATTTGGATCGGCGGAAGAACTGAGTTGATTTGGATTAGAGGCAACCTCAACGCTCAAATTTATGCTGAGACGATTGTATCAGACGTCATCGTTCCTCTACAAGTGCAAATCGGTCCCTTATTTCAGTTAATGCATGATAATGCACGACCGCACACCGCAAGAGTTGTAAGACAGACTCTCGCCGCAGCTAACATCAATGTCCTGCCCTGGCCTGCTCAGTCGCCAGACTTGAACCCGATTGAGCATGCATGGGATATGCTACAGAGAAGAGCTCTGCCGAATATGGAGGGTATCCAGTCGCAAGAAGACCTTTTTTTGTTGTTGCAACGAACATGGGCGGCCATTCCACAGCGTGATTTGGATGAACTCATTTTGAGTATGCCAAACCGATGTTCTTGTGTTGTTAGTGTTCGCGGTAGAAACACGGATTATTAATTGTTTAAGTTACCCAATAAAATTTTAAAGAAAACTGTTATTTCAGTCTTTTTTTCGAACTTTAATGTTAGTGGTTCAAATGTCAAAAATCCCTTTATTAGGAAAATGGCAAATTTCTTTATTAATGCAAAGGTGACTTGGTTTATCGTTACTGTGACAAACGAAAACACTTTATTTGATGAATCCTTAAAGAAAATTTTAATTAATATCAATCAGGAGAAAAGTTATTGCAAAAATATATGTTGATCCCTAGACACTTTTGATGTGTGTATATAACTTTTGTTAGTTTGTTTTAACACCATAATCTATCTATATAACTACAGGTGATACATAATAATATATGCACAGAAGCATCAAAATATCGGCCTGTGATGTACCATCATGTAGGGAGAACTTCATTAAGCCGAACATGTTCAATTACCGGCCGGGGCATAGGTTGCAGCACGTTATTGGCTGGACAGCACTGATACCGTGCTGCGTTTACGTCAACACGCCGATGCCGACGGAAGATAGCCAATGTTCAAAATAATTACCTCCTTGAGATCTACATTATGCCGTAAAAACTTTGATGGAGTGTTCAATGCACTGGTTTAACGATTTCTTCGCGAAACAAGTGACAACTAAACGTTTTATTTGCTTCGCTGGAACGCCGTACCATTCGTAAAGTTAGCAAGCTCGTAGTGCCTCCTTTAATTGTTCTGTCTAGTCCTTTGATAGACATCTCCTCCTACTTACCGAAGTTCGTTAAGTAGTTAATTTGGAATAACTTTAGAGACGATAGCTTATGTTGCGGATGCGAAAGTTATCCAAAATTATAGGTGGTACTCTTGAAAATAAATTAGAATATCCCTGAGGCTTTGACTAGGGCTAAGAAGACGTAAGTATCCTCCCACTATTAGACAAATACGACATTGTGTAATAAGTATGGCGTCACGTAATGTCACCGACACGTTGTTGAATTCTCCGGTCCCTCGCATGCAATATTTATTATCATCGACACAACACCGGCCACGCACATAACTTGTTTATTCATAATCCTGAATTTAAATGTTTTAATTACTCTCATTAATGTTCGCTTGATTACTTCGTCTCTTGCAATATTAAAAAAATCCGGGGAACACCTATGTGTGCCATTTTATGAACGACGAGTGTTAGGCTTTAGGCAAATCATAGGGTCTCTTGCTGAAAGAAATGAATGAAATCGTGAATAGAATAAATTATAGTACCTAAAAGAAGCAAGACTTTCTCTCAATCACATGGGACCCACGACGGTCACGCCTCTAAATTAATTAAAAACACTTCCTTATTTATGATAACGCCTACTTTGTCGGCTTATCTTCACCACAACGTTCAATGTTTGACCTTTCTAGGTTAAAAGGAAATCATAAAGGAAAGATATCAGGCATCAGCTGGTGTATCGCCCTGAGCCATTTGTAAGAGTCAACAGAGTAATGTTAGGTCTTATTCATACTATGATCTTTTGCGCATTGCACAAATTCAACACAGCATCTTGGAACGATGTGGTTCTGTATACGATAGCTTACAGGTAGGGAGGAGTAGGTAAGTATGTCCTCCAGGGTATCCAGGGGCTCATTAGCAAATAATAATATTGTAACCTAGCGTGTAGGCAATATTTTAAGCTACTCAAATCGTCTCAACTTGCTGATAACATGTGAACCTGCAATAGAAAATATTTACTTACAATAAATATTTTCTATTTTATTATTTCTATATAAAAGCTGAACGAAGGATTGAGTCAAAAGAGGCAACAGAGTCTGGTGGAGGTATCGTAGATACGTTGCCTGTGTGGCCGAAAAATGCCGTAGGTACGGCATTTTTCGGTGGAACCAGGTAATGCTTATCGATATACTAAAATTATCTTTACAAAAGACATGTTATAAATTCATATTTACCTATTTTAACTGGTACAACAGTGTACCAGACTGCAGTCTAAAAAAACAACAGGTTGCAATCCAGGAGTGCCGGCAGAAGTGAAAAGTTGAACATTGACGTTGTGCATTTGAATATTTTGGAATGGTTAGGGAATAACTTTGCACGAATTGCTTTATTTATCAGTACTATAATTTATGTAGTTAAATACAATATTCATTAGTAGTAGTAGTATATTTATTTATTTTCAAAATATAGTCTAACAAAAATAAACAATTTATTTAAACATTTTTATGAAGTATGTTTCACTGCTTTTTTTTACCCATCAATATGGGTAAAATTTCTTACCTCGCAATCTTTACGTAATGTCAAAAACGTATTTTGATATTTACTTTGTCGGTTGCTAGGCAACGGATCTTACGGTTACGTCCTGACGCGAGTTTTACATTTTTTACCCATCCCAAAAAAAGTGCAAAACGCCGCTAAAGAAGTTTTCACCTCAAAAACCGAAGTAACAAAATAACTACGACACGACGGCTGCACATACCTCCGTAAATACGAAAAGAACGAGAAAATGACCCAAATCCTATTTTTCACATTAAATAATTACTCCCAGTTAAATAGTTTGTCCACAGTTTAGATACTCGGCAGTTACGTCACAGTAATAAGTTAGAGCTAAAGAACTCCGGTTTCCACCCATGCATTAGAAATTAAAGCGAAAGCACTAACTGCATTTTTCAATTACTGCCACGTCGAAGAGTTAAAAATTACTGTTTCTGTTAAGTACAGAGCAGATAATAAGGCAAATGAAGAATCTAGGCCTTGATTTATCGACTTTATTTATCTTATAGCCAAAGATTTAAATACCAGATTCGACCAAGACAAAAACTGTGTTTTTAAAATACAGTGTACTGATAAGATCAGCAATAACCATGCACTACGCGTGCCGCTGCGGTGCCCTTACGGTTCTGCTACGGTGTCGCTACGAAGTCGCTACGCGTGCCTCTACAATGTCGCTACAAAGACGCTACGCGAGCCGCTACAATGTCACTACGGTGTCGCTACGAAGTCGCTACGCGTGCCGCTATAATGTCACTACGGTGTCGCTACGAAGTCGCTACGCGTGCCTCTACAATGTCGCTAGAAAGTCGCTACGCGAGCCGCTACAATGTCACTACGGTGTCGCTACGAAGTCGCTACGCGTGCCTCTACAATGTCGCTACAAAGACGCTACGCGAGCCGCTACAATGTCACTACGGTGTCGCTACGAAGTCGCTACGCGTGCCGCTATAATGTCACTACGGTGTCGCTACGAAGTCGCTACGCGTGCCTCTACAATGTCGCTAGAAAGTCGCTACGCGAGCCGCTACAATGTCACTACGGTGTCGCTACGAAGTCGCTACGCGTGCCACTTTAATGTCACTACGGTGTCGCTACGAAGTCGCTACGCGTGCCTCTACAATGTCGGTACGAAGTTACTACGCGTGCCGCTATAATGTCACTACGGTGTCGCTACGAAGTCGCTACGCATGCCGCTATAATGTCACTACAGTGTCGCTACGAAGTCGCTACGCGTGGTTCTACAATGTCACTACGGTGTCGCTACGAAGTCGCTACGCGTGCCGCTACAATGTCACTACGGTGTCGCTACGAGGTCGCTACGCGTGCCGTTACGATGTCGCTAAGGTGCCGCTACGCATTTATTAAAATTAAATGTAAATTGCTCTCGCTACGGCCTTGTGCTCACCCCGCGCTCTCTCGTGTCACCTACACCAAGAGTTACCATCGGATAAATAATTCTACTCGCGCTTATCCACTTCAACTAGTACTAAATTACGTTAGAAGTGGGTGTCTCACCGCTCGCCCTCGCCGGTGCAACGTACGATACGACACAGCGACCTGAGCACTTTTTGCTTAAGTCGAGCCAGTTAGTTGACCTATCTGCAAAATAGTATTAAAGTGCACTCGGAATGTATGTGAATGTACTGAAAGCTAACAGCGTCTGTATTATTTTGTAGAACAACGAAGGCTTTTTTCGCAATTTAAAAATTATACGTTTGAAATTCTTCATACCAAAAATGAAATTTTTGTTGATGTTGAAAGCACTTTTCATTCTTTTCTGCATTCAATAAAAGGTCAAAAATTACCTAATAGTCGGGACCTCAACTCAAGACTATACAAGACTCAGGACAGATGGGCCAAGGTCATCACGCAGGTGGGTACCTGAAGAAAGGCGTCTCCACCACACTTGGACTCGTTCGTCACTCTTGACCAGGAACAATTTACGTAACAGCGAGATAGAAATGTGGAATACTGTGGGGATCAGCTGGGCCCAGTTGTATTCTAATTCTAATTAATGTAAACGAAATATTGCAAAACAGTGTTTTTTTGAGTTTCTTGCCCCTTCTTCTCCATACGAAACTACCTATTAGAAGGGATCACGATCCATACAAAATTAACCCACGTCCTACAGCAAAGAGAAGTTTTATTATTATCTAAGAAAATAATAAAAATGAGTATAAAAAGATGGCATAATTCCGAACGCCAGCCTTACAGTCTAACTTAGAAAAAAATTGCTATGAAAATTCGTTCAGGGGCAGAAATATGTACAATAGCTGCAACATTGTGAAATACTTGGCTATCTTGACTTGACTTCAATTATGGAGTTTCATCATCGAACAACTGAGATTTTTTCTCCCTTGTTCGACCATCGAACATCGACCTAGTGAGAATTATAACTTAATTGTTGGATCATTAGTATTGTCAAATAGATTAAAATAGACTAAGATAGAGTAGGGTAGACTATGGTGAATTCCAACTCTACATAGTATTGATGATTAACATAGATTTTAAAAGATGAGTTTATGGTATGGAGAGTCCAGGAAACAAAAAAATAACATTTTTTACAGAACTTGTGTTAGTAGTTTATGAAACTGTTAAATAACCGGGGAATAACTAGCTACGTGCATTTCATACACTTAAGTATTTTATTTAATTAAACTCATTCAATTTCATGAAAAACACAACAATATAAAAACTGGCTAAGTGCATGTCGGACCACGCACAATGAAGGGTAGTTGGGATGAATTTATCGCAAGAATAACCTAGCTTTGTAGTTGAAAATTATGTTCTCCGATACGGAATGTATGGGAGAACATGCTTTTGCAACCGCAAATGTAAGTTGGTCGATTATTACTCGTTAACTTGTAAAGCCTACATAGCTGTGAATGAAATTCTAACGCGGGGTACGCCATAGCAACCGATCAGCTATTGCGATATATTAAAGTACTCTTTATGTTGCGATGACATACCGCCACAGATGGTCGAGCTGTACATAAATAGAATAACGCCGGTAGCACACCTACGCCGCTAAACCATAGCAGTGAAACTGCAGTAGTTCAATTCAACCGGCTCGCGTCATGTTCCACTACACGAATTCGGAATATGACGCGAGCTAGTTGAATTGAACTACTGCGGTTTCGCAACGGAGGTGTGCTACCGGCAAAAAAGCTTTTGTTTGTTTTTTTTTTATGTTTTCATTCGATTTTCTCAGTCGAGGTTCCATATGTTCAAGACTGTATCTTTCTAGGCCAAATAGTCTGCGTCCAGGCGCGATAAGTCAAAGAAGTTGCTCGACGCACCGAGAGCGCCTGGAGGAGCTATTGGTCAATGCAAGATCTTCTAAAAGGAGATCTACCACTATGTCTCAAACGGAGAATTATGGACATGTGTATTCTCGTCATTCTCAAATATGGTGCTCAAACCTGGTCTTTGACACTTCAGCAGGGGTCTAAGCTCGAGGTTTGCCAGCTAGCCATGGAGCGAGGTATCCTAGGAATTCGAATTTCGGACCGCATAAGGAACACAACACTGCGCTTCAAAGCCAAGATCACGGACGTTACCAAGAAAGCCGCTAAGCTCAAATGGGAGTGGGCCACACATGTCTGTCGTATATCAGACGACAAATGGGCTAAGAGAACCACCGATTGGGTCCCACTAAAAGACGCATCGCGGCAGGCCGAGACGAAGATCGCGGGAAGAGCTTGACTCCTAGACTCCCACCGAAAGGACTGGCCAACACTAACAATAGAAAGAATTGTGTAGAAAAGGGAGAGGGAGGCCTTTACCCTTCAGTGGGACAATACAGGTTAGCTAGAGGTTCCAAATTCAAATCACATTGATGAACAGCCAAATAAATATTCTTGTACATAGTACTGCCCCTGAACGAATTTTGAGGTTTGAGATAAATTTTTTCTCATAAGAATACACATTCACTTAACATAAGTCGATATTGTTGGGTATTTTTCAAAAACTAGACATTGTACAATAAATAATTTGTGGGTAGTTAGGAAAAAATAACTCAATGTTCGCTTGATAAACGGGCTCAAAACATTAAATACGTAAACAAGAACAAGTAAGTTTCCGTTCAACACAAATAAGCGTAGCTGGATGTGGCTCGAAATTATTGTAAAGAATGTGAGTTTTTTATGATGTACAGTTTGAGTAGTTTTTTAAAAGTAGTCATGGATTTGGATTCTGTGATGCATTTCGGTAATTTATTATATAATTTGGATCCTTCATACATGGATACTTTTCCTACCATAGTTTGTGCGGGGTGGGTATAGTTGTAGTAAGTCTGATTCACGTCTCAGTTTCATTTTGTGTTTTTTTTTTTTCTTTTCGTGAAGGTAATGTTTGTGTGTATGCTTTTATTTAGTATTTTTCGTATCAGTATGCATGTATTATAAATGTATACTTGTGTAATGTTCATTAATTTCGTTTCTTTGTAAAGTGTTAATGTTGAGGTGAGATAATCATAATTAAATAATGTTTATTTTGTGCAGTTTGTACTAAATTTATACAACGTTGATACGACAGAGGGGCTTTCCTTTGAACTGCCTATACTAGGTACCATTTTCAAGCTCTGTACCAAAAATCAATTAAATAGGAGCAGTAGTTTAGTCGCAAATGATTTTTTAAGTTTTTGCCCCGTTTGAACACGATGTATCTTTCCTAACAGCTGATTATGTCTATACGCTTAGGTCATGCACCTTAAAACGATAAATCTGAGTACAACCTACATGCGTTGTTGCCGCTCTGTGCCGCAAATCACAAAGACATCATCAAACAAGGACACACACACTTGCACTTTCACTACGAGAGTGACAATCATAGCAAAACATCCCGCGCGTAAAAGAAATAGAAATAGGTCAGTGTGTTGCTAATGTTGCTTGCATCCAAGATCGTTGCGATCGGTAAGGGGGTGGGGCCTCTAAAAAACGTGTTTCGTCAGTGCGCCGAGGCAATCCTTTTGGAACGTACCTACTTATGTTACGTACCACGGAAGCTCCGCGAACTCGCGCGCTGATAATATTGTGATTTTGTTTTGTTTTTGTGATAGAATAGGACACTAAATACCTACGTTTAACCGCTAAGGCCCCAACGTTACCACAGTAGACAGTATTTCTTTTTTTTATTGTGACAGAACACGTAACTTGGGATTATTATTATTTAGTGTTAGTTTTTTTTTTTATTGACTGCTTTTATTGTGATACGACACGTAATTAAACTTTGGTTGTGTGTGTGTGTGTGTAATTAAAGTGTGCCTCAGAGTTAAATACAATTGTTGAACTAAAAACTAGGATTATTTTAGCATTTCACAAATTAAAGTGCTTAGCGACAGACAGTGATTTAATTAGAAAAATAAATAACAATATTCTCCGTCGGTATAATTTGTTCATTAATGTGAATGGACGACACAATATTATATCATCGAGAATTAAAAAATTTAGTGTTTTTGCTGTGATCGGTGTAACTTTGTAAGTACTTCAAAGCCGCCGCCCCGCGCCCGAGCCACCGCCGGCCGGGCGGCCGCCCGCTTTGAACATACGCCGCGCTCCGGCGCGCGCGACGTTGCCGCTTTGTTACCTAGGTATCTAAGGTCAGTTAAATTTATTTACAAAGGGTGGTTGCGTTTTACTCTGATTTGTAAGCTATTTAGTTTGTTTGAAAAAAAGAAAAACTCATTTTTGGTGCTTTTTATTTTTATACCATATCGAATTAATACTAAACACGTATAGTACACGTAGTGTAATTTAATGCCCCTCTGTCATATCAACCCTGTATGTGTCTTAGCGGCGGAACCCCATATTTCCACCAGGTAGTCAATGTGTGGCTTTACGAGTGAGTAATAGATTAAATATCGAATTATGCGTGGTAAGCAGCGGACGATACATCGAAGGGTTCCCGTGAGTGATTGTAGTTTTAACTTTATTTTTTTAATGTGTGGTAGCCACGTCAATTTACTATCTAAGGTTAATCCTAAGTATTTTTCCTGATCTACTCTATTTATAGTTGCATTGTTGATTTTTCATAGCAATTTATTTATATGTCAGACTGTAAGGATGGGGTTCGGAAGTATGCCATCTTGTTATACTCATTTTCATCTTTTATTTGAGATACTTTTCATTGCTTTAAGACGTGGGTGAATTTTGATCCTTCTTCCTTAATTCTTCAACAAGGTTAATTTGAAATAAACGATTTGATTTAAATAAAATAAGGCAGTGTATAGAGTGCCACCATTGGCACTCTATCCCTATCGGATAAAGTGCCACTACAGGCACCCTAGTAATACCGCCTCGGCCCGGCTAAAGTGCTGCAAGCATTGGATTGTCATTGTCACTGTCACTAAGTCACGTCACTTGGTATTTTGTTTGATTGTCGAGGTTAGATCGCTGTAAAACACCACATTTCCAAAACATTACATTCTCTTGTGCCTAAACGGACCCTGGCACTTCGCCGGCCGCTACCGCGGCACCGCTCGCTACGCTCGCTCGGCTCGTGCGGTGTGTGGTCACAGTTCTAACCTAACCTAACCTAAATAACAAGTGACAGTGACAATGCAACGCTCACGGCACCCTAGCCGGGCCGAGGCAGTGACACTAGAGTGCCACAAGAAACTCGCGGCACTGTATACACTTCGATAAAATAATGGTTTACCTAGCAGGGACGCAAAGAACGTAAACGTAAGCTACGTTACGTATGTACCTACATCAGGAACTGATAAAAAAAGAAATTAGAAACGACAACTTCCACTAAGATACTTTACGCCCTCGATAAACCTTAGCCCTACACAGCCAGTCGATGCCAAAATCCGATCACAAAATTCTTTAAAATATTTTTACCTGCCCGCCGAACCAAGGTATTTCAATAAAGCCAAGATGATTTTAGTCATTTATCTCATTGCGGCGGGGGTTAAAGGAGATATATGTTACTAAACCCGATTACCCCCTTGGAGTTTCCCTTGTGTTCAAAGTGAATGTATTGGAGCGGAATGTTCCACGTCAGAGGTAAAAGCAAGTATTCATGTTTAATTTCATCCCGTACGAGAGCACGTAAAAAATATTTTATCTGGACCCGAATTCTTAGCAAAGAATTGTTTCGTAAGTACTTGCGTTGATCTTTTGCAGTGACGTATAGGTACATATTGGTTGAATTCCTTTGATTTTTATCAAGAACTATGCGAAAATCAGAATGCTGGTAGCTGGTAAATATTGGTGCCGATTCTCCTGTCACAAATGCCTGTATACTAGACTAAAATCACCAAAATTCAGTTTATTCCTGTCAAACGACGATTTTCCATTCTGAAATAGACTTGAGTGACACAACATCCTAACTATATTTTGACAGCACTAAGATGGCACTGAGTTATTAATTTAGTGAAAATGGCTAAAATTTTGATTGTCTAACTAAATCTGACTATTTTAATCGCGATTTAAAAAAGGAGTGGAATAAAATTCGTTGTCATGAACTGAAATTCACACCAACACCTCGACTACAAGTGCAAAAACAGAACTGTAACTTTTTTTTTCTTTTGCTTGTATCTCGAAAATGTTGTCCTCACGTAAAAATAATGAAAATATCAAACCCCTATAAAGCGCATAAACCCCTAAAACTCTACATATAGACTATAATAGCTAATATTTGTTTATTTGCCATACAAAAAGTGAAAAAAATCCATTAAAAACACGTCGAGGCTACCCCTAGTGCGCCTAGAAAAAAAAAAACAACGGTTTGCACTCCGGGAGTGCCGGCAGAAGTGAAAACTTGAACATTAACGTTGTGCATTTTTGAATATTTTGGAATGGTTAGGGAATAATTTCGCACAAAATTGCTTTATTTATCAGTATAAAAGTACTATAATTTATGTGGTTAAATACAATATTCATTAGTAGTAGTAGTATATTTATTTATTTTCAAAATATAGTCTACCAAAAAATAAACAATTTAGTTAAACACTTTTCATGAAGTAGTTTTTGACTGCTTTTTTTTACCCATACGGGTAAAATCTAAAATTTTTAACCTCGCAATCTTTACGTAATGTCAAAAGACTATTTAATTTGATATTTACTTTGTCGGTTGCTAAGCAACGGATCTTACGGCACATTCTGACGCGAGTTTAACATTTTTTACCCATCCCAAAAACTGCACAACGCCGCTAAAGAAGTTTTCACTTCAAAAACACGGAGTAGGGCAAACAAGTACCACGTGGAGTCGCGATTGTCAAATCGATTTTAGTTGTGTCAAAATTATTTTTTAATTTCAAGTTTTTTTCTGTTTGCTGATTAGTTTTAAGATTCTCATAGTCAAAAGTAATGAATTTTTGTGATAGTTGTACAAGAGAATCGGTACCATTAGACCATTGCCTCTGTTATGCCAAGTAGGTTATCTCCATACTGAAATTCTGTTTAAGTCTAAAGGATACGGCAGGCTAGACCAACAAGACCTAATGAAGTCTAGCAAGATCAATCCAAATTATAAAGGCATCTCCCATTTAGGAGAGACCATAAGGTTGAACCCTCAAGACAAAAGTGTTATATCACGATATTCGTAGCCGAACAAAAGACAACAAAAACAGCTCAACAAATAAAATCAAAAACAAAAAACACAAACAAACGGCTGGTAGACAGAACTCGACAATCACACGATTTTATTGCAAAACAACAAGCAATTGTAATCCCGTAGGTGCGTGCCACGCTGTAGGGAATTAACAACTTAGATTGGTAGGTACGCCCGCGCTAATAAGACCAACTCTTTTATCCCGCGAGCCTTTCAGCTGTTTAGTTAGGCGCTGCACGCTACTATTGCTTGTGACGTCACGATTTCGTGTACGTGAATCGCAATATTGCAATGCATTTCTAGGTACTGATTTAGAAAGCGTCGAGTTTTTCGTGAAATTATGAAAATATACTACTTACCTAAATGGGTACCTATCTCTTTTTGCATAAACATATAAAAGTGAAAAAATCAATCATAACTTTACTTTAAGTATCATAATATAACACCGAGTCCACACTGTCGCGAGTGCGCCTCGTGGAGGCCCTTGCACGAGCCGCGGCAAACGGAGGCTACACGAGTGCTACCCACCCACACTCTCGTTTTATTCAGTTGCACGTAGCGCCTCGCGCCTCACGTTCTTTGACTCCAGTCAAAAACCCGACACCAAGCAGAGCGCGAGGCGAAGCGACAAACGACGAGAGGAGGTGAGGGCGCCATCCACACACGCTCACTTCATGTCGTCTTTCCTCCTGGAGAGTATGAACCCGGGATTAGAGATGAATACTTAACTCGGGTCACCGACTGTATAGCCGACCTTGTACCACTTTTTAGAACAATTCCCAGTAAATTGATAGGTACAGTCACCTGCAAAATTACATGGATACCTTCGTGTCTATTTTCCTGTGAACGTTTGAGTTCAAGTTTTCGAAAATCAAACTAGATGGCATTGGTTTCTTCACAACTATGACTAATTTACGAAACGTATAACACAGCTAATACTATCTAAATTATCTATGTAAGCTTTAGTGCAGCATTACATATACTAGCATACGTAGCTTAAATTAATGATAAACATAACAAAAGAAACCGATAGGAAAATAATTCATAAGCTAACGAGTGGGTACACACAGATCCATTAAGTGGTTACCCCCGCAAAAGATAATAATATGTGCGTTCAAATCCGTGATAGGGCCAAGTTGGTTTTTGTATTTTGCAAACACATTTTATTATAATTAATGTATTGTTTTAGTGTATACGTTTACCATTTACGATAAGGTATTCAACGTTTAAATAGACCGGTGGTTTCAAGACCGCTTGACGTGCATAAGATAGGAGGTTCGAATCCTGGGCAGCATTACCCACTTATGTTGATTTATAACAAATCATTGACGACCGGTACATTTCCTTCAAAGTGGAAAATTGCAAAAGTTGTTCCGGTTCACAAATCAGATGACAATGATGTTGTAACAAATTACAGGCCTATTTCAATTTTATCTTCATTCGCCAAAGTTTTTGAGTCACTGATATGCCCATATATTCAGGATCATTTAAAGATCTATTTAAGCGACCATCAGCATGGATTTGTTAAGACCCGTTCCACTGGTACAAATTTGGTACCTTTTACAGAACTTCTCACAAAGGCTATCGATGCGGGCTATCAAGCTGACGTTATTTATACGGACTTCAGCAAAGCGTTTGACAAGGTTTCCCATAAAATCTTAATTGCTAAGTTGCGCGCCTACGGCATCTCTGGGTCCTTGTTAGAGTGGCTGAGTTCGTATTTAACGGATAGGTTTTTCTTTGTTGTCGTTAATGGTTATCAATCAACCCTAAAATGTGTTTCTTCCGGTGTTCCCCAGGGTTCACACTTAGGACCAGTTTTGTTTATTTATTTTGTTAATGATATTCCAGCGTGTTTTCTGCACTCCGATTTTTTTATGTATGCTGACGATTTAAAGTTTTTGATAATTATTAAGGCTGAGGAAGAAAGGAATTCAACACCCCTACTATCATCATCAGGGCTATAAACGGACGAAAAATAGTCTGCAAATAAGTCGCATACTTTTGTTCCGTCAGAAGTAGTGGTGGTGCCGTCGGTTATGGTCAATGAGATATAGTCATTGGTTATGGTCAAGGGGTAAGCACTTGAACCTCCTCGTTTTGCTTTTAGATAAGTCCAAAATAATTTAGGACGCTAATTCGTCTTCCAGATGTTTTATGTAATCCTTATAACAAGTGGAAGCGAGAATTTCACAACGTTTACTAATTAGTTTTTACCCGACTGCCCCAGAAGGAGGGTAATGTTTTTCGAGAGTATGTATGTATGTATGTACGTATGTATGTATGTCTATTTCTTTGGCACGCTCTGTAGCCTAAACGGCTTGATGGATTTTAACATATGTTACATAGGCTATATAATATTTATGTATTGTATCTGCAAATACAAAAAAAAGGGAGGGGAAGGTTTTTCTAAAAATAAATTACAACAATATTGGTATCAAACAAAAGCTGGTAATGAGTCAATTCCAAATTAAGATAGGTATATTAATAAAACTAAAAAAATTTAAATAAAGAAAATTATTCAAAAAACAAAAAACCCGACTGCAAAAACACTTAACTGAAAAAAGAACATTATTATTGTGGGCCTGCGATACCAAAATTCTATAGATTATAATGCTTGTTTTTCTCTTTTCAGTTAAGTGTTTTTGCAGTCGGGTTTTTTGTTTTTTGAATAATTTTAACTCTATTGCATCTAATGGGTTGTTGTATTTCTTGAAGCGCTTTCTAATCTTATTCTTTTCGTTTAGCATGGTTGCAGGTTGAAACTACACTGCCATCAACAAAGAGTCCTTCCTGTCTATTCTATAAAAATCTCACCGTCAGGGTGTAAAGTTCACTCATCCACCATAGAAAAGGATCCTCCGGCCAGACGGGTGTTATGTCTGACGGGCAACTGCCCGTAAGTTGATTTCGGATAGTCTTATCTATGTTTTTCGCTCGGTAAACTCTAACGGCGCGATGCAGGAATTGTGTGACGTCATGTCTTTGTTGCGTAGTTCTTATGTGGCGGCGTAAACGCTACAAGGTGAAGTGAGTTTGCCACTATTGACAGCTCACTGTGGCGGCGACTCGACGTGGCGGGACTCGACGTCAAGGGAATAAATCTAAGTTTTCACGGTGAGACTTTTACAGAATAGATCGGCAGGTCGTTTTATTACTTTATGACGTGCAGTTTATGAAATTCAACCTCAGGATGATATTATAGGATGAAGCAAAAAGTTCATTTTGAGCCAGTCAATACCAGAGAAGAGCTGCTGGGCGTATTCGTGTTGCGTTAGCAGAAGTTATGGCTGATCCGAGCTACTGCGTGCCTTCAAAATGGTGCGGGGGGGGCGAATTTCTACTTTTGTAATCCTATGTTCCAACACCAGTATATCTTAAACCAATTGCCATAGAATCGAGTTTTTGATATCATTATTTAGGTAAACTAAACATCTGTTAGACGAGTAGATAAAAAAAGATAGTTCCCGGGAGTGAATTTTGTAATAACCTTGATAAACTAAAAAAACAATGTTAATTTTAACGTGTTAATGATCTTTTCGCATTACTTTCAATATGATGCAGCATTTTTTGTCAGTATTTGAGTTATTTAACCCATTGTTAACACTTTTCGCTTATTAAAAGTTTTTTAACGATAATTGGACATTAAATTCCAAAGTTAAAGTACTTTTAATATGCACGCTTCATAAAATGCGATCAACATACAAAAATGGCTGCCATTCAGGGGGGGTTGGGTTCCGACCAGGCAGCGTTGCCAGACGTCCCGATTTTGGCGGGACGTCCCGATTTTTTAATCAAAATTAAATGTTCCGCGCAGAGTAACTTCTACTCAGTTTAAGGGCACCAAAATGGGCCTCATCCTTTACAGTATGTATGTTAAACCTCTTTAAAATAAAGAGAAGAAAAATGACCAAGAAAACTTATCTGATAAACACAAAGCCGTTCCACGTCTTGTGACCTGGTCATGATGACCTGGGTGTCTAACGTGCAATGGACTGCTGGTAGGTTAGAAAGTAGTAGGATGGCTTGAACCAGTTATTTAAGTCGATTATCACACAATATTTTAATATTGTTCCAATTTGCCAATTCGACCTTTGCCAGCATTATCGACTGTTTCATCGGCGCCTCTGAATAGTTTTTTCACTTTTGTACCTCGTTAGATAGCTGATTAAATGTAAATGTCTCCCCTGTAATTTGCCTTTGTAAAATTTTGAGATAACTGGTGTCAAAGTTCATGTACGTAGATAATTTTTGAAAATGGTTAATATACTTCTTCCTCTAACTTTTAAGTGATTGATGTTTTAGAAAATTTGGTTACATTGAAATGTTTGTTGAAGTATTAGATATCCAATGGAATAGTAGGTACCTATTGAAGGCCATTCAATTTGAGAGATTGGAGAAAAATTATATTTTTTTCTGGGAAATTATCAACAATTCTTAAAAATTGTATTTTCTCGAATCCCATGTATTTTCGCATCTAAGGCTTTATGGGGTGCTTAATTGTTGCAAATGGGTCTCACTTTCACGTCCTGGAAGGAATACGTCTAATTACAAGTCACCCTGATTTTTTTTTACTATGTCCCGCTCGACGAAAGAATCCCGCTTTTTTCACTCAAGGGGTTAGAAGATTTTTGTATGGAGGGTGGCCCTAACATGATGCCGCCATTTTGATTTTTTTTCAGAATCGCGGAAAAAATCGAAAGTTATATATTTAGATAGAAGACACTTATACAAACAAAAAATGTCATATGACATAATATCCTAAAGCGTCAGGTTTCCGAGTTATTCACCGAAATATAAGTCGAAAAATGAACTCTGAAACAAGGTTTTTTTTTTCCTTCAGGTAAGTATATTGAACTATGAAAACATAATTCCATCATGTATAGGTAATATTTTAGTTAGGAGCGAAAGAGACAAAAATGTATGTATACCCTCCGCCGAATGAGGACGTGTGTTATATGGTATATGTATTATATGGTGCATGGCATGGTCGTGACACCAGGAAAATCTTATTCAGCCTCCCGCTGCCTTCTTGGATGATATTATTTATTCCGAATTGATTAAAAAATCTTATGTTTTATCCACGAGGTGTATTCAATTAATTCATGTGTAAATAACTTAATCAACATGAAGTAACTTCAATATAAATAAATAAATTCGTTATAACAATTGTTGTTTTTATCTTTCAATATCTCAGAAACGTGACGTTTTATGATGGTATTGTATATGAAGTTCTATGTTTGTGTAGGTGTCCCCTATCCAAATATATGACATTAATTGTGCACCTCGACTTTGAAAAAAAATTAAAATGGTGGCCGATTTTAGGGCCAAAATCTTCAAACCCCTTTCAGAATCCCGACTTGGCAAAAAAAAATCTGGCAACGCTGATTCCGACCCCCCCATGTAGAATAATATTGATAAAATAGAGCAAATACCTTCCTTTTAAGATTGTACAGTCCGAAACCAAACATAATTATACTGTTTTGGATATTTTATGGTAATGGCATTTGTTATACCATCCCTGCTTTTCCAGTGTCAGGATAAAGCTAAAAAACATTACGAGTTAGTAGATAGATTTTAATCAGCCAGCATGTTTTGTGCGATGGGGTCGATAAGCGACAAAGCACATAAAAAAAAAATCTCGACTAAGTAATCGACTAGATCGGGATGATCAACTTAACCATAAACTAACTCGTGGAAAATTATTGAAATTGTCTAGTGCTTTGTCTGATTGTCTGTCAATGTCAAAGTCAAATAGCCTAGCCTTTGCCAGTTTGCCACTGAACTGAACTCAGAGGAACTGAACGAAACCGATTTTATACTCTATTAATGTAGTCTGTGCTGAACTGAAATATCTTTCCTCTGTATGACAATACATAATACACCTATCAAGAAATAAGTCTAGTTTAAAGAATCTTGTTGGAAATAAATTAACTGTTACAGTAATAAGCTGAAAAAATGTATTTCCAATCTTTCGCAGTTTTATCATTACTTGGATTATTTAATTTTGCGGTAATTTTTTACTTAATTATTCATTCTACCTATAAGTTCTACACGATGTTAATTTAAGTATATTTCTTGCTTCTATTACAGGCATGCATTGATTATGATGGTTGGCTGAATATTAAGATAGAGCACTCACTAAATTGTGGATCTGAAAAGTATTGCTCTAGGGGCAACATAGCACTGAAGAGTATTCGCGCAGGAGCTGCAGTTATTGATCAAATACAATTTAATAAACAACATATAGATCAATTAAAGGTACTTATATCAATCAGTAACTCAAATAAATTTATTTTCTTTCATTCTATTTGTTGACTGTTCTTCAAATGAAATAATTGAATATATTAAAAACATTTCAGAGTCTTGCTGACATTGATAATTTCTACACCATAAAGACACTAGTAACATCTGCTGACAATAGCAAAGGAACAGAATTCTATTCATCAGTCAAAGCCAAAGACTTCCTTGCTAATGGTCTGTCAGATGTGATCAACGCGTGGGTATTGCCCAATGGGGCAGTGATTGCAGTCAGCTTCCAAGTTACTAATTCTTCACAGACATTGATTAACAAAAACAGCAGTAATAAGATCAACTCTAACTTCTATCTTCGTTATGTTGAGCAAGCTCCTGTGTAAGTACAACCAATGTACTAGAAGCATTGATAGTGTTAAAGTATTTAGTAGTTGAATTTTTAAATTGTAAATTCATTAAAATGATGACTTTTTTCTGACAGGCCTGACACAGCAACTTACATCCAAAAACTTGAACGTGAGAGAGAAGCAAGAGAAAAGGGAGATGTGAAGGACAACAAATCATTCTTAGCCAAATATGTAAGTTTCAATGATATTAGTAATAAAAGGATTGGTTTATAATACTGGTGTAATACGCATTACTCTATGTGGTGATTTATTAATTTTGCTTTTTTTTTTCAGTGGATGTATATTGTCCCTATTGCAATATTCGTCATGATATCTGGAGCAAGCAACCCAGAACCAGCTGCGCAAGGTGGCAGATAATTTTAAGTGGTACTATATTATAGTGCTATTACAAAATAGTCAATGAAAAACTAGTAATTTATTTCAACACTTATCTTTTATAATATCAGTATAAGGTTACTTTGTTTTATGAATTAACCTGGAAATGTGTACATGTGATTTGTGAAAAATATCTAAACTTGTATGTCTTTTATAGTTACTCCACAAATAGAAACAAAATTATGCTGAAATTACTGTACCAAATAACTCCAGCCTGAAGTGATACTAATACAAATCACTGCTTGATTACATTCTTTAGTGGTCCAGTGATTTACACTTTAGGTACTCTGTAGTGTAAGCTAAGCACCATTGAACTTCTAAACTTATGTTTTATGAATTCATTAAATCTGGTTTTTATTCTGCATGTAGTAGGTAAATGCTATTTTGAAATTAAAGTTATCCTTAACCAGTTTTCCTTAATTTATTATCAAATTGTTTATTAACTGTGTGAGAGTAAAACTTTTGTAATGGACACCCCATTACAAAAGATTTATGAATAAGTTGCATGTAACAGACTTGTACACATTAAAAATTATTAAGTTATGTAGTTAATTTTTTATTTATTTCATGATAACTGATCACTATATAATACTCCATTTGAAATAAGATTAGACATTTAACTAAACCTTTTGTACAGTCCATTCAACCGATTTTGACTTCTATTGCGTTGGTGGCAAGACAAATGGCAGCTGCAGTAAACAGTTTGTATTGAAACCACTTTTTTGCTTTTAATGCCATCCTAAGGCTGCCTGTCCACTGGAGTGGAGAGGAGAAAAGAGGAGCGGAGATGTGCCAATATTAACCAATAGAATCTTGACTCAGGATCACTGATCTAAACTCAGGGGCGGAGTCAAGATTCTATTGGTTAATATTGACACATCTACGCTCCTCTTTTCTCCTCTCCGCTCCAGTGGACATGCAGCCTTATGCCCATAGTATAGAAGTCCGAATCGGTTGAACGGACTGTAAAAAAGGTTTGTTTAAATGTCTAATCATATTTCAAATGGAGTATAGATGATATAAAAATAATACCAATAATAAATACAAAATTAGTTATTTATTAAAATACCAAATATATGTAACTGTAACAATGTGGGACTTAAACTTAAGTTTCAAGCAACTATAATAATTATGTGATAACAAATGCTTATGCACCAATTTTTTCAATTTCCTCTGCATCTTCAATGTCAAGTAATTGAATCTTTTTTCCAAAATGACCTTCAATTTCTTTACAAATATTCATGGTTTGTGAAGAGTCAATTAAATTAATGGCTATACCCGCTTTACCAAATCGGCCAGTACGTCCTATTCTATGCAAGTAAGTTTCACAATCAGCTTTCTTGTCCATGTCCATTGGCATATCAAAGTTAACAACAAGTGTCACTTGTTCAACATCTATTCCTCGGGACAGCACATTTGTGGTGATCAATACCTTTTCTAAACCAGCTCTGAAACGGTCAAGTACTGCTATTCTTTGTTCAACAGTTAGCTCACCAGATAACACTGCTACAGAATGTCCATCTTTGGACATTTTTTCAGATAACCAGCTGGCAGTTTTTCTTGTGTGACAAAAAATAATTGCTTGACCAATGGTTATAACACCATAAATGTTACAAATGGCTCTATACTTCTCATCTGCATTCTTGCATTTGACATAATATTGCTTAATATTATCCAATGACTCTTCTTCACGTAGCAGTCTTATAATTATAGGGTTAGGGACAATAATTTCAGCAAATTCCATCACAGCAGTATCATAAGTAGCAGAAAAGAACATCATCTGACAAGTTGAGGGCAAGCATTTGTGAATGCGAATGCACTGATCTTGATGACCTTGTCTGTCAATCATGACATCAGCTTCATCTAGTACAAATACTCTGATTTTGGTCATGTCAAACATGCCAAATTTCACACCCCAATCAAGCATTTTCCCAGGTGTTCCAATAATAATGTGGTCAGATATCTTAGTTCCTCTAGGCACCTCTTCACCTCTAACAGCATACTTCAGCTTGATCTCAGGACAGAACTTGGCCATTTTTGCAGCAACTTCTCCTGTCTGTATAGCAAGTTCATAAGTAGGACTCAAACATAGCACTTGTGGAAAATTTTTACTGGAATCTACTCTGCTCAACATGGCCAACACAAAAGCTGCTGTCTTACCAGTACCGGACTGAGATTGAGCAATCATATTTTGTGGAGGGTCAGCTAAGAGGGTTGGTAAGGCAGTCTCTTGAATTTTAGAAGGAGCATTAAAGCCCATTGCATATACTCCTTTTAGTAGATTGGGCTTCAAATGTAAAGCTTCAAATGTCTTCACAGAATACAGCGGAGAGTTAGGATCTTTTCTCTGAATTTCAATGTCCAACTTAGACTCAACTAAGCCTTGCCTTATAATTTTCATTAAAAGAGAGGTGTCAGCTGGATTTGCTGCATCAGGAGATTCATCAGACTCATTAGTCTGGATTATAGGTTTTTTATTCAAACCTAATCCAGCTATTTTATTTGATACCTCCAACTCCTCCGCTTTTTGTCCCCATTGATTAGCCATCTTGCGGTCTGAAAAAAAAACAATAATAAATTGTTTTCTTGTTGTGACATGTTTAACAGTACATAAAAACTAGAACAACCACATTACCAGCTTTGATTATATACAGATATATAATTAAAGGATATTGGGAATAGTAACCTGCAATATGTGTTTACTTTAAACAATCAAATACTTTTAGAAATTAGCAAAGACGTCGTAAATTCCTTCGTCCAAGTCACGTAAACTAAGTTTTGCGATATGGATGTCTTTGTTTAACTTTTTAGTTGGAAGCTATCTCATCTTATTCAACCACTATAACTTTGAAAAAGTTTATTAATAATCATGGTTAGTTTAGTTAGAATGGGTTCTTACCTTGTTAGTTATCTATGAGAGAAATAATACCAGCGGCCATAAAAATCAAGCAACAAGCACACCAAATTGTGACAACTACCGCGGAAATCCATGAGTAACTGTCACTGTCAGTGTCAAAAAAAATGCCAGTGCTTTACCTTCTTGGTGCTGCCACTGTAATTTTTCTCCTGTTCCTGCTGCTCTCTGCTGCTGTACAACACAACTAGTGATAACTACGTTAAAATGTTATTACTCTGAGGGGAGCCCCCATAATCAATTTTCGTAGTGTATTTTCAGGTTTTCAGCATTGCCTAGCCGAAAAATTATTACCTAAACTTACGGTTTCCTAGAAAAGCGGTTCCATCATATTGTATCAATAGAAGTCAAGAAAATCTATAATTTTTACATTTTTCACCAGTATTTGACAGAAAATATATTATGTGGCTATTGTGGCTAACTAGCGAACTAGTTAATGAATATGAAACGCAATTAATATCGTAACACCGAATATTTGGTTTTAGATGTATAAAAAGTATTTGGTTTCCAAATTAAAAAAATGAACAAATATTTATTGACATAAAACAATTTTCCAGGCAATATAAGAATTCCCTGACTCTTGCGCTAGTAATAACTGTGTTGCAGGAGCCAGTGTCCTCCCGTAAAAAAAGACCCAATTTTTGTTATTTTAGTACGTAATAAAACTAGGTAAAAAGAGACATGATAAAAAAAAAAATTGAATTTAAATGAAAATAACCAAACTAAAGAAAAAACCATTAAAAAAAATTATATAAATAACATAACATGGTACTACAGACTACTATCTATTGCGCGAAAGTATGTTTGTTAGTGTAAGGGTGTATGTGTGTGTGTGTGCATGATTGAGTTTGCATGTCCAAATTGTTTGTAGATTTACATAAATAACCATTTTCAGTTGAGTTTGAAACCAGAACCACGCGGATGAAATCGCGGGCAAAGTGCTAGTTATTCCTAATTATGCAAATAATAATTTCTAAATCATTGACTTATAATTTATGTGAATCAAGTTACGACTTTTAATAGATTTTCTACCGTTTCGTAGTCAAGCGACTTCAGCCAGGTGAAGACTACTTCCTTAAATATATTGTTGCTCAAATTACGTATGGAATTAATTTTATTGCATTTTTTGTAAACATAGGGGGCAATGAAGTTAAAGTGCTTCTGGGCTCCACTGTACTTTAGGGACCGCGCGTGCAGAGCTTCATATTTTTATTGCGTGTAGATGTCTTCGTATAGAACGCTTTTGCTAAATGTCACAGCTAGCAAACGCTTCGTTTTCGAGAAAAATTTTCCAAACGTTGCAATAAATTCAATTAAGACTGCCCGCTGTGCCCTTTCTGCTTCTATAACAAATGTCTTGTTTGAAACGCCCCAAGCGCATATGCAGTACCTAACTATACACTCACGTAATGCTTGATATGTACGAAGTAAGAGCGCTTTTTCTGCAACATTGCGTAGCTTTTTGAAACGGTAAATCATTTTTGAAAATGTAAATCATTTTCCTGATCCTGGCTGCAGTAGCTACCACGTGCGCTTTCCAAGAAAGTTGGTCATCTATTGTGACACCAAGATATTTAATAGAAGCTACTCTGCACAGTGCTGAACAATCACAGTGGGGCCGATTCAATGCTCGGTTACAGGGTTAGAAATGAATCTGGAGATGAAGCTCTGATGGAGGTTTGCTCACTGCCGTTTTACTAAAACAGATGTACTTGTTTTTGTTGGTGTTCAAGGATAGAAGGCTGTCCTCCAACCAGGTGGTAACCTATGCTAGCCCATTTTCGGCCTTCTCAAAAGTTGCCTTCCAAGTATTTCCATGAAAAACCAAGACTGTGTCATCGGCGAACATGAGCAAGTCAAGGCCAGAGAGGGCAGCCACATTGCCTAGTTCGTTGATATAGATTAGGAATAATGTGGGACCAAGCGTACTACCTTGAGGGACGCCATAATTACAGCCAGATCTGTTACTCTCACACCCTGCCACTCTAACAGACTGTGATCTGCCCGACAAATAACCCCTGAACCATTCCAGAGCCACACCTCTTATACTAACGTGCTCCAACCGAGTTATAAGGATAGGGACAGACACCGTGTCGAAAGCTTTTTGGAGATCCAAAAAGACTCCCAAGCACTTGTCACCCCCATCTAGGTAAGACGTAAATTTTGATGTGAGTGTTAGGACTGCATCTTCAGTCGAGTGTTTTGCTCTAAATCCAAATTGGTTATTATTACTGTGCGTTTGCACTGGCGAAACATTCCCAACAAAACATGTTGGGATCTCTATTTTCTGTCAATTTTCCATACAATGTTTGACAGTAACTAGAGATTTCAACATGTTTTGTCGTGATGTTTCGCCAGTGCAAACGCACAGTTTAGCATACCATTTGTTTCAAGATAGTTCATAACTCTTTTATTGACAATTTTTTCTAGTATTTTGGTTAACGTTGATAAAAGAGAGATGGGACGGTAGTTCGATGGTTCGGTTTTATCTCCGGCTTTAAATATCGGGCACACCACAGCCCGCTTGAAGAAGGCCTGAAAGACACCTGTTTCAAGACTAAGTTACACAAGAAAGTGATAGGTACGGCTAGGGATGCGATATGTTGTATTAAGATTTCTGCAGTAATCTTATCCCAGCCGGGTGCACTGTGTGATTTCAGTCCCAAAACAACGTCTCTCACCTCGTACTGATCCGTTGGTGTCCACGAAATTGAATGCATAGGTACTTTATCAGTTTTAGCCCGACGTGCTAGGTCATACTCACTAGCGTTCATTCTTTTCAACAAATTGTAAAGTACTTATTCGCCTTGTCAAGAAATTTTATTGGAGTGTCATCAATCCCCAGTAATTCTTCCGATGGTTCGTTAATGCGTTTCATATCACAAACTTCTTTTAAAACTTTCCAAGTTTCTTTTACACACTATTATTGTTAAAATACAATTTTCACTTGTTTTTTATTTTGTTATTTTGTGTTTCACGAATTGTGTCCAAATAAACATTATTCTTTCTTTCTTTCTTTTACATTACCGTCACTTTTGAGTTAACTTCCCTGATAATAATTTTTTCATCCCACCATCTCGGAAAGAGTATTTTTAATCTTCAATATCTGAGTGGAAAAGCCGTTTTTATTGTCTAGAGGATAAAGTAAATTGAATTTAGAACATCGTGTGCACTAAGTTTGTGAATTAAAAAAAACATTAAACCTATTTACTGCTACCTCTATGGTGCCGAATATATCATACAACTTTTTTTTAATTTTTTTAAAAACTCAGACTCGGAACCTTCTTGGTGTTCTTTTTTCAATTTGCTTTGTACGCGGTTCTTTACGCGGCATTTTTTCACGTCATTGTCACCTTTTATTAAAAACAAGAAACTTGAAAACAAGTGAAAAAACTAAAATGAGTGATTCTAGCGACGAGGAAGTTTGCTTGACGCCAACAGAATTGACTGAAACTGTTAATAATGCGCAAATGAGCTTTCTCCCTCAACAATCACGCGAGAAGTATTTAAAACAGTACGATATGTTCAACACGTGGCGACTAGCAAAAGGAGCCAAAACTTTCTCAGAAAACGTTTTGCTGGCATATTTTATAGAATTATCCGAGAACAAGAAAGCAAGCACTCTATGGAGTACGTATTCGATGCTAAAAGCAACAATAAAGATGAAAAAAGACAAACATATCGATACCTATCCTAAATTAGTGGCATTTTTAAAAAGAGCCTCATCTGGTCATCAACCAAAAAAATCGAAGGTTTTCACAGTATCTGATATTGAAAAGTTTCTTAACGAAGCACCCGATTCCGTATATTTGGCGGCAAAAGTAAGTCAGTTGCACATTCAGTATCTACTTAAGTATATTAATCTCAATTAAATAGTATACTTAGTAGATGTTGATAGGCATAATTATGCGTTCATATCAATTTTATTCATTTATCTACTACAATACTCTTTACGTTACAGGTTGTTCTTATTATTGGAATAAACGGAGCATGTCGAACTAATGAACTAACACAACTTAATGTCAAAAACATTGAGAAACATTCAGATGACTTACTATTAATTAATTTACCTAATACAAAGACAAAAAGAGACCGCAACTTCGTCATTCGCAAGGAATACGTAACGATTGTTGAGAAATATCAAGCCTTACGCCCGCCTAACACTCCAATCAATCGATTTTTTCTACAGTATCGCAATGGAAAGTGTGTTAGACAGCCTATGGGTACTAATAAAATTGGCAGTATCCCACGAGAAATAGCAACATTTCTTGAACTTCCAGAACCCCTGTTGTACACGGGTCATTGTTTCCGACGAACTTCAGCCACACTTTTGGCTGATTCCGGAGCTGATCTCCTGTCCCTTAAGCGCCACGGAGGCTGGAAGTCCAATGCAGTTGTAGAGGGATACATAGAGGATTCCATCCAAAATAAGTCTAAAATATGTGAAGGCATCGTAGGAGCCATTACACTGAAAGAGCCTCAATCGGATCCTTGGACTGGCCCTTCTACATCAAAAATAAGCCGTTATGAAACACCTAACCATCTCCCTCTCTCTCCAACATTCACGCCAAGGGAATCCGATGAATCGGTACAACTATTAAGTATGACAGATAGTTTACCGAAAAACAGTACACAAGTGACTAACACCAATATTACAGTACCAAACAAAAATATTACACTCAATTTAAATAACTGTAGCAACGTTACTTTAAAATTTTCTTAATTATACCTTAGTATTATTTTGTTATAATTTAAAGATTATTCTGTAATACTTACCTGTCATAATGTAGTAATTAATACCTAAACTGAAATAAAAGTGTACCTATCTTGTGATTGTAAACGTTTTTTTTTTTGCATTTAGTCATTTCCTCGCTGAGGTGGAATGAAAAGTTACGTGTTGCACTCGAGTGCAAAGATTTTTCACCTCGTGCTCTTTTGATTCCCTCGCTAACGCTCAGGCTTCTACTCGCTCGCGATTCAATTTTAGAATCCTTCGCTTGCTCGGTCATCAAAATTGAACACGCGGTTAAAAAGCAACTTTGCACTCTTGTATAACAAATAACTATTTTTTTGTGATTTTACAATAGAGTTACAGAGGTTCCTATAATTCAAATATTCTTGTTGTTTTTGTGCATCATCTGGTGACCTAACAGCCTTTTTGTGAAGGTTATCTCTTCTCCTAATGCATTTAACTACTCCTTTTGTAATCCAGGGTTTAATTAGCCTGTGTCGGTTTGGTATTGGTATTTTTACAATTTTTGATATTTTTGGTAATTTTAATGTAATGAATATGAGGCTTTTGGCTAATCTATCAAGAGTTCTAAATGTTATATTTTTTTTGTAATGTGCGTTTAATTTGTGCAGAATAAATCATTTTTCTTTCTTTTATTTTCTTCTTTAATTTTAGTGTTCGACATTATTATGTTTGTTAATTTACTAATTATTATTTCCAAAACAACATTAGCGTCAGCATTATCATATAATTCAACCCACGATAAGCTATTAAGTTCCTCCCTGACATTACTGTAGTCTGTTTTTATTTTACAAAAAACCGCATTATTTTTCATAATTTTCGGTTTACTGTTTACTTTGTTTTTGTAAAGTCAAAATCAATCTGCCTAGCCTTTTCCCAACTATCTTTGTTTTTGTAAAGTAAGATAGGTAAATGGTCCGTTATTTGTGGTTCAAATACAATGGTTTTCCAGGTTGAGCTGCATTTAACCATAAAATGGTCGATACATGTGTTAATTCGCGTAGGCTTAGTAATGCCTTGCATTAATCCTATTGCCTATTGCTATTGCTTATTGCCTATGGCATTAAGTCCGCCTCTGTACATTTGTGTGCTTGAAGTATTAAATAAATAAATAATCCATCAAGTTTAAATATTCTTGTGTTGACCCAGACAAAATTTCAGACATCAATCAATACGTCAGAATAATGTTTTTGGTACGTACATTCAATAAAACTTTATTGAGTGATTCTAGGTAGGTACTTATTTACTTGTATGTCTGTCGTGGCCAGATCTTAGAATTGATCATTTCATAAAATATTCGACCATTTCATGAAATGGTTGTGTTTCATGAAATGGCCAGTTAAAATTGGCCATATCGTATAAAAGTCAACGTTTAAGATATGTCAGTAGACATTTGGCCATATCATTAATGTAGGGTATCCATGGTTTAAGGTGTAGGTAGTAAAAATTGCTAACTGCGACCAAATTGGAAGTAGCGCTCGCCAGCCGCTGCCACGGCACCGCTCGCTTCACTCACTCGGCCCGTGCGCGGTTAGCCACAGTTCTAACCTAACTTAACATATTTCGTTGGGTACTCGGGGTGCCATAAGTTGCGTGAATTTTTAAAATTAAGTGCTATGTTGCTCACCACACCGGTTGTGGTACCCCGACATAGGTTAGGTTAGTAATTTCCAAGTTGGTCACTTTCCATAATATCACATTCGGAAAACCAATACAAAAAGTTCATCGAGTTTTCTTGCTTGGTCACCCTACTTTGTTTGATTTGTTGTATGCCGCCGCCATGATGCCCAACAAAAACAAAACGACATCAACGCCTCTATCGGTGGATAATCTAACAATTTTACAATATAAATACTAATGTTTGGCCACATCATGAAGTAGACGTGCGTTTAACTGTTCATATCGTCAAACGTTGAGTATTCAATGATCTGGCCAGACCACATCATGATGTGATCAGCGGTCGATGTTCTATTTCATGAAATGCAACTATTTCATGAAATGGCCTAGCACTTCATGAAATGATCAATTTTAAGATCTGGCCACGACATGTCTATAACATGGAGGGCGGTAAATACCTTTTTTACACATATAACGGCTACAACTAGGGTTGCCAACCGTCCCGCTGACCCTTAATGAGACATCCCGCTCATGGTGTGCGCGGGACGCTAAATATCCCGCTTTTCGGAATAAGCTACACACGCACATACATCGACTGCGCACTACATAGATTCTGTGAAGTCAGAAACTCAAAACTACAAGTTAAAGTGAATTTTTCCGCAAAGATTTTTTACAATTTATCTATATCTATCTATATCTATACATATAATAAAATTGTAAAAAAGTGGTGTCTGTACAATGGAAATATATGAAAAAAAAATAGCAGGGGTTGTTATTATATCGATGCTGAACCCGAGATTGTAATTAAATTTTTTTTGTCTGTTTGTCTGTTTGTCGGTTTGTCTGTTTGTCGGTTTGTCTGTTTGTCTGTGTGTTTGTGCACGCTAATATCAGAAACGGCTTATTCGATTTAGATGCGGTTTTCACTAATATATTGTAGTAAGCTTCACTTAACATTTAGTGTTTATTTCATGTCAATCGGTTCATAAATAAAAAAGTTATGTCAATTTAAAGAATCACATCGAATATTTGTTATAGGTTAGGCATTTCTTTCCTTGATTTTCGGTATACTTATCTTAATTTTTATTTAGGGTTTGTATATAAATATTATAAGTATTTGGTATAAGTTAGGCATTTCTTTTCTTGATTTTCTTTATTAAGTATAAGTTTATTAGCTCAGGTTAGTAATTAATTTTTCTAGCAATTCTTTTGTTTTATAAAGTTAGTACGTTTGGTTTACACGTCTTAACACTTATAACTTAAACTGTGATAATTTTAGATACTCCATAATTGTATAATAATCTGTAAGTATTTATAATTTAATTGTTTACGATAGTAGGTACGTGTTTACTAAATAACTGTGTGTTAAGTAGTAAGTACTATTTTATTGTAAGAATGCCTCGAAGAAGATCCAACCTCTCCCAATGTAGCAAAAATGCTAAAAGGATGAGATTAGTTCGATCACAGGAATCTGAGGAAGGTCGTGAGGCAAGGCTCTCTGCAACTCGGGAACATCAGGCTAGGTTTCGTGCTGCAGAAACTTCGACTCAGCGGGAATCTCGACTGAGTTCAAATCGTTCTCGAATGGTCGAGGTCGCGAAAATTTTTTTTCATACTAATGGGGTCAAGTCATGCAAAAGGTTGAAAAACACTGCCCTACATTAATCCTACTAATATTATTTTAGGGGTATGAGGAACAGGGTGTAAAGTTCACTCATCCACCATAGAAAAGGGAGGATCCTCCAACCAGACGGGTTGTTATGTCTGGCGGGCAACTGCCCATATGTTGATTTCGGATAGTCTTATCTATGTTTTTCGCTTGGTAAACTCTAACTGCGAGATGCAGGATTTGTGTGACGTCATGTCTTTGCTGCGTAGTTTGTATGTCGCGGTCTAACCGCTACATCACTCCCCTCCGGAGACCGAAGGTCGATAGTGGGCTGAGTCTTGGATCTTGCGATGCTTCACAGTGCCAGCTGTGGTTCCAGTGAGTCGGAACCGGGTGCCGCTCAGTTCACAGTGGGTCGGAACTGTCTGCAGTGATTGCGGCGATGGTGATTGTGGTTCCAGTGAGTCGGAATCGTGTGCCGCACAGTTCACGGTGGGTCGGAACTGTTTGCGGTGATTGCGGCGATTGTGGTGATTGCGGTGATTGAGGTGATTGCGGTGCTTGAGATGATTGCGGTGATTCCCCAGTGAGTCGGGGTGGCGTGGCTGAGGGTGATGACCAGGAATGCGCGTTCGCTGCATGCTGGTGGTCAGGATACCCGTTGAAGCCGTGGGTGCTGGCTGGCTGTGTGACTCGCCTCACGAAAGCTTGCGGGAGTGATGATGATGACGTCACGCTGAAGTAGTTGCACGAAGGCTGCGTTGACGTTCATTCTCGGGGTCACCAATTTAGGGGTATGAGGAACAGGGTGTAAAGTTCACTCATCCACCATAGAAAAGGGAGGATCCTCCAACCAGACGGGTTGTTATGTCTGGCGGGCAACTGCCCATATGTTGATTTCGGATAGTCTTATCTATGTTTTTCGCTTGGTAAACTCTAACTGCGACATGCAGGAATTGTGTGACGTCATGTCTTTGCTGCGTAGTTTGTATGTCGCGGTGTAACCGCTACATTATAAATGCGAAAGTTTGTGAGGATGGATGGATGGATGGTTGGATGTTTGTTACTGTTCTTCACACAAAAACTACTGAACGGATTTTGATGAAACTTTACAATAATGTAGCTTATACATTAGAATAACACATAGGCTACAATTTATAAAGATTTCATGTGATTTGGCCATAATATAACGATAAGTATCAAGTAAGTCGGAAAAATTCCTGCCCTCTGAGATCTATCTTTGCGTGCGCTGCCTTTTTTTTTTTTGGGTTTTTAATCATCCAATGACTTCTCCCGCTCTGGGCGGAGTGGAAGGGCGTGTCAGACTCTTACTGACTAAACCCCACACGTGTTCCTTCGATCCTTGATATCTCTTTGAGGCGCGTGTGGAACACGATGCGCCGTCGACCCGGGCTTGGTCCTTATCGGACGGCGAGCTGCCCGTTGCTCTCCGTCCGCAGGCCCGCGCCTACGGTGGCCGGAAATCGGCTATCAATTCCCGACGCCCGGGACGTCTCCTACGGCGGCGGCGGCGGCTAGGGCTGGTAGGGCGCGGCCTTTGCCACTCCCTCGCGCGCTCCACCTTCTCCTTCGCGAGCATTACTGCTTTGCAGAAGGAGGTGACGGCTTGCCATGCCCTCTCGCTCCGCACCATGGCCTGAACCAGGGCCGTACGCGAGAGGCCACCGCCGCCGATCGCCTCCACGAGGACACGGCGGTGGTCCACCCAAGCCGGGCAGACCTCCACCGTATGCTGCGTGCGCTGCCTAAACCGTTAGAGTTACATGAAGAAAATGTATTGTGGGATTGTTTGTCTTAAAGAGTTCTAAATAAAAGTCCGCGACAGAATCTATCTATCTTTTATGTGGAAGCCTTTATAACCAAAATAGTGAGCAATAAATACAGTTAAATTGAATACTTTTTTTTACATTGCATATTTTAGAGTATATTAATTCTTATCAAAATAAATACCTTCATCGCTTTTGGTATTTAATGTAGATAAAGTTTGTCTTTTACACTAAGTAATTTGGACAAATAGTTTAAAAGTTAGAACGATAAGAATGACCTGCGATATTGAGTCGACGGCGCACAGAACGAGGGTGGAGGGGCGGGCCAGCCAGGGGATGACGCGCCAGAGCGCCAAGTGGAAGCTATTGCTTAATAATTATGTTCGAGAAATAACGTAAATAACGCAATTAATTGTTGAACTGTCAAAATGAAACCCATTGCTATTGTAAGTGCTACGCAATTACCCCGCTGATTTAGGACATGTTAAAGCCAACTCCCACGGTGCGCCATATCGCGGACGCGCACCAGCCCGCACGAGGACGCACCGCCACGCACGCGTACAACGCGCGTCTGCGCTACCACGCACGCTAGGTTTCCCACGGTGCGTCGTGCGCGTGCGTCCGCGATATGGCGCACCGTCGGAGGGCGGCTTTACACGTTCCTGTGGGATAATTTCCGACATCCACGCGGGCGAAGCCGCGGGCAGAAGCTAGTACTTAATAAATTCTCAAAAGTGCCTGAAAAAATCACAAAAAAAATATTCATTTAAAAAGTAATTTATAGTTCTCATAATAAAGTGTACCTATGTAAATTACACTTTAACTTATTATAATCTTATAATTATTTAAACCGTGTGCAGTGAAGTATCTATAATACCCACAACCCTCATATTTATATCGTTGAAAGGGTCGTTATCTAGTTCCTAAATGAAACGTAATCTATATCTCTATTTTGAATAGTTATCCTACAATCACCTATTATAGAAGACTGGGCACAGTGGTTCTATTGACCCCACCCTAAGGACGGTTGAAACAGTATGTAGGGATAATTGAAACACTGAAAATATTTTAGGAAATACTGACGATTTTTAATCAGTTTTAAGAAATTTACCTTACAACTAAATGATTTATTAAGATCATATACAATTACAGAGAACATCAATCAGCTAAGCTAATATTTAGCACTTAAAACTCAAAATATTTTTGTAGTCAAGAATTGGTACGTATTTATAAAAACTAATCTTCAACCGGTTGGGTAGTTGAGTATTAAAATTGTGAGCAAAATGACGCTATTTGGCAATATTTAGTGCCACACAGGACTTGCCGTGAAAGACTACAAAGTAAAAGAAATAAACAGTTCTGTGTCAGTATCTTCATCTTCAGAGCTAGAAGTCTTTGGGGTTCTTTTTGATGATTTATTTTTATTCTTTGTAGTTTTGTTCGTCTTCTTTCTTTTCTCTTCCATATCAAGGTTCGTCTTTTGAATTCTTATAAAAAAAAGATGCGTTAAACTTAAAAACATTAATTATTTACCTACACTCTAGAAAACACAACCCTTCTTCTGTGCAGTCGGGTAAAAATGCAGAAAATGTGGGGACGGTTGAAACGTTTCAAACGTCCACAGACAAGTTGTTTCAAACGTACCCATCTGACATCTTCTACTTCAATACTCAATACTTTGTTTTCTATTGACTTTAACATTAATCAATAGTAATAAAAACACTCAATAGCTTAGCAAGACTCCAAAATAAGAAAAACTGTCAAACAACAAGATTTAAATAGGTAAATATCATAAATACAAAAATCGTGAATACTTACTTTTTGCCGCTAAATTCGTCAAGTCCTCGACTGCGTTGCTCGCTGGTTCGCTGCGCTAAACACGAAACCGAACTTGGCTGACGAAGCAACGAACGACGCGTCACACACGTAGATATAATGGTTATTGAGAAATTGAAGTTGTTGCAATCATGACCTGTTTTAATTGTCCCCGGTCTACCCTAGTCTATAAGGTTATAGTCTAAACCGTTTTTAAGTAAATATGGACTGCTAATTTGGTGTCCCTTTGTTTCGCAGACAGAAATTTCATAGAATTTCGTTTCGCAACAAATGTTTCATATAATATTTAGTCCTTAAATTTTTATTTCGAATATTATTGTTTCAACGACTATTTACTTGAATGAAACATTATTTCACAGAAACACAATTCAATGAATTTTTTATCACATTTTTTTATTTAACAAACTTATTAAACAGTAGAATTATTACACAGTACAGCAGTGTAGTGTCTAGTAATATAACTATTAGGGCACTCCGACCATGTAGGTTAGGTTAGGTTAGAACTGTGACCAACTACGCGCGAGCCGAGCGAGCGAAGCGAGTGGTGCCGCGGCAGCGGCCGGCGAGCGCTACATCGATATTGGTCGCAGTATCAAAATTAGGGCACTCCGACAGATGAACCGCTTTCATATAACTATACTACGGTATATATGTATAATGTTATCAATTATAAAATAGTCAGAAGTAAAATTATATTTAAAGGGGTGCAAGAGTATTTTAATAGTGTGTGTGTGTAGTGTAGTGTATAGTAATATAACTATTAGGGCTTCCGACCATATAGGTTAGGTTAAGTTAGAACTGTGACCAACTACGCTACATCGAAATTGGTCACAGTATCAAAATTAGGGCATTGGAGATTTTCTTGGTAATAAGTTTTATACTAACTAAACAGTATGAGAATAAAGAATATTTGATTTGTTATTCTATGTTAGGAATATCCAAACTTTTAATTTTATTTGTAACAACAATCAATGATTTAAGTTTTTTCAAAGTAAGTATTCTGCGTATTGATTATTCTATGAAATGATAGTACTTATATGAAAAAATTTATGTGTAACGAAATTCTATAAAACTATTCTCTATAAAACAACGTACAACCGTTTTATTTACGTTTCATCCTGGTTCGTTTTTTTTTGTAGGTATTCCTAACAATATTTGTTGTATCCCGCTTTTTAAACCTTCATCCCGCATTTTTAAGCTTCAATTCCCGCAAATTCGATTATAAAATTGCAATTCATTATAATATTCTAGTCCGCTAGTTAGCCACATTTCTTATTTCCTTAAAGTAATATTGCCAAATTAATCAAAACAGGTAGGTATAATATTTGACAGTTAATTGCGACGTTACCAACTTTTAGGATAAACGCTCGTAGATAGCGTTTCCATGAAAAACAAGTCTAAACTTAGGTATATCTAAGTACTCTACTAGTAGTTTTAGGAATACGCTTTGAGAATATGGCAGTCAAGATTCTTGACTTCTTGTATATGGATATGTATCGTGCTATTCTACTAGATGGGATTCAGCGTCTGATGATGGAGCCGGAAGATGGCCATTGGAACTTCTAAAAAAACGAGACAGTACCATCGAATTTGAACTCGTTGGTTTTGTTTTGAGAAGAACTATAGCCCAAAGTACCTAGTATTCAGAGAGCTGAAATTGAAAAGTGATCATAATAGGAACTTCTCAACCAAACATAATAGTATCATTGTGTTTGCGGTTGTTGGTTTTGTCTTGCAAAGTACTACGTATAGCTTAAGGTGTAGTCCAGGGCCTCATGATAGATCTGGAAGGTCACCATAGGAACTGCTTAACTAGACAAGATAGAGTGTTTCGGCTGTTTGGATTTGTTTTGACAATTAGCTACATAGCTAGGCACCGTTAGCCTAAGATCTAGGATCTAATGATGGAGCCTAATGGTGGCTATAAGAACTTCTCAACAAAACAACATTGCCCCGGGAGCACACCATAGGAACTCTCAAAGAAACAAGAATCTCGTTGTCTTTCGGCTATATTGATTTATCTTGACAAGTACCATAGCCCTAGATATAAATACCTATAAGTCTAGTAGAGTGAGTGTGGAGCCAGAAGGTGGCCACAAGAAAACCTCAACTGTACGAGGTATAAAGTCTTGTTGTGTTGGACTCGTTGGATTTGTCTAGACAGTACCTTACAAGTGAACGTGATAGAACAGATATTTTATCAAAAATCTATAAATGCTAAAAAACACAAAATAAAATATAAGTTTTTTTTTTTTACTGTCTGTTTTTGGACTACAAAGTACAAAATACAACTTGCGTAAACATTTAACTTGATAACTTAATGTTTTGTTAGCTTGAGGCATGGACGTCCTTCTTAAGACGCAGATATATGCCAGTGACCTTGAGACCAGGTTGTCTTGCGTGTTCTGTACTTAGCTCACGCAACGCGTCGTACGTCCAGCCAGTGGGTGCGCCAAAGTTCACCTAAATTTTCAACTCCGATAATTGGAAATCCCAAAATGTTCTTCCTAACATTTTTCATCCATTATGAACATTACAGACAGAGTAGTTAGGAATTGTGATTGTTAAATCACAATTCCTAACTACTCTGTCTGTAATGTTCATAATTCCGAAGCATTAAACTTCATAATGTCGGTAGCAATAAACATCTATTATACTTTTATTTGTTTTCCTATATTTTCTCAACATAACCATCTTTTACACTATTATTCAAAGTCATATCTTTTTTGTTTAGATTAGGAATAGGTTAGGTTAGGTTAGAACTGTGACCGACCGAGCGGTGCCGCGGCAGCGGCCGGCGAGCGCTACCGCGAAATTGGTCGCGAAATTTTTCTAAGTATTTTTTTCATAGTGCCCAAGACGACACTTTGACCTGAATTTCATTAATTTAAGACAACAATCAGTGAAACAACCTTTAATCATTCTAAACAGTTGGGTTTTAGACATAATTATCTCAGGTATAGTTATAGTAACAAATATGTAACAACAATAACCAAAAATAAAATGGCTAAATGTTAAAACGTGAACAGTTGTTTTGTAATCACAAGAAATAGTTTAAAAACCAATCTTTTCCTTCAAAGCATCTGGTTCTTGATTATGTTCTCTCAGTAGGATAAAAGCGTTTTATGATAAAAAACAGTAGGAGTTTAAATATATTTACATTAATGATATTATTAATTACAATTTTCGGAAACATGAGTGTTATGAACATCGCCGGTAGCACTACAAATAGTATGAATGAAAACTTTAGGATGAAAAATTTTAGGAAGAGTGATCATTCGGATTATAAATCATTAGGAAGAACAATTTCGGGTAAAGAACTTTAGGTGAGCCAATATGGGCCCCCAGCCAGTAATAGGACTTGCCCATCAAGGAGCGCTGTCACCAATTTGACGCATTATTAATTTATTATGCATAAAACAAAAGGTATTTTAATAAAATGCGTATACTAAAAGATTAATAAGTATTTTAATTATCCTTACAATGGTGAAGGTTTCAGAAAAATACGCTTGATAGCTTTTGCGTAATTCTCAGTTTTTTATCCGCGTTAGACTTTACAAATTAATTTCACTACCTATGTAATATTAACATAATCTAAAATATCCGTATAGGTACTAAGCTATTAAGAAAATGCTCTTATTTTTATTTATTTTTTTCCAAATTATTAACACTACTTGTACGTAATTTTCAGTATAAAATCATTAAAAGTCGGTTATCGTCGCCTTAAACATAAAGGTGGTAACGGCGGCCCCGACTTACGAGTTGTAGGTCGTGGGTTCCAACTTCCAACCCAAGCAGGCGCTTCACTTTGTGTAAATAATTTCATCACCACTGCTCTCAAAACGGTGAAGGAAAACATCGTAACGAAACCGGCATGTCTTAGAAAGTTAGAACCAAAAAATTTGAAGACATGTGACATCTACCAACCCGCACAGGGCCCGCGTGGTAGAAAACAGCCCACTCCCTCTTACAGAGAGTAGGCCTGTGTCCCAGCAGTGGGAACATTAATAGGCTCAATAGGCTGATGATGATGATACCTAATGATGATGATGAAACATAAAGATAAGCCTCAAGCTTTTAAGAAAACATTAAAGTTATCTGTTTACGTAAGTTTTATTTTGTACTTTTTAGTTGAATAAAAGCTTGTTTTAAAAACATTTTATAATGTTGATATTTTATGTAGGAAGCCCGGTGCTTGTGCTTCAAGCACACCACCCCTAGCTTACAGTACCTAGGTAGGCATAATTGCTAGTACTTTATTATGTGTACGGATGGCATGAATTCCGTGATAAATCGATTACGTTGACTGTTTTGCGTAAAAACTATTGATCACTGAACTTCGTCTCACAAACCTTCATAAATCCATCTTCAAAATTGATGGTGTGATGGTTTCTGCAATTGGAAAAACAAACTAAATACTTAGCATAGCGAATACAGTTGTTACGTATGTTGTATTTTAACAGAAACACCATACCACCACCACCATCATGGTCCACCATTATGGACCATTTAGGCTGCCTATCCACTGGAGCGGAGAGGAGAAGAAAGGAGCGGAGATCTGCCAATATTAACCAATAGAATCTAAACTCCGCTCCAGAGGAGCGATTCTATTGGTTAATATTGGCACATCTCTGCTCCTCTCCTCTCCTCTCCGCTCAGGTGGACAGGCAGCATTAGACGGGCATTTTCATTTTACTGGCTTTAAGGATGGTCTCGGGGATTGGCCCCGTCTAAATAGTCCATCACACTATCATTAAATTGATGCCAGTCAAACTTCGGTCGTCACAAGGTAAAAATAATAAAATGTGTTTTGATTTTTAAATAATTATTCTTGCATCTTTATTTTTTTAAGTAAACGTATGAGTAACAAAAAAATATTCACAGCGAAGTCTAATTAATGATCTTTATTACAATTACTGCAACTCGTTCATATAGCCATAATCTTCTCAATTTATTGATAGTACTTAAGAGTAGTTGGCGGGAATCTTGTCTTTGCTCCAGTCAATTTCCACAGTTTTGCCAGTGCGCGCGCTCTCTTCAGCTGCCGTAGCAATCTTACTGACAGCCAGGGTCTGGTAGTCGGTCACTTCCATTTGGACTCCACCTGAATAAATAAAAACATAAATAAGCCACCAAAAATACCAAGAGATAAACTGACTGCACTCTACTGCAAGGTAAGTCAATTGAAATTGAAGTT
This sequence comes from Conistra vaccinii, assembly GCA_948150665.1. Taxonomy (NCBI): domain Eukaryota; kingdom Metazoa; phylum Arthropoda; class Insecta; order Lepidoptera; family Noctuidae; genus Conistra; species Conistra vaccinii. The sequence goes on along the minus strand of OX411324.1, from coordinate 13,700,203 downwards.
ATTGGAGTTAGTACTGTACATTATTGCTCGTAATTATATGCCTTGGTAAAGACATCAGTATCAATATTTCACGCAGCTTACCTACACGCATTTAACTTTCTGTCATTCAAAGACATCGTAGGTAGGTCCCTACCTACCTAAACTTAAACCTACTAAAGTTTTTGGTACTTACGGGTGACGACGTCCAAGAAGTGCTCCAATTCGTTTTGGTAGCCTTGCTTAAAGCGGGAGGGGAAGGAGTAGTAGATGGGGGTTTGTCTGATGCCTTCATGACCAATGACCACCTCGGTCGAGGCGCACGGCCTCTCGTTTTCGACCTTAATCATACCTATAGGAAACAAAAAAATACATTAAAGTGGCATGGCACTTGATCATTCGGGCTGGAGAGCGAGGACCTGAAAGTTATCTCCTATAAAAGCATATCTAAGGAATCAACAAAGAACTAAACCGACCCGCCGCTGTTTCACACGGTTTTTACGATTTTATCATTTCTTCTTTATAATTTTAATATTAATTTAAACTTATGAACCTTCCGGAATAAAAACCGCATCAAAATTCAGTGCGTAGTGTAGAAGAACAACGCGGTGATAGAGACACGAAAAGCAAGTTTAATATATAATATGTATAGATGTAGGATGATGTATAGACAAGATAATGTCAGGGCTATTGTACCTTTGTTTCCAAAAACTTCCAATCTCTGGTCGTATCCGTATGCAGAGTAGCGGCTGTTGTCTCCAAGCACGACAGTTCCAGACGGGAAAGTGAGAAGGAAGGCGATGGTGTCGAAGTCATCGATTGCCTTGACTTCGGGGATGAGAGCAGTAGCGGAGGCCTGGACGCGGCAAGGCAGCTCCCCCAACACCCAGCAAGCCATATCGAAGTCGTGCACCAGGCAATCGTGGAAGACACCACCTGAAAAAATACAAGTCAGTTTGCTTGCTAAAAAAGCGTTTTCAGAAACCACCTAATTAGGTTCTCGTAATTCAACGTGTCATGGGGAATTTATAAATAGGCAGCCAGCAAGCACAATTGTAGGTTGTTAGCAAGCAACTATAGTTACTTATTTAAATTAATATAAAATCCACAATAAAACTGAAATGTAATAAACTATTAATTATTGATAACACTTTGTGGGTGTTATCTTTTATTTGTAACTAAATAACGTCTATCCAAGACAAGATTATTTTAACAAAATACCTAATAACATTGTTATGGTTTACTTAATTAAATATTATCAACAGTCATGGGGCCAGTACGAACGCTATAAAATTAATCTTTTCGGAGTTATCAATATTTACAAGTGATGACATTGATTAGGCTTTGAAAACATCACGATAATTTTATGACGTTGAAACAACTACCAACATTCAAAATATTCCACTGGAGCGATTCTTTTTATAATGCGTACCTACCTACCTAACCTACGCCTACCTAAGTTCCTACCCTATTCGTATAATTTCCATAATTACAAAATGTCTCACCAGATGTTTTCAGGTAGTCGATGGAAGGCAGGGGAGAGTCCCTGGCGGTAACTTTGAGGATCTGCACGTGTCCAACCTCTCCATTCCTCACCCTGTTTTTCAAAGCTCTATAGGAGGGGTCGAAGCGGCGGTTGAATGCGGAGAAAAGAACGCGGCCCTTAGCCTTAGCTGCCTCGTAGCATTTCCTCGTCTCCTCAATGTTTTCCGCGATGGGTTTCTCACAGAACACATCTTTGTTGTTGGCAATAGAGTTGACCACGATGTCGTGGTGAGTCCAGGTCGGGGACCCGATGAACACAACGTTGACTCTGTAATTGAGAATGTGTTTTTGTTATTCAACAATCGCTATTACGTAAAACTTACTGCTTACTGGCTATTATAATGCTTAGTAATTTTTAAATAAACATTAGTACTCACTCTTTGTCGTTATAGACGCGCTGTCCTTCACTGGAAGGTAGCAGAGAAACATCATCGCTGAAGTTCCAGTATTTCTTCAGGTCAGCAAACCTCTCCGTGCGGTCGTCAACGACGTACTTGAGGGTGATGCGAGGGTTGTTGATGATGCTAGACAAGTGGATGGAGCCGGCGCGGCCGAGCCCGAAGATTGCAGCCACGACTGGCTTGTTGGGCGGCTTGACAGCATGGTTTGTGGTAACGTTGTTCACGTATCTGTAGAAAAAAAAATGTAACCCGTAGGTATATTTCGCTCAGAATCCTTACTTAGAGATAGCACTCCTGGCGAGTTTAAGCAGACTGCCTGTCCATTTATGCGGAGGCGATCAAGGTGATCAGTGTTGTGTGATGTCCTTCCAGGCTTCCACTGTAGCTTGAATGACGTGAATTTAGTGGAATTCTAGGTGGGTAATGTTTTCCAAGACCCAGCTCTGCACTTTTCCGCTCAAATAGGCATGGGCAACCTAGGGAGACGGTTTCTGGACTAGCCTCAAACGAAAGCTGCGACTTGAAAGCAAGAATTTTCAAGTACCTATTTCAAACTTACTCTGTGTGGAAGTAGTCGTCCTTCGGATAGGTTTGAGGCAGTTTGTAAGGAGAAGGTCCGCCGAACTTTGTGGTTGCCATTGTGATTTAAAACTGAAAAAATAATTAGGTATAATTTTTTAGATTCGTGTGGTTTCCACGAAAGATAATATAGGTCGGTGTCCTCCTGTCTGCTTTACGAGATAGATACGCGATCCCCAATTCGTCTGTCAAAGGAGTTTGTTCGCTGATTGGGTACCTAAACCTCATGATTTGTCTTTGTATCGGTCTATGGAATTGAAGGCCCTCATCTGAAGTGGCTGAGGACGTTATTTACGACGTGGAACAACATCAGAAGCCCAAAAATAAAGCAGTTAGGTAGGTAGGTAATGTATTCATACTTTTCGAGGCTTTGATAAAAAAAAACAGCAATTTGTCTAATAAACGAAATAGGTCAAATAGGACCGTAACAGCCATCTTTAGGTATCTTGGTGCTTAGTTAGTAAGTGGGTCCCTAATGTGTTATAACTTTTATAGTCAAAACAAGCTACTTCAATTACTACATAGAGACCTACACGGAAATATTAATTGAAACAAAGTGATTAAGTACGAGGAATTATGCAATAATAAGAGGTTTTGAATTCGGACACTGTCCATGTCAAACAATAAATTGATTAATATTAAAATCACCGAAAATAACGAAATAGTGAATTATAACCATGCAAACTCATGAATTGAATGTATAAATTGAATGGACCCAATGTCAAATTTTGATATCGAGCATTGGTGGCCCAGAGGTAACAGCCCCGACTTACGAATTGTAGGTCGTGGGTTCGAAGTGTTCGAACCCAGGCAGGCGCTTTACTTTGTGTAAATAATTTCATCACCACTGCTCTCAAAACGGTGAAGGAAAACATTGGGAGGAAACCGGCATGTCTTAGAACCAAAAGTTCGAAGACGTGTGACATCTTCTACCAACCCACACTACTGGGCCCGCGTGGTAGATTACAGCCCACTCCCTCTCACAGAGAGGAGGCCCAGCAGTGGGAACATTAATATGCTGATTATGATTTATTATTACGTAGGGATCGAGCGAGCCACAACAAACACACGCGACAAAATAGGTTTGACCGGCCCTCCTCAGTAATGATCGCGAGATTCGCGAGTCGCGACGATCGCGTATTCGCGCGACGACAGCGTCAAGGTAGCCCGCGAAATTTAAATTTTCTTATGTTTTTTGCAATTTGCAGTTCTAGGTTATATGTTAATCTAAATAATTATGATATTAAATGTTTATGACTCGCAGCCCTATTAAATGTTTATAATATACAATTATAATCATAAAAATCATCAATAGGTACAACTAGTTGGTGTAATTCTATTGAATGACTATATTGCTGATTCTAATGATTGTTATTCTGTAAAGTGATATTTGTTACGGTCGCTACTTCATTTTTTAATCAACATAATAACATCAAATTTTCTTTTGGTCTTTTTGACGAGCTACCTTAGCGCATCCCGCTTATTATCGGGCTACAAAGGTAAGATTTCTCCTTAGAATTAGTATGAGATAATTATGACAAAACATTATAATGATGTGAAATATGTGAATTTATGTATGGTATGTATTGTGACTTGTACTTACTTGAAAATTTTTATCCAAATTAAAAGCCGGTCTTTATGTCGTATACTTTGAACAAAGCATAGGATATTACTACTAATAAAAATCGAACTATTTATTACCAATTTAATTTGGATAAAAAAATTCTAGTAGGTACTTAAATTAACTAAGTAATTTGCTTCTTACCAGAATTAATTGAGGGAAGAACCGATTGCCACAGCCGCGCTGTTTAGTGTGACATACGATGTACTGTGAACTTCTTTTTATACTTACCAACAATCGCGATAGCCAGGTCACCATGGAGCTGTGGGGAGCAAATCTCGAAGTAGGTACGAGGATAAGATAACACCATGTTAACTTAAGAACCACCAGAACGTAGGCAGTATTACTTATCTATACTAATATAATAATCTATACTATATATTTAATATATTATAATTTATAATGTAATAAAGCTGAAGAGTTTGTTTGTTTGAACGCGCTAGTCTCTGGAACTACCCGTCGGAAGGTTATATAGTCTATTTAACATCACGCTAAGACCCTTAGGAGCCGAGCAAAAAGAAAAAAGTCAGAAAGAACGAAAGACCGAAGAATTTCTTTTAAACTAAAAAACGGTGGGTGACACCGCGGGACACAGCTCGTTATCTAAGTACCTAATTCGAAAATTTACACCTTTAGATAATGATAAAAAAATTATTGATAATCACGGATCAGCCCCACCCTACGCCGATATTGTTCTAATAAAGCATATTTAATCACTAATAAATTATTTATTTATGACTATATGTACCTACCACATACTTGTAGCTATCAACATTAGGTAAAAGCCTACACTTGTCTCAAAACCTTAGTAATAATGACCACGAAAGTGCAACGAACCAGCACCATCGCAAGCGCAAGTTACTGTGTGGCCATCTTGATACGTAAATCCACCGACCATTGGTATCCTACTACTATCTCTAGGAGGACAATAAAGCATCTGCAGAGCCTATGGGGCTCCTGGCTAAATAGTAACAGCCGCACGGGTCGATCGAAGGTTCAGCTACGCTTGCCGCGGTCGGTTCGTGGATGGGTGACCATCCATTTCATATCGAGGCCCCTCCGTTCCTCGGAAAGCACGTTAAGCCGTTGGGCTATCACACGTAGATCTTTGACAGCTTTGTTACGGGTCGTCCAAAAAAGTCTGACAATCAGTCTTACCAAGGGGTATCGTGTTTTTCTGTAACTGGTCAGATAGGCAGTCACTGCATGTCAAATACGGGTATTCAGCAGTTCAGCTGCATCCGGTTAGACTGGAAGCCGACACCAAACGTAGTTGGGAAAAGGCTAGGTAGACTGCGAGCCTTTGGTAATGCATAAGTAGTACAATAAAACATCCGTACCGTACAAACTTACATCCGGTTTCTTAAAGGCTAATCAAAAATTTCAAATCACAAAAATTAACTAAGCGTCTGATAAACTCATACTCAACTGCTTCAATTAGTTGATTGAAAAATCACTCGACATGTGTTTGATTTTTTAAGTGAAAACTTCTTTAGCGGCGGCGGCGTTGTGCACTTTTTTTGGGATGGGTAAAAAACGTCAGGATACGTGACCGTAAGATCCTAGCTAGCAACCGACAAAGTAAATATCAAAATAAATAGTCTTTGACATTACGTAAAGATTGCGAGGTAAGAAATTTTACCCATATTAATGGGTTAAAAAAAGCAGTCAAAACATACTTCATGAAAAGTGTTTATTTTTGTTCAAGTTTTCACTTCTTGCACTCCCGGAGTGCAACCCGTTGTTTTTTTTTTTTTTTAATTAATTTGAATTTTGACACGTTGTTGAATATGTAGTCTTAGTTATACTTAGGTATTCTAGATAGTTCGTTTTCGTCGACCAATGAAGGAAGACACTGACCCGTACACAGCCACTTGACCTATTAATATTATTTATCAAGATAAATTGAAGGCCATTATACATCACACCATAGTACTGACTGTATACACTAGGGTTGTGAAAACAGAATAATAAAACATGGAATCCTATTCAAATAAAGCATTTCTATGCAAATAAACATTTTCTATTCTATTAGGTATATATTCTATTCCATAGCTATAAAGGAACTTTAAATATTGAAATCGCGTTATATTTATCAATTAGGAAGAGAATACTGAACGCGACATTTTTCGGAGCAAGCTCTCGTGACGAACGCGGCGACGTCACCCTGAATAATAAATTGTCCTGAACACGTGAAAATATTGAAAGTATAGTTATAGAGACCTCCGGAAATGAGTTGTTCAACCAAATGGTATTTTACCCTACTTACGCAAACAAAACAAACTGACCTACCTAACACTGGCTGGGGGCGAAAATACGAACCAAGTGACACAAAATCGATATAATGGAAAAAGGGGAGAATAGAATTTTTCTTCTAGCAGCATTTTACTAAGTCTGTAGTTCCTAAGGCTGTATACAGAAAGAAAGCTGGAAACTTAAAAGCGCTTACCGGCGCTTGACAGGGCTGGTAACCCGTGCAGGAAAATATATGAACGCGCGCCGATAAGCACTGAACGGTGCCGACAAGTTCCGACAAGTTCTTTCTTTCTGTATACAGCCTAAAGCTATATAATCCTCTTTTTCAAACTTTTGTGCAGCCAAAGGTTGTATCTTTTTCAAACTTTTGTGCAGCCAAAGGTTGTATTTTAAATATTAATTATGCCACAGTACAACTTCTAATACAGCTGTAAGTATAATACGAAAGTGTAAGCTAGGGTAAATAAAGCATTTTAAAATTCTTTAATACTGTACAGGGGACAGTATTAAAGAATTTTATAACGACCGCTCATAAAGGTAACAACTGTTTAACGGTCTACAATAGTGTTGTTTAATGCCAGCTGTTTAAAATCATTTCATCGTAATATTTTATATTCTTTATCCGTACAAACTGAGAAGAATTTTAACTAAATAATCAGTATCAAATACGCTAATAACCAGCTTCTTATAGTTCGCATGCTATGCATACGTGCTTTGTTTTTTATCGTAATGAACTGAAAACCATGGAAGTGGTGGTGCGAGACGAAAAGTATCTTTGGTCAGTCAAAATGTGCCCGATTATTAACATAATAATGAGCTTCCGGTTTATGTCACAGTCACAGCCAAGCGTTATTTACGAATAATAGGAGGGTTTTTTTTTTCGGTGAGTAAGGATTAAATAACTTCTCCCGCTCTGGGCGGAGCGGGTGGGCTTGTCAGACTCTTTCTGACTATAACCCACCCGTGTTCCCGTGTTCCGTGTGCCTGAGTGTTGCCAGGGGCAGCGGTAACCCTTTCGGACTTTCCCGCGACCCTGGCAGCAATCAGCCCTAGCGCACCCCGTCAGTTGTGCTGACATCTTTTCGAACCGCGCGAGGAAGACAACGTGCCGACGACCTGGGCCTGGTCCTTATCGGACGGCGAGCTGCCCATTGCTCACCGTCGCAAGCCTGCGCCTACGGTGGACTGGTATCTATCGGCCTGGGACAATGGTGACACCCGGGCTTTTCCTCCCACCTTATTCGGAACAGGAAACTCCCGAAGCAACCGTGTCCGGTGAGTACCTGCGTCTGGCGGAAGGTGAGGAGGCCGTGGCGTCTCTCTATAGCCACTCCTTAAAGAGGGGACTTCTCGCCGATTGCGGCGTGCCCAATTAGGAGGGTTCCGTTAATTTAAATTCGATAGATGAAAAACATGAAATAATTTTTCCAAGAATCGATTGCCACGAAGAGCAATCTCAATCCAGCTCTACAGATAACATCGAGAAAAAATTGTAACAATTATATAAAAAAACTAGCTATTGCCCGCGACTTCGTCTGCGACCCAAGATGAAAAGTAGTTTATGTCTTACTCCAGATTTACCCATTTTGTACCAAATAGGTATTTCGAGTAAACACACTTTCACAGTAAACTCACACTCGCAACCCTAGATCACTCAAACCTACAGAAAAATAAGAGTTCAAAACTTATCCGTAGAGCTCATATTTTTTTGTCGAAAGAGTTATCACTTATCACACACCATGTTTTTAGAGAAGATTTTATTATTATAATAACAGAAATTCAAAATAACATTTAAATGCCCATTGTAATTAATGAATGATACAAGCTGTAGGTATAAGCGCTGCTTTAACCTGTTTTCTCAGTACATATATTGCGTTTAACGTTTATCCTTCTGGTAGACAACCACTATTATGCTGGTAAAATGTCGTTCTCAAACTAAAGTCTGTATAATTTGGGGCCTAAATTAGCATTACAAGAGCTGTATAGCGGTTCTGTAATGCCTAATTTTAGACTTCTTATAAAGCTTTGAGAATACGCGAGTTATTTTATCCATTCATTATAAAGCTACCTATTTTATGCTACTAGTGTATCAAACAATCTTGTCATTGTAGTATGTAAGCCTGCCGAGAAAAAAAGTGTGAAAGTATTAATTTTATTACCTACCTACTATCTCGGAGTTGAGTAATAAACACGATAAATGGTTATCTATCTATTATGTATTCAATTGTAGGTAGGTACACAAGTATATTATTATATATTATTATTATAATAATTTGATAACAGATGAGACTGACATAATATTTTAATTAATCTCTCGCCCTGAACCCTGTTTGCGTGAATGATTTTGTAAACAACACTGATTAAAACTTACCTACTTGAAACGCGACAATAATTTTCCTATTATTTTCTGGGGTTTGTTTTGTTCTTAACATTATTAAATTGATTAAGATGTGCTTTAGTAGTAGCAATATCCTTCAAAATGATTCAGATTATGATTGATCGTGTGTTACACAAAGAGGGAAATTAATGGATCAGCAGATCCATTCTCTTCTCTCCCCTACTGTTTACCTACAATTGAATAAGGTGGATCCGCAGTCAAGTACCTAGTAAGTAGTAATAGTCCGTGAAAATTTCTTTCGTTTTTTTTCAATTCGCAGGTCAGTGTCAGGTTGTACTTATATTGATCAAAATTATGATTAGCGACCATGAAAAATATGTATTTACAGAATTATAATCATTAGTACTTACATCTCTGTTAGATTAATTTGTTCCATAAGAACAATAAACTTCATATGGCTCAAATCTAAGCCCATTATAGTACCTCTATTGTTTTTATAAATAGTCACTACTTTTCAGCGCCTGAAAGATATCTATAACCGATCATGAGAACACCTAGCTGTTACAATGCCAGAGTATCTAGCTAGAGGCTAACCGCAACACAGGACTGCAAGTATGTAACTTGGGCAGTACCGACGCGCGTTAGGGTAGGGCGCGCATGGGCGCAGGGCGTCAGACATGAAGGGGCGCCCTACGCGAACCACCGGCTTTTTATTTCTCTAACTTTTCTGTTATCTCATAGACAATCTTTTTTTACCCGACTGCGTGACAGCAAAGACAGGGTTATGATTTTCACTAACTTTTCTGTACAAGTCGACAAAGTTTAGGGACTATTTCTACAGGATGAAATTGAAAACATGCGACAACTCTTAAGGGGTCATTTTACTCATCATTATGAACAACTTTCACTATGGGACCAACCCTGAAATCGCGAAAAAAAAAACCGCTGTTCCCTACATTTTGACGAGCTATGCAAACATAAGTAAATGTAGGGAACAGCTGTTTTTTTTTTCGCGATTTCAGGGTTGGTCCCATAGTGAAAGTTGTTCATAATGATGAGTAAAATGACCCCTTAAGAGTTGTCGCATGTTTTCAATTTCATCCTGTATATGAATGGGCCAAAGAAAAGACGCAACGAGGTGCTAAATCAATTTGAGCTCGATCTTGCACCCTGTGTTCGAATGCGTTTGAATTCTCAAACTTTTTGCATGTAGAAAATTCTAAATTTTCCGTGCTGTGCGTGTGTTTTTGAGTTTATCGCGTTCAGACAAACAGACAGACGCGGTGGGGAACTTTGTTTTATAAATGTAATAAAGGATATAATAAATATAATCAATAATAATAAAAATAAAATAATATACGGTTATGGTTGGTTTTATAATATATGGTTAAGTATATATAATTAGGTATGTAATCTGAATCTCGGAAACGGCTCAAACGATTTTCATGAAATTTTGTATGCAGTGGTTTTGGGAGCGATAGCAGCAGATAATAAAATACAGACGGTTTGGAAAATTATCGATAATGAAACGAACAGGAACAAAAAGCATAATACTGAGTACACACTGAATACGTCATGTGGTGGTCTCATTTTCGATAGCAAAGAAGATGCTCAAGAATTTGTAAATTTCTTTACCAGTATCCCAACTATAACTACTGAAACCTTAAATTCCTCGCCCTCGCTCTCGGGTAAGTAATATATGGTATAATTACAAAATGACTAATATTTACAAGATATAACAACAGAATCTATAATTTTATTTGATATAATCATCAGTTAATATTATAATAAACGATTAATATATTATAATAGGAGGCGAGTCGGATACGCTGTCCCCACAAATCCATCATATCGCTTTTCCGTTGAGGCGTTTGGCGATGTAACATTTTCTTTTATTTATTAGGGAAAAAACAGTTACATGTTAGGGCGATACAATAAGATTCTTAAAAAGAATTTATGTGGCTTGCCATCAGTACAAGAACGAAAGCTGTAGCTCCATTAAAAAAAATCCAAAAAAATAAAACAAAGTGCGCTGTCAACAAAAACTTGAACGTCTTACGAATTTTCGATCAGGTCACGTGTCCTACTCTTGACGCGAGTTTACAATTTTTACCCATCCCAAAAAAAGTGCACAACCCCGCTAAAGAAGTTTTCACTTCAAAAACGGAAGCTGATTTTAAGAATATTATCTTATCTTAAGTTATTTGAGTTAAATGCTAATTTAAAATTTTGATGCTAATGAAGTTATAGCGAGAGTTTGTTAATTATGAAATTAGCAAATACGTCATTATAAAAAATAATAAAATGTTGTACGTATTTAACTATTATTTATAATTATTTGTATTATAACAAAATACAGATTATAAACAGTGGAGGAGGAGTCGCGAAAATAGTAGATTGTTATACAAGGAGTTAAAATGACCCATTATAACGAGGTAGTTTTACTCCCGAGCTTTAGCGAGGGAGTAAACAGAAACCGAGGTATAATGGGTTTTTAGCGCCGTGTGTTACACTCTACTTTTCACTACGATTGCGAGAAAATACAATAGTAAATAGAATAATTATTATTTATTAAAAATTATTTCTTTTCCTTTCTCTTCCATCTGCAAATTAGGGTCTCCATTCTCACTAGATGATATGACATTTTCACTGTTGTAAATTATATTACGGTCACCAATGCAATTTATTGGAGAAAAATTAGAAATATATCGCACCAGTCTTTTTTTTAATTTCCTCTGTAGCCGCAACGCAATGCACGCATTCTACCGAAGAAAACGCCGCTTTAAAAAAAAAAATTTTTTTTTTTTTGTTAAACAGTAATAGGTCCAGTGATCGAGTCCTTATTCATGATTATTCTACACTAGCTGCCCGCCCCGGCTTCGCACGGGTAGAACTAAGTACTTATCGACGACGCACCTACCTACTACCTACCTACCTAATACATACCTACCTACCTACACCTACTTACATAAATACCTACCTACCAACCTACATACATACGAGGGGTGTTCAGTAAATAGTGAGAATGCGATACATTCTCTTTGGAAAGAACAAAAATAAATACTGGCAGGCATAGCCCAGACGGCCCAGACATTACTTAAGATGATAATAAAAAAAGCAATTAATTCTCTTTTGTTTTTTAAAAGTAGAAGTCTATTGTTTGCGTCGTTTCGGAACGTGTTCTTAAAAATGGATAAAATTGAAGTTCGCGCGGTAATAAAATATCTCTGCTTGAAAAATTTTCCTACGGAGCAGGTAAATCAAGACTTGAGAGCAACATTAGGGGTTCATGCTCCTCCATATTCTACGGCTGCGCGTTGGTGTGCTGAGTTCAAGCGAGGCAGAACTTCCACTAACGACGACCCACGAACGGGACGCCCCATATCGGCAGTGACTGAACAAATGATTAAAAAAGTTGAAAATATTGTCATGGCGGATCGTCGTGTTACTGTTCGCTTTATAGCTGAAGAAGTAAAGATTTCGATAGGAAGTGTCCATAATATTATAAACGACCATTTGGATATGAAAAAAGTGTCAGCGCGCTGGGTGCCCAGAAAGCTTTCTGACGCGCAGAAACAAACTCGACTGAGAATTTCACAAAGCTGTTTGGATTTGTTACAACAAGATCCTGACCGATTTTTGGCTCGACTCATAACTATGGACGAAACATGGCTTCACCATTATGACCCGGAAACGAAACAACAGTCCATGACTTGGAAGCGACCGTCATCTCCAACTCCAAAGAAATTTAAGGCGATTCCATCCGCCGGAAAGATCACGGGCTCTCTTTTCTGGGACAGCCAAGGGGTGGTAATGATCGAATATATTAATCATGGAGCCACTATTACGGGGACTATGTAAGGGACAAGTAACAAAGTTGCGTGAGGAAATATGCAAGAAACGGCGTGGCAAACTCGCTAAAGTTGTTTTGTTTCACCAAGATAACGCCCCTGCGCACAAGTCCAGAGTTGCGATGGCTGCCATTCAAGAAGCTGGCTTCGAATTGATGGAACATCCTCCATATTCACCGGACCTTGCTCCTAGTGATTTCTACCTATTTCCGCGCTTAAAGGAACATCTCAGGGGCCAGAAATTCGAAGATGATGACGGAGTAGTCGCCGCCGTAAATGATTTTTTAAGGGATCAGGAAGAAGATTTTTTTAGAAAGGGAATTTTAGGATTAGAGAAAAGATATACAAAGTGTATAAATCTGAAAGGTGACTACGTCGAAAAATAAAATAACATATAATAAAAGATAATTGCGTCTTACTCATTCTCACTATTTATTGAACACCCCTCGTACATACCTAACTACCCACTTTACCTATCTTATCTATCTTACCTATCTTACCTATCTTACTTAACTTACCTATCTTACCTATCTTACCTATCTTACCTATCTTACCTATCTTACCTATCTTACCTATCTTACCTATCTTACCTATCTTACCTATCTTACCTATCTTACCTATCTTACCTATCTTACCTATCTTACCTATCTTACCTATCTTACCTATCTTACCTATCTTACCTATCTTACCTATCTTACCTATCTTACCTATCTTACCTATCTTACCTATCTTACCTATCTTACCTATCTTACCTATCTTACCTATCTTACCTATCTTACCTATCTTACCTATCTTACCTATCTTACCTATCTTACCTATCTTACCTATCTTACCTATCTTACCTATCTTACCTATCTTACCTATCTTACCTATCTTACCTATCTTACCTATCTTACCTATCTTACCTACCTTACCTACCTATCCTACCTATCCTACCTATCCTACCTATCTTACCTATCCTACCTATCCTACCTATCCTACCTATCTTATCTATCTTATCTATCTTACCTATCTTACCTATCCTAAGAACCTACTCCTTACTAAAACAAACACAACAAAAAAAGAATTAGCGAAATTGGTCCAGCCGGCAGCCGTTCACGCGTGATACCGTGATCAAGGAAATAGGGATTCTTTTTACCCGACTGCCTCAGAAGGAGGGTAATGTTTTTCGAGAGTATGTATGTATGTATGTCTATTTCTTTGGCACGCTCTGTAGCCTAAACGGCTTGATGGATTTTAACAAATGAGGTGTTGTTAGATTCGTCTTAATCGTAGAAGTGACATAGGCTATTTTTGAATAATTTTCTTTTTTATTGTATATAAATAAGAATAAAGACTTTTTCGTTTTTGGGTGGTAGGCTCGTTGGAAACAGACAAAAATTTAAAAAAAATTACTTTAGCCCCTAGAGGATGAAATGCAATTTTATCTCCGCTCTGGTACGCTACAATGACGGATTTTTTAAGCAAGAGGAGTGAAAAAAAATTCATACTAAGGGGGTCGCGTCATGAAAAAGGTTGAAAAACACTGCAGTAAAGTAATACCACTTTTTAAATCCAGGGACAGTAAAGACACCAATAATTATAGACCCTTAGCCGTGTTGCCGGTTGTTTGGAAAGGTAATGCTTAATCAAATGCTCAATCATTTTAACACGAATAAAATCCTTCACGATCAACAGTTTGGTTTCACCAAAGGACGTTGTACGACCGACGCTGGTGTTACCTTATTAAGACATATTTTTAACGCGTAGGAAGAGGCCCAAGACGCCATAGGAATCTTTTGTGACCTCTCCACGGCGATTTGATTGCGTCGATCACACAAATGGTGTTATTTGCTGGCGATACTTCTTAAATTTTTCAGGTAGATCTGAGTGAATCCGAAGGCGCGCGCCTACGGATTCACTCAGAGCAACCATTTACACAGACGCAGATTGCCTGTCATTTCCGCAGGCGCTTAAAGCCGATTATAACGAAGGGCCCAAATTCATGGGTACTTTTCGTTCGGCTCTTATCGTGGCAACACGTCGTATTCGAGTTCGCAACAAGTCAATCGTCATCCTGAGGATGCCTCGTTGAGAGGTGAAACACGTGTCGGTTTCTTACAGGGTTCTTTATGACTCTTTAAGAACAGTTAAGCGGATTAAGTTACTAAATATACGTCGTCTATTGTATTTTATAATGGATTCCGCAAAGTCACGCCATTAATTAATTGAAATTTTTGAATTGTTCTTTTATTTTATCTTTTTATTACGGACGCTTTTAACGTGCACGTCTTTTTACATTGTGCTCACGTATAATATACATTACTAGCTTTTACCCGCGGCTTCGCCCGCGTGGATGTCGCAAAATATCCCACGGGAACGTTCTACCGGGAATACATACCTAATAGCCAAGGAAAAGATCATTGACTAACTTTCAGACGCAGTGGTAGGCTACAGCGCCCGCGTTGTCAACCATAATTATTTTGTTACGCGTAATTTTGAAACTGTGATATCTCTTAAACTATTCATTTAAATGATGTGATGTAAAGGCATATTTTAATCGAAATTGAATGCCCAATTTAAATAACCTATTAAATTGGATAAGGATTAATAAGATACCGGTCAAAATAGCTTCGGAAATAACAATGAAAATTTTATACAATTTTGAAAGATAAAAATGGTTATTGTGGGTCACCCTTAGAAGATAGACATATGCCATCGCGGACTTTTTTGTTGCAATTTTTAAGATATACAATACTCTAGAACATAAATTTGATTTATCTCTCACGGCTTACGCAGCGCACGCCAGTAAAGCTCCCAGTCGGCATGATTTTTTCCGACATCTTCAACAATAATCGTCATATTTCAGCCAATTTACACAAAACCTTAATGAATTATACACTAAAACCTTCCGCATGAATCACTCCGTCCAATGGTGAAAACCGTTTGAAAATCCGTTCGGCAATTTTTGAGTTTATCGCGTTCAGACAGACAGACAGACAGACAGACAGACAGACGCGGCGGGCGACTTTGTTTTATAATAATTATGTAAGGATGTAACCAATTTTATGTAACAATTTTTTTATTTAAAACAGTGTTCGCGGAGTTTCTCGCCCGTTTTCTCTATAGGTACCTACTACGTTTTGGAATGGGTAACTAGCTTCATATTTCTGACAGAGTGACTCCTTGACAATATTCAAAAATTGAAATAAATGCTTTGAGTTTGAGTTTCATAAATCGATCTAGCTAGGTATCATTTTTAGAAAACGTACCAAAAAAAAAACTGTGCAAAGCTCGGTACCCAGATATTTATTTTATTGAAGTAAAAATCATGGAACTCGCGTCATCGTCACCGAAGGTGCGTTGAGCACTTATTTTTGACAGCGCACTCTGCCAAAGAAACGTATACCTAGTTAATAAATAAATGTTAACTTTTATAAACAAAAAATCTGATCGATCACATACATTTTTAGCTTAGGTCAACAGGAAATAGGAAATGGTTTGGTTAAAAAGGCTGGAGGCGGTGTACTCTGGCCTTATATTTTTTTTATTTTATTCTCGCATTCTTGTGTGGAGACCGCGAATCGGCAATAAATGAACTTAGGTAGGACGCCCTCCGGCTAGGTGGAGCGATGATCTTCGCTGGTACAGCCCGATTCGAACTTAATGGCGGCTCGGAACATGAAGCGAGTCGCTGCGCAGGAACGAATTTTTGTGTCTGCGGGGCTGCGGGGTGAGGTACTGCGCAGCGAGTGGCTAACTTCCAAGCCACCATTAAATTTGAATCGAACTATAGCAGCTGGATGAGAGTTTCTGAGAATCGAGCTGAATGGCGTGCAATTGGAGAGGCCTATGACCAGCTGTGGACTGCTACAGGCTGACGATGATGATGACGTGTAATAAAACGATATGCCTCGAGAATCAATTTTAGGAAATGTAGATATACAAACTCAAAGTATGATAAACCGTTTCTTTATTTCCCACCAGTAGTTATACAAATTATTTTGTTAGGTGTCAAATCGGGCTTCAAATTATCGCTAGAATAGATTTAATTTGACATTTCAAGAGATTGTTGGTTTTTTCTTTTGGATTCCCCTCAGAGTAATAATTACTCTGAGGGATTCCCATGGTTTGTGCATTTAGTCAATGTCATGTTTAGTTTTACTTCGACAAAACAAATATAGCGAAACGAATATTCAACGGGATACATATGACTTTGATTATTGTTTGTTTTTTCAATTTAGAGTTTGACATTTGCTCCTGTCAAATTAATCTCTGGGATTGAAAACCAGAACTGTATAGTACATACTAATTCCATGGTCAAAACAGACTTTACGATGGTATCATGGTAAAGAAAACAATATTGACAGTGTCAGTGAGGCTTAAACTTTTTTATAACCTCAGTTAATAAATTCTGAATTTACAATTCATTAATTAAGTTAGTCATTTAAGAGTGTCCCTCAATATGTTACGTAACTGCCGAAAAGTATTTTTTAAGAATAATGTGTGTCCAGTTGTTATTCATAAAAAGAATTTCTTATCCAATGAATACAAATGTACAGAAGCTTGGAATAACATGAATTCTTCGCCTGTGTTCAATAAAATAAGTATACATGATTTCTATAATGTACTAGACCAAAATTATGCTTCAAAAGGCGTAATAAGTGCAATAGACGTTGACATGTTTGCCAACGTAATTAAAGATCCCAGCCATCTTGAAGAACTAAAGGACCTACTTCATAAACTCAGGACTACAGCAGAAACAGGCCACATGTTGGATTCCACACAGCAAGCTACTGTGAGGAATTTCATTGAGTATGGTGATGTCAAAGATCTGGTAGAAATATTAAAGGATCCACTAAATTTTGGTGTGTTCCTTGATGATTACACTGCTAACATACTATTGGACAAATTAATAACATTACCGAACTATGAACTAGCTGCAAGGGTAGCTTCTTTGATAATGCTACAAGAAGAATTCAATAACGAAATAACATGCTCACTGTGCCAATATGCTTGTTATAAGTACATCAGTAACTACACAGTCACACCACCAGAACCTACACCTACTGCAGAGAAAAACAAGAAAGTTGAAGAAGTTAAGATAAGGGTTAAATACCTTCGAAATCCTTTCTTTGATGATCATTTCGACATCAAGGATACTCTTACTCTATCTGGAAAAACATTAGCATGGATTTCAGAAAGAGCCCCCAATAATTTGAACAATAACCTTCAGATTATTGGATGGCTTGTCTACAAGAAATATGATAAACTATCAGCCTTCTGTGAAAAAGTAA
Source organism: Conistra vaccinii (assembly GCA_948150665.1). Taxonomy (NCBI): domain Eukaryota; kingdom Metazoa; phylum Arthropoda; class Insecta; order Lepidoptera; family Noctuidae; genus Conistra; species Conistra vaccinii. The sequence goes on along the minus strand of OX411324.1, from coordinate 13,682,360 downwards.
GCAATGAAAAGACATTTAAAGTATATAAAGAGGTTTTAGAACTTTTACAAAAAGAGAGTGGTAGTGCAGAAGCTGAATCAAAAGCAACTTTAGAAAACTGTATTAAAAAGTTGGTCAAAACTGAACAAAACTCAGAAGACATATCCCTAGAAGACTCACTGAAAGTTGCCATTGAGAATGCTATCAACAAATCACACAAGAATGATATTTCACAGCAAAAACAGGTTGGTTATAATGTATTACAGCTACTAAGGAGGCTGTGTAATAAGTTTTATGCATTTAAAATTAATGCAGTATATAGTATTCTGATAACTTAACATTTGTATTGTTTTTAGCTATTCCAATCATGGGCGAAATTAAGAGATGAGAAACTTGAAGAACAAGCTCAAAGACTAGACAGAGCACGCCGCATACAACTCATCCAACAAAAACAAAATGAAATGAAGGACCAAGAACAAAAATTATGGTTCTTTGATAATGAAGATCAAGTTGATCTTCAAATAGAAGAAAAAGAACAACTTGTTGACAAATCAATCTCAAAGAAAACTGCAACTAAAACTTCTGATGAGAATTATATTCCACCTGAGATTCGCCCAAAAAGAAAATAGAGTTCTAGGATGTTAGAATAAATAAAAATAGAATACTTTTATGGTTATTTTATTGAACATTATACAAAGTATTCATATAATTGATGCATAAAATAAATTACACTAAGCAGTGTTATTAATAAATATAATTACAGGAATAATAATAATTTCTTACACATAAAATATACAGCAGAAACCTAGCATAGTACCTACCAATTTTCGTCTATGTAGGTAACTGCCTAAAAAGACGTAAGGAAAAAAAATATCCATTATTATCCAGAAGTGCCAATTTAACTTCTGACTAAGTATGACAAAAACAATTTTAAGCCTCTTCCTGTATTTTAGCGAGATCAAGTTGTATTTTCTTCAATGTATCTTCAGTTCTCTTAGCTGTCTCAGTCTTTATGTTCTCTTCTAAATCAACAATGTCCCTTGCTAATGTACCAGTATCATTGACAAGGGAAACAATTGTATTACACTCTGAATGTAACAGGGCCAACAGTTTGTATGCCTTCTTTGCTTGGTCATCCTTTTTTGCATCCTAAAATAAAAATTGCGATTTTTTAATATGTATAACATACAAAATTTACTTATATTACAAATCTCATTTAATTATACTGACCCTAAAGAGAGTCTCATCAGCTATAGAAAAGCACCTATCTAGTTGGCCTTCCAATGTGTTGATTTCTTTTTGTAACTGTCTTGTGTCATCTAATATTTTCTTTATCTCCATGTTTTGCTTGTCAACATTACTTATTATTTCCAAGATTCGTTTTGTGTAGATTGACCTGATAAAATACACTATGAATAACTAGAATTCAGTAGACATTATTTACAAAGAAAACTTATTGCAAACCTTTTATTTCCACCTCTTAACTTGCCATAACTCTCCCTTAATTGGTTTCCTAATATATCTTTCTTGTCATGTTCTTCTTTCAATGCTTTTGCAGACTCTTTCAAGCCACTCAAAATCTTTCTACACCTGCTTCTCTCAGACTGTAAATATTATTATCATTATACTATCTGAATTATAAAGAAACAATGTGAAGACTCAGGCCATATTACAGAACCTTACTCAAAACTCAAGCATTGCTTTTCATTAGTTGAAACTAGTTTTAAGTAATGCTTGAGACTTGAGCGAGGTTTTGTAATATGGGCCTAAGAATATAAAATATATACATACTTCCATCAAGTTCATACTATTTGTAATTTTGTCAATTTCCACCATTATAGACAAGTTCTTTGATGTTAACTCTTCACTTTGCCTGTGCAAACTATTGATGTTTGTTTCTACTTTTTCTATTAAACCATCGTCCACACCGTCTGCATCAACATCAGTTATTCCAATATTGTTCAAGATGTTGTGTACATTTTTCAAGTCAGCATCTGCTCTTTCAAATGACTTTTGAGCCTGTAATAACAATAATTATGTCTATAGGGTTTAGTCTTTAGTTTACTACTTAAAACACTTCTACCACATCTTGCTTATTCAGCCCTCCATCACTAGGTTTGGAAATAGATTTCTGATTGCAGTACGCCTTGTTTATTTGTGTTGTTATATGTATAAAATAAATCTAATTACAAAAGGAGTGAACTCAACCTGAGAAAATTCAACTTCCATCACATTCTTTTCGCTCTCAAGTGTATCTAACTTCTGCCGTAAAACAATAGCCATTTCTTTTAATTCCTTAAGGCTTTTATTTGGGTCTTGCTTTATTTGAGGCTCTTCAACAGCTATCTGTTGTTCTGTATGAAGCTCCGGTTGCTGAATTGGTAGCACTGATACACTTGTTTTGCTCAGCTCTTTAATTTTAAGCAACTTTTCTATTACTTGTTCATCACTCAGACTTGTCTGGCTCGATGTAGTAGTCACATCTGTAAAATAAAAATCTAACATGGGGGACATAACTTTCTTCCAAAGCATTTAAAGTTTAAACCATTATGTCACTCAAAATGTATTTATGTAAAGAAAAATCATTGTAGTTTCACCTGTGGTACAAAAATCGCCAATTTTATTTAAATTAGGTTTGCAGCATGGTGGGATCCAAATAGTCTTCAGTTCTTCTCCAATTTTATTACTGATATCTTGCTTGAGCAATGACTTTTTGTTAGCAGATGGCAAGCTTGTTGGTGCCTGTTTACCTTCATTTGGTAATCTCTCTATTAAAAACATAAACACTTGTCTCAGCTCACATTCATTATGATATAAGAATGTTTGATAACCCACATCATTTTTGTATCCTAAATCCTGTTATAAATAGTTGGTAGAATGTCAAAAGAAATTATATTATTCATATGAAAATCAGGAACAAGTTTAGTATGTTTTGCCTACCTTACAAATAGATGCAATCTGGGAAGCCACTTCTATTCTATGAGATATACCAGATGGCAAGTTTCTTGTTACCTTAACAGATGGATTTATGGTGCTTAGACATGTTGATGCAGATTCAATAATTGTATGGACAGGCAGTTCGTTAATACTTTTGACCTCATCATTAATGTTTCTGAAAAGTTTCCAAAGTAAAAAGATGGCAAAAAGGAATGAATGAGGGAAAAATGTTCAGTAGATGCATAGATAATTTGCTTATTTTACATACACATTTAACTGACGAAGAAAATGTAAAATAATGGAATCCACTTCTTCCATGCTTATAAACTGAAACCCACCAAACTGATAAAGCAAAAATCAATAGAATTTGGAATTGTTTGAAGAGTTAAATTACTTTTGTTGATTTTCTACTATTCACAGATTACAATTTATTTATTATACGCTACAATTGAAAAGTTCTCGGTCGGTGGGTAGCCTTAGGGGCGAAGTTCTCATCTATGACATTCTCATACAGATTACAGATTTATGAAAGTGATTGACCATGAAGAAAACATGAACAGCGCATGAACAACAAACCAAATCGCTCTGTGAAACAAAAAATGTGATTAATTGTACAGAGTAGTAGTTGTAGTCTGTGAATGCTGATGTGATTCTTACGAAAGATCACAGACTACAATTATTTATAGGTTATGAAAGATTTATGATGTGACTGTTCAGTCAGTGAGTGTTGACAACTTGACACTGACAGTTTTATTTGGCAGCAGTGCTCACAGATGAAAAAAAAATGAACTACCGTGTTTTGATTTTCCCCAGTTTCGTAATGAGTTTATCCCTAATATTCCCTTAAAATCCCAAAAAAAAAACTTGGTTCAGGACTTTAGGGAATTTTTCATTTTTATAGCATTAAATACCTACAAAACATTAATTATTCATAGAGAGAGACGAAACAAACCAACTCTAGGTTAATAATCACAATGCGACTTATTTCCGATGTCGTCTTTAGCCACGGTAATTAACAGTAACATAGTAAACTAAGGGCTGACTGATTTCACCAACACAGAGCATGTATGAAATTCACCAATGAAACTGAACGCGGTCGGTCAGGGTCAGCATTTCTAAAAGCCGCGTTTACACATTCGCGCGAGTGACGCGATGACGAGGCGAACGTCGAGTCGAGGCACGAAGACGAATGTGTAAACGGTAGTTCGTCATAAGTGTATTATCTATGGTTCGTCATTCGCCTCGTGACGCTCTAGTCGCCGTCGGGAGCGGTCTTTTGGGCCCGAGTCAATTCGCTCTCTAGTTCATTTCGTAGCAAACGGCATATCAAGCAACATCAAAATGAACTGGACTAATAATAAAGTTATGATGTTTTTTTAGCTTTACCAAAGTCAGCCAATCATTAGGAATCCAAACTTAGAGCATTTAACCTAAATGCTCTAAGATCTGAAGTAATAGGAGTACCTACCAGTGAATAACAGAATAAAAATTCTATGATTGCTAGGTACTATTCGTACAAATCGATGCAAGAAGCTGGCATAAATAAAATCTGGTGCAGGAGAGGACCACCACCATCGCCTGCAGCAAAGTTTTCTTTTAATTATTAGTTATGTAAAAAAAAAAATAAGCCTTAATTAATCATTTTTTAGGCACGATCATTATTATTTGGGAAATTCTACTGTTGACTAAGTGTACACTTTTTGTAATGTTTTTATTCATTATATTATTATTATTATATTATTATTTTACGTCTTTGACATTTCTCGGGACCCTAGGGTCCCGGACCTTTGGAAGGCGTAAGAGGGGCCGAAGCCAACTCACAGAGGCCCGTTAGACGTGTTTAATGAAATGAGGCACTAACCGACGATTATCCCTGTTCGCAATAAGCTAGTGCACCCAAGGACAACCCCCGGTTAGTGCAGGACTATTGCTGGATATGAAAACATGATATTATTATGTTTATTCAATTTTTTACATTTTTAAATATTTTTATAAAAACAAAATAATACAAAAACATTTAAAAATATAAAAAATAGTAGCCCATATTATTATTATTATTAATCCATAATTATTTACAAATAAAGTTATTAATAAGTAAGCAAAAAATTTTTTATAAATAAAGTTCTTAATAATGAACTAATAAAGGACCCCTCGACGAGTATAGGCCTTCTCCAGTAATTTCTTTAATTAGTTGATGTAGATTTTAATGAATTTGCAAATGCAATGCAATAAGTCGCTAGAATGACGTCGTCATCCATTTCGTGAATCTGAGTAGAAATGAATAGACGCGAATGTGTAAACGGTCACTCGTGTAGCCTAAAGTCACACCAATGTCTCATCGAACTATTCATCGAATGGCGAGGCGAATCACGAGCACGAATGTGTAAATGCGGTATTACGGCCTGGCCACGACCTTGCCGCTAGCAGCGGTAGCGGTGAGCGGGGCGGCGAGCGGTGATTGAGGTGATTGCGGTGATTGAGGTGATTGCGGTGATTGAGGTGATTGCGGTGTTTCCCCAGTGAGTCGGGGTGATGTGGCTGAGGGTGATGACCAGGAATGCGCGTTCGCTGCATGCTGGTGGTCAGGATACCCGTTGAACCCGTGGGTGCTGGCTGGCTGTGTGACTCGCCTCACGAAAGCTTGCGGGAGTGATGATGATGACGTCACGCCGAAGTAGTTGCACGAAGGCTGCGTTGACGTTCATTCTCGGGGTCACCAATTTGGTGGTATGAGGAACAGGGTGTAAAGTTCACTCATCCACCATAGAAAAGGGAGGATCCTCCAACCAGACGGGTGTTGTGTCTGGCGGGCAACTGCCCATATGTTGATTTCGTATAGTCTTATGTTTTTCGCTTGGTAAACTCTAACTGCGCGATGTAGGAATTGTGTGACGTCATGTCTTTGCTGCGTAGTTTGTATGTCGCGGTGTAACCGCTACAATAAAAAAAAACATAGTATTTAATTTTTATTTTATTTTATTAATTTTAAGAAAACTTACATTCGAGTAGTCAGTAGCATTACGTAGGAGGAAGCCAATAGGGTATTTTACTCTATATGAGAAAAAATCTAAAAATATATTACTGAGATAGTTTAGGCAAAAAGCAGTCTGAAAACGTTAGTCTTAATTCATAAAATAGCAAACTAAATTTTTTAATTCAATTCAAAGGTTTCAGCTTTTTTAATCTGTTTCATAACACTAAAATTAGTATTCGCCATGTTAATAAGTACCTACGGCTATATAGGGCTTATTACTCTGAGATAGGGCTTTATAAACTTAGAAGTGTCAACTGTCAACTATCAGTGTACCTCCAATCACTGCATTTGTTTACACAGCCAACTGACGTCATGACAACAGAGCAATATGGCGTCCACTGCGTTCAGCGTTTCCGTCAAATTACGCGCGAAATTTGAAAATGAAAAAGGACATCATTCATTACGTACCCAAAAATTTAAGTGCCGGCCAGAAAAAAAAAATGCTTTTTTCTTATGGAAAATAACGTCCTGAGCATTTTTTTATATTACAACGAAAGTCTAAAATTAACCCCCTGGCTGCTATTTGAGTTTGAAAGTAGGTACCAAAAATTATGTTTTTGCCAACAATATTTTGGACATTCGTTTAAAGACGCAAGCATTTATTGCCCATTGCAGAAATAGACATGAGAATTGAGCGTTCCGTATAGTAAGGTATGATAAGTATTAAAAAAAATACGAGAAAACGATTGAGGGAAATGTTTTTCTTTTACAATAGCAGGCAGACTCGAGGGTAAAACGCCACAGGCAGACACAGGCGGGCAGAGGTGTGGTGATACTCTTCTTTAAAAAGGGCAACAATGCCCTGCTAAAGAATTATAGGCCCATCGCACTTCTGAACCATGTCTACAAGCTGTTTTCAAGCAATTTTCAAGAGTTATCACGAACCGTCTAGTGCGCTGGTTTGACGACTTCCAGCCTCCCGAATAAGCCGGATTCTGTAAAGGCTTTAGCACCTTAGACCACATACATACTCTGCGGCAGGTTATACAGAAGATTGAAGAGTACCTGCCTCTCTGCATAGCGTTTGTGGACTACAAGAAAGCCTTCGATTCGATCGAGACTTAGGCTGTGTCTTCAACGGTGCCAGATGCACTTTTGGTAAACCAAGGTGCTGCAGTGTCAGTGATAACACTACTACTATGTCGTTCCGACTCCAGGACCAGATGCAGCGAGATGAGGTGAGACAGAGAGACGTTATCTCTCCCAAACTGTTCACCGCTGCATTGGAGGTTTTCAAGGTTCTGGACAGGAAAGGCGTAGCAATCAACTTCAATGGCAACTACGTCACTTATCTTCGGATTGCCGACGATATAGTAGTCAGTACTATATCGGAGGACCAGTACAATGCTCGATGACCTCAGTAGAGCTTCCGAAAGAGAAAGTCTTAAAACGAACATAGATAAAACTAAGTTCATGTCAAATGGCCCTCATGAAGATCGGAGACTTTACAATCGAAGTTATGGACGACTACGTTAACCTAGGACAAACTGTCCAGTTAGGTAGGTCCAATTTCGAGGTCAATCGTGGAATCCGAATCCTTGGCTGGGCAGTTTTTGGGAAGCTACTCTATATCTTCTCTTCTCACATGTTGCCCGTGATGACCTATGGAACTGAAACGTGGTCGCTTACAACGGGCTTCGTTAGGACGCTGAAAGTCGCCCAAAGGGAAATGGAGAGGGCTATGCTTGGAGATTCCTTGACGACGTGATCGAATTAGAAACGAAGAGATCGGTAGGAGAACCAAGGCAACCGACATAACCCGAAGAATTGCTAAACTTATATGGCAGTGGGCAGTCTACATTGTTCGCAGAAAAAAACTTTTTCACAAAAAAAACAACCGACTTCCACTATAAAGTGAAAAATAACTAAAATTTCGGAAGTCGGTGGCAAAAACAAAATACAAAACCAAAGACACGGATATTCGTTATACGCCACCGACTTCCGAAATTTTAGTTATTTTTCACTTTATAGTGGAAGTCGGTTGTTTTTTTTGTGAAAAAGTTTTTTTTTCTCGCTTTTTAGTGGGTCGGTTTGTAATTAATCTAAGTTACAATAGCCTAATATCAACTGCTCATCACCTTTTACTAAATATTGCTTTTCCCGATGCAGGGACGTTCATTGTTGAGGAGTTCTTCTGGTACTTCGCCATCAGCTCCTCTTCACCCTATGCATTGTGACGGGCATAAATTGCTTGGCAACCATATTAATGTAATCGAATCGCAAGTTCACAACCCGTGAAATACGTATTATTGAGTAGTTCCGGTGGCCATCTGTGGTCTTCATCATCAGTTCCACTTCACTAAATGGTGCTTTCCGAGAGCAAATTCATGAGTTACTATAAAAAATACCTCAATCGCTATAGGTGTGCCTATAATATTTCAAGAGTTCCCTCGACTTCTCCAGGATTCCATCATCCAATCCTGACTTGATGACAATGGGACCAACTAGAAAGTATACCCTTTCGAACAAAAAAATAATTTTCGAAATCGGTCCAGCCGTCTTCGAGTAATCGGGGAACATACATAAAAAAAAAAAAAAAAAAAAAAAAAAAAAAAAAAAACATTCCGACGAATTGAGAACCTCCTCCTTTTTTTGAAGTCGGTTAAAAAGATAGCCGATGGGCATGGGGCCGAAACGTTCTAGAGTGGCAACCACGTACCGGAAGACGAAGCGTGGAGGTTCAAGGTGGAGGTTCTTACGGTCTTCACCAAGCCAATGATTTTGTGAAGACCGCAGGAATCCGCTGGATGCGAGAATCACAGAACCAGTCGAAGTGGCGATCTTTGGGGGAGGCCTATGTCCAGCAGTGGAAATCTTCCAGCTGAAATTATGATGATGAAGATGCAATGATGATGATGAAGGTTGTTTCTCGTTTTAAACATTATTGTAATGCTCAAAATAAGATTTTTAATATTTTCTTTTTCAAAGTTAAATAGCAGCGGAAGGGTTAATTGTATACTTTCTTTGTAATAGTAAAAAATGTTAAGGGTGTTATTATACATAAGAAAACCATGTTTTTTTTTTCTGGCCGGCACTTTAGTTTTTGGGTACAAAATGTTCGACACTTGAATGATGTCCTTTAAATGCATTTTTATGGCACTTAACGATTGAATAAAAATTTTGTGAATTTTTTAGTGGTACATTAGCACTACAGAATCCAATTGAGACACTTTTCAGAAATGGGTGTAATACCCTATTACAAGTTCTTAATCATAGATGTATTAGATAGACAGTGTTTCCACTTTTAGGGATTTCTCCCTTTTTCAGGGAAAAATTACCAATATTATGCAAGGTTTAGGGACATTTTATTTTGACAGGGATTTAATGGGAAAATGAACTAGAGCTGGTAACCCTTTTGTTTATAGTAGGCAGCACCATACTATATAGATTTTATTGACGACATCGGAAATAAATCACATTATACCTAAAGTTGCTTTGTTTCGTCTCTCTCGGTTAATTAGGAATGTTTTGTAGGTATTTAAAGCTATAAAAATGAAAAATTCCCTAAACCAAGGAATTATTATATTAAGAAACTGGGGAAAAACAAAAAACGTAAGTGGAAACACTGGTGTGAGTGGATCTTGAAAACGATTAACGAAGTGCGTTAGAATCGATTTGAAAGTAGTTTTTATGAACGTACTAGAACATTTTGTTCTTGTACTTTTACAAAGAGGAAGTTTTCGAAAGGCTTCTCCAGTGTTATTTAATCTAAGCTTGTGGGTGACCCAAATCAAAACCTACTCGGCGAAGTAGTGCCATCATCATAGGCACAGAGCATGTACGTATCTAGGCCTGCAATAATAAGAATATTTAGTTCCAAATGTCACCACGTCCGACTCTTTTCTGTCGACCTGTACCATAGATTATAAATAGTGGACTTAGCAACCCTTGCAGTCTGTCGACCTCGACTGACTGCAAGGGTTGTCGTCAAAATCAAATGACAGGTACGTAACGTACCTGTCATTTGATTTTGACACAAGAAATAACATTGTTGTGTTGGTTGCACTGGGCACATTATTGGTTATATAATTGGGCTTCCAGTGTGAAAACTGTGAAAAAATCAAACAAAAATGGGAAAGCATTTCGGAGAGCTTGCTAAAATCCGAGGATTGATTACATACAAGTTGTCACCACATGAACAACGCGCGTACGCTGGAGCCATTTCCAATGGGTTACCCAACATTTTCCGTAGATTCCGCGAGAGCGTGCTCAAGTGGGCCCCACGTAAGTAAAAAAGATCTTTCTTGAAATACTATTACTTTATTTATATATAACTCATTGGTCAACCAGTTATGCACACAAGTAAGTACCTACTTATGCAATATGATAGGCAGAATTTATAGGAAGTATTTGTCTGCTTGAGAATAAAAGAAATAAGTGTTAGAAGTAACACTCATCTCTTAGGCACTTCAAGAAAGCTATCAATCAGCTTAACTGAGGAGCTGGAGCGTAGCTACCGTCGTATCAATGATACGGGGCCCCCAGGTGTGTAAGCAAAAATTCGTACTTGTATTATCCAAAAATTCTTATTGATGAGGCGGAGCCTGGGAACCACTGTACTGTTATACCCGGCGCTTTTTTATAGTAGCTATTTTTTTTTGGACGCTTATAGGAGGGATTGGTCCATATTGGCTCAGGATCGAGTCGAGTGGAAAAAGGAAAGGGAGGCCTTTGCCCTGCAGTGGGACAATATGGGCTAATTATTTTTTATTTATTTTTTTTGGGTAGGATAGACCCGTTTTCTTACTATAAATTACGTAAAAAGTACAATTTTTTTAAACATTCGGATTTTTTTCTCAAAAACTAGGCGTTTGCGCAGTGTGAAATTTTGCGAAAGCGTTTTACATAAAGATATCTATAACCAAATAAAAGAAGCTGAAGAAATTTGAAAAGGAACTCACCTACGAGTTAGAAATTCAGTATGCTCCAATTTTCGAGCTCGGTACACCTGCTCTTATATTCCAGTGAAAGCTTAACCTGTCCGAGTCAGGATTCTCCAAATTTCGCTCTTCGCTCGCTCTTGCATTGTCTAGTAAAATTCCAATGAAATATTCAACAATCCCGGTTCAGTATGCTTCTATTTTCGAGCTCTCTTCACTCGCTCTTTAATGAAAACTTAATGTATCTGAGTCAGTTTTCTAGCTCGCCTCACTTGCTCTTGGATTCTCTTAGTTAGGTCACAATGACAGCCTATGCTCTCGAGGCAGGATGCTATTTTATTTATTTTGTAAAAACAGTACCCTGCTTTGAGGTTCGCTATAGTCAGATAAAAAAGGCCCCAACATATTTTAGTACAGGGCCCCTTAACTACTAGCTATGCCACTGCATTGCTGAGGAGCTGTCTGTAGATCACTTTCAACTAATAGAAACTAGAACTGTCTCAAGACTTTGGTTATTATAACCAAGATCTTTAGACAGAGATGTTATTGAATATAGTTTCATTTAGAAACACTTCCCCAGCAAGCTTTAAATCCATTGACTGATCTACCTTTTGAAACAATAAATAAAATTATTGCATAGGTACAATCATTTACCAGTTACTTTTTATTGATTAGGTCACCTTTTATATGCTCCGTTGATACATGATTACTCGTAATGTCTTCTGAAGTAACTTGTGTTTCTTTCGTAACATATATTTTCTCTGCACAAATTTGTTCTTTAGACGATACCTTTATTTTCTTTTTACGACTTACATCGCTCAATAATTCGATTTCACACACTCGCACAATAATAATGCCGTTACTGATATTACCACTGGTCATAATAATGAAGGAAATCACTAGCAGTCTCCCGTACCGCTTATGACGTCACCGGTTGACGTGTCTTCCGGACTGTGGCGTACAGGTTACTGTTTATAGTGTTTACTAGCTGCGTCCCGCGGTTTCACCCGCGTAAAGTAGTTTTTTCTTTTAATCCCTATGTTCCCATGGGAATATCAGAATTTAAAAATAAATAAAAAAGTAGCCTACTTTACGCCCAGTGGCCTCAGCTATCTACTAGTGAAAATCCCGTCCAAATCGGTCCAGCCGTTTCGGAGATTAGCCGTAACAAACAGACAGACAAAAGAAATTTAAATCGAGTTTTTGTTTTAGGGATCGTATATACTTTCATAAGCATTTAGTAAAAAGCTGTTACTTTGACATTACAAACAGACACTTCAATTTTATTATTTATTTGTTTAGATGCACTGTTGCGTAGGGATGCGCGAAAGTGGAAAGAAAACTATCGATCAATAGATATCAATTATGATTTTTTTCCAAAGGGGTTTGAAGTTTTTTGGGAGGGTGGCGAACGAAGGGAACGTGAGGCCGCCATTTTGATTTTTTTTTCAGAATCGCGGTGAAAATCGAAAGTTATATATTTAGATAGAGAACACTTACCCTCTAAGGCTACGCGGCGCGAGTTCGCGACAACCCGCCAAGCCGCGCGGCACGCCCGCGGCGCGTCAGAGATAAGAGCTCGCTAACATAAACAAAAACTGAGAGCTTTTTGTTACGTAAATAGTCATAGCGTTAATGGTTTTGGGTTCCTGATTAGACAAAGGATTTTTTATAATACTTAGAATCTTTGTAAGCGAACGCTAGTATTGATAAATAAACATTCTTATAAGATTCTTATAAGAAATTCCGTTGTTCATTGTTTTGATTATTTATAATAAAACTACTGGTTCGATTCACATGAAATTTCGCAGGATACATTATGAATACATATACTATCGGTCAAAACCATTATTTACGCATAAACACAATAAATAAAAACACATATAATCAAAAAAGTTCAATAAATAGATAACCGTATCATTACGTAACATTATTTAGTTGACAAAAAAATATTGAACTCTTTTTTTTCTGTATTATGCATTTTTATTATTAATTAGTTATTCAATAATATAAAATAAATGACTTACCAGCGATTACATGCACAAAACACACACAAAACAACAAATTCCACATCAACACGTTTTTTCACTAACGAGTTTGTTTACATTTTTTGATGGGTCCGTAATAGGTAATTACGATGTTATTTAGTGCAAGTATTAACTATATACGATGACGACACTACTTAATTATTGAATTATCACCATTTCCCGTCGATTTACACTTAAAAAACAATAGAAAACAAATAAATACGACGCGTAGTGCAGCGCGCTGAACGCATGCGCAGTCGCCATTTTGCCGTGCCAAAATGTCCAATTTTTACTTTTTTCTAGAATTGTTTCTGCATATTTTGACGTTTTAGTCGATGTATTTGACAAGTATATTACCAAATCCATAGAATAAAATTAACTGTAGACCATATTAGCCCCTATGCATAATACAAATACAGTTTGAATCAGCGTGAACGTACTGTCGCTAATCGTCGACAGCCCGGCTTGACGGTATTGGAAATTATTGTCCCTAATTTTCGACGGCCCGGACTTAGAGGAACAAACAAAAAATGCCATACAACATACGAGGGGTGTTCAATAAATAGTGAGAATGCGATACATTCTCTTTGGAAAGAACAAAAATAAATACTGGCAGGCCATAGCCCAGACATTAGTTATGATGATAATAAAAAAAGCAATTAATTCTCTTTTGTTTTTTAAAAGTAGAAGTCTATTGTTTGCGTCGCCGTCGTTTCGATACGTGTTCTTAAAAATGGATAAAATTGAAGTTCGCGCGGTAATAAAATATCTCTGCTTGAAAAATTTTACTACGGAGCAGGTAAATCAAGACTTGAGAGCAACATTAGGGGTTCATGCTCCTCCATATTCTACGGTTGCGCGTTGGTGTGCTGAGTTCAAGCGAGGAAGAACTTCCACTAACGACGACCCACGAACGGGACGCCCCATATCGGCAGTGACTGAACAAAATAATGATTAAAAAAGTTGAAAATATTGTCTTGGCGGATCGTCGTGTTACTGTTCGTTTTATAGCTGAAGAAGTAAAGGTTTCGATAGGAAGTGTCCATAATATTATAAACGACCATTTGGGTATGAAAAAAGTGTCAGCGCGCTGGGTGCCCAGAATGCTTTCTGACGCGCAGAAACAAACTCGACTGAGAATTTCACAAAGCTGTTTGGATTTGTTACAACAAGATCCTGACCGATTTTTGGCTCGATTCATAACTATGGACGAAACATGGCTTCACCATTATGACCCGGAAACGAAACAACAGTCCATGACTTGGAAGCGACCGTCATCTCCAACTCCAAAGAAATTTATGGCGATTCCATCCGCCGGAAAGATCATGGGCTCTCTTTTCTGGGACAGCCAAGGGGTGGTAATGATCGAATATCTTAATCATGGAGCCACTATTACGGGGACTATGTACGCAGGACAAGTAACAAAGTTGCGTGAGGAAATACGCAAGAAACGGCGTGGCAAACTCGCTAAAGTTGTTTCGTTTCACCAAGATAACGCCCCTACGCACAAGTCCAGAGTTGCGATAGCTGCCATTCAAGAAGCTGGCTTCGAATTGGTGGAACATCCTCCATATTCACCGGACCTTGCTCCTAGTGATTGCTACCTATTTCCGCTCTTAAAGGAACATCTCAGGGGCCAGAAATTCGAAGATGATGACGACGGAGTAGTCGCCGCCGTAAATGATTTTTTAAGGGATCAGGAAGAAGATTTTTTTAGAAAGGGAATTTTAGGATTAGAGAAAAGATATACAAAGTGTATAAACCTGAAAGGTGAATACGTCGAAAAATAAGATAACATATAATAAAAGATAATTGCGTCTTACTCATTCTCACTATTTATTGAACACCCCTCGTACTATCCTAAAGCGTCAGGTTTCGAAGTTATTCGCCGAAATATAAGTCGAAAACTGAACCCTGAAACAAGGATTTTTTTGGTGTTTTTCCCTTCAGGTAAGTAGGTATATTGAACTATGAAAACATAATTGCATCATTTAAAGGTATTATTTTACTTAAGAGCGAAAGAGACAAAAATATATGTATGGGGTATACGCTGAATGAGGACGTGTGTTTTATGGTATATGTATTATATGGTGCATGGCATGGGCGCGACACCGAGAAAATCCTATTCAGCCTCCCGCTGCCTTCTTGGATGATATTATTTATCATCATCATCATCATCAGCCTATTAATGTTCCCACTGCTGGGACACAGGCCTCCTCTCGGTGAGAGGGAGTGGGCTGTAATCCACCACGCGGGCCCAGTGCGGGTTGGTAGATGTCACATGTCTTCGAATTTTTGGTTCTAAGACATGCCGGTTTCCTCACGATGTTTACCTTCACCGTTTTTGAGAGCAGTCTTGATGAAATTATTTACACATAGTAAAGCGCCTGCTTGGGTTCGAACCCATGACCTACAACTCGTAAGTCGGGGCCGATACCACTGGGCCACCACTGCTCTCATTATTTATACCGAATATGATTTAAAAATCTTATGTTTTATGTAGTCAATTACAGTTCGCGTCAAATAACTTTGCCGCTCTGAAGTTAGGTTGCGCATGCGCGCTGGCATGCGCACTACTGTTTTTTAAGGCAGATTGACTACTGCGCAGTCATTTGTAGTCTACTTCAGAGCGGCAAAGTTATTTGACGCGAACTGTAATTCATGTGTTATTGTAATTATCTTAATCAACATTAAGTAACTACAATATAAATAAATAAATTCGGTATAACAATTGTTATTTTTATCTTTGAATAGCTCAGAAACGTGACGCTTTTTGATGTTATGTTATAATGAAGTTTTATGTTTGTATAAGTGTCCCCTATCCAAATATATGACATTAAGACGCAGATACATGCCAGTGTCCTTGAGTGGTTAGCTTGCGTGTTCTGTACTGAGCTCACGCAACGCGTCGTACGTCCAGCCAGTAATAGGACTCGCCCATCAAGGAGCGCCATCACCAATTTGACGCATTATTAATTTATTATACATAAAACAAAAGGTATTTTATTAAAACACGTATACTAAAAGATTAAAATTTTAATTATCCTTAATTTGATGTAGGTTTCAGAAAAATACGCTTGATACCTTTTGCGTAATTCTCAGTTTTTATCCGCGTTAGACATAACTTTACAAATTAATTTCACTACGTAATGTAAACATAATCGAAAATATTCCTGTATCAAATTACGAAGAAAATTGTCTTCGGTTCAAGGACGGTTTGGGCGAGACAGTACGGTGCGTCAGACAAGTGGGTAAAAGGAACTGTGAGAGAGGTAGAAGGTACTTGTAGGTATGTGGTAGATAGCGGTGATGGTCGACTTCTCTTACCGTATTCAATGTGATCTTATAATCGCCGCATATCCTTATGCTACCGTCGCTTCTTTACGACGGGCACTCGTCGGAACGCTCGACCGGAGTGAGAATGCCGTCCCGCACCTGCTGGTCCAGCGTGCGCTCCACCTGCTCGCGCAGAGCATACGCAAGCGGACGCGCGCGCATAAACACAGGCCGTGGGTCTGGCCGTAAGTGAATGCCAACCTTATCACCAGTGAATCGCCCCAAACCGTCCGCGAACACTTAAGAGCAGTGTTTTTCAACCTTTATCAT
The DNA here is from genome assembly GCA_948150665.1 of Conistra vaccinii. Classification (NCBI taxonomy): domain Eukaryota; kingdom Metazoa; phylum Arthropoda; class Insecta; order Lepidoptera; family Noctuidae; genus Conistra; species Conistra vaccinii. The sequence continues at coordinate 13,665,897 of OX411324.1, read as the reverse complement.
GACGCGACCCCCTATCATCCACTGTTTATAATCTATATTTTGTTATAATACAAATAATTATGAATAATAGTTAGGTAAATACGCACAACATTTTATAATTTTTTATCATGACAAATAGGTTAATTTCATAATTAACAGTTATATTAACAAATCTCGCTATAACTTCATTTTACGCAAATAGACAAAGAAAATCCGACAAAGAAAATCCTAGATTATATTGTTTGGATCGTTGTTTTTAACATATGAGGGTCAATCTAGGCCCTACGAGGCATCTAGGAGGCTACGAGGGATTTCCCAGTAGAGTAAGGCTGCCTGTCCACTGGAGCGGAGAGGAGAGGAGAGGAGCGGAGATGTGCCATTATTAACCAATCAAATCTAAACTCAGGGGGCGGAGTCAAGATTCTATTGGTTAAGCTTTCTTCAAGCCACGCACCGAACTCACAAGTTTTTGACATTTTCTTCAAAATAGCTACAAATAGTCTGATATGTTTTCACTATTATGAAATTTATAACGTTCCGCCAACTCACTCGGTTTCGGTTGAAGGTGTTTTTCCATAATAGAGTCTGTTCAAACGTTTTTGTTTTCGGTTTCGCCGGAGTACATAAATTCACCAACAACTCGTAGCTAGCTGCACCCATAACAGTAATCAACGTCGGCACTTGCAACTCATCCGGTATTTTATTGACCAAAAAGTACTGCTCCAATCGTTCAACGTATAACCTCCAATCGTCCTTGTTTAGGTCGAACTCCGCAATCCTAACGAGTGGCATTTTTTTTTTTTGCAAGAACTACTAACATGCCACTAACACTAGTAGTTGGTTTACACAGAGTTCTGATTATCCTCGTCGCTACTGAACAATCCTTGGGTTGGAATGGGGAGCACTCTGGATACGGGAATAATAAAACATGTAGCAACGTACTGACACAAGCAAGTATAATGACTGGCTAAAAATGTTAGAACACCGGAACTACCTTCAATACTTATAATTAGGGTTGCCATAACTTCTAGGAACCAATACGGGACGTTTTCTCTTCCGATGCCCAAAACTAATAACACATTCAACGACGACACGCGGTTTTTCAACTACTTTGCACCCTACATAAATATATAGAATACATAGTAGGCCCCCGCAGACCGCACCTGCCGCTCCCCCTTCGACCGCTACGAACGATTTAGGATGCAAGAGCGAGTGAAGCGAGCCTGAAATTTTTACTATCCCGCTCGAATAAGTTAGGTTTTCTTTGTCTTTGACCGTTCGTACAGAAATAGAAGTAAATTGATCGACTTTTTGTTCGAAATTTAAATTGATTCGCTCGAAAATTTTTGCACCCTGCCTTAGATAGGTTAGACTCCCTCAGAGAATGCGGAAGTTGCAGGAATTCATTCAATACAAAGTCAGACTAGATAAAAATACAGACGTACTGTTGTTTTTGTAGATTATAAAGTACTCCTCTGCTGAAATAGATTACAATTATCACATGTATTAAAGTACGGAGGTGGGTCCTAGTAGGAGGGTCGATGTCTGGATTGAGATTGTGGTTTCTCACATTTCGCGGGGCCCTTGCTTACGGCCCTGACTACACCATAAACATAGCACGCGTGGCATGTGAACATGTGAAAGACAAACTATCTATCTCCGTATCTTTCTAACAGATAGATCTCAACCGTAGTGGCTATCAAAAGTATAAAAGAAATAAAATAGAAAAATCTACATTATAAAATCAAAGTTTTTATTCGAAATGTTACATGTTTATATTTTTTCAAATTACGTTATTGCGCGCGCCCCCACTTATTTTGTCGAAATACGAGACAAATACGGGACATCGTAGTAATACGGGACGGGATGGTCAAATACGGTGACAGTCCCGTATATACGGGACGTATGGCAACCCTACTTATAATACATTACAGTATAAGTAATATATATTTTTTTCAAAGATATAAGACTAGTCGTTTAGGAGTAATTACCAATTTAAAATCATTAAAAGTCGTATATCTGCGCCTTAATTTGTGCACCTCGATTTTGAAAAAAAAAACAAAATGGTGGCTGATTTTAGGGCTAAACTCTTCAAACCCCTTTTATAATGAATTAGGAATATTTAGATACCTACTAAAGTAGTCATTAAAAAAAAATTGTCGAAGTAATAGTAAGCTACTTTAATAAAATATTTCGTAGATTTGAAATATAATTTAACCTTACTTACCCATCACTAGCTGACATTTAACTTAATATGTTTTTGATTGTTTCAGCTTTCATCATTGGCTACCTAGTTTACGAAGGTGTAGAACGAGAACACACTCGTCTTGGACGCAAGAATCCTGCTGATTTTGAAAATGATAAATAAATAAGTGTAACAATTAGTAATCAATTCTATTTATGTTTTAGATGTATAATTAAATTCATGCTAAAGGAAGGTTCTTATTATTTGTTACTAGCTTTTACCCGCGGCTTCGCCCGCGTGGATGTCGCAAAATATCCCACGGGAACGTTCTACCGGGAATACATACCTAATAGCCAAGGAAAAGATCATTGACTAACTTTCAGCGGACGCAGTGGTAGGCTACTACAGCTCCCGCGTGGTCAACCATAATTATTTTGTTACGCGTAATTTTGAAACTGTGATATCTCTTAAACTATTCATTTAAATGATGTGATGTAAAGGCATATTTTAATCGAAATTGAATGCCCAATTTAAATAACCTATTTAATTGTATAAGGATTAATAAGATACCGGTCAAAATAGCTTCGGAAATAACAATGAAAATTTTATACAATTTTGAAAGATAAAAATGGTTATTGTGGGTCACCCTTAAAAGATAGACATATGCCATCGCGGACTTTTTTGTTGCAATTTTAAAGATATACAATACTCTAGAACATAAATTTGATTTATCTCTCACGACTTACGCAGCGCACGCCAGTAAAGCTCCCAGTCGGCATGATTTTTTCCGACATCTTCAACAATAATCGTCATATTTCAGCCAATTTACACAAAACCTTAATGAATTATACACTAAAACCTTCCACATGAATCACTCCGTCCAATGGTGAAAACCGTTTGAAAATCCGTTCGGCAGTTTTTGAGTTTATCGCGTTCAGACAGACAGACGCGGCGGGCGACTTTGTATTATAATATGTAAGGATAGTCATACAGGAAATTCATAAATTAATCAAAAAATTCATGAAGTTAGCTTTACTGCCACCTTTATATCTCTGCATCAAACTCAATAACGGTTTTCAGTTCAGTTTTGTGTGTAGTGTGTAACTGACGGTAACCTTGGGGACATTCATAAATTACGTCATACGTTTTGGGGTGCAACAAAGTGTGACAACAAGAGGGGACAATGAGTATAATTATTCTAACGGTATAAAATGCTTTCTGGCATAACGTACGTTTAATGAATGATTTGAATTTATTAACGCTTAGATTTTGTATGTGAGCGCCTCAGACCAATAAAACTTCTTTATTGGTCTGAGGTGAGCGCATAATATGCACTTATATAATAAACTTCCCAGCCCAAAACAAAATCTAAGCCTTATAATCATAGATCACTAATATAAAACTTTTTATTAGAATTTTATTACATAATTTAATTTTTTTTTTTTTTTTTATTAGTGATCGATGCATATAATAAATAAATAAATAACGTTTTTAGCATTTTTGTTTATTTATTTATGTATTTGTTATTTATGTTATGTTTTCTTCCATTATATCTACATCTTTTGGATAGGAACCCTTCTCGGGTATAGGCCTCCTCCAGCTTATTCCAGTTTTCTCTGTCTGCGGCTTCCTTTGATCTAAGCCTTAATAAATAACTTCAAATCATATTATACTAGCTCCCCGTCCCGGCTTCGCACGGGTAGCACTAAGTACTTATCTACGGCTACCTACCCTATAAACCCCTTCCCTGGACTACGACAAACATTTCAAGACCAAATCGGCCCAGCCGTTCTCGAGTTATAAAATTACAACGAAAAGTGGCATTGATTTTTATATAATATTTATATTGACATGTGAACGAGCCACCGGTCTATTTATTTTCTTGAGCCTTGTTGCCGCCGCCGCCGTAGTGAAAAATGCTGATGTGGACTGCCCCGGAATTTAGTTTTTCGTTGTCCTAAAGTGACATACATAGATGTGCGAACATAAAGTTCGCGTATTTAGTCAGCTCGCCGTCGGTGACACACGTGAAGCTTGGTCACAGTGCTTGTTGCGGACGGCTACTATACCCAAATGAAGGTACCTCAGTCGCCCTGGGACGTCTCCCACAATAGATTGATGCATGTCCGTACTACCTGAGTTTTTAGACGACTCTGCTGGTTACACGCACCACCACGTACCCCTGAATACGTACCTCGAAGATTGTGTACCACAAACCATTACCTTGTATACCTTGGAGTAAATAAAAACTCTGATATCTATCTGAACTTATTCGGAGACTTCGGCTTGCATTCTTGCTATTATTCTTCCGGTGGCTGGGCTGCGACTAAAAATACTTAATTTTTTTTTTTTTTGACTAGGGCATCTCGCAGGTTACCACTAAGGTATTCGCTGCTTAACCGGACTTTCCTGTGGCTGCCTTAAGCTCCTAAAAGAAACTCAAAGCCTCCAGCCAGGGGCATACATACTCAGCTAAATTAAAACTAGGCGAACGCTCGCTAAGGGCACCCCCTGTGGGGTACGAACCTCGGCTTAGGGCGTTCGCTGACGGGAGGACAGCAAGAGGGACAGGCTGGATCAAGGATGGTTCATTATTATTATCAGGGGAATTTAAAGCTACAGGCTCAGCAAAAAACGCGGGCTGGCGCATCGTTATCGAGCAAGGGTCGGGGGGGAGTATCATTTACTCGGGTGGGTCGCGGTCGCGGACCTCTACGGCGAGGTCTGAAGTTGTGTCGGCGTGTTTTGTGAACTGTACTTGTGGCCCTATTGCTCTCCTGGAGGAGAGCTATGGGGTCATCTGGATCTGAGGAAAAAAAAAAAAAAAAAAAAACTTACGAAATAGCCCTCCTTTTATACTATTTTTGCTAACGATTTTGCAGGTGCAGGCGAATTCTTGGAATTGGTATGTACTTTATTTAAAAATTCTATACAAAATATTGAAACTTAACATTACACCCTTAGATAAGCTATTCTATTACATAAACCTTAGAATAACATAAACCTTACACTAGTTATTTACATAGGTAATTGAAACTAAAAAACATCAAAATTATTTATTATCTTATGTATATAACATAATATAAAGCAAAACATTACACCTTAGTATGTATTAAGCTTTCCTTACATAAAAATGACTATATCTCATTATTGCGTGAACCGATTCTTATAAACATACAAAATGGTTTTAAGTCTATAACTTTCATTTGATAACGATTTATCTACATGAACAAAAAAGTAAGTTTTCAAGTTACGTAATTATGTATGAGAATTTCGTCTAACAAATTTCCTTTGCTTTACTGTTGATGCTTCAAATGAGAATTACAACATAATTATAGCATAAATCTAATTGGAATCGACTTAGAACATTACATAATAACAAATTCTAATTGGAATCTAGTTAGATAATTATGGAATAATTCCTTAGATTTTGCAACTTTAACATAAAAAATTTAGTGATTTTCCGTGTTAGCCTAGCCGCTAGTTGCGCCCTAGTGCCCCAGATGGTCTCATAAGAAAATTTTATAACACATTCTAACTAAATTAAACTATGCGTGCCAACTAAGAATGGGATCGCGCTTGTTGCCAACTTCACACGATAGCAGTACTTTCCTGACCGTTCCTGACAGATAAAGTACTGCAAAACTGTCAAAATGGCAACAAAATGGCGTCTTGACAGGCGCATTCTTAGTTGGCTCGCATAGTACATGAAATGGTAAACCCTAATACATAAGTAGTTTTTACGTTATTGCGCTAATATTCATGTAGGATCACCTGTTATTTGCGCCTTGGTGCGTCGATAGAGTCTCGTCGCCGACACTGCTGTTATCGAATGTTGTGAAGTTCAGCCCCCCAATTACGCAATGCACGATCAATTTTAAAATGAAACCAATTGAAAAAGATTGCCAGTCCATTGCTTCATAAGTTCGACAAAAAAAATCTGCTCAATTTTTTTGAGCTACGCTTTCCGGGGTTGGTCCGTGGATTGGTGACCATCTTTACATACAGAGACTCCTCAGTGCCTCGGAAAGCACGATAAGCCGTTGGTCCCGGATGTCATTTGTGGATCTTTGACAGTCGTTACGAGTCGTCAGAAGCCCGAAAGTCTGACAGCAGTCTTACCAAGGGGTATTGTATTACCCAGTTACTGGGTTGTGGAGGTCAGATAGGCAGTCGCTCCATGTAAAATACACAAATTCAGCTGCATCCGGTTAGACTGGAAGCCGACCCCAAGATAGTTGGGAAAAAGGCTAGGAAGATTGATTGATCGTTAAACGTAAATCGTAAATTAAAATCTATTTAGTGTTGTTTTTGCGGGCAAACGCCCGCAAAAAAAATCGACTACACTAAATTAGTAAAGAGTCGCATTTTTTTCACAGACGGTGATGATTTTGATGTACATATTCATTTTATTATTAAAAAGCTATTGACTTTGAGGAAATTTGAGATACAGCACTGTATTAAACAAGTATAAAGCCTGTAAATGTAAAAAACTTACGATACTCGAGCAATATTTATTTTTTATGGCCTCAACGTAATTTTTCGACAACTTTGTAAATCCACCCGGGTGAAACCGCGTGGCGCAGCATTCGTTATTATATAAATACTACAATTTTTTTTTAATTATATGGCCGCAGGTGGGCCGTCGATGAGTTGTTTGCCTAGGGCGCTCTCGACATTTAATCCGCCACTGGATGTGTGGTGATTACATTACGCGAATGGATAGATTAAGAAATAAGTATTGGAATTCTGAAAGTGACACCGTTGATCATTGTTAAAATATTATGTTCTTAATAATACCGGTGAGTGAGTCACCGGCGGCGACTGAAAAGTTGTGTGGAAATCGGTTGTCTGTCATGGTATGGGCACGGGATGCAGAGGAATGAAGAAAATGTCATCGGGAAATGCGCCGGCGCGGCGCGCGAATAGCAAAACTAATAACACATTCAACGACGACACGCGGTTTTTCAACTACTTTGCACCCTACATAAATATATAGAATACATAGTAGGCCCCCGCAGACCGCACCTGCCGCTCCCCCTTCGACCGCTACGAACGATTTAGGATGCAAGAGCGAGTGAAGCGAGCCTGAAATTTTTACTATCCCGCTCGAATAAGTTAGGTTTTCTTTGTCTTTGACCGTTCGTACAGAAATAGAAGTAAATTGATCGACTTTTTGTTCGAAATTAAAATCTACATTATAAAATCAAAGTTTTTATTCGAAATGTTACATGTTTATATTTTTTCAAATTACGTTATTGCGCGCGCCCCCACTTATTTTGTCGAAATACGAGACAAATACGGGACATCGTAGTAATACGGGACGGGATGGTCAAATACGGTGACAGTCCCGTATATACGGGACGTATGGCAACCCTACTTATAATACATTACAGTATAAGTAATATATATTTTTTTCAAAGATATAAGACTAGTCGTTTAGGAGTAATTACCAATTTAAAATCATTAAAAGTCGTATATCTGCGCCTTAATTTGTGCACCTCGATTTTGAAAAAAAAAACAAAATGGTGGCTGATTTTAGGGCTAAACTCTTCAAACCCCTTTTATAATGAATTAGGAATATTTAGATACCTACTAAAGTAGTCATTAAAAAAAAATTGTCGAAGTAATAGTAAGCTACTTTAATAAAATATTTCGTAGATTTGAAATATAATTTAACCTTACTTACCCATCACTAGCTGACATTTAACTTAATATGTTTTTGATTGTTTCAGCTTTCATCATTGGCTACCTAGTTTACGAAGGTGTAGAACGAGAACACACTCGTCTTGGACGCAAGAATCCTGCTGATTTTGAAAATGATAAATAAATAAGTGTAACAATTAGTAATCAATTCTATTTATGTTTTAGATGTATAATTAAATTCATGCTAAAGGAAGGTTCTTATTATTTGTTACTAGCTTTTACCCGCGGCTTCGCCCGCGTGGATGTCGCAAAATATCCCACGGGAACGTTCTACCGGGAATACATACCTAATAGCCAAGGAAAAGATCATTGACTAACTTTCAGCGGACGCAGTGGTAGGCTACTACAGCTCCTGCGTGGTCAACCATAATTATTTTGTTACGCGTAATTTTGAAACTGTGATATCTCTTAAACTATTCTCAATTCTCAATTCTCAATTCATTTAAATGATGTGATGTAAAGGCATATTTTAATCGAAATTGAATGCCCAATTTAAATAACCTATTTAATTGTATAAGGATTAATAAGATACCGGTCAAAATAGCTTCGGAAATAACAATGAAAATTTTATACAATTTTGAAAGATAAAAATGGTTATTGTGGGTCACCCTTAAAAGATAGACATATGCCATCGCGGACTTTTTTGTTGCAATTTTAAAGATATACAATACTCTAGAACATAAATTTGATTTATCTCTCACGACTTACGCAGCGCACGCCAGTAAAGCTCCCAGTCGGCATGATTTTTTCCGACATCTTCAACAATAATCGTCATATTTCAGCCAATTTACACAAAACCTTAATGAATTATACACTAAAACCTTCCACATGAATCACTCCGTCCAATGGTGAAAACCGTTTGAAAATCCGTTCGGCAGTTTTTGAGTTTATCGCGTTCAGACAGACAGACGCGGCGGGTGACTTTGTATTATAATATGTAAGGATAGTCATACAGGAAATTCATAAATTAATCAAAAAATTCATGAAGTTAGCTTTACTGCCACCTTTATATCTCTGCATCAAACTCAATAACGGTTTTCAGTTCAGTTTTGTGTGTAGTGTGTAACTGACGGTAACCTTGGGGACATTCATAAATTACGTCATACGTTTTGGGGTGCAACAAAGTGTGACAACAAGAGGGGACAATGAGTATAATTATTCTAACGGTATAAAATGCTTTCTGGCATAACGTACGTTTAATGAATGATTTGAATTTATTAACGCTTAGATTTTGTATGTGAGCGCCTCAGACCAATAAAACTTCTTTATTGGTCTGAGGTGAGCGCATAATATGCACTTATATAATAAACTTCCCAGCCCAAAACAAAATCTAAGCCTTATAATCATAGATCACTAATATAAAACTTTTTATTAGAATTTTATTACATAATTTAATTTTTTTTTTATTTTTTATTAGTGATCGATGCATATAATAAATAAATAAATAACGTTTTTAGCATTTTTGTTTATTTATTTATGTATTTGTTATTTATGTTATGTTTTCTTCCATTATATCTACATCTTTTGGATAGGAACCCTTCTCGGGTATAGGCCTCCTCCAGCTTATTCCAGTTTTCTCTGTCTGCGGCTTCCTTTGATCTAAGCCTTAATAAATAACTTCAAATCATATTATACTAGCTCCCCGTCCCGGCTTCGCACGGGTAGCACTAAGTACTTATCTACGGCTACCTACCCTATAAACCCCTTCCCTGGACTACGACAAACATTTCAAGACCAAATCGGCCCAGCCGTTCTCGAGTTATAAAATTACAACGAAAAGTGGCATTGATTTTTATATAATATTTATATTGACATGTGAACGAGCCACCGGTCTATTTATTTTCTTGAGCCTTGTTGCCGCCGCCGCCGTAGTGAAAAATGCTGATGTGGACTGCCCCGGAATTTAGTTTTTCGTTGTCCTAAAGTGACATACATAGATGTGCGAACATAAAGTTCGCGTATTTAGTCAGCTCGCCGTCGGTGACACACGTGAAGCTTGGTCACAGTGCTTGTTGCGGACGGCTACTATACCCAAATGAAGGTACCTCAGTCGCCCTGGGACGTCTCCCACAATAGATTGATGCATGTCCGTACTACCTGAGTTTTTAGACGACTCTGCTGGTTACACGCACCACCACGTACCCCTGAATACGTACCTCGAAGATTGTGTACCACAAACCATTACCTTGTATACCTTGGAGTAAATAAAAACTCTGATATCTATCTGAACTTATTCGGAGACTTCGGCTTGCATTCTTGCTATTATTCTTCCGGTGGCTGGGCTGCGACTAAAAATACTTAATTTTTTTTTTTTTTGACTAGGGCATCTCGCAGGTTACCACTAAGGTATTCGCTGCTTAACCGGACTTTCCTGTGGCTGCCTTAAGCTCCTAAAAGAAACTCAAAGCCTCCAGCCAGGGGCATACATACTCAGCTAAATTAAAACTAGGCGAACGCTCGCTAAGGGCACCCCCTGTGGGGTACGAACCTCGGCTTAGGGCGTTCGCTGACGGGAGGACAGCAAGAGGGGCAGGCTGGATCAAGGATGGTTCATTATTATTATCAGGGGAATTTAAAGCTACAGGCTCAGCAAAAAACGCGGGCTGGCGCATCGTTATCGAGCAAGGGTCGGGGGGGAGTATCATTTACTCGGGTGGGTCGCGGTCGCGGACCTCTACGGCGAGGTCTGAAGTTGTGTCGGCGTGTTTTGTGAACTGTACTTGTGGCCCTATTGCTCTCCTGGAGGAGAGCTATGGGGTCATCTGGATCTGAGGAAAAAAAAAAAAAAAAAAAAACTTACGAAATAGCCCTCCTTTTATACTATTTTTGCTAACGATTTTGCAGGTGCAGGCGAATTCTTGGAATTGGTATGTACTTTATTTAAAAATTCTATACAAAATATTGAAACTTAACATTACACCCTTAGATAAGCTATTCTATTACATAAACCTTAGAATAACATAAACCTTACACTAGTTATTTACATAGGTAATTGAAACTAAAAAACATCAAAATTATTTATTATCTTATGTATATAACATAATATAAAGCAAAACATTACACCTTAGTATGTATTAAGCTTTCCTTACATAAAAATGACTATATCTCATTATTGCGTGAACCGATTCTTATAAACATACAAAATGGTTTTAAGTCTATAACTTTCATTTGATAACGATTTATCTACATGAACAAAAAAGTAAGTTTTCAAGTTACGTAATTATGTATGAGAATTTCGTCTAACAAATTTCCTTTGCTTTACTGTTGATGCTTCAAATGAGAATTACAACATAATTATAGCATAAATCTAATTGGAATCGACTTAGAACATTACATAATAACAAATTCTAATTGGAATCTAGTTAGATAATTATGGAATAATTCCTTAGATTTTGCAACTTTAACATAAAAAATTTAGTGATTTTCCGTGTTAGCCTAGCCGCTAGTTGCGCCCTAGTGCCCCAGATGGTCTCATAAGAAAATTTTATAACACATTCTAACTAAATTAAACTATGCGTGCCAACTAAGAATGGGATCGCGCTTGTTGCCAACTTCACACGATAGCAGTACTTTCCTGACCGTTCCTGACAGATAAAGTACTGCAAAACTGTCAAAATGGCAACAAAATGGCGTCTTGACAGGCGCATTCTTAGTTGGCTCGCATAGTACATGAAATGGTAAACCCTAATACATAAGTAGTTTTTACGTTATTGCGCTAATATTCATGTAGGATCACCTGTTATTTGCGCCTTGGTGCGTCGATAGAGTCTCGTCGCCGACACTGCTGTTATCGAATGTTGTGAAGTTCAGCCCCCCAATTACGCAATGCACGATCAATTTTAAAATGAAACCAATTGAAAAAGATTGCCAGTCCATTGCTTCATAAGTTCGACAAAAAAAATCTGCTCAATTTTTTTGAGCTACGCTTTCCGGGGTTGGTCCGTGGATTGGTGACCATCTTTACATACAGAGACTCCTCAGTGCCTCGGAAAGCACGATAAGCCGTTGGTCCCGGATGTCATTTGTGGATCTTTGACAGTCGTTACGAGTCGTCAGAAGCCCGAAAGTCTGACAGCCAAATGTCATCGGGAAATGCGCCGGCGCGGCGCGCGAATAGGGGAAGATGATGGGTGGGCTGTGTGAAAAATGACATGGCGAGAAACGGATTGACTACTGAGATGACGAAAGAGAAATAAAAAAGAAAATGACATGTTGCGCAGGGATTTAGAGAAATAAGGGATAAAATCGCGAAAAATTTTAATCATATTAGTTTAATTATTATAGATCAAGGCGCTTTAGCTAAATTACGATTATCAGCGATTTTAGGTAATACGATAACAACTTATTTTACGAAAGTTTTTATGTATTTCCTGTACTTACTAATTCACAACAGTCTCATGCTGGATACACACACAGCGACTTTAGTCGCTTACGATGACAATCAAATGGAAAATGTCTATGAACAACGCAATTAATAGTCTGTGCGATGAATCGTGATGTCGATGTCAGTCAGTCAATTCAAGGCATAGATTCAAGGCCGCTTTCCGAAGGAAATCGCTCACATCGCTCGCTGACATCAATATTTGGCGTTCCGATTATGTTAATGCGCTCACATGGCAGTGATCTCCCAAATGTCAAAACTTTCATAACATATTTCTTTGTGTATAAACCACAAATTTCTTCTTATTCTTGGGTTAGGTGACGAACGATAGCCAGAAGCACAATTTCGAAAATGCCACGTTAGTCTAAAGATATGATGCGACTCAAAACAAAAACAACACAATACAAGGCATGGTCGGCGTTAAACGTTATCGCACGATGGCGCATGTCATGACGTCATCGATGACTATTCACGTAACCAGTGCCGGATTAATAACCACGTAGCAAGAGTAGCAATTGCTACGGGCCCCGCGCAAATGGGTGCCCCAAGTGTCTAAACCCTGACCTCCGCCTGACTGTAATTCTTTGAGTGAAAATGAGTAAGACGTGGTAGGTTTATTGAATCTACTTGATGTGTCAATAACATGAAACTTTGGAGGAATGTTGTAGGTTGATTGAAATAACACTCGGACTCCAGATTGTAATGAATGTGAAATGAGAATGAGAATGATCTTTATTTTAAAATGTTCCTACTTAAATACTATTTACAATTATAAGCTAATCAGTACAACTAAGGATATTACAAGAGAATTGACCAATCAAATCACAGCACACTGTTGTTCGTTTGTTCCGCACGTTGTCGCTGCAGACGCAGGCTCGTGCACAGGAACTCGCCGCTCGCTCGGCGCGCTGTAGTTATAAATATAGGTGACACACGCTGTGGTATCGGCATTCATTGAGGCGGCAGTGTCCAGCGAAGATAGGTGTATTATGCTCGTGCGCGTGGCTGAAGATGGGGCGAAGGCCTACAACGGTGTGTGGCGTCCGTAGTTCCTTTACAATATCTGTTCAGTGTTTCTTGTACAGAATGGTCAAAAACGTGCTGCGATCATAGTTCTTTTCAGAACTGTTGTTTTCCATATTTCTTTGAAGAGTGGTCAAGACGTGGTGGCTACAGTACTCCCCTTCAAGCGAAGCGTACCGGCAGCTTGATGGCACGGCCCGTGCGTGTTGTTTTGATGACGGCGGGTTGTGTCGTCACGTTAGCCGGTGGTGCTGGTACTTGCTGCTTGGTAACGGTTTGAGTGGTACAGCTGGTTTGGTTGGTAATGGTTGGAGTGGTACAGCTGGTTTGGTTGGTAACGGTAACTTTGGTTGATGGTAAGGTACTGGTATTCTCTGTGATGACATATGCAGGCTTCAGTCGATCGATTGATATGTTGGCTGTCCGATTTGGTAGCTTAATAGAAAATACCTTTTCTGTTCGGCTTATGACTCGATAGGGTCCTTCGTATGGAGTCTGTAGAGGTTTCTTTACTGCGTCCGTTCTGACAAACACATGACTGCACTTGCGTAAATGTTCATGCACGAACATGCGTTTATTATTGCTGTGATGCTCTGTGACAGCTTGCGGCTTGTTTGCTTGGATAATGTCACGCAGTTTTTCAACGAAAGTATAATCCATCGCAGGTGTGTTGGTACTTGCAGAGAAAAATTCGCCGGGTAAACGTAAATTGTGACCGTAGGTTAGTTCTGCGGCGCTCACACCGGTGTCGGTGCGAAGAGCGGCTCGCAATCCGAGTAGCACGGTGGGAAGCTCGTCGATCCATTTGCTTGAGTCGGAGATTTTGGTGCGTAATGATGTTTTGAGGGATCGGTGCCACCGTTCGACGATACCATTGCTTTGTGGGTGATATGGGGTTGTGCGATTTTTCTTGATTCCCATCTGCTTCATTAGGTTTTGAAACAACTGGCTCTCGAACTGGCGACCTTGGTCGCTTGTTAATGTGGTCGGGCACCCAAATCTTGCAATCCAATGTTGGTAGACGATATCGGCTATTCGATCAGCTGTTATTTCATCGGTAGGAATTGCTTCGGGCCACTTCGTTAGTCGGTCAATCATTGTTACTAAGTAACGGTACCCTTGAGCTGTTGTAGGTAGCGGTCCGACGATGTCAACGTGTACATGTTGAAAACGCTCGCTTGGCGGGAAAAATGAGATGTTCGAGAATGTGTGTCGTTGTATCTTGCTTTTCTGACAATGTATACAGGTTCGAGTCCAGCGGCTGATGTCTGCGTTCATTGATGGCCAAAAGTATTTTTGGGATGTAAGTTTGCGAGTCGTGCGAGAACCGGGATGACTGATATTGTGCACGCTGTCAAAAACTTCTTGTCTGTATTCCTCAGGTATGTACGGACGTACATATGGGGTAGATGTTTCGCAGAATAACTCGACGTCGGTGTTAGGTATCATTATCTTCTTGAGAGTGATGTTTGACTGGGATAATAATTGTTGTATGTTGCTGTCTTTTTCTTGCGCGCTAGCTATGTCGTTGTAATTGATTGCAGGCGGGCATGAGATTGTTTCTATGCGGCTGAGTGAGTCAGCGACGACGTTTTGCTTTCCGCTTACGTGCCTTATCTCGGTAGTGAATTCACTGATGAACAAAAGCTGTCTTGTTCGTCTCGGTGTTTCTGAGTTTTGTTTAGTCTTCGACATTATGAATGTGAGCGGTTTGTGGTCGGTGAATATGATGAGATGGCGACCTTCAAATGTTTTGCGGAAATGTTTGACTGCCATATAGATTGCGGCTAGCTCACGATCGAAAGTAGAGTACTTCTTTTGTGCGTCGGTGAATTTCTTGGAATAGTATCCGAGCGGTTGCCAGGTTTCATCTATGTATTGTTGTAGTACGGCGCCAGCTGAGTTGTCGGATGCGTCACAGAATAAGGCGAGTATTGCGTGATGCGATGGGTGAGCGAGGAGAGCTGCGTTTATGATGCTAGCTTTACATTGCTCGAATGCGTCAGTTGCTTCATCGGTCCACGTGATTGGAGTTTTGTCCCTCTTCTTGACATTATGTAGGTATGCATTCAGTGGTGCCTGTAGTGATGCGGCGTTTGGTATGTGATCGCGATAGAAATTGATCATGCCGAGAAATCTTCTTAATTCTTCGATTGTAGTCGGCTTGGGGTAGTTAGTGATCGCTTGACTTTTATGCTCTGGAGGTTTGATACCTTCTGCTGATACGGTATATCCTAGGAACTGAACTTGTGGTTGTCCTAGATTGCATTTGGCGGGGTTGATAGTGATGCCATTATCATCTAATCTCTTTAGAACGCTGTGAAGGTGTTCTCGGTGTTGGGCTTCGTTTTCTGATGCCAGCAACAAATCGTCGATGAACGGGAAGACAAAATCTAATCCTCGTAGTACTTCGTGGATGTATCGTTGAAACGTTTGTCCCGCGTTTTTCAAACCAGGGCACATACGTGGAAATTCGAATAATCCCATTGGAGTGATGATTGCTGTCTTCTCAATGTCTTCTTCTCTAACGCTCAGTTGTTGGTATGCACGGTTGAGGTCTATTGTTGAGAAGATAGTTTTTCCGGATAGGTGATGAGTGAAGTCTTTGATGCGTGGAACAGGGTAGCGATCTGGTATGGTGATGGAGTTGAGTCGGCGATAGTCACCACAAACTCTAATATCGCCATTCTTCTTGGGCACGATGTGTAGAGGTGATGCCCACGGGCTTTTACTTGGTCTGCATAATCCTTGCTCGATCATATTTTCAAATTCCCTCTTGACTGTTTCGAAACGATGTGGTGGGATTGGTCGGGCGCGGCTATGTATCGGTTGACCTTTTGTTTCGATGAAATGTTGCACGTTGATTTTGGAGTTTAATTCCATCGATGTTAATCTCGTGATGCCTGGATATTGAGCTAGTATGTCGTGGTAGGATTGCGACATGTTGATGCTGCATATGGTAGGCACATTTGATACTCGTACCGGGACGTTTACTTGCAAGCTCGTAACACCGTCGATTAGTCTTTTGTTTTTCAGGTCGACGATGAGTTGGTGATGCTTGAGGAAGTCAGCTCCGAGTATTGGCTTCGAAACGTCAGCTACGATGAACTTCCATTTGTAAGGGCGTCGTAGATTAAAATCCAGAGATAGTGTTTTCTCGCCATACGTAGCTATAGTAGTGTTGTTCGCTGCGTATAGTTGAAATGGTAATGGCGTTGCTACTTGTCCCTTTCTTCTCGGTAGCACGGAAATGTTGGCTCCCGTGTCGACTAAGAAGGATAATTTCGTGTTTCTATCAGTGATAAACAGGCGGTGTGATTTGTCTAGAACGCCGGTGTCCGCCTCTGCCAACGTCCTGACTAGTTTTCCGCATTTTGCTTCTTGAATGAGCAAGGTGATGTGCAGCGTCTAGCTTGCTCTTTGAACCGTCGGTGATAATAGCAGAATGGTGATGGCGATGCTGATTGATTACGTGATCGCGATGTATGGCGGTGACGGGATGGGTAGCGGCTGTGACGATGGCGATGGTTGTCGTATTGTGGTCTCGCTTTTAACTCAGCTATTTCCAGCGATAGGTTTCTTATTTCGTTGATGAGGAACTGCGTATCGGGTTGCGGTGCGGATGGTGGAGGTGGTGGTGCGAGTAACTGCACGGCTGCGACTTCTGTTGTTGCAGTCTGCTCCATCATTTTATCGGCGAGTAGCGCGAGTTCTTCGAGCGCTGTCTTGGTGCTGAACGATTCGCTGACGGCAAGGACTGAGCGGACGTGTGATGGAAGGTGGTTGGTCCACATGAGACGTAGGGTGGAGTCGGGAACTTTGTCTCTGGCGAGGTTTCTCATGCGGCGGAGTAATTGGGTCGGCTTCATATCTCCGAGTTCCATGTCAGATAGCAGCTTCTGGAACTGGCGGCTATCAGATTCTTCATAGGCGGATATGAGCCTTTCTTTGATGGTTTTGAACTGGTCCGTCTCTGGTGGGTTGTACAGTAGATCCGCGATCTGCTCGATATCTTGTCGCTCCAGCTGTGCTATGACCATCTGGGCGAGCTGTGCTTGGCTTTTCTTGAGATCGTTGGTTGCGGCCTCGAAACTAATAAACCAGAGTCGTGGTTGATCGCGCCAGAATGGTGGAATGCGCATGTTGAGAGATATACCGGCAGCTTCGGTCTTCGTTACGGTGTGTGATGTCGACGGGCTTGACTCTTGTTCCGTTGGACAGGGGTCCGGCATCTTGAAATCGGTACGCAGTGATGATTCTTGACAGTTGATGAGGTTGAAATCTTTCTTCAGAACAGGTGTGTTTTGTTCGGGGTCACCACTTTGGAGGAATGTTGTAGGTTGATTGAAATAACACTCGGACTCCAGATTGTAATGAATGTGAAATGAGAATGAGAATGATCTTTATTTTAAAATGTTCCTACTTAAATACTATTTACAATTATAAGCTAATCAGTACAACTAAGGATATTACAAGAGAATTGACCAATCAAATCACAGCACACTGTTGTTCGTTTGTTCCGCACGTTGTCGCTGCAGACGCAGGCTCGTGCACAGGAACTCGCCGCTCGCTCGGCGCGCTGTAGTTATAAATATAGGTGACACACGCTGTGGTATCGGCATTCATTGAGGCGGCAGTGTCCAGCGAAGATAGGTGTATTATGCTCGTGCGCGTGGCTGAAGATGGGGCGAAGGCCTACAACGGTGTGTGGCGTCCGTAGTTCCTTTACAATATCTGTTCAGTGTTTCTTGTACAGAATGGTCAAAAACGTGCTGCGATCATAGTTCTTTTCAGAACTGTTGTTTTCCATATTTCTTTGAAGAGTGGTCAAGACGTGGTGGCTACAAAACCTTTGGACAGAAGTTCCATTGAAATATGTAAGAACGGTCAAAACAAATCGAACCTCCAAGGCGCGGTATGCAAACATTTTTCGAGCTCGCTTCACTCGCCCCTGATCCTAGTTTCTCTTAATTCTACAGCTTTTCTGCATAGTCAACAAAGCAACTCCTATTTATGTATGTATTGTCAAAAAAACCTCTCAGGGTTGAGGTGCTAAAAAATTTTGAGCAAGTTTCTCTTCATTCATAAAGTTTTTATAAGCTATTTCAATATAAATGGTGAGTAGATACTAACCTAACCTAACCTAACCAATCTAAGGTACAAAAAAAAATCGACATCGCATCGCTCGCTCTTGCATCTTAGTTTCTCTTCCTTCATCATCGATCACTAATAAAAAACTCCTTCATAAACCTTTCTACATGAGTCGACAAAGTATCAATAAGTCACGAAGCCTAGATTATCCGAGGTGCAAACAAAAATATATCGAGCTCACTACGCTCGCTCTTGCAATGAAGGGTATTATAAGAAATACAATTAAATCACTGCCAGCATCAGATATTCTAGAAATGAACCTGAGAGGATTTTAAAAAGTAGGTCCTACTTCAGTTAGCATTTTTCGTCTAGAAAAATTCATTTGACTAGGTTTATCTCATACTCATAAATTTTAGAAATTAAAATAAAACAAGTTCTACCCTATGCACTGTTTTTTGATAGGGGAGAGAATTGCTACAGGCCCCACGCTGGCTAATCCGGCACTGCACGTAACATCGTTATCGCTCTCATGTTTATTCGGAACGGCTTTTAGCGCGCTCAAATCGATTACAATCTAACTCGGAACGCACTGCAAATGTCAACAGTACATTGGCATTTTAGATTGCCGACGTCAACAAAACTGCACAAAATATCACAGAACGTTACGTTGTAGTATCACGATTAAAATTTTGAATTTCATAGCAAATGTAGTGAATTTTTGTGTCTGTGTATTTTATAACTGAAGCGACATCCTAAATCGGTAATATCATTGCTAAAATACGTTCATTTCTAACATTTTTATAGAATGGTGAAGGAATTAACCCGGTGATTAATATTTCAATTTTATGCACCCAGATATCTCCTATTTACAAACTCAAAATATCTACCTGAAATGATTTGTTGGTATCTGGCCAACAAAAAATATTCATGGTGTTGTAAGTACGTAGCTTCATTTTATCACTGTATTTTTAATCATTCTTCTCATAACTACTCCCACTTTTAATCAGTTTCTTTGACTTTACCACAATGACCGTAACCAGTTTATTCCACGTATTTGCGATTAAAATGTGATAACATACGACTTCTGAAAATACAAAATCAGTGTTCAGTGATATCAATAGTAAAATCAAATTAGTGTTGATATAATCACTTAGCTTATCGTAAATTCAAAGTAGAGTAAATAAATTGAATGTATGACAATATTTCCTTGTCAGGTTCCTATGAAGTCAACTGACACAACTCATGAGGCTTCAGTAAATACAGAGCCTGTTGTCAGTGAAGTAGCTCACGTAGCTGAGCCTGCTGAAGGTCCAGAAGAGCTTACAACTGCCGCCACGCAGTTAAGCACTACTGAAGACATGGACGGTGATGATAAAAAAGCACAATCATATGCACACAACAGAAGAGTAAATAATTATGGTAAACACAGTACATATATCCTATTCTAGACTCTCATGCCACTGCTTGGCAGAAGTCTATACCCTTAGTGAAGACACATTTGATAATTACATTTAAAAGCACATAATACAACATTAAACTCCTAGAATACTGGACGTAATGTGTATATTTTATGGTGATTCCAGGTTACATTAAATATGTAAGCTTGGTGGTATTAACATTGCAAAATGCAGTATTAGGTCTTAGTATGCGGTATGCCCGCATAAGAGATGTGGAAATGTTCTCATCAGCAGCTGGTAAGATTTACTTTTAAAGTTTTTATATTATTTTATGTTTTATTTTAAACAAAAAAAATATAAAATTCTGCAATATTTAGCAGAATTCATCAGTAACGGAACTGATAAGAGTTTTATGATAAGCCATGCTACACTACAACTATAACTAATTAATTGCTTTCTTAAATTTTCAGCTGTTTTAATGGCAGAAGTATTTAAACTAATTATATGTGTGTGCCTTGTGATGCAAGAGTCTGGTGGTGTTCAAAAAGGAGCAAGGTCTATGTACAATATAGTCATATTAAATGTCCGAGACACATTAAGAGTTTGTGTGCCATCATTTCTGTACATTGTACAGAACAATTTATTATACGTCTCCGCATCTAACTTAGATGCAGCTACTTACCAGGTAACTCTTAAAATCCACTAAAGTATATAATTGAAACTTTTAGAACACCTTATTAATAAATATGTAAAATATTAAATGGATGCATAGATGGAACCATCAACAGGTGGGTTTTGAAACGTGCCGCCTCGCTAGAAAGAATGTGAGGTTAGGGTTCTAGAGGTTTTCCTAAACTCTCCACAACAATTTTTTTTTGCCAGAATTGATTATTTTTAAGAAAAAGTATTTTTTTAAATTATGTTAAAAAAAACCACTTAGGTATTTACGGATGCAAGAACGAGCTTGGGACTTGGGGCAACCCAACTCTGACAGGTTAGGTTCGCTCGAGGCCTTCGTAGTTATTTTTATAAGTGAAAACTTCTTTAGGCGCGTTGAGCCGTTTTTGAGTGAATAAAAATCATGGAACTCGCGTCATCGTCACCGAACGGTTTCCATGAGCTATATGTATACTGTGTATACGATACAATTCACAAGTTACTTAATTTTCACTTCTATCGATAGATCCCAAAAACTGCCCTGCATGTTTTTTTTAATCACACAGAAATACCAGCCCCGTGACGCGAGGCGCCGTCGACTACGTCTTCAAAAGTTTTATATTTACCATGTAACATTCTTTTTTTAATTTGTCCTAGACTTTCGAGATGTTTGAGATTGACCTTGAAAATGTATCTACTGTGCCCCAAGTCCCGAGCTCGCTTCGCTCGCTCTTGCGTCCGTAAATAAGTAATTTTTTTACCTAAAAAGAATAATTTTCCTTAATTTTAAAAAAAATCTTTAACTAACAACGTCATGTAATACAAGTGGAGTTCTGATTAAAGATAAAGCTCTGGATGTATTAACTAATTAGGTACCGCAATTATGATAAGTATGAATTTAGTTACACTAACAAGTCTTAGGTCCGTATTACAGAACGTCAATCAAGACTCAAGCATTACTTAAAACTAGTTTCAACCAATCAAAAGGCTTTAAACGAGTTTTAAGTAATGCTTGAGTTTTGAGTGACGTTCTGTAATACGGGCCTTAGGCCCGTATTACAGAACCTCACTCAAGACTCAAGCATAACTTGAAACTAGTTTCAACCAATCAAAAGGCTTTAAACGAGAAGTAATGCTTGAGTTTTGAGTGAGGTTCTGTAATAAGGGCCTTAGGCCCATATTACAGAATCTCACTCAACACTCAAGCATTACTAGTTTCAACCAATCAAAAGGCTTTAAACGAGTTTTAAGTACCTTATGCTTGAGTTTTAAGTGAGGTTTTGTAATACGGGCCTTAGTCTAAATACTGACTACTGTTATTTTCAGGTGACATATCAATTAAAAATACTAACAACAGCATTTTTTGCTGTGCTTGTATTGAAAAGACATCTCAAGAAGTGGCAGTGGTTGGCATTAGCAATCTTAGCAGCAGGAGTAGCTCTGGTACAATTATCTTCCACGGAAAAAGCAAAGGTTACTAACCCACATTTACCAGAGCAATCCAAAATATTAGGATTTGGTGCAGCACTAGCAGCTTGTTTCTTATCTGGTTTTGCTGGAATATACTTTGAAAAAGTGCTTAAAGAATCAGACATATCTGTAAGTTTAAAATTAATTACTTATTTAGAACCAATGATATTATAAGTAAAAAGGTGTTACGTCTTTTTACTTATAATATCATTGTTTAGAACACTTATAACTGATCGATCATACACTTTACACTTCTCATCAGAAAAATCGAAACACCTTGCAAGTGTAGTTTTCTTTCATGTAGTTTTCACAGGTAGATAGAGATTAATTTGGAAGAGAATATAGGCGTTGTTTCATTAAAATCAGATGTTGCAAAAAAAAGTTATCGTCATACTTACTAGACGGTATTCTGTTCACGACACGTCAACACAGTTTCTGGGAGTAACCTAAAAAAAGTACTAGGCTTGCATGAATTCAAGATAGTAGGTATTACAATCATTAGTATTATCCCACTAATAGGAATTTGGGTGAACAAATCTATCTAATATATAAAATTCTCGTGTCACGGTGTTTGTTGCCAAACTCCTCCGAAACGGCTTGACCGATTTTTATGAAATTTTTTGTGTATATTTGGTAGGTATGAGAATAGGACGTAAACTATTTTTCGTACAGTACGACACAACTTAGATGTAGCATAGATTTGAAAATTTTCATTCATTCATTTCAATTTTACGAATGTATTTGGCTATAAGACTTTACAAGTTATTGCGTTTTCGAAAGATCATTTTCACCTGAAGCAGTAATAAAGATTGGTAATTTTGAAGGCGCACTCAGTTCGGATGGTGATCGGTTTTACGAATTTTGCCGATGCTACATCTAAGTTGTGTCGTACTGTACCCGTAAGTGACAAGGGTGGTCCACCCCAAGTTTTTTTTTTGTTGTAATTTTTTATTATTTGACATAAAAAAATACATACAACCCCAAATTTTCATCCTTCTACCACCAACCCCTATTTTTTAGTAGCAATATTAGTACTTTAATAATTTTCTACTCTTGGCGGTCGATAATTGATCAGTTATTCCCGTCAGGCGTCTACCGGTGTAGATAGGGTAGATAGGTAGGTAGGTCGGGCAGGGTAGGGTAGGTAGGTAGGTAGGTCGGGCAGGGTAGGTTAGGGAGGTAAGGCAAAGTAGCTAGGTCGGGCAGGGTAGGGTAATTTGGTAGGGCATGGTAGGTAGATAGGAAGATAGGTGAAGGTAGGTAGGTAGGTAGCTTGGTCAGGGTAGGGTAGGGAGGTAGGGCAGGGTAGGTAGGTAGGTCGGGCAGTATAGGGTAGGTAGGTAGGGCAGGGTAGGTAGATAGGTAGGTGCGCCGTGGATAAGTACTTACTGCTACCCGTGCGAAGCCGGGGAGGGCAGCTAGTACTTACATATAATAAAACAGTAGAATCCGGTGTCTGTCTGTTTGTTTGTTCGCGCACATCTCCAAAACTACTGAACGGATTTTCATGTAGTTTTCACAGGTAGACAGAGATTAATTAGGACAGAAACCATAAGCACAGAAGTGTTTCGATTTTTCTGATGAGAAGTGTATGTGGCCCTTGAATCTTGTATCCCTTTTTTCTACTGACACACCACTTACTGTGGTACTTAATTAAAAAACTTACTTATGTTAAAACAATACCATTGATTGCATTCAAATGTTTACTGGTAAACACTTGAATGCAGCCAAAGGTAGTGTTTACTATGCAATGTTTTAAATAACAAGACTATTTATTATTGAGAAAGGTACTCAACTCATATTTTAATTTTAATCAATCGGTATTCAATACCATATTAACATAACAAATAAACTAAACAGTTCATATGAAACAAAAGTTCTAGCTCAGGGCCAACCCGTCATTGTATGTAATCAAAAGCAATGTGATGTGTGTCTTGAATAAAACTTGTTGACTTGTTTCAGGTATGGATGAGAAATGTCCAATTGAGTTTACTATCATTGCCATTTGGGGCCATCACTTATCTTATAAATGAAGGAACTCAAAATAATTTGCTAAAAGGCTTTGATGGTTTTGTTTGGTATCTAGTCCTATTGCAAGCGGCAGGCGGCCTCATAGTTGCTGTGGTCGTCAAATACGCAGATAATATACTAAAGGGTTTCGCAACTTCTGTTGCAATCATCATATCCTGTATAGCGTCCATATACATATTTGACTTCAACTTAACTGTACAGTTCGCAATTGGCACAATGTTCGTAATTGTTTCAATTTTCCTGTATGGTTATGTACCTAAGAAACCCGAGCCTCGGACATCTTTAAGTGTATGATCATTTCTATGATATAGGTTTAAGTATTCTTTATAAGTGTCCTTTTGATTTCACTTTATAACCTCTATCTCTTTTTAAATGCTTGCCTTAGGAGTGGGCGATACAAATCGTATACAGATACAATATCTATGTATCGGTACAATATCGAATACCTATATATCGGACGGCACTGAATCTATATATCAGGTATTCGCGTACCTCATGCGTTGATATTGGTATGATGAGTCAAAACACCACACAATATCGGTATCGCACTATGATATTCGGTTCAAACCGATATTGTGATTCGGGTAATCGGGTACGCGACGATTGCTCGATGCGCGCGGGAAGAGCGGAAGAGAGAGAGAGAGAGATACGTAGACGTACAAATTTTAAACACTATTTACAGGAACATAGAGTTTAATACCGAATACTGATTAATATTTTAAAATGATAAACATACATCTGAAAAACCGAAACGACTGTACTATTTTCATTTTAGAGTGCCATATTATCAACAGTATCAACGCTACACAAAAAATACATTCATGATTTCGTTTGAATATATACAGTTACAAATAAAATACAATGATATACATATATATCTAACAAAACCGAAACCTAAAAATCACAGTACCTACCTATCTTATTTCGTTTCAGAGTTCCACACAGATTCAGCCAATATATAGATATTGAAATATATAGATGCGATATCCGATATTCAAAACCGATACATAGGTACGATTTGATACAGAGTAAAACCGATATTACCCATGCCTAGCTTGCCTATATCCATAAAGTGCCTGCTACACTGTTGCCCACTGCATCCCCAACAGAGGTGACTTTGGCTGGCGACCGCCAAAGTTGTTTCAACATCTAGTCGTTAGCCATCATCTACACGGTTGTAAACCACCAAGGTCACCTATGTTGAGACGCAGTGGTTGGCGACCGTGTAGCAGGCGTTTTAATCTTTCAAATAAATAATCATAAAGTATTAACAGGGTATTATAAAGTGAACCTCAGAAGTTCTCAAAATGTTAGTACTTAGTAATAGTTAAAACACTTACAACATAAAAAGAAGGAAGCCAATAATTAACTTACTTTTATCAGGCAATTATTAGTTATCACCAGTACGGTACCCAATTTGCGGCTAATTAGGTTAGGCAAATGTATTTTTAATACTTCCTTATTACGTGACGAAACTTTCATGTTGTACTTATGCATACCTAATAGTGATCTATTCAATAGAGGACATGATCGGCAGTGGATCCACTTGCTCATATTCTGACAATGAATACTAACTTATTTTCATGAGAAACAAATTATGTTACTTAATAGAATTTATTATTTTATTAAGTTTATAGATGTAATAAACTTATGATCAATTTGATTAATAATAATTAGCAATTTAAATACTTTGGTACATTATAATAATAATAATTGATTTTTATCAAGAATATGACATGTTATGCTAGTTATGTTTTATCAAATGTCGTAAGGCATTTAAAATAATATTTTGTTAAGGTAAGTACATAATGAAATAAGAACTAAAAGTAGAATCTATGCTATTTTATATTTTTAATTTAATCATGTTAATAAATGATATACAACTTAATATGAATTTATAATCTTTCTCTTCCTCATTTGTTCCAGCCAATTATCAAGTTGTTGTTCTGGTGTTTGTGGATTTCTCTTATAATAGTCTACAGGTGGTTTTCCCTCTTCCAATCTTACAAAATAATGACTGTACTGGTATCTTACTTCTCCCATGCGACCCCTGGCATGTCTTCTAATTCCTTTTATCACCATTCCTTGACCGGCAAAGGATTCAGCTGAAACAGG
Organism: Conistra vaccinii; assembly: GCA_948150665.1. NCBI lineage: Eukaryota > Metazoa > Arthropoda > Insecta > Lepidoptera > Noctuidae > Conistra > Conistra vaccinii. Next base: position 13,639,862 of record OX411324.1, on the reverse strand, counting down.
AATTGAGTGTTGATTAGTACCTACAAATGTTTGTTATAATACATGTTTTATGGGAACATACTGATTTTGTAACAAAAACTACAAGGGTGTTTTCTTAACTCTAGTCCTGGTAGCTTAGTGTTTTACTAACAAAAATGGTTCCCATGTAGTACCAAATAAAACAAATTTGATTTATTTTAGTGCGTCTTGTACAATGCACATTGTACTCTTAACCTGAAGGGTGTTTAGAAAACAGTAGTAAGTACTTACCAACCCACAAATTGCTCCTAAATTCAACATTGTGTTCTTTCACAGCAAGGTCTTGAGCTTCGAGTATGGCTTCTTTAACAAATATTGCTCCTTTTTTGTTTACAAAGCTGAGTTGTTTCACAGCCTCATCTACTGTCATTCCTCTGATGAAACTGGCAATGTACCACAGTTTTTCAGGACTGTATTTTATATTGGTCTTCTGAAGACATACAAACTGAAAATTAAATTATATTATTTAATTATTGTGTGGGCTATTTTATATAATTACCAATAAATATGATTTTTTTTTTTTTATGATACTTCTGTGTGCACACTAATTTCCCATTCATTTGAAAAGACAAACATGTTTGTTTTAACACATTTTTTTATATTTTCAGAAAGAAGTTAAAGTTGGTGAAGACATTGAGGAGGATCTTCAATACTGACTCGAAGCATGTTAAATGTTGTAAATAAAAGATTATTTACAGAGCATACCTGCTAAAATATTATTTTTGTATTCTCTATTGCAATGTAGATCACCAACCAGAATCAGAATATTTATGTACAATTGATGATTAGGTAGGTACCTAGCTTAAGTGGGTGGAATATTTGTTAAATATTTGTATCATGTTCATCAAAAGTAATAAATTTTACAGATGATAATTTATGGATTGAGACAACTTCAGCTATTTAGTTTTAAGTGGCAATATTAACTGTGGACTGATAGCGATTAAGCAAATCCGTAAACAGGCTACACCTAGATGTTAAGAATAAGTGGTAACTTACAGCTGGTCTTGGTTCTTCATCGATGGACTGTGGAGGGTATATTTTTTTATTATGCCTTAAAAATCTTTTCGGTGTATTATCTGTTTTCGACCATGCTAAAGCTAAAGAACTGGTGTGTATGTTCTTCAACTGATTCATTATAACATTTGTAAGACAGATGTTTTTGAATAATTTATTCATATTAGAAAAGGTTCGAATTTAATTATACCAGGACTTATAAGTTAATATGTAAAGTGTTTTTAGCTAAATTATAACCTAAATTATAACTTGTCAGTCAGTGTCATTTTCTTTTTTTTCTTTTCTTTTGGAAGTGTCAAGTCAAAGTGTCACATTCACTAAACTATAAGCACACACAAGGTCAGGACTCCGACCATGGAATTAGTAAATACTGTATAGTACAGACGCCAGCACATCAAGTTAGTAAAATCTGTTTCTTTTTCAACTTTAGATTTTCAACTTTATAACTAAAGAACAAGGTTCAATGTTAATTACGAAAATATGACAGATTGGTGTAGGTTGATGTGCTGGCGTCTGTATATTTATGTAGTACAACTGGGGTGTCGTACCTACTTTCGTATTAAACTCAGTACCTAAAGTGGGTGATGGACGTGCGAAAGCGGTTTTTAAGATTGCGAACTTACTTGGCACGCCGTCGATGAAACACGTGAAGCTTGCTCTTACTGTATCGCGATGTTATCGAATTTTCTTAACCAACATTACACAAATGGTGACTCGCGACTCGCGGCGATGACAGACATACGAAAGTACGAGCCAAGGCAGGTTACAAGCAAAATTTCAAAAAAATCATGCCGACTGGGAGCTTTACTGGCGTGCGCCGCGTAAGCCGTTAGAGATAAATCAAATTTATGTTCTAGAGTATTGTATATCTTAACAAATTCAACAAAAAAGTCCGCGATGGCATATGTCTATCTTCTAAGGATGACCCACAGTAACCATTTTTATCTTTCAAAATTTTATAAAATTTTCGTTGTTATTTCCGGAGCTATTTTGACCGGTATCATATTAATCCTTATCCAATAAAATATGTTATTTAAATAGGGCATTAAATTTCGATTAAAATATGCCTTTACATCATATCATTTAAATGAATAGTTTAAGAGATATCTCAGTTTCAAAATTACGCGTAACAAAATAATTATGGTTGACGGCAACCCGGCGCAGTAGGCTACCACTGCGTCCGCTGAAAGTTAGTCAATGACCTTTTCCTTGGCTATTAGGTATGTATTCCCGGTAGAACGTTCCCGTGGGATATTTTGCGACATCCACGCGGGCGAAGCCGCGGGTAAAAGCTAGTTACTTCATAAAAATATGATGCGCGATTAAAATAGATGTGTATTTAAAGAATTAGAATCATTTCTTTAGTATGTACACCATAAAAAGCACAGATATAAATGTTAGAAATTTTACGGTGACACAATGGGCGGTCTTATCGCATAGAAACAAATATAAGGAATACTTTTTATAAAGCTATGGTTTCCTAAAAAAACGCGGTGGCTGCACTTGACGGCCACAGTGACGGCTGCCATAACAATGATGACAGCGGCAAAGATTTATATCGTTAGATTTGTCTTATCGCTTCAAAAGCATGGACTTATCGGGTCTCTCGCCAGTAGCGACGAGCGCGCGGCGATACGATGACGTTTCGCTCGCATTCAGCCACTCGTCGCATCGCTGCAATTCTCTCGCTCGTGGAGACGGTCTCCAAGAGAATATATAGAAATACGTGGCACGACCATAATATCGCCGCGATTATCTCGCTCGTGGAGGCGGGCCCTTACGGCTCGGCGACCTTACTCGCCCGTGTGTCATACTAAGTGCGGACCGTGGCACTGTCGCCGCGGAGCGCGGAGAGCGTGCTATCTTAACTCAGGCGTCCCCCGTCAAACATGGCGATTCCGTTAGGAGTCGCGACGATACGCTGGCGGAATAATCCTCGTTCGTGGAGATTACCCGACGTAGAAACGCGGATCCGTTGCGATTCTCTCGCTCGTGGGTGCGGCCCCTAAGTACGCGGACTTGCTCGCACGTCTATCACCCCTTTAAGGTTTGAAATTTTGCTGGTAGCCCGCATTGGTTCGTAATTTCGTACGTCTGTCATCACCGCGAGCCGCGAGCCGTCATTTTGATGCGACGTTTGTGTAATGTATGCTTAGTTTGGTTCAGAAAATTCGAAAACATCACGATATAGTGTGAGCAAGCTTCACGTCTGTCACCGACGACGGCGAGCCGAGTAAGTTGGCGAACGGTCCAAGTTCGGATGTCTTATCACCCACTTTCGAGAGTGAAGGCCTGTGAGGCTGTGACAATCACGTTACACATAACATCAATCAAGCCTGTATTCATGCAGAGGTGAATATTACTGTGTGTTTGCACTGGCGAAACATTCCCAACAAAACATGTTGGGATCTCGATTTTCTGTCAATTTTCCATACAATGTTTGACAGGAACTAGAGATTTCAACATGTTTTGTCTTGATGTTTCGCCAGTGCAAACGCACAGTTACACCCACATTTTCCGTGCACAGAGAAATCCTGAAAAAAGGCCTACAATATTTAGATATTATTGGTTCCGGATATTTTTTAAATTAGAATATCCATTGGACTCAAACGCCTGCTACACGGTCGCCAACCGCGTCCCGACAGAGGTGACCTTGGTGGTTTACAACCGTGTAGATGATAGTTTACAACCAAACGTTTAACAACTTTGCCGGTTGCCAACCAAGGTCACCTCTGTCGGGGACGCGGTTGGCAACCGTGTAGCAAGCGTTTAAAGAGTGAAACAGTCCAAACCGGATATTAGCCCATAAACCAAAGTTGGGAGTGTTGGGACACCGTGTGCCATCGGGGCTTTGCACCCGGTACGGTTGTCGGGGACACCGGTGTCCCATAGGGGCTTTAAACAACCTTATGGAAAAGTTTATAATGAGCAAATCTAACTTAGAAGATGTATTAATAAATTGATTAGCCGCAAATCATATTTAACTAAACGTACAACCTTATACTGACCTGCAAAACGAAAAAATATAATAATTTCGCGGGCTGCCTTTACGCTTTTGCCAAAATACAGTTATTCAGCTGCATCCGGTCAGATTGGAAATCGTCTCAACGTAGTTGGGATAAGGGTAGGCTGTGGGCTAGGCAAATGAGATGATGATAATTATTTATTACAACTTTGTAACAGCTACTTATTCACAACCATTCGATACACTTCCATGCCGAATCGAACATCAAACAATGATATCCAGGGAATCCTCTGAGCGCTGTTCACAAATCCGAAACCGAAAATTTTGATATCTACGGGTGATAGACGTGCGAGCAAGTACGCGGTCTTATAGCCCGGCGACCTTACTCGCCCGGGTGTCACCTCATCATCATCATCATCAGCCTATTAAAGTTACCACTGCTGGGAGGCCTCCTCTCTGTGAGAGGGAGTGGGCTGTAATCTACCACGCGGGCCCAGTGCGGGTTGTTAGATGTCACATGTCTTCGAATTTTTGGTTCTAAGACATGCCGGTTTCCTCACGATGTTTTCCTTCACCGTTTTGAGAGTAGTGGTGATGAAATTATTTACACAAAGTAAAGCGCCTGCTTGGGTTCGAACCCACGACCTACAACTCGTAAGTCGGGGCCGTTACCACTGGGCCACCACTACTCCTACGCGTGTGTCACCAACGCGCACTTTAATACCGCTGAGTATGATCGCCGGCGATCTTAGAGCATTTAACATAATGCTCTAAGTCCCGGCGAGCCAACGGGTTAGAAATTTTGCTCGTAGCCCGCCTTGGTTCGTAGTTTCTTACGTATGTCATCTCCGCGAGTCGCAAGCGCAACCCAGCAATTTGTTTCGTCATTTGTGTAATTTTTCATCACACCTATTCGAAAAACGACAATTGCCTATAGAGGATAGCGGGAGCAAAATTCAACTTTGCTCCCTAGGGAGTTTGAGGTTTCTCTCTTCTGATTGGTCCTCTGCGAGCTTTTGATAGCGTAGTTAGGTTGAAGGCGCTCGTGTGAAGGTTTAATGTAAAAAAAATCGAGTAAGTAACTTTTTATTTTTCTCATAGGTAGTGATGAAAAATAGTGTGTATCACTCTGGGACAAAATATTTTGTTCTCGGACGGCATATTATATTGAATTCCTCGCTAAGCTCAGGATTCTACTTTAGAATCCTTCGCTTAGCTCTGAATTCAAAATAACGCCCTGGAAGAACAAAATATTACTTTGTCCCCTTGTAACACATACTATTTGTTTAGTTTGGTTCTGAAAAGTTGAAAACATCGCGATACAGTGTGAGAAATCTTCACGTGTATCACCGACGGCGATACAATTATGTAGGTACGCCTGTCTATCACCCACTTTAAACGAAATAGACGACCGATAGTATTGGATTGAGATAGAAAATTGGCGTATATACTATTCCGACAGAAGTAGGTCACAATATAAAACTTTAAGGGGGATGCGCCAAGGTAGCCCGCGAAATTCAAATTTTCTTACGTTTTTTGCAATTTGCAGGTCAATTTCAGGTTGTATGTTGATCTAAATATGATTCGCAGTCGTATCAAATGTTTATTTATAGAATTATAATCATAAAATTCATCAATACAACTCTCTAAGTTCATGTAATTGTATTGAATGACTAATTCATGAAATCATGACATTTGACACCTTTGCTGAAGTTGTATTGCTAATTCTAATGATTATAATTCTGTAAAGCCATATTTGTTACGGTCGCGAATCATATTGGAACGAAGTTCCCTTTCGCGCGTTGCGAAAGGGGGCTAGACGGAAAAAATTAAGACCAAAAGTTGTAACGACACTTTTTTTGGTTTTATAATTGAGAGCCATCAAGTATAGATTTCTAGCCTTGTTAAAAATTATACTAGATGGCTCTGTATTAATATATAACTATGCAGCTAAAAGAACTTCGTTCCCACCGGCAGGCCCGCCGCTAGCTGTTTCGTCGCCCGCGTGCAAAACCGAGTATGCCGCCCTACGACTAAGTACTTACTCTGAGTTTTGTCAAATAAAGGATAAAATTAATGTTTTTTCATTATGATGGGGAAAAAGAAAAACAACATAACGAAGATAAACATTTATTTCAATTAAGTAGGTACTTATCATTTTTTTTACTGATGTATAAAACTATATAGGTAGGTACTTAAATATTTATCTACAAAAATTTAACTCTTCTTGCCTTTACATTTGCGAAATCTTCTATCAATTTTCTTGTATCCAAACTGTATAAAGTTTCATGTTCAATTGAAACTATAGCTAAATAACTTAGTCTTTGCTGGAGCATTGTTGATCTTATACAACGTGAAATTTGAATCACAGTTTTGCTAGAACAAACGTTGTTCAGACCATGGTCTACTACCATTCTATAACAATCAATTTAAAAAAAAACTTCAATGGTATTTGAAGAAACACAAAAAAAGACTGATTTATTTATTAAAATTTCGGCCCGCATTGGCCGGACATCCTTGTAGTCCATGTGGACTCCTCATAACTCTTTTGAATGCTATTTTGCTACCGCGATGAGTCCTTAGATGTTACGGTTAATGTTTGAACACGTTTGAGCAACATAAGACTTATTTGAGAACGCCTAGTTTAGTTTGTTTTAATAACATATTGGATGCTATAGAATTATAGTAGACCATGGTCTGAACAACGTTTGTTCTAGCAAAACTGTGATTCAAATTTCACGTTGTATAGTTTTTGATAATTTTTAATTTTGAAAAGGATCTTTCACCAGATGCAACTGAAACCGGCAGTGTTAGTAAGATTCTTAGCGCTATTGCTGTGTTCGGAAATGTTGAAATTAAGTCATTGGTAAAAAGATATTGTAATATGGCTTGTGGATCATTACATTGGTTTTCTGCAAAATGCAACTTTAATGCAATGATTTCTCTTAATAAATCAATACCGTCAATGTCTGATTCACTATAATCAGCTCCCATACAAAACTTTAGAGATATCGTAGTTTTAATCTCAAGTGGTCACGCTTCTGGGTGGTCCCCTGAGGGGCTAACAGATGCGCTTTGACGGATCCGCGTGATGACGCTGACCAGCACCCTAATTACGTAATGCATATTCAATTTTAAATTGAAACCAATTGAAAAAGATTGCCAGTCCATTGCTTCATAAGTTCGACAAAAATAATCTGCTCAATTTTTTTGTCGTCGATCGTGCGTTGCGTAATTGGGGGGCTGGGCTTGACCGACGAGAGGACACTGTTCGAATGCGTAATGCGTATAAGCTTAGGTACTTAACCTGCCAATTGAGAAGGAAGCTCAAAGGGGATTCCCCTAACATCGCCAGTCTTGTTTTTCATAGAGTGACGGACGGACGACGTTTGCTATTGTTGCATCTTAATTTTAACGGGTGCCAATAGATGGCGGTGTTATCGTCATTCGGTCGGATTTTTTTCTATGCTATGACATTGATATTATACTTATGGTGGGTTGGGTATTATGACAATGACTTGAATTACGTGATGAGTCGCACGATTTGCCGCCCCCTGGTTGTGCCGCCCTTGTGCGGTGCACGCTTTGCACGCCCGCTTACGGCGGCCCTGCCCACCGGGTGTCCCACGACACCTCCCGACATTTTTTAATCAACATACAACAACCTGACACTGAGCTTCAAATTGCAAAAAACGTAAGAAAATTTTTATTTCGCGGGCTACCTTGGCGCATCCCTTTATAGAGGGGCATCCTAAAAGTTGGCAACGTCGTAAATAGCTGTCAAATATTTACCTGTTTCGAATAATTTGGAAATAATACTGTATGGAAATAAGAAATGTGGCTAACTAATTAACTAGAATATTAATAATGAATTGCAATTATAACATTGAATTTGATGTTGTAACCGTTTTAGATGAAAAAAAGGCATTTGGAAAGTTTCCAAATAGTTTTTTACATCTTAAACGAACTATTCGGTGTTACGATATTAATTATTGCCTTTCATATTCAATATTCTAGTTCGATAATTAGCCACATTTTATTTCCTTATTTGACATCCATTTGCGACGTTGCCAACTTTCAGAATAAACCATAATATACCCTCGTGCATTCTGAAAGTAGTGAACGTTGCAAATAGATGTCTATGAAATGCATTAATTAAATATCGTAAAATCGATTATTTGGTTTTAGATGTAAAAAAAGTATTTGGAAACTTTTCAAATGCGTTCATTGAAGTGATAACTTTTTATGGGAGGCTGACTGGGATGAGATGCGGCATTTCTTTGCATCATACCCATGGCGGCAATCCTGCTTCTCTTCGCGCAACCCTTCCGACTGCGCTGACGCAATTGTTGACGTGATACGTCAGGGAATGGAATATTTTATCCCAATCTCTGACGTCCCACTGGGTTGCGAGGCTCAGCCCTGGTATAACGCGTTTTGTGCGCAAGCCGATTTCCGCAAGGAACAGGCATACCGGGTCTGGGCTTCGGCCCGCAGTGACAGGTCCGATAGTCAGGGTGCTCGCGTAATAAAAGAGCTTTCAGTTTTGTCGCCAAGGATTGCACACGGGTGTTGCGAAGGGCGCGTTTCGACCATATTGGACGAATTGGGGCCAAGTTGGCGTCCTTCGGGTAACAAGGAGTTCTGGTCCCTGTCTAAATCGGTCGAGTCGAACTTTTGCCGTCCTTTACTGCTTCCTATGCTGAAGTCTGATGGAACGCTGGCTCATACCGCGCAGGAGAAGGCAAACCTATTAGCTTCCTTCTTTGCCGAAAATTCAAGCAATAGATCAATATATAGATTCAGCCTCTAAAATACCACCTATCATACATCACTGTGGCTCCGCAATGACGGAGATCTCAATCCACCTAAAAGAGGTCCGTAAGGCCTTTCTCAGTCTGGACGTGAATAAAGCCAGCGGACCTGACGGAATACCAGCAAGAGTCCTGAAGAGCTCTGCTCCAGAGTTGTGTCCTGTCTTGACGCGCTTGTATCGCCTCTCTAAAAACCGGAGTAGTGCCGAAGTCCTGGAAGCTTGCTAATGTGCAGCCTGTCCCCAAAAAGGGTAACCGTGCCGTTCCTGTCAACTATAAACCAATCGCCATAACCTCCATACTGTGCAAAGTGATGGAAAGGGTGTTAAACAATAAGCTGCTACCATACCTGCGGGGCTAGCACAAGCGTACTCAAGACGTTTGTGACAAGACAAGATAAATTTTATCATGTCTTAATTTTTTTCTTAAATGCTAGCACGGGTCAGCCATGTGATAAAATCTCCGACATGCCTTTCTTGTTGCTAACTTCATAGTGTTACACATACACAGTATTTTTTTTTTTTCTATGATCATTTGAATATACGACCAAATAAAATAATACGTTTTCATAGTGCAGGTTCTTAAGTTTTACAACTTCAAAATTTTGTTGTGATTTAATTAATTTTTCACGTACGGACGACAGTCATATGTGGCATTTGTGACAAAATTGGTGCGCCGGCCCATAGTAACAATTATGACATATTGAATCCCAAATAAACGTCAAGAAGTAATGTCACATGTCAAGAGATTATCTCACGCGCCGCCGCGCGCCGCGCTAGCCCAAATTGTGATAAAATGTGTGACTCAAGCTATCTCACAGTAGGCCATGCTCGCTGCGCTGGAAGACAATGAGCTCCTCAGTGACCGCCAGTATGGCTTTCGTTGTGGTCGGTCAACTGGGGATCTTCTTGTGCATGTTTCGTATTCCCGGGGCGAGGCCATTGCGAGACACGGCGAAGCTCTTGCTGTTTCGCTTGATATCTCAAAGGCTTTTGACAGGGTCTGGCATGCTAGTCTTTTGGGTAAACTACCCGCATTCGGCATTTCTGCTGATTTTTGTAACTGGATTCTGATGATGGAATCCATGACAAATTGAGGAAACTCCTCAAATATTATAGGCATACACATAACGGTTTTAGTATTTTCAGCACAAGTTTTTACCCGACTGCCCCAGAAGGAGGGTAATGTTTTTTTTTCGAGAGTATGTATTATGTATGTCTATTTCTTTGGCACGCTCTGTAGCCTAAACGGCTTGATGGATTTTAACATAATGAGGTGTCGTTAGATTCGTCTTAATTGTGGGAGTGTCATAGGCTATAATATATATATTATATTGCATCTGGAAATACGAAAAAAAAGGGAGGGGAAGGTTTTTTTTTAAAATATATTATAACAATATTGGTATCAAATAAAAGCTAGTAATGAGTCAATTCCAAATTTAGATAAATTAATAAAACTAAAAAGCTTGCAATAAAGAAAATTATTCAAAAAACAAAAAACCCGACTGCAAAAACACATATCTGAAAAGAGAAAAACAAGCATTTTAGTCTATAGAATTTTGGTATCGCAGGCGGGGACAAAAAAAACTTACACCATATTTCCGGTTATTAATTTGTCCCCGATGTGTGATAAGTATTTCACGGGTGGCGTCATTTATGAACCGATTTAGAACATTATTTTCTTATTTGAAAGGTATACTTCCAGATTGGTCCTATTTTTATCGAAATTCAGTTCTGATGATGGAATCCATGACGACTTGAAGGAACTCCTCAAAAAAAGGAGGAGGTTTCTCAATTCGACCGTACTATGCGGTACTATGCGAGCCAACTAAGAATGCGCCTCATGCGCCTGTCAAGACGCCATTTTATTGCCATTTTGACAGTTTTGCAGTACTATATCTGTCAGGAACGGTCAGGAAAGTACTGCTATCGTGTGAAGTTGGCAACAAGCGCGATCCCATTCTTAGTTGGCTCGCATAATATATTTTTTATGTGTGTTCGCGGATAACTTGTCGTGAACCGATTTTGATGATTCTTCTTTTGTTGGAAAGGAGATATCCCAAGGGTACCATGATAAGGAAACCAGGATCTAATGATGGCATCCCAGAGAACTCGAGGGGAACCTTCAAAAATCGTAGTGGCGACTAGTGCGGTTGTTAATTTTGTAAGTATTTTAAAGCACTACTATTTCATGAAGATCTGGAGTCAATCTGATGATGGAACCGAAAGACAGTCGAGGGAACTCCTCAACGATTTACAGCAATTACCTGGTGTTTGGGCTTGATTAATTTGTATTAATGAGAACTTTACACCTAAAAAAAAAAAAAAAACTATTTATTTCATTAAAAAAAATTAAATTTTTTTTGACGTTACAATAACGCTCAATCTTTTTTATGAAGATTATCTCAAAAAAAAATATGCGTCACAAGCACAGACTACAATTATTACAACTCACGTAGTGGACCCACCCGTAGGCCCCTCCTCCATTCTAAACTTTTGCACGGTAAAGTATGCTTTTAAAATGTTTTTAATTTGTCGAGCTTTTTTATTTTCTAGTTTTATAGCAATGTTTTTTGGACCTAGATGGGTTGTGACTGTCATTAGTGGTCTGATGATGAAGACGAAGGACAGTCAAGGGAACTCTTCAACGTTTTACAGTAGGTACCTCCTACCTTGTTTATGGACTTATTTTATGCTGGTATTCGAATTTGTGTGGGGTAGATAAGTATCACAACTAACAAAAAAAAAAAACAACCGACTTCCTAAAAATTGCGTAGCTGGTAGTGGTAACTGTGCGTTTGCACTGGCGAAACATCACGACAAAACATGTTGAAATCTCTAATTACTGTCAAACATTGTATGGCAAATTGACAGAAAATAGAGATCCCAACATGTTTTGTTGGGAATGTTTCGCCAGTGCAAACGCACAGTAAGTATTCGAATTTGTTTGTGGTAGGTACCACAACTAAAAAGTGAACAATAAAAACTTTTAACAAAAAAAACAACCGACTTCCAAAAAAAACACTACAAAGTGAAAAATAACTTTAATTTCGGAAGTCGGTGGCATAAAACGAAAATTCAAAACCAATGACACCGACCTTCAAAATTAAAGTTATTTTTCACTTTGTAGTGTTTTTTTAGAATTCGGTTGTCTTTTTTGTTTTAAATAAATAGACTTGACCACAAGAATTAACTAAGGTCATTCGAGTTAGTGAGAGCGCTATCATCAAAATTATAAATTTTAAAAAGCCCTATTGTCAAATAGCAAAAAAAAAGAAAACTAAAGTAGGGCCGTAATCGCTCACAGCCGCTCATAGCACTGTCATCAATATTTAGCGTTCCACGATTATGACAGCTGAGGGCTGTCAATAATTCGGAACGCTCGTGATCGCGCTCATAGTGATCTCTCAAATGTCAAAACTTTCTTAGCATATTTCTTTGTGTACATACCACACATTTCTCTTATTCTTCGATTAGGTGACGAACGACTGCCAGAAGCACAATTTCGAAAATGCCACGTTAGTCTAAAGATATGATGCGACTCAAAACAAAAACAGCACAACTCTCAATTTTGACAGCGCTCACGGTGATATCAGTAAAAGGCATGGTCGGCGTTATCGCAAGATGGCGCATGTCATGACGTCATCAATCACGATTCACGGAACATCGTTATCGCGCTCACGCTTATTCGGAACGGTTTTTAACGTGCTCAAATCGATGACAGTCTAACTCGGAACGCACTGCATGACGTCATCGATGACGATTAACGGAACATCGATATCGCGCTCACGCTAAAGCGCAGGCCACACCGCCAGCTAGCGGGCGGGCGGGCAAACATCGTTTCACCTCTTTACATACTTCGGTTCACACCGCGAGCTAAATATTTCGCGCAGTTTGTATAGTTTCCTTCGTTCGCTTCGCCCGCTCCGCCCGCTAAGCTGGCGGTATGGCCTGCGCTTTATTCGGAACGGCTTTTAGCCGGCTCAAATCGATGACAGTCTAACTCGGAACGCACTGTGGCAGTTAAAGAGTTTGACATCGACACGCGACAAAGGTACTGTCAGCTTGTTTGTCAGGCTCAGATTCTGTCTGTTTCGGTCTCCTGTCTTGTCTGTGATTTTTATCTCTCGTCTCGGTAGCGTTAACACACGGTAAAGCCCACGATAAAACAAACATATGAATTTATTATAATTCATGCTCTCTTCGTGCCTGTATCGTATGAGACTCGAAAATGAGAGGACATATGCAATTTGTTCACAATCATAGCTGAACGCAATGTTTTTTTTTTTCGACTCATCTCAGTCAAGAATCGAAGTATAAATAACTCAAAAAATGTGTGATATCTACATAGCGGTTGTATGTTCTTCGAACATGAACCGTAGTATGGAAGCTCACGCATTTCTGGCAAAGAAAGGCTTTAAAGTTAAGTCTTATGGCACTGGAGAAAAGGTTAAGTTACCAGGTTCTTCTGCAGATCGCCCCAATTGTTACGAATTTGGGGTTCCCTATGACGACATTTACAATGATTTATTGGAAAAGGATAAAGTATACTATACACAAAACGGTATACTACATATGTTAGACCGAAACAGAAGAATTAAACCCAGTCCAGAGAAGTTCCAGATATCTACTGAGTTATTCGACGTCATAATAACATGTGAGGAAAGAGTATATGATCAAGTTATAGAATGGTTTGGTTCAAAGAGATCGGTTTACAACCAACCCGTCCATGTTGTTAACATGGATATTCAAGATAACCATGAAGAAGCTACCATTGGTGCATTTTTAATAAGTGACATGGTCACGAAGATGGCTCAAAGTGATGATTTAGATAATGATATTGATGAACTATTGCATGAGTTTGAAGGAAAGTGTCACCGGCCAATTCTTAATTGTATTATGTTCTATTAAGATACTGTAACCAGATATTAGCCAAACTAAAAAGAAAAACTGATGCTTCCAATATCTGAATATTTTATAATGATTATTATGACCCTATTCTTATTCCTTAACATCTTACAAAATGTCTACTGAAAAGATAATAAACAAGAATCAGAAGAATGCCTTCTCTCACATTTACACAATGTTGACAGAATCCGGTCAAGTTACTAAATAGAGCCGGTTGCCGCGCGCTTCCTTTTAGCGTGGGTCAAATTATATTGCGATAAGCTGTGCGTAAAAATAAAAATATTCCTGTGTGTGGCCATACATAGATCTATGTGAGACACAAAATACATTTTCTTTTATGAATAGGTATTAAACTAGGTACTGTTTTTTTTTTCATGTATATGACATGTTGCAAGAAGTTTTTAAGGTCAATATTGTTTTAAATTAGTAGACAACAAGTTGATGCTAGTTTAAATACTAAACCAATGTCCGTGACCAATTACCATATTGTTTATAAAACAATTTCGACCTTAAAACAGGCACTAATGTTAACTATATTTATATACATTTAGCATAGTGAACTAAATATAATTTTAAGTTCCACTGATGAAGACTAATAATGTCCATAATATTCGTAATGAATTTATTCTGTATGTATAAAGACGGTGTTTTGATTTTTATAAAAAGAGAAAATATTTTTAATTTTTGTTTTATTTATGGTTGATACTTGTATTTCACTTTAAAAGAATACAATTATTCACTTTTATGAGGAAAACCATAATAATAGAAATTATAGTGCACAAGCATTATTTAAATATTATGCAGACCTTTTTATATACTTAGGTAATTTTAACATATCTCCTGAAGAAAATACCGGTAAAGTTAATCCTTATCAGTGGGCGACACGTTATAAACAATGTGGTAAGGGTAACATAATCCTCGCCCCCGTCTGCATTTCGGCTACGGCAGGTGGTCAGTCTTATCAAAGACTAGTCCCAAAGGCGCGAAGGATAATAAATTATTACACAAAATAATGTGTCCGCGCCAGGCGCGGTCCTAAGGGGGGTCCTGGGACTCCTGGGGGTCATGATAGCGTTGCCGGAGAGTAATATTCCGAAGTATTCCCGTCGAATTATTCGCGAAACATTCGGAAGTATTGAGTAATATTCGGAATAATTCGTCAAGAGTTATTTTAATAAGTATGTTTCTTTTCCGTAAGTAAATCGTAAAGCAAAAACATTTTTACGAAGTAAATTAAACTGAAAGAAAGAAAGAAAATATGTTTATTTGCGGTAAACATGACGCAAAAAAGAAATAATTTATGAATAAAAAACAATTTGGGGGAAAATATACGTCACATCTACGCAAAAACTGGTAGGTAAGTACCTATCTACATATACCGTGACACATCCGTGACATAACATTCGCACAAAAACGACACATTCTAAACTCAACCATTGAAAAATAAAAGAATAAGTAGGTAGTTACAAGTAGATATCTACTTACGCGGAATTATTCCCGCAGAGTAGGTACTTAGGCATCGAATAATACTTTGTTGATTTTATGAATGAGCGCCCGCGAGGCTAGGTCTATACCGTGGCCACGTGCACGCAAGTCGGGTATAATACGACATAACTTAGATGAAGCATCGGCAAAATTCGTAAAACTGATCATCATCAGTAAATTGAGTGCGCCTTCAAAATCACCAATATTTATTACTGGTTTAGGTGAAAATAATCTTTACGCAAACGCAATAACTTGAGAAGTCATATAACCCAATACATTCGTAAAATTTAAATGAATGAAATCAAATTATCAAATTTATGCTACATCTAAGTTGTGTCGTACCTACTGTACTTGGATTATCTATTGAAGTTCGACTATTGACTACTAGATGGCGTTGATGCCAGTGACTTTAAATATACACTTACGTGCAAAAAAATCTACCCACCCTGTAAGTTTCGATTCGGAACACATTATAGTAATATAAAAATTAGAAGGTATGTTTCATAAACTTTATTTGTACATACCCTACACTTCAATAAACGGGATGTTGTTGATGATATTGACTCGTTTATACGGAAACCCTCATTTCTCATCACTACATAGTTTATAACAAAGTCGCTTCCCGCTGTCTATCATGTACGTTTAGATCTTTAAAACTACGTAACGGATTGTGGTGCGGTTTTTTTAATAGATAGAGTGATTCAAAAGGAAAGTTTATACGAGTATGTATAATACATGCATAATATAGTAGACAAACACTGATAATTTTAGAGGTTTCTAATGTGATGTAAATAAACACATTTTTTTGAGCTTACTTTGCAAACGCTGGCTGAACCCTACGAGTTAATAACGCAATCTCAGTGCCATTGCATTGTATTAAAAGTTAATCAATTAATATTGTTTATAGTCCGGGGAATTTACGCCGAATTTAAGGCCAACTTTGCATGAATTAAAAACAGATTTTTTTCATTTAACGTGTAAGTGAGATAGAGCCTATAAATAAAAGTTAAACAAAATTTAACTCTGTGTAAATGAATATTGTTGAACTGTCAAAATGAAACAGATTAGTCGGAATCGTTTACGAAAATGTGTTGCGTAATTAGATAGCTGGTGTATTGTAATCTTAAACTGAAATTTAACAAGCAGTGTGAAAAGAAAACATTACTTTATTTTAGATTTTTAACCGACTTCCAAAAGGAGGAGGTTCTCAATTCGTCTGTTTTTTTTTTTGTATGTTTGTTACGCGATTTCTCCGTCAATTGTGGACCGATTTTGAAAATAGTTTTTTTGTTTGAAAGGGTATGCTTCCGAGATGGTCCCATATAAATTGTATTACTTTTACTTGGATAGTTTTTGAGTTAGCTTCAATAATACGTATTTTTCCCACTTAGTTTATTATATATATATTAATGATAACTTCCAATCACTGTTATTTACATAGCAGGTTAGTGGTATTCGAATTTGTATGGGGTAGGTACCACAACTAAAAAGTGCAAAATAAAAACTTTTTACAAAAAAAAAGAACAACCGACTTCCAAAAAAGACACTACAAATAACTTTAATTTCGGAAGTCGGTGGCAAAAAACGAAAGTTCAAAACCAAATATACCGACTTCCGAAATTAAAGTTATTTTTGACTTTGTAGTGTCTTTATGTCACTCAGGATGGCTGGACAAATCTTCAAAATAGCTCGCATTTAAGTAGGTCAACAGGGCACTTTATGTGACAGCTAAACATTTATCTCAGAATTTGTGACGCTACAGAATCTTAGATAATCGATCGAAAACGTGTCCAGCCAGCTTGAAAAACCACTTTTCGCTGGTCTCTCAATCTCGGTAACGGAAGTGATTTTGACGACTTTTTGCTTATCAACGGGCGTCACAAAAATTTTTGACAGGCATGGAGCTAAAAGTTTTGAGATACGTACAGTGGTTTAGTAGAAAAATGCAAAAATCTGTGTCCAGCCATCTTGAATTTACGTATAAAACTTTTGGCTGGCACTTACGAATCTCAATAACGGTAGCGTTTTCGAATATGACTCCTTTACTAATATTTAGTGACGCAATTTGTGACAGTAATAACGTTTGATTTATGGCGGCACATGTAAGGGTTTACGAGAAATCAATGAAAACTAATGTCCAGCCAACCTGAAGTTCAAGATGGCTGGACACCTGTATCTCCGCTGCCTGATGATCTACGACCTTCAAAATGTGTTCAAAATTTTGTGACGGGGACGATAATGATAACCTGAATTTGTGACGGAGAAACTTTGCGTAGTTTCAAAGATATTGAACATTTTAATTTTCCCATACAAACACTGCAGTAGGGTTACCAATATTGTAGGTTTTATGTAGGACTAAGTATATTTTATGGTGTTTTCTTTAATGGACGAAAATCCGTGTATTGGTGATATTAATAAGAACAACTGTAGATATTTAAATCAATAGAAGACAGAAGTGAGGAAGGGGGGTAATTTTTTAATGTTATTGATTATTTACGTGCAGATATCTACTCCTTTTAGTAGGTAGGTATTGGTGTTTTTCATGGTAAGTACATGGTAGTTAATGTGTCAGGATAACTAATGCTCTAAGGTATTTAAATGAAAAAATAATGTTTGCTGTAAATAAAATCACATTTATTTATTTGTACTTATACAGCGTTTCAAATGACGACGATCAACTCCATTTGCACTTCAGTAACCCTCGCCTTGTACCACAACGTTGTTTTTACCACCGCCCTAAGTGCTTGAAGCGCAAATAAAGTCGGTGGTCGTCATTTTAATCATAATACCTAGCTGAATATACTTAAATATTCTTCAATACCTATTTATAAAAGACAATTATTACACAAAAACAATCACAGCATCAGTAGCTGCTACCGGCAGATTAGTCGATTAAAAAGAAATCCTTTATTTAAGTAAAAAATATGGTCACCTCACAATATTAGTGGATGTTTGTATGGGAAAGTTTAAATGATCAATATCTTTGAAACTACGCAAAGTTTCTCCGTCACAAATTCAGGTTATCATTATCGTCCCCGTCACAAAATTTTGAACACATTTTGAAGGTCGTAGATCATTAGGCAGCGGAGATACAGGTGTCCAGCCATCTTGAACTTCAGGTTGGCTGGACATTAGTTTTTATTGATTTCTCGTAAACCCTTACATGTGCCGCCATAAATCAAACGTTATTACTGTCACAAATTGCGTCACTAAATATTATTAAAGGAGTCATATTCGAAAACGCTACCGTTATTGAGATTCGTAAGTGCCAGCCAAAAGTTTTATACGTAAATGGGTCATTGTCAAGCTTAGGGTTTTTTTTTGCGAAAAAAAGAAACACGTGATTTATAAAAATCAAAGGTATATTATGACTCTTACTTAACGTTACAACAAAAGTGAGTATCAGTCTGAGATCAATAATACGAAAAAGGCGATTTATAAGGAAATAACAATATTTCGGTTCCACCGAAAAGACTAGTATGTCCACCGAGTGGACTAAAATGTAAATTATTGAAAAAAAACAAAACAAAAAGTGATTAATATCTTGAACAAACATAACGTTAATGCTATCTTCACATAATCACAAACAAATCAGTCACTTAAAAGCATACAAAAAGTAAATAAAAAAATTTTTGTGTCTGTCTACCGAAAAGACAATTCATTTCGGTGGTCAAAATATGTCTTCGTCGTCAAAAGACCAGAAGCGTTCAATCCGTTCAGCCAGAGAAAGGTGAATTAGTGAATTCTCTGGTTTTGCCGTTGACGTATCTGAGCTGTCAGAATATACGTCCGAAAATTGTATGCGCTTATGGACATTACCTCCAATCACCAGTGATGGACTGCGCTCGTCAATTTTCAATGGTTGCTGCATCGAGCCACTCGCAATTGGCCTGGACCGTCGGCTACTGGACTGTGCAAAGGAGTCAAGGTTGGATTCCGTGAATTCATCCGTTCCGCGGGAGCTGGTGTGTCATTCCGAGTAGGACTTTGCAGAGGAGTCGTCAGGAACTCAGGACTGGACTTTATAGATTTGGGACATTATTTTGGAGAAGTCTGGGACATAGTGCTATGTCAAGTTTTTTGCTGTCTAAACCGTTATGTATACAAGTATTTTCTGAACTAGGTACATTTCATACAACACAACCTACAAAACTCAAGCATCATTTCTTCAGCTTTCTTCCGATAGTAATATTCTCTGTCCTTTCTTCAGTTTTCTTCCAAGGCTTCTGGATAAGTTTTTCACGCGCCTTCCTCATACTCAATGTTTTTTGCTTACGGCTTCGTTTTTTTTTTCAAAAGCATATCAAGCAATGCACACAAATGAAAAG
The DNA here is from genome assembly GCA_948150665.1 of Conistra vaccinii. NCBI lineage: Eukaryota > Metazoa > Arthropoda > Insecta > Lepidoptera > Noctuidae > Conistra > Conistra vaccinii. Next base: position 13,620,331 of record OX411324.1, on the reverse strand, counting down.
AAAGTAAAGCTGTGCAAGGTAGAGCAGGAGATTTTGTTAGTAAAAAATTATGCATAGGGGAAAAAACCGTGCTTATGAAAAAATATTATTTCCCATGCCCTTAGAAATACATTACAGGTACCAATCATTGTTAACTTAGAGTATATAGCAATGGATAACTACATTAACTACAAGTCGACATGGCGTAGAAAGGTGTGAGGGAAGTGGTGGTTTAAATCATATTTACTCATAAAAATAAAGCGAAAATGAAACAAAAAACTCATTAGTCCTTAACTGATAAAAACACCAGTAATCAGAAGCAGTTTTATAAGTTATAATAACTAAATAACCCACCAATAACCACTCGGTGGACATCTGTCATTTCGGTGGACAAAAGTTCCACCAAAAAGATGTCCACCGAATGGACATTTTTCGCAAAATCATTCACACCTTGCGCCGTTTATAGGTTATGTCAAAAGCCAAGGTATATTCATAAAGTTTCATTGTTTAACTAGTTGTTAAGAATGTTTGATGAATTTATAGTGATTTATTTACCAAACTACAGCAGTAACCGGAAAGACCACTCAACTTTGACATCACTAAATATTTTTCTTAGCGGAACAACAACGTTTTCTGCGTACGAGTCACGGCAAAATGGTCTCTGATAGGTACGATATTGGCTGCGTTCAATTTTACTTTCCGTTCCATCATTTGACATTTACTTCATTTTAGACAGTATCGAAAGTAATGTCCACCGGAAAGACAAAAAATGTTGTGACAAGATTAAATTATGCAAAAAGTGTGTTTTATTTCTATCATTTTTTTTAATACTTTTAACGTTAAATGGAAAACATACGTAGATTAGGAAAATATATAATTTTTGTAAAATAATAAAAAGCACGTATTTATTATAAGCTACATTCTATTGAAAGGTAGAATGCGAACAGTCCACCGAAGTGGACAATTCGGTTAAATGGTGGTGGTAAATAGTAAAAAATAAATAAATTTATACATATCTGTTACAGTATGGTCTAGTACGTTTCGTTTACTTTACTATTATGATGTAAAATTAAGACGCAGTTATTAAAAGTGTTATAAATAATTCGTATGAACAGTTTTTTTTAGGGTTATGACAATGACCCAAATTCAAGATGGCTGGACACAGATTTTTGCATTTTTCTACTAAACCACTGTACGTATCTCAAAACTTTTAGCTCCATGCCTGTCACAAATTTATGTGACGCCCGTTGATATGCAAAAAGTCGTCAAAATCACTTCCGTTACCGAGATTGAGAGACCAGCGAAAAGTGGTTTTTCAAGCTGGCTGGACACGTTTTCGATCGATTGTCTAAGATTCTGTAGCGTCACAAATTCTGAGATAAGGGTGTTTAGCCGTCACATAAAGTGCCCTGTTGACCTACTTAAATGCGAGCTATTTTGAAGATTTGTCCAGCCATCCTGAGTGACATGATTGTGTCTTTTTTGGAAGTCGGTTGTTCTTTTTTTTTGTAAAAAGTTTTTATTTATTGTGTTCTGAACGAAAGCGTCCGGGGTGTGTCGATTTTATTGCACGCAAGTGTAGTTGCGTTCATTCATAAAACTGAGTAATATACGATTTAGAAAACTTCCGAAATTTTCCGAATATTTCTTTTCATCTACTTACGAGTAGATAAGTAAGTACCTACTTCGTAATAAGTTTTTTTATGCGGTTTAGGTGTGATAGAGAGTTTTTAAACATAGGTAGGTAGATACCGCGTGGTGGATTATGGCCCACTCCCTCTCACCGAGAGGAGGCCTGTGTCCCAGCAGTGGGAACATTAATAGGCTGATGATGATGAGGTAGATACCTACTTATATTACCGTGGCTTCGGTAGGTACTTATTAGGTAGGTACCTCGGTAGGTACCTTATTCGGTAATAAAAAGTTAATTCTACTTAAGTAAGGATTACTTAGATAATTTCAAGTGTTAGCACAGACGCCAGCACATTAAGTTACTACAATCTGTCAAATTTCTTCAATAGATTTTCAACTTTATGGCTAAAGAATAAGGTTCAATGTTGATTGGGAAAATTTGACAGCTTGGAGTAGGTTGATGTGCTGGCGTCTGTACATCTCCAGCTTGACAATTTGACATTACTTAAATACTCTTCAGAGTCTGAACAGGACTCTTCAGAGATGCAGCTATAATTTTTAAATGGGGGGGTTGTGGTGTGGGGATAGTTTAATATGCTGCCAAATTGATCGCCAGCTTTTTGATAAATAATAAGGTAGGTATTAGGACAGTAGATTATGTAGAGTTCGAAGAGCGAACGAAGCTAACTCGATAATTTCAATACCCCGTCTCGGATAGGTTAGGATTTGATTTAAGTACATTTTCAAACAGAAATAAGGAAGGGTTACATTGTCGACTTATGCAGGATAGATAGGCCAAGCAACTATGAAAATGTAGAATATAAGAGCGAGCGAAGCGAGCTCAAAAATGCACACTCTCGAATTTCAACGATTCGACGTGCCGGGAATAAAAGCGGGAGTTTTCCAAGTAGACGTGGCGGCGACTCGACGTCAAGAGAATAAATCCTCACGGATACGTTCGATTTTCTTTTGATCATTCCAAAAGAACTAAGAATTACTTGGTTTGCCGACTTATGAAGAAAAGCTCATAATCAAGACTAGCCTCAAAATTTTAGCACCCCGCCTTGAAAAGGTTCTGTTTTCTTTTTTTGACCAATATACAGGAAGAGAACTTACTTTATCGAGAAGAAAAGCTTAAAACTCGTTTTACAGCAGTTTAGGTTTTAAAAGCTGGCCTTAACCCGAGCGTAGCGGTGCCCAAATTCCCGAGTTTGCTTATGCAGGCAGGTAACTTAATGTGCTGGCGTCTGTACCTACCTCCTTAAAAATATGGGATGTATTTATAATTTAATCGAACGCCAAGGGGGATTATCAGGGGGAATTCCAGACTTTTTTTAAAATAGATTCCACGTTTCCCCCTAGGGGGATTTGTGGAATAAGCCAATAATTCATATTTTGGGGTCCATAAAATACTAAATAGACAACAAATTGCGACCAATTTGAATGTAAAAATGCGGTAGTGGGGTGCGTCATTTCAGAGTAGCCAAGCTTTAGCGCTCGCTGGCTACTGCCGCTGTATGTACCGCTCACTCCGCTCGCGCGCGGTGTGTCAATTTTTTAACCTGACATAACCTTGATAACCCGTTTGGTCGGGGTACCCTAGCTTAGTTACTACGACCAACTGTGAGAAAAGTTCAGAAAGATTAATAGTTTGGAAAATCCAAAAGTGCACGCCTCATAACACTCATTCGAAAAAGAAATTCAAAAGGTCAATGTGGCGAAGACCGTTTGTCGGGCAAGACCGTACAGTAAGAAGTTATCTGTGAGTAAGAATAACGACGAATCCTGAATAATTACAAAGATGGCAACCCAAGATACGTAAAGTAAAACTGTTTTAGTATAATTTTTTTGACACAGGTGGCAGTACACACTGTCAAATTTTATTTTTTTTACTCATATTTTTAGAGTTTTCTGAGGATTTGTGTAGGTAATTTCATTAATGATTAATATATTTACCTAATTATAATATTAGAATAGAATTTAACAAATTTTTCACGAAATTACATGCGATGAAAAAAACTAAACCTCAAAGTGCTATAGTGGGGAAGTCCGTCTAGTTCTTGGAGGCAAAAACCGGCATACACCGGTCTTCACCGATTCCACATATCGCACATCCGGAGTAACACTGACACAACTGCAAATTTATAAATTTTACACTGGGCAAGTTTGAAGAAAAAATTGTACCACTTCTTTAGATTTGTAACTTTACATAGGATTTGTGATTGGTTTTATATTTTTGAAATGTAGTTTGAAATGTTGTTTTTTAAGCACAACCAACATTTTATTTTTTAAGTATCCATATCTATAAAAAAAAATACTATTTTAGTTTTAGGACCCTCAATTGCGTCATTGTAGACTTACAAAAAAATAAAAGTGGTAGTTATGACATTTGATACCTTAGATAAATGAAACCAATTTCCAGTAATTCAGTCAATTTATTTTATTATTATCATTAAACAGAACGAAAAGAATCATTACAACAGAAAGTAATAATACCAAATGAAATTCTTCTTTGGCTGAGCAAAAGTTTGTCTGAAAAGCCGACTTTAGCTGTAATTACACATTAGAGGAACTATTATTATAATACCAAAACTAAACTAAACAATTTTTAATAGGCGTGTCAGTCTTAGTTATCTCTCTAATCTAATCCTAATAAGGCACAGAAAAGTCACAGATTATAATTATTTTTCCAATAGTCATAAGAGTTACGTCCCAGGAGTACTTACTTAAACTGGAGAACAGACAATTTATCAATCACAGTATTTTTGTTAAAGTATAAAATGAATGTCAGAACAATTAATTGAGATCATTTGAGTCTCTTAAATTACTTTTGGTCTTAATTCCTTGGGACTGTTGGGACGGAGTACTATGTGGTCGCGAACGGACTGTAAAATTTTTGAACTTATTTGATTATGGTTAGCAAGTTTGCCACGCTTGTCCTCTTAAACCATCCCAATACCACAATTGTTGGCTTGAATAAGCGTTCGCAATGTTCTCTCTGATATCGCCAAAGTAAGTATTGAAAAAAATTAAGATGAAAAACGCAGTTTTGGTTCCTATTTCTGGCAGCTCCTTCTTTTATTCGAAGGTAAGCAACTTTCAATGTCCTAGATTTTAACTGTAAAATTTCAGTTAAAGCCTCATTAAGAACCTACCTACACTAGTTATAGTTTAGATTCTAGTATTTGCACATTCTTACATTTTTCTGGTAATCCTGACTTCATTGACAACTACTCCGTAGGACTATGGATAAGAGTATTTTAGTATGATCAAGTATTAATTTAAATTTAAGTACCTAGGAAGTTCAAGGAACTTTGACAATAACAAAACTATTGTACTATCATTATTGTTTCAAAACTATTGTACTATCATTTATACTAGAAGTAGGAGTTTCTGCGACAAGCGGTCCTTCCATTGTATTAACAAGCTCTGTACTCTTTTGCTCACAAAGTTTGACCATCATTCGTGCTCGGCTTCCCGTTTTAGCAGCTAAAATACAAAGAAAATATAACATGAAAATGACCACCAACAATGACTAAACCAGGCTTATACCTAATAAAAAACAAAACCACAAACCAAACCTACAATAACTATTATTATGCAACACAAACTAAAATATTTGTTGAACATTTCAGAGTAATAATGACATAAAATTACACTCATGACACAAAAAATAACGAAATAATAATAACAAATCGAAGCAACATCGACGTACGTGTATATTAGGTCATTGTTCCCTTTAAAATGTTTCATTTTAAGTCAATAATGTCATAAAAAATACATTTGAGACGTTGTTGCACAGAAATGTTTGAAATAAATTTGTCATAATTACCTTTGCGTCAATGTAGCTCCCAAACCCATGTACACTCTACGGGGCAACCCGCGCAACTGGCTTTTCTGCCGTTGTTGCCCGGTAATTGCGCGCCAAAATGCGAGATTTCTACAACGACTTTTCGCCCTCTAGCGGATGATTTTTGGAGTTACAAATGCGGCGTTTTCACTCCAAACGTAAAATGAATTAAGGAATAATTTGGTATATTTAAGTCAGTTTGACATTTTTTTGCAGTTGTGTCAATGTTGCTCCGGATGTGCGATATCATAAACCTTTTACACCTAAACAAAATTTCAAATTATCTATATATCTATAATAACTGATTCGTATCGCATAATATGATTTCTGTAACTGTAACTTATCTTACTTTTATTATTATTATAAAACACTACTATTTTGTATGTTTATTAGCCATATTAGGTACTTGCGTACCACCTCGTGCACTCTGCACGAGTACGCGCACCTGGCGCACGCTGCATGGCGAATCTCGTAAACGCTACATCGCGCACCGCGTGCACGCTGCATGGCGCACCTCGTGCACGCTGCACGTCGCACCACGTGCACGCTGCATGGCGCACCTCGTGCCCGCTACATCGTGCACCTTATGTAAAATTTCTAAATCTACATAAGTCTAATTAATAAATTAATTAAAGTAATTTTTATAGGTGTAAGTACATAATAAAAAGTATTCTATCTATCTCATAGATATAAGAAATATATCTAGTCTATCACGTTCCATTGTTAAAAACTTGAGCACTTACCAGTAACCGCGTAAATTTTTCAAACCTGAATTATTTAAATCTAACCGAGAATGGCGCGCATCGATCACGCTTCGGATTTTGTTAGATTCCTGGTTAAATTAAGTTCAAGACACGATTACTAATAATTAATTTACATAATACAACTAGAGTAGGTACAATAACACTTCTGCTTAATTCTCATAATCCATGAAAAATGTTCAACCGTTCCAATATCAAAATCTACGACTCGATACCCTATATATATAATTGTAGTCTGTGGATTCGATATAATTCCAAGAGTGTCCAATCCAGCAATGAGGGTAACATAAAAATATTCCACACACGAAATAATCTTCTTTTCATAGTTTATAAAATAGTCCTAGATAAACAAAAACTTTAACAAATGAATTAGGTACTAATGAATTAATTAATTATGAGAATAATCTTTTCTTTTCTATTTACAACAACTAGTTTAAAATAATTACAAATCTACATCGATGTTACCAGTTGAATAAACTTATATTATAACAATATGTATACAATTCCTAATGTATATAACAAATCGATATAATTTATGGAAATAAGCAAGATTCATAATTGTTTGGTATTATTTGAAACAACGTTTTAACATAAGTAAACCGCTTTCATTGGATATTTCAGATAAAAATTAAACCCATTGTTATGCAAGGCTACAATATTCGCCCTGGCTTCATCATTTAAATTTAATTGCATTTTGAATAAAATCTTCAAACTAAAAACCACTAACAGCAATAACACAAACGCCCGTAACTAAGTTCACCATATAACAACGTCATACGAATTAATTACAGCCAGTAAATAAATTTTGTTTCAAATCTACCCTCAATTTTTATGTTGATAGTTTAAAATGTTGTATTGATTTAGTTATTACTCTGAGGTATTGATACTTATTCATTCCTGAACATTCGCTGTCTTCTTCTAATTGCTATAATCAGAAAAAGACAACGGGGCGTGATAGGCCTACGAACTAAGGAAAACTGTTTTACCCATAGATATAGATACAAGAAAGAAGGAGATATGACCGGTAGTTGAAAATGTATCGGAACCCAATGTCTCTTGCCGCTCCCTTCTCCCGCGCCACAACTACACATGCACATCAGTAAACCCAATAGATATGAAGTCCTACTCACACTTGCGAATCATAAATCACAACATACTACACAATCAATTATAAACCTTATCCCATCAAACACAGCGTGCATTTACCATGCACCGTACAACTCACTCACACGAAAACATCAGTCTATGGCTGTCGTTGTGCTGTGCCACAGCCATTTATTTTACATATACGCTATACTCCATTTATTATAGCATTAGAAAAAAGAGGCTCGTAGAAGCAGGACTGCAAAACATTTTATTTTAAAGTTAAGTTGTAACTTTGTTACATAAATCGAAGACAGTACTAAATACGCAAAATAAACGAAATAAAAGGCATTTTATTTTAAATAATGCTTTATTGATAATAACATCTTCACAACACATTACAAACTTGCAACAAAACGAATGAATGAACCAACCAATCACATGATGATTTTTTAAGGAACATTTTACTAACAATACTTTATTTCAAATAACAACTTACAACATACAATACGTTGGTGAAACTTCTTCGTCTTCATCAGCTAATTTAGTCACTATCATCAGATGATGAAGATGAAGAAGTTTCACCAACGTTAATAATAAATCTTTCTACCACATTATCCATTATGCTTTTTAACCACTCGTGTGGCTGTAGCCGGCAGCTTCTCCAGTTTCCTGGAGTGGTATGGCGCATTGTCCATAACAATTACAGCGCCACTCTCAATATTGGTCAAAATTAACTTGAACCACTTTTCAAAATTAAAAGCAGATCCATTTCAGAGTGGTAATCTCCGTCACCTTTCTTTGCATCAAATATTAATGCAGCATCCTTTAAAAACCCTTCAGTTGATCCTGTGAAATAAAATAAATAAAAGTAAATTTCTCCATACCCCGTATATAATTTCATTGCTGGAAATAGATCTTAATACTATAACAAAATAGCAACAATATTTATTACTTTTAGTTCGCTTTGCATTTGTTAATTTATAATACAATAATATTATTTATTAATAGTCAATGATAATGTTAATGGTGAGGACAGTGAACAAAATATTATATTAAAAGTAAATCAAGTACATACCAATATGACCATTGATAAGCCGCCTTCCTTTTCCCGTTGGGTTCTTTAAACCAGTGGAAAGACCTGACCGATGTGCTTCTTTTGAGGACTTAATAGTGCTGTCTTGCCATATTAAACTTTTCATGAGACCTGTATGTATGATAAAAGGTTATTAATTTAAATACAATATTCACAAAACAAATGAATGAAATGATGTTATACTTTTAATTAAATTCTAATAATTTAACTGTACAATTAAATCATAATGCTACTGAATACAGGAGATCATACACTGTTTGGTTCATAAAAAACTGTTAAGAAATATTAGAAGCACTGTACCTTCATTTAGCCAAGTCTCATCTAAATAATATATTTTTCTTCATTGCCTTTTTATTTCATGAAGATATTTTAGTCTCCATAGGACGATCTCCTGTCTGTCTATGAGTGCACTTTTTCTACTCCGTTTGATAATTATGTGAACTTTAATGTTTCTTTAATTATTATATACAGACTGCTACTCTTAAAATCTGGCAGAGACTCGACATCACTGTTTACTGTTTCCAATATCTTATCCAAGGTGGGCAACTCATTATTAAAGAAGAAGGAATGAATTTTCCTAAGTATTCCGCTAAATGTCATATCATCAAAATCATCATGTTTTAGGTGCTTCCGCTGGTGGGAGGGTTGCAGGGGACCTTCTGTGTTGTACTCTTTGAGTATGTTGTACACAGTAGCCCGAGATACGCCTATAAATAACAAAATATATGTTTTATCACAATGCATGTTACTTTCAAATATTTTTATAGTAATAATTTTATGAATCATTCTTACCGGCAACTTCTGTGGTCTTGTTTATCATCTCAGTCTTATAACAAGGAGTACCTGCAGGCCAGGACTCCAACTGCTTAAAAATATTGATCACTGTTTGCTTTTCTACAGCACCAAGTGCAGTTTGCTTCATTCTCTTTTTCTTGGGAGACATTACTATGTCGTCGTGGTCAACTTTATGGCCACGTTTATTTCGCCTTTGGTTTTAGTCAGAGTTTGAACTTATATTAATAGGTTGTAAGTCACCCGGACTTGCACCGGGATCATCCATAGCGCAACAAAACGTAGCGTTTTGTATAAAACAACCAAATAACCACACTAATAACGAAAACAAAACAAAAACCAAGGAAAAATAGGGAACAAATAACAACAAAATCACAAAACTTCGACAAACAATACCAACAAGTATTCACAATTTACGAGTGAAGTGAATGACATTTGTTTGACATGACAATCACAGAACATTTACGTCAATTTCACGGACGGCCTTTATCGGTAAAATTAGAAATACCCCGCTGTCACCGCTTATGAAGGGATTAGCTGACATTTTAGATTTGGTAGAATTATAGTAAAACGAAAAACGTTCTCGGTATTGTTCACTCCTGCTTCTTTTAGGTTTTTAGCATTGACACTTTATTTTAAATTGGAATGAAATAATATATTTAAATGAAAGCCACATAATTTCATAAGATAAATGGTTATACTGATTACAATGAAGTGTGACCGCCTGGTATAAAAATAGATTATAATAAATTTGGCGTTAATCGTAACTGTAACAAGTTTAATGTATTTTTGTTACAAAGTGTACATCAAAAAGAACCTTTTTTAACTTCTGTCTAATGCTATTGTAAATAGAGTATAGTGATTGACTAAATAGGATATTTATCGATTCTCCCATTTAATATCGTATTAAAAATTTTGGGTGTTCTTGAAAACTAATACTTAATAAAAAAAATATATACATATAATAAAGATGATATAAATAAACAATACCCAGCTAAAAAAAATAATTAAGTAAAACAAAAAATTTCAACATTATAAGAAAATCTAAATGAGTATTCCAACCAAGCTATAACTGTTGACAAATTGAAGAATAAACTTTAATAGTAATATAAATTCATACGATAAACGACATTGTAGTCGATAACCTACGTTAGTGGATCTGCACAACCGCATCACTAGCTCGGCGCAAGACACAGCGGCCGTACTACGCAATGCAATCGCATATGTGTAGTATCGTTTTGTGATTTTTACATTGCTTGTCGAGTCAGTTAGCGAACTACTTTAGGTAGTGGTTAAGAAGCAATTTATTTACTGCAAAAATAGTACAGTCGCTGTGATATATTATAAAAATAATTAAGTACGTAGTAAAGGCGAGAAATATTTTACGATTTGTTTTTTTTCTTGATTTTCAACACAAATAGAGTCAAATACTTGTGCTGATATATTTTAGGTGGTTCTATGATTTATAAAGTTTCTGGTTTGGCTTCGATTTTTACAAGAAACCACTGAACAACACGGTATTCTTAAATTTTATCACGATCGCGGTCGAAGACGCACTAGTTCGCGGAGACGGCCATTTGCCGAGAACAGGAGCAACGTGATCATGACGCGCGGACACTGACACGCCCCCATGCCACTTCTCCTGTTATTTATATTTCTATGGTTTTACCTATATACCGCGCTCTTTCTATTTGGTTCATGATGAGAGAGTGCAATACGGGTGTGTATGTGTAGAATGCCTTATTAGAAGAAGGGGAAGAAGGTCTCAACTCTCAAGTGCGACGAGTTACGATGCGATACCTTTGTAAAACTGGTACTGCACTTGATGACCGCGACCGTACCTATTGCAGTTTTCTATGAAACAGCTGTTTTTTTTTTTTAATAACCGACGAAAAATTTCAACTCTGGGGGGTTCAGAATCATATACTGAATCCATGGTAACATGCAAAATACAATAGACGATGTATATCTAGTAACTTAATCCGCTTAACCGCTCCTAAAGAGTTAGAGAACCCTGTAAGAAATCGACACGTGTTTCGCCTCTCAACGAGGCATCCTCAGGACGACGATTGACCTGTTGCGAACTCGGACACGAAGTGTTATCAACGCGAGCCGAACGCAAAGTGAGCTTCAACGTGTGGGATGTCGCTACGCCCCCGCAAGGGGGCGTGGCAGGCGGGGTCAGGGCTTCGCCCCTCGCCCGCGGAAGCAACACGTTGACTCATAACGATGAGCCCCTCATCATGTTAGGCTAAGCGCCTGTGAAAATGATGCAGGCAATCTGCATCTGTGTAAGTGGTTGCATTGAATGTATCTGTAGAGGCGTCGCGACGCCGTTACAACGACGGCGTCGATCTTCACGGACACCCAGGCGTTCATACCGCATCAGGTGGAACCCCCATTTACCTGGGGGAAGCCCAACGAGGCAGACCAGCGACTAGGGTACCGACTTGACGCACCTACAGGTCGAAATGAAGCGTCCCTCTCCTCGTTCACAGATCTAGCCGTTAGCGATTCGAGGGGTAAGCAGTAATGTATGTATGGGTGGCTAGTTATGTAGTGTAACGCCACCCAGTGATTAACACGCGTTCGCGGCCCGCGCTGCGTCGGCGTGAGTTGTGTATAGGCGTCTGTTTAGTGGTGAATGTCTGTTGTTTAGTCGCACGGAATGCCTATATTAACCTAGAACACGCCGTGCGGCTAGATGTATGTGTACATCTGTAGAGTCTTAATATATCGAGTTAGCTGCGTGTAACCTGGGTGCTGCTAACTCGAGGCGTCACAATCGGTGCGATGGGGTCAAGGGTCCGCTACCAGGTCGCGGGGGGTGGGTCTCGCGTCAGGCGGGCGCGCATGCAAGGGCGCTATCTGCCTGACATGGGGCCAGGCAGAAGCGTCGGCACGCGCGAACATCGCCTTCGCGAGTCGCCTCACAAACTCGTCCAGGCTCTCTATCCCGAGATCCCGGGCGATGATATCGTTCCTCACGAAACGAGGCGCGTCAACAATGGTCCGCAGCGCAACACTCTGTTGCGCGCGGAGCAGCTTGCGGTTCGTCTCGCTCGTGAGGGCGAACCACGCTGGGGCGGCGTACGTCAAGACTGGGCGAATATACGTTTTGTATATGCCCAGTTTGACGCGCGTCGGGATGCGGGAAGAGAGCACGGGCCTGAGGAGGTTGCGGGCTACCCTACCCTGTGCGGCGACCTTGCGGACATGGGGCCCCATCGTGAGGCGGCGGTTGATGGTCACACCCAGGTATTTAGCCTGGGGCGTCCAATCGACGGCGGCTCCGTGGAGTTTCAAAGGTGGTGGGAGCGGTGACGAACCTGTGATGATCGCCTGCGTCTTACCCACGTTCACCAACAGCCGCCACTTCGACAGCCAGTCGGGGAGGAGGTCGAGGGCGCGCTGCATTTTGACCGCCGCGTACTTCGCGTTAAGCGATGAAGTGATGTACGCGGCGTCGTCGGCATACAGCGCGAGCGTCGCCTCTGGAGTGGTGGGGATGTCGTCGGTGTAACGCGAGTAACACGCCGGCGATATGCAGCTGCCCTGCGGCACGCCAGCCATCACCGGGCGGGCGCCGGATAGCGCCCCGTCGACCACCACCTTGAAAGTCCTGTGTGACAGAAAAGATGAGACCACCCTTACAACGCGACGGGGCGCGTCGGACGTGGCCAGTTTATATATAAGGCCCTCGTGCCACACACGGTCGAAGGCCTTCTCCATGTCAAGGAATACTGCCACCGAGTACTCCTTCTTGTTTCTAGCTGTGGTCAGCAGGTGCAGTACCCTTGACAGCTGAAGCGTCGTGCTATGCTCCGCCCGAAAACCGAATTGCTCCGGGCGTGGGGCAATGTGTTGTGATAGGTGTCGCAGCAGGAGCACTTCGAACACCTTGGAGACTGTCGGCAGAAGTGTAATCGGCCGATAGCTCTCCGGCTTCACCACATTCTTACCCGCCTTGGGCAACATTATGACGCGCCCCTCCTTCCACGAGGTGGGAAAGGCCCCCGTGCGCAGTATCGCCGTAAACAGGCGCGCCAGTGCCGCTACCGTACGGAACGGCAGGTGGTGCAGCGCTGTGTGCGTGATACCGTCGGCCCCGGGGGCCTTCCTAGGCTTCGTTCTTAGGATGGCGCGTCTAACTGCGCCAGGCGAGAAGAAGATAGGGTCTTCCTCGGGAGCTATCGGCGGTGCGAAGTAATCTCCCAGGTGTTTCTCGACCGCTGCGACATGCTCGACGTCGCTGGTCGGGTTCGGGCGGAACTGACGCTCCAGGTGCTCGGCGAAGACCTCCGCCCGGTCCTCTGCTACATACTTAAGCGCCCCGTCGCTGTTGAGTAGAGGGCGCACCGGGGCTGGGGTATTCGCCAGCTGGCGGCTAGGGCATGCAATTATCCGCCCATTTTACTATTCGGATATTTCGGATAATGCCAGACAACTATTCGAATATATCCGGATAATATGGATATTTTGGATACCACTGTAAAAGAGGTAAATCAAACTTATATTAGTTTACAATCGACATTTTTATTACAAAAACTCTCCAACAATCGTATACTAAAGTACTTCAGTTCGCACTAAAAGCAAAATCTGTCCGATCTGTCATTGACAGATACGAGAAAAGCTATCATCCACGGGTTATCTACCAATGGTATAATAGATCGTGAGCTGGTCAAATGCTATCTTTGTTAAGATGGCTAGAACAATTGAAAGCACATTAGATGAAGACTGGAAGTCTTACAAAGTAGTGCTTGGTAATAAATGAGTCAAAATCACACCACTGACATTGCTAGATGTCAAAGTATCTGATGTATAAGTTGGATCAGCACAAACTAGTAGCCGCGAATGACATGTACTTTCATCGATTCCCTGAATATGAACTATCTTCTGTGCGTTTCGGGTCAGTTCTCGTTATCGCGATTGTGCAGTCCTATCTTCCGTTGGACGTATTATTATATGTGAAATTTTGGATATTCCTAAAGAGGACTTTCCGGATTGGGTTTTTATGGTCCAGGCAGGAAAGCAAATCATGAATGCAGAGAATCATGATGAGGCCTCTGCTCCAAATTCCTACTTCCCATATCAATCAAATGGTACTTTTTGATAGGCCTACACTGTCCTCTCATACCTGTTATCACTGTAATTAAAAAAAACCTTTTGTAAAAACAATTTATTTTTTAAAAGAGTAACCGTGGAGTTTCTTGCCGGCTCTTCTCCATAGGAAACGACCTTTTGGAACCGTGCACCTAGCTTCTGACGTTTCATAAGTGCCCTTGTTGGTTTATGTGAATAAAATATTTTGAATTGAATTTGAATCTGATTTTGGCTTGGTTACCAAAACAGCTTATTCAAGTGTAGCAAAGCCTAACCTTTTCTATACGTTGCATTTAAGTAACAGGAACTCTATTTTGGTTCTGTAAGATATCGTCAAGCAAGACACAATACCGAGATGAATCTAGAGAACAACACTACTAATCAAAGCCATCATTCTTGCCAATGCCTTTAAAGAAAATGCCATGCTTGTCAAAGCATTCACTGTTGATGGTCAACCTGCAGAGTCCTTTCGATCTCTTTGCTTATTTTCTCTGTTAAAGTAAATGATATTTCAGTTTCTGCTGCTTGTAACCACTGAGTGCTACGTCATCACCACCGCTGTCGTCAACTGAAGTCGAACTCTGTGCAAAAGCACTTTAAAATTTTCTCTATTATGATTTGATGAATCTACATACTAATTGTGTCATTAGATGGATTTTTGAAGGTATAGCATGAATTGTCACGATTGCGAATACCAATTTTAAAACACAACGTTAAATGTTATATTATCAAAAGGAAAATGGAACAAAAGTAACTATCCGTATTATCCGTTTTATCCGGATAGTAAAACAAATTTTATTCGGATAATATTTTCGACGGATATCCGGTTAATTCGGATATCCGGATATCCGAATATCATGCCCTACTGGCGGCACAGTTTGTGCACAGACGGCCAGCTGTCTGCGGCGGCGTCTATTCTATCTTCCCAGCCCGCGGCGGTATGGGCCGATAACTCGGCCTTAACCTTCTCCGCGAGACGGTTCAATTGTGTTTTGATTGTGGGACATCTTAGTTGTTGCCACTGCTTGCGTACGCGCCTTTTCTCGGCGATCATCGCTTGGAGACGAGCCGGCAAGGGCGGCAATAGCCCTCTCCCTTGCGGCTGCGTCGTCGTCGCCGCTTCCAAGGCGCTCTGCATGCAAGCAGTGACGTCATTCGCCGCTTGCTCTACGTCCGCGGAGGAAACGATAGGCCGAGTCGGCGTGGTGGTCTCCATCTTTTCTGTGAAAGCTGTCCAATCCATTAATCGGCGTGGCGCTAAAGGCTTCAGTCGGGTCGGCATTTCCGATAAGACGACGAGTACAGGTTGGTGGTCCGACTGTAACTCGTCGTCTATCACATGTTGAGTGACCTGGCAGCGTAGCCCTCTGTGGACCACGATGTCCAGCACGTCAGGCATGTAGCGGGCCGCGTCTGGGTAGTGTGTGGGCGTCTCTGGGCCGGACACCGCGTACCCGAAGGCTTCCGCGTCCGCGAAGAGTCGTCTCCCCTCGGTATTCGTTGTGGACGAATTCCACGCTGGGTGCTTACAATTAAGGTCACCGGCGAGGATAGAAGCGTTGTTGTGATGCGGCGCGCTTATAAGCGCCCTCAGCTCAGCCATATCAAGGCGGGCCGTGGGCGGCTTATAGCACGCGTAGATGTTGATGTCCTCGCCGGCAACGTGAAGTTGCACACCCAGCGCGTAAAAGGTGCTGAGTGACGGCAAGGGGAGCTCCTGATGTACGACTCTTCGCCTCACTAGTACCGCCAGGCCACGGTACCGGACGTCTTAAGCCGACCTTTCATCCTTCCTGTAGACGTGATAACCCGGGAACGTTACCCTATCTTCCGTCCCCAGGTGCGTCTCACTAATTAGCGCCACGTCGATATTTTGATCCCGAAGGAGGTGGCGGAGGGTTGCGACCTTGTTCTTAAGGCCGCGAGCATTCCAGTGCACCATCCTCAACGATCTAGCCATCACACAATGATAGTAATGTGGCCAGACCGTCGAGGATCACTGTCTCAATGTCTCGGCCCTGCCTCAATGCTCTAATCAGCTCCATTAAGAGCTTTATCGCGCAGGTTGTGAACGCTTTGTTTGTATTCGCCGATTTACTCGGCGAAGCTTCCTGTTGTTGATTGGCGATCGCAGCGACACCAGTGGTCAAGGCAGGGAAGCTTCCCTGCTCTGTGATTGGTCGCTGCGCTATCTGTACACGCGCAGCGGTAGCGACGCCCCGCGGATTTTTCGGGAACTTCCGAACTTCGTTCTGTTGCCGCAGGGTGCCGCTAGCGTCGCTGCTGACCCCCGTCGGCACAACCGGCGCGATGTTTGAGACAGGGGCGGCCGTGTTGGGTGCAATTTCTTGAGTTTGCGGAGGGGGTTTTCTCCTCTTCCTTTTCCCCCCTCGTCTCTTCTTCTTCCTCCGCCCGGAGGAGGAGGCCTGTCTATCCGTGGGCTCGTTGGCCGGCGCCATCAGCGTCATGCCTTCTGCCTGCACGGTGGCAATCTCAGTCGGCCTAGCCGTCTGTGTCCGGCTTTTGGCCGTGATGGCGACGGTCCCCGCTCGCTTGTTCTTGACTTCCATCTCGAACACGGGGCACTTTATGTTGCTCGCGGGATGCGGGCCTCCGCAGTTTGCGCATGTGGCCGGCTCTTCCCGCGGGCGAGGGCAGTCACGTGCCGCGTGTTCACCTCCGCATCGCACACAAGCGAGCGGACGGTGGCACTGGTGCGAGCTGTGCCTGAACCGCTGGCACCGGTGGCACTGTGCGGGCCCACGCTTCCCTTTCCAGGCCTCTATTTTGACACCACACATGTACATAAACACGGTGGTGTCGTATATGGCCCGGACGTCTGGGGTCTTCTTTATGATTGCGTGAAACACACAGCCGGGTCGTCCTTGTGCGCCCTTAATGTGACGCACATACTCCGGCTGGTATCCCAGCGTCCGGAGCTTCTCCTCTATCTCCTTCGGGTCCGTATCCGCCGGTAGGCCCCGAATGGCGATTTTTAGGTCCTTCTCCGCTGGCAGTGAGTACGCGAACCAACTGACGCCACTGCTCTTTTCCAGGCCGGTGAGGTACCGCTGGACTAGCCGATACTCGTCTTCCGTGTCCGGGGTAAATCTCACCCCGGTCCGGTACGGACGAGCATTTGGCGGCCTGCCCAGTTTTCCAGCGATGGCCCGGAAATGCATAGCCCAGTTGGGCAGCGTCTCCACGACCAGCGGAGGGTACTTCATCTTCTTGCCTTTCCCCTTCTGTTGCTTGGTCGACGTCAGTAGTGACGTCGTCGCGGTGTCTCCGGCAGCAGCAGAGGGGGGGTTGGTAGCCATGGGGGCGGGGGGTAAGTTTGAGGTACTTACCCCTGCAGGTGTCGTAGGTGGTGTTGGGGATTGCGGCGGTGTGCGGCGGACCGTGTCGGCAAAGGTAGGCGACACAGGCGTGCCTCGACCCCGCGGCGCGCTATCTTATAATAATAATAATAATAACCCCACCGCCGTATCTCTACGTTGACGCCGTGGTGGGGCTTGCGCGCTCCGAACTCTAGGTCTGTCCCGGTGAGTTTACTTTGCCGGAACAAGTCTAGAATGAGGAGCCAGACCAAGAGAGATACAGAAAACCGCAGGGCAGCATGTGGCGAGCTGTTGGGCAGTAGCGACCCCACGGACCCTATCTCCCGGGAGAAATCTTGTTCCTCATCTCTGGCTTGCCTTTATTGGCCGGCTGGAGTGAACACTGACGAGGAACAGAGCTCCCACCTCATTCTTGCCTTAATTGGCCGGCTTGAGTGGAGATTCGCAAGAGCAAATGTGCTCGGAGGAAGGAAGTATCCCAGTAAGATGCTGGTAGGGATCTTGACCGTACTTCCGGGATTGTCCTGATAGCCGTGGAATACCGCTCCACTCCTCATAAGCACTTCAGGACATGTTGCCCCCCTTGTCGCTACGACACTTTGTGCAAGCGACCGTTTTCGGGGGCCCATTATTGAGTGTGCAAGTCACCCCCTGCCATTTTATCCGTGTATATATAAAACATTGATCAGGCAGGGGCCATAGTCCTTCCATAGTTCCAGGTCACCAGTCAACTTTAGCCACCCAACCCCATAGTCCATTAAATTTGTTTCCATTTCCTGCAATAGTCCTACACCAACCGGGGGTTGTCCTTGGGTGCACTTGCATAGTGCATACAGGGATAATCGCCGGTTGGTGCCTCATTTCATTAAGCACGTCTAACGGGCCTCTGCGAGTTGGCTTTGGCCCCTCGTACGCCTTCCAAAGGTCCGGGACCCCAGGGTCCCGAGATATGTAGACATAGAGATATAATAATAATAATCTTTATTCAATAAATTACAAGGTATAAAAAGTGTACAGTTTTGCTTATGTGTAAATTATAATCCTAAGACTTACGTGCCTGAACTAGGTAATCCTGTGTTTCAGGCGAGAAGAACTAAAATAAACTTATAAAATAAATAAATAATTAACAGGTAGACAATAGATCACTAATTAATGTTGAGTAGCTTAACTCTTAGTTTCTAAATTTAATAAATACATAACGTAGGTGAGAGTACATAAATTCATTTTAACACAGTTAGTAAATTCTCTGTATCTTCGTAGGACATACTTAGGAGAACATCCTTGAGAATTCTCTTACAATTTGCGTGGTTCATGGAATATATATTTGCTTTCGCGTTTAGTTTATTATAGAGAAGAGGACCGAGGTATAGATAAAATTTTGATACAAAAGCATGTTTTGTTGTATTTTGTGGACAAACTATATCTTTACGTCTTTTATTAGTATATGCAGTGCTGTAGGGTAGAGCTGTGTGTTGTTTTAATACAATACCCATTATAAATAGCTGTCGAACTGTTAATACTTCACAAGCTTTGTATAGAAGGTTAGTAGGAAATAAGAAAGGGCGGAAAGTAGACACTTTGAGAATCGCCCTTTGAGCTCTCTCGATGGTTAGTAACATTGTTTTACCCGCTCCACCCCATGTGGTAATACAGTAAGTTAATATTGATTGACATAGAGCAAAGTAAACTTGTCTAACTAGTTTTGGGTCAGCAATATAGCGTAGCTTTTTAAAAACAAATATCAACTTGCGAATTCTATTATTTAAAGCTTGTATATGTTGTTTGAACGAAAGTGTTTCATCTATTATAACGCCAAGGTATTTTGTAGTATTTGTCATTTTAATGTTGGGACAAACACATTGGTTATCTGTAGGAACTGTGCAATAATGAGCATATAATGACGAGGTAGTGCTTGTTGATGTTTGCTTGCGCATCGAAAACTTAATATAATTTGTTTTTTCTGCATTTAGTGTTAGTGAATTATGTTGAAGCCATTTATTAACAATATTGAATCCATGTTGCGCAAACTTGTAGACATTTTTTTCAGAGTCAGCCGAAAAAAGAAGGGCGGTATCGTCAGCATAAGAAACAATTTGGCCGTGATCTAGATTTAGATTACAAAGATCGTTTATGTATACTAAAAATAATGTAGGCCCTAGAATACTTCCTTGGGGAACTCCGAAGGACGTGTTTTTTTGACTATCGCTGAGAACATTACCAATTCTTACACATTGGGTACGGTTTTCTAGATAGCTCTTAAATAGTTTCAGCTGGGTGTCTCTGATACCTATGGCTTCAAGTTTGTGCAACAGAATAGGAATAGAAACCGTATCAAAAGCTTTGGCGAGGTCCAGAAAGATTCCTACTGTGTGGTTACCATTATCAAGTTCTTGTGCTAGATAGTCAGTCAGATGGTGCACGGCATCGTCTGTTGACATTTTAGGCCTAAATCCAAACTGCCGTTTAGATAAAATCGATTTATCCTCCAAGTATTTGTAAAGCCTTTTATTCATAATTTTTTCTAATATTTTTGACATAGTAGGCAGCAAGGAAATAGGTCTATAATTTGTCACTTGATCTTTACTGCCTGATTTGTAAACAGGCACAACAACAGCTTTTTTTAGGCACTCGGGAAAAATACCTGTAGATAAACATTTTTGGAAAATGTAAGTTAGTGGCGGGCCCAAAATGTGCCTGAACTGTTTAATAATTTTATTTGATATGTTATCCCAGCCAACTGCACAGTCGTCCTTTAAACTCATGATTATCGTTTCTACCTCATTCTCGTCAGTGTCTAGCAATACAAAAGATGATAAAATAGTGCTACACGTAAATGGTGTGTTTGTTAGATATTGTGATTGGCCCTGAACTTTTTCAGCCAAACATTTACCAACATTAACAAAGAAATTATTTGCAATATTGGCAGATGCTAACTGTGATGAGTGTGCTTGTAATAAACCTGAAGATGACTGATTTTGTTTTGAGTTATACGTTACGCTTTTAATAATACTCCAGATTTTTTTAGTATTTGTACCAGCTTTTTCGAGTGCAATTTTATCGTAGTTACTTTTAACTTTTTTTAGAAGGTTATTACAAAAGTTACGATACCGTTTATATGACAGTTGCAAAATTAAATTATCTGGATTAGATTTAGCTTTCATGTGCAGTTTATCTCTATTTTTCATACAGCGAATGAGCCCTGTCGTGATCCATGGTTTTATGTTGTAAGTTTTGTTATTTCGCCGAGATATGACCGTGTTTTTCTGAATTGCATGTTGTACATTATTGATTAGATACAACATACAAAACTGCGGATCAGCGGAATCGTAGACTGGGTCAAAGTCGATATTGCGTAAATCTTCTTCAAGTTTATTTACATTTAAACTAGAAATTGTGCGAGTGACTACTTTAGGTAATTTACAATTTAAAATAAGTAGGGTAGCATTGTGATCTGTGATTGTTGAATTGATTACAAGGGCAAGTGCAGGGAAATTTGACTTGAGCATAATATGATCCAAACAGGAGCCACTTTGATGTGTAGGAAGCGTGTGAGCAGGAAGCAAGCCATGGAAGGCGCATAGGTTAAGGTATTCCTCAGCGGATGCGTCAGCACTTTCTGGAAGAATATTGATATTAATATCTCCAATTAAAATAGTATTTTTGAAGGACGACAGGTTCTGCAAGGTGTTGTTTAGAGAGTCCGTGAAATTGTTTATATTTCTAAAAGAGGGGGGTCGATATAAGGCAAGTATTGCTAATTCAGACCCAATTTTAATTAATAATCTGTTACAGTCGTGCATATTTGGTTCCTCGACAGACACGTTCAGATGATCTCTTGCATAAACTATCACCCCATCGTTTTGATTGTAGTTTATGTTACTTTTATACATATTATATCCTGGAATAAGTGGTATGTTATAATGTTTGGAAAGCCAACATTCGGTTAGTACAACCACGTCACAGTTTATATCTAGACGTTGTAGAAAAACGCTAAAATTTTCGAAATTTTTAAATATACTGCGAATATTTTGGGTTAGTATGGTTAGTGGACTAGTGTGGGAGGAGAGATATTGTTTACAGTGTTCAACATCACAAACATGGGACTCAGATACAGAGAAACTATCTATGTCATCAATTAAATTATTAATCATAATTATAAAAATAAAAACAATAACAAGAACAAGGGCTGAAAAAATACGTGATTAACGGCGCTCTTAGGCGCCTCCATAATTAACAGAATTAATGTACCTTTTTTCAGCCATTATTTTCGCTGGGCAATCAGAAGCACCTGTCTTGTGATTGCTCGGCTTTTTGAAGTGCAAGCAAGTGGCACACTTTGGTTCCTCAGCCTTCTTTGTGCATTCTTTAATGGAGTGACCCAGATCACCACAGTGGCCACAGGTAGAGGTGGTCTCCCGACATGATTTGGCCGCATGTCCGTACTGCTGGCACTTATAACAGCGCGTGACTAGAGTAAAGTCTCTCACGGGGCATGACGACCAATTTATGAACACTCTGTCTTTTGATACAAGGGCTTTACGTATGTCTGCAGCTACTTCTATTATATAATTACAGGTCTCAGCGTCCTTCTTACCTGACTTATGGCTTAACTTTATGGAGGTCAAAAAGGTCTCGAGGCTGCTATCCTGAAGAGTTTCTGCTAGATTCTGGTGGAATAAACAAGTAAAAACTTCCTTTTCTTGCATGGATGAGGGCACACCGATAACTACTACTCTAGGCCTCCTTTTTGAGGGTTCGTCTACTGTAAGGCCTGAGTTAGATAGCTGCATCGATTTTTTCACCTTCTCAATATCGTCCTTCGTTTCAGTGCTAATAATGATACCGCCATTTTTTGTCTTACGTAGTCCTCTTACCTGAAGTTTCATTTGCTCCGGGCATATAATTTTTTGGACAAGTGTTTTTGTCTCCTCACTCGACTTCAGTTTGTCGTTAGGGTATATGGCCACTGAGCTTAAGTTTATCGGCTGAATATAATTGTTGGTACCTTTTTTAACCATCTCAGCAAAGGAAGTTCCCGTTCCCGAAGCTCCAATTGACCGCTTAATGTCTTGCAGTTGCTGCGACAGATCAATTTGGTCTTCGAGTGTTTGGACGGTGGTGTGGGCCCGGACGGCTCTCATCTTAAGGGACTGGTACTGTACTGCCATCTGCGATGTGCCGTGACTAACTTTTCGGCAAAGGGCACTTATACGCAGTTTTTGCTCCATGTTTAATTTGCCCTCTGTTACAATAGAGCACACTTCATTAAGGCACTGCTCAATGGACGACATCCAGTTCTGGATTTCCGGCGTAGGTATCACTTCCATGCCATCTTCTCTTTGGCTGGGTGGTTGAGGGCGAGGTGCGGGTGCGGGCTCGGGTGCGGGCTCGGGTGCAGGTGCAGATGCAGGTGCTGGTGCGGGCACAGGTGTAGGAGGTGGGCTCCGAGCACATCTGCCACCCCTGCTGAAGGGACTGGACATTGTGATACAAGTTATTTACTTGTTAATCACATAAACACATTTTCACAGAAACGAACGAGAACACATGATATGCTACGTATGACACAGTTTGCTTCACTACCGGCTATTTGGTAAAACCAGGTCACGATTCAGCAAATAATTATTTATTTATTTTAATAAATCTTCGACACGTCTGTTCACAACAAAGCGCAAATGATCGGTCGCGGTATCGCGCTGTGGCCGCGGCGGGTCAAGGCAGTACCTTTTTGCCTCCTCCGACACAGTCTCCCCTGAGCTTCTTCTTCGTCGCTGGGCTCTGGCCTCGGACTCCTGTTCGAAGCCGAGCCCCAGCGGCGGTGATGGTGACGGTGATGATGATGATGATGGTGATGCCGGCGACATCATCGAGTCGGCGGCGGCCCTGCCTGCGGTGAGCCGCAGACCGGATCGCGGGGTCATATCCGGGGACATGTCCGGGCGACCGGATGCGGCCGAGCCCGCAGATGCCAGCGACATGCTCGACCCCACGCGTGAGTCGCAGGCAGAGACTCGGGGTGGCGCCGGCGAATCTGGCGCATTTGAGGTCATCGTAGCCGGCCGGAAATACGGGCCGGCGCTGGCTGGCCGCTCCTGCTCAGCCGGCGGTTGCCCCGCCAGCGAGAGGCGGAGGCCAGCGGCGCGCTGGGCGGGTGCGGCTTTGGACGCGATTGGCGTGTCCCGTTGGGGCGCAGGCGGCGATACGAACCGCGGCGGCGGAGCGGCGGCTCGTGTGGGGGGGGCGCGGGTACGTGCAGATGGCACGGGCGCACGCGGTGTAGGTAGCGCGGGGTATGCGGCACGTGGCGCTGCGGAGCACACAGCGGCCGCAACGGGTTGTACGGGCGCGGGTACGCGCACTGGCGGTATTGGGGCGCGCGCATGCGGTGCGCGGCTTGTGTTTGCGGCCGGCCCCGGGGCCTGGATAGGCACCGGGCGGAACGCGGGGGGTCGGACGGCAACCGCGTGCGGCCGGCTCGTCGACGGCGTAGGCGCAACGCGCGCAGGCGCCGATGACGTCGGTGGGCCGGTAGCAGCGGCGGTGCCTGGCTCCCCTCCTCCCTTCTTCTTCTTGGACTTCTTGGGTTTGGGTCCGGTCGGTGGCGCACCGGACGACGCGACCCCGATGTTCGGCATCGACGTCGCCCGGTCCAGCACCGGACGGTCCTCCTCGGACCCGGCGTCATGGCCTAACGAGCCACGCACGCCGGGTTTCGACATCGCTGGGCGTGGCCTCCGCGACCGCGGCGGCGAATAAACGCCGGGCAGCGGGGTGGCTTCCCCTGTGTTCGCACAGGTATCCGACGACTCCTGCACAAACACAAGGAAAGACGGTTAAAATATGCGGTCCGCGCGGAAAACAAAAACTGGACGCGTAGGAGTGACCAGTTCGAGTGACCACTAGCCAATCCTGAGCTTCAACCGCCGGTCACCCCCACTTATATAGGATCGCTTATCGGCCCACCTCGGCCGGGATCGTTATCAGTGCGATAAGCGAACAATCGCAACAGTGGTGACCTCGGAATACTCGCTTATCGCACTGATTGTTCGCTTATCGCACTGATAACGATCCCGGCCGAGGTGGGCCGATAAGCGATCCTATATAAGTGGGGGTGACGGGCGGTTAAGCTCACTTTGCGTTCGGCTCGCGTTGATAACACTTCGTGTCCGAGTTCGCAATAGGTCAATCGTCGTCCTGAGGATGCCTCGTTGAGAGGCGAAACACGTGTCGATTTCTTACAGGGTTCTCTAACTCTTTAGGAGCGGTTAAGCGGATTAAGTTACTAGATATACATCGTCTATTGTATTTTGTGATGGATTTCCGCAAGGTCACGCCTGAGTCAATTAACTATGGTAACATGCTTCGCGTCGATGTCCCTGCCACCCCGTATTTTACATGGGGTATTTTCAGATACCCCCAGTATATGCGGGCATAAGAAATCTATAAAATATTTTATTTTGTATAGAAACTCATGCTCGTTTGTCAAAATATGTAACAGCCAAAGAGTAGATTATACGCAGAAATAAAAGTCTAATGGTGCCTTTCTAATCTTTCTATGCTTGCCAAGGTTTGGCAAGCGTCCACAAGTACAAGCGTGTAAAGAGGGCGTTTGGCTTGGCTTGCGTGAGCTTGTGGACGCATGTCTCCGATCAGGGTATAGTGTCGGTTTTTGGACACAGATCAAAGGGCGCTTGCGGCAAGCGCTTGCGACGCATTCACACGTTGGTGCGCGTTTAGTAGCCACTGTGATCTCGCGACGAGCGCAAGTTTAGTTCTTTGTTTAAAATGAGTGGCTGGCCGAACGAAGAGAGTTTAGCGTTTCTGGAATATTACCAGAGCGAATCGTCTATCTGGAACCCCAAAGACGTTAATCAACGACACAAGTTCGGTGTCCGCCATGCTTGGATATACGTAGCACACTGACGCATTCACAAGCATGGAAACGACTTCCAAATGCCAAGCGAGATTTGTGGAAGCTTGGGGCTTGAAGACGTTTAGGTACCAAGACTTGGCAAGCATGTAAAGCCGGCATAATGAGTTACCCTATCACAAACGTCATAAAATCATGGGGTGGTTATTAGGTAGGAGTGGTAGCACTGGTAGCCAATGAACCATAGTACGAGTACCTATCGTCAATACGCGATGTTGCTAGTTCGTGCAAAAAACGCGTATCATGAATTCATGACTCGCTTGCCATGTCGTGCAGTTTGATCTAGTCGCCGCCGGCTTGTTGCCACAAACAAACTTGTGCGACGCATCCTAGTGTTTCCTCAAACAAAAACGAGGAAAAAAACGTGAGTTTCATTACTGTACTTTATTATTTTAATTTTTTCTTAACTGTGAGTGGATTGTATGTGTAATGCTTAGATACGCTTGTTTGAGAGTATTTTTTGGAATTACTTCTCAACGGTTATTGAGTAAAACGTAACCTAACATTTCTTAGGGGATGGGTACGCAGTGAGCCATTTTTCTTGGGTAAGCAATGAACCATGGTTCATTATGTAACACTTCTAAGTGGTGGGGAATATTATTCCAGTCAACCTCTGAGTACCTATCATTATTCATTACCTACTATTTGTTTATTTCAGCATGGGACGAAACACGGTACGGCGGGAAGCCCCTAAAAAAGGGAATCACACCCGAGAAACTATCCAAACAGCACCCGTAACCCGTAACCGCCTGGCCACGGAACGGGCGGCGCGAACGGCGCACAGTGGTCTGAAAATCAAGCTCCATAGGTACTCATACAAACTCAAAGACAGGAATAAAAAATAAAAAATTGTAATGTCTCTGGTATACCTCCCTTTACGTCATATACTTATGGATGGTATTAGTAGCTCCACGCGTGAGAAAATAGTTATTTGTTATACAAGAGTGCAAAGTTGCTTTTTAACCGCGTGTTCAATTTTGATGACCGAGCAAGCGAAAGATTCTAAAATTGAATCACGAGCGCAGCGAGTGATTCAAAATTAGAAGCCTGAGCGTTAGCGAGGGAATCAAAAGAGCACGAGGTGAAAAATCTTTGCACTCGAGTGCAACACGTAACTTTTCATTCCACCTCAGCGAGGAAATGACACGTGTTGAACATATCGTACTGTTTTAAATACTTCTCGCGTGATTGTTGAGGGAGAAAGCTCATTTGCGCATTATTAACAGTTTCAGTCAATTCTGTTGGCGTCAAGCAAACTTCCTCGTCGCTAGAATCACTCATTTTAGTTTTTTCACTTGTTTTCAAGTTTCTTGTTTTTAATAAAAGGTTTAACAATGACGTGAAAAAATGCCGCGTAAAGAACCGCGTACAAAGCAAATTGAAAAAAGAACACCAAGAAGGTTCCGAGTCTGAGTTTTTAAAAAAATTAAAAAAAAGTTGTATGATATATTCGGCACCATAGAGGTAGCAGTAAATAGGTTTAATGTTTTTTTTAATTCACAAACTTAGTGCACACGATGTTCTAAATTCAATTTACTTTATCCTCTAGACAATAAAAACGGCTTTTCCACTCAGATATTGAAGATTAAAAATACTCTTTCCGAGATGGTGGGATGAAAAAAATATTTGTGGTTTTTTTGTATGGGAGAATACACTTAAAGTACATTTATTTGAAACTGAATGGAACTGATGGGCTGGTGCTCACACGAGGTATTGTACCATACACGGCGATCAAGATGACATCCATTTCATGCACCTTTGGGTGCCGCTTTGAGCGTAACAAATTTTTGAAATTTTGAATTTTCGCTAGGTGATTTTTCACATTTTTGACGTGGTTAAATGAAGTTTCCGATCGATTTACTTATACTATCGTTCCGCTAATAACTTATATGATGATATTAATTTAAAACGATAGTGATTAAATCTTTTTTCACCAAAATTGCATTCCAAGAACTAGGTAACTCATTTGTTAATCACCGTTGAGTTATAATTAGATACTAATGACATAAGCATTAACCTCCATAGTACACATAAAAACTACTAACACTACTAACTGCTAACAGAGAGTATCTTCGCCCTCATCAGAGTCCTCTAAATCAGAGTCCGTAATTGACGCACTAACATCGACAAATTCAACGTTCTCTTTTTAGATTTTAGATTAATTACAAAGAGTTGATCACTTCTTGGCGGTGACCGCGGCTTCGTCCTCCCGCGCGAACGTCTGCAGAAGCTCCTCCTTCTTAGCGGCGATACGCTCTTCACGACGCTTACGTGCCTCCTTGACCTTGTTACGGCGGGCCTCGGCCTGGTCACTAAGCATCTTAGTCCTAGCCTTCTCGGCCTTCTTCCTGTGGATGTACTCCATGAGTACGCGCTTGTTCTTGAAGACATTACCCTTTGCCTTCATGTACAGGGCGTGGTATAGATGCCTGTCGATCTTCTTGGCAGTTCTGTACTTGAGCAGCAGCTTACGAAGGACCCTTTGTCTTTGTACCCAAAGTTCCTTCTGTGGCATCCTAGCATTAGCAGTACCTCTTCTCTTACCGAAGCCACAGTGACGTCCCTTTCTACGGGCCTCTGTGTTCTTACGGACGCGAGCACGTGAGTGTACTGCTACGGGCTTCTTGATGACGAGACCATCCTTGATCATCTTACGGATGTTCTGTCTGGAATTGGTGTTGGCGATTTCATTGATCTCATTGGGATCCAACCACACCTTCTTTTTACCACATCGCATCACAGAGGCTGCAAGCCTCTTCTGCAGCTTGAGGGAACTCATCTTGACTAGGTCAACACCTTTGTCAACACCTGAATCATCACTAATGAGAAGAGATCTCATATATCATAGTGACAGCTATTTTTATTATAGACTTTCCCAGCACGTCTTATGCTGGACAAGTAGGGATCTGATGATACAAGAAGACCATTGAAAATGTCTTCATGTGTCGCTTTACGACATTTGCGTGAATGGTGTTCTCGGAATTTTTTCAAGTCTTTGTTTCTGGCTTCCGTTACCTCTTCAGATAATTTGCCAATGGGCATAATATTGAAGTGTTTGATAACTTCAGCATCATGCAGTAGAAGTTCAGCATCATGCAATGATAATAATACTAGTGAACCCCATAAATCATCTAATAAACTGACATATAATTCTAATAAAATTTTTATGACACTGACTATTCCTGATGACATCAATAAAATAATAATTGCTCTAAAAAATAAAACCAGTGCCGGCTCAGCATTATGACAAATATTGTAAAAGATGCAGCTTATATTATATCTGAACCACTAAGCTTCATTGTCAATTTATGTATAGAAGAAAGCACCTTCCCAGACAAGCTAAAAATATCTGTTATAAAGCCAGTATTTAAAAAAGGTGACAAAACTAACATGAGCAACTACAGGCCAATAGCATTGATACCTATTTTCGGAAAAATTGTTGAAAAGGTGATTTTTAACTGCCTCTATACTTTCTTTGAAACACACAACATTCTAACGTCTAGTCAATATGGTTTCAGGAAAAATAAATCCATAAATGTGGCAATATATAACTTTTTAAATAAGGTAATGACTAACTTGGATAAAGGGCTACCAGCTGTCGCGCTATACATGGACATGTCGAAGGCTTTCGACCGGGTCGACCACAAGATCCTCTAAGAAAGATGTATGCATATGGCGTGAGAGGTAATGTGTACAAGCTTATAGAATCATACCTTAACAACAGACAACAATTTACAGAAGTGAGACGGTTAAATCCTATTACTAAAACAGAAGAAATATATGCTTCTGAATCTGGAACTGCTAAATTCGGCGTCCCTCAAGGGAGTATCGCGGGTCCTTTATTCTTCCTTGTTTATATAAATGACATGCCTACGGTAACAAATCGTGACATTACATTATTTGCTGATGATAGCACTGTTTTATTCGTTAATGATAATACAATTGATCTAGAATCTGACATCAACCAAACAATAATTTTAATTATAGACTGGCTAAACATGAATAACTTAATGATTAACGTTGACAAAACTAAAATAATGAATTTTAAAATACGAACTCACCGTACTGGTTCTTTAAAAATCCATTACCTTGATAGCGACATTGAAGAAACTGAAGTAACAAAATTTCTAGGGTTGCATATTGACAACAAACTAAATTGGAAACTACATATTGACCATGTATGCAAAAAGCTGGGACAGTTTTCATATGCACTTCACAGATTGGGGAAAATAGCGAATCAGACTACTTTACTAACAGCTTACCACGGTTACGTTAGCTCTATCCTCAGATACGGTATAATATTCTGGGGCAACAGTACAGACAAGGAGCGTGCTTTCATTTCTCAAAAACGTTGCATCAGGGCTATATTTAACTTATGTGAAACTGACTCCTGTAAACCATTTTTTCAAAAGATGAATTTGTTAACACTGCCATGTATCTATATATTTGAGGCCGCAGTATTTGTCAAAAATAATATTGACATGTTTAATTACTACACGCGTATACGGCGTAAGGACAAATTGCGCACAGTAGCTAATGCATGAAAGTATCTTTTGTACAGCTTCACGCATCTTTAATAATATTCCGGGGCCTATCCATGATCTGTTAGTAATCAAGTGCTACTACTCTATAAAAGAAATCTTTGGATTAAACGGGAATCATCATTTCCGAAGGAGTAGCTTTACATATAGGTATCACAAGTCTGCGATGAGGTATTAGATAGGTGTGAAGTGATTTTGCCATCTAACATGGTCATAAGCATCGAGTGCCTAACAGCATGGCTTCCCATAGTAGAAGGCTGCAGTACTGCAATCTCAGCCTTAATCAGAGCCTCTTCTTCCATGATGTTCAACTTGTTTTCGTTTGAAAACTTAAAATAGATTGATCTGCAGAACATTGTAGAACAAGGCTTTTGATTCTCCCATACATTTCTTCGCCATACACTAAGCGCAGAGGCAGAAAAGAACACATAAAAATACTAGAATCGTCTTCGTCTGCCATAGTTTGCTTATACAAACTTTGCCCTGAAGCACCATCGAAGCCCCACTTGCATATAAGCGTCAACTAGATATTTGCCATCCAGCAAAGATTCAACACGTAGGAATTTTCCAAGCCTAGCCACAGTTTTGTCCAAAATCGCTTGGAGCTTTACTTTTACCTCTCTTTCCGTGATGTTTATGGTATCTTTTGGGGGGTAACAATCCTTCTTAGCCTCAAAACTGGCAGTAAAAGAAGGATACAGTGGTATTTGCACAAGATAAATAAATACTACGATATATACTGCCACTTCGAAAGCTTCAATGAGGTCAGATTACCAAAAACTTTATCAGCGGAATATACTTATAGGCACAGTTTTCTTTGGCTTTAACAATTCCTTTATCTTTGTAGCCTCTTCGGGATGCTCCAAGACCAGTTTAATTATATCTGCTACATTCTGGTTTTGTGCTTTTAAACCAGCTGCATGAGCAAGGCTTTCAGTGCTATGCGTTAGGAGCTCTTCCACTCTCCTTCTCTTCTGTAGCGGGCTTAGCTCCCCGAATGATTTTCTCGAACTCACAACTGATGTTGATGTTCCACCATCGTACGTCTCCAATCTGTAGGATGTTGATGCACCCTCATTTACACCAAAGTCAGAACTGAAACATGGTTGCTGCTCTACTCACACTAAAGAAGCGTCATCTTTTCCCTTACGACCTCAGGCCATTTTATGTTCTGTTGCAGCCATGTCTCAAACTATTTTATGAAACATCTCGTGCGATTACACGAGATCCATTTGGTCTTCAACGAACACACATAAGTCTGACAATGTCCACATTGGTACCAAAACCTTCCATCATAAAACAATAACAACTAGAACGTTATAAGTTAGCGCGCACAAGTGCTGAGAGCTACTAATAAAATTAAGTTCAAACGTCCTATTTTTATACAACTACCCTCATAAACGTTCGCTTTTCTCTAATTAGGTACCTATATTACAGACAATATAATGTTATTGTGACTAGGACCCCCCATTTGACCCCACTAGAGCTTAGCTGGTTAATGCTCATGTCATTAGTATCTAATTAAAACTCAACGAACATTAACAAATGAGTTACTTAGTTCTTGGAAAGTTGGAATCACAGATATAGAATGCAATTATGGTAAAAAAAAGGTATTTAATCACTATCGTTTTTAATTAATATCATCATAAAAGTCATTAGCGGAACGATAGTATAAGTAAATCGATCGGAAACTTCAGTTAACCACGTCAAAAATGTAAAAATCAGATAACGAAAATTCAAAATTTCAAAAATTTGCTACGCTCAAAGCGGCACCCAAAGGTGCATGAATTGCATGTCATCTTGATCGCCGTGTATGGTACAATACCTCGTGTGAGCACCAGCCCATCAGTTCCATTCAGTTTCAAATAAATGTACTTTAAGTGTATTTTCCCATACAAAAAAAACACAAATATTTTTTTTCTCGCGCATGGAGCTACTAATACCATCCATACGTTAAGGGGGATGCGCCAAGGTAGCCCGCGAAATTAAAATTTTCTAACGTTTTTTGCAATTTGCTGGTCAGTGTCAGATTGTATCTTGATTAAAATATGATTTGCGAGCGTAACAAATATGGCTTAGAATTATAATCATTAGAATCAGCTATAGGATTACATGAACTTATAGAGTTGTGTTGATGATTTCTATGATTATAATTCTATAAATAAACATTTGATACGGTCGCAAATCCTAAATAACTCAACGTACAACCTGATACTGCCCTGCAAATTGCGAAAAACTTAAGAAAATTTGAATTTCGCGGGCTACCCTGACGCTTTCGCCATAATATGACGTAAAGGGAGGTATACCATAGACATTACAATTTTTTATTTTTTATTCCTGACTTTGAGTTTCTATGAGTATGGAGCTCGATTTTCAGACCACTGTGCGGCGGTGCGTCTTGCGGGGCGAACCGCGAAATTCTATACATTTGTTTTAGTCGCAAGACGCTTCGCCGTTCGCACCGCGCGAAAATTTTCGCTGTAGCGAATGTCCCGTGGCCAGGCGGTAACTGTAACACACGATCAATCGTCATCTGAATAATTTTAAAGGATATTGCTAATCCATTGCTTCTCAAAATGAAACAGATTGTGATTGATCATGTGCTACGCAATTAGGGTGTAGGAATAGATAAACACGTCTTGTCAGGAGTTCAGAACAGATTATGAGAAAAGCAGCCAAAGATTGCAACATTTGCAACCTTCTCTATACAACACGTCATTTACAGTCTGTAAGATTTTTGATACATAAATGATAAATGTTTTTATGATTGCTATGTTGACTTTTTTTTAATAATTTGCTGTTATGTTGATCTCTCTTGACTTAGGACTTTAGGACGAGCGAACTGATTATTGCCTATACTTGGTGCTTATTCCTATTTTGTACCCATTACGTCTCGTTTAGTACCGTAAAACGGTCACTTTAAAAAGCTATCTTCTCCTTAACGGCTTAGTTAAATGATTTGAAAAAAATATATGTTTGCTATAGATTCATCTACAACATATCTGAAACCGGGTTTTTTCGTATGACTAATACTTTTGCCTTAAAAAAATATTTACCATAACGCTATTTTTGGCTAATATTCGTAACTACTTCTAAACGGCTTTGACGATTGGAAAAAAAATTACACTGAAAAATTGTTGATTAAAGGTACTACAAATTTGAAACTGCATTTGTAAATCAATCAATATTTGTTAAACAAAATGTCCCCATTTAGAGATAGAGGTTCAGAGGGGCTCTGCGCGGGACGCGGGCGGCAGTCGCCCGTGAGCATTGAGACGGGATGGCTGTGTCGCTCGCTGGTCCGCTCCGGCTATCGACCGAGTATGCGCATACGTATGTGTTAGTGCGAATATTTATGAACTTATTGTATTAGTGTGCGTTTATAGACGAGCTTGCTGCAGAGAGTCCAAATCGATTGTGCGCGTAGGCGCTTTATTGTTGAGTTGTTCTTTGATGTACAATTATTAATACTTTTTTACATTGACAATTACATACAAATTAACAATTTACAATATAAACTAAAAAAATGTAAATGTAAAATATAACATAACATCACGACTGTATTCCCCGAAGGGTTAGGCAGAGGTGTACCTATATAAGGTGTTAAAAAATTTACTTTAGAAACTTTAAGAGGTGTTTTAGACCATCGAACTGAATAACTTTTACTTTGGGACATACATTGATATCGCGAAAAAAAAAATCTGTTGTTCCATAGTAAAGTTTAATACCTACTGTTCTGAACTGTATGGGACAGCTGTTTTTTTTTTTCGCGATTTCAAAGTTAAAGTAAAAGTTATTCAGTTTGATGGTCTAAAGCACCTCTTAAAGTTTCTAAAGTTATTTTTTTTTAAATCACTAAAATTTGTTTAGTCCTGTCAAACGAGCATTTCCCATTCTGAAATAGACTAAGATGACACAACTTAACTATATTTTAGTTTGACAGCACTAAGATTGCACTGAGTTATTAGTTTAGTGAAAATGGCAATTTTGCTATTCTGAATTTGACGTTTTTCACCTAAAAATTTAGATTATTCAACTAAATCAGTCTATTTTTAAACGCGATTAAAAAGGAGTGGAATAAAATTAGTTGGCATGAACACACACTTCACGCACTTCAGCTGCAAAAACTGTATCTTTTTTTTTATTTTGCTTATATCTCGAAAACGGTGCGTCCTAGCGCAAAAATAATGGAAATTTCGACCCCCTCTGCCATCCGTAAACCCATATGCCCCTACTCATAGGTAATATTTAATCATATTTTCTATACAAAAAGTTTAAAATTCCATACAAAACACGTCAAGGCTGCCCACCCCGCGCGCCTCTGTCTCTAAAAAAATTCACGGGGTAGAGCAAACAAGTACCACGTCGGTCGCGACGTGACTGTCAAATTCAATTTTAGATGTGTCAAAATTATTTATAGCCAAAAGTAAGGAATTTTAGTCGTAGTTTAGTTAGTTTAGTTCGGTGTACAAGAGAATCGGCACCAAATATTTTCTTAAGTTACGTAGGTAAGAAGGTTAAGAAATAAATCTTGATTGGTGCCGATTCTCTTGTGCACCGAACTAAACTATCACTAAAATTACTTGCTTTTGGCTATGAGAATCTGAGATTCTGCAAAAAAAATTCTCTAATTAAAAAATAACTTTGACACATCTAAAATCGAATTTGCGTCGCGAACTCGCGACTCCACGTGGTACTTGTTTGCTC
The DNA here is from genome assembly GCA_948150665.1 of Conistra vaccinii. NCBI lineage: Eukaryota > Metazoa > Arthropoda > Insecta > Lepidoptera > Noctuidae > Conistra > Conistra vaccinii. Next base: position 13,585,516 of record OX411324.1, on the reverse strand, counting down.
TACTCTGTGAATTTTTTTAGGTCCAGAGGCGCGCAGGGGGGCAGCGTCGACGTGTTTTGTATGGAATTTTTAACTTTTTGTATGGAAAATACGAAAATTTGTTACCTTTGTGTTGGGGTAAAGGGGTTTAAGAGTTTCCTAAAGGGGGTCGAAATTTTCATTATTTTTGCGATAGGACGCACCGTTTTCGAGTTATAAGCAAAATAAAAAAAAAGATACAGTACTGTTTTTGCACCTGAAGTGTTGGTGTGAAGTTTAGTTCATGACAACTAATTTTTATATTCCATTCCTTTTTAATCGCGTAAAAAAAAAATTGTCAAATTTAGTTTGAATAATCAAAATTTTTAGGTGAAAATCGTCAAATTCAGAATAACAAAATTCCCTGTTTCACTAAACTACTAAGTTAATAACTCATTGCAATCTTAGTGCTGTCAAACTTCGGTGGCAGTGACCTCTCGCGTCCGGCCCTGGTCCAGGCCATGGTGCGGAGCGAGAGGGCATGGCAAGCCGTCACCTCCTTCTGCGAAGCAGTAATGCTCGCGAAAGAGGAGGCGGAGTGCGCGAGGGAGTGGCAAAGGCCGCGCCCTACCAGCCCTAGCCGCCGCCGCCGTAGGAGACGTCCCGGGCGTCGGGAATTGACTGCGACTGGACTGGAAAGGGCTAGGCATCAACATCAATGGCGAGTATATCACTAACCTTCGGTTTGCCGACGATATAGTTATCATGGCTGAGACCATGGAGGACCTCAGTATAATGCTCGATGACCGCAGTAGAGCCTCCAAAAGAGTGGGTCTTAAAATGAACATGGACAAGACAAAGGTCATGTCAAATGCCCATGTAACACCCGCCCTCATAAAGATCGGTGACGCTACGCTCGAAGTTGTAGACGAGTATGTTTACCTAGGACAAACTGTCCAGCTAGGTAGGTCCAACTTCGAGAAAGAGGTCAATCGTCGAATCCGACTCGGCTGGGAGCGTTCGGGAAACTATGCAATATCTTCTCGTCCCACATACCACAGTGTTTCAAGACGAAAGTCTTTGACCAGTGCGTGTTGCCAATGATGACTTATGGCACTGAAACGTGGTCGCTCACAATGGGTCTTATCAGAAGGCTAAAAGTCACCCAAAGAGCAATGGAGAGGGCTATGCTTGGAGTTTCCCTACGTGATCGAATCAGAAATGAAGAGATCCGCAGGAGAACCAAGGTAACCGACATAGCCCGAACAATTGCCAAACATAAGTGGCAATGGGCAGGACATATTGCTCGCAGAACAGATGGCCGATGGGGCCGAAAGGTTCTGGAGTGGCGACCACGTACCGGAAGACGTAGCGTTGGAAGGCCTCCCACAAGATGGACCGATGACCTAGAAAAGGCCGCAGGAATTCGCTGGATGCGGGAAGCACAGAATCGGTCGAAGTGGCGGTGCTTGAGGGAGGCCTATGTCCAGCAGTGGGCGTCTTTCGGCTGATATGATGATGATAATGATGATATGCTGAGTTATAGGGGTTTATGGATTTCATAAAGGGGGACGAAATTCACATTATTTTTGCGATAGGACGCACCATTTTGCGATAAGAAAAACCTTCTCCCATCACACATAAAGGCAATGCTTGTACAGTCCCTAATATTTCCCATAATTGACTATGATGATGTGTGTTACTATGACCTGAATGCAGATCTTCTCAATAACTAGACCGCCTTCTTAATAACTGCATTCTGCATGTTTTGTTATCTCCTCTTCTGATCGTTATTTCTCCTCTACCGATCGTTATGTCTCCTGACAAAGTTTATTCTGTTTATTATGTATGAATGAATGAATGAATGAATGAATGAATGAATGAATGAATGATTATTTATTTGTTAAACACAGGTACATACATTTGGTCTTCAGTAAAAAAATCAGTTGGCTCTCTATGTTTTGCCAGTGGCGTACAAATATAGTTACAGCAGATAGGTACAATAGTATTAAAATTAAACTCAGAAACATAATAAATAATTCATATGGAAAGGGGTTTAGACAATATAGAAAGGGGTTTATATATATCATAAATAATTAAATTAAGTATTTAAAAATTCTGTAAGTTATTTTAGATTAATTAATATTAAATTCAGTAAAAAAAATACACACAATCTACAACAAAAACACACATTCATTAGTCATTACTTAGTCAAATTATAATAATATTATTATCATTAAGAAATTCATCTACAGTGTAATAACATTTTTGGATTAGGAACATTGATAATTTCTTCTTGAAGCTCGTAATCTTAAGTTGCTTCAAGGAGTCAGGTAACTTATTATAAATATATTCTGGGTGCCATTCCCATAAAACTTTTGCGCATTAAAGCCGTCTTACATTTCTTGGCACATAACACGTTTCGATATTGAGCACGTATAGGACCTCTCCGTATTTGAGACAATTTGGTAAAAAGCTTTGCATTTTTTTTGACAAACATTGCAACTTCTAAAATATACAAAGATGGAAAAGTTAATATTTTCAAAGATTTAAACATTGATATGCAGCTATCTCTTGTTCTCAGGGCGCACATAGCTCGAATGCATCGCTTTTGTGCTCTAAATATCATAAGTCTCATAGTTGAGTTTCCCCAGAAAATTATTCCATAGCGTATAACAGATGCTACGAGACCATGATAAGCAGTTAGTACGGTTTCACGGTTAACGACTTTTGACAATTTAAAAAGAGCATAAGCTGATTTGCTTATCTTTTTACAAATGTTATCTGTATGATCTTTCCACGTGAGTTTGTTATCTATCATTAAGCCTAAAAATTTTGTTCGGTTTACTTCTTCTATAGAGATTGCCCTATAGTTGATATTTAGTTTTTTGGGAGTAATTTTTTGATAAAATTGCATAAATTCGGTCTTCCGAAGATTAATTATTAAGTTATTTTCATTTAACCATGTGATTATGTCATTGAGTGTATTATTAATGTCTTCTTCGTACGTAGCTATATCGTTACATTTTATTATCGCTGTACTATCGTCCGCGAAAAGGATCATAGGATGGCGCACTGCTTTTGGTATATCGTTTATGTATGTTAAAAATAATGGGGGACCCAATACGCTCCCTTGCGGGACTCCGTATTTTATAAGTCTAGGTTCTGACAAGTGCTTAACCTCCATTTTTGTACTTGGGCATATACAAGATATTTCAGTACGTTGCTGTCTGTTTTTCAAATAAGATTCGAGTAATTTAAGTATGTTACCCCTGATTCCATAGTCATTTAATTTGTTTAATAGTCTGTCATGAATGAAATAAAATGTATAATATTAATATTAATATTGGTACAGCTCATGTCAACGCTGAATGCATACCAATTTAATAATATATCTAGTGCAAATGGGAAAATCTTAGATTTGTTTATTTCTAACACCACCAGTACTATAAGCCCTCCATTAGACTCACTACTACCTATAGACACACATCATCCTCCGTTTGTTGCTACAGCCCCCACAAGTATCTCCACACAAGCCCTGAAAAGAAAACCGTTGAGTAAATATGACTTTCGCAAAGCTAACTATGATGTGATTAATGAACAGATCGGAGAGGTTGAATGGGTGAACCTGCTAGAGCGCCTTCCGTCGCAGGAGGCCGTGCAGCGCTTTTATGATGTTCTCGGTGGCATTGCTGAACGCAATGTTCCGCGTGTTAGGTCCCGGACACTTGATTTTCCAGTTTGGTTCTCAGCACAATTAATTAAAATTTACAAGAGAAAACAACGTCTTTGGGTTAAATGGAAAAAATTTAAGAACGTCAAAGACTACAATGAATTCTCCGAATACAGAGTAACCTTTAAAGAAGCCTGTAACACATGCTACTCAAACTATATTAAATCTGTTGAAGATAACCTTACCACAAACATTAAATACTTCTGGACATATATATCAAATCGCAAAAATAAATCAGGTATTCCATCCACTATGCACTATCAAAGCGTTAAGTCAAGTGCCCCAGAAGACATTTGTGATATGTTTTCAGACTTTTTCCAGTCTGCATTTGAACCTAGTTCACCTTCATTGTCCGCCTGGACCCCGCCTTCTCACTGTAATGCCAATGTTAGCTTGATCGATAACTTGCATATTGAAGAAGACAAAATACTTAGAGAATTAAAATCTCTGGATCCGTCCAAGGGAGCAGGTCCCGATGGATACCCAGCTCTGTTCTTTAAGGCCACCGCTGGCAGTATCTGTAAGCCGCTCTTTATTATTTACAATAAATGTTTAAGCGAGGGTGTTTTCCCGGATGAATGGAAACAGGCTAACATCACGCCTGTACATAAGACTGGCTCAAAACATGACGTAGAGCAATACCGGCCTATCTCGATTCTTTCGACCTTGTCAAAACTTTTTGAGAGACTCGTACACAATGAAATTTATCCAATCTTACATAGTGTCATCATCCCAGAGCAACATGGGTTTGTTCAGCGACGTTCGACTGTTTCAAATTTATTAATTTTTTCCAATTACCTTTTTGAAAATATGGACAGGCGGTTGCAGGTAGACGCGGTTTATACAAATTTTAAAAAAGCTTTTGACAAGGTCGACCATGAAATCCTACTGGATAAGATTGCGTTTAATGGTATACGAGGAAATTTGCTTCGCTGGTTCTCATCCTATATTAAAAATAGAACTCAAAAGGTTGTAGTGAGTGGTCATCAGTCTGATGCAGTGCATATAACCTCGGGTGTTCCTCAAGGTTCAATCTTGGGACCACTTTTGTTTATTCTATATATTAATGACATAGGCAAATGTTTTAAAAATACTAAATTTCTTATATACGCTGATGATCTCAAAGCTTACAGGTCTATACAGACAGTGGAAGATTGTCGACTGTTCCAACAAGATCTGGACAGTCTCACTGACTACTGTCTAATCAATAAACTACAACTTAGTCTCCCCAAGTGCAATTGCATCAATTTCACGAAGAATAAAGTCGTTATTAACTTTAAATACTCACTGCACGACACAACTCTCAGTAATGTATCTATTGTGAAAGATCTTGGTGTGTTAATTGATGATAAGTTGTCCCTGAACCAACATGTGGAAAAAATTGTAAATAAAGCATTTAAGATGTATGGTTTCGTTTTGAGATCGTCCACTGAGTTCAAGCGGGTTTCCACATATCTTTACCTATATAAGACCCTTGTACGATCACAATTAGAATATGCCGTCCCTATATGGAACCCGTTTTACCAGAAATACATAGACGAGATTGAAAAAGTCCAGCGTAAGTTTCTACGAGCCATGCATTACAGATGCCACAAAACATATTTGTCGTACTCTCAATTGCTAGAGAAATATAAGCAAGTCAACCTAGAATCTAGACGTAAGTATCTAGAGGCTTCTGTACTGTATAGTATTGTTCATGGAGATTTTGATTCTATCGATCTCACGAGCAAACTATGTTATGTAGTTCCACGCACTGTTAATATTCGTAGTATCCGTGCAGGTACCCTATTTGCTGTAAACACCTGTCGAACTAATTCTGGTTTGCGCTGCCCTATCCGTCGAATGGTTGAATGTTATAATTGTAATTTTATTAATATAGATATTTTTGTATGCTCTAAATCCAAATTTAAATGTAATGTTATGAAAATTATATGTAGCTGACCAATAATATTATTAGGAATGTAATGTTATCAATGTAAGCATGTCTAGATTTTATTATTTATTTGTTTTTAGTGTTATGTGTTGTTAAGCAATCATTCAATTAGAATCCCTATTATGCATGATGTAATTAATTCTTATTAATGTGATGTAATTAATTAATTATTTATTACCTATCTAGTGGCACTCATTATCATATTTTCTTGATAATATGCGGATAATGTAGTGGGCTGCAATATTGTTAATATTTTGTGTTATTTTTTCTCTGCACCAACACATATTGTAGCTGTTTATTGTCCCTGAATAAATAAAATAAAATAAAATATGTATTTATTAATTATAATTTATTCTTGTATTTTTTTAGTTATTTTCGTGTTATCAATTGATTGATTGTGTATTACGTAATTAGGGTACGGGGCACGTGCCCCGGGTGACACCGTTAGGGGGCGCCAAATTCGAGCATGACAGACAAGTGCACCACCCAGCGCACCGCAACTTTGCAACAAATGAGACGCGCAACAATTATAATCTTTCTCTGAGGGTGGTGCACTGAGGAAATTACTGATTAGCGTAGGTTTAGGTCGTCAAACGGTCTGAGCGGGTTGTGAGTACTTGTGAGCGGGCGCAGTTGTATTCTACCAGGAACTCGATAAGTGTTTCTGTGGTCTATTTTTTAAGTTTTGCGGTGCCGGGCGTCTTGCTTCAACGCCGACGACGCCTGTGACACGACTTACTTTAACTTTTACCACAGTTTTGGCGCCCCTGTTGGATTGGCGCATTTTCGATCGATTTTTGATTAATATGTTTATTATGCCTAAATTTTCGAGCTCGCTTCGCTCGCTCTTGCAACCTAGTAAAGTAACTCCTAAAGCAAAAATCCAACTTATCTCAGGCAGAGTGAATAAGGCTAATCAAAATAAATGTCTGACACGTACTAGTATATTAAAAAAAAAAAACGGTTTTTTTTTAAGAAAAAAAAAACGATTCGGGGTCAGGCGATAGGTTTTGCCCCGCCTCGAAAGATCCGTTCCGTTCTAGATCCGGGGCTGCCCCTACCAAATATCACTCAACGCGCTTAAAGAAGTTTTTCCTAAAAAAAAAACTATGATACCTACAAAAAATTTCTACAGTCAAAGGCCGATTCTCTTGTACACCGAACTAAACTAACTACAATCACTAAAATTCCTTTGTTTTGGCTATGAGAATCTTAAAGCCATTCTGACAAAAAAAATCTCTAAATGAAAAAAATATTTTGACACATCTAAAATCGAATTTGACAATCGCGTGACGACTCCACGTAGTACTTGTTTGCTCTACCCCGTGAATTTTTTTAGAGCCGGAGGCGCGCAGGGGTTGGCAGCCTCGGTGTTTTATATGGAATTTTTCACTTTTTGTATGGAAAATATGAAAAATTATTACCAACATGTTGGGATATAGGGGTTTAAGGGTTTCCTAAAGGGGGTCGAAAATTTCATTATTTTTGCGATAGGACACACCATTTTCGAGATAGGGTAGCGGCACCAATAAATGAACGATTAAGCTTTTTTGACAACTTTAAATAGCTGTAACTCAGTTATTTTATGACATTCATGCATTTTTTATTTTTTTACATTAGGCCATAATCCTCAGGATGTGACTGTTTAAAAAAAGAACCGTCTAGATCTACAATTTATTTTTATAAGTTGCTTTTTGTGAAAAAAAAGAGGATTTACCCCAATAGTTGAACACTGAGCCCTAATTATGAACATTTTGGACCCATTACATGAACTAGCATTTTAATATTACCGATATCGGTCCACTTTGTGAGGGCGGCCTCCCAACGCTATGTCTTCCAGTTCGCAGTCGCAAATCCAGAACCTTTCGGCCCCATTGGCCATCTATTCAGCGAGCAATGTGCCTTGCCCACTGCTGCTTAAGTTTGGCAATTCTTCGGGCTATGTCGGTTACCTTGGTTCTCCTACGGATCTTTTCATTTCTGATTCGATCACGTAAAGAACTCCAAACATAGACCTCTCCATTGCCCTTTGGGTGACTTTCAGCCTGCTTATGAGACCCATTGAGAGCGACTACGTTTCAGTGCCATAATAGGTCATCACTGGCAACACGCACTGGTCAAAAACTTTCGTTTTGAGACATTGTAGTATATGATATGAGAAGCAGATTTCCGAACGCCGCCCAGCCGAGTCGGATTCGACGATTGACCTCTTTCTCGAAGTTGAACCTACCTAGCTGAACAGTTTGCCCTAGGTAAACATAATCATCTACAACTTGTGAGAGTGTAGAATCTCCGATTTTTATGAGGATGGGTGTTACAATGGGCTTTCGATATGACCTTCCTTTTGTCCATGTTCATTTTAAGACTCTCTTTCGGAAGCTCTACTGAATTACTGAAGACATCGAGAATTGTACTGAGGTCCTTCATGGTCTTAGTTATGACTAATCGTAGGCAAACCGAATGTGATTGATGTATTCGCCATTGTAATTGATGCCAACCCTTTTCCAGTTCAGAACCTGGAAGACATCCTCCAGGGCAGTGGTGAACAGTTTCGGAGAGATAACGTCTCCCTGTCTCACCACTCAGTCACACAGTTTTCGAGGTCTGGTCCTGGGAACAGACTTCGAAATTAATTATTATTCTTCTGCAGCGAGAGTGCTGATGTTTTTGACGTTTCAAAAACGGTTAGCACCTCGATGTACCGATAGTCAATCTGGCACCATTGGAGAGACTGCAGTACAGCCCAAGTCTCGATCGAATCAAAGGCTCTCTCGTAGTTCACAAACGCTAAGCAGAGAGGCAGTTTATACTCTTCGGTCTACGGTGCTAAAGCTTTTGCAGAATCCGGGAGGCTGGAAGTCGTCAAACCAGCGCGCGAGAGGATTCGTGATGACTTTTGAAAGCAGCTTGTAGTCAACAACTTCTGGAGGGCCTTAAGAATGGGTTTTCCATCGGCCTTCAGGAGTTCGGCCGTAATTCCATCATCACCTGGCGCCTTGTTGTTCTTAAGCTGCTTCAGAGACATCCTAATCTCGTGCTAGCTGACGTCCGGGATGTCTTCGGTATACTGTCGAGTAAATCTAGCTCTTGGGTGGTTTGCCAGATTCGTGACAGGGTAACTGGTTGACGTCTCGATCTCTCTCAGTAGTTCAGGTTGACGGATACGATTCTGCCATCTTCGGTCTTCTGTTTCGCAAACTGGCTCTGCCCAATAGACAGGTCTTTGCCACTCGCTGCAGAGGGCTTAGTGCGAGTTTAATTTTACCATCTCGATCAAACGCATCGACCGCGTTTGGCGCTCCGATTGGCAACCGGCCGGCCTTCACCGGTGAAGGGCCAATCGGAACGCCAAACGCGCTCGATGCGTTTGATCGAGATGGTAAAATGAAACTCACACTAGGCCCTCAGGTCTTGAAAAGTGACCTTCGCCACAATACGGACTGTGTTAAGGAATAAGGTCCGTCTATTTAGCTGAAAGTATTTGAGTGCATCATCTGAAGACGATTAACAACAATTCAATTCGTTCATTTTTTGGATTAGGTAAAGAACCACAAAATGAACGAATAAAATCACTTCAGCGTTCAGCTTATGGCACGAAACCCAAAATTTGAACGAATAAATTATGAACATATTCCTTAGTTCAAATTTTGGGCATGAATCCTAAAGATGACTAGTACAAGATTTCATACTAAAATAAAGCCTTAAAAACAATCAAAAACACTAAAATAATGTGTTCAACTTTTGGTAAATAAGTTCATACATTTATTAAAATTCATAAGAGTCGATTTGTTTTGGTCTATAAGCGTGAGTTTATAAGTAATGATAGCTGTAAAAATATGCCTTTACTCCATTACCTGAACGCCGTTCATCTATTGGATCAAGCAAACAAAATTGAATCCATTACTTGAACACTAAATTTCTCTAAAAATACGGTATATAATGTTTAAAACTATCAATATAATCAAAGCCAGATATAACAAGATTTTATTCTAACCAAATCCATTGAAATCTATCATTAATTTTTTCTTTAAGCTGACAAAATCCTTAAGTTAGGAGGGCACTTTCCTTAAGTAGGTTTCCATATAAAACTGATTTTTGGTGGGAAGCGCTCACACAATGGCAGATTGCGAGCGCGTCTGAGTGGTCACTGTCAAAGTTATTATGATATCGGGAAGAAAATATGTTACCCTAACTTAAAAAAAATATTGCAAACATGTATCTAGCGGGGTTTTTTATATTTTTTAATTTTTCGGTCGGTCGTTCATCTATTGGGGGTCGTTCATCTTTTGGTGCCACTACCTTATAAGCAAAAGAAAAAAAAATACAATACTGTTTTTGGACTGAGGTCGAAGTGTTGGGGTTTTAGTTCATGCCAACTTACTTTATTCCCCACGTTTTTAATCGCGTTTAAAAATAGTCAGATTTAGTTGGATGCACCAAATTTTTAGGTGAAAAACGTCAAACTCAGAATAGCAAAATTGCCATTTTCACTAAACTAATAACTCAGTGCAATCTATTTTTAGTCTAGTTTAGAGGCATTTGTGACAAGAGAATCGGCACCAAAATATAACTAGCAGACCCGGTAGGCGACGTTGTCATGCGACAACAGCGCCTCCCAACAGCGCGTCCAACTATAGCTAAGAACCATCCAAGTGACACAAAAAGAATTGAAAAAAAAACATCTAAATCAGTCAAGCCATTTAGCATAAGAAGAATTACAAACACACGCACACCGATATTTTATTTATTGCCAGGAATGTTCTTAAAAAACAAACAAAGTATTTAAAATAATATGCGGGTCAAAATATGGTAGTCGGCGTACAATTTCAGATTTGCCTACGATTCCTTCTCTTAGGACTGGGAATCTTAGGCAAAAAATGCGACATACGTGCGCATGTCTGCGCCTTTGTCTAGTCTTTGATCGTCGTTTTAGTGTAGTGCGCCACCGTTGCACGTTTTACGTATTGGAGAGTAGGGCGTTTAGCTCCGCCCACATGCACAAGGTCAGTGAGCCTACTATACACCTTAGCGTGGTTTTCATGTAACCCGAAGCCTAATAAATATTGAAACTTGCAACTGTTTTATTTATTTAATATTTTCAACTTAAAACAAACAATTATCGGTTTATATTCTATTACTGTGATTCATTGTGTACCACCTGGATCATTCAGTCCTACCCCCCCGGTTCATCGTGTACCCTCGAGTACACTATGAACCATTTCACTTGTTTAAAAAAAAACCTGTGCAAATATTTTCCAAAACTTTGAACGCAGTATGGTAGCTTATAACAAGCTTATAACCTATGTGCTGATATAAAAATATTTTCTTAGAGTGCAATAACAACCGAGCTAGAGCTCTTCAAACTTTTGGTGGTTCAATGGCTACCACTCCACCACCAGCGGGTAAAAGCTAGTGAGTTATATATGTCGTGGCCAGATCTTAGAATTGATCATTTCATGAAGTGTACGACCATTTCATGAAATGACAACCGTTTCATGAAATGGTCCACTAAAATTGTCCATATCGTTTAAACGTCAACGTTTAGTGATCTGTCAGTCGACGTTTGGCCATATCATTAATGTAGGGTGTCCATGGTTTATGGTGTAGTAAAAATTGCTAACTGCGACCAAATTGGAAGTAGCGCTCGCCAGCCGCTGCCGCGGCACCACTCGCTTCACTCGCTCGGCTCGCGCGCGGTTGGTCACAGTTCTAACCTAGATAACACATTTCGTCGGGAACTCGGGGTGCCATAAGCGGCGTGAATTTTTAATTTTAAGTTCTATGTTGCTCACCACACCGGTTGTGGTACCCCAACATGGGTTAGGTTAGTAACTTCCAAGTTGGTCAATACTTTATTTGATTTGTTGTATGCCGCCGCCATGATGCACAACAAAAATAAAGCGACATCAACGCCTCTACCGGTGGATAATCTAACTATTTTACGATATGATCAATAATTTTTGGCCACATCATGAAGTATTTGTGCGGTTAACTGTTCATATCGTCAAACGTTGAGTATTCAATGATCTGGCCAGACCACATCATGATGTAATCAGCGGTCGATGTTCTATTTCATGAAATGCATCCATTTCATGAAATGGCCGAACATTTCATGTAATGATCAATTCTAAGATCTGGCCACGACATATACATACTTAAAATAAAGTTTTTGTTTTTTAAGTAAGTATGCAATTTTAATTTCCTATGAACCAACGTTTATTCTGGTATTTTACGTTGGTTTTGTCCCGCCTCGAAAAAATTCTAGATCCGCGGCTGATCTTCTGAACGGTACCTAGGCTTTTTTCAAATTCTGTTTTCACACACATTACACACAAATTCAAAGCAACGTGCGTAATAACTCTGCACTAAACCGTTAGGTAATGATTTTCATCAAATAGCCAAACGTCAGCGCAGCGGCAACGTGAATATCTCAGCAGATAGGGTCATTGCGCCGGTTTCTCGACCACTTCTGGTAAGCGACCACTTGGCTGACTAGGTTTCTTTAATTAAACCTTTCTATAAGAAATAAAAATAAATAGAATGCTTTAAATATTATTTGAATAGTTACGTAATAAGAATTTACAAAATTTTATACCAACCGCTTGAACCAAAGCAAAGAAAAACGACATTCAATTCACGCGTTGAGTCAGTGGTCTGTGGATGTGCTGCCCTAGAGCAAAAAATTAGCGCAGCGCGCGGCGCTCGAAGATAAGTTTTGTAACTTATTTTAAGTGTTTTACTCAAATTAGACGCATGTGTACTTCAATTATGTAGTGATTTCAATTGTCTAATTGGATTTAAGTAAATTTTTACCTTTTATTAAACTAAAACCCAGTGGTCGCTTACTGAAATGCATATTTTAATAATGCGTTAGAAAGCGACCAGGTGGTCGTATTCTGACTCACACAGTTTTATTTATGGTTACACAATTTAGGGTTTGGAGTTGTAAAAGCCTAAACATGCAATTCTTCAGTAAACGACCACGTGTTTTCTTGATAAAACTTGTCAAATATTGGTCCTAAATAGGTGGTCGCTAAGTGATACAGTTCGAAAATTACGATGTAGTAGTTTGCGACCACAAACATTTAGTACGAAAAAAACGATAGCCGCAAACTAAAATATCGATCACAATCATGTGTGATTATTTGATTTAGTATATGTAAAAGTTGTTTTTTTTTTTTTTCAAGATGATGTTGATGATGACTCTTGACTCATGACTGGAGCTCCGCCCGCTTGGCCGTCACCAAGTGTGGATTCCCAATTAAGAAGCAGGAGCTTCTGGATACTGGGCAAAAATTGTCAAAGACCATGGGTCAAAGAATCCCTTCAAAGACGATCGTCCAGGACAAACTTGTGTGGAACAGGACAAAGTGGCTTCTCTATGCCCTAAAACTGGAAAAGTATTAGCTCCAAATCAAAATTTGTACCAGGTTAAATCGGGCAACGAAAAGATTTATTTTATTAAATTAATAAAAAACCTTAAATCAGATTATTAAATACTATTTGTGTTGATGATTATTTTATATTTAATTATAGTGAAAAATTAATCTGCTGTTCCATACATTTTGACCGCGTAGGTATTGCACTTTTCTATGAAACAGCTGATTTTTTTTTTTTTAATAACCGACGAAAAATTTCAACGCAGGGGGGTTCAGAACCATGTACTGAATCCATGGTAACCGGCTTCGCGTCGATGTCCCTGCCACCCTGTATGTAGGACCTATTTACATGGTCGCCAACTATTCTGCTTCTAAATGGCGTATATTTTGATTCGTCTAAAGTTAGCAACTCAACTAATCGGTCGCTAACCGGCGCAACCACTAACACACGAATTTCATTGAAACATACACATTTACCTCTCCTTCCATACTAATTATTGAATGTATTTTTTTTTCTTGTAGGTGTCCACACAAAAAAAGTGCCGCTAGGATGACGTAGTTCCAGCGGAAAAAGTGTTTGTTGAATAGCTCTACATATGGTTGGATGCACAAATTCGTACTTACCATAAACAATTAGGTACACGACGCCATAGAGTAAATATCTGCTAAACTGAAATTAACAAATTCAACACTTTTCCGCTGGGACTACGCACACAACCTACTATGTACTTATCCCGAGAAACTACTGCTGGACAGAAACGCAACTGGATTAAATTATCGCGCTCATACGATGAGGGATCAGTAGGGATGAACAAAAAACATATCTAGTAGCTAAATTGTTTTATATGTTTAACATTTTATTATAATAATATTCAAATATACACAAAAAAATATTGATAATGATTAGGAATGTGTTTCTGATATTAATTAAATAGCACCGCCAAGCAATGCAAATAAATATATTATGTTGACTTTTCTACTTGATAATAATTGTACTTTGTTTTTATAGGTAAGTATTGTATTAAATGTACCTATGATAATTTTTTTACAATCTTATCCTTAAAAACGTTTAATCAACTCAGTTGCTTAAAGATATTATCTTTCAACTCATAATATCGGTTCAATCTTATTTCTGCATATCTGAAATGAAAAAAAAAAGCACTCAAATAAGGTAAGTCGAAAGGATATTCTTTCTAATTGGGACTAACACGTATTTAATACACTAACACACACAAAAAAAAAAAACCTCACCAACGAAATACAGTCCAGCCGTTGATAGAATGCGTTCCTGACACCAGTTGGACAATTTCTAGTAAGTCATTTTCATTTTACTCTTTTTTGCCCAGCGCAGCGAGCATGGCGAACTGTGAGATAGCTTGAGTCACACATTTTATCACAATTTGGGCGATAAACAGTTTTGTCACAAATGCTAGCACGGCGGAGTGAGATAATCTCTTGACTTGCGACCATAACTTCTTGACGTTTATTTGGGATTCAATATGTCTTATTTGATACTATGGGCGCACCAATTTTGTCACAAATGCCATTTATTGACTGTCGTCCGTACGTCAAAAGTGAATTAGTTTATAACAAAATTTAACAAGTTGTAAAACTGTATGAACCTGCACTATAATAAACGTATTATTTTATTTGGTCGCATATTCACTGATCATAGACATTTAATTTTTTTAAATTTACTGTGTCACACTATGCAGTTAGCAACAAGAAAGTCATGTCGCGCCTCAGATTTTATCACATGGTTGACCCGTGCTAGCATTTAAGACAAATTGTTAGACGTGATAAAATTTATCATGTCTTGTCACAAACGTCTTGGGTACGCCCCTGTGTTAGCCCCGCAGCTGTACTTGGCAAAAAAGAGTAAAATGAAAATAAGGGCGCCACTATCGCAAGTTGTAGGTCGTAGGTTCTAACCCAAGCAAGCGCTTTAATTTGTGTAAATTATTTCATCAACAGTCTCTCAAGAGAGAGCAGTCTCTCAAAACGGTGGAGGTAAACATCGTGAGGAAACCGGATAGATTATTTACTTATTTTATAAACTTACACTTAAACAAAGCACACAATTAGACCACTGGGGTCTGTCCTAGCATGCCATGGCCTGAGATTTGATCAACGCGCTATTAACAGTTACTTATGTTATAATCGAGTTGATGTAATGTTCCTTCAGCTTACGCTTTATGTTTTTACTATTCATTGAGTCTCTAATGTCTACAGGTATTTGGTTTACTAAATTGGGTATTGTGAAAGAAGCGGTACGCCTGCCATAAAAGTTATTTTTGCGAGGCACTTGAAATGATTTAGATTTGGCTTGTCGTGTATTCGCAGTTCTCTAATAACCTGCGGTATATTATTAAATATCTTTATTGCCATTCGACTAGTGTTTTTATGGCAGTACGCTGTTCTACATCTTGGCATGTCCTAAAACCAAAAATTCGAAGACATGTGACATCCACCAACCCGCACTGGGCCCGCGTGGTGGATTACGGCCCACTCCCTCTCACCGAGAGGAGGCCTGTGTCCCAGCAGTGGGAACATAGGCTGATTGTGATTATGCTATCGCACTTAGGTCACTTCGAATGGGAAATGAGTAAAATAATTTAAACAAATGATTAAAATCATTGCTTGTGACTCAAAACCTACTAGCGCTTGTCGGCAAAGTATTGCCATCAACATATGTTTGTATTACTTTTTAGTAAAATATTTAGGTCCAAATGTCACCACACCACGTCAGTCGGCGACGGTTCTCTCAACGACCGGTCTGTAAGCCCTTTTTTATATGTTTATGAGTTTTAAATCTCGATTAAAACTTTACAAAGATACTGCAGGGAACAAAAAAAGATTGGTTGTTTGATTGATACGTTTGAAATTTAATTACCTATGGATTTTATAATCATGAACCATGATTGAGTATTGTCTCGTATATAACATTCTAATCTCAGCAGTATGCTTTCTCTACTGTCATCTCTTTTGTAACGCAAACTGATTGAACTCACCTGCCGAAATCGAAATCTATATCGGAGTGTTCATATTGTACAAGTGACCATATTCCCCAAAGGAAATGAGACAACAATGATAATTGTTGAACCTCTGTAAAAACTTTGTAAATATGAGCATCAGAGGGGTGATCCACATCCAAATATATTGCTAGGTATACTTTGATCCACTCCAACTGGAACTCTTCGCAGGGATACTTGTCGTAGTCAATGTCATCTATTGAGAGCCCTATAAAAAAAAAAACAATAATAATTATAATGTACATTCCTGCTTTAGGAAACTCCTTTTTTACCTAGTTCGAGTAGGTAAGTATGCGACTTTCTTTGAAATATTATGCTAATAAACAAACTACTTTGTTTACTATTTGTTAAAACTTGTACATAATTGGTCATATTTGTGTTATTAACAATTGAACTATTGGAGGTACAGACGCCAGCACATCAAGTTACTACAATCGGTCAAATTTCTTTAATAGATTTTCAACTTTATCGCTAAAGAATAAGGTTCAATGTTGATTAGAATTTTTTTACAGATTGGAGTAGGTTGATGTGCTGGCGTCTCTACCTACCTGCTTAGCTGTACTTAAGTTTTTCGAAAGTTATCGATATAATAAGTATCATATGTTCTAAAATTTACAACAAATTAAACAAAACCTTACACAATTACACATCTACCCATTAACCAAGAGCAAATGCAAAAGGAAACTTGTCTCCTGCTTAAAGTAACAAAATTATAATGATACAGAGAAATTCATGGAAGTATAAAATACTCATCACTTCTTCACACTCTCCATCAAAAACCACACACAGCACACTTGCCACAAACACCATAAACACCCCTTGCACACCTCATACTTCACATTCACCTACACACCTATTCACCCCACACTCACCCATTTACTCAACGTCAAAATACATCCCAAATCATAAAATATTATGTCCTGTACTGTGTATTTCCATCTTATTTTTTTTTATCATTCCATTCTGTATCTGGGGAAGGGCGTTGTTAGCTGCGCTACAGTTTATACTTTTGCAGCTATCATCGTCTTATTTGTTGTACTCTTGTGTCTTGTGTAATTGTGTTATTGTTCCAAAAATAAACTTTTTATTATTATTTTTCCTTTATTTAGTTTAAAACATATAAATGACATTTTTAAATCTATGTTTATATAAAAATAAATCCCTATTTCTTTGGTCACGGCATCTCGCGTGAATGGCTGGAACAATTTCGCTAATTCTTTCTTTGTTGTGTTTGTTATAGTAAGGAGAAGGTTCTTATGATAGGTAGAAGGTAGGTAGGTAGGTAGGTATGTATGTAGGTAAAGTAGGAATGTAGGTGGGGTAGGTAGGTAGGTATGTATACACCCGTGCGAAGCCGCGGCGGGCAGCTAGTATTAAAATAAAAAATATAAAAACATTTAAAAATATAAAAAATTGTACCACACCGGTATCGGCACCCTAATTACGTAATGCACGATCAATTTTAAATTGAAACCAATTGAAAAAGATTGCCAGTCCATTGCTTCATAAGTTCGACAAAAAAGATTGAGCAGATTGTTTTTGTCGAACTTATGACTGGCAATCTTTTTCAATTGGTTTGCACGGAAAGCACAACTCCATGTACTTATACCTAACAGCTTGCATGCATTACTTTGTATGTAAACACATGTTTGCGCAAATAAAGTTATCTGAATCTGAATTGTTTCCCCAATTTTCCATTTAATTCCATAAAAACCTAATTCGGACTATTACTAACATTTTAAAAGGAAAAATAGCCAAATCGGTCCAGTCGTTCTTAAAGTAGTATTATACATAAATTATCTGTGTCAAAGTGATGCGCTTACCAACGAACAGCACTTCATTTTTATTAAAATAAATGATCAACTTCCCGCATACTGGCCCAGCTCGGCTCGCATACACTCAACTCTACTGTCAGTAACCTTGACTGCGTATTCTTTATTGAGTTTCATGTCAAAGTATAGAATAGTAATCGATGAAATACTCACCAACGAATTCATTGAAGTGATTGGCTATGTCGTACGCTTGATAGCAGTACGCTGCATATTCGTAATCAATGAAAGATATTGTCCCTTCATCTTTGTTGTATATTACGTTTCCTAGAAGCAAATCATTGTGAGCAAACACAATAGGACTTTCTGTTTTTATTAAGTGCGACTTAAGACGCTCGTACTCTATCCTTAGTTTTGTTATTGAGCTGAAACTATTTGCGAATCTATAAAAAAGAAAGATAATTTTGTTTAGTATCAATATTTTCTTTAGTATCTCATAATTATTTCTACAATCGCAATACAGATACGCAATCTAGCTATGATCCACAGACGACTGCTTAGTTTTAGTAATTCGTTGGGTGATTAAATAAAATAACCTTACTATGTATTCTTATCAGCCTTTTGTGTCCCACTGCGGGGCGAAGGCCTCCCTTACCTCCTCCGGCATTCTATTGCCGTATTTGGCTGAATAATCAGCCTATAATGATCCCACTGTTGCTGGGACACAGGCCTCCTCTCTGTGAGAGGGAGTGTGGGCCGTAATCCACCACGCGGGTCCAGTGCGGGTTGGTAGAGATGTCTCATGTCTTAGAAGTTTTAGTTCTAGGACATGCTGGTTTCCTCAAAAAGTAAAGCGCCTGCTACAACTCCTAAGTCGCGGCCGTTACGAGTCGACTCGACTGAGCCACCACAGCTGTTCTCTTGCTGTATTTAGATAATCTTTAAGAAAACAGTAGAGTTCGTCCCGCCATTTCCTCGTGGGTAGGCCTGCCATATTGCCGTATACTGCTGTATGGGATCCACTGTCAGTGTTGGGCAAAAGTTAATTGTGAAAACAATTAACAATTAAATTGCCAGATTGAATTGCAATTAACAATTAAAATAATTAATTGTAATTGCAAGATACGACAATTAACAATTAATTAATTGTGCTTGTAAAACTTTACAATTACAGTTCGATTCAAACTTAATGGCGGCTCTGAAGTTAGCTTCTCGCTGCGCAGTACCTCAACCCTCACCCCCGCTGACCCATGAATTAGTTCCTGCGCAGCGACTCGCCTCATATTCCGAGCCGCCATTAAGTTTGAATCGGGGTGTACAATTAATTAATTGTTAATTGTTCGATGCATGTTTACAATTACAGTTAATCCTATCCTACTTCCGACTAATATTATCTATTCCCGTGCGTGAGTTTTTACATTCATCAAATATTATTAATTGTTACAATAAACAATTGACGATTAAATTAATTGTAAATAACAATAAAAAAAATAATTGCAATTATATTAATTATGAACCACAATTAATGGATTTAATTGCAATTGATTTCAATTGCATCTCACAATTAAAATATAATTGAATTAAATTAATTTAATCGCAATTAAAATTGTAATTGTTTGCTTCTACAATTAAAAAATTTATTGAATGCGATCAGTCAGTTTAACTCCTAGGATACTGCATTCATTGCTCGCAAACAGACTCCGAGTGAAGACTTTTGACGTTTGGTTAGTGACCATGTCTGCGCTCCATAAGGTTAGCTCAGTCTTTCCTTAGGAAGAATGCACATAACCTCGAGTTATCACTTCAGTGGGAGAGGGAGAAGTTACTTCAATATTTGGGTCATCGACCAATAGCTCTTCCAATCACTCCCAGTGGGTCTAGCTAGCTGTGTATCATATATTGCCTGTGAGCAGACTATTTGGCCGAGTATGTACTTCTTATAGTTCTTATGTACTCATAGTCATATTCAATCCGCACACCGCCAATTCCTATGCTGAATTTGGTGCTGTTAGTCATCCATCACCTTGAGCTTCGCCATATTCATCGCGAATTTTATTTTGAGCATTAGATACCGTTTATTGTCCTAATTAAATACCGCCTCTAAAATAAATGGGTCATGCGTTCAAAGAGAATGCCAGAATCAGATGACCCTTTCTTTAATGGGACAATTGACATACGTTGTTCATCAGTTGGGTAGAGACCGACAGTAGGTACAGCGCAGCGTCCTTTTATCTGTCTGTGTAGGTACCAATACAATAAGAACAATACAGTAACGGGTAGGCCACGTACCTATGAAGATAAATGGCGACAGGCGGCGTCTCGGTCGCAGCGCAGTCTGGCGTTTACATGTTGGATTTAAATTTTCCTCTTTTTTTTACTAACAGTACTTATCTAACATACGCACGCGCGCGGTTAACCGCGAGGGCGGCTAACCGCGCAGCTAGCCACTTTTTAATTTTTTAAATATTATGCAACCGCTTATGGTTGTACCGCACTTAATCGCCATCAACCGCAGCGGTTAACCGCTAGTGCGTATGAGGGCTAAGTAGGACCATACCTACTACAGGCCAAACGGATTGCGAGAATGCGCATTTGTTTGATAAACGTGATCCATAGATATAATGATAAGTATCTAAGTAAATTAAGTCTTGTAATTATTATCACCATCAGTTTAGAGAAGTAGGCATTTTATCATAATAATCTTTATCAAGATTGCATTTGGTCGGTTGCTATCCGACGCTACGAGTGTTTTTTTTATTTAAGAAATTATTTATAGTGTTAAGGTTATGTTAACATTACAAAAGTAAATATAAAATATCAAACCTATAGACAAGGTAGGTAGGTATAATATGAACGGATTAATGAGGTAGTTACGGTCAGCAACGAGTTTCTGTTTTCCGCTTAGGTAGGTAATAAGAAATTGCAAGTATTTTACGTACCTGGCTTGCTTAACTTCTGATGTAAACGGATCGGGAAGTAAACTTAGAAACTGTTCAATTTTATCCCATACAAATGGTTCTTTCGGCACCTGTAACGTAAGACAATTCTAACATAATTATTATGAATATTTTAATCATTACTGTGCAGCCTAGCTAATGACTAAAGAATTCCGTTCGGGTTCGAAATAAGTTCGACCTGTAAAGTTGCAAATCTTTATCAAACATGAATATTTCCCACGAAAGTTAACTAATACAAATGATTTTATTTTTATTTATTTAACTTTTTTTTTTTTTATTTAAATTCAGTCATGGTGAAAAACTGCCAAGGGAGAACCGGTCGACTCTACTTATACCTACACGTGGAGCGTACTGATTTATGATCACGGCGATTGTTTTACTGGCTACTTGTTTACATCGCGGACAGTAAATCTTCATAATTTTAGAATATTCGTTTTGAAGCAGTCTTCATAAGAACTACTTATGAGCATAGAATAAATGCAAGAAAAACCTCGAAATTATATTAAAATCAATAACAGATGCAACAGAAAAAATTGTGATTTAGCATCTCGGAAAAACACACGACAAACAACTCACAACACACCCTCACCCTCTCTTACTCAATAATATTAGGTACACAAACACGGCACGTTTCTTGTATTATTTTATTTATTTCTTTTCTTTAAATATTTGTTAAAATACCTTAGTTATGTATTTGTCTTGGATTGGAACAACCTAGGTCCTAGCCTCTCACTAGAAGTCGGGCGTTGTTGGTATGTATGTAGCTGCGCCATAGTTTATAACTCAATAGTTAAAAAAACGATGCTAAACGAGGATAGCTGCAATCAGCTATCATCGTTTAACATTTTTGACTTGTATGTATTTGTTTTTATTTCCAATAAACGATTTAATTTAATTTAAATAAGCAGGTGCCTATCTATTTTAGGAGGTTTGTTCACATTCATTTTGTCTCGTCAAAAGATTATGTTATACATAATGATAAATAATCTTAAAACTCATAGGTGACTACTAAAAAATTAAATAGAAAAATGATTTGCTTGGTTATTTACTTGAAATGGCATACGACATATACACGTGACTTTACTCATCATTATGAACAATTTTTATTATGAGGCCAAACCTGAAATCGCGAAAAAAAAATCAGCTGTTCCATACATTTATGTTCGCAAAATTCGTCAAAGTGTATGGAACAGCTGAATTTTTTTTCGCGTTTTCGGGTTTGGTCCCATAGTAGTTGTTCATAATGATGAGTAAAGTCACGTCACTAATTACCAGTCACCCTATATACGGCTACTTACTAATCGCTATCACTACATAGTATAAAACAAAGGGTAGTATTTAAACGAGTGACTGTAAATTAATGTTTTAAGTGACAAAAATAATTAATTTAAGTTATAGTATTACTAAGTGAGCGACTGACTGCGAGTGACGAGAAATCAACATAACAGCAACTTACAAACACTAAATTTGAGTTACTTAAAATACAAAATGAGAAGCTTCATAAATAATAATATGTGAGTGACCTAATATATGTTTGAGTGTCAACGTTACGTCCTGCATTTTTTTCAATATTTGGCAAATGATTTATTTATACTGAGCGGCATTATATCTTAAATTAAGTGTTTCGTATAGAAAAACCACTTTGAAAAAGCAGAGTACTATGAGCTCACATTTTTTTTTTTAATTTTCTTATGAAATAACTATTTGAAGAAACACTATTGCCACATGCAGCAGGCATGGTTTCTGTCACGGCTCCGGCGCTGCGGGGCTCCGGCGGTCCCACGCGAGCTTACCGTCGCAGATGATTTTAACGCTCACCACCGCAGCTTCGGCTTGCTATCGCAGGCCAGCCTCAGCCGCGGCGGCGGGCCTTGAAACCACCTGCTCCTCAGCTCGCGGGCCGCCTAGCCCCTCCGCGCCTACGCGGGTTTAAATTACACTCTAGGGGTAGGGCAGACCAGACTACGTGGAGTCGGTTTTGCAGCGATTCGTTTTTAATTTTTATACCTTACAAATATTTGTTTAATGAAGTTTATACCAAGTGTGTTATGCCAAATAAACTTCGGAGCATCAAAATTCCGCCAGATAGAGGGATACCCATCGTTAACACGCAACACCGGTTCGCAGCCCAACTCACCTGACTGCATCGATTCGTCGCTCCACCCCCATTTGCATACCGCCTGACGCAGGTCCTCACCGGACACGGTAGTTTCGGGAGGTTCCTGTTTCAGATCAGGCAGGAGGAAACGCCCGGGTGTCACCACTGCGTGGATCGCCCGGAGGACACGGTGGAGCATACGGTGGAGGTCTGCCCGGCTTGGGTGGAGCACCGCCGTGTCCTCGTGCAGGCGATCGGCGGCAGTGACCTCTCACGTCCGGCCCTGGTCCAGGCCATGGTGCGGAGTGAGAGGGCATGGCAGGCTGTCACCTCCTTCTGCGAAGCAGTAATGCTCGTAAAGGAGGAGGCGGGGCGCGAGAGGCAGAGACTAAGGTCGCTCCCTCGAGCCCCTAGCCGCCGCGGTAGTAGACGCCCCGGGCGTCGGGAATCGATCGCCGATTTCCGGCCACCGTAGGCGCGGGCTTGCGGACGGAGAGTGATGGGTAGCTCTCCGTCCGATCAGGACCAAGCCCGGGTCGACGGCGCGTAGTGTTCCACGCGCGCCTCAAAGAGTTGTCAGCGAAGCTGAAGGGGTCCGTCAGGGCCGATGCCTACCACCGGGGTTGCGGATAAGTCCTAAGGGGAAACCGTGGCCCTGGTCTAGGTAAGGGAAGGAACACGGGTGGGTTTTAGTCAGTAAAAGTCTGACACGCCCTTCCGCTCCGCCCAGAGCGGGAGAAGTCATTGGATGATTTCCCACCCAAAAAAAAAAAAAAAAAAAAACCCCCATTTGCATCAAACAGTCTGTAGTTTTCATTAAACAATCGTATCAAAATAAAAAACATAAGACCTCAAATAGAATATCAGTAACCAATAATCATTAATAAAGCAGCTACCAAACGTTGCTTAAAATGAACTTTTTAGTAGTTCGTTATGTATAACCTCAATTGGAAAAATCGTCTCTATTATAATATTGAAGTTGTCCTCTCTGTATTTCTAGTCGCTCACTTAGTAATTTAGTCGCACGGCTAGAATTTTAATATCTGAAGTGGATTAATCACAAATCACAACCCACTTTTTGTAAGCTCGTTCTGGATTTTATTATTAATCAATATTCGTCGTTAGTTTAGTAAATTTTTCGCTTACTCAAATTCATACCGCTCAAGTTATTAAAACAGTATCTCATCATCAGTCGCAAAGTTTTTTTTTATTCGATCGTTTTATAATTCCCCATAATATAACCTACCTATACGTGTACGTTCAGACTTGATAGTATTAGTAAAGTCAAATAGGTAGCTAAATATAAATACATCTATAGTATCTAGGTATACTAATATTATAAATGCGAAAGTAACAAATAGGTAGCCTAGGACTTAGGCTATTTTAATCCTCGATATTTATGTAAATAACAAAATAATAAAATCACGGCTCGAAAACCGGTTCATTTTCCAATCCGGTTTTGGTACCTAATTGAACTCGAACCAGAAACGATTGCGGATTAGGTTTTGGTTTATACCGGTATTTTACCGGTTTATGAGTTATACGTTTTTTTACAAATTCCCATTCTGTAGAGCGAAAGTAAACGATTAATTTCAGTTTCGACGGTATAAACGAGTTCTATCTACCTAACTACTACGCCATCTCTCTTACACCTACAATAGCAAAGCTCTCGCTATCTATACGTCAACGAATACGCAAATTAATGTGAGTAGGTATGTGACAAACTGTGGCGGCGGCGCGGTGGTCGTGCGTCTGAGTAAAACCGGTTTATTCAGGTTAGCCCGAGTTTTAAAATTCTATTCTCTGTAATAACGGGTAACCAACATTATTTTGGTTTACTCGAAATCGTTTTATCAATAACCGGTTAATTGATGAACGGTATTATAAAAGTTTTATGAACAATATTAACTGGTTTCAAGCCATGGATAAAATACACGCAGATGAAATTGCGGGCAACAGCTAGTAATCACATAAGTGTTACATAGTCTGTTTAAACATACATAAACTCACGCCTTCTTGCTATGGAGGTAGGCAGAAACTACAGAACGCCACCTGCTACGATCCTTACATACTCCTTTTGCTTCATAGAGGTACGTTCATACGTCTGTACCCTAATTGCGTAATACACGATCAAACAGAA
This sequence comes from Conistra vaccinii, assembly GCA_948150665.1. Taxonomy (NCBI): domain Eukaryota; kingdom Metazoa; phylum Arthropoda; class Insecta; order Lepidoptera; family Noctuidae; genus Conistra; species Conistra vaccinii. The sequence goes on along the minus strand of OX411324.1, from coordinate 13,560,517 downwards.
TCTGAATCGTTTTGACAGATTGGTTGCGAGTACTACGGTCTACGCACCTAACCTTATTGTCTGATAGTCTGTTTATTTGTGTAAAAAACACAAAGACATTGTAGCTAAAAAGTTAATCTACAGTTTACATTGACTACAATTTACAGTTTACGTTGACACGTGCAAAGTACAGTCAGCAATAAAATTCGATTAACATGCTGTTACATTTACATAATTAAAAATCTAAATTGAGTTACTATATGAGGTACACCTCTGCCTAACCCTTTGCGGAAAAACCGTGTTTATGCATGTATGTTATCATTCATAATTAAATTAAGGCGTAATAATTGCATTAAGATTAAAAGTTGAGAATTGTGCTGTTTTAATTATATATGTTACTGTCAAAGCCCGAACTGCGGTCAATCTTAGGATTTACCGGTATATCCTAAGATAAGACAAGTCTCAACGGTAAAAGTCCGAATTGTTCTATAATAATAATCATCAATTTCTGACTTCAGTCTGTCAGAATAAACTCAGTCAGGATAAATAGTTTCTGATTATTAACTGCACTGTTTTACTCTAAAGACTAGCATTTACCGGTATCTGTGGTAAAACCTGAGATTTACCGACTGAATTCTGGTAAAAGTCCGAAATTAAAGATTATTATAGAAAAAATACGGACTTTTACCGGTGAGACCTGGTAAATCTGATTTACCGGTAAATCCTAAGATTTACCGCAGTTCGGGCTTTACAGTAACATATACATTTGGTTCCTTTTTTTTACTGTAATAATTGAGTTTTAATAAATTTTTGTAAATTTTAACAGTTTATTTACTTCATCGAAACATAAGATAAAATTACATAACATAACACAAACTCAATTATCTGTCGCGATTTATTGCAATCGACGTCTTCTCAGTTCATAATCAATTTTTGTTGCTGACTGTACCTACTATTCAATTTATGATTGTCTAAGTGCAGTTAGACTAGTGATTGCACCACTACAATGTCTCTCCTTCCTGTCTAGAGTACATTTGTTAGCACTAGTAGAGACAGAAATAGATGCACCTTCGTGTTTATGGCAAAATGCACGCGAAGATACATGTGCATATAAATGTTCAAGGTTTTGCGATATTATTATGCAATACTCAAGCCGGTTCACAGCCACAGCCAGAAGAAAATAACACTTTACTGCTGATATTTACTCGACAGATTAGTGATGGCAATTAACGTATACATAAAAAATAGAAGCTATAACAAACCATAACCACTTAGGTATACAATAATTTACTTCGTGGTAAGTATGTACACTATATCACATTAGTAACAGTAATCGACGAGATAGAATTGAATGGCGTTGTTCTTATAAATGTATCATAGCTGGTTTTGTATCTGTCACAGACAGATGGATTATAATTATTGGCAGGGGAGGGCTCCCCTCCCCTCCCTCTAGGCCCAAACCCTCTGGGCAGAGGGTTTGAGCAACCATATTCAGGGCGCAAAGTTGATAGCTGAGTAGGTGCAGCATGGGGAGAGGACACCGAAAATATATTGGAAAAGGAGGCCCGTGGTCCGAATCCAATTATGTTGGCTTCACTTTGCATTCGGCTCTTGTCGTGGCAACACGTCGTGTCCGAGTTCGCAACAAGACACGTGTCGATTTCTTACAGGGTTCTTTATGACTCTTTAAGAACAGTTAAGCGGTATAAGTTACTAAATATACGTCGTCTTTTGTACTTTTTAGGGATAAATACAAAATGATGACCACTTTTGGGTAATTTTCTGAATTGATGATTTTTTTTCATATTATCTGCCAAAAGACTCCATAAATCCGTCAGATATTAATATATTCACTATCAGGACATGTAGGTAACACTATTTATTGCACAGAATAACTTTTTTCGCCTTGAATATCGTTTTAAAAATTTCCCAAATCTGAGTTAAACGTCATCAGATGTAGGGAAAGCCCACACACAATTTCTTCGTCAGATTTGCCGATTTAAGTCTATGGATTAGGCCGCTCACGATCATGTGAAAATCAATGGCTCTGAAGATCACTTTCATTAGTCCTTTTTCAAAATCTGAAAGTGAAATCCTGACCACGGGCCTCTTATCTGAAAGTTTTTAAATATATTTTCGGTGTCCTCTCCTCATGCCGCACCTACTCAGCTATCAACTTTTCTCCGTAAATATGCTTGCTCAAAAACCCTCTGGGCTACCATAATACCATAAAGAATGCGCTGTCTTACAAAACCGGTAGTTGTTTTACAAAACATCTCCGTTATGTAAAATTAAAAAGCATTTATCGTTGCAGCGGTTTAACGATTAGAGCCAGGAATCACCAATTAGTTTCATTGGGAGTCTGTTAAAAAAAATATGACTGGCATGGTCCGTTTGGTAGACGATTACTAGTAACCAAGATCAAAAATATCAATTAAGAAATACAGCGAAAACAATTTTTTAAGAAAACTTGTAATACACAAAAATAACAAAAATACCAAAGTAAGTAATTGTTGATGTGCAAAAATACATTTTTACTATGTATTGTCGTCTGAGGTCTGGAGTAAAGTTAATGCAAATTAAAACTTGTTTTTTTTTTTTATAATATCTTTAGATCATTTTTGACTTAAAAGTTCTACTGTTTGCCGACGGAGGTCGACGATCTGCCATTTGGTGACTCTTGGATGGATTTGGTGGTTATGTAAACCAGCGGGAAATGAAACGTCAGACAGATTGTAGATTTAAGTTCAAATTTTTGTGTGCCATTACTACAATAATGGCGTCCGAAACAGAAATAAATAAAACCAATAATAATAAAGAGTGAAAATTACCCTAACTCAAGTGAAACATCAGAGTTTTGTGAAAGTCAGTGCTAAAAATATGTACTAAATACCCAAGTAACTGCTACCGACTACCGTTCCAACTGGAAGTAGCGCTCGTCGGGCGCTACGGCACCGTTCGTTCGCTTCTCTCGCTCGGCTCGCGCGCGGTTGGTCACAGTTCTAATCTAACCTAAACCAATTGGTGAGCCCTAGCTTAGTTACTGCGACCAATTCGGCATAAGAAGCCACACCAAACGCTTATTGTGACTGCAGGTAAGTAATTCTGCATTATGTCGGGTGTAAAACAGTGAATTCCACAATCCATCTGACATCTGTCAAATGACATATCCAATGGAAGTAGGTAGATGATACCTACATATTATTGTTATTTATTCTTTAATACAATAGGTAACTCTGAGACAAAGTTATGTTTATATCTCTCAGTAGATAGGCAGTAGGCACTTTACGTAACTTTATAATAGTTTCTAACATTTGATTGTCTTATCTTATCTAAAGAGAACACAAAGATATTTTATTGTTACAATAATTATGTTATCAAAACCGTAGTATGTAGGTAGGTATATGTATGAATGCGTGACACAATTTCACGACGCGCGTTATACCTAAACTTATATTATAATATTCCAGATAGCTCTTAATATTTAATAAATGCGACATGTCTACATAATTGAACTGTTAAGAGTTATAATTACGCCTTTTTAAAAGGCGTAATAAATATTCCTATGAATATGAAGGATAAACTAATTATAATTACTAATACTATAGATATCTACTTAGCTTAGACTATTATTATAAGGGGAATTATAAATCGAGCGAATAAAAAAAACTTTGCGACTGATGATGAGATACTGTTTTAATAACTTGAGCGGTATAAGAGTAAGCGAAAAATTAACTAAACTAACGACGAATATTGATTAATAATAAAATCCAGAACGAGCTCACAAAAAGTGGGTAGTGATTAATCCATTTCAGATATTCGAATTCTAGCCGTGCGACTAAATTACTAAGTGAACGACAAGAAATACAGAGAGGACAACTTTAATGTTATGATAGAGACGATTTTTCCAATTGAGGTTATACATAACGAACTACTATAAAGTTCACTTTAAGCAACGTTTGGAAGCTGCTTTATTAATGATTATTGGTTACTGATATTCTATTTGAGGTCTTATGTTTTTTATTTTGATACGATGTACAGACTGTTTGATGCGAATGGGGGTGGAGCGACGAATCGATGCAGTCAGGTGAGTTGGGCTGCGGATCAGTGTTGCGTGTTTACGATGGGTATCCCTCTATCTGGCAGAATTTTGATGCTCCGAAGTTTATTTGGCATAACACACTTGGCATAAACTTTTTTCAACAAATATTTGTAATGCATAAAAATTAGAAACGAATCGCTGCAAAACCGACTCCACGTAGTCTTGTCTGCCCTACCCCTAGAGTGTAATTTAAACCCGCGTAGGCGCGGAGGGGCTAGGCGGCCCGCGAGCTGAGGAGCAGGTGGTTTTGAGCGACAAAATTATCTGCGACGGTAAGCTCGCGTGGGACCGCCGGAGCCCCGCAGCGCCGGAGCTGTGACAGAAACCATGCCTGCTGCATGTGGCAATAGTGTTTCTTCAAACAGTTATTTCATAAGAAAAATTTCAAAAAAAAATTGAGCTCTGCTCATTATAGTATTTTTCAAAGTGGTTTTTCTATTCGTAACACTTCATTTAAGATATAATTCCGCTCAGTATAAATAAATCATTTGCCAAATATTGAAAAAAATGCAGGACGTAACGTTGACACTCAAACAAATATTAGGTCACTCACATATTATGAAGCTTCTCATTTTGTTTTTTAAGTAAGTAACTCAAATTAGTGTTTGTAAGTTGCTGTTTTGTTGATTTCTCGTCACTCGCAGTCAGTCGCTCACTTAGTAATACTATAACTTAAATTTATTATTTTTGTCACTTAAAACATGAATTTACAGTCACTCGTTTAAATACTACCCTTATATTATTGCATCAATGAATGGACATGACATGGTTAAGTTATAATAAGAAAAAGTGTTGTATGCATGGCCCCATTAATATACAATAAAATTCCGAATGACATTAAGCAATTGAATTTTAATTTATTTAAGAAAACACTTAAAAAGCTCCTTACTGATAAGTGCTACTATAGCATTGTTGACTTTTTAAATGATAAATTTTGAATTTTATTGTTGATTTTATTTTATTATACCCTATTGACATATTTTGCCTGTAATTAATACTGAATACTTTTTGTACTGACTCTGATCGTAAATTGAATTATTGACGATTGAATTGAATGATTGAGTCAGACGCATTCAAACGACATTCTCGAAACATATATTTTCCACAAACAGCACAAAAATTATTTGGATCGTTTAAGCAAGTTCTTCTTAAGTAGACATATCGATTTATTCATGGAATTTAAAAAAAATTTGCACTAAAAAAAAAATTTGTAAGACGCGTAACGAAATTTTAAGAAGTACCTGTATCACAAAAAATAGAGCTGCTAGAAAAAAACTGAGTGTAGATATGAAATCAGCGAACTCAAATTACTAAAAAACAGTTTAGAAACTTCATAAAACAAAAAAAAAGTTCAATTTTGTTTACCAGTGCTATCATTAAAATTATATTTATTTGTTTCTTGAACAAAGCAATTTTAATACCAATTTGATAAACCATTAAAAGACTTAGAGACGATAGTATTGTCACTAATGTGACGGGAAAATATTTTGCACCATACCTACTTATCATACATGAGATGCATCGGTACCGTAGCAATACACATGCCTGTGGTGATGGCAGGTGATCCATCCATTGCAGTTAAGTTATGTTCACCGCAGCCAATACCTGAACGGGTAACCATTTATTTACTAGACCCTACTTATGCATTTTTTTAAGACCAATTTGGTGAGAGGTTTATTTTTCACTAATTATACTTTATGGCACTCACCCTAGACTTTTAACTTGATGAAAGGTGAATAATGATAGAAAATAAAGTTAGCTAGCCATGAAATAATTATAATAGATACATACATCTCTTCCTAGTTCAACTTTGTGCATTTTTGCCATTTGTGATGCCACTAAAGGCCATATGTTGTCATTGATAACTGTTTCGCCATCTAGAGTATTTCCAGGGTAGTATTGATATGCCAGTCCATTTTCAAAGATTCCATAAATTTGAGGTGCCAACCCAAGAACATTCAGTGTTTTGATGTTTCTAAAACACAAATAAATAAGACATGAATGACCTTGAAATGTTCATATTTTTGTTACAAATCCAATCAAATGTATATTTGCCAGAAATACATTGTTTTGGTACAGGTGATATCTTAAAACCTAAGTGTCATTGTATTCTGCCTGCAAGCAAACATGTTTTTTTTTTAATAAGTTTACATACATTCTTGTTTTATTACTATTATTATCATTTACTATTACCATGCATTTATTCACAATTTTATTTATATTATTTTATTTCATTTAAATAAATGTAATTTACATTTTTAAATATGTCTTTAAAAAAACATATATAAAAATATTTAAAAATATATATTTATAGGTATTTATTTATATTAGTATTAATCTTATAATTAAAGATACAAATTTTCAATGTTATTTTCCACAAATTCCTTAAAACTATAAAAAACAACACTTTAGAAGCCATTCTGTCAATTTTGTCTTGAACACATTACCCTGAAATAATTTTAAATCGTTTGGTAAGTTATTATAAATTATAACACACAAATATTAAAATACATTTTTCTTATAGATATCCTTATGACAGGGTGGCTGATACAGTAGGTTGCGAAACTTAGCCCTTTTTGTCTAGTTAGGACCTCAGTGCGTTGTTTAAAGTAGTGTTTTTTTTTTTTTGTGAAGATGCAGATTTCTTTTGTATCCATATAGAAAAATTCTTCCAGTACCTTGCACATGCAAGGCACTGGAAGAATTTTTCTTTTTCGGAAATATGGCTTACAAGTATCTAGGAACCAAGCCTTATTGATCACCCGGATGCATCGTTTTTGAATTTTAAAAACTCTGTCGGTATCGGTCGAGTTGCCCCACATTATTAATCCATAGCTCAGTAGCAGTAGGTACAGATGACACATAGCCATGGTAAGCTTCTACAGAAACATTTTGTCTTAATTTTTTTAACGCAAACACAAACCTATCAATTTTCTGACAAATTGACTCAATATGGCTTTTCCAATTTAGATGGTTATCTACATTAATTCCTAGAAATTTTTGAAATTTTTCTACTTTTTTATCTTTAAAAATATTATCTAATGTTAATTGTTTAGTATTGTAGGAGATAAATTCGATTATTTTGTTTGCTAATGTTTATGTTCAAATTATTATTTTCCATCCAGCATACTATATAAGGTCCCATTAAAATAGATGGACAAACTTTTAGATATCATTCAGACCACCAAAATAAGGACCATGGTAAGAAAAACGCATGAGATACTTACAAGAAAAATAAATCAGCTAACGAAAATACACCAAAAATGTTGGTTACCCAATGCCATTTATTATTTTTGGTCAAAATAAAATCACTTTTTTTTGCTTGGATATCTTTGGTTAGACGTAGTGAACGCTGTGTTAAAATTTGTCCATCTATTTTAATGGGACCTTGTTTATTATAGGGCCTTTTCGGTGACTGGTTTATAATCGTTTTTATCCTGACATTTTATAATAATTAATTGTAGTGTCATCTGCAAAAAGAATACAATTCTGCAAAGTGGCTTCCGGAAGATCGTTTATATCAAGCAAGAATAGTAAAGGACCGACAATGCTACTCTGAGGCACACCATTTTTATGTATTATTGCCATTGATTGAAATTTTTCTTTGAAATGTATTCTTCTACCTTTTTTTATAACTTTGGATATCTCTGTACACTGTTTCCTGTTATGTAAATAGCTAGATGTCCATTCATATTTATGCTTTTCCACTAATGCCATAAAAGTCTAACTTGTGTAAAAGTTTAAAGTGATATACAAAGTCAAAAGCCTTACTCATATCTAGAAATAGGGACACCACTGGATTGCCATTAGGCCTCCCCCACATTAGGCGCGCGCGTTCCTCGGGCGTGTGAACGACGCGGGCGCGGCGGGGCGGGGGACGGGCGCGGGCGGGGTGCGGGCTTTCTTTACTCACTCACACGCCCGAGGAACTCGCACGCCTAATGTGGGGTCAGCCTTATTTATACTTTCTGTTACATTTTTTATTAAATAAAAGATTGCAAGAGTAGTTGAACTTCCTTGAGGAAACCAAATTGCTCTTTGCATAATATTTCATGTGTACCTAGAGAGAAAGTTGCTTATTCTAATCAGAATTTCCTTTTCAAAAACTTTCGATAAAAAAATAGGAACAATAGTGATGGGCCGATAGTTGTTAGGGTCTGATTTATTTCCCTTTTTAAAAAGTGGTTTCAAATTCCCTGACTTCTGTGCTTACTATAAGTACTGATTATTTATTTACGATACTGAGTTTTTAGGGTTCAACACCCAAAAGGTGCCAACTGCGAAACAAAGCCAAGTTTTAATTTAAATTACTTAAATCAACTTTATTTCAACACAAATCCTTCACTCTGGGCAAGTCCTTTTTACCACTAAATTCAAAAAGAAAAAATAACTGTAAAATTTTAAAGTTCCAGGGACAATGTCAAGTGTGGGCAAGGTGAAATTCAAATACTGGGCTGAATTCTAGTTAGTATTAAAGCATAGCAGAGCAGAGTAAGATTTCATAACTGCAGTGGGACTTCTTGTGACACTAAAATTAAGTGGCAAAGGCAAAGCATTTATTTCAAATAGGCCTTTGAAGGCACTTTTGAACGTCAAAATTTACAAATTATAGTTATTATATATTATTGATTCTACCGCCCCTTCCAAAATGTAGTTTTCGTATGGAGAAGAATGGGCAAGAAACTCCACCGTTACTCTTTTAAAATGTTTTACAATATTTTGTATAAGTACATTATTTATATAATTATAATATGTGAAGACGATGCACCTAGAATAAAATTACTGTATACAGTAAGAATAATTTAAATTGGAGCAAACGACAGATAAATTAATTATGTGGTAGATACATGGTGTTCACATATTCACAAACATTGTAAAAATAGATGAATCTACTAAAAATTTACAATTAATAAGTCAGTGTGTGAGGAACTAATCACAGGATGTAAAATCAATGTCATATAATGAAAAATAAATACAATTAAGTAAGCAACCAGTTTGATTTTGTTTAGACTCTAAATTGTCCTATGGAGCAGGACCAGCATGTTTCCAAGCATTCTTATCTTGGATATAATCCTCTAATCTGTAATATGCTTGTTTAGAAAGTGTACTTTTTACATGAGTTTTAAATTTTCTTTCATTTAATTGTAATATATCACAAGGTATTTTGTTGTAACATTTAACACAGTACCCCATAAAAGATGTATGTACTTTAGATAATCTGAAAAATGGTTGATCTAGTTTATCTTTATTTCTAGTATTAAAATTATGTCTATCACTTATTTTATTAAAAAGATGTAGATTTTTCCTTACATACATAATATTTTCATAAATGAATTGGCAAGGAACGGTCATAATATTAATCCTTTTAAATAGTTCCCTGAGAGATTCGCGACGACGGAGATCATAAATGGCTCTGACAGCTCTCTTTTGCAAAATAAAGATAGATTCAATGTCAGCAGCCCGACCCCACAGTAAAATGCCATACGACATAATGCTGTGGAAGTAGCTAAAATAGACCAAACGCGCGGTTTCTAGATCTGTTAACTGTCTGATCTTTCTAACAGCATAAGCGGCCGAGCTTAGCCGCCCCGCAAGAGATGTTATATGAGGTCCCCATTGTAATTTCTCGTCTAGCGTGATTCCCAGGAAAACCGTTTGATTAATAAATTCCAGTTTTTCTCCATTCAATATAATGTCACATTCGCTACTTCTAACATTAGGTAATTTAAATCTAATGCATTTGGTTTTATTTTTATTCAGTACCAAATTATTTACCGTAAACCAATCTTGGACCTGAAGAATAGAGCTATTCACGTCGTCAAGATTTTGCGACCGTCGGTTGATTTTAAAGATCAATGATGTGTCATCTGCAAATAACACCATCTTCGGTTGATTTTGAAGTAATTGGGGTAAATCATTAATATAAACTAAAAAGAGGAATGGACCCAATATCGAACCTTGAGGAACGCCCATTGCCATTTCAGACCCTAATGAGTTTATGCCGTTTACTTGAACTTTAACCTTTCTATCTTTCAGGTAAGATTTTAGTAAATCAAGAGCTGTATTCCTAATCCCATAATGCTCCAGTTTCAGCAGACGTGTCTCATGGTCTACGCAATCGAACGCCTTCGAGAGGTCGCAAAAGATTCCAATGGCATCTTGTGCTTCTTCCCAGGCATTAAAAATGTTCTTTATTAGGGTGACACCGGCGTCAGTAGTACAACGCCCTTTGGTGAAACCGTACTGTTGTTCATGAAAGATGGAGTTTTTATTAAAGTGACGTAACATTTGATTGAGCATCAACTTTTCAAACACCTTACTGAGAACTGGTAGAATTGACACAGGCCTATAATTGTTGGGTTCTTTACTATCACCGGATTTGAACAATGGAACTACTTTACTGTGTTTCATGAGATCCGGAAAGACTCCTTGGTCCACACTGTTGTTAAATATGAAAGCTAAATAGGGCGCAATGGTTTCGATAATAGATCTACAGACTTTTACAGACATTCCCCAGAGATCTTCTGTTGATTTAATTTTAAGATCTTTAAAAGCTTTTATAACAGCCTGAGGGTTTGTATGCTGAAACCTAAAATCCAAAGGGCATGCCTTCACATTCTGCCTAAGTAAGGCAGCAGAAAGCGCGGGTGAGGAATTCAATGCTTCAGTAGTTTTAAGGGGAATATTAGTAAAAAAGTTTTCAAATTCCTGAGCTATTTCTATATCTGAGTTGATAGGGCCATGTGCAGTCTCTAAATTAAATTCAGTATTTCGCTGTTTTTTCCTACCTGTTTCATTATTTATTATTTGCCAGGTAGTTTTTATTTTATCCTCAGCTGATTTTATTTTATTACTAATGTAAAGAGCTTTGGCTATTTTGCACACCCTTTTAAACGTTTTTGAATATTTTGCAACATACTTATGAAAGCTTGTATTGTTCATATGTTGCTTTAGTCCATAAAGTTCAAATAGTTTTTCCCTACTTTTACGAATACCTGGAGTCGCCCAATCACTAAATAAGAACTTTGTGTAAATACTTTTAGTCTTTAGTGGAAAAGTGTTATTAAATTGCGTGTTTAATATTGAAAAGAACTCGGCGTAGAACTCATTTGGGTCACCTATATTATTAAAATTCTGAACACATAATTGACTGGCTAACGAATTATTATGTTTCTCTAAACTTTTACATGTAATGGGCCTAAACCTTATTTGTATTTTTTGTAAAGGTATGTAGGAGCAAAATGTTATTGTTTGTCCACTGTGATCTGATGGCAACTTGTTTACAATTTGTTTGTGTAAGTAATCACAATTACAAAAAATATTATCTATACAAGTGGCAGAAGAAGCTGTCACTCGGGTTGGTTCAAAGAAAACATTTGATAAATCAAATGACCTAAAAAGACTTAATAATCTAACAGTATTCGAGTTATTTTCTAATAAGTTAATATTAAAATCACCACATATGATTATTGACTTACTACTAGTACTGAGTTTCTTTAATACATCTTCCATTACAGAATCAAACATGGATAGATTCTGGTAGCTTGGAGGTCGGTATACGCAAACTATAACATGCTTATCAAGCTCAACACAGGACAATTCAATGTTGTGCTCAACAGACAGTCCGGTGATGTCTTTTCTTTCTTTCGATTTAATAGAATTTTTAATTAATATTAATGACCCGCCATGCATCATACGTTTTCGGCTGAAATGGCTAACTACACCATAATTTTCATAATTAATTGACATCACTTGATGAAGTGAGAGATGAGTGGTATAATAAAGCCTTTGTTTTTTTTACTATTACTCAATTATAAATTATGTTGAAGTAATTACCTGATTTCAGCAGTACGATCAATAAATAAATCAGTTTTGTTTCCATAGATGCGAACAAGCATAATATCCTTTTCACCACTTGACTCCAAAAATTGACAAGATACTAGTTTATTTGTTATTCCATCTGTTAAAGTCTGAAAAAATATGTAAAATTTATCTATACTTTTACTTTACGTAGAGAAACCCACAATTAGTTAGCAATAGTCTGCAATATGCTTGTCAATGCATTGATTAAATGGAATTTATAGTTGGTCTTGCAGCATTTTATTTTATGTCTAACCTTTTTACTTAACTATAATAACCTAACATAAGGGGTATCCTTATAAAATAATGCCTATTATTTACTAAATTACATCCATAAATAAACAACATTTAATAATAGTAATTGTTTTAATCCTTTATTACATCTTCATACATACTAATTATATTTTTGAATCATCATCATCATCAGCCTATTAATGTTCCCACTGCTGGGACACAGGCCTCCTCTCGGTGAGAGGGTGTGGGCCGTAATCCACCACGCGGGCCCAGTGCGGGTTGGTAGATGTCACATGTCTTCGAATTTTTGGTTCTAAGACATGTCGGTTTCCTCACGATGTTTTCCTTCACCGTTTTTGAGAGCAGTGGTGATGAAATTATTTACACAAAGTAAAGCGCCTGCTTGGGTTCGAACCCACGACCTACAACTCGTAAGTCGGGGCCGATACCACTATTTTTGAATACTTTTATCAAAAAACTATTTAAAAATATAAAAAATAGTTAAATTATTGTTATTTCCTTTATTTCATATACAGGGTGAATTTTTGATGGGGCAGCAAGGACAAGGGAGACCGTGGCTCCTGGCAACGAACAGGCAAGGGAAGAAACATGGGCGGGTTTAGATTTCCCAACGAAAAAAAAAAAAGGACAGCTTCCTTAACCTTTGTAGCTACAGGAAAACGGTCTTAGGAGACTGTCCTTAATTTTTTGAAACATTTTGATTTGCATTCATAGATTAAAAAAAAAAAAGTACAGTCAGCAAGAAATTGGGCAGTTTTCGCAAAAACTTTTTTTGATGCTAATCAATCCTGTTTCATATTAGACCTCAAAAACCTCTATAGGACCGACAGAGGTTTGAGTACTTGAAAAGTCAGAAATCACAAAAAACTTTTCTCATACATTTTGTAGGCAATGAGACTCCAACTTACATTTTATACTATCAATATACTGGCCACTACAAAAAAGACTGATCGAAAAACAAGTAAAAAACTTCTACTTTAGGTATTATTTCACCTTAGAATTAAGAACTTTAAACTTTACATTTGGGGCCTATTTCGCGATGTCAAATGGAACAGAATTTGTATGAAATTATCTGTCGAGTATGTTAATAGGAACTTAATCATAGGTGGTGAAACATGCCCTAGACTTACCTAGAAAAACGGTATCTGTTTTGACGTAGGCATAGGTTTACTCTGTTTACTACAGAGTGAGTAGCAGCTGATAATGTGCAAGGATTAGTAATAACATACATAATCGTGGTTAGTGAATCTTTGAGTTCCTGATCACTGTTGTATTTCTTTTTATAAAATATTTTTTTTAATTATGGCATATGTTTGTAATTTAAAGTTTTTTTATTTTTTGTTTTTTTTCGGCCAGTCATCATTGTAGTGGTCAATCTATCCATCATAAAAAACTAAGTTGCAGTCTCAATGCCTATGAAATGTATGGGAAAAGTTTTTTGTGATTTCTGACTTTTCTAATACTCAAACCTCAGTTGATCCAATAGAGGTTTTTTGAAACAGGATCGATTGGCATGAAAAAAAGTTTTTGTGAAAACTGCCCATTTTCTTGCTGACTGTACATTTTTTTTCAAAATCCATGAAATGCAAATCAAAATTACTCAAAAATTTAAGTACTGTCTCCTAAGGCCGTTTTCCTTTAGCTACAACGGCTAAGGTAGCTGTCATTGCTGCCCCATCTCAAAAATCCACCCTGTTTATAATATACATATAATTTACACTGAATATAAGAAATAATTTTAATAAGATTTTTTCAAGGCGGCGCAAGCATACCTTTAATTTAATATCTTCTTGAGTCCAGTTAGGTCTTATATTTTTAAGTAGCTTTAAAACTCCCGCATAGAGATCATTTTCCTCAATTTTCACTGGAACGAATATGTCTCCAGCAGCTAGGCAAACCGACGACATCACATTAAAATCCAAATACCACAAATAATGAAAACACAGCTAGCTGTCGCGAAGTTCTAGGCTGCAATGATGGCAGTTTATCTCGTCGCAAATAGTAATAATATTCTGTGGGAGAAAGATCAAGAACCAACAAGATAGTTTAAAACTTTAAATCTTTGAGTTAATGACAATGACGAATAAGAGTATGACAACACTTGTGACATGTGCTTGACAATTGACACTGACAAGTAACAACATTGACACAATGACACTGACAGATAATAGAGAATAGACATTTATGTGTATTATCTATGGAATAGACAGCCGGTACGCTTGCATAAAAATATCGATATTTTTAGGCGATATTTATTGTTTCGATAAACAAATACCTACAAATATTTGATTGGAACAAAAACATTATTGTGGCGCGTTAGTTTAGTAAATGTGTCGCAGTAATTAACGCCCACCCAAGGAGCGAAAGTCAACTGTTCCCTAACAACAATTTTGGTTATACTTAGTATGTACATAATATCTCAATGTTATACTACATAACTAGCATAGCATACAGGATGACAGGGAAAAAATAAATTCGACCTATTCTTTGATAGAGGGTTAACAACGAAGTCCAGTTAATTAGGGGTCAAAACTGGATGGTTACTGTGGTGTGACGGTTCTTAGATTTTTTAGAAATCTGAAATGTTAACAAAAATAAAATAGGTAATTATACAAAAAAAATTGAGCCGGAGCGAGACACATTCAACGAAGATCCATTTGTTTGTTTGGCGTCGCCTCAAAAATTTTTAGGGTAGGTATCGTAGGTAGGTAGGGTAGGTATCGTAGGTAGGTAGGGTAGGTAGATAGGTACGCCACCGTAGCTAACTCCTTAGTGCTACCCGTGCGAAGCCGGGGCGGGCAGCTAGTTATTTTATATATTTCATACATTGATTTTTGTGTTACGGATGACATGTATGCCTTTGGCATAAATTCAGCATCTATTTTTGGTGAGTTGCGGTGGTGCTGCGTTATGAGCCAGTGAGTCGGAGGTCACATATGTCACATCCAACTGCTGGCGTCGGCAAGAGCAGTGTGCTGTGCAAGGCTGCTGATGAGGCTGAAGGTGATGACTGATGACCGAGAATGCGCGTCCGCTGCATGCTGGTTTGTGTAATTGCTCGAAAGCTGCGCTGACGTCCATACTCTGGGTAACCAGCTATCTAATTATCTACGCAACACATTTTCGTAAACGATTCCGACTAATCTGTTTCATTTTGACAGTGTAACAACATTCGTTGCGTATTATTTACGTTGTTGAGCAGATTTTTTTTGAACTTATCAAGCAATGGACTAGCCTCAGACCAATAAAGAAGTTAAAGTTATATATTTATGCTGATCGCGCGGTAGTAAACTCTGTTTGCGCGATGCAGGATTTTGTGTGACGTCAGGTCTTTGATGCGTAGTTCGCGTGTGGCGATGTAGAATAGGGATGTTGCGGATGCTGATGCGGATGCGGATGTTTAAGATCTTATATAAATATAGTATATGAATGAAGAATTAAAACAATGATAAAGTAATTACTAACATTTTTAATAATGAAAATATTTTTTTTTTTTTTTTTTTACTTGCAATGGGGACGCTCTTGGCTTGCATCTCACCTGATGGTAAGTGATGATCAGGCCGAAGGTGGAAGCGAGCTTCACCCGGAGTCCTCAACCACAGAGGAACTGGCTATCTTATCTCTAACTGCCGAAACACAACAATGCTGTTAACATTGTTGTTATGGCGACAGACTTAGATAAGATGGTGGTAGCTAGCCAGGCGGACTTAGAACAAGCCCTACCACCAACCAAACCGAGCAGAAAATTTTGCTCCCACTGGGAATCGAACCCGGGACCTCTGGGTCTGAGACCGGTGGCTTAACCACTAGACCACAAAGGCGGCAGTAGTATTAAGTCTACTGATCCTATTTTTTTTAACTTCACTTACTAATTTTCATATTAGCAGCGCAAACAAACACGTAATGATATTTTATTTATGTAAGACAAATGATGCACCACAACAAACGCGTCAGGGGGCCAAGTCTACTAATTTACAAACTTCACAATGATCTCTCGATGGTGAGTTTTTGACAGATTTTGTATGGCAAATCTGTCAAAAACTAACAATGGAGCGACCATTGTGACGTTTGTAAATTAGTAGACTTGGCCCCCTAATCTTGTGTCACCAATTTTTTCGCTCCCATTGGTCATTGTCACGTGCGCCCGGCACGCGCCATTCGCCAGCCCCGCCCAATTTCTTTCTTGTCGCATCTTGTATTACATCCGCATCCGCATGAAGATCCGCATTGATTATTGCGGATGCGGATGCAGATGTCCAAATCTATGCGGAAGCTCCGCATTTGCGGATGCGGATGCGAATATTCGCAACATCCCTGATGTAGATGCCGCCACATTTTCATTAGCTAGGGTACTTTTTCGTCAGAACTGTGCAATAGGTATTAAAAAAAAAAACAAAAAAAAAAAACTAATTTATGAAAGAAGTGTGGTGGACGGACTGACACTAGATAATACACTGATTGACGTGTCATTAGGTGATCAGAAACTACCATTTTGTTACTGCTGTGATTTAACTATTTGTTAAATTTTATTGATATGGGGAGACATTTCGGTGACTTAGCTGTAATTCGTGGAATAATTTATTATAAACTGTCGCCACACGAACTAAAACCTTTCGCCACAGTTTTTGCTCATGGCCTCCCGAACTTGATTCCAAGGACCTTAGCAACTATGCATACCTGGCTGCCAAGTACGTAGATTATTAGTTAGAATTTATTAAATGAGCAGATGAATAACGGCGTAACACACTCCAGTCCACACGGTGGACCACGGTGGAAGTAGGTACTTGAGTCATATCATATCCAAAAAAAAGTTGTGCTTACATATTTCAATAGTGGGAATGTCCCATGAAGTTATCTCGATAATTTTTGCAAGAACAATATTGATTTTTGGTAGAATAGTTTAACTCAACATTATATTATAGTATAGCGTGCGGCAGAATATAATGCTAGCATGGCAACCCAAGTGCTTACCCGGCCGCCCGTCTGAGGGCGC
This sequence comes from Conistra vaccinii, assembly GCA_948150665.1. NCBI lineage: Eukaryota > Metazoa > Arthropoda > Insecta > Lepidoptera > Noctuidae > Conistra > Conistra vaccinii. The sequence goes on along the minus strand of OX411324.1, from coordinate 13,543,328 downwards.
CTGCGCATTACCAGTGTCTCCAGATTGGGGGTTTTTTTCCCCATATTGGGGAAAAATAAAAACTTTGGGGAAGTTTTGGGGAAACGAAAACTGTGGGGAAAATTTTGGGGAACGTATTTTATTTTGGCGATAGTTTGGGGACAAATGTGTACACATTTCTAATTCTGTGACTGATCGATGCTTCAGAGGTATATGTGGTTTCTAATTTGGTTATAGGACATATCCTTGATATCCTAGAGATTTCCGTACATTGTAATCTATCACTTGGGTTGGGTATGATTCAAAAAGTTTTAGGATGTTCCCTCTAATCTTATCGCATCGACTGACGTTGGATCGATTTTGACGAGACTACGTACAATAACACTACGTGTTTGAACACTAGTAAATAGCTGAGGCCACTGGGCGTAAAATAAGCTACTATTTATTCGGATATTCCCACCCCACGGGAACATTGGAATTATAACGCCTGCTAGGCTGCTACACAGTCGCCAACCGCGTCCCGACAGAGGTGACCTTGGTACAGCCGTGTAGATGATGGTTTACGACCAAACATTGAATAACTTTGCCGGTCGCCAACCAAGATCACCTCTGTCGGAGACGCGGTTGGCAACCGTGTATCAAGCGTTTTAAAGGAAAAACTCATTAACGCGGGTGAAACCGCGGGACGCAGCTAGTTAGTAATAAAATACAAGGACAAATTAATTTTCACAATATATTTATGTCCATAATATAAGATACAAAATAATTTTGGGGAAAATTTTAGGAAAAGGTATCTTTTTGGGGAAAATATAAACCTGATCTGGGGAAATTTCACATAAACAACCTGGAGACACTGCGCATTACTGCCAGTGTCTCCAGATTGGGGGTTTTTTTCCCCATATTGGGGAAAAATAAAAATTTTGGGGAAGTTTTGGGGAAACGAAAACTGTGGGGAAAATTTTGGGGAACGTATTTTATTTTGGCGATAGTTTGGGGAGAAATGTGTACACATTTCTAATTCTGTGACTGATCGATGCTTCAGAGGTATATGTGGTTTCTAATTTGGTTATAGGACATATCCTAGAGATTTCCGTACATTGTAATCTATCCCTTGGGTATGATTCAAAAAGTTTTAGGATGTTCCCTCTAATCTTATCGCATCGACTGACGTTGGATCGGTTTTGACGAGACTACAACAACACTACGTGTTTGAACACTAGTAAATAGCTGAGGCCCCTGGGCGTAAAATAGGCTACTTTTTATTCCGATATTCCCACGGGAACATTGTAGTTATAACGCCTGCTAGGCTGCTACACAGTCGCCAACCGCGTCCTGACAGAGGTGACCTTTGGTACAGCCGTGTAGATGATGGTTTACGACCAAACATTGAACAACTTTGCCGGTCGCCAACCAAGGTCACCTCTGTCGGAGACGCGGTTGGCAACCGTGTATCAAGCGTTTTAAAGGAAAAACTTATTAACGCGGGTGAAACCGCGGGACGCAGCTAGTTAGTAATAAAATACAAGGACAAATTAATTTTCACAATAGATTTATGTCCATAATATAAGATACAAAATAATTTTGGGGAAAATTTTAGGAAAAGGTATCTTTTTGGGGAAAATTTAAACCGGATCTGGGGAAATTTCATTTAAACAACCTGGAGACACTGATTACTGCGCAAGCTCCAGTACGTTTGTGATCGTCAGTACACTAGGGCTAGTTAAGTAAGCTACCCTCCAGCGAGCGAGCGTATGTGCGCGCTCTTTAACTCTAAAGTGGTGTCCTGTCAGATTGTAATTTGTGTGATCGTGAATTCGTGATCTATGTGATTATAGTGTGATTCCTAAGCACCTGCGTTTCTCTTACACCCGTTCCCCGGCTATAAGTGGCTGCCCAACGTGTAAATCTAAAGAAAAATGCCGAAGCTACGATCGGAAGATGTCGCAGAAGACGCCGGCGCCTCCATGAATATAACTATGTCACAAGAAACTCTCGCGAGTTTTATCACATCAATCCAGCAAACCCAAAGTGAGTTTTGTCAACAATTAATACGAGAAGTACGATCGTCAACACCTCATGTTAACGTGTCTGAGGCCCAGCAGGGATCGGGCTTTGCATTTGGCGCGAACGGAAATTTCGCAAAATGCTCGACGCGTTACGGTGGTCGTGCGGACGAGTCCTTGGAAAACTTTGTAGACGCGATTGTTACCTATAAGGATTGCGTCAATGTTTCCGATGAAAATGCTCTTCGTGGTTTCTCAATGTTGTTAGAGGGGCCTGCTGCAGTGTGGTGGCAAGGTGTGAAAAGGTCGACGAGTACGTGGTCGGAGGCCCTTACTAGAATAAAAGGGGCTTTCAGCGAGCATGACCCACCACACCGACTCTACAGGAAATTGTTCAGTCTAAATCAAGAAGACGAACACACGGACTTATTTATCGCCAAGGTACGTGCTATATTAGCAAAATTTCCAGAAGACGACCATTCAGAAAAAGTCCAGTTAAATATGGCATACGGTTTGCTTAGCCCGCGCTTTAGAAAACGCGTGACGAGAGAATGCGTCAATAGTTTCGAGGAGCTACTTCATAAGTGTCGCCTAGTAGAAGATTCCCTAAAGGAAACAGGAAAAGGGCAGGCATCGCTATCGAAGTTTCAGCAGTCTCAGGCGCAATCGAGCAATTGTGCAGCATCGTCGTCACAGCGGGATGTACCTACAGTCACCGACGCGTCGAGTACCGGCCGCTCCGCAAACGCCGAGACAGCCGCCAGCGCAGCTCAGGAAAAGAAGCCGTTCTGCGCGTACTGCAAGCGACTCGGTCACCGGAAGGAAAGTTGCGAGAAGCTTATGCGTAATAGTGATAAGTCCGATAAGTGTGATAGCAATGACCGTAGTAAAATCAAGTCGGAAAGTGATATAAAGTGTTACGGATGTGGTGCCGCGAACGTTATCAAATCTAAGTGTAAAAACTGCTCGACGGGTGATCAGCAGTCAGCGTTTTATTCCGTCACGACTCACGACGGGAAATTTGGTTCGTCTGTTAACAATAACAAGACGGCCGCATCGCTGCGAAATTTGAGAGCGGCGGGGTTCGCGCGCTCGCGCAAGCATCAGCGCAGCCTGGCCGGCTCGACTTCCGCTGCCACCCAAGTCGCCGCGCAGCCGTTGGTAAGCCCGTCACCGTCAAAGCAAGTGTCGGCTCAAGGTAACGCTACGTATGTCGTAGAGGGTCTTAATAACACTTTTGTTTATAACAATAATGTTGATAACGTAAATAATTGTTCGGCGGACTCAAACGTTAATAATTGTTTAGTCTTAGATGATCATGTTCGTAATGTAAACATTTCCGTGCCTTATTCTAAGGATAAATGTTTTGGTTATGATAATGTTGTTAATGTAAATAGTAATAAGTCTGCGTCTAGTTGTTATAATAATTGTAACTCTTATAACAGTTGTGAGTATATCGAAAAAGCAAACGATATTGTACCTTTTCGTCGCCCTGTGTTAGATATAAGCGTTTTAGGCCATTGTGGTACTGCTTTGGTAGATTCTGCAGCAAAAAGCTGTATTGCCGGTCACACGCTCTACGCTCTCCTACTCAGACATCGACATCAGTTAATGCCGTCAACGCAAATTGTTAGGTTGACGGATGGTGTTAGTAGGGAAATGAATGTACTAACCACAGAGGTACAGGTGACACTCAAACACAAGACTAGACTCATCAAGTTTTTAGTTTTTCCCGAAGCGGATAATAATGAAAGCCTGTTAGGCATAGATTTCCTTTCGATATTTAATCTCGTCTTTAACTTTGGCAATAACAGCTGGCACTTTGCCGAAAATTGTGATCAAAAGTTTGATACCCAATTTGAGAGGGAGTTATGGTCACCTATATCTTTGTTTGCCGCTGTAGAGGTGCTACGCAATGACGAGGCGACTCCGCTTAACGATAGTCAACGCGAGGTACATGTGCAACTCCCTGTAGAGCATCAAGATATCTTTAAGCCAGGGGGAGGCCCAACTATTTCTGCCGGACACATTATTGATACCGGCAATCACCTCCCCATTGCTGTTCCGCCTTATAGTTTGACGCCTGCTAAGAAAGTGGTCATGCGGGCAGAATTGTATAAGAAAAAGGATAAGGTGCGTTCTTGTGTCTACTATTGGAAACTCAATGCGGTAAATAAGACCGACGTCTATCCGAAGCCATTGATAGACGAGCCTGTCCAGTCAACACAAAAGCATTCCTCTATCAGTACACCTCCTTGTCCAGTAGTTCCGAAACGTCAGAGAGGGCGTCCACGAAAACATGTTTGTCCAGTTTGTTCAGCTACCTTTAAGCGAGTTCATGAGCGAGGACGTTCTCTAGAACTCGAGGGGGAGTGTATAGCGTGCGGCAGAATATAATGCTAGCATGGCAACCCAAGTGCTTACCGGGCCGCCCGTCTGAGGGCGCCTGCGCATAGGGATCCGCAAAAATTCAAAAGTATCGATACCTACTCGATACCGGTATCGCAGAAGAAAGTATCGATACCGATAAAAGTATCGTACCAGAAGTATCGATACTACTCAGTATCGAGTAGTTTTTGATCATGTTTGAAATTGAAAAAAAAAAAAAAAAGTAAGACCTTATTTTTAAGTAATTATTCTTTATTAAATCAAATATATAAAAAAAAATACAAAATTGTCATTCATAATTTCAATGAAATCTTTTTTTATGTCGGACTGCATCTGCAGCACTGCAGGGAATAATATCGGTAGGGACTTTTAATGTCAAATAATTAAAGTTATGAAGAAGATTAGCCGCTTGACTGTCACTAATGAGACACAATAAAAATTTAATTGTTATCCAACTGAATCAGTCTGTTGAACGGTTGAGCTCTTTAAGTATTTTTAAAACCCCAATCTTCTTCGGTGCAGTCAGACATAAAAAGTAATTTATGAGACAAAAGTATCGAGTACATGAAAAAGTATCGATACCTAGTAAAGTATCGAGTACAAAAATACTAAGTATCGAAGACAAAGTATCGATACTACTCAGGTATCGATACTTTTTGCGGATCCCTACCTGCGCAAGCTCCAGTACGTTTGTGATCGTCAGTACACTAGGGCTAGTTAAGTAAGCTACCCTCCAGCGAGCGTATGTGCGCGCTCTTTAACTCTAAAGTGGTGTCCTGTCAGATTGTAATTTGTGTGATCGTGAATTCGTGATCTATGTGATTATAGTGTGATTCCTAAGCACCTGCGTTTCTCTTACACCCGTTCCCCGGCTATAGTCTGTTATTGTTTTTTGTTCTTCCAATACAGGTTGCTGAACACAAAGTGAGCACTCACCACTTACACGTCCCACACACGTCGTGTCTCACTAGTTTTTTTTTTTTTTGGCTAGGGCATCTCGCAGGTGACCACTGAGGTCTTCGCTGCTTAACCGGAGTTTTCTGTGGCTGCCTTAAGCTCCTAAAAGAACTCAAAGCCTCCAGCCGTTATCAGTGTCGCACTGATAACGTTCCCAGCCGAGGTGGGCCGAGCAGCAATCCTATATAAGTGGGGTTGTCGGGCGGTTGTAGCTCACTTGCACAGGGTAGGGTCCTTAGGGTAGCCCGCAATCTCCTCAGGCCCGTGCTCTCATCCCGAATCCCGACGCGCGTCAAGCTGGGCATATACAAAACGTATGTTTGCCCTCACGAGCGAGACGAACCGCAAGCTGCTCCGCGCGCAACAAAGCTTGGTGTTGCGGACCATTGTCGATGCGCCTCGTTTCGTGAGGAACGATATTATCGCCCGGGACTTCGGGATAAAGAGCCTGGAGGAGTTTGTGAGGTGACTCGCTAAGGTGATGTTCGCGCGTGCCGATGCTTATGCCTGGCCCCATGTCAGGCAGATAGCGCCATACATGCGCGCGCGCCCACCCAATGCGAGACCCACGCCCCGCGACCTGGTAGCGGATTCTTGACCCCATCGCACCGGACTGTACGCCACGAGTAAAGGTCATAGCCCATTATAACAGCACCTCTCCAGCACAGTAACGCAGCGGCACCGCCTCAAAATATCTGGTTGTTAAAGTGGGTTTTACACGGGTGACTAAAGCCGCACGATTATTGCCGCGCGGCGTAAATCGATCGTCTAATAATGGCAATGCAGCTAGGTCAAAACAAAGTAAACCTTTCCTTTCAATGTGTGAAGCGACTAGCCGCACGGCGAAAATCGACCCGTGTAAACCCACCTTAACGCGCCGTAAGCAAGGCGACCGCTAGTTGCAAACGCGCCGTAAGCAAGGCGACCGCTAGTTACCAACGCGCCGTCAGCAAGGCGACCGCTGGCTGACGGCACGCCATCGGTGAGGTGAAAGCTTGTTGTTCATTCACAAGCGAGCCGTCATCGCGCAGCCGGCGAGGCGTCACCGCGCGGACGGCGAGTCACCGCCGGCGAGCGGTCTTCTCGCTTGAAGCGTACTGTCGGCGCGCCGTGTGACGGCTCACGGGCCGCTCACTGCCGGCAAGCCGTCCACTATTTTGTATAGCCATCCTAAAATAGACTTTAATGCATTTGACTTAAAATCCTAACTTGATTGACAAATTATTTGCCGTGTCAGAGCCGTGACGTGTGTGTTATTTGTAGTATACTACATATTACATAACTAGCCACCCACACACATATCAGCTCACCCCTCAATCCGTAAACGGCTAGCTCTGTGAGCGGGGCTACATTTCGTCTTACGTCCTGTAGGTGCGTCAAGCCGACATCTCACATCTCTGTCGCAGGTCGTTTTCGTCGGGGCGTCGCCCAGGTAACTGGGGGTCTCACCTGGCGGGTTCAGACCGACCAACGCTATAGAATTTAGCGTCGCGGTGTGCCTACAGAAAAACTCATAGCAACCATTTGCACAGACGCAGATTACCTGCATTATTTCCGCAGGCGCTTAAGCCACAAATGATGCGCAGGGAGGGGCTCACATTAATGGGCCACTGTATAGCCTTTGCGGGCGAGGGGCGAATCCCCGACCCCGCTTGCCACGCCTCCCTGCGGGGGCGTGTAGCTCACTTTGCATTCGGCTCTCGTCGTGGCAAGTTGCCACAACGTGTTGCCACTGGCAACACGTCGTGTCCGGATTCGCAACAAGTCAATCGTCATCCTAAGGATTTCTTACAGGGTTCTTTATGACTCTTTAAGAACAGTTAAGCGGATTAAGTTACTAAATATACTTCGTCTATTGTGTTTTTTAACTTGTAGTTTACCTTAATTTTCAACGTTTTTTATTTTTCGGAATTATCCCTTTACTTGTGCTGTAAGACTCCAAAATTGACCAACCGGAAGTACCCTATAGGTTTTAGGTCGAAAACCTATAATTTCCCGTTGAGCTAAAATCATTCAAATTAAAAAAGTTGAAAATTAAAGGGTGCCCCATACATACATAGATGACGTCAATTAACTCGCGCTCATACAAATTAGAGGACTAGTTTTTGGGGGCCTACTACCATATTTAAAACAGTATTATTTAATATTTTTATCTTACTTCAGTCGGGGAAAGAGATGGAGCTATAGAGCTTCATCGTCCTGTAGAGCTTCCTCTTTCCCACACTTAATTTTAAAATAATACTGCTTAAAGCCTGTGGTAGGCCCTCTGGGCACAGAACTATTTAGGTACCTATACGAATGAAGCTCCTTACGGAACCCTCGGTGCGCAAGCCCAACTCGCTCTTGACCGGTTTTTTTATTTAGGTACCTACTTTTTATTTTATTTTATACTCTTTTGAAAAGAAATTACTTACCCTCGTAGGTCGTATGTACATAAGTAAATGCACGCCAGAACTTTGCAGTTTTTCGTACGCCATGACCGCATGGGAGGTAGCACAAGGTTTTCAGGGTTGCAAACTTGTGTATATACGTATAAACTTCTCTCAGGTGACCTAACAACTTATAAAATATATTGTAGTTACATGCGCGTTTGCGACGTTTGTATTTTTTGTGTAGATATTGAGTGGGACATTTATCACACAATATTGTATTATCAAAAATTCGACTCAAATAAACCACTTTTTAATCTTTACAGTTTTCATTGCTGGCTACATTACCTATGTGTCTGTGGAAACAGGCTATCATAATTCCAAAAAGAAGGACCCAAAACAATTCGCGCACGAAGTTCCTCCTCCGCCAAAATGTAACCCCAAATAATGTAAAGATGTATTTTTTCATATTAATGTCTGTTTCGTTACTATTACACTTATAATTTTTCAATCTTTCGTTGGGCGTTTATTTACTCCTTTCCACTTTCTAGCTTCAAAGAAAGAAAGAAAGTGCACGATAATCCATACGGCATTGTAATTTTTGAGCTCGCTTCTCTCAGTTCTGTCTTTATGTTAATAACTTAACTGACACTAATATAACTTGATATCCACATCCCCATGGATGTGGTTATCAAGTTGAAACGGTAGGATGGAAGAGCGAGCGAAGCGAGCTCGAAAATTTTAGCACCCTACCCCGGATAGGTAAGGTTTTCATTTGACTATTCGTACATAAATAGGAGTTGCTTTGTCGATTTACGCAAAGAAGTCTGGGAAAAAAGAGAATGTAGGTTGCAAGAGCGAGCGAAGCGAGCTCGAAAATTTTAGCACCCTACATTTATATTTAGCATGCATAGGGGTTCCCCAACTACAAACTGCCTTTCACTTACTGAAAATAAGATTTATATTTTGGTCTTGTTTATTTATTTAGGATTTCATTAAAAAGTATTTCTGAGTTTTTGGGGCCCTCCCAGGACTCGAGGCGGACTGCACCTTAGTCCGCTAGTGCCTGGTTTATCGGTAGCAAAATAAAATAATAAACTGTGTGTTTGCTACAATATGACCGAGACACATTTCGCATGATACAATATGACCAGCCGCGCAGTGCGGTTTTTCCAAAATTAATGCTTATTAAATTGTAATTGTAAAGTAAGTCCTAACGTGACTCTAACATAACTCTAACACAACTTGTATGGACAACATTACAGGTAGGTACCTACTTAGTTATACAAAATCCAGGGGGGGCAGCTGTGGGCAGCTGCCCCCCCCTGGGTACGCCCATGTCCACATCCACGCGTTCCTGAGAAAAACTGTCTTGACAGACATATAGACAAGAGAACGGACGGACAACGAAATGGTCCACTATGGGTTCCGTACCTCAAAAAGTAAAAAAGGAACCCATAAAAGATCACTCTTTTGTCCGTGTGTTACCAGTCACCACCGATTTTCTCAGGAACGGGTGGACCTAGCAAGTTGAAATTTGTACCAGATACTGAGGTCTATAGTCCATATTAGGTGTATAAAAATCAAGGTCCTGAGTCAACACGATAAAAAGATATGGGCAAATATAGATTTTCGCGAAAACTTGTAAGTACCTACCAAAAATTACCTTAATTTTCAACTTTTTTATTTTTTGGAATTTCCATTTACTCGACAATTCTAGGTCAACCGGAAGTACCTTATAGTTTTTGGGTCAAAAACCTAATATGGTAGTTCCCGTTGACCAAGAATCACGAAATTTGGCAAAAAGCAAGGTCAGAACCAATAAAGGAAATATTGCGAAAATTAAAGGGTGTCCCCAACACATACATACATAGTTGACGCCAATAAGGCTGCGTTTCCACCAGAGCTGAGCGAGGATGCGTAACGAGGGATGTGTGTGAAACTAACCAATAAAAACGGTAGCTTAGCTCTCAAGCTATGTCAGTGAAGCGATGTTATTGGTTAGTTTCACAGTCACACACATCCCTCGTTACGCATCCTCGCTCATCTCTGGTGGAAACGCAGCCTTAAGATACTGTTCTCTCTACACGTGATCTTTTCTTGAGAGGTGATTAGGTATAAACATTTGTCAAAATCAGGAATGCCGTCATTATTTTCATCACATAATAATTTCTGTGGTCCTAAAAGATCTTCAATTGTTATTATTATGTATGTATGTATCTTAGGGTCGCGCCACACCTGCCGAACGTTCCGTCGCGTCATGTTTGCTTGCATTTCTATGGACGTAACGTTTGGCTGATGTGTCATAGGTAACTTGAAAAACATTAGGACTAGTTTGTTATATCGAATCTTGAAGAACTAGTTTATTATATCGGATGTTCGGCAGACGGTTGTACATACGAAAATGACGGATCCGTGCGGTCGTCTGCGACGTCTTTAGGTCCAATAACAAGACCCCAGGCCACATGGATTTTTATTAATCATTAAAAAATAACAATACCGTCAACATATCATAATATCCTCAAGCGTCAGGTTTCGGAATTATTCACCGAAATATAAGTCGAAAACCGAACCCTGAAACAAGTTTTGCTAGTTTTTTTTCGGTAAGTATATTGAACTATGAAAACATAATTATATAATGTACTTAGAGGTAATATTTTAGATAAGAGCGAAAGAAAAAAAAAAAATATGTATACCCCCCGCCGAATGAGGACGTGTTATATAATGGTAGTAATATTATGGTGCACGGCATGGGCGCGACACCAAGAAAATCCTATTCAGCCTCCCGCTGCCTTCTTGGATGATATTATTTATCTATACATATAATAAAATTGTAGAAAAGTGGTGTCTGTACAATGGAAATATATGAAAAAAAAGTAGCAGGGGTTGTTATTATATCGATGCTGAACCCGACATTGTAATTAAAAATTTTTTTGTCTGTTTGTCTGTTTGTCTGTTTGTCGGTTTGTCTGTTTGTCTGTGTGTTTGTGCACGCTAATATCAGAAACGGCTTATTCGATTTAGATGCGGTTTTCACTAATATATTGTAGTAAGCTTCACTTAACATTTAGTGTTTATTTCATGTCAATCGGTTCATAAATAAAAAAGTTATGTCAATTTAAAGAATCACGGCGAACATTTGTTATAGGTTAGCCATTTCTTTCCTTGATTTTCGGTATACTTATCTTAATTTTTATTTAGGGTTTGTATATAAATATTATAAGTATTTGGTATAGGTTAGGCATTTCTTTTCTTGATTTTCTTTATTAAGTATAAGTTTATTAGCTCAGGTTAGTAATTAATTTTTCTAACAATTCTTTTGTTTTATAAAGTTAGATAAGACGTGTAAACCAAACGTACTAAACGTTTGGTTTACACGTCTTAACACTTATTACTTAAACTGTGATAATTTTAGACTGTATAATAATCTGTAAGTATTTATAATTTAATTGTTTACGATAGTACGTGTTTACTAAATAACTGTGTGTTAAGTAGTAAGTACTATTTTATTGTAAGAATGCTTCGAAGAAGATCCAACCTCTCCCAATGTAGCAGAAATGCTAAAAGGATGAGATTAGTTCGATCACAGGAATCTGAGGAAGGTCGTGAGGGAAGGCTCTCTGCAACTCGGGAACATCAGGCTAGGTTTCGTGCTGCAGAAACTTCGACTCAGCGGGAATCTCGACTGAGTTCAAATCGTTCTCGAATGGTCGAGGCCGCGAAAAATGTTTTATACTAAGGGGGTCGAGTCATGAAAAAGGTTGAAAAACACTGCCCTACATTAATCCTACTAATCCTACTAATATTATAAATGCGAAAGTTTGTGAGGATGGATGGATGGATGGATGGATGGATGTTTGTTACTCTTTCACACAAAAACTACTGAACGGATTTTGATGAAACTTTACAATAATGTAGCTTATACATTAGAATAACACATAGGCTACAATTTATAAAGATTTTATGTGATTTGACCATAACATAACGATAAGTATCAAGTAAGTCGGAAAAATTCCTGCCCTCTGAGATCTATCTTTGCGTGCGCTGCCATTTTTTTTTTTTTTTGGTTGGGAAGTCATCCAATGATTTCTGGGCGTTTCAGTCTCTTACTGACTAAAACCCACCCGTGTTCGTTCCCTTGCCTTGCCAGATGCCACGCTTTCCCCTTGGGACTACCCGCAACCCCGGCAGGCATCGGCCCTAGCGGACCCCGTCAGTTTTGCTGATATCTCTTTGAGGTGCGCGTGGAACACGATGCGCCGTCGACCCGGGCCTGGTCCTTATCGGACGGTGAGCTGCCCGTTGCTCTCCGTCCGCAGGCCCGCGCCTACGGTGGCCGGAAATCGGCTATCAATTCCCGACGCCCGGGACGTTTCCTACGGCGGCGGCGGCTAGGGCTGGTAGGGCGCGGCCTTTGCCACTCCCTCGCGCGCTCCACCTTCTCCTTCGCGAGCATTACTGCTTTGCAGAAGGAGGTGACGGCTTGCCATGCCCTCTCGCTCCGCACCATGGCCTGAACCAGGGCCGTACGCGAGAGGTCACCGCCGCCGATCGCCTCCACGAGGACACGGCGGTGATCCACCTAAGCCGGGCAGACCTCCACCGTTTGCTGCGTGCGCTGCCTAAACCGTTAGAGTTACATGAAGAAATGTATTGTGGGATTGTTTGTCTTAAAGAGTTCTAAATAAAAGTCCGCGACAGCATATCCGCGACACCTTTTATGTGGAAGCCTTTATAACCAAAATAGTGAGCAATAAATACAGTTACATTGAATACTTTTTTTACATTGCATATTTTAGAGTATTTAGTTAATTCTTATCAAAATAAATACCTTCATCGCTTTTGGTATTTAATTTAGATAAAGTTTGTCTTTTACACTAAGTAATTTGGACAAATAGTTTAAAAGTTAGAACGATAAGAATGACCTGCGATATTGAGTCGACGGCGCTCAGAACGAGGGTGGAGGGGCGGGCCAGCCAGGGGATGACGCGCCAGAGCGCCGAGTGGAATAATTATGTTCGAGAAATAACGTAAATAACGCAATTAATTGTTTAACTGTCAAAATGAAACCCATTGCTATTGTAAGTCCGACATCCACGCGGGCGAAGCCGCGGGCAGAAGCTAGTACCGAATATGATTAAAACCCCATATGTTTTATCCACTAGGTGTATTCAATTAATTCATGTGAATTAAGTACTTAACCACATAAATAAATAAATTCGTTATAACAATTGTTATTTTTATCTTTGAATATCTCAGAAACGTGACGCTTTATGATCAAGTTTTATGTTTGTTTAAGACATTTTTATAATACATGACATTTATTGGTGTGCGTTACGATTGCTCCGCCAAGTTATCCAAACAAAAAAAAACTTCGCCCAAAAAATTGTCGGAATTTGTCAAAATCGAAGGGAACAAACCAAAAATTTGTCAAAGTAGAAATAAAGAAGATACAAGGGTTTTAAGTTGGCCGCGCGAACGTAACGTGGAGGATTGCGCGGCCATGGAGATCTCAGCAACTACTTGGGTTAGAGATCTATTTTTTTTTGTCAATTGAAGACTGAATTTGTCAAAAATTGTCGAAACAAGAATTATAAACTCTAGATCAAAATTTTACGAAATATTCGACTTGGAAGTTATGGCCGCGCAATCGTGCACTTGTTGTTTCTTGATTGTTGATTATTTCTTTAAAACTGAAGACTTCATACGGTAAAACTGTTACCAGAAGAAAGGCCTTAATTTGTCAAAACTAACGAAAGCAATAAATTCTACAAAAGTTCAGTTAAACAGACGAAATCAGTCCATAACAAAGAGTACGTGGCCGCGCGATCGAAACGTTACTTTGTACGCTGATATCTCACTATCTATAATTGCTAGGATTTCGGTGTGAACATCCAATTATTCGACATATTAACCTCATTAGAATGACATATCGTTTTACCCTCAGAACGGTTTTTAAAGCGTGTAATCTCAATAATATGTTATCTCATACAATGTTCGAGCAGGGTAACCATAATTTCGATTTGATTTGGGAATAAGTACCTCTAACTGGAGACTATATTGGACAACATCTAGTAGTAAAAAATAACAAATCTAATAATAATAATAATTATTATTATTAACATTGATCAGGCAGGGGCCATAGTCCAATATATTTAGTTCCATAATCTGCAATAGTCCTACACCAACCGAGGGTTGTCCTTGGGTGCACTTGCATAGTGCATACAGCGATAATCGTCAGTTGGCACCTCATTTCTTTAAAACGTTCGGCCCCTCGTACGCCTTCCAAAGGTCCGGTACCCTAGGGTCACGAGAAATGTCAAGAGACAAAAAATAATTATTAAATAAAAAAACTTGTATATTTCAATAATATGTTTATTCATCACAGCTTACACAGTTTTGCTCTCTCACTCTGACAATCATATGATTTCACACTCGCACAACTGCTGGGCAGCCGACCACCCCGGCCGAATGATAGCCGCTTGGTTGCCGAGAGCGGCCACGGGTAGCGCTACGAGCGCGTTGCCTCGCAGTTTAGCAATAATACAAAAAATCGCGTGACAGATTTAAAAAATAAAAAGGTGGTTCTGCTGATGATGATGATGATGTAGTCATCATCATCATCATCAGCCTATTAATGTTCCCACTGCTGGGACACAGGCCTCCTCTCTGTGAGAGGGAGTGGGCCGTAATCTACCACGCGGGCCCAGTGCGGGTTGGTAGATGTCACATGTCTTCGAATTTTTGGTTCTAAGACATGTCGGTTTTCTCACGATGTTTTCCTTCACCGTTTTGAGAGCCGTGGTGATGAAATTATTTACACAAAGTAAAGCACCTGCTTGGGTTCGAACCCACGACCTACAACTCGTAAGTCGGGGCCGTTACCACTGGGCCACCACTGCTCTTACCGTACTGGTACTGGTTCACTACATACTTACATAAAAATAAAAAGATTTAATAATTACTTTTCCTTCTGAGACGATTCTAAGATTTGTTAAAAAAAAATCACTCACTAGGTAAAATATCGCGGATTGGACATTGCAGTGATATTCTGATAAAAAGAACCTGGCTGTTGACTGTGGCTGTTTATTTAATAAAAACGTTCACATTCAAGAAGCCGCCAAAAGACTCCGCTGCCGACGTACACCCGCAGGAAATGTAAGCGCTTGCCAGTGACAGATTGTGTTTGTGTAAAATGCAAAACACAATTTCGACCATGCCAGGTCGAGGACGTTGCTGCAGAGGAAATTCCAAGTACTCATCATCATCTACCTAGCCGTTTCGCAACTATGTTGGGGTCGGCATCCAGTCTAACAGGATGCGGCTGAATGCCGGTATTTAATACCAGTAATTCCAAGAATTAAAGTCGAGACAACATTCAATTTTATCATCCTACCATTCCCTGCACACTAATGCACAGGTCTCCTGTCTGTGAGAAGGATTGGGCGGTTGGGCCGTACCGTCACAGTATTAAAATCTACAACAACGAACGTACTTGCGTAGAGCAACGGCCGGCTGGGATCGCGCGGGGAGTCGGGCGATGCGATCCGCGGCCCCCATACACCGCTGTGACAACCAACCCGTGAGACAACCATACCCAGTCTCCCCTATTTTTGACAGATTGCGAATGGGATTAGAATGCGCGTTCGCATTTTATACTTTCCTTAAAAAATACGGGAATTGCTCTGGTTTGTATTTGGACCTGATATTTGTGAAATTTTTATTATTTCCTTTATTCCATATAATTATATACATATTAATTATATTTTTAAATATTTTTATAAAAACAAAATAAAAACAAAAACATTTAAAAATATAAATAATAGTAGCCCACCGGTATCGGGAACAGAGTCCAAGCTACCGGTGGTCAGGGCTCCTGAGAGAGGAATCTCCTAACTATACGCGCCGTGTCCAGAAGTACCGCTTTCTGGATCAAGCCCTTGATCCAGCTGCCTAACGAGAGCCTCCTAAGGTGTTGGTCGAGGCTCTTGGCTATTATGCCATTGACCGTCACGACTATCGGCACAATGACTGCTGTATCCACATCCCACATGTCGACAACCTCGCGAGCGAGATCAAGATACTTAATCTGTTTATCTTTTTCTGCTTTCACGAGGTTCTCGTCATGCGGGACCGCTATATCAATAATCAAATTATTATTATTATTACCCGTGGCCGCTCTCGGCAACCAAGCGGCTATCATTCGGCCGGGGTGGTCGGCTGCCCAGCAGTTGTGCGAGTGTGAAATCATATGATTGTCAGGTTGAGAGCGCAAAATTGTGTAAGCTGTGATGAATAAACATATTATTGAAATAAACAAGTTTTTGTCTCTTGACATTTCTCGTGACCTTGGGGTCCCGGACCTTTGGAAGGCGTACGAGGGGCCGAACGTTTTAAAGAAATGAAGCGCCAACCATTGAGGTATTATTGTATACCTCAATGGCGCCAACCGACGATTATCGCTGTATGCACTATGCAAGTGCACCCAAGGACAACCCTCTGTTGGTGTAGGACTATTGCAGGATATGGAACCAAATATATTGGACTATGGCCCCTGCCTGATCAATGTTAATAATAATTATTATCGTTTATTCATTTTTACTGTACATATTGTTTACATTTTTAAATATTTTTACAAAATTCATAAAAAAAAACATTTAAAAATATAAAAAATAGTAGCCCACCGGTATCGGGAACAGGGTCCAAGCTACCGGCGGTCAGGGCTCCAGAGAGAGGAACCTCCTGACAATGCGAGCCGTGTCCAGGAGTACCGCTTTCTGAATCAAGCCCTTGACCCAGCTGCCTAACGAGAGCCTCCTTAGGTGTTGGTCGAGGCTCTTGGCAATTAAGCCATTGGCTGATACGACTATCGGCACAATGATCGCTGAGTCCACATTCCACATGACGACAACCTCGCGAGCCAAGTCAAGATACTTGATTTGTTTATCTTTCTCGGCTTTCACGAGGTTCCCGTCATGCGGGATCGTTATGTCAATGATAGAAGGTCTCCAGTTAGAGGTACTTATTCCCAAATCAAATCGAAATTATGGTTACCCTGCTCGAACATTGTATGAGATAACATATTATTGAGATTACACGCTTTAAAAACCGTTCTGAGGGTAAAACGATATGTCATTCTAATGAGGTTAATATGTCGAATAATTGGATGTTCACACCGAAATCCTAGCAATTATAGATAGTGAGATATCAGCGTACAAAGTAACGTTTCGATCGCGCGGCCACGTACTCTTTGTTATGGACTGATTTCGTCTGTTTAACTGAACTTTTGTAGAATTTATTGCTTTCGTTAGTTTTGACAAATTAAGGCCTTTCTTCTGGTAACAGTTTTACCGTATGAAGTCTTCAGTTTTAAAGAAATAATCAACAATCAAGAAACAACAAGTGCACGATTGCGCGGCCATAACTTCCAAGTCGAATATTTCGTAAAATTTTGATCTAGAGTTTATAACTCTTGTTTCGACAATTTTCGACAAATTCAGTCTTCAGTTGACAAAAAAAAATAGATCTCTAACCCAAGTAGTTGCTGAGATCTCCATGGCCGCGCAATCCTCCACGTTACGTTCGCGCGGCCAACTTAAAACCCTTGTATCTTCTTTATTTCTACTTTGACAAATTTTTGGTTTGTTCCCTTCGATTTTGACAAATTCCGACAATTTTTTGGGCGAAGTTTTTTTTTGTTTGGATAACTTGGCGGAGCAATCGTAACGCACACCATTTATTGTACACACCGATATTGAAAAAAAAAAAAAAAATGGTGGCTGATTTTAGGGCCAAAATCTTCAAACCCCTTAGAACTGCTATCACTGCTACTTTTTTTTTTTTAACGCAATGCAAAGTCGGGCTTTCGGTACCTATAGGGGTTGTATTTAATTTTCTAGCAATCATCTGCATAATTGAGCGAGCCCTGTACGAGAACTGTAAAATCTTATAAAATCGTATTTGATGGTTGCTAGAAAATTAAATACGAGCCCTTAAACTACAAACAAATTAAAAATAAATACTGAAAGCCCGATTTTGAACTGCGTTAAAAAAAAGCTAAGAGTGATAGAGCAGTTCTAATTTTAGAAAAAAAAATCTTTGGTTCATGCCCGGTCTAACGGTACCGTATTTATTTATCTTATGATTAAAGACGCAGTTGCAATATGAACAGTAATTTTAGATGAAAATATAATGTTGCCAGTTTTGTTATTTTTAAATGAAATTAT
Organism: Conistra vaccinii; assembly: GCA_948150665.1. Taxonomy (NCBI): domain Eukaryota; kingdom Metazoa; phylum Arthropoda; class Insecta; order Lepidoptera; family Noctuidae; genus Conistra; species Conistra vaccinii. The sequence continues at coordinate 13,525,406 of OX411324.1, read as the reverse complement.
TGACGTTTGAAGTTTGAGCAACGACGAATTACGAATAAAATTTAAAAAAATCTGGCTCTTGTTATTGGGCTTAGACACGTAGCAGACGACCGTGGCCCCACGGATCCGCTATTTTCGTATGTTCAACCGTCTGTCAAAGAAAAACCTGTATTTAAAAAATATTGCGAATGGTGGTATTGAAAAAAAAATACAAATATGTTAAATTATCCATTTACTAAGCTTTAATGCACAAATAACATACATAGTAATGGTTGAACCATTTATTTGCAAATGTACAACATAGGCCAGAATAACCTATAATTATAGCAATGACATGAAGTGAGACAAAAAATTGTGAAATCTTCTTGCATTACACAAACACATTTGGAAGGTCACAAAGCAATCAATTTCTTGTCAACCAACTGACCCCAAACACCATGGGGTTTATTTATAAATAAACCCCTCACGGACTAGGGAAGCGTGTTAGTGTCATTTGTAGTTAATTACATTACAATGTAAAAGAGTTTGGTGAATATTATATGCTCTGACAGGAACCCAATTAATATAAAATGCAGATTTACTTTGTGGTAAATTGTAGTTAATTACAAGTGTTGACAAGTGTGGAATGATTTAAAATGTATCTATATGGCGGTTTGCACAACCGCATACGAACGCTAAAAAGGTAAAATTATATCTAGATTTCTCTGAAGTCGACTTATATAATGATTTATTGCCTCGCTGGTTTTCATAAGAATTCATACGCATCCCAAGACAAGAGGTGAAATATGTAAACTGTCTGTGGTGCAAGCAAGCCTTAAATCTCCGATGGTTAAATTGTAATTAAAACAAAAAATCCATTGTACTTGTGTCATCTGCGGCTGTGGGAAGATACATTTTCCGAATTATCCGACATTATGTAGTTAATAACGTTACTGATGTATGGTCAATAGTCGGAATTTTACGACCTCTCTCTCTCTCTTTACTGGCAATTTCTGTTCTTCCTAAGTCAGGTAACCTGAGGATGATGGCAGAAATCGCCTCTAACGATAACTCCGCATCCTAACCAAAAGCGATCGTCGCGCGATTCCGCGATCCTTTGTATGAATTTTGACGTACAAACGAGACTATGTCATATTCATATAAACAGCTCGACGGTCGCTTTTGGTTAGGACGCGGCCTAAGACTATCTATTGTATAGACGACGTCGTAATTGCTTTACCACTCTAAGGTTACATGTCACTTGCACGTCATAACACGCCAAGGTCTATTTTTGCTACCAATGTGACAGTTTGATAGTTTCAAGTTTGCCTGAAGTGGTAAAGCAATTACGAAGTCGGCTATACTTAATTTTTGTATTCCCTGGACAATCGTATTACAAATAATGCGTCGTAAATTAAAACTCATTACATATTATTTAATGTTAAACCACAATGGTTTTATTTTAACAGATTACTTTGATATTATTTCAAAGTGCAGCAAAATAAATTTACGTTATGGAAATCAAAGATTGCAAATTAAATCTTTAATTTTATAAATTTGCAAGGCTTCATCATGGTGTAATACTTGCAATATGTGCAAGTATTAAAGCACACGGCATAGTTTTAACGTATAGGATTAAATCTTTTGGAGTTATCCGGACACGCGAAGTTTACGTGGTTACGTGGAGAAGTAAATAACTAGCTATCATATTTTGTAATGATAGTTATCTTGTATTGTGTGACAAAATTGAAATTATTGTTTTTTTTTATGAACTACATCTTCTATTTATATAAATCAAACCTGGGACCATGCCCATGCAGGTAAGCAAAAAAAAAAAAACTACACATGCGTAATTTCTTCGTATCTCAAATACAGAGATTTTTGACAACACTAAAGTATTCAGATAATTGGTAACTGAACCTTACTAGTGACTTTTTCATTGTTGTGTAGCAACAAATGGGATTGAATATTGAGGAACTAAACGCAAACTTCAATATGAAAATCTGTAGACACATTTTGACATGTGTAGTGTAGTATTAATTCATGTCAGTTTTGTTTTCTAATGTTATTTCATATTAACAAATAACACAAAAGAAAATTAAAATTAGTCTATTGGATGAGCACACAGGTGAAATAAAAAATAGCGGTCATTATAAGTACCTATGTAATCAATACGGCCATGTATTGATCGACGCCAGCTATCCTGAGGAAACTTTGGACGGAACCAGCTACTAGATGGTTCGATTAATCTTTCGCCCCAATACAGTTTCGACGATCGATTTCTACGGTCTTCCATCAGGGTTTCCCCTGACTTCGACCTGACCAGGCACAGTTCACCATCTTTCGGGTCCCAGCATTTATGCTCAGAGTGCGCCTACATTCACGGATTGGAAACGAGACGCCTCGGGAGTGGCAGAGATCGACCTAGATCAACACTCCATTCTCCCTGAGCGCGCGCCTTCACTTTAGTTGCGCCTTTCAGTTTTATTATAACAAATACTTGCATTCATGCTAGACTACATGGTCAGTGTTTCAAGACGGGTCTCGCGTGAGCTCGAAACGGAATCACCGCAGACACGAGACACTCACAGTCCGAGACAACACGGCACCGACACTAGACGACGTTGACTTGCGTCCGACCCTCCACTGTCGCGATCCCACTACCCTGTGAAGGGGCAACGGGACTCCCGTACGGCGCTTAGACCGACATCGAACGGCTATCTGATTACGTAACATATTCTCGTAAACGATTACTACTAATCTGTTTCACTTTAGACAGTTCAACAACATTCATTGAGTTATTCACGTTGTTGAGCAATTTTTTTTCGACCTTATGAAGCAATGGATTAGCAATCTGTTTCAAATCGATTCAGATTCTTATTGATCGTGTATTACGTAATAAGGGTATGGGTCGCGATGTATTTACTAAGAGAGAATTGCACGCCGACCGCGGACGTCGACGGAAGCGACATTACATAGGTACTTATTTAGTATAAAATACTCAACTGACATAATACACTGATTTCAATTTCACCTTTACGTTCGATGCGCCCATTAGAATTAATTTATTGGCTACATACATTATAATTATTAACTAAATTCAATTTTATCACATCACATGAAATAAAATTGCAGTTACTGCACAAAAATGCATTAATAGGTGTACAAAATGTAACCAAAATATAAATTACGTTAATACTATTTATTACTCGGGTTATACGCCTAGAATTTGAAATGCGTCATTATTACAGTTATTCGCCTGAAGAAAACGATAAGTAAAAAATGTAGCATAGTAGAAAATAACATCAAAATCACCGCCATATCATCATTTGAATAAAAATAAATATTCACTATAATTTGACCGTGTGTTCCTTCAGGGTGGACAGCGCGGCTTTTACCATAACACTAAATAATAACACTGCATGTGACTAATATGCCGTATAAATACAGTTAATTCATACAATATCCCTGTTGATTATTTATTTCTCATACATTGTAAATGTGTAGCGTCGTAAATGGAGTGTAATTATTTAGTATTATGATGTAATATTATACGTGCAGGTAGTATTAAGGAGTGGTTCACATTCATTCAACATCCATTTGTTCTTGTGTCTGCTGCGCATCGCTGGGCGCGGAGCCGGCGTCGGGCTGTCCGTCGCCCGCGGTCGGGTTCGCCGGCGGTGGGGTCTTCTCTTTAGGTTTAGGTTTGTTTAACACTGGGTTCACAGTATTCTCAAAGGTCTGAAAATATCAACAAGCTTAGGTTAACACAAATATTACAGCGTAAAAGGTAGCTGGTTACGATTCGTAGCGCCTCCGAAGGTTCAAGTTTCTTAATCAGCAATGGAGTATTCCAGTATGGTTACTCATGCGTACCTGCCGCTCCTGGCGCACCTGGTGCGTGGTGTGCGGCGGCGGCTGGTGGCGCGGCGTGTGCGCCAGCGCCTGGCGCGCGCTCTCTAACCAGTTCAGCGCATTCTTCGCAGCCTCAGCCACTTTCTGAATGTCAGCGTCAGCCAAGTGAGAATACTTTACATCACCAGCTCTGAAAATAATAAAAACGCATTTTGACATCAATTTATTGTGTATTTTGCTCAAAGTTTGCATATGGTGCATCTCTAGACACATCACATATGTTGGACATTTTCTATTGAATACGAGGCTTAACTTTCTACAACTCAAAAAAGGTAACTTACTTGTATAAATCAACAGCTTTGTTAGCTAACTGGATTGCTCTTGCGAAGTCATCTAGCGCTCCTGGGCGCAGTTCAAACTCCAATCGCCGCTGTTTGATAGGTTCGCCTTCTGTTCTCAACTCCGTCAGTTTATCACTGTACACCTGGAACGAAATAAGTCAGAAAGATGAGTTTATTGCATTAGGTATTTTGGTATTTCAACACCTATTCCAACACAATGGATGAGGTCTCAGATGGAACAAACAACACAGGACGCCTATACTTGAAGGTTGTTGAATTTTGTTGGTAGCTTTGGTAGGGAGGGATAGACACTAGCAGGGAGTTCCACCCTGTTACTATGCGTTTGCACTAGAAACCATTCAACGCGTACATGTTTCGATACGTGTCACATGAAACAAATCTCATAAATTGTTGAATTTAAGTTCGCACTGCACACAACATGAGTAAGTTTTAAGACAGATCTCAAGATTTCTTGTTAGCTGCGTTCTTACTTATTCAATAAACATATTTTGTATAGATTGTTTTGGAGAGATTTGTCACGTTTACGTTTAGTGCAAGGTTTACTCTTTTCCTAATGAGACGGTAAACATCGAAACATGTAGTGGACAACATGTTGAAAGATTCATAGAGAAACATTTTGTTATTACGCAATTTGTCTGCATGTCAAGTGATGTGAAGCGTCAAACATGTTTCGCGTCAACAAGTGCGTGAAAATGCGAACGCGAGTCGATACAATGACGGAAAATAGAGTTTTCAACATGTTTTATGTTAATGTTTCAATATAAACAAACGATTTTATTTGTTTTAGAGTATCTGACCTGTCTGTGTTGATCTTCGCCCTCGTCATACAGCCATTGTTCCAGAGCGTCCAACTGGTTAACAAGCCGGTTGCGGTTATCTTCCGCTATGAAGTCGTGCAGGGTTTCGCCCTCGGACAGTTTACCACGCAATTCGTAAACATATTCCTCCAAAGCATTACGAGCATCTGCCCGTTCTTTTTCCTGTCTATCTTGAGCTTGCATTTTACCCTGGAAGCAAGTAATCCGAATAAATGAGAAACGCGATAAAGGTTCGGTTCATTCATGTATCACAATGCATTAACAAGTTTATTAAAGTACTAAACTAGTACTACTAAATTCAACTGTCACAATTAAATGATTAATTACCTCTTGTTCCATGTATCCATTCAAATCATGTTTACCAAGTCCATGTGTCTGAGCATCAATTGGCAGTTCAATGGTTTTAACAAGAACCTTCTTGGTCTTATCCTTGGATTTATCCTTTTTATCATCAGCATTTTCCTGCAAATAAGCACACAAGTTCAAATCTAATCAATTTAAAATATATTCCCCACTACCATCACTGCTTGGCTACTTGCTTTTTTTTAAATATGCATTTCATACAAGTTTAAGTGTATTTCCAAGCAGTGAGGTGACCCATTTGCATTCATTTCATAATTCTATTTTAAATACCTTTATCTTATTAATTAATTATAATAATAAAAAAAACTCAAACTTCGCAAGTCCTTCACACTCCAGGGTTTCTGCAGAACGAAAAAGCAGGAAAAACGAAATAAACAACTTCAAGCTGTACAAAAACATGCGTGGACACAGAGATAAAGTTTAAAAGAACAAAAACAAGAAGAAATTGCATGAGGCAGTGTTGACCTCATGACACAAGAAATTTGTGCAAATGGACCTCAAGATGAGGGTGGGGACGAAAATATATTTTGTGATGTCTGCTGCCAGAAATTTGCAAAACAGAGGACTTAGATGATTGTATAGCGTTAGAATTTATAAAAGAGCGTTATGAAGAGAAGGCGGGCAACAAACAACACGGGACCGGACACACGCGCTACCGACACGTACCCCGCTGAACCACTGTCCTACTTTCTGTGTCCACGACTGTTTTTGTTGAGGCTCCCCCTTCATTTCGTCGTCTCTCACCTCTTGGTTTTCGGGACCATTTTGTTGCTGATCTTGGGCGGCGCCATTAGTATCCATAGCAGCATCTTGTCCCTGAGAATTTTCACTTGTATTCTCCATATCTACATTGTCATTTTGAGCAGCATCTTGTTTCTTTTCAACAAGAGAAGCAGAGGCGACAGTTATAATGCCATGAATGTTTACTCTAACTTTGAGTTTTACTTTCTGCGACTCTCCCTCAGCTGTTGGCTGAACATCTCTGATATGCCACTGACCTGTAATTGTTAATAGAGTTATGTAAAGCATTCAATTCCACCATTCAAACCCAGCATATTTACAGTTAATTCTATTAAAGTTGTTTTACATACCAATGAAAGTGTCTGGGAAGGGCACTTGATCAGAATAGTAAGCACTGACAGAGAAAGGTTCCTTTCTGTAGAATGTCAGCATCTTTGAGAATGGAGCAGCATGGAAGGCGGAGAACACCTGGAATTAAATAAATATTGATAAAACATAAGTAACCATTGATAAACGTAAGTGCAAATGAAATTATAAGTGATCTATAACAAAATTATTTTTTAAGTTGCCTACGCAGTTTTAGTTTGCGCACAGAATAGTACAGAAGGCGCACTTCGCATTTTAGATATGAAGGCACAAGTACGCGGCCGGCTCGTCTTGTTGGGCTAATTCAATGAGCGTAATGTAGTTAGAAGATATAAGAGTTACGCGATAGAAAGAGAGGCAACTTCTACGTGAATATAACTGGAGGTAATTATCGCTGTGCGACCTGAATTGCACTTTATTGTGTCGTAGTAAGAGTCACTTTTCATTCAAACGATTTTGCGGAGTGAACAATCTGTATTAATCTGTGGTTTGGGTTACTCAGAACATTTTTATACTCTATTAAGTTTCTATTAGACAAATCATACATTTCGTTGTCATAGCGACGGCAATTCCATTAAATATTCAACACCCACGCGAGGACACGATAAAGATCAATATAAAATAAATACTCATTTTATGTCGTCTGCAGCAGATACCATTGTCTATTAATATTCTTTTAGTTTTATTTATAGTTAATGGTTTATTTTCGTACACAATATTGCTTAACAACAAAGCAGACCTGGCACTAGAAAAAAAAAAAACAGTATGATAGTTTCTCAGAGCGAAATAAAATCTGAAATGGGAACTGTATGGCATGATAAACAAGTTGTGCAACATTTTTGGAGCTTTTCTTCATGTTAAAATCATGTAAAGCTTTATTGCAGACAAACTCAAACCATTTATTTTAAACCAATTACAGGCACTTTTGAGTTCTCAAGGGGTCGGTCAAACAGAAAAATGAAGCTAGTTGCCCATTAGTAGTAGATTCCTATGGAGAAGAACAGGCAAGAAACTACATAGACACACATGGACATAATGAAAAAGTTGGAAGTGTACTGACCTCCATGTCTCCGTCCTCTCCCTTCGTGGCGTCCCAGGCAAGGCGCACGGCGTACGGCTGCGCGTCAGTGACGCTGAACTCTCGCACGCGCACCGCCGGGCTCAGCATAGCGCACTGCAGCGCACAGCCGCGGGACACTGCTTCGTCCTGAAATATTACATGCACATTTACATAACACTCGAATGCCAAGTGTTGGATTGGAAGGGATTTAGGCGGAGTCACAGATTAATACAGATGGGAAACTCCGCAGTTTAGGTATGAAGCTACAAGTACCCGGCGGGCTCGTCTCACTGTGCCTATTAGTAGGGCTGCCGCGCGCAGTTTGTCGCAAGATATTAAAAGTAATAATACTAAAATGAAGGCAGCAGTTTTTTGCATCCCATTTGGCTGCTTATACTATAATAATAAGGATCCGAACCTCAGGTTTTTCTCACTTCCAAAGGACACGAAAAGGTAAAGAAATGCACGTTTACCTTTAAGTTATTAGTAATGACCTATGAATAGCAATTAATGTAAACGTTTGGTAGGTAGTATAGGTACCAAACGTTTACATTAATTGTTATTCTTATATAAGGCACACGTATTTACGTAGTTCTTAAGTATTCATTATTATTATTATACTTAGGATAGTTAGGTACTTACAAGTTATGTTTACAAGGTCAGGTTCAGGCTTCGATAAGTATAGGTAGGAAAGTACATAATTAAATAATATTTTTGTTTGGTGGTATCCGTGGTAGGTAGACCACGGACTTAGTGTAACCATAACTAAATATTATGTACTTAGTAAATTTTGTATTATGTAGACAACAGGGTATTCGTACATACTTTTTTATTTGCCCAGTTACGTAGGTACATAATTATTAATAAATAATGGAGACTAAACAAATTAAAGTACCGACGTACTTTAATTTGTTTAGTCTTCATTTACCGCAGGCGGCAGCAGCAGGTGACATGACGCCGCCGCGACACTCTGGTGTATATTGTATTTTTAAGAAATCCAATCGCATTTTTATGAAGTCGCCTGCGGTCGGTTACGGATTGCGGGATTGGTGGTACATTTAAAAATATAATAGACCAAGAGCTGATACCTACTTAATTATCTAATTATTCTCTAAAAGATGACAACCCTGACGTGGTCAGAAGGTATAAGAGTTACGCGATAGAAAGAGAGGCAACTTGTAGGTGAATATAACTGTAGGTAATTAGCGTTGTGCGACCTGAATCGTACTTTATTGTGTCGTAGCAAGAATCGCTTTTTATTTAAATGATTTTGCGGAGAGTCCCATCTGTAATAATCTGTGGCGGAGTCTTCTTCGGAAAGGGTAATATTTTATCTATACTTCTATACTAAAATTATAAAGAGGTAAAATTTATTTGTAAGTTTTATGTTGGGTACCTCTGGAACACACAGTCAAATTTGAAAAAAAAGTAAAACAAAAAAAAAACTAAAAAACCCGACTGTAAAAGCACATAACTGAAAAGAGAAAAACAAGCATTATAATGAATAGAATTTTGGTATCACAGGTGGGGACAAACCAATAATCAGAAATATTGTGTAACTTTTGTTTGTCCCCGCCTGCAATACCAAAATTCTATTGATTATATTGCTTGTTTTTCTCTTTTCAGTTACATTGTGTTTTTGCAGTCGGTTTTTTTTTTCTTCAGCTTTTTATTTTTTTATCATTTCTCATTCCAAATTACATTAAAACATAATTTGTATATATATTTTCGTAATCACCTTCTAAACCCCTTCGTTTTGATATACCTCTGGATAGGTTTGGCAGTATTTTTATTAAACATTCAATTTGGCGCCGAAAATTCCGTCATTTTGTTTTTTTATAACTGTAATATACCAAATGACAGTCGCGCAATTAAGACGAATCTAATGACGTCATTCATCAAAATCGGTTCAGCAGTTTACATTAGAGGTGGGCGCCGCGCCGTATGATGCGCGCCGCCGCCAAGTATTTGAAATTTAGCGCTGACTGAGGCGAATCTTCTTTCGTTTTGAAAGCTAAAAGATCGCGGTTGAGCCCTACACGCGTCACAATTTTTTATATTTTTTATTATGTATGTGCTTAATATTTTCATTGAATGTAATGTACCTAATGTTATGGCCTTTGTCTGAAATATATCAGTGAACTGCCTTGTTGCTCTAAAGTTAACGCTGACGCCAGATGTCACCAATAGCGTTTAATAAGAAACTCTAGCAAGAACCGCTATGTAAGATGTCAGTAGCTAATAGCTTTAAAAGTCAGGAAATAAATGAATATTTTACCTGATTTAAAGTGGTTGACGCATGCTTGTTAAAGACTTGTTCAATCAAGTTTTTGACTGCTGGGATTCTGGTAGATCCTCCAACAATCTCCACTGAATGAATATCTTCAGGTCTCAGCTCTGAAAATATGATGAATAATATGTAAATGCAATAGAAAAGTAAAAATGTTGTAAAAGTAGACAAATCAATAGGAGTGCGGGAATGTATTGATCAATCACTTACTAGCATTGTGCAGTATAGCTCTCATAGTTCTCTCAATGCGTGTGAAGGTCTCAGCACAGATCTGCTCCATCTGGGAACGCTGCAAGTCGCTCGACACGTCGCGCTCCTCCATGAAGCACTCAATGTTGATGGGCAGGCGAGTGCTGTTAGCTGACATCTGCTTCTTCAGTTTCTCTACTTCTTGAAGAAGTCGAAGGAAAGCCCTGATAATAATTTAGATATTTTATTATGTTTGAATTCAATACAAAAGTTTTTTTACAGGAAATACTTAAAATTGCTAATAAGTGCTGCAATTAAAAGCAAGTGCAAAATAAGGGTGTGCTATGTTTCCTGCTCATTGAAAATGTTAAAAACATAATTTTCTTGCAAATCTTGCATATTGATATGTATTGATAAAATTGTACTTAGTTGATTACCTACCTTTGATTTTTCCTAGCATCCAACTTTAATCTACTGAAGATATCTTGGCAGAAATACTCAGCCAGTGCCATATCAATGTCCCTACCACCACATTGAGCATCAGTTGATGTAGCCAGGACACGCAGCTTACCCTTGTTGAAGGCACATGCAGACACCTGATAACCAAATAAATATAAATGTAAGAATGCACTACTTCTAATCCTTTCTCTACCAATATTTAACAGAAATTCGAATAAATAATTACCTGAAGTGAGCTATGACCAAAGTCAACAAACACCACATTCTTAGGCTTCTCCTCAGGCGCAGGTAAGTCTTGCTTATAGATACCATAAGCCAAAGCAGTGGCAGTTGTTTCATTCATAAGGCGCAATACATTCAGTCCTGAAAATCCATGTAGTTATATATTGTTTCATACATTTTTATAATTTAGTTGTAAAGACTGCAGTTGTTGTGAAGAAGCAGACCACAGAAATAAGTTTGTGGTATAATAATTAAGTGTATGGTTTACTGATAAACATAATCATATAGTACCACTGAATGACAATATGGTAGGTATTACATAACAGAACCACAGTTGTGAGTGAAAACTTTTAATTAAATTATGTATAGTTGTCTGTGTTGTACAAAGTGTCACATACCTGCGATACTGGCAGCATCCAATAGAGCATTTCTTTCAGAGTTTGTGAAGTAACTAGGCACAGATATGACACAGTCATTAATTGGTGTCTGTAATGCTATGGTTGCACTATCTTTCAATTTCGTAAATAGCATAGCTGTTATCTGAAAATCACAGAAAAATATAACCATTCATGTAAATCTTTGTGACATATAATTCATTACTTATTTATAGCAAAATGAGATAATAATATGACAAACAACAATCACACATTGCCCTATGTCAAGGATAATTAACTTATCATGATTCTGTAGGACTACTAAACTATTAGTAATATTACCTGTTCTGGAGTGAAAACATTATCTTCACCCAGGTAGTTGACCCGGATGCCAATTCCATCATCGGGTCTTTGTTCAACCTTGAATGGGAAATGTTTCAGCTCTTTCTGAACATAAGGGTCAGAGAATTTTCTACCTAACAGTCTCTTGAAACCAAATACAGTATTCTTCATATTTGTAACCATCTGGTTCTTTGCAGCCACACCTAATATTCGATTTTTCGATGAAAATGCCACACATGATCTGTAAATACAATGTATTTCAATTTTAAAGGTAATCTTATCATAACTGCCAATAAAGCTGTTTATACTTAGAAGAAACATGTTTAGCTAAGGATTCTTTAAATCATGTTAAATAGATCTTATCTTGTGATAATCATATACGAAACTGATTATGTGTATTATAATTTTTCAAAAAGAATTTTTAATATTTAAGTTATATAATTTGGAAGTATTATTTAGCAAAATCAGTGATAAATGTGTTGAACAAACACATAAACATTAAACATAAAAGAAGGAAAAAGAACAGTTTTTATAAGTAATTAATAAACTATCAATTTGACATTTATTTTTGTCTCAAGCTACAATCAGTAGGTAGACAATTCTTTTGTTTGTAGTTTTATTGAAGTTTGCTTTTCTAACATCATGTTGTTTCAACTCAAATTTACTCATTTTAGTAATGCTCAGAAAGCATGACTAAAACGCAACATGGAAGAAAATTATTTCAAAGTAGACAAAGTTATGGATTGGAGTCATTGAACTCAATTGAATAATTTTATGGCTTAGGGTTCCCCCTAGCCCATAAAGTTATTCAATTAAATGCATGGTTATAGGTCTACAGTACAAATAAATGAGGGGGAAAATGACATTTCATTTCTATTATTTTGAGTTGTTCACAATCATGGTGCATATTATTTCATGAAGAGTTTATTTGGTATCTTTTGTTGAACAAAACTTTTTAGGTCTTAATGATGTTGTACTCTCATAGGACTCTGAATATGATTATTTAAAGTAAGAACACACTGAAAAATTATGTTTTTTCACACCTGTTCAAAATTAGGTCAGTCTGACATAATTACAAGTGAGATTGTAGACTATCTTCTGATGTTCAAGAAAAGGAAACATTGTAATTCTTATTAACAAACTCCTTTCTAACTTAGTATTTAAAACTTTTAAATGAGTACTTATTTAGTTTGTAACTTAATTACATACACACATTAAAACATAAACTAATGAAATATTCAGCCAATGGTCCAAAACAATTTAATAACATCTATAATAAGAATCCAATTCAATTGGTCAAATTCAAGTGTGACTAACCTATAATGAAACATCAAAAATCTGCAAGGACATTGAAAACAAGGAAATTGTATGAAAGTTCACAGATGAAATACTATGACACTATTTCATAATCATAATTTGCTTAGATTACTGCAGTGCAAAGGTAATCCATGTTTGTAAAGCATCAAGAAAATAATTCATAAGGTTTGAACATGACAAGCAGATAATCAAATCAGATGGTATGAGGTTCTAATGATTTGTCAATGGGCGAACTATGATGACAGAAAAATTACAATATTTTATTGTAAAATAGCAAGAATAACAATGTTTTGTACTTACGGAGTACCGCGGAGGCTGTAATCATTGGCTATTGTCTCAATACCACCTGCTTTAGCCACAGCGACATAACATGATTCATTACCGAAATCAATACCAATGACGGACATAGCGGCCATCGTGAACTAAAATTTGTCTTGAATTTATTACAAGAATAGTTAAATCTTGCTTATCTTCCGAATCACACGAACAGAGAAACACGTTGCTGAACTCGACAATCGATCAATCTATCGTACAAACGCCGGTTTATTGCCGCATACTAGTTCCTTCATTCGTGCTGGTACCCGAATTTTCTAGAAGTGTGGCCAGTAGTGTAGTGCTGCCCAAAGTGGAATTAAAAAAGAAATAGTCGATTTTCTATTTATTGTTACCACAAACACTCAGCACGGGTAACATACTGCTAAACACAAACTACAAAGACTACTTGCTAAAAGTACTAAATGTTGAATGAGTCTCTGGATCTTGAGAATCTCTATAGACAAATAGCCATTTACAGTGCGTTTAGAGTGCGTTATAAAAAAACATTCTATTTGACAAATAACATTCTATTCGTCGTCGCATGCATTTGAGTATCTTTCCTCTATGCATTTGAGTTACTGTGCGTTTGCAGTTGCACTGGCGAAACCAAGAAACATATTTACTCTGGCAAAACATTCACATTAGACATGTTGAAATCCGTTGAAATTTTTATTTTCTGTCAGACAGCGATCATTGACAGAAAATAGAGATTTCAACATAGTGCAAACGCACAGTGAGCGGATTTAGTTTGTTGAATCGCTCGCAGTTTATGTCCTCGTACGGGAAAGTAGGAAAGTGGAAGGAAACATCCAGGTTTTCAAATGATTTTGCAGAAAGACGAATGTTGCCATTTATATTGAAGTACTTATGGCGCTTCACAGTTCCACACGTTTGGTCCAACCGTGAGAAAAATTCTCCATCAAAATGAGGAACAGGTGTTTGGAGAGCATGCATGCAATCTAGTCAATCCAATCGAGAAAGAAGCTTTCGGCAAGCACTGATTATTCATCCCTAAGTGTTTGTAGACATGAATTATATTTTCGTCAAGATATTATAACCAAAAACTGACTTGTAAATTGTAAAAAGCGTAAGAAAGTTTGAAGGGTTTGAAGATTTTTTTATGGAGGGTGATGCCGCCATTTTGATTTTTTTTCAGAATCGCGGAACAAATCAAAAGTTATTTAATTAGATATAGGACACTATAAACAAAAAATGTCATAAGACATAATATCCTAAAGCGTCAGGTTTCGGAGTTATTCACCGAAATATAAGTCGAAAAGTGAACCCTGAAACAAAGATATTTTTGTTTTTTTTCCCTTCAGGTAAGTATGAACTATGAAAACATAATTGCATCATGTTTATGTAATATTTTAGTTAAGAGCGAAAGAGACAAAAATACATGTACATACTTATACCCTCCGCCGAATGAGGAGGTGTGTTTTACGGTATAATTATCTATTATATGGTGCATGGCATGGGCGCGACACCAAGAAAATCTATTCAGCCTCCCGCTGCCTTCTTGGATGATATTATTTATACCGAATATGATGAAAAAATCTCATGTTTTATCCATCATCACCATCCATCCATGTGTAGTCAATTAATTCATGTGTATTAATTGACAATCAATCAACTTAATCAACATGAAGTAGAAGAACTACAACATAAATAAATAAATTCGTTATAACAATTGTTATTTTTATCTTTGTTTAGCTCAGAAACGTGACACTTTATGATGTTATGTTATTTGAAGTTTTATGTTTGTATAAGTGTCCCCAAATAAATATGACATTTATTGTGCAACTCGATTTTGAAAAAAAAATCAAAATTGTAGCTGATTTTAGGGCCAAAATCTTCAAACCCCTTTAAATTTCGCGGGCTACCACTGCGGATCCTCCCCAGCCTCAAAAGTCATGTGCATACACCGTGTTATTTTAGTCGTCTTACAAAAGCCGCCCACTTCATGTATCCAATCACTACTACACATCCATTAAAATAAAAACGTTTTCCATAAAAAAAAAAAAAACAACCGACTTCCAAAAAGACTCTACAAAGTCTTTAATTTTGGTAAGACGACTAAAATAACACGGTGTATAAGGCGTAATGACGTGTGAGCAAGTACGCGGTCTTATTGCTCGGCGACCTTAAAGGGGTGGCAGACGGGCAAGCAAGTACGCGGTCTTATGGCTCGGCGACCTTACGCCCGTGTGTCACCCAAGTACGCGCACTTTAAAAACACTGAGTAAGCTCGCCGGCGATCAAACAGGTTTGAAATTTTGCTCGTAGCCCGCCTTGGTTCGTAGTTTCGTACGTCTGTGATTGCCGCGAGTCGCGAGCCAGCATTTTGTTTTGTGATTTGTGTAATTTTTGTTTAGTTTGGTTCAGAAAAGTCGAAAACATCGCGATACGTGTGAGAAATCTTCACGTGTGTCACCGACGGCGAGCCGAGTAAGTTGGCGAGCTTAAAAACCGTATGTCTATCACCCACTTTACACACCGTGACACCGTGCATGGCGTTGACACTGACACTGTTGACACACAGATGACACAGACTTCACCATGTTGTTTATTTACTCTGTGGACTTCACTGCAGACTTCATTGTCAAGTCAGTAAAGTCAGTCAACAAAGATTTAAAAGTAAATAGAAGTCCCAGTCCTGAAGACAAGTGCATGACTACGCTCAGACTACAATAGTATTTTATAAAATAGGTCACTCGTAGCAGTAACAATTTAGGTTCTTTGTTATTTTTTCAGGTACATTAAGTGACTTAGTATAGGACTCGTATCAAAAAGTTTCATGATAAGATTGTTTTTACAATTAATTTATAAGTCATAGGTTATCTATCATTGTGCAAAGCGTGGCTCTTCCATTCCAAGTAACTTTTTATAACTTGACGTAGTGAGGTCACCTTCAGCTACATGACGTTTACCTTCAATCGTATTCACGCTCTACTTGTTAGCGCAAAGTGATTGTAATACTTAACACTTTCAGGTTTAACCAAAGTCAATCAGTATGAGTGGTGAACCCCAAGCGAAACGTACCAAAATGAGCGCCCTTGAGCAACTAAAACAACACTGCACGGTGGTGGCCGATACCGGCGATTTTGAAGGTTAGAGATAATTTGTGGTGTTGATTTCCATAGGTGAAAATGCTACTTGCCCGATAATAAAGTGCTTTACATGTGATTGATCAAGGCAGTGACACAGGATATGACCTTATTATGCCTACATAGTTAAGTTTTGGTAAAATTAAATAGCAGATGTTCCTTTTCTAAATGTCAATTAGTGTTAAACACCGCCCCTAAGGCGACCCACCGACCCAATACTTTTAATAAGATTGATTACATAGCTTGATTTTGTTGAAGGTCATACTGTATGAACTTTTATTTTAACTATTTTCACTTTTAACAATAAACATGAAAAATAGCAACAATTTTTAAGTGAATCAACAAGATGTTTTCTATTTTGGCATTAAAACGATTATCACAAATTCTGAATGTTTGCAGCCATGAAAGTGTACAAGCCAACAGATGCTACAACCAACCCAAGCTTGATTCTTTCTGCGGCTGCCATGGAACAGTACCAGCACATACTTGATAAAGCTATCAAATATGCCAAAGAGGCTGGCAGGTATGTGTGTCACTTGATTAACTGTTTTTTTTAGATCAGTCAAAGTTTTTTGCATTTTTAAATTATATCATTGATTCTTTTCCCTATAAGTTTCCTATTTCCAACAATGTGCAATATTGTTTACAATGAAACCTACATTATAGAATTTTAATTTAATCCTTAAATGTTAAATATGAATTCGAAAAAATAAAAAAATAAAATGTTTATTAATTTTTATTTATTATAATTATTTCAGTACTGTGGAGGAGCAAGTAGCTGAGACCCTTGACATGCTCAGTGTTTTGTTTGGTTGTGAAATACTCAAGATCATTCCTGGCAGAGTATCAGTAGAAGTTGATGCCAGGTGATTATATCATTTATTTCCTTAACTTTTAGGTTTATTGTAGCTTTGGACCCATTTTACATTAAGAAATCGTGGTTATGTTATTGTTCTGGTTCAAAGTTCTAATGAATTTTAGAAAGCAATTTTGACCCAGTTTAAGAATAAATGTCTACTTGCTCATGAAAGCTAATAAAACAATAGTTTCTAACATTATACATACTTATAAGTTTGCCTGATAAAATCTTATCAGGCTTGTTAGATAACATTGGACCATGCAATAAACAATTTACATAACTCATTAATTACATTGCATAGGTACCTACTTGCAAAGAATATGTATACTCTCTTACGAGAGCCTACTTGGAACGTTATACTCATAAATAAGTTTAGTTATTATACATTTACAAAATGTTTCTTGAATTTCAGACTGTCCTTTGATAAGGATGCAAGTATATCAAAGGCCATCAAGCTGATCACCATGTTTGCTGAGTATGGAATCAAGAAGGAGCGTATTCTTATTAAGTTGGCTTCAACTTGGGAAGGCATCCAAGCTGCAAGGTAACTGGGATAATGTTCATCCAATAGAAGCAAAAAGGTTGAATTCAGCAGCT
This sequence comes from Conistra vaccinii, assembly GCA_948150665.1. NCBI lineage: Eukaryota > Metazoa > Arthropoda > Insecta > Lepidoptera > Noctuidae > Conistra > Conistra vaccinii. The sequence continues at coordinate 13,507,812 of OX411324.1, read as the reverse complement.
CAGCTTATGAAATCACTAGAGTCAATAGTATTTGCTCAGACTGTACTTTAATTTTGAATTTTTAAGATTTGAAGACACATCTTATCTACATACAGTTACTTAACTATCTCAACATACTCTTTGTGACTGACAGGCATACAAAAAACATTTAGTACACGCCGCCGTGACCGCGCCGCCACCGCGCCGCCACCGCGCCGCCGCCGCGCCTCAAAGCTGTGTTTATGCAACGTTGCTGCGCGCCATTGTTTAAACTGTGTGTTTTATTCCATCGCCGGCCGCTTGCAAAAATGCACGCGCTATAAAAGTGATATGGCAAAATCAAGCGGAGACGGTGCGGCGGCGGCGCGGCGGCGGTGCCGTGTACACGAGCCCTCATATAATGTACTTGATTTGTGGTGACCATATTGATACTAATTTTGAAATAATTTAATTTACAGGGAACTGGAGAAGAAACATGGAATCCATTGTAACTTGACCTTACTGTTCTCTTTGTACCAAGCTATTGCTTGTGCTGAGGCTAACGTCACCCTCATTTCACCATTTGTTGGAAGAATTTTGGACTGGTAAGTGATAAACCACATTTGGGGCTTGTGGCTAAGTAATAACAGCCGCACGCGGCTATCGCTCAGGTTAAGCTACACTTTCCGGGGTTGGTCCATGGATGGTTAACCATCTTTACATACCAAGACCCCCCCGTGCCTCGGAAAGCACGTTAAGCCGTTGGTCCCGGCTGTCATTTGTAGATCTTTGACAGTTGTACGGGTCGTCAGAAACCCAAAAGTCCGACAGCAAAACTTACCCAGTAACTGAGTTATGGCGGATAGATGGCAGTCGCTCCATGTAAAATACTGGTATTCAGCTGCATCCGGTTAGAAGCCGACCCCAACATAGAAAAGCTGGGCAGATAAATCACATTTTTGTTAACATAGCTGCAAACTTGTGTACCTCGAAGGGATATGTAATATTGGGTCAGCCAATTGGACAGGAAAAGAATTTTATTGTATTGAGCAAAGCCATCTCTTACTGTAGGAGAGGTATTAAACTGATCTGTTATTTTCCAGGTATGTTGAGCATACAAAGAAGACGTATGAAGGCAAAGACGACCCCGGCGTTGTATCGGTGACTCGCGTGTACAACTACTACAAGAAGTTCGGTTACAAGACGCAGGTGATGGGCGCGTCGTTCCGCAACACCGGCGAGATCCGTGAACTGGCGGGCTGCGACCTACTCACCATCAGCCCGAAACTCTTGCAGGAGTTGGCTGCCAGTGAACAACCGCTGAAGAGAGTGAGTCAACTAATTTTTAATTTATAAACTAACATCACTCCTGTAATCCCCGAAGGGTTAGGCAGTGGTGTACCTATAGAACACATATATTTCGCCAGTTATGTTTAAGTCCCATGTAATAGGTAAACCTAGCCTACCCTAGCCTTCTGCCATCAACCATGCACAAATCCAGACTCCGGGCTACTACTGAGAAAATGACCAAGGCTTAGCAGTAGCGCTTGCCACCACTAGACCAACGAAGCAGGCTTTTTTTCAGCAAGATTCATTATGACTATTATCGCAATCTATGTACAATGTTTCTTCATTCTGTCTATGACATCACCATTCACCTGTAATTAGCCTATCATGATGAACACACATGATTTTGCAAAATTAAGATTGCCTATTCATAATTAAAAGTCATCTTGACAGCTCAGCGTAACATTTCGAATTATTGCCTCCCAACGATTCTCTAGAGAAAACAGTTGCATGGCAGAAAGTGATGCAGATTGTGTTGTAATAATACTCAATTAATGCACAAGTATATTAGCTGATAGTAAAAAGGCAATTTACTATCAATCAAAGTAATTAGTTTTACGTTGTTTTCCACTTCATGCAACATTACATTTGTGTAATCTGTTCAAGGTTACCTACATGTTGTTATTAGAATGTACATAAAGGTTTCAATTTATGACGGTTAAATTGCTGCATTTAAAAGGTATATTATAACAAGTATTGTTTATGATTACAGGTGCTAGACCCGAAGTTTGCTGCTCAGTGTGATATGGACAAGATTTCCTTGAGTGAGGCGCAGTTCCGTTGGCATTTCAATGAAGATCAGATGGCCACTGATAAGTTGTCGGACGGTATTAGGAAGTTTGCTGCAGACACCAGGAAATTGGAGACCCTTATCAAGTCTCTGCTTGCTAAAAAGTAAATGAATTCATAGCTATTGATAACAATACTGGGGTTTAGTGACATAATTAGGTTTAAGTTCAAATTTTTATTATAAGGAGTGATTTACAGAAACTGTTTTTGATATATTTTTATGTTTTTCCTTGAGGTTTTTTGATATACTTACCTGTTGTTTTTTTTTTGTAATGTTAATCAGATACTTATTGTATTGTGAAATGGGGACCACAAAATTATTGATACACATTCCTGTACATATTGTTGTATAAAAAGTATGTTGAAGGGTTAAAAGATTATTAAATGATTTTCCTATTAATGTTTTTGTTTATTTTTGCAACCCACCTGAAACTTGACTCGGGATATTGATAATAACAACAGATTTTAATTCCGTAACCCGATTACCCAAAGGTCAAACGGAACTCATAATTATGTATAAATTAAATAGTAAAATAAAGTCGCGTTTCGTGTCTGTCCATGCACAATGGATTTTAATTAGGTTTTCACCATAATTTAGGGAATTTATTCCGGGAGGTTTATTAAACATTTTTATTAAGGGTCGGCCTACACCTGCCGAACGTTCCGCGACGGAAAGTTTTTTTTTTTTTTTTTGGGTGGGAATTTGGGAAATCATCCAATGACTTCTCCCGCTCTGGGCGGAGCGAAAGGGCGTGTCAGACTTTTACTGACTAAAACCCACCCGTGTTCCTTCCCTTGCCATGCCACCCACGGTTTCCCCTTGGGACTACCCGTAACCCCGAACGCTCCTAATGTTTTTCATTACCTAATGACTCATCAGCCGAACGTTACGTCCATAGAAATATGACGCGACGGAGCGTTCCGCCGCGGAACGTTCGGCAGGTGTGGCGCTAGGCTTAGGTTTGTATAATAATAATGAAATCTCGATGTTTTTTCATGTCGTAAAAACCGTGCGACACAAGGGTGGGTCGCTATTAGCACGGTAGATATTAGTTACATAATTGCAGTGTGGCCACCTAAAGTGCATTCGCACCCAGCCCTTATGTCCCGAGCCTTCAGCAAGGACAAGCACATTTACCACTTAGATCAGGGATAAGGTAGGTATAAGCACGTACCTGCATCAGATTATTTAGTGGTTGTGGTCCTACATAATACCCGTTTCCCAAAACGTTGTGATATTTGCAAAGGCATTTAACCAACCCACAAAAATCCGTTCATGGTAGACCAAAACATTTTTTTTTACCCTACACGGTGAAGCTCTTGGCCTACATCTCACTTGATGTTAAGTGATGATCAGGCCGAAGGTGGAAGCGAGCTTCACCCAGGATTTTCAACCGCAGAGGAGCTGGCTAATCTTATCTCTAACTGCCGAAACACAACAATGCTGTTAACATTGTTTTTATGGCGATAGACTTAGATAAGATGGTGGGCAGCTAGCCAGGTGGACTTAAAACAAGCCCTACCACCAACCAAACCGAGAGGAAAATTTTGCTTCCCGTGGGAATCGAACCCGGGAACTCTAGTCTGAGACAGGTGGTTTACCCACTAGACCACAGAGGCGGTTAAAATTAAATTAAATTACGGAATGTAGATAGGACGCCCTTTGAAACCCACAGTTCTATGTATCGTCACGAACTAGCGTTCCATACTAATGGGGATGTTTACTGCCATTTTATCACGATAGGTGGCGCATCGTCGACATGGCCATTGAAAACTGTCAATTCCATACATTTTATAACCTATCATTCAGTAAATTCAAATTTTCTCCAAATATGCATAAGTGTGCTGTACCACGATGTACTAAAATACTTACTCCGGTGTTCATTTATTTCCCAAAGATACTACGCAAATAGAAAGTGGGAAACTAAAAGAGTAAAACTAAGAGTAACTTTGAGTATGTTGATTGGTAATTTTCGGCAATATGGTAGAGCTTTGGTGGAGCTATTAACGTCTTAGTAAAGTTCTACAGCAGGAACGTCAATTGCTTGGCTTTCGGAAGCTTGAGGGCTTTGATTGCTGAATTAAAAATTTCGGTCATAGATAACCTAAAAAATAAAGAATATCATTTATTATTAAAGTAAATGATCTCTCATTTTTCGTAAATTTTCCTACCATGAGTCAAGTAAGAATTAACACGTTACAACTAAAAAAATACCCAAATCTAGAGCCTAGCACTAATGAAAAATAAACCTAACCTAAACAATAAAGAATACCATTTATTATTAAAGTACGGTTCTCTCAATTTTCGTAAATTTTCCTACCATGAACCAAGTAATAATTAACATGTTACAACAAAAAAAATATCCAAATCTAGACCCTAGCACTGATTAAAAATATTTTATTAGATAGAAGTCTACCTCGCAATAATGTCTCATTTCTTTCCAGTAATCCTTGCTCCTGGTTTGTTTAGGTCGTCTTTCAATTCTATAAGCTTCCAGGAACAATACATGTTAGCAATAACCATGGTGGATCGGTTTCAACACAAAAAATAGCAAAAACCACTAATGTAAACAATGCGAAAATTATTTGACAGCGGCCATCCCGCCGCTGGCGACATCTACGCTGAGCTTTGCGCGTGGATCCCCATTTGTCCTTTATTCATATGTGAGTAAAACATTTTTAGATTTGACTAGCTGACCCCTGCCGACTTCGTTGGGCGGTAATCATAAATATATAGCCTATGACAGTCACAAATAACGATGCTTTCTATTGGTAAAAGAATTTTCAAAATCGGTTCAGTAGAACCAGAGATTACCCCCTACAACCCCACAAACTTTAGGTACCTCTTTATAATATTTGCATAGATAGAGACTATAATTATGTGAATGTGAGCAAGCGTTTGAAAGCGTTTTAAAGTTGTGTCGTATGAGACAATTAGCAAAATAATTTCAAAGTGCGGGTTGTGAATCTCACCATGTCAAAAATATACAGTGGCGTATTTTAAGATACAGTGCCCTGGGCCTGTAAGGTTTGCCGCCCCATAAATTAACGAAAAAAAGCAAAAAGTTTTAATATTATAATATAAAACCCCAGTGTGTGTCCATTGAAAGACTTTTGGCAGTGTATAGAGTGCCACCATTGGCACTCTATCCCTATCGGATAAATTGCCACTACAGGCACCCTAGTAACACCGCCTCGGCCCGGCTCAAGTGCCGCAAGCATTGGATTGTCATTGTCACTGTCACTAAGTCACGTCACTTGGTATTTTGTTTGATTGTCGAGGTTAGATCGCTGTAAAACACCACATTCCCAAAACATTACATTCTCTTGTGCCTAAACGGACCCTGGCACTTCGCCGGCCGCTACCGCGGCACCGCTCGCTACGCTCGCTCGGCTCGTGCGTTGTGTGGTCACAGTTCTAACCTAACCTAACCTAAATAACAAGTGACAGTGACAATGCAACGCTCACGGCACCCTAGCCGGGCCGAGGCAGTGACACTAGAGTGCCACAAGAAACTCGCGGCACTCTATACACTTCGAAGACTTTTTCATTAAATCAGGACATTTGAGAACAAATATAACTATAAAAGTTATAATGATTCTAACGATTTTAATTCTGTAAATACATATTTGTTAGGAAGTGTATAGCTTTACATTCTAGTAACATTCCTCATTATCGAATAAAGTGCCACAGCAGTGGCGCTACCTAGACCCGTTTATAGTGCCGTAACTTTGCATTGTACGAGGTGGGCAAGCTCTTTGAAAGAGTCATTGCAGACCGTCTCGTCGGGCGGCTAGTGCGGGAGGGGCCGGGAGAGCCGGTTTGGTTTCCGCAGAGGGAGGTCTACAGTGGACGCCGCGGCAGACAGGGAATGCTGTGGCCCGAGGTGGGTTCGTCTTGGCAGTGTCTCTAGACATCGCCAATACCTTCAATACCCTGCCCTGGAGATTCATCAGGGAGGCACTCCGGTATCACCAGATGCGCCGACCTACCTCTGTCGTGTGGTCGAGGCGTATTTGACGGACAGGGCCGTCATCTACCCCAGTCACGAGGGAGAATGGAACCGGCAAGAGATGTCTTGCGATGTCCTACAGGGATCGGTCTTGGGGCCGCATCTGTGGGATGTCGGATACGACTGGGTGCTGCGCGCCGACCTGCTAGCGGCGTCAGCGTGGTTTGCTACGCTGACGACACGTTGGTCCTGGCGCAGGGGAGGTCGCACCAGACGGAGGCCGAACTTGCGTTGCGTCACGCGGGGTAGCGACAATCATCGATAGGATCCGGCAATTGGGACTTGAGGTAGCCCTGCACATTTCCGAGGCCATGTGTTTTCATGGTCCTCGGAACACGCTACCGTCGGGTTCCCAAATAACGGTAGAAGGGGTTCACATCGGCGTCGAGTTGACGATGAAGTACTTGGGACTCGTCCTCTACAACCGGTGGAACTTCCTGGAGCATTTCCTACGTTTGGCTCCCATACTGGAGAGGGCTGGGGCTGGGAGGTTCCTGTTCCACATCAGGCGAGAAGAAACGCCCAGGTGTCACCATTGTGTGGATCGCCCGGAGGACACGGTGGAGCATACGGTGGAGGCCTGCTTGGCTAGGGCGGAGCACCGCCGTGTCCTCGTGCAGGCGATTGGTACAGGTGACCTTTAGCGTCTGGGCCTGGTCCAGGCCATGGTACGGAGCGAGAGGACATGGGAGTCAAGGGAGAGGACAATTAGGCGCCCTCATGCCCCTAGTCGCCGCTGGAGACGCCCTGGGCATCGGAAATCCATAGCCGATTTCTGGCCACCGTTAGGTGCGGGCTTGCGGACGGTGAGCAATGCTCGCTGCCGATAAGGGACAGGCCCGGCTCGACGGTGCGTTTTGTTCCACGCGCGCCTTAAAGAAATGTCAGCACTACTGACGGGGTCCGCTAGGGCCAATGCCGGCCAGGGTCGCGGGAAAGTCCGAAAGGGATACTGTGGCCCCTGGCAACACACAGGCAACTGAAGGAACACGGGTGGGTTTTACTCAGTAAGAGTCTGACACGCCCTCCCGCGCCGCTTAGAGCAGAAGTTATTCATAATATCCCACCCAAAAAAAAAAAGCATTGCATTGTCATTTGGTGTTTTGGTTGAGTGTTATAGCAATAAAACATTTTGTGTACCTATGCATAAAAGGCAATGTTACTACTGTCACTAGGAAAACTTTGGAGGCAAGAGCGAGCGAAGCGAGCTTGGGACTTGGGCACCCTGGATCGGACAGGTTAGGCTGCTCCGCCCCTCGCAGCCTACCGCCCCGGGCCATGGCCCTTTTGGCCCTAGGGTAAATACGCCACTGAAAATATACCTAGTAGGTAGGTTAGATAAGTAATAGTGGGGGTTATTTGAATGTATCCCAAGGGTGATGTCGTAATCCCTATATTACAAACCTAACTTGCCTTTTTCTTGCCGAGAACCGCTGCAGGATACACCAGTGCTAGGGTAGCGTGGTATCACGCATATTTGCATAATACTTAGGGAATGGAATCTTGAGTCGAGATTGGCAATTCGAGATCTCTCGAATCGGGCGTTTCGTTTTCGCCTACCTACTTATTTTTCGAAAAATAAAAAAAAATGCGTTTAAGAAATTATTTTTAAACTACACAAACTTGTGGTAAACGTGTGATATTTTGTAAATAAAAAAGCAATAATCGGAACTCGAAACAAAAAAATAACCTTTATTTATGTGATAGGTACATACTTAGTCATCTACATTCTACACTACGCTTAGGTACCTAGGTTAGCTCACACCATCACGCACACTATAAATCCATTGATTATTATGTTGAAATAGGCTACTCAAGAAGCATATTGTGCTAAGTCACGCGGTCTCAAAATCTCGTTCGAGATCTTGACCGTACCTATTGGTCGAAATCTCCAGCGACAATTCTAGAACGAGATTGTCTTCCCACGAGGTAGAATCTCGAAAATAGGCTCGAGATCCCGAGATTACATTCCCTACCTAAATACACTACCTATAGGTATACATAAACTAACGCTTTGTTTCCATGGGAGTAGGCAGATTCACAAAGTACCTGACATGCCCGGACATAGAGACCCAGAGGCTCTTGGGCCAAGATAAAAAATGAAATGAAAATGGCTTTTTGAGATGGGGTATGCCAAGAGTCTTGGCATACCCCATCTCAAAAAGCCATTTTGGAGCAAATAAAATGGACTAGTACAGAATAGTAGATTGTTATACAAGGGTCGACGGCTATAGTCCGAGTAGGAATTGATGTCTTTCACCCGTGTTAAACACTCTACTTTTCATTTCGAATATAAGGAAAGTAAAAAATAGTGTTTAAAATATTTATTGATATTAACATGATATTATGTACCTATTTAAAATGAACTGCGAAGTTAGAACAATTTGTAAAAATGTTTAAATATGGAACGCACCGCATCACCGCTGCGGGCCGCCCCGCGTGTAAGTTTTTTTTTTTTTATTGACACTGGCTGTTTATAATATACTCACAAGACCGGAGCCCAGTGCTTCCACTTTTAGGGATTTCTCCCTTTTTTTAGGGAAAACGGCTAATAATAAGCATGGTTTACTGATATTTTATTTTGGCAGGGATTTAGGGAAAAATTTAACTTGAGTTGGTAGCCCTATTGTTTAATTAGTAGGCAGAACCCAATGTACTACTTTACTCTATGGCACCACCGATTGATTAAAGGGGATTTCCTGAAACTTGTAATGATTGTTATTCGTCTAATTTTAGTTTACCATGTTATTGTTAATAGTACTATTTTCGTGGCTAAAGACGACATCAGAAATAAGTCGCATTAAACCTACAGTTGGTTTGTTTCGTTTGTCTCGATTAATAATGAATGTTTTCTAGGTATTTAATGACATAAAAATTAAAAATTCCCTAAACCAAGGAATTTTTATATTTTTTAGGGAATTTTAGGGATAATTCATTAAGAAACTGGGGAAAACCAAAAACGTAAGTGGAAACACTGCCGCAGCTTTTATTTTTATTCTATTCGATATTTTTCTTAAAAAGTTTCGTACCCACAGATATTAATCTAACTAGATGATGCGATTGTACGTAAGTATGTACTTCGCGTGTCAATAGACGGAGTAAAATTACGATCAATGATCGTAATCTGAGATTTTCATTTAGCATTAAGTATCGGCACCGGAAATCCACCAAAATCTAGAAAAATGTCTTTTTAAGCCATATTGAGCTGTAAAGACTGTATAGAAAAATTGAAAAAGTGGCACGCTTGGTTTTCATAAAGATGAAGGGACTTGCGATATCTAGTTAGATTTATATCTGTGTTCGTAGCCGACTACCTAACCATAAGTTCTATTTTTAAAATTCATTCCCGCCCTAGGGCGGGAAGCAATTACTATGAGTCTTTCCCGCCCTAGAGCGGGAAGCAGCGTCTCCCACCCGCTACTCGGATCAAACAAACACTACTTTCCGAGCATGAGATATGAAAAATAAGTTTTTTAACCGACTTTAAATAATTATTTAATAAACATCAGAAAGAATGCAGTCTATGTAATTACGTCACTATAGTTACGTCAACCGTCGTCATAAATCGACGTTTCTAAATAATATGATTCGCGACCATAACTAATATGTAGGTATTTACAGAATTTCTAAGGCCCAGTTGCACGTTTAGTCGGGTTAGATAAATAAATGTAGAGTTTGTAAACTCGGAGTTTAAGCAATTGACATTTTAACCTTCATTACGCGTTGAGCCACTAAAAAGTACCATCGGGTTAGTTAACCCGACATTTGTGTTTTTTCAGTTGGGAACATTCTAGTATTTGCAATTCAATCGACGAAACATAAAATAGATTTTACTACTTAGGCTTAGGCGGAAATCCGGGGCTGCCTACAGAACGCCACCAGCTACGAACATTACATATATAGCTACTCGGTTTGGAGCTCCTTGTTTCTATTTCTCTCTCTCTAATACACAAGGGTGCCGTGCCGCACACCCGCTCACACCCACACAATTTCTCCAACAACGTATTGTATTTAAAAGTAGATTGAGAAGACGAAATTGATAGTTGGCGGATATTGCGTTTAGGTACTTCGTGAACAAGTCTGTTGTTTCTGTATCCGCTTGAAGGCAAGTCTGTGGAATATTGTAGGAACGAAGCAGAATAAAGTTAAAACTACGTACTTACCTATGATGAAAACGTAAATAGATACATATGTAGGTAAATACTGGAGCTCACTTTGCTTGTATGGAAATAAAAACAATTGGTACAGTAGGCCTTTACGTCACGTCAGTGGTATCAAAACCATTGCAAGTTGACCTTTCTGTTTATTTCCTTAGGTAATTGGGTAGTCAGCAATTAATATTATAATAAAAAATAAAAATAAAGTAAATATCGTTTATTTCAAAATCTAAAAAAATACAATACTGAGGTACCGTTGTTCCCAAACTAGGCACAGCCTGTATCTTGGGCACCATTACTTATAGAAATAAAATAATTGTAAAATATATTATACTAGCTTTTACCCGCGGCTTCGCCCGCGTGGATGTCGCAAAATATCCCACGGGAACGTTCTACCGGGAATACATACCTAATAGCCAAGAAAAAAAAAGATCATTGACTAACTTTCAGCGGACGCAGTGGTAGGCTACTACAGCGCCCGCGTGGTCAACCATAATTATTTTGTTACGCGTAATTTTGAAACTGTGATATCTCTTAAACTATTCATTTAAATGATGTGATGTAAAGGCATATTTTAATCGAAATTGAATGCCCAATTTAAATAACCTATTTAATTGGATAAGGATTAATAAGATACCGGTCAAAATAGCTTCGGAAATAACAATGAAAATTTTATACATTTTTGAAAGATAAAAATGGTTATTGTGGGTCACCCTTATAAGATAGACATATGCCATCGCGGACTTTTTTGTTGCAATTTTTAAGATATACAATACTCTAGAACATAAATTTGATTTATCTCTCACGAATTACGCAGCGCACGCCAGTAAAGCTCCCAGTCGGCATGATTTTTTCCGACATCTTTAACAATAATCGTCATATTTCAGCCAATTTACACAAAACCTTAATGAATTATACACTAAAACCTTCCACATGAATCACTCCGTCCAATGGTGAAAACCGTTTGAAAATCCGTTCGGCAGTTTTTGAGTTTATCGCGTTCAGACAGACAGACAGACAGACAGACAGACGCGGCGGGCGACTTTGTTTTATAATATGTAAGGATATATTTAGTAAAAGTTGAAATTTTCGACGATTAAACTGGTCAGCCTGTTCGAGACTGCAAAACTAAAATGACTAAAATGAACTAATTCAGGTGAAAAGGTGAAAACTAAAATAATTCTTACAGATAAAAATAATTAAAAAAGGAGATAAAACTTGGTATGATTTCTATATTTTGCTGCTGTTCTGTATTAAATGAGTGTTTGTGTGTGTCAGGGTGTTTGGGGGTGTATCTGCGTGTGTGTGAGCGCGTAAGAGTTTAAGTGCCTCTGCAGTGTGTAAGTTGATTTCATTTGATTATACTAAGGATTGTTTCAGTAGATGTGTAAGATTGTTCTAAGAGCCATGATTTCACTATGTGTTTCATCTGGGTGTAAGGTAAGAGAAGTTGTGGATCGTTTACCTGATTGTAGATGTGAGTATGTAGGAATGCTGGAAGCCGCTGAGCATACGCTGAGTTGACTGTTGGGTTCGGGATTCTGAACTTTCTTTTACTTAAATCAGTTGTAACTGATGCAACTGCAAAAATATACAGTTTACGCACCTCAAGAAGGTGCTGACTGTGCTGCCTCTCTATACAATGTGTTTGGTCCCGGACTGTACAAACTTTAAGGGAAGGTAGTTTGCTCTATTTTATCAATAAAATTATTCTACATGGGGGGTCGGAACCCAACCCCCCTTGAATGGCAGCCATTTTTGTATTTTGATCGCATTTTATGAAGCGTGCATACTAAAAGTACTTTAACTTTGGAATCTAATGTCCAATTTTCGTAAAATAAAAACTTTTAATAAGTGAAAAGTGTTAACAATGGGATAAATAACTCAAATATTGACAATAAATGCTGCATCATATTGAAATAAATGCTAAAAGATCAATTTCACGTTAAAATTAACATTGTTTTTTTAGTTTATCAAGGTTATTACAAAATTCACCCCCAGGAACTTTCTTTTTTAATGTACTCGCTCGTCTAATAGATGTTTAGTTTACCTAAATAATGATACCAAAAACTCGATTCTATGACAATTGGTTTAAGAGATATTGGTGTTGGAACATAGGCTTGCGTAGGTAGTGAGTTCATAACGATTTGGTTTTTCTGTAGACTTACAATGATGATCAATGATAAACAAGGAACAAGTATTAACTATTACTTAATATTTACAAAAGTAGAAAATTCGCCCGCCCCCTCCACCATTTTGAAGGCACGCAGTAGCTCGGATCAGCCATAATTTCTGCTGCAGCAACGCGAAAACGCCCAGCAGCTCTTTTCTGGTGTTGACCTGGCTCAAAATGAACTTTTTACTTCATCCAACTGCAAAGATAGTTCAATGGCGTTAAGTCTGGTAAACGCGGTGGCTCTTTGGGGTGCGGGTGGTCTTTGGGGATGGATGAAGCCAGTCAACACCTGAGAAGAGCTGCTCGGCGTATTCGCGTTGCTGCAGCAATAATTATGGCTGATCCGAGCTACTGTGTGCCTTCAAAATGGTGGGGGGGGGGGGGGGGGGGCAAATTTTGTACTTTTGTAAATATTAAATAATAGTTAATGTAAAATACTGGTATTCAGCTGCATCTGGTTAGACTGGAAGCCGGCCCCAACAAAGGGAAAAGGCTAGGCAGATAGATGTACTTGTGCTTTGTTTATCATTTTAATGTAAAATACTGGTATTCAGCTGCATCCTGTTAGACTGCAAGCCAATCCTAACATATTTGGGAAAACGCTAGGCAGATAGATAGTACTTGTTCTTTGTTTATCATTGATCATCATTGTAAAAGTCTACAGAAAAACCAAACCGTTATGACCTCACTACCTACGCAAGCCTATGTTCCAACACCAATATCTCTTAAACCAATTGTCATAGAATCGAGTTTTTGGTATCATTATTTAGGTAAACTAAACATCTATTAGACGAGCGAGTACATTAAAAAAGAAAGTTCCTGGGGGTGAATTTTGTAATAACCTTGATAAACTAAAAAAACAATGTTAATTTTAACGTGAAATTGATCTTCTAGCATTTATTTCAATATGATGCAGCATTTATTGTCAATATTTGAGTTATTTATCCCATTGTTAACACTTTTCACTTATTAAAAGTTTTTATTTTACGAAAATTGGACATTAAATTCCAAAGTTAAAGTACTTTTAGTATGCACGCTTCATAAAATGCGATCAAAAAACAAAAATGGCTGCCATTCAGGGGGGGTTGGGTTCCGACCCCCCATGTAGAATAATTTTATTGATAAAATAGAGCAAACTACCTTCCCTTGAAGTTTGTACAGTCCGAGACCAAACACATTGTATAATCTGTCAGTTGAGTAACTGTAGGGTTTGAATAACATGACTTTTAAAACAGCACATTACGCTCTCTCCAGCTCTAGCATATGAGTTTTGGCAAAGCGCTATGTTGTGAATACAAGGTATAACAATTCAATTCGAAATATTTTATTGCATATGAACCTACATGGGCACATACGAAACGTCAGAAACAAAACCCCTGTCCGATCTGAACGGGGCACATAGTCAGGGTTGGGCAGTATTTGAATTACTTGTAATTGAAATACGTAATTGAAATACAAATACGTAATTGGTATTTGTAATTCAATTACTTCTTATAAATGTAATTTGTAATTAGTATTTCAAATACCTGACGCTGAGGTATTTTGTAGTTAGTATTTCAAATACTTATGGCTCCAAAATACATTTGAACATAAATACATTTAGCGATCTTATGAATGGGTGCGATCTGCAGAAAATAGCGCTCGATAGCTTTCGTAAGCAAAATGGCGACCGCTAAATATGTAATATCTTTAAAGTTGGCAGCTCTGCACTTAAACTGTACTGTAGTCTGTACTCAGAGTAATAACTAAAGCATAGAGGGAGGGTGAAATTTCTCAGTCTAGTCATACTCTTTATACTTATGACACATTCCGTGTGAAAAAAAAGGACAGGTATATAGTTATAAGGACCACCACTGTCCACTTTTTTGGTCTCGGTAGTGATGTGCAGAGAGGTGCAGAGGTATCGATATTAATTTATTTTTGACAGATAATTTATATAATGTATTGGATGTACATGTCGTATATTCCATGGATGATGTAACGTTGTAACGTGCCGTTTTGTAAGGTATATAGTGGAATGCATTAAATATTTGTTAGAGCTTTAATTCTAGGCTTTTTTTAAGCATTGGCAATTTGGTTTTATTAAACAAACGTTACTTTAATTAATAAAAGCAAATTGCCAATGCTCCTACTCAACGCAATGCGTGACCTTGGGTCGCAAAAGAACCCATTTGGGTTAGCGATTATCTGTTCCCTCTCCCCCGTCACCGTCCTGGCAAGCCCGGCCGTCAATCTGTGCGCGCCGGCTCGACACACCGTCACATGCTGGCTAGGGAGGTTTACGCTCCCGTCGTCGCTCATTCTCAGCTCCACTACACTTGCCCGTGACTAGTGAGACCTCCCCTACAGCCGCGGTTGTCTCAGTTTGCAACGGTTTCCTTATTTTATAATTGACTACGTATATATTCATGAATCCTACTCCTTAACTCAGTGTTAAATCCCCATATTGGGGTTCAAAGTTCCAGCTTACCAATATCTCCAAATTTGCGGCTAACCACCCAGGTTGCTCACATCGAGAACCATCACTGGCATCCGTACTTTATGTTACGGCAAACTAACTTCCGGTGTATCCGATTGACGACGAGCTCCGCGCCATGTACATAACCCGCGTGGCCGCGTCGAGCTGTCTACGGGTCTGGGTCGACCAACCGCCGATCGCCATCGCCATCCTCCTTTGTCCACACATTTCTCCGAAACTCGTAATCGGATCGAGATCATTTTTTTATTTTTTTTATTGGATTATGTATTCTCAACTTAGGGAACAGTACGAGGTTTATCAAAAGATTTCATGGGTATTAGTTTTTTGCGCGAAACCCTAAGTTTGTTTCTAAAACAAATGTAGCCTATTTTACTCCGGTCTTGACGCAGAATGTCCCATTCGCAAAATGTCACTGTGAAAACGAATGTCCTATTCGCGAAACGTCCTATTCGCAAAACGTCCCATTCTCAAAAAGTCCCATTCTCAAAAGGTCCCATTCGCACAATGTCCCATTCGCACAACGTCCCATTCGCACAAAGTCCCATTCGCATAAAGTCCCATTCGCACAATGTCCCATTCGGGAGCACCAGTCATAAAAAAAGGAAATCAGCTGTTCCATACAATGTGTTTAATACCTACTCGACCTGATGTTCCTTATGTCATAAGCTATCTTCCAGTGGAAGTCCCGTCAAAATCGGTACAGCCTACCCCGACGGACGAAAAATTGAATTTCGTAGTATGGATCATCTATACTTTCACGATCCATTACAACAAAAACACTTTTTTTTTGTCTATCTGTCTGTCTGTTTGTTCCGGACAAACAGACAGACAGACAGATAGACAAAAAAAAAGCGTTTTTTTTTGTAATGGATCGTAACTATATACTTTCTTAAGCATTTAGTAAAAAGCTGTTATTTTGACATTATAAACAGACACTTCAATTTTATTTATTTGTATGTATGTATAAATGTATTTTTGCGCACAACACTCCCTGCTATATAATTTATAATATCTCTGGCGTATTCTGAAAGAGCACACGGATCATAAATGTACTCATGTTCATTTGTTTCCAACAGCGATTCTTCATTCTTCATGAATGACATCGAAATTGGCATTTAATTTTCATCTATTTCCATAGCATCTGAAGAACCCTGAAAAAGTATATACTTTTGATTTTTTCTCCGATAGTGCAATACAAATAATATATTTTAGAACCTACTGTCTGATTTTCAGCTACAGTTTGAAGTTGACACAATGTTAAATGGACAGCTTGTAAAGATACCGAACTTGACTTTCAGCATGATTTGTTGTAGGAGAATTGTGATCAATTCGTATAATTTGCAATGGCTCGAAAAGAAAACGATATCTTCTCCAATTTATTAGCATGTTATTATCGTATCGATAAAAAGTATCTACATTACCTACATTACTAGCTTAACATAACCTCACAATTTAACGAATTTATTTTTTGAAAATAAATTCGCGATCACAACATAATTTGTAATAAAGATAGTTTGAAGGTATCATTATCAATCTAATATGTATGTTATCAGTGATCACATCCAAATATTTTGGGTGATTTTATACGAAAAATGTAAAAAAACACTTACCGATGAAAGCTTACAAATTCATTGTTTTTTTTCCGTGACGAATGTGATTTACACGTTATCACAAAACAAGCCATGTTAACAGACTATTGATAAGTCCTTTGCACCTTTCGTTTTTACAAAAATACTCAAAAATCTATTGGTTTTTAATAAAAAATGACCAGCACCTCAACCAGCACACGTACTGACATTCACGACGTAATATACGGCTAGATCAAATACTTGTACGGTTAACCGTTTACTAGGCAACTATTGTGCTTTTTAAATTGGTCGTGTAAAAAGAGATCAACTGTGACCGTTTTGACAATTTCGGTGCGTCCATTTATCTAATCTATAGACTCCCTCTATGCTTTAGTTATTACTCTGAGAGTCTGTACTGCAGGTACATACGTCAAATTGTCAATTACATAACTTGTCAATTTTATTTTCATTCGGCGATGGAGTGAATCCTGTGAATGCTGTGACATATTTAGCGGTCGCCATTTTGTAAAATATGATGGTAAGAATACATTCTCTTTGCCTTAGGCTGGGCTGGATTAGTTCTATTCTATTCATATACCTAACTTAACACCAGACTGTATTTTGTAATTTGTATTTTGTATTTGAAATAAAAATAGTCAAAATACTGTATTTTGTATTTTATATTTCAAATACACGACTTATAAATATTTTTTAATTAGTATTTTAAATAAGTGCGAGATAGTATTTTGTAATTTGTATTTTAATTAAAGCAAAGCATGTATTTTGCCCAGCTCTGCACATAGTTAGGTATTGCACTAACATTAGGTACTAGGAAAGTAATTAACACTTTGAACGACTGTAAACGAGACACAATAGAAGTTTTATTGTTATGACGCCTATGGGCGTTTACTGTCCTTCAAAGTGTTTTAAATTCTGACTGCCTCGTTGGTCTAGTCGTTTCAAGCGCTACTGCTGAGAATGAGGTCCTGGGTTCGATTCCCAGGTCGGGAAAATTGTTATTGGGTTTTTCCATCTGGAATTTCTCAGTAGCAGCCCGGAGTCTGGATTTGTGCCCGGTTGATGGCAATAGGCTCGCCCGGTCGCCCCCTATTACATGGGAGTTAAACATAACTGGCGAAATGGGTGTAGCTGTTACAGGTACACCTCTGCCCAACCCCTCGGGGAAACAAGGCGTGATGTTATGTTGTTGTAATTAAAACTAATAAAATTATTTTATAGAATTTTTTCAATGAAATGTTATTTAATTGAAAGAAAAAGTTATTTCTATTTAAAATACACGTTTTTCTATTAGTTTTCATTTTTACTGGAATTGGAGTGATTTTGGTACTTTTAGTACTTTCAGTAAAAATTTGCAAATGTTCAACGGAGGAGTTTGCCTTGTAGACACTATAGCTACTTAACGGCCACATGCGCCCCATGAATAGCCATTGAAAATTCCCCATTAGAAATAAATCGCACGGTTTTTTTTCATGAAATTACCACATAAATAGAACACACTCACGTCCGGACGGGGTTTCTTACATGCTTCATAACAAAGGTCTTCAACTGGCGGCCCGGTGGCTTGGCCTTGGCGTCCTGGCAATAACTTGGCTAAATAAAATTTATTTATTTATTACTATTCATGTCTAGAAAGCAAAACAAAATAGACCAGCAAAAATCCATCAAAATACATCCCCATTTCAGATTTTTACCTAAAATCAAAACTTATGCACGGAAATTGACATCACTTTTTGGCTCCCCATTATCTATGTGAGCTGTTATTTTCTCGAAGGAAAAACGTGACGTCCAGGGCAAGGGTCAGAATCACAGAACCTCACCTCCATCACCTTGAAAACAGTGAGAATTGTAACAACCACTATTGGGGCAGCTATTGATAAATGTCAAACATCTCATTGATTGAATTTGCTATTTCTAGCTTTGTAAAATTTTATAATAAATAACTGCGAGACTGCACTTACCTATAAGTTTATAATGGAATATATGATCAATTACCCTTGTGTTGCGGCCCGCCGAACCAACATCAAAGTGTTTTCGGCCCTTAACTTCAAAAAGGGTCTACTGCTTTAAAAGGGTCTACTGCAAAAAGGGTCTACTGCTTTATAACCTCTGCAAAGTCCTGAAACTTAATTAGGTATTAACTTCAAATCGTAGATATAAAAACAACATACTTACCTATGGAAAAAATGTTACTACAGTTGTTATAAGTCTTTTTACTAGACTAATCCTCTGCTAGAAGTGTAAATATTCTCATAGTTTGTAGATATAAAGGTATTCGTATTGGCATTATTCAATGGTTTGGCCTCGCGGGGCCTCGTCTGTATTACTATGTTAAGGATTTTTGGCGCAGGTGTACTTACTGCCTAAATGATCTTTTAGATTATGTTAAGCATAAGAAAAGCTTTCAACGGGATATTTAGACCTTCACTTATTTAAGCTGGATGGTTTCGACTACCCTCCAACTTTGCGTAGCAGGCATTAAATGCTACATGTTCCTGAAAGATTGCTCTTAACTGCTAACAGCATTTGAGGCGTAGATACATAGAGTGATCCGCTAAGGTAGTCGTTGCGACGGGTAATCGGAGTTGAGTAAGTTTAGTACCTAATGGCATATCAGAGTGAATCACTGTTGATAGAAAGGGTACAAGGACATATGGAAACCATCTCATCAAAAAGCCAGTAAATAGCCATTGCCAAACATCCCCTTCGACAAGCAAATAACGATCTAATAAAAATATTTGGGAAAATGGGCAGTAGCATCAAGTTAAGTTAGTGCTACGCCGTGCTACGAAATATGCTACGAAAGCTACGAACAGCAATGTTTTTGTTAAGCTTGATAATTAAGGATTTTTGGTGGCGATTAGTTATATTAATTTACAAACGATTAATTAAAAAACAGCTTTCGTATAGGTATTTTTTATGGTTAATCTAACGTTTAGTAAGTGTTTTTGTCGATTTTCTATACTTTCGTTGTCTTTTTGAGATCATACAAATGATCTCAATCAATTTGACGTTATAATCAGATATAGGTACTTATTATAATATTTTGATGTATACTTGATAGGTGTTTCACATGATGGGGTTGAGTGGAAATAATAATCTTGGATGCGTGTGTGCGAGTGATATTAGTGTCGTAGTAAAAGATTGTTAACTATGTTCCTGAAACGATAATCAAGAAAAATTCCATATTATGATGTAGTAGTGAAGAAAATTTTCACAACGGGGTAAAGAAGGGCGCGGGGGCGGCGGAGGCGGAGGCTTGATATTGACCTAGATGTTCATTCAGAGTTCGGTCGATGCGAAACTTGACATCTGCGCGTTCCTGCGTTTTGTATTTTTCGATCTAATGTACACTTAACTCGCTTGCATTTTGATTAATTTCTTATAAACCACTTCGTTTTAGTGTCTACTTTGTTTGTAAAGTGATTCAGTGGTGTTCGTAGTCTAGTTGTAACGAGTGTGATGTTCAGTGCGATACTCGGAGTTCCTTGTGTCATTGACGCGGTGGTGACGGCCGATATAATGCCTGAGCAGCAATATTTGTTGAAATAGTTTCGGTTCTACTATAATTTAAAATGTCGAAGGCATCAAAAAAGCCAAAGACCCAGATTCCTGCAGTGGCAACGGATATACCAGCAATGGACACTAGAATCTCAGATGTGAGTATCGACTACCGTTCACTACATTTTCCTAACAGAATCTATCTATAGTAGATAATATAAAATGTGATTTTATTACCAGTTTCTATAATGATTTCCAATGTATAGAGGTTTATAGGTGTTTCGATATGTAGGTCACATGGTACATGAAATAGGTAGCTATACTTATATCTTCCATATACTTATGTCTCGTAACAATGACGATGTTGAGCCGTGTCGACAAATTGTGCTTAGCACCAGCTGATTCGCGTTTATTATATGACTTAAAAGGTTTCCCCTTCATGTTAAATGCGACTCTTTTTTATAGTGGTCAGTATCTAATGGACCATGTGGTAAACTGAAAACTATAAGTGTGTATAGTCACTACTACCGAGCTTTGATTATACCTATTGTTGCTACCGTGCATAGCACTTTCCCACGACTTTTTTTTATTCGCCATGTGGTTCGTCATGTTTTTTATCGTTTGTCTGAAAATATCTTTACTGGACCAAAAATTATTGGAGGAATAAGGAAATCTGTGAAAAGTAGTTATCATTGACGGAGTCCGTTTCTCTACCTGCTAGCGATTAAATGGATGCATTAAATTTAAATTAAATATTATGAAGGTTCATGTGTACAAAATCGTTCGTCTGTGAGTTCAGTGCGCCATATAATTTTCGGCGAAAATTGAATCACTCGGTCACTACATAATTTCCCGTTCAGGTACTGAAAAGTGGCTACCTACGAGTATATAAATATAGATACAGTTAATTGGATCCATTAAAATTCACTTCGCACTAATACCACCATATCGCCCATTAGACGAAAAATATACGTGTTTTTTACTTACATCCTTACAATTCTACATGGAAGTAATTATATTCCCGCACCGGAAATTCCACCCGCATTTCCGACACCGTGTACTGTGTTCATTAGCACAATACTCTATAGATCTTAGGCATTAGCACACCATGAAACATTTTCTAAAGTAACCATGACTTGAAGTTCACGAAAAATTACTTTTCGTGTTCCGAAGCAGTATTTGTTAGATTGGTAATTTTAAAATATTCTGAACGAAGTCTTTTTCTTATCCAGAGCAATGATGAGTTGAATCCAGAGCCAGCGGCAGAAGACACGGAACCAGCGCGTGGCAACTGGACTGGACGGTTCGACTTCTTATTGTCACTATTGGGATACAGCGTGGGCCTGGGCAACGTGTGGCGGTTCCCCTACCTATGCTATAACAATGGTGGAGGTAAAATAATGGTTGTAAAAAAAGTCGCTGTCCACCTCACGTAATTTAGTTTCATTTTTTTGGACTGCCCTATGTTTCGGAGCGTTCTGGATAAGGAGATAGTTCAAACATTTTCTGACGTTTTTATACAAAAAAAGTGTTAAACATTATACTTATATTGAAATACCCCACGAACCCTGTACTCTTGCATGCACAAACAGCGGTTTTCACACCAAAAATAGAAGTGGTCTCCTAGCAATTATTTTTGTGCAATGTAACTTAGTTTGATGTAAAGAATGCGTAGTTGACGGCTATGTGATGGGTCTTTTTACAGCCTGATAACACTTTGATCGTTAGTAAATCGTGGCGAGTCTTCAAATCGCGTTGCATTTCTTGTGGGATGAACGTACGTAATGAGAACGTGTTGACTCCTTGGTATTTACGGGGCGCTCTGCCGGTAGGACCGCTTCTTTATCTCTGGATTGCAGGTTCAGTATATTGCTTGATACCATGATCTTCTAAATTAATAAAAATGAGCATTTCATTTTTATTTCGTTGGTAAGCGCACACTTGAGCAGCTGCAGCAGCTGGATAGATTTGGCTATTTTTAAGGTTCCGTACCTCAAAAGGTAAAAAAGGAATCCTTATAGAGATCACTCTTTTGTCCGTCTGTCTATCCGTGTGTCACCACCGATTTTCTCAGGAACGGGTGAACCAAGGAAGTCCAAACTTATACCAGATACTGAGGTCTATAATCCCTATTAGGTGTATAAAAATCAAGGTCCTGAATTAACACGATAAAAAGATATGGGCAAATTTAGATTTTCGCGAAAACTTGTAAGTACCAAAATTTACCATAATTATCTTAAAACTTTTTTATTTTTCATAATTTTCCCTTTACTTGTGCTGTAAGACTTTGCTTTTAACCAACATTCACAATTCTAGGTCAACCGGAAGTACCCTAATAGATAGGTTTTGGGTCGAAAACCTATATGGTAGTTCCCGTTGACCTAGAATCACGAAATATGCCAAAAAGCAAGGTCTTACAGCACAAATAAAATATAAAAAAATAAAAGAAAATTAAAGGGTGTCCCCATTCATAGTTGACGCCAATTAAGATAGTCCTCTGAGTTGTATCAGCTCTCATACAATTTAGAGGACTAGTTTCTGGGCACAGAACTATTTAGGTACCTATACGTATGAAGCTCCTCACGGAACCCTCGGTGCGCGAGTCTGACTGGCTCTTGACCGTGTTTTTCTTTTAAAATCTTCGTAACTCTTAATAGTCCGGATAAGGTTTTTAGCGAAAGAGGAATTAAAAAAGTTGCCCGTAAAATTGGAAAATTCGAGAAAATTAAAGGTTCTTTTTTCTGTGGAATTTTTGTATGAACTATTGTTTGGACAGGACATACGTCTGTCGGGTCAGCTAGTACCTATGGTGGCTGTCTTCTGATGACAGAGATGATGTCCTAGGAACTATATAACCTATACTCACCTATGATGTCAGGAGAGCCGCTGTCGTACCACAACGAACTGCTATATTCCAGCCCAATCCTGATGATATTTATGCTGCTGAACCACTAATACGATGACCACTTCAAGTAAAGGCTATCCTGTGCCGTTACATATATTACAATTAATCTAAGACTAAGACACATTCGCTGACTGACGTTGAATCTGTCTGGCTAACAAGTGGCGGATAAGTTTAAAAATATATTTTGGTTCAAAGCTTGTTCATTTGTGAGAATGGGCATTTTTCTAGCAGTGAGATATACGCTGGTATATGTTAGGTGCACAATGGCATAACATATTTCTCTACTCAGTCTACCAATGACCAATTTCGATTATGACTCGATACTGTAATGCAATAACGGTAACTTTTTATTTCAGGTGCGTTTCTCATACCTTTTACTGTGATGTTGATAATCGCGGGATTGCCACTAATGTTCATGGAGTTATCGTTTGGCCAGTACGCCGCCCTGGGCCCTGTGGCCGTGTACAAAAAGTTCTCGCCACTCTTCCAAGGACTGGGTTACGGGATGGTGATAGTCTCCAGTATCGTGATGTTGTACTATAATCTAATCATAGCTTGGACTATATACTACATGGCTGTGTCATTCATGAGCATATTCTATCAACTTCCCTGGCAGAATTGTGATGCAGATTGGAGTACTGAACGTGAGTAATACTTCCTTGATAAAATAACCCTTCACCACAAGCATAGTTTACTTTTAAAGAGATTAATAAATATTTTGTACCTATACTACGATTCCATGATCAGAAGCTGATGTTAACATAATGTACAATGTGTGTATTTTTATTTCAGACTGCTATTCTTACGAGGAGGCAGACAGCTGTGATGCGATCAACGGAACTTACTATCTGAGAAAATGCTTCAATCAAACGTACGCTCAGTTGCACAATATCAACGCTTTAGCTGACGTAGCGCTTCGGCGACCTCCAGCGGAAGAATATTTCACGTGAGTACCTCCGCATTGTACAATAGAGCCCGTTGTATGGCTTTACACAAAACCTTATAATTTGCTTGCAGAAATCAAGTGCTGGGATTATCATCGGGTATAGAAGAAACGGGGCAAATCCGTTGGGGCATGGCTCTTTGTTTGTTAGCAGCTTGGCTCATCGTGTTTCTTTGCTTGTGTAAGGGCGTTCAGTCTTCGGGTAAGGTGAGTACAAATACATAATTATAGAAAAATTCAAACAGAGTGACTTTTAAGCGAACACTGCATGTGTTCAGGAGGCCAATTCTCGTACTTAAAAAACGTTCACATTCTAGTCGCAATCTGTCAAACTTGTTAAAAATGTTGGTAAATGGAATGAATTTTTCACAGATTGTGAATGAGATGCGAATGCGAACGTTCTTAAAAATTACGGGAATTGCCCCTCTGTTCCCACGGTCGTATCTACCATTAAATCGATGCTTTTACTAGTGTTATCTATGGCAGCTAGGCTATCCAGAGATTAATATATTTGTTGATTTTTTGTTACGAATTTATTCATTCATTTTAAAGAGCAAAAATGCAATAAATATTTTGAAAAAAAAAAAGTATTAGTAGTAGTTTTTTAGATCCCGTCTTAGGCACACGAAGTTTTTCAAAACACTTAGGTACCAGGAAATAAATAAATAAAACACAATGGGGTTTTTAAAATAAAATATTGAATAATGGATACAATTACTTTTTTATGTCAACACCATTAGTCAGTCAACAGTCTTACTCGTGATTTTTATCATGGAATAGAATACGTGGAGTATTCTTTATTATTTTAGACTAGCGATCAGCTTTTGTTTCGCACGGTTTTTACTATTCGAGAAAACATTGAGATTTCTTTATCGTGTGTTAGTCAAACATTTACATATTCATGTTTAAGGGTACGCTAGTCGGTCATTCTTCCATACAAACATAGTATTGTGATTACTGGTCTGTTTGACAGTGTACGTTTAAAACGAAATTCCCTAAATGGTGGTAGAATTAGCAAAAAAATATTGATTAGAAAGTTATGTCGAGCGTCGAAATTTTCATATTTCAACACTAGTTTTGGCGGGTCTTTGGCTTTGGTAAATAAATAACTTATGTAGTAAGAAAATGGCAAAATAGAAACCATAGAGGGATAGATAATTTATTCAATAAATCAAATAATTTTATTTTGAGTATGCACTCAAAATAAAATTATGAAAAATCTACTTTTTTCATAATATCTATACGTCCAAAGGTCATCGTCTATTTCACTAAATAAATAAATCTAGATAAATAAATAAAACGAAATAAATCAATAATTAGACTAATTAGCATGCATATTAGTAACACCCACCAACGAGTTCGAGCCGTCGACTAGTGTACCCTTAAGGGCGGGTTTCACCAATGAAACGGAACGCGATCAGCATTTCTAAAACGCGTCCAAGAACTGTCAGTGTAAAATATGCCATAACAATTTTGACACTTGTTCTTGAGCGTGGTTTAGATGTGCTGAACGCGTTCAATTTCATTGGTGAAATCCGCACTAAGACATGTCCGTTTCAACCGCTCGGCCAACTCATAAAATTTGATGAAACTTTGCCAGGAATTAGTGGTAATTTGTTACTATACACACCTCTTTTCCTGGATTTGTTGCAAAAAAAACTAAGACGCTATGACCAAAAATAGTTGGCCGCTAGAACCGCCACTTGCCGTAGTCATCGCCTGTGATTACACAGAAACTAAACAATGTAGATAGGCGAACGATGCATCAAAAGAAAGGTCTTAATTTGTTGTATTTGTTGCAAAAATAAAAAATATCAAAACGTAAAATAACAAAAAGTTATGCTATATTTAGTTTCCAGGTTAAGGATAGATAGGTATCTCAGCATAAATATCAAATTAATAGGGGCTAATGTGTATGGACAATTAGTTGCTAATTTGTTGCAGCGAATAAACAAGAAAAATACTAGAAAATAAGTTCAATAATTTGTTAAGAGTCGATTTTAGTTGGCCGCTCGGACGGCAATATGCCCAACATACAAGGGCGTTTATTTCGTTATTAAAAATAGGTTCAAGCTTAGTTAAAGTACTAATCGACAGGTAACGTAACCTAGTTTGGATAAATGTGGCGAAAATAACGGTGAAATTCAAATTTTAGGAGATATTCACTGAAATATAGTAGTAAGAAACTGTATTAGAGTAGGATGACCATGAATTTTCACAATGAAGAGTGACTAAATTGTGACTATTGGAATGATCGATAATCATATCTTAATGTTTTAGGGAGAGTGCTTACACTTTAATTCACACTTTAAGGTTTACAGAGATCTGCCTTTGTGTTGATTTTAAATAAAGTAATCGATTTGTGACTTTGACTTTTATAAAGTATGCTATAGGATGCCTTAAAGTGTAAGCACTTGCCCTAAAACATTAAGATATGAGATGACTATCGAACATTCCAATACGATTCAGACACACTTCATTGTGAAAATTCATGGTCACCCTACTCTAATACAGTTTCATACTACTATATTTCAGTGAATATCTCCTAAAATTTGAATTTCACCGTTATTTTCGCCACATTTATCCAAACAAGGTTACGTTACCTGTCGATTAGTACTTTAACTAAGCTTGAACCTATTTTTAATAACGAAATAAACGCCCTTGTATGTTGGGCATATTGCCGTCCGAGCGGCCAACTAAAATCGACTCTTAACAAATTATTGAACTTATTTTCTAGTATTTTTCTTGTTTATTCGCTGCAACAAATTAGCAACTAATTGTCCAAACACATTAGCCCCTATTAATTTGATATTTATGGTGAGATACCTACTGGAAACTAAATATAGCATAACTTTTTGTTATTTTACGTTTTGATATATTTTATTTTTGCAACAAATACAACAAATTAAGACCTTTCTTTTGATGCATCGTTCGCCTATCTGCATTGTTTAGTTTCTGTGTAATCACAGGCGATGACTACGGCAAGTGGCGGTTCTAGCGGCCAACTATTTTTGGTCATAGCGTCTTAGTTTTTTTTGCAACAAATTCAGGAAAAGAGGTGTGTATAGTAACAAATTACCACTAATTCCTGGCAAAGTTTCATCAAATTTTATGAGTTGGCCGAGCGGTTGAAACGGACATAAATATTCCACGACAAATTTTCTAAGCGATGGTGAGCATCAAAATCTATTGTGAATTTAAGAAGAATAACGATACGAAAAGCGAATTTAATCAAGAAAATACTCCAGAGTGCTAGGCATGTATTTATTTGTCACTGTTTACTGAAGTAAGCCAAAAATACATTCGAAAATGACTGAGTATTTTTGCTGTTCTTACACTGGATGAAATTTTCAAAAGTTACTTTGTATTTTTCCTTTGATTTTGATGGGATCAGGCTTTCGCTGCATTTTGCGTCTCAGTAACTAAGAATACCCGGTAGTAGGTATACAAACTAAATATTTTTGAAAATAAACTAGTTAGTAAAATATTTGTGAATCTTTTTTAATATTAATATTTTGTTTAGTGGCCTAAATATATTGCTCAAAACTTTCAAAAAATTATTACATGATCGTTCCCCCCTTATCCCTTAGGTTTATAGCGCAAAAAAAAATGATTTTAATAGAATTATTAGATGATGATGATTAGATTATGATGGTTTGCGACACTTACATAATTGCCGATTTTTTTTTGTACTTGCTTGCTTACTACGAAGTGGCCTTAGACCTATGTGGATTATTTTTTATCAAATAAAACATGATTCCATAGCAGAATTATATAGTGAGACAAGACTATCATTTACATGTATAGTTTAAGAGGTAGCGCAGGTTTAAGTACAATAAGGTTTTAGTGCGGCTAGCCAAATCGGTCCAAAGACTGCCAAGTGCCAAGTACAGTTTGGTTTGGAACCAGGCAAGGTCGCACAAGGCCGATAAAAAAAAAATTCTCTATTCTGCCGATAACAAATTGTTTCGCCTGCGATTCATCTAAGAGACTTCTACGAGTCGTCAGCGAGCCGCCTACGGGATGCTATGAAAGGCCTACGAGACGCTACGATAGGCCTACGAGTCAGCTACGAGACGGCTACGAGACGCCTACCAGTCATCTACGAGATGCCTACGAGACGCTACGAGAGGCCTACGAGTCGGCTACGAGACGGCTACGAGACGCCTACCAGTCATCTACGAGATGCCTACGAGACGCTACGAGAGGCCTACGAGTCAGCTACGAGACGGCTACGAGACGCCTACGACATGCTACGAAAGGCCTACGAGTCGTTTACGAGACGGCTACGATATGCTACGAGGCCTATGACTCATCTACTAGACTTCTATGACTCGTCTACGAGTTTCCTACGAGAGCATACAAGAGGCCAACGAGTTGTCTACGATACTTCTACGAGTCGCCTAAGAAACGCTTCCGAGAGGCTACGAGAGGCAATGCGAAGATATTGATCTCACTTGACTAAGAAAACACTTGATAATGTTGACTTGATGATTAGATTTATGACTCCTATAAACAAGTTTATTTAACTATATTCTATTTCTTTTCATTGTAGGTAGTATACTTCACTGCCCTTTTTCCGTATGTGGTGTTGGTGATTCTATTTTTCCGAGGCGTAACTCTACCAGGCGCATCGACCGGAATCCTTTTCTACTTGACACCAGACTTCAGCCAGCTTCTTAATGCTCAGGTATGGTATTATGAAAGATCAATAAAGCTGTACATATTTGTAAGGGAAATTATAAATTTAATACTCAATTAAACTTGCAGGTATGGGGAGACGCCGCTGTACAAATCTTTTTTGCGTTGAGTCCGGCATGGGGTGGTCTTATTACACTTTCGTCTTACAACAAGTTTTCTAACAACTGCTACATGTAAGTACTATTGCTTTTTGAAATTAGTTAAAGCTGACGTGACGTTAACGTTTTTGCATAAAAAAATTACGTCTCCTTTTCCCTTTGCAGAGATTCGCTGATCGTTGCCGTATCAAACATCTTAACATCCTTTTTCGCGGGTCTGGTAATATTTTCTGTAATAGGATTTTTGGCACACGAACTGGACGTCGAGGTGGACCGAGTAGTCGATCAAGGTGCTGGTCTTGCCTTCATCGTCTATCCTGAAGTAGTAACCAGACTACCCGTGGCACCACTTTGGTCTATACTATTCTTCGTCATGCTGTTAACGCTCGGACTCGACTCCCAGGTATAGTTCCTTTTATTTTTTCTACAATCCAGTTACTCGAAATTAGTTTTGTACTAATTGTTAACTAATATCTTACCTTTTTCAGTTTGCTCTCATGGAAACAGTTACAACAGCAATTTTGGATAAATTTCCCAATTTCCGTCAGAAGAAAGTTTGGGTTGTATTGACAGTCGCTGTATTTGGCTATCTGGGCGGACTTATTTTCACAACCAATGTAAGATTTCTGTTCACAAACGTTTCCTTAAAATGTTTCTTAGTGTCAAGTACTTTGATTCAATTAACTTTTTTTTTCAGAGTGGCATGTACTGGTTGCAGTTAATGGATAAATATGCCGCAAATTGGTCTGTCCTGATCATAGCTATCGGCGAATGCATTCTGATAGCGTGGATCTACGGTGCAGAGAAGTTCTGCGGAGACATTCAGCGAATGATAGGTCGTCAATCCAAACTGTGGGTATTCTTCTGGAGTGCTATGTGGCGACTCATTACGCCTGCTGCTTTAGTGGTACGTATTTTTAGATCAGTGTGGAAAAATTGTAAAGGCGTTACTACCTATTAGCTTAGAATAATTCTGCTGCTGCACCGGCTTGATTACTTGATGGTGTTCATCAACAGTTCATCCTGGTGTTCAACTGGATCGAGTACAAGCCGGCCTCGTATGGGACCTATGTGTACCCGATGTGGGCGGACGCCGTTGGGTGGATCCTGGGAGTACTGCCCGTAGTCGTGGTCGTACTGATGGCTATCGATCAGATCTGTAGCGGACCTGATGACCTCACCATTATGGAAGTATGATATGATGTTTACCTGAAATATTGTTCTGTAATAACTCGTATTATCCGCCATATTCTTAGATATATAGACGTACATACGTCACTCAGAACTCTTTCTTTAACAGTGATCTTGTTATAGTCTAAGAAGAGTCGACGATGTAGTGATGTACAGTCAAGGGTCATAAATTGTGAAGCACCGGAATGTTTATATTTGCCTGCACGCCAGGTCTGGGCCTATCTCTGTGTGTGTGAATGTTTCAATGCAGACAATAACACGCACACAGTATAACTACGAACGGGCGATGTTGGTTGGTCAGATGAATGTGTGGTTAACACTAAATAAAGTATACCTACTTATACTTGTTTTCCTATTTAAAAGCAATGCTTAAATTCAACATAATAGTTGAATGAAGCGATGGCAGGATCGCACGAGAAGGTCGGAATAATTGTGTGTGCATGAGAATGGCGAAGGTTCGAACCTCAGTGCGAGCTCTCGACTCTTTTTGTTTTATTTTGTTTTCGTGTCAGAGTTCAATTATTTGAATTTCATTAATTTACATTGACTATAGGTTACGGAAGGTAGAAATAAAGTAAATAGATTTATTAGGTAATTTAATAAAATAAAAAACACAGTTTTTCTTAGAAACATATATTTATGTTATTATTAGCTTTTAAAACATACACGTGTTAAGAACGATATAACAAACGTTGACAATAAATAAATTTATAATTTGTTTGTAAATAATTTTTGGTTGCTAATAATATTGGATGTTACCTATTGTTTATTGAGGTTATAGCTTAATTTATTCATTTTCTCAAGGAAAAGAAGATTGAAACTTAACCTCAATCCTGTAAACTTACAATTATTAACTAACTTATTTCTATTATGGCTATTAAACCCATACATTTTCTATAAGGTTTAGATCAGAGGATCGCGTTGGTCACGGATTAACTTTAACATGTAAATACTGACTAAACCCACTCACGAAGTCTCGAACAATACTTACTGGCACGATGAATCGGACAATTATCTTGAACAAAATAAAGTTCACCAATTTCATACACTGGATAAACATTGCGCACACTGTAGGTAGCATTATGTCGCTCAAAACCTCGACGTAGTTGGAGCTGTTGGGCCGCGTCGGTATAAATTCCAACTCACTCGGCCCTTGAGCACTAATCCACCCCCACATATTCACACTTATTCTTCCTGACTCCGTATTATTTATAATGTTATTGTCAGACCTCCGTGTATTGTCTCTGCGCCACAAATGAAGTCTTCCTTTTAGACACGATTTGAAAGTCTTCTCGTCAGTAAATATTGTAGTCTCCCAATCAAAGTCTAAATATTCCCGGGCAAAACGTAACCGTTCATCCTTATGCCTTTGCGTTAAAAAGTTGCGAATTCTTCAGCAAATCTTCTTGTTGGTATAACACCATTCGTTTAAGATTCACCACCCATAAAGCGTCGCTGAGTCACTTACACGGCTCTTCAGACTTCCCTCTTCCTCAAATCTTTTCACCCAACGTCTCACAGTGTTTCTCTAAAAATAAATAAATCCTTATTACTCATTTTGAACCACCACTTAAGAGATTAACAAATAGAATCAATCACAACAAAATAACTTACACATAAGTAAACCGCTTTCATTGGATATTTCAGATAAAAATTAAACCCATTGATGCAAGGCTACAATATTCGCCCTGGCTTCATCATTTATATTTAATTGCATTTTGAATAAAATCTTTAAACTAAAAACACTAATAGCAATAACACAAACGCCCGTAACTAAGTTCACCATATAACAACGTCATACGAATTAATTACAGCCAGTAAATAAGTTTTGTTTCAAATCTACCCTCAATTTTTATGTTATTTATGTTGACTAGTTTAAAATTTTGTATTAATGATACTTACTCATTCCTCGACATTCGCTGTCTTCTTCTAATTGCTATAATCAGAAAAAGACAACGGGGCGTGATAAGCCTACGAACTAAGGAAAACTGTTACCTATATACCGCGCTCTTTCTATTTGGTTCATGATGAGAGAGTGCAATACGGGTGTGTATGTGTATGTGTGGAATGCCTTATTAGAAGAAGGTCTCAAGTGCGACGAGTTACGATGGGATAACTTTGTAAAACTGGTAATGCACTAATGACCCATACTGTACATGGTATCTTTGGAAAATTACATGAAGACATTTCATGTAATTGAAATGAAAATTGAAGTACATTAATGAATGTTGCAGAAAGCTCGGGCGCTGTCGCGTCCGACGGAGGAGTGGGGCCCGTCGGCGTCGGCGGTGATGATGCACGAGTCCGAGTTATCGCCGCCGGTGCTGCTGCTTCACGGCCGCCCTGTGCTGCGCGAGCGCGGCGCTTGACCCCCGCACACGCATCCGCTCGTTGCTATGCGGAAGGTAATTATTTCATTAAAATCCTAGTATTACTCCATCATCAGACTCATTCTATTATTCTATGGTCATTTCTATTATCAGACTGGCCTAAAATCGGGTGACTATGAATGTGGACTTCTCAGCGAATTATCTAGCACAAGTAAAGATGCTGCGTTGTTAGAAATCCAGGGTGATTTAGTTCGGCCAATAGAAAAAATTGTTTTCGTTTCAGAAAAACATTCTATACACACGTACATTTCATATTCTGTACCACAACTGTCACCCAAACGTTTCGATGCTGGAAAACCTTTCCCAGCAACTAAACATTTGGGTGTCATATAAACTCTAAAGTACCTACTTTAGAGTTTTAAATGTTTCACAGACATCACAAGATGGCGGAGACTCAACTTCTATTACCAGTGGAATTGAGAACGACATTAAAAAACCTGGAGCAATAATAAAAAACAAAAGAACTTCTATCAAGCGGAAAGTTCAGAATTTCAGCCTCGAATCTGACGATGCGGTAATAGAACCTCTCTTGCAGAAAGATAAAGAAAAGACCGAAACCACAAAACAAAGTGCCAAATTTAACTTGTTGTCAAAAACAAAGACTGAACCTACCAGTGAAAAAGGAACCGATACAGACAAATTAATATCGGATGACAAATTGCAGAACGCAGCTCTGTCTAATGCTTCTGTTGTCATGGAAAGAGGTTTACCTACTCCTAACGTGAAAGAAAATTCAATTTCTAAATTAACAAGTGCAAACGCTCCTTTACACAATCATATGAATACTAATGTTTTCAGCAATCATGAGGGTTTAAAAACTTTTGTCGCTCCCAAAAGTCAAATTCTCGTCGAAATTGATGGATCTAAGCACGTTGGATATAATCCAAGTCCATTGATATTTACAACAGCAAAAATACACACTGATGGTAAAACAAAACACATGGAACCAGTTCAAATGACTCCCGTACCAATATTATCAACCATAGAAGTATGTGTTTTGAAAAGCGGAATTAATGCAGGCGAAACTTCTGGCCATGTCACTTCCAATATCAGTGCAGTGTATATTCCTGAGAGTAACAAAAATATCACAGAACAAGATCCGAACCTACCTTTCAAAACTGTTAACAATACACCGACGCCACAAAACAAAGTCACTGAAACAAAAAATCAGATGCCTACTGATAAACCCGATGTCAAAAGCATTAAATTTGATAAAAGTTCTGTAGCGTCTTCTTCCAAAAATACAAAATTAATTCAATCTAATTTTTCTCCAACCAGCGTTAAAGACGGTGAAAATAAATCCATTGATAAAGAAAATAAAATTGAAAAAGAAGAATATCATATAAAAACTCATACATCGCAACCTATAACATTAGAAAAAAGCAAAACTATAGTTCCACAGGAGGCCAAATCTGAAGCAGCATCGTTCACTACCACAAAAGTGGCAAATCCAATCAAAGAGAGTGAAATATTTAATCCAGCAGTCATAACCAAAAAGGATACGACGGACGCATTTCAATATCCAGAAAACAAAACTGAGTTGAACAAGACTTTTAAGCCAGACAGCATAGATTTGCAAAGAACGAAACCATCCGATAATGTAAATAGTTCGGATAAAACCAGTAAGGATAAAACAAATGACACCACTAACATCTCCTTTAGTAGCAGACAATTGCATTGTCAAAACATTGTATTAGATAAAGACGATCCTATATCAAATTTAAAACCAAGTATAGTTTCACCTCCTATAACGAATGATTCCAAAGGCTTTAATAAGTCTAGTGACTTTCAAAAACCTTCTACGATTGAAATAAATACTTTAAGTGATAACACCAAGTTGCCAAAATCTAGTGCCAATATCATACCAATTACTAGTGTAACTTCAGTGTCAAAAAATATCAGTGAGACTGAAAATAAAACATATGCTTCCACAACTACTGTTGCAGCTTTAAACAAGAAACCTTCTCCCATAACTAGCAACGCCGCTATTAACCAAACAGCTGCCGTTAAAAACCATTCACCTGCCGCTATAACTACAAGTGCGTCTGTAAAAAAACCATCTTTCCCAACAATTTCGTCTGCCAACAAAACTTTTGATCCAACAACAACCACTTCAAATGCCAAGAATATGTGTGCAGCCACTAACAAGGTAGATGTTCCTATAACTTCAGCTACTGCTATACAAAGCACATCTTCTTCTTCTATCACTAATGTTGCAGCTGTCAATAAATCATTTGTGCCAATAAGTACCCCTATACTTGCTAACAAGACATCTGCTTCAATAACTAATATTGTGGCTCCTAATAAAGTATCTGTTCCATCCACTTCTACTACTACATTTGGCAACAAGATATCTTCTCCATCGAGTAGTTTTGAAACTGGCAAGAAAGTACCTTCTACTTCAACCACTGCTGCAGCTGATTACAAGACATCCACTCCATCAACTACTACTGCAGCTAGCAACAAGATATCTGCTCATTCACCTTTTACTACGACTGGTAGTAAATTATCCAAACCAATAACTACGACTGCGGCAACAAGCAAAATAACTGCTACAACAACTACTACATCTGCTAGCAAAATATTTTCTCCATCAATTACTACTACAATTGGCAACAAGACATCTTCTCCATCCACTAGTATTGCAGCTGGTAATAAAATACCTTCTACTTCAACTACTAATGCAACGGGCAACAAAATATCTGCTCTATCAAGCACTCCTACTGTTGGCAACAAGATATCTGCTCCAACGACTACTTATGAAGCTGACAATAAAATATCTTCTTTATCAACAACTACAACTGCAGCAACAAACAAGATTTCTGGTCCCGTAATTACTACAACTGCTATTAAAATGCCATCTGGTTCTACAACTACCACTACGGGAGTCGATAAAATAACTACATCGAATTCTAATTCATCAAGCAAACCTACAACAAGTTCATCCAGTACTTCACTGTCATTTTCAAATACACCAATAACAAAGCCAGCCATTTCTACCACAGCTTCAAAGCCTTTAAATACAGAAAAATATTCTAGTAATGCATCAACACAGAGAAATATCAAATCCGGAACTGCAAATGAAACCTCTACAACTAAATCACGAGTAACAAGTACATTAAATACCAAGCCTACAAGTTTAACTACCACTACGAAACCAGCAAAAGTTACTACAGTGTTCACTCCTACTACTACTTCTCAACAGACAACAGTAGTCAAGTCACCAACAGTAACGACAGTAAAGTCTGCACCAACTAAAACAATACCACAACCAGCTAAAAACAAATCAACAGAAATTACTCCAAAGAGTTCAACAAGCAACGAAAAACCCTTAACAGCCAAAAGTAACTCCACATCAATAAGTTCAGTACCTACCAGTGGATTGTCAAATATCACTTCGACTTCTGCAACTTTAGCTTCCTCTGGAGCATCATCGGCGCCGACAGAAGTTAATAAGCAAAGTGACTCCAAATCTAAAGTAATAAGTAATGGCAGCAAAAGTTTTAAAGCTTAACAGTTGTTACGATTTGGGTTTTTAGGAGATAAACAAGTCGCTCAATCCATAGTTGTAATGATAATAATTAATTTATAAAACGAACTATTTCAACATATATCACAAGTTAAGATGTACAATCTAGTCATCAAGATGCTTGTATCCTAGGTTGCACAAGTCACTTTTTCTTATGAGATAGAAAATTCCTTATTCCTCGCTCAGCGTAGTGGAATAGTTTCGTTATAAATAGCTGTAAATACCTATGTTAGTACATTTTGTGAACTGAATGGTCAATGTGTCTAATCTTCTGTATGTATGGAATCATACTTATTAATATTATAATAGGTACTTAGTTTAAAGATGCGTGTTGGAGTAGAAATATTAGTAATGGTTCACCTATGTAACTCATGTTATTTGCTCATAGTAAATATATAAAAGGAATTGAAAAAATATTTAGTAAACTGTTAATTATATGTTGGATAAATAGTTACTTTAATCCTTAATGTTTTAACCAGAATAATTATTCCAAGTGCCATTTTAAAGCTTGTGCGAAAAACATGCATAGCAATATTACCGACTAGTGATCACAACATGGAATGTTAAACTTCGACGGACATACGGATGGTAGGCTAGTGGTGCTAAGAAAGACATATTTTTCATAGACAATATTATTATTATATTTTCTATACCATTTAGAGATGATTACCTAGTTTCATCTCACAGTGTCAATTTATATCATTATTAAATTGATGTGTATCAATCATTGAAATACAAAAATGAAGTACTTAAATAAAAATATATGTACCTATTTATAGGTGTTCTGTAAATTTATTTATCAATGACGAGAGAAAATGATAAAATCACAGGGTAGAAACTGATAATACGAGAATTATTTAATATTAGCAATCTAAAATTCATACGTTTAATACAATTTTTTTTAGAAAAAGGGGCGAATAATATTAGTTAAAATATTTATTAATTACAATAATGTTATCCATAATTTTAAAGTGATGTTGTCACGGATCGAATTAAAGATCGAGTGGTTATATTTAGATAATTCTCAGGTGCTGTTCAGGTTTTTGAGTTTTGCCCGATATATGGCAACAATTTCAGCACCTTGTCGTTTCAAAATTAATTTTACAAACTGTGGGTGTCAAGCATCTCTGGCTTGGCTTCGAACATGAAGTTCGTCGGTCGCTTCGGTAAGAATTAGAGTTCAAACATATTAAAATAAACCTGTCAAAAACAATAGAAAGAGCGGCCAATAAAAAACACGGGTAAAACTTATGATCAAAAAGTAATCTAGATCTTAGAATATGGTATACCTTTTGCATGTAATGCATTTCAATAACATTCTACACAAGACATTCAATATAAAGGATGCACAAAATAGAGTTTTTATAGAACATATTTATATTTATTGGCGAGAGAGAAAACTTTAGTTAATGTAGTGCAAGTTTGTATTTGCTCAGCCGTAAGTCCAAATTTTGTTGATTACAATGCTCATCACCAGTGAGAGAAATAACAATAGTCAGAAACATCAAAGTTCCAGTACAATTTAATATAAAGTAGATCGTCCAATTAACAATGGATTCCGTCTATATTTGCACAAACATTTTCTTTTTCTGTATGCCAATATTACATAAGCCTCCAATAAGATTGTGCAGTGGATATGATTGTAAATGTCATTACTATGCGAGCCAACTAAGAATAGGACTGTCAAGACGCCATTTTGTTGCCATTTTGACAGTTTTGCAGTACTTTATCTGTCAGGAACGGTCAGGAAAGTACTGCTATCGTGTGAAGTTGGCAACAAGCGCGATCCCATTCTTAGTTGGCACGCATAGTACATAATAATCTGTTGTTATTGTATGACGATGCATGCGCAATGAAAGTTTACCGAGTCGTAGGTATTTTCTCATTTTCAGGTGCTTAATTTTTAAAGCCTGATCAGCAAATCTGTTGCCAAATCCCATGTAAGCTATTGTGATCAGTTGATCAAAACAAAACTAGCTAATTAAATTGAGAATCAGTCTTAGGAAATTAAAATGTTTCGTTGCGCCTGTGTCCATCCTCATCTACATTTAGATTGGTTACATCTCCGATTCTTATTTATCATAATATAATAGTAGAACAATTTCGTTTTTTTTGACATTATTTATTTATATTATGCCCAGCGAATTTTCCTGAACACAGTTTTATGAAAACTATTATCCTTCGCCACTAAGGCTTACAAATGTTAGCGTTCATTTTCTGCCCTCTGTTTGTACCAGATCTATTAGGTATCCAAATCTAATCGAATTATCAGTCATACATAAATTGTTTGTCGGATTGTTCTACACTAATCTAAAATGTATGTTCTATTAGTTATGAAAAGCTACATTTATAATGTTAGAGAAATACGTGGCCAATAAATGAATGAAACTCAACTTTCTTGAAATTCTGGACTTGAATTCAATTGGATCTATGTGAATATGATGAAAATGTTGAAAATTCATTAACTTTCAAAATCGTATTCATAAATAATTGTACTTAAATGTTAACGAAAACTTTTTTGATCGCCTGATGAACTGAACTCATTGACTGATTTTGTCAGATCTGATTTTGGTACCCAATGGTAAAATGTTCGCAATCACTAATGTGATTGCGACCATTTTGGTAAACCTGAGTGGGCAAACAGAACATCAGAATAAAATTGAAGCAAAAGGCTCAATCATTGTATTTGTTTTTAATAAATCGATACTCTTGTTATTATAACATTAGTAAAGTGTTTTAGGAATGAAATGAATGTACCTATAGAAATAAAGAACGTGTTTGCCTCTAGTAAAACTTCAGACAATCAAGATGAGTTAAAACTCTACTTCAGGAAAGGGTTAAAAAAATATGCAGTCATGTCTTGGTTGGCCACTTTTGTCTTATGTTAAAATAAATAGAGTTATCACTCTTGAAGTATTTCAAGCAGTTAATTTTGGACTAAAACATAGCACCGGTACTCTAATCTAAGAAATAGTCTAGTTGCAGAAAATAACTGATATTCGAAAAATGTTCCTGTTTTAAAGTGGAACAGATATATTGTTTAAAAAGAATTCTCTTTTTACGTACCTACATACATAAGGTACAATAATTCAGACAGAATAACATAGTAGGTAGGAGTAACCCGAGTAAGGATTTTTTGCTAACTCCAAATCACAGTGAAATAATGTTGCTTGCAAATATACCTATGTGTGAAATAATGATACTGTTGAACAAAAGTACCGATTTTGTGATTGAGTATTCCGAGACAACATTATTACCCACCTAACAGTTTTGATAAATAAAATATTGTAGTTCAATATTAGCACCACCTAATAAAATAAACTGAAACAAAACTTTAATAAACTGCTACGAATAGTTAGCCCTCGTTCCCACGGACGTAATAAAATCGCGGCGGGATAAAATCGCCCAGCGTGATTTTTCCCCGCCTTCAACAGAGTGTTCGAACGAGCGTGAAAAAATCACTTGGAATTAAATCTGCGAGCAGTGCGGACGTACGATGGGTTCCGCAAAATCAGTAGCGGTAGCTAGCTAGGAGGCCAGAAAACCGCAAAAAAAAATTTGGATGCATCGCTTGAATCATCATAATCATCATTTCAGCCGAAAGACGTCCACTGCTGGACATAGGCCTCCCCCAAGCACCGGCACTTCGAGCAATTCTGTGCTTCCCGTATCTAGTGGTTTCCTGCGGCCTTCACAAGGTCATCGGTCCAGCCTTTGAATAATGAACTATATTTAAAAAGCCATTTTTTTAAGCCATACAATTATTTGGAAATAATATCCTGAAAATTATAATAAATAGCATGTTTCTTCTACTGTTTTTTATCAAATTAAACCCGTTTAATACCTACTTACTTTCTTTATGATAAACTCCACCTAAATACCTACTTATGCCCAGAACTGACTGATTATTCCAATGTTTTATTACCGCCTTGAGCATGCGACATGTCCGCACTCTACGAGCCGGCGTGCCGTACTGACCAACGCGCGCGATTTTTACGCGTCCGTGGGAACAGAAATACAGAACTTCGTATGTCGCACTCATTCAACGCTCAACGCCGAGCGTTGAAAATCGAACACTGCGCGATTTAAAATCTCGGCGTGGAAAAATCGCGGCCGTGTGAACAGATGTACCGCTTTGCATTTGTTCCATTCCAAGCGCGCCACGCGATTTTATCACGCGCGTGGTTTTCGCGTCCGTGGGAACGAGGGCTTACTGATCTAATGATGTTTATTTTCAGAGTTGTCGAATAAATGATATGTCATGTGATAGTTCATTTCTTCGCATTTTATACGTTCAATCCCTAACAAGTTTTAATTTATAAAAATGTTTGCTATGTTTACTAAAAGTTTAATCTTTCTTCTTGTAATTGTTGATATTGCGTAAACAATTCTTTTTAGGAACTCTGCGTGTAATATCTACCTAAATGTTGTACTTACCACCATTCTGCACAAAATCGTTATGTTGCACCTAATCTTACAAACTTAATAAATAACCATCTCATGTAAGTAGAATATTTTGTTAAGTAATTAGTGATTAGATGAGTTAGGAAAACGTTCACTACGATTTTACCCTTAACCTGTAAACTTGCAAGTAGCAACATATTTGATTTATATCTACGTCTCTGTATGTTAAATATTTATTGGAGAACGATATTGTATTCTAAAAATAATAATTTATTAGACAACAATGAGTAATGGTTCGTTAGTAGATGCTTTGGAAGTAAGGGTTCTTTGCACTGTTGAGGAGTATTTAAATTCAATTATTAAAGAATGATTGTGTAAGTAGGTACCTTAACTTAAACTCTATAGATATCAAGTTGGTAGATTAGATTTGTCGTTAGATACTTTACTCAAATTGTAGGTTTATAGTATTTAAGAGAATAATATTGTATTTAAATTAAGTTGTTATAATTTTTTAGATAAGTTTATTTTGATAACTATCATGTTTTATCCCGTAGGCACCGAATTTATAAATGAACCTTCCTGAAATTTGTATGGTTATTGGAAATGTAGTTCACCTATTTGTTTTTGAATAGGTACCTACCCGTTTAGTTGTCAAACATACATAGGGTTGTTGTACTCGTACTAGGTTCACATTATCGTGTAGAGGCGGG
Source organism: Conistra vaccinii (assembly GCA_948150665.1). Classification (NCBI taxonomy): domain Eukaryota; kingdom Metazoa; phylum Arthropoda; class Insecta; order Lepidoptera; family Noctuidae; genus Conistra; species Conistra vaccinii. The sequence continues at coordinate 13,466,935 of OX411324.1, read as the reverse complement.
CCGCGGCCAGGCCGGGCCGTAGGGTGGCGTGTTGCGGCGCGCGGCGGGAAGCACGGTGACGAACGATACAGATACTACTCACCGATACAGGGCAATATGGATATTGTGTATTTCCAAAATACGTATGTTTCTACGTGACAATTAAACGCCTAAATTGATTAGCATATTGTTGTTGAACTTGATGTATTTTAGAGAATTATTGATCAAATCGATGTTATATAGATGTTTATTGTAAATATTAGCTTTAATTAAAGCCAAAGAAGTATGGAATGGTCTAGAGTGTTATAGAAGGCTGTATTTTTGGGTGATATTTTAGAAGGAAGGCATCATATCTTTCATAACATTATATAAAATAACACAATATACCTAATAATAACAGATATGAGGTGGAGGCGGACGGACATAGAAAAGGTAATGATGTGATAAATGCAAATGGATTTTAGTTTTAGTGTTGTTGTGCTATTAATAAAATATGTTCAAATGTGGTTATTTGCTGTTTTCTTTTGAAATACATAACCTGCCTACAAGTATTAACAAAAACGTTGATTGCATAGAAAATACAGGATTTTATGCGACGAATGCGCTGCGCCTACGCCGCTACACCGCGCCTACGCTTCATCGATCAGTTCGAATGGGGTTGATGCATGTGAATAGGTATTCTGAGGATATACTTAAAAATATATAAACTACTTTCCTACTTTTACTACACCTACATAAAATCACGACCAGTGTCCCGGCGAACTGAGCAGAATTTTAATAAGGATCGAAACTTGCTTTATCGACCAATACTTGGTAACCGCGTTTGGGTACGAGGTTTAAAAAAATAAAGCCCTACAACAAAATAATATGAAGCGTGCAGTAATTGATCAGATAGGTACAGTATACCTAATATCCATAAACTGGTTATACTTTCAATTAGTGCAATGTCGAATGAATAAAGCAGTTCATGACAATAATGTGCTTTAGTTTTTATACTTTTTGGCTTTTTTTCAATACTTCCAGATCTAGGCAACGTAGGCAACCTCAACAAAACTAGTTTCCAAAACTTTTGATGTTGGTAAATTTACATCAAATGATACTCGTATCAACTCTAAACTGTTTGTCCCGATATCTACTTTATTGTTAGTAGTACTAGTAGTAATACATCGGGGACACGCAGTTAGGCTCTGCGACACGCGTAACATGAGTTATTAGCTTCGATTTGAGCAGCTACGCAAAGGCTTTTATCGTGGTGACGTCGAACTTTCTTTAACTGCTTTTATTTTTACTGACATTTGTGTCGGTGAGCCGTCGAGAGCGCACGCCGCGGACGCTCCGCTCCCTCTCTCCGCAGCTCCACAGTGTACAAGTCGTCGCCAGCGCGGCTGCCTCGCCAGCCACTGACGTTGCCGCCATAAACCAACCGTGAAAACATTTTAAACCGTAAAATCTTCTCAACAAGTTTCGTGTGTAATATTTTGTTAAACAGTGAGCCAGTGAAGTAAATTCTGTACAATCAAGTGAAATGAAACTGAGCGATGCGATAATGTTTCGTTGTTTTAATTTGATCCGAGGTGAAACACTGATGAATTAAACTCCGTTCCGTACACAGGTGAGTTACCAATCAGTTTTTTTTAACTATCAGTTAAATAATTGGTTACCGTTATGTCAAATGGGGGTACATTGTCGTTATTTTTATTTAAATAAGGATCATCTTGAGTACCTTGATGAGATAAACAAAATATTATTGATAAAACTGTCAATCTCCATAATGTTTTTGGTATAACACTCTCAATCATCGTGTTATACACTTTATGACCTTGGTCATCCCGTGCTCTGATATCAAACTACTTGATCAATAAAATTGTCGAGATTAACAATTTAAAACAATGGTTTTCGTCAAACTGTATATCACGTAGAATTTATTATGTTCGTGAAGTCAAAAAAACGGTTTATGATGCATCAAAATAGTTACAGTTATAGTTGAGTGTAACGAGTTTTTCAAGATAATTCTAATTGATAACTATGTAGTTTGACATCCTGGTTGGGTATTCTCTCCCACTTACCAAACGGGCTAATAAACTTATACCGTTATTAGATAATAACATAAAAATCTCTTTTGTTCACCTCAGAAACCTAAAGATATCGAAATTCTATTTATATATCTTGGAATCCAGTATATTTATTTGAATACAAATGTATAGGTATGTGTGCATAAAGATTGCGGTATTTTGTGATTTAGTGATAGATCTATGACGTAGATTAGCAACTAACCTGTTGAAATAGAAAAATCAATTAGCATTTGATAAAAGATACTGATCGATAGGTGGGTACTTGGGTAGGTACAGTGAGTCAGTGAAGTTATTTGTAATTTCAGTGTCCAATCTATCTGTGCGCCTGGTTTGAAATGTAAGAAACTTGTTTGAGTTGGTACTGCACCGGGCCTATTCTGCAGCCTGCATTCCTGGGAATAACAAAAGATTTTACCTTCGATAATGTAAAACAGAGCAAAACGCAAACATAAATTAATATTCTATAAATGGAATGGTATAGTATCATAAATAGTGGTCGGCAATGAGGTGTGTTAACAATTATAAATATTCATTTAGAAAAGATGCCGAGCATCTTGTATGGAGCGTGTGAACTGAAACCTCGGCGGCGGCGCAGCGTCGTCTAGTCCGTCAGCTCACTTTCCATCCATTCATGGCGTCTCCAACTTTTTCCAACGATTTCTTTCACCCTTCTCTGTTCAGTTGGATTTCCAGCTTTCTTCTTTGTTTGCGTCGTTCACTCAGCATGTGCGATATTAGATAGTTGATTCATTGGAAAAAAACGATTTGCCATACAGTGTTAGGTTAGTACATACCACTGTATGCCATGCAAATGATTGTATAATGTTATAACCCCTGATAAAACATAGGTATATGATGTCTTATCAGAGGTATAAATAGAAAAATTACTATGTGTAAAAGCTATATACTTACTTTAATTAAAAAACCTTACTGGTTTAACAGGTAACAACTAAGATTGTCGTACATCTCATTCAAAGATAATATTCAAAATGATATGGCCCGAGGGTCAAGTAGCCTTTTATTTTTACCCACAACGAGGAATCTCTTGGCCTGCATCTGACCTGATGGTAAGTGATGATCAGGTCGTAGGTGGAAGCGAGCTTCCCCCGGAATCCTCAACCACAGAGGAGCTCACTACGTCATAATGTAATATAATTACATGCATACTATATTACTTTTCAAATCTTCAAGCAGGATAGGTACCAGAGAGCCATTTATAGAATGAAGATGAACCCAATGCTAGAGGTGGCAACAAGATGAATTGCATTGTGTAATATTGCACGTTGCGGTGTGCGTTCCATACTGGCATCGATGATCTTTCCTACATGGGTTATGTATGTTACGTAGTCCGTAGCACATGAGGAAAGAAACGGAACAGAGAGTTAAATTCATACAACCGCGCTATGATAGGTACACTACTACAAGCATGATGCGCGTGTGTGCGTGAAACTGGCGCTTCGTTCGCTCTGCTTAAACGCTTGCTACACGGTCGCCAACCGTGTCCCCGACAGAGGTGACCTTGGTTGGCGACCGGCAAGGAAATCCAGTGATCGAATACTTATGTTGAAAAAAAAACGCGTATACCCTCCTGTGGTTGGCACCAAAATAAGTATTAATTTTGTAGAAAGCTTACCCTCTGTCCGTTTCTTTATTACTTTGTGGTCCGTAAATTACAGCGTCAGTCACATTATTGGACTATATACATCTCTACATTGTTTAGGAGATGAACCGGTCAATCGAGTGCTCCTGGATTGATCAGTAGCCACTTGTGTGTCTATGCGAAGTATCGGCCGGAATAATCGGTCAGGCATGCGGCCCAGAGGTCGGAGGCGGTTAATTGGCGAAGAGTCGCCACGGCCGGTTTGTCCGCCAGGCGTTGTTTTACGGCATTCCTAGTCTTGTAAGCGAGCTGCGCTACACTCCAACACCATTGCAAATTCTGTTAAGTGGCACATCCTTTTCTTTGTTAGAAAATATTTAGTTTTAAGAATATTGACCGCATCGGTCACCTTTGTAGACAAACAAGTCGTTTTTTGCTTGTTCCTGTGCTTTTATTGAAGCGAGGGTGTAATACAATACAGTTGCGTGTAAGCTGTATATCGTGAGGCTTCCCGGTTTAGCCGGAAATTAAGAATTCCCTCGCCCCGAGCATGCACCGACTCCCCAAAAGTTTCGGTTGTGTTTCCTAGCAATATCGATCCGTTATATTTTGATATTCAGGAAAGGTATGAATGTGACTCAAGTTACATCAATATCGACTGTGAAGTTTTGATAATCTATTGATTTATAGAGATAAGTATTATCTAGCGTTTTATTTTTGCGAACGATCGGAGCCATGGTCACGTTAAACTCGTTTGCTCTCAAGGATAAATCCGTAATAAAGGCAGATTATCCGTGATCTTATAATGCTTACGTGGATTTGGTCGGCCATTGATCTCGAGCTGTTGGAAAAAACGGGGAACAGTTGTCGGCCGGGGCGGCGGGGATTCACGGTTGAGCGCCCTCGCCACCTGCGTCACTCTGCCACCCGCACCATGACTTACCTAGCCCGCTAGCCGATAGTGCGCACACGCTACACTTACTCTATTTCACTGTTACAACTGTACAACAATGCTATCTACGAAATTAAACAAACGCCATACGAAGTCACGAACACTATTGTTAACATATTGCATAATGTTACTATTTCAATTAGGGTTGAGGAATAAGTTCGCTGTTGTGGCTCACTTTCAATGATTTATGACAAAGCATTATCTTTATACATTAGAAGATGTTGAATAATCATTAAAGTAACGTGCATTGTCACTGCATCCAACTCATGAGAAATAAACAATAAACATTTTCGGCTGAATGACATCAATTAAAGGCATTCTTCCTGAATAGGTCAGTTAAAAGAGTTCCGTATAGAAGGTAACGTGGATAAAACATTTTGTGGCAAGTGTACCTTTATGCAATTCTATTAAACTTTCACTTGCACGATTCTGTCATATTGTTGAATAGTTCGCTCTGTCAGTTGGAGTCGAGGGAGACGGTGCTATATTTTTGCTACCATACGCTTACTTAATTAGGCACCGAAAGCGTTTTAGATCTTACATTATCGAATCATTTGCATAATATTTCTCGTTGGGTCCGTTCCATTCGATCAACAAAACCTTTTGATTGCTGTTTGAATAGAGATTACTAATTTGGCGGCTTGACAAAGTTGTTTTTACTAATGACTTTCGCTCGCGACTCTATCCGCATAAGTAGGCTGAGTTTTTTCTTTAAACTTTCTGATCTTTTTCGAAAACCGTTTAGTTCGATTCTACAATTTTCAACGCTTAACAGTAGGTGCCTATATAACAATAAAATAGATAAAGATAAGGCAGCTAAGGTGTTTCTTATAATCCTAAAACTGGGCTAATATTATGAGAAAATCTAGAATCTATCTAGAAAATCTATATAGACATAAATCTATCAATTTCTGTCCCCTCAAGATAAGAACAAGCCCGACAAGCCGGGTCTTGGCACAATTTGCGAACGGATGTTGAACTCGACTAAGAACATCAAGACTCGCTAATAAGCCACAATATAACGGAGAAAACTAGGTATAATATGTGTGCTAGCCGAACAATTTGCTTTTTATGCATAGGACAAGGTAATTAAGGCTAATATCACTTGTGTCGCAGTGTCAATGAGTGTGGCGAACATTTGCACCGGAGCAAGTTGCCGGAGGCTGCGCGGGCTCAGGTCATTGTACCGCTCGCCCGAGGAGGCTGCACTCGCCCCTTGCCCCCCTCCCACCGTGACACCCGTAAACCCGCATCCTTTATATAACTCATACAAATAACAAGGACAAAGACTATTCCCTCAGTGAAATAACAGAACGATTAGCTTCTAAAAGACCTTTGACAGTATCTAACAAGATAGAAAGAAACATCTCATCACGGCTATCATTATTTTATAAAATATTTGTAGAACGTTTTCGGCAAAATATTAAATGATGGGGGGAAAAAAACCCGTTCTAAGCTAGAACGGGGTGATGTTGTAACCTCCCATAACGAAAACAACATGCGTGAACAAAGAAGAAACTGACATGGTTGGATATACGAGAGATCCACTGGCATCTGTGGAACTCTCAGACACAGGCAGTGAGATGGGTTATGGGCCATAACCTACATCACTGCTTGTTCTTCTTTTCCTTTTCTTGCAAGTTCATATGATTACATCTAAGTCTCCTGATTTTTACAATATCATAATCTTTAGGGAATTAAGCCTCACCACAACAGCTTGATGACTTAAAGTTGGTGATATTGCCGAGACATAGGTAACAAGCCACACCAATTGCTAAATGGCCTCCAAATCCACCAGTCTAACTAATATTTTGCACCTTAGAACACTTGTGAACTTGCTTTCCAATTACTGCACTGTCAATTTGGCCTTTCAACCGAATCTGGAATTGTAGGAAACAGTTACATCGTTCTCATTGTGTACACAATTTGTTAGAGCAGCAATTTTTCAAAATACCTGTTTATGCTTTGTTACGACTTTGACGTACAAAATATAATACAATTTGACCTTTGCTAAGCTGTATTGTTGTGTGATAATGTCAAGGGAAATACCGGAGATCGTTTCTTAATGCCCTTAGCTAAGGATGGGATTGGTGAAATCCGTTTTAGTACAATTTGTAGGTACGGCTAGAAGTTAAACTGTTTGTAATGTTGTATGATTAATCGAAGACTAACTATGTAGAGACACAGAAAAATTCTTAAAGTTTATGGTTTCATTGTGTAAGATTAATGATTACGTTATCTATAATAGTACATTATGATACGAGTGTGCTGTATTGGTCATTACCCATGAGGCGGTATTATTCGCGCGAGCCAAAGGCGAGCGCGATAATTTAGCCGAGTGGGTAATGAACAATGCGCACGCGTTTCATACGACATTTTTCAACACATTTGCGAGGAAAGAAACCGTCTTGTTGTAAGAACTTATGCTACAATAACGTAACTTTAGAGAAATGATACATTTAGATTTATAAAGTTCAACTGACCTTTGTTGCCCCTACTGACTATCCACTTCCTGTAAAAACGTTTCTACGTCGGTTCGTATTTTTCTTAATATGTAACCTGCAGTAACCACACAACATATACGATAACAAATATTTATGAAAAATGGCGCGCTGGATTTTTTTTCGGGTAGCGATGCGGGCGCAAGGCACTGACAAAACCACTGAACAGCCTACCATCACGTTCGGTCGGAGGTGGAGACAAAATTTGAAACTTGAAAAAATTAGATTTCGCTGCTAATTATTACTAATTATTCTCTATCGAGAGAGAGTGAGAGAGAAAGTGCGAATTTGGTCAAATGGAAAATACAGTATGGCGATTGTGAAAATTTTCTCATTTTTCGTCATGGGTGGCGTTTTCGTAATTTTCGATCATGCTAAAACCGATAGTGAGGTCAAAATGTTAATCCAAGATGGCGGCTGTGAAAATTTTCGTCATTGGTCTCGTTTTCGTAGTTTTCGGTGGTTCTAAAGCTGATAGTGAGGTCAAAATCAAAATCTAAGATGGCGGCTGCGAAAGTTTTGTCATGTTTCATCATGGGTTTCGTTTTCGTAGTTTTTGATGGTTTTAAAGCCAACAGTGAGGTCAAAATGTAAATCCAAGATGGCGGCTGTAAAAATTTCTCATTTCGCATTTTTTTTTCAACCGCCATCTTGGATTTACATTTGACCCCACTATCGGCTTTAGAACCATCGAAAACTACGAAAACGAGACCCATGACGAGAAATGAAAAAAAAAATTACAGCCGCCATCTTGGATTAACATTTTGACATCACTATCGGCTTTAGAACCATCGAAACCTACGAAAACGACACCCATGACGAAATATGAGAAAATTTTCACAACCGCCATCTTTGATTTACATTTTGACATCACTATCGGCTTTAGAACCATCGAAACCTACGAAAACGACACCCATGACGAAAAATGAGAAAAAATTCGGAGCCGCCATCTTGGATTTCGATTTTGACCTTACTATCGGCTTTAGAACCATCGAAAACTACGAAAACGATACCCATGACGAAAAATGAAAAAATTTTCGCAGCCGCCATCTTAGATTTCCATTTTGACGAAATTCACACTTTCTCTTTCTCTCTCTATCGAATTAGAAAAAGACAGACGCAAGAATGAAGCCGCGTTAAAGAACTTCGTTCCAAAAACCTGTTTACTTTGTCACACTATAATTATTAAGTCGCATTATGAAAGACATGTCGTGCCTTGATAGTACTTACTAATTCCATACTGCCAGACTGCCATGTCATTACTCCGACTAGTAAATAGTTATCTATGGCGCACATTACCGCACTAGTGTGATTATGTAAAGAAAAAAGCACGTGTCTATAATACACTGCATTATGAACCTAAAAGCGGTTAAATAAGAGCCACTTTACGAGCAACTGTGTTGAAATAGTACATTATGATACGAGTGTGCTGTAATGAACAATGCGCACGCGTTTCATACGACGTTTTTCAACACATTTGCGAGGAAAGAAACCGTCTTGTTGTAAGAACTTATGCTACAATAACGTAACTTTAGAGAAATGATACATTTAGATTTATAAAGTTCAACTGACCTTTGTTACCAGGTACTGACTATCCACTTCCTGTAAAAACGTTTCTACGTCGGTTCGTATTTTTCTTAATATGTAACCTGCAGTTACCACACAACATATACGATAACAAATATTTATGAAAAATGGCGCGCTGGATTTTTTTTCGGGTAGCGATGCGCGCGCAAGGCACTGACAAAACCGCTGAACAGCCTACCATCACGTTCGGTCGGAGGTGGAGACAAAATTTGAAACTTGAAAAAATTAGATTTCGCTGCTAATTATTACTAATTATTCTCTATCGAGAGAGAGTGAGAGAGAAAGTGCGAATTTGGTCAAATGGAAAATACAATATGGCGATTGTGAAAATTTTCTCATTTTTCGTCATGGGTGGCGTTTTCGTAATTTTCGATCATGCTAAAACCGATAGTGAGGTCAAAATGTTAATCCAAGATGGCGGCTGTGAAAATTTTCGTCATTGGTCTCGTTTTCGTAGTTTTTGATGGTTCTAAAGCCAACAGTGAGGTCAAAATTTAAATCCAAGATGGCGGCTGTAAAACTTTCTCATTTCGCATTTTTCTCACAAATGACGAAAAATGAGAAAAAATTTTGCAGCCGCCATCTTGAATTTACATTTGACCCCACTATCGGCTTTAGAACCATCGAAAACTACGAAAACGACACCCATGACGAGAAATGAAAAAAAAATTACAGCCGCCATCTTGGATTTACATTTTGACATCACTATCGGCTTTAGAACCATCGAAACCTACGTAAACGACACCCATGACGAAATATGAGAAAATTTTCACAGCCGCCATCTTTGATTTACATTTTGACATCACTATCGGCTTTAGAACCATCGAAAACTACGAAAACGACACCCATGACGAAAATAAGAAAAATTTTGCAGCCGCCATCTTGGATTTCCATTTTGACCTCACTATCAGCCTTAGAACCATTGAAAACTACGAAAACGATATCTATGACGAAAAATGAGAAAATTTTCGGAGCCGCCATCTTGGATTTCCATTTTGACCTCACTATCGGCTTTAGAACCATCGAAACCTACGAAAACGACACCCATGACGAAAAATGAGAAAAATTTCGGAGCCGCCATCTTGGATTTCCATTTTGACCTCACTATCGGCTTTAGAACCATCGAAAACTACGAAAACGATACCCATGACGAAAAATGAGAAAATTTTCGCAGCCGCCATCTTAGATTTCCATTATGACGAAATTCACACTTTCTCTTTCTCTCTCTATCGAATTAGAAAAAGACAGACGCAAGAATGAAGCCGCGTTAAAGAACTTCGTTCCAAAAACCTGTTTACTTTGTCACACTATATTAAGTCGCAATAAGAAAGACATGTCGTGCCTTGATAGTACTTACTAATTCCATACTGCCAGACTGCCATGTCATTACTCCGACTAGTAAATAGTTATCTATGGCGCACATTACCGCACTAGTGCGATTATGTAAAGAAAAAAGCACGTGTCTGTAATACACTGCATTATGAACCTAAAAGCGGTTAAATAAGAGCCACTTTACGAGCAACTGTGTTGAAAAATAAATTAACATTTCTCCCTACCTACGCATCATTTTGCATCACTTTTGCAAGGAGATATAACAATATTTTGAACACAAGCTCCTGTTATAGGTACATAGAGCTTGTTCTAATGTCATCTAAATGTGCAGATCCACAAAGTGCTTTTTCTTAAAATAAAGTACATCGAAATACTCCAGTAATTAACGCCTTTTGGCAGCAGAGATGATAAATCCTATTCTAGATTATAAAATATGTAGTTTTAAAAAACTCGTTTCTTTTTAGCACGCTTAGTGACCATTAGAATAGTTAATTAACAGAGTCTAAAAATTTAAACAAATTAATATGTAATTATACCAAACCAAACTTTACTTCTGTTTTTGGAATAATTAACTATTTAAGACACATATATGGTGTACGTTCCACATAGCTGGCCAAATAATGGCAATGATCAGAAACTTGTCCATGCTCGCATTCTATTCTAAAGACATTTATGGAGAAATATCCTTACTTACTCATAAATATATTTTTTATTTTTTTTATTTATCAGTCAGAGCTAAGCTTTTCATAAAAGCTATAAATAAAGTTAGCCAGTTATAAAGTAGTTACTCAGTTATATTTTTATTTACCATTATAATAGGTAGTTCCTCGTGTATATAGATATTATAAAATGCTTGGAGAATTGAATCATTATTCATATTTTTTTACTAACAACATATCAGACATCGTACAGAAATAACTTTGACGCACACAAATCAGAGTTATGTTCTATATCAAAACGATTATTAACGCTTTTCATATTTTTACTATTAGTTATGGCTTGTGACTGTATGAATAGAAAGATTTATTTTTATATAAAATAATGGGTAACTTCTTTCAAATACAAAATTTTAGTTCCCGAGGGGTTTTTCATTTCTGGAACCTATTTATGTTCCCACTTATCTTGAGTATCCTAGGTGTTCCATTGTCTATCGTCAATAAGGCTCTGAATCTGTTTTATATAAACACCATCATTATTTTCCTACCAGTTTATCCTAATTATAATTTGAAGTCAGTGTAGAATTTCGTCTTCTTCCATAAATCCCTAAACTATCAGCCGTCATCGCAGTAGTTATTCCTTAAATGTCACATCATTTTTCACATGACTTTTCTTTTCCTCAGGCAGAATAGGGAAATATATAAAAGATAAATACCATTCAATACAATACCAAGTCTAGCAAGAATTCGAGAGCAGAATTTGTGAAAATGAAACATAAACTCGTTTGGCTGTGTGATCGGATTGGCATACCATTTCAATATTCAAACTAATTAATAACAACTCCGCATAATGCTGGGGGCATTAGGCAGTAACATAATGGTCAGTTATGTTTATTTATCTGAATATTATGAGCGGACAGTATTCTACAACGGTACACTGGCATACATAAAGTGTTAGAAGTATTTAAATGACCAATGTCGGCTGGCTTACTTTGTTTTAGGTTTTTGAATTCGCTATGTTACTTTCTTATGATTTTATGATAGACCCTCATCTTGATAAACTCTCACTTTTTTATGAGATAGGTAAACATAAACATTCTCAAAGACAATCTTTAAATTTTTGGCTATATTATTTCAGTGACGAATATAGCTAAAACCCTGCTTATTGATTAGATGTCGAAGATTTGTAATAGGTTTAGGTTGTAAGATATTGAATACATCGAACTTTGAAACATCTCTACGATAAGTACTACCTTATTAAGTTTTACTTGTATCAATATAAACAGGCGTGGCTACTTAGAATAGTAGAACTTCGGTAGTAATAATACGATACGATAATGTGATTTGTCGTGTGTTTGCGAGGCTTGCGACGAAACATTTACCACGAGTTCGCAAGTAACGAGTTGTTGTTCCCTAAGGACTAACTTATTGTTATGCTTACTAACCGTAACTTCTCCAAATGCCTAATAGACGTGTCTATTCACAAGGTTCTTCAGGCATTTGAATTGATGGCAATAGGCTCGCCCCCTATTATAATGGTACTTAAACATAGCTGGCGAAATGTGGGTGTACCTACTATACTATAGGTAGGTACACCTCTGACAAACTTGTTGGAGATAACAGGCGTGATGATTTTATATAGGTGACCGGTAATTAGTGACCGATACTTAAACACGTGACTTTACTCATCATTATGAACAACTTTTACTATAGGACCAACCACGAAAACGCAAAAAAAGAATCTGCTGTTCCATACATTTTGAGGAGTTTTGCGAACATAAAATGTAGGGAACCGCAGATTTTTTTTCGCTTTTCAGGTTTGATCCCATAGTAAAATTGTGAAAATATTGTTTAATAATACGTACGTTAAGGAGCTATTTTAGGTACCTATATCACGCTTTTATCAGTAAGAGTGGAACTTTAAACGTTAGGTAAAACTGTAAAAGTACTGCGTCTCCTTGCACATCATAAATGCGCGCGCAGTACTTGATCATTATTTTGCTGCAATGTTATTTTAAAACTGCGATATATCCATCATATTTATATCTGCGATATATTCATTGAAATCGAATGATGTAAAGGGCAATTTTGTTTTAAATTAAATACTTGTGATGAATAACATATTTATTTGGATAAGGATTAATATCATGTTTATAAAAACACCTTCGCAAATAATGCATTATTTTAGAACAAATTTTGTTAGCATACAAAAGTTTATTGTGAGCCAACCTTAAAAGATAGACATATGCTGTTGCAGACTTTTTTTGACAAATTTTAAAGGGAAACCATTCTGTCATACATGATTTTTGCGAAACTTTAACCGTTTACGCAGCGCACGCAGCGGAAGCTCTCAAAAGGAAGAAAAAACCCCGATTTTGAAACATTCTTCATTGGCGCTTCGCTCCTATTAGTCTTAGCGTGATGATATATAGCCTATAGCCTTCCTCGATAAATAGGATATCTAAAACTGAAAGAATTTTTTAAATCAGACCAGTAGTTCCTGAGATTAGCGCGTTCAAGCAAACAAACAAACAAACAAACTCTTCAGCTTTATAATTAGTATTAGTATATAGAAGATGACTCCTCTACGTTTATTGCATCTGCGAAATTAGATTTCTAGGCCTGACACTATTGGTGTCACTATCGCCAGCATCTGCTATGTTGGTTTAATGATAGAACCGTGCATTAGTAGCAACAGGTTGACAGCCAGTGTCACCGTCATTAACGTCACCTGGATCTAAAATAAGGCTATATAGGTATTATGTTTGACCACCCACTTCGGGTGGGGCAGTAGTTGAGAGAAAAAGATTGTAGTGCATTATGGCGGCGGCATGTAATACAACAAATCTAGCAAAGTAGGGTGACCACGCCAAAAAAGTAGATGCAATTTTATTGGGTTTTCAAATATGATATTATGGAAACCGATCAACTTGGAAGTAGCGCTCGCTGGCCGCTGCCGCGGCATTAAATCCAACATAGCCCTTAAAATTACTTTAAAAAAATTAAAAATTTACGCCGTTTATGTGGCACCCCGACCAAATGGGTTAGGTTAGGTTAGAACGGTGACCACTTCCAAGTTGGTCGCAGTTACTTGGCTATTTTTACTTCACCTTACACCATGGATACCCTACATTAATGATATTGCCAAATGCTAGCTGGCCATTTCATGAAATGGTCAATTCTAAGATTTGGCCACGACATTGTTATAAGATGCCACGACATTGTTATAAGATGCCTCTTTATGGAATTTTATCGTTTATATAAGATTTTTTAAAATACACAGGGCAACAATGTACGCGCCATCAACAGCGTCTACGACGACGTCAGGGTCTGGTCGCGCGGCTGCCGTGCCGGGCGATCGACGCGTGCGCGCTGTGCGCTTAGTGCGTCCGCGCAGAGCCGCACCTGCTTTCGGCTTCGCGCTCAGAGGCGGCAGAGAGTACGCCACCGGCTTCTTCATATCCAAAGTCGATTTCAATTCTGAAGCACACGTTCAGGGATTGAAGGTTTGTTTTTTATGCTTTTATAACGTTTCATGCAACTTGGTAAGACTGCTTCGACTGCTGACGTTTTAGGTTCGATTCCAAGTTCGGGCAATGTGATATCGGGTATTTCATTGGGGATTTCAAGTACCAATCCGTAGTCTGGATTTGTGCCCAGGTAATGATTGTAGACTTGTAGCTCTATCTATGGGGTTCGAAATATGAATCACGCTTCTACGCTTTTGCCTACTACCTCTTCGGTGAATACACGCGTAATAATATTATTTTTATTAAATTGTGAAACTTGGTGAATTACTTATATTCTTTAACCGACCCGCCCCTGCTTCGCACAGGTGATAACCATCGACATTTTTGAACAATATCAAGTAAAATCACTCGAAAGGCTGACCTCGTTGGTCTAGTGGTCATAAGATCTACTGCTGAGCATGAGTCCCTGGATTCGATTCCCAGGTCGGACAAAGTGTTATTGGGTTTTTCCATCTGGAATTAATTATCAGTAGCAGCCCGGAGTCTGGATTTGTGCCCGATTGATAGCAATAGGTTCGCCCCCTATTATATGGGACTTAAACATAACTGGCCAAATATGGGTGTACTATAATAACACGGGCATTAGAGGCGTGATGTTATGTTTATCTAAGTAAAATATTTATGTTTTTAGAAGAACTAAGTGGAACACAAACACAGATAGAAAAGCGACTTTGTTTTATACTATGGCACATAGGTATAGATATAGATTAGTCTTAATTGATAATTAGATGTGTTAACTGACTTACTCCAGATACTTAAATTCTGTATGACGCAGTTCTGAATCATGAATATTATAACATAGGTCTGGAAAAGCAAAGCTATCTACAAGAACATGATTATTCCATCTTTCTGAGAGTAATCGAAATATTTTATAGTCGTCATGAATAATGCTTCACTTCGGATGTGTGCAACTGCGTCGGTTTATAGTTCATGCTCAACGCGAAGAGTGGCGTAACCTATGGGAGCTGTTCTCAGGGCTCACGTTCGGTATTTATTATTATTATAGTGCAGTTGTAAAACATTTTCAACTTAAAGCAAATTGTTATGTAAAGTGCAATTAGTCTGAAGAATTATAGAAACTCTTGCAATTTCGCAAAACTTGATTCTATTTAATAATACGACTAACCAAAGAACCATCACTCAGAGGTGGTTCGGCGATTTGTCTTATGCAACATCAATAATTATTTAGCTATGGCATTTGCTAGTAGTAACACCATAATAAAGCTAGTAGTATAACCGAATAACCGTAGTTACGTGGAATGCCACAATGATCAATACGTGGAAACATTGTGTCGGAGAGTTCTTGTAGGAACTATTATAAGTTCCTTTGTCTATTAGGCAATATATTATTTCATTGTTTCGTGTGTTCTTTCGTTCTTACATGAGCAAAGGGAAGATTTAATCTCTATTGACACTTTTTGTCGCTGTTACCTATTACACGTTCTCACGGTCCCTAGTGTCCCAGCCGCTGGGCGCGTGCGAACGACTGCTCACAATTAAGCCAGCAAGCTGCTTGCTTCTGTGCAATTACCCGCATCCGAGGCTGAACTACTGTCGCAACACGCATTCTATTCTTTCCGAGCGCTCACGTAACCACTATTGGTATCTTTTGCCACAATTTTATCTCATGCGTGAGTCCATTTACCATGATGATCACCTCGTTGTCTCATACATGTGGGTCAGACACTTCATTGCTTTGTTGTCGTGAGGCGCACTTGATTCATTGGTCAACAGGTGATGCAGCAAATTACATGCCGCTTTATTGTGTCGAGTCGAAGACATGATTATACTTGATAGATTTGAAAAGCGCTCGTGACAGTTTATTTTAAAATCTACTATACTTTTTTTGTATACCTTCTTCGTTTCGGATTTGGAAATAGGGCATTATCGGTATCTACAGATCTTTAATAAACGTTGATTAATATGCAATAATGAAGGTTTGTGGCCAAAATAACATTATTAATGTTTTGGTTTAGTCAATCTGTTTACTAATACTCGGTGGGCTACGGAAATCAGATAGACAACAGCTGCAGCTCTGAGTGAATTAATATTCAGTTGAATTTACGAAGATAATATTGAGAAATGAAACAGTAGTTAATAATAATACCTACTGGTATCTCTAAAATTCATCTCTTATACAGTAGGTATATGTATAGGTAGGCACATAGTAATGAACTATCTCTACACAAGCAATTTCACAATTTTCAAAGAACTGGTTTTATGAACCCAGGAGTAGAAATAGGTGTCTACATCTAATTATGCCGAAAACATGGAATTTCAGTCATTTGATCCCGGAACCCTAAGAACTTTTCAGGTTTCAGCATAAGCATTACAATATTATAGGACAACTCTTTTAAACTTAACATAATTCAGCTTCAACCATCCAAAATCTATAGAATTATTTTGGAAAATTTGCATATCTGGGTTGAGGGTTCATTATACAAAAACATTGCCAAATGTTATGTAAGATCTGCACATCATAACACTATATCCGCTTTATGACCTACAATTTTATACCCAATTAGCATAATAATATATTATATTCTCTTAAGTAATAACTAATTAGATAACACAGGTGACATTTAATTAGCGGGCTCTATGTAAAGTTTAATGATTTTCTGAAAATTAAGTGTGGGTACGGACAACGCTTAGATCATGGACAGAACATAACATAGGACAGGACATGAATACTTCTACTTAAAATTGACATGGGTAAAGAATCTTTTGAAGTTTAGCCGGCGTCTCGACATAATTAAACAGTTAGACGAGAATGCACATATTATTTGCAGGCGTTACAAAACTTTTCACACGATTACTTCCTCGACAAAGAAGTTACGAAAAATTCACGTACATCCGCTATTATTAAAATAACACAATGAGGTGTTTTGAGAAATTACGGAGATTCTTGAGAAGCGAACAGAAATACTGCAGCTCAGATACAGTTGTATCTGAAGTCATTGACTTGTGCTAAAGATTGATACAACACGAGCATCGATAGGCTCACGGGAAGTCAACAAAACGAGTCAATAAAAGCTGATGGCGCACACGGTTGAGTCTCTAACTTAAACTTTTCAATGTTACGGCAAAGACTTTTCTTTCCTATCACCTTAATGACTATTTGAGATGTTAATAACTGCAATTATTTTTATTACAACTTGGGGATACAGATTGCTACCGTAAAGCATACGGCAGGATATGAAACTCAACAAATTATAATATATTATATTGAAACATATCCAATACTATATTCAGTAGCAAGCTAAGTGCAGGAAGGTGGCGGTAAATCGGTGCAATTATATGACAATTTGTAAATAGTCCATGTCCCCATGAGGCGGCTCATGAACGTGTCCAGTGCGTGAGTCACTCAATTACTCTGTACGGCGACTTTCTACCGCTTTCCGTTCGCGTGCGCCTCTTCGGCTTAATGCTTCTTGTATAACGTTTGCTAAAATAGAAAAGCGCTAATACGGTCCCACAGAAGACCATGCGGTCAGTGTGATACTATTAGTCAATAGTGTTTTTTTATCTGATTGTGAGCGTACATGTTGCGGTTACGTCACAAGTATTCAAATTATGTGTTTGGTACAATTCGTAAAATAGAACCACCGATATTTTAAAAGGAAACAGTAAAAAAATATTACAAACAGTATATTCGCAGTTCGCAAGTTGTGAAACAATATCGTTCTTTTTCATGATAAAGGTAGAGAAATATTGTATCTACAAGGCCACTCTGTAAAAAGTAAATAGAGTAGCTATTGTATTGAAAATACATTGACGGTATGACTCACTTGATTACTTTTTGAAATGTGAACACTTCAGACGGTTGGACGGTTCAGACTGTGTGACGTCACACATTATGTAGCCATTGTCTATGCGCACTTAATGTTACAGGTGTACCTGTCAAGCAGCACTGTTCTAATTAAATTGATGGCACAGTTTGCTGCTCATGTTGATTACAATGGTATTTTCAAGTTTGTGCTTAATTATTTTTATAATGATTAGCTACCAGCCCACAATGCCACTTGCGTAAATCGAAACGTTCAAGGGAACTGAATGGAACATAAAGCCGTAATAACATAGTTTTTGCAAATACATGCACGTGTGTGTTTGGTTGCGCACCTATACACAATAAAGTAAAAGACATCAATCACACCCATTCCAAAAAGAAAGTAAATTCATTGGGAGGGCCGGGCGTCGTTGAGTCTGGCGTTCTTTTGCGTCACTGGCAAAAAAGACGACTTGTATGTAACGAAAGTCTGATCGAAAGTTGTCCGATATGTGGGGCACTGAGCGACCTGTCCGGCTTCTTTTGCTGCGCTCGAACTACGTGATGAAACTGACGAAAGTTCTACCCTATGCTGTGCTGCTGATGGACGATGCGAACTGTCAGGCACAGTGAAATGCAATGATACTTGCAACTGCTGCTTTAGTGAATGTACGAAAGAGAGTCGATTAGACTCAGCAAAAAAGTTACGACGTTTGATTACTATGATAAATGATTATTTCAAAGTTTGTTGATATTTATAAATTAAGTTAGTTTTGGCGATATTTCTTGTGGGTTATTTTTTATTACGGGGATTAATGACTTTAAAGTTCAAAGAGTTAAAACCTACTGATTATGATAGTTAAAAGTTCTCATCAAATAAATACCTACTTTCTTTTCACTGATTCGCCAGGCTGCTGGACTTTCCAAATTCACTGAAAATCACTATTCAGTATTTAGCTACTTACTACAAACTTAACAAAAGGTTTTCTTAATAGTAATATCACCCGTAGTCCCTTATAACAACTGGCGGCCGAGAAAACTAGGCCACGGTTTCTGTCCCTGAGTTGTAAACCGAACTTTACATAACAACTTACACCAAATTGCACGCCTTAAAACTCGGAACTGCGATTACTTCAACTCTCAATAACATTTCACTAAATGAATTAAATGAAAGATTTCTGATATTCTCTTTCACCGTAAAAAAATCGGTAAAAATGCAGTTTCATTTCAACAGCTGTAAATAAAATTGGATAACAATGGCCAATAAGTGCAGGCTTTACATTTCTTCACAAACGTCACAAATAAGGCCAGCTCTTCTTATTGTTGTAAACAAGTTACGAGTAATTCTTGAACAAGTGTTTATGAATCGTTTTAAACCTAAATGAAATTGCACAAACCATCGACTCTTATAAACGTGCAAAGGGCTTTTAAAGAAGATAAAAAAAACTCATCTTTGATTTAGGGATTGACAAACTGCAACAGGAAATATTAGAATTTGTTGTAATAAATGTTAATTATCATCGTGATTAGGAACCAATTGGACGATAACAACCGACACCGCGTATCAGATATTGCGATTCTTTTATTTGCGCTGGTAACATTGCGTCAAGCCGTCACCCGCTGCCAGCCCGCCGCTGTTCTTTGCCGCCGTGGCGCAACACCACTTCAAAGCAATAACTACATGTGCCTAGTCCATTGTTGTTTCAACACCTGAGAAATTCTTTACGAACCTGCCACAATTTTCTCGGTGCTCATGTAAATTACGTTTTCACGACTAGCGTCTTGTTGTTACTACTCGTAGTTATGGGTCAACTGCGCTGAGAAATTCTGTATCACAAGTAGGTAGCTAACGAAGTTCCGTCTTGAGTAAACATCAGCCAGTAGACATTTCTCAAAGAGTAATGTATATACCAACAAAACTTTTTCTCAAAATCTT
Source organism: Conistra vaccinii (assembly GCA_948150665.1). Taxonomy (NCBI): domain Eukaryota; kingdom Metazoa; phylum Arthropoda; class Insecta; order Lepidoptera; family Noctuidae; genus Conistra; species Conistra vaccinii. The sequence goes on along the minus strand of OX411324.1, from coordinate 13,447,024 downwards.
ATCCAGTCTGTTCGGTTCTGGTTTATTTCAGAGACAACTTTTTGCAAACACTTTTTTCAGGATATATACGTGTGCAAAAAAAAAATGCTCTTGAAAAACGCGTTAGGTAAATATTCATGCCGAGGAATTTTTAATAAGCTAGGTCACTCATTTTTATCACCCATTAGCAGATCATTGTCTGCACTGGGTCGCTTATTGTAAAATTCACGGAACAGATAATATCTGTTCCGTGGTAAAATTAATCTTGAACGGAATATTTTCGAGATAATGTACAGCATGTAACAAGAACCATGTCTGATCCAAAACGGGGCGCATAGATAGGTTCCGCAATAACATTACCAAAAAGTAATAAAATTGTACCTATATTTCTGCATCGTTGGTCGCAACCGCTATCTGCTGAGCAAGAAGTTCTAGGTTAGAAAGCCCGGTTGGGCAAAGTGTTATTGGGTTTTTCTATTAGGAATTTCTGAGTAGCGGTCCGGATTCTGGATTTGTAACCGCTTGATGTCAATACGCTCGCACCTATTAGATATATATATATTTTTTTTTTTTTTTTCTATTTATTCAGTAACAATATACATTGCGTTCGAAATAATCTAACATGAAACATAAATATACACAAATGTTACAAAATGACGATGATACAGATATTATTATAAAAAAAATCATGCAATTTAAATTAAATTACGAAATATTAGGTTAAAAAAATAAAAAATACCATGCCAACATAAATTATAAAACCATATGTCAAATGTAAAATAAACGCAAACAATAATCAAAAAAATAATTATAACAATAACCCATAGACAAATAATCACACATGTCAGTTTTTTGAGGACTATAAATCATCTAATATAATAGGACTTATACATAACTAGCGAAATGGGGGTGTATTTACACCTCTGCCTAACCCTTCGGGGAAAACAGGCGTGAAATTATGTTATGCTGTGTTATTTTTAAAGACAGTGTATATTTCCGTGTTTGCAGGTGGGTGATCAGCTGGTTAGCGTGAACGGTTACCGCGTGGACGACGCGGTGCACGCCGAGCTGGTGCACTACCTCGCCGCGCAGTCACGACTCAAGATCAAAGTCAGACGTGAGTACCATACGGTCTGTTCAAATAATCTACACAATCTACACTCATATTGTACGTGGGCGGCATAGCTAAACTAAGTACCAATGAAACTAATTTTTTAAGTGAAAATTTCTTTAGGCGCGTCGAGCATTTTTTTGTGAACAAAAATCATGGAACTCGCGTCATCGTCACCGCACGCTACCCATGAGCTATATGTATACTGTGTATATTTGTACATAGATATACCTCCGTGCGGTATTAGTATACATTATATATATACATGGATGCATATATGTATATGGATACTTACAATACACAAGTTACTTTGTTTTCACTTCTATCGGCAGTCCTCAAAGACTGCCCCGCGTTTTTTTTTAAAAGAGTTATGTTGTACTATTTCCTCTCATGCAATAAAAAGCCCCTATAATTAAAATTGTATGCATGGTCGGTGAATAGTGAAAACACAGTTTCTATACCAATTTATAAGAAATCAGTCTCGAGAATTTTTGGACTACTCAAGTCCAAACTTTAACCTATTGTTTCGTTATATGGGCTTATTGCTTAAACACCTTGGATCAATGATAAAATGGAATTAAGAAACCAAATAATTTAAATCCCCGCTAGCAATGCCAAATGATTCAATCATTGCTGTTATGTAACTGAGATAAGATAAGAAATGATATCAGTGGGCCAGGCAGCATCCGACTACCAGCTTGTACGTAACATCAATCCACCTGTCATGCGAGGAGATTATTTTATAAAATATTATATTATTTGCTGTAGACACTTGTAGGAAATATCTATGCAATATAGGAAGACATAGACATCTGTGCTGACATGACATAATAGTCCAATGATGATCAATGTATTCATTATACATGCAAACGTACTCATTAATAAATGTTTAAGGATCTTGGAAGTTTCGTGACATAACACTGTAGGGGTTTTTTATTGAAGTTTTTACTTGATTAACGAATAAATTAATATATTAGCAGTGGTTTCTATACCTATAATAATAGTTGAAGTCATTACGCAACTAAACGCACAACACCAAGAGTCGTCTCGTCACTCCGTAGGCGTATCGTCTGACAATGTTACAGTGAATAAAATTATGGTAATTAATCAAACCGTATGAGGCGCAACCGGTAATAGAAGCCGCTGAGATTTTATAACTCTCGTGAAAGCTCGTGGGCGTGTGCCTATGAACATTGTCTATTAGATAGAGTTGCGTAAAACGAATTATGACAGATGAAATGAGGCCCGCTGTGCCCGCTGCCCAGCGATTGTTGAGAGTTCCGAAACATTTCATAAATGACCAGTTTGGCTTGCACCATATTTAGCAATGATAAAACTGCCAACCCAAAATACTTTCTTAGTTTTTAATCGAGTCTATCACTCCCTATCGCATTTTATGCCGTGAGAGTATGTTGACTATATATTAAGTTTACTTTAGTTTAAACATCCTCGAGAAGACTAACATAACACTTTGTTACAGATGTGGGGATGCTACCAGTCAAAGAGTAAGTAGACAAATTCAACCGTGAAAATTTGGTTGTGTACATAAGTGTACAGTTGTTTGATCACGTTGTCGCATTTCAGCAAGGCTCATGAGCCACTGTCATGGCAGTTCGTGTCGGAACGCGCGTCGCTGAGCTCCGACGTGTCGTCGTCGCCGACGCTGTGTCACGACAACGAGAGACTGACAGACATGAGACTGTCGATACTCGTGCCTCCCAGAGCCAAGCTTGGCTGCGGGTCAGTATATTATTACTTCAATGTAAAACATCCTGCTAGTTTGTCGTAGGATGTTTATAAAATGAAAGATCAGACTATTAGACATTGTTTTGAGAAGGGATGTGAATGGCTATGCTATAAGAGTAAGAGAAGACCAAACAAACGGTGGATGTATTGTGTATTAAAAGTCAAGACAAGATATTATGGCTACAAATAGGAGGTGACTACTGAGAAGCCGGCTGATAGAAATGTATGGAAGATGAATGAAAAAAAGGCATGCTGCGCTGGCCTTTATGAATGTCATAATCTACGTCTTTTCGTGTGGTTAGTTAACCTGGTGTCAGAGTTTTAAAACCACCCATGACTCTGACTTGGATTCACCCGCGCCGTCGAGAAATATCTCTCAGGCATGTCGCATGGCAAGCAAGTGATAATTATACAATACGCACATGAATCCGAAAAGTCAGAGGTGCGTGCCTCAGGTTTGAACTCGAGACCTATGATTTGGCAGTCCGACGGCCACACCACTAGGCTATCAACGTTCACATCACTAGGCTATCTGTGTCATAATGACTTAGATAAATTAGTGTTCAAAAGTACGCGGCAGAGAAAAACCTACACATGCCTACACGACGTCACGAGAAACTTGAGCTATGCACAGTCATTTATAATTATATTTATAACAACAAAAACCATTTATTTCAGAATTTGCAAAGGTCCGGAGTGGAAACCAGGCATTTTTGTGCAGTTCGTGCGGGAAGGAGGCATCGCGCGCGAGGCAGGGCTCCGGCCGGGCGATCAGATCTTATCGTGTAACGGCCTGGATTTCTCCAACGTTACCTTCAACGAGGTAAATATCCTTTGGCAGTTTTTAGGTCAAACGAATACTCGTAACTTTAAGGTTTAAATAAATAAAACCGGCCAAGTGCGTGTCGGGCCACGCATAATGAAGGGTTCCGAAGTTAGGATGAATTTATCCCAAGAGCAACCTTAACATTGTAGTTGAAAAAAAAACAACCAACTTCCAAAAAAGACACTACAAAGTTAAAAATAACTTTAATTTCGGAAGTCGGTGTGACAGGAACTTATCATCCACATAGGCTAAGTGGAAAAAATACTTATTAATGAAGCTAACTCAAAAATTAAATTAAGCCAAGCAAAGGTTATAAAATTTATAATGGGACCACCTCTGAAGTACGACCTATCAAATCAAAAAAAGAGTCATCAAAATCAATTCATAATTGGCGGAGTAATCGCGTGACAAACATACAAAAAAACACAGTCGAATTGAGAACCTCCTCCTTTTTCGGTAAAAAACATGTTCTCCCATACACCGATATACATCACGGTCAATTCTCCAACTGCAAATGTAAGGTTCCACCAGCGGCTTCGCCCGCGTGATAACTTTATAAATTATAGCCTATGTTACTCTGTGATAAAACAGCATTCTACTGGTGAAAGATTTTTTTTAAATCGGATCAGCAGTTTTTGATTTTATTCATTACAAACAAATATACATACCTATCATCTTTTTTTTACAATATTAGTGTAGAAAACTATATATAAATTAACGATATTCGGACCTTTTCCTTTACTTATGCTGCGAGACCTTGCTTATTGCCAAATTTCATGATTCTTGATCAGCGGGAAGTGCCTACCATATACATACAGGGTCAAATAAAATTAGCTAGCGAAACACAACAGACGTGATGGGTTTCGTTCAATACCTATCTAAAAATAATAAAACAAAATATTTGATGACTTTTTTGGGGTGAACAACCGAAGACCATTGGTATTGTAGTTACTTGAAGCAGAAGTAGAAAATTTTTTTTTTTTATTTAATCGTGTTTAGTTTAGTTGTTTACATCTGAACTGGAGGTACACTTTCAAAAGCTGTATATTTAGCCCAAGGTTTGTGAAGTTGCTTGCGAGGAAATCTCTATTTCGCGGACCTCGCAGTGGCAGATTCGGTCTATTGTCACTCTACCTTAACTGTTACTGAGTTATGTGCAGCACATCCAAAATTTATGTATAGAATCCATAAAACAACGCGTGACAGAATAGTAACGAGACGAGTCATATTAAAAAAAAATACGGTAAAAAAAAAAAAACCTAACCTATTGCCTATTTAAAAAGGTAGGCAATAGGTTGGCCTAGTAACAAACCCGTGTGCGTAACACCTGAACTTATGCTTGGAAAAGATTCTGTATGCAAGGGAAGGATTATACCAAGTTACCAGCCTATTGGCGTAAATTCGAGAGTTTTAACCATGTCGATTGGCAGTGGTTATAATAGCTCCTACATATTAGTGAAGAAGGAAAACACGTGTTTTACTGTAACGACAATATTATAAGGTAAGTATTCGATTAAACACAGTACGGATTATATGAAGTCGTAAAAAAACTCATTTCAAACGTGACTGTATAAGAATGCATTACTTATACCTCCGCATTTTACTTTCTTGTTACTAGTGAATGTTCTCTTATGTGGAAAGATATAATAAAACAGAGAGATTAGTTTACGTTACGTTGTCAAATAAAAAAAAATCCATGTACTTTCAAAATATACAAAAGTATTATGAAACTAGCTGACCCGACAGACGTCCGGACCTTTCAATAATTCATACAAAAATGGACGTAAAATTTTTTCGAATTTGAAGATTTTCCGGGAATATCTTTTCTAATTTTTCTTTTCATTAAAATCGGATTCGGACTATTACGAACATTTTAAAACAAAAAACAACCGACTTCCAAAAAGACACTACAAAGTCAAAAATAACTTTATATAATTTCGGAAGTCGGTGGCAAAAAACGAAAATCAAAACTAGAGACGGCACTTCCGAAATTAAAGTTATTTTTGTCTTTGTAGTGTCTTTTTTGGAAGTCGGTTGTTTTTTATTTTAAAATGTTCGTAATAGTCCGAATCTGATATTTTTTTTGTTTTATTTTTCACTTTTTAGTTGTGGTACCTACCCCACACAAATTCGAATACCACTACCAGCTATGTAAATAACAGTGACAGGAACTTATCATCATACATAGGCTAACTGGGAAAAATACGTATTATTGAAGCTAACTCAAAAACTACCCAAGCTAAATTAATAAAATTTATATAGGACCACCTCTGAAGTAACACCTACCAAACAAAAAAGAAAAATCAATGCACAATTGGCGAAGTAATCGCGTAACAATGATACAAAAAAAAGGAAACACAAAAAAAACATACAGTCGAATTGAGAACCTCCTCCTTTTTGAAGTGGGTTAAAAATAACCAAACCGGTCCGGCGGTTCTAAAGTGATGAGCTTACCATAGAAGAGCATTTAATTTCTATTATGTAGAATTAAGGATGCCTAAAAGGCATAAATAAAAAGGCGCAATAGTAGGCAAAGTAGTTTAATTATAATTAATAAAATACTAACTTAAATATAATATCTATATCTAAATATTTCCAACTTCGACCCTTTTCCGTTGCCTAGCAACCGAGAAAGTAAACCTAATTTACTTACGGAACTAATTTTATTTGTTATTTATTACCTAACTGGTAATACTTACGTACCCTAAATTATTGTACAACTATCTAATCTATTTACTCTAGGTACTAAACTTAAAAAATATTATAGTAAAGAACTTAAAAAAATGCAGCTTTCCACGAATCATCGGAATATTTTAATTTCCGTTAAAATCCTATTTGTAAACAATACTTCTGACTAACGCTATGAGATGTTAAAGGTCTACGAAATGGGTATCATTAACCTAGAGACTCACTCACAAATAGTAGTAAGGCACTAAGCTGCCACGATCGTGACTTCATGAGAATGGGATTGCGACGATTTTTTTGGCAAATGTACTACAATAATTCATTAGAAGACATTGTTATAGACAAATTTTGTGCAGCACTAGACTTGTCCTCTAGAGGTTTTTCGAAGTGAAAACTTCTTTAGCGGCGTTGTGCACTTTTTTTGGGATGGGTAAAAAATGTTAAACTCGCGTCAGGACGTGACCGTAAGATCCGTTGCCTAGCAAGTCTAGCAACCGACAAAGTAAATATCAAAGTAAATAATCTTTGACATTACGTAAAGATTGCGAGGTTAGAAATTTTACCCATATTGATGGGTAAAAAAGCAGTAAAACATACTTCATGAGAAGATTTTAAATAAATTGTTAATTTTTGTTAGAAACTTTGTTTTGAATTTCTTTTTCGTTTATGAATGAGTTCTATGAGGCGTGCACTTTTGGATTTTCCAAACTATTTATTATTCTTTTCATAGAGTCTATTTACGCAAAGCAACCTGAACTAACTTAAAAAATCTCGTGTCCTCAACAGGCAATATCAGCAATGAAAGCGACAGGTCGTCTGGAGCTGGTGATTCGGGAGGGTGCAGGCACGGACCTGGTGTCTCCGGAGAGCTCAGGGTACAACAGTTCAGCATCATCAGCTGCCGGAGAGCGCAGCCCCGCACCCCTCGCGCCGCACGTGCCGCTGGCGCCGCCCGCCGCGCTGCGCCGGCGCCTCGCCAGCGTCGCCGAAGAGGCTGCTGACCGCGCTGATAGGTTAGAACTTGAAACAGCTATTGAACGTTTTGTGGCGACATTCGCAGTGATTGAGCTCCACTGTGTGTCAACAATAACATTTTGTCAAGTGATTCTTATTCAGACAATTTGTTACAGATTAACGATGAACAGGCTGAAGAGAAGAACATGGGATAGTTTAGATTTCGAATGGAAAAACAATGATATCCATAATTTTGATGCACCTTCTGACATCGAACCCGACTACGACTGTCCTAGTATACCAAACAATCCTCACTCATATGAGAATAAAAGTAATTTACGTTGCATGAACAAGGAGTATATCACTAGCCCATCCAATAGAACCATAATCAATTTGACTGAAGATGGTGCTACAATACAGTGTAGTTACGATAATAATCAGTCGCCTAGGAAAAATGCGTTTACAGCAAATCATACGAACCGAGACAACGATAAAAAAACGATAGTAGTAGAAGTTCATCATACTAGTACAACGACCTGTGGGAAAAATGCATGTAATTATCCAGCACCGCCGTTGAAAAACGATTTCAATTCGGATTCTGCAAGTTTGTCAAGTTCAACTACGTTATCAAGTGCCATTGCCGAGGAAATACAGCGACGTAAGATGGTAAGTACGCAAGGTGATGAAAATGATAAAGTTGAGAATGTGCGCAATATGGGATTATCTATTTAGACTTTCTTTTCCGTGAACTTGAGATTAGATTGAAAGTTGAGCCCTGATAATGTCAAGAATATTTAGATTAGAATTTTTGTGAATATTTTTACCTTTACGTGACATCTAAACACTGGCGTCATCAATGTCATCATCTACGAGTAGTATAGGCTATAATAGATGATTGCATTGATGATGAAATTTTAATTAGAGTAAGACATCAAGACACGTTACATGTTCTTGTGAAAAGGTTGATTTTGGTTTATAACGAGCATTTCCTCCTAAACAAATATTCGTCAGAACCCAAGGACGATTCGTTTTTTTTAAAGAGTGTAAATAATACTTACATAGATAGTAACGGTACCTATGTTAGAGTTAACGCGTCTTAACATTTTTTCGAATTACTAATTAACCATTAATTTCTACAGAATAAGAAGAAACCAAAGTCGGAGCCTAACCTACCGCCACCTCCACCTAAGAAGCCGCCTCCACCAAAACCGACGGATAACAAGAAGAAACAGCACGACGCCTTGATGGACGAGTTTAAAAAAGTTCACAGGAAAATGTTTTCAAGTATAGACAACAATGAAAAAAGTCCAGACACACAAAACAATGAGGGCGAATCATTGGTAAGTGCAATTTTTTGTTATGTAGGTGTTCTACCTGATGAGTAAAGCGGAACCTATGAAGCCAGTTGCTTATCGGACACTAGCAATTAGGACGAAACAATCGTTAATTAAGGTGATAACAATCAGTTTACCAATTCAAATAATTTTATATATTCACGGCGGGATTTCTGTTGTTATGATTGATATCATCGAATGTGCTATCTGTGACCTAATGCTATTAAAATGTGCACTATCTATCACATCATCTTATATTCTATTAAAATTATACTTATAAATTTTTCCTTGATTGTTGTTGATAAGGTTTTTGTAGGTAGGTAGTATGTACCTGCATATTTTGTACTTGTTAATTTTCAGGCACCACTCCTATTCTAATATGAGTGTCATCGTTGTAACATTAATCAGACGTAATAAAAAGGTAGGTAGGTAATAACGGAGCAATAATGCCAGCAATCGACTCTCATATAAAATCAGATAGTTTTAGACAAATAATATTCGTTATTGTGCCATAAAAAAAGGCAAAAAAATCGGCTGTGTTAAATCGTCATACCAGGTAGGTACCTAATCTTTTGAATCATTAGGACGGAATCCCCCACTCGAAATACACCGCACTCGCTTTCCTTGACTTAGAAACACGTGATTTCCTTAAAGGAAATGGAAATATCTAAAACCACAGAAGTGTCAATACAAAGTCCGATGTTGTGAATACCCAAAATACCTTCATAAAACATTCATATATTGCAGTAACATTTATTATTATGTCTCGATCTGCTGATGATTTTAGAAAAAGTATGTATCACTTTCTATTATTATCATAACACGACAGTATACCAACCAATTCATAAAAAATCATCATTCTTTAAATTCTGTCACGTTCCTCATATCTATAGGTACATATTGTGATTATAATTGGCAATCATGCTCAAGATGACTGTCTAAGTTTTGAGACGGATATCTTATTTGATCAATTCTCGTTAGCATGGACAATATCATTTTCTCGAAACCTCCTTATCGTATTATTGTTAACATCGATAGAAATAGAATATACTAAGATGACTTTTCTATGTGTGTCTATACCATAAAATCCAACAGGTTGTCGTAGAAACCGGGTTGGCCGTAGCTCCATAAGTAGAATCTTATATCGACCTGACAGCCAATAAAGCAGTAAATTGAAGGAAGATATATATAAATGCTGTAAATATTATAAACCCGTCTGTGGAGACTATCCCCATACGGGTTGGTGTTATTTTATTCTCTTTTCGATAGTTGAGGATAAGCAAGTTTTAACGTTCTCGTTCACATGTAAATAGGGCTCTATGTGTGTGATGTTACTTGTGTTGGTTTTATGATAATGTTTATTGTATAGTGATGGCTTTTCAAATGCACTTTATTCTTGCATGACTGGTAACATGCATAGGTAATATCGATTATTATTTTGCAATTGACATTTTTGAACTAGGATTAGAAGCGGCTTACCCTGTCAAACCGATGCGTCATGCACGCTCTGCATAAACACGGCGCGTACGCTATCAGTATGAAAACAAAATAAAATAAAGTGTTATTCCCTATTTTTCGTTTACGTAATCATTTTTAAGACAACACTAGTGTATTCTTGTGAAATCTATTTTTGTTATGATTGTATAACGAAATAATAAATAGGTACCTAGTGTTTGCGCGGCGTTAACACGACATTGTTGAAGACTACTACGCAACTGCTACGCAGTGCTACGCCCAGCCTACGCAGTGCTACGCCGAGCCTACGCTGAGCCTACGCAGCACCAATTTGGTTTTATCGTATATGCCACATAAACGAAGACATAGTACCTAGTTAGTCGCAAAAAGTTGCTAAACAAAATTTATTTTTAATTAGATAAATGAGAAGCAAATCTATTTCTGGTCTCTAATTAAGGCATATTTTGCTCTGTTATCTTAAAAGTTTTCTCACTAAGCTACCCATGCAACTTCTTTGTATAGTTATCTAGGTTATGTAACATTAAGTTTCGAGACAATTGCCTTACGAAATTAATTGGGCCACTTCGACACGAATCATTTATTACTACATGGTTACATAAACTTCAAGCAGTTATTGGAGCGTTACTATTTGTTTCTAAAAATGCACACGATAACAAAAATTAGGAATCATATCACGATTTACTTACACTATAATTACTGTAATTAGGTAAAGCGATGAAACATTGAGCAACCTAATTTACTTACGGAACTAATTTAATTTTTTATTTATTACCTAACTGGTAATGCTTACGTACAATAGTAAATTATTGTACAACTATCTATCTATTTACTCTAGGTACTAAACTTAAAAAATATTATAGTAATAGAACTTAAAAAAATGCAGCTTTCCACGAATCATCGGAATATTTTAATTTCCGTTTAAAATCCTATTTGTAAACCTCAGACCAATAAAAAACAATACTAAAGCTAAAGCTATAAGATGTTAAAGGTCTACGAAATGGGTATCATTAACCTAGAGACTCACTCACAAATAGTAGTAAGGCACTAAGCTGCCACGATCGTGACTTCATGAGAATGGGATTGCGACGATTTTTTTTGGCAAATGTACTACAATAATTCATTAGAAGACATTGTTATAGACAAATTTTGTGCAGCAGTAGACTTGTCCTCTAGAGGTTTTTTTTTAACATTACGCCTTTCCAACTTCAGAGGACTATTTGCAAATTTTTACTCTCATGGAAGTATGCACTGGTGCATATCACGTACAAAGACAGCAGTGGTGGCCCAGTGGTAACGGCCGCGACTTGTAGGTCGTAGGTTCGAACCTTGACAGGCGCTTTACTTACTTTGTGTAAATTATTTCATCACCACTGCTCTCAAAACGGTAAAGGAAAACATCGTGCGGAAACCGGCATGTCCTAGAACCAAAGAATCGAAGACATGTGACATCTACCACCAACCCGCACAGGGCCCGCGTGGATTATAGCCCACTCCCACTCACAGAGAGGAGGCCTGTGTTGCAGCAGTGGGGACATTATAGGCTTATTATGCTACCCTCATAGAACGCCGATGGGGTCGACTATTACAAGTAGGTAGGTAACTTTTTAAGAGTACCTTGCTCCGTACTTGTAACCGTTATTCAATTAAGTAATAAATATTCCTAAGAGATGGTCTATAGCAAGCCGGATGGCTTGGAGTTAGTTTCAGTCACGTTACGTTTCAATCTTGATAACACGACAATAGCTTTTGTTGTAAGACTCGGGTGATCTGGAGATATTTCGTGCTTATCTAATTACACGGACAATAGTTAGGTGCAGCTGTGATGAAAATCAACGTTATTTTTATACACTTTCTTATAAAAGGTCCATTGTTAGCCAAATAGTCATTAGTTTGCACGCGATGGACATGGAAATCAATAATACAGTTGAAATCAATAATGGCTAACGGTCGTCCATCATCATTGTGAGTATCACTAAAGCAAGGCAAGGACTACGTAACGAAACAAAATTTTAATTACAACTAAATATTCAAATTAGTCACGGCTCTACAGCCATCGTTTACGTCGGTGATTTGGTCTAATGATCGCGTCTAAGAACGAGGCAAAATTGCTTGCACTTATTGTGAACAAGACAAATAGCTCGCGTTGTTGCCGGATGATACGGAGTTTTTATGGATCGAGGTGCACGGTCGTAGGCGTCCGGCGTGGCCGGTGTTTCGCTAGATTCTGCTTTGCACTGATAACGGCGGTGAGTAAGCGGTGGGCGAGGGCACACGCCATCGCCGCTCGTGATTGCTGCCCGGTCGCACAGTCGCGCTGCACTCCGCCGGCCGCACACCGCACGTCTCTCCACCGCGACTCGCCATAAATTTTCCTGCGATTTTACACGCTACGGGGAAAATATATGCGACCTTGACGTACTCTTAAACCATTATTTTCGTAATTTTCACGCTACGTTCAAATACTAATTATAATTTCGGTAAAATGAATTCCTGTGTTAGTCTTCAGTGACCATTTGAACTAAGTGATGTGGTGACTTGTGTAAAAACTGTGTTTTTGTAAACTATAACTGGCAAGATGAAGAACATTCGGAAATCGAAACCTTTGGTCATTATACAGTGCTATGAAGTAAGTTGAGTATGGATAAAATGTTCTTATTGTTATTGGAGCGAAACAAAATAAGTACTTACCTACCTACAAAGTTACTTGGAGCTTGGTTTTAACGTGATACAACATAGAACCTTTGACTGTGCTGTTTATGCCTATAATCTGATTTTAAAATATTGTTATTTGTTCATGGCAAAACAATGTATGTATCAGAAAGAAATTTGTATTGTGGCTGGGAGGTGCACGTAATTTGTTATTGTCCCGTCCTTCTCATTTTTCCGTAGCAACGCTGACGTCATGGTTGTCGAAAATATCAACAAACCCAAAAAAAAAGTACTCGTAACAAAAAATATAAGTAGGTATGTTTACCTCTAGTGACGAATAGGTAAAGCACTCATGTTTTTAGGAGTTATCTCTCCAAGTTGACTGATTGCTGGGCACCGATAACATAATATTTTGATAACTGATGATATTATCTCTTCCCCTACTTTCATCCATGTACTAAGTTCCTAAATCCTAGTATACACAGCAACACAAAATATTTGTATGATAGAGCATGATATTCTTTGGGAGCGGGCTATCTAAAACTTCTCACCAACGACGCGTGACGGGGCATACAGTGCTAACTCATGTTTTTTACTTCGAAACTAAAACGATTCTGGTGAACTAAATAAGAAAAAAACAATTGGATTTCTTGGGATTACCGATTAGCCTGATGCTCAAACTGAGAGCTAATTATGTAGGTATTACAAAGGATGCACTAAAAAAACTAACATCAACATAAAGTTATAACATAACATACGCATACATATTGGTATCCCATTACATTGTAGGCAATTATCTAGTATCCACGCACTTATCATTAGATGATCTCATAGTGTGTGCACGGATAAGGCTTATGCAATATAACCAAATGATTTACTACCAAAATTGTGCATTATTTTGTGAAGACCTATCTTGTAATATTTACAGATAAGTTGTGTGTCATAATAATATTATCAGAATAACGTTATAACGTCTAAATCCATAGATATTATCCTTATTATTATAATGTGCTTCTGTACATGATGGATGAGTACGCAATCTGCATTTAAGTAGTAGTTTGCGAATCAAACAAGGCCGTCAGAGGATGCATGTTTTCCTTCACAAGTTGAGACGTTAGTAACTATGCATATCATTATTGTATTCATATGACATACATACATAATTATGTATCTATTACTCGAGCTATGATTGTAACAGTTTAAAAGATCATTAGAACACTCGGAAATCCATAGTCATTTTATTAATAAGAAATTCTGCATGTTGATTCAGTTCTTGACGTCTCATCTACTGAACTGCTTTCAACGAAAGCAATAAATATTAATTTCTTATTAGGTACGCTAGGGATTTACCTGGATGCATGAAGTAGTTGTGGCCGGCATCTACATCGCCATATGCGAATTACGCAAAATTCTGCATCGCCCAAGCAGAGTTTACCGCACAACTAGCATACAACGTCCCGACATCAATCGTAGGGCAGTAGCCCACCAGACACCACACCTGTCTGGTCGGAGGATTCTCCCTTTTCTATGGAGGATGGGTGAACTTTACACCCTGTTCCTCATACCTCTATATGTATAGTTTACCTAGGATGCGTTTGAAACCGCGGGTGGCAGCTAGCAGCGATCAAATTATTAGTACTTTCAATTAAAACACACATTTCCGCGCCTACGAATTTGGCATCTTCCTTAATTTTGAGGAAAACCGTTACAGTTACTAATTAATCAGATTACCTTATCGCTTAAATGGAACAGCTCACGAGTGTACCAAGAGCCACTTTCCGCGGCTCTATCATTACCTGTGGTAAGTTTGCCGAGAGCGATATAAAAGGGGGCAAGCGGCCAGTCTGTGCCGGACACAGCTCAAATCCCGGTGACTCAAAACTTCTCAAGCGGAAAATCAGAACTAGGTACATTTTCTTCTGATTAAGTAGTTTTATCACTTCTTAAGATTGTTGGATAGTATCGATATCTGGGCCGAATAGGATAATTATGTAAGTCACCTCATCAGTGACTTGCAATAGTAATTTCACAAAAATAAGACGAACCATTACTGAAACCTTATCTAAAATACAAAAGTGATAAGTGAGATTAACGCCGCTTAATACTTAAGGGAGTGCCGACTGCATGATTCATTATTTACATTTAATTAAACTAATATTATTGTGTCGATGGACTAACAACCTTCACTAGGCTTAACCAACACGTTATCGTTCGCGTGATTTTGATGCAGTGCTGATTAATATTACGAATCTTTGGCATCAGCACTTGGGGTTAAGCCAGATGACGTTTGGCTCAGAACACAATAAAAAAATAAATAACGACGACGACAATAAACAATAGAAATAATTGTTCTATAGAGCAAAATCAAGAGAAAACAACCCGGTTTTTTTTGTTGATATTTACTGGTATAGGTACAATAAACTAAACCTTCAATAAATGAATAAAACTAAGGCAGAATCTCACTTTC
Organism: Conistra vaccinii; assembly: GCA_948150665.1. Taxonomy (NCBI): domain Eukaryota; kingdom Metazoa; phylum Arthropoda; class Insecta; order Lepidoptera; family Noctuidae; genus Conistra; species Conistra vaccinii. The sequence goes on along the minus strand of OX411324.1, from coordinate 13,431,797 downwards.
GCGGGTTCAATTTTTAACCTCTACCATAGCTGAGGTTACTAAGCAATTATAATTTTACTTTTAGATGAACACAATATAACCGCCATATTTAATTAAGGATGTTGCTTAAAACGTATCTTAAGAATTCCTCTGTAATGAACCTAATCATGGAAAGACAATTAAAACCGTGGAACCTGCGCGAGCGCATACAAATTACAAACTATGTTTATATAACACGTAGGTAGGCTGTTAGCGATTATATGTATGTAGATATATGTGCATGTTATGTACAGAGCTTATCGTGTACTGCTATAATACGAGTGTAATATATTTGCCTAAAACATAGCCTTCGTTTTTGTTCACGTTCATAGTCGGTAATATTTTTTCTGTTAGCCTCCAGTTCAACATTACCTACTTCCTTTGGCTAATGATTTGTTTGGTCAAAGTTCAATGTCAATGGCGATTAGATTAGTTATTTGACGTATTTTTCCTATTTCGCGAAAATTGTTAAGGTAAAATATGCTGCAGGTTGGTATTATGTAATAGCATGTAAGGAATTCATTCGTTTCAATATACGCCACTAATCTTGGTTGTAGGCTAATTTGCGACTACATAGTTTTTACACATACCTATTGGAATTTCATATATATTTACTCTGAAACACTTTCTTTCATATCCAAGTTTAATTGAAAAATTTGATGTTTATGATGTTGGGAATAATTTAATCATTTTGTTGATTGTTATAAATGATTAACTTCACATCTGTCAGTAACAATAGGTTCTGGCGTTCACTGTTGTTAAACAGTTGTTAAACCCGATATTTCGGGTAATCCTATTAGCGAAACTTACCTTTAGATTGTCCCGATCATTTACATACATTTTAAGAAGAACCTTAGATAAAAAAAAAAACTTACAGCTAACAACTTTGCCCACAGGACCGTCAACAGACATTGCCTCTGAGGAAAGCAGAACAACCTGCAGAAGTGACCAACAACAACCATATCAACCATGTCCCATTGAAGAGGGCAGCCACGGATCATCCTCCTCCCCCACCACCAGTGAGTAATATATTATGTTCAAAAGCATTCAGAAAAAAAGATGAAAGAAAGAAAATACATTTATTTACGATAATTATGACGCAAGGAAAAATACATAAACAAAAAAAGCTCGCTCAGCATAATGCTGTGAGTCTGTGACACTACGCGAGACAGAGCCACAGCACTGGTATTTCTATTTCAGTCAATGCCCACAGGATTGATACTTAAACCTTAATTTGATATCATCACATCTCCTGTTTCTTTTCCTACTATCAAAAGCCATGTGACTAAATGTAGGGAGTCTTAGTTAAACGTGCCAAAAATAAAGAGTACTTATTTATTATTTATAAATTATTTGTCATTGTAATGCATGTGCTTTTCAATCTAAGTCAGTTATATTCAAGGTGCTAACTATCGGGGACTTACCTGTACCTACGTAGGTTATTTGATGTTAAGGTCGTACACGACGTATAAAACTCACATGATTTCGAAGAAGTTACTTAAACCGCTTTTATTGCACCTTCAAGAAAATTTGACAGAGAACTAGACAAGTGGAAAGACCCTAAATAGACTCTCAAATATATGTATACTCTCATTGATTCAAATCTGAGCGAATACTTTATAACTGTTCTTCTCACGACCTACCTGCAATGTGACTGTAAAAATATTCACGTGTACTTTTCAGATGCCAGCTGCTAATGGTCAACAGATGCTGGCTACAAATGGTCATCAAACGCAGGCTACAAATGGACATCAGATTCCGGCTACCAATGGCCATCAAAATGGAAACCATAAAGTCATAGAGAGCCAAAAGCCCATTCCTAAAACAATTACCGCTGAACTTCTAACAAATCCAAACTTTAGGAAAAATGGAACTCTGACAAGAACTCCTACTCCAGATTACATTAAGAAAACTGAAACTCCCCCACAAATAAAAAATATGAAAGACGAAAAGGCTGACATGGAGTCACTAGAATCTTATAAGTTAAAGAATCCTTCGAATGTACTGCCAAAGCCACCGTCAAACTATTTTGTGAAAGCTCCGAACGGTACAGCGACGATGAAGAAGCACTCTCGTCCTGTGTCAGTAACGATTGGTGAATATGCATACGGAGGTGGAAGCAGGCGGGAACCAACGAAGCTCGACTTCCTAAATGGAGATAAAACAGATGGTCATCGTGATGCAGATGGGGAAGTCCCTATAACCAATAGGCTACAATCAGAACTGGCTCTAACACTATCTAGATCGAATTTACGTAAGAAGACTGAAGCTCTGGTAAGTACTGTTATATCATTTAGATTATCATGTCATGTTTATCTAGAATAATCATAAAATTGAAAGTCAAACGTTATGTAAATTTCATGTATTTTGATTCTATAATACAATATTTATACATCTAAATGCAAATACTGGCCCAAAATATTGGTTGATGAATTATGTATATATAACATGTACTTACCTACTCGTCTATACATCCGCCAATAAATCAAAATACGAGCGTATTTTTCTTTTTTTAAATTATAGCTTCGCAATAAAATAGTCGCAGGTTCTATGAATTAACTATACGTTTTGATAAAAAAAAAAAAAGTGATAGCCTTTTATCACACATGTGAGTAATCAGTTAAACAGGTACAGTGCAATTTTCGCGATTGTTTTTGTAATTTGTAACATACCTTCGCGACGATGTTTTGATAACAAAAATACATATTTATTCACACGGGAATGTTTTTGACTTATCATTTGTGTTATGTATTTCGTTACGGCTGGGATAAAGTTTCTGGTTACATGTGGTTTTCATTATTATTTATTTATTTCTACGTTCGAAATGTCAAACCACCTTTTTTTTTTGGTTGGGAAGTCCTCAAATCCCTTCTCCCGCTCTGGGCGGAGCGGAAGGGCGTGTCAGACTCTTACTGATTAAAACCCACCCGTGTTCCTTCCCTTGCCTTGCCAGGGGCCACGGTTTGCCCTTAGGACTTCCCGCAACCCCGGTAGATGTCATACCACCTAAGGTGTTTACCCTAGTTTATTTGAAAATACGATATTTAACAATAGGTACGGTAACATTTATTTATTTAGACTGAAAATCTGTATCAATATTATCTTCTTTAACCGGCATAGTGATATCATCGTTATGAAAATTTATTTCAGGATCATGGAAATATCAATAGAAGTTTTAACAATAACGAAGATAGTGATTCTTCTGTTGATAATATATTTCACGCTAGATATGGACATAATCTTTTACCGTTGCCACCCTGTATAACGATACCCAAAGTGTCCGTTACAAAAATAGTTTCAAACCAGACTGTGAGACTGTTTAATTAATTATAATAAATAGACATCAGTTAATACAAAGTGCACTATAATACAATTTGAATTGTAGTTGAATGGACACGCGTGTTTTTCACTAACAATTATTTAGGTGATGGTTGTTTACGATTCGATCTTTTACACTTTGTTCTTGTCTTATTCTGTTTTCACTGAATGCATCTGTTTACCTGTTATCATTTTTAACACTTAATTTTTTATTTACAGGCAGACGCCAGCCGATGAGGAAACCAGCGAATTTGTAATATCATTTAATATATTATGTATGATTTTAAAATTAGACGTCTAGTGAAAATAAAACATTTTGGTTAGAATTTAAATAGTCGACCAAAGTTAGTTAAGTATTTAATTTATGAATTGGAAAACTCTAGTTTGTAATGTAGGTAGTGCCACGTCTAAAATGTATGGACTATGAAACTACGAAAATGTGTGTTATTGTATCATAGGTGTTAAAAAATTGTGTCGATATGTAGTTAACATTTATAGTCCCAAAACCATTGTGTAATTATTATGGGTTTATTATATTGTAATATCTGTGGAATGCCTAAGTCATAATAAAATGCTGGTTTATTTTAAATATTTTTATTGAATGGTGACAGGCCGATCGATTGCGTGACACGAATATAAAAATTGTTTAGGGACCTAACAAGAACTTGCAGCTGAATACCATTATTTTACATGGAGCGACTGCCTATCTGACCTCCACAACCCAGTTAAAGACTGGTTGTCAGAAATGTCAGACTTTTGTGCTACTGACGACCCGTAACGACTGTCAAAGATCCACGAATGACAGCCGGGACGCCATATCGTGCTTTCCGAGGCACAGGAGTCAGTTGGCAGGAGTCTCGGTATGTAAAGATGGTCACCCATCCACGGACCAACCCCGGCAAGCGTAACTTAACCTGATGGATCGACCTGTGCGGCTGTTATTACTTAGATAAGCAGCACAAGCACAAGAACTTGTATTTCTTAACTGGTTTTATTTATAAATATAACACAGAAATAGATTTTTTATTTTTTATTCATAGTTTAATTATAGGATCTACAAAATTAAAAAGTTGAAATCCCGCAGACGATTAATTCTACTAAACTACGATTAAGTATATTGACGAATCGAAAGTACGTATATATTGGAAAATCTAAAATGGCCATGGGAATGGTCCTCCTTGTTGATAGGCCTACACTGTCCTATTAATACTGTAACTTGAAAACATTTCAAACTCATTTGTTTCTTGCCGGCTCTTCTCCATAGGAGGGTATTTTACTCTATATGAGAAAAAATCTAAAAATATATTATTGAGATAGTTTAGGCAAAAAGCAGTCTGAAAACGTTACTCTTCGTTCATAAAATAGCAAACTAAATTTTTAAATTCAATTCAAAGGTTTCAGCTTTTTTAATCTGTTTCATAACACCAAATAGTATTCGCCATGTTATTACGTCATACGGCTATGTAAACTTAGAAGTGTCAACTGTCAACTATCAGTGTACCTCCAACTCAGAGTAATAACTAAAGCATAGAGGGAGGGTGAAATTTCTCAGTCTAGTCATACTCTTTATACATATGACACATTCCGTGTGAAAAAAAAGGACAGGTATATAGTTATAAGGACCACCACTGTCCACTTTTTTGGTCTCGGTAGTGATGTGCAGAGAGGTGCAGAGGTATCGATATTAATTTATTTTTGACAGATAATTTATATAATGTATTGGATGTACATGTCGTATATTCCATGGATGATGTAACGTTGTAACGTGCCGTTTTGTAAGGTATATAGTGGAATGCATTAAATATTTGTTAGAGCTTTAATTCTAGGCTTCTTTTAAGCATTGGCAATTTGGTTTTATTAAACAAACGTTACTTTAATTAATAAAAGCAAATTGCCAATGCTCCTACTCAACGCAATGCGTGACCTTGGGTCGCAAAAGAACCCATTTGGGTTAGCGATTATCTGTTCCCTCTCCCCCGTCACCGTCCTGGCAAGCCCGGCCGTCAATCTGTGCGCGCCGGCTCGACACACCGTCACATGCTGGATAGGGAGGCCGTGTACATAACCCGCGTGGCCGCGTCGAGCTGTCTACGGGTCTGGGTCGACCAACCGCCGACCGCCATCGCCATCCTCCTTTGTCCACACATTTCTCCGAAACTCGTAATCGGATCGAGATTATTTTTTTATTTTTTTTATTGGATTATGTATTCTCAACTTAGGGAACAGTACGAGGTTTATCAAAAGATTTCATGGGTATTCGTTTTTTGCGCGAAACCCTAAGTTTGTTTCTAAAACAAATGTAGCCTATTTTACTCCTTATGTCATAAGCTATCTTCCAGTAGAAGTCCCGTCAAAATCGGTACAGCCGTTTCTGATATTAGCCGGAACAAACAGACAGACAGACCCCGAGGGACGAAAAATTGAATTTCGTAGTATGGATCATCTATACTTTCACGATCCATTACAACAAAAACACTTTTTTTTTGTCTATCTGTCTGTCTGTTTGTTCCGGACAAACAGACAGACAGACAGATAGACAAAAAAAAAGTGTTTTTTTTTGTAATGGATCGTAACTATATACTTTCTTAAGCATTTAGTAAAAAGCTGTTATTTTGACATTATAAACAGACACTTCAATTTTATTTATTTGTATGTATGTATAAATGTATTTTTGTTGTATGGATCATATACTTTCATATGCATTTAGTAAAAAGCTGTTATTTAGACACTACAATTTTATTTATTTGTATTATACAGATTGTGGATAAAAAATAAAATAAATTGAAAATCGCACAACACTCCCTGCTATATAATTTATAATATCTCTGGCGTATTCTGAAAGAGCACATGGATTATAAATGTACTCATGTTCATTTGTTTCCAACAGCGATTCTTCATTCTTCATGAATGACATCGAAATTGGCATTTAATTTTCATCTATTTCCATAGCATCTGAAGAACCCTGAAAAAGTATATACTTTTGATTTTTTCTCCGATAGTGCAATACAAATAATATATTTTAGAACCTACTGTCTGATTTTCAGCTACAGTTTGAAGTTGACACAATGTTAAATGGACAGCTTGTAAAGATACCGTACTTGACTTTCAGCATGATTTGTTGTAGGAGAATTGTGATCAATTCGTATAATTTGCAATGGCTCGAAAAGAAAACGATATCTTCTCCAATTTATTAGCATGTAATTATCGTATCGATAAAAAGTATCTACATTACCTACATTACTAGCTTAACATAACCTCACAATTTAACGAATTTATTTTTTGAAAATAAATTCGCGATCACAACATAATTTGTAATAAAGATAGTTTGAAGGTATCATTATCAATCTAATATATATGTTATCAGTGATCACATCCAAATATTTCGGGTGATTTTATACGAAAAATGTAAAAAAACACTTACCGATGAAAGCTTACAAATTCATTGTTTTTTTTCCGTGACGAATGTGATTTACACGTTATCACAAAACAAGCCATGTTAACAGACTATTGATAAGTCCTTTGCACCTTTCGTTTTTACAAAAATATTCAAAAATCTATTGGTTTTTAATAAAAAATGACCAGCACCTCAACCAGCACACGTACTGACCAGGGGGTGTCGACTCTATACGTCGAATCAAGGACATACCTAAGTGGGCTATTTCAAGTGTGGCTAGAGTGAAAAAATTAAAAATGGAAGCTGGAATACCAGACTAAAAAATTACATGCCACTAATTAGAATTTCTTTAGAAGAATTAAAATTAGAATTAGAATTTCTTTATTTTGCATAAAATATGGTACATAAAAGGTCTTAACTTAATTAAAAGAAGTTCCACATATTTTGCAAATCTCTAATGTCACTGACACTGTAGTCTGTGGTCACTGATCATGACGTTGACGTGCTTTGATGGTTTTTTTTTTCAAAATGTCGGTTTATTAGTTTTTGTTGTTGTTTTTCCTATATTTCGTGTGATTTTCTGTTCAAAGTGCGTCGAATTGAGTATTTTCCGCCTTTGCATCGAAACCCCGCATAAATGCAATGCATCACAGAACATTATTCGGCACTGGTCTTACATCGTTTTCCGGAACCAGGACATCATCAGATGTAAGTTATCTTTTTTATTAAGAAGTACTAGTCCTAATAATATTCATAATAATTTTTCAAATACGGCTTCAGGGCTACTTAAGTTTACTTAGAATTTCATATTCCATTTGTCATAAACTTAGTCTTAGGTTAGGTTAGAATATGTCCATGATAAATGCTACACAAGCATATATATATTCTAAACACAGAATTTTTAAAGAACAAATTAAATTGACGCCCTTAAGGCGCCCCACCGACCCTTGAATTACGAAGAAAGTCTTAATAAATCTATGTGAAACCAAATCACTTAATTTGTCCCTAACTCTGACTTACTAAAACCATATTGTCTTTACACATACTTGGATCAGATAATAAGAATTTAACGCCATTTTGAACTATGTAAAATATAAACATATTAGATATTAATTTAGTTTTTCATCACTTTAGGGTTGTTGTTATGTTATTGGGTGTGGTTTCCACACTCAGAGACTTTAGGCTTTTTTTGATCCAACATAATTTTACAATGCATTACAAAACAAAATATATATAAATATTGAATTAAGATTCGGAGTTATTGTCTCAACTATACCTTTTTAAGACATGTCAGTTCTACTTGAGTATTTGTTAGTTGTTATTAAAATTAGCACAGCAAGTTATGATTAATCGTATTTAGTTAGTTTCTATAATAAGGAAAAAACTTCATAGGCAGCACTTATCCTTACATTTTAATTTCTTTCACTAATTCAAATGGTTTTGTCTGTTTTAGTACAACTTTGCGTGGAACTTCAAATGCAACTAGTTCAACTATTGATATTATACAGACTCCAAACTCATATGTTGTAAGTAAAATGTATTTCATTATTTTCCATACTAAAATAGCTTAAAAGATCACTGATGCATCCGTCCGTCTAACCGTTGTTGTTGTTTTTTGACCGACGAAGTTCTCAAATCAAGTTGTATTGTGAATATCTAAGATAAGATATGTTTATTAGTACGCACGGCTACACATCAAGCTATACATTTCCAGTTTATGGTGATTTCGCATTGTAAACGATTTCCGTACAATGCGAATGCGAGGTCATCTTAAACTGGAAATGTGTAGCTGTGTGTACATAAAAAAACAACAACACTGTACATAGCATATGGGAACAGAGGGTTGCAGTACTACCATATTTAAAATTATAGTCAGCTTCCCGGGTTCCTAAACTAGGTACGCAGACCTGTGTCTTAGGAGTCGGATATTTTGCGGCTTTAATTTTTAAAATACTAGCTGCCCGCCCCAGCTTCGCATGGGTAGCACTAAGTACTTTTCTACGGCGCACCTACTTATCTACCTACCCTACCTACGTACCCTACCTACCCTACCTGTAGGTAGGGTACATACATACCTACATTATCGTGAATAATTCATGCAAGCCTAGTACTTTATGTTAGATTACTGCTCAGAACGGTCTTGATAAATCTACCAGTGGATTTTCCGATACTGTCGTGATTTCATGCAAGCCTAGTACATTTTTTTGGATTTAATGCATTTATACCGGGAAATCATGCAATTTTTTTTTAAATACGTGCCTACCCTACCTATCTAATCTGCGTTCGCAATGTATTTGCTAAACATGTAAACAAACACGAGTTTTCCACTTAGACAAACATCAACTTTATGATACTGTAAATAAAGTTGATTTTAGACTAGTCAGTCTAAAATCAACTTTATTTCAGTACTGTTAAAAAGTCATTAAAAAAAAATGAAGTTGTAGCGCAAACTGAATCTTATGTGTAGGCATTACAGTTGTTTTTCCTAAAACTCGTGTTTGTTTACATGTTTAGCAAATACATTGGGAACGCAGATTATGTTATAAATTATAGCCTATGTTACTTCCTGATAATTTAGCTTTCTATTGGTGAAAAAATTGTTGAAATCGGTCCAGTAGTTTCGGAGTTTATTCGGTACAAACCAACAAAAAAAATCTTTCCTCTTTATAATATTAGTATAGACAACCGTGACTTTTCTGTTTGTTTAAACTGATTGTTAACACAGCAGATGGAGTGAATGATTGTGTTTGTGTATTAAGAGTGTGTATGTTATTTTTACATTACAAACAGACACTTCAATTTTATTTTTTGTATATAGTGACTACACAATATTTTTATTAAAATTTCAGACTGAACCTCAACCAGGTCCGTCATATTGTCAGGTGCAAGTTTTGAAACCACCTGGGACTTCGCATGTGTTGCATGCTTCATTTGAAGAAACTAAGTGCTGAGTGAATCAACCCTCCATCTCAGACACCAACAAATGTAAGGCAACCTAAAACTCCAAAAGAAAAATATTTGTTGGCAAAATGCAGAAAACTTTTAAAACATATTTGCCAATTGCGAAATAGAATAAAAAAATTAAAAAGAAAGAATATACCAGAAGAATTAATTAAATTGAGTCAATTGAAATTTTGATGAAAAAATTAACTCCTACATTTGCCTTGTTGCTGCAATCACAGGTTAAAAACTTAAAAAAAAAAAACAAAGGAAGAAGATGGATTACTGATGAAAAAATTATAGCTCTGAGGTTGTATAAAAGATCACGAACATGCTATAGACTGATGAGAAGATTGTTTTGTCTACCAGCTCAATCAACTTTAAATCTTTTGAGTCAATTTTCCCTCGAAGTGGGAGTCAATAAATGTATTTTCTCTGTTTTAAAAAGAACAGCAAAACTTCAAGCTGCATCCGACAATGAATACATTATCATGTTTGATGAAATGTCAATAAGAAAAAATAGAATGTATAACCGAAAGACAGATATAATAGAAGGATTCCAAGACCATGGACTTCAAGGCAAATCGCCACAATTAGCATCACATGTGCTAGTATTCATGTTAGCTGGCATTCGAAAAAAGATGAAGCAGCCTATAGCTTATTACTTATCAAGCGAGTATGTAACAGCTGACCGAGTAGCAGTCTTGCTAAAAGAGGTAATGTTATCAAAGCAATGCAAAATACTATAATTTTACTGCTTACTATGCAGAACTCTATTATAATTGTACTGTTATCTTTCTTAAGTACTCTGTACACAGATAACGTGTTTAGAAGATGTAATTTGAAACATATAGATTTTAAATAACAATTTTACTAACTGGATTTAAACAAAACATAACCCAAGACATGTTCCACAAAATAAATAAAATAATCATGTGTTATTGTATTAATTGTCTTTTTTTTTTCAGATAATACGTGAATGTCGTGAGGTGGGCCGCAATGCTAAGGCATTGCGGCAACAGTTTGCGATATGGATGGGGTAAATCGACGAGCTTTGTCCATCTTGGGTTCCACTGTAGAAAAACCCTCCATTACTACTGATAATATAGAGATTATCAGTATGTATGACCCGCCATCTTCTAAAATATTTCAGAAATTTATTTATGAAATATGACATTCAATGCACTACACAAATAACATCAAACAACAAAAGTGGAATAGGTAAGAACTAAGAATATTATAGAACTAAGAAGTGTTCTCATTTAGTAGATAATAATGATATTATATACCTAGTACATTTTATTTGCTATGCATATATTACATAAACTTGTTTATTTTAGGTGTTGCAAAATGGAGCCATATAAACACTTTTTGTGAACTGGACTATCAGAACCCCAATTTTGTTTTTGCCCCTGGCTTAAGATTGGAACACCTCAATCCTAACAGCAAGCAAAAAATGAAGGTTAAATTGACGGCATAAACCTTGAGCCATACAGTTGCTGCTGGGATGCTGGCAAAAAATTCAGAAGGTACATATGTTTTAAAAATATTATTTCAATCTATTAACAGAACCCTGTTACTAAGCCTCCGCTGTCCATCTGTTCATCCGTCAGACGCACACACAGTCAGACAGTTGAAAACTTCACAGATTATGTATTTCTATTGCAGCTGTAACCACAAATAGTAATTTTTTTATAAATTTTATAATTAAAAGGGGGTCTATACTAAAATAAACTTGTGATTTTGAAAAATAATACTCTATTAATATTATTCCTTAACATGTGGGGTGTCTAGAGCTCATCGAGTAGAAAACAAATATTTTTGGTTTTTTTTAATCTTCAAAAATGAAGAAATAGGGGCCCGTTAATGGTGTCAGTTTTAGACCATTTTTGTACGAGCTCTATCTCAACAAATAAACAAGTTAGGAATTTAAAACTTCTGTAGATCATGTATCATAAATACTGTTTATATTCAACAAATACTAAAAACGCCGATTCATAAGGTATTTTATTTAAATATTGGTGATTTTCTGCAACTGCAATAAATAAACTTTGTAATTCACAGTAACATTATCAAAATAAAAGTTCGTTTTTGCGCTTTTTTAAATTTAGGATGTAAAATAATAACAGTCTTCGTTGAGTATTTTCATTTATTTGATAAATATTGTATGGTGGTACGGAACCCTTCGTGTGCGAGTCCGACTGGCACTTGCCGGCTTTTATTATTTGCTAAACAATAAAGTAATACATGTTTATTTACATTTTCAGGAACACTGACTTCAGAAGCAGCTGTAACTGCAGGTGCCATTTCAAATATGGACGAACTATTTGATTCTGTCAACAGCGACTGCTCAGATTTGCACCGCGGGAAAATGCATGCGACAAATTTAAAGTCGACCACACCGCATCTTCAGTTATGTTATGTTATTAAGTTATTTTTGAATACTTTAACTTTTGTAGACTGCACACGCACACCACCTTCAAAAGAAGGATGGGTGTGGACCCTGAATGTAGTTGAACTTTTATGGAATAAACTCCGCAATAAGCATTCAATTATTCAAAGTCTTGCCACTCGCAGACTACAGCAGGACCCACTAGAAAACCTGTTTGGCTGCATTCGGGGTAATTGCCAGCCTTAAAAACTTCTATCTTGAGCAATCTAGCTCACCTAAGCACAGGAAATTGTGAAAACGATTACTGCGAAACAATAAATTAATAACTACAAAGAGTTATTGACCAAATCCACGAACATATACACAAATACAATTTCAACTTTGCAGAATTGTTCATATTCCTTAGAATTCTCTGAGGAACTTGAAAAATTTGTGTAATGCTGCACCATCACGTGATGAAGCTCAGGCATGTGCATATGTTTGTGGATTTTTAATTAAAAGACTTGATTGTACTTGCACAAGCTGCGATAACATTTTAATTTCCAAGGAAAAATGTTTAGTTGAACATTTATTCATACAATTTAAAGAATACAATTCCGAAAAGCAGAGCTTAAAGTATCCTCATTTAAATGTTATAAATTATGTGGAATCCTGTGCTTCGGTGGTAAACAGAATGTTTAAAGAAATAGGACATGAAAAGCATGTACTTAAATAGTAATACAAAAAATTAAAGAATCAGTTGATAATGAGTTTTTAAAGGTTTTCCCAATGTGCTGGACAAGCCAGCACATTGGGAAAAAATGTCAATTATTTTATAGAAATTATTTCATACATTTGAGTAAAGAGACACTGCATTAAAAAATCGTCAGTTCTCAGAGGACGCTTCGAAAGCTGCGTTAAAAAGAAAAATGGACATTCTAAAACACAAATAAAAATAATATTGGTGTTGATTTTCTTGTTCGAATTTTTTTTTTTTTATTGTACTTCAAGCAAAAATGTTAACAGCAGTTTGTTTTTGCATTAAATTAAGTACCTACTTAATTAAATATTTTAATACGCTATCCAACAAAAGTAAACATCTTGTATTAGCGCAAGGTATCAAAGTTTGTTTTCAATAGCGGTTCAGGAATTATAGGCGCTATCTCACATAATTATCTATCAAAAAACTTTTAATAATATCTTGTGCTAGTACAATATGTTTTATTTTGTTGGATACTAAATTAAAATATTTAATTAGGTTATTTGCAAAAAGCAGCAGTAGAGGAGCAGTGGTGCGCAGTGGTTTCGGCCGCAACTTACGAGTTGTAAGTTCGTAGGTTGGAACCCCGTCTCGCTTCGAACCTAGGACGTACAACTCGTACTTTACTTTGTGTAAATTATTTCATCACCACTGCTTTCAAAATGGTGAAGGAAAACATCGTGAGGGCAGCATGACTTAGAACTAAAAATTCGAAGACATGTGACATCTACCAACCCGCACTGGTCCTGCGTGGTGGATTACGGCCCACTCCCTCTCACTGAGAGGAGACCTGTGTCCCAGCAGTGGGAACATTATAGGCTGATTATGTATGATGGTATGTAATGCAAAAAAAAACGCTGTTAGCATTATTGATAGAAGTACAATTCAAATATTTCGTAACATTATTTTTATTTAAATGTCTAGGAAAATGTTTAAAACGCCTGCTACACGGTCGCCAACCGCATCCCCGACAGAGGTGACCCTGGTTGGCGACCGGCAAAGTAGTTCAACGTTTGGTCGTAAACCATCATCTACACGGTTGTAAACCGCCAAAGTTACCTCTGTCGGGACGCAGTTGGCGACCGTGTAGTATGTGTTTTATTCTGAAATAATATAATTATGTTTTAACAATGTTTTACATAATGCAAGCAAAAAATTTCTGTTAACTATTTTGCTTCTGTTTTTATTCACAAAATCGCATTTTTTTTTTAACTTAATGCGACCCTTGAAAATGTTTATTTTTTTATATTAGTTGAAGAGCTGTTCAAAAACAATTAAGAAAAATATCGCAGTTAGGATTTAGTGCAGGGTTCAGACCTAATTTACCCGGTCTTATAACTAATACTACTAATTATAAGAAAGGGATGGCTAGAATTTAAGTGCTGTCAAATTAATTTACGTGTTAGTTAAGTTATCAGGAGGAATTGAAACAGACCGTCACTAATAACCTAATATGATAGCAAAATAAACTAATATGACAGCACTAAAATTAAATGTTTTTATGTTTTTTTTTTATATATTTAAAAAAGTATTTAAATAAAGAAAATTATTATAATTCCTGAGTTTAATTTGCTAATGTTTTGTAAAGCAAAGTAGGAAATGAACGAGAATACATTTTTCTTTCTGGTTGTGCAATAGAAATGAATGTTATGTCAAATTAGCATTACCAAACAATTTTAAAATGAAAGAAATAATGTCATGTAAATAGTACATGTCATTATTTTTTTCATTTTAAAATTGTTAATTTGACATAACATTCATTTCTATTGCACAACCAGAAAGAAAAATTCATTTTAGATATTTCGAATTTCCCGCCCTATTCACGTCCTTCACAGTAGTGGGCTACCACTAGATGGCGTACAGCAAAAATGTCTTTCCTATTTTTGTTCTAAGTCGACCTTCTTCTCGTAGAGTATATATGTTCTGTGGTACTGACATTCACGACGTAATATACGGCTAGATCAAATACTTGTACGGTTAACCGTTTACTAGGCAACTATTGTGCTTTTTAAATTGGTCGTGTAAAAAGAGATCAACTGTGACCGTTTTGACAATTTCGGTGCGTCCATTTTTCTAATCTATAGACTCCCTCTATGCTTTAGTTATTACTCTGAGACCTCCAATCACTGCATTTGTTTACACAGCCAACTGACGTCATGACAACAGAGCAATATGGCGTCCACTGCGTTCAGCGTTTCCGTCAAAGAAAAATTTAAATGCATTTCTAAGGCACTTAACGATTGAATAAAAATTTTGTGAATTATTTAGTGGTACATTAGCACTACAGAATCCAATTGAGACAATTTTCAGAAATGGGTGTAATACCCTATTGGAACCGTACACCTAGCTTCTGACGTTTCATAATATTGTAGGTTTATGTGAAATAAAATATTTGGAATTTGAGTTTTTGAGTTTGAATTGTTTGGGCATCGTTAATATGTACAGACATGCAGTTTTAATAGAGTTCAAAGTAATCTAAAGTTATAGATCTTAGTTAAAAATAGTTAAAAACATTTTTGTGTAAGTCTAAGGACATTAACGGGTTACCTACCATAATAAACTTTGCAAATTTTGTCTTTGAGTAGCTCTGCTTATTGAGAGCAGCTCTACATAATATTGAGATATGCCGAGATTATTATAGCTCAAGGAAGACGGGCAAATCTTCTTCTTCTTAGCTTGTCGATGGCAATCTAAATAGACTCGGCCCAGAATTCGGCTACGTATTTGGCGCCATCACTAGCGTCCATCAGTTCCTGTAACGTGCAGCTGACAGGACACGCAAGACATAATAGAAAGTGTCCCATCGTTTGTGGAACAGCACCACATTTACACTCCAAGGCGGAGTTATCTATGAATTTCCATCTGAAAAGGTTTTCCTTGCTCGGCCAACCTGGATCCGGAGTTTGTTTAAAGACTTCCAGTTTGCCCAAGACAACTCGTGCCCAGGTGGGAGATCTTTAGAAGGTGGAACGAATGGTTTGGGTAAGGACGCACAATCTCGCCACAGCTTCAGTATTTCTTTTGATCGTTCGCCAGTGAGTGCGAGTGCGCGACACACTTTAAAAAACTGTTTCAGCCTTTGTGGCACCGAGATGTTGTCGTGCAAAGGGTGTCGTGTGTCGGAGACCATCTTAGCTCTTTCGCTGGAGCTTGATACCCATAGAGAAAAGTATATTTGCTACCGCTCTGCGAACTACTCTGGGCAAGTGAAATATATCAAAAAGTTTGCATAATATTTAGGTAGGTACCGTGTAGGTACCTACTTTTTTGTGACAGTTTCTGCTTTGCGTCACTATTGCCACCGCTGTCAGATCTAAACCGTAGATCAAAGCACTATTCATCTATTCATTGCAAAACTGGGTCGATACGAGAATTACCAGAATATCAGCTAATAATAAAATTCACCATGTTGTTTGGAACGATAAAAAAATTGCTTACCAGTGAATATAACGAATTTGATGACAGAATTTTAGTCGAAAGTCCATTTAACGAGACAACGAGAGATGGCTCAGTAAAATTGCGTTTGGTGCAACTTGGTACGTTATTTTACGTCTTTATTATGGCCATATATTACTCGACATTGTAGGTATTTATTAGGTAAATTACGACGTCCTGGGTTCGATTACCGGGTCGGGCAGTGTTATTGGGTTTTTCCATCTGGAATTCTTCAGGAGCAGCCCGGAGTCTGGATTTGTGCCCGGTGATGGCAATAGGCTCGCCCCCTGGCCCTATTACATGGGACTTAAACATAACTGGCGAAATGAGAGTGTACGTAGGTTACACCTCTGCCTAACCCATTGAGGAATACAGGCGTGATGTTATGTTATGTACTTATTAATGAACTTAGGATAAGTAGAAATGCCCCCATGGTTTATGGGGTTTTTATTCACTGTTTTCAGTGAATAAAATAAGCTTTTTAGAGGGGGAATGGTATAAATGTGTTTAAATAAGCTTTTTAGAGGGGGAATGGTATAAATGTGTGAATAAAAAGCTCTTTTAATCACTATTTTGGTGTTTGAATTTAGAACACACCAATGTATTCGACCTCTATCTCAATGCTATACAACCTCCTTAACACTTTCGACTCCACCCATTTTCATAGAACTCATAACTCATCATTCCGCCATAAAAGTCTATGACTTTTATTATTCGTAGTTGGAAGTGAAACCTCCGGGAGGTTTCACTTCCAACGTCCACGAGGGCTCCCGGCATCCCATACCCAAGTAGGTGAACCCTCCAGGAGGGCTCCCGACACTGAACGTCTACATTTAAAATGAGCCCTCCGCGAGGGCTCCCGACATCCCATATCCAAGTAGGTGAACCCTCCAGGAGGGCTCCCGACACTGAACGTGTTAACCTTTTATTAAATGTCTATTTTCGCTTAAATCTTTCTTTTTCTCGTAGTCATGGTATAAAGTATAGTATGCAACTCTTGAATAAAACGGATTTATATCGAGGGCCATGAATCACTCGCGTCGCTCAGGATTCTAACACTTGAATCACTCGCTGCGCTCGTGATTCAATCATCATGAATCACTCCCTACGGTCGTGATTCAGTCGTTAGAATCCTTCACTTGATCGTGATTCATCTATGGCCCTCGCTTTAAATCCGTCCTTTATTCATTAGTTGCATAATATACTATTTTACATCTAATACTATACAGGGTTATTGGTAAAACACCAACAACCTCTTAAGGGGTCATTATACTCATTATTATGAACAACTTTAAACTTGTTTGTTACGAAAACACAATCAGCTGTTCCCTACATTTATGTTCGCATATCTCGTCAAAATGTATGGAACAGCTGATTTTTTTTCGCGATTTCAGTTTTGGTCCCATAGTGAAGTTCAGTAAAAGGTTGTTGGTGTTTTACCAATAACCCTGTATATTCGGTAATAATTAAGTATTGCATTTCATAATCAATATTCTAGTTCGCTATATAGCGACATTTCGTATTTCCATACAGTAATATTGTCAAATTAATCATAACAGGTAAATATTTGACAGATATTTGCCACGTTGCCAACTTTCACCTAAACGGTCCTAAGCCGGGTCCGCTGCGGCCTGCGCCATGTTTTCGTGTTTTAATGAAACATCAAAATTGAACAAATTTGCGGGCGTTGCGTTGGTTGGTTCAAGTTTGATGTTAATAAAACAAGAAAACATGGCGCAGCAGACCCGGCTTTAATGGTTTTTATAATTGAAAGGTACCTAATTATGCAACATTAGAATAGAATAGAATTTAATATAATATAATAACTCTATATTATTTACACCTTATATTATTGAATTATTATGATTATTTTAGGATTAAGTTCAAAAGCTTTTATAATTGCTTCTGAACATGATATCACTGGGAAAAATAGAACAACTAGTGACGGTACTCCGCAATGTCGTGAATCAAGTGTCATAGAAATACTTTCATTGTATCCATGGGAGTCCATCAGGTTGACTGTGTTTAAAAGAAGTGAAAAGCAGGCACTAAAGGCCTCATTTGCTAACAATGGTATAAGGTATTTTGAATTGGGAGACATACCTAAAAGGAAGGTAAGGACAATCATTCATTCATTCATACTCAAGCAACAATAGGTATGTAACGTGTTTATATAAAGTGCAAGCCCCTGATGTTACTGTGTCAGTTCGCTCTACTGGTTAGGTATGTACTAGGTAGTTACGTTGGACAGCCGAGAACCATTATCACCTACCACAACATCCTAACTTAATATTATAAATACGTTTGTTTGTTTGTAACGTTTTCACGGTAAGACGGCTGTACGGATTTGAATGAAATTTGGCACATGGGTAAACCATGACCTGGGTTATAGGATATATTAGAGGATACTTTTTATTTTGGTAGTACGTTGAATATTCCGGTAGTACGTTAACGTGGGATAATTTGTGACCTCTACGCGGGGGAAACCGCAGGCTTCGCGAAACTAGTACAGAGGGCGCCCAACGGTAAACTAGCGCCACTCCTTTAAAAAAATATTATCTCGTGACTGAGCAGGAATTATAAATAACGGCTCATAAGGACCCTAGCAAGAGTGTCTAGAACTTTCTAATACCTTTTTTAAAGTTTCTTAATCAGACACGAAGCAACAAAATACGATCTAATTCTAGAGCGGTGGTTCTTAACCGGTAATCCGCGGACCACTGGTGGTCCCTGCAAGCACCCCAAGTGGTCCGCGAATTCATCCTAAAAATATTAAATAAGTGACAACGAATCGACACACCGACGCGTTTTGATGAAATACAAAAGTACATCATTCAATCGTTATTTTCCTGACTGCGAGGACAAAGGTATTCGTTAGAATATGCAGTCACAAAATAAAATACTGTTATGCGTCTTTTATTTATAGACAGAACAACGCGTTATTCATTTACATTTACTGTACATTACCTACCTCCAAACATTTGGTGGTCCATGGCAAGACCGAAATTTTGACAAATGGTTAAGAACCCCCAACACTAAAAGGTTAAGAACCACTGTTCTAGAGGAATGTGGCCGCTTTTCTTTAGATCAAATTTTGTTGCTTCGTGTCTCAATATGAAACTTTGTAAAAGGTATCGATTAGGAAATTCAAGACACACTTACCAAGGGTCCTTAATAGCCGTTATTCGTAATTCCTTCTCAGTCACGACTTCACAAGATAATATTTTTTTAAAGGAGTGGCGCTAGTATTTTTTTTTATTTTTTTTTTTGGGTGGGAAATCATCAAATCACTTCTCCCGCTCTGGGCGGAGCGGAAGGGCGTGTCAGACTTTTACTGACTAAAACCCACCCGTGTTCCTTCCCTTGCCTAGACCAGGGCCACGGTTTCCCCTAAGGACTTATCCGCAACCCCAGTGGTAGGCATCGGCCCAAACGGACCCCTTCAGCTTCGCTGACGACTCTTTGAGGCGCGCGTGGAACACTACGCGCCGTCGACCCGGGCTTGGTCCTGATCGGACGGAGAGCTACCCATCACTCTCCGTCCGCAAGCCCGCGCCTACGGTGGCCGGAAATCCGCGATGGATTCCCGACGCCCGGGGCGTCTACTACCGCGGCGGCTAGGGGCTCGAGGGAGCGACCTTAGTCTCTGCCTCTCGCGCCCCGCCTCCTCCTTCACGAGCATTACTGCTTCGCAGAAGGAGGTGACAGCCTGCCATGCCCTCTCGCTCCGCACCATGGCATGGACCAGGGCCGGACGCGAGAGGTCATTGCCGCCGATCGCCTGCACGAGGACACGGCGGTGCTCCGCCCAAGAGTGGCGCTAGTATGGGTCCGTGCACGAAGAAACCCTTGTCAATTACTTATCTAATTGTGAGAAAGCTTGAAATAATTGAAATATTAAATCTGTATGACAATAAAAGTACAGTATTCGTGGTGCTGAACCAATCGTGTCAAATTGTCAATCCACCTGTTAATAGTTGCATCACTTGAAAATATTATGGTATATTTCGCCTTTGATTTACTTTATGAAGATAATTGTATATTCATAAAATAAAAATTTGATTAGGTACTATATCTCAAGGATAGCTGAAGACTAATGTCTGATTTTGAAATTTCTTGATATGGTTTGCAAAATAATAGGAAAAATACATTACTGACTGGGTTTAAAAAAAAGGATATTTCAACATTATTTTTCTGCTATATTTTGTATAGAAGTTTAAAAAAGTGGTACAGCCACATGCAAGTAGACCATAATAATGATGTTGACGATATTTTTTAATTTTCAATATCAAAAGTAGTATCTTGTAACAAAATGATCAATTGTCAGTCTCGCGTCATTTTTCGGAAAACTTGTTGTCCATGAATTCTTAATTTATTACATAATAAACACACCACAACCGCCACAATTCTTATTTCCATACAGTATTATTTCCAAATTAATCAAAACAGGGTTACCTGTTTGAACGCCGTAAATAGCTGTCAAATAGTTATATTTGACAGCTATTTACGACGTTGCCAACTTGTAGGATGCACCCTCTTAATTAAATAACATAAACGCTCTTAAAAAGCGCTCTGCCTCCTCTCTCCTCCTACTACGCTGTGCCCGACAGAGTCCTTATTGTTTCTTTAGTTTGACAACTGTTTTATCAACATTAAGGAATGCAATAAAGAATTGAGATTATTTGAAAAATCCCTTTCAGCCACATGCAAAACAAAGAACTCAACTTTTCTAGTTTTGTCTAAATTCTTTTTCCCTTTCTCACAATAAATGAACAAAATTTATCGAAATCAGTCAATTTCGTGCACGGCCTCATAATTAAACAATATTTTCTAATAGCTCTCGTGCCGACATGCGACATGAAATATTTTTCTATTTCTTATTCTCATTCTTAGATATTTTGGCGTCTTTGGCGTAGCAGTATAAAAGAACTACAGTGCTCAGATAAAAAGTGGCCTTTCACACTGTCAGCTCAAATAAACACTAGAAGACAAGAAACTCGCGTAGCAGCATGCATCGAATTACGTTTTATTAAACATACCGAGAAGGTATAATTGATACTACCTATTTGTTTTTAGGGTTCCGGAAAAAACGGATCTCTTGTCCTTTTAAAGGACAAGGAATCGAGCTGTCGTGGTGGTACGGCAAGTGCTGACCATGGATGGTATAAGAAAAGTGCTGACATAGTCAACTGATTGACTATGATTTGACAGCAGTTGGAAGGACAAGGGCTCACAAGGGATCAAGCTGTCGCATGTCGTGGTGGTACGGCAATGTCAGCACTTATCGTACCACCACGACAGCTCGATTATGGTCCAACTTTAAATCTATAACGTTCTTGTGGTAATGTGAGCACGAAAGACAGAGCTACAATAAAACACACCATGCTATTAACATTATAAGCATCAAAACGAATACATGGCACTCGAAAGTCTGTCAGTCTGTCAAGACCCTTTTTCTCAGGAACGCGTGGAGCTATCAAGTTGAAATTTTAAATTAAATACATACATACATAGGTCTATGGTCCCTTGAAGCTAAAAGTGCTCTGTGCTTGAAACTCCAAAAATCAAGCTTCTTATGTCAACGCAATAAAAAAAAATACGGCCATATTGCGATATAGGGAACCTACTTCCCGTTGACCTAGAATCACGAAATTTGGCAAGAGCCAAGGTCAAAAATCGAAAATCGTTAATTTGTAATTTTATCACATAAAAAGATATGTTTTTGGGATTAGGACCAAACTTACTTTTGGGGGATTGAGATTGACCGTGGCGTATATCGATGAATGTGAGAACATGTTTTTCAACTACAATGTTATGTTGGTTACCTAGTTGGTTTTTGGGATACATTCATCCCAACTCCGGAACCTTTTATTTCATTGTGCGTGGTCCGACACGCACTTGGTCAGATTTTTAACCGCTTCTTAAAAAGTACCGACCTATCAATTTTGTGGCCTTAAACTTATTTATTTCTCATGCAGGAGAAATGGTTAAAATGGACAGACAAATATTTATATTTGGGGTCTAGCAGAGAAGAGGAAGACAAAGTGCGACCTGTGCCAGTGCCTGGCCTGGGGCGTACTGAGGAGATCAATCTTTACTATTTAAAACCAAGATATTTCGGTTGCTGGGAGCAATCAGAACATTGGGTCCAATGTGAAGATAGCTCAATAAATACCAATAATAAATGAATGACACTTGTATTGTAGGTACACCCGTTTTTTTTTTTACTTTTTTATTTAATACCTACTTATCTTTATTAAACTTATTTTATTTACTCTAAACAAGCTAATTATTTGGAGATGTCATTAGACAGACATATTATGACGACATCTATACCGCTACGGAACAAGTTTTAATTAGCGCGATTAAGGTATGTACCTATTATGTACAGCAACCCGACAACAACCAGTCGGGCAGTAGCCCACTGCCCACGCCCAACAGACTGAACAACAACAGAAGAGCTGTCTGGTCGGAGGATCCTCCCTTTTCAACAGAGGATGAGGAACTTTCTACCCTGTTCTTTATTAAATAGGTACCTGTAAGCTGGTGGCCCCGACCCCGAGTCAGCGTAGCCTTTGAGCAACGTCATCGACATCACTTCCTCAAGCTTTTGAGTAGAGAGTTACACAGCCAGCCAGCAATCACATAGCTGCGCTTACCTGGTCATCGCCCTCAACCTCATCAGCGACTTTGACAGTGCACACCAGTGTCTCCATATACACGGTAATTACCGTAGATGCACCGTAATCAAGTCGTTATCTACCGTCAAGGTAATAATGTATTACCGTGTCATAAATCACCGTATTACCATTATGAATTACTTTGTTATATATTATTTCATCGTGTACTGCCTAAAAGTCCTACAACGAATTTCACGTCAGTCAAATTAACAATTTTGTAAAGGCAACACTGCCGGGAGTCCGAGGGGAATCCCACAATATCTAAAAGTCTATCTCTACCAATTTCGTTTCTTCTATTCTAGTATTTAAAAAAAGTAAGTAATATGGATGGATGAATGACGTAAAATACATTTTTGTGCTAGGAGAGTCTGATTCAGAATATTGTGAATAATAATATGTTGAATTTTGCATGTTTCATATGTTATTATTTTTTTTTTGTTAATAGTTTAAAAAGCAAAGTGTTTTGATTCATTTCATAATAATGTTGTTTTTTTTTTCCTTTGAAAAATTACACGGTAATTTACACGGTACACTTTTAGTAAGTTCACCGTAATTTGGTCTAGAAACATCGTATTTTTACCCTAGCAACACGGTAACTCTCGATTTACCTATGGAGATACTGGTGCACACTTGAACTTAGGCCGGTTAGCAAGTACAAATGAACTCTCTCCGGTCGACGCAGCAGCCGGTCACTACGGAGCGCTGTACCTCTCTGATACTGGAGGATTATAGCTTATGCAACATTAGTACCTACCCCCTCAGGTCGCGTCCTATTTAAAGCGATCGATGACATGATGATAGTTCACACGTAGGTATAGTGGGTGATAGACATGCGAACATAAGCTCCACGGTTTTTAAGTTCGCCAACTTACTCGGCTCCGCGCCGTCGGCGTCGGTGACACACGTGAAGCTTTCTCACACTGTATCGCGATGCTTTCGAATTTTCTGAACCAAACTAAACATACATTACACAAAGGACGAAACAAAATGAAGGTTCGCGACTCGCGGCGGTGACAGACGTACGAAACTACGAACCAAGGCGGGCTACGAGCAAAATTTCAAACCTGTTGGATCGCCGACGAGCTTACTCGTCGGTTTTAAAGTGCCCGTACTTAGTATGTTACACGGACGAGTAAGGTCGCCGAACCATAAGTACAACTAATTGGCACGTAATTGGCAGTTGGGGTGATACAAATCATCACATCTGTGTTACCAGTTTTGAGTAATAATAACTTCCCAACCACCTTTATTACCAGAGCGAATCCGATAAAACAAACCACGGGGCTTGACCGTTAAAACGTATATTTACGTCTGTACGTGACCCCAACGAAAATAAGATGCACGTAAACTCAAGAAAGATGAATCAAGTACGAAACGTCAATGTGACAATTTTGACAGTCCTAAAATATTGCCATATTAATAGCTAGACTGTGTAATACAGGGCCTTTGCTTCTTCGTCGTTATGCATAAAAATAACAAACATAACCTTATAGGTAAACTGACAGAAACTAAAATGTGTGTCAAAAAATGGCAACAAAATCTAAACATTGGGAGAACAGTGACAAACGTGAGAAATATTTAATTTATGTTTAAATAGTAAAACTATTCGAAATATGTCTTTTCTGGTGAGAATTGTGCGAAATTTAACATTTCCAAAATATCGGAATAACGTAATGGTATTTAATTTTGCAAATGGGGTACAAAAATGTAGCAGAAGCATTCATAGTAACCCCTACTTGAAAGCTAGAATGTTTATGGAACATGAAAATAAATATGCTTATAGTATTTTGGAAGACAAAGGCTATGCTATTAGCTTAAATTGCAACATCCAGCAAGAGTCTTTAAGTGAAGAACAATTTAAAGAAGCACTCCAAGTGAACTGGTCCAAGAAATCTCATCCCGAAGTTTTAGAGATTTTTCCAAAATTTGCTTTATATTGTTCAGAACACAACTTGTGTATCTCGGATAAGATATTTGATACATACATAGACCATCTTACTGACTGTTTAAAAATGGCAACTGATAAAGAGTTGGAATCCATATTTTATGCTTTAAATAAGTGGCCAGAAACAGAATCAATCAGAACTCGCAACTACATAGAAGTTTGGGCAGCTTTGGACGACGAGTGTTTAAACAGAATAAGGAATTGGACGCATAATGAATTACTTTCTTTTATAGCACTTTTCTATATGATAAATGTAACAAGATATAGTGAATTTTCTATTAAAAGCATGCAAAAATTAGCCAGTAAAGCAAAGCAACTAACACCAGGGCAAATTGTACAAACAATGTTTTTTATTGGAATAAGGAGAAAATCACCATTTGATATGCACAATTTAGAAATTGAGATAAACAAAAAGTACTCACTATTCACTGTAGACGATTTGGCCATTATGTGTATGGGATTCTTCAAAAGTAAAACACCAGTTAGAGATATGGACTTAGTGCTGAAAATGGTTAACACAGTGATTGAAAACTCAAAAATCATTCATGAAGTATCTTTGGCTGCTTTATTAAAATTAATTAGATATTCAACAAAATCAACCCTTGACAACAGAATATACAGACTACTGGAAACATTGCAGCATGAAGTACCTCGGCTATCAGTGATGTGTAATGTGCATTTAGCACTAGTGGGAACTTCTACATTAAACTTACATGAAGAATGTTTACATAAAATTGCTGAAAATGTAAGCCAATCCATGATCCAAACAAGGGTTAAAGACCTTGAAAGATTAGTTTTATCTTATGGAACATTTAACTTAATACCTAGAACAAAAGAATGTTTCTTCTCCAAAGTTATGGATGAATTAAGAAAGCCAGAAAGAAGACCAGAAATTGGCACTCATGGCAGATCATTTGCATGCTGCATAGCATATTTAACTCTTTTAGGCATCCGCCCTGTGGATCTAATCAATCAAGTTTTAAGTACAGAATTTTTAGAACAGACATACGGGAAGTATTGTTATAACTATGGCAGAGAAATTCTGATATTGAATAATGTAGCAGAAATATTTTGCAGTGATGCTAAAGTAAATCGTCTTCAAGATAAATACATTCAAATTTTGGCAAAAAAATACACAGATTATATACCAAATGAACAATTTGAAAAACAGTATAATATTACTGAAAGGATGGTTTTGGATATTATGAAAGTTTTGAAAGTTACTCGTGGTGGTAATGAGTATGTTGTTGGCGAACACATCTTACCTCATCATCAAAGAGGAGGTACACAAGGAAATTTTTATGAATTTTATCACACTTAAGTACCCCCACTTAAAATGCTGTCAATAAAATTATACCTTATTTTCTTTCAGATATAGTAATTTGTAATGATGTTAGTGGAGCCCCAGTAGTAGTCAAAGATGTATTTACAAACAAAAACTTTGGACTACTACGACGGCCTCCTGATAATAATGCCTGGATAGCATTGGTGATAGCTGGCAGAAATGCAATTATACATGATACTGACAATGCAACTGGCTTCTTTACAAGTAAAGTTAGAGAACTTGAAGCACTAGGTTATCATGGAGTTTTGGTAAGCACATTATAACTACTTATGACTAATAATAATTGCTGTTAATAGTTTTGCTTTATTACCACCTTTTGCAGAGTTCTGAAACCAGTCAATACCATCAAACAACAAATATTTATATACTAAACTCTCGAGTTTGTTTAAAAGTAACCTATGCTTCCTGCTTTTTTCAACCTTCTGCAAACACTTTCCATCATAGCTAGGTAGGTAAGTACTATAAATTATAAAGCAAGCTTTTTTACAATAAATACATAAGTACTTAATGAACTAAAGAAAAATCTGTAACACAGGTAACCAAGTCCCGTTTTTTCAGGTACCCTGGAGTAAGTATTCGAAATTGAAAACAACAGAAGAAAAAGCAGGTTACTTAAATAGCTTAATTAACGATTCTGTGAGGAAAATCAAATAAATCTTAAGACATAACAGTCAGCATTATTGTCCTTTATTATTATTATCATCCCATTTATATAATTTGTGTGCGTTTGGCCATTTTGTAACTGGTTTTTACCCGACTGCCCCAGAAGGAGGGTAATGTTTTTCGAGAGTATGTATGTTTGTATGTATGCATGTATGTATGTCTATTTCTTTGGTACGCTCTGTAGCCTAAACTGCTTGATGAATTTTAACATATGAGGTGTTGTTAGATTCGTCTTAATGGTGGGAGTGACATAGGCTCTATTATATTTATGCACCTGCAAATACAAAAAAAAGGGAGGGGATGGTTTTTTTTTAAATAAATTACAAAAATATTGGTTTCAAATAGAAGCTAGTTAGTGAGTCAATTCCAAATTTAGGTATTTATATTACTGTGCGTTTGCACTGGCGAAACATTCCCAACAAAACATGTTGGGATCTCTATTTTCTGTCAATTTTCCATACAATTGGTGCCGATTCTCTTGTCACAAATGCCTCTAAACTAGACTAAAAATCACTAAAATTTAGTTTAGTCCTGTCAAACGAGCATTTCCCATTCTGAAATAGTCTAAAGTGACACAACTTAACTATATTTTAGTTTGACAGCACTAAGATTGCACTGAGTTATTAGTTTAGTGAAAATGGCAATTTTGCTATTCTGAATTTGACGTTTTTCACCTAAAAATTTAGATTATCCAACTAAATCACTCTATTTTTAAACGCGATTAAAAAGGACTGGAATAAAATTAGTTGGCATGAACTAAAATTCACACACTTCAGCTGCAAAAACTTTATCTTTTTTTTATTTTGCTTATATCTCGAAAACGGTGCGTCCTAGCGCAAAAACAGGGACCGCGCAACCCCGGATACGAGTTAAGCTTTTTGTTAGGGTAACCCGTTTATGAGGTTACCATTATCTGAAGTAACTCCTTGATTGGGTTCTATGCTTGAAACCCAGTAAAAGGGTTATCTCTTCAATATGAATAACCCATTGAAGGGGTTCTATACTTGAAACCCATTGAATGGGTTACATGATAACCCATTGAATGGGTTCTATACTTGAAACCCAGTGAACGGGTTACCCCTTCATTATAATAACCTATTTATTATAAGGGTTTTGTTCGGGTTAACACAAGGTTATTCAATAAATGTGTGCTAAGTAGGTGATGGGTGGGGTGGCGCGAGCACTACGAACCATCCACCATCGCTGGCTTGCTTGGCTGGTTTGCTATGTACCTACAATAGTTCAACCACGAGCTCAAAAAAGTGCCGTCGCGCATTTTATGAAAAAGTTGCTTCGGAATTTTGGCTTTAAATAAACTAGCTGCCCGCCCCGGCTTCGCACGGGTAGCACTAAGTACTTATCTACGGCGCACCTACATACCTACTCTACCTACCCTAACTAACTACCTACCTACCCATACAACTACCTACTTAACTATCTACCTATCCTACCTACATACCTACCTATCCTACCGTATACCTACCTACCTACCCTACTTTCACCTACCCATCCTAAGAACCTTCTTACAATAATAAACACAACAAAAAATTAATTAGCGAAATTCGACCGTTCACGCGTGATGCCGTGACCAAGGAAATAGGGATTGATTTTTTATAGATAGTTAAGCAAAAATTTCAAAAAGCGAAGCCGCTATGAACTTAACTAATAACTCTTCTCCACCACTCAATAAGTCATAGTTGTCGAAGTCTTTCAGTTACTAAGAATAAGAACGCCAAAGTTGCCTATTTAACGCAAAAATCACCGTCGAAATGTAATAGGGCTTTAATGCGTGCTATTCCATTTTGCAAACTATGCCCATCATCGACAGATCATATTACATTGCTCCGATCGGAATGTTACGCTGTTATAGTTTAGAGAGTTGTATAACCCTTTTGAATGGCTTAAATTAAGCCGTTCACCGTTCACCGTTCACATCGTATGGGTTTTTGATTAACTGCTTAGAAAAACCCTATCGAAAACCCTTTCAATGGGTAACCAAAATGGTCCCTGCGCAAAAATAATGGAAATTTCGACCCCCTCTGCCCCCCGTAAACCCATATGCCCCTACTCACAGGTAATATTTTCCATAAAAAAAGTTTAAAATTCCATACAAAATACGTCAAGGCTGCTCCCCCCGCGCGCCTCTGGCTCTAAAAAAATTCACGGGGTAGAGCAAACAAGTACCACGTGGGTTGTGACGTGACTGTCAAATTAAATTTTAGATGTGTCAAAATTATTTTTTAATTTAGAGCTATTTTTCCGCAGAATAGCTTTTAGATTCTCGCAAAAAGTAAGGTATTTTAGTCGTAGTTTAGTTAGTTTAGTTCGGTGTACAAGAGAATCGGCACCTGTTTGACAGTAACTACAACTAGAGATTTCAACATTTGTTTTGTCGTGATGTTTCGCCAGTGCAAACGCACAGTTAATAAAACTAAAAAGTTTGAAATAAAGAAAATTATTCAAAAAACAAAAAACCCGACTGCAAAATCACATATCTGAAAAACCGTTACCTTAGAATAGTTACGATATACTCTCTCTCTCTCACAATTTCAGTCTTTAAACGCCTGCTACACGGTTGCCAACCGCGTCCCCGACATAGGTGGTTGGCGACTGGCAAAGTTATTCAACGTTTGGTCGTAAACCATCATTTACACGGTTGTAAACCATCAAGATACCTCTGACGGGACGCGGTTGGCAACCGTGTAGCGAGCGTTTTACTTTGATCCGAGAACTATGATCAGTGATGCTACGGCTACACTGTCGCGATAAAGCGAAGATTCGTGCTGTCGCGACACGTCTGGACAAGATATTCGTCACATCGCGAATCATTCACGCGAATTTACCCGGCTACATTGTCGTGATAAAGCGAATATTCGCGTTGTCGCGACACGTCTGTGTAAGGGGGTGTCCCCATAAGATTATTAAATTTTTCGCCCACATTTTTTTTTTTCTTTTGTCTTCGCACGGTTTGTGCAATTAGCCAATGTCACGTTCAGTTTAGTTTTACTTCGAAGAAACAAAGGTAGGGAAACTAATAATTTTAAATGTTTGGGGGATTTATGGATAAGACGGTTAAATAGGATTAGTACATTAGTACCATTGATATAATATAAAAAATCGATTTTTCATTAAT
The DNA here is from genome assembly GCA_948150665.1 of Conistra vaccinii. Lineage (NCBI taxonomy): Eukaryota > Metazoa > Arthropoda > Insecta > Lepidoptera > Noctuidae > Conistra > Conistra vaccinii. Next base: position 13,401,795 of record OX411324.1, on the reverse strand, counting down.
CGATTTTTTTGTAGCATTAAAAATCGATTAATAAATAATCGAGTTTTCTTAAGAAAATAATCGATTTTATTATATTAATCGATTTTTTGCTATTCTAATTTGTCAATTAAGTTCAAAATAAACGCCATAAATATTATATCAATCAATAGATTTATTAATTAAAAATAAACAACAGAAATAGCAAGCTTATATGTATAATCATCACAAATTAAAGTTTTAGCAATCAAATTATAAAAGGTTCAAATTAAAATGTTTTTCACATAAATTAACAAAATTAAATTATTCAAATAAATAATAAAAAATATATTCAAATTTTCAAAAACTAGAAATCCGTAGGCAACGAGTTCAGGAATAGAATAACAGCTTAGGTAAGCGTTTGGATAATATACGGCTCCTGGAGTCCTGGCCTTTGTTAATATGGCACCAGCTTTCGAGAACAATCTCGCTGCTGGAGCCGAAGAAGCCGGTACCAATAGGTGCTTACACGCCAACTGTGTGAGTTGGGGATAAGCTACACCTCATAGCTTCTCCAGGATTCTAAAGCGTCTTCTTTTAATCCTATTAGAGGCGCAGCTATGTACAAGCCATCAACCAAATGTCGATAAAATAGTACAGTTCGTTGACTCCATCTAGTGAATGTTTGATTAAATAAATTTACTAAACTGTTTCAATAACACAGAAGGAATGCCATCATATTATATGCAAAGATGGCTTTAATGTAATATTATGGAGATAGTATTCTTCGGTAGTTCACGTTCCGGGTAATAATTGATTGAATGATTGATTAATCGATTATTCATAAAAATAAAATCGCGTATTAAAATCGATTTTTACTTTAAAAAAATCGATTTTCAATCGATTATTTCCATAACCGATTATTTTTTCACATCCCTACAAAACTCCCACATCTGTGATCAGTGTGATCACAGTCGCAAACCTACAGTTACCGATAGACAAGAACAGAGATAGCAGACCGCGTGCGAGCGAAATCGCGTAGAATGGAGGTCTCCATTTTGCATTCTTGCCAAGCTTTGCCCTGCCAAACCTTGGCTTTTCCGGAACGTCGCGTCGCGTCGAGTTGAATATAAAAAAAAATAACGTCACCTACATACATTGTGTTGTGACTTTCCTAAAGTCGTGTGACGTGTGTACTTAGGTTAGTAGTATGTAAAGTAGTCGTGCGTTTAACTGTTCATATCGTCAAACGTTCAGTATTCAATGATCTGGCCAGACCACATCATGATGTGATCAGCGGTCGATGTTCTATTTCATGAAATTCAACCATTTCATGAAATGGTCAATTCTAAGATCGGCCACGCACGACATGTAGTACATACTCTTGAAAGTCTTATGTGCTGGCAACATTGTTTGAAAGGTCCATGCCATCCACCCGCATCCACCCGATTTGCGACGCTCTATCACTCTATGGCACAGAGTACTTTTTTTTAATATATTGGCTCTATGGTAACGCATCAGCAGCTTGCAGACATAACGGGTGGATAATTTTCGCGCCCGGTTTTTCTTACGTCTATGATAAAAGAAAAAGTTGTTCATTACGCTATGTAACATCCCTCAAATCGAGTAATCTGAATTATATATAGGTGATATTTATTCTGTGTCAACATGTCTCAAACAGAGGAACCTATGGACGTTGCAGATGTTGGTGAACATTCAGTAGGTTTCACTAACCACTCTCTTGTTTTATGATTCATTGTGAGGAATAGTGTTAAAACGGACTCATTTTTGTAACAGAATGGATCCTCGAGCGATACTACGTCCTCGCGGGGCAAGGAAGGTGACTTCGAAAGTAAAATTGAAACTGATCGTTCGAAGAGATTCGAATTTCTATTGAAGCAAACAGAAATTTTCTCTCATTTCATGACAAATACTCCTAAATCTGGTGGCAGCCCACCTAAACCGAAAGCCGGCAGACCTAAGAAGATCAAGCAAGACGTTGACCCGGGGGGAGGACTACCAGGAGAGTAAGTAATAATAAAACTAACCTTCACCTTGCCTTGCCATTACAAACAAACATTAAACATGTGCTATGACATTAATACACCACCGACCAAAATTTTGTTTACTCTGACCAAAATTTTGTTTACTTATTTATATGGTAACATGCTAAAATTCTTTTGTTTGTGAATGTTTTTGGTATTTTATTACTTTTGTCTAGCCACCGCCACCGAAAGACTGAACAGGAAGAAGATGAGGAACTCCTTGCAGAGACTAATATTAAAGTAAAATCAATATTCCGATTTGAAGCCTCTCCACACTTCATCAAAAATGGAGAAATGCGTGACTATCAAGTAAGAGGTCTTAACTGGATGATCTCACTCTATGAAAATGGTATCAATGGCATCTTGGCTGATGAAATGGGTCTTGGAAAAACTTTACAGACTATTTCTTTGCTTGGTTACATGAAGAACTTCAAGTGAGTGTTTATTCTGTTATTATTTATTCATTTACTCAAATCAATATTCTTTTTATTATATGGTTATGGATGTTTATTTTTTTATTGACTCGTATGTGAGTCGTCAGGGTTTTATCGGTTAATGTAATTGCGTGCCATAGCTTAGGGGTAGGTTCAGTATCGATAAAGGAAACTAGGAAAAATAAATAAAAATCCATTTAAAAAAAATTGCAAGGTCAACCTAATTTAGTACCTACTAACTTAAAATAGCAATCAAATCAACTTAAAACATGAGTAAATAAGTTGATTTTTAATCTTTGTAAATACTTGATTCCAAACTAAATTAGGTTGCCCTTGCAATTTTTTTTTTATGTATTTTTTTTTGGCAGTGTATAGAGTGCCACCACTGGCACTCTATCCCTATCGGATAAAGTGCCACTACAGGCACCCTAGTAACACCGGCTCGGCCCGGCTCAAGTGCCGCAAGCATTGGATTGTCATTGTCACTGTCACTAAGTCACGTCACTTGGTATTTTGTTTGATTGTCGAGGTTAGATCGCTGTAAAACACCACATTCCCAAAACATTACATTCTCTTGTGCCTAAACGGACCCTGGCACTTCGCCGGCCGCTACCGCGGCACCGCTCGCTACGCTCGCTCGGCTCGTGCGTTGTGTGGTCACAGTTCTAACCTAACCTAACCTAAATAACAAGTGACAGTGACAATGCAACGCTCACGGCACCCTAGCCGGGCCGAGGCAGTGACACTAGAGTGCCACAAGAAACTCGCGGCACTCTATACACTTCGTTTTTTTTTTTAATTATTTCTCTTGTTTTTTTTTTTCTTAGTTTCCTTTATCGATATTGAACCTACCCCTAAGCTATGGCACGCAATTACTTTAACACCCTGTATATTATATTTGTATAATTAAGTAGTAAACTGTCCAAACTGATGTTTTAAGACAGAACTGTCTTTCAACTTATTGTTGGTGAATAGTTTAAAAAAACCTCTGTGACAGATGGACAAAACAGTGACCTTGTACAGGTTCTGTTTTCCCTTAAGGTTGGATGTCTAAAAATAATGTATCATCTATCACATAATTCATTATTTCATATTAACTTCTCTATGTAATAGGAATGTTCCTGGGCCACATATTGTTATTGTCCCAAAATCAACTCTGACCAATTGGATGAATGAGTTCAAAAAATGGTGCCCATCTTTGAAAGCAGTTTGTTTAATTGGTGACCAAGAAACAAGGGTAAGTTCTACAACCATGTTCAAAATATGGGAAAAATAATTTGTCGGATAGACATAAAATTATTTTTCCCTTCCCTACCCTTCCCTTATTTTGGTACTTCACATAAAGTTATGAATATTACAAAAAAAAATTGTCATTAATTTGAATGAATCTTAATTTTTTATTAGAGCACATTTATTCGAGAAGTCCTCATGCCCGGTAATTGGGATGTCTGCATTACGTCTTATGAAATGATAATTCGAGAAAGATCAGTTTTCAAAAAGTTCAACTGGAGATACATGGTGATTGACGAGGCTCATCGAATCAAGAATGAAAAGTCAAAGCTTTCTGAACTGCTTAGAGAGTTCAAGAGTATGAACAGGCTGTTGCTAACTGGTACTCCACTACAGAACAATCTTCATGAACTGTGGGCACTACTGAACTTCCTCTTACCGGATGTATTTAATAGTTCTGATGTAAGTACTATTAAACTTTTAGTACACTTTTTAGATATATGAATAAAATAACACATTGAATTATATGGCATACTGCAGTGTGGAAACTACTAATTTACAAAACCCTTTCAGGACTTTGATTCCTGGTTCAACACTAATGCGGCTCTTGGTGACAATCAACTAGTGTCTCGGTTGCATGCTGTTTTGAGGCCATTTTTACTTCGACGTCTTAAATCTGAAGTGGAAAGGAAACTTAAGCCAAAAAAGGAGGTCAAAGTGTATGTGGGTTTGAGTAAAATGCAAAGAGAATGGTACACTAAGGTTCTAATGAAAGACATTGATGTAGGTAAGTAAAAAAACGTGCATATATTTTTTTTATTATGAAATGTTTATTATTTGCTAAGCATCACTAGGTATGAAAAGCAATGAATTAATTGATTGAATTATTGTTCTGTTCTGATTGTAGTGAATGGTGCTGGAAAGGTTGAAAAGATGCGTCTGCAGAACATTCTCATGCAGCTTCGTAAATGCTGCAACCATCCTTACTTGTTTGACGGGGCGGAGCCTGGCCCGCCCTACACGACGGACTTGCATCTCGTCTACAACTGCGGTAAACTCGCCATTCTTGATAAATTGCTGCCCAAACTACGAGAACAAGACTCCAGGGTGCTTATATTCTCACAAATGACCAGGATGCTGGACATCTTAGAGGATTATTGTCTTTGGCGACAATATAAGGTATGCATTGGCCTGCTTTTCATGACTACAGAAAGGGTCGTAAATACTCGAGATTATTTAATTTTTTTTTTTTTTTCAGTATTGTCGTTTAGACGGTCAAACACCTCATGAAGATAGGAATAGACAAATAGAAGAGTACAACGCCGAGGGGAGTGAGAAATTCGTGTTTATGTTGTCGACGCGCGCTGGCGGTCTGGGCATCAACTTGACGTCAGCAGATGTAGTCATCATCTACGACTCTGACTGGAATCCACAAATGGACTTGCAGGCTATGGACAGGGCCCATCGTATTGGGCAGAAAAAACAAGTAAGTAGTCCTCTTATGTATTTGAGTAGGTCAATCGGAATTTGATGATGACTGACAAGACATTGCTTATTCTTTTTAAGGTGCGAGTTTTCCGACTCATCACTGAAAATACTGTGGAAGAAAAAATAGTAGAACGCGCCGAAGTGAAGCTAAGGTTAGACAAACTTGTGATACAGTCAGGCCGCCTGGTCGACATTAAGAGTCACCTCAACAAAGACGAAATGCTCAACATGATCAGACATGGCGCCAATCATGTGTTCTCGTCTAAAGATTCGGAAATCACTGAAGAAGATATTGATGACATATTAGCTAAGGGAGAACACAAGGTAAGGAGGTTTGAGGTATAGTTACTGTGATTCTGATAAACACTAAAACATGAATATACCATTAATTTGTCTTTATAGACTGAAGAATTGAAGCAAAAGCTGGAGAGTCTAGGAGAATCTTCACTACGGGCTTTCTCGATGGACACCCCCGGCGCCACGACAGACTCTGTCTACCAGTTTGAAGGTTTTCTTATAAAAAGTAGATAGTAAAAGATCATAATTGTGTAAATTAAAATACTAACTATCGTTTTTTTAATTCAGGGGAGGATTACAGAGAGAAGCAGAAAATTTTACCCATTGGTAATTGGATTGAACCGCCTAAACGCGAGCGTAAAGCTAACTATGCAGTGGACGCTTACTTCCGGGAGGCACTCCGTGTTTCCGAACCGAAGGCGCCAAAGGTACAGGTAAATAAGTGTAAAGAGCTAAATGCGGAGGTCAGCGCAGCAGTCTACTTTTGGTGGTGGTTCTATGGCAATATAATTATCATCTAATTCATGTACCTGTATTATGTAAATTGATTAGCTCTTTATACTGGCATTAATGTAGTTTACCTGTATTTCTGCTGTAAATTATTTATTTAGCCTTATTTCCTATTTAGATTAGAACTAGAATATCACTTTAAATTCACTTAATTTCCATTTAAATATATATATTTTGACATACATACAACATCTATAATGCTTGTAGTTTGTTTTTAACCATGCTCTTGATGATCCTATGATAATATTCACTTTTCTCATGTCTAGGCACCGCGTCCTCCAAAGCAGCCGATTGTGCAAGACTTCCAGTTTTTCCCGCCACGACTCTTCGAACTTTTGGATCAAGAAATATACCACTATCGCAAAACACTAGGGTAAGGTTTAAAAAGAATTCACAAAATATTAAACAAGTACCTAAAATATAAGTCAATGATACTTACTTATCATGATTGTTATATTTTTTTTATTAGGTACAAAGTTCCCCGTAATCCTGAATTGGGTCCTGATGCTGCCAAGATTCAAAGAGAAGAACAACGTAAGATAGACGACGCTGAAGCTCTCACAGAGGAAGAAGTACAGGAGAAAGAGCAGTTGCTAACTCAAGGTATGGTGACTAAACTGATTTACACATTACGTAAAGTTTCAAATTGCATTCCAAAAAAGTACTTAAAATAATATATAACTCTCTGGTAATATATAAATCTCATCTTGAATATTCAGTTGAGATATGGGGGTCAGCCGCGAAAACTCACCTAGACCCACTACAAAGAACAAAACAAAATGATAAAAACACTATTTCACTTATCTAACTCCGACAAGAATATTATACAAAAAAACCAAACTACTCAATATAACTAATCTTTACAAATACTACACTTGCGTCCTCATTAAAAAAATCATCACCAAATCTTGTCAATCAAACATACAACTACACATGAAAAATATAACATACAATGTAAGGAATAAAAACAAAATCCAGTTAAAACCAGCGCGCGCTCGCACTAATTATGACAAAAAAACGATATGGGTTGAAGGAGCACACCTGTGGAACAGTTTACCGGAGGATCTAAAAAAATGTGACAGTATAAACATGTTCAAGCGCAGATTAAGGCAATACATCACAACATCTGAAATAACATAAAACATGTTATGTTGTTTCAATGCTAATAATGTCTCCAACACCCTAGAGGTAATTTACTAATTACTAATCACTACTACTAATCTGTGTTCGTGGTCTGTTTGCCGGACAATATGTGAACAAGGAGGAGTTTTCCGCTTAGGCAAACATCAACTTTATGTAAATGTAAATAAAGTTCATTTTAGACCGACTAGTACTGTTGAAAAAGTTATAAAAAATATGAAGCTGTAGCGCAAACTGAACCTTATGTGTAGGCATTACAGTTGTTTTTCCTGAAGCTCGTGTTTGTTTACATGTTTTGCAAATGGATTGCGAACGCAGATTGGTTAAAATCCACATAAATGTATCTGATTATAAGCGAACTAGTTTAGTTAGAGAAATAAAGTTCTTTAAACCAATTTAGAAAATTAGCTATATTATTAACACAAACTCTTCATCCACAGGGTTTACGAACTGGACAAAGCGAGACTTTAACCAGTTCATCAAGGCCAATGAAAAATACGGCAGAGATGATATTGAAAATATTGCTAAAGATGTTGAAGGTAAAACTCCGGAAGAAGTGAGTATAATATACATAGACATCCACAAAGATGATTTCGTAAAATCGTATTAAAAAACGTAATGCATCACTATAACTTTTTAAGGTCATGGAATATTCAGCAGTATTTTGGGAGCGTTGTCATGAGCTTCAAGACATTGACAGAATAATGGGACAAATTGAAAGGGGAGAAGCCAAGATACAGAGGCGGGCGTCAATCAAGAAAGCGCTGGATGCTAAGATGGCGCGATACAGAGCTCCATTCCATCAACTGAGAATCTCTTACGGAACAAATAAAGGAAAAAATTACGTCGAGGAAGAGGACAGGTTATTTATATTGAATACAAATCTCACATAATTTATGTGTACTGATAGCACCATTGCATTTAACAATAAAATATGCACTTTTTTTTTTCTAGATTCCTGGTGTGCATGCTGCACAAGCTGGGCTTCGATAAAGAAAATGTGTACGAGGAACTTCGAGCATCTGTACACGCCGCGCCGCAGTTTAGATTTGATTGGTTCCTCAAATCGAGAACAGCTGTTGAGTTACAACGCAGGTCAGTTGTAAAGAAAAATCTTATAAACACAATGCATTATAAAGCCACACACAAATTAAATTCAAATCATTGGCTATTTCCAGATGTAACACTCTCATCACTTTAATTGAGAGAGAAAATCAAGAACTTGAAGAGAAGGAACGAGCTGAAAAGAAGAAAAAGAGTGGTGCCGCCAATCAAAACATACCTGGCGGGAACGTGACCGGGAAAGGCGCTAATACAAGCAAACGCAAAGCCGATAACACACCAGACACCGCCCAAAAACACAAAAAGAAGAAGAAATAAACCTCATGCGGTTATACACGCGATTTGATGATCATAATTTCTTATGTAACGATTATTAACATATGCAACGGTAAATAAACCCAATGTCGTGATTACTTTGTGTTGATTTTAAGAATCCATTACCTACTTACTATAGATTGTGCAATCCACGAAGACGCGCCCCACTCCGCGATTACTGTACTGTAAGCTGTACTTTAGTACGGAGCGGAGCGGAGTGGGGCGCGTCTTCGTGGATTGCACAATCTATAAATGGTTTCGTCTATCTGTCGCAGGTATTTTACAAACGGCGCCGTCCGTTTACAAACACTGGCGGTTTTGCAAAATGCCTAAAACGGGTATTACACTAATCAGGGCCCTGAATTAAGGGAGCACTAAGTGAGCACAACCTAATTAGGGACCCTTACTTTTATTACACCTCTCTACCCTGATTCAATGTGGCACTGGCAATTCATTCAGTTTTATTGTTATAATTACGTTATTGATTGTTATTGTAGGGTGACCATTAAACACAGGTTGACAAATCATACTTTATCCCAGCAACTCTGGTACCTATCTATTATGTTACCGTAATATTGTGAGAACCGTTAGTTTATAATTTATCGGTGTTATTTCCATTAGATTATAAGCAAACGAAAAATTGTGAACTGGGTGAAATAGGTTAGGTTAGTTTAGAATCAACCATAACCTTACCTAATGAAGTTTTAGAAGTAGGTATAACCATATCTAAAATGACATTAGGTAATATGCTATGTATTTAAACTTTAGTAAAAATAATAGACTTGGGTAACTATTGAACAAAATTATTTATTTGGAAGATTTTGACCACTAGTTAGTGTTATATTAAGACTAGTTAGGACTAATTAGCATTTGTCTTAGTGTCTAAAATAGAAAAACCAAAAACAAACCTACTTATAATTAAAATACTAGTACAGTAAGAAACTAAATAATAATAGTTGTATGTTTTTGCAAACATATTGGTTTCTAGTTATCACAGCATAATCAGCTACTGCAGGGACACGGGACTCTCTGTGAGCAGTGCAGCTGTAATTCGCACGGGCCCAGTGCGAATTGATGGATGTCACGTCTTTACATTTTTAGGATTCCGTACCAAAATGGTAAAAAGGAACCCTTAGGCTGCCTGTCCACTGGAGCGGAGAGGAGAAAAGAGGAGCGGAGATGTGCCAATATTAACCAATAGAATCTTGACTTAGAATCATGACTGATCTAAACTCAGGGGCGGAGTCAAGATTCTATTGGTTAATATTGGCACATCTCCGCTCCTCTTTTCTCCTCTCCGCTCCAGTGGACAGGCAGCCTTATGGTGCGACTCAGCCTGTCTGTCAGTCACAGCTGAATATCTACTACTACTCATGCTATCAAATTTAAATTTTGACGAAAAATGTAAAAAAAAAATACCGTTCCCCCCCATATCTCCGAAGTTTAGAGAAAAATCTGAAATTATTCTATGTACAGGCCAACACATCAACCTACTCCAATCTGTCAAATTTTCCCAATCAACATTGAACCTTATTTTTTAACAGTAAAGATGAAAATCTATTAAAGAAATTTGACAGATTGGAGTAGGTTGATGTGCTGGCGTACAGATACCTAATACGGCAATATTCTACACCGCAGTGTTAAAATTCTCTGACGAATATAGGCCTCGCCTATGAAAATTTAAAAACATTTCACTTTTCACAACTAAAATGTCCTCCTTCCTACCTACTCGCAGATTACTTTGGGTGAAGCACAGTTGTAGTTTTTTCTGGCCATTGAACTATTTAGGTACCTATACGAATCGAAGCTCCTTACAGAACCCTCGGTGCGCGAGTCCGACTCGCTCTTGACCGGTTTTGGTTCTAGGACATGCCATTTGAATTTAAATAAAATAGGTTAATTACTGACATAATGTATAGGTACTTAACTCTTATTAACGTTGTAGTAATGATTATAAAATCAAAAAACAAAATCTGCTCAACAACTTAAATAACGCAATGAATATTGTTGAACTGTCAAAAGGAAACAGATTACTCGGAATCGTTTACGAAAATGTGTTGCGTGGCTGGTTGGAAAACCGACGTGAAGTCTTGTTTTACATCCATTTAGATTATCTCTTTGTTGAAATTTTTTGATTTACTATTTTTTTTTATTACCTTCGTATTGTTTATTTATATTATGTACTTATATCGTTTTTTATGTATTCGTTTTTCAGGAACTACCAAAAATTTTAATACAATAATAAATGAGGAATCGATAACTTTCCGATTTAGACTCACTAGCGTATATTTATGTAAAATAAATGGCTTTTGCACAGCACAACGATAGTGATCCTCCCTAGAGTAAAAATATGTTCCTTGATAGTGATCGATGTTTGCGTGTGAGTCAGTTGTACGATGCATGGTAAATGCACGCTGTTTGATGAGATAAGGTTTATAATTGATTGTGTAGTAGGTACGTTGTGATTTATAAATTGCAAGTGTGAGCGTGACCTCGTATCTAAAGTCCGTACCATAATGGTACTGACAGACGTGCTCAAAAAAAAGCATGCTCCATAAGCTTGCTTAAAATGAGCATGCTCTGCAACTGTTCACATTTGCCAGCAATAAGCATTCTTGTTTGCAGGGAGCAAGCTCGAAAATCAAACGTCGGTTGATTTTTGAGCACGCTCAAAATAAGCATGCTCATTACTAGCAATGATGCGACACACGTGCTACTAATGAGCACTTACTCAATAAAAGCATGCTTTCGTGCTAGTAATGAGCACGTCTGTCTGTACCATTATGGGTTTAGTGAGGTGCATGTGTAGTTGTGGCGTCGTAGTGGGGATCAACTGGAGACATTGGGTTTCGATACATTTTCAACCTACAGTCGTAACGAACATCTGCCCTACAAACGCTTTCGAAGCTATTATTTATTATCTCTACCAAAACTCTAAATCTAGTATTATTATAATAATGAAACATGTCAAAAAAGATTCAGGTCCAATAACATCAAAGATTTAATTTAAAAAGAAGTAGGTACCTGACTAGTAACTCTCAAAATAAAACATGCGGGGCAGTCTGGGGACTGCCGATAGAAGTGAAAACTAAGTAACACCATCTAACGAAAATGTCAGGAATTTATGTGGCTTGCTGTTAGTACAAGAAGGAAAGCTGCAGCTCCACTAAAAAAAAAAAAAACAGAGTGCGCTGTTAACAAAAAAGTGCTCAACGCGGCTTCGGTGACGATTACGCGAGTTCCATGCTTTTTGTTCACTCAAAAAGTGCTCAACGCGCCTAAAGAAGTTTTCATTTAAAAAAATGACCATTATGACCCTGAGTCACTTCATTCATTTTCCATATGCTATCAAATTGAACAAAACATTAATTATGAAGCAGTTGTGGTAAAAAAAAACTATTTTGGGGTTGGTTTTTTTTTACCACAACCGTGAAACTCATGACCTGCATTTCACCGTGAAGTAATTTTCATTGTGATGATCAGGCCGAAGGTGGAAGTGAGCTTCACCCGGAATCCTTAACCTTACCAGATGAATTGGCTATCTTACCAACTGCCGAAACATAACAATGCTCTTAACATTGCTGTTATGGCGACAGACTTAGATAAGATGGTGGTAACTAGCCAGGCGGACTTAAACCACAGGACATCAGCCTTAAGGGCTAAAAGCAATTGGTAAAATTATCTAGGTCTAGAAATGTTACGGCCTGTCGGTTTTTTGGAGAGTACACAATCACTTTATAATTTAAATTTTAAAAACAATTCCATTTTTATTTGAATAAGATGTTAGCCCAGTTCATTGTTTCTGATACTACCATCTTATAATGATAAGTTCAAAGAAATTCTTAGCAGATGTTATTGCTAAAAATTATCACTCAATTTCCTTTAGTTTGGGTAAACTTTGGCCAGTAAGAAGCCTTACCAGTGCAGTTTATATACTACACATTTATCACTGTTTTTCCTCAATATTTTCTATCTTTTTCACTTGATACTGCTAAAAAGCAATGCTTTGCTTAAGTATCGCCAATAAATAGAACAATAAGATGGCAATGTTTTGTTCTCCACATAGCTCTTCCTCATCAGGGTGAACTGCCATTCTCCATACCATCCTGGAAACTGTTTGCATTACTGTTAAATGGTGCTCCAAGCCCATAGAGATGACCACTAGTGCTTTCAATATTGCCATCAAAGAATATCTGTAAAATTAAATACTCTTTATTTAAATTCCTACAAATAGATATACATCACATGTCTAGTAAATGAAGAGAACCATACTTCTTTGATTTTGAAAAATGCCATTCCAGTAAGATGTGAATCAGAGCCAGCTTGGTGCTGGGGTCCTACTCGACGCAGTTCCAACTGGTCAGCTACTTCTTGCAGACCACCTTTTAAGTTCTTGCATAATTTCATCAAGTACTGTAAACAAGTATAACTTAAATAATGAACCATGACAAATTGATAATGTATTTCTAAATATTATTGATACTTACTTTCACATCATAAACGGTAGGGAAATACAATCTAAGACTTTCAAAGAAGTCATTCTCTTCTTGTGGCAGATTCTGATCAGTTAAGATTTTAAGCAAATATCCAAAATCATAACCAGAATGAAAGCTTAACCAGTTTATATTGTCCATTAGCACAATACCTAAAATGAGAAAATGTAAAATAAATAGTGAATTGCCTAATGAAGTCTACTACAATATTTTACATGAACAACAAACTTTAAAATGACCTGAAGACATCAGGAGTTCAGCAAATTCTAAAGGTTCAATGCCATGCTCTTCGTGTTCTCTGAATTGAAGACCAGAATTTTGTAGCAGATCAATTGAGTCTTGCGCATACATGTCTTCTCTGAAAATATCAATCAAGTTCAATGAGTAATTTAAAAAAATTAGAAGTACACAAAGAAGTAAGACAAAATACAACATTATTATTGTCATACTTACTGCAAGTTGAACTTAAAATTAAATTGCCAAGTAGTGCAGCCAGGTGGGGTTTTACCATTTTCATCCATAAATGTAAGACCTAACTGTATAATTCTTAAAAGGTCCACGTTACATCTAGAAACATCAAAGATTTATGAATTGAATTAATTATTAACAACTACACACTGTAGGTTCACTCAAAGCAATATGCACTAAAACAAATCAATCAATTTTTAATGCATATACACTAAAAAAAATTCAATATACTTGTTTTTTTAACATAATATTATGAATGAATACCTCAACAGCTGATATTGATAGTCAGCAGTAGACCTAAATTCACCAATTGGTCTTGCTACAACTCCAGGAAACTCGGTATCCATGGCCACCCAGTGAAACTTCTGCACAATCTAATGAATTCATAATTAGAAAAAATGTTTAAAGTTGAGTGTTGTCTTCATCATTTTTGGGTTGCTAAAAGCTAAGATATACAACTAATGTAAACAACCACGCTCCTTCGTAAATGTACCAATCAAATATTGTCATCAAAGAATTGGGTTTATACTGAAATACAGTTTTAAATGTATACCTGTCTAATAACATGAAATTCTTCATGAAGATTGTGATTCCAAACATTTTTGATGGAGCAATCATCTTTTATGGAACTAGCTAAAATGGATCCAAAACTAGCTGCAGGCATTTGTAAATGTACTTATCAATTATCCTAAAAACACAGAAATTTAATGATAAATAATGGCAAACGTATTTTGTGATTGAATTAATAAATTTTTTAAATAATCCGATCTGTCTGTTTGTTTACAAAAATATGCCTAGATCAATGTTGCCAGTTTCGATTTTTTTAAACTCGAATCGGGTAATTTAACTCTGTGGATCGAGTAGCTCGATCCACAGAGTACCTAATATGTATATTTTCGATCGACTCGACTAGTCGGAGACTTTCATGTCCGCACAGATCATACTACCCGAAATATAATATCTTAAGATATTATCTCATGGTATCTTATACCATGCATGGGGTGGCCCTAACGTGCGGCCGCCATTTTGTTCTTTTTTCAGAATCGCGGTGAAAATAGAAAGTTATTTATTTAGAGGACACCTACACCTATTCACCGAAATATAAGTCGAAAACTGAACCCTGAAACAAGGATTTTTTTATTTTTTTTCCGTTCAGGTAAGTATATTGAACTATGAAAACATAATTGCAGGATCTATCGGTAATATTTTAGTTAGGAGTGAATGAGACAAAAATATTATGTATACCCCCCGCCGAATGAGGACGTGTGTTTTATCACGGTAGACGGTATAATAAATAACTAAGCCAATCTTAGAAATAAATGCCTACAGCCGCGCGGTACGTAAACATGCGATAGGGCTGCCCGCCTCCAGTATTTTAATTACATTTGCCTACTTTGTGTTTCCATTTAGTTTTGTGATTGTAAATGTACTTTTTTTATATAAATAAATAAAATACTTACACGCAGTACAATGAACAACTATTATTAATACCTAATAAAATACCACGTTTTTACTTTGAATTATACAAACTAACAAAACAAAACACACATGCCCCGAGATTTTAACACAAGCGTACCTACCATATCACGATTCATGAACCGCCTATAACTACCTATTTCACTCGTGTCAATCACTTTACTCTATTCACATTATTTATTAATAATCCATTTTTCGGGAGATAAAAGGAAATACTTATCCATTAAAGACACACGAATGTACCTATCTACTAGTAAGTAAAATTATTTTATAGTCTTACCTTTCAGAGTTTCTAGGTAATTTAAAAATTATATCTGGATGCGTTATTGACGAATTCATGCAACCAAAAACAGCACAATATATCCTACACCTATTCGTCATATTAAATATGTACTTGAACTTATTTTTGTGAAAAAATCGCGCGGTTATTGTTAAAAAAACGACACACCGTCCGTTCGTCACTGCGGCACAGTCGCGACCACAGAGTACATTATAACATACTGAAATAGAGACCAATCTTGTACCATGAAACGGGGTCATTTGCATTCGTAAAGAAACTAGCGCCATCTGAAATTTCTAGTTAGAACTACACCTTTGAATAGGATACCGGTATACCTATAGCTATATATAGATATATATTTTATTCTGTAGTATTTTACTATTCAAGGATTGTTAAATGAAATACAATTATAGTAATCATGTTTTTATTACTATGCATCAAAGTAATTAAGCAATGACATGACATTTAACATAAAGGTAAATTTTTACAAAAATTAGAGTGAATATTTCGAAAATTACAATTTTCTTGCAGTTTTAGTACACTTATCAAAATAGATTAACACGAAACTCCTTTTCACTACTGCTAGTATTGGTAAAGTATTAATTGTATGGCCAAATTCTTGTACAAACATAAAAAAGTCATAAATTTTACACACAAACATTGTATATTCTCATGGTTTATGTTTGACCATACAATTTATATAATTCAGCTAGTGTCACATGGCCATACGTTTCACTGTGTGGCGCAAATCCATTTTTTTATTTTTATTACACTATTATGTACTACTACAGTCACAAGCGCTAATATGGATCCATTAGCAAAATTCATAAGCGTTTTTCTCGTGGAATATTGACTGCAATTTTAAGATAAGACCTATTTCATATTTAATATGAATTCCAAAATACTATATTCGTAACAACATAAAATAACAATCAACACAGTAGGAGAAAATCACTTTTAAAAGTTGCTGACTGTATAAATATTAGTGCTCGTGACAGTACATATTTGAAACATTTCTAGCTACTAGATTATTTGACAAAAAATAAACATAGTCTGGCCTGGGCTCAATTCTCTCCATAATTATCTAATAATAACCTATATCAATATTTTGCGTACTACTAGCACTAAACTGCTCAATAAACAGATTTCCAGCTGACATTATTTTGTATACTTGCCTATCGCTTAACTATTGACTGAATGGAACGTCTTCAGGCTCTACACTGTAGAGCCTGTAGAAGTTCCATTCAGCCCATCTACACTACAGCAGCCTAAATGTGTGACACACTTGAAATGGCAATGCCGTTCAATTTGACAATACAACAAAATCTTCATAATAATATGTTTATAAATCAATCTTCATAATTATGTTTGAAAAATTCGCCTGCTCGACGACAAAATAAACGCAATAGATATTGTTGAATTGTCAAATCAAAATGAAAGGGATTATTATTCCAAGTGTGTTACGAAATTAGGCTGCTGAACTATGAAAAACGATAAAACTATTCAAAAAATTCTCTCAAATATTGGAACAATTTTTTAAGTTCTTCCCAGTTCTTTACACAACTGAGTCATCTCCAGCACGTACAGAAGCTGAGGACTATCCATACACCTTGCGGAAAATTGCTTATTTAATATAAAGTGGATCTGCAGTGGGAGCCTGTGAAATTCAAATTTTCTTACGTTTTTTGCAATTTTCAGGTCAGCGTCAGGTTGTATCTTGTATCAAAATATGATTCGCGACCATAGAAAATATATGTATATAGAATTATGATCATTAACACATCTCTCTAAGCTAGACTTGTTCAATTGAATTAATTTATCATGAAATCATGACATTTGAGAAGTGCTGTATTAATTACAATTATAATTCTAGTTATAATTCTGTCGCGACTGTCTGCGTACCTTGCGCATACCTCGATCGAGGCGCGTAGGTATAGCTCGCGCTTCGTCCGTTTCTATGAAGTTGGAATACCGTCTACCGTGGTTATATGGTATAAATAAATTATGTATTACATGGCATGGGCGCGACACCAAGAAAATCCTATTCAGCCTCCCGCTGCCTTCTTGGATGATGTTATTTATACCGATTAAGACTCAAAAATCTTATGTTTTATCCACTAGGTACCTATAGTTAATTAATTCATGTGTAAATAACCATGAAGTAACTACAACATAAATAAATAAATTCGTTAAAACAATTGTTATTTTTATCTTTGAATATCTCAGAAACGTGACGCTGTTACGCTTGACTGTCCAAGACTCCAAGTGGACATCAGATGGGAATAACAATTAAAATTCTATTGTGTCTCGTTAGTGACAGCTGCAAGTTTTATGTTTGTCCCTCATTGTCCCATAGCCAAATATATGACATTTAGATGGTGCACCTCGATTTTGAAAAAAAAAACAAAATTGTGGCTGATTTTAGGGCCAAAATCTTCAAACCCCTAATAGATTTTCAACTTTATCACTAAAGAATAAGGGTAAGTAATATATGGTATAATTACAAAATGACTAATATTTACAAGATATAACAACTGAATCTATAATTTTATTTGATATAATCATCAGTATATAATAAACGATTGATATAACTTTAAAATAACAAATTTTTATAATCATAACATACATTTAGTATAAAATCGTTTGATATACCACTCAAAAGACATAAAACATATTTAGTCTAATATGTAATTTCTATCACAGAACAGTTAACAACCTCTCTGCTCGACAAGATTTTGACACGTGACACATCAGCTGGCTCGACGGGGTGTTGCGAATTACGTCATGAAATTCAGGAATTTACATCAATTTTCAGCATTCGATTTTATTGAGAAAAATATGTTACCGCGTCTATTTTATACCATAAGTTTGTGGCAAATATCTTTAATTATATGTTGAGGTCAGTCAAACCGCGTCAGTACACTGCGAAAGTTGTATAGAATAGGTATTACTACACCTATCCAAAAGGTAGACTATTTAAATTCACTGAAAATAATGTACCTAAACAACTTTCTCTCTTGCTGAAAATATGAAAAAGGAAAAATAAATATATTAGCATTCTCTCTACATTCTTACTTTTACCACATTTCATACATAAACTACATAAAAAACACGATCAAAACTTGATAAAAAATACAAAAAATTATGTTGCAACGTGACACTTCTTAGTGCTGACCGTCTACCCAATTTTCTTATTTCGATTCAAAAGTTGCATTCAGCTTAATCGATACTCGCAATAAAATCGAACATGAAAAAAGTGGTAGAAACTGAATAAAAACTCTTTGGTATATTTCCGATGAACAATTATTTACTTTTGATATTATAATTTTATTAGTACCTACTTAAGGACATACACGTACAGTGTGGATAGAGGAGTAACTTTTTAGGGTACCGTACGTACGACTGAAACAATGGAACTTATAGTATCACTCGTGTGTCGGACTGTCGGTCGGTCACAGCCACTTTGCTCTGAATCTACTGGACCGATTAAGTTGAAATTTGGTACATATATTAATTTTGGTGACCCAAACACGGAAGTGTAACGTAAATAAATGAATTATTTTGAATATGGGGTCACTTTTGGGAGCAAATAAAAAAATTGAAAAATAAAAAGTTTGGCCGACCGTGTGACATATCAAATGAAGGGGCTTGATGTGAGGGTCTCAAAAATTTATTTTTAATTATTCTATACCTATTATTTTTGGAACGAAGTACTCTAACGCGGCTTGCGCGGTAGGAGTAGGTAAAGTGGCAGAATTTGTCACGCGAAAAAGTGTTCATACTTGCCACTGTTTTCTTCTAATTTGATAGAGAGAGAGAGAGAGAAAGTGTGATTTGGTCAAAATGTAAAACTAAGATGGCGGCTGCGATTTTTTTTTAATTTTTCATCGTTTTTCGTCACAATTTTAAGTTTATCACAAGACAACACTTTGATTTTTCGTTTTAACATTATGAGTACGTGCCGGGCCTTTCGTCGCCATTGATATTTATCAATTGTAGTAAGTTCGACAAAGAAGTCGATTCACATGCACATCTGGCCATTCGAATAGAATACGATACAAAAGTAATGTTAGTTAGTTCCTCGAAAATCAAGAAAGAAAGAAAGAAAAAGTATTTAAGTATAGGGACTCGCACAGTTAGCACATAAAGAAACATAAATAAAATAAAAAAAACTAAGTGTAATGAAAATAAAAGCCGAAAGAATAAAAACAATACAAACAAGAACACAAAGACAATGTTCCACGAAATTTAAGAGTAAGCCATAAATGGCAGATGTTAAATTACGCTCGACTGTCGCTTATAGAGGTACAGGCAAGTAGCAGTCTCCGTTATAGAGGTCCGTGAGCGAAAAATGACTATCTCTCATAGAGGTTTCTGTTTCTCGCAAATAGAGGTTTTAGAGGGTTAAAACAACGGGACCTGGCAATTACTCTCGTTTATAGAGTTTTCTCGCTTACCCAGTTCTCACTTAACCAGGTTCGACTGTACCTACAATTAATTTATCATCATTCCCAAACAAAATTTTGTTAAGCCTAAAAAATGTATACTGGGCATTCTGTAGCAAACTATCAGAAAATATCAAAAATAAAATCCACATCCAATAAATTAAAATAATTTTAAGCAGCGAGTGCATTCTGAATTCAAATAAAGAAACAATTCGGCGCGAAATTAAAAAAATGACGTACCTATTCCGGTCATTTAGTGTCCTGCCTGTTGACTCGGTTTCAATATTATAATGTACGAAAAACGATTAAAATGACATTAGAAAAGTATTAATCATTATTTTTAGCAATGTTTTTTGTATTTAATACTTAAAACAATTTTATTTCAATTTTCATGTATCGATTTCTGACATTCGACTGTATACAGTCGAATGTCAGAAACGATTTTTTTCGATCGACTCGATATTAATATATACATATATTAATATCGAGTCGATCGAAAAAAATCGTTTGGCATAATCGCTATCGCACATCATTACAATAAAAAAAACATTATTAGTCGGAGATTTTGAACACAAATTGAGTAGTGGTAATGAATCATAGAGTATAGTAATAGATGAATAATACGTGTTATTAGACCTGTGTTCGTATATTACGTTAAGATCTAGGCATTTTCTAGTTGTTTATAATATTTAAAATAATATTTGTCACATTTTATATCGTATCTACATGTTTAAGTGTGATATTTGTGAAAAGTAAAAATGTTAACACGCACGATTGGCGCGAAACTTCGACTTTGGATATCAAAAATCTTCATTACCACTACTTATTTAACGTGAACAATGGATGAATTCGTCAAATAATTAAATGCAATGACGTAGTTTAAATATCATTGATTAAATGACGTATTATTCACTGCCCCTGTGGTGGAGTTTGAATGTTCGAAATCCCCAATTTTCATGTTTTTTAGCCTCGACTACCACTGTCATCAAAATGGCGATTATCACATTTACGGGCTTACATTTTATTAAGGTAAATTAATTAACTTGCACGTTAAATATGAATGATGATATGGCGTTGTCATATAAGTTTTTTATCCAACTCTCTTAATTAATGCACATTCATAAGATTAGATGGGTAGCATAATAAATATTTTCATTATTAAATTAGGATGTCGTATGTCATCATGTTGGGGTCCAATTGGATCCGCTACCGAGCCGGCGGAGGTCTTCGTGTTCGGGTCCAATTGGGGGCGCTTCCGAACTATACGGTTAACGCGCGAAGGCGAGCGACCGTAGGGAGCGTGCCGCGGCAACGGCCGCCGAGTGCCAGATCCACTCTCTCGTTGGTGAACCATTTGGGTTAGGTTAGATTAGAACAGTGACCATTAACGCGCGAAGGCGAGCGACCGTAGGGAACGTGCCACGGCAGCTGCCGCGGAGTGCCAGATCTCCTCTGTTGTTGGTGAACCAGTTGGGTCCTGCAGCCTGATTACGAAACACCTTTTGTTTCTGATTACGATTCTGAAAATAAAGCAATTGCCTTCTTAATCGCATTCCCTATTTGGTATTACGTATTGAATTTTTTACGATTCGACGGAAATTGGATAGGGTTGTACATAGCAATAGGCTATAATCTGCTTCACAGATAATATAGAGAACAGGTTATCTGCTTCATTGATATGTTTTGTTACACCATTTAGGAATGATTAATTTCCAAAATATTTAATTCTGTTTTAATTACAACTGATGCTCTACTAGTGCTTATAAATAAAAGTGTACAATGATTGCCGAAAAATAAAAAATCTATTTTTAAAACACTTTCTACCAAAAACTATCATAATTCAATTGCGTAACAAAACGTTTTTCTTTTCACGTTTTTGTTATCTGTGGCCAATGACAAAATCGTAGAAAAACAGTGTTGTCAACTTAGTGGGATTTACACTAAACCTGGGGGTTTGGACAAAACTAGCGGACTGTACTGACGGAAAAAAATTGCTTATAGTGGGTGGGGGTTTGTCTAGTGGTAACTTTAATTCAATTTTTAGAAATCAATTAGGTACTAAAACTTTGACTCGAGAAAATTAAAAAAAAAACACGTTAATGGCATATTTATATATCTAACAAACATCCAAACATCTTCGCTAACTTTTTTAATAATTATTGTGTGAACCGATTTTGACTTCTATACCCTAGGCATAAGGACGGCATTAAAAGCAAAAAAAAAACTAACATACGCGTTGAACATAATTATAACCTCCTCCTTTTTGGAAGTCGGTTAAAAAAGTGGTTACAATACCAAATGTTTACTGCAGCTGCCATTAGTCATGTTAGCAACGCAATGGAAGTGAAAATCGGTTGAACGGACTGTAAAGGTTTATTTAAATGTCTAATCTTATTTTATTAAGGAGTACTTACCTATAGTTTATTATAGGAGTACCGCTAGTGGACTAACATGGGCGGTTTTGGATTTTGACGCAAACGGTTAAATATCCTATTTCAGATATTAAAATCGTTTTCAAAAATTGTTTTTAGAAATCGATTTCAGGAGAAGTTCCGGCTCACAATTTCGATCGTGTCTAGAAAACAAATACTTGCGCAAAGCTACTCTCGTCGTTTGATCGATCATTTTGATGTTTATGATAACGCACGTCTATAGTGGACTCGGGGAAAAAATTGGCAGCACTGGGTAAAAGTTGAAATAACCATGTTCAGAGTCGAATTTAATGCAAAATATTGCTTGACTAAAGTATACCTTTACTGCTCTAACTTCATCAATGTGTAGGTAAAAGAACAGGAAAGGTATATAACATCACATGTTAAACATCGGACAATAATCCGCGCTGGAATGATCATTCTTTGTAGTCTGTCGGGAGAACATTGAGAAAAAATTGTTTTGCATTGAATGTTATAATTTTCAACAAACAAAATTAATTATATTCACACTATTCTCATAAAGAAACATGGGCCTATGTTAAGCAGTTTTGGAACATTTTTCTTGTGGCTTGTGGAAGTCGGAAGAACTTTGAAAAATTCTCTCGTTCAAGATCAAGACAGTCCACTGTTTTAGTATTCTACTGGCTGCACTAAAACTTACTTACTTAGGCTGTTTTGCTCAATAGCGAAAAGTACCTAATTCGATATTATCACTACAAGTAAGTTTAAGTCTAGTTACTATGTCCATCAACCTCACATTCTAACTAAAATTGTTAATTGATATTTTTGTACTTAAATGCTGAAAAAACATATTCATAATATTTCCACAGATGGTGCTAGAGCTGTAAATACAAGAATGGAATGCTACCCAACATCTATTTTGTTGACATCCTAACAAATAAATTGGTGAAATGGTGTTAAACATGAATTGGATAAGCAATACCCACCGACCTAATCTTCTGTATTAATCATTGAAGGTAAGCTTTACGACACATAGTTAAGAATCAAGTGTAGCAACTCACCTAATAATAAAATTATGAATATATTCCCTTGGCCTAACTATCTACATAGACACAGCATATATTTTATGTATACCTAACTAATGTTTATTATTATAAAAAATCTGGAGACTGAAAAATCTGCCATAAATAAAGAAAAAGAATAAATTATACAACCGCAGCAGTGACTAGGCTGATGGCTTTTGTCCAGCCATGAGCCTAATGAAGGCCTATATGTCTACTTTACTTTGCCACATAATATTTAAGTACAGAGCAGAAAATAATATGTTTTTGTTTTAAAACTTTACAGTTCCTGGGACGCATGAATGATGTCTAGAAACTGAAGATTGTTCATGAAAGAAAAACATTTTCTTTAGAAAACTGTTCAGTCTTGTACGACTACAATAAAAATGTGTGTTCCTATTTATTTAATAGATGTGTAAAATTTAATAAAGTGTTTTAATTATGAACTATAGAGATTAGAGTTACAAAATAAATAAAAATAACTTGTTATGTAATAATTGAATACTGTTTTTTATAAATACAGACAATTGATTATTATAATGATACTATTTAGAGGTATTTACCTAAATTAACTGTCATTCATTAGGTTTCAGTAAATAGAGAGAAATAAATTATGGTAAACAAAACAGCTGTTTTATTATATCAATACATAACTCACAGTAGCATTTATTCACTTTTATTATGAAATATTTGGACATGGGGCAAAAAGAAATTCGAACAAATATTTTGTAAGAATTAGTGGAATTTGGGATATAATTTCTTCCTGTGGAAGTCATCATAGATTATGTATGTACTGCTTGCAAATTCTTGCTGTAAGTGCCCGACACCTGAAATATAAAAATAATAATTTAAGTAAATCCTCATATATTCCATGATCTATTACATCCGTCCACAAAGTCTAATAGGCCTAAACACTTTGATGCACAATCTATCTACTTTATAGAACAGAATGTAAACTTAAACATCCGTCCACAAACTCAAATGTAAACTTACTACCTATACATTTGCAGGTGCATTTCACATTCACCAATAAACAGTATGTTAGTGTGTAACGTTCTTGCTGTGCTAAACACACATTCAATGTTTAACACTAAGAAAGAAAATAATATTGATAGTAGGTACCTTAAACAGACAATGATGTGGAAATAGATCTATGTATGGTGGTGTGATGGGTATGTTCATTGTGTCCTTACATAATCCATTGACATAAAATGCTTCAAACTATGTTTGTTTGTGATCTTCCTCTATAACATTGGCTTTTCCAATGAAGTACAAGCTCGATTGCTTGTGGCTCGTGATAAGTTTGATACGGTACGATGAATTCCACCAAAATACCTCGTTTCTGAAATATCATAATAATATTATATATCTTTAGTTTAGGTTGCACTTGTAACAGAAGAACTTTCACAATTATTATAGAAAATCGACCTCGCTGCTTCGATATTTAACATATCACTATTATTGATTTATTACGGAGGTTTTACACAAAAACACATTCCCAATTCATCAAGACGATGTTCACTTACATAATTTCGTAATAATTAAGGAGATTATACGAGTAAATCCCAAAAATATTCCAAACAAAATCGATTGCGACGAGTATACTCATACTCATACTCCCATATTATTATTATACTCTTTGAGTATACTGCCTTCGGTTTGACATACGTAGTATCTCTAAGTAGTCTGTGTTCTAACCTAACCTGCTATCTAATTACGAAACACATTTTCTCAATGCGATTTAGTGGAATTGGTATGAATTTGTTTGCATTTGGTTGAATTTTACGACTTTCGAATTATGTAACTTCAAAATCTGTCAAACAAACTGCACTCTGCTTCAGTCAGACGCTAAAGAGTGAACGATATGCCTCTAAAAAGGCTATTATTCAAATTACGAAACTCTTTTGACAGTTGTAAATTTGTTTATACTGCTTTCAAATCATCGAGCCATCTGTTTCAATTTGCTTCGTCAAACCCACAGACTACGAGATATGGGTTAGAACCTCAGAGTAATAACTAAAGCATAGAGGGAGTCTATAGATTAGATAAATGGACGCACCGAAATTGTCAAAACGGTCACAGTTGATCTCTTTTTACACGACCAATTTAAAAAGCACAATAGTTGCTTAGTAAACGGTTAACCGTACAAGTATTTGATCTAGCCGTATATTACGTCGTGAATGTCAGTACGTGTGCTGGTTGAGGTGCTGGTCATTTTTTATTAAAAACCAATAGATTTTTGAATATTTTTGTAAAAACGAAAGGTGCAAAGGACTTATCAATAGTCTGTTAACATGGCTTGTTTTGTGATAACGTGTAAATCACATTCGTCACGGAAAAAAAACAATGAATTTGTAAGCTTTCATCGGTAAGTGTTTTTTTACATTTTTCGTATAAATACACCCAAAATATTTGGATGTGATCACTGATAACATACATATTAGATTGATAATGATACCTTCAAACTATCTTTATTACAAATTATGTTGTGATCGCGAATTTATTTTCAAAAAATAAATTCGTTAAATTGTGAGGTTATGTTAAGCTAGTAATGTAGGTAATGTAGATACTTTTTATCGATACGATAATTACATGCTAATAAATTGGAGAAGATATCGTTTTCTTTTCGAGCCATTGCAAATTATACGAATTGATCACAATTCTCCTACAACAAATCATGCTGAAAGTCAAGTACGGTATCTTTACAAGCTGTCCATTTAACATTGTGTCAACTTCAAACTGTAGCTGAAAATCAGACAGTAGGTTCTAAAATATATTATTTGTATTGCACTATCGGAGAAAAAATCAAAAGTATATACTTTTTCAGGGTTCTTCAGATGCTATGGAAATAGATGAAAATTAAATGCCAATTTCGATGTCATTCATGAAGAATGAAGAATCGCTGTTGGAAACAAATGAACATGAGTACATTTATGATCCATGTACTCTTTCAGAATACGCCAGAGATATTATAAATTATATAGCAGGGAGTGTTGTGCGATTTTCAATATATTTTATTTTTTATCCACAATCTGTATAATACAAATAAATAAAATTGTAGTGTCTAAATAACAGCTTTTTACTAAATGCATATGAAAGTATATGATCCATACAACAAAAATACATTTATACATACATACAGATAAATAAAATTGAAGTGTCTGTTTATAATGTCAAAACTATATATAGTTACGATCCATTACAAAAAAAAACACTTTTTTTTTGTCTATCTGTCTGTCTGTCTGTTTGTCCGGAACAAACAGACAGACAGATAAACAAAAAAAAAGTGTTTTTGTTGTAATGGATCGTGAAAGTATAGATGATCCATACTACGAAATTCAATTTTTCGTCCCTCGGGGTCTGTCTGTCTGTTTGTTCCGGCTAATCTCAGAAACGGCTGTACCGATTTTGACGGGACTTCCACTGGAAGATAGCTTATGACATAAGGAGTAAAATAGGCTACATTTGTTTTAGAAACAAACTTAGGGTTTCGCGCAAAAAACTAATACCCATGAAATCTTTTGATAAACCTCGTACTGTTCCCTAAGTTGAGAATACATAATCCAATAAAAAAAATAAAAAAATGATCTCGATCCGATTACGAGTTTCGGAGAAATGTGTGGACAAAGGAGGATGGCGATGGCGGTCGGCGGTTGGTCGACCCAGACCCGTAGACAGCTCGACGCGGCCACGCGGGTTATGTACACGGCGCGGAGCTCGTCGGCAATCGGATACACCGGAAGTCAGTTTGCCGTAACATAAAGTATGGATGCCAGTGATGGTTCTCGATGTGAGTAACCTGGGTGGTTAGCCGCAAATTTGGAGATATTGGTAAGCTGGAACTTTGAACCCCAATATGGGGATTTAACACTGAGTTAAGGAGTAGGATTCATGACTATGTACGTAGTCAATTATAAAATGAGGAAACCGTTGCAAACTGAGACAACCGCGGCTGTACGGGAGGTCTCACTAGTCACGGGCAAGTGTAGTGGAGCTGAGAATGAGCGACGACGGGAGCGTTTTCTTTTTTCTTTCTTTCTTTTTTCTTTTTCTAAACCTCCCTAGCCAGCATGTGACGGTGTGTCGAGCCGGCGCGCACAGATTGACGGCCGGGCTTGCCAGGACGGTGACGGGGGAGAGGGAACAGATAATCGCTAACCCAAATGGGTTCTTTTGCGACCCAAGGTCACGCATTGCGTTGAGTAGGAACATTGGCAATTTGCTTTTATTAATTAAAGTAACGTTTGTTTAATAAAACCAAATTGCCAATGCTTAAAAGAAGCCTAGAATTAAAGCTCTAACAAATATTTAATGCATTCCACTATATACCTTACAAAACGGCACGTTACAACGTTACATCATCCATGGAATATACGACATGTACATCCAATACATTATATAAATTATCTGTCAAAAATAAATTAATATCGATACCTCTGCACCTCTCTGCACATCACTACCGAGACCAAAAAAGTGGACAGTGGTGGTCCTTATAACTATATACCTGTCCTTTTTTTTCACACGGAATGTGTCATATGTATAAAGAGTATGACTAGACTGAGAAATTTCACCCTCCCTCTATGCTTTAGTTATTACTCTGAGGTTAGAACAGTGACCATTAACGAGCGAAGGCGAGCGAGCGTAGCGAGTGACCATCTTGGCAGGTGGTAATCAGTTAGGTATTAACTCAGGTTACTAACTGATATAAATTACATATTAGACTAAATATGTTTTATGTCTTTTGAGTGGTATATCAAACGATTTTATACTCAATGTATGTTATGATTATAAAAATTTGTTATTTTAAAGTTATATCAATCGTTTATTATATTAACTGATGATTATATCAAATAAAATTATAGATTCAGTTGTTGTATCTTGTAAATATTAGTCATTTTGTAATTATACCATAATATATTACTTACCCTTATTCTTTTGTGATAAAGTTGAAAATCTATTAGGGGTTTGAAGATTGCGTAGGTACTTAGTATGCGTATGATGCGTACTTAGTATGGCGGCGAGTTTACGGTACGCGGTCGCAGAGCCATACGACCGCGTACTTGCTCGCATGTCTATCAATCCTTTTAGCATCGGCGATTTTTGCATTTCATCAAGGTGCCAAACCCTCACTAAATCGCTGCGACTGGCATCCGAAAAAGCGTGGAGCGCTTTGTCTTAATTTTATTATAAGTAGACACAGCTAAAAAGCACTCCACGCTTTTTGATTTAATAATTGGATATTATATAAAAGAAGTGACAAGCTACATAAATAAATAATCGTAACAAGTACAATTCAAATGAATTATTTTATAATTTTTAGTTCATATAAAAAGCGTGTTTTTTTAGTTTTTTTTTTCACACGCATCACGAATCGTGAAAAATTACGGACAATTATTATCCTATTAATTTTCCCACTGCTGGGACACATACCTGTCTGTGAGAGATTGGGCTTGGGATTTGTGGAGTGGGCTGTAATCTACCACGCGGGCCCAGTGCGGGTTGGTAGGTGTAACATGTCTTTGAATTGTTGGTTTTAGGACATGTCGGTTTCCTCACGATGTTTTCCTTCACCGTTTTGAGAGCAGTGGTGATGAAATTATTTACACAAAGTAAAGCGCCTGCTTAAGTTCGAACCCACGAGTCCACGACCTACAACTCGTAAGTCGGGGCCGATACCACTAGGCCACCACTGCTCTCCGTCTGTCTAAAGGTATCGTCTTTTAAAAATCACGTTCGTCAAAAAACATGAATCGTGATTTTTTTGTGACAGATGATCGCTGAAGCGCTCGTCCAAGACTGAACTCTGAACTGAATCACGAATTAAGTGTGAACAACTATTCGCATATTTTGACGAATCGCGAAAAAACTAGTTTCCATAAGCAATGTGGACGTGCATCCGTCATGAACTCATGACGTATCGTTTTTAGCGTTCCGCATCAAAATGGTAAAAAGGAACCCTTATGGTGAGACTCAGTCTGTCTGTCACAGCTGGATATCTCAAGAACTACTAATGCTATCAACTTGAAATTTGGAATAGATTTAGATGACGTTTGCCCAACTATTTAATAAATAAGAAAAAAAATAAAATTATTTTTATTTATTTTGCAACAGGCAGGGCCGTCCTTAACCTATTCGATCACGGGGCCTGTGTAGATAAGAGTAGGTTAGTAAAATTCTTAAATTATTTAGCAAGTAGCTTCTGCCCGCGACTTCGTCCGCAAGCCTATAATCTTCCTCAAGAATTGGGATATAGGTACAATACAAAAAAAATAATCAACTCCGACAACAACAACATGCAGTAAAGACTATGGTTGACTTCCAAATAATTTCCTCGGACATTGATGAACAAATCAATGTCGGCAACGCATTGGTCGCCGAATTTCCGGAACACTGTAAATCAGCTCTTGATATGACTCATCAAAATTTTACTGTCTTGACTCAGAATATTAGAAGCTTGCATAAAAATGGTAGGTAATGAACTTTTGGTTCTTCTTAAGCGGTTGGATATTGCTTATAATCTAATTATATTGACGGAATGCTGGCTTTCAGATACTAGTGTCATACCGTCAATCAATGGTTACGTCTCTTATTCTACAAAAAAACAACAACTATAGTTTGTAACAGTACTATTGGTCTGAGCAGTACATTGACGGACCATAATTGTGTAATGACAGCAATATCTCGTAAGGCAATGGTTAGAAAGAAAAAGAATAAAAAACTGTACACAAAATGTGACTATGATGCCGCTGTTGCAGATTTGGAGCAACTGGATTGGAAAGATGTGCTATCTCAGCTGGATCCAAATGAAATGACTAATCAATTCCCTAATATCATAAGAGATTCTCTAAAACGACATACGCATACCTATAAATTATCCACACGTAAAACAAATATCAAACCTTGGATATCGTTGTATGAGAAACCGTGATAAACTTCACCAAAAACTTAGATTAGATCCAAATAATGAGGTATTGAAAATTACTTATAAACGTTACCATAACACTTGAAATAACTTATTGAAAACTCTAAAGAATAATCATTTTAGAACCGAATTAGAAAATAGTCAAAATAATATAAAAAATCAGTGGGGCTCTCAGGCCGCGCGGCGCGATTTCGCGACAACCCGTCAAGCTCGCTAATATAAACAAAAACTGAGAGCTTTTTGTTACGTAAATAGTCTTATCGTTATGGTTTTGGGTTCCTGATTAGACAAAGGTTTTTTTATAATACTTAGAATCTTTGTAAGCGAACGCTAGTATTGATAAATAAACATTCTTATCAGATTCTTATAAGAAATTCCTTTGTTCATTGTTTTGATTATTTATAAGCGCTGAATGCATGCGCAGACGCCATTTTGCCGTGCCAAAATGTTCAATTTTTACTTTTTTCTAGAATTGTTTCTGCATATTTTGACGTTTTGGTCGATCTATTTGACAAGTATATTACCAAATCCATAGAATAAAATTAACTATAGACCATATAAGCCCCTATGCATAGTACAAATACAGTTTGAATCAGCTTGAACGTACTGCGGCCTTGAAGGCCGCAGTAAGGCTTGACGGTATTGGGAATTTTCACCGCCTTGCAGCAACGATCAGCACCGACCGGAATAAAAGATATGTGCAACTTGGACAAAACAGATAAATCAGCAGCGGACCTTATAAGTAAAGCGCAGGACAGTCAGTGCTCACTAAATCACATAAATGACTATTTTGCTAAGGTTGGTGCCAATTTGGCCAGTGATACATTATCTAGAACTGGAACAAATGAAGAGCATCTTAGCAGAAATTTGAATCTAAACAATGTCATTCCACCCCTGCATTCGTTTATGCTCTTCCCGACAGATGAGACTGAAGTCAAAAGCATTATCTCAAATCTTAAAAATACAGGTTCGTCAGGGTGGGACGGTAAATCAACAAAGTTTTTAAAAAAAGTGGTGAACGTCAGTGGTGCCGATTCTCTTGTACACCGAACTAAACTAACTAAACTACGACTAAAATTCCTTACTTTTGGCTATGAGAATCTAAAAGCTATTCTGCGGAAAAATATCTCTAAATTAAAAAATTATTTTGACACATCTAAAATTGAATTTGACAGTCACGTCGCGACCCACGTGATTCATACTTGTTTGCTCTACCCCGTGAATTTTTTTAGAGCCAGAGGCGCGCGTGGGGGGCAGCCTTGACGTATTTTGTATGGAATTTTAAACTTTTTTTATGAAAAATATAAAAAAATATTACCTGTGAGTAGGGGCATATGGGTTTACGGGCGGCAGAGGGGGTCGAAATTTCCATTATTTTTGCGCTAGGACGCACCGTTTTCGAGATATAAGCAAAATAAAAAAAAGATAAAGTTTTTGCAGCTGAAGTGTGTGAATTTTAGTTCATGCCAACTAATTTTATTCCACTCCTTTTTAATCGCGTTTAAAAATAGACTGATTTAGTTGGATAATCTAAATTTTTAGGTGAAAAACGTCAAATTCAGAATAGCAAAATTGCCATTTTCACTAAACTAATAACTCAGTGCAATCTTAGTGCTGTCAAACTAAAATATAGTTAAGTTGTGTCACTTTAGACTATTTCAGAATGGGAAATGCTCGTTTGACAGGACTAAACTAAATTTTAGTGATTTTTAGTCTAGTTTAGAGGCATTTGTGACAAGAGAATCGGCACCATTATCAAACCAGTTACAAGTATTTGTAACATCTGTTTTACAAAAGCAACTTTCCCGTTGGCTCTAAAAAAGTCTGTCACTATTCCAATTTTTAAGTCTGGGGACAGAGACAACGTGTCAAATTATAGACCTATTTCCTTACTGCCTAGTTTGTCGAAGATCTTAGAAAAACTAATCAACTGTAGACTAAAGAAATATCTGGAGTCGAAAGGACTTTTCTCGTGCAACCAATTTGGATTCAGAGAAGGCAGATCTACTAGTGATGCGATACATAGGTTAACATACTTTATTGTTGATGTCTTGGATTGTGGGGATAGAGTCCTGGGTATATTTTTGGATCTCGCTAAGGCGTTCGACACGGTCTCCGTCCCGATTCTCCTCGCTAAGCTGGAATACATGGGAATTCGTGGTATACCTCTGGCTTTGTTCAAGGATTATTTGAGTAACCGCAAACAAACTGTCAAGATTAATGATGACTATAGCCAAGAGGTCGATATGATATACGGAGTCCCACAAGGAAGCGTGCTAGGTCCAACGCTCTTTTTGATCTATATTAATGACCTATGTGACCTTTTTATGGACAAGGGACAAATTGTCACATTTGCCGATGACACAGTTTTATTATTTAGAGCAAAAACATGGGTGGATATAAATAACATAGCAAATCAAGGAATGCGCTCAGTAGCATCATGGCTTGATAACAATTTGCTAACCTTGAATGCCCCAAAAACCACGTACATCTGCTTCAGCGCGTCAACTAAAACTCAGCCACCAGCAAACATCATGGATATAAGAGTACATAAATGTCACAACG
This sequence comes from Conistra vaccinii, assembly GCA_948150665.1. Lineage (NCBI taxonomy): Eukaryota > Metazoa > Arthropoda > Insecta > Lepidoptera > Noctuidae > Conistra > Conistra vaccinii. Next base: position 13,369,216 of record OX411324.1, on the reverse strand, counting down.
TACTAACATGTACCTGTTACGGTATTATCAATACCACCGCCACTAAATATCTCGGTGTTGTGGGTGATCAGTATCTTAACTGGAAAGAACAAGCCAAAAAACTAAGTGCCCGTGTACGAAAACTAATATACATCTTTAAAATGCTCAGAAATGCTTGTTCAATGCAATTATGCTACGGCTACACTGTCACGTTATCGCGAACTTTACTTCGTGCGCACTCTGTTGCTCAGCGAGACGTCGAGCGGTGTGTGAGGGAGCGCGCGAAGTAAAGTTCGCGATAACGCGACAGTGTAGCCCCAGGGTTACGTACCAGTGTATTACTCACTTTGTCAATCTATTATAAGCTACTGTCTTACTATATGGGGTGGTACATCAAAAACTACCTTGTTGGTGGTAGAAAGAGCTCAACGTGCGCTACTTAAAGTAAGTGTGTTTTAAAAACTACAGGTATCCAACTGATCTCTTATATAAAGAAAGTAATGTTCTCTCTGTACGGAAACTTTTCATTCGCTTTTTAATTATGGCACAACACAAAGTGAAACCTGACTTCGGGACTAGGCGAAGGTTGGATATAGTCTCAGACCAATAAATATAGTTTACAATACTCCCAAATGTAAGACTAAGTTTGCTCAAACCTTTTCAAATTATCTTGGCCCCAGCATATATAACAGTGGCGAAGGGTGCGTAATAGAAAAGGTAAGCCGGAGCCAAAACAAAAGGAAAAAAAAAAAAAAAAACAAAAAAAAAAAAAACCAGGGGCTGCAGCCGTGGTGAAGTCCAGTTACTTACAATTTGTGGCTAGCTTTCTGGCTCTTCAGTCTGGTACAGGCAGATGTTACTATTTACTATATGATAAGATGATACTATTTACGTGTCCAAAAAACGTTTTCATTTCCTGAATATTTTCAAGGGAACGGCTCAGTACTAAATTTAATATATGAGCGTAACATGGGACAAACATTGCCATATGGACATGCATCATGAATTTTCGCTTGTACTCCACCGTGGCTCGCCAGACATAACTGCCGCGCCGTCGTAAGATTGACCAACTAACTTATTTCTACAACGATACTGGTCAAGTATTTCTAACAACTGTTTGGATAAAACTTCAGCAGTTCGACTTTCGCTAACATCGTAAAAACCCAGGAATCGTTCTTCAATTCCAGTTTCTGATAAATATCGAAAAATTACAGTTAATTGCTCCCTATGACTGACATCTGGAGTTTCGTCAATCATTACAGACAGAAATTGAGCTTTATCTATCTCTAATCTAATGTGGTCTCGTAAAACGGATGCAATACAATGTATTAAATCATTTTGAATATCACTAGAGAGACCAGAAAACACGGGGTTCTGAACTGAAGATCATAGTTCTAAATGCGAGTTCATTACGGATCATATTTCCTCAGATATAACAAAGTTTTGATATAGTTACCGCGGTTATTGGAATTCAGACCTTCATCGTGGCCGCGAAAAGCTACTTCTTGTGTATCTAACAAAATAATGGTGTCAATAAACCGTTTCTTAAATTCCTATTTCGATTTACTTTTCTAATAGGAGCTTCATACGAATTAGCGAAAAATAATCAAGTTGTTCTGTGATTCGTTTAACGACATCTGTCGGCGAGTAGAAATACTATTTTGAGATTTGTGAAGCTAGTTTGGCGTTTCAACACAAGATGACAGCACATCTGATTTTACTCTAAGAGTGAAATCAAATGTAATTATAATACAAAAAGTATTTTTAATTATGGAATTTGTTTCATAATGTAGGTATTAATAAAGAATTCAGTATTAATTATGTGTTTCTTATTTTCAAACCTTGAAAAGCATGTTTCCTCACAAAGTAAATAATTCGTCAAGCAACAATCAAAACTATTTGCCGCCATCCTAAGGCTGCCTGTCCATTGAAGCGGAGCGAGGCTGCGGAGCGGGGCGAGGCAGCGGAGAGGAGCGGAGTTAAGGACAGTGTCTGTCCATTGATGCGGAGCGAGTTAGCGGAGCGGAGTTACGGACTGTGCGGAGCGAGGTAGCGGAGCCAGATAGCGGAGCGGAGTTGCGGACTGTGCGGAGTACTTTGAGCGGGCAGCGGTGCCAGATAAGGCTGCCTGTCACTGTCAGTGACATATGACAGTGACAAAAATGATAACATGACATATAGAATAAAGAAATAAATGTAGGGGAGACCGGTACAAAAGTAACGGCGGGTCGGAAGTAACAAACGCTCTGCAGTTTATCAAATCGTCGAAATGCCGCGCCGCCCGCGCCGCCGGCGCTGCCCCTCTACCGCCAGGAGATAACCGGCGACGCTCCACCCGCTTGCATTTAATCGCCGCGCACCTTCTGCACCGTGAGTTTGTGCTAGAAGACGCCACATGAATTTACGAACCAAAAGTACGTTTTTTGACATTTAGAGGTTACGTAGTATTCAAATAAAATAACGATATCAATGTGTCCATTTGCATAGTATTTCTTGATTAGATTGTTTACACAATTCAATTCAATTAAAAATTCAAAACTCATTTATTCAAGCTTTCGAAAAATGCTGATTCGCCGCGTCCCACGCGACGCTAAACGCGGCGGCGCGGGCGCACGCAGCGCTGCGGCTAGCTATTCTTGCAATTCTCCGTTCACGGTAAAAACGGTGCTGCTCATCACTGATACTATCTCTGTCGGACACGATGCCAGGTGAGACAGCGTGGTTTTTGGCCATGCCCACCATTGAGTTCGAGCCCGCGACTAGTTCCACCTTAAGCTCGAATCGTTTCGAGTATCTAAGTAGTTTCGTGGACGATTATAATGAAAACTGTCACATACGGTCGGGTCTAACATTCAAGACCGATGGGTCTTGAAGTACAAATCGAAACAAGAAGCTCTCTGATGCTACTTTACAGCTCATGGAGGAGAGGCGCGAGATGATTTTGCAGCTTTCAGACGATGCGCTCAAATACCAGTGGCTCAATAGACGGATCTCTAAGTTCTAAGTTCTTGAAAAGAGACCTTCGCTACTATAATACAGACCGTATAAAGGACGCGATAGAGCGAAACAACGGCTCAAAGGCTTTTGCAAGAGATCTGTCTATTGGTATTGCATTTCATATTTATTACACACGCCTTTATCATGTTACTTTCGACCCATACCGTGTAACTTTCGCCCTGGTCTCGAGGTCGTAAGTAACAATCCTTTTTTATATCTCTGTTTTTCACAATATGCAGCAAATAATGAGGTCAATTTAGATACAAAGTAGAGCATAATCGAAGTTTATATGTGGCTATATTCATATAATTAAAAATATATGATAACTAACTAGAAACCAATGTCAAAGTATTAGTTTTGTACCCGGTCTCCCCTAAATCGAAACAAAGAGGCCACATATATAATTATATACGATCTCCCGCCCGGGGCACGCACTGGCCAAAAATCGGTGGCACACTACTCCCCCTCCCCCTGGCCCCGCGGCTGGTTTTTTTCCACATCCCATCTCCGTTTCCCTGCTCCGTATCCCTGCTCCGCTTCTCCGCTCCGCTTCCCTGCTCCGCTTCCCTACTCGGCTTCTCCGCTCCGCTTCCCCGCTCCGCTTCCCGGTTTTGTATGAATTTTTAAACTAGTTCGCAAATCCCTGTCCACTGAAGCGGAGCGGAGATTTTATGCAATTCCATTGGTTAATTTTGGCACGTCTCCGCTCTTCTCCTCTCCTCTCCGCTTCAGTGGACAGGCAGCCTTATCCTACTGATAGTACTAATCATTTTTCAAATCTACTCTAATGATGTAAGTTCAACTTATTAAACTTTCTACTTACCCCAAATACCTAATTACAACGTAGTTCAATCAACGTACGTTTCTTTCACTAAACTCATAACACAAACACTATCTTAATCACTTTTCTATACCTGAAAACAAATATTACTCGTACTAGTAATGATAAACTAATGAATACAATGAATACAAAATGCAAATTAACTACTGTAAACAAATTATATGGTTGCGATTACGACAAAAACCAACACATTGTCAATCGAATGATGAAATAATGTTTTGATGTCCGAACACCGAGCCGAACGCATTACGATACTCAACGACAACAACCGAATATCAAATGCGAGAACGAGTGAGTAATAGCAATACATAGTTCTTTCTCGTTCACACGAGCGCGTTTTCGCCTCTGTCCCTATAGTAACTCGTTGCAAACCGGCTTACTCGGCTGCTAAGAAAGGGCGGTGTCACGTGACCGAGTGACGTCAAGACGGACTATATTTTCTATAGAAATTAAATTCACGATAACCCGTACGCGCCTACGAGTTATTTTAGAGCGAAATGTTTTGTTGTTGGGATATAAAGACAAAAATTTTTATGTAGGCGTTTTGTAATGTTTTAATTGTATTCAAATACTTATAGTGTGATTATTCAATGACGATAGAGTGGTTGTGTTCCGAATTACCGAAGGGAAGCCGATAGGAATCGGCTTGTACGGAGTCTACGCCCCTGATATATAATAAAATAAGTAAGAAGTCTATTGATGAATTAAGAAATTCATCAATAGACTTTTTACATTCACGACAGCTAAGATCTCTTATTTTTAGTTTATGGAAAATATTTTGAGATAATAATAGTATCATACACTAATACTCACATACACATAAACACGCACACACACACGCACACGCACACACACACACACGCCCATTCTATATAAGAAAACACAAATATGGCCTGCTAAAGTTTAAAGAAAATAGTTTTATTTTATCTTAATTTATCTTACTATTTTTATTTTACTTATAATTTCTTATAATTTGTTTTTTTGTCTTATATAAAGAAGGTAACAAGAAAAAAGAAAACAATATAAATATTTGTAAACAAAATTAACATCTAAAAATTTTACTTATACTATTGAAGTTACGCTACTACCTACAAAGTAAAAAAATCAACTAAACAACAAAGTTTAGTTGATTTTTTTACTTTGTAGGTAGTAGCGTAACTTCTTTTTGACCCACAGTATTGATTTGAGTTAGTTGAAAGTGAGATTATCCGATTGTTTTCTCTCAAATCGGCTTATTATATTATTGTAAAAAGAGAACGAGGAAAGCTGTCCCACCGTAATACAGTTTATAACTAGTACGGGGGTCAGGGTGAATCGGTTTCGTTACAACCTGAATTAATTATTGTTCACTGATTTCTAATTGGGTGTCTAATCGTTTAGATTCATAGAAGGTAAGCACTGGTGTAAAATTTGTTGTAAGGTTGTTATTCTTTTGGCAAATAAAGATTATGTTATGTTATGACTGCTAGTTCCGCTAAAAGAAGTTTTCAGGGTTGCAAACTTGGATATAAACTACTCTCAGGGGATAGGTGAGAGTACAACAATATATAAAAATCGTAGTTATATGCGCGTTTGATGTTGTTATTGACTGGGCTATTAGTATACATATAATAGGACGACCGATACCGTTAAATTGTATTTTTATATATTTAAATTTAACTAAACATGCTGAAATCGTAAAGCCTGATTTTCGAGCAATAGTGAAGTAGCTTCGCGCATGCTAAAGCTAATATGCAAGTAGGTATTGTAGTCAGTCATTATTATCGTTTGATTTTTTCGAAATAAATATGTTTTTCGGTAATAAATATCGGTTATGATTTGGTAATCTGGCAGAAACTAGGGGGCCCCATCGATCGTGGGGTCCTGGGCACGTGCCCAGTGGGAAAGAGGGGCCTGGCAACAGGGACTAAATCTTAGTGGGGCTTTTAGGGCATGTGGGGTATCATTGAAAGAGCGCTATTTGCACATTCTCAAACATTATTCTTTTTTTTTTTTAGGCTGCGTAGTTTTCGACTTTTGCGGCAATATTTACTCCAAAATATTATGATGGTACGGAACCCTCGGTGCGCGAGTCCGACTCGCTCTTGACCGATTTTTTTTTACGAATCGTCAATGATGGGTCCCGTGAATGAGCTGTTACGTGTATGACGATGCAACGGCACCGCTTAGGCGCTGCGCCGCCGCCCAAATAAATTAAAATTATTGTTTCAAATGAAACAAACTTTTAAAAGTTTAAAATTAGGTATTTATATTTTAAACATTACAAAAAATAACTACTACGAAATCTTAAAATGTATTAGGTTATAATATTAATCGATAAAACCTTACGAAGAAATAATATCTAGTCTTAATCTATAATTGCTATAAAAACTACGAAAAATAAAAAAATATACGATATAAGGATAAATCTAAGTAAAAATAATATTTTGACATTATGTATTGTAATATCAACCTAAATTGTATAATTATTATATATAGATGTATGGAATTAATTTACGTTTATAATTTTGATTTCATTGCTAATTTGTATTTCATAATTTGTGTATAAATCAAATAGTGGACAATATAGAGGTTTATTCACAGATGAAGGAGAAGTTTAGTAATCACGTAGATAATGTCCAAATGTCAAACACCATTGTATTCTATGTACGCAGCACACATTGAAACGTTACTTTCACTCTGAGATATGGAACACTCGAGGTTGTGGCGTCAGGCTTATAACATGCCCGTTTTCTAAAGATCAAGAGGAGTTTCCGTTTTCGCCATTGTCTTGGAAATTGTTGACATTCACAGAGAAGGGCGCGCCCAATCCATATAAATGTCCACTCGAACTTTCGATGTTGTCATCAAAGAATATCTGTAAATAGATAAGTGTGTTGAGTTTTTGTTAGTAGGTAGTGTAGGTATTAACATACTCTAACTGTGACAATTTTTATAATAAGTCCTATTACGTCCTAGTCCAGTTACGGTTGAAAACAGAAATTGATGACTGATCAATTAAAAGAGTTTTCTTATCGGCCGTATCTTCCAATAGCTTTAAGATAATATGCTGATGGATCTCTTCAAGGGGAATATTTCTTGTAAAAACACTCTTGAGGAGAAGTCCTCAAGTGTTTGTAAGTTTGGAGCTACAAAGCCCTAAATGTGGGTAATTAAGTATCATGTAAATTTTGATATTTCATTAATTAATTAACTTTAATTACTATTGTGCCTTTTAAACAACACCTTATAAGCCTCAATATCGACTTTAAAACATTGACCTCCTATATGCTGTTTAAGGCACAATGTTTTTAAGAATCGGTTGGTAGGACAGAATGTTATTCCCCACGCAAAAAAAAAAAGGACAACGTTAATCCTGCCGCACCCCCCAAAAGAGATAAGATATAGGCCAATGGAAAGATCTTTTCAAGGTAAATATAATAATTTCTTAATATAACGACTTCTCTCAATTGCTAGTCTATTTGAAGATACAGAGCCTTATATGTGAACAATTAAGTGTCATGTAAATTCTGATATTTCGTTAATTAATTAACTTTCATTACTACTGGGCCTTTTAAACATCACCTTAAAAGCCTATCAATAACGACTTTAAAACATTGGACTCATGTCTGTAAGGTCTATTAAAATCCATTTTTCTAATTGATGTTATTTCCACTTAAACAAAAATCAACTTTACATGAGTGTAAATAAAGTTGGTTTTAGACTGGTTCAAATAATCTTTTATTTAAAAACACTATGTACTAAGTCTAACGTTACCAATCCTAGTTACATCTTTACTTAGATATACGTTTCTTTCTTTTCCATACAAATATAAAATACGAGCACCTACCTACATACATTCTAAAGTGCCAACTCCAGTGGGGCAAATTCCACTGCAAAATTTTTGGCATTCCATTTTGTACGGAACCCTTCGTGTGCGAGGCTGACTCGTACTTGACCGGTATTTTTTCTTCCTTTGTGTGGTGTAAAAATACCCTTAACGAATTCATTTGTTTTTCCCGTTTTTATGAGCATTTTTTTTGTACTGGTCAAAGTTCAATTTTTTTTTTTCGTTTTCCGAAAACATGATTTAAACGTTATAATCTAAGGCGAAAGCGTCAGGTTAGCCCGCGAAATTCAAATTCTCCTACGGTTTTTGCAATTCGCAGGTAAATATGATTCGCGGCCGTATTAAATATTGATTTTTTATCATTTAAATCATCAATACAACTCTCTAAGTTCATATTACCCTATTGAATGACTATTTCATGAAATCATGACATTTAGGAGTTGTATTGCTGATTCTGAGTTAAAAGAGGCCTATCACGAAATTGCGTTTTGACATTTCGAGCACCCGATGCATCGCAATAGCAATTTGGCAGTTGAAATTGTGTATATTAAGAGTTATAAATCTTAATTTTAAGATATGCTATTTTAATTCTTTATAAACCAACGTTATTCTGATATAAATTTTACGTAAACATATTAATACAGTAAGAAGAACTTTACAGTTAATTATGAGCGTTTTTTATGATTTTGAATGGGATTTTTTTTAGATATTCTATACATATTTCTAAATTCTGAGGCCGCTATGAACTAAACCACTTTTTAAGAGATGTTATTATATATTTATCATTTCATTTGCTATGTACAATAGTTCAACCCACGAGCTCGAAAAAGTGCCGTCACGCATTTTATGAAAAGCTTGCTTCGGAATTTTGGCTTATATATATAAATAGATAAGAAAAAATTGCGAAAAGCGAGGACGCTATAAACTATACTCCACCACTATTATAAGTCTTGAGTTGTCGAAGGTCAGTTTCTCAGAATAAGAACGGGAAAGTAGCCAATTTAACGCAAAAATCATCGTCGATATGTTATAGGGCTCTTAAGAGGGATGCCCTCTTAACTTTAAATACTCCCACGATCCCTGTGCATGCTAAAAATAAAAGCAATTTCTTTTTTTAGCTTCGTGATTCGTCTTGTTACACCCTGTATATCTTATGGCTATTGGGCAGATAACCATAGTTCGTTGCCCGCTCTCCTTTGATTTAAGTGCCTGTAGGTATGTTTATAACAACTTCAATGATTTAATTACCTCTTTGATTTTAAAGAAGGCCATTCCTGTGAGATGTGAGTCGGAACCAGCTTGGTGCTGCGGCCCTACTCGACGCAGCTCCAGTTGGTCTGCCACCTCCTGCAGCCCACCCTTCAGGTTTTTGCATAACTTCATTAAGTACTGAAATACAAAATAATAAACATAAACAAAATAAATAAACCGATAACTGTATGTTCTCATAAATATTTTTCAAACTTGCTGGACAATGTTCATTAAGACGTTATTATGTCATGCAAACCTAACCTAAGGTAAGTCATTATAGCCCTGGGGCTAGCCAAGCAATCATTTTCATTGTAACCCGCTAGTCAATAATGTGATTTGAATTTGGAACCGTAAATAAAAATTCGTATAAAAAACGATTTTTTATTTACGGTTCCAAATTCTTCTTTTACAAAATAAACATTATTCGAAATTCGAACTAGTTTTTATTATCTCGCAGCTGTGTAAACTAGATTATTCTCCGCGGGGACAAGGGTGTGACGATCTTGGGTGAGCTTGAATTTCTCGCGGCACAAAGGATTTTAGTCTTTAAAAAGCGCTCGTGACATAAGATAAGACACTGCTTTATCCCCTCAGTGAATAATCTACTATTAAGAGTGAGACCTACAGACTAGTCCTATGCCTACTCATCATCATTCATTTAGTTTTCATTGTCATTGCCTATTGATGTGTTGTGTGCCTTTTTGTCTGTGCTAAATAAACGTATTTTCTTTCTTTTTTTTCTTTTACTCAAGGATGCATGTCCGGTATGGCTCGCAAATCCTTCCATATCCTAAGGGCACTTCATCCTTACCATAACCGTGCCTCCCGGTGGGAATGGGTACCATGCTGGGAATCCCAGTGTGGTATAACTAGACGCGATAAATCGAATAACCGATCCCAGCCTGGGATCAGTGCATTTCATTCATTCATTAAAAAGATCTATATCTATGGGCTAATATGGATGTATTGTACTGGTCTAGGGAAGGTCATAAATTACATATTTTGTTTTAAACAAATACAAAAACTTACTTTCACATCATAAACTGTTGGGAAATATAACCTTAGGCTTTCAAAGAAATCATTTTCATCTTGTGGTAAGTTCTGGTCAGTCAGCAGTTTCAGAAGGTAGCCAAAGTCATAACCAGAATGAAAACTCAGCCATTTGATATTGTCCATGAGAACCAGTCCTGTAGAACAAGAAGATTGTCAACATCATTTATTTTACATTCACAAAGATGATATGGAAAATTATTTATTATATTAATTAATTATAATTTATATAAATTATTAAGAATGTACCAGATGACATCAACAACTCTGCAAACTCTAGGGGTTCAATGCCATCTTCTTCATGTTTTCTGAACTGTAGACCAGAATTTTGCAGTAAATCTATCGAGTCTTGTGCATACATGTCTTCTCTGAAATGGGGAAATCCAGTTTTAATAATATCATCATTATTTAATTTTACAATATACACCTAAAAAACCGGCCAAGTGCGTGTCACAATGAAGGGTTCCGTAATTAGGATGAATTGATTCCAAGAACAAAGTTAACATTGTAGTTGAAAAACATATCTCCAATATATTCCAACTGCAAATGTAAGTTTGTACACACAATATAGGGAGATTTATCATGTTATTTTAAGACCATATTCTTCTTATGACTTTCCTGTAATCTATAAGTATAGAACTATTTTCTGTATTTTTTCCAAAATTTTAGGCTCACCAGTTTCAGAGATAAGGGTAAATTTTGAACTCATTCCTATTATTTAAAAAAATATACTTAAAGTACACAGTAAGGCCTTTCATTTGATATGTCGGGTCCATATTGGCTCACCTAAAGTTCTTAACCCGAAATTGTTCTTCCTAACGATTTGTAATCCGAATGATCACTCTCCCTAAAATTTTTCATCCTAAAGTTTTCATTCATACTATTTGTAGTGCTACTGGCGATGTTCATAACACTCATGTTTCCGAAAATTGTAATTAATAATATCATTAATGTAAATATATTTAAACTCCTACTGTTTTTTATCATAAAACGCTTTTATCCTACTGAGACATGAGAGAACATAATCATGAACCAGATGCTTTGAAGGAAAAGGTTTGTTTTTAAACTATTTCTTGTGATTACAAAACAACCTATGGACCAAGGTGGCCTATGTCCAGCAGTGGACGTCTTTCGGCTGATATGATGACAAAACAACTGTTCACATTTTTACATTTAGCCATTTTATTTTTGGTTATTGTTGTTACATATTTATTATTATAACTATACCTGAGATAATTATGTCTAAAAACCAACTGTTTAGAATGATTAAAGGTCGTTTCACAGATTTTTGTCTTAAAAGAATGAAATTCAGGTCAAAGTGTCGTCTTGGGGGCACTATGAAAAAAATACTTGGAAAATTTTCGCGACCAATTTCGAGGTAGCGCTCGCCGGCCGCTGCCGCGGCACCGCTCGCTTCGCTCGCTCGGCTCGCGCGTAGTTGGTCACAGTTCTAACCTAACCTAACCTAATCCTAATCTAAACAAAAAAGATATGACTTTGAATAATAGTGTAAAAGATGGTTATGTTGACAAATTATAGGAAAACAAATAAAAGTATAATAGATGTTTATTGCTACTGACATTATGAAGTTGAATGGTTCGGAATTATGAACATTAGAGACAGAGTAGTTAGGAATTGTGATTGTTAGGATGAAAAATGTTAGGAAGAACATTTTCGGATTTCCAATTATCGGAGTTGAAAATTTAGGTGAACTTTGGCGCACCCTGATATGTCACATGGTAGTGTTTTTTTTTTAATTTTCTTAAAAGTGACCTCCATATTCAAAACGCATTTATTTACGTAACACGTCCGTGTTTGGGTCACAAATATTGATATGTGTACAAAATTTCAAGTTCGGTCCGTTCGATTAGGAGCAAATTGGCTGTGACAGACAGACACACTAGTGATTCTATAAAGGTTCCGTTTTTTCGCTCGGACATTGGAATCCTAAAAACAAAACTTTTCATTTTGTTAAGGAGATTCAAACAATAAACAGACGAGACTAAAGTCTGCATTATTAACATTAATAATAATAGACATATTCTTGGAAATATGTGATTTCTATGAATTTCCCTACAACACTATCTATTTCATTTATTGATAAATATTTCAGTGCAATATGCAGTAATCATAACTTACTGTAGATTGAATTTAAAGTTGAACTGCCATGTGGTGTAACCAGGAGGAGTTTTGCCATTTTCATCCATGAATGTGAGACCCAACTGAATAATCCTCAGCAGATCAACATTACACCTGAAATTATAAAATGAATATTGGGTTTTACACTACAGACTTGCAATCTCTTATTTCATATGTACCAACTGCATCATAAATGCGAAAGGAGTTTGTTTGTTACGCTTTCACGCTAAAACGGCTGAACAGATATGGATGAAATTTATCACACAGATAGACCATGACCCACGGGCAACAGTTAATAATGATAAACTAGTGGCATTTCAAAAGGAAATAAAATTGGTTTTCTTTGATAGGTCAAACATCAATACTTTATCGCTTTCATGATTGTGTTGTCCTGCTAGGGCAAAGGTCTCTTGATTTCTTCTACTTATCCCAAACTTTAGCTTATAGCACTAATTTATTATTGACCACCCTGACTATAGGCATCCTGCCATCTGTGCTAAACACACATGAGAATTACTTATTAATGTGTGTGGTGTAGATAACTGTAAAAAGTAATGTAAAAACCTTAGTAGTTGATACTGATAGTCAGCAGTGGATCTGAATTCTCCAATTGGACGAGCAACAACTCCTGGAAACTCTGTGTCCATTGCTACCCAGTGGTACTTTTGAACAACCTAAAAGAAAGATTTACACTCCATTATTCCTAAAACTAATTGATATTAGGTTTTTACATTGGGCAATGGTGAATTGTAACCACACGGGTCGGCAACCTTTTGAGACTTAAGAGCCTAAAGTTACAATTTACAAAATTTCCCAGTTTTTAAAAGCCAATAATATAGTATTTACTTAATTAGATTTTTTATTTAAAATAAACGACTATACGAAATAATATTTATTCGTATAAAAACAAACTAATGTTTTCAGCACAAAACATATTATAGTATTTTAGCTAACGGCTGGAATAATAAAATAATTAATATAATTACAGCTATTTCATAATGTATAGTTACATCAATAGGAGCATTGGCTTTGCATGTATTTTGAAGTTTGGTTAAATCTGGCTCATAACTATAGTTTTTGAGAGAAAGAGCCTCCTGGATTCGATTCCCAGGTTGGGCAGTGTTATTAGGTTTTTATATCAAGAATTTCTCAGTACCTAGCAGCCTGGTGTCAGGATTTCTTCCTGGTTTATGGCAATAGACTTGCCCCCTATTACATGGGACTTTAATAACTGGCAAAATGTAGTAGTACACCCACATTTCACAAGTTATGGTATTCCTGAAGGGTTAGGGTAAGGCCTGATGTTATGTTGTTATTCTTAAAAATAGAACTTTCATTACTTAAAAAAAGAAAAGTAATAATAATTATAATAACTCACTTTTCTTATTATTTGGAATTCTTCATGAAGGTTGTGATTCCATACATCCTTTATCCCACAGTCTCCGGTTCCTGGAAGCTGGGCCAATCCAAAACTAGCAGCTGGCATCTGAGTGAGGGAATATTCATTATTTATTACATTATGAATGAACCACTTCAGAGAAATGACCTTCAAACTTCTACTATGCCCTAGATATAATAAAAACGGAATAACTTTATTTGAAAGTAGCAGTAATTAAGAATAATACTGTATTCTAAATAATTGCTGACAAGAAAACATAAACTCAAGAGATTTCAATACGACATGACACTTCATTGTAGGCTTTACCTTGTGATCTGTTTCATAACATTGCTGTCTTCAAATGGAAAGTAGATCAACGTTTTTACAATACAGTTACAGGTCCCATTATGCATCTCCAGTTTTGAATAAATCGTTATCACTGTTTTTATGTAAATTGCATGGCATTTCCAGAAATGATAAACAAACCTTGTATCGATTATCTGCTTCCAGATGGGCAGATTCTTCAGTTTTTTTCGACGCCGTGGTTTACGATTGGTTTCGAACTTCAGAAAATTGAGCGCCAGCGCTTTTGTACAATAATGCTTGTTGATATTTATAGGTTACACAGGGTTACACTTGATTTCTGAAAACATCTCAGCGACTTCTGTCGCCAAGTGGGCTTACAAGCAATGAAATTTAGATGATAACTACAATAATTAATTTTGTAATCCAATGTCCTCAAAAGTAAAGTGTACTTTATTCATACAGATTGTTTGTTACTGAAGTCAGAAGTGTAATTATCTATGGGTTACTTATTGACTGTTTAGTCAAGTCTACAAATCTATGGAACACAGTGCTCAGCTGCTCGAGCACTATTATTGTGGCTCAGATTCAGTGCTGTGTTATGGAAAAAAAAAAACGAAACGGGAATTTGCATTATTTGCAATGCAACACGAATCATGATCCATTTTTTTTGAGCAATAAGCCTTCGTTTAGCAACAAGAGAGAAAAAAAGAAGGTGTAACGTGTTTACACGCTTTTCTACAAATCGCAAGTCTACAAATCTATGGAACACAGTGCTCAGCTGCTTTGTGCACAGGAGCACTATTATATTATATGGCTCTGTGGCTCAGACTCAGTGCTGTGGTATGGAAACAAAAAAATTCGAAACGGGAATGGGGATCATTACTGCCATTTTATCACGATAGGTGGCGCATCGTCGACATGGCCATTGAAAACTGTCAATTCCATACATTTTATAACCTATCATTCAGTAAATTCAAATTTTCTCGAAATATGCATAAGTGTGCTGTACCACGATGTACTAAAATACTTACTCCGGTGTTCATTTATTTCCCAAAGATACTACGCAAATAGAAAGTGGGAAACTAAAAGAGTAAAACTAAAAGTAACTTGGAGTATGTTGATTGGTAATTTTCGGCAATATGGTGGAGCTCTGGTGGAGCTATTAACGTCTTGGTAAAGTTCTACAGCAGGAACGTCAATTGCTTGGCTTTCAGAAGCTTGAGGGCTTTGATTGCTGAAATAAAAGTTTCGGTCATAGATAACCTAAAAAATAAAGAATACCATTTATTATTAAAGTAAATGATCTCTCATTTTTCGTAAATTTTCCTACCATGAGTCAAGTAAGAATTAACACGTTACAACTAAAAAAATACCCAAATCTAGAGTCTAGCACTAATGAAAAATAAACCTAACCTAAACAATAAAGAATACCATTTATTATTAAAGTACGGTTCTCTCAACTTTCGTAAATTTTCCTACCATGAACCAAGTAATAATACACATCTTACAACAAAAAAATTATCCAAATCTGGACCCTAGCACTGATTAAAAATATTTTATTAGATAGAAGTCTACCTTGCAATAATATCTCATTTCTTTCCAGTAATCCTTGCTCCTGGTTTGTTTAGGTCGTCTTTCAATTCTATAGGCTTCCAGGAACAATACATGTTAGCAATAACCTTGGTGGATCGGTTTCAACACAAAAAATAGCAAAAACCACTAATGTAAACAATGCGAAAATGATTTGACAGCGGCCATCCCGCCACAAGCGACATCTACGCTGAGCTTTGCGCGTGGATCCCCATTGCATTATTTGCAATGCAGTGTTGCATTGCAAATAATGCAAATTCCCGTTTCGATTTTTTTTGTTTCTTTTGTTTGATATAGACCTTATAACAAAGTTGCAGTCAATATTCCAGGAGAAAATCGCTTTTGATTTTGCTAAGTGGATACATAATGGTGCTCGTGACTGTACATCGTGTTTGGGCTTATTTCATTAGACGTGCATTAGACCTAGTTGGGGTAGGTACACCTAACTGTTATCAAGGGTCTGACGATGGAGGCGGAAGAATGTTGTGTGAAAAAATAAAAAACATTTATAATATATAAAAATAGGTACCGATGAAAAAAAACTTAAGTAACAAAAGTTTAATAACGTAGGTATTTTATTAACAAAAGAACTTCCAGAAACATGGACATGCTTGGGAATAGTTTAACTGTATAAAAGGGAGACCCCAAACTTATAATTACATACCCATCAGTCTTATAACCTGCCTGTATAAAGTATTTGCATCTACCCTTGTATCAACAAAGATTGACGAGAACCAGCCTGTAGAGCAAGCGGGATTCATGAAAAAATTCTCTAGCATCTATATAGCAATGTAAACTTGCCTATATCGTAGGTACCCGTTAAGAGAAAATTGCTGTTATTGGAATAATACAAGCAAACATATAATAAAAGTAAAACTACTGTAAATAAAAACTTTGGTTATACTCCTAACATGTTTACCTAGGACAAACTGTCCAGCTAGGTAGGTCCAATTTCGAGAAAGAGGTCAATCGTCGAATCCGACTCGGCTGGGCAGCGTTCGGGAAGCTACGCAATATCTTTTCGTCCCACATACCACAGTGTCTCAAGACGAAAGTCTTTGACCAGTGCGTGTTGCCAGTGATGACTTACGGCACTGAAACGTGGTCGCTCACAATGGGCCTTATTAGAAGGCTAAAAGTCACCCAAAGAGCAATGGAGAGGGCTATGCTTGGAGTTTCCCTACGTGATCGAATCAGAAATGAAGAGATCCGCAGGAGAACCAAGGTAACCGACATAGCCCGAAGAATTGCCAAACTTAAGTGGCAATGGGCAGGACACATTGCCCGCAGAACAGATGGCCGATGGGGCCGAAAGGTTCTGGAGTGGCGACCGCGTACCGGAAGACGTAGCGTTGGAAGGCCTCCCACAAGATGGACCGATGACCTTGTAAAGGCCGCAGGAATCCGCTGGATGCGGGAAGCACAGAATCGGTCGAAGTGGCGGTGCTTGGGGGAGGCCTATGTCCAGCAGTGGACGTCTTTCGGCTGATATGATGATGATATGATGACTCCTAACATAATATAGAACACAAAATAACAAAAATAATCATCTTCTTGAGAAAAAATAACAAAACGAAATAAATAAAAAAATACGATTTAAGATTATATTGTCTTAATTCGTACCCATATATTCTTAAATCGTACTTTACGATATCGTCTTGCAATTATCACATCAATAATAATAAGTCGTAGGTACTATCCTGTACCTGCGCAAAGCACATATTGTACCCATTTCACTCCATTTGAAACATTATTATTGCACTATATCATGTCCTCAGACCGATTTTCATTTTATAAAAGACATAGCCATGTTTTAGTCTCTTCAGGTTGTTTTGTTATGCTAAAAAAATCTTATTTTCCTTGTTCTTCTTCCTTATTATATTTCCTGATTTTGAGCCAGGGCCTATAACTTACCTAATCGTTTGTAAAAAAAAATTGGAATCACAATTTTTCTTTTTGATTAATTTTTGTATGGACTTTCCGGTACGAATTAGAACAAACCTATTAGTACGAATTAGGCAAACTTCTCACTAAAATTTTAAATCGCCCGCGTAAATAAATGACGTCGGCGAGAATAACAAAGTTCACAAAAATATTACAGAAATTAATTATGTATTTACATTTTATTGCGAGCTAAAACGAATACCACATACCTAGTTATGGAACTATGAGCTTATGAAATGTCATAAAAAACTACTGCGATTGTCAAAAAAAACTTAATTTATTGATAATTTTGTAACGAGCAACCGCACAATGTTCTGCTTCTTTTCCTGCAAGATAGCGGACTAAAGTTTACTTTTTGTGTCACTTGGAATTCTGTGGAACCCTTTGGTTCGAAGAAACACATCAGGTACGATTTAGGAACAGGTACGATTTAAGCAAGTTTACCCTATCACGTACACCTTTTAGTGGTTGGACGTTGGACCCGACGATTGATGTCGGATAGTCTTATATGTCGTTCGCGTGGTAAACTCTAATTGCGCGATGCAGGATTTGTGTGACGTCAGGATTTAGTGTGACGTCGGGTCTTTGATGAGTAGTTCGCATGTAGATGCCTCAACCTCCCCTTATAAGTTGCTTAGAGGTTAATAGATTACGCAAAAGCCTTCGACTCAATTTCACATACCTCTATTATGGCGGGCTTTAAACCAGCAAGCACTAGACTAGACCACGACTACATAGAACTTATCAAAGCGATTTATTCGAGAATAATAACAAGAGTACGCCCAAGGGCGTCGCCAGCCGATGGCGTACTGGGGGCAAGTTGATAAAGAGGATGGAAATAGTAGATTGTTATACAAGGGTCGAAAGGAATTGATGTCTTTCACCCGTGTTAAACACTCTACTTTTCATTTCGAATATAAGGAAAGTATAAAATAGTAAAACTTCTAAAATACTTATTGATATTAAATAACATGAGTAGTAGGTAGGTACCTGCATGGTCTATTTAAAGTTACGAAGTGTATAGAGTGCCGCGAGTTTCTTGTGGCACTCTAGTGTCACTGCCTCGGCCCGGCTAGGGTGCCGTGAGCGTTGCATTGTCACTGTCACTTGTTATTTAGGTTAGGTTAGGTTAGAACTGTGACCACACAACACACGAGCCGAGCGAGCGTAGCGAGCGGTGCCGCGGTAGCGGCCGGCGAAGTGCCAGGGTCCGTTTAGGCACAAGAGAATGTAATGTTTTGGGAATGTGGTGTTTTACAGCGATCTAACCTCGATAATCAAACAAAATACCAAGTGACGTGACTTAGTGACAGTGACAATGACAATCCAATGCTTGCGGCACTTTGGCCGGGCCGAGGCGGTGTTACTAGGGTGCCTGTAGTGGCACTTTATCCGATAGGGATAGAGTGCCAATGGTGGCACTCTATACACTGCCTTAAAGTTAACTGAGAAGTTAGAACAATTTGTGATTTTTTTTAAATTTGGAACTCGGCTCGTCACCGTCGTGCAGTGTTTCCACTTACGTTTTTGGTTTTTTCCCCAGTTTCATAATGAATTATCCCTAAAATTCCCTAAAAAATATAAAAATTCCTTTCATTTTTATAGCATTAAATACCTACAAAACATTCATTATTAATCGAGAAAGACGAAAAAAATCAACTCTAGGTATAATGCGACTTATTTCCGATGTCATCTTTAACCACGGAAATAGTAAAATTAACAATAACAGGTAAACTAAAATTAGACGAATTATATTCATTACGAGTTTCAGGGAATCCCCTTTAATTAATCGGTGCTGCCATAGAGTACATTGGGTGCTGCCAACTCTAAACAATAGGGCTACCAACTCAAGTTCAATTTTTCGCAAAAATTCCCTAAATCCCTGTCAAAATAAAATATCCCTAAACCATGCTTATTATTGGCCATTTTTCCCTAAAGAAGGGAGAAATCCCTAAAAGTGGAAACACTGCCGCCGCGGGCCGTCCCGCTTAATAGGTTTTTTTTTTAAACTTCGCACTGGCTGTTTATACACTCACAAACCCCAGTCTTTTTATTTTTTTTCTATTCGATATTTTTCATGTAAAAAGTATCGTAGCCGATTACCTAACCAAAAGTTCTATTTTTAAAATTCATTCCCGCCCTAGGGTGGGAAGCAATTACTATGAGTCTTTCCCGCCCTAGAGAGGGAAGCAGCGTTTTCCACCCGCTACTCGGATCAAACAAACACTACTTTCCGAGCATGAGAAATGAAATAGTAGATTGTTATACAAGGGTCGAAAGAAATCAATTCCCATACGAGGTATTTAGACGCCCGAGCGTAGCGAGCTATAGTCCGAGTAGGAATTGATGTCTTTCACCCGTGTTAAACACTCTACTTTTCATTTCGAATATAAGGAAAGTAAAACATAGTGTTTAAAATAGTTATTGATATTTAAATAACATGACTACCTATTTAAAATGAACTGAGAAGTTAGAAAAATTTGTGTTTTTTTTTAAATATGGAAATGGAACACACCGCGTCACTGCTGCGGGCCGTCCCGCGCATTATGTTTTTTTTTTTAATTCAAACTGGCTGTTTATATAAAACAGCCAGTGTGAATTAAAAAAAATACCTCACAAGACCGGAGCCCACTGTTTCCACTTTTAGGGATTTCTCCTTTTTTTGGGAAAAATGGCCAATAATAAGCATGGTTTAGGGATATTTTATTTTGGCAGGGATTTAGGGAATTTTAAGGAAAAATTGAACTTGAGTTGGTAGCCCTATTGTTTATACTAGGCAGCACCCGATGTACTACTTTACTCTATGGCACCACCGATTGAATAAAGGGGATTTCCTGAAACTTGTAATAATTGCAATACGTCTAATTTTAGTTTACCATGTTATTGTTAATAGTACTATTTCTGTGGCTAAAGACGACATCGGAAATAAGTAGCATTATACCTAGAGTTGGTTTGTTTTGTCTCTCTCGATTTATAATGAATGTTTTCTAGGTATTTATGCTATAAAAAATAAAAATTCCCTAAACCAAGGAATTTTTATATTTTTTAGGGAGTTTTAGGGATAATTCATTAAGAAACTGGGGAAAAACCAAAAACGTAAGTGGAAACACTGCCGCAGCTTTTTTGTTTTTTTCTTTTCGATATTTTTATGTAAAAAGTTTCGTAGCAGACTACCTACCTAAAAGTTCTATTTATAAAATTCATTCCCGCCTTAGGGCGGGAAGCAATTACTATGAGTCTTTCCCGCCCTAGAGAGGGAAGCAGCGTTTTCCACCCGCTACTCGGATCAAACAAACACTACTTTCCGAGCATGAGAGATGAAAAAGTATGATTTATAGGTACCTACTACAGTCAAGCAAGAGTCAAGAGCACATGAAGCTTTACACTTGTAGTGAGAGTAAAGTGGAGGGTATAGTGGAGGTGCCCACCTATCAATGAAATTTTAAAAGATCCTATTCTCAAAATGTCAGAAAACGCTAATTTAATCATTTTTAAGTTTTACACTTTCACTTCGACTTTTCGACCCTGTGAACAAAATTTTCGACGTAAGTTCAAATCTGACAAAAAGATGCCTTGATATAGAGTAGGTACAAAATTATGTTTCTACTAGCTTCTGCCCGCGACTTCGTCCGCGTGGAATAGTTGCTTTGAGCTAAAGGCTTTTGCAGACCAGCGCGATTTGTTGCGCGACGCGACAGGAACAATACAAAACATCACGGAATAACAATAACGGTGTCGCGTCGCTTCGCGCGACAAGTCGCGCTGGTCTGCACAAAGCTTAAAGCTAACTTTAACCCGCGACTTCGTTAAAAAAACCCCCCGATTTTGAAACATTCTTCATTGGTGCTCCGCTCTTATTGGTCTTAGCGTAATGATATATAGCCTATAGGCTTCCTCGATAAATGGGCTATCAAACTCTGAAAGTAGTTCCTGAGATTCACGCGTTCAAGCAAACAAACAAACAAAAACTCTTCAGCTTTATATATTAGTATAGATATAGATTTACGTTCAGCGTGACTCTGCAATGCTTCCAGATTTTATTTTTACTAGTCTTTTAAAAATTTACTTTAAATAAAAGGAGAAACTGACTGACTGACGTATCAAGGCACAGCCGATGGGACTATGAACGTGAAATTTTACACACGGCTTCTTTTAAAATGTAGGGGAGCAGTGGGAGCACTAAGAATTGAAGGTTGGAAACTACGTATATACTCGTATGTATAGCGAGAAGACCCCCAGAAAACACAATTTCACTTCGTTTTACAGTGTTTTATAACACGGTTTTAACCTAATGCCGTTGACCATCCGCGATGGTTAACTTTAGCGCAAACGTAATGCCGGGAACCCTCCCGGAGGGTCCACTTACAATATGTATGGCAGCATGGCGTAAGAGCTCGACGAAAATGGATGGAGTCGAAAGTGTTAAGGTCGTCGGGAAGTATGTGCCCCAAATACTTAAAATTATTGACTCGCCTTATACTTTTAGGGGTATGAGGAACAGGGTGTAAAGTTCACTCATCCCCCATAGAAAAGGGAGGATCCTCCAACCAGACGGGTATTATGTCTGGCGGGCAACTGCCCATATGTTGATTTCGGAAAGTCTTATCTATGTTATTCGCTCAGTAAACTCTAACTGCGAGATGTAGGAATTGTGTGACGTCATGTCTTTTTGTTTCGTAGTTTTTGTATGTGGCGGTCTAACCGCTACATCACTCCCCTCCGGAGACCGGAGGTCGATAGTGGGCTGAGTCTTGGATCTTGCGATGCTTCACAGTGCCAGCTGTGGTTCCAGTGAGTCGGAACCGGGTGCCGCATAGCTCACGGTGAGTCGGAACTGTCTGCGGTGATTCCCCAGTGAGTCGGGGTGGCGGTGCGTCGTCATCCAGTGAGTCGGATGTGGTACAGCGCCGGGTTGTGGTTGAGGGTGATGACCAGGAATGCGCGTTCGCTGCATGCTGGTGGTCAGGATACCCGTTAAAGCCGTGGGTGCTGGCTGGCTGTGTGACTTGCCTCAGGAAAGCTTGCGGGAGTGATGATGATGACGTCACGCTGAAGTAGTTGCACGAAGGCTGCGTTGACGTTCATTCTCGGGGTCACCAATTTAGGAGTATGAGGAACAGGGTGTAAAGTTCACTCATCCACCATAGAAAAGGGAGGATCCTCCAACCAGACGGGTTGTTATGTCTGGCGGGCAACTGCCCATATGTTGATTTCGGATAGTCTTATCTATGTTTTTCGCTTGGTAAACTCTAACTGCGAGATGTAGGAATTGTGTGACGTCATGTCTTTTTGCTTCGTACTTTCGTAGTTTGTATGTGGCGGTCTAACCGCTACATCACTCCCCTCCGGAGACCGAAGGTCGATAGTGGGCTGAGTCTTGGATCTTGCGATGCTTCACAGTGCCAGCTGTGGTTCCAGTGAGTCGGAACCGGGTGCCGCTCAGTTCACAGTGGGTCGGAACTGTCTGCAGTGATTGCGGCGATGGTGATTGTGGTTCCAGTGAGTCGGAACCGGGTGCCGCACAGTTCACGGTGGGTCGGAACTGTTTGCGGTGATTGCGGCGATTGTGGTGATTGAGGTGATTGCGGTGATTCCCCAGTGAGTCGGGGTGATGTGGCTGAGGGTGATGACCAGGAATGCGCGTTCGCTGCATGCTGGTGGTCAGGATACCCGTTGAAGCCGTGGGTGCTGGCTGGCTGTGTGACTCGCCTCACGAAAGCTTGCGGGAGTGATGATGATGACGTCACGCTGAAGTAGTTGCACGAAGGCTGCGTTGACGTTCATTCTCGGGGTCACCAATTTAGGAGTATGAGGAACAGGGTGTAAAGTTCACTCATCCACCATAGAAAAGGGAGGATCCTCCAACCAGACGGGTTGTTATGTCTGGCGGGCAACTGCCCATATGTTGATTTCGGATAGTCTTATCTATGTTTTTCGCTTGGTAAACTCTAACTGCGAGATGTAGGAATTGTGTGACGTCATGTCTTTTTGTTTCGTAGTTTTTGTATGTGGCGGTCTAACCGCTACATACTCAAGCCATTCAGAGTAAAACTTGGTACATAGTCGAGAGCCCTACCAGCGGCCTTAAAAACCCATGTATTCAGTTTTTTTAACATTATAAACGAGTCCGTGTGTAGCTGCATAGTTCTCGCCAAAGAGATTTAAGATAAATTTAATGTCTTTGGTTCTCGCAAACTCTCAACATTTCCCTAACCGATCGCGCGGTTGACTTGCGACCGTAACAAATATGGCTTTATGTAGATTTATAAACATTTAGATTCAGCCATAGATACCCAGGACCCAGGCCACACGGATTTTTGAACATATTTTTGATTAAAATTATATTCGTAATTCATCGTTGCTCAAACTTCAAACGTCAATAATTTCATTTAGAAAAGACAAAACTGGCAACTTAAATTTTTCATCTCTAATTGATAAATCTAACATGTAAAAAAATTTTTGCTTGCTAGTTATTAATTTCACTTTTCGCAAATGTAGAGTTTCTCTAACGGCTGAACAGAATAGGATGAAATTTGGTACAGGGGTCGACCATGACCTGGGGATTAGGACATAGGATACTGTTTACCCCGATATTCTTACGGGATCGAGAATTATGCGGGTGAAACCGCGGGGCGCAGCTAGTAATTTTTTTGGACACGAGTCAAAGGGAAAAGAGTGGCGAGACAAACTAGTGTTTACACATTCGCCTTCTAGTTCATTTTGTATCAAACGGCCCATCAAGGAACGAATTTTATAATAAAATATTGTTTTCACTACTCTTGCTCAAAAAATGCGTCATTGTAGCGTACCAGAGCGAAGATAAAATAGCATTTCATCCTCTAGGGGCTAAAGTAAAATTTTTTTAATTTTTGTCTGTTGCCAACGAGCCTACCACCCAAAAACAAAAAAGTCTTTATACCATTCCTCCTCTAAAAAGCTTCTTACCTATCTTACCTATCTTACCTATCTTACCTATCTTACCTATCTTACCTATCTTACCTATCTTACCTATCTTACCTATCTTACCTATCTTACCTATCTTACCTATCTTACCTATCTTACCTATCTTACCTATCTTACCTATCTTACCTATCTTACCTATCTTACCTATCTTACCTATCTTACCTATCTTACCTATCTTACCTATCTTACCTATCTTACCTATCTTACCTATCTTACCTATCTTACCTATCTTACCTATCTTACCTATCTTACCTATCTTACCTATCTTACCTATCTTACCTATCTTACCTATCTTACCTATCTTACCTATCTTACCTATCTTACCTATCTTACCTATCTTACCTATCTTACCTATCTTACCTATCTTACCTATCTTACCTATCTTACCTATCTTACCTATCTTACCTATCTTACCTATCTTACCTATCTTACCTATCTTACCTATCTTACCTATCTTACCTATCTTACCTATCTTACCTATCTTACCTATCTTACCTATCTTACCTATCTTACCTATCTTACCTATCTTACCTATCTTACCTATCTTACCTATCTTACCTATCTTACCTATCTTACCTATCTTACCTATCTTACCTATCTTACCTATCTTACCTATCTTACCTATCTTACCTATCTTACCTATCTTACCTATCTTACCTATCTTACCTATCTTACCTATCTTACCTATCTTACCTATCTTACCTATCTTACCTATCTTACCTATCTTACCTATCTTACCTATCTTACCTATCTTACCTATCTTACCTATCTTACCTATCTTACCTATCTTACCTATCTTACCTATCTTACCTATCTTACCTATCTTACCTATCTTACCTATCTTACCTATCTTACCTATCTTACCTATCTTACCTATCTTACCTATCTTACCTATCTTACCTATCTTACCTATCTTACCTATCTTACCTATCTTACCTATCTTACCTATCTTACCTATCCTACCTATCTTACCTATCCTACCTATCAGACCTATCCTACCTATATGAATAAGAACAAAAGAACTTTTTTTTTTTAAAGTGGCATTCTCTTCGGTAGAATGCGTGCATTGCGTTGCGGCTACAGAGGAAATAAAAAAAAAGACTGGTGCGATATCTTATTTCTAAATTATTCTCCAATAAATTGCATTGGTAACCGTAATATGATTTACAACAGTGAAAATGTCATCATCTAGTGAGAATGGAGACCCTAATTTGGAGATGGATGAGAAAGGAAAAGAAATAATTTTATTAATTTACTATTTTATTTTCTCGCAATCGTAGTGAAAAGTACACACGGCGCTAAAAACCCATTATACCTCGGTTTCTGTTTACTCCCTCGCTAAAGCTCGGGAGTAAAACTACCTCGTTATAATGGGTCATTTTAGCTCCTTGTATAACAATCTACTATTAAAAACTGAAGTGATGATCGACTTTCGTTGCTGACTGTACTTTTGTAATCAACAAACATACGCTTCGTAACGAGAACCTCTATCTTCAGCTATCTAATTACGTAACACATTTTCATAGATGATTAAGACTAATCTGTTTCAGTTTGACAGTTCAACAACATTCATTGCATTATTTACGTTGTTGAGCAGATTTTTTTTCAAGCTTATGAAGCAATAGATTAGTAAACTATTCAAATTATTCAGATTGTGATTGATTGTATATTACGCAATTAGGGTGCAGGTTTATGGCAACCAGTACCCTAATTACGTAATACACGATCAATCAGAATCTGCACCCTAATTCCGTAATGCACGATCAATTTTAAATTGAAACCAATTGAAAAAGATTGCCAGTCCATTGCTTCTTAAGTTCGACAAAAAAAATCTGCTCAATTTTTTTTGTCGAACTTATTTACATTGCGTAATTGGGGGGCTGTATCGTTTTGAAACAATTTGCTAATCCATTGCTTCGTTCGAAAATAAATTCTGCTCAACGTTAAATAACGCAATGAATGTTGTTGAACTGTCAAAATGAAACAAATTAATCTGAATCGTTTACGAAAATATGTTGCGTAATTAGATAACTGATTTATTTAAAAAAAAATGCGGTCGCGTTAATTGTAATGAAGAAAGAGATAGGATTATTTTGAGCTTTGGCATGTTCCGCTACATTGGTTACCTTACCTACATAATATCGTATTTCTATAACCAGAAAAGCTAATTATTTTATGTGAATTTGTAACCCTTATGCATTTAAAAAAATTGCAGTTTCAGTTTCACTCACATTAATTTACACTCCATTTGAAATAAGATTAGACATTTAACTAAACCTTTTTTACAGTCCGTTCAACCGATTTTGACTTCTATTGCGTTGATGCCATGACAAATGGCAGCTGCAGTAAACATTGTATATTGTAACCGTTTTTTTGCTTTTAATGCCATCCATAATTCTGTAGATATAGAAGTCAGAATCGGTTGGACGGACTGTAAAATAGGTTTGTTTAAATGTCTAATCTTATATCATGGAGTATAGTTATTCTAGCTGCAGCATACTATGAGTTGGTTGATCCTGAGTTCCATTCCCGATTTGGGATGGACCACTCAGGACCATTCACTGGATAGTCTGCACGTTTACGGAATAAGGGGGATGCGCCAAGGGCCAAGGTAGCCCGTGATATTCAAATTTTCTTCCTTTTTTTTGCAATTTGCAGGTCAATATCAGGTTGTATGTTGATCTAAATATGATTCGCGGCCGTATCAAATGTTTATTTATAAAATTATAATCATAAAAGTCATCAATACAAATCTCTAAGTTCATGTAACTGTATTGAATGACTAATTCATAGAAATCATGACATTTGACACTTTTGCTAACTTAAGGAGTTGTATTGCTAAGCTCCTATTTCACGATGTCCGAATAGCCACTACTTACCGAATAAATTAAAAAATGGAACAGAATTTGTTTTAAATTATCTGCCAAGTGAGATAATAGGAACTTAATCGTAGGTGGTGAAATAGGCCCTAATTCCAATGATTATAATTCTGTAAAGCCATATTTGTTACGGTCGTGATTTCGCGAATCATATTTTAATCAACATACAACCTGACACTGAGCTGCAAATTGCAGAAAACGAACGAAAATTTGGATTTCGCGGGCTACCTTAGCGCATCCCCCAGGAAAGTCAAATTAAATCAATGTTTAATCAGGCCTTTCAATTAATGCGTAACCTCTAAACTGAAAAACAAGATTACAAGCAGTGGTTAGCATAAAGTCGAGTGTAAACCTTGTAACTTTCAATCCGAAATTATTTAAGTTGTCTCTTGGAACGGTAAGCCTCCACGAATTAAACTGCTAACTTCAAACTGATTTGTGGAAAGGGTTTCAACGTTTCGCACCTTGATTTTATTTTTTAATAACTAGGTACCCGTCACTAACAACTCGAACCCGTCAGACGTTGTCCTGTCAAAATTTAGATTTAAATTTTTTGGCTGTTCGTTTGAGATTTTCCTCTTTTTTCCTAAACTACTCCAGGACTCAGGGGTACAAAACTAAAAAAAAATTATTCAAATCGCTCGAGTCGTTTTCAAGTTTTTGCGAGACTAATGCACGGCAATTGTTTTTTTTAATATACATTTATTTATTTATTTATAGATATATATTGTAATATCTTTAATTTTAAAATATCGATTTTCTTCAGTTATTTTAGCAATGTAAGTTGTTATTAATTTAAAGAAATAAATATTTTTCTCGTGTGTTGTTTTTGTCCATTATTATTACAGCGGTTTTCCTGAAGGAAAGAGGAAAATCAATTAAACTTATTAAACTTACATTCGAACATTTCTGATAGCCGCGTTCATGAGTACTGAATTAACTTAGAGCTTAACTTCTTGTGATTGTCATGGTTTCGTCAAGGATTCGTTGCAGGGGTTCATTGACTAGCATCGTTTCCATTACAATCATTTAACATTTTTGTTCCGCCGCGGCCGTAGTTTTTCCTACTATTAATCTGTGCTACTAGTCACTATACTAGAAAAACTATCTTCACTTATTAATAAATGAATGTTATCAATAGGTAGTGCCGAAAAGTCCTAAATACGCTTTCATATTTTTCTTTATTTATCAGTTTTTTTTTTTATACTTCCAGCATGCTTAGCTGCTAGCTTATATTGTCCATTCATTTCACTGAGTTTTCTGCTTCGAATCAATTTCAGAGAGAATAAAAAAAACATACATAAAGTCGAACATAGAACCTCCTCCTTTTTTAAAGTCGGTTAATGAAAATGCAGGCTTCATTTTCATTTCTGTTGATCCAGCCTAAGTAGGTAGAATATCTTCTAACCTTGTACTTCGAATTGTGTGAAAGGTGACACTACTGTGTGTTCAGTGATGCGTCTAGATACAAGCATACGCGGTCTCATGCGTTACAGATAATTTGCGATTAAGAAGTCGGTTGGCAACTAGGCAATAAAGTTTTATTAACACTTATAAAGATCGTTTAAGCGTTGATAAAATTATGCACGATACCGGATTAAATACGTATCCCGACCTCAAGTTTGGTATCTAGATTGACTGAAAATACTGGAATGGAAATGTATAAGCCGTGGACAGACGAGCCAGTCGAGTGCGAGCTGCCGCGAGGGCAGGTCGTTTCAGCGTAGTTTCAGAGCGCTCCGACGACTGGCGCTCGGTAACTTTGTCATCGCGACAACCGCAACTTTTCATGAAAATGTGATTTTATTTTGTGGACATTTTTATTGCTGTTTCGGTGACTTATTTTTACATTTTGTTTGAAAGTTTGCAACGAGTTTTAGTTATAGGTAAGTTCTACTTATAGTTTATACTTTTGACTGTGTTATAAATTTAATTTAGTATTTACCCACTCATTTTAAATTAGTAATAATAATATAAAACTGGAAAAAGTAATTACCCTCTGAATTTAGGAATTTATCAAGAAGGAAAATATACAATTACCTGAAACAGATTTTCAGTGCTCTAACTACAGATGCATTCCATGGGTTAATACATTCACCTACTGTGTGTGCTTATAAGTATGAGTGAATTATGTTAATGCTATAACTACCTAATATACACCTGCCTAGAGTATTACTTGCTGTTTTTCATAAAGGATAATAATAAGTATAAAATAGTACCGCAATGCAAAACAATGGTATATTCAACTCTTTATCAGTATTGTTTACTCTAAAGTATAGAAAAAAATAGGCATTCATTTACAAACGTAAATCTGTGAACATTGCTAATTAATACGATGCGTTTTCAAAAAAATATGATGTAAGTAGATGTAACCTTTTAACTGATTATGCGAGTGTACTATTATTAACTGCACTATTATTCTCACTTGGACTAACTTTGGGCCAATTTTACTCAATTGGAACCGATCTTACAGTTTATTTATTTGAGATCACAGATATTTTGATTGTGTTTATTTTGGTCTCAACAATTAAGCCCGGTTTACTTCGGCAAAATACATACGTACAGGCCTACCCGTAATACCTACTGAAAATAACGCCAACGCTTTTGGCTATTGGACGTGAAATTGGGCTATTAATGGTAAAGTAAAACCCTATTCTGTCCCTTTATGCGTACGACGTACGTACGTACTACGTATACACCTACAAATATTAACTGAATATTAAGGGAAAAATTTTATTTAAGGAGATATCCTACAACTTTTTGGTCCGACGAAAAGTATCTCTTCTGTGCTCAATGATACTTTATTGGATTAATTTATAGTGACAGAAACTAAAGGTGTAGTATTTCCAGCAGTGGCCGCTTCCGGACTGGGTTGTTTATAAATAAAATTCATTTAATTCTGACTATATTTTGTTAGTACCAATTAAATTATCTTAAAACTATGTTAGTCATGACGAGATTAATTAATGCATTTAGGTAACATAAATTCAAAACAAATAATTGAACAAAAATAACTTAAATTGAAAATAAATGAAAATAAAATTAACTAAATAATAGAAAAAACAAAATACAGAAACTCATCAGGCAGTATACTCGTACTAGGGGCTTAAAACGACCACATTGGCAGAATCATAATAATGATAATGTGATAATGTATAATGTAGATGATAATATTAAGAATCACACAAACTGTCACAAACTGACAATTCATAATAACTGCGTTCAATTAATTTTACGCAATTCATCTGTTTGACAGTTTTTTATTAAAAGAAATAACATTTAATCTGTAGAAATAAAAAATAAAAATCTCATTAGAATAATAAAACTGTAAAGAAAAGTATCCGATAAAATTACTTGGTCGTTAATTGTTATAGTGTACTCTGAGAGCATCGTAGGCCCGCTGCGTGGAGTTGGTCCATAGAGCGCTGGTGTAAAAGCTTTGGCAGTAGGGTCTGAACAAAGTTATCTTTACCCAAATGTTAGCGCACACCGACAATGCACTCTGCTCTCTCGCAATGTCTGCGTCATCTATATGGTCACAACATGCCCTAGATATTTAAACTGAGAGACCTGACTTAAAGATACCCTGTTGGGATAGGAGATACACTGGTGGTATACGCTCAGGTTGTTTAGTTTTACCTCTGATGACCATCTACGCACTCTTTCTACCATTGTACTTTAAGCCGCTACCCTCAGCGTAGGATTTACTGATATTTAACAGCTTCCTTAGCTCTCCTGCAGATGTACTCAGCAACACCATGTCGTACGCGTAACTGATGTTATTGACGCAAACGTTATCTTTAGCAGAAAATCCAATCGGGATCTCACAGACAGTGATGGCCTCAACATCCGCAGCAATAGAAATGTCGGCAAGCAGTGACCCAACTTCAAAATTATTTTTAAAAAGGTTAGCTATATGTCTAGGCTCACTGCACCCACGTACAGTCACTGGCAAACTAACCCTACCTCCTCTTAGTACCCTTCCAGAAAGGTCGAAAGTTTTTAATCGTAACGTGTGAGGGTAATAATAAATCCATTTTAAGCTGGTCTTGGTGGTTTTGACAGAAGTTCAGTCCAGATGTAAATGTTTTCCGTGTAAGATACATGTTGTTATGAACAAGCCCACTTTCTGGTTTAGGTACTATGTCCTACTGTTGGTATGTCTGCCTGCCTAGCCTGACTATGAGCTTCTCTCAAGTGTTTGTTCCACCCCACTATTGTTTTACCCTTTTTTATCTTTGCTTTGTCTCACATAAAATGTTAACAATGTCATTGTATAAATTGTCAATAATATATCTATGTCCCAAATTACTCAAAAACACATTCATTGGCGAAGTGAAGGTCTTTAATTTACCTACTAAATATTACAAACGTCAGAATAACTTCCTTTATCATCACTTTCTCTATCAACCCACAAAATGTCATTAGAAATCCAATCGTCAGAAATACACTTTGAATCACGTCAAGATTACATTTAAAAATTAAAGGCAAGTGATTCGACCGGATCCGGTTATGATGATGATTTTCTTTTAGAGAAACGTAAACACATTCTCTAAGTACTTATTTTCACTTGACTCGATCATAAAAACTATGTAATAAGTTATTGCGAATGAAACTTCACGAAAATAAGTAGAGGGAATAGACAGAAAAATAAGTAGTTTCCTACCTATTTAGACCCTGAGATAAATCTTCTCAGGCACGTGAAGTTTAGTTAATATCTACTATCTTATTTATTCTGCACGCAACATCATAGTCCTCGGTTATTATCCGTATAATGAGATTTCGTAGCAGGCTCTTATCACTCACTAGCGAAATGTTGTATGCCGTATGTTTCCCTGGTTTTTTTATGTATTTAGGTATTATTTTTTGGACACAGTCTTGGTATTGAATTTGATGTAAAAGCGATGTGATTGTGGGGTTCCAAATTTCCAATTTGGACTGGGAATGGTAAGTTGAAGCGCTAAGTTCCCTACGTATTCAGGCGGCCTCCTTTTCACGTGACCATACCATCGCAGCCTACTCTCTTGCATATTGTCGGCGATATCGCGAACGCCCAGGCTTCCTCGCACGTACTCGTTACGGATTTTATCAAGCCTGGTAACGCCGCACATCCACCTCAACATTTTCATTTCAGCAATTTGAATGGTATGCACGTTCTTTTGGGTTATCAGTATGACCCACGTTTCGCTGCCATACTGGACTGAAAGAAAGAAAGAAAGAAAGAAAGAAATCATTTATTTGCTGATAATGTAGGTATACATATAAGTTGGAATAGTGTCCCGATACATTTTACCTTACGGCATGCAAAATATTAGTTTGAATTAAATAGTACTATAGATACAGCCATTACGATCCTTATTAGCCATAGTCGAGTTTAATAGATTGTTACAGAGATCAGACAACATAAAAAATAAAATAAAAAACAAAACAAAATAATTAATGAATTACCTATAAATCTCTCGCAAATCATACATACATATTAAGAATATAAATGTCGTAATGTGTAATGTCAAAAAGCTTAACGTCACAATATTCAAAAAACATTAACAACAAGTCACAATATTCAAAAACATTAACAACAATCACAATTACTATTAGATAAAGAATTTATTTATATAATCTGTAATGTCAAGATCTGTTATGTCTAATTACAATATAACAACAACCATAAAATAAAAAAAATAAAAATAACATGTCAATATCATCTAAAACATTCGAAATTGCAAAGGCAACGTACATATATCAAAACCATTTTCCTATAATATAGTTTTGTCATTTAAAAAGTCTTTAACTGAATAATAACATTTTTCCAGCAATAGTTTTGTTAATTGTTTTTTAAAAAATTTTATGGGTAGGTCTTTTAAATTTTCAGGTAATTTATTATATATAAGCGGTCCCATAGAAAAGATGCTATTTTTTAATAAGGCTGTTTTATGACCACCTGTACGCAATTGGCAAACTGGTCTTATGATGGTCTTAACCTTTAGTTTAACAGGCATTCTCCTATAACACACTAGTTACTTCTCGCCGTTTTAGACACGCTGCAGCTATTCGGTGCTGAATAACCTAACCCACCTCATATATATCTTGAAAAAGCTGATTACTTTATAAGAGCGTACTTTCATACTTTGAGGTATACCGGGGTCCTTGAAAAAATTTACGGTGAAATTAAGGTTAAAAAATTAAAGTATTTTGTCAGAAAACTTTTGCTGGATAACATAACATCACGCGTGTAATTCCCGAAGGGCTAAGCAGGGTGTACCTATAGTATGTACTATACACCAACATTTCGCCAGTTATGTTTAAGTCCCATGTAATGGGGAACGAGCCATCAGCCAGGCATAAAATAAAACCAGACTCCAGGCTGCTACTGAGAAATTTCTAATCGAATTATCGAATGACTCTTTACCCGATCTGGGAATCGATCCCCAGACCTCATGGCTACCAGTAGCGCTTGCGACCAATAGACCAACGAGGGGTTTGTTGCATGAATCTGATGCTATTCTGATTATAATGAAGAGCCATATGAACATAAGTTTATGAGTTAGTTAACTTAGTAATAGGTACTTAGGTAGGTAAGTACAGTACGACACAACTTAGATGTAGCATAGATTTGCAAATTTTCATTCATTCATTTCAATTTTACGAATGTATTTGGTTATAAGACTTTACAAATTATTGCTTTTTCAATAGATCATTTTCACCTTAAGCAGTAATAAAGATTGGTGATTTTGAAGGCGCACTCAGTTCGGATGGTGATCGGTTTTACGAATTTTGCCGATGCTACATCTAAGTTGTGTCGTACTGTATATATATGTAAAGTTCAGAGTAAGTTAGTTAATATGTAATAATAGTTGTTGATGGTTGTCCTCGGATGAGTCCAGTTCATTTTCCTCATATTATTAGGAATTTAAACTGGGGTTCACCATTGTCACCAAGGTTTTCGGCAAAAACAAAGCGGGAAAATATTATGTGGTTAGGAAAAATATGTAAATAACTTTGTTATGTGTTAACTAGGTTCTCTATTATAAAAGTTAAAAGTATGATTCGCTTCACCATAAAAAACCTGGTCACGGATTTCATAATCAAGCGCACGAACGGTTTTGAAATTCAAAGTCGAATTTTACGCAAAGGAACGTCTATTTGACTTTCGTTAGGTGCAACCTTAGACCTTATGATCCTCAGATTTTCAAAGCATGCAGTACCTACTTAGAAAACCGGCTAAGTGCGTGTCAGACCACGCACAATAAAGGGTTCCGTAATTGGAATTAATTTATCCCAAGAACAAACTTAACATTGTAGTTGACATGAGTGATTGAGTTGAGAACATTTTTTGCATCAGCAAATGTAAGTTGGTCGTTTATTACTCATTAACTTGTACAGAGCCTACTTAGATGTGATACTAGCCTTTTAATTTCGTATAAGTAATGTATTACTACTGCTGTGAATTTTTTCAAGTATCCAAAACCAACCATTTAGCTGGGTATCTACACTTGACACTAACAAAAATTTGCGCTTATTTCGCAAATGGATCCTTGAATCCATAAATGGTTTTCACACATCTATATATTATGTATATAAAAATGAATCCCTATTTCCTTGGTCACGGCATGACGCGTGAACGGCTGGGCCAATTTCGCTAATTCTTTTTTTGTTGTGTTTGTTATAGTAAGGAGATGGTTCTTAGGATAGGTGGGTGAAGGTAGGGTAGGTAGATAGGTAGGTATGTATGTTGGTAAAGTGGGTATGTATGTAGGAAAGTAGGTAGGGTAGGTAGGGTAGGTAGGGTAGGTAGGGTAGGTAGGGTAGGTAGGGTAGGTAGGGTAGGTAGGGTAGGTAGGGTAGGTAGGGTAGGTAGGGTAGGTAGGGTAGGTAGGGTAGGTAGGGTAGGTAGGGTAGGTAGGGTAGGTAGGGTAGGTAGGGTAGGTAGGGTAGGTAGGGTAGGTAGGGTAGGTAGGGTAGGTAGGGTAGGTAGGGTAGGTAGGGTAGGTAGGGTAGGTAGGGTAGGTAGGGTAGGTAGGGTAGGTAGGGTAGGTAGGGTAGGTAGGGTAGGTAGGGTAGGTAGGGTAGGTAGGGTAGGTAGGGTAGGTAGGGTAGGTAGGGTAGGTAGGGTAGGTAGGGTAGGTAGGGTAGGTAGGGTAGGTAGGGTAGGTAGGGTAGGTAGGGTAGGTAGGGTAGGTAGGGTAGGTAGGGTAGGTAGGGTAGGTAGGGTAGGTAGGGTAGGTAGGGTAGGTAGGGTAGGTAGGGTAGGTAGGGTAGGTAGGGTAGGTAGGGTAGGTAGGGTAGGTAGGGTAGGTAGGGTAGGTAGGGTAGGTAGGGTAGGTAGGGTAGGTAGGGTAGGTAGGGTAGGTAGGGTAGGTAGGGTAGGTAGGGTAGGTAGGGTAGGTAGGGTAGGTAGGGTAGGTAGGGTAGGTAGGGTAGGTAGGGTAGGTAGGGTAGGTAGGGTAGGTAGGGTAGGTAGGGTAGGTAGGGTAGGTAGGGTAGGTAGGGTAGGTAGGGTAGGTAGGGTAGGTAGGGTAGGTAGGGTAGGTAGGGTAGGTAGGGTAGGTAGGGTAGGTAGGGTAGGTAGGGTAGGTAGGGTAGGTAGGGTAGGTAGGGTAGGTAGGGTAGGTAGGGTAGGTAGGGTAGGTAGGGTAGGTAGGGTAGGTAGGGTAGGTAGGGTAGGTAGGGTAGGTAGGGTAGGTAGGGTAGGTAGGGTAGGTAGGGTAGGTAGGGTAGGTAGGGTAGGTAGGGTAGGTAGGGTAGGTAGGGTAGGTAGGGTAGGTAGGGTAGGTAGGGTAGGTAGGGTAGGTAGGGTAGGTAGGGTAGGTAGGGTAGGTAGGGTAGGTAGGGTAGGTAGGGTAGGTAGGGTAGGTAGGGTAGGTAGGGTAGGTAGGGTAGGTAGGGTAGGTAGGGTAGGTAGGGTAGGTAGGGTAGGTAGGGTAGGTAGGGTAGGTAGGGTAGGTAGGGTAGGTAGGGTAGGTAGGGTAGGTAGGGTAGGTAGGGTAGGTAGGGTAGGTAGGGTAGGTAGGGTAGGTAGGGTAGGTAGGGTAGGTAGGGTAGGTAGGGTAGGTAGGGTAGGTAGGGTAGGTAGGGTAGGTAGGGTAGGTAGGGTAGGTAGGACCTACTACTTAAAAAAATTATAAAGTGCACACAATAGACACACAAGCACAATTAAATAATAACAATATGTCATAATCATAACGATACTTAATTATTAAGACTGTATTGGTAAAAAGTTCCTTATTGAACTTGAACTTCGAATTCTATTACTTATTGACTTAAGAATTTTAGTTCCTACATAATTAGCAGTAAAATAATGCAGCTAACTTATAATTTCCCGTAAGATCAGGGTTAAGTTGGTGGTTTGACTGGTGATTAAGATCTCAGTACAGCATTCATTCACCATTGCATACAAATTTAAATTGACATCACAGAACTACGTTTTTAGGGATCCGCAGTAGTCAACAAGGAACCCTAAAAACGCCCGTCTGTCTATCCGCAGCTTAGCTCAGAGACTGTTGTACTAGAAAAATTTAATTTGACATGGGTAATAATGGGTATACCTATACATATTAATCACGCCGACAAAGTGGAAAAATAAAATCATAATAAATATAATGGTGCGTCCCCTACACGTAAACTGGGGATGTTTTTCTTTTTCTCGTCTTTCCCACGGTGTGGGGTTCGAAATTCGTTGGAAAGGTCGCGTCTCATCGTTTAGAAATATTGTGAACTAGCTGCCCGCCCCGGCTTCGCACGGGTAAGCACTTATCTACGGCGCACCTACCTACCCTAACTACCTACATACATGCATACCTACCTACCTACCCTAACTACCTACATACATGCATACCTACCTACCTACCCTACATACATGCATACATACCTACCTACCTCCCTACCTACCTAACTACCCTACCTACCTACTTACCTACTTACCTACCCTACCCTACCTACTTACCTACCTACCTACTTACCTACCTACCCTACCTACCCTACCTACCCTACCTACCCTACCTACCCTACCTACCCTACCTACCCTACCTACCCTACCTACCCTACCTACCCTACCTACCCTACCTACCCTACCTACCCTACCTACCCTACCTACCCTACTTAAATAGATTTTCTAAAGCTATTACACGCTGATTTATGATATAAAAAAAACATTAACAATAAAGCTTTGCCCTCGACTGTAAATTACGACGAATCTGAAATTCTGAATTTTGGCTTCAGTATTGCAGTGGAACTGTTTCTATACAAGGGTCAAGTTAAATTAGCTAGCGAAACTCCGCAGACATGATGGGTATCACCTCTTTTGCAGCAAAACCTATTTCTGAACGATGGTTGTTTCCACCCAGTCCAATAGTCTAGTCTAGTCCTATAACTACTTATAATTTGTGTATATGATGAATAAATTAGTAACTACCTAAACATGATAAAATGAAAAAGGTATTCATTTGATGAGTTTTTTTTGCGGTCATCAACCGTAGGTAGAGTAGTCACTTGAAATATCAGTTTAAATAAATATATTTTTTATGTGTAAAACTAAAGAAGTTAAAACAAGAATAAAACAGATTTCAAGTAACAAAACAACTAGCGCTCGTGGACTCCAAAAAAATCATCAAATGAATATTATCATTTTTCATTTTATCATATGTAAGTATCGATACATTTAATTTTTATTTTATTTTATTTAGAAACATAAAGGTTTTGTAGTAGGGGACTACATGAGGGACTTATAAAGTAAGCATTATTAATAACATGGTATAGCTATAATGAATTGTTGGGTGAATCACTGCTCTCCTAGATAGATCACTGAGTAATCTGTAATAAGGAGAGACAGTTTCGACTCCCAATTTGATTATCACAATAGTTATTTGTGTTACATGGGGAAAAAGTAATATTTTGTTCTTCCAGGGCGTCATTTTGAATTCAGAGCTTAGCGAAGGATTCTATAGTAGAATCCTGAGGTTAGCGAGGAATTCAATATACGCCGCCCGAGAACACAATATTTTGTCCCCGAGTCATCATCAGCCTATTAATGTTCCCACTGTTGGGACACAGGCCTCTTCTCTGTGAGAGGGAGTGGGCTGTAATCTACCACGTGGGCCCAGTGCGGGTTGGTAGATGTCACATGTCTTCGAATTTTTGGTTCTAAGACATGCCGGTTTCCTCACGATGTTTTCCTCCACCTGTTTCTTTCATGTCCCCGAGTGATACACACTATTTTTCATCACTACCTATGAGAAAAATAAAAAGGCACGTACTCGATTTTTTTACATTAAATCTTCACGCGAGCGCCTCCAACCTAACTACACAAATCAGTACGCTGTCAAAAGCACGGAGTGGACCAATCAGAAGGGAGAAACCCCAAACTAACTCCCTAGGGAGCAAAGTTGAATTTTGCTCCCGCTATCCTCTATAGGCAATTGTCGTTTTTCGAATAGGTGTGATGAAAAAATCATGTTTTTATGCTATGGAGATTACAGTATCAAAACACAAAATCTAACAATTTAATTTAAATAAAAAAAAAAAAAAAAAATTAGAATAAGGAGTGTAGGTGTGCTAAGACTAGTGAGTGCGTGTGCGCGTGTGTGTGTGTATGAGTGTGTGAGAGCGAGTGTGTATGTGGAACTTAACTTAAAAAAGTTATATTTTCATTAAACGAAATGCTGTACGCAGTTAGGTTGCTCGGTTCAGAATCTCATTAGCACATTGATGAGACTGTCTTCCGGCACTCGATTGTAGTTAGCTCGTAAACCTGACACTGATACTAACAGAACCAGTGTTCAATTAATGGTCCTCGAGTTTCTACTTCACTTTGTCTTTGATCAATCAACGATGGTGTAATTGTTTGCCGTACAGTCTGTTTTGTTAGTGAAAGAAATCTATGTTCTATACTAATAATAAAGCTGAACAGTTTGTTTGAATGCTACGTCTTCCGGTACGTGGTCGCCACTCCAGAACCTTTCGGCCCCATCGGCCATCTGTTCTGCGAGCAATATGTCCTGCCCATTGCCACTTAAGTTTGGCAATTCTTCGGGCTATGTCGGTTACCTTGGTTCTCCTGCGGATCTCTTCATTTCTGATTCGATCACGTAGGGAAACTCCAAGCATAGCCCTCTCCATTGCTCTTTGGGTGACTTTTAGCCTTCTAATTAGGCCCATTGTGAGCGACCACGTTTCAGTGCCATAAGTCATCACTGGCAACACGCACTGGTCAAAGACTTTCGTCTTGAGACACTGTGGTATGTGGGACGAGAAGATATTGCGTAGCTTCCCGAACGCTGCCCAACCGAGTCGGATTCGACGATTGACCTCTTTCTCGAAGTTGGACCTACCTAGCTGAACAGTTTGTCCTAGGTAAACATACTCGTCTACAACTTCGAGCGTAGCGTCTCCGATCTTTATGAGGGCGGGTGTTACATGGGCATTTGACATGACCTTTGTCTTGTCCATGTTCATTTTAAGACCCACTCTTTTGGAGGCTCTACTGAGGTCATCGAGCATTATACTGAGGTCCTCCATGGTCTCAGCCATGATAACTATATCGTCGGCAAACCGAAGGTCAGTGATATACTCGCCATTGATGTTGATGCCTAGCCCTTTCCAGTCCAGAATCTTGAAGACATCCTCCAGTGCAGCGGTGAACAGTTTCGGAGAGATAACGTCTCCTTGTCTCACACCTCGCTGCAGAAGGATAGGTTTCGAGGTCTGGTCGTGGAGTCGGACTGACATAGTGGCGTCTTTGTATAGGCACTTTAACACCTCGATGTACCGATAGTCGATCTGGCACCGTTGAAGAGACTGCAGTACAGCCCATGTCTCGATCGAATCGAAGGCTTTCTCGTAATCCACGAACGCTAAGCAGAGAGGCAGGTTATACTCTTCGGTCTTCTGTATAACCTGCCGCAGCGTATGTATGTGGTCCACGGTGCTAAAGCCTTTACGGAATCCGGCTTGTTCGGGAGGCTGGAAGTCGTCAAACCTGCGCGCGAGACGGTTCGTGATGACTCTTGAAAACAGCTTGTAGACATGGGTCAGAAGTGTGATGGGCCTATAGTTCTTAAGCAGGGCATTGTCGCCCTTTTTAAAAAAGAGTACCACCACACCTCTGCTCCATGCCTGTGGCGTTTTACCCTCGAGTATGACGGAATTGAACAGCTTCTGGAGGGCCTTTAGAACGGGTTTCCCACCGGCCTTTAAGAGTTCGGCCGTAATTCCGTCATCACCCGGCGCCTTGTTGTTTTTAAGTTGCTTTAGAGCCATCCTAATCTCGTACAAGCTGACGTCCGGGATATCTTCGGTATAATGTCGGGTTAATCTAGCTCTTGGGTCGTTTGCCAGATTCGTAACGGGGTTACTGGATGACGTGTATAACTGTCCATAGAACCTCTCGATCTCTCTCAATACTTCAGGTTTGGCGGATACGATCCTGCCATCATCGGTCTTCAGCTTTGCAAGCCGGCTCTGCCCAATAGACAGATCTCTTGCAAAGACCTTGGAGCCCTTATTCCGCTCTATCGCGTCCTTAATGCGGTCCGTACTAAAGCGACGAAGGTCGCTTTTTAAGGACTTAGAGATCCGTCTATTGAGCTGCCGGTACTTGAACGCATCGTCTGAAGACTGGAGGATCATCTCGCGCCTCTCCTTCATGAGCTGTATAGTAGGATCAGAGAGCCTCTTGTTTCTATTTGTACGACGGGTCTTAAAGATCTTGGACCCGACCGTATGGACAGTTTCCACGAACCCATCGTTAAAATCGTCCACGGAGCTCCCTAGGCACTCGAAACGATTCTGAAGTTCGAGCTGAAAGCTCTCGGGGTTTTGGACTTGGATCGGTGCTGGACGGAGCGTAGACTTCACCAGTCGAGATCTTTCCAGCTTAATATTTAAGTTCAATGTGCCTCTTACCATGCGGTGATCGCTTCCGGTTTTCACCGCGTTGATCACAGAGACATCATTGAATACTTGCTTCTTCGTCGACATAATGAAGTCAATCTCATTTTTTGTTGCACCATCAGGGCTCTGCCAGGTCCACTTTCTGTGCTCACGTTTTCTGAAGAAGGAGTTCATCATAAAGAGGCCTTCCTTCTCCATAAAACTGGCCAGTAGATGACCCCGGTGGTTCCGACGTCCAACTCCAAATTGCCCCACTCGCAGCTCATCATCATTTCGTTTGCCCAGTTTCGCGTTGAAGTCCCCCATGACAACGGTGAAGTGAGTTTTAGAGGCATGCATGGCTCTAGAAATATCCTCATACATGGTCTCCACCTCATCGTCGGGGTGTGACGAGGTCGGGGCGTAAACCTGTACGACCTTCAGCGAATATCTTGCGGATATTCTGAGTATAAGGTACGCCACCCTGGTCGACACACTCTCGATCTTCACTACGTTGCTCACAAGGGACTTGTGGACGATAAACCCGACACCACCCTGGGACTGCTGGTCGCCCTCCCGGAAATAGAGCAAGTTTCCGGATTTAAGGATTATCGAGTCCTCCCCCTCTCTTCGGACTTCGGATAATCCTATTATACCCCATCGTAACCTGCTCAATTCTTCCTCGAGTTCGATGATCTTCTCGTCGGTCCGGAGTGTACGCGTGTTATAAGTTGCCAGGTCCAGTTTCCGGTGGTTGTGGTAGCCGGATCTCTTCCGGGGATTCTTCGCACCCCTTGCCTCACCGTGACCTTGACCGCTACCGTAGCCAAGGGTAGGTAGGCCGCCGGGCACTAGGGGCCGTTTGTTTGTGGTGCTTGTCATTTTTAGGGGGGGTTTGCCATAATCGCCACGCTTGGCAAGCGGGTTGGCGATCGCAGTATGGTGTAAATAGTGCATAGAGAACGCTGCTGCCCATTCTCTAGTAATCCCTTAGTCGCCTTTTACGACACCCATGGGAAGACATAGGGTAGTGCGATTCTTTAAGTCCGGCACCACACGGACATTATGTACAGTACAGACAGTATTTCATTTGAAACATATTACAGACATTTATCATGACTGTTCAGAAGAGTAGGTCAACTAATACGATCGAAAATATAGTCCCTGATTATGTGCTGTTAAAAGGATTCGTCATAGTGAAATCCTTTCGGTAACTGATCTCCAAGGCTCGATAGATTCTCCAACTCCATTTTTCCATATTGTTGACACAGAAGAAGGCGGTAGAGATGCTTTGTAAAAACTCCAACGTAAAAACCAATAACAAAGTGAAATCAACTTTCAAACTAAATTATTCTGTGAAGTTGTTTGAGTTCTGATTGGTAAACATAAACGTCTTATTGAGATGACGGCAAAGACTTTCACGGCAAAGCATAAACGTATTTGTGGAATAGTTACGAAGAAGATGAAAGGCTAAGAAAAACAACACCCAAGTGCAGCTCGAACGGAAATTGAAGTAAAAGGGTCTCAGCAAAACGTGAACGGTTTATAGGCTCCGAGACGATCTCGATGCGAGCTTTAATAAGCCCTTGGGGATCGTTCGTAGATATAGCAATATTGGATGTTACTGAAGGTGACGGGCAATGTTTTACAGACGAAATATATTTATTATTAAAACAGGTGTTAAAAATGTTTGTTGACACACTCATAAATACGTTGTCAACAAGTCTTTCGTCGACGGTAGTAATAGGTCAGGTAGTAGCGCTATATTATTTGTTTAAAGAGAGCAGAATAACTTCGGTCCGATGTCACCTACTCACTTCCCTCACGATCCTAATTGGACTCCGGATGTCCTAGACGTGGCGCTCCTTAAGAACGTCAATCTCAGATTAGTCTCTATCGAAACGGCGTCAGAGCTTACCTCTGACCACCGTCCTGTAGTAATTAAAATGGCTTCCCGCATAGGTCACCCAAACGACCCCAATCAACCCCTCGTTACCAAAAGGGTCACGGACTGGAGGAAAGTAGGCGAACAGCTGAAACCCATGTCCCCCCTATTAGAATCAATCCCAGACCAGTTCGACTCAGTCGCAGACACGACGGCCGCGATCGACTCACTCACCGAACACGTACAAAACGTCCTGAACAACTGTTCAAGGGAAGTCCCAGCAATGGACCCCCATTGCTTTGACCTCCCGGACGATGTGCGTGCTTTGATGACTGAGAAGAACGCGGCCACTCGTGCCTACGATAACTTTCCCTGCGCCGCTAACAAAGCCCACATGCGCTACTTACAGAGATCTGTAAGGACACGTGTGCAGGAGCTGCGTAACGCGAGCTGGGATAAGACTCTGAGCGAACTCACTCCCAATCACCAAGCCTTCTGGGAACTTCAGAGGAAACTCAAATCCCGACAAGAAGCATCTATGCCCCCTTTAGTTCGTCCCGATAGTTCTATCGCCTTCGATGACATCGACAAAGCTGAATGCCTAGCCGACAGTCTCGAAGCGCAATGCTCCCCTAGCCTCCTACCCGTAGACCAAACTCAACTCAACAAGGTCAATGCGGAAGTAGAACTCAGAACCTCTCTGCCCCCCGTAGAAGACCCTGATAATCCTCTGGCCCCCGTCACTCCTGACGAAGTCCAAGATATCATAAAGGGTCTTAAAACTCGCAAAGCCCCCGGTTCAGATGGAATCACCAATAGGGTGGTCCAACTCTTCCCCACTCATCTCATACTACTAATGTGCACCATCTTCAATGCTGCTCTTAGTAAAAATATCTTTCCGCAGGCTTGGAAAGAAGCTATAGTCATAGGTATCCCCAAACCCGGTAAACCCAAGTCAGATCCCTCCAGCTATCGCCCCATTAGTTTGCTCAAGGTAATGGCAAAAATCTATGAGAGACTTATTTATAAGCGACTCAGAGACTATGCTGAGACCAAGGGCCTCATTCCCAACGAGCAGTTCGGCTTTCGAACTCAGCACTCTAGCGTGCATCAGGTCCACCGGATCGTGGAACACGTTAGCGCTGGTTTCTATCGTGGTCTCACGACCGGTGCTATCTTCTTCGAC
This sequence comes from Conistra vaccinii, assembly GCA_948150665.1. Taxonomy (NCBI): domain Eukaryota; kingdom Metazoa; phylum Arthropoda; class Insecta; order Lepidoptera; family Noctuidae; genus Conistra; species Conistra vaccinii. The sequence continues at coordinate 13,325,133 of OX411324.1, read as the reverse complement.
ATAGCAAAGGCGTTTGACAAAGTCTGGCACAATGGCTTAATATACAAGCTATACCAGCTCGGTGTGCCAGATCGTCTCGTACTCATCTTACGGGACTTTTTGTCAAATCGCACCTTTCGCTATCGTATCGAAGGAGCGTTATCCTCCCCCCGTCTCATTCGCGCAGGAGTCCCTCAGGGCTCAGTACTATCTCCCCTCATTTTCACACTGTTCACCAGTGACATCCCAAAGAGTATAAAGTGTCAGTTGGCTCTGTTCGCAGACGATACGGCCATATACTGCAGCGGGCAAAGTTCCAACCAGATGATCCTTAACTTACAAAAGGCTGTCAATAACCTTGGCGCCTGGTTTAAGTTATGGAGAATTGAGGTCAATCCCGACAAAAGTCAGGCGGTCTATTTTTCAAAGCCGCGCCGTAGGCCCATCCTTCCTAGCCCAGTCACCATGTTTGGCAAGCCGATCCCCTGGGAGAAGCGAGCCAAATACTTAGGTGTAATCCTGGACCATCATCTCACTTTCGCAGATCACGTGAAGGCGGTTCGCTCACGAGCCTCCTTCGCTCTAGGTAGACTCTTTAGTTTAATGAATGCACGCAGCAAATTGCCACTTAAGTGCAAATTGCGCATCTATACCGCGTGTATTAGGCCCATCATGACCTATGCGGGAACCGTATTTGCCCACGCGAATCCCCGTACGATCCATAGGTTGCAAGCCTTACAGAACCGTGTCCTTCGTAGGGCCACGGGAGCCCCCTGGTTCGTTAGGAACGAGATCCTCCATCTCGACCTTAAAATCCCCACAATTCATCAGTTCCTTAAACGTATGTCCAAGCGGTACTTTGACTCCGCAGTCAAACATAGGAATCCCCTAATAGTCAAAGCAGCTAGCTATGTCCCGTCCAATAATCAAGTCAGTAAGGCCCGTCGCCCTAGACATATCCTCTTAGACCCAGATGACCCCATAACTCTCCTCCAGGAGAGCAGTAGGGCCACAAGTACAGTTCACAAAACACACCGACACAATTTCAGACCTCGCCGTAGAGGTCCGCGACCGCGACCCACCCGAGTAAATGATACTCCCCCCCGACCCTTGCTCGATAATGATGCGCCAGCCCGCGTTTTTGCTGAGCCTGTAGCTTTAAACTCCCCTGATAATAATAATGATCTATCCTTGATCCAGCCTGTCCCTCTTGCTGTCCTCCCCCCAGCGAACGCCCTAAGCCGAGGTTCGTACCCCACAGGGGGTGCCCTTAGCGAGCGTTCGCCTAGTTTTAATTAGCTTAGTTTGTATGCCCCTGGCTGGAGGCTTTGAGTTCTTTTAGGAGCTTAAGGCAGCCACAGGAAAGTCCGGTTAAGCAGCCATTACCTCAGTGGTAAACTGCGAGATGCCCTAGTCAAAAAAAAAAAAAAAAAAAAAAAAAGCAGAATAACCGAATATTTCGGTCATTGTAGCAAATCAATATGACATGTTGTTGTTTAGTCTTTCAGCGCGGTTGCTGAATGATTATTTACAGAATTTTCACAGACAGATAATTTTGTACCATGACCAAACGAGAACGATTATAGAAACAGTCGAGACGTTCAAAGAAAACATTCTTATGAACGATGCTTTCATATCGAATCCACGAAGAAGAAAAATATTTGGACGCACTGATTTATTATGATAATCTTCAGATAATAACATCTGCAAATAGAAGTTCACACTTAAACCGAATTCCTATATTTCTACGTAACACGCAAATTATTATGTTGCTGAAAATATATTTTTTTAAGAACATGTCGATATTCATCCATTCAACATTTAATTAGCAAATGTCACCAACCACCAATATGATAGGTTTTCGATGCACTCTCATAACCTCATCATCTCATAATCTAGCCGAAGATATTTTGACAAATGTTGATATTATCTTTACAGATCAGCATCATTATGTTGTTCCATTCGGCGAAAACCATTTAATTAGCGAAACACTCACAGGAGTGACCGATTCGCTCTTATTACAGTAATATTGTCCAAATGTGGCAGTAATAAAATATAAATAACGTTATGGGTTTCAGTAACTGCGGAATTATTATCGTTATAACAACACGGTATATTTGGCACACCCACATGGGGAACTTATTGTATTAATCGACACACAGTACATAAAATCTATATATCCAGAAAAAAATATGGAAATCGTTCGAGTTGTCGACGGTAAATCAAGTCCTCGAATATGGAAGCACTGGTAGAATCCTGTATTCAAGAAATTGTAAACTTGACCTTTGTGGTATAAATGCCGTGACTTATGGTGAGATGCCTGACAGGTTGCAATGGGAAATGTGTTTAAATATTCAAATAAACTACGGACAAGACAAAGCGTGCGTCTGTTTAGCAATTAGGGAAGGGATACCAAAGGGATCGTGACAAATCCAGAGGAATTATTGCTTTACCTTTCCTTTTGAAATTAGGTACGGGGTGGTGATTTAAATTTGAATTGTTCGATAATTTTCAATGTCTACAAAATAATACCCGAATTTTTCTGTTAAGTGAAGCGTGCATAATAATATGTTTAGTCACGCACATTTGTATTTAAGTTGAATAAACACTGCGGGCTCTGCAAAAAATATTTTGCTTTGGCGCTTTGATAACACAAACTTTAATTGTCCATGTACATCGATTGTTTTATGATGTGTCATGCTTATTAACAATTTGCAACAATTGTCTAGACTCCAGACATTAAAATAATTAATTTCTACGAAAAATTGTTTCTACGTAATTCAATTTAATAAAGTAACTTACTTAAGTATTTATTACATTTAGCAATTCAAATCCCATTGTTATTGACCTAGAAGCTTTTACAAAAGTTGCTTAATTAATAACTAAATGCTTTTGAATAGATGACAAATCATGTACTTAAGGCACTCTTCATTAATCATGAAAAGATATTTTGGTTGGCGCAGATCACGAAAGAGAGCACTCAAGTCCTTTATTTTGGATTTAAAAACATCGAATACGCTGCAGAATATTTTATTGTAGAGCTTCTATTTTAACATAAATTATATTTATTTTTATCTGCGAGTATTGTAATATTTTTTTTTCAATTTAGGTTCTTTTGTGTTATTTACAACTGCTTTTGCAACACAGTGACCTGCTAAAGTTTTTCGTTTTCACATCAAGAATCAAGTTCATTCAGAGGGAAGAAATGTACCTACAATGTTTTCTAAACTTTCATACACATACAGAAGCAACTTATAGAATGCACATTCTTATTCCATCCCTCAAGCCTTCGACATGGCTTAGAAAAGAAAAACGAGTTCTTTTGTAACATTTATGTAGAATACGAATAATTTATGTGTATAAAGTGTTCACAACAATGTATAAAATCTATGCAAAGTTAGTATTTTGTATTTTTATAGCTCACTCTATTAAAAGAACAGATTTAGTAATTCTACGTAAATATTCTGTTATTTCTTCGTTGAATACTTATCTAATATTTATAACAGCTCATAACATCGTTCCAATTGGTCCGTTATTATTATAACTAATAATAACTATATTATCTTTCAGTATGTATTACACATCCAAGAAATGTGCTTTTGATATTCTTGTCGTGTTGTTATTTCGAACTTGCTTTTGTATATTGGATACTAGCTGTTGCCCGTGACGTGACTTTATCTGCGTGTTCTTCATTATTATTTTATACATATATCCAGGATGAAAAGTAGCTTATGTACGTCCTTTTCCATGTCCCATTACCTGTATGTCGCATTTGTGTGGTTTAGGTTTGAAGAGGTAGGTATCTAAGAGACAGACAGAGTACTTTCGCATTCTTCGTGTGGTAAGTGACTATAATAACGTGGTGTCAGAGGGCAAGGGCCCAAGGGCCTCTGACTTGGATACACATGCCGTCGAGAATGATCTCTCGGGCATGCCGGTTTCCTCACGATGTAATTCTTCACCGTTTTTGAACGCACATGAATCCGAAAAGTCAGAGGTGCGTGCCTTAGGTTCGAATTCGAGACCTATGACTTGGCAGTCTGACGGTCAACCACTAGGCTATCACTGCTACTTTCGTATAATATTAATATTCATTATTATGGACGTAGGGATTTTCAGATTTATTTAGGTAAGCGCGCACAAAATTGGACTGTCTTTACTCTTTATATTGTAATATGTATTTATGAAGGTCTAAACAAGACGCTACATTCACTGCGCACAAACTTACTGCCGCTGCTCTGGATTTGACGTGACATTTCGGATACAAGTTTGTAACCTTATACCTTTAAGTTAGAACCGAACGTACGCGTACGGCATATAAAATGCTGCATTTGGTACAGCTAGACTCACAAACTATAAATAATAAGTACCACGGCCAATCAGTGCACATTATAGGGTTTATTTATAAACGTTGCTTAAAGTTAAGTTATGATTAGCGACTGTTTAACCATACATTTTTGACGTTTGAACGTCACTTAGCTTTAAGTTAAGCAACGTTTTTATATAAACCCCTCTATGTTTATACAACACTTTTTTTTAATTTTCCCAGAGAGCAAGAAGGGGAAAAATGACGCTTGCTCAGGTGGGAACTTTCTATATGTACAAAAAGTCAATTGGAAAATAAACGACAGAACTAAAACTTGATGTGGGCTACAAATATTATTGAGAAATAGTTAGTAGGAGCGCGTTTCCTTTGAAATATGAGTATAAGACCGGTCCCATCGTTAGAAGCTTTTTATTGTTGGCCAGATGCCAAAAATTTTATCAAAGGTTTACTGGTTAATAAAGTGCCCATGTCAATATCCCTGTAATTTGATTATCAATGTTTTGACTCATCTCAATATGATTATTCTTGTTTCGTAAATTAATGATTGCAGTGCGTTGATTTGATATTGAGTTCAGTTTCATCCATTCGTTTTTTGATCTCTGGATTCGGCAGAGATATTCTGTAACCGTGGTTTAGATGAAGTGACTTTGAAGTGAGATGTAATTCCTAGATTCCCTAGTGTCATATAGGATGACAGAGGGGCAATTCCCGTAATTTTTAAGAACGTTCGCTATCGCATCTCATTCGCAATCTGTCAAAAGTACGATCAAATTATCAACATTTTTGACAAGTTTGACAGATTGCGACTAGAATGTAAACGTTTATTAAATACGAGAATTGCCCTTCAGTTCAATTCAAACTCACTTCACCTAAGTTTTCACGGTGACGTTTTTACAGAATAGACCAACTGAAATTCATGTCGATGTTTTGGTTCAACAAACCTTGCATCAGTCACTCAGCGTACTAATTTCATATCATTGTTGTTCACTAATCTGGATAAAAGAACCGGCTGTTTGTTTTGATACTGGTGCGTCGTTTGTTTGTCAACTCGTTGGACAGCGCTGGGCTCTTGTTAACATGTTTAGTGTCGACGACATGTTGCCTTGTTAGTGTCGGCCATTAGTGACATGCAGGGTTTGGACGTGAACTGATTTATATGGATTGTACTCGCAGTAGAGGGTTGAATGTATTGTGTGGAGACACTATTATTATAACCGTATCGTGTAACATTTGCACACTTGTAATGAATTGGAATAATATGTCTTTTAATACTCTACGTTCTTACTAATTCATAATTTTGTGTGAAACCGAATAATACTAATAGGTCCTTTTAGTTAATTAAGATGTATACGTACATTGTACTTATACATTTTAATTAAAAAAACGTAGAGTAACACAAAATTATGAATTAGTAAGAAGGTCCTCAGATAATTTTCCCTATCATATATTTTAATAGCTTAAAATGGTGGTTAACGCTGCAACGCTGGTTAACGCTGCTTTCTCTAATATTTTCTTTAGCAAATTCTTTGCCTTCAGCAGCAATTTAGGCGTTACAAAGATAATTACCTAAGAAAGCTACGACTGTCAGTACCATTCAAAATCTTTTGAAATAACTTTTTGTCTGAAGAATTAGTTTAGTAAACATAGATTGAAAAGAAATTATTTGCTGTTGAAATTAGCTTTGAAGTAAAAATGTTTATTCAACTCAATAAAACAAGAAATGATTTAAATGTTTTCTCCGCTTCGATATATGTACATTCATTCATGCATTGTTATTCATGCATTTTTTATCTGTGCTACAGCTGTTTTTAAAATTGGATTAACCCGTCAAGGCCAGTAATAAATAAGTCGCTGTAAACAATGCGGCGGCTGGACAGCTTTATAAAATTTTACAATTTTGTTTGCAGAAATAAAATAGTTATTTATGCTACAAGTGCGGAAATCATCTGACGCACGTGTATCATACAACGTTTTACTATGCATTGTGCGAGGAAACAAAAAAACTAGCGACCTTTACAGTAGTCTCATGTTTAACATCTAACATATTGGCTGATATTTGATATAAATGATATAAACATCATTCATAACTTTGACTTTTTGACTTTGACTTTGTCTTTGACTTTGACTTTGACTTTGACTTTGACTTTGACTTTGACTTTGACTTTGACTTTGACTTTGACTTTGACTTTGACTTTGACTTCGACTTCGACTTTGACATTGACATTGACTTTGACTTTGACTTTGACTTTGACTTCGACTTCGACTTCGACTTTGCCATCACCATCGCCATCGTCATCGCCATCGCCAACATTATCTACATCGCCATCGCCATCGTCATCGTCATCAACATCATCATCATCATTTAATTTGTAAAACTTTTCTCAAATAATGAAAACTCTTTGCGTCGCGTCGGGCAGACGACGGATTCAAAAATTAAAAAAAAACTGAAAAGTAAAAAGCCCTAGTCAAAAAAAGTGACACTTTCCGCACAAATTGACTGCTTGGAAAACGCCCTTTTCGAGCAAATGCATTGTAAATGGTTTTAATGATGCCGTTAACTGCCGGGACAGATACCGAAAACATAAGGCGTAAGCGATGGTACACTGGGTTTTCAGTTTTTATAGATGTCATAACGTGGAGAAATGCATAAAATGGAGTGTGTCCGACATGTTAGTAGTGCAGTAACATTCCAGTGACGTTAGTGCTAATCAATAGTGTTACGTGACTTAACGTGACTCGTCCGATTTTCCGATGACGACCAAGTTTCAAATTGCTCAATGCGGTGGTTTTGACAAACAAGTGCTTGTACTGGCTTGCAGAACTTTTATGTGTTAAGTTCGCAAGCATCCATTTTATTTATCGTGAAATACTTATAGGAATCTTCTCGTCCCGTCTGATAAACTCTCGACCAACTTTTCTTTTCTTTTACTACTTGAATACAAAATGCAATAGTTGAAGCTGAGATTGTCACGAATATTAATAGACACAATTTTCTATAGTGACGGTCGCGCCAACATTAGCCAAGGGTTAGTAACTTGCGTGGGTTGATAAACAGCTGATCGTTCTGTACTATTCATTTCTTTCATTATCATATTACTGAAGATTTACATAACATAAGGTGATGCTTATATTTTTAGAAGGGAAAGATAGCAGTGTACCTACTACTACACCATTTCCAAGTATTTCGATAACACTATCGCCACATTCGCCATTTATAGGATACCTTTTGAGCCGCTTTGCCAATTTCCTATAACATTCCTAGCTGAAAACTCGAAGTTTTTTCTTGAGCTTCAACATTAAAGCCAGAATTTGAGGTTTTGTATAGCACAGGTTTAAATAAATTTTATGTATGTTTTGCTGGACACTATTTATTGACACACAGTAAAATTCTCTACCTCGTTGGTCTAGTTGATTCCTCATCGGTCGAAGATTTATTGGGTTCTTCTTCTTTATTGGGAATTTTTCAGTAGCAACCCGGAGACTGGATTTGTGCCTGGCTAGTAGCAATTGGCTCGCCCCTTGTAAATCGGACTTAAATATGCAGGCAAAATGGGGGAGTAGATACTTTCTGCCTTCCCCTCCCATACAGACGTGACATTATTCGATAAAATAAAATGATAACAATTTGAACCTGTACAAAATTCTTGCATTGGGAGTTCGCTTTTTTGAAAGCGGGGGTGGCGTAGGCGACTTCCCACGGATTTACGCACATAGACAACTTGCCTCTATGATCCTCGGGTCTGTTATACTCCTAGAACTTGCGACTTCCACTCACTAACCGCCAGTAGAACACTTTATCCACTCTGAAACTACGTTATGTCAATGGTAAAAGAGCCTAGTTCAAACGACGTCGGCGAACGCGGACGGTTACTTCAGTGGTGTTTGCTTTCCGAATGTAGAACTGGACCACTGTCAACTTGATACTTGAAAGAACTTAGTGTGTGGCTAAGAAATACCGTGTAGAACAAGTTGTTCAAAGTGCAGAACGCTCAATTGCACAACTTGCACAATTTGAACATATTCCCCAAGAAGTTCTATACTAACTCAAATTGCTTACCATGATCCTCCGTATCGAAAATACTGCAGCATTAATTTTGAAATAAATATATGTTAAAGGCGTTAAAGCTGAGGATTAATGTTAAGTACTATGTCTGTCAGAAACACTACTCCATAACATTTTCACAATAGTGTCGCGTCGCGCGATAAGTCGCGCCCTCCTTTTTGCTTCGCCGAAGTCGGGAAAAAAAACATAGCAGCAACTATGTTTTTTTTACCCGACTTCGGCGAAGCAAAAAGGAGGGTTATGATTTTGACCGGTATGTATGTATGTTTGTTTGTATGTATGTATGTGTGTATGTATACATATATGTATGTATGTATGTTTGTTCATCTGTAACCTCATAACTTCTAAACCACTGATCATAATTTGACAAATAAGGTATCGTTAGAAGCGTTCTGATCGTCCGCTGATTATAGGCTATGTGACGATACATTAAATTCAATATGGCGCCCTCTAGAGGACATAAAGTAACGAATGAAAAAAAAAAATGTTTTAATCATACCATGTTTGGTATCAAATGAAAGAGCTTGACGAGCATATTACAAATACATATGTATCTATATCATATTGTCAAAGTAAATAAATATGTTTAAATTGTTAAAAACATGCAAAAGTGAGACTGTGCTAGGTACAGCGCGGCTGTAAAATTAAGTAAGTCGTAGACGCATGCCTGTAGACTACAAAATTATAATGGCATGCGACTACGGCTTTACTTTTACTATTTTTGTATCTACTTATGTCTTGATTTCTGTCCGAAATATTTTCTTGATTCATACTTTTTAGAACGTGATTTTTCAGTAGTCGGGTTTTAGTTTTTAAACTTACTTTTTATTTAATTACTATTATTTTCGCCGTAAAAAGCAATTACATAACTAAACGATAGGCGCCTTGGACCCGCCAGCACCCCACTCCGACTCGCTCTCACTCAGACTGCGAACAGTATGGTGTGAGCGAGATAAAAAGTGAATTTGAGCAGAGGTAGTATGGGCTCTTAATTAGATTCTCCGAATTGTTGAACCGATCTACATATTATAAGCCTGGCTCTAGCGGGCACCCTTAAAACGTTTAGTTTCGTTCAGTCTGAAACAAAAGATCGTAAAAAACAAGTACCTGTTAAAGGAGTTATAAAAACAGCAACGCATTCAGTTTAACTTTGGTTAAAGTAATGAATGTTAAATCTTATCGTAGGTACAGTCAGCACGTACGAAGATTCAATAGAATAAGAGGCCACTTAATATTGGTTTTGTTAACAATAGCGTGCGGTCGCCTGTACTTACATGTAAGCATTAAATTGCGTCAATGTTTCAGCAAATGTTTGTATTGAAATCGAGTTACAATGTTATTGTGTCCTCGCCTCGTTTATTTTAATGTTCCTCAAATTAGCGAAAACAAACAGCTTTTTATTAAGTTTCCCTGATGAACAGAACAGCAACACAACTAGGTTACGTAATGACTAACTCGATGTAGAACATCGTTAATTAAGTAATTACCCTAATTGGATATAAATGTATTAAACCTATAGGCGTATATGCTAAGAGTATCTTATGATGTATCAAGGTAGTTTAAGAGAAGCCTTATAATATCCGCGATAGATTCAAGAATATCGGAAACGTGAGGCTACAATATTGTTAGGTGTATATAAATTAAAATTGTATTTGTTGAGCTTTGTTGGCTTCTTGTTAAACTTCATTTGCTGTTACTAAAACTAATTTACTCTTCGAGAATCTCAGGTGGTTTAAATATTTAATTTTATGCCATCATTTTAAAAAGATAGAAATATTAGATCCATGGCAGGTCTAGAGCTGGAGGAAATTGCATCTTTTCTGTAGCAGATCTCTATTGCAGTGACACGGATTTCCTCAGATATAATGTAATAACGTCTGCATCTTTCAGAACGCTGCCTCGCCCACACATTTGACGCGATGTCTCGCTGTAAATCTGAAGAGTCTGCGGATTTTGATTGTTGCTCATCGCGATGATATTTTTAGTGAGTTTCCGTAGAAAGAATGAGGTGCATGACGTCGAGCGAGTATATCAAGTGGTGACAGAGACACTCGTTGTGGTATCGCATCTTTATAATTCCATTTGCGTTATTAATTAACTACAGTTTTGCGTTACGGGATAATAAACTTTATTGAAATGTTGGCAATGAACATTGGTAGGATATTGATTAATTAAATAATTTGTTCGAGTGTTCGAAAAATATGTTCTTTTTGTATTGGCATGCAGTTTGTACATGCATCTTCGAAGCTCAATAAGTTGTAGCAGTTATTGTTGCTATTTAGAACTCGGTCGAATATTGTCGTATTCGCGGGATCGTTTATTTTGGGTGGTAGAGCGACGAGAGCGTTGACTCAGTAAGATTACGATTTAAATATAGGCGGGGGCGACTTGCCAAATCATTGGGGAAATGTTCGGACCCAGCATCGTGGCACAAGAATTTCATATGCGATTGTTTCATTAGGGGGCATGAACTCAATCTTGATATTAAATAGATGACACGCATTCCTTGACGTAGATGATTTCACAAAGTGAATTCTTGGACGTAAATGTTACAGTGAATGAAATACTTATGGTAAGCTCATTGAAACATTTATTTCTTCTTCTTTTTGTATCGACGGTACATCTATGTTGCTATATTGTTTGGGCCCAATAGGTGGTCATATTTATTAGATCGTCAAGAGTGCAGGTGAAAGGACAACTGAGACTCTCTAGCAGGTGGGACATAGTCAGTTAGGAGATCTGTTCTGTGGTTAGGAGCCGCACTCCCACTGGATGTTGTGTGAATCGATAATGCCCTATTTATTTCCTTAATTTTTTTGATTACTGAAGCAGATATAATCCAGTGCTCTCAATTTTCTTTAAAGGTATTCTGGAATCAGAAAGTCTAAGCTACTCTTCGATAGAAAGCTCCATAATATTCTAGGTATAGGTAGGTTTATATCCAATCAGGTTAGATTACTCCCGGGATGATCAATGCAAACTTTACAATCCCTTCATTTACGCCTACGCTTCTCTTTCTTTTCTCAAATGTAAAGATTGTGCCTTTTACTTTTAGATGTCGGTGTCGTTTTTCATCGTACCTATTCTTATCTTTTATTGGTTAAAATATACCGCAAAATTGTCCCCTCACTGACCGGTCATGAATATAAATTATTTGGACTGAGTCTCCATTCGTCAGTTCTCACTTGTGTAACTCATTTATACAAACAAAACTTAGTTAGTTAACTTAGATAAACATGCAAATTGGACAGCTAATTGTCAAACGTAATTACGGAGTGCTTACAAAAACATGGGGATGATAATAAACAAATTAAGTAATCTTATTATTGAACGAATGTTCTTCTTCATTGTGGCGTCTCCTCGGTCTTCGTCTCTTAGGATCTGCTTTGTTTCAAAGTTCAAGAAGCTAATTGAGCCTGTTTTAACACAAGTACCTTCCTCCTACATTTATAGTGGTTACGTTTGTACAGGCAAGAATCAAACAGCTGTTATGTCGTTATTCTTCCAATAAATGGATAATTATGTAGGGGTAGAGAGGGATCTAATAAATGACCCTCAGCGTGCACGCGTGAGATAAAATAACCTTTTGAAAATATAATTAGTTATGACGTTATTTCTAAGTTAACTTCACATTGTGCAAGGACAATGCAATAAAATCTATTTTCTATGCGCTTGAATTATGCAGTACATACCTAATGGTTTTTCTCCATGTAGATTAAATTAACTGATGACGTAGAATTTATTAAACATGCAACATGGTTTCTTGACGATTTATAAAAAACTTGTAAGCTTTTCAATGGTATTCTGAACATACATGCTGGCTGGAAGAAGTTAAAAGCTTTTTTTTATTTATTAAAAGAGTTATGGCACCAATGAAATATATTGGCTGGTGCTGATAGGATTCTTTAGTTTATCTTGTTCATAGCCAATTTTCACACTGAAAATTCCCTCGAGAGAGATGCTCGATTTTAATGGAATGTAGTAAAAACTGTTACAAAGTGTAGCAGCGATAAAAAAGGCACTGACTGCAGATTATTTCTTTGTTTAAAAAGTTTGCTCCGCTACAAGAATTTATTTTAACAGGCATTTTCTTTTTGCGAATGATTTATATCGTAGTTTCTCTTACTTAAATGGATATTTTATTTTAGTTTTTCGAGGACTATCATCGTTAATCCTGGCACATAAAAAAGGATCAAAATAATTCAGGTTTTGCTCAGATACCTACCTAATAAATATAGGTTCAGAGTTATCGTTAGCGGCACCACGGAAAACGGATTATATATAAGGATTGAGGGACAACTTTTCTAAAGGATCGCATTAAAACTCCTGCCGTTCCTACACGTATGGCCTATATAAAGTTTTTATTTGCAGGCTGTCTCCGTATTTTATATGATACTAAAACTTCGCCGTTCATTCGTATATTAAAATTATTAGCGCATTTATATCTACCGTCTAAATATTATATAGGGAACGTCCTATTTACTTTGTCAAAAGTCATGTTGGTATAAAAGATGCCAATTTTTGTGTGGTAGATAGGTATAATATGTCAAAAAATAAAGTATGTTTCGTCAGCATTCGCTTAATAAATACAGGTTTACAAGAGTCTGTCCATTTAAGATTGAAAGTTGATCTTATACACTTTTTTTGGGCTATGAAAGCCCTCTGGGCATCTGTTTAATTTCCCCAAACAGTTATTCCATACCTTGTCGATAACATGTATATAAATATATATCATTATAAAATAAAAAAAATATTGCGGTTTCGGAAAGTTCTATTTGTGAATATTTCGGTTACATGTTATACTATGTATAACCACTTCCTGTGTACCGTGATTGCTGCAGTGTCTGAAACAATAAACCAATGTATGTTTATTAATTAATTATCTGTAAGTAATACACAGTTATTTAAAACAATGATGAATACAATAGAACTTCTCAATACAGAGTGTGTTTTTAAACCGTAAATTTTGTAGTTTTGGTAAAATTTTAATTTTTGTAACATTTTTCAGTTAAGTTTTTTTTGATTAATTTAAAAAAAACCATGTAATCGTGAAAATCGTCGTATGTTGTACTAGGCATGGTTCGTTAGGTAAGGTTGGATGAACCGGCAATGTTAAACATCATTAACCAGTTTATTTTAGTTAAATAACCTTTGACTATAGAATATGGTATTTCTATACTCACTTGATTTAACTAAAGGTAGCGGACGGCAGAGGTCAGGTGGACCTCGTGACACTGGATACCGGATAAAGGAAACAGTCTTTGTTTCTAATGAGCTCAACCATATTCACAAGTATCCATACAAATATATCTACAGAGATGCAGCGGCTCAAAGCTAGTATCTAATACCTTGTAGAAGTACCTAATATTGATTCTAATAATCACTTGGTATTTCGCTTAGATGAAGTTCTTGGAGTGATTAACCAAGCTGCGGTTAAATATTGTTTGATGAGAAAATTCAGGTGCAGCATGGGTAATATACTGAATACCAGTGGGCTTTATTTCTTATAGAAAAGACGTACGTTACGGTCACCTATCCAGAATAAATGGTAATCATAGTAAGTTGCTAAGCTCGTTAGTATTCGGTAGTCGATCGTAATCGTCGCTTATGTTATGAGGTATTTATAATAATAGCTTGTATACCTACCTACCTAGTGATTATGGCAAATTATAACACTGATCGACTAAGTGAGCGGTAATTGGAATGCCTATGTTCAGCAATTGGAGTTTGAGATAACGATAATGACAACCCGCTTTCGTATAATCAGCAGTTGAACAGCAAAAATCAGAAAACTTAATGATACTTGGTTTGCAAAATCTAGTTCCAAGTGTAATTTTTATAATCGAATCCAATCAGCCCTTGACAATGTTGTACCCACAAAGAAATAGAAAAAATTGCCAAAGTTTACAATTGATGTCGCCCCCAGAGGGTGAGGAGTAAGAACATAAATTAACAAACTTTGGCACAACACAGGTGATTTATAAACATTTAGCTTGCAGGCCAAGTTTCTAAGTTATGTGCACAATGTTTCAAAAATAGCGTTGAACTAATTTGTAGTAACAATACTAATGATCTTAATGAAATAATCGTTTTAAATAAGCAAGCTAAAGCTATGTGGCACACCAGTAGTACGTCATAACAGCTTATCTTTCAAGAAGCGTGCATGAGATGTAGCAGCAACAGTTCTTTGATCAGTTCATACTTCAAACAGCCGCTTCAAAAGTTTTGTAACTTGCTTGTTCAGTAGTCAACAGACCGAGCAATACATTCCAGAACGCTAATTTTAGATATCAGTTTATGGTGTACTTAAAGTAGACACGCTTCAGAGAAAGAAAATAGAAATGAGCTAGTATATTGCGTGCATGAAACCACACACTTAAAAATTCTTACAGTATATCGTTTAATCTATATCTTACATGGCTTCAAGTACCTATACTTCTGGTATTCTGTACCCTAATTACGTAATGCACGATCAATTTTAAATTGAAACAAATTGCGAATCCATTGCTTCATAAGTTCGAAAAAAAATCTGATCTAATTTTTTTTTCGAACTTTTGAAGCAATGGATTCGCAATTTGTTTCAATTTAAAATTGATCGTGCATTACGTAATTAGGGTACAGGTTGGACACCAAGGCTGATCGGCATAACTTACTGATAGAAAAGGGATGAGAACTGTTCTAGATGAATAAATAATATCATAATTGAGCAGATGTTACTGGATATTTAATGACAACGCCATAGTCTGCATGGTGAGCTTGCTTGCAAACTACGACTATATAGTACGGCATCTGCAAACATCCACTGGTTAGCCCGTATGCATATTCAATGGATGCAAAGCGGTAAATTCGTTGAATTGAAAAGTCAGGACCGGTAGTTTAGTGGATTTATAAAATGGATTCTGCCACGTATTCAAAAGGCGATGCTTAGAGAGAAGCATGTATTTTGAGTTGATTCATGATACGAGTAAGTGTTAGAATTTTAAAGAGGAATAAATAAAAAGACCTCGACAGACGCCCTGTGATACTTACTCTTGTGCCACAAAACTCGTTTTGTGGTATTTTCAAGAACGATCAGACCGCGTTTCGATGACAAACTTAAATTTCCGCAAAACGAATTTGAAATAGCGGTTTTCTTGAAATTTTGGTACCTAAGTACCTACCTACTTTTAATATTTCGTCGATGAGGAAGTTTTATAAGGGGTTCGGGATATTGAAGTAGGTATGGAAACTGCATGCTATGCTTCTTTCTCTCTTTTTAGGGTTTCGTAGTCAACAAGGAACCCTTAAGCTGTTTTCAGACCAGCGCGATTTGTCGTGCGACGGGACACGAACGATACAAAACTTCACGGTATAACAATAACCGGTGTCGTGTCGCGCGATAAATCGCGCTGGTCTGTAAACAGCTTTATAGTTTCGCCACGTCCGTCTGTCTGTCCGCAGCTTAGATCAGAGACTCTTACTACTAGAAAGCTGTACTTTGGCATAAGTGTACATATTAATCACGCCGACAAAGCGGTAAAATAAAATTAAGTTTTTTTTTGGATAGGTATCTCCCCTTCACGTAAACTGGGATGGGGGGTTTCGTTGGAAATGTCAAAACTATTGTGTGTGTTTGAAAACCATTTTTAGATTTAGGGATCCGTTTGCGAAAACTTAAGCTAAGCTAAGTGCTAATTTTTGTTAGAGTCAAGTGTGTGTGTGAAAAATTTACGGCAGTAGTTATCACACATGAACGAGTCGGTCATGTTCTCTCTTATATTTAAACTGCCAATGTAATGCAATTGGTATGTATGAAAGATCGTGTTTTTCAACTTTGTTAAGTTTGTTCTTGGGATAAATTCATTCCAACTACGAAACCCTATAATGTGCGTGGTCTGACACGCACTTGGCTGGTCTTGTTAACTGTGTAAACAATAAGATACAGGTTATCCTAGTTTGAGAGGCAGGGCTCACAATATCTGTATACAGACTTCTGCAGCGTAGTTAGTTTTCTTTTTAAACAGTGTATACTAATGTATGTTTCTTTGTGACAATAAACTATTACTACTTATAATAAAACCGGCCAAGTGCGAGTCGGACTCACACACGAAGGGTTTCGTACTTCCGTACTTACCACCGTACAATATTTGGCAAAAAACGCCGAAAAGGGGACACCCTTTAATTTTTAACTTTATTTTATTTTACTTATTGGTTGTTATAGCGGCAATAGAAATACGCAATATGCTGTTACAATTCATGAACAGCCCGCTGACAGAAAGACAGACGGATGGACAGAAAGACAGACGGATGGACAGACAGCGGAGGCTTAGTAATAGGGTTCCGTTTGGAACCCTTAGGGTCCTGAACCCTAAAAAGTATATTCTCAAACCTGTTAAAACTCTGCTCCGGAAAATATAATATTAAATCAGGCATGACATAGGTACGTGTATCTATTTTATTTCGGCAAATTAAACAATTTGAAGATGAAAATTCATTTTCCCCATGTTACTGTGCTGGCGTCATCAATTTAAATTAGGGTCAGGTGTTCGGCATTGTTTTGGAAAATGCTCTGAAAGAAAATGCCTGTAAGTCAAACAAAGCAGCTTGGTTTTAAATAACTTTGAGGAAAATTTGGATAAATGTGAGCACATAATCGGTTCGATTTCACACAGAGAGCGAAGGCGGTGTTTCCCTGCATGATAAATTCTTTGGGGTCGAATCTCGATGTCGAATTCCCACAGGTTTAAGTTCGCCTAAGATTGCTCAAATGTATTCTGTGTGTACGCCGTACTTCGACCTCTGTGATCCTTAGATGCTTTATGTATGTGAGGTAGAATAATAAATGAGCTCCATCAATAAAATGTTTCGGAGCAGAATTTAACTTTTGTTGGTTTATTTTTTTTTTATTCGGTGAGTCATCTGGTTTTGTGTCTGTCTAATTATGAAAATTGTGCCTTCTGTAAAGTTCAGAAAGTACGCGCAATCGTTTTATTTCATTCCTTTATCCTCGCAGAGTGATGAATATGTAAATTGGTCTCTAGTGGAATAGCGGCACTTCCTCGATAGGTATGATTAAATATTCTGTGAAATTTGATTTACAGGAGTTCCGTATTCTAATTGGATAATCATAAATTAAATTCTCAAAGTAGGTGCTAATTTGATAAAATAGATGCTTTTACTGCTTTTAGCATTTTAGTGTCGCGGGGGAACATCTAAGTTAATTCATTCATGGTTTCAGTTACTTACGTGTAACTAACTTAAGTTTAAGCCCTGCCACACGTTGATGTGAATGACTTTGAGCAGTGTAAATATTACAGCGGGCTGTTTCGGAGCCGTGTTATTAAGGTCTCAGGTTTGTCCTGTCCCTTCAGTTTACTCTCACTTACGCAGATATTGGGTTAAATCCCCGAATCAACATGTAAATGATCTTATTACTAAATGTAATAGTGAGTGTGCCTCTAGATAAGCCCTTTGCAATTGCCATAGTTAATGGAACTATGTTATCTTCATAATCTCTATCAAAGATATAATATAAATCACGATGCAGCTCGGCGTTGTGGATTTAAAAGTTTGTTTAACACGTTTTTTACAAAACAATTGGACGCCATCCAATGAAACTAAAATTGTTTTAAATATTGGCTACTTTAACTGTTATCCTGTTTACACACTGCCGCTGCGGTAAGCGAAATCATCGCGAAAACTGATTATATTGGAACCGCAGGAATGGGTTGGGAGGGAGGAGGAAAACAGTGTTAGCAAGCACGAAACGCATCTTTGAATTTCAAACGAATTAAACCTTTTTTTTAAAGATATTATTGTTGTGATTATTGCGCTGTTTATTATTCTCTTTCGTTCAATTCGATTACGCATAAATTACAGCCTGGATGTTAATTATGATAACATTCCATTATGGCTAATGCTAATGCGTAATGGGGAATGATTTTATCATAATAATGGCGCTAAGGTAGGATTAAGGATTATACAATCATAAAGTTTTTTTTTTTTTTCAATGATGTTATTTTTCTTGACTTTCCACGATAATGCGCACAATACTATCAAGACACACAACCAAACATACAAACACACAACACAACAACTTAAACCAAATTTTAATAAGGTATAGCGAGCCGTAACCGACTTAGCACGTTTGATTGCGCACATCGATCATAAATCCATTCAATAAACAAGAGAATGGCTGCTCCTGCACGTACCTGTTCAGTAATTTGGTTCTATGATATCATCATAAGTTTGAATGAGAATACTCCATTCTCCATGGCTCTTTGTTTGGTGCTGTTATTGTTCCGTCACCTACGAGCATAAATGATGGCCTTTCTCAACGGATCCAGATGTTCCGCAATTTTCTTTATTTTACCAACCCATCGATGTAGCCTCGCAAAAAGAATAGGCTGTTGTTACCAAATGGTGGTTGTAAATATTTGCATATTTTTCATCTCATTTACGACTGCTCGAAAAAGCTTAGACTTCGTTATCCCAGCGTTTCCTGTTGGCGCCTTCACCACTCCTCATTTCCTGTTTAGTTAAAAAATATATAGTACGAAATAACAATTTTCCACGTAATTATGTGGGCCGAGCAATCCAAAAAAATGATTTATGTTCAGTGCTGGTACTTATGCAAACAAGTAATTAATGCTTCCATTAATTAATACTAAACAAAATGAAGCTGTATTATAAATCTCATAATTGGCTTGAACCGACATATTAAGCGGTGATTACTTAATTGCCATTTTGGCTGCTTTTAGCTTTCTCTAATAGGGCTTGTCGGGCGCTTAAATACTATGACATTGATCTTAGTTTATCCTCGCTTGACTTACACCGCTCTTGTCGACGTTCTCATTTCAAACTATTAAAATGGAAATTAACCTTGACTGCTATTTAGATTTTGAGCACCTAAATACATTTAAGTGTAAGGTACTTCAGCACCAATTGGTTTTAATTAGAACCAATTGGTACTGAAACATTTTATTATGCGTTTTATTGTAATAATATTCTTCTTTTCTTAATTAAAGCTTCAATATACAATTATAGCATTTTGGATTAATTACTTTTTAGACAAGTGAAATAAAATGACTGTTTAAAGTGATGAGACACCTAAATACAGTATATTTGTAAAACAGTTGTCTGTTGTACCTACAGTTTATTCGTAAAATAGACGTAGGTATATCCTTTGCCATTATCTATTTTACCAATAAACTCAAGTTTGTACTAGCTGGTCGTCCATAGTTCAACTTTCTAGCTTCAAGTTTAGCAAACATCAGTCCAACTTTGATTTGGACTTTATTTGGTTTTCAAACAAGTACATAGGTACTTGTTATACTTATAGGAATCATACATGGACTACAGAAATTAATGTGGATTTCCGTTTTTTTTTTATCCCAACTTACTTTTTCTCCTAATTTTGAGTAAGTAATTGCTTACCTAGCAATAGCAACTGTTCATACATTTGTGTTTGATAAATTAACGGAGATTAAATAAATAAACCTTAAATAAGGTTTTTTTTTTTTTTAGTTTGTCCATCTCTGCCCAACCCTTCGGGGAAACAAGGCGTGATGTCAGATAGCTTAGATTATGTATGGTAAAAGAAAATAAAAATAGTTTGGAAAATCCAAAAGTGCACGCCTCATACTTATCACTCATTCATAAACGAAAAAGAAATTCAAAACATAGTTTAAAAATGAACAATTTATCACTTTTCATGAAGTCGTTATGTCAACGACTGACAAAGATATTTACTTGGCGGTTGCTAGGCAACTTCAAGTCAAAGGTTGGAAATATTTAGTTAAAGATATTATATTTTAGTTAGTATTTTATTAATTATAATTAAACTACTTTGAATAAAAGGGCCATTTTCAATAGGGTTCCTTCTATGGCTGAAACGAATGTACAAAAAAAAATTGACTCAATTAATTGAGTTTATCGCAAGCTACAATGTTTTCAGGGTTCATAAATTGACGGACAGGTATTTTTTTTCAACTATTTTTATACTTTTTCCATTTCTGCTGCATTAAATCAATTGTTAAAAAGTACAGTATTAATCTCCATTTAATCATCTATACAATGGTATATAAATTAAGTAGGTTCTGTGTACTAGCAGGAGTGTAACAATAAAAACAGTTACAGAAATGGGGCAAAATAAATTTTTCGATCGTAGAGCACACTCTAATTGCTCTAATGCTTCGCATTACGAGTCGTGCAATTATTTAGGATAGATCTTGCATCTTGTGATTTCCTGAAGTTCACCTTGTTGGACAAGTTTTTTATTCACTCACTTAAGTGTAAGTATCATACATTGTAAAACATTATTAGCAATCGAAATTCAAATAACGATGAATCAAACAGATAAAAGTGAAATTGAAATAGACAGTTACTCAAAAACTCATGCGAGCACTCTACAGTAAAAGATCATAAAATATACATCATTGATAAATATAGAGCGATGATCAAATTGTATGGAACTGCTATTTGTTCATGGGAACGGCAATGACAGAAGGATGGACGCTATAATATTTTATGCCAGCACATTGACAAGCAGACAGATGACGCGCACGAAAATATTATTTTTGTCTGGTTTAATTGCTATTTGAGATAACTGACATAGTTATTTTTATTTTTGTTATTTCATGGCGACTACGAACTCGGCTCTTTTAATTTGATGAAGAAACTTTATTATTACGTCATAGTTTTAACACCAAATAGTTGGGAGTCTGAAAAGAAAAGTAGATTCTGAAGTATTTGCAGTACCTACTATACCTACAATTCGAATAGGAGTTACATTCAATCATCAGACGATAACATAAAACGATGTATTCCCAATAACTGTAGTAAAGTTACAGATTCCCAAAACCTTGGAAAGGGCGATAGAATTCAGGAACATTGTAATAAAATTTACACAGGTAGCCTTGGGTGACATTTCCGATTGATCAGTTTCACGGGCGTGATTTAAATAGACGCTGCACGCTGATACGAGTAACGGAGTAATGTATTCCTAAATATACCTGACAGCTGCCTGTATCTAGGTATAGTCCCGTGCATTAACGACTATGAATACCCCTCAGCCGTGTTTGATTAAGCGATAGTGCATTTTCATGTCTGTGATAATTCCATTTGCCTCTGAAATACACTGAAGCGGACCTACTACAGTATTGTCATAATAATATCGCAGGATTTGAATTTAGATTGGACATTACTTGAAACTTGGCCACTGCGAATATCTTCATGTACCTAATATATGTATCACTAGAGGCCTGCTCCAGCTTCGCACGGTTTTCACGACTTGACAAAACATCGAGATTTCTTAGGTAAAAGTAACTTTAATACTGACGTGATAAACACATAAAACTTCCGGAATAAATTCTCTAAACGATATTCAACACCTCATCAAAATCTGTTGCGTGGTTTATAAGAACCACGCGGACATACAGACAAACGCGACAAGCCACTTTGTTTTATAATATGTTTAGACTAGCTGCCCGCCCCGGCTTCGCACGGGTAAGCACTTATCTTACGGCGCACTTACCTACCCTAACTACCTACCTACCTACATACCTACCTACTTACCTACTTACCTACCTACCTACCCTACCTACCTACTTACCTACCTACCTACTTACCTACATACCTACCTACCCTACCTACATACCTACTTTACCAACATACATGCCTACCTACTTGCATATCTACCTACCTACCTACCCTACCTTCACCTACCTATCATAAGAACCATCTCCAATCGCATCGCAATTGGTCCAGCCGTTCACCCGTGATGCCGTGACCAAGGAAATAGGGATTCATTTTTATATACACATACATTTGGATATAGATGTAAGTTTGAGAAGATAGTAAAGCTTGGTTGATAGTTTATAAACATAGACTCGTTATATCTTAATTAGCTTTACATAAAGTTCTTGTTAGGACCTAAAATAGGGACACTTCAACAGTAGAAGAAATTTAAAAATTCATAGGTAAGTAAGTAATATAACACAACATTACATCAGCCTGTATTCCTCAAAGGGTTAGGCTGGTGTACCCGCACATTTCGGGGGCGACCCTATTGCTCGGGCATAAATCTAGACTCCAGGCAGCTATTGAGAAATTCCAGATTGAAAAATACTTTGCCAGACCCGGGAATCGATTTTAAATAGGACGCGGGGTTACAGTTGGACTTGTTTAATAGCTTCCCCATAAAAAAAATTCTAAAGGGAATCGTTAACACAGGGCTGTGTTTATTGCTTGTTGCAACGTTGTGATTGAAAACCATGGTTATCTGAAATGACGTCAATATACCTACAGTTTTTCGGCTAAATAATGTGATGGACAGTACTAATTGCCCTGTTTGGTTTCTAGAAAAAATAACGCATGAATCATATAGAACGTAGATACCTCTTGAAATTGCTCCACAGTAACACAAATCATAACTGCATAATATTGACTATTACGTCCAGGTCCACCGCACCTCGCGGAAACATGATTAAATCTATTAATACAACTATGAAAGCGTACATAAGCCCTTTTGGCCCTCTGTCACGCTTACTGACCCGACCTAACTGACGCAACCGCAACACAAGAGACTATCAATTATAGCAATCGAGTTAAAGCTATATATTCCCTTTCCCACAAGCTGTACGTTTGGATTGAAGGCTTATGAATTCTATTAACCCTTACGAAGATAGTACTGAAATGATTTAAAGTTGAGCCTACAGAAGCTAAATGTTAACAAAATACAAACTAAATAACCACACTTCAATATTCGATTTATGAAATTACAGTCCATAATGACTTTATATGCTGTAAAATATTGTTACATGATCCAGATGTATTTGCACGATATCGGCGAATACTTACATGAATGCAAACCGATGCATGCCAACAATAATAGTGAATTTGCAGAGTAAACAGGGAGATTTTGTTTGTTCGAACGTTAGGAAAGGGGTTCGTACAGAATGGGATTATCCGATCAACATAAAAGTTTTCTACTGCAGCCTTGTAGAGTATTTGGTTTTCCTTCACGAAGATATTGGAAACAGCAAAGAGCAGATTTACCGGTGAAGCTGCACCCGAACCGGCCTGGCGGTGGCGACGCTGTAAGAAGATGCCCGTCCATAGATAAATATCACCCGTCTATTCTACTATTCCATTGCCTACTCAAGGATGCATGTCCGGGATGTCTCACAAATCCTTCCATATCCTGAGGGCACGTCTTCCCTACTATTACTGCGCCCATACCATACTGGTCTATTACTTGATGCAATGGCCTCTGTAGACTGTAGCCCCATGAAGATTGAGATTCCGTTTATCGAGTCTGGTTAAACCACGCTGGGGTCGCTGCATTTAGTTCATTCATTCATTCATTCAAACGAAGTCACGACGAGTCGTTGTATAAATACTAGCTTCTGTCCGCGTTGCATGGCATCCGCCGCCCGCACTATTACATGTTTATGTTTATCGTTCTTTCTGACTTTTTTTCTTTTTCCTCGGCTCCTAATAGCCGTAGCGTGATGTTAAGAATTCGGCTAAAAATGGAAAAAGAATTGTTCAAATCTGACTGGTAGTTCTAGAGATTAGCGCGTTCAAACAAACAAACTCTTCAATTTTATTATATAAGTATAGATAGGTGATATATTTTTATTGCAGCAGATAAATATCGTAACGTTTCATAACGCAGAAATCGCCATCTTCTGTCCTCAAACAAGACATGTTCTGAAGATAAATTATGATTGTAATAAAATATTTCATAAAAGCTCCGGTGTAGCGTAGCTCACACCCACGTCATTGTGTACAAATTCAGCGTTCAGGACGACGCGGCGACGGAGCTCCTGAAAAACTCGGGGGAATTTGCGTGATACAAACATGTTTTGTCCGTGTAACGTGTAAGTGCTACGATTTGTTGTTGGGAATCAACTGCCAAAATTGTGTAGATAAAACTATTATTCGAATATATACTCTGGTGTGGGCGTTGCATTCATTTCTCTCATTGCGTACTCTAAAGGCGTGTACAGACGAATGTAATGTAATTTATCTTGTTAGACGCACTACGAGCATTAGGTACATGTAACGCTCGCTCGGACTGGCGCTCGCGCTGTTCCATTGGCTGTCAGTTTCTAGCGCGAACACATGTCATGTGCTGTTTGTATGCCGTCCACATTATTAGCGTTACATTACACAAATCTGTACATGCCTTGCAGTGACAACGGCATCTACTGAGTTGTACCTACATACGTACAACTCAGAGAGAGTAGGTACATTACGTACATTATGGTACAAATTATATACGTATAGCTGAATAGAGTAGTTCTTATAACTGAAAAATACTGTAATGGGTTTACCTAAGTGCGTTGGGCTGATCAATATTTCACCACCTTCTGTTAATGTACCTTTTAACATTACAATGTTCAATGATTTATGAATCAGAGGTACCCAAATAACATTTATTTTAATTCAACGGGATATGAATACTAAGTAACACTGGCAGTGATTGCGATAATATGAGTCATTCATTACACTGTTCTTGAATGGGATTATTTTAGGAACACTAATATTAGTATTAGTAAAACATTAGGTACCTCGTACCTTTGTTTGGAAAATAACCTAAGTACTTGTGTAGCTAACTGAGGCTGTTTTCATGATATGATTGATTGCGGATACACCTGTCGGCAACACCAATTTTACAAGGGTACCTATGACTGATGTTTACGACGCTTTAACATTTAAGTAGTCTTAGGTTCAATTTACATTGCCACGGAACAGAATAGCTAGTTTTTAAACGACTTCTTGTAAGAATATTGTACATGGTAAAATTAATGTTATGTCAACTGTGTAATGGACAAACTAGCTTGTAACTGTAGGAATTACCGAGAATGCGCGAGAATTATCTAGAAAACTCGTGATCTGTTATTTGGTTCGTATCTAGTTTGTTCGTACATAAAGTTCATTATGCTTTGTAGAAATAGACACGCTTTCCGTTCAAATAAAATTGAGCCTTACTGAAATGATACATGGGAGCTGTGGGTACTTACGCGTCAATCACTTTACTCATTCTCGTTGAGTGCAGATACTTCTACAGTGATTTTCCCTTAAAACTTCTCTGACACGTCTTAATACTTGTTGAAGAAAACCCAGTCCAAATTGTATGAATAATAATCACTATACGTTGTAGTTCTATAATTTCCTGAACAAACACTAACGGAATTCAAGTGTCAAATAGTGCCTAAGTGGCTAAACCCCATAGATATCGAGTGCCAATAAATTAATAACAAGGTAATGGAAAGGAAAATGTGCTGGTAACATGAATAAATACGAACAGGTAGAGGGTATCGAACGGGAAACAATTCATTATTGTGTTATTATGCGCCGATGATCGTTTGTAACCGACGATATTTTATCGGCTTGTAATGACACATTCATTACATGAAAAAGTAATCTTTATGGCTTACCGTGTGACAAATTAGCGTTTGATGACCTTCAGCAACTTATTGCGTTCCTTTACTTGGACATTTGCCTCTCCCGATGGAGCAGTTCTAACAATTAGTGTTCTCAAGTTGAAAGTATGTTTATCTGGCTTAACTTCGTTCAAATGTCTTGCCTGTCGCAATTAATCTTGGTTAACAAGGTTTGTCTTTCGGTTCTGTGTTCAGCATTTTTTGGTTTAGTATTGTTCAAATATAATTAATCCACAAGCCGGTCAATGATGTCTTGTTTTGTTCACAAGTTCGCTAGGTCATCTTATCTATAATCCTAAGTATAACCAAACCACCTCACGTAGTATACTTGGATATTTCATTTTTATTTTATTGTATGTTTAAAAGTTAAGCTCCTATTTGATGTGATCTAACATGTATATTATGTATATGTCCCTACCATAAAAAAGTAAAATTGTTCATTTCGGAGTCCGGTCACTTCAGAGGACTGGCTTTTATCACTTTTATCGCCAATATGACCCTTTTATTAGGTTATCCCTTAAATTTACTTGTCTCACGTTTTTGTATTGTAGCTTTGTACTTTTGTCCTTTTAAATCACTACTGGGATCAGCCTCGTTTAAAGTGGACTTCGTTAGTGCGTTCGATTCGTTTTTTCAGCTAGTGCTTAGTACTTGAAACTGCATCACGGTGTTATGAATAAAAATATTTTTATTATTGCAGTAATTATTTGTCTTAGCAATGAAAATAATACGACTTGGCACCGTGCCGCGCGGTATCGTATTACTTTAAAAGCATTACGCACTAGGAGCTTCGATCATTAATGGATTACTTTGAGGAGAATCCAACTAATTCCACGAGTTTGGAAGGAAGTAGACGTAAACAGAGTAACTAGCTAGACGTAAAAACTATTCAAGCCAAAGAAGAGTTTGCGTTAGATATAGTTTGTAGGCGTAAAGTCGTGAATGTGACATTTGCTCTACCAAGTACTGAACAATTTTTCAACACAAATAATTTACCTGACCTTACCCCTGCTTTAACTGACAGGGTTCGCTTTAATATAAGGACATAGCGGCAGCTCGGGTTATGGCAATCGTTGACGTCACCCAAATTCACTACTTTATTTCAGACAGGCGAGTTACTGGCGCGCCGAAGTATTTTGTGACTACACCCGAATCCCCGGATGTTAGTTGAGTATACCTCCAGTAAGTTAATACCACTTTGTGGGAAGTAACTTGTGCATTACTGTGGCATGCCAACACAGCGGTCACCGAAGATATTTTTGTCCCGTTTACGAGTAGTAATTTCGCTTTATGGTGCACAATTATACGGGGTCTTGGTTAGCTGTTATTTAAATAAAGAGGTGACGGTCTCCAAGTGTACTTGCCAATGACATTACATTTTCCTTGCACACAAACAAACACGAGTCATGAAGTTCTATGAAACACATGTAAAATACTGCGAATTGGCCTCGGTTTGATTGGTTTTTTTTTGTAAACCTATCAGACTAGCAGTTATATGTATAACTAAAAAGTGTGAGCAAACCTACAGTACAGTAGGCTCCTTTTCTTAGACTAATTAGTAGTCCATTGCATTTATCACAAGCACTTTTTCATAAGTTTACATATAAAAATCTGTAAATAATCCCATAAAAGTACTGTTGTTAGCATTGTTTACAGTTTATTTCCTACAGGATCAGCTTATCAAATATTCTCTTCAATATCTATTGTTTTTTACTGTGAACGATGCAATGATCACTGTTATAATATCATAAGTTTGAGTTGCGAAGGTCGCTCTATTTCATCAGTTAACTGAATTTTGCGTCTCCGAACTCACTAAGAGCAAATTACATCTGTGATCGGTCGAGACCGCATGAACTTTGACGATCTATAGATGGCTGATCTAATAAAACGTCTTTGTTCGATCTTTGGTCTCTCGAATTTGTCAGCAAAATATCCAACACATCAAAGGTTTATCGTTTTTTAACAAGATTACATCCAACGTTTATTTTATTTAAAATTTCAGACGGTGTATCAAATTCCGGAAGTTGCGTATCCTTGCGAAAGCCGAGATTAATATTGCCAGCCAAAAAAGAGACCAAAATCCGACAGCGAATAATCAACTTTTTCATAAAAAATGTAGAGTCGTGGGTGGAGATTTATTGTTATAGCTGCCCAAAATGCTCTCTCTCGCCCCATTCAGCTACATGGCGTACATCGTATAATCTTTTGTATCACGCGCTGTGAAAAAGGACTTCTCATTTATGATACTAACTACCGTACTCGATCTTTGACTTAAGTTAAAAAGTCCGTGAGTAATGTCGCTATCTTTGTGTTTCACTCGATTGTGAAAAAGCAAATTGCCGTGGGTATTGTGTAGCAAGTAATTTTGATTGCGAATCACGTCACAATCGTTGCTACGTTTTATGTTGGGAGCAAGCGTGGCTCTATTTGCTTTTCGGTGCGTGAGATGGTTTAATGAGAACTGACTAAATTATGGCAGTCCCTGTAGACGTGACAGACAGACTGACACATGAATGAAGCCTATTTTTTTGCTTGTACACTGAATTAATCAAAAGGTCTCTTTATTTTTGTTGCCACAATGGAGTGACGTGTACATGAACATTAATTAGTCTTGTAATTATCGCTTTCTTCTACGTATCTCACCTTTAAAATTTTGTTGTTAATCAACATTATATTTTGAATTAGCTGTTTTGTGCTCCTAATTTAGGTAGGTACTTACAGAGGGAGGCTGTATTTCCCTTCATTATCTCCAATAATCTAATAACATCTACCCATTTTAGGATATCCACGGCAGGGCTGGGGTGTGTGCTTGTGGGTTGACCCGTTTCAATTTAATTTGTTGACACGATATGAGCTCTGAAAACCTTATTAACGTTATATTCACGAGGTTTTTATATATTTCTCACTGTCCCTGCTTGTAACAAGATTGTGAATTCGTGACTCATACATATCACACATTTATTGGAGAGTCAAAATCAAAGTTATTGGGTACAACCTTCTGGAGAAAAAGGTCGTTTTTTTAAGATTAAGGGTGACCTTGACCTTTCACTCTATCTCTTTATGTGGGAATAGGGATGGCATTGTTAGATTTACTTATTGTTTGTTAAAACAAACAATAGGTAAATCTAATGGTGGGTCTCCACGCTACATACATACATACAAACAGGCTCGACCCTGCGTCTACTACACGTAAAAAGCTTGAGACGATTTTGAGCGTTTAAGACGTTTGAATCTTGTTCGAATCGAACATTTTGATTGGCTTCGAGCATTTGTCTGGAGACTTGCATGGTACACACGATCGTTCTTGCTCGAGATCGAGCAAGTTTATCGAACATGTACGTACGTGTGTACCCACCTTTAATCGATAATAAGCAGGTATATATTTTATAATGTTTTTGAGTGGCCCTGTGAAAATTTTACCTATTTCTTTTCAGTTTTTTGTAATAGACAATTACAATAAGCATGAAAATTAAAAGCTGATAGAAACTTAATAATATATCGTGTTGTATATAATAAAACAATTTCATTGTTAGCATAAAGTAGTTTATACATATAAACTCTGAAATTGTGGGCACTCTGCTGCAATGCCGACCGCGAAGAACATTATTGCAATTTTGTGCAATAAAGGCAGCAAAGCCTATTTTCGTTCCAACAGCAGCATTATTGTACAAAGGAAAATACCAGCTTTCTTGTTTCAATAAAAGTGTGCCTTTATTTTGTTACATGTGTTTTTGATTAAAAGAAACTGCTGGTTTGATGTTTTCCATCTAGAGGAATTTATTTTTATGTTTATGTAACAAACTATTTGATTCGTTTGATTTTTCTTCTGTCATCTTCCTTTCTGTTTTGTCATACTATTCGAATATTAGTACAAAAATGTAACAAAAGGACGAACAATATGTGAGTATTCGGGACAAAGCATCACATGAGATAAAACTCGAGGGAAATAAAAGTAAATCGGGCTCATGACCGACATTCAAACCGGCTGTCTCAGATAAAGCCAATACGTAGAGCAACCTTTTTTGTGATTGGCCTATTTTTGGCCATTTTATGAGCTACGTTGACGTTAAACCTATAAAGCAGCCATTATTTGATTAGCACATCGCCACATGGAATGGTGATGGGGTAATCAATTTTTATAGTTGATGAAACAAAGATTAATATAGGATTATTAGCACATACTAAGGTGCACCTCTGCCTAACCCTTCGTGAAATTACAAGCGTGATGTTATGTTATGAGACCTCAATATTTTGCATCGCTACGTTCATATTTCATTTGTGTTAATTACACTTACCGCAGCGCCATTATGAATGTGGCATACCTGTTATGAAAACAAACTCTTTTAAATATGATACTTGTTGAATGGTTAAAGGTAATTATGGTTTTCATTTATATTCTTTCTGTGCTTAAAAATGGTTTCTTAAAAAGTGCAAAAGTCGTAGATTAAGATAGACCGTTACCTAATGTATTGAAGTTTTATAAAAATGTACAATGCCTTTTTAAAATGTCTTTAACAAAATGGCACAATCTTGCATTCTGGATATAAAGCCCTCTCAAGTATTTGTACCAGTATACGAGTAATTAACAAGTTATGTAGTGTTGATATAGAATCTATATATTACTTGGAAGGTTGGTATTCTGCAGACCATTAATCAAGTGGCACCCTTTGTGCTTATGACTGACCTATGCCATTCTAAAGCTCCTTCCAGTCGTTCATAATAAACTAAGTGAATTTCCCAAGACTTAGCGTCAATACATTTTATAGATGTTTTGTCTTCCCCGAGCTTAATATTTTGAACGTTTCCGACTTTTATATCCGAAGTTCCTTTGTTTTGACATTTTAACTTCCTATTAGCGGATGACAAGTCGGACGGGAGATGATAAATGTCTATTTTCGATTTGTTTTCTTGTACACCATGGACATAGTTCTAAGCTTCAGGAAGGTAGAAAGGTATTGTCTACCTTATGCTACAAATTGCGCTATAACGCAGTCTGTCTGACACCTGGAAGATTAAAGGTCACAACAGCACATGACACTTGTCAGAAATAATCTGGTTATTACCACATATGCATAAGTAAATCAACCAGTAAATCAACCTATTATAGACCCTTAGCAACCAACAAACCTTGCATGGTATGAAAAGACTAAGTTAATTTTAGGACGAATTAAAATAGCTTAACATTTAGGTATTTTACTATTTACCAAGCGCTTTAAAGAAAGGTTTAATCATTTATATAACTAGGATTAATTTTAAGTCAGATAAAGAGCCGTTTACATAGAATCCTAAACTAACTTGTCTCGTTTCAAAGTGTGAATGTAGAAAGTTTTAGCGAGCCTTTATAAGGACCATTTATTGCGAGCATCGCGTTGGGCCTTAATTACTTATATTTTATTAACATAGATGTTTAATTACAGCGTTTACATACTTAAATAATTACGGCCTCGTACGTCAGTTGTCCATAAAACAGAACAAAATGGTTCACATTAATTCGTCGAAGTGCTAATTACGTATGATCTTTTATTTTTGGTGTTAGCTTATGTTTTAATGATGCATAATATTCTATTACATTCGTCCACAGAAAACTAGAGCATCGGATCTTCTGTAATTGTGGAAGGAATTAAAAAAA
Source organism: Conistra vaccinii (assembly GCA_948150665.1). Taxonomy (NCBI): domain Eukaryota; kingdom Metazoa; phylum Arthropoda; class Insecta; order Lepidoptera; family Noctuidae; genus Conistra; species Conistra vaccinii. The sequence continues at coordinate 13,293,703 of OX411324.1, read as the reverse complement.
TCATCTGATTGTTTCAGGTTTACCAGTCCACCTGTGCATAACACACCAGCCACCATTCCTAAGTCGCGCCAGAAAACACCAAGATGTTCGCGCCAGCGGAAAGATAAGAAAACTTACAGAAAGGACAAGAGTCCCACGATGTTTTCCCTCGCTGAAGGATGTGGCTGCGTCAGTTTCCGGGGGGGGCGACGACCTCGCTCGCAGGGGGACGACTCATCATCATGCCGCAGCTCCGAGATAGAACAAGAGGTCCCCAAGAGACTCGGGAGGAGAATGCTCAATGGGGAATGCACCATCAAGGCTCTCGCCCCCTTCCTAAGATTTTGGAGGAGAGATGACGTCAGCATGACTAAGGCGGAGAGAAGTATGTGATCTTGTATTTTATAAAACCCATTTTGAACGGCATATAAAAAGTTTGTAGACGTAGGGCATTCGTATGACACTAAAACTGAAAAATGATGTCTGCCAACGAATAACACAATCTGATATGAATTTTGAGAATCACAGATTGTTTTACATTATTCATATTTAAATGTAAATCTTTGTGAGACGAACATATTCACGTCTCGACTTTGCAAAGAGTGGAAAATAAGGCTATTTTCGCTTAGATCCCTTTTCACCCGCACGTTCAGCTTTACGGTCATTGAATAAGTAAGATCTCGGTACAGAATAAAGGTCTTGATGTTTTTAAAACTTTTCCTCTGCTATGTTTTTACGATCCATGAAATATTTGAGTGTACCTACATAAAAATAAATCAAAGCCGCAATCAGTTTCTATTATAGGAAGAATTTTCAAAGGAAACTTTCTAATCCAAATCTTCATTGACCCATACACAACTTTGTGTCAAACGCATTAAAAGATTGGAATCTTTTTAGTTTTCAGATCGTAACTGAAAAGACGAAAGACATTCCTTTAAATTATTTAGAGGGTAGAAATTGATTAACAATGTAAGATATATGCTTGTTTTCCTAACTATATTGTTTATTTACGAGATTTGTTTAGAACACGTAAGCGTGTGCTTGTGCTCAAGGTTGACTAACGTAAATTGGATCTCAGTCTGTCTTACCTATTAATACAACAAAGGGCTCAGGCGACAAGTTAAGGTTTCAGTTGTGTGTATAGCCGCAGTAAATTTATAGGTCGCCTATATTGTAGTCAAACATAGGGGAACGGGTTATTGAGTCGCCGGTCGCGGTCACGGTATGCTTTCACTCCATTTTGAGAGTACTTTCTTCGTTGAAGTCTCACACGTCGTCGTGTAAAAACAGTTAAAACTACGCTTCGCTACACAAGTTAAAACTAAGTATGAATTTAAAAAGTTCTTCATCATATTGATAATATGAATATATATTTTGTTATATAGAGTCATATTCATGTTTTGTCCAAAGAATCAGCATCGCCATACAACGTGGCAATGGTGCCAGCCTTTTGGCGATTTCCTTGTTCATAGCGATGCGGACGAATTTGTTGATGCCCTATGATTCTTTCCCTTTCTTTTTAATATAACTACATTTATATATTATTATTATTTTAAGTCTTTTAGCGTATATATTAAGTAAATATTAAACTTAAATTATATTAACGCAATCTCAATAGGTCAATATTATATCAAAGCATGCAAAAACCTTATAATTATGTCCATTCGAAAATGTTCAAGGAAATATTTTTTAAATTAACCATCTCGCAAACTTTGCCTGCTTGAGTTGAATATTTTGCAGTGCAGCGTTTAATGACATATTTCTCTCAGTTTAATATTCTTGGCGCGATTATCTGGCGCCGGAGTAGTGTAGTATCGCAACCTAATAATGAATCCTATAACTATATCGATGATGGCGGATTGCTCTTACGAACTTATTGTGTTACGTAACGCTGAAAGGGTGGAAACATGACAAATGCTTAATCGTATCCCGGCTTTCTATAAGTGGAACACTTTTGTATTTTCTTAATATTGCTTTACGCGGTCCTGCGAAGTTATACCCCAGAAAATACAAAGAACTTATAATATATTTGTAGAGCATGTTCGATATTATTACGGTGAGAGTACACTGTGGTTGATATTCATTGGATTAGAAAAATTCTAACAAATTTGAATTATACCGTATCGCGCGACGCGACACGAACAATACAAAACTTCACGGTATAGCAATAACTGGTGTCGCGTCGCGCGACAAATCGAGCTGGTCTGAAAACAGCTTTATCATCAAAATCGTCCTATAGCTAGAAGTGTCTTCGCACTGGGCGTCACCGAGCGTAAGCAGACGTATGCTTACTTATAGATACCTACTTACTTACGTGTAAATGCCTACGCTATATCGTTTCGATACAATCATTAATCATGGAATTCATGGATGAATGAACAACGACTTATATCCCTGGAAATAAACATCGCAGCCGGTTATCAAACGGTTGTCGTTTCGTAACCGTAATTAGAAATTCGAATGGTGTAACGGTCATTAATTTATTAGTGTTTTTTTTAAGTTGGACTAATTTAAGCTTCATTAGTGTAGGTTAAATACATTTATTATGTCACCATGTTCTCATTCACGTTTTTATTTATGCTAAAATTGTAGCTGCAAGAGCTGCACCATTAAAAATTTATCAATTAGCCGGTGCAACTCCGTAATTTTCCGGTGGACAATGTCGTGGGTTGCCAGCTAATGATACGCCACACTCATACTTTGCATACAAGTTGTATATTGACCTACATTTTATCGTTTATGTTTGTCCTGTCAACCGATAGCAGGTTATGGAGTGGCGTACGATTAAAGTTTAGAGAAGCACTTTCATGGTTTGATAACATTAGTTCGCTAATTATCTTATCTATAATGTTTTAGGGTTATACTATAAAGAACCCGCCCTCATAAAGATCGGAGACGCTACGCTCGAAGTTGTAGACGAGTATGTTTACCTAGGACAAACTGTCCAGCTAGGTAGGTCCAACTTCGAGAAAGAGGTCAATCGTCGAATCCGACTCGGCTGGGCAGCGTTCGGGAAGCTACGCAATATCTTCTCGTCCCACATACCACAGTGTCTCAAGACGAAAGTCTTTGACCAGTGCGTGTTGCCAGTGATGACTTATGGCACTGAAACGTGGTCGCTCACAATGGGCCTTATCAGAAGGCTAAAAGTCACCCAAAGAGCAATGGAGAGGGCTATGCTTGGAGTTTCCCTACGTGATCGAATCAGAAATGAAGAGATCCGCAGGAGAACCAAGGTAACCGACATAGCCCGAAGAATTGCCAAACTTAAGTGGCAATGGGCAGGACATATTGCTCGCAGAACAGATGGCCGATGGGGCCGAAAGGTTCTGGAGTGGCGACCACGTACTGGAAGACGTAGCGTCGGAAGGCCTCCCACAAGATGGACCGATGACTTAGTAAAGGCCGCAGGAGTTCGGTGGATGCGGGAAGCACAGAATCGGTCGAAGTGGCGGTGCTTGGGGGAGGCCTATGTCCAGCAGTGGACGTCTTTCGGCTGATATGATGATGATGATGATGTTATACTATACGATGTTGGGACGACAATGAATTATGAAAGAAAAAAAAACACTGGCAATACTGTTACATAAGATTATTTTGAAACCATTCAAACATCGTAAGTAAATAAAAGTTTTTTTCATGCATGGGATGGATAGGGTGGATGTATGGGTTCTGCCAATCAGCCGACCAGCAATAGTGACTAATTGGATATTACGTATTTGATTGAATTTTTGTTTGTAGACTGGGAACCGCATTCGTTAGATACACGAAGTATAATTTATTGTCTATGTATATAAATCCAGTATATGTAGTACACCATCCAGTATATGTAGTATATCATCCAGTATATCTACGGTATATACTCTGACAGTAATGTTCGCCCTTATTGCACGACTCATAATGCGAAGCATTAGAGAGTGCTCTACGAAATTTTTTGGCCCCATTTTTGCAACTGTTTTTATTGTTACACTCCTGCTAGTACACAGAACCTACTTAATTTATATACCATTGTATAGATGATTAAATGGAGATTATTACTGTACTTTTCAACAATTGATTTAACGCAGCAGAAACGGAAAAAGCGCCATAATAGTTGAAAAAAAAATCCTGTCCGTCAATGTATGAAACCTGAAAACATTGTAGCTTGCGATAAAATCAATTAATTGAGTAATTTTTTTTTTAAATACATTCGTTTCAGCCATAGTCGGAACCCTATTGAAAATGACTCTTTTATTCACAGTAGTTTAATTATAATTAATAAAATATAATATCTATATCTAAATATTTCCAACTTCGACCCTCGCCTCGACCGTTGCCTAGCAACCGACGTAAATATCTAAATAAATATTCTTTGACAATACGTAAGGATTGCGAGGATAAAAAATTTATCCTTAATGATGGGTAAAAAAGCAGTCAAAACATACTTCATGAAAAGTGATGAATTGATCATTTTTGTTAGAAACTATGTTTTGAATTTCTTTTTAGTTTATGAATGAGTATACGTATGAAACATGCACTTTTGGATTTGCCAAACTATTATTTGTTATTTTTTTACCAGTACTACACTGTATTCTGAATAAGTAATCTTCGTTTTCCTTGGCCTTGAGTACTTCAGTGGTCAAATTGTTTACTCTTATATCGAATTCCTCAACATCCTTCCATCCAAATTAATATTTGTTTACGGAACTTAGTTAATTTTGGATATCAGATGCTGGTGGATTTTGCGGGGAACTCTTAATTATATAGGTACGTGTAAATTACTTTCTACCAAGGAAGTAATAATAATTAACCAGAGTTTCTATTTTATTTATTCTATATTTCTTTGCTACGAAAACATTGCTGAACGTAATCATAGATCAGCACAATGGCAAACCTACCAGGTTTCTTAAAATAGCACTTTTTATCAACATTATTAGGCTATTTGTAACCTTTGTGAAATAAATCACAAGATCTAAAATAACAAAAACATTAGTTTTTCTTTGATATTAAAACTGTAGTACAAGCTCAAAATTGTGTTTGTAATAGTGTTTAGACTACTATTTCAGTGTGTACAGGCAGACTTTGAATTCACTGGCAATCTTTCAGGGGGTGAAAGTAGTTATGAATATTATTGTTATTACAAGCTTTTACTTAACTTATTTTCCTTTTGATATTTTATGTACCTATATAAGTCATAAGTAATTTATTCATTTGTTTAACATAGGGGTACAATAATAATGGTTTATATATAAATAATAAAGAGTTTGTAATTTAGTAATAATTGAATTAAATAAGCCTGAATAATAAAAAGATAGATACATAATGTATACTCATGTTTTTTTTATTACGATGTTTCAAACCCATTGCATGTTTTTTGGGAAAGTTTTACATTTTTGTAAGAAACAGTAGGTACGTTTTTCGGTATTTCACAACATTGGTTCCATAGTTAAAGATTATTATATTCATTAGTATTATTAGTTTTACCTACTGAAAGATTGCCAATAAATTCAATCTCAGTTCGTATATTTTATTACGAATAACGCTTCAGTACAAAATGGTTTTGGCGCAGACGATGCAAATCTTTTGTGTACCTAGTATTTTTACACGACTGTCAATATGATTGGCAGTTGTGTAAATTACTTTTAGTTTTAAAATACAATTTATCCACGAGACTGAAATCGTGATATTTATTGGCGTTGATTACCCACTGTGTTATAGTTGCCTACATATATTACCAACATGTTTTAGCTATGTGGATCAGTCTCCTGCCCTTATGCCAATTTATTTGGGGTTGGCGTATGTCATTTTCTTCCATACTTTTGTATTAGTCGTCATCTCGGTAGTCACTAGTTATTTTGTCTATACGGGGTGGCAGGGACATCGACGCGAAGCCGGTTACTATGGATTCAGTACATCATTCTGAACCCCCCTGCGTTTAAATTTTTCGTCGGTTATATTTCGTCGGGAATCCATGGTAACCGGCTTCGCGTCGATGTCCCTGCCACCCTGTATAGATATAAGGTTATAATTATAATTATGGTATAGTCTACCAAGAGACAGACAGTCCTAGTTTAATAAAGCTCACATCAATTTACTTAGCCATCCTAACTAATATTATAAATGTGAAAGCTAGTTTGTTTGCTTTCATGCTAAAATGGCTGATCGGATTTGGATGAAATGTGGCACCTTAGACCATGAATTTTACGAGGACGATGTCGCGGGGAGAAGCTAGTTTTTCATAAGTGTCAATTCATAAAAATAATAAGAATTTATTAATTAACCTATGAACTTAAGAATGTCAATTAAGGATATAATGAACCATTAAAGAAAATTTCCGTTCGTGAGTGTGCCCAAAATAACTAGGATGGAAAATTATTTTGTTAAGACTTGAAATAAAAAAGGTCGTAGGTAATAATACTTTGCTACTGTTCTCTAAGAGTATTAAAATGGTTAACTGCTGTAAATGTTATCATTGTCACTGTGACCACATGCCACCGAAAAGAAAGAGATGTGACCTAAAACCATTAAATTCGTAAAGATTCACTTTATTTTTTTATGCTGCTCAAGGATAAGTTTGTAAACATGTACTACTGTGCGTAGAGAACACGTTTATGAACTAGAACCTAGCTTCCCCACACAGGGCGGGAAAAGGTCATGCGCATATGAAAATATAAAACTGTAATGACCTAAAGACTGCATTCACGGCTCGAATGTTATTTTTGTACAAATCAATAGCTGCTCTGACCTATTAAAGATCGGAACGACCGTGCATCTTGAACTGAGATGCCTGTGTCTGTTCCAAAAGTATTTGATGAAAATGTAAACAAATGGATGTAAAGGCCAGGCAAGGGATATTTATACGACAATTTAGAAATATATTTTAATAGTATGACAATGAAATTGAAATCAGCGATGTAGTAATATCCTTAGGCATGCCGCGACGTCTTTAGGAATCATCATTGAAACAATTTTATTGTTATACTTACACATAAAGTTATATTTCTATTCGTCGCATAAATATCTTTTGCCCCGCCGCGGCGCCGTGCCGCCAGTGAGCGCCAGCCCTAAACCCAAAATTCAAATTTTTAATCACGTTAAAGATATTTTTCTTTTGATAAATGAGGTTAATTTAAACCACAATTTTCGTCGATGATTTTTCAATTACAATTTAAACAATATATTTAAATAATAATTGTTGGAAAAAGTGGAGAGAACTGATAAGTTGAAATTTTTTCAATACAGAAGCATGTGTTACTATTTCCCTTTAGTAAGTGTTTGCGTAAGAATTTTACCTGAACAGGGTTTGTTTACACTTTCAACATGTTGTAGGTACATTTGGAACCGACTATAGTGAGTACAGACTTATGCCCACGGCTTCACCCTAATGTTTAATTTACAGTTTTGACTTCGTTACTTTACTACTTAGATGTATACAGGATTACTTGTAATTAGACGTATTCCTTCCAGGATGTGAAAGTGTGACCCATTTGCAACAATTAAGCACCCCATAAAGCCTAGACGAAAATACATGGGATTGGAGAAAATACAATTTTTGAAAATTTCCCAGAATTCGTCACTAAATATAATTTTTCTCCAATATCTTAAATTAAATGGCCTTCATTACTATTCCACTGGATACCTAATACTTCAACAAACATTTCAATGTAACCAAATTTTCTAAAACATCAAACACTTAAAAGTTAGAGGAAGAAGTTTATTAACCGTTTTCAAAAATTATAATTATCTACGTACATACATGAACTTCAGTTATCTCAAAATTTTACTGATGCATTAAGCGTACAAATTACAGGGAAGACACCTTCATTTAAGCTAGATAGCTGATATCTAACGAGTTACAAAAGTTCAAACAATATTTAGAGGTGCCGATGAAACAGTCGCAAAGGTTGAATTTGCAAATTGTTGAAATATTAAAATATTGTGTGATAATCGAATTAAATAACTGGTGTATGCCATCCTACTACTTTCTAACCTACCAGCAGTCCATTGCACGTTAGACACCCAGGTCAGTCACAAGTCACGGAACATTGACATCCCGTACTCATTCATGACCCTTCCGATATTATTTTTTAAACTATTGCATAGCTTCTATCGCGGGCATTGAGCGTGGAGACCTAATCCAGTTTCGTAACGAAAATACTACCTAAGAAAAGAGTGTTTTGTATTGAAAATTATGTTTAACTGCTTGACAACAAAGTTCAAATTTACTTAAACGAATGATACGAGAGTGTTGTATTGAAAATTATGTTTAACTGCTTGACAACAAAGTTCAAATTTACTTAAACGAATGATACGAGAGTGTTGTATTGAAAATTATGTTTAACTGTGTGACAACAAAGTTCAAATTTACTTAGACGAATGATACGAGAGTGTTGTATTGAAAATTCTGTTTAACTGTTTGACAATAAAGTTCAAATTTACTTAGACGAATGATCCTTGACTATTAATAGTTAAATTAAAACCTTTTTATTAGTTTGATGTTCCCAGCCATTACGTTGTGTCAAGTTTTTGAAACTATAAATGTGAATAACAGTTCCTGTCAATGTCATCACTGCTATTTCTTGTATTCGGGTTAATATTTTACAATTGCGTAAGTTGATAAAAAATGCTATGCAATAGCTTCGCCGGGGCAGTCCCCGAGTGCCACACGTCTTTTTTTTTATTTTAAATATTTTTAGTAAACATGTTATACGAGTATACTTAGTTAGTAATTCATTCGTACAGGCAGGTATTGAAAAATCTAGCAAAATATGAATGTCAAAGAAAGTAATCGTTTTGAAGAAACAGTAACGAACTATTTATTTTACCACTCATCTCAGTTTGTTTCTACAGTTTAACTGTTATCAATTCTTTCTTTTTTAAGTCCCTAGCGTACTGTAGGGTGGGTAGGTAGATAAAAGCGGGTCGCTAGGGCCCCATCTCCAAGCGAACATTAGTATCGTAGGGAATAATGTAGCACTTTGGTACAACGAGCACTTACTCAACGATAACATAACTTCATGCGGGCTCCTAATATCTTACTATAATTGTACGAATGTAAGCGTTTTTGATGTACAGTCACGAGCACCAATCTGTATCCACTTAGCAAAAATCAAAAGCGATTTTCCCGTGTAATATTGACTGCAACATTCAGATAAGGCCGGTGGTAGTACATATTGGTGCTCGTGACTGTACAGTCAAGTCTTTTATTATCTTCGTCAGTTCTCAAATTCTTTAATATTAATCAATTATAATAAACTTATTTAAACATTGTAACAATAATTACCTTATAATTACTTTAACATAATATCTGTCTGTAACTGTAGGTGATCTTCGTTTTGTTATAAATGCTGTGGTCCCCAAACTAGACAGCGCTTTTTGGGGACCTGAGTTGTGACGTTTCTTTTGTCTCGTCAGGACACATAATAATACCTTTTGAAGTTACGGCACTGAGCAGACTATTTTGCATAGAAAACTGTAATGACTTAATAATGAAGATAAAATAACATACACCTTTGACCAATGTTGAGTTAACCTTTGAATTGCCTGAACCTTTGAATTCATTTTATGAAATATAAATCTTTTTTGTCTGTCAGTGTCAAATTTTTCATACGGTCTGACATGTAAAGAAGATGGCTAAAGGTCAATCTGCGGTATTGACATTACGACACAATACATTATAATGCTGAGGCCGTGAAAGAGATTTTATCGTTCTATGAGCAGATTAAAAAAAAATTAAGAGGTGACGAACGTATTTTGGCTGTGACTGTACCCTTCAAACTGGTTCTATCTAAGATAAAACCCTTGCCGAGATCTGCTGTTTACACGTAGCTCGAATTTCAATATAACTTATTTACAATAATGACCTAACATACATTTAGGTTTTAGGATGTAATATGCCCAACGATACGATACGAGCGCCGACGATAAAAATGCGATGGAAATTGGGTTTGTGAATTTGCAATTCAGAATATCGTATATGTGCGGCTATGTTCGCCAAGATGACGGTTGACACCGTTGTGGGCGGGTGTAGTCTGTGGAAGCAATATGTGGAAGATATACCCAAATACACTCATGTTGTTGTAAACTGATTATGAAGCCGGAGAATTGGATTTGCGATGAGGGTTTAATTTAAATATTATTATAACATAACATCACGCCTGTATTCCCCTAAGGGTAAGGCAGGAGTGTACCTGTAATACACCCTCATTTCACCAGTTATGTTTAAGTCCATGTAAGAGGGGGCGAGCCTATTACTATAAACCGGGCACAAATCCAGATTCCAGGACGTCATGCTCAGCAGTAGCGCTTGTGACCAACACTGATTATTATAATAATAAGTTATTGGGCGATAAAATAGCTATCTTTTTATTCAATAATAATTAATTTTAAGATGTCGTTGTTTTATCACAAAATAATTAACTGATGCCTTTTAATCTATGATACATACAACGTGAAATTTGAATCACAGTTTTGCTAGAACAAACGTTGTTCAGACCATGGTCTACTATCATTCTATAGCATCCAATATGTTATTAAAACAAACTAAACTAGGCGTTCTCAAATAGGTCTTATGTTGCTCAAACGTGTTCAAACATTAACCGTAACATCTAAGGACTCATCGCGGTAGCAAAATGGCATTCAAAAGAGTTATGAGGAGTCCACGTGGACTACAAGGATGTCCGGCCAATGCGAGCCGAAATTTTAATAAATAAATCACTCTTTTTTTGTGTTCTTTCAAATACCATTGACGTTTTTTTTAAAATTGATTGTTATAGAATGGTAGTAGACCATGGTCTGAACAACGTTTGTTCTAGCAAAACTGTGATTCAAATTTCACGTTGTATAATGAAAGTTTAATGGATTGTATGGATAATAATAGCTTAATTTAACGCCCACTTGCGCGTTAACAGGTAACTCGGAGTTAACAGCTCAGGGTTAAGCTTCGTGCAGACTAGCGCGACGTGACAGCGTGACGCGACAGCGCGACGCGACACCGGGTATTGTTACCGTGAAGTTTTCATAGAAATTGTATTATATTATTTAATCATTGGATTAACACAGAGTTAGCTGTTAACTCCGAGTTATTTAGCTAACCCATGAACGTGAAAGTGGGCCTTAAGAGATAAAACAATAAAAATGACTTCTACACCTCGACATATTATACTGGGCTACTGTATCTCTGTCTGGGGTGGCACCTTTGCAGTTAGTATGTTACGTATTGAAAGAGCACAAAGATCGGTCCTTAAGGTTATGAGTAGGAAACCCTTCAGGTATCCTACCGCACTTCTCTATAAAGAGTGTGAGGTCTTAACTGTGAGACAACTCTTTGTGCTCCAAATAACATTGCGCAAACATGCCACTATAACACACTCCCTACGGCTACGAGAAGGCAAGCGCAAAAGAACGAGACTGTGTAGCACAGAGAGACATAGAACTGCTCTTGCTCAGCGGCATTATTGGATACTGGGTTCACGGGTTTACAATAAACTTAATACTGCGCTAAATATTTGCTTACTTACCCGACAGCAATGCAGGAACGCTGTAAGTAACTGGCTGAAAGGTCTCACCTACGATGAATCTGAGAGACTTATACAATTAGTGGGTTAACTGTCTTTTTCACCAACTCATACTCACTCATACCTTCTGAACTTCTGGTCACACACTACCAAACACACCACACACACAAACACACACACACACACACACACACACTCACACACACACACACACACACACAGACACACACACACATACATACACACACACACGTGCTCCTTTTGTGTATTTCCTGTTTATAAGTATATAGGATAATTGTACTTTTCTTTAGAATTTATTCAAAATTTTATTGTGTAAGTATAAAGAACTATCCTAGTTGGTCCGGAGGAAGGTGATGGCATTCGTGATACAGGGTAATCCTAGTACGAGTGCCAAAGCACTCCTTTGACATCTAAGTGCACATTGTATAAGACCAAATTTGTTTTAAGGAGATTTACTGTACCCATTCTTTCAGTAATAAAGACTTTTTAATTATTTTTTTTTAATTAATCTGGACTCTAACTGGTATTGATTTAGGTATATTTTTCTATATTTTATACAACATGTACATTTATAACTTTATTTATACGTGAATGTTGGTAACATTCGTAGCAAACTCGATGCTAGTTTTCATGAAACAATGGTACCTATTGTAGAATGGACGATCAGATAAAACTAATGGCCTGACTAAAAAAGTGACTACACGAACATAATGCACAGTGTTCAAATCGATTAGCGATTAGCAACTCAATATACCTACACTGTCAGTAATAAAATGAGATTGGCTATCAAAGGACATCCAATCAAACTGGTTAGCCTTTTCCCAACTAAGTATATTGGGGTCTGCTTCCAGTCTAACAACACGATACTCCTTGGTAAGACCTAAATCAGAATGTCGGGCTTATGACTATCTAACGACTGTCAAAGATCTATGAACGACAGCTGGGACCAAACGGCTTAACGTGCTTTTCCGAGGCAAGGAGGGGTTTCGATATGTTATTAATGGCCATGGGCGTCGCCAAGGGGGGGCAGGGGAGGCTGCTGCCCCCCCTAGAGATCCAAAAATTGTCAAATACAAGCCATTTTAATGTATAGAAACTACATATCTATAACTCCAATTTTGTTTATTTGGACGACTTTTATTTGGTTTTTTAAAGTTCCATATCTTCTAAAAGTAGTCTAATCTGGAGTCCAGGGACGTAATTCGTATTCGGTACGCCGAGTCATAATACCTATTAGGTTTCAGCTCTAAAGTTCTGAATAGTTTTGGGAAAAACGTCCCGAAAGGTCCGTTTCCAAGCCACACATTGAAAATGGAAATGATTATTTTTCTCAGTTCCTATCGGGACTACCGAGTTGAAACTTATTTATCAAAAATCAAATGTCTACCAGCATCAATTTTGGGCCCATTGTGCGCCGTAGAGGTAAAACTCGCACTACAAGTATAAAGCTTCATGTGCTCTTGATTCTTGACTGTACCTACAAATCATACTTTTCCCATCGTCCTTACCAACTTGCCCCCCCCCTGGGCCATCGGCTGGCGACGCCCTTGTTAATGGTCACCCATCCACGGACCGACCTAGGCAAGCTTAGCTTATTCTTCGATAGCCCCGCGCGGCTGTTATTATTTATCCACGAACCTTTCCGAAGGACCTCCAATCCCAATACAAAAGTCTCAATAACTAAATGGCTCACATAGTTACTTGTTCGTACCTTAGTGGGTTAGTTACCGTACATAGTTTCCCTAACTATTGATACAGTTAATTATGTTTTGTTACGCGCCCCGTACTAATAACTTATTTGGAACAAGCTGAACTTGCATGTCTCGTATAACTTATATTAGAATTTGTTTCCTGTAGTTCAATTATTTGGTAACAATAATCTCGATCTATGTATATAAAATATATTTAAAATATATATAATTATGTATACATACATATACAGGGTGGCAGGGAGATCGACGCGATGCCGGTTATCATGGATTCAGTATATGATTCTGAACCCCCCTGCGTTGAAATTTTTCGTCGGTTATTTAAAAAAAAAACTGTTGTTTCATAGAAAAGTGCAATACCTACGCGGTCAAAATGTATGGAGCAGCTGATTTTTTTTTAATAACCGACGAAAAATTTCAACGCGGGGGGGTTCAGAATCGTGTACTGAATCCATGGTAATCGGCTTCGCGTCGATGTCCCTGCCACCCCATATATTATATTTATTTGACTAAATATGTTAAATATTAAAATACTTATACCTGCTTATAATAAAAGTCTTAAATTCATTCACTCACTGACAGAGAACGCACTGCCTGAAGCGCTGGGTCTAGAAGCATGAGTTCCATATTCCATGAAAATTCATCCACTTCATCCATTAAAGGTGTTAAAAGGAGTTAAAAGTTTGAATGGAGTTAAAAGTTTGTTATTTTTTCCGATGGAAAATCATACATACAAATAAATAACAGGCAGGAAACATTATGAATCAATCATTTGTTCGTCTTTTCGCTCTCATTTTAAACATTTTATGCTGCAAAAATAGATTCGTAAGTGAAACATATTAAAACATGTATTTTAGTCATATTACAGTGTAGGAGTCATCTTCACCTGGTATGGTTGATGGATTGAAGCCTAATATCTTATGTTATGTACATTTAGTTGAGGAGGCCAACCTACCACGATTTATTCCCAGACTGATAACTCATATTTTTTTATCAAATTGTAATTTAGCCAAATTGGACTGTTTCTAGATCATGTTTTTTTTTTTTTGTTCGTCTAAATTGTGCCCCACTGCTGGGTAAAGGCCTCCCCTTTATCCTTCCAAACTTGTCAAAATGTCTGCACATGTAACTTGTGATTATTACCACGTTTTTATTGCTGTACAAATATAATATTGTTGTTTTTTGCAAGTAAGGTGTAGTTAGAAAAATATAATTTGCAGTATCGGGCGCTAACGTTCAATGTTTTGTGCTACCATGTTTTGCCGAATATTGTTCCGAGAAATCCATACAAATATTCGTCAATAATAAATATATTTCTTTTGTGTGTAAAACATGTAAACATGTCTCGTTAAATCTATATATGTTTTCTTATAAATAGTTTTCCTTATTTATTTACCCTTCAATCATATTTGCGACAGCTTATTCGATCAATTTGTTATTAGATATTATTTATTTATCTTATTTTTTTCTTTGAATTCAGACACCAGTCTACAAATTCTGATTACTTTTGGCAACATTTTCTGTAGTATCATAAAAACGCTACTTTATCTGACGATCAAGAAAAAGCTGCAAACAACTAAAACAGTTTTTCCAATCACAATGATAATTTCATTGTTTTCACATTTTCTCCTAAGTATTTTACTGGCAATCTAAGAAGCCATTCTTCGACGCTCAGTTAAATAACATTCAGGATATGGAATCGGGCTTATCTCGCCTCGATAAAGACCGGAGGTTTTTTTAAATCGATAGACAGACAGGAAGATTGGGGCTGCTTCCTCCATGGTGTTAAAAATACTGACCATAAGATATTGTTTCAGCAATGAAGGCTGCTATCTTGATCCAACAGTGGTACCGGCGGTACTTGGCTCGTATGGAGGTGCGCCGGCGCTACACCTGGACGATATTCCAGAACATCGAATACGCTGGAGAACACGACCAAGTGAAGGTAAGCAACCTATGAATTTAATTTTGTATTCAGGGCAACGTGAAATCCCTTCTGCGATACAAATAGATTACTTATCCCTTCCTGAGAGGGTTCTCACTGTCATGATTGTTTGATTCTACATAATGTGATATCTCTATGAATAAAATATATTGAAATTACGAGTACTCACATAATCTTCCTCCCAAGGAGTGGTTTATAATCCTGCGGTTTTGTCGAAGATTGCCTAGAACTCTAAATATTTACACACACAATTAAATAGTCTATCCATAATCCTTAGTTAAGTGCATTCGGTAGAACTCATCGCCAGTGAGTAATCTTGAATGCAGCTGAAAATTATTTCAGAATAAACTTGGAGCTTTAGACCCTCCTGAGGTTGCAGAAATTTTTCGATCGGCAATAGTATACATACAGGGTGTTTGGCAGAACGTTGAAATGATTGTGGGATTGATTAAATTAGGGCTGAGTAAGTAGCAGATGACCCCACCTATCCACCATTTTCGTATGTTCAACGTTCTGCCAAACACCCTGTAGAATAGAACTAAAACTTTATCAGTGTGTCCTAATACGAGGGCTCAAAACTGTAAGTAGGATTGATTTAAAGTATGGTCATGTCAAATGAAAATGTAATAATATTTGGACGAGTTCATTCAACAGTCTCAAAACGGTGAAAGAAAACATCGTGAGGAAACCGGCATGTCCTAAAATAAAAAAATTCGACGACATTTGACATTTACCAACTCGCACTGGGCCCGCGTGGTAGATTATAGCCAAAGAGAATTAGTCATTGATTATAGTCCAGTCCCTCTCACCGAGAGGAGGTCTGAGTCCCAGCAGTGGGAACATTATAGGCTGATTATGTATTCAAGAGTACTTAGAGTGCAAGAATTTGTAATGAGAGCGAGCACTACATTTTGAGCGATTCCCGGGAGTGTAGTAGCTCCTATTGCGAATGTTGTTGCAAAAAATTTGAATATTTATTATGGTTTTAATGGTATGAAACCTTAATGTTTAAGCCGTAGTTTTTAAACAAGCTCATTTGTTTCTCTTTGTTAATATAAAAAGATTAATTATCTTATTGATTCCAAGTATTAATTCCTAAATTAAATCTATCCCCACATTGTGAAAAGTGTTTAAATGTCTACCTTTTACTTCATTTGAATACGAGTAAGTCACTAGCACCGTCATCTTACAAAGTATTTTAATTAAATAAACTATCCCTATAGCAAGATGAAACGTGACTAAATGTGATAGTGTACGAAACGTTCCTGCTGTTCGCAACGTAATTACTAATCTAGGTAGCACCAGTATTTCAGAGGCAGACACCCGACTACTTCATTTTGTACCAAAACAATTTTGAACAATTTTGAACAACTGAATTACAGCTTGTCTTAAATTGTTCTAACTGCAGACTGTTTACTTAGAATTACTGAGAATAATGTCAAAAGTTATTAACATTACAAACAATATCCGAAAGCTCCGCTAAGAGGCGTTCGTTATCCTTGATTTATAATTAAATAGATAAAGGAATAAATTACACTTTGAGGCGATTAACGTTGCCGTTTAATTTAAATTTATCGTTGTGGGTCGTCCAACTTTCCAAAATGTAAATTGTGAAAATGTTTCATTTTTAATTCTTATATTTTCGTTTTAACTTTATTTGGATAATTTTCAGTTTAGGTTATGAAGATTCACGATACTCGATTATAATCCCTTCACATAAATTTATCGTCGATGTCATATTAAATTAAGTCTGAGACGAACGAAGCAATCTAGCCCGAGGCGAAGAGGCGTCGGATCCATTGACTCAATGTGCTCACTGAACATTTCAGTGCGATCATTCGGTTTCAGTGAACAAAGCCACGCACGGACAAACCACATTACCATATTATAATATTTCGTCGGCTTCCTTTGTATTTTTCTTTTCTTCACTATTGGCTTGTGAAGGAGTGGGAGCAATTCCAATTTGGCACCTTTATCAGCTACATGATGTATCCGGCAAAACGCGGAACTCGTATATTGAAAACAATTTTAAGCTGCATTTGGGAATTGAATAAAGTACGGGCAGGAGCGGGGTATGCGGGTTAAGTGCTTAACCTGCTTAACCCTGACGTCGTTTCATAACCTCAATTTACAATATATAAGATGTAATTATTTAAATTTTGTGGGTGCTCTAGGTAACGGTAGAATTATTCCATTGGGGATGATAGTCTGCTAAGTGAAGGTTGTGTATATAACGAGATAGCGGTACGGTTGAGTGCGCAGGCGGTGCAGCGGCGGCACCTACATGATTATGAAGTATTCATGCGAGTGCACAATAACGTACGCATGTATGTACGCATGGCCATTGAATAAACTGCTGGCCAGTTTATTCAATGGCCATGCGTACATATAGGCCTTTCAAATAGGGTAACATTTTTAAAAGAACTAACACATTGCCTTTTTTTTCTAAACGTTTAAGCCAATTCGCTTTAAAAGATTATTCTATTGCCTATTCGAAATCAAAACATTGTATTTTTAACTGTTCATGTTCACCAAAGAGAAAAAAGATAGGGACAACCCCATTTTTAAACGATTAGCAAATTTTTGTAAATTTTTATTTTAGCTAAGGTTTATTAGGATTTTCTGCAATAAAGTTAGGTTTTCCAAAAACTATAAAGTAATCTATGTTTTCATCGGGCTTTGACTTTTCATTACCTACTTTTATACAAAAACCTATTTTTTTCTAGCTATAGTAAAGTTCAGTTTAGTGACGTACGACCTGCAATTCATTACCGATGTGATTAACGATGGCGTGTTTTAATGACTGCACTAAAGTCGAGACTTGATGTCTATGGGTGAAGCTAGGCATTAAAGTAAATGACACAGCACCTTGCAGGTCATGTCGCAGTTCGCTTGCGGTCTTACGTAACTAATGGCTACAAGTAGAAACCTACATCCAGTCTTTAAATTACGTTTAAAAGCGCTTAATTTACTGTGCACGTTTGTCTGTTTGTATGTCTGCTGTGTGACCGCTTTTGCGGGCTTCTTGTACAAATAGTCTAAACTTTGTTTAGTTTAGAAGTTAGAGTATGTTTACTTCCCATGTAAGCTTTCGAATTTATTTAATTAAATTGGGATGTGGCCGCAATTCCAAATGCGAACGGAGAATCCTTGTGGGTAGCTTGTGGACAAAACCCAAATGTGAGCCATCATAATTCTAAATATGTGAGTGGGTAGTACCTACCCACATTGTATTGACTCTAATTAATGCTGAAAATTACCGTGTTCTCCAAAATACCTACATATTTACCCATTGGTACAACAAGCATGCAGCAATGAAAAACTAAGTTCCCGGGGCCTGGTGGACAGTACCTACTCATTACGCATTCCATTGACATTTCATTAAGTAAGCTGTCCCAGTTAACCTCTAAAGGGGTTTCAGGGTTACGTGTAATTTTTTTTGTAATTTAATTGTGTCAGAACATGTTTTATTTCAATGTTATTAATTCCCGGGTCGTCCCTTTGGAATGTTTATAATTAATTAAATGTAACGCTATATATCTGGTGTGGGTGTAGCGCATTTACTTGATACATTTTGTTACAGCTATACAACTTCTTCAACGCCTTACTGAGTCATATGAAGGACACCAACGGGCGCCCCTCCTCCGAGCGAACTTCGAGGACTACTTCCGTTTGTAAGTCACTTCACCTCGGTATTTTCACGAGAAGAGTAGATTATATCTTAATGATGACTCGCGAGTACTCGCCACCCGCCTTCCAGGGGTTGGGAGTACGTTACGGTAATCACGATGCTTACATAAACGCGTATAAGGAGCATAATAAACATTTATTATGTTACAGCTACGCAAATAACATTAGGTGAGTTTGTTTTGAGTCGTATATCAACAGCTGAGGTTTCAACATTTGAGCTAATGAAGACACTTGAGCCGCGAGTTTCTGTGGACCGCAGATATAACAAACAAAGTTATAAACTGCCAGTGACACAGTTATCGTATACGCGCTAGTTTCTCGACTTTTTGAAACGTCGGAAAGTTTTTCGCTGACCAACTTTCTAACTATTCGATGTTTTGTTGTTCAAAGTCTGTTATTATTTATATTGTTTAGAACTCAACACGTTAGCAAAAGCTCTTTGGAAACAAACAATTCTGTGATCATTATCTGTTGACAGGCAAGTTTCTAACTTGAAATTCTGAAGAAAATAATGTAGTTTCGCCATAAAAGCATTAAAAGAGGATTAGCTAAAAGAAAACTCATCTAAAATCACTCACATGGGCTGCGGCTAACTACAGACCATGTGAATGATTTTAGTTTTTAAACACATTCTTGTTCCGTGTCGAGGTAATTTCATTAGGCGGAGCATGCAGCGCGACCGCTTTTCCGTTCCGTTCGTTCCTTACGTTCCCGCTTTGTTTTTCCTTGTTCAACGTGCTACGAGCACGCAATGTTGAGGTATCTTCACACATGCCATGTCATGAGCTACATAATTCAGCTAACTCCAGTGACCTCTGCCACCGATGTAAAACAAAACTAGATCTAGGCTGTTCTCGGAGCGCTCTGACATAAAATTTTTGTGATCTCGTGATTAATTCATGGTGAAGTCAAAACTATTTCCGCCAATATTTATTCGATTTAAAAAAAAATTGCGGATACTGGATGCATTGAAGCCTTTTGTGTGCTCTTCTTGTTTAATGTGCCTTCTAGAAATAAAGTAAATATTAGTTCTCGTAAAGTCAATCCACTTGTCGTCCTTACAAATGCAGACGAATTGCGGTGTTTTACCGCGAGCTGACTCGAAATATGAATCTCGCTCTCGTATTGTGTGCACGAAAGCACTTGCACCAACGCATTCCGTTGTTCGCAATGTAAGCAATCTTCAACTGCGAATCTGAAGCTAATATGTATATTAGAATGCATTCCATACAATACATAGACTTTGCTTTTTAAATAAAATCTATGCTCAAATATGCAAATGGCAATTACTCTGTAGGTTTATTCTCGATTCATAGTTCCAGCCACTGCAAGCTTTCATGTTTAGCCAAATGAGAAATACCAATATCTAGGGTGATGCCCCTGGCTACACAGTAATACATTGTTAAAAATAACTCAGTCACTGGAGTATATTGTGCACTGAGTAAATGCTTTCACAAAATTGGAGTCGTGTTTGCAATATTTAATAACTTCGTAAGCCAGTTCAGTGAGCGGATTACGAAAATGAAATAATAAGATGGATGTTTTTATTACAATAAGAGGCTAAGAGGCTAAAATTATTTTGGTAAAGAAAATTCTTGATGTTTTATTTTGTAGTGGAGCAAGTATTTTCTGAGGAGTCGGACGAGGGAGGGGGCGTTGATGAGACGGCTCCCCCGAAGCCTTCCCGCGGCCCTGACATCGAATTCCCGCTGCAAAGGAAGGATATCGACCTACTGATTGAGGCATTTAGGAAGAAGAAGGTAATGGCAAATACGTGATACCTACATTTTTATTCTTACTAACTGTATTAAGGCTTTTGCTGACAAGCGCGATTTGTCGCGCGACGCGACACGAACAATACAATTTCTAAGAAAACTCGTGATGTTTTCTTCACGGTATAACAATAACCGGTGTCGCGCGACAATTCGCGCTGGTCTGCAAAAAGCTTTATGAAACATCAGACAAAATAAAGAATTTATTTGCCAGTACGAGGTAAACAGCAATGATGAACCCATTTGTGAGGACCCCATCCATCATTGTCAAGGACACTGTTATTACCAGTTTAAGGAAAAGCCAGAACATCTAACTTAATTTCGGGTCGGATCTCAGTACGAAACGATTCACGATGTTATCGGTTGGAAGGCGAATACGCCTGTCCTAGAATAATCCCTTGCTACCCTTTTACGACAGACGTAAGTAGAGATGGGTTGATTGGACTGATCGGACTGATCCCATTCGTAGACAACAAGTAGAAGGTACTTCAATTACAAGTGTTCCTGAGCAACTTATTTCTGATCGGTTTTCTTAAATTGGGCGTTTACTATTGTGTTTATATTTAGATAACACATATAAAACTTGCCACTATTGTTCAAAATACTTAGGAAATGTCAATTTACTGAATATTCTTATTTTCACTTTCACGACGTCCATGAGACGCCAATATAATTATTTCAAGGAATTTCGTGCTTTTCACACGTTCCGTAGTTACGTTTGACAAATTCCTGATATGGAATATTATGTGTATTTTTTAATTGTTTGTACTGCTTCACCATCTAAAAACCAATTTATTTTTGTAGCACCGCCTTCATCCGAAACACGTCGGGCAGATATTAAAAGAGGCCACTCAAGTGCTGAAAAGAATGCCCAACATCCACGTGGCGACCACATCTATCTCCAGCCAGATAACTGTGTGCGGTGACTTGCACGGGAAGCTGGACGACCTGCTGGTTATATTCCATAAGGTACCTATGACACACATTTTTTTAACAACTCGTCACCACCATAAAGCCATAAACAGTATTTCTGTTACTACAACGAACTTTAAAGTGCCTGGCTCAGTATGAGACTAAAATTATTTTGCGAATTCGTTCGTTGCTGATTCTTCACAGGGTAATTTTCTTGTTTCATGGCTACGTTCGTGGGTACTTTATGTCGCTAAAATCAACATCAAAAACTTACAACATAATAACGACTCGGGTAATCAAAAACTTCTAGCACACGCCACATAAAGTATGTTTTCGTTAAGTTTGCCCGTATAGTAATATTGTTTTAAACATGGGTTTAGGAATGGAAATAACTAACTACACGTCAAGCACATTTCGCTTAATGACTGAAAAATAACCCTGTTATTATGGTACCAAGGGTTAATGTACTCTTGATAGTTATTACTTTGTAGCTAAACGACACAAAAGCCCATACTGCTAGTAAATATTGACTATTCCATGAATGACTGCCACGTACGATATCTATCAATAGGAAATGTACCGGTTTGTGTTGATAGTCAACAAAACGCAAAGGTTTCCCAATATTTCACAATTGACAATATTTTTCTTTTACCTTTCGTTTTTTTTCTAACCATGATATTTACCTATACTTCTGTTGAGTATACTTACCTAGATGTTGGTTTTCTTTTCCATTAAGTTTAGAAAATTGTTTTATTTGGTCTCACTTTATCTTTAGGAAATCCCATAAGAAAGCTTTTTGAAATTGTTAGAACCCGATCAACGGAAATAACTAGAAACGTGTTATATACGTTTCAACTTCATTAAAAAACGTCAATGCAGTTAGTTTCCAGTTTAACGAGGTTGTTAGAAAAATATAAATTTAAACTAGAACAAGGGTCCGGTTCTGCGAACACCACTAGGTCTTAGAGTAATGATTTTAATCGAATGGCTTACTTGAACGAACGATGCGAACGCAAGTCAGTTAATCGTAAAACGTTGCATCTACGTCTGGAGCACCAGAACGGTTTCAATTTGATATTCCCCCGTAGAGTCAAAATTTTTTGACGTGAAAACTTCTTTAGCGGCGTTGTGCACTTTTTTTGCGATGGGTAAAAAATGCTAAACTCGCGTCAGGACACGTGATCGTAAGATCCGTAGCCTAGCAACCGACAAAGTAAATATCAAAATAAATAGTCTTTGACATTACGTAAAGATTGCGAGGTAAGAAATTTTACCCATATTGATGGGTAAAAAAAGCAGTCAAAACATACTTCATGAAAAGTGTTTAAATAAATTGTTTATTTTTGTTAGACTATATTTTGAAAATAAATAAATATACTACTACTACTACTAATGAATATTGTATTTAACCACATAAATTATAGTACTTTTATAGGTACTGATAAATAAAGCAATTCGTGCGAAATTATTCCCTAACCATTCCAAAATATTAAAAAATGCACAACGTCAATATTCAAGTTTTCACTTCTGCCGGCACTCCCGGAGTGCAACCCATTGTTTTTTTTGGTTTTATTGTTATTGAGGACAGGTACCATATGGGTAACCTGATTTAGTTGCCTTAACTATTCTTAAATAAAGTTTAATGTAAAATTAGCTCAAATGAACTTACTAATATGTACCTACATAAAAATTTTAGTACGTTAAGCGTGGTTAACCCAAAACTGACAGTCTACAATAGATACTGTATCAAAAACTCGATTACCTACTCCTTTCTCAAGTTGCGCGGGAACACAAGCAGCTGACACGTTGTTTTTGTTCCCACTTCGGGATCAGCAACAAAATGTACTTTACGTTTGTAGTTTACGACATAAAAAGTTAGGGAACCCTTCCAAAAATTCTGCCGAAAATAAACAAGCGGCAACATTGTAATTTTTGCTTACGCTGTGGAAAAATTGTACGTGGGGTGGCTACGTCACGTCGGATATTAGTAGGGTTTCCTTCGGGCTCTTTTTCACGGATGGTCATTAGAGGTGTGACGTCAGGAGGGCGACAGGTCGGCCTGGGCCTCGGTAAACATGGCAGGGAGCGGCGCACGCGTCATCTAATTGGTGCCGCCGTGCCGCACGCGCTGTGCCACCGCCTCTGGTCGCTCCGCGGTTTGATTGATAGACCGCCTGTTACGCCGGACGACCTCGTTAATTCGCAGATATTGTTTTCCTATTGTTATTTCCGTCTTACAAGCATACCCCAATGGTCCACTTAACTACTACCTATTAAGAAATGTTTAGTGAGCGAAATTATGGTGTTTGGGAAGTGGTTACTTACAACCCTGGGTATTATGTAGGTGCCTATATATTTTGATTGGTGTCTTAAAATCTTACTATGGACTCCATCTATCTGATGTCATGTTTTAGCAACCTTGTTTCTGGCATAACAGACAACACTTGCCGATTTTTACCACCCAGTCTAAACTGTAAAAACTACAATAAAACCTGCGAGAATATGTTTTTTATATGAACCTTCATACAATATCTGACGTACATACAAACAGCTCGGGTCCAGTGGGAATGGAAAGGGCTGCCTAAATTGAGTTTGTACAAACAGGCGGTTTGTAAAAACACGAGGGTCGTATCACAACAACCGGTGTTTGTCATAATCCTTGCTAATCGCGTCATAAAACCAACTGACAAGTGAGTTATGATTTAGGACCCTTTAATGTCAGAGGTAGCATTCTATGTAGGTGTTTCAAAGTCACGATAATCACCAATTAGGGCAAATGAAATCAGATGTGTGTTATCTAACCGTGCAAAATAAAAGAGAGATAAATTGGCTAAAGGATAATAATTATGTAACCGGCTTCGTATCGATTAGCAGCCAAGCGTTGCGTAAGCGACCTTCGCAGCGGCCACTGCTGCAGATGTAAGGATTCACAAAATAACTCAGCCTATAACTGCTCTCGATTCTGATCAGTTTTTCCAATTTTATTTCTTCATCGGCTGAACTTTATTAAGGTTTTCTCGGCTCGTTAAACTTGTTAGTTGGCCGTATAATTTGATAGAGTCACACTGATCGATAATAATTTATCAATCCCGCTCATTTTGATTGCCATGTTGTGGTGGTGTTAAGAAGTCAAATCTGAAATGAAAGATATATTATGAAATTGTAGATTTTTTTCTACAAACGTTTCAGCTTTTTAACGTGGACCGTTAAATGGAAAAAAAACGTAGAGTATTAAAAATTTATCTTGACGATCGTTAAGTTTGTCCCTTTTGTGTGCAGGCAAAAGGTTTTTTGGTTACCTCCCAAGTGAGTAATGGTCGTTTTTTAAATGCCTTCATGTAATTACACTCCTTAATAATTGAAATCTGAGTATTTCTTGCCTGTAACTTGCCAAAGATACATAGAATCAGATTTTATGTTTGCTGCTTTTACAAAAGAATCACAAAATTATTCTGGAACAATACAGGGTATCAGGGACATCGACGCGAAGCCTGTTACCATGGATTCAGTTCATGATTCTGAACCCCCCTGCATTGAAAATTACCATCGTTTATTTAAAAAAATATCTGCTGTTTCATAGAAAAGTACAATACCCACGCAGTCAAAATGTATGGAACAGCTGTTTTTTTGTGAGGTTCAAAATCATGTAGGTACTGAATCCATGGTAACAGGCTTCGCGTCGATGTCCCTGCCACCCTGTATAGTAACTGACCAGAATACTTTTTAACTTGATTTACAACTGGACGTTAGATATGACCCCACCATCTTTGAAATGACTGAATGTCTACGTGCTAACATGTATACTTAGCTTGTATGGCGACACGGAATAGGCGGAGTCATGGCACGGACAGTGTCTACAAGGGTACACTTCTCGAGTGTCAGCAATATCGCTCATGTTCACTGTTGACATCCTCACTTCCAATGTCACAATGCATATAAAACCCCCATTAAACTCTATACTTCAACAGAATGGGCTGCCATCTCCTGAGAACCCATACATATTCAACGGGGACTTCGTGGATCGAGGCAAGAAGGGGTTGGAGGTGTTCCTCCTACTGCTGTCTTGCATGCTGGCCTTCCCAGGAGGAGTGTTCTTGAACCGCGGGAACCATGAAGATCTCATTATGAATTCTAGGTTAGTCACACAAACGCTATGAGCATTGCTCTTTATGCTGAATATGATTACGTGGTTTTTAGGGCAGTTTTTTCTTGGAATAATGATACTTGATGATCGTTCGTCTGATATAATGATGTGTACGATTAGTATGTTAATATAATGTGATTTGTAGGAAGATTCAAAAGTAAACGGTACCTAACGGTTTGAGTAAACGGTATGCCATGACCCGAACCGTTAATTAGAATTGAATTTATTTTCAAAGAAGTCTGATATTTTGGGAAAGTTTTAATCACATACTTACTAAATCATTTGGCATATATGTTTATACATTTATATAATTTACATTTAGAGTCAATTCAGTGTATAATTCGCTAACTTGACTGTCACAACTCTTTTGGAATGGCGAAACTCCTACTTTTCAGCTTGTTATAAATGTTTCAATGAAACTTTGAAGCGCTAAATTTAAATGACATGAAGTTTAAAGGAATATTTATTAAACAAAGGTTTATTTTTAATTTTATTGCTTAACTTGATCTCGAATATTAGATATGTATAAATCCTCTTAAAATGTTGCTTTTGATCGAAATCTTCTGATCGCTGCCAAGCTTAGTAGTAGCCCTAAGCTTTATAGATATTACACATGATAAAGTAAATCTCAACTAATAACACATGTTTTCTGTTTAGGTACGGTTTCATAAAAGAAGTCCAGCAAAAATATCGGGTAAGTAAAGCAACAGTAGTCCCTACACAAACATTCCTAAATAAAACGGTAAAAATATGAGCTTCATTTTATTATATACGGCTATTGGATACAAATCGGTGATCGTAAATCCGATAAAAGGTGAACCGAACCGAAAACTAATTTGGAGTAACGAAAATCCAGATCAGTTATATTTTATCCTTCTGGAATGGATGCTTTGAGCTCTGATTCACTGACAATGGAGACAATAAAAGCTCCTAAATCTACACAATTTGTCAAGGATTGGATATGTTCGACGTTACCATAAAAATATAAAATAACTCTCCACTCCCAATGATTTTCCGATTGTTGAGTAAACGGTTCCTGTCGAGCAAAGATCTAATCGTCGTTCAAGAGGAAGCTAAACAATATTCACGCAAAATACACTGTGAAGAAACACTATAAGCAAAATGCGAGCTCCTTCGCAACTTTGTATTTGTTCTCACGGAATAAGATTTTTACAGCATCCGCAGCACAAAGAGTGTCCTGAACATGTTTGTCTTAGAAATCACGTTTAAGAAGATTTATTCCCTTTGTGTGTGAAGTGTACCTCCGTAGTTATCACCAGTGGCCTTTTATCCGAATACAAAGTTATTATAGTTACACCAGCGGCTGAGCTCGGCTTTGTGTGCAGTTATTACATCATTTCCTCGAGGGTTAAAGCTGTATCTATGATTGTAGTTGCCATAGTAAGTAAAAGCTTTTGTGTCCTTACACACAAATGGATAGAAGCTTTAGGTAAGCTTAAATATATCTATCGTAAACTTAAATATATTATATACTAGCTTTCGCGACCTCATCTAGTTTAAAAAAATATGATTGACGTGTAAAAGTGTTTGTACAGACCTACTTACAGAAATAAAATCATTTATCATTTATGTATATAGTAGGATATTTCATGCCAGTCTATATTAAAAGTTGTCTTTTCCCTTAATCAAAGCTTTAAACAATTTATTAAAATGTCTAAAGCAGTAATACATTTTATGAAAAGTTTTTGATATAAGGCTTCAAAGAGGCGCGTCCTTAAATTGACTGTATAGAGAAAATATGGTCAAGCAAATGTAGGATGCATTTTTTATACGAGGCATGTTGAAATAGTCAGCTTGTCGTGTCGCGAATCCGAGCGCTGCAAAGCGTCGGAAAATTTCGGAATTTAAATAAAAGTTACAACCCGGGGAAAGCTATGCTAAAGCATTTTTTGAGCATACATTCTTGGCTGCAACAGTCGTTTGGCGTGAAGCTTTAATTATACGAAAATGCGAACTGTGTCAACTATGTTATGGACTGAATTTCTGGAACTACGTAGGTGCTGTTTCAAAAGTATCTGTCGAATATGTAAGCAAATGGATTAGAAAACGTATTTCCCTAATTCCTAGTACCCCTAATTCCTTTGATTTGATTATTACTTAAAACCGAAATTTTAATTTTATATCACTAGATGTTTTCAATTTGACAATCGAGGTTAATTTTATAACCTCAAGTCTCGTCAGTGATTTTTTAATTACAATTTTTCAATGTTATTCAAATAGTAATATTTGGAAAAGGTCGTCAGTTATAAGGTTGAAACCTTGTAAATACAGATGAATATGTTACTTATTCTCTTTGGTGAATCATTTGAAGTAAACAGGGTTTGTTTATTTAGCTACTTTCATCAGATACTTTTGGAGAAAACTATAAATTACCTGGGTGCAATAAGGAAAGTTAAGGATAACACGTGGATTCCTGCAGTTTCCATCTTCGCTGGCTTGTAAAATATACTGGGTTTATGTATAATTTATTGGCAGTGTATAAAGTGCCACCAGTGGCACTCTATCCCTATCGGATAAAGTGCCACTACAGGCACCCTAGTAACACCGCCTCGGCCCGGCCAAAGTGCCGCAAGCATTGAATTGTCATTGTCACTGTCACTAAGTCACGTCACTTGGTATTTTGTTTGATTGTCGAGGTTAAATCGCTGTAAAACACCACATTCCCAAAACATTACATTCTCTTGTGCCTAAATGGACCCTGGCACTTCGCCGGCCGCTACCGCGGCACCGCTCGCTACGCTCGCTCGGCTCGTGCGTTGTGTGGTCACAGTTCTAACCTAACCTAAATAACAAGTGACAGTGACAATGCAACGCTCACGGCACCCTAGCCGGGCCGAGGCAGTGACACTAGTGTGCCACAAGAAACTCGCGGCACTCTATACACTTCGTAATTTATTTTTGTTTTACACCAGCACAACGCAGAGCGGTTACTGAAGCTGATTGAAGGCGTGTACCGCTGGCTCCCTCTGGGCACGATCATCAACAACCGCGTGTTTGTGGTCCACGGTGGCATATCAGACACGACAGATCTCGACATGATACGAAGTCTCGAACGAGATAAGGTATGACTTATATCCTTTTGAAATGAAATTTGACATTTAACTAAACCTTTTTTACAGTCCATTCAACCGATTTTGACTTCTATTGCGCTGGTGGCATGACAAATGGCAGCTGCAGTAAGCAGTTGGTATTGTAAACACTTTTTTGCTTTTAATGCCATCCTTATGCCTACGGTATAGAAGTCAAAATCGGTTGAACGGACTGTAAAAAAGTTTTGTTTAAATGTCTATTCTTATTTCAAATGAAGTATAGTTTTTGTGTTAGAGCTAATTTAACGACTTTCAATACCTAGCCTATTTTTGTGATATACGACAAATTATTTGGTATTGAATGCATTGCAGATTGATAGTATAAATACTGGAACACTTACTCATTATAACTGTTCTGTGAATTTGTGTCTGGAAATAGTACATATTGCTAGAAATAAAAACTTATAAGTGGAGCATCACTTTAAAAAACTTTCAAACATGTTAGCCTTTTACAAACTTTTTTCTAAGTTTGAAAACTCGCAATAAGCAAAATTGTGAATGTTTGTAACTTGTTTTCAGTACGTGTCTCTACTCCGGCCTCCGGTGACCGAGGGCTCGGCGGCGGGTGGCGAAGCTATAGACAAAGTGGAGTGGAAACAGGTTAGTCGTTAGTAATCAATCATTCACGATTCAATCTATAGGTTATCGATCGTTTCATTGCCGGCTTCTTGGCATCACGAGTTTTTATCTACCGACGACGACGCATCAAGTCGTTGCCAATTTCTTTGATCTATGAATGTGATGAATGAAGCACAGCGTATAGAATATTTGAATGCCTAATATACATGATCATTACCATATTCAATGCGATCAATAACGTTTTCATAAACAATGTTCTATTCAGAAACAATTTCTGTTGAATGAATTGTTCAGGTTAATTCGTGCACCTGGCTCGGAGACCGCCTGAACATTTTCCAGCTGAGCGTCTATTCTACGTCGCGAACTGATCCAACATTCAGCAACTAATCAAAACTTTTGCTTTCAACTATCTTTAGAACGTCGAATCACGTTCTATTCGGGATTATGAGTTATTGTAATCTATATGTACTTCACCCTCTTGTTGTGATAGGTACCTACCTGCTTCATTCAGAATTCACAATGTTAGGTATAAAAAAGCTCTGCCCTGACGAGCCTGAAAAAGCGGTACTCATCAAATTATAAATGGTTCCGTTTCACATTTAGTGAGGGAAAGGGTGAAGGTCGTTCTTTTAGGTGTTGAGAACGGAATGAGGTTCTATTCAAGAATTTTCTTCGTGTAATTAATATTTTATTAGTAAAGTAAATAAGTTTTATTTCTGGATGTGTCAATTCCCCTACACACTTTTGTTCACCCTAACGTTTCGTGTTGTAATTATGAATCGGTCGGAACACGGAGTCAATGGGCTTCGCTTTATTGCATATCATGTTATTATCGATTTTTCGGAAAAGTTGTTTGGTACCAACGTGTACGTAATTGAAAGGGTACGTATAAATTGACCAATTAGTAAACACAAGCCTAAGTGTTTCAACCATTACATTTTATAGGTTTACTATTACTTATGACCTATAATTGATAAACAAATCCACTATAGTCCGCGCGCGACTAGTTGCCCGCTCATCTCATCACAAATCAGCTCGCTATTGCAATCTCATGTGCGTTTTGTCTAAACTAGCCGGAACTTTCACTTCGCGACGGCAACACGCGTTGAAAGTACCGGCTAGTTTGCTATGCTATTGCAATAGTTCCGCGCGCACTATATTAAAAGTTGGTAAGACGTGATATCCGTAGTTTAGCGTTGTAGCCAAATAATATAATTATGGCCACTGTGTTGCTGACTCTTGCGTCGTCGTGTTCATGTAACATGATTGTGTCTGTGAAATAATTGTAACTTCTATGATATTCAGGCTGCATTCAATCGAAAAGCTATTTAAAAAATGTCCATTATTCATTGGTTGAACACGTTTTGGCAAATCAATTGGATCAGTTCCGCCAGATAATGTAACATTTGTTAGTGTCCAAAGAGCGAAATGTTTGAAAGATACGCTGAACATTCTGCACATATTATTATCATTCTATTAGTTTATTATTGGCGATTGCTCGCGTGTTACTTACTATAATAGCAACATTATGTTGTAGATTGATTTTCACAATTTTTATGTCGAGTTTATCTCATACTTGAAATATTTATACAGAAATTATTCATGCACATGTAGTAGGGTTATTAAGATTGGCCTGGTAGTAAAATGGCCTAATTCTGGCTTTGTCGGTCTACCACACCGTAAAATTTTACATAAATATAACATAACATTACATCTGGACTTTATTCCGAGGTTTTGCAGGGTTCTATTCAGACGCTGCGCAGTTAAATGTTTTTTTATTAGGGTTAATTTTTGGTTTTATCGTCGACCGCACACGAGGATAATGTTCGTTTATCTCGTATAAAGCTCGTTGAGTGGCTTTGTCTCCCTTATTAGGTATATCAATGATCTTATCTTATTTCTTTCGCTTGAAAGCAATTTCAGCCGCCACCATCCTTGTCGTAATACAATTTGCCCGGGTCGGACCCCCGCGGATTGTCGCGAGATAAACTTGGGTACGTTGCGCGACCGCTTTATGAAGTTCAGTCCCAAAAGGATGGTTCGTCTTACAATTCGTTGCCAGCTCCACACATTTTAAACGAACCAACATTTACGTTACTCTTGTAATATATTTTGCATGAGATTTTGTTCAAACGTAAACTAACAAACAGTGAATACGTGGAGACGACAATATAACAAGATACAATGAATTAGCATTTCCCGACTGGCTTTCACAATGTTCTGCACTCCAACTGGGACTGTCAGAGCAATGAATATCTAAGAATGACACACACAGATTTTGTAACAACCCTGTATTTAATAATACCTATGTTTCTTTTATCCTGGGTTACTTAGAAAGAATTGAATATGTCAAGCTGTTTTCGGTACTTACTGTTGTAGTATATCGCATTGCGAACAGCAGTAAAAGTCGAAAAGCAAATATAACTGAAATTGATTTCCATCTTGCCAATTACTGAACAAGACGGAATAATTTGATTTGAAACTTGTCTAGTCTTTCAGTTTTAATAATAACAAATGGCATAATATCTTTAAGTAAATCATTATAACTGTAGAATATAAAGTACGGTTCCAATGTTGTTGAAAGCTTTCCTCTGATTTATTTACGAAAATATTTATATTTGTTTCGAAAGGAAAATTCAATTAATAAGATAAAATACTTTATTATTCTAATTCACATAAGAGAATTGTGGTTGGAACTGAATTTATTGAGGTGAAAACAAAGATGAAACTGCAGAAAAGGAGCTTTGTGTTCGGATGAATATACCTATGCTAAAGTAATCCCCTTAATGCCTTAAACTTTATAGTCTCAACTCGACGGGTTTGCTTGGAGGTAAACACTGCAGTGCTGCATTAGATTGAGCGATCGGTGTATTGTGTGCATGAACTATAAATAAACACTGACAGGTGGCTTTTGACTGCGATTCTCAACATTAAAACTCGTATAGCGTAGACTCATAATTTGCTCTTATATTACTTATATTTTTTTGATTAGTAGTTTGATTAACTTATACAAGCAATGACATTACCTACTAATCTGTTCTGTGTTACCTACCAATTAAATTAAATCGATTCCTTTTTTGGATATACTTATTGCAGTTCTGGATGTTTTTAGCTCATCATTGAGCTTTAAATTACTGCATGAATTAAATTAAGAGCAGTGGTGGCCCAGTGGTAACGGCCCCGACTTACAAGTTATATCACAAGCAGGCGCTTTACTTTGTGTAAATAATTTCATCACCACTGCTCTCAAAACGGTGAAACAAACATCGTGAGGAAACCGGCATGTCTTAGAACCAAAAATTCGAAGACATGTGACATCTACCAAGCCTTACTGGGCCAGCGTGGTGGGACACAGGCCTCCTCTCTGTGAGAGGAGGCCTGTGTCCCAGCAGTGGGAACATTAATAGGCTGATGATGATGATGAATTAAATTGAAACGTGTAATTTTCTGATTGAATCGTAATAAATACTTAGTTCTGTTCAATAATTACAGATGAGATCAATTATTAACGATATTATCGTTCCAACGGGTAATTATTTCCATTTTCTCGTATATTTTACTACGATAGTTGAATAAAGGAAACATATCTACTGTTTCCTTTTTATTTTCCTTCGTACGATACGATGCATTTTATTCGGTACAGTGGCGTCAAGTGATAGATACGATCGTTTCGATTTAAAGCGCAGTAAATGAAATGGAAAGCAATAAAGTAATAAAGCACAGAGTCGTTTGATGACGTCTTATCACACATTGGGGTGCATTCGAATAGCTTTCACGAGTGATATATAAATGTGTACTTATACGTTTATTGCCGACTGGCTCTTATTTTTCCAGGGCGTGTGCCGAAACACATGTATATTTCGTGCCGAAACAAAATGTTTTAAAAGTGTTTGATCATACTCGTACTTTGTTTATTCATTTAGAAATCCGATGTTGTCGGCTCTTGAGAAACTTTTTACAGTAAATAATGCTGCTCTATTTAGCTCAACTTAACTACATCACACTACTCGAGCAATTTTTTTTATTATCCGCACCTAATATGGAATTAGCGACTAATTGGAACGTTCCAAGTAAAGCTAGAGGTGTGCACAACTCTACGAATAGACCAATTATCACTTCCATGTAAATGCAATGCGTGTTTGTAGGTTACCGTTAATTAATATATTAACTGCGTTTTCCAAGTAATACAATTATTTTTGTACGTTTCTAAGAACAGCTCCATCTTTACAATTGATTTGTCGGGTGTCATTGTATTATTTGCTTTTCGTTTTCAATCAAAATAATGGGCAAAGTTTTTTCATAATAGGAGTTTTTTTTGTTGAAATAGTTTTGTTATACTTTGCGGTTGATTTTCATTTTATACCATTACCTTAATAAAATGGCGCAGACACCTTTTACTCGTAAAGGTAAAATATATTAGTACCTACCTACTTTTCAGCCAGTGAAAAATTTTGCTTTCACTTTGCCAATATTCTCGTTCATTACGTCACCGAATGGAATTTTATTATAAAAGTCTCTACCTACTTACTTTTTTTTAAATTAAAAAAGCTGGAAGGAATTTATATTTTTCTATGCTTTGTCTGGTTTCCCCAACCCTTACAGGCTTGCAGAGCACTTCTTAAAGTCGTTTATATGGTTTTCTTTGCAAATGCTTTCAATAGAATTTTAAGAAGGGGAAATGTACGTACCTAAATAAAACGTTTATTAACTTTGTATTTTCTTTTTAATTAATTGACTATGAAACAAAAAAATCTTAAAAGGTTTGAGGATAACAGAAACAAAAGTATTTGCGTTTAAGTTTTGTAAAATGAGTTATTGACGAGAAGTACTAGAATGAGCAATGTCGTTTAAAGCTGATATCAGACCAGCGCGATTTGTTGCGCGACGAGACACGAACAATACAAAACTTCACGGTATAACAATAACCGGTGTCGCGTCTTGCGACAAATCGCGCTGGTCTGAAAACAGCTTAAAAGAATCTTCATTAGGTATTGGTTCATACGCAAGCATTTATCTTACCTACCACTACAGCTTCAGAGCTTTCATAAACTCCTCCACACATAAAGACGTGCTGGATTTTAAAATCTACGATATAATTTCCGGGAACGACTAACATAAAACGTGCAGAAGGCAGGATCATTAAACGACAGCAAGTCATTAAACTTCTACATGATCCAGATTTAAACAATCAGAGCGATGCATACCTTGGTACCTTAGGGTTAAATTGGGTTTCCCCTAGTTTCCCAGCCTACGCTCTAGGTATTTAGGTCACCAGTTTGGAATTGATTAAAGTCTGTAGTTGATAAAATAACCGTAACAAGGGGGCGGCGGCCTACCTCCGCACTTTGTCAGCGTTATAGAGGTGTAAACCCTTTCAATTTAGAGGGCGCCGATAAACGGTATACCTAATACTATTTCCTTTAGTTACGAGAACGCCTTTGTTCAAGAAAACCAAGAAAATTGAACGCGTTCGAACTATAAAATATTCACGTGTTTCGAGTCGAGCTGGAATATTTTATCGATTCCCACGGAGCATTTATCTTCGTTTCGTTAATGGTCGTCACGAATTTCAATAGTGCGATAATATTGTCTTCAATAGTTCATAGGTCGTTCAATAAATCATTACTGAAGACGGTGACAATTTATTTAAAAAAACATCTTTTAGACAGCCAAGCAAAAAAATCTTAGCAGATTCTTATAATAGCACCGATAATTCAATAGATACTTCGTTTGTACCGGTAAGCACTTGTAATACTTCTAAACTATAATAAATGTCAGGACTTTGAAGCGACATCCACGACCTTTGTGTTTGTTTCAGTGTTTCTTCGCAAAGGTCGCATTTCATAAGTAGGTAGACGAACTCTCTTACTAAACATACTTTAGCGAAGAAATATCTATATCCCTAGTGATTTGATCTTTCGTAATTTCCTAATTTCATGTTGATAAAGAATAATCTTTTTATTAGTCTATCATTTTAAGTCTTGTTTGGTATTGAAAAAAAATCCTTCGCTTTTTATGATATCAAATTTCTCAATAAAAACACTCTTTAGTATAAAAGTAGAAATAACTTCTACATAATATTATATTTTTAGTGGCAATGAAAACTCAAAAGTTTATTAAGGTTGTAAAGTAAATATTATGGTGTGAATGTTTATTAAACATGTGGGAAAATTATGTTTAACGAGTTTACTCATAAACTATATTTTCTTTCATGTTGTATAATTATTTTTATGTTTGTATAAATACCTGTTTAATTAAATGCGTAAATGTTATTTTTAAGTAGGCACTACCACTGGCCCACAAAGATACATCTTAAATGTTACCGACCTAAACGAATTTGTCATCGTTATAAATTCAATTTCCAATTTCCCTAAAATGTTTTCCGTAAGTACCTGATTGAATCACATTGAAGATGAATATTTTGAATAATAAATATTTTGAAAGATTTATTTCGTAAAATACCTACAACGTTGAACCACGGATACTAAAAATGTAGCCTTGAGCGGGTACAAAAGGTCTTTTCAACTAGTTTTCACATTCATACATAATTAATTTATCTGTCGTTTGCTCGACTTTAAATTCTTTTTACTTTATACAGTAATTTTATTCTAGGTGCATCGTCTTCACATATAATTATATAAATAATGTACCTATACAAAATATTGCGGTGGAGTTTCTTGCCCATTCTTCTCCATACGAAAACTACCTTTTGGAAGGGGCGGTAGAATCAATACTTTATTTTGTAAATTTTGACGTTCAAAAGTGCCTTCAAGGGCCTATTTGAAATAAATGATTTGACTTTGACTTTGACTTTGAATACACAATAATGAATTGCTGCCGAGGTTTATTTCGCTATAAAGAGTCAATCAAAAAGGTAGGATTTATTTATATAGACGCCAATTTTATATGATAAAGAGGTTGCCGTTTTGTTCACATGTACAAATATCAGCTAGGTCTACAGCATCATCAAATATTTATAGTGCAAAAATAAAATATATTGACAGCTAGGTAATAGAGTTTTAAACCTAATGGGCAATTATAGACTTCATAGAAATACAATTAGACTTAATGTCGGCGCATCACATATGCATTACGTAGCATTGCTACATTAGGTAGCATTACACCTATGTTATACAGTCCACTAAATCTTTTATTATAAAGTCCCGATTGAGCCCATTCACTTAATTTACTCCATTAGTGAAATAAATATGTTCGTCGAGGCAAGTAAAACTGCGGTCAAAGCTAGTTAATTTAAAAATGTATTTGAGTCGAGGGACATTGATTGTCATTCATTCATACAATCAATCCGACGTCGCGTCGGGTCGGTGACAGGACGGCGGTTATCCGCCCCATGTATTCACTTTATGATGGTTAGTAAAACTATTAACTAGAGGGCTTCCAATGAAGGTTTTAGAGTTAATTAACTATAGACTATAGAGGCTTCATAGAAAACATTAGGGCTAAGTTAATAACTTCAACGAAAATGTGTTTAAATATTATTTAAGCCTACTATTATTCATACCGAGAGATTAATAAAAGGTTGGGGTCACAACCACAACCTAACATCACACTTCAAATTTAAAGCATTTATTTAAATTAAACCATTCACAGGCACTTTTGAATTGTCAAAGAGTCGGTCAGTTAGTCAGGAAGTTGAAGCTAGTTGCCCATTCCAAAATGTCCTCCAATGCCTCATCATCACAACCTAATCATAACAACTATTATCATTCGTTCATTTCGTAGTTGACAGGTCGACAGGTTATTAATTTATCTCTTAGCTTCATTATTATTAATGAATATCAGTCACAC
This sequence comes from Conistra vaccinii, assembly GCA_948150665.1. Lineage (NCBI taxonomy): Eukaryota > Metazoa > Arthropoda > Insecta > Lepidoptera > Noctuidae > Conistra > Conistra vaccinii. The sequence goes on along the minus strand of OX411324.1, from coordinate 13,256,538 downwards.
CCACAACTCATAAGGAATAAAGTTAAATTTGTAAATGACGATGGTTCCACATTTTTGCAGTGCGATCATCTAAACTGTGGATCAAGACTTTTGCTAGCCAAATGGATCATGATGATAGACGTGCAATAAATCACTCTTATCCCCTAATTAATACCTAATTGCGGTTTCATAGAAATAAATCAAATCGGGCTGAATACACTCCACCGAATAATAAATTGATTCGCCTAATCGCAAAACACGTGAATGAAACTGTGGTCGAAGTTGGTTAATTAATACTTAAACCTTTATTCGATCTGACACGAACGGCATTGATTGTCGTTCATTCATTCCCCCGGTCTCAGGTCGATGACCGATTATATTATTTTTCTGTACTCGTAAGTTATATTAATTATTGGGAACTAGCTGCGCCCCGCGGTTTCATCCGCATACATTTCCATCCCATGGGAATATCGGGATAAAAAGTATCCTATGTCTTAAGAGGGTTTACGTCGTACGGCATTTCATACAAACTTTCAAGCCCTTATTTTTCGAAATGACTGAACCGATTTTAATGAAACTTCATACGCATGCAAAAATACAAAGCAAATGCAAGATACAAAGGTCTAAAAACTTAGTTAAGAACATTTTCGAAATGTTTTATTTAAAAGCAGAAAACTGGAAATCTCTGTTTCTATGGAAAAATAAAAATCGCTCTAATTTGGCTGTAACACTATTTATCGAAACTAAGTTTTTAGACCTTTGTATCCTGCAATGCTTATGAAGTTTCATTAAAATCGGTTCAGTCATTTCGAAAAATAAGGACTTGAAAGTTTGTATGAAAAGCCGTACGACGTAAACCCTCTTAATCAACGTCATAATTGTAAACCCATGTGCCAAACATGCAAATCTATTCAGCCGTTTTAGCGTGAAAGTGTAACAAACAATCAAACAAAAAAAAACTCACTTTCGCATTTATAATATTAGTTAGGAAGTTAGGAACGGATGTGGATGGGACGGTCCATCCGCATGACATCACCGATTATATAGCTACTAATTACCAATGATCAATTGTCACTTTACCTAAAGAGTCTGTTCTAAAAACCATTGATGATAAAAGTTTGCTCTTATTCAAAAATTTGCTCTTATTTAAAAAAAAAAAACAATAAAATAAAAACGTTACCAAAACAACACCCAAATATAATGGCTGAAGCCAGTTAATTAATTAACCGAAAACTTGTCGTATCTACTCGGCGAAGGACATTGATTGTCGTTCATTCAATCCGCCAGCGACAGCCTGACACTCATTTACACCACATTGATTATCGGGACACCGCAATGCTATTTAACGATCGATACAATAAAATGTATGTGAGTGAGTTTGATTGAAAGCGAATGCTTGTAGCTCGCGCGCTTTTTTGGTTTGAGTGATTTATTTTGTATATATTTGAGACGTTCTATTTATATTTTTTTTTTGTTTTGTATTTGGAAATTAAAGATTTCAGGAATTTATATCTACATCATTTATATCTATTAGTAACTAGACATGCAGGTTAATTACTTTCTATTTAACCTTATTGTACCTACCCAAACATTGCATTGACCAAAGGTACAAGAACAATGGTTTGCCGAAGTGATTGTTACCTAGTCTACATTAGGCATTTCTTTATTCTTGTAATTTTTCAGGTGTTTGACATCCTCTGGTCAGACCCGCAATGCACTAGCGGCTGTGTGGCGAACGCTCTACGCGGTGCTGGAACATACTTCGGTCCAGACGTGACTGCGAATTTCCTGCAGAAGAACAAGTTGAGCTTCCTCATCAGAAGTCATGAGTGCAAACCTGGTGGATACGAACTACTGCACAATGGAAACGTAAGTCTGCATAATTTCCGTTCATTGTTTTCTTTTCCAAGGTAATAATGACCTCAGCGTTCTCCCAAAATTCGCGGTAAAATAACTTTGAAATAAAAACGAAGCAAAAGGTATTCTCAATTTCATAATAGTCAAATAGTTCAAAAGATTTTTTTATAAGTAATTTATTACGAAAATTGAGTTTATAAACTGTCAAAATTGGTTTCATTATCTCAAAAGAGTTTTCTTTTTAACGTTATTAAGCTCGAGACCATTGGATCATTAAAAACCAATTTGATTTTCCTCAAACTTTTTATAGAATCTGTATCTGTATGGACATTTTAGATAGGAAAACATACGAGTAGATAGTATCTTTTTTGACTGTGAGGGGTTTGTTATTGTAATAAAAATGCTGATCAAGTCGTGATGCTGAGCCCTTGGTTTGCAATGAGTTTTCTTAAAAGTAGGTACCGTACTAAACGAAATTGGCTGAACTCACATTTGCATATTTAAGTACTGGCTTCATTTCATACTTTGCGCCACGACGTTTGGTTATTTCATCAGCAAGTCAGCTCGTTATTCTTGGTTTATAGTAGAATATATCTAGTGTACAGCAGGTTCATCTAGTTTATGTTGCGTGTTTCTTTATGTAACAACATAATCATATTGCGCTAGCTTGCACGTGCAGAAAATTGGAAACCGTAATTGATTTGCTTTAAATATTGATCTGGCTATATTTTTCTAAGTTTGTTTTAACATTTTGCAAAACTAAAAAAAAAAATTGCACAATAAAACAAGTGTTTGCTTCCTGTATGGTGTCATAGTACCTAATAATTACAGTATAATTATGTGTTAACACGTTAATTACTTACAATACTAATTCAATGAAAAGCATCTATCTGGGGACATGTTCTACCTCGCAGTCCAATATTAACTCACCACTATTTCACCATAAGTTCAGGGTCATGAAAACAACATAAAGGCTCGTGCAGACACCGGTAATTGTCCTATCGTGAAGTTTTCTTAGAAGTTGTTTTGTAAGTAGAGTCCCGTCGCGCCGGTCTGCGCGACGCTTTAATAGTATTCCCTTGCGGCAGGTGATAACCATCTTCTCTGCATCGAACTACTACGAGTTAGGGTCCAACAAAGGGGCTTACCTGAAGTTATGTGGGAACTCGTTGGAGAGACAATTCGTCCAGTATACGGCCGCAGTCTCCCGCACCCGACGTCTCACCTTCAGACAGCGAGTAGGCCTGGTCGAATCTTCCGCCATGAGAGAACTACATAACCAGATTATGATGGTCCGAAGATCCTTGGAAGCAACCTTCCGCAGCCTGGATTTGGATCAAAGCGGTATGTTTCCTTTGAACGATCTTGCTGTAAGGGTTCTGCTAATTAATTTAATACCAAATAAAAGAAGTAAGACGATGCGTTATTTGTGAATTCTACTGCTTCATTAAATATTTGAGTTTTCATAAAAAGACTTACTCCGGAACGTATACAAATATTTTCGTAGAACAGATCAGAATTTTTGCCACATAGACATAGGTTATTACAATGGAAAACTGATCCGTGATTGCAAAATGTAGCTATCGTTTGGTGATAAACTTTATTAACTAACACGAATGTTTATAGGCTACATATCGGTCAGTGATTGGTGCCAAGCGATGGAAGAAACCACGCATTTGGGGCTTCCCTGGAGAATGCTAAAGGATAAGCTGGTGCGTACTGACCCTGACACGCGGCGCGTCCGGTACATGGACACCTTTGACCTCACCACCAGCGTAAGTGTCTTTAGTTTACAAGTTCATACAGTGGTTTCATTAGAAATACTTTTCAATGTTGTTTTTAATCTTGATATTACGTTTCTTCATCGCAAAATAAATAGCTATAGTTTAGCAACAGCTGACCGTAAACAAAATAATGTACCTAGTTGAAACAACGTTAAAAACACAGTCTCTTATCCATTCCACATTATGTGCCTGTAATAAGGTAAATAATGCGCAAAAGGCCAAAAATATAAAAAACAAAAAGCTTTATCCATATGTGTAAGATGATATATGTTATTATCGTCTACCAAACAAAGCCATCGGCATATACGAACATGAGTGTCACATTAACAATCGAATGTTACGTTATCGAATTTCCCTTTCAGAAAATTGGCCGTAAAACTGACTCCTCCAATGTTGTCGAAACTCTGTATAAAAATAAAAGCAGTTTGGAAGCAATTTTCAAAATATTGGACAAAGATAATTCAGGTAAACAGTGATTCAAAATTGATTCATTCTGCGAATGTTTGATCAGCTCTAATTAAATTTTTTATTACAGGATTTATTACACTTGAAGAATTCTCAGAAGCCTGTCAGCTAATTGGTAAGTATATGCCAAATCCTATGACGCAGGAGCAACTGGTCGATATTTGTCGTTTAATGGATATCAACAAAGATGGACTGGTGGATCTGAATGAGTTTCTGGAGAGTTTCCGTCTCGCTGAAAGGAGTTTGCAGTACGACGAGAACGAGCTAACCGTGATACAAGCCACCTGACAGGAACTAGACCGCCGCCCGAGCAGGACGGCGGTCGATAAAGATGAGACAGGTGTTCAAATAGAGATCCTTAAAGTGGAAGTTGATGATAAAAGTAAAACTGTTAAGAGTAATAAGAATGGACAAGCGCACCTGATGGGTGAGAGTTTGGGCACGGCGCAGCACCTGGACGACATCGAGTTGATCGACTGCGAGGAGGCGCCGCGCCGCAGCCGGCCTGGCCTGCTCGAGAGCGATATCTAAAACTTTCATGGTACATTACACACCGCCTGCCGGAGTCTTACGGGCTTATTGGAATTTACATGTCATGTTCCACAGCGACATTTCGCCACTCCTTTTCTAGCTGTGCTGTATTTTCATTAATATTTGTGTATAGATTTGTTTTTATTTACGTCTAATGTTTGATGTATATTCGATTATATTTGGAAAGTATGACTAAACTCTTTATAGGTTATCTGATTAGTATAATTTGTGATGTTGATCATGTTAGTTACAATTGATATTATCGACCTAAGTTATTCTAGTATTTATTTTGAAAGTGTTACCAAATCTATTATGGGAAAACTTTGTATTTGTTAAATGTCGAAAAACTAAATTTATAAATTGGTGCCAATATAACCAAAGTGTTTTGTACTTGAACCGAACTGATTGGGAATAAAATTACACGAACAAAAATTATATTTAAGTGCATTATGAAAGTTTCATGATGCGATCAATTAACGAATGGGAACAATGATACCGATGACTCTACAACTTTTTATTGGTGTTTTCGCTGTAGCCACAATTACTGATTATTATCTTATAATACGTAGTGTAGTAACGTGCTATTTTCTAATTATCGCCTGCATCAATTTTAGATTGGAATACATTTGATCTTATAAAAATAAAGTTCCTTATTGTAATAAATTTTCTTCTTATATAGGGCTATGATTAGATATTATTATATCTATATTTTGTTATTCAAATTGCAATTAATAAAATAATCTGTCTTAGCGTGTTTCTAGTCATTAGTAGAGCGATTTCGTATACATATCTTTATACTCAATTATTAAGCATTCCAATCTTTACCAGAAACGACGCATTACATGATTGAATATCTAATGTAGGTACTATACGTTACGTAGTCGAAGTGTATCTGTTCGCAGCATTAGCCTGATGAGTCTCGTGATCTTCACCGGTCTGCGATAGGCAGGCCTCGTATTTACTAATCGAATGTAAACTTTATATTATAATCACTATATATTTTATTACGTATTATAACTCGTGACGTTGACTTATAGAAATATATAAAAGCTCCAAATTAAAGGTGCCTACTGACTCGTAACATTTTTGATTTATATTCCGTGACAGCGGGATATGTTTCCAGCGATGCTATTTTCATAGCTGTGTCAGCAGTCAGTTATTATTATAATGTTAACTTCGTGCTCCCAATTTCATCAAATAAACAAGTCAGTATGCGCTTTAATGAAACTTTAAGAAATAAGAATAAGTATATCGCTATTGGAATTTACGAACTTCTAAAAACTTATTTTATATCTTATAATAAATAAAAAATGTTATTTACGAAAATATTATAGCTAATATTCTGTATTTTTAATAATTGTCCATTAAATTGTGATATTGCAATCGGTTGTTTAATTTGTAAATTCATCTACATCTTTTCATAAGTTTAGACTGCATTGCAGTATTCAATGCATGCCTGCAATGGAACTACGAATTCACTTACATATTATTGTACTATCAGCTGTTGATAAATTGCGCAAAATCATGTAGGCAACAATATAGTTCCTTAAAGTTTTACTACAGCTTCAATATTAATGATGAAATATTAGGTCGGTTGTAAAAATATATAGATACATTTCCAAATACAATTTTGATAATATAATCTAACGATTATTAAAATCCCTTTGCAGTATCCCTCAAATAAATTACCTTATATTTCTACGAGGGTGCACGCTATATCGTCTTCAAGAGGTTCCCGGGAGCTCGTATTAATATTACATCCCACACAGCCTCTAAAATAATATTGGAATACGCATCTCCGTATCGGAAAATCTAATTTTCTTCACACTTGCTGAGATATTACGTTCCAAATAACAACTCAAAGATAAGATCAGTAGGAGTATAGGGTTTGACAGAAATGCATAGATGTAAACCGAGATGAAAATCCCTCAAAACAATGGAAGGGAAATTGTTCTGTCTGTTGCGAAAATGTATGCGGAATGGTTCTCTTTTGTGGGTTAGGTTAGTAGAGAATATAGTGCCTACCAGTACTTACCTTTATTTTAATTTACCGACTGAACAAGATAATCAACAAAATTGGCAATAAGTAAAACGTAACTTGTTAAGTTAGAATTTCTTGTAGGTGTGATAAATCAGCTTAAATGTTGAGCCAGTTGCAAAAAAAAATCATTGTCCACATAATAGGCGTTTTTTCGAACTGTAATTTTCATTCAAATTGTTGCCTACTCGGAAAGTTGATAAGATTACATTGGAACGATATTCGAATATGAAATTAATCTATACTTATCTATACTACTTTTAATTAATTTTAATATATAAAGCTGAAGAGTTTGTTTGTTTGTTTGCTTGAACGCGCTAATCTTAGGAACTACTAGTCCGATTTGAATTTTTTTTCAGTATTAGATAGCCCATTTATCGAGGAAGGCTATAAGCTATATCGTCACGCTAAGACCAATAGGAGCGGAGCACCAATGAAGAATGTTTCAAAACCGGGGGATTTTTTAGTGTTGGCCCAAAGTAACTATACCACGCGGACGAAGTCGCGGGCAGAAGCTAGTAAATTTATAATACTACGACAAGATATTAGATCCTCCTTTTTTAAGAATAAAAGATGAGAATAGGAGCAGCATTCTGAAAACTAGTTCATATCACCAAAATATTGCTACGGCAATGCGGCAGCCGATCGTAAGCATGAATACCTATTGAAAATAACAAAACATTTCTTCCTTTATTGTAGCAGTATGTGCAGCCACTGCTCATTTAATAAAAGAAAGGAAAAAATACAGTAACATCTCTGAAAAGGGATGATGCCTGGGTCAAAAAAAAGTAATTCTATTTAGTCCGTCAGCGTCAGTCAGATAATAAAAAAATATTAGACTCGTATTTCATGTCATATTAATAAAAAAATACTTTGATAAAACGCAATTGAAGTTCGCAGTGGGGGTCGCTACGTCACACACAAGTATGCATAAAATCTACGTACTCGTGACGTCATTGCACATTTCATCTCAATGTATTGCCGTAATCTTTTGATAAAGTAAAATTAGAAAAAAATACGTGTACGTAATTTTTGTCATAATCTACATTCCGGATAATAAAATTTTTTTTAGTCATCATCCCTATTGAAGATAAGATTATTCTTTGTTTTCCTCACTTAAAAAAGGAATGGAAGATCGAGCTTTATAACGAGCGCTAAACTAGCACTCGGATGATAAGCTGAGAAGAGAGATAGGATGAAACAGAATAATAACATTTTGTAGGACAATTAGTTCCCGTCGATGATTTGATTGTTGTGAGTGAAAGGATAAATTTTTAAGAGGTTTCGTACCATCGTACGATATTTAACACTATATATTTCTTTAACTCGTTCCTTGTATGTGCACTCTCATTCATTTTCAACTATTTTTTACACAGTTGTTACACACTATGTGAAAATTACGAGTGTTTACCTATAAGGCTGCCTGTCCACTGGAGTGGAGAGGAGAAAAGAGGAGCGGAGATGTGCCAATATTAACCAATAGAATCTTGACTTAGGATCACTGATCTAAACTCAGGGGCGGAGTCAAGATTCTATTGGTTAATATTGACACATCTCCGCTCCTCTTTTCTCCTCTCCGCTCCAGTGGACAGGCAGCCTTACAGTTAAAAAGATACAGCCCTGTGTCAGACGGATGGACAGACGCACAGCGGAGCTTTAGTAATTGGGTCCCGTTGACACCCTTCAGGGAAAGAACCCTAAAAATGAACCGTACTCTTCATTTCATACTAATAAGGGGTGTGTGAGGTCCGCGACAGGTCAGGAAAGCCATCAACGGAAACACCCGAGCTATGAATTAAGAATCACACGCCAATAATAGCCATTTCTAATAATTACTTTTCACTGTGAATTTTCGAAGACAAATTATATTGCGCCCACGGTTAAATATATCATTAGGCATTTACTGGACGGCCAAGCTATAAAGAGGATTACGTCTGCCTGTCAGTAAAACGTGGGGCTATATTTATTTATATAAAACCAATAGCTCAAGTAATACTTTGTAAGCTTACGCAGAAGGGTACGCTACAATTATACGTGACTAGCCATTAAATAGATACTTATTTTCTTCATTGCAATAAACTCTTGATGAAGTACTTAGCTTTTTACGTATACAAAGCACATTTGGGTCTTTATACGAGGATATATGGATAATGATGGGAGTCTACATATCCCTACAATAAATCACATAATATTCTGGAGTAAGAACTTCACTGTTATTGAGAAGCCATTGTTCACTCTTGTTGCTCAAACTCATTGTTCTAAATATATCTAAAATTCTCTAGAGAGTATCTAAAACAGCAACGGTAAAAATCACGTCGGATGGATATTGTGTTATCCTATGGTGTCCAAATTGAATAAGAGTTATTGCACTTTGTCTTTGTAACCTGTATCAAGTGTTTACTTTCCTTCTTGCCATACCTAACCCTAAACTCAATAAAAATCTTCTATTCTTACGTTGCCACTGGCATTTATACGTAAAGAGTCTTGGAACAGGATCTCTTATTCCTCCGTCAACCGAATAACTTTACATCATATTTTACTGTCATTGGTGGTACGTTCAAAATCCACGCCATGCCTACTCAATCCCTACCCTATCCATTCTCGTCACACCACACAATGCCACACATCCCACTTATCATTTTAAGCTCAGTTATGCTTACGATTCATCCCTATTGTGGCCCAGCATTCCGATTTTAGACGGTAGGTTGAGCTCTACAAACTAAAGTAATTAAAATACAACACTCTCTAAATGGTGACACAGTTAGTACTTACACTACATTTTGAATAATATTATGGTGCTTAACTATATCTCGATTTAGAGCCAAGTTAAGTCCTCAAGCGTGGTCACAGGTGTCCGCCGTCTAAATCGACCATAAGGTGTCGTGCTTAACTTGCTAAAGTACAGCAAATAAATTATAGCAGTTCAGTTATAGTCAACGAATCTAGGTTAGTTTTCTGTAATCATCATCTGTGCCTAGCCTTTCTCAACTATGTTGGGGTCGGCGCTTCCAGTTTAACAGGGCGTAGCTGAATCAAGGGGAAATGTGAATCTGGTACTTAGAGTTTCTGTAATCAACATTTGTGCCTAGCGTTTTTGGAACTATGTTGGGGTCGGCCTCCAGTCTAACTGGATGCATCTGAATACCACAGCGAAATCTACTACTTAGGGTTTCTGTAATCATCATCATCTGCCCACCCTTTTTCTAATATTTTGGGGTCGGGTTCCAGTCTAACAGGATGCATCTGGATACCACAGCGAAAGGCTAATCTACTACTTAGGTTTCTGTAATCATCATCTACCTAACCTTTTTCTGATATGTTGGGGTCGGGTTCCAGTCAAACAGGATGCAGTTGAATAGCACAGCGACAGGCAAACCTTCTATAATCTGGATTGCAATTGCAAATATCTTTCTCAGCGATTCTAATAATAGCTTTACATAAAGCTATTATTATCGCTACGTCAATTTCGTCAATAAAGTTTCACAGACACAGATAACAAATGTACGAGATAATGTAACTATTATGATAGATGTGCTCTGATTACTTCAACCTAAAGTACCTACGTCACGGATGTCACGTCGCGACCACATGACGCAGTTTCACACTATTGTTAAACTCTACAAAAACTACAAAGTGGTAAATTCACTGAGGTCGGTTTATGATCTCTTCATTGTCGCGACTCGCAGCTTCCAAGCATATAGTTGGCATACGTAGAAGAGTTTCATCAGCAGATTTATTGGCCGTGGATACCCGTCAAGAACTTTTATGAGTTCGGTCTCTGTAGCCTGTGCATGTACATTGAAGAGAGTAGGTTGGTAAACTTATGGGCTTTTGGATTATTTAATATAGTCCTGCAGAGCCACAGAGTAGGTATAGTACTACCGCACTATAGAGCTTAGTGACGTCCATTCACCCTATTTCCGTTCTTGACCTTTTTTTCGTACACCCACATTTCTCCAATTACAGTAAAGGCCGCCCACGAAAACTGTGTTTAAAATTTTAATACAGGGCGAGCTTATTGTCATGCACCACACTATCCCAAGCCACGAGCTGCCTTAAAAAATTCGACGAACAAACCTAATAATGCTCTGTTGGACCTCTGAAAACAAATTCAGGACAGCGAGGTGGTATTATTATTTCTCTGTCTGAATAAACAACGTAGTTATTAATGTATGTTCTTTATTTATGTGTTTGAAAGTATACAAATGGTCAATAATGAGTTTTTTTTAAGTTGACCATTATACCATACATACTAAAAAACTTACCTTACTTAAAATGTGTATAAAGATGCTGAAATTATCTTCTTTTTAGGGTTCCGTACCTCAAAATGAAAAAACGGAACTATTATAGGATCACTCGTGTGTCTGTCTGGCTGGCAGGCTGGCTGGCTGGCTGTCTGTCCGTCTGTCACAACTAGTTTGCTTCGAATCTACTGGACCAATTTAGTTGAAATTTCGTACATATATCAATTTCTGTGACCCAAACACGGACGTGTAACAAGAATAAATGAATTTTGAACATGGGGTCCCTTTTTAGGGGCAAATTGAAAAATAAAACAATAAAGTTTCGTAAACTGTATTTAAATGTGACCTATCAAATGAAAGGGCTTGGTAGTAAGGATCGCAATTTTTGTTAATAATTAATTTTGAAGATATTTAAGAAAATAGATGGAAAGTTACCACTCCTACCACTTTATCTCCGAAACTACTGAACCTAAAATTAAAAAAAAAAACAACGTAGACTACAGCAAAACCTATAAAAGTCTATGGTCTTACATGCAGAATGCAGTACCTAACATGGTAAATCTCCCATTATTGCGTGTACAAACTTACATTTGGAGGAGGAGCTCATGGCTAATTAATATCAGCAGCACGGGTCCATCTATAAAGTACGCTTGTCGGGGTTGGTTCGTGAATGGGTGACCATCTTTACATATCCTCCTTATCTCGGAAAGCACGTTAAGTCACGGCTGTCATTCGTGGATCTTTGACAGTCGTTACCGGTCGTCAAAAGCACAAAAGCCTAACAACTAGTCTTACCAAGGGGTTTCGGTATTACCCATTTACTGGGTTGTGGAGGTCAGATAGGCAGTCACTCCATGTAAAATACTGGTATTCAGCTGCATCCGGTTAGACTGGAAGTCGACTCCAACATAGTCGGGAAAAGACTAGGCAGATATAGATAAACATACATTTGCAGTTGAAATGGGAGAACATGTTTTTCACCTACAATGTTGTGTTTGTCTTTGGTATAAATTCATCCCAATTACGGAACCCTACATTGTGCGTGGTCCGACACGCACTTGGCCGGTTCTTTTTCATGCTTTCACAGTATCTTGTGACTTGAATAAATCAATGGTGTAGCAATAGCCTAGTAACCTACATAACACAATTAATAAGACCCTAATTTAAGAAGGCCCTCATTAGTTTGGTTTCTCAATCTACCCTTGCCTTACAATGTCGTAAATAAAAAGGGAAAGGCTTTACGTGTTTATTTATTGCTTACATCGTAACCTATTTCCTGTCTTCTTCCTAGCGGGTTTTGCTGGAGTGATAGTGTCAATTTGCTCCCCAAAATAAAAATAAATAAATAGATATACATTTTTATTGTAAAAATACAAAGGTATAAAAAAATACTTTACTGAATGTGAGTTCCAAAAACTGTCCACTCAAAAAAAGACAAACAAAAAAGTCTTTTTATATTACGTAGTGATGTGAGGAGTTTAAATGGTAGACACTTTTATAACTAATTTATCGCAATCGTCTGTAAAAAAGTATTTAAGCTTGTTGGAAAGGGGCTATGGTGAAGGCAAACTATGTATACTTATAATGAACCGATGCTAACACGCCAGTTAACCCCATCTATCAAATATAATACAGCAAGAGTTTCAAAGAGGTCATGAGACATCTGTCGAACAAAAATAAGTCTAGAACGCTAGCTGAGTATTCGATCGAACTGCCATCTATTGCATGAAATACAAAATGCTCTGAATCCACTTTGACTAACGTGAAAACAGCTTACACGTTTAATAATAGATGGCGCTGCATGTAGTTGCGGCTCTGTAGTTTGTTCTCGATGGGGAGTTGGGGAGATGGCGCTAGTAGGGTTTGCAACATGTTAAGTGCGTCGTCCGTCACCCTTTTTTATCTTTGCTAACACACTGCTGCATGTCTAATTGAACATGATTGATGGTATAAAGATACGCCGATGTAAGCATCTTTTTTGATCTGTCCAAAGCTTTTGATTGCGTCGGTCACAATATGCTATGGATTATGAAGACAATTATTATAATGAGATTCATAGATGATAGGTAAGTATTATTTAAGCTCTACAACTAGCGAAACATAGGTAGACATTGCATTTCATTTTCAAGTTTAAAGGCAGGTATAATGGTTATGCCACAAGGCTCAATACTGAGCTCTTTTATTTTTTTTATTTTTTTTACAACCTTTTGGAACAGAAAACACACTTTGCATATCGTAGGTATTAGAAGTTCTAGAAATATAGGTTTGCTTGTGAGTTAGTAAATTATTAAGGTTGCTCTCTCAGCTTGATTGGTATAATATATATATTATACTGCGCCACAACTATTTAAAAGGTTGTCATGTTTTTCCAAATTCAAGTTTTTTATTGGCAAAGGTTTTCTAATCTACAACCCAACTATTACGCAAACGAACAAAAGCGGAACCAATAAGCTCCTAACCTAGACATAAATTATCTATTAAGTAAATTACAGTCGAAAACCGTTTACTTAAACGGCTATTCTGAGACATAATTACCTGCTAAATATTTAGACCCATCTTTAGTGGTCAACCACTTATTACGCTACCCTATATTCGCGCCAATCCCCAAAAAAATATTATCTAAACTGGACAAAGATTCTAGGTAGGTGCTTACTGAATGCTTCTCGTGGAATAATAGTTTGTAGTTATTAGGATAATTTATAGCCGTTTAATATCCAACAAACTCGCAGAGATTTGATTATCGATGTAGTATTTTTTTTCGTCGGACACCGCAGATCGCGTGTCGCGTGCTCCGACGTTTTTTTCGGTTTGTGTTTCGGGGGTGTAACGCACAAAAAATATTATAACTGGCCAGCGACTACCGGAATATAATTTTTGACAATTTTATAAATTATACAGGCGTATCGCTTAATAATGGGTAGCTACGGGCATGTTTTTATTGTTCCTAAGACAGTCAGTAGCATTTGGGTTCTTATTATGATAGAACGAATATTGTTCTAATAGGTTAAAAATATAATATATAAAGGTATAGATGCAGTTAATTGTATTTTTTTTAAGTTTCATATCCACTACCCCACTAGTAGTGGATATGAAACTTTAAAAAAATACAATTAACTGCATCTACGAAAACCGATGATATACCATTGAGTTACTTACCATCTAACATGAGTAGTGTTTATTCCAATATGCACAAATAATTAATATCTAATGTTATAAATTGACGTATATTCATATGGGTTCATTTCACTTATGACTTTATTTTCATCTTTCATTCCAATACAGAGTGTCATAATATCGGCGGATCGGCGCGGGCGCAGCATTGCGGCGAGGAAATTGCGCGGTCGCGCGCGCCTTTGCTCCACCGCGAAATTTGAGCCCCGGCGCAGCAGCCTGCACTTTACAAACACTACATGACGTCATGATTCTGTATTGCTAACGTTACATGCGCTTCGAGTGTCAGAAAATTAGTGTTTTAAACGGTATGTACGAATCTTTTTTCGTATGCTTCTTTCAAGTCCCTTAAGCCTTATAGGAATTATATTTGCAAGCAAACGCTGGTGAATGGTTGTTCTATGTAATATATTCTTATGATCTTGGGTTAGTTTTCTTGACATTTTACGTGACTGGCTTTATAAGTTCATTGGACAAGAGGGCTTAGGATTTCAGCTGCTTGAATTAAAAAAAGCTGAAGATCAAGCTTATCAAACACGCTTTCCATTTCTTGTTATCAAATGGGACAAGTAGATACCTTAGAAATATCCAGAAGAAACTATAGCTACCTGCATATAAGACTTTGATCCAATTTTCTCACAATCAAAACAGTTGGAATTCGTATGCCGTGATCACGTTACGAGTCGCCGGCGCGCCCAGTAGCGATGCCTGCCTGAGCCGAGCATTTTTTGTCTCATCTCTGACAGATCGAATTAAAATAAATGCTCCGATAAAGCGTCCTATAATATCATCCTGTATTTGGTTACGTGGACGAGTGACGTGCAGTGGGAACATACGAACGCCGTAGGTGGGACCAGAGACTATTTTTAAAGTTGCTCTATGTTTTTTTATGATTAAGATTGAGAGTACCTATATCAAAAACGTTTAATCGTTTTGATTGTTCGGATTGCATTGTATTATTCACGGGTAATTGCTACTGCTATGATGACAACTGGATGTTCCAAACAATTTCCACCTTTCCCAACATTTTTGGACCACTTTATGCTGGCGCGGTTGTATGAGTTATGAACCAGACAGTCTTGTGAATGTTCATGATAATAAGTAGGAGAGACAACCGTTCACCAGATTCAATACCTATGTAATCTAGCGATTGGTCCTCAGGTACAAGAACCTAGTAGCGCAAACTCGCCAATTTATACCCTTAGAGTTTGTCGCCAATGCTGTAATTGAAAATAATAAAATTATTGTTTCACACCTTATTATTAAGTTTATTAGGGGCTTACTGGCCAAATAGTTTCTGCAGAATCTTGTAAATACTGCAGAAACTATTTAATTCCCATTCCCAGTGGAAAGTCCACTGACGATGCACGATTATTGCGTTGTAAAGCAAAACTTCCGTGCAAGAAACGTAAAAAAATACATAAAGGCACAGGAAAAACTAGAAAGTAGTTCACACTAACATAATTATATTAAATGCTCCACCGATAAAGTGTTACAACAACGTGTAAACAAAATTTCAACCAACAGGTACATTAGATAACAACAGTCAACAACAAACTCAGTCAGGCGTAAACGCTACTGAATTCAACGGAAAAAGGTTTGCCTTTTTTTCTGGCAGACCGTTACAAATTGCCAGATGGTCTATTTTCTTGTTTCAACACATCCATAATAATTATGGTCGACACGTATGATATATGCTTCAACGAGAATTGGGAATTCAGTAGCAAAGCACCGAGAAAAGTAAACACTTAGCTGTGTTGTGGAGAACGCCATGATTGTATTGTTTGACGTGCTATGTGTATATTTCTATTGTGTGATTCGATTTATGTGTTTGCAATTTTTCAGGGTAAGGACAATACGGAAAATGCGTATTCAGAGTTTGAGCTGGTGTCTGTTTGAAAACTTTATGTGTTGACCAACATTTTCTCATAGGATAGTACAAAACATAAGAGAGCGTTTAATTCGAAATAAACTATTCTCAAAAAAAATAGAAATGTATTTTGCTTTTGCCGATATTATCCGAACTACTTTAGAAAGAGTTTCTTGTAGTGTCACTGCTCATCATCAGAATCCGAAATAAATAAAAAAGTTACAAACTTCTCTTCAAAAGTTCATCGTACAATATGAACATCTACATGCCCAAAAATTGAAAATACTAAAACAAAAGCAATTTCATCTTAATCGTACGAAATACTTGAGCGGAGGCAGAGCGATATCCACCTTATCGAGTTACCTAGGCTACTGGGCATCTCTGAGCAGGCGAGGCGAAATGATCTAACCATAACCTTCAACAAAACAAACAAGCTTTTATTAATTCAACCCTAAAGTTTAATATCAAATGAGGGCATGGGGTGGACTTGAAACAAAGAACGAATACACAATAATAGTCGCTTCGGTGATTTTATGGAAACGTGATATCGTGTTGGCCTCTTACAAAAAGAATAAAGCGAAACTCGAACGAAATTGTTTTAATCGTCGGAAGCCACTCCTTATTACTTAGTAATTATATTAAAACGATTATGCAATGTATTGTATTATTTAATCATGTAGTTACTTTACAAAAAGTATGGAGGTTTAACAAAAAATTAAATCTACAAATTAGTTTTTTACTGAATGGTTAAACGCATCATGTGTTATTGCCATACGGAGGTGGGTACAAAAAACATGATTGCCCAAACAATGCATTGTCCATGGTTCGTTGTAACGAGTTTATTCATCTCGATCGTGACCGTTGACGTAAAAATAATGACGTGATGCGATGGGACACCGTACGATTTGTTTGAACTAACTTGCGCATGAAATATCGGTCGGAGTCAGCTACCGATGGTTCGCTGGCTTACCTACCGCCGCCGCCGCCGCCGCGGCCACAGAAAAAAACTCATAGCTCTGTCTTAAGGCATCCGAATTCCTTTGAAGCAAATACGTGTGTGTAATCGCACGTAACAATTTATTTAATTCAGCGCAAGTTAAAACGCTGAGCGAGAAACAAAAAGTCGATTTAGTAGTTCGACATGGTTATTCTTTCGTTCTGATTTGTGGTAGTGAGTTTCTTTGTTTATTCATCGAGCGCAAAGTTTAGCATTTGCGTCGGCGGCGCCTACCTACCTGAGGTTTCCGTGAAGCTCGGATCGCGTGTCGAACACAACGGTGAACATTCACGAAGTGGACTTTTAATGGAGCCTGATAACCTGACCAACGTTACGTATTTCGTTCCTTACCTACTGCAAAATCATAGCCTCACTGGAATCCTTTTAAAAATTGGTTCTGATTAAAGACCGAAACATACTATGAACGTTTTAAAAAAGCACAGCTTGCAGGGTGTTTTAAACTTTCTTTTAAATTTCAAAGCACATGACAAACGACACATCGGAAATAACAGGTGACGATGAAACAAAGCCCTAATAGATTTGCAAAGTTGACATCAAAAGGGTGAAAAGCGTAAGGTATCTTTTTACGAAGTTTCGGAAACCACAATAAAACCGCATGCCTTTTAAACGGTGTCGCGTGGCTGTTACTAAAAACTTTTACCAAATTTTGCTCCGCCATTCAAAGGATTTTGGCACATGGCTTGCCTGCTTAATAGCCTGGAAAAATACCTTCATAAATTTATGGCTAACGAATTAATTTAAGGTGGTTGTGGAGTTATTTTCTTCCTAATTATTTGTAGGGTGTTTTATTGTATCAATAAACAGATCTTAACAAACGCAAGGGGTTTATCTAACACTGGTCAAGAGACAAAACATCTATAAATTAACCTGTTTATTTATAATGGCAGTAAAATTGTCGTTTTTAACCGATAATGAGGTCTCATTAACTGTTTTTGAGGACTTTTATAATGTAACAGTGAACTAGTTTACAAGTTTTCGTTACCACATGGCGTTTTATGAGGATTAAGTTAAAGTAATTGGAAGCCTCATACTATGGGGACGGTGAAATGTATATCTCAGTCCAAGCTACACTTTTAGCTCACCAAAGTTGCCCGAAAAAGTTAGGATCACTGCCTTAATCTTCCTGCCGTCTACCTGCCTCAGGACTTCTTCAGGTTGTCTCTGGGTACTTTTTAACCCACAGAAGGTGTTACCTAACAGCAAAAGCAACAAAAATCACACAGTGTGTATTGTCATTATCGTCGTACTTTATCTTATTGCGCATCTAAAAGTCTGTAGCAACATCCTCTATGCATATCTCTGCAACATTTGTGATATTTCCCATGGTCACAATTGGGAGTTGCTCTCATTTATTATTAAAATACAGTCAGTTTTTGTTGCATATCAAATATTATATCCACATAAATATTCGGTTTCTCCGTTCACGATGAATTGAATAGTAGGAGAAAAAAACTTGATATAAGTTAAATCATGTCGCAGGCACGTATTAAGAGCTACATTATTGCTACAAACCTGAATCAGTGGGTGAGCAAGCGATGCATCAATTGAGCGCCGCAAGGGGCCGCCACCGTCCCGTCACTCAGAGGCCTTCAGAACGCACAATGTTTACCACGCCGAATATCGATGTCCATACGTTTCTTTATACAAAATCATCGACTGTCGACATTTTTAATGTATGTAATATTTTATTATAAGCTCTTTTGAATATAAACTTTCTTACATTCGAAATACGAATTCTCATAATCATTATGTCGACCGTATCATTTCAGCCGATCCTCCAGCATTTTGTGGAGATGCGGAAAGTTGTGATAATTTATTAAATTAAATTGAATCGATAATGACACGTTTTGCATTACATTATGGAGCACATCTCTCGAAATGTTAAGGCGATATAATAAAGGTATGGTCAGTGATGCAGTTCGGAGAAGCTACGGCGCGGACGTCGCATTCCCGCGCTCCTTCACGGCGCATGCGCGAAACGCCGCCGACACAACTCGATCGTAGATAAAAACCACTTATGACATGAACCATGCCTTTATTCCAACAAATTGATTTCGAACATAGAAGTCATATCGACGATTCCGATCTCTGTAGCGTTGTGTGCGTTGGAACAAACGCAATATTATTATCGTTTATGAATTGACACGTTACTTCAAAATGCACCTCACTGTGAGCAAATGATTGATCGCACGGTTTTATATGATTATTATTATACGTAACCGGTACACCAAATTGCCGAAAATTTGTATGTATTTAATTTATAGGTACAGTCACAGAAGAAATTCGTAATAATTTCTAACAGAACACGTTCAATTATTATGGTATCCGAGCCCGTGATCAAGATAACCGATTATTAATCGTCTCTAATTACTGCTGGTGTTAGTTCGACCTTTATCTGGACACCATTTACCTATGGTTAACAAAAAAACTTAACAAAAAGTGTAAAGAAAGGTTGATTTGTACCGCGATGTGTTCCGCCGGTGACCGCTTCACCTGTTCATTGTTTGGCTGGCGGCTGTTAAACAAAAGGGTTCAAATATCACAGTTTTTGGGATATAATCGCCGTGAATGCAATAAATCTTATCGTAATAACTGCACTTGCGAAGGCTTAGATTATCGCTGTAATGTATGGGCGAGGAATTTATTACTGGATGTGTGATTTATTGGAAGGATATCCTTGTTTTAGTTAACATGTGGACGGGTACGTATTAGCACATTGATGGGTTTAATTGGTGGCCCGTGTTTGGTTAAAAAAGAGTATAGAGTAAATTGACGAAAGAAAAAATATCAAAAAATATATAGATATATTTTCACGATGTCAACCAAAAGATTAACAAGGTTTAGGCATAATTTTCAGTTTAAAACTCTTATTTACGTACCTATATAGCTATCCTATGAGCTTTTGATGTTTTAATTAACACATGTATGACTTATTTATGACTATTTTCAATTTTTTTTTTAGACATAAGATGCCATCTCTGGCATCACATATTAGCTCCTGAAAAGTTACTGCTGGGGAGCTTGTTGCGCCACTTCTTCTGGGAAGAAGAAAAGCTAAAGCACTAGAAAGTGGTGAAGGGTGGGCGTTTTGGGGGACTGTCTTATGTAATTTTGACGTTCGAAAAGTGCTGACTCTCAGCCTAGTTTGAATCATTTATTCAAACTAATACTGTTGAATTTTACTGCAAAAAAGATGCCACACCACACATTATGTCCCCAAAAATGATCGATCGGGTCAGAATAATTACCAAAGATTGACAATCTCAATACATTCTCCCATATTAACCTCATCTTCCTCGTTCACTAATCTGAGTACGTAGTGATGGACTGTACGTCGTACGTGTCGCATAGTGATGTGCCACGCGGCCTCGCGTCCCGCACAGCGGATGCAAACGTCGGAGCTGGGAGTCGCGCGCATAAATCCCGGGATCGCCGCCGGCGCGGGATTCGGGAGCCATCAATCATTATGGAGGAGTAACGTCGCTGGGGGTTCGGTAGAGCGCTTTGTGAAACAGATCAAACTGCGGTTAAACGTCTTGTTTAAACGTCGGCTTGATGCATGTTTTGGAGGGTTTTTTTGGTAGACGTTTCGATAGAGACCCAAATATGTATATAATCACTATCAAAATATTAGGAACAGCTTTTAGGTTTTTATGAGCGTATTCTATTCACGATAATTTTTCAGGTTTTTTAGGTCTGTTATATTTTTTGACAGTAAGCTCTTGATGCAGGTTCAGTGTTTCATAATAAGCGGTCAGCAATTAATATTTATCTAATACAACTATCGATCATGGTTCCAGCCCCAGTTCAGCACATAACAATACTGAAATGATTACCAACTGCAATGAATTCTTCATTAGACCTTCAGCTGTCATTAACGAGACACAATAGAATTAAAATTGTTATGCCCACCTGATGTCCACTGTAACGGTCAAGCGGTGATATTGCAAACTTGCCAATTACCGCGTTGCCTCTGTACATAAACTACTCTGTGCACTCTAACGACTCGTTATTAAAAGGTAAGCGGTGGTTAAGGACGTCAGACACAATGTTTGATACATGATAACTAGAGGCGAAGTCACATTAAATCGCGTTGCTCGCACTAACCGGGCAATTCACTTAATTTCACTTATACGCTTATTGGCGTAATGCCGCCTTATTAAGGATTATAAACATCATTCAATTCTCGTGGTGGTTGTGATAAATGGTCGATATGCAAATGGGGGGATAAGTAGCTGGATCGAATAAAGCATCCGCGTCTGAGGCTAACAATTTGCTTGGAACCTACGGGAGTTTTATGGATTTTTAAGTTAAGGTATTGGTAGCTTGTTTTTTTTGTACAGACACTTTGTCTGTTATTGGATGTTAGTGCAGGAATCAAACGAATAGCTGTGTCGATGTTGTAAAGGTGATTTAAGTAAGTGATATACGGGTGTTTAATGTTAATTTGACCTGAATTTGCAATTGATAGTACCTATTGCTTTAAAATTTGTATAAAGCTCAAGATGAATGTAAAGATCACATAATAAAACACCTGAAGCTTGCAATGAAAACGTAGTTCTTTAAAGTTTTCAGTGTCTTCAAATATAGCAAAAGACTTCTCCTAATCTTCATTAAGTAACTCGTCTCGAACCCCATGTATCGGAATAGTCGTTTTGCCTTCCAAATAAAGTGCTTATCAGTCATTTGTGAAGAACAAAAGTCAGCGCCAAGGTGCAAGTCATTACGGTCAAACGAATTACAGTAAAGAGTGCGATTTGTAAGCTTGAGACCAACAAAGGAACATTTCTCGCGCGATTTTGATTGATCTCAGGATAATACTCACCCACAGGATATAAACTAGGATCCTACTCCTTCAAACAAAATTGTTTTCTAAAACAGGCGACCCAAAGTTGAATTTTGCTTGAAGCTGGGTTCGGTAATTAATTACTATTGTTTGAGAGATTCTGTTCTTTATTAGCATGTGCATAAGGTTTTGTTTTAGATAATGGATTAGCAGGTGAGGCTGGATGGGTGCGAAATCATCACTCGAATGAAACGTTAGCCGCGAGCTGGCGATTAGGGGGTTTTGCGTTTTCTTATATAGACCTAGGAATCCAGTAAATTGTTACAGGGTTTTTAGGATTATACTTTTTCTCCAAGTATCAGAATTGGACGCCATATTTCGGGTATTAGCTAGGAAAATAAAACTGATTGAGACAACTTAGTAAGAAAAACGGGAGTTTTGCGTGACAGTGGAAAATAATTTTAAATATCTAATTTTGTCATTCAGAAATAGCATATTGAAAACTTTTAAAATATTTGCCAGTCAATTACTGATTCCTTGTATTCGTTGAGTGTATATACATTTCATAGTTTCAGGAATTATTCAATAAACATTGATCTGTTCTCATTGATTCTGATTTAAATGTCACATGGAACGTCTACCACTTCTATGGTCCACTTATTTCGAAGGGCCCATAGCCGTGAAGTCCACCTGATGGTGTCTAATGTGTTTGTTATTTTGTCCTACAGGCACTTATTAGAGGCTCTTTGGCGGCGAGTTTATCACCCGCGGCAGCCCTAACTCGCTCTCATTGTGGTTTATTATCCTCTGAACATTTTGAACCTAATAAGGATTATCAAGGCGCTGTGCAGTTCCGATAGCATTAGGTATACTTTTTGCGAATAGGAGGCGTTTTCACAAATACGAAAAATGATATGCGATTCGAGTTATTCCGGGGCAGAGATTTTTCTCAGTTCGGAACACCAAAAGATGTAGCTGGGCCGCTGTAGTTTGTGGTTGGTAGTGGTTATGGTACAAAAAGTCATCGATTTTATAAGTTCGGTTGATGAATCGGCAAAAATCAATATGATAATACTACTTAACACGTTCAGACCGGCACCTCATGAGTAGGTATTTGGTATCCTACGGGACAAATCTTCAAACTATAGTACAACAAATTATAGTAGGATAGTAAAGTATAGTAGGATTGAGCATAAACATACACACTCCATAACCTTTGAAGTATATCGATAATTTAAACAACCACACCTTTTACATAATATCTCAATGTCCAGCCTCCAATATTTAACCCAGATAAGAAGTTCACGTAGTGTTTGACTAGGCTACATCTAAGCTAGTTGTATTACCCGCTCAGAAATTGTAGCAATGGTTGGGTAACCCCAGCATTACGGGCGCGGTAACAGATCACCGGTTGACTTTTGAACTCGATGAGTGAGCCTTCAACACAGCCTTTAGTGTTGGCTGTTGTCGACAAATAGTTGACGATCTTGCACGATTAAAATACTGAAATAGGGTGTTCAGCACCCTGTGCATAAAAATACATATAATACCCGCGAGATTTCGCGTTCTTGCTTGCATAACTTTTTAATTAGTCGAGATTTTTTATTAATATTCTTTATTCCACCTCTTTAGGTCATGAGCTATGCGAATTTCAAATAATATTTGGCCTAGGTCTTAAGGGGGGGTGTGAAAATTGATTCGCTGTTTCAATGTATAGTAGATACTTAGTCGCAGGCCACACATAAATGGCGTCGGGCGAGGACATGGCGCGGGCGGCTTCCTGTTCTATTCAAATTTTATACCAAGTGCATAGAAATAAAGCGCAATTTAGGATACACGGAATGTCGTGGCTCGGGCGTGGATATGTCGCATTCCGTGTATCTATTGCGCTTTATTTCTATGCACTTGGTATAAAATTTGAATGGAACAGAAAGCCGCCCGCGCCTGACGCCATTTATGTGTGGCTTGAACCTTAGAAATCACGTGACTAGGCTAAGGTACCTAGAATCTCCATATTAATACATATATAAACCTACGAATACAGTAAAAATATTATGGTCATTTTTGCGTTTAGTTCCGTCCAATGAAGTATTGTCTTCAACGAACCTTGCCGTATTGAATAACTTAACAAATACTCCCCCCTTAAATACGCTTAAATTTGTTAGTCAGTCGATATGTAGCAAGGGAAAGACCGAAAGAACGGGTGGTCTTTCACGACCAAACTTACAATAAGTATCAACAAACATTACTTAAAATTACCTCAGCATAACTTAGCAAAAGAAAATTAACGCGGCAGGCAACCCACTAGTCAAATTGAGGTTCCGTTGTCACCTCCAAAAGGCAAAAACTAGGACAGTAATCAGCAGGCCATCAGTAAGCCGTCAATTTATACTCTCAGGCGATGCATGGAAGTGACCAAAGTAATGTAATCGGCGAAACTATTGAGGTCATGCTTCTGATGAAAATAAAAGTTGTTTGTATTAATACAGCATAGGACGCTCAAATTAAATGATATCTGTGTGTGTTGTACAATGTGCGGTGTTGTATTAAAAGTAGTCTGAGAGGTAATGTACGTAAATAGTGGTTAAGTTTTCTGGTATCAGTCATTTTCCTGCAGGTTATATCTTGCCTATTCGGTATTGATTCTTACTGATTTTGAATGATTTAGGTCTTACGTCACGCATCTTCATGAATCACACATATTTTGTCATA
This sequence comes from Conistra vaccinii, assembly GCA_948150665.1. Classification (NCBI taxonomy): domain Eukaryota; kingdom Metazoa; phylum Arthropoda; class Insecta; order Lepidoptera; family Noctuidae; genus Conistra; species Conistra vaccinii. Next base: position 13,232,083 of record OX411324.1, on the reverse strand, counting down.
AACCAGATGTCGATATAGCCTGAAAGTATCGACAACTCTTAGGGCCGTGTTATCGGTAATCGATACGATTAATAAAGTTGTGAAGCGATCGGCACTAGATGGCGGTGGTGGGGCCGGTCGCGATCACCTCTATTATCCTGTCGATACCGCAACTCGTGCGCACGAACATCGCTGAATTACACCTCTATTTACTGTCAAACTTAATTCCTCGCTCGTGTCGTTGGCTTTCATTGCCGCTTTTGATATTTTTCTTCGTTATTATCATGTTTCTCAGTAACGGCTTAATGTTCTCTCGTGAATCTAATAGTGAGAACTCTAAATAAATGTGGGAATAACGTCTCAATTAGGTACTAAATTTTCTGAATTGTTGAAGCCCAAAAATGCCCAAATTACCTAGCAGAAGATGAAAGGTTGGGTCGATATTGAATACTAACCAAACTTTGTAAAAAGGGTACCTACTATAAAATTTATAATTATTTAGAAAACATAAAATCTTGAGATTGAGCTGCTCGTTCTGCTAAGCCTTTTGATAGAACTATAAAACTTGACAGCAAAATTATATCATTATTGATTTATTACGAAAATTTTGCATAATAATTATTTTTATGTAACATTGACATTGATGAATATTATATACAAAATTACATGAATATTTACTTTATAAATTAATATATTACTTTAATTATTGTGAATTTAAAAAAAAAGAAAAAATGTGAACCACATAGTCCTAAGCATGTGGTTCACATTTTTTCTTTCTTTCTCAGTTAGTTTTAATGATGATCTGGCAGTTTGAGTACTTTATTCGGCCTACCCAAATGTCCTTTCTTTGGTATTGCTCGTCAAGTCGTTGAGCTCCTTAAGTTCTGAGTTGTGCTACACGATTACTGACAAATGCTTGCACTAACTGGGCAGGTCCACTCAAATTTCTGTGGTTCTTTCCTCAAAACATCCTTTCAGACACTAATCTTAGTAGATTAGGTCTGTATCTAAAAAGACCAGCTATCTAATTACGCAACACATTTTCGAAACGATTCCGATTAATTTGTTTCATTTTGACAGTTCAACAACATTCATAGCGTTATTTACATTGCTGAGCAGAATTTATTTTCGTACTTTTGAAGCAATGGATTAGAAATCTGTTTCAAAACGATTCAGATTCTGATTGATGGTGTATTACGTAATTAGGGTACTGATCTTAAATGACCCTTGAGTTAGTAAGGGGTAGTCAGAGACGAAATGTCGACTCCATCTAGTAATTTAATTTTTAATGTGACCTGTAAAAGTGATTCCGATATCCTATGTACAGAGTAGGTAAACGATTTCATTTAATTTCTAATCCAAAAATGTTATTGGTCTAGTGAATTATTGATGCATGGCTATAATATTGTAGAAATATTTAACAAAAAATAAATACTTGTCGATTATTTACGCCTTTTACAATATAAACCTTCTCAAAATAGACTAAGAAATATCACTGGCAGTTAACAAATCAATATGAATAGTTAAGTAATAGATCTTGTTAGTACTTCGCAGATAAAGTTAGAGTATAGTAAAGTGCGAGTGATTAGTTAGGTGTTATAATTTAGGATTAGCGTCAGTGAGACGGTTTGTATCGACCGCTTGTTAGCTTCACTTGTTATTGCGCGCGCGCTCATCTACGGACACATTATGATGGAGATAGTGTGGAAGAAACTTTGAAATAATTCGCTGTTTTACTGCTAAGGAAAATGGTGATATGTACATAGTTTGTCTTTAGTAACGAATATAAAGTTTAGTGTTGCTGTAGTTTATTAATTTCAACTTTAGCTACTAATTGAAATTGATGATAAGAGCCAAGTGTAGCTAATATTTCCGTCAAAGGAATTCAATCAGTTTTCACAATATTAAGCGCTCGTTCAGACACGGCGGGAACCGCGCGATTATAGAATCGCATGGAAATCGCGCGGGTCTTATTTATATGAGTTAGTTAGTAATCGTTCAGACATAACCGCGTGGTTAATCAAGCCGCGCGGTTACCGCAACCCAACCGCCAGAAAATAGAATCGCGCTGCTCCCGCGCGTTTCTATTACTATGGAGTCTTTACTTCGCGTTCAGTTGCGTTGCGGATACCGCGCGGTGAGCACGTCACTGTTCGTGAGTTCGCCATGGATCGTTTAGACACTGAACTATTTATTGATGAGGTGGAGAAGAGACCTGCAATATGGGACATTCAGTGTGATGATTACTCAAATAAAATTATCAAGAACCGAGCTTGGCAAGAGTTGGTGGAGATATTTGGAAATTGCGAAGACACGGTGGAAAAAAAGAATATTTTAAGTAAGTAGGTTTATTCACCAAAAAATAATTGACAGAATTATGTTATAATTATTGTTATGAAGCGTATATTATACTCTCCGTATACTTTAGGTACTTAAATAAATATAAACAAACTTCGGCTGCTTTATGCAGACATTTCGAGCATTTTTCAAATGAAGGTCACACAACGGTATTACCATATTTCGTTTGTTTACATTTAGTTATGTACCTAAACATTACAAGTACGGTATGTTAGTTGCAGCTATATCTTTGTGTCTTGCCATGGAACACGCTCATCATTCACAAAGTAATGAGCGAATTTATCTCTGATATTCAAAGATGACGGTGTCCCTCTTCCCGCATGCAAGGTATTGAGATTAGTCATGGGTGCATTATATAAAGTATCTTTAAATTTTAGACCATCTCTAGTCCGCACATAGTTATGTAGAACACAAGAAGCTTTTATTATATCTTCGGCAAAATCTATGTTTACATTTATAGGCCTATGAAAGATGCGCCATTTGTTCGCCAAAATACCAAAAGTGCACTCAATATTACGTCGGGCTCTCGATAACCTATAGTTAAAAATCCTTTTTTCATATGGTAAACATTTGCCTGAATATTGCATTAAATTTTCTGCTAAGCCGAAGGCTTCATCTCCAACTATAACATAAGGCATTGGTGTTAGGTCTACATTAGATATTGGTTTAGGTGTTGGTATGTTTAATGATTTTTCTGTCAGGCGTTTATAAAAAACCGAATTTTTAAATATAGCAGAATCACTGCTTTTGCCATAAGCCCCAATATCAACATAAGTAAAGCAATAGTTGGCGTCGCAAAGTGCTAAGAGCACTATGGAAAAGTAATGTTTATAGTTATGATACAAAGAACCCGAATCAACAGGCTTTATAACTCGGATATGCTTGCCGTCTATAGCACCAATGCAATTTGGAAAATTTGCATATCTCTCAAAGTCTCGTGCTATTGTCTTCCAGATATCTTCAGTCGCTTCGGGCATGACTATGTTTACCAACTTATTCCACAATGATTTACATACTTCGCGGACAATTCCAGTAATCGTCGATTTTCCTAGGCGATAATTGTAGCTTAGTTCTCCAAATGAACAACCCGTACCAAGATATCTGAAACAAGAATATTATTAATAATGTTATTATTTTTAGGTACACAACTCCAAAAAAAACGGAAAAACATACGAGATTGCTACAATAAAGAATACAAAAAAGAAAAAACAACTCCTTCTGGTTCAGGTGCTCGTAAAGGAGCCCGATATATGTATTTTTCAAGATTATCTTTCCTGCAGAATAGTGTAAGTAATAAAGACACTACAACTAATATTGAAGAACAGAATGAAAGGCAAAGTGAGGAGACAAGTGAACTAAACGCCAATGCAACCGAAGCCACTGAAATACGTCCCCCTAAACGTAAGAAAACACAAGTGCCAGAAGAAAAAATAGCGGTTTTAATAGAAAAAAGTATCGAGTCACGAAAACATTTTCAGAATGAACTTCAAGAAAATAGTATTACCAAGCAAGATGACGACAAACTCTTTTGTTTGTCGTTATATAAAGAACTCAGAAAAGTACCAGAAAATAGGCGTTTAGCAACCAAAATTGAACTACTTCAAGTGATACAAAAAGGACAAAGCTTACCACCCCCTCTTCGCTACAATACTCAGCAGATCACACCTACGTATTGGCAAGGACAACAGTATACAAGCCCGCAAGGATATTTTACTACATCTGGATCATCTCCTCCTGTTCCGGCACCGTCACCGTCACCATCGCAATTTAGTTCTGGCTCTCAGTCCTCTAAAGTTATAGAAAATATTTATGCTGATTTTGAAGAACAATAAATAAATCTTACCTTAAAGTTATTACGAGTTTCTCTTCCGGTGACACGCTTGGCCTCAAATGCGTTTCAGAGCATGAAATATCTTGCCTGATCAGTTCAATTAGTTCATCAAAAGATTTTATTGACATTCTCAAATAGTCAAAAAATTTGTTATCATACATTCTTAATTTGGGATATAATGTTACGAACTGACCATGTACTAGTCGGTCACGTAATATTGGATGCACCCAATACCGCCTTTTTCTTTTCTTTTTTTTAAGGAGCAACCACAGTAAACACACTTCTTCGTCGACCTCCATTTTGAAACTGACGCTAACCCGCACGAAATCGCATACTAACCGCGCGTGTCTGAATAGCATCACAATTTTGCGGTTTGAAACCGCGCGATTCGTAAACGCACGATTCCCGCATGTCTGAACGCACGCTTAAGTCTTCTGATTGTCTTCATTATAATAATTAGTAGTAACAAATCAATTATGTTCCTAAGCTTTTATTTATTTATTTTATTATTTTACGTACACACAGTAAAATACATACAGATACGACAGTCATAATTATAATAATAATAATAATAACCCCACCGCCGTATCTCTACGTTGCCGTCGTGGTGGGGCTTGCGCGCTCCAAACTCTAGGTCTGTGCCGGTAGAGTTTACTTTACCGGAACGGGTCTAGAATGAGGAGCCAGACCAAGAGAGATACAGAAAACCGCAGGGCAGCATGTGGCGAGCTGTTGGGCAGTAGCGACCCCACGGACCCTATCTCCCGGGAGAAATCTTGTTCCTCATCTCTGGCTTGCCTTTATTGGCCGGCTGGAGTGAACACTGACGAGGAACAGAGCTCCCACCTCATTCTTGCCTTAATTGGCCGGCTTGAGTGGAGATTCGCAAGAGCAAATGTGCTCGGAGGAAGGAAGTATTCCAGTAAGATGCTGGTAGGGATCTTGACCGTACTTCCGGGATTGTCCTGATAGCCGTGGAATACCGCTCCACTCCTCATAAGCACCTCAGGACATGTTGCCCCCTTGTCGCTACGACACTTTGTGCAAGCGACCGTTTTCGGGGGCCCATTATTGAGTGTGCAAGTCACCCCCTGCCATTTTATCCGTGTATATATAAAACATTGATCAGGCAGGGGCCATAGTCCTTCCATAGTTCCAGGTCACCAGCCAACTTTAGCCACCCAAACCCATAGTCCATTAAATTTGTTTCCATTTCCTGCAATAGTCCTACACCAACCGGGGGTTGTCCTTGGGTGCACTTGCATAGTGCATACAGGGATAATCGCCGGTTGGTGCCTCATTTCATTAAACAAGTCTAACGGGCCTCTGCGAGTTGGCTTTGGCCCCTCGTACGCCTTCCAAAGGTCCGGGACCCCAGGGTCCCGAGATATGTAGACACATAATATAAAAATAATAATAATAATAAACCATTTAATTCAGGCGACGCAGGCCCATAAATAAATACCTTAAGAGTGTTTATTCTGAAAGTTGGCAACGTCGCAAATAGATGTCAAATATTTCGCTGTTTTGATTAATTTGATAATATTTCTGTATGGAAATAAAAAATGTGGCTAACTAGCGAACTAGAATATTGATTATGAAATGCAATAACTAATATTGTAACACCGAATAGTTAGTTTTAGATGTAAAAAAAGTATTTGGAAACTTTCCAATTGCCTTTTTTTCACCTAAAACGGGTACAACATCAAATTCAATGTTATAATTGCAATTCATTATTAATATTCTAGTCAATTGGTTAGCCACATTTCTTATTTCCATACAGTATTATTTCCAAATTAATCGAAACAGGTAAATATTTGACAGCTATTTACGACGTTGCCAACTTTTAGGATGCACCCTCTTAACCTAAACATACATATTTTTATTATTATAAAATAACTATTTTACACGAAGTGATGACTGTGTCGGCGTCGTGTTGCGCTGCGTGGTGTCGCGTAACCTTCCACGAAATCGTCGGTACGCCACTCCTTTCGGCCAAAACTCTTCTTTCATGAAGGTTTCTAGATACTGAGTTGGAACCCGCACCACAAACGACTTGAAGTTTACGTTATGGCGCGACTCCAACTTCTCTACTCTCAAGGTCCAGTTGGTCTTGGTCCTGATGTATTCCACGATGTCTTCAGTCATCGTGGAGTGATGCAGACGGGATACGTACAGCTGCGTCGACGGTGTAGCAGGACGCAGCAACATATTTGGTCCCGCCAGAGCAGTACCACATCGATTACGGCAAGTGGGCTTCTTTCGCTTGGATTCCACCGTCACGAAGCCTTCCTTGTCTGGCTGCCCTTTCTTATGGGCTGAGGACACGATACCGGGAGCCGGTACATTGCGGCTCTTAGATGCCCCCTGGGTTGATTCTGCACTTTTAGCAAAAACTTTCTTCAGTTGCTGCTCCTTTTGGATGGGAGGTTGTGCAGCTGCTGCTGAGTAAGCACGGCGAGGTGTTGACATGCTTACTTGTGACGTCGCCTCTACTGCGGTAGAGGCGTAATCGTAGGTGTGTATTATGAGTAGGTACAAAGGTACTGATTATTTCTTAAGAAATCTTCCAGCATACCTATTGTTAATTGAGACATAAGTTTTGACCCATACCGGAAGCAACAAACTGTTTCAGTTAGTTTAAAATATTCAAAAGCCTACTCCACAGTAACCAAGCTCAGTGCAGACACTAACATATCGATGACCATTTATTTACATTAGAACCATTTCTTTATCAGTTTATCACCGATTGTCTCGAGGTCCCTATTGAAGAGCAGCATAACTTGTGTTGATTAATAGCCAATGACTAAATGTAAATATGATTGAGCTTTTGTTACACCTCTCCACAAGCGTCTGCGCATGATTTTGTTTGGCCACAAGAGCCAATTGCACGATCCTATTTAGCGGCGAGATATTTTGACAGGACAAAAAACTTTATTGATGATCACAAAACTTGTAGAGCAATGAAAACATCATTTGTTGATGATAATGAATGGCTAAGTGTATTTCTTTTTGGAATGACTCACTGATTTGTAGAAGACGCTCGTGTAGATGATGCGTGATTAAACTATGAAGCATTTAGGTAGTGAATCTTTTTATACACAGAGTATCAATTCTTTTAATTTAATATAATAATACCTTTCGTCATACCATCGTAGTGATATTCAGTGTTCCACGGTGACATGATTACGAAAACCTCAGAAAAGAATTTAGATAGAGCAAACCCTTTGAGCGTGGACACACCGTATAAATATGAATTAGTAGGTCGACTTCATTCAAAGGTTGTACCACCGCTGTGCTTTTGTGTAGGGTCCCTATTAACTGCTTCAGAAGTTCATAGTATTTTTTATCCCGACCCACCGGTGACATCTATTGTTAGTTTGACTTATAAGTGGGTTTCTTTAAGTTATTATGAACACTTCGACCGTCCTTAGGCGTTGATCGTATTATACTAGAGTATTTTGACACATTGCTTTACATTGTTTATGAGTTTTTGAGGTCGTAAATTATTTTTTTGAGCTTCGTGGTGATATTTGACGAGGATTCAATGGTGTGATTTGGGATTAACTTGAGGTTATGATTTATGAGACGCATTTATTGTGCTGTGGCTTTGTAAGCTTGTTTGTTACGATTTTTTGGAATGTTATGAAATCACTGTGATATTCAAATCCCCTACTAAGTTAATTACCTACACACAAAGTGGATGATTGTGGTATTGTTTTCAAATAATAAGCTTTACATTATTCTGGTTATTACTTAATTGAGTATCATTAAGATAATACGTTTTTATTTACGTTTCTCACAAGAATTTTCAACCATTTCTCGATTATGTTATCGATCCTTAATGATTTTGTTATTGTGACCATTGCACCTCGTTAGATAATTATCCTGTTTACCAAAACATTTATATAAAAGCAGGAACATTACCTCTGCCCGTCAGTTCTTCATCAGATATACTCGTAGTTCAGTACTCCTTGAGTGAGCCTACCTCAGGTTCGCTCAGATATCTTGTGAGTTATCCGTCTTGAGACAAAAACTAAGTATGTTCGTAAGCAGTTTTGATTTCTTGCCAGGCTTTCTTCGTTCTCGACTACCATACGCGCTTTACAAAGCTGATGTCGGAAGTGGGTTAGGTCCCGAAAGAAGTTTGAGTGAATCGTACCCGCTTCGGTCAAGAAAATAAAAAAGGTCGCATGTGTCGTGTCATAGACCGTTATAGTGACGTATAAGATAAAGTGCAGTGCAACTGTATTGGAGATAGATGTGATCGCTGCGATCATGTCTTAATGCAGCAACGCTAAGATTGCGGTGTTTCGGAGTAACGTGTCAAGCAAAAGCAAGCAGAGACAAGAAACTAGAAACAACTCGAATTTACTGAAGAACCGCTGATAAAGAAGCTTGGTCACGTCTCGAGTGTGTTTCGCCTCGACCTGACTAGACCTTGCTGTTGCTGCTGCTGACTTCACTGTTGAACCGCCTTACGCCTTGATGCTGTGCTAGATTCAGTACCCAGTGGATACCGCTTTGAACACGATACCGACTGAAGACTGAAGTTGAACCGCAAAGTTTATTCGCAAGTTTTTAACGCTTACTATAACTTGTATTACGGATTTCACGTACGCACTTTAACCCGTTTATTGTCCGGATAACACTATGTATCCCACTTCTGACACCTTAATGTAATGTTCGGGTGGTCCGAAGGGGTCTTTGTCGATGATAAAGCAGCGATTGCGACAACTAATTTAATGATCTAAAGTGTTTAAAAATATTTCGGACGGAAGCGAGATGATACTCGTTCAAGTAATCGGACAGGACTCTCTTTTAATGAAAGAAAGAAAGTTTTATATACGCTCTCACAATCAACAGGATCATTAAGAGCGATAGAAACACATTCAAAGGTCACAACAACAACTTAACACAATTACATGTGCTAGCGTGAGATACGAAAACATTATTTAAGCATGTACCTAGGTGGATCGTCGTTTTTGTCTTCTGAAATACACGATGTAGCGTGGTCCAGGTTATTCATCGGGATGGTCACTGGTGTAGTTCAGCGTCTTGAGGGGTTTCAAAACAGTTGTTGTATATTTGTATACAATTTCTATAATTGAAGCGGCTACGATACATGAAGCTATTTGGTCATCAGATCTTGATTAATAAGTATGATAGAATTATCATCCCAATGGAAAAGTAAATCGCATGTGAAGCTTCTTTGATTTTTCTCAATAAACGATTGAGTCTTAGAAATCTGGATTTTCTTTAAGTCATCAGAATATTTATCCAGATGGGTTTTGGATGCTTTTTAGTGCATCAAGTGGCATCTAGTTAATCGTAATAGGAATCGGTTTCTGAAAAATCTGGATTTTTCGTGATTTCAAAACTTAATTTCTAATATCAGGAACGATGATCAGAAAGGTGATGTTTTCTGCTGCAGTGATAAGGCTGACAGAGTGCTTTATCATGTGTGCACTTTGCAATCTAGAGGTAGGGTTCGAATTCCTGTGCATTACAGATGGTAATTTGCTATTTCGGTATTGATTTCGGCAGGAAGTGTCGTCGTTGTGCAGTTTTTTGGAATCATTGAAGATTTGCAGAGAGTGCTGAAGAATCGTAAACCACGTGATAATTGTAAATGCTTCTATTAGATGCGTAGGCGTTGCATTTTTCCAGTGAACTCGTCAACACAAAATATTGCCCACTAGGATCGGTAGCCAAGAAAGTATGCCCTGGGATTAATCCCAGGGCATAATTTCTAGTGGTATGGAAGATTAGAATTTAATATATGATAAAGAGATAAGGGAGTATTTCGTACTAAGGGGTATTCTAAAATATATGCTAGTCGATTGGAATATACATGTTATTATTGTTGTACTTTGTCAAAAAAGTGCCTTTTGTTCTTTTTCACTTTTCACTACATGTTCTTAATAACCAACGGCATACTTAACGACTTTTATAATGGAGGAACACTGACTCCCAAGTCACAGGTATAAACCTAGTTTGGGAGCCAGGGGACCTATGTTTAAGACGCTTCTTCTGTATGTTGTAAATGTCTGCAACAATGTTGTCACTTTAAATACATATACTGAGAGAGATGATGAATCTAATAAGGTGTGGATATCTATGGAGACTGCTATTTTTTATAAGCTCAAATTTTACTTGATGTTATTAATTGTTCATATAATTTATTAAGGGTTATTATTAAAGGGTGCACTAACGTTTGATTTAACAAAAAGCATATTTGTTAAACAATCCTTAATTTCATCTTCTAAGCTTGTAACTACTTTGAGAATTTGTAAGGAAATAGAGGAGATCCTCCTCTATCCTTTTATTGATAAAGTGTTTGAGACGATCAATGTTTTCATTGATACTTTGTTCGTCAGAAGAGGTTTTGAAGATGTGTCATTGAAGTTTTTGATAGTTGATAAAGTTATCTGAAATTGCTTATTCATGAGACTTGTAATATCTAGTTCCTGCTTTTCAAATTTGTCGATTCATTCGTCGTATCTTTTCACGTTTTTTGCGTCGGGTGCCATTTCAGAAAAGAACCATCTAACAATTCCCTTTTGTAACGTGAACGTGAGTTTTTACCTAAGTAAAACTTAAGCTCAGAGAGTCGGTTTTCGATTTTGCGTTGAGAAAAGATTTGGTTGATTGAGTGATGGGAAATTTAATGAATTGAGATGACATTAATTGAAATTTTTCTGTTAAGCGAAGGAGGAATTCGTTAGATATAAAAAGAGTTTTAGTTCTCTATAAATAATTAACTTCCATGATTCATCGGAGGTAAGGATTTGAACTTCTTCTTTATAAAATAGGTCCGCAAGGGAGGTTAAAGGTTGGAAGTTACGTAGATGGGCAAGGACTCATGTGGTCGCCCTGGAACAGAGGGGATAGGCATTTTAATAAACTTAGACCTAATAACGTCTTTAATAAGAATGTATATTTTGTAAAGGATTATGCATGATATATCCTTATTAATAGAACGAACTATATAATTGTAAATATAGTTAGGATCACTAAAGATTTGGGTGAAGGATATGATGGCATTTTGGGCTGTTATATAACGACAAATCTTGTAATAAAAGAAAATATTCTAATATTAAAAACTAATGTGTGGGCGTCTAAGGCGATTCGTGTGAACTAACTGATTTTTACCGGATTATTAATTAATTGGTATTAAATAATTTTCGTTAAATCCGACTCGAATCACTGCATAAGGACCATCACATTTAGCTTCTAATTTATTAGGAGTAGGAATTCTTAACATGACTTTGTCGCCAAGAGAAAAATCTACGATGTTTTTTATTTGAGCGTCGTATCTTTCTTTAGCTTTCTCTTTCAATATTTCAGCGTTTCATAGCGCAGAGTCCCTGGCTATTCTAAGGCGTTTGTTTAAATCTTTCAAACAATCGGATGCAGTGTAGTCGGGAATAAATTTTAAAGAGAAAAATGGACGTGGTTTATATCCAAAATTAATTCATATGGTGCATATCCTGTAGAACTATTGACAGATGTATATGACACATAATAGGAAATGGAATTACCTGGTCCCAATTTTTTAAACGTCGATTGTGATACATACGGATATGATCACGAAGTGTAGCATGGAAACGTTTGAGGGCACCCTTTGTTTGTGGATGATATGCTGTTTTGAATGTTTGACTAGATCCTAGGAATTTAACTAATTGTTTCATTAGACTATTCATGAATTCTTTGCCTTGATCCGAATTAAATCTTCTGGGAACACCAAAGTGTTGGCAAAAGTGAATTAAGCGTGAAACAACTGTTATAGCTTCTTTATCGAGAATTGGGTACGCTTGAACATTATCTTGTAAAGTTAAATCGTATTTATTATTACTGTCACTAATGTCGGAGTACGACACTAGGTCAATGGAGACTCGTTCAAAGCGCTCAGTAGACTGAGACGTGATAACCTGAAAGGATTTCCTTTGTTTTTTAATTTTTTTGACAAATTACACATTATTCGATGTGTTTTTTTGTGTCATTCGTCATGCCTTTCCAAAAATATTCCTCGCGAATCTTTCTAGTGGTCTCTATTATGCCACGGTGCCCCGGAAAAGCTTCGTCATGGTCTGTTTGTAGATGGTTGATTTTCTTCGATGTTGGGGTATTTTACTTTGTTTTCGCCGATAGTTATATAACAATCATATAACTCGGCTAAATATGCAGTAATTTTTATTTGTTCGTTGCTCTTTAGCTGGCAGGTTTTATCATGTTGTTGTTGTTGTATGTGTTGTCTGAAAAAAAAAAGTGCTAAATAAAAACTTTTTACAAAAAAAGAACAACCGACTTCCAAAAAAGACACTACAAAGTCAAATAACATTAATTTCGGAAGTCGGTGTATTTGGTTTTGAACTTTCGTTTTTTGCCACCGACTTCCGAAATTTGTTTTGTGTGGTGCAACAAATAACCAACTATTCTCATTATGCATTTTATACCATTGCTCGTGTGTGATATTCTAGTATCGCATTCTAGAGGAATTATAGATTTTTCAAACATTACCTCAGTTTCACATGTTCCTTACCATCGGACAGAATACAAAGGTGAATTCAATTTACAAGCTTTACCTATAATAAGTTCTAGAATTTGTAAGGAGATAGAGGAAATATTTTCGCTGAGTTTTATGTTAGTGACAATATTTTCAGTTTTGTTGATAAAGTCGTTTATACGATCAATGCTTTTATTAATAATTTGTTCGTCAAAAGAGATTTTGAAGATGATGTCATTGAAGTTTTTGATAGTTGATGAAGTTATCTAAATTTGCTTATTCATGAGACTTGTAATATCTAGTTCCTGCTTTTAAACTTAGACCTAATAACGTCTTTAGTAAGAAAGTATATTTTGTAAAGGATTAAGCATAATATAACCTTAATAATAGAACAATTTATATAATTGTAAATATAACTAGGATCACTAATGATTTGGCTGAAGGATATAGTGGCATTTAGGGCTGTTGTATAACGACAGACCCTGTAATAAAAGAAAATATAATTATATAAATATTTTAATATTAATAACTAAATTATCTTACTATTATGTGTGAAATGGTCTAACGCGAATCGCGTGAACTAACAGATATTTAGCGAATTTCCGTATTAAATAATTTTCGTTAAATCCGACTCCAATCACTGCGCTAAATGGAATGGTCCTTACCATTCCATTTAGCATCTAAGTTATTAGGAGTAGGAGTTCGTAACATACCTTTGTCGCCAAGAGAAAAATCAGCGGTGTTTTTTATTTGAGCGTAGTATCTTTCTTTAGCGTTCTCCTTCATTATTTCAGCGTTTCATAGCGCAGAGTCCCTGGCTGTTCAAAGACGTTTGTTTAAATCTTTCAAATAATCGGATGCAGTGTAGTCTGGAATAACTTTTAAAGAGAAAAATGGACGTGGTTTATATCCAAAAATTAATTCATAAGGTGTGTATCCTGTAGAACTATTAACAGATGTTATGAAACATAATGGGAAATTAAAATTACCTGGTCCCAATTTTTTAAACGTCGATTGTGATACATACGGATATGATCACGAAGTGTAGCATGGAAATGTTTGAGAGTGCCATTTGTTTGTGGATGATATGTTGTATTGAATGTTTGACTAGACCCTAGGAGTTTAGCTAACTGTTTTATTAGACTATTCATGAATTCTTTGCCTTGATCCGAATTAAATCTTCTGGGAAAACTAACGTGTTTTCAAAAGTGAATTAAGCGTGAAACAACTGTTATATTCCTTCCTTGTTGTCCGAATAAATAAAATAAATAAATAGCTTCTTTATTGAGAATTGGGTACGCTTGAACATTTCTAGTTAATTTATCTTGTAAAGTTAAATCATATTTATTATTACTGTCACTAATGTCGGAGTACGACACTAGGTCAATGGAGACTGAGACGTGATAACCTGAAAGGATTTCCTTTCATTTCTTTTTTTTTGACATATGACACATGATTCGATGTATTTTTTTAGTATTATTCGCCATGCCTTTTGAAAAATATTCCTCGCGATTCTTTTTAGTGGTCTCTATTATGCCACGGTGCCCTGGGCTCTGGAAAAGCCTCGTCATGGTCTGTTTGTAAGATGTTAGGTAGGGATTTCTTCGAAGTTGGGGTATTTTACTTTGTTTTCGCCGATAGTTATATTACAATCATATAACTCGGCTAAATATGCAGTAATTTTTATTTGTTCGTTGCTTTTTAGCGGGCAGGTTTTATCATATTGTTGTTGTTGTGTGTGTTGTCTGAAAAAAAATCTGCTGTTTCATAGAAAAGTGCAATACCTACCTACGCGGTCAAAATGTATGGAACAGCTGATTAAAAAAAAAATAACCGACGACCGACGATAAATTTCAACGCAGGGGGGTTCAGATACTGAGTTCATGTACTGAATCCATGGTAACAGGCTTCGCGTCGATGTCCCTGCCACCATGTATAGATGATTTCGTAATCATATTCTTCCAATCTTTAATAGGTTTGTTGAATTTTCTTCCGAATAAGTATGGGCGAAAATGTTTTACTGCCCAGTAATTCACGTTCTGTTGTTGAGTAATTTGTTTCTGTCATAGTAAGAGTACGCAACGCATGCGATAGGTAAGTCTTTGCCGAGTCTTTGTCTTATTCTCACTTTTAGATAGTATTGTTCCGATGGCATGAATTGAAGCGTCAGTGATTAAAACGAATTCTTTATTAAAATCTGGGTGTTGTATAGTAGAGTTGTGGTCAAAATATTACTGCAAGTATCGAAAGCTTCTTGCTGTTCAATGCTCCAGACGAAAGGGACATCTTTTTTCAAGAGACTCGTTAGGGGTTTCGTGATTTTACTTAAATTGGCAATAAACCTTTGGTAATATCCTACTAAACCCAAAAATGATTTAATATCTTTGCAGGATTTAGGAATGGGGAATTCTTTAACGGCTCTCACCTTGTCATGATTGGGTTTGAAACCTTCACTTGATATTATGTGATCCAAGTATGCTACTTCTTTTCTTAGGAATTCGCAGCTATCTGGTCGATCTTTGAGACCATGTTGCTTTAGTATAACATCTTAATATGTTTACAGTTGACATAAAAATATACACAAAATAAACATTAGGACAACTTTGTTGTAAACTGTGTCTTCTTCTAATTTAGACATTAATTCATCGATTTGGTCGATTTTATGACATGCTAAGTTCAGACTTTAACTAACAAACTCATGTGTTTTTGTTCGAATGTTCGAATGAATTCGATTTTACTTACATTGTTTTGTTTGTTGTTATTCTATGACAGTCATCATTAATTATGCCAATCACAGGTAAATAATGAATCACGTTCACTTATTAATCCTATGATTTTACTTTGAAGTATAATATTTCCAGTACTTATACAATATTCAACTATCTACAATTGTTAATATTCCATTACCAATTTAATTAAAGTCAACAGGTTCTTTATTCTTACAACTTAATGTAGCCACTGTTTTGTGTGGTGCAACAAATAACCAACTATTCTCATTATGCATTTTATAACATTGCTCGTGTGTGATACAATATATTCTAGTATCGCATTCTAGAGGAATTATAGATTTTTCAAACATTACCTCAGTTTCACATGTTTCTTACCATCGGACAGAATACAAAGGTGAATTCAATTTACAAGCTTTCTCGTGGCAATTTTCTACAATCATTCAAGTTTTCACTATGATGCATTTTATTAGTAGACATCATAAAATATTTTCCTAATATCTCTATTTCTTAAAGGCACAGGTATAATATTATACAATTCATAATTAGTTCGAGTAGTCAAAGGTGATTTAATAATAAAAACAAGTTTATCATTCATGTAATAAGACATAAGATTCACTAACGATAACAATTCTGCGATGCACCAGAATTGTTACCATTGTCCTTATTTATCATTCTTTCTGCTAATGTTATATCTATGATATCGCCATAATTTTTAAAATCTTCTGATTTAGCCATCTTAGTTGGATAAAATTTACGCGGTTATTTATCTAACTTCGTTTTCTTTTCTGGAGACCGCTGCCGCGCTGCCGCCGGCACCGGTTGACTCAAACTCAAACTCAAAGCATTTATTTCAATTAAACCCACAGACACTTTTGAATTGTCAAAGAGTCAGTCAGTCAGAAATATGAAGCTAGTTGCCCATTCCAAAGCGTAGTAGGTACCTATGGAGAAGAACGGGCAAGAAACTCCACGGACACTCTTTTAAATAAATAATTGTTTCAAAATAGTGGTTACATAATTCATGTTTAAATTATACATGTGTACAATGTACAATGTAAAAAAGATGCGCATGTTAAAGGCGTCCGTAATAAAAAGATAAAAAATTAAAAATAAAACAATTCAAGGATTAAAATAAATTAAAATAAGCCCCGGCAGCAAAGAGATGACCAGTCCCAACTGACCGCGCCCGTTCACACACATGACGCATGTATTAGCACCATTCAGCTCAACCATTTTGAAGGGAGCTAAATGATCCAACACACACGCCACCATCAGCGAGACATCTGAGTGAGCATAACATACTCTCAGCCGCCAGGGCACATTCAAGTCAATGAAAGACATATTACCCGGTAAATGGTAGCTCTGTAGTACATAGTACTCACACATGTGCTATGCAATTATACAATACAAAGGAGATTGAGTTTATACAATGCAAAGATGGTTTTACAATCTTCAGCAGCGCCAACAGTATTTTCAAATGTTGTAGTTGCTGCATCGGATGGCGGTTTATGGGGGATGAGCTCGGGTATCAAAATATGATTCGCGAATGAGCGAACACATTTACGGTATCTTCGGCATTTGGTTTGCGACCGGCTAGCGTGGAATCTGTTATTTCAGCCGTAATTTTCTCTATGATTTTACTCCTACAGATATCAACTTTAAGGAAGTAATTCGTTATGTTATCCTGGGATATTTTATAGACTTTGGGACTTTAATTCTTGGTTTAGAGATTCGTCAACGAATACTTCTGAATTTAAAATAATTTAATGTCATCCCAATAAAAAAATGTTTTGATTAGACGTCAGAAGATCCTGGCCTTGTAATTTTATTTAATGCGTATGTTAATGAAATTATTTCCTGGGATATAGAGGCAAGTTGGAACGTGGGGTCGCATGATCGAATGAATCGATATGGGTACACGAGCTGCTGGTTTCTAATTTCAATTGATTTCTGTTTCATTCCCAATTTATTTCTATTTCATTTCTCCTCCAAATTCAAATTTCAACTCCAATTTAATTTCAATTTCAATATTCAAGAAGTTTTCTTTGTTTTCCAACGAGTCAAGAATCATATCATAGAAGGTATTGAGTGCAAGATTCGGAGCTTCTAGTATTTGATTCATTGTGATAAACTTGAAGTAGGTACTTCAAATTATCAGTTCTGATATTTATGGTTGTGAAGTGAAGTGGTGAATCATTACCACGGTAATGATTCCCGAACCGTGAAGTTTGTGGTTATAAATATCACTTGAGAACATAGTACCTTGTTTCTCGAAAACGTAGTTCTAGATTTATTGTATTTGGAATTCTTAAATGTGAATGTATTCCTTCTTAATTTGGACTAGGTATATTTATAATATCTTCGTAAAGCAACTGCACAATAATTGTTTTATACAGTTAATATTGTGTTACAAACGGAATTCAAACGCTGGAAAACATTTTCCATTATTTTGGCATATTTTTAATTTTATAGATGACTGTCAGTTGTAATAGATAGAAATGTATCTAGAAGGTATTAATAATTAAAATCTGTTATGGAATTATACATAAACTAATTATAGCTTTAAAAACTTAATACATACGTGAGTACCTAAATGGTTAATAAATTATAGTAATTACATACGAAATGATGGAAAGTTCTTATAAATGTTTTAGTTAATTAAGTTGATTGTGTAAACGTATTTTGTAATAACGTAGCTATTGAGAAAATTTCGTTTTTGACATAATTGTAATCATGTAGAAGAACCATTGATGTCATGTTTATTTTTATTCATTAAAGTGTCGTGTTCTCTTGAAGGTTGTTAAATATCACTATTTTGATAAAGTATTAGTAAATTATTGAACATGACTAACATTAATGTAATAAGTATTACTATTAAGTAAGTATGACTATTATTGTAAAGTACAATTTGCTTGTTGATTGTTGTTTGTAAAAAGGTAAATCAATGATAATGTATTACAACAAGAACCTAACCACATGTTCGTCAGTTAGCATCTCTTTGAGTCTCCCTTCGGATACCTACTTATATGTGTATTTAGTTTCAGTAAGTATTGATAATAAATTATGTGTTTAAATATGAATACACCGATTTTTTTTTCACCCGCTTCCCTGTTTTATAGGTTTTCAACATTCAGAATGGTTTTAAGGAACTGTAGCTTACCTATAGGAGTGACTTGACACAAAAATAAATAAACTGAAGAAAGGTTACCTCTTTCATTAAATAAAGAAGCTTGTGGATACTCTTCCCTCTATAAGAAAACCTTGCAGTTCAGTCTTTTAGTAGTTTACATTTTTCGTTAGTCGGTTGGTCCATCAATAATTGGACTGTCGACCAAGAGTAACCTCTTGTTGTTGATTTATTTTTACTATTGACTACATATCGTGTTTAATTCAACAGCAGACCAATGCACCTATAATTAGATAAAAGTAAAGTGAACCAACGTTAACTAGATTGCCACAAAAACTACGTCACACCTCACACCTTAAGGCCGCTGTAGACAGGTGACAATGGCGCGGCGTGCCTTTGAAGATGTCTCGCGTAACAAGTGTGGTAAGTGGTAACCAATTGGGGAGCGCGGGGGACAATGGACGCGCACAGTAGCGGGCTTCCGTGTCACCGGCAGCAGTAGTGCTTGGAACACACACAGAACACAACTGGTGGAGGAATGTTAAGTTCAGGTATTATTACGAATTTAGGTAGGTACCACAACTAAAACCGAAATTAAAGTTATTCTTCACTTTGTGGTGTTATATTTGGAAGTCGGTTGTTTTTTGTTTTTTGTAAAACATTTAAATTTTTCTCTTTTTAGTTGTGGTACCTACCTAAATTTGAATACCTGGTATGTAAATAACAGTGACAGGAACTTGAAGCTAACTAAAAAACTACCCAAGCAAAGTTAATAAAATTAATATAGGACCACCTCTGAAGTATATCCTACCAAAAAAAAAAACATCAAAATCAATTCAGTAACATTAACAAACATACTTACAGAAAAAAAAGATACAGTCGAATTGAGAACCTCCTCATTTTTGAAGTCGGTTAAAAATGGTGGTCCTGCCTAGCCTTTACCCAACAGTTTAACAGTTTTGGGGTTGGCTCCCAGTCTAAACGGATGCAGCTCCAGTAGTGTGAAAATGGTGTGGTGACTAAATTATTGCTAAATTAGAATTAATGCAAGCTGACGTATTGGGTAATAAGATATTGTGACAGTATCTTAACGAATCTAGCGTGATTGAAATCACCTTAACCTGACATGCACCGAATAAATCTGGAAATACATAATAATGTTTTGTGGGATCCAACGCCAAAAATAATAAACAGGGATTCAAAAGTGGGTTCCAACGACAATAAATGAGATTTACAACAAGGTTGAGGAAGACGACGGCTGAACTACGAGCTAGGCTTTCTTTATAGATATGGAAACTAATCGTTTTCAAAATGGGTGTTTGAATAAAGCAATCATTTTTTTCATTGTCGTTAGCAGAGTGAAAGACCTGGAAGTTAATCGAGTCCTATTAGTCTTAAACGATCTAGCCAGTTATTGTATTTCGGATATTTTTCCGAGCAACGTAAAGTTATTTACCTATACAAAATTGTCAACTCTAGGTTTAAATGTAAACATTTTTAAATATAATTTCGTCGGAATAAAGCTCGATAAAAAAATGGCTCTATGGGTTAAACCTGGGTATTATGGTTTTACTTTGTTTAGAAATAAAATCTGAAAAGTCCTTTTTTTTAAAGCAAGTCTATACCTAGTTATTAAAAATTTTACTTAACTACTTTAAAACCATCGTTAAAAATATTCTAGTCTATGGTCAGCGTTGTTATTGCGACATAATAGCTTGTGGCGAGGCGCTCATAGGCCACGGTAAACAATTAGCATAATTTTAAAACCTTTGACTTTGTATTCCGCCGCCTGCCGCTGCTTTAACTTTAGGTTTTTGGTGAGACCACTGTTAATAGTAATTAATGTCTCCGTACAGAGATCTATCCATTGGTATAAAGGTACTTAGGTATTTATGACGATTGGGGGGTCAGATAAATTCCCTATCTTGCCAACGGTGCCTATTCTTCTTTATAAATAACGACCTATAGCTTTTGGAGGACTGGTGGAGTGGAGGTCGGAAATTATCCCACAGGAACGTACCACCAGGATAAGAAGTATTCTTAGTCCTAACCCAGGTTGTGGTCTACCCAAGTGACAAACATTCAAATCTATTCAGCCGTTTTAGCGTGAAAGCGTAACAAACAAACAAACTCACTTTTCGCATTTATAATATTATATGTATATTACTAGTTGCGCCCCAGGGTTTTACCCGCATAAGTTTCGATCCTGTAAGAATATCGGGATAAAAATAATCCTTGTCCGAAATTTCATCCAAATCTGTTCAGTCGTTTTAGCGCGAAAGCATAACAAACAAACAAAAAACTCACTTTCGCATTTATAATATTAGTTAGGATAGTTAGGATTAGGATATTGGTAGGATTAGATATAAGTACTTAAAATCCGTTTTGTTCAGCATAAACGAATAGTTTGGAAAATCCAAAAGTGCACGCCTCATAACACTTATTCATAAACGAAAAAGAAATTCAAAACATAGTTTCTAACAAAAATGAAAAAAAAAAATCGATCGTAGAGCACACTCTAATGAAGCAAAAAAAATTTTTCGATCGTAGAGAACACTATAATGCTTCGCATTATGAGTCGTGCAATAGATAGGGTATTTAAATTAAATATTAATGTAAACTAGCTTCAACTTTATGACTAACTGACCGACTCTTAGATAATTCAAAAGTGCTTGTAAATAGTTTAATTGAAATATATGCGTCGAGTTGGACTTGCACTTCACTTTAACTAAAAACTAAAGAAAGCCGACATTATCTAAGTACATAAGTAAGTAAAGCTATCTAAGACATCCTCACAATGAAACCCACTAACTAAACAACGATTATATATTCACGACGAACACAATGATGCTCATTCAAGACTTATATACCGCGTTATATACTCTACCCTAATGCTCAGTCATTGGCGAGCTTCAACGAGCATTCCCCTTCCGAGCAATTAACAGTTTTATTGCGGCCCCCATTGGTTACTTGCGGAGCTTTAAACGCCATATGTTTAGATTACAATGCTGGTAATGACTTTGTATGTATTCTATAATTTCTATATACTTAGTGGTTACGTACTTATATATGGTGTTATGAAAATGATAATGTGCAAACCGAGGTTAAACTTAGGATATAGTCAGGCTAGATATTGCTCAGTGTGAAAAAAATTTTTTTTTTGAAGTGAAAGCATCCGTAACGTCGGTGTGCACTTTTTTTGGGATGGATAAAAAATGTTAAACTCGCGTCAGGACACGTGTCCTGATCGAAAATTCATAAGACGGAGGGAGAGTAGAAATATTGTTGACAGCGCACTCTGTTTTATTTTTTTGATGAAGCTACAGCTTTCGTTCTTGTACTGACAGCAAGCCACATAAATTCCTGACATTTTCGTTAGATGGGGTTACGTTGTATCAAAAAGTTACTTAGTTTTCACTTTTATTGGCAGTCTGCAAAGACTGCCCGATGTTTTTTTTTTTAATGGCCCGCAATGAAATAAAGGTACCATTCTGTACCCGACCGCAGGAGGCAACTGCAGGCGACGCGTCGCCGCGACGCTACTGGTGTTTATGAATTTCTATGACATACCTTCCGTAGCTAGCGACACGTCGTTGGCAGCTACAGGTGAGTGACAGGCGACACGTCACACGGCGACATACCAGTAGTGCCCCCAACGCCCGAGCGATAGTCACGTTTTCTATCTTCGATAGAAGATAGAAACCTGAGTAGATATACTTAGGTACTGCAATAGGTACAGGCTGATACCGCCTGCGGTTGGGTTCGGAATCATGACTGCAGCGACATGACGACGCGACGTATCGCCGCGGCATGATGCAGCGACATGCATAATTGCATGTCGCCTGCAGTTGCCGCCTGCGGTCGGGTACTGAATGGTACCCTAAGATATTGTATTTAAGGAACAATTAAAGCTTCGCACTGATTCTCTAGATATAGATCTTAATTCTAATATTGGACAATTTTGATACAGACTATTAATATTGAAAACTTCAAGGTTGTTTAACACAATTCGCCAACACAGTTTACTTCGCATACCAAACATTTAACTACGTAATTGGGAAATTAATGAAAACCCACTTGTTTGTATTGACACCTCTGTCAATACAAGAAGTGATATGGTTGAGTATAACATGTCATGATTTTGACACAAATGCTAAAAACAATACACTGGACTGTTTAGGGTTCTGTACCCAAAGGGTGCCAACGGGACCCTATTACTAAGGCTTCGTTGTCCGTCCGTCCATCTATCATAGAGCTGTTCCTTTTGAACCGTTATAGGTAGACACTTGAAATGTTCACTGAGTGTGTAATGCCGTTACAACAAAAATACATTATTGTTAAAATAAAAATGTTATTTGATATTGTACGATGGTACGGAACCCTTCCTGTGCAAACCAACTCGCACTTTACCGCTTTTTAATGATATCGAATCACACAGTTAATTACTGAGGACACAGCTGTTAGAAAACATTCGCAATGTAAAACAAAAGATAATCATAAGTCTTCGTAGATAATACTGTTATGATAAAAACTACAGTCGTCAAGACAATGTACGAAAATCTCATAACTAATTAAATTCTAATTACACAAACCGTCCATTTTAATATCTCCAACGGAATGAAACATATTTTCACATGTTAAAACAATGGCTACCGACAGTTGCCCCGTATTTGCTTATCAGCCACATCAATAAATGCCTTTCTTTGAGCCGTTCAAGAACTTTATATACAATTTTAATTTTTATATCCGCCCAATATTCCATGACCCTTGATTTCATAATACTTTTGGCTTACAAAGGGGTTTTGTTATGTTTGTGAAAAGGCCTAAATTAATGTATGAGGAATGTAAGTGAGTCTGGTTTAGATATGGGTGGTGATGGTCACGGGGTGATCGCCATGTGTTTCCGTTGATGGCGTTTTAATTGCAGCGGGGCAAACACTCCGCCCTTGCGCGGTCTGCATGCCATTAACAATTTGTACCTACCTACTTTTTCCTTATTCACTTTAGTTATATTTAATTAGGCGATTAGTATTTTATTAACTGAATACATCTGCTATGAAAATTCAAAGAGTATACTTAGAAAATTTTACTAAACGCTGAAACCAATTTTCACAGCTTTCGCAATAATGACGCATGTTTTATAGGTGTTGCTTTTAAGGACATGGGAGAATTCCACCACACTATTTCTAACCACTGCAACTCCTGAAAACCAGAATCTACCGAGGCCGCCAGAAAAGCGCAGAGAGAATAAACTGATTTAACACGTTCAGTGCCCGGAGCCCTCCTGGAGGATTCACCTAGTTGCACATAGGATGCCGGGAGCCCTCGCGGTGAGCTCATTATAAATGTAGGTTTTTCTTAGCGAATTCCAGCACCGTGCACATTCTAAACCGTGAAAATAAAATCTGATGTAAGTATGTTTTAACCAGATTTATTAGTATTCGCGTTAGTTTTGAAATCCAAGCATTTTCATTTTTTGTTCACGGTTACAAATATTCACAAAAAATTTAAAAGATTGGAAACTACGTATAACGACAAGACCTCCTGAAAACACTATTTTACTTAATTTTACAGTGTTTTATAAAACAGTTTTAAACCTAATGCCGTTGACCGTCCGCGATGGTTAACTTTAGCGCAAACGTAATGCCGGGAACCCTTCCGGAGGATTCACTTCGAATATGTATGGCGGCGGCATAGCGTATGAGTTCTATGAAAATAGGTGGAGTCGAAAGTGGAAACTGTCTTTGAACTCACAACGAAATCAATTAGAAAATAATAGTTACAATAAAAGCGATAGTTTCCAGTTGGTTGAGGACACGTATTGTGATATGCATTCGAAAAGCGATGCCAAGTCAACCAATCTTCCTAGCCTTTTTCCCAACTATCTTGGGGTCGGCTTCCAGTCTTACCGGTTGCAGCTGAATACCAGTATTTTACATGGAGCGACTGCCTATCTGACCTCCACAACCCAGTAACTGGGTAATACGATACCCCTTGGTAAGACTGGTGTCAGACTTTCGGGCTTCTGACGACTCGTAACGACTGTCAAAGATCCACAAATGACAGCCGGGACCAACGGCTTAACGTGCTTTCCGAGGCACGGAGGAATCTCGGTATGTGAAGATGGTCACCCATCCACTGACCCACCTCGGCAAGCGTAGCTTAACCTGATAGATCGACCCGTGCGGCTTGTTATTACTTAGCCGCGAGCTCCTCCGAAAGCGATGCCAAGTGCATACCATAATAACTAATAGGTTTTAGTAAACTCAGCAAGTAGCCTAGACAAGTGAAGCGACCCATCATAAAAATTGTGTAAACATTGTTTTAGTACTTAATTGGTAAAAAAAAAAATTCTAACTAATATTATAAATGCGAAAATGAGTTTGTTTGTTACGCTAAAACGGCTAAACAGATTTGAATGAAATATAACACACAGGTAGACCTGGATAAAAAGTATTCAATGTCTTATCATTGGATACTTTTTATCCTGACATTCCCACGGAATCGGGACTTATGCGAGTAAAACTGCGGGGCGCAACTAGTACACAATGATTGACAAAGTTTAACGATACATCAGTTCTTAACCCTTTAAACATGAACACACCTGTCTATGCATATTGTTTTGGTCAGATTCTTTTTAGTCCAGAGCCCTCCGAATTATGTGCCTTGGGTCTTAATGCTTTAAAATTCTAACAGTCGGCCATCAGGGCATCGCAAGGTGCGCGTTTGAATATGATTAGCAGCTTGTCAAAAGTGAGTTAAGGGTTTAATGTATTCAAATTTAATCAGCAAAGGGTTGAACTTATAAATTTAGAAATAATTAATGAAGTTGGAATTGGTTTATAATAATTTGGTATCAATTAGCTAGGGAATATACTTTCTATGAGTTGGGTGGAGGGTGATTTCAATTGTTAGATTAATCCAAAGAATCAGGGCATTTTTAAAGTGGCGTAACATTGATTTTTCTACTGAATACGTGCTAAAATGACTTGACGTTGACGCTCCTTGAACATACATAACTAACACATACACACATACACATATACATCCTTAACACATACACCGCTAGGCCAAAAAGGTTCAAGGCAAACCTACAATAGCGTCAGGCACCTATGTGCCTGACGTGGCAACTAACGGGTTAAACTTGAAAAGCTTGGAATAACACAAACTCGTATTAACGGGGGGTTTTCCAAAATTTGCCTATTTTAGAATCAATTTAAAATGGTCAAATTAGTGTATTAGGTCCTGAAAAAAATATATGTGATGGACACATCTTTGTTTGAGGGAAATTATTGGTTCAAAACACGATAAATTGTAATTCGCTCGATGAAAAAAAAATCCGAAACAGGGTCGATTTCAAAACCATTTTCGATCTCATTTCCTAATTACAGCACAAAATAATATGAAAATTGCATGTACGATGAGGTAATCGTATTTTGGAGGGAATTTATTGGTTGAATTTTTGAGTTTAATAAAAAAAAATTAAGTAAACTCAATATTTGTAAATCGGGCTAAATCGGCTCGCGCTCAGTGTCCTGCGGGACGTTGTCGAGATTGGGCCTGTGTCAATTTATTTAAAAAAATTAGTTCCCCACCGTCTTTAAAAAAATGGCAAATAAAAAGAACAAAAGGAAGAAAAACACATATACTAAATTGCGGAAGATCAGACAAAACATCGCGTAATTATATGATTGCTTTAATTCATTAATATTGTTTTCGAAAATGAAAATATTTCTATGCGTTGTGATGACTTTTTTTGACATCTGACATTAGTGTTTTCATTTCAAATTTTTATCGATAAAATTATAGTCAAGTGTGAGTAATATATATATTTGCGTGTAGTAAGTAGGTTGTTACATAAAGACGTTTTAGTAAAGCACATTTTTAATTCGTCTATTATTATTTATACCTTAAAAGTAAAAGAAACCCTATCCGATCCGAAAGGGGCTCATAGGTACTGCAATAAAATTACCTAAAAGTAATAAAAAATCTTACTAATATTGAAAATTAAAAAGTTATTGCTATTTAAAAATCACATTTTTGGTAACAAAAATACCCCAAATCCAATAAAAAAATAGCAAGTTTTCAACAGGCATCATTATAGTTATGACTTGTAGACACCCGCTATACGACGCGACGGCCGCCCGCGCTCCATGGCATAACCAGGTAAAAATCCCTATTAAAAAAAAATTGGACAATTTTTTTTTAATTTATAATTGCCATATAAATAGGCTCTCAGTACGATACCTAACAACACCCTCATGGATCAGACAGGGTTTTGTTTTACATGTTGTATACATGATAACAATTCATCCAAATCCATTATACAAGCTTAGTTTTTATTTACCCTAAACCTCTTAAGGGGTCATTGTATTCATCATTATGAACAACTTTCACTATGGGACCAAAAACTGGAACCGCGAAAAAAAATCAGCTGTTCCCTACATTTATGTTCGCATAATCTCGTCAAAATGTAGGGAACAGCAGATTTTTTTTGGGTTGTGTATTCACTCTCTGTCAAGCTGTCGTCGTCGCTGCTATAATCTCCTACATTAATTGGGTATACGGGATGGCAGGCACATTGAATCGCAAACTGTTACCATGAATTCAGCGCATGATGATAGGAACGCCCAGAGTAAAAATGTATAGTCGGTTATTTAAAAAAAAATTGCTGTTTCATTCAAAATTGCAATAGTTACTCGGTCAAAATGTATGGAACGGCAGTTTTTTTTTGAGGATAATTAGAAAAAACTAAACTTTGTAAAAATCCTAGGATATCAGTATATGAGCTGATGTCAGGATTTATGAAACAAAAACAGTCTGTTTAGGACGATTGGAAACATTTGTGCCGTTTTTAGGCACACGTCTGCCCAACCCTTCGGGGAATACAGGCGTGAATTTATGTTATGTTATGTGCCATTTTTCTGGTGGTAAATAGTCTGAAGGAACGGCAAACCGAATTGACCGGGGATCAACAATTTTTTTTGTTTGTTTTGTCTTAGAACAAAGATTCGATAAATTATAGCCGTAGCAGTAGGTACGACACTATTGAAAATAAAGTACGGCAATTTTTTCTTCATACTAGCTACGAATATTTACGGATCTTCATGAGCGGGGGCAAACGTCAAAAAACAAAAGAATATGGTTACAGTATAAGCATAACAGTCCGACCACTTAGCTCATCTATCTAATCTATATATCTATCTATATTATATAAAAATGAATCTCTATTTCCTTGGTCACGGTATCACGCGTGAACGGCTGGACTAATATCGCTAATTCTTTTTTTGTTGTGTTTCTTATAGTATGGAGATGGTTCTTAGAATAGGTAGGTGAAGGTAGGGTAGGTAGGTAGGTATGCAAGTAGGTAGGTATGTATGTTGGTAAAGTATGTATGTAGGTAGGGTAGGTAGGTAGGTATGTATGAATATAGGTAAGTAGGTAGGGTAGGTAGGTAGGTGTAGGTAAGTAGGTAGGTAGGTATGTATGTATGTATGTAGGTAGTTAGGGTGCTTACCCGTGCGAAGCCAGGGCGGGCAGCTAGTATGTATAAATAAAAATCAATGGCCGCATGAATGAAAAATCATCACTTGAGAACGGTTCGAACACATCCAAAAACAAATAGCCATATCGGTATATGGCTATTTGTTTTTGGTTGTGTTCGTAAATGTCAGTACCTACAAGGTTTATACGAAAGAAAAGTTATGGAAAATCCACCAGAAAAATCTTGGATTTACAATTTGACCAAAGTCACACTTTCTCTCTCTCTGTCTCTATCGAATTAGAAGGCGACAGTGGCAAGTATGAACGCTTTTTTAGCGTGACGATTTCTGCCAGTTTACTCCTACCGCAAGCATTAAAGAACTTCGTTCCATAAAGCTGATTTATTCAGTAAATGGATCCAATAGCACTGACTGTTATGGATGGATTGGTAGTGGATTTTGTTGTTGTAAAATGTTTAATTCAGAAGTAATATTATTAGTTTTACAATTTTTTTACATAATGTAATCAAAATTTTCCTGTTGTGTATTTTGCCTCAGTTTTTATTATTTTTATTATTTACCTATATTTGTTTTTTTTTACCTTGATGTAGTCCTGGAAAATGTTTAATTTGAAAACACGATTCGAGAAAAAAAAAGCACTCTTAGGATTTAGTGCAGGGTTCTAACCTAATTTCCTCGGCCTACTATATTTGTAGTTTTGGTCTCAGCAGCCAAAATATGAAGAGAGTCAGGAGTTCAGGACTGGTGTCGCGGAAGCAAGCGACGTACAGTTGTCCGTGTGAGAAGCAGCTCGTTCTGAGGTCTACACCCGCAGTCTACAGTAGCAATTTCCCATTGCTTGCTAAAGTTTTCGTTTTTAGGGTTTCTTACCCGAAGGGTGCCAAACGGGACCCTATTACTAAGCCTCCGCTATCCGTACATTTATCTGTCTGTCAGCGAGCTGTATCTCATGAACCGTAATAGGTAGACAATTGTCTCAAATTCATCTCTCTCAGAAATCATTGTCTAGAACTCATCGAGTAGAGAACAAATATGGTTTTTTTTTTCTTCTCTTCACTATGAGGAAATAGGGCGCCGCGTAAAGGTTGTCAAGAGTCTGACTCGCACTTGACCGGTTTTTTGTAAATTAATGAACGCCTGAGTTCCAGCAAATAGTACCTAATTGGCCAACACTCACACACTAACTGATTCTTACAGATGACGATACACCTGACGAAACCGGCTATCACAAAAAAAAAAGTTTAGAAAATCCAAAAGTGCACGCCTCATAATACTCATTCATAAACGAAAAAGAAATTTAAAACAAACTTTCTAACAAAAATGAACAGTTTATCACTTCATGGAGTATGTTTTTTTGACTGCTTTTTTACCCATCAATATGGGTTAAATTTCTAACCTCGCAATCCATGTAATGTCAAAGACTATTTATTTAGATATTTACTTTGACGCAACTTACGGATGTCAAGTCAAGGTTGGAAATATTTAGATATAGATATTATATTTTAGTAAGTATTTTATTAATTATAATTAAACTACTTTGAATAAAAGAGCCATTTTCAATAGGGTTCCTTCTACGGCTGGAACGAATGTATTAAAAAAAATTGGCTCAATTAATTGATTTTACCGCAAGCTACAATGTTTTCAGGTTTGATACATTGACGGACAGGATTTTTTTTTCAACTATGTTGATGCTTTTTTCATTTCTGCTGCATTAAAACAATTGTTGAAAAGTACAGTATTAATATCCATTTAATCATCTATACTATACAATGGTAAATAAATTGTAGATTCTGTGTGCTAACAGGAGTGTAACAATAAAAACAGTTGCAGAAATGGGGCAAGAACTTTTTTTCGATCGTAGAGCACCCTCTAATGCTTCGCATTATGAGTCGTGCAATATAACAGTAGATTGTACAAACGAAACAATTTAACATTGTGTTGTTATTGTCAGCTATATCGTCGCAGACAGCGGGCGTTACCGATATCGGCACGATTTCTACCGGGGAAGATACAATATGGGGTGAGAGTAGGGGGCATTCTTTCAATTGAAAACACTGTTTAGCACTGCTGACTTCGACATGTTGATTCTTAGTAGGTACCTACTGCGGAAGTTTGATGCGTCACGATGGTCATCGATATTCACCAATATCATCGGGCCGATAATAATTTTCCGTTCATAATTTTATTATAGCATCATTTATTCATTTAAATTTTGCATGTCGAATTTTGGGCAGAATGTATGGCACAATTTTATTTCTTCACGACCTTATTTGTATACCTGCATTCTAGCAAATAAATAATTTGATTTGATTTGATTTGAATAATTATATCGGTATGGAATTGATGTCGGTATAGCTGCCAGCATATCGGTATCGGGTTGGTGTCGTTATCTGATAATGTGAAAACGCCCATTAGGTACACAGGACATTAAAAAAATTATTTTAGTTCACTACACTGTAGGTACCATATAATGTAAGGAAAAAAAAAATAACTAAAAAACTAGTTCAGTTGGTCAACTGCAAATATTTTATGCTGTGGCATGGATTTTCCGCGAAATGTTTGACAACTTATCGTAAATATATACGTCGCACTGCAATTGGGGGAGGCGGAGGTAGTGTTTCAAAGGCGTATAGGCCCGGAAAACCTAGCCTTAATGTCTTAATGTAGGTTTCAACCACTTAGCTTGGAATTATAAGCTCATGACATGAATACCTACTACTGGCCCCTTTCGTTTCCAGCGACGGTTACCAACTAGACACGTTACAAATGCCTAGATGGATGCACTTTACTACATACTTGCTCATCATACTATCTTTTAAATTACAAACGATTAAAAACTTTTAATCATTAAGATAGATCACAAATACTTCTTGAAATATACCGTCGGAGTCCAAACTAATTGTATCAATGATAACAAAGCCAAACAATTTACAATATCTATTAGCATATACTTAAGTGTTTGATCGGATCGATGAAAAGAATGAGTACTGATATGCGATGGAGATAGTGATAAGCCACCCTTACAGTACAGTGTATAACTGTCCGATACGTGTGGGGGTGCTAAATCGTCCCGACAACTTATTAACATATTAGTTTTACATTGTTTTGCATAATTACTTGTCTTGTAACTAAATGAACGTTTGTTTGATTTGTGCTGTGAAACTTTTAATGATGACGTGCCTAATAAAGTACGGCGTGGAAGCCAAGCCTGGCCGAAATTTTGAACTTTGCGTAGAGTTTTATTCATCTTTAGCCTTTCTAAAACTTGTAACAATTATCTTTGTATAAGCGATATATCAATAGTAGATATTATGTGAGAATTATTCACTAACAACGTTTGGTTTCTCTGAGGTCGGTAATTGGACGAACATGTGGCATACCTACCAATTAAATTGTCATATCAATCCATTTACATAAACGAGTACTCACTACGAGTGTGATAACATGACCACCGCATCGTAGTATCACATGCCACGCTGAAGTTTCCAACATTTCAATGACATTTTACTATGAAAACAGCAACACCATTGAATTGTCTCGCATTGTCACCTCACAAATTGTTAAACGTAAACATGTGCGAGTTTTGTGTGCAATGTTCGTGTTTCCTCATCAAGATAGGGAGCGCAGTCAATTGTTGGAAGTGCACTTCGTTGTTACCGAGGTAAATACACACTCCGAACGGTAATTTTCCTATGACGCGCGTGTTTTACGACGCGATCTGTTTTGTTCCACACGCGAACTGATACCACCAGCTATTAATGTCGTACTCACACATTTTATCTGAACATGCTCAATTAACAGCCTGGGATGGACTCTTCATTACTTTTGAATGACAATGACCTTTTCTCTACAAATGTAATTGATGGATACTCTCTCTACAATATTTTTTTTTTTGCTCAGTTTTATAATGTCACGGTCTAACAGCAGTTAATACTATTGTCGATCCAAAGATAAAGTCTTACTAAAATCCTAAATGAACAGGTTACATGAATTATGTCGATAAACACACATCTTGAACACACGTAACATATTGACGATAAGCCTCTATAAAATGAAAGGAGTAGCAAGCATGCTCGGGATATTTATCATGCAAAACCGTATAACGTGTCTCACCCTTCCCCACAAGTATTGAAAAGTCAGTAAATTAATAGCTATAAAGCTCCATCATATGCAAATAGTGGCATCCCCTCGGCTTAGCGTATCTAGCACATCACGGCTCCCATCGTACGTCTTGTTTAAAATTCGTTCCACCGCGACTCTGATATGCAAATGGCGGGCGACATTCGAATACAAAAAGCTCGAGCGCGGTGGCAGCGAGTAAATCAATCGATCAACGCCGGATATACTCGTAGGAATACGTCTTCATTGTGTTCATTAGCGTCGTCGAGAGCCGCGAGCCGGGCCGGGCGGCCGCACCTGCCTCCACAATGTCCCGCATTCCGCAAAAAGCCCACGAAATTAAACACCCTGCCGTTTAGTAAAATGATCTTGTTGTTACAGAAATAATGTTTTTAAGTGTTCTGTTTGATCGAGTGATGTATGATCACATGTTTCGTATTGATCGCGTGGAGTGTGGACATTTCACAAATTGCTTACGTCATGTCATCAGTTTATTACAATTGACACTCATTAGTATGCAGACTAATCCTTATAATATTCATGTGAAATACACTGTAAATGCGAACACATCGCACAATAAGTATCAATTTATCGTGTTTGTAGATATGAAGATACTTAGTTGTTATTTTTAGTGCACATTGTGTTGCATTTTAAAGGGACACATGCTGTTTCTTTTTCATAAAAGCAGGTTCATAAAGGATAGCTGATAGCGCTATTTTTATGCAGAAAGTTAATTAGCTACACAGTTAAATGTGTTAATCTTCTATCAGTCAGACGATCTAGATTTAATTATCTATCCATCGAACCAACCAATGTGATCTTTACCAAACCGAAAGTAGAAAGTATCAAAATACGGTTAATTTAATGATATAACACTAGTTATATCATTAGATAATTATCAGACAAGGACACGCATTCACCGAAGTTTTTTCCACACTTTCAATAACAAGTTGAGGTGCTTTAGAGGCGTACAAAAAACACAATGCTATTCGATTGAAAGCCGTTACGAGCTATTATGCTATTAAACACCCTAATTACAGATCAAACGCTGTAACCACAAAGGCTTCATCTCGCATCGCATTTTGGACTTTTGTGTCGTAAAATTCATGGTGGACGAGCTGACTGTATTTAAGCGGTTTTTTAAATTACTTTAAGTCCCGTTTGCTGGTGTTATTTGAGTGGCAATGAGGAAGATTCGACTGTTTACTGAGCGCAATGAGTTTTAGGTGATGCCGGATAGAGGTGTCTAATAAAATGGATTCGGAACTTCTCGTCTGATATTCCATAGTCCATGTGTAATAGGACATTGCTTACCTACTGTTTTGAATATAACGTGGTGACGCAATATTTATGTAGCCTCTCGCCATCTACCGCTGCTGAATAACCAACCTGAAAAAGACTAGTTTCAGTATCGGTATGAACAGTAGGCGATTTTCAGCATACTTAGGCTCAAGATGATGGTCACAGCGAATTACGTATGTAGAGATTAATAAAATGGGTTTAATGACGGAAATGACGTGCCTAGTAGTAGTTACACTGTTAAACCAACCAGACAGTGTATAAAGCAACTTTTAAAATATATACGTTTGATCTTCGATTAGGTAGGTACCTATACTATAATATGAGGTGACGTAGAATTTACTAGAGAACCAGATGGTACTAAGGCCACATAAAACATTATATAACAGTAAACGCGATTTTCCCCGGTTATGATATTTTATAATTCCGGGAAAAGTCAGGGTTTAGTAAGCATGTATAAAAATGCAAATCCGTAAACGAAATCCGAATCTGTTCTTTCGCAGAAGTTGTCCAATTATAGGAACAATAATAGTGGATTAACTGTCCCGGAAAGGAGTACCAAACCGCATATTAAAACCAACGTATACTACTATTGTGTTAAAATGTGTTCAACAAAAAGTGAGTTGAACAAAGAACAAATATTCCTTACATTTCCATTGTGATGTTTTCATTTTACATTATTAGTCCGTTACATATCATAAACCACAAGCCGCAGATACTTTTGAATATTTTCGTTGTGATTTGTTCACTTACTTGTATATTTTCAGTTCCCACGTAGCTGGCAAGCTGTTCGCAAAACCTTGGGTTTTGTTCTGGATGCTAATTATTGTGCGTCAGACCTCAATAGAGTCAAGAGTGAGTGTTAAAATTAAATATTTATTTAAATTAGCCCAGTGACAGAATGATGCACATGCAATGCTTCTTGGTTTACTTGCACTCTTTGTTGATAGTTATTGAGGAGTTTGGAAACTAAAAGCTACTCCAACGTTCCCCCCGAAGCAACAAACAAGTGTTTTTAGAATCAACTGCATGACACTATATGATCTCATAATTGTTTTGTTTATTTTATTTGACTGTTTAAGTAATTTTTTTTATTTTTGTCTTTGATTTATGTGGTAATATAAATTAGGCAGTGTATAGAGTGCCACCATTGGCACTCTATCCCTATCGGATAAAGTGCCACTACAGGCACCTTAGTAACACCGCCTCGGCCCGGCTCAAGTGCCGCAAGCATTGGATTGTCATTGTCACTGTCACTAAGTCACGTCACTTGGTATTTTGTTTGATTGTCGAGGTTAGATCGCTGTAAAACACCACATTCCCAAAACATTACATTCTCTTGTGCCTAAACGGACCCTGGCACTTCGCCGGCCGCTACCGCGGCACCGCTCGCTACGCTCGCTCGGCTCGTGCGTTGTGTGGTCACAGTTCTAACCTAACCTAACCTAAATAACAAGTGACAGTGACAATGCAACACTCACGGCACCCTAGCCGGGCCGAGGCAGTGACACTAGAGTGCCACAAGAAACTCGCGGCACTCTATACACTTCGTATAAATTATTTACGATTATAATAGAATCAAGTTCTTCCAACTAAACAGACAGCTGTGCTGCTGGGGAGTTTGTTGCGCCACTTCTTCTTCCCAGCTAAAGTACTAGGAAGTGGTGAAGGGTGGGCGTTTTGGGGGACTGTCTTATGTAATTTTGACGTTCGAAAAGTGCTGATTCTCAATCTAGTTTGTATAAATGACTTTCGAATTTGAATTAATTTTAGGTGCTGACGTTGTTATTGTATTTGGTGTTTTAGTATTTACTGGGAAAATTTGCCAGATTGGAGTAGGTTGATGCGCTGGCATCTGTACTTAATAAGTTCTTGTCACTATTAATTTACATAGCATGTAGTAACCGAAGAAAAACTTTAAGAATAACATAACATAATCAGCCTATACAGTATGTTAACTTACAGAGGGCGTTCCCGTTACCCCCAATAGTAAAGCGTCCATACATGCCAGAAAAAATAATAAAATTGAAAAAAAAAATGGTTTTTTTATTTTTTTAAATAAAATTTTCTTTTTTTTTAAATTGATGCTAATTGTAACACTCTGTACACGGGCACTTGTCTTTCAAC
Source organism: Conistra vaccinii (assembly GCA_948150665.1). Taxonomy (NCBI): domain Eukaryota; kingdom Metazoa; phylum Arthropoda; class Insecta; order Lepidoptera; family Noctuidae; genus Conistra; species Conistra vaccinii. Next base: position 13,196,502 of record OX411324.1, on the reverse strand, counting down.
GTGGAAAGACAAGTGCGACAAGTGCGCGTGTACAGAGTGTTTGTTTTACGTATGAAATTAATATTTTTTGTGAATATTTCATGATAAAAAAAAAAAGTTTTTTTTTTTCGATTTTAATATTTTTTCTAGCATGTATGGACGCTATACTATTGCGGGTTAACGGGAACGCCCTCTGTTAGTTAACATACTGTATAATGTTCCCACTGCTGGGACACACAGACCTCGTCCCTGTGAGAGGGAGTGGGCCATAATCCACTACGTGGATGTCACAGGCCTTAGCACAAAGTGAAGTGCCTGCCTGGATTCGAACGCATGACCTACAACTCGTAAGTCGCGATCGCTACCACTGGGCCATCACTGCTCAGCAAAATAAGAATCAGGCAAAATGTGCGTTCTTTGCTTGATCTGGTTTCTTCAAATTGTAATTGTTGACATCACGTGACTTTTTTTAACTCTATTTTTGCACAAAACTTGTTAATTGCAGACCTATTCAGCCCAGTGTAGCTATTATAAGTCTTCCAAATCGTTATCGTGGTGAGAAGGTACGAAGCTACATAAATATCCAAGATTTCCTACCAAATAAAAGAAGAAACCTATATATGATTCTAATTTGAAGACTCCAAAAACACCCACACGGTCGACTATAGAAAGCGTTGATTTTATTTTTATCATAATGAACATTGCATTTCTCTACGAACATTTCAGTGTCTCCAGTAAAAAAGGGCACAACTCAAATTCGTCACTTTTCAGGAGAGGCAAAAAACAACACTTTTAATGTTTTTTAGTATTTCGCAATTAAAATCATAATTGCTTTCGAATTAGTATTGTAGATAAAAAATTGCTCTTTCATTTAATAGTAATCACTTCCACATTCAGTCACTCCTACTATATTTTTTTTTAGTTTTTCTCGAGTTGTTCCCTTGTTAACGAAGTGTTAAGGGAATAACGTTAATTATACTAGTCAGGTTGGTCGTAATAAAAGTAATATTGCGAGTTATTCCCTTATTTTATAAATGCCTAAGGGCCTATATCGCGATGTCCGAATACCCACTACTTACCGAATAAATTCAAAAATGGAACAGAATTTGTATGAAATTATCTACCAAGTAAGTTAATAGGAACTTAATCGTAGGTGGTGAAACAGGCGCTAAGACAAATATAGTAACGACTTATTTCCTTCTGCTATCGATCGAACAAAAAATCTATAATTAAAACAATAGTCTAGAAAATCTTTTATTTAAATATTTATTAAATCTACACTTTAAATAAAACACCTAACAGTAAAAGAGATTGTAAAAATGAAAAAGGATGAAAGTAAGAAAAGCGCCTATAACAGGAAGTTCTCTACAGGTAAAAGGATAACTACAGGGCCAATGTGTTAAGCTGTTCTGGAAACAGATAAGATTGGCTCATGGAGTGACAGGACCATCGAGAAGGATTATTATAAGAGCAGAAGATGGATGTTTACTAAACGAAGAATGAAAGGTCTTGGAACACTAGAAGGGATACTTTGGAAGTTTATTCAGTTGTCAAGATAGTGTGCAAGGAGTGGGTAACTGGACAGAAGCAAGTTTTGAAGACTCTAGCTCAGATGCACGTGATGGAAATGAAATAGAAATAGATGAGATTGTAATAGTGTTGAAAGGAATGGAAATTGGGAAGCTCAGGGAATGGCAGAGTGTCTGCTGAAATACTGAAGGCATGTGACGGGGTGGGAGCAAGCCTGTTGTGACGGATCTTTAATATGTGTTGGAGAAATGGCCATGCGCCGGATACAAGGTGTTTTTTTTGGTGCAAGGCTGTAATCGTACCACTTTATAAGGGAAAAGACTCTCAGCAGCAGTCCAAAAACTGTCACGGCATTAGTCTTTTGAGTGTTGTCAGCAGACTCTATGCGAAGGTTTTAATAAATAGAGTGATTAGAGCGATAGATGAGAAAATATTGGATGTGCAGGCGGGATTTAGATAGAAAATCGGCTGTATGGATCAGATCTCTTTAAGGTGCATAGGCGAAAAACATCTGACAAAGAACAAGAAAGTCTAGTGTGTTTTCTTTGGCTTGGAGAAGGCCTATTACATGGTGTGGAGGGAAGAACTGTGGTCAACACTATCCGTGTACGTTGTGGACTGGCGCTTGGTACGGGCACTTTCAATATTTCCACAAGGATACCAATGCTTGTGTTAAATGGGGTATGCTTAGACTGGTTTTGCATCTCAAGAGGTGTTACGCAGGGCTGTCACGTCACCGTGGATGTTCAACATGCACACGGATAGTTTTTTGCTAAATTTGAAAGGGGGTGAGTGCGGATTGAGCATTAATGAGTTGCCTGTCAAATACCTTCTCTACGCAGATGATCAAGTTCTACTTACATCGTGAGCTGAACAGTTGCAAGACATGGTGACTGTGATGGATGAAGCATATAATTTGAAAGGGATGAATATAAATGTGAATAAGACGAAGCTTATGGTATTTGAAACAGAAGAAGATGTATCGGTGTGTGATATAAACATAAATGATAAGAGTATGGAGAAAGTAAGTGTAATAATGTATTTGGAGAGTCAGTTTACAAGGGATGGAAAGATTGAAGAAGATGTGGAAAGGAAAGTAAATGCGGGAAATAAAGTGAATAGTAGTAGTGGTAGTAGTAGTATACCTATACATGCGATTGTGATCAACCAGTCGATGCCCAAAATGTCTCGACTAGCTGTTCACAATGGGGTGCTGGAGTGCTGGTGCCTATGTATGAAGTGAATGTTGGGTGTGGCAGAAGAAGCATAAAAGTAGAATAAATGCTGTGGAAATGCGTTCCTTGCAAAGCATGTGTGGCGTGACTATGAATGATAGGCTGTAAAATGGTGTGATAAGGCAACGGTGCGGTTTAAAAGACGATGTAGTGACAAAAATTGAAAAGAGTATGCTTAGATGGTTTGGTCATGTTGAGAGGATGAATGAAAGGCGAGTAACAAAAGGTATTTACAAAGCAGATGTGACTGAAAATACCGGAAGGGGACGCCCTAGAAGGACACATAGTGACCTAATTGGTGATGTTCTTCAGAATGCTCAGGTACTCGTAACTCGTGCGTGTATGACCAGATGTATGAACGTAAACGAAACAAAAGGAGTATGTAAAGCTAAGTGAGTTTATATATGTATATACATAATGTTTAAATAAAAAATTTCAATTGTCCTCGCTGTCCTCTTCATTGCCCGGTACAAAACTTAAGTCAGGATCGTCTTCTGCTCTTTGCTGTTCTGAAGTCAGCAAATTCTTATAGAAATAATGATATTCTGTGTATATAGATGGTAGAAGTCTCATTATATATTTGAATACTAGCTTAATGATGTTATATCACTTTTAAAAGCTTGAAAATTAATACGCGTAACACTAATTTAATTATTACAAAAGAAATTATCAAATTACAAAATTAAGGAATAAAACGACTTATTTCTAAAAACAGTACACCACACGCTAATCCACCAATAGCGATAAAGTGTTTAGTGGGGATATACCGCTTGAGACTTCCTAAAGCAAACGCAACAAATGCACTTGTTCCCTTTCAAACATGCTTACCAAAGGGATTATCTACATTTATTTCTTACTATATTTAAAAAACTTTGGAACTACATGAGTTGTGTCTTTTTATAATTAAGTTAACTGTATTTATGCCTTTTAGTTCGATTGTGTTTTGGGGTTTCTTGCAGTTATGTCTATTAAGCAGTGAAATTTACTTGATATCTATAGATGTGCCTATATACGCAGTCGAGTTATGCCTTTGACATATTACAAAAAAGTATGTTAGGATGCAGCTAGAGTTATGTCCTTTTGATATGTTATGTAACAGAACACGTAGATTACAATGGTGCTATAAAAACAAAAGGGCATAACTCGACTTATGCCGTTTTTGACTGGAGGCACTGATTTTAGAAACGAAAGACTATTTTGTTTCAGTAAATTTCTTATAAACGTTGTCCAAAACGGTTAGGGTCGTAAAATCCAAGAAAACGACACCAAACTGCGGTTGTTTAGAAAATAAACCTTATTAAGGCGCGTTATCGCACCATAGCTACGTGTAGCGTATTTACGACCATATATAAGCCTTAAATCGGAGCACAAGCGGGTAAGCCATAAACGTAGTCAACCGTCCATTTTCCCGCTATCGCGACTACAGGCAGCCAACACGCAGACCTCGCTGACCACGGCCGAAACAACAGTCTTAACTATCACACTTAGATAAATAACAATTAATCTTAACCCCCTCCAAATACGGTTGAGTTTCCAGTAACGTGCAAGGTGGTGTGTAAGAATGTTTTTCTGTCAGGTGGTCTATTAGCATAACGACCCGCGCGCCCCTTAACGCCGCATGCTTGGTCACGCTGCCCCCTGACGTTGGTCGCAATTTCCACAGCGGGACTTTTCGTGAAAAGTGGCGCGACGTTACCTACGTTTTATTTTAATGAACATTATAAAATAATGGCATAGAAATGGGAAATTACACGACTAGGTATAAAGTATGAGAGATTGTGTATGAGGTCGTAGTTTACTTTCAGTTGAGGCTTTGGTTACCTATAACGGGCGTCATAATTACTTACGAGTATAATTTCACCGTAGTAAAATATTTATTATGTTTTAAAATTATTACATACAATATTATTCATAAGTAGATAATTCTCATGTCTTTGAACTGTATTCTTTTGTTCCAAGAATTGTTACGTCAATCCTTATCAAAAAATCGACATCAAGGTAACTAAGATATCATCAAAATATTACTTATACATTCATGCTAGGCATATCACCCCAAAAATACATACATCAAGCCGTGTCGCGGGTAAAACTTGCTTTTCACGTAAATCCAATTTGTGCGGTTCGTCCGAAAGGGCGAGTCGTGGCTGGCTGTAATTATTCACGTGTTATGACATCTCATTTGCATATAATCGGTGAGCCAGTCCCCGATGCGTGAGGCAAGAAAGGCAGCGGAGGCAAGCGGCAACCGTAGGCCATTCACACGAACGCGAACGGCTATCTTGATCGACGCCGGCCTATGAAAAAGCGGCCACTAATTAAAAAATAAACTGTAGCTAAGATCGTTCGTAAATACACGGAAGCCGCCGGAAGAGATTTGCTTTCACGTACTTCTATTAGTTACGAAACTCAAATGAATGTTGGTAATTATATAGAAAACTCATGGAATATGTAGCGTTCGATATGCATCAAAGTGGTTCGGCTAATTCGTTGGCAATTAGCTTATTTTAGGAATATTTAATTTTGATAATTACTTAATAGGTATTGTGCGAGTAAATTAATAGTTTTTTTAATTCAATCAATCAAAAGCAACACTGGTGACCATCACGCAAGTTTGTTTCGTGACGTTGTACTTGCCACTGGTAGCACTTCTTGCCTTTAATAGTATTTCGAGCATGAAAGAATTGAAATGCTCACTTTGTTCCTTTAACATATTCGAGTCCACCTACTTTTCGTAATAGCCACATGCCATACCGCCTTACATTTTTTTTTTTATATGCATCATTATAGTGGACGTTTGCGCTAAATTGAATCCTCAAGGAGGGCTCCCAGTACCCAGTACTGAACGTGTTAAGCAAAAATATAAGGCAGACTATACAGTACGACATCCTTCATGTGCTGTAAAAAGTATAAGCAGTACGTACACATTGCTAGCTGCTAATAAAACAGAAGCAACAAATCATTATTATCACACTTTTTGCTCGCACTTATGCACGGCAATGATACGCGTCCGGTAGCAGAATAAAATGTTTTTATTACAAGAAATTAAAAGATCTTGTATGTTTGGTTTTGAATTGGCTTTTATCCCAATATATACTAGCAGTTGCAAGCTGTAGCTTCTGAAAAGTACAAACATATATGTCCTTCTCCGGGTCAAATTTCATCTAAATTCGTTCAGCCGTTTTAGGGTGAAAGCATAACAAACAAAGAAACAAACAAACTCACTTTTGCATTTATAATATTAGTCAGGATACTTGTAACATTATTTAACAGTTATTGGGCATAATTATAGTAGATTCAATTACCAATAAAGTAATTGAATCTACTTAAACTATAATTGGTTGGCATTGTTTTTTCAGCACATAAAATGAGTTTTCAGTAATGAAAATGAAACTTCTCTAAATGTTATTAATTCAGTGCGACAACACCTTTAAACTTTAACGAAGTCATTATTTCATCATTTCACTTTTACACGTAACATAAAAAAACAGAGCTTCCTCAAAAACCACTGCATCGTATTTCGTCAGTCTGAATTCTGCCCGGAACATCAACAAAAACTCACCTCGCTCTCACTTATCAGCAAATCAGATCTAAAATCGAACAGACGGACTGCGCTAACAGTTCACAATGTAAATGATGAGACGAGAGGCAATTTCCCGAGGCAGCACAATGGCCAGCAATTGGAAAGCGTGGTGTGATGTGTGTGTGAGCGGAGTAGCTGCGTATTTGCATGACCTGCATCGTTTAGCAGTATCTATGCATATCGCCAGCCCATTGTGCCCGCCCGGACCGCGAAGCGAGCAAAATCGCCTCCTTTATTTGCGAAATGGTGTACACTTGTACAGACACACACAATGTTGTTGTTGCAGTTAAAGTGGATCTGGGTTGGGTTTGGCCGGACCTGCAACACCTGAGCTGCACATTGCTGAAATTCCTGAATATGTGGGTGGTCATTATCATGAACTGGTGCAATTTGTGAATGGAATGCAATTATGCAAATTATCCGGTAGTAAACTTAATATGGAGAAATTAAGACCAGGTCTGCTGAATTAAAATCGACTTATTTTTAATTGAAAAATGTGACCATGTGGATTTCAACAGCTCTAATGGCAGCCCCTATTTATTGGAATACTGATAGCCTATGAGTCACTATGATAATAGAAAGAATAAAAAATTGAATCAAAGCTTTACGCAACTGTACCTGTCTTTACGCGTATTAGCAAAAAAAGTACCTAAGTGCAAAAACTGCAGTTTCTTCCCAACTGTACTTTGCAGTCTGAACATTACCCGAGTACTTGGTTTCAGGTTAAACTAACGTCTCATGTCAGTGGAGAGCGTATGTGAAATGACGATTAAGAACAGTTGTAAGTAGCTTTTGTTTGATTGCGATGCAGATAACTGCGGCCATTGTGGCGGGCAACGTTGCCTCCATTCAAACGGTATGTAGCTGAACCTCTGAACACATTGCTTAGGTTTGATCTTTTTATTGTAGCAGGGGTTACTGTGAAAAAATAGCTAAGAAAAAGAAAATCATATTCCTATTGTGTTGCAGGGCGAATATTATTCGTAAAGAAAATTGCAGTGTGAGTCATTATAACAATTTGTCTATTTAGTACTGTAGAAACAAATAGAAACAAAAGCTATCGTATTATAAAATGTAAAATAGTTTGGAAAATCCAAAAGTGCACGCCTCATACTTATCACTCATTCATAAACGAAAAAGAAATTCAAAACATAGTTTAAAAATGAACAATTAATCACTTTTCATGAAGTAGTAATGTCAACGACTGACAAAGATATTTACTTGGCGGTTGCTAGGCAACTTACTCAAAGGTTGGAAATATTTAGTTAAAGATATTATATTTTAGTTATTATTTTATTAATTATAATTAAACTACTTTAAATAAATGAGCCATTTTCAATAGGGTTCCTTCTACGGCTGAAACGAATGTATAAAAAAAAATTGACTCAATTAATTGATTTTATCGCAAGCTACAATGTTTTCAGGGTTCATAAATTGACGGACAGGATTTTTTTTTTCAACTATTGTTATGTTTTTTCCATTTCTGCTGCATTAAATCAATTGTTAAAAAGTACAGTATTAATCTCCATTTAATCATCTATACAATGGTATATAAATTAAGTAGGTTCTGTGTACTAGCAGGAGTGTAACAATAAAAACAGTTACAGAAATGGGGCAAAAAAAAATTTTCGATCGTAGATCACACTCTAATGCTTCGCATTACGAGTCGTGCAATAAAAAAATGTAAGTAAAAAAAAAGTAAAATGTAAGTAGCAAACTTTGTAAAAACAAGCTTAAAGTACAAAATAAAACTTACGTAAACAAACAATAAAAGCTTGATGTCCTTATTGCACTAAGATTATGCCTCAACCTTTTATGAAAATGTTAAAGTTGTTTATGTTTACGTAAGTTTTATTTTGTACTTTTTAATTAATTAAAAGATTGTTTTTAAAAAGATTTTTACTTATATTTTATTAAGTAATCCAACACATTCACAAATCCAACGAGCACTACAGGGCTATCTTGTAAGATCCAGGAGTTCCTGTGGCCACCTTCCGACTCTATATGACGTTTTTGACGTGGCCTACCTGGTGACCGTATGACAGTCAAGAGGATCAAGCCCTTCACTACATCTTAGGCTATAGTTTTTGTCACGACAAAAATTAACTAGCCCAAACACATCAGAGCTATCTAGTTTAGGTGAGGAGTTCCTATGGCCACCTTCTGGCTCTATCATTAGATTTTAGACTGCACCTTTGGCTATAGTTTTTGTCAAAACAAAACAAACGAACCCTACTCAAGGAGGCTATCTTGTTTAGTTGACGAAATCCTTTGGCGAACTTCCAGTTCCATCAAACTTCGAGATCGAGCTTTCAGATCCTGGACTACACTTATAAACTGTTTATGTATCAAATTGAAATTTACCTACCTACCTATCTATTTAGGTAGTGTAACTGACGAAAAATTGCATTAACTGCAAATAAAAAGTAAGCAAGTAAAAATTTAAATATACCGCAATTCAGTCCCGTTACATACGAACTGCATAAGTAACTTTGTAATCCTATATAAATAATATGCGATAACAAAATTACTTATGCAGTTCATAAATCTGAGAAACAGGACGGAAATTGCTGTATATTTTAATTTTGCCTCGCTTTATAGGCTAAAAACTAATGGTATTCAAAATTTTAAGATTGTGTGTCTGCTAGTAGTACCTACTTTAGAATTTTGATGATCGGTGAGTGAGTCAGTGACAAAATTAAGAAACCTGCAATAGTTCTTAAACTACAGGTACAAATTGTAATTTGGTAATACTTATTTGTATTAAGCCCTCGTCACGTCGCGTCGGTCACGGAAAATTCAGGCTTCTAGCTTTAACCACTACGAAGTTACAGGGGGTCGAAAATGTGCTGAATGGCTTCGAGAAAAGATGGTACGGCTGTGCCTTTGTGTTTGTTTTGCTCGACTTGGCGCGGGCACTGCCATGCCCCCCGATATATAAAATAAAAAAACTTAACTATTCACTAATTTATAATTTAATTTCTTAAAGAACAAGATAGTTTGTTGCTTGTGATTTCCGATTCCGACGTTCTGGAAAAAAAAGCCTGAAATAATTTAGAACTTTCAGACTTGTACGGTAAACAATAAAAAAGACTGTCCGCTACAAAAATCAGAAATCGCAAAAACTTGAGAATGGAAATCCAAATTGTGTTCTCGCGTCCTTTAGATTTTGTATTTATTTGTACATTTAGTTAGTTAGTCTTTTAATTTAGTACCTAGTGTAAATAGTTGTGTTAAATATTGTAAAAAAAAATATATTACGTGCACTTAATAAATTAGAAACAGTCCTGTATTGAGGAAAAGGAAAAAAAAATGGAATGCGTATTCATTAGTTTGAAATAATTTTAATTTGCTCTACCAGTCTGTAGATGAGACTCCAATGTATGTTGGAGATGAGACTCCAAGCTCCGAAATGTATGGAAAAAGTTCTTTGAGATTTCTGACTTTTCTAGTACTCAAACCTCAGTTGATCAGATAGTTTTTTGATCCTAATAGGAAACAGGATCGATTGGCATTAAAAATATTTTTTTAGGTTAAAAACAAAACGAATACAGATGTTTTGCAAACGTTCAAGTTTATTAAGTTCCTCGGTGGCATCCAAATAACAGGCATCAGCGTAGTCTATGATGGGCTGTATGAGAGTTTGAGCAAGGGAGATTTTGGTACTCTATGGCAAGAAGCTCTGGAGGCTTTTCACCGAATGGAATGGGTAGTGCCCTTTCCTACTGACTTGACCAACATGGGTAGTCCACGATTAGGGCATATTATTCGGATATCCGGATATCCGAATTATCCGGATATCCGTAGAAAATATTATCCGAATATAATTTGTTCTACTATCCGGATAAAACGGATAATACGGATAGTTACTCTTGTTCCATTTTCCTTTTGATAATATAACATTTAACGTTGTGTTTTAATAAAATAGGTATTCACAATCGTGACAATTCATGCTATATCTTCAAAAAATCATCTAATGACACAATTACTATGTAGATTCATCATAGGGAAAATTCAAAAGTGCTTTTGCACAGAGCTCGACTTCAGTTGACGACAGCGATGGTGATGACGTAGCACCCAGTGATTACAAGCAGCAGAAACTGAAATATCATTTACTTTAACAGAGAAAAATAAGCAAAGAGATCGGAAGGACTCTGGTTGACCATCAACAGTGAATGCTTTGACAAGCATGACATTTACTTTAAAGGCATTGGCATGAATGATGGCTTTGATTAGTAGTGTTGTTCTCTAGATTCATCTCGATATTGTGTCTTGCTTGACGAGATCTCACAGAACCAAAATAGAGTTCCTGCTAAATGCAACATAAAGAAAAGGTTAGGATTTGCTACACTTGAATAAGCTGTTTTGGTAACCAACCCAAAATCAAGTTGATATGGGAAGTAGGATTGTGGAGCAGAGCCTCATCATGATTCTCGTCATTCATGATATGCATTAATTTGTTTCCTGCCTGGACAGTAAAAACCCAATCCGGAAAGTCCTCTTTAGGAATACCCAAAGTTTCACACATTTGTCCAACGGAAGATAGGACTGCACAATCGCGATAACGAGAACTGAAAGACCCGAAACGCACAGAAGAAAGTTCATATTCAGGGAATCGATGAAAGTACATGTCATTCGCGGCTACTAGTTTGTGCTGATCCAAATTATACATCAGATACTTTGACATCAAGCAATTTCAGTGGTGTGACTTTGTCTCATTTATTACCAAGCACTACTTTGTAAGATTTCCAGTCTTCATCTAATGTGCTTTCAATTGTTCTAGCCATCTTAACAAAGATAGCATTTGACCAGCTCACGATCTATTATACCATATTGGTAGACAACCCGTGGATGATGTGCATGTGACGTGCATGTTTGACAAATAAATGATCTTTATCTTTATCTTTTATGATAGCTTTTCTCGTATCTGTCAACTCTGATCGGACAGATTTTGCTTTTAGTACGAACTGAAATACTTTAATATACGATGTTGGAGAGTTTTTGTAATAAAAATGTCGATTGTAAACGAATATAAGTTTGATTTACCTCTTTTACAGTGTTATCCAAAATATCCATATTATCCGGATATATTCGAATAGTTGTCTAGCAGTATCCGAAATATCCGAATAGTAAAATGGGCGGATAATTGCATGCCCTATCCACGATAGGTAAGAGTCCATGGTGACCCCAAGGTTCTTAACAATTTTTGCGTATTCAATATGAACTCCATTCAGACAGAGTGGAGAAAACGACGCAACATCGAGCATATTTCGCATAAACCTTTCTCCGATAATTATATAATTATGATGCCATAATTATATAATTATCAAAGAAATCCTTCTTAGGGTTCATTTGCAGTCCAAAGGACCACAACCGCTCGCTAATCAAATCCCGGTTAGTTTCATGGCAGACACAGCTGCTTCCGCAGTGAGTATAAAGCTGCAGATCGTAGGCATAAAAATGGAAGTGGGAAGACATGACTCTGGGTACAAAGTTAACAAAAATAGAAAAAATAAGAGGAGAGAGAACTCCACCCTGAGGCACTTTCGCGGTAAGAGAACACCAGTCAGAAGAAGACTTATCGAGACAAACCCGCTGAGTCGAACCAAACAACAGTAGAATAAGAGAAATTGAAAGATTTAAGGAATCCTAGACGCATGTCGCAATCGACAGAGTTAAAGGCACTGTTAAAGTCCAGCAGTACAAGCAAGGTGAGAGATTTGTGGTCCATAGCCCAGCGGATTTCAATAGTAACCTTCAAAAGAGCCGTTACTGTGCTATGACCTGGTCAAAAACTGATAGATTGAAAAGGACTAAGAAGGTCATTTGAAGATTGAAAGGCAGAAAGTTGCTGATGAATAATATGCTAAAGAACTTTAGAGAGATAATGAACGATAGAAAGGGGTCGGAAATCGGACGGTGAGACCGGGTAAGGAATTTTGGGTAAGGGGATGTTATGGGCTTGTTTCCAGGCCTAGGCATTTGTCAACTTATACCCTATCACGATGGTGCTATCTTATTTGATTGAGGAGTTTCTATTGCCATCTTCCAGCTGCATTATCAGACTCTGGACACCACCTGGTGTAATAGCACTTGACAATATATACCAGTCCAAACACGATGGTGCTATCTTGTTTGATTTAGGAGTTCCTATTTCCAACTTCTAGCTCCATCATCAGACTCGGGACACCACCTTGTGTAATAGCACTTGTCAATAAATAGCAAATGAGCCCAAACACGATGGTGCCATCTTGTTTGATTGAAAAGTTCCTATGGACAATGTCCTGCTCCACATCAGGTCCTGGACACAACTTAGTGTAATAGCATTTTTCATTATATATAACCAATAAGGCCAAACACGATTGTGCTATCTTGTGTAATTAGGGAGTTCCGATTGCCACTTGCTTGCTCCATCATCAGACCCTGGAAACCATTTTTTGCTATAGTTCTGGTCAAGGTAAAGCCAACGAATTCCATCTCAACGACGCAATCTTATTTAGTTGAGGAGTTCCTATGACCATCTTCAGGCTCCATCATCAGACCAGCTCCATGGTATCTTAAATGTCTTGATAGTTATGTAAGACTACACTAGTTTTTGTTTATATTAAAATATGTATGTTTAGGTTAAGGTATTTTTCTATGGGCCTGTGTCGCCTGAAATAAATGGTAATATATTGGACTATGGGTTTGGGTGACTAAAGTTGACTGGTGACCTGGAACTATGGAAGAACTATGGCCTCTGCCGGATAAATGTTATGGTATACTATACACGGATAAAATGGCAGGGGGTGACTTGCACACTCAATAGTGGGCCCCCAAAAACTGTCGCTAGCACAAAGTGACGTAGCGACAAGGGGGCAACATGTCCTGAGGTGCTTGAGGAGGAGTGGTATTTCACGGCTTTCAGAACAATCCCAGAGCCCGGAAGATGGTCAAGATCCCTACCAGCACTTACACTACACTCTTGCGAATCTCCACTCAAGCCAGCCAATAAAGGCAAGCCAGAGGTGAGGAACAAGACTTCTCCCGGGGGATAGGGTCCGTGGGGTCGTTACTATCCAACAGCTTGCCACATGCTGCCCTGCGGGTTTTTGTATCTCTTTTGGTCTGGCTCCTCATCCTAGACCCGTTACGGCAAAGTAACCTCTACTGGCACAGACCCAGAGTTCGGAGCACGCAAGCCCCACCAAGTAAGTAAGTATGCCAAGTTTCAGCTCAATCGGAAGTGCTTGGAAAAATGCAGTTGATCCGTCTGTTATCCGGATTGGCCTTAATATTTGAACAAATTGGCTTAATTAAGATTGAGCAAAATTAATCAACTTTGAGGGAAAAGCTAAATAGAATAGAAATCATTTATTTGCTTATAATGTGGATATACAGATAAGATGTAACAATAAGTGACTATGATTCCTAATAGTCTAAGTTGCATCTTATCTCATAATCATTCTGTATTTATCTGTGGGGGCTTGTAATTAGCAATTTAGTTATATCTGATTGTTATTATTGTGTTATTAGTCTGTAAGCCTTCCGAAATATAAATAAATAAAAATGTTAATTTTAGCAACTGGAACACCTACGAACGAAGCAAGCTAATAAAAAGCTTGTAATTAATGAAAAAGTCTTAGCGGCTACTGCCGTCGCCAAAAGCTAGTTTTATTTCCAATAAAATAATTTCAGGATTAAAATATTTTTTATACATTTTGTAGGGCTACTCAAATAAAACTCACTTTTAGTCACGCTTACTTATCACTTTTTCAAGTCACTTGTAACACGGTTACCAACGGACTGACTCAAAGAGCTAAGAGCTAACGCGCTACGCCGGCAGCCAACAAGAGTGGGGACCGGATGTAGCGCGCCACCTCGTTTGGTATTAATTTATTTCTCAAATATCATCGAAAACAATTTTAAAATTCTTGAAAATATTACATAGCACACAAGAATTAATCGATGCATAACTTTAAATATAAAATCAATGTTTAGCTAATAAAAATGGATATTAAACACACATAAGATGACAGTCATATCCAACGTAAAGATGACTCATCTACACTTCTAAAATCAATAATCTAGATAACATTAATATTTACAAAATTCTAACAATAAATTTATAGAACGAAGTTCTCTAACGCGGCTTGCGGTAGGAGTAAACTGGTAGAAATAAAACTGGTCACGTAACGAAAAAGCGTTATGCCCGCAAAAGTCAGTTTAATTTCAAGTATTAAAGGAGATGCCGTTATGCGTTCAAAAGGTTAAGCAAGCTAAAATCTTATACTAAATGGCTCTGTATTAATACATAATATACAGCGATAAGAACTTCGTTTCAACCGGGTGTCCCAAGACACTTTTTTATTTTGTTGTATATATGCAGATGTCAGTGGATAGATTTAATTAAATTGACAGGACATAACAATAGGTTCTGTAGATTCCTAAATGGTAATTAGGGACGTAATGTCCTCACCCCAAATAAAAAATCAAGACAGACTGCTGAGCGCTGCGAACCATACAGTGAAGCATGCCAAAACTACACCCCCGCTCTGTGCATGCGCGCTCACACGCATATATTTACAACCTTTTACAATGACACTACAATCGAACTACACCACACAAAGTGCACACAATCATGTTTACGAAACCAGCTTGACGGCTTCACTTCACTGTTGACAGCGCCCTGATGGTTTTTTATTTGGTTTGAGGTAATGTCATGGATCTTTTGCAATTTTCAGAATAGTAGTGAAAATTACGGTACCTTCTGAAACTTAACTGACAAAAAGCATAGTTCGTTAAATTATCAATATGCCTTTTTACTGTCAAGTTAATAAAGAGATTGCAAACAGTTAATGTGCACATTCGTATGCATACGTAAGTATACCAATGTAGGCTCTTACACAAAGAACAATGAGTTTCTCCCCAGCAATCGACTACAGATTTCACAAAACATTCGACGTTGCGTCTATTATAAATTTTGGAGCTTAATTTTACTTGCTATCTATCTATTGTCAGTTTTCGGTTCTCACCGTCATTTAATTACCTAACGTTTCGTAATTAGCGGCTCATAATTGAATTGAAAGGATAATGAGAGGCTATCCGACGTCTTTTCTCAATAATAGATAATATCCGATAAAGTAGCGTTTAAACTATTTACAATTGATATTTCGACAATGTAGGAGAACGGTCGTTACGTTCAGTATTTCACTGGCACATTCCCATGGATGGCCAACAACCTGTAATTAGACGGAGGCATACGGCAATTGATTTCCGTTATTAAACTTGGTAATTTGTATATCGGTTTGGTCCGTGCGGTTCTCGGCATAATGGGTTTAGGTACATAGGTTTGTTATTTACATAGCAGGCTGGGCGTCAGTTGTGGACGTTTTTTTCTGTTAATGTATGTAAATGGGAAGCAATTAGGCGAGTTAAAACACGGGGTAGGCAGTCTAGGCAAGTGCGCCTCGCGCCCCTTCCGACTGCCGCCATATGTTAGGGGCGGGCGGCGAATATATAGCGTGTTACAAAACTTTCGTTTATTTTCGAAACACATACAATAAAATGTTTTAATTGCATTTTAAACTATGCTTGCTTTCTTGAAGGTTTCTGTTCATTTACCTAATGGGCCCTTGAATTAGGGTATGCAGTAATTTTTTATCGAACCTTGTAAATAAATGTAGGTTATGTAGGTTGCACCATTATCTCAGCTGCACGATAAATTTATTCAGTTTTGCCTTCAACGTATACCTAGATACGAAATAAATGATCCCTGCATACCTACTTACCTGGTAAATTGATTGAACGTGTTATTCGCTCCTTATTTTGATTCGTCAATCGTACCTGATTACTGAAAATTACATGAAAATAACAGATAAAAATTACATGGTATGTACCAGGTCTATAGATATACCTACTCGATAGTGTAGGTAGGTAATTAATAATATACTAGTTCCACCTTTTGGTTCATAAGAGCGAAACTGCGTGATTTCCTACTTCTCAAAACATTTTAGTAGGTAGGTAGGTACTTAATAGCATGTGACAAAATAATCAAAAGACAGAAGAATTTGTAATAGAGCTAAACACTAATGTAGGCTTATCTACAAACAACGATACTATCTCCTTCCTATCCTTACTCCTTCTAATCCTCGTTTGATTTTTCGGTATATTTATTCACGAACGAACTGTTCACATAATTCCTGAATATAATTTTACAATCAGCTTATGATGTTCTGACTGCTGGGACTCAATCCTTCTTACTATGCGGTAAAGTAGAGTGGGTTGTTGACGTCATAATGTCTTCGAATTTTTTGCTCTACGATAATATGGTTTCCTCACGATGTTTCAGAACATGAAACAAACGTAGGTAAGTCACTGTTCTTTTTCAGATTGTTGCTGGAGATACCTTGAAAAACGTCTGTGCTATGATCACCGGAATAATTATAGGATTCGGTACCTACTCATCTCTCTCATGTGGTGTCCTCATACTCGTAATCTAAAGGATTTTGAAAGAAATTCATAATGTATCGCTTCGTATGTTTGAAACCTTTGTCTGCTCGACAACGTAAATCACGCAATGAATATTGTTGAATTGTCACAATTAATGGCATTGAAATTATTGTAAGCGCCTTAGGTAGTTACCCAGCAGGTCTTGTTAGGGTTGTGGACCGCTCTGATCCAATAACTGCAATAGATTTAACTAATCACTTTGCTTTCATGTTTTAGAAATAATATATCATAATCAGCCAATGACATTCCCACTGCTGGGATACAGGCCTTCTTTCTGTGAGAGGGAGTGGGCCGTAATCCGCCACGCGGGCCCAGTGCGGGTTGGTAGATGTCACATGTCTTCGAATTTTTTGGTTCTAGGACATGCCGGTTTCCTCACTATGTTTTCCTTTACCGTTTTGAGAGGTGTGTGGTGATGAAATAATTTACACAAAGCAAAGTGCCTGTCTAGGTTCGAACCTACGACCTACAACTCGTAAGTTGCAGCCGTTACCGCTGGGCCACCACTTTTCTAACACTACTGAAATAATATATTTTTGGATAGCATGTGGAATCGACGGTTATAATTGTTTTAAAAGCGCCTGAAAGCCGAGCCAGCTAAAATTGTATTTTGTATCGGGAAATGTTACTTGTTTGGTTTGAGCAACTGAAACTATACTTCAAACTCTCTCAACTTTAGATAGAAAGAACATGTGATGCGGAGGATTGTTGAGCATATTGTAAAATGAAAAGTGTGACCTAAAATCTCCCATGAGTTTTCAGTATTTCAGGAAGGAAATGATGACTGAGATGGCTAATACCTACAGATGTTGGTAAGGAGGACAAAAAAGTCGTTCCTACTGTTGCGACCCCAAACAAATTCGGATAACCGCCTCTGTGGTCTAGTGGTTAAGCCACCTGTCTCAGACCCAGAGGTCTCGGGTTCGATTCCCAATGGGAGCAACATTTTCTGCTCGGTTTGGTTGGTGGTAGGGCTTGTTCTAAGTCCGCCTGGCTAGCTACCACCATCTTATCTAACTCTGTCGCCATAACAACAATGTTAACAGCATTGTTGTGTTTCGGTAGTTAAGAGATAAGATAACCAGTTCCTCTGTAGTTGAGGATTCCGGGTGAAGCTCGCTTCCACCTTCGGCCTGATCATCACTTACCATCAGGTGAGATACAGGCCCAAGAGCTTCCCCGTTGATGTAAAA
Organism: Conistra vaccinii; assembly: GCA_948150665.1. Lineage (NCBI taxonomy): Eukaryota > Metazoa > Arthropoda > Insecta > Lepidoptera > Noctuidae > Conistra > Conistra vaccinii. Next base: position 13,178,494 of record OX411324.1, on the reverse strand, counting down.
AAAAAGATAAAGACTAAGGAGATGATGACAGTTTGAAGCAGGAATAATTTGAGTTTACGATGATCTTATTCTTATGTCAGGCAGATAGAAACATGGAAAATTAATCTAAAATTAATTTAATGACACTTATGACTGCTTACTCTTCTTAGGCTTTAGAATTATGAATATAGCTGTTCCTAAGATATCAGGTTTTAAGTGAGAGAGTGAGAGGTCATAGGAAATCGACAACTACGTTTTGCCGAACTTGACCCATAGATTCGTATTAGGAGATTCCACAAATAAATGCTGGTTCTCAATAAGTATCATAATTATGGTTCCACGAATCATTTGCCGAAAAACAATAAATGAAGAAAACCTGGATACCTATTTCCCCTGAAGGTGAAATACATAATAATTATTTTAGACCAAACGTGAAATGCGTGAAAGCAGCAAAAAATATTGTATCATTGTTAATTTCAATTCGATCACAAAGCTTGAGTTTGCCGTTTTAGGCAGTGGGATCTTCGGTTCGACGAATATCGTTAAATGTTTTTCGATCAGCCTGTATGTGAACCCTCCAAATTAAAGTCATACAACAAATATTGAACTTTTTCGTTTCGGTTTCGTTTGAGGCCAATATTTAAGCTCAACTCGATGTAGAGCATTTTGAGGACAGAAATTGTTTGAAAATTGGGTAGGTAAGTAGGTAGTTTCCGGGTGGTTTGTATTTGTATATTTACCGACTTAACGTTAAAGTGATTTATTCTTTTATTTTGTATTTCACGTGTCATTTCACTATGTATTTTTAATTTTCTCTTTGGCATGAAACTTAATAAATAAAATGAAAATCGTTTAATTTTTTTAACAAATATCTAATCGTTTTTTATAACTCCTTAATTATAGATTCGTTGACTTATTCAATAATTTTTTTATTTTTATTTTGTAACACTTATTGTTATTTTGTATCTATCTAGCTATCTAGTAATTATTTTTTTTTACCAATAATTAAAATGATTACCTAAACTTACACATCCCTGAACTCAAACTAATCCCAACATTAGGTATACGTAAACGTAAACAGTAGGTATATTTTTTGTTTTCATTAGCGGCATTTGTTTTAGCAGTGAATAGCGTATTGTCGGCTCGGCGAGCGGGGTGTGGCTTGTCGCTCCGCCCCGCATGCAAGCGCGCCCATTGGGCAGGGCGACGCGCGGCATTGCCTTGACAAGCATCACTGAGATCGAAAACGAACTCGGGTTATTTGCACCGAATTTGTATTGAGTTTAAGAAATTGTTTTTTTTTTCGGGTTTTCGGATTTGCTTTTGATATTCAATGGAACATTTTGTTTTTAAGATATTTTATATTTATTTCAGAAAAAGTCCTTTATTATTTTGTATCAATAATAGTTCATATAAAAATGTTTTTTTTTTCATTGCAAAATTTTCAGTAGCAACATTTTATTTTGCAAGAAATCTTTGATGAAAAGTACTGAGTTTTCAAACTTTTAACCAGATTAGTCATTATAACCACATGAAAAAAAAAGGAAGAAAAAGAAGAATGAAACCGAATACACTGCTAATGGTTTTATAACAAAAGTAGGCAGTACCTAAGGAGCTCCTAACCCGTACCTACCCTTCACTATTTTAGGGACCTTAACCCGCATATTAGCGGCTCTATAAATTTTAGGAACCTTTTCAGCTTTTTTCCGTGTGTACCTAAGTAAGATGTGAGTATCCTAATACTGTGCTTTAAAAAATCTTTTACCTATTTTCAAACAATATGAATCTACAATATGAACTCAACTTCCGCTCTCTAACCTATATCTATATAGGTTAGAGAGCGGAAGTTGAGTTACTTAAACTTACAAGAAGTCATCTTTTAACATCTAAGCAACTCTAATTTCCACCCTCCTCTTTAATTTTAAATTAATGAAAGCCACCCGGTTAAGTTTATACAATGAGTAGAGTCTACACTTAAATCCATTAGGTACCTACCTGACTATGGATGGTTTACTAGCTCTTGATAAGAACCGGTCACTTACCTATCTAATAGATAATTTCATATAGATTATCAAGAAAAAATAAAAATACTAAAATACTTTGCTGTTTTTGTGAATAGTGTCCAATCCAAACGGGCAATATGAAACAGGAAGTTTAAATATCTATTTTCTTTTTTTTCACTTTGAAAATACCCCGATAAATGGGATATTATGTAGCTATTATTATTTGGTAGACAGACACACTGACTTTATGATTTCAAAGAATTTCACTGGACTCTTTTTGAACGCAAAATTACTCTACCTTACTTTATAATATTGACGTATCAAAGTAATCGAGCAGAAAGGGAGCGAAATGGAGAACGTCACCCATTGTTCTAGCAGGTACCTTCATAAGGTACATCCAGATCATGTGTCACCTACCTGGGTGGTCCAAAATAGATAGCACAAATATTTTGTACACATTATAATGTTAATATGTCTGTCTGTGGAGAAGCCGCGGCTTTGTCGTCGCGAACCACGACGAATGACGAGCCATGTTTAGTAACACTTAACCACTATACTCTGACCTCTAAGGGACAGAGTGTTGGGTAACTTTACAAGGAAAGTGTTACGCAGGTAGGGGTCAAGGTATACTGGCTGAGAGGCTGTGCACGCGATGTGTAGAATCCTGATTCCGTATGTGCTGTGGGTGATGATTCGTTAGTCCATTGTGGACGTCCCTATTGTTCGCTCGGGTGCTAATGCGAAAGGCATATAAAAGAAAGAGCTGCCTGTATTAGGAGACATGTTTTTTTGCTGACGTTTTCAGAAGGTTGAAAGGGAAAATAAATCGTTTATGTAAGTTATAAATAGATCTTTAGACTTGATTATTATCATACATAATTTGAAGAAAGTGTCTAGTTGTTAGGATTGTATGAAGAATAAGATATAACGAAAACTATTAAATTTCAATTGGTTAAATGAAACTTAATATTTTACCTCCAATAAAACTTTTTCTTATTCACCAATAATAATAAAACTTTTTACTTTTTCGTTCAATCTTCAGCCACTAGAAAGGTACCTATAGTCGTTATGTGTGCGGTATGTTTTCCAATAAGAGCGATCGAAAAAGGTGAGTAAATAAAAAGTTAAAGAAAAACCTATACTGTACATTACTATTATGTATCTACATTTTCAATCTGAATCTGGTACAAATCTTATGAAATGTGGCATATTAAAAACAGAAAGTGCGCCTTCTTTCATAAAAACCTCAATTTTGTCTGTCCTAATTATCCACAGTTAAAAATTGAAAAGAAAAGCGTAATTACTCCAAAATCCACCTAATTACATAAGACTTGTAACGTTGTGTCAACACCGTTACGTCGCGCGTCGATAAAAAATCACCGAACAACACATTATCGGACCACGTATTTTGATTACCGCCATATTTATGGGTGCTAGTCCAATTACAAAATAATCACATAACGACCGCATACAGGATAACGCTTAAGTAACAGGTTAATCGTAACTGGCGTGTAACAAGTAACAACAGTTCGGTATTCACCTTCGGCCAGATAAAAGTGGCCAGGTCCACATAAATAAATTTATTCATTAGGTGACACCCACACCATATCGACGCACTAAATCCTCCTTGTCGGCCTCTGTCTGGCTGTACGTAAGGTAAAAAGAAAAATTTGTCATCATTATACACTTACATTTTATGGGTTTGTGTGTGAGCGCGCTCTGGAATCGGAGAATTGATTTTGTTGGTTTCACTGCATGAAATATTATTTGTAGATAGAAATAAGAAGCTGAAATAATGGATTACTTGGCAGGTATCTACGAGTACTTACGTGCTACAGAAATAGTTTGGAACGCTTAGTGTTATTTGAAAGTTACAAAAGAAGGAAAAGGTAAAAAAAAAATTTTTGAGAGAGAGAAGAGAGAGAGTTACTGTTAAAATTGTTTGAAAAGTTAAAGTTTAGTGTTGTTTGAAGTTAGTGTTCATTGCCTCAAATTAACTAGGTTCGCTTTCCCAGATTGTAAAAGATTTTCTCTAGTTTTGGTAATAATTATGGAACAAAGGGACATGGTACTACATTTGATTGTGTGATGATTTTATGTCTTTTCAACAATAAGAAAAACATATAAAAATGTTTTACCTTTTTTTTCTGAAATAAGAAAAAATTGTAAAAAAAACCAGGCCTACTGTGTGTTAGTCTTAGCAATGCTGGCCAGCATCAGTATGGTTTCTCACATTTTAAAAACGGAATGGGTCTGGTGCTATGTTGCGAAATAAAATGCATTAAAAAAAACATGTGTTACTTACCACATGTACCTAATTAGATTGACTTCAAAATAATGATTATAACATTGTGTATTATAACAGTGAGTTATGAAAATGTTAGTAGATTTTTGTTTGTGAACTCGGTAGGACAGTTTATAATAGTAATTAACATTTTTCAAGTGGTATGTTGATTGTTCATTAGTTATGATTTAATCGAATTATCCGTTATTTGTAATTAGGCTTAAGAACTTTGTTTAAATTATGAAACGCACAGTTTTATTTTCTTTAGTAGACAATTAATTAAAGTGTAGATGTAATGCCAACACAGCATGGCCCCCAGTGTTATTAGATTGTTTTATGGTGGCATGGCATTTATATCTTTCTATATATTATTGTAATATAACTTTATGTCGCTTTTCGTGTTTGTTTAAGTGTTACCGCGTTGTTCTTCAAAACTACGCAACGGACTTTGATGCAGTTTTCCCCATAATTTATAGAATTGAATCCGGCTTATGTGTATAAAACACAAGACATACTTATACTCGTACAGTGTGTCCGGACATGGATTAGCGATATTCTAAATACTTAAATATAAACTATTTTAAAGTACAATTACACTCTAGGCTTGGGTCCAATACACTTCCCCGCTATGTGGCAGCCATTTTGCTTTTTTTACAAAAAAATATCATATCTCAAAGTTTTAGTCATACTGAGATAAAAATAGGCTTATTCGAAAGGCAATAATATTGTCTACCATCTGCATTACAAAGCAATGTGTTCACAATTCCATAACTTAAAAAAAAAAAGTGAAAGTCGAAAAAAAAAAAGAAAAATTATGGAATTCAACCAATAATTATTACAAGCCTAGAGTGTAATTGTACTTTTAAATAGTTTATATTTAAGTATTTAGGATATCGCTAGTCCATGTCCGGAGACACTGTGTAAATAATAAATATATCTTGATGTTTTGTCAAGTCATAAAAAACGATGCCAAGCAGGGGTGGGTCGCTAGTTATTCAGATATATTAATGTTAGATATGTATAGGTTTATAGTGCTGCCTACGATGATATAAATAAGGCAGTGTATAGAGTGCCACCAGTGGCACTCTATCCCTATCGGATAAAGTGCCACTACAGGCACCCTAGTAACACCGCCTCGGCCCAGCCAAAGTGTCGCAAGCATTGGATTGTCATTGTCACTGTCACTAAGTCACGTCACTTGGTATTTTGTTTGATTGTCGAGGTTAGATCGCTTTAGAACACCACATTCCCAAAACATTACATTCTCTTGTGCTTAAACGGACCCTGGCACTTCGCCGGCCGCTACCGCGGCACCGCTCGCTACGCTCGCTCGGTTCGTGCGTTGTGTGGTCACAGTTCTAACCTAACCTAATCTAAATAACAAGTGACAGTGACAATGCAACGCTCACGGCACCCTAGCCGGGCCGAGGCAGTGACACTAGAGTGCCACAAGAAACTCGCGGCACTCTATACACTTCGTATAAATAATTTAGTACACGAATTTAAATTATCATTTAATAGTAACATTTTTACACCTGATTGTACCTACCAGCTACAAATAACTAGATACCAAAATCAGTTAGACTTTAATTTAATGCCGAAGTCAATATATTGTATTTCTTCGCTTCAACAGAAAATTATCTAGACCGTAGTAAAACATAGACCGTGTGCGCCGGCGCTGTGTAGCACATCCAGTAACGAATTTTTTCACTGCTAATTAAATTAAATTAATTTAATTAGCAGAACAACCAGTGACAAAAATTCGGTCTCTTCTACATTCAAACTTAAAATTGTAGTAAAACATGCTGAATTCAACTGAACTTGAACTGTTTGATTCACTTTTCAGTTAGATATTGATCGTACCCTAATAAATAGTTGGTTCCTTTAAAAATATACGTACCTATTATAAAATTGAATTTAATTGATAGTGACACTATTATCTACCCTAAAAATAGCTAGCATCCATATTTTAATTTATCATAGTACTGGTTTTTGCAGAACAAAAAATCTAAGTCAACCTGCCCCAAGACCGCGATAGGTTGACCACAGGCTTACAGTAAATAAGAAGGTAGTGTGAAATCATGAGAAGGATGAGTAATTAAACGATATTTCTATTCAATAGGTAAGCGTCAATAAGAAACTAAACAGCTTAAGAGCGTTTATTCAAAAAGTTGGCAACGTTGTAAACAGTTGTCAAATATGTATTTACCTGTATAAATGTATTAATTTGGCAATATAACTTTAAGGCACTAAGAAATATGGCTAACTAGTGAACTAGAACTTGCATATTAATAATGAACTGCAATAAAATTATGAGGTTTAAAAAAGGCATTTGAAAAGTTTCCAAATACTTTTTTTACATCTATATCTAAATATTTTGTGTTACGATATTAATTATTGCATTTTATTATCAATATTTTAGTTCACTATCTAGCCATATTTCTTATTTCCATACAGTTATATTCCAAATTAATCAAAACAGCGAAATATTTGACAGCTATTGCAACGTTGCCCAATTTCTGTATAAACGCTCATAAATCGATTCTAAAGTTGGGACGCTCACAATAAAAATATGGAGAGAATCTATTTTTTTTTTCATTGTCTCATAGTCTCATTTTTTTCGCCTCTTTTGTCAAAAATAACTACTTAAATGACAAACTGTTTCTATAACACTTCTTGGTGTATCAGTAAGTATGTAAAGTCATAAGTCAATCTACCCCGCAAAAAGTAAGTCAACCAGTCCTTAATTAATGCTTTTTTTTGACCTGGGAAGCTGATCGCATACTTAGCATGGGATTGAGCTGCTCGCTCTGCTAAACCTTGTAATAAAACCTTGAAACTTGACATTATAATTATTCAGTAAAATCATCAAATTATACCAGTTTTAAATAAACATTGACATTGTTGAATATTTCATACAAAATGACATGACTACTTTGTAAAGTATTATATTATTTTAATTATTGTGAATGTGAGGACTATGTGGATATTTTTTTTTTCTCTTCTCTATTTTCTTTTCTTTCTCAGTTAGTTTTAATGATGGTCTGGCAGTTTGACTAGTTTATGCGGCCTACCCAAATGTCCTTTCTTTGGTATTGTTCGTCGAGTTGAGCTCCTTAAGTTCAGAGTTGAGCTCCGCGATTACTGACAAATGCTTGCACTGACTGGACGCCCCTGGCTGGAGGCTTTGAGTTCTTTTAGGAGCTTAAGGCAGCCACAGGAAAGTCCGGTTAAGCAGCGACTACCTTAGTGGTAACCTGCGAGATGCCCTAGCCAAAAAAAAAAAAAAAAAAAAAACTGACTGGACAGGTCCACTCAAAGGGAAATGTTTCTTTCCTCAAAACACCATTTCAGACATGAGATAGTCTACATGGTCCTCATATGGCCTCACCAAGATTATGTCTGGACTTTAAAAGAGACTGTGACCTCTGAGTTTGTTTCGGCCTTTCTTCTCAGAGTAGTCAGATAGGAAACGCCGAACTCATATACCTAATTTTTAACATAAATTTTAATATGACGTGTAAAAGTGATTCCAATATCCTATTTACAGAATAAACAATTTCATTTCATTTCTTCAATTTGAAAATAACACTGTTTTCTACGGTCTATGAGTTTTAAGCAAACTTTTATATTACCTACTTGTAAAAGTAGTTTATCATATTTTTTACCCGACTGCCGCAGAAGGAGGGTAATGTTTTTTAATTTATTTATTCAAAATCTGTATAAACAATAACTTACATAAAGTTTGCCAAATTGCATAACAGATTGTCGGCAGTAAATCTGTAGGCCTATACAGTACCTACCTATACGATAGCAAAATTAGACTTGCGAGTAGGTAATAATCCTTACATATTATAAAACAAAGTCGCCCGCCGCGTCTGTCTGTCTGTCTGTCTGTCTGTCTGTCTGTCTGAACGCGATAAACTCAAAAACTGCCGAACGGATTTTCAAACGGTTTTCACCATTGGACGGAGTGATTCATGTGGAAGGTTTTAGTGTATAATTCATTAAGGTTTTGTGTAAATTGGCTGAAATATGACGATTATTGTTGAAGATGTCGGAAAAAATCATGCCAACTGGGAGCTTTACTGGCGTGCGCTGCGTAAGTCGTGAGAGATAAATCAAATTTATGTTCTAGAGTATTATATATCTTAAAAATTGCAACAAAAAAGTCCGCGATGGCATATGTCTATCTTTTAAGGGTGACCCACAATAACCATTTTTATCTTTCAAAATTGTATAAAATTTTCATTGTTATTTCCGAAGCTATTTTGACCGGTATCTTATTAATCCTTATCCAATTAAATAGGTTATTTAAATTGGGCATTCAATTTCGATTAAAATATGCCTTTACATCACATCATTTAAATGAATAGTTTAAGAGATATCACAGTTTCAAAATTACGCGTAACAAAATAATTATGGTTGACCACGCGGGAGCTGTAGTAGCCTACCACTGCGTCCGCTGAAAGTTAGTCAATGATCTTTTCCTTGGCTATTAGGTATGTATTCCCGGTAGAACGTTCCCATGGGATATTTTGCGACATCCACGCGGGCGAAGCCGCGGGTAAAAGCTAGTATTATAATATAATATTTTAGACTTCTAACCTAGAAGTTTAAAATATGTCACGACTCACGACTATAAAAAGGCGCGGGCGCGGGGCTGTGATACACTGCTTCGCACAAAATGTAAAGATGCATCCATCCTAACTTCTTAGTTATAATAAAAAAACAGTAATTTTTAGGTGGTAGGTATTCAAAGTAATTTAATATTTTTCAATTTATGTTTATTCATTTGAAGGTTGTGGAGGTTAGATAGGCAGTCGCTCCAAGTAAAATACTGGTACCTAAGTATTCAGCTGCATCTTGTAAGACTGGAAGCCGACGCCAGTATATTTAGTTGATAAAAGGCTAGGCAGATTGACTATAAGTTAATTCCTTTGAAACAATTTGAAAATTGTTTTTTTACTAACCTGTTATTAGTTATTATTACAGATTGACTTTAAATAAAATTATAGGCTTGCTAATAGTATAATTCCCCAGAAATAATTATTTCCATAGGTATTTGCATAGATAAATTGGTATTTCAAGTTAGTATAGTAGGTAGTTGTAGGTACCTACCTACCTATTTGTATTTATTGTGACATGTGACTGACAGATTGCAAGTATGTCGTATTAATTTTGAACTCTTTTGTTCCATATTTAAATACTTTATGCGTTATTTTTGTAATCGTTTCTTAATAATCTCAGCAATTACTAAAGTCGAAAGCCAATAATTAAAAGAAATCATTAAGTATTTTTCAAAGAAATTTTCAATAAAGAAACCCTTTCAAAATCCCAGTACAAAACGTATTTATCTGTGTACAGGAAACCACAACTTCGACGAGATTGATACAAGTTATTGAGTAAAGAAAACTTCCAATTAGATTGTAAAGAACGGATATACAGGTACCTACGTAGTCGGGCAGGCGCGTCAGTTGCTCTGCGGTCCGTATAAAAGTACCTTCCACCGATACACTTTTCCCTGTAATTACCTATAGTACAAAAACACGCCAGTGATACAATCCGTACGCTGTAATCTAGCGGTTTATCAAAATATGCTACTACTGTATTTTGCATCATAATTTTATTAATTTAATTAACCATCATTAATAATTCTTCTTTACATTAATTCGAAACCGATTGCTGTACACGTGGTTCTACATATACTTATATGTCGTCAAAGGGTGAAAAGTGACATTTCGTTTTTAACGTATTCTACCAAAATGTATTTCACCATCGGCATGCTCCCCCAATATCAATGAATAAATAATTCGTACACATAAGCTTTTCGGAACGATAAAGTTTAGAATATTGAACTACTCTTCAACTTAATTAGAATGGAACTCACTCCATACAGTAACTATTAAAACGGATGCTAAGCATAGTCAAGTAGAACTAACTTTAATTAAGAAGCTAATCGGCACTATACCTTTGTCTCTGCCGGCTCACATTAAAGTAAATAAGATAGAGCGAGAGAGGTATACATTAACACCTTCTTTATGAAGAAATGGTAAAAGATCACCTGTGCTCACTACCGTAATTCTACCGAGCGGTAGAGCACCTGTCCCTTTCATACGGTTCATGCTTAAGCTGAACCGAACGAGTGCGAGTAGGAGTAGTTTCATTTGTGTCGTGCGAAAATGTCGTAAGAGGCACTCTGGCGATTCAAGAATATAGTCATTGTGTGTATGTTGTTAAGGGGTATATTGTTTTAGTATTGATGAGTTTAAATTTTAAAATCTAAGAACGGGACGGAAGGTTGCGTTGCAATCGAGCTGTGTTGTAATTTTGACGCGTTCGGAAATCGAATTAAGAGCGTTAGAGTGAGAGGTGCGCGGAGGTTTGCTCGGCGGAGGTAGTTTTTTGTTATTGTTTGGTGGCGGAGATTTTTTCTGAGGCGTGCAAATGGGAGTAGGCGCGCGAGTGGGCGCGCCGGCACGACAAGCGCGCTCTTCAGTGTTCTGGCTGAGCTTCAAGCGAGCGCGTGCGAGCCGGGCCGCGTCCTATAGGTGCTCATACCTTATCACAAACTGGGTTCTTAGAGCCAATCGAACTGTTGAATAACGTGGACTATTTGAAGTGAACTTTTTGGTTGGTGCCGCATGCTAGCGTTGCAGAGAGCTCGTGACCTGAAGGTGGCTCGACCATGTTGATATCGGCGGGCAGTGGCCCCACGCCCGAGTTCTCCCCCGTCTCGTGCTGCGCCCCCTGGAAGATGGAGCCAGCACCCCCAGCTCCCGCTGCCATCACACAGTCGCTCAACATATCACCCAATGGTAAGCTTTTGTGCAACTGCTTTTATTTTCCCTGAAAGTGATCTAGATTATTTTCAAGTGATGTATCAACAAAAACCTTGTTTAAAAAAATGCATGCTTAACCTTAGCTTTATAAAAGTTCTAGTCTGTGTTTAATCCACAGGAATCTTACACAAAAGTGACAATACATTGCCAAAAAAAAGTAGACGTAACTAAAAGTGTGGTCAGCAATAAGATGTAACAATTTTAAACTGTGCCTAAATATCTATTGCAATTCAATAAATTTAAAGCTTTACCTTTTAAAATTTTACCTGAATCGCCATTTTTTTTTCAAATGCTGATTAACACGAAATAAAATAAAAGATACATTGCCATTTCTGTAAATTTCAGACTGCCTGAATGGTTCAAGGCCTTTAATAACTTCCATTTTGAACATTGAAGTTGTTTTTATATGGCTTATTTATAACAAAACAGCAACACATTACAAAATTATAAAAAAAAATAAGGCTTCCATTGTGGAAAAGCTATTTCCACGTTTTCTTCTGCAATGACTCAAAAGATCATAACCATTTTCTAAAACTCATATGTAGGATGTATTTATTTCTAAACTATCTTCATCTTCACCATCCACAATCACTTCTGAGAATACACCTGACATAGAAACAGTTCTACAAGTATCTTTAAGGTAAAAATAGCAGTTTTTATTCTTGATAGGTACTCCTTGCAATAAATACTATTTACCTTGCATTAAATAGGTAACTATCACATGGACTGAGGTCTATTTAAAGAAATCAGATTTTCGTAGCACGATTCTTGTGATCTATTAATATTCAGATGAATACTTAACGACAATTTAAAAAAAACTTGATTTAAAATACAATATTTAGATTGTTACCAATCGTCTAAAACTCATCATCATTAGCAGCCTTGTTCCACCCTCTGCTGAGTATAGACCTTTTACTATATGTGCCAGGCTTCCCTGATCTACGCGATTTTCACTCAGGTCTTGTCTGAAAATATCCGAGAAAAACTATTTAAATAACATATTAATAAGACTTTCTAAAAAGATAGAAAAGTAGAACTGCATAAAGATATCTAAAAATATTATTTTGTCCTGCAAAACAATATTCTGAAAAGATACATTCTACCTACATTGTCATCGCTCATCATTTATGAAATGCTTTACTATGTACCTACTTTTAACTGACGGTAAATATTTTTCCTATACTTTACATAAATTCTTGTGCCAATCCCCACGTTCATGTGTCAGTCTCATCCATGTTCTACCCGCGATGGTAAAAATGTCGTCCGCTCTCTGGGGATTGACGAAGAGAGGCCTATTATATCCTCAGCAGTGGGTAAAGTGGCTGAGGATATTGATAATGATAATTAGTTTATTTCTTCCAAAGCACAGAGAACATCATTAACAGTGAGGAACACTACAACTTTAGCTACAATAAAAATAGAAAGCAAATATTGTAACCAATTGAATCGCATCAATCGACTGATTAGTGACACCAAATTATAAGTAACAACGCGGCAAATTGATGAAATAACATAAATCAACTTTATGTTAGTCTGTTTTATTTGAATTTATCTTTTGTATTTTTAATGGAACCATAAAAAATAATTAATGTTTATAATTTTATTTATTATAAAGTATAGTCTCCACTGTAGAGTCGATAAGCCGACGCCGGCGGCGACGGTGTCGGGTTTTTGCAGACACCTTTTATGATGCTTTCTTCTTTTTCATGAATAAACTACAGTACACAAATAACACGAAAAGTTTAACCGAACTATTTATCTTTTTATTAATGAAAATTATAAAAGAAATTCTTAGTTTACCACAAGCGTGATAGTCATGCAAAAAAAAAACAACGGGTTGCACTCCGGGAGTGCCGGCAGAAGTGAAAACATGAACATTAACGTTGTGCATTTTTTAATATTTTGGAATGGTTAGGGAATAATTTCGCACGAATTGCTATATTTATCAGTATAAAAGTACTATAATTTATGTGGTTAAATACAATATTCATTAGTAGTAGTAGTATATTTATTTATTTTCAAAATATAGTCTAACAAAAATAAACAATTTATTTAAACACTTTTCATGAAGTATGTTTTGACTGCTTTTTTACCCATCAATACCTATGGGTAAAATTTATTACCTCGCAATCGTAATGTAAAAGACTATTTATTTTGATATTTACTTTGTCGGTTGCTAGGCAACGGACCTTATGGTCACGTCCTGACGCGAGTTTAACATTTTTTACCCATTCGACAAAAAAGGGCACAATGCCGCTAAAGAAGCTTTCACTTCAAAAACTTGTAATAAACTTTATATAATTAGGTATTTTCAATATTGAAACTATTTTTGACTAATAGGATTGTATGTACAAAAGTTCATGCTTTTTCGCTGAAACTGTAAGAACTTAAAAAAGTTTGTGGCACAAAAATTTGTTCATCAATGCCATTTTATTGACCAATAAAAACGGTAAAATTCGATTGCTAATCGGTAAAATTATTGTTATTGGTAAAATGCTTCAACATGCTTTTCCAGGGTCCCAGGATACCTACTGCTTATGATAATTCAAGTAGTTACTCAATGATTTCTGGAATTAAAATGCTTATACAAATTGACCAAGTCTTATTTAAAAGCGGAAAATATTTCTTAAAAAAAAAAGACGTGTGGCACTCGGGGACTGCCGCGGCAAAGCTATTGCATAGCATTTTTTATCAACTTATGCAATTGTAAAATATTAACCCGAATACAAGAGATAGCAATGGTGACATTGACAGGAACTGTTATTCACATTTATAGTTTTTAAAACTTGACACAACATAATGGGAACATCAAACTAATAAAAAGGTTTTAATTTAACTATTAATAGTCAAGGATCATTCGTCTAAGTAAATTTGAACTTTATTGTCAAACAGTTAAACATAATTTTCAATACAACACTCTTATCATTCGTCTAAGTAAATTTGAACTTTGTTGTCAAACAGTTAAACATAATTTTCAATACAAAACACTCTCCTTAGGTTTAGGTATTTTCGTTACGGAATTTCTGGATTAGGTCTCCACGCTCAAGGCCCGCGATAGAAGCTATGCAATAGCTTAAAAAAAAAAACACAAAACAAATCCTCTATGGTGAGGAGTGTCCATCTATCTCCTTCAAAATAATCATCAGTCGCATGCCCGCTAACACTAAGTGAAACCTAAGTACTTAAATGTAATTGTTGGATTTTCATGTCTCGTCGCTGAGCCGTGCATTAAACCCTACAGTGCCACAGATAAATACAGATGTTTCACTCCGCATTTTAGGTATGAAGGTACGAGTATGCAGCGGGTTCGACTTGTTGGGCCAATTCAGTGAGTGTAACGTAGTCAGAAGATCTAAGAATTACGAAAGCAAGAGAGACAACTTCTAGGTGAATATAACTGTAGGTAATAGCCTGAATTGCATTTTATTGTGTCGTAGCAAGAGTCGCTTTTTATTTAAATGGTTTTGCGGAGTGAACCATCTGTATTAATCTGTGACAGTGCGTTTTTATTCAGGCATTACATTTAGATGTAGTGTGTTAGTGAAAACGAGTAATTCTGTGATACGAACTACGCAGCAAAAGACATGATCAGGATTTGTGTGACATGTCACAAAAATCCTGTATCACGCAGTTAGAGTTTACCGCGCGAACGACATATAAAAGACTAGCTTCTGCCCGCGACTTCGTCCACGTGGAATAGTTACTTTGGGCTAAAGCTAACTTTAACCCGCGACTTCGTTAAAAAAAAACCGATTTTGAAACATTATTCATTGGTCCTCCGGTCCTATTGGTCTTAGCGTAATGATATATAGCCTATAGCCTTTCTCAATAAATGCGCTATCTAACACTAAAATAATTTTTGAAATCGGACCAGTAGTTCTTGAGATTAGCGCGTTCAAACAAACAAACAAACTCCTCAGCTTTAGAAAAAAGTAAAATTTATATATTAGTAATCAACTGGGGCGTAAGCTGATTTCGGATAGTCTATACTAATACTTAATACTTATATATTATAATATATAAGTATTAAGTATAGACTATCCGAAATCAACTTACGGGCAGTTGCCCGCCAGACATAACACGTGTCTGGTCGGAGGATCCTCCCTTTTCTCTGGTGGATGAGTGAACTTTACACCCTGTTCCTCATACCACCAAAATTCAACATACACAAAGAAAGAACAACAAACGTACAAAGTTTATGCAGCCTACATCCAGTTAAGTGGAAACAGTGGAAAGTCGTCGCCCCTTCCAACAGTGTGATTGTGGAACTAGAGTTAAATAGGTATCTTACTTTGGTGCAGTACGTCGTTTTAAATGCCACCTATTTCACTAGTGTCTACTTGACTCAAATAGTTCATGTATCAATGCAAAAAAGAAAGGGCAGCTCGGTGCAGATCATAGTTGGACCCAATCAAGTCCAAAAACATTTTGGAGACTCATCGTTTGTCTAGTTCCTCTAGAAAGTTAAGATAATCCTACTTCTTTACAATAGGAGATATGTTCATTTGTTCATTGTCTGTCTATCTCGAGCACTACTGATCAAAGAAGTGCAAGCGAAGTCAAAATGTAAAAAAAAAAAATGTATAACAGGTGTCCATACTTTCATAGGCAAGTCCAGCATATTATTATAGTTCATTAAAGTCGTAAACATAATCAGACTAACTTTTTCAAGTTATGTTTAAGTCGGTTTACATTTACAGTTAATATAACGCCTTAAATAACAGTTAAAGATATGATAAGATGCCCCTGTAAATTAGTATTTTAATTGCATTTATCTGATCTTGCCAAGTCTTTAGAGAAGCGCGTACATTTATCTAATGGGCGCAAACAATCTACCTTTTTTAATGAGCTGGTTATTTTTATAATGTCATTTACAAGTACATGACTATTTATTAAATCAAAAATATACCTAATATAACTGTGTCACTGAGTTACTATCGCGGTTTAGTGCGTTTCCAATATTTCCACAAATTTTCAAAAGCTTGTTAGGGTACTGATTTATTTTCTTCCCATTCAAAGAATTTTTATAACTGTTTGCAGATAATTTTTTTCCTATTATTTCTTAATAATTGGGAATATTGGGAGTGATTTGCACAAGTGACAAAAAGTGTGTACAATCTGGAATCACCCAGTTTGCTGCTCTTTGCCAATAAACATTGCGACTTAAAAACCAACTTGCCCGTTTGATGAGCCTTGGTACTTGCATCACTAACCAATCATAACTTATTCTTGAAGGCACAATCATTTTCAGCGAGGAAACGTACATGATTCTGTATGTAAAAGAAACTTGTTCTTCTAATGCTTGTTCAGGAATCAGTAGCGCTAATTAATTTACAATAATTGTTTTCCACAAACACGGACTGTAGGAAGCATTCGATTTTAATTAATTAAAGTTTATATTTAACGGAAACATTACATTTTCTTTAGTTGACTATAAGAGCGGGGTGATAAGCCCTACTATTATCTCTATAATAAACTTGGTACCTATCTGTAAACACTTCATTTTATTATAATACTAAAACAAAATGGCGCTTGAGCTCATTGCAATAATTTCAGAATACTGAAAAATGATGTACCGACCTAACGTTCTAGTGCTAATAATAACTAGGGGTTTTGACAACATCAGTTGGATGATTTCAGTTCAGTGACTTTAGGCAAATAGGGAAATACGAGTATAAGCCAAGTACTTATTTAATGTGACTACTTTAGTTGTACCTACACTTGTAACTATGCAAGTGTAGAGTATTTTTCTTCAATGTCGATTATAGACGTGACAGATAACGGCGTATTTATCTCACAGAGAGCAATTTGAAAAATAAGTAGTTAAATATACACGTCATGAAGCTGATCATTCATACATAATTATGTAATTAACTTAAGATAAGTGGTATGTTCGCGATATTTGTCACGTCACTGGCCTCATGTATGCGGACTGAGGTCTGGCCACATCGACTGCCTGTCATTTGTCATCGCTGGAGCCAGCTGCCGCGATGAGTGAGCGAAAAGTGCCGACCATCGCACAACATTGTCCGCATTGTACTGCCGATCGAACTAATTAATCGATAGATCGGCCGCTAGATTGCCCAGTAGCGTTTCCGGTGAAGGTTGCTCAATATTCACCCGCCGATTTGTATGCGATACAGCATTCGAAACGTTTTGATTGACGATAGCAAATAATTGGACAAACAGAATTGGTTACCAGTTTAAAGATAGGAAAAAAACTTAATTATAAAAAAGTGATAGAATGTGCATGTAATTTAGATAGATACGTACCTAATTAGATAGAATAGTCTGTTAAGTACTCATCAACGTCGAAAGTAGTTGGCTTAACTTTATTTGATTCAGTCCTAATTACATACTTCACCTTTAGTAATGTTAGCAAAATGTAAATAGAAGAAATAAATTCAATGATGGATGATTCAATTGGCAAGACGTTAATATATGTATGTAATTGAAAATATAAAGTATTTTCACGTCAATTACCTGACTCATAAACGTCGAATAAATTTTCATTCAGTACATTACATCGCAGGCAATGTTTTTTCGCGTCAGCACGTATATATGGAGACGCGTTTGATCAGGTGCTTTAATAAATCTAATTAACATTTAAATGGTGATCACGCATAATAATCAGGTGGCTTTGTAAACTGAGACGATGCTCCTTAATTATTAGACAATAGCAACAATGTATTAATGAGCCATTAAGTCGGTTAAAACATTGAATACATGGGTTGCTGAATAAACAGTGGAGCACTTGTTCACACCGAGCGAGTGCCTTATGACGCAAGCGGTGGGTCCGTAGTGCAGCAAGTGCCGCTTGTGCCGTGTGCCGTGCCGAAATGCACCGAGATGCCGATGGTGACACAACTGTGTGCATGCCTAACCGTCTGCCATTGAAATTCACCGCCATCTACAAACAGCATAAAGGCGTAACTTTAAACTATATGATGAATTCCAGTTTGAATCTAATAAGAAATGTTTTATTAATGCTAAAGAAGTAGAAAAACCTTTTGTTAAAAATCATCAGAATAAATAGTCTTTCATAAATGAGGATTCAGATTTATTCACCTACATAATTCAAAATCTTAATATTCATGTCCACATCTGTATCTAGAATCAATTAATTACCTTAAAATTATTCAGGCTATAAATAAATCTAACAAATTTTTGAATGTATTAATGAAACTATATGCATGAAATTAGTATAAATTCTGGATTTCATCAGCTCCACGTCAAACTGTAATAGTCAGACATTGTTAAATAATTCTGGACGTAAATTACTTCATGAATTTATTAACTTCCTAATGAGATTTTAATAAGACAGTTGACACAAAACTTTAACTATGTAGATTTTGGTTTCCCACGTTGAAAATTGTAATACCATTACAGCCAATTTTAAAAGCATCATATTCAAATTAATGTACTTACTGAAATCTATAACTGTACTTGTTACATTGGTCCACAACATCCCAAAAAAGAATTTGATAAACCAACGTAATTAATTTAAAATCACGAAAATAGTAGCGAAGAATATTTCCCGGATTTTCTGTTTAATTAGCCACGGTGTATATAACAAAACCAATCAATGTTATTCCTATTAGTTGAAAAGATTTATTTTAAATTTGTACACTCACTGGTTTGTAAGCTAAGCTTGAAAAAACGTAAGAAAAACGTGTCTAAATAATTGCAATAGCTAATGAATTAAAGAACCTGTAATTTGATGAAGTCAGACGTTCTGTCACGTAGCATCTTAAGTCAGAATTCTCATTTTCTGTTCACAAAAAAGCTATTATCTGGTTACAAGAAGAAGTGTTGAAAAAGAACGACCAGAGTTTGGAACAGGCCGAGTAAATGAGAACAAAACATTTGCGATGATGAACGGAACAATGAGAATTGTTTGGGGTGATTTGTCGATTTTTTGGTAACGGATAAGTAGTAAGGAACATAAAAAAAAACCACAAAGAGCGAGTTGGACTCGGCCACTGAGAGTTCCGTACATTAATATGAAAATTTTTTTTTGCTTGTTAAACACTTTTTATTATATTTTTCCTGTTTATATTTACTAATACCTCCAGCGACAAGATTTATTTCAGATTTTTGACTTTGTAAACTTCGGAGATATTTTAACGAACATTTATCATAAAAAGTCTAAAAATAACAATACGTTTTCAATTCTTTTATTGGCTATGTAAGTGAACACACATTGTTTAAAACGGAACAGTTAAAAGCACTAGTAGAATATATAGGAGCTATTTCTTGAAATAAGCAGCTATGACAGACGAACAGACAGACGAAGTCGTACCATAAGGGTTAGTTTTTTGCCATTTTGTTACGGACCAACCCTAACAATGGAAAAATAGCTACAAGTTTAAAGATTTTTAGAGAGAAAACTCTACATCTTTTATCACAGAACCATCAAACTATGAAGAGTACTTCGATGCCTAAGTGTCCTTTTGATAGAGCATTCATTTGTATAGTTAGTCATTTAATTTAGTAACTATACTAAATAGTTAACTGTATAGAATACCATATTATTACAGGACTATGAAAAAAATCATAATTAGACGCTGTGTTCTTAAAAGAAAACTTTTTGATTGTTGGACTTTTATAGTTGATCCAAGGGTTAGATCAACTAGGATCCGGCAATTGGGCCTCGAGGTGGCCTTGCACAAGTCCGAGGGCATGTTGGGAAGGGGCATGTGTTTTCATGGTCCTCGGAACGCGCCACCGTCGGGTTCCCAAATAAAGGTAGGAGGGGTTCACATCGGCGTCGAGTTGAACTGGGACTCGTCCTCGAAAGCCTGTCCTCGAAGTCCTGGAACTTCGTGGAGCATTTCTGATGTTTGGCTCCCAAACTAGAGCGGGCCGGGGCCGCCTTGAAGCGGCTCCTGCCCAATCTAGGGGCATTGGAGGCTTTACGCGGGGGTCGTGATGATGTTACGTTTTTTAAATTAATAAACTTTTAAAATCTTTAATGGCCTCTACTATGCACGCTTTTTGATATAAATGAGCCTCTTTTTAACTGAGCTCCACCCCGACCAAAAGGGTTAGGTTTGGTTAGAGCTGTGACCAAACGCACGCAAGCCGAGTGTGCGAAGCGAGCGGTGCTGCGGCAGCGACCGGCGAGCTCTACATCTCAGTTGGTCGAGAATTTGAGGTTCACAAAAAGAGTCGCGTTCATTACATCAGAGTGATCAATAATATTTTAGGAAAGTAAAATGGGTATTATTTCAGGGTCGATTAAATATACGGCCCAATTGCGCCACAAATCACTAAACACGTGTACACTAAACGAATTTAAGACATCGTTCTGTTTCTGTCAATTATTTGAAGATGACAGAGACATAATGCTTTTTTAATATGTTTGAGACAGTGTATGAATGTGGATTCGCATACTGTCTATGCCAATCCACATTCTCTACTGTCTAGTGAGATTTTAAGACTTCGTCCGGTACATTTGTACTTAATATTGTTTTAGACATAATTATCGAAATCATTCTTCGAAAAAGATTTTTTTTTAATAAGTCAATATGTACTTACAATACAAATATTATTATGCAAACAAACTCCACAAGTATAAGTGAAATGCTAACTATAAGCGTTCATTTATTGTCTGTATTAAAGCTTACTTCCGCTGCGGATGCCGTCTGAACCGACTATTAAATCTTCGCGAATGGAGCACATTGAATATGCAACGAAGTCGAAACACAGGATAGCCACGTTACGTTTGTCAAGCATACCATTCAGCGTAATTTATTAACACAAACAAAAAGTACGTTTTTTGTACTAGTTTTTATCGATTTGTTTGGATTACAAATAGAACTGACTGGTGTTGGGACATTCACATATCACATATCATCGAGCACTCCACCAAAGTGTAATAGATTTTCAATTACAATACGAAGGATTTTCAAGTAGATTCAGAATCCATTGCTTCATATATGTTTAAAAAAATTGTCTGCTTGACAGCGTAAGTAACGCAATGAATGTTGTTGAATCGTAAAAATGAATAGCATTGCCAGTGTAACCATGTTACGCAATTACCCCTCAATTTCCCTGTCAAGCTGGGTTTAGACCAAACGAACACAGAACCAGAACAAGAACAAGAGCATTACTTTGTTGATGTTCGTGACATTTTATTGAGGACTAGCTTCTGCCCGCGACTTCGTTCGCGAGCCTATAACCTTCCTCAAGAATTGGGCTATCCAATGCAAAAAGATTTTTTCTAAACCAAGTGTAAGTTTCGGAGATTACCCCCTTCATACAAACATACGAACAAACAAACAAACACACGAACAAACAAATATATAGATAACGCAACGAAGGAATGTTCTGTTCATTTACAGAATTTGGTAGAGTGGGGTTAAATGTGCATTCGCTCGTTTGGTCTTAATCGACTTTCAGATGAGTGAGGTCTAGGGCCGATGCCTGCTGGGGTTGCGGGAAGTCCTAAGGGCAAACCGTGGCCCCTGGCACGGCAAAGGGAAGGAACACGGGTGGATTTTAGTCAGTAAGAGTCTGACACGCCCTTTCGCTCCGCCCAGAGCGGGAGAAGTCATTTGATGATTTCCCAATCAAAAAAAAAGAAGAGTGAGGTGAATAGCCATTTGGCTATGGCTATTCACCTCACTCATCTCGGCACAAGCTAAAATATCAAGTGACAGTATCAGGAACAGAAAGACATAATATGACAATGTGGTCTTTGCAAAACTTTTCATCAAGAATTTGATAGGCTTTTGTTTCAGCTTCCTTGTCTTCTTTCAGACTAAGAAAATTACAAAATCTGGACTTTATTTCTCATATAGACTTTTCCAAATAATATTATGTCAGTGATGTTTGTTTTCGGTATTGATACGATCGCTGGCTGTTCCGATCCTTCGAACCAACCCATCCCCTCCCTTCTACGTATTGTATAATATATAATGATAATTAAATAATCATACCTATCCCATCAGTATTTCTAGCAGATACATCAGTGTATAAGTGGCTATAAACATGTGAAGTTGGTTATTATACCTGCTCATTAGTTTCCATTCACCTACCGATCAATTTATGAGCAGGAATGCGGGATCTCCTTAAATATATTTCTACCCCTTTTAAGGAAAAACATTGTACTTCTGATTAAAATACTTATTGTTGTTTATGACATAATTTTCACTTTTGTATTGTTTTTTTGTACGTTCACTAGGTATTATTTACCTACTTTGTTTGAAATGTAAGTTTACATTTAAATATTTTGATGACTTGTATGAAATAGAAAAAAGTAAAACCTTATAAAATTTGTTTTGTTAACATTGTGAAACAGGCACTTTAAAAGCAACAAAAACCTATTAGGGCTTATAATGTGACGTAGGCATTAGCATATATTATTATACCCTACCTATAACCTACCTGCACATTGATGTTCTCTGATCATAATTATTCCTCTATCCTAGATCAGGTGCTTTTGAACGAAAGAAATTACAAAAAGGGGTCTATAAAAATACAAAGATTTTGGTAACATAATTGCAAGACATGAAAGGAGTTTGTTAAAGTATCTTCACACTGGGAGTTCAATGTAGGCATGCATAGATTCGTAGAAGTAACGAGGGTTCGTAGACCAGCGTAGATGCAGTGTCTACACTTCATAGACTCACGTAGGCGCTGCGGCTACGCTTCGTAGGCCTGCGTAGGCGCTGCGGCTACGCTGCGCAATGCCTCCGTAACGTTCCACCAATCGAACCAATGCTCAATGCAGGGAAAATGCTCTTTTTTAATGGCACATTGAACATAGTCAGGATGACATGACATGGAAAAATTAATAACGAAAATAATAATGAATACCCATTACCACGCAAGTTGGATAAACAAAATCGCCCTGTGTATCAGACTGGCAAACCAACCGCGGTACACGCGGTTGTCTCACTTAAATGATACAATTCTTACAATACTGTCATTGGTCCTCCATGCGCCTGCGCAAGAAAGTCGTTTACGTTGTTTGTGTTAAAATGGCTACTTTTATTGTGCGTCCTGCAGTGTAACCTTTAACAAACCTTTGTCGTTTCAAGTAAACGTAAATTGCATATCAACTGAACTTCTTATGGGTAGTATTCGAAACAGTTTTATAGAGTAGACTACCTTTTGCCCGCGGCTTCTCCCGTAAAGAGGAATAGAATAGAATAGAATAGAATAGAATAGAATAGAATAGAATAGAATAGCATTTATTTGCAAATATGGGTTATACATAAGTAGGTAGTAGTAGGTTTTCATAGAGTTCTGCCATATTTCACCATTCGGCATGCAAACATTTTCATTATATAAAATTGTTACAAACAAACAATTTATTACATTAAACATTATTATAAAAGGAACATTAAATTAGTTATGTCATTCTCATTAAATAAAATTATTAAAATTCAAATATTCATGAAAAAACAAAACAATTAAATTGTCAGTAACAGTAGGTATATACAAGAAATACAGATCGTGGTCCGAATATAAATAAACAAGCAAACATCAAAATTCCAGGTCATAGATAACACATCATAAATAATCCATAAGCAAAACAATAATTAATTAATTAAAAATTCGAGGTAGTCTGATAAAAATTGTCCGTTAAAAACTCAGTTACACTGTAATATGCTTTATCTATTAACAATTTACGAAGTGTACTTTTGAATTGCAACGTTTCAAAAGTAGGTGGTCGAGGTCGAAAGTTATCCCGTGGGAACGTACCATCGAAGCACTTCTTATACATACACCGTAAGGACTATTTCTGCTTGCAGCACTCGGCGGTTATAGAACCGGGGCGGTAAGATGTGGTCATCGTGTTCACGGGCTTTTGTTTTCAAACTGCTTAGTAGTACATACTACTGGGATAAAAAGTATTCTATATCCTTACCCAGGTCATGATCTACCCGTGTACCAAATTTCATTTAAATCCGTTAAGCCGTTGAGGCGTGAAAGGTAACAGACGGATAAATAGACAGAGTTACTCTCGCATTTATAATATTAAGTATGGATTCTCAGTAAATGCTTTGCTCTGTAGATGTCATACTCATTAGTTACTAGTTCTGCATAATATATGTAAAGCTCGAACGTAAATAAGTTGCTATAAGGTTTAATAGAAACGCCAAGTTGATTACCATGAGGTCGGTATTCGAGGAACACGATAGTTGATTGATATAGTCACCGCACCCACCGTGCAATAATTTAATACCAATAGGTACATTATAAAATAAAAGGCATAGAAAAACTAAAACTCGTTTCTATGAGAACTGATTCAATATCTCAATTTTATTCACACTTAAACAATTGTTGATATCTACTTTAATAAACAGTACGACTTCATTAATTCGGCATACCCAAATGGAAAACAGTTTGGTACTTAATGCATTTATTTTGATTGCTTTCAATCCGAGTGCAATTATTATTAATACCTCACTTCATATCCGTGATATTTACAGTATTTTGTTCTTTCGAGATCATTTCACGGACAATTTAACTCAAATCACTGAAATCGCCATTTTAATACAGAAGCGAGTAACAACGGTCTTTAACCCAACTCGTATCCATAATTCATGCGTATCTTTAAACAATTTCAAAAGAATTGTTGTTGCATGTAATTCTTTGCAATCATAAAGGGGCAATATCGAGTACACTTTCGATCTCGTATTGAAATTTACACGAAAGGTGGTAATTTTCCGCCGCGTGATGACATTAATAGCGGCGAGACGCGCGGGTAGAACAATATTTTTTGCATAAAACTGTTTTACATTCGGCCGAAGTCGGCGCTCGCCGCGATGGCCCTCGGCCCCCTCGCCGCCTCGCATCACTTTACATGTTTATACGACGCCTGCGCAGGTGTACCAACGAAACTTACGTGTGTTTGTTTATACAATTAAACTATTGCCGCACAAAATATTGCCTACATGTATGTAAATTGTAATTTTCATACCAGTTTAAATTCACAGATAGCGCCTTATTAGTTCCATGTTCGTTAATTAGCGATGCGTTTTACGATCATTATCTAATTCTAACTGTTTTAAGTGCATTCACCTAACCATAAGGACTATAATTGCACAGGTGTCTTATTCTCAGAGCTCATCACCAGTGACACTCGACCGTCGCATTTCCATAAGTAATTGAAAACTAAGTTTAACCACGCACATCTAATAAGATAAGCAAATCACAATTTGCATTAGTGGCGGAGCTAATTAAATAAACAAACTGTCTAGTTGGGATCGTTAAACATTAACAAATAGATAAAATGAGGCCGTAAAAGCCTAAAAAACTGATGGCCAATAAATAATAGCGGCGACCATGCGCCGGAGTCAACGCCAGTCAATACATTCTAATCAGTGATTTATTGCCACTAATCCTCAGCTCAGCACAAATAAGCTATCTTGTCGATTTAATGTTGTATCAGCTCAGGCGTGAAACTCCCGCGCACCACTAAGTGGTCCTTCCAGTTTCCACTCGAAATATTTTAATAAGGCCTCACTGCTCACGCACCCTAATAAAAACACACACACGCACTCACCAACACGAACGATCTCCTTTAAAACCTCTACTCGTTTGAGTCCAATTTATTTATAATAGTAGCGACACTAAGAATCTACATTTTTGCTCTAAACGGTGTTAATTTATTGACCGTGGGCAGATAATATCACTTTTTTTCTCCCATTATTAAAGCGATTACACGAGAAATTATACGTCGTAGTCGAGTCCCGAGCGCTCCATCGGAATGAGCCCTGCTATCTAAAGTGCTCCTTACTGGTTCACGACAAGGGTCAGTTTCCCTTGAGACTTTTACGAAAGCTTGATAATACTTTCGTTGACGAAATCGCCTTATTGACTCGCTAATAAAAAGTGTTAAGTTATGGACAAGTTATGCCACTTGCATTAATTTCGATGCTTAACCTGATAAACAAATTATGGTATATTAAGTTAATAGCTTAATTTATAATTGAATGTGTTACGATGTGTTCATAAGAAAGCATTGTTACGATCAGCCTTTAGCATATCTGGTTGCTGTTAACGACAAATTGCGGGGATAAAAATATGTATGTGTACGTGTTGAGAGATCGAAACTTTAATGCTTGAGAAACATTTTAATTTTGTATTTATGCCATCGACGGATCCAGTTCGTCTGCCTATAAAATTTTATTTTTACACCATTCTATCTGATTTAAAAAATTGTATTTCTTAATCTTATTAAAAAGTTATTTATTTTATTGCTAGATTTACACCATATTTTATTAAAAGTGAGGAAGGGTTTATGGACGGAGGTCTGTTATCATGGCGAGTTGATTATCTACGCGTGGTGAAGTTTTCTACGACAATTCACACAGGCCGTATGGTTAGCGTGCTGTGGCTAGTAATAAAAGTGGTTGCTGAGCCTTTGACACGGTATTGTAATGACACAGGGACGGGACGTAATGAGCGCGCACGGAATCACCGCTTACGTGGAATCAGGGTCGAGTATTTCGCCAGAGGCACTCCCATCACGGTCACATGTAAAAAATGAATGCTATATCAACGAGCACCATAAACTCTGCCAAATGATTGTTGTTATTTGTTTTGATGACTTAATTTTATTACTTTTCCTGACGGGTTTTATAGAAATCGTAAAAGAAGCTAATGATTTTAATTGATACGTTTTCTGATTAACATGTTTTATTTATTCGAAAGCCGATACCGAGCTGATAAAAATGCGGTTTATAGGAATATGAATAAATTAATGCAAAGAATATTTTAGTAATTTCACACTTCCACGGTTAAGCTTATCATCTTGCGCAAGTCGTAAAAGACGACTGCAGCGGAGAGGTGTCGGTACGGTTGTAGGTCCTACTGATAAACAGGCTATGTTCTGGGACGCTGTCACCACACAGTGGAACTCTTCTAACTTTATTTATTTAATTTATTAAGTGTGGATAAGTGAAGTAAGGATAGCACTCTAGCTTATTGTGATGGTTCACATGTTTCTAGCTATGCACTTTGAATCTGGAAATCATTCAGCAAAAAAAATCGTGCTGAGAAGAAAATAATAATCTTATTTTAAGGCGCAATTATATTATTTCCTTTATCTGAAAGCCTGTAAGTACCGACACGTACTTTAGCGCTAAGAAATAAACTTGATTCTTTACAATTTTATTGGCATTGACATTTAGTCTTCATAGTGCATTGGCAGCATTTCGTTTGTGCGAGCTTCAATAATATTGTAATGCTAAAGAATAAAGGTAGAGTTACGCAGACTTTACGCTCCGACAGTATATTCATGTTGCATTTATAGATATTTATTACTTTATTATTGTAACCCCTCGCGTTATTGAAGTTAAACTCAGATAATCTTGCTGCTAATACTTAGAAGGTTTTAAAAGTAGGTAGCTAAGGCCAGCTAGTTTAATACAGATATAAAGTCAAGAGCTCATAACCTGCACCTAGGACCTGTTACAATATTAGGACCTGTGTACTTCATTGCAATGTACCAGTAATATCGCACAGAGTTTCAGACAGCGGCAGATGAGTGGGTGACAGAGACAACGGTCTTCAAAATCGAAGTTTTTTCTAAAACTGTATTGTTTCATTTGTTCCAATGTTCCATTTATACATAGCCGGGTTCTGCTGGTATTTTCTCATCTAAGCTAACACAACAGCAGCATAAAAGGGAATATGCATGTCATTTTCTTTTCCACTCTACCAATAAAATACAGTAATATAAACCTAAGAAAATTATTAAAAGTTAAATTCAACTAGGTACAATACGATTACATAGATTTGAACATTTTCATTCATTCATTTCAATTTCACGACATGTATTGCTATCAGACTTTACAAGTTATTGCGCTTTCGAAAGATCATTTTCACCTAAAGCAGTAATAAAGTTTGGTGATTTTGAAGGCGCACTCAGTTTGGATGGTGATCGGTTGTACGAATTTTGCCGATGCTACATCTAAGTTGTGTCCTACTGTACTGCTTGTTGCTCAAAAAAATTATGAAACTCCAACAATTTTCTACTACAGTTCAAACGACCGTTTCTGTCGCGGTCAGGATGTGACGTCATTAGGTACGTTACTGCTGTGGTTAAATCTGTTTATTAAGGTTTTTTAGCTCCAAATCATATAAATTACATTGTTTTGTGCTTTATTCAAGCAGAAGTCGCACTTGCAAACTAACCTTAGTGAGAATTCAAACAGTTTCTTAAGAAAATACATTTATTCATATGCCTTTTGAGGTCACTTCCAGGTTTTTCGAGGACGTCGAGCTTCGCGTTTGCGTTTTTTTTCACCAAAAAACTGTAATATAAAGTAATGAATTGTAAAATAAATAACGCATTAAAAATGTAAAAAAATTGGAATTTGTTTCTTGACTTCTATTTAATGTATATTTAAATAATGAATAAGTTATGAATTATGTGCATATTCCAATTGCAGGTGCAACAGTGCCACACCAATATTCATCTTCATACATTTTGTTTCCAGTTCCTGTATCCCCTTCATCATCTGGTGGAGGCGCGGGCGGCGGGGCGGGCACCCCCCTGTACCCCGGCGCAGCGTCGCACCCCCTGTCCTCCCTGCTGTCGCAACAGAGGCTGTTGGAGCTGTCCCGCTTCGGGTTACGGCACTACGACATCGCGCACCATGTGTTGTCACAGCAAGGTGCTGTAACCAAGTTGCTTGGTAAGCTTTTAAGGTTTATTTTTAAGATGATGTTGTAATCATCTTTAGTCATGTTCATCAAGCTGTAGCATAGGTAAATATGACACTAAAAGAAAAGAAAATTGCCTTTAACGATTTAAAACAACTGTGACGGTTAATTAATCTCAATGACACGGACACGGTTTGTCAAGGTAGTGTTTCTAGGACTGCTAAATGGAAGAATGTCGCAGGTGCTTATCGTCTTGAAAGAGAAATGTCGATTGAAGGGATATCGATAGTCCTGTGTTACATTGACAGCAGTCCATATAACCCTATTATTGGCAATGCCTCTCATACATCGACATGGAATAAGAGAAAATATAAAATCATATCTAAAAATATAATATATCTAAAAAGGCAACTCACAGCTCACTAAGATTAAATTACTTAGCTTATTTTAACATTCGTCATAGAAGGGTTTTCATATTTATCAACCATGGCTGGAATTGATTATCACAGTATGTTGTAAATGAGATGAGTATCAGTGTGTTCTGCAAATTGATTAATTCTATCCAGAAGGATAGACATATCCTTCTGGATAGAATTAATCACTTAATCAATTTGATTGGT
Organism: Conistra vaccinii; assembly: GCA_948150665.1. Lineage (NCBI taxonomy): Eukaryota > Metazoa > Arthropoda > Insecta > Lepidoptera > Noctuidae > Conistra > Conistra vaccinii. The sequence continues at coordinate 13,149,138 of OX411324.1, read as the reverse complement.
GCGAGTGATTAGAAAAAACACATCGCGTACGTATTAGATGCTAATTAAAAAAGTGCAAATCCACCTGTAACTATTAATGTACATTCTCTAAAAGCTTTTAATGTATTAATCACTAGCGGTAATCAAAGTGTGCGCCAATCTTTTAGAGCTGAGTTGGCAGAAATGCAATACTTTTTCATATAGATAACAGTTTTACTTAATTACTGTACCTAGGAATCCTTTATGTCCGAATAGGTAGGTATTGCATGCCTATAAGATACCAGAATGCATGGTATAAGAAAACAAGGTATGGCATTCCGGGAGTGACACATGCTTACGTCACTATCCAGTTGCCACTTTATTGCAACTAAACACGAATTAAGGAAATATTTTAAGTCGCTATTCTGTTAAAAATATATACAAAGCATTTAAACTGTCTTATCGTTTGTTTAATCAAATGATACAAATCAATTTAAACATATACCAACGTCATTTTTAATTAAAACCTCATTGTTTTATCGGATTCGCACAAGTAATAAAGGTGGTTGTGGAGTTATTATTACTCAATACTGGTAACACAGATGTGATGACGTAGTTAAGTGTCACCACTGTGACCACAGTGTCTCGGAATGCCATACCTTGTTTTCTTATACTATGCCAGAATGTATCCAACGCTACAGAAGGTTTTCAAAGAGTTTCAATGTCCAAAGATAGTTCGTGTTTTTATCAAATGCTTTGATAAGTTCATCTTAGATGGCAATTGCGTATTTGTATGTATTGGTTACACATAAAATGATACCAATTATTCAAATTATTTTCGAATGGCCGAGCTTTTTTCGCCGAAAAATCGTTGATGCTTTCGCTGAAATCCAGTTCCCGAAGTAAATCACTTTCAATGCTCAGGAGAAAAAGCTTTGATAGACGATTTTATAACTTTCATTTTTGAAAATGAGTGCTCTCCAGTGCAATTTGATACCATCAAAACCAAATACATTCTCTATGCAATTTCAAGGTTTGGGTATGATGCTCTGAAATTTAGATCTTCGAGATTTGGTAGTAAAATAGTTCCGAAGATTGGTCTTTTCCATAGTCCTTTTTGTATAAGTCGAACAAAGACACAAATTGAACCAACTCACTACCAAGACTAGGTTCTAAATCATTCTGATAAACTTTCACCAATGCCTCTGCTGCAGCGTACAAACTTTCAGCATCCATTTTCCCAAATCTCGAACAGGCATGCAATCTTTCGGTAAGAGAAACACATAGCTGGTCGACCACTAGGATAGAGGCGGATACTTTGTATTTCTCCTTCGGTCACATTTACAATTTTTTTGATTTTTTTATTCCGGAGTCTCTATTGTGGGGGCCCCTGTTTTGTGGAGGCCCCGGGGCTGCAGCCCCGGTTGCCCTCCCCTAAATCCGGCCCTGCATACGTAACAGCAAACCATCTTTAAAACGTCAACGCAAAGCTTAAATGGTGAATTTTTGTGTTAGTAATGCGTGTATAGTCCAGGCTTTTATGTCCTTTTGATGATTCGGAGGAGGCGGCTAAAGCAATATTTGGTATATTTTATAGCTTTAAAAATATCTTCATTTTGCGTTTATTAGTGTTTTATACCCTGCGGATTATTTCGTCAGTTTAGTATATTTTGAGTGTTATTGTTGTCTTGGCACCTCTTAGTAGCTTTTTTGTAATCTTGGCTCTGAAATCATGTTATTCTTTAAAATCATCTTTGTTTCTCAAAGTCAAACCGTTTATTTCAATTAAATCAGGCACTTTTAAATTGTTATGGAGTCGGGCGGTCAGAAAGAGGAAGGTAGTTGCCCATTCCAAAGCGTAGGTTCCTATGGAGAAGAACAGGCAAGAAACTCCATGGACTTTCTTTTAAATCGAAATGTTCTAAAATGAGTTCTACAAATAAAGCCCATAATTGCTTGAAAATAAAGCAATCCACATCAAAGAGAATAGTAGTACCATTACCTTTCTCAATAGCTCTTTTATCACGACAGGTGTTATATGAATATTTGATGGCTGCAGTGTGCGATACTTCCATATGCTGTCCCACAAACGGTCAATAAGTGGGTGTTTTAAGAAATAAAAAGCTAATTTACATCGAACTTTGTGTTGGTTATTACCAGCCTTATAATCGAACGATACGCGTAATAGTTTAATAGGAGACGTCGGGTGTTGCAGAATTGTAGTGTCATTTAAAAACGTAGCTTAATTAAAAGGTATAAAAGACTTTTGTTTACTACCTTTTTCTGCTGTGGGAATTAAAGGGAAAGCTCCTTATTATCGCGTCGTAAGTGATAGGAAAAACGCAGCCGATTATTATATAGGTAGCTGCGTAGCGAAGCGTTTATGCTTTTCGTCATGAGCTCATGCTCATGACGAAAAACATACATGTGCATGTGTGTGTGTAGCATGTGTTTTTAGTTACCGTTTATTTGCCACATCCAATAAATTTGGATAAGATTAGCACTATTCTTTTAAGGCCAATTCACAGTAGCAGTATAATCATTTATTTATTCGGCAGATCTATATCCTTACCTATTCAAATTTTTGTCAATCTCCATTAATCATTATTTTGATATTCCGCACTGGAATTAGTCTAGTATACCTAGTTATTTTTGAAGAAAACTTAGCACTTATTCCCTCTGTTTCAAAGAAACTCATCGCTTTATTATTCCATAACTAGACTTCCAAATGTCAATTACACATTCACATCGATTTAGTTGACCGAACAACCTGAATAGTCCTGGCATACAGTTAGAGGGCACACTCATGTCTTATTATTGTCCTACGAAACTGAACCTTATGACGTTGCTTATACAGAAAAGTTTCTTTTAGAGAAGTTGAAAATGCTTGAGGGAAGATAATTGATAAAGGAAACTTATGCCTACTGGGTATCTGTTCCACTGTAATTAGTGTACGTATACATTATTTATAGTTTGTCGTAGTGGTGTGCTCTTCAGCGGTACCTATATATTGATTTATACGTGCGCTCTTTACAGAAAGGCCCCGGGCCTTATTGCCTGCAACTAAGCTATTTGCGATAATTACTTCACTCGCCCGCATAGAATGGCCAATAATATAGCCGGTTAGTAACTCTACAGGTGACCTAAAATGTTAAGTGTTAGCTTGCTATTTTAGCCTTTTCAGTTCATGAGAATTGGATTTTACATGTTCTGTTAGTAGGATAATTACATGCTTCGGGGGATTGGATTTCAGCAAGTAATTATTGCCACTACCTGGCTAAAGTAGAGATACCAGTAGATCTTTCCTCAACAACTTATTTGTGAAAGTACCTTCCAACTAAATTCAAAATAAAATAGTATTGGTATCGAAAACGAACAAAATAAATGACTCCTTTTTTCAAATAGCCAGTTATTAACACTATAAATGATATCGGATCATCCAATGACAAGTCAGCAATTATCGAAAGCGACGCGGCCGCGGTCCGAGTTTAACTCGCGTCTAATAACACGGTTAGGGCAAAAATCTCAATCGCTATTAATCATCGATAAGGATAAGGCATCGGCAGAGTCCGCCGCGACGAAAGCTGCTATTGACGAAAGCTTAGATCCTAATCGATTCATAAAACTTGCAGCGTGTTAATTATAAGCCACCGGGGTGCGGATGAATGCGCCCGCGCTGCCGCCGCGCCGCCTCGCCGCGAGCATGCGCTCCCGAGATCTCGATGGTCGATGTGAGAACTATCGTATCATCGACGATTTTTCATATCGACAACCATTTATTTGTCTGTTTCCTTTACAATTATCACAGCTGCCTTTCAATACAATCTCCATCTCGATCCGCAACAGCGAATCCTGCGAAACTTTTATGCGCGCTACAATCATCTTCAATAATTTTGTGAACATAAAAACACAACAGGAAACATGAAATTAATGTCCGGGAGTTTGTCAACTACTCATAGTAATTATTGCATTCGTTGATTAACGTGAACAATGTAGATAGAGTTAATTGTCGCGCTATAATAGCAAGGTGAGTTGTAACTGAAGCGAGAGTTGACTATGACATTGTAGACACTTGTTGTACTCAGTTAATTTGCAGAATTAGTTCTGTGCGCGGTGTGTAATTAGGACACGTGAGACACTTTGTGTTTGCTCAGGACTCGTGAACGGGCGATTTCAAAACCACTCGACCGTTTACAGCGCGCACTGTATTATTTTACGCCGTTTGCACATTCATATTCTTACCAAAAGTGTAGGTTTTTGTACTTAATTTAATTTTTATTTTCCTTTGACCGTTTTTCTGCCGGTTTGGATTACTGTTATTATAATAATTTTTTGCAATGATTCAGCGGTTAGATATTATGCTAGATATTGTCGCGTTCTGGGAATCAATTATCTGTAAATTTTAAACGTAGTTACCAGAGAAGGTTGAGTGGAGTTACTACTTTATAATTTTCCTACAAACGCTTTACAAGGGAGGTGACGTGAAGACTTGGGTGCAAACGGGTCTTTAAAACGATATTACACAAGACGATAGTCAAATGTGCAAGAATACCATAAACGTAGAGACGGTATTGAGGCGAGCGTATATTATGAGAACAGAGGAGTGTAGTGTCAATCAATTTTCGCCGCTGGTGATTTCATAACGTCACGTGTCGGGTTCCCACGGAAGCCCGGCTACAACCCGCCCAGGGCCGTCATGTCCAACCACTTAAGTATTTAACATAGGTACATAGCCTTAGCTTAAAAGTTATTATCTAGCCTAAACAATTTCTAAGCTGACGGCATGGAAATGGGCACGCATAAATAACGTTTCATGGCCGAGTTTGAGTATTAAATTATTGGTTGCGATGCGAGCGGAGTGACGAATAAATTGCCCATACACTGTCTAGTTTGCTGCCTCTTACAGATTAACTTGAGCACATGGGTTTAGGTTTGGCTTAAATTATGTGCGAATCTTCTAATTGTCCATAAACTATGCCAACACCGTGACATTAGTTGAGCTATTTGAATTTATAATTTGAATTGGAGCAATATAGCAGCGGATGTATTTGTTTCAAATAATTTAGGAAGTCAAAGAACCACAAAAGTCATAGACTGAGTAATTTCATATTAAACCGGTCATTTTATTTCGTCGTACGTAAATTAGTTGGTAGCTAATGATACCTACTCAAGATGATTGTCCGCGGATCGCCGCGGCCCGTAATGAAGCCGTATTTAGGCTTTGGTCCTATAATCAAAATTGAATTATCCCACTTGACATTCTTGCTTCAGAAATCATGCTTTTTCTTTTTCCGCTCCAATTCTCTGGACAATTTGAATTTTTAATGGTCTTTGTTGTCAATAGGATGTTATTTTTAGTAGATTGTCATACGGATCTATGATTTACCCTCGGGTAATCACGTAGTAGGTGGCATTATTGAGTCTATTCGTTTCTAACATACACTAATAAAATAAAATAATTTTATTTTAGTTAGTAAAGCAATCCCAGCCCAGGTAGTAAGTTTAAAAATAAAACGTGACCAATAACTGAGAATGATTTTAATTGACAATAGTCAGATTATCCAATCATTGTTACAGTTGACTTAGTACGTAGTCTGAGTAAACTAATATCTTCTAATGATACCTATCTATTGTTTAATGTCATAGACCTTAGTGATTCCACATCAGTAACTTCGGCTCTTGAACTGCTTTTTGTTACAAAAATATGATCTAATTGCTTCCGAGGGAGCAAGCGCGAACTGATTCAAGTTTCACATAAAAAAGTCGATCAATCACCGAATCAAGGCGTCGTTAACACGCGTTGCATTATGTTCAATAAATCAGGCCATCCAGAGCCACTTCGCCGCTAAAGATTTTGATCTATTAACTGGATGACAGTGCACTACTGAGCCTCGGTTAACTTTAGCGCCAGCCAATATAAAGAGCCACTTCTGAATACTTTTAATACAAATTTAATTAACTGGATTCAGACCTTTTCTGTGTCGTTTAAAAAGATCTTTGTAGACGCACCGTGTAATGACTTAAAGCGTCCATAAACGACTCCTGTGTGGAAATTTTTTAACCGTCGTTTTGAGTGTGCATTGTCCCTTTGTGGCTCTCACTTCCTTAAGCGTACCGCTGATGATTAATTGCTCATCTTTGTTTTGCAACATGAGTACTTTTAAAAGGAAAACAACAAAAACTTGAAGGGATTATTCGACACCTTGTTCGTGCATTGTGAATGTGTTTATGTAGTTTCTCTCGCGTTTATGGTGAAGTGTTAAACTTTCAATTGATTCGTGCCGATCATAGTTATGACGCTTATTATCATAACGAACACGACGTTTAGTATTTATGAAGCAATTGGAAGATGGTCAGGTTAATTTATTGTTTTATTTTTATTATAACTACACCAACACGCTATTATTAACACCTAAACGCTTCTTCATTTTAAGCGTTATTGAGTTGACGTAATAATTTGATAGATGCAAGTAAATAAATGTTTATATTCATTAGGCATTTTGCAGTTCATATTAGATACCAATAAATTTTTCCGTGTGTTGTGTAATTTTCTTTAGGGAGCAGTGGTGGCCCAATGGTAACGGCCCCGACTTACGAGTTGTAGGTCGTGGGTTCGAACCCAAGCAGGCGCTTTACTTTGTGTAAATAATTTCATAACCACTGCTCTTAAAACGGTGAAGGAAAACATCGTGAGGAAACCGGCATGTCTTAGAACCAAAAATTCGAAGACATGTGACATCTACCAACCCACACTGGGCCCGCGTGGTAGATTACAGCCCACCTCTCACAGAGAGGAGGCCTGTGTCCCAGCAGTGGGAACATTAATAGGCTGATTGATTGATTGATTGTGTAATTTTCTTTATACACCCCATTTTTTAATACATTATAAGTCTTAATTTCATAGCCATAAACTTATGACAGTCAGACAGCAACTTTTCAAAAAAATTAATTTCGTTAACAAGTAAAAAATACAATTTTACATTTAACAAGTATAAATAACAGAAAATGTGAATCGAGCCTAGTTTTCTTGCAGGTCGTGCGTACGCGCCGGGAGCGCGCTTGAGTTTCACGCAAATAATACACATTTAGCAACAGTTTCAGTGGCTCACACGATCCGCCTCTGCCTAGGCAACGCCGAGTAATTGGTCCCGGTCATGCGATTACGTTTCTAGCCGATTTAATTATCGCGAAATGATCAGTGTGCCGGCCTCCCGCAATTTAGCTATCAATCAAGACGAGAACGGTTATTGGCGTTCTAAGGCGGCCGAGTGGCAATATGGGTTTTCAATAGTTACAGCAAAACTGTAGTGAAAGGTGCTGTTGGATTTCATGCACGGACAGCGTAATGTTTGACGTTCCAGTGTCGCCTCGAATGAGCCAATGAACGTATCCGCTGGCCAAGCAATTATAACTAACATTTTAAACGGTTTGCTTTTTGGTGACATTTTCCGTAAACTTTTGTAATAACTTTTAGACACGTGTAACTTTTGTGCAGACGTTTTTGTCATTGCAACAAGATGTTGTCGTTTTTTTTTGAGGAAAGTAAGCAATAAACCGAAAGAGCACTTGCCAGTTGACAAAGTTAGTTGTGATAGAAAATATAAATTCAACATAAATATTAGAATAATATCTGGAAAAATAACCACGAAAAATCATTTGTATTTAATCAAACCAAACGAATGAAAATATGTGACACGAATAAATATTTTGACATTATAAATGGTAGCAAGTTTTTGTACCTTACTGTATGAAATTCATCACACGCTACATTTTGAAGTTTGCTTTAATTAATACAAAAGAGCTTAGGTATGTGAGCGCCTTCATGTTATTAGGTACCAGCTATTGTAGCTTCTGTACTACCTAGTGTATTTAAAACTATTAGCAAACTCACTTATTTTCTACCTCGTGTGTGTATAGGGTTTAATATAGCATTATGGTTTTAATAAACTTATGAATATTATCGCAATGTTCTAAATCTATGTTGAAATAATTACACAAAACGTGGCGTTCGCTTTTTACAGTTTTGTATCACGCCACGCTTGCTTAATTACCTATACTTACCAACTTTCTATGGCCAATACTTACTAAATATGAAAACACACAATTTTCTACATATATTCATATCGTGGTCGCAGTATTAAAATGGGTTTCACCTATTAAGGCGATGTGTCGCGGACCCCATGTAAACGCGAAATTGAGTTTTTATTCGGCCGCGCCATTTTGGTCGGTAAGCTTTAGTCTTATCAAGACATAAAGAGACTTATGAATTCATCTTGAATGGCGTTGACAAAAATGTGAATATAAATAATGTGTTGAATAATTCAGCGTGTTATCGGTATGGAGGAGCGGTGTGCGCGTAAAAAGCGAGCGGTCCGCGCGCATCCCGCCGGAATGCCGCTGCGCGGTTTTTACGTAATTGTCCTGATGCACGCACTCATCCATTATCTAACTGACTTAGGCACCCGAGAATACGATAGTTTTTACCAGCCATTCTAATCATAAGCCACTCCATAATTCTGAACTTGCAAGAATTTTCCAGGCTCATAAATACTAGAAGTTTCAGGAATAATATTGCATTATCATTTTTTGTTAGATAGATATTTCCAATCAAATATTATAAGTACAATAAAGATAAATCCAATCATTTTATTGTAAAAGGTCCCTATATTTGTTTATTTCCCGTTTGTTTTTTCCAAAACATCATTATTTAAATCCCACGTGTTTAAATCCAATAAAAACAAAATTCGAGATAAATAATAATTAAAAATTCACGTCTCGTCACATGCAGGCTTCATTTAGCCGATGTCAATGATTCTGTAATTATTAATACTAATTTAAAGCTTTCATTGTTATTCTTACCGCCGTGCTCGATTATCAATTTTTTGTGGGGACGCACGTCCACTGTCCTTTTAAATGTTAAAATACAAATGTTGATGTGCAGTTTTTAGGTGTATTTTGAGGTTTATTACTGGTCGGATAAGGGCTAAAAAGTAAAACTACAGATTGTGTTGCAAGAATTGATCGCAACAAGTAACTTGCGTTTACTCACGTTTAGCACTCAATGAAATTGCATCAATCGGTATCGTGTCGCTATTACTGGTATTTTTATTTGAGTCTCTAATTTGATTTTTCTTTTATTTCCTTTAGCGAGCAGCAGGTGACAGTTTGTTCAATTCGTTTTTATCTACAAATTGTGTAGGTAGGTCATTACCGGAATTGTGATTGAAATCACAACAGAACGCACTTTTCTGTGTAGAAATTACAATTGTACCAGCACATTATGGTGAAACTATTCATAAAAGTTCAGTTTTTAATTTGATAAGCTTTTATAAAATACTCTACCGCGTCCAGTTACCTATTATTCTTTTTCAGATCCTAATACCTTAATACTAATCCTTACTGTTTATTAAGTCGTCTCTAGATCTCCTTCTCCGCATGTTTATTGATTGTAATTCTGTTTGCTTCAGGCACCCTCCGGCCGCCGGGTCTGATTGGGGGCAGCAAGCCCAAGGTTGCGACCCCAGCAGTGGTCTCCAAGATCGAACAGTACAAAAGAGAGAACCCAACCATCTTCGCCTGGGAGATCCGAGAACGACTTATATCTGAAGGTAAACCTTTCATGTGTGGTGATTGGCATAGTTTAGGTTAGAAACTAAAGTTTAAAGGAGAAAACGTACGTATTAAGTATGTTATATCAATATAGATCTTTTGTACATTTTTGAATACAATTTTCTCAAAGTAATTTTACAAAAGTTTACTAAAAGCGCGTCAATGTCAATCAAGCGTCATAAGATCCAGGCAGCACTGTAACTACATAATTATATCGATAGAAAACAATATTTTTTACCAATTTGGAATTGATTCTACATACCTAACAAACGTTTTCTGATCTGAACTTTGATGGAAAAGGAAAATCAGAAAATATCGATAAGATGAATGTAATCCATAAAGCTCAGTAACAAGTCTAAACTAATTAACATTTCTGCGTTTATAAATACATCAATTACCTACGGGATATGGCAACAGTATTACTTATATTTGAACTACGTACCGGCAAAATGTCTCAACTCGGTTGCGCATTCACACAATTTTTCAATGCATTCAATGGTGATGCCATTGCACTGAGCTTAAATCGTTCAAATTATAGGCTTAAATAGCCAGGAAGTGTCAAATACGTGAGTTAAATTCATCAATATACAGCAATTAATAAACGGTACCTAATTGCTTTCCCATTAAAATGCTCAATGAATAAAATTAAATGAATTACCTACGAGTATCGACTCACGCCATGATATTTCAGAAAATGAAGACAAAATAAATGCTACAAGAGATTTCTTTAGAAATAAGCATCATCTTTGTACGTACCATTTTTCTATTATTTTCTTCTTGTCTCTTTTTATACATGGTTAAATAAATTAAATTTTAGTTTTTTCGAATAAATGGGCATTCAGATAGAGTCTTGAAATATGGGTTTTGTGTTCAACTCGCAGATCGTGGACACAAACAAACAATTACGGCCATCAACTGTTACCGTCGTACCTCTATAGCCGTTTCCTATGCGTGTGCCGTGAATGCTGTGGGCTATCACGAGTGGACCGATGTAACTGTGCTCACCCGACGTGCACCCGCTAACGTGACGCACACATTGTCCGGCCATTTTGTTGGTACTGCTATTGTAAAAGTTTTTGAGGCGGGTTTTTCACGGGAATATGTATATGTATATATGCTTTTATATGTATATAATGATATACTTTTAATCGGCTTTTTGCAAGTGTAATTGCTTTTTAGTGGTATCTTTTAGCCCTAAATGATGTGAGCTTTCTCTACTGAACTTTTGTAAAACAGTCAGAATATAACATCATTTTACTATTTCAGATTGTAATCTGACCATTTTAGATTGGTCTTTGATATTGTGCTATCTTTAGAGTTGCATAAATCTTATGAATTTTCACGGATTTTCATGAAATATAAGTATTTTCTTTAAAACTTTACTTACTGAAGAAGACTGATGTGATATTTTAGATTGACAATTTTTTCAGAGCAATGTTTTATGACAGTAGGTACCTTTAGCTGAAAGCTAAGTTTTCACGAAGTATCTACTCATCGTAGTGTATTTTTTATCTTTTTGTAGCTATTTGTTAAATGCTGCAAACTGATTCAATGCAGCTTTAACTGTTATAATTCGATTGAGCGTAATAAAAGAAGTTGTTGTGAGTTGGTATGTCTATGTACCTACCTATTGTCAATCGTCATGCTGCATCACTGTGGGCTCAGAAAAAACGTATTTATTTAAATGATGGTAACCGTTTAAGCTTTATTTAAACTAGAATGTGTTTATATACAGTGCTTTTTTTAAAGTCTGTGGTGTTTTTAAGGTATAATTAATAAGAATTTAATGCACACGTCAGACCATGAAATTACAAGATTATTAACTTCCTATAAAACAAAATTAACGAAGTCTACGGTACCTACAACTATATCCACAAAACAACTAATCAGTAGGTATTTTATTCGCTGAAACCAAAGACAAAACTAAATCACGTACCAATTCTGTCAATCAAAATTCAAGTGCGTTCGGGCCTATCCGAAGGATCTCTAGTTATAATAATAGGTGTAATAAACCGAACGTCGCGTAATACCGGTGAGCGACTCAAGTTACAGGCATTGCGTGCGCGCACACACGATATGGAACCGTCTGATCATCGAATTATTACCGAGTTACCTTATTAAAATAATTTATGGCAATTTACAGATTGTTATTAACTCAATGAGGAGCGTTCTTGAGACGTGTTTTGATAAATCACGGCTGGATGACGTGCGAATTGTGTAGCTCGAGTAATTGAGATAGATTTGTCTAGGAACTAGTTTGAAACCAGTAAATAATTAGAAATAGGAATAAGCCAGCTTTGTATTATCTTGCCTAATGTTACCGGTCTATCTTAAATTATGACTGTACCTCAAAAATGGTCAGTCATTTTTCAGTTTTCTTCCTGCTAGTATAGGCATTAGGAGCCGTATAGGTAATTTCCGAAAAACTTGGTTTTTCTGTTAATCCTAAACATTTTGTTTAAGTACGTATACTGAAACTTCACACATCGCCGAATAAACTAAAGTTGACAAAACATAATACCTAGAATTATTTTTATTTGATACCTATACAAAAAACGACACCACCGAAAAAATAAGGTCAGCGAAGCCACAAACTGCGAACCGCTCTGTTTACTCAGAAACCAAACACTTATCTAATTATAGGATTAAAGTCTTTGAGTAATGAACTTTAGATGAGTGTCAAACAGTTTCGGCAGGCCAATAGGCAAAGCCAACCAAGTGCAAGCCCGAATATGGTCTGTTAGCTTTGTAAATGGCCGCCGGCTGACAGCGGATATAATGTAATTTGAGAACATCTACTGGATTTTGTGTCTATGTGCGAGCAATATAATGCTTTAGGTGTCATTATGTTATGTAAGTTTGCTTTAAACTAGCTTTCAGGTATAAAAGTCAACTGTAAAGCTTTGTATATTGGCGAATATGATCAAGAAATGCTGCATCCTAATCTCGTATGATTCTAAGTCAAAAACCTACCTGCTTATTTATTTCCTTAGTAATTTATACTACGAGGTAGCGATGGTCAAGAAGGTGATTCTGCCTGTCATAATACACAACTTTCGCTATGAAACACATACTAAATGATTCATAAAAATAAAAAAACAAGTCTACTGTTTAATAGGTTTTTTTTTTTCACGAATCGGATATTCATTCATTTCATGATGAAAGTTCTTTAGCATGATGAGTAGAATCACCCCCTTGACGGATGCAGGTGTCTAAATCGCCACCCTGTATACCTAGCCCTTTCGTCCGCGTGGATTTTGTACTTTCTTCAATTTTAGACATCCCTTTGAAAGGTAAGTTTTCGAAAGTTAATGTTTACGATCTTTATCATTTATTTAGATAAATAAAGTATTCGCGCGTATTTTTAAGTTTGGCAAGGGAATAAAATTGTTTAAATAGACTATGATATATTTTTAAAATACCTCCCTTTAAACCTCCACAAGGCTGGAATTTTGAAAGATCGTTTGGGAGGTTTCCTTAAACTGACTCATGTTTTTAAAAGAGCATTTGGTACGATTCCATTGTATGTCCAAAACATTATTTATAATCATTTTCGAGTAAATCCATCCCTTAAACTTTATTACCCTTTTCAATCCCGTAAAGTTATTTTTGAAAAATCCTGAAACACGTACTTTATTATTTTTTGTTTTAAGTATTGGGACCAAGTTTCGAGTTAATCCGACAGCGTGTTAAAATTTCCTCTAACCTTGAAAATATTTTGTGAAGGATTGTTTAAAACAACTCTTTATTATTTACTGAGGCAAATACTGCCAAATTTCAAGTATATTAACCAAATTAATTAGGTTTTTCGCATAAACTGTATCCTCTCTTTCCATCCCCACAGGGGTGGAACTTTGAAAGATCGTTTGGGAGGTTTCCATAACCTGACTCGAAGATTATTTATACCTATTTTCGAGTAAATCAAGCCACGCAGTAAAATCCTCCTCTGTAAAATAAGTTACAAATTCTTCCTTACAAACTTTGACATCCCTTTAGGGAGGGGGGGGGGGGGGGTTAGTTTAGAATAACAATAAGTAACAAACTTCAGCGACAACTTTAGTATTATGGAATAACATTTTTCATACAAAGTAATTCCCCCTTTTAAACCCCCTAATGGTCGAATTTCCAAAAACCGTACCTTACTGCTCTCCTATATTACAAAACCGAAGCCGTGTGCAAAATTTAACGTTCCTAGTCAGTTCCTTCTTTTATGTACAATTTTAAAAGATTGCACGTAATTACATGACATAGTATCGCTGCAGGACTATTCATTATTCATGTCATTATGAATGTAGTCGTGCATTAAGATAAATTAAGTCATTAATCAAAATCATCATCTACGGATAAAGAACAGAAGATCTAAAATCTAAATAATTCCTAAGTTTAGCTGGCTAATCTTGAAGTTTAGTATGCGTTAACCATAGAATTAAATCGAAAATTATGTCAATCTGTTTTCCTTTGATCTCAAGATCAAATGAAACAATTTTGACAAAATTTCTACGCAATAAAGAGTGATAAATAAAAACGTCGCGTAGTGCCGCGGCCGGGCCCGAAGCCAACTGCACAATAAATGTGTCACTATAGCCGAGGGCTTTGATAATAAAGATGTCGTTGTTACACATATGCACCTATATTTATATATAATGGTATTATATTAAAATAAAAAGCACCAATTTCCTCTGGCGAAATGTAAAATTTTCACAATTTTAAAGTTATTATTCCACTCATTATCTTTTATGTCCCCACAGTAAAATTAAAATCATTTTTATAATTTTTACCAGTTGATACAGCTTATTACAAATAATTGCAGCCTGAGACCGTTCGCCAATTCTCACTTTGTTAGCCATAGTATGAACATAACGATTAGAGTGGACATTTACTGAAATGTCTTTACCTATAATGTTACCACGACACACGAACATGCGCACACATATCTTAGAGTACGATGGGCGTCTTTAGCTCAGAGGCCAACGAGCCAATTGCGATAATTGCACCAACGACACCTCTCGTGCCCATGCGTGACGTTAAACGTCACCAGCTGAAACAAAAGACGGCTTAAGCGCCAACAATCCGTACAATCTATTTGTGCCCAACAGCCGAGTACCTTAAAGTTCAAAATCGCGAGCTTAATTAAACGTCATTAAAGCGTTCGTCGTCAAAGGACGTTCTTCGCCTTGATGTTTCTCTAGTGCAGTTCAGTTCGGTAGGGTGCGTGCGATCGCATTCGAACTGGTTTTGCTTACAAGACCACTTCTGGTTTACGATATCAGTGGGGACCGGATTAGGAGACGATAACATTCTTGATGGGAAACACTGTGCTAAACTGAGTTGTTAAATTGGTTCGCAGCCATTAAATCCGCAGGGGGCGCCGTAACTTCAGAGCACATGATTGGGTTAACGTCTATATAAAACACGTTTTATTTACATGATTTTATAATACTTGGAAAACATTTCTTGTAGGTCAAGCTAAATGATATTTATAAAGTAAAAATAAGGACAACAAAAACCTTTTTCCTGATATAGAGTCATTTATGTAAAGTACAGAACCTGAATACTAGTGTAGGAAGGAAGTGGGTACGAATTTTCTTCAGATAAGGGTCTAAACAAGTGCAAAATGAATTAATACAATTTTGATTATGAATATGTGAACGAGTTCTTATGAACGAGGGGTCGAACAATTGCTCAGTGAACGCTTTTATTTTTATGTTTTTTTGTTCTTATCTCTGCGGCCGGCTGACATTATCGTCATTTGTTGAAATGTGTTTAAAATAATTGCTCGAGCGCAGTGAGCGCTCATGCCTCCGTTGTATGCGAAAATTGCACGCGATCCCACGTCAGTCGGTTGTTTTGCGTAAATGCTCACATATTTGTCGTAAATGTTGCTGTATTTAAATAAATTCTGCTGCATTTTGACTCAAAACATTAAAAATTTACCGTTCACTTTTGCGGTTACGATTTGATACAAAATTGAATGGCTTTATTGCATCGGGTATGCATTGTTCAATTTGGATGGTCCGGGGTTGTAGTTATGATTGATTCCATTAGATCTGTCGATGGTTTCGGTGTATCAAAGTGTGTTGACCGGCGCGGACCACCTGCTGGCCAGGGAGCCCGAATAACTATTGCTGCTACAGAAGTATTAATCTATAGAGCCGACCTCGTAACTGGATTTTGTTCTAATTTTCCTTGTTCTGGCAAAAACTCTCGTTGTCGTTGTTGGTTTTCGAAGTCTAGTAGTACCTAATCGTTCTGTATTGGGTAAATTATATTAATTAATTATATACGTAAGGGATATTAATTTATTGACCTACATTTTAGAGGTATCAGGAATATGATGTAAAGTTCACTCATCCTCCATAGAAAATGGAGGATCTTCCAACCAGACAGGTGTGGCGGGTAACTGCCCAACGATTGATGTTGGATACTTAGTCTTATATACGCCGTTCGCGCGGTAAACTCTAATTGCGCGATGCAGGATTTGTGTGACGTCAGGATTTTGTGTGACGTCAGGTTTTTGATGCGTGCTTTGCATGTGGCGATGTAGATGCCGCCACAACATCATAATATGTAAAAAGCAAAGGTATAAATTATCGGTATAGTATATTATACTAAAATGACTATAGTCTCTCCGCTCGCGCTCGAGTCTGGCTCTTTCCGCTCACGTAAACAAATAGTAAAATGTTTTTCACGTAGGTACCTAAGTGAACATAATATTTTGTTTCAAATTTTTCTTTTTTACGATTTTTCAAAATTAAGAATCCTCATAAACATATAATCTCAAGAATATAATATACCTAGGTACAGCTTTTGACTATTTCGAATTTATTGAAATAATTAATAATTTCAAGAAATATCAAATTCATTCTTTATTATTTTTCAGAGAACGATCGTTTCTAACTCTGTGGCTTGGTCAGAAATATGTCTAAGTAATAGAAATTTAATCAAATTATAACAAAATGATCACGCTCAACAGTCGAGCCTTTTGTCATAAGCGCGTGCCCGAGAAACGCGCACCTACTCCACTTGGCTAAATTGATTAAAGTTACATCTGCATTGTCGGCACGTATCTACACTCAATTTAATTTCTTTAACGATAATATTCAGTTCAGGAAATATAATAGTCCGCTGTTGATAACTATCAATCAAAACATTCCTCTTATTCAAGATTTTGGTTGTAAAAAATCCATCTTTCATATTATATTTATAAAAATATGAAACGTCTCGAACGGCCAATTTATTTTAACTTAATATTTATACAAACGGTGACTACAAAAGGAATGTGTCAAAAACGCAACCACTCGAGAGCGGTGCGCGTCAATACTCGGTCGATCGCTTGCCGACGAGCAGTTATTAAAACAGAGCAGCTCATCGAAGCCGGCTAAATTTTAATAAGGTATCCACTACCGTCTTTGTTAGCCGTGACGAGGCAGTTTTGGACAATGGCTTGCGCAACTTATCGACTAAATCGATATCGGTTTACGAGGCGTTACGGGCGGCTCTAGCTACTGACCATATTTTGATTAATTGCATTCTTAGCCCACAAACTGTATGGGTTACGTGGAGGCCCAAATTATTGGCTGGCGCCGATTAATTAGCGAAACGGATGACGAGTAAGTTTACGGTTGGGGTGTTAAAATGTTTTGCTCGGCCATAAAAACACTTTTATAATTTATTATTCCTTGTTGATGTTGTTTTTATGATTCGTGTTTAGCGATCATATTAAAAACTTACATTTCCGATCGCCGTTCTTATTTGTTTCCAATTTCTCCGAATCATTATTTTACTACGGTACAAGCTACTACGAGATAGACGAAACGTTTTTTTGTAAGTCTTTTGACATTTACTAACAAGGTCCCACCTCGTTCGCCGTTATTGTACGGTCGAAATAAATCAAATCGATCGCTACACAGCTTCCAATAAACCGATACATTTATTGATTTGTTACAGCATTAAATTGGTTCCCAGCAGTGCATCACATCAACAGTGTTGCCCGACGTCGGGAGGGTCACGGTCATGATTTCGGATTTCGGTTTTGGAGAGCCTTTAATCGTCGCTTGTACAATGTACATGGCGCTACAAAAACGTGTTTTGATCGGTTTTTGCTTAGCTATTGTCGTGTTATTGAATTACCTAATGGGCTTTGTGAGTTTTGAAAGCGACGAAAGTTGCACAAGAATGGTATCTGTACATAAATAAATCGTTCCGATTATCGTTTATTGTAATGCTATTGGCAGCGATCGAAATTGTGAGTTGTCATTTTGCTTTTAATTGTTGCGGGACAGGTTGTTATTCAAATGATATGGGAGCTAGACATTGCAGAGCGATTATTCATTGCGGGTTGGCACATCCTTTGTGACTCTGGCCATTGAGAGCTAATTGAAACGGGTGGACGCGTGTGCGTAGGGTAGGCGTTTAGCGCAACGGTTGCGCGAGGCCCCCTGGAGGTACAGACACCTTTTTACTCAGTCGACGCGGCGGGTGCCGCTTGATTGCATCCGATCTCATCGTTTTATGTTCCCCATAAAGCCAACAATAATTCATTTAGACGACGTGACGCCACTCATTCGTTAACTGGTTCTAGACGTTCGATGAGGACGTGATTTTTATTTTGGAGCGACAGCAGTGAAGGAAGCGTCTAATCGTCTTCAAATTAGAATTTGAGCTTTGATGGAAAACTTTTCTACTAAGAAACGGAGAGTTCAAAAGAATTTATAATTAACTACTTTTAATAAACGGCAAAAAAAGGCGCCTACAAGTCTGATTGGACTTGCAACATATTTTTATATAAATAGCAAGCAATTAACAAGATTTATCAAGATCTTTAAGATGATTAAATCACACAAAAATTTTTAAATGTTAATTGGAAGAATTTGCATTCTGTCTGTGGCAGATTCATCAACAGTTTATGATTTTGTTGATAGAAAATCTGAATTAGACACCCCTTTTCTAAAGTGCAGTTAAAAATACCGACTACGCAACTCGGTGGATGTTGACCATTACCTAAATTTAATTGCTGTGTTAGGCCAGCAATCTTGTGTTAGCACTTTAGCAGTAATTTCACTTAGGTAAGCTTTAAAGCTGAAACTGCTCGATTCCACTTGATAAATTCGGAATCCAAATCTAAAAGAACAATCCAGCTATGTGGACAAATCATTTCAGTTGCATAATTAAGTAAAATACTTAGCATCTTTTTAGTGCCCCACCCAAAAATAGACAAAGCTTCCACAAGGTATCAAAACCTAAAGGATATAAATTAATTATTGATAGTGTCTTGCAGATTGAGATCAAACAGTTACCCTATTTAATACAGCCACAATTGTTTATCACTACTTCTAGTCTACTTGGAATTTATTCATCATTCTTGAATAATGTTTATCCGAATAGAGCACTAAATAATATCGGAATTCGTGTCTAATATACAAGTTACACAAACGACTTCGCCAAATACCGTCAAGCTAATTAATTAGTGTCGTTTGAAATATTGTCTAAAACTAATTAGCGTGGTTCGATAGAATCCGACATCCGTCGCGTTACCAGCCGAACGTATCGAAGAACCGGTATAAGTAAAACAAACAAACAAATTCATTCCGAACCATTAGGCACGAGATCCGACTGTTAATGTCTCAATTTAGAAACGAGCGTAAATCTTCAAAGGCGTGACAATTACTGTTACTTCCCGGCATTACAAACAAAAAGGTTTTCCGTCAATTATCGATAAATTAACCCGATTAAACAGTCTATAGCCAGACGGCGCCGGAGTGCCTTATCTTTGGACATGCCACGCTTTTAGGCAGGTACCAACTAACAACACTCCGACGCAGAAACATTAAGATTTTTAAACCAATTTGCTTTTTATTAGGATGCCATGGGGAACTAAATCACTTGCTTGATATTGAGTGTAACACTGAATATTTCAATTTGTGCTTTCATTCAAGGAGCACGCAACAATAAAAAGCCGATAAAATTATTATTGTAACGTATCAACACCTATTATTCCCTGCCTATGCCTGCACTAATTGCAGTAGGTAATGCAAGCGATTTCGTAAAGCGCGCACGTATAAATGTTGTTAATTCGATAATTAATCGCTTTCCGCCGTATAATGATAGAACAAGAAAAAAGCTACATCGCTTTTAATTGTGCCGTTACCGCCAGCCCCTGCGTACTGATGTTGAAGATGCTCTTTATGTTGTAGACATCTAACCTTTTAATAGAACCGGACCCTATTGTGACTAATCATGATTAAACGAGTTTAGACAAATTGCATGGCCGTGACTAAGCATGTGGGATCCGGGCCCGATCCCAAATCATTAAAAGAACAATTATAGATATCGCATTCCCACCTGCAACCTGTTGATGGATAATGATCTGGCTCTAAACAAATAGTCAAACTAAGACCACTGATCGGCGCTCATTGTCAGTGAAGTCTTCAATAAAAACGCGATTGATATTAGCAAACTTGCTTCTACTCATTACAATCGATACCTTCTCGTTAAATGCAATCAACTGCTGAAAAGTAAATGATTTTGCACCATGAACACTGCTAAAATAACATGTTATCAGATCATTGACAGTAACGCGTTTAAAGATACGTTTTTTATAACAAAATTATCGACTTATCCAAATTGAAAACACGCCCGCGTTGAACGTTGTCGATCGAAACTATCGATAGGCTACGTGCTTGTTACTAGACATAAACCAATTTAACTGTTCTGTTAAAGATCATTGAAGTTTTTTGTCATTTAAAAGAATAGAAAACGAAGTAGATTAAGTAGCGGCGACGCGTTGCTGAGCTCCCACAAAACGTTAAGAGATTTTCAACGGTTTGTTTTATTTCTGAAAAACGGCTGCTCCCATTATAATTAGAGATCTTGACTGGTAAGTGATGACTAGTCACCATTATAGTGTTCTCAGCCACATCATGCTTTTGACGTCCAGCGGCACAGAAGGCGGTTCTATCGAGCCTTCGTCTCAACGCACCGATTACGAGCCAAACAAATTGTGTAGAGGGCACCTTTTTATGCTTTTCGACGTGCTAACAATGAACGAAGCCGCGCAACTGATCATTACCATTATACTATATAAGGCTTTGTGTTTTGTGTAAATTATAACAGGTACGTTTTGTGTTTTATTTGATACGTCAAGCGCTGGTTGCGCCGAAGCGCGCCGGACGCCTCACAATAGCGGTTCATTATCAACGGTGACCGCCTTTAAATCCATCTTTATAAATCGCGATAGTCTCAACTCGTTATTATAATAATTATTATTCATGTCTGTGAGGTCTATCAAATGATTTCCTTATAACAAACAATTGACAGGGTGGCATATTTTCAAACGCGATTATGCAATTTTATATAGCGAGTCGTGTTTAGAAAATGTCTCTTTATCCGCTCACGTGAACAACAATAATTAAGCAATTAGGGTCAATTATTGTTCCTGGATATAATTGTCTTAAGTTAGTACCTACCTACTTAAATGACAGGCTTGCAATAAATGGATCTATTCTACGTAAATGCAGACAAATTGCCTTTGAACATTGGTAGTACGATAAACTGTGAGTAATACCTACAGAGTCTGAATAACCAGTTGTTATTCTTATTAACTATGAAAATTGTTTGGGATTACGAGTGTTATTAGCTTTAGTAAGTAGTTACGTCGATTGCATTATCTTATAGATACCTACTACAGACTTGCCTATGTGTATGTGACAATACAATAATCGCCTCCTTGAGTCATTATGAACTGTAATGTACGTACAATTGAACGATATGGTTGAAAGTCTGCCCCATTCTTGACATTTATATCTTGTTCAGTCCACAAATCATCGGCTACCTGTAATTAGCACGTCCTTAGAACTGCACCGTTTGATCAATTAAAGGCAGGTATCGGCTAATAAATAAACACAACGGGTAGTTGTCACGGTTTCTGTTATTACGCGCCCTAGACATTCGTGTTGTGTTTATATGAAGTAGGTACTGTCCACCTACAATTTAATAAACTATGAAGTAGACTTTTTATTCAGTGTTATCATTCTAAATATTGTTGATTTCAGGTGCGTAGAGCCTCATTTACAAAAAAAAAAATCCGTTCTCTTGAATTTTAACAGCGTGTTAATATAACGCATATTTTTACTATTATTGTTAAAATTTGATGTGTCCAGCAGGTGCCGCAGTTGACATTCTATGCTTTTAGAAACTTGTAGTGTTTCTGAATACATAGAACGTCAACACCTAACGAAAAAATTTGTAATCGAGGTTTCCTTGCATTTTGCGGCTTACCTTACAATAGCTTGCAGGTAAGCCGGAAAATGCAAGGAAACTTACGTGTGTACTGGCAATAAATATAAATTAATCTATATAATTATGATATATGACTAATAACCAACAAGTTTCACGAATAACATAAAAGAGCAATCAAGAGCGAGTTATTTAAAACAGTTCAGTGGTTGCGCGCTCGGTAGCTCAACAACGAATCCTACGACAATTACACTCGGACAGGCTATGATTAAATTATGGCACTTACTCGGAGTGTTTCCTGAAAATTACATGGGATGGCTCTCCAAGGCTGCGCCGGCACGCGATCTGTGCACGCAGTTAACTCGCGCGCACATTTAGTTTACGTTACGACACGTTCAGGAACGCGATAGCTTTGTGCCATTGTGGCTTAATGACTACCGTGCTCATCAAGTGGTCACTGTAGAATTTTTCTCGACTATCCATACTATAATATTGTTAATATAAAAGTAACTCTGTGTCTGTCTGTCTGTTACCTTTTCACGACTTAACGGCTGAACGGGTTTCGATAAAACTTTGGCGCAGATAGACCATGACCTCATGCACATAGAATACTTTTATCCCGGTAGTACCTACGTTCCCGTGGGATAATTTCCGACCAAAAGCATGGGCGAAGCCGCCGGTAAAAGTTACTTCTTTACTTAACTGCAATTCTTGAGCTAATCACAGCTGACGGACCAAGGAAGAAGGCTCGGGTTGAGGGAATGACTTTTTTTCGTAGCTCAGGGAAAGCCCCTTATTTGCCGAGGAATACCACGTTGTTAATAATTTAGTCGTACACACCCGAATGACAAGGCAAGACACGGCAAGCAGTTCCGCGTATGTCAATCACATTGTGATTATCAACAATCCGCCTACGAAGCTTAGGTAGGCAATGATTATGGCGTTACCGCGTAACCATTAAATAACAGAGAAGGGCATATTCTCATATGGGTAATTTACATGTTAAACATACCTGCATCTTAAGTGATTCAAGATAACGATAAGTTTACGCTGTTTACGAGAAGATTTTGTTGTATTGTATCATAGAAAAATCACATAGTGACGATTTGAATAGTTCAAGTTACTTTACTTACTTGTGTCATTTTATGACGTAGAAGATGTTTTCAATAATTTACAGCGCGTAACTCGTACAGGATATAATTGTGTAACATAAGCTGATTGTGCCACTTAATGCTATAAGTGCAGGGCATTTTAAAACGCGACCAATGACGCATCGGTTTTAACGCGCGCCCGTAATTTTATGCACACTTGTGCTGCGTTCTAAGAGACATCGGGTTTCAAAACTGCACATATAATTGCTATATTCGTGCTCAAAGCGAAATGTTTCTAGCAAGGTGTATATTAACACTAAATACAGCTCACTAAGTATAACCATCGCAGTATAACTTACGTTGAAAAACAACATTCACTGGCGCATGTTGTTGTAATTTTAACATTTTCTTTTCAATATTGGTGATTTTGGAGAAGTGCCTTTGCCGGAATGATAACTAAATAATACTGATATGGATGAACCTAAAGGATATGGCTTCATTTTTGCAACTAGAGAAGGAACTGAGTACAGACAAAATAATGCTATAGAACCAATTGTTGTTGGGACAAAAACCAGTAAGTAATTAAACTGCTACGTAGCAGCGTAGCCATAAGACGTAGCGGCGTAGCAACCGGTTACTCCAACAAATTTAAAAAATGATTTCTAACAATTAACTATCCTTTGTCCACAGGCGTCTGCACGAATGCAACAGCTCCTAGTGTATCTTCAATCAACAGGATACTTCGGAATAGGGCTGCTGAACGTGCAGCGGCAGAGTTTGCGAGGGCTGCTGGCTACGGGCTTTATGCCGCTCCTCCGCCGTACGGCGCCTTTCCTTGGGGCGGCGGCGGCGGCGTCTGGCCCCCCGGCTCGCTGCCCCTACCCCCAGGAGTACCTGGCCCTCAGTCAGGAGTGCCACACCCTGACGTCAACCAAGGATTCCTAACCTCTGGACGAGGACTAATCGGTAAGAATTTTTGAGTCTGCTATCTTCTACTTACTTAATAAAAATCTTAAATTCATTCATTCACTGATAGACAACGCACAACCTAAACCGCTGGATGTGAAGTGAGAACTAATAAATCGGAGATGCAAGTTTGAATGGAATTTTGGCATTTTTGCCGATGGAAATCCCGTAGGGCGTACCTACTATACCTACGGCTTGTTATATTGTAATGCTCAAGCGTGATTCTATTGTACAAAATTATGTTGAATCTTCACATAAATACCGTGACACTTTTTAACCTGAATTCCTACTCATTCGTGACTGTTTTTGCCGAAACAGACGTAGACGGTGACGACTCCGGCTCGCTAGACGGAGAACAACCAAAGTTCAGACGGAACCGCACGACATTCAGCCAAGACCAGCTCGAAGAACTGGAGAAGGAATTCGAAAAATCCCACTACCCATGCGTCTCCACACGAGAACGACTGGCGTCCAAAACGTCACTATCAGAAGCGCGAGTTCAGGTAACAAACTCTAATTTAATAATTTACCTTTTGAATAATTACATAAAAATCCATATCGTTCGAGACAGTCAAAGATACCAAATCAAAGTTGCCACTACTTGTCAATTTGCATTAATTTGAATTAAAACTGTGAAGACAGAATACTAATCATTTTTATTTACCGTTACTGACAGGTTTGGTTTTCCAACAGACGAGCAAAGTGGAGACGCCACCAGCGCATGAACCTCCTCAAGCGCGGTGGCGCCTCGCCCCCGCACCGCCCCCCCCATTCCCCCCACTCCCCCCCCTCGCGCTCGCGCTCGCGCTCCCTCTCCCCCGCGCGCGTGGCCTACCACACCCCGCAGATGGGCGGCGAGAATAGCGCCTTCAAGGCTCTCTCGCACCAGGACACCAACGCCTTGAAGGCCTTCGCGCACCAACAGTTCGACGCCAACGCACTGAAAGCGCTGTCGCAGCACACCAATTTCGATGGAAGTGCTTTTAAGCCACACCCTGCTCTAGAACACAGCGCCTTTAAATCGCTCGTACCACATTCAGCCGCTGCAGCACTTTTAGCGGCGCAGTCCATCCAGCTAGCCCGTGGATACGAGTCCCACTCGGACTCGGACGAGGAGATCAACGTGCACGACGAGAGCGACAACGAGGAGCGGCGGACGCGCGCGTCGCGCTCGGCGTCGCCGTGCCGGCCGCGCGCCACGTCCAACGACCTACCACTACAACTAACTAAACACGATCGTTGATACAGTCATTATCATTAATTTATTTACATTTTACCTACATAAAGTATTACAATTATCATTCCTATCGAATGTCCATGTTCCGAATAATTATGTAAATTAAGATTTTAGTGCTAATACTCCAGTTAGTTTGTAAATTAATGTAAATACCTATGTAGATATTGGAGTTGTTAATTAGTGTAAAGAAGACGCGAATGATTAATTTTAATGATGCACAAACTATCCCGTTTAGTAGGTACATAAGAGAATAGTTGGTTATTTGTTGAACTGTTTTGATTTGGGGTACACATGGGAAACATTAAACTCGATTTCAATGGATATTGTAATGGTAAAGGTGTATATTTATAAATAAAAGTTAGATCTTTGCGACTGACGTTGCCCGGTGCACCCT
The DNA here is from genome assembly GCA_948150665.1 of Conistra vaccinii. Classification (NCBI taxonomy): domain Eukaryota; kingdom Metazoa; phylum Arthropoda; class Insecta; order Lepidoptera; family Noctuidae; genus Conistra; species Conistra vaccinii. The sequence continues at coordinate 13,123,649 of OX411324.1, read as the reverse complement.
AGCGCAACACGTATTACTAAGTAATAGACATGGATACTAACTGGTTTGTTTAAGTTGTTGTGATACTTCGAGGGAGTATACCAAAGTATTATTATCAATGGTAAAAGTATGATTTCAGGAGAAAAAAGTTCCTAACGCTTTTCATATCTATCGAATACAAAATTTAGACGTTTGTTTAGACGGACGACACCAATTTTAGACGATTACAAACATTGAAAAGTATTTGTTAGACAATGAATTAGGTCACTAAATTATATCATTTCGGCACTATTTTATAGAATTCGTTTATATGGGCAGTTTGCATTCCAACGATGGCCCAAGTTGCCCTTAAGTAGTAATTTTTGTAAATATTGTTACAATCGAGCGTTGTATACTATTTATTGCTTAAAAGAATAATAATTATTGTAAAATATAGGAGACAGTTTACATACGTACCTAAATATTACAAAAATATAAAAATAAATAATTTAAAACATGTTTTGGTTTTCTTTCCCTCTATTCGATGAACAAACACACAGTGTTTAGATGATTGGATTATTATGACTCAAAAGGAAGTGATCCACAATACTCCCTGAAGAGTGGAAGGGGCTATCAATGACGAGAAGTGTAAGTACGCCTTTTTACAGGCATTCGTAAGTATTACGTAGATAGGTAAATAACTACTACCTACTGAAAATACACATAATAATGAAATCCGAATTCAAAAAGACTCATGGTAAACGATCAGATGTAAGAGGCATTTTTTTTTTGTGTGGGAATTCATCAAATAACTTCTCACGCTCTGGGCGGAGCGGAAGGGCGTGTCAGACTCTTACTGACTAAAACCCACCCGTGTTCCTTCAGTTTCCTGTACGTTGCCAGGGGCCACGGTCTCCCCTTAGGACTTTCCCGCAACCCCGGCAGGCATCGACCCTAGCGGACCCCGTCAGTTCCACGCGCGCCGTCGACCCGGGCCTGGTCCTTACCGGACGGTGAGCTACCCATTGCTCTCCGTCCGCAAGCTCGCGCCTACGGTGAGATTTAAGAGGCCTGTAGGTTCGATTCCTGCAAAGACCATAGTACCGACGGGTCTGATATTTATGAAACCCACGATGCAAGATTTTGTAATAAGTATAGAGTGAAATAGGAGATATACCCACCCAATAGAGAAAACAGGACAATAAGAAATAGTGAAATACCGCTCTTTCAAACCAGACATAGAAATAAGTATCCACTGAAAGTGAGATAAAAAACTTGAAACATAACACAGCTTTTGGAATAACCGTTTACTAATTAACCGTAATCAAAAGATAAGTTATTAAAACTTGGCTAGATCGATTCCACATTATTAAATCTAAGCTTCGAGTGTCTCTTGACTAAGATGACTTTAGCAACACAAAGAAAAAGAAACAACGGGTTGCACTCCGGGAGTGCCGGCAGTAGTGAAAACTTGAACGTTGTGCATTTTTGAATATTTTGGAATGGTTAGGGAATAATTTCGCACGAATTGCTTTATTTATCAGTATAAAAGTGCTATATTTTATGTGGTTAAATACAATATTTTATGTGGTTAAATACAATATTCATTAGTAGTAGTAGTATATTTATTTATTTTCAAAATATAGTCTAACAAAAATGAAAAATTTGTTTAAACACTTTTCATGAAGTATGTTTGGACTGCTTTTTTTTACCTACGAATATGGGTAACATTTCTTACCTCGCAATCTTTACATTACAAACATATTTTGATATTTACTTTGTCGGTTGCTAGGCAACGGATCTTAAGGCACGTTCTGACGCGAGTTTTAAATTTTTTACCCATCCCAAAAAAATTGCAAAACATTGCTAAAGAAGTTACATTTCAACCAATTAGTTCAACCAGGTTTTAGACTGGCAAAAGTAGACTCATCCTTCATGGGGTACTGTTTAAAATGTTATAATAAAATTCCTCCCCACATACTTCAACTGAATGAGACGAAATTCAAATCTTGTATAAAACGCACACTATGCAGGCAGGCATATTATAAGTTGGGGGATTACATCTCTGATAAAAATGCTTGGCTCAATGCTGGTCCTGCTCCACAACCACAACTAATTGATTAACATTTGAAAATACTGTTGGAGCTGCTGAAGATTGTAACACCATCTTTGCATTGTATAAACTCAATTTCCTTTGTATTATATAATTGCATAGCACTGGTGTGAGTACTATGTACTAAAGAGCTACCATTCACCGGGTAATATGTCTTTCATTGACTTGAATGTGCCCTGGCGGCTGGGAGTATGTCATGCTCACTCAGATGTCTCGCTGATGGTGGCGCGTGTGTTGGATCATTTAGCTCCCTTCAAAATGGTTGAGCTGAATGGTGCTAATCCATGTGTCATGTTCGTGAACGGGCGCCGTCAGTTGTGACTGGTCATCTCTTAGCTGCCATGGCTTATTTTAATTAATTTAAATTTTTGAATTGTTCTTTATTTTTATCTTTTTATTACGGACGCTTTTAACGTGCACGTCTTTTTACATTGTTCTCACATGTATAATTTCAACTTGAATAATGTAACCAATTTTATGTAACAATTTTTGTTTAAAAGAGTGTCCGTGGAGTTTCTTGCCCGTTCTTCTCCATAGGTACCTACTACGTTTTGGAATGGGCAACTAGCTTCATATTTCTGACTGACTGACTCCTTGACAATTCAAAAGTGCCTGTACATGGTTTAATTGAAATAAATGCTTTGAGTTTGAGTTTGAGTTTGAGTTCTTAGTTCAAAAAGAAATAAATAAATAAATTTATTTGACTCAAGTTAAAGAAAAGCTTAAAGCCAAAGAAATGTTCTTTGACCAGCTTTAGATTACAAATTACAAGAGAAAGGTAACTTATCGAAAGTAGGGTAAAAATAAACACTCATAATAATATCATAATTATTGCATCCTTCACAAAGGGCTTGAAAAACACTTAACTTTGAACTAAAAAAGTCAAATCGAATCCGGCAATCAGTCGGTTATTAAATCCACGAAGGATAGAGTTGTGATTCTCAGCCCTTCGTCCGTATTGCAACGACAATTATCCCTTTTTTCCGAATTTTTATTAAACCGATTCACTCCTTCCCGGATATCGACAATCATGTTGGAGAAAGCTGATCGGAATCAGCAGAAAAACCTGGTTGGTGTAACAATGGGTATTCGACATTAAGTAGGTACTTTCTACCTCCTAGCTTTCAGAAAAACCCAATGTTGGTCTCGTGGTCGCAAGCGCGACTGCTGAGCGTGGGGTCCTGGGTTTGATTCCCGGGTCGGGCAAAGTGTTACTGGGTTTTTCTGTTAGGATTTTCTTAGTAACAGCCCGGAGTTTGGAAGTAGGCGGTGTGATACCCCCGTGGCTAGATCCGATCGTGTCAGATTGGTGCAACTAAAAATAATTCTACTATATGTGACTGACGCCTAAAGGTGCAATTCTGCCAACCGCAGGCGACAACTGCAGGCGACGTGCCGCCGCGACACGAATGGATTCTATGTATTCTTATGTATTTCTACGAAGGTGACGCGACGTGTCGCTAACTATTTCATATAAAATCATAGAATCCAGTGGTGTCGCGGCGACACGTCGCCTGCAGTCGCCGCCTGCGGTCGGCTACGGAATGGTACCTTTATTATAGGTACAGTGCAGGTTGAGGTTCAATAATAACTCTGATGCTTAAGGCTGAATGCAGAACCATTCAGAAATAAATATTCTTAAATACGAGTATAATAAGTTAGTAGATATCAGCTGTGAGTTGTGATTTCTCTATCGATTAACCTTTTTTATGTTAAAAAAGATCAATGCCTCTGATTTGTTGACAAAATACTGCCCTATACTCCTGTGCCAAGAAAAGAAAATCTTGATAAAAGCTCCTTCAGCTTATAGATAGGCTGCTTCACTAGCAGAATGTCGAGATACGATGACGTCAACCATACCTGCAGTATTGTAAGTAGAAAGGATTATAAATAAAAAGTAAGTATCGGAAAATATACGCAGCAAGTACAGCTCCAACTGTTTAGAGAACAGATGTTATTGGTCATAAAATTTCTATTTGACCTAATCAGAAGCAGTAGACGCAAATGGAGAAATAATATATTATATTTATATTGTATATTTTATTTGTTTGCGAGTAAATGTGCATATTATGTAGATGTAGTATCATTAACAAATTGGCGATGGCGTAGAAACTATATAGCGTAGCGAGAGAACGCGAGCAGCCTTATTATGGAAATGTTCTAAGAATATTAGTCAAGTCAATAGTCAAAAGTGTTCAGAAATGGAAAATAAGGCAATTTTAATTTGTAATAAATACAAATAGTGCGTCTATGTAAAAATAATCAACTAAAAGTTTTTATATAGACTTAGCAATAACCAACGACATAATAATATTTTTGATATAATTTTTTAGTTGAATTATGTAAATGCCGAAAGATCTTTGAAGTTCTTTTTTAAATAAATCAATAGGTACAACAAATCACCATCAAACAGATTGTCAAACAAATCAAAATAGCATATTTATGTGTGTCGTAAAAATCACGTGTACACGGAATAAAGTCGTTACGTTTATTCGGAATAGTGAGGTGCTTCGATAAAGTTGTAGCGCGTGATAGCCGCGGAGTGAGGATGCATGTACGCGCGCCGCTCCAATAACAATAAATTTTGTGCGTCGTTTGAAGCGCCGAGCAGACAAGGCGCGTCAGTACCAACTATGTGCTGAGTCCGGTGATGTTTTTTGAGAAGAATCGTGGCAATTTTTATGCTAGATGAAATGACAAAAACTTGTATTCGGTTTCAAGTTGCGAGGATAGTGAAATTGCTAATGTAGTGTCATGTAAATTTTCTGCCACACCTTATGTGCTGAAATAATTTAGTGTGGGAATATAACGTCTGAAAAGTTCAGTGTAGGCCAATATTGTTTTATGCAAGCAGTACCAAAGGCGTACCGCATTGTGAATCAAGGGAGCGGCCGCCAAGCACCAAATCTCCTCGATTGTTGGTGAATCATTTGGGTTAGGTTAGGTTAGATCAGATCAGTGACTAATAACTATTAAAATTTTAAAATTATATCAATCGTTTATTATATTAACTGATCATTATGTCAAATAAAATTATAGATTCAGTTGTTATATCTTGTAAATATTAGTCATTTTGTAATTATATCACTATACTATACTATCATATTACTTACCCATTCCAATCGACAAATCCTCATTTGCGTATTAGTAAAAATACTACTAGACCCAGTAAATCAATCCTAATAAAAATTACAATTTGTATTAAAACGGACGGTAAAAAACACTCCATCCCAGCGCACAGTATATTTCAGAAATACGCGTCCCGTGTGCCTTGCTGCTGTCACACGGGGCACAGATTAAGAGCGCGGTGTGAACCGCTCCACTATCTCCACAATACTTTAACACGTAAAAAGTGCTAATACATCGATATGAGCCGGATTATAAAAACACATATGTATTGTATTTTACTCCTTTTCATTATTCTATCCATTTCATAGCTCTGGAATATGACCACTCAAATTATTTTTTTGCTTAGAGAGACCTATTTATGTATTATTTTCGAAGTTAACAGCCATATTAAGAGCTGTACTTATTTGGTTACAACTTGCATAGAGTAGGTTAACATTTAATTGGTTCTCTATGACTTAGCGTTTCGCGCGTATTCTTAGTGTTTACCTATTCTGAAAAAATATGAAACATGCGTCTCATTTTTTTTACAAAGTCAATAGATATATTTATTAATTTTCAATATTTGTTTTATGAAGGTACTCTTGCATTTTTACTCTACCTACTCTACTCTGAGATTACACATTAACTCTGTATAGAAGTAATTGAGACTACCAAAGCCAAGCTTTCTGAACTTTCACAAACTTTTGCATTACAACAGCATCTCCATCGATGATGGCTGTCTAAAAGGTGAGAGATCAGTAAGAAATTATAAAATGTTATGACGGGCTCCTGCATGACGCCATACAAAACACGTTATCGTTACACGTATTAGAGCCTGGTACTCCATTATCATCATTATCTCCTTATAAGAGTTATAATACCTAATTAATTTGTAGTGATTTGTATGTATCTGTTTGTAAGTGATGGATTTGAATAAATTAATAACATTATTTTAATCATATTATCAAAATAATTTGATAGCTTTATGATGATAAGCAGTTATTTATTTTACAACCATTAGCCTATGCTTTAAGGTTACTGACACGCTTTATCTATATGGTTTAAATGAGATTGGTTTTATCCCATATAGAAAGTGTTAATCCGGTATAATTTAACGGATTGCATTATCATTATTTTTTATCGCAAGCATTCAAACTTTTCCAAAAAATAAACTCATTCAATATGTAATCGCGTTAACTTACAAAAACAACGTATATCCATGTTAATTTTTTTTCACACATTTCTTAACAAAACACCGGAGGATATGACATCATTCGCACATAAAATTCCCATATTATTTTTATGCAAATTGACTGCGCAATCATAACATAAATTATTTAATATACCCACTCGGGACGGAGCTGCATCGGAGGCAATAATGTCCTCCCATAAGGAGCGTCGAGGATTTTGGGTTGAGACACAAAATTAGCTTTGCACTCAACTGCAGGAGCATATCAGTGCATCTCGCAGAATAAAATCTTATAAGGAATTTAATCGTAAAATCGTCACTGAATGAACGGTGCTTAATTGTATAATGAAAATTAAACTTTTTTTTTAAATGAATTGATAAAATAAACTGAATTGACTGCTTCGTTGGTCTAGTGATCGCAAACGCTACTGCTGAGTATGAGGTCCTGGGTTCGATTCCCGGCTCGGGAATTTCCATGTGGAATTTCTCAGTAGCAGCCCGGAGTCTGGATTTGTGCTCGGTTGATGGCAATAGGCTCGCCCCCTATTGGAAGGAACTCAAACATAACGGGTGAAATGTGGGTGTACTATAAGGTACACCTCTGCCTAACCCTTGGGGGAATACAGGCGTGATGTTATGTTATGTTATGTTATGTTATGTGTTGACAAAATTAAAGTTTTCCGAAGTTAAGTAAAACCTACCAGTAAAAAGCTTGTGACATTAGCGCTTAAAAATATCGATTTCCTTCATTACGAGTATTAATTATAACTTTTTAATAGAAAATATTATCGCGATGGTTTTAACCGGTTTAGATTTAAAATCAATAAAATAACTTAGGTAAATTGAAACTAATCAAAATATCAAGTTGAAAGCAAACAAAACGACGGATACATAAAATGTAGGCAATTCAAATTAAAATATTAAAGGGAAATAGATATAAATTGCCGAGTGACAAGCCTCTCATTCCGGGCATAACATAAATTAATTTTAATTAGTCATACAAAACCTCCATAATCGATACAGTAAAAATATAACGATGTTCGATTTAAAATGAGTTTAGCATATATACGAGTGTTACTAATGATTATGTTCATCGATTCGCGTAGGACGATTGGTATGTACTAGTTACTTGTTCACACGTGTTATTACAAAAAACACGGTATTTGGCATAAAAAAACCGGCACCAAATCAGCAATTTCCCAACACTATCGAAGAGAATGAAAAAATATATGGCTTGATAGTTTCCCATAAAATCATGAGCAGATTCGAAATGTAAGCACATTAAGTTATCGGGCAAATTATCTCGTAGTGTGCTACAATATTTATTTGTTTCTCACTAAGGACGGCCCGGCTGCCCGGCAGTGCCCGGGCTGCCAGAGTGTTCTCTCCCAATTAGGTGGTTATTGACGTTTTACTGTTATCAGGTTAATCTTGAAATGAGAAGCCGTATTTATAGTGCTATTGGATTTTGTGCAAACGGAATACTTTCACTGTATACGGATTTTATAAAACAGAAAACAGATCTGTAAATCTTGCTTATACCTAATTGATTTTATTTAAATTGTTTTCAGAGGTAATAATTTACATATTAATCTGGGGTGCAACGAATATTGTAAAGGCAACAAATGTAGTTTGTAACTGAATATTATATATAATTTACATTCTTAAACGACATGATTCAATTTTATTATTAATTACATTGATTTATTAGACATAGTACGAGTCAAGCAATAAACTTGTAAGTTTAGAACAACACTGGTCATCCCACACTATAGATAAGGCTGCGCTACGACACAGCCCAAAGTCGACATTTATCCCAAAAAGGGAAGCTGTTAATAGAGTCATTCAACGTTACCGGCCGAATTATCTACAAAGAGAGAAGTCAGGCCGGTGTCGGTCGGAAATATAAATTTATTTGGTGGTTGTCGCCGCGACACGGGCGCCCGCACCTCTATCTCGCCGCGTAATCTTGAACATTGGCGTTAAAGAATTTAAATTATACGCTGATACAAATGAACGGGCGAACCCGCCTTATTTATTGCCTTAATCCAAATTATATTGACTAGGTTTCTTCGATTCGAATACGTCGTCACGTGATCCACAATATGTATAAAACGTCGAGTTATTGGATTATTATAAGCTCAGATTATCACCTGTGTACGTTGGGAAATTTTACACCTATTACTATTAGTGTCAATATTACAAGTGTATTATGATGTTTAGGAATTATTTTATATTCGGAGTCGTTGCTCCGTCGTTTATCAAGTGAGGCGTCATATCTGCCCTATAAATTCCAATTACTAATATTTCTGTTCGGGCGCACTAATTAAGTGCAGCAAGCAATTCGCGCGTGCGCATCGATCGAGCCCCGCCTGGAGACACCATTAGTCTTGCTACTATACTTCTTCATTGGCGCAGACGTAAACATGTGTAAGATATGAATAATATTACAAATTAAACAAATTGTTTAGATAAATTATGTATTAAATTGTGCTTCTTTCGTCTTTATAGAGCGTAAAGAGTAACACTATCGAAACTATATTAGACATTTATGTGCCTAAATGAATTTAACATTTTTAATATAAACTTACGTGGAACAAAGGAAACCTACATGTCCTACATAGGTATCTGAAAAATTGGAAGATAAGATAGAAGAAATAATAGACGTTAGCACAGCAGAAAGACATAGGTGGGTACATATCAAGGCAAAACAATAATCAACATAATAATAATGCGTGTCTGAATGTTCTTGGGTCTGTGAATTTGTGTAAATTTATAACTCGACATCTTCATCCCAAGCTTAAATGCTAATATGAACGGTGCGATCAACTAATTTAGACTATACGTCTTTATTTAGCCTTTGCAAATTGCGCAGTCACACCTTTTGTAAATTCTATTAAACAATGGTTTCTGAAACGACCAACCTTATGCTACGAGTATACCTACACCTAAAATTGTTAAAAATGGGATAACTAAGTACTAGGTACAGGACTATTGCGTATGTTTGTATGATTTTTATGCTGGAGATTAACCAGCAAAGTACGTAGAGTAAAAACAATTCAGAATTTTAATAATTAAATATCATAGAATGCAATTTTTGTAACACCTATATTAGTCAGCAAAATATTCTCTTCTATATGTATATAATTTGATATATGTATGTCTAAGCATGTTATAATGCAAGTAATATTGGGCAAATTATTCATGAAACTCTTCGGACTATTATACAAGGTGTTCCTTTTGATATCCCATAACTCTAGGGTAGATATTAATGAGACTATGTCAAAGAATCAACTGACATATTTAGTTTTTTTTTTTTTTTTTTTTGATGATTACATTACACTGTTGAGTCTCGATGTGTGTAGGTATCTAAGTTTCATTGATAAGAACGAGTAAATAATTTTCATTCAAATCAATGCAATCATTCATATTAAAAGCTAATAAAATGCGACGTTGTCATATTTTTTGCTAGAACAAAAATTGTCTGAATTAAATTATTTTTTATATTTTACGTACTTAAGGGTGTTTTGAATAAAAAATGTTTTTTTTTTAAACGAAAGAAATAAATTGAATTAGAACTCGTTTGCCAGTTGATTCTATGACATGGTCTCATTAATACCCTAGAGTCCTAGAGTTATAGGATATCTAAAGTAATACCTTGTGTAGGTATGCTTAATTTGCCCGAGTGCAATTTTGACTTTTACTGTTTGTAATACTTACTGTTTGTTTGGATGTAACGTTGGGATTATTTGCACCGAGAATTTAGAATGGTGTATGCGGCCTGGTGGCTTCTTCGGCGAACACGATTCGGTTGCCCGGGCCGATCCCGAGTCAGTACAATACGTCTGACTGTACAAGCAGCGTTAATGGTACGATTTTTAAAAGGCAAACTATTGTTTATAGTCTCTTTAATTTAAAGACACATAATAAGAAGAAATAATAAAGATAAATAAGCATTTATGTATCTATTCATAAACATTCTTGATGCAATCAGGAACTCAGTTTGATTCGCATCTTACGTTTGTCTTCTAAAATCTTTTTCAAATCATTTATTTCTTTTGACGAAGAACTCACTAAGGTAAGGTTGGACTTTTTATTGTGTTTTCGTGACATTGCTCGCTCGCTCATGTAACTTTTGTTAGACATTTTTATATCCTCCAGGTCTTGTTTAGCGGCATTTTTTTCATCTCTGATCATCTTCTTTTTCGTTTCTAGTTCTTCTTTTAAAACAATTTTCATGGCATTTAGTCTTTCTTGTAACTCAGCCAGCGACATTTCACAAAGAAAACCCATTCCAGCTGTTTCGGTCAGATCTATTATTTTAGGCACTTTAGCTTTTCTGGCAATCATTGCTAATATTTTAATTTCTTTGATCATGTTGATTCTACGCTCCAATTCCTCTTGTTTTATTCGAATGGCATTTGATAAAATTATTTCCGATTCTTTCTTTACCTCGACTGCTGCTTCTTTTTTCTTCGTCACCATTTCACTTTTAGCATGGAGTAGGTTCAACTCAGCTATTGAAAGTTTATCAACTTGTTTGCGATTTTTTTCCAATTCAAATCTTTTCCATCTTTCTATTTCCTCATTCCAGGATTCTTTTTCTTTTAAAAACTCTTCGTGTTTCTTTTTATTCTCGTCTAACATTTTTTTTTTCGCTATTACTGCCTCCTCGTGAGTAATCTGGCCCAACAGATGTTTTTTTTCTATATCCATTAACCTTTCTCTTTCCTTTTCTTGTCTATCATATTCGGTCAGTTCATAAATTTTGACAGTGTTCTTACAACTCTTCAGTGCATTTTGAAACCATAAGATTTCTTCTTCTTCCTCTAATTGTATTCTCTTATTAATTCTTTTTACAGTTGCAGCATTTTCTTTAACTGGTACTGGATTAGCTTTCATTGTAAAACTTTGTTTTGGCTTGGTCTTTGCAAATTCAGTTTCAATTTCCTCTTTGATACTGGAGATTCTTTTAAAATATTTTTCAGATTTTGTTTGAGCGTAGTGAAAATCTTTATTTTTGACATCGTTCAATAGATGTGCAGCTTTCTGTTTATTTTTTTCATGTATTTGTTTCAATTTCTGATCTATTGTTGATTTTGTTACCATTTTTGTCTTTCTATTGTACATAGAATTTGCAGGAGTAGCAGGAAAATAAATCGACGGAAAGGGCGCGGCGGGAAGCGTCTGTTCTTTTCCTTTTCGGTTTAATACATTCGGTTGCACCGGCACAGTCTGCGGCTTTAACTTTCTACTCTCCATCTTCTTAACATGCTCAGCATAAGTATGTGCCATATCGCTAATGTAAGGCTGCCATTCGAAAAGTGGTCCAATAATTTTTTCGGTGATGAATTTGGTGTCGTAGCTAGATTGTGCTACTTGTGAAATAAATGTTAGTACTTCATTGTTACTCAAAAACTTTGTAAATGTCTTAAGCAAAGGCTTGCTTAAATTGAACAGGCACTTATAGAGGTACTGCATGTCTTTTGGCTCACACTGGAAAGTGACAGCGTGGAAGATGATCATGAAATAATCTTGCTCGTCATCTGTGAGTTCTTCAGATAAATGAGATGAAATCTCCTTCAAAAACGGCTTATGTCTATGAAATCCAAGAAAAGATTCAGCTATCCATGATATTTTCGTGTCATCAGTACTTTCCGGACATTTTTCTATGTATGTTTGCATATATTCGTAAGGCGATATCTCACTGGCACCCCCATAATCAATTACAATATTTCTAAGCATTTTTACGTTTCCAGATGTGTGGTAGTAAACCATTTTTCAATGGTTTACGTGGTAAAGAGAAATTTCAGAAACAGAATCAAATCATGACACATGCAACACGACAAATAATTTTTTTGACAGCTAATAAAGTTGATTGGTAATGTAATGTCAGTTATTTACGGCCAGTTGTAATTTAACTATTTTAGGTGAAAGTCCAAACTACATAGAAAATTACGTTTTTCCAAAGTACGAGTATTATATTATGTCCAGCTGCAGTGGACGTCTTTCAGCTGATATGATTATGAAAGTAATTGATTACCTTTGTACCTACACATTTCCATAACTAATTATATTTAAGAAACTGTAACCTTTAAATAAATTTAAGTTGTCAGGTAATTTATGGGACATCTTACATCGATATTTATACAATAATTTAGATTACCTTCTAATTTTCATAACAACATTATTTTCTTTAGCGCTAGGTAGGTATTACTTACCAAATATATAATTAAATTCAAGTAATAACTCTATGTGTGAAACTAATACAATGATGTATTAGTGAGCGTCGTGATTGTCTTTTATATGAAAAACAATATAATTACTTTGGTGTTAGATTAATTTCGATCAAGTTATTTCAGCATGGTGGAAACAAATCAGATTGCTGGATGGTTTCAATTAATACGAAGTAAATCATGAAGAAGAACAACGAGTGACGACAAATATCGAACTCGATAATCTCATACAAAAAAGGCAAGTAGGTAAATCAATCGTCAGTCAAACGTTCAGTTCATCATACATTCCTGTCATCCAACCTTGCCGACGGGAGTATTTAATTAGGTAGCCGGCCTGTTTTCGCTGGGTACGTCATTAATCAATCAGTTTGGACGCGAAGCTATTATTCGACAGCTCGACACCTCAGGCCGCTCCGATACGCGCGAAGTGCAAGTCATATACTCCCTCTTAAAATATAATAATCGTGTTAAACACAACCATAAAAGCCATATTCGATTAGAGGTATTTTAAATAGGTTCCTGTCTTGTTATCTCGGACCATTGTCGGTGTAACAACGTATCGGTTTTTGTTCTCTCTCTTTATAATTACTCTCGTCTCATAATGCCGTGAGTAGAAGTTAGTGTGTTAATAGAAGTTCGGGATTTCTTGTGTAGGTTGTGTTAAGTAGTTATTATAATAAATGTGTATAAAGGAGCTTTTATGCGTAATATTGTATTGTTATTTCAGTACATTTGAAGACTGTTGATCGATAGTAAAGAAAGAAAAAAACTCAGGCAAATTAAATGACTTTGAATACGTGTAATTTGAGTTACAAATATTTGGTGCCCTGGCCTAGAACACTGTCAAATCGTTTTATCTCACTGCTGAAGCTCCGACGACGTAGTCTTCAGCTGCTGTACGTATATTAAATTAAAAACATGTTTTGCTAAGTTATTACTAGCTCATAGTAATACGAGGGTTGATCTGAAACTTTTATAGGCAGGCCGTGTGAACAACGACTTACGAATTAAACTCATCAAACTATTGATAAGTTTAATTCTTAAGTCGTTCACACGGCCTGCGCCGTGGGGAATGACATCTTTTGAAACAAAATAAACATTCATAGGTATGCATGATCATTTATAAACTTACAGGTAACCATAGCATTCTTCCATCTCCACATAATTACCACATAACTAGGAAAAAAGTACCTAACTACAGTCACTACGATCATAAGAAAGCGGTGGCTTATTGACTCTGTCAAAATTAATTCAACTTTGAACACAAATCAATTTCAACATAATATTAGCTGTCAGGGCATGTCAAATTACTGCCTTTAATTATCGATACGGCTCGCCTTTCTCACGTCGTATAAATGTCTAATGATTCTCGATTGTACGTACTCTTTATTGTTATTTTTGAGCCTTTGTGCTTTATTTCACTTTTAAGTACGCTTAGAATTGGAGTGGTGAAGTGATATTGAAGGGTCTCTTGAGATAGTTAATTAATAAATTGATAACTTTTTGGCTTTGGTGTCTGTGAATTGATAGGTAGGTACAACCTATATGTGAATGAAAACAACATATATTTGCCTCAAACAAGGCGTAATTAAAGTTGATTACTAGATATAGAGTATGCAAACCTACAGACACAAAAAAACTGAACTAGGTACTGCTGCTAAAAGGCAGCTTTTTAAGTACGTAGGTACCTACCTGTTTCGAGCGTCCTCGTATCTAGAATTAGTCTTAAGTAGAAAGGTACTAAGATATTAGGGAAAAGGACTAAGCACACTGAAAAACCCGGAAAATCAAAACATTGAAAAAAATGATGGAGAGAATAATGGATTCAAAAGTTTCATAACATCGACCAAAGTCCAATAAAGTGAAACTTTCCTTTCACAATATTATTATGATTCGTAAAGGAAGTACGTAATAGCTCCAATAAATTAAAAATCCATAACTACTGCAGAAACGAAAGGAAACAATTAGCAAGGTGAGATGGTAGTGCATGTAATGACCGCGATTTTTCCTCCTGTATTGTGAAGGCACCTTGTTTTAGCAGGTGGAGGAGGACAATACCTACAGGTCTACACCCAAGCTTGTCATTCACACTTATAACTTGTGGCAGTTGTCATTTGAATACGTAATAACTACCTATGTGATGGTGTGGAAAGATATTGGCGTCACCATGGGAACATCGGTAAACAGATTTTCTTTATATTGTTATTTTATTACATTTCAGATTCTTACAGTAGGTAAACTGAGTCAATGAATCCTAAAACATAGGTCACAAATATCCTAACTTAGCATTTCAGCTATAATGGTTACGCTATGACGGCTACGAATTTGTATTCGGGGCCTTTATTTTATCATCGTTTTCATTCGTATTCCACAAAACTTTTACAAGTTACTTATGGATGATTTATTGGAAAAAAAACTTCGAAGAAAAAAGTGTAGGTAGTAGGCAAAAATTGTGTTTAAATCAAAGCTAAGATAAATGTTAAGTGGGCAGGGCGCACGGTCGCCGGTCGTCACGAAAGGTCACGGATCAGTTAAGTTATTTATCGGCGCCTGCGTCACGACTCGTGAACAAAGTCGAAACTCAACCTATTATGTGTATTATCCCTTATAATAAGCGCTTACAAATCAAATTGTACGGTTAAATGTTTAGTGACATTCTAGTACACCTTGCTATTTGTGATACCTGTTCCGAATGCTATGATGAATTTAAGCCTCTTATTACACCAACTCAGCATATCGCAGTCCAGTGCTGGTCATACGCCTCTCCCAGGCTGTGCCACGATACCCTGTCCTTCCGCATCCAGTCTGTTCCAGCCACCTTTTTGACGTCGTCGGTTCATCTAGCTTGTTCCCCCAACCTCGCCTCATTTACATGGATACCAATAATTCAATACCATATTTCATGAAATGTTTGGGAACCTTCACTCGAACTGTCCTGTAGTGTTTAGCGTTATGGCATATGAAATAAGAAATTGTAATCCTTCGTCGTAGTTTTTACCATTTTTAACCCCGTTTTTCGCGATGCCAATCATGATTCTGTTCCTTTAAACGTAGCTTTAGTAGGGTTAAAGTAGTAGTAGGTTAAAGTAGCTTTAGTAGGGTTGCTATGGAGCAACCCTTCTAACTATGTAGTTAGAAGTATATCTAAATGGTAATTGATCAGCAGCTTACATATGGTTATTGGTGTATTCTTATGACGTCAAGCTATGATAACTTCTGTGGCATTTTGTAATACACTCATTATTCAATGCTCGACAAAAGGACATGCGTCTTTTAAACGTCAATTTATGTCATTCAGTTATGATGCCATCATCGTTTTTCATGATACGATGATGGTTATAAAGTGCATTTTAAATATTAAATTTTACTGTAAATACAATTTATTATACATAAGATATGACCTTTCCGTCTGTTCGGTTATAAAAGACAAGTTTATTTGAGTTTTTATAAAATATTACTGCTTATGCTTGCTTGCTTGCTTGCTTGCTTATATGCTTGGCCTATGTTCAGCAGTAGACGTCTTTTGGCTTAAATGATGATGATGAATGATTACTTCCTTTGGACAATTTGTTCTAAGATACTTATAGTTTGCATTTTGCATAATTGTCATCGGTATGGTAGCCACTAACCTATTTTTATAGTGCCGCTACCTGTACCTACACGTTCAACTAACCTAATTGTAATACATGTATTCTTCAACACCTTCATAATATTTAGAAGCACTTCACCATCAATAATAATACCATAAACATAATAGCCAATAATTGAAACGAACAGAAGTCATCGATTATTATATTCGAGTCGAAACAAAATTATTGGAAGCTCATTACGGAGGGCCACCTAAGGAGAGGCTCCATCAATCTCCTTAGCCTGTTACAAAGGAACTTAACAAAGAATTATAGCTCTTTATGCATGGTCGCTACTATGTAGGAGGATTATTACTTCAATTTAATGACCCTGTGCCGTGATTAGACATCGCCTATAGGTACTTACTCTCCGTAACTTTATTACATAAATCTTGATGCGGGTTGCGGGTAATAAGGTGAATGTCTTAAGCTCTAATGCCGGTAACGTTCATTAAAAGGGCAGTTAAAATGTTAACTAACCGTCGTTACTGTTGCCAGCTTGATGTTTAAGATAAAGTAATGAATTTCTTCTCAGTGCTCATTAGAAGTTTGAACGCGTAGGAAATGATTTTAACCTTCTCCATTCGTTTTAAATTTAATCCATTTTGATCCTTTCTGCCTTATTCGGATTAGAAATTCATTATAACTTCAATGTTCAGCAGGTCAGTGAAAATTAGTCTTACACCAAACCGTACCGTAATTAAGTTTCGGAACGTAATTTTTACCGACAAATTGGAAAATAACAGTGTTGGTAAGGTTGGTTTTTCAGTACTTTAATTACTCCTTAATCAAAGAACGTAATTAATGATAACTAGATTTACTTTGACGGTAAATCGACGTTCATTCATTAAGACATGTTACACTCACAGTTGGGACTTTCAGTCCCTTGTTCATGTCGAGGAGTCTAGTCTACTTGATTTTGTTTTGAACTTGCTTTACGATTTTCTCTAAAGTATGCAAAACGCTGAAAATATGAATAGTAGGTACTTATTGGTTTATTTACCTATAGGTAATCCTTGCAGGTGGTGTGACAATCTAATTATGTTTGCGGGGCCAACATGGCCTCAAATTGAGAGAGATTTGGAAGGAAAAAGGGGAGGCCTTTGGCCAGCAGTGGGACACAATATAGACTAATAAAGTAAATTAAAAAAAATCCTTGCATTATTTTCTATGATTTACGCGACAGGAATCATGACTTGAACATTGTTTAGATAAACCAAACAACATCTTAATTAGCCCGAAAGTAAACGTCAAAATAAAATCCTTACAAAAAACCAACAAGGAAAACTTAATTGAATTATAACCAAATCGAATCCAGAATTGTTATAACACAAACAATGTTAAAAATGTTGATGCAATCACCGTCAGAGATAAACTTTGATGACCAACGATGTTATTTATTTGTTTAGTAATTTATATGAGGTTAGTTACTGTTTTATTGGGCGTATTAAATCAAGCCCCAATAAGGCAGCCATTCATGTTTATTTTTACGAAGTTTCTGCTCGGTATGCCCAATAAATTATTAGCTTGGTCACTTTTATCACGGGCCCATGGTAACGTTTATCGAACGTTAATAGAGTGTGGATAGACCTGTTCGTTCGTATTATATGTTTTTTACACGGGCGAGTTCGAGTAGTGATATGGTAGGTGTTAAATCCTCGTTGATTATGTTGTCTCTTTCAAATGCTTTTAGTAGCTGATTTTAGTTTTCAAAATGATTCGAATACTGTAATAGAGTTTACCTTTGAAAGTATAAAATTAGGGACAGTTAACATTCATAACTATAGAATCTGGCATTTATAGAATCGGGCATTTCTAGAATCTGACATCAGTCGACTAATCCATATTTTTAATCAGAAAGTGTACCTACCAAGTAATCTAACAAATTCTCTAATAAGAGAGATTACCAGGCGCCTTTTTAATCATATTGTAATAAAGTACATGCGGCATATCTTGAAGACAAGGTTTTTTCTTCAATACTATCTGTGGTAAGTTGAAACATCAGTCATAACAATTTGAAAGTTCACAATCTTACAAAATCCGCAAATTCCTAGCAGTCATAACGATAGAATTAGAAACTGGGTACATAAGACTTGCTTGAATCATAACTTTCTAAGCAGACTAGAATATCATCTCAAAACCGAGCTGATTGGATAATCGGAACGGTATCGATAATGTCCACACTAATCTCACGTGGTCCGCAAAGTGGCTCGACTCGTTCGACTTTATTGATTGACAAGCGCACAGTTGGATTAAATTCTCGCAACACTACACACACATTAGCTTTACACCGGCCCTTCAGATATATCTGCATCAAATTATTCTTCTCGCGGATACCAATCGGAACGCGCAAATAAATGCGTGAACGTCATTAAGAAAATTGGCGTTAATGATTCGGCTAGTCGTGTAGCGTTAATGTCACTGCGATATTTTGTTGAACAAACTTGTAGTATTCTTGTCTGGTAGGTAGGATGATATGCTGAAATGCAATTTATGGTGCAGATTTTGGTAATTTTTCTTTTTTTTTCACTACGCACATCATTAGATTCACAGATAATCTCGTGTTAAAACTTATTTTGATCAAGTTTTTTAAACGAAAAAACCTAATTAACAAGTGGCAACACTAATAAGATGAATTTAAATGAGAACGTTCACTTTCTAGTGGGGGCATAAATCACAGAGTAAGTTTTTATTGGATCCCAAAAATGTCTGATCATGACGAACCATTCATGTGTAATTGGGATCAGCGGCTTCACATAAAATATGAGATGCTGGCTTCAGAGGGTTTTATAGAGAACATAAACACTTTATTGTGTTTTATCCACGTTGAGATCGGTTCAGACTTACACTGTTTGCCTGTCGCTACTTACGACACTGCATAGAATGTTATTAGCGAGTATTTTGTTAGTCTTTGATCAAGCATTATTATGATATTCATTATAAAGATGAAAGTTTTTGGGATACTTGAGATGAATAAAAAGATGCGAAGATATTTCAGCTCTAACTTATGTGGCTGTCAAACAAAGTATTTTCACAAAATAATAGGAGAATCCAAAAACACATATTTACACAGGAAGTCATTGCCATTTGAAAGGACACATATTTACATCATACAGACTCATAAAATGCGCCATTATATAAAAATATACCGAGACGGTTTCAAGTTTACGGAAATTAAATTTCACATGAGCGAAGTTGTAAGCCAAGCGGCCGAAATGTCAGTCATTAAATAAATTTAGAGCAATTCATATTAACGCTATATTCCTTTGAAGTATATAGTTGATAAATTAAGTAAACGACATAGGTATGTCATGAAAATAGGTAGTAAAAACAATCTGAACGGTAGACTAGATGAGAAAGAAAAATAGCTTTAGAAATAGTTAGACGCCGAATAATTTACTGCACGAAAATACAACATTAGAATTCGTCTCGCCTACAATTAAGGCAACAACAATAAGCAACAGTTATAAGAAATTTGAAAATCCAGGATTTGCAAGTTATTACAAAATAGCCAAAAGACAGTATTTTCATTCAAATGAGCAGACGACACTGGAAAGTTGTCACGCTCCTGTTGTTATATAAAGCATAACTGCAATTCAACTCGAAGACAAAGGTGTGCGACACAGAGGCGCACCAAAATTGCCATTCAAAATTTTCCGAGCGAGTTCCACTTCAGGTGAAGTTCATTTAAGCATAAAATTACATTGTCTCTCAGACATTGTCTGGTGGCAATGAACTGCACTTTGACATAAAATCGTAGTGGAAGCTATAAATCCATTTCATTGCCTTAATAAAGGATGACTAAGGAATTCGATAGGAGCCATCAGTCTCGGGACATCTTTCATAGGTCACAGTCATTAAGTTTCTTTTGTTACTTTAAAGTAATTGCACGGGCTATTTACATTGATGACAGGGTTTTTAATGTGATGTATGTAGGTAATCTAGGTTCTTGAATTCTCTTAAGGTCTAGCGATGTGAAAAGGTTAGTCAGAATCCGAAATCAGAAGCCAAAAATGGTTATAATTTACTCCTGCTTTGGCCACGTTTTAACACTTAAAAACCATAATGTAGGCCTTCCGTTTTCCAGTTTGAATGCTCAGAACCACAACAGGAAGGTTAAAAAAACAACGATAACTGGTGCGCATCAGTAGCAATTTCACAAATTATGTTTTCACACAAATTGTGCACGTTAGCTTATTGGAAATAAATTAGTTGTTAACAATTGCTAATAAGGTGAAAATGTTATGTGGACCATCAACAAAAACTGCTTTACATAATCCTTTATTATGTTCTGCCGTTGCTTGTCAATCAGAAGCGGTTAAATCCACATTTTGTGGTTGAAATAATAACCCTCGTTAGGTTCAACGAAGAGTTGGAAGATATGTAAATTCGTGAAAGGTTCGACCACAAAAAATCCTTGCTCATGCGGGTAACAGGTGTACTCCTGATTTCTAATAGCAGCATTCGTATAATTGTTGGATGAAATCTGGCTTTAAATGTCCTTTTTTACTCAACTCTTACTATCGAGCGACCGCAAACTTTCGATTTTTTAAAGGACACTCCTCGATATGATTACATACATTACTAGTTTTTTTCTCCTTAATATGTTGTCGTAAGTTTAACTCTCGGCAGATGTTTTCGATGTGCCTTTTTTATTTACATTAGCTGTGCTTTGTTTGCCATTCAACTTACTATTATTTATATTGTTTTCTTGTCATAATTATAAATACCACTGTTTTTGTATTAGGTAAGACAATGCAACAATATTGTTGTTATGATCAGCCTTTTTAAATAATGTGAGGTGTATCTAATGATGACAGCTGTAAAGTCATGAAAATGGTGGGACGTAGTTTACAATTGATTAATTAGCTAGTTAATAGATTTAGAGCGAGACATTTTTTGTACAAAAATAATCGACGTGTAATTTTTGGAATAGATAGTACAACGTAAACTGAACCAAAAGCTACACTACTGCACAGTTGCAAAACATTTATCCCTGAGTAAGTTCGCATATCATAAGAATACCAGAATTATTTCGCACTTGCTCCACACTTAATCAAAACAAACTTATGCATATCCAGCTATCGGTTCAATAGAATATCGCATAAACTGGTTCCCATAGGAAATGGTTTATAATAAAGAAATGTGATATCAAATGTTTGACGGTAGCTTCTGAAATGCGCGCGAGTGGGTGCTATCTACACAGCGTGGATTTACGAGCAGTCCCGCCACTTTGCGCCTGCGCAAGGCAAAATAAATATTGTTCCTTATATACTTTTATCGGTTATATTATTTGAATAACTTTCTTTGCAATGGACGCTCAGTTGTAAAAGTTTTGAGAAGATATTGTTGCGTATTCGTGAATTATTAATTTTCAGACCTTATTGGGTTTTTTCAATTATGTACCTCCATACTTCGCGAGATTTGGCAATCCTAGGTCATCATCATCTGCATAACTTTTTCCCAACTATGTTGGAGTCGGCTTCCAGTCTAGCTGGATGCAGCTGAATACCAGTATTTTACATGAAGCGACTGCCTATCTGACCTCCACAACCTAGTTATTTGGTAAAACGATACCCCTTGGTAAGACTGGTTGTCTGACAACCAGTCTTACCAACGGGTATCGTGTTTCGGGTTTCTGACGACCCGTAACAACTGTCAAAGATCTATTAATGACAAACGGGACGTGATTGGCGATACTAAGTATAATATTATTTGTTAGCGTTCAAATATCTAAGCATGGATAGCTATTAAGATACAACGTTTGACCTAAAACGTTCTTGGGATGAATGGTTATTTATTTACCTACTTATTTATTATTAGGCTCTTCAACAATGAGTACACTTTTACTTTACAATTTGTACGTGGCAATAAATAGCACAGCATGCACTATAGTATGCGCAGAATAATAACGTAATTAAATAATTATTAAAACAAGTAATAAATGGTTTAGATAAAAGTAAAAAATAAATTATTAAAAGTTAAATTGATTACAACAAATAATATAGATTAAAATAAAGGCAGTGTATAGAGTGCCACCAGTGGCACTCTATCCCTATCGGATAAAGTGCCACTACAGGCACCCTAGTAACACCGCCTCGGCCCGGCTAAAGTACCGCAAGCATTGGATTGTCATTGTCACTGTCACTAAGTCACGTCACTTGGTATTTTGTTGGATTGTCGAGGTTATATCGCTGTAAAACACCACATTCCCAAAACATTACATTCTCTTGTGCCTAAACGGACCCTGGCACTTCGCCGGCCGCTACCGCGGCACCGCTCGCTACGCTCGCTCGGCTCTTGCGTTGTGTGGTCACAGTTCTAACCTAACCTAACCTAAATAACAAGTGACAGTGACAATGCAACGCTCACGGCACCCTAGCCGTGCCGAGGCAGTGACACTAGAATGCCACAAGAAACTCGCGGCACTCTATACACTTCGTAAAATAAATTAGATTAGATACTTAGACTTATAAAACTAAATCGATATCGGTCTATTAAGCTTTCAGGTCAGCACATGATACATATTGTAAAGCTACCTTTATTTTCTCTTACAGTCTACAAATACTACTTCTAGAATTTTACAGATATATGTATAGATAGTATAGATTTCTGTAGGTAGGCTTAATTTATTCTCGATGAATAAAATCCTATACCTATGTAATATCAGAATAGTGATGCTGTCTCCTACTGTACCGTATTAGAGATTAGAGAGAAACTATGGCGTGGTCCTAATGGTGGGAGTAGATAATGGTCATTCATTGATGTTTATTGTTATATTAGTAATAGACTATATTGTTAGTCAACATGAGCCTAGATTTAAGATAAGAAGAAAATTATGATGGAAAGATAGAATGGGTTCCTTATTTTGTTTTGAATGTTCAAAATATATTACCTATACTGTACTGTACAGTGTATGAAAGGTTTCATTCAGACAGCCTACAGGAGTGGCAATAGTTCAATGTGATCCAACGCACGGTAGGTAGTCAGCGCCCTCTTAACATGACAATGACACCACTGACATAATCATGACTTTATGAGCTATAGTCATATACCTAAAAACTCCATAAAAGATCGCGCTCCCATCCTCTATAACTTATGCTTATACGTGTGTATGCTGGCGCCTGGCGACGATTGAGTTATCGTGCACTGAAGTAAGGAATTCGCAGTGGCGTCGTGAACAAAAGACATGTGCATCTACGTAGATATGAGTGGAAACATTACTAGATTTGAAACATTACCAGAGAGATTGACTTTCGGTGTACTTTTTTTAGGTACACCTCTGCCTAACACTTCGGGGAATACAGGCGCCATGATACGTGTGTTAATTACCAGTTTAAAAATCCACTAAAAGGTTTTTAATTTTACTTATGACAGCATTAACCGCACAGGAGAGTGCGTGAACTGTGAAGCCGGATGAGTGAGTAAAATAACGATTTTAGGGTAGGTAATAGCTAGCCAATATGTCGTGCACCAATAGTGCCTTACCCTCCAAACGAATGCAGATGAAATAGTCTACTTCAAGCAAAATAAATCACAGATTGATTGCAGCCTATTGTAGAGAGCGCGTGGACTAGTAGCAGCTCGGCTGAACTCGGCCATTCTGTGGGCTTTCCACGCAATGAGCGGCCAGCGCCGACAGACGTGCCCCGCCGATATTTTATATCTATTCGAGTGAAATGATTTATAGGAACCGGTGCAATTGCGATACCTGCGTATGAATTGTCGCCTTACTTCCTTTTGACTTGCCAACTTGTTATGATTTCATTTCTTGGGAAAGAACTTTGTTGTGTGAAATGTGTGTGCAAAATACGAGGGTTTCGATTCTGGATGGTCATTATCCTCGTCAGTTTATCGCTTAGTATATATTTCAAAATCATTGTTTGAAGACTCTGTATAAGAGTTACTTTAAAAAAAATGAATGTTCCAACAAAACTGTAACAAGCAGCAACTATAATCAATTATTGTAGTGACCAAAAGGTATGTAATCTACAATATTCACTTTCCAGTCTTCCAAAGAATTTAGTCTAAAATCCCAATAAAACTAAAAAGATCTAATTTACTCAAACAAAATCAACTAAACCTGCTATAACAGCGATCCAGATCAGAATTAGGCGCATCGCGGCTGTGACCTCTCTGTTCCCGTGTGCGGTGTGCGGTCGCGGTGACGAGCCGCGATTGATCGATGATTATGTCTTCATCCCGCCCGACTCCCAGATCTATGTCCTGAACTGGAGGAGCTGTGCGTTTGATTGAACGAGAGAGTTTTGATACTTGATGTACCTAACAAAAAAAAAAAACTGTGTTAGGTTTCTACAGGGATTTTTTGCGTTTATGTTTACTTATGTAATTTAATTTTCTGTTTCTCAAGTGACTTCTTCAGTATTTCCGTATAAACAGTTTCACAACCATATAGAATCAATCTATAGCCTTTTCCCAACTAACAGGCTGAATACCAGTATTTTACATGGAGCGACTGCCTATCTGACATCCTCAACCCAAAAACTGGGTAATACGATACCCCTTGGTAAGACTGGTTGTCAGACTTTCGGGCTTCTGACGACCCGTAACGACTGTCAAAGATCCACGAATGACAGCCGGGACCAACGGCTTAACATGCCTTCCGAGGCACGGAGGGGTTTCGGTATGTGAAGATGGTGACCCATCCACGGACCAACCCCGGCAAGCATAGCTCAACCTGATGGATCGACCCGTGCGGCTGTTATTACTTAGCCACGAGCTCCTCACCAAATACAATTGGGGTAAATTCAGAATAAATTGACATCAGTACCTACTTAACTACAAATTAACATCTATTGCATGACCTATCACGATTGTTACTTACGTGGAAAGTTTGTTTTTATTGCCCTAAATGAAAGCACTAACATCGTATTTGTCAACAAAGTTTTTAACACCTAATAAATAAGTATCAGTTCACCTACGCACACATCAACATAGAGCAGCAACGATCAAAACGTTGTGATCATAACGTAATCCGCTCTACCTGTGTCATTCACCGTGTCGTTACAGGTTGCTCCGCTACACAAAAAAATACTCCTTTCAAATGTAAATCAGCACAAACCGACAAAGCAAATTGTCACAAATAAACACTGTTACGTTTAAAGTTTTTTGTGAAAGTTTATAAAAACCCGGTCGCATCGGTAAAGGGTCAGGCAGGGCCAATCAATCTAAGATAAAAATTTCTTTTATTGATTTTTTGCTGGGCCGTCTCTTTAGTTATTCTTTGTGATTCTTGAGATGATTGTTATCCGTGCGACTTGATCAAATACAAATGTTCCATGTCAAATACTGAGATGTTGAGGATTTGTTTTAATTGTAACACAGGAAATCTATGTAGTCTGGTATCTTTATTTTATCTCCTTGTGTAAGTTTGGGATTAGAAAATATATTTGGCAGTGTATTAGATAATTAGGATGTGAAGTTAAAATTATATGCAGAGAACAAGATAGGTAGGTACCTATAACTTGACAAACATATTAATGACAGTGTTGACTAATTAGTAATTTTAAATTAGTTTATGTAAATTCATTTTATTATCTTATTTCAAAACTGATTTAGGCTTAGCAATAATAGGTAAAGCTGGTTCTTTCGGTACCTACAGCTTTTACCCAGTGTAGCAGTAGACATTTGAACCATCTTTAAAATCATCAGGAATACTAGAAACAAAAAAATGCATCAAAATCATGTTACTCCTGCTTTTTACACCTGACTCTTACTTTAACACTGAATGCATTTTTTATCAAACACTCCCGACCTCTAATCTAATTCATAACAAAAAGACAAAAGATTTGAATACGTTAGTCCAAATATTGATTTAACCCTATCGGCGACGGAAGCAGGTGCCTTGCGCACGCGCTCCGCTTCGGAATCAATAAGCGTTTCCCAACTATGAAATTAAATGATAATCACGACTTTTTTCATATTTATATAAGCAGTTAATCAGTACATTTTGACTGTGAGAACAGGGGTCGTCAACATTTTCTTAAAGCTATAGATTTAGGATTCGATTCATTTTAAACTGAGAAATGTTTTTTAGTTGCATGTAAATAAATGAAAAATACGTAGAACTATAAATGGTGGTATGTTAATACCTTAATGTCTTCCTATAGTTACGGGCCATGGCCATATATTGACTGTCATATCAAACAGAGAAGCAGACGAACATATTAGCCGTGGTATAAAACAAGCTTAAATTGATAATGAAATATAAATATAAGTAACGTGAAATTTATAGATTATTTTAATGGTAAAACATAATCTGCATTTACTTTTAACACAATTTATTATGGTAATAAAATGTTGAGGCGTATACCTAAATAATAAAAGGGTAGGTAAGTTATAAAGACAAAAGAGATTAAACTGTGTTAAGCAAAAGATAATGGCTTTATATTGATTGTAAATCTTTGTAATTCACTGTGATCATACAATGACCTGGCAGTTGATTGAACGCCACAAACCTGTTACAAAATCATTTTTAATCATCCTTTTAAGCGTCTTTCGAAGAGCCTTCAAGAGTAGCAATAGACATTAAAAAGTAAGTCCGGCGCATTCTGAGCGATCAACCTTACTGTATAACATTTTTTTTACGACGACAAGCTTGTTTTGGATATATTCTTAATGCAAGTAAGACAGTACCTACTAACTCAACCTATAGACGTCAACTGCTGTCCCAACGAACTGTAAACTTAACTGGAACCGTATTCTTAAATGATCCATCAAGTTTTCAAAATGATCCAGAGGTTGACAATTCCTGTGCCACCGCCGCCATTATTCATTTTAACGGTTAGCCAGCACTCCTGCACCCCGGTACCCACTTGGGCC
Organism: Conistra vaccinii; assembly: GCA_948150665.1. Classification (NCBI taxonomy): domain Eukaryota; kingdom Metazoa; phylum Arthropoda; class Insecta; order Lepidoptera; family Noctuidae; genus Conistra; species Conistra vaccinii. The sequence goes on along the minus strand of OX411324.1, from coordinate 13,096,577 downwards.
GAGAGGGTTGCCGTGACGCGTCATGCTCCGATGTTACGGCAAGATATCAAGCCTTTACGGGCAGATGTATGCACCTTATAATTGGAGCGTATCAAAACATTAGTGGACCATCGTTAGAACATCGTAGGGTGGATCAGACGACTGTCAGTAATTATAGTTTGATGGTTGAGGATTTTTAGGTAAATCTAAAAAAAAATATTAACAACCCTAAAGATAGGTAAGTTTTTAATTTTTCATAGACTCAATTTTGTTTGCTAAAGCTTAAAAGTTTGCACCACGGCCTTATTGATATTATTAGAATTACCACGATATTATTGGAAGTACCTAATAATCAAACCAAATCATTTGTTTATAACTTAGGTAAATACTTACCTATGGCCTTAAAGAGCCTGGTATTAATTCTGAAATAATATCAAAAAGAGTTTTTATACAGTATGAGAAAAAACAACCCTTGCGTCTTTACCTTCCAAACAACTCCCCAAAATCTAAAATCCCTCCTATCATTTGCGGCAAATCTTAAATAATGGAGTAATTTGTCAGAGCAGAGCATTTTATGCATATGAAATCGCGTGGGAGGCCGATTGATGTCTTTTGAACATACCCCTTTATAGACACACAATCATGTGAAGGAACTTATCAAAACATCAATTTTCGTTGAGAATAAGAATTTATGGTTAAAGAAATAATCTATGTAGACCTCAGATCAACTAAAAAACCAAGATAGAGCGCTGCGAACAATAAAGTGAAGCATGCCAAAACTACACCGCTCTGTGCATACACGCTCACACGCACACATCATCATCATCATCAGCCTATTAATGTTCCCACTGCTGGGACACAGGCCTCCTCTCTGTGAGAGGGAGTGGGCTGCAATCTACCACGCGAGCCCAGTGCGGGTTGGTAGATGTCACATGTCTTAGAATTTTTCGGTTCTAAGACATGCCGGTTTCCTCACGATTCCTACACGATATATTTCCTCACGGTATTCCGTCACCGTTTTGAGAGCAGTGGTGATGAAATTATTAACACAAAGTAAAGCGCCTGCTTGGGTTCCAACCCACGACCTATAACTCGTAAGTCGGGGCCGTTGCCACTGGGCCACCACTGCTCTTATTTTCACACACACTCTCACACGCACACATTTACAACCTTTTACAATGACACTACTTACAATAAAACTACACCACACAAAGTGCACACTTGTTTACGAAACCGGCTTCACTTCAGTGTTGACAGCGCTCTGTCTTGGTTTTTTATTTGGTCTGAGATACTGTTTAGAGGTAGGTATCCTATATTGTTAAAAAACCTGCCTTTTGGATTAGTAAAATTATAGCAGTGTACCCCGACTGCAATACAACTTTAACTTAGGTAGGTACAATTAGGGTGCTTTCTTGTCTCTTTCAGCGCTCGTACAAAAACATTAGCTCAAGGCTTTACACACTTACCTGGGTGTGACTAGGTAGGTTATAAGTCACAATATGAAAGGTCTGACGTCTGAAAAATCTGATTGATCTGAAGTAGGTTCAATCAATCTTCAATCTTCCTAGCCTTTTCTCAACTATCTTGGGGTCGGCTTCCAGGTAGGAAATAGGTTACTAAACGTAAGTAATACAAATGGTTTAACGATGTATTTTAATCCAACTCATGTGATCTGAGGGGAAAATAAAACATATTTATTTTTTAATTTATTAAATAAGATCTTACATGACAAATTATTGACAACCCGTGAATTTTCCAGCACAATAGGTATATACCTATAGTACAGAAGAACCTAGGTTATCCATGTCGTAGGAACTGTAAATTCACTGCACTGAGATCGTAAGTCTTATTGGGCTTCTGGTCTCTTTAATTAAACTATCTCAGCTATGGGATGTTCCCTATTCCGACTTCTAACAAGATACCAGATGGAATGGGACGAGTAACTTACTGTCTATCAGGGGCGTAGACTCCGTACAAGCCGATTCCTATCGGCTTCCCTTCGATAATTCGGAACACAACCACTCTATCGTCATTGAATAATCACACTATAAGTATTTGAATACAATTAAAACATTACAAAACGCCTACATAAAAATTTTTGTCTTTATATCCCAACAACAAAACATTTCGCTCTAAAATAACTCGTAGGCGCGTACGGGTTATCGTGAATTTAATTTCTATAGAAAATATAGTCCGTCATGACGTCACTCGGTCACGTGACACCGCCCTTTCTTAGCAGCCGAGTAAGCCGGTTTGCAACGAGTTACTATAGGGACAGTAGGCGAAAACGCGCTCGTGTGAACGAGAAAGAACTATGTATTGCTATTTCTCACTCGTTCTCGCATTTGATATTCGGTTGTTGTCGTTGAGTATCGTAATGCGTTCGGCTCGGTGTTCGGACATCAAAACATTATTTCATCATTCGATTGACAATGTGTTGGTTTTTGTCGTAATCGCAACCATGTATTTTGTTTACAGTAGTTAATTTGCATTTTGTATTCATTGTATTCATTAGTTTATCATTACTAGTACGAGTAATATTTGTTTTCAGGTATAGAAAAGTGATTAAGATAGTGTTTGTGTTATGAGTTTAGTGAAAGAAACGTACGTTGATTGAACTACGTTGTAATTAGGTATTTGGGGTAAGTAGAAAGTTTAATAAGTTGAACTTACATCATTAGAGTAGATTTGAAAAATGATTAGTACTATCAGTAGGATTAGGATGGCGGCAAATAGTTTTGATTGTTGCTTGACGAATTATTTACTTTGTGAGGAAACATGCTTTTCAAGGTTTGAAAATAAGAAACACATAATTAATACTGAATTCTTTATTAATACCTACATTATGAAACAAATTCCATAATTAAAAATACTTTTTGTATTATAATTACATTTGATTTCACTCTTAGAGTAAAATCAGATGTGCTGTCATCTTGTGTTGAAACGCCAAACTAGCTTCACAAATCTCAAAATAGTATTTCTACTCGCCGACAGATGTCGTTAAACGAATCACAGAACAACTTGATTATTTTTCGCTAATTCGTATGAAGCTCCTATTAGAAAAGTAAATCGAAATAGGAATTTAAGAAACGGTTTATTGACACCATTATTTTGTTAGATACACAAGAAGTAGCTTTTCGCGGCCACGATGAAGATCTGAATTCCAATAACCGCGGTAACTATATCAAAACTTTGTTATATCTGAGGAAATATGATCCGTAATGAACTCGCATTTAGAACTATGATCTTCAGTTCAGAACCCCGTGTTTTCTGGTCTCTCTAGTGATATTCAAAATGATTTAATACATTGTATTGCATCCGTTTTACGAGACCACATTAGATTAGAGATAGATAAAGCTCAATTTCTGTCTGTAATGATTGACGAAACTCCAGATGTCAGTCATAGGGAGCAATTAACTGTAATTTTTCGATATTTATCAGAAACTGGAATTGAAGAACGATTCCTGGGTTTTTACGATGTTAGCGAAAGTCGAACTGCTGAAGTTTTATCCAAACAGTTGTTAGAAATACTTGACCAGTATCGTTGTAGAAATAAGTTAGTTGGTCAATCTTACGACGGCGCGGCAGTTATGTCTGGCGAGCCACGGTGGAGTACAAGCGAAAATTCGTGATGCATGTCCATATGGCAATGTTTGTTTTTGGACACGTAAATAGTATCATCTTATCATATAGTAAATAGTAACATCTGCCTGTACAAGACTGAAGAGCCAGAAAGCTAGCCACAAATTGTAAGTAACTGGACTTCACGCACGGCTGCAGCCCCTGGTTTTTTTTTTTTTTTTTTTTTTTTTTTTTTTCTTTTGTTTTGGCTCCGGCTTACCTTTTCTATTACGGCACCCTTCGCCACTGCTGTCTATGCCATGTCTAGAATTCGTTCAAGCCCTATGACATTTTCTGTAAGGGTTTCCACCTCAAATAACACCTTTTCCTGGATTGTGACAAAAATATCAATACCATTTTTTTCTAAATGAGCGTTATAATAGAAAACTAAAAATCTCTTAGTACGTAGCGCCATCTGTTCTGCATTATTTTTCCTACAGCTGCAGCGAGTAACAGCACCTGTGTGATTAGTTTACAACGGTGAAGAGAGATGTCGCTCCTTGTACTGCCATCTAGTACCGATGAATGGAGTTTCTGACGAACATGGCTGCCTATATTTCGACGGTTCAACGGTTTTGTAATACCCTAATGCGACCAGTCAGTTTGTATTTACTGTGACAGATGGCGTTTATTTTATTACTTTTCAAAAGGTGTTGGTATTAGAGGACACTGATAAATTGAAAAGGATAGCAAGTTCTACTCGAGAGAGAGAGAAAATTAAAAACTTGACTCAATAAAAAGTAAATGTTTTTTTAGATGGCGGAAAAGCCAAAAGGGACTTTTTGTATTTTTATTTATTTATTTGCCTAAAACATGGTAAACAAAGGTGTTACATGAGTTAACACGTTCAGTGCCGGGAGCCTTCCTGGAGGGTTCAGCTAGTCTCATATGGAATGCCGGGAGCCCTCGCGGAGGGCTCATTTTAAATGTAGGTTTTTCTTAGCGAATACAGTATTATAAACCGTGAAAACAAAATCTGATGTATATTTTAACAATATTTATTAGTCTATGCGTTGGTTTTAAAATACAAGAATTTCAATTTTTTCATATTTTTTCATTTTTTTTGTTCTCGTTTACAAATATTTACTAAAAATTTAAAAGGTTGTAACAGATTATAGCGACAAGAACCCCTAGAAAACACTATTTCACTGCGTTTTACAGTGTTTTATAACATGCTTTTATACCTAATGCCGTTGACCATCCGCGATGGTTAACTTTAGCGCAAACCCTCCCGGAGGGTCCACTTACAATATGTATGGCGGCATGGCGTATGAGCTCGACGAAAATAGGTGGAGTCGAAAGTGTTAAGGATGAGATCATAGGTATAGGTTTTGCTTGCAGACTAAAGCATGCAAAATGATGTTCAAAATATTCCTTAATGCTGTTAAAATTCTTAAAATAGGTATAGACTTATACGTAGTTTCGCCCGCCAACAATATAGGTCACGTTATTTTGTAAATTGACTTTTTAATATTAAAATCCTTGACTTTTTAAGGCCATGTTAACCCTAACTCTAGCTGTGCACTAATAGTGACCGTTTGCCAATATTAATATTTAGATATTAGGTACCTATGTGTCTGTACTCGGAAGACCTGGATTAACTTCAGTTCGATGCGATGTCGCGAGTTTACCAGTATCTATAATAACCAATTCAGCCTCTCACCATCCACTGGCAGGATAGTCAGACTACTTGGAAAAGACAATTAATGTAGGAACGAACCTAGACATCCAGTATCATGACTTGTCTCTCGGACTTTCACGTACCACCAATTCGTTACCAAACTATTGTTCAATCGTAACCTCAAAAATCTTTGATTTCCAGGAATCAAATCCTGGATTAGGTTAATTTATCAAGTAAGTACAGTACGACACAACTTAGATGTAGCATAGATTTGAAAACTTTCATTCATTCACTTCAATTTTACGAATGTATTTGGCTATGAGATTTTACAAGTTATTGCTTTTTCGAAAGATCATTTTCACCTGAAGCAGTAATAAAGATTGGTGATTTTGAAGGCGCACTCACTTCGGATGGTTATCGGTTTTACGAATTTTGCCGATGCTACATCTAAGTTGTGTCGTACTGTAGGTACCTATAATATGTATTATGTAGGAAATGAAGTTCGGCACCTACTCCTACCAACTACAGTGTAGGACTATTCTCTCAGGAAGAGGTTGTGGTGAAAGATAGACATGAGACCGAGCTCTATACGGCTCTTACCCCTTTAGGGACTACGGGAATACGGGTAATTTTATTTATTTTTACCGTTTTTGTAACAACAACGTTAAATTTATTTGTTTCAGCATTTACGTAACTCTTGGGATAAAACCTAAGGTAGTAAAATAACATTATAGCCTTTTCTTTAAAATATTATCCCATTCTCACTCTAGGGGTCATTATGTTGACTACACCTGGTCATAAAAACAGGTCGGAATCATTGGCAATGTAAATTCGCACATTATATTTGAATACTTGATCTGCAATCACATCCCGAGGGATTGCTTCCAATATCTGTAGAACGCTTTGCGTTGCGTTCAAATTCTCTTTAAAACGTCGATCCGGCTGTGACTGGTGCAGGTCGATTAAACGATGTCTTGAATACCTAATAGGAGAGGAGAGCCGGCATGCTCGTTCTCAATTCACTCGCCGGCGCATAAATTAGCGGTGCGACCACACAACCGCAGCTTTTCCGCAAAAACTCCAATCGTAGGGGAAAGTTTGGCGATTAAGCCGTGAGGCGTGGCGTGGCCAGGTCTGTTCGTGACAGTTAGTGCTGCCACTTGTTATAATCCGTTAAACTTTCGACCCTCGTCAAGGTACGCTGAGAATTAATGGAAATGCTTTCTTTTCCAGATTTATGATATTCTTTTTTGAATCCCTGATCCACCTTTAAGTTTGACCCTCCCGCGATAAAAGTGATAAAAGCCTACGTCGTGCTGGCGTTATGTAATTACGTAGCGCATACAACGCTCATCTTAATAGAATTAATTTGCATCCTATTTAATGCGAAACCCTCCTAACTAGTTTGCATAAAATCTCGTTTGTTTATGTAATTTTTAATCAGGTCAATTAACGCTCTGCACTTAGTCAATTTCGTTTGTTTCGTTTGGCATTTTACGTGAACACAGTAGGTAAGTGAAAATGTATTTTGGTCTATTTTAGAGAAGTACCTAAGGAAAACACAACTTTATTTACATCTTTGTTCTTTATCGTCTGAACACTAACTACGGAGACAGTAACTTGAGCAGGTCTACAACAATAGACCTACAACAATATTTATTGATTGAGTATCTATTGCATGTAATGAGGTGACTCGTTGACATCCATGCCTGGCGTTAAAAGGTAAAAATGAAAAAAGAAACTAAAATTTTTATTCCTCTTCATCAGCTATAACGAAACACTTTATTTTTCAAATAATTTCAGGGAGTATTATCACTAATAGTAAATTATCTTTATAAGCTACGCCCACGCTCAACACTGACAAAAGCCGTCTCTCCCACATTTTCCTATCAATACAAGCACCTCTTCTAAGAAATTCCTGAAATTATCACCAAAATACCTGAAATAAGTATCTGTCTATTTGAGATGCTTGTAATTTTCGGAATTTTGCCGAAGGGGATGGAATATTGATACTTTTGAATATTGTTTGCCGTACTTTATATTTAACAAAGTGTGATTTTTACGTTGTAAAATATCGATAGCAGAGAATGATTTGGAATTTTACTCGAAATTATGAAAAATTTGTGTAAAAGAGCTTGAAAGAAAAATATTTTTCAAGAAAAAGTCCCTTAGTGGCTTACTTGTAAATAAAATGCAGATGCGGGACCGATTTTATCTTGTACTTAGGTTATCGTCCTTAATTACATAATTGGTTAGAACATGTCAAGTCATGCACCACAAAGTCATCTAGTAAATTGGTCCGTGTTACCTCACAAAGTAGCATCTAGTTGGTTATTCGGATTGCAACGTCCACCCAATTAAAATTGGTCAAATTCCTAGAACCTCGACTCACAAAATTAGACCGAACTAGTCCCCAACACAAGCTGATTTAGTTACATCACGTGTACGAACACTCATAGTGAAACTTGTGTCGCTGCTAAATCTAAAACCTTTGATTTAGTGGCTGAAACTTTACCTAAAGCAGAAACAGAAATAATCAACTTGTATGTATACGTAAAATCGAATTCACAATATAGACATTATGATAATCACAGGTACGAACGAAATCACAATAGGATCGGATATATATAAGAAAAGAGAATTCCCAAAGACGATAACATGGCGGGAAAAACGCTACCGTAAACCGTGCGCAATAAAGACTGGCAACAATTTATTTATATGACGCTTCAGGGAGAAGTTATCCGCGGATCCGGGGTACGAACGAGGTGGAATCAAGTTGATGCGTGCCGAAACACGAATGAGAAAATGGATGCTCCTGTACGTTATAGTAATCACGGCTAATCTTCTTATGCGGGCGATTGAGTTGCTGGCGAAGCAAATATTGACTTCGTTAGATTTCGGAGCTAAAGAGGTACGTACCTATTGCAATCAATCAGTTTGGGTCTAGTTGTCGTCGTGGATATCGTTTCTTTCACAACCCTTATCTAATCAAAAATTATATTAGAGGGACCTTCGGTCTTACCTTATACGACATTTATGTGCCCCCCCAAAGTAGTCTACTCCAGTGTTTCATATTTCTATTTGAACCTTAATTATGTTAAGTGGAACGAAACTTTGTAAGTTGCTACTAAATCCAGTTACTTAATATTCCAAAATCTTAACAATTAAATAATATTAACATAATAGCTTCTCCACATTAAATATTTGAAAGTGGATAATCCTAGAGCACACTAACAATTAAGTAAATCTTAATTGTTTTGAAATATGATATTACGTGAAAACAAAATGTTCGAGCTGGTGCACAAAATAAACTGTGTTTAAATTCTTTTTCACAGAGATAAAAGTTGAAGAATCGTGATGTAAGCTCGATTGAAGCACAAAATGCCTTTGATGGAGACTTCGAAACTTTATTCATTCTTCGTCGTGATATTATTAACTTTACTATGATCAAACTCTGCTAATAATGCTGTTAAAGATCAAACGTTTACTAGTGAACTTTTAAATTCTTTTACATGAGCTAAAGTGCTACAAATAAAATATGTTTGTAGTAACTTGTTTGATAGGCTAACGCACTATTCGCTAATTGCTTTGTTGTGTCGTTATTTTTTAAATCCTTCATTTTATTTTAATGGCAAGGTACTGCGTTTTATGTTTATTTGTTTTGCTTTTATGAGCAGTTTGGTTTATACGTTGTGCTCTGGTTTAGAAGCAACAGATACTTAAAGGCGTTTTTTCAGATGTTCCTAGGAGCTTAAATCATAGTTTAATCAAAGAAAGAAAGAAAAGTATTTTATTTGGGACACACGTCAGGAATACAAACAGTAAAAATAAGAACATCTAAAACTAACAAAATAGACATTAATGATAGATTGCCCGATGACTTGTCCTACTTTCAGCTCTTCCGGAAGGATGGGCTTGCGTACTGCCGGAAGACTTCCGTGAGTCCTGCTAGCAGTACGCAGTTTGTACGAAAATTTTGTTTGGTCCTTCTAACAGTACGATGACCTTGATTTTGAAGTTGCGCTCGTCAGAAGTTTTAAGCATTTGGCTAGTGCGTACTTTCTTATTTTCTATAGTAATAATAATAATTTTCTATAATAGTAATAGATGTATGCGTACTTCCACTTATTATTATTGGAGCACATTTACCTAATATTATTTATAGGAACGAACCTATTTAAGGGACTATAAAGTCGCTTTGGTTTTATTAAGGACTTAAAAATTGCGCCTGTATAGTTAACAATTTTAAAAAAAGGAACGAGTGAAGATGTATAAAAAAAATTTAATTCAGGAAAGTAAAAACAAACTTGAATACGCTGGAATACCGAAATGTTGACGACGCCATGCGTTATCGGTACCCGGGCGCCGAGCGTCAAAAAAAGTCCACATTATTTTTTTGAAGCACCATTAGTGTCTATTTTAAGACACTAGTAGGTACAAGTGCTTCAAAAAAAATTGTTTAACTTTATTAGTTCTAAAAGCAATATAGCTCATAAAAAAAGGTTCGACGAGTATGCTAGATAAAAAATAACGAGGTACCCGTCCAAGAATAATGCTTTCCTAAAATACCCTTCATTATAAAAATCAAACAGCGCAATAAAGCTGGTGCACATGCACGCGATATGTAGGTATGGTCTAATAAAAGTCGCGTGCACACAAGCTGATGATGCGTGGCGTAGCGCCGGATTAAACAGTCAAACTGGAAATACCACGGCTTTGCCTCCATGCCTCTATGGCTAGACATCAACGTACTGTCAGCGCTAACATTCGGATTTGCGCGGATCGGGAATATTAAACAAGCTGGCCAGCTCCGCTCAATGCGCATCAAATACGTAGCAGATGCGTGAATAGACATTTCGAAGCTTGACCAAAAGTAATTTTGCGTGTGTTAATGTTACTATGGGTGTACTGTACATTTTCACCGTGGTTATTATTTTGGACCAAAACATTGATTTTGGTCCATTAACACTTTCACTGTCCCATGAACCATTTATGGTTCAAGGGAATTGTTTAACTACTGTGTCTGCTTTACGGATAGCAAAAGTGTTAAAACTGAGCTCCATGACATCCGAAGAGTTTATAAGAATTTACTAGCAATGTTCTACTGAAAACATTACATTTTCCATGGCTATAAGTAAACCTTTGATTAGGTTTTTTGTTAGTCCATTTTCATCTATCAGATAAGCTTTGGCACTTGTGGGAGATGATACTACCATACCCAATAAACTGATGATGAACCATAAATTTAAAAACGAAATCGATAATGATCGAAAAGGAAAATGTAAAAATGTTTACCGACGCCTCTCGCATGATATAAAATGTTAAAGTACATTTCTAAAGACAGAAATTATCTGGATAAACACGAATAAAATTACAAAGAAACCAATCTAGAAACATAAACAACTATAACCCACACTTCAACTTCATAAATAGCTTTAAAAAATGCCCTAATACCCACTCATAATAAACAACATGGATAATTTAAACATCTTCATTTACAAGATATCAAATGTTGAACTTTGAACAAATAAACGAACATTTCTAAAGATAGAAATTAACAAGGTAGACACGTATCAGATTACTAGCATACTACAAGAAAAGCAATCTTGAAACAAAACACAACTAAATACGGGCCACGCTTTCGAGGGAAAATACTCGTAGTAGGAGTGATAGTGAATAAACGGGGCATGAAATTAAAAATGTTCGATAGTTGGTTGTAACCGCATCCGTTGCGACAGACAGCAGGCAAATAGGAACTATTTGCTCCGAAACGTACCAGGTAGCACACGCACGACCGCGAAGTTCTCGTACGGACTAGACGAACGAGGATACACGGAAAATCCAATTTTGGATTGTCTCGTTTGTATCCGTCATTAAAGAAATCAGGTGAGGTATACTTTTCAAAGACTGAAGTATTTGTGAAATATTTGATGAATTATAGTCCCAGATGGGCGCCGATAGCCTTTCCGTAAGGCTATTGTAGGGCAGCAGTGGTGGCGCAGTGGTGGCCCAGTGGTAACGGCCCCGACCTACGTGTTTTAGATGGCAGGTTTGAACCTAGACAGGCGCTTTACACTGTTAAATTTATTTAATCATCACTGCTTTAAAAATTGGAACGAAAAATGAAACCTCAAACAAACCTAGAACCAAAAATTCGAAGAAATACGACATCTGCCAGGCTGGGCTAACTAGGGCTAACTAGGGCTCACGCGGTGCATTATGTGGCTCCGTTTCTCTCACAGAGAGGAATCAACATTTATAACGTCCCCACTGCTGCTGGAACACAGGCCGTTCCAGCAGTGGGGACGTTATAAATGTTGATTATAAGGCTATTGTCGCCCAACTGGGGCTGTTTCTGTCGAAGTTGAAATGAATGCACTGATGCAAAAATAATCCCAAATCGAAAGTTCAATAATTTTTTTGCTATTCTATAAAGGATATATACCGATTTGGATCAAATGCTGCCCAGACATAGAAGTACTTCCAAATGGTTCCTTGCTTCAAGTTATAATTTTGAAAAAATATATAAAAAAGCGGTCCCAGGGTTAAAAAGCTTTTTTGTGTTTTAGGTTTTCTAGTAGTTTTATTTATTTAAATATTGGATATGTACTAGATAGTGTTGTTGAGTTGTAATTCGTTGGTTTTATCTTGACAAGTGCTATAGCGTCAGATGGTGTCCACGGGCTGATGTTGGAGCCGGACGGTTGTCAAAGGAACTCCTCAATCAAACATTATAGCACAATCCTGTTTGGACTCGTTGGCTTCCTCTTGACAAGTACTGTATCCCAAGATAGGGCAGTAGAATCCAGGGTCTGAAGAAGGTGATCATGGGCAGTCCTCAAGTAAACCAGATAGTCCCGTCATATCTAGTTTCATTGGATATGTATTGTCAAGTGCACACTAGGTTGTGTCCAGGGTCTGATGATGGAGCCGGAAGGTGGCCATAGGAACTCCTTAACCAAACAAATTTGCTTTGTCTTGACAAGTAGTATGGCCCAAGATTGTATCCAGGGTCTGATGATGGAGCCGGAAGATGAATATAGGAACTCCTCAACCAAACAATATAGCACAGTCATGAGTTTTGTAATTCAAAGTCAAAGTCAAATAATTTATTTTAATTAGTCACATAAAAGGCAATTTTGAACGTCAAAAATTTACATAAAATAAAATTGATTCTAGTAGCCCCTTCCAAAAAGTAGTTTTCGTATGGAGAAGAATGGGCAAGAAACTCCACCGTTACTTTTTAGGGTTCCGTACCCGAAGGGTGACAAACGGAACCCTATTCATAAGCCTCCGCTGTCCGTCTGTCTGTCAGCGAGCTCTATCTCATGAACCGTAATAGGTAGGCAGTTGAAAATTTCACAGATTGAGCATTTCTATTGCCGCAAGAGCAACAAATAATAAAATTAAAAATTAAAGGGGGGTCGCCATACAATAAAATTTAATTTTGAAAAAAAAATAATCTGACCCTGGCATGTGGGGTATCATTTTTTAGAGCTCATCGAGTAGAGAATAGTTATAATTTGTATTTGTTTTTATCTTCAAAAATGATGAATTAGGGGGCCGTAGAAGTTGTCTGTTTTAGACCATTTTTGTACGAGCTCTATCTCAACAACTAAACAAATAAGGAATTTGAAACTTGTGTGTATCATGTAACATATACTGTTTATAATCAAAAAATACTAAAAACGCCGATTCATAACGTATTTTATATAATATGGGCGATTTTCTGCAACTTAAAAAAATAATTTTGTATTTCATGCTAATAATATGCGATATAAATTCCACAGATAACTATTTCATAGTCGGAGTAATGACATGGAATTAGTAAGTACCTACTATCATGGCAGCATATACTATTTCGATCATTTAAATTTCGATGATCCAAAAAGGTCTACAAAATAAACTTTCTTCACAAGATTTTAAAACCAGCCAGTATTTTTTGAGTTTAGGAACCTTATCGACTTTTTTCAAAGTAGGTATCCCTAGACGGTGTTGATGTGTGTACCTCATGTTAAAACTACACTCCAATAAACAATATATTCAGTAACATTGAAATGAATGCTGGCACATACAGTGTACTCTCAGTGTAGTTTCAGTTACTTTAAACCGTTGTGGATACAATTTCATATTGAGAAAAATTATTGGTGTAAAAATATTCGGCCACGGCACGGCGGCCAATCTCAACGGAGACTGGCCTTCGGCGCGGGAGATATTATAGTGCACAAGTGTGTGCGCAGACACGAGTGCACTCTCTCTTCCCTCACTCTCATAGTCCGATGGGATGTGTAAAAATAATAAGTAAGAAATAATAGATTTCTGTATGACTATCAAAAATAACGTAAATAAATACCTGTATTGACCCGTGCGTTTGCACTGGCGAAACATCACGACAAAACATGTTGAAATCTCTAGTTCCTGTCAAACATTGTATGAAAAATTGACAGAAAATACTGATTCCAACATGTTTTGTTGTGAATATTTCGCCAGTGCAAACGCACAGTTATAATTAAAATTTGGCGTACTACTTACATTCTATTTTGTACAATATAGTCTGATGTAGCAAGAGAAATCCTTTTATTTATAAGTAACTAGCTTTACCCGGCTCGGCTTCGCACGGTTAGCACTAAGTACTTATCTACGGCGCACCTACCTTTCCTAATTACCTATTTCTACCTAATTACCTACCCTACCTACCTACCCTACCCTACCTACCCTAAATATCTACCTGCTTACCTACCATATATACCTACTAATACTATGTCAGTAGCAAATAAATAACTTTGACTTTAGTTAATGCATGTTACTGGATAAAGTTAACTTGATATTTTTCTCTTAAAATAAATGAAATATACTCCTACACCTATATAACACAACAACATTTTTTCATTAAAATTAGACAAATTCTTTACAAATCTTTGTTTTTTTATAGCGGATCTGTTGTTACCTTTACGAAAGTATTACAAATTCATAATGTTAAATCTTGTACGACATGGTATGGAACCCTTCGTGTGCGAGTCAGACTCGCACTTGACAGATTTTATTTAAAATGTTTTCACAATATCTTGTATACATTAATTATATAATTATATGTGAAGACGATGCACCTGTAATAAGATTACTTTATCACAATAAGTAAAAAGTATGAAAAATTTAGCAATGACAGATAAATTAATTATGTGATAGATACATGGTGCTCACGTAATTACAAACATTGTAAAATTATATGATATTCCTAATATAAATACATGGTTGTAATAACTTTGTAAATCAATATTTAATGACACAATTCAGAAATAAATGATTTTAATAATATTGTAAATCAATGCCGTATAATGTCACAATTTATGAGTAATGGATCTTATACAGGGTGGCAGGGACATCGACGCGAAGCCGGTTACCATGGATTCAGTACATGGTTCTGAACCCCCCTGCGTTGAAATTTTTCGTCGGTTATTAAAATAAAAATCAGCTGTTTCATAGAAAAGTGCAATACCTACGCGGTCAAAATGTATGGAACAGCTGTTTTTTTTTTTAATAACCGACGAAAAATTTTTACGCAGGGGCGTTCAGAACCATGTACTGAATCCATGGTAACCGGCTTCGCGTCGATGTCCCGGACACCCCGTATAAGTCCGATGTAGACCTCTTATATAGCGTCCACATCTTGGTTGCGATTCGGTGATCTATTTCGGTCTCTTCGTTTGGGGAAACCGAAGGTTTTGTCTTTGCGATTATGGACGAAGTTATGATGACGAACAACTACCGGAAATATATTGTGAAGGTAAGCACGGTTTGACATCTGTCGGGCATGCCACCGTCCGGGGAAATCAATCCGACACATTATTTCTGGCTGTGCTAGTCTGACTAACAGAGACTACTTGCATAGACACATCCTTGTAGCCAAGATTATCCATCATCCACTTGCTCTGAAATACAGTCTTGTGGAATCGTATTAAATGTATGTGCCCGATCCATTTCTCGAAAATGACAATATCATAATATATTAGTATCGATGATCTACATATCATCAGTGATCTAGCTATTTTCATTTTCTGTTCAAGATTTGTTTGCGACATGTTAAAAAAATGGCTTATTGTTGGCAATAAACTAGACATAGTGGTGATAGATCAATTAAAGCGTCGCACAACATTGATTGATATAGTGGTCCCGCATAACGAGAAAGCCGAATAAGATAAGCAGACTAAGTATCTTGACCTGCCTCGCGAGGTTGTCGACATGAGCAGCAGGCAGTCATTGTACCGATAGTCGTTACGGCCAATGGCATAATAGCCAAGAGCTTCGACCAATACCTGAGGAGGCTATCTTTAGGGAGCTGAATCAAGGGCTTGATCCAGAAAGCGTTACTTCTAGATACGCCACGTATCGTTAGAGGTTCCTCTCTCAGGAGCCCTGACCACCGGTAGCTTAAACCCTGTTTCCGATACCTGTGGGGTACTATTTTTGGAACGAAGTTCCGCTTTCGCTCGTTGCGAAAGGGTGCTAGACGGAAAAAATTAAGACTAAAAGTTGTAACGACACTTTTTGCTAAAGTTGTAACTTCGTTCCATCCAGTGTGTCCCTTCATCCATCCAGGGTGTCCCTTGACACCTCTCAAGTTTTTTTTTTTTTTTTAATATATGTATACATATTTTTACAAACTTAAAACTTTAAATCATATGCATTTAAATAAAATAAAGGAAATAATATCGTGTTGTAAAAAAAAAATACTGTCATTAATTAATAGACTGCGCCATTGCTTGTCAATATTTATCAATAAAAAAATCAACTAAATATACTTTTTCTCGAAATTCCTCGGATAGTTTGGTTTACAGACTAGTATCAGCCCAAGGAACATAATGCACTATGTGCCCATTCTAGGCAGCACTTGGTCCAACTCCCATATATAGATGGTCAATGTCCTTTCTGTGAATAATAAGCAAAATGCTGTGTCTTTATTGTTTGCTCTTAAGTTTTTACACCTAGATTATCAGATTTTCTTTTCATTGACGCCGTTCTTTACAAGCTTTTTTTACTCTCTAGTTATGATAAGACTATAAAAATCTCGATAAAAAAATGTAAGCTCTTGTTTTTTGTAGATTATCTACAGATTGCTACGCAAGATCCGCCTACGTACGCAATAAAAATAGCTTTCTTATAATATTATATTATTATCAAAAAAGTATGCAGTAAGAAACCTCATTTCTTGGTTATGATTGTGTTTTCTCAGCGGGATTATGAAACGATATCCTTTTACCGTTAACGCGGAAAACTCATTAGCTCATTGACTCGGTGCGGTCAATTTTGCTTACCATAAGGAAGCAATCAAATGTTATTCTGATTGTAGGTATGTATTTGTTTTATTTCCTTGTAGGTTTTATTTTTCTAGAAGTAAGCACAACGTTCTAAGCAAGACTATTTATTAGTGACTCTCTGTTTCTTGGTTGTGTTTATTTTTTGTAGTATTCCTCACTTTTTGTGTTTTATAAAAAATATTGGGGTCAAGCATTGATATATTAAAAGGAGGAATATATGTTACGCGCTAACATTGCAACAGTAAACCTGGGCTCGGCGCACGACTACATGCACCAAAACTCACACATGTGTGAACACAGTCGCAAACCTACAGTTATCGACAGACAAAAACAGAGACAGGAGACAGCGCTGTCGTGCGAGTGCAATCGCGTTAGTACTTGTCGCCAATAAGTCCCTCAAATCGCGCATTATGTCCGTTTCGTGTCTCTCATGCATGTTTGTCATATCTATCTCGCTCTCACAAACATGGCGAAGCAAACATTAAATATTATTATAACTTTCAACAAATTAGCATTTTTGGCTGTACTTACGAGTGGTAAGTAGTCCCGTGTGTCTTATATTTCTTCTTTGTATTATTAAAACACTGTTTAGCTGCACAAGAAGTCATTTTGATGCGTATTTAACACAAAAAGAACTGTAATTATGGAGCTGTTTGATCAACGATATCCCGTGCGCGACTGAGTGCCGACTACTGGCCATCACGTAGTTTGATAGGACCAGGCGCTGTTACTAAGTCCCGTATTTACCGCTTTTAATACATCAATGGGGTTAAAAGGTATCTTTCTCCATAATGTATTTATATCATTATAAATTTTTCCTTTAATAGGTATATTTACATACATATAGTTAACATTTTAACACAACTAATTATTATAGGTATCTTTGTTTTTAACTCATCATCAGCCTATTAATGTTCTCACTGCTGGGACACAGGCCTCCTCTTTGTGAGAGTTCGTGGGCTATAATCTACCACGCGGACCCAGTGCGGCTGTCACAATATCTTCGAATTTTTTGGTTCTAAGACATGCCGGTTTCCTCACGATGTTTTCCTTCACCGTTTTGAGAGCAGTGGTGATGAAATTATTTACACAAAGTAAAGCGCCTGCTTGGGTTCGAACCCAAGACATATAACTCGTAAGTCGGGGCCGTTACCACTGGGCTACCACTGCTCTCCCTTTGTTTTAACTAAATCATTTATTTTTTTCAGACCCTTGATCCATACGAAACCACAATAACAACAATACACATAGGTAGTAACATAAAATTACAAAAAAATAAATAAAAAAAATACAATGCAAGCACCAGTAAGATGCCTGCTCATGGGCGTACCCAGCTTTTGGCCCAGGGGGGGGCAAATCAGAAATCCCCCCCCCCTCAAAGTTTGATATTGCTGCTGCGTTCGTGTATTTTTAACCGACTTCAAAAAAAGAAGTACGTATTAAGTTACGTATTTTTTTTTTAAGTATGTAAGTTTATCGATATTTTTGTCAATTGTGGACTGAATATAATTTTCATTTTTTTAAATGATACAAGAATTTTCATAATTGCTTCACAATTGACGAAAATATCGTTAACCATAGTAAAAAAAAAAACAGTCGAACATAGAACGTCCTCCTTTTAAAGTCGGTTAAATGCATAATAGATACAACATGAACAGCCGCGCAGCGCGGTTTTTTTCTAAAATTAATTCAAAATAATAATTGTAATTGTAAAGGAAGTCTTATCGTGACTGTAACTTAACTTTTATTGACAACCTACTCATACTAAATCCAGGGGGGGGCAGCTGCCCTCCCCTGCCCCCCCCTGGGTACGCCCATGTGCCTGCTACAACAATGTCCAACGAAGGGGCAATCCAGTCGCTGAGCAATCATCGCCACGACAGTGTTGGAGCTAGCCCGCACCCTGTACACCAAGGGCGCGCACCGCTTACGCATGGTGGCGTGGAAACAGTCGGTGCGCGCTTCCACAAACATGCCCGAGGCGCTGCAGAAGCGTTGAACGCGTTGTTGTATTGAACACGAAGGGCATTGTAAGCAAATTGTGAGTATGATGCCCATAGGCTGCACAATGAAATTACTCGTAATTTCAGAATTGACCTCTATAATATCGTGCATTATCAAGTCTAAGAACAATAGCAGTATAGAAAGAAACTCATAGAAATCTGAAGTACACGATATGAATAATACACAACCCTACAGGCGTCCCGTTACCTCACTCACGTACGACAAAAACAGTGAACGAAATCAAAAAGAAGGTTAAAAATTGTCGGACTCAATTGTATGTAGTAGGTGTCAGGTCGCAGGCACGCGAGCCGAGTCCCGGAGTCTCGACGGAGTTGCGAGTCCCGGGTCTCGGGTCCCGCGGTCACGTATAAATTACTCTGAGGGGAATGGCTCCTCTTTGTTGTCCCGGCAAACTTACTTTCTTCTAAGGTTTAAATCCTGACTTGAATTACGGGGGTCGCAGTTTAAAGAACTCTTTAGTGCGCATCCGTTAACGCCATTAGGGTAAATCTGTGGAGAAAGTCAATAAAACTTTAGGGAATTAACTTTAGTTTGCATAATTTATATTGAGCGTTTATTAAGAGGTTTGTTAAAGGTAAAGACTGGTGATGAAAACTTTGTCTCACTTCCGCGTTACTTTGTGTGGTACTTCGAGCTCTCTTTTTGGCACCTCCTTTATGACCTCTTATTTTGACCTTTCGAAATAATGTAATAAATGCAACGCTACAATATTTAGTTATAATTAAAAAATCAACAGTTTGCATAATTATTTTAATATCAGATATTGTTATAGTAAATGTATAGAAAATCTCAAACGATTCGCGAAATCATTGGCGACCAACTAATTCATATCCTACACCCAACATACTGTCAGGGAGCTCGAAAAAACATTAGCGTTGTAATTTGACACTAATTAACCATGGCCGTTATGAAAGCGATACATCAACACTGTTGCCTCGCCGCGCCTACCCACCTACCACCATAACTAGAGCTCTAACGCCCCTCCAACAATACTTAAATCAGTTATAATGAGGGTAGGTTGTAGGTCGGTCAGGGGTCTTCTAAAAGTGGTTGTGTGTCGCAGCGCATTCATCAGAGCAGTTAATTTGCGAGCAGATGAGTCACGACATCATCGCTCATCTTGTGTACCTATGATACACTCATACGTCGGGAACATTTGGCGCGATTTTGTGCGACCATGACTTAGTGGCTGTTCCGGCTGGTGGAGTGTGCTTGTTCGTATGATATTGTAATGAATATGGTTTACCAACGCATGGCTACCATCTACGTATAGACTGCATGGGTATACAGATATTTTTACATTTAAATCCAGAAATGATTACGGACAAGTGCAATATCATAGGAATTTTTGAACCTTTGTCGACATTGAAGAGACGACCTGAATAACAGCAATACTTTTTGCATAATAGAAAAATGTTGATAAGTAGTACTTTCTCGGACAAACAACCGAACTTTATGGCCCAATTGAATTCCAGAACGCGCTAAATTTCACCAACACCATGCCATATGGCTTCACCAAATGAAGTACTATCAAAGGTTCAGTTTACACTGGCTGACCACCGTTAGATAGCAGGTAACGTGAACCACCTATGCTACATTAGTTTCAAAACGCGCAATGGTGGTCACAGGTAGCCAAATTGTCAATACAACCTGCATTGCCACAATAGAAATTATTAACAGACGACTGATTGTGAACATTGGCCATATTGACCACGCCATGCTTTTTAATTGATCAAATCATTAAAATGACTTGCAAGACTAAACCTAATTGAATGACCAGTAACTAGTCCTTACAGACTAAAATATGTTTGTTTCCCGTCCACGGTAAAGAATAGGAAAAGACAATTTATTTCAGCTTACGATGAGGCAAAAACTTCTTAACACGCATGGGTACAAGTCACGAGCACAAGTATGTGGTAACTTAGCAAAATTCAACAGCGATTTTCTTGAGGAATAACTGTTGTAACTTTGAGATTATAAGACTTATTTTATAATAGTAGGGTTATCAAAATAAAATGTTCGTAATAACATAAAATTACAGTCAATACAGTAGTAGTAGTTACTAAGCGTATAAATATTAGTGCCTTTACCTTTCTTCACCGATTATTTTGCCAGCATTGGTGATTTCTTGGTGAGAGGAGCTCGTGGCTAAGTAATAACAGCCGCAGGCCGTCGAACCATCAGGTTAAACTACGCTTGCCGGGGTTGGTTCGTGGATGGGCGACCATCTTTTCATACAGAGACTAATCTGTGCCTCGGAAAGCACGTTAAGCCGTTGGTCCCGGTTGTTATTCGTGGATCTTTGACAGTCGTTACGGGTCTTCAGAAGCCCGAAAGTCTGACAACCAGTCTTACCAAGGGGTATCGTATTACCCATTTACTGGATTGTGGAGGTCAGATAAGCGGCCGCTCCATGTAAAATACTGGTATTCAGCTACATTCGGTAAGACTGGAAGATGACCCCAACATAGTTGGGAAAAGGCTAGGTAGATTGATTGGTGATATGACATTCCTTACAACTTTTCTTTTGCATAATTTTGATAACAAAGGCCGTGTTTAAGCAGTGCCTTATAACAATAGAGCCATATTTAAGTCTTATGGACGCAACAAACTTCTTAGATCGCTTATCTTCAAAAGCTGTTCTAACTAAAAAGAGTTGCGGCCGTGGGTCAGGCATATTACATAACCTAATGTTATTTGCATTGTCCATATGAAAAATTCAAAAGAATTAAGCAGCTGCGTCGGCTAGCATCGTAAACATTTCATAGTGTTTTTACGACAGTACCCAGCGGGCCTCGGTCTTGTAAACGGACATGCCTTTACTTCGTGTACGAAACAACGTTTGTCTACATTTGTTGGTTGCTTTGGAACTTGTATTTTTGTATAAAACAATAGTGTCGTGACAAGAATCGTGTAAGTTTTGTAATTTGTGGGGTAATAACTGCGATTAGCGTTCGGTGGCGTTGTTAGCGAGTAGCGGTACGCGTTCAGAATCCAACTTGAATAGTGACAAAGAAAGGTTTTTTTTTATTGTCACCTATCGCTCGACTTTTTTGGTGACAGCGCACTCTGTTTAATTTTTTTGGATTTATTTTAATGGAGCTACAGCTTTCGTTCTTGTACTGACAGCAAGCCACATAAAGTCCTGTTCGTTAGATAGCGTTACTTAGTTTTCACTTCCATCGGCAGTCTCCAAAGACTGCACCGCATTTTTTTTGTCACAGACCAAATTCTTTACTATGTGAAGAATTAGATATACAGCAAAAAACATAATTTAGGTCACTCGTTAGTTTTGCTGCGAAAACTAGATAAGTTTTAAGGGACTGAATTCGGAGCGTACCTTATTATAGAATCCGATTAACAATCATTTACAGCAGTACAATTTCAAATCGGCACACAATTCTTACAAAAATTCTCAATGGATTTCGATAGAATTTTATAAATTCGTGAGAGTGTTTATAAAATATGAGGTACCTATAAATTATCATGCTGCGATGGGGATGAGATACAATGGGGGTGAACAAAAAGACTCCCGTCCCGATTACGTCCGCGCGAGTGGAGACGCGGGCAAAACCTGGAAGCGGAATATAGTTGAAATAACTCAGCATTGTTTTAGTACAAGGTTTTAAAAGTTTTGTGCTTTGTTTAATTCTTCATTTGTGTGGAATTATGAATAGTAATTGCACAGATACATCCGTGAGCTGGAGTTTTTAAATTATAAGTTCTCTGTTTTTGTTCGAAAGCTTCAAAAATTTGTCTGATCATGTTTGGTATTATTAGTTTCTTCTGAATAATTTATTTAGCTTATAATTTTATATGAGATATAGTGTGTTCCCAAACTATATAATTGATGTGTAAACAAATAAATAAATAAAACGTACCTCTAATGGAAGCTAATTTGTAGTGTCACTTAAAAATGTGCTTTGATTTGGTCATCTGAATACTTAAACCGAAATTCTAATTCTAAATTACCTGAGGTATGTGAGGTTATTTTATACATTCAATTTTCGTCGATAATTTTTTAATTACAATTAAATAATGTTATTGAAATAATTGGAAAAGATGCTGAGATATAAAGATATAAATAATGATAAAGTTGAAACCTACAACATAGATGAACGTTTTACTTCTCTTTAGTGAGTAATTGCGTAAGAATTAAACCATATCAGGGTTTGTTTACACTTTCACCAGATACTTTCGGAACAGACGATACTATAATTATGAAATGAAGAAAGTAAAATTTTCTACGTAATTCTTCATCTCTCGTGTGCACGAGCTTATTTTACATACACACATCAAAAGTGTCTAGGGATCAACATATATTTTTGCAATAACTTTTCTCATGATTGATATTAATTAAAATTTTCTTTAAGGATTCATCAAATAAAGTGTTTTCGTTTGTCACAGTAACGATAAACCAAGTCACCTTTGCATTAATAAAGAAATTTGCCATTTTCCTAATAAAGGGATTTTTGACATTTGAACCACTAACATTAAAGTTCGAAAAAAAGACTGAAATAACAGTTTTCTTTAAAATTTTATTGGGTAACTTAAACAATTAATAATCCGTGTTTCTACCGCGAACACTAACAACACAAGAACATCGGTTTGGCATACTCAAAATGAGTTCATCCAAATCACGCTGTGGAATGGCCGCCCATGTTCGTTGCAACAACAAAAAAAGGTCTTCTTGCGACTGGATACCCTCCATATTCGGCAGAGCTCTTCTCTGTAGCATATCCCATGCATGCTCAATCGGGTTCAAGTCTGGCGACTGAGCAGGCCAGGGCAGGACATTGATGTTAGCTGCGGCGAGAGTCTGTCTTACAACTCTTGCGGTGTGCAGTCGTGCATTATCATGCATTAACTGAAATAAGGGACCGATTTGCACTTGTAGAGGAACGATGACGTCTGATACAATCGTCTCAGCATAAATTTGAGCGTTGAGGTTGCCTCTAATCCAAATCAACTCAGTTCTTCCGCCGATCCAAATACCCGCCCATACCATGATGGTTCCACCACTATAAGGATGGACTTCCTGGCAGGATTTTAATCGCTGTTGGCGTCCAGGGGTTCTCCAGTGTCGTATACGTCTTGTATCCGGTCTCATACCAAAACGAGACTCATCAGAAAAGCACACGAAACGCCATTGTTCTTCTGCCCAATTTCTGTGTTCAAGAGCCCATTGATATCGAATCCTACGATTGTGCATTGCTATAGGTGGTACCCGTAGCGGTCTTCGGGAATGAAGGTTCACTTCATGCAAGCGGTTTCTGACTGTTTGGTCGCTAATTAAGTTCCCTGAAGAGTGATGAAGCCTCACGGCTAACATCATGGCGGTTATTGTTGGAGCTCTTCGAGCTAAGATTTGAATGTATCGGTCTTGTCTCCGTGTGGTGCAGCGATACCGTCCTCCATGGCGCTCAGCCACGGTACCAGTGCTTCGGTAACGTGTCCAAAGTCGACTGATAACACTCTGACTTGTATTCAGAGCTAAAGCCACAGTACGTTGCCGGGAACCAGCTTCTATCATTCCCACGGCTCTGAGCATTTCTTCCCTGCTTAAATGACGTCGCTGCTCCATAATAACGTTGGTTTTAATCAGTAGTAGGGAAACAGTAGCACTAATAATGTCTTCAATGCGTTGTATGTTTTTATAGGGAAAATATTGACAGCTGATTTTCATCTTTTACTCGAATTTGATTCACAGTTCCTGATTCAAATTATGAAATGCACCAAAAAGGATCCATATAAATTTATAAAATCATAAATTTATTACAAAGCCACATCTCAATCTCAAGAAATCCGCATAAAAATGCTTGATCCCTAGACACTTTTGATGTGTGTATTTAAAACAAAACCTAAATTTGTATCTATTAAAATATTATCTTTTAATTTTGTTTCATTTTACAAACGACAGGTACTCCCACAACATTGACCTCAACATAATGACAGACCTAATTAACTTAATTATGTATAAACATTACTTGATCGGTTTTGTTAATGTACTGGATCGATATGCAAAGTTAACAAATAGCGGTGCCTACACAGTGTTTATTAAAGGCAAACAATGAGCCTGTAACTTGTAAACACGAAGAGCGAGCCCTTGCGGCGATTTGCAATAAGGGTGCGACCTCATGCGGTTCACAAGTAATGGCGGTGCCCTGATCTGAGATTAGCTTACCTGTCACCTACAACTTACAGGAGACGGTTAAGGTGTATGTACCTGCTACTGTTTCCTAGAAGAGCTGTGGCCGTCATGAAAATCTGTAATTTTTCTCCAGTATTTGACCTTAAAATGTCAAAAAACGCTCTGTATTAGGACAACCGTTATTGTGTGACCGTTCACCGCTTTCTTAGAAAACCAAAGCTTAACGGATCATTTTTTAAGCTATTGCATAGCTTCTATCGCGGACCTTGAGCGTGGAGACCTAATCCAGAAATTCCGTAACGAAAATACCTAACGAGAGTGTTTTGTATTGAAAATTATGTTTAACTGTTTGACAACAAAGTTCAAATTTACTTAGACGAATGATACGAGAGTGTTGTATTGAAAATTATGTTTAACTGTTTGACAACAAAGTTCAAATTTACTTAGACGAATGATCCTTGACTATTAATAGTTAAATTAAAACCTTTTTATTAGTTTGATGTTCCCATTACGTTGTGTCAAGTTTTAAAAACTATAAATGTGAATAACAGTTCCTGTCATTGCTATTTTTTGTATTCGGGTTAATATTTTACAATGCCGAGATTTTTAAATATTCAAGAAAGAGCAGCTATTATTAATGAAGAAAGTCACACAAAAATAGTGAAAGAAAATGAGTGAGTACTCTACATACATACATTTTATTATTATCATCACAAATGCAGTATTATAATTGCTTATGTTGATAAAAACAGCTATGCAATAGCTTTACCGCGGCGGTCTCCGAGTGCCACACACATCTTTTTTTTTCTTTTCAACTTTTCAACAACTTAATTCATCAACTTTCAACCAACTCAGTTTTATCATTCTCTCATTTCAATTTTAGATTTTTTTGTTGATTTCTTTACCATAATACACGTTGAAACGATCACTACTTAAAAATCGCTACCATTGAGACCAAAACGTATAAAGTGCACCACAGACGACAGTAGGTAATTATGAAGGTCTTTCTAATTAAAAACTATTCTCTGTTAATTTTGTATCAAATTATTTGCAAGACATGTCAAATGATAAATCGTGATATAGTGCTTTAGCATTCCCTAAAGCGATCTGATGTTGATTTCAAACTCAAACTCAAAGCATTTATTTCAAATAAACCAATTACAGGCACTTTTGAATTGTGAAGGGGTCGGCCAGTCAGAAAGATGAAGGTAGATAGATGCCCATTCCAAAGCGTAGTAGGTGCCTATGGAGAAGAACAGGCAAGGAACTCCGAATTTCGATTTCGATACAATCACCGTCGATTTTCCCTCAAAACTAAGTAATTCATTATTATTTCCATTCAATGGGAGCGTCAAACATATTCTGTTGAAATGAACAGCGCTAAGGGTGGTCTGTATTTATCCTCCCCATAAAAATCAACCGTCAGTGTTACTGACCATTCCTACTCTAAAAAACACAGCCTTAGATCAATCGGGCCACAGCCTAACTTATATTTAATGCCGAGTTACTGTTGAGAGTGACGTAACCCCGAATATTATGCTAAGTGTACACGAAACGCGTATGATTGTTTTAGTGAAGTTACCGTTTGAACACTCTGTGGCTTTCAGCGATATATTTAGA
The DNA here is from genome assembly GCA_948150665.1 of Conistra vaccinii. Lineage (NCBI taxonomy): Eukaryota > Metazoa > Arthropoda > Insecta > Lepidoptera > Noctuidae > Conistra > Conistra vaccinii. Next base: position 13,070,245 of record OX411324.1, on the reverse strand, counting down.
GGTTTGACTTTAATTTTAGTGAGTTATTTGCTGTATGCTTACATGTCGTTTGAGAGGTTACTAAGTATGTAAGTCGTTTTGCAATTTTTATGTCATAATGTAAAAAGGTACGCTTTGTGATCATATAATTATTATAAAAATAAAAGCTTTTAAGAAAACAATTTGGTGTATGTACCAATGTTGCTAGGTAAGTAGGTACGGCTACATTTGGTAATTCTAATACAATTTAATTTGGTCATAATATGAAGAGCAGTGGTAGCCCAGTCTGTGGTAACGACCACGACTTACAAGTTGTAGGTTACCATAACAGGCGCTTTACTTTGTGTAAATTATTGCATCACCACTGCTCTCAAAATGGTGTAGAAAAACATCGTGAGCAAACCGGCATGTCCAATCAATCTTCCTAGCCTTTTTCCCAACTATCTTGGGGTCGGCTTCCAGTCTAACCGGATGCAGCTGAATACCAGTATTTTACATGGAGCGACTGCCTATCTGACCTCCACAACCCAGTAACTGGGTAACACGATACCCCTTGGTAAGACTGGTGTCAGACTTTCGGGCTTCTGACGGCTCGTAACGACTGTCAAAGATCCACAAATGACAGCCGGGACCAACGGCTTAACGTGCTTTCCGAGGCACGGAGGAGTCTCGGTATGTAAAGATGGTCACCCATCCACTGACCAACCCCGGCAAGCGTAGCTTAACCTGATGGATCGACCCGTGCGGCTTGTTATTACTTAGGCACGAGCTCCACGAGCAAACCGGCATGTCCGAGAACCAAAAATTCGCAGACTTGTGACATCCACCAACCCGCAATCACTGGGCCCGCGGGCTGGATTACGGCCCACTCCCTCTCACAGAGAGGCCTGTGTCCCAGCAGTGGGAACACTATAGGCTGATTATGCTTATGCTATGCTTAATAAGGGAAAGAGAAAGTGTTAGTCCTACCACTTACCCTTAGCTTCAGTATGGGGAAGGAACAAGAAAGCCATTCCAGCCATATTTCAGCTGTCTCAAATATGGTACAAGGGATGAAATTATTTCTTTAGGTCAAAAACCATTTGTATTATAAATTATAATTCAGTAGGCACACAACGCGATACATTTTCTGAACCATGGTTATTTTATAGTAGCTATTTTAAATAAATAGTTATTTTAAATACAAAATACATTTCACGGTCTATTTTTCACAGTTAGTTTATAAGGCTGAGTATTGAACTCCGCTTGGAGTCCTCATTAATTTCCACTAGTATGTCCCGCGGCACGGCCTTCGTGCGGCCCTAACATAAATTCCGAGATAACTTGAACAAACAAGTAGAAGTCCAAATAAGTAGAGCCCTTTAGAATGCGCCCCAAGTGACGAACTCGTTTGTGAACTCGAATAAATAATTAAATTCTCTTTTCGTGTAGTGGAAAATTTTCAGGGATATTGTTTTTTGGGGAAAACGCTAGAAATGTGAGGGAAACTTTGTAGACATGTAGGTTTTTTGTGCGTTTAGAAATATTCTTTTGAAATTTTCTCTTATCCTACTAATCCTACTAATATTATAAAGAAAGTTTGTATGTTTGAATGTTTGTTACTCAATCACGCCAAAACGGCTGAATGTATTTAGATGAAATTTGACACACAGATAGTTTATAACCTGGATTAACATACAGGATTTATCCCGGTAGTACATTCCCGTGGGACAATTTCCGACCTCCGCGAGAGCGAAGCCGCGGGCGAAAGCTAGTTCCATTATAACAATAATTTCTTAAAATGTTGCCCAATAGTTAACAATAGAAACTATTCAATGAAATAAACATGAAGTTCCAATGCACAAAGTCAGTTTGGGAGCACAAGTGTTGAACCGAAACACTATTTACGTAAATAAACTCGTTCCGAAGGCGGTCTACGTCGCCGAGCTTCGTTTAAACTTTTAATCGCTTTCGAGCCGTGATAAACAAATTTTAATTAAGTTTTAATATCACCACGTAATTGCGGAGCCAAACGGATATCACAATTATTTACATTTATGAATATTTTAGTTGAGTTGTTATTCAATGTTTTGAGATTTTGAATAACAATTTGTTTAAGTTGATTTACTCTAGATAACACTGCGAGTAGAATTGGCTGTATTATGCCTTCTATAATACTATGATATTTTTCTTTGTTTCTGTTAAATAAATATTTAGTAAGTTTGCTTAAACACAAACGGTAGAATGCGATGAAGACGATAGAGTGCTATTTATATAACCTGCATTCATTGTTTCATTAAACTACTTATTTGCCATTTTAAAAAGGAAATTATTTAAAAAGTCTCAAATTCTAAAAGTGCGAGTTATTCGTGTCTAGTTGTTTACACGCGAGTCATTTCAAGCTCGATTTAGCTTAGTTCTAGAACCACTTTAATAAGTAGCGTAAAACTAGCTATTAAGAGTACTTAATTTTATAAATGTAAAAAAAAACAAAATAACATAATGACGTTTGTTAAAATTTGTGTACGCGAGGAGTTAGTAGCAACACAGGCGCAAAGCCACAAAAATTACCGGGATTTTAGTAATTTTTGTACTCCGTCCCCTCCATTTGTCCCTTGGCATATTTTTTATTTATCAACTTAGGTGCTTTCTTTGTTTCCACCGAGCTTATTGTTAATTTCATTGTGTAACGGTCTCACTGAAGAAGTTTCCACGCTTAACATTGGCTTCCGTGCGAAATTGTTTATGGCTCGTAAAAATTGTGCTTTGTTATTTCATTTGCGTTGTTTCGGTCAACAATTTATTTGATAACCTTTTTTTATTTTATAAATAATTTTGTATGAAACTGTTTGTAATCAAGTTTTAGTTTGATTGTGTTATGATTTATGTTTGCTGTTTCAAGGCATAACATTAAGTATGTAGTTTTTGCCATAATATTTATATTGTATTTCAAAAAATATGTTCGCGTTCAATTTATGCTGCTCCCATCTATTGAATTGTTTGCAAAGATCTCTAGATAGCTGAACTAAATAAGTACTAGCTACAGTAAAACCTCTTTTTGTTCACTTGACAAGTGAAATCGAGATAATGCCACCATTTTTCATCTCGGTAGGAGTGTGGACGATGCGACGTTATTCTGAACGAATTGTACCTCGGGGTATGAATTTAATCTCAGAATTCAGCGTGTCAGATTCATAAGAAACGTCTCTTCGGCGATATTTTGAGTTTTATACGAACATCTTATATAGCGTCTTGTTTTCGTATGAACATTTATTGAAGCAATAAAGAATATGAAGGTTTTATTGTTGTTTGTTTAGCTTGTTAGGATGTTTTCAGGTTTTTTTATAACAAAATCTTAAGACATGCTTGTAAAAAGGCTTCATCTTTGATGAACAAGTAGGTAGTCCTGTGATAATCTTACAAATTTTTTTTTGCTTTGTGACTTTAGACAGCATACTACCTTCAAGTTTATTTTCAAATGTGTGAATGATATTTTTCTTCGTTTTTAAGCACATTTTCTAATACCAGACAAAAGATTTTCCATTCCCTAACCGCGAACCCAAATGCACTCGTCAGTTCGCTGCCACTGGAACATTTGACTATCCAACAGGACACGCTAGCCTGCCCTGCCTTACTTACCTACACAAGTCAAGTAAAATAGCAGCAAAAATATTAAAAATGTCGGCGCAGCGAGATTCTGATGCAATAAATCATAAGTGCATTATAAGGCAACGTCTCCGGCGCTTCGTTAAGAAAAACAAACCTGCCTGTTATAGGGCCGGATTAATTTTGTATTCAACGTGCTAAAGTGGAGTGTTTATTTTACACTAGTACCTAAAGCAGTGGTGGCCCAGTGGTAATGGCCGCGACTTACGAGTTATAGTTCGTAGGTTCGAACCCTGACAGCCGCTTTACTTTGTGTAAATTTTTTCATCCACTGCTCTCAAAACGGTCTCACTAGGCTCGCGTGGTGGATTACGGCCCACTCCTTCTCTCAGAGAGGAGACCTGTGCCCCAGCAGTGGGAAGATTATAAGCTGAGTATGCTTATGTCGGTAGCTACCACTAAATAATCTTTGTTTACCTACGATGAAGTTTAAGCATTTCGTAGGTTTTTTGTGCTTTACTGCACAGGTTCATGTGCTTACTAACGGACTAAAGAGTTTATTTTTGAAAAAATAAGTTATTTAGCCCGTTGGGGAGTCCCGGGGTTGCTACGTCACAAGTCAGTATAAAATATTACAGGGAGTGACGCCATGCAACATTTTAACTCAATGTAATGCCATAATCTCGTAAACGAGAGGAGCTCGTGGCTAAGTAATAACAAGCCGCACGGGTCGATCCATCAGGTTAAGCTACGCTTACCGGGGTTGGTCAGTGGATGGGTGACCATCTTTACATACCGAGACTCCTCCGTGCCTCGGAAAGCACGTTAAGCCGTCTCCCGGCTGTCATTTGTGGATCTTTGACAGTCGTTACGAGCCGTCAGAATCCCGAAAGTCTGACACCAGTCTTACCAAGGGATATCGTGTTACCCAGTTACTGGGTTGTGGAGGTCAGATAGGCAGTCGCTCCATGTAAAATACTGGTATTCAGCTGCATCCGGTTAGACTGGAAGCCGACCCCAAGATAGTTGGGAAAAAGGCTAGGAAGATTGATTGTATTGCCGTAATCTTTGAATTATGTAAAAAAATAAAAATACGTGTCCAATATATTTTAACAAACAACTTGACGAAATACAAAAATATTTTTAGTCAACATCCCTATTGTCTGCTCAAGTGGGACGAAATCAGCATAATGCAAATAATTGCATACAAGAAAGTACCTTCAATTCATAATTATTATGAGGGCATTGTATGTTGTTGTTCTACACTATCTGTAATTCGTATGGCGTAATAAAGAGTATTCTATTTTTTATCATTGCAGAGCAAAAGCGTATCGGCTTTCCATTTTTTTCTCGGCCTTTTGCAATCTGAGGCCAATATCCAAGTTAAAGTTTTACTCGTCCCACCTTCTCCTTCTGGGCCAACCACGTTGTCAAGTCCTAGAAATTCGACAAGGCTGACAATGTTGATAAACAAACCGTGTCAAAAACGCCCTGTAACCGTTAACGAAACGCAGTCCCAATTAGAGCCAAAACACTAACCATAACCGCGGTTGGCACAGATATCCTGGATTAAAAGTTGATGCTGTATGCAGATAAACCGCACAAACTAATGAAAGGTTGCCAAGCCATTACATTAACTAGTACATTACATCAGCACAGCAGTTCACAGCTGAAAATACCAAGGCATGTTCCAAGAAAAAGCCTAGGCTTTTACTTGGAAAAGTAAAACTAATCAGTTTTGCTTATTATTTTATTATAATTTATATTTAATTAGGCCCCGAAAATTCTTAATTATTCCTTTTCTGATTTTTCTTCCGATTCACAAAGTCGAACCTCAAAATTTTCATCGTGATCCCCCACAAAATCAGAAACTTCCAACTAACAGTATTTTATCTACGCGGGTTTACTATTTCTACAATATTCGCTAGCAGCGTGCGGACAGCCAGATTATAAGTTGCAGTTACACTGCCACTAATGAATGCGAGTGGGATTACCTCCACGACCCACGGGCCACGGCCAATTACATAAAAGTTGGCTGACATTTTGAATCCTGCCCGATACATTATCCCACTACTCGGCCTTTGAAAGCTTTTAATATTGATAGCGGAATTAATTGTCGCTTTGCTGTTTCAGTCGTTGCATGGTAGAAAAGGTGAACGCTTAATTGGGTATTAAAAAAGTAAGGTGGAAAAATATTACGGAGAGTATGCACTGGGGTGCCTGAAATATTGTTTTACACCTGCAATATTATGTCGGAAAACTGCTGTGGAAAACGCCAAAACTGACACACAAAAAATAAAAGGTGTTTCTCAGCAATTAATTTTGCAACATGTTACTTATTTTGATGTACAGTATGCGTAGATGACGGCTTTGTGAAGCCCTTGTATATTATTATGTTAGTTTAATATGAATGTAATATACACACAAAGATTCCGAATAAATTCACAAAATGATGGTGAACACCGCATCAAAATTCGTGGCGTTGTTAAAAGAACAACGAGGTCATACAGACACGAAAAGTAACTTTAATTTATCTTTATATTTATATAATTCTCCTAAACGGCTAGACCGCCTTGGATGAAATTTTGTGCTTATATTCAAGTGGGTCCCTGGATGCTTTGAAAATACAATTAGACCGGGTAGGTGGCGCTGTTCGGGCAGGACAACGTCTGCCAGGTCTGCTAGTAATAATGTATATTTGCATACATCAGCACTGGCAGAGTAAGACCTGAAAAAAAAACCATAACGTACCAGCCCTAGTTTACACCAGATACTTCTATGAGCTACGCTTACCGTTCCCAGCAGATATCGTTATGTCTGTTGGCCCACTAAAAGCTTTTTCCGTCGACATGTTATATTGTACACATAACCCCGCTGTTTTGTTTACTTACATCACTTTATACCTACTGTTGACTATAGTTTTAGATACTTACTTACGCAATTTAGAGTCTAGAATAATATAAAATGTAGGCAGGTGCGTGTACTGTTACAGGGAGCGGAAGAAACCGCTGGAACGTTGTCAAGGGAAAACTTTTTGTTTAGATGGCAAATAAAAAGATTACATAAATATGTTATTTGTATGATCAGTAGCAACATTTTTTCTTGTAGCAAACCAACAGAGTAAAAAAATAATTGGTGTCCATTTAAAAAAAAATAAGTACTACAGAATAATATATTTCTACAGAATTAAAAAAGAAGTTCCTTGGAATAGCGATCACTTAAAAAGATTTCATACAAAACAACCATTTGTGAATGGATCAGAGATAAAAACTGGAAGGCATCATACGATAACCAAGCATAAAAAGCTGCCAAAGAGAGAGCTATTAATATTCAGTCAAAGCCTGAATCAGATAACCATTTAAATAGGTACCTACTTTTACGTTGAATTATGTATTAAAAGGAAAGAGTACCTAAGTACAAAACGTCAGTTAGTACTTTTTTCGGCAACGATATAATGTACAGATTCATAGTACGTGATACATGTATTTATACATGCTGTAATACTGGAGACAATAAACTCTATTATATTCATTCTATTCTATTTAGCATTTACCAGGCACAACCCTGCAACAGAAAACATACAAAGGCTAATTTAAATAAAGTGTTACTTTGCTTAAAAATCCCAGATGCAAAATAAATCGTCAACTTGACGACGACGACGGCCAAACAACTCAGAGCACTTACGATTTTTATTCATTACACTAGTGACGAGAACTCCACTTGTTATTGCGGGCACATTTAGCTTACGCTTTAATAATAAGATTTAGGCCCGTTCGCACAACAAATCACTTAATAGGTTCGCTAAATGAATTTAAAATATCATTCTCGTCAATCGTTTAGAGACAGCTGTTCCATACATTTTGACCGCGTAGGTCACTTTTCTATGAAACAGCAGATTTTTTTTTAAATAGCCAATTTTCAGAATCATGTGCGGAATTCATGCAAACAAGCTTCGCGTCGATGTCCCTGACACCCTGTATGTTAAGCGATAAGTAGTTTGGGCCTAAAACGAATACCATAAGTTCAAAACAAGCATTGTATCCCACTACACGATAACCTTCCCTCACCAGTAGTTTACCGCAGCAAATAAACTATAAAACACATCCTTAAAATAAAACTGCCACAATTATTCTTATCGCAGTTACTTCCCCGTGTCCCCATGCGGCCACATTTCACGGCATGCCAGCTCTGACCACGCTTCACACACACCTGAGACAATGGCCGCCATCTGCTCGTGACGTAATCCGAAGCTTCCTTGTGACGTCACCTCGCATTGCATTACCTGAACTAGTTAGCCGAGGCTAGCTTTAATTAATTTCTTGGTGAGTGATGATTTTGGGTTGATTTTGGAGGAATGTTAGCTGTTTTGTTGCGACAACAGATAAATTAAAGAGAATTACTAGATTACAGCTGTAGATACAGTTTAACCCAAGCTGCCTGTAAAGTAGTCTGATAATATGTTTGTGGGTCCTACAATGCACAACTCATCCAGTCTGATGACACCCTGTTTTTTACACGAGCTAAGTATTCTGCTATAAATAAATCGTAGAAGCTCAATAGACAAGCGAAGACGAAGAAGCTCATAAGAGGATACCCCTTTCCTTTTTCTTGTCACATTTGTCTATCAATCATTTATCATCATTTCAGCCGAAAGACGTCCACTGCTGAACGTAGGCCGGCGGCATGCACCGCCACTTCGACCGATTCTGTGCTTCCCGCATCCAGCGGTTTCCTGCAGCCTTATTTTATAATATACTAACTTCCGCCAGCGGCTTCGCCCGCGTGATAATTTATAAATTATAGCTTACTATATTATGCATGTACTATACAATCATATAAACCTTCCTCTTGAATCACTATCTATTAAAAAAAAACCGCATCAAAATCCATTGCGTAGTTTTAAAGATCTAAGCATACATAGGGACAGACAGCGGGAAGCGACTTTGTTTTATAATATGTAGTGATAGTGATAATAATAATAATAAGTTATCTATCAATGATGAAAGTAAAAAGTGTTTTTCAACTACCTACTCTCATCATCCATGTTCTGCGTATGTTCAATGAGAGCTTAGCAATGTCTAATCAGCACTTGATCGTAGAAGACAACAAGATTAGTTCCGATTTCGAGTAACCACTAAGTGAAGCCCTAAGTAGAGAGAACTGTACAACAAAGTACTTATTATGTAATCTGTGGTATGTCCATCAATAGTAACTATGTTTGTTTGAAATTGATTGACATACTTGTCATTGGCATACGAGTAGGTCATTACCCCCGGGACTTAGTTTACGTGCCTATGTAACAATCTAGAAATTATACCTGGACTAGGGAACTATACTATAATTATGTTATACCTACTGTATCGATTGAACATCAGTTGTAGAACTAAATAAAATCAAATAAAAATTAATAGCTGGATTTCAAAAATACACATAGATAATAAAGTCTACGGTGCAGTGTCAAACAAAAAAATGCCCGCCCGCCGCATCAGTCTCTCTGAAAGCGATAAACTCAAAAACTATTAAACGGATTTTCAAATGGTTTTTAGCAATGAACGGAGTTTTGTGTAAGGAATTCAATAAGGTTTTATGTAAATTGCCTGATATATGACGATTATTGTTGAAGTTGTCGTAAAAATCATGCCTACTGGAAGCTTTACTGGGCTGCGCCGCGTAAACCGTAAGAGATACATACAAGTAATGTTCTACAGGATTATACATGTCGGAAATACGTTACTGAGTTGACATATCGGGATGCTAGCGCCACCTAGCAGCGGTCGACCGAGTCTACAACATAACGCTCGGACCGGCCGGAGCTAAGCAGAGCTCGTCGGTGACGGCCAAGCGGTGAACAAGTTTAGAAACTGTCGTGAATTTCGAATAGTTGTGTCGTGTACCTACAGTATGTGTATTGCTAGTGTGATTAATTTGATTGTGAATTATAATTTGATCTGAACTGCAAACGGGTTTCTATTGCGCAATAACCAACACGACCCTCAGTACGCCATAACAGTAGTTAAATATAATATGGCTGATAATAACGAAGAGAGACACATACCCTCCTCGGTCATACATCTTAAAAAGTTCAACAAAAAGTCCGCAATAGCATACTTAATTATGTCTATCTTCTAAGGATGACCCACAGAAACCATTTGTATTAATCTAAATTTCATTATTATTCCCGAAGCTGTTTTGACCGGTAATATATTCATCATTATCCAATAAAATATGTGCTTTAAATTGGGCATTTAATTTGGATTTAAATATGCCTTGACATCATATCATTTAAATGAATACTTTAAAAGATATAGATTCATAATTAAACGTAAACTGAATAATTATGGTTTACAGCGGCGCAGCGCTAGGACAAGAGTCAATGACCTTTTCTTCAGCTATTAACTATGTGATCATCGCTTCGCTTCTTTTTTATCCCGGTGTAACGTTCCCGTGGGATATTTTCCGATATCCACATAGTACAGTAAAAATGCTACCGAGTTATGTTATTTTGCCCGTCTTAACAATTTTGTAACAATATAATTTTAAAAGACTTTCCATGGAATTTATTGCCCGTTCTTGTCCATAGGCAGTTACATCTATGGACAAGAACGGGCAAGAAACACGGCCCATTCCAAAGCGTAGTAGTAAGCACTAATATAGCTTCATATTTTTCTGACTCCTTGACAATTCAAAAGTGCCTGTAAAGAGTTTAATTGAAATTAATGCTTTGAGTTTGAGTTTAAATACACAAGTTAGGTTCTAAGCCCTTTTTACTGTCTGTCTGCTCAATTCAAAGAAAATAAAACACAGACAAGTTAAAATTTAAAAGTACGAAGATCCCAATCCTTAGTTTCATATTATCTGCATCAAATCCCTTCTACGTGCCTTCGTATAATCATCCGGATAAAAGAGGCGTGCTCACCTTATTCCGAGCAAAGTTTATCTACTGCTATTTCAAACAATCATATTTATTCGTATAGTCTCAAAACTATGTGAACAACAGCTGGCCGAATGGAAAAAGCTCGGAAAAAACGAGTCCGAAATGTCACCGGAACTGAAATAAGGTTGAAAGCACAATTTCGAATGATTTAATGTTTTTTTACTGTGACGTATTGCGCGGATGAATTTATATAACCAATAAAAATGCACTTGCACTATATCACGAAGCGTAGGTCAGGACCCCAGTAGAATAAGGTAGAACTTATGGCTAGACGTGTGACAGCAGGTTAAGCAGCCCTGATAGAATGAAGAATGACAGTGCACACGGAGCACTGAAAGACAAGTAGCAAGACACTGCATGATCGGAACCCAGAAAAGACTTGTGTGAATGTGAGGTGGCTTACGAAGCAGTGCTTTGCCAAAAGCTATTTTGAATGAAGGTCACCTCCAATGAAAAGCTGTCTTTGTTACTTTTGTGGTTAAGCGTGGGCAATGTTTTAGGTATTGATAAACAGTAAAATTTACTTCTCTATTATTTTATACATTTCAAACAAACATATACAATACAGCGGCTTATTTAAAGTTATTTATGTAATGAATTGTAAAACTAACCTTTTACATTTCATTTAATTTATTTATTTATACACTTCATTGTGAACCAAATACTTTAGTATAATCTACATTGAGATAGACCATGCTAGAATAAAATTGGCGTCATTTTCGCTTACGTCTTCTACCAGGCAAACTATGCATATGCGTAGATGAAATCGAGTTTATAATAAATTACTTCGACCATTTTTAAACACTTTTTAAAGCATCGGTTTATGTCTAGCTTGTATAAATGTAGGGGTATTTCCAGAGATTTCCCGCCATGTGTTCCGTTCGGTATGTGATCGGAACGGATCGGTTACGGGCCGGGGGATATTGCCGCGTTATGTCTCAATGGGGTCTCACGACGTCAACTGTTGCTCTCATCGATTATTATGTATCTTTATGGTGAGATATTGCTAACGTTCAAGTGTTGCTTCTCAGTGTTTGTGATAATAATGTTGGATTTCGTTCGGGTAGCTTGCTGTCCTTATGATTTTAAATGGCTAAGGATGACCTTTGTGAAATGCAATTAGCATGTATTTGTTTTCCCTAAAGATTGATTGAAATCAGATGTTTACTGAAACCGTGACAAAAGCATAAAATAACATAACAGTCACAGTAAAATCTTCAGTTTAGTGATATTCATTACCCTGATTTATTCAACTTATTATTGCTATACATTAGTGTCGAAATTCCTTTAAACAATGATTTGCTTTAATTCTTAACCCTTTTCATGGTTGTGCGTGGTTCTATTCAGGGCTGTCCCATAGATTCATTTTATTTTCTCTTCTTTCCTTACAATTATGTTTAAGTTAGTAATTCATTGAATATGTTCATAAAATATTATAAAACCAAGTCGAACTAAGTTATGAACTTGAGAAATAAAGCCACTTACTTTAGAGAGATTTCAGAAATAATTTAAACTGTGATATTTTTTACTTTCAAGATCTATTCTGCCTTAGTAAAAAAATTGATCTTTCATATTTTCAATAAAGAGTAGGTACCTACCATAATATTATTTTTGAAAACTTAGCCCAGAGGTTCTCAAACTTATTTCAACTACCGCCCACTTTGAAAATCAATTATTTTTCTTTCAATTTTTTTTACTTTACCACGTCTTAAAAACCACAAATTCATTACTTTAATTATAGTGTGATATATTAGTCTGGTCTGGAGTTAAAACTTACATTCTAATGTAGACTTTTTTACCAGTGAGAGCAATTAGAACGCAAACTCGTTTATCTCATTCGACATTCAGACAGTTAGTACGATTGTACTGAGCAAGTAAGGACAAGTATCGATGAACCAGCCGATTGATACAGTATTGCACAAATCGCGTTATTTAATAGAAATTTGTAAAACTTGATTGCGCAAGGAGTCACCGGCTATCCTACGAAAGCTATGTTAAATATTTTTAGTTTTTATACAATCAAACAGGGCAGAAATATGAACTAAATAATCGATGTTGTGTAGTAGGTAGGTTTTAATTTCAGTGAATTTTAAAATATTAAGTAGATGAAATTAGAAATCAACCATCGCCCCCTAAACCAATTCAACACCCCCCAATTATTTCTGGGCCCCTTATCACGCCTCAAGGTCTACAAGGGGGCGTTATCGCCCACTTTGAGAAAGACTGGTTAGCCGGTCGAATTAAAAGTTTTTTCTTCAATGCAACCATATCTTCCACAATTTCAAAGTTCTGACACCCCTAATCGTTTGTGTACTTACATTCTTGTCTTATAGTGAGTATTAATTCATTAAATGTTAATGAGTTTGGGCGAGTCCCGCTCTCACCCTTGTCAAATTATCGCACAATGGATGAATCCTCATAAAGACATTCCACACTTTTGTTTGTTTGTTTTCATGTGCATTGCTGATTTATTGTTTAGAATATCCTGATTGTGATACAGTTGCTTGTCAAAACTGATTATTGCTAATGACATTAGAAACGGCATTCGGCATTGTCAAGTTCAATCACTAATGCTTTTTGCTAGGGGCGTGGTGAGTTTTGGATTTTTCTGTACCGTAGCAATCATATTCTATTCTACTTATCGTATCCATAAAATGTCAAATAAATGACAATGATGATTATAACAATTAATTTATGCCATAATAAGTATTAATTGGAGCCCAGAAAATAACTTTTCTAAAGGCAGAGTCATTTATATTTAGAACAGTTTACATTCGGCAATGCACGTTAGTATTGAATGAACACATTACATTTTCAAAAGATCGTTGAACCTATTGTTCGAGAAAACCGATCATGTGCTCAAACCCTTAGTATCGATTCAGATTCGCGAGGGTAACCCTTCAGTGAGTTACGCACTACACGGGGGAGTTGAGTCGTGAACGAGAATGACTATGTTATTTACATGTTGGTAATGAAAATATACCTCGAATCAGCTGGTTAACTTCTCATAGGAAGTGTAGCATAAGCAGAAATGCATTTTGAATAGAGAATTGAACAAAAAATTTAATTAAATATTTTTTGTTTGTTCTAGTGGATATGACCCTATTCTTAAGAGCGCTTATCCTAAAAGTTGGCAACGTTGCAAATAGCTGTCAAATATTTACCTGTTTTGAATTAATTTGGCAATATTACTGTATGGAAATATGAAATGTGGCTAACTAGTGAACTAAAATATTGATTATGAAATGCAATTATTATATCGTAACACCGATTATTTAGTTTTAAAATGCCTTTTTGACCCGTAAAACGGTTACAACTGCAAATTCAGTGTTATAATTGTAATTCATTATTAATATTCTAGTTCGCTAAATAGCCATATTTCATATTCCCAAACAGTAACATTGTCAAATTAATCAAAACAGCGAAATATTTGACATCTATTTGCGACGTTGCCCACTTTCAGAATAAACACTCTTAAGCCCAAGTGCACCATGCCATAACTGAACAGAAACTCAGAAGAAAGAAAAAAACAGTATTTTCTGTAGATATCAAAGTAACAATTAAAGTCAAAAGTCACTGAAAAAACCTTACTAACATACAAATTTCAGTAATAACCCCAAAATAACCAAAACACTAACACCAGAATAAATACCACACAATTATTTACAATTCAGCGTGAAACATGCGAGCCTGTAAAGATACGTCCGACATTAACTATTGAAGGTGAAAACACACATTCTGGACTAATGCCCATTGTACAGGCAACAAACTACCTCCAATCAAACTAACGCCCGACCGCAATTTGTTTGAAGGCGAGAAATATTGTGTTCCTTAGTGTTAGCGGACTTGTGTGGGTTATACGTTACACACGCTAATGTTGCCCACCTGGAGATAAAGCGAGCTGGGTATTTAAGCATCCAAAATAGGAAGGAATAGTTAGAACGAATTTCCCGCGTTCAAGAACTATCAGTGTCAATACCACAGCAACAATTCAATTATTTTAATTTTATTGCATATATTGTTATTAATGTTGCAAAAACCGGTGAAGAAACTGACTCCTGTAAACATAGATGTAGTACTAAAACTAGCGTCCTATAACAAAGGTACCACCTAACCCAGGAGTCAAGGCTACAATTTAAAGAATAGAATAGATTTATTGTAAAACATGAATATACATCATATTATAATATGTGCGAGGTACAACATGTAAAATGTCTATAAAACATTTTATTATTAATGATGACCCTGAGAGCTCTTGAACGCGGTTTGAACGTGCTGATCGCGTTCATTTTCATTGGTGAAATTTGCCCTTATATTGAGCTTTAACAACGTGTTGGAAGTAGAAAAGCAATTACATATATTATAAAAATCATCATCATGAATTTTAAAATCATCCAAAAGACGTCCATTTTAGCTCAGAAGTTTCATCCATTGATTTCTACAACTGTGTATTTGGCGGTTAAATATATCCATCTACCCTTTCAATAAAGAATCCTGCAAAAAAAATGAAACAAAAAGATATCTGAAAGATTATGAAAACTGAAAAAGTCAAATTGTTTGTCTGAAACTAGTTTAAAATATCAGATAGTTCTATGAATAAGGCGACCTTACCGTAAAACTATTTACATAAAACGTGGGCTGTACTTACGAAGTTATTATTCTGCTTACAATTTATTCAATTTCTAGGCCAAGAAAGTTGTTGTTAACCTAGAAATGAATAGTTTAACAGTTTTAATAAGAATGCCTATAAATACTGAATACTCCGTACTCACAAATGTGTACAATTTATAGAACGCACAAAGGGCGCTTAGAAAATGGAATTCTATATTATATCTAAAATATTATAAATTAAAGAAACGTTTCGTGAATATCTGTGTGACCGCGTTGTTCTTCTAAACGCAATGGATTTTGATGCTGTTTAGAGAATTTATTCATCATTTAGAGAATTTATTTTGAAACGTTTATTTAAATATAATATAAAACGTTTATTTTCTCTACACAAGTTATTTACTTATTTGACAATAGTGCACGAACATGGAGTTTCGTTTATGTGTATAATACATCTATTTTCTATACATACAAATAAATAAAATTGGAGTGTCCGTTTGTAATATCAAAATAATAGCTTTTTACTAAACGCATAGGAAAGTATATACGGTACATATAAGAAAAAACTATTTTTTTAAATTTTGTCTGTCTCTTTATTCCGGTTAATTTCTGAAACGGCTGGACCGATTTTGACGGGAGTTTTACTGACGGATAACTGATGTTATAAGGAGTAACTTAGGCTTTAGCTACTACTTTTATTTTAGAAAAAGTCAGCAGCTAAATTAAACACATAATATTAGAGAAATCTCGATGTTTTTACTAGTCGTAAAAACCGTTCGAAGCAGGGCCGGGTTGCTAGGTAAAAATAAAAAAGATTATGGCGGCATATACATCGCCACACGCGAAATCCTGCATCGCGCAAGCAAGGTTTACCGCTCAATCTGCATATATTATATAACTTCCCGACACCAATCGTCGGGCAGATGCCCACCAGACACGACACCCGTCTGGTCGGAGGATCCTCCCTTTTCTACGGAGGATAAGTGAACTTTACACCCTGTTCCTGATACCTGTTTAAGATCATCACAGACCCTTTTTACAAACATTCGTCTACAAGTCTGAGTTATAATTAAAGGATACAGCAGACCGCTATTATAACGGATAATGAATAAACAGCAATCAAAATATAATCTTTAGCGGCGTAAACTTCGCAGGGTTGCCACTCTTCAAGTCTCGGAGGGTTCAATCGTACTTTAAACGAGTTAATCCCCTTTTATTAAATGTTGATGCTCTCTGCGGCCGAGTCGAGATCTCGTTCCTTTGTAGCTAGTTAAAATTCGACTTGGATTGCTAGCTTTTCGGCAATTGTGGGCAATGAGATTAATTTAGAGTGTACAAAAAATTATGAAACTTATTTTCATGTTTAACCATTTATTGTTACTGTTATTTGGAAAAGACCTTTTTATTGTAACAAATAAACTTTCCATACACATAGATAACCTAATTTTCATAACCGTATTTAAAAATCTGAAACAAACAGTTTCTAAATATGTACACAATGATTTGTTACAATTATAAAGAAAGTAACTACCTTACTTAACCTATTAATTTAACTGTTTATAGTAATGTAAAGACACTCAATCAAGTAACATGGACTGCTGGCATGATACACTCCTATCGGTTCCGTCAAAACTGCAGTTCATACTCGGCACGGCACTGACGTCATTACCAAAATTCCATACAAACATGCATAAGGTCGAGGGAGGAACGTATAAAAATAATTCAATCTTGTAAAAGCAATCTTTCTCTAAGCTTCCCATAAAAAAAAATGTCAGTGAAACTCCAACATATGAATTTACACGAGTATGATAACTACAATCTAATCTCGTATAGCCTATAAAAGTAAATTTAATCTATCGGGTTCACAAGCGGCTCGTATAGCGTTTAGTAAAGCTGTCTCTATCATAAGCGAAGCGTGTTTTTTGCGAATGTGGCCGATCGGATTAATTTTCACGAAATCGTTTTACGGATTTCCCCACTTGCTGTTACTCTTTATTTTACCCCGCGGTATCATCTCTAGGAAATTGTTTCCATGGATCCTTTTGGGCTTTGAGCAAACAAAAACCTTGTTGGCTGCTGTGTTTATAGTTATTTGTTTTAGGAGCTGATGAAATTGTTTCAAATTGGATTAGCATACGTTTCTTATATGAATGTCGCGTTGTGTTTTATATGAAAGGTTTTTAGTGTATGTACAGGATATGAGAATATTAGTCTTATTTTTCAAGTCGGGCTGTTGAAATAGTTGAATATAAACCAATCCAAGTTTTGAGCACCTACGTATAAGTATGAGCTGGAATGTTAGTAGTTTGCTTGGACTACTCAATTTGCCTGTTACCGCTTCAAAATTTGGTTTTCATTCAAAAACTTGTAATAGAGCGGTTCATAAATAATTGATCGAGCTACCAAACTTATTCGAGTACTAAACAATTTTGTTGAACTTCGTGCGTTTGTTTTATACACAAAAGAAAATAGCAAACCACGTTGTTTACGGTATCATGTATAAATATCAAATATACTGAGCAAATGAGAGGGTATTACCTTTTGAGAGATAGCACCGGCGCCGGCGGCGGGCGAAATCATTTCCGTTGCGTCAATCACACGTCGCTCCCGTCCTGTCCGTCTACATACGTCCACTAATGAGTTCGCGAGCCAGTTCAAATCGCATCTAGATCGAGAACTGGCCGCTTAATTATTTTTCGTCTGGTACTTAGGAGTAAAGTAAATCAATCTAGAATTGCGTGTTGTGGTAAACAAAGTTTGAAATAGTTCTACCGTTATTGAAGTTCTGAAAGTTGTTGAGTGTACTTAATCTAAGTTCGTTGTAATACTTGGTAACCTTATTAATAAACCTAACCTTCTGGGAAGCGGCTTTCTCAGAACCTCAATTTATAACCGATAAATCGGTCTTAGATTACCTTGGCATAAGGAATTAAAATTACTCTAACTTAAAACCCATAAAGATACACAAAGACACATTGAAGCAAAACATTACATCACATCACTATATCTTTATTGGGCCAAGTTTTATAGACATCGAAGACTGTGGCCGCTGACCGCAAGTAGCGGGCCAAGTCGGAAACATTAAGGTCCCATCAGCGTCCATATTTTCCGGCGGGCGCTGAATTTTCACGGAGCAGAGGCCGGTCGGCATCTCGACACGCCTTTGCACTCAGACACTGGCGGCGGATGAAGTGGAATTGTGTACCCTAGTGCCTCTCTTCGCCAATATTTTTACACACTTTTACAGTTTAAGATGTGGATTTTGTCCGGCAGTTACTTTGGATCTTATGTAGGCGTCTTATGTTTCTAGAGTTTTAGAATCTTCGTGCTACTTATGTGTTGTCCTTTTAATCTTAACTCAGAGGAAAATAAATCGTAGCCAAAGTATTTGATTTTTTTAGGAAAGTAATTACTTTTTGCATCATGTATCTTCATTTTATACATACAACCGTGTCATCAATCTAGCAGACCGCGTAATTTACTTACAACATAGACTCAAAAAGAAAACTTTGCTCACAGCCATAAAAAATAAACATCTTATCTCATAAGTTCGGGCAGCTCTCTGTGAAATGACACCTTTGGGTATCTTTGTCGCCCAACAAACGCCGCGTGAAATTGAAACAGTCCGGTCCATACTCCAGAAAATTTCACGACGTCAAATTCCTCCCTTTTGATTCTTTTTAATCCTGGTAAAACAGTGTTACGCTTTGAGAGCGAAACGTTCAATTTGTGTATAGCTATTATATTTTATATTATGTTTTGGTTATAAAAGTTTAAGTTTTATGAATACTTTATTATTATAAACACTGCAAACTGTACCAAATGTTATGATTCAGCAACCTTAAAATGCACAAACTCTACTTTCAGACAAAAACAACCTTCATAGTTACCAATAAGGCAAATTATTTTTAGGTAATGTTTAGACATGTTAACAGTAGATATACAGAAAATAAGCACTACTTCCTATTATTAAGCATGCTATATAAACAAGCATTAAACATTTTCTTTCATCCCAGGCCTTCAAATGCTTAACAAGTTAATAAATACAGCTTAAATCCTCAACTTTACATTACTGAACACCAAAGTAAAAACACAACTTTCACGTAACCTAACCACAAGTGCACTCTAAAACCGTTCTATAAAGTGCATAAAGCAGCTTTCCACAACACTAAACAAATTACGAGGTCGCATGTAATGAATACGTCTGCGATCTATCAGAATTAGAAGACCCTTTCGCTGTCACTCGTATGATCGATGTGCGGAAATGAACACCATCTTTTTCTAAGAGTGTGTGATATAGCGCGGAATCGTACACACTTCATCACCACGAACAGACGTATGTACAAGTTTTATTAGTAGGTTTACAAGTAGTTTTAGTTGTAATAATTAGAATTGGGATTTTTTGGGTATTCTTCGGCAGAACATTTACTAAAGACATGATAGAATATGTTTGAATAAATACTGTCAAATCTTTAGATATCGTCCTGCTTGTGTGCATAAAATAAGAAGCAATATATCATCGAAATACGGCTGTATAAGACAGTAGTTAATGCCCACAAAGAACAAACTGTCCCACATGTGATAAGTGGCAAAAAAAATCCTACAAATGCATCCGCCACCGACGCTCAGAATAATTTATTACGGAAAGGATTTTAAAAACACACATCGCCCGAATCCTCGGATAAAGCTGTTTTAAGAATATGTGGGAATTCTTTCAGGTGATCCTGGGAAAAATATATATCATTTCTACAAACCGGGAATAAGAATCCATTTGAATTTATTTTAGCGATGAGCATACTTTATATTGAGGTGAAATTAAAATGTACAAATTACGTTCAAATATACAATATTTCTATTGAAAGTGGTAACACAATTTTACTGAGGTGGTATGTATTACCTTAATCTGTGGTATTACCTAATAAGAACTATGAACGAAATAATAATAAACGATTTACTTATGTCAATAATTAAAAATGAAAATGGGTAGGTATTCCACCCATTTTGACCACTGTCATAATGTCACAAAGTGGTATCTTTCGTAACATTAGCAATAACAAAGAAAACGATATCATTCCGATAAACATTCCAACGAGAGCAACAAAATATTGTTTACTCGTCTCTCATCTTTCCACCCGCAGTACAATCGGTCCTATTCAAGTTCCATTGCAATAGCTATTGTATTTACTGAAGGCTCTACTGCTCATGTCGATTGCCAATCGAACGGTTGGCGAACGCCATTTGCCAGGAATGAAAGGTTGCTTGATTATTTGCTAATCTTGCCCCGACTGTGCCCCGACTATACGGGTTCACAATCACAAATGCTTCGCTAAACTCATGCAAAACCATTTTCATTTAGCTAGGAGGTAGTACAACTTAATAATTTAAAAGTGCAGACGACGTCCTACGAGAATACACCGTGACTACTGCCAGAGTAATTGCCGTCCCGTCGTGTAGGATATCTACGGCGGATTAATTAGCTGGCTCCCAGAACGAAACTTTTAATCTTTATAATGTGCATACCTGTGTACGTTTGTATGCATGCATCGGAATATACAACGACATTTTTCAATCCACTATTCGAATGGAAAACCGAAACATATCGGATATTTGGTCATCGGACTGCCACCGCAAACGCCGCATGTAATCGAATCCGCTATTGAAGCGATCACTGTCTCTGTTTGTATAGAATAACTAAATTATTTGTATTGCTCGTCGGTTTGCTGTCATTTTGTAGAATATAGTATTGTTTAATTTATAGTATAGTAACAGACTTCGTGGAATTTGTTAGTCTGATACTTGAAATAGATCACGTAGTGATAGAGCTATTAATTTATAACTAATTTGTGGTTTCCAATAAATATTTTATGTTTGAATTACAATTGTGGATAAAATATTTCAACTAACCAAACTTAATTGAATTATGATATAACAAACAGCATCTACCTAATTTGGCGCATATTCAGTAAATACAATATTCATTGACATCATTCATTTGTTGGCTAGATTTACTCGAGTGGTTCTGCAATACAGCTAATGATTCCCTTACGGACAATGAGGAGGGGAGCTGTATTATTGCGAGTGAGGGGTTCAGGGGTATCTGTATCAGTTACAGTCCGTTACTTTTACATAACTGAATACTTTAATATGCGTATCTTACAAAGGTAAGTAAACGTTTGAAAACCTAACAATAGTTATTAGTATTTAGGTGTAGGGTCATAAATATCAGTCAACGTGAAAAATTCTGTACCCATCACAACCAGTGAATACTAAAACCCAATAAAAGCTACGAACACAAATATATTCAAAACGCTACAACTCTAAGCAGCATATTCACCTTTACGTGAAGTTTCTAAAAGATCCAGTAGTATTTCTTTTCTCACAGTCGAGCACCAGAGATAAAGTAAGTAATTTATACAAAGGAAGAGCACTAGTTTGGAAGACGCAACAACTAGCGCCCCCTACGTCTCCCCCCGGAGGCTTCTCGCACATAAATCGCGGATACTGCCCTCTGCGGTGCTCGGCTAACTACCACCATTTATTTGCAGCATCTCTGATTACACACCTACGTACGAAAAGTAAGCTTTAGGTACTTACTTAAATAAACTCTTCTGAAAATAGAAATAGTATTACTATGTATCTATATCATAAAAATTAAAAGATTTTCGTTGGTAAGCGCATAACTTGAGATCAGCTGAACCGATTTAGCATTTTTTTATTTTGAAATGTTCGTCATAGTCCGAATCAGGTTCTTATGAAAAAAAAAAAAAAAAAACCGAAATATTGGAAAATTCGGGAAAACTAAAAGTTTTCATTTTAATTTTCTATGGTTTTGTATGAATTATTAAAATGTTGACAGGACAACCTCTGTCGTGTCAGCTAGTGGATAATAAAAAATGTACATCTGTGAAATGACTATTGAAAATTATTTAATCATTTGCCAAAATAATGATTGACTCGAAGTAAATAAGTCAAAATAATGATCATCTTAACATCATGCCTGTACCTATTCCCCAAAGGCTTAGGCAGAGGTGTACCTTAATCCTATTAACCATGTAATAGGGGGCGAAGCTATTGCCCGGACTGTTACTGAGAAATTCCAGATGAAAAATCTAATAACATTTTGCCCGACCAGGGCATCAAACCCACGACGACTTCATGCTCAGTAGCGCTTGCGACTAGTCAATACACCAACGAAGCAGTCATAATAATGATCATCATTCCGATCAAATTCAATTCCAGTAAAACCAGGAGATATTGAAAGTAGATAAACAGTTAAGTTGTTCATGTAAGGCATCTGAGACAAAAGAGTCAATGATACAAAGAATTGAATTGCTTGAATTGTTACTTAGCCCTCATCCTCTCTCCTAATTTTTGCTGTGCGCCTGTGCCCGACAGGGTACATATTGGTATTTTACTTTGTTATACCATCTATGTAATACATATATGGAATGCAATAAAGAATTGAGTATTGAGTATTCAACATAGGTTGGTATACCTACTTGTCTAACCGTATGTTGACCTGGTTGGGCATTTCTGTTTCCGAGCAAATGTTCTTTGTTTACAAGTTTTTTGCAAATACATTTAAAGACACACACTTTTTAAAAATATTATACGTTTTGAAGGTTTTTGTAACACCAATTTTTTTGAAAAATAGTTTACAAGTTACGAGAGCATTTGATTACGCTCAATGCTACCGCTGGGGTTTGCAGCCGAATTATGATTCTGGATACCTGAAAATGTTATTCATTTTCAACAACCTGAACATAGTTTTGTATTTCATTTCTAGAACATAGGTCCTGTTCAAACTTAATTTATTCGGATAATTCACTCGCCTAATTTTACAATTAATTTCATATCAAAATTCCAATCAGTTAGTCGTTTTTCTAAATAACAAAATTATGCTTTCGTAAGAAATACAATCAGGTAGTTTCGAAAAACAAATAAAAAACCCACTCTAAATTTCCACCATAAAATAGTGATTAATTAAACAAAATGTGTCTTTGTTTGTCCTCCAACTGAAGTTAACCTTTCAGAATGGAGCGTGCAAATAGAGAGCGGTCGGGGGTTGACTCAGCTCTTGATTCCCCGTGTTGCAAATGCAGGCCGCTCTCTCAGCATTTGTCCCCCGCCCCGCATGCGGGGAAAAATTAAATTCTCATTGATGTTTGTTAATGAAATGGGTGAAGCCTTCGTGATTGAAAACTTAGTTTTATTTTTTGAGGAGAAAAAGGTTTACTTTCTTTTTCGATTTCAATATTTCTATCAAAGTTGAAAACTATCTAGGGAGTAATTTTGTTAATGTTAATTACTGTTTTGACCAAGGACATTCATTTAGTTAGGTAGGTAAGTACTCTATCACTGAACAATCAGCAGAAACAATAAAATTGTTTTATTCTGTAACCGTTTTTGTATTCCCCAAAGGGGTGGCAGTGGTGGGTGTTATATAGGCCCCATATCGCCAGTTATGTTTAAGGCCCATGTAAAAGGGGCAAGCTTATTGCCATCAACCGGACTCAAAATCCAAATTCGGGGATGCTACTGAGAAATTCCGGATGGAAAAACCAAATAATACTTGCCTTTGCCCGACCCGGGAATTGAACTCACGACCGCATGCACATTAGAAGCGGTTGTGACCACTAGAAAAACAGGGCAATCTGTTGTTTCTTCTTTATTGTAACTTTATGACCTACACGAATTTATTCAACAGTTACAGGAAAAAGCCCTACAAAAATAATATATCAAATATTCAAGATACTACATTTACTTTTTGTCTCAACATGTAGATATTATAATATTATTGTTACCCTACTCATCTGCCAAAAATATCAACATTATCTTGATCTCTTCACGACACATTAATATTTATTTGGTGCTGAATTTATCGTTACAAAATTCAATTTAGTCGACGACAGTCGAACGTCCTTTATCTATGCACAGAAGGTCCTTTTATTTGATGAGCTCTCTGGGATACCGTGTCCCTGTGAACTACGGGAAATGGTAAGAGTATGGACATCCTTTATGTTGCAAGGATATCACCATATTTTTTAATTTTGTAAATCAGAAGACCATTTCCCGTAATAAAAAAAGTTCGAAAATCAATGTAAAAAACTAGCCAAAAATGTAGGAAAATTATCAGTTATTTTTGACAGATTTAGACAGAGATTAGAATGCGAATGTTCTTAAAAATACGGAAACTGTCCTCATCTTGATTATGCAGTATTTTATATCCATTTATAACACAGAGCAAGTAGAAACAACAAGTCTAGACTCTACTTGCCAAAACTTAAATACTATTTATTGTGTTTTTCTTCTATGACAACGATGATGATGAGTTTCAAGGGTTAAATTAAAACATGTTAAAGCAAATTATTCGTTAGTCTGTAAGCTACACATTCTTACATATTATAAAACAAAGTCCCCCGCCGCGTCTGTCTGTCTGTCTGTCTGTCTGAACGCGATAAACTCAAAAACAAACAAACGGCTTTTCAAACGGTTCACCAATGGACGGAGTGATTCATGCGAAAGGTTTTAGTATATAATTCATTAACGTTTTGTGTAAATTGGATGAAATATGACGATTATTGTTGAAGATGTCGAAAAAAATCACGCTGATTAGCTTTACTGGCGTGCGCCACGCAATCCGTAAAAACTACATAAAAATTATGTTTTACAGAATAGTTTATCTTAAAAATTTCAACAAAAAAGTCCAGGATGGCATACGTCTATCTTCTAAGGATGACCCACAGTAACCATTTTTATCTTTGAGAATTTGATAAAAATTTCATTGTTATTTCCGAAGCTATTTTGACCGGATTATTGTATTAATCCTTATCCAATAAAATATGTTATTTAAATTGGGCATTTAATTTAGAATAAAATATGCCTTGAAATCATATCATTTAAATGAATAGTTTAAAAGATAATACAGAATCAAAATTATGAATGAATGAATGAAATGCACCGATCCCAGCGTGGTTTAACCAGACTCGATAAATCGAATAAACCCCAAGATTTGCACTAGCCCCTGGAGCGTCATGCTTCATGGGGCTACCGAGGCCATTGCATATCTAGGAGTAGACCGGGGGGCGCGGTAATGGTAGGGAAGACGTGCCCGTAGGATAAGGAAGGGGAGAAAGAGCCATACCGGATATGCATTCTAGAGTAAGCAATGGAATAGTGGAGAGACGGGTTATTTTTGTCTATGGATGGGCATCTTTTTACGACGGCGGCGCTAGGTTGTTGCAGGATTCGTTCACAGCTTCACCGCTGCACCTGCTCTTTGCTGTTTCCAATGTCTTAGTCTGGGGTTCTCGTTACTATCCGTTTCAAGTTTCTCGTAGATCTCGCTAGCAGTCTTCTTAAACTTTTCTCGATCTTCATCCGTGTCCATCCAAAAATGATTCCTTGTCGAAGTCGTCCTGATTTACGTTGCTATTATACTAGCGTAAATAGGTCAGCCGGCTTTCTTGGATTTTGTGCACATGTGCGAGATAGCACATTCTTGATGCGTTTGGTTACGGTTTTCCCGTCTAACATTTAATGTATTTTCTTTTGGTTTATTCCTAGCGTGGTTAGCCAAGTCTCACATGTTAGCTCCTCCGTCCGTCTTCCATTCCAGCTTCACCGGTGAATCTTTTGGCGGGGCTACCTTCTCGGCTCTTTTATTCTTCGTTCTAATGTGTTGTCAACAGCAGTGTTCAGGGCACGATCGACCCGCTCTTTGTTGTTTATGTCCAGCTCTGATGCGGTACAACGTACCTACAACTTCGATCACGTACCCACGTTCGTTGCTTCGTTTCTTCGCTTTGGCTCGTGGCTGTCCACTTCAGGCTGGCGCGATTGTAAATATTATAGTTCTAGATTGTGCACATTAATCGGCACAAATAATTAATAAGACCCCGACAAAAATCCCGACCCATGGCGCCCGAATTCTTGTTTTTATGTTCGTACTATCGCGGGCGCGGACATCTGAACGCCGTAAGGACTAAGACTGCTTGCAGCGCTCGGTCACTATAGTCTACGCTCATCAACTAATAGCATTGCAGCATCAGATTTTTGATGAAGCCCTTGTTTTTGTAAATTAAAGAATTGTGAATGGAAATAAATATCAATAACTTCGTTCGGCATAGAATCAAAATCACGCGTAACAAAATAATTATCGTTGACGGCAACGCGAACGCAACGATAGAAGTCCTTTGACCTTTTCCTCGGCTATTAGGTATGTAATCCTGGTAGTACGTTCCCGTGGGATATTTTGCGCGTCCCACGCGGGCGAAGCCGTGGGTAAAAGTGAGTAATAAATAATTTGATTAGGTATAAATCCTCTTCCCACTCTACTAATGAATAACATTGATTAGTTCCTTAAGCAGGACCTATCAACATATATTTTTTGTAATAAGTAATATCAAAGCGAAGAAAAATTATCTTTAAAACGATGTTATCAGATTTCCCGTGGGCTGTTTCTTAATATGAATTTGTTAATCTACAGTTGTGTTACAAATAAATATCTTGGATTTCTTTTAATTAAGATACTGATAACTTTTTAAGCAAAGTCCAAAATACAAGTATTTTTCAATAATATGATTGTACATAATTAACCTTTGTGAATAATCAAAAACATTTCTACATAGACTTAATTTGAAAATCTAAATCCCAAAAAGCAACTATAGTTAATTTACCTTTGAGTCTGACAAGCCATTTAAATGACCTAATTAAATATATAATATAAAGCAACTGTATCTAAGATCGTATCTCTCATAAACCAACGTTGAATATTCATCACATTTAGATAGCAGAGGCCGATAGACCCACATCAGAAAAACATCAAAAATGCATCAAGCGGAAATATCCGTCGGCATTGTAGGAACAATATTGCGTCTCACGCGCCTCGCTGGGTTAGCCCGAGATCTAGCTGTAATTCAAAACTTAGCACAAGGCAATATTACCCGTATAATAATGGTAAAACTACGTTCGTTATTTACAATATTAGATAGAGATCTGTCGTTAATTTGATGTCCTGTTCATAGAGCGACCATTTTATTTTAGCTCCAGCAATTAACTTTGTTTCACCACGAATATTTTACAAGCACGCTACAAACTGCATTCACATTCTCCATGTAAACATTCATGAAATTGCCCGCAATAAAATATCGTCCTAACTCTCGGCTCTCATTTACATGGCAACATTCATAACACAATGAGGGAAAATAAAATTAATTTTATGAAAAACATAACTTTGGCGAATTCGTTAAGGGCGAACAAATTGCCGGGCCCGGGCCGCGACGTGACAACGAGCGTTCAGTCACAGTTAATGAGAGGTCACCGCAGACGCGACGTGAAGCCCCCCCTCCGTCGCCTTGTTTGCTACCATATTGTTTGAAATGGTGACCCGTCTGCCGCTCTGAAATATTATCGGCACTTCGCCAACTTTTTAATTATGATCCCTAACGCAAGGTGTGATTTTACATTTTTTTACCATCAATGCTGGGTTGTGAAATTGAGCATCAAGCATCATTTAAATATTCTTGAATCAAACAAAACCGTTCACGTCCCGTTTTACAATGTACAACTTACTCAGCATATACCTAGGTAACAACGAAATGTTATATTTTTAATCATACAGAATCCGTTTTATTTTCTGTTTTGAATATGTATTCATGTTCCTGCTCTCAATATTGTTTCGCGGGGCAGCATACACAATATCATCCTGCTACCCGACGGCGGGCGGTGTACTATTCGAAACATTTTCTACGAAACACGTGTGCACGCCCCAATGATTATTACTTCTTATACAGATTCGTATAAGTTGGGTGTACTTGGTCTGAACAAATCTCATGCCGTGGGTAAACGAACTTGTTCATAAACCGTTGCAGTTTTCCAATATGTTATACGAAAACTCTACTCAAGATTGTAGGGAGGATTAGGTGTATTGGTTTGAATATGTAAGCAAGGTTATATCTTACCTTCAAAGTTGTGTACAGGCCGCAGCATTTACGTAAATCCCACCTCGTGCGGGTCAGATAAGCAAAACACTTGAGTAATAGTCTCAAGCAGGTACCTATCTGTAAATCTTGTACACAATGTGGCGAGAGGGTTGATAAACTAATATTAACAAGCACGTATCACAAACCGCAAGATCATGAAAATTTAGCCCGATCCCTCTCGGCATGGCATGGATAACTTCCATGTTTGGCCTCCATACATTATTTATTACATTAGGTTATACCTTGTTTACATTGGTTGCCTTTTGGCAAACTACCCGACCCACCGCAGCTAATACGGACAAATTAATTTCCATTCAGTGTTTACCTACTGATGTGCTTGTGTAATTTGTGTCAATGCTCCTTTGTGCATTTATAACGAATTGTATGCTTGAATGCTTATGCTCTGCTAATATTGATGTCACGTTTGCTTGAGATCTTGTTTAAAGAGCAAGAGGTATATTGTACTCCCATGATATATTCCAACACAAAAAAACAAATAACTTATAAAATAAAATGAGTACCTCACAGCAGAGTACTTTAATTTATTTCACGCATTTAAGTATTTTAAGTAAGATGTAGATAAAAATGCAATCCAAGCTGTGAAAAACTTCATTTTCGTCGCTTAGAGGAAAAACGTGGACGCGTTTAGCGCAGAACGCCCATTGCACTTTTATAGCTCTTTACACACGATTAAACCAACACACATTTAGAGATAAAGCTTTTCGATGTTAACTCTCTCTCTCTACATAAATGGAGGTATAGGATAAAAACGTAAAATATTTTAATAATTAAAAACTTGTTTTTTATCCTGATGGTTGATGTAAAAAATTGATAACGGGATATAGTGCTTACTATATCCCGTTATCAAATGTTTTTAGTTGTAAGTTACGTAGATTTTTTAGGTTTCCCATATTTTTCATTTGTTTGGTGAATGCAGTACGGGTATTATTTACTAACGAATTGTGCACGCACAAAACAGGAAGGCGAGTCTCGCGCAAGTCGCATTCGTGATTCTCGTTCGATTCGTAGTTTCCCTCGGAATGGCATGTCGATTTAAGCATTTCTCGCAGAAAAGCCACGCGATATGCAATGTATGTGTATGAGTGGTCGGGAGTGACCCAGATCAAATGTCTGTAGACCATACAATAGTAATAATATCGATAGATCGTGAATTAAGTCTTGACGTTTAGTGCAAACTAATTGCTTAGACATTACGACACAACACATTGTTATTTTCGTAAAGTTAATTCTAGTAGGTACCTACAACATAACCAGAATTCTTTAAAGAAAAGAATGAACCAAACCACTACTTCTTAAAAACAATATTGCCCAAAGAATTCGATTTAAAAGTATTAAAATATTCTTAATTTGACGGAACGGGTTTGCGTGGGGGTATACATAAGACCACGTAACCTTGTCAGCATAGAAAAGTATATTTATAAAATACGAGCAACGGGGTAGGTAGGTCTATGGTCACAAGATTCCTTTAACTTCCTTGGGAGTAGCGCAGTACTCTCCTGGCTCAGCCTGGCGCGACGATGACCCCTGACACCCCCGGTGTGCCACGCTGCAGACGCCAGGAACGGTGATGGTCGGCAGATGCTCGTGCCTGACCCGTAGTCAGCTCGACGCGGCCAAGTATAAAAGTATTATATTTTAATACTTTCTTAATAATACTTTAATACTTTCTTTCTTTTCTTCTTAATTTTAGGTGTTTCTGATGATTTTATTCTAAACTGCGTCGACGCAGAACTTATCTGCAGAGAGTCGCAAAAAGTTTGGTACCCTGTCCCTATGAATTTCACGACCTTGCTGTACATAGGTACAGCAAGGTCGCGAAATTCGTCAGCGAGTCATAGGACTCACTT
Source organism: Conistra vaccinii (assembly GCA_948150665.1). NCBI lineage: Eukaryota > Metazoa > Arthropoda > Insecta > Lepidoptera > Noctuidae > Conistra > Conistra vaccinii. The sequence continues at coordinate 13,040,288 of OX411324.1, read as the reverse complement.
GCTATATGCTTGATATACGACCCTGCTATGTGTTATTATTTATTTCAGATTCTATATCAAAACAACAGTATTTCATGTAGGTATGACAAAAGCAAAGATATAAATATGAAAATTTAGCCTGTAAATCATTTCAGTAACGAACACGGCTAGTTCTAAATAGACCAATACGTATAATTTAGGAGGTCGTATGAAGTGATTAAAGTAACATTTCCAACTAGTTGTTGGTGTTGGGGAGAATTATAATGTTGTTATCGGTCAAAACAGCGGACTGTGCAAATTACTACCAAATTGGTGACATAACTTCGTGAAACTAGTTCAAGTTCAAAAGGGCAATTATATTCGCGTAAACTTCAATAGTTGAGATCATTACGAGGTGAAATTACATTTGGAACTCTGAGGTTTAAACTTAATTACCTTACTTTTTCCGTCATAATTCAAGGATTGTAATTCGTTATACATTTGTCCACCTTCTTCACTTCTTCTTTTTAGTTTTAGTAGTACCTAGTATGTGAATTTGTTGACACACTTTACAGTAACGAGATAATTCTGCACAGTGTAACCACAATGTGAACGATTTAAGCATAGTAATTTGAAAAATCATATCATCCAATGCACACTTTACAATGAAAAAAATCTCGTAAATCAAGGAAATAGGGATGGCAAAAAAGTTTCCAGGACACATTTATTTTAATTTATTAGAGTGTTGTTTACCATCGACACGCAGTCACCGTTCTTTTCACAAAAACAAAAGGTATTTTTATCATATTTCTTCTTGGCAACCGCGGCACCGGGAATATTTCACTTGCTAAATACAATACGCCTGTAATGTTCACTTATATAATATGTATTTACAAAACAAAGCTGGAACTAAGGCAACGAACAAGGTAGCATTAAATTTATGGAGGAGTGAGGAGGTAAAACTCGTAAAAGTGCCTCATATGTCAATACCTTTTGAAATACGGTAATGGAAATACGAAATAAAACAGAAAGCAAAGTATGATTAGTGAGTGCCATATGTCCCATTGGCGCACTTTACGGCGCGCGCTCCTGCAATATCCATTTCAATACGATATATATTTAAATTTTCAACTCTATGGATATTTCGTGTAAAAGTTAGTTTTATGGGTTCACGGGTTAAATACTCCGTCAGTTGGGTATTATTGTTAAAACGTTCATTTTAGCGCAATATATATTTAACATCGAAAGATAGTCTGCACCATATTATCATCATCGGTCGGGTTGGTCATCGTATTAGTGGTTCAGCAGCTTCAATATCACCAGGTTCCAGTTACTTCGTAACAAAACGGGGCGGGCGTCACTTGCTGCGCCGTCATATTTTTTAAATAGTTTTATTTGAAGTGAGAAAGCAATTCCATAACCGCTTTAAAATACAAGTTAAAATAAAATATACAAGTTTTTAGTACACAACGTTGCAAATAGGAAAACTCATCTTCACAATGCCACAAGAAATTCAAACAACCCTATTAATAAATTGTTATTGTTCCACGAATGAATATGGATTAGTAGATTTCTCAACAGCGTAGGTACAGTACAGTGACTGTGTTCGTTGGAAACAAACGAGGCTCCAAGTGCGGCCCGACCACAAATGTAATCGAATAGGAAATAGGAAATGTCTAGTTACTGTTATCTGCTGCTTCAATCTGTTTGGTCACGCAGGGACAACAAAATTGTTAAATGTCTCTGTCTGAAGACATTGTGTTTTGTTTACATACAGCAAGTGTATTAGGAAAGTACCTAGTTATGAACATTAACACTAATGTAATCCCATTGATTACATTAGTGTTAATGTTCATAACTAGGTCTCCTCGTCTTAAAGATGGTTGGGTCCTGATTATAAACACATTTCCATTTTGAGTGGCAGCTTCTGAAGTCTAGAAGACGAGAATCTTGATAACATGATGTTAAATTTTTTAACAGAAATCTATTTCAAGTTTTCTCTTTTATCCATTTTAAATATTTTTGTCCCTAGCTTTAAAATTATTACAAAACCACGGTTTACAATAATATTGCAAGAGTCTACCATCGACACTGCCCAGACAGGAGAGAAAAGACGTTTGTTCAAGCGACCACAGGACGCCCATAAAATTCAAAAGCCTTGCAGAAAACAGATAATCTGTCGAGTAAGCTTTGCAAACAAGAAATATAGAATCGTTTATTAAACTGCCCATTAAGAGGAGATTTATACTGGCGATTACATAATTCAAATTAGTTTGGACTTTAATGAAAGGGAATAATCAGCCTATAATGTTCCCATTGCTGGGACACAGGCATGCTGTCTGTGAGAGGGAGTGGCCCGTAAGTAGCCTCGACGGCCCAGTGCGGGTTAGTATAATGTAGATGTCACGTGTCTTCAAATTTTTGGTTCTAAATCATTCGCTTGCTTCCTCACGATGTTTTCCTTCGTTTTGAATTTGAATGAAAGGGATGTAACATAATTGCTGATTTTTTCTTAATGTAAGAGCAGTGTAAACATTACAAGGGGAAGTCGGGGAGGCGTGTGATCACGGACGTAACCGCGGCGGTGGCCGTTCGGTGCTCAGGTGAGATTAAAAGTCCGGAGCAGTTGTTTGCGGTGGCGTGGGGTCGGCTCTCAATGCACATGCACTCGCTACACTGACGCCAGTGCTCGCTATGATTAATGTGCACACCATTCACCTACAAATAAATGTAGCCCACACCAGGGATATATTGCACCGTAATTTTCAGGTTTCATATTCATTTGTCCGTTTTGTGCTAGATCAAAGCATGCGGATGCTTTTGCGTCGGGCGCGGGATTGCTGTGTGTTATATTGTATGGATCTTCATGTTTAGTAATGGTATTAGTTGTCTGTAATGCTCGTGATATGGAATGACCTGTATAATGGTGATGTAAGCTTACGTACGTAATCTAAGAGTAATTAAAAGATTTAAAAGTTTTAGGAGCAATCTAAATAACTTAGTCTTTCATAACGTTACCTTGCCTTTATTTATATAAACGTTATTCAAAGTTCAAGCTTAAACGTCAATAAAATTATCGTTACACTGATGTTTGATCATTACATAACTTTAAGCAACGTTTATAGACAAGAGGGAAAATGTTCATCAATAAAATAACACACATTGTAGATTGCATCAATTAATGCAACATGTAGTTGTAGTTCCAATCAAGATACTTAATAAGTTATACTTAGATACTTAGTATAAGCGATCGGCGAAGGTTCTCAAGGTGGCGCAGAGATTTATCGCAGTAAGCTCTGACCACAAACGGGCGCACGCGGCAAGGCTGAGCTGCCGCGCCTAACTGACTGATGCCTTACATTTGTTTCAGCTGATTTACTTTACAGACACACGTTTGCACGACAGTGATTTGTTTTGTTTATTTTTTAAATGCCTTTTGATGACGCCCTTGGTTTATTCTTAACATCAGGCTTGTATTCCCCAAAGAGTTCGGCAGAGGTGTACATAGTACACCCACATTTCGCTTGAGACGACAATACGACCAAAAATTTAACGGCGTGTCCATATTGACGTTCCCATTCTGTATCTAAAAATTCAATTGAATATATTCAATAGTTTAGTCATTATAGCTCGGCAAAATCCGTAGTCGGCTCGGGCTATTCCATTTATCCACCCCAAAAATCCACCCTAAGGTGGATATTCTGAAATGTATGCCCGAGAATTCACCAAAGGCCTAGTTGAATAAACGGAATTTATAGGCTTAGGGTGGAATCGGCATACATTACCTACATTTAATTTGTTTGAAAAACTATTTTTTTTATTTCGAAGCTAGGATTTATTTGACAGTTCCAAAATACTCTTAAGCATTAATAGTGCCAGTATTTTAATTTTTTGTTGTATATATTATATTGTAGTCTCCACATTGTAAAAGTGCCCGATGGGTGGCAATAGCCCGAGCCTATTGCCATCAATCGGGCACAAATCCAGACTCCGAGCTACTACTGAGAAAAACCAGAAGGAAAAACCCAACAACACTTTTCCCGACCCGGGAATCGAACCCAGGACTTCACGCTCAGCACTTCAGCAGTTTATAGCGCTCGCGCCCATTAAACGTCCGGCCGGCCTGGTCTATAGCTTACACAAAAAAAAACAAATGATCATGCTTGAGTTTTCCACGAATGTATCGAATCCATTGATTACAGGATACGCAGTCCCTGTAACTTTGTTACTGTCCCACGGAGTGTTGAGGTCACACACAGATACGTGCCCGCCCCACGTGTCTCATTCAGTTTCGTCCAGTTTCGTTGGTAATCGAAACAATAAATTTTAAGAGTTTGGTTCCGTGTTCTACGGGATACGTCACAAAAAGCTAGTCACACATTATGTACAGCCACCAAAAAGATTGGTATACAGGAACATTAAACATCCTAGCACTACGCAGAAAGCAGCTATTGTTATTGCGTGAGTGTCTTCAGTTGACTGTATACGTCTCATCTGTTCTTACTCCAAAGTTTGATGCTATAATAAACACAACCTTTAAGAAACATACTCAGCTGAAGGTTAACCCCACCATAATTAAATATATAATAACATCGGTATAAAATTCGGCAGTTCGCGTTCACCTCAGACAAAGTTTTCATTAGGAGCGAGCGTAAGTTTGCGGCGAGTGTGCGAGCGGGAACGTTTGGCACGATGCTGATAACACAACAAACAACTTGTTACAAACGTGTTTAGTTTTAGTTATTGCTTCGAGTTCGACGCTTTAACTCATTGCTCTAATAATGAAGAGGGTAGGCAGTAATTAAGCTCGGTTTTGTATAAGCAGTTTGAGCGGTGATGATGTTATTTGAGGTGTGTTTAAGGCTAAGGTACTTGGGGATTCTTTGGATGAATTGACTGGGCAATTGATAAATGCAAATTAAAATGGCAGTGAGATGAAGGCAATATCCACCAAACTTTAGAATCTACAGAGGTTTGAGATGTCCTAAAATGCTAGCAGGAATAAATAAAAAGAGATACTACAGAGTTTAGATTTTACAGAAAAACCAACCAACTCATAGTGTAAGCTACAGACAGATATGCATGCAACGCAAAAGGGGATCCGTTAGTAATGACTAGTGTTTACTTTTAATCCGTCACAGAGCCAGTGCAGTGATGAATTTTTACACAAGGCCTCGTCAAAGTGATACAAGATTAAATTACGTGCGGGCGCGTGGACTGGTATTCGGATTCAGGCCAGTCTAACAAATTTTTGTTGTTTTTTTTTCTCCTACATTCGTTTGCCGGATGTCAAACAGATCTGTAAACCGAAATCAAATTGGGAAATTTGTGCGGATTGGAATTTGTGGAAAACGTCAGCTACCTATATGTGCGTTTTAGGTGTGGAATATATTCATTTTTTATGGGAATCAGATTGCCAATTTGAGTGTTAAAGGTTTGGGTCTTGTTTGCTTTTACCAGGTACAAAAATAGTAAAAAAAAAACGATGTTTTTCCCGCATTTCCAACTCAAATCGTATTTACAATACCGGCACACGCAGAAAGCTGTAAAAAGAAAAAGGTATAGCTATAACACAAACACGTAACAGATATACAGTCATAAAAAAAATCCATGTGGGTTTAAAATTCTAAAATCAGGAGCTCCTAAAACTCAAATAACCTACACACGAAAAATACCTCCAAACATCATCCACGCGATAATACGAAGGTGAAAACTGGCACATTAGACGTGTATTTTACTAGCCGTCTTTTGTAGTGTGTCCGTTACACCATGTTAGGTAAAGGGGCAGGAAGAGGAAGCGGTTTATCTGTGCTCCGGAACTCAGGAAGACGAACGCGGGCTCCGCCGGGCTCCGTTGAATTCCTTTAGGCTTTACATTTGTACCAAATTGCGATTGTGTTATACGCGTATGGCGTGTGACTGGCAAAAGTGAGGAGGATTTTCTTTGAGTTTTTATTTATGCTGGTTTATTTCATCTGCGGTAAATATCTATACAGGTATTGAATATGTTGTAACAAAAATGGTGAAGTATAATTACGTATACATTACTTTATACATTACTACATTTTTTTCTGATGACTGCGGAGGTCGTTTGCATAATTTGTAGGTACTGAGAATGCTTTAGCAGTCAAGTCAGGGTTTAGGTACCCACTTGGCATACCAAGTGTATTGTTGATTCTAATGATTAAAAATCTGTAAAGCCATATTTTTTACGGTCGCAAATCATATTTTAATCAAGATACAACCTGACACTGACTTGCAAAAAACAAAAAAAATAAAAAAACTTGAATTTCGCGGGATACCTTGCAAAAACGAGCCACCGAATGACGGAACGAAACCAGGTAAGTAATTATATAATAAGTCTGTCTGAAACAATGACACTCAAAACTATGTTACGAAAGTTTCGGTCTAGATTTTGTTATAATAAGTATCACGTTACATTTTCAACCGAAATTCCCTTTTATCTGGCTGTCGAAATTATTCCTGTACCAAAAAATCCGGCACAATTTCTTTACCGACTTCCATAAAAATAAACTATTACACAAAGGGTATGTAACGCAGCATTTTTGAATCCCCGGATTATTTCAATAACATTTTCTCTGAACGTTTGCCTAGTGCACCGTTTTATTTTCTTATCTTAAGGAAATGTTTCCTTGGCTTTGTCTCCTTTGCAACAAAGCGCGCTCATCAACCGTTGGTCGACCTTCAGGGAGCGATTTTAAACGAAATACTAGATTCCACCCCTGTTTAAGCACTTTTAAAGAATCCACCCTACTAAGGGAAAATATATAGTTATTTCTCTACATTGTACGTGTATATTAGCTTCAGCCTGTATCGTAAATTCTGGTAAAAAGTGTCACGACTGGTGGAAGTTAAGAAAGTTGGGATACTTACTGCGGCTTTTCACTTTGTCGACAATAAACTCTTCGAAATTGAATAACATACATCAAGTAGAAATAGTAATTGAATTTCAGTTCGAGAAAACTTTGCACTGGTCGGGAAAATAAATAAAAAATGCGCATAGTGTCGTTCTTTTTAACGTCAAAACATTCAAAGAATACATTTTGTTAATCTTATTTTCATGATGTTTGAATAACTGAAAACGTTCAGGTTTTCTGCAGATGCTTAGAATGTAAAGAGACGGAATCTACTGCTTAAAATGTCGATATCATAAAAATAGAGTACTGCAAGAACATAATAAGTAAGCACTTGCAGCAAAATACAACGCAACAAAATACGTGATACCGATACTTTGCTTTTCATAGGTAGCTGTAGCTTGATATAGCCACTTCGCTTAACTTTCATGATGGTTAGCTTTCTTAGTACACTGAAACGCTGTACCTACATTACTCAGTTCATTGACGGAAAGTATCCCAAAAACCCTCAACCACAAAGACCACGTTGTTTACAAACCGAACCCTAGAACACTGAACTGGCGCAACTCTTACAAGGTGAACGTAAACGTCTGCCCGCAAGAAATACGAGAAAAGCTAATGACGCTATTTCCTTTAACCCCTACCGCACTGCAGCTACATTCCAAATATAATTTTCAAAGGTGTTCGGCGTCGATAGGTAACACATAAATTTAAACTGCGATAGTAATAGGCTAGTGTTGCTACAGCTTTGATTTAAGACTGGAGCGAGCTGAAAATGCAGACGATATCCAATTGCGGATTTACGTTCCAGCTATTTATTTTATGCAAGGAAATGCTGAGCTTTTTACGTGAGATTCCGGTAATTGATTACAGGAGCAAACGAGGGTTAAAAAAGTTTAGTCGCCTTCATTATGTGGAAGTGAGAATTTAACGCAGTTAACAAACTGAGCGGAGAGAAAACATACTTTCACTATCATTAATTCACGTACTTAAAGGTTCTATAAAACTCACGGCAGAAACCGTTGAAAGAGCTCTTACGTATTCAAGATAATTTATCTCCCGAAACTTTTACAGCACATTTCCTATGAGTATACGTTTTTCCTGCAGAAAGGTCTAGTCCCTATTGCGACTAGCCCCTAATACAGTGAGCTCTTGGATGGCCGTAAGTGGTGTTTTGCACAGCAAACAAATACTCCGTGAAATTAACTGCGCCCGCCGCGCCCCAAACGTTCCGGACGCCTCGATTTCGCTAAACAAGGATATAAAGCAACTAGAACGGATAGGACAAAAGGCTTATGTTAAAAAATAAATATCAATTATTTAAGCAAATATTCATAACTCTCATTGAAAGTAAAATCTTATTTCAAGGCTGTTAAGGATAAATCTTGTGTAGCGCACTATTACGCAGAAATATACACGGTGATTTTTAATTCACTGTTAAGCTTTCAGGAGGTGAAAGTACTCATAACTATAAACAACTTTCACTATGGCACCACGAAATAGGAAAAAAATACATCTGTATATACCATTCCCCCTCTAAAAAGCTTATTTTATTCACTGAAAACAGTGAATAAAAAGCTCTTTTAATGACTATTTTGGTGTTTGAATTTAGAACACACCAATGTATTCGACCTCTATCTCAATGCTATACAACCTCCTTAACACTTTCGACTCCACCCATTTTCATAGAACTCATAACTCATCATTCCGCCATAAAAGTCTATGACTTTTAATATTCGTAGTTGGAAGTGAAACCTCCGGGAGGGTTGCCAGCATAACGTTTGCGCTAAAGTTAACCATCGCGGACGGTCCCGACATCCCATATCCAAGTAGGTGAACCCTCCAGGAGGGCTCCCGACACTGAACGTCTACATTTAAAATGAGCCCTCCGCGAGGGCTCCCGGCATCTCATATTAAAGTAGGTGAACCCTCCAGGAGGGCTCCCGACACTGAATATCTACATTTAAAATGAGCCCTCCGAGAGGGTTCCCGTCATCCCATATTCAAGTAGGTGAACCCTCCAGGAGGGCTCCCGACACTGAATGTCTACATTTAAAATGAGCCCTCCGCGAGGGCTCCCGACATCCCATATCCAAGTAGGTGAACCCTCCAGGAGGGTTCCCGACCCTGAATGTCTACATTTAAAATGAGCCCTCCGCGAGGGTTCCTGACATCCCATATCCAAGTAGGTGAACCCTCCAGGTTCTATATTTAAAATGAGCCCTCCGCGAGGGCTCCCGACATCCCATATCCAAGTAGGTGAACCCTCCAGGAGGGCTCCCAACCCTGAATGTCTACATTTAAAATGAGCCCTCCGCGAGGGTTCTCGGCATCCCATATCCAAGTAGGTGAACCCTCCAGGAGGGCTCCCGACACTCAATGTCTACATTTAAAATGAGCCCTCCGCGAGGGCTCCCGACATCCCATATCCAAGTAGGTGAACCCTCCAGGAGGGTTCCCGACACTGAACATGTTAACCTTTTATTAAATGTCTATTTTCGCTTAAATCTTTCTTTTTCTCGTATTCATGGTATAAAGTATAGCAACTCTTGAATAAAACGGATTTATATCGAGGGCCATGAATCACTCGCGTCGCTCAGGATTCTAACACTTGAATCACGAGCGCAGCGAGTGATTCAATCATCATGAATCACTCCCTACGGTCGTGATTCAGTCGTTAGAATCCTTCACTTGATCGTGATTCATCTATGGCCCTCGCTTTAAATCCGTCCTTTATTAATTAGTTGCATAATATACTATTCCTACAATTTCATCGGGTAAATGAAACAGGTGATTTTTATTTTTATTTTTTTGAGTTGGTCTTATAGTGAAAGTTGCTCATAATCATGAGTACTTTCACGCTCTGAAAGCTTAACAGTGAATTAAAAATCACCGTGTATTTCACATACCTTTAAAATGTACCTACCTACCTAATAAAGTATTCTGTTAGAAATTTTAGTGAAAAATTCTACGGACAGATGCAGTCTAAAAAAACCGAGATGATACTTATTTTCAAAACCAACCTAATATATGCCAACCAATCCACGTAGCTAGAGACCCATGTCGCCCCTTTTATTTAGTAATAAAACAACGTCAAAAAAAACACGAAATTCCCGGAGAGAAGCTCATTAGAAAATAAAACTATCCCATCCAGTACCTTCTTGAGATCCTTACGAGGGCATCTACTTATCTTGCTACTGTCGGCCAACACTTTTACAGAATCTCGACAAGTTTTATGTTGTTATCTGTAGATTTTGCCTTAGAGTAAATATATTTTAAAGGACCGACTAACCTCCAACATTGAACCAATTTCAGTTCACTGTTAGACAAATGGATACAGGCACGTCTCCAAAATGGCAGCTTACACGGCAGACAAAATTTTTCTTCCGAGAGAAGTTATACAGAGGTACTGTAAAACATAACATAACATCACGCCTGTATTCCCCGAAGGGTTAGGCAGTGGTGCACATGTACCTACCTATAGTACACCCACATTTCGCTAGTTATATTTATGTCTCATGTATAGAGAGCGACCCTATTGCCATCAAGCGGGCACAAATCCAGACTCCGGGCTGCCACTAAGCAATTCCAGATGGAAAAACCCAATTACACTATGCCCGACGCGGGAATTGAACCCAGGACCTCATCAGCGCGCGCTCAGCAGTAGCGCTTGCGACTACTAGACCAACGAGGCTTTATTTTGTTTTTATTTTCTTCTTTATTGTGTACTGTATAACTTTTCTTAATATCCACTGCACACACACAATTTATAGGTCTTGGCAGAAGGAAGAAAATACCGGCCAATTGCAAGTCGATCTTGTATACGAATGGTTCCGTACCACCACTGCCACCGTACAATATTTAGCAAAACACGCCAAAAAAAAAACACGTTTCTTGTATGTCTTATGTGCCCTTTATTCTTTATTTTTAATTAATTGTTGTTTTAGCGGCAATAGAAATACACAAAGTGCTGTCTTTTACGCTTCATGAGATACAGTCTGCTGACAGACAGACGGCGGAGGTCTAGTAATAGGGTTCCGTACCCAAAGGGTGACAAACGAAACCCTATAAACAAAAAACAAAAGCACACAATCGCAAACTTCTTCTTCCTAGCCTTTTTCCCAACTATCTTGGGGTCGGCTTCCAGTCTAACCGGATGCAGCTGAATACCAGTATTTTACATGGAGCGACTGCCTATCTGACCTCCACAACCCAGTGAAATGAAATTGAAATTGTTTATTCTGTAAATAGGATATCGGAATCACTTTTACACGTCATATTTTTTTTTTTTTTTTTTAATAAGCTAGATGAGTTCAGTAACTGGGTAATACGGTACCCCTTGGTAAGACTGGTGTCAGACTTTCGGGCTTCTGACGACTCGTAACGACTGTCAAAGATCCACAAATGACAGCCGGGACCAACGGCTTAACGTGCTTTCCGAGGCACGGAGGAGTCTCGGTATGTAAAGCTGGTCACCCATCCACTGACCAACCCCGGCAAGCGTAGCTTAACCTGATGGATCGACCCGTGCGGCTTGTTATTACTTAGCCACGAGCACACAATCGCAAACAGTTTCAATTTATTCAAATAAACCACACAAGACTTTGATTGCATCGAATAAAATTGTATCAAAGATTTGATTTTCATTGCGAATGACAGATTAACCATTTCGATAACTTTTTCTGCATGGAACAGTGGCGTGGCAAAGAATACGACCAATGCAATAAATTAAACCTCTCAGGGACTGACCCGTCTACGGGTTTAATTAACTTTTCACCAGGCATTTTTAAATGAAAAAAAAAAGGTGGAAGGCAATATGGTTGCAGAATCACACTGCTTGATAAAGTTTTGTACGTGCGACTCGAATTTAATCTGGTACTACTGCTGTGCACTGTGGTAGCTGAAAAAAACATGGATTTCCGTTTTTACTGGTTATTATGAAAATCAGTAAGGAAATAAAAAGTTAAAAAAATATAGGAAAATAGCGTGATTGAATTTACGAATTTAAAATTAAAATCTCGTTTGTTTAAAAAATATTGTTAATTAACAGTTTGTCACACAATAGCTTCATTTGTGTGAACTTCGATGCCAAAATATTACTTTATTTAATCAAAAAAAACATTATTAAATTTAGCAAACTCACATATTATTTAGGCACATGACAGTCACATTTACATACCAACATTTATTATTAAATGTCGCAGTATCATGCAGAGATAGGAGTCTTTTGGCCCCCCGCACAGGACTTTCTGCTTTTATTTTAATTTTACTGTTTTTTTTATTTTTTTTATTTATGTTTCAATGAGTGTGTTTTAGTTTAATTTGTGATCCTGTGCTTGTCTCAATAAATACTTTTTATTTCTTTCTTTCTACAGTCCTACACACAATCTAATGAAAAAAATATATGTAAAAAAGATATATCGCGAGACATGTCCAAAAAATTGTGTCATAAAAATAAAATGCTTGTAATATTGCACCTGACTGCTAAATTTGACATGGGTCTTCTTGCATGTATCACCTTGACAGGACGAGTAAATTTCTGTCGCATGCCTGAATAAATAATCACGTCGTTTATGTCACAAGAAACCATTGAACACACGGATAGGCTCATGAATATTCAAGTTATATTATCATCTTTAACATTATACGCTCAAGTCGGGAACATGTTTTCTTTATTATATTTTATACAAGGAAGGTTGTTTTTAAGTGTTGCCTCACTAGAAATTTTCTTCTTATAATAGGTGCGTCACAAATACACACATCAAAAGTGTCTAGGGATCAACATATATTTTTGCAATAACTTTTCTCCTGATTGATATTAATTAAAATTTTCTTTAAGGATTCATCAAATAAAGTGTTTTCGTTTGTCACAGTAACGATAAACCAAGTCACCTTTGCATTAATAAAGAAATTTGCCATTTTCCTAATAAAGGGATTTTTGACATTTGAACCACTAACATTAAAGTTCGAAAAAAAGACTGAAATAACAGTTTTCTTTAAAATTTTATTGGGTAACTTAAACAATTAATAATCCGTGTTTCTACCGCGAACACTAACAACACAAGAACATCGGTTTGGCATACTCAAAATGAGTTCATCCAAATCACGCTGTGGAATGGCCGCCCATGTTCGTTGCAACAACAAAAAAAGGTCTTCTTGCGACTGGATACCCTCCATATTCGGCAGAGCTCTTCTCTGTAGCATATCCCATGCATGCTCAATCGGGTTCAAGTCTGGCGACTGAGCAGGCCAGGGCAGGACATTGATGTTAGCTGCGGCGAGAGTCTGTCTTACAACTCTTGCGGTGTGCGGTCGTGCATTATCATGCATTAACTGAAATAAGGGACCGATTTGCACTTGTAGAGGAACGATGACGTCTGATACAATCGTCTCAGCATAAATTTGAGCGTTGAGGTTGCCTCTAATCCAAATCAACTCAGTTCTTCCGCCGATCCAAATACCCGCCCATACCATGATGGTTCCACCACTATAAGGATGGACTTCCTGGCAGGATTTTAATCGCTGTTGGCGTCCAGGGGTTCTCCAGTGTCGTATACGTCTTGTATCCGGTCTCATACCAAAACGAGACTCATCAGAAAAGCACACGAAACGCCATTGTTCTTCTGCCCAATTTCTGTGTTCAAGAGCCCATTGATATCGAATCCTACGATTGTGCATTGCTATAGGTGGTACCCGTAGCGGTCTTCGGGAATGAAGGTTCACTTCATGCAAGCGGTTTCTGACTGTTTGGTCGCTAATTAAGTTCCCTGAAGAGTGATGAAGCCTCACGGCTAACATCATGGCGGTTATTGTTGGAGCTCTTCGAGCTAAGATTTGAATGTATCGGTCTTGTCTCCGTGTGGTGCAGCGATACCGTCCTCCATGGCGCTCAGCCACGGTACCAGTGCTTCGGTAACGTGTCCAAAGTCGACTGATAACACTCTGACTTGTATTCAGAGCTAAAGCCACAGTACGTTGCCGGGAACCAGCTTCTATCATTCCCACGGCTCTGAGCATTTCTTCCCTGCTTAAATGACGTCGCTGCTCCATAATAACGTTGGTTTTAATCAGTAGTAGGGAAACAGTAGCACTAATAATGTCTTCAATGCGTTGTATGTTTTTATAGGGAAAATATTGACAGCTGATTTTCATCTTTTACTCGAATTTGATTCACAGTTCCTGATTCAAATTATGAAATGCACCAAAAAGGATCCATATAAATTTATAAAATCATAAATTTATTACAAAGCCACATCTCAATCTCAAGAAATCCGCATAAAAATGCTTGATCCCTAGACACTTTTGATGTGTGTACTATGTGAAGACACAATCAAATATCATGTGGGTAGCTACAAGATGTTGTTGTTTATATGTTTGTACCTGAAACAACAACCTGTACATACCATGCAGTGCTATTAAACCATCGACTATACAGCCTCTGAATAGTCGATGTATCGAACCCACCACACCTAGCTTAGAAGTTCAAAGTCCAAACACCGCTAATCGACCCGTTAATTTATTGTTATTTTGAAAGCATTGGTTGGTTTTCAACCTATAACGATCCTACTGCTGGGACTCAGGTCTCCTCTCTGAGAGCCCTCTCTCAGAGTGCCGTAATCCACCACGCGTACCCTGTGAGGGTTGAATGGGTTGATAGATAAACTTGAAGATTACTTTGATAGGACATACATATTTTATTACCACACAAAATTCTACGAAAACTAGAGAGACACAACATAAAAATGTTCATCAATGTAAGGGTATTTTAATTCAGTATTTTTTTGCGATTCCTAGAAGACTCCAATTCCTAACATGAACATTCGCCTAAGAAATTAAAAAGCTTTTATTTGTTAGTAAACAAAGCGGTATAGTGGCAAACAGAGACGTTTTGGCTAAGGCATAGTAATATATTAAGTGCTAGCACGCGACCTCGCAATAAGTCTGCCTCGCCTACTTCGCTGCTAGATAACAATTATAAATCTTACTAATACTTCTCACTGTCCACACCGAGCTATTGTTTCGAAGTTTTGATTTTATAAAAAACAACTTTAAAACGCTATAATAGAGAACATAATGCAATGATGCAATGATTATGTTACATAGTATAAAACTTTTAACTAGAATTTAACTGGACAATTACGATAGTTTGCAATATTTAGTGGGGCGTTTCGTTTTTCTTTAAGTATGTTATACCTACTCTTTTCCTTTAGAATCTTCTAAAGTATTTACTAGCAGGCATCAAAGATTTTATTCACCAAATTCATATAACAAAGGAAATCAACCGTACTATTTTGTACTTTAATGACGAATAGCACCAAAGTTAAGCGTTTATCGAAATGTGGTAAATTCTCCAAATCAGGCTTTAACCTCTTTCTGGAGATTAGCCATAATTAAAGTGCAGTACGAATTAAGAATTCTGGTCAAGCTGTTCAAATATTAGCCTTTTAGTCCGTTTATTTGCCAACAAAAAGTTGGAAAGCTATATAAAAGTTCAGCCTCCACAATCTTTATCTTTGCCAAAAGAGACTTGATTTATTTCAATCATTCAGTACAAATAAAAAGAAAAACCAATACATTTTCTTTATTGTTTATGTTCGAGATGTTTTACATCCCTTGGCTACTAAACCCTTTCAATGCCGCACGTACCAAAGTAATAAAAAACTATGTTATGTTCCAAAATATTCGGCTCAGTTGTCGTGGACAGGACATCATAAAAGCATCAAGAAGCCATCAGAGGTAGTAACAGGTTGTCCCCGCATACAACATTCTTTACATTTTTACCCATTTGTGTAAGATAAATGGTGTGTTTCGGGAGTGTGACATTACCGAAATACCGAGGGATGTTGTTTTGGCTAGTATAAATCTGGATAGATTACAAGCATATAGAAAAAAAGACATTACTTATGGGATGCCTTGAACAGTCAACTTTTTGAAAACACTTTAAACTGAGCATAGAATGTTACTCTCTTCTTTGCCCGCTCCACTACGTGGTCTCGGTCTCTCTCAATGTCGGACGCGGAAAGTGAATACTTACTGAAAACAACTAAAGAAATGACCATGGATTATGCTTGTAAGAAAGACAGACGTAGACTCCTCACATACAATGGTCGGCAAAGTGAGATAAAAGCCTATAGTCACTTAATAGCCAGACAATAAGTTTACCAAACCAAGTTTTACCTAGGTAGTACTTACTCTTTAAGTGCGGGTTGTACTTATCAAACTAAAAATCTGAATTCAAACACAGCCATTAATTCACGTCCTCTCCCAGCAATCAAAACAAACTTTCGTAATAAACTCTCGCAAAACATTAATTTTATAGAGAAGTGCGAACTGTCTAGTCTAGGCGACTCGGTGCAGCGGAAGTGTTGCCGCGATGACTCGGCAGGTCGACCGACACGACGCGCCCACAGAATAGATAGACCACAGAAGGTCGGCTCGATACAAGCAGTGAAATCTCACGTAAATATTGACTCGCATCTAGGTACCGACATGGAGATTGCGCTTGCACAATCTCTTCTTCTGCCCATCCTTGATTATGCTGATGCCAGCTATCTTGACCTTACTCAAGACCAACTCGATAAACTTGAGCGGCTTCAAAATTTTTGTATAAGGTTTATATACGGTTTACGTAAATATGACCATGTTTCCGAATTTCGTGTGAAGCTCAAGTGGTTGCCAATTCGCCTTCGCCGGAATGCTCATATTCTTTCCCTTTTGTATAATGTGCTCTTTTCCCCTTCCACCCCTCTTTATCTCAAGAAACGTTTTCAGTTTCTTTGTGACTCCCACACGAAATTATTAAGGTCATCAGATAACCTGAAGCTTAAAATGCCAATGCATTCCACAACTTTCCTTGACAAATCCTTTACTGTCCAGGCTGCTCGTTTGTGGAATGCATTACCAGTTCCAATAAAGCGCGCGCAATCGTTGCCTGTGTTTAAAAGACTAGTGAAGGAACATTACTTGTCGTTATAATTATTTTGTTCTCGTCGTTAGCTGTAATAATAATCGTCATTTATTTACGTTGCTTATATAGTTGGTATGTATGTATCTATGTATCTATTATATAGCATTTATCTATGTATCTATTATAGTATATTGATTATTGTAATATTATACTTTTTATTTGCACCAAAGACAGCCCCATTTTATGTCCAGAATATCACTGTCCATTCCATGGTTGCCTGGAAGAGATTGCAGTAAGCGATAAGGCCGCTCATTGTATATTTTGTAGTGTATTACTTATTCTTTTTGTAATGTTTTATCTGGTGTACAATAAAGTATATATAAATAAATAAATAAATACCGATATCGAGTGCAAGCGCACTCTCGACTGGCATTCTTTTGAGATAGTTTGACATCACCTCTGCGCCGTACGAACGCGTCTATGTGTGCATATGCTTGTTTTCACTAGTTGCATGGAGCCGGCCTTCTGTAACTATCTTTTCTGTAACGCGACGCTCCTCACGATGTTTATATCAGTTTAAAAGGCGACTACACCGATCGGAGCGTTTCCTTTTGCGACAGCATAAAAGAATTTTCCAAGAAATAACGGCTGTATTTGAATAGCGGTATAACATGTTCCCGAATGCTGCTCTCCGGCTTAAAACAGCAATAGCATTGCTCTTTTGAATTTTTCTGAAAATGTCATTATTGTAAGCGTCGTGTTTTGTTGTTTGTTGATTTCGTTGCACTTGTCGATAAGTAATTATGATGCTTTTGAATTGTTTTTGAGGTAGTTTTCTATTTTTCTTCGCAGAATAAACAAAGAAACCAATGCATTACAATTAGGTATTACCTATGTGTTTTTTTTATACACATCCCACACAATAGTAGCAAATAATAAATAAAAACAAAAATTTCAAAAATCTTTTAAATAACATACCGATGCGTAATTATTTAAATTACAGCTAAAAGATAGCTATAACAATGTTTCATTACAGAACAATTCATTGGTTTTTAGAGAAAATTTCACACTTATTTGAGTCTAAGTAATTTACAATGACAATAAACGTAATCAGTTTTTAAATATAACAGAATGAACGACAAAGCATTTTCTCAATAAAATTGTTTTACATTGAATAAAGCTTTTCGTATCGTTGTAAATCTTTTAAGAATTGCTGTTTTTTATTCTACGCTGTCTACGAGGATTATTGTACTTGCAATAAAATGTACACAAAGCGAAACTGGGCTACAATCTTTATAAGATTTATTTAAGCACTTTAACATGCTTCGCTATTCTTACTTTAAGGCATATTTAAAAATATCAAATGAATTACAGGATATTTATAATTTTGAGATATAAATCGTCATAATAAATTAAGCTATTAATTAAACTTTGATTGAAAATAATTACACGATGTATTTGAGCTGAGATTGGATTCTTATTTTCACATAATTTTGAAGCTACTATAATTGTAGGCATCTACTATTTTCACCAAGTAATTTTTATCTTGCAAATACTTTCAAGTAATATAATTTCCTTTAACTCTACCTGTATGATTCTTCATTCCTAAAAAGCAAAACGTACATAATTGTGCTGTAAACAAACACTGCACTTAAAACAAACAGCCCATGGTAAAAAAACACGGTTTCCTTATTAATTTTAATGATATAACCAAAATATCGCTGAGCACGCCACTTGGTTCGAGTATGCTTCTCATAAAGGTCGCATGAGTGCAAGCACAAAGTTCACCTGAAGATACCTGAAGATAATCACTGTGAGGACCCCACTTCAAATGGCACGCAAGATAAACGAGAATTCCCGCATTTTTTTCTATAAGTACGGTGGGAAACAACAGACGGCTTTTGTGTTTAGATTGCCTAGATAACTATGCTCAGTTTAGCTCTGTGCGAGCATTTGAGGGTTATATAATAATAGATTTGTGTTTATACCGTATTTAGTCTAGACCTTATCATGAATAAATAAATAAATAGAAAAAAACGAACTAAACTACACTTGGCGTTCTGTTGTTTCGGCCTCCTCCCTTAGGAAAGGGAAGTAAGATATGTTTGTATCTTAATCCCATTTTGAAAAGGTGTGATAAAAATGATTAATGTTAACTAACACAAGATAGAAATAGTACATTACTGCCGCGGCCTGCAAAAGGGACATTGTCGGAAAATGTGGCCCGAGGCGAAACCCAGGCACTCATTCCGTGAGTGCTGCAATGCTTGGTTTTGGCCAAGGCATGTATAGTACTTTTCTTAAATCATCATCTGCCTAGCCTTTTCCCAACTATGTTGGGGTCGGATTCCAGTCGAACTGGATTCAGCTGAATACCAGTATAATAAATGGAGCGACTGCCTATCTGACCTCCACAACCTAGTTACTAGATAAGTAACATGATACCCCTTGGTAAGACTTTTCTTAAATAATGCGCGGAAATTCAAACTAGGTAACTTTATTATAAATTCAGAATAAATGACGAACTACGAAAATTTTGCACGCGCCAAT
Source organism: Conistra vaccinii (assembly GCA_948150665.1). Lineage (NCBI taxonomy): Eukaryota > Metazoa > Arthropoda > Insecta > Lepidoptera > Noctuidae > Conistra > Conistra vaccinii. The sequence continues at coordinate 13,020,998 of OX411324.1, read as the reverse complement.
ATGTTCATTTGTTAATTTTTTTACTTAATCAGCTCTTCTAAATCGAAATTTAAATAAAATCTTTGATAAGTTTACCATTGGTTGTCATGTGTCTAATAAGTAAAAAATTCGTTCCATTTTTAAATTACATACACGACAGTTATGAGTTTTCATAGTAATTTATTCAGCCGCTGAACATGACACTGATATGATTTTTTATACTAATATTGCCGGCCGCCTTCTCGTATGTATTTGACCAGTACAGCCTTTTCGATTCATCTCGAGGAAGGTTGTCAAAATAATGCTCAAAACAAGCATGTTAGAGAAAAACTTTATTATTATCATTTCTATACTCAGTAATTCTTATCCGAAGCTCGCGTGGAATTAGAAATTAAATGTTTAGACGTGTAGCAACGCCATTTATCAGGAAGAAAATATAGATCTAGGTTATTCTCCAAGGATGTGTTCGAAGTTGCGAGAAATATACCGTGCAGTATCCTACGTAGGTTAAACCGGCTATAAATAAAGGTGCAAACATTGTAACGTGTTCGGAATTTTTAAGTAATCTTTCTTAGCTTAGTTGTTAGAAGTTTTCAAATAATAAAACAATATTATGTGTATCTAAGATTGTTAAAAATTTCACACTGGAATTTTAATTATGAAATGTTGCTTGCTTTATTCACAAGTGAATCTTCCTGCCAAGTTCTTTTTCACGATTATGAAAAAGTGGACAAAAATTAATTATCAGAAAAATAAGTTTTTAATATAATTATTTTCTTAAATTATTTATTAATTTCAATAAATAAATAAACTGTCTTTGAGATTGCCTATTATGATTCCACTCTTTGTTACAGATATACAGATAACCACACCTTGTTTATAAGACCACCAAATACTCACTTTTCTTGCAAACTGTACCCGCACGGGGAAGTGAAAACATCCGTCAGGCCAATATTGAATTATTTATAAACAGACAGTATTGAATGGAGTTAAGGAGTATTCTGACACCAGCTATTGACTGCATGCTTACGATGAGTTATGACTTCTGAATGATGGAGCCTTTTGTGTTGCCAGCCTTTGTTACTCTTTATAAATGATTCTTTACGTTTCTCAAATGGCTTTCTTATTTAATATCTGTATTTTGGAATAAGGGGTTTGGTATTGCTTTATATTTATTGTATTGTCTGGTTTCACAGATTTCGATTCAGCCTTTCTTTACTTTTGGAGCTTATTTATTATAAAGGGTGAATTTATGAAGAAGAAGAAGAATCTGCTATTTATCATTATCTAAGCACTACGTAGAATATTATACTTACTGTAGAATTAATTCGTTGCTAAATCCTATGTCCTCATGGTCTAACTAAAACCACCGCTTCGTAGCCGTCTCGTAGCGGATGCGCTACGCAAGCTACGCTGTCGTAGCAAATAACATGCGCTACGCCGTAGACTGAAGTTGCGTATTGAATGAACTATCTATAATATTTTCTTTATATTATATTTTAGATTGCATACTAATAATGGAATTCAAAGTATTTCAAATAGATTGTTTTAAAATATATATACATGCCAAACCATTTAATTAGAAATATGATAAGATTCATTTTAAAGATCATTTCTTTTTTAAATTAATTTTCTATTTTATGTGTTTTATGCCTACATCAATAAATAAATATGATTTTAAACTAAGCTAAACATCATTGGGTGTATTTATAAACGTTGCTTAAAGTTAAGAGACGTTAATCATTACTTAACTTTAAGCGAAATTTACCAATAAACCCCTTTATATTTAAAAAACGACTAACACAGAAAACAGAATATCTATTAAACCAGCTTATGAATTCAAATACCGCTTGTAAAGATTCCTATTCACTTGAAACAATTCATCTTTTAAGTGCAAAAAATCCGTTCCTTGCTCAAGTACGAAAGCAATCTAGCAAAAGCGTGTGAATGGGAGCAGGTGGTGATTCATACTTCTTTTTTTCTTTCGGCCTTTAAGGTATGTATTCAGACTCATTCATGTAAAGGAAGCATTCTTAAGTGTACCACTTTCTGGTGTGTTGGTCTTAGTGGTTTTTCGTGGAAGTTCGATTTAAGATTCACATTAATAATTAATATTTTTACTAAGATGATGGAAGTTAATTAACCGACTTCCAAAAAGGAGGAGGTTCTATGTTCGACTTTATGTATATTCCCCGATTTCTCCGTCAATTGTGGACCGATTTTAAAAATTGATATTTGTTTGAAAGGGTAGTTCCATATTTTTATTAATTTTGCTTGGATAGTTTCTGAGTTACCTTCAATAATAGGTATTTTTCCCACTTAGTTAATATGGATGATATATGATGATAACTAACTGTCACTGTTATTTGCATAGCAGATTTTTTTTTGAGATATTTAATTGTTTGTAGGATAATAATATGTACCACAACAAAAAAGTAAAAAATTAAAACTTTTACAAAAAAAAAACAACCGACTTCCATAAAAACACTACAAAGTGGAAAATAACTTTAATTTCGGAAGTCGGTGGCAAAAAACAAAAATTGAAAACTAAAAACACCGACTTCCGAAATCAAAGTTATGTTTCACTTTGTAGTATTTTTTTTTTGGAAGTCGGTTGTTATTTTTTGTTATTTTTATTAGTTTTATAATAGTCATATATCTTTGTTTGAGATAGAACTTCGACACTTAAACAAAGTAACCTGAGGTCCTAGTGTAAGTTTCTTTTCACCATCTCGACTTTAAACATCGACCGCGTTCGGCGCTCGTATTGGCCCTTCACCAGTGAAGGACAGTGAAGGACCAATCGGAGCGTCGACCGCGGTCGATGCGTAGAGTTGCACTAGGGCCTCAGATGTCAAATTAGGCGACAGTTGCATCTACGAAAGTTCGCACATACTACATACACTCCCTCTCACAGGGAATACGCCCCTGTTAAAAATAATAAACAATACCACCACAATACTATAGATATGCACCTTTAATGTAATCCGCATCATTTGGTTCAATGTCCGATAAGCTTCGTCATAATGAACCTGTTACTGTTATCTCGCAAACTGTAGCCGTACAAATGTCAATACTTGCACGATATAAATGCGCAACCATTTTTATTATAAACTAGCTGTTTGTGCCCGTCGCCCGTGGTAAATATTCGATATTTTCGGTGATTTTTCAAAAAAAAATCTTTTATACAAACCTTGTACTGACGAACACAAAAAAAAAACTGTAACATTGGTCGAGCATTTCATACATGCGGCAATTGATTTTTATTAATATACAATAACTTTATATAAACTTCGTCTATCAGAAAGTCAGGCAGTGGTGGCCCAGTGGTAATGGCCCCGACTTACGAGTTGTAGGTCGTGGGTTCGAACCCAAGCAGGCGCTTTACTTTGTGTAAATAATTTCATCACCACTGCTCTCAAAAACGGTGAAGGAAAACATCGTGAGGAAACCGGCATGTCTTAGAACCAATAAATTCGAAGACATGTGACATCTACCAACCCACACTGGGCCCGCGTGGTAGATTACAGCCCACTCCCTCTCACAGAGAGGAGGCCTGTGTCCCAGCAGTGGGAACATTAATAGGCTGATGATGATGATGATGATCAGAAAGTCATGGTCAAAATTAAGGGTGTGGTACAAACCATCAAACTGTACAACTTTCTCCATGGGACCAACATCGTAATCGTGAAAAAGCAACCAATTGTCCTATACAAAACTTCAATACCCACTCGACCCAAATGTATGGGACGACTGATTGTTTTTTCAGGGAAATATTACGATTTTGGTCCGAAAAAGTTATACAGTTTGATGGTCTGTACCACCTTTCTGAGACATGCTGTATAAATTATCCCACGGGAATGTACTACCGGGATAAAAAGTACCCTATATCCTAATTTAGGTCTTGGTTTACCAGTGTATTAGATTTCATCGCAATCCGTTCACCCGTTACGGCGCCAAAGGTTAGGTCAACAAACAGACAACAGACAGACAGAATAACTTTCGCATTTACAATATTAATCCATATTATAATCTTAGTATGGATGTTTTAACAACAAGATCACAGACATCAAACGTGGTTACATTGACATAACTCTAGGGAATTTTAAGTGCACTTTATCCGAGACGAATTTACATAACTCTTTCATAAGCCACTTTATTTTTTACTAGTAAGTAAGCTCTCACGGTCTCATAAATTGCCTTACTTTGAGTTTTCGTGCGTTTATGCGTTGTAATGTGCAATGCAATAAATTTTTAAGTGAGTTTACTATTCGTTGTGTTTAAATTATAACATGAGTTTGAGCTTTTATAACACAGGGTTAAACTTTAAACAAATATAAAGGCAAGTAAGAATAGAATGAGTTGTCTTTTACTGTGTAGGGCCTTATATATTCTTTTTTTATAACTTTCAATTGTTTCTCAATGAAAACAACAAAACTAGAATCGATAATCGATGTTGGTTTGACTTCGGGATATTTGCATAGCTATTTGTAAACAAATCTATCGAGAACCGACGCTCTATGATCGGTACGACCACAAAATTCAATTACGTGGCAGACAAAATAAAAACGTCCCAGCCAGTAGCGTATCGTTGATTTGTTTTGAGTTTGTTGCTTCTCTTTCTACCAGCACAAAACACACGGATTCGTCGCCAACAAGACTAGATCCCTGGCAACCTGAAGTCTTAACAAAAACTGCCTAAATAGGTAATGAATCAGAGACCATGTTATCTGGTCATATGAAAGACCGAAACGCCTCGACATGAGACATGACACTTTTGTCCAGATTTCATGAAGTTTAATTAAACATCTCCCGCGAGATGTTATTTCGTGATACAAGTTGATTGGTAGCATTTGATTGACTAGGGGAAATTACGTAACTTATTAATGTTTATGTAATTTAGAACGTTTAACGATGTTTTGGAGGTGGTCGTGGCTAAGTAATAACAGCCGCACGGGTCGATCCATCAGGTTAAGCTACGCTTGCCGAGGTTGGTCCGTGGAAGGGTGGCTATCTTTACATACCGAGACTCCTCCAAGCCTCGGACAGCACGTTATGCCGTTGGTCCCGGCTGTCATTCATGGATCTTTGACAGTCATTACGGGTTGTCAGAAGCCCGAAAGTCTAACAAACAGGCTTACCAAGGGGTATCGTATACTACTCAGTTACTGGGTTGTGGAAGTCAGATAGGCAATCGCTTCATGTAAAATACTGGTATTCAGCTGCAACCGGTTGGGCTGGAAGCCGACCCGAACATAGTTGGGAAAAGGCTAGGCAGATTGTTTTTTATTTATCTATCTATGTTTGGGACATCACCAGACGACGATATGAGTCTGATAGACATTGTAAGTAGCGAATATTTTTACAGTAAATAAAGTCAATATTAACTTAATTTAAAGTCTCAAAAGGATTTAAATCACTTTGGGCAAATGGTTAGTGGGTAGCTGTTTGGGTCCGAGCCCATTCGTCCCCTAAGATTCGCACCCTGTGCCCACTCGTCCCCTGGAACTTTTGAGGGGCCCATTCGTCCCCTGAAGAATATTTATTTTTATTCATTCTTCTAATATAAGTACATGTATATGTGTATACTGCAGCTTGGTAGTCCTGGTACAGTCGCGCAGAAAAGGCTAAAATAAAAAATATAGTAAATGTTTATCCTTACATATTATAAAACAAAGTCGCCCGCCGCGTCTGTCTGTCTGTCTGAACGCGATTAACTCAAAAACTGCCGAACGGATTTTCAAACGGTTTTCACCATTGGACGGAGTGATTCATGCGGAAGGTTTTAGTGTATAATTCATTAAAGCTTTACTGGCGTGCGCTGCGTAAGCCGTGAGAGATAAATCAAATTTATGTTCTAGAGTATTGTATATCTTAAAAATTGCAACAAAAAAGTCCACGATGGCATATGTCTATCTTCTAAGGGTGACCCACAAAAACCATTTATCTTTCAAAATTGTATAAAATTTTCATTGTTATTTCCGAAGCTATTTTGACCGGTATCTTATTAATCCTTATCCAATTAAATAGGTTATTTAAATTGGGCATTCAATTTCGATTAAAATATGCCTGAACATCACATCATTTAAATGAATAGTTTAAGAGATATCACAGTTTCAAAATTTGGTTGACAACGCGGGCGCTGTAGCCTACCACTGCGTCCGCTGAAAGTTAGTCAATGATCTTTTCCTTGGCTATTAGGTATGTATTCCCGGTAGAACGTTCCCGTGGGATATTTTGCGACATCCACGTGGGCGAAGCCGCGGGTAGAAGCTAGTTTCAAATAAGATTAACACATACAAAATCACAATGACCTAGAAACTAACAAAATACAACTCTTTTACAAAAATCAGCCTTGATTGACCATCATATAAATCAACATTAAATATAAAATATGCAAAAAAATAATAGAACACATATCAACAATAAATAATCACTTCTTATTTTTTTGTATATTTACCAACTACATACATGCAAAATCATAATAACTTAAATCTAAAAAATTATAACAGTACAAAAAAAATACTAAAATCACAGTAATTATTGAAGACTAGATAAATCAACATATATTTTTTTTTGTATATTAACCAACTACATGCAAAATCGTAATAACTTAAATCTAATAAATTGTAACTAGAAGTACCTACATAAAAATTGGCTAAAATCACCGTATTTTTTGCATGCAAAATCATAATAACTTAAATCTAACAAACTATAACTACAATAACAAAAAATGACTAAAATCACAATAATTATTGAAGATTAAACAAATCAACATTATTTTAGTATAAAACTAATCTTATATTTGTTTTTTCATTTTAAATTAATTATGCATAGCTTTTCCATGCAGTGGCCTAGTGAAATCTGATTTTCAAAAAATTGGCTAATTATGCGATTTATTCTCGCTTCATTTTCAATCGATTCAGGAGTCCGATTATTTGTTTGGACACCCCTTTGCACCTGATCCATTTTATTTTTTGATAAATTCGCTTCTTTATGAAGAGTGTCTAAACATTGCAAAATATTTGGTTTTACAAAAATATAAAATTATAAAGTATAAAATTTTACATCGTAAGCCTATCGACAGGTTATATTATTATCATGACGGATTATTATCATTCATCATAGCTCTTTTTTCAATGATCTGTTATGATTTATTAAATTAATTCCGTTAATAAACTGTTCACAAGTGTACTATGTTAACCGTTTCTTATGTAAAATATAGCTAATTTTATCTCAGGGGACCAATAGGCACCTGAATAGGTGCCGAATCTTTAACTTATATTGTATATTATTAGAGGGGACGAATGGGTACCTTAAAAATAATATTTTTTATTAAAATATTAATTGGTCCCCTACCAGGAGACCAATGGGCACCTATATAGGGGCCGAATCTACAACTTTTATGCTGGGGGACGAATTTTAGGGGACGAATGGGCTCTGACCCGTTTATCATTTGGCAGGTTCTCATCTTACCTACTTCTTTTATTTATATTATTAATTATACTTTTTACTTCCAACTTAAAACAATACATCTAAAAGAGACACAAGAACTATTAAACGTCTACAAAGTTCAAAACAAAACCATAACCTTCTATTCGAAAATGCTTTCTCTTAAACGCATCGTGAATTTTGTAGTGGTACACTTTTGGTGCGCCGCGCCGTTCTGCTATTGTGAAATATGTCATGAAAATAATGGCTGACAGCTTTAGTGGGGGAGATGCTGTTCCTCCTTTCGGATAATGTTGGGAGATCAGCGCTGAAATTGGTACCAGAAGTGGAGGAGTTTTCTGTAAACCGGCTTTGTACCTTTTTCGTGAGTGCGAAAAGTTTAAATAAATAAACATAAAATTAACATTGGGTAGATAAAAATGGAATGAGTGAGTATTCTTGATAAACAAAATGTGTTATTTAAGTAATGGACTGATTCTGCATCGGGAGAATTCATTGTTCTCCCGATGAATATGTGTTGTGAGTTCTAATTTTTACAATTTATATTCCTCATTCATTATGGCCATTTATTAAGATGCATTTATAAATCTTGCTGTATGCTGTATCACCAATTCATCATCATCATTCTGTAATAAGTATAAAAGTTTTAAACATTAAATTAGACATTCAATCTGCTTAGGTAGGTACCTATTTAGTACACAGCTGTAAAAGTACCCGATTTTCTTACACGACTTTCTTGCAACCTATTTTCCCAGTAGAAAATTCAACTTAATTTTTCGTCGCAAGGTATCCTAACTTAATCCCACCTACAGAGCTTCAAGAGGAAATGAATTAATTCTATTTTACACAAGAGTGCTTTAAAATAAGGAGCCTTTCTTGCAGTGGGAGAAATACCCCGTGAAATTAACTTCAGGTTTCAGTTCACACTGGACACCTCACAGGTACGAGAGACAAATGGCCGGAGGGGCCACACTGTATAGCTTTGTTACTTTCATGAATGGAATTTGAAAATATCGTTTATATTTTATCAGGAAATCGTTGGGAAACTTTTTTTTTTGGGTTTACTTTCAAATGTGAATATTTCATAAAAATATTATCAAGTTTCGGATATTATAATTTTAATTAGTTAAAATGAAGACAAATAACTATGCCGGAGGCAATCATAAATTTATAACACACGTCTTGTTTTATTCTTTCACAGATATGATAGCCCATTATCAGAAGAGTTATAGTTTTACTGATTTGATTCTAAACACCTATTTGGATGCAAAATCCGTATTAACGCATCTAACAACTCTATTAACGCCTATACATTTTATTAGGCGTTATTATCAGCCATGATTTATGCCACACGCCCGAAGCACGTAATTTTAACGCGATAAAACCGATGATACATTAGCAAGATTGCGCTAAACCTGACCTGGGACTGTTATTAGTGGCCAGATCTTGTTCTATCCTAAGTGACACGGTTCACGTGAATACTTTACGTTGTCGTGGGGCGTTCATAAAAAAGACAATTTCCCTTATTGCCGCAATCTGCGGCACATGTGGTGTACAGCGTTATGCCCCGCACAGGGTTATGTCTGCACCCGCCCTCATAAACGACAAAGTAAACCATAATTTATTGCGCATATTTAGGGTCAAACACATGACTCATAAATTGCTTTAGTATATTATTTGCGATAACTAGCCAGTAACTAATGGTAGCATATTACGGTGTGGTTGTGGTTGCTGTGTTTTAAACTCTAAAATATATTGTCGTATAAATAACAGTGTAAATTCATATTTTGGGGCATAATATTTTGACTTAAGTATATAAAAAGTAAAAATGAAGTGTTTGTAAGCTTCAAAGAAATAATGTTATTTACAAGATCCTAAATGTCAGGTCTCTCAGAAAGCGGTCAAGAAAATGCAGTATTTATTTTCATTCAGTATTTTCGTTTCTAAGAAATAAAATACAAAATGTTAAAATGCTACGTTCCGCGTCACGAAATGAATAAAGTACTGAAAACCAAGATACACGTTTATTGATTCAAGTTTGCACTAACGACCAAGTTGCTACATGAAAAATGTTGGTATTGCTTTGAAAATACTGACTGAACTTTTGAAAGTCTGAAACATAGCTCTTCTTTTATTCATGTTCTGACATGTGGCGCTCTCCGTTGTGTACAAGCTTTCTTCCTTAACAAAATAAACAACATTTACTTGGAGTTAGGTCCTTTGAGAGCCTGCCCAGTACTTATGTTTTATGAATGAGCTCTTATGCACTTACGTGTATATGTTGGCATTGGGTACTTTTTTGAATGAAATTTAAAAACGGAGATGTTACACTGTTTTTAAAATACTATATACAATAGAAAAATATATAACAAACCACATAGACACACGTACCAAAAGACTATATTCTCATACGGATTCTTAGAACATTTTAAGATCACCCCCACCACTGCTTCGTGTAGGCAGTTCCCTTTATCACGAAAAACTATCCGTCTCTGTCTCGCAAGGAAAAATTTCACGCGTTTTCTGACGTGCCGCATGGTTTTCATACTTTAACTGCATTGCCATATTGAGCTCTGCTGCACAGTTCAAACGATCGAATATTCCCTAACCAAAATATCGCCACTGCATACCTTTTATACTCTCGCTAAAGAGCCTTCCGTTCGCCTACGACTTGAATGGTCATAAAGATTTTCATTGCAATCCAAAATGTATTTTTTTCCGTTGGAATAAAGTTGATATTCCTGTATTCCAAAGTTGAATTTAGAATGTTTTGCATCTGAAGTTTCTGTGCAAAACTTGTAACGTAGACAAGCGAGTCTCGTATGTATAGGCTGTACCGAAACAAGCCTTCAGTCGTGGCGCGCACATGCTCGCGTGTAGTCGGACTCAAAGCTAGGTCCTTGCGCGAAATGGCGGGAACTTTCCGACAACTTTCGTATCGTAAGACGCAGTAACATATCTTGCTTTATTGAGACAAATATAAAAATTTAAGAGTGTTAACGACTTAATTACTGAAGTTTTGTTATAATAAAAATAGTGTTGGAAGATTTACTGAAAATCTACTGAATCCTGTTGAAACAACTATTTACAAGTACGTAAATATTTTGTTATGTACGTAATTTATAAGTTTACTCTAACAACATTTTGGTATTTATTTACTTTTGCTGTTTTTAATACCTAATAGAAACTATTACTGTAATTAAATATTTTTTTTAGATAGCATTTACCGGCTTTTTTAGCTTACAAATATAAAATGCTGTCATGTACTTAAAATAATCGTCGTTAACAAGTGAAATGTTTTTAAAAGTCACGCATATTTTAATAAATTAATTTAGAAAAAGCATAAGAAAGTTAATAAAAGTTTTTATTTAACTATAGAAGGGAACTTTTAAAAGGCGAACGGTGAACAGATTCCCGAAAAATATTTCGTTGAAGAAAAGACAACTCTATTATATTATCATCACAATATTTTTGCTTAAATAATATTGTTAGATAAATCCGTGGTGCAATAAATATTGGGATAAGTACAACCATATAAAATCCCACTGAAAGTACCTGGTAACTTGAGAACAACCGTAATAATTATAATTAAATGTTGGGTAATTATGAAATTGCCTCCCTCTAACCTAAATTCAATTAAACCGTTGTTATACGGGGAAAGCTTAACCAGAGCATTATTATAGGGTAATTATACACCCGGTTTACATAATTATTATCAAATATTTTCTTGTTAATACAGGTATGTTTGCTTCTGATAAGATTGGGATTATAATACTACGATATAAACAATATTAAATTCAACCTGTACTTTTAAAACTGCTGTAATTATCTAGAAAAAGAATGCTCTTCTTTTTACAGTTTTTAAAGTAATTCGGATTCTTATATGGAGCAGCATCCCATTTGCGTTAATAATGATGTACCTACTTACGTACTGCAATCACTAAACTGTGTCAATCATCGTGAAACTTTCTTTTTTGGCAATATGTTTGTGCCCCTTCTTATAGTTAGCAAGGTTTCTTTATAGTTTTAGATAGTGCAATAGTTTTTTCTTTTCTATATTTTAGGTAATTACCGATAACTATATTTATTTATTTAACTATGTTATAAATACGTTGGTTATTATCTAACAAACAGATTTGTTGCACTTACACCTTTTCGACATCATGTTAAGGACTGAACCTCTTTATGAGTCAAGACCGATAATTTTTTTTTAGCAATAATAATGAATTTACAGGTATCATTAAAAAACTGTACCAGGAATTACTGATAACTGTTCCGCAGTAATAACCGAGGTAATGTCAGTCTGAACTACAATTTAACTTTTTACAATGGAGATTGAAAATATAACAATATCTATAAAGTGCATTGTACAAGTGTACACCACACCACCTGTATTGAATAAACGTTTTATGTAAATGCAGTATGTAGGGTGATTTTATTGGGACCTATGTCTGTAATGCAATCAGTAAAAATATGTATAAAGATGCAGGTCTACTTATTAGTTAAATTCAAAGTGAACTGGTACAAACCAAACAAATCTGCAGTAGGCAACTAATCCAAGCCGTTAATCAAGCGAAATCACAAAACGAGGCAGTCATAAATTTAAACAAAATAGTGCCAGCAAAATTCCCCGTGGAAATAATATTCGGACAAATGAAAATTCCGACCGATGCATTCGGGATCGCGAACGGCGCTCGGAGGTTTTAATTCCCTTGACTGTTGCGAATCGGCGCATGTTTTTTCATTAAAACGCATTCAATACGACGACGACGTGGCTTTCAAAAAGCGGACCTTTTCAAAAAATATTTTCCTGACATTCCACTGTGCACTGCGCTCGTTTCATTCACAGCCTTTTTGTAAAGAATTAAAAATCGACGGTTTTAAATGTCTGCGTTGTGACAGGTACGTAGGTACGCGTAATCCAATAATGCAGGCGAGTCGCCAATAATATTAAATTTTCATTTATTCATTTTATTCTCAGCAGCTCTATCAGTTGTGTTTTACCGAGAGGAGCTTTTTAATATGCAATGATTTTCTATATGTAACCAGCCATTGTGTTAATTTTAACCTCTAAGTCCGGGCCGTCGAAAATTAGGGACAATAATTGCCAATACCGTCAAGCCGGGCTGTCGACGATTAGCGACAGTACGTTCACGCTGATTCAAACTGTATTTGTACTATGCATAGGGGCTAATATGGTCTACAGTTAATTTTATTCTATGGATTTGGTAATATACTTGTCAAATACATCGACTAAAACGTCAAAATATGCAGAAACAATTCTAGAAAAAAGTAAAAATTGAACATTTTGGCACGGCAAAATGGCGACCGCGCATGCGTTCAGCGCGCTGCACTACGCGTCGTATTTATTTGTTTTCTATTGTTTTTTAAGTGTAAATCGACGGGAAATGGTGATAATTCAATAATTAAGTAGTGTCGTCATCGTATATAGTTAATACTTGCACTAAATAACATCGTAATTACCTATTACGGACCCATCAAAAAATGTAAACAAACTCGTTTGTGAAAAAACGTGTTGATGTGATATTTGTTGTTTTGTGTGTGTTTTGTGCATGTAATCGCTGGTAAGTCATTTATTTTATATTCTTGAATAACTAATTAATAATAAAAATGCATAATACAGACAAAAAAAGAGTTCAATATTTTTTTGTCAACTAAATAATGTTTCGTAATGATACGGTTATCTATTTATTGAACTTTTTTGATTATATGTGTTTTTATTTATTGTGTTTATGCGTAAATAATGGTTTTGACCGATAGTATATGTATTCATAATGTATCCTGCGAAATTTCATGTGAATCGAACCAGTAGTTTTATTATAAATAATCAAAACAATGAACAACGGAATTTCTTATAAGAATCTTATAAGAATGTTTATTTATCAATACTAGCGTTCGCTTACAAAGATTCTAAGTATTATAAAAAATCCTTTGTCTAATCAGGAACCCAAAACCATTAACGATAAGACTATTTACGTAATAAAAAGCTCTCAGTTTTTGTTTATGTTAGCGAGCTCTTATCTCTGACGCGCCGCGGGCGTGTCGCGCGGCTTGACGGGTTGTCGCGAAATCGCGAATCGCGCGGCTTTAGAGGTTAAATGCCTATTTCATAGAAATATCATAAGCAGAATCTCGCAGAAACGTCTAGACGTCTTCTACTGAATATGTAAGTTGGTAGGTACTTCGAAGAAAGCCAAAATGCCATGGTCAAATTCACGGCCATAATCACACACTGGGCAAGCGCATAGGTGGTCACAGAATAATTGGGTTTTCCCTGTTGTTATAATTTCTTAGCCATCATTCGACATTGGTCTATCAACTGTCTTGTCCAATATTGTCTTCTGTCTATCTATTACTAATGATGTCACTACAGATACATTATTGTACCTTTTACTGTTGTTATCATCATTATCCATCCTCCACCACCATTGCTGCCACTTTTATGCCAGCGAGTTCTTTGATGCTCGCAACCCACATTCCTGCAGAGTGTGATGCATTTTACCCACCTTTTCTTAACCATGATTTCGTCAAGCCAAAAGATGATGAATATCCTTATTCTCTAAGCAAACTGCGACAGCGAATGCTAACTTAGCGCTAAACTTCGTCAGTAAAATCACATATGAACCATTCCAAATCCAATATATTCATTCCAGTTACCTATATAAATGTAACACTAACATAAATACACGTTACAAAAGTTTATCAACTGCTAATTACAGTCCTTTCTTAGCTGTCATTCGGACCGCGCTGAAGTGGCCGTGTTGTGGTCTCAATGACACCCTCACCTCTCCATTACTGCGCCTTGGAGCAGGGTTAATGACTCGTTCGCGTGATGCCACACAACTTTATGCTTATTTATACGATGAGGCGAACAAACTCGACGCTCGACATTCAACCGTTACAACATGGCCGGCGACATATCAAATCTCCATTATCAGCGGCCGCCGGAACAAACGATGGCCTTGCCGATTTTTTTTAAACTTCCCTTTCGGTTCATAGTTTTTGGTTGAGTATCAGAAGTTTTGGAAGTTTTAAGAAAGTCGATCAACACCCAGTGGATTTTTCCATATCGATTTTAACGTAAACTATTCCCCATAGAATAACCTAACCATAGGGTATTGCAATAAACATTCACATTAACCCTCGTTTCATGAGCAAAAACTTAAGAATAAACACTCCAACTATATTCGATTCTCTCAAATGTTAGTTCCTACTCCATATTATCATGAATCTAAAAGCGGATGACTCATTGTAAGCAGGGGGACATTTACGAGCGAATAATCATGCTCGTAAATGTCCCCTGCAGAAGACAGACGCCTGAAGTTAATACTATCAGTGACAACCTTGGGCAAATATTTTATTCAAATAAATAAATAATTAATGTTATCTCTATAACATGAAGCCCTTATCATAGTGGTAGATAGACCTCACGATTATATTACCATGTACGTAGGGACATGGTAATAATATGGCTACTTCATGAATTTGCAATGAGTTAAAGTTCGTTTTCGAATCCCAGATACTAATTTGACAGGTGCAAATGTCAAACGCCAAATTGAAAAAAACAAACAACAATAATTTAATTGAAATGTCAAATTAGTCTCTGTGTTAAAAAACGAACTATAAGTACTATACATTTGTATAATAATCTCACACAATCATAGCTTATTAATAAAGCCATATTTCAATGTAAATAATAAGTTAGTGACAGTGTAACGATTGCACTAAAGAATGTCGCTTCTAGTTACATGTAAACATTATACGTACAGGCTGTTCTGTTAATAATTGTTCGGGAAAATAGTTCAAGTCTTGGTATATATAAGTGAAGGGAGAAAAAAAAAACAACGGTTTGCACTCCGGGAGTGCCGGCAGAAGTGAAAACTTGAACATTGTTGTGCATTTTTGAATATTTTGGAATGGTTAGGGAATAATTTCGCATGAATTGCTTTATTTATTAGTATAACAGTACAGTAGTATATATATTTATTTTCAAAATATAGTGTAACAAAACAAAACAATTTATTTAAACACTTTTCATGAAGTATGTTTTGATTGCTTTTTTTAGCCATCATTATGGGCAAAAAACCAGCAACGGATCACGGTCACGTCCTGACGCGAGTTTAATTTTTTTTACCCATCCCGAAAAAAGTGCACAGAAATTTTCACTTCAAAAATAACATAACCTGCAAATTGGTGCAAAATATTTCTTATCGGTTAATAGAAAAAAATAATTGTGAAAAATAATAAGATTTGTTCTAAAAGTTAAATAATTCAGTCAAATACATATGCTATATTTTTAAACCTTGCATCTTGAATTTTGTATTTATTTTTGATATTCTTCCCCATATTCCATTCTGAGTTATACATAAAATCTAGATAACTTTTAAACTGCAAGGTAAAGGACGACAATGAATTATTAATTCTTACATTATTTTCACTTTTACCTCTGGTCAGCTTTTCAAAAAGCAGCAGGGACCTAGTAACAGCCATATTAGGCAGTGGGTCGATTCACACAATTTTCGAATGTTTGCTTGCTGAGGCAAATGGGTCGTTGCGGTGCGCGTAGTGTACACGATAGACGAGCAATCTGCCACTGTGCTACATATCCTGTATTGGTGAAACTGAACTTGTAATTACTACTCTTAAGGGTTGGCTAATTAACTGTTCAGAAATGCCGAACAGAGTAACGATTTTTTTCTATGAAACCACTGAGATTGAGTATGTAGGTACCTATCCCAACTTTTGATTTCAATTCCCTGGTGTGCCTCACATACATGTTAACTATTTCTTACCTTTTGGCTCATTACATTAGGTAAGCAATTACCTACCCGTAGGTACACTATAGAAATAATCATGTTTTATGCACATAATTTGTATTAGCATTCATCTAATCGGCTTAACGTATATTCCTGTCACATGTAACGGCATAGTGCAAATGTAACCAAAAGAAAACATAATAAAAACAACAACTTGAGACGAGTAATAATTTTCTTTTGTTTCAGGTGCAACCATGAAACCAAGTAAAAAAGAACGTTCAAAGTTTTCCTACTGAGGGCTATCGAACGTTTTATTTCTACCATGAAAAAGTTAAAGAAGGAAGAATACTCCAGCGGTGAAATGTAAACAAATTCCAATGCCGGGTCTGAAAGAGAACGTGTCATAGACAATGCACAGCCTCCTTGGAGCGGCTGTAGTGTCGGCATTACTGCAGATACTGCTCTCCTACACCGGTAAATATGAATAGTATAACATTTCAGATAAATATCTTGAATAACAAAATTCTGTACCTACTAGCAAAATATAAATTCTATACTTTGATGCGGTCTAACACAGTCTAGGTCATACAGAGATTTTAAATGGGTATTCTATTCTGGTAGATCATTACTTGTTAAATGTTTTCGTCATTATAACAAGTACCACCAAAAAAGAAAATAAGCTTCAGGTCAACAAAAACAAAGTGCAGGTTCGTAATTAGTGTTTTTATCGTAGCCTCGTCTCCTCCCCTTGCGGTTAAGCACCAAGTAAAATATTTTACCATAAAATAAAAGAAAACAGACTTTATGTGTCTGAAAATAAAATACCTTTCCGTACTTTCGGCTTTATGGATGTTACAGGAGAGCTACACTTAACATTATTGTATGGTAATCTCGTTTCAAATTGAAACTCTAACTTTAGAACAAACTTGGGGATTACTTCTCTAGTGCGAGGGTATCGCTATTGTGAGTTCTCAACAAATCCTGACTAATGTGTAAAAGTGAGCTGTGTGAGAATTATAATTGACGTTATATATTATCTTTTGTTAGTTGATAGTGTCTACTAAAAACAAAATATGACGTCTACTCGACGTGTAGTCGAAATATTTATTTTATTTTATTTTATTCTATTCGGGAAACTTACAGCTAAATCATACCACGAAAAAAAAAACAGTTTTTCCCTACATTTATGTTCGCATATCTCGTCAATTTAAAAAAAAAATTCGTCGGTAGTTATTCGTCAGTTATTAAAAAAAAAAACAGCTGTTTCATAGAAAAGGCAGGCATTCAACGCAGGGGAGTTCAGAATCATCTACTGAATCCATAAAAGGAATCTAACGATACCTCTTATGTCAAAGTCCATCAAGCCGTTTAGGCTACAGAGCGTGCCAAAGAAATAGTCATACATACATACATAGTCTCGAAAATCATTACCCTCCTTCTGGGGCAGTCGGGTAATCAATAGTACACGAACGACTAATACAATCTAAAAATCATGTAGACGAAAACAATTACTTTTCCGTAAAAAAGAAGCTTTTCAATAACAAATTAATGCTTAAGCCGAGAAACACTGGAAATTAATACATCCAAATCATGTTCAAAAGACAGTTTATTAAAATTTCTGCTCGCACGGATTAGAAACGATAATGTTATTCTTTTCGCGGGGTGAGCATTAGCCGGCGCCGGCGGCGGTCGTAGCCGTCGCGGAGACACCGGACCGGCCCGGAAGCAGCTGTGTCGTTCGCGTGCTGTTTGCCAATTTATCACTAAGCTGATTATATATAGGATCGTCCTTGTGACGTGCTTTATGACCTTGTTTACTCTCCTCCCATTGTATCGCACTCCCTTATTTACACACCTTTTAAGCCAAGACAAAAATTGGCGGAGAATTTCTCGTGTCAACATCCGTTGTCACCTTTTGTTCTAACACATGTGTGTTTTTGTTATTACTGTTTACGTTTTCTTGGCGATGTTGTTATCTGGAATATTTTCTGAAATTGTATCGTTACTGTCAAGCTCATATTTTAGGGCAAAGTAACCACGAACCTACTTAAACATTCAAAGACTTAATCCTGCACCATTTTCTACCAAAGGATCGCTTAAAAAATGTAAAAATAATTTCATAATAAAACTTTTAAACAAATAAGAATATGCGGAAGCTAATCCTATAGTCTTGAATACAATTAATTTCGAAGTTAATAACACTTCAGCAGCTATCCGACAGTGCCAAACTTTGGCTCTCATACTCAAACAGTCGTAAAGTCCTAAACTTAACGAGAAGTGCTAGAAACTTCAGATGTATCTCCTAAACACATGATATGCGGACATGGATCATAACGTCATAAAGTCCGGAAATAGGTATTATGTATTGTAGAACTGTTTCAAATGGATACGTTACAATGAACGGTCAGCACCCTTCACATTGCCACACGGAACGATTAGTAATTACCTGATTCTAATAGGAAGGCACTGCAGCCCGACTTTGGTACAATAATAATATTTATAATAAGGTTCATTAAAATGACCTCCACTAGTGACGATCCTCTAATGAACGATTGACCTTGTTATAGACAAGACATTTTCGGGGTCGTCATAGACCCCAAAAGATATTTTCAAATTATATTAGCCGTCATGTAAGTGCTTCTTCTATCTTACAAAAAACATTTTTTGTCCGTCTTATTTCTTACACAAAGATACAAATATAAAATCGTTTTAAAAATAAAATGCATAAAAATAAACAAGAGTACAAAAGGCGCGCCACAAATTGTGTTTTCAGTGCTAGGTCTGAGCGCAGGTGGCACAGCCCGCCTTAAGCTTCGGCGGACCGCAGCCAAATCCGCATGTGACTTTAATTTAACTTTGCTTCACTGAATATTGTCCTTACATTGAAATTTGAATTATGAGTTCGAGCTAACGTGACGCTTAATGCAACTCTAACTAAGTTTGTGCTTAATCTCGAACAAGTTGGATGAATAAATGTATGTGGATTAAAGTTATTGTGGAATCCGCAGAGGAATTGTGATTGATGCAACTATGATAGATATACCTGTACATACGTAATATTTTAATTGGAATTTTCATAGGTTATTGACTTTCAATAGCGCAGAATTGTTGGACTTATATACGATAAATTAATATTCAAAGTGACATAAAACTTAAATTCGTAAACTAAACTAACACATACTATAAACTAACTAGCATAAACTATATTTAAGGCATGTATATGTATAATTAAACTACAAATAATTGCCATATTGATTTCCTCAAAATATTAAGGGACACTCTTTTTTTTTTTACCTACAACGGGGATGCTCTTGGCCTGCATCTCACCTGATGGTAAGTGATGATCAGACCGAAGGTGGAAGCGAGCTTCACCCGGAATCCTCAACCACAGAGGAACTGGATATCTTATCATTAACTGCCGAAACACAACGATGCTGTTAACATTGTTGTTATGGCGAAACAACACAAATCTTTTCTCTTTATAATATTAGTGTACCTATTTTAATGATCCTCAAATAATTCCCATTGTTGTGTCCTAAAAATACTAAATAGTTTGGAAAATCCAAAAGTGCACGCCTCATACATAACACTCATTCATAAACGAAAAAGAATTTCAAAACATAGTTTCTAACAAAAATTAACAATTTATAACTTTTCATGAAGTCGTAATGTCAAAGACTGACAAAGATATTTACTTGGCGGTTGCTAGGCAACATCAAGACCAAGGTTGAAAATATTTAGATAAAGATATTATATTTTAGTTAGTATTTTATTAATTATAATTAAACTACTTTGAATAAAAGAGCCATTTTCAATAGGGTTCCTTCTACGGCTGAAACAAATGTATAAAAAAAAAATTGACTCAATTAATTGATTTTATCGCAAGCTACAATGTTTTCAGGGTTCATAAATTGACGGACAAGAATTTTTTTTCAACTATTTTGATGCTTTTTCCATTTCTGCTGCATTAAATCAATTGTTAAAAAGTACAGTATTAATCTCCATTTAATCATCTATACAATGGTATATAAATTAAGTAGGTTCTGTGTACTAGCAGGAGTGTAACAATAAAAACAATTACAGAAATGGGGCAAAAAAAATTTTTCGATCGTAGAGCACACTCTAATGCTTCGCATTAAGAGTCGTGCAATAGCCACGACCAACTTGGATTCGCCGGCTACTAAGTTTTTAGAGGACCAATTCAATATTTCCAGTACCGATTTAAACAGTTGTAGCCTAAAGAACCCAAAGATACTGGAAAAAATACAAAATATCATAAACTAAAACTGTATGAAATGTTCAAACGTAAGGAATTAGCATAGGTAGAGACGTTATACCGCATACAGCGCAGCCACGATACCGCTTGAATACGTAACATGGTTCATACCGCGAATTCTGTTGCAAACGCGACGCACCATAAGTCATTATACCTGTATTATCTGGTGGCACTCGAAATACAGATTCTCATTCCAATTAACACTTTCGACTCCACCAACTTTTCATAGAACTCATACGCATGCTACCATACATATTGGAAGTGAACCCTCCGGGAGGGTTGCCGGCAGGTTTGCGCTAAAGTTAATCATCGCGGACGGTCAACAGCATTAGGTTTTAAACCATGTTATAAAACACTGTAAAACGAAGTAAAATAGGGTTTTCAGGGGGTCTGGTTGCTATAGGTAGTTCCCAACGTTTTTTTTTTGTGAATATTTGTAACCGTGAACCAAAAATTTAAGAAAATAAAAATGACTTAAAAACTTAAAACCAACGCATGTCATATACTAATAAATCTTGTTAAAATATATATCAAATTTTATTTTTACGGTTAATAATGCTATAAAAAAATAAAATTCGCTAAGAAAAATCTACATTTAAAATGAGCTCTCCGCGAGTGTTCCGGCATCCCATAAGCGACTAGGTGAACCCTCCAGGCGGGCTCCCGGCACTCCACGTGCTATGTCAATCAGGGTCCTTATATTTACGGAACATAGATGTTCCATAGACTGCACAGTGCACTAAGAAAATTATGACAGTCAGTAGGTAGGTAATAAACTAGTTTTTATTGAAACAACTTGGGTTGAACAGAAATTAAATTAAGATATTAAACTTGAGACACCTACGTATTTCAAGTTTGATGTACAGATCCGCGTGGACAGAAGTTTTGTCGCAGCCATCCTGATTTTGCGATAACTCAAGAGTTCCTTCGGATTATAAAGAAGAAGTGACAAACCACTTTCCATAGATTCAAAAAAGCGGCCAAGGGTTCAGTACCACCGAACAATATTTAACGCTACATATTTTTTTAAATACTGTAGTAATAAATACTCGTAACTTTAATTTCGAAAGTCTAAGTCGAAGTTTTGGTGGTTTTTTTATACATGTATTATATCATGGGTCGGATTTTCAAGGCTACCACATTTTCTAGGAAAGACTAACATTCCATTCAACCAACTAGGTATATCGCGGTCCATCCACGTGAACCAGTCTGCGCGTCTGGCTGCCGTCAGCTAGTCCCAGGAAAAACGAGATGTGGAGGCTATTGCTAGACGTGGACCGAACGGTTAAATATCAACTGAATAATGATTAATCATACAAATTAATGAACTAACCCTCAGTTTCTGAACGCATATTTGAATTAATTTGGTGTCAAGCTATTTGATTAACTACCGGCATTGCGGCCAGACAATCACAACAGCTATCGTACAATTTGACAGTAGATTTTCGGGTTCAAGATGGCCAAATGAACGATAACTAGATTCTAGAATAAAATATTTTTATTACTGTTGACATTGATTTTTATTTGATTAAATAAATAAAGTTATTATTATTTAGTAAATTTTTAAGATCAATTTTAAAGCACTTACGCTTTATTACGTCTTGACAAACACACTCAAAAATTTATTTGCTTCCAACATTCTTCTCGTATAGAAAGATTATTTTATGAAGGAAACCTCAAATAGTACATTATGATACGAGTGTGCTGTATTGGTCATTACCCATGAGGCGGTATTATTCGCGCGAGCCAAAGGCGAGCGCGATAATTTAGCCGAGTGGGTAATGAATAATGCGCACGCGTTTCATACGACGTTTTTCAACACATTTGCGAGGAAAGAAACCGTCTTGTTGTAAGAACTTATGCTACAATAACGTAACTTTAGAGAAATGATACATTTAGATTTATAAAGTTCAACTGACCTTTGTTGCCAGGTACTGACTATCCACTTCCTGTAAAAACGTTTCTACGTCGGTTCGTATTTTTCTTAATATGTAACCTGCAGTAACCACACAACATATACGATAACAAATATTTATGAAAAATGGCGCGCTGGAGTTTTTTTCGGGTAACGATGCGCGCGCAAGGCACTGACAAAACCGCTGAACAGCCTACCATCACGTTCGGTTGGAGGTGGAAACAAAATTTGAAACTTGAAAAAATTAGATTTCGCTGCTAATTATTACTAATTATTCTCTATCGAGAGAGAGTGACAGAGAAAGTGCGAATTTGGTCAAATGGAAAATACAGTATGGCGATTGTGAAAATTTTCTCATTTTTTGTCATGGGTGGCGTTTTCGTAATTTTCGATCATGCTAAAACCGATAGTGAGGTCAAAATGTTAATCCAAGATGGCGGCTGTGAAAATTTTCGTCATTGGTCTCGTTTTCGTAGTTTTTGATGGTTCTAAAGCTGATAGTGAGGTCAAAATCAAAATCTAAGATGGCGGCTGTAAAAATTTCTCATTTCGCATTTTTCTCACCCATGACGAAAAATGAGAAAAAAATTTGCAGCCGCCATCTTGGATTTACATTTGACCCCACTATCGGCTTTAGAACCATCGAAAACTACGAAAACGACACCCATGACGAGAAATGAAAAAAAAAATTACAGCCGCCATCTTAGATTTACATTTTGACATCACTATCGGCTTTAGAACCATCGAAACCTACGAAAACGACACCCATGACGAAATATGAGAAAATTTTCACAGCCGCCATCTTTGATTTACATTTTGACATCACTATCGGCTTTAGAACCATCGAAAACTACGAAAACGACACCCATGACGAAAATGAGAAAAATTTTGCAGCCGCCATCTTGGATTTCCATTTTGACCTCACTATCAGCCTTAGAACCATTGAAAGCTACGAAAACGATACCCATGACGAAAAATGAGAAAAATTTCGGAGCCGCCATCTTGGATTTCCATTTTGACCTCACTATCGGCTTTAGAACCATCGAAACCTACGAAAACGACACCCATGACGAAAATTGAGAAAAATTTCGGAGCCGCCATCTTGGATTTCCATTTTGACCTCACTATCGGCTTTAGAACCATCGACAACACGAAAACGATACCCATGACGAAAAATGAGAAAATTTTCGCAGCCGCCATCTTAGATTTCCATTTTGACGAAATTCACACTTTCTCTTTCTCTCTCTATCGAATTAGAAAAAGACAGACGCAAGAATGAAGCCGCGTTAAAGAACTTCGTCCCAAAAACCTGTTTTCTTCGTCACACTATATTAAGTCGCAATAAGAAAGACATGTCGTGCCTTGATAGTACTTACTAATTCCATACTGCCAGACTTTCTTTAACGCGGCTTCATTCTTGCGTCTGTCTTTTTCTAATTCGATAGAGAGAGAAAGAGAAAGTGTGAATTTCGTCAAAATGGAAATCTAAGGCTGCGAAAATTTTCTCATTTTTCGTCATGGGTGTCGTTTTCGTAGGTTTCGATGGTTCTAAAGCCGATAATGAGGTCAAAATGGAAATCCAAGATGGCGGCTCCGAAAGGCAAACGGCAGGCTTGTATGGGAATTTTGTACCGCTAATAAAATTTCGTGTTTTGGGATATTTATTGTTTTAATTGGTAGTTAATATGATAGACAAACCCTTTTTAAATTTTTAGAACTTGGGAGGTAAAAGTTATAACCAGTTTTATTTGTTAAGGTTATGTACTAGTGTACCAATTTAGATTGTTACTTATAGGTACTTAAACATTGTTTTGGTGATAAAGTAAATGTTCTAGATTGCTTGTCGCAATTTTTGTAGTGTTTTACTTACCATTAAGTAGGTAGGTCGTAGGATGAGGATCGTAAATATCCATATGAACAATAAAAATATTGATGACGAAAATCATTCCTATCATTAAATCGTTAACTATAATGATTTTATGCATTCATAGGTATAAAAGTGTTTAATTATATTTCATGTTTATTTCTATTTCTAAATAATTAATTATCATTTCAATATTTGTGTTATTTTACATTATGGCACCTTCTAAAAACATAACTGCGTTTAGTTTACGATTTTATTACGTTTATTTATTAACATATTGATTTTGACCTCACTATCAGCTTTAGAACCATCGAAAACTACGAAAACGAGACCAATGACGAAAATTTTCACAGCCGCCATCTTGGATTAACATTTTGACCTCACTATCGGTTTTAGCATGATCGAAAATTACGAAAACGCCACCCATGACGAAAAATGAGTAAATTTTCACAATCGCCATACTGTATTTTCCATTTGACCAAATTCGCACTTTCTCTCTCACTCTCTCTCGATAGAGAATAATTAGTAATAATTAGCAGCGAAATCTAATTTTTTCAAGTTTCAAATTTTGTCTCCACCTCCGACCGAACGTGATGGTAGGCTGTTCAGCGGTTTTGTCAGTGCCTTGCGCGCGCATCGCTACCCGAAAAAAAATCCAGCGCGCCATTTTTCATAAATATTTGTTATCGTATATGTTGTGTGGTTACTGCAGCAGGTTACATATTAAGAAAAATACGAACCGACGCGTCGGTTCGTATTTTGTTTCTACGTCGCGACGTAGAAACGTTTTTACAGGAATTGGATAGTCAGTACCTGGCAACAAAGGTCAGTTGAACTTTATAAATCTAAATGTATCATTTCTCTAAAGTTACGTTATTGTAGCATAAGTTCTTACAACAAGACGGTTTCTTTCCTCGCAAATGTGTTGAAAAACGTCGTATGAAACGCGTGCGCAATGACCAATACAGCACACTCGTATCATAATGTACTATAAATTGACATAATTATGTATACTACCGAATAGCTTATCTCAATCTTATTGAAAGTCGCAACAGAAATGCGAAACGCTTAGAAAGCGATTGTTACTTATCTAGGTCCTCAGGTGTAGGTCATAGATCTATGGTAGATAAATAAATATAAATTAAATAATTCAAATTGACGATCGAGAATTCGTGTTTTCGATTCCCGCCCATTATATTTACGTGAACCCATTTCATACAGTAAATAAAATACAACGTTTTTTTAACCTACTAGTAAAAAAATCCTTACCCGTAAATAAACGAGAGCGGTATTATTTAAAGTTCAACAGATCACATCGCAATTTCACACCCGATCCGCAGAGCGATTAATTGAGTAACGGATTGGACCTGCCCCGACGTCCCGGCAATGGACTTGGCAGCGCGATGTGCGAGGACCTTAAAGGCTGACGCAAATTTGGACGGGCCACAGCGCGTTGCAAAAACTTCCGCAATAGTTCGCTTTTTAATCTCAGATAGTAAGGTAAACGCAGCTATTACCGACCCTTTTAAGATTATTTTAAAATCGATGATAATTATTATTAATAATATTTATTTATAGTAATTTCTTTATTTACACTTCAAACTCACATACATCTGTGTAGCCCTGGCTCTTGTACTAGGAGTGGTGATTGCTATCACACCCAGGTTTTGGTTTTATAAGAAACTCTTGCTTGTTTAGTTTTTTTTTTTTTTTTTAGCCTATATCGTGTCCCATTGCTGGGCAAAGGCCTCCCCTTTCTCCTTCTAAATCTCTCTGTTTTGTGCGATTTCAGGCCATGTTGGCC
The DNA here is from genome assembly GCA_948150665.1 of Conistra vaccinii. Lineage (NCBI taxonomy): Eukaryota > Metazoa > Arthropoda > Insecta > Lepidoptera > Noctuidae > Conistra > Conistra vaccinii. The sequence goes on along the minus strand of OX411324.1, from coordinate 12,994,931 downwards.
CCGCAAAAATGATAAGATCGTCACACCACCTTCGCCGCGGTCTACCTCGACGGCGATGTCCTCCTTCAGGCGTCCAGTGAGTGACGATCCTTGCCCATCTCTCCGGGTGCATTCGTGCGCCGGCGCCGTGGTACGACATTATATTTATTACCTTATTAAATTCCCAAAAATAGAATATTTTCTTAAAATTCAATTATAATTAAGTGAACAAGTCGATTGTTTGTATTACCGACCCATCGGAACGGCTATGAATATTAATGATTTTTATGAAGCTATTACCGAGTGTAAGAAACGAGGAGGATGTATAGATTAGTATTTTGTTTAAATAAGAAAAAGCAAATGTGGTTTCGGGAAGGAAATTAGCATGGATTTAAAAAGGCTTGTAGGCTTGCATCAAGTCCTCCACGTTGATAACACTCGTCATAGGAACAAACAGCCACTTAGCCAGTCTGGTGCTGTTTGACGAAGACATTGATAATACGCGATGTATGTACAGACGCCACGCACATCAACCTACTCCAATCTGTCAAATTTTCCCAATCAACATTGAACCTTATTCTTTAGCGATACAGTCGAACTCTATTAAAGAAATTGGACAGATTGTAGTAACTTGAGGTGCTGGCGTCTGTACAAATATGAAATGATGATATTTATCTAATTTTTCTAACTATATCAGAGATTGTAAATAGTTGATTTAGCTAATAATATAAATGAATGCACGCACACATTGTGATACAAAGAAAGGTAAGTAATTCAATAATGTCCTTTACAATAACAATTAATGAATAATTTTATAATACACGGTAAACCTAAAACGGTTAAACAAGTAAACTAGACAAAATAGTATAGGTCGCTAATGGTGTGTAACAATGGCTGATTGATGGCTCATGTCCTATTAAAATAATTGTTTTATTGTCACATATCGACGGAAATGAGTTAAGACTAAATATAGTGTGCAGGGGATTTCCAACCCATGGATCGGCAATAGCTGCCACTATTAATATCATTGAAGTAATTATTACTTAGCCACGAGCTCCTCAATTGCAGGTTTCGTATATTTCTGTAAAAAGTCTTCAAAAAAAAATTTATGTGCTTGCCTGTAGGAACAAGGACTTGTACCAATCGGCCGGTTTTCGAAATGGCCGAAAGGCTCTGGAGTGGCGACCGCGTACCGGAAGACGTAGCGTTGGAAGACCACGAACAAGTTGGACTGATGACCTTGTTGCGAAGGGTGCATGAATCATCTGGATGCGGGAAGCATATAACTATTCGAAGTGGCGATACTTGGGGTAGGCTTATGTCCAGCAGTAGACGTTTTTCGGCTGAAATGATGATAAAGTAGAATATCAGTACCTATCCATTATTTTATTAACAAAAGATTAATTTATCCGTAGTGTAGAGGATCATAGCAGGCATTCTGTAGTTTCTACATACCCCTATGGGAAGAATCGGCGTGAAACTCGGCGTGAGTTTATGATTATATGAATTATACGAGTAGTACTTACCTGATATACCTGACATTTGAGTTACATAGTGAAACTTATGTGGTAGCTACCGCTCCCAACCAGATTGTTAACGTTCTCAGAAAAATCTAATTCTAAAGAAAATATTATGATAGGAGGAGAAATTATGAATAAAACCGTGTTATGATAAAAACATGGGGAATAGATAAACCAACCTACGCATTCTCATTCCTTCATTACAAAGATGAATGAAAATATATACATTGTTATGACATCATCAGTCCACCCGTACTGATGCATTATTCCTTTACTGAAACAAAAACATTTATTTTGAATAGACCACCAAAAAAAAGAGGTGTGAACTGTCTGCTTTGCTAAAAGTATTTTTACTTTTACACTTGCTATGTGTGTTCCAATGTAAAGACCGGGACTTAGCCTAATTAAATATTAACATAAGTAACCCCCACGCCACAGAGCACAAAGATTTCGAGTGTAGGGCTTCACAAAAGAAAATCATTTTTGAACCACTGCAACGATAATATTATGTATCATGTTGGTATGGTATATTATCCGGTATGTAAAAAGCACTCATCGCACGATTAAGATTATTCGTGCGAACGAAGCTTTTGTTATGCGGGCGTCGGCACTAGTATGCGATACGACGCGATCGCAGTCTTGCACATCCACGCAAAGAACATTCAATGCACCGTGAAATTGCCTATTTTCCACGTGATTTTATTTATTTATTTCATACACCGATGACATTTCCATTCGTTCTGTTACGGCTCAATGCATCGGAAAATTGATCCGGAAGTCTCGATGCATCCGAATTATCCGTGTTTGTTCCCAGCCGTACTCCAGCAGCCCAGAGCGCACTCCTTAATTTTAATTCTCGAACATTCTCGAACTTACGCTATGCATTTAAAATGTATGAATAGTACAATGTGTCTGCAAGTAGCGCATCCTGTTTAAATTTGTTAAGCCTGCAGTGCATTGAACGGTACCACGTAGACAGTAGAGTCCCGTTTGGAATGCAAACGTAGACACATATATATCATTTGCCTCACTCGAAACGGAAACTGATTCATTTCCGATGCATGGTTGAAGCTCTTTGTGGAGTTCGTAGGCTGCGAATTGCTCACGTTTTCAACATTTGATTGCGACATCAATACCTTTGAAATGTTGTTGATTGTAAATGACTGTGCTTACGGTAAAGAGGAAACTATAACGTGTCATAAAATAATGATAAATCTTGTTGTAAGGTAAACAAGGATAAACATGCAATAGTAAGTAGCTAAGTATTTCCCGCGGGGTTACGTAGGAAGGTGTGCCGACTTCTAGACTCTGTCGAGCCTTAAAACTAAGCAGACGCTGACTGGCATCTCCCGCGCGAGCACTTTCCTACTTCACGTAGCAATCGCGTCTGCAAAATGCAACAATGCATAAGAATTCAATCTCACATTTGTTTCGATATACTTACTCGTGTACCGTCGACAATATTTATCATTCTGTTTTCACACGATACGTTTGAATGGTGCAAAATTAAATGTTTAGGTAATTTAAAGTTAACTTTTGAATACAATTAGCTACTCTTTTGTTTACCTTTATCTTTAAAATCTGATATACTGTCACCTCGAAAGTTTTACCAACTTTTCATCTGGTAAAATTATAAGTTAAACTTATATTACTCCCAAGAGGTAAGGTCTGATGTAATTATTTCAAAGTTGAGTAATTCATAGATTGAGCAGGAAGAGCGCATAGCCTCAGGTGTTGTTTTCGACACTAAAGTTGCTCTAAGCCGCACTGAGCTGTACTTAGTGTCCATGCAGGCTTGCGAGCTCACTTAATATTATCTCTGTTACCAAAGTTACAAAGCAATCATTATAGTTTGCTGAATATAACGAACCTTGTCGTTTGAACAGAACTAAATAACTAATCTTGTACGATTCTAAACGCTTTGAGCTTACTATCGTAAGTAGCAATGAAATCATAAAAACTCATGCTATTTCCCATTTCTATATCCGCAAAGGCAAAATATCGTATGCAATATATTATTTCAAATAAACGGGGGCGTACTTCGTGAGGCTGAAGTTTGTTGAGTAGCATTAAAAGATTAAAAGTCGACAGTTCGCTCAAGCTGTATCGAATCGAAACTGGAAACGATCTCTCGACTCGACTGTAACATATATTTGCGATGCAGGCGGCGCGTCCGTGGCGAACTTCGCCTGGCGAATGCAAAAATTTAAATTAAAAACATAAATCAGCCGTGTATCGAGCAACTTTCGAGATTGGTGTATATTTCGAATGCACGTTTCACTACACGTATTATGATATTTTAACTGTGTTGATTTTTAATTAAATTGAGCGTTCAATAAATATGAAGTTGATAATTATAACAGCTTCGTGACAAAGGCAGCAGAAGAGAGCATACTTAAGTGAGGGAAATTTACGTACCAGGAAAAGATTCTCTCGCAAATAATTACGGCATAAGAATCTCCAATGAGTATTTTTGAATTAATTGCTTTGAAATTATTATGAGTATCATAATCTCATAATCTTAATTAAGAGAACTTTAGCCAGCTCAAATTAGAAATTTTAATCTTTTGTAAATCCTTCTCCCGTTGGCCGGTGGTGTTTATGAAGTCGGATTTTTTAGGGTTTGGTGTTAAAAGTATTTTTATTAAAATAAATGTTATGTTTTTATATATTATTCAAACTGACGGCACCTACTGAGCGAACTAGTTTAAACTACCCAATTAGTGGATTAGTAGTAGAATATGCATTTCAAGAATACTTAGGTATCTCTGGCTTTACGAATGAATTTTGTTCATATTATAATTAATTATTGGTATCACTCTATTTCATTATTCAACATAAAAAAAGACGTGTGGCACTCGGGGACCGCCGCGGCAAAGCTATTGCATAGCATTTTTTATCAACTTATGCAATTGTAAAATATTAACCCAAGAAATAGCAATGATGACATTGACAGGAACTGTTATTCACATTTATAGTTTTTAAAACTTGACACAACGTAATGGGAACATCAAGCTAATAAAAAGGTTTTAATTTAACTATTAATAGTCAAGGATCATTCGTCTAAGTAAATTTGAACTTTATTGTCAAACAGTTAAACATAATTTTCAATACAACACTCTCGTATCATTCGTCTAAGTAAATTTAAACTTTGTTGTCAAATAGTTAAACATAATTTTCAATACAACACTCTCGTATCATTCGTCTAAGTAAATTTGAACTTTGTTGTCAAGCAGTTAAACATAATTTTCAATACAAAACACTCTCCTTAGGTACTCGTATTTTCGTTACGGAATTTCTGGATTAGGTCTCCACGCTCAAGGCCCGCGATAGAAGCTATGCAATAGCTTAAAATATGATAGTAAAGGACTAATGAACCACTGTTCATTAGCCCTTTACTATCATATTATTATTTATTTTACTTTTCAATAAAAGTAAAATAAAACCGGCCAAGTGCGTGTCGCACCACGCACAACACACTATTGGATTCTGTAGTTGGGATGAATTATATCCCAAGAACAAACTTAGCATTCTAGTTGAAAAACATGAGCCCCCATACATTCCAACTGCAAATGTAAGTTTGTATGCAGAATATTGAGTGATTTACGATGTTATTTTCAGACCATAGACTTCTTATAGGTTTTCCTGTAATCTATTTAAAGCATAGAACTATTCTCAGTATTTTTTTTAAATTTTTGGCTCAGTAGTTTCGGAGGTATAGGACCCCAATTGTCAATTTTCAACAATTTTCTTAAATTCCTTCAATAATAAAATTTAAAAAAATGTAATTGAGATCCTAGCAATAAACCCTTTCATTTTATACGAGTATGTCACACGGTGGGTACCTACAATTCGTAAAACTTTTTTTTTTAACTTTCTCATTTGCTCCGACAAGTGACCGCAATATTCAAAATCACATTAATTTACGTTACACGTCCGTGTTGAGGTCACAGAAATACATATTATGTGTATCAAATTTCAGCTTAATCGGTTCATTAGATTCGGAGCAAATTGGGTGTGACAGACGGACAGACAGACACACGTGATCCTATAAGCGTTCCGTTTTTTCCTTTTGAGGTACGGAACCCTAAAAAGTAAATTGTGATTTACACCTGGAACAGTTAAATGTTCTAAAAAGCAACTGACAAAAAATACAATCGTATTGAAACAAGTGACAGACAAAGTTCACGGTGCAAGCACCTCGCAGACAGTACAAAGGTACTTAAAAACAAACAATAGCAGCGGGTGTCAAACATCGTACCACGTCAAGGAAAAACCGTTTTGTTTCAAAAGAATAACGGTTTTCCGCTCCATTGGCTCACTCATTTCATTTCCATTGATTCGCTTGAGGAAAATAGGAAGAAAGATAAATAAAAATTGAATGTTTCACTAAACAATGATTTAGCAGATTTCTTTGTAAAATTGTGAAGAGGTTCTTCAACTATATAATATCCAACTTATTTTATTTAACCTAATCACTTACCCAAATAAACGTTTAACTGTTATAGTAACCAATAAATTGTATTTTGAGAGAATGATTTTCATTTAAACTCTAAAGTTACAATTCGTATTAATTACATTTTAAGACTTAAAGGAGGTGGTATTTGTTATTCTGACGTTTAGACGTACTTTTCAAGTATAATTTGATTGATAAAGGTCTTGGTATTTAAACCTATTTAGAATCAGAATTACAAACCTAAAGGTAAAAGGAGCGACTGTAGAAAATCTTGAAATCGATTACTATTAAACTGCAGCCAGGCAATATCGAGACCAATACTTTCCTACCTTGCTCAGTTTCAAATCCCCCACGTATGTAAGATAAATCATTCTTACATTTACTTCCCGAGGTCGACAAACTGGGAATAAAATCACTCAAGTTATAACAAGGAGTAGTGTTCATTTTGTGAATAGTGCAGACTTAATTAGAGTCGGTGTGATTGCAGCCGTAGACGGCGTCAGCTGGGAGGAATGGTGGACCTACGACGGGATTTCAGGTGAGCGCCATTTATTGTTCATGTCATTGTTAAATTTTATCGCGTTATTTAATATTTATGAATCGTTTGCGAGCACTATTTGTATGCGGGTCTAGAAATGAATAAAACGCTTGTGCATTTTTAGTGTTAGTAGCAGTAGTGTTTTGTTTTTGTGAAAGAAGACATGCTTGGCTTTTGTTTTGTGTTTGTCTTTTGTTTTATTAAAATGTCTCTTACTTTCTTCTGTATCGAGCATTTAAACATAAACCCAGATCTGGAACTACTATCTGTACCTAGGCCATTTGAATAATTGTTCCATACGGCAATCGAACTCACGATCGATATTTCAGATATGAGAATCTTGGTTTCTACGCTAACCGAGCTGGTTGTTGGCGGTCTTATAAATCTATCTTGAGCTTTTGTCCGTTACTTGATTTTTAATATATACGTACCAATCGTTAAAACAAATTATTTTTAATCCTTGCTGAAATTTTATATCACATAAATGTGTAAACAACTACAAAAAAATATTGGTCGTTAAGTACAAAAAATTATATTGAAGAATGCACACGTCTATTATTATAATATGCATTTATTAAAATTATCGATCAACTGTTCGTAATTAAACATACGTGCTCCCAATTGTATAATTTATCTTATTTCATGATCATTTTGCATTTTAAATAAAAGGTCATGTATGCTCGTAGGAATATAATTATTGTGAAATGTAATCATTACTGTAACATTATTTTATCGGTGATTGTTGATTATAGAAAGATTTCTAGAATAGACAGCCGGACAAGTCACAGGGATTTCGTTTAGTTATTAGTTTCACTGTTGCTTATCTCGTTGTCCCTAATAAATAATTTTGAATTTGAATTTTGAATTATCTATTATTTTATTTATGAACAGCTCTTTCGGAAAGCGTTATTATCATAGTATTGATTTGCTGTTTACTAAACCATAATACTCCTTACCATCTTAATTCTGACTATACCATTTATTTCACGGAATATTCATTATGAAAGTTACTGAATACGTTCATTAAACTTATTTCAATCGACGAAAAAAGGATGAAGTACACAAGTCGAAACGTATTTTTTTAAATCTCAACAATATCTCAACACTTAAAAATGCAGGAACACAGTACAGAAAATCTCAATTCATTGACCTACCGCAAAACATTTGTCCTGTGTGCCGTATCAATTTCTCTGTGCCGATAACATTTTTGCTGGTTTACGTGACACGCAATTTATACGGGCGATTTATCTTGTATTCATATTACGTCATTCGCAAAATTGTGAGGTGTGTTATCGTGTGTTCGGGAACTGATATTTTCATGATAACTTCCGTGCATTTTATGATCGTCTAAATTTTTTTCCGTGAGTGGTGTCTCGCCGTTTCTGTTATATTCTGGCTTCTGTGCTACCTTTGTTATGGCGGTATTATTTGAATAAGAATGTTTGTTATTTTTTTATGTTATTTTCAGTTGTCGGTGCCAATGGGTTACATAGGTAGTAGGTAACATTAAAAGTAACTACTATAGGTATTTGATTGCGAGTTAATAAATAATCCCGCTATTTTCTTATAGTTAAAGACACAGGATTATACGACGTTTTCTTGTAAAACCTTATATAATTATCCGTAGAAGATAGTAACCGTGTTTATTAGCAAGCACTTTTTAACATAATTAATAATATATTGATTATTTATCAATAAAAAGAAAAAAAAGGAATAGAACGAAAATACGTTTATTTCCGTAAAATAAAACATGAGGCAAAGAAAAAATAAAAACACAAAAATAACAAGTTGGACTAGTAGCGACAGTAGTGGCAATAGTGTTTAAAAACTTCTTATTCTGAGAGTATTCGTGGAAATCTAAATTGAGTCGGTCCAGAATTTGGCTAAGGGTATAACGCCTTTAGTAGCGTCCATCAGTTACTGAACTATTTCGTTTTTTAACGTTTTTTTTTAAACTAGCCAGAAAATTCAGTTCCCATTTTCATTCATCCGCTTCGCTTATAGACGAACTAATCAAGCCACGGTACAGTTTATGCATTAAAAATGTATCGGGATACGTCGGGCCCAGTCCAAAGTTAGCAACTCAAGTTGCGTGCTACCACAACACTCCCAGCCTCATATAATATTCAGTGACATTGGTAATCACCACAAACATTGATTTTTGTAAAAATAATTATATTGATTGAAAGATGATCATTATAATGTAATAATCTGACTGTACGGGCATTCTTTCTTTAGGAGCAACTGATTCAAACACGATACTTCATTATCATCATGCTCCCGCGGTTAACTCGATTCTTTAGGGGCAACATCTCTTCCCCACAGAATAGGTTTATGCACACAAATGCTAAAAACTACCAACGCGCAAGGCATAAAAGTTTATTCCCGATTTAGGAACTTTCCCGTAAAAACAAAGTCTATGCCAATATCCAAATCCTAATAAAATCCAGTTCTAAATCCATAGGATACAGATAAGTTCTAATAAGTAACGACAACCACGTCCTATATCCTATTTTAGTGTCCAGGCGGACACAGATGCACAATAGTCGAGTTTTGTTAATCTTATATCTTTAACCGCCTCTGTGGTCTAGTGGTTAAGCCACCTGTCTCAGACCCAGAGGTCCCGGGTTCGATTCCCAGTGGTAACAAAATTTTCTGCTCGGTTTGGTTGGTGGTAGGGCTTGTTCTAAGTCCGCCTGGCTAGCTACCACCATCTTACCTAAGTCTGTCGCCATAACAACAATGTTAACAGCATTGTTGTGTTTCGGCAGTTTAGAGATAAGATAGCCAGTTCCTCTGTGGTTGTGGATTCCAGGCGAAGCTCGCTTCCACCTTCGGCCTGACCATCACTTACCATCAAGTGACATGCAGGCCAAGAGCTACCCTGTTGAGGGTAAAATATAAAAAAAAATCTTATAATCCAGGGAGAAAAAATTCGACGTTCTTTGCCGAGAGGCACACCTATGTTAGTTTAAAACAGCACAGCGTATAATATAGTACGGTCTCGATCGAACTAGATGACTTGACTTATCAAGTCATCTAGTGAAACTGCTGACTGCTGCTGCTGAGAAAAATGGCATTAGTTTTTTTCTAGTGCTCATATACACGAGCAGCACGCTTCAACGGAAGAGGCAGTAATATACACGAGCAGCACGCTTCAACGGAAGAGGCAGTAATATACACGAGCAGCACGCTTCAACGGAAGAGGCAGTAATATACACGAGCAGCACGCTTCAAAGGAAGAGGCAGTAATATACACGAGCAGCACGCTTCAACGGAAGAGGCAGTAATATACACGAGCAGCACGCTTCAACGGAAGAGGCAGTAATATACACGAGCAGCACGCTTCAACGGAAGAGGCAGTAATATACACGAGCAGCACGCTTCAACGGAAGAGGCAGTAATATACACGAGCAGCACGCTTCAACGGAAGAGGCAGTAATATACACGAGCAGCACGCTTCAACGGAAGAGGCAGTAATAGGCTAGTGGTGTGGCCGTCGAACTGCCAAGTCATAGGTCTCGAGTTCCAACCCAAGGCACGCACCTCTGACTTTTCGGATTCATGTGCGTATTGTACGTATAATTATCACTTGCTTAAAAAACGGTGAAGGAAAACATCGTGAGGAAACCGGCATGCCTGAGAGATATTTCTTGATTTCATGTGAAACCAAGTCAAAGGCCCATGGGCGGCTTTAAAACTCTGACACCAGGTTAGTCACTAACCACACGAAAAGAAGAAGATTGGCAAAGGCAACTGCAACCGTCGACACGTTTACGACTGCCGTCGACCTCCTACGGCTGTCGTCAACATATCTACGGCTGCCGTAGACAACGGGCCGCTCGTGTATTTGAGAACCGTACTCAAAGACACGAGCGGTACGTTTCACTCGTGTGTATGAGCACTAAGATAATGTTCAACAATAGCCCGGAGTCTGAACATTTGCCCTGCTGATGGCAAAGGTTCACACTGGGTGGGTAATTGGAACTTCGCAAGGGGAATATAGGCGACACTAAGGATCGTGTCCAGAATTCCATCGCTACACCAAAGAGACTATTTCTTGCCTTAATTTAATTATTAAATTCCTGAAGAGTTACTGTTAACTTAAATAATAAATACATAATATTAATGTTTCCAAATGCTAGAAATATCTTCTATAAAATAATTTTACCCGTAAATATTGAAATACAAAACGACATTAATAATGCTAATTAAATAAGTATACAAAAGCCAATTACTGGATCATTGCTATCGTCATTATAATTTTACGGTTAAATAGCGAATTTTGAAGTAACACAGTACCTATTTAAAATATATATTATTATAATAACATACTATTGAAACCAGAGGATGGATTTTCTCATGGTTTATAATAACGTGAAATAAGTTTTAACAATAGTTTAAATGATGCGACGATGGTCGAATCGCTTGAGTCGATATGTCTACTACTTACAAAAATATTGATAGCAATCCGCATGGACATCGACGATAGAGTATCTAATATGGACATGATTTAACTACAAAACTAATAGAACTACTGAAATAAAACTGGTTTTGATATTTTACTGCAGTACGAGCTAAATGAATTCATTGTTACCGTTTGAAACTAATGTTACACCGTAAATCTAATATTGAAAGTATAACTAGTAAAACTGCACGTATAGGTAAATAGTGACGGTTTTTAAAGTTAGTGTGTGGCATGATATCAATTATTTATTTATTGTTTTGTGATGAATAACAAAAGAAAACCTACACCATAATAAACATTGCGACTGACCACTATTTCTGGGACTAAAACATAACTGGTGAAACGTGGGTCTTCCTACTGTGGTTACACCTCTGTCTAACCCTTCGCGAACACAAGGCGTGATGTTATAAAAAGCATTTTGAATATAACATATCATCGAGCCCATAATGCCCGGGGTTCAAACTCAAACTCAAAGCATTTATTTCAAATAAAAAATATTAAAAAATACTGAAAGAGAAAGACTAAACTAGTTGCCCATTCCAAAGCGTAGTAGGTTCCTATGGAAAAGAACGGGCAAGAAACTCCACGGACACTCTTATAAATCAAAATATTGTTACATACATATTGTTGTGCATGTTGAAATTATACATGTGAGAACAATGTAGACAGACGTGCACGTTAAAAGCGTTCGTAATAAAAATATAAAAACAATTAAAAAATTATAAATTAATTAAAAATTAATTAAGGGATTATTATTAAGCGGAGGTACACCTCTTCTACATAACTGGCGAAATGTTTAGCCAGTTATGTTTTTAAGTGCCATATGGGGATGAGGCTATTGCCATCAACTGGTCACAAATCCAGACTCCGAGCTGCTACTGAGAAATTCCAGATGGAAAAACCCAATAACCCGACCCGGGAATCTTACCCAAGATCTATTGTTCAGCAGTAGCCTTTGCGACCGCTAAACGAACGAGGCATTCTGAATATGGCCCTAGTAAATACCCAAAAATGTTGTTGAAAGATTGATCTCGTAAATGAGAGTGATAAATTAATATGGGCTCAAAGTAGAACCACCAATAAGTCAATGTAGGAATTGCAGGATAGTCTAGATCAGAAATAATGATCAAATTAGTTTTTCAGATGACACTCATAGTAGGTACATCCTCACAATTTTTTTCCTTAAGGAAAACTAAACACCACGTACTGGGGTATTACTTAGACTGAGAGAAAAATCCTTTTAGGCAAAGTTTATCTGAGACATACCATGCCGCATACAGTGCCAAAAACAATAAAAAAATGCATGCATTAACGGAAAGTTCACTTAACGCGTGGCCATAAAGTGGGCGTGACCGCAACCGCTGCGCCGGCTTACTCATGCAATTTTCAAGGTCATAAATAATAAAACCGTGAATACGATCCAAAGCACTTTGGCTACTTTCACGCCACTCCCCGCCAATATTGAAATACCTTGGGAAAATACATGTATGCGGTTTTTCGGAGCGTTAATCCGTGTAAAATAAGTTTTGTTCGGTTAATAATTCCGGGTATAAACATGAACGGTAAACTGGGTGTTAATTACAATAACTTTATGTAACTATCATTATCAGTTCAATCAGTGTATTTTTGAACATATTGAAAACAAATTCAGTTCATTCAGATGAGGCTGAAAAAGGAATGCATGAAGAGTCCAACCACTGACATTTTTCATAATAAGTATGACTGACATATTAGGAGGTAATTCGAAATATCCGCTTGAAAACTTAAAAATTACATCGGTAATTTCCAAATCTTCGATGCAGTTGCTAACAATATTCTCCGATTTCGCTGAAAACGGCGAACGCAGGTGGACAAGCAGCTTAAAGGCGAAGTAAGGCTCGAGCGGGCTTAGAACGGCACCGGCTCCGACACGGATCCGAACCTGCTGTGGATTATTTAGGAACGTGCTAAAAGCTGTGCTGGCTAGAATGACAAGGGAAAGGAACACTGTGCTTTCACAGCATGTATCAGAAAGATGTGGAACAGCCAATCAAAGTGAACAAAAATATGAAGTTATAGCGCAAACTGAACCTTATGTATAGGCATTACAGTTGTTTTTCCTAAAACACACCTGTTTGTTTATGTCCACACATCTTTGGCAAATGAATTGCGAATGCAGATTAGGTATTAAAGTTTCGTATGGGAGAGTTGACCTTTTTTTTCGCGATTACGATTTTGGTCCCATGGAGAAAGTTGTTCAGTTTGATGGTCTATACCAACTGGTCTAATTATCCTGTAGATAATGTGTAATAATTACCTATAATGGCTTCTACACTACACACATGCCGGCGGTATGGCCGCCGGCTTTTGCCGCGCGGCACGTGCCTCTTTGCGTTTGTTTGTGCGGCAGTGCCGGGCGCGCCCGGCGGCCAGGCGGCGGCCATGCCACCGGCACTGTGTGTAGGAGCCATATAAGCAAGTAAATTGCAAAACTCTTGCAAAGAGATTAAAAAACAAAAGAAAATCATTGTAAAATGTAGTCAATGGGTAGCACAGTTTCATTATGTGAATCTTTGACACCGACTCATTCAAAATGATCTGAATTCGGTTATTTGATCAAAGTCAAAATCTAATCATTTATTTCAAATATGCACATAAAAATTACTTTTAAACGTCAAAATTTACAAGAAAATAGAATTGTTTCCAGTTAACCCTTCCAAAAGGTAGTTTTGTATGGAGAAGAATTGGCAAAAACTCCACCGTTGCTCTTTTAAAATGTTTTACAATGTTTTTAGGGTTCCGTACCTCAAAAGAAAAAAACGGAACCCTTATAGGATCACTTCGTTGTCCGCCCGTCAGTCTGTCAAGACCCATTTTGACAGGAACGCGTCAAGGTATCAAGTTGAAATTAATATCAAATACGTAGATCTATGTTCCCTAGAAGCTCTAAAAAAATCAAGCTTCTAGGTCAACGTAATAACAAAAAATACAGATATTTATGTGACATATTTTAATACTCGCAAATAAATCATTACCTACAGGGTACTTCCCGTTGACCTAGTCATGAAATTTGGCAAGAAGCAAGGTCTTACAGCACTAGTAAAGGAAAGAGTCCAAAAATTTATTATTTGTAGTTTTATCACATAAAAAAAAAATTTTTTGCGATTACAAACTTACATTTGTAGTTGGAGAATTGACCGTGACCACGGATATCTATGACCGTGACGTACATCGATGTATAGGAGAACATGTTTTTAAACTACTAAGTTAAGTTTGTTCTTGGGATAAATTATTCATCCTAACTACGGAACCCTTCATTGTGCGTGTGATCCGAGATGCACTTTTTTAGACATAAATTATATAATTATACGTGAAGACTTACCTTACTTACATAAAATTACTATAAAAAATGATGCAATGACAAACAATTATAAGTATACGATATTTCAAATTTTTTTTACAAGTCAGTGTAGTTAATCAGAGAATGTAAAATCAATGTCATAAAATTTATAAATTATACATTAGTCGAGTAGCGGAACATGACGCGAGCCAGTTGAATTGAACTACTGCGGTTTCGCTGCTATTAGCCACTAATTTGATTTTGTCTAGTCAATTTGGAAATCTTTTCCTTTCAGTAGTTTCAGTCATTATCTTTCAGAATTCAGTTAAAAGTGGATAGCCACTTCCGAATATGACTTAATAAATACTGCTATCAGATTGAATGAACACAATTTTATGCATGAGAAAATTGAAATTACTTTCGCAGTGCGTATGAAATTCACATCATACACCGAACATTTACAATACGGCCTTTGTCATTTCGATAATTAACACAGTTCCATCTGATACCAACTGGCGGTGCATGGACATTCATAAAATATATATTCAAAATATTTTATTTCACATAAACCTACATGGGCACCTAAGAAACGTCAGAAGCTACGCACGGTTCCAATTGGTCGTTTTCTATGGAGAAGAGCCGGCAAGAAACTCCACGGTTACTCTTTAAAAAAATAATTAGGTTTTAATAAAAAACAGTACCTATTATAAGTACCTACTTACTTTGATATAAATATGTGACAAATGTGTTATATTCGTATCTATGCGATACGAATATCTTGGTTACTCTCAGTTAAAATGCTTGTAATTCGAATTTGCTTCATTTTAAAGTATCTATACGTACATTGGTTGGTATTCGTTATTTGCTATTGTGTATCTGATGTGTATTTTTTGGTCAATCACTGTCGCTTAATAATAACTGATATTTATTCGCCAAGGATATTAAGTTACAAAATTTTTATTGTTTTATATTTCCATGGATTCTTAAATTCTTAACTTACAATGATGTTGGTACCTTACCTAGTGCGGTCCCATAATTAAGTATCCATCCACACGAACATTTCATTCAATGTGAACCTAAGTCTAGTTAGTAATACGAACATAACTCTACCTACAACACATTAACTTGCAAGGATGAACTCGTAGTCATACCAGATTGTCACACCAGTGTGACTAACAAGATGTTTTTCCTGTTTGTCACACTGGTCTTTTTTTACTCCATTTACCACTTTTTATTGGTGCAGTGAAAAATGATCGATAATTATAAAAATGCATTTTGTAGATACATAATTACTAAATATCTTAATTTTTTTTTTAATACACAGCACAAACCGATTAACAAATCAATAGGAAGCACTCAATTTATTATGATAAAATTTTCTTTTTTATGTTCGTCGTGGAACAAATTCAATCCAATTGAGTCTGTGCTAGTTTCAAGTTGATCTGAGTCAACATTTATTGAACTGGGTCTTGATTCCATTACTTTAAAGCTGCGTTCTGACTGGGAGCACTCGCGTGTAATGGACGAATCGACAGCGACCATTTTATGCAGTGAGGACGATAAGCCGACTGTTATAATTTTCGCTTACGAAATTGATTTAATAATCTGTTGAATACTAAGGTATTCTTAAATACAGATAGTTGTTTCAGGTCTGTTTGTGTAGGGTCAACTACACACGCTTTAGAAAAAATTCCAAGTGCATCTAAAGCAGACATCAGACGTTTCACTCTTTGTTCATTTTTGTCTTTCACTCAAATTGAAACATTTGAACACAAAATTAATCAAAGTGAAAAGTGAATTCATTTGTGTACTTACCTATCCAATGCTGTTGGATTTCTAGACTAGGCATCACTCGCCTGCCAAATGATCAAATGTAATGAACGGAGCAGATGAACGTTCATTTCTATATAATTTTGTGTACTTAAGTAAACGTGGAATGAAACAAAAATGAACATTCACGCGAATGAAGTATTCACTCTAGTAAAGCGTTTGATATAAACTAAATGTTTTTACGTGTTATTTTCTAAACGCAGTCAAAACTTTTTTCAACCTAAATGTTAGATGCAAATTACATGTATGGCAAAATCGATTATTTTTTAATAATATTAATACCGAATTCGTACATTGAACCATGACAAATATATTACTATTTTATTTACTAATTACCATTAGGCGCTTGCTTACGATCCATTACGATTGTGCCTTTAGAATTTGGAGCTTATAAAAGCAGGTAAATGCAAGCTTTTACAGTGTGTTCTAAATTCACGAATCTATAACAGGTCCAGCATTCTGGGGGTTGATCAACCCAGAATGGTCGCTCTGCAACAAGGGCCGGCGTCAGTCCCCGGTCAACCTGGAACCAGACAAACTGCTGTTCGACCCCAACCTACGGTTTTTACACATAGATAAACATAGGGTAAGTGTTGCTAGTTAACTTACAATTTTGTTTAGTCAGTTGCTTAGCCGTTCATTAATTTTGTTTTGGGTCGGTCTAGAAACAGGAGTATGAAACATTTTACTTGAAACGTCGGTCTTCCGCAACCTGATAAAAGTACCTAACAGACTTGATCTAATATAACGTAAAGCAGAATGGACAATATTGTCAACAACTCAATCTATGTTTAAAAAAATAAGATTGGACATTTAAATAAACCTTTTTTACATTCCGTTCAAATGATTTTGACTTCTATACCGTAGCTGTAGGCATAAGGATGGCATGTTGATGATGCTTGCTGCCAACGCAATAGAAGTCAAAATCGGTTGAACAGACTGTAAAAAAGGTTTATTTATATTTCTAATCTTATTTCAAATGGAGTATATATAATTTATAAACAAACAATGACAAAAGATTTTCCTAAACTAGTGCTGGAAAATGTAAGCATGCTTCTCAAACTGTTATAATTATCCTCATCCCTAACGAACAGTTACCGTATTTTTTTTCTGCTTTATATGTACTTATAACGTTTATATTATTTACCAGATAAATGGCCTAATAAGCAACACAGGCCACTCTGTGATCTTCACGGTGGAGAATGAGACGCGACACCACATCAACATAACTGGAGGCCCACTCTCCTACAAGTACCAGTTTCACGAGATCCACATACACTATGGCCTACACGATCAGTTCGGATCTGAACATGCCATTAATGGGTATACCTTCCCTGCAGAGGTAAGCACGAGATTTTCTTCTTTTTTATCGGCAGCTCATCGTAACTTGCACTTTTGAGGACCTATAAACGACACTGATGCGGCCGAGATTAAAGGCTTTTGCAGACCAGAGCGACTTGTCGCGTGACGCGACACGAACAATACAATTTCTATGAAAACTTCACGGTATAACAATAATCGGTGTCGCTTCGCGCGCTGGTCTGCACAAAGCTTAACGTGGCCATGAACCTACTGGACTCAAAAAATTGAATACAAATACCTAAATTCCATCGACTCCATTTTTCTTGTATTATATCAGAATTTTTCTAAAATTATTACACAGGTAGACTTTATAAAATATGATCTAAGCCTGAAGGAATATATAAATTATCCCCCTGGCTTAAGGAACACAGTGACGTAGATTCATATCCTCATAAAGTCAGAGATTCGCAACACTCATGATACATTATGTAAGCAACCGAGGATAAAACCTAAGTGAAGCGTCGAATAAACATGTAACGTAGATAAACGTTAAAATGTTATCAGGGATTTCTTCGGAAAGGTCTCAAAAGAAAGCGTAACAGATGTTTTCACACGCATCCTCGCGCCTTCGTCGTTGAGACGTTCAAATCCCAAATGTAATCCCGACGAACGACTTGACTGTGAACCAACTCAACCATGCCTCCTGTTTATTTATGTGACAAATTCTTACGTAGCCATGTTAAATCTAAAATCATGTGCTCCATCTCATGGAAGTGGCTTTTAACTCCTTCATTGTTATTGTGACGTTTCAAGTTCATAATTGACATAGTAATTATTTATATTTCTGTAAAGCTCGCGTGACCAGATCTAAGGCCCTAGTGTGAAACATTAATTGTTTTTTTTTTAAATATAATTTCTGTATAAGTTTGCATGATTCTTAGAAATATTTTAATGGGGAACTAGTTACTGTTAACGCAAATGCAAATAATTCAAATGTAAAAGACCTTTTTTCTTTTAATTTTTTTTTTTTGTATAAATACTTAACTCTAATTAACTTCTTGAAAGTGAAATCAATATTTTTATACTGACTAACCCTTGAGAAAGATTTAGCTGGCACCAAATATAAGCTAATAGAATTAACGGCCAATTAAAATAACCTACGTCAATAAACCTTTATAAAAGTAACTTATGACAAAAACCAAGTACCTACCTAATTGTTATAATTTCATTTGTTCCAGATTCAGATATTCGGTTTTAATTCACAACTGTATTCAAACTTCTCGGAGGCTCTGCACAAAGCTCAAGGAATTGTTTCAATATCGCTATTGTTACAGGTAATTACATTTATTAAGTCAATTCAAATGTTGAGTACACCTGGTAGGTATTGTATTTTTGTGAACACAAGGTTCAAGAAGAGTTCAGAGGTCGATAACACTCATCTTATAGCCACTGATAGAACTACTGAGTGGAGATCATGATAAGACATAAAATGATACCACGTATTCGTTGATGTGTTAACAAAATAATAAACAGATAAGTATTTTCAAGCCTTATTTTTCCCGCGTGAGTTTCGTATGTCTATCTTTTCTTTACGTGAAGGGAGGTCAAAGTTGTAACTTTTATCAGCAACATTTCACACACTTATCCACTTTTTAAATTGCTAGAATATTTTTGTGAATAAACTATTGAACATAAGTAGCTATCTACTGGATTGTTGTTTTCAGGACGGCCACAGAAAGGCACATTATGTAGAATACATTGTATCTTTTACTGCCGCATCCTCACCTCCACGAAGAGAAGAGACAGACACAGACGACACTTTCACATAAGCGTGTGAAAGTGCATGTGACGCGCGACTTAGGCAAAAGTTTGCAGTCACAGCGAGATCGCACTTTAGCGCTCTTGCATGTTTGTAATGATCGTGTTTAGTTGAACGTGCGACTTCGTAATAATTTATCTTATAAGCAACAAGCTACTTCCGTTTACGTGCGTTTTAACACCTTATTCATAAAAGTTTCAACTAAATTGGGGGTGACGTATTCGCTCACTCACTTCATTTTCATGAAAATTACAAAGATGCTATAAAGAGCTAGAAATTGGATTTTTTCTTTGACGTGCGTAGACCGTATACTGTATTGCTGTAAATTAGATCCTCTGTTAGTCATAATAATTTCCCAAGTTGTAGCACAGTATCCAGTTCTCCGCCTTCCGCATTCAGTGTGTCCCAGACGTCTTGTTATTTAAAGCTCAAAGAAGGTGTCGATACAGTCTAGTATACATCTTGCCAATTGTTTAGGCACTAAGCGATTGTCTAATTCCAAATAATGCAAAGAGGTGTTTATTTAGGTACTTAACCGTAATTGTATCCATCGAAGTGTTACCGGCCGCACCTCTTCATGGCGTCGAACTGAGCGCAGTTAATTAAGGAAATTGGATTTTTCTGTGCGCCATTGGATTAGCCAGTAAAGCTATTAGTTCAAATTAAGTAACTGTCTGAGCTGTGGTAGGTATGGCCGTCAGCCCGTCACCACTCGGGGTCAGCGTGGACGCCCTGTGCTTTCAATTAATTGGTACCATTTAATATTATCTACTGTATCAATATTTGGATAAAGGTCGGTTTACATTTGCGAAGAATTATGTTTAGCCATTTTTCATTTTCAGCTAAGTGACTAAGGAAAAATTCAGTCTTGTTCAGACATAATTAAGCGAAATAGTGTTTTTGCCTGTGTTATTTTTCAAGTAAAATATCTTTAGACTTACTACAACTTTATATAACTTAAAATATTTTACTTGGCAGGAGAAAGCGTAGGTATAATTATGCAGGTGCCGTCTTTATATTACGATAAATACTAATAATAATTATACATATATAATATATAAAGAGAAAAGATTTTATTTTTTTGTATGTTTGTTAGTTACGCTTTCACGCTAAAACGGCTGAGCGGATTTAGATGAAATTTGGCACATGGGTAGACCATGATCTAGGCTAGGACATATAATACTTTTTACCCCGATATTCTTACGGGATCGAGACTTATGTGGGTGAAAACGCGGGGCGCAGCTAGTGTTACGATAATTTTGGTCTAGCTATTTGAAACTAAAGTTAAATGTTAACTTAAGCCCCATTTTGTTCTCTTACACCGTCATCTTTAAGAGAGGTTATTTTCGATCGTTTTATGGTTTTCCTTAATGAAGGCCAGCGCTTGTGTTAGCACATCCCATCCGATGTTGTCCCAAGGGGGAACATGTTTGCCGACACGTTCATATTTCGCTTGTGGCCGCAGTTAACTGAAACTTTGCTAAAGCAAGCTATTTCCCCACACGACAAACAATTAACGCTGTGTCTCTGGCTTTTCTTTTTATTAAAGAAGTTGCAGTACCCTGCAACTATCACACCTCCCCCTCCTCCTGCTATCACACTCGATTTTAGCAGATTTCTTTGCTTGTTGTTTTAGCTTTTCTTTAAAACCATCATATTACCTACGATACTAGCGATCGTATATCGCTACAGTATTTAACTAGACAATTTCTAAACAAAACCGATTTTATAATTTGTGAAAGTATGAAGTCGCTATTTAAATATATGTATGTGTTTAAAATTAGTAGCCATTTTGATAAATCTTGGTTTAATATTTATCGACCAATATTGTTTCAGCTTGGTGATTTATCAAATCCTGAACTAAGAGTTCTAACGGAAGAATTAGAAAATATCAAGTACGGTGGTAAGTATCGTAAGTATATTAAATTGAAAAAAAAAAGAATGGAAATAAGTTGATTTGTAGACACGCTACTGAAAAAGAATATTAAAGAAGCCTCAACCATTTTGGAATTAAGGAGATAGAATGAATTACAAATTGCGCACCTAAAATAGAAAAGTGGAGGAAACTTGAAAACGTATTTATTGTAGAGTGCTCAGCCGATAAACTACTTTCTCTATTACCTATCTTGTAAAGAACTTACTCGAGATAAAATTCGTTTGCTCCAGTTTAATACTCAGCACTAGTTCTGTTAAAAATACATTATTTTAAAGAAGTTAAATGTTTTGGTCTACATTTTAACGACAGTAAAACTTTGGTGTTGTGTCCTACTCTATTTGAATTAAGCATGCCGTGTATGTTCTACAATTTAACGGTTTTAAAAATACGCTTAACGAAGCCGAGACTCACTTATACTCCCCGTGATTGTGTTAATTTTATACTACTATACTACGCCGCTACTATTTTATTATACTTGACCACACCTTCTGGTTATGAAGATATTGAAGAACATAGTCGCAATTTTTTTTTCACGACGTTTAAATACCCCACAGCATCTGCACAGTTGCATGAACACATTTAAAGCATAATGTTTTGCGTGGGTTACATCACGTTACATTGCGCGCCGTAAAGACCGATTTTTCACACCACAATTAAAGTCGTTTACCAGCAATAACTCATACTCAATTTCACTTAGTTTGAAGTATAGAATGCGTAGATCACAACAGATTTAACAACAACTTGATAGGTCTTTTTACACCCTGTTTATCCTCGTAGGTGCTGAGATGCCAGTAAACAAGTTGTCAGTCCGTGGCCTCCTGCCTGATACGGACTACTACATGACGTATGATGGCTCGACCACGGCACCGGCATGCTATGAGACAGTCACATGGATCATCGTCAACAAACCCATCTACATCACCAAACAACAGGTAAATACCTAAATCGTCAATAAACTCAGCCCATCGCAATCACACTCAACTGTCGGACATAGACCCTCCCAAATTCCACAGGAACACCCGGTTGTTGGGCTTCTAGTTACAATCTGTTCCAGATGTCTTTCTAAGGCTGTTGGTTCATCTATCTGGCATACATTTTCTTTACCAACTTTGGTTAGTAATGAATATATTGCTACTTTTCGTCTAAACTTTTCGTTTGCATAATTGTGTGAGGCAAACACAGATCATCATTTTACTTACTTTAAACATGTCTTCATCAACATTTGTACTGAGATTAGATATATCATACCTATAACTTGTCAAAAAATAAATGCTTACAATAGCAATCTTTGCAAATTGTTGATCTTAGATTGGTAGAAACTTGAGTAACAGCTGCATCTCAACTGGCACAACGTGTACAAGTCAGCTACAAACTTACAGAAAAGTCATAACTGGTTGAGCTTTCATATCGTCAGCAAACCTATTTCTGATATGAGAGCCAATTATAACAACGAAAATCATGCTGGTACTACTATTCATTAGGTACTTTTAAAACTTTACACATTGTACTTGAAACTAAAACGTGTCAAATTATTTAATATTCAAACTATTGCTAACTTTTTGAATTTATTTATTTCTATTGTCCACTCGATATAACTAAATCTTTCGTCGTAACTTACATTATTTTCAATATCGACGGTATCTAAATAACACCATAAACTTATCAAAAGCTCATTAAAAACTCTTTCAACAAATCATCAAAAGTGCATTAGGGAAGAATACTCAACGCTCAACAGTAGCTCAGTACTCGACAGTAGTGGGTCAGTGCTAACAATCAATATGTGCGGTAACTGCATCCGTTCAAGTTCGCCGTTTGCATTATACGCCTCCCTGCCCTCCTTGTTCTACTACAGATGTAGGAGTTATGGAATCGCTTCTAGGAAAATTAAAGGTTTATGATATTAGAAACTGAAAACCGATGTTAACGATATGGATTTTGTAGACGTTTCTGTAGATGATTCTGTAACTGGTTAATTTGAGGTTACTCAGACCCTCACATTTAAATCATCGCAGGATTACACATTCACACTAACACTAGTTATTGAAAATTTTGTAAAAACGATTTCAAACTCAAATCAAATATTTATTTATCTAGAACCATTTTAATTATTCCTTATCTCAAAAACAAAATGTTGTTATAGATAAGAAACTTTTGAAGGGCGTTGTAAATACAACTTTCTTGGGTAAAAACTTTTTGTTTCAAGTTGCTTGCCGAACCAAAAATCCATGAAGACACGTACACATACCTAAGGTACTTTGCCAGACGTAAAACTAGCATGAGCACTTTCGTCTTGAATTACACAGTGAACATATTTTACGGGTCCACTAACTACAGCCACAGTCGCCTTACGCTCGCGGTCACCGCATCCAGCCGAAGACAAGTATCAGTGTATTCAAGCGTGGTTGGGGCATCGTAATAACATTTTCATTTGTGCCCACGCTACAATAAACAACTCACGTCCCTCGCCTTTAGACAAAGACTCCGCCGTGAATTATGTACGTGTTAAAAGTAAACTGAAAGTGCCGCGTTGTGTGGCTGTTATTATAAATCATTGTTTATGTTTTCCGTTTGTGTTGGTCGGAAAATTAAGTGCTAGTGGAAACTGCTTGCAATCTCGCGGGGAGTTGAGCGAACGCCATGTGGTCGCTGCTTGAAGCGCAATTTACAACACCACTAACGTGCTTAGTTTTATGCTAATAAAAATCCCCACACCTTTATGGTGGCAGGAGTCATAAAAACTGAAATAAAAGTAATAATACGTGTGAGCTTAACTGTAGAAAATAAACTCTTGACGTTGGTGATGCCTATAACGAGCGTCATACAGCTATTTGCCAAATTGCCCATAAAGGGGAAACCACGAGAGAACATTTACTATTTAACACATACACAGGCATTGTTAATGTATACCCGTTTCCTATGCCCACAAGTTTTCAACAAATTCATCCCCACCTTTTCCACAGCACTAATGAAAATTATTTTCCAGTTACCTAATAAAACACTAAAAATAAACACCGTTGAACAACTACAATAAAATCCATGTAAAGCTTAACAAACCAAAGACAGCCTTCGCACCAAGCACCACAATACAAACCAAATTACAGTTGGTAAAATCAAAGTTTAGGCGGAGTCTATAATCAGAATGAAATTGTTTAATACAGCGTAAACAACGATGCGAATCAGATAGCTGTGGTCGCGTGCTCCGCGCCAGTTAATCCGACCGTGGCAACAACATACCTATACGTACTCCATGGTAGTCACACAACGTTATAAAAGGAAGAAATTTCAATTTACTTGAAATAGCACTCCACCTATAAACACTTGTAAATGTTATAATAGAAACTGAACATCGTGTGCATTGAATTTTCGAAATTACTTCAGCAGGTCTTGTAGCTCTATTGTGTCCATTTTGTTACTACGCTATTCTGTTAGAAATATTTTCTCGAAGCATATAATCGTCTTACAAAATTAGATAGAGTGTACTTACTGATTTTTAACGTTGCTTCTTCCTCTTGAATAAAGTTACTCCCTAGAGCAATTCCGTTTTCAACGTGACCCCAACAAAATAACCAGAGTATCTTCAGTATAATATTTGGCAAAGGCTTCATAAATTTCAAAATAGGGTTAGTCATTTTACTTTCAAGAACTTCAGTGTCAACATAATTGAATTTCATGACTGTAGCTGCACGGCTTGAGGCGGCTGATGCAAGGCGACGCCAGGCACCCCAAGGCTCCCCTCGGCAACAACTTTCGGCCGCCCCAGCCTCTACACCACCGAGCCGTGAGGACCAACATTGACTTCGATCTCAGCAAGGTAAATTATACCTTAAAGGAAATTAAATTAAGCACAAACTCCTCTGGAGACACGCTTAATAATTCATATTGTATGCTAAGCTGGGTTTCTAAGCGATATACTCGTACTTAGTCATTGCATTGTGTGTGTTCCTGTAAAATGGTTAGCTGTACTATTAGCGTAGCACTAATGAATCGTGTTTGCTTAGTCGACGCTTGAGTTGACATCGTTTGTCTTAATTGTTTTTTAAATTTTCAGTATCCTGGGAAGACTTGTCCAAGCATGCATCGAGACATGCATTATAAAGGTAATTATAGTCTTGATTCCTTTCACAAAACACCAATTATTTCATGATTTTTCCAAAGCTCTCGTACGATATTTTCTAATCAAGAAAAATGTTAGCAAGCTATTCCATTTTCCATCGAAGCCTACAGCCATTGCAGACATAAACTATCTCCACAATCACCGAGCAACTGGTGTTAGTAACAGTAACCTATGCAGCGATAACGATAATTTCACAGTTATCGCGATTGCAAATTACGTAATTGGCGCAGTTACATTTCGTGTTCAAATATGAGGGCGGCTTTTGTGATACCGATAGCGGGTAGCATTGCCTTAATTAATACGCAAGTAATGATCAAAGGTTTTTTTTTCAATAATCAAGACGAACATCTCTTTAAAAATATTTAAAGTTAATCCAGAAAAAATATGCGCTCCGCTAATCTTTGTATTTCCGAATTAGTTCGAACGTCGCGCCGCATTATAATCCTCCACAGAGGCAAAACTTCAACGTTTGTACTGCCGCGATTTGTCATAGTGCACTTATCATTGCGCGTTTGTATAAAGCTTTCTCTCTGTTGGGTTACCTAATCTGGTCGCACCTTGTCATAATTATGTCACTGAAAAGATTTGAAAAGTTTTTTTTTGTAACGATGGTAATGCAAAATAGAGAAGTACTTCCATGTGCATAATAGCTCTATATAAGATCATCGTGTGATCATAATATATATACAAAAAATATGATCGCACGATGATTGCCGAACCGCATACTTTTGCTGGGAGATCTGTAGATAAAAAAAAATGCTAAGATGTTTTTCTAACCGTTACTTGTTGCCAATTACTCTTTGGTGGTTGTTTCTATCACAAAAATAATATTTATCCTTTACAAATCGACAATAGACCCTGATTGCTATAACAATTACATTATTCTTCATTTCGTTTAGCACCAACACAGTTCTCCATCATTTTTATAGATTTTAGAGACTTGCTCAAATCCTAATCCGCCCCGCGCCACACCCGCCCGCACTCCAACCCCAGCTTCCACGCGTTATCAAGGTTTTCATTTCTGTTGCAGCCAAAAGCTGGACACAATATTGAAGCTAATTCCACTCCGGTAGGCATTCATATAGCAGCTACGTAGAAGTATACATTAACTAGTACATAAGTTTGTATATACCTCTTGTACAGTCTTATTTAAATCCTGCTTATGATAAATGGAGCTACAAAATATATTTTAAGTGTAATATATTCAATCTTAACTTAGCGCTGATGTTAGAACTAGAATAATGTGATGAGTGAGTTTCGTTGGGTAAAGGTTACCTATAATATTTTATTACGGCCTCTGATTAAGTAGAGTATTGATAGATATTTTCGGATAGATTGTTCGAACCATGCCATCGGTTTTGCTGTAGTAAATTGTATACTTAACGTAGGAAAATTTATCCATAGTTGTAATTAGGTATGTCGAATTTATATAAATTATTTATTGAAATTCTTACATATCATTTGAAAAGTCCGAAGTTTTTAATCGTTATGTTGCAATTATTGAATACATATCTTCTAAATGATTTGTTGTAAATTGTTACTTTTATAAATGTTTTTATAATTGTTTAGAGTCTTCTAGTTAATTAGAATTGAAATCAATTAACGAATGAATTTAGATACATAATCATATCAAACTATATATGTACTAGTTCTAAGGTCTTATTTGATGGTACTAGGTACTTTAATATAACAATATCTATCGCTGTAAGACGTCTATAGCTTTAATAAACTATATTCTAGTGTTTATATTTCATTGCGTATTGTAAGATGAAAACTATTCCATGATTATGAAATGTATATCGCCTGGCTTTCTTGTAAGATCTATTAGAAATATTATTTGATTAAACGATATTCAATTACGTTTATTTTCTTATTTATTTAACCAACTGTAAGCAATCCCTTGCTACTGGAGAACAACCACATTGTAGATTTTTATTGGGCGATAAAAATTACAAAAGCACAGCCGTAATCTGCTTGAGCCCCTGTAATTTTTCGCGGTCGATTTTAAATCTGCAAATATACGCATTCCCATATATCCCGATACCCATTGGCAATCCCAATAAGCTACCGGCTGATAAAAAGCTTGCAGTTTAACGCAATATGAGGGGGTTTTATAGCAACGTTTTTGAGTCCCAAATTCATGGTGTCTTTACGCTAAAGTTGAAATAAAAATAATACCTACACCTGTGTGTAAATATTTTTTTGGGATAAAATATTTGACTTCAGTTGAATCTGTTTTCAACTGAAGTCAAATATCGTATCCCAAAATCAACCTACATATAGGTTCAACTGAAGTCAAATGTTTTTTCCTGAGATCAACCATATAAACTTTTAAAAATAAGCTGGAGGTATATCCTGATGCAATGGAGTAAAACCGTCTGTTTTAGTGTTTCCTCCAGTCTTGTGTTTGAATAAAAAGCTCATTTGAATTCTATGAGAATCGAAATTGCTCTCCTTTTCGCTGTAGTAACTTAATTTAATCGAGTTCCATCACAATGTCTTTTACCTTTAGATTAGGTACTCGCTATAATGCTGATAAAAGTGGAAAATAAAATTTATAATACTTTTCCTTTTGTTATCTCCAGACGTTCTTTTTCCCTGTTGTACAAGAGTCAAAAATAAATTATTTTTCCACGCGATAACGTGGAGATTAAGATTGTAAAATATATTACTTGATTTTCCGCGTAGAGGTTGAGTTTATTGGAAAAGTTGCCGTCGGCGGGTGTTGATACACTTACACAGATTGGGTTCATTAAAATTTTATAATTATTGAGTTTAGTGTAGGTGCCTTACGTCTCTTCATTAGTAACGATGCAAATAAGTAAGTAAGTAAATAAATAAATAAATAAACTAAACCAAAGACACCGACTTCCGAAATATAGTCATTTTAAACTTGTATTTCTGAAGTCGGTGGTTTTGAATTTTCATTTATGCCACCGACTAAAACCGACCGAAATAAAGTTATTTTTCACTTTGTACCTACTGTTTTTTTTTTTAAGTCGGTTATTTTTCACTCTTTAGTTGTGGTACCTACCCCACAAATTCGAAATAACAGTGACAGGAAGTTATTATAACATCATACTTAAAGACTAAGTAGGAAAAGTACGAATGATTGAAGTAACTCAAAAAGTAAAATTTATATGGAATAGACACACGAGAGCATACACTTTCAAACAAATCCGCCTACACACATATGACGGAGTTATGCCCAAACATACATAAAAATTATAAAATGATAACATCCAAATTGAGAACCTCCTCTTTTTTTGAAGTCGGTTAAAACAAGATACGTACATAATGCCCCGAAGGATTGGGCAGAGGTGCACCTACAGTACACTCACATTTCGCCAGTTATGTTTAAGTTCCATGTAATATGGGGCGAGCCTATTGCCATCAGCCGAGCACACATCCAGACTCCGGGCTGATACTGAGAAATTCCTGATGGAAAAAGGCAACATCACTTAACTCGACCCGGGAATCGAACCCAGGACCTCATACTTAGCCAATAGCGCTTGCAAGCACTAGACCAACGAGGCTGTCAATAATAAAAACAATTTTATATAACTTGTATGTGGTGGGGCATACTGTGAGTATAAGTTGGTATTTTAATCATCATCATCATCATCATCATATCAGCCGAAAGACGTCCACTGCTGGATATAGGCCTCCCCCAAGCACCGCCACTTCGACCGATTCTGTGCTTCCCGCATCCAGCGGATTCCTGCGGCCTTTACAAGGTCATCGGTCCATCTTCCCACAAGATGGTATTTTATTATTTAAATAAAAAAATAAAAGTAAAGTAAACCTTTTGCAAAGCTTAAAGCGTTTAAATATCATGATCGTTACCAATTTATAACTAAATAACTCTTATTAACTTATAAACTCGACGCATTTGGGAAGCATTTGTGAACAAAGTTGAGTGGTGCAATAAGCTGTTTATTTCTTTTGTGCCTCCCAGTCTAAGTCGACGGAGTTGCGAATTAAGATCCCTCCTACGTGCGTGTCGACGTTGATAAAATATAACAGACAACTATACGTACCTCCCTACCTTTCTTACGAATAATACTAAAGGTAGTTTGCTACCTACATGTTCTATTTCTTATTTATAAGAACATGAGAATATGTTGCGTTTAATTTTATTTTTAATATGCTTAGTTTTAACTTGGCTGTCCCTTTGTGTAGATGTGGGATATCATAGGCACAAAATAGTTGCGTTTAATTTTATTTTTAACATGCTTAGGCCGCTTGCCCATTGGTCGGTATTTTACCGCGCAGTACTGTACAGTACTGCGCGGTACTGCTTATGTTTCCTCACTGGTCGGTAAGCACTCTGTACCGAATCGGTACTGCACACAGATATAGATATACCTAGATAGCGCAAGAGCATCTACTTCGCGTGCCCGAACGTGGCTCAGTGTGTCTCATTTTATATAATATAGTCTATGGTCTGCGCCTGTCCGCCGCGCTAGTCGGACATAAATAATAAAATAGAAAATGCCTATATTCGTAATACTTTACAGCTTTTTACTAGGAACGGTTGAAGTGACGTTGAGTGTTAACAGGTTATGACTATCGAAACAAGTGATACTATCGTATTTCGCTTCAGTTTCATGGTATAGGCGCTTTGATCATTTTTTTAAATGCCACGCATGGTTTTCATACAGATTGTGATACTTGCCTTATCTAGGTATTATTATATATCTATATCTGTGTACTGCACTGCTTTCATCTAGAATTCCAAATTCAAATTAATTCAATTAGTACGAGAGCGCATGACCAACATTTTTGCCTTATCGTTTTACGAACAAAATCGTATAAAAACGATAGATTTGGTTATTCTTAAATTCAAAAATCCTATTTTCAGAAATTTTCCGCGTCACATCTTCTGACCTGACCGCATTTTTAAATATGTCGATAATTCTTTTTTATCATGTTTAAAAATGATAGATTTTACATAAGTACCGAAAACACCATTTTTAGAAACCAGTAGCTTCAAGTACGTACCCAAGAGACCATTTGAGAAAATTAAATATAAGGCAAACAATAAAACCCGTATTCAATCCATCTGAAAATGTTTTCTGGTGAACATTGGTCAGTTGATTCGAATACGTCATTTTTGGAAATGTGCTCAGGCCACATTTGACACGCAAAGTGACGCAAATGAAATATCTGAAAATAAACTTTTTAGTAATCAAATTACGAAATCTTTATATATTTTTATTATCAGACATATTGTGATGAAACCGTCTGCCAATTTTTTTTGACATAGCAGAAATAGGCTCCCATAAAACTGTAACGTTTCTGACCGGTACTGTACTGCCCACCGAGTCGGGTTCAGAATCATCAAAACGTAAAGATTTTTTTACAATTATTCCAGTAAAACGATGTGACATGGTTTTGGTCATGGGCTCTCGTACTATATATTTCACTTGTTTTTTGTTTTTCCCCAGTTTGAATGAATTATCTCTAAATTTCCCTAAAAATCTTCAAATTTCCTTGGTTTAGGGAGCATGATTATAAATAATAAGGTAATGGCACAATTAACATGGTAAATTTGATGAATTGCATTCATTATGAGTTTGAGTTGAGGGAATAAATCGGTAGTGGAATAAATCGAATCCTTTAATAAATCGGTGGTGCCATAGAGTCAAGTCATATATTGGGTGCTGCCTACTATAAACAATAAGTTTACCAACTTAAATTCATATTAACCCCAAAATTCCCCAAATCCCTGTCAAAATAAAATATCCCTAAACCAAACTTAGTATTGCTATTTTTTCCCTAAAACAGGGAGAAATCCCTAAAAGTGGAAACACTGCGCGGTAAGCTTCCAGTACCGATGCAGTAAAATGCGTGACGTCACGCAGTACCGAAACGATATCGCCCCGCACACTTACCGACCAGTGGGCAAGCGGCCTTAGTTTTAACTTGGTTATCCCTTTGCCTAGATGAGGGATATCATAGGCACAAAACACATATTTAGAATATATTCAGTTTTATAAATAGGGTCAGTTGACTAGTAGATTGCTGGTCCCTGTCTCTGGAGTTTCTTGTCCATTCTTCTCCATAAGAAAACAACCTTTTGGAAGGGGCGACTATTATCTTTTTTTTTTTTGGAACGAAGGGTCGAGACGGAAAAAATAAGACCAAAAGTTGTAACGACATTTTTTAATTTTTTATTATAACGCCATCTGTGCGCGACCACAGGTACTAATTATTGGCATGCCTTTGTGAGGTTCATTCCATAACTTCGTTCCATCCGGGTGTCCCTTGACACCTCTCAGGTTTTTTTTTTTTTGTAAATCTTTAACGTTCAAAAGTGCCTTTTATATGCATTATTGAAATAAATTATTTGACTTTGACTTTAGAGGGCGAGGCACCTCCAAGAGCATAATTAAACCGACATAGATTATAATAGTAGGTATTTCGTTTGACTTTCCGTTTCTCCTATTCACAGTGTATCTCTCTTCTCTAGTAAACTCCAGCCTATTTTCGTGTACGGCTACCATCTGTCGCGTGCTTGTTTCACAGTTTCCGCCGACGAATTTCTTGATGTCATCTGTTTTGCTGTGCTCTGTCGATCGCTAGGTCCACGTTTCTTGTATTCTTTTGTAATGAACATAGAAACCACCTGAAAATACCTCATTCATTGAACAGATTCAGTAGGTTAGGTACAAAAATTTTAGCGATGGTACAAAACTTTTCTGAAATACCTATAATTAATATTAATAAAAATAAAGTTAATTGCAGACTAGAAAATAATTTTCTTTATCGGCAACCAAAAAAAATAATACATCTAGCTTTACCCAATCTGTCAAACATAAATCACAAGAAGGTATTGTTTACACAGTTTGCTAAACACTCGTCGAGCGGCGCCTCGAGAGCTCGCTTCAACACGAGTGTGAGCTCAAATGTACTCGAAACTCGAGTTTATTTGCTCTTTATTGAGCGAGTGACAAGATTTGACGCCGCGTCTCGCGTGTGCATTGAGCTTTATGTTACAAATTGAGTAACATGTACCGGAGTATATCGGAAGAATAGTGTCGTATTTGAACGAAAATTGGTTTTATTGTTGAAGTGTTAGTGTGATTGCTCCAAAAGTTGATTTGATGTAGGTTTATTATGAGATAAAAGCCGTCATATTTTTCCAGTAAAACATATTATGTGATTTCTTGAAAACATCCTATACCTAAACATTCTAAACACTAGAAAAGATCACAGCAATAAACATTCACTTCTGCGTACGGTAACCGACCACACGAGACGCGCCGGAAAATTATTGTAGTAGGTAACCAGGGTACGCTTATAGTCACTCCTTTAAGATATCCTTAACTCTTCACAACATCCAGTGTTCATCTTAGGTCTAGTTCATAACCAGGCGTTGACTATGACCGATCAGTTGGCCTAAACACTGCTGGTACGTATTTAAAAAAATCTCCAAACATCAACTACTGTCTAGACAAACAGCTCAAAAAGTTATCTCCGGAAACGCAGAGGAAGTTCCAACGTGTAATACCGAGCAGATCTAGTTTAAAAGTTGCATTACAATAGTGGCATACACATCGTTGAAGCCAATTCGAGTTTTATGCAAATGTGTGTTTTGTTGCGAGCCGCCCGCGCCGCCGCGCCTGCCCCGAGCCGCGACCGCGTGCCTTGTGTTGCCTTATTGGCAAAAACACAGATTTTCGCATTGTACTTCATTTGGGTATTGGTGTTCTGGCAGTTATTATGTTGTTGTTATTATGCAGTATTATTCCTAAAACTTTGGCCTTTTTAAAGGCATCAGTTTTGAGATTTCTGTCTACTGGTGTACGTTGGAATGGGTAAATTTATTGATCAAGTGTATCTATATTTACTTACTTGATTGATTACAAAACACACTCCATAAAATAAATTAATATGACAAAAAATGCTTGACTTGAAGGTGCTCTTAGCAGAGTAAGTTTATGTTAATAGTGCATAGGGTGGGAATTGAACTTACACCTCTCGTTTGTCAGTCTGCCTCTTACCCGTTGGGTTATGGGACACTTTTTTGGATAGGTAAATATGTAATACTTTGACAAGTCCCTGATTTCTTTCCGGCTATCATTATGTAGTGTGAATGTACCAACACATCATTGAATATTTAGATTTGTCAGTCCCTTAAATCATACATAACCCAAAATATTTCAAACTAGTATCCACCCGGGACTTCGTGCCCCAAGATTTTATGTACTTTATGATAGTCAACTTTCTAAGGGCTTTTGGATAGTGTGGGTCTCATATGAATTGAATATGGTATTTTAAAAGTTTTGGAATGGTTGTGAGGAAGATTGTTATCAAAGTATAGTAGCGTTTCCTATAGGTATTCTATAACCATATAGATACCCACGATTTATTCTTCAAAAAAATATGAAATAAACATTTTTGAAAGAATTTTTAATAAAAATATTCAAGCTGCGAACAATATAACGTTAAATTATACATCACCAGGCCATCAGCTTGGCCGTCTGCTCATATAAAACCTACATATAAAAACAGAAAATTTACTTAAAATGGCAAACAGCCAAGAATGTTTTCTAAAAGTTATTTCAGAAAAAGAAATCCGCTTTCATATCGGAACTAACTCTTTATTTGTATGGGTGATCCCTCGCGGGTACAAGTTAAAAACAGCTTTCACCGGCCGCCGCGTTTGAATAAGTTTTGCTCAAGTTTTATTGAAGTTGTAACCTTCGGCCCGGTTTGATATATGTACTTCCCGCATCTGTACCGAACGGGTCCCGCCGTGCCAAAGTTAGTGCACTCGTAAATTATTCAACCCCTCTGTATACATGTGCTTGTCGTAACCGAATGGTGTTCAAGTCACAATGTCACATTGTGTTTTTCATATATAGATAATAAAGTTACGTTCTTTTTTGTATCGTACACTTTTTTGAACTACATTATCTATTGATTAGTCTAGAAACGATCCTGCTAACCAATTCGTGCTCGAAGATAAGCTCAACGGTTTGAACTTAATAAGATGTAAAGTACCTACACCCATGCTAAGATGGTCTCTTCAACCCTGAAAACAGCCAATTCACAATTTGTTAACAAGCACTTATTTGAACGAAAAGCATCAAAGAGTGTGCTACAGCTTATAACGGCAATTGCCAAACGACTTACACATAGCAGCAAATTGCACTAAGCCTAACGACATTGCTTGCTTAGTGCTACGAACTGCCTACGGAGCTACGAACTGGCGCTACGGAGCTACGAAACTCTACGCTCCGGTCTACGGCGCGCGGCAGACGGCAGGCTACGACGTATTAAAATAAAAGCAAAGCGGAGTCACTTTAATTCTTAGAAGCGACCCGCCCAGGTGATTTCAACGCTGCAGATTTACTTACGCCGCTCAGTTAACTTTTATTACAATTACTGGGACCTAAACTGTGTACCTGATGTTTTTATTTTTTTGAAAAAATAAAGACAAAAGAAATCTGTCGTTCAGATAAGATAACCTCGCTCTTGCGTGAGACAAAGAACGTATGTTTTACAAGAAAATAAGAAGAGATTTAGCTCATGGTAGATACGACCGTGAGAACAGAACACATGCAGTGTTCGCCTTGGCAATATTAGTATGACGCCACATAATTTTATCCAGTCTCGGTCATAAATATAGCACCTAACCCCATTATTGTTGCAAGAAAGCGAACGGTAGAGGCACGGCACGGCTTTCGTGAAACCGCTACTTATTTGTCTATGGATGCCTTATGAAATGTTACAGTTGTGTTATAAACCGCGAGCAGCTGGCGGAGCGAAATGTTGAAGAACAAAGGGCTACATACCAGTAAGCGAAATAAAAATTACACAGTAAAAAGGTGGTTTATACCTCTTTTTACCACCTGCTCTTGTGCTGATCGCTATTCAATAAAATCATGTTAAGAAGATGAGCAAGTCACTAAGTAAAGTAGCGGGACATACGGCCCAGGGTGCGCCGGAAAAACTTGCGTAGTTTTGCTAAAACTAAACTCTAAAAAGGAAAAGTTAATTGTAGATAATTGTTACTTTCTATTCTATAAACGCCAACACAACATTCAACAAACAAAACACAAAAATCATAAAAAAATCACGTACCCGTAAAGTTATAATAAAATTGTTTAATTATTCAAAGCGATTGAAAGAATAAAGAGTAATTAAAACGTAATTAAGGACAGCAATGGTTTCAGGTGTCCATTCTAATCTCATGTTCCGAGGGAAGGCAGGCCGGTCCCCGGCCGGTTTATTCTGACAGCGACACGACTAATTTTACAATGAAATTATGATAATATTGTTATTGATTTAACATTTTAATAACAGTTGTTTTGTTTTGAAGTCAGCGTTGATTTTAAAATTGAATTAGGTATTAACGTCGTATTTTAAATCAGCATACTAAAAGTTAAATACACACATGTGGCAAAATCCTTTCACAGAAAAAATGTTTAGAAGGAAAGAATCTATACAAGTTTATTTTCTATTTTAAAAACTCCCTATATCCCAGACCGTAAAAGTTCACTAATATCATCACAACGATCCAAGACGCCTATTAGGTGAATAAAACCAGCCATTTTCCAAATTACATTACTCTGAGGGTCATCCAATACTCTAACACCAGATAATGATCCTGTTAACACAGACGCCGATGTCCTACAAGTTACATCTCCGTAACAGATCGGACACCGCTCCTACAAGTTACGTCCGGACATGATCGGACACCGTTGTCCGGAATAAGGATGCCCGCGTGTGCTCTTTCCCACGCTCCTCCACAAGCATGCGACGTTTATTAAGCACTTCACGTTTTTGTTACCTGCAGAGAGATTTATTACTTTTAATTATTTTTCATTGTCCGCCACCGTTATTCGTCTTAGAGGCATCGCATTAAATTATTATGCTCGGATATGATTTACCGCTGAACGTCGTGTAATTTATGTATTACAGGTTGATAGCGTGTGGTTAGTCTTACCTTTTGAAGAACCGATACGATGTTGTGTTTACGTTCAAGTTTTTCCTAATCTACATTACATAGCTAATGAGAAAGTATTTCAACCAATTTTTTGAACGTGGCTAAATTGTAAAAATTTAAATATGTACTTTCTTGTCACTTTGGCTATAGAACCACTAGTTTTGTTTTAACTTTTGTAAAAGCATTATCACTAAATGTCACTACCACTATCACTACATATTATAAAACAAAGTCGCTTCCCGCTGTCTATCCCTATATATGCTTAGATCTTTAAAACTCCGCGACGGATTTTGATGTAAAAGCATTATCACTAAATATCACTATCACTACATATTATAAAACAAAGTAATTTCCCGCTGTCTATCCCTATGTATGATTAGATCTTTAAAACTCCGCGACGGATTTTGATGTGGTTTTTTTTTAATAGATAGAGTGATTCAAGAGGAAGGTTTTAGGAAGGAATTTATCACGCGGGCGAAGCCGCTGGCAGAAGCTAGTTTAGATATAAACCTGTCAGCAGTCGTTTGAGTAGCCCATAATATGTAGTTACAAACTGCAGACATTTTTTGATGGCAAATACAACTAATAATAACAGGACGTGACGTACGTAACTGCACTAATATAAATATGTCA
This sequence comes from Conistra vaccinii, assembly GCA_948150665.1. NCBI lineage: Eukaryota > Metazoa > Arthropoda > Insecta > Lepidoptera > Noctuidae > Conistra > Conistra vaccinii. The sequence goes on along the minus strand of OX411324.1, from coordinate 12,958,057 downwards.
AAGCATTATGGGCTGTTAAGCCCCTGAAAATCAGTGCAACATTTTCAGTATTACTAAAATAGGGTTCGCAAATCTGCGCTACATTTTCAAAGAACCACAAATCTTTAACATCATTCCCATCCTACCTAAAATATTAAAATTAATATCATAAACAAGTTGTAGGTACACAAAATAGAAAAGTTAACTGTAGGCCCTTCATCGGTATTCACCTCGGTCATAGTAGGGTTCATTAAAATGCGCCGAACAATAAACGGTGGCCCGCGGGACCTTTTGTGAGTGCGCGAGTTTTAACCGCATTTCAATCTGTTCGTTATTATTTCCTCATTGTTTATGGTTACTGTACTGTGAGCTGCTCTTTTGGCTGGAATACAATTTAGCTGGTGTCTGGTTCGTATATGTAGGTATAGTAACGTAGTATAATAATAATATGGGCTCTGAATAGTTTGCTAGTGTACCTATACGTTAGTTGCAGTCGGTTGAATAAGGTTGGTAATTTTTAGATTAAGACTTTTTGTAGACTAATTGGCAGGTTGTGGTATTCTGCACCCATGAATGATTGATGAATGATTCGAGCTTGAATCTAGTTTACTAGGAATTAAAACGTAATATTTATGATAAGTTTTTATTGTCATGAGTTTCTGCAACGTGACACGTGACACCTGATTCCATAACAATGAACATTTTAACAAATGAAAACCTTGTTAGTACTACATTTGATAAAGTATTCCATATAGAGATCTATTTTAAATGACATTATTTATAATAAATTATATTTTTTGTACAATATAAACCATAAAAAAAATATTTCTATAAATTTTAATCTTATCCCATAAAATATAATTTATTAATTATTTCATAGATTTTTTTTTATTCATACTCAATTTCAATCGGTTCGTTATTATTTCCTCATTGTTTATGGTTACTGTAGTGTAAGGTCCTCTTTTGACTGGAATACAATTTAATTGTTTTCTGGCTTGTGTATGTAGGTATGTATAGTTACTTAGTATACGTAGCCTCAGTTTTAGTCGGTTGAATATGGTTTGTAAGAGCTAAGGTTTGTTATTTTTAGACATTTTGTAAAAAGCACATGTTAATAGCATGAAAAGGTAAGCTGCAGGTTTTTTGGTGAAGCATTCGGGATCATAAATTGAATCTGCATTTCAAAGTGTCCGTTATTACTTTTTAGGGGTATGAGGAACAGGGTGTAAAGTTCACTCATCCACCATAGAAAAGGGAGGATCCTCCAACCAGACGGGTTGTTATGTCTGGCGGGCAACTGCCCGTAAGTTAATTTCGGATAGTCTTATCTATGTTTTTTTTTCGCTCGGTAAACTCTAACTGCGCGATGCAGGAATTGTGTGACGCCATGTCTTTGCTGCGTAATTCGTATGTGGTGGCGTAACCGCTACAACTTCAATGAAATCTTAAACTGTGCACTCATTGATGACAGTTTCATATAAAAGTGACCAAAATAAAATAAGCTACTTATAATAGGTATTTCATGTCATCCTCAAAAGTTAAACCACAACTTAACTTTAGCTAATTACCTCACATGACATTTCTATCCAAAATCTTCGTGAAAACTCTATGCCCACTAATTTAAGGGTTACATATGACCTTGTTCTTGCAGTGTACGGGTTAATTTATGTGGGGTTACTTTGGTCACGTGGTCGCCACAACCGCCCAGGCTCTGTTCGCGATATCTACGGCCGCCCGCCCTCCACCGTCCACCCGCCCAGCGGATTTCCATATGCGCCTCGCCGTAAACGCTCATAAATTAACTACAACTATTATAGAATAATGTTACTCGGTTATATATTATGTTGCTTTTGATTAACGTTTCAATTAGTTTAATATACGGTTATGAGAGGAGCGGAAAAATTACATAAGTTTGGTTATTAGAATGTTTTTATTTGATAGTTATCTATATATATAAAAATGAATCCCTATTTCCTTGGTCACGGCATCACGCGTGAACTGCTGGACCAATTTAGCTAATTCTTTTTTTGATGTGTTTGTTATTGTAAGGAGAAGGTTCTTAGGATAGGTAGGTGAAGGTGGGATAGGTAGGTAGGTAGAAAGGTATGTAAGTAGGTAGGGAGAAATGTAGGTAGGTATGTAAGTAGGTAGGCTAGGGTAGGTAAGTAGGTAGGCTAGGGTAGGTAAGTAGGTAGAGTAGGTAGGTATTTAGGGTAGGTAGGTAAGTAGGTGCGCCGTAGATAACTACTTAGTGCTACCCGTGCGAAGTCGGGGCGGGCAGCTAGTGTAAAAAAAAAAAATTGGATGCGTTAATTTAATCCTTTTCCATTGCATAAAAATTCATTGCATATCATGATTTTTATTTTGCTCATAAATAAGCTCAAGTAATGTATTTTGAAACAAATAATTAATTAATGTTATCTTTCAATATTTATCAGCTTCACTGATGTCAATAGAAACGGTACTTTCAAAAGCCAGAATGTAAATATAGGTAAACTAGTCGATTTCCCAACGCTCGCGCTAGCTGGCAACATATGGGTTAAGATATTCGAGTGAGCTCAGACACGGCCCATTCAAAAGGCGCTCTAAACGGAAGGATACGAGCCGTAAAATAGGATTTCATGCATGCGTAGCTTTGTGTGAACAAATATGTACGGTTGACAACGCACGACCTTTGCCGATAATCCCCCGGTGAATAAAAAAAATTATTTCATATTCCGTTTTTGAAAAGTGGAATGTTTCTACATAACCTTTACGGATTACGGTGCGAAGTTGTGAATGGATGTTAAATTGATTTTTCTAGCGTCCACCCGCGACTCTGTTTGCGCCTATTACGCACACCTTTACATACCGCTACATATTTTCGCTTAAAATGTTCAATACCCCATCGCACTTAGAAGTTAGTTTCCTTCCATACGACCGTTGAGGATTCTATACTTCAAACATGTTTGTGTCAGTGGTTTAAGCTGTCTCTCTGTGTGTCAGTCAATTAATCAGTAACTCATAGAACCGTAAAAAAATATGTTTTTTTTTCACTTACATAGACGTTATAATAATATCATGGCACATCTGTAACATGAAAGTACTCAACATCCATGTGTCCATGTAGTATTATACTATTCATAGTGTTTATGCTCTGTACATAGTAATTAAGTGCTTATTTAGTAAGTATGTAGTAATAAGAACTATACACGTAACTTTTTTCCCTATCAGTCTGATCTGTAACACTGTAAGTTTCTAGCTTCATTTAGTTTTTATGTGTATTACGTACTGATAGCATTGTTATAGATACTACTTTTACGGACTCTTGAATGGGATGTCGTTCAAAGCAGTATCTTTTGTATGCGAATCAAATTAAACAAACTTTTAAGACACTTAAAACTAACGATCTCCACACATTTATTTTTATCTTTAACTAAAACTTAAAAACAACGTAATAAAAGCGTGTCAACAGGCGTTTATTATTAATTCTCTTAAAAGTTTCCAAATTATGGAAGCGAGCCTAAATAATGAAATAACTTCAATATTCACGTAAATACAACTGTGAAAGTTTTATTACGAAAGGACCAATAAATTCATTTACACAACCAGTTCCAACAAGCACATTTGAAATCTAAACCACGTCCAGCACAGCAAAACATAACTTTATCCTAACAAAAACGGTGAATTACACACGGATAAATAACACTTTTATGTTAGCTTCACTGACCCTCACAGATTCATACAGAGAGCACTATTCTCAGAGCAATCAGCCACTCATACGTGTGTCTGCTCGTCCCAAGTGCCCCATTGCACACTCGTTTTGAATATTGCATTTAGCGCTACTATCTCTACGACTTTGAGAATCGCTCCCTGCTTATGCTTTGAGCTGACCTTTTTGTGACATACAGTTTTATGTTTTTTTGAATGCGTGGACTGTCGTGGTAATTTGTAATGGGTCTATGTTTTTTTTTTAAGTAAGCTTTTAGACATGTTTTCGTGTATTTTTGTGACTTGTTGACGTGTTTATTTTTCGCTAACCAGTCCTGCTAGGCTCTCATTTTTTAAACTTTGTGGACTATCTATATAAATAAATACTATATATATAAATAAATAAATAAATAGACTATCGATCAACTACATTCGAGTTCCCGGGATCTTTGACGTGAACCTACTTCTACCACCAGCATATTTCGTTCAAAACGAGGGTGTAAACAATACTTTTTACTAGAAAAGAGCACCCAAGTTACAAATAATCCTTTTCAATAGGCTTTTTTATTATAAGAGAGCCTTTTAAAGTTAGTGCTTGAGACAGTATTGTTATCATAAAAACTTATTGAAGAAACATAATAAATTTTACATTTTTGTTATGGACTATAAGCTAACGTACCGATAAACATTATTTTGTCTCGGATAACCACCAATGAATATTTCCGTCTTTATAATATCACCGGTAATGTGATGCTGGTAAAATACATTAACATGGACGAACTGAAATGAGAAGGTAGAAAATAAATAGCTATGCTAAATAACAAAAGACAAGCCAGTGATCAGTATTAATTGTACTTCCAGGAACACTGAATACCAATTTATATAAACCTGAACAACAGACAATAGGATCAAAAGACATTGTCAAGAGCATTGACATTTCATCTCGCTATAGACATTGTTTGCATTTCGACTCAACAGTAGTAATCTAAGTTACTGGTTGGATTGTGGAGAAACTTGGACGGAACTATAGAGCTAAGCGTATCCATTTAACTAATGCACTGTCCGACTATTGGTCTTGGTGCAAACGAGGCACTTTGTTCCCTGAGTAACATATTAGCTACGTTACTTACTCGCGTACTTAGTATTTCCAGTGTTTACAATGCCTGCTACTTCGTAACTTGGGCTGAAGACTAAGACGAACGTTGTGAATGTGTAAATAATAACCGACTTTGTTGTTATGAGCCTACAGCTAAAATTCAAATGGTAAGTACATTAGAATATTTGATAATCTCGATTTCTAAACACAGATCAACAGAAACAGTGAGGTAACTTCACAGACGATTTTGTTATTCCACTAAGTAAGTATTGTGCCCGTTATACAAAATCACAGCTAAACAATTGAGTTACAAGCAACATCTAAAACTCACAGCATAAATTCCCAGTTTTATCAAACGCCCTTGTTGGATTTTTCAAACTCTGTCAACGAAAACAATGATTAAATTTCATGGAAAAGCAATTTAGGCCGGGTAGTTTGAATGCGGCACTGGCAACGTTATTAGTTCCAATTAACGTGGTAACCTCAGCACATATATGGGCAATTAAATGGAGTGATACCTTACTTCCATTAGTACCCCGTGTGTGTTGTTTACATCAATTAACAACCATGTTAATTTTAATGCTCGCATCTGTTGCCCGCTTTGTATGGCGTGCCTTCACTGACTCGACGACTTACGATAACACAATTAATTGTGTCGCACAGTTCATCTCTTTGTTTGTCATTTACAACTCATTTGCGTACATCATAATTCTTTTTTTATCGCGTCTTTATCTTCATATAGAGCTAGTTTATTCTTCGTAAACAGGGACCAAAATAGATTTTCTCAAACATGCTTGGAAATTTGAACATTATTTTGACAACCTTCTTCATGATAAATTGAAAATGCTGGTCTGGTCAAAAACAAGCGAGCCCGGCCGGCAATCTTCATATCTGTCGTATTTAGCGACCAAATAAAACTATGAAAACTTACATCCGTCGTGTTATTTAAAAATGGAACTAACTTTTGATTTCAACACATAGCCACCAAGCAGGTAACTTATCAAAGATTTTTTTTTATATGAACTGGCTTAGCAAATAGAGCTATAAAAAGTAAAGAAGAAACAAATGAACATATTGGCGTGTGAAAAATATTCTTTGTTCGTCATTGATCGGCACAGACGGCGGCTTGACCACAAGCAAAGCCGCCGCAAGAGCTGTATAAAGTAAAGAAGAAACAAATGAACATATTGGCGCGTGACAAATATTCTTTGATTGATTCTGGAATTTATAAATAATTTACTTGGTTTGAATTTCCGGGCATTGTTTGAGAAAAGTACTATACAAGCCTTGGCTGCAACTAGCAGGCACGTATATGTTCCTCGGCTTCACCTTGGCCCACATTTTCACGATCGTCCATCGCCCTAATTGCTGGCCGCGACAGTAATGTACCTACTATTCAAGCCCTAGGGACTAAAACTGATTTGAATTTGGAATGTAGATATTGTTGATAAAAGTTCCAATCACTAAAGAGGTCAATCACGGACATTGTATGAACAAGTAACAGGCTGAATGATAAAGTAAACCACGCGCGAGCCAAATTAAATAAAAAAGATTGTGAAAAAAATTAATACACGCCTGAAATGCATTCCGCCTTCGTTCGTAATTATTTACTCAAACTCGGATTTCGCATTTTATAAAATAATTGTGTCTCTTCCTCAAGTAGTGAGAATGAAATAAATAAACGTAGTTAGGTACTATTCTTATTCATAAGTTGCACTTACTTGTTTTCTCGTAGAGGGTGATAAAAAGTAGTGTCCACCTCGGGAGCAAAACTTTTTTAAGCTCTAGTGACGTACTCAAGATTCCTTCGGTCCACTCTGGATTCAAAGAAACACTCACGCTTTTAAAATAATTATTTGCTCCATAAGCAAACAATCTACTATTTGTTACTTTATTTATGTGAACAGGCCGATGCTCGTTAATGACGCAATGGTCAGAATGTAAGTATTGATAGACTCGCCTCGGCTATTTTGGTTGGATGCGCATTTAATGAATGATATTGGAAGGTTCTATAGCAACAGAGATAATATTGTCACCTCTCATTCATGCAAGCGATTTTATTCATTTCCTCATTATAATATTATAAACATACACGTTTATGTAGAAACTTGAAATTCTGTTGGATTTCTTCCAATTTTACTACTAAGCATGATTTTTTTACATAACCTTTGCTTGGTTATACTTTCGCAACCATTGTTATTAAATCGGCAAGAACAGGGCTGATCTAAAGTATAACCCCTGTGATATTAGCAGATACAGTAATCCCAAAGCGCATAAATGTGAGTTTTAAACCCTATAAAGGGTAAAAAAATAAACGATAAAAAAACAGTGGTCCACAAAATGTCCATACAAACAATACCTTAAAAAGCATATAAATAAAACCGTTCACCAATATATCTTAAGGTTATATAAATGTGCGGTATGGACGTTAAGCTGGAATGCAATGCCACAGGTCGTCGTTTTTACGCTCCCTTTAATGTTATTTCCTCGTTTATGACACTATAAAGACGATACCGGCCACTACGCGTAATGAAATCTTGTGTTCAATACCTTCAGACACGGCTAACAAAGGAATCTTTCAGTAAACATTAGATTAATAAAATAATTATATTGCTTTAAAGTTTTATAAGTAGGAGCTAGGAAGTAAGTATAAGAAGAATCTTTCAATAACTAATGTTTTACAGGGTGATCCGTTAAGATGGGTCAGTATGTGTCAATCAGAAACTATTAGTCATACAGATTCAAAGGAAAAATGTCGTCAATTTTAGAGTTAAGAAATACTGCTGAATCAGCTGTAGATGACTTTATAGGATACTAGCTTTTGCCCGCAGTTTCGCTCGCGTGGATGTCGGAAAATATTCCACGGATACGTACGTACTACCGGGATTACATACCTAATAGCCCAAGATGAGGACATTGACTCCTACCGCTGCGCCCGCGTTGTCGTTAACCATAATTATTTTGTTACGCGTAATTTTTAATCTGTGATATCTTTTAAAGTATTCATTTTAAAGGATATGATGTCAAGGCATATTTTAATTAAATGCCCAATTTAAATAACATATTTAATTGGATAAGGATAAATATGTCGGATCCGTCAGGATTTATTCAATTAGATTCAGATAACATGTGGGCAGAAGATGGGTTTCGTGCAATGACAACACACTGGATACGATACACGCTGTTTATTAAAATTACAAATTATCACAATGATCACAAATTACAATTAACACCATTAACTACAACGTACTTATCACAACGAATCGAATACAGTTCCGCGACGTCTTAACTCCATTGCTATCAGACACTATACCATACGACAACTAAACGAAACGAAGGACAGTTCCTAGACTGGAGGCTCCGTTCTCCAGAACGGTTGAAAGGCAAGTACTCTCGCCCCGGCGGCGGCGCCCCAGTAGCTAGGCTCCGTCGTAGCACGAAGTAAGCCGAGTGTTATATTTCCCGCCACTCAGTTCACGTGCCGCGCTTCGTTTAGCGACCGTACTATTCACCGTCTCCGACACGGCCATCCTGCGTGCACACGTCCTCGTGTGTTCCTCGTGTGAACCTGTAACCAAAACTCAACAACAGTGCCTGTTCGACTCGGCCAATTCTGACCATTTACGGGTTCCAACTTTTAAGATTAGGAAACTTTAATCCTCAACACTTTATTGTTTTAACAAAACAATACTACTACGTCTCAATTAATTAAACCACCTTTGATTAATCATAGCAAAAATCATCAACCAAGGCCATGTACCATCGTTTTCCAAACTAACAGTCTTATTTTTTACTAAGAGCCTTAGAAACCCACACACGAGTAAACCACTCTAACGCCACGGCTCTCTAGCCGACTAGCAATCACATTGCTCTCACACATGGTCTCTCCGGACCCCGACCTCCGCCAGAAAAACACGCCCATTGCTTACCCACGGACTCTTGAGTTGCCTCAAGAGACACCGATTTCTATCGGGCTACGACTACGTAATACGACTACTGGTACGGTCACACACAATACGGCCGATAGAGAACCCTACTCGCGTGGTTCCCATAATATAAGCTTGCTCATCACCACCGTGATCACCATCTACTTCGACTGGTACATGACCTACTGGCATCTTTATTTAATCTTTCGTTAGCGTATTTGTAACTACGGTTAGAATTTGAAGCTTTTAACGTATAGCAATCACCATCTAAAACTTTCGCTATCTTAAACGGACCTCTGAACTTTCGATTTAACTTAATCTGATTTCGCTTTTTGTTTTCACACAAACAAAATAACACAAAATTCGCAACCGATAATTTTGTTCTAGCTGCTTTTATCCTATCAAATCAAGACTTGTCATATTCAGCACTACGTTTAATATTCTCTGGCGCAATCTCGCGGACTTCATCAATGTCGACTTCAGTCTTCATCAGTGTCCTATCTATCATAATATTATTTTGCAAGTTAGTTTCGGAAAGCACATCACATAATCAAAATAAACAAAAACATTGCAGAGTTCAGAGCATTACTCACTATTTGATTCCCAAATCTCAAGATCACAAACTAAATAATCAACAAAGGTGCAAGTGTTGATGTGTCTCTAGTAACCTCCAGTTACTCAATCACTCATTTGCGCATCCCCCTCGGATCGCCAAGTCACTCCCGGACTTTATGACTTTATTATTTTTTTTCTCACGAAACCCCACATTTACCAGGGTTGACTGCCTACCGCGTACTCACGGACTACTGTCTCCAGCAGACACCGATTTCTACTGAGCTACGGCTACAAATCAACCTCTGATCCAAACTATCATCACACACACAACACACACAACTTAATTTACTCAGTTTCATCAACAAAACTTTCACTTGACTCTCCCTCAAATTCATCAGTAGGTAATACTCTGATCCCCTGTCATGCGTCTAAGCTTCACATGAGCGTACTTGTAAGTGCGCCTTGAATTTAAGGCTTTTAGGGTATAACGATCTACTAGAACCTCTACAACCTGAAATACGCCCTTATATTTTCGGTCTAGTTTCGTTTTGTTACGCTCTTCATTTTGAATCAAGACAATGACCCCATCCAAAAAAATTATTGAGTTTTCCCTTTGTTATAAGTAACGTTAAAATCAAAATATTACAAATATAAATATAGCATCTGTGAAGTCGCGGCGTTAGATCGGTCTTTTTAAGTAACGAATTTGAAAAAGTCACTGTCTGTTACTACTGTAAACTGTTGACTGTGTAGTTATTGACATTGAGTTATTCGACTGCATTTATGACTGCCAATGTTCTTAGTAAAAGTTCTTGGCTAAAAACTGACTAACATACAGGTTATGAAACCTTTAGTTTAGGGTATTGTTTCAAAAGTTTTAAAAGTTCGGGTTTCCATTCCAGAGAAATGTCTGTATCAACAGAAATTAAAATCGGTTTCGAAGGTACTCGCGGAGTCTAATGTGGGTAGTGTAATGTTGTTTACCATCCCTTAGAAATGGTATATTGAGTCATGGTCATAATATTAACACTCCTAGTTGTAAAATTTCACGTTCTAGTAAAATCTACTAGACGTCAGGCAAAATATGTCATATCATTTCCATAGTACTATTGTCAATTTCTACTACACAAAATCCAAACGGAACTTATGAACACTTGACTAACTAATACATTTTAAAGTTACAATATTTTGTTTACGTTTCCCATGAAATAGTGGCCTTACTTTGACCAATACCAGTTAACGCAACAACGTTATTAACTAGTTTGCCACTTAATTTGGCTGCACGACTCTCCTTTACTAACGAGCATTTAGCACCAGAAATGTAAACAAAACAATACAGCTCACCTTTTTATTCTAACGTGCTTGAAGGTGCGACGCAAACTTCTAACTCGTCGTTCACTGCTGCAGCACATGCTCCATCATCCGATTGGCTGCCACTGCATGTTCGTGCACCAGGCCGCGATATGTCTTGGTTTCCCACACAAGACTCGCGCGCAGACTGCCGCAGACTCGTGCGCAGACTCGTGCGCAGACTTGTGCGTAGACTCGTGCGCAGACTCGTGCACAGACTGCAACTTCTACTTCGAAGACGCCTTGCACTGCCGCCGCTACGCGCCCTCGATCTGACTTCAGCTGTGTGGCGCAATTTACCCCCATTTGGGATTGACAGGCGCCGCGCGCTAGTCCCTTGATCGCGTGGCATGGTTCATGAAACAGAAATTTAAAAAATGGGTTAGAATTGGTAAACTACACAAAAAAACCATAAGAAAACTTTTGCAGGGTATTTCGCTAATATCTCAGAAACGGTGCGTCTGAGCTCAAAAATAACCAAATTTTAATACCCTTTTAGATACCCCACGTAAGTGATAAGAATGCTAAATTCACAAAAAAAAATATTTTTCTGTCTTACCCTCGAATTTTATTTTTCAAAAAAAAACGGCTCGCCAACGGTCACTTTTAGCGTTTTCATTTTGCGCCTGAACCAACACGAATCTGGCCTTGAACAGCTCCTTAAACTGGTCCCATGTCATACCTGGATAGGTTATCTGCGTCAGCCATGTAGATGCAGAGTCCTTCAATTCCTTGCTTATTGTCAAAATAAGCTGGCTTCCTTCCACTGTCCTCCCGTCGAAACATAAGTCAGCGGTTGCGCACTATGATCGAGCATCGGAATCAAGTTTGTCGGGCTCGAATTCTGGCCACACTGGTGTACCCTAACTTGCTATTCACTGGCTTCGTTTTTAAAGTTTGTAACAGCGCGTGCATTTGTTGGTTTTGCATTTCAAAAATTAACCGCCACTGATTGTTATTGTCACTGTCCCGCGTGTGATCTCATTAGCACGATTTGATCCCAGTTCTGATGTCGGATCCGTCAGGATTTATTCAATTAGATTCAGATATCATGTGGGCAGAAGATGGGTTTCGTGCAATGACAACACACTGGATACGATACACGCTGTTTATTAAAATTACAAATTATCACAATGATCACAAATTACAATTAACACCATTAACTACAACGTACTTATCACAACGAATCGAATACAGTTCCGCGACGTCTTAACTCCATTGCTATCAGACACTATACCATACGACAACTAAACGAAACGAAGGACAGTTCCTAGACTGGAGGCTCCGTTCTCCAGAACGGTTGGAAGGCAAGTACTCTAGCCCCGGCGGCGGCGCCCCAGTAGCTAGGCTCCGTCGTAGCACGAAGTAAGCCGAGTGTTATTTTTCCCGCCACTCAGTTCACGTGCCGCGCTTCGTTTAGCGACCGTACTATTGACCGTCTCCGACAAATATAATACCGGTCAAATAAACTTCGGAAATAGTGAAATTTTTATCAAGTTTTGAGGGATAAAAATGGTTATTGTGGGTCTTCCTTAGAAGACAGACATATGCCATTGTGGACTTTTTTGTTGAACGATTTAAGATAATACGTAATCCTGTGGAACATAATTTTTATTTATCTCTCACGATTTACGCGGCGCACGCCCGTAAAGCTACCAGTCGGCATGATTTTTTCCGACATCTTCAACAATAATTGTAATTTTTCAGCCAATTTAAACAAAACCTAATGAATTATACACCAAAACCTTTCTTCCTTCGGTAGTTTTTGAGTTTATCGCGTTCAGACAGACAGACAGACGCGGCGGGGGACTTTGTTTTATAATATTATTAAGGAAAGGATGTAAAGATAAGGATAAGGATCTATACGCAAAGTTCTGTCATCATTTCAAAAACTATAAATCAAAATCTGGCAGTAACAGCCAGTACAAGTCAATAACACATCGCCAAGTATTTGCGTATGTTCGATGCACTGCGTACAGACACGTAGGTACATTATCACACACGTCATCTTTGCACTGCGCCCGCATACCTGCTAATCTAACATTCAGGATACGATAGTTCTACCTGAGTAACAACAAAATGTTAGTACAGAAGGACCTTAGCAAGTAAACATTTGAAACGATTTCACGCGTGCTACATTAAGCCGCAGTCCCACGGCCCGCTTTCTCACAGGCCCTGCTCGCACCAAGCCAGGCCGACAGGCCGTGGGGACCATCGCATCCGATGAGGTTCCGGTGGCCTGTATTCGCCCGACGACCCGTCGGGAGTTCAAAGGCGCGGTCTGCCGCGGCGCGAGGGCGAGCCTTTACAGGCGCGTTTTTTCTGCTTTCTTTTTGCTTTGCTTATCAAATGTTGAACACTAAATAAAACCACCGTGGCTGCACACACTCCGTATCACTTGACATGTTGGAATAGCAGCCAACAGGCCGCAGACTCCGGGGGAATGCTCGGCACGGGCCGCGACAGGCCTCGACATGCGTGGCAACGTCTACGTTAACTAATACTAAATTATGCTTAACCACCTTTTGGTTTTGCATAAACATAGCATAATCAGCCTGCACAACATTCCCACTGCTGGGATAGAGGCCTTCTTTATGTGAGAAGGACTGGCCACAATCCACCACGCGGGCCCAGTACGGGTTGGTGGACGTCCCATGTCTACTACGGTATTTTTGGTTCTAGGGTGGTTTATGAAATGACAATTCTTACGCTATTTATTTTGTTTGAAAACTGCACTTTATTAAGTAATTTTTTATTTCATTATTTTAACAGACAATATCAACTTGTATTATCCGCCGCTGTATTACATTATTTAATGTGATAACCTCATCGCCACTCTGTATATTCATGGTGGTTAAATTTGGTCGACCGAGCTCAGCTCTGGTGAAAATAGAAAATGCTCATTTAAAAGTATAAGATAGTTTATACTATTTCCATGCTACCATGATAGTAGGTACTTACTAATTACATGCTGCCATATCATTATTCTAAGGTAGCCACGTAGGGTAGCCATCTTGTTCTAAACTTTGGGTGACCGAGCTCTGCTCGGATGAAAATACGGAGAAAACGAATTTTCCCAGTAGATCGATCTTTCGCCCCCGTAAACCCCTTTATTGAGTCGTTTTCGAGAACGTGACTACAAATAAAAATAATAAAATAAAGCAATATTTAAATACAAATATTGCTCGTTTAATAGTATAAGAAAAGATGTACACTATGAGTCACACCATTATTAAATATTTTATTTTCAATCATACTGAAACATCCATTCAGTCTATTGTGCATTGTGCGTATTTCTAGTAGTACTTCTGCACATTCCTATTTCATGTAAGAAGCCTGCGCCTCTCGCCTATTATTTACCCATTAGTTACTTAGGGGTATTACCTAACACTCGAACCGCTGTATTACGTATTGATATTCAATTAATGGTAAAGCTTGAATATCAAACGTTGGTGAGCTTAGATTCCGCGAGGGTTATATCAATATGTTATTTGGTCATTCCACTTTAGGAACATGCGTTTGTGGGTGCAAGCATTGCAACTTTAGACACAGTTTCCATGTTTCATGAGTTACACTGTTATTCATCGACAAATAGTACTGATTACATTCAAACTTCCGGGAAGGTAAGCAGGATAGGTCCGGCTTACCTTCCCGGAGGTTTAAATGTCTTCATGACCTTTGCAGGAAATAGGAGAAAAGCGTCTCAATTATGACATAGGACGCTGACAAGAGCTAAAGCTCGGTCACTGTAAAAGAAACATACAAAAGAAAAACACATAGAAAAGAAAAAGAAGCGCAAATATTGTTTTTTTCCGCTACCATAAACTATATAGATTTGACAAAAAAAAATTAAGACAAGCCTACTTCGAAAATTTGCTTCTTGTCAGCACGTTAAGCCATGACAAACCTAATCCACAAATACCACTCTCCAAAATTCTAATAGTGAGTCTTACCTCTAAAACGCTTGAAAGAACAAAGTAATAATACTCGTAAAGTTTATAGCTTAAAGTACTAAGAATGTTTCGTTTAATAACTTCACAATAGGGATGTTGACATTTTTTTTTTGTCCTTTAGGTAGATTATTAAAAAATATTGGACACGTCTTTTTCTTTTTTACGTAATCAAAAGATTACGGCAATAAATTGAGTAGACAATTGTCTACTCAATTTAGTGCCGTAATCTTTACCTTGACTTTTTATCTTTTTTTTTTTATCTTTATTAACGAATTTGTCAAAATGTGGCATGACGTCTCACTCCCCAACTTTAATGCATTGCAATTTCAACATGTTTTATTATTAAGATAAAGCAAAAAATACGTTTCTAATATTTTTTTATTATCTGTCTGATGGACTAAATATTACTATTTGGTACTAAGTAAAACTGTGTATAACATCATTTGATGTAAATTAATACAATCATAATGGTTGTCAAAGTATCGCACGACGCCCTGGAGGCTGCGGTAATGTAACGAGGTTACGAATTTGTTATCCCCCTGGGATGTAACCCACTGCCGGCTCACCCCCGGTTCATCCATAGAGGTTCTTAATAATATTTCTTCATGCTATCCCCCACTTGAGGATAGGAAGCTGCTGTTAGATTTGTTAAGTTATTTCGCGCTTGTCTACACGTTGGTACTTTCACATTTCCCTTTTTCTGTTTCGTAATTAAACGGAGGAAATTGTGTTGTAATGTTCACGCTTGTTATCCTCGTGGGGTTAGGCAGACAGAGGCTGAGGTTGTAGGCCTTGAGTTTTTAATGCTACATGGTCTGAAGCCTGTTGTCATTTTGTTAGGCAGTATTTTTTGCGGACTAATAACGAATTCATATTTCACAGCGGTTGTCTATCCTACTAGATTAAACTAATTGGTACTAGAAATACCTAATAGTTACTGCAACCATTTCCTCCTCGGATAGTCCACAATATAGTTTTGGCATACTTAATGAGCACTAAGGCTTAAGGGTTTTAACATTGTTGCTTTATGTGGAATACCTAACCGGTCTACAAATAAGTAAAAGGATACTATCATTATAATATTTTCAGCTTATAATCGACTGTAAAATAGAGAAGTTATATTTATTAAGATAATAAGAGCATTTAGGCGAGGGGCTCGTGGCTAAATAATAATAGAGGCTTGGGTAGATCGAAGGTTAAGTTACGCTTACTACGGTCGGATCGTAGATGGGTGACTATCCATTAAATATCGAGACCCCTCCGTGCCTCGGAACGGAACGCCATTGGTCCCGGCTGTCATTTGTAGATCTTTGACAGTCGTTACGGGTAGTCAGAAGCCCAAAAGTCTTACAATCAATCTTACCAACGGGTATCGTGTTACCCAGTAAACTGGGTTGTGGAGGTCAGATAGGCAGTCCCTCCATGTAAAATACTGGTATTTAGCTGCATCCGGTTAGACTGGAAGGCGACCCCAACATAGTTGAAAAAAGGATAGGCAGATTGATTGACTGCTGTAACAAGTCCTCAAATTATAAAATAGAATGAGATTAAAATGTATAAAAATATTGACTGTTAAAATTATCTATTTAAAAATATCATAGCATTTTGATACAAAATAAAATGCACACAGTTCAGCAATAAATAGACAAACATAAACTTTGACATAACTGCAAGCAAGCAAGTCTGGAATGCATCCCTAACATAATAGAGCAGCACTTTTAGAATCGGAAAGTCATTTGAAGGAATTCACAGTGTATCGGTATAAAGTCGGAGGTGACATCGCTGTACACGTCTCTCTACTAATCCTTTATCCGCTCCCGGGAAAAGTATTACTTTAAGCAGTTTATTTTAGAGCCAATAAAATGGTGAAGTATATTTGAAGTACCAAAAATTTCATAATGCGTGTTGACAATAGATTTTTTTATAAAGTCCAAGTTAAATCATTTATTTTAGGAAGTCCTTAAAAGGCACTTTTGAACGTCAAAATTAACAAGAAAATGGAATTGATTTTAGTTGCCCCTTCCAAAAGGTAGTTTCGTATGAAGAAGAATGGGCAATGACAATATCTTCATGCAGTGTCACAATAATGACAAACATTTGAAATAAGATTATATCTTTAAATTAACCTTTTTACAGTCCGTTCAACTCATTTTGACTTCTATTGCGTTAGTGGCATGACAAATGGTAACTACAGTAAACAGTTGGTATTGTAACCAGTTTTTTTGCTTTTAATGCCATCCTTATGCCTACTGTAAAGAAGTCAAAATCGGTTGAACGGACTGTAAAAACGGTTTATATAAGGGAGGCAATTATGCCTCCCTTATAACCATTAGTCATTAGTAGACATTAGATAGATTAGACATTAGTCTAATCTTATTTCAAATGGAGTATAGCAATTGTCAGGATATTTTTTCTTGAACAGTTGTAATTATGTGTTTTATTAATTCAGTGGCACATTTGCAAAACAAAATTATTATAATTATTGGAACGATATCAAATTAATTTTACTGCAAAACTAAGTAAACTCGATTTAGACAATAGCAGGTTCGATCTCATTCTTGCAAAACCAAATTGTTCTTTTAAAAAAAGATAGAGTCCATAATATTCAAAACAAGTATTGAACATATCTCGCCAGCAACATCTAAGCCCGCAGCATCCACATTCTGAGCAAAAACTTACCATCTAGCAAACCTTTAGGGGGTAACAGGCAAGTTTGCCGCGCTAGCATTTCGCGGCGTCGTCGCAACTATTGTACGATTTCTAACTCGACTTCCCTCCTGTATGTATAGTTCTGTACGTTTTTCACTTGTTATGTACGAATGATAAAAACGTGCCACGAATTCGAATGCAGGATCGAGTTAAGAAGCGAATGTATGTGAAGATCAAAATAAATGTTTTTTTTAGATTATTATTCTACATATGTGGCCCTATGTTCTATTGAATTTAGGCAAACACTATTACGAGTATATAAAGAAAAGAAAGAAAGAAAAATATTTTATTTGGGACACGCACAGGAAATAGAACAATAAAAAAATAAAACAAAAAAAAAGAACGTTAGCTAACAAAAGATATGATATAGTCGCTTATATTAAGGGCAGAAAATAGCTTATTCTTCAAGCCAAGGAAGGGTTATGCTTTCGCGCGTATCTTGTATGTACAATGTATGTTTGTTTGTAAATTTATTTATTACCTTGTATCTTCGAAACGGCTGGATGGATTTTGACAGTTAAGGTATCGTTATATTCGTCTTAAAAACCCAAGTGTCCTTAGATAGGTGTTTGAGATAAAAACTTTTTAATAAAAATAAAAAATCTTTAATTCCGGTTTTGAAATTTCGCTCTTTGCCACCGACTTCTGAAATTAAAGTTCAGTTAAGTTATTTTTGACTTTGTACTGTATTTTTTGGAAGTCGGTTGATTATTTTTTTTTTTTTGTTAAATGTCTTATTTTTCACTTTTTAGTTGTGGTACCTACCCCACACAAATTCAAATACCACCTGCTATGTAAATAACAGTGACAGGAACTTATCATCGTATCATCCACATAGGCTAAGTGGCAAAAATACGTTTTTTCAAACATGCTTGGAAATTAGTTTTTTTTTTTTGACAACCTTCTTCAAGATATATCGAAATTGTTGTACTGGTCAAAGGCAAGCGAGTGCCCGACCGGCAATTTTACTATGAAAATCCATAACTGTCGTGTTTAGCGGCCAAATAAATTACTATGAAAACTCATATCTGTCGTGTTATTTAAAAATGAAACTATCTTTTTACTTCAACACATGGCAACCAAGGAGGTGACTTATTAAAGATTTTATTTAAATTTCAAACTGGCTTACCAAATAGAGCTGTTAAAAGTAGAGAAGAAACGAATGACATTTTACAAGTGCAAAATTTTTTTTGTTCGTCTCTGATTCTGGAATTTATAATTTATTTCTTAAAATCTATCCATAACATTGTGACGGACGCACAGAACGACCTTGACCTGCTGAACGAATGGCTAAAATGTAATTTACTTACTATTAATACCGCAAAAACATCTTTTATGATTTTTTGTACCAAAAACAAACCATTACCGGAGTTCACACCACTCACAATAGATAAAGAAGTTCTCAAAAGATCAACCTATGAAAAATATCTGGGATTACATGTAGACGACAAACTCACTTGGAAACATCACATCAACCATATCAAAACAAAGTTAATGTCATTACTAGCAGCATTACGTAAAGTTTCAAACTGCATTCCAAAAAAAGTACGTAAAATAATATATAACTCTCTGGTTAAATCTCATCTTGAATATTTAGTTGAGATATGGGGGTCAGCCGCGAAAACTCACCTAGACCCACTACAAAGAACACAAAACAAAATTATAAAAACACTATTTCACTATCATTATCTAACTCCGACAAGAATACTATACAAAAAAACCAAACTACTCAATATAACTCATCTTTACAAATACTACACTTGCGTCCTCATTAAAAAAATCATCACCAAATCTGTTCAATCAAACATACAACTACACATGAAAAATATAACATACAATGTAAGGAATAAAAACAAAATCCAGTTACAACCAGCGCGCGCTCGCACTAACTATGGCAAAAAAACGATATTGGTTGAAGGAGCACAGCTGTTCAACAGTTTACCGGAGGATCTAAAGAAATGTGACAGTATAAACATGTTCAAGCGCAGATTAAGGCAATACGTCACAACATCTGAAATAACATAAAACGTGTTATGTTGTTTTAATGCTAAATGTCTCCAACACCCTAGAGGTAATTTACTAATTATAGTATTACTAATCTGTGTTCGTAATCTGTTTGCCAGACAATATGTGGACAGGGAAGAGCTTTCCGCTTAGGCAAACATCAACTTTATGTATGTGTAAATAAGGTTAATTTTAGACCGACTAGTACTGTTGAAAAAGTTATAAAAATTATGAAGCTGTAGCGCAAACTGAACGTTATGTGTAGGCATTGCAGTTGTTTTTCCTAAGGCTCGTGTTTGTTTACATGTTTTGCAAATGAATTGTAAACGCAGATTGGTTAAAAACCACATAAATGTATCTCATTCAAACATCAACTTTATGTATGTGTAAATAAGGTTAATTTTAGACCGACTAGTACTGTTGAAAAAGTTATAAAAATTATGAAGCTGTAGCGCAAACTGAACGTTATGTGTAGGCATTGCAGTTGTTTTTCCTAAGGCTCGTGTTTGTTTACATGTTTTGCAAATGAATTGTAAACGCAGATTGGTTAAAAACCACATAAATGTATCTCATTATAAGCGAACTAGTTTAGTTCTTATGAGAAATAAAGTTCTTTAAACCGATTTACTTAGTTTGAATTAAACCGCGCATTGTTTGAGAAAAGTACTATATAAGCCTTGGCCGCAACCTTTGATGGGTTCACGTATTGGTCTCGGTTTCGCCTCGGCCCACATTTTCACGATCGTCCATCAATGCCCTAATTGCTGGCCGCGACAGTAATGTACTAATTAATGAAGCTTACTCAAAAAATACCTAAGCAAAGTTAATAAAATGTATATGGGACTACCACTACCACACACCTCACATTAAATTAGAAAAGAATTATCAAAATCAATTCATTATTGGCGGAGAAATCTCGTAAAAAACAAAAAAAAAATTTACTTAAAAAAGGACGAGGTTCTCAATTGGACTGTATGTTGATACAGTCGAATTGAGAACGTCCTCCGTTATGAAGTCGGTTAAAAAAAACAAAATGGCTGATTTAAAAAAAACGTTATCTAATTGAAGAAAATTAAAAGGGGATTACGAATATATGTAATTATGTATGAAGGCAGAGGGTCCGACATCTTAAATGAAAGTAAGGAATATAGCAGAAATCATCTTTTATTCCCATAGCTTATTTAACACACTAATTCAAATTATATTTCCAACGATTTTATTCTAATTCAGACTACAATTAATTCAGTATCTAAACGCTACAACATGTGCACCGGGCCGAGCCTACGACAAGAATGATCCCCTCCTTGCTGCGCGCTCGTTTATGTAGAGCGGCTCGAGTAGTAGGGAAAGTAGGCGAGGCCTTGTTTACGCATTCCACTGCGCAGCTGCGCCGCTCGGCCCGTTGCACGTGCTGTTTACAATAGCGACGCCGTCACGGCCATTCTGACGTGCGGACGTCCTCGTGCGCGGAGTCTCATCAAACAGTATCTAAAAGGACAGAACGATATTATTAATGTTCGTTCATCCTGACTAACAATTCATCCCTTGAGAGTTTGCTTATTATTCTGGACCGCTCGTAATTGAGCCTTCATGACTTTAGCAATCTGGTCCAGTTCACCCCTTCAGAGTTTGCTACTAATACTGGACCACTCGTAATTGAGCCTTCATGACTTTAGCCATCTGGTCCGGTTTATCCCTTCAGAATGGGCTACTAATTCTGGACCGCTCGTTATTGAGCCTTCAGAACTTATCTTATCTTTTTATTTCTTTTTCATTTATCACTTAAAAACCCTGCAAAACTATTACCTCTTGGACCAGTTATTACCGACTTTACAGGGTCACTTCTTTTGCTAATTTTTGTGACTGCTTTAGTAAAAATAACATTTGAATCTGAGTTGAGAGACTGTCGATACAGAACGTGACTTAAGATGTTTCGTATTTTCACTGATAGTTATTAAGGTACGTGAGTCAGCAGACATTGTACTACTTTTAATTGATATAGTATCACTATTCACAGGCAATGGTATCACTGTTTGCCAAAGTTACATTACTGTTAGGATTGTGTTTTTTTATTTCTGATTTGGTATTATCTCGTGACTTGTTTCGTGAACATGGATATCATCATCATTACTACCCGCCGTCACGTCATCATATTTTTTCACGATATTTATCTACCAGAACATTTGGACCATGAGGTACTTTACGTTATTTTATGTGAGAATATTTATAGATCTTATTAGTTCCATCAATATATCGCAACTCGTTCCGGTAATTTTTTTAAACGGTGGTCTCGAATGAAATATAAAAAAATCTTAAAAGCTGAATTATCATAAGAACTCCCACGATTAGAAATTATTCGTTTCGGCGCGCCAAATAAATGAACTGGATTTTAACTGTTTTTAGCAGAAACGAAATTGTACAGCGTTTGTAACCACCTGACTATTCTAACTTTAAGTTGCTAAGTCATTGACTCAGAAAAGATTGAGCCTTGACCTGGTCACACGTTGCCGTGGCCGTCTTGGAAAACTTTAAACAGTTTCCGCACTCAGGTCGGCCGCTGTAGAGACCATAGATGGTCGACGCTCCATAGATGGGGTTTCTCGGATGGTTCCAATCCTCAATGTATAAGCGGCGTCTCCCCGCATACCATGGCCCACCTTTCATCTTGCGCCCCTTATATCTGCATCAGAGAACGGTGTTAGCATTGCGGAGTTCTCCACAGGAAATTAAATTATATTTGCCATTGACACGCTAAGAAGAATATCGATTTTATCAAAGCTAAGAATGATCACCCTTACGTTAGAAACGCGTTTACCCTAAACGGGCACAGCGTACTAAAGCAACCACCAACATGTATTAAGCCAACATGATCACCTGTGGTGCCAAGTAATAACGGTATCATTAGGTTTTTTTTTTTTTAACTGGGTCATTGATAATATTATACTACGTACAGATACCCAATCCCATACAAAGAAATGACACCTCTCTAAGTCGGGCTATTGACTGGCTACAGCGTAAATGTGGTACAGTTATGGCAAATTGAGTAAAACGCCATCTATTGCAAAGAGCCGTAGAAACAAAAAGGTTTTATCTTTTTTTTTTTTTGAAAATACGAGATTTATGAGTTACAAAAGATAAATCAGCATTAAACAACGAAGTTTTGATTTTTACTAATCTTACTTCAGCCAAAATCTTCCGTTTATCGCTTTTTAGTCACTTAATTTCATAATTGTTACCTATGCTGCCATCTATAATCTTTTTTCAAGACAAATTATATTTTTTTCGAATTAAGACCCCATGTCTGGGTATAAATTTACGAACGTGTGTAGCTAAATCATTCAATTCTGTAACTTATAATTACTGAAATTCCGTGTTCTAAAATATCACGACCAAATTCTAAATTCATCCGGGAATACAACGTCAATTATATCAAGCGCGTGCTTTTGTACCATGGTTGGACGTTTAAGTTGTAATGGGCACGCTTCTTTACTTGGTATAGTATGGTATTATTTATAGGTGTCAACTCTTTAGGATCATTTCATTTTGTTCATGAAATTGCTAACCTTTAACAAGATTTCAATTTATTACTATGTTTTAAAAGCTACATTCTGATCCAGAGTCAAATATAATAAGCTAATCTGTATCACTTATCTGTCACACTTATATTCCACGAGCTGCTCTGAAGTACAGTTTCACTTGCTTGGAGCTTGGTGTGGAGTTTTCCTTCATCCAGCGCTCGGGGCAGGCGATATCCCTGCTAACTTACACGGAGCGACCGCCCATCTGATCTCCACAACTCGGCAACCGGGCAGTACGAAACCCATTGGTAAGACTGGTTGTCAGACCTTCGGGCTTCCGAAGACCGTCAAAGATCCACGACTGCATCGGGACCAGCAGCTTAACCCGCTTTCCGAGACACGGAGGAATTTCGGCACGTAATGATGGTCAGCCATCCACGGAAATCCCGGCAAGCGCAGCCCAACGTGATGGCTCGACCCGTGCGCCCGTTATCACTTAGCCACGAGCTCCTACGTCACAATGAAGTCTACACCCTCTAATTTCTTTTTCTCAATAACTATCGTTTCACTGAGTGCACGCCAATTAACAATATCAGATTATTAAATTACTGTTGCTATCATTAGTGGACGGTGAATCCGATCCCACTTCTGATGAAGGCAGAGGGTCCGACATCTTAAATGAAAGTAAGGAATATAGCAGAAATCATCTTTTATTCCCATAGCTTATTTAACACACTAATTCAAATTATATTTCCAACGATTTTATTCTAATTCAGACTACAATTAATTCAGTATCTAAACGCTACAACATGTGCACCGGGCCGAGCCTACGACAAGAATGATCCCCTCCTTGCTGCGCGCTCGTTTATGTAGAGCGGCTCGAGTAGTAGGGAAAGTAGGCGAGGCCTTGTTTACGCATTCCACTGCGCAGCTGCGCCGCTCGGCCCGTTGCACGTGCTGTTTACAATAGCGACGCCGTCATGTATATATATAAGTTATATGTTGCAATACCATAAAATTCTATAAATTGTAATGCTTGTTTTTCTCTTTTCAGTTATGTGATTTTGTAGTTGGTATATATTTTAATTATTTATTTTATCATTACACAGAATAACGCATGTTTTCCTTAAAAGGTTTGCAGAGTTATACCTACAGTATATCCATATTTCGCAATCTTGCATTTTTAATCTTGTCTTTTATTTTTTACGTGGGACTTAACATTCAAATAGCCTACCTAGATTACAACTACTTTAAAGTCATTTTTGAACAAATCCAAACTTCAATCGACACGGCGTTCAATGAAATATTTTACAATAATTGTGAAATTTTATTTAAAAAAATATTTTTATTACTGTTCGGTCATACTGCAAACTGTTCGAACTAAATGTAACGCAATGTTCATATTTATTTTATTCAAGTTATTTCAGTGCAAATAATGAAGCGAGTTAAAGTATTCGGCAGAATATTGTACAACATATTTATAATAATGTTTCAAACAAAGGCGTATCCCTCAGACACGTAAGACTTACAAGATACAGTAAAAATTAAGTATAAATACGTTGGCAGTATGTACCCGCGCAAAGTTTTGGGCGGTTAACTTTTCTGCTCTCTTACCCATGCCGGGATTAAATTTTAAACTTCTACTGACTATCCTCATGAAGTTAAAATGAGTTGAATTTATAGACTGTACTTACGAATTTAACTTGTGCTTACTGTGACATTTATTTAAAAATACCGCAACGGCCGGCGGGCTAGGCACATAATCGGAGTCCTAAGCGGGGTTGGGTAATCTAGCCCTAACGTAAACATAAGGGCTCTATCTGTTTATATGAAGTAAAAAGTTTTTATTCTGTCTGTTTAGAGAAAAGTTAATTCAAAATAAACTTTGTTAGGTGAAAGTAAACCCACGTTGAGATCTTTTTCAACAAGTCACTTTAAATTCAATGATTCGAATACTAGAAAAATAACAAACTCATACAGCAGCAAGGCATACATACTTGTCTAGCTTATTTACCTATTTTATTCACAAATATTTACTAAATTGAAAAGTTAATATAGACATAGGACGAGTACTCTTTCTAGTATACGTTTGTCTGAATTGTAAAGTTTAAGCATAGATGTAGTAGGTACAGTATAAATAAAAACATGCTATAGACTCGGCTGAAAACAAACATGTCGATTAAACGTGTGCTTTAAAAATAATAGGAGAGATACTTACAACGGCTACAACAGACTAACTTTTTAAAATAAATACTGAAAACAGAAAATTATTACTTTAACGTATTTATGAATAAGTAATGGAAAACGAAAGCCAGTAGATACGCAGACGAAGCCATGAACGGTGGCTTTTGGAAAACAAACACATTGACAATCGCTGAAGTAACAGTTCAGTGGTACCAATTTGACAGTGACAGCGCCTACGCGCCTTTATGTCGTTACTGTAAGGGTTGTTTTCGAGGTGCAAGTGATGTGCGGTTGAGTGTACACAAATGAAGCATAAAATATAATCGTAATAAAATAGAAACAATATCAATAATAAAAATATAATACCTACAAATAAACAAGCAGACACAAGTGTGGCTAGCAACTGGCAATCTTCCCTCTATTATGTAATCGATAGGAGATGTTATTGCACAAGTTCGCGACTTTATTGATAGAGTTGCCAAAGTAATTCCGATAGACACTGCTGTATTCAATATTATTCTCAAGGAAAATAAATATTATATTATTTGTGGCCTGTTTTTCGTTATGGATTGAGCACACTTCAAACGTATCCATTCATGGCGCTGTTATAAATTAACTATATACCGAACTAGTTAAACAAAATACCATGAAAAAAAAGAATTACTTCCAGCAATGATTTGTCGACAGAGGAAATAATTATGTAGACCCAAAACAACGTATTATGCTAAGAGGATCTTTGACTTAAAGTTATGAAAAACTCATAGCTTTCATTGATCTACCTAAATAAATGTTATAAAGATGTAGGTACTTATGTAGTTTGATTTTGTATGAAAATTGTTGCGTTGCTAGAATGTCGAAGATAAAGTAGTTACAATAAGTGACATGTGTACAGCGTGTAAATATCGGGAAACGGAACTTTATCTCGAATAACTCGAGCTCACTGAGTCTCAAGGCTCCCAAGAAACTAAAGTCCGCTCACGAAAAATGACAACCTTTAATAAAGTTTTTACTGGAACATATTATGTGTACACAGAATATTATTACGCGTTATAATATTGGCAGTCCTCTCCCGACTATAGTGAGGAGCATTAGCAAACAGCTTAGACTCTCGACACATAGCACGGCAAACATAATTAATAGAGAGCCGCCTCGTTATTAGAACGAAGATAAACTTTGGGCAACGGAGCTCAAAGTTAAATTAGCAAAAAGTATTGGAAAAAATCGCAAAGGGACAAAGGGATTTGTCCCCAGCAGTATTAGGTACTATCGACGACAAATCACTACTGCCTAATCGTCTTGAACAAAATGGCTTCGGTGCATTTCAACGGTCGCTCTAAAGAATTTCTCTTTTTAATATGAGCATCGATTCCAATTACAAAAGATCAAAGAATCGCCGCGCGCGGCCCACTTCGTCTTTGTTCAAACGAAAGATGAATTATTCAGAGACCTGGAAACGTTTCAATTGGCCAGCTATAAAAAAGGAAACGGTTCGTTGCCTCTTCCACTAAATTAAAATTTTTCTTTATTTTCGTTTTTAATAAATGTTTTCGGACCATTTTAATTTGGAAGAGCGACGCCTATTTAATTAGATATAATCGTATTTATTGTGATTTGTATTTTACTGTGCAATGATATGATTAATTCAGTCATCTGAAAAATGTGTCTAATGTGAAATGATGAACTATTGAAAACGTTTAATAAACCAGTGATTTGCAAACTTAAAATTAGTAATATTGTCAGAAACCTGTTTTTGACTCTGAAACTACGCTTGACTAAATACCGCATCGTAGCAACCTGCTTAGCAATTACAAAAGCTGTTTCTGTTTTAGCAGTAAAACTTTAATTAGTATTTGTTATAGCTTAGTTTTATAACACTACCGTTAAATTCTTGTAATTTTTAACCAGCCTGGATTTATGAGGGTGACACCTGGCGGGGCTTATGATTGAGAGAGCGGACAGGCTGTACGGGAAATTATTAAAACGTAATAATTTATGCTCGCAATTTGTACGTAACTTGAATTCGTTCCTTGTGTCATTCATCACTGCGGGCCCCGGAATTAATTTTAACAATCATCTGTAAAAACGTTTTTTACGATTACACACGTCGTCGTTTGACGCCGTTTTAATAAATTATAAAAGTCCTGTAACGCCAAGAATGGAGCTAAAAAATACGAAACCTACCTATGTGTGGCAAAAGTATGTATCTAAATAAATTTCAATTTCACAAGACATGTTCCGCAGCAAGAATAATTTAACAATATGCTGTAAAACTTTGTTTGTCGAGGGATTTAAAGGTCACGTTGCTTGCAAACTTGCAAATTTACTGGGAAAGACTGGACCTTGAAAAGTAAGCTAGGAAAAGGCAATAAAAGAAGAAAAGAACTAATAAGAAAAGTCAAACATTTTAAAATGCACTATAAAACCGAATTTGACATTCATAAATACAGCCAGTACATACCAGTAAATATGCTACTGCCTTCTAAACGTACCAAATTTAACGTGAAAACTTTATTAAGATTCGGCTGTAGATATAGATAACTTTTCCGTCACTGACGGGGCGTCCGCTTCCCGTCGCCTTCCGCCGGGGAAGCCCCCTCGTTAATTTTATTTTTGTTACGCTTCACTTAATCCATTACCGGTTTAGAAATGGCCAGAAATTCGCAAATCTAACTATAACTGTAGTTACATTTGCCTTGAGAAAACTAATTTCTTCTTGAATTTTTTCGACTTAATATTTTTCGCCGATGGCCATCTGTTATTTGCAAGTACCTACTTGTCTACTTGGCAGTCATGACCTAGCACCGGCTAGTGTACAATAAAAGCTAATTATTATTCAAATCAAGCCCCCTTTTGTTCATTCATGGGCTGCAATAAAAATTAAATTATACCAAATTTTATTATCTTCCTCTTCGGGCCCATAACTCAGCGAAAATATTCATGAGGAAACTTTTTAACTAGAGATTTGTAATTGTTCTGCAGTTTTTCGTGGGCGTAATTTCACATTGTTGAATAAAATTAGAAGTACAGACGTGTGCGGAGCTGCAATAGGTCCATAAAACAGAATTGTAATGTTGAATAATATTGTAAGAGTGGTCACACGGAAAGCGGGTAGGCAATTTATTCCTTCCTGTATTTCAATTACGGAACAAGACCCGTCACGTGACATCGCTGTTGAGAAACAAACATGTAATTGTTTTTTAAACAAGGACTAGAAGTTCTAGAATAAAAGAAGTATCTGTGAAACTTAGAATACCTACTATTTTAGAATAAACCTGCACCTAGCCTAAAAACGTGAGTGACCCGTTGACACAATATGGAGTATGATCTATGATCATGAAGTGTGTTTAGAATAATCACTGACACACGTTGAAATAAACAAATGACAATCAAATCGCTTAATCCGCACCTAATTAATCTAAATAACTGTAATACCTAGTAATCGGGATGACAACGTAATACGACACCACTTTCAAACCACAACGAGTTGTATAACGTAACCCACAGTACTTTGGGTAATTAATTCGTGTACAAATTAATGACTACATTGATTTAATAGATATCCTTTGGTTTACACATCATTAATTGCGACTATTATTGCGGTGTAACAAAATAGAGATTTGCAAGTATTTATTTCATCTGTTTAGGAAAAATTTAGAAGAAACTACACTATTAAAACAAACATTTATGGTATAGGTCTCCATTCATCTCGCGGACGCAAGCTCGACTGCTGGAGCGTCCGGGGTCCTTGGTTCGATTCCCAGGTCTGGCAAAGTGTGGGCGGCGGAAATCCCAGGCCGATTTCCGGCCACCGTAGGTGCGGCCTTGCGGTCGGAGAGCAATGGATGGCTTGCCATCCGATAAGAACTAGGCCCGGGTCGACGGCGCGTTGTGTTCCACGCGCGCCTTAAAGAGAATGTCAGCACAATTAAAGGGAGGGGTTCTAGGGCCGATGCCTGCTGGGGTTGCAAGAAAGTCCAAAAGGGATACCGTGGCCCCTGGCAACGTACAGGCAACTGAAGAAACTCGGTGGGTTTTAGTCAGTTATTTGATAATTTCTTAATTTTTTTACTTAATAAGTTTTTCCATTACAAATTTCTTGGTAACGTCCCGGTGTTTGGAAGTTGTCGGTGTGATAACCCCGTGCCTCGGAAAGTACGTTAAGCCGATGGTCCTGCGCCTGATCTCTCTCCGGTCGTGGCGGATTGCCGTCCCATTCGAATAGGAGATTGCTGGTCTCTCCGGTCGTGTTGGATTGCCGTCAAATTGAAATAGGAGATTGAGGAAAGAGAGAGTGCACCTGTGTCTGCGCTCACACTTGTGCACTATAATATCTGCCGCGTCGAAGGCTAGTCTCCGCTGAGATTGGACGCCATGAGGGGGATTCGGTCTGGACTATGGTATCATCATCATTATCATTTCAGCCGAAAGACGTCCATTGCTGGAAATGGCCTGGCCTCACGTGGTGCTTGACCGCCACTTCAACCGGTTCTGTGTTTCCCGCATCCAGTGGATTCCTGCGGCCTTCACAAAGTCATCGGTCCACCTTGTGGGGGGCCTTTCAACATTCTTTGGTGTACTGGGACTATGGTAGGGATTGACATTAATAGTACTAGTTAAAATCACTTATGTATCTCATTTAATAAGCGAACTACTAGAATCTTATGAGAAACAAAGTTCTTTAAACCCAAAAGTGTCATATAATTTAAATATATGATTTGACTTTGACTTTGGTATAATTGTACACTTTAAATTAAAATGATTAGGCTGACAAGATCATCAGAGACATCATTTGGCTAGTACGGTATCAGTTACTTGCTCCATCCAGTAGGTATAATTTTGTTTTTTTAGTAAAGACGTTGCCCCACACTAGGAATTTCTCCTGTATTGTGGATGCGTTTACAAACATTTAAACTCACACAAACAGCCAGACCCTGAACAACTACGTGTAGATCATACAAATATTTGTTCCGTGCGGGAATCGAATCCGCGACACGCAGCGCAGCAGTCAATTGCTTAACCACTGCGCCAACCGTGTCATCTGTCCATGTCCTGGACAGCTATTGAATATGAGCAATACTAATAATTCGCAAAACATAGGAAGCGACTCTGTTAGTTTTTCGTCCATTTTATTTAGGTCTCTTAAAAGGGATTTTGATATTAAAGACCTTCTTCAAAATCTTTTCCTTTCATGTCTATTTCAAATAGTCGTAAATTACTTCATGTTTTTTCGTTCTTTAATGGAAAGGTACGTGTATAGTACGTAGATACTTACAGACTCCCCTTGGCATAGTGAACACACGTCACTAATTAGCCTATACAAACCTCATGATTGGGATTGACAGCTACATAATTGTTTTGACATTACGCTCTGATTCAATTGGTAAATTCTCAATAGATACAATTACGGTTTAATTAAATCATCATAATGTGAAGGCTCAATTGACAGTAAATTTTGAGTTCTGTGCTACGAAACCCGAGTTGGATTTTCGCAACGAAATACATACCTACGTATCTAACCAACAAGACCTAACTTCAATGTTTTTAAACAGCTTATGACGCATTTTATAGCTCATAAATTAACGTAAGATACGACAAGGCCTGAATAACAACTGCATAATGCCGTAAGGGCGGAGCACGCTGCTACGCAGGTAGCGCTAGTCTCCTCACGTAGCATGCACCTACGAGCTACGCGCGTAGCCACACGACTACGGAATTTTTACAATATTGGTAATGTATGCTACGAGTACGAGTATAGATAAGTATAAGTACAAGTGTATATTGTACTTTATAGTTACGGTGTCACTGACATTCCAAGCGCCGGTGCCAAGAACTTTCAAGAAAATTAATAATGTAGCCCAATTAGGTAATTTTTACAAAGAATATGCTCGTGTTTTATTATTAGGTACCTCAGTTGACAGACTGGTTGAAATCTCTTTCTTATGATGCAACTGAAAAAATTGTGGAAACTTGAAACTAGTCATGGCACTCACACACATCTTCGCTCACACACACACACACACACACCCCCACACACTAGTTCACACACACTGAACCACACTCACCCCACTCACAATAATACGCCTCGGTACACCACACCTACCAACATACAAAGTTTGCATGTCTTTTGTCTTCTACTAATGATTTTGCATGGATTTTTTATTTAAAAACTTATCAAAACTAGCTAAACTGTACCCGTGTCACAGATAAGTTTGGAACAATGTGCATCTTATATTTGGACGGGTGTTGATAGCTGCGACACAGTTTTTTTAACTTTTGTAGCTATCATCGTTTCCATTGTAATTTATGTTAATTTGTTGTTGTTTCCAATTTTTTTTTTTACTGTTTTACTTTTTTTTACCTCTGGGTTAAAACTTGTAAGCAGTTTATTTCTCCTTTCGCGACCATTCACAGTAATTACAATATATACTGAACACTAATTATAGTGTGTCTTCCAAAACAAGAAACATAAAAATAATCAAACAGCTAGATTAAGACTCAGAGCTAACACTTTTAATTCGCTTCAAAAGGCTAAGTAAAGTCAAGGGTCGGTTAACACCCCAAAATGGCGAAAATTTTCCAATCAGCCCCTGTAAATTGGAAAACTTTTATATGCGTTCAAAAGTCCAGGTGTATTTCTATCGTTGGCAAGTTGAAGCTTAGTTTTTGTTCCAATGGTGGTGTCGAAAAAAACGCTTTAATTAGTCCCGATTGAAAATTGTTGCCGTGAAAGTGAAACTCATTTATTGAGTGCAAATTAGCTTTGGTTTTTGTTGAGGGTTTGGTGAAAATATGCTGTTCATAATAGAAGCATAGAATTATTTCAAAAAACGTAAAAAAATACTCTGAATTTGTAAGAGTGTGATTGCTACACTTTGAAGGCATAAAATCACTACTTTGTGTTTGGAGATAAATTCATTTCCAAAAAAAACTGAAACGCTTTCGTTAATTTGTATTCATCATCTATTCATTTCAAGCTCTCTGAACTTAAGACTAAACTACTTTCCCTACTAACTAACCCTCTTAACTAAGACTAAATTCACCGCCAAAAAATCTCAAACTGCCTAAGACACAAACTCCGAACCTTCAATCGCCACCCCGCCACCTCAACACTTGAGCTATACTCAGTTTAACTGATCGGCACAACAACGATGTTATTATTGTCGCAAATTGGTTTTTGGCTCGGTTCGGTCCGCGACCGCACCCAGCTCGCGGTCATTAGCCATTTTGGCAGCTACATGCACGTCTGACTTATGACTTTATGAGATTCCACGCTTTCTAAATTGCTTTCCCCGTACGTTATTATTTGATTTTATATTAAAAGTCGCTTGAGAATTTGTTACATTCATTTTTTTCCAAAATTATTTATGACTAGCTTCTGTCCGCGAATTCGTGCGTGTGAACTTTCTTGTTTAAACATAAATTGTATCATAATTATGACAGTCGGCAATACTGCTTAGCTACCCATTCGTGAAAAAAATATCGGAATCGGATTAGTAGTTCCGAAGATTACCCCCGACATACAAACTCACAAGAAGAAAATTATATCTCTTAACTATGGATTATCATCAGCCTATAATATCCTTTTTCCCAACTATGTTGGAGTCAGCTTCCAGTCTGACAGTATGCAGGTGTATACCAGTATTTACATGGAGCAACTGCCTATCTGACCTCCACAGACCAGTTGTCCTTTAACTATGGATGCTGGTTGCATATTTTAGATAGCTATAAAATCATAATACTAACTTGTTCCTGTGTAGGAGTCTGTTAAACATCATGAGTTTGGCTGATAGGGTTCAATCAACCAAGACACACCCGAAAGCCTGTACAGTTACCTACTACCAGTATGAAAATACATGAAAACTTATTTCATCATAAGCAAACTTTGTTCTATCAGAGAATGTTCTTCGTAGGTGTTACTTCTACATCTCCTGTGGAAATTACCGACGAGACATGTTGCTGTACCACTAATAAAGGCCTATCAGCGTGAAGTCTACCGTAGCCTTCATTATGTCTATTTTCGAATATTCGTAGAGATTCGTTTCTTGATTGTCACAGTGCATTTGTAATGGCTGCTCGTAGTCGATCGAATGCGTTTACCCAATTTGGTAAACGGTTGGTTGGTTGGTTGTTGTATGTCTATTTTCTAATGTTAGATGTTCATTCATTGATAGCATACGTTATTATAGTGTATTTTAAATATAGTTTTCAAAATAAATAAGCTACATCATAATTTCTTATTCACCACGCAATAAAAAATCGCAGGTTATAATGTTATTGGACGATTTATAATTTTGAAAGAAGTGTAATAAATTTTCCGGTTTCGAAATAATTAAGTGTGTTCATAGCAGTTTTGCTAATTAAAATCAGTTATTTCAAAGTATATTTACAACTTTCATTACTGGTTCCAAGAACACGAAACGATGCAACGTTTTCCCAAAAGCAAAAACAGGAAATTTCCAAGCCTTATTCCGCAAACACAGTAAAAATAAAACTACCTTACTATTTTATGAAATACAAGTAGGAACCCAACTAAAAGTGCAAACTACCGCCGAAATAACTAGAAATACAGTTACACAATAAATACTAACGAAGCAACTCAACGTCTGCGGTTTGCTGCGACGAGTATTTTTAGAGCTAATCAACATTCCTGGCACATACAGCGCCATGTCTCATTAGCACACCTTTGTCTTTAATTAACAATGTAGCGCTAATTATTACACCCACAATAATTATAAGGGCCGGCGACTATACATTGATGCGTAGAACAGCATGTGTTGGTTCTATTCATACCCGCATTTGGCATTGCATAGTGATGTTCTATTGTCATCGATATTACATTATCTTGACAGGTTCTCGAGTTAGATAGATCGAGTATTTACTAGACTACTGGGGTAGAGTAAATTCAATAGGCTCGGATTTCAAACCAAGTTTTAGGAGTCTCTAACAGTCACACGTTTATGTTCAAACTTCGAAAAATGTTTTTTTATTTCGTCGTTAATACTTTTTAAACTTTGGTAAAAGGTGCTTTTAGACTAGACAAATAGAGCACGAGGAAAGCTAGATTTATTATCTAGAACTAAATTCACATCAAGAGATGCTTAAATAAATTGACATGACTATTTAGTACCTACCTTGACCTAAGGGTCATAATCACAACCCATCTTATAATAAAAAGTCTGTTAACTAAATATTTGTTTGACATGACATCCACCTACTACTGATTATTGTTTATACTGACATTTTCGTTTTACAAGCAGGTGAGTTACTCGTCGTCACATAAAGTACCGTTCAAGTCTCTGAGTAGTCCTTAAGCTTGCGGCTTTCACAACTTTTTCATTTATTTTTCTTTAAAAAATGTCGTCAAGAGGTTTCTTGGCAATGCTCATTAGTAGAAAATAATGAGTTGCCTATATACAAGTAAGTAGCGATTTTGTGAGTATTTGAAAGAAAAGTTAATTTTATAAATCTAAAGTCCGTATACTTACGTTTATTATTTTATCCTAATTAATGCCTTATTCATGATAGATGATTTTATTTCTGTAAGTAGGTTTGTACAAACACTTTTATGTTTAAATATGATTGACGTCTATATTAAAAAAAAAAAAACTCAGTGAGGTCGGCGTTTTCTATCTGATCACGCTGAGAAGCAAGGCCGAAACAAACTCAGAGGTCACAGTCTCTTTTAAAGTCCAGACATAATATTGGTCAGATCATGTGAAGAGCATGTGTGTGGTGTCTGAAAATGTCTTTTGAGGAAAGAACCACACAGATTTGAGTGGACCTGTCCAATCAGTGCACGCATTTGTCAGTAATAGTGTAGCTCAACTCAAAACTTAAGGAGCTCAACAACTCGACGAACAATATCAAAGAAAGGAAAATAGGGTAGGCCGCCTAAAGTACTCAAACTGCCAGATTATCAATCTGACAAAAAGAAAAAAATAATATATAACCCAGCTACCTGATTTTCAAATTATTATTTTAAAGTATTGTTTTTACATTTTGGGAAATAAAAATCCAGTTTATTTAGTAAGAAAGGCGTATTTTATTTATCATTTTTTATGAAGAATTTGTATGTGCTCATAACGAGTCCTCTTCCAAATTCAGTTTCTGATGTATAGTCTCCTATAGAGCTATAAATGGGCCTATATTTTCAAGTGGGCTTACGTAGGATTTGTTGTTGTCTTCCTGTTTACTATTATATTACCTGTGTTGCTGATAGGAATCCCTGTTATACGAACTAACCATACTTTAGTGAGAGACTTTGGGATTTATTCTTCATTTCCGTAGTATATGACCAATATTTTTATTCGGAGGAGCTCGTGGCTAAGTAATAACAAGCCGCACGGGTCGATCCATCAGGTTAAGCTACGCTTGCCGGGGTTGGTCAGTGGATGGGTGACCATCTTTACATACCGAGACTCCTCCGTGCCTCGGAAAGCACGTTAAGCCGTTGGTCCCGGCTGTCATTTGTGGATCTTTGACAGTCGTTACGAGCCGTCAGAAGCCCGAAAATCTGACACCAGTCTTACCAAGGGGTATCGTGTTACCCAGTTACTGGGTTGTGGAGGTCAGATAGGCAGTCGCTTCATGTAAAATACTGGTATTCAGCTGCATCCGGTTAGACTGGAAGCCGACCCCAAGATAGTTGGGAAAAAGGCTAGGAAGATTTATTTATGACCAATATTTTTATTCACTCATAACAATATTTACATTATAAAGCAACTGCAATGTTTCACAGGAAAATCATCAAAACCACAAACAACCTGCCTGACTGGTTAATTTATTTCCATTACCAACATCAGTTCATAAATTTAATTTAAATGTCTGCGTGTCTGCGTAAACTGAATAACTCAACTGTGTCGAAGTGGTTACACTACTTATTATTTAATTTATTGGATACTTACATATACATATTCAATTTTAAAAAACAGCGAAGGTAATCAATAACCAGTCCAAAGCTATACCAAACATAAATCTAAGTCATTGTTCGTTGAGTACCCTATATTTTTTGTTCAAAATCGAGCAACCCATTGCTTTACCCAGATATACCTATAATTAAAAATATCAGTGTTAGGGTGAATTAATCATGAGATAAGGTAGTTATGAATTCAACAGCAGCCACGACCAAATCAGAGCCTGGCAATGGTCCAGAAAAAAACACAGACATACCTACCCAAAACTGCAACCGGAATCCGTCGCAAGAAGACATTTAAATAAGAATGGTCAATTAAAATCCCCTCAGCACAGAATTCATTGCTACTCCAAGTCCACATCACTCGAAGTGTAGAATATTTAGAGCAGTAATATTATAAATTCTGAATATAAGTGCTCTCACTGAATTCTGAGTATGTACTTCAGAAAATTACGGGAAGGCGGTCTTATCCTCTTGAGCTGCCACTCCCAAAGGTTTGAACTCAAATTATTATCTGCATAGCTCTTGTACAAAATCGTGCTACAACCTATAAGCCACTGATTTCCTCTTTTGATATTTTAATGTCATAGGAAATGATAAAAGATGTTTTATATTTAGCATTTCCGTATTCAGATTTTATCTGAGAATTTTTTTTTCTATAGAAAAATAAAAGTCTTGGATCACCGCTGCTATATTTAAATTCTTTACTTCCCAGGTTTAAGGAGAAATTAATAATATCCTCTTTGTTTCTCTAGTTCAATATTCAAAGAAATGTTTGTAATATTTACTGTAAAACTCAGATCAAAAACTATGAATGTGCCGATGACAATATTTAGGTACTGCTTCTATTACGGAATCTTTATAACAGACCAAAATAATCTCTGAAAACTTTTCTATTAACTAAACATAAAAAGCAAGATTTCAGTGTAAAAATTCATTAAGATCATTAAACTTAAATAAACATTAAAAGAAGTGAAAACTTAGCGAAACCGGGAGCACCGCGACATGGCGATAATTATTCAAATCGCCTCTCTTTATATTTTTATTCGGATGTTATAATAAAAATTTAATTTCACGTAATTTAATTCTTATCTTCAGCGGCAAGACCATATCTCTGAAGAAAATTCGTAAATTATTCATGAAGAAAGTTTTAACGGGGACATGATTTTAAAACCGACATTTGTAAGCTCTGCGGCAATAACTCTGTAGGATTTAAAACGATTGCTGGAACTAACTCGCAGTATTAGTGATGTTACGTACTTTTATGACTTTAATGTATGAAACGAGAATAAGTTTGAATTGTTACGGCTCTTGATATTTTTTCTTGATGACTCTGGCTTTTTCGCATATTACTTCTTTTTGCGTCTTTTTCAAACGTTTAAAAATGCCAAGTTTGAACACGTCCAGTAAGATTTAAGTAGTTAGAAAAGCCTCTGAAACATTTAAAAAGACTATTATGGTTTCCACCCTCTTTCTAACATCTAATTCACGATGTATACACCCACAATAAAGGTGCCTATTTTTGAACCAACACAAACACCTTTAAGACTCTTTACAAAAATAAGTTCACCACAACAAAGCCTCAATGACGTAATTGCTCGTGCTGACGTAATACTTATTAACTAAAACTCAAACAAAATAACGTACCGAGCTGAATATCACACGTTAACGTTCTTCAAGAAGCTAACTTACGAACGAGAAATCAAGTCGGCTATGAGTTGCTAAAGTTTCGCTTGTGCTTTGTTATAACAAATTTACAAAGCGAAATAAGAAAGCAAACAAGTAAATGGAGAGTTGGAGTCATCGTTTACTTAAACACGAACGTTTTAGTGTAAACAGTTAGCTCGGAATACGCTTACAACAGGCGTCGAGTTGAAAAGTTAGTTTCCAGTACAAATAGCTGGCAGCGAGCCGGCCCCTACCTATGTTGTTGCGATCTTAACAATGACGCCTCATTATTAGTTTAAATCCATATTCTCAAATATTTAACTACCGACTTGTTCAGTTGAGCAAAATCCAGAGTTACATATTTTGAAATTGGGGGCAGTGAATATGCGAATTATAGACCCTGCTGAACTGCATGGAGAATGCCTCCCTATACTCGGAACTGCTATGCTGCAACAGTGGCTTCCATCTACGAGCCAGCCTCTATCACTGTCCAAAAATCCGATTAAATTATATACAGTATGTAATTTTACTGAAAATTACACTCAAAACACGAATATTCATAAACCGAGACCATCATAAATTCAAGAATATTTAACTGAACACGCGAAATAATTAATAAACCTTCCTTTACAAAACGCAACACATACATAAACAACAAGTTACAAGAAAAAGTAATTCATAATTCATACGACATGAATACACGATACGAAGCCTAATCGCTGAAGCCAGAAATCACGCACAATTCATAGGTACGGTGATTTATATGCAAATGTACTTATGGTACAAGCGATCCCTATTGGAGCAGGCTGCCGGCGTCAATTGAAGACTAATTTGCGCGCCAATCACATTTCTGTTAATTATGACGCTGTCATTACTTATGTCTCAAACAGTGAGCTGTTTGTGCATTTATAAACAAAAGATGATGTTACAATGGTACATTGACAGGTACTTATTACCTACGTCATCATCTGCCTACCCTTTTCCCTGCTACGTTGGGGTGAGCATCAGTCTAACCGGATGCAGCTGAATACCAGTATTTTACAAGGAGCGACTGCCATCTGACGTCCACAATCCAGTAACTAGGTGACACGATACCCCTTGGTAAGACTGGTTGTCAGACTTTCGGGCTTTTGACGACCCGTAACAACTGTCAAAGATTTACAAATGACAGCCGGGACCAACGGATTAACGTGCTTTCCGGAGCACGGCACGGTCTTGGTATGTTAAGATGGTGACTCATCCACGGACCAAATGAGGCAAGCGTAGCTTAACCTGATCTATCGATACTTATAACCTATGTGCCAGAAGACAAATACTGCTAGCAGGTAATTGAAATGGTAGGTAGGTACGTTTTGAGAATTCATATTCAGAATGAATATCTGATTCTTCTTGATAAGATTCCTATTAAAATAATTAACTACCCATGAATTAGAGAACCTCAAGTGCCTGTAAATGATTTGATAGAAATTAATATTTTATTGCTTTGACTTTTAACTTCTTTAACAAGTTTTTCAAAGAGACAAATAAAATAAAAAAACGTCCCAAGCACAACATGCAAATATACCCACCTAATAATTTTAAGTAAGAAGACTGCTTAACTTTAAAACAACTGATGGAGAATAATTTTATAATTTATGTCAGATAAACAACAAATTAATTGTTTAAGATACTTCGCAGAAAGTTCCGTTTTCTTGAACTTTTCTCGTTACATAAACAGTGTCGAATATCGTCAGTGTTATGATTCGCTGTGCTCTATTTACATAACAACAGGAGTTCTTGATCCGTTCAACTGACTTTATTATTACGTTATAATTATTTAGGTATTTTTGTTACCTTTTATAACCAACACGAGAATCCAGAAAAAAATAGAATATTTCTGTACTTCTTCTGCGTCTTCTAAGTATTGCAATGATTGCTGACTGGATTATGCGCATGAATGCGCAGAACCACAGGAATCCGCTGGATGTGGGAAGCACAGTACCAGTCGAAGTGGCGGTGCTTGGGGGAGGCCTATGTCCAGCAGTGGACGTATTTCGGCTAAAATGGTGATGATGATGACGACGAGGCGCATTACGCATGAGTTTTTTGATGTGTAACATCTTTCCTCTTGCTTTCCTGCAATCTGTGTGAGTGATTTCGTGAAAAGGGACCTTCCGTCCCTTTTCACGAAATCATGTGTAACAGAAAGCCGTGGAAGCGCGTGCTATTTCATTTGACCAATGAGCGCGCGCGGTGATAGAGTTGGCCGTCAGATGGTACCGACCCATTGTCTGACACATAACCAACACATCATATGCGACTACTGTAAAGCTCGCTCGTTTTTAGGGTACCGTATCTCAAAAGGTAAAAAAGGAACCCTTAGAAGATCTCTCTCTTGTCAGTCTGTCTGTCCGTGTGTCACCACCGATTTTCTCAGGAACGGGTGGACCTAGCAAGTTGAAATTTATATCAGATACTGAGGTCTATTGTCTGTATTAGGTGTATAAAAATCAAGATCCTGAGTCAACACGATAAAAAAAAATGGGCAAATTTAGATTTTCGCGAAAACTTGTAAGTACCAAAATTTATCTTAATTTTAACCTCGTTACGTTATCTATTTTTCGGAATTTTCCCTCTGTAAGACCTTGATTTTAACCAAAATTGACAATTCTATGTCAACCGGAAGTACCCTATAGGTTTTGGGTCGAAAACCTATTATGGTAGTTCCCGTTGACCTAGAATCACGAAATTTAGCAAAAAGCAAGGTCTCACAGCACAAATAAAGGAAAAATTCAAAAAAAAAAAAAAAAAATGAATATTAAAGGGTGTCCCTATACATACATAGCCGATGCCAAATAGTCCTCTGAGTTGTATGGGCGCTCATACAATTTAGAGGACTAGTTTCTGGGTACCTATCCGAATGAAGCTCCTTACGGAACCCTCGGTGCGTGAGTCCGACTCGCTCTTGACCAGTTTTTTATTTTTTATCGACATAACGATGAGGAATCTATCATATTTTACTTTAAGACTTTTAAGTTCCGAGTCCCACAATAAAGACATGAGGCGTTAGTCATCGACAACAATGCTTGCACAGTAAACGTACAACTACCGACAGTTGTACAAACGGCCGATTGGATTTGAAACAAAGCTAACGAACCGTTGAATCATGTAAACAGGGGCCAAGACGACCGTCTTGTTTATCCAAAGAGCCTTTGCTTCATTAGGATCCAATTTACTGTCAACAAATTAATCCCCTTTCAGTGCTATTGTATAACCGATACCGTTTTGCTGTTATCTGACGATAAACAATTGAACAAGAGGCATTTAATTTCAAGTTATTTGTGATATAAGCCGGGTTTAGCCGGTCGGCTAAGTGCGAACTATTATATCGTACA
This sequence comes from Conistra vaccinii, assembly GCA_948150665.1. Lineage (NCBI taxonomy): Eukaryota > Metazoa > Arthropoda > Insecta > Lepidoptera > Noctuidae > Conistra > Conistra vaccinii. The sequence goes on along the minus strand of OX411324.1, from coordinate 12,917,139 downwards.
TTTTATGAGGTGCCTTGATCATAGCTTAATTGCGTGTGGTGTTTTAAGACTAATTATGACGTTGAATTGATTGGATAATTCTATTCAGGGATTGTCTTTTGTAAGAGGATTTAATTAGAAACACGGTATATGTATTGGCATTCAATATTATTCCTTACACCTTAAGATCAAAAGATCAAAGGATAAAGCGAATGCCACCGGCACACGAACAAACTACAATAATTTAAAACTCAGCTATAATTTGGAAAAGCGCCAAGATAAATACGAAATTAAAAGAAACACAGAATTCAATAACAATACAACCGACTTGTACGATAAGCAAATTAAATAAACAAAACAGAACAGAACAGGACCATTCTCTTATTTTCAATAGTCGGCTAATAAAGGAAATCATTGAATAAGTCGAGCAGTTCAAGAAAGCAAACGGCGAAAGCGGAACACAATGCATCACAACTGGGAACTTTTCTATTGTTGACTTAAAATTAATTGCTTTTCACTGAATTTATAAATATAAGTTCAGAAGGAATGCTTCCTCCACAAAGTGTGCAATCCGCAAAATGGAATTTCAAAACTACTGAGATAATTACTTAGACATCTTTGTAAGGAAATGCTCTTGTTTAATGTTGCTCAGTTTATAAAGTGCAATCGTTGCTGTTTAATTGTTTAAACTTGCGATCTGATTAAAAAGTAAACATAGATTTATTTGCTTGTTTTCATTCTTTGTTGCGTATAAATGGTAAAGAGACGGAGAGCAGTCTCGACCTTTTTACTGATTTAATTAATCTTGATGGGTTTATCTCCAACATTCTACAACCCCGGTAACATTGAGTTCATATTTTATCATACTTGTTAAATGTGAGCAACTTTTCACATACAGATTGCTAATTCATTTTAGAAAGTTCAGAACTTTGGCTATGGCTACAGAATATTATAGAATGATAATAATTATAACCTAAAATAGTTTTTTCAATTCAAAATTCAAAATATTTTATTTCATATAAACTTGGGCACTTATGAAACGTCAGAAGCTAGGTTTTACTTAAAGTTATTCAAACCTTTAATGCAATTTTGTTGAATTGCCTTCAGCGTTAGAAAATCTGCAAGGATATTTTTATTGCCCGTAAATCCGCGGCATTCCACAAACAGCCTTTACATAGATATAAGAAAAAAGCACATAATTTTTTGTCCATTATGAATGGTTCTTCACAATAAGTCTATTTAACCTATCCTCATAACAAGATGTAATTACAGGTCTGTATTTGCAAATTAATTTAAAATACGTGAGCGTTGAAACAGTCTTGCTTGCAGTACCTGCAATAAATTGCAATTAGGAAAGCTGTTGTGTCTTGTTATCGAGTTAGCTGCCTTCAAGCCTCTCGTCGCTTCACGAACACTCCAGCATAGCTGTGAACAAATTAATAGCTAACATTGTTATATCATCGAACATTTCTATACGTAGAATAAATACGTTCATTAAAGAAGAGAATTTTCAAGTGGGGCGCTCGCTTTTCTCTAGCTATTGAGGGCATTATGAGCAGTAATTACGTCATCTTATTTCTAGTTACTATAAAGCTGTTGCAGTTATTCTCAGAATATATATTAAAAAGTCGGGCTTGATTTGAATTTTCTTTCATAATTTTATTTCATGGATAGGTAAGTGCTTCCAATTTTATCTTCCTGAAACCTTCAACGGTTGAAGGTTTCAGGAAGATAAAATTTAGTGGTTGAAGTTCAACCACTAAAGGTTGTCATTCGAATTTACCGAAAAATGTCAACTGTACACAAAATAAAATTCTGGTAACTGTTAATTTGTATCGCCATGAAAAATACTTTTTTAACTCTTAATAGAAACTCTGAAATCACAACGTTGTAACAATTTTAATTTTAGAAACTGCAAGGGAACTCATGCAATTTCCAAATTGTTACTGAATTATTTACTCAGGCAAAGGTCGGGATGAATAAAATCATGATAGATCTCCGCAGCATCTATTAGTAAGCCCCGAAGAACAACGACCGCATCGGTCAGCCCAAACATGACAGCTCCCTTATAAATCATAAAATGGTCGGCGATATTAAATTTGTATTCAACGTTTCTGCAATCAAAGTTGCCTTCCTCAAGAATGGAAAAGTCACAGATAAAATAAACGCCGAATCTTTCCTCGTAAATCTGTCAGCAAAACAATTCGTACCCTTTCACGAGCAATAAAATGCTACCAAGAAGAGAGAAAAGAAAAAAAGTATCATAAATATAAGATTCATTTATATTCGTTCAGTCGACCCTTGAGGGGGAACTGAGACCGCCAGAGTATCGAAAAAACAATGTGATCAACATTTATGTCAATAGTATAAAAGAGACTACATATTCCTGCTGAATCGAGGAGTCGTTAAAAGATAGTGTTGCGGGGTTTGTGAAAATCCAAAATAGATTTTGTTGTCACATCTGAGACTAACTTGGTAAAACAGAAATTCTGTTTTAACAATAATTCTACGTCATCACACTCATCACTTAGCAATAAAACACTGGTCAACAGCAGTTTTATTATTTAGGGGCCAACATTAATTAAAATTTTCTGTCGAAGCTTTCAAATCGAAACCGACGTAACGCAAAGTAATTTTAAATTAAAATCCAACAAAAACCCCAATCCCTTTTTGACCACCGATCAATTGAATGTTTTCGGTTCTTTACACCATTGATTTTTCATGTCCTTTGATCTATTCTAATTTATCTGAGTACTTTGCGTCCATACTATGGAATCTATATGAGGATACTGCTATTGTTTCGTTTGTAGTGATCTTTTAGGGACATGATTAAATTCTATTTGAAGATTATTGAATTGAAAGGAACAAAAATTGATATGATGGCCGAATATACGATACGGATATCCAAATGGCTTACTAGCTATATAACATTATCGGCGGAGGTAGTCCATTTGCGTACACAGTACAAAACTCAGAGACCGGATGAAAATGCACCTGAAGCGCGCAGTTTTGATTTTCATAAGCTTACTGAAATAAACTATTTATTTTCCTACTAGGAAGTTGGAAAATAAATAGTTTCTTTTACCTACCTGTACAAGCAGCATTAATAATAATCTGCTTGTATATTTTCCAGCAATGTATACAAAAACTGATTCTACGAATGTTGCAATCTATTTCAAAGTGTACCTAGGTAACCTACATTCTAAGAATTGGTAATCATCAACATCACATCACATCACAACCATCACAAACAACATTTTAACCTTTTGAAGACAGATATGGGATCTCAGAACTTGAAGGTACCGCGAATTGCTTTTTACCATTTTCATATTTGACGTCTTCAAAAGATTTCGCAAAATGGGGTAAATAACTATTAAATCTCCGTAAATATAACTCATCCAGTTTATCAAAGGGACAACAAATCAAGAATCTATTAAAACGAATCCATAGCCAGGCGCATCTGAGGGTTAGTGCATTGTGCATGTCTAGACAATGCGTTTTACGTGCGCATATTCGTATCTGGACAATGTGCATCTTAGCCCATGACGGAATGTATTACAAAATATTTTGTAAAACTTTTCCCAATTCAACGGCTTATTCTTGATCCTTATCCCCGATCGGTGTGAAAGAACCTAAATCCACAACAAACATGCAAGCAACACACACTCGCACGCAAGTAGACACGTAACTCGAACGTATAAAATTACGTCCGCTTGCGCGCTCTACCCGATGCGACAACATAACAGATGAGAGGACAAATCCGCCGTTAATTACCCATTCGTGTGTAATCTTTTAATTAACTAAGTGTAAACTTATTCGCGTCGCTGACAGCACTCCCTTTATGTTTCTTAGCTCGTTCTATAATATTGGCTTTTGTATGTTTACTGATCTGCTTATGATTTTGAAGGGCGTTTTTTTTGTACTGATATTCGTATGTGATGTGACCTTTTCTTCGCGATAGCCTTTTCTTGTCAAACTATCTCAGGGTGAGGGAAATACTTTTCTGTTGCAATGAGGCAGCGTAGTGACTGAGAAATCCTTACTAACCCGACTACAAGTTATGTGAGCTAAAGTTTTAAAAGACTTATGAAACCTGTTAAAATTATATTAATAGTTTTAGTCCATCTTATTCAAACCTTCTTTCCACGCCGCATTTACATGAAACGCAACTCAAAAATAAAGATAATATCAATTGCGTGATCAAATTTAAATCTCATATCAAACGACTCCATAAAATTTGATCCAGCGATCTTTATTTTCCATTTCCTCAACAACAATCTTGACAAATACAATTGACTATTACAACATCCGTCTTGTGTGAATAGCGAATGTCGTTGGTTTATTGGCTTGCTCGTACAATATAATGCTCTTTGGAAGGCACGGCGGCTCGGTAGTTGGCGAGACACAAAGAGAATCCGCATGTCACCGACCACCGCCAGGTGGCGCTAGCAGATTCATGACAGGCTTTGCTCATTGTCCACCGTGTAAGTGCATAATTGTCATCGGTATATCTGAGGTATATAACAAAGACGATGTTACGGGCTTACGTACAAATAATACTGCTGGCTATAATACTGCTGATTGGAATGTTGCTTAGATAAGTTCAGTTTGTCAAAATGATTGCGTTTAGTTTGTAAAGACGCACCGTGTATTTTAACGTGACATCCTTGAACGTGTGGCACACGTGCGGTCACGCGGCGCGACCGCAGACAAGCACAGCATTCGCTTTTTTTATTTTCTTAGTCTTATAAATTTATCGTGATGATATGAAAAAACAACGTAACTAGGTACCTGTATAAGAATGCAAATTTATTTATTTTAAAAAAAGCACAGCCACATCACATACATTAAACTTATAATGCTAGAAACAATCTTAATAACTAAACGACTAATATTACGGTGTACATAGCATTGATAACAATATCTATCTGGTTGCCTTGCAATTATACTTAACTTAACTAAACCTAAAATAACCTAAAATGACTAAAGTAAATAAGACAGGTAACAACAAAAAAAAAAAGCTAAGAAATAAAAATAAAACTTGAAATTAAGAACAACTTGGCAAGGATAGCATGATGAAATAAAATTTAAAAAAAAAGCTGTCACGATACAATTAAAAAAAGCATGTGTTTGTCAGCTTCGACGCACGATTTGAATAAGCAATAGGCAAAGAGAGTAAATAAACGGCCGAAATACTAGATCGAAGTGTGAAATATGTAGGTACCTAATATGTTTTTTCAAAATAATCCATGCTATTTACGAATAAAACAAGTGTTACGCTTATATAAATTTCACTCCTCATAAAATTTCCATATCGTGGGCCTTATGAAAATCGATTCTTAAGGAGTAAACTCCAACAACCTAATAAAAAATCAGTTCCACGTGCAGTAGTCGATACTGTATCGAAGCTGACGTGTATTCGATATCTGAGCGGGGTCATTACCAACAGGCAATTTATAGCCGGGTCACGCGCGCCCCCATCGCTTCGCCTCGCCTCGCAGTCTAGACACACCCTCTTAATTCCATCAAAATAAATATCATTCGTAATTATAAACGATCTGTTAACGAACTTTGCAGTTTCTGATGAGTTAAGTGGTCGAGATATTTACGTTTTTTTTTAATATTGTGCGTTTGGCCTCTTCTCGCAGTCTAGACACACCCTCTTAATTCCATCAAAATAAATATCACTCGTATTTATAAACGATCTCTTAACGAACTTTGCAGTTTTTGATGGGTTTAGTGAGAATGAGATATTTTCGTTTTTTTTTTTTAATATGTGGGCTTAAATTTTTAGTAACGTCGTAGGTATATTATTTAAGAGTTACGTTTTTTTTGCATAATATTAATAATAGTCTCTAGTTTAAAATAAAACGAGGAATATGATTAGACTAGAAACAAATCCCTTTATCAAAGGTGCAGGAATTCATTTCACTAAAATTAACTTATGAAGCCATTTACTTATAGGTAAAGGTCCATCCACAATCCACTAGCATGGGCTGAAATATCAGATTTTAAAAGCCGTGTCCGAAGTTCGAATAAAGTAAATTTTGATTAAACTCCAGATAAAGAAGTTACGAACGCAGTATTCAATAACAAAAAAGTTTTAAATCGATTTTTATTCTACAAGTCTTCCATATTGAAATGAATTTTTATTTAAATTAGAAAAACTAAGGAATCTCCGTTTCCTCGGCTGAATAAAATAAAAAAATGAGAGAAATGCATAAACGCGTTCAAGCTCAATTGGCCTGCCGAGGAGAGGAAATCGTGCCTTCGATGTTCTTTTAAATTTTATTACTATAACTATTATTTAACTTCAGATGTTTCTTAATATAGATATACAGGTTTTTTTTTGTATGCTGTTGCTGATTTGCTGCTGATTGACTACTGATTTTAGATATTTGTATCAATTGAATTGGAAGATAACATAATCACCAGTCATTGTTCTTCATATGTTTCGCGTCAAATCTTCATGCTAATGGCTCTTACACACAGTGCCTTGCCGCTGGGCAAGCCACGCACGGCGCACCCGGCCCTGCCGCACAAAGCCGCACAAGGAAACGCAAAGGAAATGGAGGCGCAAAAGCCCGTGCACACGTGCGGTGGCACGTGCCGCGGGGCAAAAGCCGGCGGCAATGCCGCCGGCACTGTGTGTAGGAGCTTTAAAATGGGCTTTTCCCAAAATATTTATAATATTTATTAATTCTTTAATAATAATTTAAAAAATCTTAGACTTTTAGGCCTACCTACTAAGCTCTCCTGTTTAAAATTCACAAATAAAACACAAAAATGCGGTAATTTTTCCGCTCGAGTTCGCTTTAAAGCCCTTGAATAGCTCAGAGGCTGTATTTCTACAGCAGTTAAGAGACAATAAACTCCTGACGTGAAGTCAACGTCTGTCACTGCTGGTAAAGGGAACCCGCAGTTCGCGCACCGGGAGATTCACAAATTAGGAATCTAGACACGGAAATAGGAATGTAGTGCAGAATTATAATTGGTGTGTTTAAATATGCAGAGAGTACGGAAAGGAAAACAATGAAACATTTAACATTAAACTTTTTTATACAGTGCATTTTCATGCCACCGAAGTTATAAAGTGCTGATTGAGAAATTAAATAGGCAACTAAACATTCCTTATCTCTGAGAAAAGCTCTGAAATGCCGCGAAGATTAGAGATATCTTCTCTAGCTAATCAAAACTGGCCTTATAATATACATCCATATGATCATCTATACATATAATAAAATTGTAGAAAAGTGGTGTCTGTACAATGGAAATATATGAAAAAAAAGTAGCAGGGGTTGTTATTATATCGATGCTGAACCTGAGATTGTAATTAATTTTTTTTTTGTCTGTTTGTCTGTTTGTCTGTTTGTCTGTTTGTCGGTTTGTCTGTTTGTCTGTGTGTTTGTGCACGCTAATATCAGAAACGGCTTATTCGATTTAGATGCGGTTTTCACTAATATGTTGTAGTAAGCTTCACTTAACATTTAGTGTTTATTTCATGTCAATCGGTTCATAAATAAAAAAGTTATGTCAATTTAAAGAATCACGGCGAACATTTGTTATAGGTTAGGCATTTCTTTCCTTGATTTTCGGTATACTTATCTTAATTTTTATTTAGGGTTTGTATATAAATATTATAAGTATTTGGTATAGGTTAGGCATTTCTTTTCTTGATTTTCTTTATTATAAGTTTATTAGCTCAGGTTAGTAATTAATTTTACTAGCAATTCTTTTGTTTTATAAAGTTAGTACGTTTGGTTTACACGTCTTAACACTTATTACTTAAACTGTGATAATTTTAGACTGTATAATAATCTGTAAGTATTTATAATTTAATTGTTTACGATTGTACGTGTTTACTAAATAACTGTGTGTTAAGTAGTTAGTACTATTTTATTGTAAGAATGCCTCGAAGAAGATCCAACCTCTCCCAATTGAAACTCCCAATGTAGCAGAAATGCTAAAAGGATGAGATTAGTTCGATCACAGCAATCTGAGGAAGGTCGTGAGGCAAGGCTCTCTGCAACTCGGGAACATCAGGCTAGGTTTCGTGCTGCAGAAACTTCGACTCAGCGGGAATCTCGACTGAGTTCAAATCGTTCTCGAATGGTCGAGGTCGCGAAAATTTTTTTTATTCTAAGGGGGGCGAGTCTTGAAAAAGGTTGAAAAACATTCTTTTCTTGATTTTCTTTATTATAAGTTTATTAGCTCAGTTTAGTAATTAATTTTACTAGCAATTCTTTTGTTTTATAAAGTTAGTACGTTTGGTTTACACGTCTTAACACTTATTACTTAAACTGTGATAATTTTAGACTGTATAATAATCTGTAAGTATTTATAATTTAATTGTTTACGATAGTACGTGTTCACTAAATAACTGTGTGTTAAGTAGTTAGTACTATTTTATTGTAAGAATGCCTCGAAGAAGATCCAACCTCTCCCAATTGAAACTCCCAATGTAGCAGAAATGCTAAAAGGATGAGATTAGTTTGATCACAGCAATCTGAGGAAGGTCGTGAGGCAAGGCTCTCTGCAACTCGGGAACATCAGGCTAGGTTTCGTGCTGCAGAAACTTCGACTCAGCGGGAATCTCGACTGAGTTCAAATCGTTCTCGAATGGTCGAGGTCGCGAAAATTTTTTTTATTCTAAGGGGGGCGAGTCTTGAAAAAGGTTGAAAAACACTGCCCTACATTGATCCTACTAATATTATAAATGCGAAAGTTTGTGAGGATGGATGGATGGATGGATGGATGTTTGTTACTCTTTCGCACAAAAACTACTGAACGGATTTTGATGAAACTTTACAATAATGTAGCTTATACATTAGAATAACACATAGGCTACAATTTATAAAGATTTTATGTGATTTGGCCATAATATAACGATAAGTATCAAGTAAGTCGGAAAAATTCCTGCCCCCTGAGATCTATCTTTGCGTACGCTGCCTTTTTTTTTTTTTTTTTGGGTGTGAAATCATCCAATGACTTCTCCCGCTCTGGGCGGAGCGGAAGGGCGTGTCAGACTCTTACTGACTAAAACCCACCCGTGTTCCTTCCCTTGCCTTGCCAGAGGCCACGGTTTCCCCTTGGGACTACCCGCAACCCCGGCAGGCATCGGCCCTAGCGGACCCCGTCAGTTTTGCTGATATCTCTTTGAGGCGCGCGTGGAACACGATGCGCCGTCGACCCGGGCCTGGTCCTTATCGGACGGCGAGCTGCCCGTTGCTCTCCGTCCGCAGGCCCGCGCCTACGGTGCCCGGAAATCGGCTATCAATTCCCGACGTCCGGGACGTCTCCTCCGGCGGCGGCGGCTAGGGCTGGTAGGGCGCGGCCTTTGCCACTCCCTCGCGCGCTCCACCTTCTCCTTTGCGAGTATTACTGCTTTGCAGAAGGAGGTGACGGCTTGCCATGCCGTCTCGCTCCGCACCATGGCCTGAACCAGGGCCGTACGCGAGAGGTCACCGCCACCGATCGCCTCCACGAGGACACGGCGGTGGTCCACCCAAGCCGGGCAGACCTCCACCGTATGCTGCGTGCGCTGCCTAAACCGTTAGAGTTACATGAAGAAAATGTATTGTGGGATTGTTTGTCTTAAAGAGTTTTAAATAAAAGTCCGCGACAGCATATATCTACCTTTTATATGGAAGCCTTTATAACCAAAATATAAATACAGTTAAATTGAATACTTTTTTTACATTGCATATTTTAGAGTATTTAGTTAATTCTTATCAAAATAAATACCTTCATCGCTTTTGGTATTTAATGTAGATAAAGTTTGTCTTTTACACTAAGTAATTTGGACAAATAGTTTAAAAGTTAGAACGATAAGAATGACCTGCGATATTGAGTCGACGGCGCACAGAACGAGGGTGGACGCGCCAGAGCGCCGAGTGGAAGCTATTTGCTTAATAATTATGTTCGAGAAATAACGTAAATAACGCAATTAATTGTTGAACTGTCAAAATGAAACCCATTGCTATTGTAAGTGCTACGCAATTACCCCGCTGATTTAGGACATGTTACACGTTCCTATGGGATAATTTCCGACATCCACGCGGGCGAAGCCGCGGGCAGAAGCTAGTACATACATATGATCGTACATGCAGCTTGTTCTAAGCACCTCATAGTATGTAGGTAGCTACATAATATGAGGTAAACTTCCACATTTTCTATGGATCTTTAAAGTGCAACAAAGCACTGCACAAGACCCTGCAGGCACGAACTAAGTTCGTTTACAGAGCTAATTAGAGCAAGTACAAATCAGCTGGGACTCCAACCTAGAACACACGCTGGGCTACTGTATTTCTGAACATATTGAACTAACAATACAATACAATAAAGAAATTAGAAAACGTGAATTTCGCAATGGCCCCTAACTTAGGCCTGCGTGTCTTCGATCAATTACGTCAGATTACACACAAACAAATTAACGAACTGGCAACTATGAAATTGATGGAAAGAAAGATATTATATGACTCATGGTAACGTAGGTCTAGTATAAACAAAGTAAGGCCCCACAATTGATGGTCCTCCCCGGGATGGCAATCCCGGGAATTCCTATGATCCGGAAATCTGTGAATCTGTATGATCAGTGTGTGAGTTTTTCTTCAAATAATCCTTTTTTTGTTAGTTGTATGATGCTCCTATTATTATTATTTTTAAATGACGTTTGTAGTTCCTGTGCGTGTCCCAAATAAAATATTTTTCTTTCTTTGTTTCTTTTTTTTTCTGTGAGGTTGGATTTTTATGAAGAAAATTCCTTTCTAAGTAAGTAAATGTAATAATAATAGAGGAATGTGGTTTTAGAAAAAATAGAAGCTTGTAGGTATTCTATAACTCTACGTCCTAGTTAGACAGCGAACGAATGAAAAAGAGCATACAGTAAAAAACGTAGTTATTATGACGTAAGTATGTAAGTATTTACCATACTCAAGGCAATAAAAAATGCAAGCAAAGAACGGTACCATCAAAACCATTATTATGATAATAGAAAGACGAAACAAACACATAGGTACTGTAATCTATTCGCACACATTTTTCACGCCAGTACCTACTCACAGTGTTAAAAGCTGTTCTGAACTTGCAACCTTCCGCCTTCATGCCTTGAAGCAAAAAGCAACAGAGTTTTAAAAACAGGAAGCCAACACTTTAAAGAAGTTAAGTGGAAAGTTGGTGGTCTCGGTTTTATTTATGAACTGTTTAGTAGTAGCTACGGTCACTATGGTGTATAACAACCAACAACACTTTTTGTATTGGGGAAGGAAACCTAATTAGTGCTTTGGCTAAACGAGTACAATAGAGGGTTCATTAGTGAAGGTAACGGACGATAAAGAGGTGTTTAGACTACGGTCGCAAAACAGACACAACAACAAGAATATTTTTGAAATACAAATAAAAAAATAAAAATTAATTACCTGTAAAAAAGTCAAACCCACTACACCTTTTGAATGAAACCAATTGGCAGCCCGCATCCGTGAAGTTCTTAGGACTTTTGTATGTGTGTTTAAAGCATCAACGTCAAAAGTACCGAAAAAAAATCATTACAAATTCAACCCATGTCGCAAAACCTATAAGAGAAACAATTTTCTTCATGATAAATTGAATATAATAATTTTATAGGCTCTTTAAACTCGGTGAGAACTGCTGTTAAAAGTAGGGCGAACACGTTTTATCGGAAAACGCAGAAGCGATGATAATGGTCGCTCATAAAGAACTGGCGAGCGATAGATTTCGCAAGTTACCAACTTTTCGGGCACCTACAGCCATTAGAGGGGCACTAATGCGGTTGCCCCCTCAACTGCCCCAAGACCACATTGCCGATGTCATTACGATTTTGTACCCGTATATACGATGTATACCGTTTTTCTGGCGTCTAATGTGTTTCGTTTTTCGATGTAATTTGTTTGTGACTTCGTGTAAAGTGGTTTTAAGAGCATTTTAGGTATACTAGTGGATCTTTCAGTAAAGATTCACTGCTGTAAATTAAATCTGCTTATCTCACCTAGAAACGAAACGTAACGATATTCGCTTTTAAATTACTTTCACACTTTGACAGAAACTAATATAACCTAAGATAAAACAAAACCTAGATAACCATTGCCAATTCGTACTGAGTAGTACCAACAAAATGTAACAATCTCATCTGATCCATTCAAATTTCCGTTTTCTAGCGACGCAAAGAAGAACATCCGTCCGCTTTGATTCTGTGAACGTATTAGCATTGGATTTGAATAGAACAAACAAAGGGTTTGCTCGAGACAGTGTGCTTTCGTAGGCGATTGTAAATTCAACGTATCGTAAAAATCCCAGTTCCCCTCACTACCCTGCCAAGAATAAAAACATATTCGTTAGCATTTTATTTTATTTTTATATCAGTACAATCTGGCACAAAAACTTGCGTTTATCCCATTTTTTTAGCTTACTGGTCACAAATGAATGCTTAGATCTGCTCAAAAATTTGTCATAGTATTATGACGTAAAGAAGCTGATTTATGAAATAAAAACCTCGTACCCGCTGCAGCTTGACAAATAGCGATGACAAAAGTATAACAAGGGCTTTTGTAACCACGAAACGACAATATTTAGAATATAAGCTGCGATATATTTCAATTGTAGCAGCTTTTCTTACTATTTATTACCTATTCAGTGCAGTGGCTCCTTAATTTCCTGGTACCTGGCATCTGGCACCTCTTAAATTCAGTGAGCATTTAAATGAGACGAAATAAACTTTTAAAAGGGTTCGGTGAGAGTATTGAGAACCAGAGACGTCTTTTCTTTGCCCAATATTAGGACAGCACAAGTCAATGTGGTACCGGGTACTTTAACCTACCTTACTGAAAATTGAACTCTACCTCTACGCTTCACACACCTACAAGCAGCTTTCTTCAAAGCAATCTTGTAATCAAAAACAAATATCCACAAATCTTGTAGTGGTATCTGCACATTTTACTAGCCGTGTAGTATTGCCAGGCGGATCTCCTCCCATATTGATAAATCCTTACAATCGTTCCGGCTTTGCGAATTGCACGCCGCCGGTGCTCCGTGCAACCTGTGCCTTGTATTACATTCTCTTTCGTACCTTCTATTGGCAATGTTGTGAAAGCAAATGTAAGGATTCACGCGCTTTGCATAAGTCCTTGAATATTCTTGTCTTTTAGATATTTGGTTGTTGCTTGCTGTTTTAAAAACAACACGTTTGTGGATATACAAATATATACAGGTTTATAGTTCCTAGTGTAATAGGTATGTTATTCTTGGTGAAGTTTAAAATCTATAATGACATCATGAAATGTTCTGCATGTCCTTGTCCCAAGCCCCTATGCCTTGAATTGTTGACATCATCGAAGATGCTAAAATTTTTTTTTTTTTTAATTCTGCGGCCGCATCTGCGTCTATTGTGAAGAAGGTTAGCACAGTAATACGATACACGCAGATGTGACAAACCGTTATCGGTTATTCACTTATCGCCCGGGTGGCGGTACATAATAAACGTGGCGAAGCAGCTAATATGACTTTTACCACCGTTAGCGTTAGCGCGATAACTTTTTAGGGAGCAAACCATACGAAGCTTCGGCACGCATTGCTTTGTCACGATAAACGCAGATGCGGCTGCAGCATAAGCGTAGATTAAAGGTTATTAAGCTCAATGATGTACCGACCTATAAACACCCAAACGCGAGTACTATTGTTACCGTTCTTTTCTGTATGAAAGAATAAAAATAAGGTTGTAGGTACACCCCTTAAATAGGAACAAATGTAAATCTACGATAGTAGATTACATTCGTAAGCTAAGCTACCATTAGACCGAAAACCTGTTGTATACAGTAAAGTAGCTTATACTAATACTCACCCTCCTGTACCCATCCACTCATTTACACTCTACTCACCGGAAGCCATCACTACACAAGTTATTATTTTAAGATTATTCTCCTACAATAAGTCACTTCTTTATTTATCCTTTACTCTTTAATAAAAAAATTGTTTTTAGAAGATGTGTATAGAGGTTAAAAAAAGTTATTTGCTAAGTGTCGCCTACAAGAGGGGAAGAGCGCTGATGTCTGAACTACAGATATTTTATATCTAGTTCAGACACAGATGTTAAAAATCTGTTCATAAAAACAAGTTTCATAAAGTGTATCACCATACTAATTAAATTGTTGTATATTTTTGAACAAATAAATTATACTTCTACTTAAAGCTTTGTGCAGACCAGCGCGACCGACACCGGTTGTTGTTATACCATGAAATTTTTATAAAAATTGTATTGGTAGTGTCACGCTGGTCTGCAAAAGCCTTAATAATATAAAAGTAGCTCTTATGTACCTAAAAAGAAGATTAAAAAACATCCAAATAACATAACATAACACCTAACAGCATGCCTTGTTTCCCCAAAGGGTTGGGCAGAGGGTACACTTACTTAAACCGTACTTAAATAAGATTTAGCTACATAACTCACTCAAGACGAGTGCTTGAAAAGTAAAAAAAAAATGTTTGCAAATGTCTAAACCAAATAACTGAAGTTTCCCGTAGCCGCATAGGGTTAACAATCGTCTCCTGTATGCAAAAGCGACATTGTTCCCAACGTTCCCTATAACATAGGGTTGGCAAAATATGTCCTACCATTTTGAAGGATATACAAAAATTGGTACAGCTACGAACAGTGTTATAGAATGAATTTCGTGTCGGGCAACTTGTATTTCACAGGCGATTTTTGGAAAAACTTAAAAAATAATCATACAGTAGGAAGTTTGGAAAACTGACTGCCTCGTTGGTCTAGTGGTAGCAAGCGCTACTGCTGAACATGACGTCCGGGGTTCAATTCCCAGGTCGGGCAAAGTGTGATTGGGTTTTTCTATCTAGAATTACTCAATAGCAGCCCAGAATCTGGTTTGTGTCCGGTTGGTGGCAATAGGTTCGCCCCCTATTACATGGGACATAAACATAACTGGCGAAATGTGGGTGTACTATAATAGGTGCACCTCTGCCCAACACTTCGGTGAAACAAGGCATGATGTTATGTTATGATGCTGGAAAAGTCAAAATTTAGGACTGACTGGATGTAGAGCTTCCACGTAGTGGGTAAAAAAAAAAAACATAAGCTTTTCCTTAGCTTAAGTCAAAAGTCCAAAGTCCTTGTAGAAATACAAAAAGCTTTGAATGCCACTCTTGTCTAGGGAGATCTGAACAAGGAAAGTAATAATATATTTAAATAGTTTGGAAATTCCAAAAGTGCACGCCTCATAACACACATTCATAAACGAAAAAGAAATTCAAAACATAGTTTCTACAAAATTAATAATTTATCACTTATCATAAAGTATTTTTTGACTGCTGTTTTACCCATCAATATGGGTAAATTTTTAACCTCGCAATCCTTACGTAATGTCAAAGACTATTTATTTAGATATTTACGTTGTGGGCAACACGATAAGTCAAGGTATTATTTAGATAAAGATATTATATTTTAGTTAGTATTTTATTAATTATAATTAAACTACTTTGAATAAAAGATCCATTTTTAATAGGGTTCCTTTTATGGCCGAAACCAATGGATAAAAAAAAATTGACTCAATTAATTGATTTTATCGCAAGCTACAATGTTTTCAAGCTTCATAAATTGACGGACAGGATTTTTTTTTCAACTATTTTGATGTTTTTTGCATTTCTCTTGCATTAAAACAATTGGTAAAAAGTACAGTATTAATTTCCATTTAATCATCTATACAATGGTATATAAATTAAGTAGGTTCTGTGTACTAGCAGGAGTGTAACAATAATAACAGTTGCAGAAATGGGGCAAAAAATATTTTTCGATCGTAGAGCACACTCTAATGCTTCGCATTACGAGTCGTGCAAAATGTTTTGTATCCCTACTCGGAGTTGACCGAAATATTTAGGGCCTATTTCACCACCCATGATTAAGTTCCTATTAACTTACTTAGCACATAATTTCATACAAATTCTGTTCTATTTTTGAATTTATTCAGTAAGTAGTGGCTATTCGGACATCGTGAAAAGGCCCTTAGTGCCATATTCATTTAACATTCTGAATTATTTTACTAAGAAATTCCTAACAGAAAATCAATGGTGTCAACTAAATGGCGTAGGTATTGGCCCTATAGTTAACAAAATCTCACGTTTGCTGCAAAATTACACGATATCTGATTTCATAATGAAGTAACGTTTGCGAGTTCTAGTAATCAATAAGACCCAGTTCTAGAAAGATTTCAAGTGTGTTAGCATGCATTGATTTCCGGTTAATATTATCTTTAGTAAATATAAAAACTACTAACTTCCGGTTGTCGAAAGGACACTTTGAAAAGATTACTAAAGCGTCGGAACAGATTTGCGATTTAAATAATTATTACATGCACAAGCTTGAAACATTTGTAAAAGCGTATTAGATATTAAATTCCATGTCAGGAGAGTAACCGGTGTTTCATTGTATAATCAAGAGGTATTTTCACCGTATGAAAACGGATTGGTAATGGGAACGTCGCAAATAACTGTCACATAAAAAATATTACGCTGTTTTGATTAATCTGGCAATATTACTGTATGGAAATAAGAAATATGGCTAACTAGCGAACTAGAATATTAATAATGAATTGCAATCGTAACATTGAATTTGATGTTGTACCCGTTTTAGGTGTATAAAAGGCATTTGGAAAGATTCCAAATACTTTTTTCATATCTAAAACTAAATATTCGGTGTTATGATATTAATTATTGCATGTTCGCTAGTTACCCCCATTTCTTATTTCCATAAAGTATTATTTCCAAATTAATAAAAATTATTCCAAAATTAAAAAACCCGACTGCAAAAACACATAACTGAAAAGAGAAAAACAAGCATTATAATCTATAGAATTTTGGTATAGCAGGCGGGGGGGACCAACAAAAGTTAGGTACACCATATTTCCAGTTATTATTGTTATATTATTATTGTCCCCGCCTGCGATACCAAAATTCTATAGATTATAAGGGTGTTTTCTCGTGGACCTACTTTTTTGTCCTACCAGTAGGTCCACGAGGGTATGTTATTTCTGTTGGTCCTACTGAACTGTTGAAACCAACATGAACCTCCTGTGTACAGAAATTAGACTAGGTGTGGTTTCAGTTGTCCTACTGCTTTCATTGAAAATAATACAATTTTTTTTACAATATTGCTTTATTATAATATAAAAGAACAAACTTAACATTTCATTAATACTTTAACTTATTAATATTTTGTCATATGTAGATAAAACTTACGTTAATATTTTATTAGTCAAAAAGAAGTAAATAAATAAATAGAAGTAAATGGCTGTAAATGTTATATCAGCATCATCGATATTCTTTTAAGGAGGTATGTACAAGGGAGGTCCACGCAATATGAAAGCAGCATGATGACTGAAGGACATCACTCATAACAGCACTGCTTCGACACAGCAAATAACGTTCTCCGGCGAAGAAACGCCTGCAAGCCACCTAGTCACACCTAGTGACACCTATAATTCATTATACAGGAGGTTCATATTGGTTTCAACAGTTCAGTAGGACCAACGGAAATAACATACCCTCGTGGACGTACTGGTAGGACAAAAAAGTAGGTCCACGAGAAAACACCCGATTATAATGCTTGTTTTTCTCTTTTCAGTTATGTGTTTTTGCAGTCGGGTTTTTCTTTCTTGAATAATTTTCTTTATTTCAAGTTTTTTAGTTTTATTAATATATCTTAATTTGGAATTGACTCGTTACCAGCTTTTATTTGATACCAATATTGTTGAAATTGATTTAAAAAAAAACCTTCCCCTCCCTTTTTTTTGTACTTGCAGATGCAATACATAAATATTATATAGCCTATGTCACTTCTACGATTAAGACGAATCTAACGACACCTCCTATGTTAAAATCCATCAAGCCGTTTAGGCTACAGAGCGTGCCAAAGAAATAGACATAAATACATACATACATACATACATACATACATACATACATACATACATACATACTCTCGAAAAACATTACCCTCCTTCTGGGGCAGTCGGTTAAAAAACAGGTAAATATTTGACAGCTATTTACCGGCGTTGGCAACTTTTAGGATGCACGGTCCGCATTATTGCACGTTGCATTGAAAAATTACCTTAATTATTTAATTACATACAATTTGTAGGTACTAACCATTGTTAAGTAACCCATGAATTAATAAAAAAATTCAGGATATTTTTCTAAAACCATCAACTTCAAACCTTCCTAGAATAAATAAAAATAGAATTTCTCAGTAAGAAATCCTTGGCGGGGCCTTTTTACGTGATTATACCTCTGGTGACGGTTTCATAGTTCGGGAGTCAATGGCGAGCTTAACAAAAGTATCACGTGCTAACAAAACGGGCATTCGGTCACACGCCCTCTCACCTTCCAAGTGCCTCCTGGGATCACCGACGATCTTCTGCAGACGCTTAGTATTAAAACTTACCTTTTTCCTTTTTTTTTTAAGACGGGTGGAATTAGAAAAAAGAGTCTTGAACTAGTTAGGATTTTATTCCCAGAAGTGTTGGAGAAAAATTGCGTTGCTGTAAGCACATTCTCATGTTCAATTCCTTTAAAAACTGCTGCTAAAATATAGATTAGGTGTACATATTATGAGTCATAACCGTGTCAATTAATAAAACAGTCATAAATCTTGGCAATGATACAGAAACATAAGAAGATGTCCATTCACTAAAATTATCCCTAACGCCACTACCTAACCAAAGCGAACATTAGGGACATATGAACGCGAAGATCGCTTATCCGCGTATTTTTTTTTAAATTGAGTATAGGACAAGAACCTGTAAAAAAAACCATTTAAAGTTTCGATGCTTTTATTTATTCATAAAACAATTCACATAGTGTTTGAAAATTCCATAGTATTATTATTGCATACAGAGAAAGTTAAATTAGATATCTACATTTAAAAAATAATTATCGACAAAATAAGATAAGTATTCGTTCTCAATAAAATTATAATTACTTATAATTAAAGTCGAAGTGATTTTAATTGAGAAGTTCGGAAAAGTTAGATAGGTGTCACTCGTAATATTGTAAAAATGACATTTAATGATAATTAAGATAGTAGGTACACGCTTGTTTCCAAACATAATTTTTACATTACTCAATCATAGCATTAAATTTTCAATAGATACCGCTCCTAATACATGTCTGCCAGTTCCACAGCCAAATGGCAAGACTTGGACAGTTTACACACATTAAGAGGCTTTGTCTCCACAAAATGGGATACGTGAGTCCAATTTCTCACTCTAGCAGGTTGCGTCTCAAGTTTGGTTCTGAGAAGTTATTGGCCCAACTAATACTAAGTACGTAATAGTTAGTGGTTACCGTTTACAATATTAATGAGCTATCCTTAAGTTCAGGTATGAGTGATTGGATGATAGTTATCGTGTGTTTAACTATCATGTTTATGGGATGTCCAAATAAATACGCAAAATACTCGTACGCAAAATAATTTGTAAAATATGTTTTGTTCCAATAAAGATTATTATTATTATTTCCTTTATTCAGTATTAAACATATTAATTACATTTTTAAATATTAAAATAAAAATTATAAAAACATTTAAAAATATTATTATTATTATTTATTATTTTTACGTCTCTTGAGATTGCTCGGGACCCTGGGGTCCCGGACCTTTGGAAGGCGTACGAGGGGCCGAAGCCAACTCGCAGAGGCCCGTTAGACGTGTTAAATGAAATATTATTATTAAATGAATTGATATTGAACGAAGGTTCAGTTACAATTTTTTATCCTAATTCCTAGTTGTCAGCATTCGGACTACGGTAGCGTAAAAGTTATATTTGTAACGGGACAGGCAGTTAAATTATTTAGGTATTCACACTTTATATTCTGGCGTTCCACCTAGATTCTTCCCAAAAACCAGTGTCCCGTAAGTTTTTAAACTACTACCCGAAATGCAATAATTAACGTAAGTACGGCCAAAGCAATCTGTCAAAACATGCTCCCAGAGATTAGCGGCATAGCTCGGATAGATGAAACCCAGCGGCCGACCGCGCTTGTCACTCGGGGTATCAAATTTACATTGCACGCATATTTGCGGCATCTGCAGTGAACCCACTTCGTGAGCAATGTCTGACATCTGGGAACTTGCTGTATGCTCGTATCCGTAGTATTTGTGCTTAACATTGTTATTTTGGTAATTGTGGTGGCGAGTGTTTGTGGTTTTAGATGTCATTAGGCTTGAGTTGTTTTGCAAGTGATCATTCTCTGAATCAACCTGAGTTTGGATATTTTATTCTAGAGGAGCATAGTTCCAAGGGTTCGTCTAGAGCTGGTGTAAGGTCTATTTTGCCTGTAATATACCTAAGTCTTAAGGACTAGGCACAAATCCGGTATCCGTTTTTTTCTAATCAGTCCGAAAGCTGCTGGGCGATAACCTTAATACAAATCAGTTACACACAATATCAAGTTCGTACGTATACATAACATAATTATAAACTTATCCATGATTCTATGGACACGGAAACCTTTCACGGCTTCCACACACAATTTACTCAGAAGACCCTTAATCACTCTCTCTCACTTTTGACATTAACCCCAAAGACGGATCGGGTAACAGTTTTCCACAACATGCTTACCTTGCCAAATCAAAATACAGCAAACGTAAACTAATTACTTAATTAAGGAATGTTTATTCAATTAGTCGCCCGTAACGTATGTACAACAATAACATACTTACATAATAAACATGTGCTTACACGCGACTCTCACAAGGGAAGGCAGTGTTAATGGAGATGCTGATTTGCATAAACACATTTGCTGCGATTTTGACACCCTCACTATGCCTGACATTTGAAATCTTGACATGAATATTGCTCGGCATTCTCAACGAATTACCATTACGTCTTGACATATACGTAACGACTGCCTTGTTCTACCGTTTAAACATTAATAAGTTACATCGCGTTTGAGTATTCACACAGAGCGTTGCGAAAACATCTCTAGACGTCTAATGTTTCTTACGTATCTTTCTGTGTACCAACTGAAATGTTAAAATATTTTCTTCAAAAATAGTTTAGTCTTTGTCCTTTAATAATAGATTGTCCTAATATTTCCAGCTTAAACACAGTCATTATATTCATAACCTAAAATAATTCAGGCCATAAATTCAAATAACGTGCCGCTACTATAATTCGAACTAAGAAATCGTCAGCGGCATCTAATTGTACTGTAAATAAATAACAAATTAAAAGCACCTACAAACGAAAGTAATATTCCGCTGGGTGACTTCATTAGAAAAGTTTGTTACCCTCAAAGCCTAGTCCCCACCGGTATTAATAAAGTTTTGTTACCAAGTCGTCCGTTGGAAAAGAAACGTGTTAATTATCTGTTTCGAGTCCGGGCCTGGCCATCTGTCACGTGGTCGCAACCCTACGGGACTAGAGGTGTGGCATGTTATTGGAAGTTCGAATCTGTGATCTGGTAATTATTGTGTTAACCGTAATTTGTTTCTATATTTAGTTAGAGCGATGTTAGTTGTCATGTCAACATAAGGATTATTAATGATCGTCCACCGAAAGTTAGGTATAGAATTACAAATAAGCTATGTTTAGGAAAATTGTAAGAGTAGTGTTCCATTCTTTAATAACTGTCTCTAAGAGCTTCAAATGAATACGTATTTTGACTTTGCACATAAGTATTATTATTTTACACAAACTTGTTCCTGAGAAATTATCTTTTATTCCGAACTCAGAAACCACAGCCGAAGTTTGTATACAAAAGGTTGTGTAACAGCTACATACTCACTTGGGGGCAGTTAAGTACCGTTGGCTCTACACACATCACAAAGCTACAAATCACGTATTCGGCATCCTACAACTTTATAGTATTTTTTTTAATTTTCTATTCAGGTGAAGATACAATACTGCCGCGGCCTCCAAGAGGAGCATGATGAACCAACGTGAAAATGTGGCTCGAGGCGAAGCCGACGCATACATACGTCAGTCCATCAATGTCTGGTTGCGGCCAAGGCTTGTATAGTACCTTTCTCAAATAATGCGCGAAAATTTAAACTAAGTAAATTAATTATAAATTCCAGAATCAACTAAGAGGATCAATGACGAACAACAATGATTTATTAAGTTAAAATATATTAAGTTTTTCCTTTTTAGGGTTCCGTACCTCAAAAGGTAACTAAAACCCGACTACTGAAAAATCACGCTCTAAAAAGTATGAAACAAGAAAATATTTCGGACAGAAATCAAGACATAGGTACAAAAATGGTCAAAGTAAAGCCGTAGTCGCATGCCATTATAATTTTGTAGCCGACAGACATGCGACTTAACCAAAATTGACAATTCTATGTCAACCGGAAGTACCCTAAAGATTTTGGGTCGAAAACCTATATGGTAGTTCCCGTTGACCTAGAATCACGAAATTTGGCAAAAAGCAAGGTCTCACAGTACAAATAAAGGAAAAATTCCAAAAAATAAAAAAGATTGAAAATCAAAGGGTGTCCCAATACTCCCCATACATACATAGTTGACGCCAATTAAGATAGTCCTCTGAGTTATGTTATGTATGGGCGCTCATACAATTTAGAGGACTAGTTTTTGGGCACAGAACTATTTAGGTACCTATACGAATGAAGCTCCTTACGGAACCCTCGGTGCGCGAGTCCGACTCGCTCTTGACTGTTTTTTTTTACTTTATACATCTGTATTTGCAAGCCAAATCGAAATTTAAATTAAATCTTTGTTACCTCCTTGGTTGTCATATGTGTCGAAGTAAAAAGTTCGTTCGGTTCGGTTTTTCATACTAATATTGCCGGCCGCCTGCTCGCATGTATTTGACCAGTAAGTACACCATTTTCGATATAATATAGTTATCATAGTTTTAGGTTAACGCTTCAATTAATCTAAAACTATTACGTAGGAGATAGGCAACAAAAACAGTCAACATCTGCGAAATTAATTATTAAGCAAATGGATTAACTTAAATGGTACGTATATTCAAATCACAATAATTGTCGATCTCTGACAGTTGTATGAAATGACTATAGCACAGCAAAATAACGTATGGTGTTAATTTGCTTAACAATGTCTTTCCCTGACAGTACATAAACATCTACCTGAAACCGATTAATTAAAACTAAATCAGACTTTAATCTTCAACGGCACTTACATACAATTTAACTCTCAATAAATCAACCGATCGTTACGAAACGTACTACTTATGCCGTTGAAAATTTAAGTAAGAAGGGTGTTAAATGACAACAGTACGGCATACGCAGGTGATAAATTTCATTGTTAATGCCTCCGAGCCAAAAATGAAGCAATTTGTTTTCGAAACAAGAGGAGATGAAAAACATTATTTAGCTGAAAGTTTATTAAGTTAGTAAGGCAAGTCACCAGGTATAAAGCGACGCGCACTTTCCGGATTTTCAAAGGTGTAGCAGTGGCAACGCTGCTTTTAAAGGAAATGGACGGGACATACCTACAGTTTTGGTAAGAGTAGGATTTAAAAAAATTGCGATTTTTCTTTTGATCAACACCTACTATTTCCAAAGTGGAGTTTGATACCGATTTAAGAACTATTTTATGCTGAAATCATTTATTTGGAACAGTCAAGAGCTAAATACGTTAAGCACTTTAAGTAAAATTTTTGCTTACCCATTATTATTTTTCCGACAGTGTTATTGTAATGAAAATGACAGTTTGAAAAGGATAACATGCACCCACTATGTCGGAATTTCGGAAAGGATTGCACCTTGACCGTGGATACATGATTTTTATGCCAATTTGCTTGATCCTTCCTGAATTTCAGTCCTAAAAAAGAAAACCAATTCTATAATTTTTATTTATAATTTTCTTTATTAGCATAAATATTTTTTTAACAAAGATAATGAGGCCCTGACTGACTCCTGCCAGTGTCTTCTCCAAATAACATGAGTCGATTTTTATGTAATAAGAATTAATTTAAAACACATTCAAATAATAAAAATGGAAATGAAAATAAAAAACAAAATTATAAACATGAACAACATTACTTACGTGGAGTAATTTATAAGAGTGTTTGGTATACATCAGTGTATATTATTATATTGTGTAATTTTGAAAAGTTTTACGTCGATCGAACACTATAAAAATACTTTAAAAAAACATATTGAATGAAAAAACTACGCAAGCACAAACACATTTCAAAGCTTTAAAAAGTACAAACTATAGGTATGTCTCTTCAATATTTCCTATGACAAGCTACAGGACAGGTAGCGTAGCATCGCCCCTGAGACAAATACCTGCCGGTGTGGCATTGCAAACAACGGGAAATTACACTCCTGCTGTTTCTATTACAACAGACGTCAAACGAATTGATTTTGCACAGTCAACTGAACCCGTGGACCATTTGTAGAGACAGTTTAAGTTTTGTTATTTATTGTTGTCTTTTAGCTGTGAATGAATATAATGATTTTTGTGGAATTAAATAAAGTGGGATTGAATTTTGAGGATGTAATGAAATAGATGTCGATTGATAAGTATTTTGGCAGTTTATTTGTTCTAAGGTTTGGCAGGACTGTCCTCAAATTTTCATTATTGATTATGAATGAATATAATGATTTTTGTGGAATTATATAAAGTGGATAAAGGTATATTTTTCCAAAAGATTTCGTCTTAAAAACCTAAGAAACGAATTTTTCGTTTACGTTCGTACGGAACGTTACAAAAACATTTTTGAAGAAGAACAAAATCGGTCTCGGCACGGGGTCTCAATTAGAACAAATTATAATTAGTCTTGAAAAAAGATCTTAGTTGGCAGCATAGGTAACAATTATGAAATTAACAGTCACTAAAAAGCGATAAACGGAAGATTTTGGCTGAAGTAAGATTAGTAAAAATCAAAACTTCCTTGTTTAGTGCTGATTTATCTATTGTAACCAATGAGGTATAACCTCATTGATTGTAACTCATAAATCTCGTATTTTCAATAAAAAAAGATAAAACCTTTTTGTTCAGGGCTCTTTGCAATAAATGTCGTTTTACTCAATTTGTCATAACTGTAGTACATTTAGCCAGTCAATAGCCCGACTAGGGAGGTCTCATAGGTTCGTAGGAGGTACGTAGTATTATATTATCTGTGGTCTCGTTTTTTTTTTGACCGTGTGGACCGTTTTTTTTTTCGATTTTTGGGTTGATCGATAGGAAACTCGCAATACAACCTTTGCGGCAAGCGCATTGGAATCAATGATGTAATGAAATGAAGGTATGGTACAATTTATCTAAACAAGTTCATGCTTGTCGGCGCACGCCCCATGAGCGGCTGCGTCCTGCAGGATAAAGCTTTGTGCAGACCAACGCGACTTGTCACGCGACGCGACACTGCTTATTGTTATACCGTGGAGTTTTCTTAGAAATTGTATTGTTCGTGTCGCGTCGCGCGACAAGTCGCGCTGGTTTGTAAAAGCCTTAAACCGGTTTTTGTTTTGCGCAATAAACGCTCTCATTTCGTTTTCGTTTCGAACAAAATGTTATACAAAGAACTGATAGAAACGTTATAAAAACGTTATTTTTCCGAGCCCTGAAATTGAGCTTAGATTTTGAGGATGAAATGAAAGAGATGTCGATTGATTGGTATTTTGGAAATTTATTTGTTCGTAGGCATTGGCGGTACTGTCCTCAAATTGTCATTATTGATTATTATAACATTTCTAACACATTTTTGGAAGATGCATTGGTGATTGAACTGTGTGCATAGGTCACTAAGAGCTTGCTGATTGTTAACCTATCACATGTCCGATGTTAAAAAGTTCTATTTAAGAACCATAATTCATCATCACATTGTAAACTCCAAAATCCTCACAAAAACACAATCAACATTATACCCCACACATTTTTTTATAAACAACAAAACACAAACTACACAAAAACAAAACACTATACTACCAACATAACACAAGAATTAGCCAGCTCTACCTGTACTTTTTTGTACCAACCTTCCAGGGCGAAAGAAATTGTAGTAATTTAGTTAAGCGTAACGGTGGCTCAGGTGAGCTGAACATTTGGCCCAGCCGGTGCACTGATGACTGTAATCAAAGAAAACACGCTAATTAAGTTTGCTACCCCCGAAATATTTCTTATGGCACCCTTGCGCAATACCTTTGCCTTTTTACGAGAAAAACTGAATTAGTAAAGTCGATGACTGTGATTTAGTAAAGGTCTTGATTTATGTTAGTTCTTTCTATAACGATAACTGATTTATGAAATTGTACAATTCCACAATATGTTTGATTTTGTAAGTACCAACCTGAAGCTCTATTGCGTGATTGGCTAAACTCGTCAACTTCATTTCTATTCTTACCTCATCACAACTTTCTCACATCGGTGATGTGTCAGGTACAGCTTGACAAAAGAG
The DNA here is from genome assembly GCA_948150665.1 of Conistra vaccinii. Classification (NCBI taxonomy): domain Eukaryota; kingdom Metazoa; phylum Arthropoda; class Insecta; order Lepidoptera; family Noctuidae; genus Conistra; species Conistra vaccinii. The sequence continues at coordinate 12,890,754 of OX411324.1, read as the reverse complement.
AATTTGGAGAAAATGAGGGCACCACTATCGCAATTAGGTCATTTCGAATAGGAACTTAGTAAAATAATTTAAACAAATTGTTAAAATAAATGCGCAGCAAAAAACGCTGCTTTTGGGTGACTTAAAACTTACAAGTCATACTGTTTTTTATCAAGCTGTATGTTAGATCAACTCCACAGGTCCTTCAGTCAGAATCTGGAATAGAGATAGAGCATAAAGGCTTATGCAGACCAGCGCGACTTGTCGCGCGACGTGACACGAACAATACAATTTCTAAGAAAACTTCACGATATAACAATAACCGGTGTTGCGTCGCGCGACAAGTCGCGCTGGTCTGCACAAAGCTTTACAGTGCTGCGGTCATACTCTTGGGGATTTGGCAGTAAAAACCTTGTATAGGTAGGTACTTCATAAAAATAGGTACTATGGAATAAAAATATTCAAACCCCCGCCTAAACTTTTAGTTCCTGTTAAAATAGAAAATATTCCAGAACATTCGTGTTTAAAACGTTATGCACCAATATATTGAGATGCGGGCGGCTCTCCCGGTCTACGGCAGTGTTTGCTCTCAAATCAGTCGTTTAAACAAAACTGTTTCTTTTTCTCTCGCCTCTGCCAATTCAATTCCCGTAGCACCTGAAAGGACGGTCTGTACGTTTAGATTAAATTAGAGAGATTTTAAATAATTTGTCTTTAAATAGATTTTGTATTATGTTAGGCATTTCTATCTTAGATAGATCAGCATGGCTTAGTATGACAACAATAAGAACTGGTTTTGTCAATGGAAGAATAGACAAAATAACAGATAAACAATCACAATTTGTCATTTAGTCTATTCAACCATCGACAAAACCCGTTTCTATGATGGTCATGCTACGCGTGCTGAACAAGTCCAAGGCTGACGTCCACTGGAGCGGAGCGGAGTTGTGCCAATATTAACCAATGGAATTGCGTAAAATCTCCGCTCCGCTTCAGTGGACAGGGATATACATCTGTCATCGAGACGTTCTGCTCCGTAACTAAAATTCTTAAATCATAGTAAAAACTTATTTTACGACTGTGTGCTATCTAAACACTAATACGGAACCCTATGGGCTGCAATCTCATAATTCTCTAAACGATTAAAGTGTTTTTAAATGTGCCGATCATCTGTCGATTAGCCTTTAGAAGGCCATAATAATTAAAAATTCTATTGTGTCTTGTTAATGACACTTGAAGGTCTAGTGAAAACCAAAGTATACTGTGGCGGTGATCTAGCAAAAGTAATAATCAAAAGATCTAATAAAATTATTTTCAATCTACCTCCTGTTCTGTTAACTTTGTGTTGTCACCACACAAGATCCTTTATTTCGAGCATTAAATTAAAGTCTTGTTGGCTCTGTGTGCTAACGACTATCATCTGTACATAGCGGTGTCGTGAGTTCGAGTCCGGCAAGTCGCACTTCGTATTTGTGGATTTATTCTACTGTTTGGGAGATTAGTTATGTACTTACAAAATGTCTAACTGTGATAATCTTGTGGAATATCAGTTTTTTCCCATTTTTCATGTGTCATTTGCATGGTTACTGAAAATAATGTTAATTTTATAAATTATTTAATTTGAATTGTAAGTGACTGTGTTGTTGGTGTGCTTATGATAAATAAATAAATAAATAAATATGTGAACTAACTTAAAAATTCATACAAAACCGGGAAGCGGAGCGCGGAAACGGAGTGGGGAAACGGAGCGAAAAAAACCCGGCCGCAGGGTATTGCAACCCGCTCAAATTGAACTCGGCCTAGCTCCGCACTACCTCGCTCCGCATCAATGGACAGACACAGTCCGCAACTCGGCTCCGCATTACGCCCTCGCTCTGCTCCGCTGCCTCGCTCGGCGTCAATGGACAGGTGGCCTAATGCTCTCAGTAACTATCGACTTATCATTGCACACACTACCTTCTTCAAACATATTGTAGCAGTAGTAAGCTGGCAAAGTATTATGATGGTCAAGAAGCGTCTGATTTTGGGCACACACTACTAACTTGCCACGCACACACAGACTCCCATTATAGGTACCAATAGGAGACGGAAGAAACGGAGACCAGTAGGGTTCCCCTTAATTTAACAAGAAAACGCGGTTTCTTGAAAAAAAACTTTTATTACAAGAAAAAACACGCCGTAAACATAAAATAATCCTCGAATACCAAAATAATCACAAAAAAGCCTCACCATATATTTTATCCACGTTTACAAGCAAAGAATTCTCTCGTGCGTCTTATTCGCATTTTTTCGTAAAAGTAATCGTGTCAATCCGTTGTAATCCGTGAAAGATGGCTGGAGATTATTAAGGCTTCATTTGCAAACTCTCGTACGAAAGATTAACTTGTACGAAATCTTCGCACTTAATACTCGTTCATGTTGGCATGACATGGATTTTATCGCTAATAATATTACATGTCTGGATTTTAAATATGTTGACGTAAGAACAATGTTCTTACTGGTTTATCGGATTTTTTTAAGCCGACAGAAAAGACGAGGAATGATAAAGCAACTTTAACGAAGTGTTTGTTATAAGAACTAATAGACTCTTGTATCTTTAACGTGATTATTACGGGAATTGCTTACAGAGACCTCTTACAAAAGATTTTACATGGACACATTAATTTTTTTCGGCAATAAATAAAGACGTAACACGAAAAGACCGCCTTAATAGAAAGCGAACACAGAAAATAATTCCGGTAATACATAAATTAGAGCATATCTACACGATAGGCATGTATGGGTGTGTAGCGTGCACATGATTGCATGTTGACGTGGCTTCGAAAGAGCTTGATATCAAAGCGCAACGCTACGAGCGAACGGGTTTAAAAACCCGGTCCCTTTACCATGTCCACGGAAATAGGCAGGCGCAGATACACTTTGCTATGAATTCTCTTTGTGAAATAGTGTAACAGGATAACTGAGATTCGAAACCTGTTGAAGTAAAATAAAGCAACTATGCATAAATGTTAAGTTAAGCACTTAATCCAACAGCATTTTTTACAAAGAGAGGTTGAATTATTAAGTAGGTAGGTAGGTAAAATCAAGGAATTACACACCATTCCAAAAGATCGAATTAGGTGCAAAAAAAGTTACATTCATCAAGTTGGTAGATGGACCAACAGTCACTATTTTATAGTGAAAGTAGATGTCAGTTTACTTCCCTTAGATATTACTCTTTAGTCGCCTCTTATGGCCCCCATGGGAAATTACACGTTAGTTTGTTCGTAACGTAGACTACGCCAAGACAAATTAATGCCTATCCAATTTTGAAAATAAATCTAAACTAAACGTATTGTCCTAATCTCAACATAATTATAAAAAGCATTAGCCAAACCATGATACTGTTTAGATTTTACGACAACAATAAATACGGTAAATGAACTAACATTGTGGAAAATAAACGCTTTGAAAGCAACCCCCACACTAGCGTAAATTGCCAAATAAAAAAAATCCTATCAATCGCGGAACTAATTTCGTCTTGATAATCGTGATAAAGCAACAAAATAGCAATTTGCCCCACCATAAAAATAATTGAGTTCAAACTGCGTTCAGGCAATAAAAAGCGTGAAAGCAGGCCCAATAACCTTTAGCAGGGGAATCGTGGGAAAACAGGCAGCTGGCAAATAGTGAGGAATAGAGAGGAGGGCTATTAGGTGCTCACACCACGTGAGGCAATGTAACGACCTGCGCCGTTTCGGATGCTCCATTACTAGGATTTAAAAAAGAATGATTGCCAGTCTCTCGTTTCTCTTTTCATGGGAATAATGAATTTCTTTTTGTCGTTAAGATGGATTGAGAATATTGAAAATGGTGCTTATTGAAACCGGAGACTCACCTGATGAACTTTTATTTTCCCAGCCTTATATTGTGCCACTGCAGGGTAAAGGCTCTCATACAGAGCAGGGGCATTGATCACCACGCTTGCTCAAGGCTAATTCATGATTTTTATCAGTCCAGGTTTCCTCACAACAATTTCCGTCACCGACGTCAGTCGTTTACAAGATAAACAAAAAGGTATTGTTTTTCTTCGGTGCCACTTATTTGAAACAGATGGTGGTGTCACTACCGTCTATTGATAAAAAGGCAAAGTAATACTGTAATATTCCTTGAAAGACAAGTCAATACCATCGATCGATAGCTTTGGCTGCGTCGTACGAAAATTTGTTTTTACGAGAACTACCTCAAGTAATCCCTAAAAAAGCAAGTAAAGCAGCCTAGTTCATTGGGAACAGTTCTTCAAAATACCATCAATCCAGGAAAGATATACGAGTTTGTTTCAATCATTACGTTAGCAATACAAAGTATCTCTATCTCAACAAAAATTTAAGGAAATTAACGACACCTCGTAAATATTCGTGTATTCGATATATATATATATATATTTTTACATTTCAATTAGGCACATAAAAGGCACTTTTAAACGTCAAAATTTAAAAAATGATTTGATTCTAGTCGCCCCTTCCGAAAGATAGTTTCGTATGGAGAAGAATGGGCAAGAAACACACTCTTTTAAAATGTTTTAAAAGAGTTTTACACATAACACATTTAACACAGTAGTGTTAGATGTCCCCATATTACTCCATAAAATATGTATGTACCTACTTTAGATAATCAGATTTAAAAAAAAACTATTTTATATTTATTTCTAGTATTAAAATTATGTCTATCACTTATTATATTAAAGAATAGAAGACTGAATGTGTAGAATTGCAGTATTAGCTACAGACAAATCAATCAACCTTACGTCCATCAAATCCAGTATGTCTGGCATTTGATATAATAACTTAAACTATGCATAGAACTAAGCATTACATTTCACAGGTTAACATGACAGCCATCATTACTACTGTGTACATACGTTTAATATCTGAGATGCGCATTTCAATCAAGTTAATTGAACAGTCACATATTAGCGTATTAATTTGGATTACTCGAAGCCTTTAGGATCGGTGGGATAACGATCTTCGCAAGGTGGCTGGTAATTGGTACATGAGGAGCTAACAAACTCAGTAGCGTGGTATTGTAAAGATGTTTGGCCAACAGTGGACTGCTAAAGGCTGATGACTAATGATGAGGGCTAATTTTCGAGAAAAATTCTCCACCGCACATACATTACATAGAGTTAATATTTAATATTTCTAGATAGATTTAATATTTCTAGATAGATTCAATATTTCTTGATAGATTTAATAGTTCTAGATAGATTCAATATTTCTAGATAGGTAGATTTAATATTTCTAGATAGATTCAATATTTCTAGATAGGTAGATTTAATATTTCTAGATAGATTCAATATTTCTAGATACATTTAATATTTCTAGATGTTGTAAATAACATTATAACTTTTGATGGCACCCTGCACCCGTAGCAGACACAGCGCATAATAGCGTTTTAACTGGAATTATTCGAAGCCTTTAGGATCGGTGGCATAACGATCTTGGCATGGTGGCTGGTAATTGGTATACGAGGAGCTAACAAACTCGGTATTTTGCTATTGTAGCGATGTTTGACCACCAGTAAACTGCTAAAAGGCTGATGACTACTGATGAGGGATAATTTTCGAGTTCAAATTCTCCATATACCGCACATACAGTACAGAGTTAATATTTAATATTTCAAGATATAGTTAATATTTCTAGATGTAAATAATAACATTATAACTTTTAATGGTACCCGTAGCAGACACAGCGCTATAGAGTTTCACTTTAAAGTCCACCCCATTGGGAAGTAAACTTTAACATACAAAGTATGGTACAAAAGAAAAACCTTGCTTAATAATACCTATTGGTACCTTGTGTAAATTAATACTTAGTTGTTTCATACATATACTGTAGGTATTTCATACAGCTACATCAAATTACTTATATAAGAGTATAAAAAATTTAATGTAGCTGTATGAAGTAAATGATAACGAAGGCATTTGTACATAATAGGTACTACTTACTACTTATATGCTGTTAGCCAATATGCCCAAAGAGTGATGGGTTACCAGTGGAATTTATGAAATTAATTATTAAATTACGAAGCCTTTGTGTTCCACAGGCCAGAAATACTTGAATAAATACAGTAGGTATATGAAGCAATATTAAATTTTAAACCACATAAAAGCAGCAGAATTACCAACACTGAATTTCCACTGTACCTAGATGTTTTCGTAGATAAGGTCCATATTTTTAAGCGAGCTGACTTTACAAAGCTTATTTCGACTATAAAATTCGAAGCAGAGACAAATGCAGCGTTCCCACTAGAAAATGAAGACTAGTGTTAAGGGCATCTTTACAACACGCTAGGGAGACGGCTAACCGTGAGTTATGACGGCCTTTTCTCCACCCTTATGAGGAAATACGACAGTTTCAGCACCGAGACGGCGAGGGTCGACTGTATGATTGCCTAAAGTTAAGCTAGGTGACCGTAGTCTATAAACATGCCCATTTTTGCGTTCCCTGCCGAAATTGGAAAATAACACGCGCGCTATCAATTGTCATTTGTTTCTGGTTCGGGACAATCTTTTCTTTTTCTCGGTAAAAGAAACTAAGTGCACGGCTTTGACCGCATAAAAATGACAAAGCAAATGTTATGTGAATATATAACATCTTGTATATATAGGGTTGCCATACGTCCCGTATATACGGGACTGTCACCGTATTTGACCATCCCGTCCCGTATTACTACATGTCCCGTATTTGTCCCGTATTTCGACAATTTGCCATTACCTTTTTAAAATAAAATGACATGCGCTCAGTTCTATGATAAAAAAAAGAAAAAGTAAATCAATTTCAAAATATGACTGGGCGAAAAAATTACTTAAGTAATTTGATGTTAATTTAAGTAAAAAAATATAAACATGTAACATAAAAACTTTGATTTTATAATGTAGATGTTTTAATTTTATTTATTGAATACTTTTGCTAGCCACTACGGTTGAGATCAGAGGATAACTGTTAGAAAACACATAGTTTGTCTTTCACTATGTTCACATGCGAGCTATGTATGGTGTAGTTGAAAAGCCGCGTGTCGGCGTTGAATGTGTTATTAGTTTTGGGCGTCGGAAAAGAAAACGTCCCGTATTGGTTCCTAGAAGTTATGGCAACCCAGTATATAGTATCTAGATGTGTCTGGCATGTAACCACTTTAGCAAGAACCTAAAATGCGATAACTTTAAAAATTATTTGCAAATATGTAGATCTAAACTTTAAAACACTCGCTTTTAATAAATAATACTTAAATAAATTACTTACTGCCGTTTATTCATGCTCTCCAATAAAATAAATTAAAACTGAGAGAAAGCCAACGACATGAGAAGCACCCCTCTTGACACTCATTATGCGTCGTGTGTCGTTCGTCCTTAACAACACTACGCCAACACTTTACTACACTTTACTTTACTTTACGTTCAGATTTCAACCATCCCGGATAAATTACGAATCAATGTCCTATACCGATCACAGAATACTAGAAACTGTAGAAAGCAATTAGGGCAGCGCGTTGCTTCGGGTGCAATATCAAGGCGTATAGGCCGGCTATGATCTAATATTCATCGTCGACAGACGTGCCTGTCTACACGGCAAAGCATAATACGTAATTAGATACAGCAAATGCTCGCAGGCTCTGTGCCCGTCCGCCAGCATGCATTATGCACGAATCTAAATTGAATGTGCAGTTAGTTGCGTGGATTAAAGCCCGACATACGCCACATGACCATTGCACTTTAGTTAATGCCCTTTTTATAATGTTACGCGTTGTTAAATTTTAATGGCTAACGCTGTCGGATCATATGTTTAATTAAAACACTTACTTGGATTGTACTGGATATTTGGACCTAAATATGTGAAGTCCTGAACTATAAACACACGTTGATATCTAAAGCTATGTTTTATAGTAGTACAACAGCTTAGCTATGACACTTAGTGCCGCCAAGAGTGGTAATTAAGGCAGGCACGCCCTGAGATTGTTCTTTGTTGTCTATGTGAGTGTCTAATAAAGCTGCTAAGTTAACACAACTCCTAATAAATATTATGTTTATTTTTACCATCACGATACGTCATTATAACGAAGAAGAAAGGTTCAAACAAAGAGTTAACTCCCTAAACAAGGTAGCCAAACATATTATAAAGCTCGTCCTATACAGAGGTTTATTTTGGATCGACTTAACGAACGTATAAAAATTCAATAACATGTAAATTGGTGTGTCTGTACGGAAACTTTTCAAAGGAAGTTCTTGACAAAAGCAAGTTGATTGAGCAGCTTAGGAGCACGAAAAGTCAATATAAATGTGTAAAAGTATTGAAACGGCCAATAACCTGCTTAAATTGAGTTATTTATAATAGGAATCTTTGTTATTTATTGTTTTACTACCTAAAATTGATTTTTTACGCGCTTACACAACCTTTAGATCTTAACAGAAAGTAAGATGCTATCAAACGAAGTTTATCTACAAAACTTACCCAAAAATACCCAAACTATTAACAAAATCTAAATATTGTTACTTGAGTAGATAACAATAAATATTTAGATTTTGTTAATAGTTACTATTTAGCTTGTTATGATTTTTGGTGTCAGAAACAGACTATTTTTGAGACAGAAATTGATTTCTGTCACAAAAATAGACGTCTCTATGAATAACCATAATTTCCCATCAATGAAATACTGTGAATCTAATGATGAAAATATTTAGAAAAGCGTGTTCGGTCAATGACGAATTCAAAGTAAATCTGACGCGTTTGCGTCAGATTTACTTTGAATTCGTCATTTTCCTGCTTTTTATAATCGTCTTCTGAAATTGATTATTTTGCTTATACCTCATTGTTCTCAACGAAAGAGCATTTATTAAAATAAAATTATATGGAACGCCAGCGTAAAAAAAAAAAAAAGCGTTCAGCCATACCAATATTTGGTAAACAGTTTCTATTTTAGTTATTTCTGAGAAATTCTATTCATGGATCCAGTTATAGCTGACCTAAAAGACCCCACACAAAAACTGTCAGAAGCACAATACAACAATCACCACTCAGTCTTAAAAAACTATACAATTCATCATCATCATCATTTCAGCCGAAAAAACGTCCACTTCTGGACATAGGCAAAGCACCGCCACTTCGACCGATTCTGTGTCTCCCGCATCCACCGGATTCATGCATTATTCCCTAGAAAATTGGTAATAGTCGGAAGGCCACGCTTAGTGGTAAACATCTACAGCTATAAAGATACCGCAAATGAACTTTCCGATATGAAAAATGGTCTTCGAATGAAGGTTCTTCCGAAGAAAATATCATTTTGTGAGTTACAAGCCACCTAGTCACACCAAGTGACTCCTAAAATTATTTTTATAGGTTGTTCATTTTGGGTTGCAACAGTTCAGTAGGACCAACAGAAATAACATACCCTCGTGGACCTACTGGTAGGACAAAAAAGTAGGTCCACGAGAAAACACCCGTTTTTATCAGTGAAAGAAGACATCCAGTCATAGGTACCCCACGGTACAATTCACTTTACCGAATTGAAACGAAGAAATTAATAATGCAGAAATTAACAGAATAAAGAAGAATATTTCACTATCTAAAAACACATAAAAATATATGAGCAAAATACGATGACAATAATTCAGTGAAACAGACAACACAGGCCCGTGACCGAGCAAGACGCACGTGAAGGCACGCGGAGTATCCAAAGGCCCGCTAAATATCCGCAATCTTAGCACCCGCCCGGTGTCGGCCTGCAGTATTTTCTCATAGACGCCAACAAGATTGAACCGAAGTAAAGCTATCATAACTCACGGTTAACCGTAGCCAGAGGTAATCTGGGAGCGTGGACGCCGTGATAATCCCAAGCCGTCCATTCTATAAGTGAAGCTTGTAATTTTTATACGTTAACCAAACAACTATTTACGGCTCCTTAGCGGGATTACGGATTCAGGGATGGTCGCGATACTTAGATATGGAATGACTGCTGTTAGCTGTTCATCTTTTTTTATTTGGCATGGAAACTTTATGGTTCTGTTAGGGTCATAGGAACCTTACAATCATTCAATAGATGGTCCCGTATTTGGGCCTTTATCAGAATTAATCTGACAGCGCAATGAAACTCAAAATACCAGTACACTAATTTCTTTCTGAACAAATATCAAGCAAAACAAACTATATACAAAGTCACTAAACGGATTTACATCGTCAGACAATTTTGCAAAATTGCATTTTTACGAACTATGTCGTCACAAAAAATCATTCACAATACGAATTTGGATGACAAAAGCATTCGCATCAACTTTTTGTCTATTCTAAGTAATTGCATGGCGCCACAGGAGCCGTCGATAGTCCGCGTGGCTTGCAATAATAATGAAAGCAAAGCAACATGTTCTGAATTTATTTTCCAATTCAAAGTTCATTCAGAATTAAGTTCCGTGCAAGAGAAGCGCCCTGCAGCTAAATGGAATTGCGTTGCTGCATCTAGACTGCGAACTTCCTGCGGGAGTATCCGATTAAGTGAATAATATCTTTGTATGTGTTCGTGTCTTGTCATTGGAGGTAAGCAGACACCTGTCTCCTTTCTAGAGGAACCGTAGAGCATATTAATCTAATACTTATGTTTATGACTGTTTAAAATTCGACTCACGTACATGATTTGGGAATAACAGACTAATTTCCGACTCAAGCAAGTGATCACGCGGTTGTTTGACTCACGACATGACTCGCCACGTCATTCTCATAATCACAACCTACGCTACCTTTACGATACCTACAGCAGCATGCAGATATCTTTGATTTATTTTTATGTCTTTGAACTTCTCTGTCCGTCTGTCTTCTCTGTCTCCCTTTCTTCCTAGCTGATGACTTTCCCCGTATTCTCCATACAGTAATTTCGCCCAGTTTTCACTTCATCTTCAAAGTCTACGCAAACTATGAGACCTCCCTTAGCCCCTTCTATACCGCAAAATATTACATGATACAGCTTTATGTAAGAGCACTAAGCTTATATGAGCAGAGATGCTGTAATACAAGCCCCATTAATTAAGTACACGACCACGTATGCATCGGCCAGCGGAACATAAAGCCGAATTTATAGGAAAACACCAAATGATCGCCGCATTGTCCTAGTGCTAACAAGCACTGCTTCGCACATTTTACTGAAATGGTTCGATGTAGTTCAGTTTATTGGTGAACTCTGCTTACCATATTGGAGTAACTCTCCGGAATAACCAGCGTCTTTAGTATTTTATTTTTTATAATAAATTGATGTGGGTTGACCACAGTTTCACCAGATGGTAAGTGATTATGCGGTCAGCGATGATGCAGCTTGCCCAGTAGTAACCCAGTTAACTTAACTAGAGAAACCTTTTTGGTAAAGTATTTTTTGTGGTACGTGAAACATTAATTATTTTTCACTAATATCATGAATGCTATTTCTGAATTGGCGAGATAACACCAGAACCGTCCGATTTCTTACTAAACGAAAATAAAGAAACAAATACGTCCAATTCCAGATACAGCTATCAATGTAAATACATACTACGTAGTCGTCCTCGATTCGTTTTAGTGAGAACTTAGCACGATCGTCGTTAATTATCGTCGAATAACACTCGGCACGGAATTTAAAACGTTGTAGCGATCGTTCGTCGCAACACTTTTATCTAGAGTGACGCTTAATGGCGCAACAATTTCGCTGGAATCTCGCGACGCGACGCCTTTGTTTAAATATGCAGCATGTCACCACCGGTGACGTCACTCCACTATACTCAAAATATTATAACGTTCGCCCGTTAGCATAATAAAACGAGCAACGCTACGGCGCCGCATTAAGCTGCACTAACGAGGTGTGCGAGGGAATCAAATGTCATTCACTTTGTTATATAGTTTACACTCGGAGAGCTTTTTCCTGAAATTTTATGGTGACCATGTTTTATATTGATGTCGGCTTATAATGTTAATGGGCAATTTATGAAATTAAAGAAAGCAATTGCTTCATTATTTGTATGATAGCTTCCATTCAAGCGCCTGCAGATTTCCTGTAGTGACGCGTTCTGAAAATGCAATTATGCACATGTGAGGCTTGTTGCGGACTGCATGGTAAATAAAACTGAAAAAAAGCACAATAATCTGTGTTAAAAGAACCAAGTATATCAAACAAACACACAATGTAACGAAAATAAAAGTGTGTTTGTAATAAATTCCCCTTCATCAGTTCGAAAGTGAAGCCATCATTGAGAAAAAATCGGCAGAAGATGTATTTGACCCGGCGGATGTGTTTGACAGTCGGGCCACATCGCGACCTGAACGATTTACATATTACGTGACACTTTTACGGAACTCTCCATTGACTTCTGTCTGATCGACTGAGACATGAACGCGATATTGTTTTTTCACCGGAGCCCCCCCATTCCGCCAGCCCTTGAAGACAACTGTTTTTTTATTGATACTGAAAATTCTATGAATGTCTTACACCCTTATGCTCACGAAATCGAATAATACACTTTATCTGCTCCATTTTGTGAAATAAATTTTGTTACGTTAGACAAAGATTATTGATTAAATTACGCGAAAACATGTTGCGCTCCACGCCAGCGTTGAGATTAAATTATTTAACATAAAACGCCGGCAAGACTTTGATACTAAGAGATTTACACCTTTGTGACTGCGTGCTTATGTCATTACAAACAACATTATTAATTTGGTTTTAGCTATTCATTCCGGGCCTTTGATGTCACCAACCACTGTATAATTAGTATAGACAAATTGTTTTATGGGCTCGTACTGACTATAATAGATAAAATATGCACCTATTTGCTCTAACATGTTCACCTTTATCCATTATAAAATATATATTTGAGTTCAACTTAAACGTTACCAATGCATCTAATGTACAAATATATATTCAGAGCATCAATCGGGCTACCTCAAAATAAGACGCCTGTAGGTAAGTATTCGATTTAAAACTTAATGTTATTAAAAGTTGTGAAGCGAATCTTGCCAAAGCCAGTGTATTACAACAAACTACGGCAATGCATTCCGACTGCATTTGCTTAAAACTTGTAAATATTAAGCGAAAATTCTAGCCAATTAGGCCAGCGCCTGTGCTGCAACTGAGGAAACTTTCTGTAGTCCCACTTGTTCAGGAATACAATCGAGAGCTTATTGGCTTTTGATTTATAAAGGCATAACTTTTAATAATATTACAACTAACTTGCTACTCTATTATTTGAACGAGTAATATCTCTATAATTGGAGTGGCTACGTAATTAGAGATGTTATTTAAATCACTCGAAATAAGCTTCCAATTATTCAAGTATCGTCTGAAAACTGTTTGTCTAATTAATGATATAAGTCGGTTTACAGTTTGTATAATTTCGTGAGCTATGTATTTTCGCATCTTGATAGATTTTCTTTTTGCTACCTAACGTGTTAGGGTTTAATATTTTTCAGAAAACATAGGCATGATCAATTTTATTTTGTTATGCTTTTGATAAAGGCCGCAGGAATCCGCTGGATGCGGGATGCACAGAATCGATCGAAGTGGCGCATGGCGGTGCTAGGAGGAGGCCTATGTCCAGCAGTGGACGTCTTTCGGCTGATATGATGATGATGCTTTTGGACCCTGAGCAACGACCATCACAACATAAAATTAAATACATTAAAAACGAAAATGGCTGCAACAAGAAAATAAAATATATACATGACTACACATATAGAGTAACGCCCACAACAAAGACAAAAACACCACCGACTGCAATATAAGTACAATTGATTGCTCCTATTCGATATATTTTAACTATGGCCAAAAAACATGACGGTACGCAACCAATTTAGAACGTGACACCGTACCGATACGTGGACAGATGACTCGTCCATTTGTTGCAGCGATGTCCGAACACATCGGCTTCGTTTAATTGAGCTATTTGTGTTAGTCCGCCGTGACAACGCCGCAACGTTACTTTATATCGCGGCTTTGTTTACCTTTGATTTATCCCACTTTTGATGCGCGATGGGCCGATGACGCGCCCTTGCGGTATCTTTGGCTGTGAGTAAATTAAATTTACACTTGGATTAGGTAATATGGGGTTGGAGGTTCGCGTTGCGAAAGGGGGCTAGACGGAGAAAATTGGGACCAAAAGTTGTAACGACACTTTTTATTTTTTATTATAACGCCATCTGTGAGCGACCACAGGTACTAATTAGTGGCATGCCTTTGTGAGGTTCATTCCATAACTTCGTTCCATCCGGGTATCCCTTGACATCTGTCAGCTTTTTTTTATTTGTATGGCGGTGTTTATCATTGCAAAAACGATTGTCATCCCTATTTATCATCATCATCAATATTTCAGCCGAAAGGGCCGTTCAGGCCTATGTCTAGCAAGACATAGGCCTCCCCCAAGTACAGCCACTTCGATCGATTATGTCTTGCATCCAGCAGATTCCTGCGGCTATCACCAGGACATTGGTCCATCTTGTGAGAGCCCTTCCAACACTAAGTACGTCTTCCGGTACGCAGTCGCCACTCCAGAACATTTCAGCCCCATCGGCCATCTTTTCTGCGAGTAAATGTGCCCTGCCCACTGTCACTTAAGCTGGGCAATTCTTCGGACTATGTCGGTTACCTTGGTTCTCCTACGGATCCCTATATAAAATTTATGAAAAAATATTATTGCATCATCATACCTACGTCCAAAGTTTATTGACGCGCTATTGTAGGTACTTTTGTTGCCATTCATGGTGAAAAACCTTCTTCATTACGTCACGTTCAACACGTTGTAAAAAGTTGCATACGAAAATACTTCGACTAAAGAGTTATTTTTAGTTTTTACCCGATTTCGGCGAAGCAAAAAGGAGGGTTATGATTTTGACCGGTATGTATGTATGTATGTATGTTCATCTGTAACCTCATAACTTCTAAACCACTGATCATAATTTGACAAATGAGGTATCGTTGGAAGCGTCGTGATTGTCCGCTGGTTATAGGCTATGTTACCTTACATTTAATTCAATATGGCGCCCTCTAGAGGGCATAAAGTGACGAACGAAAAAAATTTTTTTTTTTAATCTTGCCATGTTTGGTATCAAATGAAAGGGCTTGACGAGCATATTACAAATATGTATATATATCATATTTTCAAAGTAAATAAATATGTTTAAATTGTTAAAAACATCCAAAAGTGAGACTATGCTAATGTACGGCGCGGCTGAAAAATTAATACCTATTATAAAATTAAGCCTATTCAAAAAAAAATAAAGCGGTTCTGCAAATACTGTATTAAGACATTATAACCCCAAAAAATTTAAAAAAAAAGCAAGTTTAAAAACTAAAACCCGACTACTGAAAAATCACGCTCTAAAATGTATGAAACAAGAAAATATTTCGGACAGAAATCAAGACGCGACTACGGATTTACTTTGACCATTTTTGTACCAATGTTTTAGGTTTTAGTTTTTAAACTTGCTTTTTTTTCGATTCCGATTCATTCTTCTATGTGGCAACAATTACCTTCTAGAAGGCTTCATTGGAAGTTGTCCAATTACCTCTATAAAAATAATCTTCATAAATATAAAAATCATTTGCTGTTCGTTAGTCTGGCTAAAACTCGAGAACGGCTGGACCGATTTTGCTGATTTTGGTTTTGAAATGTTTGTCGTAGTCCAGGGAAGGTTTGAACGTTGAGTAGATAAGTACTTAGTGCCACCCGTGCGAAGCCGGGGCGGGCAGCTAGTATAAAATAAAAAACAGTAGTTTTTCGTATTTGTCTGTATGACCGTTTAGTTCTTCTAAATTACACAATGGATTTGAATGCGGTTTTCACCATAATTTATAGAATTTATTCCGGAAGGTTTATGTATAAAAAAAAATATCCATGTTTTGACATGTCGCAATATTAATAATTATGAAATCCGTCCGAAACATGGGCGGGTCGTTAGTCGTATATAATTTCA
The DNA here is from genome assembly GCA_948150665.1 of Conistra vaccinii. Classification (NCBI taxonomy): domain Eukaryota; kingdom Metazoa; phylum Arthropoda; class Insecta; order Lepidoptera; family Noctuidae; genus Conistra; species Conistra vaccinii. Next base: position 12,874,822 of record OX411324.1, on the reverse strand, counting down.
AATGGCAAAAGTAACTCTTTGTTCTCATATGATTCAGTTTATAATTGTATCAAACAACTTCGCCGACGCCAACTTATATCGCTTAACTAGTTGCACCTTCATTTATTTCGCCAAGCGGAGGCCAACTATTAGAACTTGGAACAGCCGAACGAAGACGTCGGGACTCTTCGCCTGCTGTCGGAAAGTTCCCGTTCCTTTGCTCTGAGCGCCCTGAGCTTCGATAGTTTTCCGCCTGATTTCGGATTGTTGCAAATTTAACACAGAGTCAAAGCAAGCTCTTCTGATTGCAAAGGCACTAAATTAGCTGTCAGTTCCGAAACTGTCCGCTGAGTTAGAATTATTTAGAATGTTGTAACTCGCGGTACTTCAGTAGTAATACTTCCGCGAGTTGGTATTAGGGAGTTTCCAGAAGTGGTTAGTCGGACTTAATCGCTTTGAATATTATTATATTATTTTAGTGAGGTCTTCCTCTTATTTATCGACCTTTCTATGTTGCTTATCCAATTTAGGTGACACTACATAATAAGTAGGTAAAAGAAATAAGAAAAGAAAACACAAGAAAACCGATGCTCATCGTCCCTGCGAATTACGACTCATCTGAAGAAAATGAGTATGTGACGGATTTGAAAACCAGTATGACGCTGTACCTCCGTAGGTTTTATGTTTTATTCGTATCCATTGGATTGAGATTGACAGCATACTTAAAAACAACATAATATACCAACCCAAACACATAGAACATGACATGTTGATACATACACTGATGTTTAAGTGAACTGAACAAATCAAAAGCGCTTTTTTCTAACTGATCATAATCATCATCATTTCAGTGTAAAGACGTCTAGGTACCTACTGCTGGACATAGGCCTCTCCCAAGCACCGCCACTTCGACCGGTTCAGTGCTTCTAGCATTCAGCAGATCCCTGTGGCCTTCACCAGGTCATCAGTCCACCTTGTAGGGGGGCTTCCAACGCTACGTCTTCCGGTATGCGGTCGCCACTCCGGAACCTTTCGGCCCCATCGGACATCTGTTCAGCGAGCAAAGTGCCCTGTCCACTGCCACTTAAGTTTCGCAATTCTTCGGATTATGTCGGTTACCTTGGTTTTCTGAATCGATCACGTAGGGAAATCCCAAGCATAGCCCTCACCTCTCTTTTTCTAACTAATATACTTCAATAAAAAAATATATGTACCTAGTCACATGCAATTAATTTGTTTAGAAAAGCATTTTCTCTGAAATCCAAAATGCTTCCTTGATTTTCCCAAAATTAAAGTTGTTTATCAGTAAGATCCAACAGTCTCTTGCCTATGATTGGCAGGAGTGCTACTTTTATACATAGGTATTTATATAGTGTACATAATAAAGAATATTCTGTCTATTTAACCACGATTATAAACAGGGTTATTTGTAAAACAGTTTGGTTTAGTCCCATAGTAAAAGTTGTTCATAATGATGAGTATAATGACCCCTTAAGAGGTTGCTGGTGTTTTACAAATAACCCTGTATACGTCGGTTGAAGCGTTACAAAAACTTTGTGATGAATTATGTAACGATTTGATGAATCAACAAGTCATCTTTATCGGTAAACAGGTGAAGAAAAAAACGCACCTGAAAGGCTGAAACCACAAACAGACAAACTTTTGGATTAACAGTGTAGATACAGTAAGAATATAAAAAATGCCCATAGGTTTATTACGTAGTGCATGCCTGTCCAGTGATATCGGTTGGTATTTCGAACCTTATGCTCAGCTCAGCAGTACCCCTTGCAACCACTAGACCAATGAGTAGGTATAATAATTGAATCCTTTTTTCTATTATGGTGGTTCTTATGCGATATGTAGATATGTATGGACTTCCAACGAATACATTGTTGTGTAGCCAACTCAATGAACACTTTGAAAAAATAAAATAATTAACGAATCATAATAAGAAACACACTTTAATACTTACAAAATTAAAATACTTAATTATTTCGTCCAAAAAGCAGAAACAATGCATTAAATTTTATCAGAGTGTCTGTCTGTAGTAGTCGGCGTACTCACTATAAATGCAGAGGCTATTACAGTGTCAAGGGTAGGCGACAGTGAGGTTTAGAACGGGGTTTTGGTCGCCCGTGTTAGAGGATACAGGGGAAAACAGGATACTATTTCGAATAAACTTAAATTTTTACTTCGAATTAGTTTATCTATAAATACGCGTGATAGAATTAGGTCACGAGCATAAATACAGTTACGCAAATACAAATGCGTTTTACTCGTACAATAATTAAAAAATATATTTGAAAATCATTTTTGAATCTTGCGTAAGTGTAATGTAGTTATGCTCATCACATCACTGTATACTCTAATAGGTAGGTATTAGAAATAATTGTGAATATATTGTTCAGCCCTTCGAGTCTTTGAGACTTCACAAACATTCAGGTCACATAACTATTACAAAGGTTTATTTACTTAATAAATACTTTTCAGCATAAAGAATAAACAACCTAACTAAATGTCAAATCCTAATCAAGTCAAATATTCTACAATCGAATATCGTTTTAACAAACTTTTAAGAGGGTTTACGTCGTACGGCTTTTCATACAATCTTTCAAGCCCTTATTTTTCGAAATCACTGAACCGATTTTAATGAAACTTCATACGCATATGTAGGATACAAAGGTCTAAAAACTTAGTTAAGAACATTTTCGAAAAATAGTGCCACAGCCAAATTAGACCGATTTTTTATTTTCCATAGAAACAGAGATTTCCAGTTATCTGCTTTTAAATAAGACATTTTGAAAATGTTCTTATGTGTTGTTTCAAGTTACGTGACTGTACGTAGTAACTATCAATCTCGGCCTATGTAGTTAATCGTCAAAAAACCATACTGCTCAGTGCTCACCTTCTTTTAATTATTAGCCGATATTGTCCCGCTGCTAGGCAAAAGCCTCATCCAATTTCTTCCAGGTATTAGGTATTGTCCTGAGCCAACTCGAACCAGCCTTTAATTGAGGGTCATCTCGCCACCTCATATTGTTAAGTATATTTATTTATTTATTTAGATACTTTCATACCTCCCCGAAAGCAATAACCAAGGTTAATTTAATATTTTTTTATATTTATTAGAAGAGCTTAAAAATATAGAAAAATATTTACTTGACCTTCTAAAAACTTATTGACCTCCTAATGATGTACACTTTTTTAAATGAATGTACCTCTAAAAACTTTATAATGTTCTAATGATGCACACTTTTTTAAATAAATGAGCCTCTTGATGAAGATAACTTTCTGTCCTTTTCTTCTTCCGTCCTGTACGACCAAACAGATGAGTTGGTCGTAGTAGTTACTTGGCTTTTTAGTATTTTTAGGACCCCGAAATAGGAATTATTTTAGGTTCACATAAAGAGGCACAATAATTATATTAGAGTGTTGTATTTACAAGGCCATGTGTGTGCAATCGCCGGGGACGCGACGCCATAAGGACATAATTATAGTGACCTTATTGGTGATGTTCTATAAGGTCAGGTGCGTAGTACTCGCGACCGGCGCAAAAAGGATTGTTAAAATTGTGTAAAATGGAAACTATTCTATTAGAGGTTCAATTAAATACATGCCATAACAATAGTCTTTGTGCTCCGTTTAGTGCGACTCCACCGTACGCAGGGCAGGTGTCTCGGTGTCTGCCACAATAAATAGCTATTTACCAGCGAGTGCGGCCTGCGGCTCCCGGCCACGGAAGGTGTTCTCAATTTGTCGCCGGAATGAGATTGTCGCCGCTTTCAGTATTAGGTAAGTGGCTTTTACATTTCACTTTATACTGGCAGCATTGATTTTGATTCTGTGAGCTAATGGTTACTGACGGTGTAGTGGTATTTGTGGAGTAGACAACGGTAGATGTGGGGTGGGTTTATGTTGACTGGCACGCTTCTGCACGCTTAGCATGACCACAATAGAAACGGGTTTTGTCGACGGAAGAATAGACAAAATGACAGATACACATAACATAATCAGCCTATTAATGTTCCCACTGCTGGGACACAGCCTCCTCTCTGTGAGAGGGAGTGGGCCGTAATAAAACACGCGGGCCCAGTGCGGGTTGGTGGATGTCACATGTCTTCGAATTTTTGGTCCTAAGACATGCCAGCTTCCTCACGATGTTTTCCTTTTGAGAGCAGTGGTGATGAAAATATTTACACAAAGTTAAGCCCTGCTTGGGTTCGAACCCACGACCTACAACTCGTAAGTCGGGGCCGATACCATTGGGCCACCACTACTCGCACTGTAAATGACAGATAAACAATCACAATCTGTCATTTTGTCTATTCTTCCGTCGACAAAACCCATAGAAAACACGTTCCTATGGTTGTCAGCGTGCTGGGACATTTTGTGAATAAGTTATCTAAATTTGGAAAAATATAGATCGGAATAAAGAAAAAGAAAAATAAATCATTGTTTTTTCGTTCGTCGTTCTCCCGCTTCCCAGCTTTACATCCACAGGTTGGTTTTGTCATTTTGTATTTTTCTAGTAGCCCTGTATAAACATCCAATAACATTAGCTGACATTCAATTAATATACTTGTATAATATATCATTTAAGTAAGTCTTTGAGAAATGATATTCCCACAATTTATGTGTTATGGAATATTACTTGAATAATTATGGTGGCTGGCACCACTTAGCGGTTTTAAAAATAGTAAAGTCTTGCGGTTAATAAAGGTATGCATAGGGTTGAACGCAATTTTTCCTATCATAAAATGTCTGATTACAATAATTTTTCCAGTAACACAGATGAATACAAAATCAGATGGTTCACTCAGTATTTTAGGTATGCAGCTACAACTACGCGGCGGGCTCGAATTGCTGGCCAATTCAGTGAGTGTAACGTAGTCAGAAGATCTAAGAGTTACGCGATAGAAAGACAGGCAACTTCTAGGTGATTATAACCGTAGGTAACTAGTGCTGTGCGACTGAATTGCACTTTATTGAACCGTAACAAAAGTCGCTTTTTATTAAGCTATTGCATAGCTTCTATCGCGGGCCTTGAGCGTGGAGACCTAATCCAGAAATTCCGTAACGAAAATACCTAAACCTAAGGAGAGTGTTTTGTATTGAAAATTATGTTTAACTGCTTGACAAAAAAGTTCAACTTAGACGAATGATCTATCGAGAGTGTTGTATTGAAAATTATGTTTAACTGTTTGACAACAAAGTTCAAATTTACTTAGACGAATGATCCTTGACTACTAATAGTTAAATTAAAACCTTTTTATTAGTTTGATGTTCCCATTACGTTGTGTCAAGTTTTAAAAACTATAAATGTGAATAACAGTTCCTGTCAATGTCACCATTGCTATTTCTTGTATTCGGGTTAATATTTTACAATTGCATAAGTTGATAAAAAATGCTATGCAATAGCTTTACCGCGGCAATCCCCGAGTGCCACACTTTTTTTTTATTATTTAAATTATTTGCCGAGTTAATCATCTGTATTAATCTGTGTCAGTAATCGATACTATAATAATACAATATTATAAAGAGGTAAAATTCGTTTGTTTATATGTAGGGGACTAGAGGGTAACCTCCGGAACTACCAGTCGGATTGGAAAAATTGTTTTTTTATTGAATAGCCCAATTTTTGAGGGCGGTTTTAGAATGAAGTCGTGAGCAGAAGCTAATAATATATAAAAGGCATTGTAACATATACGCACCAGCCTATGTATTTCGTAAAATACGTTACAATTTTTAAGGTTCCGTACCCGAAGAGTGCCAAACGAACCCTATTACTAAGCCTCTGCTGTCCATCTGTCTATCAGCGGGCTGTATCTCATGAACCATAATAGGTAGATAGTTGAAGTTGAATTATTGCCGTTATAACAACAAATATTATATTGATAGTTTTAATAGGATTAAAACTTTAAATGTAATATATTATAACTAGAAATATTTATTTAAATAAATATTTATTCCTCAATTCAAGCTATTGCACCTACCACTATTTGTCTCTGCATCTCCCAAAGGTTGACTGGTAGAAAATTCCTATAGCAGTAGTCAGCCTCTGTACATTTGTGTGCTTGAAGTATTAAATCACACTTGTGCTATGCAATTATATAATTGCATAGCACAAGTATGAGTTAGTACTCATACTTGTGCTATGCAATTATATATATGTACTTACTTAAAGCTACCATTTACTGGGTATGTCTTTCACTGACTTGAATGTACCCTGACGGCTGAGAGTATGTCATGCTCACTCAAATGTCTCGCTGGTGGTGGCGTGTGTGTTGAATCATTAAGTTCCATTCAAAAATAATGGTTGAGCTAAATGGTGCTGATCCATGCGTCATGTTCGTGAACGGGCGCCGTCAGTGGGGACTGATCATCTCTTAGCTGCCACGGCTTATTTTAATTTTAGAATTGTTTTCGTTTTTTATTTTTATTATTAACGTGCACGTCTTGCTACATTGTTCTCACATGTATAATTTGAACATGAATGATGTAACCAATATTTTGTAACAATATTCTGATTTAAAAGAGTGTCCATGGAGTTTCTTGCCCGTTCTTCTCCATAGGAACCTACTACGCTTTGGAATGGGCAACTAGCTTCATCTTTCTGACTGACTGACCCTTGTCAATTCAAAAGTACCTGTAATTGGTTTATTTGAAATAAATGCTTTGAGTTTTTGAGTTTGAGAAATAAATAAACAAAGGCATGTTTTGCTAAATATTGTACGGAACCTTTCGTGTGCGAGAACGACTTGCCTTTGGCCGGTTTTTTAATTCTGACCTTACGAGTAAAAATAAAACATTACCCTACACTTCACCTCCAGACATATCTCTCCCTCGCAAGATATTGACACCAGCTTGTCCATTAAACGTCAACATAAAAAATTAAACTGTAAACGTTACTTTGACAACCCTAGGAGCAATGACTCTTTATTAAATTCATAAGCAATCGTGTAGTCTTAGACCATTTATATCTTACCTGTTTTTTGCGAACTCGTTGATGACGTACGTATGTATATGGCCACGATTAGATCCTGTATTGATCATAACAGCTGCTTCACAAACCGGTTCCGCGGTTTACCAACATACTCATTTTCCTCAAAATGGATTGAAGATGGACGTTTAAAGAAGCAGTGTACAGAATAAACATTATTTAAATAATATTAAACTAAAGTTTATCAAAATGTTTAAGTGTTTGGTCTTTGTTTTATGTGCTGTTACGATAGTTTTTTGTGCACCCGGATACGAGAATTCTAGAGGTTAGTATAATTTACCTTATTTGTCCTAAACTCAAGGTTTTTGAACTACGCTGATCTTGTGTCCTATGGTTTTTAATGAGTGTTTGTTTAACATTGTGTGTTAAAACCTATTAACTGAATGTTATGAATGTTATGATTCAATATCATTTGTATGAATAGTAAAATTATGCGCACAAGTTCTTAGCTGTGTACATTGTGCACCCTTGACCTATAATAAACTATTATTGAAGACATAACAACATGCAAGCATTAAATAGCATAATTATTAGTATGATGTGAAACCTGAGCAGAAAAGTAAGTTTTATACGTTGTTTTTTTAATAATTATGGAAAAAAAGCCTATGTATGGTTTTTAAAACATTAGACAACATTTAGATTTCATTGACTTTTAGGTGCAAAATATTACAAGGTACTACATGAATTACAAAACTGATTATTACCTATCTTATATTCACAATAGCTTGATAACGTTAGTATTTGTGTTGGAAACAAGTATCTACAGTTAGGGACGTTTATACCTACGCCAACAGCGGTGTCAACGGATAACTAAAATATTTACCGCTCCACACGAGTAAAATTCATGTTGAGATCAATTACAGGCAAATTGCACAGTCAGGTCACTGACACTTTGTCTTGTGCTAGCGATTAGTTAAGTCCGTAGGTTTGTCCGTGACATTACAGTGGGCCCTATCAGAATACCAGCGTTGCGGTATTTATTTCTTTTTTAAATATCGCAGCATATGCTGAGATAGGGACCTTTTTGGCCTCGCACAGGTCGTTATGTTTTGAATTTTTTGTTCTTTTGTTAATGCTCTCTTATGTTTTTATTTTTATTTTAAATTATTATGTTTTACTATTACTGTTTGTATTTCCTGTGCGCGTCCCAAATAAAATATTTTTCTTTCTTTCTTTCTTATTATATCAATATTGAAATAAATACAATCTTAAATACGTACATCACGCCAGTAATCCCCGAAGGGTTAGGGACTTAGGCAGAGGTGTAAATAAAATCTTACAAGTTTATAACAACGTATTGAATGAGTAAATTTTACCTCTGGTTACCCTTATAGCATACGTGTCGGTTAAGGTGCATGCATTTTATGGAATGTGACTTGATCATAACATTATTTGTTTTATTAACGAACAATAGTACAGTCTCATCTCTTTTAAGTGGTCTTCAAATTACCTACTAGTTTCACTATCTCTTCCAGTCTCGTTACTAAATAACTAAAGAATAACGTGCGGTAATAAAAACATTAATTGCAAGTGATACTCTTTGACACGCTTATCTTTTTTTTATCAGAAAAGCAGTCAACGCGCCAAGACGTGACTGACCGGTTAAATGGTGCTTCAAGAACAAAACGTCAAAGTTTGGGAACATTTGATATAGTCTACATCGACGCTGCATCAATAGACTCAACAAAATTAACAGACTTGCAAAGCAAAGAGTCTCCTCGTCTAGCACCTGTCAATGTTGACACCAATCCTGGGCAAAATTATCAACAAAAATCTGACAACAATTTGGAATTAGTATCTCAGAATTCGAACTACGCTGTTTACAAATTGAAAAGTGCAGGCGATTCTCCTTTAAACGGTGTGCCTGATGATAAAAAGACTCAGGTTCCTGATAATCAGTATTATAGTTATGATAGTAAGCAGTATGGGGGATACTCGGATAGGTCACCACCACCTCCAGATGACAGGGAACCACCACCACCACCGCCTCCACATCACCATCCACCCCCTCCGCCGCCTGACCACTATCCACCACCACCGCCACCCGATCACCATCCGCCACCACCACACCATTATCCTCCACCACCACACCATTACCCTCCACCACCACCTCCAGACCACTATCCTCCTCCACCACATCACCACCATCCCCCTCCGCCACCACCACCGGATGATTACAGATCAAGTTATTATGATAGATATAGCTATTACGACAGACCTCCTCCGCCTCCACCTCCACGGTCATCTTACGACGATAGATCTAGAAGGTTCTATGATGACAGACGAACACGGCAATCTTCTTATGACAGACCGCCACCACCGCCACATAGAGGTGGTCCGCAGCATGGGGGACCTCCACCACGTCATGGAGGACCACCGCCACGTCATGGAGGACCACCGCCACGTGATGGGGGTCGACCACAACGGTATGACGAACCCCCTCAGCACCATCATCGCCCACCGCCAGACTATGGCAGGCCACCTCCTCACCGCGGTGGTCCACCAGACCGTTTTGATGATAGACCACCTCCACCCCATCGTGGGCCACCAGACCGCTATGATTCTAGACCACCACCTCGCCACGGCGGACCACCAGACCGTTATGATGACAGACCACCTCCGCCCCGTGATGAACATTTTGATAATAGACCACCGTACGATCGACGACCACCACCACCTCCTAATGATCGAAGACCTCCACCTGATCGGGAACAATCTTACAACAAAGATGAAAACAGTAAATACTCCCAGTATGATGAAAATTCGGCTAAATTAATTGATGCAGCTCGGACATCTTCAACTACTGAAGCTGGAACAGATGACAGTCGGTACCAGCTTGATGTTAGATTTAATGATGATGAACAAAAGGCAGTAGAAGCTATGAAAAGGGATGCAACTGTAACAACTGCTCGTCCTTTATCTCCGTTTTTATTTCAGGCTGCTGCTGTTACACCGGAAGATTGATTTAAAAGTACTAGGTTTTGCAGTTTTTAATGTTCATAATATTAGCAATTACAGCAACACACATGACAAAGAAATGTACCTACCTAATTAATTATCACTCTGTTCCTAAAATATTTAATAAAATATTTCATGTAATATTTCTTTTAGTCCTACTGCCTTCTATTGTATTTCCTACTCAAGGTTATTAAACTCAGAATCCTTACATATTATAAAACAAAGTCGCCCGCCGCGTCTGTCTGTCTGTCTGTCTGTCTGTCTGTCTGTCTGTCTGAACGCGATAAACTCAAAGATTTTCAAACGGTTTTCACCATTGGACGGAGTGATTCATGTGGAAGGTTTTAGTGTATAATTCATTAAGGTTTTGTGAAAATTGGCTGAAATATGACGATTATTGTTGAAGATGTCGGAAAAAATCATGCCGACTGGGAGCTTTACTGGCGTGCGCTGCGTAAGTCGTGAGAGATAAATCAAATTTATGTTCTAGAGTATTGTATATCTTAAAAATTGCAACAAAAAAGTCCGCGATGGCATATGTCTATCTTTTAAGGGTGACCCACAATAACCATTTTTATCTTTCAAAATTGTATAAAATTTTCATTGTTATTTCCGAAGCTATTTTGACCGGTATCTGATTAATCCTTATCCAATTAAATAGGTTATTTAAATTGGGCATTCAATTTCGATTAAAATATGCCTTTACATCACATCATTTAAATGAATAGTTTAAGAGATATCACAGTTTCAAAATTAATTATGGTTGACCACGCGGGAGCTGTAGTAGCCTACCACTGCGTCCGCTGAAAGTTAGTCAATGATCTTTTCCTTGGCTATTAGGTATGTATTCCGGCAGGCTGATTACCTAAAAATAGCAATCAGCAATTATTGCGCAGACATCGCGGGTTCACTGCGCGATCAATCGCTAAACGTCATAAAAGTCGGTATTACCTATTAGATCGTTTGCCAATCGCTCGTTGTTGCTAACTAGCGCCAAAAACAATTAAGTAGTAGTCTTCGGAACTAATCTTATAAAGTCAATTTAGTGTCAATGTTATATTTTGTCTATGTTATTCTATTTTTGGCAAGCAAAGCCGTTGTCGACTATTCTGCCAGCCAATGTCTAAAATGCACTTAGCATTGAAAAAACAAGTTTGCATGATTAAAAAAAAGCTCACAGAATATTTATTGATAATTTTATATTATTGTGGCGGATGAAAGTAATCAGCGCTACAAGCAGTTCATGAGCAGAATGTGTTATCGTGTGATCGCCTAACGCCACCTTGTTAGATGTGTAGAGGCACTTCCACACAAACAATAGTTGGCAGCTCAGCTCTAAAGTACAACCGTCTTGAGATATGCGCCCTAATCTATAACACGTATTTAATGAGGAAAACTGAATATATGAGCTACTTTTAATGGTCCTAAACTATTTATTTCATAGTACAAACTGAGTCCAATATACTCAAGTTGCATCATATTGGCCTAAGTGGCCTATGCCACTTAGGCCAATATGATAACTTGTTGTCACACTATTGTGACAACAAGTTACACTTCACGGTAAAAATGTCGTGAGGATTTTATTATGCTTCTTACGCCCTTATCTTGTCTATTTAATAGTTTAAACTCTAATCTGGACTCAAGTTACGTCACGTTGGCGTACGAGTAAGAGCCATAGTGCGATATCAAGTACTCTAAAAATGAAGTCCAGACGCAAACTCCATTTGGCTTGCCTTCTGTTCGGAGTGGTTAGATATCAGAAATCGGACTACTTATACAACAAATTGAGTTGGGTTACGAGTAGACGGGAATGCGGGAGAAGGCAATGCTCGCAACAATGCTCGACTCAGTTTCAGGGTACAGCCGCTTTCAGAGGCAGTTTACGTTATGCGGCCTCCAAAATATGGAACAACCTGCCACCACCGATAAGAGTTATTATTATAACACTATAGGTGCTTTTAGACAACGCTTGCGACAGTACCTCATAGATGCGCAACGGAAGCTGGATATGGTCACACTTAATGTCTCAATTATATCTCATTATATATGTACCTACCTACTTTAAGTATGTTTCAGTGATTTGTCGGCAATGTGTTTGTTTTTATTTTGTTGTTTTGCAATTTATCTGATATCACACAATATTGTATTGAAATATTATTAATTATTGTTACACTGGTATATTTTAAGTATTTAAGTATAGATACAGACACATTTTGCAGTATTAATCAAATTACTTGATATTATTATTCCGTTTATTCATTCTTATACATATAGTTAATATTTTTAAATATTTACATATTATTATTATCTTACACTCATTTATTTTATTTAAGTTTACATAAGCGCACACTGTAGTATAAAACTGATTTACATCCGTCACCTCACACGCCAGGTCCAGTTGAAAACCAGCGTCAGGCATTAGTTGTCTGGCATTTTTGCTGAACTGGGCCTATTTGGCGCAGCCGCGAGGCACACATTCCTGTTAAATTATTATTTTATACTTTTTATTTGTTTTCCTTTTAATTATCTCTTTTTTTACTTGTGTATTATATTGTGCTGTGTGCCTTTTTGTCTGTGCTATATAAAATATATTTTCATTCATTCTTTTTTCTAAGTCATATTTCATTATAGCAATGTCGTAACATTGCTGAGCCTTCCACAAGTTAAGCTTTAATCTTGTCTTTAATCTTCCATGTAATTATTTTATCAATAAAAAAGAAAATAACATGAGTTTCTTTAGATACAGAATGGAATGATGTTCCATGCAAAAAGTGCAACAGATAAATTAATTGGCTTCACTCGAGACGGATTTATGTTACTATCGGCAACTATTGTTTGTATGGAAGTACTCTATACATCTAACAACATGGCGTTAGTGTGCGATCAAAAAAACAAGAGAAACTCGCCCTTTATTCTACTGGTGTTGTTCCACTGTTCCTGCCATGATAAAGCTTAACTTGTGGAAGGCTCAGCAAGTCATACCCCTGATGACTGTTTTGGGTGAGATCAGCTATTGCTGATGAGCAAGCATCTTTGGCAAGAGCATCAGCGCATTCAGTGTCCTTAATGCCACAATGACTATCTATCCAAACGAATGGAACCTCTTTATAACTGCTAGCACAAGTTAATAAAGACTTTTTAATTTTTAAAACAACGGAATCATTATCTATGAAGAAGGGAATGCATTTGTCAATCACATGTCATCAAAGACATTAAATTACTCCTAATAATATAGTATCTTAAATATCTTTACCCGAAGGGATATCTTGTTTGGTTGAGGAGTTCCTAGGGCTTCCGGCTGCATCATCAGACCCTGAACACGACTTAGTGTAAAAGCACTTATCAATACATATTCAATGAGTCCAAACACAATGATACTATCATGTTTGGTTGAATAGTTCCTATGATCAGCTTCCGGCTTTATCATCAGACCCTGAACACCATCTAGAGCACTTATCAATACATATGCAAGAAATCAAACACGAGGGGGCTATTTAGTGTAAGTAGGTACTTGAAACTTTCGTGCCTGTTCTGTTGACCACTGAGGACATCTCTCGTATGGAACCAATCCTGGGCGAAGCAGACAGGTGTATGAATGCGAATATAATAGTTATAATATCATCATTTTGCATAATAATTGTAAATACGGCCACTAATAAAATTATTAAGTAAATGTTTATTTTATACTATGTACCGTTTTTTTATTGTAAAGAACCATAATTTTAGAACCCCAATAAAGAATTCACCTTACATACTAATCCCAATATTAACATTAAGTATTTCTCTAGCCTAGTGTTTTTAAGGTTCCGTACCTCCGAATGAAAAAAAAAACGGAACCCTTATAGGAACACTTGTATGTCTGTCCGTCTGTCACAGCCAATTTGCTCCGAATACATGACCCAAAATACATGAATTTTCGTGACCCAAAACACGGACGTGTAGTGTAACGTAAATAAATGAATTTTGAATAAGAGGGTTACTTTTTGTATCAAATTAAAGGGCTTATTGTGAGTATTTCAAATATTTGTATTCAATCGTTTTAAAATGAATACCTAGTTTTAAAGAAAGGGGTTTGAAGATTTTGGCCCTAAAATCAGCCACCATTTTGATTTTTTTTCAAAATCGAGGTGCACAATAAATGTCATATATTTGAATAGGGGACACTTATACAAACATAAAACTTCATATAACATAATATCATAAAGCGTCACGTTTCTGAGATATTCAAAGATAAAAAAAAACAATTTTTATAACGAATTTATTTATTTATGTTGTAGTTACTTCATGTTGTTTAAGTTATTTACACATTAATTAATTGACTACACCTAGTGGGCTATGACATAAGATTTTTTAATCATATTCGGTATAAATAATATCATCCAAGAAGGCAGCGGGAGGCTGAATAGGATTTTCTCGGGCGTCGTGCCCATTCCATGCACCATATAAGACAAATACCATAAAACACAAGTCCTCATTCAGCGGAGGGTATACATTATATTTTTGTCTCTTTCGTTCTTAACTAAAATATTACCTATACATAATGCAATTATGTTTTCATAGTTCAATATACTTTCCTGAAGGGAAAAAAAACAAAAAAAATCTTTTTTCAGGATTCAGTTTTCGACTTATATTTCAGTGAATAACTCCGAAACCTGACGCTTTATGTCATATGACATTTTTTGTTTGTATAAGTGTCCTCTATCTAAATATATAACTTTCGATTTTCACCGCGATTCTGAAAAAAAATCAAAATGGCGGCATCATGTTAGGGCCACCCTCCATACAAAAATCTTCTAACCCCTTTATGAAATTTTACCATCCCCCCCCCCCGTATCTCCGAAACTACTGAGCCTAAAATATTGAAAAAAATACAGAAAATGATTCTTTACTCATAGATTACAGAAAAACCTATAAGAAGTCTATGGTCTTAAAAATGGCAAGCATAATCGATGTCGACCATTCTGCCAGCCAATGACTAAAATGCTCTTATCATGGAAAAAAAAAAGTTTGCATGATTGAAAAATAACCCCACACAGACAGAATAATTTATTTATAACTAGTTGCCCGCCCCGGCTTCACACCGGTACCACTAATTACTAATCTACGGCGCACCTACCTATCTACCTAGCATACCCTATTTACCTACATACCTACACCTACATACCTGCCTACCTACACCTACCTACATACATACCTACATAGCTGCCTACATATTTACATACATACCTACCTACTTACTCGCATACCTACCTACTTGCATAAATACCTAATCTGCGTTCGCAAATCTTTTGCCAAACATGTAATCAAACACGAGTTTTAGGAAAAACAACTGTAATGCCTATCCATAAGGTTCAGTTTGCGCTACAACTTCATATTTTTTATGACTTTTTCAACAATAATAGTCGGTCTAAAATCAACTTTATTTACACTATTGCATAAAGTTGATATTTGTTTAACTGGAAAACTGACGCGCTGGTCTGCACGAAGCTTAACGAACACAACAAAAAAAAATTATCCAACTTGAGAACGGCTGAAAAATAGAGATTCATTTTTATATAGGTATGTACATAGATTTTATGTAATTGTGGCGGATAAAAGTCATCAGCGCTACGAGCAGTTCAGGAGAAGTATGTGTTAGCAGTTAAAGTTAAACGGAAGAGGGATTTAAAATTTAGGGAGATGGCTATAGAGGTGGGGCGTTGTTTGAGCATTCATAGAAGATGAGTGATACAGATTGCCCTCTGCCAACCCGCGCTCACAGACACAGAGAGAGGAGTTACAAAAACACGGGAGTACAACAAAAACCTTGAGGCGAATACGATAACTGACAGATATAAAAAAAAAAAATTATAGCCGTAGAACTAGCGTAGAACGAACCAAGGTTTTGACTTTATGGTTGGTTGCCTACTACATAATAAAACCTGCCCTTTTTTTTCTCGTGGTGTTATGTTTTACTGTTCCTGCCATGAAGATTGGAGCTTAACTTGTCAAGGCTCAGCAAGTCTTATCCCTGATGACTATTGTGGGTGAGATCAGCTACTGCTGATGAGTAAGCATCTTTGGCCAGAGCATCAGCGCATTCATTGTCCATAATGTCACAATATTACTATCTATTGAAACTAACTGAACCTCTTTATAACTGTTAGCACAAGTTAATAAAAACTTTTTATATTTTTTTACTATGGAATCATTATCTATGAAGGGAATGCATTTGTCACTCACATGTCATCAAAGACATTAAATTACTACTATTTAGTTTGATTTAGTTAGTATCTTAAATCTCTTTAGCCAAAGGGCTTTTTTGTTTGGTTGAGGAGTTCCTGTGGCCACCTTCCAGCTCCATCATCAGACCCTGAACACGACTTAGTGTAAAAGCACTTGTCAATACATATCCAATGAGTCCAAACACAACATACTATCATGTTTGGTTGAGGAGTTCCTATGATCAGCTTTCGGCTTTATCATCAGACCCTGGATATTAGGTACTTTGGGCTAAGACAAAGCTAATGAGTGCAAATCCAAACTCAATGTTGCTATCTCATTTTTTTGAGAAGTTCATAAGGCCATCTTCCGGCTTCATCATCAAACCCTGAACAACATCTAGAGCACTCATCAATACATAATTATGCAAGAAATCAAACACGACGGGGATTTATAGCGTAAATAGGTACTAGAAAATTTCGTGCCTGTGCTGTTGATCCCTGAGGACATCTCTCGTCTAACTCAAACTCAACTCAAAGTATTTACCGTAGAGTGGGGCTATTTGGTATGATTTTTTTAATAATCAGTCTCGTACACAAAAACTACTAAGGTTATCAGCTTAGACAATTTTTTTTACGACTAACCTCATCAATACCTTCCAGAGAAATGCGGTAGTATTTATATATTTAACTTAGATGCAGAGTTTTTTTTTTTCAAAAGTGCTATTCCAAATATCGCCGGTATGGGGCTTTTTAAAAACGACATAATCTTAACTTCGTTTTTCACCTCTATTTGGAGCTGTATCAATTAAATCAGATCTTGCGATATTTGGACCAACAGAAGGGTATATGGCCTTTCATTTTATCGTATGCGTTTAGTTTAATTTCAAATAGAAAGCCAAATATTTAGTATCGTAAAATTTATTATGAAAATAGCGAAGCGCCACTTGGGGGCTATTTAGAATCTAAAATAATTGTATTCTAACAATCATGTGAGATTTAAAGGCAATATTTGGAACAATTAAGGGTAAGGCTAAAAATAAACTTACACAATGAGATCTTTATAAAAATATTAAATAAGTAAAAATATGAAATCAACAAACATAGAAAATTAAATATTTTTGAGCTAATACTCGAAGATCCATACAGTCGAAGGGAAATCCCCATTCACTTAAAATTAGTATGTTTTGTATAAATGAATTTTCCTCTTCGGGAGTAAACAACGTTGGATGTCCAGCTTTATCTTGCGTGCAATTTATGTTCCTATATTTTCTACATAGCGTGCTCTTTGGAATATCATAAAAATCGGCAACATCGGTTTACTTAAGTTTTCCAGACTGTACAGCCTCTATCGCTTTTTCCAAATTTTCTTTCGAATAACTCTGATACCGTGCAAAAAATTTACCATTTCTGGAATTCGTGTACTTTCTTTGATAAGTACGCACCATATTTCCGGAACTATAATATAAAATGAAAAAATTAATGAAAAACTTCCCCTTAAATTTATACTCGATTTATACATAATGCATATTTGGGGCTATTTGAGATAGCGATCTTAAACTTAGTAAAACTGAAACACACAAAACAGGGGTTATTTGGAATCCTGTTCCAAATAGCCTCAAACTTGTGCCAAAAAGCCCCATTTTACAAAACATAATAAATATGGCGTCTAAATCAAGCTACAAGACAATGGAAAACACGAATAGAATCCTAAGAAAACATATGTTTACATGAACGAACTCATTTTCTACTTACCTTTATAATATTGGTATATCAACTGGAAGTAAACTACGTACAAATTAACTCGATTTACCAAGCTTTTTACGAAAATTTATCTAACCATTTGTATACACTTTGAGAACCTCTAAATTTCACCGGTGACTCTGACATTAGTTGTAGTATTGCCATTTTGTAAAAAAAAAATGTACTGTTACTAGAAGAGAAAATATATTCGATCAAATCTTTTATTACAAAAGTTCTGAATAGCCCCTGGAGTCTCAAAAAGCCCCACTTTACGGTATTTCAAATAAACCAATTACAGGTACTTTTGAATTGTCAAAGGGTCAGTCAGTCAGAAAGATGAAGCTAGTTGCCCATTCCAAAGCGTAGTAGGTTCCTATGGAGAAGAACAAGCAAGAAACTCGTATGGAACCAATCCTGTGCGCAATATAATATAATATCAAAGAATTGTAAATACAGCCATTAATAAAATTAAATAATTGTTATTTCTATACTATGTGTACTAATTTTTTTATTGTTAAGAACCATAATTTTAGAACCCCAATAAAGAAATCACCTTATTACACACTAATCCCAATATTAACACTAGCCTAGTGCTTTTAAGGTTCCGTACCTCCGAATGAAGAAACGGAACCCTTATAGGAACACTTGTATGTCTGTCCGTCTGTCACAGTCAATTTGCTCCGAATCTACTGGACCGATTTAGTTGAAATTTCGTACACATGAATTTCCGTGACCCAAACACGGACGTGTAATGTAAATAAATGAATTTTGAATAAGAGGGTTACTTTTCGTATCAAATAAAAGGGCTTATTGTGAGTATTTCAAATATTATTATTGTATCATTTTAAAATAAATACCTACTTTCAGAGAAAATTTATGAAAATTTTCCATTAAGTAATTACCTACCCCTATCTCCGAAACTACTGAGCCTAAAATATTGAAAAAAATACAGAAAATGATTCTTTACTCATAGATTACAGGACAATCTATAAGAAGTCTACGTAAATCTCTCAATATTGTGCGTACAAACTTTATTGCGGTTGGAATATAAAAGAGAATAATAATTATGTTTTTCAACTAAAGTTTGTTCCTGGGATAAATTCATCCCGAATATGGAAACCTTCGTTGTGCGTGGTCCTACATCATGTAGGACCACGCACAACGAAGCCAAGTGCATGTAGGCTACATGCACTTGGCTGGTTTTGTTTAATTAAAGGGGATATCAGAATATAGATCAACTTAAACAGTGGTAAATAAAGTATAATATGGTCTCGATATAAGTAGACCGTACTAATAGCTTATTACACAACTTATGTAAATAAAATACTATTATGATGGTAATATAGCATGTATTAAATGTCATATTAGCCTCCAGAATTACCATAATCTTTGGACAATGCGATCTCGTTGTTGTCGGCCTCTAACTAGGAGGTGTAGTTCAATACCAGCACCCACATCCTGCTGTGGTTGTGTTGTGACTTCGTTGCTAAGATCACCTTCAGTACTGGCAACCGATGTTTGTTGCAGATGTTATGCAATACAGCACAGGCATTTATGATCATAGCCACTACATCCTGCCCTAACTTTTGTTCTTCTTCTCGTTCGTGCTATGAACGGTCTTAGTTCAGTGCACCAATTCATAAATAGCTCTTTGGAAAGTCTGTAATGAGCATTGAACTCGGCGTCAGATACTTATGTTCAAAGCTTTGACTTGATCTTGCAGGTTACGTCGCAACCGTGCTGTGTTATGGCTTTCAATCTTTCTGGCCTCGACCTCTTGTGCTTCAAGCAAGAGAACAGCACGAGCAATCCTTACCGAATACCTCAATAGAGACGCAAACAATTTTTTTTTGTATATAGTTCGATCTTTTACGGTACACTCAGTTCATTCTAACTAGCACACGCACGAAACACGACGGATTCAAATGTACACAATTTTAAGTAAAATTCTTCGAATTATAAGACTAATTTGTAATTAGCAAGCGAAAGTGACAAGGGAAAAGGTTATCGCAATTTGACAGCCAAATGTGCTCGCCGATTACTGTTGCTCTGCTGTCAAAAACGATACGTAATACGAAATAATCGCGATTACCATGCGATCAGTAGAGAAAAATGCACATTTTAGTTAAGTGATTGTTCCATAGAGGCAGCACTATCGCTTTTTTGCTACGGTGTCGCTATCGCTGATACATAATACCAATTTGCGCAATATTTGCGATTATTGTGCAATTATCGCTATCGCAGTGCTTCTGCAAGATAGGTAATAGCCCTGCCGGTAGAACGTTCCCGTGGGATATTTTGCGACATCCACGCGGGCGAAGCCGCGGGACAAAGCTAGTAATGGATAATGTAAAGGTTGTGAAGTTAATTTAATTAAACCTATACCAACCAACTCAAAGATATTAAAGATCAGATATAGCTAAAGTACCAAGCTCTTTTTTTATATCATAAAAACATATTGTCGAGTAATAAAATCATGGATTTTTTACCCGACAGTAAAAAAGGTTATTTGATTATATTTTTTGCAGTTTTAACCCATCGTTACATGTACAAATTCGTTCCACTATGAGCAAAGTCATCATCATCTTTAAAAAACCGGCCCAGTGCGTGTCGGATCACGCACAATGAAGGGTTCCGTAGTTTGAAGGAATTTATCCCCAAGACAAACTTAACATTGTAGTTGAATAACATATTAGCCCATACATTCCAACTGGAAATGTAAGTTTGTACGCACAATTGAGAGATTTGCCATGTTATTTTAAAACCATAGACTTGTTATAGGTTTCTGTAATGTATATAGAATTATTTTCTGTACTTTTTTCAATATTTTCGTCTCAGTAGTTCCGGAGACAAGTTGTGGTATTAAATGATAAATTTACATCTATTTCTTAAATAACTATAAAACTATTTATATTACAATATAAAATATAAAAATTTTGAGACCCTCACAGTAAGTCCTTTCAATTGATATGTCACACGGTACAGTAGGCAAACTTTTCTCTTACATTTTCTTATATGCCTCCCAAAAGTGACCCCCATATTCAAAATTCATTTATCCGTATTTCATCATCATCATCATCATATCAGCCGAAAGACGTCCACTGCTGGACATAGGCCTCCCCCAAGCACCGCCACTTCGACCGATTCTGTGCTTCAAGCATCCAGCGGATACCTGCGGCCTTTACAAGGTCATCGGTCCATCTTGTGGGAGGCCTTCCAACGCTACGTCTTCCGGTACGCGGTCGCCACTCCAGAACCTTTTGGCCCCATCGGCCATCTGTTCTGCGGGCAATGTGTCCTGCCCATTGCCACTTAAGTTTGGCAATTCTTCGGGCTATGTCGGTTACCTTGGTTCTCCTGCGGATCTCTTCATTTCTGATTCGACCACGTAGGGAAACTCCAAGCATAGCCCTCTCCATTGCTCTTTGGGTGACTTTTAGCCTTCTAATAAGGCCCATTATGAGCGACCACGTTTCAGTGCCATAAGTCATCATTGGCAACACGCACTATCCGTATTTGGATCACCAAAATTCATTATGTGTACCGAATTTCGACTTAATCGGTCGATTAGATTCGGAGCAAATTGACTGTGACAGACTGACGCGAGTGATCTTATAAGGGTTCCGTTTTTTCATACGTACCCTAGTGCTTAAGTGGGAAGAAAACATAGGTGTTTATTACCTAATCAAATTAAATTAACGTATGTGTTTATGTTATTTATAGACAAACGATCCCCCCAAGGCTGGGGACAACAAAAAAATAGAGGGCCTCCAGCAAATAGAGGCCCTCCCAACAATAGAGGGCCTCCAAATAACAGAGGACCGCCAGACAACAGGGGACCGCCAGACAACAGGGGACCACCAGACAACAGGGGACCACCAGCAAACCGAGGTCCACCAGCCAACAGAGGCCCACCAGCCAACCGAGGCCCACCAGACAACAGAGGGCCACAACAAAACGAACAACCCAATTACGAAGGCAATGTAGGCCCTGAAAACAATGGTAATAATGTACCAAATAATAACGGCATACCCGAGGGTGACAAAAATAAAGAAGTAACGGATAAAACTCCACAAAATGACAACAACAAGCAGCAGCTGGCAGATGCTCTACAAGAATATTTCGGTGATCGTTATACGCATACAAGTAAACAACCACCAACAAAGGTTCAACCTTACCCAATATTTCAAGCAGTAGCTGTTACTCCTGAAGAGTAATTCAATCCAGTAATAGTAGGTATAGACGACCTATCCTAATTGGTTAATTTTGACAACAATTCTCTAACTCACGGCGCGGTTTTCACCCGCGCCCGCCGCGGTCGTGGATCTGCGGTTTTATTTCAAAACTCACGAGACCGGTGATTTGCGCGGGCAGGCTAAGGTTAATTTTCAACCGCGCCCGCCGCGGTCATAAACCGCGTCGTGTAAATTAATATCTAAATTTCCATGTACTACGTATTCGTACGAGTATTTGCGGTGCCGCCACCGCGGCGGGCGCGGGTGAAAATCGCTCCGTGAGTTCTTAGCCTGCCCGCAGCCGTCGCGGTTGAAAGACCCGCAAACTTGGCGGGCGATAATCACAAGACAGGTGCAAAAATGGCGTCGAATTTCTGTACTCCCCGCCCCGCCAGCTACTGCGGTCGCCCGCCAGAGGAGGAGGGTGACCGCCGCCCGCACGATTCTACAAGTTGCCCGTCGGTGCCGCGGGACCCGCAAACAACCGCGCGCGCCGCGGGTGTAAACCGCGTCGTGAAATGTGCTCTTACTTTTTGCATATAAATCTACATCCTACAGAAGCTGCGGGCCCGCAACCGCGGCGGGCGCGGGTGAAAACCGCTCCGTGAGTTCTTAGTTTTGATTCTACAAGTTGCCCGCCGCTGCCGCGGGACCCGCAAACAACCGCGCGGTCCGCGGATGTAAACCGCGTCGTGAAATGTGCTCTTACTTTTTGCATATAAATCTACATCCTACAGAAGCTGCGGGCCCGCAACCGCGGCGGGCGCGGGTGCAAACCGCGCCGTGAGTTCCTAGCCTTATTACTTTCTGCTATTTTCATTATTTAGACAGAAGTTTTTTTTTAAATAAAATTATTCTATTCAAATCAGACTGGTACAGTAAATTAATTAATTAATTACGTAATACTATTCTTAGGGTTTAAGTCACATAAGAAACCTTTCACAATTTGCAGACTGAGACCGAAATACTTGCCTGATTTCATGTTTTCGGCAAAATATTTTTACATTATTGGCATATATCATTAACATTTCAAGAAATAATAGAACATCATTCAAATGAGGGTTTTCCTTATCAGCTATAAACAATAACTTATCACGGCAATCAATCAAACACAAAGAGTTATGATACATATTAAGTGCGACGTGAATCGAAGAAAATCGCCAATAGCACTTCAATATATTTGAAAATATCTTTTATATAGACTTCAACATTTTACAATATCACTTTCCATAAGTTTGAGACAGGAAGTTAAATAAAGGTTTTAACAACCGTAATTATGTAGGTAATAAGTTTAATTTCAATTTAATCATCTCATGTTTAATGCAAAAAACTAATTAATAAATGTATAAAAACTGTCTAAGTATTTTATTTCAAGTATAACATACTAAATTAAAACAAAAGAATAAACAATATTATTCTCAACAATGAATAATTAAACACTTATTTGTGAAATGCCCTAAAATAACAATCATTACTTACATTGTTACATACACTTAACATGGAGCCGTTAATTACTAGCTGTACGAAAAGAGTTTACCAGAAATAAGAACATAGGTACACAATGATACGTTACCTAGACTCGTAGTTATTAAGTATTATTGTTAAAAGGTGGGTTTGCATCTTCCGTCAGGGGTTCGCATATAGCCCGTGACACATCCGACCTCAAAGTTTTCCCGGCCGTTCTTTATAGTAGTAGTCGTAATCGGTCCTACTGTGGTCGTAGTGGTATTAGAGTCAGTAGTCACTTCTACTGGTTTCTTAGCAGCTGCAGCAGCGGCAACGTCTTCTTTAGATTTTTCTTGAACGTCAATATTCGAGGACGCTTCATTGTTTTCCTGTTGTTGCTTCGCATTTGGATGGAATAAGCTATCCACATCTTGTGTCGCCTTATTTACTGATTCATGGATGCGACCGAATAAATCTTTCAGTTTCGCATCAGCGCCGTTATATTGCAGAGTTAAAATAACACAAAATAAAATGGAAATAGTTAATTTCATTTTGTGAAATTATAATGTTCGTGACACGTCTTGTCAGATAAATTGCTCTTGACTGAAGTCTCGAGAATGAGTTCGGTTTATAAGATAACTCGACTGACCTTTTTAAAATTATCTTACAACTTATTCCGAGAACTGATTAAATACCTATGACTTAATACATCAAAATATCCTCCTTAAATACTAGATATTTTCCTGTTGGTAATGGTTTCCATTTTCAATGTTATCTCACAATAACACCATCTGAAAAAAATAGTTTACGTTAAATTATTGTCGTTTTTTTTAAGTAGATAGATATATCCTAAGTAAATAATCTTTTTTCAACTAGCTAACCTATTTGTAAATATGGAAAATTATTAACAAACGACTATTTAATCTGTTTTTGTTATTCAGGGTAATTTTCGAAATATGTATTATTATTTTTATATCCAAACAACATAATTATAAATGAGTATGGATAATAAATGTCACAGGTCACGCTACACATTATGACTGAATCGGTACCTACATACATATTATTTACAAGTGATAAACTTACAACAGTTGCTAGAAACTTGGTAATTTTGTGACTAATACCTGTACCTACTGTTGATAGCGTTATCAAAATAATTAAAACCAGTACCTCTAAAGTCTCTGCCTGCAGTTTCCTAGCTGATCTCGTCTCTGCCCCGAGGGGCATAGCAATTCCGGTACTCGTATTATTTGACTATGTTGTGTCAATTCCTCAACCGGAGTCGTAGTCGCCATTCGAAGTTTATCGTGAAAATTAAAAACAACTTGTGCCTCAGCCCGATAACACATGCTCTGAAGCATCACTATTAGAAACAACACATATTTCGCGTCCATTTTATTGTAGTGCATTGAGCATACTACGTCGCAACTATACGTATATATAGTTGTTGCGACTGCTCACCATGGCTGTCTACACACTCCGTTCACGTCCATGGTTAGGCCAGCACCGCACCTCTCTATGTTACGTGGCACATCTATCATTTTAGGTTTTGGATTGTCTACAGCTTTATTATCAGATAAATCTTCTCGTACAAAACTTGATTTGGGAGCTACCTCTGGCTTTATAAACGTATTCTTGAGATCTTTAATCGGATTCCCAAATATGTCTAATATGAACTGTCCGGAGAAAGAACTGCCGGTGGCACAAACTAGGAAGCTGATTAATAAACTATACACAATAAAACGTGTCGACACAGAAGTCATTTTACAATACTAAAACATATCGCTGCCCGCTGTACGTTTATCAGCCAACAATTACCAGGCCGCTACACAAATACGATAACATTCGCCAACATGATGTCAATTTATCTCTATTGAACTATTTGTTTATTTTACTTCACATATTTCCGAACACATTGCCTAATTATAAAATCAATAATATTTAAGAATGTAGCAACACACACACACTCTCTTAGTTATTTATCTTTCAAGTTAAACACACAAAATCACTTATGAGAATGATCTGTAAATTAACTCACTCACTAAGTAAGTCAACACTAGTTATATTTTAAGTATCCAAATAAATACTATGTAACACGCACTGTCCACCAGTGACAAATATGAACTGATCTTATTCAAATCTTCAGTTCATCAAAATGTGAGCCAATTCTAAGCTTGAATGCCTGGGTTAAGTGCAACCCAAATGGTAGAACTCTTCATATAATGTTTCTATACACTCTTCAGGACTTATAATATAATACACAAGTGTATATATACAAGTGGATAAAGTAACGCTTTATATTCTGCATAATTATTAATAATGTATTTTTCCTTGTCGGCAATGTTTATTAAATCGTTATTGCTAATTAAGTACTTAGTTACTCACTGTACTTTAAAACTCTAAATAAGGGCGTACCTTCATCAGTTCTTCATTTAACTTGTTCTTGTCACAGTCCGGATGCATTTCACAGTACACATTGAGCCACATTACCATCTGTTTAGATTTATCAACACGTGGAAACAAAGAATACGAATTGAGGTCAAGTAATTTTGGTTTTGTTTTGATTATGACGTATTTACTGTAGTTTTCGCTGTTATCTAATAATAATTTATAATCTTGACTGTCTTTCGGCAAAAGTATAATGTACGCAAGCTCTGATTTATCTTCACTCGTCTTCTGATAATCTGTGAGACGTTCGTCAGACTCCTTTAGTTCATCAACTTCATAAAAGTTAGTTAGATCCTGTACAGCTTTTTGCAAAACTAATCCTTGGCTTGAAAATGCGAAGCAGTATAAAAAGACAAAAACAGAAACTAAGTTATCCATCACAGTATTTTCGTAACGACTGCCTGGACCTAGTTTCAGAGAAAGAATACGAAGAGATACTGAGTTTTTAATCAATACAGTTCGCACTGCAAGATACTCACGTCTGTAAATGGACCATTTGATCCTATTACACCAATTGACTTCTATTATTGCGTCTATTGCCAATTGACTAACAAAAATGCATGCCTACAATACTTTGTGATTGGAATAAATTATCGTCGAGGTCAAATGCAAGCCACTACTTTCGTACGTGTTCCGTACTAGCCATCTAGAATATTGACAATCATGAAGCTAGTGTTTATTTTAATTTGACAATAATTTTAGTTAAGTTAGGTTATTATATTGTTATCACCCTAATCCTATAATAACTAATATTGGTAATCCTTATAAAGCTCAACTCCCACCGTGCGCCATATCGCGGACGCACGCGCACCAGCCCGCACGACGCACCGTGGGAAACCTAACGTGCGTGGTAGCGCAAGACGCGTGCGTGGCGGTGCGTCCTCGTGCGGGCTGGTGCGCGTGCGTGATATGGCGCACCGTGAGAGTTGCCTTTTAGAGCTGCGTTGTACGTTATCTTCTTTGGTAACAATACGATTATACGACAACCACACATCGTGCAGTAGTAACACTTGAACTACGAAAGCGGCTCTTACTGCTACGAAATAAAGGTGCTATCAAATCAAAATAATTTACGGTTGATTGTAAGTAGGTAAGTACTAAGGCACAATAAAAAAGCCGCTTTGAAACTACGTGCTTCAAAACTACTAAATAAAATAAAACAAACAGAAGCACATTATTCCGTAAGTAATAACTACCTAATTGATGATTACGCTGGTCGGATAAAGGGCTCTCATAGTTCATCATGCTGAAATCCTCGTTAGCCGCTCCCGCAATACAAATCCGCCTCAGCGATTTCATTCGTTTCGTTTCGGAACAAGATAGACCTATTTTTTGCTGGGAAACTGACCATTTGAATTAAATTTGAAGCCTTTGGTTCGAATGAAGCTACTTTGTTGTTGCCAACAAACCGGGAGTGTTCATTAATGCTTTAATGAACTCTTTTCTTTTCTGAGCTGGTAGCAAAATAATTATTTTTGCAAAGGTTCTTTGCTTATTAACTACTATTTAACCTCGCTTTTCTTTATCCTATCATTTTCCGAGCCATCGGGTCGGTTCCGATTCGGTTAAAAGAACCAACTGCATACTTATTAGCCAATAATATCTGAATATTTAATTTAAGATTTATCAATTGGTCGGTTTACTTAAGTGAAGCAACTGGTCTGGTTTATTTTAGCCCTTTGATAGACCATTACTAGCCACCTGTTTTTATCAAAATACTGGGGGAGATCTATGCCACAAACATTACATATAGTTATAACAAAGGCCGTTATATACCAGCTACAATATCGGACACAGTATAAAAGGATATGTCAGGTCCTTTGATGGCAAAACTGACGCTCGAGAGTGAAAAATGCCAAACACCGGCTTCACGTGAGAGGCATTTCGTGATTAAAATACCTACCTCGGCTATGTTATTTTAATTAAACACCAAATGTTAACATATACACGAAATAATACATGTGAACCAAAATAATTTAATAATGGCACAATACAATGCGATGTCAATAATTAAAACATAAAATTGACAACGTTGATGTTTTAAAATTAACGTGTTTTATGTTCATTACGAGTTAATTGTAACCACAAGGATTTGGTTTTCTGTGTCATAACATTCATCAATGAATAATGCAACCTGGACTAGGTATTTTACATAGCAAATAACTAACAGTGTAACTGTGCTTAGTAATACCCGTGATGACGTGTCATCAACGGTTTACCCTTGTTTGGTATAACAACGTTTCGTCGAAAATCACTTCAGCTAATTTTAGTTGCAATAAAGTCATTTCGTATAATTATTCATTTGACCGAATAATTAATTGGTAGATTTTTATTTAGCATATTTATTTCTTTGAAATAATGTCATTTGACCGAATTTTCAAATGCACTAATTTAATTTAAACTAATGTTTCACTAGACTAATAATGATCTAGTCGAAAGATATATGAAAGCGGTTCATCTGTCGGAGTGCCCTAATTTTGATACTGCAACCAATTTCGTGTAGCGCTCGCCGGCCGCTACCGCGGCACCGCTCGGCTCGCGCGTAGTTGGTCACAGTTCTAACCTAACCTAACCTATATGGTCGGAGTGCCCTAATAGTTATATTGAATAAAACACCAATTGAATATTCGATAAAATACATGTTATACCACCTGAACACTACATCAAATGAACATTATACCTTTTGATCAATAGCGCAAATGTTTTTATCGCAAATAAATATTCGATGAAATGAAAATTATGTTAATCGATATTATACAAATTGATTATTTTCTTAAACGTTGTTCGAATTAGTAACATTCGACGAAACGTTGTTATACCAAACAAGGGTAACCCGTCATCAACACGCATTACATCAATGAGCGGACAAAACAATGTCATTTTAATTTTTATTCCAGTTCTCTTATGGCCTCTTCAATCACTGTCGTTGGTGATTCAAATTCCAAATAAAAGTCTAGATATTAAAATTAAGTTCAGACAGAAAAAAGGACAGTTGATAGACTTCTTCTCTCATACAGGCACGCGCAATAACTACGAGCCAATTAGGGAGTAACAACACATGCTGTGCAGAGAAGAGTCAGCATCCTTCTCCTGCCCTTATCCCAATTTATTTGGGGTCAGCGCAACATGTATTTTTCTTCCATACTTCTCTATTAGTCGTCCAAGATGACGACAGTCACTCCCTTTCTAGCCAAATCATCTTTCACACATTCCATCCATCGTTTCTTTGGTCTTCCCCTACTCGTTTAGCCATTCACCAACTCAAAATTTTCCTTACGACATCTTTCTCAGTCAACCGCATCATGATAACCGATTTCCAAACAACTTTTCAGTCACCGGTATTTCCAGACTTCGTCTTAAATACTCATTTCTTATTTTATCCACACCTCCTTCTTAGCATTCTCATCTCTGCTGCATGCAATTATCTTTCATTCGTCCCTTTTGTGGCCCAAAATTCTGATCCATACAATACAGCAGGTCTAACCATTGTTTTATAAGACTGCGGGAGCCGCCCGATCGTTCCCGTGATCTGCCGCCCTTTTAACCATCCAGTGGTAGGTAATTCTGTTCCAATCTACTTCACCATCACTTTAAACAAGTGAACCAAGATTCCGAAAGTCGGAGCAGACTGGTAGAAGCGCGTCATCAAGCGCTATGACCCCAGAACGAGACCGCCGAAATCGATGAACATATATTCGATATTGGTTCTGCTGATTTTCAAGCCAACATTCTCCAGCTTCTGTTGCCATTTCTCCAATCTGCTCTGGATCTCAGGTCCATCTTCAGCAGGGAAGAGAAGCCAGGCAGCAAAGCTTGTGAAAGGACTTACTGCCATAATCTAGTCTTATTTTGATAGTTATCAGTCTCCTAAGGGAATCAACAGAACACAATTTTTTTGATGATTGACTCTCGCGTGGCGCTCGCGTTTGGCTACTATAATACCTGACGGTAAGTGATGAAGCGGTCGACGATGTAGTACGCTTGCCTAGTGGTTACTAGGCAAGCGTACTACAGTGAATCGAGCGTCGAGAGTGAATAGGTTTATTCACTCTCGACTTGAAGACCCCCAAGTTATAGTTTAACTTATTTCAGCATTTTTGAAATAAGTTAAACTTATTACTATTACTATTAATAAGTTTTGTAAAAGTTTTATGACCATAAGTTCTTGTTAATAAATATCCAACTTAATCGAATTTGGAGGCCGTGCGTTACTCCATCGCTGAAATGCCTCCATTGAAAGGCGTCTTAGTAATAAAACATTTATTTATTCAACATTTCTACACAAAAACAAAAAAAAACATATTTATAAATTAAGGCTTCAATTTTGTTTCACTCTGAGTCCTGTCATCTAACTTCTGGCAACTAGTTCAAGAAACGTTGAAGTAACATTGGTTCGGCCATCATGAATTTAGTGCTTGCTACCGCCGCATTTGCTGCTCTTGAAATGCCCTGATTTTTTTGACTGGAACAAATATTTAACGATAATTTTCAACAATATTTTAGAGATATGACGAACAGGGTGTAAATTTCACTCATCCTCTAACTAAAGAAAAAGGATGATCCTCCGACCAGACGGGTGTTGTTTCTGGCGGGCAACTGCCCGACTATTGATGTCGGATAGTTTTATAAATGTCGTTCGCGTGATAAACTCTAATTCCACGATGCAAGATTTGTGTGTCGTCACGATTTTGTGTGACGTCAGGTCTTTATGCGTAGTTCACATGTGGCGATGTAGATGCCGCTACATTTTTCATGGATAATTAAAAAAAAAATTAAGAAATAAACATATGAAATCCGCAGGGCTATTACCTATCTTGCAGAAGCAATGCGATAGCGATCATTTGTTTCATTTTGACAGTTCAACAACATTCAATGCGATAATTACGTTGCAGAGCAGAATTAAATTTCGAACTTATGAAGCAATGGATTAGTAATCTGTTTCAAAACGAATTGATTGTGTATTACGTAATTAGGGTACGGGACTTTGACATTACTAACCTCATATGTACATTTGTTAGATTCGTCCTCTTCGGAAGATGATGATGAAGACGAGGACGAAGATGACGATGACGATGACGACGAAGAAGACGACGAAGAATCTTTATGGTTTTTTCTGCCCTGGAATGTAGAAAAAATATGTCATTCGCTTGTCACGTTATTTTTTAAGAATAAGGAGCTGTGGTTCGGAACAGTTCTGATTAAGTCCGAAAATAGCACGGAAATCCCGAAGTAAAAAACCTTTAAAAATTACACATACTGAAAATTCGTTTGCAAAATGAGAAATAAAACAGGATTTGTTATAAAGGAATGGCCACACAGTGAAAGCTACTGAGTTTAAATAAACTGTTTCATTCGTATTGCAAAAATACAAATGACTATTTACAGCGGTGGTTTCAGTTTTCAACTTAATTCAATTTGTTCAGAGAATTTACAAACTTTACTTCGAAATTAGTTAAATTATCAACGTTACTTAAGTTTTACGGAGTTTATTAAAATGAGCTTTTATTCTCGATGGTGACATGTTTCTGCTTCATTACTATGAAAGTTGTATGTGTTATTTTCATATTAGGAAAAGGTCTATGCGTATCGGAAATTGGATCTAAGTTACCATCTCTCCAGAGCCCTAACAACTACAGATGGCCTACCACCACCTCTGAAGCAGTATTATTTTAATATCACTTTAAGTGTGGGAAAGAGATGAAGCTCTACAGGACGTATAGCTCCATCTCTTCCCCCCTCCGAAGTAAGATTAAAATAATACTGCTTTCAACTTGTTGGCAGGCCCCCTGTAGTGGTTAGGGCTCTGGAGAGATGAATCTTTTAACTATACACACACATTTTAAACTTTTGTGCTTACCTACTAGCACTTTTTATTAAGTATAATATATAACAATCGTTAACTCATCACAGCCTAGTCTTTTCACAACTATTTTCGGGGTCGGCTTCCAGTCTAACCGGATGCAGCTGAATACCAGTATTTTGCATGGAGCGACTGCCTCTCTGACCTCCACAACCCAGTTACTGGGTAACACGATACCCCTTGATAAGACTGGTTATCAGGCTTCTGACGACCCGCAACGACTGTCAAAGATCCACGAATGACAGCCGGGACCAACGGCTTAACGTGGTTTCCGAGGCACGGCGGGGTCTCGGGTATGAAAAGATGGCCACCCATCCATGAACCGACCGAAAAAAGATGACCGACCGCGGCAAGCGTAGCTTAACCTGATCGATCGACCCGTGAGGGTATTATTACATAGCCACGACCCCGTCAAATTGACAAGTACTACACAAGTAATCAAATATTTCATTACTTGTTCTTCAACATAGCTAACTAAAAGGTAGTAAAACAAGGAGTCTTCCCTCCTAATATCTGTTAAATTGTAAATAAAATAAAGCTCGGTAAAAGTTCGGGGAACAGTTTCATCATTATTGCTCATTACAGTCGCAATCGAGGCTCGCTCCAAGAAACTCGTAACGGTAACATTCTACGAACAAATTGAAATATTTCACAGTTTCACTATTTCTCTGTATTCTCTGACTACGTAGGATTAACTTTAATACATGTAAAGCCTGGGTTTATGGCGTGCTAGCTGTTTTAATTCGCGCCATTTTTTATGTTGGTATTTTTTTTCTAATTGTTTGTAGTGCGAATTATAATATCCCTGTAGGCTCCAGACGGAGAACAGAAAGATTGTTCTGACTTACAAATACAAAACCATCGCATTTGAAAATGCTAATAGTCATCAGCAATTATTGTAACATCTTACGATAGGTAAAGGTCAGTTTGATTTATCGGACTAAAGCTATTTAAATTATTTATTTGGTTCAGACAATCTCTTACACATGATGTGACCACCAATACTAATGATTCATTAAAGTAGGCCTTGAATCACGAATGACGACGGCAAACTAGTTTATTGCTGGTTCATAGTCAACAGGCCAATCCCCTTATGATTCTTAGAAGACTTTGCCTGTTTGTACTATGGAAAACCCTTACCCGGCCAAGTGCGTGTCGGACCACGCACAATGAAGGGTTCCGTAGTTGCAGTAAATTTATTCCAAGAACAAACTTAACATAGTAGTTGAAAAAGATGTTCTCCCATACATTCCAACTGCAAATGTACGCACAATATTGAGAGATTTATTATGTTATTTTAAGATCATACACTTCTTATAGGTTTTCCTGTAATTTATGAGTAACAACATTTTTCGCTCAGTAGTTTCGGAGATAAGGGGCAATGGTAAATTGTCATCAATTTTCATAAATAAAATCTTTAAAAGTATTTATTTTAAAATTATATTTGAGATCCCCACAACAAGCCCTTTTATTTGATATATCACATGGTGCAGTTCGCAAAACATTTTTTTAAATTTTTCAATTTGACCGCTTTAGTAACTGCCATTTTATTAAAAACTAAATTCATTTATTTACGTTACACGTCCGTGTTTATGTCACGAAAATTCATGTGTACCTCAACTAAATTGGTTCAGTAGATTCGGAGCAAATTGACTGTGACAGACGGACAGACTGACAGCCAGACAGACACACGAATGATTCTATAAGGGTTTAGTTTTTTCCTTTTGAGATATGGAACCCTAAAACATACTGAACCCGCATAATAATTATTTTTCTGAACTGCTGGAACAATCAATTTCATCAGCTCCTACCAAAACACGACCAAATATTCAAGGATCCTTACAATGCCTTCAGCTATACTGATAAATGGTGAGACATGGTATATTTAGTTCGTGGGTCATATACAATCATCTCAACTAAGTTGGTTTAGTGACTACACCATCATTTTATTATATTTAGGTATGGTTTGTTCCAAAAGTATCTGCTGAAAAGGTAAACAACCTGTTCAAGTTAAATTCACTAATACACTCACACAAAAGGAATTAGTAACACATTCAATTTTACATCTAAACACGAAAAAGTTTTTGTGTGATTGCATTATCAATTGTAATCGAAAAATCATCGACGAAAATTGAGGTTATAAAATTAACCTCAATTGACAAGTGGAAAACATCAGCAAACTTTTTTTGATGTGTGCATAAGGGGGTTTCAAATTAGAATTTCGGGTTCAAGTATTCAAATAAAATCAAATCAAAACACTTATTTTGTAAGTGGCGCTACAAATTGGCATCCACAGGTACGTTTTATGATTAATTTGTTTACATTCACACCAAATACTTTTGGGTCAGACAATAGTTCATCATTCATGGCAGTCAAGTGCATCGTGTACACGGGACCTTATCTTTAGGTACTTACGTTGTCACCGCAGCAGTTACCGCAGCAGTCGCAGTCTTTGCCATCCTCTTCGGAAGATGATGACGATGATGAAGATGACGACGATGACGATGACGAACTGGAGTCACTACATTTGTTTTTGGACTTCTGTAATTGAATGAAATCATAAATTAAAAACCTTTGGGATCTAGTATCCAATTATTTAATAAAATACAAAGTGTTGAGCGTATCTGCATCTACACTGACCTTCAAAACTTAGTACCTACCACACTTTTTGGAATTTTTTCTAAACTATAGAAGTCAGAGTTTTGAAATAACCAACATTTTATAGAAAATTTCATCAACTTTCTTTGAAATTATAGTTATTATTATACATTAGTAACGTTTTAATTCAAAAAAAGGTAAAAACCAAAAAATAGCCATTGGTAATTTACTGGCAAATAATTCTAACAACATTTTTAAGTATGCTTTACGCCTTATTTACATTTTAATAACTGGTATTGCCTCCTCAGGCTCTGATTACAACTTCAAGTCGGTTTGGCATACTAAAGACGAGGCTTCGGAGGCGATTTTGGGGAATATTCTCCCATCCTTTCATCAGGGCCAGTTTTACGGCCCTAAGGGTGAAGGGAAGGTCTGTGGCTTCCGAGCTCATCCCAGGCATGCTGAATCGGACTGAGATCAGAACTTCTTGATGGCCAAGCCATCAAGTTGATACCAACCTCCTGAATGTACTGTTGTACGACCCGAGTGGTGTGTGGCCGGGTGTTATCCTGCATGAGTATCGATCCATCACCCAAATTTACTAAGTATGGCCCTGCATACTCATTATGGATCCCTGGAGCATATTTTTGCCCAGTCAGGGTGCCTTTTTCTATACCTTCACCGCATTGGACTCTTTCTGTGAAGCAGGCTTGAATATATCGCTCACCAGGTCGCCTGTACACTCTTCGCCTTCCATCGGAAGTGAATAGTAAGAATCGAGACTCATCAGTGAATATCTTGTGTACTTTAATTTTAATTGCAATTTTAAAAGTGTGGTACCTACTAAGTTTTGAAGTCCAGTGTAGTTCTACATGGTGTGCTTGATAAACTGAGAAGAATTTATTTAGTTTCGAATTAAGTAACTATCTAATAATTTCATAGCAAGAAAGATCGCACCGTGAAAACTTAGGTAAAGTGTCATTCTATTTATATGAAAGGAACAAAATCGGTAGGAAACATAGAATTCAGACGCAAATGTAGATACTTGAAAAATAATAAACCCGATATATCAAACATTCAAAATTCTGTCGATATGATATTTATACCAAAAATATTTATGCAAATATGATACCGAACCAGATGGTTTGTGGGTTACAATAACAATCGGTACAAATAGTGATTGCACACGTCAATATCAGAGCCTTCACCCGTGATCTGGTCCAATTTACTGCTAAATACGATCATTAATTCGTCATAATTAGCTAGACTACATAATTACGCGATTAATTCATACTTTTTGGGCTAATCAGATAACTATGAAGGCCTTAAGACTAATTTAGAACAATATTATTGTAAGCAAAAAGGGAATTGCAGAAGTAATGTTTTGATTAAGTAACTGCTCTAATTAACTCAATATTCTTGCGTGGGATGATAACATTAACATTACGCATGAATTTTCTGGTATCCACCACCCAACATCTTCTAAGGAAAGTCGGACACGCGTAGCCATAAAATCGTGGTCTAAGATTATTTTGAGACAGACGGTCAAAAATAATCTGAATAGGTCGAGAAGGAGGACAGATGAAAAAAAAACGGAAAAATATTACTACATTTATTCCATTAGGTACTTTGTGCAGTGGTGGCCCAGTGGTAACGGACCCGACTTCCGAATCACCACTGCTCTCAAAACGTTGAAGGAAACAGGCATGTCCTAGAACGCACAATTCGAAGACATGTGACATCTACCAACCCGCACTGGGCCCGCGTGGCAGATTACAGCCCACTCACTTTCGAAGAGAGGAGGTCTGTGTCCAAGCAGTGGGAACGCTAGAGGCTGATTATGCTATTATATTACTTTGTTGAACTCACGGATATCTATGGTTGAACTACTAGTTCACAAGTTGCTTGTTGGCAACGTCAACGTGGGCACATAGGTAAATCATCGAAGGAAAATAATTTATTATTATGCTGCGCATGTCATACTTACTTCGTCACACCGTGAACGGCTGAAACAAAAAATAGAAAATTATCCAAACACATAGATTTCACTAGTGAATAGCGGCTAGAAGTCCACCGCCACAAGCTGCTGTTTTGAAACAGTATCGGTAGTGTCATAGTCTTTTTTTTTTGGGTGAATCATCAAATGACTTCTCCCGCTCTGGGCGGAGCGGAAGGGCGTGTCAAACTTTTACTGACTAAAACCCAGCCGTGTTCCTTCCCTTGCCTTGCTAGGGGCCACGGTTTCCCCTGACTTCCTGCAACTCCGGTAGGCATCGGCCCTAGCGGACCCCGTCAATTTTGCTGACATCTCTTTGATAGTGTCATAGTCTTGAAAACAGATTGATGATGAGCGTAGGTTGTTCTTAAAAAACCACGTTACGCTTAGGTGACTTTTGAAGACACCTATGGATTGTAATAAACGCTCAAAATAAGGGTCTCGTTCATTCATCGTACCATTATGCCTCCTTTTACCTAACCTTTTCAAAGTGTTAAACGTAGAGATAACCACCATTTATTGGGTGCAATTCCAATTCCAATCTTGAACTGTGGAACAACACGTAAAAACCCAATTACACTTTGCTCGAAGTGGGAATTAGACCTATCCATAGGAATCAGGAGTATTGCTTTTAGTTAAGACGGTTTCACTGAAACTAAGAAAAAGTTTTGGTAAGGAATAAGACATGCAGACTGCCTCGTTGCAACTATTGAGCATGGGACCACGGCTTATCCGTAGATCTCACCATGCATTACTGGATGTATGCATAAAAAAAAAAAATGTGCACCCTGGAGTATCGATTTGTGCCTGGTTGATGGCAATAGACTTGACATTTCGCAAGTGAGCGAAATGTGGCTGTAGTATACACAGAGATAATAATAGGTATCTGTGAGGGGTTATAAACGTGTGCCTGCATGTCGGGGAATAGACAGGTTTTATGTCGATAATGCCTGTTACAGATTGGTGAAACGCAACATGTAACAAATTCACACAGTTATTGTGTTATACATGTTGCGCATAAGTTTGGACGGCTCATTTGTATTTTACGTTATACATTTCATGTTTCGTTTCGCCAATCTGTACCGGGTATAAGATCAAAAATATTGGTACTTACCAAGTAGATCTCGCTTCAGTCATTGCCAATATGGCAAGAGCAACCAACAGCAACAATAGAGCTTTGTTCATTTTGATTATAAATTTATCTACCTGAAATTGTGAAACGTGATTATTAACATCAACGATTTACCAAGTTTTTTTTTGCAGCTTATGAATAAGTTTATCAATAATTTAATTAGAAGGAAAATGAGTTTATTTTTATTATTAATTCTTCATCATAATTTTGGGAGAAAACCTGCACAATTTAAAAAATAAAACCTGCACATTGCATGAATCATATTTTTTTCTTATTTTCTGGCAGTTTAGCGAGAAGCTCGACCAAAAAAGCACAAGAGAATGTCCTTGTGCTATTTTAGATGATTGTCTCAATCAATCTGCCTAACCTTTTCCCAACTATGTTGGGGTCGACTTCCATTCTAACCGGATGCAGCTGAATACCAGTATTTTACATGGAGCGACTGCCTATCTGGCCTCCATAACCCAGTAACTGGGTAATACGATACCTAGGGGTATCTCGAATGAATGTCTCGCTAGCATGTTTTTATAACCTAAAGCTAGGTGATTAAAAGAAACTGGAGTGTGCTAACACTCTCCAGTCTACTTGTGGTAATTAAGACATTTGTTTGTGTGGCACCTAACCAATGTTATGTGGCATACATTCCGACTTGGCTCTCTAGCAAAACTCACTTCATGCAGTATTAACTAACCAAACTAGCTTAATCTAAGGGCTTGTTTCACGGTCTCCAGGTAGGCACTTTCTACGAGATCAAAATAGAAAATAATTTATGTTAACTTATATCTTCAATGTATACGTTACTTGGAACTTTTCCGAGAGTAGTGAAACAAACTCTAAGCTTCCTTAAAAATAAATAATAATACTAACAGAATCTGAATTCCTGAAGAACGTTGAAACAGGTAACTCTTGTTCTCACAAAACGTCACTTTTAACTCAGTGTATGTAGTCAGTGGCAGTGATTTGCATCGACTGAATTTTCGTATTTTATCACTATTATCAAATTTGGGTCAAATTTACTTAACTCTTAGCTTGCGTCCGTAAGGTCAGCAAGATAGCACAGTTTATTGCAAAGAGATGCTCGACCTCAGAAACCGATCTCACTATTAATTTTAATATTTATGTAATAACAAAGTTTCTTCGCATGTATATGTACGTAGATGCTGCGTTATCATGTTGATGTTTTTTCTTTCATTTGTAGATAAGGTTAAATTAAGACGCAAATAAGACCTTCAATTTTTGTTTTTTATTTTTCTTTTGTATCCTAATTGGTGATACTATATTCACATTAACATCTAGCCTATTAGCTAATAAGTAGTGTTAAGTAACAGTTAAATCAAAGAATCGTCCAATGCGTCTCTCTTATTCACTTTATGTTCAGGGGAAGACATTTGCTTCAAACGTGATTTTTTACTTGTTGACTTTTTATGCGTCACATCTCCCAATTCCGTCTATATCGAGTAGCATTCATGCATTCATGAGTGCAAACTAAATAATATTTTTTTGTGATTGCAAAACTCCTTCGTTTTTCATAAATGAAATAGACGGACGGCATCTCGATACGGACCTAAAAGCGTTGTCAAGAGTTCGAGACAAATAGACTTGTAGCTATAAATAATATTGACTGACATAGGTAGGTTACTTATCTTGGTTGTTTCGACGAATGTTCTTATCAAAATAATAACAGAATAATTATTTGACTCCATTCGTTTTTCTACTTTGATTAATTAATCTGCGCAAAGCAATAAAAGTTAAAGTTCATTTCAGCTAGCGTACACCTGTATTTTCTGAAAAATTGCTATGCTACCTACATTTCGCTATATCTGCAGTTTATTTATTCTATTCTATTCCAGTATTGTACACGCTCAATTCACTCAGCTTTATCAGGATTATTCGATAAACGCTCCACAGTCAGCGAGAAAACAAGCTCCTTACACAAATAGGGGATTTTAATATCCTTAAGTAGTGATGATACTGGCCTCTCGTATAAAAGACTTGCAAAGTAATCCACAGAGGGCGCAGCTATCGCGCGAATCTGCTTGAGTCATCTCATCCTTTTCAAATAAATAGGGTCCGAAAGATGTCTGAAAAGCAACGTTTTATTTTTTATCCATAATTCAATTGAAAACAGATTTATTTGGGGTTATGTTTATGTCTTCCTAATGTTGTTTTTGAGATAAACGTGATAATGTTTGGGGATGTTTTGTGGTTTTATGTTGTAAACAAATTAGTAAATGACTTTATGGCTTTATGGCTTCCCTGGTACCTCATTAACGGCAAAATATGTAAGATTCTATTAACTGCTCTCAAATTACCATGTTTATATTTTTGTTTTATTTACATTCTTCCTTGACATAATCATAATTTTATTTGACATTATATACCTACTATTTAATTTTCAACTCTATTAGTGACTTGTGGACATGTTAATTATTCAGATTTGTTACAGTTGTAATAGCAATCATGTCATTTCGTTTAAAATAGTTTTTATTTTTATTAATTTATTTATCTTTTATATAGATTCTTTTCTATTTTGTGAATGTGAGAACGCTGTAGGCTTAGTGGACTGTACACTTGTTGACCATCTTCTATTTTGTTAAGTACATACTTGGTACTTGTTGAAAGACCTACACTGTCCTCGCATACCTAATAATACTGTATTTTTTATATGTTTTTTGTTGTAAATATTGTAAAACCCAATTATTTTTAAAAGAGTAACCGTGGAGTTTCTTGCCGGCTCTTCTCCATAGGAAACGACCAATTGGAACCGTGCGTAGCTTCTGACGTTTCATAAGTGCCCATGTAGGTTTATGTGAAATAAAATATTTTGAATTTGAATTTGAATTTATGGCTATAATTATGTTAAAAATGTTGTTCATTTTTAAAATGATACTAATTTGTTTACAACATTAAACAACAAAACGTCAGTATTTATC
This sequence comes from Conistra vaccinii, assembly GCA_948150665.1. Classification (NCBI taxonomy): domain Eukaryota; kingdom Metazoa; phylum Arthropoda; class Insecta; order Lepidoptera; family Noctuidae; genus Conistra; species Conistra vaccinii. Next base: position 12,834,294 of record OX411324.1, on the reverse strand, counting down.
ATTATTATTTTAATTAGGTAATGCGTCTTACAAGACCTACACATGACAGCTGTTTGTCCATTCAAGGACCCTAAATGTTTAACGTCCACATTACCAGTCTCAATTTGCATACGAAAATATTGCATTAAATAAAAATATGTTTGTGATTTTTCCAACAAGATAAATCATTTCCAACCCTTTCCAACCGCGCAGACACGGAAACAGTCATTTGGAAAATTAAGCAGCACAGGAAGCCATACGTCACATTAGGCACGGCGCACACAGAGAAAAGTGTCCCGCGAACGTGTTGTGTGCTCCGTTCGCTCGGCGCAGTATATCAAACTCATTATCAAACGCCCCAAATGTACGCAAATAAATCGTTTTTATTGCTCAACTCCTACTTATTGAATTTACCTTTCAATACTAAACGTTACCTACTCTCAAGCAAAATTATGAACCGGTTTAAAACTTCTCGATGAAGTGGAGTTCGAAAATAGCATTATAAATTCACCGGTTTACAATCACAGCGCTACTTGGCGAAGGCAAAAAACCTTGGCGGGAAACTCGTTCTAACTTTTCCTATTTTTCTGCGTTAATTTCACCTGAACCCATTACACTTTGCAACAATTCTTAGTGAGAACGTTTCTATTAGGCTGTTCAAATTGCATTTTAAATGACTTTCGGAGACTTTGGAGAGGACATCTTGGAGCCCTTTCATGTCAGCTGATAACTTGGTATTGGTTGGTATAATAATCATTTATTTTAATGTATGTTCAAGAGATAATCTTATTTCAACTCCTTTTATTACTGATTCGCACGAGGAGGTTGTCTAGAGGTGAAATATACGAAATGACGTGAATCAGTTACAATTACTGTAGGTATGTATAACATAACATCACGTCTATATTCCCCGAAGGGTTAGGCAGAGGTCTACCTATAATACAAACACATTCCGCCAGTTATGTTTAAGTCGCACGTAACAAGGACCGACCCTATTTCCATCAACCGGGCACAAATCCAGACTCCGGGCTGCTACTGAGAAATTGCAGATGAAAAACCCAATAACACTTTGCCCGACCCGGGAATCGTACCGGGGATCTCATACTCAGCAGTAGCACTATTGCGACCACTAGGCCAAGACGAGGCGTACTGTAGGTATGCTACGTTCATAAACACACAAACATGTTGAATAACATGTTTTTACTTTAGTGCAGATGTTATGCACGTTTTTGTTGTAACGCAGTACAAAACCGAAGAGTCAAGAGTTTCTCCGCATAAAGAATCCGTGGAACCACTTGAAAGTATTTATGTTATGCAAATTCAAGGGCAGGAGTTAACGGCAGGTGATCATACCGTACCCATAAGGATGAGACGTGGAAAGTACCTAAAGCGTAAAAGTAGTATCCAAGTTGAGCAATGAAATGTTAAGGATGAATAAGTTAATTGGCCCCCGGGGCGTATCGGCGGGCCCTCCTGTGGCACAGAGGAATGCATTTAAATTGGATTTTAAGAGTAGAAATCACCGGCGTTCTCTCCGCCTCTCCCAGCCTTGTTAGAGCCAATCTCAAAGTTTACGTAAACGAATAAACCTCCGCCGTGAAACCGAATTTATCGGTATCCATTCAAACTATATTTATCTATGATCGTTCGCCCATTCAAACGAAATGCTAAGCGTTGCAGGTTTGGAGTGGCTATTAAATATTAACGATGCTTTCATTCTTTATTTGCAATATTAAAAAGTAAGAGATTAATAATTAAAAACGTAGATTAGTTTTACGTGTGACCTCTCAAGATCAGACACTTACCGGTATTATATTGTTTTCCATAATATTATTTGTCCTATTATTGTTTTCCATAATCGTCCCCACTCATAATATTTACTTGCACTATTATAATTTATACTAATAACGCTTGCCATAACAACTTATTTGTTATAAGTTTTATTTGCCATAATATTAGTTTCCATAATAACATGTGTCATAATCATTAGTTTCTATAAGTAACACATTACATAATCGACACTTGACAAACATAATTTAGAAACGTTACAGCCAGATGTCCTCAGTATTGTATTAAATGATATGTATTATTCCGAATGTTCATTTAAATACAAACATACGTAGGTACATTTGCTAAATAGAATAGGTTAGGTTTTCTTGTTCAGACAATAAACAGTTTGTCAAATTCGAAACGGGTAGGTTAGGTTAGGTTAGAACTGTGACCAAACAACGCGCGAAGGCGAGCGAGCGTAGCGAGCGTGCCGCGGCAGCGGCCGCCGAGTGCTAGATTTCCTCTTTTGCAAAGCCAGCATGCATGGCAGATTAGGGTAATTTTTAGGTTTTCTTGTTCAGACAATAAACAGTTTGTCAAATTCGAAACGGGTAGGTTAGGTTAGGTTAGAACTGTGACCAAACAACGCGCGAACGCGAGCGAGCGTAGCGAGCGTGTCGCGGCAGCGGCCGCCGAGTGCTAGATTTCCTCTTTTGCAAAGCAAGCATGGTACATACTGAACTAGCATTGTTGTGCTAGTATGGGCAAATGAATATTAATAAATGTTATGGAAAACGACATTATTGAAAATAAAAAATATAGCTAATGAATTTATGGATTAAAATTATTATGACACTTGATCGATTATGACCAATGAAATTAGTGAAAATGATTTTATGTCATTTCACGATTATGACAACTGAAGCGTTATTTCTAATGAAATTATGGCAAATAAAAGTATGGCATATAAAATTATGGCATTTTAAATTATGGAAAACATTAGTAAACCAATAATATACACGGTATTAGTACCTACCTACAAAAAGTTCACACGTAAAAAAGTATGTATAGTTCAAAAAATATATTTGAGAACCATTTCATGTTTCATGAGCGATAATTACATAATTTCAGTAACGTTTAATTACTTCTGCTGCAAATATTGAAATAATTAAGTGTTGAGAAATTAAACGCGAGAGCTCTCGTTATACAGCGTTATGTGCTAAGGACTTACAAGCGTTTATTTATACGTAATCATTACAGGCTTACGGAGTGAAGGACTTGTAGAGTTTTGTAGCTTTGTGAGTTTACAGCTTTTGCAGAAAAAGAGTTTCTAATGAAAATCAGTGCTGCACGGTTCCCGACGCGTATTATGACTCAGTATACGTAATATTACCATGACATTGGCCTCCTCTCTGAGAGAGGGTGTGGGTCACATCATAATACACCACATTGGCCCAGTGCGGATTAGTGAATAACATTTTTGTTCAAATTAATTGCATTTGTGATGAAATGATAGCAAGGGCAATATTAAAATATAACTAATTTATTTGATAAGAATGTTAGCACAATAGATAGATGATAAAACAAGAGAGCTTCATACACCATTGACAACAAATGACACAATAAAGAGTCAGACTCCTTTTTAGTTTAGTGCAGGGTCCATACAGTCCATACTTTCATCAGCCTCTCCTGGACGCAAACGCTTCAAAGTCAAGCCCATTGATGTGGTGAACCCTTCATGCTTCGGACGATGGAGTCCTTTCGTTAAAGCATCGGCGATCATGTCTGTAGTTGATCGATATCGAACAGCAACTTGGTTAGCAGCAATCATTCAGTTTCGGTGAGAACTCTTCTTCAAGTTGTTTTAAATAAAGTGCTTCTTGTATTGCAGAAGCCATTGACATATATTCAGCCTCTGTGCTGGATAATGCTATAGTTTGCTGTTTTTTTGAATTCCAGCTTATGGCTGCTCCCTGAAACAAAAATATATAGCCTGTGCAAGACCTTTGGTCTTCTACATCATTTGCCCAATCAGCCATAAATATTTTCATTCAAATTTTTCTTGAAAGTAAGTTTCATAATTATTAATTGTACCTTTCAGATACCTCAAAACTCGTTTCACAGCCATGCCAATTAAGTATCTTATTGAACAATAACGAACTACCGGGGCATATTTTTCTTGGTAATCAATATCCTTTACTTGTTTATATCCTTTAATTACAAGTCTAGCTTTGTAACGTGATATGGATCCGTTTTCGTCTATTTTTGTTTTAAAAACCCATTTACAGGGAATGGCTACTTTTCCTTCTGGTAAGTTTACTGGTGTCCAAGTGTTGTTACTTATTAATGACTGATGTTCTTCCTTCATTGCTCTTTTCCATTCATCAGCTTTGTCACTGTTGAGAGCTTCTTCAAGGTTCTGTGGATCTCTATTTAATAAACTCATAGTTGACTCACCATTCATACACATAAATGATGTGGCATCATCATTCTGATGTCTTTCTACTCGACGTGGACGTGGTCTCTGAGTCATGTGGAGTTGTGGCGGAGATTCCAGCGATTCATCAGGTAAGTATGTTTCATCATGAACATCTTCAAATAGATCGGAGTCATCAGAGGAAATTTCAAGAATTTGAGAAGTAGATTGTGTTTCATTTGTTTCATCTATGTTTTCTGTTCCAGATTCATCGTGTTCTGCGAATAAAGGTAAATCTACTGTTTCTTTTATTAAAGTATTCTTCTCCAGTTTATTCTCCTTTTTATCCGGACAAATTTCTTTCTCTTTAATGTTTTCTTCCTTTCCTTGTATGTTAAAAACTTTGTTTCTCTTTACTGTAGCTTCTAAGAATACAACATCTCTACTTATAATTCCTTTTTTTGTTTCAGGGTCTATGAATCGGTAGCCCTTAGTGGAATCACTGTACCCTACAAATATCAATTTACGTGACTTAACATCAAGCTTTGTCCTTCTTTCTTTAGGGATATGTACCATTACATGACACCCGAAAATCCTCATATGACTCAAATTAGGCTTCTCTCCAGTCCATATTTCATGTGGGGTCACATCGGATAAAGCACGAGTTGGCGAGCGATTGACAATATAGGCGGCTGTGGCTACTGCTTCAGCCCAGAATATGTCCTGTATTGTCTCGGTGCTGTCATCATTTGTATTCACTTTTAGAGATACATTACCACAGCATTCAACTTTCAATACCTTATTATCAGAAATTCTTATGTTCTGTACAGGTGGAGCCGTGACATCGCTGAGCCAATCCCGGTGCATGGTCATGTGCATGGAGGCGCCTGAGTCAACATACCAGTTCACAGAATCATTCATCATGGATGCTGAAAACGCTGCTACGAATCCTGTGTTGTTATCAGTTTTAGCGTTGTTCTTCTTGAACCAACATTTTTTACCGAGATGCCCATATTTGTTACAATTAAAGCACCTTGGGCCTTTTTTAGGTTTTTGCTGATCATTTTTAGGCGGAACTTGTTTTGTGTTTGTATAAAGTGCGGTAGTGTCTGATGATTTAACCTCTTGTAACAGTTTGTTCTTTACTAAATCAGCACTAATCTTCATACCTGAACTTTCCAACCCCATAATCATTGGCTTGTACATATCTGGCAAGCCTGCCAGCATCAGAGTACCTAACCACTCATCATCTACATAGAATTTTATATTTCTTAATTTGTGTGCCGCCGACATTATCTTATTTACATAATCTTCCACTGAAACACTGTTATCCAGATTAGTATTTATTAGTTCTTTTAATAATCCAACTTTTCGACATAGACCACTGTCTTCAAATGCTCTTGCTAAACTTTCCCAAACCTGTTTAGCATGTACTGCTTCTTGGATCTGTACATATAGTATTGGGTTAATTAACAATATTAACTTCGATTTGGCTTTTATATCTTTCTTCATCGAGTTGGGATCAGTGGATAAAGGTTCGTTGAAAATACAGTCATATAAATCTTCATGTTGTAAGTAAGCTTTAACTGCGAAACTCCAACTTGCCCAATTATCTCTGCCTGTGAGTTTCTCGATTGATATTAATGAATTAGAAGCCATATTTCCAAAAGTATTGTTTCTGAAAATCTGAAATAAGCTGAAACGGAGCCGGTAAAAAAAAATGACGTTTTACCACGGATTTTTTTACTATGACTTTTTCACTTATATAACTGTTCAGATTATAAAAATATCACTATACGGCAGGTACGGGATGGCCCATAACCTGATGAAATGATAGCAAGGGCAATATTAAAATATAACTAATTTATTTGATAAGAATGTTAGCACAATAGATAGATGATAAAACAAGAGAGCTTCATACACCATTGACAACAAATGACACAATAAAGAGTCAGACTCCTTTTTAGTTTAGTGCAGGGTCCATACAGTCCATACTTTCATCAATTTGTCTCATGTTTGCATTCTCGTTTGAAAAACCTTACAGGTTCAATACATCCTCACACCCCACTATACTCGTTAACGTTGTAACATTTTGAATAGGCCCTAAGTCGAATTAATGAATGTATCCCCAATGTACATAATTAACATTTGCGAGACATTACTCAAGTGACCTCGCCTTCTATAAATCTCTGGAAGGATCTGTCTTCTCGGTCGGGAACCTTCTCTACTTCTAAGTAAACTGTAAACACTTGGGTACAGGTTTTTTGTTCGTGTTTTATATGGAAATGGACTGGATTGATGGACTAACAGAGACTAACTTAAAAAAGAAGATTTTTCTCAGATCATTTGCATTTCGCTTTCACGCTAAAACGGCTGAACGGATTTGGATGAAATTTGGCACATAGGTAGATCATGATCTGGTTTAGGTTATAAGATACATTTTATCCCAGTAGTATGTTTCCGTAGGATACTTTCTGACCTCGACACGGACGAAGCTAATATTTTATAATTTTAGTAATGTACCAAACCCTGCTGGTTTTTGAAGCCTTATGGCGTGTGTAGACAATACAGTTTTGCATTATTAATTATTCTATGTTGTTAGACAGACATCAGACAGATCGAGTAATTAAATGACGGTTCGAACGATATGTTCGGAATACCAGATTATTAAAATATTATGATAATAAATGTTCACCTGACTAATTTGGATTGACATCTGTACGTTTTTACGTTCTAATTTAATTTGGAGATAAAAAGCCGTTGACATAGGATTCAATGGAATTAGCAAATGGGACCCATCGTTAATATAAAAAATGTGATTTATTTGGAAAAAGATGGAATGCTGCTTAAAGGTGTTTCAATGTATTGAACCATGTGAATATTGAACCAACAAAGGAACACAACATTCTGGAAGACCTATTAGTTAGAAGCTTATTGCTTAGTAACAGAAAATATGACAAGCAAATTAATTAATTTAGTACTAAATTCAATACCCCACTTATAACAAAATGTCAGGACCTGTTTCGCAGTTCATTCTATTCACCAGATAAATTAGAAAATTGAACAAAAACGTGCTACAATATTTGCTAAAATAACTTAACTGAAGTGAACTTAGCCTTAACGAATCTCCAAAAACTTCGCGCGAAGCCTTTTGAATCATGCAATTATAGCAATACCTAATAAATAGCCTGTCGGCGTATAAAAACAATCCTGCAATAATAATCTAAGATGGGTTATTAGATACTTAGTAAGTTAATTAACCTATCACACAGAATCTCCGTTCATCTAGTCAGACATTACGGTAATGACCAACTATCAGCCTTACGTTTGCTGTACCTTATAATGACGCATTAGGCCAACCTCGCAACTTACTTACTAGCTAGGTATGTGTTTAATTGGCAATTATTTTTCTGCCTTCGTCAGTTAATGTCAGTGGTTATGGGAGTAGAAAAGTAATTAGATTGGGTAAAAAAAGAGGTGGGTAATTAATAAAATAGATACATTTAACAATTAAGTGAGTATCATAATGAGGGTTTGGGTCCCGGGACGTCTCGTGTCTCGAAGTCCCGGGATTTTTCGTAATTTTAGTTGTCTCGAGTCCCGGGACTTTCGGGTCGAGACTCGAGACGAGACAAGATTGTCGAAATTGTTATGTAATAATTTTTATTTTGCAATAATTGAAGGAGCCTAGCCCCATATGTTACTTTAATGAATAATTACTTGGTCTACTACGTAACCACTGAGTACTCAGCACAATAAATGCGTTTTCGTGCCGCTATCATGCCGCCATAGAGAGTGTTCTCCTTGTCCGGTGGCATTATTACAAAAATCAGAAACACAAATCAAATTGTCGGACAAAGCTGTTGACGCTCTGATAAAAAAAAGTCTATTTTATTAAATCAGCAAAGAAGTCTAATTAATTTTGTTAGTTGATTATTTAAAAGACTGATTTATAAGTCTATTTTATTATATATATTTATATTATTTAATTATGAAACAAAGGAGGATGCTTAAAAAAAACCCAGCTCCGGGGGAAAAGCGATATATCTCGAATCATCAATAATAATAAGTACTAAAATAATAACCGGTTATGATCGTGATCCTTACTGGCAAACATATAAAAATTGCCAGTTTTGTTATGCAGATTATGAAGTCGTCTATATAAGAAATTGATAATTAGTTTAAATTACTTTATTCAAAAATATTATGTTAAAATGCGAGCTTGGCTCATATTATATTTTTTTACAATGCTTAAAGTCGTTGAAAGTACTATGGATATATTTATTGTAACAGAAACTTCGAGAGTTCGACAACAAAATAGTCAGGATTTAACAGCACCGTCACGTGAAAATACCATTGTTAACAGCGATACTATGATATTGATTAGATAGTTTGGAGTCCTATATTATCGCCATCAGCGCCATCTATACTATCAATAATTATATAATCACGTGAGCACAATTATTGAAGTTTTGCGAGAAGAGGTGAAATCAAACCAGAGTGTATTTATAACATTACTATTTTAGAGATATGAGGATCAGGGTGTAAAGTTCACTCATCCTCTATAGAAAAGGGAGGATCCTCCGACCAGACGGGTGTCGTGTATGACGGGCAACGGCCCAACGATAGATGGCCATTTCATGAAATGGTCGCATTTCATGAAATAGAACATCGACGGCTGATCACATCATGATGTGGTCTGGCCAGATCATTAAATATTCGACGTTTGACGATATGAACAGTTAATCGCACGACTACTTCATGATGTGGCCAAACATTAGTGATCATATCGTAAAATAGTTACGATTATCCACCGGTAGAGGCGTTGATGTCGCTTTGTTTTTGTTGTGCATCATGGCGGCGGCATACCAACAAATCAAACAAAGTAGGGTGACCACGCAAGGAAACTCGATGGACTTTTTTTATTGGATTTCCAAATATGATAATTATGGAAAGTGACCAACTTGGAAGTTACTAACCTAACCCATGTCGGGGTGCCACAACCCTTGTGGTGAGCAACATAGCACTTAAAATTAAAAATTCACGCCGCTCATGGCACCCCGAGTCCCTGACGAAATGTGTTAAGTTAGGTTAGAACTGTCACCAACCGCGCGCGAGCCGAACGTGTGAAGCAAGCGGTGGCCGCAGCAGCGGGTGGCGAGCGCTACTTCCAATTTGGTCGCAGTTAGCAATGTTTACTACACATTAAACCATGGATACCGTACATTAATGATATGGCCTATACCCTACACAAACGTCGACTGACATATCATTAACCGTTGACGTTTAAACGATATGGCCAATTCTAGCTGGCCATTTCATGAAACACAACCACTTCATGAAATGGTCGAACATTTCATGAAATGATCAATTCTAAGATCTGGCCACGACGTATATATATGTTGAACTTTTTTTGCGCGATGCAGCATTTTGATGCGTAGTTTGCATGTGGCTTCACCACGAACTATGCAGCAGCCGGTTCCGACTCACTGGAACCTCAACTAGCACTGTGAAGCCACATGCAAACTACGCATCAAAATCCTGCATCGCGCAAGCAAAGTTCAACATATTTCCAAGATCCTGACATCTATCGTTGGGCAGTTGCCCGTCATACACGACACCCATCTGGTCGGAGGATCCTCCCTTTTCTATAGAGGATGAGTGAACTTTACACCCTGTTCCTCATACCTCTAAAACAGTAAATAAAAAATGTTATAAATACACTCTGGTTTGATTTCACCTCTACTCCCAAAAGTTCAAGTGTCCTCACGTGATTATATAATTATTGATAGTATAGATGGCGCTGATGGCGATAATATAGGACTCCAAACTATCGAATCAATATCATAGTATCGCTGTTAACAATGGTTTTTTCACGTGACGATGCTGTTAAATCCTGACTATTTTGATGTCGAACTCTCGAAGTTTCTGTTACAATAAGTAACCATAGTACTTTCAACGACTTTAAGCATTGTAAAAAAATATAATATGAGCCAAGCTCGCATTTTTTTAACATAATATTTTTGAATAAAGTAATTAAAACTAATTATCAATTTGTTATATAGACGACTTCATAATCTGCATAATAAAACTGGCAATTTTTATATGTTTGCCAGTAAGGATCACGATCATGACCGGTTATTATTTTAGTACTTATTATTATTGATGATTTGAGATATATCGCTTTTCCCCCGAAGCTGGGTTTTTTTTCTATGGAGCTTGAGCATTCTCCTTTGTGATTATGAGAATTAAAAATGTTGTGATTATGATTAGATACTAGAATTACTAGATAATAGTAAAGTTATTAAGACATAGCATGATTTTTAAATAAATTCGTTTAATAACTATAAGATTTAACTACTTAAAAGTGAATCTGTGTGTTATTAAAATAAATAAACAAAGCAATTATTAAGACTAAAATTAACGTTAAAGTTCAAAAAAGGCTTACCCCTTTTAAAAAAAAACAAATAAAAACTTTTTTCTTAAAAGTCTCGAGGTCCCGGGAATTCCCGGGACTTTGATTGTAGGCTGTCTCGTGTCCCGGGGCTTTGAAATTGTCGGGAATTCCCAAACCCTAATCATAATCCACTCAGTACTAATCAATGCAAATTGGACTAAAACCATGTATCTAGATACACAGCGATGTAGACAGCTCCAAAAACGGCAATCGATCAACGCTTCTTAAGCTGCGTCTTGGGTCCATGGGTCTTTCTGCTGTTTTAAAGCAATAATAACTACAACACAACTAAACAGGGTAGGTACTGTACACATCTTATTTTCTCCTTGACACCATAATTTTCAGAACTTTAAAACTATTCCCGTCATTACGTCACTATTGATCACAAACTGACGTATTCACGCTACATCTGCTTAGCTTATTATAGAGACGGTGAGGAGCAGTCTCGGGAGAAATCCAATGGTATTGTTGAATTTTCGCAAATGGCCTGTGCCGTTCACGCCGCACGAGCCGAGTCCTGACAGCTAGGGGAGCTGGGACACTATTACTTGTCTCATGAATAAGTACTTGATGCTATATGTACTCGACGTCTACTGACTTCTCGTCATACATGTGTGTTGTGTGTCTGTTTGTGCGTTTAGATGATGATTGTGTTCGATAAATGTTGTGTTGAGCCTGACAGATAAATTCGTGCTGCAATAAAGCTACAAGAAACAAATACTTACTGCTGTGTCTGTTTGTACGTTAGGATGACGATGGTGTTAATCTGACACATAAATACGTGCTGCGATTCAGCTATATTTGTAAAAAATAAATACCAACTAAATACCTACCTGTGATATTACTCTACATTTATTAACCTCCATCACACTGACACGCTACACGTGTAACAGCAAAACATACATACATAATTTGTAACCCATTATTCTGCATCAATCTCAAAATATAATAAGAAATTCAAGCCTAACATATGTGTCTGACCTTTCATGATACGATATTCCGATTTGTGTTCAACCCCCTGAATTTTTGTTACTCATCCACTAACCTGACCGGGGCCTGTCCACTTAACTTGAATAATGATGTGCGAGGAAAAAGGATCGGTGAGCCGAACCGGCAAAATGCGAACCTCCGTGCAATCCGCCGCCGCCGCGCCGCCCGTCGCCGTCGAACCAACCCGCGATTGAAAAACTAATGTAGAACTTTCCTTTTAATCCCTTTTTAATCTTGAACTGTTCATTTTTTTATGCAGAGTTCCTTCTGTGAAAAGAAGAATTACAAATCTAAGAACGTTTGTTTATACTTGACATCCGTGTTTTCTAAGCATAGCTAATTAAAAATGAAATCTCGTGTGACATAAAATCTGGATGAGGCCTAATAATAAAATGTAAGCAGAAGGCGGCGATGTAGTTGCGGTGCGTAACCCCGTGGAAAGAAAACGGCTTTCTTTACGAGCTATTCCGCTGAGCCAATATTTCTCCGCGACAGTGCTCGGCATCATAAAATAAAACGAAAAATTCCAGCGCACTGCCTCCAGCCGCCATGAAATCATAAGAGGCGAGATTTTATGCCCTATCGGCCAACACACTTCGTCAGGTGATTAATACCATAAATAATACTTAGATATATCATGAGCTTTATTGTTATTTTTCGTGAAATATATGTAGTTATTTTCACTTGTATATTATACGAAACTATTCCAAGGTTAGGTATAGTTTTCTAAGAACGTTTACCTTGTAGTTGCCGTTACTGTATAACACCTCAAATTACCAGCCTGTATATGATACTAAAAAAAATATATATAAAATTTAAGTACCTGCAGAATAAACACAGAGTTTTATCGGAAATCTGAGAACGTAAAGCTTTGTTGTGAAGGAATTATTTGCCAAATCGTCAACAGAAAATTATAAGAGCAAACAAAAATAAATACGTTTATTCATAAGCCTCCGTTCTCGTTCAGACTAGTCGAATGGGCGTGTGGAGTGCACTTATTATGTTCTGCGCTCGAGTCTCGTACGACAACCGCTTGACAAAATACTCTGCCAATTGTGTCGGAGTACCGCCCTCAATTGTTCCACATGAAAAATGGCCTATTCGGATTGTTCCCGAACAAATGCGTGCCGTGCGGGTCATTACGCTTTGTTTTAGGTATAAGTACGACAAAAAATTCACTGTGAAAAAGCTGAAATTTTCGCTTCCGCCCTCTTGAGTTGTGAGCAAGCAGTGTTTAAACTAAGGCCAATTGTTTCGCCTTGAAAAATTATTTCCCGCAAAAGAACAAACATACCTATTCTTTTATTTAGAGTACAATGGAGCTTTCATATAAAATACATGTTCCATTTAGTAGTAGTTCTCTATTGTCAGATACCTACATTTTGTGAAATTGGAAGAATAATATTTAAAGATGAAAGTCGACGATGGAAATCATAACAGAGATTTTACTGCTCAACGAGCGATTGGAGCGAGAATGCCAAAGATTGTTTCAGAGCTCGAGCAGGATTGAGGCGATAATAACAATGTCGTCACTTCCTCAATCTAACTTCTTCAATATTTCCTGTCGAACCGATCCGCTATAAATTTTTATCCGTCTGGAATATTTTTATTCGGCACCGTTTCGGCCGTACTCTTTTAAGTATAAAAATAGAATTTTATGAGTGATATGTTTAGACGAAACATCTTTTGGAATGAGCTATCAAATAAAAAGATGGTTGTATAACAACTTTGCTGTAACTTATTTTTCAATGGAATGAAACTTGAAGTTTAGTGTTGTTATTCAAACTACAATCATACTATTTTTGGTCGTTTACTACTTGTGCATAGTGGTGTTTACAGACACAAACCTCTCATGCGCGAATATCCAGCCCAGAACTACCCGTTAGTGTAGGCCATTCAAACGTTTTGTGAGAACCAATGCGCCAGTCGACACATCAAAACAATTAGTTAACACACCAATCTTATAATAATTACCTTTTGCTGGAAAACGGTCTCGATAACTCAAAGGAATGAACAATTTCTTGTAATTAATTCTTGGAATCTCGACATGTTTACATGTCAATTTACGGCTTGCGTAATTAAACTAATCGTAACATTAACGCCGTGGTTTACTATGGATTAATTTACGTTAATAAATTAAACAATTTGCAGGTTTAGTCAGCTCTCCTTACGTTAATAATATGGCTACAAAATTATTTGGAATAAAACACTGATCCTGTTTAGATTAATTATTAAAAATTAATTTCATAAAAACATAGATTTATCCTATTAATAAATGTGATAGGGCCCTGTCACATGTGTTAATTGGCTTCTTATTTTCTATGGCCTCTGAAAAAAGTAGGCAATTTTTCTCAGAAAATCGTCAAACGTAGGTATATCAATACGACGTAAAGAATAGGACCCTTATATTAAATGTTTTCTTCTTCTTTCGTCCCTGGTCTCGTTATTTTGGATCGGGTCTCCTCACTTGTCTGCGCCAAGTTAGTCCGTCTTGAGTGGTCGGTTCTCAGGTCAATGACGGACAGCCTCTGGCGCTCTTTTGTTTACCACTTGATCTTCATTGCGTCTTACAATGTGTCCATACCATCGTAGGCGCCATTTTATCAGTGATTGGTGTGACTTAAAGCTGCCTCGTATGTATTAATTGCGGATCTTGTCAAGGTTGGTCTCACCTCCCGCCCATCTTAGCATCTTCATTTCATTGGTATGGACCTATTGTTCATACGTCTTCTTTGTTGTCCTTCATTCGGATCGAATTAACGCCGGAAGAACTGATGTATTATAGACTTAATTAAGTTTTGGTTTTAATGGGAATACGTGGAACATACAGCAGTCATGTAATGCGGCGCTGATCTAATATTTGAACTTCTTTACTGTAGGAATAGGCGTTTGCCTCATACAAATAGTTTCAGATGTTGCATTTCCACTAAACGGACATTTCAAATACTCAGTCTTGCTCCTACTAACCCTCAGGCCGTACTTTTTAAGAGTCAGTGTCCACGTATTTAGGAGTTCCTGCAACTGTCTTGCGGTATCAGCAGCCAGAACAATGTCGTCAGCGTATAGCATAGTCCACGGCAGTGGAGAAGATATGTCTTTGGTGAGGTAATCCATCACCAGGTTGAATAATAGGGGGCTGAGAGACACCCTAATAATAGGGGGCTGAGAGGGTCCCTGATGGACACCCACTTTGACCTCGAATGCTTTGCTTACACCTACTAGGCTTCGAACTCTTGTGCTGCCATTGTCGTACATATCTATTATGAGCTCAATGTAATATTCTGGCACATTTTAGGCACGAAGAGCCTGCCATACTAGCTTACGTGTTACTCTGTTGAATGCATTTTCGGGAGCTATGAGTGCTAGATGTAGGTTTTTGTTGTTAAGCCTTATATTTTTCCATCAGGATTCTAATTGTTTGTATAGCGTCATTGGTTAACCTGGATGTTATAAAGCCAAACTGGTTTGGAGATATTTCAGAGATATTGATGAGACTTATATGAATCGCTGTAAGGTAAGATTTTTTTTCAGCTGTCAGTATGATTTTTGTTGAAGACATATCACCCACATGTATTAACACTGGCTACTGGCTAGATGGACAACTGTCTAGATTGAAATAGCCATATAGTTTTGTACGAACTCAATTCTACACTTTTACTCTTATGCTTCCTAATAAAATATGCTTAAAGTATTTCGTGTGTTTTCGCTCTATAACCTCCCCAAAAATTTTCCTGTGAATCAACGCTAAGAAGATTATGATAAAGTTATAGAATATTTAGTTGAACAGCTTGCAGTATACAAATATTTTAAATTAATTATAGAAACACTCACTCTCTTTCCATGGGTATAAGCGTTTAAGCGCAGGTCTCACTGGAAACTAACACGACAGATATGGAATTTCATAGTAACATTGCCGGCCGGGCGCTCGCTTATTTTTTACCAGTACAGCAATTTCGATGTATCTCGAAGAAGATTGTCAAAATAATGTTCGGATTTCCAAGCATGTTTGAGAAAATGCTTTATTCTCATCAACTGACCAATGTTTTCTTGAAATCAAGATTTTCAGACGGGTTGATAAAGGTATTATTTATTGCGTCATTTTTAATTTTCTCAGATGGTCTCCTGGGTAGTTGTGACGCTACCGGTTTCTGAAAATTGTGTTTTCGGTATCTAAAATCTATCGTTCAACTACATTCTGTAAATCAGACAGATTGCTATGAAAAAACTAGGTATTTTTTTTAAAGTACATATGTTTTAAAATTCCGTCAGGACAGACGCGAAGCGGAAACAGATATTTTCCGCTTCGCGTCTGTCCTGACGGAAAATTAGGAATTTTGCATTCGGAATAACCAAATCCATCGATTTTATACGGTTTTACTCGTCAAAGGATAAAGCAAAAATTTTGGTCATGGGCTCTCATACCATTAGAAAAAACGTGGCAGCTACATGAATGAAGCTAAACGAACTTCGTTTCGTTCCCAATGTGGCCTGCTCTGGGATTTCGTAGCCAAAGTCAAAGTCAAAGTCAAAGTTATTTATTTGCTTTAAATGCGGTTATACAAAGGTAGCGATTCACTTTATGATAAATGATAAACGATTTTATTTATGTAAGTAGGTTTCTACAAACACTTTTACGCGTCAATCATATCTAGATGAGGCCGGCGTTTCCAATCTGATTTATCTGAGAAGAAAGGCCGAAACAAACTCAGAGGTCACAGTCTCTTTTAAAGTCCAGACATAATCTAGCTCAGATCATGTAAAGACCATGTAGATTAGTGTCTGAAATGGTATTTTGAGGAAAAAACCACACAAATTGAATGGTCCTGTCTATTAGTCAATACACGCATTTGGGAGTAATCGTACACCTCAACTCAGAACTTAAGAACCTGAACGATTCGACGAACAATACCAAAGAAAGGACATTTTAATCACTTTATCTTTTTGCAGCACGACGTAGCACAGCTTAACACGGAGTATCACGTCGTAACATAGCGTAGCACCGCGTAGCACCGCGTAGCGTGGTGTAACAAGACGTAGAGCGGCGTAGCACTTCGTAGTTTGGCGTAGTACGGCGTAAAACTTCTTAGTCTGACGTAGCACTACGAAGTCCAGCGTAGCACGTCATAGCACGGAGTACCAAAGTGTAGCACAGCATAGCATGGTGTACAATGGCGTAGCATGATGTAACACGGCACAGCATGGCGTAGCATGGTGTAACACGGCGTATCACAACATTTCTGATAATAGTCTCATTCTTAAAGTATAAGCAGCTGAAGGAGACGTTAAGGCCATGGAAATCATGTTTAGCATTGCATAATTCAAAGAAAGATAACGGGCTTACGTTCAAGTTTACGTAATGTCATAGTGCTCCACTTACATTGGCAAAAGTTGTAATACATAAAAAGGGGGTTTTGCATATTATACAACTATTCGTTTACCCACAGGTACCCGGAAAAGAAAATTATAGTTACATGTTCACTGATAAAAACATTATAACGATAATCTTTAAAATTGATAAATATTAGGGAAATGTTCGGTTACAACAGCTATAAAATGAGGCATTTTAAAAACGATAGTTTATTTTGTACAATAATGTTTTGATTATTTACCCAAATACAGACTATAAGTTGAACGAACCTTTCAGTTTTCTTCGAACTGACCATTCTGTAGAACCAATACCTATATATGGCTTAGACATCGTCAAACTTCACAGGATCTCACACCCGCAAGTATTAACAAACAAACAAACTAACTCACACGTCTCACCTTTAAAACATTATCACCTCAAGTTATCGGAGGAATGAATGGTCATTAATTAATTAAGTGAACCCTTTGCGATGTGTCCCTGAAGAGTCATTACTTAATTAGTATTACTCATGGGCTGGTCCCAGCTCCACTAGACGCGATAAGATAAATTGCTACTTACCTTTTTACATAAGTTGGTAAAATTGTGGTGGTAGAAGTGAATTGAGGTAAACTTCTTTTGTGGAGTTTCTTGCCCGTTTTTCTCCATAGGAACCTTCTACGCTTTGGAATGGGCAACTAACTTCATCTTTCTGGCTAACCGAAAAGATTCCAAAGAAAGAAGGTTAGGAGAAGATTTCTGATTCAAAAGTGCCTGTAATGGGTTTATTTGAAACTAGCTTTCGCCCGCGGCTACGCCCGCGTGGAGGTCGGGAATTATTTATCCCACAGGAACGTACTACCGGGATAAAAGGTATTCTATATGTTAATCCAGGTTATAAACTACTGGCGCGTAGTGTTCCACGCGCGCCTCAAAGAATTGTCAGCGAAGCTGAAGGGGTCCGTTAGGGCCGATGCCTACCACTGGGGTTGCGGATAAGTCCTTAGGGGAAACCCTGGCTCCGGTCTAGGCAAGGGAAGGAACACGGGTGGGTTTTAGTCAGTAAAAGTCTGACACGCCCTTCCGCTCCGCCCAGAGCGGGAGAAGTCATTTGATGATTTCCCACCCAAAAAAAAAAAAAAAAAAAAAAGGTTATTTTTATTTATTCGGACAACAAGGATCCATGATGTTAGTAATACCTTAAAGCTAGTGTTGGTAGTAAATTATTTGAGTTTGTAATTGAAAGACATTTTGCACAGAAGATGACCAAGTAAGGTACAAATTCCTCACTTGGCCATCATCTCCACAAAATGCCTCAGAATGGGAGAATAAAAGCTCTCTGACACTGTTTTCAGAATGCTGTTGCTACTGGCCCGTGTTCTAGTGACTAATGATGCGACTTTTTTTCGAATGATTGCATGAAAGTCGTCAGTTCGATTCTGTGCAAACATTTCCGATGCACTACAGAAACGGGGCAGTCTCAAGAGCATTCTGAAAATATTATTGTATTGGACGCGCAAGACATCTAGCGATCTTTTGGTGTAGCTGGTCCATAGACCCCCGTGTACAGACCCTGACAATATGCCTTGAATAGTATTATCTTGACCTGGTCGGAACAGCGGGAGAATCTACGTGCCACCATATTACCTCGGACCGCCAGTGCCCTACGCTCCCTCTCAATATCTACATTGTCTTTAAGGTCGTCGGTAAGTATGTGCCCCAGATATTTAAATGTATTCACTCTTTTTATGCTCAGGCCATTTAGGGTAAGATTAGGGGCATAGTCTAAGCATTTACCGGCGGCTCAAAGACCATGTACTCACATTTCTTAACATTGTACACGAGCCCATGTGTAGCAGTATAGTCCTCGCACACTCTTAACATGTCTGCAATGGAACCTGCAGTCGGGCCCAGCAGCACCATGTCGTCCGCATAGCTGATACTGTTAATATTAACACCACCAACCCGACAACCGACACGCATGCTGTTGAGCTCGACTATGAGGTCATTAACAAAAAGGTTGAAGAGCCCAGGAGATGTCAACCCCCCCCTGTCTCACACCACACTCCAGCCCATACGTTCCAGAGAGTGTGTTGGACCACTTTACATTATTAGTTTGGTTCGCGTACCAATACTGCAAGATTTTACGAACTTCAGCCGGTACATTCCGGTCCCCCAACTTCTTCCAGAGCACATCGTATGACACAAGGTCGAAGGCCCTGGAAAGATCCAGGAAACAGGCATATACCGGCGTTTTACGATCAGTATAATATTGGACAGTATTCTTGAGGCTTAGAATTGCACTTTCCGTGGATAGTTTAGGTTGAAACCCAAATTGTGCATCGTGCAAACATAGATATTTTTTTAAGTACGAATCAAGCATACTGTCCAATATTTTAGCAATGGTCGTGGCAAGAGAAAGGCGCGTTATAAACTACTGTGTGCCTGTAATTTCATCCAAATCTGTTCATCCGTTTTTGCGTGATTGAGTAACAAACATCTAAACATACAAACTTTCACATTTATAATATTATATATATATACATATATACGATGTCGCCCATGCGCATGTGACCGCCCGTAATTTTCTGATTATCATGAAAAAATATCGAAAATAAACTTCGAAAGGGGGGGTCTATCTATAACATTTTTCACTAGTTTAAAACAAATACACAATTTTTTACCGAAAAAATGACTTCGATTCCGTTTTTTTTTTTCGTAGTCGATAATTTTTTGTAAAAATTTTAATTAACCTGTTAAAATAACTCATAAGCTTTTGGAAATAATAAACAGAATCCAAATCGACCCATAAACTTCGGAGATGTGTCAAAAAACAGAAAGCAAATCTTTAAAAAATTAAAAATTGAATAACATGAAAAATGTTATAGATAGACACCCCCCTTTTGAAGTTTATTTTCGATATTTTTTCATGAATATTCAGAAAATTACGGGCGGTCACATGCGCATGGGCGACATTGTTTATATGTATATATATATAATCCGGAGACCCGCTCAAATATTCACACAGTCCAGACGTTAGGAGCCAGGAGAAGTTAGTTGACAAACACACGTACCGAAGAATTATATATATAAAGATATAATATATAGTAGGGTGAATGCTTTGAGTTTCAGTTTTATGAAAAAATTACATAACATAAGGATTTTAAATAATCAAAATATATTATTTTGATTAACTTCTTTAACGGTATTTCTATATTTCAGGATATAATTTTCCTTTGGGTTACACCAAAACCACCACATAGCAATGTCACATCCTGATTATGAATTATGAATTTAAATTTGATATGAGGCCTAATTGGAGTCGGCGCGTTATATTCCACGCGCGCCTCAAAGAGATGTCAGCACAACTGGTGAGGTCCGCTAGGACCGATGCCTGCCAGGGCCGCGGGAAAGTCCGAAAGGGATACCGTAGCCCCTGGCAACACAGAGGCAACTGAAGGAACACCGTTGGGTTTTAGTCAGTAATAGTCTGACACGCCCTCCCGCTTCACTCAGAGCGGGAGAAGTTATTTTATAATGGCCCACCCAAAAAAACAGGCCTGATTTGTGGCCATATAATTTTGTTCACAGACACAGATTGCCAGCAATATCAAATATTGTCGCCAATTCCTGAAAAATGTACCAGAAATTGAAAAGTTAGTTCAATACTTTCAATAGACCCCAATACCGTAAGAAGTAACATTAAAGAACTGCTCATAATATCTATTTATACTCGTACTTGACAGTAGACACTATTATAGTAGTTTGAGTAGACCTCACCCCCACGCGCAGTATTTATTTTTAAACTTCAGTGGACCGTAACAGGTAACGTATGACCTTGCTTTATACTGCTATTTTCCTCCACAGGAAAGAACGCGGCGCTAGCATTATTCAAAGCCAGACTTTACTAATGCATTTTATGGTCGAGGGTAATATTTACGAGGCCCAGGTGAACGCAAAAAACGTACGTAAGCACCTCATCGGGGCCGATTTTAATATTAGTTTAACGCAATATTACTACGAAGCTCATCCCTAGCTTAAAAATAAAGTTTAACTTATGAATATAAAAGAAAAAGAGAAAGAAATAATGTAAGGTCCGCAAAAAGGCCATTCTACAGCAAGTAAGTAGTTATTTATTTTTATCACCGTATCCTAATTGCTTGTTATCTTTCTTTTAGCACCCAGGACTTAAGAAGCCATTCTATAATCCCTGTATTAAGAGTTATACGTGGCGAGGGATTTGAAACGTGTTTTCCCCTATTTTCGGAGGCCAAACCGTCGCGTACCGCTATCCTTAGGGATTTCATTCCGAAAAACCTCCATAAATATTTCTTACAGTATTTGTATCTTCCTTGGAGTATCGTTAGCACAATGTTTCCCTTTTTCCTCTGAACCGAGTTAGCATCTGCTCCCGCAAACTAGATTGTCTACACACCTACACACCCAGTGCGAAACGTGTCTACAGTTACTGTTGCGTAATAAACAACTAGAACTATTATTGACGGTACCATCCCTCAAAAAGACCAACATTTTATATCAATTAGCACGCTGTCGGGAAAAATATGAAAACAATTTATTTCAGTGAGAATATAGTAGTCATTTGTTTTGATTACCTCCTACCGTAATCAACATTTTGTCGAATGAATGAGGTAATGATGTGGCATTCCTTTTGTAAAATCTAGTTTGAGCTTTAGTAGAGATTGCTAGAGAACGTGTACCATTGCACTTATGGCACCTGGCAAGGGCCGAACGTGACAAACAAAAACACTTTAATACATTTGCTCCAACGTCATTACAGTTTATCGGCACTTTGGCGCGAACCCGAAATAAATAGCCGCTATCAAACAGCGATTACACAAACTGTTCACAAGCTCATAAAAAGACAAACATTACGAAATCTCTGATGTCAAAGAAAAATAAATCGGTAATAAAGTTTAACTGCTCCACAATAATGTTATAATGGTTGTAACAAAACCGATATTTTATAATATTGACCGAACAAATTAGAACTGGTATATTTTTTTAGACTTCAATATTGTTCAAGTACTTTGTATTTATTTTTTCTAGTTACTTAAGTTTCAGTAGTGTAGTAAATTTAACTTATGTAAGCTGTGCCTTAAACTCTTGACTTTATGAGACTACTTTGTCACTTCTCGTGGGTACCTATCGTAAGAGGCGACTTAGAAAATAAATCAGAAAGATGGACAGTACTATGCATTTCAGTAAACTATCTTACAACTTCTTATTGGCCATGATGGCCTAGCATACTAGTATGTATTTATAAAAACTGGCATGCCAGTATCTCAACAGAAGCATGCTAGTATCTCAACAGAAGCATGCTAGTATCTCAACAGAAGCATGCTAGTATCTCTAAAACAGCATGGAGTATCTCAAACTAGCATGCCAGTATCTCAAGCAATATTTAGCCTGAGTATTATTAAATAACTAGCTGCGCTTCGCGGTTTCACCCGCATAAGTTTCGATCCCGTGAGAATATTGGGATAAAAGGTATTGTATGTCCATCTTCAGGTTATGGTCTACTCATGTGCCAAATTCTATCCAAATCCGTTCAGTAGTTTTAGCGTGAAAGCGTAACAAAGAAACTCACTTTCGCATTATTAGTTAGGATAGTTATGATTCTGTGAAGATCGAATTATTCATCGCTAAATACTAACCGCTTTTAAAATAATAAATATCAAGGAACTTAGTCAAACTCAGAATAATATTGACTCTAGATTAGTTCAATTACATTATTATTGTATCGCTTACAATACTATTTGTGTACTGTAGAGTTAATCACAGTTCAGTGTCCAGTAATGAATTGTTAACAATGTTGGTGCTGTTCGCAAGAGTGATCATCGCAGACAATTGCGCAAGTTGTCCTAGGTTTACAATTTAGAAACGAGAGGATCTTACCATAACAGTGATCTTCTTAAAGACCTTCACTTGGACCTGACACGGTACAAAAGATGATAATGAGATCGAAAACAAATAAAAAATCATTCGATCTCTTAGCAGTATCGACGAGTTTAACGATTTTGAGGCACCTTATTTTCGTATTATGCCATTTACCTACTTTCGCCATAGATTTTGTTCGGAAAGGTAGTATAAATTTTATTGCATATATTTTGAAGGTATCGAAACTCGAGCTTAATTGCAATTCACGCCATTCACGTTTACGTGCTTGGCAAAAACATCTGGCCCCTTGATTGCTTACGTTTTTATGTGCACTTAGGAACTCAAACACCACTCCCGGGAAAAATATATCCAGGTACCTAAATAATGCAATCACAAAGCTTCACATTTATTGCCATAACGTAATTTATATTTAAATTGCGAGCGAAATCTTTTTAACCCAAATAATTATGTGAAGTTGTCTAAGTTTTGAAACAACTATCTTATGATCTCTTGATTGTAAAGAGCTACAGGTCTGGTTGGCCAGATTACAATCTTCGCAGAGTTTACGCCACCTTCGCTGGCTCCATTAGCAAATTAGCCGTCGTATTTCTGATTACATTAATGTCCCAAGCATTTCATTACGTCTGTTGGTTTGAGAGGTAATTTTTTGGCTTTATAGGCAATTCGAAATTCATCAATTTGGTTAAAAACCTATAAGTAGGAATACGTACATAAGTACATACGTCGCGTTCCATTGGTATTTTGTCTATAGCGCATATGTTACGTTAAAAGTTAGTATCTCTAATAATGGTCTCGTGAAAGCAAAACCGTGTATCTCCATCCTTTGGGGATTTTAAGTAACCACATCGTAAGGGTCAACTGAAAGGTTTGACCATACAACAAGCATTCGCAATTGGAACAATGGATATGGACACAGATCAACTCTAAATAGCAGATGCTTGTGTTTTTTTCAGGAGATTATTTTCTTTATGACCAAGAAAGAAAATTACAGTCAAATTATTTATAAAAATATGTAGGTATTTTTTAAATATTGGCATAGATTTCTCGATCATACACAATTAACCTTCAACTGAACTAACTATTCATGCCTACCATTCAAATATCATTTGGCATTACAGTTTCAACGAACTAGCAAATGAAATATGAATTTTAGAGACTCGTACCAAAAAGTTAGTGTGCCTATAAATTCATTTTTATGACACCCACTAAATAAGTTATCCATACATATACGCCGTTAGTAATAAATACAATGCAGACAGATGGTCACGCGCTATGCGTGTACGGAGAGACCATTTTATTGAAAAAACCTTTTTACTTTAACTTTTTTTTTACATTTATGAGTTCATTTACCAGAAACATAATTTCCTAGCACTTTGCTTTTAAAACCTGCTAAAACCAACAGTAAATTCTACGAATTAAACTAAATGAAACTAAAAGAAGAGCCACGAGCCAACATTACACAAATAGTTTCCCAAAACTAAAATAATAAGATGTTGAAGTGTAACAACAGCCGGACACGGGATAAGGGCATTTGAATAGCCCCTAGGTGGCGTTAGTTATTCCGCTCGCGACTCGCCGGCCGCCGCGCGCGCTCGTAAATCAAACTCGCCATTCGCTTATGCATTATACAGTTTTATTTGTGCGAGTCCGCTGAATAGGTAATAAACTATGGCAGGTGAAATGCCCTGCGTGTTCGAATGCGCCGAGAATTTGAAACGTAGGCAAATATACGTCTGTTTACTACGCCGTGGAACAACATATAAGTATAGTGTGGTGATTGGATTGCGTATGTTGGTTTGGTGACGATCCGGTTGGTTTTTTAATGAATTGCGTGTTATGCTGTGATTGCATTTGATTGACAAGTAAGTGGGTATTTTGATACAGTTTTCTCTTCGATGTATTCATTAGTTTTCTATAGAATCAGAAAAGCAACATCCAGATATTGGAAAGACTTTGCTCTGAAGGCGTGATTGAAAAGTGCAAGAAGAAAAAATAGTAAAATTAAATTATTGTACTAAATGTCATCATGATAATCTTTAAAACTTAATCAGTATTTTCAACAACCTTTCTACCTAAAAACTTCAAGTCTAAAACCTATTAGCCTACTAATTAAAACCACCATCTCATTTGCTAAACAGCGCAGGTTATTAGGCATTTTCGAAGGTCCCCCCATCTCTCGGCGCGACGGAGCAGAAAATTCACTGCGGTCCTCATTCCACACGGGCCTGCATACTAGTACGTACGTCTGAGGCCGGCCTGCGCTAATCCTCTTACTAATTTCATTATTTTAGCATCAACTTTTTAGCCTTTTTTATTAATTCAATTAAAAGGATTGTAGCTTGAAAATATGCACGGTTTTCTGTTCAGCTTTTGTGTGCTAGTTTGTGAGTGAGACATTTCACTGTTATATTAGTAGGAAGATGTTTTTCAGGGTAACGTTATTATGTGTCTACAAATGTGGGTGGAATTAAGACGATGACAATTTTTTTGATCTCTGTGGATATTCAGCGAAAGGAAGGCTGGGCACTGTAGGGATTCAGGTTAAGTGACCTAAATACAGACTTGTAGGTTTTTGGAAAGAATTCTTGTGTGAAAGTTCAATAAATTTTTTAATGTAACTGTACATCAACAGAAAATAATACAAAAATACAGCCATCATTTTGATCAGTAAAACTGGACACAGCAAAATAAGCATACTTTATAGGTTGTATTGATTTTATTATTATTACAGAACAGATACAATCCGGACGCCGATCACCATTCATGTTAATGAAATAGCAAATAAAATGATCGTAATTACGGAACGTTTTTACTGCATTGTTGGGAGCTCGTCGCCGAATCACCTGGCATTACCGTTGCGACAATATTTCCAACGAATTGGCCATTTATTCAAGCACCAGACATAATAACTTTTGTAATTACAATACCAACATTTACGTTGCATACCCTCGTTCGTCATACCACCCTTCAAGGAGGGTGTTTGACGTATCATTTTGTGGGATTTTGTTGTCATTTTATAATATCAAATTTCGAGTTTTTATTGCGTTGATTTACTATAAAAAAAATACAATGCTTTCAAGACATTTCGTGACGTCATTTGTGTCAAACTTAATAAATCAGACGGAAGAGCAGAAGACTAAGGCTGCCTGTCCACTGGAGTGGAGAGGAGAGGAGAGGAGCGGAGATGTGCCATTATTAACCAATCAAATCTAAACTCAAGGGTGGAGTCAAGATTCTATTGGTTAATATTGGCACATCTCCGCTCCTGTTTTCTCCTCTCCGCTCCAGTGGACAGGCAGCCTTAAGAACCCAAATAAGAAATTACGAACATGGCAACACTATGACTATATCTATTAGGTAATAATATAGCCTTATCGCTCTAAGCGATGATGACAATATTGATCTTTACTGTTATAATCTATGGCGGCACCTAATGAAAGCATTTGTTGTGAGTTAGATTATGTAGAATAGTATACAAGCTAATACATATGTAAAGCAATGGTTATACGTTAAGCGTAGCGGGGTGGTTATAAACCGAAGCGGTATTGAATCAAGTATTATATCGGTCCCTACGTTATTATCCTTATTTAGGCCACCAACAGCCATACATATCTACCTAGATGTTACAGAGTACCTACACACATCAAAAAAAAGTTTATTTTATTCTTCTTTTTATATTCTTTCAGGCAGTGTATTTCTATTTAAAAAAAGATATAACGTAAACACTTTTTCTTGATAAAGTTAAATTTAAAAAATATATCAGATTTTGTTAGAGATCACAAACTTTTTTTGATGTGTGTATGTGGTAGTAAGTTTTTTCTCAGCCTTAATACAGCTAATGGTTAGGTTGGGTGGTTAATATGAAAGGTCACAGACTGAAGATTCTCCGCAACGCTTCCAAACCATTTTTCAGTCGCTCCTTGGACAGTACAATAAAGTAGCAGTATTATTTTTTGGCAGAGACCTTGAAATAATGGTGTATTCCTGTTGTCCCCGTAGAAATGTCCCTGTTAAAGGTGACAAAGGAAATTTAATAAAATTATAAAAATTACTTGCCGTTGTTCCCGTTGTTCATATATTACAATAAATTAACGTGCACAACGAACATGGACAACGGGAACAACGGCAAGTACTACGGCCGCTCGGTACATAAACTTTCCGCGTCCGTGCGTAACTGCCGCGCACTCGAGACTGTTGCGTACAGATATACCAGTATACACTGAGATTTCGAAGAGCGTCGTTTCGGCCGTTTTCTATGAAGACATAATACTGTTACTTATTTATACAGTGCTTCTGGCTCAATTTGTCTGGAGTTCACTTGTAATATGATATTCAATGCGAGTGACAGGTATAAACAGGCTATCAAAAGGAATTTAATTGAATTTCACTTTGCCTGCCTATGTGTGCTTCACATACACTCATTAGATAAAGGGGGACTTTGAGGGTAAAGAGAAAGCTTTGTTGTTACTATTTTAGTACTTACCACGAAGTAAATATACCTAAGTGCCTATTATCCTAACTTATATATTTTAAATGCAAATGCGAGTTTGTTTCTTTGTTACGCTTGCACGCTAAAACGGCTCAACGAATTTGGATGAAATTTGGCACATGAGTAGACCATGACCTGGAGGACATAGGCTAATTTTCATCCTAGATCGCAGACGAAGTCGCGGGCAACAGCTAGTATTGTAATAAGTTTAAGGTGTAACATTTTTGCTAAGCGTTTTTTTTTAATTAGAATAATTGTTATGTACCTACACGCCTGTTTTCTGGGAAGGGTTAGGCAGCGGGTACATAAAGTACACCATATTCAGGCTACAAAAAAACAAATTGTTAGATATAAAATAAATGAACTTGATAGACTAACCGATTTTTAAAAAAGGAGGTTCGACACGAATGTATGTAATATTATTGGAACTGCAATAATATATGTTCACATAATGATATTCTACTAAGGCTTATTTAGGGCATTTTGTATGTTTTTGGTAGCCTAGGGTTTAGGGCTTCCAAAAACATACAAAATGTTATAGGTGTATGTATGTTTGTCCACGCATTTCTCCGAAACGATTAATCGGATTGTGATAAAAATTTTCATCTGTAACATCTTTCCTGTAATCTGTGGAAGTGATTTCATGGAAAGGGACGGAAGTGTGTAACAGGAAGCCCGGAAAGCGCGCGCTATTTGATTTGACCAATGAGCGCGCGCGGTGCTAGAGTTGGCCGTCAGATGATACCAACCCATTTTCCGAGAGGTTGGTACTATCAGCCAAGATATCAGATATTACACATCATAATATGAGATGCGACTAACTGTAAGGCTCGCTCGTTTATTGGTTTACCTTTTATGATTTACGAACTTACCAACAAAGAAAAAAACATGCGGGGCAGTCTTTGGGGACTGCCGATAGAAGTGAAAACTAAGTAAATAATGTATATACATATACTTTGTTACCACAGTTACTATATTTATTATGCCTCTACCAACGTAACGCCATCTAACGAAAATGTCAGGAATTTATGTGGCTCACTGTCAGTACAAGAACGAAAAAAAACAGAGTGCGCTGTCAACACGAAATTTATCATGGAAAGCGTGCGGTGACGATGACGTTCGGTGACGATGACGCGACTTCCATGATTTTTGTTCACCCAAAAACTGTTCAACGCGAGTTAACTCATCGTAACAACCGTTTACGCTGAGTACGCAGCCGCCAACATACATATTAAAGTGCAACCTAGCAATAAGATCAATTACATGTTATTCCATATCATTGTTTGTGAAGTTAGTTTTTAGATCAGCCTTCAGCTTAATACACTGTTTTTCTGTAATTAAAATAATTATAATAAATAAAGTTTTTTTTAACTAAATTCCCGATCGCCGAAACATAACTGGCGCAGTCGGTAGGATCGCGACGCTCTAAGTTCGAATACAACTCTTCGGCATAAGAGTGACGGTTCTCAAATCGTTCCTTCGCGATCCGCAAAGAACCTTACTTGCGGTCGGGCACCTGTATAGAAGCAGAAAGGCGTTTCTCCGGAGAATTGGAGGAAGCTGTTGGCAGAGACAAGACTCGACAGGAGATGCAGTGGCTGCTTTGGTAAGTGCTCTCGTAGTACCAAGTGTCCTTGCTCTATTTCCTGCCTTACTATAATTTTTGTATTTTATTTCAATTATATGTGTGTCTGTCTATAAGCTAAAATCGCGTTAGGCACCCATTTATTATAGCGTGAAGATATTCCGTGAAATTCCACGTGAAATTCTACACTTCTATTGTTCTGTTTGTGTGCCACTAGACAGGTAACTTACAGTAGAACAATGTCGCTCAGAGATTATGATGCAAACTACAAACCGTACAAACTTATTGCAGATTTGATGCCAAGATATGATGGCAATCCTAAATTGCTTAGATATTATATTAGAGAGGTAGAAAGTTTATTAACTTTAACTAGTGAAGCAGATCGTTCGCATCCGGCATTTATCTGCCTGATTAAGAGTAGGCTAAGCGGTCCAGCCATCGATGCCATAGCATACGAAGAGTATCTCAGTTCCTGGGAGTCAGTTAAATTAGCTTTGATTAGGCGTCTCGGAGAACCACGCAATGAGATACAAGTTATGCAGGAGCTCACACGGGTACGTAAGTCAAAGAACGAGGATGCGGAAACCTTTGGCAAACGGCTCCGTGAATTATTAGATACATTATACTCTGTAGGGGAACATGGTAACAAATCTTATTATGAAAAGATGGTCATAGAACAGTACGTTAATCAGTTAGATTTTCATGTGTCATTAGGTGTTAGAATTGCGAAACCAGAAACATTTGAAGAAGCTATTATTGCGGCTAGGCAAGAAGAGGCTAGGCTTGCATATAATAGGTCTAATAATTTTAATAGCCCATCAACATCCCAAGCGAAACCAAAGGAGTTGCCTAGGCAGCAGCCTAACAATAGCCTGTTTCATCCTAACTCAGTAAATCCAACAATGTCGCCATATAAGCCCCAACAGAATAACATGAACCCAGAACAGCGTCAACAATGGATACAGTCCATGTTACCCTGGAAAAACCGACCAGCATCAGGTAACTTCAGACCAGGTGGCTCAGGTAATTTTAGAAGTGGTAATTTTAAGAACCAACCTAACGTTCCAAAACAGCAGGTTAATCCTCCTGAGCTATCATCGGACGTCACTATGCGTACGGCAGGTAAGCCAGAAAAACCACAGTTCGCATCGGGGCAGTTATTCTATATCCCGAGCCAAATGGAAGGTCAGGTGCAACCAATACCCATTGGTAGTGAGTATTTCGGCCAATTCATAGACATTAGTAACGACGACGCTTCCGAGTCTAACGTAGGTGCAGAGGAACAAGAGGTAAGTCAAGAACAGGATTTTATATTAAACCCAGATCAAGACAACCGGACATAGTATCCATTAACCTACAAACCAAACATTTTTTACCATATATTGAGTTGCCAGAATTCAACGGTAAGTTTTTAATAGATACAGGAGCCAGTCATTCTGTTATTGCATCAGATGAAATTTTTGGTACTATTTTTGAATATTGTATAGAAACAGAGCCATATCAAATAGTTACAGCACATAGTTCATCAGTTCACGATAAAGTAGTATACCTGCCCTTGCCCCCTGCGTTTAATAGCGATATAACCCATAAATTTTTAATATTCGATTTCGATACGAAGTATAAGGGTCTAATAGGATTCGATCTTTTAAAGAAACTGAAAAGCAACATTGACTTAAACAATAACGTGTTACGAACATCAACAGCACAAATACCTATTCACTTTAGCTCTCCACCTCGAAAGATAAAAATTGATCCCAGGTGTGAAAAGATAGTTACTGTTAAAACTAACTACGTGGATGGACAGTACTTACACGATGATTTTTATTGGTCAGATAACTTGAAATCACCGGCAGCTATAATTAACGTTACTAATGGTTGTTTTAAAACTTCAGTTATTAATTTTAGCGATGATAAGAAATATATTCCAGATAAGAGTTCAATAGAATTAGAATTTTATGATGAGGATAATAATATTCCCAGTCATAGCATTAATACCGTACAAGTGCAATCAGACATTGATCGCATACTAAATGAAAACTTAAAAAAAATTCGTACAGGTCATATGAATGAGGAAGAAAAGCGTGAAGTTACTAGGCTATGTTATCAGTATAGGGAACTATTCTATTCAGAAGATATTCCACTGACCTTTACACACGCAGTCAAACACGAACTTAGACTAAGCGATAATACACCGGTTTTTGTACGTAGCTATAGACAAGCCCCCCAACAACGCGATGAGATTCGTAAGCAAGTAGATAAACTTTTACAGCAGGGCATCGTTAGAGAGAGTATTTCCCCTTGGTCATGTCCCGTGCATATTGTCCCTAAAAAACCCGATGCATCAGGAAAAGTTAAATGGAGACTTGTAATCGACTATAGACGACTAAATGATCGTATAATCGAAGACAAGTATCCTTTACCCAACATTCATGACATCTTAGATAGATTGGGGCGTGCCCAGTATTTTACGACCCTAGATCTCGCCAGCGGCTACCACCAAGTCGAGATGCACCCCAACGATATTGAAAAAACAGCGTTTACAACCGAACGAGGACATTACGAGTTTTTGAGAATGCCCTTTGGTTTAAAAAATGCGCCAAGTACTTTTCAACGTCTAATGGATCATATTTTAAGAGGAATAGATAACGTGTACACGTATTTAGATGACGTAATAATTATATCAACATCTTTACAACAACACATGGAAAAATTAAAGCAGGTATTTGATCGGTTTAAAACTCACAATTTGAAAATTCAATTAGATAAATCGGAATTCTTACAAAAACAAGTTAATTTCTTAGGACACGAACTTACAAATGAGGGCTTGAAACCTAATAAAGATAAAATTAAGGCAGTATTAAGTTTCCCTTTGCCTAAGACTCAGAAGGACATAAAAGCTTTCTTAGGCCTAGTAGGGTACTACAGGAAATTTATCAAAGACTTCGCAAAGTTAACTAAACCAATGACTTTATGTCTAAAGAAAAATAGTAAAGTTGTCCATTCCCCAGACTTTTTAGAAGCTTTTAATAAGTGCAAGCAAATTATAACAAATGCCCCAATACTACAATATCCTAATTTTGATGAACCTTTCGTGCTCACCACCGATGCATCAGATGTAGCATTAGGTGCGGTATTGTCACAAGGTATTGTAGGTTCCGATAAACCGATAGCTTACGCATCCCGGACACTATCAGACACCGAATCTCGGTATTCTACAATAGAGAAGGAGCTACTAGCAATAGTATGGGCAATCAAGTATTTTCGTCCTTATCTTTATGGTAGAAAGTTTGTTATTTACACAGACCATAGGCCCCTTACTTGGTTAATGTCACTAAAAGATCCTAACTCTAAATTAACTAGATGGCGTTTAAAGCTTGCAGAATACGACTATAAAGTAGTTTACAAAAAGGGTCGTCAGAATACTAATGCAGATGCCTTATCTCGTGTTAAAATATTTCACGGTAGTATGGATTCATTAGCAGTAAATTTTGATGATAATGAGGATGACGAAATAATTAATAGAATATTTGAAAACGCACGTAGAGTAGCTGAAAATTAAACGGAGGCAGCCATGCCCCAAGATAATGATAATATTCAATCACTAAACCCTAGCGTTCCTCAATCTCATATTATAGGAACAGAATCAGATAGTATGAGCATAGTGTCAGCTGAGCCTGAACTAGTCTCAACACGCCATACACAACCAGACAATGAAAATAAGGGAATACCCATAATATCAGACGCTATAGATAGGCAGCTGAAACAATTTCATATTAGATCAACACCCGGTTCAACTTATAGAGTAGATAATAGATCCACTAACTCAAAAGTTGTCATTAAAGATGTTTTTATTCCAATTAATAATACAGAATCAGAGATAGTTAGATTCCTAAAGGAACACACAATAGCCGACCGAGTGTTTCATTGTTATTTCCACAGTGAAGAACTGTATCACGCCTTCTCTAGAGTATATACTACTATATTTAATGAGCGTGGCCCAAAGTTACTTAAATGCACAACGCGTGTGACCCTAGTAGAGAACAAAACTGAGCAACAAGAGTTAATTAAGAAATATCACGAAGGAAAGACAGTACATCGCGGTATTCAAGAGACGTATAAACAGTTGCATAGAAATTATCACTGGCCTAATATGTTACTTACCATTCAGAGATTTGTTAATCAGTGCGAGATTTGTTTGCAATCTAAATACGAGCGTAATCCTCTAAGACCACCTCTAGCTATTACTAATACACCACGAAAGCCAATGGAACACATATTTATGGACCTTTATTCAACAGGAGGAGTAACATTCCTCACAATCATTGATAATTTCTCTAAATACGCACAGGCAGTTCCTTTAAACGCATGTAGTAGTGTACATGTAGCGGAAGCATTGCTAGACGTCTTCTCGGTTTTAGGTTTACCAAATAAAATAACCACGGACTCAGATACAAAGTTTGATAATGACGTCATAAAAGATATCTGTGCCTTACATAATATTCATATTCATTTCACGACACCGTATAACCCTAACTCTAATTCACCCATTGAACGTTTACATTCTACATTAGCTGAAATAATTAGAATACAACGAATGACCAACAAAGACGATCCCATGCAGCTTATCATGAAATATTCTATTATTGCATATAATAATTCTATTCATTCGGCTACAGAGTATACACCTCATGAGCTATTATTCGGACACACAGCATCTAGGAATCCACTAGAACTATACTATCCTAAGGAATTCTATCAGGATTACGTTATTAAGCACCGTGCTAACGCTGAGGCAGTTCAAGAATGTATCGCAGCACTTATGTCTAGGAATAAGGAGCAGGTGATTTCTAAAAGAAATCAAGAAGCAGAAGAAATCAAGTTCAAGGTAGGTGAGACCGTCTATAAACAGGTAGCAAAGTCAGCACGCAGCGATAAAACTAAGCCAGTGTTCAAAGGACCCTACAAGATCATTCACCTTCATCCAAATAATGTAGCTGAAATTATAGGTAACCACCCAAACTCTAAGTCTATTAGAGTACACTTTAAACTACTACGGAGGCCTCATCTTGTTGCAGGACCCTCATCTCAGGAGCCATCGTGCTCTACGCATCTGGAACCGTAACTATTGACCCCGTTAACAATGAAAACGGCATCCTTCTACTAAAACAGGGACAGCTCCTAAAACAGGATAATTACTTTAGTCTCGCTTGCGTGTACAATATAACAAACCTTCATTTTACGTCTATCCAACTTATGTCATTATATGCAAGCACTAAAGCAGCTGAGAGTGTAAAATCAGGAGAATTACATAACACTTATAGAAATCAAATAGAGTATAGCTTAGATCAAATAGGTAAAAAATTAAAATTCTTAAGCCCGCAAGTTAGAAAGAGACGCGGTTTGTTTAATGGGTTAGGTACTGTCGTTAAATCCATAACTGGAAATCTTGATCATGATGATGCAGCAAAATTCGAAGAAGAAATATTAAACATGAGGAATAAAATTAATAATGTTCAGAATATGCAAAGAAAGTCCTTAGTTCTAGCACAAAATACAATAAATGAGTTTGGCAATCAATTAAGTAAATTGAATAGTAATCAGAAAAATTTGGCTAGCTTATTAAAAAACATTACGCATAACAGTAACGACGTAAATAATCATATACATTTTCTAGATATATACGTACAGATAGATTTTAGTCTACAGATAATCTTAGATAAGTTAATGTTATTAGAAGATGCCATGACGTTCGCGCAACTGGGCACCATGCATCCTAGTATTATAAGTCCTCAAAATCTTATAGAGGAATTAATCAACTTAGGTAAAACCTATTCGTTTAGACCAGTAGCTATTATTAATCTTAGTAATATTCATAGGATAGAAAAATCAATTAGAGTTAAGGCCTATAGTACAGTACACTCTATAAACTTTATCCTAGAAATCCCATCAGTAGCCCCACAAACCTATGACCTAATCCATCTCTACTCCATTCCCAATAAAAATAACCTTACTATTATCCCTAAATCCAAATACCTTGCACTTGGGAACGATGAGTACGCCTACCTAGAAGAAGACTGTCAACCCCTGACCGATGACATCCAGCTTTGCAAAACCCTGGACACTAGAAGAATTGAAGACACCGAAGACTGCATCCCATCCCTCATTCAGCATCGTCAAGCAAACTGTACACATGCTAAGATGAGCCTAAGAAGAGGAAAAATTCAAAAGATCGGAGATAACAACTGGCTACTTGTCTTGAACGAAGATGAAATTGTCAAAACACAGTGCAGAACTAAGACAGACTACAAAAAGCTAACTGGAATTTATCTCGTCACACTAACAGAAGATTGTCAAATTAACGTCATGAACAGAACACTACGAGCACATACAGACACAATCGTCATCAATGAAGTCATACCGTTACCAGAGCAACATCAAGTCATAGAAGAAACTGTTCAATATGAATTAAAACTAGAAGACATCTCACTAGACAGCATCCATGAACTTATCAACAAAGCAAGTGACCTCTCCTTACCAGATGACACCAATTGGCCAATGATGATGGCCACTCCAAGTTGGACTACGGTAGTCCTCTACATCTTACTAATAGCAGCAGCATCCTGGAAGTTGTACCAGTGGAAGACGACTAGGATATCAGAGGACATCAAAGGCAGCGAGGCAACCAAAGGCAGCGAGGACGCCGCCAGAAGCAAGAGTTGCTTCTATCTTATGGAGGGAGGAGTTAACTCATCGTAACAACCGTTTACGCTGAGTACGCAGCCGCCAACATACATATTAAAGTGCAACCTAGCAATAAGATCAATTACATGTTATTCCATATCATTGTTTGTGAAGTTAGTTTTTAGATCAGCCTTCAGCTTAATACACTGTTTTTCTGTAATTAAAATAATTATAATAAATAAAGTTTTTTTTAACTAAATTCCCGATCGCCGAAACATAACTCGCGCCTAAAGAAATTTTCACTTCAACAAATTAACATGGATAAAGCGTGTACACATTTCATAAAACAAGCTTGGGCCGAACTGTATATTGAGTGAGGTTTATATTGAAAGTTTGTACGGGGGCCACGAGTCACGCGGGCCCTAAGGACACACATTCTACTTTGTTCTTACACACAACTTTAAGAAGTTGCTTAACAGATGTTCCGCCTGACTTTTGTCCCCAAGTAAGTCATGTATCCTTGTAACATACGTTTTATGTGCGACGAAAATAATGCCTGCTGTCGATGTTTGTAATATACGGTGACAATGTTGGTAGGAATACCTTCGAGAATTGTAAGGCTTTTAAAAACTTGCGTGATTATTTAATCTTTACCAGTATGGAACAGAACAGTGAATCGTTAGGTACATGCTTGCACCAGAAAAAGATTTCTAGTTCTATAGTTTCTTTGTCAGCAGAAAAATACTTAACTACGAGATACAAAACAACCACCTATGATGGGTCTCTCATACAAAACTTCGATTTCACTAACTTATGTTTGGCATACTAGTCCAAATTACGATAAAGTAAAAGAATGAACGAAACAAGAATACATGCTTTCAATTGATTACAGCTGCACCAAGCACGCTTGTCTGAGAGGCGAAGAATATTTTCGAAACTAAAGCAACTCATTGTGTTTTAGGCGAGACCAAACTGGGAGCTCAAAATAGTAGCTAAACGTGACTTGCCGATATTGCATCATTTGTACCACATCCGACCGCATGTGCACGTACTCCTGATCTTGAACGTCGCACTACCGTTCGTAATAAATCCTATAACACTACAATACTTTGTCATTCTTATATTCTTGCTCAACTACAGAACTAAGTTCAAATACATCGAATTAATCATTCCGGTACTTAGTATCTGATTAGATGTCAATATGTGCTAATCTCTACATATTATAAAACAAAGTCGCTTTCGCGTTTGTCTGTATGTCCGCGTTGTTCTTCTAAACCAAGCAACAGATTTTGGTGAGGTTTTCACCATCGTTTAGAGAATTTAGAGAATTTCGACAGGGTCCATAATTGTGACTAATATAATTATTTCCATACCAACTATAATACATTATGGTACGCAATAAAGAATTGAGAATTTATACCGGAAGGTTTTTAGAGGTATGAGGAACAGGGTTAAAGTTCACTCATACTCTATTGAAAAGGGAGGATAATCCGACCAGACGGGTGTTGTGTCTGGCGGGAAACTGCCCGTAAGTTGATTTCGGATAGTATTATACATATAATTATGTCGTTCGCGCGGTAAACTCTAACTGCGCGATGCAGGATTTGTGTGACATTATGTCATTGATGCGTAGTTCGTATGTGGCGGTGCCGGTGGAACCGCTACAGGTTTATGTGTTTATTACGTACTAAAACGTAACTTTAATATTTATATTAAAGTTACGTTTACCTAAGAAATCACGATGTTTTGTCAAGTCGTGAAAACCATGCGAAGCAGGATCGAGTCCCTAGTTAATAATAATATTCACATCTAATAGTGGGCGTTTTCGACAGCGAACAGACTAATGATCCTGGACTGGATAGATAGTGCTGTTGAATTTAGCACGCAGATATGGCGGATATCAGTACCTTTGCGCCTGTGTACCTTTTGCGCAATTTACAGACAGACGTGTCTCCATTTTGGAAAAATCCATGGAAATTCTGTTCCGTTATAAAGTACCTAGTACCTATAAACTTAACCTTCAAGGTGATTTATCAACCCGCAGCCTTAGAAAAACATAATTGAATCTAGTGTAAAATTTTCGGAAAGCAAAGACCTCTTCGAAAAACTCTCTCGTGTAATGGAAATCGTGCCCCTCGGCCCCCAGGGCATCGCGGATTCTCTGCACAAAAGGCCCAACAAAAAGGTCCTCCCGTCACATGAACATTGTAAAACTCGGCCTCGTATTCACGTCTCCACTTACAAACCAATAGCGTCTTAAAAACTTCACATGTAAGATTCAATTTTGTTCTGCCAAGATTGTTTTGTAACAGTTTTTTCCAATCCGATAATGCGACCTTAGCGTCGGGATCATGGTTTACTACAAATTGTATTAGAGTAGTAGATTTAACTATTTACGCGGTGTACGGTCCGGCCGAGCGGTCGCGTGACTCCTCCGTACCTTGTGGAATGCTGATTCTTTTGTTATCATACATGGCATAAATTCTTTAGAGCATCGCGTCCCTGAGAAGCTAAAATAACCTTAGTGTCGTGCGGGGTTATTTTAGTATAGTGTTTTACAGAAAGGATTCACATTTTTCCAGATTCATGTTTCGGAAAGTTCAATCTCTTTTGACCATCAAGCAGACATCCTCCTTGAAATGTATATCAGTATCAAGGCTATCGTAGTACATAAACACGGAACTACTACGTCAGAGTAGGATACTCAGCGTAGCTTCATCTTGAGTGCATCTCTCAAGATCACGGGAGCTTTTGCCTCTAAGGAATCGATTATCCGTAGACGTCTCGCATTCCTCAGATATCGTCTTCATCTCAGCGCCGATATGACGACGTGCATTAAAATACCTATAGATGTATAATGTTGTAATACACGATTGTATTACAACATTATACATCTATAGGTATTTTGTTCTACTTAGTTTTCGCTGATAAGTTTTTTAAGTAACAAGTTGGTTTTAACTTGAGGGTAATTAAATGTGAGTTAACTTTGCTATGTGTACCATAGTATGTGAACTACGTATGGAGTGTTGACTTTAGCACTGAATATATTAAAATTCACTAAATGGAATACCTATTACCTCATTTTTATATTTGCTATAAGTCCTCAGATTCAAAACCAATATATGTTTTGGGTTGTTCTTATTTTATATTTGTGTAGACAGACATACTATTTATCATGTAACTACTTAGATATGTTTTAGTTTTTTTTATGATTGCTTAGTAAACATAAAATAAATATCTCTCTAATCTATACAAATAGCTATAATAAAATAGTAACGAA
This sequence comes from Conistra vaccinii, assembly GCA_948150665.1. Lineage (NCBI taxonomy): Eukaryota > Metazoa > Arthropoda > Insecta > Lepidoptera > Noctuidae > Conistra > Conistra vaccinii. The sequence continues at coordinate 12,795,384 of OX411324.1, read as the reverse complement.
GTCAAAACTGTACATAGAATATTTTTGAAAAAAAGTCATTGCTGTGTGGACGGATAAGTCTGATGCCGTTTTTTAAAATAAAATAAAATCAAATACGATTAATTTTTGACTATAACTTACTTATATTGAGATTTACAGGAGTAATTGCATTGACGTAACTCAATTACAGGAGCAAAATAGGCGTATATGGCATTTCTGCGTATATAGTGGAATTATTCTGTGCTTGGCAGGCTAAAAAAAAATACCATGGTCTTTAGAAATATGAAGAGCCTTTGCCGCTTTTAGCCATCAACCGATGAAACATGATTTGATACCATGTAAATACTAATAAGTACCGAATAAGTATCTTTATTACCGACTTCAAAACAAGGAAGGTTATCAATTTGACATCAATGAGGTTATACAATAATTACGGATTAGGGAATATTAATGGAACTGCAATTTTTTTTTTTAAATTGCTTTATCCATGGTCAACGTGAAACTGTTGTCTGGTCATTCCGCATCAACATTTTCTGGGCAAATGACGATGAAAAATCTATATTTTTTCAGTGTGTGCGTTAAAAGCATTTGTTTTGTTTATGTTTTGGAGTTAGAATTGAATCTATCAAATTGAATCTAAGGGCTGTAGTTCAGTGTAGGTGCCTTACTCGTATTATCTAAACGTGCAAGTGTAGTTATCCTGGAATAAGTCGTTCATAATATCGCTTTCATTTTAATAGCTAGCGTTTGAAACTTAGGATTGTTGTCTTTGTAACTTGATCGCATTAAATTGTGGGGTAGGTACACGAATTAATGTTCCTATGTAGTAGCAACCCGGTAGATAACCTACACTATTACCGACCCGTTCCATATTTTCCGTAGATAGACCTTACTTAGCAAGTTAACAACTAAGCACAATAACTTGGAAATGAAAAAAATAAGCTCTTTCGTTCCGCGCATGAGAATCTTAGCGTCCAAGTAAACATAAAGCCATGAAAACACAACAACAAGCATTATCTCGCCAAAATCCTTGTATCGAGTTCTGGAATCGTTCGCATTGTTGTCCTTTGTGTTCTCGTTCGCATTCGTTTTCCATCGTACACCATTATTCACATTAAGTGGACAGATCTCGGGTCAGATCCAGGCACAAGAAAAGCACAAAAAGTGCCCGCTTTATCCGAGCATGATAAATCTACTTCAAATCCGAGAATAGCGTCTTTTATGAACGAAATTGAAATAAACCGACCGTGCGGATAACGGCTAAGTAAGAAGATCGAGATCCTTTTAGAATATATTGGTGAATCATTTTCATTCATCAAGCCTACTTAGAATACCGTCTATCTACGTAAGTACTTGTATAGGTGGGCCTTTTGAAGTAGTTTTGCTATTCCATTTTTCGAAGAAATGTTTTCTTGATCAGCGTACAAAATAATCTGGACCAATTCTTGAATTATTTTCTACTCTTTACTGCAAGGCACATTTATTATCAGAATATCACGTTCCTGTACTAGGTTTAATCCTAAGTCAACAAACAATGCTTGTTTAGACTAATATATTATAAGTAAAGAGAAAAGATTTGTAGGTTTTTTGTTTGTACTGAATAAACTCAAAAACTACTGACCGATTTAAAAAATTCTTTCACTAGTGGAATGCTGTATCATCAATTCATCACTGAGTAACATAGGCTATAATTTATAAAAATATCACGCGGGCGAAGCCGCTGGTGGAAGTTAGTACTTAATAACGAAGTAAGAGACCTAATTGAGGGTTCACAAACTACATCTTTGTGATAGAACACCACAATATTCTGTAATCTCTATTCGGTACCGGTACAATATCAACTGTCTAGGTCTAGCTGTTCGAGGCACTATGACGGTGAGGCCAGCATTCATCAATTTACTGAACGTGTTAATTCGCATCAGTCAGCTTATCGTATATCCAACAGTGAACGCTGAATTGATTCATCCCCGGTGCCCCCAAACCTTTAGGTCCTGTAACTCTCATTTATGTGTACCTACTTACTTATAATTTGTTTCTGTCGCTCCTTCTATGCGCACTACATTTAAAAACCTTACAAAATAATGCCTAGACCTATAGGTACATACAAAAACCGTAATACAAGTTCAGCAACCATAGCAAGTAGTTTACGATGCCCACCCTTAGGATACAAAGCTTTAGATTCTAATATTGATTAATTTTTAACCTGGATAATCTTTTTTTAAGAAAAATTTGTTCTTTCAAGTTTGATACAGGATACAACAGACTTGTATTGGTACCAACATCCATTTCAAACATGCATCTTAAGCGCCAAGGCGATCCCTTATTTTTATTTCTCAGTAAAACATTTATTTTCGTTTTCTCTTATTCCACATAATAGATCGTTCGCAAGATATGTCCCTATTTTTAGTGTTGGAGATGAAATCGAGCGTGAAATGGTTACCACACGGAGCGGTTGTCTCGTGAACAAACGAATACCGGATCGCCGTTTGCCGCCGGGGCGTTTGCCGGAAAATTGGCTGGCACACCACTACGCTCCGGCTTAATAATAACAATGTATTGAATGTCTGCCCTGTCCGTGATGGGTAACTTTCTGATACAATAGCGGCAAGAGCGTACTGATAAATTAAAATTGTAAATTTTGATCCCTAAGAGTATGCGAAACTACTACATAGATGCAGTTACTTAAGTAACTATCTCAGCACGTGACGTTCTCTAGTTTCTGCCTACCTCCATGGCTTAAGGAGGCTTCCCCTAACCAGAAACTATCATATTTTGTTTTGATAATCCTTTGGCTAGTTCAAGGATTTTGAAAAAATTTAACACTAACATGTCCTGTTGTCTGCACTATGCACGTGAAAGATGCATTAAACCTCAATGAACAGATGCTACTGAAGGGGCGAAACTCGTTGCCAAATTCTGGGCCGGCTCAATTTAAATTGCCAGAAGAATGTCTTTTCAGGATTTTCTTTAAGACTTGAAGATGACGATGACAACCCTATTGTGCAGTGTCCTTATAGATTGAGGAGCCTTAGTGAGAAGAAAAAATAACGTAATTTAAAGTAACGAAAGCAATAGCAGAAATCAAAGATATTTTTATATCTTACAGAAATATCTTACTATAAAATGCGTTTCAACAAATAGTTCCTATGCCATAATGTTGGATCCACTGTGAAATAAAAAAAACGGACCTATTAGGTAGCCGTAGCGGCGTAGCCACGGCGGCGTAGCGTATTCGTATTGGTCCTACAACAGTGGAGCCAACTTTACATTACGGCATAGGAACTATTTATTGAATCCACATTGAAACGCACTGTAACAATAAAGTAATAGTCTTTGTCCTCTTTGTCTGAAAGCAGTCAGTATCACTCTCGTATCACTCATATCTCGCCCATAGATAATAAACTTAAATACGGGAATCTCGCCGTAGGTGAGTTTATAGTATGTTCCTTCCTCATATTATTCATGGTTTCATTGCAATTTCATTGACTTGCATTGACTTTTCACGACTTTTCAGATGTCTTGTCAATTTAAATTCGCTCTTTTTAAATTTTTTCTATATTTTTATGTGTTTTATTCTCTACTTTGTTATCGAGTAAATTTCATATGATGTGAAAAATACTTAATTCAAATCAACTTAACTTATAAAGTTAAAAGTAGGTTTTTAGTCACGTATTTTTGAATAGGTAGCCTGCCTACATAAATCAGCCTATTGAGAAATGAGTGATGAGGAAGTCGAAGCTGATGAAATGCGGAATGCTCTAAGTGCTATCGCAAATGAAATACAAAAGTAAGTACAAACCTATAGCGGTAACTACTATCATACCTCCACTTCAAAGTGCAAGCTATAAACTCAGGCCAATAACAGCTGTTCCAAGACATTACATAGGTATTCGAATCAGACCCTATGAATCACGGACCTAGTTTTAATGAGTAGGTACCTATAGGTACTCTCAAAAGAAAAACGTCGCACATATGCACTCTAAAATTTTCTATGATTTATCTTCCATCCTTCCTTTAAAGTGAACCTATTTACAGGCTTCAGGGGAAAAATTCCGACACTACAAGTGAATGCAACGACGCAGAAATATTGAATAAACTAATGAAATACAAGTGCGCTATAAATGTGAGAAATATCCAAATACAACATCTAAGATCGCAACTTAAAACGGCATGTGGTAAGTAAATAATAGGGACTTAAATTAAAAGTCTATACATCCGAAGGTACCTACCGAATTCAACAAAATATGTGTACTGTCTGTGCTGGTTTAGAAAAAAGTTTCTTATAGTATAATAGGCAGTAAAACTTGCTACATTAGATATCTTTATATATATAATTTTTCGGTACGTGTGTTTGTCACCTAACTCCTCCTGAACGGCTGGACCGATTTGGATGTTTGTGTGTATATTTGAGTGGGTCCCTGGATGGTTAGAAAATACAATTGGACCCGATAGGTGGCGCAGTTCGGGCAGGAAAACGTCTGCCAGGTCTGCTAGTTAGCTATATATAAATAAGGTACCTACTACACGTAAGTCGTGGAAAGGTTTTTAGGTAATATCTAATGTAGAAAGTTTTACTGCCTAAACTGGAAGATTTCTTTTTATATTATGTTCAAAGACCTAATGCAAACAAATGTGCAGGAAGTAGCGATGTCAACTAATAACTTGCTTTATTTTCAGCCGTGGCAAAAACAATATCATCAGCTAAGGTAACTGAAATAGCATCACTTAGCAAACTTTTAGATTGTGCAAGAAATCAATATTTCGATTTAGAAAAACAACAAAATGGAAAAAATGAAATAATCAACATCTTAAGGAAAGAAAACCACGCTCTTCATGATCAATTTGAATTTTTCAGTAACGCTATTCAACTGTGTTATCAACAGTTACAGGGAATGCGAAACGAAAGGGTAGAAAATGTTGCCACTCTCGAACAACTGAAATACATAATTGTTTGCTGCGGACAGTATCACGCAGATCATTTTAATGAACATGAGAGATACATTCGACTGCAGCAGAAGAACAGATTTCTAAGCACCAAAATGATAATTATGGAGCATAATTTAGAAGCAGCTAGAGATGAACTCCGAAATCTTCGCACCTACATAAAGCCTTACAAAGAGAAAAGTGTCGCTATATCGAGATCACGACAACGTGTTGGTGTCATAAGCTCAGAGTACATATTAGGCGCACATCAAAAAAACTTTACAAAACTAACGATGACTAAAATTGAGCTGTCCAGATGTTCATCACTAGCAAACATTAGAGAATTAGACCTGACGACTCATTTAAAAACAGTCAAAAAACTTCTTAACGAACACGATAACCTGATAAATGATTTGAAATGCCTATCTAGAGTAATAAATGTTGATAAAACTTAGTGGATTATATTTTTATAAACGCGTTAATGTTCTACTATGGGGGGATACTTACGTATGTTTACCAATTTTATTCAAAAAATATTCCTTTACTTACCAATTTTTTTTAAGTAACACTACATTCAAATCGCTTGCTTCTATCGGGTGTCGAACCGATAAAAATAAAACCCTCCTTCTGGGGCAGTCGGGTAAAAATGCGAAAAATTGCATCTTTTACCTATAAATTATTGGTACATACAACATGCAATTTTACGCATTTAAAAAAATACATATTATAGGCTATAATATTTATTTCTTTACAATAAAACCACGACAGTTCATGTAATTTAATTGCCTTTTTTAACCGACTTCCAAAAAGGAGGAGGTTCTATGTTCGACTTTATGTATGTTTTTTTTTTTTTTTTATGTATGTTCACCGATATCTCCGCCAATTGTGGACCGATTTTGAAAATTATTTTTTTGTTTGAAAGGGTAAGCTCCCGAGGTGGTCCCATATAAATTTTATTGACTTTGCTTAGATAGTTTTTGAGTTAGCTTGAATAATACATATTTTTCCCACTTAGTTTATATGGACGATATTATGATAACTTCGTGTCACTGTTATTTATTGCAGTTAGTGGTATTGGATATTGTGTGGGGTAGGTACCACAACTAAAAAGTGAAAAATAAAAACTTTTTACAAAAAAAATTAAAACCGACTTCCAAAAAAAACCACTACAAAGTGAAAAATAACTTTAATTTCGGAAGTCGGTGGCAAAAAACGAAAATTAAAAAACAAAGACACCGACTTCCGAAATTAAAGTTATTTTTCACTTTGTAGTGGTTTTTTTTGGAAGTCGGTTTTAATTTTTTTTGTAAAAAGTTTTATTTACACGACTGCCCAAAAAGGAGTGTAATGTGTTCAGGGTTCATGTATGTATGTGAGTTTCTTTGTTCCACCATAACTTTTAAATGCCTGAACAGATTTGGATGTATGAGGTATCGTTACATCATCCCGAGTGACATAGGCTATATTTATTTGAAAAAAAAATCCCTGTGGTGGCAGTATGGGCTAAGTTAAAAAAAAAAAAAAAATTGTTACTGCATTCGGGGGACTGTTCCGTGAAACACTTTTTAATCTAAGAGGTCCCCCGACTGCAGTAACAATTTTATTTATCTGTTTAGTCAGAGAGTAAATGAGTGATTTCTCGCTTTATATACAGATTAACTAATAGGTACAGCTTGTTTTTTATTACTTTTTAGTTCGTTTTTGGCAGGGCAGTTGTGTTTTTTAATTTTTTTAATTATTAATTTTTTACATATCTACCTTATATGTTGAAGCAACAATAAAAATTGTACCGTCTAAACGACATCTACAGACGATGCAGGATTCCATCGTGTAATGCTGTGCACACTTTTGCGCAGACTGGAAACCTGTCTACACGTAGCACGGTACAATCAATTTAGCTATTGCAGTAGCCTACTGCATCGTTTGGTGGGCCATATAAAGCCCGCCACAGACGTAGCTATAGGAAGACATAATGTATTTTCCATAGTAGGTAATCTTCGAGTGACGTCAGACGGAGCTATAATATTCAGGGTAGAATATTTGAACCTCACCTGGAGGGTGACTCGGTGTACTCTAAATACTGAAGATAGCAAATTTTACTCAAAGGAAACATTCCTTTATTTTTTTTAAGAAACAAACCTGCATTCAAATATTTTTGAAAATTCGGCTGCCACACTCGGGAATCGAACCGGCTAAAATCCGAAAAAATAACAGTCTGTATTTTTATGGCATCAATCGATAGGGTCAATCATAATAAGTATCAAATCGATCGTATACGATGCAGATGATTCCTAGACTAGAATATTAAATACGAGCCATTAAACTACAAACAAATAAAAAATAAATACCGAAAGCCCGACTTTGAACTGTGTTAAAAAAAAGCCAAGAGTGATAGAGCAGCTCTAATTTGAGAAAAACGTATTTGGTTTGTGCTCGTTCTAACGGTATGCAATGTGCAAAGGACGTCATTCATTTTGGGCTAAATGTGAAAGTGCCGGCCAAACAAAAAAAGTCTGTAGGGCTATTCCCTGCGCTGTTATACGTCTTTGTAAAATACTGTTTTCAGTATGTTTTAGTAAGAGAAAAACAGTAATCTTTATATAATAATAGCTTTTTATGGCAGTAATCATTACAGTCATCATCTTTTATTGTAAAAGTAAGGTTCTAGGCTTATTCTCCACATAACTACAGTATGCAAAATATCGATTTTTTTATAGTAGGTACTAGTCTAAGCTGATTGAAATAGGTATCACTAGTATTAACTTGTTTTATGTTCATAAAACGCCACAGGCATGGAACAGGGGTGTGATGGTACTCTTCTTTAAAAAGGGCGACAATGCCCTGCTTAAGAACTATAGGCCCATCACACTTCTGACCCATATCTACAAGCTGTTTTCAAGAGTCATCACGAACCGTCTCGCGCGCGTGTTTGACGACTTCCAGTCTCCCGAACAAGCCGCGGATTCCGTAAAGGCTTTAGCACCGTGGACCACATACCTACATACGCTGCGGCAGGTTATACAGAAGACCGAAGAGTATAACCTGCCTCTCTGCTTAGCGTTTGTGGATTACGAGAAAGCCTTCGATTCGATCGAGACATGGGCTGTACTGCAGTCTCTTCAACGGTGCCAGATCGACTATCGGTACATCGAGATGTTAAAGTGCCTATACGAAAACGCCACTATGTCAGTCCGACTCCACGACCAGACCTCGAAACCTATCCTTCCGCAGCGAGGTGTGAGACAAGGAGACGTTATCTCTCCGAAACTGTTCACCGCTGCACTGGAGGATGTCTTCAAGGTTCTGGACTGGAAAGAACTAGGCATCAAAATCAATGGCGAGTATATCACTAACCTTCGGTTGGCCGACGATATAGTTATCATGGCTGAGACCATGGAGGACCTCAGTATACTGCTCAATGACCTCAGTAGAGCCTCCAAAAGAGTGGGTCTTAAAATGAACATGGACAAGACAAAGATCATGTCAAATGCCCATGTAACACCCGCTCTCATAAAGATCGGAGACGCTACGCTCGAAGTCGTAGACGAGTATGTTTACCTAGGACAAACTGTCTAGCTAGGTAGGTCCAACTTCGAGAAAGAGGTCAAGCCTCGAATCCGACTCGGCTGGACAGCGTTCGGGAATCTACGCAATATCTTCTCGTCCCAGATACCACAGTGTCTCAAGACGAAAGTCTTTGACCAGTGCGTGTTGCCAGTGATGAGTTATGGCACTGAAACGTGGTCGCTCACAATATACCTTATCAGAATGCTAAAAGTCACCCAAAGAGTAATGGAGAGGGCTATAAGTTTCCCGACATGATCGAATCAGAAATTAAGAGATCCGCAGGAGAACCAAGGTAACCGACATAGCCCGAAGAATTGCTAAACTTAAGTGGTGATGACCTAGTAAAGGCTGCTGAAATCCGCTGGATGCGGGAAGCACAGAATCGATCGAAGTGGCGGGGCTTGGGGAAGGCCAATATCCAGCAGTGGACATCTTTCGGCTGATATGATGAAATAGACCTAAAACCAGTTAATACTAGTGATAACTATTTCAATCAGCTAATAATAGTACTATCGATAAAAAAAAACTTTATTTCTCATACTGTAGGTATGTGGAGAATAACCCTAGAACCTTAGTTTCACAATAAAAGATGATGACTGTAATGATTACTGCCATAAAAAGCTATTATTATAATTAGATTACTGTTATTCTCTTAACTAAAACATACTGAAAACAGTATTTTACAAAGACGTATAACAGCGCAGGGAATGGCCCTACAGATTTGGTCCTATAGTGAAAAGTGAAGAGAATAACATGTTCTAACGGAATATAACGTTTTTTTTGTTTGGCCGGCACTTTCACAATTAGCCCAAAAATGTATGGACCGTGAATGTTCTCCTTTCTTTTAAAACAACTTTATTCATCCACCTATTTTAACTGACTGATCCATTTTTCACGGATCTCTACATTTGCGAAAAGTGAAATTAATTACATAAGTAGGTAGGTACAGCAAAAAATGTTTTTTTATATGACATTATTCTAGATGAAAAAATTATAAAAAATTGCCAGGGTTGTTATTTTTATCCGACTGCCCCAGAACCAGAAGGAGGGTATGTATGTATGTCTTTTTCTTTGGCAAGCTCTGTAGCCTAAACGGCTTGATGGATTTTAACAATATGAGGTGTCGTTAGATTAGTCTTAGTTGTGAGAGTAACAGGCTATACAGGGTGGCAGGGACATCATGTAACAGGCTTCGCGTCGATGTCCCGAACACCCCGTATAATATTTATTTATTGCATCTGCAAATACAAAAAAAAATTGAGGGGAAGGTTTTTCCAAATAAGAGCTTGTAATGAGTCAATTCCAAATATAGGTATATTTTAAAAAGAACACTAAAAAGCTTGAAATAAAGACAATTAAGTACCTATTTAAAAAACAAAAAGCCGACTGCGAAAACACATACCTAACTGAAAAGAGAAAAACAAGCAAAAAAATAAAAAAAAAAAATTTTTCGATCGTAGAGCACACTCTAATGCTTCGCATTAAGAGTCGTGCAAAAATATAGAATTTTGGTATCGCAAGCGGCACACTAGTACCTAACTGGAAATATGGTGTAAGTAAGTTTTGTTTGTCCCCGGGCCTGCGATACCAAAATTCTATAGATTATAAAGCTGTTTTCAGACCAACGCGATTAGTCGCGCGACGCGACACCGGTTATTGTTATACAGTGAAGTTTTGTATTGTTCGTGTCGCGTCGCGCGACAAATCGCGCTGGTCTGAAAACAGCTTAATGCTTGTTTTTCTCTTTTCAGTTAGAAATGTGTTTTAGCAATCAGGAAAAAAAATTCAATGAAATTCTTGACGTTTGAAGTTTGAGCAACGAAATAAATAAAAAAACTTTTTTACAAAAAAAACAACCGACTTCCACTATAAAGTGAAAAATAACTAAAATTTCGGAAGTCGGTGGCTAAAACGAAAATTCAAAACCAAAGACACAGATATTCGTTACATGCCACCGACTTCCGAAATTTTAGTTATTTTTCACTTTATAGTGGAAGTCGGTTGTTTTTTTTGTAAAAAAGTTTTTTTTTCTCGCTTTTTAGTGGGTCGGTTTGTAATTTATCTAAGTCACAATAGCCTAATGTCAACTGCTCATCACCCTTTACAAAATATTGCTTTTCCCGATGCAGGGACGTTCATTGTTGAGGAGTTCTTTTGGTACTTCGCCATCAGCTCCTCTTCACCCTACGCATTGTGACGGGCGTAAATTGCTTGGCAACCATATTAAAGTAATCGAATCGCAAGTTCGCAACCCGTGAAATACGTATTATTGAGTTGTTCCGGTGGCCATCTGTGGTCTTCATCATCAGTTCCACTTCACTAAATGGTGCTTTTCGAGAGCAAATTCAAGAGTTACTATAAAAAATACCTAAATCGCTATAGGTGTGCCTATAATATTTCAAGAGTTCCCTCGACTTCTCCAGGATTCCATCATCCAATCCTGACTTGATGACAATGGGACCAACTAGAAAGTATATCCTTTCAAATAAAAAAAGAATTTTCGAAATCGGTCCAGCCGTCTCCGAGTAATCGGGGAACATACATAAAAAAAAAAAAAAAAAAAAAAAAAAAACATTCCGACGAATTGAGAACCTCCTCCTTTTTTTGAAGTCGGTTAAAAATAAAATTTAAAATGTCTTAAAAGATCCGTGTGGCTTATATTGTCATGTTATTGGCACGTAGCAGACGGCCCCACGGATCCGTCATTTTCGTACGTTTAGACCCAATTTCACCAAACACAAAAATTAGCTAACAGGTCATTAAACTCAGGTTACTGCTTTGATTGGCTCACTGACATGACAACAGCCAATCACAGCAGTTGACATGTGTGTTAACAGTCTGTTATATCTAACAGAGTATGGTGAAATTGAGTCTAAACCTTCTGCCTAACATAGCCCGCGAAATTCAAATTTTCTAACGTTTTTTGCAATTTGCAGGTCAGTGTCAGGTTGTATCTTGATTAAAATATGATTTGCGAGCGTAACAAATATGGTTTTACAGAATTATAATCATTAGAATCAGCAATACAACTCCGTATGATAGAGTAACCCCCAAATGTCATGATTTCATGAAATCATGACATTTGGGGATTACTCTGAGGACTATTCCTTCATGATTCCATCACAAAAAAAAGAGCATTCTATTATTTTATTTTCTCAGTAGCAACTCTGATTAGCGCTGTTAGTTTGACGTTTTCTGTCAGACACAGTCGCCGTCAAAATTGACAATTGTACTGTTTTTGTTTTGAGTCGCATCATATCTTTAGAGTAACGTGGCATTTTCGAAATTGTGCTTCTGCCTTCTGGCTATCGTTCGTCACCTAACCCAGAAGAATTTGTGGTTTATACACAAACACAAAGAAAAATGACATGAAAATTTTGACATTTGAGAGATCACTGTGAGCATGTTCACGAGCGTTCCGAATTATTGACATCCCTCAGCTGTCATAATCGTGATATTTTATCTAAATCGGAACGCTAAATATTGATGTCAGCGATGTGAGCGATTATTTCGATTATTTCTTTATTCGGAAAGCGGCCTGTGTCGGGCCGTGGTGAATGTCAGTCATGATGAGTGAAGTCACTCATTTGTCAATTTGATTTGAACTTTGACAAGTTTGACATTTTATAAAGCGTCGGTCGTCGTCGTCCCGCGTGTTTGTAGCAGTGCGATAAATATATTACTTTGCTTTATTATACGTGTATACATTCGTCTAATAATAACACCGATGCTGCATGTTGCTTAAAGTCTATGCAACGACGATATTGAAACACCGTGCTGCTAGTGTAAAGTTACACCGGTATTGTAGAAGTGGTAAAATGTCTTTAGAAGAAGCTAAACAATTCGCCGCACACCGGGCAGTAGATGAGTATGTAACAAAGGATTGCATCTTCGGCGTCGGAAGTGGATCCACGGTTGTTTATGCAGTCCAACGACTCGCAGAACGGGTTGAAACTGAGAATTTGAAGGTGACCTGTGTGCCTACATCGTTTCAAGCAAAACAGCTGATCATCAAGCATAACCTTACATTGGGCGAGCTCGATACGAGCCCCATGATTGACGTCACAATAGATGGAGCTGATGAAGTGGACGCCCATATGACGCTGATAAAGGGTGGCGGCGGTTGCTTATTACAAGAGAAAATAGTTGCCTCTTGTTCCAAGAAACTCATAGTTATAGCAGACTACACTAAAGATTCTGTAAAGCTAGGAGACAGGTATAAAAAAGGAATACCCATTGAAGTAGTTCCAATGGCCTATGTTCCTATTCAGAACAAGATAGCGGCCATGTATGGAGGAGAAGTAAAGTTACGTAAAGCGATAGCTAAGGCTGGACCTGTGGTGACTGATAATGGTAACTTCATCCTTGATTGGATATTCACTAACCAGGACATGGACTGGGACAAAGTTAATAATGTTTTAAAGATGATTCCTGGTGTTGTTGAAACTGGTTTATTTGTAAACATGTGTGAAAAAGCATATTTTGGACAGCCTGAAGGCAATGTATTAGAGAGGGTTGGTGTATAACCGAATGGATTTGTGCTTTGTATTATCTTAAGCTCCACTTTTGTTTTACTATGTATGTATACCTACTGTTATTGTTATAAGAAATAACACATCAAGGCTTTTATTGCCTTTTTTTTAAGCAGCAATCAAAACCTCATTGTTTAGGTATAACAAGTACAAAGGCTTTTAAAATATTCTTGTTAAATATTTTTTTGTTATTTTTCCTAATGAACAGACGCCAGCACATCAAATTAATACAATCTGTCAAATTTATTTAATACATTTTCAACTTTATCGCTAAAGAATAAGGTTCAATATTGATCGGGAAAATTTGACAGATTAAAGTAGGTTGATGTGCTGGCTGCTGGTACTTCACTTCTTATAAAAAAGGAAATCCATTTCCATATCAACATTCATAAATTGGAAGTTTGTCTGTGATAAAAAAGATTATTTCATAAGATGATGTAATAAGGGAGGTATTTTATCAGTAATAAACATTGAACTAATGTTAATTTCACAATAAAATGCCTTCATGGGTAGTTAAAACTTGATAAGAATTGGCTTCACTGATAAACTTAAGGCAACAGTTTTAAAACTAATAAATTATTAATAGTATAATTAGATTCAATGGCATAATATTTTTTGGCCTTCTTAAACCAGTGATTCATAAAGAGAATTTATATTTGTTGTTAAACTTTTCTATCTTAAACAATAATTCTTTTTTCAAAAATATATAATAGACTTTTCCCCCCTAAAAGTATAAGTATTAAGTCTTTTTTAAATCTCTTCATATTTGATTGGTATGTGTAGAATCAATGTTTATAATGTACAAGGTATGAACCACTGGAACTCCAGTCACTAAGCATATCTCACAATGGTCTCTATAATCAGCCTATAATATGGAGCTGGGACAGGCCTCCTCTCTGAGAGAGAGTGGACCGTAATCCAAGCGGGTCCAGTGTGGGTTGGTAGATGTCACACGTTTTCGAATTTTTTGGTTCTGGGACATGGCTACTCCTCACCGTGTTTTTCTTCACCGTTTTGAGAGCAGCGGTGATGAAATAATTTACACAAAGTAAAGCGCCTGTCAAGGTCCAAACCTACAACTCATAAGTTTCAGCCGTTACCACCAGGCGGGCCACCACTGCAGTAATGGTGTCTATATATCCCAAATGGTATTTTCTAGTGTATGTGTTTAAATCTAAAATAAGATATAAAAATAAAATGAAACATATTTCTTACTTCTTTGATTTAATCAAATAATAAACACTTCTATGTAATAATTAACTTTGGCAAGTTAAAAGTTGAAGTTTTTTGATAAATCAAACCAATTTATGAGGTAGAACATTGATGATAAAGAAAACATGTGATTAGGCCTTACTTAATCTTATTTTTAAACTTACCTTAAATAAACTAAGAAATACTTGTGAAATGAATTGCTTAGAAAATAAGAAATAATATAGTGTATGTGTGATCCAACCAGATATTGATTCAGATCTTTTATTCATATACTTAGGACTAGTTTGTGTAATTAATATTATATTGATATCCATAAAAGAGCATGTTTTGGAATGCAAAAAAGACGCTATTTTAATAAAAATCAAATGCATTTTTGTTGTTTGTTCATTACCTTTAAAATGTACGTATGTATTTAAAAACAAAAAATACACATAATATGACAAAATCGATTTCCCTCAAAACACTAAAATTGTGCAATCTTCATTGAGATGGGTTATCAACTTACTGGCATTATGAGTAACCAGCTTTGTTCATAAGACCTATGTGAACTGAACACATTCAACACCTACTACAACAATACATTATCTTATCCAGAGTTATTTAAAATTAAAATATATTATCCCAATTATCATTTTAAACACCTGCTACACGGTCGCAAACCACGTCCCCAACAGGGGTGACCTTGGTTGGCGACCGGCAAAGTTGTTTCAACGTTTGGTCGTAAACCATCGTTTACATGGTTGTAAACCACCAAGGTCACCTCTGTTGGGACGCGGTTGGCGACCGTGTAGCAGACGTTTACGGCTAAGCAGCTGCATTAGCTGAAAAGTACCATTTGAAACATTTAGTATAAAGCCTTTTCTACACTGGGGCACTTTTTTAGCAAGTCATTTTTCAGAACAAGATTGAATATTCAGGCAAGGCATGCAATAAGTCACAAAACAATACATGCATTTAGCTGTCCATTTGTGCCCTAGCACAGTCAATGCTTGGTGATGGATGCCACCTATATCAAACTTCACACCATTGTATTAGCACACAAACTTGCATAGTAGATACATCAAGCCTGAAAAAGTATTGAGTTTCAGTATATGGTATAAATTACATGAAACTTCTATTCTCTATGACAACAATAAATTGACACAGTTGTGAGAGAGAGAAAGAAAAGGTACATTCAAAGTGTTAAACCGGAACTACAAGTATATTTATGCCTCCTATCTACATTATTTAACATTTAGATATATTTTTATAATTTTGGGCTGTGATAATACTGACAAACATAAAATTAAAACCAGATACCCTGTGAAAATTTCAGGCAAGTAATTATTTGGGATTTAAAAACTCATCCTCTCTTTGTGTAAATCTTAAAATAATTGCATTGTTTGTATCACTAAAATATTCAGTTGCAGTCGAAGATATTTTGAATGTATTACCACACTTTTAATAACAATACACTTTGAAATATCTAATAGAGACTAGTTTTTTTCATGATGCGCAAGAACTCCTCTTGATTTATTTCTCCATCGCCATCTCTGTCAGCCTCATCTATCATTTCGTGGAGCTCTTCATCTGTTAGGTTTTCACCAAGTTCCTTTGCCACCCTCTTAAGATTTTTGAATGATATCTTGCCTAAAAATTAAATAAATTTTTTTAACATAGGTACTGCTTCAATCTTGGAGTTTAAATTTATTTTTTGTTTTTTTAATTTCAAATAGACTTGTCTGAACAAGTTAGGACTTGAACAAGTTATTCTAATGTTTAACTGCAAAGCTAGTGGATTTACTTCTGATTCTGAGAATGTCTGAGAAGCCATTCCCTAGCCTAACCCTACGAAAAATACAATTGAAATGACAATAAATATAATCATGAAAGCCGTTGAGCGCTGACATGCAAACGGCTTCTAGTAGGCAATCGTAGATAAACCAAACCCAGCAGATTTCATAAGTTGAGGTTTTTTTAAATGCAAGTTGAGATTTTGTTAACAATAATGAAAAACATAACAACTAAACAGCTTCTTATTGTTAGTACTCACCAGTCTCATCATCATCAAATAGCTTAAATGCCTTCATAATCTCCTCTTTGGTGTCTTTTTCTGCCATCTTCACAGTCATCAACTCTTGAAAGTCTTCATAAGACACTTTACCGTCTCCTTTGTCTATTTCTGCAACCATCTTTTTAATTTCTTCCTTTTTAGGTTCAAAGCCTAGAGCACGGATAGCTACCTTTAATTCTTTTGTATCAATTTTTCCTGTACTTTCTGTGTCAAAGAGATCAAATGCTTCTTTTATGTCTCTCCTCTGTTCATCTGTTAACTCAAACTTAGGTCCTGACTTCTTGCGAACTCCTCCTGTGTTGTTGGAGCCCACAGATTTCTTTTGAACGTTAGCTACAGCAGTTGCCTGAAAAATTAGATTAAAAATATTGTATAATTCATCAAATACTGAGAAATATAGTGTAGTCCTGGTATTCTCTTGAATTCTGTTAAAATTCTTATAGGAGTCCTTGTACCTAAATAGGCAAATAGTAGATTAAACGATATGTTGATTATTTTGATAAATTTTTTGTACACTTCCTGTGTACAAATGAATTAAATAATAAACAACTAGCGACAGGTATCTAATAAATCAATATGTGCAAACATACACTTACCATTATGATAATTGGGAAAATAATATATCCTGGGGAGTGTTACATGAAAATCTATAGTTACAAGATACGGATCATATCCGTAATTCACGGGGAAGATGATTTTATTCAAATTATCGATCCAAATTCTATTTTTATTTCCAAATCAATTAACCATAACATTGAATTTTGTTATAAAAAAATTCGTTCTTAGTTTTCCTTTCCTTGTCAGTTGACATTGATGGATGACAGATGGATGCGATCGTAAATCGTCACGACAATTCTAATGACAGATAGGGCTGGGCTGACGCCAGCCCGACAGGTGATCACAGACTACGTAGTGTACAT
Organism: Conistra vaccinii; assembly: GCA_948150665.1. Taxonomy (NCBI): domain Eukaryota; kingdom Metazoa; phylum Arthropoda; class Insecta; order Lepidoptera; family Noctuidae; genus Conistra; species Conistra vaccinii. The sequence goes on along the minus strand of OX411324.1, from coordinate 12,778,198 downwards.
ACTATCATGATGAAAGAATGCAAGAGACGAGTGGCGACGAGACGAGAAACGAAAATACCGATTTTGTAAATCTGTTCCTAATCACAATAACCAAAAAAAATGCAATGATTTTTATTTTTTTTCAACTGTCTAGAAATATGAATTGATGCCATTCCCTGCTCGTCGTTGTGAACTGGGTATGAATAGACCTCGATAGCATATAAATAAGCAGAATAAAGTAATGTTCAAGTCGCACTAATTGTCACTGTTGTCGCCAAGCGCAGCGTTGATGTGAAAGGTTTACTAGGTACCACTTACCAGTGGCAGTGCTTGTCAAGTTATGGTCAAGTTTACATGGGACTTAGAACATCTAAAGACATGGTGGCCATGCCAGTGTCAGCCAAACGACTATTGAAATATAGTAATTGGACATTATGTCCAATGACTAAAATTGAAAAAAACAAACAACAATCACTTGAAGGCCCTGCGCAGACGGCACACTTTTTGTGCGATCGAGTCTGCGGCGCACAAAAAGTCTGCATGGCGCGCAAAAAGTCGGTCGCGGATATTTCACAGACTCAACGCACACGACGCACATCTTTGATCATTTTGTCGGCAGAGCTGTAGGGACGTAGTCGCTATGGAAATCGTGCAGAGATCGCGAAGTATTATTTTGTACATGAAGTACAGAAAAAGAAGAAGAAATAGAGAATTTTGGGTACATCCTATACTTTCGGAAAGATTACAGTTCGCGTCAAATAACTTTGCCGCTCTGAAGTTAGGTTGCGCATGCGCGCTGGCATGCGCACTACTGTTTTTTAAGGCAGATTGACTACTGCGCAGTCATTTGTAGCCTACTTCAGAGCGGCAAAGTTATTTGACGCGAACTGTACTGAAGGGACAGTTCCATACTAAACATTCAATTCTGAAACAACATCCGGCAATTTTTTTCAAATTTTATAAAATGTCTGTTACTTCTGAACATTTGATGAGTTGCTATTTATTTTGAGACCTGCTTTGACTCATTCAGAAACAACAATGAGGAGGTGCATTGGTCCAGAAGAAAGGCTGTCTGTGACACTCAGGTAAGTAAATAAAATATATTTATTTATATAATCATAATTATATTATTTATTATTTCTCTCAGCAACAAACGATTGCGTGCGTTACGTCCACCTCTAGCAAATGCAGATTGCCGACTAAAGTGTGCGCAGTCTGCGTTAGCGCGCGTTGAAGCAAACGTTCAATTTTTTTCACACACTTTTTGTGCGGAGCGGCGCGGTGCGGTCTGCCCGAATTACACGGATTTTTTGTGCGCCGGACTTTTTGCGCGTCGTGTGCGTTACTGCATATAATTGCATAGGTTCTATTTTCACAGACTAAAAAGTGCGTCACGGATAGTCTGTCGTCTGCGCAGGGCCTAAATGTGAAATTAGTCTCTGGGATTAAAACGAACTACATTTATGTGGGTACAAAATAAAACAAACCAATTCTACAAAAAACGTCAAGTATTACAACTTTATTACGATGCGAATAAATTTTATTCATATAACATGGGACAATAATAAACAATCATTATACATTTTTGATATTTAGGCGGAAGAACACCACTTTTAGGGTGCAGAAGGCATGGTTCCTATGGACTTCATGAGGTGGTAGCAGTGGGGTAGGCGGCTCCTGTGTCCTATTTTCTGGAGGGTCGCGGCGGCTTGCGCGAGCATGCCGGCGCGCTCGCCCGGCGCCGCGAGCACGGCGGCCGGCAGGTGCCTGCACGCCATGTACAGAGCCACGGCGCGCTCCCCGTCGCCGCCGCCGCCCTCTAGCGCACGTTCTGTCAAGCATTTACAAGGTATGAATATTCTGGTTTTGTAAGGAAGATGTTTGGACAGTTTAATGAACAAAAAGTGTCTTTTAAAAAGCTGTATATCGATGTATCGGTGTTACATTTGGATGTCAAGGCTTATTACAAAACCAGTTTTAACTTTAGTACCAGTCCAAATTTTGAACAGTTCAAGTTTAAACTTTATTCCGACTGATGTAAAGATCTCTACAAAATTATCAACAATGGTCGGAAAATTCAAAATGCAATAACTGACTCAATGGTTTAAAGTTTTAAACTCTTTAAACCATGTCAAAAGGTAAAACATAGTTTTGTAATATGACCCTAAAAAACTGAATAAAAAATCACGATAAATACTCAGGCCGCCAAAGGACATAGAAGGCCCTAATCCCACGTCCTATTTAAAAGCGACCGTCGAGTGATTAAGCGATCGTCGTGTTCATGAACCTCAACACTGTCATAATATGAAAAGTTACCTTCGATATTCAGAATAAAGGGCTTATCTTTATATAAGGTATATCTATTCATACACGAAATTTCTTAAGGGGTCATTATACTCATCATTATGAACAACTTTCACTATGGGACAAACGAATTCGCGAAAGAAAAATCAGCTGTTCTCTACATTTATATTCGCATATCTCGTCAAAATGTAGGGAACAGCAGATTTTTTTTCGCGATTACTGTGTTGGTCCCATAGTGAGTTCATAATGATGACTACAATGACCCCTATTTCCGGTATGAATAGATACACCTTATTTATCTTTATATACTGGGTGTCGATGTCCCATCGACGCGTAGCCTGTTACCATGGATTCAGTACCCCCAGAAACCCCATGCGTTAAAAATTTTAGTCGGTTATTAAAAAAAAATCAACTGTTTCATAGAAAAGTGCAATACCTACGTAGTCAAAATTTATGGAACAGCTGATTATTTTTTAAATAACCGACGAAAATTTTCAACGCAGGGGGGTTCATAATCATGTACTGAATCCATGGCAACAGGCAGGTTCCGCGTCGATGTCCCTGCCACCCTGTACCTATATAATTCTTCCGCAAATGTGTTTGTCACCTAACTCCTCCTAAACGGCTGGACCGATTTGGATGAAATTTTGTGTGTATATTTGAGTGGGTCCCAGGATGGTTTGAAAAGTCAACTGAACCCAGTAGGTGGCGCTGATCAGGCAGGACAACGCCTGCCAGGTTCGCTAGTATATGAATATAATTCTTCCCTATGTGTGTTTGTCACCTAACTTCTCCTAAACGGCTGGACCGATTTGGATGAAATTTTGTGTGTATATTTGAATGGGTCCTAGGATGGTTTGAAAAGAAAATTGAACCCAGTAGGTGGCGCTGATCGGGCAGGACAACGCCTGCCAGGTCCGCTAGTATATGAATATAATTCTTCCCTACGTGTGTTTGTCACCTAACTCCTCCTAAACGGCTGGACCGATTTGGATGAAATTTTGTGTGTATATTTGAGTGGGTCTCTGGATGGTTTGAAATTACAATTGGACCCGGTAGGTGGCGCTGTTCGGGCAGGACATTAAAATATTAGAATCCAATAACTTCATACTTCAAAATAACCAAACATAAAACGTCGTTATAACCAACACAGAACACTGAATATAAATGTCATTCTAGTTGGTCGGTTTTTCGGATGACGCGTACGTAACACCAACATAGAAAAATAATTATCGCTATTCACGGTGACCAAACGCTTATTGGATGGTTAGCTTTGATTGTAACTCGCACTCGCATTCGGTTGTCGATGTGTTTGATGTCAACTCTTGTCAACTCGATTTACTCACACTTAGCATACTGAACGCGTGGTCACGCCGACAGAGGGCGCCGTTTATGAACACGACGATCGCATATAGCATTTAGGATGCTGTTGCTGCTTATAAAAGACACCACGGGATACCAATTCTTACGACCTGGCCACAGCTCTGCCGCTATCAGACAGTATACTGTCTTTACCATAAGGGCACAGGGGGCCCATGCCCAGGGCCCCGCACCACACGGGGGCCCCGGAAGCGCGGAATATTCTTTTAATTGATGATTACCAATTGTAGTGGCAAACGATCATTGAAAAAAAAATGGGAATAGAAAATGAAATACGAACGACTTTTTTAAAAGAACGACTAACTAAATTGTCAATTATATCTATAGAACGTGATATCGTCAAAAAATTACTGAGGATATAATATTATAATAAAAGATTTTGCAGACCAGAAATCCCGAAAGAAACCATTGCAGCATTTTATTAGTAACGTACCTATCTAAATATCTTACCCATAGTAAATATAAAATCATTACAGAAAATTGTTTTTTTAATTTTTTTTTACTTTCCAAGGGCAAACAAGTATTTGGGGCCCCCCAATCTGCCCCCCAATTACGCAATGCACAATCAATTTTAAATTGAAACCAATTGAAAAAGATTGCCAGTCCACTGCTTCATAAGTTCGACAAAAATAATCTGCTCAATTTTTTTGTCGAACTTATGAAGCAATGGACTGGCAATCTTTTTCAATTGGTTTCAATTTAAAATTGAAAATGCATTACGTAATAAGGGTGCTTGTTTGCCCAGGGGGGGGAGCTTGCCCTCAAACGGCCTTGTGCACAGAAATGTATGAAGCATGCCACGACGCGCCGCTCGCAGCGGCAACTTTTTAGTTCCCACACCGCGCCGCTCGCCGCTCCGCTTGCCACGCCGCCTAAAGCTGTGGCCAGGCATTTACTATATTGGATCTCGACTGTAAAAGGACATTATATAAGGCCCTAACCCCCATCCTATTCAAAAGCTTTCGTAGCACGAATACGTCGGGTAAACCTTAACGCGCGGTCGTGTCGACAGAGGGCGCTTTCCGGTTTGTAAGGAGATTCCATGAAATAAAAAAATTATAATAATAACCTTTTCCACAGATGATAGACGAGCGATTAAGCCTCGGTCTAAGGCTGCCGTCCAGCAGCTGCTGAGTGCGGCGCGGCGACGCGCCCGCCATCATACGACACACCGCCGACTGCAGGAACACGCGGGAAGTCACCCACTGGAAACGTGATGATACAATTAGAACTGATTTGAGGGATATGATGTGGAAGGGCCAATTTGAGACAAAATAATTTTCCAAACTGCAATCTTAATCCTTTGGCCGTCACGACTATCGGCACAATGACTGCTGTTTCCACATACCAAATGTCGACAATCTCGTGAGCCAGGTCAAGATACTTAATCTGCTTATCTTTTTCAGCTTTCACGAGATTCTCGTCATGCGGGGCCGCTATATCAACAATTATTATTGTGCGACGCTCTAGTCGATCTTTCACCACTGACAGGACTGTTGTTGCCAATAAGCCAGACATAGTGCCGTTATGTCTGGGTTACAACAGTCCTGTTAGTGATTACAAATTGATCCCTATGCAACGTGATATTGCTAATTTCGCGAACTAGGTCGGGCACATGCCTGGTACTTCCGATTCCACAACACTGTATTTCAGAACAAATCGCTGTTGATTTTTAATCATCACATAATCTATTTCTATTCCATAAAATTCAGTATCCCTAATCATTTAGAAAATAGCTAAGTTTTTTTCTGGAGTGTCTAATCAAATACTGACCGGCAAGTTCTGTGAGATCCTCCTTAATGAATGCAGGTCTCTTTGGAAAGCTCGTAACTGCGCGTGCGGTGCGGGCCCACAGAAGGCGTCCACGTCGCCCACGCACGCTAGGTCCGCACTCGCCTCCCACACGCCTGCGCGGACCTCCAGCAGCCAATCACAGCATAGGACTTGCATAAGCTGTCAAAATTGACATATTTGTGTCAGAAAATAGGCAATGGTTTTTTTTATTTGGTCACTTATTTACGTCAGCACTTTCTAAGACTACTAATAATTACAGATGAGCACAAGAGTTAGGTAAAGATCCAATTAGATTTCGGTATCCATCGACTGATTGCTTCAAAATAAGTCACGATATCATCGATCAACTGCATTTTAATTATTAATGCACCTCTAAGAAAGTATGTGCCAATGTGCTTCAATTTTAATTAGAGTGCTTGAAATAATAATTTTAGATTTTGTCAGTTGGTACGAATCGGTGGCAAGCACAATGGTATCAAAACAAACTGCCGTTATGTACTGCTGTATGATTTATTTTGAAAATATATGACGTCACAAAGGATTACTACGCCAGTGACAGTCCTCCGAAGGCGTGGCCAAAAATTTTTGTTATTTTTAGACTTGTTCCCTTGTTTGCCTTTGTGAAAACCCAAGTAAGTTAGGGGTATTACTGAATTTATACTAGATTTTTACCGTTCATAATATTATATTTATATTTATGAAAATAACACTACTCAATTACTTATGATTTTATCAAACAATTTTAACTACTGATACAAAATTTAAAAATACAAACTATCTATGACAAATAATATAAATAAGCAAAAAAGTAAAAAAATAAACCATGCAAGAAACACCTTCGATGCGATGAATGCAACTAATGCGAGATTTGCCTTGTAGTAATATTGCACAACTCATGTAAACCAGTGCAATGCAACTACAATGCACTCCCGTAATAGTTATTTCTTCAAGCTCCTTCTAAATATGAATCAAAGAATAAAGCTGAAAATGAGCATAAAAATAACGAGCAAAAAATAAGTTTTAAATGAAATAATATTTTAAAAAACAAACCTCTTTTGTTGGAACTTACCAACATAAGCTGTGTGGGTTTTCGACAACAGTAATATGCCAAGGAATCAGCTAACCTGGTTCCAGCAATATCACAGACCTGAAAATGTAAGTAGATCACGGTTAGTCTACCCCACGAATTTTAAAATAAGTTAAAATTTACCATAAAAAAACCGGCCAAGTGCGTGTCGGACCACGCACAATGAAGGGTTTCGTAGTTGGGATGAATTTATCGCAAGAACAAACTTAACTTTGTTTGAGAACATGTTTTTGCCACTGCAAATGTAATTTTTTCGATTATTACTCGTTAACTTGTAAACCCTACGTAGCTGTGACAGTGTTCCTTTTAATTTCCGTTTCGTTATATATACTACTGCCATGAATTTTTTTCACATATTATTATCTAAAACCGACCATTAAGCTGACAGGAGGGGGGACACTTGACTCTAACAAAAAATAGCACTTTAAGCTTAATATTTCGCAAAAGGATCCCTGAATCCAAAAATGGTTTTAACAAACAACACACACCCCACACCATGGGAAAGATGAGAAAAAAAACATCTCCACTTTACGTGTAGGATAACCAAATTTTTTTTTTTTTTACTACTTTGTCGGCGTCTTTAATATGTATACCCATGCCAAATTACAGCTTTCTAGTACATAGAGTCTCTGAGCTAAGCCGCGGATAGACAGACAGACAGACAGACGGACATGGCGAAACTATAAGGTTTACTACGGAACCCTAAAAACTATATGAATTACATTGGAACACCCTATGTATCAAGCGACTATTGTTATTAGATCAAACAACCTAGCTACACGGTATTCATAATATTTGCTAATCACTATATAATACCTTTACGTACTACATTTTAAACAGTAAAACCAGTAACTAGAACAAGAAACGACTTATCAGGGCTACAAAAGGATTTCTAGATTCTGGCACTGCAACGAAATTTTTCGATTAATTGGATTACCTTAGCTCTGAAGTCGAGGTATTACAACCTTCCAGTAACAATAAATAGAATAACCACTAAATCGCAATCAGTATCCCAATATTTTAGAACACAGAAAAGAATGGAGACGAACCCCTTCATGAATTTTTACTAACGAAAAGCTTCACGCACTGGCAAAATTTTCAACTAGCTTACAACAAACACTTGGTATAATAAATGTGCACACACCTTGAGTATTGTTTCTGCAGTCCTCTCGAACGAACGTTCATCTCGACACTGAGCGAGGCTCAACAAGCCGCGACGGCTTTTGTACGCCATATGCAATGCCCTACGAATAATAGTACAATAGCTATATTTTCATCAGCTCATGTTTATGCTATGAAAGACAATAGTTATTAATACAACAACTATAAACTATACACTTTTGTTTTATAAACACCAGTGCGACTAGAATTTCTAAGTTTTCGCATGTATGAGAATCTTCTCATTGTTAATTAGACTGTTGTTGAATAATAATTTATTTTAATTTACATGTTGTTGACCTGTATTTCATACAGGGACAAGTAATGTATTTACATTTAATACCGATAGGAAAATAAATTATCTTTTTGGGGGTCAGAAAAAATCGTGATAGAGTTGATTCAATTTCTTTTTGCCTATTTTTACTACAGTCTTCCCAGCGTATGTTCATAATGAAGGTAAGTACACAAATTAAATAATCATGAATAATTTAACTAACATTAAAATCAATTTGGAATTTCTAAGTAGTAGCCCGGATTCTGGATTTGTGCCTGGTTGACGGCAATAGGCTCGCTCTTTACTACATGGGACTTAAATATGACTGTCAAAATGTGGGTATACTTTAAGTACAACTCTGCCCGACCCTTCGGGGATACAAGGCGTGATATAATGTTATGTTATGTAAAATCAACCATAACTTGGTAACGGAAACACGTCCCAAGTCCCCTACGCATTTTTAATTTCCGAAGTAACAATCATGTTCATGCAAAGAATCTTTTCCTTTTATACATACCCTGGTAAAGGATCTTCGCAGTTGGCGAGCGGTTCGGGCAGCATGTTCAGACGGTCGCCAATTTCCACGGCTTTCCCAGTATCAGCCAGCAACCACGTGGCCGCCACGCCCACGATGTTGGCCCACCATTCCATCACGGGGTCCCAGCAACCTGCAAGGTTATTTATTGTGTGCTATGATTACTATTATTATTTATTTATTTATTAAAGTTTTAAACAAACCGGATAAAGGAAAACAGACCGGGTTAGGAATACAACCATCCGATCCGTTCCATCACAAAGATAACTGATGCCACTTAGAAATCTGCGACTCTAAAATTGAATTGGGCTGGACACATCTGCAGACGACCAATGGGCCAAATATACGACCCAATGGATTCGTCGCAGGCAAGCAACATCGCGGCAGGCCCAGACGGAGATGGCGGGATGAGCTGGACTCCTTCAACAAGAACTAGTTCTTAGCAGCAAATAGAGAGAAGTGGAAAGAGAGTAGGGAGGCCGTTGCCCTGCAATGGGATATCACAGGCTTTTTTTTTAATGTCTTTCACATCTTGGGTCCCTGGGATCCCGGACCTTTGAAGACGTACGAGGAGCCAAAGCCAACTCGCAGAGGCCCGTTAAGCGTTTTTAATTAAATGAGGCACTAACCGAAGATTATCCCTGTTCACACTATGCACGTGCAGTTAAGGACAACCCAGTGGCGTATTTACCCTAGGGCCAAAAGGGCCATGGCCCGGGGCGGTAGGCTGCGAGGAGCGGAGCAGCCTAACCTGTCCGAGTCAGGGTGTCCCAAGTCCCAAGCTCGCTTCGTTCGCCCTTGCATCCAAAGTTTTCCTTGTAGTAACATTGCCTTTTGTCCATACACAAAATGTTTTATTGCGCTAACACTCAACCGAAACACCAAATTACAATGCAATGCTTTTTTGTTTTTTGGGTGGGAAATTATGGAATAACTTCTGCTTTGGGCGGCGCGGGAGGGCGTATCAGACTCTTACTGACTAAAACCCACCCGTGTTCCTTCAGTTGCCTGTGTGTTGGCCCAGTGGCCATGGTATCCCTTTCGGACATTCCCGCGACCCTGGCCGGCAACAGCCCTAGCGGACCCCGTCAGTTGTGCTGAGTTGCTGACTGCTGACATTTCCTTAAGGCGCGTATGGAACAAAACGCGCTGTCGAGCCGGGCCTGTCCCTTATTGGCAGCGAACATTGCTCACCATCTCCGCAATCCCGCGCCTACGGTGGCCGGAAGTCGGCTATGGATTCCCGACGCCCAGGGCGTCTCCAGCGGCGACTAGGGACGTGAGGGCGCCTTATTTGCCTCTCGCTTGACTCTTATGTCCTCTCGCTCGGTATGCCAGGCCTGGACCAGGGCCGGACGCGAGAGGTCACCGCTACCAATCGCTTCCACGAGGGCACGGCGGTGCTCCGCCCTAGCCGAGCAGGCCTCCACCGTATGCTCCACCGTGTCCTCCGGGCGATCCACACAATGGTGACACCTGGGCGTTCCCGCCTTATCTAGAACAGGAACCTCCCAGCCCCAGCATGCTCCAGTCTGGGAGCCAAACGTCGGAAATGCTCCACGAAGTTACACCGGTTGTCGAGGACGAGTCCCAAGTACTTCATCGTCAACTCGACGCCGCCACGCCAATGTGAACCCCTTCTACCGTTATTTGGGAACCCGACGGTGGCATGTCCGAGGACCATGAAAACACATGGCCTCGAAATGTGCAGGGCTACCTCGAGTCCCAATTGCCGGATTCTATCGACGATTGTCGTTACCCCGCGTAACGCTAGTTCGGCCTCCGCCTGGTGCGACCTCCCCTGCGCCAGGACCAACGTGTCGTCAGCGTAGCAAACCAAGCTGACGCCGCTAGCAGGTCGGCGCGGAGCACCCAGTCGTATCTGACATCCCACAGATGCGGCCCCGATCCCTGTGGGACATCGCAAGACATCCCTCGCCGGTTCCATTCTCACTCGTGACTGGTGTAGATGACGGCCCTGTCCGTCAAATAGGCCTCGACCACACGACAGAGGTAGGTCTAGTGATACCGGAGTGCCTCCCATGCAACTCCAGGGCAGGGTATTGAAGGTATTGGCGATGTCTAGAGACACCACCAAGACGACCCCACCTCGGGTCACAGCATTCCCTGTCTGCCGCGGCGTCCACCGTAGACCTCCCCTTGCGGAAACCAAACTGGCTCTCCGCCAAATCCGGCCCCTCCCGCACTAGCCGCCCGACGAGACGGTCTGCAATGACTCTTTCAAAGAGCTTGCCCACCTCGTACAATGCAAAATTACGGGTTATAAACGGGTCTAGGTAGCGCCACTGCTGTGGCACTTTATCCGATAGTGAGGAATGATCAATGAACACACACTGGGGTTTTATATTATAATATTAAAACTTTTTGCTTTTTTTCGTTAATTTATGGGGCGGCAAACCTTACAGGCCCAGGGCGCTGAATCTTAAAATACGCCACTGACAACCCCCGGTTGATGTAGGACTAAATGCAGGATATGGAAACAAAGATTATGAAAATTTTGAATAATGATTGGAAGATTATGGGTTTGGGTGGCTAAGTTAACTGGTTATCTTGAACTATGGAATGTCTATGGCCCCTGCCTAACCAATGTTTTATATAAAATACACAGATAAAATGGCAGAGGCTCAGTTGCACACCCAATAATGGGACCCGGAAAACGGTCGACACAAGGAGGCAACACGACCTGAGGTGCTTATGAGGAGTAGAAATGAATTCCACAGCTATCAGGTCCACCGCTATCAGGTACCAGCATCTTACTGGAATACTTCCTTTCTCCGAATACGTTTGATCTTGCGACTCTACACTCAAGCCAGCCAATAAACGCAAAAAAGAGGTAGGAGCTCTGGTCCTAGTCAGTGTCCACTCCAGCGGATCAATAAAGGCAAGCCAGAGGTGAGGGACAAGACTTCTCCCGGGAGATAGGGTCCGTGGGGTCGCTACTGTCCAACAGCTCACCACATGCTGCCCTGCGGGTTTATGTATCTCTCTTGGTCTGGCTCATCACCCTAGACCTGTTTCCGCAAAATAAACTCTACCGGCACAGACCTACAGTCACGGTAATATTATTTATTACCGTGCTATAGTTCAGGAGCGCGCTAGCCCCACCACGACGTCAACGTAGAGATACGGCGGAATTACATACATACATAAACTCACGCCTTCTTCCCATGGGGGTAGGCAGAAACTACAGAACGCCACTTGCTACGATCCTTACATACTCCTTTTGCCTCGTTTACGTTCATACATCTGGTCATACACGCTCGCCGGTCCGTTAGACGTGTTAAATGAAATGATTATTAAAGCTTTATGCACAAATACTGTACAACTGTGGACTTAATGCCTGAGACATTTTCTACCAGTCAATCTTAGGCTGATACAGTGACAAAACATGGCAAATGCAAAATAAAATAAAAAGATAGACCTTCGAACCTATATCGATATAGATCTTCTATACATATACATACAGTACAAATAAATAAAATTGAAGTGTCTGTTTGTATTATTTGTAATATCAAAATAACAGCTTTTTACTAAATGCAATTTTTTTTTGTTGTTTGTCTGCATGGTTGTTCCAGCTAATCTCCGAAACGGCTGTACCGATTTTGACAGGACTTTCACTGGCAGATAGGTGATGTTTTAAGAAGTAACTTAAATTTATGCCCGTTTTCTCCGAAAACTAAGTGATACTTATATGTATCCCTAAATAAAAGTGCACTATTGGTTTTTCAACTCTCAGCACTGAGCCTAAGGTTGAAAATCCAACAGTGCACTTTTATTTAGAGATAGTGTTAAGTGTCACTTAGTGAAGGTGAAAACGGGCATTACTTACTTATATTTTAGAAAAATAATAAAGCCACGCGGACTAAGCCGCGAGCAGTAGCTAGTATACTTAATATAATTATATTACAATCTTCTAATCTTCTAGGGTTATCATCATGACTGTTTGCATTTCAAACGGCTGAAAATCTGGGTATTTTTGACCATCTGTACAATATTATGAATAATCTGTAGATCAACCTGTTTTATAACCATTTTTCCTCCTAATTTACGTTACAATTGTAATTTTTTCACATTTATGAAGCTGCGGATCAACAAGGTATGTGAAGGAAACGTACCTGTATGATGCGGAGCGTCCGTGGACACATCATCGGTAATCAACTTGATAAGTTCCAGTACATCACGCGTGTTGCTTCGCTCATCGGCACAAAGCAGCATCTGCAGGCTCTTTTGAAGAAGCTCCAGATGATAAGCCTGGGCCAAGAGGTACAACACTATTAGAATTCACATAACCCTTTCTAATTCCCTAAAAATTATTTAAGTATTCGACATTTTGGTCAAGCATTATTAGGTAAATAATCCGAAGATGTGATCCGTATAGTGACCTTTGTGTTTGGTTACTGTATGAGAAAAACTAAGGATTATTTCCTGAAGGGTGGCATCTCGCCATGGACGGTGCATATAAGCTTTATGTAACCTCCTATTTGATTGACAAAAAGGGCTCGTCCAATTATTAATAGCTTTGCATTATCTGTAATTGCTATCCACCGAACAGAAAAGGAGCAGCTGCGTCAAATAAGTACGTCTACTACGTCGCGTAGCGTATACCAATTATAGCAGGAGTGTTTGGAGTCTTTTTATTTAAGCAATATTGTTGCTCATTTACACCAGGACCTCTGCCACCTTTAGTAATGGACTTTGGTTCACGGAATGCGGTGTATTCAAAACGCTGCTTCAGAGGTCGAATATCGATTCGATTCTATGTCATCATAACTGACTACGAGGGATGTAGCTGCACCTCCCAGATTTTTGGTCTAATTACTGATAAGATAAACACCCTCTACAACTACCTTATAATGCGCACCTTGGCAGTGTCTTTGTTAAGCCTGTCATAATACCTTCATTTATGTAATCAATTGATAAAGTTATTATGCCATAATATTGATAGCTCGAAGGGAAACTATGCAGATCGCCATTAGCTGATTCATTGACGTCCAGTGTAACAATAAGATTGTTTAATTCATTAGGTAATACAGCTGTCTGTGATGTCACCTTAATTACAAACAAATGGTACCAGCAGGACTGCCGTTACTAATATGTAATGCTCTTCAGGTGTATTATTAATGCACTTGGTTTTGAATAACGTGGTTAGGTTGATATTTTTTTATGTATAGGTTTACGGGCTTATTTTAAATGAATTTTAAACGTAAGAGACCTCACGCAATACGTGGCCACGATCACGACTTGTCGCACGACCGGTGGCAATATTGAACAAAACTGGTAGGACGAATACTCCTACGGTCAAACTTTGTTCTTGGTCGGATCTTTTGCGGCCAAGATTGCGACTAGTCGTGCTACAAGTCTTGATCGTTGCTGTGTAGTGCGCGAGATCCCTAAGGTTCTTTTCTGATTCGTCGAAACATACCGCGTCGCCTGCACCTACGCACATGTCTTTCCTGTTTAACGTTTACAATTGTTTTTTCTGCCGACTGTGTAACAAGACAATGGTCAAGCCAACGCTTACACCCGTGTGCCTCAGTCACTATACCAAGACCCCTCCGTGCCTCGGAAAGCACGTTAAGCCGTTGGTCCCGGCTGTCATTCGCGTATCTTTGACAGTCGTTACGGGTCGTCAGAAGCCCGAAAGTCTGAAAACCAGTCATACGATACCCAGGGGGGGTATCGTCGCCATGAGATCTGGAGGCGAAGGTCCTCGCCCACATTTGGGAGTGGCGCGAGAAGATGAAGCGCCGGGGTGTAACTGCGCTGCCGCGAGAAATCACGGTACAGCGGACAGAGCTCCGGCGGGATCTCATGGCGGCTTGGAGTGTGCGATTGTCGCAACCCAGATTTGGGCACGCCACAATTGCGGTGATAAGTCCCCTCTTTGAGGAGTGGCTAGAGAGGCGCCACGGCGTCCTCGCCTTTCGCCTGACGCAGGTCCTCACCGGACACGGTTGTTTCGGGAGGTTCCTGTTTCGCATAAGGCGGGAGGAAACGCCCGGGTGTCACCACTGTGTGGATCGACCGGAGGACACGGTGGAGCATACGGTGGACGTCTGCCCGGCTTGGCGGAGCACCGCCGTGTCCTCGTGGAGGCGATCGGCGGCAGAGACCTCTCGCGTCCGGCCCTGCTCCAGGCCATGGTGCGGAGCGAGAGGGCATGGCAAGCCGTCACCTCCTTCTGCGAAGCAGTAACGCTCGCGAAGGAGGAGGCGGAGCGCGCTAGGGAGTGGCAAAGGCCGCGCCCTAGCAGCCCTAGCCACCGCCGCCGCCGTAGGAGACGCCCCGGGCGTCGGGAATTGGTAGCTGATTTCCGGCCACCATAGGCGCGGGCCTGCGGACGGAGAGCAACGGGCAGCTCGCCGTCCGATAAGGACCAGGCCCGGGTCGACGGCGCGTCGTATTCCACGCGCGCCTCAAAGAGATGTCAAGTGTTTTAAGCTTATAACCTATATATGTACTTGTGTGCCTATTTTATTTATAATGCATTTAGATATCTTTTTAATATATTTTTTACGGTTTCTCCTCTTATTCAGAGCACCTGCCATCTTATCTCTTCACCACCCTTGGTTGACTGGTAGAGAATGCCTAAGGCATTAAGTCCGCCTTTGTACCTCAATGTGTGCGAGAAGTTTAAATAAATAAATGTCAGCCAAAATACTGGTATTCAGCTGCATCCGGTAAGACTGGAAGCCGACCCCAATATAGTCAGGAAAAGGCTAGCCAGAAGATGATATATAATATAGATATAAGGATGACGCCCGTTTTCTTTTTTCACGTAAACGAATATAAATGTAACAAGATAAAGTATTTCCATCACTCGAGCTCGAAGACGACATTATTATTCGACGTCCGCGGCTCAAGCGGCTCTGCATATTTTTTTTTTTTTTGACATTTGCGTAGGTGCAGGCGTCGCGGTCTGTTTTTGGCATCCGAGTATGCTGATATCGCACCGCTCTGCTGCGCCGACAAATCAGAAAAGGGCCTAAAATAGGCATATTGCCAGCGATACTGCAACATTCCATGTTGCCAGTAACATGTTTCCCGCAACTCAAAAACATATTGCTGAAACAATGCTACGCAACTTTGTTTCCCAGTGAATAGGTACGTGGCTTTAGACATGATTGAAAATTTAAGAAAAAGTTCTTGAAACAACTTACCCTCATAGCATAAGCCAATGGATCAGCAGGATCAGGCAGTCGACAGAAGAGCGCACAAGTAGCAGGGTTACGTTCATACGTCCATCGGCGTGTGCGCAAGAAACGCATGCCGCGCGCACTGCCCACCCAACGTAGACGCACCGGCCACTCGGATAGCGAGTCTGTGCACCACACTCGGCAGAGGCTGAGGTAGTATCTGGTGAAAGGATTCAATATGGTGTCAAATAATCATCATTTTAGATCATTTATAGACATGGAATTCGCAGCCAGCCAAATTACACTCGGCAGAGGCTGAGGTAGTATCTGGTGAAAGGATTCAATATGGTACCCAATAATCATCATTTTAGATCATTTATAGACATGGAATTCGCAGCCAGCCAAATTAGATTTGACTGCATGCACGAACACCCGTTTTTTCTGACTGAAGGCAGTAAAAGCAAGTTTTTACTTCCTTTACTTACTTAAAGAAACCTTTGTTTAGTAAGACATACAAAATTTTCATAGCTGTATCTACTTCTCAATTCCAGGAAAACAAAATGTCACATTAGACGGGTCTAAAAAGAGTATCACGGAGCCGTCATCTAGTATCTACGCATTCTGTAGGTACACTAGGTACGTCAAACTAAGTTACTTTCTGCAAAACTAATTGCTGGGAAACGACTCACGCAAAATATTGTGCTTATGGGTACAGAGATCGTGGGAGAATTTAATGTTAAATTATAACATTCCAAACTTGTTTTCGTAAAGTTTAAAAAAAGTTGGAACCTTCACCTTTAGGCGCGGGACATACACAAGTGGCGAGTGGCACGGGCGCGGGCGTGACAACGGAGTGGCGACGATGTAGAGCGGGCGTTGTGTGAATGTTCGCGCGCGCCACACTGCACCGTCACCACGCCCGCGCCTCTCGCCACTTGTGTATGTCCCGCGCATTAGGCGCCATCTCCACGGGCGAGACAATCGCGGCGATACTCTCGCCGCTCCATCAAATTCTATAGAAACTATGAGTCAACCTCCACTCGGCGATATCATCGCGGCGATCATTTGAAGGCACGAGTATCGCCGTGATTTTCATCCGTGGAGGATGGTACCTAAAGGTCAAAGGACTCTCGGTTTCTTTAAGGATATTTTTACACCCTTTATATAGATAGAATACTCTTTATTGCACACCAAATAAATGATAAACAAATGAAGACAATGAACTAGGATATTCAGTTCATTTTCTTTACAAAACGCATACATTCAATTGATAAATTATTTCTAAGTTTCACTTACCCACACAACCAATTCCCGAACTTCGGCATATAATCCTTGAACACCAGCGCGGCCGTAACATACGTGTCAGCCAACAGATGCCTATTGCCGGTCACTTCAGCCAGGTTGACAGCTTGCAAGGCCAAGAGCACGCGTTCACTCCTACCGCTGTGGCTTGACAAGATCTCTAGCTGCGCAAGACGATGCGATACCGTTGATACTTCTGCAGCCCAATGTTGAGTAGCTCGTCTTGAAGGACTGCGGAATTAAATGTTGTTCTATGGAGTTTGAATGATAGTCCCATGGTTCTTTCTAACAACTATAAAATAAGATCTATCTCATCCTTTAATTATTAAAAAAATAGAGGAGATAGCAGTGGAAGGGCAGCATCCTCTGCCCGTCATTATCGTGTGACTTTTGATAGATTAGATCGCTAGCAGATTTCAAACATACTAACAAGCCAGTTGAACATAGCAACCTAAATCTGACTGCCTGAATCATAGATATCCCATCAAAAACATAACTTGTAAAAAAAACAAGTCTCGCAACTCAGTTCTTCTACCGTAAAAAGTTGTGACTTGGCCATCGCATGAAAACACAATGTATCTCACAAGTAATACCTAATTTACATATTATAATAAATAAGATTGTATAGTGCGATTGTCTAGTCAATCTTCTATTTTATTTAACCGACTTGGTATTATTATGGATCTCACAACTTTTTACGGTAGAAGAACTGAGTTGCGAGACTTGGTTATTTTTACAAGTTTTGTTTTTGATGGGATTTCATTTCTTTTTGTAGATTATACATAATACAGGTACACTGGTTCATTAACTGCAAATGTAACTTTGTAATCCTATACATTTATATGGGATTACAAAGTTATTTATGCAGTTGGTGTATCTAGAAAACTGGACCGAAATTACAATATATTTTAGTTTTTCCTTGATAAATAAATTTGAAGCTTCTATGTCTGCTAGAAGTGCCTTAGAGTTTTGATGATCGGTCAGTCAGTCAGTCAGTCAGTCAGTCAGTCAGTGAGTCAGTGAGTGACAAAATTAAGAAATTTTGACTAGTTATAATTCTTAAACTTCTGGTTCAAATTGAATGAAATTTGAAATATACTGTGATTATACAATGCCAGTGGTAACGGCCCCGACTTACGAGTTGTAGGTCGTGGGTTCGAACCCAAGCAGGCGCTTTACTTTGTGTAAATAATTTCATCACCACTGCTCTCAAAACGGTGAAGGAAAACATCGTGAGGAAACCGGCATGTCTTAGAACCAAAAAATTCGAAGACATGTGACGTCTACCAACCCGCACTGGGCCCGCGTGGTAGATTACGGCCCACCCCCTCTCACAGAGAGGAGGCCTGTGTCCCAGCAGTGGGAACATTAATAGGCTGATGATGATGATGATGATGATACAATGCCTGATTGGTATCTGACAATTCAGGCTTCTAGTTTTATCCACTACGAAGTTATAGGGGTTCGAAAATGGCCTGAACTGCTTCGAGATAAAGGATGGTACGGCCGTGCCACTTTTTTTTGCTCGACTTGGCGGGGGCACTGCCGTACCCCCAGATCTAAATATTTTAGTATAACCTGCATTCATTAATGCAGCTTTGAACCTAAGACGTATGGTGATGAAGACGATGGTTGCGCATGCGCAGCCAATCATAGGAGTATCCACATTTTGGTAAAACAGCACCATTAGCACTACTAGGCTCCTACCTGTCACTCCACAAATCGCCTGCCCGTCTTGCGAGGAAGGATCCAAAAGGTAGCCTCTGCAGCATCTGCCGCAATACAGCGGCGATGAGCGCGGAATACTTCGCGTGCCCCGGACCACCTGCTTGTACGCTCTTCCCAGATACTGCCAGACTTCGATGTAGTTCTAATCGTGCATTTGTTAAGTCGCCCTGGAAAGTAATTCTGATGAATATTGTAGCTTGCGCTGTTACAGTGAGTTTATTTCACATTCTTGGTCCTTGTTGAAGCTATGTAAAAACTAGAAGCATCAAACGCCTTTTTACCATGAGTGGAACTTAAAACTTGAACGAAGTACTGTAAATGAAATGAAAGGGTTACCTTTTTCAAAAAGTTGTCTGCTTGTCGTTTATGTTTGTAAAAAAGTCCAGCTTCTTTAGATTGTGATTTCGGTACAGAGTCTCCATACACTAATAACTTTATCAAACAGCCTCCCAGGACGAAAAAGTTTATCATATATATGAAGAACGTACTGAACAGCCACATTCCCCATGATACTCCAGTAGAACCTAGAATATTGTAATCAGTCATTTATTACCTACCTGTACTAATCTAACATTAATACCTTTGTAAATTATTTCTAAAACATCTGTATTTATTTTTTTACCCTAGGTTCACAAAATTAATAAATGAATTTGAATTTAAGAATTTATGTTTATATTTTTCCAATTTTAATACTGAATAAATATGTATTTGTAAGGTAATTTCTGAAAGTACCGAACTGATTACAAAAATTATTTCACTGATGGAAAGCTTCACTATTGCCTAGGCCCTAGTTCCATAGGATAATTATGTTTATTCCACGCGTACGAAATCGCGGGCAGAAGCTAGTCACAAATATACTCAATGATATATATACTTACTAAAGTCGTCATCAGCCAATATTTTTCTTTGATCCACTCTTGCTGAGAAATCTGTGACGGATGACTCTAACATGAAGTTTCCAAAGAATGTACTGAAGGGGTTGAAAGTTATTAAACCAACCATGAAGGCACATAACGCTAATCGGGAGTGGTCGCCCATACCCATGACGATTTTGTTCGAATATTTATCTTCAACCTGAAAAATGTAAGCAAAAGGTATTTATAACTTGGGTTCCAATACATCTGATCTTTTTTTTCACTTCAATTCATACACTCGAACATAATTATAAGCTCATCCTTTGTTGAAGTTGGTTAAAAATTTAAGTTACATGAGATTTCAAGTAGATTTCCTAATACTAGGTTAAATCAGGTTTTCAGAATCTTGGTGTAAAGTACCCCAGAGACCCCCAGATTCTAGGGTATAGGGTAGGTAGAGTCTAAGCTGGTCCTTATCCATTAGTGTACCCACATATTCTTTCCTACTTGTCTCTTATCTCTTTAATCTGCATATATAATTGTAGTAATACCAACCTTATACTCAGGTGATGAAGGTGAATCACTGTCAAACCCGTGTTGCGAACTGGACGGTGATGAGATGTCACTGTGTGGAGGAGTGTATGTAACATCAAACTGTGGCTCTTTCACTCCAGACTTCTGGAATGCGAGCTTCAGAGCCATATTCTCTTGTTTTAAACGAGTATTCTGATTCTGTATGTACCTGATGTATTCTATTGTTTTTCTTAAAATAGCCGATTTGTTCAACTGGAAGATTTGATACAAATAATTAAAATATTTTTTTTATATTTTACCGTTTTTGACATGATACAAAATCAAAAAAGCATATTAGATATTTATCAATAATCAGATAACTTTTATCTGAGAAATAAATATTGCCATTTAACAGCTTTTGTATGGAAAATAAGTTAAACTCATATTTATTCAAACTAGGCTGAGAATCAGCACTTTTCGAACGTCAAAATTACATAAGACAGTCCCCCAAAAACGCATTATTTTTAGTTTAACGCATTTTTCAAACATATTTATTTTTCAGATAAAAATTATCTCACTATTGAAAAATCTGTCTTTTATTAAATAAAAGTTCAAAAATCTCCTTGCATAGGTTCCACTTCATATGAATAAACAAAAGTGTAATTATATTCCATTATGTAAACAGTCTTTCTTTTCTTTCTTTTCTTTTTTTGAAAAACGTTGCCCCACACTAGGAATTTCTCCTGTATTGTGGGTGCGTTTACAAACATTTAAATTCACAAACACAAACAGCCAGACCCGGAACAACTACTTGCAGATCATACAAATATTTGTTCCGTGCGGGGATCGAACCCGCGACACGCAGCGCAGCAGTCAATCGCTTAACCACTGCGCCAACCGTGCCGTCAAAGTCTGTTAGATTATTATTTAGAATTAAGATTATAAGTTAGCCTATATAAAACGAAAGTATCATCTGATTATGTTTATCACTTAACATGAAAATATTGCATGTTATATCATTATTACATCATGCTATAAAAAATGCTGATGCAATATTGTTATTATGTAACATACATAAAATATTAATACATACTTTCGCTTCTTCTCCAACCAGCATATTCTTTAGTTCGATTATCCTATCATTAATACTAGTTCTGTACCGTCTTTCAATAGCATTGTGCGCACTTCGTTTCACTTCCTTTACTTTTGGTACTCCCATATTTGGAGCTTGACTTAATGTTATCTTTTCACCATCAAGGACTACAGGTATTCCTGTTAGGAGTGTAGGTCCATTGTTGCTTGTAAAAAATGTGTGGATGGGCCGGTTCTCTGTGTTCGCTTTAGTGCTTGTGATGATGCCTTGTGTTGTTCCTGGAAAATAAAGCATAAATTTGTGACTTTATAAATAACTTAAGCCACAAAATTATAAAGAACTTATATGAATCATATTAGAATTTACCTTGTATAGGAGCACTGGTATACATAAAAGTTTGGGTTTCAGGATTAATGATATTTGACTGTAACACAACTGGAGAAAAACTTGCATCAGACGTTTTCAGAATAAGTGGTGTCACTCCTTTGGCATTGTTTTGTATTAACAAAGGTTGACTTGTAGGCTTTGATTTTATAGGCTGGTTCATTTGCTTAGTTCCATCTAATTGCATCAATGATGCCCTACCATCAGGAAGTTTTTGCACATTTGGTGCCAAGTTCACATAAAGTGGACTCTGGACTACCTGTTGCACAAGCATGGGGGCCTGTGCGTGTATTCTCTTGCGCCCATGCTGCGTGACGTCAGGCAACGGAGCACCATCATTGAGTGTCAAATTATAACTTTCTTCTCTAGCATACACTCCTTGTACAGGACTACTCTTAGCTTGTGGGGTGGTTATTGGCTGTGTCTTTGCTCTGTGCGTGTATTGTGACACCATAGGGTTTCCGGTAGGGTTGTAGCTTGGCGACACTTGGGGTTGAGATGTAACTTCGGACTTAACTTTCGTGTCAACACTGAGAAGTGGATGATCATCGACGCGAGCTAGCTCATCTTCAAGTGTCTTCATAAAATCTCCATCACAGCCACTAAGAAAGTCTGAAATTATTCAATTATTACAAAGATTACTCATACTTTAACGACGTAAGAGCTGTATCTTTATAAACAAACTAAGCAAGTCTTACCTTCTATTTCTGCAATGTCATGAACGTTAAAAACGTCTGAATTTATAAATGGATCATCCTGTTCCATTTTCAAATCCATTTTTATTATTTAAACCACTAAAACGTTGTTTCACACATTAAAAATACACTTGTTTACGTTTTTTTGGCATTTGGTAACTATTACTCATTTGACATTTGTCTGATGATTACAACTACAACCAATCAAAAGAAAGAAAATAGGTGGTGTGATAGTATGACGTTATATTGTGGTTCGTTCGGAAATTCATCACATGAACATAATTCCATCATATTTTGTTCCAATGTTTATATATCCTTTAGAAGAGTACTGTATTACCTAAGGTATTACCAGACTCCGCTCCAGAGGTGCGATTCTATTGGTTAATATTGGCACATCTCCGCTCCGCTCCTCTCCTCTCCGCTGCAGTGGACAGAATTTGTAGTTTTAGGTCAGCGCCATCTTTTGACCGGTAGTGGAATTAATGTAATTTTTGTTGATGATTTCTGATTAGAGACATCGTTTTATTTTTTTCTGTAACCTATATAAACTTCTATTACATAGAATAATTTAAGAGTTTTGTCTATGCAAACTTCGGAGATAACCCCTTAAGTCGTGGTCAAATTATCGGTCGCGTCCGTAGGTCGCGACCCACCGTCGCGACCGATGAAAGTGCTCGGTCGAACGGACGCGTCCTAACGGTCTTCGGACGCGTCCGAACGACCGAAGCCGTCGCGACCATAGAGCAAGAGCACAGAACATATCCATAGAGTATATAGATTGGGAAGTCGCGAGCCAGTGTGACCATTTGCGGCAAATTTCGCTCCTAAATTTTGTCTGTGGCAGATCATGTTGACGATTTACAAAAGTGGCCGATTTAGGCAGATTTAAAAGATTCCAAGAAAATTCACATTAATTAATCTCATCCTAATTTGAATTTTCAATAAATTCATCTTTTTCTAAACAAATTAGGTTTTATACATATACAACGTTAGTTTTTGTTTATATTAACCTCTGGGGTCATTCATTGTACTCATCATTATGCACAACATGGGACAAACGCTGAAATCGCGAAAAAAAATATCTGCTGTTCCATTATTTTTTTTTTTTCCCAAAACAAAAACAAAAATAAGGAATAGGTTCCTAAACCAATACTTTTCAGCTTTAATTACAACAAAAGAGGGGATTAAGGGACACGGAAACTGTGTCTCCAACCACTGTGATACCAACTCAAAACATGATCAAAAAGATGTCTTCAAAATGTTTAAGGAAAATGAAGACGAAAGGAGGCAAATATTGACACGTAGAGTACCTAAGTAGTATAGGTTTAATCAGGGCCGCGCCGACCCTCGGCAGCGCCTGTGTGCGAAACCAATGAAGCGCCTCTTTTTTTTGTCGTCGTGTTACGCAATTTTTTTTTCAAATTTTGGCCGGTACACCTAATCGTCTAGAGAAGAGTTAAGAATTTAAAATAATCGTAAATAGATAAAAATAGATTCGCTTCCTCTTGGCAAATATTGACAAAAACAAACGCGAACTAAACTATTTATATTCTTTATCATATTCATACATGTTCATTTTGAACATGCATAAGCATTTTATCCTTGCATTATTCTTCTCTTATATTCTCTATTGTATAAAAATATATAAACAGTTTTAAGCGGGTGGCTTATTTAAATGCTTGTACCTGTAGAAAATCTATTGTCTACTTAATAATATATAAACCATTTTAAGCCACCCTTCGCTTGATTGAATCAAAACAGATATGGGCCCACTGGGCCCAGTTAACCATTATTAATTTTTAAAAGGGTTGATTATCCTAGATATTGATGATAGTGTAATACACAGATATGATTCTAGAGGTCATATATGTAGGATAAGAGATAGGATCCTATGTTTGATCCTAGAATTATATGATAGTGTAATACCCCCCTAACCCACTATGTATCCGACTGAAAGACTTATTTTATCTAAGGAATTATTACTATGGTCATTCATAAAAATTATTAAAAAAAAAGTCGTCGCCGGAATGCCAGAAACGTCCGCGGACGCGACCGAACGTGTCCGTGGACGTCCGCGGCGAACGTCCGAACGCTTTAGGTCACGTCCGCGACATACGACCGAAACGACGTGAATTGACGTGATCGTAGGGAACTGACAGTTAACGTCCGCGGACGCGACCGATAATTTGATCCCAGCTTTATCTCCGAAGTTTGCATAGAGAAAAGTCCCCGGGCGTATATATATATATTTTTTTGTCTAGAGGCGTTATCTATGCGGCCTAAAAAAAAAGAAAAATGTTTGAGAAGCGCTCTTTTTTCATAATTATGATACCCCACATCAATGATACGTCATTGCCCCACATGCCTTTATTGGAATATATATTTTTTTTTTCTTATTTGCAAAATAATTGGACAAACGTTATTGCAAAATTAATGCTATCAATTTGGAATAGTAGATTCCAAATTGATAGCATTAATTTTGGTACGAAACCCTAATAAAGCTTTTATTATCTGATATGTGGTTATAGGTATTTTATCAGTAAAAATTTGTTTTCCCATAGAATGATTCTTGTTCGCTTGTAGCTACTCGGCCGGGTTCCTCGAGTGTTTTTCCGCGCTTGAAATTCCTCTATGATTTTTATTTTTAGTTCATGGTGTCGGAAGGTTATCACGGGATTCAATGGGGATGTTTACTGCCATTTTATCACGATAGGTGCCGCATCGTCGACATGGCCATTGAAAACTGTCAATTCCATACATTTTATAACCTATTATTCAGTAAATTCAAATTTTCTCGAAATATGCATAAGTGTGCTGTACCACGATGTACTAAAATACTTACGCCGGTGTTCATTTATTACCCAAAGATACTACGCAAATAGAAAGTGAAAAACTAAAAGAGTAAAACTAAAAGTAACTTTGAGTATGTTGATTGGTAATTTTCGGCAATATGGTGGAGCTCTGGTGGAGCTATTAACGTCTTATTAAAGTTCTACAGCAGGAACGTCAATTGCTTGGCTTTCGGAAGCTTGAGGGCTTTGATTGCTGAATTAAAAATTTCGGTCATAGATAACCTAAAAAATTAAGAATATCATTTATTATTAAAGTAAATGATCTCTCATTTTTCGTAAATTTTCCTACCACGAGTCAAGTAAGAATTAACACGTTACAACTAAAAAAATACCCAAATCTAGAGCCTAGCACTAATGAAAAATAAACCTAACCTAAACAATAAAGAATACCATTTATTATTAAAGTACGGTTCTCTCAATTTTCGTAAATTTTCCTACCATGAACCAAGTAATAATTAACATGTTACAACAAAAAAATGATCCAAATCTAGACCCTAGCACTGATTAAAAATATTTTATTAGATAGAAGTCTACCTCGTAATAATATCTCATTTCTTTCCAGTAATCCTTGCTCCTGGTTTGTTTAGGTCGTCTTTCAATTCTATAAGCTTCCAGGAACAATACATGTTAGCAATAACCATGGTGGATCGGTTTCAACACAAAAAATAGCAAAAACCACTAATGTAAACAATGCGAAAATGATTTGACAGCGGCCATCCCGCCGCTGGCGACATCTACGCTGAGCTTTGCGCGTGCATCCCCATTGCAACTCGAGTAAAACTCCAAGTAGGTATAGCTCTCCATAGCCCTTTGGGTGACTTTCAGCCTTCTAATATGGCGCATTGTTGGCACTATATTTTAGTATTGTTTGAAGAAAATAATTTGGTAAGTAAGTGAGAGTGATAAGACACTCGAGTAAGTCTATAAAACAGTTACGCAAAAAGATTTTTTTAATCATAATTTTGAATAATTAGCCTTGTGACTCGATTCACAATTCTAGCGAATTCACAAAGTTGTTACGAGATTTTTATGGCATGTGGCACAAGAGGATAAAATAGAAAAATTTTGAGGGAGTTGGAAGATCTCGGTCGCTTTTGGTTTTTTTTTTTGTAGCCATGTAAACAGCTGTAACATGTACAGCTTTAATTTAAGTTTTACCTTAACGAGTAAATTTAAAAAAAACTAGATGACTAATGTCACTTATTTTGTATTTAAATTTTCGTGTTGCTACCCCACGTGTAACATGGGGCGTAATCGGTTAAAAGTACTCCAAAACAATACACATCTAAATAAAACACATCTAAATAAAATTAAAATTGGGAGTCTGCGCCTCGTATTTAAAAAAAAAATGTATTTGAATGTAAAATTTTGGTCTTTTTTTAATAAAACAATAAAAAGTCGATAAAAAGAATCCACAAGGCATGAGAGATGGATAGCAGATGACCCCTTCAGTTGACCGTTTCAATTTGCCACACGTTGCACCAAACACCCTGTATATTGTTTTAGTCGTAACGTAATTCAGTCAGATGAACGAGCGACAACATCTTTTGTAAAATAATTACAGAAAAAAAACATCAATTCATTTATTTACCCCCTGACAGATAGCGCTATCCAACATGTTTTAGATGAAGCAACATTGTATTTTTCTAATAGCAGTAGAACCTCTGAGAGTAGAACATAGTTTACTTCTCATTACATAGACGATTCAATATTTCTCGTAATAAAAATAGTGTTCAAACATATCAAAATGCCTAAATACCCAGGTTATTTTAACTTATATCAATTTCGGAGACTAATATACGCCATCTGCTGTAATATTTCGGAACTCCTGCGGTGCGTAGCTGTAGCTCGCCCAGTCGTAGTAGGTCGTAGCCAGCCGTAGCGCGCGACTTTTACAATGTCGTAGCAACCGTTTACGGTCGTAGCCACTGGATGGCGATGATGTCATTGATTTAAATTTTTGTTACAAAACCCTAACCATGTAAATTGTATTCTTTATCTTGGCAGGATTATGAATAACATTATTTTATTATTTGATATTTTGAAGTTATTTTATTACCGTTTCTTTTCAGTGTAGTCGAAGGTTATAAGAATTACCCGTATGATATCTTACCTATTTCGTACTTCGATCACCAGTTTGCCAGCAAAAGGTAATTTTTCTAAAGTTCGATAACTTTAAGTTAAGGGAAAAGAAACCTGCGAAAAAGAATAACTAAAACGGCTCTACAAAAATTAAATGCAGATAGATTGTTTTTAGTTTTACTTGAGTACTCGTAAACTGTAGGAAGTAGGTATACCTAATCCGTCTGAAACCTGATTAGTTAATTTCGCACTTTGCTAGATAGGTACGTAATCTTATTTATTATTATTTATTTTATTTTATTTTTAGCCTGTGTTGTCCCACTGCAGGGCAAAGGCCTCCCTTTCTTCTTTCCACTCCTCTCTGTCTTGAGCAAGTGTGGACCAATCCTGTCTGCAGGCGTCAAGCTCGTCTCGCCATCTTCTCCTGGGTCTGCCTCGATGTCGACCGACGTTTTCTGGGACCCACATGGTAATCTTAGTATTTAATTAAATGGAATTTTATCTACTTTCCATTTTACTGAATCTCTTGGGTGTAAATTCATATTTTTGCGACGTCAAAAAAAAAATAGGTAGGTACGGCTCTTTCAACGAAGTTCAAGGATTTTTCGTTCGATAGATTGTGAATAATTAATTGATAAAGACAAGTGTGTACCTACTAGTCGCCTAGAAAGCTAAAGCTAAGTTCGAAATGTACCCAGGTAATAGTTTGGGGATTACTGAACTTCTTGAAGCTGTAGTGATCTCTAAAGATATAGCTGATATAAGCTGTTTAATTTGAGCACCTATTTGACAGTACGTTACTTTCACTACTGTTACTACTACTATGGTTGTTATAGATACTTTGGAACAATAAAAATGATACTGCTCAATTGAAAGAAGAACAAAATAATCATTGATATTAAACGTTTAATTTATATTTGTAACATTATATTATCTGTAAATATAGAGTTCTTACTATAATAATATGTAGTTACGAGATAAACAAACTCGATCTAATATAACTTAAGTGTATACATACAGTACAACTACATATTAAAGTACATACGATATTTTCAAATCCCAACTTAATTGATGAACTATAGTGCAATAACATCATACTTAATAACATATATTTATAGGCACAAAAGTGGATATATAATAATTACATTATAACATTCGATTTAACAAAAAATGTGAGGTATTTAATGTAATGGCAGGCAGACACCTGTAGGTATCAGTAGACACCCTGGTCCTACGCCTGATGGTCAACCACAAAACACAAGAGTGCAAAAGGTACACCTACTGGAATGTCCTAACATAGATAATGTTTTAATTACAACAAACAAAGGCACAAAATAGTGAAACTTACCAAAGTGTAGCTTCTACACACACCATACGTGATTTAAATTAATTAATTACACATTTGCGTTTGCAAAATTAAGGTAGATACATTCGTAGATATCTATGGCATTTTCAAACTAGACTAAAGTAACAAATCAGTCTTCCAATCAATTACCAAATAATAAGTAATGTATTTATTAACTTAAGGATAATATAAAATTATATGTTTACTCTTAGGACTTTAATGTACATGGGTATCTATTTAAGAAACGCAAGTTTTTATAAGATGTGATAGTTACACGAACAAGACTTACTGAGAAGTTGAAATGTGCAGATTTGTACATTTGGATATTTTTCTTATTAGAACAAGAGCTTATACAACGAGCGAAACACACGGCATTATACTCATAGATCAAACATGAAAAAATAAACTAGACATTTTTACGTATAACAGCGCATCACGATGATTTTTTTTCTATGTTACCACAAACCTAATAATAACATTGAGCATTCTTAACTAAGTGTTGATGAAATCTCTTAACTCTAATATGAACCACCGTGCTTGTGCAAAACATTTTATATTGAGGATATGGTGAGCACAACTAGATATTTAACAACGAACATTTATGGCAATCGATGAAAAAATTTATAAATTAATCTAACCCGTAACGTAAGGAAACAATATAGAATAGATCGGTATGTAGATACGTCGCTATCCGCGGTGACATGTGCGTCGCACGCAAGTTCTCTTTAACATGCATTGTCGTCAATAAAGTAGGGATATCTTATTAACTGTTTCACGTGGATGTATGGCATGGTGCGACGCGGTGGACTAGAGTAGCTGTAGCGAGCGTGAGGTAGTAGCGGCATTTCAGTCTATAAACATCACAGTCGCGGACAACAAATTGCACAATAACTTATCTAGGCGAACCCGCCCGGGGCGCGGCGGCGTGGCCGGCGCTGCCTGCTTGCCCTTCGACCCATAAAGTTACTAGTCCTTATATGCTAATTAAAGCTAACTTATTCTGCTACTCATTAACAAAGACGTAAATGTTATAAAACAAAAAAACGAAAGAAGAAAATAAACAAAAATAAAATCACAATAAGGCGTCGTCCAGCATCAAACGGAAATTTTATTTCGTTTTCAAGCTTCAACGACACTTTGAAATAAATAGAGAAGAAGAGAGGTAGAAGAAAAGTGGCCGCGGGGCCCATTGCAATCGCCCGGCCGGAGCGCCCGGTCATCGGCGGCGTGCGCACGCGGCACGGCCTACCAGTTAGCCTACCAATAAGTGCCTTACTCCTAACTTTGTACGCCTAAGTCAGTCTTTTCGAATGTACATTCCACGATGCCTTATCGTTCAATCTCTTTCGCTACCACAATCTAACGCAAAATTACGCGGCGGAACAATAACTCCAGGCGGCTGGTCTAAGTCACGTCGACGAGGTACTGACAAGTCTTCGACGTGATCGTCATCGTGCATGGGTGACCGCGGAGAGTGCGGCGGCGACCGAGGTGGCGTTCGCGGAGCCAGCGCCGCGTGTGCGGCCGCGGCCAGCGCCATCGCATGTAGAGCCTCTCGCCCACCGTCTCTTGTCGCACCCTCTAACGCTTGCTGTAGAAATGATGGATCGATAAGCGGTGTTGATGGATTTCCATCTTCACCACCTGTTCCACTTAAACCATATGGGAATGCAGCTCCATTCGACTCTCTTTTGACCCCTCGACTCATTGGACGGCTGGTCGTTATTCCGAGTTTCTTCACTTTATCGTACAATGTACGTGAAGGCACGCCGTATTTACGCGATGCTTGTAGTGCGCTCATTCCATTACGCACACATTCGATAGCTGATAAAATATCGGATCTCGTGTATTGTTTATATCGCTTCCATTCGGGTTTCTGTTGTGGTGGGACGTATGGCGCTAACCCGGCTCTCACGTCTTGTTGAAAATTGTTTGGTGGAGGCGACGGATGGAAGGTGCGTTGGCTTTCATCGTCGAAGGATCTTTCTGTGTACGGAGAGTGAGCATCTTCTGACCTGTCTGATCTGTTGTAATGGGGTGAAGAAGCTCTTGAAGAAAGTCTACGAGGGCGGTAGTCGAAAGGACGATGTGGGCTCGCAGCGCGTTCGGATTCATGCGCTGATCCGTTGGAGTGAAGGCGAGGTGGTGCGTGCTGGCTAACTGGGTGGCACACGAGGGACATGGGTTGCGAAGAGTCCACGGGAGAGGTTTGGGCTAAAACGTTCCTTAAAATGGGAGTGTCGCGAGTGGCCAGCATGCTGGACAGTTTCTTACGCTTGAGAGGATTCATATCAGAAGAGTCGTAGGCGGCGGAGAGGACGGGCGCGGCGGGTGGTGGCGGCCAGCGCGAGGGGGGCGCGGGCGCAGGAGGGGACACACTGGAGGGCGCGGCGGGAACAACGCGCGGGGGCGACGCGGCCGGCGCACGCTCCGTGCTGCCCGGCCGCCGCCGCAGCTCCGTCATGTCAAACAGACCCTTCACCTCCAGCTGCTCAGCCACCTTCATAATGTGTGGTATGTGAGCCTGCGTAACGTTCACCTCACCCGTGTACATGTACTCGAGGAGGGCCCGCATCTCGAAATCCTTTACACCTGGGAAGAGTATGCTGCAGTGGTCCATTGGAACATCAGCTAATATTGACTGAAAGTACGGGGAATTCGCAGCTAGGACGACTCGGTGCGCCTTGAACGTGACCTGGTCGTCGACCACTAGTGTGCAGTCGACATAGGTCTCCACCTTGATCAAGGCTTCTAAGATCTCTACTAAGTTTGTTTTGTGGTGATTCCATTTCAAACAAAAAGTTTGCGGTCCTTCGACGCTCCCCATTTTTCTGAGTTGTGATTCTGTAAGAACAAAAAAAAACTATATGACTACTGTAATGTTGAACATTTTTTAAACTTACGGCCAATCGTACTCGGTAAGTAACACTTGAACTACGAAAACCGTTTTTATGCCTACGAGATAAAACCGTTAATGGGACGAAATTGTTTTGATAGACATCGCGGTTCATTGTACTTGCTCTTACTTAAATATAAAAGCAAATAACATTTTTTATTTTTTTATTTAAGTATTTGTTAACATATTACATTTAAAAAAAAATCTAACACTTACTCAAGCAACAAACTAATAGGTACTAATGGGCAGAATCAGAAAATTTACACTATATATAAGTTATGTTTTGTTGAGTTTTCTTCAAATAAGATTTTATATTTTTTGTTTTAAGTAATAAAACCTCTAGTCATACATAAAAACAACATCACTGATAGCAAACCTGGAATGTATTTTTTTATTTATGTTAACTCGTATCAACTGCTTTTGTTGTACCGGTATTCAATGTTTAAAATGACTAAAGTTACTGAAAGCGCAATCAAATGATCATAAAATAAATAAACTTTGCACATATTATGTCTAAACAACTTATCAATAATATTTTAAATACCTGGCAAAATATTGTAGTTGGTAGAGGCGGGATACATCGTAGAGAATTTTTCCAAGTCACGCACTAGTCTGTCAAAAGTGATAATCCTTGCGTACACAAAGTTCGTGCAACCTGTTCGCGATGCGCATCGCTCTGCGACCAGCACTGACTGACGACGTATGCCGCGGCTCAGCGCGACTGCCCGACTGCACCGCCCTTTCCCATTTACATATTACGCTCTATAGCCCTTCCACACTGCCAAATTGACTTTTTACCTTTTATTCGGCAGGTATAATCGAACTTAGGGGACCGATGAAAGTAGTTACGCCGGATTCCCTCCTGTTGTGTTCTCTATAAATTTTGCATCGCACCGCGTTACCTATTTTCACCTTTATATCCACAGAATTATGCATAAAATGCAACAGCAAAATCATGGCACTTATTTAATTCATACAAACCTTGAATACAAAAAAGGTCCTGCGTTATCAGCCGGCTACGAAAACGTAGCACCGCTACGAAAGTAAAATTAAAAACACTAAGTGAAACTTACCTCACAGAAAATTAATCCAGCGTCTGCACGTGATCAGGATTGTTTTTGAAAATGTTTATATCAGGAAAACTCATGTGAAAATGTCCGCACTTGCACTTAACAAAGTTCGTAGCACGTTCGGGGTTGTTTCGCGCGAGTGGAGTAGACGCCCTGTGTGGGGGCGGCGTGCTCTCGCGAGCGTCTGGCAGTGACTGTGTTGGTGGAAGGCGGCCGGTCGCGGCAGGCCTGTGTGCCTGTTCGCCTCCTCCCCGCACCTCTTGTGTGCGCTTTTTACGCACGCAGCGCAGCGTGCCGGAGTGCAGTGCAATTGCGTGCGGAGGGCGAGGGGTGCGGAGGGGCGGCCGCGCCGACGAATTGCAGCGCGCTGAGGAGGGCTCGCGAGAGTGTGTGCGTGAGTGCGCGCGCGCATGTACACAGCAACTGTAGTGGTGTGCGCCGCAAACGCTGCTACTCGGCGTCAACACTATAAAATAAAGCCGAAATCAGCTTATAAAAAATTAATGCCGCGCCTCACTGCGCCTTTGTATGTTAACGTTGAACTTCGCGTCTTGCCTTCGGATTCAGGAACTCTATCATTGGTCTTGTAAACATTAATTATAAAGTTCTAATGAACGCGCATTTGATATTATATTTAAGGACATTTAAATTTGGTCGCGTAAGTTTAAAATAAATGTTTTTCTGCTTTCAATTATACACAACTAGTACCTACCCTAACAGACCCAGTTCCTTGACCAAGTGAAATGCATAGCTTCCTAGAAAAACATTTTTGTTCACGAGTCAAGAAGTATGAAGTAGGTAATGTGCCAAATTAACTTTTTACAAAGACCTTAAACCCTACAGCACCTACAAAACAAAAACAGTCCCTCGTCATGAAAATCGCTGAAAACGTTATAACAACCAATTAATTCCGGCGCGCAATGCTTAACATTTCGATACAAACATGACCGTCCTAAAAATTCCCCAAAAGTGAGTGAACAACGCCACCAAACGAGGTCATTGACACATTGCTCGCGTAGGGAACGCCAAAATAGCGCGAAATGCACTCAAAAATAGACCAAGCTGTGTGTGCAATATTTTTTGTTAAGCGAGGCTTGTCTTCCGCCAAACTTTGGGGGACGCATCTTCGTGAATACGTCGTTCCAATTATTTTAAGTTGCGTTTGAACCTAATTTTAGAGAATTAGAGACTCTTTGTAGTCTGTGTTTAAATTGCCTGGATAGAGAAATATGTAGGTACTTTCTTAATGTTGATTTTTTCCTGATGCACCTAAGTACTGTTAAAGTCCAGGCCGTAAACAAGCTACCTCAAGACTTTACCATATAATACATATTATCTATTCTTGACAAGGATTTATGATATTTGCATTTCGAAGCAGATATTTTATGATATAACTATATAGAAAATAAAACGACAGTTAAAACACAAGGACCTACGGAAACTCAATGTAACTTTGCTCTATAACAAGTAATAATAAATGATATTGTCCACATTTATGAACGCTAAATTCACCACACATTAACAGAATAAAACGTCAATCTTCATGATCGGGGTTAAACATCCCACAATCAAGATGATACGGGATGCGAGAACATCGCTGACAATGCAATGAAAAAAATATTCGGGACTTAGGGATAATTAATGGCATTAGCCGTCACATTGATAGCTTAGTGCAGGGAACGACAGACCTTGCAGTTTTTTTTTTTTTGGTTGCCTTCAGTAGGATATCACCAAAAGCAAAAAATAATAAATTCTAAATCGCAATCGTAATTCAATATTATGCTTTAAATAATAAATTCTTAAGTTTTTACAGGCATGCAACAGCGGGGTAATTGCGTAACACACTTACAGTAGCAATGGCTTTAATTTTGACAGTTCCACGGCATTATTTACTTTGTTGAACAGACAAATGTTTCGAACATTTATGAAGCAATGGACTAGCAATATGCTTCAAAATCATTCAGATTGTGATTGAAACTGTGCAGAACACTGTTAAACTATGTCCTGTTTAAACGATGGTCTCAGGGTGAGATCTTTTTGCGCTTTGCGATTTGCGGCAGTGACAATATATTATGTCCGCGCGTAGTTCAAAACTTATCTAATGAAAAAATCGAAAAGTTAACACAAACTCATTTAAAAATAAAATGGATTTTGGAAATTAATTTAATCATAGAAATATGATTGTTTTCATTAGATAAGTTTTATTGATGACATGGACTCACGCAGAAAAAAGCCCCTACAACAATTTTATCAAAGAATTATTCAACCATTCTTGACTTCTGGCCTATAGTTTTCTCACGAATTCATGCAAAACCCGAATTCCTTCAAATAAACAATGGCAGTGAATGTCAGAGCAATTCTCTCGTATCAATAGCGAAGTGTGGAGTGCACTTGAAGCCTTTCGAGAACCATTTGCATATCGATACTGGCCCCGGCTCTGACTCTGAACACCAATTATTATTAATTCGATTACGTACGAATGTGGGAATGTTTAGTGTTAAATGAAATATTAAGAGTGGTATAAAATTTGGTGTGTGCAGAACAGGTTTCTTTTTGGGAATAACTGCTCTTTCGCCACACAGTCCGACGATTTATTTTAAACACTATTGTGTTTTCAGTAAACAGTTACTGTAAGTGTCCTGAAATTCGTTATTCAGTTCTCCATACCTAATACATCACAATGTCAAGCTCTCGTGAACAACGAAATCGTATCCTCCAACATATGGTTCCTACAGACAATTTTCACAGTATCTACGATAAGATTGGCTCTAAACACCCTTTTGTGGAATTTCGCGATAGATAACCATTAGCTAATCAAGATATCTTCAAAAGAAACACACATTAAAGCAATGGAATGGATTAACAGATGTTTGAATGAACCGACTGACAAACAAACAGATTACAAACATATCGGAACTCCACAAAAAAAGAACCCAAAGGTCCGGAAAAAAAAACAATTTTATTTTTCATTTTATATTGAATTAACAACTATTTATATCATATTTGCGAACAATGCTTTACACCAATTAAATTAACAAAAAAAAACATGTTGTAACGTCAGCGGTCAACCACACGACCGTTAAAATTTCACGATAATTTGGCTATTGCTCCGGAAACACGAATGCAAATGTGCCATTGTCAATACTTACAGTTATGACCTTTGATTCGGACGACGGCGTCAGTAATTAGTTTAGCGATTCGCGGAAGATGTCTCGTATCGACGAGGCTATTACACTTTACAAAAGGTCCACATTTGCAATTCACACCAATAAGCCGATGAACTTACATACATTTTAGCAACAATTGATGAACAATGCACTAGTGAGGGATAAAACTGCATTATGCTAATACCAGCATAAACAGAACGCGCATCGCGACCTATCCCACGAACGCACGTGCAACAAAAACTGCGAGACGGGGGAGAGCAAAAAGCTAATAAAAAAGCAATAATGCGATCCCGCATGGTGGCTCGTTGAGATCCGAAATTGACGAGACTGATGAACCATAAGGGATAATATTGATGTACGATAACTGAAACGTCACATGAGAGTTCCAATTAAAAATATATTCCTATAAATACGTAATGATAAATCAGCAAGTAAAATTCTATTGAAAATCCTATTTCGACAAAACATTTTACAACTATCGGTATTTTCCAGTGTAATTTGCGATACGCACATTCGCAGTTCACAAAACATCACGTAACGGCGAGAGTTAATGATATAAATACTTCATAAAATAATTACAATAAACATATACACTGGTTCTGTAAATGCGTTAAGTTTGCATAATGAGAGAAGGGTTGCCAGTATAAAGAGATAATTGTAATTTTACGCGTCCTCGTCATTTGTCACCAGCATCCTGCCACGCGCGCTGGCCCTGAATTTATTATTTTATTATTATCTAGGGTGCTCCTACCCTTATCTACAATTAACTATTAAGAGATATTAAATAATAGACTGTACAGAATCCCTGATTTTGCACACTTCATTATTTTTTTGTGTCTATTATATTGTCTTGTTATGTGAAATTAATATGAATAAGGAGGTAGTGTTACTGATCCTATTCTCTAAGTCTAATTTTTTTTATGTTTTTGCATCAGATGTTTTAGAAACAAAATGATTGTTTTCTTTTAGGTTATCTACTGCTAGAATATATATGTATGTAGATGTTATGTCTAGTTAAGACTTATTTGCCAATTAATGATAAATATCTGGGTTATTTTTTGGTACGATTTCTAATAATGAAACCTAGTTAGATCGATTTATCGCCCTCGAAACCCCCTGCATACAAAATTTCATGAAAATCGTTGGTGCCGTTTCCGATATTCAGTTTATCATATATCATATCATATATATATACAAGAATTGCTCGTTTAAAGGAATTAGATAGATAATGTAAGGTTTCATTATATATCTAAAGCCAAGGCCTACAGACACGCGGTATAAAGCACAGTAAATAAGCCGCGTGGAGCTTCACCGCGCTGTTCACAATGATATCAAGGGACATGATGGCATACCTAATATATTCGTTTTGGGTCTGTGATCGTCGTCCACGCCCGGCGACCCCGGATGCGGTTCATTGTAGCGAAACTCCCCGGACCCCGAGGTGAAACAATACACTCTTTCCTTCTATTGTCTATTGCCCGCCCGCACAAGCATTCCTATTCATATTTTTATGTTTAATTGTATACGTGTACGTAAATGCGAAATTTTATCCAAAAGTAATGTTAATTTTTTCAGAAAGAAATATTTTACTCGTTTTTGTTTTGAACTTTTGAGAATACCACCCTTACTTCGTTATTCTTATTTCAAATTAGAAAGATATAATCATATTAAGCACCCCAAAATATAATAAACATAATTCAACTCCTAGTAACGAATATGTCATTTTTTTTATTTAGAAATAACATCGGTTCGCTCAAAAACGGGTCAAGTGGATAAAGAAAAAAAGTATTAAATTAAAAAAATGGGCGGTTCTGCTAAGTATCGTTGTCAAAATATCGGCGAGCACCTGCCTGGAGTAGACAGAGCGGCGCGTAACGAACTTATGAATCTATTATTTTCAGTTAATAATACTATTTGAACATTTTGCCTTAAGGGGTTTTCAGGTTCAAAATAATATTAATTACACAACTTTTAAACAGTTTTATCCTTACGGTTCATACGGCTCATACGGTCAATTAGACGCACAACTCAAAGCTTTACCTATCTCCTATCTCGCATTTTACGACACTTAAGCTTCATTTATCCAGCACCGCGTGATAAGCATCTTATAAAGTATATCCAGAGATAATTCGCTTCTCTCGCGGCCATGTTGCCTTCGACCGCGGCTCGATAAAATAAAACAACCGCGAGCCGACGCTCTTGGACTTTTTTTATACAGGATCATTTTTCTTGCCGACTCGGCCAAGGGATTATCTATGATGTACGCCAATAAAAAATGGTCCTTCGGTACATAATGATAAGGTCGCATGGTTTCTGGAGGCTGTGGAGTGGACGTCCTTGGGCGGACTCGATCTGCTAGGCGAGAGATCGTCCCATCGCGCTGCGCTGGTCGTTGCACCGAAACTATACTTTAAAATGCATTGGAAAGTAGAAAACTTATTCGTGTGATATTTTCGAGAAACTTCTGCTCAATTACCAGTTTGTGCGGGGCGTAGCTGTAAATCTAAGTTTGGACTGAGTTAATTAATATACGATGGAAGAATTAAGAAGCGAATAATGCTTGTAGCAGCACTTAACGAACTATGCATGCTGAAGAATTATCTGTGAAGAGAGGTCGCTTGCTGTCAATTAACAGATTTTTTCTCATTAACGTCAAAAACCGTAGGTATATAATAAACTTACATAAATATGCAAGGGACTGTTTTGTAACTGTAGAGCAGTTTGTTTTAGTTCGCGCCCATCGCTAATGAGTTAAAATGTGGTGCCCTCGAATTTACGACTTGACGATGTCGCTAAATGTTGAAAAAACCGCCTCATGTCGCAACAACGAACAAAACTGCCATCATATGGGTTGTTATCTACTGTTTTAGAAAACAACTTTCGCAATTCACTTTGTTAAAATACTTAGAAAAAGTAAAAAATGTTACGTTGGACGTTAACTGCCAAAACTGCAGTCAAATGGGTATGTTACATCATATAGTCGTTGATATTCATCTGAAAAACATGGACTCTGACATACTGTTTAAATATATAGACAGTGCCTATCCTATTCTCGTAAATTAGAAAACTACCCGTCATTGTAGAGCAGTTACATTCTGAATCCTGAAATGCGCTGTAGTTATTAAATTTTCGCTTATTAGGTATAGGTAGGGTGAAATATGACATTTTCAAGATACCTTTTATTTAATTGTATGTATAAGATATATCCATAACAGAAATGATTAGGTACCAAATGAAAACAAATTCGACTTCACAACCTACATAGCAATTTCAGCCGACTGAAACTTATAATTCTGCTACGCAAAATATTAACACAAACAAAGGGGTGAAATAAAATAAACAAACGACAGTCACCGATAGGGTTGTGAACAGAAGGTAGTGTGTTTTAGCAAAATCAATAGCATGTTATGAGCTTCCGTTATTTCCGTCGCGTATAATAACTGCATAGACTGGCCGGTGCGAATAGATGGACGGTGCGATATGCGGTTGTGGGGACTAATTACGGGTATCATTTGCAATAAACTCGTCCACCCTGTACAACGGACACGTGAACGGTGGTACGCGAATAGAACTAGCATTTGTGTGGACTGCGGACGAATGATGAGTAATTACTGGGTTTCATGTATGTAGAAATTGTATTGGGTTTTTCTGTCTGATGAATGAGGGAATTGACGGTTTGTTTTCAGTTGTCTATAGAAACTTTATTATATATAAAACAACCTAAAGTATGACTTTACATTTGCACACAATTAACATTAACAAGTATCAATTACCTCTAGTATTATTTTTAATAAGAGATTAGAGTCATACATTATAAAAGTAATTTACCAAATCGCTATGAAAACGTAGTCACCAAAGACCTCTTTATCTTAAGAAATGATGTCCCCAAGCTTACCCCTTGAGAACACTCTTCTGTAATTCCTTTAGATATCATTTTTATTCCCTATTAGGTTTAGAATAACAAACAAAAAACTGCAATTTGTATCCAAATACCGATCAAGCGCCAATAACGTATGTCAATACTAAACCCTACAATGTTTACGGGTTTTATGCTCGCTTTATTCGCGACACCCCTCGCCGGTTGCCATGGGGTTGTGGTCAAAATTGTATTTTTATTATAATTGCTCCGTTTTATTGAGAGCCCGTAGAGGGTAAACATTGTACAGTTCCAGTTTGGCTACAAAATTGTAGATATCATATAATTAGTTAGGAATATTTTTACTATACTGTCGGTATTTTAATTCGATCGATGGATGTTTTTAACGTATCCAGTTCCATAGAATTGATGAAGTATAAAGACGCCTTGTTGAGAACTAAATTAAAATGAATTACAAATAAACTAAATGAGCTATAACTGAATTTAAACCTTAATTTGTCGTTTGTTTAAGTTATCTTAAACTGTGTTTCGAAATTGTAGTTTATCTCCATGTAAAACGATTGCGCAGCAAAAATACAAAACACGAAAAACAAAATATAAATATCATTTAAGCGTAAGATAAAACTGACAGTTTTACTATTCAAATAATAGCAAAAAAAGCGAATACGTCCGCCTGTCCATACTCAATTGGACCCGCATCAAAGGGCTTAGTATAAACCCCTTTTCTCATTTTTATATCACGAAAAGATTGCCCATGACTATTTTGTTGGCAAATATGAGTTGATCCTATTGTCCGTAAGAAAACTATTCGTATCGAATTTAAATGTTGTTGCTGGCACGGGAAAATGACTGCTTATATAACATGGAAAATAAATAAAAAGAAATAAACAGTTTGGTTTACTTTATTCGTATAATATTTTGTGCCATTTGGTAGCATGGTATGTTTATGTAGGTATAAGTTGTATGTGACTATCCTTTGGATGAAAGAGTCAAATCTGACGAGAATTTTCCACTGCATACATTGACTAACAGTGAATCTGGAATTTCTAAATAGCAGCCCGCAATCTGGATTTACTCCCAGTTGATGGGAATAGGTTTGACCCCTATTACATTACATTTGACTTAAACACAACTGATGAAATGTAAGCGTGCTATAGGTACACCTCCCTAATTCTTTGTGGATTACAGGCGTGACGATATAACCTACAGTTTCTTAGCGAACAATCATAACTTCTTCATTGTCTACCGTTCTTGTTGACCATAAACGTCCTTTCCATTTATTTAAACGTCACCAGGAGCGGCTTATTAATCACATTCGTACGTCGTTTGTGTACCAATTTCACCATCGATATTGCAATTTGTCATTTCGTTATCTTCTATTATCGCAATGCATTAGGTTCTGAGTACAGATAGTGTTATCTTTAACTAGAATTCGCCCAGCTTGATTACAGAACGGAGGCGACGCGCTCACATGTAATGTAATGCAGATTTCTATGCTTGAAACTTTTATTTTATTTCTTTTGTTTTATTAGTATGGGTATTTGAGTATTTGTATATTGATCAAGAATTTTTATTGACTGCATGGTTGTTACAAATTTTTAAATAGGCAATTATAGACTGTGTTTTGGGAACACTTAAGATTTGAAAAGTAGAGAAGTTTTAACAAGAAACTAACCCTTGCATTCCTGTTAAAACCGTGTTTAAAAAATATGTTTGTATTCATACCTGTGTCCTCTTAGGTACCTACTAAATATTGCAGTTCTATTAATTTACAATGTAGTGTACTTATGTAGGTATGTATAGTGTATTTTGAGATCTGCGTGTCGCCTATGTACGTGCTTATTACCATAATTGCATAACTATTGGCATGAAACAGTGTCGGTATCTAATTCTGGAAATCAATACTAGTTAATAGCATTTCATGGAGTAGGTATAGGAAAAGTGTTGCGAATCTTCGGTCATAAACAACTTTGCTGTGTTAGAAATCAATCGTAAAGATTTAACAATTTACTAAAATGCGTTTCGCAATATAATAAATTGGTAGTAAAATAATATTGATTGAATAGGAACGGTTGTATTTCTTGATAGCTGTATTAATTCTTTCGTCTATAATAATTTAAAATTTATTGTACTAGAATAGCATGTTCAGTTTCCAATATCTATAATGCTATTAGTCAACGTGCAACTATGCCTCCTATCATCAGTTTCACATGTGCGTAACGCATAGATTTCACAATCAATCTCACGTATTGTGAATTCTATAAAAAATTGGTAATTTGTTTGCGAAAGTGGCATTTTTATGCAACGCACATAATGTAGTTTGGAACGTGTGACGCGACGAAGTGCGTATCGCGCAAAACGCAGGCGCACGCACGATTCCTACGCGCAGATACAGTGCGTACACCCGATAACGCAAGTCTGCTGCGATAACACACTGTCCGTGTTAATACTGCATATAAATTTGCTCACACAAATACTCCGCTGGACTTTTACCCGCTTATCTTCGTAAATTCTATTTAAAATCAATCAACCAAATTACGAATAATAATACCGTCACTCCGCCAGGACCAATTGAAGTAGATATCTCAAATATACGTAGCTCAGACTGGTTATTTACATTCGAGTCTACTATTCACACACGCGAATATCCACTCATATACACAAGTGGTTACATACACAAGGACAAACCGTCTAGAGAGATTCGCACAGCTTATGAATCAAGGGGTATCCCCGACCTACAAAGAAATGCAAGCTCGCATTTATAATGCCCAGTCCACTTTTGTGGTGCAGTCACCGTAATGATGACATAACAATGACGAATGTCAGGCGCGTGCGCTTGCAAAAAACTCTACTTTGTTGTTGTAGGCGGGCGTGAAATTACGTCAATTTCGCACAATTGTACCAGGAGACTATGAAGCTACAAGAAGTGTCTTTGTTGTTGCGAAAAATGGTCAGATTTGTTGCCACTTTGCAGTTATTCGTTACCTTGCAGATTTTTTTTACTTCAGCCTCATTCATACCATTGGAACGTCAATTCAACTATTTTCAATGCAAACAAAAGCTATCGATTAGTAAAATTAATTAACGTTTATTACTTTAATCTTTGAAAACAAACCGTAATTTTGATCGAATCTTTAAGTTTTCCTCGTCTTGTTGTGCTTAACATTGTGTAATATGATATTTTAGTTGCACGGGTAACTAATGAACATTACCAATCGTAATTCTTTGCCTTTACATGCCGAATGTTAGATATTAACTGCGGTACAAAGTTATTTAATTTACCAGCAAGTTGAATTTTGAAGTAAATCTCAGCAGAGATTCGCGTAATTTCATTAGGAGAACATAAATTGACGAAACTGGTGGCGGCAACTGGGCGTCGCGGTCGTCATCGTCACACATTTACATAAAACATTATGATTACTATTTTTAATCTACAATAATTACGCATAAGGATTTCTTAATACTTATCGAAATAAATAATCCATGAAATCGATAACATATCAATTTATAAGATTTCTATTTCTTTAGCATCTATAGATATTTTGAAAGTGTTGCCAATTACTAAAATTTAAAATATTTTTAGCTATTGTACAGAGAACACTTTGTGGTATAGACTCTCGTTCAATAATAGTTGGCAGGTAGAGTCACTATAATTTTCGACTAACATGGAATTCAAACTATGAAGTAGAGTAATTTTCTTCATAAACCACAAAATGTATGAACAAATTTCTACCAGGAAATTAGGACGTACCAGGAGATGGCCACTAGGAGGTATATTTTAGAGATATACGTGATAAGTATACATAACGAATCCGACGCTTATATAGTAAGAATTATAGCTATCAGCCGTGACGAGCGATGACGATGACTCATTTTGGCAACTGGTTGGCGAGGAGGCGTTGCCAATTTACACATATACACGAATTCGCACACATACAAGTTCCGTGATAACAAATTCTGATACCCTAGTACTTAGTATACCTACAGTTAATCGTAACGCTATTGGTTGGTATAATAAATTATGAATATTTATTTTATCAACCAATAGGGTTTTTTTTTAAACCAATAGTTGTGTGTTTTTTAAACATGTAGTTTCATAGTAAAATTATGTAAAGTTT
The DNA here is from genome assembly GCA_948150665.1 of Conistra vaccinii. Lineage (NCBI taxonomy): Eukaryota > Metazoa > Arthropoda > Insecta > Lepidoptera > Noctuidae > Conistra > Conistra vaccinii. Next base: position 12,734,554 of record OX411324.1, on the reverse strand, counting down.
TATATTTTTCTATTTGCACTTTGCACGTTTTTTTGAAGGAAGTGTCCTGTGATAAAATAATTATAAAATGATTTTACTTGTGAGACCTTTGTTATTTTTATGTATTGAAAACTACTGGCTTTGAGAAACATTTTGAATATAATTAAATAAGTTAAATAAACGTAAATGTTTTTTATTTATTCCGTTGCGATATTTTTAACCTAAACAGATTGTTAAACAACGCTGTCGAGGCTATTTGAGATTTTGAGGCCAAGGTTTAACTGCTAATATGTAGATATTTTATGTAAGATAAATATATATCTGTATTTTGAAAGGTAGAAAAACTGGTACCATTCATTTTAATATTTAACATAATGTAAACTGTGCATAAAATTTATCGTAGTTTAGCATAATGACGATGTTATTTTACTTTGAATTATTGACCTGGTAGTGAGCGTGTGTCACGTCCTCCCATGTATGTTTTTAGTTCATTAATTCGTAAATCAACCCCTTGAATGTGGTCTGTATTGATAGTTTGAGTGAAGGGACGGTCGTGGGCCGTCCACGTCGCTCCGCGGCCTCGTGACCAAAATACGCGCTTTGAATAATTGAAGTATAGGGCCACTACCACCTCGCGCCCCCCCTCCCCCCTAGCTCACCGGACTTTTAGTTTTTATCGGTTCATTATAATACACCGCGAATTATTGATGATCGTACGTGTAGCTACGAAGAGGAATCTTTAGATAATTAAATTATTTAACGATGTCAATGCCTTTGGTTACGTTTTTACGTAAATCCGAACTTAATATTATAAATGCAAAAGTGACTTTGTTTCTTTGTTACGCTTTCACGCTAAAACGGCTGAACGGATTTGGATGAAATTTTGGCACTTAGGTAGACTATAACCTGGAAAAGAACATAGGCTACTTTCATCCTAGATCGCAGACGAAGCTAGTACGAATATAAACAGAGTTTGGCGAGGGAGCGTTCTGACTTCTTAGCAACTTACAGGACCTAGATAATATTGGATATATAATTCGAGAAGACTATTGAAATAAGCCTGGCCCCTCCCGTCGACTTACAAATGGTGCGTACTATAGATACACCTCTGCTTAACCCCACGGGGAACACAGGCGTGATGTTGCGTTATGTGTATAGAAATTAGGTACAGTCGTCAAATCTCCTATAGTCTGTTAAATTTCTAGCCGCTTAGAACCACCTCTACCATTATAATAAACACTTAAAGCGAGTGTTTCATTCCAGGGAACCAAAAGTTCGCTGAAATGAAAAACTCGGTAAACATAAAACCAGAACATTTCAGTACCTACAAAACAGAAAGCAGTAAATTGACAACAGTCACCCACCAAATAATTGAGGATACATTTGTCTATCAGTAATTACATAGAAAGATTCGGCTGTCGTTGGTTCAGCCACTATTTGTCTTCCACACGCAAATGTGGCGGGGAATTAGTGTGAATAATTGATACGTGTCATTTGGCAACCACCCTGACCCGCCACCTCGTGTCACCAAACTTAACATACCCACGCTTCTCTAAGTACTTGTGCGTCGGACATTTCTTTAATAAGTTTTGTGGAAGAGGGATGTTTTTCGGAAGTAAATTTTCGGTGGCATCAGCCTAGGTAGATTAATTTTGTCTTTAGGACTCAAAAGGTCGCTTATAGTCGCTTAGGATGAAATTGTCACTCATGAAGATCTGAAGGCCAATTCTCGTACTTAAAAAACGTTCACATTCTAGTGGCAGTCTTTCAAACTTGTCAAAAATGTTGGTAAATTGATTGTATTTTTGACAGATTGCGAATGAGATGCGAATGCGAACGTTCTTAAAAATTACGGGAATTGACCCTTAGATTTGGATTCAATGGATTACTTATTTGAGTGACTGCGTAGTAGAGGCAATATTGTAAACAATTTGAGTAGTTAGAAATGTCAGAGAATGACATAACAAATGCCTCATTGCTTGTACCCATGCAGATGTGAGTAGTACTTAAGCCTCCAATTAAGCTAAAATACGGTTCGTTCGGTATGGAACGCGAGGTCGATGAAGATGTGGTGTTGTCCACGCACTTTGGTGGTGGTATGGTGGCGATGCCCCACATCGATATTTCGTGCATTATTGAATAGTCGCGTGTGGCCTCCCGAATTTCCAATGTTTGGCGATTGATGTGTAGATTGACTTTTGTCATTTGCCTCGGCCATGTCAAACAGTAAAATGTTTTTCTATGCCTTCTCCACAAATTGTTGGATCGAATCGTAATGGACTATGGCGAGTGATTGAAGTATATAAATATTTTTTGTCCCCCCCTCTATCTGATTGGCACGGCGATGGATGAAAGCTGTCTGTTGTTTTCTTTATTCACGTGATCGATTAGTCGGTGTTTTGTGGGTGTTACGAATTTGTTCGCGATCGATGATAACGAAATAATGAGGGGTAGTAACAAACAAAGCCTAAGCGATACCTCCGTGTATGTCATGCGTGTGCTTTTTCCACAAAATAAGCACTTACACACATTCTTTGAACTCGTGAAGGTTCATCCAAAGAAGAATAGATTTGTGTTTTTTTTTTCATAGGACCTCAGGTACATTGTGTACCGGGTTAACTGGCTATTGTATGAAAGTGTTGAAAACCGCTATGCAGAAAGCTCACTGATAAGAGCTACGCAACGTTGTGCAAATGTAGTGGGTGGTCGGCGAAAAGTTTAGGATAGCCATAAAAGCGGCTTATTCGAAAGCAATGATATAAAATTGCGGCACCTTTGTGCGTAAGCGCCAGAACGGAGTCTTTCGAAAAGAAAGTTTTATTTCGAAGAAACAGTTACGTGGTCCTTTGTAGAGCCGCTTTGTAAATTAGCAATCACAGAAAGTCATTTTTTTAAGAGAAATGCATTTTTAACAGAACTTTTTTGAGTACTCAAGACTTGCATGCTATTGTTTCGAAGAGTCGGTTGGTTAGGTTAGATATCAAAGTATTTGAAGTTCCTGTTACTTAGTTGTTAATAGGAATAGGCACCGATAGTTCAGTATATAAAAAAAAACACATATTGTTTTCTCAGGAGATATGTAAGGTATCTTAACAGCCAAACCATTTATAAGTGCAGCATTGTCGTGAAGGCTTTTACTCATACACTTACCATAACACACTTAAAACATTTCAACTCCGGCTGCAGTACTTTCCATGATAAATATTACTCGCGTGAAACATTTGAGTTATCTGTCGGGTACAACTTTACGAGTCTTCCATTAGATTAATGTAAAGGAGAAATGCTTTCACAAAATACCGTTACGGTCCTCGCAGCATCAAATAAAAGAGAAACCCTAACCCGCAACAATTAACCCTTTTGCGCACGTTTTCTGCGGAGAATAGCTCAAGAATAGCGCAATTTTATAGGTTTACAACTCAACTCAAATGTTGCAGAACTGTCCGCAAAGACGCCGACACAAAATGATAATAACTAAATAAAGGGGTACAATAAAAACAAACGGAAAGGGTTTACAACAATGCGGAAAAATTACGCAATGGCTAGTTTTATGATCGCGGAAAAAAAACTTCGCAGGTACGAAAAGGGTCTTTTGTTGATCCAACTTTGGGTTGGCGTGGAGTTCTAAAAAGAGGCCCGAACTGCGAATACAAGTGCCATTCATCAGCACAATGATAGGGTATGCAAATAAATGCAAATGTTTTTACGATACTTCTTTTTATTATGACAATGAGGGTATTGTGCAACAGGCCGGCGCTACCGAATTCGATTATGAATATTGTAAACGAATTATTGATTCCGGAAAGATGTTTTGTAGAGCTGTCTATTTGTAATTGTAACGTTTATGTAAAAGTTTGTATCATTAGCTGAAGTTGTTTTCCTACTCTTCGATTAATTGGGTCTCATCATTATTTACCTTCATCAAATGTCTCCTCTAAGGATCTTTATCTCTATCTTTGGATCGTGTTGTATGAATGATCATAAGCAATGTTTTTCTCTTCGTTTTGGGTAAATGTGTCCATCTGGTAGGTTTAACTGTACCTCAAACTGCGTACTTTTCCGTATTCAATGCCTATAGAGAAAGTCACTGTCTTAATTTAAAACTCCTTTCATGAAAACAACGTCTAAAACCCATATCAACAGCTTGATGTTTGCCCCTTTTGAACTTGATCTTTTTATCAAGTGTGGCTTCGAGCCCAAAATTATATCAGCGCGTCGTCGCCGCATTCCGCGTTCACACACTCACACAGTCATGTGTGAACCCTACTACAGCAATGCACACTAGCGCAACATATTCAATATCATGTATGTCGAATTACTTAGTTGTCGATCAAGGAAAAATATGATGTCGTATTTTATGGTTTTGTTGAGGTCAATATTGTGCGTATATAAGTTACACAAGGGATTATTGGCAGACTATTTTCAGGTTATGATAATAATTAGAAATGATTCTCATTTCTGATCGGTCATTTGTAAGTTTTTGTCTCAAGCTCTACAAAGTACCATTATTGCGTCTCCAAGCAAAACTTCTGGCCTGTGGACACTTTTACGAAATATTTTACCAGCGAACCATAATACTATTACAATTTAATACTTATTAAATACAAAGAAAACTTATATAACCGATCTAAAAGCCTATTACTTAGTGAAATATGATTTCTTATAAATCGCAATCATTCATTGCAGGCACGTTTTACGTACAACCATCTAGGGAAATAAAACCTTCAATAATTTAATTAATAATATAAAAAACCGCCAATACTGTTCGCAGGCGTTCAAAGATGGTGTGAGACAGCATTTAATCTATCAACATGAACTAACACATCCATGAAACTGCTTCAAGACGATGCAGGCACACACGCACACATATGCACGCTGCGTAGACGCTTGTAGCACTTACTACGAGTACGTAGCACAGATTTTCTCACGGCCGCGGATTTCCTTGCGAGATTTTCAAACGTAGTTCATTTGGAGTGAGTGTTAAGAACGAGTTGGTGGTGTGTAGGTGAGTTCTGGGTCTGTGGTAGGGTTTTCATGCATCTATACGCACACAAGGGGATTGGCTAGACACGAATATTGCTCGCTATGCTAATGCAGCGGAGATTGGGCAGGTCGATGGCCGCTCCCGGACGCTCGGAGTCATTCGGCAGAACCCGTCGGCCACCCTCGCTCGCCCTCACAATCATTTAATCGTCTTCATGATATCTCTACCTAGATATTCTTGGGTGTTTTCTTTGGATTTTGCTTGAGATGAAGCCTTGTGGAGATAAGATGGAATTGGTTTTTGTTTTATGTTTTCTTTTTCAAGGGTTGTAGAGAGCAAATAATTTTATGAGTAAGACATTTAAATGGTTGAGGGAGGTCGTTGTGATTGGTCTGAAGTTATTTTGTTTAGTTGCTAAGAGACCTTTTTAAACCAGTTTTAATTCCTGACATTGAACTGTTGTTTTATGACTATTATGTCCAAAAGGTCTTAGTTAGAAAAACATTAGTAAAATTTGCTAGAACTCTCTCCTTGTTCAAATTTTGAGAAAGCTGGTGAATTAGTGTCAAACAAAAAGTTTCCAAATCCCAAATGGTTAATAATGACAAAGTTAAAATAGTGTCCGGGCGTCACTGGCCAGTGACCTTGAGTGGTGCGCGAGCGCAATAGATTACTCAGGCACACATGACACACACACGCACACTGCACCCTATTGCGACACGCGGGTGTGTGCGTGTGTGTGTGCAAGTACTTGCATCAAGTTGGGGTGGGGCCTGCATGTTTTTTAAATCCAGATGATTTTGATAGCATGAGAACTTTGATGATAAAAATACAGATGTTTGCTCGCTTTGGTGAACGGAGCCTACCCCAACACACTTAGGAAAAGGCTAGGTTAAGGAAAACCTAGATGATGAGGTTTTTTACCAGCAACTAGTGAGCACTAGAGGAAATAATAGTGTTTGTTAATGCGTGAAATATTAATTTGTCATCCCACTTTTCCACTAAAAACAAACCTTTCAATACATTTTTCTAAATTATACAAGAATTAAAACTAAACAGTAATTTACCGCATATTATCTAAGTACAGTCAGAAAAAAATGTTGGGTGCGTGGGCGTTTTGACAGGAGAAAAGACAGCCGACGACGCGGTGCATAATGGACGCATAATAATGGTGTGTGCCACATCTCGTGAAAGTGCATCGCTGGCTCGCTGCAGCGGCTGCAACCTTGAGCGGAGCCTTTCCCTCGTCCATCAAACGGGCGCGGGGCTCGCCTCGTAACATAACACCGTACATTAGGCTATCGAGCGACATTTATCGCGCAACCGAGACTTCATTAGGCGGCCGGCTATGAGGCGACATACAAACTACTTAAAAGAAACATTTTTGGATCAATCACCATAAAGAGTTCTGTTTATCGTGGCATCTTATGCAAATTAATTACTATGAAAATTTGAGTTAAAAGTTTTCAGAAGGTAATCCGGTGTTTTCTTTTTAAACACAGCCATAAACAGACAAAGCTTGGTATAAAACATGACTAGCTTTGATTCTCAAAGGGTTCGTTGTTTACAAAGTAACAAGTAACAGAACTCCCCTTGCGGTGGTGCGATAGGCGTGCCATGCATGGCTATAAGGCGAGTACATCCTGGAGTGCGCGGGGGCGGGGAGCGTGGGTGCGGGGAGTCACACAAGCGGTTATTTCGGTATGCACATTGCATGCGGCGCGGGCGACGCCGGCATAAGCGCAGCAGCGCACTTGCCACTCGAAATAGTCAGGTCAGGGACCGCGACTATCGCCTCGATCCTGCCCCAAGGTCAAGTCTCTGCAGCACCGACACCTCCCACCCCCCCCTCCCCCCACGGCGCGTCTATGCACATTAATGTAAACGCCTCACGAGTCACGCCTGGCTATGTTCTGTACACCGAAATTCGGTTACCGGGTCCATTTTAATGCTTCATTTCATTAATAGACACGTAGCACTGATATCAGTTTTAAATTAAAATAGTTCGAACCTACTAGATCGACATAGACGCACGTTAGGTATTGCAAACATACAAGATAAACGAATAAATGCATTTATGAATTTGTTATCAGAACGAATGTTGCTAAACGTGACCCGATGAAGTTTTAATCGATTCTTAATTGCGAATAGTCAATTAAACGTCGCGAGATAAAACCGCGAAGTGCGCAGCGATCGTTAGACAGGTTGGGGTCACAAGACTTGCGATAAATGACAATTAACCTTTGATAACAAAGAAATCACAAAATTGCAAAACTCCTTACTATCCCATTACTATGATCAACGAGAACCACAAATTATTTTTTTCTCTACCTAGATATATTCTGAACAGTGTTTTAAATGAGTATTTTAACAAGCAAGCTACTAGGCGGTTCCTAATATTTACCTAAACCGAAGTCATTAGTAATAATTGATTGGTTTCAAATCACACAACTAATTAATGACTATCATCGAATCCTTTTGCGAAATGAATGTCACGTGTTTGATCCACCCACTTTTGAGTTTTGAATCTTTAGTAAAACGCTCCAGACATAACAAACAAAAGAAAGACGCACTATTCACAAATGGATTTTATTGAGTAGAATAGGTATTCGTTGATAAATTCCGGGTTGAGAACCGTCCATAAATCAGGAGGGGCAATCAAGAAGCAGCAGTTACTCCATGTTATATACCGGAATACCTAAGGAATACATCAACAAAATGCTGGTGCGGCTACATAAACAATAACAGGATTCACCCTCATGTCAGCGTCGTTATTATGGCTTCAGCTTCCCTCAGGTTTAGTCATCGACACCATACTGTATAGGGAACCCTCAACCAAATGTCCTTAATTACACTGTGACACCTGAAAGTTTATATTGGCTTCGCCATACATGGGGATTTGCACGGGAAAGGAAGAAGCCACGGGGTAAGAAGAAAGCACTTGTAAATGGAAATATGTTCTATCATGAGTTTGGCTAAAGCTTCCAAGTATTAGAATATGTCCTTCATAATAGAATAATTTGATTGCAACATTAGCAACTTTGTAACAGTCATCGCTTGCATTATTATAATGACTAACAACATCAACACTTTATCAAAGTTCATCAAACATGACATCATAATTCACAAATCAATTAAATTCAAAACAATGCCATCACAATGCACCGTTTCCATTATCATATCAATTGTCCATCTTTGATCTAATCTTGGCAACTGCAATGATTTAATAATGGAACATTTTTGTTTAAAAAATGTCGAAGTTTCGAGGCGCAAAGGAGAGATCAAGGCGTCCGTTGGCGAGGACATTGCACTTCGTACCCCCCCCGGGCCCTTTGGTCCTCGTCCTTCCCCCCACTGGCCCTGCCGAAACTCGCTAACCAGTGTTACTAGCCGACCGGATTAGAGTGTTTAGTCACCGTTGCATTCGGGATGTTTGGTTAATGTACAAAAATGATCAGCCCTGTTGTTGAAAATTAAAATAATATTAGTTGCTATGAGTCAGCATTGATGATAGACTTTAATTGTCTACAAGATAAGAAGTATATATTTAATTTGAACTTAATGAAATTAATTTTGTATTGGATTAAATGACAAGATACATTTGGCGTTAAAAAAAATCCTACACTGATGAAATTGCTTGATGTTTAGGTTCCTGCTGAAAAAGGTTTTTGGCGAAGTTCAAAACATTATCTTAGTCATTTACTTGACTTTCTCACAAAGCGTATGTGGCAATGAGCTTGGATGAAACGAATGCTAGATGGCCTAACAGGCGAGCTATGTATTTGTAACTCTACCATAAATTGCAACTTATTGCAACATACCTATTTAGGCAGAAGTAGAAATAGGAAGAAACCTTTACTTAATTTGGCCGTTTAGTCCTTACGCTCCTAAGCGTAAATTAATATTAATTTAATTCTTAATTATATTAATTTGCAGATACAAGTATCGGACACACATGATGAATCATCATTATTTTCACTCTATGTATATTTTCTTTACCGTCAGTACCATCAACTGCATTTACAGATAACTATCTCGCTGGTCAGTTCTCAATAAGCCAAGTATCTGGCATTGAATGGAGGATTGCATCAACATCGTCGCATTGGCTGCAACCGGCGCAGACGCATCGCTTCCCGTTACTTGCTATGTAACAAGTATATAGCCGGTATGTACTTACTACTTGTACTGCTGGCAAACAAAGTTTTACTGAACGGCTGTGATGTGATCAGAAGTTGTTTAGTAGTCTTGCTTGTCACGATAATAATCGGCAGGCGCTTTACTAACTCTACGGTTTAACAATTTTATTAAATAGAACTGCAAAAAGTCAAATTCTTATAGAGGATTTTTGCCTTATTAAACCTATGGACCTTTGCTTTATTAAACCTTACTATTAAAAAAATATCGAAGATAAGATAACACATTATATTTTCATCTTCAAATATCACTTGGACTTTAGGACTCTAGTACGCTGCCCTGAGAATTGCAGGATAAAAGGCTTCTAATACGAAACCATATTTTTATACAACTGTGGATATTAAGGTAAATAAAACCTACTTTTGCTGACGCTTCGTCTGCAAGAGATGCAGTGACGACCGCCGGGGGTGCGGGGCGCGGGAGATCGTTCGGCCTGCCTCAACACGCCGCGCGTTCTACGATGCGCTTCCGCAGCGCGTGACGTTGGCGTTTCCTGGATCAAGAAGTATGTACTTGCATTTATATTACTTAGCATACATTTAGTAGAGAAGGTTGTTAGTTTGTTACATTCCTTATTGAAATACTCGTAAAGTAGAGACAGGTGGTTGCATAAAACTTGGCATAGCATTTTCAATATTATGTAAACGAATTCAAAGCCGAGACAAGTTAAAATTATGCGAGACAAACTTCCATCTGTAAAAATAATACCCACAATTCATATCAAAATAGATAACGATGAAGAAGCAGATATTATATTAAATGCGAACCTAAAAGCAGGTCATGATACTCAAACAAAACAGTAAATACTGAATAAGCTACTGTACAAATAATGCTAAAAATAGGTGAAAGACAAAAAAGGCCAGACAAAAATAGAAAACTGAGATGTCCCACTTCGGTTGAACTGGACCGTTCCCGAAACAAGCCAGAAGATAAAATGTTTACCGAGCCTTGTCCAGCTGATTGAAATAACCTGCTTCACTCGAGTACTGTTTTAACTAGTTATTAAGACCACGGTGTTATAAGATCCTATTGTCCCAACCATTGGTCAGTTAGTCCATAGGTACTTTAACGGTTTTTTGAATAGGCTGTGTGGACAAAAACGTTCACTTCGCTGGCGATCTGGGAATGGCAGTAAAAAAGATATAAAATATATATTGGGTAGCTGTTTGTCATTCCAATCAGGTGGAGTCCACTGCTTGGGTCTGAGGGCAATCGAATGGCTCTGTGGCGTCCAATAGCAAAGATAATACCAATATTATAATAGGTGGTACTCAGACTGACCAAGACGAAGTGTACGGAAAATATTCTCCGCTTTCTATTTACACAGATTGATTAAGCTGCTGAAATAACAATTATTATAGCTAATGTCACTGATCACTGTGCTTCGTAGTATTCCTATTAATGGTGACTAAGTACTTATGATGTTAATTTTGATTTGTAAGCAATATATAGACAGATGAGACAAAATCTAATACCTTTAAACGAGCAATTCTTGTATATATATATATATATAATCTGAATCTCGGAAACGGCTCCAACGATTTTCATGAAATTTGATATGCAGGGGGTTTCGGGGGCGATAAATCGATCTAACTAGGATTCATTTATAGAAAACGTACCAAAAAATAAAACGGTACCTAATAGGTACCGTACCGTATAAAAGGTAATAAAGATGTTAAATATTATGCGAGGTAGCAGAACAAGTGCAAGTAGTATCTAGAATACTAAGTACAGTCCAAAATATTGTAAATAACAATTAATTGGATCAATGTGTGAATGTTAACAAACATTGACAATAGATTAGTCAGTCAACATCACTTTCTTTGTCTGCGAAATGAATATAATCTGTTAATTACTGGACCTGTATATCTGACCTTATTATTTATCCTATTTGGCACATATATTCTTTTCTTCATTACATTTCGTCGGCTGCAAAGCAAAGCCAACCGGCTTTGCTTGACGAAATTGACAACGGAAAAGCGACCTTACTTGATCAGTTTCGAGAGACATGTTGGGTTATATATTTGAATCTCCAGCGTTATTATTATCAGGTAACACTTTACATCAAAATTATGAATTTTATGTTTATTCTTATTCTGTTATCTTCAGCAAAAACTACACAACAAAATACCACAACCACTGCAATTCAAAACCACTTTTCTATTGCACAAAATGTACCGTTACGGATGGGGTTTACCAAACATAAAATTTTGTAAAGAATAGAGTGTCCTTTAAACCATTGTAGAAAAGGGTTAAAAAGTTTAAAAAAGTGCAATGATTCTTTCCAACAGGATAATTCGAACGATTTTACACATCAAACACTAAATGAGGTCACACAATTAAATTATTTACAATTATCATTAGCTAACAATTTGTACATTTGATAATGACAGTCGGGCCTACGACAACAATGCCCCATTTATTTGTTTGTGGAGCAGTAACAGTGATAGTACTATCACTCAATGCAAATTGTCACTGTGTATGACCGAATCGCTAATTGAAGTGTTTAGTAAAATACTGATAAATGAAACAATTATTTTTACGTTGTTTGTTGTTTTGTTTAAAACTTTTATTTTACAATTTGAGTACTCCACATTTCTGCGCAAAAGTACTTGTTGTGCATTTTTAATTTACAATTTGAGCACTGCACATTACTGCGCAAAAGTACTTGTTGTGCATTTTTAATTAAGTATTCACATAACATCGGGTTCTCGATTAATTTTAGAAGATATCTAGTTTGCTTGGATCTTTGAAGCAGGTTATTAAGTTAATTAATAACCTGCTTCAAAGTTAATATGCTTGGGCAAAATTAGTAAAAAGTAGAGTGCTATCCAAACATAGTTTCTTCAAATTGCAGGCATTTGAGTAGTTGTAAAATAATTTTCAACCATAATTATTTAAAGCATGATTTTTTTTATGTATTTCTTACAATGACTATACAGGATGTTAGGGTAAACACCGTTATCCTTCAAACCAGTGGTTTGGTTTCGTTTATAGAACATAAATTCAATGGAAAATCACAACTTTTTTTTTTAAAGATGTACATTTAGAATCGTCACGCAATTCCTAAGGTAGGTATTTTTGCCTGTCTTAAGCCAGGAAAAGGTTGTATTGTATTTATTCATGTGTTGTGTAGGTAGGACGGGCGGCGATCGATTACGTCACTCGGGCGGGCGCATATCCATGAATTTGCGGACGGTGTCGGACAATAACTTTTTAAAAATTTGTTAATGAAATTAACGTAATTTTTTTTTACTCGGTTTTTTATGTTTATATTTAAGCCAACTACCCATAGTTTGAGTGACAACGGTGTTTACCCTTCCATCCTGTATATCCTCTCTCTTTGATTTCTTATATTCAGTTACTACTACTTTTTTTACTGTGCATTATATTTACTGTGCATTTATAACTACGTATCCTAGAAACGTCTCGTTCTTTAATAAAATATCAGCCTACGTCCCCTAGAAGCGGATGGAGCTTTGTAAAATCAAAAAGAAAAGAGTTCAATTATATTTAGCAATCTCCCCTGTAATTACAGAGCAAGTTTCCTTAATTACAGTCCCCCAATAAAAGGATAGGTGCTTCCTACTTCCCACGTATGGGGGTGGGCAAAGGCGCATGCGCGACATGTGAACGATGCGGCTTATTATTAAATAAATATAAAACAGTATTTACCTGCGTAGAGTTAAGAATCTAACGAAGATATAGAAAACGAATAAGCTATTTAGTAACTCAACGAAGTGATATTATGTACCTATTAAAATCAGTTGTGGGCATCATATACTAGCCGTTGTTTTTGTTGTTATTATAATATTATTGTAGTCAGTAGGTACAAGCCATGTGTCCGATGTGATTTTGCCATCGTCAAAAATATCGAACTTCCATACAAGCTTAAATCCCCTATTTAATTTGATTATATTTTTATTTATTTAATTCCTTCAGGGAACGAATTAAAAATAAAACTCCCTTCGTGGTCACTTTCGATATAAGGAACTTTTGTGTAAAATGTCATGCTTGTGTGCACCCAGTGCACAATATATCAGTCATTTTCATCGTAACTCACCTATTATAAATTTAGAATTAACCTTACACATCTTATAAACTGTGACGCTTGTTCAACAATGGTGACATTATAAAAATACTTTTCTATCTGGTAGGTAAGTACTGAAATGACAAAGTCCAAACATTCTGCACCGATCGGATTTGTTAAGCAATGACAGATTTTATCATGTGGGAAACAGAGCTGAAAATACTTTTGAAGAATGCTTCTTTATTTTCTATGGAAGAATTACAAAAAAAATTGCTGGTATACAATTAATTTTAGGCAACTCTATCGATCCTCACTCTGTACTCAAACGTATGTGCGTAAGTTGATATAAAATAAAAAGACGACACAGTTCCGGCTGCACATTAAGACCTGCGACAGACGGTCTTCTTCATCCGACGATTAATTGATCACGTGTTACATTACATAAAATAAAATTATTTATAGATGTAGCATTGAAAATCTTATAAATAGATAATGCTGGTGCGTTATTTATTTTATATGGGGTTAGGTAAAGGTTTATATTTGTTGGAAGTGTAAAGTAGACATAAGTATTAAAATTTAAGAATCAAATGTCAATATATGCATGTCCAATAGAAACCGTTTGCATGAAAGTGTTCAACGGTTTTCACGATTATATTTATTATCGTTTCGAGTGTATTTTTCTTATGAAAAATCGGTTCATATTACATTTTTCAAGTTAATAAATTGAGACTATCTGATTTTTTATAGCCTGTAAACTTCAGCTGCTGAATATGGTATCTCAACTTCAAAATACATGTGATATTGACATTAATAACTGCTATCGAATTATATATTCATTCACTTTTCGTGACATTCAAGGTGGAATCTGCAGAATATTTTTGAAAAAAGATAATAATAGAATCTTTAAATTATAATTACGGTACATGTACACTACGCCATCATTCTTTTCACGTAAATATTCTTGTGTCACATTAAGTATTTGACCTAAAGAACCGTGGGTAGGTACCTACTTATAGGTACTTATTTATTCTAAGAGATACAAAATTACTCCAGCAATGACTGAATACGCAGAAAACGTTTTGTGTAATTTCAAAGAACATAGAAAATCAAATCACAATTTCTGTATTTATTCGTTTGCACAGTGATTACGTACATACGAATAACATAGAAGGGTTGACATGATATGAGCAGTAGGATAGGTAATTAACGAACCACCGATATTATTGAAGTGTCTTTAATTGCTAACCAAAGCATAGTGGAGGGAAAATGAGCCACTTTTAATCATATGTTTGTATTCTCTTTACTTTTACCTGTTAGTTTTTCTTCAAGTAAAAAAGCACAGTTTAAAAAACACACATTCATAATTATACATAAAAATGAATTGCCATGCATTAGACTCGCAAAAACTCGAAAATAGCTCGAGTTTTTCGAATACATTTTTATTTGTTTTGTTCGCCTGATTTCTGGGGTGGTCTAGGAAAAAAGAAAATTAGGAAAAACCCAAAGGAACAGCCGAAAAATCGAAATTTTGACGGGACAACAATATTTGAGTCTTAGGATGGTTTGAAAATACAATTGGACCCGGTAGGTGGCACAGTTCGGGAAGGACAAAGTCTACCAGGTCCGCTTTAGTACATTTATGTTTTTCCAAAAATAGGTTTAGCCTCAGAGCTTCTCATAATGTTTACTTATAGTGATTTACCTCACGATCTAACTTCAATTCAATATAAAACAGTTTTCTCCGAGTGCGTTAACTCTATTTGCAAAACGTAAAAATAAAGAGTAGGTAGGTACAATGAAAAACACCCAGAAATAAAACTTCAGTGGTATTCGTTTATACAGGGCAATATACTGTATGCTAATGAATTTTTACGATTTAGTGTTCATTATCGCCAATTCTTTACGAACGTGTGTTTTCATAAATGAAAAATGATTCATATTTCATGATCATGCGACGAAATAAATAGTCAAAACGTCCAAATTAACGAATAATTAATTTATACTATTGTTGTGTCGATGCCGCTGTTGCAGATTGTGAGAAAAACGACAAATGGCATATGGAATCGATCGTATATTCCTTGCCTTTATCAATATATTCCAAACAAAGCCATCGTTCTAAAAATAAACATAAGAACGAACTTAAAAAAACAATATTATAAAATAAACAAATGCACATAAGAGTGGCCAATGACATTTAGTAGCCCGACCCAAAGAGTCATATCGATCAATGAACCTCATTGTTGTGGCTTGCGAAACTCTATTAACATGCTCACCTCCTCTGTAAACGCTTATAAATTGCGAATTTCATTAATTAAAACGTTGTTACAATTCCACTTATTCAAATAACTTGTGATTTGAATATGTGGCCTACCTTTATGCTGCGTGTTTCGCGCACACTTTCATAAACACTACCTTGTTTATAAATAGATTAATTAATTTGCCAATTAATTTAGTAGTCTCAATAAATGTTAGGTATATGCCAGACCATTAATAATACAATTATGTACTAACAAAGTAACAGATTAGAATGCTTTACAAAAGTTATCTTAACATGCTTGGCCCAAAAATGAGATAATAGGCTACCTTCAATCTTCTGCTGTCTAAATACAATGCGTTTTTCTTATCCGAATTTCCGAAGGCGTGGTACAAAACACGTTATTCCTGAAACCAATACCAAAACCTGAAAAAACCGCCTTTTTCAAAATGTGCACCTTAATATGCAGTTCTAAAACTCTTAAAAGTGGAAATAATGGCGTCTCCATAAAGCAGAGGGATGGTCAAGTCGTTGGCGGGTCAGAGGTGACCAACGTACGGCCGGACCCTGCACCCTTTCGCAATTGCATTCTACATAGATGACCAACAGAGGGATTTACTGACCGTTTTTTGTAATTTTAATAACAAAGAAATCTTTCTATAGGTTTTCGATTGATCGCTGCACTTTTATGTGAACAAATTATTATGTGAATTTGAAGAAATTCGGTAAACAGGTATTTTGTGTAGATATCAGAATGAATACTAAATTGTTAACGAGCTAAAACAAACAAAATTGTAGTGACCATACAATAATAGATAGATCGTATATTTTGCAAAGTTTTGCTGTAATTTATTTAAATACGTCAATTGGCATAAAAATGAGCAAAGTCTACATTTCTTAATGAAAACATAAACTAAGAATGTTAAGTTCAATGTCAGTGTTAGCCAGAAAGGTACCCACTGTGAAAAGCAAATAGTGGATCCCATGAGGTCACCGGTCAGCGGTCAGGGGTGACCAACGGCCGTCCAAGGGGTTGCGAATAAAACTATTTGACCGTGACCATATACATCTTGTTAGGAGCTTTTTTTTGTTTGATTTCTTTTTGCTTTTGTATTTCAGTCGAGATTTGAGCTGTGATATAAATGCAAAGCTTATTTAGAAGTGTAATTTGTTGAGCATATCTACCAACCAGTTGTACTTATACAAATCAAAACTGAATTTTGGTTAAAGAAAAGAAAAACCAAACTTGACATTTCCATTTCCATATTTCCAATTGTATACTGAAAGCATGTAAGTGACTCAATTGAAAGCATTCGTTTATCACAACAAAAGGCAAAAGTATTGCTGACATTTGAATCAATGATGTCCGCACAATAACATTACTGACTTGCATAACAGATTTGCCGAATAAGCAGGTCTCGCATTGTTTATGTTACATTATTATGTGGACCTATTAGTCATCTGTACGAAGTTCAATGTCAGTGCACGGATTAAGTTCAAGTTCTCAGTCCCATAGGGTCAGCGGTCAGCGGTCAGAGGTGACCAACGGATCGCGAATGTCCGAGTGGGCTCGCAAACCCTTCACAATGCAATATTCACCCCACCTGTTCCCAGACACCATTGTTACAACACAATAACATTTTTCGAAGTTTTGCAACACATTATCACTTAGCAAATAGTTTTTGCAATTGTGTTATCAGTACACTACGCTTTTTAGCAAAACAATGTGAACAGTAATGGCGGTATGCGAGATAAAACATTTTAAGCGATCCCGGAATTAGTAACAAAAGACGACACCGCTCCAGTTACCTCATTGCTAAGAATTTTAACGTGTGCGAATAAATAGGAAATTACCTACTTTTCAAAAATATCCCACAAAATTCTTAGGTGAATTTCTTTGTAAAAATAAATAATAATTGAACAATAAGGGAGGGAACGGAATGGCTCGTTGATTTGTAGAACCGGGTTTGTCTGTCCGTTCGTCACCCCTGACCCACGCTTGACCGGTGTGTCCCTAAGACGCTCCGCCAATCTTGTAGATTAGCAAGTTCACACTAGCCATGACGTGGGATTTATAAAAAAAGGAAATTATTTATGCGTAAAGAGATTTGGGCATAAACTTGCCGTGTTTGTCTAGTCTCATAATATTTATTTTCAGCTCTGATAAGCGTTCTCTTTTACACGCTTTTGATGAATCAGAAGCGAAAATTTTGTCGCTGTCAAAACACTACATTTAACACGTAGGTATTTTAGCACATGTTGTTTCAAAAGTGCGTTAGGAAATAGACTTTAGAACTAGATTACCGGATTTAGGAGTAGATGTCCGGTAAGGACATCTACCGATAGGTAATAATATCAAAGTAAATATTTTTTGTTTGCAATGATTACTGAAATTGTCAGTATTATACGATAAGTCTACGGTCTAAGTTGATTATAAATAAATATTGGTTAAAAGTTAGGAACTATAATAAACTATGTAAATATTCCCGGATTTTTCACCAAAATTTTCAAATACAAGACCAATTTGTTTTTGTTAGTACCTACCTAACTATGTAGTTCAAATAAAATAAAATTGTGCTACAGATTTCTTCACAAAATTGCTTTATTTGACTCTACCAGGCTTTTTATCACAGGCGATGTACCTGTAATCAAGAATCACACTATTATTATTCAAATCGGTTATAAAACAAGTTAACAAAAATAAGTAGGTACGTTGCCTAACCTACGGTGGCAACGTAGGTTAGGGTGATCCAAATGCATTTTATATCTATACCTATCCTAAATTCTGTTTAACCAAAGAAGAACGTTTCGTTGGCATATACAATACCTTTTTCAATCATTTAATAATAAACGTCACATCAAATTTTACAGTTTTGCACAATATGTTCTGTGCACTGGACAGCGGTCAGTCCGATTTACGGTTCTTTTATTAACTCTAAGCTTATTAAACCCCATCTATTGTGAATATTTTGAGGGTAATTAATAGTGTGTATTGTGCAAAATATTCTTTGTTCATCGGTGTTTGTGCTTTGTGTTCGGCCCTTGCGCATTGTGCACAGTTTTGTTTAGGCGATCATTAGCCCAGTGGGCAGTTTCGCACTGACCGGTGATCGCTCGAGGTTTTTTTTCTCACAGATATAAGCTACACGACCGTTATGTGTGTGATTAATTATATATATTGCATTTTTTAACGAGAATTTTTTCTGGTTTGTATTTAAAAAGAAAATGAAATAGCTAATTTTGTGTGTTTATGGGAATCACATAAAAATATGTAACTATATTACTTACTTACAGATGCGGTTATCGTTTTTTTCACGTCATTTTCATATCTATGTATAAACCTAGCCATTACCCGTTGTGGAAGACCTAGATACTCTATTGTATTACATTTTCACAACAACAATAGGCAAAATGCATTGACGTAGTGCAACTGACCACTGCACATACACACTCGGTCCGTGATGACCTCTGAACTAAGCGTTCTTCATCCAGCCGTTGAGCAATTGTGCAAAGACTGGTTCTCAATCTCTATATAAAACGCGTGTGAATCGATTGATCATAAAACGTTCGTATAATAAACTAATAGCATAATAGAATCGCAGTCCAAACCGGACGGAGGACGCTGCGATATTAACATATTTTAGTTTGAAAACCTGTAAACTATGATTCAAGATAAACCGCGCTCTTTGTAACGGTAAATAGACACAGACGCGAAAATAATAACAAACATCTCCTCAAAACATAGTATATTATGTTCGCCTGATACCACAAGTACATACACAATTGTACATAACACACAAACGTGGTCGTAGATAACGCAAAAACAATTTTATTCAAATGTAGAGACACTTGTGATTGTGTGGGTGTGTAGGTATTTGCGCAGGACGCAGGCGATTTGCCATGGTCGTGTATGTAGTGGTTCGCGAATCACATCAGACGAGAGGAAGGAGGATCGCCCTCCCGCGCCGCCAGCCAATGGGAGTACTTCCCGCCGCGACCGAGCTCCGTATCGACTTGTACCGATATCGCGAATATATTAGCACATTCTTTTATATACTTCCTTTTATATACCACAACTATCTTGCACATTGTAAAAAGTGTGTATGTACAGTTTAACAATACCCCATTGGTTGATTAAAGGTTCAATGAATACATAACGTTTATGTATTAACCGAATTAAATACCAACGTTGTCAGTGACGCAACTGTGAATGAGACCTCTTCCGTATTATGCGGCCTTGGTACCGCGACTCGAACGCAAAGTTTTCTACGCGGCTGTTTCGAACAATAGTTTGCGTTAAACGTCAAACATCTCTCAATTCCCGACCGGAAACACAAAAACAAAAGGCGAGGGGTGAATTCTATTAAGAATTGGGAGGATTACTTCTAATGAGATTCTAAAACGCGGTAGGGATTGGACTATGTTTAGCAAAGCAATGTGCAACCCTTCTCTGTGTAAAATATCTCAATTTAAACGTTTAAAAACACGTGTTCGACCGAGCACTGATCCCTGGAGACGTGAACGGGATAACACATTGCTTGTTGTAGCAGTTAATTATGTGGGCTTAAAAATATTAAGCGCTTTTATACCTACATCAAACAAAATCTTACATACCAGTGGCAGTAACATTAATTAATTAATCGGCTTACATTATAATCAAATAAACAGTTGTCAAAATATTTTGAATTATAATACAATTTATCGAGGTTTCTTTGATAACTGGACAATTCCTTTGTTTCCGCTTATGAGCTTTAAAAGACGCTTTAACAAGTTTTATTGTAAGACTCTCTCTCCTCTGCTCAAAAGCTACTCAAGCTTACCATTAAAACCAAAAATGGCATCAACAACAAATGTTGAAACAATTACGGCATACCTACAAGCGATACCGCAACCCCTTTATAATTTATGGCAAAAACCTCAGGGGATGTCGCGGGATTAGCCCTCTGTGTCGCAAGGCAAAAACTCATTGCACATGGGCGTATTTCAATTAGCTGTCAGTTTGTCAACTACACCGCTATTCTTTTTCAGAGGACGTTGCAAGTTACCCCTTCCCTCAGTTTAGTTTTAAAAATAGTCTCAAGTATCTTAAAAGCTCTGTGATACTTTGCACGAGTGTCGATTTGAACCATGGAGCTAAATTGTTGTTGGAATGAGCGACTGAATCTTATAGAGTGAACTACATTTTGTATTCGGTAGGGTCTATAATAGGAGTAAGTATTTTACCAACTAAACAACTTATTGTGTACCTAATTTTATACTTTTTCGGCGTTTCAGCAATTCTTCGCTAAAAAACGCAACAAGTACTTACAGGATTAGACAATTTAGTATTGTGTTAAACAAGAAGGAGCAAATTGGATTTTATCGTGAAACAAAATAAGCCCAAGGGCCTAGAAAATATAACCATTTTTAAAATTCTTGTCTTTTCATACCCTTTAATTAAATATCCAGAGATATAGACTTCATTATGATAGGTTACCTTTTTTAAAGTACAGTTTAATCACAGCTTCCTACAACGATTTCACATCCTTGAAAACAAATCTCTGATGTTTTTTTGCCCATCGCGGATATTCCATTTAACCCTTTAATGCAGAGGAAGTGTAGGTAAGTAGGTCAGATAGTACATTGCACATGTTGTGAAAGCGGGGTAAAAAATACCCCTTTATTGCGCTTTGTTTCCACACGTGAAAAAAAGTTTGATTATTGCCTGCAATTTGTACCCTCAATGCGGTATAGTAGGGTTGTTCTGTATTGTCAGTGGAATGACTACGATTTTAAAATAGGATAGAATTAATAGAAACTTAGCACATATGTACACTTAGCAAAACCTATAGGTAGGTACTATAAATTACTATGGTAGAGTACTGTTCACATATTTTCTATTTTCAGGGACTGTCATTCTATGATTGCAATTAGAGCTAACTTAGATACAATCTAAGGCCAACCCATAACTTGCTTGGCTTAACCTATGAGAAATTTCCAATTGAAAGCTAGTCGTCATAAGTTTGTACCAATACTAAATAACGTCACTATACCTAACAAACCAGCATTTTATCAATTTTTTTGCTCTCTCTCGCATACGTTCAACCCTTCCCGCGATCTTGGCAGCCATTCTTTGCCTACGAAATAATTTTTTGTTCATTCCTTTTTAAATGGCACATGCAGTGAGAGCCAGTTTTTTAGATATGGTAACCAATTTTACTAAAACGCAATATCATCAGCCTACCTGCCTGTCTCGGTGCCTATTCTTTTATTTAATAGATCATCCTTAATCGATTAAGCTTGACAAAGGTGGACTCGCTTCTCAAGTTCATACAAGCTTCTTACTATTTTCTTATAGGATTTTGTGGAAGAGTTTAATCATAAAATTACGCAACGGTTTTGGGTGTCTCGATTTTGTGTTTAAAATATTGCGAGCGTCGCGGTAACATGAGAAACCTTTCACCAAAAACAAAGTATAAAAAACTCTAAAACTTCACGAAACCTTAGCCTCCGTCAACATTTTTTTCGTGGCAGCTAACAGTAAACCCAAATCCAGCGATATCTTCACCAAAACAAACGGTCTTGCAAAATGTCAGATTCGTTGGATTCCGAAATCGAGAACAAAAAATGGCAGGTAAAAAGTCATATACCGGTATAATTGTCACAAATTAAAGCAAAAAATATCGAACAAAAGGTATCAAAATTCTGCAAGCCACACGAGCAGGTAGGCGAACTTTATAAAATAAGGTTTTTTTGTAAGGAAATTGTGCAAAAGCGTGGGACGGGTCGTGGAGTTATAACTGTACTCGGCAAGACATCGCCGACTCGATCCGGAACATAAATCTTCTGTCTGATTATACAATGAAGAATGATATTCGGTTATATTTAACATTATTTTGTAAAAATACACATTTACTTTTCTTCTCAAGGCGCAAGTAGGTATTTTCGATCATGTCAATGTGAACGGCAGGCTTACGACGTCGACATGACTTAGCAGTTTTTAAAAGGAACAGGATTCAAAGAAAAGTTCGGAAAACTGAGGCGTCGACGTTGGGAAAACGTTGATCTGCAGTTTACAATTTGATGTTTTTTCTATTTCTTCCAATTCATTAGACAAATCTTTCGAAACATCCAAACAAATTACATATTACCTAATTGGCAACACATTATTCATCGTCACGACCCTTTGCCTCTAAAAACTTGCCAAGTTTACTTTTATCATAAAAGTAAACAATTCGGTCGCGATACGAAAAGTGCCTTAATATTTTTTTATTAAAAAGAATTTTGTGCAAAAACTTCGAACAAAAACCAAAATGTGCTCTCGCTGGGTTCGTAACGTGATAAGTTTATTTTGAAATGGAGATCGAAGTTTATCGGCTTAGCAAAAATTCTAATATTTTAAGCAAAATTAACTAGAACCATATTTAGATGAATAACAAGCTTAATCAGAACCACAAAAATTTAGTCTTTCTAAACTTACAATACTTTACACACGGTAGGTATATATATTTTCGCAAGTAGGTAGCTAATTTAGACCTGGATTAAAGATCTTAACTGTAAGAATTGAACATCTCTGATTGAAATGATAAAAAATTGAAGAATTTAAAAATCGTACAATTACTACATACGCAAGATAGCTTTTGGATAGAGCATGCAAAAGCTGTCTATCGTGGTAATTCCAAGCAAAACACATCATATTTTCAAGAATCGCAAGGAACACCGTGTAAATAATATTTTCTTATTCAAACATCATTTCGTTCGAGAAGCCGTTGGTGAGGGCAAACGAGAACATTTGCGCGGAGTCGATGAACCCTCCTGAACAAAAACTCCCCCGAGTTTCAGTTGCGCGGGCGCAGACGCGGCTGTGTTCTCACGCCGCAACTGAACTCTGACACCAGTAAAAAGTTGCCAAACTATACGTAAAACGTATATATATATTTTATTTTATTTATTTTGTTTTGTTTAGCAGTGCCCTAAAGGTACTTACAATTCCGTAGTCGACCGCAGGCGGCAACTGCAGGCGACACGTGTCGCCTTGACAAGACTGGTTTCTATGTATTTCTATGAAGGCAGGCGACGGGTTGCTAGCTACGGAAGGTATTTCATAGAAATTCTTACAAACCAGTCGTGTCGCGGCGGTACGTCGCCTGCAGTTGCCGCCTGCGGTCGACTACGGAGTAGTACCTTTACAGGGTGCATCTTTGAAACTTATAATCTTATTCCAACTTCTGTACAACATGTTTGCAATAAGTCAACTGATTTGATTTGACATACGAATTTAGTTTTGGTTCATTTCTAGAAATATAAAAGCATTATTTGAACTATAAGATAAAATTATTATCGATCCATAGTTAGTTACTTAATGACAGTTTATGCAGATTATAGCGAATATTCTAGAGCTCCTGCATATATAATAAAAATAAAAACAAGCAGGATACGAATAGGTAGAGCTCAATTAAACCAAATACTGTTATTCTATTAATCATTCGATAGAAACTGCAATGTCGTTTTGTTAGTAATTGTCCAGCACCAATTTTCTAAAAGATATTACTCTCGATCGATGTCAATTTTGATCACATTGTAACGCAGATAATAAACACACACTTTTCTAATTTGTTGTAAAGTCTACACAAACATTACCTATGGCATTGGTTTTTAATTTCGCTTGCCAGACATCTCTGTTGCCCGAGTTGGCTCATTAGACATCCCCGAAATAACATTTCTTATAAACACTGGTTAAAATATTTATTATTTGGAAGCCCTTGACTTAATACGACGAGGGGCTCGAAAGGCGCGTAGCTTACCCCCCTGTATATATCCAACTTGCATAGATACGAACATAACAGGCATGAATCGTAGCGGCTAACTTTCTTTATTAGGGTAAGATGCACTTTTATAATTTCTAACGTGACGATATTATCGTAGATGGCCAAGTCCATACATGCACTTCTTCATATATTCCCATACATTTTACTTTACTTCCCTGTGTTTTCGTAATGCCGTGACGTTGACGCAGATGTCCACGACATTATCGCCACGATCATCACTAGGTGATCATGATGAGTTAGGACTAGTTGCTTAACTATGCTGCTATCTGCTGTTCACCCAGTGCCAATCTCTTTTAAGTGTAATGGACAACTATCGTAAATGTTGATGTACTTTATAGCTTCCGAGCAGATTGATCGATCTATGAGGTCAATCAATGTTGACATTGTCACTACAGATCGCCTATTGAAGTCTTGAAGCCTGCTCACAAAATACTCAAAGAAGCGATTGAATTTAGGGTTATAGCTAAGTGCAAGTGGCGACATTTCTTATAATTCGATTACAAAATAATAGTTAGCATGTGGCATCACAGGAAGTAGTTTGACTGCGAATGCTGTTTCCTGCGCCCTGCCGCGAACTCTCATTATTCTTTCAGCAAATATGTTGTGACTACCCTTTACTCGCCTGGGGCGGACGTCGCAAATGATCTCCGTTGCCCTCATAATGATTGTATCATTATCGATCATTAAAGGGTAGACAGTCGCCACATGGCGGCTAGTTTGACGCCACAAGGCGGATTAAGAAATTTAACTGGTTTTATTTAATTTAAAATTAATGATTAATGGTACAGGTAGAATGTTAGGCAAAGGATTATGTAAATCTTAAGTAAATACGTTTGAATAGTTTTTCAATCTAAGCCATGTATGTAATTGCTATTTGAATCTTATTCGAAAATAAGTAATATGACGTAGGAATTAATATGCTTTCCGCACATAGACCAAAATTTTTATTAATACGAGTATTAGGTACCTATATAGCCTATATTAGAAACATTTCACATTCTTGATTATTTTAATTTATTGTATTTCACAGAGTAGGTATCGGTTCAATAAATCAAGAATATTTTCTATCCATAAGTATGACCACTGAAGTAATAATATTTTATTGCACAAATCCAATTCTGTGCAAAAAAAGGGTATAATCTTCAACCCGTTAGGTGCTTCCATAGAATTGTTCGCTGCAATAAAAATTGTGCACCTTGCAAATACATTGTACGGTATCGCAATACCATTCATTCGTGTACAAACCATAACGGTATTAATCTATTGAACGATCTATGGCTGTCATCACTTCCCCAATCCTACAAAATTGTGGGAACAAATTATCGCAAACACTTCTGTCATGCGCAAAAAAGTGTTGCACAAAGTACTATCGGCAAAAAAGCGAAACTCCCACGCTATGAAAGGGTTGAACATGCACCTGACCTATATTAAATTGTGTAAAAAATCTGTGTTTTCTTTATCTATTTTTTGCTCATTATTCACATTGAAGATATCAGGAGAATGCGTTTGATTAAGTATTGTCACCATGTTTTTTGGATATTTTGAAACGACTTTAGTGAAAAGCTAAGAAACTAAAGTTTTACTACATTTTCAGAAAAATCTGAATAATAGTGCACGACTAATTGCATATTTCCCTGTTTCACAACAAACTATTTTGCAAAATTAAATTATGTTCTCTAAGTAAAAACACATTTATTGTCTTTTCGTATTTATGTAATACAATTAGAATAAACATGGGCACAGGTTGCATAGATAGTAGATCAACATAAACTATATTTACATAACAAATAACAACAAACCGATTTGTCCGACAGTAGTTTACATTATACTCACCCCACTTGCGCAGGAGTTGCGCACAATGCGTGCATTGTTGGCGCTCCGCAGGTAGATGCTAAAGGGTTATCCGCTTATGCAATAAATACACTAAAACTATCCGATTAACACCACTACAAAACACGACTTAGAAGCCTTAGATCCCTTGTGATGATTTCGTTAATAGTCTTAACTTATATCCTAGACGTGTGCAATGGAAAATGAAATTGTGTCTGTGATAAAGTGTGTCTAAGATTTAAAGTTCAAACCCACGACGTAATCGTATCTAATATTCAAATTCATAGTCAACTTTCGCTAAAACAACAATGACGCAATTGCAGATATTCAAAAAACTTTTATTTCGCTACCTTTTGACGCTCGATTATCATCGACTTTCACTCTAAAGCGAATAATAAATAAATTGCCGTATATGAAACGGTGTGCGTGTCTGTATTTTGGTTCACGCCTCAACAACGTGGGGTTTCGTGAATTTGGCGGCCTTTAACGAAGGTGCTTCATTAACAATTCATTGACGAGAACGCGTGAGCCGACAAGGGAGGGTGAAAAGGCCGACAGGCGATGTGTTGCAAAATGAATAAATACTGGCGAGAAATAGGGGCAGTTCGCTAAGGTAACGACCGATGTAACTCAATAATGCAGCCAAATGTTCTGTTTCAGGCTGAAAACCTCGTATTTCTGGTAAAGGCTACGAGTGAAGAGGTCTAATAAGACTGGTCCTGAAAATACAACGCGAAACAAAGCATCGGTAATAAGAAACGCCGACACGATAATGCCATGGCTAACAGTTGCAATCGACAGTTCGCAACCGCCCCTTTCTCGTCAAGGCTTCATTAAACTATTACGAGTATGTATGTTTTACGTTGCATATTGTCGATACTTGATGACATCGTTGTTTGTTTTATGCTTTGAAATGCGTCTTTACATTACGTTTTTACATACGTATAATAAGTAAAAAACTGCATTAGACAGATATGTGTGCGTAAATGTAAAAAAAAACTCAGCGTTGAAGCACCATGTGCAGTCGCAGGTGCCCTCCGTTCCCACACAACCCTTTCAGCGACCGACCTCTCGGTTCGCACCGCCCCCGCCCCGCAGCAGCCCCTCAAAAACTGCATAAAAACTTCTAAAACAAACAAACAATACAAAACGAACTTAATCTCTTCAACATAAGGTTAAGTTTCAGCTGTAAAACCCCATGGTTGATAGTCCCTTTCAACTCGTTGCAGTCATTAGTTCCAAATTCTACCTGTTCCGATTTATAGAGGCTGTCGTGTCATTAGATTTATTGTGGATATAATGCAATCCTCTCCATATTTTTTGCTTTTGATTCGGACTAAGTATGTGCAGTTCTGTGTATAAAAAGTTATTTTAAATGCCTGTTAAATAAATTATGTTCCATACTAAAAGTTTGGAATGTTCTTATTGGAATATGCCTCACTATAATGTGTTCCAGGAGCTCAAAGATAAAAGAAACCTATATGACTATATGATGTAGGTATTTATCCAGAACAACAAATAAAACTCTGGTACAAAATATCACTTATTTAACTGAAAACTGAGAAATAAAGTCAAGAAGCCAAGAAGCCAGAACACCAATGAACCTTAATTTTTTTGCCAATCCCAGATTCACTGCATCCAGATTGCAGGGTGATAAAACAAAAAACCTCCTTTGTCCCGTTATCTGTGTCTGTTTTTGTAAATGGGATGTGTTTTGTAGCCAATTAAAGGTAGAAAGGACCCGGCTGTTGGTCCGCAATAAATCGCACAACCCTATACACGAAATGTTTCCGGCGCGACGAGTGGCCAGCCCGTTCCGTTTTAAAAGTGATCATTTGCATTGGAAATATGTGCTTTTGGGCTTTTTTGTTCCTTATGTAACTTGTATTTTGTTATTGCGTATGTACTTTTATTTACGTAGCTAGTAGGTATTGGTCACCATTTACCAAAAAAATTGCTTTAGCAGCCAAAGGTCTTTGTTTGACACACGAAGCGTAATGCACGTATCTTCTCCATTCGATTTGCACAACTATGTAACTGGCTGCTATGAAGTTACGCAGTATCTGTAGTAAAAGCGATGTGTATCAAATTATCCTTTATCCTCTTTTTAGCCGCATGGACACGCATAAGTAGTTTCGAGTAAACAACTCTCTAAGCTTATGAAATACTTCAGCACATTTAGATAATCCTGAATTCCAAAATTGGACATTCACTTTTATCTTTATTACCCCAGATAACTAATTTACAAAATGCACATATTATTCTTTAATGAAAAAAAACATAAAATGTGTTATCAAAAGCCCCTAGACATTTATAAAGAGTGGTGAATTAATTCGGTTTGCGTGACGTAACGCGTTCCCATTGGTCGATGCGCACAAGCTGCGCACGATTGCAGATCATGACGATATTCAGCCTTCACATCTGCCTAGCTAGCCTGACCCGTAATTACTTATTGATATTTATTGCCCTCGCACAGCAAGGGTAAGTTTGCATGCTGATCGAAGCTGGTAACTCCTTTGTTTGCACCTTATCGAAATCAGCTTAGGTATGATCAGCTTAACTTCAGTTGAATTATGTGGATTGCGCAGACCCTGACCCAACTCTACGGGTAAATATAAGCTTAATATATTGAAGAAGATGTTTTTATTTGGAATGCCTGGAATATACATATTATGTGATAAACTTCTAGTTATCATTGAGTTTTAAACAAAGAAGACGAGTTTTGCAGTTCTTTCATCGTTGCACGAAAACCTATAATAATATGAGATGTATTGCTGGTTCTATTTATAACAGTGAACAGAGTAGATTTGTTGCAAATGGGTCACTACTCACCAGGATCCTTGTAGGCGATAAGTGGAGTACTGAACTGGACTGTAAGAAATAGTTAATGATACGAACTCTAAGCAGAACGTATCGTAGACAAAGCTTGAAAACATCGTCGTCGTTAAAGTGAAACAATTTGGTAAACATGCACACAACTTCTCAAATTCTTCGAATCGTTAGCGGAATTTCACACTTACGTTAAGACAATTTCATTCTAATCGGCATAAAACTGAACACACGTTCACTCGTGTATCTCAACTAGATATATAAAGCGAACCCTGAAACGAAGGCCTAGATAACATCAAAGCAGAAAGATTATTCACAGTAGTACCTACTGCATGACAGAAAAAGCAAAAGGGCATCAACAAATATTTGACAATACTACGAGTACATGCAGTGGAGTGTTTCCGTAACCGATATTTCTCATTAAAGCAGTTGTTTGAGGTTCGATAAAAAGCTGTGGCCGATGATGGCCGGTGGCCGCGGGAAGGGTTAGCTATCTCAACCCCCACCGCTGAGGAGGCAAACAAGCAGATGTTCGCGGCTACAATTACATAATCAACAGTTATCGTATTCAAATGGGCTCGCATTGATTTCGACCACAAATCATAGAAACATTGTATGCGAACCAAATGTTTTATACATTTCTACCTTCAACGAACTGTCTAGCCGATAAGATTGGGTTTCTAAACAAACAACGATTTTGTTAATTGTTTAAACGAGTAGCATATCAATCTTTTGATTGTTGGTTATCGTAGCATCTCATCTTTCCGATTGAAATGTGTTACCCAATAATTGAAATTGAAAGTCGTAAAGAAAGCAAGAGATTCATATTATTGTAGAGTCACTGGAGCACCGGGTAACGATTGTTACATTCGTGCGGCAACTAGCCACTCGGTTTTGGAGGTCCCTACTCCGGCGTCGCCTGCGCAACGACGCGAATCACGGTTAGAGTTACATCGCCGTATTTGTAGGAGGAAGTTTTCTAAGATGTGTTGAGAAGCATCGACGGATGAATGGTTACTTCGTTTTTTATATTGTTTAGAGTGTATGGTAATAAAAGTGGTGATCACGATGCGCTCTGTACGTAACGGTGCAGTGGTGTCTGAGTCACAGGGAACTGACCTACGGGCATGCAGCCGGGTGCATTGACGCCGCAGCCGACGCACTTATCACTGGCATGCCTCTTAAAAGATAATGTTTAGAACATGCCCTTTACGACTGATGAATAACACATGTTTCATGTATTCATGTCTGACTACCCTGAATTATATTTGAAGGTCAAAAACACCGTATTTATCAATTTATAGCATTGAACAAAATGTTTACAATGTCTGCACGAATTTTAATAACAGCTCTGACAAGGATAGTGTAGGTAGAACACAATTTTACGCAATGAATGACGAAGAGTGTTTTAATTTACCTTTTTTCCTCAAGTTATCTCGGATTTTTGCCCCAAACACGTAAGTAGGTACTAGTCACATAGCAACATCAAAGGGAAATAAAATTGACATGGAACTTAATAAACAATAAAATCCAATCACATTATATTCTTGCTAAATTGACTATACAGTTAGATTCCCATTTTTATTCAATATGTAAGTATCTATCTATTTTGAGTAGGAGTCATGGCAAATAAAAATATTAAACTTGACAAAACCCTTAAAACTGTACATAATTAATTAATGGTTACGAAAAAATCAATCAACTAACTATTATCATCGGAGCAGCAACTTTAAGCGTAGAATAATTTGCGTAGCGAAATATTTTGCGTAGCGAAAATCCGCGTAGAAGGTCGCGTAGCAGATTTTGCGTAGCGGACTAATTTGCGTAGCAGAAAGATTTGCAGTGCTACGAGCAGGCACAATGTTCACATACTGTGAAACTTAACTAGTTTAATGATTGATTCATACTATAAAATATCTACCGAAACGGAATTTTTATCATGAAATACAAAATATTAATCGTGAAATCGTCAACTTGACCGTAATTCGTGTGATCTAGCCAAGGCCCCGCCGGATGATAAGGCGTGTGTTTCACAATAGCAGAATTATTTGCGGCGGAGGGCCAACCGTCGCCTTGAGATGCGCGCACAAACAACTGTAGCGAACGACTCCGCTGAAATCTTAGACACTCGCGCGCACAAGTGGTTGGGCGGAATCATAGTTCTTATTATTTCTCGTGAATTTGTTGGGAATTTTCACGAACATTTTGAATATTTTATTATGACTTTAAGTTTGAGTGTTGCTGTTTTGTTTACATATCTCAGTAGGCAAAGTTGGGATTTTAAAGTATTTTAAAAGTAATTTATTTAGAGTGGCTTTTGTCTAGGATATTCTGTTTTAAGAGTTAACTTCCAAAATTGTATGATATGTGGATATATCAACTCAAATAACTGCTAAAGAAGTGTACGTGACAAGCGAACTCACGAAGGGCTTACATTGGCGATTGTACGAGGTGCGCACACGCAGTGTAGGTATGTGTAAGTGGGTCAATGGCGGCGCGTGACGCTGACGCGGCCCTTTGCGAGCCGTAGGGCTTGCCTTGAACCGTCCCACTAATACCCGGCAGCTTCACTGTATTAATTTGCGCTCGATTTTCTGCTAAAAATAAAAAATATGTAAGTCTAGGCCACAGAGTGGAGACAACATCCGCCATTTTTAATTGATTGAGCGTCGTCGCCTTGATTCTGTATTGTTAGGTATTCTTGTATAGTTTTATTGAACAATAAATTATTCTTATATTCTGTGGGTATGTGATTTTTTCCTTTATTTTTGGACGATTCCAGAAGCTAATGTTAGAAGTACAAAGAGGGTCAGTGGCCTACCAAGTCGTCAAAGCTAATATAGTGAATTGAGTCATGATCCTGTGCTATATTTGGGGACAGAGACTTGCAATCTGATACCTATTTTAAAAGTATATTATGGACATGTATATCATAAATTGCCGTAGTATAGGGATCCTGCCATGATGACTCGCATGAAATTTTGAGGTGGTGAGTCTCGTTGTGTGCGAGGCTCTTTTTTCGATCAGCAGAATTGAATGATTATTCAGAAGTTCTGAGTTTTTGGAGGACTCTACTGGACTCTACAGATATCTGACAATGAATCATTTTAGTAACTCTCCCATTATTCTATGCTATAAGAAGTCATATATTTTACTGGTTAGAAAATAATGATTGCGATTTAAATAAATGGTACCAAGACCTACTTAGTCATTTTAATTACATTAAAAAAAAATTGGTGAGTATGTACCTACCTAAAATTTATTATAAAATCCGACGGTATGAAGGTAACTGTAACTTTTTACGAATTTAATGAGTAGCTAGTAGTAACCCAAGTCAGTAAAATTACGGAGAAATTCACTCATTTGTGCACAAACTGTAAATTAATTAGACATTCTGCCGTTGGTATGTACTTGATACCGTTTTCAAGAGTATTCTTTCGCAACGTCAACTAATTTTGTGAATCGTTTTCAATTCACGTCATCAACTGGTTGGCGAGGTCGTGTAATGTAGTTGAAAAATACTGGTATTTTAAATACCTATTTTAAATAGTTACCGGCGGAGGCGATATTTAAAAAAAATATCGCCTCAAAATAGTTATTATCCAAGTAATTCTCCTGAAATCGAATGCAGTGAACCCCGGATGTCCTTGATTTTTCGACAGATTTTATTCGTTACAATAAAAATCTAATATTTCACGTTTCACGCTTACGGTGTCTACGTGCCGGTTTCACGAAAATCTGTTAAGCAAATGTCTTTGGCAATTTTCGCAAACATCAATTTTTTTGTCGTCTGACCTCATACATACCTTAATATTAATTCGCAAGACAATTTTGAATACTTGTGTCCAGAAAGACTTGGGATGTGTTTGAACTGGTATATTTTCCTGTACCATCCACCGAGGTTGAGACCAGGAAATCATACTCAAACGACGGATAGTCACGGATTGAGCGTCCAAATTGAAGGTTCGTTAGTATGATTGCAGTATAATAAAGTACAGCATTGAGTTAGAGTAGCGCCGTACCGGTAGTAAAGTTACGAGTAAAGCAAGCACGCGCAAAGACGATTTGCATAAGGGCCGCTGTCAATGTTAACACCGGTGGGCAATGGATAGAAGGTCTTAACGACCTTCCGCCGCCGAAGCGAGGCCCTTTGATTCGCCATGACGCCACTTAGCGCTCCGATAAATAATTGTGGAAATAGCTTTACGTTTTTACAAAAATAACGCCATAAATAAGATTTAAATAAATTTTGCAATTGAAATTCCTAACGGGAAAGCCGGAATGTAAGAATAGGGGGATATGCTCTTGACAATTTTTTTTTTTACTGTGACTTAACGTTTGTTTCAGGTACCTACTGGATTTGATGTAATTTATTTATCTGAATTTGCGTTGAAACACTCATAAACTCATAAGTTATCGAATTCAAATTAAAAATCTTTGTAAAATTTAATAACGTTAAAGGTAAGTATTATGTACTTACGTACTTAGCAGTTACATTGGACGATGGCATAAGATATGAATATGTACAACATGGACGATCAAGGTAAAACTTTATATCATTAACAGATTAAAGTTTACATCGAATGTCTCTGAACATCAAGATTCTGTAATTCTAGTTTTCTGCCGCCAAATTAGTGACACACGAGTTAGATAATTTTCTTGGAAAAGGACTAGATAGTTCGGAAAATAAGGAACCTTTGCGGAAAACCGATATACGGATGCAACATTGTACTTTAATCCTTGTTGGTATCAGCAAAGTACTTGGACATTATTGGCTTAGATTTCTGAAAAATACACTCAAGAGGTTTAAGAATACGTTTTGGGCTAACTTCTTTGTAGAAACATTTTGATATTTAACTGCTACAGAAACATATACCTACACGAGAAATGCGAAAATAATCACCGTATAACACACAAGCCGCTAAACCAAAAGTTTATCAACCTACTCGTAGCTGGCTTCATATTCGAATCTCTGCTCACAATGGCCGCACAATCATCTTACGATTGGGGACTTAAATAACCGGGTCATGTCCACCATATCCTGGCTGGACCACTGTTCCATATATTCGCGACTGCAAGGTTGTATTACACAACGCGGCACGTTTACACGTGTCTTGTTCGGGCACGACGACCTCTACCGAACACTTCCGATTCGCATGCGCAACTAAGTACTTATATCGAATATTTTGAAAACCGAAGGTGATCATCATACGGAAACTCAGATCACGAGGCTGTAGGCATGAAGATTAATAACGTCTTAATTAAGTACCTCATTATAGTTATTTTTTTAATGTAATTGTGTCCATTGTTGTGCGTATTTAAATTTAAATAGAGGTTTTCCTAGTCGTGTAATATTATGTCCTTAATTCGGTTTTTTTTTCAGTTGAGTTTACTGACCTTATTTGTAATCAAATTGAATTCAATTTTATGTAGGTACTTACATAACTATTTGGTTGTTTATTAGATAATTTAAAGGCATTTGCGTACTTAGATAGACATTTCCGAATAAGTAGTAGGAACTCAAATGAACTTTCAACCTTCAGCACAAGCGATCGATCAGTTAAAAATAAAAATAACTTTCCTTTTTCATTGATTAAGGCAGAATATTCTAGTATCTACTGGTATCTACGTTTTACTTGTCGTTCTAAATTCACAATTTCGAGGAACTGAATTTGAAATGGGTCAATAAAAACCACAATAAGTAATATGAACTGAGATGAAATTCTCTTATGTATGTAGAACGATCGAAACACATTAACAGCTTTGGAATGACTGGTATGCATTTGGTTTATGACTGGCAAACTTGATTTGTCATAAAATCGAAATAAGATAAACGGGTATCATTAAATATAAATTATTATAGCGAGGTGTTGTCACCATCTCTCCGAGAGTCGCCATCTGTCGGCTCTCGTCATTATATATGGTCTTTATTAGCGCGCATGCAAATTCGAGTGCTGTTGGTGACCTGAATTCGGCGACATCGCTATGGCTCGCTCTGGCGTAGCGCGTAGCACTGCGTAGCAGAACGTCGTAACCGACACCTACCGGGCCATTACACTGATAACGCGCTAGGTGACCTAAGGCCTTGCTACGCCGGATTGCCTAACGCAACGTGCATCCAGTTTATCTGCCAACGTGCCCAGCTGTGCTGTCTACTTGTTTTGCGTTATCAATCCTAGACCTAGACTAAAATGTATATGGCGTCCGCGTAAGTACGTGTTTATTTACAATAACAAAGGAAAATTTTATCAAAATATAATTAGCACATTCGTAATTGACAATTTTTATAGAATTATACCAAGGTCTTTTAACTAGTAGTTGCTTAGTTCGTTTTGAAAACTGACAAAGTACAGAAATTAAAATTGAATCATTCAAAAGTAAGTTCAAAAACAAAAACCCGACTACTGAAAAATCACGGTCTAAAAAGTATGAAACAAGAAAATATTTCGGACAGAAATCAAGACATAGGTACAAAAATGGTCAAGGTATAGCCGTCGTCACTTGTCATTATAATTTTGTAACCGACAGGCATGCGACTACGGCTTTACCTTGACCATTTTTGTACCTATGTCTTGATTTCTGTCCGAAACATTTTCTTGTTTCATACTTTTTAGAGCGTTATTTTTCAGTAGTCGGGTTTTAGTTTTTGAACTTACTTTTTATTTAAATTATTTTGGGGTTATAGTTTCGTGATTAAGTATTTAAAGAGCCGCTTTTTTTTTTGTTTAGGTGTAATTGTATAATAGGTATTAATTTTACAGCCGCGCCGTACGTAGCACAGTCTCACTTTTGAATGTTTTTAACAATTTAAACATACCTCATTTGTCAAATTATGATCAGTAGTTTAGAAGTTATGAGGTTACAGATGAACATACATACAAAAAGGAGGGTTATGATTTTGACCGGTATGTATGTATGTATGTATGTATATACAGGTCAAAATCATTACCCCTGGTTTTTGCTTCGCCGAAGTCGGGTAAAAATAAGGTTGATAAGGTACCTAACGCATAGACAATGTCATGTCTTGTGTTTTGTCTAAATAACGAGTAAGATTTCTTTAGTCAAGAATAAGGGGAATTCCCCTGATCAAGACTTCATACGAAAAAGTATGAAAA
This sequence comes from Conistra vaccinii, assembly GCA_948150665.1. Lineage (NCBI taxonomy): Eukaryota > Metazoa > Arthropoda > Insecta > Lepidoptera > Noctuidae > Conistra > Conistra vaccinii. The sequence continues at coordinate 12,698,535 of OX411324.1, read as the reverse complement.
ATTCAGTTGTAACCGTAACACATTGAACTAGCTACGTATATGTACGTACAGATTTCCAAGCCCTAGCAAATGCTACAAAACGTTATGCAATAAACCTTCATACGCAGGGTCTCAAGAACCTTAAAACACTTATACAACAGCCATCGGCCATTGATATTTCCAATAACGAATTCTAAACAAATCGCTGAATATTTATCAGTCATTAATTTCTGGACAAACTACAAAAACGTTTCTCGCATTCCATTAGTGACTGTATTGAGCTTGTGGCCCTCCGTAGTCCGCTATAAGTATCGGGGTCTGCCAATGTCAAGTTGCCGAGTCGCGCATTCTAAAGACATGCTGTCCACTAACGGGACAATCCACAAATATGTGGACGTGAAACCTACTGGTTCTGCACTATGTGATCCAGTTTACGTCGAATGTCGACACACGAAATCGGCAGTGGAAAATACCTATATGAGACCTCTCTAGGGCTAGTATTGCGTACTTGATAAACGTTTTACATAAGAGAAAATTCATCGAATATTGCGCATTTTATCGATATGGGTCATGTAGTTGTGTTTTCATGCATTGCGGTTGAAAGGAACTTTTAGAATTGTTCATACTTTAACTAAAATATTTGTAAGTCTGTATCTAGATTCTAGACGATGTACTATGCAATTAAGTATCTTTCAGCCTATGTTTTACTAACCTTATTAACTTAAAGCTAGCTAAAAACTATTCTACTGTTGAATTTAATATTTTATTTACCTAATCTGAAACATAAGGACAAAATCCTTCATCTCATCAATTAAGGAAAACCCAAAGCAAACAACTATTTATCATCAAATTAATCAGCATTGCGGTCAACTGCTCTACAGTTGAAGCCCTTCAATAATACATAGAAACAGCGTGTGCGCACACAGTAGACCCACACAGTTATAGCAAGCGCAGAATCGACACAAACAATGTCTATGTACACTGTACAGTCAGCCTCAAAAAGATGTATACATCGACAAGAATTCGTTCTAGTAGAAGTGTCTAAAATCTTTGTTCCATAATATTGTATCAATGTGTGAAGCCACGAAACATATTACGCATTTGGTACTAAATTGTAGCTACACATTGAAACAGGAATATGCAACACAAATTATAGACAATCAAATGAATTTTTGTCGATGTATACATATTTTTAAGGCTGATCGTACTTGTGTAGGTTAACACACACATACGTGCGCCGAAGACTTTGTTTTGCTGTTGAGATTCGCGCGTGCAGTTGCGCAAGCGGCGGTGGAGGCCATTGACTCGTGGCGGCCATGTTGGCGGCGCGGGCGCGGTAGTGGAGCGCGAATCCAGCAACTTCTGTTCCGCGGCGTGTCGTAATCGTGTGTTTACGCCTCACCGACGCCGATGCCGATCGTCGCCATTTGCTAGATAACACGCTGAGCTGCTAAATAACTATTCTCTTTGACAGAAATTATCGGTAGAGATTAGTTGCCTGGTTGAAACTCCAAATACATTAGTATGACGTCATTGAGTACCTACTTACTAGGAATTCGCATAAATAGTATGTACCTCCCATACTTAGGTTAATTTCAGTAGGTTGGTAGAGTACCAATGAATCCGATGATTTTCAGGACAAAAAATTGCAGGCCTACCTACTTAAAGATTTTCCTTTATAGTAACTATGACCTCTTTGTTCAGGTACCTAAGTACCTATATATATAGTTTTTCATTTGAAATACTTATAATTAGGTCACTCATATAATGCTGAAATAATAGTAATGTCAATAAAACCGTATGTGTGGTTTTAATAACTAAACTATGGGTACTTGTTATCATAACCTTTAATCAAATCGTAAAGTTCGTAAAAGGCTTTTTATAGACCATTAATTATCAAGAAAGTGGTTTTTAATGTGAATCTACGAATTTTACAAAATAATTAGAGTCTTTTATTGTAATACAATCCGGACCAATGAAATTCCAACCTACTAATCTGACTTGTAGGTACTTAAGATGCATTTTTTTTTAATCTAGAGCTCATGTTTTATTTCAAACGTCCGTCTTGTCCTTTCTAAAGGCTGAAAAATCTGTTACGCCGCACTGAAAAATGCGAAAACTACAAAATTAAGTATATTTCCACCGCCGCTTACAACGACTCAAACATATAATTTAATAATTCGTGTCGCATTGATTAAGCCGGTTTTCAAGGCGAACAGTACTTCGACGACGGACAATCAACGATGGGCTTCGGAATCGAAGGAAAATTCGACACATATTGATGGTCATTTTATGGATTCCAATGTTTCAAAAACGTAATTTGTTTGAGCGAAATAGAAACTTATTTTGCCCGTTGTACATTACGCAACTATATTCGCGAACAGATAACAGAGTAGGTATGTATAGCCCCTCCGTCCTCCGTCCTCGCAGAATCCGGTCTCATATACGTCCCTCCCGCTCACTCCCACGCTATCAGCCTATCTTTGTCTCGCCATCACTATGACATAGATACCATTCGAGTTGCGAAACAGCGCGGATTATATAGCAGGTGGATTGTGCCGTAAACGAGTTTAAATAACTGCTTTCACATGTCTCTGAATAAATAAGCACACATAGCACGCCATTTTGTATATAACTTTTAATTTAATTTAATTTATTAAGGGTAGGGCTTAAACTTTAAGTATTCATGTTGCAGTCTACTAAACTAACTAACTCTAAACTAATAACAAACAATATTATATTTATATATTAAATGCAAATCTGATTATCAACTCTATTAACTATTGATGGAAGCGCATTTAAACGACGTCTTTTAATGCGCCATAAAAATCATAATATATATTTGTTTTTCAGATTTAACATAAACTGAGCTGCAGTAAATAACGAATCACTATTTTATACTGTCAATAACCAGAGTGATTTTCTTGTGTGAATTCGAACTCTTGATTCTACCAGGCGCACAGAATTCCATGCGGTATCGATAACAAACGGTAAAGATAAAGCTATAAACTACACGTACCGATAATCATGTCGTGGTATCGTACATAAGCATCGTCTGCCACATTGTCTTATCAACCTACTTGATGGAAGCCTACAAGCATCGGATTTGCAACGCAATTTGCGAATAGTGACATCGGAGGCGGAGTTTGCGACATCCAATGCAAGGGCCAACAGGACGCATGCGCCATGACGGTATAAAATAGTGCTTACCCGATGCGTGCGTTTTGATTCCTATTTATTCGAGGCGACACGCCACCGATAGCCGGCGATAAGATAAGCATAATCGATATTTTCGCGCGATTTGCCGCCGCCAGCACGAAAGGTCACTCACGTTGCGAAATAATGTAAAGAACGCCGTTGTTATGAACACACGAAACAATAACACGAATGCTGATAGCATCATGGAGTTATAAAGCCAAATCCTCAAATAAATATTATGTTATTTTGTTGAGACAGGAAAATGCTGTGACGATAGAGCGATTTCCTTTTGACCTACATACAAGTAGAACTACTTAACCATTATATTGTTTATTGCGTAAAACATACATTACTTCTAAAAAAACCAGCCTGCCTACGTCATACACAAGCGTTATACTTAATTATACAAGTAAATGTATCAGTTCATAGCTGAATTGTCTACGGTTTCCCCAACTACTAGCTGAATTATCTACGGTATTTTAAGAGTTTCCCCAAACATCATCTAATAGCTGAACTTCCCTATTCTATATAAAATGACCAGCTTTCAAGAAGCGTTGATATCTTTTTAATTAACCTTCCAACTGTAATGGCATTAAATCAACAATACGCCCAAAAGCTGCAAAAATACCCTATATTAGAAAAAATCGCTACCCTTTCTAGTGACATCGTGTAATAAAAAAGCTCTAAAAACGATTAGTAACTACTTAGGGTTCTAAGTAGTTACTAATCGTTTTAAATCATTTATCAGTTATGGTAAAGCTAGATCGTGATGCTTTGGCTTATTTCTATCTCATCAAACTGCTTACATAAATGCTTAAAAATGGCAACAACTCTCAGCGGTCCAATTACCAACGGCAATTCACAATTCAAATTACTTTGTCAGCACAATAACAGCTATCAAGTACGACCCTACAATCTACATTATTATATTATCAATAATAAATTGAGTCCTATAACCTTGTCTATTTACTAAACAATTATGGTAATGTACCAAAGTAGTAGGTAATTGTAAACCGCAACCACAATTTCTATGTGTACCTAATAGAAGAACGCGAATCGTGAATTACCAATGACTGCTGGGGACGAGCGGTTCCATGAAATGTATAGAAGGTAATGCAAACCATTTCACTTGTCTTAGCCGCTGACATTGACAAGCTGCATTATAGATGAGGTAATCACGGTAAATAGCGTGCGATGCTTGCCTAGGCTGCACTATTTCAGTATTTTCAGTTCATTGGACACAGTTAATGTGAAGCTACTAAATGGCTGATGGCAGAACATTTTAGTTCTGTTCTACTTATGTTAACGGTTAATTTATTATTTACTAGCTTTCGCCCGCGGCTTGTCCCGCGTGTAGGTCGGAAATAATCCCAGCGGGAACGTACTACCGGGATAAAAAGTATCCTTTGTGTTCATCCAGGTTATAAACTATCTGTGTGCCACATTTCATCCAAATCCGTTTAGCCGTTTTTGATTGAGTAACTAACATCCAAACATACAAAGTTTCACATTTATAATATCAGTAGGACAGGTAGGATGAATGCATTTCTGTGTTTTAAAGGTATCCTGATTGTTGCCAGATTACTTATATATATCTAACGGATTTTCGTAAACGCACCACGAAATCTGTGAGACGCATTCACATAACTATGAATGAAAAATATGTTTGCCAATTCTAATGTGTAGGCATTTACCTATTTTTCTTATTGGACATAGGTACCTAAGTTGTTTCAGTATTCAACATGTAAGTAAATACCTACTCAAAACTTAAGGGTATGCAGTACTATCTGAATAGCCCTTGAATTTCTGTATTTCCCAAACAAGAGCCATCGTCGCATCCCAATCATTAGCGCTACCGAATAATTTACCATTTGTGGCCGAAGTCGGGCCGTGATTAATGACCGTTGTTACTTAAAGCGGGATTTGCGATATTTTTTGTTTACTCACAAACATATAATTGAGTGATTTATGAACTAGAAACCATTACATTTGACACGGCTTGTTGCCGAGGTGTCGAAAGAATCCGTCCTTTACAGATGCTTATACGGTTGCATTTACATTTACTAAAACAACATTCCAGCAAATGGAGCCCAAATTTTTTGTAGAAAAGTATTTTTAAATCCATTTCTTTTCTGAGATTTTGCGCAAATCCAATAACGTTTCAAAAAAAATTATGATTAATTATTTAATTAACGAATTTAGATAAAACAGTACACTATGGATATTCGCATACTATTCCTACCTACACATACTTAATTCCAATTTATTAAGTAGAGTCAGTAGTGTAATTTTCTTTCTCATAAAGGTAAGTAGTAGGTACCTACATATTATCGCCGCGGCCTGAAAAAAATACAAATGCGGTACTTAAAGGTAGTGCCTTCTGAAAAATGTATCGTTATTGTCCATTCCATTAGGATAACGTATTGTAAGGCCGCACACTCATGGTAGAACTGATGACATGCCAATATGGAAATAACAACAAAACATGGAGTGTACCAAAACGAAAATTCGACCAAAAAGATTTGTTTTATACATAAATAAAATGGATTTTTACTTAAATGTACCATTGGTACATTTAAGTAAAAATCCATTTTGAAATATTAGGAAGTGAATAGTAGGTATACCTATTGAGGTATACCTACTATTCACTTCCTAATATTTCTGCTAATTTGCCAAATGAGTGGACCTTCGATAACCAATTATTTATTTTAATCTAAATGTATTAATTGTTCTCGACATTACTAACATCGTTATAAGATAATGTGATAGGTACTAAGGTAATAGGTACAAATATGGACATACATTTTCTAAATTAAATGATTTTTATTTTATTTTATTCGAACAGGATTCAGCCGTTGTGAAATCTACTAAACAAAATCCTCAATCAAGTAAGTACTTAGGTAGTAAAATTAGAACCATAAGTACCTCTGGTAAAAGTTTCTACATTTACCACCTTATAAGTAAGTATATGTAGTGGACTTACGCCAATTACATAAAGTAACATTACTTGTCATTTAATGGCTGAGCTAGGGTTTGCTGACCCCGAAAACCGTGCGTGACAACTACTTAGTCGAAATTTATACTCATTTAAATTAAAATTGAATTACAAAACTTTCCTAACGAAACTTATATAAACCAATTATTCTCAAAAATGTTCTAACAAATCTAAGGATGCTCTACAATTTCTATTTCCTTGTAATTTCTAGGATTTTTGATGTTTTTAACACTTTCAACTCCACCCATTTTCGTTGAGCTCATACGCCATGCTGCCATACATATTGTAAGTGGACCCTCCGGGAGGGTTCCCGGCATTACGTTTGCGCTAAAGTTAAACATCGCCGATGGTCAACGGTATTAGGTTTAAAACCGTGTTATAAAACACTGTAAAATGAAGTGAAATAGTGTTTTCTGGGGGTCTTCTCGCTATACGTAGTTTCCAACTTTTTAAATTTTTAATGAATATTTGTAACCGTGAAAAAAAATTCAAAAAAAATATCTTTAGTTTTGAAAACCATCGCATATACTTATACTAATAAATGTTGTTAAAATATACATCTGATTTAATTTTCACGGTTTATAATGCTGTATTCGCTAAGAAAAACTTACATTTAAAATGAGCCCACCGCGAGGGCTCCCGGCATCCCATATGCGACTAGGTGAACCCTCCAGGAGTGCTCCCGGCACTGAACGTGTTAATGTTATAATAAAGTTTAGTTCATTTCAGCGATATTTCTTCACATAAAGGAAAATTATAGAAACTATAGAAACGCCACAAAAAGGTGACAAATAAGGCATAAAAATAATCTCGACTAATCTTGCGTGACGGAGTGGGCGAAAACACAAAAAATACGGGGAACGCACATTTCCTTCACAAATATAAATAGATGCATGCCTAAAAGAAAATATGAACAAAATAAACTCCTGAAAACATTCGTAAAAGTAGGGTACTTATTTCAGGTTGTTTGCCCTAATACCCAAATGTCCTTTCTTTGATTAGTTTTGAGTTGAGCTACGTCGATATGGATAAATGATTGCACTGACTGGACAGGTCCACTCAAATCTGTATGGTTCTTTCCTCAAAAGACTATTTCAGACACTAGTCTACATGGTCCTCATAGGTATGGCCTGACCAAGATTATGTCTGGACTTTAAAAGAGACTGTGACCTCTGAGTTTGTTTCGGCCTTTCTTCTCAGAGTAGTCAGATAGGAAACGCCTAACTCATCTAGCTAATTTTTAACATAAATTTTAATATGACGTGTAAAAGTGATTCCAATATTCCTATTTACAGAATAAACAATTTCATTTCATTTCATTTCACTGGACAGGTCCAACACAAACCTGTGTGGTTCTTTCCTCAAAAGACCCTAATCTACATGATCCTCACATGATCTGACCAAGACATTTAAAGAAACTTTGACCCCTGAATATTTCTTCTCAGAGCCATGGTATATAATAGGAAATGTCGACTCCACAAAAACTTATTTTTTTAATATGACGTTTAAAATTTATTCTAATATCCTATTTACAGAATAAAAAGGACATGACCAGTTTTAGCCTTCGAATTCGGGAACATGCGCAGCATTACAACTTTTACACTAAGATTTAAAAATAAAGATCTATTTTATCATGGTTATATTATTCCGACTAAAGCCCAGATTAAAATATCTGAAAAATCAGTATATTAATTGCTTCCGTTTCTCTCTTTTATGCACTTCCTGATTTTGACGTTCCATTGTATCCATATTCACCCGGTAACCGAAATAAGCTACACATAATATGGAAAAAAATAAAATAAAAACGAGCTATTTTCGATCAAGTGAATTTTAACGACATGGAATTATACATGTTTTGTTTATAATTACTTATTTATTGATACGCCTACGGGTTATGTTAGGTTTTATTGACATGTGGAGTTCGAACACCATATTTTTTTTAATAATCACTGCATATATAGGAGTGTTACTTCGTTGACAATGCATCTGATATTAGCAGACACCTGTGTAGGGAGGGACCAAAGGGGTAGTAGTTTTTTTTCATAAAATTGATAATTCAATCGATTCGAGTCAAAGCATGAAAAATCGATTCACATAAAATGGATTTTGAATTGATATTTTCTTTGACCGTTTTGAACTACTTATATTTAATTTGGATGAATAATAACATAACACCTTCATTTCGCCAGTCCCGTGTAATGCGGGGCGAGAGTTTTACCACTAACCGGACACAAATCCGGACTCCGGGCTGCTATTGAGAAATTCCAGATGGAAAAACCCAATAACATTTTGCCCACTCGCTTAACAGGACCTCATGCTCAGCTGTAGCGCCTGCCACCACTAGACCAACGAGGCAGTCAAATGTTTTCGAATTTTATGTATTAGGTTCGAGAAAAAAGCAATTGACACTTTATCGATTTCAGATCGCCATTCACCATCCCTACTTGCACATTCAATCTTGGCGTCACGTCAGGTATAATTATATATTATATACCTGTACTTTTTATGGTGTACATAATAAAGAATTTTCTATCTATCTATCATTGCAGTTCCCGACCCACGTTGTGTTTACGCGTTCGTTGTGTACTGTGCGATTATTGTGTTCTATTTCTACGCCCCTAAGACGACCCACTGACCACGACCATTGCTATTCTTTACGGACTGACATCTTCAAAACCCGATTACCATTGCTATTCATAAAGGATTCATCTGTTTTGCTCTACGATTCGGATAAACGGATATTATGATGAGGTGCCTAAACTATGGCATATCTGTAAGGCGGGTTAAAAGGCATATTATGAAGATTTATCAGGGAAATGGTGTTGTTATTTTCCTGTCAAAACCCATTTTCCCTCAAGAATCTAGGACAGCCGCTCGGTTAGTATTGAAGTATCCAGATCCCTAGGTGCAGGACGTCAGCACTGCTTGGACTGGGATAGCTTTACAACCTGCATAATCTACGCGTCCAGCGATCACGCCCGTCCGGCACAGTTCGTCTTTCCTACATATTTTATTTTATTAAAGAATATTAAAATAATTAATTCGTTCAAATAATAGTTTTATTTAAATCCTCATGCCTTCACAAATAATAATAACAATAGCCTTATTTTTATTTCCCGAGCCACGTAGAGCCTAGTTGTAGTCAATAGCTGACTGTATCTCTTAATTGGGTTGGCTCGGCCGGGGAGGTACCACACTCTTACAGAATACCAACGTAAAGTACCAACATTATGTTGCTGCGCTTCGAATAGTGAGTGAGAGAATCGGAAGCCCAGGGTTTGGGGTGGGAAAAGGGTGGCAGCGCATCGGCAGTAACCCTGGTGTTGTAGACTTCTATAGGCGGCGGTTATTGCTTATTAACATCAGGTGATCAGCATGCTAGTTTGCGCCCTTGATGGTATAAAAAAAACCCTAGCGCCTCGATGGATGGCGTGTCGAATAGTAGAAAATCATTCTTTAACTCGATTACCACAACGCCTAGCGCCATCTCTTAACGAAAAGCAGAGCTATTTAGTGAAAACTTATCTTTATTTTTCTCAGTTTCCTGATCTTTTGGAGTCGTGAAGGTTTTTTACCTGTAAACTGTAGAATACAACAATTGCAAAAATAAAACAATTTTTGCTGCACATTGATTTTTAACTCGATTACCACAACGCCTAGCGCCATCTCTTAACGAAAAGCAGAGCTATTTAGTGAAAACTTATCTTTATTTTTCTCAGTTTCCTGATCTTTTGGAGTCGTGAAAGTTTTTTACCTGTAAACTGTAGAATACAACAATTGCAAAAATAAAACAATTTTTGCTGCACATTGATTTTTACACCTAAGCAGGCGCCCATCGCCCCACTGGTCATGTCCTTTCATTCATTTCAAACTGTACCTACTAAGCTTTTTTAGTCTACGTAAGTTTCATCTCTGACAAAAGAGTTGGTAGGCGATAATTATTATGGCCTATACAAAATACAAATATGTCTTAAAATACTCTTTAACACATCTTAACACGGTCATATTGCTCTCATAATGTACCGAATATTAATTCAGCATCACAAGGTGTACAAACATCGTAAAAAATAACTACTCCTTTACTCTGGCTATGGCATGATTTAGCTCCACATGTTACCGATAAAATTCAAAATAATTAACGACAATAACCAGTTACCCTTCATAGAATTTATTCAAACAAAACATGCTCACTTTCAGGCAGTTTCAGGAGTTATTTAGGTTTAAAAATATATGTGTTGACTTAGCTATAGGAACTATAGATAATATCGAAAAAAATATTTTTGAAAAATTCTATAATAGGTAAGTATGTAGTTTTCATTTTTTTTGCGCTGGTAATTGGTATACTTGCAACACTTGCAAGCCCAGTTTGGTAAAAAAACTGGGTAAAAGTCTCTGAAGGATTTATATAACAAGCAATAAACCTTCGTAGTTTGAGTTATTTCTCCAATAAGAATGTTTTCCTTTAAGCCGTTTCGCAGTGGATGACGTTATCAATGTGATCTACCTGTTGACCGGATTCGGACCGCAGCCACTATTTACTTTTTAATTTTATTCGTAAATCACACACAGTTGGCGGGAAATCTCGCTGTCGTAGCATCCAATACGGAGAGCGAGTTTTTATCGCGTTTTTTCATCGTCTGTATACAAGCAGGTTGACAGAGACGAACTGGGAACGCATCATATCGCTACAATTTTTTTCATATTTCTGCATTTAATTATATTCACAACGGGTAAAGGATACGAACGTACAAAAATACCACTGAAATATTGAACTATAAAAGTCAACATTCGAATTTTTAATTGGCATACTTTAATCGCACGGCAAATCGCGCTGGACAAAGCAGCTTTAGTATAAAAACATGTAAAATTTTTGTCGCTAACGTTAATTAAACCGTAGGTATTATAATTTCAGCGGTATCACGATCACGAATCCGCCCCGCGGTTCTGTTGAGTTATTTAATAGTGTTTTTTGTGCGGTGGCGGGCGATTGCGCTCTGCCACCCTCGGGCTTCGCGCAAAAAACCCTCTGCTTCACAAATACTTAGAATGTTGTTTTGTAGGAGTGCGGGGCGCGGGAGGGGGGGTTCGAGGGGCGCGCGAGATCGCTATCGCACGCACCCAATGCACGCACTATCCTAAAGCTAGCCACTTAATTGTTATGTATGACGCGAAGCCTAAATAAAAATTCGCCCTCATAGTTTCGGACGGAGAACTCTTTAGAAAACGTTGAAGGAAACCGAAAGTTTAAATAAAAAGTTTAGAGCCATGGGCCAACTATTAGTTCAGATGCTGTATCAACCACTTTCATAATCAATCACGAGTAGATACTTCCCGGGATTATACGATCAGTTGCAAGTGCCTTCTTCTCGAGATTTATAACTACGCTCGCTTTACACTTGTTTTCACACAAAGCACTTCACATTGTCGTATGAGGTCTCGACAAATTGATTCTGTCAATGACTAAGAACACCTCATAATCCAATAAGAAATTGGTGGCTATATTTAAGCCCTTTTATCTCGTTATGTCACCGTCTAACCGAGAGGTTACGTTACATCAGCACACATGCTGTCATTCGAAATTCACATAGGTAAGGAGCCAAATATTATAAATTCACATAAAATACTCACACATGTGAATAGACAGACAGACAGCACGACAGGTGGCTGCATAGCAACCTGTTCTCTACTCGCCGAAAATGACGGCAAAAACTCTCACTAACCCTTTGGAGCTCAAATTAGAGATGTCTCTATGGCTCTACCATATTGCGATGTATGGCATCATAGGCCATCTTTTGTATTAGGCAACTGCAAGGAAATAACGTTGATACCATCTGAATTCGTTTGGACTACAAATAGCTAAAAACGAATGGTGTAGGTATTTCCATTCCCAATGTACTTAATTATTCCAGTTTTTCTAAACATAGGTAAATGACAAGTTATCAGAAAGTTAAGGTTCTCGAACTCGATTTCTTCATTAATGTATTAAATTGCAAATGCTTTGCGTTAATCAGGTAACCTTTGAAATGGAAATACAAATTGCATTGCAAAAGTTTGAAGTCGTATCGCATTGTATGCGTATTAGATGCATGAATTGCCGGCTGACTTATACACCGGATGTAAGAAGACCATCAGTCTACGGAAGTGTCACCCCTAGCCACTAATGCCCCTTCGGCATTAAGGTGGATTTATTAACATATTATTTTTACTTACGTTTTGTAAGAGTTCGTTACTCATTTGCAACATTTTTTCCTACATTTGTATCCTTGACGTTTTTCGTGTTGTTAGGGGTAGCTGCACAAAAATGCGTATTGGTGCGTGCGTGTCGCGAGAAGCCAACGGGGGGAGCTCATTAAGGTAAAAAGCCGAGTGCAAACGGCGACTAATGGCGAATTACACGAAGGGGAGCAATAGCCGACGACGTTTGACGACCAGCGTGCGTAGTGTTTCCCTGCGCTTTTTGGGCGAAAAGAAAATTTAATTCGATTTTGGTGAAAACTTTTGACTACTATTACTTGGCGCAGGTTTGCGCCTATTAAAACTGTTGTTGTAGATAATACAGAGACTTTAGGTTTACTATTGTAGTTAGGTAGAGTCTTATGGGTACACAAGTTAGGACTCTCCTAAATAAAGAGTGGAACATCTCAAAACAAAATTGCAAACCTGCAAAGATTACCAGGTTACCTTCCTACTCTTTGTAATAATAGCCGGTTTGAAGAACTATTTGCAGTTACGGAGTATTTTCTATTTAATTCTACACTAGAGTCGTTTATTTGTATTCTACCTACTCGTATTATCAATAATTACAAAGCTATAATTAACATTCGCCTGACCCCCAATACCTAATCGAAAATGCATGATGCGCGCGAAGTGTCCGATAGACAGCAACTTAACAGCCAGGGTGCAGCGACTAGACAGGAGTGGATGGGGGGTAGGCGCGCGCGGGGGCGGAGGGCTATCAGCATTTCGGCGCGTCCGCGCTCCCCGACCCCTCTCGCGCCCGCACCGCGCCGAATTCGCCCTGCACTACCCGCCACGTTCCCCTCCAACACAACCTAACCTTGAAAATAGTTTTTACCGGCTCGAGGGTATTCACCCCGAACCCAAATTCCGGGGCCTGTTGCACACTAGCCCTATTCTCGTTATCCGACCCATTCTCCAATAGGAATCACGTTGCTTTCTCACAAATCGCCTAGTGTCGAGTGCTTGCAGTGAGTTTACGCGGACCGGCAGGCAAAGGATATTTGACTATGTAGTTTTTTAGGCAAGTCGTGAGCTCGCTGCTTGTTGGCGGGATTTGTTTGTGACTCGTTGTACCTTTTATTCGGCTAAGGAATTTTGATGCGATCAAAATAGCCAATCATATTTTGTTATGACAACGTTGGTAAAGAAAATTTCGAGTTGGAATGTTGCTTTCAGATATGGTCTCCATTGTGCGACTCTGAATGCAATTGCCATTGCTATTCAGGACTTCCCACTACGTAAACATGTTAGGATTAGGTTTTCATTTAAAACGCAGTTTCTTGCATAATTTCAAATTCAATCGAGGAAGGCCCTATTTTCCACAATAGCTTTCATTCACACATGCGGCTTTCAAGATCCTCTCCAATTAATCAAGATTGAAAAATCTCATAAGGTTCCAATTTCAGCATAAAATGACCCTAAATCCTTTAATCAAAGCCTAATAGGCGTGGACAATATAAAAATTCATCCGCGGCGAAAGAAATAAGAAAACGTGGGTCACTATTTACCTGCAACTTGCACGGTTGAAGTAAAAAAGACGATCGGCTTACATAGTGAGGGAAGGAAGGGTAGCTGGCTCGCGGCTCGCGGGCTAGCGGCAAAAAAGGCATAAAACAACCGCGCGGCCGGCAACCGCCTACGCGAAGCGAAGCGGCCGCGGAGGCAAGACCGGTGCCGCCCTCCCGCGCTTCATTATAAAATGCAAGCCGTATGCACCTAATATTAGAGATTATAGTATACTGCTTTCACTGTAGGTATGCCTAGAGCTTTCGTCTAAGAATTTAGGGGAGAAGAATTAGTTGATTATTGATAGCGTTGATGTCCGCAATGTGGTGGGAAATATATTTTGTCTACCGATGTATAATTAATTACTTACAAACTCATGAATAAAAGATCTAGACAGAAACACAAAACTTGCCTTTTTCAGCTACGCAACGTATGAGTTAGGTTACAATAGGGCAAACAGATGTCTACGAGCCTACGAGAAGGCTCGTAGTCTCGTAGACGTCTAGTCTGTTTGTCCAAGCGTCCAGCAGCGTAGGCTGAACCTAAGCTATCGATTTTACCAGCTGATGATAATATATTACTTTGAATGCGTAATCCTAATCAAGTACCTAAGCTATTGAATTGTTCCGTTTGTAATATCGTGCACGTGCATTTGGCGCATTCACTTCTCCCCATGCACTCCTTGAACATACGGTTTGCCTAAAACATAAACAAACAGAATCCAATGCGGGTTGTATACTCATCCGATGATACTGATATCCAATAAACATATTATTGGTAGCATATTTACTCCAGTTATCGATTTATGCAAATTCATACAGTAAGTACAGTATACTTATTACTACTTATTAGTTATTATAATAGGTATTTAGCTAATCTAAGTTTTTGAGAATCTGCTATTTTGAGAATCTGATATTATGCGAATAAAGGATTCCAACAGATAAATCAGTACGACCTGGGCCATATTTAATGTCAACTTACTCTTATTCAACATGATTATTCACCTTTTTAGAATGCACTTGAAAAATCACTCAATCAATCAACGAAATCCATGAATCGAGCTGCCAACTAACCGACCTCAAAAGTGAATGGTCAAAGGCGAGTTCTTTTATCAAAACATAGGTGAGTCGGCAATTAAGCAGCAACCCTCACTGCACAATGCACATTTTGATTGGTGGGCAGCTGCCCGTAGCGGCAAAAAACTGCTTTCTAAATTACTACTATCAACCGCGCTCGCATCTAGTGTACACCCGCCTTGCTTAAGTAAGATCATAATCGGCGACCAAAACCATACTTCCGTATCAAATATACGTTGGCAAGGCGAAGAATTAACGAACTTTGTTACAACCGTTTTCGGTGAATTCAAATGGAAGCGAATTAGAATCTAACCAGAAAAATAATCATTATCACTTCCTTGAGCACAGTTTCAAGACCCTGCGCTTGCTCATTATTATTTGACTCTTTTATTTTTTATGCATATTTATCACTTCCTGCATGTTGAATGGCAATGTTGGAGTTAATTTACTCAAATGTTTTTACACGCATCGCGAGTACATAGAAACCTTCATAGTTTATCCACCTATAGGTCAAGAAATCACCTCGTTTCCATTGTAAATACATCGGACTTCACCTTATATCGTAGTAGGGTCTATCTACTAAGTACAATTTTGTTTTAGATAAAAGCTGCGAGTGACTCGCCGGCTTCGTTGCAGCGAAGCTCGAGATAAGGAACTGTTTACACTGCTTGAGTCAATGTCCTCCTCCTGTGCACACACAAGGAAAACCTTGGAGTAGACAGAATAGTCTTCCGCGTTTACAGCGAACGTTTGAGGGCGTTGATCTATCATTGCCATTGATCGAACATTAATCGCTGTGTGCTGCTTTTATAAATACGCAATTACTATTACAATTACAAATGGTAGGGCTATATAACTACCTGACATTAGGTCGCCACAAACAATGCGAGTATCGGCGATTATGTTGATAAGGGCGAAACGACTCAGACAGGACCATTTGGGTTATAATGTTAATGGATCCTACATATTAGGTAATACCTACACGTATTGATTTATTGTCTAGCTGTGAATTTCAGATAAGCACTGGTTGAGCAGAGCAGTTCAGAGGTAAGTAGATACTTACCTACGGCTACGGGAGACTCCAGTAATTAATCAGACCTTGGAATCTGAGAAATAGATTAGACAAAAAGTCTTCTGTTTGTTGCAAAGTCAAAATTACTTTGCAGAAACTTTCAACCAAAACATATTCCATTCCAGCAAAAGAAAAAATATTCCATGTCTACTCCATCGTAGAGAATCTTCTATGTTCCCATGCGCCCCTAGCGACTGACTCGTAAATAAATTGAGCCTGCATTAGTGGCAATTGTTCGCTATTGCCGTCGCCGACGCTGAATGCACCTTCCTCGCCAGTCGCCAGTCGCCATGTAAACGTCACAACAACTTATGGCCGAATAAAACTGGAACACGTCATCATTTAGCTGTCATATCATACGTACTGTTGGATTGTCGTATGGTCAAACAAATACATTTTGTATGTACCTACCTGGATTTCACGTCTGCTTTTAAAGCCAAGATTAACTAGGTAGAGATACCGACTAAGTACACTAATTATCGATTCTATAGGTACATCTAGGAATGTAATTTAAATTTTTATTTTGATAGTTCGCTACCCTTATTTAATTAACTCTTCTGTCAATTTTCAAACATCCTGAAATTAAATTCAACGCAACTCAGGCTCTCAAGATACAGGTACAGGCGCTGCCTAGTTTGGGGGCCATTGTTTTAATACTATGTTAAATATTCTAGTTGCAGAACCCAACTCGCAGAGGCCCGTTAGACGCTTTCAATTAAATGAGGCACCAACCGACGATTATCCTTGTATGTAGGTACTATGCAAGTGCACCAAAGGACAACCCCCGGTTGCTGTAGGACTATTGCAGAATATGGAAACAAAGATATTGGACTATGGGTTTGGGTGGCTTAAGTTGACTGGCGACCTGGAACTATGGAAGGACTATTATGGCCCCTGCCTGATCAATGTTTAAAGGTAGATAGACACGGATAAAATGACTGACTTACACATTATTATTATTCAATTTTCTGAAATTTATTTTGTAACAATAGACCAATAAATTATTCTTATTCTTATTGTCACAGCCTTATAAAGAGCACGTGGTCCGAAATCCGTAGATGCGTCATCCTAATGTTGTGTTTAAAGTTTGAAACTTGCTGAAACAGAAAAATTGCTGGATTATTCAAAATAGCTGTACTTTTATAATACACACCGTATTAAGTTACGAAGTAGATGCAAGAGATTGGCATTAATATAAAAACAGTTATAGAACAATATTGTGTATATTAGCGTGCTGTTTGAAGATAAGGACTACGTCTAAGTACACTCAAACACCCGTAACTCTAAAAGTGCAGACCACACTATCTCACGAACTAAATCAATTCGCTACTCGTAATTTACCAGCACTTTTGGATTTGACGAGTGTTAGAATAGAAGGTATTAAGTAGGTAGGTAGAAATTACCTCTTTGAAAATCGCAATGCATTAATCGGTTAATTCCTTTGACTAAGGAAGGACAGCTATGGCCATTATTATTATTCAAGGGTCCCAAAAAAATCTGCATCAAAATCCGATCTGACCGTACGAAAATGTCGAAGTCATTGTTTATTATAACGTTTCCAATCTTTCCTAAAGCCCCCACTGGGCCCAATGAACTTAGACAAAATGATAGGCCGTTGCAAAAAAAAGGAATTCTTCGGTAAGAAATCGCAGATACACTGGCCATTAACTTTTTTTGATAATTTAAAAAAACATTTCAGATATAACGGGACCGGCTAAATTATTGCGTATAATCTTCTGCCTTTGTTTTTTACTTTGCACTTTTAGAAAAAAAGTTTGGTTCCCACACTATTTTATGATTTGACTTTGAAATCGTTTTTGCTGAGTGCCTAATTATGTACTTATTATCTTTGTGCTACCTAAACCTGGCCAGGTGGTGAAGTGCATGTTGACAAAGCTGATGGTAGGTAAGGTTATGCTGTTATAGGTAAAGACAAAGCAAAATCTCTACTTTTAGTTAATATATTATGTACTCAGGAGTGATCTGGACTCCGAATCTCATTTTCTCTGAGAGTCTAAGAGCGGGAATAATGAAAACTCACCTGGAGAAAGCACAAGTAGAAAAACTTTTCTCAAAAACACTATAAAGATAATTAATATATATTCAAATATGAAAACCTTGAACAAAAATCTGACTTATGTAGCAAGATCGTGATCCCTCATCCTATGGTTTTTAAAATAAGTGCCGATGTCTCCAATGCGGTAGCAGTCAAAAGCCAAGTCATGCACACGCATTTGGCTTGGCTTTTGATATCAAAAGCAAAATCTTTTTTGATACCTGTAGTTATACGCAAATTAAAATAAATATTATGAATAGAATCCCGCGATCCCACGGCGTTGCACAAAGAATGCACAAGTCACAGCACCTGTGTCCCTGCTGATCAAAAGGACACACGAAATATAAAAGATAACAAGTGCCATTCGAATAAAAAATAGTCTAAAGCTAAACTTGTATAAAGTCGAAAGAAATAAAATTTGATAGAGCACTTAATAATGAGAATATTGACAGGTCTATTACGCTGTAATAGTATGAAGGGTAAGGAATATCATGCAAAGCTGCTAAACCAATTTTATATTCAGAACTGTTTATGTGGAGTAAGACAGTATCTATGAAAACAATAAGACAAGACACCTTGCACATTTCAGCAGTATCGAGAGAGAACCAGCTGCAGTGAGTGACTGGACTGAAAAGACTGAATCTGGATCTGGACCAAATCCATGTCTAATAATTGTCCATTTGCGGTTCCACAAAATATTATTCCTATACCGACATACCTACTAACTATAAATAATATTGGTTTGATAAATATCTCGCCAGGAACACGAATTTAAACGAACGTCCCTTTAAATTCGGGACGTGTCCCTTTTATGTTAGGCGAATAAAGTTTATTAGGAAAGTGGGATAAAGGTTTGATACAAAAAATCTATATTGTAAAAGGTCGCCCTGGTGTCGCTTCACAAAAACCATTGCGTTATCGTAGGCCTCCGCTTATTTGTGTTTTTTTTACGTTTTGATAGAAGTGTGAGGGCAGGTAGATGAGTAAACTCGCAAACATTGTATATTTTCTATACTTATAGTACCTACCTATATATAGGGCTTTATAGGTAGGTTCTTTGATCCACCTCGTTAATTGTGTAAAAAATCTATAAAATAATGATAAATTAAACTCTTCTTTTTGAGTACTTAGGTACCTAAGTACTAGAAAAAATCTTTCGTAATAAGCTGTTCTACCTACAGCTATGTTCTAATAGCACATAATTAATAATTTTGCGTAATTTAGTATAAAGTAGGTACCTACTTCCTACTTCTAATTTTGTTGGCAAAATAAAATTACTTAGCCTATTTCCCAGCTGGAATGCGATGTGGATGCAGTGAAGCTTGTATAAATAAAAGTACCACCTGCCTGCTACTCGGCTGTCTAGTAGATACGTAGATAAATTCTTACTGGAACCTCTTTTGCATTAGCATTGAAATCTGCATCATCAGTCTCTCTCGTGAATCGAGCGAATCAAGTGCGAACCACGAACTAAACTTAGAGCGCCATCTGTGGAGCGTGAAATAAACACTAAGGCTATCCTCCTGTACTATACTGTGTGGAGAACCATCCATATAAATGGTATGGATTTTCATTCTTATCGAACGGGGTCAGTTGGGCGAATAAGACTCTTCCTTATAACTTTTAAACTGCCATCAACATTATTTACAATGTAACTTCCTCCGGATTTTAATATTTGAATTTACCGGTCGAAAGTTAACTATTTTATTCTGCAAAAACTATGCGAAAGCGATAATATCCTTACATAATTAAAACAAAGTCCCCCGCCATGTCTGTCTGTCTGAACGCGATAAACTCAAAAACTAACGAACGGATTTTCAAACGGTTTTCACCAATGGATGAAGTGATTCATGCGGAAGGTTTTAGTATATAATTCATTAAGGTTTTGTGTAAATTGGCTGAAATATGACGATTATTGTTGAAGGTGTCGGAAAAAAAACATGCCGACTGGGAACTTTACTGGCGTGCGCCGCGTAAACCGTAAAAGATAGGTACGTTAAAATAATGTTTTAGAGAATGGTTCATCTTAATTAAAAAGTTCAACAAAAAAGTCCGCGACGGCATACGTCTATCTTCTAAAGATGACCCACAGTAACCATTTTTATCTTTTAGAATTTGATAAAAATTTCATTGTTATTTCCGAAGCTATTATGACCGTTATTATAATAATCCTTATCCAATAAAATATATTATTTAAATTGGGCATTTAATTTAGATTAAAATATGCCTTGACATCATATCATTTAAATAAATAGTTTAAAAGATATCGCAGATACAAAATTACGCGTAACAAAATAATTATAGTTGACGCGAACGCGGGCGCAGCGGTAGCGGTCTATGACCTCCTTAGCTTTTAGGTATGTAATCTCGGTGGTACGTTCCCGTGGGATATTTTGCGACATCCACGCGGGCGAATCCGCGGGTAAAAGCTATTAAGCTAGTATGTTATATTTATCATTACAGTACCCAATGCATTTAATTTTTATTTATAAAAAAATAAAATATTCCGACGAACTGAGAACCTCCTCCTTTTTTTGAAGTCGGAAATAAGTAGTGCATAGTGCATGTGTTTAGGTATTATTGAAAACTTGAAAATATTGTGATAAAATTACAATTTGTGCAGAATAACGACAGCCATGCAGAATTTGTCACTGTCAAATGTCAATGTCATATTGTCAATCAAATATTCAAAGCTGTCAAAAGTGTCAAATCACTATCCCTATACCACTGCGGCTGAAATATTATAAAGTATTCTGTGAAGTGCACGATTCGATTCGAAACAGCTACAGTAATTATAATACAATAGCTCAAAGTAAAGATATTGTACTTCAATAAAATACTATTGCTTACCGAAGCAATTCTTTGTGAACCACTTTGAATTTCCTTGTAAAATGGAGGATCAAAACCCTGAGTATATTGCAAAGGTATAATTTGTAACAATATTTTCTATTACATTAGTGTAGTTTTTATTGAAAGTGCCATACTGACTAGAAAAGTTTTAACAGAATTTCCCGGAACTGAAAAATGATAGACTGCTTCGCGCTGCACTTGGTAAAGAAGTAGACAAAGTGCCGGTATGGGTGATGCGGCAAGCCGGCAGATATCTTCCAGAATTTCAAGCAGTTAGGGCAAAGCACGACTTCTTCACAGTCTGCAGGACGCCCGAATTGGCGTGCGAAGTAACCCTGCAGCCCTTGAGAAGATACCCACACTTGGATGCTTCAATTATATTCAGTGACATTCTTGTTATACCACAAGCACTTGGTATGACTGTAGAAATGCACCCTGGTGTGGTAAGTATACTGTATTATATAAAAAAATGTTCAAAATCTTAAAGCATTTGTTTCATAAACAAACTAACTTTTCAGGGCCCTGTATTTCCAACGCCTCTCCAAGATCCAGCTGAAATAGATAAGTTGCAAGAAGAGGGAGCTGTTTCAAGACTGGCATATGTTGGTAAAGCCATTACACTAACTAGGCATAGAATTGAAGGGAAGGTGCCTTTGATTGGTTTTACTGGAGCACCGGTAAGTAAAAATCATCTGTTCTGAATAAATAATGTCAAGTCATCATTATAACCAAAAAGTTATCTGTTGTTATTGTAATTGGAATAATAAACTTTTATCATTTAACTATCATAACTACTATAAAATTATCTATTTAAACTAATCTAAAAACAAACTATATGCAAAACAAACTATCATTTCATCATTCTCCTGCCCTTATCCCAATTTTATTTGGGGTCGGCGCAACATGTCCCTTTTTTCCATACTTCTCTATTAGTCGTCATTTCAGTAGTTACCCCCTTTCTAGCCATATCATCTTTCACACAGTCCATCCATCGTTTCTTTGGTCTTCCCCTACTCTTATAGCCATCGACATTCACACTCAAAACTTTCTTCGTCGCCTTTTTAAAACATCTGCTAGTTCCCTTCCTCTTCCAGTCATCGTACCTACATTCCAGCTCGCACATCTCAATCTAGCTTCTCTCACACTCCGAGCTTGCGTCTTACGTCGCACCCGCCCGTTCTGGTGCGACAACCCTTGTCCATTTCCCACAGAAATGGGTGCTGCCCCTGCGCGTCGCCTGTGGGGTACGCCCTAGCCCTATCGCGCATCATAACATTTTCTCTCATGTTGCTTAGGGTTTTGGCAAAGTTTTACAGTCGGCCGCCAGCCTGACACCAACCCTCCTTGGGAATGCTTTTGTTGGTGGTTTTCCCGCCACCTCGCGGGTGACCCAAGGTGCTACGATGGTATGCACTAGGTCTCCAGTTCCCTTAGTCGCCTCCTACGACACCCACAGGATGAAATGGGGTGGCCATATTCTTAATCCGGGACCACACGGACATGCAAAACAAACTATATATAAATAAAAACAATAAAATATCTGAATACTTAGCTAAAGGTAAACTTGTGATTCTAATTCAGATTTCGGATGGGATGGGATTCTAATTCGGATTTTGATGTTTAACAAATTTTTAAGTGGTACCTATAATAGTCATGACTTCATGAGTATATCTATCTATATTATAAAAATGAATTATTTTGTCTGTTATCTGTTTGTTCTGGCTAATCTCCGAAATGGTTGTACCGATTTTGACAGGACTTTCACTGGCGGATAGCTGATGTTATGAGGAGTAATTTAGGTTACTTTTATTTTTAGAAAAATAATTAAGGTCCACGTGGGCAGCAGTTAGTTTAATACATTTTTAATTCCAGTTCACATTAATGGGATACATGATTGAAGGTGGCGGTAGTAAAACCATGTCTAAAACAAAGGAATGGTTAGAAAAATATCCTAAAGATGTTCACAAACTGCTGGCACTGCTAACACGAGTCATTATTGACTATCTACTGATGCAGGTAAATATACCTATTTAGTATTTACCTATACAAAACCCAGATACCAAAGCATTGCTAGCCTTCCTTGAGGTGCTGGGGTGGATCAAATAATCGAAATGATTTTCCCACCCGTGCGCAAAATACGCTCTTTTATGTGGAGTTGCAGACGCTCCCAGCCACCAGCTCGTATCACCTATACAAATAAATTAGGTATTCTGGTTCTCGTTACAACACAAAATATCTTGGATTTGGTTGATTAGCATTAGCCTTATCAGTAACTTCATACATGTGCCCACTGGGATCTCTTACCAGCTTTTTCAAAACTCATAAGACCCACATATAGCTGAGTTTTTAGATAACCATATTACCTTTTGACCGCCACGTCAAAAAAGAAAAAGCGTGCCCTCAGCGCCAAGCAATGAATTCATCCTTTAATACCTACAAAATAGTAGTGAGTTCGAAATTATATCGATTAAGCACAAACTATTTATTTTTTAACCTAGAGTATGTTTTTAATTAAAGGTCTATACCGGAAAAATATAATACAGGAGTTTTATTTCATCCCACTTTGTCCTTTATGACAGAAATCATAATGATATGTGTCACTGTTTAGGCGTTGAATCCACAATTCAAAACAACAATCGATAAAACCAAGTCAATACCATCACAGCACTATGTTCAATCTTGACGTACTTTCATGTCACCATACGGTGACAGTGGCGTAGCTGGCACGGCTTTTTATATTTTGCTCGCCTCTGCACTAGAGGTGCGCAACCAATATTTATTAATAATATCGAAATAATAATAGGTATTTTGTTTTAAAAGTTTCGTATTTTTCGTTAGTTTCGTTTCACTGATATTCTGTTTCATATTGTGGAAAAACTTTTGTAAATATGAGAAATTTGATTTCAATATTATTATTTGATAATGCAATAAATAAAATGAGACATGTATCATCGGTTTTTTGTAATCGTATTTTTTATCACAAAAGAATTTATAATAGGTATTTTGTTTTAAAAGTTTCGTATTTTTCGTTAGTTTCGTTTCGCGTGCGGAGCTTCATTTTTTTTTTTGCGTGTCTTCTTGATGATGTCTTCGTATGGAACACTTTTGCAAAATGAAACAGCTAGCAAACGCTTAGTTTTCGAGAAAAAAAATCCAAAAGTTTCAAAAATTCAATTAATTTATGTAATAATACTGACGTTTTACTGCAGATAATGTACGAATTTCACTCCTAGGTCGTTCCGTTTTACGTTCAGACAAAGGTGGTTATTTTTTTTAAACCACCCAGAAGTAGGAGCCCCGCGAAGCGGGGCTCCGTCGACAATGCTTTACAATTTTTTTTTGACCTTGAAAATATAAGGAAATATACCAAGACTTTAGTATTTTTTGGTTTGACCTTGACTTTTGGGGTGTTGAACTTGACCTTGAAGATGTCATTGACCTCATTATTGCTTGGAACCTAATTTAGACCCGCCACGTAAACTTCCCCACCCTTAATACTCCCACTATCCCACCAATCCCGAAAGAAACTTTTGGCGATTTTTTTCTCAGCACCTATGGTTTTGCTAGATTTGCGGTTTTCATAAATACACTAAAAAGGGTATAATCTACCAAAAAAAAAAAACCTACTATAAAAAATCGCCGGTCCGTAAAGTACAGTGCTTCCATGTGGATAGAAAACTAAGACCCCCTTCAAGCCCGACCGTATCCATCGGGACACGCGCGTCACGGCGTAGCCCGATGGACACGGTGGGGCTGGACCGATATTCCGTTTGGTTTGTGGGTTGTTTCTCTCTATGGATTGAGGCATATTATCACCGATTAGAAATAAAATTGTCAAAAAATCATTTTTTCTACGTCCCGACCAGGACGAAGAAGATTGGGATATTATGTCGCAATCAATTTTAGGAAGGCCATGGAAAAAAGGAAATCTCGGAGGAAGTGCAGTAAAGGAAAAATCCAGCCAAACAACAGCGGTGATGACAGGGACACGCGAAAACTGCGAAGCATGTACTCGCGTACATTTTAGAAAAATGAACTATCATTTTTCTAAAATATTGGAGTCAGGTTTAGACGACATAGAGCCCTGCATACTGCCAAATGTTTACGCTAAAATCATAACATTTTTCCAAGAAGCTAAGGGCAGTCATGTGAACAAAATAACATTTGACACTCAAACAAAATAATTTAGGACTTTTTTCTATACAGTATGTTTATAATAAATAATTGCCATGTATATAATTTCGTTTTATTTCCTAACGTAATAAGCATAAAATTAATAAACTTGCCTCAAAATCTTCGTCTTCCAGAACTTCCGCACTGTCTTCCATGATAAAAGTGTCAGTGTCGACTCCTTGCAGTATATTTAACAAGTCTTCACTACTCATAGTATAGTCGTCCATTATTATTAATAATATTTACTAATAATATACGAACTACTCTATTCCAAAATGTTCCGCGTATGATGTCATGGGACTGTCAAGCATAGACGACTGTGGCGTTCCCGGCACATACAATACAACAGTGTGATAGAGATGGGCATTACAGTCATTACAATTAATCGATAATCAACTAAAACTCGATGTTTATAATGCGCATAGTTCAGTATTATAAAATTTTCTTGATTTCTCAAACGTAAAAGTTCAGTATGAAATGTTTTTTTTATTTACTAGTGCAGAATTCAGAGTAAATTAAATATAACGTAGGTTGCCGTCGAGGTCGATATTCTTGTTATATTGAGTGCTACCTGCATCACTACGTGTCCTGGTATGGTGACTGTGGCGTCGAGGGCACTATGTTTTTCGAACTTTATGACTGATTTTCTTTTTTGTCCTCTTACGTTACTAAAAATGAAATCTAACGAAAGCAGTTCACTTCAAATAAATTAAGAAGAGTCAAGGTACATATTTAACAAGGGAAATAAACAAAACAATGCTGTTTTATGACATTTATTTACGTATAAAATTCTGTCACGCAGTCGCGACCGTGGCGTACTGGGCACATTTTCGTTTGTCGTCTATACACGACTGTGGCGGTCAAAAGGTTAAAATGAGAGATGTACTCTACAATATGCCACTGCCAATACTTTTTGTAATAAAAATTACCTTTATGATACGAGGGTTATATACATTTTTATATTATTTCATTATTACTTATTGTTCTTTTTGTAACATAACTACTCAAAATATCAAGGATGAAGTTATAAAGTTTAAAAAACTGTTGTATCAAATAACATTTGATTATGATATTTGATATTGCAATTAACCATTTTTACAGGTGGAGAGTGGAGCTCAATTACTGCAAGTTTTTGAGTCAAGTGCTGATCATCTTAACAGGGAACAGTTTATCGAGTTCTCTTCCCCATATCTCAAAGATATTAGAACTGGTGTTAAAAAAGGCATCAATGAGAAGAATTTGGAACAAGTTCCTATGGTATGTCACTACAAATGACAATATTGTTACGTTATTGACTAATTAGTTACTAGCAAGAAAAATCCAGAAGGATGCATAATATTATTTACTTTTGCAGACTGTATTTGCTAAAGGTGGTGGACCTGTCTTGGACGTCCAGACTGAACTAGGGTATGAAACTGTTGGATTAGACTGGACTGTAGATCCAGAGGAAGCCAGAAAGGTGGTGGGCAATGATATTACATTACAGGGTAACCTTGACCCACAAGACTTGTATAAGACACCAGTAAGTATTTATAGTATTTCTCCAATCCCTTGAAAGACATCACGCCGCTATTCCCTGAGGGTAGGCAGGGTTGCATAATTACACCTGTATTCCGGCCGCCGAGAGAATGCGTCCCTGACACCTGTCTCATGTCAGTTGAGTGCAAATGAATACTTGTTTTACGAATTTATACTTTACTAGCTACGCCCTGCGATTTCACACGCATAAGTGGGAACGTGGGAATATCGGAATAATAAGAACTCTATATCCTAATCCAGGTCCAGCACCGATGTGCCCAATTTCATCTAAATCTGTTCAGCCGTTTTAACGTAAAAGCGTAACAAACAAACTCACTTTCGCATTTATAAAATGATAGCTAGGATTTGTTCAGATCGTGTCCAACTGAGAGCTGTCAGGAACGTATTCTCTCAGCGGCCGGAAAATAATAAAGGTCTCTGCACACAGCCGGACGAGGTGGACGGGACGGCGACGTGACGCTGAGCAGTTGTAATGTACTAGATACTACGGACGACTCCACACAGACCCGTTCCGCCCGGCGCGACGGTAACCGTCACGCCACGCCGCCGCCCCGCCAGGCGTGAATACAAGTCAGAAGCGGCGGGGCGGGGCGTGATGGTTACATTCAGAATTGAGAGATTGTATTAAGCTTAAAACTTTAACTTATAGTTTGTAATTAATAAATTATAAGTTACTTTAACTAACTTAGTTACTTTGAACTTATAACTCTTTACTTTATTTATATTCTTTCTCTCTCAATTCGCGGCGGGACGGGACGTGATTGCGCCCGCAGTGTGACCGCTCCCGTCACGCCAGCACCCCGTCGCCGCCACGCCACGCCGCGCCCCGCCCCGCCCCGCCCGCTGTGTGCAGATACCTTTAAGAGCTAGCCTACAGCATTGTACAAGATACAAATCCAGACTGGGCTGTTATTGAGGAATTTCGAATGGAAAAACCCAATAACCTGTTTCTTGGCTTGGGATTCGAAACCCACGCTTGGCAGCCTAACTTTAGACCACCATGTCCTCTTATTGTAAAAACTACAGAACTATATTTTTTTTTACTTCCAGGAGGAAATCACTAAAATGACAATAGAGATGGCACAAAAGTTTGGCAAAAAAAGATACATAGCCAACTTGGGGCACGGAATAACACCACAAACGCCTTTGGAAAGTATGAAGGCTTTCACAGAAGCAGTCCATGAAGCTTTGTAAATAATTTATTGATATTTTTTATTTATGGTGTATGTTGTATTGCATTTAAATATCTTTTATGTTTGTTGATGTGGGTTAGGGAATATATATCAAAGTGAAACTGTAAGACTATGTTTTAATTACATAACTATTTAATAAAAATGAGTATATGATTACATAGAATAAGTTGTCTTCGAATTCTGACTGGTAGCTGGTATATCTTCGTCGTGGCTTCCTACAGACTTCTTAACGTACTGTAACAATAAAATTAAGATCAATTTCATGAACGCAGACAGATTAATACCACATATTTTTTGGAAATCACATTCACTAAACCAAAATGTTAATTGGAAACATTGTCTAGTATCGAAGGCAAAATATAATGGCAACAGCCAATTAGGTTTTTTAAGACTTGTTGAAATAAAACATTATTCTGTTTATAAATGCAGCATAATCACAAACGACAGCTGAAATTCTAGGCAAAGCAAGTCAACATAAATATGCAATTACGGAAATAGTTAACCCACCTGAGGATTGACTTGAATCTGTTCATCCATCTCTTGGATGTACTGGTGCAGTTTTGTGCATGCTGCCATTTGTTGTTCCAGCACACACAAAGTTTCAGGAGACGCATATTTCTCAGGACTGTCTAGGAACACCACCATCCCATCCTTTTGATTTATCATAGCGTATATTTCACCTTCTTCAATCTATAGAAACAAAAATGGAATGTTTAGTCATTTTGGTTGATTTCATTCAATTCACTCGCCTTCATGTTGACATCTTGTACAAATACGGACGAAATAACTTGGCAGTTCCGAACTGCGCGCAGAAAGCTGCGCAAAAAAAAATAATGATGACATACATGCGCCGAGTGTGAGCGAGAGATCATGGGTACCTACCTACTGCATATAATTATAGACCTTTGCTCAACAAAAGAAGTCAATAATGCAACATTATATTAGGTAATACGGGCTGATATAAACTCCACTTCATAGCACGATATCCGTGACTACCGGACCACCAACGCCAACTGCTTCCATATTTGGTTAAAAGTACTCAAACAACAAAATTGGTACCTGGGCAGTTTTCGAGAAAATCGGCTTTGAAGGTGGTATTCACGCTCCCTTCAGCAGGACCACCATGAGCGCCGAAAAAGGGGGCTACAGCTATTCTAAGTTTACAAATAATTAGTACCCTTGTATGTGATTCATTTCGTAAAAAAACCTACATAGAAAATTAGTACCCTGCAAGATAAAATTTGTACTCCAGTAGTTCACGAGATATACCATGCCGTTGGTGGGGTGGCGGTAGTCAAGGGTGTCAATTTTTTTTTCAAAATTACTAATTTTATCTTGCAGGGTACTAATTTCTTATGTAGGTTTGAGGAAAACGACAAGCTCGTCAAACTTGGAAACACTATTCAAAGTCGTGGTCCCGCTGAAATGGTCCCGGTAAATACAAATGTTTCAGACCTGTTTTTTTTTTTTTACGAAATGGATCACATATATTGGGGTACTAATTATTTGTATACTTAGAATAGCTGTAGCTTGCGCCCTTTTTCGGCGCTCATGGTGGTCGTGCTGAAGGGAGCGTGACTACCGCCGGACCACCTTCAAAGTCGATTTTCTCGAATACTTCTAAGGTACCTACCAAATTTGTTGGTGTCCTCAAAGAAGGCAAGCAACTCAACATCATTACTTGCTGCTGTCTGATTAACTAGTTTTGTATTGAGATCTCGCCGTTACTATCAGGTAGATAGAGCTTTTTATGACTTACCATATTGAGTATGTAGCTTTCAGCTTGTGATGGGCCTGCTAGCTGCACTCGAGCAGCTACATCACTTAACGACAGCGTTAAGAAAGTCTTTGTCAGCCTTTGAATGTTCTTTTTGTACATTGAACTTAAAACCTGTGAAGAAATGCATAATAGAAGAGTAGTGTCCTCTTGTGGAATGCAATAGAATTGCAAAATCAATCAATTTTTTTAATACTATTTGAGTGTCGTAAGGTTGGGCTATTTTCGCGCTTCAAATGCATTATTTTCTAGATTTTTTTAATTGCCCCAATAGATCCATTCATGGTCTCGAATTAATCGACGACGTTGTATACTCGGCAATAAGTGCTCCACTTGGTCGCGGTTCTTATGCGTAAACAAGGCGCGCGTAAATTGTACAGTTCCCATTACAGCCAAGTAAAGAGCAATAAAATGCAAATGCGAAGCTGTTGGTGCGAGAACATAGTTCATATCCAGCGTAACAAACAAAGTGTGTACTACTAAGTTATAGCACAGTATAAAAATGCAAAACTCAAAATCCCTTACTTGATTCACTAGTCCCATATTCTTGTCCCTGACGAAGGTCTCGCGATGTTTGCTAGCCGCATGTTGAGAGTTAGCTAACTCATGGTAAGCCACTGACAAAGGTTTCAGGAAGCGGCACACTACTTGTGAAGTGTATTTCGGCATGGGTAGTATCTGCTAGAAAAATTGTACATTACGCCATATGTTCCTATTTAGATTATATGTGACTAGCACTTCGTCCGCGTGGATTTCGTACTTTGCCCTAAAAATATTAACACCCCCTTCCCGCCCTTTTAAGGGTTGTTTTCGAAAATTAATTACTGCGATCGTAATAATCTATTTAGCTAAATATTCGGGCCAATTTTCTAGTTTATAGATCAAAGGAATAAGATTTTTCATATCCCTCTTTTCAACAGCCCAGGGTTGGAATTTTGTAAAAACCGAAACATGACAACCGTCGTGTCGCGGTAACGCAGTCTTGCTGGCAGCTGGCCAATCTTATCACCATAACGATTCCCCCTATAATCATTTTTATTGGCAGAGCATGGACCATTTAGGTCAATAATTTGGTCCAAAGAATTAAAGTCAGGGTGGTAGCTTCCTAATCTGGGCTACTCACAAAATGCTGCATCACCAATGATAAAATTATTGTGTTACTCTGACTTATCATTTAATTAAAAAGCAGGTCTATGCCTAGCCTCTAACTGTACTGCTGATTAAGTCTAAAAAGTAAGTAGGTATATGATTCAAATGAATCATGGGGAGACATACCTTTCCATGTAGGATAAATGACACCAGTATGTATTTCTTGTAAGCTTCTAACATGATATGTGAGACCACCATAGCTGGAACTGTTACTACGACTTCAAAGAAATATAAAGCTCTATCATAGTTCTTCATAGCAGTGTAAATCATGCCTCCGTAGTAGTAGTAGAGAAGGAAATGCTTTGAGTCGTTGTTGCCTCCAAGCTGGAATATGAATTTTAAAGTAAAGGGGTTTGAAGATTTTTGTATGGAGGGTGGCCCTAACGTGAGACCGCCATTTTGATTTTTTTTCAGAATAGCGGTGATAATCGAAAGTTATATATTTAGATAGAGGACACTTATACAAACAAAAAATGTCATGAAACATAATATCCTAAAGCGTCACGTTTCGGAGTTATTCACCCTGAAACAAGGATTTTTTTGTTTTTTTTCCCTTCAGGTAAGTATATTGAACTATGAAAACATAATTGCATCATGTATAGGTAATATTTTAGTTAAGAGCGAAAGAGACAAAAATATATGTATACCCCCCGCCGAATGAGGACGTGTGTTACACGGTATATGTATTATATGGTGCATGGCATGGGCGCGACATCAAGAAAATCCTATTCAGCCTCCCGCTGCCTCTGCCCCTGCTTCTTGGATGATATTATTTATACCGAATATGATTAAAAAATCTTATATTTTATCCACTAGGTGTAGTCAGTAGTATAGTAGTAGTATTCATGTGTAAATAACTTAATCAACATGAAGTAACTACAACATAAATAAATAAATACGTTATAACAAATCTTACTTTTATCTTTGAATATCTCAGAAACGTGACGCTTTATATGCGATGTTATTTCAAGTTTTATGTTTGTAAAAGTGCCCCCTATCCAAATATATGACATTTATTGTGCACCTCGATTTTGAAAAAAAATCAAAATGGTGGCTGATTTTAGGGCCAAAATCTTCAAACCCCTTTATGCTGAATCCAACAAACACAAGCACACTGAGACTAGTCACAAGAGAAATTAGCAGTTGTTAAAGTGATTTACTGGTGCAAGAAAGGCACTCAAAACTAAACAGCTTTAAAAATTCTGAGTAAAATATTACAATAATAGGAGGGTAAATTTCACTTTGTACTAAAAGGTTATCCACATAATTTAATGTATGTTATACATACGTCAGTTTCCGTTTCCGGTGGTCTTACAGTGAACACATACGTCAACGTCCTCCGCGAATAAAAATCAATAATAGTGCAAACAGTGTTAATTTGTGGCGTCTAAGCGCAAAATTGACTAATCGTGATAACAAAGGACAGTTTCGGATAATAATCACAGTGAAAACCATTAACCTAGAAGAAAAAACTGCAATTAAAATTCGAACATATTAGCATAACCTGCAAATGTAATAACGAAAATTATGTCAACTTGACATTGATAAGTGTCAAGTAAAAGTCATACCGACACTGACAAGCAAAACAACCAACTTCAAGTAAATTAATTACAACTGAACCAGTGTTGCCAGAACAAAACTATTACCCCCAAAAATGGATAATAACATGGAGTTGCTGTTGTCAAGACTGGATGAGAAACTAAACCAACAAACTAGAACTATAACGACAGCAGTTACAAAAAATGTCATGGAGGCCATAGATGAGCGTTTAAAAACAATAACGGAAGAGAATACAAAACTTAAAACGAAAATTTCTACATTGGAGCATAAAATTAACTTAATGGAACTGGAAAAAAGAAAATATAACCTGGTATTCTTTGGAATTGAGGAGTCTATTAAACCAGAAGCAGAGATGGTAGACTACATAAAGGATATAATAATAGAAACAGGTATACACATCGATTGTCAGGAAATTAAAAACATATACAGAATCGGCAAAAACAACAATAAAAATCGCCCCGTCGTGGTCACCATAGCTACATTATGGAAAAAACATATTATTCTAAAAAATAAGGCCAAACTCCCACCTGGTGTGAATGTCAAAGAGGATTTCTCTAAGGAAGTACTCGAAAAGAGGAAGCAGCTACAACCTAAACTGGAAGAGGAAAGGAAAAAAGGAAATTTCGCTTACCTGAAATATGACAAACTGATAGTGAAGAGACCAACTGACAAAACCAGAGATAAAAGGAAGAGAGAAGATTCAGGTTCACCCAACTCCTTAAACCAAAAGAAAATAAACGCGAAAGAAACCTCAACACCATCATTTTCCAAGAATGCCCCAAAAGAGATTATAAAACCGAATATTCTCAACTATGTCGAACGAGCTAGAACAGCTTCACTACCTGGAACCTCAAAAAACTAGCAACGACCACCGGCACCCGGAACAAAATCAAAACAAAAACCACATCATTATTAAAACCAACTTCTGAAAATATCACCCCAAGCCGGCTGGTCACCGTGGGGCTAAGAGACCACTACCCTCCATCGGGTATATACAAACAAAATAATAAAAATAATACAAATATCAATAAAAATAATAAATATAACACAAACAAAAGTAAACAAGGCCTTAAAATATGCACATTCAATGTGAGATCCTTATCAACTAACGAAAGAATTTTAGAATTAAATTATGCTATAAATAAAATAAACTGGGATATAATAGGTCTCGCAGAAGTGAAAAAGATGGGATACACCATCGAAGAACATAAAGAATACATATTTTGTTATATGGGAGAGACACGAGGACTTCATGGAGTAGGCTTCTTAATAAAAAAATCACTAGCGGGCAATATATCAAGCTTTCTGGGAATTTCTGAAAGGGTGGCCCTCCTAAAACTGAACTTCAAGCAGGGACCACTATCATTGATCCAAGTATATTCTCCCACTGAAAGTTCAAGTGAAGAAGAAATCACAAAATTCTATAATGACTTATCAAGAGCACAAGAACTGGCTGATAGAAACAGGCTAATCATCGGCGATTTCAATGCCAAAATCGGACAACCCAAATCACACGAAAATCTTGTAATGGGAAAATATGGCTATGGCATACGGAACGCCAGAGGCGAACGCCTAATACAATATGCTCAAGAGAACAAGCTGGCAGTGATGAACACATACTTCAAGAAGAAACGCTCCCGAAAGTGGACATGGATATCACCAGATCATCAAACAAAAAATGAAATTGACTTTATATTGAGCCCCAACCCAAAATCTGTAACAAATGTTGAAGTTCTAAACAAAATAAGCTTCCCGTCTGATCACAGGATCATAAGATGCACCTTAAACAATCAAAAACCTAAACTAAGCCGAAGAACATTTACAACCATATCAAACAAATTGAAGTCCACCAAGGACAAAATCAACTACGTACAAAACCTGGTAAAGAACTTACCAAAACTGCAGGAATCCGTAAAGGAAAACAAGACTGTGCAATCCCTTAGTGACAAACTGGAAGAAGCAATCACAAAAAGTCTGAAAATGGATACCAAAGCAAACAACAAACAGAAAGAAAAGATCATTAGTGAACACACAAAAAATTTAATCCGTAGAAGAACTGAACTTATGCTCACGAAGAACAAATCTAAAGAAATGAGAGAGGAACTAAGGAAACTATATAAACTAACCAACAGATCAATTAAACAAGATAATGCCAACCACAGAAGAAAAGTCATAGAGAAAAACATGTTCATATTCCGAAGCTCAAAAAGAGCCTATAAAGAACTATCCACGCATAAAAACTGGATACAAGGTTTGAACAGTGACAAGGGCGAAAACCGAGATAGAGAAAGTATAATCAAATGTGCAACGGATTTCTATATCTCACTTTATGCAAAACCACCACATGACGGGACAAAAGAGGATAAAGAAGATAACAATAATATAACTGGTGAAAATATGGATGAGACACTTGTAGACCCAATAACGGAAAGTGAAATCATGGCCCAAATCATCCGGCTAAAACCCGAAAAGAGTCCAGGCGAGGATAACATCACAAACGAAACCCTGAAAATCGGAGCACCAGTTCTGGCTTCATATCTAGCGGAACTCTTCAACTTAGTACTGGAAATCGAGCAAGTGCCATCGCAATGGAGTAAGTCAAACATAATATTATTATACAAAAAAGGAAACCCGCTCGACATCGGCAACTACCGGCCTATTAGCTTGCTATCAACAATATATAAACTCTTTTCATCAATCATCTTAAGAAGAATAGCACCTAATATTGACAGGAACCAGCCAATAGAACAAGCAGGTTTTCGAGCCCACTACTCAACAACAGACCATATTCACACTGTAGAACAAATAATAGAGAAATTCAAAGAATTCAATAAACCACTCTACATAGCCTTTGTGGACTACTCCAAAGCGTTCGACAGCATAGTACACCCATCGATATGGACTGCTCTAAGAAATAACAACGTAAACAAAACATATGTAAATGTCATAAAAAATATATATTCAAAAAGTACAAGTAGAGTAAAACTGGAAAAACAAGGGGAAGAATTCACAATTGGAAGAGGGGTGCGGCAGGGAGACCCGTTGTCTCCAAAGTTGTTCATAGCTGTGCTTGAAGACATTTTCAAAAATATTAATTGGAAAAATGAAGGCATATGGATTCTAAACAATAAATTAACACACCTAAGGTTTGCAGATGACATCGTTCTCTTTAGTGAATCCGCGACAGGTTTAGAATCAATGCTACGAAGACTGAACTCTGAAAGCATAAAAGTCGGCTTGCACATGAACGCATCCAAAACAAAAATATTAACAAACAGTGTAAAGAAAACAATCAAAGTGGATGAAAACCCGATAGACTATACAGATGAATATATATACCTAGGTAAACTGGTGTCCTTCGATGCAAACAGCAACGAAAATGAAATAGAAAGGCGAATAAGCACAGCTTGGAAGAAATACTGGGCCCAAAAAGAAATCCTAAAAGGGAATTATAGCTTAAATATAAAAAAGACTATAATGGATTCTTGTATTCTCCCGAGCCTAACCTACGCTAGCCAGACTTGGGTCTTCACTGAAAAAGTAAGGAACAAAATTGCATCATGTCAACATGCAATGGAACGAAGTATACTTAAACTACGAAAAATACACAAAACGAGAAACACAGTCATCCGCATGAAAACAAAATTAACTGATGCCCTTCATTTTAGTTTGAAACAAAAGTGGAACTGGGCAGGACACTTGTCCAGATATAAGGATGAGAGATGGACTTATCGAATTACTAAATGGTTGGGGCCAAAAGGCAAACGAAGTGTGGGGAGACAGAAGAAAAGATGGGTCGATGATATAACAAAGACTGCGGGAACAAGTTGGATGCAATTGGCCAAGGACAGGGAAAGGTGGAAAAGGATGGAGGAGGCTTTTACCCAAGAAGGGGCCACATAACAAAGAAAAAGAAGAAACACATAGTTTATAATCTGATATATAATCTGTACTGTTAAGTGGAAAATAAAGCTATAATAATAATAAATAATAATACATACGTCACTTACATAACAGACTAGCTTCCACCAGCAACTTCACCCGCGTGATATCTTTATAAGTTATAGCCTGTTACTCAGTGATAATATGGCATTTTACTCATGGAAGAGTTTTTTAAATCAGTCCAATCGTTTTTGAGTTTATTCATTACAAACAAACATACAAAAAATCAAATCTTTTCTCTTTATAATAATAATTTAGATTATTTTACCTCAGATCCAATTCCAGTGACATCTGTATCCAAGAACTCGAGGGCAGGTTTCATGCATTTTGAGAGTAAGCAAAGTTGGCACAAGTCTGCATGAATGGATGTCAGTTGTGAATCAAAAAGCTGTATCTTTCTAATAGCTTTCTTCAGTATCTCAATACCTCTAATTGGTTGCTTAATTTCTACTAAGTAGATTGTTAAGAGGTGGCACAGCTCAGCATCTGTGGAATATTTTTTGGATGGGGTAATAAATAATACTTAGTTTAATAAAAAAAAAATCAGTCAGATGGATAATGATAAGTGATCGGATATTCGGATGCATATTTACCTAAAGTTGAGGTGTTGGCTATTATGGAAAGCACTTTTGTATCCAAAAAAATCCCGGGATTCCGGGATCAACAATTTTTGAGTTCTGATTACAGAATCGAATGTATATTTACTTACGTGCAGGTGTTGGCTAATAAGGAATGCTTTTTTGTATCGATCGCAAAAATCTCGCGATTCCGGAATCGATTTGTTTAGTACTTTTTGATTATAGAAATGCTAGCTAATGTTATAAAGTAGTTTGCCAAATTGGCATAGCACATAGCCACAAACAATTTGGAGCCTTGAGTTTTGTTAAAAAATGTTTACAGTGGGTATATAATTTTTTATGTTAACACCGCAAAAGTAACCTTCATAAGAGGGCTGATAAGTCGTTTCCATACCATGTATCTCATCCCAGAATTCAATCAAATCAGGGATTTATTTAGAAAAAATATATATTTAAAGCCACTTCCATAATTTCTTAGCCAAAACGTAACTTTAAGTAAATATGCATCCGAATATCCGATCTCTAATTATGATACATTATGATATCGGCTAAATTAAGCATTGTAAACATTAAGTTATTAAGTCAAACATTAAGCTTTGACTTAAAATTATTTTGAAGTTACTAAGTAACTTGTTTACAAAAAAATATATAACATACATAATTCCGGTGAGAATCTGACTTGTTCTCCATTGCAGTTGGTAATAAAGTCGTGAATCTGTTTGAACATTGTGGACTTGTCTACATCGGCACCCTGATTGAGAAAAAAGGATCATAAAAGTATATCATAACAGAAACAAACATACCTGTTTAAAAGTAATCTAACATTAATGTGAAATAGGATGAGAATAGGCCTTCTGATTCAAGTTTTCATAAAGTTTACAGTATTTTTATAATATTATTATAGCTGCGTTCGTATTACTGATCAGAGTACAAAGCTGTACTATGCTCTTTAAATAAAAAGTTTCATATATGAGTTTAAAAAACTTAACAGTTAAATTGCACACAGCTGATCATAGTAAGAAAAGTAATCAATAAATAACTTTTACAATACCTGCGGCAAAGAAAACTTAGCAACAAGGACAGCCAGGACTCCT
The DNA here is from genome assembly GCA_948150665.1 of Conistra vaccinii. Classification (NCBI taxonomy): domain Eukaryota; kingdom Metazoa; phylum Arthropoda; class Insecta; order Lepidoptera; family Noctuidae; genus Conistra; species Conistra vaccinii. Next base: position 12,660,558 of record OX411324.1, on the reverse strand, counting down.
AAAGAATGCTGCTGAATATCTAATGTTTCCAATACTGTAGGGAGATGAGCACTGTTTCTTTGTAAGACCTCATCCGATTTGCCAATAACTTCGCATAACTCACGAAACGAGCCTGTAATGTACATCAGTGTTAAAACCATTCAACAAAGGCAAAAGCAAAACAACCAGAAGAATATTATTTACCTGATGCCGACATGGTCCTGACATTGTCTACGAATTGTTCCAATGGTGAAGCCATTTTATACAAACTATACAATATTAAAGTACGATATTACTTGTTGAAATACTATAAATATAGCTATACGTTTTATTAACATTTACTACCGTGTTTTAAAATACTTGAAAAAAATGCACCGCAACAGATTGATCGTGCAAAATTTCACAAGCACAACAAATGTCAATGTCAGATCATCAATCAGATGTCAGATGTCTTATTTTTGACGTTAATTGATATTTTTTTTTGGTTTCTGAGGTTATAATAACCTCTCCTCTCTGGCTACAGCCTACAGGGGCAATAAAAAAAACAAACAAGTTACATAGAGTTATTCACAACCGTTTTTCGTTACCGGATGGTTATGGTTCGTTTAGATTCTTTTTATTGGGCCTCCGTTGAGGATCGTAGAGTGACCGATGGGAGGGCGCGAGGGGTAGGTAGGTAGGATAGGCAGGTAGGGTTGGCAGGTAGGGTAGGCAGGTAGGGTAGGTAAGTAGGGTAGGTAGGTAGGGTAGGGTAGGCCGGCAAGCTAGGCAGGTAGGGTAGGCAGGTAGGTAGGGCAGGGTAGGCAGGCAAGCTAGGCAGGTAGAATAGGCAGGTAGGGTAGGCGGGTAGGCGGGTAGGCAGGTAGGTAGGGCAGGGTAGGGTAGGTAGGTAGGGCAGGGTAGGGTTTTCCTGCCGTACAGGGTTCTCACTCTTGGTACTTCTAGGCCGTCTTGATTACGGGTATTATATCTATGAGTCTTTTGCGTAAATGAAATATTTGTATGTATGTTGGTCTTACGGATCTTTCGGATAGTCATGCATGTAGGGTATGTATACAATTGTTGTAGGTACGTTAAATAATTTTGTTTTTTGTAGAGTAATTCTGTAGGAGTATAGTAGTAATAATTTAAGAGGACTTTGATGATTTTATTTTGTGTTCTTTGTAGGTGTTGTTGATTTGTTTTTGCAGCTTGTCCCCATATTTGGATCAAATATTCCAGATGTGGCATAACTAGCGTGTTGTAAATAGTATGTCTTAGCTTGTAGGGTACGCATTTTGCAATGTTGCGTATGGCTCCGGTAACTCCGGTTAGTGGGAGTATTCGAGATCTTACGTAGTCAATGTGCACTCTGAATGTCAACTTACTGTCCACAATAAGTACATTCATATTTCTTTACTACATTCATATTTTTACGTAAAATTTATACCAGAATAAACGTTGGTTCATAAGAAATTAAAAATGCATACTTTAAAAAAAACTTAATAATATAGGATGATATAACTCAAAGTAAGCTTACAACCAGTGGCGGATCCAGGGGGGGGGTCATGGGGGTCATGACCCCCCCCTGGGCTGTGTCTAGGTCAACCACAGATATTTATTTCTAATCTCATTGATAAATTTTATCAAATAAATACTTTGTATGATGTTGCCGCGTAGGATGTGTTTGCCACATATGAGTGAACAACACGCATAATAAGACTTCTTGTCCTGTTATTATTATGCTGATGGACCGTGGAGTTTTCTGCCGGATCTTCTATAGAGGAAATTACCAAGAAACCGTGCTCCTAAGCTTCAGACGTGTCATAACATAATCATAAGTGCCCATGTAGATTTATCTGATGCAAGCAACTAGACGTAGAAATTAAATACCCCAGAATAGTATCAAGACAAACCACCCCAGGCCCACAGTCCTGGCGGCCCCTTAGATCTTTTTAATGATATCCCAAACATGGTCAAAATATATTCAGTAAGCCGATGTTCGCCCGGAAGTGTGAAAAAAATCGCCGTGATAAAATTACGGCGACTTTTTTCGCGAACTTTTTGGATTTTCGGCGCTCCGCTTAGCGCCGAGAGTTGAATATCCAACAGTGTGTTTTCTTGCCGCGCTGGATACGCGCTGAATGCACGCTGTTGGATGAAAAAAAATCACCTCGATAAAACACGTCCCTGCGAACGTCGTCGGCTAAGAAGCAGTTTAAAGTTGGAGGCTGAGGATGAAAATTTTCGAGCTCGCTTCGCTCGCTACATCTTCGGTCTTTCTGCATACATATGTTGACAAAAGACAACAAAGACGAAGAGAAGAGACATGACCTATTTCTGTATGACTTTTCAAAAAAAAACCTTCCAAAATTTTCAAGCTCGCTTCGCTCGCTTTTGAACTCTATATTCTAACTCTCAAACTTTTTTGCTTATGTCGACAAAGTAACTCCTAATTCCGTTTCTATTTCCTGTTTGTTGTTCAAAACAAACCTAACGAATTCGCGGGGCTAACACAGGCGTACCCAAGACGTTTGTGACAAGACATGATAAATTTTATCATGTCTTATAATTTGTCTTAAATGCTAGCACGGTTCAACCATGTGATAAAATCTGAGGCGCGACATACCTTTCTTGTTGCTAACTTCATAGTGTGACACAGTAAATTTTAAAAATTAAAATGTCTATGATCTGTGAATATGCGACCAAATAAAATAATACGTTTTTATAGTGCAGGTTCATACAGTTTTACAACTTTTTAATTTTGTTGTGAACTAATTCACTTTTGACGTACGGACGACATTCATTATGTGGCATTCGTGACAAAATTGGTGCGCCCATAGTAGCAAATCAGACATAGAATCCCAAATAAACGTCAAGAAGTTATATCACAAGTCAAGAGATTATCTCACGCCGCCGTGCTAGCATTTGTGACATGACTGTTTTATCGTTCAAATTGTGATATAATGTGTGATTTAAGCTATCTCACAGTATGCCATGCTCGGTGCGCAGAGACGAGGTGCAAAAAATTTCGACCTCGCGTTGCTCGCTCCCCCTACATTCTTCTTTTCGTTGAGGAGATGAAAATGCAACTCCCTCAAAAAAAATCCTGCTGGTTGCGATGCCCAGTGGATTATAAATTACGCACGATGTCCTCGTTTTTTTTTGCAAAATTTTACTAATAACACCTACATAAACTGAGAAGACCGGGAGGCCTCATTTTTTTTTTGCCACTCCGGGCCCCCGCCAGACCAGTCCTCCACCGATTGGGCCTGTCCTGACTGGACCCCGACTATGTGACCCCCCCCTGACTCGAAGGCTGGATCCGCCCTTGCTTACAACTACCTATAAAAAGTACTCTTTGCTTACAACTGTACATAATGCGATGCATCGGGGTCCTCTAACTGTCAAAACGCAATTTTGTGATACGCCCGTGGGGGATGCGCCAAGGTAGCCCGCGAAATTCAAATTTTCTTACGTTTTGCAGCTCAGTGTCAGGTTGTATGTTGATTAAAATATGATTCGCGACCGTAACAAATATGGCTTTACAGAATTATATTCATTAGAATTAGCAAAACAACTTCTTAAGTTAGCAAAGGTGTCAAATGTCATGATTTAATGAAATAGTCATTCAATACACTTTCACGAACTTATTATAGAGAGTTGTATTGATGACCTTTATGATTATAATTCTATAAATAATTATTTGATACGACCGCAAATCATATTTAGATCAACATACAACCTGATAATGACCTGCAAATTGCAATAAACGTAAGAAAATTTTAATGCCTATGGCATTAAGTCCGCCTCTGTACATTTGTGTGCTTAAAGTGTTAAATAAATAAACAAAGGGGTTTGAAGATTTTTGTATGGAGGGTGGCCCTAACATGATGCCGCCATTTTGATTTTTTTTCAGAATCGCGGAGAAAATCGAAAGTTATATAGTTAGATAGAGGACACTTATACAAACAAAAAATGTAATATGACATAATATCCTAAAGCGTCAGGTTTCGGAGTTATTCACCGAAATATAAGTCAAAAACTGAACCCTGAAACAAGGATTTTTTTGTTTTTTTTCCCTTCAAGTAAGTATATTACTATGAAAACATAATTGCATCATGTATAGGTAATATTTTAGTTAAGAGCGAAGGAGACAAAAAAATATGTAGATATGTCCGCCGAATGAGGACGTGTGTTATATGGTATATGTATTTATAATGGTGCATGCCCCATGCCATAGGCGGCATTTTATTGGTGTCACCAATAAAATCCTATTCAGCCTCCCGCTGCCTTCTTGGATGATTTCGTTTATACCGAATATGATTAAAAAATGTTATGTTTTATCCACGAGGTGTATTCAATTAATTCATGTGTAAATAACTTAACCGATGGCGCCAAATCGCTACTCGCCGTGTAACAAGTCGTCCATACCCGTCAAGCCCCGGTGACGCACCTGGTGTAACACCCTCTCGCGCGGCACTTTTTTCTATTTTTACTGCCAAATAAAGGCTAGTCTCCAATAAGGATGGTTTTACTCTATGGTCGGATAAATATTCTACTCGATTATATCATTCAAAAATAAAAATATACGGAACGCAACATTTAAAAAAAAAAGTCAAACTGACATTACTCATACTTCAGAAAACGATCGGCGCAGTGCGGGTGACGGTGTCTGTTTTGTGTTGTTTTGTGCAATAAAGTGTGATAATTAAAAGGTAAGTGGCTATATTATCATTTATTAGTAGTTATTACACCGTTGTAGATAATAGTTTCACGAAATAGCATCATAAAATCACATTTTTGAGCAAAGTAATTTTACGCGCCAAAACCGTTGTGACGCGTTATCATTCTATGATGAATTTCGACTTTTTTGTGTGTAATTGACAGCAAATAGATGAATATTCATTTAGAAGTACATAATGCATCGTTGTAGATAATATTATCACGAAATACCATCATAAAATTTTATTTTTGAACAAAGAAATGTTCCCCGTAAAACAAGACAAAGTCGGCACCGCGCGCTATGAAGTTTCAGTTTCAATAATATGAAAATATTACGTAGGACTATCAAACAAATGCTTTTGTTAGATTACATAACTATTCATAATGTAATTTGCAAAATTTCTTGTAAATTGATACAGTAGTTTTATCAGAAATAGACATGAAACCGGAATAAACACGTTTTTTACCCCGTATCTGATAATTACATTTTGTTTATAAATACGATTCTCGTCTTACGAGCATTGTTTATACATAACATGATGCTCTGTGTATTCAAGAACACAACAAAGTATTCATATTGTGCCGAGAGCCACTTCAAACAGCGGGAGAGCGTTTTTTGTTATCAAGGTCATTAACATCCGGCGCGCTCGGAATGCGCTTCGGGGCTTGAGCGTTTTTGACGTCATCGGCAGATAAGGACGCAATCGGTCTACATGAAGTAACTACAACATAAATAAATAAATTCGTTATAACAATTGTTATTTTTATCTTTGAATATCTCAGAAACGTGACGCTTTTTGATGGTATTCTATATGAAGTTTTATGTTTGTATAAGTGTCCCCTATCCAGATAAATATGACATTTATTGTGCACCTCGATTTTGAAAAAAAATCAAAATGGTGGCTGATTTTAGGGCCAAAATCTTCAAACCCCTTTGAATTTCGCGGGCTACCTTGGCGCATCTTCCTTAAGGCGAAAGCGTCAGGGTAGCCCGCGAAATTCTAATTTTCTTAAGTTTTTCGCAATTTGCAGGGCAGTATCAGGTTGTACGTTGAGTTAAATATGATTTGCGACCGTATCAAATGTTTATTTATAGAATTATAATCATAGAAATCATCAACACAACTCCATAAGTTCATGTAATCCCCAAATGATTTCATGAAATCATGACATTTGGGGGTTATTCTATCATACGGAGTTGTATAGCTGATTCTAATGATTATAATTCTGTAAAGCCATATTTGTTACGCTCGCAAATCATATTTTAATCAAGATACAACCTGACACTGACCTGCAAATTGCAAAAAACGTTAGAAAATTTGAATTTCGCGGGCTACCTTGGCGCATCCCCCTTAAGCCCAATTTATATGTCTATGGATAATTATATGTCTATGGATAAGCTTGACAAGTAAAACGCCTTCTACACGGTCGCCAACTGCGTCCCGACAGAGGTGACCTTAGTGGTTTACAACCGTGTAGATGATGTTTACGACCAAAAGGTGAAACAACTTTGCCGGTAACCAACCAAGGTCACGGTCTGTCAGCGACGCGGTTGGCAACTGTGTAGCAAGCGTTACAAGTTGACATTGGTTGGAGGCCGCATTCAGAAATAATAACAGCGCTCACATCAATAATTTGCGTTCCGATTAAGATAACACGATTATGGAAGCTGAGAGCTGACAATAATTCGAAATGCTCGCGAACGCGCTCAAAGTGCTCGCTCAACGTCAAATATTAACATACCAACATCATCGTTTGTGGTATATAAATATAAATACACCACAAAGGGGTTTGAAGATTTTGGCCATAAAATCAGCCACCATTTTGATTTTTTTTTCAAAATCGAGGTGCACAATAAATGTCATTTAGTTGAAACTTCATATTAACATAACATCATAAATTCATAAAGCGTCATGTTTCTGAGATATTAAAAGATAAATATAACAATTATTATAACAAATTTATTTATTTATGTTGTAGTTACTTCCTGTTGATTAAGTTATTTACACATTAATTAATTGACTACACTTAGTGAATAAACATAAGATTTTTAATCATATTCGGTATAAATAATACCACCCAAGAAGGCAGCAGGATTTTCTTGGGTGTCACGCGGCCACCATTGCACCATTTATGACATATACCTAACGTGACCATACGTCCCGTTTTTAACGGGACCGTCCCTTTTTTCGGTTCTATGTCCCAGTGTCCCCGAAAAACACCTGGGTACGCAAAATTGTCCCGTTATCAGAGTCTTTCTTTAATAATAAATTGTGGAGGTCTGAAAAAACCCAGTTACAGGCTTGGCGATGTTGATTACTAAGTTGAATATTAAAAAAAACGTGCCAAGAACTTTATTCTTATTTAAAATCATCACCAGCTGTATAAAAGAAAGTTGTTCTGCTGACAAATGTAAAAATGACCGAAAATTTATCCTGCTTAATTTTTAATTAAGTACATCATATTGATAAGATTTTTTTTATTAAAAAAGTTTTTTTTTCATTGAGAAAATGAGAACATACGAGTATGCTGGTATTTTCAAAAATAAGTTTCCTTTGTAAATCTGCCCTATTATAATTGAGATAAATAAACCTATGTCCCGTTTTGAGTAAAAAAATAAATGGTCACGTTACCTTATAACACACGTCGTCATTCGGCAGAGGGTATACATATATTTTTGTCTCTTTCGCTCTTAACTAAAATATTACCTATATATGATGCAATTATGTTTTCATAGTACAATATACTTACCTGAAGGGAAAAAAACAAAAAAATCCTTGTTTCAGGGTTCAGTTTTAGACTTATATTTCGGTGAATAACTCCGAAATCTGACGCTTTAGGATATTATGTCATATGACATTTTTTGTTTGTATATGTGTCCTCTTTAAACATAACTTTCGATTTTCAACACGATTCTAAAAAAAAAAAAAAAATGGCGGCATCATGTTAAGGTCACCCTCCATAAAAAAATCTTCTAACCCCTTTCTTCTTCTTTGGTTGTGTGGTGACGTTAAATAGCCAGAAGCATAATTTCAAAAACGTCTTTTTAATTTTGAGACGCGCTCACGGTAGTATTAATTTATGGCATGGTCGACGTTAACGCAAGATGGCGCATGTCATGACGTTATTTATGACGATTCACGGGACATAAATAAATACCATTAAGGGGGATGCGCCAAGGTAGCCCGCGAAATTCAAATTTTCTTACGTTTTTTGCAATTTGCAGGTCAGTATCAGGTTGTATGTTGATCTAAATCTGATTCGCGGTCGTATCAAATGTTTATTTAAAGAATTATAATCATAAAAGTCATCAATACAACTGTCTAAGTACATGTAACTGTATTGAATGACTTATTCATGAAATCATGACATTTGACACCTTTGCTAACTTAAGGAGTTGTATTGCTAATTATAATGATTATAATTCTGTAAAGCCATATTTGTTACGGTCGCGAATCATATTTTTATCATCGCCCATTATAACAGCACCGCTCCAGCACGGTAGCGCCCCGGCATGCAGCACCGCCTCGAAAAATCTAGTCGTCAACGCGCCGTAAGCCAGGCGACGGCTATCCGCCAACGCCCCGGAAGCAAGGCGACGGCTAGCCGCCAACGCACCGTAAGCAAGGCGACCGCTTGCCGGCACGCCACCGGCGAGGTAACAGTTTATTGTTTATTCAAAAGCAAGGCGTCACCGTGCGCCCGGCGAGGTGTCACCGCGCTTACGGTGAGGCGTCACCCCGCGAACGGTGAGGCGCCGGCGAGTGAGCTCCTCGCTTGAAGCGCTCTGTCGGCCCAACCGGTGACGGCTCTCGGGCCGCTCGCTGCCGGCGAGCCGTCCACTATTTTGTTTAGCCATCGTAAAATAGACTTTAAGATATTTGATTTAAGTCCTAACTTGATTGACAAGTTATTTGCCGTGTCGGAGGCGTGCTGCTATAATGAGCGATGACCGTTATTCGGACCACGCTCAAATCGATTACAGCCTCAGAGTAATAACTAAAGCATAGAGGGAGGGTGAAATTTCTCAGTCTAGTCATACTCTTTATACATATGACACATTCCGTGTGAAAAAAAAGGACAGGTATATAGTTATAAGGACCACCACTGTCCACTTTTTTGGTCTCGGTAGTGATGTGCAGAGAGGTGCAGAGGTATCGATATTAATTTATTTTTGACAGATAATTTATATAATGTATTGGATGTACATGTCGTATATTCCATGGATGATGTAACGTTGTAACGTGCCGTTTTGTAAGGTATACAATATGTAACAAAAACCCTGTTGTTCCTTTTAGGAACGTATACATTTACCTACGAGCACAACATTGATGAAATTATAATTTAAAAAAAATCAACATTGCCTAGTGGAGAGGTCAAAATCAAATAACTATTAAAAACGACACATTCAAAAAAATGTTTGGAGTATCTGATTTTACAAGTATATCTTTATTTCGCTAAATAGCCTACGAGCTCGGCGGCTTTCTTTGATGCGACAGAAGATGCCGCCAAAACTTACCGCGGCCGGCGCACGTGCCCCGCGGGTCAGTACTACCCCACGTGCCTACCTACCCCTTTACCCCGCCACCCGCCGCCCTGCGAATCACTTCCTTCCTTAGTCTCCCGCGCAGCTTACTTCCGAACGGATGTTATTGTTGAGTTTGACCTACGTAGTGAGTGAGTGACTTGTGTTTTCTTACGTTAACGTTAACCATGTCTTATTCTAACGTAGAATATTTTAACATGTTGATGTGTCTTGGGAAATGTGACTGCAATTATGCAGAAGCACGCAGACTCTACCAAGAACGTTTTGCGAGTCTACCATTACCGTCGGCGATGGCATTCCAACGTTTGCACATACGTACGTACAATACCGGCAGTGTGCACGGACGAGACCAACATCGAGCTGACGCAGGCAGGCCGAGGACTCAAGACAGTGACATCGAGGAGCAAGTCCTGGATTTGTTTGAGCACGATCCAACGCGAAGTACGCGCTCAGTGGGACGAGAACTAGGAGTAAACCATATGCGCGTTTGGAGAGTACTCAAAGAAGATGGCCAGCACCCATTTCACTATCGTCGCGTCCAATCACTACTTCCCTCCGACTATGAGCCAAGAATAGAATACAGTAGATGGGTACTCGACAAGATCGAACAAGATAGTGATTTCTTGAATTGGATACTGTTCACCGACGAGTGCTCATTTGTTAGAACAGGTGTATTCAATTCGCACAATGAGCACGTGTGGTCGATCACAAACCCGCATGCTATTAAACCAAGTCACTTCCAGCATCGGTGGAGGATTAATGTTTGGGCTGGAATTATTGGTGACAAAATTATTGGACCTTGTTTTTTAGACCAAACAATGAGCGGCGCCAACTATCTTCGTTTCCTGCAAGAACAGCTGAGTGATGAACTTGAGGAATTAGGGCTCCATATCGTGCGAAGTATGTGGTTTCAACATGATGGCGCGCCGCCACACTTCTCCCGCCTTGTGAGAAGCTATTTAGATGTTGAATACGGAGAGAGATGGATTGGTCGCGAGTGTCGCGACTCGCGGTGGACCCATCAATTGGCCCGCAAGATCACCTGATCTGACGCCATTAGATTTTTTCCTCTGGGGCACTGTTAAGCAACAGGTGTTCAAAAAATCGTGTGATACGGAGGTCGAAATGCGTTCACGCATAGTAGCAGCATTTGACCACATCAAGTCCGATACGTCCGTTCTGCGAAGTGTACGTGAAAATATGATTAGGCGTTGCAACAAATGTGTCGAGGTACAAGGTGGTCATATTGAACAGCATCTCCGTGGCCGTCAAGTAGACATCATAATAAATTAAGTAGGTACCTACATAAGGTTTTATGTGACAGACGCGGTGACTTTTTTTTCTTTTTATGTAAAAGTGTTAAAATAATGTAGTTTTAACAATTATCAATTATTGTGCTTGTGCAAATACCGTGTAAACCAACATTTTCAAAGATTCATTCGTGTTCAGTGATAAACAACAGCTGACAAGGTCGCGAACTTGTGCAGAAAAATAGGTAGAGCGGCGCGGGTGCACGGGCGCAGCGGCACCGATCAAAGAGAGTGGCGGGAATGTTTTACCTATTTTCTGATTTCGCGGCATCGCTTTCATGCAGAATTGCAGAGGTAAGAAATCAGTTAAACATTTCAAATATTAATAATTAAATATTTATTTTAATTATTTTTGTTGAACAGTTTTTTATAAATGACTTGCTTTATTACGTATGTATACCGATTCTTAAAACGTAGGTAGAAGGAACAACAGGGTTTTTGTTACATATTGTATAGTGGAATGCATTAAATATTTGTTAGAGCTTTAATTCTAGGCTTCTTTTAAGCATTGGCAATTTGGTTTTATTAAACAAACGTTACTTTAATAATAAAAGCAAATTGCCAATGCTCCTACTCAACGCAATGCGTGACCTTGGGTCGCAAAAGAACCCATTTGGGTTAGCGCTCTCCCCCGTCACCGTCCTGGCAAGCCCGGCCGTCAATCTGTGCGCGCCGGCTCGACACACCGTCACATGCTGGCTAGGGAGGTTTACGCTCCCGTCGTCAGGGTTGGGCAGTATTTGAATTACTTGTAATTGAAATACGTAATTGAAATACAAATACGTAATTGGTATTTGTAATTCAATTACTTCTTAGAAATGTAATTTGTAATTAGTATTTCAAATACCTGACGCTGAGGTATTTAGTAGTTAGTATTTCAAATACTTATGGCTCCAAAATACATTTGAACATAAATACATTTAGCGATCTTATGAATGGGTGCGATATGCAGAAAATAGCGCTCGATAGCTTTCGTAAGCAAAATGGCGACCGCTAATAAATATGTAATATCTTTAAAGTTGGCAACACTGCACTTAAACTGTACTGTAGTCTGTACTGCAGGTACATACGTCAAATTGTCAATAACTTGTCAATTGTAATTTTCATTCGGCGATGGAGTGAATCCTGTGAATGCTGTGACATATTTAGCGGTCGCCATCGCCATTTTGTAAAATATGATGGTAAGAATATACATATTCCCTTTGCCTTAGGCTGGGATGGATTAGTTCCAGACTGTATTTTGTAATTTGTATTTTGTATTTTAAATAAAAATTGTCAAAATACTGTATTTTGTATTTTATATTTCAAATACACGACTTAAAAATATTTTGTATTTGTATTTTAAATAAGTGCGAGATAGTATTTTGTAATTTGTATTTTAATTAAAGCAAAGCATGTATTTTGCCCAGCTCTGCCCGTCGTCGCTCATTCTCAGCTCCACTACACTTGCCCGTGACTAGTGAGACCTCCCCTACAGCCGCGGTTGTCTCAGTTTGCAACGGTTTCCTTATTTTATAATTGACTACGTATATAGTCATGAATCCTACTCCTTAACTCAGTGTTAAATCCCCATTTGTATGTATGTATAAATGTATTTTTGTTGTATGGATCATATACTTTCATATGCATTTAGTAAAAAGCTGTTATTTAGACACTACAATTTTATTTACTTGTATTATACAGATTGTGGATAAAAAATAAAATAAATTGAAAATCGCACAACACTCCCTGCTATATAATTTATAATATCTCTGGCGTATTCTGAAAGAGCACACGGATCATAAATGTACTCATGTTCATTTGTTTCCAACAGCGATTCTTCATTCTTCATGAATGACATCGAAATTGGCATTTAATTTTCATCTATTTCCATAGCATCTGAAGAACCCTGAAAAAGTATATACTTTTGATTTTTTCTCCGATAGTGCAATACAAATAATATATTTTAGAACCTACTGTCTGATTTTCAGCTACAGTTTGAAGTTGACACAATGTTAAATGGACAGCTTGTAAAGATACCGAACTTGACTTTCAGCATGATTTGTTGTAGGAGAATTGTGATCAATTCGTATAATTTGCAATGGCTCGAAAAGAAAACGATATCTTCTCCAATTTATTAGCATGTAATTATCGTATCGATAAAAAGTATCTACATTACCTACATTACTAGCTTAACATAACCTCACAATTTAACGAATTTATTTTTTGAAAATAAATTCGCGATCACAACATAATTTGTAATAAAGATAGTTTGAAGGTATCATTATCAATCTAATATGTATGTTATCAGTGATCACATCCAAATATTTTGGGTGATTTTATACGAAAAATGTAAAAAAACACTTACCGATGAAAGCTTACAAATTCATTGTTTTTTTCCGTGACGAATGTGATTTACACGTTATCACAAAACAAGCCATGTTAACAGACTATTGATAAGTCCTTTGCACCTTTCGTTTTTACAAAAATATTCAAAAATCTATTGGTTTTTAATAAAAAATGACCAGCACCTCAACCAGCACACGTACTGACATTCACGACGTAATATACGGCTAGATCAAATACTTGTACGGTTAACCGTTTACTAGGCAACTATTGTGCTTTTTAAATTGGTCGTGTAAAAAGAGATCAACTGTGACCGTTTTGACAATTTCGGTGCGTCCATTTTTCTAATCTATAGACTCCCTCTATGCTTTAGTTATTACTCTGAGATTACAGCATAATTCGGCATGTGCAACCGACAATGACAACAAAATGACATCGACAAACGACATTTGATTTGACTGTGACATTATTGACATTGACAACTTGACAAGTTGTTTGGATTCGGAGATCGATGATGTGCTTTCAGTAATTCTAATTTGTGCTAAAATAAGAAATCTATTTTTAGTTTTAAAGAAATCAAGTCCTAATATAATGGCTATTTTACATAGAGCGTTATTTACTTGGTTCATTTTCTTAGTTTTTTTAATACTACTATGCCTGAGACTCGAATCCAGGACACACTGGAATTGGTTTATTGTTTTTATACCAATGTGGGTTTACGATAGCATTTTACTAATATATGTGTTATTTCACATGATTTCTCACTGTAGAAACGGTATAGAAAGATTTAGAGGGACTATTAACAAAAATGTATGGTACATAGCTGCAATAGGTTTAAAAATGGCAGCACAAATTATCATATGTATTAAATTGGAATACACCAGAGTCAGTCTGCCAATATACGTCGTCATGACTCCTATTTGGATGTTACTGCCAGTACTTTGCGTCGAAGTTTTCATGCATTTAATAAAGCATTCAAGTGGGAGCAGTAGATACTAAAATGTGTACCTGCAAAGTATGAAATCATCAGTTTTCTGCTATTTTGGACTATAATAATCTTAACTGAAGGTGAAACATGTGACATGGAGTGGTGTAGATAATTTTAAACTTGGCACACACATTCATTGAGACTGAGTATATTTGCACATGTCAAATCATTTGTGCCTGTGTTGAAATATTTGGTGATATAATAACTCATTGGAGTTTTAACTGGAAAGGGATAATTTCAAGATGTTTTCTATGGGTGGTAGTGTTCCTGAGATAAAACAGTTAACAGTGAAGGAGGTGCCTGCTGGTAGCACAGCAGTATTGAATTGTCACAGTAATGATGTGGACCATAACTTTATGTTCTGGCTCTTCAATGGTACAGATGTAATTGGCCCCGGTAATGTTTATAACGAACAGAAGTATAAGTATGAAGTTCTCTCTGGGAAGCTCCATATTCATGTAAGTACAATAAGTGCAGAAGTAATTCTTCAAGGTTAACAAATGTCATTGGCTAAATTTAGATTAAAATGCTATTATTTTAGTGTCATCTGTTTTGTTTATTTTGTTGCTAAATAGTTTCGTAATTTATTTGTTTTTAGGATGTGACTGCCAGGGAGTCTGGGTACTACCATTGTGTATCCAAGAAACTCAATGGTGTAGGCTACACTGTAGGGCAGGTTGACATGACAGTTACTGGCTCAATATTTACACCTATAGATGCAGTGAAGATAACAGCTATAGTGTTGTCTATTATTGTGATAATTGGCTGCGCACTGCTGTATTACAAGATGAGAAAGGACTGGAAAAGATATGAAGGCAGGGGAGTCATACCAGGTAAGAAGTGATGTCTTGTTTGTTGGGATATTGAGTTCTGGGCCATGGTATCTAAGTAATTTGTATTTCAATCCTGTTTATTTTATTTTCAGTTGATGAAGTAGAGGATGATGAGGGAGACGGAGATGAGATATACAACCGCACTACCACCCCAACACAAGCACAAGTACGGCAAGTTAGTCAGCCAGCTCCAGGCCCAAGTAGGAACGTATCATCTGAACATCTTCTATATGGGATAGACAATCAGGGCTTAGACACGGACTTCAATTCAGTGTTTGAAAATATACAAATAAAGTCACCACAAGCAAGTCTGATTTAAATGTAGAAAATAAATTAACTTCTAATTTTGTGATATATTAATCAATATTATAGTTTTGATAGTATGCATTATTGTTATTATTTCTCAGTAAGTTCTCATTTGTAAATATGTAAGATGTAATCTATTAGTAGGATTATACTCAGTAATAAAATATTTTTATTTTAGTTTATAATTGCATTTTAATTTCAACTTTTTGTAACTTATGCTCTTAGATCACTGGAAAATACAGAAACATCTTAATAATACCCCTAAAAACATATCAGAAAGTAACATCAGCACCAGCCGTAGTATTTTGTTTTTCAGATGTGGACTGGTCATTATTAGTGCTTTGAGACTGTGTTGTAGTGTCCAATGTCTCATCTTCTTCATCATCTCCATCAATTTCCATCTCAAACACTCTCACTTTTCTGTGACTTTTCGAAAGAACAACTGCTACTTTACGACCCCCAGAAACAGCTAGTCGAAATCCATCCATTTTATCCAATACCTTGAAAACACCAGGTTCTATCAAAGGTGATATATTCTTCTTAATTACTTTATCATTAAACAAAAACAGCTTTGGTTTTAAAACATATTCAACAGCATTTATCTGAATGATTCCTACTGGAACTTGAATAAATATGGAATTTTCATCAATACGAGGATGCTGTGTCAGCACAGATAAGTATTCAGCAGAATAGAACTGTAAATCCAAAATAGGAATATTTTCATCATTTGGTTTTTTGTCTCCTAGTATAAGAGTTGAGAAAGTGTATTTCATTGCAGTCACTGAGCATGCCTTTTCATTAATTTTTATGGACATATAATGAATCCCATCATTTATATTCATAGAATCTATAAATGCCATCATAAAGCTACTTTCACATCCATAGTAAGCTTGACAAATTCTCAAATTTTCACTAAGCTTTCCATTTGATTTGGCTTCATAACATTTGATATTGAATATTGTAGAAAAATATTTTCCTGTTTCTTTTTTGGAAACATCAAAGACTTGGCTTATAGCCGATTTTAAATGGTTTTGCTGTTGCACAAGTGAGAATTTTTTAAACTCTGCCAAGTTGAATATAGTGTCATTGTCCTTTAGTAAGCAGGAGTTTTCTTTGAGAAATTTATGCCATGGATTGTCTTCATCATCAGGCAATATTGTCAACTCTTGGTCTTCCAAATATTGTCCTAACCTTTCCAGGTTGAATTTCACAGGTTTTTCTGGTAAACTTTCACCACTCTCAACCTGTGCATTGTCAAAGTTGTATAAGAATTCAGCAATGTGGCCAAGCTCTTGTTGCGTGATCTTCACTATTTCTGTTGGGGTTTGTTCACCTAGTAGTCTGACTATAACAACAAAGAGCCACCTGAAGAATGCTTTGTAGTTGCGCATAGACGTGTCAATGACCTGCTGTAGTTCTAGACACTTATTCAGGAATGCACAGCAAGCTCTTATTGCAGCAGTTACTGTATTTTCTTCAATGCCCATCACCTGAAATAACCGAAGATAATTATTTAGCTTAGTAGAAAATTACACAAATTGAAGGTATGCTCAGTGGCAGATTTACCCTAAGGCCCAGTAGGCAAATACATAAAAAAATCAATTCATTAAAATTCACTGATTATAAAGAGAAACAACGCAAAGTACGTAACTACGTATATATTCCAGGGCTCGGAAACGTTAATTAAAATAACGTTTTGAAAACATTTCTAACAGTTCTTTGTAGGTACAACCAGTAGCGGATCCGGGGAAAGGGGGGGGGGACTAAGGAGGCCCTCCCAAACGGTAATCGTGGATATGCCACTGAAACATTTTGTTCACAAAAAACGAAATGTGATGTTAATGTTCTCATAAACTGGTTTATTCCGCAGGACGCAGCCACGCACGGGGCGTACCGACATGCATGAATGAACTTGTACCCCTTCATTTCATTACATCATTGATTCCCATTATTTCCCATGCGCTTGCCGCTTACGTATTGATTAGGGGTTGGGTGGGTTGAGTGTTTCCTATCGATCAACCCAAAAATGGTTTAAAACAGTTAAAAATGTTTTATTGACCGATACAGATTTAAATTTTGTTCTTCTTCAAAAACGTTTTAACGTTCTGTTCGAACGGTTCATAGGTTTCTAAGACGAAACAGTTTTGAAAAATATACCGATCTGTGCCCTGAATCCCTGATATATTCTTAACATTCGCGCACATTAAGGCGGGCCGCACTGCACCGCATCGCATAACAATAATAAATTATGTCCAAAGATCAAATTGAAACGCATCATAGAATTTCGCGGCGCCAACCCGACTCATAGTTAATTAACAAAACTAAACCGATTTCGATAAAAGTTGGCAATTACGTAAATTCATTATGCAGTCTATAAGTATGATGGGTGTAGGGTTGCCAACTTTTTGTATAAGAAATAAAGTACGTATATTATGGTCAAAGTGGGAAAATAAACAGTATCTCGAAAAAAAAAAGCGTTTTTACAAAAAAACAATACAATCGGCTTCCAAAACAACACTACAAGGTGAAAAATAGGTAACTGACATTTCGGAAGACAGTGTCTTTGGTTTTGTATTTTCATTTTTTGCCACCTACTTTCTTTTTATTGAGATATAGCTCTGGATATCAGTGAAAACAGTATATTTGATACTTTATTTTTGTTGAACAGTAAACAGTATTTTAGAGTGAAATACAGTATAATACTGTTTTTAACCGTATGGTTGGCAACCCTAGATGTGTGCTGAGACCTTTCTCAGCACCCGCCCCCTCGGGCGGCTGTTACTTACAACATGGCCTGGGGCCTAAGGCGGCCAAGACTGCAAATCCGCCACTGGGTATACTGCACCTCTGCCTAGGCCTCATGGGTATACAGCGTGATTTTATGTTGGATACAAGGCTTTAACTAATTGGATAGAATTATTAAGAAAATAACTGTTGCAAGTCTTACCTTGTATCTATCTGGTATCCTTGTCAATCCTCTTAGTTCTGAGAGATAATAGGTGAGACTCTGTCCCACAATATTCAATTGCTTCAGAACTAATTTCTGTATAGTTGAGTAACTCAACTCAATGGAGTTACCAAACTTCTTCAAATCATTTACTGTTAGTTTCTGAAGTAGACAGAGTTCTAACTCATCTGATGGTGTTCCTGTAAAAATAATAAGGTTTTAACCTTTCGTGGCATAATGAATAAGTATTGAACTTGGTTTTATATGATTTCCTAAGGTAAAAAAATACAAACCCAACATAAGTAGTTCTAATAAATCTGCTGAAACTCCACCCTCAGGAACTGATGCAGCATAGTCTGCCATTTTTGTGTCCATCTCTAATAAAATATGCTCCCAGGCTTCAGTAATTGAAACCATGGTCTGATCCAGGTAAGAAGTCAATCTTATAATTTCACTGTGCTTTTTAGCTACAATAAACATTTCTTCAGCAAATGCTGACAATACACTAGTGTTTATGAGTGATACAAGAAGATTATTGGTGATTCTATCTATGTAGAGAACTTGCATGAAGCTAAAGTCGACAGACATACAGATATCAAGTACTTTGTACTCTCCAAGATCATCTTTAGCCACTTGAGCAAGATGTATAGTCCCATAGGGATATCTTCCAAAGATATTCATGTAAATATAACCAGTTCCATAGCCCACCATTAGCATATTTAGCTGATTTGGAGCCTGGACCTCTTTGAAATCTTTGATGCTCTCATCAGTACCTTGGTTCTTGTATTCTCCAGTTGAAGGTAAGCTTTGTAAAAATATTGAAGCATCATCCTGAAAAGTGAAAATATTCTAGTTACAGATTGAATGTTTGAAAAAAAATATATATTACTGATTCATGTTACTGTGCTGACACAAATATGCAGGCAAGGCTTTAAGTTAAAGCAAAGTTAGTGGTATTTTCATAGCAAAATAAATAATGTAGATATCACTAGAAAAGCAAATGCTTTAAGAATGTACAAATAAAAAGTTACATACATAAATGCTTGGATCTAAGGCACTCTCCAACATATCAGCTCTAACTGCCCAAGTAATACATGTGATGCCTAACTGTTTAGAGTTGTCAAATTCATCAGTCTGCTCTTGCTCCAAATCATATTTGTCAAGAATTTCTTTATCTTCAATATCCACAATGTACACAGCTCCTGAACTGTACCCGATTGCTAAAGCCTGCAAAAAGAATGTTACATGTGGAACTCCTGATGAACTAGTAAAAACTTAATTTAAAGATGTAACAAGAAGGGGTTCTGGAAGACTGTTGAAGGTATAATGACCTGCATTAGTGTTATAATGGCTTGTTTCTATAAGGCTTTGGTAACATGCATGAATAGGGACATAAGATTAAGATAATATCTTAGTCATAATAACACATTGCTATGCCTGTATTGAACTGCCATCATTAACTGTGGCTTCTGCCAGGGTGAACCTGCAAATTAGTACTGAATATAAAATACCTACCTTTCCATCAGGCCGCCAAGCCATTGCTCGTACAGTAACATTTTCCTTAGGAGGTGGCAAATTCCAAACTTTCTGCCAATGAAGTCGATGTATTTGGACTTCACCTGAAAATAACGACAATACGTACCATACTAATATTACTAATAATTTATTATAGGTACCTTATCTTTTCAAGAATGCCTATAAAAATAATATTTTCTTTGGAATATTATGATAAAAATGTATCGAACAGCTCTACTACAGGAGCAAAATCCTAATAAGTGAAAAATTGTGCAATATAATCCTACCTTTGAAATTGCTAAGCGCTAAAAGATCAAGCCGGTTGCTCCAAACCATCAAATCCACTTTGTAAGCAACATGCCTTTCTCCAACTTGACGCATTCCACAGTGATACATGCTGTTATGAGTTTAGGTACAGTTTTACATTTAGATTACTTATATCTGTTTAGAATAATATTAAAAAGTTGATTTTATCTATTCGTTTACTATAACTTGCCGCTCCATTGTAAATGTAAACATTCTGAAGTGAACTGTTCTGACAGCGAGACGAGAGTACGAGACATGACAGTAATCAGTCCACAGATAAATAAAATCCACAGACTACTTAGAGATACTACGATAAAATCAGTCTATTTTGGGATTTCAAGATTGGATTCTATATTTTTCGATTAGGTATTACGACTTACAACTGGGCATGGAATTAGTATGTCCTACAAAGGTTCCATAGTCATGTGGTTTATTATAGTAGTATTAGTTAAAAAACGCTTTTTGGCTCTTGAAATCAAAGCTTTTTAATTTTTTTTGGCTATTTCAATTCTTCGTCAACTGTTCTTTATTGTCTGATCATTATATTTTGTAAATTCGCAGTTTTGTATTAAAAAAAAAATATTTAAAAATTACGTTAGCGGGGGGAAATCAATTTTTGAAGCGAAAACTTCTTTAGCGGCGTTGTGCACTTTTTTTGGGATGGGTAAAAAATGTTAAACTCGCGTCAGGACACTGATCGAAAATTCGTAAGATGGAGGGAGAGTATGTTAGTAACCTAACAAAAAGTACTAGGCTTGCATGAATTCAAGATTCAATCATTAGACGTTGTGCACAATATCTGAGCAGTAACCTCACAAAAAGTACTAGGCATGCATGAATTCACGATAGTATTCAATCATTATGTTATGCTACGCTTTTGGCACCAACACCAACTGTTCCAGATCGCCCTGTCAGCAGAACATTGTGTTATAATCTGATAAGACATTGCATTTGCAAGATATAGTTGAGAGATTTTGCTGTGTTGTTTACATAATATACTACACCTCCAGTGTTGTATACTTCGTTGAAGGACTGTTAAACTAGAATGATTAAATTATTATTATTCTTGCTATTTCAGTTGTTCGTCAGGTGTTCTTTATTGTTCTATCAAACATTTTTTATTCGTTGGTAGTTTTTTTATAAAATTAAAATAAAAATTGACCCGTATGTTAGCACCAACTATAGATTTTAGGATTTTTTACTATATTTTTTCGCCATCTACTATATTTTTACAGGCAATGGCTTCGAAAATACAATATTTGATATGAAAAAGATGGCAGCCCTAGTCTGTACAGCTTGAGGTACAGCTAGATCTTGCGCGACGGTTGACAGCGAGCGACTGACGTACTCGCGGTTGGCAACCGCCGACTCAAACGCCTGCTACCCGGTCGCCAACCGCTTCCCCGACAGAGGTCACCATGGTTGGCGACCGGCAGAGCTGTTTCAACCACATGGTTACCAACATGCCATTCTGTCGTGATATTCGAGGAGTAAAGACGTCATGGCGAATTAATTTTGACCGATGCCTCCTTGGCGTTTGGATCAATATTGTTTTTCATTTAGAAACCAAAACCACTTTTGTCTTTGTACTGTTCGCAGTTCGCAGCTGAGATCCCACAGACAGAGGGTAGAGCATAGATAATACACTTAAATAGGTAGAGTCTGTCTAATGAAAGCCGAGTGAAAAAATATTACGACTGGTGTCCCCGGCCCGGATCAACTAGGAAAAAACGTATTTGTTACTTGAATATTTTTATCCAGACTATTTATTTTGTTTATTACAGAATACTAGGAAATAGGAAAGCATAAAGCAAAAATTGTGTAGATAAGCTTTTATGATCTTTTGGTTTTAAGTCACATAGAAATAAACAATACAATAATGTATGTTAAATAATGTAGGTCGTATTTTATGTTTTTAGAGGTTTTAGAGGGTGTAAAGTTCACTCATCCTCTATAGAAAAAAGAGGATTCTCCGACCAGACGGGTGTTGTGTCTGGGCGTGATTCTGTGTCGTCAGGTATTTGATGCGTAGTTCGCATGTGGCGATGTAGATGCGGCCACATCACTCCCTTCCGGAGACCGGAGCTCGATAGTGGGCTGAATTTTGTTCTTGCGATGTTTCACAGTGCCAGCAGAGGTTCCAGTGAGTCGGAACCTGGTGCAGCATAGTTCGAAGTGAGTCTGAACTGCCTGCGGTGATTGGCGTTGCGTCATGATCTAGTGAGTCGGATGCATGGTCGAATGTGGCACAGCGCCGGGTTGTGACTGACTGCTTGCGTCGACCAGGAAAGGGTAGAATGGACTCTGCTTGTGAGACCGGTCGAAAGTGCAGGTGCTGTGCCAAGGTTGCTGATGAGGCTGAGAGTGTTGACCAGGAATGCGCATTTGCTGAATTCTGGTGGTCAGGATACCCGTTGAAGCCGTGGGTGCTCGCTGGCTGTGTGAGTCACCTCACGAAAGCTTGCGGGAGTGACGATGATGATGACGTCACGCTAAAGTAGTTGCACGAAGGCCGCGTTGACGTTCATACTTGGGGTCACGAATTTAAAAGTCAGGGTGTAAAGTTCGATTATCCTCATTAGAAAAGGGAAGATCCTCCGATCAGACGGGTGTTGTGTCTGGCGGGTAACTGCCCGTAATCTTGCGTAGTAATTTTGGGGCTTTTTGGCCTCTAGCCCGAGGATTTTTTTCTCTCGGCCCAGGAAACGAGGGCCCGTAGTTGGGTTACCCTCCCCCTCCTAGAAGGGGGTGGGAGTGCTTTATTGAACACCTACTTGCTGAGGGGTTTACCTCCCCTCAGCGTTTTTTGGTGTGGTCTGTTTATCTTCTAGGTCTGTACATACAAGGGTTGCTCTATACAATGTGTCTGGTCTCGGACTGAAAGGAAGGTAGTTTGCTCTATTTTATCAATAAAATTATTCTACATGTGGGGTCGGAACCCAACCCCTGCTCTGAATGGCAGCCATTTTTGTGTTTTGATCGCATTTTATGAAGCGTGCATACTAAAAGTACTTAGGAATTTAATGTCCTATTATCTATTAAAAAAAAACTTTAATAAGTGAAAAGTGTTAACAATGGGAAATAACTCAAATAATGACAATAAATGCTGCATCATATTGAAATAAATGCTAAAAGATCAATATTAAAATTAACAATAAATTACAAAAATAAAATGTAGTTATGCATTTTTACTTTTATAAACAGCTCCCATACAATTATAAGAGATATCGTCATTTTAATCTCAAGTGGTCACTCTTCTGGGTGGCCCCGGGACCGGGTAGCAGTTGCAGTTACGCTGTACCAACGCGCTTTTCGCGAACATGGCCCCCACCAACGGAAAGAATATAATATTTATTTTTGTTTACCACTTTCCTCTTCTTTGGTGAAATGGCCACGGTAGCCAAAAGCACAATTTCGAAAATTTCACACACTTCGTTATAAGTGCTCGTTCTCGAAGTTGCGGGGCGTTGTGAGCACTCATACGGTACGGGTGTTAGCACGATTAAATCAATTCCAGCGTAACTCGGAATGCAGCCCTGGTAACTGACAGTTTGTTGACTTTGTTGCCACTTGACAGATTTTTGACGTGAATGACGTGCCTGACAATTTCAATTTTCAATCAATCAAAAACACATCGGCAGTTCGGCACATCCGAAATTCCGAACCTATTGTTTTTTATTCTATCGTTGTAGCCTATTATATTGTAAATATTGTAATAAGTGATATAATTAAAAAACTATTTAAGGATTATTTCAGCTTGTTAAGTGAAGTTCTTTAATTAAGTACAAGTGTATTATGGCTACAACTTCGAAAAGTGCAATGAAAAATGTTTATGTTGATTGTTTAACACAACAAATAGATGAGTTTGAATTACTCAAATCTATGTATCCAAATCATGGAGAAATTATCTTAAGTGATAAAGATATTATAAAAGAAATCAGCAATTTTTTAGAACACAAAACAGAATACATACCTTCACATTTAGATTTCAAACTAAATCTTTTCATAGATGGACTGAAGTTGGAAATTTTTATTAATTTGCCTAGCTCCTACCCAAAGGAAGAGCCAGATATTTATGTAAGATGTAATAAGATGAATCGACAAAATGAATCAAATTTGAATTCGGAACTTTTAGAATATATAAAAGAAAACCATATAGGAGAAGTGTGTCTTTACACTGCAATTTCATGGTTGCAAGAAAATGTTGATAAATTTGCAACAATAACACAGGAAAGCAATCCTCCAGACTCGATTTCAACCCAGGAAACTAAAGATGAATTTGCAAGGCTTTGGATATATTCTCACCATATTTACAACAAACGAAAAAGAGAAGAAATTGTTAAAAAAGCCAGAGAATTGAAATTAACTGGTTTCTCTTTACCTGGGAAGCCTGGTATAGTCTGTGTTGAGGGTCATCACAGCGACTGTAAAGAATGGTGGAAAGATATTAAATCAATGACTTGGAAGAAAATAATGATTAGAAAAACAGAAATATTTGATCCGAGTGAAGAGAAGTCCTACAAAAAGTTTTCAAATTTTGAAGAACTGTGTTTAAAAAATCCCGTACATAATAAACATTCAAACATGAGTGAACTTTCCAAGTTAATGAATGAACTTGGCTTAAGTCAAATATTTAATGATTTATTTGGGTTGTGCAATGATGAATAAAATTCAAAACAATATTGTATCAGCCTGTAAATAAAATACTCGACTAATCTACTACTTCTTTTGGGGCCATATACATTTTTTATATTTTTATACTTAAATTGTTTTTGTTGTAAATGATGTAAATATATATTTTATGGTAATATAAATTTTTGCTAATCTTTTATTAAAGCAATTTTTATTATCAATCTGTTACGTACCACATGGTAGCTGCTTTTAAGCTAAAAAGAACAATAATAAAGCAGTACTTCTGCACCCGACGCGTATTATTAGAAGATTTCTCTCTCAGGAGCCCTGACCACCGGTAGCTTGGACCCTGCTCCCGATATTGATGGGCTATTATTTTTATCTTTAAAATGTTTTTTTTTTGTTTTATAAAAGTATTTAAATATGTTGAGTAGATGAAATAAAGGAAATAATAATAACTCGTATTGTCCGTCTGCAGGGCAAAGGCCTCCCTGTCCTTTTTACACACAACTAGATTCTGAGCCAATATGGACCAATCCCTCGCCGCTGGACCTATTCAGGAACCCATGTTGTAGTGGTCTTAGCCCACCACAGAGTACTTTATAACATAAGCCCACCATGCATCCGATTCTGACATGCGGCAAATGTGTCTGGCCCAGTCAATCCCACTTTAGCTTGGCTGCTTTTCGGGTGACGTCAGCAATTTGTGTCTGCGCAGTTTCGTGTTCCTTATCAGTGGTTGGTAAGTCAAACTCCAACTATAGATTTTTGGATTTTTTTTACTGTTCGTCAGCTGTTTAATTATTGTTTTATCAAATTTTTTAGTGTTCTATTTAGTTTTTTTTTTTATTTAAAAAGAATTTCAGGGAAATATTTTTTTTTGCTATTTCACTGTTCGCCAACTGTTCTATGTACAGACCACAGGTACAGACCAAGGCCAGAACATCGTGAGCATCAAGATGACGGGACCAAGCCCCCAATTTAAAATGCATCACATTCAAGAGTTAGTACTACATATGTACTAATTGTACCCTAAACAAGACATTTGTACCTCTAAAGGTAAAGGAATTATGTCAAGATTTCCCTGGTCCCGCCACTTTGATATCAAAGTGGCGGGACCTTTTGGATGCGCTATTCAGAGGCAGGTAATACACACCCGAAGACTTAGTACTACATTTGTACTGGTATATACTCAGTTTTCAATACAATTGTAAGTGCCAAATTAAAGTTATGTGATTAAAACATTGGTCCCGCCATTTTGATGATTCATGTTATCGCTGAATTCATATGAAAAACGTTAAAACTCGTGCAAAATCAAATGTGGAAACTTAGTACGTCATACGTACTTCATCGTGTGTAATTTTCATATTCGTAACCTAAGTACATCAAAAATTATCTATCATTCGTAGTTTTCTTTGAAATGGTCACATCTATGCAGAAATGAAAAAATGGTTTTGATAATGATATATATGTATATTGATCCAATATAAATGTTGCCTTTAGTGTTTTAATGATAAAAGTTCATCAAGTATCATATTTTACTATCGAAAATTTTATTTTTATAGAATTGGAAAGATGTATGCAGAAATGAACCAAACGAGCTTTATGATTCTGATGTACAGGGAGGAATTTTTGAACCTCACCTCGAGGGAAAGTGCGAATTAATACTAATATCCAAACAAACAAACAAAACACACACAAACACACAACAAATACAAATACAAACACAAACAACAAAACAAACAACACAAATCCATCTACAAATACGCAACACACAAACAAACAAAAACAAAACAATAACCGTATACAAACAAACAAAAAACAACAAACACAAATACAAATTCTACAAATTAATCATTACTATTAAATAATGACTACAAAGAAGAATGGGCGGCTCCGTCCCAAGTGTTGTAACACTTTTCTACCTATATCGTATGAAAGATCTCAATGAGTGTATTTTTTTTTGTATGGTCATAACTCTGTATGACTGTATCTCATGCAGGGAAAGTGCTGTATGTGCTGGGTTCATTTATTTAGTAAAATACAAGTTAATTAATTGGCAAAGACAATGTCTTAATTAGCAGATGATTGTATTCATCTGTTAAATAAGGCATAAAGTGTTGACTGATCCATCTTCAAGAATAAAAGTGATGTACGGGACAGCAACAACTATCGAGGGATAAAGCTCATGTCACATAGAATGAAGTTATGGGAGAAAGAAATAGAGAAAAGACTGAGAGAGGAGAGTGAGATTACCCCAAAACAGTTTGGGTTTATGCCAGGTTGAGGAACAATGGACGCCAACTTTGCACTGCGCCAATTGTGCGAGAAGTACAGACGTGCACACAAAAACTGGCACATGTGTTCATAGATCTGGAGAAAGCGTATGATAATACCTCGGGATGTGTTGTGATGGGCCTTGAAAGAGAAAGGTTTGCCTGGGAAGTATGTAGAGTTAATTCGTGCTATGTACAGTCGCGTTCATTAATATATTGGCCCTTTCAGGTTTCAAAAATATATGAACGTCAAAAAACTTCATAATATTGTAACAACTATAAGCATAATTCAGATTCTTAATATTGTTTTGTTTTTGAAATGTGATTTTTTTAAGCTTGAATGTTATACTTACTGTTTATTTTTGATAGTTGTGTTGTGCTGTTCACACTCTTTTTTTTTTCCAATCTGTTCTTAGAAGTGAAGACTTTTAATTGGCTGCCAGTCTCACATACTATTTTCTATTCTGTTTGTTTTAGCTGTAAGTCTTCCATAGTTAATAAATAAATAAATAAATAAATAAATAATTAATAATTGTGGTCAAGATTTAGATTCATTAATATGTGACTGCTTTATTTCAGTAACATGTATACAGCCAAAGGCACATTATTTTACGAACCACTTTATGATCATAACTACCTGAACAATGTAGGATTCACAATTATGTATGCACACATGAATACAATAAGCAAGTTAGATTGCTAGTCAAATCTTCTTTATGACGTAGTAATAACGTTGAATTTGAATTACATTAACTTGCTCAGATATTATTGTATTACTAAAATAATAACCGGTCATGATCGTGATCCTTACTGGCAAACATATAAAAATTGCCAGTTTTATTATGCAGATTATGAAGTCGTCTATATAAGAAATTGATAATTAGTTTTAATTACTTTATTCAAAAATATTATGTTAAAATGCGAGCTTGGCTCATATTACATTTTTTTACAATGCTCTCTAAGTCGTTGAAAGTACTATGGATATATTTATTGTAACAGAAACTTCGAAAGTTCGACAACAAAATAGTCAGGATTTAACAGCACCGTCACGTGAAAATACCATTGTTAACAGCGATACTATGATATTGATTAGATAGTTTGGAGTCCTATATTATCGCCATCAGCGCCATCTATACTATCAATAATTATATAATCACGTGAGGACAATTATTGAAGTTTTGCGAGAAGAGGTGAAATCAAACCAGAGTGTATTCATAACATTACTATTTTAGAGATATGAGGAACAGGGTGTAAAGTTCACTCATCCTCTATAGAAAAGGGAGGATCCTCCGACCAGACGGGTGTCGTGTATGACGGGCAACGGCCCAACGATAGATGTCAGGATCTTGTATATATATGTTGAACTTTTTTTGCGCGATGCAGCATTTTGATGCGTAGTTTGCATGTGGTTTCACAGTGCTAGTTGAGGTTCCAGTGAATCGGAACCAGGTGCCGCATAGTTCGTGGTGAGTTGGAACTGGGTGGCGCTGCGTTATGATCCAGTGAATCGAATGTGGTACAGCGCGGGTTGTACCTTGCTTCGACGAGGAGAGGGTAGAAAGGGCTCTCTTGTGGACGGGCCAAAAGTACAGTGTGCTGTTTCAAAGTTGCTGTTGAGGCTGATGGTGATGACCAGGAATGCTCGTCCACTGGCACTGTGAAGCCAAATGCGAACTACGTATAAAATACATGACGCCACAATAATCCTACATTGCGCAAGCAAAGTTCAACATATATACAAGATCGCGACATCAATCGTTGAGTCACACAGCCAGCCGGCATCCACGGCTTCAACGGGTGTCCTGACCACCAGCATGCAGCGGACGAACATTCCTTGTCATCACCTTCAGCATCAGCAGCAACTTTGAAACAGCACACAGCACGTTTGGCTCATCCACAACAGCGCCCTTTCTACCCTCTCTTCGTTAACTCCAGCAGTCAGCCACAACCCGGCGCTAGTATATATATTGATAGTATATTAGATGGCGCTGATGGCGAAAATATAGGACCCCAAACTATCGAATCAATATCATAGTATCGCTGTTAACAGTAGTATTTTCACGTGACGTTGCTGTTAAATCCTGACTATTTTGATGTCGAACTCTCGAAGTTTCTGTTACAATAAATATATCCATAGTACTTTCAACGACTTAGAGAGCATTGTAAAAAAATGTAATATGAGCCAAGCTCGCATTTTAACATAATATTTTTGAATAAAGTAATTAAAACTAATTATCAATTTCTTATATAGACGACTTCATAATCTGCATAATAAAACTGGCAATTTTTATATGTTTGCCAGTAAGGATCACGATCATGACCGGTTATTATTTTAGTACTTATTATTATTGATGATTTGAGATATATCGCTTTTCCCCCGAAGCTGGGTTTTTTTTCTATGGAGCTTGAGCATTCTCCTTTGACAGATTGTAGTAACTTGATGTTCTGTGAGCATCAAGATGACGGGACCAAGCCCCCAATTTAAAATGCATCACATTCAAGAGTTAGTACTACAAATGTACTAATTGTACCCTAAACAAGACATTTTTACCTCTAAAGGTAAAGGAATTATGTCAAGATTTCCCTGGTCCCGCCACTTTGATATCAAAGTGGCGGGACCTTTTGGATGCGCTATTCAGAGGCAGGTAATACACACCCGAAGACTTAGTACTACATTTGTACTGGTATATACTCAGTTTTCAATACAATTGTAAGTGCCAAATTAAAGTTATGTGATTAAAACATTGGTCCCGCCATTTTGATGATTCATGTTATCGCTGAATTCATATGAAAAACGTTAAAACTCGTGCAAAATCAAATGTGGAAACTTAGTACGTCATACGTACTTCATCGTGTGTAATTTTCATATTCGTAACCTAAGTACATCAAAAATTATCTATCATTCGTAGTTTTCTTTGAAATGGTCACATCTATGCAGAAATGAAACAACCCAAAATTGTTTTGAAAAATGTATATTATTATATTTTGATCCAATTTAACTACTTATACTGTTGCTGCCCCGTCTCAAAAATCCACCCTGGATTTTTGAGACGGGGCAGCAACAGTGTTGGGCAATGGGACAATTCAATTAATTTTTTTATTGTAGAAGCAAACAATTACAATTTTTATTGCAATTGATTTAATTCAATTGTATTTTAATTGTGAGATGCAATTGAAATCAATTGCAATTAAATCCATTAATTGTGGTTCACAATTAAATTAATTGCAATTAAAAAGTTAATTGTTATTTACAATTAACTTAATCGTCAATTGTTTATTATAACAATTAATACTATTTGATGAATGTAAAAACTCACGCATGGGAATGTACTCCCGGGATTAAAAGTATTCTATGTGTTAATCCAGGTTACAAACACATAGAATGCTACATAAACTGATAATATTAGTAGGAAGTAGGATAGGATTAACTGTAATTGTAAACATGCAAACAATTAACAATTAATTAATTGTAATTGCAAAGTTTTACAAGCACAATTAATTAACTGTTAATTGTCTATCTTGCAATTACAATTAATTATTTTAATTGTTAATTGTAATTAAATCTGGCAATTTAATTGTTAACTGTTAATTGTTTTCACAATTAACGTTTGGCCAACACTGGGCAGCAAGAACCCGGTTAGGTTCTTCATCGTATTATGTTAACAACCTTAACAAGGGCCACACCTTAACCGTTGTAGCTACAGGAAAACGGTCTTAGGAGACGGTCCTTAACTTTTTGAGACATTTTGATCTGCATTCACAGATATTGAAAAAAAAAATGTAGTCAGCAAGAAAATAGGCAGTTGTAAATTTTAAATTTACAATTGCCTGAAAATCATATTATTATAATAATTATTGTGTTTAAATTCTTAAATAATTAGGGTTGATAGAGTGTGACTAAATATTACAGCAAAAATAAAACGATGACTGTGAAATTATAATTATTATAATAGATAATAATTTTGAATACATAAAGGAGAATGGGCGTTATTATATGAGTTGCGTCCCAACCCTTCTAACAAGTTGCGACTAGTATAGACATGTTCATTTAGGCTTTTTTATGATTAATAATTCATGTTTTTATTAAAATTGCGTGCAGGTCAAAAGCTATTGAGATTCAAGTAAAAAAGGTGTTTTGTATTTTTTTGAGGTATGAGGTAACAGGGTATAAAGTTTACTCATCCTCTATACAAAAGGGAGGATCCTCTGCACAGACGTGTAGTGTCTGCCCATTTCGGGGAAGTTATATACGGCAAACCGAGGTCTTGCTTCTAATATCGTTCTTGAGACTTCATGTCGCACTCGCTGTCGAATCAAAGACCGAGCACAGGTCGCACACAATGTTCCATAGTACTACGTAACAAATAAATATCAAGTCCACAAAACAAGCAAGAGGTCCTTTAGGAATGCGTAAGTCGTCAATAAATAAACAGCGGAGTAACAATTTAAAACACGATCAGCAAACTAATCAGACGGATAAGTTCTGTCAGTCAACACTTTATCATCATTCTCCCTTATCCTCATACAATGACAACCGGTAACTTTTCGGTCACCGATACCACTTTCAGACTTCCTCTTATGTACTCATTTCTTATTCTATCCATTCGTTTAACACCACACATCCTTCTTATCTCCATTCTCATCTCAGCTGCATGCAAATTGCCTTTCATTCATCCCTTTTGTGGCCCAACATTCTGATCCATACAAGATAGCAGGTATAACCATTGTTTTATAAATCTTCTCCTTAAGTTTAAGGGGAATGCGAGAGTCGCAGATTGTTCCCGTGACCTGCTACCATTTCATCCATTCAGTGTTCATTCTGTGCTTAACCGCCCGATCTACTTCGCCATCGTTTAGCACGAGTGAACCGAGATACCGAAAGTCGGAGCAGATTGGGAAGCGTGCCATCAAGCGCTATGGGTCCAAAACTGGAGAGACCGCCGAAATCGCAGAACATTATTATGTTCAGTTTTAGTTCTGCTGATTTTCAAGCCAACACTCTCCAGCTTCTGCTGCCATTTCTCCAGTCTGCTCTGGATCTCAGGTTAATCTCACCGACAAGAACAATGTTATCAGCAAACAGCATGCACCAGGGTGCCTCTTCCTGTATGTCCGACGTCAGAGAGTCCATAATCAATAAGAAGAGGTAAGGACTTAAAGCCGACCCTACAGCCACACTGAACTTTACGGTATTGCCAGCAGCCGACCTTCATGAAATAATGTGCCTTTGGCTGTATACATATACAGCCAAAGGCACATTATTACATGAAGGCTTTTTTCAGTAACATGTGTTACTGAAAAAAGCAGTCACATATTAATTAATCTAAATCTTGACCACAATTTAATGATGCTTATAGGTGTTACAGTATTATGAAGTTTTTTGACGTTCATATATTTTTGAAGCCTGAAAGGGCCAATATATTAATGAACTCGACTGTACAGTCAATCTTGTACGTACGGCCGGTCGGCTGCTGGCAATACCGTAAAGTTCAGTGTGGCTGTAGGGTCGGCTTTAAGTCCTTACCTCTTCTTATTGATTATGGACTCTCTGACGTCGGACATACAGGAAGAGGCACCCTGGTGCATGCTGTTTGCTGATAACATTGTTCTTGTCGGTGAGATTAACCTGAGATCCAGAGCAGACTGGAGAAATGGCAGCAGAAGCTGGAGAGTGTTGGCTTGAAAATCAGCAGAACTAAAACTGAACATAATAATGTTCTGCGATTTCGGCGGTCTCTCCAGTTTTGGACCCATAGCGCTTGATGGCACGCTTCCCAATCTGCTCCGACTTTCGGTATCTCGGTTCACTCGTGCTAAACGATGGCGAAGTAGATCGGGCGGTTAAGCACAGAATGAACACTGAATGGATGAAATGGTAGCAGGTCACGGGAACAATCTGCGACTCTCGCATTCCCCTTAAACTTAAGGAGAAGATTTATAAAACAATGGTTATACCTGCTATCTTGTATGGATCAGAATGTTGGGCCACAAAAGGGATGAATGAAAGGCAATTTGCATGCAGCTGAGATGAGAATGGAGATAAGAAGGATGTGTGGTGTTAAACGAATGGATAGAATAAGAAATGAGTACATAAGAGGAAGTCTGAAAGTGGTATCGGTGACCGAAAAGTTACCGGTTGTCATTGTATGAGGATAAGGGAGAATGATGATAAAGTGTTGACTGACAGAACTTATCCGTCTGATTAGTTTGCTGATCGTGTTTTAAATTGTTACTCCGCTGTTTATTTATTGACGACTTACGCATTCCTAAAGGACCTCTTGCTTGTTTTGTGGACTTGATATTTATTTGTTACGTAGTACTATGGAACATTGTGTGCGACCTGTGCTCGGTCTTTGATTCGACAGCGAGTGCGACATGAAGTCTCAAGAACGATATTAGAAGCAAGACCTCGGTTTGCCGTATATAACTTCCCCGAAATGGGCAGACACTACACGTCTGTGCAGAGGATCCTCCCTTTTGTATAGAGGATGAGTAAACTTTATACCCTGTTACCTCATACCTCAAAAAAATACAAAACACCTTTTTTACTTGAATCTCAATAGCTTTTGACCTGCACGCAATTTTAATAAAAACATGAATTATTAATCATAAAAAAGCCTAAATGAACATGTCTATACTAGTCGCAACTTGTTAGAAGGGTTGGGACGCAACTCATATAATAACGCCCATTCTCCTTTATGTATTCAAAATTATTATCTATTATAATAATTATAATTTCACAGTCATCGTTTTATTTTTGCTGTAATATTTAGTCACACTCTATCAACCCTAATTATTTAAGAATTTAAACACAATAATTATTATAATAATATGATTTTCAGGCAATTGTAAATTTAAAATTTACAACTGCCTATTTTCTTGCTGACTACATTTTTTTTTTCAATATCTGTGAATGCAGATCAAAATGTCTCAAAAAGTTAAGGACCGTCTCCTAAGACCGTTTTCCTGTAGCTACAACGGTTAAGGTGTGGCCCTTGTTAAGGTTGTTAACATAATACGATGAAGAACCTAACCGGGTTCTTGCTGCCCAGTGTTGGCCAAACGTTAATTGTGAAAACAATTAACAGTTAACAATTAAATTGCCAGATTTAATTACAATTAACAATTAAAATAATTAATTGTAATTGCAAGATAGACAATTAACAGTTAATTAATTGTGCTTGTAAAACTTTGCAATTACAATTAATTAATTGTTAATTGTTTGCATGTTTACAATTACAGTTAATCCTATCCTACTTCCTACTAATATTATCAGTTTATGTAGCATTCTATGTGTTTGTAACCTGGATTAACACATAGAATACTTTTAATCCCGGGAGTACATTCCCATGCGTGAGTTTTTACATTCATCAAATAGTATTAATTGTTATAATAAACAATTGACGATTAAGTTAATTGTAAATAACAATTAACTTTTTAATTGCAATTAATTTAATTGTGAACCACAATTAATGGATTTAATTGCAATTGATTTCAATTGCATCTCACAATTAAAATACAATTGAATTAAATCAATTGCAATAAAAATTGTAATTGTTTGCTTCTACAATAAAAAAATTAATTGAATTGTCCCATTGCCCAACACTGTTGCTGCCCCGTCTCAAAAATCCAGGGTGGATTTTTGAGACGGGGCAGCAACAGTATAAGTAGTTAAATTGGATCAATATATAATAATATACATTTTTCAAAACAATTTTGGGTTGTTTCATTTCTGCATAGATGTGACCATTTCAAAGAAAACTACGAATGATAGATAATTTTTGATGTACTTAGGTTACGAATATGAAAATTACACACGATGAAGTACGTATGACGTACTAAGTTTCCACATTTGATTTTGCACGAGTTTTAACGTTTTTCATATGAATTCAGCGATAACATGAATCATCAAAATGGCGGGACCAATGTTTTAATCACATAACTTTAATTTGGCACTTACAATTGTATTGAAAACTGAGTATATACCAGTACAAATGTAGTACTAAGTCTTCGGGTGTGTATTACCTGCCTCTGAATAGCGCATCCAAAAGGTCCCGCCACTTTGATATCAAAGTGGCGGGACCAGGGAAATCTTGACATAATTCCTTTACCTTTAGAGGTACAAATGTCTTGTTTAGGGTACAATTAGTACATTTGTAGTACTAACTCTTGAATGTGATGCATTTTAAATTGGGGGCTTGGTCCCGTCATCTTGATGCTCACAGAACATCAAGTTACTACAATCTGTCAAAGGAGAATGCTCAAGCTCCATAGAAAAAAAACCCAGCTTCGGGGGAAAAGCGATATATCTCAAATCATCAATAATAATAAGTACTAAAATAATAACCGGTCATGATCGTGATCCTTACTGGCAAACATATAAAAATTGCCAGTTTTATTATGCAGATTATGAAGTCGTCTATATAAGAAATTGATAATTAGTTTTAATTACTTTATTCAAAAATATTATGTTAAAATGCGAGCTTGGCTCATATTACATTTTTTTACAATGCTCTCTAAGTCGTTGAAAGTACTATGGATATATTTATTGTAACAGAAACTTCGAGAGTTCGACATCAAAATAGTCAGGATTTAACAGCAACGTCACGTGAAAATACTACTGTTAACAGCGATACTATGATATTGATTCGATAGTTTGGGGTCCTATATTTTCGCCATCAGCGCCATCTAATATACTATCAATATATATACTAGCGCCGGGTTGTGGCTGACTGCTGGAGTTAACGAAGAGAGGGTAGAAAGGGCGCTGTTGTGGATGAGCCAAACGTGCTGTGTGCTGTTTCAAAGTTGCTGCTGATGCTGAAGGTGATGACAAGGAATGTTCGTCCGCTGCATGCTGGTGGTCAGGACACCCGTTGAAGCCGTGGATGCCGGCTGGCTGTGTGACTCAACGATTGATGTCGCGATCTTGTATATATGTTGAACTTTGCTTGCGCAATGTAGGATTATTGTGGCGTCATGTATTTTATACGTAGTTCGCATTTGGCTTCACAGTGCCAGTGGACGAGCATTCCTGGTCATCACCATCAGCCTCAACAGCAACTTTGAAACAGCACACTGTACTTTTGGCCCGTCCACAAGAGAGCCCTTTCTACCCTCTCCTCGTCGAAGCAAGGTACAACCCGCGCTGTACCACATTCGATTCACTGGATCATAACGCAGCGCCACCCAGTTCCAACTCACCACGAACTATGCGGCACCTGGTTCCGATTCACTGGAACCTCAACTAGCACTGTGAAACCACATGCAAACTACGCATCAAAATGCTGCATCGCGCAAAAAAAGTTCAACATATATATACAAGATCCTGACATCTATCGTTGGGCCGTTGCCCGTCATACACGACACCCGTCTGGTCGGAGGATCCTCCCTTTTCTATAGAGGATGAGTGAACTTTACACCCTGTTCCTCATATCTCTAAAATAGTAATGTTATGAATACACTCTGGTTTGATTTCACCTCTTCTCGCAAAACTTCAATAATTGTCCTCACGTGATTATATAATTATTGATAGTATAGATGGCGCTGATGGCGATAATATAGGACTCCAAACTATCTAATCAATATCATAGTATCGCTGTTAACAATGGTATTTTCACGTGACGGTGCTGTTAAATCCTGACTATTTTGTTGTCGAACTTTCGAAGTTTCTGTTACAATAAATATATCCATAGTACTTTCAAAGACTTTAAGCATTGTAAAAAAATATAATACGAGCCAAGTTTGCATTTTAACATAATATTTTTGAATAAAGTAATTAAAACTAATTATCAATTTCTTATATAGACGACTTCATAATCTGCATAATAAAACTGGCAATTTTTATATGTTTGCCAGTAAGGATCACGATCATAACCGGTTATTATTTTAGTACTTATTATTATTGATGATTTGAGATATATCGCTTTTCCCCCGGAGCTGGGTTTTTTTTAAGCATCCTCCTTTCTGTAATAGATTTTCAACTTTATTGCTAAAGAATAAGGTTCAATGTTGATTGGGAACAGATTGGAGTAGGTTGATATGCTAGCGTCTGTACTATCAAAAGTTTTTTTTGTTGTAAATTGATACTTATGTAAAAGAAACACTGTAATGGTACGGACAGACGTGCTCAAAAAAAAGCATGCTCATAAGCTTGCTAATGAGCATGCTTTGCAACTGTTCACATTTGCCAGCATTATGCATACTTACTTATTTTAAGCATACTGATAAATAAGCATGCTCAAAACAAACGTACGAACAGACGTGCTTTTGGGCACCAGTCTCTCGGCCAAAATTGATGTAGGTACAAAGATATAGTGACAGTGCTATCCGTACAGAACTCAATAAAATAATCATATTGCTTGCAACGGAATTGTGTAAGAACATTTTGGTGAAAAAGAAAAAAATAAAAAAAAGGAGAACTTCGATAATATGACACAAAGAGCTAAGTTTTTCTTCTCACCAACTCGACATAATTATTGAGGGTATATTTCGTTTTTATTTTAAATTGATGCAGCAACTGTCGCGGATCGAGATCGAATCGATAATAGCATGCTCCATGCTCATAAGCAAACCTGTTCAGACGCGCTCGGAGCACGCCCCCTTCCACCCGCACCTCAGGTAGCATGCTCGAAAATCAAACGTCGGTTGATTTTTGAGCATGCTATTTACTAGCAATAGTGCGACACACGTGCTACTAATGAGCACTTGCTCAATAAAAGCATGCTTCCGTGCTAGTAATGAGCACGTCTGTCCTCACCATTACGCGCACTTTTATTTCAACATGGAAAGATAAGGGAGATTATTGCGCGTGTACAAAGTGTTAATTTTTTGTGAATATTTTATAAAAAAAAATTAAAACTTTTTTTTTTTTCGATATTAAATAAATTCTCTCTCGTCAATTAACTTTTAATTTTAAATGAAAAAACTTAAACGAACAAAAAAAACTTTTGATGGAACAATAAAGAACAGTTGACGAACAGTTGAAATACCCCAAAAAATTTAAAAAAAACATTCTTTCCCCGCCAATGGGGAGAAAAACTCAAAGGTCGACGTAGATGTCGCTAGTATCGACTCTGC
The DNA here is from genome assembly GCA_948150665.1 of Conistra vaccinii. Classification (NCBI taxonomy): domain Eukaryota; kingdom Metazoa; phylum Arthropoda; class Insecta; order Lepidoptera; family Noctuidae; genus Conistra; species Conistra vaccinii. The sequence continues at coordinate 12,622,812 of OX411324.1, read as the reverse complement.
CTTGTAGAGTTTGTGTTTATGTGAATTTCATAATGCTGTTTTTGAATAATTTTGTCTATAAAATGTATACTTTTTGGACTGTTTCACAATTAAAAGCGGAGTTACGTAATAGAAATGCATCAACAGCAGAGAAAATATTCGAGGTCGAATCTAATAAGCTGTATGTTTTTGACTTTCAGATTAGAAGCATACGACCTAAACTTTAATTTTAATGCCAACCCAGGCCCTAGTACATCTCAAACTCAAACTCAAACTCTTTATTGCATTCTTGTGTACATTTTAGCTGTTACATCTCTCAGTGACCCAGAATATCGTTGCCCACCAACTTCTTCTTTCAAAGACATCAATGCCGATTCGTCCATTCCTGCTCTCAATAGGCAAGAAATACAGTCGTACTTCGAAAGGTGAGTTCATTTATAACATCTCTTGTGTCTTTTCTTTAGTGATACCTTTATAATTAGATCTTAGGACTAAAAAAGTAGGTACCTTCTCCTATGTTACATGACTTACCAAATTACCTAAATTGCAATTCTATTTCTTTCAGATTCAATGATCAGCCAAAAGGAAAGGATATGTATGAAGCTAGGTGTTTGTTGACTGCACGGTATTTCGTTGAAGGTGCAAACACATACATACAGGGCCAATGTAAGGCCCAAATGAAAAAAAATGTCTACTTAGTAAATGTGAAACAATGAAGGCAACATTGAACAATGTCATTGTGAATGTCCGGCAGGCAGCGGTATTGAAGCACACTGCAAACATATTTCAGTGCTACTTTGTGCAACACAGAATATGGTTAATTCCAAAGCACCTCTACTGCAAGGTTCAAGCCAATAAATGCAGTAACTGTACCATTATTTAGAAAACAGTAATGGCTAATTTAAAATCCAAGGAGAATTATTATGCACAGGGAGAAAATTATGTAATTTAATTATTTATTCTTTTAAAAATCCAGGTCTGTTTTATTAATAGAGATGATAATATATTATATAGAGGCGATGGTAAGAGGACTTCTTAATTTAAACCACAGTAGAATATTCTTTGTCTTTTATTTTTCATTATACTCTCTCTAAAATTACAATTCATGACACAAATAAAAATTATTTTACTTGCTATAGGAATATAATTGTGATCTAATTTACCTTTGCAAAGACTTACTCAAAGGTAAATTTTAGTATTTTAGTATTTTATAGGTTTTAGTAAGACCAATCAACCGTTCAATATGGACTCTTTTACTTGCTAAAGTTCTATCCTTTAATACTGTTAAGCCTGGTAATTGGGTCTGACCTTTTAAATGTAGGAGTATTAACAGTAACATTACTTTCAGCAAACATAATCTTGAACATTGAATCCACAATCTGCCAGAATAACATCACCAATTTCACACTTTTGTGTGAGGTCACTTTTTTCACAGTTTGTCTGTCATTTACAGATCCTGCATACGCAGGAGAGCAATAGGACAAAAGGCCTCCTGGAGTAGCACCAACAAGTATCTTTAGTGTGTTTCCGTGCTTGTAGCTACTCCATTATGCCTGGTGAGCAGTAGGTTGTTTTGGTTTCTGTACCATCTAAAATTACCCTAACATTAATATTGTATGTTTTAAAATGACCTGGCATATACTACTGAACCAAATCTTTATATTTACTTTGGCCAAAATAATCATCAGATATAACACGAGCAGACCCAAAACAGAGTGCTTGCTTGCTTAAAGTTTTTGATTCTCAACGCTTTTTCCCAGGATTTTCTACGTTTTGGATCGTTTGGAAATATATGTCTCCCTTGATTTTTGCAGTCTGGAGAACAACACTGCGTCATATTTAGAGTATTTAAATATTTTCGATACTTGTTTTTTTGTCGTAAATTAGTATGGATTTTGACAGGTGACAAGACAAAATCAGGCAAAGTCGATCATGCGAAATCTGGTGGGATAAAAAGGCAGTTTTTCACCCCATTTAAAGTGGGTGATAGACATCAGACATGCGAACTAAACTCTGCGGTTTTTAAAGTTCGCCAACTTACTCGGCTCGCCAGCGGCGACATACGTGAAGCTTGCTCACACTGTATCACGATATTGGGGAATTTTCTGAACCAAACTAAACATACATTACACAAATGTCACAACAAAATGGCAGCTCGCGACTCGCGGTGATGATTGACGTACATACGTACGAAACTACGAACCAAGGCGGGCTACGAGCAAAATTTCAAACCTGTTGGATCGCAGGCAAATATACTCGTCGGGTATAAAGTGCGCGTACTTAGTTTGACAAACGGGCGAGTAACGTCGCCGAGCCATAAAACCGCGTACTTGCTTGCACTTCTATAGTTGGTGATAGACAGGCGTATTAAAGACCGCGGTTTTTAACTCGCCAACTTACTTGGCTCGCCGTCGGTGACACACGTGAAGATTTCTCACACGGTATCCCATAAATGAGAGATCTCGTGGGATGCTTGTTGGTCCGCGTTTTAATCTCTCACTCACGATTTCACGAACGATACACGTCAAAAAATTACATGCCCCGTCCAACTGGCAACTTGGCAAGTTCAATGTCTGTCAATCCTGTCAGTGTCAATGTGTCAACGTCAACAAAAGTAAAATGTCAAAGTCTGTAACGTTGATCAATCCACGATTCTTTCCTGGCTCCTGGCATGGCAATCAAAAGTTTAAAAGTAAAATTAAGATAATATTTGCTCACAACACAGAAGCACTAGTAAAGAAATAAATGAGCATTTATGAGCAAGTTCGTTCTAAGAAATAAGTAGCAGTTTTAGTGTTAGACGTGTCAACTGAACTGGAACAAGGACTGCCGGCTTGTTTACAATGATTTCTCAGATAGTTGTAATTGTAACGACTGTTAAATTATTATTTATTCCACTATAGTAAGTAAAATTAACCCTCAATACTTCCTCTATTCCCATTTCTATAACACGTGTATGTAATGATCACTTTACTGATAATCAGTCCCTGATTATCAAATATTAAATAACTATGCATGTCCTAGATGTATCATAGTAATTGTAAGCTAAATATGACCTGTATTTACTGTGAGATTGTTCCTTATTGTTGTGTATGAAGCTTATTCTCTTGTTGGACTGTGACACCATTTTCAACTGGTAATATTTGTACTTTTCAGTCATTCAACAGACTTCGAGGTACACCGAAACTGGCTGGCAATCACACACAATTTAACTTTAAACAAGTGGTACTATGACAATACATCAGAATGGACCTTGGATTATCCTCCGTTCTTTGCGTGGCTGGAATTTGTGTTGTCATTCATAGCGAAATACTTTGATCCGGAAATGTTGTACTTAACTAATTTGAACTATAAGTCTGATATGACTATATTGTTTCAAAGGTTGTCAGTTATTGTGCTGGATTTTGTCTATATTTACAGTGTGAAAAGGTTTGTATTTTTTAAAACAAAATCTTAATAAAAATTGTTTTGTGCAAGAGATAAAATGAAATTGGCATTGTGCAAGAGATCTTTATCCCCATCAATGTTTGTCCCTCAGTATCTCAATTAAACTTTGATTTTGATTTGAATTATATTCAAGATTAGCTACTGCCCGCGAATACGCCCGCATGGTCCCTAAATCTTTTTCTAAAATTAAAGTTGCTTAAGTTACTCCTTAAACCATCAGCTATCTGCAAATGAAAGTACTTTCAAAATCAGTCCAGCAACCGTTTGGAGATTACCCGCAACAAACAAACAGACAATAATGTTTAATATTGTTTTTTTGTTATAAGTACCATATGAATTTAGTAAAAAGCTGTTATTTTGTCATTATAAACGGAACTTTATTTTTATTTATGTGCATAGATTTGAGCATCAAGCTGTTCCACCTATAATTTTTGTTTTATTCTAAATGAAGTTGTGTAGCAATTAAGTTCAATTATAATTATAGTACAAATTATCAAACTTGTAATTTATAATTACTTATTAGTTTTTTTATGAATTCTGTTTTGCTACAGGCTGTCAGGGTTTGTTGGTGATGGAAAGCTTCTAGTGTTCATATTACTGGTGACTTGTCCTGGTTTACTGATGGTGGATCACATACATTTCCAATACAATGGATTCCTGTTTGGAATACTGTTGTATTCTGCATCACATATCATAGAAGTAAGTCATTCCATGTAAAATACTGGTATCCAGCTGCATTCGGTTAGTCTGGAAGCAGACCCCAACATAGTCGAAAAAAGGCTAGGCAGATTGATTGATATAATAGAACAAATAGAAGTAAGTTGTCACTTTGGTCATCGATTTACATCAAATATGGCAACCAAAATGTTGTTTTTTTTTATGAATTTAAACAATATTTACAATGGAAATAATGCCATAGAGAGATAGGAGGGAGAAATAGTAATAATTTACACTGATGGACGTTTAATGATAATTGTCACAAATAATTTCCATAGAAATTCAACTAAGTATATTATATTAATTCAAGTATTTAAGGGTTCTATATCAAAGATTATTTTAATTGTGCCTTAAAAGTGGCAGATAAATATTACATATTACTATTACACACTCTTATAAGAAGAGCATACATTTTTTTATCAGAGAGAAATAGCAATGCTTGAAACATAAACTTGACTGACTACATGAGTATACTGTCCTTTTACAGTTATTTTACTTCTGACAACAGCTACCTTACTGCAATGGCAATAAAGATCACTGTGATTTTGACAGACTTGTTAAAGGCAGCAACCCAACAACAACCTTATTATGACGGGAATAAACATCACTATGGTATTGACAGACTTCCCAATGGCAGCAACCCAACAGAACCCAACAGCGACGTTATTGTGACGGGAATAAAGATCACTGTGATTTTGACAGACTTCCCAGTGGCAGCAACCTAACAGCAACCTTATTGTGACGGAAATAATATCACTATGATTTTGACAGACTTGTCAGTGGCAGTAACCTAATAGCGACCCTATTGTGACGGCAATAAAGATCAATCTGATTTTGATAGTAATGCAAAGTCAGAGGTAAAATAACTGAAAGTACTGTTGGTTACACATATTGATATCTAAAAAATCTTTTTGTTCCAGAATAATTATCTAACAGCAGCATTTTGGTTTGCAGTACTGTTGAATTTGAAGCATATATTCTTATATATTGCTCCTGTGTACATTGTGTACTTATTTAGGGCATATTGCTTCACAATATCTTCAGTGGATGGTGTCCATACTCCATGGTATTCATTCTCTATCACAAACCTTTTCAAACTGGCGTTTACAGTACTTTCGGTGTTTGGACTCTCTTTTGGACCTTTCATGCAACATCTTCCTCAGGTATGGAGATTTAATATTATGAATAAATAATTTTAATTTTGAAAAAAAAAATGTCGTTAGGCCCCCACGTTTTTTTTTTATTCAACGTAAACGCGCATCCTATCGACCGACGCCGCGCGTTATATGCGGTGCAAAATTTTAAAAGTAGCACTAGTGGTGTTTTGTATCGCGTTTTATTAGCGTGAAACAAACGTCGTCCGAATGGGCCCTAATTATTTAAGTCCCTTCCCTTGCACTAAGTGACTAGAGTTTGGGTATTTATTGATTGTAGAAGATGTCAGAACCAAAAGATAGAACAATCATTTGAAGTGTTTAATTTTGTTCTCAGGTGTTGTCAAGATTATTTCCCTTTAAAAGAGGATTATGCCATGCTTACTGGGCACCTAACTTCTGGGCGATATACACCTTTACAGATAAGGTGTTGCAACATTTGGGTCAGTAGTTTTATTTCCTAATAAGTGGTATTTAATATTGATAGTAATTTTGAATACACTAAAGAAAAAAAATATCTGCTGTTTCATAGAAAAGTGCAATACCTACGCGGTGAAAATGTATGGAACGGCAGATTAAAAGAAAAATAACCGATGAAAAATTTCAACGCAGGGGGGTTAAGGTGTATAGTAGGCTCACTGACCTTGTGCATGTGGGCGGAGCTAAACGCCCTACTCTCCAATACGTAAAACGTGCAACGGTGGCGCACTACACTAAAACGACGATCAAAGACTAGACAAAGGCGCAGACATGCGCACGTAAGTCGCATTTTTTGCCTAAGATTCCTAGTCCTAAGAGAAGGAATCGTAGGCAAATCTGAAATTGTACGCCGATTACCATATTTTGACCCGCATATTATTTTAAATACTTTGTTTGTTTTTTAAGAACATTCCTGGCAATAAATAAAATATCGGTGTGCGTGTGTTTGTAATTCTTCTTATGCTAAATGGCTTGACTGATTTAGATGTTTTTTTTTCAATTCTTTTTGTGTCACTTGGATGGTTCTTAGCTATAGTTGGACGCGCTGTTGGGAGCCGCTGTTGTCGCATGACAACGTCTGCCTACCGGGTCTGCTAGTTATATTTTGGTGCCGATTCTCTTGTCACAAATGCCTCTAAACTAGACTAAAAATAGATTGCACTGAGTTATTAGTTTAGTGAAAATGGCAATTTTGCTATTCTGAGTTTGACGTTTTTCACCTAAAAATTTGGTGTATCCAACTAAATCTGACTATTTTTAAACGCGATTAAAAACGTGGGGAATAAAGTAAGTTGGCATGAACTAAAACCCCAACACTTCGACCTCAGTCCAAAAACAGTATTGTATTTTTTTTCTTTTGCTTATATCTCGAAAATGGTGTGTCCTATCGCAAAAATAATGAAATTTTCGACCCCCTTTAGGAAACCCTTAAACCCCTATATCCCAACATGTTGGTAATAATTTTTCATATTTTCCATACAAAAAGTGAAAAGTTCCATATAAAACACGTCGAGGCTGCCAACCCCTGCGCGCCTCCGGCTCTAAAAAAAATCACGGGGTAGAGCAAACAAGTACTACGTGGAGTCGTCACGCGATTGTCAAATTCGATTTTAGATGTGTCAAAATATTTTTTTCATTTAGAGATTTTTTTTGTCAGAATGGCTTTAAGATTCTCATAGCCAAAAGTAAGGAATTTTAGTGATTGTACAAATTCCTGTGAATTTTAGTGTTTAGTTCGGTGTACAAGAGAATCGGCCTTTGACTGTAGAAATTTTTTGTAGGTTTCATAGTTTTTTTTTTTAGGAAAATTTTGATTAGCCTTATTCACTCTGCCTGAGATAAGTTGGATTTTTGCTTTAGGAGTTACTTTACTAGGTTGCAAGAGCGAGCGAAGCGAGCTCGAAAATTTAGGCATAATAAACATATTAATCAAAAATCGATCGAAAATGCGCCAATCCAACAGGGGCGCCAAAACTGTGGTAAAAGTTAAAGTAAGTCGTGTCACAGGCGTCGTCGGCGTTGAAGCAAGACGCCCGGCACCGCAAAACTTAAAAAATAGACCACAGAAACGCTCATCGAGTTCCTGGTAGAATACAACTGCGCCCGCTCACAAGTACTCACAACCCGCTCAGACCGTTTGACGACCTAAACCTACGCTAATCAGTAATTTCCTCAGTGCACCACCCTCAGAGAAATTTACGTTTGCGCTAAAGTTAACCACCGCGGATGGTCAACGGCATTAGGTTTAAAACCGTGTTATAAAACACTGTAAAACGAAGTAAAATAGTGTTTTCTGGGGGTCTTGTCGCTATATGTAGCTTCCAACCTTTTAAATGTTTTTGTGAATATTTGTAACCGTGAATTAAAAAAAAAAAAAAAAAATCGTTGTTTTTTATTTGAAAACCAACGCATACGCTAACAAATCTTGTTAAAATATACATCAGATTTTATTTTCACGGTTTATAATGCTATATTCGCTAAGAAAAACCTAAATTTAAAATGAGCTCCCGGCATTCCATATGCGACAAGGTGAACCCTCCAGGAGGGCTCCTGGCACTGAACGTGTTAAAAGAAAACTGAGAAGTTTTGTAGCGTGATTGACGATTGCATGAAGATAGCGTGGACATAACAAATATGCAAAATACGCCTGTCGCCATCTGTAGGTTGCGTGCATTCGTCAAATGACGCGACCGTGGACGGTAAGCCTTAGTCCTGTCAAACGAGGATTTCCCATTCTGAAATAGACTAAAGTGACACAACTTAACTACATTTTAGTTTGACAGCACTTTTTTTTTTTTTGGTTGTGAAATCATCCAATGACTTCTCCCGCTCTAGGCGGAGCGGAAGGGCGTGTCAGACTCTTACTAACTAAAACCCACCCGTGTTCCTTCCAGGGGCCACGGTTTCCCCTTGGGACTACCCGCAACCCCGGCAGGCATCGGCCCTAGTGGACCCCGTCAGTTTTGCTGACATCTCTTTGAGGCGCGCGTGGAACACGACGCGCCGTCGACCCGGGCCTGGTCCTTATCGGACGGCGAGCTGCCCGTTGCTCTCCGTCCGCAGGCCCGCGCCTACGGTGGCCGGAAATCGGCTATCAATTCCCGACGCCCGGGACGTCTCCTACGGCGGCGGCGGCTAGGGCTGGTAGGGCGCGGCCTTTGCCACTCCCTCCCTCGCGCACTCCGCCTCCTCTTTCGCGAGCATTACTGCTTCGCAGAAGGAGGTGACGGCTTGCCATGCCCTCTCGCTCCGCACCATGGCCTGGACCAGGGCCGGACGCGAGAGGTCACTGCCACCGAAGTTTGACAGCACTAAGATTGCAATGAGTTATTAACTTAGTAGTTTAGTGAAACAGGGAATTTTGTTATTCTGAATTTGACGATTTTCACCTAAAAAAGGAATGGAATATAAAAATTAGTTGTCATGAACTAAACTTCACACCAACACTTCAGGTGCAAAAACAGTACTGTATCTTTTTTTTTATTTTGCTTATAACTCGAAAACGGTGCGTCCTATCGCAAAAATAATGAAAATTTCGACCCCCTTTAGGAAACCCTTAAACCCCTTTACCCCAACACAAAGGTAACAGAAGGTACCAGTAAGAATATTCTTATAACTAACAACAACAAGGTGTCTTCTGGCTCTAAAATAAATAATTATCAAAAAGGAGATCAGCAGAATGCCTTGAAATTATTTCATCAAAATATTCAAGGTATTTCTTCCAAATTATTAGAAATTGAATTGTTTTTAGAAAAAACAAAGTATGACATTGTTTGTTTTACTGAACATTGGTTAAAGGATTACCAAATGCTAATTAATTATGAGAACTATAGTATGGGCAGTTGTTTTAATCGTAAATCTATGCTACGTGGAGGATCTCTAATCCTAATAAAAAATTGTTTAAAATCTAAGCAACGTAATGACATAGTTGATTTATCAGTTGAACATTGCATTGAACTGTCCTGTGTTGAGCTGGATAAGCATGTTGTAGTGTGCGTGTACAGACCCCCTAATTATCAGAACTTTTCTTTATTTGAGTCAATAATGGAAGATGTCCTAGCAAAACTTGCATCCAGTAACAAAGCCGCAATTATTTGTGGTGATTTTAATATTAATATTCTGGAAAATAATTTAAATAGCAGTAGATTACTAAGCCTTTTTAAATCGTTCAATTTATCTAATATTTTTGCTGAACCGACTAGAGTAACTCCAACTTCTGCTACTTGTATCGATAATGTCTTCTGCGATTGTGATTATTTAGCTAAATCCATCGTAAATTATTTGCCGTCTGATCACAGTGGACAAACGGTAACTTTTAAGTTTAAAACACCTTTGCAAAAAGTGCAAATACAATTTAGACCAATAACAACTGGCAAATTAAATAGATTCAATAGTACCTTAAATAATAAATTAAACGTTCTGGGCCTTAATATGGTCGATGCAAATAAATTGTATGAGGATTTCTTTTCAGTAGTGGATACAGAATTCAATAAAACCTTTGAAAAGAAAACAAAAAATATTTGCCCCAATTTTATATTTAGTGACTGGGCAACAAGAGGTATAAGGATAAGTAGGGAAAGACTGTTCGAGCTGTACGGCCTTAAACCTTACATTAACACTGAAACTTTCAACAAGTATGTTGCTACATATTCCAAAATTTTTAGAAATACCTGCAAGATAGCTAAAGCCCTGTACATTAGCAACAAGATCAAATCAGCAGAAAATAAAATAAAAACAGTTTGGAAAGTCATAAATAATGAAACTAATAGGAAAAAAATACGGAACAGTGAGTACATATTGGAGACTTCACGCGGTGCCATAAGCTCTAACTTAGAAGTAGCTCAAGAATTTGTACATTTCTTTACTGATATACCATCTAAAACGACGGAAGCTTTAAATTCTTCACCCGATGTCTCAATTGATTTATTAAGAGCAAACGTTCCAGGCTGCCCGGTTGAATTTCAATTTAAACATATAAACCCTATGATAGTTATAAAAGCTTTTCGGCAAATTAAAATCAAATTGACCGAAGATCTATGGGGGTTATCTATCAAAGTTTGTACATCAATAATCGAGACTATTGCACCATATTTGGCTTTAATATTTAATTTGTGTGTGGACCAAGGAGTCTTCCCGGATTTAATGAAATATAGTAAGGTTATACCACTTTTTAAATCTGGGGACAGTAAAGACACCAACAATTATAGACCAGTATCCGTGTTGCCGGTATTCAGCAAGGTGTTCGAAAAGGTAATGCTCAACCAAATGCTTAATCATTTTAACACCAACCAAATCTTACACGATCAGCAATGTGGTTTCACCAAAGGACGTTGTACGACTGACGCCGGGGTCAGCTTATTAAAACACATATTTACAGCGTGGGAGGAGGCCCAAGATGCCATAGGAATCTTTTGTGACCTCTCCAAGGCATTTGACTGCGTAAATCATGAAACCTTACTCTTGAAACTTGAGCATTACGGACTAGGTAAACTTGCGCTCAGTTTAGTAAAATCTTATTTAAATGATAGACAACAGCAAGTTCAAATTAATGGTGTCAATTCACTCGGTCTAAAAGTAAAAATGGGTGTTCCACAAGGCTCGATTTTGGGGCCTTTCCTCTTTTTAGTTTATATAAATGATCTACCCCATTTATTAAAAAACCAACCACAAATGGTGTTATTTGCTGACGATACTTCCCTAATTTTTAAGATAAATAGACGTGCATCAAATTTTGACGACGTAAATAACGCCCTACTGCAGGTCCAAAATTGGTTCACTGCTAATAATTTAGTGTTAAATGGAAAAAAAACTAAATGCATAAGATTTGCTTTACCGAATGTTAAAAGTACTGATTGTGATATAGTATTGAATAAGGAGAAACTAGAATTCGTTGATAAAACTGTTTTCCTGGGGATTACGCTCGACTCCAGGCTGCAATGGGGTCCTCATTTAACCTCTCTTGCAGGACGGCTAAGTTCAGCAGCATATGCTGTAAGAAAGATCCGTCAATTTACTGATGTAGATACCGCGAGGCTAGTCTATTTCAGTTACTTTCATAGTATCATGTCTTACGGTATTTTACTATGGGGACGAGCTGCAGACATCGATTCTATTTTTATTCTGCAGAAAAGAGCCATCAGAGCAATATATGGTCTCCGTAGGCGCGATTCTCTTAGGGAGCTGTTTAAAAATATTAACATCATGACAGTAGCTTGTCAATATATCTATGAAAACATCATGTACGTTAGGAAAAATCTTAATCTTTTCAGTAAAAGAGGTGAAAGGCACAATTATAGTACTAGAAATAGGGACAAATTAGTTCAACCTGGTTTCAGACTGGCTAAAGTAGACTCATCCTTCATGGGGTACTGTTTAAAATGTTACAATAAAATACCTCCCCACATACTCGAACTAAATGAAACCAAATTTAAATCTTGTATAAAACGCACACTATGCTGCCAAGCATATTATAAATTGGGGGATTACATCGCTGACAAAAATGCTTGGCTCAACGCTGGTCCAGCTCCACAAGGGCGCATAAACTAGTTGATTAGCATCGAAAATATTGTTGGAGCCGCTGAAGATTGCAAAAACTATCTTTGCATTGTATAAATTCAATCTCTTAGTATTGTATAATTGCATTGCACATGTGTGAGCACTGTGACCATTTTACAAAACTACCATTATTGGGTATGTCTTTCATTGACTTGAATGAGCCCTGATGGCTGAGAGTATGTCATACTCACTTAAGTGTCTCGCTGGTGGTGGCGTGTGTGTTGGATCATTAAGTTCCCTTCAAAATGGTTGAGCTAAATGGTGCTGATCCATGCGTCATGTTCGTGAACGGGCGCCGTCAGTAGGGACTGGTCATCTCTTAGCTGCCATGGCTTATTTTAATTTTTAATTTTTGAATTGTTTTTTATTACGGACGCTTTTAACTTGCACGTCTTTCTACATTGTTCTCACATGTTTAATTTCAACATGAATGATGTAACCAATATTTTGTAACAATATTTTAATTTAAAAGAGTGTCCGTGGAGTTTCTTGCCCGTTCTTCTCCATAGGAACCTACTACGCTTTGGAATGGGCAACTAGCTTCATCTTTCTGACTGACCGACCCCTTGACAATTCAAAAGTACCTGTAATTGGTTTATTTGAAATAAATGCTTTGAGTTTAACAAATTTTCGTATTTTCCATACAAAAAGTTAAAAATTCCATACAAAACACGTCGACGCTGCCCCCCTGCGCGCCTCAGGACCTAAAAAAATTCACAGAGTAGAGCAAACAAGTGCCACGTGGAGTCGCGAGTTCGCGACGCAAATTCGATTTTAGATGTATCAAAGTTATTTTTTAATTTAGAGATATTTTTTTGCAGAATCTCAGATTCTCATAGCCAAAAGCAAGTAATTTTAGTGATAGTTTAGTTCGGTGCACAAGAGAATCGGCACAAATCAAGATTTATTTCTTAACCTTACCTACGTAACTTAAGAAAATATTTGGTGCCGATTCTCTTGTACACCGAACTAAACTAACTAAACTACGACTAAAATTCCTTACTTTTGGCTATGAGAATCTAAAAGCTAAAATTAAAAAATAATTTTGACACATCTAAAATTGAATTTGACAGTCACGTCGCGACCGACGTGGTACTTGTTTGCTCTACCCCGTGAATTTTTTTAGAGACAGAGGCGCGCGGTGGGGGCAGCCTTGACGTGTTTTGTATGGAATTTTAAACTTTTTGTATAGAAAATATGATTCAATATTACCTATGAGTAGGGGCATATGGGTTTACGGGTGGCAGAGGGGGTCGAAATTTCCATTATTTTTGCGCTAGGACGCACCGTTTTCGAGATATAAGCAAAATAAAAAAAAAGATACAGTTTTTGCAGCTGTAGTGTGTGAAGTGTGTGTTCATGCCAACTAATTTTATTCCACTCCTTTTTAATCGCGTTTAAAAATAGACTGATTTAGTTGGATAATCTAAATTTTTAGGTGAAAAACGTCAAATTCAGAATAGCAAAATTGCCATTTTCACTAAACTAATAACTCAGTGCAATCTTAGTGCTGTCAAACTAAAATATAGTTAAGTTGTGTCACCTTAGTCTATTTCAGAATGGGAAATGCTCGTTTGACAGGACTAAACAAATTTTAGTGATTTAAAAAAAATTAACTTAAGAAACTTTAAGAGGTGCTTTATTAGACCATCAAACTGAATAACTTTTACTTTAACTTTGAAATCGCGAAAAAAAAAAACAGCTGTCCCATACAGTTACAATACCTACTGTTCTACAGTAGGTATTAAACTTTACTATGGAACAACAGATTTTTTTTTTCGCGATATCAATGTATGTTCCAAAGTAAAAGTTATTCAGTTCGATGGTCTAAAACACCTCTTAAAGTTTCTAAAGTAAATTTTTTAACACCTTATATAGGTACACCTCTGCCTAACCCTTCGGGGAATACAGTCGTGATGTTATGTTATATTTTACATTTACATTTTTTTAGTTTATATTGTAAATTGTTAATTTGTATGTAATTGTCAATGTAAAAAAGTATTAATAATTGTACATCAAAGAACAACTCAACAATAAAGCGCCTACGCGCACAATCGATTTGGACTCTCTGCAGCAAGCTCGTCTATAAACGCACACTAATACAATAAGTTCATAAATATTCGCACTAACACATACGTATGCGCATACTCGGTCGATAGCCGGAGCGGACCAGCGAGCGACACAGCCATCCCGTCTCAATGCCCACGGGCGACTGCCGCCCGCGTCCCGCGCAGAGCCCCTCTGAACCTCTATCTCTAAATGGGGACATTTTGTTTAACAAATATTGATTGATTTACAAATGCAGTTTCAAATTTGTAGTACCTTTAATCAACAATTTTTCAGTGTAATTTTTTTTCCAATCGTCAAAGCCGTTTAGAAGTAGTTAGGAATATTAGCCAAAAATAGCGTTATGGTAAATATTTTTTTAAGGCAAAAGTATTAGTCATACGAAAAAACCCGGTTTCAGATATGTTGTAGATGAATCTATAGCAAACATATATTTTTTTCAAATCATTTAACTAAGCCGTTAAGGAGAAGATAGCTTTTTAAAGTGACCGTTTTACGGTACTAAACGAGACGTAGGCCCTTAAGAATCATGTACCGAATCCATGGTAACTGGCTTCGCGTCGATGTCCCTGACACCCTGTATGTTTCGGCGCAGACCTGTACCCTAATTACGTAATACACGATCAATCAGAATTTGAATATTTTTGAAACAGATTGCTAATCCATTGCTTCATAAGTTCGAAAAAAAATATGCTCAACAACGTAAATAACGCAATAAATATTATTGAACTGTCAAAATGAAACAGAAATCGGAATCGTTTACGAAAATGTGTTGCGTAATTAGATAGCTGGTTAAGCGCAGCGCAGTTTTCACTGCCAAACCAAGTGAAATAAAGTTTAAAATAAAGACTAAACTTCCACTAGTTCGCGGGAGTTACGCTTACAAATTTTCGTCTTTATTTTAAGGGACGCAATGTCGATTGTTGATTTTTGTTTTTTTCAGGCACTTCTCCAGGCCTTTTCTGTTACTTACATATACTTCATAACATTTTGTTTTTATTTAAGCGGTCAATTTGGGTATACAACGAATACCGAAATCCGAGGCGTCAATGACAGGCGGGCTGGTGCAACAGTATGACCATGCAGTGTTGCCCACAATCACTCCAACTGTCACAATAGTGCTGAGTGTGGTGACAATGTTGCCTGCACTCGTCAAACTGTGGCATTTGTGTGCTGACAGGAGATACAGGGTGTTGAGTTTTATAAGGTATGTCGTATTGAAAAATTCCCACTTTATCAGAAGAAGACGAGAAGGTTGTATCGCGTGCAAGTCAATAGACGGAATAGGACCAAGGGTCCCACACTGATCGACTCGGTACATAATGAGGCGGTAGTTGTAGAGCCGGAGTAGTCGAGAAACGCTATCGATTTGCTGAGTTCTGGAAATTGCTCTCGGATAAATATGATTGAGATGATTAAGTTGAACGCAAAATATAGGTTACGTTATGTAAGTAGTATAATATAATCAAGTTTTATTTTGTTTCAGGTGTATGGTTATTTGCGCCGCTTGTTCGTTTCTGTTTGGCTGGCACGTTCACGAGAAGGCCATTCTCTTGATATTGATACCATTGAGGTTAGTAAACATAAATACTCATTTTACAACCTGTTACAAATAGATTTTGTCTGGTGTTTTTTATAAGAAAATGTTGATAGACGAGTAGAAGACTGATGTAGCCTCTTGTAATGAGCATACAAATGAATATTTTTACATTTATTTTCAGCTTTCTGTCTGTGCTGGGCGACGTCGATGGCAAGCAGTTTTTAATTTTAACAACAGTCGGGAACTATTCTCTGTTCCCGCTGCTTTTCCCAAAGAATTTATTCTCTATTAAGTTTTTTATATTATTAACGCATGTAGCTTTAGCTTTTGTTAACGTTCGAACTTTATATGAACCTGCTAAGGTTAAAGGTGGAAGGAGAGTGAGAGTACTGCGTTTGCCTATGTTAATGCAAATAGAGTCTTTATATCTCTATGGTCTGATAGTTCTATGTGTTTATGAGAACGGAATTCACGTTCTCTGGGGCTTAGACAAGACCTTACCGTTTTTACCACTGATGCTTACGTCTGTATATTGTTCACTAGGAGTGATGTACGTTTGGCTTCGGTACTATTATTATTTCTTAACGTTCAATGTTAGTCAAGTTCCTACTCTATGTTCAGTTAACTTAGCAGAAAAATATAAGAAGACGAGTTAAATATGTATAAGATATAATAATGAACAAGTCGGGCAGTATTGTCTACTGTATGTGCAACGTGCATGACACGGATAACAATACAAAGAGAGAGATACAAATAGATACAACGCTACAAGGTTATTTAGGCGCGTGACAAAAACTCAGAACTAAGGCCGCCTTGCTTTACCAATACACAATGACACTCAGGCGCACAAAAGATCCTTGTATTGTAGTCCTCTTACAAGAAGGCACTAAAAAAAGGAAGTTGGCAACATTCCGTATACTGCAGAGCCGCGTCTGCAGGGCACCTTTCGTTGAAAGCAGTTTTGTTGATACTTTCAACTTCATGAAAAATATTTGTAAATAAAAGAACAAAAATGTGTGGCCAGGCCAGTTGGCCAGGTCACCTCGCTCTATACAACGCACCTTGCACGCGCTGCGGTGACAATGCAGTCTATGTTATCATTCCACGAATAGTCGAAGGAGAAGTTAGTGAGAAATTATACAGTATAAAGGACATAGCCATTATAACAGCACCGCTCCAGCGCAGTAACGCCCCGACGCCGCCTCGAAAAATCTAGTCGGCAAGGCGAACGCTAGTCGCCAACGCGCCGTCAGCCAGGCGACCGTTAGTCGCCAACGCGCCGTCAGCAACGTGACCGCTAGTCACCTACGCGCCGTAAGCAAGGCGATCGCTCGCTACCGGCACGTCACGGAGAGGTGACAGCTTGTTGTTCCATACCGCCTGCAGGCGTTTCTTCGCCGGGGAGTGGGCTCCTCGCTTTAAGTCGTCGACACGCGACGTGTGACGGCGCGACTGCTCACTGCCCGCGAGCCGTCCACTATTCTGTATAGCCATCGTAATGCATTGAATGACTAATGCATTGGACTCAAAATCCTAACTTGAATGACAAGTTATTTGGTGTGTCGGAGCCGTGCTGCTATAATGAGCGATGTCCTTTATGAAACTAATTATGCGCCTCGGTAATATTCGTTTTACCGAAGTACTACCACTTACCTTACCCAATACATAGTATACGATACATGACGGTATTCGTATTTCTAATAACCCTCCCTTTTGGCTTTAGCGTAGTCGGGTAATAAACGAAAATAATCGAGTTGCGTAATTAATATCTTTTTACTGTTAGATTATTCGGCGTATTCTCGTTGTCCCCGTGGAAATGTCCCCGTTAAAAGTGACAAAGGGAATTTAATAAAATAATTCTAATTACTTGCCGTTGTTCCCGTTGTCCATGTTCGCTGTCCACGTTCGCTAACCACGTTAATTTATTGTAATACATGAACAACGGGAACAACGGCAGGTAATTTTAATTATTTTATTATAAATATTAAATATAATTATATATTAATAATAATTAATATATCGATATTTGAAAGCAGAAATAGTTTTTAAATCACGAATGCTAGCCATATGACATATGCCAGAATCTTAAGTGGCGCCAAATGGTGCCAACGGGACGATACCGGTTAATTCCCTTTGTCACCTTTAAATGGGAAATTTCTACGGCGACAACGGGAGTACACTGCTTATTCGTAGTCAGAACTGATGATTTTAAATAAATGTAGATTTGCTAAGTCAAAGATCGCTTGTACATTAATTGATGTGATAGGCATGTAAATATTGCTGTCTTAAGACACAGAGGCATAATAAACGTTTTATAAATGAGAGGTTGGTTTTAATTTGGCATGTAGGTATTTAATCGAATTTCGAATAATTCGACTTCACTAAATCCTAAGCACATTTTCAGAGAGTTTTAACAAAGTGGGCCCTCACACCACACGCACTGCTCGCGCAAGCTTTAGTAATAAGTTTCATTACAAGATTTCCGACCGCAGTTTTGAGCTATGTTTCTTTCCCTCCCAATTCCCATATAACAGAACGAGAGGGACACACATCGCACGCGTCGAATCACAGGCTTCCGCCGCAGCGAAAGCCAATCGCAACACATCCACTGAGATTTGAGAGAAATTCTCAAATCTCGAAAACAGTTGGAAAAAAGTACTCGCCCGCATCGCGCCGCTCCGCAAAAATAATCCGCTAATATATCAAAACACTCTAAACGCTATAATTGTAAATGTTGGCCGACATAAATGTGACATTTAAAAACTAAAGTGAAGATCATAGTGTGAGAAAAAGAAAAATCTGTGAACACGTGGGAAGTCTGAAAAGGCTGTCCTTGTGCCATCGTGTTTCGTTCGTCCAGAAGATTCCAAGTAAGTCCATCCACACCTCATAAACCTCATATCCTTTTTTTTGCTCAATTCTGTGTGTCGTCCAATATTCCACCCACGTAAATTATATTCCCGCATATGGTCCTTCGAACGCCGCTTCAACTTATTCACCATAAGTTTTTGGTCCAATCGAGCTGGATTCAAAGAATCAACAATAATATATAGGTCTCGTGCCTACCTAGGATTTAGGTCAAAAATACCTAAAATACAAAGTCGTAAAACCGCCATATTGAACGCGTACCTACTCACGTTCGTACATTCCCGCTAGATACATTGTTCATTGAGAATTACTGTATCAACTTAATATTACGCCTATTGCATTGAAATAGCATAGGTAAATATTCTAACCGCTAATTATCGTGAGTTAGTTCGGCTAACTTACCTACAACTTATATTCAACCGCATTCCTTTGTTATACCCGCTTAGAATAAAATTATTATTCTAAGTCTACCCGCTATACCTAATATTTTGTTCGCTATAATTATTTTCTAGAACTATTCCAAAATGGAAGAACTTAAAATGAAAGTTAAATTACTTCAAGCTAAAAATCAAGCAAACTTTGAACGTTTATCGTCATTATATGAAACTTCTAAGAAAATAAATACGACTAGTATTGAGCTTCGCTCTGTGGAAACATTCATGGCGGACACGGAGATACTCTCAGTCACTCGTCAAGAATTTAGTACCAATTTAGATAAAATAAATACATATTCTTTACAATTAAATCCTGATCATAGAATCGATTATAATAGTCAAACGTCTTACGACGGAGTGTATACTCGCGTAGAACGAGTGCGATCACTTATCGCCGCGAACTATTCAAGGTCATTGGATGCCTCAGCGTCTCAGGATAACGCAAAACAATATAAAGGTGCAGTCAAACTGCCACCGATTCAAATTCCGTCCTTTGATGGCAGGATTGACAACTGGCCTGTTTTCTATGAATCATTTAAGTCAAATATCCATAGTAATTTAAACCTTACAGATTCACAACGTGTGCAGTATTTGATAGGTAATTTAAAAGGAAACGCATTGCAAATTACCGCCGGAATTATTCCCTCGGGTGATAATTATACCGCTATCTGGAACAGTTTAGTTCAAAAGTATCAAGATAAACGAGCACTAGGCTCACATTACATGTCTAACATATTAAATATTAAACCCGCAATTAATAATTCCGCATCTTTAAATAGCTTCATTGAAAGTTTTCACGCGTCCGTTTCTGCTTTAGAACAATTAAAAATTAACGATTTAAAGGATTTCATTTTGCTAAATTTAGCTTTAAAAAAGTTAGACCCCGCAACCGTACATTTATTCGAAATGCATAAGAGAGATGAGGAAATTCCTACTTATACGGATTTCGTTGAATTTATAAAATCGCAAGTTAAAATATTGGATCGCACTATTTCATCTCGAACCGCGTTAGTTAGTAACAGCCCTAATAAAAATAATTTCTCTCGTAATCAGTCACGTGATAGTACAGTACATACTTTTGTTGCTTTTGATAACAATCAAACTTGTTTGTATTGCAATAAAATTGATCATTGTAAACTTTACACTTGTCCAACCTTTCAATCACTCACAGCCAATTCGCGTTTGGATTTTATTAAAAACAAACGTGGATGTGTAAACTGTCTTAGTGTAACGCACACTGCTTCACAGTGTAAATCTATACATACTTGTAGGACGTGTAGCAAAAGACATCATTCTCTTTTACATCTAGAACACAGTTCACAGCCGCCTAGATCTGTCTCGTCGACTGACGCTGTCACTAGCTCAGCAAATTCACAACAGGTGGCGCTGTGTGCATGCTCTCGCGTCGGTACAAACACACCGCGTACTACTGTACTTCTGTCAACTGCGCAAGTCTATGTTGATAACAAATATAACAAATACGTTTCTGTGAGATGTTTAATAGATAACGCTTCGCAAAATAACATAATTACTTCCGCTTGTTGTAGAAAACTACAATTAAACATAATACCGCTTTCAAACTCAGTTATAAAGGGTGTCGGAACCTCTTCGCGGCCTATCATAGGTTACGTTGAGATAACAATTACTACTAAAAATAAAACTAATTCTTTTAAAATTACCGCTCTTGTTGTCGATTGTATCACGGATAACTTACCATCTCACCTTGTTGACACTTCTGCAGTGCAACATTTGTTTGATTTACCGCTCGCAGACCCACTGTGGTACGTACCTGGTGAGGTTGAATTGCTTCTAGGGGCAAAACTGTTCCCGTATTTATTACTTCACGATAAAATTATCTCACCTACCGCTCCGTCCGCTATTGAAACCGTGTTTGGTTACATTCTTATGGGTGAGGTACCCGCTAGTTTATTTAATAAAAATTATAGTCCCGCTGAAGTAAATACCGCTTCATATTTTTCTACCGCGCTAAATATAGATAATTCTCATTGTTTTCTGTCCTTAGACGAATCTTTACATAGATTTTGGAACATCGAAGAAATACCTTCAAAACCTTTTATGAGCCCTGCTGAACTGGAGTGTGAACAGCTGTACGCTTCTACTGTGTCACGTGACTCCAGTGGTAGGTATTGTATCGCGTTACCATTCTGTAAAAATCCAGATTCACTTGGAAATTCTTATGCTGTCGCTTATCGACGTCTAATTAATTTGGAAAAAACTAAGCTTCGCGACCCTGTTTTGCGCGCTAGTTATAATGAAATTATCCAAGAGTATATCGATCAAAATTATTTAACTGAAACTACACCTAGTTCTGTTGATCAGACTATAGGTTATTACATACCGCATCACCCTGTCATTAGGAATGATAAACAAACCACTAAAGTTCGCATCGTTCTTGACGCAAGCGCTAAGTCTCATAATGGCGTGTCATTGAATGACTTGTTACATACGGGGCGGAATTTACAGGCTGATATATTTTTATTACTTTTAAATTTCCGCTTGTTCCCTATTGCAGTTACAGCTGATATAAAACAAATGTATCTTCGAATTGCTGTTGTTGATGAGCATCGAAAATACCAAAAAATATTGTTTCGTTTTAATACCGCTGAACCTATTCGCGAATTTCAATTTAATCGAGTTGCGTTTGGTCTCAAGCCCAGTCCCTTTCTAGCCATGCGCACTGTGCGCCAGCTATCAGCGGATGAAAAACACCGCTTCCCGCGCGCATCCATTGTTGCTTCTCATGAGCTATATATGGATGACTTGGCTAATTCGACCCCGTCTCTGGAGGAAGCCAAGATTCTTTCCGCTGAACTTATCGCCTTATTTAAGGCTGGGGGCTTTGACCTTACTAAATGGGCAAGTAATTCCTTGGAACTACTAGAGGCCATCCCACATTCCAACCGCTCTTCTATTAATTTTTCTGATGGGGATAATTTAAAGATTCTTGGACTCAAATGGATTCCTTCTGAGGACTGTTTCACCTTTACTACATCTAATTTGGATAATAGTTGTACTAAACGCTCTATACTTTCCACTATAGCCCGTCTATGGGATGTTCTCGGTCTTGTGGCTCCTGTAGTTTTATTCGCAAAATTACTCATAAAGGAATTATGGAAATTAAATACAGATTGGGATGAAACTCCACCCGATTCTATTGTACTTCTCTTTCAAAAATTTAAAGAGCAATTACCTTTACTTTCTTCTTTAAAATTACCTCGCCATGTAGCCGTTACTATGGGTTGCGAGACAAATATAGTGGGGTTTGCTGATGCTAGCTTGAATGCATATGGCTGCGTCATATACTTACATGTCACTGATGCAAATGGTAACACACACGTAAATTTGGTGTGTGCTAAATCCAAAGTTGCACCTGTTAAGGTCATATCTCTAGCTCGTTTAGAGCTCTGTGCCGCTGTTCTTTTGTCTAAATTAATTAAATTAGTTTATGACACTTACCGCTCTCGTACCGCTATTAATAATATATTTGCCTTTTCCGATTCTACAATTACGCTTTCATGGATTCATTCTTCACCGCATAAATGGAATATTTTTGTTAGTAACCGCGTCGCTAAATGTCAAGAAAATCTTGATCCTAAGCATTTTTATCATATTAACGGAAAGGAGAATCCTAGTGACTGTCTGTCTCGAGGTCTTCTACCTGAACAGTTACTAACCCACGATTTATGGTGGCATGGCCCTGAGTGGCTCCTACGCCCAACTGCTGAGTGGCCTATCACTCCTTTTGTTTCTTCATACAACGAACAATTGCCTGAATTTAATAATAAAACTCTAACATTGGTATCTACCGTATCAGAACTCAATTTAATATATAATCTGTCACAAAAATTTACATCATTAAATAAAATATTGCGCATAATTGTATACATTCTAAGATTTCTACGTATTATTCCTTATGATGAGTCACACAAAACAATTACTGTTCGTGAATTAGCTACTGCTGAAATTTATTTAATTCATTGTATTCAACAATTTCATTTTAAAGATGTTTATGACGAAATTAAAAGTAAAAAACTTCGCTCACAATTTAAAAAACTCGATCTCTTCATAGACGAGCATAATATAATTAGAATCGGTGGCAGATTGTCAAATGCGAACCTTCCGTATGAAGCTCGGCATCCCGCTCTTTTACCTAAACATGATAATTTTACACATGTTCTAATTAACTATTATCACCGCATTTATTGCCATGCCGGTGTAAGCCTTCTTAGTTCTCTGTTACGCCAAAAATATTGGATCCTCTCTTCTAGAGGTGTTATAAGACAAAGATTACATGCTTGTAACTTTTGTTTTAAAGTTTCTCCTTCTCACCCCAGCCCAAAGATGGCTGATTTACCCGCTTGTCGCGTACAGGAGACTAAAGCTTTCGTTCATACAGGTGTGGACTATGCTGGTCCCATCAAGGTAACGTTATGTAGACGCCGAGGTCAGAGAAGTCAGAAGGCTTACATATGCTTATTCATTTGTTTCGTTACCAAGGCAGTTCATATTGAATTGGTTACCGACGTGTCATCGGACACTTTTATTTCCGCTTTTAAAAGATTCATTTCCCGCAGAGGACCCGTCTCTTATTTATATTCCGATAACGGAACAAATTTCATTGGAGCCAAGGCTCAACTACAAGAACTACTTGTTAACCGCTACCGCATAGAGTGGAAAATGATTCCACCCCGCGCTCCCCACTTTGGAGGGTTGTGGGAATCAAATATTAAATCTACTAAAACGCATTTATACCGTGTCATCGGCTCACAACTTCTTACCTATGAGGAGCTTTCGACTGTTCTCACTGAAATTGAGGCAGTTCTAAATTCTAGACCGCTCTGTGTCCTGAATGAGGATCCGTACCCAGAACCGCTTACTCCCGCTCATTTTATAATGGCTTCTCCTTTGACTACGTTGCCTGTCGTGAATGTTCCCGAAACGACGAAGTCTCTGACTTGCCGCAAAAAATTGCTTGACCAGATGGTTTGTAGTTTCTGGAGGAGGTGGCGTATAGAATATTTACATAATCTTCAAGTTAGACAAAAATGGTTGAATGCCGCAGACAATATTAAGATTGGTACAGTGGTTCTCATACATCAGGATGATGTCCCGCCTTTGCGTTGGCCATTGGGCGTAATCACCGAAGTTTTTCCCGGCAAGGATGGGACAATCCGCGTTGCTATGGTGAAGACATGCAGTGGCTCTTTCAAGAGACCCGTTGTCAAATTATGTCCTTTACCTTCTCAATAACATCACCGCGTAATCAAACCCAAATTTACCTATAGTTATGCTTAAATTAATTTATTTTATTTAGTCCGCTTTATACAATTTCTTTCCTTTGAGAATATTACATATCCTCAAAGCCGGGCAGGATGCTCGCGCAAGCTTTAGTAATAAGTTTCATTACAAGATTTCCGACCGCAGTTTTGAGCTATGTTTCTTTCCCTCCCAATTCCCATATAACAGAACGAGAGGGACACACATCGCACGCGTCGAATCACAGGCTTCCGCCGCAGCGAAAGCCAATCGCAACACATCCACTGAGATTTGAGAGAAATTCTCAAATCTCGAAAACAGTTGGAAAAAAGTACTCGCCCGCATCGCGCCGCTCCGCAAAAATAATCCGCTAATATATCAAAACACTCTAAACGCTATAATTGTAAATGTTGGCCGACATAAATGTGACATTTAAAAACTAAAGTGAAGATCATAGTGTGAGAAAAAGAAAAATCTGTGAACACGTGGGAAGTCTGAAAAGGCTGTCCTTGTGCCATCGTGTTTCGTTCGTCCAGAAGATTCCAAGTAAGTCCATCCACACCTCATAAACCTCATATCCTTTTTTTTGCTCAATTCTGTGTGTCGTCCAATATTCCACCCACGTAAATTATATTCCCGCATATGGTCCTTCGAACGCCGCTTCAACTTATTCACCACGCACATTTCCCATTTTGCGCTCCTAAAAATATGATTGAACGCTCTAGTATAATGATTGCGCCTCTATTTGTTGTGAATCTCTAATAATTCCTATTTAGGGGTATTACAAAGACAATGCCATGGTTTGTGCCATTATAATTAGATATATTTTAACACAATAATATACCATGTTTGATGCAAATAAATGATTTATTTATTTATTTAGAATAGCCAAGCAACTGCGAGTCTACCAACTTGGATGTAGCGCTCGCCAGCCGCTGCTGCCACGGCATAGCGGGTTTTTAGAGGTTTATTACATTAAGAAAGTGTTAATGGGTCGACTCAACTGACAAATTAAGCATTGACTATTGAAATACTTATTCTTCTTTTTAATAGGTAACTAAGTAAGTGCGAATTACACCAACGAAACTGAACGCGATCTGCACATTAAACAGCGTTCAAGAACTGTCAGTGTCAAAATAATGACACTGATGTTTCATTGGTGAAATTAGCCTATGAGGCCTAGTGTGAATAATTTACTCTGGTACGTAATAGTCTGATGACCACTCGTTTGTTAGTCCGACGCGCAAAGATTTATGGACCATACTTTCTAAAAATATGGAGGGGCTCGTAGTTAAATAATAGTGTGCGTTACGATTGCTCCGCCAAGTTATCCAAACAAAAAAAAACTTCGCCCAAAAAATTGTCGGAATTTGTCAAAATCGAAGGGAACAAACCAAAAATTTGTCAAAGTAAAAATAAAGAAGATACAAGGGTTTTAAGTTGGCCGCGCGAACGTAACGTGGAGGATTGCGCGGCCATGGAGATCTCAGCAACTACTTGGGTTAGAGATCTATTTTTTTTTGTCAATTGAAGACTGAATTTGTCAAAAATTTTCGAAACAAGAATTATAAACTCTAGATCAAAATTTTACGAAATATTCGACTTGGAAGTTATGGCCGCGCAATCGTGCACTTGTTGTTTCTTGATTGTTGATTATTTCTTTAAAACTTAAGACTTCATATGGTAAAACTGTTAGGTACAAGAAGAAAGGCCTTAATTTGTCAAGACTTACAAAAGCAATAAATTCTACTAAAGTTTAGTTAGACAGACGAAATCAGTCCATAACAAAGAGTACCTACGTGGCCGCGCGATCGAAACGTTACTTTGTACACTGATATCTCACTATCTATAATTGCTAGGATTTCGGTGTGAACATCCACTTATTCGACATATTAACCTCATTAGAATGTATACATACAACATATCGTTTTACCCTCAGAACGGTTTTTACCCGACTGCCCCAGAAGGAGGGTAATGTTTTTCGATAGTATGTATGTATGTATGTATGTATGTATGTATTACCCGACTGCTCCAGAAGGAGGGTAATGTTTTTCGAGAGTATGTATGTATGTATGTATGTATGTCTATTTCTTTGGCACGCTCTGTAGCGTAAACGGCTTGATGGATTTTAACATGAGGTGTCGTTAGATTCGTCTTAATTGTAGAAGTGTCATAGGCTATATAATATTTATATATTGCATCTGCAAATACAAAAAAAAGGGAGGGGAAGGTTTTTTTTAAAATAAATTATAACAATATTGGTATCAAATAAAAGCTATTAACGAGTCAATGCCAAATTTAGATATATTAATAAAACTAAAAAGCTTAAAATAAAGAAAATTATTCAAAAAACAAAAATCCCGACTGCAAAAACGCATAACTGAAAAGAGAAAAACAAGCATTATAAATTAATCTACTTATAGAATTTTGGTATCGCAGGCGGGGACAAACAAAACTCACACCATTTAGCCGGTTATTAGTTTGTCCCCGCCTGCGATACCAAAATTCTATAGATTAATTTATAATGCTTGTTTTTCTCTTTTCAGTTATGCGTTTTTGCAGTCAGGTTTTTTGTTTTTTGAATAATTTTTTAAAGCATGTAATCTAAAAAATATGTTATCTCATACAATGTTCGAGCAGGGTAACCATAATTTCGATTTGATTTGGGAATAAGTACCTCTAACTGGAGACTATATTGGACAACATCTAGTAGTAAAAAATAACAAATCTAATAATAATAATAAGCCTTCTATCGGGCGGCAACAAGGCCGAACGTTTTAAAGAAATGAGGCGCCATCCGACGATTATCGCTGTATGCACTATGCAAGTGCACCCAAGGACAACCCTCGGTTGGTGTAGGACTATTGCAGGATATGGAACCAAATATATTGGACATGGCCCCTGCCTGATCAATGTTAATATTTATTATTATTAGATTTGTTATTTTTTACTACTAGATGTTGTCCAATATAGTCTCCAGTTAGAGGTACTTATTCCCAAATCAAATCGAAATTATGGTTACCCTGCTCGAACATTGTATGAGATAACATATTTTTTAGATTACATGCTTTAAAAACCGTTCTGAGGGTAAAACGATATGTCATTCTAATGAGGTTAATATGTCGAATAATTGGATGTTCACACCGAAATCCTAGCAAATATAGATAGTGAGATATCAGTGTACAAAGTAACGTTTCGATCGCGCGGCCACGTACTCTTTGTTATGGACTGATTTCATCTGTTTAACTAAACTTTAGTAGAATTTATTCCTTTCGTAAGTCTTGACAAATTAAGGCCTTTCTTCTTGTAACAGTTTTACCATATGAAGTCTTAAGTTTTAAAGAAATAATCAACAATCAAGAAACAACAAGTGCACGATTGCGCGGCCATAACTTCCAAGTCGAATATTTCGTAAAATTTTGATGTAGAGTTTATAATTCTTGTTTCGACAATTTTTGACAAATTCAGTCTTCAATTGACAAAAAAAAATAGATCTCTAACCCAAATAGTTGCTGAGATCTCCATGGCCGCGCAATCCTCCACGTTACGTTCGCGCGGCCAACTTAAAACCCTTGTATCTTCTTTATTTCTACTTTGACAAATTTTTGGTTTGTTCCCTTCGATTTTGACAAATTCCGACAATTTTTTGGGCGAAGTTTTTTTTTGTTTGGATAACTTGGCGGAGCAATCGTAACGCACACAAATAATAACACCCTCACGGGTCGATCTTCAAGGTTAAGCAACGTTTGGCAAGGTCGGTCCGTGGATGGGTGACCATTCATTACCTATATACCGATACTCCTCCGTGCCTCGGAAAGCACGTTAAGGCGTTGCGCGTTGGTCTCGGCTGTCATTTGAATATCTTTGACAGTCATTACGGGTACCTTAGTCAGAAGCCCGAAAGTCTGACAAGCACTTACCAAGAGGTATCGTATTACCCAGTAACTGGGTTGTGGAGATCAGATAAGCATTCGCTTCATGTAAAATTACCAGTAGATATTTTACATGGAGCGATGGATGTAAAATTACCACTAGGCTCAGCTGCATCCGGTTAGGCTGAAAATCAACCTCAACATAGTTGGGAAAATTCTACGCAGATGACCTAAAAAATACACTTCTCATCAGAAAAATCGAAACACCTTGCACGTTTTGTAAGGATTATCAGAAAAATGTGTATATTTAGGAATATATTTAAAATGTCATAATAGTGAATAATATGAGGTTTTCAAATCCTAATGTTAATGTTCTAAATTCAAATTAAATTTTCATAGGTTTCGTATTATGTTTAACAAGTCATTTTTACCCTATATGGAGTATGAAGGAAATTGATAAAACAACACACGTAAATGAAAAAAAAGCTAAGAAACGTTTATATAATAAGTTGTATTCCCTCCCCGAGCTCTTATTACTGCTTCCATACGGTTCTGCATCGATCGGATGAGAGTCACGATCAAATGTCGTGGCATTCCATTCCATTCCTCTTGGATTGCATTTTGCAGCTGGCTAAGTATTTCTGGGGCAGGGGATCTCTTGCACGAATTCGTCTTTTTAATTCATCCCATAGATGTTCAATCGGATTCATATCCAGGCTTCTTGCTGGCCATTCCATAACGGAGATACCGACTTCGGTAACATAATCTCGTACGACGCTCGCGGTGTGACCCCTAACATTGTCGTGCATGAATATGAAACCGTTGCCAATAAAATGTGCATAGGGCATCACGTGAGGCTCAAGACACTGTTCGATGTACCGATGACTGTTTAGTGCAGGCAGACGTGGCCCAGACACAAAGACAAGCTCTGTCTTAGCGTCGGCGCTGATTCCTCTCCAAACCGTCCACGAACTACCTTTTCTTCAATGCAGCATTGTGCAAAGCATTCTCCATCTCTTCTGTAGACCTTGTTCCTTCCGTCGTTACCTTACAACATAGTTTTACACACATCAGAAAAGAGGACTTTGTTCCACTGGAGAATGATCAATTTAGGTGCTCACGTGCAAAGTTAAGGCGCGCTCTTGGATGATCTGCAGTTAATTTCGGCCCATTTGCTGGCTTGTGCGGTACCAGTCCACGTTCCTTCACTTCAACCTTCTTCTAATTGTAGAGTCACTTACAGCCACCCTACGTACACGAAGCTGCTGCTGCAGTTGAGAAGCATTAAGGTGTCGATTTCGTAAAGAAGTTGTTACAATAAATCGATCATCTCGCTCAGAAGTGACCCGATTCCTGTCTGATCCTGAACGGCGCGTGAACAAACCAGTCTCCCGATAGCGTTTGTAGACTGTATGAACAGACGACAGGCTTAGATGCCTGATCTTTCAGCCATAACACGCTGACTAAGTCCAGAATCCAGCAATGCCACCACTTGGGCGGCTTCTGCGGGCGAAGTATCCATTATGTTTTAGAAAAAAAAACTTTTTCTGACGTCCCAAAGTCACAGTACACACACAGTATAAGTACAGAACACAGAACAAAAAGTTTTAAGATAAGCGCTAATTTTTAGTTTTCAAAGGTGAAATGTACTCGCAACTCTAAACACACTTTGTCTCAAAACAGTGAATCATTTCATTTAGGATAGGACAAACAAATGAAATTCTATGTTTGAATTTAGAATTTTCGCTTATCACTGTAATGGCCAAACTGCCAGCTACACAATCATGTGATTTTTTTCATGGAATGAAAATTCTTTTGTGTTAAATTAGGACACAAACCATAAAAACGGGTTTCGATTTTTCTGATACGTGTATATACAGAAATAAGACTTATATTGGTGCCGATTCTCTTGTCACAAAATAATGCCTCTAAACTAGACAAAAAAGTTTAGTCCTGTCAAACGAGGATTTCCCATTCTGAAATAGACTAAAGTGACACAATTTAATTATATTTTAGTTTGACAGCACTAAGATTGCACTGATTTATGGTAGCCACACACGTTACGATTTGCTTGCGCAAACTTAGGCTTGCGCAAATTTGCTTGACGTCGGTATTGACCACACACGTTACGATTTGCTTGCGCAAATTTGCTTGACGCCGGTATTGACCACACACGGCTCAAATTTGCTTGTGATATCATTTCTGTTTAGAGACCGTCCAGGCGTGTTACGCGGTAATGGCATCAATTGATGACGCTTTGGCAATAGTTGGAGGAGGCGGAGCGCGCGAGGGAGAGACAAATGTTGCGACCTCGCGCCCCTAGCCGCCGCCGCCGCCGTAGAGACGCCCTGGGCGTCGGGAATCGCGAGCCGATTTCCGGCCACCGCAGGCGCGGGCTTGCGGACGGAGAGCAATGGGTAGCTCGATTGTTGATAAAAAAAAAACATGATGGGCAGTCTTTGGGGACTGCCGATGGAAGTGAAAACAGTATCCTATAATATTATGTTAATCCAGGTAATAAACTATCTATCTGCCTCATCCAAATCCTATTAGTAGCATAACAAAATGATTGAATACTATCGTAAATTTATGCATGCCTAGTACTTTTTGTTAGGTTTCTGCTCAGACATTGTGCACAACGTCTAATGATTGAAATACTATCTTGAATTCATGCAAGCCTAGTACTTTTTGTTAGGTTACTAACAAATTCTACTCTCCCTCCGTCTTACGAATTTTCGATCAGGTTACGTGTCCTGACGCAAGTTTAACATTTTTTACCCATCCCAAAAAAACGCGCAAACTCAAATTTGCACAAGCTTGGAATCGAAAATTGAAAATCACACAAGCCTAGAAATTTGCGCAAACCTTCCCACACACGTAACGATTTGCTTGCGTAAGCCTAAGTTTGCGCAAGCAAATCGTTACGTGTGTGGTCACCAAAAATCGCTACAAAAAAAAATATACGTAGGTACAATAAACCGAACCATGTGCGCCGCGGAATTTCTATGAAGTACCTTCCGATGCTAGCGACACGTCGACACGTAGGCACGTCGCCTTCTTAAAAATACATAGAAACCAGTCCTGTCGCGGCGACACGTCGCCTGCAGTTGCCGCCTGTGATCAACTACGGAATTGTACCCAGCGCACGCCAGTAAAGCTCCCAGTCGACAAGATTTGTTCCGACACCTTCAATCGTCTTCATCGTCATATTTCAGCCAATAAAACTTCCTCATGAATCACTCCGTCCATAGGTGAAAACCGTATGAAAATCCGTTCGGTAGGTTAAAGAAATCTACTGAAATTTGAACACATGCCCCACACACGCTCAAGCAAATTTGCGCAAACTCAAATTTGCACAAGCTTGGAATCGAAAATTTAAAATCACACAAGCTTAGAAATTTGTGCAAATTTCTTCCCACACACGTAACGATTTGCTTGCGCAAGCCTAAATTTGCGCAAGCAAATCGTAACGTGTGTGGCTACCATTAGTTTAGTGAAAATGGCGGTTTTGCTATTCTGAATTTGACGTTTTTCACCTAAGGTGTATCCAACTAAATCTGACTATTACGCGATTAAAAACGAGTGGAATAAAATTAGTTGGCATGAACTAAAATTCACACCAACACTTCAGTGCAAAAACAGTACTGTATTTTTTTTTTTTTGCCTATAGTTTTATCTCGAAAATGGTGCGTCCTATCGCAAAAATAATGTTTTCGACCCCCTTTAGAAAACCCCTAAACCTCTATATCCCAACATGTTGGTAATAATTTTTCATATTTTCCATACAAAAGTGAAATAGTTTGGAAATTCCAAAAGTGCACGCCTCATAACACACATTCATAAACGAAAAAGAAATTCAAAACATAGTTTCTAACAAAAATTAACAATTTATCACTTTTCATGAAGTATGTTTTGACTGCTGTTTTACCCATCAATATGGGTAAATTTCTAACCTCGCAATCCTTACGTAATGTCAAAGACTATTTATTTAGATATTTACGTTGTGGGTTGCTAGGCAACACGATAGGTCAAGGTTGAAAATATTTAGATAAAGATTATTATACACACATCAAAAGTGTCTAGGGATCAAGCATTTTTATGCGGATTTCTTGAGATTGAGATGTGGCTTTGTAATAAATTTATGATTTTATAAATTTATATGGATCCTTTTTGGTGCATTTCATAATTTGAATCAGGAACTGTGAATCAAATTCGAGTAAAAGATGAAAATCAGCTGTCAATATTTTCCCTATAAAAACATACAACGCATTGAAGACATTATTAGTGCTACTGTTTCCCTACTACTGATTAAAACCAACGTTATTATGGAGCAGCGACGTCATTTAAGCAGGGAAGAAATGCTCAGAGCCGTGGGAATGATAGAAGCTGGTTCCCGGCAACGTACTGTGGCTTTAGCTCTGAATACAAGTCAGAGTGTTATCAGTCGACTTTGGACACGTTACCGAAGCACTGGTACCGTGGCTGAGCGCCATGGAGGACGGTATCGCTGCACCACACGGAGACAAGACCGATACATTCAAATCTTAGCTCGAAGAGCTCCAACAATAACCGCCATGATGTTAGCCGTGAGGCTTCATCACTCTTCAGGGAACTTAATTAGCGACCAAACAGTCAGAAACCGCTTGCATGAAGTGAACCTTCATTCCCGAAGACCGCTACGGGTACCACCTATAGCAATGCACAATCGTAGGATTCGATATCAATGGGCTCTTGAACACAGAAATTGGGCAGAAGAACAATGGCGTTTCGTGTGCTTTTCTGATGAGTCTCGTTTTGGTATGAGACCGGATACAAGACGTATACGACACTGGAGAACCCCTGGACGCCAACAGCGATTAAAATCCTGCCAGGAAGTCCATCCTTATAGTGGTGGAACCATCATGGTATGGGCGGGTATTTGGATCGGCGGAAGAACTGAGTTGATTTGGATTAGAGGCAACCTCAACGCTCAAATTTATGCTGAGACGATTGTATCAGACGTCATCGTTCCTCTACAAGTGCAAATCGGTCCCTTATTTCAGTTAATGCATGATAATGCACGACCGCACACCGCAAGAGTTGTAAGACAGACTCTCGCCGCAGCTAACATCAATGTCCTGCCCTGGCCTGCTCAGTCGCCAGACTTGAACCCGATTGAGCATGCATGGGATATGCTACAGAGAAGAGCTCTGCCGAATATGGAGGGTATCCAGTCGCAAGAAGACCTTTTTTTGTTGTTGCAACGAACATGGGCGGCCATTCCACAGCGTGATTTGGATGAACTCATTTTGAGTATGCCAAACCGATGTTCTTGTGTTGTTAGTGTTCGCGGTAGAAACACGGATTATTAATTGTTTAAGTTACCCAATAAAATTTTAAAGAAAACTGTTATTTCAGTCTTTTTTTCGAACTTTAATGTTAGTGGTTCAAATGTCAAAAATCCCTTTATTAGGAAAATGGCAAATTTCTTTATTAATGCAAAGGTGACTTGGTTTATCGTTACTGTGACAAACGAAAACACTTTATTTGATGAATCCTTAAAGAAAATTTTAATTAATATCAATCAGGAGAAAAGTTATTGCAAAAATATATGTTGATCCCTAGACACTTTTGATGTGTGTATTTTAGTTAGTATTTTATTAATTATAATTAAACTACTTTGAATAAAAGAGCCTTTTTCAATAGAGTTCCTTTTATGGCCGAAACCAATGTATTAAAAAAAAATTGACTCAATTGATTTTATCGCAAGCTACAATGTTTTCAAGCTTCATAAATTGACGGACAGGAATTTTTTTTCAACTATTTTGATGTTTTTTTCATTTCTCTTGCATTAAATCAATTGGTAAAAAGTACAGTATTAATCTCCATTTAATCATCTATACAATGGTATATAAATTAAGTAGGTTCTGTGTACTAGCAGGAGTGTAACAATAATAACAGTTGCAGAAATGGGGCAAAAAATATTTTTCGATCGTAGAGCACACTCTTATGCTTCGCATTACGAGTCGTGCAAAATTCCTTATAAAACTCGTCGAGGCTGCACCCCCTGCGCGCCTCCGGCTCTAAAAAAATTCACAGGGTAGTTAGAGTAAACAAGTACCATGTGAAACGTGACATTGGCTAAATGCACAAACCGTGCGAAGCCAAAGAAAAAAAAAAAAAAAGTACCATGTGGAGTCGTCACGCGATTGTCAAATTCGATTTTAGATGTGTCAAAATAATTTATTAATTTAGAGATTTTTTTTTGTCAGAATAGCTTTAAGATTCATAAAGCCAAAAGTAATAGTGCGAGAGCCGATTGCAAAAACACCTACCTCATAAGATACCTCAATAGGCTACATGTAGATCGTTAACCAACACTTAAACACGTAAAAAAAATGAGGTCTGCCAGAGCCAATCCTGCCGGGTCATAGAAATAATCGATATTTTTTGACGTAATTTTTTAGTGAAAATTACCTTATAAGATACCCGAATTAAAATGCTGGCAACAGTTTACCACTGATTAATTATGTAAAAAAAAGTTGGTCTGCCATTGCGCACCCTGCCGGAAGTACTTGGCCGACCCCTAAAATATACCCCTTCGGACACCCTTAACTTACCTCATCGACTACCTGGACGGATCCTACGCCAAATAATAACCAAGATGCCCCTGATAATGGATCAAAAGGTCTGCCAGGTCTAAGCTTGCCGGAACTTTGTGTTCAAAGCATTTGAAGATGGTAGAGAGGATAATTTCACCTGAAGTCAAAATAACATTTGTATCTAAATTTATACAAATTTATAAATATTAACTGCATTTTTACCCGACTACGGCAAAGCCAAAAGGAAGGGTTGTGATTTTAGCAGTTTATGTATGTATATAAGTATGTATATGTCGGATCTGTCAGGATTTATTCCATTACATTCAGATATCTTGTGGGCAGAAGATGGGTTTCGTGCAATGAAAACACACTGGGTTCGATACACGGTGTTTATTAAAATTACAAATTATCACAATGATCACAAATTACAATTAACACCATTAACTACAACGTACATAGCACAACGAATCGAATACAGTTCCGCGACGTCTTAACTCCATTGCTATCAGACACTATACCATACGACAACTAAACGAAACGAAGGACAGTTCCTAGACTGGAGGCTCCGTTCTCCAGAACGTTTGGAAGGCAAGTTCTCTCGCCCCGGCGGCGCGCGCTCCAGTAACTAGACTCCGTCGTAGCACGAAGTAAGCCGAGTTCGTTTTCCCGCCACTCGGTTCACGACGTGCCGCGCTTCGTTTAGCAACCGTACTATTGACCGTCTCCGACACGGCCATCCTGCGCTAACACACGTCCTCGTGTGGTAATCCTGCAACCAAAACTCAACAACAGTGTCTGTTCGACTCGGCCAATTCTGACCATTTACGGGTTCCAACTTTCGAGATTAGGAGACTTAAATCTCTTACTTTAATTAAAACTTTATTGTTTTAACAAAACAATACTTTTACTTCTCAATGAACTAAACAAACTTTCATTAATCATAGCAAAAATCATCAACCAGAGCCATATACCATCGTTTTCCAAATTAACAGTCATCTTTTTACTAAGAGCCTTAGAAACCCACACACGAGTAAACCACTCTAACGCCACGGCTCTCTAGCCGACTAGCAATCACATTGCTCTCACACATGGTCTCTCCAGACCCAGACCTCCGCCAGAGAAACACGCCCATCGCACACCCACGGACTACTTGAGTTGCCTCAAGAGATACCGACTTCTACCGGGCTACGACTACGTAATACGACTACTGGTACGGTCTCACACAATACGGCCGATAGAGAACCCTACTCGCGTGGTTTCCATAACTTAGGCTTGCTCATCACCACTGTGATCACCATCTACTTCCGACTGGTACATGACCTACTGGCATCTTTATTTAATCTATCGTAAGCATATTTGTAACTACGCCTATAGTTAGAATTTAAAGCTTTAACGGATAGCGATCACCATTCAAAACTTCCATTACATTAAACAAACCTCTGAACTTCCGATCTAACTTAATCTGATTTCGATTTTTGTTTTCTAATAACACGAAATCGACAACCGAATAGTTTGTTTTAGCTATCAAATCGAGCCTTATCATATTCCACACTACGTTTAATATTCTCTATGTCTAAAGTTCTAAATCGAACAAATTAAAAACTAGATCAAACATACAATTACCTAGGTTTATTAAAATGCTAGAGCAACCAAGTACCTCTTCATCCATCTAATCATTACACAAGCAGGAATCTTATTCGTGGCCTGTGGCCAACATGGCCCCAACAAACCCCTGTTTGTTTTACTACGTTCTGCAGCATTGCGCTGCCGTTCAAGCCTCTTTTGTAGTTGTAAAAGTTTCATAAACTATTATTTCTTTTAAAAATTTCGAATTGAGTACATTTTCAAATTTTGAATTCTATATCGTTCAAAGTAAAACAATTTTTTTGACTTGCGTGATTCTATTGTGAGCCGCTCTGGACGATACGTCATGGTATTAAATAATTTTTCTCTGCTTCAAGTGTCGTGTTTTCAGTTTGAGACGCGAATGTAAAAAGATCACGATAATATCTTTGTGCTAGCTGGCCGCAGTTTTGATGAAGCATATCGTGTTCATTGTGGTGTCTAGTCCTCAAGTTATACGTATAGTTCGTGCCAGCCAAGCGAGAATCTAGAACCACTATTTTTTGGTGAAGTATTTACTGTACAAACATGTGAGTATTCAACCAATTTCCCGTTTATCAAATCATACACTCTCGCGTCCCACTAATCGCGTAATCTAGCCTATGCCGTTTCTAAAACTCTCTCGTTTTCGGACCTTGGCAGATAACCAAGGCCGCAAGGCCTTTCCCGGACCCCCGTCCGTCGCCTGGACAGGATCCTGGCGTTCTCTACTCCCAGCCTGCGTCAACACAGACCCACGTCTTCTAGCCACGTCGGGTTTCTCCGCCAACCAAGGCGAGATCGTTCCGGGCAGCAGCAGGACGGCGCCCCGTACTTCAGGACTTCAGGATTCGTTGGCTATTAATCTCCATCGCATTAGTTTTAACTTTATTTTTGAATCTTAAGCTAGGCAATCCATCTACCGCGCTGAACCCAGATTTATTGCCGGTTTAATTGCTCTGTTCTACCTCGCGTCTCCGGGATTAAATTAGTAAAGGCCTATACGTATTTAACCCGCGTGCGATCGTACACTCAACCCTAAACCGCATAATTCTCCGTTCGGAAAATAAAAATCAACCGTAGTTATAAGCGGCTCGCAATCATACTTAAATTTATTTACCACGTTTTATACATAACTGTTTCTGTTTTTTTTCTTACTTTAAAAAAATATAATACAAATCATATTTAAAATCTCCTATTATTTTTTTTTTTCTTTGTATTTAGTTACCCTATGCTAGAGTGGGTTCGATTCTCACCAAGCATTCTTTTTAACAAGTGGCAGAAGCTGATTTCTAATGCTACAAGATGGCGCCCGAATTAAAGGTAAATAAAACATATTATTATTCACTATAATCATATTGTTGTGTATTAAACACCTAATAATACCCATAAGCAATTTAATAATTTTTTTTTTTTTTTCATAGCACCGGTGTGGTGTGCCCTTTTAAGAGCACAATTTCTAATTCCTAGAGCAATTTTGTTTGTTTCAGGTGCGGTCGTTTTAAATAAAATCTCGGCAAGCCTAACTACAGAACAGTTCGCGCTGGTGCCTTGCTGCTGTTGGTGCTCCTATTACGTCTATCTAACCTTGTGCCTTTCATTTAATGACCAATTAATTAATGTGATGAAATACGATTGTATGATAATATATAATTTAATGTAATGTACTATGATGCAATTCAAAACTCTGTAACCAGATCGAATACCTTTTATCTCAGACTTTTTTTCATTTCCTCCCAACAAATATATTATTATTCCCCGAGTTTTATTCATCTCTCGTAATTAGTGTAGCTAGTTCCCCGTAGGTAACGTGTGTTTGAAGTATGAATGCGTAGGGACCACATCTAAGGTAAGCGTTTTTTGATTGGTGATTTTGCTGAATGTCTAGTTTTTTCTTTTTCTCTTTAGCATTCAGCCCCATCCGTCTCTTGTGCTCGCCTTATTGTCGTTTTCTGTTTGTTCGCACGTCTATTACTCGTCGCCAAGGGTATGAATTAGGTACACACATATATTCCTATAGAAATACCCCATTCAAACATTTTTTTCAATAACTCACGTATCACATATCTATCTTGCTAAAATTCTATTTAAACATTAGTTTTGCGCTTAATTCTAGACCCCGCCGTCGAAACAAACCAAATATTCGCTCAGGAATAAATTTGCATTTTCAAACCGCGTAAATATTTATTTTTCCAAACTCAGTCCAAAAATAAAGGAGATCGCCCATTCACGTTAATCCGAATTTTTTTAAAAGGACAACGACCATTTTTCTACCAATACTTTTTCTCTCAAACGTTTTATCATTTAATATTTTTTTTGCCTCCGTGGGTTACCAACTCTAAATATGTCGGACGAAGAGCGATCCATTACCGAGACACCGATCTGTAGAAGCCCGATAATTTCGAGACCTCGCTCGATCCCGCCTAGAACGCCCAGGCCTTCAGCGGCGTCGGACGTTCCGTCGCCTATCAAGACCGATGAATGTCCGCTCCACTATCGCAGGCAGGTTTCACTCTCGAAGTGGAAGCTCGACTTCTCTGGCGACTCTTGTGTCCGTGATTTCTTCGTCTCGATTGACGAACGTAAGGAGGCAGACGACATATCGGACGCCCAATTACTGAAACATTTCCACGAGGTATTATCAGGGTCTCCGCTTAAATACTTCCGATCCATTCGCCATCCCGACCTCTCCTATCCTGACCTCAAAGAGTCCTTTCTAAGGACATTCGGCCCGATAGATTACGAATTTAGGACCGAACAGGAAGTCAGGAATCTGAAGCAGAGATCTAACCAGTCAGTCAGAGATTTCGTCATCCAGGTTTCGTACCTGAACGACCAATTGTCCTTCCCCATAACTGAACCGAACTTATTACAGATTATTTTGCACAATATGCACCCTAAATACTACCCTTGTTTATCCGTCCACAAATTCGACAAATTAAGTTCGCTCATCGATATGGCTTCCCATTTTGAAAGTTTTATACCAGTTTCTCCTAAGGCTGTATCAACCGTTGCATGCGAGACCCAGATATGTCCCAAATGTAGTAAAAACGGTCACTCCTATCGTAATTGTCCTCATTTTCCAGGCATCCTTTGTTTTAAATGTCGGACTCCTGGTGTCATAACTCGGGATTGCCCGAAGTGCAATCCAAAAAATGTTTAAGCCACCGGCGACACGCTTCTCGTACAGTGTCACCGGTGATTACGAATGGTTCGTCGGATAACCGACCTTTTATCGAAATTTTGTTAGGTGATCGTCTGATCAAAGCCTTATTGGACTCAGGCGCGCAGATGTCGCTCATCAGCGATGCCTTGATCCAGGAATTGTCTGTTCCATTAAATTTATACGACGCCTGTCCCCGCGTTATTTCTGCCAATAACTCGCCCATCGATATTTTAGGTACGGTTCACCTTCCAGTTAAATTTAATAATACGATTTTTTCTCATGAGCTTCTAGTAGCGCGCTCTATGTCTTCCTCAGTCATCTTGGGTATTGAATTTTGGAATAAGTTTGGTTTGACATCTGTCTTTAGTCAAGCATTCGATAAAAATATTAAAGGTAACATGTATCTCTCATCCGCTAGTCGTCCCCTTCCATCCGCTTCTTGCGTTAGCGAGCCACGATATATACATCCTCGTAACGTCTTATCACCCGATCAAGAGCGAAGTCTACAAAGAGTCATAGACGAATTTGAAATAATCTCGTCTGACAAAATCGGACTCGGAAAAACCACATGGCTGTCACATAAAATCAACACCACGGTGTATTGCAGCATTGCGCTGCCGTTCAAGCCTCTTTTGTAGTTGTAAAAGTTTCATAAACTATTATTTCTTTTAAAAATTTCGAATTGAGTACATTTTCAAATTTTGAATTCTATATCGTTCAAAGTAAAACAATTTTTTTGACTTGCGTGATTCTATTGTGAGCCGCTCTGGACGATACGTCATGGTATTAAATAATTTTTCTCTGCTTCAAGTGTCGTGTTTTCAGTTTGAGACGCGAATGTAAAAAGATCACGATAATATCTTTGTGCTAGCTGGCCGCAGTTTTGATGAAGCATATCGTGTTCATTGTGGTGTCTAGTCCTCAAGTTATACGTATAGTTCGTGCCAGCCAAGCGAGAATCTAGAACCACTATTTTTTGGTGAAGTATTTACTGTACAAACATGTGAGTATTCAACCAATTTCCCGTTTATCAAATCATACACTCTCGCGTCCCACTAATCGCGTAATCTAGCCTATGCCGTTTCTAAAACTCTCTCGTTTTCGGACCTTGGCAGATAACCAAGGCCGCAAGGCCTTTCCCGGACCCCCGTCCGTCGCCTGGACAGGATCCTGGCGTTCTCTACTCCCAGCCTGCGTCAACACAGACCCACGTCTTCTAGCCACGTCGGGTTTCTCCGCCAACCAAGGCGAGATCGTTCCGGGCAGCAGCAGGACGGCGCCCCGTACTTCAGGACTTCAGGATTCGTTGGCTATTAATCTCCATCGCATTAGTTTTAACTTTATTTTTGAATCTTAAGCTAGGCAATCCATCTACCGCGCTGAACCCAGATTTATTGCCGGTTTAATTGCTCTGTTCTACCTCGCGTCTCCGGGATTAAATTAGTAAAGGCCTATACGTATTTAACCCGCGTGCGATCGTACACTCAACCCTAAACCGCATAATTCTCCGTTCGGAAAATAAAAATCAACCGTAGTTATAAGCGGCTCGCAATCATACTTAAATTTATTTACCACGTTTTATACATAACTGTTTCTGTTTTTTTTCTTACTTTAAAAAAATATAATACAAATCATATTTAAAATCTCCTATTATTTTTTTTTTTCTTTGTATTTAGTTACCCTATGCTAGAGTGGGTTCGATTCTCACCAAGCATTCTTTTTAACAAGTGGCAGAAGCTGATTTCTAATGCTACAGTTCCTCATGAACGCCGAGTCCCACATGCATGACTCTATGGTCTCTACCAGACCTGACCTCCGCCAGAGCCACCCGCCCACCGCGCATCCACGGACTACTTCAAGCAGACACCGACTTCTACCAGACTACGGCTACGGCATGGCTACTGGTACGGTCTGACCATCCGAACTAAGTTTCCACACTATATTCAATTTCAAATTATCTACTTCAAACGGTACTTAGCCCTCGGGCATTCTCCTTAACCTATCATGTGCTTACTTGTAAGTACGCTTAGAATTTAAAACAAAACAAACAAAATACTAAAGCTCAAGTTGGTGCTCGCTAATCGTTACGCTACATAAACTTTGTTCTGTACTGAATACACGTGTTTGACCAATACCAGTCAACGCAACAACGTTATTAACTCGTTTGCCACTTAATTTGGCTAAACAACTCTCCTTTACTAACGAGCATTCAGCACCAGAATTGTAAACAAAACAATACAGCTCACCTTTTTATTCCAATGTGCCTGAAGGTAGTTGTGCGATGCAAACTTCCACTCGCCGATCACTGCTTGCAGCACGTGCTCCACCATCCGATTGGCTGCCACTGCATGTTCGTGCACCAGGCCGCGATATGTCTTAGTTTCCCACACAAGACTCGCGCGCAGACTGCCGCAGACTCGTGCGCAGACTCGTGCGCAGACTCGTGCGCAGACTCGTGCGCAGACTCGTGCGCAGACTCGTGCGTAGACTCGTGCGCAGACTTGTGCGTAGACTCGTGCGCAGACTCGTGCGCAGACTGCAACTTCTACTTCGAAGACGCCTTGCACTGCCGCCGCTACGCGCCCTCGATCTGACTTCAGCTGTGAGGCGCAATTTACCCCCAATTGGGATTGACAGGCGCCGCGCGCTAGTCCCTTGATCGCGTGGCATGGTTCATGAAACAGAAATTTAAAAAATGGGTTAGAATTGGTAAACTACACAAAAAAACCATAAGAAAACTTTTGCAGGGTATTTCGCTAATATCTCAGAAACGGTGCGTCTGAGCTCAAAAATAACCAAATTTTAATACCCTTTTAGATACCCCACGTAAGTGATAAGAATGCTAAATTCACAAAAAAAAAAAATATTTTTCTGACTTACCCTCGAATTTTAGTTTTCAAAAAAAAAACGGCTCGCCAAAGGTCACTTCTAGCGTTTTCATTTTTGCGCCTGAACCAACACGAATCTGGCCTTGAACAGCTCCTTAAACTGGTCCCATGTCATACCTGGATAGGTTATCTGCGTCAGCCATGTAGATGCAGTCCTTCAATTCCTTGCTTATTGTCAAAATAAGCTGGCTTCCTTCCACTGCCCTCCCGTCGAAACATAAGTCAGCGGTTGCGCACTATGATCGAGCATCGGAATCAAGTTTGTCGGGCTCGAATTCTGGCCACACTGGTGTAACCTAACTTGCTATTCACTGGCTTCGTTTTTAAAGTTTGTAACAGCGCGTGCATTTGTTGGTTTTGCATTTCAAAAATTAACCGCCACTGATTGTTATTGTCACTGTCCCGCGTGTGATCTCATTAGCACGATTTGATCCCAGTTCTGATGTCGGATCTGTCAGGATTTATTCCATTACATTCAGATATCTTGTGGGCAGAAGATGGGTTTCGTGCAATGAAAACACACTGGGTTCGATACACGGTGTTTATTAAAATTACAAATTATCACAATGATCACAAATTACAATTAACACCATTAACTACAACGTACATAGCACAACGAATCGAATACAGTTCCGCGACGTCTTAACTCCATTGCTATCAGACACTATACCATACGACAACTAAACGAAACGAAGGACAGTTCCTAGACTGGAGGCTCCGTTCTCCAGAACGGTTGGAAGGCAAGTTCTCTCGCCCCGGCGGCGCGCGCTCCAGTAACTAGACTCCGTCGTAGCACGAAGTAAGCCGAGTTCGTTTTCCCGCCACTCGGTTCACGACGTGCCGCGCTTCGTTTAGCAACCGTACTATTGACGTAATCGCAATCGTCTTCTTCAATGCCCCACTCACCGCACAGACTTCATTCACTCTTCCTTCTTCGTTCAGTCTATATCTCTGTGGAATGCGCTCCCCCAGGAAATCAGGATGGCGACCAACCGATTATCTTTTAAAATTAAAGTTCGCGAGCACATTCTCAAGAAGCTGGCAGTATGAGCACAACGGTAATGTTTCCCATTGACTGTCTTAGTAGTTTTAGTATATATGGATTTATTTGTATTTATATTTATATATAATTACGTGTATATATTATATTTATAGTTTTTTAAATTTAAATAAATATACTTATTCCTTAATTCTCGCTATCGCACCTACCACTGTTTGTCTCTGCACCACCCAAAGGTTGACTGGTAGAAAATGCCTATGGCATTAAGTCCGCCTCTGTACATTTGTGTGCTTGAAGTATTAAATAAATAAATAAATAAATAAATATTGACCGTCTCCGACAATATATGTTTGCTTTTACGTGTGTTCCACCGTAGCGCCTAAATTACTGTACCGATTTTGATGAATGAGGTATCAATAGATTCGTAATAATGGTCCGGGTAACATAGGTTATATAAATTCTCCCTAAATTTAATATGGTGGACTTTACACATAATTTTATAACATCTAATTGAGATAATCATGACATGTTTGGTATCAAAAGAAAGGTCTTAACGAGCATATTACAAATATTTATATACAGGATGGATGGATGGATATTTTGAACCTCACGTCGATTGAAAGTACTCTAAATACTAACGATAGCAAATTCTACTCAAAGGAACAAGCCTTTATTTAATTAAAAAAAGATACAATTCTGCGTTCAAAGATTTTCAAAAATTCACTTCCCACTATCGAGAATCGAACCAGCTAAAATCCGAAAAAATAACACCCCATTTTTATTGGATCAATCGATAGAGTCAATCATAAGCATCAAATCTCTCTAACAACAATGATAAATTAAATTAAAGGAAATTTACCGAAAATCCTATGCAACTGGA
The DNA here is from genome assembly GCA_948150665.1 of Conistra vaccinii. Classification (NCBI taxonomy): domain Eukaryota; kingdom Metazoa; phylum Arthropoda; class Insecta; order Lepidoptera; family Noctuidae; genus Conistra; species Conistra vaccinii. The sequence goes on along the minus strand of OX411324.1, from coordinate 12,578,806 downwards.
ATTGAGGTTCACACCACGATTTTCAATATTCATCACAACTAGCTATTTAAAGTTTACTACAAACGAATTTCTTACTATTTGAATTTATCTGCAATCAGCCATTGGGCTATAATCAGATCTGCTAACATTGATGTTGTGGCAATTCGAGTTTGACGCATCCTGTGACATGTCTCCTCAATACAATTTCAATTTAAGTGCTACTTAAATTGAGGCTATTCTTTTCCTTTTTAGGCGGAATATGGAGTTTTTACTGTCTAATAGGGTCTGATTGCAGATAAATTCAAATAGTAAGAAATTCGTTTGTAGTAAACTTTAAATAGCGAGTTGTGATGAATATTGAAAATCGTGGTGTGAACCTCAATTCTTAACTCGTTTACAGTTGCATAGGATTTTCGGTAAATTTCCTTTAATTTAATTTATCATTGTTGTTAGAGAGATTTGATGCTTATGATTGACTCTATCGATTGATCCAATAAAAATAGGGTGTTATTTTTTCGGATTTTAGCTGGTTCGATTCTCGATAGTGGGAAGTGAATTTTTGAAAATCTTTGAACGCAGAATTGTTTCTTTTTTTAAATAAAGGCTTGTTCCTTTGAGTAGAATTTGCTATCGTTAGTATTAAGAGTACTTTCAATCGACGTGAGGTTCAAAATATCCATCCTGTATATAAATATTTGTAATATGCTCGTTAAGACCTTTCTTTTGATACCAAACATGTCATGATTATCTCAATTAGATGTTATAAAATTATGTGTAAAGTCCACCATATTAAAGGGGATTGCCCGTGCTCCATAGACACTTCGGCCTCAAGTGCACACAATTCAAAGTATATGGATAGGATAATATGCGATTTAAATAATGAAACGGTCAAGGTCTTGGTTTAGAAAAAAGTTGGGGTTATTTAGATAAAATCGTTTTTTTCAATGAGGCAAAATCTTCAATTTGTGCTGCACTAAATGTTTTAATATGATTATATATTGATTCTAAAAGTAGATTCCAGGGGTTAGGTAATAACAGATTCTACAATCCGGCGGTACATAATAATTGTACTTACAAAATAGATGTACCCGCAGTGCTGATGGGATAGCGAGCCAATTGGTCTTGTTACAGCCAGGAAAGAAACATTGATTTTGAGTGTTTGGTGCTCTTACATAATAAGGCAGCAGTATACTGTTGGATGTGTTCAAGCTTTGTTGTCCCGCTTGCTATGCACTGTCAGCTACTTCAGATTGCACCGAAGGTAGGTTGGATGGTTCAAATTGCTCCATAGGCAGACTGGATGGTTCAGATTCCGGTTCTGTAGTTGAACATGATGCTGCTCTAAACTGCTCTAACGGGATGATGATGGCAACTGAAATAATAATAAAAATTAAAGCTCAGTGCATAGTAGTATTAATTTCAATTACCAATGTTATGGATCTCTGGTCTGAAATAAAGATTTATATATATATATATATATAAAGACAGTAAACGTGAATTACTGTGGTTTTGGTACAAATAAATACACAATCAAAAAATATCTATCAATAACATTTTATATTATTATTAATTAATTTCTAAAAAATCTTTCTCAAGTTTCTAGACAATCTGTACTATGTGAAATATAACTTGTGCGGACACGAAAGAAGTTGAATATTACACTTATATAGACTCAGAAGTATGTCAGTATCAAATCTCAGAACTACGCTTGTATTAATTCTAAACTGTTGATAACTTACCGCTCTTGGTACAATCTGACGGGCAATCACACTCCTTTCGAGTTGTTCATGTGGAGAATCAGACCGGAGTGTATGTGATCTTATTCTCAAAACCAATCTGCCGCACGCAGCTGATGCACACTTGTCCATGACCATCAATCTGTACATTTTGTTGTTCGCACACTAAACTGTCACTCGACACTTGTACCTAATAAACAAGTCATAATTATTAGATATCCTAAAACAACACTAACCTTGATAGTACTCTAGTCTATTTATTTAAAAATAATTTCTCAGAGGAAGACATGATACTGACCTGTTGTGTCGAACACATTGGTCGGTGGGTCGCCTTAGATTGTTGTATAACATTTCGCTCTTTCTGCTATTTCCAAGAAATGCCTTCGTATTCTCGTGACGTTTAAACCACAATTAACACAGCGTAAATGACCTTTTGAATGAATTACTTAGGGCACGGAAGTACTCGGGCCAGCGACAATGCCGGGGTCTTCATAATTTGTGGAAGCGGGAGCGGAATTCATGTTCAGGCCGTGGTCGTCAGGGCTCAGGGTTCAAAGAATCTTCGGAGTCCATTTAATAAGCGTATTCGATGGTTAAAATAACAAATTCGCAAGAAAATAAAGTTATGCAAACGAAAACAAAGAAAGTCGATTTGTGATTTGACATTGACAATGACTTGACAGCCGGCCGGCATAATTCAATGTTGCCACACCACACACAAAAAATTGATAGATCGATATCGATTTTTTTATCGAATCCTAATTTTAATACAAAATTATAATCGCCACTGTGACTCTTTAATCTTAACGACGTCAACTCTGATGACGTAACATTATTTGGTTAAAAAAAATGGATAAACAGTGTATTTTAGTTCAAATAATAAAACGATTAAGTACCTAATATTAAAAAATAAAATAAAGTCTTACCAGCGATTACACGACACGAAACACACACAAAACTCAAAATAATCACATTCACTTTTTCACTCACGGGTTCCCGACGTTTTTTTTGGTCGGATCAAAATAGGTATTTAATAAACGATGCTAGTTAGTGCAAATATTTATCTACCACGATGTATGTAAAAAGTACTTATGGAAATAACAACACTTCCCATCGATTTACACACAAAAACAATAAAAAATAACGAAATACGATGCCGAGCGCGCACTCGTGACTATGACGTTTTACCTGCGTGTGACGTGCGACATCAGTCAGTTTCAACATTTTTTTCCAATGTTGCCTATTGATATTTTTGGATATTGGTTTTTATGATAAAAATCGTAAAAAAAAAAGGGTGTATTCCCGTTCGTCCCACTGCCGTCGTCCCCCTGGTGGGACGAACGGGAATTTAATAATTAAATGATTTAGTTGACGAGAATATCCGTCAGGCCATAGAGTTAAATTGTTCACAGACCAGTTTAGCCCTAATTTCATAGTAGAAATAGAGATTGTACCTGCGTCGTCTGTTAAACCGTGTGTACCTGCGTCGGCCATATGTCCGCCTCGGGGTTTGAAGGACAAATATGGTTTGCGGCAGCCTTGCGGCTGCCTCGGGAGTTTAAAGGTTAAGAAGTTATGAACGTCTTTGTAAATATGTTTTCTTTAACATATTCTATCTTTATTGTGCTGAACAGATAAAGAATTATAGGTAATTAAAATGTGTAGTAGCGTTTTTGTTATGATCCTATGCATTCATTATTATATCAACTATCAATTCGCTTGTTCATTTAGTATCAATAGTAAAAACATAACACCGTATTTGTTTGAATACATCGAATAATAAGCATTACGGATCTGATATTATAAGTAAAACATCCATGAAAACATAATCGATTATTTCGTGAACGGAATTAATAATTATTGGCAACACTGCTGATTTTATCCACAAAAGGGAATTATTTTCACGTATTTATCGTTTCGGTACTTTTTATTTGTGCAAAAATGTTCCCATCTTGTTCGGATAAATGAATATCTTGTTAGATAACTAGAAATAACGATGTTTTTTTTACATATACGTAAATTGCTGGGCGTTTCGGGCCATAAATGGGCATCCTTCTTTAGGGAGAATTTATATAACCTATGTCACCCGGACCATTATTACGAATCTATTGATACCTCATTCATCAAAATCGGTACAGTAATTTAGGCGCTACGGTGGAACACACGTAAAAGCAAACATATATACATACTTATATACATACATAAACTGCTAAAATCACAACCCTTCCTTTTGGCTTTGCCGTAGTCGGGTAAAAAAGCAGTTAATATTTATAAATTTGTATAAATTTTGATACAAATGTTATTTTGACTTCAGGTGAAATTATTCTCTCTACCATCTTCAAATGCTTTGAACACAAAGTTCCGGCAAGCTTAGACCTGGCAGACCTTTTGATCCATTATCAGGGGCATCTTGGTTATTATTTGGCGTAGGATCCGTCCAGGTAGTCGATGAGGTAGGTTAAGGGTGTCCGAAGGGGTATATTTTAGGGGTCTGCCAAGTACTTCCGGCAGGGTGCGCAATGGCAGACCAACTTTTTTTTACATAATTAATCAGTGGTAAACTGTTGCCAGCACTTTAATTCGGGTATCTTATGAGGTAATTTTCACTAAAAAATTACGTCAAAAAATATCGATTATTTCTATGACCCGGCAGGATTGGCTCTGGCAGACCTCATTTTTTTTACGTGTTTAAGTGTTGGTTAACGATCTACATGTAGCCTATTGGGGTATCTTATGAGGTAGGTGTTTTTGCAATCGGCTCTCGCACTATAAGGAGTTTATAGTTTAGTTAGTTTAGTTCGGTGTACTTACAGGAGAATCGGCACCATTGTTAAGCTTTCCCACGTCTGTTAATATAAAGATGCATATATTTGTAAGAACAACGTAGACGTCTTGTATTTGTCTAATACAAGACAAACTCGAAAGGACACGTACGCGTGTTTACACGGAATAAAGTGAGGGCGTGCGTCGATCGCGACATGAATATTCATAGCAGACTAAACACAGCCATCGCGCACCTTATTACACGCAAATTTTGAGGTGCGAAATGACACTTGTGTTGTCACTGATTCTAATATCTTGAATTCGTTATGGAAGGTGACGTGGAATTATTTTACTCTATAGGCCCGTTCACATACGTACCGCAACCGTTACCGCCAATATGGAGGGACCAAGTCTGGGATTCCAAATCAGCCTACATAAAAGTTTAATACTGTAAATCTACAATTTGCTACCTAAGCACAAATTTTAGGTGCCTCAATGTATAAGTAGTTATTTAACAAAATCCTTGGTCCCTCCATTTTGATGTCAAGATGGAGGGACCAAATGGATATGCTGGTCGGAGGAGTATTCTACCTATACAGTATTTCAATACCTTAATTCTACTTTAGAAAATTAAATATGAAATTTAATTGTCCCTACGTCAAAATGGAGGGACCAAAGATTTTTGTTAAATAACTACGGTATACACTGAGGTACCTACCTAAAGTGCATAGGTAGCAAATTGTAGATTAATAATGAACGCTATGACGCTACGCGTGACGGGTTCCGTTTGGCACCCTTCGGGTACGGAACCCTAAAAACCAACGCTGGTATCGGAAAAATCAGTTACAAGGGATATCGCTGTTGCGCACGGTAGCGACACTGGTCCGCCTTGGTTTTGGTTACTGTTGGCAACTTTTTTTTATATCAAATATAGTATTTTCGAAGCCATTGCATGTGAAACTAGTGGATAGCGAAGAAATATACTTATCTAGTAGTTAAGAATTTTACAAAAATATTAAATTTTTAAATGCTTCTTTGAGCCATTAATAATAATAGGTTTTGTATTATTTTAAATGTCGAATTTTATAACTATAATAGTATTAGATACACTGTAAATTAAGGTTACACAATAAGTAGTTAAGTACCATTAATTCAGCTTTTATGAAATGAATACTGACCCTACTATATTGCGCTCATCTCGCTATTTCGTATTCATCATTGAAAATAAATATGCGCTCAGTAAAAGCTTATGTTGCTGATATAGGTAGATAGAAGAAATTATACTTATTAAATATTAGATAGGTCAGAATCACTGAACAACACATATTACCATTTTCAAGCAGTATATTAGCGAATTTTTGGTCAGAAAGAGCAACATCCAGAATAAATTCTAAGTATTTAATTGATTTTGCGAATAATAGGTAATGTTATTTAATTTTTTTCATCGAAAATATTCATAGTAGTTTCGCCTCCTTGTATTTAGACCTCTAATATAGTAGGATACTATATTTGTATAGTGGGGTTGGCAACCCTAATCATTTAGGACCAATATCGCTACCGAGCGCGACAGCATGTACCGTGGCGACAGCGATATCGCTTTTAAAGTATCAGAAATTCTGAATAGGCCTTTAATAGGTACCTACCTACCTACAAATTTTAAATAAAATAATCTGACGAGCTCCTGGATAAACATTAACGTTCCGAAATAATTCATGGTTTAATAATCGTCCAGGAAACGTGAATATTTTTCCCGTTCACACATGAACAGATAGGTAAAGTTATTCGTAATAGGTTCAATCGCTCGATTCATTGGATTGGAAGTTTGAAAATAAAAGGGAAATGGAGCGGAAGGAGTTGTTCATTCAGATTGTGATTCAGCAATTTGTTACTTAACTTGCTGTTAGTTATTGCAATGAAAACAATAACGAATTTATAGATAGGTACCTATCGGATATAGATACTTACACATAATATTACCGTGCTTACACACTTGTTTGATTTACAAGTAGTTACCTAGTAAATCTACTATTTGCTACCTATGCATGCACTAATTTTAGGTAGGTACCTACCTCAATGTTTACGTACGTAGTTACTTATTTAACAAAATCCTTGGCCCCTCCAATTTGACACAGCAAATATATGGACAGTACCTACGGAAACTAGGCGTATTTGTTGATATAATTAGGTACTTACGCTCCGTAGGATCGTTAGGGCTGTCACTCTTAATTTTTGTGAAATTGAAAAGTGTTTTGAGGTGACTGGTATAAATTGTCACTAACGAAAAGAGTAGGAAATAGCATGAAAAACAGTTTAATATTAATGTGGATCCGCAGTTGTAGCCCGCGAAATTCAAATTTTCTTACGTTTTTTGCAATTTGCAGGTCAGTGTCAGGTTATAGGTACCTACCTATTTTATCAAATTATGATTCGCGACTGTAACAAATATGTGTTTACAGAATTATAATAATTGGAAAATTAATACATTTCTCTAACTTTCTCGAATTGTTCCTTAAAAACTTATCAATGAGAAATAATTATGTTCTTATGGAACAAATCTAACTTAGAGAGATGTATTAATAATTCCAAATTTCCAATGATTATAATACGTGAGTCCATCAATGCCTGGTTGCGGCCAAGGCTTGTATAGTACTTTTCTCAAACAATGCTCGGAAATTCAAACCAAGTAAATTAATTGTAATTATCTACCAATAACCAATTGGTAATAAGTTATGACTACGGTACCTAGAGCTAGGAGTACCTGCACGTGATCTGCAGAGTCATAGTCAGCCCCCCAATTACGCAATGCACGATCAATTTTAAATTTAAACCAATTGAAAAAGATTGCCAGTCCATTGCTTCATAAGTTCGACAAAAAAAATTGCTCAATTTTTTATGTCGAACTTATGAAGCAATGGACTGGCAATCTTTTTCAATTGGTTTCAATTTGAAATTGATCGTGCATTACGTAATTAGGGTGCAGGTCCGTAGAAAATATGTATCTATGGTTCAGTCATCTTGCTGCGGCGTCATAGTAGGTAGGTAAGTGCCTACCTATGTAGGTAATTACATATTAACCCGCCACCCTGAAGCATTGTTAAATGATACAACAATTAATTTAATTAATTTAGATAAATGTAATGTATAAGATGTAAGGCAAGTATACAATAAATAATTATCTAAACATTAAAGTATACTACAAATAAACATATATTTAAAAACAAAAACAAAGGATCAAAAAATGCTCATGCTCAAGCTATACTAGTTTCGAAAGTCTTTATCGTGCGTCCCGCGATCAAAAATTTAGTGAAATCATCTATTCATCCCTTCATTCAAAAGATTTGGTGTAAAATGCAATTTTTATCTACATAAAATTTCCCGATATATACTTAAGCCAATTTATTTCGATATCTAGGGATTTAACATTACTTTTTAAATTGCCCTACACAAAATCATATTTTTTTTTATACCATTCTAAGTATCATATTTTATCAAATTGTGAATTGACCGTGCATTTAGTTACGTATAAGTAAGTATATTGTCATCGCGGACTTTTATGTATACTTACAGCCTTATGATAGGCCTTTCGATACAAAGTACAGTTACATTATTACTCAAGAGAGATAGTTAGTGGGCAACCCCAGTCTGCGTGTTTATGTACCGAGCGTCTGTAGGTACGTAATTATTTTATGTCAAGGTTATTGGCGAGACGTAATACTGCTTTATACTTATACTGCGACTGTGGTTAATCTAATCAACCTGTTTTGCCAGCGACGACGCTGGACCCGGTTCACACGTAGAACGTCTTCTAGCACCTCAGGAAAATCTGATGGCAAGGTCGAGCTGCAACAAAAAATAATGAAAAACGAAAATTAGGTACGACCTCTGCTCGGAGTTTTAGGTTTTAGTTTTTTATATTATTGAATGGCAAACAACCGACGGCGGGCCACTTTGCCTTTTGACACGTCCCGGTTCTGGTTGACGGTGCCAGGTACCCGACCTCGGTGTCTTAGTGTCACACGTACCTACTGGCGAAGGATAACGTACATTCTCCTATAGTTAGCCACTGGGTACCCGGCACCGGCTATCCGGCAACCGGGACGTATGAAATGAAAAGGCACTAATGCTAAGTGCTTACCGCCGCCTATGGACATCTATAGGTACCAGCGTCACCGCCCTGTGCGGAGCCCTTGCCATCCCTGAGACTAGAGCTGAAATGTGCTTGTAATAATCCAGGTTCAAACCGGGAAAAAGCAACCTTGGTTGGTGGCATACCCCGATGGCGGTAATACTTCCCTAAGCGAGCTCCTTCACGAAGAGCTCGACTGCCAACTCTCAATTCAAGCACGATTTTAGACTAAGTTGAAGTGGCTATGGAGAGCACGTCAGATTGCTCAGAAGACCGAAGAAATGACGCGAAGGCGCCCTGTGGGGTCGCGGCTTCGTGTGGTATCGTTTTGTAGCAAAGAACACAAAGATAAACAAAATAGATACAAACTCTGTAGTGTCTCTCGGTGGTAGTATAATTTCAGGGTAGAACCTCGACTGCGAAGATTTGGCCGTCATGCTTTTGGAGCTAGGGCTAATAAAGGCTTTCGACGACCTGGATGTCGACCTGTGTGCACAATATAATATAGATATATTTATTTTGCAAATTGGTTTGGTGTGGGTAACTAGTTTAGACGTCAAATATTTTTTGAATGCTAGTAAATAAGTTAATTCACTTTAACGGTGTAGGTACTTTACCTACGGCCTGTAATCCGACTGGTAGTTTCAAAGATAAGCACGTTCAATTCAAACAAACGAACTCTTCAGCTATATTAAATTAGTATAGATAGAATAGATTTCAAATAATAATTAGGTTCTATGGTATAATAAGCCAAAATTCCATCGAATTTTGTCGCTGACTGAAAATCAACTTTAATACCTAAATCCTAGATACCTACATATATAAATATTATAAGTAAAGTTACATGCTCTGTGAGTATTATGATGTTCAGTCAGCACAGCTAAGGCACGGTGGCAGCTGTCAGTTGAAAGGATATTATTATATTATAAAATACAATAGACGATGTATATCTAGTAACTTAATCCGCTTAACCGTTCTTAAAGAGTTAGAGAACCCTGTAAGAAATCGACACGTGTTTCGCCTCTCAACGAGGCATCCTCAGGACGACGATTGACCTGTTGTATATTATGTATATTGAAATAAATAGTAAGATAGTTGGCGTTAGAGATGTTACACGTATACTTATAAACAACAGCATGTTCTAATATTCGCGTAAAAACATTACAAAAATCAACGATTTTTGGGTAACCGTTATTGTAAACCGTTAGATATTTTATTTATTTGTATCTAGGTCCTACTTAGTGAAATAAAACATATTGGTACCTAATAATAACACTTTTATGTAGTAATAATTAAGTTGGTAAAAAAAAACAGTGTACTTAATACCTTTTATACATAGTACCTACTACCTACCTACATAGGCGTTATGTTAACGAGCGTTTTCAAAAAAAAGTGTACCACGTCTGAATTTATGATAATATTTTAAATATCAAAGGGGTTTGAAGATTTTGGCCCTAAAATCAGCCACCATTTTGATTTTTTTTCAAAATCGAAGTGTATAATTAATGCCATATATTTGGATATGGGACACTTATACAAACATAAAACTTTATATAACATAACATCATAAAGCGTCACGTTTCTGAGATATTCAAAGATAATAATAACAATTTTTATAACAAATTTATTTATTTTTATTGTAGTTACTTCATGTTGATTAAGTTATTTACACATGAATTAATTGAATACACCTAGTGGCTAAAACATAAGATTTTTTAATCATATTCGGTATAAATAATATCATCCAAGAAGGCAGCGGGAGGCTGAATAGGATTTTTTTTTGGCGTCGCGCCCATGCCTTGCACCATAGAATACATATACCATAAAACATACGTCCTCATTCGGCGGGCAGCATACATATATTTTTGATTCTTTCGCTCTTAACTAAAATATTACCTAATACATGATGCAATTATGTTTTCATAGTTCAATATACTTATCTGAAGGAAAAAAAAACACAAATAAAAATTAAAATCCTTGTTTCATGGTACAGTTTTCGACATATATTTCGGTGAATAACTCCGAAACCTGACGCTTTACGATATTATGTTATATGACATTTTTTGTTTATATAAGTGTCCTCTATCTAAATATATAACTTTCGTTTTTCACCGCGATTCTGAAAAAAAATCAAAATGGCGGTTACACGTTAGGGCCACCCTCCATACAAAAATCTTCAAACCCCTTTCGACAATATTTTGATTCAGATTATTATTAAGATATAATGATACTTTATGAAAATGATATTTAATTGCTTGCAGATTAATCAATAATACGAGAAATCATTAGATTAAACTGGCACTGTGGAAAAAAAATTAAGTTTTGCAACTGTCTTAAAAGCTAACTTTTCTACTAACTATGAAGAAAAACGCAAAGGGGTTTGAAGATATTGGCCCTAAAATCAGCCACCATTTTGATTTTTTTTCAAAATCGAGGTGCATAATAAATGTCATATATTTGGATAGGGTACACTTATACAAACATAAAACTTCATATACAATACCATCATAAAGCGTCACGTTTCTGAGATATTCAAAGATAAAAATAACAATTGTTATAACGAATTTATTTATATATTATGTTGTAGTTACTTAATGTTGATTAAGTTATTTACACATGAATTAATTGAATACACCTCGTGGATAAAACATAAGGTTTTTAATCATATTCGGAACAAATAATATCATCCAAGAAGGCAGCGGGAGGCCGAATAAGATTTTATTGGTGTCACGACCATGCTATGCACCATCTACTACATATACCATATAACACACGTCCTCATTCGGCACAGGGTATACATTTATATTTTTGTCTCTTTCGCTCTTAACTAAAATATTACCTATACATGATGCAATTATGTTTTTATAGTTCAATATACTTACCTGAAGGGAAAAAAATAAAAAAAATCCTGGTTTCAGGTTTAAGTTTTTGACTTATATTTCGGTGAATAACTCCGAAACCTGACGCTTTAGGATATTATGTCATATGACATTTTTTGTTTGTATAAGTGTCCTCTATCTAAATATATAACTTTAGATTTTTTCCGCGATTCTGAAAAAAAATCAAAATGGCGGCATCATGTTAGGGCCACCCTCCATACAAAAATCTTCTAACCCCTTTGATTGAGTTACGAAGATTACCTATCATAATTATATTTTTATAAATCGGCAATTTATTCAACAAATCAATAAATTACGATTAATATTAGTTTTAAGTTCGGTTTTGTCACAGTTGATGCCAAAGTACTTAACCGTTAATTTTACGATATCATAATGAAATGTAGTTTATTCCGCAAAGTAAATATTGTATTTCGGAACATCAAAACCAATTTACATAATGCATTCAAATTATTTATACTCTTCGATATTAATAATTGGTTAAAACTAAGAAATTCCTCGTCGCAAAACCGGGGACAATCGCAAAACCGACAGACCATTTTTTGTAAAGCTGAGCTTACACCAGCGCAAAATTAAGACAAAAAAATTACGTGGTTAAAATAAAATCAAAACTGACATTTTCAATTTTTATGTTTAGAAATTTCTTATTTCGTAATTAACAAAATGAAGCAGTATACGACGTACTTTGTACGTGAATTTTTTTTCTTCATAGACTTTATTCTTTGCAAATTTTTCAGTCTTTGGGCCTCTAGTTTTTCAGGATTCTCTTGTTTACATTTTTCCCTATACCTCCGAGATCTTTCTGCGGTAGTTAGTGGCATTGTGAAACCTAAAAATGTAAATAGTACAAGCCACATTAAGCGAAAGCCACATAATTTTTTTTAGTAAGTTATAAAGTTTTTAAATTACAAGTTTATAAATAGCTTATATCTTTAATTATTTTCCGAGGTTAGTAATCCTTAAAGTGACTGGACTAAAAGTCCTACATGTAGTCTTAGCCTTAATGTGTCGGTTTTGCGACTTTGCTGGTTAGCCTGTAGGTCACGAGGCAAAATGTCGCAAAATTGACGTGACGTTCTTTTCCCATTTTATATTCAAAATTATATTTTAACGAAAACATTTACCTACGTTTAGTATCAAACGTATATAACGTTAGCTTAATAATAATAATAATAAGGTATTGTATTGTCAGAAGGTTCCTCTCTCTGGAGCCCTGACCGCCGGTAGCTTGGACCCTGTTCCCGATACCGGTGGGCTACTATTTTTTATATTTTTAAATGTTTTTATAATTTTTATTTTAATATTTAAAAATGTAATTAATATGTTTAATACTGAATAAAGGAAATAATAATAATAAAATATATTTATTTTCTCTCACAATGGTTTTGTAGCACTTAACAGTTTTGACTAATATGAATGCACATTGTGAGAGCTGGTGCCTGATGTAGGTTTAGGAAAACCTGTGTTACAGGTCACCAGGCCCCACTTAGTGGCCTCATACAATTTAACAAGCAGGTAACATGTATTTCTACTAAACAAAACAAAAAGTTAAATAAATGAAAAGAAAAATAAAAGTAACAAACAAAAGCAGTCAAAGGGTGTGGGGTGAATGTGTATTGAATTGTAGGTGAATGGTGGTGAAAGTGTATGTGAATTGTGAAGTGTAGGTAAATGGTGATAAGTGTGTAGGTGAATGGTGGTGACCATGAAGCTGAATAGTGGTGAATGTGAAGGTGAATGGTAGTTATTCGAATACAAGGGTCTGCGTGAACATTGTAAATTTGAATTATGGAGCCATAAGAGCATATAATATAGAAAATCGTAACAAAGATGTGGAAGGGGAATGGGATTTATTTAATTATGTGGAACAGTTTCTCTGTGTCATCATAGCAAAGGGTTTTCAAGTATTCTGTCACTTTTTGCTTACAACTGGGTTTACGTAATGGATAAATATTTTTACTCTTGTTAATAATATTATAAAGAAAATCTCCTAGGTAACCAAAAAACTTGCGGGCCAGACCTGAACGGAAATATTCTGTTCGGCACACAGAACCCTTTCTGCGTTTATCCTTCAACAGATCCGAGTCATAAGCCAGCTGCGAGTGCTTTTTGAGGACTGTGTGCAGAATGAAAGTTTGTCTTATAGACAGTACATCCCACTTTTTGTACAAGTCGACCGTAGGAAAGCGGAAGGGAAGGCCCGCAGCAACCTTAAGTATAGCACGTTGAGCTCTTTCTGCCTCTATCAAGTGAGTTTTAGCAGCACCTCCCCAGGATATGATGCAGTAGTCTACAAGCGACTGGCACAAGGCGTAGTAGACCATCTTGATGGTACGAAGGTCGGCTACGTGTTTTAGACTCTTGAAGATGTAAATGAGTTTGCGCAATCTCGTTACCAGGACGTTAATATGTGGTTTAAAGCTGAGGAATTGGTCCAATATTACTCCAAGATATTTGATGTGATCGGTTCTTTGAAGAGAAGGACATGCACATGGTTGGTAGGTCGACCAGCACGTGTGGGCCGTTATAGAAAGTGAACGTGGGGGAAGCGCGCTCGATCGAAGTGCAAATGCTATGTATTTGGTTTTTGTGACATTGAGAGTCAGCACATTACTCTGTAACCAATCAACAACCCTGTTGAGCCCCTGTTGAGCCACACCAAAGACCTCGTTCCAGCTATCACCACTAAAAAAGAGGGCCGTGTCATCGGCAAATGTAAAAATTTGACCATTACTAAGGTGAAGTTTACAGAGGTCGTTGATGTAAATCAAGAAAAGGGTCGGGCCAAGTATGCTGCCCTGAGGCACTCCAAAAGTCACTGGTAGTTCTTTACTCAACCTATTTTCAACTCTAACTTGCTGTTTCCGGTTTGATAGGTAGTCCTGAAATAGTTTTAAGGGAAGACCTCGTACTCCCATTTTTTCAAGTTTGCTCAATAAGTGTGGGACAGAGACTGTGTCGAAGGCCTTTGCCAAGTCCAGGAACACCGTGAGACATTTTCTTTTTTTATCCAAGGTGGTTACGACCGAGCTAACCAATTCGTGTACCGCGTCATTGGTAGATTTACCTTGCCGGAACCCAAACTGGGAAGATGAAAGAAGGTTGTGAGTCTCGAGGAACGTAATCAACCGGTTATTCATTAGGCGTTCCAGGACCTTTGAGAGCGTTGGAAGAATAGAGATCGGTCTAAAGTTGTTGACACTGTCCCTGTCACCACCTTTATGTATGGGTTTTATAACTGCGTATTTAAACGCCTGAGGAAATATTCCTGTTGATATGGCGAGATTACAGAGGTGAGTAATAGCGGGAGAGAGCTTAGGTATATTGTTCATCATCTGAAAACAGTTAAATTATGTAAACTTACCTGAATGAATCGATAATGTGTGTCAAACCCGACAAGAAATCTTGACGGCCGTTGCACGCACATAAAACACGTCTGTTTACTAGTAAAGTATTAAGACAACTAGCTTTATTAAAATGGCGTTCGGTGCATGTTTATGATGTTGTTGCATTTCAAAACTTAAAAATACTATAATAAATTTTCAATAGGCAGTCTGAGCCGTGACAAAACCGACATGTCCGGTTTGTACCACTTTTTATGGATTTTTAGAAATTAATTTGTACATAACACTTGAATTATTAACTACCTACCGGCGACGATCGACGACTCCGAGTATTTCAAGCGATGACCAAAAAGTCATGCTACCCTAGTACTTACAAAAAGTTTTTAAAATCGCTTCTAACATCGAGGAATTTGAGTGGGGGACACGCCAAAAACTGACACTTTGGTGTTCAAAATTGTCTATTTTTATTCGTATGCAAAGTATTAGTATATTTTTATTGTATGAAATTAACTAGTTTACAGTGTGTTTAATGCTTTTAAAATAATTAGCCACGTATCAATTTTACAAGTTATTAGACTTCAAACACAGGGGACAGTCCAAAAGTGAAGGGTACTTACACTTTTTTTTTAAAACGCTGTAATAACTGTAATACTTTGCATGGCGCCTTAGCTGCACGAACTGAACATCATCATTACGATTTATCTAAAGATATATGTTGTTTATTATACCATAAAACTTAATTATTATTTGAAATCTAAGTAGGTATTCTCTATTACTAATACAATAAAGCTTCTGACTGACTGACTCCTTGATAATTCAAAAGTGCCTGTACATGGTTTAATTGAAATAAATGCTTTGAGTTTTGAGTTTTTTTTTTTGAAGAGTTTCGTTTGTTTGAACGCGCTAATCTCTGGAACTGCTAGTGGGATTTGAAAAACGCTTGCACTCGGTAACCCAATTCTTGAGCAGGGTTATAGGCTAACAACACGCTATAAACCCAAGAAGCTGAGCAAAAAGAAACAAAAACAGAAAAAAGGCTAAGCGAAAATGAAGTTAAGATCGCAATAGCCCGCGTCCTCTTCAAAAGGGCGATCGTCGTCGCGGTCATATTTAAATCTTCATGCAGACCGACGCGACGCGACTCTAACAAAACAATTTCTAAGAAAACTTCACGGTAGAACAATTAGGTAAGATGTAGCATAGATTTGAAAATTTTCATTCATTCATTTCAATTTCACGAATGTATTTGGCTATAAGACTTTACAAGTTATTGCGTTTTCGAAAGATCATTTTCACCTGAATCAGTAATAAAGATTGGTGATTTTGAAGGCGCACTCAGTTCGGATGGTGATCGGTTTTACGAATTTTGCGGATGCTACATCTAAGTTGTGTCGTACTGTACCGCTGTCGCACCAGTCTGCGCAGCAAGCATGGCGTACTGTGAGATAGCTTGAGTCACACATTTTATCACAATTTGGGCGATAAAACACTTTTGTCACAAATGCTAGCACGGCGGCGTGAGATAATCTCTTGACTTGTGATATAACTTCTTGATGTTTATTTGGGATTCTATGTCTTATTTGCTACTATGGACGCACCATTTTTGTCACAAATGCCACATAATGACAGTCGTCCGTACGTCAAAAGTGAATTAGTTCACAACAAAATTAAAAAGTTGTAAAACTGTATGAACCTGCACTATAAAAACGTATTATTTTATTTGGTCGCATATTCACTGATTAATACTGAATTTTAATTTTTTTAATTTACTGTGTCACACTATGAAGTTAGCAACAAGAAAGGCATGTCGCGCCTCAGATTTTATCACATGGTTGAACCGTGCTAGCATTTAAGACAAATTGTAACACATGATAAAATTTAGGCAGTGTATAGAGTGCCACCAGTGGCACTCTATCCCTATCGGATAAAGTGCCACTACAGGCACTCTAGTAACACCGCCTCGGCCCGGCCAAAGTGCCGCAAGCATTGGATTGTCATTGTCACTGTCACTAAGTCATGTCACTTGGTATTTTGTTTGATTGTCAAGGTTAAATCGCTGTAAAACACCACATTCCCAAAACATTACATTCTCTTGTGCCTAAACGGACCCTGGCACTTCGCCGGCCGCTACCGCGGCACCGCTCGCTACGCTCGCTCGGCTCGTGCGTTGTGTGGTCACAGTTCTAACCTAACCTAACCTAAATAACAAGTGACAGTGACAATGCAACGCTCACGGCACTCTAGCCGGGCCGAGGCAGTGACACTAGAGTGCCACAAGAAACTCGCGGCACTCTATACACTTCGTAAAATTTATCATGTCTTGTCACAAACGTGTTGGGTACGCCCGTGTTAGCCCCGCTGCACGACACTTAATATCACTTTTAGTTCGGAAAACTGGAAAGTGCCCTGTGTCGGCGCGACTACTAAGTAGGCAAATTATCTACATATTGGGGTTTATTTATAAACGCTGATTAAAGTTAAGTAATGATTAGCGACTGTTTAACCATACATTTTTGACGTTTGAACGTCATTTAACTTTAAGCAACGTTTATAAATAAACCCCCATTGTGTGGGCCGAACTGATGATCTGACTGAAGTTACAGACTGGGACTGGACTGGCGTAGGTTTTTATGATACATCGAGATTCTGAGAATAAGATGAGAAAGAGTCTACAGATGTGGTGTGGCAGAATAGGTAAGAGTGACAGACATAACGATCTCCAAAGATAAAGTTTTTCTGAAACTTGGTTTGTAGGTAGGTAGTACCTACCTATAAACCAAGTTTCAGAAAAAGTTCAGTAGTAAATAATAGTACCTACTAGGTACTGCAACTACTGCTTAAGTACAGGGGGCCTACCACCTCTAAAGCAGTATCATTTTAATATTAGGTACTTTAAGTGTGGGAAAGAGATGAAGCTCTACAGGACGTATAGCTCCATCTCTTCCCCCACTGAAGTGAGGTTAAAATAATACTGCTAGGTGTTGGTAGGCCCCCTGTAGGTCTTATTAAGTGTGCATGAATACTAACATAGAACTTTTAGATTTTCCAGCAAGGGCAGAGATGGGATGTAGCATTATGTCAAATAAAGACCGTCGCATACCAATGATACCCACTGTCATTTTCGATTCCAGCAACTTTTCCTCTGGTCCCGCCACGATGATATATAAATAATTAAGTCGTTCGCTTATTCTTAAAAAAATTAAACAAACTTATTCAGTAGAAAAATCTTTGTCTTTCAACTACGTAGTAATGTTATCAATAATCACTACAAAACCGATCACAGAGGACATATTTTTTGCTTAGAACCAAAACTGCAGAAATGTTATATGAAATCTCATGATTGTGGTAGTATAAATTTACCACAGAAGTTAAATGTCTGCCATTAAGTTTAATATAAAATGTATGATGTCATTAGATCAATGGCTGAAAATAAAAATCGGCTGAATAAATCCGACATGGTGAAAATAAAATTGCGGGGCAGTCTTTGGGGACTGCCGATAGAAGTGAAAACTAAGTAAATAATGTATACAGGGTGGCAGGGACATCGACGCAAAGCCAGTTACCATGGATTCAGTAGGTACATGATTCTGAACGTTCCTCAGCGTTGAAATAAATGAAATAAAACAGCTGTCGGCTCGTGTTTTAATAGGGCCTGTGCACACCA
Source organism: Conistra vaccinii (assembly GCA_948150665.1). Lineage (NCBI taxonomy): Eukaryota > Metazoa > Arthropoda > Insecta > Lepidoptera > Noctuidae > Conistra > Conistra vaccinii. The sequence continues at coordinate 12,560,297 of OX411324.1, read as the reverse complement.
CGTTTTTTAAGCGTTTAAGAAACGCGCGTCGACGGCGCGCTTTTATCCTACAGAGCAGTTTGTAAGGTCTAAGTTTGTAAGGGCGTGTCAGACTTTTACTGACTAAAACCCACCCGTGTTCCTTCCCTTGCCATGCCAGGGGCCACGGTTTCCCCTTGGGACTACCCGCAACCCCGGCAGGCATCGGCCCTAACGGACCCCGTCAGTTTTGCTGACATCTCTTTGAGGCGCGCGTGGAACACGACGCGCCGTCGACCCGAGCCTGGTCCTTATCGGACGGCGAGCTGCCCTCTGCTCTCCGTCCGCAGGCCCGCGCCTACGGTGGCCGGAAATCGGCTATATCTCTGTGGAAGTCTCCACGGCGGCGGCGGCTAGGGTTGGTAGGGCGCGGCCTTTGCCACTCCCTCGCGCGCTCCGCCTCCTCCTTCGGGAGCATTACTGCTTCGCAGAAGGAGGTGACGGGTTGCCATGCCCTCTCGCTCCGCACCATGGCCTGGACCAGGGCCGGACGCGAGAGGTCACTGCCGCCGATCGCCTCCACGAGGACACGGCGGTGGTCCACCCAAGCCGGGCAAACCTCCACCGTATGCTCCACCGTGTCCTCCGGACGATCCACACAATGGTGACACCCGGGCGTTTCCTCCCGCCTTATGCGAAACAGGTACCTCCCGAAACAACCGTGTCCGGTGAGGACCTGCGTCAGGCGGAAGGTGAGGACGCCGTGGCGCCTCTCTAGCCACTCCTCAAAGAGGGGACTTATCGCCGTAATTGTGGCGTCTCCAAATCTGGGTTGCAACAATCGCACACTCCAAGCCGCCATGAGATCCCGCCGGAGCTCTGTCCGCTGTACCGTGATTTCTCGCGGCAGCGGAGTTACACCCCGGCGCTTCATCTCCTCGCGCCACTCCCAAATGTGGGCGAGGACCTTCGCCTCCAGATCCCATGGCGGCGTTCCGGCAAGGAGGCTCGCCGCCTCGCCGGAGACCGTACGGTACCCCCGGACCATCCGGATAGCCATGACCCTTTGGGCTGCATGCAACCGGCGGGCTGGCCACAACCTTAAGGTTCGCGCCCACACCGGTGCCCCGTAAAGGGCCATGAACCGCACGACCCCCGCGTAGAGCCTCCGGCAGGAGGCGTTTGGACCCCCTAGATTGGGCAGAACAGAAGCCGCTTCAAGGCAGCCCCGGCCCGCTCCAGTTTGGGAGCCAAACGTCGGTGGCGCGTTCCGAGGGCCATGAAAGCACATGACTTCGGACTTGTGCAGGGCCACCTCGAGTCCCAATTGCCGGATCCTGTCGACGATCGTCGCAACCCCGCGTGTCGCCAGTTCGGCCGCCGCCTCGTGCGACCTCCCCTGCGCCAGGACCAGCGTGTCGTCAGCGTAGCACACTACGCTGACACCACTAGGGAGGTCGGCGCGCAGCACCCAGTCGTATCCGATGTCCCACAGATGCGGCCCCAGGACCGATCCCTGTGGGACACCGCACGACATCTCTCGACGGTTCCATTCTCCCTGGTGACCGGGGTAGATGACGGCCCTGTCCGTCAAATAGGCCTCGACCAACCGACAGAGGTAGGTCGGCATCCGGTGATACCGGAGTGCCTCCCTGATGCAACTTCAGGGTAGGGTGTTGAAGGCGTTGGCGATGTCTAGAGACACCGCCAAGACGACCGCACCCCGGGCCACAGCATCCCCCGTCGTGAGGGCTCGCACGCGCATGATGGCGTCCACCGTAGAGCGCCCTCGGCGGAAACCGAACTGGCTATCCGCCAAATCCGGCCCCACTCGCACCAGCTGCCCGACGAGGCGGTTTGCAATAACTCTTTCAAAGAGCTTGCCCACCTCGTCGAGCAGCACGATGGGCCGGTAAGCGGACGGAGAGTCCGCAGGGCGCCCCGGCTTCCTGATGAGGACCAGTTTCCCCGTCTTCCAGCGAAGTGGGAACTGGCCCCTCTCCATGCACGCGCTAAGGAGCCCCCTTAGTCGAGGCCCGAGAGCCTCCATAGCCAGGACCCAGGCTTTCCCAGGTAAGCCGTCGGGTCCTGGGGCGGTATTTTTGGCACTCAGCCTACGTACCGCCACTCTCAATTCTGCCTCGGTCACCTCCGGAGCATCGTCGTCGTCGTCGGCGGTGTGGTCCGCAGCGGGCACCGCAACAGGCGGGGCCATGGGCGGGGCGGAGTGTTCCTCTCTCGAGGGGAACAGAGCGCTCACCACGTGCTCCACAAGCTGTGGCCGGAGACTCTGAGTCAGCGGGGGAGCCCATGGTCTGATTTTCTCCCGCACCAACTTGTATGGGCGTCCCCACGGGTACCTGTCCAGAGTCGCCAGCGACTCCTCGCGGGCCAGTCCCCTGGCCCGCAGGATCTCCGCTTGGAGGGCGGTCTTCGCCACTCTGTACCCCTCGTACAACTCCGCCTGAATGGCTTCCGTATCCGGAGGGCGGATACGAAGCCTGCGGTGCCTGGCGTACCGGTGTCGCGCAGCAACGCACGCGGCGCGCAGAGTCGTCAGCTCTTGCGACCACCAGTACACCTGGAGCGAAGCACGGCCGGGCTGGACCCGGGGCATTGCCACGTCACATATGTCGGACATGGCCTCCCGGAACCACTCCGCCTCATCGTTGATATCGGCAGGCCTGTCCGGTGATGACACCCAGGCCTACACGAGGCTTCCAGGATTAGCTCCCGGTCCAGCTGCTTCAGCGCCCATCGCGGACCACTCGGGGCCTGTCGGACCGGCGCGCTCGAGGACTGGGCGGAGACGTCAAACCGGATGTACCGGTGGTCGGAATAGGTCTCCATCCACTCCATGACGCGCCAGTCGGCGACACGCGGCGACAGAGCGGGGCTGGCGAACGAAAGGTCCACCACTGATTCACCCCGCATCCGCACACACGTGGGGACAGAACCCCGATTAAGGACGACCAGGGCTGTCTCCAGTGCCCAGTCCTCCACCATCCTACCCCGTGTGTCTGTATACCGGGAACCCCAAGCCACATCCTTGGCATTGAAGTCCCCGAGAACAAGCACAGGGAGGGAACCGAACCCGACAACGACGACTCTCAACTCCGCAAGGGAGTTGTGGAACTCGGCGAGAGTTCGGTTCGGGGAGAAGTACACCCCTACCACGACAATCTCCCCGAACCGTGCTGCCACGCAACCCCGTCCTCTCTTGACAGCCTCGAGGGACGGAGTACCGGCGGCGGCCGACGATATTAGGGTCACTGAGCCGCTCAGGTCCTCCACCCAGTCATCCCTGGGCGGGACAAAGTACGGCTCAGCGACCACGGCGATGTTAATCGACCACTGCGCCATGCTCTGGAGCAATAGGTCCTGAGCTGTAGCGCAGTGGTTGATGTTCGCCTGGAGGAGGCGTAATGGAGCCGTTATTGGCAGTCCATTTCAGCCCCCTCCCGAGCCCCCTGTGAGGACCCTGCCGCGGCGGCAACGGCAGCGACGACGACGGTGGAAGCGGCAGCGGCGGCGCCAGTAGTGGCGGCGGCTGCGGCGGTGACGGCGGTGGCGGAGGGCTTGCCCCTGCCTCCGGCTTTGGCGGGTTTGGCGCAGGCATTGCCCCCAATCCGGTGGTCGGCCGGCACAGGCTGCGTCTGACTTGTGTGCGTATCGTGTCTGTATCGCTACAAACGCGCCGTTAAAAAACGTGGTGTGCATAGGCTCTTAGTGCCCTCGCTTGCGCTCGGGCTATTTCTTTTAATTTCTAGACACTAGGCACTAGACACTATACTATAATGCCCTTCAGAAAATACAGGCGTCATGTTAGTTGGTAGGTATGCTGATAAATGGATCTATCATGTTAATGGGAAATTAAAATAATGTCCAGTCTGGTAGGTACCTAAAATGAAATTAACAGTAAGTATATTCCTTACTTTTTATACTTGACAACTCCTAATCCCATCATACGAAAATCTATCGGCCGGTCACAGAACACCTCGTTCATAAGCGGGGAGCGAGTGTTGAGCTTTTTCTCGTAAAACAGGCAAGTGCCCAGCAACACTTTGCGCTCCTCTGGCGACATTTGTGCCAAGTATCCTGTTTTATGCGTGTGCTCCACTGTGTTAAATGTATCCGTCTTAAATAAACGATGGCATTCCAATTCTGAAATAAATGAGTAGGTACTTTTATACTTAATATAAAAAAAAAAACAAAACAAAATCTGGTTGTTAAAAATGTTACGGTTAGGTAACAGTAACAGTTACCTACCAATTTGACGATAGTTTTTTCGTCCCAGAGCCAAGTAAACAATTTGGACAGACAGATGCACGAACGTTTCAAATAATCGTGCGTCCTTATCCGATAAAGATCGTCGTTTTTTATTTGAACCCATATGATGGAATCTTTTCATATCGCCACCACCTAATTATACAATAAGTAAAATAAGAATGAATATATTGTGATGTGAAGTCCTTAGTCACTGAAATAAGTTGTTTATAAGTCACGTACCAATAAGCAATACACAATATTCCTTAGCTACTAAAACTCTTAGATCAGACAAGTTATTTCTGAACTCATTCTCCAAAATTTCGCAGTTGTTGGTTCTTATTTTTGTTTCGCACTCTAACATGCGAAGGGCCATTTCATCTGCTACCTAAAAAATTAACACTTGTTTTCAACACAACTACAACTACAAGCTTAGTTTTTGTTTACCCTAAACCTGAAAAGGGGTAATTTTACCTACTCATTCTTATGAACAACTTTTAGAATAGAATAGGTAGGTACTGTAGAGGCTTTATTCCATTCGGTTTGAGATGCAACCTTTGTGTGCGCGTATTGATGGCAGTTAGAGGAAACAAACATTAGGTTCATAATTAGAATAGGAGAAAATAATAGATAGTCGGCTGACGGCTGTCAGGCCGTTGGATGTAAAATGCATTGTAATAATTTGTAGTTCCAATTCTAGAAATAATTATGTTATGCGATGCCAACATGCGTTTAATTTAGTATCATCCCGGTACAAGTAAGCCTTAGAGCTTACAAGTGGTGGAGGCGCCCAAACCCGGGCTGTAGGGCGTAAGGCGTATGCAGAGCCAACTAATACTGCACTAGCGAAGTATATAAAGAAGTATAGAGAAGTATAGAGAAGCTGCCACCCATTTTTTTTCAGACGAAATTCATTTGATGGAAAAGGGCGATTCCCCATAAAAGTATTATAGCGAAGCATATCGCATGGAAGCATATCGCATGGAAGCATGGAAGTGTTGTTTTAGGCGAATAAACGACGCCTAAAGAATCGAAAGCTAAGTGGTCTTAATTAATTTTTATAAAAATGGAATATTTCTCGGGCTACAACGGCGTGTGCCTGCAAAGCTTTCTAAATAATTTTAAGCTCACAGCCACCTTCAACGAATGGAAGGAAAATAACTGGGCACTGATTCTACGCGCATTTCTTGTGGGTCCAGCTATGATTTTCCACGGTTACACGTACCATGACGGTATGAATTTTGAAACGTTGTGTGACAAACTATGGGCCGAGTTCTCGTGCAAATGTCACAAAGGAGAATGTAGGGTGCAAGAGAAGATTGTACAAGTTAGAGAAAGCGAACAGGAAGAGATCGCGACGGTAGATATTGATGCAAATTTATTTTCTAGCGGAAAACAAGACGAACCGCTAGTTACTGAGCAAAGCTGTAAAGATGACGATGATGTTGATGACGAGCTCAGCTGCCAAGGATGCAGCATTGCCACGGATGAGGAGGAGTCGATCGAAGTGTTCGAGAATGAACACAAAGAGGAAATTGTCGAATCGGGTCAGTCCAGTCCATTTATTAATTCTGTTAGTAATGTTTCAGAACAACAGAGCATATGTCTATCTATGGAGAATGATGATCACGATGATGAAATTCTTAAATATAACATCATCGCTGATCAGAATTATGAAGATGATAATGTTGAACAATCTTCTGAAACAAAGGAGGTTGACCAAATCACCTTGTCTACCAAAATAAAGGAGAATGAGCAGTTATCATTGGTACCAGACAAAATTATTGAAGTTAAGGCTGATTTGGAGGTAATTGTAAACAACAATCATATTGTCGAGGATGACGTCGAGTCTTATATAGTCGAGTTTGACGTAGAATCACGGTCAGTCGGAGTTATTAGTAATGACTTTCCAGTGAAAATTTATAATAACAAACATAAATATAATGTGCCATCGCAAGGTTGCTTGGCCATAAACTTGTCATTCATTTGGAAAACAAAGTTCATAATATTATTATTATGTTATATTATTACATTATTGCAACAGCAACGTGCTACAGACAATGTAAGAAAAACACCAATAAAGTTAAAGGGCTCATATGTTGGGGATACTCAAATTAAAAACTTCGTACCAAAACCAAATAAATTAAAAAGGTTGAAACCTAATGAAATTTCTTTAAAAAAATTTACTATTTTTAAATATAATTTTTTTAGAAATATTTTAAAGAGATTTAAAGATATTTTTATTAACATAAATAGTTGGAAACTTCTTCTTTTAAGGATTTTGTAATTTTTCAAGCTCATCATTTTCATTTTATCATGTCGCTGCATTATTTTTGTAAGATCAGCAGGGCATGTAGGATTAATCACTTTATTTTGTTTCATATTCTGATGTTATGGCGAACGGAGGAAGAGAAAAAGATGTCCACTACAACGGCATCATAGTATTTTTTTTTTAACTTAGGAGGAACGCACTCCAAGGTCATTGATTAATGTCGATTAATGTTTTGATGGGATAATAATGTATTTTGAGAACTGTGATCCTTCTCGAAGGGGGGGTGATGCTTGATCTAGGCTGATACCAACTTCGCTAAAGGGGCATAGCCTCACGAAGTGTGTCGATTCGACACATTTGGTTTCTGCCGATGATTGAGGATCGACAGTTCAGACAATATGGACTTGTAAGAAGATTTGGGGTTTAGTGTTGTCGACGTGATGATTTTTCTAGAGGTTTACCTTTGGAGTGAGTTCGTGAGTTAGGAGCGTTCGATCTTTTGCAGTTCTGACTTTCTCTTCCTCTGACTTTATAAGGTTGAATGAAGTTTAAGCCATTATTGTTTGAGGTTTCAGTATGATTAACCCTCTCTGGGCAGATATGAATGTTGTCATATCATTTTATTTGTTTTTAGGAGGATGTGTTATACGTTTTTCGCCAGTTTTGGTGTAACGAGATTTATGCAGGATGTAACGATAGTTTGTGTGAGTGCACATTGGCACCTATTAATATTTAAATTAAGTGGTTGACACTTGTCGTGGTGTCATATTATCGCGATTAGTTCATCCTGACGTAAGTCTTCTCCTGCAAGAGACATACCTCATATTGTTAATTTTATTTCTGGCGTTAGGTTAATATTATTTTAGATATAGGTAGGTTAATTTAATGTTTGTTTCGTATGGATAAAATTGGACACTACGTTAGCCCTATTTTATCCAGTAGGGGCGTAGCTGATGTAGAGGCTTTATTCCATTCGGTTTGAGATGCAACCTTTGTGTGCGCGTATTGATGGCAGTTAGAGGAAACAAACATTAGGTTCATAATTAGAATAGGAGAAAATAATAGATAGTCGGCTGACGGCTGTCAGGCCGTTGGATGTAAAATGCATTGTAATAATTTGTAGTTCCAATTCTAGAAATAATTATGTTATGCGATGCCAACATGCGTTTAATTTAGTATCATCCCGGTACAAGTAAGCCTTAGAGCTTACAGTACTCTATCATATATATACACCATATAGGAACTCACTAGCGTTTTACTATAGGACCAAACATAAATCGCGAAAAAAAAATCTGCTGTTCCATACATTTTGTCGATTTATGTGAACACCAATCTCTGGATCTACCTACTGAACCAATTATAAAAATTAAGTATATCAGTCATAGAAAGCTCCATTATTTCCGAGTCACATAGGTTACTTTTATGCCCGGAAAATGGACGGTTTCCGTGAGAATCTCCATGCAGTTGAAACCGCGGGACGCAGCTATAGTAGATACCCAATAAAGGTGGTAGCTGGAGTCTGAATTTGTGCCCGGTTGATGGCATGGGCCCTGCCCTCTAAGTAGGCACCTATATTATTTTAAAGGCAATCAACATAACTGGTGAAATATGGATAGGTACACCTTTCCCATTTGGAGAATACAGGCATGAAATTATATTAATAAGTAACATTAGTTGGTACCTGTAAGTAGTAAGCACAGCAAAATATTAGGGCTCTAAGAAATCTTTCAGTGGTTGGTAGGTGCAGCATATCAATTAGCCTTGGACTCAGTATGCTGACGGGAGCGGTGTAAATTGCTATATCTTTAATATCCTAAAAATAATTAATTAAAAAATCTGTGAATCTATACTAATATTATAAAGAGGAAAGATTTTTTTGTTTGTTTGTACCGGTTAAGCTGCAAAACTACTGGACCGATTTCAACCATTTTTTTTTCACCAATAGATAGCTAAATTATCAGGAAGTAACATAGGCTTGTATTTATAATGTAGGTAGGTAGGATAGGCAGGTAGGTCGCGTTTTAAAAAAAATTGCACATTATGGATAGTGGTTACTTAAAACATACACAAACGAAAAATGTTCGAGCTTAACTTCGTCGGTTTCGTCAAAAACGCCGATGGGCGTCCTCCGCACCTCATTAGGATATTTATGGAACGCCGATCGGCGTTTTCAGCACTGTTAAAAGAAATTGATCATTCTTACGCTAAAACCTTGTTAATTACATGCTAGTGACCTTGAGTGGTTAGCTTGCGTGTTCTGTACTGAGCTCACGCAACGCATCGTACATCCAGCCAGTAATAGAACTCGCGCATCAAGGAGCGCTCTCACCAATTTGACGCATTATTAATTTACTATACATAAAATAGAAGGTATTTTAATAAAACTCGTAGATTAAAAGATTAATATTTTAATTATCCTTAAAATGGTGAAGGTTTCAGAAAAATACGCTTGACAGCTTTTGCGTAATTCTTAGTTTTTTATCCGCGTTAGACACAACTTTAGAAATTAATTTCACTATGTAATGTAAACATAATCTAAAATATTCGTAGATTAAATTATTAAGAAAATGCTCTAATTTAACATTATATTTTTTCCAAATCATTATCACCACTCGTTTAGACGTAATTTCCGGTATAAAATCATTAAAAGTAGCTTGTCGTCGCCTTAGGGACACCATCAGGACATTATTATTTGTTCACGTGTCCTTATATAGGTAGATACCAGATTCATCGGGCACCGCAATTTAACAGAAAATTCACAATTAGCATAATAATTAGCGATGGACTGGTTTGACTATGCCAGCTTCCATAAAAAATGTTCGAACCACCTTACAGACCTGTATGGTAACCACATCTTGTTGTCCCGGTGTCGGTTTTCTCTGATAGCGTCGCTTAAATCGAAGCTGCGAAGATAAATAACTATAGGGTAAGGAAAGTGAGTTTGATTGTTTAAATTTATTAAATGTTAGGTAAGGCTATGTTCTAACCTGTTCAATCAAGTCAATATCGTCTCTAAATTCGATGACACCAGTCGGTGCTTTGGATGTTACTTGAATAGCTTCTACTTTCATCGGTGGCAGATCACTGAAAAATATTGTAAAATTAATGAATATTATATTATAATACCTATACAGGGCGTCCCTCGTAACCTGTACCAGCGAAGGTCTGTGATCAGGGGACACCAATACCCATCGATTGAACCGCCATGTATGTTCCGCGATATTTTGTAGTTTTCGAGTTTTTTTTTTTTTTTGTAATATTTTCCGATTTTCTTACATTGTAGGCGTTTTTGGTTCTAACTTTTTCTGGGTGGTGTTCCTTTGATTTTTTTTTCGTCAGTACTATGGTTAGAATGTGTGTTCACCTGTTAAAAACAAAAACCCAAATTCTAACTAAGTTCCATTTAATCATCTATACAATGGTATATAAATTAGGTAGGTTCTGTGTACTAGCAGGAGTGTAACAATAAAAACAGTTGCAGGACGGTCTCGTTCAAAACGGGATGTATGGTCACGTTAATCTTAGCTTGTATTGTTCGTAATGTGACGAGCTTCAAATATCTTTTAGGTATTTTCACCCCATCTATACTTACCAGTACCATAGTGCGCTACAACTTTTTTGGGCTATGCCCTTGGGCGTCGCCAAGGGGTAGCAGGGGCTCTAGGGGGGGGGGGGGGAGCAGGGGCTCTAGAGATTCAACAAAATGTTGTCAAATACGAGGCATTTTAATGAAAATAAATATCTATAAATCGAATTTTGTTTATTTTTACGATTTTTATTATGGTTTTTTAAAGTTCCATATCTCCTAAAAGGGGTCAAATCCGGAGTCCGGGGACGTAATTCGTATCTATGTGTTGGTGGTAGGCTGAGTTATAATACCTATTAGGTTTCAGCTCTACAGTTCTGAATAGTTTTGGGAAAAACGTCCCGAAAGGTCCGTTCCCAATCCACATATTGAAAAAGGAAATTATGATTTTCTCAGTTCCTATCGGGACTACCGAGTTACAGATTTTTCAAAAATCAAAGTCTACCAGCATCAATTTTGGCCCCATTTTGCGCCATAGAGGTAAAGCTCGCAGTACAAATGTTAAGCTTCATGTGCTCTTGACTCTTGACTGTATCTACAAATCATACTTTTCCCATCCTCCTTATTAACTTGCCCCCCCCTGGGCCATCTGCTGGCGACGCTCTTGGCCTATGCCAGCTTTCATAGAATAACGTTCAATTCAAACCCCTTTGAGTAAGGTTGTAGCAATAAAACACCGTATTCATTGAAAATATGGCTGAGCTGCGTTGCGCAAGCCTATTGCCATCACCCGGGCACAAATCCAGACTCCGGGCTGCTATTGAGAAATTCCAGATAGAAAAATCTAATAACACATTGCCCGACCTGGGAATCGAACCCAGGACCTTGTGCTCAGCAGCGTTTGCGACCACTTGACTAACGAGGCAGTCATCATGATGAATACGAGGTTAATTCAAGTGTTACTAGTACTGGCGTGCGGTTGAGTGGACATTATAGGATATTTAAAGGATATTCACCTCACAAAAACCAATGCTTCTGTATGCTCATCCCACACCCAATGTCCATTTTCATACAGCCCACCAAAAGTTTCATCTTCTTCATCTGCCATTTGTTATTTATATAATAAAACACAAATGATAATAAATAACCTTGGTACCGGTTTTGCTAGACTTGCAACACGCATTGGTACTTCGCCAGGTGAGTATGTTTCTTGATCGATACTATGGCTATATTTACCTAAAGTGTATTATATTATCTATGAGGACCATAAGGACTACTCTGGACTACAGGGCTACTAAAAAACTATGCTACTACGCGGACCTTCAATCAATAATGCACTTATTGATCAAAGACGCCGACTATAGATAATACACTTAAATACGGGACTGACATGGGACTGACTTTGGTTTCAGACAACTGATGGCAATGTCTAATATTATTTCAAATGTTAAAAAAAAGGAAGGAACTTATTCCAAAAAGTTTAGTAAAGTAGGTACTAACCTTTCACAAACGTCATCTGCTGAAGGAGCGACATTCCACTTGAATATGAATACTGAAACTACTGGTTTATTACTTCATAGCTTTGGATTTTACATGAAAATTTCTTCTACTATCTACTTACCGTAAATGTGAACACCAGAGAATAAAAACCTACTTACATCTGTCTGCAGTGTAATCGTACTTGCTGACTGTATAACACCATCATTACACAGACAAGGGAACCCTGAATACTAGAGAGTGGGGAAGGGGATAGCGATACCGGTATGGTATCTGTGTGGCTACCATGAGTTTCATTTTACCATCTCGATCAAACGCTTCGACCGCGTTTGGCACTCCGATTGGCAGCCGGCCAGCCTTCACCGGTGAAGGGCCAATCGGAACGCCGTACGCGCTCGATGCGTTTGATCGAGAAGGTTAAATGAAACTCATGGTAGCCACACTGGAATATCTACGATAATAACCTTGTATACAGTGTGTCCGGACATGGAATAGCGATATTCTAAATACTTAAATGTAAACTATTTTAAAGTACAATTACACTCTTTTTTTTATTAATTTTTTTGAATTGCATAATTTTTCTTTTTTTTTTCGACTTTCACCTTTTTTTTCCAAAGTTATGGAATTGTGAATACATTGCTTTGTAATGCAGATGGTAGACAATATTATTGCCTTTCGAATATGCCTATTTTTATCTCAGTATGACTAAAACTTTGAGATATATGATATTTTTTGTAAAAAAAGTCGTTTTTTTTTCCTGTAATCTTTACATAAACTTCTATCAGATAGAATAATTTCAGATTTTTCTCTATGCAAAAACTTCAGTGATATATATTTTTTTTTTAATTTTTGGCCAAAATTCGAAAACGATGCGGTTTAAAAAAAATGTTTGAGTATGTGCCCCACTTCTGAACTTAATGATCGTTGACATATTTTGCATACTGCCTCGAGAAGGTTACGTTTTTGTTTGACCATTGATTGATATAGTAGTAGAATAAAGGATGGTAGAGCGAGCGAAGCGAGCTCGAAAATTTTTACACTCTGCATTGTAAAAATTATCTTTTCAACATTTAAACTTTGTTGATCTATACAGAATAGTTTGAAAATGTAGGATACAAGAGCGAGCGTAGCGAGCTCCAAAATTGAACACCTTTTAACGTGCACGTCTTTTTACATTGTTCTCACATGTATAATTTCAACATGAATGATGTAGGTAACCAATTTTATGTAACAATTTTTTATTTAAAAGAGTGTCCGTGGAGTTTCTTGCCCGTTCTTCTCCATAGGTACCTACTACGTTTTGGAATGGGCAACTAGCTTCATATTTTTCTGACTGACTGACTCCTTGACAATTCAAAAGTGCCTGTATATGGTTTAATTGAAATAAATGCTTTGAGTTTGAGTTCGCTGCGGATAGGTCAATGTTTCTTTTGACCATTCATACATATAGGAATTAGGTACATACATTGTCGATTTCCGAAAAGAATTCTAAGAAAAAACAGAATGTTGCAAGAGCGAGCGAAGCGAGCTCGAAATTTTAGCACCCTACGTTTATATTTAGCGTAGGGGGCCCCAACTACCTCCTCCTCGCACCTCAAAGGTTTATGCATTCGAGGTGCGAGGCCCCTCGTGAATATCAGGTTGGCGGGTGTAATTTTCAGAAATCGTCGAAATATATCAAAAGATTTAGTACCTAATTAGTACCTAATTGTACCACTAGTGAAATAATTTGTACCTCGTGGGATCGCAAGTTATTGCAATAGTTTTATACACCCGCCATTCTGATATCAGAATGGCGGGTGTATTTTTGTGTAGCCGAGATTACTGAGAAGTTAGATATAAAACATACATGGATATTTAGTACCTAATTGGTACCTCTCTAAACATACCTTAAACCAAAGAAATCTCCTCGGAATTCGGCAGAAATTGAAAAATAGTTTTTTTTTATACAGAGTGTTACAATATGTTGCTTGTTTGACACAAGAAACACAACAGAGGAAACCGGGGATACTTGACTATAGGGTTACTTAGCATCAGGGGGAATGACAGCTCATTTCATGGTAATTTTTTTACAGGCTGACCGGGATGTCATTTAGTTGTTGCCTGAAAACACATGACGTTAAAATTTATTTGAAAAAGGTATGTAGGTATATTCGCAGATGAATTTTCTTAAAAAACAATCTGCCTCTATAGATCACGTTACACACTAAATCATGAATGGCAATCATAGGTCTTAGTAGGTAGGTATCTTAAATATTAGTTCACATTTATCATAAGCGAATTGCCCATAATTTTGATATCTGTTTGCAGATAGCCGACCTGAGTCTCAATATAATATGAAATAATTTTTATCTTCAAATTCACTAGCCATATTACTATTATTGCTATTTCTAGCCATATTTATGGTAAATAGAAAATCGCCAGTATTTTTAATACACTGTTAGTAACAAAATAAAATTAATTATACACAAAATGCAACTTGGCCACTTAGTACCTACGCAGCACATGCACATGGCGTAGACTGATCAGCTTCAATAAAATTCTGTCACAACATGCTAGAAATCATTTTCATTTACGGAAAACGCCCATCGGCGTCAAAGTGTTTCAATATGAGATGCGTCCAAGGTCAGCATTATTCCTTTAGACCGCCCTCCCGTACATAACAAGGGCGATTTTTTGACCCGCCTTAAATGGGTTAGTACAGCCCGATTCAAACGGCGGCGGGTCGGAACATGAGCGAGTCGTTGCGCAGTAACTCTAATTCATGTATCAGCGGGGGTGAGGTGAGGGGTGGGGTACTGCGCAGTGAGCAAGAGCAACTAACTTCCGAGCCGCCATTAATTTTGAATCGAACTATACCTGTTTACGAAGAATAAACTAGCTCTTTCTGAATAGATGAGATAAAAAACATTTTTTTGTATTTGTGTCCGTGCATTCTTTTGTTTACAAATAATAATAAGACTCTTGAATTGTTTGATATATTCACTGAAGTACACGCTCATCATCATCATCATCAGCCTATTAATGTTCCCACTGCTGGGACACAGGCCTCCTCTCTGTGAGAGGGAGTGAGCCGTAATCTACCACGCGGGCCCAGTGCGGGTTGGTAGATGTCACATGTCTTCGAATTTTTGGTTCTAAGACATGCCGGTTTCCTCACGATGTTTTCCTTCACCGTTTTGAGAGCAGTGGTGATGAAATTATTTACACAAAGTAAAGCGCCTGCTTGGGTTCGAACTCACGACCCGACTCGTAAGTCGGGGCCGTTACCACTGGGCCACCACTGCTCCTTTACCACTGGGCCACCACTGCTCCTACTCTGTTACACGATATGTAAAGCTATTATTAAATCAATATTAGAACCTTGAAAATTTGCAGCTTACAGCTTCACATAGAACCATTTCCTATGCAAACTGAACCCATAATCTGGTTGTTCTTTCACTTTTAGAACCATATTGTAGAACTGCAAGTGGCATAGAAATGCTAACAATAATTATTTTGTTCATGTAGGTGAAGTGAGCTGTCATTCCACCTGATGCTAAGTATCCCTATAGTCAAGAATCCCCGATTTCCTCAACTGGTTACGAGAGCTCATGACCAAAATTTTTACCTCATCGCTTTACGACCAAATTGCTTATTCTGAATCAAAAACCCCTTGTTGAGAATTTCTTCACGTCTCGCCTGACCTGCCCGCTTTTTCAATGTGAAAAAAAAAATCCGAACTGTATCATAGTAATTTGCCTGATTTTCGGAATGTAGTTGAACGATAGGTTTTAGATACCAAAAACACAATTTTCAGGCCAGTAGCATCACACGTACCCAGGAGGCCATTCGAGGAAATAAAAAATTACGCATAAAGCCATAGCCTGAAAATCTTGTTTTCAAGTGAACATTGGTCAGTTGATGCGAATAAATCATTTTTCAGAAATGTGAGTAACTTATGTGTTGAATTTTTTTTCCAGTGGGTAACATAGCATGTCTGTCTGTCTGAAAACTCTTGGGTATGAACAAAAAAGTTGCCCAAATGTAGAAAAAAATTATATCAGACAAATTTTGTGTATCAGACAACTTTTCCATAATCAGAAATGATGAAAAAATCATATTGCGGAGTATTTACGTACGATTATCATAGCGCTAACCCGAAACCATCGAATTGATATTGAAGGAGATTTTAAATAAATTGGACAAAAGGAAACTGAAATAATGTTTGAAAAATGCAGCTTATTGAATAAAAAAACATCGTTTTAATCATTGTCGGACTCATCATCGTTGTCGTAAGCTTCGATCAACAAATTGTTGATCAAAGGTCGTAAGAGATAGGAGCGTAACAAGCACCGCGCGTTAACCACGGGTGATTCCAAAACGTTCTTTTCCTTTTTGGAATTCTACGTGACATTTAAAATGTCTGAAAACAGGTTTTTGGTAACCATACAAAAGATTAATTTAAAATAAAATAGAATCAGGTTGCTAAGAGACAGGTTGAAATTTTTATTTTGACAGTTTTGAAAATGCGCTCTGGCAACATATGACCCGCAAAATGTTAGAATTTTTTTTTTTCATAATTAAGTGACGAAACCAATTACATTTTTAATATCCGACATATTGTGATAAAACCGTCTGCCTATTTTTTTTGTCATAGTAAAAATGGATCTCCATCCAGTCGGGCTCAGAACCGTCTAAACTAACGATTTTTTACGGTAGAGGTCGTAAAACGATGCGACATGGTTTTGGTCGTGGACTCTCGTACTCTTTGTGTCAAACAAGCAACATATCTGTAAAAAAATAACACTCTGTATAAAAATATGAATTTTTCAATTTCTGCCGAATTCCGATGAGATTTCTTTGACTTAACCTTTTGACCGCCACAGTCGTGTATAGACGACAAACGAAAATGTGCCCAGTACGCCACGGTCGCGACTGCGTGACAGAATTTTATACGTAAATAAATGTCATAAAACAGCATTGTTTTGTTTATTTCCCTTGTTAATTATGTACCTTGACTCTTCTTAATTTATTTGAAGTGAACTGCTTTCGTTAGATTTCATTTTTAGTAACGTAAGAAGACAAAAAAGAAAATCAGTCATAAAGTTCGAAAAACATAGTGCCCTCGACGCCACAGTCACCATACCAGGACACGTAGTGATGCAGGTAGCACTCAATATAACAAGAATATCGACCTCGACGGCAACCTACGTTATATTTAATTTACTCTGAATTCTGCACTAGTAAATAAAAAAACATTTCATACTGAACTTTTACGTTTGAGAAATCAAGAAATTTTTTTATTACTGAACTATGCGCTTTATAAAAATCGAGTTTTAGTTGATTATCGATTAATTGTAATGACTGTAATGCCCATCTCTATCACACTGTTGTATTGTCTGTGCCGGGAACGCCACAGTCGTCTATGCTTGACAGTCCCATGACATCATACGCGGAACATTTTTGAATAGAGTAGTTCGTATATTATTAGTAAATATTATTAATAATAATGGACGACTATACTATGAGTAGTGAAGACTTGATAAATATACTGCAAGGAGTCGACACTGACACTTTTATCATGGAAGACAGTGCGGAAGTTCTGGAAGACGAAGATTTTGAGGCAAGTTTATTAATTTTATGCTTATTACGTTAGGAAATAAAACGAAATTATATACATGGCAATTATTTATTATAAACATACTGTATAGAAAAAAGTCCTAAATTATTTTGTTTGAGTGTCAAATGTTATTTTGTTCACATGACTGCCCTTAGCTTCTTGGAAAAATGTTATGATTTTAGCGTAAACATTTGGCAGTATGCAGGGCTCTATGTCGTCTAAGCCTGACTCCAATATTTTAGAAAAATGATAGTTCATTTTTCTAAAATGTACGCGAGTACATGCTTCGCAGTTTTCGCGTGTCCCTGTCATCACCGCTGTTGTTTGGCTGGATTTTTCCTTTACTGCACTTCCTCCGAGATTTCCTTTTTTCCATGGCCTTCCTAAAATTGATTGCGACATAATATCCCAATCTTCTTTGTCCTGGTCGGGACGTAGAAAAAATGATTTTTTGACAATTTTATTTCTAATCGGTGATAATATGCCTCAATCCATAGAGAGAAACAACCCACAAACCAAACGGAATATCGCTCCAGCCCCACCGTGTCCATCGGGCTACGCCGTGACGCGCGTGTCCCGATGGATACGGTCGGGCTTGAAGGGGGTCTTAGTTTTCTATCCACATGGAAGCACTGTACTTTACGGACCGGCGATTTTTTATAGTAGGTTTTTTTTTTTTGGTAGATTATATCCTTTTTAGTGTATTTATGAAAACCGCAAATCTAGCAAAACCATAGGTGCTGAGAAAAAAATCGCCAAAAGTTTCTTTCGGGATTGGTGGGATAGTGGGAGTATTAAGGGTGGGGAAGTTTACGTGGCGGGTCTAAATTAGGTTCCAAGCAATAATGAGGTCAATGACATCTTCAAGGTCAAGTTCAACACCCCAAAAGTCAAGGTCAAACCAAAAAATACTAAAGTCTTGGTATATTTCCATATATTTTCAAGGTCAAAAAAAAATTGTAAAGCATTGTCGACGGAGCCCCGCTTCGCGGGGCTCCTACTTCTGGGTGGTTTAAAAAAAAATAACCACCTTTGTCTGAACGTAAAACGGAACGACCTAGGAGTGAAATTCGTACATTATCTGCAGTAAAACGTCAATTTTATTACATAAATTAATTGAATTTTTGAAACTTTAGGATTTTTTTTCTCGAAAACTAAGCGTTTGCTAGCTGTTTCATTTTGCAAAAGTGTTCCATACGAAGACATCTACACGCAAAAAAAAAAATGAAGCTCCGCACGCGAAACGAAACTAACGAAAAATACGAAACTTTTAAAACAAAATACCTATTATAAATTCTTTTGTGATAAAAAATACGATTACAAAAAACCGATGATACATGTCTCATTTTATTTATTGCATTATCAAATAATAATATTGAAATCAAATTTCTCATATTTACAAAAGTTTTTCCACAATATGAAACAGAATATCAGTGAAACGAAACTAACGAAAAATACGAAACTTTTAAAACAAAATACCTATTATTATTTCGATATTATTAATAAATATTGGTTGCGCACCTCTAGTGCAGAGGCGAGCAAAATATAAAAAGCCGTGCCAGCTACGCCACTGTCACCGTATGGTGACATGAAAGTACGTCAAGATTGAACATAGTGCTGTGATGGTATTGACTTGGTTTTATCGATTGTTGTTTTGAATTGTGGATTCAACGCCTAAACAGTGACACATATCATTATGATTTCTGTCATAAAGGACAAAGCGGGATGAAATAAAACTCCTGTATTATATTTTTCCGGTATAGACCTTTAATTAAAAACATACTCTAGGTTAAAAAATAAATAGATAATGCTTAATCGATATAATTTCGAACTCACTACTATTTTGTAGGTATTAAAGGATGAATTCATTGCTTGGCGCTGGGGGCACGCTTTTTCTTTTTTGACGTGGCGGTCAAAAGGTTAAGGTATGTTTAGAGAGGTACCAATTAGGTACTAAATATCCATGTATGTTTTATATCTAACTTCTCAGTAATCTCGGCTACACAAAAATACACCCGCCATTCTGATATCAGAATGGCGGGTGTATAAAACTATTGCAATAACTTGCGATCCCACGAGGTACAAATTATTTCACTAGTGGTACAATTAGGTACTAATTAGGTACTAAATCTTTTGATATATTTCGACCATTTCTGAAAATTACACCCGCCAACCTGATATTCACCGCGAGGCCGTAGGCGGTTGCCCACATCGCCTGCGCCTTACGCCGCCTCTGGCTGTAATCTACCACGCAGGCCCAGTGCGGGTTAGTAGATGACACTTGTCTTCGAATTTTTGGTTCAGAAATGCCGGTTTCCTCACGATGTTTTCCTTCACCGTTTTGAGAGCAGTGGTGATGAAATTATTTACACAAAGTAAAGCCCTCGCCTCGCGTCGCCGCGTAAGTCGGGGCCGTTACCACTGGGCCACCACTGCTCTCAAATTCGGCTATGGTTTTTTTTTTTACAATAAAATAAAACCATCGATAACTATCATATTATTATTTTTATTAATAGAAAATCAACTTAAGTCTCAACAATACAAATTAAAGGCTTAATTTACTAACCAATTGTACTTGCAGCGCGGCGCGACCCGCGCCGAATTTTTAACTACGATAATGCTTTAATTTATTGCAAATAACTCAATTAATCGGATTTTCCCTGACACAAATAGTAATATACCTAATATTAAAAACCCCGGACGCTCCCCGGACGCCCTCCAAACTAGGACAAATCCGGATAAACCCGGACGGATGGCAGCCCTAATTACAACTCAAGAGAGATAGTCAGTGGGCAACCTTAGTACGTGTTTATACAACATTAGTTTTTGTTTATACAAAACCTCTTAAGAGGTCATTGTACTCAACATTATGAACAACTTTTACTATGGGACCAAAGCTCAAAACGCGAAAAAAAAATCTACTGTTCCATACATTTTTATGTTCGCAACAGCAATTTTTTTTCGCGGTTTCGGTGTTGGTCCCATAGTGACAGTTGTTCATTTATTATAAACAAAAAATAAGGCTGTATGTTTACCGAGCGGCCGTAGGTAGGTAATTACTTGATGTCAAGGACATTGCCGAGACGTAATACTGCTTTATACTTTATTATACTGCCACTGTTGTTAATCTAATCAACCTGTTTTGCCAGCGACGACGCTGGACCCGGTTCACACGTACAACGTCTTCTAGCACCTCAGGAAAATCTGATGGCAAGGTCGAGCTGCAACAAAAAACAATGAGAAAAGAAAATTACGACCTGTGCTCGGAATTACTTTTAGTTTTTTTATATTATTGGATGGCAAACAAACCGACGACAGCGGGCCACTTTGCCTTTTGACACGTCCCGGTTGCCGGTGCC
The DNA here is from genome assembly GCA_948150665.1 of Conistra vaccinii. Classification (NCBI taxonomy): domain Eukaryota; kingdom Metazoa; phylum Arthropoda; class Insecta; order Lepidoptera; family Noctuidae; genus Conistra; species Conistra vaccinii. Next base: position 12,539,817 of record OX411324.1, on the reverse strand, counting down.
GGGTACCGGCGGTTCCTTTTGAACGCCAGAGCATAAACGCAAGCGCGTGCCCTGTTCGCCAACAACACAAATATGTGATAAAAATGCTCACATATTTGTGTCGTCGGCGTACACGCGCTTGCTTCTCACGTATATGTGACCATGGCGTTCAAAAGGTGTCGCACGTACCCACTGGCGAAGGATAACGTACATCGTATGCCCATACAATTAGCCGCCGGGTACTGACCGATTATCCGGCAACCGGGACGTATGAGAAGGCACTAATGCTAAGTATTTACCGCCGCCTATGGACATCTACAGACTACAATAGGTACCAGCGCCACCGCAGGTGCGTAGACCTTGCCATCCCTGAGACTAGAGCTGAAATATACCTTATTACAGGCACAGGTTCCATCCAGGTTCAAACCGAGAAAAAGCAACCCTGGTTGGTGGCAGAAAACGATGGCGGTAATACTACCTGAGGCGACCTCTTCCACAAAGAGCTCGACTGCCAACTCTCAATTTAAAGGCGATTTTTAGACTAAGTTGAAGTGGCTATAATATGGACAGAAGACCGATGATAAGTTTTTTTCAAAGCTTTCTCTCTCGTACTATTTTGCTGAGCCCGACAGGGTCCATAATGATCACATATAATTTCAACTTACCACCTAAGTACACATTGTGAAATGCAAATAAAGTATTGAGTATAGAGTATTGACAGCAGGTCAGATTGCTTAGAAGACCGAAGAAATGACGCGAAGGCGCACTATGGGATCGCAGCTTCGCGTGGAAGCGTTTTGTAGCAAAGAACACAAAGATAAACAAAATAGGTACAAACTCTATTGTGTCTTTCGGTGGTAGTATAATTTCAGGGTAGAACCTCTGAATCGTCTGCGAAGATTTGCCCGTCATGCTTTTGGAGCTAGGACCAGCAGAGCCTTTAGACGACCTGGTTGACGACCTGTGTGCACATTGAAATATTTATACTAAGTGTATAGAGTGCCGCGAGTTTCTTGTGGCACTCTAGTGTCACTGCCTCGGCCCGGCTAGAGTTCCGTGAGCGTTGCATTGTCACTGTCATTTGTTATTTAGGTTAGGTTAGGTTAGAACTGTGACCACACAACGCACGAGCCGAGCGAGCGGTGCCGCGGTAGCGGCCGGCGAAGTGCCAGGGTCCGTTTAGGCACAAGAGAATGTAATGTTTTGGAAATGTGGTGTTTTACAGCGATCTAACCTCGACAATCAAACAAAATACCAAGTGACGTGACTTAGTGACAGTGACAATGACAATCCAATGCTTGCGGCACTTTAGCCGGGCCGAGGCGGTGTTACTAGGGTGGCTGTAGTGGCACTTTATCCGATAGGGATAGAGTGCCAATGGTGGCACTCTATACACTGCCATATTTATATTGCAAATTGGTTTGGTGCGGGTAACTTACATATTAGTTACCGACACCAAACCAATTTGTAAATTCAACTAGCATTCGTATATATTTGACGTATATACGTCTTTTTACTTATAATATCATTGTATATAGGTATTCCTTTACACGTCAAATTCACTTCTCATCAGAAAAAACGAATGCTTTAGTTATTACTCTGAGAACGAAACTGAGAACAAAACACTTCCGTTTTTATGGTTTCTGTCCTAATTTAACACAAAATAGTTTTCATTCCATGAAAAAAATTACATCATTTATTTAATTGTATAGCTGGCAGTAAGCGAAAATTCAAAATTAGGATTTCATTTGTTTATCCTTTATATGGAGCAGTGGTGGCCCAGTGGTAACGGCCCCGACTTACGAGTTGTAGGTCGTGGGATCGAACCCAAGCAGGCGCTTTACTTTGTGTAAATAATTTCATCACCACTGCTCTCAAAACGGTGAAGGAAAACATCGTGAGGAAACCGGCACGTCTTAGAACCAAAAAATTCGAAGACATGTGACATCTACCAACCCGCACTGGGCCCGCGTGGTAGATTACAGCCCACTCCCTCTCACAGAGAGGAGGCCTGTGTCCCAGCAGTGGGAACATTAATAGGCTGATGATGATGATGATGATGAGTACTTAATATAAATAAAATATCTAACGCTTCACAATAAAGCGCAGGCCACACCGCCAGCTTAGCGGGCGGAGCGGGCGAAGCGAACGAAGGAAACTATACAAACTGTAAAGAGGTGAAACGATGTTCGCCCGCCCGCCCGCTAGCTGGCGGTGTGGCCTGCGCTTTAAAGTTACCCCAAAGACGTTGTTTTTTGCTTATCTTTTACGCAAATATTAGAACTTTCTGTTTTTATCTTAAGATTAATATCACCAACTATCTTACTGCATGTTTTAATATAACTTTCGCATAGGCGAGTATCTTAAGATACCTTAATATAATATATTATATTCACCGTATCTGGTGGTCCATTATAATATACGAAGTGTATAGAGTGCCGCGAGTTTCTTGCGGCACTCTAGTGTCACTGCCTCGGCCCGGCTAGGGTGCCGTGAGCATTGCATTGTCACTGTCACTTGTTATTTAGGTTAGGTTAGAACTGTGACCACACAACGCACGAGCCGAGCGAGCGTAGCGAGCGGTGCCGCGGTAGCGGCCGGCGAAGTGCCAGGGTCCGTTTAGGCACAAGAGAATGTAATGTTTTGAGAATGTGGTGTTTTACAGCGATCTAACCTCGACAATCAAACAAAATACCAAGTGACGTGACTTAGTGACAGTGACAATGACAATCCAATGCTTGCGGCACTTTAGCCGGACCGACGCGGTGTTATTAGGGTGCCTGTAGTGGCACTTTATCCGATAGGGATAGAGTGCCACTGGTGGCACTCTATACACTGCCTATAATATATTGAAATATACAGTAAGATAGTTGGCGATATAGATCTTAACATAAACCACAGGTGTAACAATATTCGCAGATTTTTTTTACAAAAAGCAACGATTTTTGGGTAACCGTAACCGTTATTGTAAACCGTTACATATTTTATTTATAAGTACCTAGGTACCTACTTAGTTACAGTACGACATAACTTAGGCGTAGCATAAAGGAGAATGGGCGTTATTATATGAGTTGCGTCCCAACCCTTGTAACAAGTTGCGACTAGTATAAACATGTTCATTTAGGCTTTTTTTATGATTAATAATCCAAGTTTTTATTAAAATTGCGTGCAGGTCAAAAGTTTTTGAGATTCAAGTGAAAAAGGTGTTTTGTATTTTTTTGAGGTAACAAGGGCGTAAAGTTCACTCATCCTCTATACTCTCTTTTTTCCATACTTCTCTATTAGTCATCATCTCGGTGGGGTGACTACCGAGATGACGACTAATAGAGAAGTATCTTTCTAGCCATATCATCTTTCACACAGTCCATCCATCGTTTCTTTGGTCTTCCCCTACTCTTATAGCTATCGACATTCATACTCAAAACTTTCCTCACGACATTTTCCTCATTCCTCCGCATCATATGCCCATATCATGACAACCGGTTTCCGCACAATTTTTCGGTCACGGGTGCCATTTTCAGACTTCCTCTTATGTACTCATTTCTTATTCTATCCATTCGTGTATCACCACACTTAGCATTCTCATCTCAGCTGCATGCAATTGCCTTTCATTCATCCCTTTTGTGGCCCAACATTCTGATCCATTCAAGACAGCAGATCTAACCATTGTTTTATAAATCTTCCCCTTAAGTTTAAGGGGAACGCGGGAGTCGCAGATTGTACCCGTGACCTGCTGCCATTTCATCCATCCAGTGTTAATTCTGTGCCACCCGGTCTACTTCGCCATCGCTTTGCACGAGTGAACCGAGATACCGAAAAAAACGAAATAACAGGGACGTGTCTACATAATATAATCTTTATTACATAAGAAACGGTTACAAAATTGTGTGAAGTCCCTGACACTTGTGCTAGGTGGTTAACCTGTGTTACAAGAGCCAGTGCCCTCTCCCGGGAGGAAATACTATTAAAACTTATGCAATATGATTAAGAAGAAATAAAAAAGACTAAAATAATACAAAATAATAAAAAAATGGTTAGAAATACCCTGTAATGATGATTCTGTGTTTGGGTGTAGTGTGCGTGTGTGTGAGGGTGTGTGTGTGTGTGTGAGTGTGTGTGTGAGTGTATGTGTGAGTGTATGTGTAATTGAATTGAATGTTCAGGAAGATTGAATGGGATCTCGAGTAATGGTAAGTTGAGTGTCTCTAATAGCGTAGAATTTGGTTAAGAAAAAGTTTTTAGAATTTGCTCTGTTTCTTCGTAACTGAGGGACAGTACCCATGGTTTAAGACTCGGCTTGACCTTATGCAAGGTAAGTTTATAAATTGATAAGTCCTTTTTGATTTTATTGTAAATTTTGGAGCTTTGGGCACGATAGTGTCGTCGGGCAAGTGCAGTACGACACTGAACGGATTCACAGATAGGAAAGCCAATCCGCCGATTGGATAGATTTTTGAGTCAATTTTAACACACTGGCTACGCCCACTGAGGTAATCTTTGTAAATATTTAGGGCCACACCACGTATTCCTATATGCTCCAATTTGGCCACAAGTCTGGGAATAGAAACTGTATCAAAGGCCTTCGTTAAATCTAAAAAGACACCATAGCATTTAAGACGAGAGACTACAGCAGACAATTGATTTTAAGAAAAAAAAAATGATTGCTCTAGAGGCATTATTCAGGAAGAAAAAAGGGGAATACATTTGTATGGAGAATCGCAGGCCCTATTCCTTCATAATGTCACTTTTTGTTCGTAAAACTGGAAAGTGCCCTCTGTCGGCGCGACTAGTAAGTAATTTATCTAAATAATTTGTGTGGGCTGAACTGAAGATCTGACTGAAGTTATGCCCAAGAACACTGGTATCTTCAGGATTCAACTCTTTACACTAGTGGTCACTTGCCTAAAACGAGGTGTGCAAGTGCCCACTGTAAGGTACCGACATAAGTGCGTTCGCTTCACATTAGGTTTAGGTAAAACAACTGGCGTAGGTTTTTATGACACATCGAGATTCAGAGGAAAAGATGAGAAAGAGTCTGTCTACAGGTAAGAGTGACAGTTAAGATGTGGTAGAACAGGTCTTTTTTTTGTGTTAGTGGCTAACTTGGTGTCAGAGTTTTAAAGCCGCCCATGAGCCTCTGACTTGGCTTCACAAACCGTGAAGAAATATTCTCAGGCATGCCGGCGCCCACACGATGTTTTCCTTCACCGTTTTTGAAGCAAGTGATATTTATACAATACGCATATGAATCCGAAAAGTCAGGGATGCGTGGCTTGGGTTCGAACTCGAGACCTATGGCAATCTGACGGTCACACCACTTGGCTATCACTGCTCTGTAGAACAGGTACCTACTTATGAGTGACAGACACAACGGTCTACAAAGACAAAGTTTTTCTGAAACTTGGTTTGTAGGTACTACTGCATAGTGACCTACTGTAGGTATTATTAAGTGTGCAATTTGCAAATACTCACATAGTACTTTTTCCACTACGGGCAGAGATGGGATGTAGCATTATGTCAAATAAAGATCGTCGCATACCAATAATGCCCACTGTCTGTTTCGATTCCTGTAACTTTTCCTCTGGTCCCGCCACGATGAGGTATAAATAATGAAGTCGGGTGCTTATTCTTAAAAAAATTCAACAAACTTATTCAATAGAAAAATCTTGTTCTTCCTTTCTAGACACTATAGGTACTATAATGTCCTTACCAAAATACAGGCGTCATGTTATGTTGTAGGTATGCTGATAAACGGATCTAGGTATCATATTAGTGGGAAATTAAGATAATGACTAGTCTGGTACTTAAAATGTAATCAACTTATATTCCTTACTTTTCATACTTGACAACTCCTAATCCCATCATACGAAAATCTATCGGCCGCTCACAAAACACCTCGTTCATAAGCGGGGAGCGAGTGTTGAGCTTTTTCTCGTTAAGCAGGCAAGTGCCCAGCAACACTTTGCGCTCCTCTGGCGACATTTGTGCCAAGTATCCTGTTTTATGCGTGTGCTCCACTGTGTTAAATGTATCCGTCTTAAATACACGATGGCATTCCAATTCTGAAATAAATGCGCAGTTTTTAACCGACTCAAACTCAAACTCACTCAAAGCATTTATTTCAATTAAACCATTTACAGGCACTTTTGAATTGTCAAAGAGTCAGTCAGTTAGTCAGAAAGTTGAAGCTAGTCGCCCATTCCAAAAAGTAGATCTCTGTGGAGAAGAACGGGCAAGAAACTCCCAGGACACTCTTTTAAATAAAGACATTACAAAATCCTGGGTACATTATTCTTGTTGCTTCTATATGTGAGAACAATGTGAAAAAAAGAAATAGAGACAATTCAAAGTATAAGATTTAAAATAAGCCTTGGCAGAAAAGAGATGACCAGTCTCAACCGACGGCGCCCGTTCACGAACATGACGCGTGGATCAGCACCATCCAGCTCAACCATTTTGTAGGGAACCGAATGATCCAACACACTCGCCACCATCGGCGAGACATTAAAGTAAGCATGACAAAGTCTCAACTGCCATGCTCTTTCAAGTCAACATAAAACATAATATAATAACAGAATAAACAGCCCCATGGTACTCACATTTACAAAAACTGAAAAAATGCTTCTAAATTATACAAAACTATAGTTTGCAATGTATTATACTATCAAAAAGAAATATATCTATATATATATTATACTATCAAAAAGAAAGATAATCATTATCAAATATTGGAATATTCAACAATACAAAATTGGTTAATAAAAAATAAAAATAAAATAAACATGATGTTCGTAATGTCAGAAAAATAATATAAATAAAAATAAAAAAATAAGAAAAGGGGTAGCAACTCTTCCAAATACAATAATTTCAACTAGTGAGCCCAAGTGGCTGTGGAGCAGGACCAGCATTAAGCCAAGCATTTTTATCTAGGATATAATCATCTAACTTATAATATGCTTGTCTACATAGTGTGCGTTTAATGCATGTTTTAAATTTCTTCTCATTAAGTTGAAGAATATCGAGTGGTATTTTATTATAACATTTTACACAGTACCCCATAAAAGAAGTGTGTACTTTAGACAATCTAAAACGTGGTTGATCTAATTTGTTCCTATTTCTAGTGTTAAAATTATGCCTGTCACTTATCTTACGAAAAAGATGTAGATTTTTTCGAACATACATAATGTTTTCATATATATACTGACAAGGTACCGTCATGATGTTAATTTTCTTAAACAGTTCCCTTAGAGATTCGCGTCTGCGGAGGTTATAGATGGCTCTGACAGCCCTCTTTTGCAGAATAAAGACAGACTCAATATCTGCAGCCCGTCCCCACAGCAAAATACCGTAAGACATGATGCTATGAAAGTAACTAAAATAGACCAGTCTCGCGGTATCCACGTCTGTTAGTTGGCGGATTTTCCAAACAGCGTAAGCGGCTGAACTTAGCCGCCCTGCAAGTGATGTTAAGTGAGGACCCCACTGTAGTTTTGAGTCAAGCGTGATCCCTAGGAAAACCGTCTTTTCGACGAATTCTAGTGTCTCCTTATTCAATACAACGTGACATTCACTACTTCTAACATTCGGTAACGCGAATCTTATGCATTTAGTTTTCTTCTCATTTAATACCAAATTATTTTCAGTAAACCAGTTATGGACCTTAAGCATAGCGTTATTTACGTCGTCAAGCTCCTGTGCATGTCTGTTAACTTTAAAAATAAGTGATGTGTCATCGGCAAATAACACCATTTGTGGTCGGTTTTGCAGTAAATGAGGTAAATCATTTATATATACTAAAAAGAGGAATGGACCCAATATCGAGCCCTGTGGTACACCCATTTTGACTTTTAAACCCAATGAATTTACACCGTTTATTTGAACTTGCTGCAGTCTATCATTCAAATATGATTTTATTAAGCTAAGCGCAAGTTTACCCAATCCGTAATGCTCAAGTTTTAAGAGCAGTGTTTCGTGATTCACGCAATCAAATGCCTTGGAAAGGTCGCAAAAGATGCCTATTGCATCCTGTGCTTCTTCCCATGCGTTAAAGATGTGTTTTAATAAGGTGACACCGGCGTCGGTTGTGCAACGTCCTTTGGTGAAACCATACTGTTGATCGTGTAGGATGTTGTTACGATTAAAATGATTGAGCATTTGATTTAACATTACTTTTTCAAACACCTTGCTGAAAACCGGCAAAACCGATACGGGTCTATAATTATTAGTATCTTTGCTGTCACCAGATTTGAAAAGTGGAATAACTTTACTGTACTTCATTAAATCCGGGAATACCCCTTGATCTACACATAAATTAAATATTAAAGCTAAATAGGGTGCAATTGTCTCAATAATTGATTGACAAACTTTAGTAGACATGCCCCACAGATCTTCGGTAATTTTGATCTTAAGTTGCTTAAAAGTCTTTACAACGACCACTGGGTTTATATGTTTAAATTTAAATTCCACAGGACAGGCAGAAACATTCGCTCTTAATAAATCAATAGCAAGTGAGGGGGAGGAGTTTAAAGTTTCTGTAGTTTTAATTGGAATATTGGTAAAGAAAGTTACAAATTCCTGAGCAACATCGATGTTATCGCTAATGAGACCGCGGGAAGTGTCCAGTGTGTAATCCGTGTTATGTCTTTTGTTCTTGTTCGTTTCATTGTTAATAATTTTCCAAACTGTCTTTATTTTATTGTCAGCTGATTTAACCTTGTTGCTAATGAAAGAAGCTTTAGCTGCTTTGCAGATTTGTTTAAAAATTTTAGAGTAAGTAGCAACATACTTATTAAAAGTTTCCGTGTTAATATACGGCTTAAGGCCATACAGTTCAAATAGTCTTTCCCTACTTTTCCTGATGCCTTTAGTTGCCCAGTCACTGAATAAAAACTTAGGGCTAATAGTTTTAGTTTTTTTCTTAAAAGAGTTATTGAACTCTGTTTGCACTAATGAAAAGAATTGTTCATACAAAATATTGCCATTGGACATATTTACGCCCTGAGCACTTAACTTGCTAATTAATGTGCTATTAAACTTATTTAAATTACCGGATGTAATTGGTCTAATTTGAATCTGCACTTTTTGTAATGGTGTATTGGACTCAAAAATAACGGTTTGACCACTGTGATCAGAAGGGAGATAATTTACAATGGCTTTATCTAAATAGTCGCAGCAACAAAAGACATTATCAATACATGTAGCAGTAGTCGAAGTTATTCGCGTTGGTTCTAAAAACACATTTGACATATTGAATGATTTGAAGAGGCTTAATAATCTACTGCTATTTGGATTATTTTCTAAGATATTAATATTAAAGTCCCCACAAATAATTACTGATTTATGACCAGTTGCAAGTTTTGCCAAAACATCTTCCATTACTGACTCAAATATAGAGTAGTTTTGATAATTTGGAGGTCTGTATACACACACTATAAAATGTTTATCTAGCTCAACACAGGACAGTTCAATGCTATGTTCCACCGATAGTTCTACTATGTCATTACGAGACTTAGATTTTATACAATTTTTAATTAGGATTAGTGAACCTCCACGTAGCATGGATTTTCGGTTAAAACAACTGCCCACACTATAATTTTCAAAATTAATTAACATTTCATAATCTTTCAACCAGTGTTCAGTTATACAAATAATATCAAACATTGTTTTTGACTTCAAAAAGGAGGTGGATTTCTCCGTCAATTGTGGACCGATTTTGACATTTATGATTTTGTTTGAAAGGGTATGCTCTTCCCGAGGTGGTTCCATATAAATTTTATCAAATTTTGCTTGGATAGTTTTTGAGTTAGCTTACGTATTTTTCCCACTTAGTTTATATGGATGATATGATGATAAATTGATAAGTTCCTGTCACTGTTATTTGCCTACATAGGTAATATTCGAATTTGTGTGGGGTAGGTACCACCAGTAAAAAGGGAAACATAAAAACTTTTTACAAAAAAAAAACGACTTCCAAAAAAGACAATACTAAGTCAAAAATAACTTTAATTTCGGAAGTCGGTGGCAAAAAACGAAAGTTTAAACCAAATACACCGTCTTCCGAAATTAAAGTTATTTTTGTGTAGTGCCTTTTTTGGAAGTCAGTTTTTTTTGTAATATTTAATATAAAAACATAACTAAATCAGGTTATTAAAATTCTTACCGATAATTAACAGTTACCTACCAATTTGACGATAGTTTTTTCGTCCCAGAGCCAAGTAAACAATTTGGACAGACAGATGCACGAACGTTTCAAATAATCGTGCGTCCTTATCCGATAAAGATCGTCGTTTTTTATTTGAACCCATATGATGGAATCTTTTCATATCGCCACCACCTAATTATACAATAGGTAAAAAGAATTAACATATATTATTGTGATGTGAAGTCCTTAGTCACTGAAATAAGTTGTTTATAAGTCACGTACCAATAAGCAATACACAATATTCCTTAGCTACTAAAACTCTTAGATCAGACAAGTTATTTCTGAACTCGTTCTCCAAAATTTCGCAGTTGTTGGTTCTTATTTTTGTTTCGCACTCTATCATGCGAAGGGCCATTTCATCTGCTACCTATAAAAGTAACACAGGTTTTCAACACATTAGAGTATAATATATATTACAATGAGGCGTAATAAAATTATATTAATTACTAGCTTTTGCCCGCGGCTTCGCCCGCGTGGATGTAGGAAAATATCCCACGGGGACGTACTACAGGGATACCTAAAAGCCCAGGAAAAGATCATTGACTCCTACCGCTGCGCCCGCGTTGTCGTCAACCATGATTATTTTGTAACGCGTAATTTTGAATCTGCGATATCTTCACGCGATTCATTTGAATGATATGATGTTGAGGCATATTTTAATCTCAATTAAATGTTCAATTTAAATAACTTATTTTATTCGATAAGGATAAATATAATACCGGTCAAAATAGCTTCGGAAATAACACTGAAATTATTATCAAATTCTGAAAGATAAAATGGTTACTGTGGGTCATCCTTAGAAGATAGACATAATTATGCTATCGCGGACTTTTTTGTTGAAATTTTTAAGGTGTACAATACTGTAGTACATTATTTAGATCTATCTAAAAATAGTAGGGTTCAGCCAGTGTTTGCAATGTAAGCGCAAAAATATGTTTATACAGTGGCGTATTTTAAGATGCAGCGCCCTGGGCCTGTGAGGTTTGCCGCCCCGTAATTAACGAAAAAAAGCAGAAAGTTTTAATATTGTAGACTTGTAATATAAAACCCCAGAGTGTGTCCATTGAATGACTTTTTCATGAAATTATGACAATTGAGAACAAATATATTAACTTAGAGAGATAAAATCATTTTAACATTCCTCACTATCGGATAAAGTGCAACAGCAGTGGCGCTACCTAAACCCGTTTATAGTGCCGTAACTTTGCATTGTACGAGGTGGGCAAGTTTTTTTGAAAAAGTCATTGCAGACCGCGTCGTCGGGCGGCTGGTGCGGGAGGGGATTTGGTTTTCCGCAGGGGGAGGTCTACGGTGTACGCTGCGGCGGACGGGGAATGCTGTGCCCGAAGTGGGGTCGTCTTGCTTAGCGGTGTCTCTAGACATCGCCAATGCCCTCAATACCCTGCCCTCGAGTTGCATCAGGGAGGTACTCTGGTATCATCAGATGCCGACCCACCTCTGTCGTGTGGTCGAGGCCTATTTGGACAGGGCCGTTATCTACCCCAGTCACGAGGGAGAATGGAACCGGCGAGAGATGTCTTATGATGTCCCACAGGGATCGGTCCTGGGGCCGCATCTGTGGGCTGGCGTGGGTGCTGCACGCCGACCTGCTAGCGAACTGTCAGCGTGATTTGCTATGCTGCCGACACGTTGGTCCTGGCCCAGGGGAGGTCGCATCAGGCGGCGGCCGAACTAGCGCTAAAAAGCCAGGGCGTAACTCCGCTGCCGCGAGGAATCACGGTTCAGCAGGACATAGCTCCGGCGGAATCCCATAGTGACATGGAGAGTGCGATTGTCGCAACCTAGTGCTCGGCACGCCACAATTGCGGCGATAAGGCCCTCCTTGAGGAGTGGCTCGAGAGGCAACACGGGGTCCTCACCTTCCGCCTGAAGCAGGTCCTCACCGGACACAGTTGCTTCGTGAGGTTCTTGTTCTAGATAAGGCGGGAGGAAACGCCCAGGTGTCACCATTGTGTGGATCGCCCGGAGGACACGGTGGAGGATACGGTGGAGGTCTGCTCGGCTTGAGCGGAGTACCGCCGTGTCCTCGTGGAGGCGATCGGCGGCGGTGAACTCTCGCGTCCGGCCCTGGTCCAGGCCATGATGTGGAGCTAGAGGGCATGGGATTATGGGAATAAGTCGTCACTTCCTTCTGTGAAGCTGTAATGCTCGCGAAGGAAGAGGCGGAGCGCGTGAGGGTAAGGCAAATTAGGCGCCCTCTAGCCGCCGCTGGAGACGCCCTGGGCGTCGGGTATCCATAGCCGATTTCCGGCCACCGTAGGTGTGGGCTTGCGGACGGTGAGCAACGCTCGCTGCCAATAAGGACCAGGGGTCGACGGCGCGTTTGTTCCACGCGCGCCTCAAAGAAATGTCAGCTCGCCCTCCCGCTCTGCCCAAAGCAGGAGAAGTTATTCCATAATTTCCCACGCAAAAAAATAAAAAGCATTGCATTGTCATTTGGTGTTTTGGTTGAGTGTTGAGATTAGGTTAAATAAAACATTTTGTGTACGGACAAAAGGCAATGTTACCATTGTTACTAGGGACACTTTGGATGCAAGAGCGAGTGAATCGAGCTTGGGACTTCGGGCACCCTGACTCGGACAGGTTAGGCTGCTCCGCCCCTCGCAGCCTACCGCCCTGGGCCATGGCCCTTTTGGCCCTAGGGTAAATACGCCACTGTGTTTATACCATTCCCCCTCTAAAAAGCTTATTTTATTCACTGAAAACAGTGAATAAAAAGCTCTTTTAATCACTATTTTGGTGTTTGAATTTAGAACTGAAATGTATTCGACCTCGTATCTCAATGCTATACAACCTCCTTAACACTTTCGACTCCACCCATTTTCATAGAACTCATAACTCATCATTCCGCCATAAAAGTCTATACTATGACTTGTATTATTCGTAGTTGGAAGTGAAACCTCCGGGAAGTTTCACTTCCAACGTCCACGAGGGCTCCCGGCATCCCATACCCAAGTAGGTGAACCCTCCAGGAGGGCTCCCGACACTGAACGTCTACATTTAAAATGAGCCCTCCGCGAGGGTTCCCGGCATTCCATATCCAAGTAGGTGAACCCTCCAGGAGGGCTCCCGACACTGAACGTCTACATTTAAAATGAGCCCTCCGCGAGGGCTCTCGACATCCCATATCCAAGTAGGTGAACCCTCCAGGAGGGCTCCCGACACTGAATGTCTACATTTAAAATGAGCCCTCCGCGAGGGCTCCCGACATCCCATACCCAAGTAGGTGAACCCTCTAGGAGGGCTCCCGACCCTGAATGTCTACATTTAAAATGAGCCCTCTGCGAGGGCTCCCGACATCCCATATCCATGTAGGTGAACCCTCCAGGAGGGCTCCCGACACTGAATGTCTACATTTTAAATGAGCCCTCCGCGAGGGCTCCCGACATCCCATATCCAAGTAGGTGAACCCTCCAGGAGGGCTCCCGACACTGAACGTGTTAACCTTTTATTAAATGTCTATTTTCGCTTAAATCTTTCTTTTTCTCGTAGTCATGGTATAAAGTATAGTATGCAACTCTTGAATAAAACGGATTTATATCGAGGGCCATGAATCACTCGCGTCGCTCAGGATTCTAACACTTGAATCACTCGCTGCGCTCGTGATTCAATCATCATGAATCACTCCCTACGGTCGTGATTCAGTCGTTAGAATCCTTCACTTGATCGTGATTCATCTATGGCCCTCGCTTTAAATCCGTCCTTTATTCATTAGTTGCATAATATACTAGTTTATACCATTCCCCTTCTAAAAAGCTTATTTTATTCACTGAAAACAGTGAATAAAAAGCTCTTTTAATCACTATTTTGGTGTTTGAATTTAGAACACGTCAATATATTCGACCGCCATCTCAATGCTATACAACCTCCTTAACACTTTCGACACCACCCATTTTCATAGAACTCATACGCCATGCCGCCATACATATTGGAAGTCTACGACTTTTATTATTCTTAGTTGAAAGTGAAACCTCCGGGAGGGTTGCCGGCATGACGTTTTATTAAAATATACATCAGATTTTATTTTCATGGTTTATAACCTGTATTCGCTAAGAAAAACCAGCCCTGGGCGTCGGGAATCGCGTGCCGGTTTCCGGCCACCGCAGGCGTGTGTTTGCGGACGGAGAGCAATGGGTAGCTCGCCGTCCGACAAGGACGACGTTCCGGGTCGACGGCCCGTTGTGTTCCACGCGCACCTCAAAGAGATGTCAGCACAACTGACGGAGTCCGCTAGGGACGATCCTGCCGGGGTTGCGGGAAAGTCCTAAGGGGAGACCGTGGCCCCTGGCAACGTACAGGCAACTGAAGGAACACGGGTGGGTTTTCGTCAATCTGATACGCCCTTCCGCTCCGCCCAGAGCGAGAGAAGTTATTTGATGAATTCCGACCCAAAAAGAAAAGCTTATATACTGGAAATGTATAGCTTGATGTGTAGCCGTATAGGAACTCACTAGGGTTTTACTATAGGACCAAACATAAATCGGGAAAATAAATCTGCTACTCCTTATATTTTGTTTGCTGGAGTCTGAATTTGTGCCCGGTTGATGGCAATAGGCCCTCTTTTAAGTAGGCACCATATTATTAGGCCACATATTATTTTAAAGGCACTCAACATAACTGGTGAAATATGGATAGGATAGGTACCTACACCTTTCCCATTTGGAGAATACAAGCATGAAATTATATTAAGTAACATTAGTTGGTACCTGTAAGTAGTAAGCACAGCAAAATATTAGTGCTCTAAGAAATCTTTCAGTGGTTGGTAGGTGCAGCATATCAATTAGCCTTGGACTCAGTATGCTGACGGGTGCGGTGTAAATTGCTATATCTTTAATATCCTAAAAATAATTAATTAAAAAATCTGTGAATCATATTTGATATTGAAAAAATCAAACAACAGGCCGGGCGTTTGTCCATCGCAGCCGTCACCGAGAAATCCGAGAATTGAGATTATTCGAACCAAATACAGATACACAAACGTGATGTCCCGGTGGCGTAAAGCCAATCCCTGTATATGAGCCAACATTGGATGGTGCTGAATAGTACCTACCTACACAGACATTGTCCTGGGGAATTTTGAAAACAATCGTACAAATATTTTTCGAGCCAGCACCTTATATTATTGGTTTTTACCGCACAGATTTGGCCGTTATATGTTTGCAATAGATAAAAGGACAATCATGTTCCCTCTTAACACTTTTCTACAGCTACGCGCGATACCCCAAATAAGAAAGAAAGAAAGGTTTCCCTTTAAGAAAGTAAGGCATCTAGGAATAAATCTCTGCCGAATATGGAGTGAGTTAGAGCGACACAAGTGTATAGCATCATAGTTTACATGTATTTAACATTCATGATTTTAAATATATGTCGTAGGATGATTTGATCATTTGAATTTACGTGGAGCCCTAGGGATGTTGCGAAAACACGGATAATTAGACAATGGTGAAAACATTTCTGAGAGCAACTTGGAAGTAGCGCTCGCCGGCCGCTGCTGCGGTAGTAACATCACCGTGTGAAAGGATATTATGGTTATTCTCTCGGTTCCGGAGATAAAAGCGTTAGCTCCATACATCTTTTATGCAAAAAAATATGTTGCCACTTTACCTACCAGATTGTATCCAATGATTTCTATGTATGCATAATATTGGCTATTAGAAGCCATTTCAAGCAAAAAACCGACACTTTAAAATGTAGGCTCCTATGTCTTCGAGAGCCTTTTTTCGATCCTCAGTATGACGTCCCGGTGACGGCTGCGGTGGACAAACGCACTTATTGGCATAGCCACCCGTTGTCATTTTGATTTATTTAAAGTTTCGGCGCACGATTTGACTGGAATTTAAGGATAGTGGTTACTTAAACTTACACAAACACAACACAAAACACAAACGAAAAATGTTCCAGCTTAACTTCCGAATATTATGTTAATGTCACACTTTAGGGGACCATCAGGACAGTTTTGTTTGTTCACGGATTGATACCAGTTTCATCGGGCGCCGCAATTTAGCAGAAAATTCACAATTAGCATAATAATTAGCGATGGAGTGGTTTGACTATGCCAGCTTCCATAAAAAATGTTCGAACCACCTTACAGACCTGTATGGTAACCACATCTTGTTGTCCCGGCGTCGGTTTTCTCTGATAGCGTCGCTTAAATCGAAGCTGCGAAGATAAATAACTATAGGGTAAGGAAAGTGAGTTTGATTGTTTATATTTATTAAATGTTAGGTAAGGCTATGTTCTAACCTGTTCAATCAAGTCAATATTGTCTCTAAATTCGATGACACCAGTCGGTGCTTTGGATGTTATTTGAATAGCTTCTACTTTCATCGGTGGCAGATCACTGAAATTTTTTTTATCTATTTTTTTTAATTTTTAATTAGTTTATCTACTTACAAATAGTTACAGTACGACACAACTTAGATGTAGCATAGATTTGAAAATATTCATTCATTCATTTCAATTTTACGAATGTATTTGGCTATAAGACTTTACAAGTTATTGCGTTTCGAAAGATCATTTTCAACTAAAGCAGTAATAGCTATTGGTGATTTTGAAGGTGCACTCAGTTCGGATGGTGATCGGTTTTACGAATTTTGCCGATGCTACATCTAAGTTGTGTCGTACTGTACGTGTGTATTTATGCTAATTTTGTGAGATTCTAGCTATATACTGAAGTAAATAAAAATATTTTACATGTGTATCATAGCTCGTATTGTTCGTAATGTGACGAGCTTCAAATATCTTTTAGGTTTTTCAACCCATCTACAGTTAGTTACTTACCAGTACCATCGTGCACTACAACTTTTTTGGGCTGTGCCAGCTTTCATAGAACAGCGTTCAATTCAAATCCCTTTGAGTGAGGTTGTAGCAATAAAACACCGTATTCATTGCAAATAAGGTTGAGCAACAGTTACGCAACATTGTTTTATCAAATGTTGCCGGCAACAATGCCGCACAACTTTGTCTTATGATAAATATACACATAACATAACACAATATCACGCCTTATATCCCCGAAGGGTTGGGCAGAGGTGTACCTGTAGCAGGTACAGCCCATTTCGTCAGTTATGTTAAAGTTCCATGTAATAGAGGGCGAGCCTATTGCCATCAACTGGGCACAAATCCAGACTCCGAACTGTTATTGAGAAATTCCAGATAGAAAAACCCAATAACACTTTGCCCGACCTGGGAATCGAACCCAGGACCTCATGCTTAGCAGTAGCGCTTGCGACCACTTGACCAACGAGGCAGTCATCATGATGAATACGAGGTTAATTCAAGTGTTACTAGTACTGGCGTGCGGTTGAGTAGATATAGGATATATTATTTAAAGGATATTCACCTCACAAAAACCAATGCTTCTGTTTGCTCATCCCAAACCCAATGTCCATTTTCATACAGCCCACCAAAAGTTTCATCTTCGTCTTCTTCCATTTGTTATTTAAAAATGGAATAAAACACAAATGATAATAAATAACTTTGGTACAGGTTTTGCTTTTTTGGATACCTCGCCAGGTGAGTATATGTTCCTTGATCGATACTAGGACTATATTTACCCTTAGTTACCTATAGTGTATTATCAATTATCTTTGAGGACCAATATAATATATATTTTACTCTATGGAGGACCATGAAAAAACTACTCGGACTTTGTTTTCAAACTAATGTCAATGTCAAATATTATTTCAAATACATATTTTAAAAAGAATGTAAGCATCTGATTCAAAAAAGTTTAGTTAAGTAGGTAGTAACCCTTTCACAAACGTCGTCTGCTGAATATACTGGTGTGAAGCTTGATCTCTCTTGTTGTCGTTTCTAGAGCCAATTAATGCCGATTGCAACATCGAAAGCTTGTGAGAGTTTCAACTCTTCTATACTAATACTATAATATTATAAAGAGGTATTGTATGCAGAGGGCTGAGATGTAAATCTATGGTAGGGGCTAATCTTCGGAACTACTGAACCGATTACGAAAATTATTTATAGTAATGAGAAGGTACAGAATTGAAGAGTGTCATAGGATATATTTAGACGTGTTCTCGAGTGGAGACCGCGAATCGGCAAATGTAAAGTAGGACGCCTTCAGTCTAGGGAGCGACGATCTTCGAAGGGTGGCTGGCAGCACCTGGATGGGAGTTGCCGAGAACCGAGCTGAATGACGTGCAATTGGAGAGGCCTAAGTCCAGCAGTGAACTGCTGTAGGCAAATGATGATGATGAAAGGATATATTTTATGTTATTGTAGCGGTTACACCGCCACATACGACCTACGCAGCAAAGACATGACGTCACACAAATTCTGCATCGCGCAGTTAGGGTTTACTGCGCGAACGACATATATAAGACTATTCGAAATCAACTTACGGGCAGTTGCCCGCCAGACATAACACCCGTCTGGTAGGAGGATCCTCCCTTTTCTATGGTGGATGAGTGAACTTTACACTCTGTTCCTCATACCCCTAAATTATAACGAGATTTCACGCGGACGAAGTTGCGGGCAGAAGCTAGTCTCAAATAAAGACCACACTCTACAAAGCCAACGTTTTGCTAATCTCAATGTTCTATATTAAAGGCCGCGCAAAAGCCTGAATACGAGGCTTTTGGTTACTTTTGTATGTGTGTATTTTATGTTTTATTATTTAAATGTGCGTTTTGTTTGTACAGAATAATAAATTTTTCTTTCTTTCTTTCATTGCACTAATTGTTTAACTCTTCTTCTATAAAAATGGGCTGTTTGTAAGATTTTGCAGACATTCTCTGACGCGTTTGTTATGTCAACCAGACTGAAGGTTTAGCGTACTCTGGCTCAAACTGTACTTAGCACCGAGTGTAAATATCGTGAAGCAACGGGGTGCATCTAATAAAGTCGTTCTTCAAGAGACGAGAGGGTACTTAGTATCGGAAAGCTCAGTTACAACTAATAGCATAAACATGTTTTATTAGAGTGGTAATTGTGACTGTCTGTTCAATATCGACTGTATTTTTTTTCTTTGTTTTTAGATTAGATTCTCATTTGATAATATTGAATTCTAGGGTGTTGTCATGATTCAGAATATACTCACACTTGACATTATAAAAACCCTGGCCAAGTTTCTATGAGGTGTATAATAATCTCATTCGAACATTCGATGATGACACCAATAGCCGTATCTTCTGGGGTACTACCCAAAATACAGAACCCCTGGCAGGTACCTCCCTGCCTGTTACCTGGGTATTATACAAAGTACCTTGATTCAACAGACAAAATCTAAAGAGCACGCCGTACCGTATAAAATTGAACTGTATTAACTTCACCGCATCAGATAGTGCTTTACAAGCGTAACTCAAATCGGAAACTTTTAAAACAGATGTACACAACACTAGCATCCAATGTCTTTCCCATCCGCTTTGCGAGCTCACGTAGTACAGTTTACGTCCGTGGAACACCGGTTTATGACTGTGGAGTAGATTGAACATCGCTCCCGGCGAAGGATTATACCCGCTCGAAACGTGCTTCCCGACGAATGGGTATACTTCATCCCTGTATCAACACCGAGTAGCTTTTGATTCCATCGAATGTAATCGACTCGCTCTTTATTAAATTTCCCTGGCTTTTAACCTAGATACTCTGATGCAATAATATCTAGTTCATCAGCGGAAAATGTTGAAGGTAACTAGGTACTATGCAAATACATTAAATTATTTACTTAACAAGTAATATGACATTTTAAAAGGAACAGCGCGGCGTTGGTGGCTTTAAAAATGTGAACGTGGACATCTGTATTTCACCTTAGGTATTTTTTCACAGTATCTATACACATACATGTAATCTGTAGGTTTTATCTTTTCAAAAGTCTTACATAACATACATATACATAATCAGCCTATTAATGTTCCCACTGCTGGAACACAGACCTCCTCTCTATGAGAGGGAGTGGGCCGTAATCCACCACGTGTGCCCAGTGCGGGTTGATAGATGTCACATGTCTTCGAATTTTTGGTTCTAAGACATGCTGGTTTCCTCACGATATTTTCCTTCACCGTTTTGAGAGCAGTGGTGATGAAATTATTTACACAAAGTAAAGCGCCTGCTGGGGCTCGAACCCCCGACCTACAACTCGTAAGTCGGGGCCGATACCACTGGGCCACCACAGATCTCATTTCTATCTCAATTTTTTTTTTAGCAAAACATTTTTAAATCAAGCTTTTATTGAACTAAAAAGTAACAAATAAAACTTACGTAAACATAGAACATTTATACCTATTTTCTTAAAGCTTGAACTTTAGAACGGGCTATCATAATTGAATGAGCAGGTATATAAAATGTTGTCTCTATCGTAAACTTTAGAACGAATAGTATGCTTATATTCAATTTTGTGTTTGTACCGTTGACTGTTTTAGAGTTTCTTCATCTGGGGCCAATCCTGCGTAGAACAAGGCCATGCATCATAAAAAAATGCATTGTCTTCAAAACTGAACCAACGTGTAAAGTTTCCACTTCGTACGTTAAGAGGAAGTGGTTTTAATTCAGCTTGCAAGATTTGACTAATACATACCCGCTTGACCGTTACAGTGGACATCAGGTGGGCATTTATCATTAATGACAGCTGAAGGTCTAATTAACTAACACGGCAAGTTAAATGAAAGCTTGTAAAAAATCAACTTGGCGAGTGCGACTACCTACCACTGGGCATTGAGTTATTTCTTTAGGATTTTCTCAGTAGTGAGTAGCAGCTTGGTCTAACTCGTCTCTTTTACATGGAACTTAAACATAACTGGCAAAATGTATGTAACATGTATCAATACTAACCAATCGCAATCGGGTGATGTTGTGTTACAAAATATTTTAGAACCTACATCATAGTTTGTTTTGACGTCATAATAAATGAATGAAACTACAGTTGAGTTTCCATTTCAGTGGGAATGAAACAAGCGAAATGAAATTGGAAAGAATGTTCATTGAGTTAGAAATATGTTCGGTTTACCAGTTACATGTTCGCTTTGTTTGCTCCGATAACTGTTAGTGGAGCAATACTGGTACTTCATAGCTTTGGGTTTTACTTTTACATTATACTTACCGTAAATGTGAACAGCAGAAGATAAAGACAAACCTACATCTGCCATGTCTGCAGTATTGCTGATTATGTATAGGTAATACCATACACCATCATTACACAGAAAAGGAAACCCTGAACACTAGAGAGTGGGGAAGGGGATGGCGATACCTGTATGGTACCTATAACCAGCTATTCCCTACATTTTGACGAGCTATGCAAACATAAATGTCGGGAACTGCTGATATTTTTTTCGGGATTTCAGCTTTGGTCCCATAGTGACAGTTGTTCATAATGATGAGTACAATGACTCCTTAAGAGGTTTAGTATAAACAATAAATAACGTTTTATAACACACGATTCTAAAGGTGAGTATACACTAGAGCATTTTCCCGGGCAAAATCAGAAACTTTACTTTATCCGTGTATGGGACGAAAAATTCCATACACTTTCTTAAAATTAGAGACTTAAGAATATAACAGCATTTTCCGTTGTTTTGTTTAAAATAATTTTGAGAGACGGTAAATAATTTACTATAGTAGCAGGCCCTCACATTTTGGTAACTTTAGTTATGCTTGTATTAATTACTTTGTTTCGGGCCTCTAAAAGCTTTGGGAGGCGAGTAGTAAAACTCAATGGGCCGCAGGTGCCCGCTGGGCTATTACAAAGTGAATGTTTCATATCAAACAGTTTTTTATTGTATTCACTAACGCATATCAGACTAAATTATCATCTCTATAGTCACAAGTATTTTAATCATTGAGCACGTTATTTTGTGAGTATTCGATTTAAGTTTCTGCTAAATACTCAACGTTTAAGGAAGTGGACCGTAAACGATACATAGGTACAGAATTTACTTTGAATGTTTTAATGGTTCCCTGTTAGTAACCGCGCTAACGCTAATCCTCAACCGCGTGCTAAACTAAGTAGATACTCATTAGATCACATGGCAGAGCGCACACGATCAAAGCAGCGCATCGCAGCCTTATGTGCAATCGTGTGTGACAGCCAATTCAATGAATTAACACAAGTGACATACATGCTCAAATTTTAATATTTATTCAAGTAAAAATGTATGGCAACGATGAACGATGGCATCTAAGGTTATTCACTCACAACTTTTGGACATATTTGGTACACTTTACATGTCTGGAACTCACACTGTTTTTCCGAAGTTTCCATCCAAATGCGAGTAGAAGTTCTAAGTGATTTTATTGTCCGTTCTACAAAGTAAAGAAAAAGAGGACGGACCGATAAGTAGACTAGCACTATGCACTTATTTAGTTTCTCACAACTTCCGGACCTAGGTTCAGTGAGCTGTTTTTCTGTTTTAAAATAATCAGTTCACTCACACTCTCTTACTCGACGTCCCTTTGTTTGTGTGGACTGATAATTAAACTCTATTGACTGTACCTATTGGTTAAAACATGTGCACCTGCATATACTAGTACGCTTACAGATTTTAATCATACACACCCGACAAATGGAACAACCCGCTCCATTCAAAACAGCTACACATATTAGCTTTTATCCCGAATTGGAGATAACTTAGAGCATTTTATAAGTTTTAAGGTCCGGAGTTGGATGCACTAGTAACATTAACATAACTTTATATTCAGTGAAGCCGAGAGCAAACTTACTAGTGACGTCGTAAATTCTGCCAAACTTACAAACACGCTGGATGGAGATTCCGATTTGCAAGTTATAGCTGTCCATGAATTATAATCATGAACAAGAAGTTGAATTATGGAAGATCATAAGTCGCGCGCCGATGAATCCCAAAATTTTTGAGGAACTGATTCTTCTGCGGTACCGAAATATAGAGCATGAACCAGTATCACGAAATAATCACGACAGATCTAGGTACATCAATCTTACAAAATAAATCAGCTCAGCTGCAAACATAGGCACTGTGACCTTCAATGGATTAAGTATCGAGGACTGCTTTCTGCAGTAGACCCTTGATTCTGTCACCTTATTAGTATAATATATTCTTAGCGAAACCTCCTTCTCCAAAACCTGGCTCAAGCGGTGCGCTATAAAACACAGCGCGCGCTTAGTAACGGCCCCCCCTGGCTGGAGGCTTTAAGTTTTTAGGAGCTTAAGGCAGCCGCAGGAATGACCGGTTAAGTAGTCATGGCCTCAGAGGCCAGCTACGAGATGCCCTAGTTAAAAAAAATAAATAAAAAATAAAAAGTAACGGCCCCACTCAATCATCGGTCGGCAACGGTTGAACATCGCTCTCGGTTGTATACGTATTTTCATTTTGCTATATTGTTATTTTGCTAACTAATTTATATCATTTGCAGTAATTAGAGTTCGGATGTCTTATTTTTAAATTATCGTTTGATGTGATTTCTGATTTGTGAAACTTTGATTGTTGATTAAATAATTTAGGAAGTAATTGTGCGTTATTTTTAAAAAACTATCCTCACTTCTGGTTTCTAAGATCAGAAGTGGGATTCGAACACGTGCTTAGTGCTGTTTGTGCCATCTGTTTTAAGTTAAAGTAAAAGTCCGTTAGTGTTTGAAATTTAACCTAATTACTGCAAGTTTTATGTTTTGTGGGTACGCGAGGAGTATCGGTGAGTGTTGAATTTTATTTCTGATCGTTTAATTTCTGAGATATGGAGAGGACGTTCGACAAGTGTTGAAAAACAAAACGATTCGCGTCGATCGCAGCGTAATCGTTCTCGAACGTTGAGAAGTAGATCGCGTAATCGTAGCCATGGTTCCGGAAGGAGCAACCACACTCCTTCACCACGTAGATACCGTGAGCATTCTCATAATCGCGAGCGTACCTCTTCTAGACGTCGTCATGTGTCCCGTAGTTCACGAAATGGTCATAGACGTCGTGACACCTCATATAGCCGCCGTGATTCTCCGCGTGATCAGGCCTTAGGTCAAATATTAGCTCGCTTGAACTCTATTGAGAGCCGTTTGCCGACTTCGCCAAAGTGTCGCGCGTCTACGCCTGTTGCGGAGCATGGCTCGCGGGGACAGGACAATTTCACTGGGCAGAGGTCGCGAACGCTCGACCAGGATAAAGACGTGACAGATAAGCTCGTTGGCGCATTATCTTGTTTAGTTAAAGAGAGATCGCATAATTTTTATATTTCTCCCTTCGATCCTAACCTACACGTTGCTTTGATCGTTCGCCATCTATTTTTGCTGTTAATAGTGTTCTGTTTGAAAGTAATTCGGAACACGTGTTCATGCGCGTTTTTAATTATGCGACCAAGTGTTAGTTATTTCGATTGCGTTTGGTTATGTTATCCCTGCAAGTAATTTATGTAGTAGTAGTAGGGTTGCGAGTGCACACCGCGTGAAATTTTACCTAATCGTAATTTTTGCGGCCACCGTAATGAGTCGCATAGCCGTCGCGATGTTCGTACGAGGCGACGAGACCGTTATCGCGAAACGTGTAGCAGACCCGCGTAACACGCGTCGCCGTGATAGGTCTGAGACTTTTGAAAGTCCGCGTGCACGAGAAACTTCACGAAACCAGCTGGAGTGGCTGCCGAGGCACCTGTTACTAGTGTGGGAACACATGGTACGGGAGCCGCGACTGTTGAGAGGTATCACGTGAGGCTGACGCTGTGAACATGATTGTGGGTGCACTTTCTTCGCTGATTCAGGGATCATGCGGGTGAAATTGGCGGTACACCGCGCGTGCTAATGGTGCAACCAGCTGTACTATCTGTAGCTGAGTGTTGCAATGCAAGTGTGGATTTGACATCAGTGACATCACATCCCAACGAAATGCATAGGAGCGAGGTAACCAAGAACCCTGTAAGCGCAGCCAATGCTATTCCGGTAAGATCTAACCATGTTTTTATGTCCAACTTTGATGCTTCTTTGCAATGGGTGGTATTATAGTGACGTTAATTATGTGCGTTCAATAAATCAGTGGATTGAACGCTTGTGTTTAGCACCAATCGGTTATTACTTGAAAGTCAATGCAAGTTTATGACTAAACAAATGGTTAAGTGACGATTGTAGCTGGTCTAATTTCTAGTGGGAATTTCAAACATTGTGCCCACTTCAGTTAGATATTGCGAAAATTTTGTTCGACGTTATGAAAACAAATTCCGATAACTACCCGACAAAATACGGAATATGCTGGACGTTCTTTGTTACGATTTCGTATCATCAGAGGATTAAGTGACGAGCTGATCACAGCTATTGTTAAGAGTGGTATTACAGATCCCTAAATTCATGTAGCCGGTACTAATTCCCGATAGTTGACTCAACTTTTTGTCGGTATATGTGAAACCTACTCAGGTACGTAAATGCAGTGATTTTCGTGAAAATCAATCTAATACAAATACGCGAAAACGTGAACATGCTAATTAGAAAGTTCAATGTAAAAGTTTTGGCCTTAAACAAATAACGTTTCCCTTATATGTTCAATAAGAAAAACCAACCAGAGTGCAAATGCTACAAATACAAGCGGATAATCTGGTGACAGGTACTGTTACTACTAGGTACTGTGCAAACGGCTTCTATGCACATTCGCTTGGGTGCGTCTCATATCATATAAAGTTATTTGGTATATTTTCATTTCAATAACGTTCACAAGATATAATAAACGTAAGATATACCAACTGTTGATATAATTTCTTTACATATAACATTTATATACTCTAAAACTTATTTCGCATAACGTTATTGAATATAACGTTTATTTAATCGAAAATCATTAGGTCTATCGTTTAAATTATATATTGATACCATCATTATGGTTAACATCCCGATTCAAAGCCATCCAACTCGGATAGGTTAGGTTAGAAGGCTAAAGGCTTTTGCAGACCAGCGCGACACGACACGAACAATACAATTTCTAAGAAAACTTCACGGTATAACAATAACCGGTGTCGGTCTGGCTGCACACAGCGGCTGGTCTGCATACACACACAAAAATTGCGTGAACGGCCGCCGAGCGGTGGTGAACCATTTGGGTTAGGTTAGGTTAGAACAGTGACCATTAGCGCGCGAAGGCGAGCGACCGAAGGGAGCGTGCCGCGGTAGCGGCCGCCGAGTGCCAGATCCCCCCTCTCTTGTTGGTGAACCTTTTGGGTTAGGTTAGGTTAGAACAGTGACCATTAACGCGCGAAGGCGAGCGACCGAAGGGAGCGTGCCGCGGTAGCGGCCGCCGAGTGCCAGATCCCAACTCTCTTGTTGGTGAACCTTTTGGGTTAGGTTAGGTTAGAACAGTGACCATTAACGCGCGAAGGCGAGCGCCGTAGGGAGCGTGCCGCGGCAGCGGCCGCCGAGTGCCAGATCCCCTCTATTCTTGGTGAACCATTGGGGTTCGGTTAGAACAGTGACTATTAACGCGCGAAGGCGAGTGAGCGTAGCGAGTGACCATCTTGGCAGGTGGTAATCAGTTAAGTTTAACTACAGTTATTTACTGTGATAGAAATTACATAATAGACTAAATATGTTTTATGTCTTTTGAATGGTATATCAAACGATATTATATTAAATGTATGTTATGATTATAAAAATTAGTTATTTTAAAATTATATCAATCGTTTATTATATTAACTGATGATTATATCAAATAAAATTATAGATTCAGTTGTTATATCTTGTAAATATTAGTCATTTTGTAATTATACCATATATTACTTACCCCATTCGCTTATTTAAAAAACCCCAGTCATATATCGGTCTTATAAAATGTCTCTTGACGAGAAACTAGAAGAAATTATGATGGAGTTTCGAATTCGAGTTTTTAAGCCTAGTGTTGAGAAGGGGACAGTGTTGTAGTGACAGACTTTGTGTGAATTTTAGGATCTCTGAATACGGTACCGTCAACCGTGACGGGTTACTTTCAATTACCTTTAGAGGACGATCATGTCTGATGATGACGCATAAGCGAATCTTATAGAATATTTGGCGTCTGATTCTGTTGGTAATGGTGGATGCCTGAAATTATTGGGCATGGTCAGGTACGGCCGAGCTCATGTAAGACTACTTTAGTTAAGTCCACGATACCTTCTAATGTAAGAGTGGTACGTCAGTTCTTGGGATTGGCGGGGCCCTATTTTCGTTCATTGCTCAGGCGAGCTTTTCAAATGGGGCGCGAAACTCAGGACTTGTCACGTAATGTTGTTGTTACCAGCTGACCACTGAGCTTCATACCAACGTCAGTGCTATTCGCAACGGTGAGATTCTAATGAAAAAGCACGAGTGTACACGTAAACGAAAGCGAGTTGTTGGCTATTTTAACAGATCCACAAAGGGTGCCGAATCCCGGTGCCATAGTTACAAATTCGAGACCTTTGTTATTATTGTTCGTGCATTACAAAAAATGTTGGCACTATTTAATCGGTGTAAAGATTTAAATAATTACCGATTGCAACTCTCTAAAGTTGACCGATCATAAAAAGAATTTTATTATCATATGTTGCGCGTTGATAGATTTACAAGCGGTACTTCCAATCCGCGTTAAATCACCTGAATTCAGGTGAAGATCACATTTTTGTTTCTCTAAGTTTATCTCCTGAATACGTTCGGGGCTGCAAGGGGAAGTAAAATCTTGTAATTTTTGAGCTAACCAACCGTTTAGAAGATATTCGACATTTTAACTTCTTCACGGATTGTTCGAAAAGGAGTCAAACCCGTTGTTATAAGTTTCAGACAATGCTTCGCGACAGTGAAGCGTCCTCACGGTGCGTCGGCTGACGACCCCGGCCCGAAATAGTACCCATTCAGGGGAAGAACCGGGAACAGGTCGCAGTCGTAGCCGACGCCATGGAGGTCGGAGTCCTATGCGCAGCGCCCGTTGTGAGCGGACCGCGAGATGCGCGAGTGAGAGCCAGCGCGAAGCGGATACGCTGGTGCAGCTGGACGCCGGTACAAGCGCCGGTACAGCTGGACGCCAGTGCAGCTGGACGCCCGTGCAGCTGGGCGCCCGTGCAGCTGGACGCCGGTGCAGTGCGCCTGGTGATGGGGTTCCCAAGGCAGTGGGAAGCTGAACTCCTAGAGGCGCAGCCCCTGTGGGGTCGTGCAAGCGCTACCACATCACCGATGCGAGCTTCTGGCTTATGACTTCTATTTGGCCTGAACCTATGGTTCATGGCTTCTGTTTGGTCTGAGCTTCTGGCTTATGACTTCTGTTTGGCCTGAACCTATGGTTCATGGCTTCTGTTTGGTCTGAGCTTCTGGCTTATGACTTCTGTTTGGCCTGAACCTATGGTTCATGGCTTCTGTTTGGTCTGAGCTTCTGGCTTATGACTTCTGTTTGGCCTGAACCTATGGTTCATGACTTCTGTTTGGTCTGAGCTTCTAGCTTATGACTTCTGTTTGGCATGAACCTATGGTTCATGGCTTCTGTTTGGTCTGAGCTTCTGGCTTGTGACTTCTGTTTGGCCTGAACCTATGGTTCATGGCTTCTGTTTGGTCTGAGCTTCTGGCTTATGACTTCTATTTGGCCTGAACCTATGGTTCATGGCTTCTGTTTGGTCTGAGCTTCTGGCTTATGACTTCTGTTTGGCCTGAACCTATGGTTCATGGCTTCTTTTTGGTCTGAGCTTCTGGCTTGTGACTTCTGTTTGGCCTGAACCTATGGTTCATGGCTTCTGTTCTGGTTAAGTATATTAGCTTCACTACTATCTATTTATCTTGGCTAGTATTCTACCCAATGAGAGTCCGGAATCCCATTGCTTGGAATGCTATTTAGTTCCATTTACGTTTTAATGCTTAGAATCACTGATTTTGCTTTGTAATTTTTAGTCTGAAGCTTTTAATTTTACATTTTAATTACCTAAGAAAACTTCATGTTAGTTGGTTGGGTGCCTGATGGTGGGAGTGCACGCTCACTATCACGTACTTGACAACATCAGTTCAAGTGTTTGCTATTCCTTAGCTTCAGACACATAAGTGACGCAAGAAAACAAATGTACAGTATGTGTTGTTGTTACTTTGCAGATGATTATGACCAGTCTGAGGATGACGGGCAGTCTGGTGATGGTGGACCTGGTGATGACACAAGGCAAGATGCGGTCGAGGACGCCACGCTGTCAGGAACGGCCGTCTTAGCGAAACCTCCTTCTCCAAAACCTGGCTCAAGCGGTGCGCTATAAAACACAGCGCGCGCTTAGTAACGGCCCCACTCAATCATCGGTCGGCAACGGTTGAACATACGGTGGAGCATACGGTGGAGGTCTGCCCGGCTTGGGCGGAGCACCGCCGTGTCCTCGTGCAGGCGATCGGCGGCAATGACCTCTCGCGTCCGGCCCTGGTTCATGCCATGGTGCGGAGCGAGAGGGCATGGCAGGCTGTCACCTCCTTCTGCGAAGCAGTAATGCTCGTGAAGGAGGAGGCGGGGCGCGAGAGGCAGAGACTAAGGTCGCTCCCTCGAGCCCCTAGCCGCCGCGGTAGTAGACGCCCCGGGCGTCGGGAATCCATCGCGGATTTCCGGCCACCGTAGGCGCGGGCTTGCGGACGGAGAGTGATGGGTAGCTCTCCGTCCGATCAGGACCAAGCCCGGGTCGACGGCGCGTAGTGTTCCACGCGCGCCTCAAAGAGTCGTCAGCGAAGCTGAAGGGGTCCGTTTGGGCCGATGCCTACCACTGGGGTTGCGGATAAGTCCTTAGGGGAAACCGTGGCCCTGGTCTAGGCAAGGGAAGGAACACGGGTGGGTTTTAGTCAGTAAAAGTCTGACACGCCCTTCCGCTCCGCCCAGAGCGGGAGAAGTCATTTGATGATTTCCCACCCAAAAAAAAAAAAAAAAAACGTTTGAACATCGCTCTCGGTTGTATACGTATTTTCATTTTGCTATATTGTTATTTTGCTAACTAATTTATATCATTTGCAGTAATTAGAGTTCGGATGTCTTATTTTTAAATTATCGTTTGATGTGATTTCTGATTTGTGAAACTTTGATTTTTGATTAAATAATTTAGGAAGTAATTGTGCGTTATTTTTAAAAAACTATCCTCACTTCTGGTTTCTAAGAATATATTCCTTAATTTAATAAAAACTTTTTCCCAAAAAAATCAACCGATTTCCAATATACTCGTTAAGTGGAAAATAACTAAAATTTCAAATTTCATTTATTACTCTGAGATTTCATACAAAACCAAAGACACGGATATTCGTGAAAAAGTTAATAATTGTTTCTTTGTGAGAAAGTTATTATTTCTTGCTTTTTAGTGGGTTGATTTGTAATAAAAGTTACAATAGCCTTATGTCAACTGCTCATCACCTTTGACAAAATATTGCTTTTCCCGATGCAGGGACGTTCATTGTTGAGGAGTTCACCTGGTACTTCGACATCAGCTCCACTTCACCCTATGCATTGTGACGGGCATAAATTGCTTGGCAACCATATTAAAGTAATCGAATCGCAACCCGTGAAATACTTATTATTGAGTAGTTCCGGTGGCCATCTGTGGTCTTCATCATCAGTTCCACTTCACTAAATGGTGCTTTTCGAGAGCAAATTCAAGAGTTACTAATAAAATACCTAAATCGCTATAGGTGTGCCTATAATGTTTCAAGAGTTCCCTCGACTTCTCCAGGATTCCATCATCCAATCCTGACTTGATGACAATGGGACCACCTGGGAAGTATACACTTTCATACAAAAAAAATAATTTCTAAAATCGGTCTAGCCGTCTTCGAGAAATCGGGGAACATACATAAAAAAATTAAAATTAAAAAATATTCCGACGAACTGAGAACCTCCACCTTTTTTTGAAGTCGGTTAAAAAGTTACATGAATAAATAGTAGGCATTTGAGTTCACTTTATAATAATCTCTTTGGATTATTTATTTAAAAACATCTGAAATTAAAAATATAACATTATGTATGACACACTATGACAACGTGATGACAACTTAACACTTGTCTTATGACAGTGATATTTGCTACGCCGTATTATATAAGATCCTGTGTCAATTTCTATTGTTTGTACTTAATTTTCATAATAATTTTAATTTTTCATTGAATCTTAATTTATAAGATGGCAGATGATGACGATGAAGGAATTTTTGGAGGAGCGTTTGAGGATGGGCACTGGGTTTGGGACGAGAGTACACAAGCATTACTGTTTGTGAGGTATGGATAATACTTCTTGTTTACGTGTAGTAGACGATTTAGTAACTTCAGAAAATATAACGATGAGCGTTGTGGTAAACGATTTCGTGAGTGGAAACCGCGAATCGGAAAGTATAGGGTAGAATGGTCTCAGGCTAGGTGGCGGACGATCATCGCAGGTAGCTGGTAGCGACTGGATGAGGGTAGCCATGGATAGTTATTAATGCCATAAATGGCGTGTAATTGAAATGGAACTAGTTGTCAGACTTTCGGGCTTCTGACTACCCGTAATGAATGTCAAATATCTACGAATGACAGACAAAGCAAACCAAAATCCGTTGCGTGCCGTGGGTGTGTTGCGGCTGGTGTGGATGGACCAGTGGACGTTCACCTTTAACGTGCTTTTGAGGCACGGAGGGGTATTTAATGGGTGGTGACACATCCACGGGAGCTGTGGCCCCGACTTACGAATTGTAGGTCGTGGGTTCGAACCCAAACAAGTGCTTTACTTTGTGTAAATAATTTCATCACCACTGCTCTCAAAACGGTGAAGGAAAACATCGTGAGGAAACCGGCAAGACATGTGACATCTACCAACCCGCACTGGGCCCGCGTGGTAGATTACAGCCCACACCCTCTCACAGAGGGGAGGCCTGTGTCCCAGCAGTGGGGACATTAATAGGCTGATTATGATTAAATGATATGACACAACCACGGACCGACCTCGGCCAGCGTTGCTTAACCTTGAAGATCCACCCTGTGGCTGCTGCTATTATTTAGCCACCATTTAGCTAATGATGATGATGATGATACATACAGGACTGTTTTATTAATGTAATTGTTGATCATAACAGTGACCTGCCTCCTAAGCTGGTAGAAACTATACATATTCCAATCAAAGCGCCAACAGGCACCATAGAGTTTAGAGACGACGTTGATTTAATTGAACAGGTGACAGCTATTATTATTTTTTCGGTGCATTTTATGAACTTATTTAGTTAGTACTTAGATACTTAATAAGATTTTATCTCTTAGTTTCAAGTAGGTACCTGTACAAGATATGCCAAAATCAATCAATCTTCCTAGCCTTTTCCCAACTAGCTTGGGGTCGGCTTCCAGTCTTACCGGTTGCAGCTGAATACCAGTATTTTACATGGAGCGGCTGCCTATCTGACCTCCACAACCCAGTTACTGGGTAATACGATACCGCTTGGTAAGACTGGTCGTTACGAGTCGTCAGAAAGATCCACAAATGACAGCCGGGACCAACGGTTTAACGTGCTTTCCGAGGCACGGAGGAGTCTCGGTATGTGAAGATGGTCACCCATCCACTGACCAACCCTGGCAAGCGTAGCTTAACCTGATGGATCGATCCGTGCGGCTTGTTATTACTTAGCCACGAGCTCCTCTTACAAGATATACCAAGATATTTAATGTATAAACTAACTGAAAGATTGAACATTCAAATATCCGCAGCGTTTTTTAGTATTCCTCCAATCAAAGTGCCTAACCTTTACCCAACAATGTTGGGCTCGGCTTCCAGTATGCGAATGCGCTCCATGTAAAATATTGGTCAGTATTTTACATAGAGCGACTGCCTATCTGACGTCCATAACCCAGTTACTGGTAACACGATACCGCTTGGTAAGACTGGTTGTCAGAGGTTTGAACTTTTGACTACCCGTAACGCCTGTCAAAGATCTACGAATGACAGCCGGGACCAACGGCTTACGTGTTTTGCGAGGCACGGAGGGGTCTCGATATGTAGTGGATTGGATGGTCACCCACCGACCGCTGCAAGCATAGCTCAAGCTTCATCCGACCCGTGCGGCTGTTATTTAGCCATGAGCTCCTCCGTTTTTCAGTATCCTATTATTGTGGGAAAAGTGAACTAGGATTCTTGCTTTAGTTTAGTGACGCCGCGCGCCGCGCGCCGCCGCCGCCGTGACGTCTACGAGACTTGTATGCGGTGTGTACGTTACGTTGGATTTGGTCCAGTCTGAAGTCACTTTAGTCTTGTAAAGCTAGTTTAACTTTCATGAGTAATTACCGCTATTATATATTTATTAGATACTTGACATTTGTTAGGTCTATTCATTTATACATTGCTGGTAATAAATATTTTTTCTTAGATCCGCTATCGTCGTCGGTATCAAAGAAAGTTGCTCCCAGGACAAGCGGACGTAATTACCCTACAGGTTAACATTTATTTTGCTATTTACTAGAGGCTTAGTTGTTATTATCATTATCAGCCGGTTTTGGCCCACAGCAGGGCAAAGGCCTTCCTTCCCTCCTTCCACTTATCCCTATTTACTGCTGTTTGTTGCTAATCCGTATGGAAAAAGTCAAGTTCGTCCTGCCATCTCCTCCTGGGGGCATACCACCACTTTTAAAGCAGTATTATTCTAATCTCTGGCATGCTCCCAGGGCCTGCCGCGTTGCCGTTTACTCCTGTGTTATTTTAGCGCATAATAGCTCCTCGGGCATGCGACAGATGTGGCCAGCCCAGTTCCATTTAAGCTTGGCAGCCGTGTGATCTACATCAGCAATTTGAGTTTTGGAACGCAATATCAATTCTTTATACGATGTGCGTGTGTGAGTTTATAACTTCTAGGATACTGCGTTCAATTGCTCGCTGTCAGACTCCGAGTGCGGACTTTTGACGCTTGGTTAGTGACCATGTCGGCGCTGCATAGGTGAAGGTAGGAAGAATGCACATGTCCATGAATTTTCTCTTCAAGGAGAGAAGGAGAGGTCCCTTCATTATTTGTTACATCGACCCAGGCTCTTCCAGGCATTCTCGGTGCATCGAGCAACTTCTTTATCTTGTCTTCTTATTTGTTATAGTATGCAAAAAGTATTAAATAAGTGCTAAATGATGAGAATGTTCATCATTTAGCAGGACGACATCATCAGCAGGAGACAAATTAAGTAGGTACCTACCTCATGTAGGTTTATTTAGTGATGAAATAACAATTTAAACTTTCAGGACATCAAAGATATAGCGTTGTATACTGCACCTATCAACATTCTGAGTCCAATGCTTATAAACCTGCTACACATGCCAACTACCGAGAGATTCCTTAGAGCACTCATTCTTTGCTGCGCTTATTATTTACAGGTAATAGATTAAAATGTTTTTCCGAATAAATCGTTAAAGCTACATTGTACAATTGTTTTTGATATCAACCTTCTAAGTTGAATGCCCTCTTGGGCCTATTGGCGTGACGGTAATGGTCTACACAAAAATAAATGCCTCGGAATGTCATGTCAGTACATATTTGAAATAATATGATACTAAGATACTTACAAGAAATATCTTGTAAGTACCTTAGCCAGCTTAGGGCGGATTTCTCCGTTCCTATCAAAAACCGCGTTTATGGAAACTAAGTTCTTCATAAACGAGTTTATATGTTGTTATTGATCGCGATTTACGTCCAACCGATTTCTCCAGCTACATTTTGATCGTGTTCACGAAAACCAAGTTTCCGTGGCCATAGAATGTAAATGTTGTCACAAAAACGCAATGCGTTTAGCATTTGCAACATGCGATAGCGACCTACTGCACTTAAAACAAAAAAAATTGTCAGTAAACTACTAAACGCGGCGCGGGTACCGAGTTGCATGGACTTGGTAAGTCCATGCCGAGTTGTCAAACTATGTTGTCAAAACCAAAGAGTGTTTAGTTTATCTTTGGTAAAAACTCTAACGTCTCTTTGGTTGCGTCAATTGACATTGACATTTTCGTACTTCGTGTCGCGGTAATATTTAAATATTGTTGTGTGAATTTCGGGGAATTTTCTTCATTGGGTCTTTGAAACGAACAAGGGATCCAACCTTCGTAGCCGCCACCTGTAGATCCACCACCTGAATTAGGGCTTCCTTATCACGGATAAGGAAGCCCTGATTCAGGTGGTGGATCAACATTTTTGAGTGCTAGAATTTAAAACAATAGATGCCGTGAGTGTGAAACAAAACAACAGGAATGGAAGAAGATTTCAAATGAATTCAATGCGATTCCCAGCATCCAACCACGAGACTAGATGGGTCTTAAAAACTGTTGGGAATTTTTTTAAAGGGTCAACCAGGCACTCTCTCTGTGCAACCAGCATTTTGTGTACAGGGAGGTTTGGGGAGGGTCTCACAAATATAACAAAAAGTTGGTAAAATAGTACTTATTTTTGTTTGTTATGAATGTACTTTATTGTTTAAATAAATAAATCATTTAAATATTGTTTTATTATTATTTATTACATACCACACCATTACATACATGTTATTCATTTAAATACACATATTTTGACATTAAAATCACGCTCTACGTTTCTACGCAACTGGGTTGTACCAGATGATGCACCGATATTGCTATAGATTGCACTCATGTGAAGTACACCAAATCACCAGGTAAAGCATATATATTTATAATATTATAACAGATTGGATCGTCTCATTTAAAACACACAGTAAAAGATCAAGTACATAATTTATTAGAGGGGCATGCAATTTTAAATTAAACTGAACAATCAATATTCTGGACACAATTTAATACTAACAACTTTTTTAGGTGGAGAGGATCCAGAGATTTCTCGCAACAAAAAACAAAATTTTTCATGAAATGACGATTCGATCTGTTGTAATACTATAAGAATAATGCTTTACCTGGTGATTTGGTGTACTTCACATGAGTGCAATCTATAGCACCGATAACATGCGGAAATTTTGCTTTCCTATAAAATTCTATTTGTGTTTGGTGGATATCGTGTGGTGACTCGGGAAAGTAAATGTGGCGTGGTCGGAGTGAGGCAATAGCAGCAATGACTTTGTGCACAATTCTGTGTGCAGTTGAAGTGCTAAATCCACATAGATCCGCAGCAGTCATCTGATAGCACCCAGTTGCGTAGAATCGTAGAGCACATAGCAACTGGATCTCTTAAATGTCGCTTGATACCCCATAGCATAAGATAATACATGCCCCAAGGTCAAGCGCTCAAAAGGATATGCTGTGGGGGGTTGGAGATATGCTGTGGTTTCTGAAATACAAATAATTGGATTAGACCAAGAAGTTGTTTTATGCATAGGGTATATTAATTTAAAAAAACTTCTTTTGGTGCTTACATGTTTGAAGGAAACTCTATTTTATCTTCAGTGGACTCCAATACAGACAGAACTGTAGGTTTTGGGAGACGAAATCTTTCAAAAAGTCTTGATCATCCAGGGTTTCGAAGTGTTCTTCTCTCTCGCGTATCCATCTTGGACGACGAACAATAAACTCATCCTCATCCCAACTTTCATCATAACACATAGTCTCAATAATCTTTTCATTTTAACTAGCCTACTAACCACAAAATCAAAATTAATAATTTATGCCAAAAAATAATATCGTCGACACTGACAGCGTGTTGGCAGCTCTTTAAACTCGGGTTAAAGACTTGAACGCCAAAAATCCGGAGTTCAGAGTTTAAACTGGTTTATGCGTAACTGCGTTCACGTATAAGTTGGAGAAATCAAAAGTAGAATTCGGAACTCAGTTTTGGCTTTAACTTGAGTTTAGCGTGAATTGATCACGATCAATTGCGTTGGAGAAATCCGCCCTTAGTTAGGGTTAGCAGCTTAGTCTATCTAATAAGATAGACTCCATAAATTATAATTATTTTTAGGGTTCCGTAACTAAAAAGGAAAAAAAACGGAACCCATATAGGATCTATCGTGTGTCTGGCTGTTCATCTGTCACAGCCAATTTGCTCAGAACCTAATGGACCGATTAAGTTGAACGGTACACATATGTATTTCTGTGACCAGAACACGGACGTGTAACGTAAATAAATGAATTTTGAATATGGGGGTCACTTTTGGGGGTAAATAAGAAAAAAAAAAGTTTTGCAAACTGTACCGTGTGACATGTCAAATAAAAGGCCTTATTACGAGGATCTCATAAATACTTTTTTCATAATTTTGAAATGAATACTTTAAAGAATTTTAAGAAAATTGATGAATATTTACCATTCCCTCCCAACCCCCCTTTATCTCCTTAACAAATGAACCTTAAATTTTGAAATAAATACAGAGAATGGTTCTTTACTCATAAATTACAGGAAAACCTATTAAGAAGTCTATGGTCTTAAAATAACAGCGTAAATCTCGCAATATTGTGCGTACAAACATACATTTGTAATTGGAATATATGGGAGAACATGTTTTTTAAATACAATGTTAAGTTTGTTGATAAATTCGTCCCAACTATGGAACTCTTCATTGTACGTAGTCCGACACGTGAACGGTTTAAAAAAAAATTCAACCAGATTGCAGATGAAATGGCAGAACGCATGTTGGAGCTCCAGACAAAAGTGAGAACACCGAATTGTACTGTAATCGAGAATGTATTTCGTGATGACTTG
This sequence comes from Conistra vaccinii, assembly GCA_948150665.1. Lineage (NCBI taxonomy): Eukaryota > Metazoa > Arthropoda > Insecta > Lepidoptera > Noctuidae > Conistra > Conistra vaccinii. The sequence goes on along the minus strand of OX411324.1, from coordinate 12,502,138 downwards.
GCTGACCTGAGAGTTCTGGTTGCTAAAGAATATTCTATAGTGCTTATAGGTACGTAAATAGCTGAAACTTAGTTGACCAACTACAACAATCTACCTATCATTTTCCCAACTATGTAAGGGTTGGCTACCAGTCTGACCGAAGCAGCTGAATAGGTCCTAGTATTTTACATAACGAATGCCTATCTGACCTCCACAACCCAGCTACTGGCTCACATGATACCCCTTGGTAAGGCTGCGTTTCCACCAGAGATGTGCGATGGAAATGTGTCGTGCGAGGATGTCTAGCTGTGCTGTGAAAATGTGTGGGGGTTTCCACCAAAGCTGTGCGATGAAAATGTGTGGTGCGAGGATGCGTTGCGAAGCTGTGAAATGTGTCGACGGGGGTGCGGTGTAGTGGGAGCGGAGTAACGCGAACGCCTGCCTGCCGCCAAACCTCGCAACACATCCTTCTCAACACACATTCCTTGCAACACATTCCTCGCAACACATCCCTCGCACACATCCCTCGTACACATCCCTCGCACACATCCCTCGCTTGTTTTGTATGCGCAAAAATCTAGCTCCGCTGAGCCGTTTCCACCAGAGCTGTGCTGACCGAAGCGAGGTAAATGAAGCGCTTCTATTGGTTCTTTACAAACACATCCCTCGCTACGCATCCTCGCACATCTCTGGTAGAAACGCAGCCTTAGGCTGGTTTTCAGACTTTTGAGCTTCTGACTACCAGTAAAGACTGTAAAAAATCTACGAATAACAGCCGGGACGTGCTTTCCGAGGCACTGAAGGGTACCAACCGCGGCAAGCATAGCTTAATTAAGTTTCGACGGACCCATGCGGCTGTTATCATTTCGCCACAAGCCCTTTCCTTCACTGAAACTTAGTTGACCATGACAGTTTTTAATGATTTGTCTATATTGAATTAATTTATGGTGCAGGAGGAGCTGACACGAAGAAATTTCATCACATGGGTCCGCTGAAGAAACGTCGATCGTTATCGGACAAGGACGCAAGACTATTTGAAACGTTACTACGAATGAGCGTACAGATCGTTTGGCTGGCATTAGGACGCACAAGTTTTAATCGAATTGGTGATTGTAGAATCTGATGTAGCAAGTAGATGTATTAACATTGAATTACAATTAATTAAAAAGTATCTTAGATCACTATCCCTTTTCCCAACAACGTAGGGGTCGGCTTCCAGTCTAACCGGATGCAGCTGAATATCAGTATTTACATGGAGTGACTGGCTATCTGATTTCACAACCCATTTACTGGGTAACACGGTATCGCTTGGTAAGACTCGTTCAGACTTTCGGGATTCTGACGACGCTGAACGACTTTTAAAGATTGACGAATGATACCCGAGACCAACTGCTTAACTTGCTTTTCGTGGCATGGAGGGGTCTTGGTATGTAAAGATGGTCACCTATCCACGGATCAAGCGCGGCAAGCGTAGCTTAACCTGATCTATCGACACATGTCGCTGTAATTACTTAGCCAATCAATCAATCAATGTTAATTCATTACAGAACTAGAAACTCATCGTATGTTTAAGTCTGAAATATTCAACAATGTAGAGCACACGTTGAAAACAGGATACATAGCGCAAATGGTGCCGGAGGAGCAGGCGGTGCTGCTTGGCCACTGTGTTCGTCACGACAAAAAGCTTAACACTCGCTCACCGCTTATGAATGAGGTGTTTTGTCACAGGTCAATTGATTATCGTTTAGTGGGACTTGGTGTTGTCAAGTATCCAAAGTGAGCATTTATCTTATTTTGTCAGTCTGCTAAGGGCGGATTTCTCCGTTCCTATCAAAAACCGCGTTTATGGAAACTAAGTTCTTCATAAACGAGTTTATATGTTGTTATTGATCGCGATTTACGTCCAACCGATTTCTCCAGCTACATTTTGATCGTGTTCACGAAAACCAAGTTTCCGTGGCCATAGAATGTAAATGTTGTCACAAAAACGCAATGCGTTTAGCATTTGCAACATGCGATAGCGACCTACTGCACTTAAAACAAAAAAAATTGTCAGTAAACTACTAAACGCGGGTACCGAGTTGCATGGATTTGGTAAGTCCATGCCGAGTTGTCAAACTATGTTGTCAAAACCAAAGAGTGTTTAGTTTATCTTTGGTAAAAACTGTTCTCGTCTCTTTGGTTGCGTCAATTGACATTGACATTTTCGTACTTCGTGTCGCGGTAATATTTAAATTCTTTATTGAGTCTTTGAAACGAACAAGGGATCCAACCTTCGTAGCCCGTGAAAAAGAAGCCCTGATTCAGGTGGTGGATCAACATTTTCGAGTGCTAGAATTAAAAAAAAATAGATGCCGTGAATGTGAAACAAAACAACAGGAATGGAAGAAGATGTCAAATGATTTCAATGCGATTCCCAGAATCCAACCACGAGACTGGATGGGTCTTAAAAACTGTTGGGATTTTTTTTAAAGGGTCGAGCAGGCACACACTTTGTGCAACCAGCATTTTGTGTACAGGGAGGTTTGGGGAGGGTCTCACAAATATAACAAAAAGTTGGTAAAATAGTACTTATTTTTGTTTGTTATGAATGTACTTTATTGTTTAAATAAATAAATCATTTAAATATTGTTTTATTATTATTTATTACATACCACACCATTACATACATGTTATTCGGTTCCCTATCCATTTGCATAAAATTTTAAGACCTAATATAACTTAGCATAATTTTGTTTGGCATAATTATATTTTCGCATAATATAGTCACGCATAACAGCTTACGCATAATTTTTTTAAGCATAATTTCTCTAACCATAATAATGATTAAGCATAATATTCTAAAGCATAAATTTATTAAGCATAAAGTTCTAAAGCATAACTTTTTTAAGCATAATATTTTGAGGTAGCGCTCGCCGGGGTGTGTAATGTTTGGTATAACAACAGATAGTCTAATTTCATATGCCATAACTTTCATATGATATAATTTTCATATGCTATAAAAATATTGAACCTAATTTCATATGATCGAATGTTATATTTGATATAATTTTCATTTTCTCTAATTTCATTTAGTATAACGTTCATTTCATATAATTTTCATATTGTATATTGCTCTTTTTATATAATGTTCATTTGACCTAACTTTCATATCAACGAAATTTCTAAAGTAACGCATCGTTCTTGAGAAAAGCAAATTATATTGTAACCTAACCTCAAAAAATTAAAGTTGCTTCTGCATCGTCTCCGGCGCTGCGGGAAGTGCAACCCCTTCGCCCTTACGTAACAAAGGATAGGCACCCATGCTCACCTCCGCAGCTTCGGCTTGCTGGTCGCCTCCGGCGACCAGCCTCAGCCGCTACGGCTCGCACGGGTGCCTATGCTTTGTTACAGCGGGCGGGGGTTGCTCTCCCTCCGCGCCTCCGGTTTTTATATACACTCTAGGGGTAGGAGCCAAAAGACTACGTAAAGTCGGGGTGCCCCGACTCGGTTTTGGAACAGATTCAACCTATTAACTACATGCCGGTGTATAATTATGTTGTCGCCATATCATAGAATTTTTTAGCTTTACTAATAGGCAGAACTAATAGTGTGATCACAATAGTAAGACACGACACGACAAGAACACAATAGTAGAATATTTTACCTGTATGACAGAATAAAAAATAAAAAATATCCGTCCACCCTCATAAAAACAAACTAATAATACGATAAGAACGCCAGCCATTTACGTGCTAGCAAAAACAAGCACCACTTGTTTTTGCTAGCACGAAAGTGGCAGGCGGTTAAAATGTAATCAGTTTTTGCAAAAATAAAAGTTGATATTTCCAAATTATATTAAACGTTACTTATGGATTTTGAATATTATAGCAACTGAATATTATATTAATTGAATATTATTTCAAATGTGCATTATATAAACTGTTCATTATACCATATGAAATTAGGTAAAAAGAAATTATATCAATAATTCATTATATCATTTGATCGTTATATTAAATAAAAATTATGTTAGATGAAATTAGGTCATTTGATCATTAGAACTTTTGTTATTATATGAAACGTTACACACCCCGCTCGCCGGCCGCTGCCGCGGCACCGCTCGCTTCGCTCGCTCGGCTCGCGCGCAGTTGGTCACAGTTCTAACCTAACCTAACCTAATCCTAATCTAAACAAATAAGATATGCCTAAATATTATTATGCTAATAGTCATTAGGCCTACTAACGTTATGCGAATCAAATTTATTCCAAAACAAATTAGTCTTTAAGATGATTATGCCAACATAAAATGTATGCCTATTAAAATTATGCCGAAGTATTATTATGCCAAAACAAATTGTGCCAAAATCGTTATGCCGAAGTATATTAGGACAAAGAACATTATGCGAAAAGAAGGGATCCCATGTTATTCATTTAAATACACATATTTTGACATTAAAATCACGCTCTACGTTTCTACGCAACTGGGTTGTACCAGATGATGCACCGATATTGCTATAGATTGCACTCATGTGAAGTACACCAAATCACCAGGTAAAGCATATATTTATAATATTATAACAGATTGGATCGTCTCATTTAAAACACACAGTAAAAGATCAAGTACATAATTTATTAGAGGGGCATGCAGTTTTAAATTAAACTGAACAATCAATCATTCTGGACACAATTTAATACTAACAACTTTTTTAGGTGGAGAGGATCCAGAGATTTCTCGCAACAAAAAACAAAATTTTTCATGAAATGACGATTCGATCTGTTGTAATACTATAAGAATAATGCTTTACCTGGTGATTTGGTGTACTTCACATGAGTGCAATCTATAGCACCGATAACATGCGGAAATTTTGCTTTCCTATAAAATTCTATTTGTGTTTGGTGGATATCGTGTGGTGTTGGTGACTCGGGAAAGTAAATGTGGCGTGGTCGGAGTGAGGCAATAGCAGCAATGACTTTGTGCACAATTCTGTGTGCAGTTGAAGTGCTAAATCCACATAGATCCGCAGCAGTCATCTGGTAGCACCCAGTTGCGTAGAAACGTAGAGCACATAGCAACTGGATCTCTTGAATGTCGCTTGATACCCCATAGCATAAGATAATACTAGCCCCAAGGTCAAGCGCTCAAAAGGATATGCTGTGGGGGGTTGGAGATATGCTGTGGTTTCTGAAATACAAATAATTGGATTAGACCAAGAAGTTGTTTTATGCATAGGGTATATTAATTTTTAAAAAAAACTTCTTTTGGTGCTTACATGTTTGAAGGAAACTCTATTTTATCTTCAGTGGACTCCAATACAGACAGAACTGTAGGTTTTGGGAGACGAAATCTTTCAAAAAGTCTTGATCATCCAGGGTTTCGAAGTGTTCTTCTCTCTCGCGTATCCATCTTGGACGACGAACAATGAACTCATCCTCATCCCAACTTTCATCATAACATAGTCTCAATAATCTTTTCATTTTAACTAGCCTACTAACCACAAAATCAAAATTAATAATTTATGCCAAAAAATAATATCGTCGACACTGACAGCGTGTTGGCAGCTCTTTAAACTCGGGTTAAAGACTTGAACGCCAAAAATCCGGAGTTCAGAGTTTAAACTGGTTTATGCGTAACTGCGTTCACGTTTATGTTGGAGAAATCAAAAGTAGAATTCGGAACTCAGTTTTGGCTTTAACTTGAGTTTAGCGTGAATTGATCACGATCAATTGCGTTGGAGAAATCCGCCCTAAGTCAGTTGTCGTTGTCAGTTGCTTGTTCTAACAATTTTTTTTGGTATTCCTAAGGACAACAAACCGACTAGAGTTTCTACGTCTCCTTGTCGCTGGTGCAGAAGAAAAATTTAAGGAATCAAATGTGACACTCGGCATCATTGGAATGCCGCGTTCAAAATTTGACACGATGCTTAGGCCTGTTGCACTGCAAGATACTTCTGCTAGTAAATCTAAAAGTTCTATGTTAGTATCCTAATCCTAACTTAATATTATAAATGCGAAAGTGAGTTTGTTGGTTTGTTTATTTGTTACGCTTTCACACTAAAACCGCTGAACGGTTATCCCGATATTCCTACGGGATCAAGACTTGTACGGGTGAAACCGCGAGGCGCAGCAAGTAATATATACAACAACAATACCATTTTGTTGCTCAACTAGCTTGTAGCGGTTACGCCGCCACATACGAACTACGCAACAAAGACATGACGTCACATAATTCCTGCATCGCGCAGTTAGAGTTTACCGAGCGACAAACAGGAAGGCGTACGACGCCGGACCGAATTCAACTCGCAGAGGCCCCTTAAACATTTTTAAGTCTTGAGGCACCAACCGACGATTAATCCTGTACGAGTACGCACTATACAACAAGTGCACCCAAGGACCCGGTTGTTGCAAAACTACTGCAGAACATGGAAACAAAACATTCATACATGGGCTATGGGTTTGTGAGGCTATAGTGGATTGATTACCTAAAACTATGGATGGACTATTTCCCCTGCCTGATCAATGTTACACGGATTAAATGGCAGTGGGTGACTTAATACACTCAATAATGGGGCCCCAAAAACGGTCTTTAGCTCATAGTGACGTAGCAACAAGGGGGAAACACTTCCTGAGGTGCTTGAGGAGTGGAGAGGTATTCCACGGCTATCAGAACAATTCCAGAGCCCGGAAGATGGACAAGACCAGCACTTACTGGAATACTTCCTACCTCCGAGCACATTACCTCTTGCGAATCTCCACTTAAGCCGGCCAATCATCACCATCGAATGAGGTGCATGGGACTTTGTTCCTCGTTAGTGGCATAAAGGCAAGGCCAGAGATGAGCAACAAGACTTCTCCCGAGAGATAGGGTCCGTGGGGTCGCTACTGCCCAACAGCTCGCCACGTGCTGCCCTGCGGGTATCTGCTATCTCTTTTGGTCTGGCTCTTCATCCTAGACCTGTTCCGGCACAGACCTGTACCCTAATTACGTAATGCACGATCAATTTTAAATTGAAACAAATTGCGAATCCATTGCTTCAATAGTTCGAAAAAAAAAATTGTTCTGATTTTTTTTCGAACTTATGAAGCAATGGACTCGCAATTTGTTTCAATTTAAAATTGATCGTGCATTACGTAATTAGGGTACTGGAGTTCGGAGCGCGCAAGCCCCACCACGACGTCAGCGTCTCTATACGGCGGCCATGTCCAAGCTATCAGTGAAATAAATTTTGTAGTCGGACCAGTACTTCTAGCGATAATATGTTACACAACCAAACAATTTTACCTCTTTATAATATTAGTTTAGCAGTTTAGATTGGATAGATTAGTATTATAGATGACTTCCTGTAGGTACCTATTATTTAGTTATTTATTATATATTTGGTGCAGGTCGGCGCAAAGTTCTCAAGGCTCCAAAACCTCTGTAAAAAAGCCTAAGAAGCCTTTATACCCACGTATATATATACCAGAAAAGGATCCAGCGGCGTAAGTTTCCCTTCGTCTTTATACTAAAACAGTTGACAATCAAGTAGATCCAGTTTGGAAATAATACCACAAGTTATGAAGCTTTAATTGTACCTAACAACAGTAGTGGATCCAGGGGGGCTAAGTAACGAATTCCTCACTCACTCAGCCGGTTTGGCTGCCATGTATATTCACCGAGTTATCTCTGGTGACTCTACAACCTAACGACGACGTCATTGAGGAATTTAAGAAAAGTAATCCGAGGAGGCTTGTAAAATGTTGTCTTTTTTAGTGTTTACTTTGCTAAAACCTACGCTCAGTGTGGTCAAACCCCCCCAAACGACAATCCTAGATCCGCCACTGCCTAACAACACACAGTACCTACGCGCGAAAATTCTTAGAAAAAAAAAAAAATTAAATAATTAAACCACAATTCTAACTAGTAATCGAATCGATAGTGAATATTTGTACCAAAGGCAAAATAACTCTCATGTTTTTTCAATTTTAAAATTTGTTTTTCTTAGGATATACTTTCCGCCTTCGTTTCCTGAAGAGAATGAAAAGAGTAACCCGGTAAGTGGCATCCAACATAATCGCTGGCTGAGTCGACTCACGAAACTATTAGGCCATAACTAAGCTTTTGTATTTAATTAATTTAATGAAAGTTATTGTTTTTAATTTTAAACACATGTTCTTTATTTGAATCCTTAAGGGTCGCGCCACACCTGCCGAACGTTCCGCGGCGGAACGTTCCGTCGCGTCATGTTTGCTTGCATTTCTATGGACGTAACGTTCGGCTGATGTGTCATAGGTAACTTGAAAAACATTGGGAGCGTATTCAACCGAACCTTCCGCCGCGGAACGTTCGGCAGATGTGGCGCGACCCTAAGGTGCGTACAGACTATGTAACATATTATGTATGTGTTTTATAATACGTCCACATTATTTAACATAGCTAATCTTTCTATTGAAACATGTTACTTAACTATGAACCCTTTTATAGGGAAAACGTGTTATGTTATATAGTGTGGACGCACCTTTACAAATCCTTTATTTGAAGTCACTCGTGGTTAATTTGAGCCATTTGAAAATATAAAGGCTTCACCAAATACGTATAAATATGTAGAACGGCTACTTATATAGTGCTCTAACGCGCGCTAAGTACGCGTTCTATTTGGCGAAGCCTTTATATTTTCAAATGGCTGTGGTAAAGCGCAGCACGCAACGCTGCTAGTGTCGCGGCGCTGTTTGACAGTTAAACGTACGTCATACGTATACATACTTTCAAATTCAGCCCATAATGTTCCCACTGCTGGTACACAGGCCTCCTCTCTTCGAGAGGGAGTGGGCTATTATCTACCACGCGGGCCCATGGCAGGTTGGTAGGTAGATGTCACATGTCTTTGAATTTTTAGTTCTAGGACATGCCGGTTTCCTCACGATGTTTTCCTTCACCGTTTTGAGAGCAGTGGTGATGTAATTATGTACGTGATAGTGCAACACAATTCGGCGCTGGGTCTACCTTTTATAGCAGAACTTATTATGTCATAATATTATTTTGCATAACAGCGGATAGCATAATCTTCATTTCGCAGAAAATTGTTAGGCATACACTCATTTATCATAAATTCAAAACTCATAATTTTGTAAGTCAGAATCATCTTCAAAACCAGTCAAAACCAATCCTAACTTACAACCTATATTATAAATGCGAAAGTGGCTATGTTTGTTACGCTTTCACGCTAAAACGGCTGAACGAATGGCTTTTTCCTAACAATTGGTGCAAGGTCCTTTCCTCACAATCTGTTCAGCAATTTAAGCGGTATTCTGTAACAAACATCTAAACTTAACATTTATACGTTAACATTTATTTAGGTACGTAATATGGGTTATTCCACTAATCCCCATTGACAATCCCCATCAATGGGGATTCATAATATAAGTGGGAAGTAGAATAATTTTACAACATAAGTAATGTTGTATTTCCGCACGCATATATTTCCGGTGTTGGCAAGTGGCAGGCAGTTGTGTATTGTACACATGGCACACATTTTGTCTGTTATTTTTAAGTCATGGCATTCCCAAGTCTGGATTTAAGGATTTAATGGTTAAGCCACAAATCCGGACTTGGAAATGCCATTAAAAAAAAAAACTGAAACTTTTAGCCCGACTTAGGGTTCGAACTCGGGAAACGCTCAGTAGAGTCCGCCGTTGCGCTATAAAGCGCGCACTAGACCAACAAGGTAATATTTAATTTATAGATATTGATCCATTTACTAAATTACCGAGTATTCATTGACGGGCTCCTAATATTCGAATATGCATTATGTATTACAAATCAATCTACTTTCGACACGGTAATTGCGTCTTGAACAGCCATCACGCTGTTACAGGATTAGACGGAATTGTGAAAGTTCGACGTTTACAATCTATCGTTAATATTCGGTTATTCTTAGAACAAGTATTAAATAATAATTATTATAGTAAGTAGATACTCAAAGGCCGTGAAGGCCCGAAGGTCTAGGGACTGGTGCTCAAGCACGAGGATTCGGATTCCGACATGTGAAGTATCAACGTGCCTTATGTATTTCATATAAATGCTGATCTTCTTAACAACTAACTAAAATATGCCTCGATTCTCGAATGAAAATAAGAAAGTTTAAAAGATCAAGTTCGTCAAGTGTGACTTAGCTCTAGGGAATTCTAATTGGAAGGATCTCGCCAAGATTTTAGCACACAATAAATATAAGCTGGCTATGATATCCGAGGGTGAGGGCAGGGCTAAGGGTGCACTTTGAAAGTGTTTGTTGGACCGTAAGCGAGACTCACTCGGCCGTCCGTGAGCCGCTCATGGGTTCCTAACGAATTCATACACCACCGATGTAGTGGAAACTCGGGCAAGGGCGAAATCATATTATTAGATACAAACAAGAGTTCCATGAAATTGGATTAGGTATGTTAATAATTTGCGGCCTAAACAAGGTCAGTAATTTCTAATTTAAATGTACCTACGTTGAAATTTAATGCTATGGGCTTTACGCTAATTTAACGCTAGGGGTTAAAGTCTATCCAATGTAGTAAGGATAACAATGGTATGAATTTGATTAAGTGTTACTCTATACATTTACATTTCTATTTTATTATATGTATGTATCATATACTATATAATAATATAATATAATCAATAGTAAAATATAATAATATCATATATATTTATATAAACTATACATATAATAAAAATGAAATGCTGTTTGTTGGTAAGCGCATCACTTCAGTACCTACGGCTGGACCGATTTGGCAAACTTTTTTTTTAAATATTGAAATATTGACAGGACAAGGTCTGTTGGTTCAGCTACTGTTAAATAAATTCCTTTTTTTAATCTGAAAAGTATTTATAATTAATTAATTATGTTAATTAAAACTACAAAAAAAAACATCTAAATGTAACAAGTCATGAAAGATGATTACTTAGAAGAATTTTGCAACAACAGACGCGAAAAGCAACTAAATCCACAATTTTTACAACATCCATCAAGTCAGTTGTGTCAATGAGCTCTCCTGACGTATATTTCACACAAGGCAGTGTTTAAGCCGGGGTGTACTAAACATTTACGATACGTTGCTCGTCCTCTATCCCGGACAAGTCCAATCAAAGTTGCAAGTCGGAGGACTTAGAGCAACGATATTATGTATGACCCTGGATTACCAGATGGGATATTTGTGTGCCGGATGCAACTTCTGCCAATCATTTTGGTCGTAATATCGTGGAAAGATAGGTGTTAACAAAGTTTTACTCATAAACAACATGGAATTATGGTTAAGAATCCACAACATCTATTTTGGGATATGAAGTGTATCTGTGACCTGTGTTATGTACTTGGTAAAAATACAGACGCACGCACATATGCAGGACAAACGAAGTCGAACCTAGCAGAAGACTGGTCAGCCAGAACTTTAAAAATCGAACATTCATATTTCTAGTTTCAGTAGACATGTTTTTATTAAAAATTACGTGAGCTGTTTCTAACTAGGACAGTGGACGTAGGTGAACTTAAATATACACGAGAAAAATTGATCCCGCAGACGAGAACGTGCCAGAGTTACTCGAGCGGACCAGTTAACTTTGGAAATGGTTAAGTTTACCTACAGCGAATATGTAAAATAAATAAAGTTAGAAACTAAATAAAATTTTATTCAGATCGCCAATTTTTCAATTGTGGGAAAAAAGTAGTACAGAATTCTTCTGGGGTACCTACCTATTTAATTCTATTTTTATTGTTGTTGTTTATTTAAATAAAGAATTTAGTCATATATTATTGATAAAGTAAACAAAACATTTACTAACTAACAACATGCCAATTTATTACGCAAAAAAAGATCCAGAGCAGACAGTATGAAAATATTCATGTGCGACGAATGACCTTGCATTTGTGTCAATAGGCACATTGACGTTTTAAGAGCACAAAGAGACTTACTATTGGTCCCATTTATGAGCCATTAGCTGATAGGCATCTCACGCGACGAACGCACACGCTCCTATAAAAAGACAAAGAATATTATTTTCTAAACCTTAAAACTATAGTGTTAGTGAAAATGGCAGTGGTTTCTGGCATGTCTGTTGAAAAGGAATATGAAAAATTAAATGTGAAACAAGAAGACATAAAAAGTTTGATGGCGTGGTTGAGTGAGCAGGCGCATCTTCCACACCAATATATCAATGGTAAGGATTATACCATTATTCAACAATTTTGCAACAAATATAACTTTATAAACCAAGTTAACCTACTTTGTTTGAACGATACAATTGTTTGAAATTGGTTTAACCCAGCTTAGCCTAACAGCATGATTTAATAACAGCATAAACATATCAATTAACGTATAATAGTTTAGATTTCCCGGAATATAACAATAAATACGGCTAATACAGAGGTATAATTTTCAGAATTGGACGTGATATTAGCATATCATAGTTGTGCATGCGACGCCGATTTAACCAAGCGGGTCATTGATGTCAATTACACTTTAAAAACATTGTTCCCATTCTATCAGAATAGAAAAATTGATGATTGCCTGGACTTGGCATTTCAGACTTGGTATGTGTCTTGAAATATATTAAATTGGTGAATTTAGATTTAGGGCCTGTTTCACCAAGATTAAGTTCCTATCAAACTTACTTGGCAGATAATTTCATACAAATTCTGTTCCATTTTTGAATTTATTCGGTAAGTAGTGTCTATTCGAACATCGTGAAATAGGCCTTTAGAATACTGATTTTGCATTTTGTTATGGAGAGTTAGAAACGCTTAAGAATTCATATATTGCGAGACTAACCCACGACAGTTGAAGATTCTTTCAACTGTCGTAGGTTAGTCTCGCAAAAACTTGAAAATGGCTCGACCGATTGTGATGAAACTTTGGTAAGTAGTTGTGTACGCGCCGGAGAAGGTTTCTAACACAAAAAAGGCACTGCAATGCATGTCGGGGCACTAGCTAGTCAGGCATAAAGTTTGTTGTCATAAGAAGAAATTCACACAAACTGATATTTTTCCTATAGGTACTTTACATTAATTTTAGTTTGGGTTTTTACAGGTTAATCTTTCCATTACCGACTCTAACGACACAAGGTTTCAGACCAATATACTGTGAACTTTTGGATGCAGACCCGAAAAAGTTTGTCTACAGCGATGTTATCAAGTAAGATTATTTTATCTAAATTGAAAAGAATCTGTACTATTTTGATTTCATTCATTTCAGAGTTTTTAGCACAATTCCTTATTTGTTTCAGAGCTTTTTTCATGGTAATAGATCTATGGCAATACGAGCAGGGTACAGTACCAGGGGTAGCTCTCATTGTGAACCTGGACAGAGTGTCACTTGGCCACATATCGAGAGTCAACCTGACTGTGGCACAACAGTTCTTCTATTTCTTGCAGGTCAGTTCAAATAAAATAATTATCTTGCGATCTAAATAAGAAGGTGAACTCGGAAACCTTCAGGACTATCTCGTTAAGTGTGTTACCATAATTGTCTAGTATTATTTTCCATTGTGTAAGACAAAGATGCTGACCTACTTTTTACTTAGATACCTCTATGTCCACAATATTTTCATAATTGTTTTTGTTTTAAGTTTCCAGAAACTTATATTCATTTTGAAATGACTGCAACAGATTTACTACCAGTTAATCTTTTGCAAAAACAATAACTTATTACTGAATTAAAGTTGTTTAAAGGAAGCGTAGAGTTTCTCTTTTTAGTTCGAAACTTATAAACTAATTGTCGTTTTCAGGAAGCTATGTTTGTGTGTCTCAAAGAATTCCACTTCATCAATGCTCCAACATTCGTTGACAAATTACTCTCTATGGTGAAACCGTTTATGAAAGATGAACTACTCAATATATTGAAGGTTCACCAATCAGACTCAAATACGTTAGAAGAGTACATATCCACAGGAGATCTGTTCAAACACGATAAAAATTATCTGAAAGGTATAAAATCATATATTTTGTAGTGCCGTAAAAATGTTACAGTACCTAAACTAAATGTGTTAAATAGTGAAATTGACCGTAGCATAATTATTCCAGATGAAATGTGCGACAAACTAAAAGCCAACCACAAGTTCTTCGACGAAGAAGCGCGGAAAAGAGTTGACGAATCAAAGAGGCCGGGCGGTCCCAAAACTTTGTGTTCCTTCTTCCCTGGCATGGAGGATTCTTTCAAGAAACTCGAAATAGATTAAGATAATAACGTAAAGATGAATTAAGGTCGGGCTAGTGATAAAGAAAACCTGATGAAAAAACATACAAACAGATTTAAGTACAAGCAAGATAGCAAGTATGCTAAAATAAAAAGATACTAAAAAAAGTTAGAACAAGTCCAACATTATGTGACTCACTTATGTTTATCTTCCGATTAACCGCTTTTAGATTGCAAAGAATAGTGATTGTACTACAAATATGGATATGCAATATGTGTATTGACACTGGTACGTGACAACACGTGCAGTTCACAGCGCGGGTAGCAAGTGACACAAAGGAAATTGCTTCTTTGCATAGCGGTGTGCTTGCCACCTCTAGCAAAACGACCAAAAATCCGAACACACGTAACATTTGATGGATTTGCTAGGAGCTTACACTCATATGCCCTAGAATTAAATTTCTGAATACTTATTAACTTTATATTTTTTTGTAGGTAGGTATTACATAATTATTATTCTGTCACAATAGTTTTTTATTTGAAAAGCTACAGCAGCGTTTCATTCTATTAAAAGTTTAATTTAAAGTTATAAAATATTTAGTCGACTCGTGTAAAAGTTAGTTTAATTTCCTCTCGCAGTGTATCGGAATTTAAAATCTTAGTTTTGATGCTCTTCATAAGTTTGTGAATTCTTGAAAACTCTACAATCTTTAGTTGCAGAGTTGGTATCGGCTAACCAACGCTTTTGTCTGGAAAATTAAGGTTACACAGCGCACAATGTATCAACGTTTTCGTCGCATTCGCATTCTATTGATACAATCATTTCGTTCGCAATGGCGTAATGGTCGAAAATAAAACACCTAAAACTGGACTGCAATCGTTGCACCATTGTCCCTAAATAGTGCACAAAAGAAATTCGATTTTAGCGAAAAGCTTCCATTCTCTTGTTGATAAAAGAATACCGATTTCGGTTAATCCCAAATAACGGCTTTAGACAGATGACTGTTTTTTTTGTGTCAGCCCTTTCGTAATAGTGCTGAAAATTATGCAGCAGTATCGAAATACACAATATTTAGTACCAAATGAACCGAAAGTCTAAAAGAAAAGTCAATCACAAACTATACTACGCCTGTAAGCTAAAATTGTGCCTAATAAATGTGATATGATAGCCTTAATATGTGTTAAGGGTATACCCTTAACACATATTAAGGTAATACTAATACTAATTGTATCTCTCATCCGGCGTCCACAAAGAGCGGCACGTGTCGAGGTATAAAGGAGATTTATTTTAATATAATTCCTTCATCATGAAAGTAATATAAATCAAAATAAAGCTTGAAAAAGTAATTTGATCTACGAGTGTAGATTTTAACTCAAGATAAGAGCTGTCTCTTCCGAGCCCCCTTAACCTTGACCGACAATGGAATTTCGGTCAAAGTTAAGCTTTTTCAGGATTCCATTCCAGCAGAGGCGCCAAAGTAAATTGCTGTCTAGAAAAAGTCGAATATTTTCGACCTAAATATTTACCGAGACGGTCGAATCTTTTTTATTGTTTACGGAAAAGAAACCATCTTTCTCATTAAGACCTTGTTGTGGTGTACTGTGTATTAAGATGAAATTCTAAGGACTTTCTAAATGCACTGTGGTTAATTGAATGTAGACTAATAAATTAATGTCAGACCCAATTTGCGTACAAGTAATCCGTGTTACCCTACGCATGTGTGTCATGACCTAGTCCAGTACATCATCTTGTAGGCCATAACGCAAGGATGTCATGAAGTTAGTTGCGTACCTGTCTCATTAAGTATCCCGTCTGAAATGAACCCTTGCGTGATTCAATCATTAATGAGAAGCCACGGTCACTTAGTTACATTAGTTCATTAATGTGGGAGGAACAGCCACCGTCTTCTTACATATAACATAATGCGGGACCCACCTCGGAGATTGTTCGACATACTTCAGACCTACATAAATTACTTGCTGCTCCTGCGAAAGGTAAGGATTATTTAAAACGTCTTCAGGCATTGTATCGTTTTGTAAAAATACTGTATTCAAATGGCTTATTTTCAGGCTTGTTTACGATGTTTAACTGCGAATAGCCTCTCGTCTTGTAGAGTATGTAAATACTAAAGCGAATTTAACACGAATAAAACGAAAGATTTCAATACTAAAATCGACGGATGGAATAAAGTGCATGTGCTGTTACATAGTAAATAATTCTGGCGAGAGCTACGCCATCCGCACTTGCAATAAAACGAACAATGCAATTTAGCTAGTGCTGCATTCATGCGATGGTTTCTCTGTAAAAGTTGGTTGTTCCAACCGTGCATGGCTCTCGATTACCGACACGGGTAAATATAAAACAAAATACCGGGAATCACAATACGTGCTGTGACATCCGACCATGTTTAGTTGGTAGAGAATGTAATAAGAATGACCGGATTTCGATTAATGGTATTTGTTATTGGATTTGAAAAAATAATATATCGATATTATCGTCCTGTTATGTGGCCATGTCATGCAGAGCGTTTAGGAATATGCAGGTTTAGCAAAAATAGTTGCCAGTCCAGTTGTTGATCGAAATACAAATCATGAAAATAAAATAGCCAATGACTGAAAATAGCATACATTGTAACGTTCCCTTTGGGTTCCACAATCAGTGCTTTTCTACATATTTATTGTAAAACAACAGTAAAGAATGCCATAAAACTAGACAACACGGTTACAGAGCGCGCTTGATCATAAAATGCAGCGACGTCCGATTTGTGGGAATAGCATATAAAAATTTCAAAGAGCCTGTATGCGCGTGCAGTGTCCGCGGCGGCATCACTCGCCGCTTGCATAAAACATGCAAATTGGACCACTTCACTGGTGTGGTGTGCCTAAGTTCACTCGCTTTTGCACTTTTATGTAAAATTGTTGCCCATTAGTCATGTAAATATCGTTAACTGCAACTCTGACGCACCTCTATAGCGCTATTCTAAAAATTATCTTTTATTCTTAGCAAGCGGGCTAACGCTAAGCCTTTGTTATCCAATCTCATTTGTTTTAATTATCTTATATGAAAGCACACATGATTTAGAAAATGAGCACCTAAGCATGCCTTTGTTTTGTATATGGTCATGGTACCTAGTTTTTCAATAGCGTTTTAATTGGCATTGTGGTGCAAAAATGATTTTAATTATAATTGGGAATGCAAGAACACAATAGACCGTTAAATGATGACGGATTGTCGGCGCGATTGTTTAGCGAATGCGACTGAATGGCGAACGTTCGGTGCAGTAATGAGCTTCTGAAGTACTTAAGGTGGTACCCCGACCAAGCAACCTTGAGCATTCGTTCCCTCTTTGCCGCACCCCACCTCTACAATACTTCGTAAAACATTACTAGCGCCATCAGGCGAACAACTTACGAATACAAGTAAAAATCACTGACCTTAGAATTCACAGACATCACACACATTCATAAAAAGTATTCTGTGCACACATTCGAAAAATATTTTTTTGGAACGAAGTTATAATGCGCTGTTTGTGGTAGCTAGTAAAAATCGTCACGCGAAAAAGCGTTGATACTTTATGCTCCATGCGACTTTCTTCTTTCGAATTCACATTGTGAACTTCGTCAAAATGTAAATCCAAGATGGCGGCACCGAAAATTTTCTCATTTTTCGTCTTGGGTGTCGTTTTATTAGTTTTCAGAGGTTCTAAAGCCGATAGTAAGGTCAAAATGGAAATCCAAGATGGCGGCACCGAAAATTTTGTCATTTTTCGTCATGGGTGTCGTTTTATTAGTTTTCAGGGGTTCTAAAGCCGATAGTGAGGTCAAAATGGAAATCCAAGATGGCGGCTCCGAATATTTTCTCATTTTTCGTCACGGGTGTCGTTTTCGTACTTTTCGATGGTTCTAAAGCCGATAGTGAGGTCAAAATGGAAATCCAAGATGGCGCCAGCGAAAATTTTCTAATTTTTCGTCATGGGTGTCGTTTTCGTAGTATTTGAGGGTTGTAAAGCCGATAGTGAGGTCAAAATTTAAATTCAAGATGGCGGCAGCGAACATTTTCTTATTTTTCGTCATGGGTGTCGTTTTCGTAATATCTGAGGGTTCTAAAGCCGATAGTGATATCAAAATGTAAATCCAAGATGGCGGCTGTGAATATTTTAAACTCGCGTCAGAAATTTTACCTATATTGATGGGTGATGGATGGATAAATTGTTTATTTTTGTTATACTATATTTTGAAAATAAATAAATATACTACTAATGAATATTGTATTTAACCACATAAACTATAGTACTTTTATACTGATAAATAAAGCAATTCATGCAAAATTATTCCCTAACCATTCCAAAATATTCAAAGATGCACAACGTTAATGTTCAAGTTTTCACTTCTGTCGGCACTCCCGGAGTGCAACCCGTTGTTTTTTTAAAATTTTAAGTACAAGTATATATACGGTATATAAAACTGTACCTATTGGTATAAAATAAATTAAATTAGGTGTCGGCAACAACTTTTTGAAAAAGGAAATAGGGGATGAAAGTTTGCTTTAGAATCTGTAATTTTTGAAATGTTAAACTCGCGTCAGGACGTGACCGTAAGATCCGTTGCCTAGCAACCGACAAAATGTCAAAATAAATAGTCTTTGACATTACGTAAAGATTGCGAGGTAAGAAATTTTACCCATATTGATGGGTGGATAAATTGTTTATTGTTGTTAGACTATATTTTGAAAATAAATAAATATACTACTACTACTAATGAATACCTATTGTATTTAACCACATAAATGATGTACTTTTATACTGATTAATAAAAGTTGGTATCGTTTTCGTAGTTTTAGTTAGATGGTTCTAAAGCTGATAGTGAGGTCAAAATGGAAATCCAAGATAACAGCTGCAATTTTTTTTTCATTTTTCGTCGTGGTTGTCGTTTTCGTAGTATTTGAGGGTTCTAAAGCCGATAGTGAGATCAAAATGTAAATCCAAGATAGCGGCTGTGAAATCTTTCTCATTTTTTATCATTGGTATTGTTTTCGTAGTTTTTTTTTCACCCATAACGAAAAATGAGAAAATTTTCGTAGCTGTCATCTTGGATTTACATTTTGACCTCACTATCGGCTTTAGAACCATCGAAACCTACGAAAACGACACCCATGACAAAATAAGAGAAAATTTTCACAGCCGCCATCTTGGATTTACATTTTGACATCACTATCGGCTTTAGAACCATCGAAACCTACGAAAATGACACCGATGACGAAATAAGAGAAAAATTTTACAGCCGCCATCTTGGATTTACATTTTGACCTTACTATCGGCTTTAGAACCCTCAAATACTACGAAAACGACACCCATGACGAAAAATTAGAAAATGTTCATAGCCGCCATCTTGGATTTACATTTTGACCTCACTATCGGCTTTAGAACCATTGAAACCTACGAAAACGACACCCATGACGAAATAAGAGAAAATTTTCACAGCCGCCATCTTGGATTTACATTTTGACCTTACTATCGGCTTTAGAATCCTCAAATACTACGAAAACGACACCCATGACGAAAAATTAGAAAATGTTCATAGCCGCCATCTTGGATTTACATTTTGACCTTACTATCGGCTTTAGAACCCTCAAATACTACGAAAACGACACCCATGACGAAAAATTTGAAAATGTTTATAGCCGCCATCTTGGATTTACATTTTGACCTCACTATCGGCTTTAGAACCCTCAAATACTACGATAACGTCGCCCATGACGAAAAATTAGAAAATTTTCACAGACGCCATCTTGGATTTACATTTTGACCTCATTATCAACTTTAGATCCGCTGAAAACTAATAAAACGACACCAATGACGAAAAATGCAGCCGCCATCTTGGATTTTGGTTTTGACCAAATTCATTCAACTTTCTTGTACTTTCGCATTTTGTGTGTTTACAGTTTACCTACACAATAGTAGCGTCTTTTCGCAAAACTCAATAGTATAAATACAAACTTATATTATTATCTACTGAATCGACTGATAATGTGACGATGTGTGTGTGTGTGCTCGATCACGTGACCGACGCGGTGACAAGCGATACGTGTTTCCCCCTCGAGACCTTGCGGCGCACTGAATCCCGGTATGGGGCGCATGAATTACAGTAGTGAATACGCCCAGATTTTGGAATAAAATCTTTATAAAATCAAAATTTGGTCTTTTGAAAAAAAAAAAACGTTGCAAATGTTCGTTATTAAATTGTCTATCCATTAGTGTCAGTAGCAAAGTTAAATAATGTTTACTTTACGAGTAGATTCATATTATAAATCATTATTTCTCATTTTTAAGGTTTCGTTGGAAGGAGATTAATTAAACTTATACATATTAAAAAAAAAAAAAAAAACGATCCGTTTGGACTCAAGATTATGTAGAAATTTAATGTATTTTTATTAGTTGATATTTCTTTTTAAATAACAAGTAGTTCGCTCCTAAAAACTGTACAAAAAACGGCTAGCGCGGCGTTTTGGTCAGGGAGCCGCCTTAATGAATGCCCACTTTACGGTTCTTCCATTCTAAGCAGATACACGGCGGTCTTTGTGCTCTTCGTCCTCTTGGTTACAGTAATGGTACTGCGAGTCAATAATCAAAATTAGATACAACTGCGTTTTGTTTGACTGCAAAAGTTACTACGGTGTAGTATTTAGATACTACACGCATTATCACGCATAGATAAAAAAAAAACAAAAAACTGTATTTAGATACAGCTTTATGTTTTTTTTTATCTACACATGTTACAGGTTTGCCCACATAAGAAAACTGTTGGCTGTATGGTACCTAATAAAAACTGTTAATACTTTTTCTCATTCCGAGAAAAAATTAAACGGTGACCTCTGCGTCGCCTTGGGAGTAGATAAAGTTTGTCCTGCCGAAGGTGGCTGGGTGGAGATTAACCGCGGCGAGGTCTTGCGTCGACTTCATCAATTATGTCCCACCCCCCGACTCCCCTCGATCCCTGCTGGCTCGTCCAGAACCGAAGGCACGCCTCCTCGTAGCTGCTTCGTGATGAGACCGTTTGCAGTTTGTGAATGATTGATCTCTGCACAATAAATAGTCACGTATCTTAAGACAAATGTTGGCTATCAGGAAAAACTGCTAACTTGGTTTTCTTCCGGTTTTTTGTGGCAAGATATGTCAAAAGATAATGTGCATACTTTCATCATGGTACGTTTATATTATCTATTGGGCTTGAGCTCTAGTCAGCCCTAGCTGTTTTTCTTCATATCTTTAAAAGAGTCCGTACCTAAAACTTTTCACAATTTTCATGAGTCGACTACATAATGAATATCAGTATTTGTAGTAGTACTAACCTTTACTCCCAGATAAAGCTGAACTAGTGCATACAGTAGTGGATAATGTGCGCTATTTAACAACATCGTATATCTAACAGGAGCGTATGCACCCGGCAGCAGTGATCATTGTTCCATTGTTTATGGTTGCACAATTATGTCGGTATTGGCGTTCAAACCACCGCTGAAAACAAATTGAATGTATTAAACTCGCAGTACAACTTTATACACAGTTTATACAGCCCGTTTTACGATATACGCGTGTTACTTTGCTTCATGTTCGTATTATGTTGTACATAGACGTGACAAAATAACGAACGCGTAAGGACAACGACTTGAAGTTCACTAGTCGCCAGTACCCAGTACACTGTCGATAGTCACTATTTATGGCAGCAGTTTAGCATACAAAAACTATTATTTTTGTATGGAAATGGGTTTGTAAAGACACAGTGGGAGTAAAGTTTTTGTGTGACGAATGTCTTTCTGATTGTTATTACTTCATCGTAGTCAAAGTATTGGATTTTGTGTTTGTGTTGCACCGCTTCCTACTGACCGGGCGGCATGCTTTACAAAGAGGTTGTGAGTGTGACTTGTGAACCCGGGGCGCGTTAAATATCTCACGTATTCTCAGTTACCGATAGTGATGATGCAGCAACAATTTAATGCATTTCGCAACTTTTTTTTAAAGTAGGCCATGGAATTGAGACCGTGTCTCAGTTTTTCAGGTTCAGCGCTCTTTTATTATATTATTTACATTTTAAATTCCGAGTCTGGATGACAATTATATAGCAAAATCATTTTAATCTGATATAAAAATGGGAGGAACTTTTTTGGGTTCTTAATATATTATTATGAATCAATCTGCCTAGCCTTTACCCAACTATGTTGGGGTCGGCTTCCAGTCCAACCGGATACAGTTCAATACCGTATTTTACATGAAGCGACTACCTATCTGACCTACACAACCCAATAACTGGGTAATACGATACCCTTGGCAAGACTGGTTGTCAGACTTTCGGGGTTTCTGACGACCCGTAACGACTGTCAAAGATTCACGAATGACAGCCGGGACCAACGGCTTAACGTGCTTTCCGAGGCACGGAGGAGTCTCGGTATGTTAAAATGGTCACCCATCCACACACCAACCCTGGCAAGCGTAGCTTAACCTGCTGGATGGAACCGTGCGGCTGTTATTACTTAGCCACGAACTCCTCAATATATTATGAATAAAATAAAAAAAACTTACCGAAGAAGAAACTTTAAATAAAAATTAAACCTCCTGTTGAGATCCCTACTGGGTTCTTTAAAAAATAACAGACAGTACATCAGTATGAAAGTAAGCCAATAGCAATCGTAACTTCGAGATTTTAGTATAGTCCAATTTGTGTCAGGTACTTACGCGATAACGTAATTTATAAAATTGGAACTATTGATTCAGGAAGGAGGGCGTTGAGGAGGGAGCTGAAGGTTTTAACAAAAATGGCATTTAAAATATTGTAATTGGAGTGGCCGATGGGCCGGTGTGGGGCACTTGGTGGGAGCGACTCGAGTGCGACCTTTCTCCTCTAATGGATACCGAAAACCTTCTTCACTTTTACGCGAAAAATCTTTTTGGAAAATAAATGAATCCATACCGTATGTAAATCGGACGCCTTCGAAAGTTTTTATTGAAAAACTTGAAGAACTGATGAAAATGGGGCCGCGACGTTTAAGATATCTCCGTTCATCTTATGAATGTACCCGCTGAATCCCAAATGTTCTTACTTTTGCATAAGTTACTTACCTACTTTTATATTGGCGAGCGACTGTGCTTTGTGAGGTATAAGTGGTAAATAATGCGTGGTCGGTGGCTGCAGTAGTTTGGTGAGACTAATAAAACATTAATCGAGTTATGTTAAAGGGTTTCTGGTATAATTAAGTTATTTAAGATTAATTAAAGGCGAGTCGGGCAGCTCTCAGGCGAGCGGAGGGCTCACAACCTCCGCAGAGAGCCTGAGTAATTGATAAAGCTAACCCTACCACCCTTAATCACGGTCAGCTCAAAGTTAAACTCGATAAATAGTTATTTATTAAGTTGTCTGAAAACTTATTACTAAGTCTGCGTCTGAATTTATGGTATTTAAGTTTATAAGTTGTACTATTTCAGTACTGATCTTCGTACACGTATTGAGATATTTTGATCTTAAATTATATTGTTTATCTTCTGGTTTGTCTTTTTGAAAACTTAATATTCGTGATTTACAACGTATTATGGCTTCGAATGGATTTATAGTGAACAATTAATTGAAATGATCTATTAGGTTAGGATTTAAACTTTATCTGCAGTTGAACATAAATAACTGGCTAATTATATAAATTACGCGAGTTTCGAATCTCTGAACATTTCGTGATGACTTGTTTACAATTCTCTATTATTTATGCCACGCGACGTCGTGACTCATACGCTCTACTAGGCTACTTATTAATAAACATACAAAAAATAAACTGCCGACTTCCTTTCGCGTGCCTACAGACATAAAAGTTCTTCGTGCGTATCCTAACAAAAACATAAATTAGGTAAATTTATATAAGGGGTCATCCCTCCGTTACAATATGTTCGTAACGACACCGAGGGTCAATGCGCAGTCAGATCTCCCCCGCAAGAATTCAAGCGGCTCCGGATCGGCGAAATTATCAAAACTTTTTAACTTACAACTTTTCCTTAAAAGAGTGGAGCGGGCTTTTTCATTCGTTTGGAGCTTTCGCGGGTCTGGCTGTTCCGTGGTAGTGCCGTCCTTGTCCCTCGCGGTGGAAGCCGCTGCCGGCAGAGGCGGCGGCAAGCCTCGGCTCGGCTGTTGTCTCGCGTGCCGGTTCCCGCCGGGCCGGTCGCCGGTCCGTGTCGCCGCGCGAAACATTTTCAGTTCTCGTCGCTGCGATGCCGGTGGCGCACGTCACGTCTGTCGTCCGCCGACGACGCTGCGTTACCACGATCGTGGCGTACTTCTTTACTAACTAATAAATCAAGCGAACCGAACGAAGTAAACCCTCACGAACAGATTATAACTCGATATGAGATAACAGGCTCGCGGCACGACTGCGGTGATTAATCACAGAAGTCCGTTCAACTCGAATGATCTGAACGGAAGCATAATCTCTCCGATTTCGGTTTAGGTGCGCGTAATGTAAACAGATAAACATTGTTAAAGTTTCCTGGAATCGTTAGTTGACTTGAGGATTACCAATAGTCGTAGGTGCATTGTATGGACTGATGCGAGGGATAATGTTGGAGTGGGAGGGTAAGGTGTAGCAGTGTGTGCGGGTTGGATGTGGCCTGCGTGGACCATGGGTGCTGGTGGACAATGGACCGCTGGGGTGCTGTGTGCGGTGGTGGCCTGCGTGCTGGCGGACTCCTGGACAGCGTACCAGGAGCAGCCGTGCTGTCGGCCCGTGTCGCATCACCGCGTGAGGCACCACAGAGGTGAGTCATCTGTCATAGTCAAACATCTCCAACTTCCCGTAGCAAACAGTCGAAATCGTTTTTGTACAGGTAAGTTAGACACAAAGCAGTTCAGATGCCGAGTCTATTAGTCACAGCATTATGTAGGACGAACAGATATCTACGGCATCATTACAGCTTCTAATATTTACCTATGATGTTTGGACTATTCTGTAAATAACTGTTGTTAGTAATATTACGTATTTGAGTTACTTGAACAGCAAAAGTAACTCATTAAACTATTTATAACACAGTGTTTATTATGATAAATCAAAACTTTTTATGGATCATGGTAGACATGCTAACGGACCTGGCTCAGGGTCCCGCTAGGAAGAAGACATTGGTATAATCCTACTAACAGTATAAAATAAACAACTAGCCGGCAGTCAACAATTTATGTCGCATCGCATATGAATTTAAGAGATAATCGGCAATAACTATAAGCTCATCAGTAATGCGAGTCAGTAACATAAAAGTTGAACCGTGTTCTGTGCACGATAGAGTCGCACGCAAACTTATGTGTATACGCTTTCGATGCGCCGTGGGCCCGCTCGGCCGCCGGCACCAAACGCGACGCACACACGAACACTCAAATAGGACATTTACCCTCTCCGACAGTCGTAAAAACACCATAAATGAATAAAAAGATACGAAAAACTGTAAACAAACCTCTTCCAAGGAAATCCAACTGGAATTCTTTATATATCAGTTTTTTTTATCTATCGAAATTCTCGGAATAAATAAGAATAAAATGAGGAATTTAGTCAAATTATCTTTGACTGGACATCGCAGTGGATTTCTTATCAAAATTTCATATAGACGATGATACTTTGTTTAGTTATTGCGGTATTTATCACACCTTTCCTCACCTTTTTTTTTTACATTTTGTCTCCGTTAAGTCTTGAAGTTTCGTTACAGCACTCGCTTTACAAAACACTCGCTTTAAAGTATTCACCTAACTACTTAAAATTTTCAAATCTGAATTGAACTAAAGTTATTGTAATACAACATAGTGTAAGCACGAAACATTTTTGCGAATCTAAAGATAGTTTGTCTAGTTTAAACATTGGAACTGTGTCAGTCATTTCAGTTAAATCTATACACATTAATGTCAATTGAAATACACAAAGTAATAATACGTTTAATTCAACATATTTGTGGGAGCGCTCTTTCATGATCAGTAAATATTTGATTTTATGCGGGCACAGTCGTTTCCGAATTCTTTTCGGACATTGAGAGAAGGACTTATTGGTGTCATTAGCATGGAGCAAGCATTCCTCGTTGACGCGTCAACGTAAAGAACGTACTATATTAAAAAGCTTGATCTCATCTAAATAGTATTTCGTCTTAGAAGTATACATTCCTGCCTTAGAAATATTTTCTTTATTACCACAAAAGATGAATCTCTCTGGAATAACAAAGAGCTGTCAACGGATTGTACAATTTCATCCAAGAATTTGAGTAGCAAAAGCAAAAGGCTTTGATTTTCAGGAAATGGAAATCAATGAAATTGGTACGAAAACCGTTACATTACATACAATGTGTTTTAAAATAAATTTTTTGTAACGAACTTTGGGTCTGGCCACTAAGATATTTATCTTAACTACCTCCTATTTATTTCTTTGGGAGATACTTAATTAAAGAATATACACCACAGCGGACAAAGAATTAAGAAAAGAAAAAAATATCAGCCAGACAGAGGAGACTAGATATCTACCTACTACTCAACTTGGTATACAAAAATAATGCAGCAAAAAAAGTAATCATGTTGAGAATAATTTGAATAGCTGTATATTAATATACGTTTAACTTCACAGTGTTAATTGGCAATAAACTCGTATTCATTGAGAATGATTAAGATAATTTTCCAATTATAATCCGTTCAAGCGATTATCATAATAATCCGAAGTTGTTTGTTGGTTAAATACATGCATATTTTTAAACGAAATGTTAATTACATTCGGACTTAATGATTTTATTTAATGTTTGAGTTAGCGGACCGTAGATTTACGTGATTAAAGTCTTGTACAAGAAACAATATTATAAAGCAAATAAAGTCTTACGAATCGCAATGAGGTTCAAAGTCTTTAAGCATTTATCTGTACAAAGGGCAGGTATTGAAATATGTGTTGTATATTAATGTAAGGCGCTTACTTCTCACAGTTAACGAAGGGGCCCCTTTATGTGGATTGTGGAGCAAAAAATATGCAAGATGGGTGCCAGGGGCCGCGGTGCGAAGGTGAGGGGCGGAGGATCATGCGAACCGGTCCTGCGTGCGCCCGCGCAGGTAATCGACTCGCGCTCCTTTTGAATAGGGCTGCTCTGCTCACTAATGGCTTTTTGTTCAAAATGATAATGGAGAAGTGCTTCTGCTTTATTATTAACGTTGAAGCCTTTTTAATTGTTCATTTAGTTAGGACAATCAAGGGACATTAAATAAAAATGTTATTTAAAAAAAAAAGGGTTGATGCCACGTAAAAGCGTGCAAGTTTATCATAAAAACACTGTAAAGAGTACTGAAAAGCCGGAAAATACCGTAGTCAAAGCATGAAAAACGCGGCATCGTGACCATTTTAATTTGGCTCACCACTTAACAGTTGGCAGCCCTACTCTTGGCTAAATTAAGTAATAAACGAGCCAACATAATCGAAGCATAAGCTATGCCCAACAGTTTTTATTATAACGTGCTACATCATTCCAATAGAATGTATCTTAATGGTCGTAACTATTAGGCCAGGCACGCATGTCTGAACTCGCCTTTTTTTTCTTTATTTATGACTTAATTTACATGTTACGAAGATTATTATGTAGTGGTTAGCGATGAAGATAGTGTAGCGAAATTTGTTAGAAGTAAAATGTAGTGCGCACTGACACCTAACTTAATTTATCGTTTATCGGGAAAGTTAAGCGTGGAGCGCATGTTTAAAGTACCTGGTGCTAGAATTTTAACGGTAAAGTAATGTTAGACAATTTTGTGGAACAATTTTCGCTTGTTCCTGGTTAGCGAGCTAAGCTGAGTAATAATGTGTGCTCTAACTACTTCTAATGATGTTTGGAAAAACTAAGTGGTTTGAAAGTTTGCTCGATGGGCTAACATGATGTTGATATTATAATGATTGACTCTATATGGTACGAGTATATAGGGTCGGATCGATATAAAACCCGGTAGCTTGATAATCGTTTATCTTCAAGTGAAACTGTACCCTCAAATTACTTTTACTTCCGTATTTCGTGTTTAACTCTAAAAACTGAAAGCTGGGTAGCATTTTTGTTGTTTTCCCTACACCAAACTTTCGCCCCTTTACTTTTATTTAAAAGCATAAACAGGTACTTGTAACCCACAATTACTTTACGCAGCATTACACGTCGTTCAAAGGGCGATTTTAGCTAAACAGAGCGCGGCAACAACAGTAAATGTTCGCGTTAGTCGGGCGCCCTCGCCTGGCGTGTGGTCTCATCGCCGAGAGCCCAGCAATCGTTCTGACAGCGAGCGATGTTATCGCTATTTAATATAAACCTATTTACTAGCCCGCATTCGGCCGTACCGCTGTACCGCTATACCGCTCGGAAACACCCACAGGTATCGCTTACCGAATTATCTTTGGATAGCGGATCATGCTCACTGCTTGGAGCGTACTGGATGTTTTGTTGTTCTCACGGTTTGCTCGCTGACAGACAGTTTGTGTTGTAAGAGACGTTAGCTTAATGTAGAGGTTACCTAACCTCCTCAAAAGCGTTTGTAGTGTTGGAGGAAATTGCTTCTCTAATAATGCTGATTTCGGAATAACTCGATCGCTTCTGCCTAGATACCTTAAAGCTTTTTCAGCTTTAAGGTATCTAGGCAGCGCCAATACTGATGTGGGTTATACTAGCGTAGCTATATTACTCTGGTAACCTGCTGTGATAACCTGAATTAATAAAACATGAAATAAACGGACTGCCTTGTTGGTCTAGTGGTCGCAAGCGCAACTACTGAGCGTGAGGTCCTGGGTTCGATTCCCAGGTCGGGCAGTACCTATTATTGGGTTTGTTCGTCAGGAATTTCTCAGTATCAGCTCGGAGTCTGGATTGTGCCCGCCATAGGCTCGCCCGCTATTAGATGTGACTTAAACCTAACTGGCGAAATGTGGGTGTACCTACTATAGGTCAACTCTGTCTAACTCAGGAAAACAGGCGTGACGTTACATAGGTATAAGAAGTCGGTACGATATTATAACGGTTATTGAGTCAGCAAGATGGGGTTATTTCCGTTTAGACATATTTTCGTTTCGGCAGATTTTTGTTTCGACAGTGTGTCACTTTGTTATCTCAAACGCACCTACATGAGTACGTACATGAGTATGATAGGTACACCTCTACCAATCCTTCGGGAGAACAGTCGTGATTTTAAAATAGGATAATCAAAAACACACATAACATTACTTAACAGGTCACTGCAGATATTTTACTTTCCATCCTTTACTTTACAGTACCTTGCGTCTACATAAATCCCTTTACACTCCCCAACAAAATATTTGAGATTGTTTTGTGTCATAAACAGAAGTTGTTGGTTTTGTTATCGTAAAACGGACGAACGAGTACTTCAACTAAAAATAGGAAGTGTGAAGGTTTAGCTTTGAACTCGTTAAGTGTTTGCGGTACCCAGAATACGCCAGAATACAAAGCATCTGTCAATAGCAGGGTTATTGTTTGAGTTTACTTTTATACATCGCTTATTATTTTTTATATAGTTAATCCAATATTTCTTTTCATCCGAAGGATTGCGCAATTTTTTTTTCATCACACCTATTCGAAAAACGACAATTGCCTATAGAGGATAGCGGGAGCAAAATTCAACGTTGCTCCCTAGGGAGTTTGAGGTTTTTCTCTTCTGATTGGTCCACTCCGTGTTTTTGATAGCGTACTAATTTGCGTAGTTTGGTTGGAAGCACTCGCGTAAAGGTTTAATGTAAAAAAAAATCGAGTAAGTAGCTTTTTATTTTTCTCATAGGTAGTGATGAAAAATAGTGTGTATCATTCGGGGACAAAATATTTTGTTCTCGGGCGGCGTATATTGAATTCCTCGCTAAGCTCAGGATTCTACTTTAGAATCCTTCACTTAGCTCTGAATTCAAAATAACGCCCTAGAAGAACAAAATATTACTTTGTTTTGTACTACGTTGTACACAAATAACTATTATCTTACGGTTTAAGCGGTTTAAATTACACATTAATTTAAAGTATAGCAAAACAAAGACGTCGTCTGAAAAGAGATGTTTTTCATTTTCCAGAAAAGGTCCGATGATAGGTACCTGCCTACCTAATAAACACATTACACAAGTAACACTTACGTTCAGTTTAATCTACGCAGATGACTTTAAGCAAGTAAGTAATAAGCACCAGAATCTAGGCTACTAACCCAGTTCTACCATTTCGTCTTAAAAACGCCGACAATTGCGTTAAATTGAAAACCTGCCGCTTCCCAGCAAACCTGTAATGATCACGTCGCCGCCGGGCGTTATAATCACTCTAATTAAGTTATCTAGACAACACGGTTTTACCTAGGATTTAACGAGTTCTACGAAAATCGCTGTTCACTTTAAAACTTGTTCTATTTTAAAAAGAAGATAGGTTTATGAGTTTTTTTATAAGACGGCGTTTTATAATATTATAGGCGGCGAACATCTATTTACCTTTCAAGAGCTGCACATAGCATTAGTTTAGAATTAATTCTACTCTGCATGATGTTTTCTGTTATATTTTCTTTTCGGGATTCGTTATTATTCCGATTTTCAATTGATGCTTACTCAGCGACTTTTTAATGTTTTTTTGCCATTTTTTTCAGTTTGTTATGCTGAGTTATTGAACTTATATTGCACGACTATAATGCGAAGCATTAGAGTGTGCTCTACGATCAAAAAATATTTATTGCTCCATTTCTGTAACTGTTTTTATTGTTACACTCCTGCTAGTACACAGAACTTACTTAATTTATATACCATTGTATAGATGATTAAATGGAGATTAATACTGTTAATACTGTACTTTTTACCAATTGATTTAATGCAGCAGAAATGAAAAAAACATCAAAATAGTTGAAAAAAAACCTGTCCGTCAATTTATGAAAATTGCTTGCGATTAAATCAATTAATTGAGTAAATTTTTTTTTAATACATTCGTTTCGGCCATAGAAGGAACCCTATTGAAAATGGCTCTTTTATTCAAAGCAGTTTAATTATAATAAATAATAAAAAATTAAGTTACAAAAACTGTAACCCGACTACGGTAAAATAAAAGTGATCTAAAAAGTACGAAACAAGAAAATCTTTCAGACAGAAATCAAGACATAGATACAAAAATGGTCAAGGTAAAGCCGTTGTCGCATGCCATTATAATTTCGTTGGTGTTCCTGGCACCCACATGGTATTACTCGTACAGGCATGCGACCACGGCTTTACCTTGACCATTTTTGTACCTATGTCTTGATTTCTGTCTGAAAGATTTTCTTGTTTCGTACTTTTTAGATCACTTTTATTTTACCGTAGTCGGGTTACAGTTTTTGAAACTTAATTTTTTATTTTATACTTTTCCGTTTTAACACTTGATAACCGGTACGACAATGTAAATAAGAGTGATCCAATAGGTCAGTAATTGAACTATTTTAAATTCAAATAGCAGTGCATAGTGCCTTGAACGAAACCATTGCCCGATTTGTTTCGACGCCATTACCATTTATCGATCTTCGAAGAAATTTAAAATATAAATATTTTGTTGTACTTGTTTTTCTTCTGTGGCATTACAAATCATGAAGGCTATGTTTTCCGGGCCTGTAGGCCTTTGAAAGGCTACCTCTGCCTCCCCCAAATGCAGAGCGACGTATTTATTTACGATACCTACACTGCCTACGATTTCGTGGAAAATCCATGCCACAGCATAAAATATTTGCAGTTGATCAACTGACCTAGCAAAAGCTAATCAACCAAAGCTAATCAAGCTAAGAAAACTTAGGTTCGATTTTTTTAAGTGAAAACTTGTTTAGCGGCGTTGTGCTTTTTTGGGATGGGTAAAAAATGTCAAATACGTGACCTGATTGAAAATTCATAAGACGGAGGGAGAGTAGAAATGCACAACGTTAATGTTCAAGTTTTTGTTGACAGCGCACTCTGTTTTATTTTTATGGATTTTTTTTATTGGAGCGAAAGCTTTCGTTCTTGTACTGACAGCAAGCCACATACATTCCTGACATTTTCGTGAGATGCGTTACTTAGTTTTCACTTCCGTTTTTTTTTTCTTAGGTTTATATTTTATGGGACCTACGGTGTAGTGAACTAAAATGGTTACTTAAAATGTCCTGTGTAGTTATTGGGCGTTTTCTCATTAACAGACACCAACCCGATACCGATATGTCGGCAGTTATACCGACATCGATTCGATACCGCTATAATATTATTATCACCCCAAGGATATTGGTGAATATCGATGACCATCGCGACACGGACGCACCAAACAACCACGGTACTAAGAATCGTCAACGTCAAAAGTCCGCAGTGCGAAAAAGTTTGTTCAAGTGTAAGAATGCCGCTTCTGTTACCGCACTGTGTCTTCACCGGTAGGTGTCGTGCCGATATCGGTGTCGGTCGCTATCTACGACGATATAGGTGACAATAACAACACAATGTAAAAGCGTTTGGTAGGCACTAAACGTATCCGATTATCTGACCGCCGACATCGTGTCGATGTCGGGTCGGGGTCGTTATCAGCTAACGTGCTGTGTTGTAACAATCAATTCTTAATGAAAGAAACAAAATGATAACATTTCGCTATAGTGTTATGGGATAGTTCGTAGAAGGTACACAGAAGATCGTGAATTTTAAGCTACTTCTGTCATCTGTGGTTTTAATAAAAATAAACATCTATGGTTAGGTGCTAGGTACCGACGCCAGCACATCAAGTTACCTGTCAAATGTCTTTAATAGATTTTCACCTTATCGCTAAAAAATAAGGTTCAATGCTGATTGGAAAAACTTGACAGATTGTAGTACGTTGATGTGCTGGTGTCTGTACATTCAGTCCTAGAAATTTTAAATCATATACTTACTTGTTCTGTTTTTTATCTTTAAAAATCATATCTAAAGTTGATTGTTTTGTTAAATTTGATTAATAGTGTAGGAGTTAAATTCGATTAATTTTATTTGCTGACATTTTCTATTAATTGTAGTATCATCTACAAAAAGAATACATTTTTGCAAAGTGGCATCCGGAAGACCGTTTATAACGGTCAGTCGGTCGGTCGGTTTTTTTCTTGTATAAAACAAGAAAAGTAAAGGGTCGACAATGTTACCCTAAGGCACACTATTTTTTATTTATTAGTGCGATTGATAAAAATTTTTCTTTGAAGTATATTCTGCTGCCTTTTTTTACAACTTTGGATATCTCTGTAAGTAAATGGGCTAAAAATGGTCTTACTGATTCGCTTACACTATGACCATATTCTTTTGTTTTGGATATTTCTCACCGCTCATGAAGATCCGTAAATATTGACAGCTGCATATGAAGAAACAATTGCCGTACTTTATTGTCAAGTGACGTACCTACTGCTACAGCTATATTTATCGAATCAATTATTTTAGGCCATCGACATTTTCGAACATTTTATCGTATACAGTAGTACTCGTGACAGTGACTTTTGTATTCAAAACTGAAAGTTGTTCACACAGAGCCAATACGATAAAATCACGGATTCGAGAAAAAAAAATTTGCGTTGCTAGCTCCGCTAATACAATTGATCGTTTTATTATAGCACTTTTGTTTGAAACAGCAATTTTTTTCTAATGTTTATTATTGTTGCCAGAGTGAAATTTGTTTATCTTTATATTAGTATACAACCGATACCGGACACATTGTTTATTGTGTTTGCTAATGTAGGATATGATAGTAGCAAAGACGGTTAGTAACATGGATGAATCTGATTAAAATCTTAGAAACGTGTGTTTTATTAAAACTTCTTCATTAATGACGATAAAAAATTCTATACGACTATAATTTTATCGATAATAATTTTTAATGTGTCAAACACTATTGTAAGATGACAATTAAACGTCATCATATCGCATAGAAATAATCACACTTTTGAAACCAATATTATGAATTAAAACTATAATATAATTACGAAATATTTATTCTGAGCTCAAAATTGATTCTAAAACAGGCAACTTCGGATAAGCCCCCGTTAAAATTTGATTGACTCCGCGTTGGTATCATCTCGCGCCGTATATAGCGCAGTATCACTTTTGCTAGTTTTCAGCTATTTAAACATATTTATTTGCTTTGTAAATATGATATATATACATATTTATAATGTACTCGTCAAGGCCTTTCTTTTGATACCACACATGTCATAATTATCTCAATTTAATTTTTTTCGAGGTTAGAAATTTATGTGTAAAGTCCACTATATTGAATTTATGGAGAATTTATATAGCCTATGTCACCCGGACCATTTTTACGAATCTATTGATACCTCATTAATCAAAATCGGTTCAGTAGTTTAGGCGCTACGGTGGAACACACGTAAAAGCAAACATACATACATACATACATACATATATACATACATACATACATAGACTGCTAAAATCATAACCCTTCCTTTTGGCTTTGCCGTAGTCGGGTAAATACTAACTAAAATATTATATCTTTATCTAAATATTTCCAACCTTGACTTAACGTGTTGCCTAGCAACCCACAACGTAAATATCTAAATAAATAGTCTTTGACATAATGTAAGGATTGCGAGGTTAGAAATTTACCCACATTGATGGGTAAAACAGCAGTCAAAACATACTTCATGAAAAGTGATAAATTGTTAATTTTTGTTAGAAACTGTGTTTTGAATTTCTTTTTCGTTTATGAATGTGTGTTATGAGGCGTGCACTTTTGGAATTTCCAAACTATTTTGAAAGTATGATAATAATGAAACCTTGTCTGGTTTATCTTCTCAGATTTTTTTTACGACACTATCGTGCCACATATTTGATCAGCATGTACGATATTTTTAAAACAATTTTCCGAATATACCTCACAGGTTCTAGAAATACTTCAGCTTTAAAGCTATATAAACATACGTTCGAATAAACAGGACACTTTAAAACTGTTCGTGAAAGTCGTATAGTAGTGTACGATATAGCTTTGTTATCTTTATACTATCGTATATCTGTAATGTTCCAAGTAAAATCTTGCCAATATCGCACGGAGTCGTGTAGGGATTTCCTTGCAGTGTTAAGCGAGGTTTATTGGGCGTGTAGCGTCGCTAGCAAGCCCGGCTTGTGTAAATCGAACTGACAGACCTGTCTCAGATTGACTGACGTTGCTTTAACTGCGCTGTTCAAGGTATGTTATCGTAGATATACCAGTCTAATTTGAAATTGCTATTCATTGTTTTTTTTTTGTACTGGTTTTCTTTTTATTTCTAAGTCAGATGTCGACTTTTAAGTTTTCTGATAAGCGCTAGTGTACCTAGCTGTGTTTAAAACGATGTCTACTAGGAGACAATCAATTTCCTAAGCTTAAAGTTGAAGTTAAACATTTCCTTGTTTGCATGAACTGCCTCGGGTTTATGTCACGTTATAAATATTTGTTTTTATTTTCCGAATCAGAATACAAAGGACACTTTATCACTATTCTTTTAATAGTATTTTTCCTAATCTGCCACATAGCTTCGTATATAAAGTGCACTGAGAACAGGTGCACTCTGCCTGTATGGATAATCTATAGCATTTTAGGATTTATGGCTGCCCGTATAAAATAAGAGTACATTCTGGTCCCGTTCGCTTTTGTGCATTTAAAAGGGAAGATTACTATGTCCGTGTAAATTGCAGTAGGAGTAGCATTTAGTAGAAAACGAGTAGAAATGGCTTTGAATATGAAAACTTATTTATCAAATGCTTTACATATTACATCTGGTGTATGAATAGCCTCAGACAGAAACGAGCTTTAAACGAGATTTAGGTCATCACTGGGTCAAGTAGCTTTCCCAAAAGGTGATCTCGAGAACTACTGATTGTATTTTGATGTTCTATTTAATGCCAAGTTACACATTCATCACTTTTTGCCGAGTGGAGTATGGTGTTAAATATACAGGTACTATCATGTGATGTGGCTGAGATTTTGTTTGAATTGAGCCAAAAAAGTTCGTCGCCTTCGCGCGTTTTTGCCAACTGCCGATCCCGGAAGCAATATATGACAGAATTGACAGTCGTCATAAAAATCGGATGGACGTGAGTGAATCCGAGCGCGACCTACCTATCCCTTTTGAGTTTATATTTATTTTTAAAGTAAAGTAAGTGTACCTTGAAAAACAATATCTGTTATCCAATAACATTATAGACACGAAACTTAGACATCTAATATTTAATGGATACTAAAAAGCACCCAACTCTTCTATAATGGTTGTTTAAATATAGTGCCAATGCCATCACATTGGAGTTATGCGATTATACGTTGTATTTAAAGTTTTAGAACTCATCTAAATTGTATGGAGGCGGCGGGCAGGTGGCGTTTCCCGCGCGAGACGTAAAACTTGACGGACGGACAGATTGCTATCTTGGGGCCGATCTGAGGGGCCGATAGAGTGACAATATCAATTTTATGCTTTATTACACGTTAAAGCTGGTTTTAGTATCGTATCTAATGGAATTATGAATAAGCTTTTAGCGCTATGTGATACCCGGCTAAAAATAGATATTAAGTCGGCACCTACGGTAAAGTTCCTTTCCGTGGAAGCCGACTTAGGGATAAAGCAGCGTCCGCTGAACGCTGACTACTAACATAACATTGCTTTCTATGTATAATACGCCTGGTTATGTAATGGATTCTCACAAGATTGTTGATTAATAACTTTCGTCGCAATGGGCAGTTCGTAGACGTAGCATCTGCGCTGCGTAGACGTATTGTAGGCGCATCATTTGCACATCGTACAGTCGGGTCAAAGCGCGTCGTAGGCGCGGCGTAGCGCTTCGTAGCCACAGCGTAGCGCACCGTAGACGTATTGTAGACGCCTTACGAACGCTAATAATTTCAAAACACTACTGTTGGTTTTTTTGCTAATAAGACAATTATAAAAAGAAAAAGAAAATGTAAGGGAGGACTAACTGTGGAGCTTCCCGTTAACTGACTGAATTGAACGTTTTGTGCAACGTATCATAGTGTGTACGTGTATAATGTAATGTATCATAATATTTTCCACGACGATTATAGGGCCATGTCAGTGAGGGACAATACGTTGACGCGGTGCTAACCTAATGACCACAGCCCAATGTGAAGGCACCCTAAGATCATGCTACGTACTGTTAGACCATAGTGCTAGCTCCGCAGATAACAACTACCCACGATCTATATCGGTGTAACTTTAAACACTTAATCTTTTTTTTCGTAACTTTTAATTAGTCTATAAAAAATATGATGTCACAATAAAAGATGCTCATCCATCGATTTTGATACCGAAACCAAATCGAGTTAATATAAAACGCCTACGTGCTATAAAACCGCTTGTAATTGGGTATCAACATACTGAAATAAAAACCATATCGATTCTCCTACATTGTCACAAAGATGTTTATCAACGTTACAAATTACAATCCGAATGTATTTACTTTCACTTTATTATTGACCCTAATGGAAGCGATAGCGTTTATTTACAAGGACGGGTGAGTATTGAGTGTGGTATTCAAATATTGGTCCGCTGTCTAAGCGATAAGGCTGGTAACATGACACTTTACCGGTATTCGGGAGACAGTACCGACTCCGAGAGCGTCGGTCGTCGAGACCTGCACACAATCCGGACTCCAGACCCGACACCGCACCAACAGGAACGCTTTTATTACTAAGATATTCAATAGACACTATCTGTTACTGTCAATACTAACATTCTCAATGGCTGAGTCGGGACTTATCTAAATCGCTTTACATGTAAGTAGTGTTCGTGTTTTGTGGTAAGCTGAGGTTGCTTATCTTCGCGTTATGGTTTGGTTGCTACACTTCGGTTGTTAGTTGGTTGATGGGCTTGTAAGTTGTGAAATGTAGGATCTTTTACTACTCGATATCAAAATATTTCGGAACCGGATTTAGAGAAAAATATGGGCATTGAATGTAAAAGTCTGTATCCAAGAGAACAAAATAAAAGTAAATATCTTTTATGCTTTCATTGTATGTATATTTGTGAGAGTAAAAAAGCGCGATATTATTTTTGTTCTTATTCTCTTGGCGCTCTAGATATGTTCATGTCGCCTTCGCGCCTGTACCTCATGTCAGGTAGCGATACTTATAGCGCATTCCCGAGGTATTATACTTGTAGGTACTCGTTCAACTTAAGTATGAGCTTGTATGTTCCGACGCTTGATAAAGCGAGACTAAAGAGATGAACAACCGAGGGTTATGAAGCTACTAAGACGAGGCTTACGTAGTCAGTAAAAGAAGCGATGACGGGACCATTTGTTTAAACATGTTTCTTAGCAAGATCTTCCCATCTTTCTTTACCGTTTGGAACTAGTGATAAATTGACACTTTCCTACAAACATAAACGCGGTATCACTGTCTATTTTTTACCAATTTGTTTTTATCCGATACTCTACACCTCATTATTTACAGTCTACCGCCAATAAATATTGTGTACACAAAGCTTCGTCATTCTTTTTGAAAACTAATTGAAAGTCGTTGAACTTTTATTCATTTACGACAGTTTGTTGTAGGTTACTAAAATTGCTGTTAAATTGTGGCTCTGGCTGGTCAATGGTTTACTCGTTACAATAATTATAGTTTAACAGCTTAGGTGACTTCAATAAAACAGGAATATTTGGATTTAATCCAAACGATAATATTTTTCTATATTAGAAACATACAGTTATCATTCAAAGATCTAGATAATTCATATGATTGCAATGAATTAAACAAATAGATAGGTGGGCGTTTAACTTATTTATAGTTCAATTAAGTAAGTGATGTTACAAATTCCCGGAGTCGGCGGCGGATGAAAATTAAATGGTTGAGTTTCCGCGCCACAAATATAGACATCTGTTCCGCCGCGCGACGCACGCATTCTGTATTCGCGCTGCGTGTACGTGCACTACGCACTACGCGCTTATATTTAACATTTCAGCCAAACGAATTAAATTTCGATATGCGTAAAAGCAACACGAACAATAAATTGGCAATTATTTCCAATTTTTTGTGCAATTCATACCCGGCGGTAGTGTTTATGGGAACGCTTAGTTGAGTGGAATGATTGTGTAAAACTGTTGGACGGGCTCCAACGAGCGGGCACGGAGCGGGCACGCGGGTGCGCCGCGCGAAACAAACGCCACAAATAAAGTCAAATAAGTGAGCCAAGCAGAACGGGTGCCCCGCGCCCGCTGCAATTGCAGTATCGAGTGTTTTATTGGACCGTGATGAAATATCGATATGAATCATAGACGCGTGCCCGATACATTCCTCTGAACACAACAGGAACAGCTCTAATAGCCACTATACTTGAGTTCCGATGTAAGCTAAAACATTATAATGGATGGTAATTCATTGCGTTTTTTTCTTGTGACAACACAAGTTCGAGGAACGGTCACCGAGTTATTTCTGTTGCGCCATCCTTTATTCTGAGAACTGGTTTGTGTATGTGAGAAGTATGTATCAATGTGCCATTCCGCATCGGTTCTCGTCGCTTGTTCGCGGTGCGATAAGGACAATCTGACGGAAGTGATAGAGACGGCTGCGGTTTGACAATATCTTGTTACCTGAGAAATATCTGCTATACTTGATACGAGGGATTTTGTTCAAGGAACTAAAGTTACTGAGATTTCAGTAATTCTACTTTCTCCAATTAAAGCTTCCCCTTTCATATCTAAAAAGGGACGAATAAAAATGTCTGACTTTAACCAATGAAGAGTGATATGCGGTTCAAATGAAAGTATAAGCGGTGCCATTAAGTGTAATATTGTGTTTATGTCACATGTCTATTGAGGATGAATTGTCTGGAATTCCGAACTGAATAGTTATATAATTAGCATCAATTGTCTGGCTCGTTTTATGGTTATTAATAGCTTTATCACGTGTCGGCAACCACTAGTTATCTTTGATGCTGTTCTTTTGTTAACTGGTTCTCACGCCTTGTTGAAGGACCAACTAGTTTTTATACTCATGACGTTAATATTTACACAGCTTCTTTAAAATCAACAATACAATTATTTCTCACAATTGAATGCATTGTTAATTCCAAATGTTATAAAAAAACTGTTTGATAGTGACAAACATGCGTCACATTTAGCATATACTAGATTCCTACGTACCTACGCTAGAACTGAAGGCGCGCGTGTAGTGTCGGGCTGGCGGGCTGGCACGGCTCCAGTCGTTTCAATTTGATCCCGCGGCCGCCCCGCACTGTAAACATCCCTAAATGATAAACGCATAATTTAACGCCCCAACGAAACACGAAAAATTGTGCATCCATTTATTTTCTCGATCATAGGAGCGTGAAGACGTTCATATTTGAAATTTATGATTCCTCGCTCCGACATAATAGTAACAATAAGTTATTCTGTATTAATACTTTGATATATTTTTAACTTGCCCCTTACTACAGTTCACGTTTTATGCTGTTAGAAATGTATTATTAACGCTGTTCGGAACGTCAAGCCTTGATTACTGAGCCAATAAAACCAGATAACAGCAGTTATATTACCCGCCTTTATGAAGTTTTTTATAAGCAGTTAAGAAGTTTATTAATCCAAAGAGAGATGTAAAGATTTTTAAGATTATTAAAGGGAGTTGAATGCAGTAAGGAATATTTTATTACTCACAGTGTACCGGTTAATTGGAGGTTGGTTTAATGAGAGGCGGTTGCCCTTAAAACCGGTAAACCAATATAATGGAGAACGAGAACGATGTAGGTCCTTAAGTTAAAACTGAGCACGAAAACGTACTGTATTATTCCACGGTAAATAGTGAGCCTTTAAAAGTAAAACAGAGAAGTTGTTGAAACAATAAAGAATGATATCAAATACAACTCCACAAAAACTTGCGCAAAATATTCCCGAACCATCAGGCTTCAGGAATATTCAGTGAGTATTGTGTAAGAGCTGTTCGCCGCGCAGCGAGGTAGCGGCGTGGCACGTAGGTATAGCGGGCACGCCGCGGGAGAGCAGCGTGGTCGCGGCGGCCCGCCGATACCATCGCAGCCTTCGTCGCAGCCCCACATAAATCTAGCTTTGATACATTTTGGTAAGGAGCCAAGAGCGGTGCATCGTCCGGCCCGCGATCCACTCGACCTGTGCATCGCGAAATAACATTTGCTTTTTTTGGAAATGCACCTCACTTTTTATTACTTTGTCCTAACCAGGAACAATATTTTTGCTCCACATAAAAGGCACAGAAACGGTATAGTGAATTGTGTATTCATCTGGAACGACCTAAACTGGTCTGGAATTGGCGGCATTCACCTAAATTTTCCATATCTTACGAAAGACTTTTATAATTTTAATAAAGCTCTTCTGTTAAAATAAATTAGGTACGCACACAATTATCGTATCATAACATTCACATAGTTGAATGAAAATAGAAGAAAGTGTACCTACATGTGAACAATCTGATAATATATGTTTAGCAAGGATCTTCGCTTCATTGTTCAGTTCCAAACAAGTACCTAACTGCTTTTGTCTTCTTGACACACGTACACTTACGTATGTATTTTTGCTTTGACCCACTCAATTAAGTTTCACAATGAAACTTTTGTATTGTGGCTGACAACAAAATTGTGGTGTGTAATCGCTTGTTGGAACTCCAGTCTGCTGAGTGCAGTAATACTGCTGTTTCACTGCGCGCTGACTCACCCGAGCTATTCATTCGATATTCATATTAAACAAATCCGATTGTAACAAAGATTTATCTTGCGCAATAAAGGTATTGTGTTTCCGAAGCTCGGCGCTTTCATACTCAAATAAATACATTGAAAGTTATTTTATGAAGTGGCTTTGGTCATGCAGGTGTAATGAATCACGTGCAAGCATTGACTGATATTATCTGTGTCGGCCCCTGCTGGGCCGCCCATGTTTCTACGCGAATGTCTGCGAACTTAATTATTATACAAAGTGGGTCATTTATACACGAATATCTGTATTTATTACCATGTCTGTTAAGAGAATAGCGTCGTATTTTACTAAATTTAAAGTTTTTTTTTCTCTATATGTCGGCTTACTTGTTATATAGGTTAGTTCCTGCCGTAAGGTGCTAATGTCATAACCATAAGAGCGTACGGTACGGTACCTAATAAGCTCTAATTAAGAACTTTCTAAACTGCTCTCTGAACCTGGTTTATAGCTCTTTACCCGAAAATTAAATAGAAAGCATCCAAGGTCGACTACCTGCCCAAATGAGTGCGCAGACAAAATGTTTGACGTACCGCATCCATCTCCCTAGCGATATAACTGTTGTTCATAATTAGGCGCTAAATTCTCTCTGGCCGGGTAAAGGTCAGCAATTAGAGAGCTTACTTTTCTTGGATGGACGATAAGTTAGTTAAGTAATAGGGTTCATTTTCAAGTCGGCGAGGTTCGCTCGTTAATCACTGAGTTGCGCGTTGGCCGTGCTTCCGTCGCCGACCGACGCCGGAACACAAGCTTATTTTTGATTGTTTTTGATAAAACAAACAAAGACAAATGAATAAGCCAAATCGTTAATCATAACCGGTTTAAACTGAACTTCCTTTTACAGTACTTACATTTTTCTTGGCGAATATGTGGCTTTTTCTCTTGTCACAGTTAATTTATGAAGACATATTTGTTTTATCACAAAAAGCTATCAAAACGTACGGTCATAAATCAGTACTACTCGTCGTATTTTTTTTATAATATTTTATATCGTTACCAATTCGCACGTGTGACACTCAGATGTCCTAATAGTTTTAACGTAGGCGTATGAAATGAAAATTGAATGAAACCGTTATGTAATTTATTAAGTGCATATCGCGAGTGAGCTTGTGAGAATGACTCGTGTGAGCGTGTTATGAAAAAGCGATCACCAGCGGCGGGAGCTTTGCTCGCTCCGCACCCGCTGCCAAATTAATGTGTCACGAACTGTATCGCCCTATGATATTGATGTTGAAAAATGATGCCATTTGACGTTTGATTGCAATCGTAAATCTCTAGCGAACTGTTCGAGTATTGTGCCGCTCTATTCATAATTGACGGTTTAGTAAATTTTCCGTGAAGGCCACTTTCAAACTGCCTACTAGCCTTTTCCCTTCGTGAAACTACGTAAGGGAGATGTTAATGTACTATCAAAAAGTAGATATGTAACTTTCAAGGTCTATTACGCTTCGCTAAGATAAATGGGGAGGATAAAAGTTGCGTTATAACGATGTAGATAAAATATACTTGGGTAGCGCTGAATCAGTTGATATGGATACTAATTCGGTTATTATTTGTATAAGCCATAACGTGGCGAATGATTAATAGTGGCATTATTCGGCGAATGTGTGGAGCTGAGGCCGAGATCGGAATGATTATCGTGAGGCTCACGCTCCGCTGATCACAGCACAAAATTAATTTACGTATAAGGCGGGTGGCTACGCTTTGCTGTTCTATATCAACTGTGTATCTGTATCTTTACGCTCGTTTTCACATGTGGGGTGAGCAGATCTGTGAGGGGTACCGGCATTAATTGCGGCTGGCTTCTTTACCAATTTTTGTACACGATATGATTTAATAGCTGGC
This sequence comes from Conistra vaccinii, assembly GCA_948150665.1. Lineage (NCBI taxonomy): Eukaryota > Metazoa > Arthropoda > Insecta > Lepidoptera > Noctuidae > Conistra > Conistra vaccinii. The sequence continues at coordinate 12,458,493 of OX411324.1, read as the reverse complement.
AGTCATAACTACGATTCTAAATACTAAATACATTAATCCAGAATTCCAGAATATATTTTTATTATATTCTAGTCCATAGTTTCTAGTTTACTCATAATCAAAATCAAATTCAAAATGTCATACCTGTTTGAGTTATTTCTAAATATGCCAGAAGAAATATACACAGAGTTATATTTTGAGTCCGGCCGTCAGATAGTGATCCGGTAAATTGTATTCATACGCCGGACTAGTGGCTGTCAGCCTGTCGAACTCGGCTCCAGTGTAGTTGATCTGTAAAATTGATTTCCATTCGTGCTGACGAACAAAGGTATCGCAACTGCTTCGGGCCCGTAGTGCCTCGCTGCACTGTCGTCGAACAGATACTGCTCAACCACCTACAATAGTAAACGTATTTGGATAACGTTGGTTCAGATAAGGTACCTACGCCTTAACAATTGACTCATGAATATTTTCATAATTATGATAACTACCTACCTTAGGACATGCGCATTTTATGATTAGCTTTATGATACCATAATATTGTATTGTCATCAAAACTACACGGATGCTAATATTTTGGCTTAGTCGGATTACAGGAAGGGACTGAAAAATTGATTACCTACGAGATTAGATTTTTTGTAGACAGGTGTGAAACGAATTAAGTATCTTGATTAAATCACATACTTACATGGTTAGCCATGTAATACATGTATCTTTGTGGCTAGCCACAAAGATATACTCCTTAATATAGACGTGCAAATTAGCAAAGGTCAGGGTAGGTTATAATGTTTTTAGAACTTTGTTAGTAATGGCAGAAACGTAAACCAACAGAAATAACTCCAAGGGTTTCGGTTCTCACATAAACTTTGATATGTTATGATTATTTTGGGACGTCCATTTTAGAATAAGAAAAATGTATGTCATTTATATTTAGAATCCAGTTAACATTTCTGTTGATCGTTTATATTCAGTTTTATCTCTTTCAAAACAGTGAGGTGACATTAAACATTCTTTAAATTTCTGTCAAGCTGTTCAAGCTATATCATTTGTATGAATGAGAAATCGTAAAGTGCTGGAAAAAATGTACTTATAGACAAATACATCGATAGTTTATTATAAGTTGTATTATAAGTATAGCAGAAATTGGTCGACTTTCCAATATTTTAGATAACCATTCCTTTCCAATATCAATTTTATTTTTCGATGTTTGTCAATGTGCGAATCGATTGGCCGTCGGAACGTAGAATAGAGCAGGACGCAATTTTAGAACAATGAGGTGGGAAATTGGTTTCCAGCATGAGTAGGTAGTGGGTGGTTGTGTCGGGCAAACTGGCGGGATCCTCAGAGTTTCTGATGGCGGTCGTACAACAAAACCTAATCTATCCACTGTGGCTTCCTGAATATTTGTCAGCGTCGAATAGTTCGAGAATCGGGATGTATGATTACGTTATGCTGTGGAGACTTGGTTTTCAACTAGAGTTTGAATACTTATATTACTTGATAAGTAGGTAATAGTTTAACATAACATAACACAAGATCTATAGCGTATCTATAGCGATTTATTCTAATCGATGCGCGACGTCTTCTCAGTTCATCGGCTACAACTACATTAGTCTTGAATACTTATATTCTCCATATTTGAACAAGTTACAAACTAGCTAGAGAATAGACAACATTGTTATACCAAAATCCGAATGCTTGTAAGATAACAACTAACATTCTTACCGAAGTTCTCACTGAAAACATGTTTCAAAATATTTGAAAGTTATTCCTGCCCCTTTTTAAATTTTTTAAGGTATATGTTTTTCAAGTTTTATCCATTATGATGTGGTTTCAGCTTTTTAATAAGGTATACAGCATAACTTCAAGCATTTTATAAAACATAGTGAACAGAACAGTCGAAGCCGTATTGCTAGCTAGCCAATCGCCGGCGAAAACCACAATATCCCATTTTCCTCAATTGGTTTTTATAAATTGAGCGATAAACAAGTAGCTGGCTCTGTTCAATGTTTTTGATTAAACTTCAGATAAAATTTAACCCCTGGCTAAGATTAGCTTTCCGTCAAAGGTTAATATATTGATAGGTAGTTAAGTGGTACAGAGTTTTGACAGCACAGTCCACTAATTCGTCTAGATTGTGGAAATGTGGAAAAACAACGATTTCCATCGTCAATCCTGTTTTTCCCTTATATTACGATGTATTTACTGTCGTCCACATACGTGTAGGTGACGTAATTTGATCAGGGTTATACGGGGTGGCAGGGACATCGACGCGAAGCCGGTTACCATGGATTCAGTATATGATTCTGAACCCCCCTGCGTAGAAATTTTTCGTCGGTTATTAAAAAAAAAATCAGCTGCTCCATACATTTTGACCGCGTAGGTATTGCACTTTTCTATGAAACAGCGGTTTTTTTTAATTAACCGACGAAAAATTTCAACGCAGGGGTTTCAGAATCATGTATTGAATCCATGGTAACCGGCTTCGCGTCGATGTCCCTGCCACCCTGTATACATCCTGCACGGGTGGTATATCATTATAGTGGCACAGTTGTTGGACTCTCTCTAACCAATCTGCAAATTAAAATCAAAATCCTAGGTCCTCTATATCCCCTACACGTTGCTGTGATTGTTGATAGATTTCTATAACAATTAAAAGTTCAAGCCTTTCAAAATAAAGAAAGTAGTTCACATACCGCCACATCAATTAAATAATTGAAGTATCAATATTTTAGCCTCATTTAGGCGACAGACACTATAATTGAAGCATTATTTCGCCGTTTAAAGGCTTTTTACTTAGAAACTATAATTATGCCACGAATATTCTAGTGGTCGCAAGCGCTACTGCTGAACAAGAGTACTGGGTTCGATTCCCAGGTTTGGCGAAGTGTGATTGTATTTTTCCATTAGGAATTTCTAAGTAACAGGTCTGGATGGTGCCCGGTTGATGGCAATAGGCTCGCCCCCTATTACATGGGACATTACATTACATAACTGGCGAAATGTGCATATACCTATTATAGTTCACCTCTGCCTAACCCTTCGTGGACAACAGGCGTCATGATATTGATATGTATGTATAAGATGTCGATACGATATTATAACGGTTATTGAGACAGTAAGATGCACTGCCTACATGAGTACGTGCCTACGATTGAATTTTGTTTGTACCCAATGAAATAACATTATAGAGCCATTAGTTTGATGGCGTAGGCGTGATATATTGTTATACCCCATGATCGCTTATAGCTATCATTATGTTTTCTAATTGCAATACTCAACGGGATAATGACTTATTTAAGAATTACCATAATGTGCTTCGCTTTGGTTGCATTATGAATTTATATGTAGCGTATAATTCTAACATTAATATACGGTTGGGTGGGAAGTTTATTTTGAGGTATTTCAATAAGTAAATGGTTAAAGCATGATGTAGGTAATATTTCAAGTAAAGGTGTCGCTATATTTTTTATTTATTACCGTAGCGAGTCGAATAATATGTTATTTCGTGTATTTGGTAGAAATGGTTCACCCGATGAAGGTGCAAAATTTCGTAGGTAGGTAGGTAAACCAAGCTTGTGGTTAATCGTAGGGTTTCGGTTACATAAGCCGCATTTGTCCCGTAGTCACATTTTACGACAGCTGCGGTGTTCTTAGAGGGATTACTCTCAACGGAAACAATATTATTATAACAACCCGTAAAAGTCTACTGCTGTCTAAGGACCCTCGCTGTGATGCTTCAATCTTCACTGAACGGTTAGGTCATATATACATCTTTGACATATAGATCCTTATTACACGGAAAAAAACGTAACGGCTAGAAATAAACAAGTTATTGTTATAATTACAACCAAGCGACTCGGTTCTGAGAGAGCCTGCAAAGTTTGTTGCTAGAATTGCACAAGTGAACTTGGTTAATATTACTTGCTTGTTTGGTGTTAACAAAGCTGTATTGCACGTTTTAAATAAGTCTTGGTTATTTGTAGCCGTATAATTCGTAAAAATTTTAGCCAAGCCAAATTGGTACTTTGCTAGCCATTTATTTTTTCAGTGTAATTGTTTTAGCAGACTAAAGATGAAACTGCTTACTATCAACGTAATAAGACTAGGTAAGTAGGTACTTACCATATGGCGCTTACCAACTTACCATCTGCATCGTTTGGAAGTTACCTATGCGCCACGGGCCACGGCACAACCAAAGACAAACATCTGTATTTTATAAGGGTTGGTTTTAATCCATATTTTATTATAAAGGGACGTGCGACGTTATATTGATATTCTAACATTCAGCTGACATGTTTGATAAATTACAGAACTTAACCGTTGTTCAAATCGTATCACAGCTATAAATTATGACATTTACCTGTACATACTTTGTACAGGCAAGTAAAACTCGCGACTTGTTTATTAGATGTGACCGCGTAGATGCTCGTATTCGTGAGGAACTGCTATCGTAAATCTGCCTGGACCGGAATGGGTTACAGCATCGAAACCATAAATTGGCCATCCATAGTTTACGATTCGGTGTGAAAGGAACCCGACGGGTCTCGCCCTCCATACAGATGGGACAGACACTTAAACTTTGATACTAAAATATTTGCAATTTTATACAGCCTAAAAGGTAACATCAAGAAGAAAATTGCTCATCTTACCTTGGAATTTTAATGTTATAAGATGGCGAAATTCTCGTCCGCGAACTTCTAATCTGAACTTAAGCTTCATCAATATAAATTGACGTTAAACTTGTCATCCAGGTCACGTCGGCGCCAATTTTAGAAGAGTGACAGTTCTTCTAAATTTAGATGACGACGATATTGTGATCGTTGAAGTCGTTGGGGACGGCACTGACGGCATGGCGGCGGGTGGCGCCTGTGCTCACTTCAAGTGCTAATTGAAATGTACCCGAGAGTTATGTATATTTCATGGCATTAAACGGGCTCGCGGGCTCACGATTCCGACGCGACGCCGCCTCTTCATTAAGAATACATTAGTTCATTAAAGCTTTTACACTAAATTTCTTTCCAGACCGTTTCGCTTCTCAACCGCAAACTTTCGAATCAAAATACTACCACTATGCTGCTCTATTGAACCGCCTGAACCGAGTTTCGTCTTATTTTACACGGTATTAACCTTCGAAATCCTTTTAAAGCTACAATAAATTTTGGAGTCCTCGCAATATAAAAATACTTTATTTACCCAAAATACGCTCTTGTGTTTTGTGCTAAAGGCTCTTACGATTAGACCCTTTGTGAATCTGATAGCAATGGTTTTCATTAACAAAACAATAAGAGCAAATGCTCACACAGAAACAGTAAACGCTAACAGCCAGAGAGTGATCCTTTGGTGAATCGGAAACAGGCTCGAAATAATTCCAATGCGACGGAATCAATCAGAGCTAGGTGTGCCTTGAACGCTCATTGATATGCAAGGGATCCATTTATTACTTCGCATTCAATTTGCAAATATTTTCTTAGGAGGAGAGTATTAACTTAAATATTTATGATGAAATATATCCATCTATTTTATTCGTTGCCAAGCGCAAAGTAGGATAGAACGTATTTTTTTCTAATAAAGCCGTATTTGCCGTTGAACTAGTAACAGTATGCGTGCCAACACAGCAAAACGTATTTAACATTTCGCTTTTGGTATTTGCAGTGATACGAGTGTTGTTTATAATATATATTTGTAAGGATTAAACTCGAATGGAGCCCGAGTGTGAGCGCGGCGGCACTGCACTGGTTGGTTCCTACTTAAACTTTGCTAAACGGCCAGCTCCGCTGAAAGCCTTCTAAACTCCCACTGCGTTTTACGCTTCCCATTCTGTGTGTTGAAATAATATTGGCAAGGATTACTACACAACTCACGACCACTGTTTGCTTGTTCGAGCACAGTCGGCTCAGATGTGACAGTTCGGAAAGTACAGTAATTATGATGCAGACAACATAAAAATTCGGTCTGAAAAACGTGACTGAAGTACGAAAAGTTCTAATTTTGTTTTAATCTATACTCAAACTAAAACATACCTATTTCAGAATACCTATATTAGTTAAGGATTCGATTTCCATAGCAAACATTCACTAAAATCATAACTGGCATTAACAGTGACTGTTGTTTGGGAACTTGTCAAAAGTTTCCCGAATGATTCTGGACAAGTTGCGCCATTCGTACAAGCGGGACTGCGGGACTGCGGGACTGCGCCCGAAGCGCATCTGACTGCCCACTGTCCAGATTAGAGACTACTCTGAAATTGTGAGAAACTTTTATTTCTCGGTATTTTTGAAATTAGAATAACTAGAATAGAATACTCTTTATTATGTACACCATAGAAATTGCAAATGTAGAAGAATACAGAATTTTATACAATTCTAAAGTAACAATTGGTGCATTTTCATGCAAACCTTCAAGTTTTTTTACTTTTTAAGTTACTCCTTTGTTCTTGCCTTAACTTTTCTTTTTTATTGTTCCGGCCATGATTATTCATAAGCGGTGACCATAACAAATATTCTTACAACCAAAATACTTCCCGTCTTATAACTCCGTCCACTTGATTGATTATTTATTTTTACAACTCCAGACATGAGCGAGATAGTATGGGAAAGAAATGGATAAAGAAATAGATACGTACATCAATAAAATTTAATTTAATGTCGATCAAAACGTCAGTTCCTGATAACTGTCAGGTGATTTATTTAAAAGGTGAAAAATGATCCTGTAGGTAATCAGGACAGGCCTGCGTATCTAGTGGGTGTAATAAATCAATGGAATGACTTCGTACCGTGGCGTATGAAATAGTAATACTGTATAAGCATGCATTTTAATGATAGTGCGCCCACATGTGGCTTTGTCGCCCGATATTTTGTTTACTTGATTGGAGTCAGAATTTTGACAAAACTGGTCAGTTGTTAATTAATTAATAGATAGGGGCTATAAGTTTGTGTTAAAATATGGGGTTCCTGGAAAATGATAAGCATCCTTTGTATCTATGAAGTAATTGTTTTTGTGACTTTGTTTAATCATTTAGGTACCTACTCCAGCACCCTAATTGCGTAACACATGATCAATCAAAATCTGAATCATTTTAAAGGAAATTGCTAATCCATTGATGCTTATTTTCAAAAAAATTGTCTGCTCAACAACGTAAATAACGCAATGAATGTTGTTGAACTGTCAAAATTAAACAGATTGTAATTGATCGTGTGTTACGCAATTAGGGTGTTGTATAGTAAACAAACTTCGTCCTTCAATCAGTGATTTCATTTAAGAAATAAGTTCAAATGAAATGCTCGCTTTTTCTAAATGTTTATAGACCCGTTAACTCCAACAAGACACATTATATCTGTAACTATTCAATACAGCCTCGGCCTCCGCTACATTTATTCAAGCTGCTGCGTTAGTAAAAGGAGTTAGAATAAAAGTTCCAGATGGATTTATGTGCTGTATTTACAAGTGAATAGTAAAAGCACCTGTGGGTTACATTATTGTGTTCAATTGTAATGTTAATTAGCCAACTGGTTTAGAAACAAAGCCCACGTTCGTTAAGCAGGCCGTTGTTGGTTGCTTTCAAGAAATATTTTCTTCTTTGCTCAAGTACGTGTATAATAAATCATTGCGGTCTGTCCGTTTATTTGCTTATAGCTTCACTTCAACCTAACGGTATTTCATATGGCTTACAGAATAAAGTACTTACTTTGTTTATTGTAGAAAGTTTTAGTAGGTTTACAGCGCCTACAAAAACTTTAAGTCATGAACACACTAGGTAGGTACAACATACAACTTGAGTTTTGCGGCATTATGCATTTTTATAAAGTTGTCAGCAGAGGGAGCAGTGGTGGCTCAGTGTAGTCGTAGGTCGTGGGTTCGCACCCAACCAGGCGCTTTACTTTGTATAAATAATTTCATCACCACTGCTCTCAAAACGGTGAAAGAAAACATCGTGAGAAAACCGGCATGTCTTAGAACCAAAAAATTCGAAGACATGTGACATCTACCAACCCGCACTGGGCCCGCGTGGTAGATTACAGCCCACTCCCTCTCACAGAGAGGAGGCCTGTGTCCCAGCAGTGGGAACATTAATAGGCTGATGATGATAAAGTTGTCAACTTTGTAGGTATGTTAAAATTAAAGGTTTCCCAGATACATGGAAGGTTGTAGAAATATGGTGGTCATAATATCAGTTATAAAACAATTTTCTAGTCCGTGAATATTGCAGTTTACTAGGCTATATAGGTATAAATAAACAAGACAGACGCATAACCGAAACCTATCATCTTGAAGTTTTTGTGCACCAGACATATCATATCCATTTTCAAATACATTTATCCTTTTCAGCTTTGATGCGTTAGTGTCGCATAAATATTCAATTTCAATAAAATATATACAAAGAGAATTCTTGAGACATTTTAATTTATAAATTCGAAGCACTAACTTATTTTAAATGGAATCTTTTAACATTTTCACCTTTATATAAGGTGCATATATATCTCCTTAATAATATTATTTGTAATAACATTTGGATTTACGTGATGACAAATATATCTATTGATGAATGGATGGGTTACCCAACATATCACCTCATTCGTTAATAATCCTTACTACCTGTCATAAACCCATTCATCTTTTTCTCTGTTCAACTGTCCCCTGGAGTAGAGATGACTAATATAAAAATTTCCAAAACAAATACACATCAATTAGCCATGTCAGCAAGATCAGCAGTATTCATTTCAAGAAGCAACGTTAACGTAGTATTTCGTGTAAAAATAGGATTATTTTCTCAACGCTTTTCAAGACTTTTCACGAAACACTATCCACTGGACGTCTGACTAGGTAACGTATAGGATTACCCGAATAATAAACGAGAATATCTAGCTACACAACATACCGTGGCCACCTCGTTTACATAATAACTACCAAATCAAGTTTATTACGTTAATGTTGAATGCTATTCATGTTACCTCATTTACAAAATTAATATAATTTGTTTTGATGTATTTGTAAGCGTATATCTTGTTTTTTGGTTGAAATATGAGATGCACAAATTATTTTAACATACTTTTGAATTAAACCATGCAAGCAGAAATGTTGTTCGTGCTTGCTAACTGGCCTCGATTAAGCAACAGTCATCATACAAGTTACAAGAATTCATTCTGCTGTGTGTTCGTCAATGCGAAAAGCACATAAAGCTAATTGTGCCAACAACTTAAGCAAACGCCCGAGGTGTGGGACATAGTCCGTGGTCGTAATCACCGCGTACCGTTGACGGCCCTTCCTTACTTTCATTAAAGATACATTACTCCTTTTATTCTTGTTTAGATTGCAAATTCTCTCCCAGTCCTTTGTCTCATTTAGCATTTATTTACGGCGTATTCAATTTAAATACCGCTCCTTTCGCGTTTTATCGCTGTAGAAATTGCCTGAGTTGGACCTCGCTGTTTTATTTATTTGTCAGTTTTGTTCTTGTTGTTGGTAGGCTCCGATTCTGTTTAACTTCGAACGTTGTCTTTACATTAGCTACATTATTTATTATTGTAAGTAATACTAAATCTTATTTAAATCTCCTGATCCATAATTCATTTGACAATACAATGCCGATCGAAATGATTAACATTGTAGCTATTGTAAGTGTTCCGATCGAGAGAAATTGGAAATAAAATCTGCCGAAAGTTGAAAAGCGTTGCTGAGATGGGGACTAATAATAAAGAATATTACAAGGTTTCCAGTGAGGAAAATCAGAACTAATTTACATTACAATGTCGTCGACATTTCTACGAGAGCGGTTGGTCATTATGGTTTTTATAAATACAGCGTTATGTCGGGGCGTAAGTTTGCAGAGGCGTAATTAAAACTTAAAACTTGTATTATGGGGAAAGCGCGGCGGGAATGTGAACTGTGCCAAGTGTCGGATTTGGTACGTGCCGCGAGTCCGCAATGCAAGCGAGTACGAGGCGACCGCCCCGCTTCACGGCTTCCTCCGCAAGCATCGCTTTACTCACTTCCCGGTTTCCCGTTCATCTTAAAGTGAGGAATTTTCCGAAATGTGGGTGAAGGTTTAACGGGTAGATTCTTGTAGAACGGGTGGATTCTTCATTGCAACATTTGATTTTTACAAAATATTTTAAAGTAGGTAAAGGATCTTTTCCAATATTTCTTCATGCATAATATTTTCACTCGTAAATATTTGACCCATTCCTTTGATATTTGTATCAGCTTTTAAATAAAAGATATAACTAAATCTATTTAGTTTAGTAGACCGAATGAACAATTTGTAAACAATTTTAAAAGCATCAAGTGAGCGCGTTTCTATCCTATTTAACACAACTTGTAACAGATTTAATTAATATTTTCCTTGTGCTGTATCGGTGGATTTAATCTTGTCTTAAAGTGAAAGTCATGTTACAGGTACCTTGTGTTAAAGGAAAGGATATTATATATCGGTTATCCTTATAAGTAACCTACATTACCAAGGTTGACATACTTAAATAGGCAAACCCAGATTTAGTTATTTATATAAGTCGGTTGATATACATACATAAATTCACGCCTCTTTCCCATGGGAGTAGGCAGAAACTACAGATCGCCACCTGCAACGATCCAGTATACTCCTTTAGCTGCGTTAATGTTCAAAGAACATGCGTGCGTGTATGACCAGCCAGATGTATGAACTTTGTTCATGCATCAACAACAACATTGAACATTGTTCATATATCACGTCGGTTGCGAGTACTATGCACCTGACCTTTCTGAAGTACGTCACCAGTAAGATCACTAATGTCCTCCATAAGGACCAGGCACGGGTCGACGGCGCGTCGTGTTCCACGCGCGCCTCAAAGAGATGTCAGCACAATTAGGGCATGCAATTATCCGCCCATTTTACTATTCGAATATTTCGGATACTGCCAGACAACTATTCGAATATATTCGAATAATATGGATATTTTGGATACCATTGTAAAAGAGGTAAATCAAACTTATATTAGTTTACAATCGACATTTTTATTACAAAAACTCTCCAACAATCGTATACTAAAGTATATCAGCACCCTAATTATCATGCCAGTCCATTGCTCGACATAAGTTCGACAAAACAAATTGAGCAGAATTTTTGTCGAACTTATAAAGCAATGGACTGGCAATCTTTTTCAATTGGTTTCAATTTAAAATTGATCGTGCATTGCATAATTGGGGGGGCAGTTCGCACTAAAAGCAAAATCTGTCCGATCTGTCATTGACAGATACAAGAAAAGAAAAAAAAGAAATCCACGGGTTATCTACCAATGGTATAATAGATCGTGAGCTGGTCAAATGCTATCTTTGTTAAGATGGCTAGAACAATTGAAAGCACATTAGATGAAGACTGGAAGTCTTATAAAATAGTGCTTGGTAATAAATGAGACAAAATCACATCACTGACATTGCTAGATGTCAAAGTATCTGATGTATAAGTTGGATCAGCACAAACTAATAGCCACGAATGACATGTACTTTCATCGATTTCCTGAATATGAACTATTTTCTGTGCGTTTCGGGTCATTCAGTTCTCGTTATCGCGATTGTGCAGTCCTATCTTCCGTTAGACATATATGTGAAACTTTGAAAAACCCAATCCGGAAAGTCCTCTTTAGGAATACCTCCTAAAGAGGACTTTCCGGATTGGGTTTTAACGGTCCAGGCAAGAAACGAATTAATGCAAATCATGATGAGGCCTCTGCTCCACATTCCTACTTCCCATAACAATCTGATTTTGGGTTGGTTACCAAAACAGCTTATTCAAGTGTAGCAAATCCTAACCTTTTCTTTATGTTTCATTTAGCAGGCACTCTATTTTGGTTCTGTGAGCTCTCGTCAAGCAAGACCCAATACCGAGATGAATCTAGAGAACAACACTACTAATCAAAGCCATCATTCTTGCCAATGCCTTTAAAGTAAATGCCATGCTTGTCAAAGCATTCACTGTTGATGGTTAACCTGCAGAGTCCTTTCGATCTCTTTGCTTATTTTCTCTGTTAAAGTAAATGATATTTCAGTTTCTGCTGCTTGTAATCACTGAGTGCTACGTCATCACCATCGCTGTCGTCAACTCAAGTCGAGCTCTGTGCAAAAGCACTTTAAAAATTTTCTCTTCTTAATTTTCTCTATGATGAATCTACATAGTAATTGTGTCATTAGATGGATTTTTGAAGATATAGCATGAATTGTCACGATTGCGAATACCTATTTTATTAAAACACAACGTTAAGGGGGATGCGCTAAGGTAGCCCGCGAAATTCAAATTTTCTTTCGTCTTCTGCAATTTGCAGCTCAGTGTCAGGTTGTATGTTTAATAAAATATGATTCGCGACCGTAACAAATATGGTTTTACAGAATTATAATCATTAGAATTAGGAATACAACTCCTTAAGTCAGCAAAAGTGTCAAATGTCATGATTTCATGAATTAGTCATTCAATACAGTTACATGAACTTAGAGAGTTGTATTGATGACTTTTATGATTATAAATCTATAAATAAACATTTGATACGGCCGCGAATCATATTTAGAACAACATACAACCTGATACTAACCTGCAAATTGCAAAAAACGTAAGAAAATTTGAATATCGCGGGATACCTTGGCGCATCCCCCTTAAATGTTATATTATCATAAGGAAAATGGAACAAAACTAACTATCCGTATTATCCGTTTTATCCGGATAGTAAAACAATTATTATTCGGATAATATTTTCGACGGATATCCGGATAATTCGGATATCCGGATATCCGAATAGCATGCCCTAAGCACAATTGACGGGGTCCGCTAGGGTCGATGCCTGCCAGGGTTGCGGAATGTCCTAAGGGTAGACCGTGGCCCCTGGCAACGTACAGGCAAGTGAAGGATCACGGGTGGGTTTTAGTCAGTAAGACTCTGACACGCCCTTCCGCTCCGCCCAGAGCGGAAGAAGTCATTTGATGATTTCCCACACAAAAAAAAGCGTCCACTCGCTGCGTTTCAGCTCACATCTGCCTTGTAAATACCTTTTGATAGTGGCCTTAAAATCTTTTTTCTTTTCTTTATTTTAAATCAGTTGATATGTAAGTAAAATACTTACTAAGATATAAACTTAAAGCGAGATTCGGCCTTGAGTGTAATTGTATTCTTTATTTCTTAATTTCGTAGGCACAATTTCTAGTTTTATCTTTCATAGACAACCTTCTGAAACAAGGACAAATAAAATGGAAATCTTTTAAAGAAAATATTTAATTTCCCAGAAATCTGTAGGATATTGAATAAAAAGCAATATAGGTATTGTTAAATGGCTTTGTTATTTTCTACATAGAGAAGAGAGCTTGTAATTTTGCTGAAATTACCTAGGTAGGCACTATTTTCTTTTGTGTCGAACTATACAGCGTTCAGCGTACCACTAGAAACTCGCGACGTTTTCTATACCTAGGTTATTAATTACTCTGGTGTTAAGTTCCAAAAGGTGCTAAAAGTTTGAACTGTTTTTCTAGTCACTTTGAAACGTCCCTTCGAACTTAAATGGAAATTCACTTAAATGAAGTTCAAAATTAATCTGTGGTACTCGTATCAACATTATGAAGAGTTTCTAATAAGTACCTTACTATTCACTTTCAAATTAAAATTAACCTTAATCATCTACTATTTCTTTCTTACAAAATCACATTGAATGTTGGTGTTCATTTGCGGCAAGCTGACTGCAGGGCTAATTAGAAAAGCGCACGTGGCTTGGCCGGGACGTTGGCGGGCCAACGATGACGGGAGACGCCTCCGAGAGCTATTCGCCCTCTCTTATTGCCCTTTTCAGCCCATAGTCGGCACCTACTTCGTTTTGAACTTTGAACCGGCTCGCCTTTTGTGCAGCTAGTAATAGGACGCACAAACAGATTAGGGTTTGTAGGTAGATAGGTAGTGCATGCTAGTTTTCTTTGTAGTTTAGTCAAGTATGTGTTCGGGAACAATATTTATTTGGGATTTTTCAAGTTCGTTCTTTAGACAGGATGATGGCAAAATTCAGTTATGATGTAGAATTTTATCTAAAAGTATCTTGAATGGTTTTATAGTTACTGGAACCTGCAACTACCAACTAGGTATAGGTTTAGATATATGTGTAAAGTGCTGCTAGTATATTAAAGTCGGTTCATAAACTTTGAGGTTATTATGTACCTATCTATAATTGTTTAATTTCAAACTTTTATATAGATTCTGTACTTTTCGTTATGGCCTTGGTAATTATAATAATTATTGTCCCTTAACCAATCAAAGGGCCTTTAGAAAATGAAATACAATGTCACGAACATTAACTTCAGTCCCAAAATAGAGCTGTACAATACGATCGTCTAAGTTATTCTACTTAAAATTAATTTCCGTGACTAAACTTGTTCAAACTCCGCGCAGTGTACAGACAACTTATTCTAAGATTAACAATATGCTCGTAGACAGGCGTGGGAGTCTGAACTCCTGACCTTAATGTTTCACTTACCAAAACCTTGTTCTTTATGGATAAAACTGAAATACAGGTACGAACTTTCAAGTTAAACTCGAAATTATTCAACAAAGTGCTCATGTAAATGAAATATTAAATTCATTTCTTACATAAAGGTGGAAATTTGAAATCCGCCGCGTTTTGAATTAGAACGTATTATGTTAACTTTATGCTAAAGTATTTAATTGTATTATAGGTTCAAAAGTTGTGACATTTTAATTAAAATTACAACTCGTTTTGTGTCCGTCCATCGTACGTGTCCTGTGAACGTGACATCCATTGTAACTAACTTGTGTGACCTACTGCAAGCAAATAATATAATTTGTTAATATCACGAATAGCTTGGAGAACTATGATTTAATTTTAATTAAGAATGGTTTTATAGAGGCATTTATTTAATTAAATGTAAAGCTTGCTTGTTGAATCATAGGGGACGTGGCTACTTAACATACGTTATTTTACATATTATAGTAATTTAAACCAAGTAGGTATTTTAACGAACGGTGAAGGAAAACATTGTGAGATAAACCGGCATGTCTTAGAACCAAAAATTTGAAAACATGTGACATCCACCAACCCGCACTGGGCCCACGTGGTGGTTTACGGCCCACTCCCTCTCACAGAGAGGAGGCCTGTGTCCCAGCAGTGGGAACATTAATAGGCTGATGATGATGATGATGATGAGGTATTTTAAAAATATTGAGAAACCTGACGTTAGAGTGGTAGAAACTTAGAAAACTATACACGTAGTTATTAAATACTTTAGTGTTGTGTCCATAGAGGATAGTAATAGTTGACAGTTTACTAAAGTCACCACTCTGTCGGTCTGTAATATCAATCAATTTTCGTCAGTGGCGACGTAACAGATCTACCATCTCGGTCCCTCGGGAGGCCAGTTTGGCTCATCCAGAAAAGGAAAGTCACGAATTCATGACGGGACCATTCTAACTCCCAACAAAATAAGTATATTTTGCTGATTCGAGACGAAATTTGCAAGTCTGCCAAGAATATTCGTACCAAATCGTTTTCCTATAATTGGAGTACATGTGAATTTGTATTCAGTGGCGCATCCACGGCGGATGGAATTTCGCCATTTCGTGGGAACTTCGTCCTCCATCATGCGTGCTTATTGAAGTAATTTGTGTAGCCCTGCGTGTATCAGACTGTGTTACTTGAATTTTATTGTGGGTATACGTATATTTGCTGTATGTACTGAGATATGAAATTGGCCAACCATTCTCCTAAATGCTCAGCGCCTGTAAAAATTATTGATAAGATGAAGCGTAGTTTGCAGAAGGACGAGCAAAGTGGAGAAGATTCAGTTAATAGCAATCCTTGAGATTGGGTTCCCAGAACGCTAGGTAAAAGTTATAATGATCATAGTTATGATGTTTAATGCGTTAACTAGAGTTATAATTAGTGGCAAATCGTGACAAAAATGTCATATTTAAAGTACTGGGTCAAAGATGTAATATACTGAATTGAATGAAGTAGAAATGCATTGCACCTATGGATTCGCTGTTTCTAACAAAAAACTGCATCATCAATAGGAAAAGAAAAACGATAATCTGGGCTTGAAGTGTTGGATAAATGGCCCTAAAAAACCACGAACGCCCTAAAAAATATCTAAGTAAATACATTTTAAAACTATTATTTTGATAAATACTACAAAATACAGAATACTTCTATAAAATTCCCTTCATATTTTAATGAGCAAATTTTATTTCTTGAACTAATAATAGTTTTTTTCTAAAATCTTTAAATTTTTTCATGAAGAAATAATTCTTTGCCACTCAGGTTATTATCGACCCATTTAATGGAAGACGAATTACGAGAAGCTTATATTGGGGTAGGCAGAGTAACGAAAAAGAGAAATAATAATAGAAAGAAGTAGGTATTTTTTACTAACTCCAAGACAGTGAAAATGACACCAACTATCGTACTGTCGCTCCAGCATTTGTCGCGCATTTGTTTGTCGCAACTTTGATACGGAGTCACTGAAGTCAACAATCGCTACGAAAAGCGTAGACCTGCTACGCAAGTTCCGTTGGTAGGTCCGTTTTAATAATAGTTTTTTTTTAACTTAGTAAAAGTTATTTAAATAAAATGTTTTTATTTTCCCCTAGATTAATAGTGGACGCATAACTAAAGTTAACAATCGCTACGAAAAGCGTAGACCTTCTGATACGCACGTAGCACTCACTGATTGTAGGCTGCATATAGTACGTGTGCGCTTTTGAATGAGCTGAATTAAATTACATACATACATGTGGACGTGGTATGTGTGGGACGCGTGCTACGCATCCGCTTGGCGGCTCATTGTTCCCGCTTTGCCTCAACACTTCTGTTATTTAGACATACGACGGAAATGAAAAAGATATTGTAGACAAGTGAAACGTACTAAACGTATTTATTTTGCGTATCGTGTAACATGTTTATTTTAAATGGATAAAAAAGAAAATACACATAATATCACGCCGATGTTTCCTGAAAAGGCAGACAGAGGTGAGTTGTACATCCCTATTTCGGTTCTCGAAAACGCGAGGTTCTCTAGCACACATTTAGAGTCCGGGCTGCTAATAAAATTTACTACTAGAAGAACCCAAAACACTTCGTACGCCCTAGGGATCGAATCCAAGACTTCGCTCACCACAGCGACCACTGGAGTCCACCACCAATGAGGCACTCCTAGGAGACAACAAAAAGAAAAAATGTTACTAAGTAATATAAAAGAAGTAGTCTGCCTAACACTTAATGAATTCTTATCGACCTTTAATCCCAGTGTCATCACCCTTCCCCCAGGGGAACACAACTAGACGGGGGACTTAGTAATGATCATTAACGAATGGTATAGTAATGAGTCAGCGTGATTTTTGATACCTTTTATTTTTTTAAAGATTTTATTTCTTAAATGACTATCGCCACGAGGAGTAGGCCATAGGTAATGTATGGGATACACCGCACAACCATTTCTCTAACAGTCGAATCTTCTGTTTGTTTTTTCACCTACTACGAGTATCGAGTTCAAATATTGCACAACAGTTTTATGGTGTCATATATCTAATGGTAAAGTCGGAAGGAGGGCGAAGCAAGTATTAAGCAAATGTGAAAAGTTAACTTAAAAAAATGTAGGTACAAAAACAAACACCCGACTACCAAAAAAAAAACATTAAGTACAAAGTGAAAATTACTTCAATATCAAAAGTCGGTGTCTTTGGTGTTGAATTTTCGTATTCAAACACAGGCTTCCGAAATTAAAGTTATTTTTCACTTTGTAGTGTTATTTTTGGAAGTCTGTTGATTTTTTTTGTAAAAAGATTATATTTTTTACTTTTTGGTAGTGGTATCTATTCCACACAAATTCAAATAACACTATCTTGTATTTAAATAACAGTGACAGGAAGTTATTATAACATCGTTCACGTGTCACGTGTTGTGTCATCATCTAAGTAGGTAAAATAGTATTTTACCTACTTAGATGCGTATAGAGACCCAAAATACGTATTATAGAAACTAACTCAAAAACTACCCAAGCAAAGTTAATTCAGTCAGTCTTATTCAGTCAGTCTTATTCAGTCAGTCTTATTAGAATTTTAAATATCGGTCCACAACTGACTAAAATATGGTATGATATGGTTTTTTTTTGTTTTTAATGTCTGTCCATCGGGACAGACATTAAAAACAAAAGAAAAACCATACAGACGAAGATAGAACCTCCTCTTTTTTGAAAGACGGTAAAATAGTAGATTGTTTACTAAGGGAGCAAACAACTATTTTTAAGGCGAGAGTGTTTCTTTGAATCCAAAGCGGAGCGAAGGATTCTAGAGTAGAATCCCGAGCCTAGCGAGGGATTCTAAAGTAGAATCCTGAGCGCAGCGAGGGATTCAAAGTACATCACTCGAGCTTAAAATAGTGTTGCTCCCGAGGTGAACACTCTACTTTTTATCACCCTCTATGAGAAAACAAACGTGTGCGGTCCGACTCCCATCAGGAACGAATTTCCTACTCACTGATTTACACAAAATAAAAAAAATCGCAGTCGCCATGTTGGATTCACATTTTGACCTCACTATCGGGTTTACCACCCTCGAAAACTATGAAAACGATACCCATGACGATTTTTTTTTAAATTTTCGCATCCACCGTCTTGGATTTAAATTTTGACCTCACTATCGGCTTTACCACCGTCAAAAACTACGAAAACGATACCCATGACGAAAAATTTGAAAATTTTCGCATCCGCCATCTTGGATTTAAATTTTGACCTCACTAGCGGCTTTATCACCCTCGAAAACCATGAAAACGATACCCATGACGAAAAATTTGAAAACTTTCGCGTCCGCCATCTTGGATTTACATATTGACCTCACTATCGGCTTTACCACCGTAAAAAACTACGAAAACGATACCCATGACGAAAAATTTGAAAATTTTCGCATCCGCCATCTTGGATTTAAATTTTGACCTCACTATCGACTTTACCACAGTCGAAAACGATGAAAAAAAAAAACTAATCCGCCATCTTGGATTTTAATTTTGATCAAATTCACACTATCTCTCTCTCTTGCCAGCCTGTTACTTATTCATACAATGTTCGTGATCGATCTCTTTGGTGATTCATAGAACTTTTACTAACAATTTCCACATTCCAAATTCAAATCACTTTTAGTCCCTAGGGATTAAAACGCTATTTTGGTCCCTGTTTACGAGGATTAAACTACGTCTTTTTGAATAGATGTGATAAAAAAACAATTTTCTAATCATGACAATTCTTTGAATAATGCTACACATAACCAACATCTATATACCTGCGCATCTACACAATTCTGCCTTATTTAGCTCTGTCCGTGCGGTCCTCAGTATTTGTTTGCACGTAAGCATCGCGAGCGTGACGCGGCCGCGGGCACAAGGGACTGGAGCTATCAGTGACACGCTTCGCTAACCATGTGTCGTCGCCCGCATCCGCACATGCCATATTTAATTCCCCTCCGAACTACACTTGGACGTTTTGATAATTTAGGTGTAGGTATAGAGTCGCAGTTAATCATTGTCTGTTATTGGGAAAAATTCACACACATCTTGAGCTAAGGATTCGTTTTTTATTATGCCTAAAATAATAAAAATAAACAGTGGTAAGGAGCACCCAAATAAGTTTTGAATTGTATTAACCACGTAAAAGCCCAGTTTTGAATGCGCGTGCGAATACAACATTCGCACGTGCATTGAAAACTGTGCGGACGTACATTTAACTACAGTTTCCGTATCGAATCGTTGTGTGAAGTAAATTCCGAAAGAAAACTTACTTACAGTTTTTAATTTTTCAAGCTACTATTTCCGCTTCTATGCTAGTGTAAATCAATCCATCATTCAATTAGATACGTAGACAAACAGTTTTCATGGAACCTCTTGTTGTGGCATGTCACTGTCGAGTTCCGAGCTTTCTCTTGGAAAATTGGAAAAACTAGTTACGACTAGAAAAATATCTCGTTTTTCGCGTTAAAAATGTTTTAAATCGGTAGGTACGGTAAAAAAATCTATGCAAGGTTGTATATAGCCTTTTATTTTGATATTTTTCATTTTCAGTTTTGTGTTCAGGCTTTTGCCATAGTCAAACCTTTAAAGCCTTTACAACAGTTTAAAAAAACACTATTTGCTTTAAATTGCATTTTGATGAGAATAAAAGTGTTGACACGACATGCACTCGCGAAATAAAATGATGAATGAATTTTACGATATTTTCAGTGTTATTTTTTCACGTGCTTGCAATGATATGATTGTGGATAATGCCAAATTATCCCACGTCCGTCACGCTGTAAATTTAACTGACGTTTCCGGAAAACAGCGTTGAAATAACGAATGAGCAAATCAGTTATCGAAAATTAAATAAAGTGACAGTAATATGAATGTGTATGTTATTTACGCCAATCAACGTCATTAATGAGGCAATAAAACTCGCCTAGGCTCGTCCTCATTATCTTTAGCGGATTAATTCGGAGCCTTCCGGAGTTGACGAAAATTGCTTTGTACAAAATTCAGATGGCAGCCGGCGACGCGCGCTGACAGAGCCCACAGCTCATTTCACGGCGACCGCACTCATATTTTACATTTACACTATCCGAAAGAGGCATTCTAAATAGCGAGAAAAATCTTGTTTGCTTTCATGTATACACATTCTTTGTAGCTCCGTTCTGGAGTACAATTTTGCTCAAAAAGGGTCATTGAGGTGAATATACGAAGCTTTTAGTGTATCACACGGCGAACTAGTTATAATGTATGCTCGCTAGTAAACATCTTATTGTTCGTGGCAGAAGCTGCAAAGAATTACTTGGTACTGCTACACGAGCTTGGAGGCATAGACTGGGTGTTACATAGATAATACTGTGTTTGAATTAATAGAGACCACAGGGCGTAAGTGTTATACGAGATTGAATTAATTAAGTAATTTATTTAGTTACACAACGTAATCGCTTCTGATCCCGAGGGATTAGGCAGGTGTTCTGTCTCACATATCGTCGGTTACGATATTTAATCTCAATTGCTAATTTGCTATTCATGGGGCTCTCCTAATCCTGATAACTTTGTTATTTCAGTCCAAAAGACGACTGGATTATTATTTTCAACCTACAATTTTTTTTCCGATCTGTCAATCCAATTCAAGAGTGTAACGACGATTAGGTAAAA
This sequence comes from Conistra vaccinii, assembly GCA_948150665.1. Taxonomy (NCBI): domain Eukaryota; kingdom Metazoa; phylum Arthropoda; class Insecta; order Lepidoptera; family Noctuidae; genus Conistra; species Conistra vaccinii. The sequence goes on along the minus strand of OX411324.1, from coordinate 12,437,356 downwards.
GATTTTTTTTTAATTCTAAAGAAAAAAAATATTTTCATCGTGAAAATATTTTCTTCAAGTATTGTGACGGGTAGTTTATACCTACAGTATCTTTCTAATCGGGTTAGAGCCAGATATACAATATGTTACACATAAAGTTATCCCGTCAAAGAGCTCGGATGGAGGGCTTCGACATAACGACAGACTTAAAGTCTTGAAAATCTTGCATCAGGGGCCACGCTGTATATATGAGTGCACTAAACCGCCTTATCTCCCCTTCTTGTTTAGATAGACGCCGGCTTCTTCCGTAGAATGCATCTTTAAGAAGTTCATAGATAAGATTTTATGTCGAAAATAATGTAGATCAGCTCAAATGGGGAGGGTGCTGTATCGTATTATATTGCGAAGACTATTAACTGCAAGTTCAAGGGCCGTTTCATTGCATATGTAGAAATGGGGATAACAATGTAAGAATAACAAAAGTTTAGTATTTGGGGCGCGAGGTGCGTTGCCAAAGCGGGCAGGATTGTCGAGGTCATGACACGGCGTAGTTGAATCCGCTGTCACCTTAGTGGTGCGGGTCCACTCCGCACTCACTGACCTACATCCGCTTTGGCACCGTTCACAATCACCGCTTCAACTTAATTGTCCCGACACTTTGGCCTTCCTAACGACTGTGCCGCAATCGGCCGATTTAAGGGGCGCTCTGAACACTGCGCCTGCAGCCCGCTCAGGCCGCTCGGGCCGACGACATCCATCCGACACCGAGTCAAAGGCCGCATTGGAGATGACGTTATGCAAATCATACCTTTGTTGCAATTCAACGTTTGTTAGCAAAACACTTGTTCCTTTCACGATAGTAAAATAACACTGCAGTGGCTTGTGTATCTACAGAATGCATGGTCCTGTCGAATAAAGTAAAAATACGACACATTGTGCGAGTGCCACGTTACGGGAATATACAATGAAAAGAGGGAGGATTACAATTTGCCTTTGTGATGGCGTCGTCGAATTACATTAATCTGGCGTACTTGTGCCGAGGCGGCGCCGCAACCAACTTGATTAAAAATTCTATTAGTTGAAAGGCACAGACATCTTCTTAATAGATAAAGTGCACGCCGCTAGTTGTGGTGACTTGCGGTTACGATCCTTGTTATGGGGCACCCGCCATACTTGTGCTAACCTTAACTAGATTTTTCTATGCTATTATCTAGCTAGCTAGTAGTGAATGCACCTACTACCCTACTACTTATACCTACCTATGTAGTGGGAATGGCAAGATAACGTGGAATGTTTGTAATGTGGAATGACTTAAGTAAATGAATACTCGTTGTATTCCAACTTTTTGTTGTCCCTAAACTTTCCACGCCTATTGTTAACTCCTCTCTGGGTAAAGAAACTGGTCGTGCGGGGTATTCCGATTTCGTTTGGGTGTAAATTCCATTTGTGACCCAATTATTACTTTCGGGACTTAAGGGAAAGCTTACACATTCAGGTTAATTTGGCCAAACTTTTTTAGCTTAAAGGTACAATTATTATGACTCAACCCTGCTGTGACCTAAGAGATAAAATATATATAAAAAGAAGATATAGCAAAAGTTACATATGGATATTTTCTGGCACTATAAAACAGACTAAAATGTTTTATATGACAAGTTCCCAAATAATCCCGCGGTGCATCTGATAGTTAATGTGGTACTGCCTCTCACCTGCAACATAAAAGACCAAGTTGTAATGTGGCGGCAGAACTAAACCCGTGGAATGAGTTACTGCTTTCTTAGTACGCCTAAAACAACAAGCCTTTGTTGTGCAGCATAATGTATCTGAGACATAAACATTTGTAACTGAATTAAGTGAAGCATCGTCACCTTACCGTGGTAATTGTAACAGCGAAATCCGTGTAAAAACAACACGGCTTGGGCGCGGGCGCCTCTCCCGGCCTTAATGAGCGCCCCGGGCGTCCGCTCGACACTTCTGGCGCCATATATCTGTATTTTTTGCCTCTCTCCTTTATGTAAAATACTCAATTGAAACATTGTATCGAATGCGCAGTAATGTTTTCTCATTACATTGTTTTTGTTGAAATTAATTTGAATGCTGATTACTTTGGTCCAGGATTTTTGACTTTGTTTATCAGAAGCAAAATATTTTCCAAAGTTCTTTTAACGTAGTACAATCCAACATATTACGTACAATTTATTTTTAAGCCGGAGCTACTTTAAAACCATACGTCCCATCAACATACCCTTAGGATTTTACCCGTCTCCAAATGTAACTGAGATTTAGACCGTAGCTATAAATGTGCCAATTTTCATACCAATCCTTTGAGGATTGCGGCTTCCAGTTTCGGAGATACACATACAAAGTTTTATACCTACCTACAGATTATTAGCATGACTGTTTGAGATAAAATATTATTTATTCAAAGAAGTCGTAATATGAGGTAAGGTTTAAAGGCACTTTAGGCTATATACTTTTCCAAAATCTAACTTAAAATTGTAAGACGAAAATAAATCACAGTTTTAGCAAAACACGTCAGTGCAGTTTCTCTAGAGCATTTTCTTTTAGATATCAATGTGGAGTAGAGAGCCAAACATGGCTACACAACCGCGACTCGGACAGCGCAGATTTACGAACACTACCTTTATCTCGAACCGCATCTCCGACCGGACGAACGCGCAACTGAAACACGCAAAAAGAATGCAGCACATCCCTAACCATTGAAATCACGAGCAGCGGAATAAGTAGAGAAGTGAGAACCGCACTGGCTCCCTGGCACCGCAAAAATAACCTGCGCTCTGCGGCCCGACGCGCATTAGCTTCGAGTTAAAAACTTTAAACAATGGTAGGGGACACTATTCCAGACGCTTAGTAAAACGTTTACTAGAGAATTGTTCTTTTTAAGTAAACAGACAACTCTCTCTGCAAGTCGCCGACATTCGTGTGAGCTCTTTGTAAATACGTAGACTTTATTTGAACTGCTGGTGTCTGATTTACTTTCGGGTTTCGTGTACTGGGACGTTAACCGGGAGTTATGGGACTGTTTTATTACCTATGTAAATTTCTGCTGCGTACGTACGTATAAACACCATTGTTTCTTAAGAGCAAAATATTTTTTAAATTCTTAATGATAGGTACACTCCTTTACGAATTTTGTGGGGGAAGGTAGCATCATGACTCTTCCAATCTTCGCACTATATTTTCTGATGATCTCAGCTCGGCATTCTTCTTAGTTAGTTGTTTTGAAGTTCCGTTATCTAGTATCGTAAATTTTATCGAACATGCTTACAAGGAACCGTTTTCTCAAAAATTGTATTTTTATACGCTTTGGTGCTTCTGAAACTTTATAGAATATTATTTTAAAAGTTATCGTTCCAATATTTTTGTTTTAAATATCCGGCAACAAATAAAAATAAAAGATCATTACTGGCACTTAAAATATAGCCAAACAACGGGTAGTGAAGCTGCGGGCAAAAGCTATTTAGTTTAATGCCAGCACGCATGCATAATGCGCTTAAAGCGCTAATTCTCTCATTTTCGAATACATGCAAGGATATTAATACACCGACGTGAATGTAGGGCCGGTGCACACCAGTTACAATTGCGTCGGAATAAAAAAGGAAACATATTCTGTACACAGCTGCCGCGGTCTGCAACGACATATTTAGTTCGCAAAGAATTCCTTTTCTTATTTTAAATCGTTTTGGTTTGTTATGATAATTTACGGAGTCATGTTAAGTTGTTAACAACTTAATAAGAATATTATCCGTGAAGAAATAAATTATTTCGTGTAATTTCAGTCGGCAAAATGAATCGTTGTAAGTTGACGAACACAATCATTTATAACTAGCTTTTACCCGCGCGGGTTCGCTCTCTTGGAAAAATATACCACAGGAACGTTATACTACGGGATTAAAAGTACCCTATGTGTTAATCCAGGTTATAAACGATCTGTTTGCATAAAAATCCGTTCAGCTGGTTTTGCTCCAATCCTATCCGGTACATACATCCAGACAAACAGACAAACGGACAAAAGTTCTAAAAATGTTATTTTCAGCTTCAGAGTCGTTCCTACATAATATTGACACTTCTCCGCTCCTCTCCTCTCCTTTCCGCTCCGGTGGACAGGCAGCCTTAAGGTAGGTAATGTTTTCGTTTTCGTTGAGTTTTGAAGAGTACCTAGTGAAATTAAAAGGGATAATTAAATTATAATCTAGCACAGTTACCGCTCTTTGACTGCCCACGTTTTACTTTCTAAGTTTCAATCTTACGCCCACTATAATCACTACCTAAGACTGCATCAACCATAACCATAATATATAAAGGTTTGGCTTATGAGAGCATATTTATTTTTATTATTACTTTCAGGGACTTGGCTGAAAATAGAACAGTCTATACTTTTCTGCGTGGGAGTTGAGTAAGGTAGACTAGAAAAATATCAGTCATTTATGGTAGCTGTATTCATTTGGGTATATTGATATTGGTACCCAAATTAATGTCATTGGACATCAAATCGACACTTTTCAGACACCTAGGTAAAAAGTTTTTGATGTTTTGAATTTACTGTTTATTTTTGGAGACTAACTTGACCCTTTTCTAGGGAATTTATGTGTATTCCGACTAAGGATTCGCTATTCGCTAAAGGTAAATTGTAAGTACAACAATTACCAGTCTATTCGTCAATCAACCGTGGTATTTATCTATATATACTTACTTTATTGTACACCAGATAATACATTACAAGAAGAAAAAGTAATACACTACAAAATATACAATAATAATAATTAGTACCTGGTCGACCAAGCTCTGCTCGGGTGAAAATAGAGAAAACGAATTTTCCCAGATATGAGACCTAGCTAGATCGATTTTTCGCCCCGTAAACCACACCCCTATTTTGCAACTTTCATCGAAATCGTTAGAGCCGTTATCGAGAACGTGATTACAAATATAATATATATATATTTATATATATAAATACAAATATTGCTCATTTAATCGTTTTCATAGGATGTAGATTATAGTGAAAAGTCATAACGACCGTTGAAGTATTAATCTAAGTCGGCAAGTCACATCCAACTCCAACAACACCGTCAATTATTGAAACAACATTTCAACGTAAAAACAACAGCACGAATTTCAGTAGGAACACGAGTTAACCAGTGCCGGCACGTTTCAGCAAACAGTCGTCCGCCGGTTTACTTGTTGCGGTATTTAACCCTCCGATGCGATGGTATCAGCATAATGCGGTCGTCATTGCTGCCGTCGCGCGATACCTCACCTCGTTATTATGGATTTACATTTTAACCGCACTTACCCGTATTGCCTATTTGCTGTAAATTAATTTATTAACATTATTACGTCACTTGTAGTGGATATTTTAGGCTGGGATCAAGTGTTCAGAATTTGTCAATTATTATGTAGGTAGATTAAATTTTTATATACTTAATTAACATAGATGGACAAACTTTTAGAAATCATTCAGACAAACAACCGGTTGTACTCCGGGAGTGCCGGCAGAAGTGAAAACTTGAACATTCACGTTGTGCATTTTTGAATATTTTGGAATGGTTAGGGAATAATTTCGCACGATTTGCTTTATTTATCAGTAGGTATAAAAGTACTTTACTTTATGTGGTTAAATACAATATTCATTAGTAGTAGTAGTATATTTATTTATTTTCAAAATATAGTCTAACAAAAACAAACAATTTATTTAAACACTTTTCATGAAGTATGTTGCCATGTGACTGCTTTTTTAACCGACTTCCAAAAAGGAGGAGGTTCTATGTTCGACTTTATGTATGTTTTTTTTTTTTTTTTTTTTTTTTTTTTTTTATGTATGTTCACCGATATCTCCGCCAATTGTGGACCGATTTTGAAAATTATTTTTTTGTTTGAAAGGGTAAGCTCCCGAGGTGGTCCCATATAAATTTTATTGACTTTGCTTAGATAGTTTTTGAGTTAGCTTCAATAATACATATTTTTCCCACTTAGTTTATATGGACGATATGATGATAACTTCCTGTCACTGTTATTTATTGTAGTTAGTGGTATTGGATATTGTGTGGGGTAGGTACCACAACTAAAAAGTGAAAAATAAAAACTTTTTACAAAAAAAATTAAAACCGACTTCCAAAAAAAACCACTACAAAGTGAAAAATAACTTTAATTTCGGAAGTCGGTGGCAAAAAACGAAAATTAAAAAACAAAGACACCGACTTCCGAAATTAAAGTTATTTTTCACTTTGTAGTGGTTTTTTTTGGAAGTCGGTTTTAATTTTTTTTGTAAAAAGTTTTTATGTTACCCATCAATATGGGTAAAATGTCTTACCTCGCAATCTTTACGTAATGTCAAAGATTATTTATTTTGATATGTACTTTGTCGGTTGCTAGGCAACGGATCTTACGGTCACGTCCTGACACGAGTTTAAAATTTTTTACCCATCCTTAAAAGGCACAACGCCGCTAAAGAAGTTTTCACAAAAAAAAAAGAAAAGTAAAATGCATTGGATACTTTCAAGAAAAATAAATCAGCTAACGAAAATACACTAAAACGTTGGTTACCCAATGCCTTTTATTATGTTAGGTCAAAATAAAATCACTTTAATCAGTGTTTTTTTTGCTTGGATATCTTTGGTTAGACGTACTGAACGCTGTGTTAAAATTTGTCCTTCTATTTTAATGGGACCTTGTATATTGTCATCTTGTAAAGGCCGCAGGCATCCGCTGGATGCGGGAGGCACAGAATCGGTCGTAGTGGCGGTGCTTGGGGGGAGGCCTATGTCCAGCAGTGGGTCTTTCGGCTGAAATGATGATATTGTCAAAATTGGCAGCTCTAAAAATGTTTACAATTACTGAGCTACTCGTACTATTTGAAAAAATAATAATGGTTTGATAAAATTTATTTAAGGTTCCAGTCGCTATACCTAAGGAAATTGCTTTTACTTCCAGGAAAAATACGTTTTACAAAATAAATCTCTGGTACCCCCGATATTGTGTAAGGAAACTCTTTGAAGGTTAAGGGACTTAAGCTCGGCACACACTGTTCCCGATAAAACTTAATTATAAGAAGATCATGTGTTCATACTGCAATGGCGGAGCCAGGCGGAGCATACGGTTCATTAGACAAGCAAACAATGAGTTCATTAGTGCTGTAATTGGCGCGGTGTCCGGTAGTGTCAACATATCCATGCTTATCACGTGATTCACTGAGCAATCATCACAATGTGGTAATTAGCCTTCATTTGTTCACGATGGATTTATAACCGACCGGTCGGCTTTAGACTATATTAAAATCTTGTATAAATCTAGTGTCGGCGTTTGTCGACCGTATATGCAGCTAAAACGCTGACAAATTGTCGCATCCACGCACCGTTGTTTCGATACAATCACACGCGACGTAGCTTCTACGCTACGTCAACGCTTCGCTCAGCGCGTAGTAGACACTCTTCCGTAGGCTATCCGCATTGGTTTAGACGTTTTTTGTCCGTAAGCTGACCGTGTCCGTGTCCGGAGCCGCGTCCGCAATTTGTCCGTACCGGTCTTAGCGATTCTTTAGGCAGGCGGCATACGCCTCCTTTATAATCAACTAGCAGGATGAATAAGTAATTGAGGGAGGATCAAACTAAGCCTTTTGATGGAGGAAATAGCCGTCCTCACTTACTTAACTTTGATTCGACGAACATCGACCCTGCAAATTGAGTGTGAAATTAGGATACGTATGTGATTCTTGTATTCTATTTATTCCTTCTTGCTTGTGATACGTTCAATAGGTAGGTACATTCATATTTATTTATCGTTTGTGTGCAGAACTTTATAAAAAGTAATCAATTATCTAGCTTAGTATTTGTTCTGGGCACTACATTCGCAGACCTAAACAAGGATCGAGTTCTTTGCAATGAGCGGTTCGATAACCTGATAACAAGTTTTATCAGTTGATAAACTTCCATTACAGAACATGGTAATATCAACGACCACTACTTATGAACGACTGATAAGGGATTTTGTCAACTGCTAGATACAAGCGTAATCAGCCAATGTTCCCAATCCTGAGACACAGGCCTCTCTTTGAGAGGGAATGGGCCGTAATCCACCACGCTGGCGCAGTGCGGGTTGGTATAATGATAGACAGGTACTGAATATAATGATGGGTTATCGCATCATTTATTTAGCAAACAGGAGGATGCAGCTGTCCATTCTTTCAGTCTCAATATAAAATATATTTTTTGCCTTCTAGGATATCTCTAAAATTGGTGAACCTGTATCTCTGTCATGTTATACAACATGACAGAGATATAGGTTCACCAATTTTTGTCTAGAAACGAAACCGCTGCTGAAAAAGATCTAAGTGACCTTTTGGCTTAGCTTTCCATAATTGTTGACCACTACCTACTTTGATGCTTTGGTCTGAAGCTTCCATCAAGTTTTTTCCAGTAAATGTGGCGAGGCCCGACGGCCAAAATAATGAGTGGGGAACGGTCTACGTCATTAGGTATATTGCATACCTAATTAGCCTATAATGTTCCCACTGCTGGGACACAGGCCTCCTCTATTCGAGAGGGAGTGGGCTGTGCTGTAATGTACCACGCGGCCCCAGTGCGGGTTGGTAGATGTCACATGTCTTCGAATTTTTGGTTCTAGGACATGCCGGTTTCTTCATGATGTTTTCATTCACTGTTTTGAGAGCAGTGGTGATGAAATGATTTACCTACACAAAGTAAAGCATCCGCCTGGGTACCACCACGACCTACAACTGGCTCGGGGCCTAACCACTGGGCCACCACTGCTTGTAATTACATTAATTTGCACTTATAAAACATAGGTTACGTTCGCTTACGTAATTATTACAGACAATATTCTGTATACACCTATGTACCTTAAAGTTTAATTATAGTTAAGTAGAGGTCGTTGTGAACGTGACGATGGAGCGGGCGCGCTGTCACGTAAGCTTGCGTGCGCGCCGGTACGACCACCTGCCAATAATCACGGCCTTCTTACCCTCACTTATAATTACTTACCTTCTGAAATTGCATACGGAATACATTGTTTTGTTGTTAGGGATATTATTTTTAAATGTGTTTATAAATTAATCTAGATTTGAAACTACTTCCAGTAATTTCAAAGATTTTATTATAACTCTGACTGCAGCAACCTAATAGCAACCTTATTGTAACGACAATTCTTAAATACCACTGATTTTGCCAGTGATGCAAAATTTGGTAAAATAACTGGTGAAAGGACTGTAGATTTGAATACAGAAAGTATGAAATCTGTAAGTTTTGAACTGAGATCAATGATTGTAGGTGATTGGTATCTAAGGTCCCCGTCAGGAGAAGCTCTAAATTTTGTAAACAAAACACTTCTACTAAGTTACGTAGCGAAACAAATAATTCCCAATTCAATCAACTCAAAGTAACATACGTGTAATACAAAACTAACGAGCAATTTTACTTGGTCGGGTTATATTTTAGCAATATAAAGGTATCTGCATACAGCGGGCGGGACGGGGCGGGACGGGACGGCGACGTGACGCTGAGCAGTTGTAATGTACTAGATACAACGGACGACTCCACACAGACCCGTCCCGCTCGGTGCGACGGTAACCGTCACGCCACGCCGCCGCTGCGCCGCCGCCGCCGCCCCGCCGGGCGTGAATAGGATGTTTTGTGGTGCTGGAACTCAGGCGCGATCCTGCACTACAAAACATTAGACGACAGTGCTTTATATCGTTAATTGATTGAATTTGGGATACGAGTATATTACTGTTTATTGAATTGTCGCTACGTAACTTGGTAGGTAGAAGTTTTTTGTTTACTTCTGACGGGGACTTTAGAGTTGTTACTTGTTTTTGTCTAAATAAAATGATGCACCTATTTCAACGAATAGCTTCCTGTCATTTAGAATTTATGATACGTCAACAGACACCAATGGTTCCGATTTTTATTACTACATAACAATATCACGACACACTTGGGTTACTTTTATATTCTTATAAGTACCACTTTAGATTTTGTGTGTTTTTAATTGTTTCAACGTAAATGGTTAACAAACACAATTTAATCTCTCGATAAAACATATATTTTATTAAAATTATCATACTATACACATTATATTATACTGCACAGTTTGTCTGTATGAAATACTGTTATTATATTTCGATAGCCAATTCTTATGCAAATGATAGAATACTTAAAAATCCATTGCATAAACCAGCCATGAATCGACTTTAAAAGCTGTATGGATTTCTGTTTGTTTGTTGTTCGTAAATTACTATTTATGAGATAGACAAAAAAAATAAGTTTTACTTACCTACTGTTGTAATTTTTACATGAAGTTCTCATTTTGAGCAACATTACATTCAGCTCTTTTTGATAATTTAATTGAATCAATGTTTACATTGTACAATGTGTAGGTACGAAATTCTGAATACTTAGGTATAGCTAAAGACACTGTGGAAAAACATGATAATCAACGTATAACACAAATAAAGTCTTAGGGACACAGTGTTACATAAGTAGCTTATCAAGAGAAATACCGCAGTGTACTAAATATACTTTTCTTTGTTTCAGATCATATAAGAGAATTCTCATGCGGCAGTCTCTTCTACCGCACTTTGTATTTGAATGAGGAGAGAAATACACTTTACGTTGGTGCTATGTAAGTACTATGCTACACTACAGTGCAATTTTATAACATAACTTCTGAACGTGGATGTAATATACATAAATGAGAAATGTAAGCTGCGAGCTCTGGGTGTGAGGTTTTGCTTTATTTTACAAAATATAATAAATATTAACGATGTACCAACAAGATAAATAAAATGAAGAAAAACTGGCCAAGTGCGAGTCGGACTCGCTCACGAAGGGTTTCGTACCAGCGTACAATATTTAGCAAAAAAATCCGAAAAATACACGTTTCTTTATTAAATTAATCAATTTTTTGTTGTTAAAGTGGCAATAAAAATTTCAACTGTCTGCCTATTAAGGATCATGAGATATAGGCCGCTGACAGACAGGTGACAGCGGATGCTTTGTAATAGAATTTCGTTTGGCATCCTTCGGGAACAGAACCCTAAAAAAAACCAGCCAAGTGCGTGTCGGACCACGCACAAAGAAGGGTTCCATAGTTGGGATCAATCATACAATCTGCCTGCGACTAGATAAATAGACAATTTCTGCGACTGATTGTATGATTCGTGATTTTGAACTGGGTGAAATAGTTTAGGTTAGAACTGTGACCAACCGCGCAAGTTGCTCGCAGAAGTGTTGTCACCATTGCCTAATTATCCGTGTTTTCGCGAAAATTCGAATTATCAAATCATTCTACGACATATCCATTCATACCAACTCTGGAGAATCAAGAAAGCCTTTTATATACCTAACAAGCTAATCAAACAGAAATCTTATGAATGAGAATTAAAAGATTTCAATCTGAAATCATGCTACTTTTAGACCAATTAATTCGAAACCAACAATCCCTGTATTATAATTACTTACAGTTACCAAAAATACCTTGCATATTATGTTGTTTCACCACTAATTATTCCTAAAAATACACTGAAAATGTTATCAGAAAGCGTAGTATAAATACGAGGTTACAATTGTACCTGATTATTGCTGTTGCCACAACCACTCGCCGTCACTGTAATGATGGCAAGGGAAATGGGCTTGAGACATGAAACCGTATTATCCACCAATTTCTGTCAACTTTTATTGTTCTTGCTGGGTCATTTTTCTTGTCACTAAGTTCATCTACGTCACGTGACGTTTTTTGTGTGTGCTTTACAAGTTGTGGCACTCATTTTGTTAATGATTTATCTACATATAAGATATTGAGGCCCGCTTGGACCACATCATTATTATAATATCTAAATACATTTAGCGCAAAACATATTTAGTAATTAGCGGTGCAAGCGGGCTTTGAAATTAATGCAATTGGTTGTGATAAAAAAGCGTTCATTCTAAAAGTTGGCAACGTCGCAAATAGCTGTCAAATATTCACTTGTTTGGAAATATGAATAACACTTTTTTTTACATCTAAAACTAAATATTCTGTGTCACGATATTAATTATAATCAATATTTTAGTTCACTAGGTAGGTATCTATAGAGATATTTCATATTTCCCTACAGTAATATTGCCAAATTAACACAACAACGAAATATTTGACAGCTATTTGCGACGTTGCCAACTTTTAGAATGAACGCTCTTAAGAAATCTTCTTTTATAGACGTGTCTTGTTTCTGAACCTTTGAATGTTTAATCCAGTAGCTTAGGTTGGTCTGGATGCGCTGCATCAATAAACGTCTTTCAACCGTTGACTCCGTTACCGCCAGAATTGCTTTGTATATACTCTTCTCGTTTATGTCTGTTTGTTTGTCTGTCTAACTGTTTGCTTTTGTTTTGACAGCTATCCATCACGTGTCCGAAAATTCGCAATTCTTTCTCATTTCCCTTGGGAATGCTTTTTACTTCATCCAAATGTGGCCGCAAGTAAAGTAATGCACATTTATGATATTTTTTTATGTAATTCCCCCGTCCAATCAAAAAAATCCAATGCATATTTCCTTTCCATAGGTACGCGTGAACTTTTTGCCTACCTCATCAAGTAGAGTGTAGTTTTTAACATTATGGTATTTAAAATATCTCAATGCTAACTTTACGGAATTTTTGCTAACATATACCTACTCAGGTAGTTACATTTTATATGTAAAATGCAATTTACAGCAAACTAGGTTTTTTTTAAATTAGTTAATAGCTGGCCATCTTGAAATATTCATGAAGAAAACTGCTTTTATTTTCTTTAACGACTTGAATATGCGTATGTGTGACTTTCCGAGCGTACTTTAAACATGAATTAAGTGTTAAGTAAATACGTATTTTAGTGCTACTTAGTCATTTGGCAGGGTTGTATTTTCTTGCCAATCTTTCATTTTTATAGATTCTTTTATATTGATTTGATTGAGAAAATATAATAAAATTATTTTATGTCCAACGTTAACACATAACTTTAGATGTTACGAAACTCGTAACCGCTTCACGTAATGTAAGTACCAATACAAGAACATCTATAAATCTCGACTCTCAACTACGATACATTCTCAAATTCTCACACTAACTTTAACAAATACGATGTGAAGTTCCATTTATTTTGTTAACAAGCCACAAATACTAGTTGCTATAAATTAAGACGTATGTAAGAAACACCGCAAGTTACAACTTACATTTGTAATAAACTTTAATCAAAGGGCTAATAAATTAATTGCTTCGTACAGGAAGATTTGAATTATTAAAATGGCACTGAAACTAGATGTCCATTTTACTAACAAAGCATTAATGGTAAACGGCTAACAATTCTGCATAATTTATACGATTCGTTGAGCAGATAGTGGACTAGAAAAATAAGCGAAAAAAAGGAGGTTGTCTGTGCATATGCTACCCGCCCACTAGGACCGAGCTCATTCAATTCCAACGTGGATTGTCTTACTTTTGTTATTTGAATACGTAATGCAGCTAAGAAACTATTATTATCTTGTGCTTCTACTACTGCATTACGGTTATTACCATAAACAATTTCATTTAAGTGGCCATCTTTGTTACAGGGATCGTGTATTCAGATTAAATATGACTGATATTAGTCAATCACATTGCGAGGTAAGTGTAATAAACCATTTATTATTTTGTAGGTACATTTTCCACCTTAACGTTGCTTCCACCGATAATAATTCTGAAGATTTGGCTACTGAAAACCCTCCGGGTACCAAAAAAAAACAGGTTTTGGCAAATTGATATTCGGGTTTGCTTGGTTCAGTTTTAATTTGACTGCAATTCATACTTTCACAGTAACACAAACACTCACAAAATACCACCCTAAAATTAAGTTCTAAAGTTTTTTTATAAAGTAAAATGAACTACTTGCTGACGGTTGCTGAATACTAAAGAACACTTTTACGGCACTACACTGGATTTTAATGCATCTTGCTTTCATATAAGCTTTTTCTACATTTTCACACGTAAGTGTCATACTCTTTTGACGTTAAAACCCTTGTATTCTGTTGTAAAAGAGGACGTGTGCGTTTTATTCGCTACTTAGGTACGTGAATGACTATAAGGTATCTACGTGTAAATAAAAATAGAGCGTTATTCCTTGTCTATAAAAAGACGGGATTCTAGACTATTTCCAGGGCGTTGAATCAGAGCAGGCGGGTATTCCAAATGTGCTTAATATGTGGAACTGGATTATTTCTGTATTCCACGTCAACTACTGAACTGTCCTTGCTCGACGGGGCGGGGAACAGCTAGTTTACATTGTTTTCGTTTCTGACGAAACATTTATATTAAGTTTAATATAGCGTTAAAATGTATTTGTTTATCTAAAGTACCGAGTTTAATATTACAATTAACATGTTTAATCCATAACTAAATTCACACCAAACATCATTTTGAATTTCACAATAATATCTTAGACACACCACAATATGTGCTAACTGAACACGATTACTGAATTAGCAGACACATGTTCCCACCATCACACGAATTATGTGAAGCATGTGTCTGCCACAATTTATCTTAGACACGTGCATGTTTTGCAGAGGGACGCGATGCTGTTGGAGGCGAGCAACGTGGCCAGGTGTGTGAGCAAGGGCAAGTCGGAGCCCTTCGAGTGTAGGAACCACATCCGTGTGCTGCAGCCTCTCGGAGACGGAGAGAGGCTGTATGTGTGCGGGACTAATGCGCACAGTCCGAAGGATTGGGTTGTCTATGTAAGTAAAAAACTATATTTTTAATAACATTTTGTATGTTTAATTTTATAGAAAATTCAATTTACGGGTCTTTAATAACAATATAGTTTCGCAATATAAAATATTGTATGTATAATTTTAGGAAAATATGCCTGAGTTTTAAAAGGGTTGCTGTATTTTTATGCTGTTAAACAAATTCGGACTTTGTTTTTACCCTTTTCAAGTTCAAAGGGTCCAGATTCTCATCCCTAATTTATAAAGTGTTGATGAGATAATCCTAATTACTTCAGTAATTAAAGGTTCTAGCCGTGATTAACAAAGAATCCGTCAGTAATTTAGTCTTTAAATCTAAAGTCCATCAGTAACATTCTCTTAACGATAACCCGTGAAACGGTTAATAGCTTCGATCATCATTAAGTAGTTCGATCAGTCGGGTAGTTAGTAGTTACTAGCCCAACTAAATACTCCGAAATGTAAGATTGATCTATCTATTCTCATGCTCATTTATCTTTACTGTTAGGGAGAAGTCTAAGTTACCGCATTTAATCCGTCATTAAGACTTGATCCATATTACGTAAAAGGCTCAGTTTACCAAGATCACGCTCTGAGTGTTTAGTACTATTTAGGAACTACATATTTAAAAGTTTGAAAACGAGGGAATCTATTATGATTCGTTTTATTTTTAAGACCTACTATGGCAACGGCCGATTTAAAAAAACAGAGAAAATAAAAAAATATGAATAATGTCACAATTTACTTATTAATGTTAATTAATAACAAGTACCTACAGTTCTACAATCTAAAAAAATACATAGGTGTTTCCTATATTATTTGTTTTTTTTTGTGAAATTAATTTAAATTTTACAAAAAAAAACTAATAGAAAAATCGTACATACAGGTTTCGTAATTGCAACTACCTTAGCTTTAAGCCATTGCAAGATCTTTTTATCATTATAATAAAGATATGAATATTAATAAAATTGACTACTTCCTCAAATTTCTTATTTATTATCATTTAGCTGAACCTCACACATTTGCCCCGACATGAGTACGTGCCGGGCGTAGGGCTAGGAGTGGCGAAGTGTCCTTACGACCCGGCAGACAACAGCACAGCCGTCTGGGTGACAGATGGCAACCCTGGCAGCCTTCCCACACTTTACGCGGGAACCAACGCAGAGTTCACGAAAGCAGATCCTGTCATATTCCGCAATGATTTGTATGATTTCCGGACGGGAGAGAAGAAGTATAATTTCAAAAGGACGTTGAAGTACGATTCAAAGTGGCTTGACAGTAAGTTTCTTTTGTTTTTGTAGCTTCAAAGCAGAAATAGAAACTTTATTTTTTCATATGGAGAATATTTTACGATTTTTGTACGCACTTTAAAATAATGTTTCACACTTTAAAATGTAAAATGCTTTTTATTGAATGAACTACATATAAAAATACCTAATGGTTTCCACTATAAATATATGCTTAGCGCCTTAGCTTACTACTATGTCGTAGGATAGTCTAATTATCTAGTCGCAGGCAGATTGTATGATTCGTGATTGTATGGTTAGGTTAGAACTGTGCCCAACCGCGCGCGAGCCGAGCGAGCCCTACTTCCAAGTTGCTCGCAGAAATTTGGTTTATGTTTTATTAAATTATAGATGTATTTTAAAGTGCTAATATACAATTTTAAATCTGTTTTCATCAAATTTAAAGTGCTTTTATATACATCCCTTTTAATATTGTTGTCAATTCTAGAATCCGATGTCCAATGTTTTATGTTCGAGTTATTATTAAACTGTCGATGTAAATCAAATATTCGAAATAGTTGTCCATTGTCTGCTGGAGCTATTTGGCGAATTAATGATGACCGCAGCCGGCAAATCTAAATTCCCTTCTCACTTTTCCAGCCAATAAGAATGATTAATACGCCATAAATAAGACCAATAATGTTCAACTGAATGTAATTGTTTGCAATCCTGCGTTTTCTCATTTACTGATAGGTCTTAATTTTGCAGTACCTACATGATCGAGAGCTCTATGTAGATGACCCAGTTATGCATCCATTATCTCTTGTCATCTTGAAGTAAAACTGATCTAATAAATTATAATTTTATTCAAAACATGAGATAATAGTACATTGTGATACGAGTGTGCTGTATTGGTCATTACCCATGAGGCGGTATTATTCGCGCGAGCCATAGGCGAGCGCGATAATATAGCCGAGTGGGTAATGATCAAAGCACACGCGTTTCATACGACGTTTTTCAACACATTTGCGAGGAAAGAAACCGTCTTGTTGTAAGAACATAAGCTACAATAACGTAACTTTAGAGAAATGATACATTTAGATTTATAAAGTTCAACTGACCTTTGTTGCCAGGTACTGACTATCCACTTCCTGTAAAAACGTTTCTACGTCGGTTGGTATTTTGGGTAACAATACTTTTCGTAAGTCGTCGTCGTAAGTTTCGTATTTTTCTTAATAGGTAACCACACAACTTATACGATAACAAATATTTATGAAAAATGGCGCGCTGGATTTTTTTTCTGGTAACGATGCGCGCGCAATAAAGGCACTGACAAAACCGCTGATCAGCCTACCATCACGTTCGGTCGGAGGTGGAGACAAAATATAAAACTTGAAAAAATTTGATTTAGCTGCTAATTATTACTAATTATTCTCTATCGAGAGAGAGCGAGAGAGAAAGTGTGAATTTGGTCAAATGGAAAATCCAGTATGGTGACTGTGAAAATTTTCTCATTTTTCGTCATGGGTGTCGTTTTCGTAGGTTTCGAGGGTTCTAAAACCGATAGTGAGGTCAAAATGTAAATCCAAGATGGTGGCTGTGAAGTTTTCGATGGTTCCATCGAAAACTACGAAAACGACACCCATGACGACAATGAGATTTTTTTTGCAGCCGCCATCTTGGATTTCCATTTTGACCTCACTATCAGCCTTAGAACCATCGAAAACTACGAAAACGATACCCATGACGAAAAATGAGAAAATTTTCGGAGCCGCCATCTTGGATTTCCATTTTGACCTCACTATCGGCTTTAGAACCCTCGAAACCTACGAAAACGACACCCATGACGAAAAATGAGAAAATGTTCGGAGCCGCCATCTTGGATTTCCATTTTGACGAAATTCACACTTTCTCTTTCTCTCTCTATCGAATTAGAAAATGAAGCCGCGTTAAAGACCTTCGTTCCAAAAACCTGTTTACTTTGTCACACTATATTGAATATAAGTCGCAATAAGAAAAACATGTCGTGCCTAGATTGATAGTACTTACTAATTCCATACTGCCATGTCATTACTCAGACTAGTAAATAGTTATCTATGGCGCACATTACCGCACTAGTGCGATTATGTAAAGAAAAAAGCACGCGTCTATAATACACTGCATTATGAACCTAAAAGCAGTTAAATAAGAGCCACTTTACGAGCAACTGTGTTGAAAACTATATTAATAAAATGGCTAAATAAAATTCCAGGTTTTCAGCCTGCGAACGAAGTTCACAAAATCTATGCAAAACTTCAGCTTTATTGAATAAGTAAACCTGGGGACGTTCATTATATTAATCGGGATATTGGGTCTTTGTCCCTTATTCCGTACTTTCTTTTACGAGACTACTAAAACCTATAGGTGCTTACTCTTTATCGTAGGAACATAAAAGGAAATAAAGAAGAACCTTGTACAATGTCTGACCTGTCAGCTAAACGACCCGAAATAAAAGCCTACATTTTTATTAGTTATTGGAAATGTTAAAGAAAGGAATTTTATTCGAGAGCGTTTTCAGGATTTTCACAAAACACACGTTGGCTAATGAAATCGACGTCTGAAAACGATCAAATTTTGTCGTTTTATTAAGTGTAAATAAAATAATATATTTAGTCTACAGGGTTTTTATTTTGTCGCAGAAACTAATTTCGTGGGCTCTTTCGACGTTGGGGAGTACGTGCTATTCTTCTTTCGAGAAACGGCTGTGGAGTTTATGAACTGCGGGAAAGCGGTCTACTCGAGAGTGGCGAGAGTCTGTAAACACGATACCGGTGGAAAACATATATTAAGCCAAAACTGGGCCACATATTTGAAAGCGAGGCTCAACTGTAGTATACCGGGCGAATTCCCCTTCTATTTTGATGAAATTCGTAAGTATGACCTCATATTATGTAACTTTATGAATCTTTTAATTGTACGCTTTTTAATAGTCGTTTTGTGATTCAGCCTTTATAGAATTCAACATTCCAGGCTTTCATTTCATTGCAACGTTGTAAAGTCGGATTTTATTTAGGACGCAAGTTTGTAGTCACATTTAAGTACCAACATTAAATTCTCTAAAAGACTGGCGAATACCTATTTTGCTACACCTTTATGGTTCTTTAGTTTCTCTGCAAGTTAAACACTACTCGTATTTAAAAAGGTTGAATGCATGTGGGATTTGTACTGGAAAAATGGTGACTTTTATTTTTAAACTTATACTAAAATGTGTGATCCAGAGAGCGTGTATCAAATGCCGGGCGACACGACGAGGTTCTACGCGGCATTCACGACGGGGGCCAGCGACGGACTCGTTGGCTCTGCTATTTGCACTTACTCCATGGACGATATCCAGGAGGCATTCGCTGGGAGATTCAAGGAACAGGTATGCTAACCCAAACTGCATTACCTAAACTGTCTTAGGAAAACCATGGAATGCTCATTTAGTAAGTAATTAATTTAGGCAAAGATATAATTAATAGACCATCTGAATTAATTAATTTTGATATATGTATGTAGAAATAATTATACCAGACCTTCTGAATTCATTGTTGACAATTAATGTTTAAAAATCTTAAACCACCATGGCAAGCTCGTGGGACTATCTCATGTTCTACGGGCTTGCCATGTGCCACATATCAAGTGTCGTAAAAGGATGGCGAGGATGGATGGCATATCTCTTTCGCGTTTAATTGAATGATCTGCGAAGATATAAATAATATATATATAATAGGATGTTTCGTAGAAACCTGCAGTTTAACGTTGTATAATAATATAGGTGATTAAAATGAGTAACAGCTGTAATTTCTTGCCAGCTCTGCGCACTGAAATTAAGCTTATGAGTGTGCTAGTTATGAATAATTATACTATATTTTGCTCTTTAAAACTTCAGCCTTTTCATATGTGTTAATTTCAAAGACTTTTTATAAATATGTCTGTCTCGTTTTACTAAAAAAAAGGCACCACTTTGTAAATAACTTAGTTATTTGAGGGAATATATTACTCAAATGAAACAAAGACTATTTGTTCCAAAAAAAATTGGATTAAATGTGGGGCAGTGGCAAGACGTTCATGATTACGGGAATAGAGGTTAATGGACACGAGTCTTACTTAGGCGTCATCAAGTTCAGCATGGTTGCCGGTGCTCAGGGCACGTGTGCCCGTCCCACGGCCAGGCACATGCGTCAACAACACCGAGGCACTTCCCGACAATGTCCTCAACTTCATCAGGTATGTTATGTTAATTTTATTCGAGAGGGTTCGTATTTTATTACAAAAATTAAGGGTATAAATAAATCAAACTATGCAACTGCCTCATTTATTTCTGTTGAAAAGATTTAACTTAATATGTATGTTAAATCTTTTCAACAGAAATAAATGATTATGTAATCAGCCTATAATGTTCCCACTACAGGGCCTCCTCTCTGTGAGAATCGAGAGTGCCGTAATCCACCACGTGGGCCCAGTGCGGGTTGGTAGATGTCACATGTCTTCGAATTTTTGGTTCTAGGACATGTCGGTTTCCTCACGATGTTTTCCTTCACCGTTTTGAGAGCAGTGGTAATAAAATATTTACATAAAGTGAAGCGCCTGTCTGGGTTCGAACCTGCGACCTACAACTGCTCTTATGAAAATATTTAATGGTATCCTTAATCTACCTGCGCTTTCAGTCTCATATCTTTGCAAACTACTATATATTATGTATATACTATACTAAAAATAAATAGCAGTAATTTACAAGTCTGCACGAGTAACTAGATGTATTTAAGTCTTGTGCACACTTTCAAGATATTGGTAATGTTGGAGTTTAATCTTGCTCTCAGGAGACTAATCTGAGCAAGGTTAGAGGGCGTAGTTCGACGCGTATCCTTTAATTGGGTCACACACTAATTGATGGCACGCTGCGAGATTCCTACTCTATTCTAATTTGGGGAACTTAAATAGCTTTCGGATATTTAGTAATTGACAAAACTACTGAATATGGACCTCAGGGACTGTGCATTGGGGTGGGTGCATTATAGCCTCCACGACTGGTGATAGTTTAATTAGTAAAGGTACGTCTGGCAGTCCACTGCCAACTTACTGACTAGCATCTCTGATGAGGTCATTCTTGCCTCTATATAAAAGCTGCTCGCACCCTCTAATTGCATGTAATTTTTCGCACTGTGTTTTACAGTTTCACTGAATAAGTGAGAGAAAATTATATAACATTTCAGACGTGATAATTACCGCTGCGCCTATTCTAGGATGGGGCTACGACCGAAGTGTCTGGATTAATTGCCTAGGTCGTGCGATAATGGACAGGAAATCCTAGTGTTGATATGAGTAAAGTTATTTATGTATTTTGTCGGTCTTCCCATCTGTCTAGTGTTCGCAACCGTAGCTCCGTTACACGGTTTTGCATTAAGCCCATTAAATTAGACACGAAACTCGTTCTCAATCAGAAGCTTAACAACTTTCCAAGCTTAACATTTGTCACCATTAGCTAGCGTTAAACTACCTGCATGGATTGAAGATTTATGTTTTACATTCAAAGGTCTCACCCATTGATGGACTCAGCTGTTCGTCATGAGGGCGATGCTCCTGCCTTTTACAAAAGGGACCTGGTCCTAACCACCATCGTGGTCGACAGACAGTTCGTTGACATGCTGGGGGATGACATCACTTACACAGTCTTCTATGCTGGCACCAGTAAGTCTTCAAACAAATCATGAAATGTTACTAGAATTCTTAATAATCTAATGAAGATAGGACACGCTATCATTTTTGAGAGCTTAACTCAATCACTTCTTTTACCTATCTGTTTGATTTATTGAGAGCCTTCTATGTTCATGCAAATTCAAATTTAAAGCTTGATTTGGTAGTAAAACTAGATTTTAAAGTCTGTGAGATACTTCAATCTTTATTATGCAGCGCAATGTGGACATTAAAAAGCTATTTTGGATTTCAGAGACACCTGTCTCTGAAATCCAAGACAGGTGTCTGTCGGCTGACATTATAATGCTATTTTCGTTCTAACAGAATGAACTTTGCTTATAACTGATTTGTGATGCAGGCGCAGGCGAGGTGTACAAGATAGTGCAGTGGGCGGGCGGTGGGGGAGGTGGCTCACGCGTGGCCGACGTGTGGCGCGCGGCCGGAGACGAACCCGTGCGAGCGCTTGCGATTTCGCGCCGGTTACATGCGTTGTACCTGGCCACTGATAATCGCATTCGACAGCTGCCATTAAGAGCTTGTGCACACCGGTGAGTTATCGATCTTCTTATCATAAAAGATAAGCACGCTTCGTTCTAGATTATGCCGAATGCCGAGTTCTGCAGGCAATGAATGCCCCTGCGTGTGCGGGCGCGTTGTTTGCTCGCTTTGTAGCCTAGTACTGATAACCGTCTTCAACAGTTGTATACGGGCTAGCATAATTTTGTCCATTATCATTTTAGTTATATTGTTGATCCTTTAGTGGCAAAAAGAAATGTTTTGTAGGCGGGGGGGACATGACGTATAAACTTTGCATGCTGTTGCTTCCCACAGATAATCGCCCCGGACAGCTGCGAACAAGGTAGTGGGCATCGGTAATTACATAAATCTTATCAGGAGTGTGTTCGGGGTCGTTAGGGAACATGTGGTGGGCGGGGCTACTCTTGCGCCGCGCCAGTTGCCAGTTCGCCTTCTTGTAATCGCATGCGACATCTGCTGCTGCGTGCGTGCACATACGCGCGGGGATAGAACAATTACATAAATCTTTATGTAGGTGTGCATACGATACGATATATACCTGCCTCACAGTGTTCATATTTTATTGGTGCTATTTAAGAAGCCTCCGCTTAAGAACATAGCACTTATAGTTGGTCTTATAGATAGTTGTTGGCCCAAAGGCTACGTTTGTAACGATTCGAAATAATAAGACAGTTCTGCTATGTTGAGTGAGGTAGTTTAAAATGATAAACTCTTTTCACTGGTTTGTGAACGATCCAATTTTTCAAGTAAAGTGAGTGTTTTATGGCTCGATGGCGAAAAATTCAAGAAAATATTTTGAAATATTAAGTTAGTATTTTTTTAACAGCTACGACAGTTGTGTTCGCTGTGTCCTGGATCCCTACTGCGGTTGGGACAAAGAAGTGGGGGCCTGCCGTCCATACAGGCCAGGTTTACTCCACGACGCAACCAACTCCACGCCTTCAATATGCGAGGCCAGTGCGCCTCTGAAGACCGTCAGAGCAGGATATGGACAAAGCGTCCATTTGGCTGCGTATGGGAAGACACCAGAAGCGTTGAAAGACCAGCACGTCATCTGGTATCATCATTCAAGAGAGAAGGGACGGTATAAAATTAGTTATAAGTAAGTGGTCTTTACCTCTTCATTAAATGAATCAAACAGTGTTGGGTTTTTCAATTATTTACACTGTGTTTTCGTGTTTCTTTAGCTGGGAGCGAGTTCTGCAGACATCAGAGCGTGGTCTGGTGTTACTGTCAGTGACAGAATCAGATCGAGGGCGGTACGAATGTTATTTCGGACCCACATTGATCGCGTCTTATAATTTGGACATCGATATTCATAGGTAAACAAAGCTTTTTCAAAATTTTGTTTATATACAGGGTGGCAGGGACATTGACGCGAAGCCTATAACCATGGACTCAGTAGGTACATGTTTTTGAATCCCCTTGCGTTGAAATTTTACGTCGGTTATTTAAAAAAAAAATCAGCTGTTCCATTCATTTTGACCGCGCAGGTATTGCACTTTTCTATGAAACAGCTGTTTTTTTTTATAACTCACGAAAAATTTCAACGCAGGGGGGTTCAGAATCATGAAGTGAATCAATGGTAACCGGCTTCGCGTTGATGTCCCTGCCACCCTGAATTTATTTCGGATCTTGGTTTAATTGATTATAAAATAAGTTTCTCGTGTGAAATGATTGATTTGGTCTTTCCTATCAGGAAAAAAATAAAATTCAATTGTTTTTCTGTCTACTTTGTCCTGAATTGAAGGAATCTGAATCACTAACTATAGACTCTAGAACTAGTGATTTCGCAGTTTCGTACTCTGCAGTGCAGACTGTGTAAAGTATAGAAACTATTTATGAAAGTTACAGGTGTAAAATAACAGTTAAGTCGTAAGTAGTTGAAAGTTGTAAATATCAAGGTAACCTTGTATAATATGGATGTCTTTACAGATGTACGCAACCAAGTAAGTCACAAGAATACAAGCAAGTGTATTCGGACTGGTGCCACGAGTTCGAGAAGTACAAGAGCGCCATGAAGGCTTGGGAGTCGCGGCAAATGGTAAGACCCTCACCAGCTGTTCACCCTTACTAGTACAGTCACGAACATAAATACCGTTCACATACGCGAAAAATAACGATTTCTCGTGAAATGACGATTGCAACTTTGAAAAAGCCCGATTTCATAATAGTATGCTTATGAAAATACAATATTCGTAACACCATAAAATTTCTATTCTAATGCTATAGGAGAAAATCGCGTTAGAATCTTGCATCATACATGTAACATGAAGGTTGAAACACAAATGAATG
Organism: Conistra vaccinii; assembly: GCA_948150665.1. NCBI lineage: Eukaryota > Metazoa > Arthropoda > Insecta > Lepidoptera > Noctuidae > Conistra > Conistra vaccinii. The sequence goes on along the minus strand of OX411324.1, from coordinate 12,412,852 downwards.
CATTAGTTTTTTTAATAGAATTAGAATTTTATGGCCCTGAACTTTTGAATATCCAACAAGTATTCGTAAAATATCCAAATATTATTGGCTAAATCTAGTCGGCATTTCTAAACGGATCATCGGTCATTCTATAAGGGTACTCGTACACCAAACGTTTCTCCTGCCATTTTTAACATATCCAGACTAATGGAACATGTCCATGTTATATCGAACGCTCGCATCCCGACCTCGTTAATCTTGTTTTCAGGCTCTTACAGGGTTCAGCACACAGCTTTGTATGGCTAGTTGCACTTCAGACCTTAACCATAACGTGATTGACTACTTATAAACTCTGCATTTAACTCATTGACATCCTATCATTCACTCGAATATTTTGTACAAACAATTAGAATCGATGTGGCGCGACGATTTGTAATTGCTCCACAAAAATCAATCAACATTTGTATTTGGTTATTCATTTCAAGGGTATTGAATAGGTAGGTCATAATATAGCTGGTAATAACGAACTATTCATTAATCAAATCTTGCTTACTTGAACCACAGCTTGAACTAAAAGACTCTTGTATGTCCGTCAAAAAAAAACTTTTTCAAGAACAGTAAAACTTGAATCGACGTAGGTACACAGCCAAGACAACTTAGTCAATGAACGTTTAGTAACTCGATAAGTAGGTATACCCAACTCAGAACTTCTTCACTTTAAAAATTGAGTTGAGGTGGTGAAAGTTTCTTTTCGATTCAATATAGTTCACCTACATATACGAAACACGCTTAAAGCTCCTTCGTCATTCTTTGATGTGTTGAAAATATTTAACCAGTTTAGAACCCAGTTGTTGCTAACAACTGTTATCAAATCACCAATCAAATAGCACGTGTTTTATTTCCAAAACTCTACTGCTTTATTACAGTCAATTTACTAGTTTTAACTTAACAACTCTTGGAATGAATAGTTAATAACATTATGGTGCGTAATTACTTACATTCGTGCCGGCTCTATACAAAACATGTAATAGGCTTAACATGACTTTAAGGGTACCTATGTAGATATTTTAATTCCTAACTTGACCTCGATCCTGTACTGCAAAGTAAGCGTTAAACTTATAAGTAAAATGGTCTAGATCTGTATCTATAGCGAGGAAAAGTTTCTTATCGCGTAAGGAAGACGAACTGCGTCTCTGCTTATGTGTTTGAGGGTGATGTAATCACAAAAAGTAGCTTAGCTTTCGCAAGAGTTTAAATTTTGTTTGAAAATAAAACGTGTATAAAATAAAGGCTTGATCGTGGTGTCTAACTTTTCCTGTCTTTCCAAGTACCTATATTTTTAAAACTAAGTAAATTACAAAATCTGTCTCTACAACAGTAAAGAACTCAGTAACAGATTGCAATATTCCAATTTCAAGTTTCTTCGCAGTTCAGCATCTACAGTTTCCTTATTGGCAACGATTTGTATCCAATCTCTCACTCAAGACGTTCCCTTTCCAGGAAAATTTATTGATAGATATTGTGTATTTCAGCAGTGCTCCAAAAGCCTGAATGCATCGAGCCAGCAAAACAGTATGTCCAACGAGATCGTGGCTTCGCTGCGGTGATAGGGCACAGCTCGCTAGTGATTAATGAACGATTACACACACCGAGCCACGCTAACGTAAACTACCCGATATTTTGCAGACGCAACCCCTATGCCCTTACTACGGTACCGTTCTCGCAATAGTATTAAATGTGAATCTGTCTGAATGTATAATAATTAAGTTTATAGTTTTATATTTTATTGTATCTCGTCCGGAAATTCCATTTATTAGCAAAAGTTACCTAATAACCAATATTGTGAAAAGATTTTCAGAATTTTCCAGTAAGAATGCCCATAGTGTAAGGTTTAAAGTTTACAAAATATTTCACACATAAATTAGAACTGTCAGTAAAGTAAGTAACATTCAGTCAGCATGAGATGACAGACGAGATTCCGTAGTGAGGGAGTCCAACTAAAAGGGGAACGGTAATGTAGTGAGGGGATGATCTGTTAAAATAGATTTGTTGTCCGTTCCGAAGACTGCGCACTGATGGATGACTGACTTCTGTTCAACTTTCGCTCACAACTTTTTCTTTGTTATCAAATAAAGTATCGTATAGTTTATATTAGTCATAAGTAATCGAGAATAAAATAAAATATAAACGAAAGCGACTGAGTATAATATAGTGAGGACAATGGTCTCGTCGAAAATGTTTAGCGCTTCAATGAACGATTGGTTGTATCGTTCGCCTTCGCTACGAAATAACTACTGTACATATTATGTCGAAAATGTCAGATTCTAAGGGTGCGATGCCACCTATATAAAATGCTGTGATATCAGTTCTCATTGGATCATTGTGCTGCCGCATGAAATTGTACGTTGTGATAAAATTATTTGCAAAGAAAAGTATTAGACGGTGTAAAGTCTTAGTTTAATACCATAAGCACAAAATTAGATTGCACCAATATTCATCAAAGATAGGTATTTACAAAACACGCCAGTTTATTAAACAGCAATGAAAAATGTGACAGTTCCTTGTGTTAACTAAGTTCATAAATAACGTTTAAGTTTGGTGCAGTCGATGCGAAAGCCCGTGCTTTACAAGTGAAGTACCTAAACTTATTTATAGGAGGTCGTGTTCCCTAACTTTGGGAGTGTTTAAAATAAAGAGCAATACAAACGCCAACTTAGATGTAAGATATTATATATTATAATGATGTCATGCTTATTTGTACCGTATCAAGCGTTGATGCGTAGATTTGTAGTTTTATCATTTGTTTGTACGAGTTGTGTTGAAGTAGCGGCTGACTGTTGCGTGTTGAAGAACTGTTCCACATTGTAGTTATGCGGTTTATGTTTCAAAAGTTGTTATTGATTTGTTGCCATAAAATGTAATTTTAGGCCCGACTTCGGACTTTGAAACCGAATTTAATAGTTGGTCGTGTTTTTGGTTGAGTTTATAATAATCTCGCTAGAATAGTGCCTTGTGAAGCATGCTTACATTATAATGAAAAAACTTATTAAAATTTATTGAGTAGATAATATTTTTGTGTACTATGTAAAGAGAAATTAATGAAAATAGTTGTTTAAGTGACTCATTCGTAAAATAAAGCAATAACGTTCCACTGAATTAATAGTCACCAGTATTATTATAATATTATAATGATCTGCAGAGAGTAGATAGTGATTGTATTCGAGAAAAAACTAGTGTTTAAGATAATGAAGACGTACGATTTATGTCGATGTTACGGCTGTACTGAGCCTCGCTTAGTTTGTCCTCTGACTTGTTATTTATTGTTGTGCTAGCCAATGAGGATTGGGTTTTGTTTGAGCGGTAAAAAAAAGTATGTCGATTAGTTAGCCAGATAATACATACATACTGTAATAATTATATTCTTGTATTCTAATGCTGCCTTGTATAAAATATCTCTCATACATGTTGGATGTTGCTACCGCAGTTCAAATTATACAATGTGGCATCAGACATCTCTGTATTTTAATTTATTCATTACATTTTAGTTAAAAATTAACAGTTTTTCCCATTACTCAAATGTTAATGTATAAAAAATATTGTAAATAATTACAAATGTAGAAGAAACGCTATGAAATATGTTTATTGTAAAATATATAATTAAGTTAGATTGTAAGAAATTGTTTTATAAAAGAAACAAGAAAATAAATTATTTTAGACCTAAACTAGTGTTTTTAATTTTCTACTTTATTATTGCATTAATACATGGTATTATATTGTTTTCCATAATATTATTTGTCCAATTATTGTTTTCCATAATCGTCCCCACTCATAATATTTACTTGCACTATTATCATTTATACTAATAACGCTTGCCATATCAACTTATTCGTCATAACTTTTATTTGTCATAATATTAGTTTCCATAATAACATGTGTCATAATCATTAGTTTCTATAAGTAACACATTACATAATCGACACTTGACAAACATAATTTAGAAACGTTACAGACAGATGTCCTCAGTATTGTATTATATGATATGTATTATTTCGAATGCTCATTTAAATACATACATACGTACATTTGCAAAATAGGATAGGTTAGGTTTTCTTGTTCAGACAATAAACAGTTTGTCAAATTCGAAACGGGTAGGTTAGGTTAGGTTAGAACTGTGACCAAACAACGCGCGAAGGCGAGCGAGCGTAGCGAGCGTGCCGCGGCAGCGGCCGCCGAGTGCTAGATTTCCTCTTTTGCAAAACAAGCATGCATGGCAGATTAGGGTAATTTTTAGGTTTTATTGTTCAGACAATAAACAGTTTGTAAATTCGAAACGGGTAGGTTAGGTTAGGTTAGAACTGTGACCAAACAACGCGCGAAGGCGAGCGAGCGTAGCGAGCGTGCCGCGGCAGCGGCCGCCGAGTGCTAGATTTCCTCTTTTGCAAAGCAAGCATGCATGGCAGATTAGGGTAATTTTTAGGTTTTCTTGTTCAGACAATAAACAGTTTGTCAAATTCGAAACGGGTAGGTTAGGTTAGGTTAGAACTGTGACCAAACAACGCGCGAAGGCGAGCGAGCGTAGCGAGCGTGCCGCGGCAGCGGCCGACGAGTGCTAGAATTCCTCTTTTGCAAAGCAAGCATGGTACATACTGAACTAGCATTGTTGTGCTAGTATGGGCAAATGAATATTAATAAATGTTATGGAAAACGACATTATTGAAAATAAAAAATATAGCTAATGAAATTATGGATTAAAATTATTATGACACTTGATCGATTATGACCAATGAAATTAGTAAAAATGATTTTATGTCATTTCACGATTATGGCAACTGAAGCGTTATTTCTAATGAAATTATGGCATTTTAAATTATGGCAAACATTAGTAAACCTTAATACATACTGTAGCTGAAAGCTTAAGTACATAATCCTTTTAAAGTTCAGTTTTCTTTCTTCAATAAAAGAGTTTCAACTGTTTTCTTACCAAGGAGTATCGTGTTACCTAGTACCTAACTAGGTTGTGGAGGTCAGATAGGAGTCGCTCCATGTAAAACACTGGTATTCAGCTGCTTCCGGTTAGACTGGAAGCCGATCCCAACATAGTTGGGAAAAGGCTAGGCAGATGATGAGAGTTTCAACTGTTTTAATCATTAGGCCTTTTGAAGGCCTTAGAAGAGCCTTCAACACCTTACCTTTATTTCCCAAAAGTCGCAGATTGTGTCAATTTACAATGAATATCTAAGTTCTTGGTGTTGGCAACTAGTCCATATGTATATTGTGCAACTAGGCAGCTCCTCCTATTCTCTACTAGTCCTGCTGCAGCGGAACTAAGTGAACTTCAATTTATACCATGCAATGAGTGCCATAACAGTTGGTAACATCCCATGATTTTCTTACAAGACCTTCAGGCTTTGGGAAAATACACGTAAACTGAATAAACCTTTGGATACTGTAACTGTATTAATTACCTCTGTATTAGCAAGTATCTGGTTCAATGCTCTTAAATCAGGTTAAATAGATTAACCAGACTAAGGTTACTAGAAAGATCGTATTGCAAATTAACTTAATTAACGCTTACTTTACAAGTGCACCATTCGGTACGCTAAAGGAAGAAAAACGTTCGCCTTCTTCTATTTCTTGAGTCTTTTATTTCTGTCTACCTATGGAGTACCTACTTATTCCTTAAATAAGCAGCCTGGGATTTAGCGGGACCCTCAAAAATCTCGGACATTGTAGACATTAAAAAAACTCGATGAAAGAGTCAACAATCAAACCGCTGACAATGCATAAGATTGAGTAAAGTGGAAGAGACTTGTTCGAAAAGCGGACACTGCCAATAAGCTGGAATAATTCTAGGAACAAGACCAAAAAATACGTTGAACATTCTCCATTCAATTTAATAAATCAGTTTCGGCGCGTCTGAGCCCCTTTTAATGCGTGTCAACAGCCGGGACAGTGATGACAGAGAGGCTTACAGCGGCGGCACCAAGTGTGTTCAATACTTCATAATACCATTTAAATTACAAACGAGACAACTTTAAAGATAAAATTAATTTTAATTAATATGCATAATGTCAAAACTTTAATGTACTTTCCTAATTATGGCTCTCCGAAAAAATTATGCGCGATTATAACTGGAATTCTCAATAATAAGCCATTCTTATATCTTTTTACGGGCAATGAAACCGTAATTTGGGTATCGTAAACGGCGCCTGTCTTAGATTGGCGAACATCATAGAATTTAATTACTGAGGGAGACTGGAATAATTGGCGACTCGCCTGTAATGGCCGCACTTTACGGCCAAATTAATAGATTTCCGCAGCGGGACCCGCTGAACCTCCACTGAACTCATTTTGATATTAATTGCTGACCTAAAATCAGCCCACTAATATACTTTAATAATTGAAATGGTCAATTAATTATAAATTGTCGCGCTGATACTGATGTTCGGTGGTTATTGAATCGAAGGATAGCGATGTCCAACCGTTGATAAGATTAATTATTATTGCTCTCGATATATTTTACTGGGCATAGAACAAATCTAGGTCGGATTCTCACATAGCAGCCACGGCCTATAAATAATTGTATTGATGGGACAATTGGCGCCAGTATGCCGCGACTTTGTCGAACATATGTAGGTGTACGTACAAATCTGTGGATATCGGAAAGTTAATTAATTTGCAAGAGACATGCTTGGGTAAACAGAACTATTATGACATCCGACTTGAATTTATCAAACGGAACGTGTGTAACTTTACGTCTAATGTCAATATTGACAGATTGAATAATACAAAGAATTAATAACTTTGTTTCAGTGATTAATTAATATATCGTTAATCAACGCATCTAGACCGTGCATTTTGTAGTATACATGTACCTAACAAGGTAGGTAGGTAAGTACAGTATTGTAGAGTTTGTAAGTTGCAATTCCATTATGCCAGCTTATTCGATTCATGACCATAAAAGGTGGTTAAGTAATCAGTAAAAAGTCAAGGTCTATCACAGTTATGTTATGACAAACAATACACGAATGAAAGAAAGGAATTTTAAGTAAGTCCCACGAAGAGCAATTTAAAATCTGCAATACGTGTAAAAACTATTTAAATAACCCCGTCTAACAACAGCTTGAACTATTAAATTAAAACAAGGCAAGGCATGTCGAACTCATTTCAAAGTTTTCATTTTAATGTAGTATAATTAATTCCCTTTCTGTATGTTCTGGTTTGATGCAGTATGCAAACTAAACGCAACGCCTACTACTTAAGCTGTGTAGCGAGTTTTAAGTTGAAGGAAGTTCTGTTTTTAATTTATCGTTATTGTTTTAATTTAATATTTAATTGTTTTAACGGACTTTGTCAAGAGAGCAAAAAGAAAGATATAGGAAGAGAAAGGAGTACTGCTTTAAAAAAAAAACCCATTTTCTTTTTATTCACCATAAAATTTTGTGATTTTGTTACCCATGGCTTAAGGAGCCCCTTACACTTTCAACATTTCTTCACTTTTTCTTACAAAATTTTCTAATTTATTGTCATTATTTATTGCTTTTCTTGAATGTTCCACTGCAGGTGAAAGGACTTCCTTCCCTATCTCTGTTTTCTCTGAAAAGGGCCCTTTGGAAGGATTAGCTCATGCTCATGGAGCTGTATCCTCCGAGGTTTACCGCGTGGAGATTTTCCACGTTACTGAGAGTTTCATAGTGTCTATATTTTCACTTAACTTTAAAGTCTAGAAGATATAACTGCGTTTTGTAGGTACTTTATCATGCTACATAATCAGCCTATAATGTTCCCAGTGCTGGGACACAGGCTTCCTCTCGGTGAGAGGGAGTGGGCCGTAATCCACCACACGGGCCCAGTGCGGGTTGGTAGATGTCACATGTCTTCGAATTTTTTGTTTTATCATATGCCGGTTTCCTCACGATGTTTCCCTTCACCGTTTTGAGAGCAGTGGTGATGAAATAATTTACACCAAGTAAAGTGCCAGCCTGGGTTCGAACCTACGACCTGCAACTCGTAAGTCGCGGACGCTATCACTGTACCACCACTGCTCTGCTAATCATGCTAAGGGGTTCCTATTCAGTCATATTATGTAGGTAGATATTTCAATTTAACCTTTTTAAATTGAACTTAATAGTACCGAACAGGACATGGGTACAACTGAGAAATCGAAGTGAGCAAGACTACCTACTTACTCTAAGTTTGTGCAACATGAACTAAAGTCAAGAAGTAGGACAATTTATTAATCATGAGACAAAAACAGACCATTTCCACAAGTTTCAAGCATCGGCAGCGTGTGAAAGTTGTAACTAGCTTTACGAGGAAACCAGTGTTTATAGTTAATTTGTACCACTGTAGTAATCAGGAACTTTCCTTATTTACAACCTTTATGTTTAGCCGACATGATACGGTTCCTATTATCTACTAACTGGTTAAGTTTGGTTAGTTATTTTATTAACTTCGCTGAAATTGCTGACATGTACATATATATATCTATACATTCGTCTTTTTTATTTATATGGAAAATGATATTAGTTACATAGATATCTACACTAATATTATAAAGAGAATAATTTTATTTTTGTTTGTAATGAATAAACTCAAAACTACTGGACCGATTTTAAAATTCTGTTACCAGTAGAATGCTATATTATCACTGAGTAACATAGGCTATGATTTATAAATATATCACGCGGGCCAAGCTGCTGGTGGAAGCTAGTGTTCAAATAAACAAACGGTTATTACATTACTGATATTACATTTTGTAAATGTTGATTCATAAATAAACAATAATATATTCATAATATCGCTGAACAGAACTCGAAGCTACTGGTTCTCGGTAATCGACATTGGAGTAGTTTCCCATAACTTGCTCTTGTGCTCTTAATCCGTTAATAATATCAATCATTCCGCTATAATCCGTATCATAAGCTTCGACTAACTGTAAGGTATTTCTTATACACATCGGTAATCTGTCTATTTACCTACTAGAAGCCACATTTACTTCTACTGACAGGGTTTCGAACTGACTTAAAGGTTTCCTTTGCTTTACTTGAACTTTCTCTGTCTTGCTTGAACCAGTTCCGTCGATAGCAGTAGTTAGTCTTAACTCTTTTTGAACGATGTCTTTGAGTGCTTTTGTTAGGTATAGTTTTTTGTTAATGTTTCATGTACAGTATGGGTCATTAGTGCATTACCAGTTTTACAAAGTTATCGCATCGTAACTCGTCGCACTTGAGACCTTCTTCTAATAAGGCATTCCACACATACACATACACACCCGTATTGCACTCTCTCATCATGAACCAAATAGAAAGAGCGCGGTATATAGGTAACAGTTTTCCTTAGTTCGTAGGCTTATCACGCCCCGTTGTCTTTTTCTGATTATAGCAATTAGAAGAAGACAGCGAATGTCGAGGAATGAGTAAGTATCATTAATACAAAATTTTAAACTAGTCAACATAAATAACATAAAAATTGAGGGTAGATTTGAAACAAAATTTATTTACTGGCTGTAATTAATTCGTATGACGTTGTTATATGGTGAACTTAGTTACGGGCGTTTGTGTTATTGCTATTAGTGTTTTTAGTTTAAAGATTTTATTCAAAATGCAATTAAATATAAATGATGAAGCCAGGGCGAATATTGTAGCCTTGCATGTCAATGGGTTTAATTTTTATCTGACATGTCCAATGAAAGCGGTTTACTTATGTGTAAGTTATTTTGTTGTGATTTATTCTATTTGTTAATCTCTTAAGTGGTGGTTCAAAATGAGTAATAAGGATTTATTTATTTTTAGAGAAACACTGTGAGACGTTGGGTGAAAAGATTTGAAGAAGAGGGAAGTCTGAAGAGCCGTGTAAGTGACTCAGCGACGCTTTATGGGTGGTGAATCTTAAACGAATGGTGTTATACCAACAAGAAGATTTGCTGAAGAATTCGCAACTTTTTAACGCAAAGGCATAAGGATGAACGGTTACGTTTTGCCCGGGAATATTTAGACTTTGATTGGGAGACTACTATATTTACTGACGAGAAGACTTTCAAATCGTGTCTAAAAGGAAGACTTCCTTTGTGGCGCAGAGACAATACACGGAGGTCTGACAATAACATTATAAATAATACGGAGTCAGGAAGAATAAGTGTGAATATGTGGGGGTGGATTAGTCCTCAAGGGCCGAGTGAGTTTGAATTTATACCGACGCGGCCCAACAGCTCCAACTACGTCGAGGTTTTGATCGACATAATGCTACCTACAGTGTGCGCAATGTTTATCCAGTGTATGAAATTGGTGATCTTTATTTTGTTCAAGATAATTGTCCGATTCATGGTGCCAATAAGTATTGTTCGAGACTTCGTGAGTGGGTTTAGTCCGTATTTAGATGTTAAAGTTATTCCGTGACCAGCGCGATCCCCTGATCTAAACCTTATAGAAAATGTATGGGTTTAATAGTGCAAAGATTGGAAGCACGAAATGAAAGATGTCTCGATCAGAAAAAAAAAGTAAGTAATATTAAATGTTATCAGGGGAATTCAGGGGATCCACTGGCCATAATAGAAATAAGTTAGTTAATAATTGTAAGATTACAGGATTGAGGTTAAGTTTCAATCTTCTTTTCCTTGAGAAAATGAATAAATTAAGCTATAACCTCAATAAACAATAGGTAACATCCAATATTATTAGCAACCAAAAATTATTTACAAACAAATTATAAATTTATTTATTGTCAACGTTTGTTATATCGTTCTTAATACGTGTATGTTTTAAAAGCTAATAATAACATAAATATATGTTTCTATGAAAAACTGTATTTTTTTTTTTATTAAATTACCTATTTTATCTATTTACTTTATTTATACCTTCCGTAACCTATAGCCAATGTAAATTAATGATATTCAAATAATTGAACTCTGACACGAAAACAAAATAAAACAAAAAGAGTCGAGAGCTCGCACTGAGGTTCGAACCTTCGCCTTTCTCATGCACACACAATTATTCCGACCTACTCGTGCGATCCTGCCATCGCTTCATTCAACTATTATGTTGAATTTAAGCATTGCTTTTAAATAGGAAAACAAGTATAAGTAGGTATACTTTATTTAGTGTTAACCACACATCCATCTGACCAACCAACATCGCCCGTTCGTAGTTATACTGTGTGCGTGTTATTGTCTGCATTGAAACATCACACACACAGAGATAGGCGCAGACCTGGCGTGCAGGCAAATATAAACATTCCGGTGCTTCACAATTTATGACCCTTGACTGTACCTACCTAGTACCTAAACTGAAAAATACACTTATACGGCTTATACCCGACTGCGGCAGAGCCCAAAAACTGGGTAGGTAAGTACAAAACACAATAATTAACCAAACTTATTTCTAATACTATAAACTTAAAAAGCTCGCTCACATTAAGCTTAAGTGGGTAGTTTGAAACGGTTTCGATATCGAAAACATGTGTACTACAAACACATTGCTTTCTTATTTCTGTCACTGTGTGCAACGATCCGCATAAATTACCGCTTTCCTTCGACTCGTTGAATGTTGCTTTATTTTTGTGTTAAGACCGCCAACTTAATTTATAGCAATACAGAATGTACTGAGAAAATTTTCTGTTTGAAAGTATCTTCACAATATCAAAATAAACCTTTACAAAGTCGTCGTAGGAGTTACGACTCGAAGGCTGTGTCATCATAATAAAATGCAAATTGACACAGATTTAATCCGGACTTATACCGCGGAGCATAATAACTGTTAATAATCCGGGAGGTGCGGAGTCACGATATCACATACTAATACATACTGCCCGTGTTTACTCGATTGTATTCCAACTGCTAAATATGGCTTATTTTGCACCTATGATTATGAATAATCTCTCTTAATAATATTTTCCCCATTTTTCTAACGGTTTTCTATTACCCAGGCGTTTATCAGAACCACGAAGAAAAGTTTTTTTATGAAATTTTTGACAAAACAAGTGCCTATCGTAGTCTGCCAAACATAGGACACAGTTTATGAAATTGTTTTCTCTCAAACTAAGTTAAAAGCCGAGACACGAAAACGTTCGCTTTCTGGAAACTAGACTTTATTATATACTTCGGTAAAATATTGTTGCTATGAGCTCAAACCCAGCTTGCAAAGCTAACGTTACAAAATGCGCTTAATGTTCGATTAGGTACTTTGAACTGACGCCATCAATAGACGTAACTCCTTACTAAGTAGTTCTAACTTAATGTTCTTCCACGAATAAGATATAAGCTTGCTTTGATGATGTAAGTTAATTATACTAAGAAGGCACATATTTGGTATTAATCATATTCCAGCTAACGTGCTAGTTACAGTTACTTTAGCCAGATAATCGGATAACTTCCAGCAAGGTCTACTAAACAAGGATACATTCGGTCTACAAGCTGCTAGCCGTCCCGGGTAGGCCCGATCGTTAGCAAGGGCTAAAATAATGAAATGTAAATTAATACGTCATCTTGGATTAGCAGAGGATCGAGTTCTTTAATCCTATTAGCCCGACTTGTCGTTAACGATAGGCCTCTATTGGCCTCTATTACATTATGCCGACAATTATTCAAATCACTACGATTTTTAATTAGGTCACTCTTGATAAAGTGAAAAACGATCGAGTCAAACCGAATAATCGAGCAGATGTTTGTTAGCAAGATGTTAAAATGTACAAACAGATATTTATTTCGCTGCGAAGTTGAGCGCTTTCATGTCTAATGGATATGTAAGGCCTACTAATTAAACTTTTTTAATCTGAGCAGCGGCAGCAAGGTGTCGACGCCTCGAGGCCACTCGGCCTCATCGAGATAGCTCTTTCTCAATTTAAGGATCTCGGCCAAGCCCTCTGATAAGCCCCAGATTTAGCGCTGAGCGAATTTGTTCGGGTAATTTACTTTCCAAGTTGCGAAGACAATAAAAGTTGGCGTCGGCTCTACTTTTGAGTAGCTTTATTTTGTTTCGTGTAATGAAGACTTATTTTACAAGCGATAAGTTTCTTTTTTGTTAAAATACCTTTTCTAAGTTTAGTTTAGTCTGTGTAGATAGTTGGGGAACAATAATGAGATTTAGCAGAGGCTATACGTTACCGACTCGCTCTGTAGATATGTATTCGTAGACTGCAGGTAAGTGGGCAATCTCCGTTTGTGTTAGCTTGATTTATAGATCTAATTAAATACCTTTACGCAGACCATGAATTGTCTCAGAATCCCTGGTATTTCGTTTCCGTTTACCTATGTAATAAACGTCTACGTGTGTAGTAGACATTAATTCAGATATGGTTATCATGGTCTTAGAACTGCTGTAATACCTAGAATAGAAAGTTAGAATGCCTACTATAACTATACCTACCTAAGTTACCTATATTAAAGTATTAAGTACCTACACAATGATCATAATGTATTTTTATGCGACGTGAGTAGCGACTCTATTTCCCGTTTTTCCTAGAAACATAAACGGAAAAGCTCATTATTTACATTGCTTTCATGTTAATAAAACTAACAATAAAATGTGATTATACAATGTGGAGACTACCATACAACAAAAAACTAAAATACTGGCATTACTAATGCATAAGAGTATTTTAGAACTGTCAAATAAATCCTAGCATCGAAATAAAAAAAAAGGTTTTTCAAACAAATTAAATGTAACGTATCCACTCTAAGCCTATAAATTCCGTTTATCCAACTAGGCCTTGGGTGAATTCTCGGGCATACATTTCAGAATATCCACCTTAGGGTGGATTTTTGGGGTGGATAAACGGAATAGCCCGAGTCGACTATGGATTTTGCCGAGCTATAATGACTAAACTATTGAATACATTCAATTGAATTTTTGTATATAGAATGGGAACGTCACTATAGACACGCCGAAATTTTTTATTGTTATTTGTTGTCTCCACCTTGTATAATAAGAATTCAAAATAAAATAAGACCAATCTGTGACTTTGCATTTAAATCACAAAACATTTCGTAAAATTGGACCGGACTGAAATGGGGAGCTGACCGAGAGATGTTTTCGTGTTTCGTCTCAAACGTCAACCGACAGTTTGTCGGGTATCGCAGCATCTTCGGATAGTAAGATTAAGGATGCGTGTCACGGAGCGTGGCCGGCTGGACCTGTCAACGACGACCTCATCCATCAACCCTTTCTCACTACGGGTAAAAAGTAGTAAAAACTTCGTTTATATACAGTCACCTAAACAGCTGATTTCAGCGGCTTGATCTATATACAGTTTACTATATACCTAACTTCTAGGAGCACAACTTTTGTCAAAATATTGCCCGGTCAACATTATCTTGTCGTGCGTAAAATGGGTATTTTTATTTCACAACAAAATGTAAGCAAGTTCTGCTTTTGAAGTGTCGGAAAATGCTAAAGTGTCGACATCGAATATTGAAACTAGACTTAATTTTCAAGTATTCGAACTTCCAACTAAGGGCCTTATCACACTGGCGATTTGCGAGCGAGCTATCATCGAGGGGATTGTTCAAGCGTAGTGAGCACGCCACGTGTGCGCGACGTGTTCGTCGCGTTTGCGTAACGAGAGCGATTAGCGTGAGTATACAAGAGAAAGATACAAGCGAGTGTAAAGTATTGTGATAACGCGGCGTATACATCGCGTAGTCGCGGTTAGCTCGCTTCGCACCCACGTAGAGCACGTTCACAAAATTAAATCGCCTCGCTGGAAACACGCTGACAAATCGTCAATGTGATATCGGTCTAAGGCAAGACCTTACTTTACGTTAGGTATAATAGATGCTTTTGTACATGTCCGCAGTACCAATAAAGTAAGTAATATATGACCGCTACACCCACAGCTACAAAGCTAAATTATTAACTTTTACTTTATTCTTTAAACAAAAAGAGTTTGTAACATTTTAACTTCGCCGTACCCCAAAAATCTCCATGAATGTAGTGACCCTAATTAGCCGCTGTTTAACTTTAATAAGGGAAATGTAAGGGTAACCCGTACTTAAAGTTGATGTTTTATATCACCACACTTAATTTCAGTGAGCCTTCAGTGAGCCTTCAGTCAGGTACAGTCACGAGCATAGGTACAGCTTACACTTAGCTGATACAAAAGTGATTTTCTCCTACTAAAGTATTGATAGATACTTTATGGTGTTACAATAGTATTATTATAGAAACCATACTTTTATGAAATAGGAATTTTTGCAAAATTACAAATTTTTGTTTACGAGAAAAACGCTTTTGAATTTTGTATAACTGTATGGTATTTATACTCTTGACTGTACAATGTCGAGGGCGGGAGGGACGGCGGGCGGTCCCCTGCTGACTTGACACATCTCTTTCGGACTATGTATATTGCATATTGGTGATATTGGGTGATATTCGACTTCACCAAGATTAGCTAGGATACGTCAACAAGACAATTGAGTCGAGGAAATCGTGAGTCATCGTATACGTTTGTTTATTCAGCTTTTTTCATATTCACAATGGGTTTACTACTTCATAGAGTTGAGATTATAATTTAAGATAATACCTACGTGGAACCCAAATCACAGAGCATTGCTTATTAGGGGCCTGAATAATTGTTTGTATCTATATGTATTTAGGTATATCTACGTCGTCCCTAAAGACGCCGGTGGCGGCCGTTAATTGTCACTTTAGGCATGACCTACTAAACAGCTGTATACCTTTACATGACCTACTAGATTCAGCAATGCCGGGAGCCAATTACGGAAACTATTTGTAGATATAATGAGTAATCTCGCTTTATTACCTATCCAAGTAGAAAATACAGCATTTAGTGAAAAAAACAAGTAAGCACGGGCAACAAAAGTCCCCGTTTACCTCATAACATTATTGTTTTAAGCATACTTCAGCAGTTAGGCAACTTTTATATGGTAATGAATACGGTTATGCGAGTGGGGCAGGGGTGTCAGTCACGTGACGTGCCGTGCACTCGTCCGTGGATAACTGCCAATAACAGTATGTTTTACCCTGCCATTAAGTTACGCTATGCTATATGTCTACGTGGCTCCGAGTCTGCGTCAAACCTGCAGCCGCATTTAAAACAACCCCTTTTACTGTAATTACTAGATACCGACCAACTTTGGCTCACGAACACACGACATTTGTGATTTCGTTCGTTGGAACCAATTTAACACGCTAATGCTATTTCTCCTCGCAAAATATACGAATATACCGCTCCATTACTTTTATACTCTTATTTGTAATAGAGCTGAAAACTTAACGTATCGACCGGCAATAAAATATAGGGTTGGTCGTAAAGAAGCCAATACTTTGACTAGCAGAGGCTGCGAGGCGAATGTTTGTGTGTATCTGGGAGCGTTTCCCGCTATAAATCACCTCATGAGTGTGGGAAAATAGTTAAAGCGGAAGATGCGGTCTGCAAGTGGGCATCGGCGATACGCTCCGTGCCCGCAGCGCGCGTATTTACATACTCGCGCACAAAAATGCTTTATTTACACTATATCTTCTTAAAATATTAGCGCATTTTGAGACACTTATATCCCCATGTAAAATAAATAGGATCTATTTTTCAAGTGTCCACGTTGCAGGTAATCGAAATGAGAGCCCAAGTTTTCGTAGGCACGAACTTTCTGAGTGTCGTCTCATGGCTAAGGGTTCAAAATGAATTATTATACTGTCTCAGGAAAAAAAATCACTTCCCCAAGTAATGAAAACTCGAGCTGATGCGCTCGAGTGCTGGTACTCCAGTCCGGCGGATATTACGGCAATATATTTCAATTACACATAAGAAAAAGAACAAGTCGTTTGAAGTAGCTGAAAGGCCAGATTACAGTCGTGGAGGAAATAATAAGGAAGACCCCGCTAACGAGCCGGGGACGGCAACTTTTAAAAAGAAAACGTGTGGGGAGGCAAGATGCTTGTTGAGAGTGATTAAATTTTATAAGTATTATTATTTTCAGGTACTCCTTGAGAGTGCCTGAAAAAGGTAAAAATAACTTTGCATTTTTTATGTTTGCAGCTAGATTAATGTGGATCTTTTTTGTTTTCATTTTGTGACATTTTCCTGGTTTATTTTACCATGGTTCTAGTTGGAATTCTACTATCAGTTAAAGCTTTTTGTTGGTAGACCACGAGTATACAGGGAAATAAATATCTTTTTAGCTTGGCTGCGTATGTATTTTTGGTGAGCAGGGAAGTTGGGCGCGGACATAGGGCGAAGATTTGTGCGATTCAATGGAATTTAATTACTCGCTAGCGGCCCAGCCATAACGACGCAAAAATATTTATGTTTATTGTCGGGGCTAATGCCGGAATGAGACCGCACACGGACCGGACCACGAGATGCACTTAAAATGTACCTTTTATTAATGAGCGCGCTTTCACGATGACGGCTCATCAAAATAAAATAATAATAGATGAGTGGGAAAACACAGTTATATATAAAAGCGTGTTGCGGCAAAACTAAGGAGAGACTTTGTGTTTAGTTACGAACCGCGCTAGACTAATTGGACTATAATTATATTGAAGCCATTTCTTTTACGATCAGAATATTGACCACGCATCGCCTTGATAACATGGCCTTGTTTTATTTAATTTCTTATTACTTGATTTTAGTCTCATACCTACTCATAAACAAGATATTATTATAATGCATCCTAATTCACTGAAAAAAATAAACCACTGGCTGTTCCGCCGTTTGTTAATAAAACACACGTTTCAAACGCAGGCGTTTAACGACTAGCAGTTAAACCATTTTCAATTTGAACCACATAGTTTTATTGTACATTTGTTCATATTTTCAATAGAGAAAATACATGAAAAAGTACAACACATTTAACAAGCCGCAATGACCATAAGTCTTTCAAATCGAACAAACGTCGCACAGGTCATATTTATTTCCGGACTCGACAATTACGGTCATTGAAACTTGAGCGTGATGTTTCCACTACACTTCTCGTAATAGCACGCTTTTATAACCGAACCGTAATGAAACTCGTTTAAATATCACAAAAGTGGCTGGATTACGGCAGTCAAGCACTTTATACTGCTTAATTACAGCCCTCAACAGAAATAATTGGGAACTTGGGAGATTATAGCCGGACTTTACAGGAATTAAAGATTTTGTGAGAATGACGAATTGAATCCGATTGGCTGGCTCCAGTAACCGATTAGAATTGCCGTTTGTCAAGTGATTGGCGAGTTCTTTCAAAGTAATTAATGAATTGCTTCTTTTTATTAAAGAAAGTCTGGTTATTTGGCAAAAATCGTGATTGTACTTTGTAGCCATGCCATGTGCCATTAGTATAGAGTGGATCATTAATTCCCTTAACTGAATCCCTTAATGGCCTCTTACGGCGTTCATGGAAAATGATAGGGTGGTTCTATGCATTGCTTGTACTTATCGTGACTACGATCATAAATGAATTTGAAAGATACACAATAAATAAAAGATCTAAGATAAGCATGGTCCTGTATTTTCTTAAAAGCTTTTCCCCTTATTTGTTGCAAAATAAAACGAACTATTTGAACTACACACTACACAATCAATTATTTTATCGCTCCAACTCAAACTTAGTAGATAGTTTTGTAACTTCTTTTATTTTTATGTAGATTTAAGCACCTGTTTACTTCTTGAAGAAAGTAAAATATTCAAAGAAGTAATTGAAAACTATGTTTGGTTTGGAGGTGACGCTTCCGAACCAAACATATGGTTTTATTCGTGATTTAACGGCACCTGATTTTATTCATAGGTAGGTAAATAAGTTTTGGTTTAACAAAAAATCTTACACTAAGCAGGTTTCCTTAAACTGAAACAGTCGTCGGAATCCACTCTACGATCAGGAAATATAACAAAGTTCTAAAATAACAATCGATCGCGTTGTCAAAATAGCTTGAGTTTAGCTAGATTTAGTTGGATCTCGAGCTGGAACAATAGATTGAGTGAAATACCAGTAAGCTGGCTGAATCCATCGGACGAACGACACGACAGGACATCATTTTGTATTGTTCGTTAACTGAATGGGAACAAATGAGTTCATGATTTAGCATGCGATGTGTATCACATCTGAATATCGGATCGCGCCGAGCTTCGTTTGCGCCATGAATCAATAACTCTGTTAAGCTGTGTTTTCATTAGGGATTATTCAGCATTACCAACGTCGACGGTGCGAAATCAGTACTTAGCTGTTTTATAGCGGCTCATTAGTGTACTTATATTGAGATAATCTTTATCTAATCCCCTTCTGTTACAATAATATTATGTGTTTTGAGCTGCCGCAGGAGTTATTTTAGGAAGTTTGTGGTTTTATATTATTATAATGGTTTCAATATACGATCCAAATACTCAACTCAAACGTAGAAAACATGCAGTATGCAAACATACATATTTTCCCAAAACATCTTTTACTAAGAGATTCTTTATTTTCCTTGGTCCTTACCTATACGAGAAAATCAACAAAATTATGAACATATACCCACTTAATAAGACACACTGTAAAAAGAAAATACAGGACTACCTACTAAAACTTTCTTATAATGAAACAGAAGCGATTTTGAACATTCTAAAATAGACAAATATCCGAAAGCTCAAATATCCGAAAGACTGATGCAGCTCGATAACAATTAAAATTTTATTGTGTCTCATTTGCCCATACCACACAACCGACTTCCGCACAACTTTTCGGTCACCGGTGCCACTTTGAGACTTCCTCTTATGTACTCATTTCTTACTCTATCCATTCTCTCTAAGCATTCTCATCTCAGCTGCATGCAATTGCCTTTCATTCATCTTATCGTTGTATTGTTTCATAAATCTTCCCCTTTAGTTTAAGGGGAATGCGGGAGTCGCAGATTGTTTCCGTGACCTGCTGTCATTTCATCCATCCAGCGTTAATTCTGTGCTTAACCGCCCGATCTACTTCACCATCGCTTTGCACGAGTGAACCGAGATACCGAAAGTCGGAGCTAGAACTAGAGAGACCGCCGAAATCGCAGAACACATGTTTTGGTTCTGCTGATTTTCAAGCCAACACTCTCCAGCTTCTTCTGCCATTTCTTCAATCTGCTCTAGATCTCAGGTTCATCCTCACCGGCAGGAACAATGTCATCGGAAAACAGCATGCGGCAGGGTGCTTCTTCCTGTGTGTCCGACGTCAGAGCGTCCATAACAAACAAGAAGAGGTAAGGACTTAAAGCCGACCCTTAGTGCAAGCCTACAGCGATCCTATAGGGTTTGATTTAAGTATCGAGTATCAAAATATGTCGCATTTGCCGTATTTTTTTATTGCGTTGACTTAGAAGCTTGATGTTTTTCGAGCTCTAAAGAACCATAAATATACGTATTTAATATTAATTTCAACTTGATACCTCAACGCGTTCCTGAGAAAAAGGGTATTGACTGGCTGACAGACGGACGGACGAACAACGAAGTGATCCTATAAAAGTTCAGTTTTTTCCTTTTGACACACGGAACCTCTTTAAAGTAAGATTCTCATTTAGGTTTTTGTCAAAATACTGCATTATCAATTATTACAGTCTACAGTCCCAAAAGTTTTGCCTATTTTAAAATTTCATGGATTTCATCCAGTTCACATGTCTAGTCCATTTTTATACAAAAATATCTTATCATTGCAGGGCAGAGAAGTAAATACGACATCTAGTCTTCTGATGCTAAATAATCAAGTAGTTTTTCATTAGTATCTCCAGTATTCCATGCTCGTCTTTCCTATTTTCATTTTGATCAGGCGCGAACAAGCCTTCTCAGTGATATTTAATTGCGTATATTATTGCGTATCACCCCCTATTGCGTTTTAGCACGTTCGGTTCTAATTGCGTCGTTAAAGATAAAACTAGGACGCAATAACATACCTAATCTCAATAACGCGTTCCCTTCTGTTCACTCTACATTTTGTACTATACGCTGAAAACATAGCAATGACTCTGATTGCCTGCGTTTCAAAACAGAATAAAATTAAAATTAAAATAGAATTCTATAATGTTTTGAAAAGGGAACACACGTTCACAGATACTCACAAAAAACTTAAGCTATTACCCGTTGCAATGTTGTTGGCACCTCTAGTTGCATCGTTACAGCCAGTTACCTACAGCGAAAGTTTAGACGGAAAAATATATTGAATGACGATGTTACGCTGTGAGCCTGTGGTTAGGTATGTACCTACTGCCTACCTAGTTAACGTGTTCCAGTAGACGCAGCGGCACACATGTTTCCTACTACACGTCAATAATTGATATGAACGACATAAAACAGTTACGAAGTTTTCACGTCCTTTCTTGCTGTTCCCACCTTTTGTTTTATAAACTTTGCGTGTAGGAAATGAGTTTTATGCTCAATAAATCTGTTATGCTTATGTAGTCCTTAGTGAACCGGATATAAATGCCAATTTTGCATGAGCTATGGATTATAATGTGCATGTAGCTGCATTGGCTGCTAATATTCAGTTCAGTGTTGATCATTTTTATGGCTTTTATTAGGTTGGATCGTTCACAGGTAATTTAAAGTTGTTTGGCCTGTTTTCTATTAACACTAACCTACGAAGACATTTTTTCGGAGTCTACTTAAAGTAAGAAGTTATTTCCTGGGACGGTAGATGGAAGATGTAAATATAATACGATTTTTAATCTCATTCTGCGCAAAAGTTGGGGACAGTAAAATTTTCTCGCAGTAAAAATAAAATATGGAAGCAAGTCCACGTTTCAAGGTGACCTAATTACGCGTCTCGAATCAACTGACACCTCTGTAATCCAATGAGTCTTCGTTAACCGTGGCCTATATACATTATAGGTAGAAAACTTTCATATGTAGGTAACTCCAAATAATTAATATTTAACTTAAGTAGTACTTGATCTTGAAGGTCATAAGACTTTAACGAAAGCGATAGAATTATACGATGTTAAAATTATTCCTAACGTTAAGATATTATTATACGACGGAGTACTTTAGTTATAAAAAAGATTACTTATAAATTTAATGGTAATATAAAAAAGTGTATTAGCAAAGAGAAATGGTACGTGCGGCTAGTGGCCAGCGCAAACTGATTAATTCTCGGCCGCTGTGCGAACTCTAGAAATATTAGCTTCACGAATATGAGATTGCTAATTCCACTAATGCAGCGGACAAATATCGCAAGTTTCCCTTACTCCCACACTTGCATTTCAACCATTTTGCCAAATCTATTTTGCCAAGTAGTTAGAGGAAGCCAGACAAATCCGAAAATTCTAAAAGCAATTCGATTATTACATTTAAATTTCAATTCAATTCAATTCAAAATATTTTATTTCACATAAACCTACATGGGCACTTATGAAACGTCAGAAGCTACGCACGGTTCCAATTGGTCGTTTCCTATGGAGAAGAGCCGGCAAGAAACTCCACGGTTACTCTTTTAAAAATAATTGGGTTTTACAATATTTACAACAAAAAAAAATATAAAAAATACAGTATTATTAGGTATGCGAGGACAGTGTAGGTCTTTCAACAAGTACCAAGTATGTACTTAACAGAATAGAAGATGGTCAACAAGTGTACAGTCCACTAAGCCTACAGCGTTCTCACATTCACAAAATAGAAAAGAATCTATATAAAAGATAAATTAATTAATAAAAATAAAAACTATTTTAAACGAAATGACATGATTGCTATTACAACTGTAACAAATCTGAATAATTAACATGTCCACAAAAGTCACTAATAAAGAGTTGAAAATTAAATAGTAGGTATATAATGTCAAATAAAATTATGATTATGTCAAGGAAGAATGTAAATAAAACAAAAATATAAACATGGTAATTTGAGAGCAGTTAATAGAATCTTACATATTTTGCCGTTAATGAGGTACCAGGGAAGCCACATGTGCAGAGGGAATTATTGCCAAACTTCTTTGTCTTCAACGTAGTCTTTAATTTTATAATATGCTTTCTTGATAAGGACACGTTTGATGTGGGTTTTGAACTTCCCATCGCTAAGTTCTGTAACCGACTTTGGCAACTTGTTATAAAATTGGATGCTGTTTATAAGAAATGACTTGCTTGTTTTAGTTAATCTAAATTTGGGTATCACAATTTCATGTCTACTACGTGTATTTATATTATGGAAATCGCTTCTTATTTTGAAAAGTCCTAAGTTTTTCCGAACATACAAAATATTTTCTAAGATATAAAGAGAAGGCAGAGTCAGTATATCAATTTCTTTGAATTTGTTTCTAAGAGACTCGCGAGGACCTATTTTATAGATAGCGCGTATTGCCCTCTTTTGTAAAATGAAAATTGAATCTACGTCAGCTGCCGATCCCCACAACAGAACGCCATAAGACATAATACTGTGGAAATAAGCAAAGTATACTAACCTAGCTGTGGCTATATCAGTCAACTGCCTTATTTTTCTTACTGCATATGCAGCTGAACTTAATCTACCTGAAAGAGTTCTAATGTGGGCGCCCCATTGCAATTTTGAATCTAAAGTAATTCCTAAAAATACAGTTTCCGTTATTGCATCTAGTTTTTTGCCATCAAGTTTTAGATTTAGACCCACTTGAGGTACATTTGGTAATGAGAACCTAATACATTTAGTTTTGTTCGCATTAAGTAAAAGATTTTTAGCTGCGAACCATTTCTAAAGAACAGCCAGACTATCGTTAAGACATCTGTATCTTTTCTATCTATTTTAAAAATAAGAGAAGTGTCATCAGCAAATAGAATTATATTCGATAAGTTAGCCAAAAATTGACTGATTTCGACTCGATTCTTCCAATGATCACTTTAGATCATTGGAAGAATCGAGTCGGCCGACAATGGCTATAATCGATAAAGTTATGACAACAACACACAGTATGATAGTAGACACATTGCGTATCATATCAACCTGGTAAGCAAGGAATTTAATTTAAAAACTTCCTCGTAACAGGCATGGAATACTGTTTTTTGGTACGCATAAGAATTTTGTAAACTTTCAGTTTTCATATACTAACTAAATAGGGACATAAAATTGGGCAGGTACTACGCATTGTTACTGTACTGTATAATACGCATCATGCGAACTTGCGTGTCGCATTCAAACAGTCAAAATTTGATTATGATGTAATAATGGGAATAAAACATATGATTATTGCCCGTAATAAAGACAAACTTTTGTTACTGAACACGTTCGTGAAACTAAGAACAATTTTTCAGCGGTATGAAAGGGGTTGTAGCAATCCAGAATTCCTGTTATAAAAAGGTGGTGGTTCATTCAAAAGTTATTTGTAGTTTAAAGTTAAAAAACATCAGTCATACGTAGGTCGCACCCTCACGCACAAGTGCAGTCTATTCATTTGCCGGATGGATTAATTTCCGCCGTGAGATCGTTCCGAAGGGAAATGCGATTGGAACAAAGTGTACGCGATGGTACAGGGAGGGTGTCGATATGTCCTTGGTTTGGTGCGGGTGTTTATGTCCATTTTTCTTTTGAAAGGGTTAAATATGTGGGCTTTTATATCACATAAAAAAACATTATAACTCGTAATTTATAAAAACATTAACGGACCTGGCAGGCGTTGCCTTACCCGAACAGCGCCACCTACCGGGTCCAATTGTATTTTCAAACCATCCAGGGACCCACTCAAATATACACACAAAATTTCATCCAAGTTGGTCCAGCCGTTTAGGAGGAGTTAGGTGACAAACACGTACGGAAGAATTATATATATAAAGATGGCTATTTTGTTTCAATGGACGACATGTTATTGGTGGGTCTTATTTTTTCCCCATATGATCGGCATGTTTCGGGTATTGTTCTGGGGAGCAGCGTCATAACAAGTTCCTCGCCTTATTTTCCGCGTCGGGCCTGTTGCCCACCGAGATTTAAGTTTATTGCAATGCCGGCACACTGCCAAAGCTGTACTGGATGATTATTATGAGACTTTTCTTATTCTTCGAGGAAGGAAAGACATGTTTATTTTTCAAATTATTATTTTATGAACTTGGAAGATTTTGTTCTTGTATATTCTATTTAGATTATTCCGCATTCCTATTTTATGCATGCCTTGTATCCGGCACACAATTTCTATTCATTTTCCGAGTCACTTCGATTTTATAAATTTATGTGCGCAAGTTTATGATGCATTTTACGATGGCCTCTCGGTCAAACACGCGACTGCTAAAGTTTATGGTACTCACGCAGAGTTTATAACATGGCTAAAATAAAGGTTTTACTGACAAAAAACTCAACATAAACCGACATAATGATGAGCAGGATACACAATTACGTTTGTGTTTTATTCTCACGCCATGTTCTGATACATGTATTATTTTCATCCAGTTCGTCATCAAGGGGAACATTAAACAAACCACTTTGTGTTATGGTAATTACTTGTGTAGAGTTTCTTTAATGGACTAAGTTACAAAAGTATTTACGCAAGGAACGTCTATTTGAATGGTGTAAACATAATTTGTGGACAAAGTTGTAGATGTAATGTTTTGCGTGACGATGTTGCCAACACAAGCGACCGGATTTAATTAAAACTGTCACATGTTGTTAATTTTTGTAAGGATTCAGAAAATTACACTTTGTTGCCATTACGATTAAAAGTTTGAAACAAGCATTTGGTACGTGATATAATGTATAGGATTACGAGATTTAAGAAGTGATTTTAAGTTAAGCATACAAATGCGTGTCAGTCATTATACTTACAGGGTGTTTGGTAAAAGGACCGACACATTTTTCTTAGGGATAGGAAGCGGCATTTCCTAGTTTCCAACCATAAAACCTGTGTCTTATGTGTCATGGTAGGTAATTAAGATAATATTTGGTTTTTTATTAATTACCCGAAATATCGTCACAACTAATTTGTGGTTGCATTTATGCTATCGACAACGACAATAATTATGTACGGTTGGGTTAAGAAAATGACTTGTGTTCCTTAAGTCTTAAAATTGTATTAAGTTACGAACAATTTCAACGTTAAAATTAATTTATAAACGAAAAATAAAACAATTTTGTGCTAGCAAATATCACCACCAATCCCTCAACAAAATGGTCGGTCCTTCTACCAAACACCCTGTATAGATATCTTTCTTCGTGTGCTAGTAGATGAAGTCTTTTTTATAGGAACTTGAAGCTTTTCAGGAAATGAAAATGGTAGCTGTAAATATTATTACGCTCGTACCTACCAGTTTTTGAATCAAAATAATAAAATGTGTTGAGATTAATTTAGCACGCACACATTGAGCCCTACTCCCTAAACTGTCTTACGTTCAAATTGAAGCGCTGTTCAATTTTAATAGTTATCATCCGTAACGTTCAGTCCCGGGAGTTGCGTTGGACACGGTGTCTTTGCTAAAATCCGGCATACGCCGCTGATAGATGACATTTAGTGCAGACAGAGTTGTTCCCCGGAGTACCTTTCGCTCCACGCCGTTGAACAAGTGCCAATGAGGACCAATCTCCGGGAAAATTTGCAAAAATAAACTGGAATCGACTAGAAATGAGTTCGTGCTTCGGATACTCGGATCCCTATCTAGAGGAACACTCATGGCTCCAATTAAGAAGTTTTGCTTTTTCATGTTATAATAATTTCAATAAATAATTCAGCACACATTAAACATTTCAGCTGATTCCTTATTTTATTTTTATGCATCAAGCCAACGTAAACAAACGTGTATTTTCTTGATTTAAGTATTTATTTTTTGGAAAAGTTACACCACCGAGACCACTATTTAATGTGCAGTTGTTTGTAGAATTGTTGTTAAATCATTAAAAAATAACTACTTCAGGTACTTCATATTCATCCATCTGTAAAGAAAAAATATTTTTTAATTTTTATGTTGCAAGTAATAATTTCGTTTCTAGTTTATGACTAAAAGAAGGTTACTGATAATCCTAGTGTGTCAATCATTATTATTGATATACGTACTCTGTGCGGTTTTATAGGTCCTAACGTGGCGATAATGTCGTGGACGTCTGCGTCAACGTCACGGCATCACGATAACACGGGGAAGTAAAATGTATGGAAATATAATTATGAAGACGTTTCAAAATTTCCGTCCACGATATTGTTATAACGATTTGGTATATCACGTATTTCCATACATTTTATGGAATTCCACGATATACGATCGTCACTTTATGAATAAATAATAGCGCACAGTTACTTTCATAAATGTAAAACAAAAATAGTTTGGAAATTCCAAAAGTGCACGCCTCATAACACACATTCATAAACGAAAAAGAAATTCAAAACATAGTTTCTAACAAAAATTAACAATTTATCACTTTTCATGAAGTATGTTTTGACTGCTGTTTTACCCATCAATATGGGTAAATTTCTAACCTCGCAATCCTTACGTAATGTCAAAGACTATTTATTTAGATATTTACGTTGTGGGTTGCTAGGCAACACGATAGGTCAAGGTTCAAAATATTTTGATAAAGATATTATATTTTAGTTAGTATTTTATTAATTATAATTAAACTACTTTGAATAAAAGAGCCATTTTCAATAGGGTTCTTTTTATGGCCGAAACCAATGTATAAAAAAAAAATTGACTCAATTAATTGATTTTATCGCAAGCTACAATGTTTTCAAGATTCATAAATTGACGGACAGGAATTTTTTTTCAACTATTTTGATGTTTTTTTCATTTCTCTTGCATTAAATCAATTGAAAAAAAGTACAGTATTAATCTCCATTTAATCATCTATACAATGGTATATAAATTAAGAAGGTTCTGTGTACTAGCAGGAGTGTAACAATAATAACAGTTGCAGAAATGGGGCAAAAAATATTTTTCGATCGTAGAGCACACTCTAATGCTTCGCATTACGAGTCGTGCAAAAGCGGCCAAGTGCGAGTCAGACTCGCCCATGAAGGGTTCCGTAGCAGCAACTAACATAATATAAAAGTTCTTGTAGTTCGTTAAAGGTAAAATTTGGATTACGATTTATGACGTATTAAAAAAAACTACTTACTAGATCTCGTTCAAAACCAATTTTCGGTTTTCGGTGGCAGTTTACATCATATCCTTATTTAAGTTTTATCATTCTCTTATTTTAGAAGTTACAGGGTAACCGGGTACCTGTAACTTCTAAAATTAGAGAATGATAAAACACACATCTTACCACTTTGGAAGTGTCTCTCGCGCAAAAACTATTCAGTTTAGAATAAAATGTTATTAGAAATCTCAATATAATTTTTGAAAACCTGTCCATAGAGTAGGTAGACGTATGGGTTTGATGAAAAAAAAATTATGAGTTTCAGTTCTAAGTATGGAGAACCCCCAAAATTTATTGTTTTTAGTCTATTTTTGTGTGAAAATCTTAATGCGGTTCACAGAATACATCTACTTACCAAGTTTCAACAGTATAGTTCTTATAGTTTCGGAAAAAGTGGCTGTGACATACGGACGGACAGACAGACATGACGAATCCATAAGGGTTCTGTTTTTGGTCATTTGGCTACGGAACCCTAAAAACCAGGTTGAATATTTAGTTACCTTTCTCATTTCTCTGTGCATTCTTCTATTCAAGTCAGAGTGCACTTGCTTTGTCGGTTTGGGATCAGTTCTAAGCACTTCGGCCTTGTCGATAACATTATAGTTATGTGAATGATATAAACGAGTTTTTGTATAGACATTCGCAATTGTAATGCTCTCCGTTGTAGTTGGGTCCAGATGCGATAATTTATATTTGTCTTCATAATATGATACCAGCTTCATCATGAGGACATCTTCAAGAATACCTTTTTGCGTATTGAAACTAATCTAAAATAATAAAAAAATACAATATGATACTAGCAGTTAGAAAACTAAATAGAAAAAAAAAGTAAAAAGACAGTACCCAAAATGCCTTTATCCGAAGACTTAATACATTAGCAATACCTAATGCAATTTATATTAGGTACAAACAATCAATAGGAACTGAACCTTTTTCTACTCAAAACAATGAAAATTTAAGTTATGTTAGTAATTTATTTGTCGCAGATGAATTGTCGAATCGACTGTTTTACATAACCGCAAGCTGTTTTACAAAACAGCTCTGTTATACAAAATTTGTTCAGCTGGATTTCTACACGTTACGTTTAACGAAACTGCTACCCACGTTTAGACGTGATGCAGAATGGGTTATCTGCAGTCACAGTAAGCGTTAGGTGTGGCTTTTAATGCCGTTTCGGTCGTATTACCTAAGCTAGGGCACCCTGCCCAATTCCGCGCGCAAAAAGGCGAGCGGTACCACGGTGGCGAGCGAGCACTACTTCCAAGATGCTTTCAGTTTCTTGACTATTTAGTATTTTTAGGACTGACTTTCATAAAACTCTGATGAGTTTATGTTAAAATTGTCCTTAAAATCACTGTTTTCACTTGAGTTAGGGTCATTTTCACTCATATTGCTAATTTTATTAATTTCTGTTTCGGACGCTATTTTTGTTGTACTTATGACACACAGAGCCCTGAACGACAAACTATAGAACAAAAATCTACAATCTGATTTTTCATTTCACGCTGGTTTACACCTCTAATCGTTGACCCGCTGCATTAATAAAAGCAAAACGTTTATGCAATTCTGCGTGTTAAAGTTAAATAATTATGGAACATCGCTAAACGTCGTTCAGCTGCTTTACATAACGGAGCTGTCTTGTAAAACAGCTAGCGGTTATGTAACAGCGGAATTCGACAATCCATCTGCAACATACTCATTGTTAGTAATTAATTTTTGATTGAAAGAATAGGTATACCTATTTAAACTAAGTACTCGTAATACTAACCGGATTTCTCCGATAATTCTTGATCGACGGCGTCGAGTGTGTACTATGACTGTAACGTGGATCATTTTGACTTACATCTGTTTTCTTAAATTTGTATACCATTGATCCCAAGTCTCTTAGGAAGCTGCCGAAATTACTGTCGAAATTCGGCACATTATCGTTTGGGATCTGCGTTAAATAATTGTATTAATGTTAAGGTTGAGCAAACACTTACTTACAAATAATAAACAAAATAGAACAGTGCAGGTACCTGTGAATTTGAAGCAACACCCAACTTTAATACGAAAACGAGAACAAAACTTATCCACTGTCCACGGAACGTCCTGCTCATGAAAACAATCGAACTGAACAACATGTAGCATCGAAACTAGCACAGCCTTACACTAAAATCGTTTTCAATTGTAAAGGTGTTATTTCCTGCTGCCAGTTTACGATCGGTGCTAATCTTTCTTTTTACAATCTTTTATTTTCAATTTTTGTTGCAAAAATTGATATCAGCCGGTGTTGAAATTTGCATTATCGAGAAACCTTCTCGATTTTACAAATTTCAACACCAGAAGATATTAAATTTGCAACAAAAGTGTAATTCTATTAAAAAACGTATTGCCGGAGTGAACCGTCACGTATGTATCTGGTGACTAAATGCAAGTTGAGTCTAGGCGAAATCTGAGCGTAGGTTTAATGGTTTCGCCTTGAAGCGAGTCGGGAGCGCGCAGTTACACAGCTAGATTTATTAGTTCAATTACCCAGGCCCTGTTCGGAGCCGCTTCGCTTGCTTGAGCGCAGACGCCAACAACTAAATTTTGCTCAGGTTGCAACACATTCTACGTTCACCTTTTTTTCTTCTTTGCCACCATGTTAATGTACAAACCTAAATTAGGAACGCTTTGTTTTTGCAGAATTAACTTGGCTTTTTTGTAAGAATTAAGGCATTGTTCCAATGTTTTTGGAGATTGTCAATGTTTTGATAGCACCAGCTTAGATGCGGATGTTTACTGCAATATTTTTTAAAGTGTAGTTTGAGGAGAAAAAATAGTAGATTGATTGCCTAGAAAGCAAACAACTATTTTAAAGGCAAGAGTATTTCTTTGAATCTAGAGTGCAACTAGGGATTCAAAGTACGTCATTGCTCCACACTGCTAAATAGTATTGCTTGTATTGTAGACAGATTACTTTTTATTTCTCTTTAGGAGAAAATAAGTAACCGCAACAATGTTCTCTGGAGTTAATATAACTTTCATTCTCACTACTTGACGAAGACACACAACTTATTTATAAAATAAAGTAAATTGTAATTCGAATGAATAATTACGAAAGAAGGCGGAATAGATTTCGCGCGTTTTGAATTTTTCACAAACTTAATTTTTTGAAGTGAAAACTTCAATCATGGAACTCGCGTAATCGTCACCTAACGCTTTCCATGAGCTATATATATCGAACAAAAGACCTCAACGCGAGAATCAAAAAGTTTCTTAACGAAAGACATCAACGCGAGAATCCAAAAGTTACCGAAGTGTATAGAGTGCCGCGAGTTTCTTGTGGCACTCTAGTGTCACTGCCTCGGCCCGGCTAGGGTGCCGTGAGCGTTGCATTGTCACTGTCACTTGTTATTTAGGTTAGGTTAGGTTAGAACTGTGACCACACAACGCACGAGCCGAGCGAGCGTAGCGAGCGGTGCCGCGGCAGCGGCCGGCGAAGTGCCAGGGTCCGTTTAGGCACAAGAGAATGTAATGTTTTGGGAATGTGGTGTTTTACAGCGATCTAACCTCGACAATCAAACAAAATACCAAGTGACGTGACTGAGTGACAGTGACAATGACAATCCAATGCTTGCGGCAGTTTAGCCGGGCCGAGGCGGTGTTACTAGGGTGCCTGTAGTGGCACTTTATCCGATAGTGATAGAGTGCCAATGGTGGCACTCTATACACTGCCAAAAGTTACTTAGTTTTCACTTCCATCGTCCCTAAAGACTGCCCGATTTTTTTACTTGGTTTTCTTCATACAGCCTGTTACTTGTTCATACAATGTTCGTGATTGATTTCTTTGGTGATTGGAACTTTAATTAACAATATCCAAATTCAGTCTTATAAATAATTATGATAGGTACAGTTCCCTTGGACCGTCTGTCACCTTTTACGTCCCCTACAGAAAAGAAAACTGAAGTTTTTGCCACAGACTGGCATACTCTCTATGCCAGTTTGTGGCAAAAACTTCAGTTTTCTTAATTATTACATAATAGTGCCTAAGTAGAACAAACATGAAAACAAATGCGATGTTACAGAAAATTAATTATGCAACCGGCTCAACGTTAATAGTGAAGTATAAAATCTTGCAGCTATAAGAGCCATTTCGTTACGTGATTTGCTTTTTATTGTTATAAGTAGTTAACGTACAATGTTGTAAAGCTGGTGTAGACCGGCGGAGCGACGAGCGGAGCGAGCCGCGACCACAAACACCCCCTGTCGATACAACTTGGCCAACTTTCAAATTTGTGGGTTGGCGCTTTCAGAGCTCGCTTATATGCACTTAGCTTTACACGCAAATTAGTTTAAGAGATTGCTGAATTCTGGATATGCTCAGAAAACTGTTTCGGTTTAAGAAACATGGATTGTGAAGGATGCTGTAACTAATTAGACATGAATCAGCTGGTGCAAGATAATATCTATAGCACTACTATACGCACGGGTCGATCGGAGGTAAGCTACGGCTCGTGGATGGGCCACCAATGCCACCATCCATTAAATATCGACACCCCTCCATGCCTCGGAAAGCACGTTAAGCTGTTGATCCTGGCTGGCATTCGTAGATCTTTGACAGTCTTCACAGGTAGTCAGAAGGTCAAAAGTATTTACTGGTATCGTGTAACTGAGTTGTGGAGGTCAGATAGGCAGCCGCTCCATGTAAAATATAGATATTCAGCTGCATCCGGTTAGACTGGAAGCCGACCCCAACATAGTTGGTAAAAGGGTAGGCAAATTGATTTTTTGTTTGTACAGTATGGTCGCCATGGCCCATTGTGTATTCGTAATTACGCAGATAAATTATACATTTCTAACATTCCCGAAAGGCGATTAATTCAATTGTTGACGGCAATTAAGTATTATTTTATTTATAACTAGTATACACGACTATGATCGCGTGTTATAAGTGAATATAAAACGATTACATTGTTCTATTAATTTTCTGACATGCCTACGGTTTTCTTTAACCTATTTAGAGTCAAATAATGCTGCTTTGACCATTATAGTAATTAAAAAGTAAATAGTCGTGTTTTAATGACGTTGTATTGTCGTCTGATATTACTTAGGTCAGTACACATACACATAATCAGCCTTAATGTACCCACTGCTGGGACACAGGCCTCCTCTTTGTGAGAGGGTGTGGGCTGTAATCTACCACGCGGGCCCAGTGTGGGTTGGTAGATGTCACATATCTTCGATTTTTTGGTTCTAAGACATACCGGTTTCCTCACGATGTTTTCCTTCACCGTTTTGAGAGCAGTGGTGATGAAATTATTTACACAAAGTAAAGAGCCTGCTTGGGTTCGAACCTAAGACCTAGAACTCGTAAGTCGGGGTCGTTACCACACTGGGCCACCACTGCTCCTCTTAGGTCAGTATTCCTGCAAAACTTAAAGTATAAAATCATTTTACATAATATTTCGTTGCAAGAGAAAAAGATTTCAAGAACAATCAACTTCGTTTCAACTTTATTTTTTTCCGCTATAATAGTTGCCTGCAGTAATTTTCTTCGAAAAAACCTTTAATGAAAACTTTAAAAATTCAAACGCAGGTTCACACTGTTTTATTACGAGACAAAATTAATCTGGCAGGTTTTTTCTGAGGGGAATGTAGGTTACACCGTCCAAGACCCGACTAAAATATGAAAAAGAAAGCACTGCTTGTGCTCTGCAATTAGCCAATTAAGTAGGACCTTTAAAAAGCTTAGATAAATCCAAATCTAATTTCAGTTTTACACCTAACTTAACAACGAAACACCTAACAATTTGGCCGCAGATTAGAGATCACGTAGGTATATGCAGCAAAGCAAATAGCTTCGAGCAAAGTTAATAGAGCTATCCTATTCCAATGTCATTGTTGTCAGTGTTCGTCGACAAAGTTTTACAGCCAACAAGCGCCAACTTCGCATCTGCAATTAAAACAGCAATATTACGTGCGACTGAAACTGTTTCACTAAAAACATAATCCAAGTCAGTTTAGTGGCACTTACCACGACGAACGTGACAAAATACCAATAAACTTACAAAACTCGTTTCGTAATACAAAATAAAATATCTTATTCTCGTATCTCTTGTTGGGCGTGAGAATTCAATTTGTTTCCAGCTTTAAAATAAACTTAGACAAGTACTTATATGACATGCGCATCGGAATCGACTAGGTACAGCTACATCAGGAAAATATGCTTTAATGTATGTATTGATTACATAATAAAACTCGACAGTATTTGCATCACCGGCTTAAGTAACGGAGAGCCTAGAATTTATTGAAGCTGTGAAATATACAGTGTGAATTATTTGCTCATACGTAAGTAGAAATAGGTTTTGCTGGCAATAATCGTATTTTCTACTTTAGCGGACAAAATATGTATAAAGGTGGTCACTAAACAATTCAGGTCAGCGACTCGTTATATTGATGGAACGGGTCCGAATGTGAGATAGTGTTCGCGGGCTGTGCCGCCCGATAGCCGCCGCGCTCATGAATATTGTAGAAGCACGCGCGTCCGCTGGATCCTCCAGATTCCGAGCCTGTATCAGGAGCTTTATATACCTACACCTTTACATTGTTTCCCATGCAATCCCTAAATATAAGTACCTACGGACCGCACGGACCTCTGTACTTCACCGCTTTTTGTTTACGCAAAAAAGTTACATCTATGAATATTTTGGACGTCGTTTCGGGATAGTAAGGACTTAGTTTATCTTTTTCGCTCAGGAATGGTAATATATTGCGGCGAGAACTTTTTGCGGTTTAGATATTTTGGCTGACTATGTAATAGTGGAGGACCCTTTCGGGAATGGCGATACAAATACGTAGTAAAAGTTAAAGTTGAAAGGTTAGAGTTGAGTACGTGATGAGTTAGATATATTATTCAGTTTGGGTGTGCAGTGCAAGTGCGGGGCGGCGCGGGCGCGGCTGGAGCTCGCGTGCCGGGCCGGGCGCCGCACGGTGGGCTGAAAATCGCCTTTCATAGACTTAGCGACTTGAATGTTGAAGGGTCCTTTTTTTGGCTAGAAATGGAATCTGCCGATCATTACTATACTATAAAATTTCATATGAGGCAATTGCGTGTACAAATGAAGGAGTTATAATTTTTTTAAGAAAAATTTGTATGGAGCTGACATGAAAACTGAGGATATCTCTGGAATCATAAGGTTGGCCATTATTTCCTTACACACAGATATAGTACTATTTATTTATAATTTTTTGACATACTTTTTAATGTGGCACCATTTGTGCTCTTTTTTTTAAAAATCATCAAAAATAAAAAAAATCTTTTTATGTTGATAATGCTTAAATACTTTAAATATAAGTATGCCAAGTCTAGTTTATAATATTTTTTTATACTATAGGCCAAAATATTCTAAGAAATCACAAAAATTCGTTTCACTAAATTGAAATGACATGGTAATTATGAATTACCTTTTGAATGTAATCTCCTCTAATGGTCAAGTTCTCATTACCTAATGAGGTCATTGAGGTAATCACCTCATATGACTAAATACTTATGTACCTAATGAATTAACTAATTAAAAGGATGCACACAACAAATAATTAGGGTATACGTTAATTTAACAATTAGTGCAGGATCACCTTAATGGGGGTAATTAGGTAAATGTGATACCCTCATTAGTCAATAACAATAAATAGTCAAAAATCTGGTTCGTAACTTCAGTTCATTTTGAGCATTTCTACTGCTAACATCTAATAGCACCCTGCGTTTCAGTGATTGTCAATAATGGAAAGCATAATTACAAACTTGGATTTGTTTGTTATTTTGAGAACCCAGGATACTTCTTCCTTCGATCATGAAATCTTGTTCAATTCAATTGTTTTTCGACTGGGTTCTAGCCTTTCTGATGAAGACAGTGATACCCTGAAAGAATTTTGTCGTAGTTTCACACGGGCAGCTCAAAAGAGATGGTTACGATCCCACCGCAAAACTGAAATTTTTAGACGTGATTACAGTAGTTGGCTTCAGACAAATATTGACTGGCCAAACTGCGTGCAAACCGATTTGCTCATTCAAGAACCAAGTGAAAATATTTGTGCTGAACCTGTACCATCAACGTCAACGATGACATCAACTTCAACAATGACAAAAAAATCTCGAAAGCCGTTTGAAAATCTAGGCAACAAGCAGAAGAAGAGACGATCTGACGAACATACAGGCGAAGAACCTATTGAATTAGCATATTCAGCTACAGCTCTTTTTAGACAAGATGGTCGTGAGGATATTGCATTTGTTATTGAATATATGCTCAAAAATCCAGACGCAGCGGCAAAAATTAAGGAAATGATTAAGAAACCAGTTTCTTCACCATTATTTTCACCAGAGAAAGCACTAGGTTTGCTACTTTCATTGAAACTATCGAAATGGCAATACATCACTTTGAGGGAAACGACAATTCGACAAGGTTCAAAGGATATATATCCATCTTACTATAAAGTACAAAAGGCTAAGCTGGAGTGCTACCCTCCGAAGACATTTGTGACTGTAACAGATTCCTCAGCTAAGATTGCACTACAAGCATTACTAGATTTAACAGTGAACAAGATTCTTAAAAGTCTTCCTAGTACTAATGTCATACAAGGCAAACAATTAATATTAATATCAAAGTGGGGATTTGACGGTGCATCCAACCAAAGTAGATATAAGCAAAAAATGGTGAGTGAGCAAGATGATGCAAGCGTATTTATGACTTCTTTGGTTCCATTAAACTTAATGGCTGGAGATGATACCGCATGGACGAATCCAAAACCCTGCTCATCTACGTATTGTCGTCCAGTGCAGTTCAGTTTTTTGAAGGAGAGCAAAGAAGTTGTCATGGATGAAAAAACTAGAATGGATAACGAAATCAAGGCTCTGGTTCCCTCAAAATACCAAGGAAATGAGATTAGTCATCAATTAATGATGACGATGATTGACGGCAAAATATGTACATATCTTTCTGAAGCTAAATCAAATGCGGCCTGCTATCTGTGTTTGGCTAAGCCTTCGGAAATGAATAATTTAAATGCCGTTGCGTCAAAAACCGTTTCTCCTGGTGTATATGAGTTTGGGTTATCGTCACTGCATGCGCGCATTAATGTGATGGAATGTCTTCTACACATAGCTTATCGTCTCGATTTCAAGAAGTGGTCTGCGAGAGTAGAAGATCACAAAGAGTTGTTACAGTCAAGGAAAAAACATATCCAAGATCGATTTAAAGATGATCTCAATCTTTTGATCGACATCGTTAAGCAAGGATCAGGCACAACTAACGATGGTAACACAGCGAGGAGGTTTTTTGAGTTTCCTGATAAAACTGCAGCGATCACTGGACTAGATGAAGACCTGATCCGCAGGTTTGCTGTGATTCTACAAGCTATCACATCTGGAGAGATTATAGATGTCCCTAAATTTAAAGAATACACTAAAATAACCGCGGAAAAATACGTGGAACTGTATAATTGGTACTACATGTCATCGACTGTACACAAATTATTAATTCATGGAGGGGACATAATCGCAGAAAATGCTATTGTGCCAATAGGGAGTCTTTCGGAAGAAGCTTCAGAGGCTCGAAACAAAGATTTTAGGAGGTTCAGAGAACACCATTCGAGGAAGAAGAGCAGACAAGCATCAAACGAGGATGTCCTCAATATGCTTATCGTCTCTTCTGATCCTCTTATTACTTCAATAAGACCAAAACTGGATGCCCATAAGAAGCAAACATACTTTAAGGAAACTTTAGACCTACTTCAGGATCAGGAAGCTCCGATAGAGTTCTTAGATGTAATGTCAATTGTAGAGCCTGATTCTGAAGTGGATTCTGATAATGACGAAGAAGTTTAGAATAAGTTAACTTTTTTTGTTTATTATGGTAGATAGATTTTTAAATATTGTATTTTTTTCTTAATATTAATAGTAGATATCCCACGTAGGTATAAAAACGAAATTTGTGATTTCTTCTTATCTAATTACCCTCATTAAGGTGATCCTGCACTAATAGCTAAATTAACGTATACCCTAATTATTTGTTGTGTGTATCCTTTTAATTAGTTAATTCATTAGGTACATAAGTATTTAGTCATATTATGAGGTGATTACCTCAATGAGCTCATTAGGTAATGAGAACTTGACCATTAGAGGAGATTACATTCAAAAGGTAATTCATAATTACCATGTCATTTCAATTTAGTGAAATGAATTTTTGTGATTTCTTAGACTATTTTGGCCTATAGTATAAAAAAATATTATAAACTAGACTTGGCATACTTATATTTAAAGTATTTAAGCATTATCAACATAAAAAGATTTTTTTTATTTTTGATGATTTTTAAAAAAAAGAGCACAAATGGTGCCACATTAAAAAGTATGTCAAAAAATTATAAAAAAATAGTACTATATCTGTGTGTAAGGAAATAATGGCCAACCTTATGATTCCAGAGATATCCTCAGTTTTCATGTCAGCTCCATACAAATTTTTCTTAAAAAAATTATAACTCCTTCATTTGTACACGCAATTGCCTCATATGAAATTTTATAGTATAGTAATGATCGGCAGATTCCATTTCTAGCCAAAAAAAAGGACCCTTCAACATTCAAGTCGCTAAGTCTATGAAAGGCGATTTTCAGCCCACCGTGCGCCGGGCGCAGGCACTAAGTGGTGTGGCGCGACGATAATACGTCAAACCGCCGACTGCGGTTCACCCACCCCGTCCGGCTAAAATTTAATAGTACTCCACTGCACCTAGCCTACAAGGCTACGCTGTTATCACTACCGTAGCTATGTCAAGTTGTCGCGATGATATCTAGAGGAAGTGTGAAACTACTCTTGACTGTTCGGACGAACTGTAGTAGTTATAGTAGGTCACTTCTCTTTCCTTAAGCATGTGTTCACATCATTTTTATTAGTAAAAGATAGCAGAAGCTTATCCCTTAGCTATTTTTGTCAACAACATGAAAATGAAAAGTCTACTGTAGAGTTCATAGATTATTTTCATCCCCTACGTGCCACATGTTTGCAATACGCTATTGAATTGAGTGGCGTTTTTACTTTTATTCTATTACGCACTTAAAAGTTACGCACGTATGCAGTAGTTATGTGACTATGGTTACAATCCCCAGCTGTAACCCGGCAGGCTTCGACGGCCAAAAATTTAATCTACCTTTCAAATCCCGACTCAGATAAATTTTAACAGCAAACGCGTTTAGTCCGATATGTCGGTTGAAAGGTTTACCGACACTATTTGACCGACAGCTCTATTTGTCGGGAGAGCAGACTGCAGGTCATTCGTATGGCACGTGACAGATATAGTATGCAGCTGAAGCGATTACCTACTCAATGTATTCACATAAATACTTCGACCGACTTAGGGCTTGAGTCATTGGATGAATAAAGTTTAAAAATTTCTTTAGTTAGGTTTTTTAGATTTCCATCATGTTATCTATCAGACGCCAACTACACGGAAGTCTTTAGCACTATATTAACCCCCATCACCTGTACAGATGTAGGATATATGTCTTCCCTCGGGATCCGCAAACCTGAGTGGATCAACTCGTGCTGAAAAGCTGTAATGATTAACCTTTGAGTTGGAACCCTTTAGCGAACGATTAATGAACGCCGTTCGCCGTAATTAATCTGTTCTCAGTTGTGGCTTGCCCTTAACAAGATGAATTATATTGTGAAGATTGCATTCCGGCGATATATTGAATTTCGTGTAATGAGTGATTTGATCCGTGCGTGCGTTTACTATGATTGAGTGTTGTGAACGATGGGAGGAAAGACAGCTGATTTAGCAAATCTTAAATCAATATTGAGTCGTCAATATGTCTTTGTTTGTTTCTTTTATATTTATAGTGTAAAGAAAGAAATAAAGAAAAATACCTTTTTGATGGTGCTTAGGAGAGAATTGGCAAATCAGAATTCTTCTATTTCTTCATGCCAAGGGCTTCAAGCAAGGTGATAATCATTACCCGTGCGTCAGCGTTGATTGCTGACGACAAAAGATTTAAAGTTAAACAATTTCAAGTAAAAAGTAATTGCTAAATTTCTAAGAGTAAGCAATTTACGCCAAGTTAAAAACTAGTAATGAACATTTAAAAGCTTTTAGGAATTCCTCCATTTTAGTATCTACAATACTAAGAATTCAATTTAGGCCCCGTGAAACCAACTTGCCTATAAAGTGATTTGAAAACCGAGTCAATCGTAAATAAATTCAGGTGAGTTTCTGGGTCATACGAAATACTAAAAATGTTACCAGGTCAAAAAGCATCGTGTTTTGTAAAAAGCACAAAACTATTTTTGATTCAGACAGTAACTGAAAGTGTTCAGTGTAACTTTCATTTAAGCAATTAACTGTTTCGTTTATGTTAACGTTTAAACATTACGTACCTATTGCAACAATCAAAAACGTAGATTGTGGTACAATTATGAAAGTTTTAGTGCAAGTCCGAGCTGAAGTTCAAGTTAAAACTTTGCTTAACAGTAACGTCTACTGATTGCTTTCTCTCTGAAGTTGCAAAACTCTAATTAAAGTAATAGGCCGCTAAGTTGTTCGTTTGCAATAAGTTTCTGATCTGTTAAACTATTTACTATTCGGAGTTTACTTTACAAGATCAACGTTTCTTAATTCAATGTGAACGATAAATTAAAAAATTAGGATAGGATTTTTTATACTCTTCAACGCTGGGATGTTTGTTCCGAATAATAATAATATCTTTATTTTGCATAAAATATGGTACACAAAAGGTCTTAAATATAAAAATAAGTAGTTCCCTATATTTTGCTTGCATTATGTTTGTATGCAAAAAATACCTTAAAATAAAATTATACATAGTGGCAGGGACATCGACGCTAAGCCTGTTACCATGGATTCAGTACATGATACTGAAACCCGTGCGTTGAAATTTCTCGTCGGTTATTAAAAAAAAAATCTGCTGTTTCATACATTTTGACCGCGTAGGTATTGATTGCACTTTTCTATGAAACAGCAGATTTTTTTTTTATTAACCGACGAAAAATTTTAACGCCGGGGGGTTCAGAATCATGTACTGGATCCATGGTAACAGGCTTCGCGCCGATGTCCCTGACACCCCGTGTACAAACACCTCAATTGTTAGGTTGCGGGCACGAAACCATCGGCGAAGAGCGATGGCCGAAGTAGCGAAGATACTGTTCCCCGCTTCGCCATCGCTCTTCGCCTCACTATTGAGATCATGTGGTTAAATATAAAAATAAATCTTTAAAATAACGAACAAATTTTACGTAAGATCATTGTCAAACTGTCGTAAAACTATAAGTTATTCCAAGATTTAGAGAATGGCAATAAAAGATCTATATAGTATCTCCCTCTCATTTCTAGAGTTCGTGAAATCACAAACATAGCAAACAAGTAAAGTTTTATTCTGAATTTAATTTAGCTAACTAATCTAAGTTTGTAACGAATACTTACCTACCAATATAAACCGGAACAATATAACACATGAGTAGTTCTAGTCTGTGGTATTAGAACACAAATTGTCCTGAAATAGATGCCACATTATTTTAGTTCTGTAACATATTAAAGTTGGCAACACAGAAAATGGAACGTAATAATTTGAAGTGACATTATCTTTCTATTTCGCTTGGTAGTGACTTCGGTCCTGGTACAAAATATCTATGTTCACGCCTTTTATGGATCTGTGTCGTTGCTTTGATGCTTAGTTATTCACTCGAGGGTCAGCAGTGATAGTTGAGAAGATATATATACTTAAATAGCTAACCTAACAGACGTTTTTCTGACCAAATTTCAATATTCATAGAAAATACAAATTGCAAAATGCACTTTCAGTTTTCTCGGATTTTTCCATTTTCCCCCAATTTTAAAATTTCTTTCCGTTTGATTGTTTACGTAGGTATACGAATACGAAACGAATACGAACGAATATAAAATGCATATTTTAAAACAAAGATTTGAGAAATCAGTCCAGCCGTTCTGAAGTAATGCAGACTTCAAAAAAGAAGGAGGTTATTATTTGTAGTTAAAAGATTGTTGCATCTGACAACGCAATTCAGGAAAGTCGTAAGCTATGTTTCGCAGTGAAAAAAATGCTTAGTGACGTGCTTATGGAAAGCTTAGTTAATGAGAATCAAGCGTGTCGAGGTGCTTCAGAAAAAAATATAATTACTATTTTGCTTTTTCACATTAACGTGATTGGATCGACCACGAATAACCCACTCATCAAACCCCGGGGTACTGAAATATACTTAAACACATTATACACAATAATTTTGTTAGACCATATTTATACAATGTCGCCCATGTACAGTCTCCAAAAGAGTTAAGTATCCAGTTTTGTACTGGTGTGCACTACAAAACTGGATACTTAACTCTTTTGGAGACCGTACATAAGACCGCCCGAATATTTCTGAATATTCATAATTTTTTTACTAAAATTAACTTTAATATCTTCAATATGTTTCATGTTATGAATTTTTTTTTTTTTGAGTGACCTTTTTCATATCTACGATGTTATTGGGTCGATTTGGATTCTGTTTATTATTTCTAAAAGCTTATGAGTTATTTTATCGGATTAACTAACATTTATTATAAAAATTTGTCGACTATGAAAAATAAACGGAGAAGAGCTTTTTAAAAAAAAAATAAAATTCAAAACACAACTGTTAGTTCATAAAATCATATACATTTTGAAAAAAAAAAAAGAATAATGAAGAAAGAAAATTTTCGATAATTTTTCATGAATAATCAGAAAAATACGGGCGATTACATACCCACATGGGCGGCATTGTTTATTAATATATTACATTACAATGACCTTTTATTCTCAGAAAATCGACACTAAAAGGTCACTGTTAATATACGTACATGGTTTTAGAAAACTCCCCAACAACTGGAGTTAAGCTTATATAAGATATGTACGTTGTATTTACAAAAATATAACTCCATTTACTTTAACTCCTACATCTAAGATAGGACTTCTCCGCTGATACTAAAAGAAAATAAAATCTAAAAAAGATAACGCACAACTTGGTATCTTTTTACAAAAGCTGTTTCAGAGAACAAAGGGAATCTGACTAGAATTGGTGTATTGTTGCTGAGGTCCCTAATAATGGGAGACAAGAGGCAAAATATCGCAAGCACAATGTCACACATGTCATCCATTGTCTAAGATATTAGAGTTACAATCAATCACGGGTGTGTCCGTGACATGTACGTAATTAGGAGCGAACCTACGGGGGAGGCATGCGACTATTCCAATAGAGAACATTGTCGCTTTCATATCGATGCGAGATTGTTTATTGTATCGTATATAACGTCAAGAATATAGAAGCTATTCAGTGTTCAGACAAATGTGGCAAGTCTGTTTCCAAAAATTGGATAGAGATGTTCCAACACATTTATTTTTTTAAGAATTCGGGCCCCTGCTGTATATTGTCACGTTGAAT
The DNA here is from genome assembly GCA_948150665.1 of Conistra vaccinii. Taxonomy (NCBI): domain Eukaryota; kingdom Metazoa; phylum Arthropoda; class Insecta; order Lepidoptera; family Noctuidae; genus Conistra; species Conistra vaccinii. The sequence goes on along the minus strand of OX411324.1, from coordinate 12,369,479 downwards.
CTCATATACTTATGCTTGTTATAAGTAACGCGGAAGGTAATCTTAAAACTGTAACCTGTAATTAACTTCATGTCGGTTTTCTTGATTTAAGATTAAGATTAGCCTGAGCTCAGACTGATGAAAATAAATCCAGATGTCACTCTTTTAAACAGCCAAGCATTATGTTACGTTTTATAAATTATTAACACAAGCCATGTGCCCGATGGCAGTTCCCATCGACAAAAACGTGGGAGGTGAATTTTCGAACTCCTTCCTTAGTATACTTTCTCTGTTTAAGGAACTCTTGCTGTGCTAAATTTCATGCTTCTAGACACGTTGTCTGTCATCAGTTTAATTTTAAGTAGGGATACATGTGTTACCTATTGGTTCACGATATGGATACGATACAATAACGTTAAGACACCGAATAAGTCGACGTCAGTTGTAGTGGCAGCGAATTTTGCGACGTTCCAAGGGTCGCAGTGTTTCGTCGAGTCGACGGTGACGCACGCCGCCCTCCGCGGGACCTTAGACGTTCAGACGTCGACGTCGCGACGTTTAATTAAACACTAGTGGCTTCCCGCATTTCAGACACATCCAAAACTTTAATTTTCCACGGAGATAATATGTTACGGAGCTACTGCGGTTCAGGTATAGATAAAGTCCCTTTCTTAAGAGACGACGAATTCCAAGCATACAAGAATCAAAGACTAGATTAGGTTTCTTTTTGCGAAATATTCGTGGTTCGTTAACTGTTGTTTGGAATAATGAAATAAACCTGCTTTTCAATTAATTGTCGCCTTTATTTTGCTCTTTTCAAGCAAATATTATAATTAGCCAGACACTTTTATGTTACTGAGCTTGTGCGGCACAGACTGGCAATAAACATATGCACTACCCACCCTTTGTTTTAAGGAAAATGGCTCTTAATAATGGCAGAAACTCAATAAACTTCACAGCATCAAGTTCTTTGACTCTTCTGAAATTAACTTTTGGAAGCCAATTAATAATTTCGTGGCTTCTCACTTGTCAGACACATCTTAAACCGAACTTTTCTAACAAGATAATTTTAAGAAAACAATATTTGATAAAGATGTAAGTAGAATAAAAGATTTCATAATTTCCTTTGTCCCAAATCAAAATATATTTTATTTCCCAATTATTTTAAAGATTGTTGCGTTGTTGTTGTTGTGTGTCGCTAAATCCTTGCTTTTCAGACTAATACAAACTTTAATTTCCTGTAGACATTAAACGTTAGAGTGTTGTACCCAAGTATTTACTGAATAGTTCCGTTACAATTGCTCTGTTTTACGTTGCGGGCACGAAACCAGGCGGCGAAGAGCGGTGGTGGCGACGACGCGGCGACGCCGACGCGACGGTACAAAATTGTTCCATCGCTACCACCTGGTTCGGCAAGAGCAATCACCTCGCCGCTGGTTTTAGGAATAGTGGCGTTCTACGAAAATTGAATACAATTTGGATTGTCTGAATAAGTTTAGTAAAAGCCACGAAATATTTAAAAGTTCTGCGACCTTAAGGCTGCCTGTCCACTGAAGCGGAGAGGAGAGGAGAGTAGCGGAGATGTGCCAAAATTAACCAATAGAATCACACCTCTGGAGCGGAGTTTTTATTCTATTGGTTAATATTGACACATCTCCGCTCCTCTCCTCTCCTCTCCGCTCCGGTGGACAGGCAGCCTTACAGCTATCAAAATGATCTCTGGGGTATTTAAGGAATTAAGAAAACCACAATTTTACGAATGTCTAGACTGCGACTAATTAAAGAATAGGAAGAAAGTACTCCGAAAAAGCGAATTTTAATATTGTTGCTTTCTATCTTAATAATTCGTAAAAGTGCTCCGTTAAGATAATAGGGTTCGCAGATCGTGAATCTTCTTAATTACCAACAATGTTGAAATTAAGCTTTTAATGAGTTTTAATTAACAAGTTTAGGGACGTTGCGTGAAAATACTTAACGATTGCCGCGAGATATTAATTTAGACAATATCTAACGTAAACGACTAACGAAATAACAATTACAAAATAAAAGGGAAATGGAAGCTTGAATAATATTTTACCACCGTCGGCCTTTCTGTAGCCTGATCTCTTCAATTTTATTAGTAGTCGAATGATCCATACTTCTCTTTAATTTCTATATACTCCATCTTTTGGCAAAGGAAAATACCTACATAACATAACACAACAGCAGTAAATTCAATAGCTCTATTGACAATAACACACAATGTTAAACATCTCGATGACACCAAGGCAGAGATATACACAATTTATGCGGAGACGAAGCCAACTGTCCTGGCCCAAGGTGCAAGTAGGTCACACTCAGGAGTTGGCTGCCAACCTGCCTCCCAGTTGCTGCAGGTGCGATCTAGAAAGGCCTGATTAGAGACCGACTAAAGTTTTGCAAATTTTTGGAAGGCCTCTGCTATTTTTGCCAGTATTCTTAAGAAGCTATGAGCAATCATAAGATATCCAAAGGCAAAAAAAGCAAAACTAACAAGTTGGAAGGTCAATGAGGCAAAGCCATAGACTACGATAATCTTATAAAACGTACTTTTGTAGCAAGCCAGGGTTATTAATTATTGCGAAATCCACAAGAGCCGTTAAAATTGACTTTTCTTAAATATACCAAGACTGATTACTTCCCCATTGCATAGCCCCCAGTTTATTCTGATATTTTTCTTCTGACGCGAAATAATGAACTACTGAAGTAGTATTACTTCATGCTCTTTTTTCATACTGTTTCCCGCATTAAGAGAAACACAAAGCTACACAACACGGATTCTCGCATTTCAGTTTTCTTCCAATTAAAAGTTTTTATTAAATAACTACGTTCCGCACGCCGATGTATGGATTAATTTACTCAATGTATAATTCCAATAAATAAATACATATGAAACGATTTTAGTAATGGAATACTAGTGCTGATTGTGTGATGTATCATACAATAAACGTCTACTTGATTAGCCTAATTACAAGCGAATCGGGAAAATCGCGTAATCAATCAATTTGTTTTGATTTCCCTAATGAGTTACGGAAAACTAAATAAACAAGGGAAGTATACAGTAAAAGTGAAGGTAAATTATACCGAGCGCGTCTCTAGGACGCGACGGGTTGAATGTGGACAAATTAGTAGCAATTTGCGTCACAACGTTCCCGTTTCGGACCAAATGTGAATATCAAATGAGTTCAAGCCAACCATTTGGATCACTCTCGGCCGATGCCAATCATTTCAAAATTGATGCTTGCGGCTTTCACTCGACGACTGTTAATTATTATTGCTAGTGCTATTATTCCAGCTGTGGTTTATTACCTGCTCCTCATATTTTATGCTCTTTATTCTGATGTTATCGTTTTTAATAAATATGTAGTGATTTGTTTTACGTCTGTAGCCGGAGAGGCGGTTGTGTGGGAACACAACAACTCCGTAAGGTAATCTGGATAATACGTAATTGATTTTTTATACTGACTTGCAGTTTCGACATCGAGAAAAATGTAATAGCTTTTTATATTGTTGGCGTAGGTTCTTATGAATATTCAACTCCACGTTAATCCACGAATAATTTAAAGCTATTTAAAAACCAAGATCTGTCTTTAGAATTCTCGTAATTGCTGTAGCGAAGAATGCAGAACCAGAAAATAAAATGCTAACTTCACATTGCGACTTCATAATCTTCAGCACGACTTTCATAAAACTTGTTTAAAAGCTCTGCTCAGAATTTACCTGCTTCTAGTATTAAATAAGACAGTAAATAGAAAAAGTAAAGGAGTTGCGATACTGAGCTAAAGTTATATGTACAAGGAGTCAAGGAGTCCCCCGCAACGTCTTGATTATGTCGCGACCAGATTGAATGCCGGAACAAAGGGGTCTTATTGTTATTCACCCCTGTAGTGTAGCAGTGACAAACTATTTAGGCGACGTCGCAGCCCTTAAACGGCACAGTTGATTGTTTTCAGCCAAAGGTTAACTACCTGTGTAAAGCTGGAGGAGGTGTTAGTCACAATCTATTGCTGTACACAGAGAAGAGGCTCCAGGCAGTATTAATTGTTGGTAGTTTGGCAACGAGCTCGTTTGTGATATCTTTGATGTTCGACTTTAGGAAGTGTTAGGAATTGAGCCATTCAATTAAGTGATGTTTTTATTTTGATTTTATAACATATACGAATGCTGTTTATGTACCCAGTCATTTACACAATGATACTGATGTTAAAATTACCCCCATAATTACGTTTCACCTTAATTTATTTAACAAAAAAGTCTATTATACATTCTGATTACTTTTGGAAACTGCGTGAAAAACAATTCCAATAAGATTAGGGCCACAATCAAGCAAGTAAATATTGTAGACACTATGTTGTCTGCGGTACCGGGATTATATTAAATAAAAGACCTTTTGGCGATATAATTCGAGTAATTATTGGTTTTAAGAATTCAATTATACCTAACATAACATATTTTCTTCCGCTTGCTTGATAGCCGAGAGGCTGACTCTCTCTCAAACACAAAAACACACACCTATCTTATTTTAAAATATAAATTGTCAGATCAGTATCACATAAGGTTGCTTATGGCATGAAAACCTAAGAATACCTACTTAATCAACCTAAACTGGTCTATAGAGGAAACAAAAGCTTATTATAAGATGTTACTAGTTACATAATTTTAGTTACCCAACGCATAACTATTTTGACTCTATTCTAAAATGAGCCATTGTTCTATCACAATGAAGTTATAGGCGACGTCCGGCAGTCAGTGCTATATTTCAGTGCGCTATCCAATTTTCAAACGTAATACTTTATTACAACAGAACTTTCAGGGCACCTGCTCGCGGCATGGGTCAACTTGCCTCGTTATCAATTGATTTTGCAATTCTACAAAATAAGATTTTCACTGTAGTAAAATAATTAATAAAAATCTTACAGTAGGATTTTTCCGGCAGGGTTAGAACTAATAAAGGTTGATTTAAAAGAGTGTCCATGGAGTTTCTTGCCCTTTCTTCTCCTTATGTTAACTACGCTTTGGAATGAGCAAATAGCTTCATGTTTCTGACAGACCTACTCCTTGACAATACAAAAGTGCCTGTAAAAGGTTAAATTGATATATATGATTTGAGTTTGGTCACAAACAAAGAAAATATTGTTTTATTGGAAAGTATGCCAGATTCGAACTTACTTCTTGTCGCGCCAAATGGTGCTTTTCAGGATCAGGCAGTCTTTTTCACTGAGTTTTATGCCTGTTGCCAACCGATTGCTCTGAAAAAAATCTGATTAAGTATAAAAATATCTCCATCTATATATTAATTATTATTGTATAGTGAGATCTAATTAAAATGCAGTGCTTACCTATAATTTAGATGCATGCAATTCTATTGTATTTGTTAATGATATGTACTTTGAATGTCCTTGTGTGTATTTAGTTGGTTCGCCTAAATAAATAAATAAATAAATAAATAAATAAATAAATAAATAAATAAATAAATAAATAAATAAATAAATAAATAAATAAATAAATAAATAAATAAATAAATAAATAAATAAATAAATCTCGACAATTATCCTGACGATTCATGTATGTTTATCTAACCTACCTACTATAGGCATTCTATGTTTATATTTCTTGGATTTAATGAAGAAGTTCTAGTGTACCTACCCTACCATACCGCAGCAGAAATATTGAGTAATTAAGTCCCAGACATGTAATAATGTAGAGCCTACGCTCGTTTGTAAATACTGGTACTTATTTATCTTAGCTCATTTTATCTGAGCTGAGCAAAGACAGAAAAGGAGTACAAAAGTGGCTGTTGGTAGGTGCGTAGGTTCCTGCCTTAGTTCTTGTGAAATAAGTTATTAAATACATTTGTTTTCGAATACTCGTAGAGCCGGAAAATCAATGAGAAAACCAAATATTTGTTTTACTTATATAGCAAAAGTTAGCCCAATTTTTGAAGTGAAAACTTCATTAGCGGCGTTGTGCACTTTTTTTGGGATGGGTAAAAAATGTTAAACTCGCGTCAGTACGTACCGTAAGATCCGTTGCCTGGCAACCGACACAGTAAATATCAGAATAAAAAATCTTTGACATTACGTAAAGATTGCGAGGTAAGAAATTTTACCCATATTGATGGGTAAAACAAAAGCAGTCAAAACATACTTCATGAAAAGTGTTTCGAAGTGTATAGAGTGCCGCGAGTATTCTTGTGGCACTCTAGAGTCGCTGCCTCGGCCCGGCTAGGGTGCCGTGAGCGTTGCATTGTCACTGTCACTTGTTATTTAGGTTAGGTTAGAATTGTGACCACACAACACACGAGCCGAGCGAGCGTAGCGAGCGGTGCCGCGGTAGCAGCCGGCGAAGTGCCAGGGTCCGTTTAGGTACAAGAGAATGTAATGTGTTGGGAATGTGGTGTTTTACAGCGATCTAACCTCGACAATCAAACAAAATACCAAGTGACGTGACTTAGTGACAGTGACAATGACAATCCAATGCTTGCGGCACTTTGGCCGGGCCGAGGCGGTGTTACTAGGGTGCCTGTAGTGGCACTTTATCCGATAGGGATAGAGTGCCACTGATGGCACTCTATACATTCCCTAACCATTCAAAAATATCCAAAAATGCGCAGTGCAACCCTTTGTTTTTTATTTTACCAAGAAATTGTTTCTACCTTTATTTTTACCCATACTCGATGGTACATTTTTATATATTAAATTTCTCGTATCGCCGCTGGTCAAAATCCCTCTATAATCTATTCACGTATATATTGTAACTGTAACTCGAAAAGGTCGCGTTGTGTATCGAATTTCTGTTATATTTCACCTCTCAAACACCTCTTTTAGATTTGTTGTTTCAGATCGATGGGGCTGGAGGCAGCCGAATACATAGACAAGCTGTAAACTTGATTAGGGGATTGAAAGAAACAACAAACAACGAAAGAAAAATCAAGGGAGAAGAAGCCGTTTGCCCTGGTACTTACTCAAATACAGCGGATAAATTCTTTGTTGAAAGGAGATACGAATACGATACGACTTATTTTGATATATAAAACGAGACTGTCATCCGGATGGGGGCATATTTTACAATAAGGGAGCGTATAAGTAAAACAAATTACTTAAATTGTGTGTCAGGTGTCGTGAGGTGGGGCCAACATGAGGGTAGTCGGAGGCAGTCGGCACGGCGGCAGCGCGACGTCTGTACGACAGACGCAGTAATTGCACCACACCCGCTTACCTATGTGCCCGCAATAACTAATCTTTCTTTTCTCCAGCGCCATTTTTTTGCTGGTAACATTTTATTTCGCAGCTCGAAATATTACATTAGGGCACGAACGCAGGGATGGTCTTCCTGTGTCGTATTGTTAGAGATCTCTCTGTACATGTCTTATTACGTTGATTGCGCGTAACGAAGATTTTTATTTCTTATATAATCTAGAAAAATGTTATTTATTTATTTATATAAGTACTTCATCTTCAACGGTTTTAAAGGCCACATGGTCAGATATTAAGAATAAATAAGTAGGTACATGATCTACAAGTGTGGAGTTTTTAGAGAAGAAGTTGATTGGCCGCCGGCCTATATTTTAAGATCAACAAACATCGCAATATACAGCCCGTATAAGCGTAGAGATTACGTTCATAAACAATAACAATTTTAAAATGGAAGCATCTGAAGAAGCTACCATTAAATTGATCGCGCGTAAGAATGAGTAGTAAAATAAAACGGGTAAAAATCTCGATCGGTTGCGTAAAGTTGAAAGGAGGATAGAAAAGCGGTGGCTCCTACGACCCTCGGCGTCCTCGAACTTTGACAGTTTATATGAGCCGTGTAATGGCGCCTTAAACTAAATAAAGCTTTGCATTTGGCTCGTGTATCGTAACCCCCCGCTACGCTTGCTTTGTCTCGACTAGATTAGAACTTGTTCCAGCAACGGATCTTCTGTAGGTAAGTTTATATCCATTTTAATAAATTCCGCCGCTCTTTCGGTTTTCTATTTCAAATGCTGATACCGACTTGATTTGGTCCCGCTTTTAACGTTTCTTGGTATGCTTTGGTATGCTGTAGAAGTAATGAGCATACGCTTTTACTCAGTGCAATTAATGGGGACTGTGTTATTCATGACATCATCTATAACAATGACAATAATTCAGCACTATCAATTCATGTTTGCTATGTAATCAGACCGCAATAATATGGCAGGTATACGTAAGTAACTGATTACGCGGGCACGGCTGCACAGATAACTATATTCTGTGACCTCAGGTGCCGTACTGGTCTATATGTTTGTGAAGTAGGTGCGTATGTTTGCACGACTAGACTAAGTACGGAGATAGGATGAGTGATGTAGCTGTCATCGCCGCAGGCAGCTTGGACTGAGTCCAGTCACGAATGCAAATTCATACCAGAAATTGACTGACTATGCTTTCCAGGCATATTAGTGCGAATTTCGGCGGATTAGCCCCCGCTACGGGCTACATGTCGTGGCTTTTGTGTATAATGTTAGATGCTAGTGGATTTTAGTACGCATAATTAATTAATACTAGTTGTGCGGCTAATTGGACGAGTGTAACATCAGAACGGAGCACACACCAATATTCCATTGAACTAATTGAATTAAACCAATACTGTGTGCTGTGCTAGTCCTTGGTTACGCTTTATCTCTAACAGTCACTTTTAAGCGCACATTATACATAGTTACATGCGTTAATTCCAGGAGTCAACACTTCAGGCGGACCGCGACTACTACCCACTATTTCGCTACTCTATAGCAACGTCGCCGTCGCCGCGTCGGTCGATTTAGTTTCAAATACCAGCTTTATTTTCCAATGATGACAATGATTATGGACCGGTTTGGACAAAAAGGTAAAGCAGCACAATATAATGGTTTAAACACAAAATGTCAAAATAACCCAGATATTCTTTAAACGGGAAATCTTTTATATGGCTAATTCTACAAATGCATAATTCCCGTGATGGTTAATTTTATAAATGTTCATACTCACTTTTGTAAAGAAATAAATATTAAAAAACAAGAAAACATGAGGTGGTCTATTCTTCTTTCCGGAAAGCCTGCCGGTCAGAATCATTATAGGCTCTACCAACACACAATGTTTGTTAATGATAAGCAGAATCTTCTTGCAAACGTTCCAACCAAGAGTATAGACAATAGGGATGATGCCTGGGAAGAAATTCTATTTATTCCGTCAGTCATCAAATGACTTAGATAAAACTCATTAAACTTAGGGAGTGGGGGTCGCTACGTCACAAATACGTATAAAATTTTTACATACTCCCCAAGTAGCAAAATTTGGTCATGTGAATATCCTAGGAGCATGTATTTTTTTGTCCTATTAAAATCCTACAAACGTTTATAAAGTCGCATTTGGGCGCAGTTTATAGGAACATTACGCACTAAAGTCGTTTTTTTACAGTCCGGTAAAGTGCAATTCTATTTTATAATTATTTTATTAGGTGCTTTTACAAGATATAATTGTCCTATAAAGATCCGGTAAACGCACTGAATAAGCGGGATTAGTCCTCCAATGATCTGTCTAGTGCCGCTACTGGTTTAATTGATCCAACAATTGGCAGTGCGATGCTATTACTAGAGCATTCGTTCGATTATCTTTTTGTAACGATGCCGTGCTGGTAACTTAAGAAAAAAATAAAATATTTTCAAAGGGGAAGTATTCCACATTCTAATAATCTATTTGAAATAGGTAACTTTTGTGTTTTGACTATTGTGTATAGAATGCCTACTCAACTTGCGAAATTAACTTTATTGATGAAGTGTTCGATGCTACTAAACATATCTTCACGCTACTTCAAAACTATACATATTTGTTATTATTTTATTCGATAATAATTAACAAACACTTAAGCCGCCATGGCAGCTGGATTACGTGTCATAATATTGCATTATCAAAACTTTTATAAAACAATTTAGTCAAAGTTAAGACTACTACAGGATATACCTACTTCGCCACCATATTTAAGTTTTAGGGTTCTTAGTAATACAACAGAAAGAACTTTGCATGCCAGTACATTTAAGATAATGTTTTAAACAGAACTAATATTTTCATAATAGTGTCAGAATTACTTTGCATAATAGGGCTGTGTAGGAATGCAAACCGGTAATAGCAAATATAGGACACTAATAAGTAGAATCTTACCTATAAAAATCGGAGGGCATGCTAGTTTGGTCCTAACAATCCATTAAAAGTCACGACTTAGACAAATCAATCCTATAATATCCTTGACCTACAGCAGCTATATCTAAGACGTTTATAAAAGTGCATGTCTTATAGAAGAATGAAACAAGACGTTAACAAGAGCAAATAAGATCACGACTAAGACGAATCAATCCTATAATATCCTTGACCTATAGCAGCTATATCTAAGACATTTATAAAAGTGCATGTCTTATAGAAGAATGAAACAAGACATTAACAAGAGCAAATAATTATATTAAATGCATTTATAGGATCAAAAGCGACACTTTCCTAATTAGTTTTATAACATGCGCTTATAAGACTGCACGCTCTAGTAAGAATCTTATAAAGTAATCCTGTAAACGTTTATAAAACTAATTATAGGATCGTATGTACTTGTAGCGCAAATCGTCTTGTAAGATGCTGTTTTAAAATCACTGCCTTAGTCAAAGCGTTTATTAGATTCCTATATGACGTTTATTCTTGTAAGTCGATTACTATAGGAAAATTTTGCTACGATCGCGACGTAATGGGACATTTTAACTCAATGTATCGCCGTAATCTCAAAAAAATAAAAAATATGTGTCCGATATTTTTTAAGACGGACAAAAAAATATATTTTTAGTCATCATCCCTATTATCAGGTGAGTCTAATATAGCACTTGCACTCTATGTCAATAAAACGACTACAACTACAGTTAGATTGCATATAGATCTGCATCATATCACTTAATGTCTAACAACTGAGCTAATATTTGGCTATCAGTTGCACTTAACTGCAATTGGCAAGACCACAACGGACTCTGCAATGCCGCTATATCTGTTTTCGATAAACAAGTGATCGAAATCAAATGGGAAGCCTGATGTAGGGAACTAAACGGTTAATAACTTCATTTGAAATATGGACTGTATTATACTTATCAAAAGGAAAATATAGGGTCAAATTAAATAAACTAGCGAGACTCGACAGACGAGATTGGTTTCGTTAGGAATACGATAAACATAATAAATTAAAAAAACATTAACTAAAATACATGAGGTCATTAACCCCAAAAAAATCATCATCAATTTTTTTTTCTGGTTTTATCATGTTTAGCCATCACGTCTGCGGAGTTTAACTAGATAATTTAATTTGACCTTGTTCCACTCCATTGAAAGAATCGTGAAACAAGTACAAACCTTGCGAAGACTCGACCATCAATTTTTCAATCGTGAAAAAGAGAGTAAAGAATAACGACAAGAAGAGGGCAGTAGCCAGGACGAGACAGAATGACGTCTGCTAATAAAAGCAAGTTGTGATTGCCAAACGTGAACAGTTGGTATAGCATGGACCAATCATTGGAAACCCGTTTTATTGGAGTATTTATGCGCTGGAATTAAACGATAAGTATAAAATTCAATTTAAAAAGCATGCTCTTTTATCCTTTCCACTAAGTACAAACGAAAAGAAAATAGGCTAGAAAAAACACATCATCATCATTTCAGTCGAAAACAGTCCACTGCTGGACTTAGGCCTTCCCCTGCATCCAGCGGATCCACCGATCCATCTTGTGGGATACCTTCCAACGCTACGTCTTCCGGTACGCTGTCGCCACTTCAGAACCTTTCGGCTCCATCGGCGATCTGTTCTGAGAGCCTGCCCTGCCCAATCCCACTTAAGTTTGGCAATTCTTCGGGCTATGTCGGTTACCTTGGTTCTCCTGCGGAGAAATGACAAGAAATTAATTGTTTGATGCAGTGTTCGACAACATTATTGTTATAAATCTTTACTTACCGTCAGTTGTAGAAACGAACTTTAACTTTTAAAGCTGTCATTATATACTAATCTTCCATTAACTTGTTGCAGAAAGCAACATTAGACTCGATTTTAATGGTTCTTTGAACAAATTAATGAAATCATTGGCGTTAATGCTCCATTACGTAATGTTTGTCTTTGTGCAACTGAGTGAAAGTAAACTAAACATGAGAAGTCGCCCCGAATAAATAATAATGGAACTGTTAAACAGGCTAAAGTATCCCCATAAAGCCAAGAGCCAATAAGCCATTGCTACTTTGTTAAACTGTAATAATTTGACCGTAAAATACAACGGTTATCTCTAACTCCCAAATCAATTTGAAAAAGATTAGGTGGAGAAAAGTTTTCTTTTGTTTCCTTGTTCTTGTTTCAAAGACAGTTTGAAAAAGTTATCTATTTGATGCCAATATTTACTTAATTTCTTATCTTCTTTAGTTTTAGTTTACGAAACATTGCGAACAGTGATTATGAATACCAACAACTAAACTAATTAACTAAAAGGCAAACCTTTCAAAAGTGTAAACAGTGCTGTGTAAACACAAATACTTATGTAAAAAGGAGCAAAACAAAGCAATTTCGATATCTCACCGCCGGAACTGGATGCTGGCAAACACAAGATTATGACGTGTAAGAAAACATGGCTGTTATACACGTATATCAGTTTCTTTTCTATTTGTTTTGTTACACAAACACCATCTAATATAGTCAGATTTGTCTAGTAATGGAAATAAGAATATTGTGGAAAGTAATGACAAATCCGTGTAATATTTCCGGAAAATTTGTTGGATTATGTTTTTTTTAAATTAAAGAAACAAAATGTATAATCTAAGCGTAAGACTGACTATGCTGTCTCTGTAACCCTTGGGTGTCATAAAAGGCGGCTAAAGGTTGTTCGCATAGGCAGATGACCGCTACCCTTAGGGCTGCGAAGGTCAACCCTAAAGGCAGCTTCGTAACTAGTTACATTATGTTACAGTTTTGCCATATTAATAATAAAGAATGGTCAGTTTTGAAGGAAGATAATGTAGGAAAACATAACATCACGCCGGTATTCCCCGAAAAGTTAGGAAGAAGTGTACCTATAGTACAGTCAACTGCAGAAATTTCATCCCCTAGCAATGTATTTATGCATTTCTAGAGGGTGAGATTTCTCTGCAGCTGACGGTACACCCCCATTTAAGAGGGGGCCAGCCTATTGCCATCAACCGGGCACAAATCCAGACTCCGGGCCGCTTTCAGAAACGTCGGAAAAACAAATGTCGAATACAAATGTAGAATTTGAATCTCAATAGAAAAATAAAGTGAACAGTAATACTTGAATAAGTAAAGCAATAACCAATAAACATCTTCGGGATGCGGCCACAGCCTCTCTAGTGGAGAACAAATAAGGCCGGTACTCACTGCACCTTGGTCTCACAGCGCGGATGTCGCCATTCTGCACTTGGGCTTAATGGTGCGTGTCGACCGCCCCGATCTGCATGTGAGAAATGCAAATAATATTGATTTGCACTATAAATATTCTAACACGATGGCTTCTTTATTCAAGTATGCTGGATTTTTCTCTTTGTGTGTGAGATTTCTCTACACAGCGTGGTTAGGTTAGGTATAGATACTTCAATTTAGGTATTTTTTACTTCTGTCTTTCTGTCTCTTTTAAAATTATAAATAATCATACAATACAAATAAATTCATTCTCATCCCACTGTCTTGAACTCGCTACAGAGAATTTCAAATCCAATCTCCAATGGTAAAGGGACAGTCGTAAACTGAAAACCTCAAATCAGTACCACACCTTAAAGCATTAAAGTCGTGCTCACATCACAACATAGAAATAGCAACAAAGCAGCCGTTATCTCCCATTATACCCGATCCGTGAACTGTGTACCCAATCCGTAGACGCCAATTACCGATCCCATAATCAAGGAGATTCGCGAAAGGGTTCGGACGGGGCTCAATCAAACTTTGGCAATCATCGCGCTATCTAATCTCCAGGGTAACAATGTAACCGGGATTGGATACTCAGTGGACCACATTAACTACCTCCTTATTTATATGTAATGATAACAAGCCTAACACGACAAAGCCTAGTTTGCGAGCCTTTTATTGCGGCCACGTAATTATTGTATGAACGTTCTGTTTGTTACTGTGACCCTCCACGAGTTTGTGAAAGGGAAAATTAATTCTATATTCAACTGGTGATCTCTAGGGGTTCTGTTATTGTAGTTGTTTGCTCTTCAGGAGCACCTGTTCACTGTTATTTAGTTAGAGTCACGTCTGTAAGCTGGTTTTAACTGCGACTAAAAAGATATTCAAGTCATTCTTTGATAACTGAGCATCCTCGCTACTCTCCAATCAGAGCGAACTCTGGCCGAGTAACAACGTTCAATTTCAAATCCATTTATTTATCGTATGATATATGATTCCCATTGAATATGAAGTAGGCACAGACTTTCTATACAGCTACATTATACTAGACAGTTTTTTAATTTCCGGTGGCCTGGAAGCATCCGCTACGAAAAAGTGTTAATTGAATGTGAACGCGTGTTTGCGGAGATAGAAACGGATCTAAAAAACGATGTTTCTGTTGTTTCGTGAATAATAAATCAACAAACGTTTCAAAACTCATGTATTCTACACGGCTTCGCAAAATAAACCATGAGTCGATATCCGTAGGTAATGTGCTAACAAAATGTAAGCGCAATAGAGATGTAGATTTCAGTCGTCTCTCGATTTATTACGTGTACCTCTAACTAGGTGCTTTGAAGTTAAATAAAGCCAGTTACCCATTAGCGAATAAGCTTACGATGATATTACTCTTTGAGGGTGCAACTAGTCATATCCGTCGCATTGACGTGAACAAATACGACGAGTCCCGAGTTTGAAACCGGTCATTAAGACAGTGGCTTAAATGCTGTAGCACTGGCAAACTAACACAACCACGGAACTGTTTTAGTAGAGTATCAGCTTAAAGTCAACTTCTATTAGTCTGCAAAGCTAATAAATCCACTACTTACTTTTACTGTTTACCTGCTACCTATAATGTATAACACAGGATTAATAATATCCTTATCACATAATTCTATCAAAAGTAATTACACCGCAAAGATAATTATAACCCTTAATGAGAACGAACCGTTAACGGTTACTGTTATAGAAATACGAATAGTTGGCAACACAGGATGGCAAAAGAAATGGGTTGGTTGAATAATTCATGGGAGGAACAAATAAAATGGATCCCACAATCAAGCTGGCTAGGAAATGTTTAATTGAATTGTGATGTCGTATACAAAGAAAGGGTTTGTTAGCGTGAAAAGTAGTCTGCAACGGCTGAGTCGGATCATCTAGTCTAATGAAAATCTAGTATAGCTAATGGATTGCTTTTTGCCAGCGGGTGTGTTAGACTGGGCTCCGAAATTAGAACAGAAAATGCAGTTTAAAAACCTCAAATGACAGGTTTGAAAGTTTAAACACTTTGATTTTTTTTTAAAGCTATTTTCTGTAGCTGGAAAATTACTGTATGACAATAATCAATTGATATGGAATGCTATGTCTTACGTCACAGATCTAGTGAAATCCAGCCGCTTTCATTCTTGTGTACCGACCCTTATGTAAAATTCTACAATTAAATTACCAAACTCAGAAAAGAAACCAATTTATTCCTGGACGCTCTCCTCCAATTTCATCGTCCTGTTTACGATTTACATAAATTAATTTTGCTAGCAAATAAGTAGATGCTACAGTTACTATCGTCCTTCTGTTGTCTGTCTATCAAAACATAAGAAAAAAACAAAAATATAGTGCAAGTAGTAACGCTTGCACAGACAAGACTCAGCACCGATGTCATTAGATCGCGTTAAAAATCCTGAAAGCCGATTATAGCACAACTGTACATTAGTAATCTGCGGAGTCCTTACTACGGATCCCCATGTAATCTGCACTTTCATCAGAGCTGCCAGTACGTGCAATTTTTCTAATTCCATTAAACAGATGGATTTTTGTATCTAGCCGGTGTCTTGCCGGGTGCGAATATTTATATCCTGAGAATTTGTAACTAATGGAGCCTGTCCAAGACGAGACAGCAGAAAGATGACAACAATGCCCCCAAGGGCAAGCCACTACTTCTTACAAAAACGACATTAATATTCTACACCGACCGGTGGTGGAGCTGCTTTTAACTTTATGGGACATCACGCGAATTGAAGAAGGCACCCAGACGAAGAAATTAACTTTTTAAATTAACCTTTTCACTCGCTCGGCTTGGTAGAGCAGTGAAGGGGAGAAAATAAAATGCCACCTATGTGTCTTTATTTTGGTTTGGGCAAACAGATTAATAAAAACTTTGTGAAATATGAAACATTTCGTTTTTTAACTTTGTGCAAAAATATAATAAACATTTCTAACGTTGTAACCGTCCCTGAGTTATTGGTGAACACTGGTTCTGGTACTGAGCAAATGTACAATCAACAATTTGCTATAAAATAAGCTCTATTTAAACACTCACACTATACAGGGTGTTCGGGTAAACACCGTTATCCTTCAAACCAGTGGTTTGGTTTCGTTTATAGAACATAAATTCAATGGAAAATCACAACTTTTTTTTTTAAAGATGTACATTTAGAATCGTCACGCAATTCCTAAGGTAGGTATTTTTGCCTGTCTTAAGCCAGGAAAAGGTTGTATTTATTCATGTGCTGTGTAGGTAGGTAGGACGGGCGGCGATCGATTACGTCACTCGGGCAGGCGCATATCCATGAATTTGCGGACGGTGTCGGACAATAACCTTTTAAATATTTGTTAAAGAAAATAACGTAATTTTTTTTTACTCGGTTTTTTATGTTTATATTTAAGCCAACTAACTACCCATAGTTTGAGTGACAACGGTGTTTACCCTTCCATCCTGTATTACTACCTAAATCAAGCTGTCAATTCCAAACCCATACCTCATATATCACAAAGCCACAATACTATTAGCAGCAAGCAATTTCTGATTCCATGAAAAACATAAACGCCCTAATCCCCACTAAGTCGGAGCACCAAAAATCTCAACGCGTGATTTTCCCGAAACGATTTTCCAGGAATCGTAGCTCCCAATAAAAGACAACATAAAAAGAGAAACCCCTAAATATTTCCCGCCAATTGATAGGTACATACAGCAGTAAAGTGGGAGAGCCAACAACAGATTTATAGGGCGCCAGTCGAGTGCGTGCTTTAATAAAAAAAATCACAAAGGTAATTCGCACGACAAGTTATTACCCAGCTAGAAATATATATGGTTCTCATATTCTCTTATGAATAAATGGGAACAATTTTTAGTCTAGTACGCCAAGTTAGCGCGATGATTTATATTGTCATATGTTTAAAGTTTCGCTTCAGGAGTTTTTAATATTATAAGGGGCTTAATTAAAATGACGATAAAGTTGCAGTAATCTTGGGTCTTAAAAATAAAGTCATCAGACATAGAAGTTACTTCCGTTGGGTAGGTATTTGCTGTCTAATCTTGATGTTTGTGGAGGACAGTAACTTTTATGTTTGCCTTAAAGAATAACTTGAATTTACCAGAAGAAGCACTTCCAAGTAAATTTTCCTATCACAACCAAAAAAATATACATGTATTTTTTTGACTTTTAAAGCAGAGCGAAAATCAACTTTTATTTTTCATTAAATTCTAAATACCGGATCAGTTGCGGTCAACAGCGTGTCGATGTACTCGTCCGGCGTCCGGGACTTGTTCAGTAAGTCAAAACTGTCAGGATCACGCGCGCCGGCTCGGCTGGGCGGACCGGCCCGCCCACCACCGTATTTCACAACAACCGAAGTAGGTACAGTCAAGTTTTTTAAATGTTCGTCAGTTTTGAAATTATTTCCTTTATAACATCAGGACACATAATATCTTTTGCAGCTACGGCGCTGAGCAGACTATTGCATAGAAAACTATATATTTAATTATTTGATAACAAAAAAAAATTGCATACATTTTTGAACAATGTCCTAAAACCAAAACCGTTTTAAATGTGTGGTTTTATAAAATATACAAAAAAAAACTAAAAAAAAAACAAAAAAACTAAATCACATTTTTAATTCACTCATGTAAAGAAGATGGCTGAATTTCATTCTGCGGGATTGACATTACCACGAAATATAAAATGCTGAGTTGGTAAAGCAGATTCTATTGTGCAATGAGCATAGGTACAAAAAATAGCACTTAAAGTGAAGAACATTATTTTGGTTGTGACTGTACCTTATCAACTATGTATACAAAATTTTAACCGAGCTTGTTTATTATTTTTGCTGATACATATGTTTAAAAAAAACATCATTTAAAAGCTAACCGTTTTAAAATAATAATAATAAGTACAAGTATATAAAAAAGGGAGGCGGGGGAGAATCACAGGGAAAAAATTCGGCCACATCAACAAAAAAAGGGCCCAAAAGGCGGGGAGTATTGCCACGTTGTATGGCAATGCTGATTCTTTAGCCCAAAATAGACCAGCCGTCTATTTTCAAGAAATGATAAAATTACTGTACAGATAAAACAAACAAATAAATTCGTGACGACTTTCTATAAGGTACCTATAGGTAGATAAAGTTAAAACGCTTGTCCTGAACATATTTTGGCCAAAATATGCAGTTTAAGTTTCAATTTTGTTCTAAAAAGCTACTCACAGTCCAGAAAAATACAAGATTACCATTTTATATTCCTAAAAGCTAGCTGAGATATTTTCAAATTGCCTGTCCTAGAAATGAAACTACATTAGTTTAGTTTTCTCACAGTGTACATTTTTACTAAATCGGTACGGGGGATTTTGAGCGTATACATTTTACGTACAGAAAAAAATCTGACTCTTTGTAGCGTTAAGAAAGAAATTATGAATAAAATATGCTTTTCCTCTGTCCGTATACCATTTTCCTTTTTGTAAGATTAGGTACTATTAAATATTCAGAAACAATTCCATTTCATTATACAGCGGAGCAGACAAAACCTTTGGCAAATGAGCTTACTAATGTTGTAAAATGTTAATTTTCTATTAGGACAAAGTTAGCCGGCATCGACACTGCGACCCGGGCCACCTCACCGACACATCTTCATTAGCCAGCCCGTAATGTCACTCTGGGGAAATAATATTACGTTATAAACCGCCTTCGCGAAATAATATGCTTTCATAAACATGTATGTAACTTACATACAGCGACCGATTAGTGGGAAAGTCATTGTAATACATCAAATGTTTAATTAGATGAAATAATATCTGGAAACGTAGTCTTTTATAAGATAGTCTTAGATAAATCTATCTTCATTTAATAATAATGGAAAAACAAACCCATCATTCTTGGAATACTAAAACCATAACACTTTCTTTAAAAAATCTGTGTAAAATTACCAAGCACGTTGGGACCGTGATGTAGCGGGGATGTAGGCACTCTTGAAAGCAGAATGTTTTAACTTTTTGGCCGGATCCGCTGTTGGCAGGGGATCCAGATAATGTCACCATAACAGATTATGTCTTGGCACCGAACAACCACTATGAACGTTCAAGACATCACAAAGAGGTTATATGTGCGTATAGTTTGCTTTCTTCCTACAAAAATAATTCGGCTATTTTCCCCATAAAACTGTGATGAAACACAGCGGAAACGTATTCGTATTCTTCTTTTGAGTATATGAAGCTATTCTCTTTTATTTAGAGGATAACTGGGGTTTAATTGTTTCCTAAACCACTAACTTTAGCCAAATAGCTACAACAATAAACATTCCAGAAGATCACTAAAGCCAAAGCAACCGATTCCCTGACGTCATACAGCTAGGTAAACAGAACATTGTAGAAATCACGATACAATCAACTAAAATTATGCATTCCATCTAGTTAAACAACGTTATCCGCACACCTAGCAACCATCTACCTACTAATGTGCTACAGATGCCGCACTATTACATACATAGGACATTACAAATAGTTATGGCTACACCTGCGAATACCATCTATAGGTAATTGAAGTAATAAATCCCGGGGGAGTGAGCAAATCACGACTTATTGCCTCCACTTCCCGCGGAGACGACAATTAAATCAAGCTGTAAAGGCACGTCAAATTGATCTAACGCTATTCTAAGTAGGTCACACCTGACCACGTTCAGAATAGTCCAGGTTCGCTAGCTAATATACTCGTAAAGAATGTTTGGCGCGGCGATATTCGGGAAAAATTGCTTCGGACAATGTTCAATTTACGGTACCAAAAAAATCATAGAAAATGTACCTGTGTGCACCTTTTATAAAGAATATTTTTAGTAAAAGCAATAGAACGCTTTGTACTTATTCCATTAGGGTATATTGTTGCCCTAAAAAAAGCAGGTGTTAACACGATAGTTTGAGAACGCCTTTGTTGAGCAGTGGACTTTAGTGTAGGCCTATTACTAGAAATAACGAACAGGGTAGGTAAACAGGCATCCATAATACAGCGAATATTCAGGCACCACCACCCACTGAAAATTCTACACAAAAAACCAAAGAAAATAGTTCCAAAACCTTATCTTAAAACACAGTTCCATTTCGTGTTCCATGAAAGAGATAGCTCGAAGATATAATGTATGCCAGTCGAGCATAATCCGGTTAAGTGCAAAAGACGCGAATGCTTCCAGGTGTGCGCCGGGCAGACCGCGTATAATTGAGCCCATAAATCCGTGCAGGGCGACTTATGTAGCCGGCCGCGCCGAGACGCGACAATTAAATCATGGAACACCACTAATTACTTGGCATTTTATTAGGCCATAATGGACAAATATATTTTCTTCAATTAATTATAAAGAATTGCAAGGCTTTTGGATGGATATTTATGAATCTTTTGAGAGTCATGGCAATCAATTTAATGGTTAGGGAATTTGTTGATATTTTTCTTAGAATATTTATTTATTACTGTCGTAAATCATATCAATGTTTCTAAAAAATTGTCAAAACAATAATAATAAAAGGAATTTCTTTTCTTATTATTGTTTTGACCAAGACGCTCGTCCGCCACATTCACATCAACAAACTCGAATAGCCACTTTTCGAAATACGCGAGAAAAATGTAATGAATATTTAAATTGTCAAATAAATTATGGTACCCGACGTAATGTCATGCGTGTGCAATAAAATGACTTTATTTTCGGGTGCTGCGTCATTAAGGGTTCGCCGCGTCGTAACCCTGGATGTCGCTCGTAACTGTTTATAGTAACGCCTTAAATTAGAAAGCGGTAGGTACCTATGCATATATTACAAACCCACAAAAGAAACCTTCGGAATACCAGTCAAGATTAAAATGTAATTGCTTCTGTATCTTATCTGTGAACTGGCAATAAAGCCTGAAGCTTTTAATATCGTGTTACAGGTACCTATGTACCGTCGAAGGTTGAGGAAAAACGAGTATCCCCTTATAAGAAATCCTAAGACAGCCTTTCGGCTTCTGAGTCTTTTTCGACGTGAAAAAACAAAGCTTTATTGGCTCTTTTTGGTACACCTTCGTCACTGTCAATTAATGATGCTAAGTTTATCTTAACACCAATAAGTAATTATCTTAAGAACTAAAATATAATAATTGTCCAATTTACTATAATTTATAATATAATGCAGATTTTGGACAACAAATTATGGGACAATAGTAATGCATGTATTATTTCAATAGCTTAATTGTATTATCGCTTAAACTAATTGGTATTTCGTATCAATCGGGGTTTGTTAATTATAATAATAGTGATTTTGTTCGAATCACGTAGGTGACCAATTGTTTAACTATTTAACATTAATGTTTATTTGGTAATACATTAGGCTTAATTTATGTTATTGCTTTTTCTTCACGTCGGGTGACCTAAATGGAGAAACACGACTTTAATTTGATAGTGCTACTACAATGGATGAAGTTCATCCAATGAACAACACGACTTACTACTTGAACAAGAAGCAATAGGCATTATCATCTTAATTTCCCCAAATGAGCAAGGAAATCATCATATCTAGCCTGTATTGTACCCACTGATGGGACACAGGCCTCCTCTCCGAGAGAGGGAGTGGGCCATAATCCACCACGGCGGGCCCAGTACGGGTTGGTGGATGTCACGTGTCTTCGAATTTTTGGTTTTAGGACATCGGTGTTTCCTCACGACGTTTTCCTTCACCGTTTTGAGACCAGTGGTGACGAAATCAAATACACAAAGTAAAGTACCTGGCTGGCTTCGAACTCACGACCTTAACTCGTAAGTCGGGGCTTATACCAACCACTGAGCCACCACTCCTCTAATCTGCAAAATAGGCAATGTTATTTTAGACCTGCATCCCGGGTAATATAATAAATAGCATATCACCAATCCACACTCCCAATTATCAAAAAGTATGTACCTAATTAAGCACCACTTTATGAAAACCTAATTACACAGTGGTGTTATCATAACGGCATTTACACGCTCAACCAAATTTAATGGGCCGCCTTACCTGGTTCACGGAGGACACAGGAAACTTCACCCAGGGGAACCTTACCGACCATTTCTATTCGCATTTAGATATCGTTGTGACTGTAATACGGTTATATTAATGTGAACTGTCGTGTAAACAGCAATACAATACGAATGCTGTTAGTATAATACATAGAGGTCTTCAAGTTGGATATCGTTTGATATTATTTATTTAGCTCTCCTTCTACTACGCTTCGCTCTTGACAGAACAGTCGTCACGATGAATTGTGTCCTATCGCAGGTGTCGATGGTCTCCTCACAATCTCTCTCCATCTGGTTCTGTTAGGTGACAGTCCACTTCATCGGTGACCTTCCACGTGGCCTATTGCCTTCTACTATGCTCTGCACCACTAAATGCTCTATGGAGTCATAATTCCGCCTTGAAACATGATAAAAGAACTCCAGTATTTAAAACTGTACTAGTAATAATAGGAGCTGTTTGATGCCGAGTTCTCTCCAAGCTTCTAACACTTGAACATTACCGTCTTCAATGGCCCAGGTTTTGGACGGCAGCATTTTGGTAATACACTAAATTTTGTGATGCAGGACTCAGGATTCATATCCACCTGCATGAGCTTTTTTTTTAGATCTGGGCAGATTTTTCATTGAAAGCTTCATCATTCGCACCGGCTGCTTCGTCCTTCGGCGTTCAACGAGCACAAAGGTGGCATACATCATCCAGTGATTCTGCTTGTGTGTTACAGTTGGTGCTTTGCAACCTGAGACCTTATTTAGGCCAGAAAACTGTAATTCTGCAATTAATATGACATACTCGCTCACAGAATATTTTCCTGTCAATGTGTTATATTTTTCCTTTATTTTGAAACCAAGTTGACTGATTATGTCGTTGACTGTGTATACACTAATTTTACAAAGAGCCCGATACCTTAATTAACATTTCAGGCATAAAAATTGTAGTGTTTGATACTTAAATCCATATTTTTTACATTGATTTATATGAAACATATGCACTAGCGGCGTCCCGCGATTTCTCCCGCATAAGTCTCGTGCTCGTGGGAATGAGATAAAAAGTATCCTATTTCCTAACCTAGGTCATGGTCTACCCATGTGCGAAATTTCATCCGAATCCGTTCTGCCGTTTTAGCGTGAAAGCGTAACAAACAAATAAACGAACAAACTATCTTTCGCATTTGGATGTTAGAAAATTCATAATTCGGCCGTACGATTAGGAAACACAATCAGATTTGCTACCACCTTCATAAAGCTTTTCGACTTCTAAGAAATACCAGTAGAGTATTTCGCATGATAATCCTTAAGATTTCTACCTGAATCCATAAACGTTTGAACAGAGAGTATCTTAAGTCTTAACGTGTCGGATAAAGAGAAGTCAGTGCGAAGTCAACTGTCCTAACTTACAAACTTCACCTGTTGCCAAAGTTACCAACTATTCCGACTCAAGCGAGATAACATTAAGTAATATTATTATAGTTGTTGCTATTTTTCTGCCAATTTCTGTAACAAAATTACTTGCATGATTTATGGCACATAACTTCCTTTGTGCCGATTGGCCGCTCATGAATCTCGGGGGATGGAATGATATGTTAGTATTGACGCCCTCGGGGATTGTAAACGATAGTTTAGGGTCCTAATCTGTGCTAACACAATAATACTGTCCTTTAAAAAGAATGAACGACTTTAAATAAAATTTAAAACGTTTTCTAACATTTCAGGCCCATTCAATGATATTTCACAATCCATTAAATTTTTAATTTCCGGACTATAACACAACCAAAAACTATATTTGGCAAAAACAACGCGTTTCGAAACGGTCGGCAGTCGGTTAATGTTTAAGATAGAGAGGCTTCGAGGAGCGCGTCCGGTTTCCGGCGCCGTCCCTCCGACGATTCAATTTAGTCCGGCCCGCGACAAACTCCATTGATTGTTTCGATATTCCGGTCACAAACGGCGGAAACTCTAACAATTTTTCTAGTTCTGTAAGGACAGATTTTTATTATGTTTAGTTGTTACACGCGTGGCCATGTTCTAAGTCTTTTACGTGTGCCTATTCAGTATAGACAATAAGTAAACTCAATCATGCTCGCAGAAAAATCATAAATTCTTTTCTTTTACACGGGATAATGTGTGCAAAAAAGAAACTATCGAGTAACGAACTTAAGTAGGGCTGAACGGGGTTGATAGATTGTACATATATATGACTAATACACATCAAGCATAATTATATATATAAGCATCTATATCTTATGTACCTAGGTATATTATATTGTCATGAAATAATGTACATATTATGAAAAATGAGGCAGAAATAAAAACTTTTTACAAAAAAAAGAACAACCGACTTCCAAAAAAGACACTACAAAGTCAAAAATTACTTTAATTTCGGAAGTCGGTGTATTTGGTTTTGAACTTTCGTTTTTTGCCACCGAGTTCCGAAATTAAAGTTATTTTTGACTTTGTAGTGTCTTTTTTGAAAGTCGGTTGTTCTTTTTTTTGTAAAAAGTTTTTATTTTGCACTTTTTAGTTGTGGTACCTACTCCACACAAATTCGAATACCACTACCTGCTATGCAAATAACAGTGATAGGAAGTTATCATCAAATCATTCATATAAACTAAGTGGGGAAAAAGTAAGTATTATTGAAGCTAACTCAAAAACTATCCAAGCTATGTTAATAAAATTAATATGGGACCACCTCGAAAGCATACCCTTTCTAACAAAAAAACAATTTTCATAATCAGTCCACAATTGTCGGAGAAATCGCGTAACAAACATACAAAAAAAAAAACCTACAGATGAATTGAGAACCTCCTCCTTTTTGAAGTCGGTTAAAAAGAGCTAAGGTGGTTGGCTCAGTGTAAGAACAAAAATAAACGATTCTATTTTCAAAACAGGTAAATCTAAAGACATTCGTAAAATAAGTGATACTATAGAACATATTACTTAGGTACATTTATTTTAAACTTTGACCTTTTTACAGCTTTGTCCGGAAAACACGCTTTTCTAGGTAACCTAGCGTTATTTGTCATCCCTCGGGAATTACAATAAATGCGAAAAGTTTTGATTGAATTGCTCAACACGAGTTCTGTTTACCAATGACCTGGCTATAGGTACCATAGTATAGTTATTTTATATCCGGAGAGAAACAAGTTGTCCCCCACATACGCTCGCTTTCCGCCGGCGCCGCACGGGCACAATACACAGAGCCTTCAGTGATTTAGTTTTATTGTCATGCACCCTCCATTCGCTGCGATATGCATCCAGATTATTCACGAGAAGGTGATATTGTTGTTTTAATATCAGTCTTCTAAACCCTAAGTCAACTTGGAATATCTACATAATATGCAAAGCGTCCCAAATTGGGGTCATTGCTGTATGAAATCTATTTAGTCGTAAAGGTGACGTTTGATAAACTTGTAACGATGTCCCTGGCACTCATCCGTGACGAGGGATGATAAAAGGGTCATGGCACAACCTTCACGTGAGTACAAGCGGTTTACCTCGCATTGTAATGTGCCCTCCGCGCTGGCCAACTCCTTTGAATAGTAATTTCATAGACGCCACCCCTATTATTAAGGGTAGTATAAACCCGACTGCTAGTCGCCGTCTCAGCGGGTTAAACAGACGAAGAGAACCTTTAAATTAGATGCTTTGTGCATTACAGTCGTTTCGTGAGCGACTGTGCTATTTTGTCAGCGATCCTTTTATCTCTGCTGCGATATCTGTGTTAATAATATTTGAGCTTGCTGCATAGAGTCCCAGCTCTATTATAAAGTGAGCGTTTCACAATAACACCGTTTAAAAATTTTCATACCCAAACGGGTAGATGTATCGGGACCGTCATAAAAATTGTTCCGCCGAAATCATAAAACGATCTTCTCCGCCGATGAATCGAGGCTGTTAACCCATATCGCGCGAAACGGCCACCACTCCATCCGGGGACGATCTTTGGGCGAGACGTGACCGAACGGGCCAATAAAATCTTTCCGAAACGCTAGCTGGTCCTGTGTTGTAAAAATTGTCGGACGTGACAAAGACGAACCGTTGATCCTCCGCCGACCTGCCCCGTCGCCGCAAACTGGAATGCTGATACGGAAACGAGTTTCCGTGTTTTTCTTTATTTTCTTTCACTGCGAATGAGCTTTGTGTGGACTGCCTAGGTAAACTAAAATATATGAAATAAAGAATACAAGATAGCGAATCTTGTGGTGTTATCATACACAATCTATCGACATCTATATAGATAAAGGTACATTACAAAGAAACAAAACGAATTTATTTCTCCAATCGTATTTTAAGGAAAACCTTTGATTCGAGCTGAGCCACGAAGCTCGGGATAAAATAAAGCTGGAAGTTGGTTGGTAATAATTGTGGAGCTACGCATGGCGGGGCTTGGTTCGAAGAGACATTCCGATGGCGGATAACAATAAAACTAAATCATCGGGAAGTTATCTATCTCCGTAGTCGACGGGCCCGGAAAGCGAACATGTGCACCAAATGTATTACACGGGATAAGATGTTAAATGGTGCAGTGTCAATGACTGCTACTGTTCCTAATTTTGTTTCCTTTTGTTTCAGTGTTTACTTTCAGTCACTAATGTAGATAGATTTTTTTTTTGCACGTGTGCCTGCCTACTCTATAGATTGTCTGTGCGATGTACGAAACTTCTTTATATCGGCTATATTACATTCACTGTACCCATATGGGTAACTAGGTAGTTGGTAGAAAGAACAATGTCTTCAGCTTGATGCAACTTCTGTAATGAATCAACCTATAAATCATTATTTTTATAAGCTATGATAAAAAAGAGATTAAAAAGCCAGAAATTAATAATGAGGCGAAATCTGTCTAAATTCAATATCAGCCGAAGTTGAAAAGAAATTTTATTAAACCAAAGTTTGAATATCCCGAGATTCGACGGAAAGCCCTTATCTAGATTCAGGCTTCGATTATGTAACAGGCCTTCGGATATTTTATCTGTAGGGCTAATGAGGCTTGAATATGATCGATTGTCTACCTACCTACCTACCTACCTGATCCTTAGGGTGGCAAATTGTGCCGAGCGATAAAATAATATAAAAATGTCATGTATATGATATTTACGCAGGACGACATTTTGCAAATTACCGATCCCATTAACTTTCCATTAGGGATAATTGGGGCTGGATTTGAAGACGTATTTATTTATTATACCATGTTTCTTTTTCAAATTAAGAATTTCTAATGACTTGGATAGGTTAACCAACTTAAGACAGGTAGACTTTTAATTAAATTTTATGATAATAACTAGCTGTTGCCCGCGACTTCTTCTGCGATCCAGGATTAAAAGTAGCCTATGTCCTTCTCCAGGTCAAGTTCTAACCCTGTGTCAAATTTCATCCAAGTCCGTTCAGCCGTTTTAGCGTGATAGCGTAACAAACACGCAAACTCATTTTCGCATTTATAATATTAGTTAAGATATAGGAACCCCAATTAATTTTTAAAGTGAGGCGCTTAACGCTATAAAGTTCATAATGAACCCTAGTTGATCTGCAACGAACGCCAGTTAAAGCAAGCATACACCTATCGCCTGCGACAAAAAGTCACGTTTTACTGCTCAATCATCTCTCTTGGTTTGCGTGATCTGTTGAGAAAATCATACAACATTTCTTTTCAGGTCACGTAAAACGGTAAATACAGTAAAGGGTACATACTAATTTAAAAAGAAACGAACAATGGACTAAAATTAAGCGAAAAGTTAACTTCAAAATTCTTTATACAAAACTTTCATTCAACGTAACAAAAGAAATCGGATTCTACCGCGGATCCAGCAAGGCAGATATAAATGAGGTGGTCAGCTTTAATTATTGCCGAAATTAATAGTTAGCAGATAACAACGCTAGTTACGTTTTCTTTCTGTAATAAATAACGTGCGTCGGACGGTTCTCGTCGATAACTTAATTCAATCTTGGCTCCCCTCGTCATCTTGCTCACAATATGCTTCCACAAAGAATTGTTAGGTGATGAAACGCGACTTTTCCCTTCCACCTACACACAAACATGTCTATTCTGCCGATGAATTATTTCATTGGAATATTTTCATATCGCGTATTTTCCTTTCCTGTTTTTTTCGTTGGTAATTTTTCTGTTGTATTGTTTTTCTAAATGGGTTTACATGCTTACTTGCATTTTTATGAGTATTAGACGAAAGGTTGTAAAAGGTTTTGTATCGAGAAAGAAAAATTGTATTACCGAGCTTGCTTCAGTCAACAAGCCTTGTAAAACAGTGCCTCTTAAGGCTGCCTGTCCACCGGAGCGGAGAGGAGAGGAGAGGAGCGGAGATGTGTCAATATTAACCAATAGAATCAAAACTCCGCTCCAGAGGTGCGATTCTATTGGGAAAATTTGGCACATCTCCGCTCCTCTCCTGTCTCAATGGACAGGCAGCCTTAAAAGGGCTTAATTAAAATTGCTGATGAACAATACACTCCAGAGACGTTTACCGGATCTTAGTCACGCTTTCAGTGAAATGCAGAAATACTTGCATACTAAAACGTACAAAATAAATTTTAATAAAACTTTTGAACGATTGAAAAAGCCACATGTCAGCGAGCAGACAGAAATAAAAGACTTTGTTCTACTGCCAATATGAAATATGAAGCTAACTGCGTTCAGACTTGGACGCTAGGCGACTCTTACTCATCTTTGAGCTACATTAAATCGCAAAACTTTTAAATGCTAATAACAATTCTGGTTATATTTATGTAACCCTACAATTTACTAGACATCTTTTTAATGGGGTAAAACTTATACAAGTACAAAACGTTTATAAAAAATGCAAAAATATTTAAAAGCTAATCTGTCCTGACTCCTGTTACATATACTACTTTGTAAGCATGGCCCATGTCTCAGGCCAAGGTTTTATTTTTTTAATTTAATTTTGTTCTACTGACAGTTACGTCGTGTTTTGGTGGTCATCGTTCAGGCCAGGGTCACACGGGACAATAACTGTGACTCGTGTATTTTGATTCCACCTCGTCATCTCGTTAATTACTGATCGTGTGGCGCACCAATGTGTTAGAACGTTCAATGAGCTTTTGTGTATGGAAACTGACAATTTAATCGAACGAACGTAGGCGTTTGAATTAAGTTTTTTTTTTTCATGACATTTTCGCTGTAATCGCTAACGGTGCGTTGACGCAATCAAACTATATCTACAAGCTTTTTTATAGAATTCATGAACTTCAAAATAAAATTCTAAAATATTCTTTATGTCTACAGCAAGCTTTTGGCCACCACAAATAAATTGTCTAAGTCCTCCTAAACATAAAATAAACTTTAGTATTGTCTCTTTTATTTAAAACCTACACCTCAACATTGTCATCTACTAAATCTTTGGATCCATTAAAACGGAAAACGTACTTGAAACATAATAATTTACCGGAGAATGGGAGTGCGGGATTTTCTGAAATCAAATGGCCGTGTCGACGAAGCCTTCGCGTTTCTTATTCAATTTGAAGCGAAGACGGCGAGGCTCGGGGGCAACTACTAGGCCGAAACAAGTCTGGGTGTAATCCCTCAAATCCAAATTAGATTTTCTTTCACTGCCTCTCACTATTGACAGGTTTCCGGCATCGGGCCTTGTGCTCCGTGTCTCGACGCTCGGCTTAACTTTTATCCTTACCATACCTCTGTAAGACTGCGACTTGCGACTAATTGGAAAAAATTTGACGACATTCTACAAATTAACTTGATAATGTCTGTGGATTTTCTGCATTGTCGGCGTTGTTTTCAAACTGATTGGGGTTTAGAAACAATTATTGATAATGTAACGCATGCATTTTATTTTAATAAAACTAATAAAAAACGCTGATCCTTACTTAACGAACTACGTACTTCATTGTTAACGCTACGTTGCAATTTTCAGTCTAAGTACTATCGAGAGAAGAATCCACGTAATTAATAAGATAAAATGAACAATTAATTAACTAAAACAATAAGTCCCTAGCATAATAAATTCAAACATTAAGCCAGAAACATGACTAACAAGCAAAAATACTAGCACAAAATTAAATTCATACGTGTATATAATTGGCTATAAATTTTCATTGAACAAATTTTAAGGGGTACACGAAAATGAAAAGGCGTCGTTACAAGAAGAAACAATAAACTAAAACGCGATGGTAATGAATAGGCTGTACTAATATTGGGCCAGATTTAACAGGGTGTAAGTCGATAGCGGGGCAGGCGATGTGGCGTGCCGCGGGCCCGTGAGGCGGCACGCACCGATATAGACATCACTTACAAAGCCCTACACTTGTTCTATATAAATATTTGATACAATTAATACGCACGCGTAAGCCTAATTGCTCGTTATAAGCCGCTTGTTTTGTATGTGGTCCTATGTATCTTCAGGAATGTTTATTTCTTACAGAAATGGTGATTGCATTGAAACAAGCAAGATGGCCTCAGTAAACTGACTGAAAACAGAAAACCTTCTATACTATTATACGAATTGCTCATAAAACACACAAACAAAATGCCTGTATCATCGCAAATATCGTTATGAACCTCCAGCCCATGTTCTTATTTAAAAGCAAATAGAATAAAGAGCGTATCTAAACAAATCCCGTAAAACGCTACGTAAATGTTCGTATTTTCGCAAAGTTAATACATGTTTCAGTTCGGAAAACAATTTTCGTAAATAAATTCTCCTTTTACGATCCGATATAACGAGTTCATTCTCCTAAAGTAAGGGTCGCCTGACATGCATCCCTCAAAGAATTAAATTGAATATGAGAGGAAATTACACGGGTTCATATCAACGCCGTCTCTTGTTCCAATCGAATTTCCCTCTGAAAACAATGCTGAAACGGAAATTAAACCGATGTATGAAAATAACTGAAATCTTCAAATGGACGCAGATTTATGTTTTTAGGTTTTGAATTTGTATGGATTTAATCAGTTTTGGAATTGTTATTCGATGAATATTGAACGATAATCGTTCATTGAGCCGTTTATCTGAAAAACGTAGCAATATTAATTTGCTGAAAGCCATTAGTGAGATGTTTATCAAATAACTGTGTCTGACAGCAGTAATAATTTAATATCTATACCTACTTTATATTCATTTTAATAATAAAATGCATGGGAGGAATAAATGAATATTTTGTGCGAGTAAGTTTCAGTATGTTTGCAGAAGATCGGGTGTTGTTCGAGAGCTAAGTGATTGTAAGTGGAGGCGAGTTCTGGCGCCTGGCCGGAAGTCGTTCCCACGTGACGGACGCCGGAAGTGACGGCGCGCGCCGGATCGCGTTCCTTCGTTATGTCGCCTTAGCATCACTCTCTAGAGCCTTTTATCCGAGCCCGTATTCAATACATGCCATACTTGTGTCTGGGAAACAGGGGTAAATTGAGGTATTACATTTGTATTTGACGTGTCTTCCTATCGGGAAGATTACGGTGTGTTTTATAGGTATAGAAAATATTACGAATTGGGTTTTTCCATGTAGAAATTCTCAGTAGCAGCCCGGAATATGGATTTGTGCCCGGCATTAGGCTTGGCCTCTATTACATGGGACTTAAACATATCTGGCGAAATGTAGGTGTACTATACGTACACCTCTACCTAACCCTTCGGGGAATCAAGGCGTGATGTTATGTGATGTGTTTTGCGAAGCAAGGATCTGGTGACGAAATAACGAGCTGACAATATTTGTCTTCTCTTAGTCTGTCACAACACTCGATAAGAAATATAATTAAAACCAATTTCTTATTCTAAATGAATGTGCATTTTCATCTTGTGGCTGAAGCAATTTCTTAGATAGCCGTTTCAATTACACTAAGATGTAGAGACATCAGGGATTTCATAAAATATGTGACTGTCACTGTTGTAAAAATATGCAATTTTTCACGGAGAATATATTTCGGTGTCAAGCTTAAATGTTTTTATCATAAACATGATTATTCAGTACGTTGAGATAACGCGCGATACTTACTTGCAAGAAAAAAATGGCCGGTATTATTTCTGTAGTGTGTAGTTTTCACAAAGAGGCACTCATTTATTTATTTAGCAGGTGTAGGTATCGTCTAAGAAAATAGCTCCAAAATAAAATTTTCTTTAAGAACTGCCTGCAAAAAAAAGTGACGAAATTAAGTAGTTGGCACTGACAAAATGTTGAGTAATACGGGTTAAAGTGCGTCGTTGTTTTTGTAATGCCTTTTCTTACGACTGGCCCTAACGATTATTCGTCCCATTGTGAGCGGCAGGACGTTGCCAAGACCCCGCGGAGAAAGAGCTAAACTTACAAAACTTTCCGACTTGTTCAAATAGCCAGCTTTTGTTCGAGAGAGACTTATTGTTCGGGACAGATTGCTGGGGATCAGCACTGTGAGACATATTCGATTTTTTTGTAGTAACAACATTGACTGTTTATTTTGTTTGATTATTTTCTTGTGGTTTTAAGGGATTTAATTAAGAGGTTTAATTAAGAAGGGTGAAGATCTGTTTGTGATTATAACTGATGCAATGAAGTTATTTATTTCTAATACACATACCATTTATATAATTTAACTCTAGTTTAGGTAATCTTTATATATAAAAATGAATCCATATTTGCTTGGTCACGGCACCACGCGTGAACGGCTGGACCAATTTCGCTAATTCTTTTTTTGTTGTGTTTGTTATAGTAAGGAGAAGGTTCTTAGGATAGGTAGGTGAAGGTAGGGTACCTTTACCTACCTATCCTAAGAACCTTCTCCTCAGGTAGTTATGTTGGTAGGTATGTAGGTAGGTAAGTAGGTAGGGTAGGTAAGTAGGTAGTGTTAATGGCAACACAAGATTATTTAGTTTTTGAGTCTATGTAAGTGTATTATCTATGGTTGGTCTTCCGTCCGCGATCCAACGTGCGTGGTTTGTGCGCTAACAGTGAGAAATAAAAGTGATAATTCAGCAAGTCGTTTTAATTGTAATCAAGCCAGAAATATACAGTCCACACGAATACACGAAGTTTACATTGGTCCTTCGAGCCGGATATGAACCAGCGACCTATGGATTGAAGCGCTGATAACTAAGAGGGATAGGTTATTAGCTGCCTTTAAGGACTACGAAAAGTGTAATATAGATATCCTGACATTAGATTCGTCAGACAGTGAGAATGTAGATGACGTGGAAAACAAGTATTTCCATTGTCTGACTGTTTTAAATGGAAACATAAAGTCAAAAGCTATAAACAAGGAAGGGAAAACCTCGGAGTCAGGTAACAGTGTCGTTTCTAGAACTAGATTACCCCATATCAATATTTCTAATTTTACAGGTAAATATTCCGAATATGTAAACTTTAGGGAGATATTCAAATCAGTAATCCATAGCGACCCATCCTTGGACAACGTCCAAAAACTTTACTACCTGCGATCATTCCTCCAGGGCCCACCTTACGAATTAATTAGTAATCTTCCTCTTGTTAGTGAAAGTTATGACAATGCATTGCAATTGTTAGACAAGCGATTTTATAACAAATATAAGATTGTAAATGAGCATGTAAACACTCTCTTAGACTTAGACAAGCTTACCAAGTTCCCTAATGCTAATGAGATTAGGAATTTTGTTTCGGTAGTGAGGCAGACACTAAGCGCTCTGCGCAACCTGAAGGCAGAGGTGGACACTTGGGACCCTATTCTACTGGGCATCTTAGTACGCAAGCTGGACCTGTACAGCTCTCGGTCCTATCAGCTGGAGCGAGATCAAGAGCATGACCCTACGGTTGAGGATTTTTTGGTATATTTGGATAAGCGTGCTCTCGCTCTAGAGAACACAGATATTCGGGCAGAGGCAGCAGAAAGCGGAAAGCGGCAGGGTGCAACCATGCAGTCAGCCAAGAGTAAGGTAGCTCTGGCAGCAGCAGCCAAGACAGTGATGGAGTGTTCCTACTGTAAGTGTTCAGATCATAAATTATACTCATGTCCAAAATTTAAATTACAGTCTAATAAAGAGAGAGTCTCCTTTGCAAAAGAAAAAAGCTTGTGCAACATATGTTTGAATTCACACCCTGGCAAATGTAAATACCACTTTAGGTGTGGGCAGTGCAAGAAAACTCATCACACGCTGCTGCATCTCGATGAAGAAAGTGGTCCAGGCCCAGTGGTCCTCCTATCCGGAGACCCTGCTAATAATATTTTACTTCCTACAGCACGGGTAAAGGTGTTTGCAAAAGATGGACGAGAAGTGCATATAAAATGCATACTAGACACAGGTTCTCAGGTGTCGCTGATCACTACAAAGGCGGTGAAGGTCTTAGGATATACTCCTAAGCGAAATGATATTAACCTCATTGGTGTGACAGAGAGCCAGAACAAAGTCAGCTATTGTATTCCATTAAAAGTAAATTCTTTGACATCTCAATTTAACACTCTAGTTAACTGTCACGTAGTAGATAAAATCGAGATAAAATCACTTGTAACTTACCTCAATCACCAGTCAGCTTAGAAGGCATACAAATCCCTGCTGGTGTCACTTTGGCAGATACAACTTTTAACCAACCTTCGGAAATAAATATGCTAATAGGTGCTGATATCTTTTGCCAGGTTCTGCTGCCGCTTGAGGAGCCTCAGCGCTTACATGCATGCAGTGACCTAGGCGACCAGCAGCAATCTTCATATCCAGGCATCATCAACACGAAGTTTGGCCATGTCATTGCCGGAGCAATGGCATCTAACATCATAAAAAATCAGGTTGTATCTCTAATTTGTACAAAGTGCGAAACAGACGTAAGTGACAGTGTCAGGAAGCTTTGGGAAGTGGAAAGCGTTCCGGAGTTACTAGTAGAAAGGGATCCAGAGCAAAAATTAACTGAAAATATCTTTAAAAATTCAGTAAAACTTGAAAATAAAAAATTCACTGTTGACTTACCTTTGAAGCTAGAAACCTGCAAAATAAATGAGACTCTAGGAAATTCGTTTGACCTAGCATTGCACAGGTTTCTCAGTCTGGAAAAAAGACTGCGAAGCAACTTAACTTACTTACTGATTATCAAAAGTTCATAGACGAGTATGTAGAGCTTGGTCATGGGCACTTTGTTGATATTGGCTCTTACAATTTCTATGAAGATCCTATTTATTTCATGCCACATCATGCAGTTATAAATGAGCAAAGCAAAAGCACTCGTACTAGGGTGGTATATGATGCTTCCATGAAAACTAGTAAAAAGATCTCATTGAATGATATTTTATTAAATGGACCTACAATACAGAAAGAATTATTTGATATTGTTATGTTATTTCGATTTGGAGAATTCACGTTGAGTTCAGATATTAAGAAAATGTTCCGCAATATACTGGTAAACCCGGAACACACTTCTCTCCAGAACATTCTATGGCGTGACGACCCTACTCAGGCTATAAAATGTATGCGTCTTGACACCGTCACTTATGGTGTGAAGTCTTCGAGCTATTTAGCAACGCGCTGTTTACTTGAACTTGCACAAAGGCATGAGCATGAGCTACCGCTAGCATCATTTATAATAAAAAATTGTATGTATGTTGATGATGTAATTTATTCATGTTCCGATATGCAAGAATTGCTTGAAGCTAAACGTCAGTTATGTGAAATATTAAGTTATGGGAGCTTTAGTTTGCATAAGTGGGCTTCTAACACGCCTTCTGTTCTCTCTGACATACCGGAGGTTGAACAGCAATTCAGCGAGCTTGACCTTCAAAAGGGCAACTATAATATGAAAGCTTTGGGGCTTACGCTTGATGTTCAAAAGGATTGTTTTAAAATAGACAGCCCAGAACCATTTGATGAAAATATAATGACGAAAAGGGGGGTGCTTAGCTATATATCAAAGTTCTATGACCCCATGGGTTTTGCTAGTCCGATTGTAATTAAGGCCAAAAGTATCATGCAAAAAATATGGTCACATAATATTGGGTGGGATGAACATATACCTAATGAGCTAGTTGACGAGTGGCTTCAATTTGCTAGAAGCTTAGCTGCCATGCATACTATCAATTTAGGCCGACACATCCCAACCATCAGCGCATCAGCAGTTCAGCTGATTGGCTTCGCGGATGCCTCCAGCACGACGGGGTACGGGTGCTGCATATACCTACGCGCGGTCGACGAAACAGGTAAGGCTGAATTATCCTTGCTCTGTTCCAAGTCGCGAGTAAACCCACGTACGAACCCATTAACCATACCCAGGCTGGAGCTTAATGCCACATTGCTTCTGTCCATTTTAATGGAGCGAGTTTATGATACTTTACATAAAAATATTCAAATAGATGATGTGTACCTATTCACCGACTCCAAAATAACTTTAGCTTGGATTCAAACTGAGCTCACTAAACTACAGGCTTACGTATCGAACAGAGTGGCGGTAATTCAGCAAAAAACCAATAGGTGGCGCTGGCTGTATGTACCTTCCGCAGAGAACCCTGCTGATTTGATTAGTAGGGGTATCAGCCCTCAGGAGCTTCCGACCTGCACCCTCTGGTGGGAGGGACCGAAGTTTCTGCAATCGAGGTACAACTTTGATACTGAAAAATTAGTCTTACCTGTATACTTGCCTGAAATAAAGGCGAAGTCCACGTCCACTCCTCTGGCGAAAGTTGTGTTGACAGCAGGTACACAGTATAATATATTTCAAATATTAAATAAATATTCAGAGATAGGAAAGATGACGAGGGTAATTGCATACGTCCAAAGGTTTTGTCGAAACTTAAAAGAGAACACGAAACTTAAAGGTACGCTCAGTCCTAATGAGTTGCAACATGCATTGCATTCAATAATTAAACATGAGCAATCAATACATTACTGTGAAGAGATAGACTTGTTGTGGAAAGGTAGCTCCGTGAGAGGGCCACTACAAAGTCTGCACCCATTCATGGATACAAATGGCTTGATCAGGGTAGGAGGTCGTTTAGACAATTCGGATATACCAATTGCACAAAAACATCCTATCATTCTACCTCGAAAATCACGAATAACTGAACTTATCATACAGAGTGAACATGTTAGGTTATTACACGCTGGACCTAAGTCACTCTTAGCTAACTTAAATCAAAAATACTGGCTAATTAATGGCATGCGACAAGTCAAAAAAGTTACTCATAAATGCTTGATTTGTTTTAGGCTGAAGGCTGGTGCAGCGAAGCAATTAATGGGATCCTTGCCTCAACACCGCGTGACATCATGCAGACCATTTCAAAAAGTAGGCATGGACTTCGCTGGGCCAATCCAAGTCAAGAATTCGCGTGTAAGAAAAGCTATAATCAGTAAAGGTTACGTATGCATTTATGTATGCTTTGTCACTAAGGCAGTTCACTTAGAGTTGACTTCAGATTTGTCAACTGATGCATTCCTGGCGTCTTTCAAAAGATTCATCAGTAGGCGTGGCTTGCCCAGCGACGTATTTTGCGATAACGGTGGTTGTTTTCGTGGGGCAAGGAACCAGCTAGCTGAGCTGTACAGTCTTAATAGTTCTGCTGGTCACCAGGCGCTTGTGCAAGCCTATGCCGCGAAAGAAGGCATTAAGTTTCATTTCACGCCTAGTTATGCACCGGTATTCGCAGGGCTTGCAGAAGCGGCTGTGAAAAGTATGAAGTACCATTTAAAAAGAATTGTATTAGATGCTGCATTAACTTATGAGCAGTTGCACACTGTATTATGTCAGATAGAGGCCGTGCTTAATTCGCGCCCTATTTTACCTCTCTCTGAAGACGTCAATGATTACTGTTACCTGACTCCAGGCCACTTTCTTATAGGTACAGCCCTAACTATGTACCCTGAAGTAGATAATTCTGAAACCAAAGCAAATAGACTGGGGTTCTGGCAGCAATGTATACAACTGCAACAAAGATTTTGGAAAGCTTGGTATAAATATTATTTAAATACTTTACAGAATAGAAATAAATGGTGTCAATCTATGCCTAATGTAACTATAGGTGCACTTGTACTGATGAGAGAACCCAATGCTCCTCCTTTGGCGTGGCCCATGGCACGTGTAGTGAATGTGTTTCCTGGAAATGACGGCAAGGTCCGAGCCTTGCAGCTAAAAACAGCTAATGGTAAATTATATACTAGGTCATTACAAAGCATAAGTGTATTACCTATTGAAAAGTAATTTTCTACTAAATTAAGATGTTTTAATGTTAATTTCAGCTATATACCTAGATGTGTGTCCTATTTTTATATATGTATAATTATAAAAACTAGTTACTCTTTCAACAAATAATAATATTGAATATGTATCTACCTGTTAATTTGGTGTCATTATAATGGGTATTGTGTTAATAAATACATAGTATGTATTGCATACTTACCTAAGGTTATGATAGATACATATGAAGCTTAAGAATAGAATAAGATACATTAGTTATAAGTTACTTATTATTAAGAGTTTTACTTACCTGTAAACTTACACCTAGCTAGTTTCTATATTATGTACTTACCTTTTCCTATGATTTATGTTAAAGTGAAATAAGTGAACCAGAAAGAAATGTTGGTTTTTCTTGTGCATTTAAACTTAGAATAGTTTAACAATCTTGTACCTTTCTATTATAATTATAGTAAGTAGGTATAGTTGAGTTATATTGTAGTTCAGATTTATTATGTTTTCTAGAACAGTTAGCTGCCTTTAGATACTGTTGTAAGTAGAATAAGGAGGTTATTACTGTTTATCTGCCTGAGGCGGCAGTATGTTAATGGCAACACAAGATTATTTAGTTTTTGAGTCTATGTAAGTGTATTATCTATGGTTGGTCTTCCGTCCGCGATCCAACGTGCGTGGTTTGTGCGCTAACAGTGAGAAATAAAAGTGATAATTCAGCAAGTCGTTTTAATTGTAATCAAGCCAGAAATATACAGTCCACACGAATACACGAAGTTTACAGGTAGAAGAGCCATAGATAAGTACTTAGTGCTACCCGTGTGAAGCCGGGACGGGCAGCTAGTAATTTAATAAACACAATAATAATAATAAACAATGAGTCTATTGTCTATTTAAATAAAGCAGAGCTACGAGCACTAAGTATAGGTAGTATTTTGCGCCAGCTACTAACATGGACCTTAATTCAGACGGTTGTAAACCACAGCAAAACACGATCTATTTTTTTCTTGTGTATCCAAACACGGCGCACTGTGCGACGCGGTCGCCGGCGTCTCGCCGTCGTCGCCGTCACGGGCCGGTTACCGGCAAACCGACCCGGAGCACCCCAAAGCTAAATCTTTACACACTTTACAATACTGCTGCTCTTTTATTGGCCCCGTGTTTATAGCCTCGTAATTAATTAATGAACTTTCAACATTATCATTGTTCAGTAGTTCATTTTAGTGAGGGAAAACGCAATCAGGATTATGTCAGAAATGGGAAACATAAAACTGCGGTCAGCAGCCGCCATTAAATATGACCTTACCGCTGCCTACACTGTTATTATCTCAAATGAATCATTATTATTTAAACAGAATATGAACATAGTATAAAGTATCATATTTTCATTTTAAGTGGAACTAAGTTGGCTCATATATTTTTAAACGTGATACAGTTTTCTGTTTTACCTTAACAGCGACAATGATAAATAGATCGTTTTATGTTACGTCGTGTGTCAGTTTATTATAAAATGAAATAAGTCCCCGTCAGCTCTTCCTATCGGTATCAGAGAAATTTACATTTTAACAGCGCGCGGGCCCACAGTCACAATGGCGTACGCGATGCGCTCAACGATATTTATTTTTGCTTATAAAGAAAAGCGTATTATCCCATATAACTCTGAAACGTGTAGCAATATATTCAGTAATAACGAAATAATATGTTTTGCGAGATAGAATTCATATTTCATAAGCACTCATACGCATAAGATATTACAGAGAGAGTGGTGCTTTTTCCTTTATTTCATAGTGAAGATAAAGGGTAGCAGCCGATACGAGGGAGCTAACTGACTCCGCGTCAGCCTCCTCCAGATTCATTCCCTAACATTTGCGTCACATAATATTTCACGGCGGGAGCGACAAAATTTTATATGCATGAAGACAACCGGATTTTATTCGGACATATGGAGGCAGTTTATTTTATTCCAACGAAGCCATATGCACTTACGTGCCTATAAATATGTTATTGTAATATTCCAATGTTTTAGCGATATCATTTTATCATGCAGACATTACGCTCGCAGCGCTACGGAAAGAACTTAAAGTTATCATCTATAGTTCGCGAGACTGTCACGTTTTACTTTATAATTTTATGTGTTGGAACACGTTTAATATTTGATAGCAGCGTCAAGTTTGGAGCCGCCATCAGTACAACATTAAAGTGAGCGTATTAAACGATATTACTAATTCAATAGTTGGTTCCAACGTCTGTAAGTGTTATGGCGCCTATAAAAAGCTCATTTGGGCCCCGGTTTAATGATCACATCTCCGACACGTTGTGTACCGCAACACGGAGCTATTGCTGCTGTATTATTAAGAACCTCAAATTAAATATCATATTTTACCTTAATGCCGTAATTCGGTGCACGCCTCTTATAACAAAAACATTCTTCTAAATCCGGCGAGATTGTATTAACATAACCGCTTTGTTAAATGGAGTCAAGATAATTTGTGGACGAAGTTCGGCCTGTAATACCTCGCAAATTGCCGGATAAGACTGTGTGAGACAACTGTTAGTTTTAATTAAACTGCTGGTTGCGCTCGCGGGGAGTCCTCGGAATGAGAAAATTATTCTAATCTTATAAGCCTGTCGGTGGCCCAGAGCTCGGCTCGGAATTAATATCATGTGGGTCGGCCCGCTGACGTGCCCCGCTCCTAACACATTCGCAACACCGCTCTAACGGCGCGAGGTGCGCGATCCGAACATGAAAACCTACGACGAACGTAACTCTTAAGGCGATTTGTGGAGAACGTCTGTTCAATTTAATGAAAAGTATAAAGCCACGACGAAATCACCGGAATGAGATAATCTGCGGTATCAATTTGAGAGGAAACGTGGAGGGTGTCTTGGGAGACGTATTTCATTAGACGTCGCGGCCGGTCGCGGCGGGCACCTGTGCTTCCAGCAGCCGGCGACTCCCTGCTCGCTGGTCACGTTAAACTTTTGAAATAAAATTAATCCAAACTTTTAATTCCATGTCTGGAAGTAACGGTAAAAACTTAATTAGTTATAAAAATCTTTTTATATCAAAATGCATATAAAGCTGCACTAATAGTAGATAAGTACCTCGAGGGTGATTGTCTTCCGACCACGCTATGCAGAATTATTGCTAGCGTAGTTTAGTGAGTCGGACCGCTTGTCAAACTTTGGTAATTTAACTTCAAAACAGGTTCCTGTCGGTGTACCAGGGCCGAACATTTGTTCCAC
Organism: Conistra vaccinii; assembly: GCA_948150665.1. NCBI lineage: Eukaryota > Metazoa > Arthropoda > Insecta > Lepidoptera > Noctuidae > Conistra > Conistra vaccinii. Next base: position 12,327,706 of record OX411324.1, on the reverse strand, counting down.
CGCGTTTGGGATGTAGCCTGGTCTATGACAATAACATCAAAGACACTTCGATTGAAAATATTGAGTACAGTTTGAGCGCTTTCGCTTCAAATAAGTTTAATGGAGCGCTTGATCACTATAAAAGAAGCTGTAAAGTTTGTATCATTACGTTCTTTTATAGACGTAGCTCGCATAGCAGATGTTAAAACAAAATTAAATGAACACGCATTGGTATCGGAGAGCTACACACCGTCTAATGTGTTGAGTTTGAACATAATACATGTAGTAGCTACTCAACAGTACTTGTTAAACTTCGTCCCGACGGTATCTACAAGTCGAGTGGATTTATCTCTCACAAGTGCTGTAATAATCTTTATCCAGCGGTTGACCCTTACTGTCCCTACAGGTTTTATGAATCTATTTCAAAACTTATCCACATCCGTTCTATTTAGGTCAAGTTAGTAGAAGCATTTGCAGCTTTTATTTTTGAAAAATATCTTCTTAAAGCCAAGTAATTTATATTTTTCTGTCATGTAAAGAAGATTTATTTTATACGTGTAACGATAAAATAGAAAATAAATTCCACAGTTGTAATAGACCTAATAAACAAAAACACTGAAGCACTAAGTTCTAATTTAATTTCCCTTTGTTACCAACAAAGCGGTAATACCGAGTAGATTTGTGACTGCACAGAAATACACAGTTACAGTAACATATAACAATTTTAGTATATTAGGTATGCGTATGAGAATGCCGACCCGAACATAGCTGGAAAAAGGATTTACGGATGGATGTGTATGAATATGATATATGCGCTAACGTCATGAAAATACAATATATAAGATGCACAATATTGTACACTCATTTCTCCCACTTTCTCTTGAGCACTCGCGTCAATTGATCTCGTTGCGCGCACGCGGCTAGCTTGCTACAAACACGCTACGAGTTTGCTACGCAAACGCAGCGAGCTTGCCACCCAAACGCTACGATTTGCTTTGCTCACGCGATGAGCTTACTGTACGCAAACGCTACGATTTTCCTACGCACGCGCTATGATTTTGCTACGCTCATGCGGTGAGCCTGCTACGCGTACGCTACGAGCCTGCTACGCATACGCTACGAGCTTGCTACGAACGCGTTGTACAATAGCATTACTGAAAATACGCTCGTAAATCGTCGAATAAGCTTATCGATGCACTATTTTGTATATGTTTTTTACTTACAGTGTGTTATTTGATTCGTTATTTGCTGATTAAAGAATGTTGGAGAATCTTAAAAACACCGTCATGAACTACATTTATTTACAGTTATATGAAATGAAAATTCATAGTTTCAGGCGAAATCATTACCTACAAATGGTAAAGCTAATAATTCGTTCCATTGAAATAAACTATTGTTTATTGAACAAGATATACCCTAACTGGAGCCTTTTTATTTGGTTGCCCTGAGTTCGGTAAAGTTTTTCAAGTTAGTACGGCAAGGGCTTTTGTTGTGACGCTTCGGGTGCAGAGAGTAAAAGCGGCGACATGGACGAACCTTTTGTCATAACCCACAGACTGTGAATTGATAATGGTTGTATAGTATTTGTTGTGTTTTGTGCTGTTGACCCCAGTGTGTGCACACATTGTGTTGAGGGATACACAGGTAGATAAATAGGGTGCCTACTTAATTCAATTACATTTTGCTACGTTGCCAAAAACCATGGAATGTATTCACTCAGTTAAAAAAAGAATGTTATTATATTGATGTTTATTTTATGTATGCATATGATATGATACATATACATACATAAATACAAATAAATAAAATTGAAATGTCTGTTTGTAATGTCAAAACAACAGCTCTTTACTAAATGCATATGAAAGTATATACGATCCATGCAACAAAAACACTTTTTTTTTGGTCTGTCTGTCTGTCTGTTTGTTCCGGCTAATCTCCGAAACGTCTCGACCGATTTGGACGGAACTTTCACTAATAGATAGCTGAGGCCACTGGGGGTAAAATAGGCTTTTTATTCCGATATTCCCACGGGAACATTGGGATTAAAAGAAAAAACTACTTTACACTGGTGAAACCGCGGGACGCAGCTAGTTATTAATTATTAATAAAAAATAAAATCTAAGTCTTAAAACGATAGAACAACCAACCTAGTCCTGTGACTAACCGTGGTTCTGTAATCAAGCAAACTGGCTGCAATACAGTATTTGCGTAATAAACTGTTCCAATATCGTATCGCGAGCCGCGCCATCAATCCTCGTACAGACGCCGCAGTTACCTGTCGCTTTTAAATCATATGAAACAATTTGTACAAACAAAGACGTGGTCGCATAAATTTGTTTTACGCAGCTCTGCTACGTTCGCCGAGCGACTAATTAGAACATAAATCTGTCTTAATACAAATCCGTACTTTTTACGGCGGAATTCCGTGTCCGTATGAAACTCTAGTGGTATATTCTCGGTAATGTTTTCACACGTCTACCTCTCACATTTTTATTCGGACAAAATTGTAGGACGCACTCGTTCTAATTACAAAAGAATTTAAATACTAGCGCAGCTACTGGAACGAAAGTGGCGCTTGGTGTGAGCAGTTACTTACCGTTTATGTAGTTCAGTTACAGTGAACTGATTGCTACATAATTTCAATATAGGTTTTCTTATTTTGTGTTAATAATAACTGCGAATTTTGTTTAGTTTACACGTGAGGATGAGCTTAGAAATGATGGAAGATAAAAATGTTCACCAATTTCTTCACGAATATTATTAAATTACATTAATAACTATACAAATAAATAAAATTGTCTGTTTGTAATGTCAAAATTACAGCTTTTTACTAAATATAAGAAAGTATATACGATACATACAACAAAAACACAATTTTTTTAAATTTTGATTGTGTTTGTTTTGTCTGCCTGTTTGTTCCGGCTAATCTCCGAAACGGCTGGACTGATTTTGACCGGAGTTTCACTGGCAGCTATAAAAATAAATAATGTTGATGTATAGAATTTCACGCGGACGAAGTCGCTGGTAACAGCTAGTTAAAGTAATAAAGAATAAACAAACCTGAAAGTTTATGAAATTATTTTCTTAAATGATTTTGTTAATAGATATCTAATGATCGTCTAGCTTACATGCAAGAAGTTATTCTTAGGTTGTGCTCATTTTCTTAATGTATCTGCGAAGGTTAACCAAACAGGTGAGGCAAACGTGAGTAAAAATAAATTCTGATATTCTTCGTATAGATTCGGATTTTATTATATAACTTCCCTATAACACACAAGTTTTCGATGGAATTTATGTTTTCAGAGAGAAAAGTGGAGTGATACGCTTTTTTTTCATCAAGCTAAAACGTTGTAAGTGGTAAGTATATTTGTCAATAGGTAAGCCGAACATTTTAATACGATGTACGTTTTATATTCAGGGCACATGTACACGAGCGTGCGTTATTGCAGCGGGGTGGGATTTATGACGGTGCTCATTTTAAAAATAAAGCTATTCCTTCTAAAATATTGTCATATCTGCTTTAAATTTTTCACTTTATACGCCCCGTAGGCCACATTACGAAATGTCGACCGGGTAATATGAGTGAACGCGTGAATTTTTGATTTTAATTTTATTGTCGCTTCCATTTCTGAATTCTACGGCCCGATGCTTTAAATACATATTTTATTTTATTGCTGTCCAATTTGCATTCCTTTATTTCATGGTCCTATATTTTTGAGAATAGAATAGGGATTTCGTCAGCATCATTTCGTGGTAGTCAGAACTGTTGTTACATAAGCAAACGCTTTGAGTATTTAATTAAAAAGTAATCCTTTTTATTGAGACTCTGGTAATTTAATAGAATTATTAAAAAAAAACAAATAAAAATTACAATGTCGATCAGTTTATCACTTTACTAAATATCTATAAACAACGCGAAGTTCAATTAAAAATAAGTACCTTAGTAAACATGGCCTCTTAATCTAAAACGAACGCCCATGGGCTACTAATCTTTTTAAATTAGATACGAATTTTCATTTACTTTCGAACTGAGTTTCTTTTCTGATACTACTTAGACAAATTAAACGCGTACATCATATTTATGCTGCAATATAGAGCGAGTTGAGATATCTACATTATTCTACATATTTATTATTCACAGGTGTTGTTTATAGTACAGACAGCAATGTAATTGAATAATCACATTGTGTTTGTAAGCTGTAACCAGTAGTTGATTAACTTGTAATGGGTAGGTGTAATATTAATAAGGGCAGGCAGTAATTAACGCTAGATAATAACCGGCAGGTAGTTATTATTATTACAAGAAACATAAAAGGGGAGCACGTTCTGTCGTAAAACATCTAATGTTTTAATTCCTGTTTACTTATTTTGTTTATTACACTCTCTCCATAAAGGCTGTGCAGGTGTAAGTATTCTCACGAAGCAATTAACGTCCAAGTTGAAGGGTTGCTCTTGAACCTCAAAAGGAAGCAAAGAAAAACAGTAATGTGGTCTTAGCCATTATTTTGTTGTTTCCAAATGTTTTTTCGCTCAAGGTATGAAAATAAACGTGTAACCTCATTACGACTTGGTCGTAACTTTTGGCTCTGTTTTTCACCGAAATATTTTCGTTATTTTTTCTTGTGGGTTTTTTAACAGTAGTGTGCGCTAGCCGAATTAATGCCGCGTGTCATGAATTTCTGTAGGAGGTCATAGAGCGACCGCGAAGTTAGCGCATGCAGTTGTGGGAGTGGGCCATAACTTTACACGCAACATTAAGTTGGGACGCAGTCGCGACACGAGCTCTAATGGGAACTAGGCATTGTTCCACTGGATAAGACTGCTCTTTTTAATCTGTGTCTGTGTTCATACCCATGCCTTTTTCAAATGGAACGTTTGTTACATTCTCTTTGAAAAAAGTTTTACAGAGACATTGCTCTTTGTTTTACATTAACGTTTCTTATCTTCATGATTAGTTCAGAGTTCAGACACGTTCTAAATAATGTAATTAGAGGAAATATGGCCTCGCAACTAGGTGCCTGTAATTGACTTTGGTGTGTTCAGCGCCAGCAATCTCAGCACAGTAGGTTCTTAACTAATATTATCAGTTGACTTAATTACTCTATTGATTGATAATAATAAGACACAAAGCTTGCTAAGATGGAGCAAGCAGAACTGGTTTTATATTTATGACGACATTGTTTAACATAGTCATAAACCCCACCTACATAATTATGAGTTCCTGACACAATTGAACAAGAGAAGTCATTTTGTTACATACAAGCTTTATTGTGAAGACGAACATTTTATAAACCTATTTCCGTAGACTTGGAACATAAAGTTTCTTATGAAAATTATTTGAGACATACGATTTTACACATTAACTTGTATAATTCATGTTTAAGTTCGTTACAGGTTCAGGAGCTATCGTCTTTACTGGTAATGTTGCCGTAATTTATTCACAGGCAGAACACGATCCAACCCTAACAAGATACATGAAGAAAATTAACGTTTGACTCAGTTCTCTCTTTTGACACGGAATTCCTTGATTGGCCTGCTTACGTTACAGAAATTTGATTATCGTGTGTGCTATAAAAATAGAAGGAATTAATTCTATGTTTGCCGAGTTCTATGTTTTTTGGGGTGGTTTCGAAAATGCTCAGTAAGTAAAAACGCCTAATTCTTGACGTAATTTTCTTTAGGTAGATCTGCATGTACTTATTGCTGTTCGATCTGCTTTTCAACCACAGCAAAAGCCAACATAAAAACAGATGTAATAGAAGAAAATAATAGTAGGTATTTGAAAACTATACGCATAGATAATGCGAATGTTTACACTATTAAAATGTCTAATAATTCATTGCTATGAAAATGTAATTATCAAGTCGATGCTATCGCTGAGTAAGTACAATAACGTGTATCGTGTCTGAATTTAATTTCAATAGGCTGACAGGTATTAAATGTAATTTTAAAATAGGCGATACGTTAAGATTAGTGAGTGTAATGAAACAGTCAGAGTCCCGACGGGCTATCGTTTAAACTAAGTGGCTATAATTCGCAGGAGTTTGCCCTGTGCCGCTGCCGGCCGTGGGGAATCGCGCTCCAGCGCTCTGAATTATTTCTTACACATAAAGGTACATAGTAGTTATCCCTCACCTTATTCAAATTTTTCCTAACATCTGTTTTGCCGCGGATGTGCCTGCATAAGAAATACTGAAATATTTTAAGTGATAAGCCAGGATTATTTGATACCTACATCTGTGCTCATCAAAGCCTAGTTTGTATTAAACGTTTGTTGATAGGTAATTTACTTCGCTTGGTTACTCATTTGTAAAATGTACCTACCTACTGAAACTCGAGAGCATGATACCTATGCTACCTAGGTACATATATAAAAGATGTATTGCCGTTTGCTTTAGGCCCTTGACGTTTTTGATGGTTAAATACTCTTTCATTATATTACACGTAAAGCCTGAAAAGGAATCTTAGTAACTTTCATTATTAAAACTGTTACGAACTTACTCCTTGTTTCGTTGAGCCCTAACATGGCAACGCATTACACATTCTTCTTTCTTATAAAATATCAAAGGCCAATTATTCATATAAAAAGATTCTTCGCTGAGCACTTTTCCAGCCAAGTGATAAAGTCACGGACTAGTTGGCTTTTTTGGAAGGCGCCCGTTGTTTGTGTGCTATATAAATATTTATTTGCGAGTTAGTTTGGCAGGTCTAAAATAAATTTATAAACGGTTAATGTTGCCTTTAAAAATCTCAATAAACAACTCACCTGCCATCAGCCTTCCATTTAAACCCTTCAGTGACCGTAAATGCGCTCACCTCTTGTCAAAGCGTATGTGTACGTTCACACGTTCGATGTACGCGTTTATCGGGAGGCTAGGGGTAAGTCCGGCAGGGGTGGCGAGCAGTCGGCCGGTTTTATTGGCGGTACTAATGAGTTGCTAATTCAATTTCATGGACGCAGGGCCTGTGACGCGTCGGCTGGGGTGCACGGTCTCGCTCAGCCGCTTGGCCGCCGCACACCGCTACGCTGGCTTTAACAAGTCGTACAGCTCTTTGTGTGTTAGTGTTTTGTTTCATGAGAAATGTTTTATGAAAAACTCTTTTATCTGTTCGTAGCTCAGTTTGGTTTTTACAACGACTTTCTACTAATATAATCAACAACATTCAATAAGAAATGCGTGACTAGACTGACTAGGTATCGATTTTAATTTTCATTGTTTTCATCTTTAAATTATTTTTTCTACAAAAAAAACAAAGGAATCTGTTGAGAGGTAGCATCAATAACTACCATGTAGTATTTCAGACGAGTTGCTACCACCATGGGCGGGCGGCTTTAGGGCGGGTGGCACGGACAACTTCCCAGAACACAACGCGAGACGAGATTTGATTGATTTTTGGCGCTGCTTAATTTATGGTAAAAAGGGCCTCGCAAAAGTTAGTCGTTACGATGATCGCAGTGGCAAAGTCGAAATTGAATGTGGCCGAATATAATCGCGGCGAATTTTAATATTATTGAATAAATATGGCTGAATTATAAACCTCACCTTGCCTTTATTTGAACTTTGATCATTTTCATTTTGGGAATAAATTCGTAGTACCTAAAGCTTTTAGACGGTGAGACTTTAGTAATTTGTTGGTAAAGTATAGTCTATAAAACAAATAGAAAATTCAAAACTTTTTAACTGAGTTCACGAAAAATACGTCTTTCAAATTACATTCCCAGACTACATGACATGTCTTGTCAAAACTTAGTCAAATGGCTCCATGCGTCAGCTTCTCATCCATTTACTTAATGCGGTCAATAAAACCATTGTGTTATTTGGTTTATGACGATCTGCTCGTTCGCTACCCGAAGAAAGTTCGGGAAAATGAAGGAAACTTTTGATTCCCCCGCATCAAATCATTGTGGCGAAAATAAATAACCTTTTTGTCTAATAGGTAATGTTAGGAAAAGCTTTGTGGCGAAACTCTTTTGTTATAACAATAACCATAAAATCGTTTATTTATTTTCATCGTATTTTCGGTAGGATTGTGTCCCATCCTAGTTGAGGAAAGGCTGAACGTATGATGTGTACTGAACAAAATCCTTTCTTGAATAAAACAACGACCTTTCTTTGGCACCTTTGTAGGTCAAATGAACCCTGAACCCTGGCTGAATTATCTTCGAGAATGTTTGATAGTGTTCGAATAGTAACAATCTGTTTAGTACTTTTTCATTTGCCTGAAACAATAAAATCGACCGGCACTCAACATGTCACCTTTATAAAATCAGCATAAAAAACCGAAATACGTGCCTGGTATCTAAAAAAACAGCAATAAAAACGGTAACAAGTTGTGACATTTGTCCCATTTTGTTTTATTCAGTTATGTCTTGTTGTAAGTGTTTATAACAAATAACAAGTATCGAGAAGTCAATACTACGCAACTGTCAGTTCCGTTCAACAACAAAGTTACGCCTGAAAGAAATAACACACTTTAAAGTTAGTGAATTCAATCGCTGGAAGACGGTAACTTCGTACAATTGTTTTCTTTCTCAAAGTGTTGCACTTAGACGAATTTGTAGAGATACCGTGTATCGACTCGCTCCTGCCGCTCTGTTGCAAAAACTACCTCAAATGGATTGCTGTAGTAATTCTTGTACGAAATACTACCTTCGACGGCTTAGAGTTTAGTTTACGAGTATAGTTTGCTAACAATACTTGGCTCTGTTGGTTTAAGCCAAGTTTCAATTACACAAAATACAGTTCGAGACTGAAGATCTAGCTAGGAATGTTTGGGTTCTGTGGTTGTATGACTCAGATAACATTGTTTAAGATCCAAGTCTGAATAACACACAGGTAGAAATTCAGGTTAGTCTTGCTCCGTATTCAGTTTCACAGACATTGTCAGTTTGCGACTTAAATTCTTTATCTTCCTTCAGTTTAAAATCCTGAAAATTGTATCATCCTAGATAACTTACGATGTGCTGTTACATAAACACCATTTCCCCGCGCTTATTCCACTTGCGAGTTAGTTTGAAGCCTGTCTATCGTTTACAAGCACCATTTAAGTTAACCATTAGGTACCCTCGGTTCACGTTAGTCTAACAAGTTGTGAGGATGATAAACAACTATAAGCTACTAGTATGGTTTACCTTTGAGTTTCTGTTTCATCTTTAAACTATTATTGGTAAATCTGTTAGTAAATTGTAGATAACATAATTATGACAATATTATGTTATCTACAATTTACTAACAGATTTAGGTTTGTTAAAAACGTTAACCTATTTCCTTAAAGCTAACTGAATTTTAGGTGGTAATACTTAAATCTGTAGTTGAATCTCTATTCTCTTTTTAAAATAAGCCTCATCTGTATATTTCCCCCATCTATTTCAATTCTATTCTCATACAAAAGGACAATAAAACTGTTATAGTCACTTATTCCGCACTAGCCGACGTACGAGTATAATACAAGAATTCGTCGAATGCAAAATAGGAGAGCAAACAATTGTATGCACAGGCACCATGTTTCAGTGCCAAGAAATAATCTCTTACGTGACATTAACATACATCATGTGCAGAACAGCTGCCAAAACTGTCTGCCAAAGGTCTCGCTCCGCACTACTTACTAACTAAAACAATATTACTTAGCCGAGTTATTCTGGCGCATCGCTAGAGTTCCCGCACCCAAGTCCCAACTGCTGACTTCTGTGCGACAACACCACGACCTGCTACGTGCGCCACCTAACCTTTGTAACTTCAAATTGAAATAGTTAATTGTTCTGATTGCTGTAAAGCAAGAATTAGGTTGGTGCTTTCTACGAGAATATACTGAAAAGGAGGCGATCGTTACAATAAGCCTTGGTCTGAAAAGGAAATTGTTAACCTAATTGGGCACTAAACTTCGCTTTGAACATAAAAATATACCAAATTAACGTTGAAGCTATATCAAGAATGAAACATGAAAGCACATAGCTTGTAGCTCAATATAATACCTATTGAAGTTGCTGAAGACCTTTCAGCCAGCAAAGAGATAGAATTATACCATACCATGAAATCACACTTTAGTTTTACGAACTCTATTTTGCCCAAAGCAATAACCAGCCTTACCTAAAATTCATTATGTACTTAGTAGCAGTTTGCATGCAACAGTTCGTTCGCTGTTGCATTAAAACGTTGGCATGTGCACGGTCCCTAAGGCAGACAACAGCGGGAGCCAGCGCCATTGACCCATTTATGTAAAGGTTTACATTTCGGTGGGATTCTGTGGTATCAACAAGGATTAATCCCGCGCAAATCTCTATTTTAGTGGCGCGATCTGTGCCCACCTAAACTGGGCCAATTAGAGCTTACTCGCAGTAATCAGAATATCGATGGCGCTATATTTCCTTGGTTGTTGCGTATTCGGCTCTTGTGTTGTGTTTCTCAGTTAAACATGGCGCTTGGATAATTCACGTGTCGCTCGTAATCGTTCTGTGAATGTTGAGTACGTAATACGTTGGTTTATGGAGGATTTTAGTTCTTACAATATTAAAAAGCCGATTGATAAAGAACTATTATCTCAATTATCAGTTTTTATCTATTTCTCCAGACTTATCTTATCGAAACATAGGTCACATCTGCTACGTCTTACTAGTTATAGGATTTTCCGTTAAATATTGCCCAGTGAAAATTATGTGATAGATAATGTGGTAGCGTCATAGATATCCGTTGGATAGCGTCATGGTTGAGCCCATGCTGCCCATGGATGCTTAGGATCTGAAGGAGGTGTATCTGAAAATCAATATTTATACCCGTTTTCACCAGCGTTCAGTAAACACCTCGACACAAATACTTACCCCACCATAAATAAAACCAAGTCGTAAAATTAATGGTTTAGAAAAATTACGGAACACAGCCGTAGCCCGTAACAGCGAACTGAAACGTTATCGAATTTACAGAACTTCGCTGAGCCGTCACGAGAACAGAATTTCAAGGAGCAACAAGATTTAGTCTGTATAGAAACTAAACGGAAACAACATAATGGCACATCAAAATCAACGCCTTCCTTCAGCAATCAACCTGCGTATTGTAGTTGTATTCCATTAACTTACAAGCCAAATAAGCTATCATTTCCACAAAACAACACAAGTCCGCCATACAAACAGATGAACAAAAAAAAGCAAAAAGAAAAATAAGGTAGCACGTTATTTACCAACTAAATAGGCAACGTAATTATCTCCCGAATCCCGGGCCAATTCCAGTGTTTAAGAAAGATAAACGAGAAGGAAAGGAAACTGTTCTAACAAAACTTGTACCTCACCCCAACTGGGGCTGAATTACTTTACTGCTACCTGATGAATGGGGTTATTGGATTTAACTTTAATTTAGATAGTTATCATCCTATTAAGGCTTAATCTTTGCGTTCGTTTTGGCTTATGACGTAAGCTGATTATTAAGCGGTATCTACATTTTGGGCATCGGTGCGAGGGGCGATCGGAAATCGTTTAGTTTCAACGATAGCCCAGTGTTTTAGAATGTTAGGATAATTAAAAAGGCTTTGTTTACCTTTACGAATAATGTGCCGTTATAAATTCTTATGTAAGATGTTTATGATCAAACAGAAACTGACAGAAAGTGAAATTTTATTTTTATTAAATTTGGGAAAACAAACAGTAGTATATTAAAAAAATAAACGGAAATAACTTGAAAATTAACGTAACAAACATATATACCTACATTTTCCACAGATTACAACTTAAATTTTAACAAACATGGCAAACGTTAATTACATTATAACGGAGATTCAATTTACAGCCATTTTATGTAAACTGTCAACCAAACAAAACTAATGATTGAACAACCGTAACGGGTGCAGTCCTCTTCAGGACAGACATTGGCAGTTTTTTTCCCAATAAAACGGTGTGCCAAAGTGATTTTTTCCGATCATCCTAAGCCTTTGCATCCAATACATATAAGGAATCGATACTCGTACCTACCTATACCAGGCAGTTGGATAATATTGTGGACCTAATTCCAATTAGGTAGTTTATAGGATAGGTACTCGTATAACTTCCACTTTAATCATAATTTAACCCTCAAGGAATTTGCTATCAAAAATTTTGCAGACCACCATCATAGGGAAATCTAGGTACCTAATTAAATATCAATCAATCAATGAAAATATTTTATTTCACATAAACCTACATGGGCACTTATGAAACGTCAGAAGATAAGTGCACGGTTCCAATTTTTGTTGGTCGTTTCCTACGGAGAAGAACCGGCAAGAAACTCCACGGTTACTCTTTTAAAAATAATTGGCTTAGGTATCAATTAGCAGTGTTAATAGTATGTCTGTCAGTGTAGGCCTTTCAACGTACCGGATTCTTAACTTCATAACAAAATAGAAAATGGTCAACAAATGTACCTACCTACATACACCTATAAAAGTTAAAGTACCTCCCACGTATGGTTTATAATAACATTACTCACCCTTCTGGGACAACGTGCGTGAATACACATCCATTCAATTAACAACAATGATATATGAGGCCGAACTTTTTAATATTTAATTATCGCTCTCATGAAATATATTTTTCTGTCCAAAGTGGGGAGAGGCTTATAACTTCATTCCGGGCCGTAATTACATTGCAGTTTATTTTTTGCCGAGCGGCCTGTGTGGCATTTGTGAACATTTCAACAACTGCAAACATTCGTCATTAGTTAACATTATTCATTCGGATGCCTTGTTTTTCAACGTCTGCCTTTTAATGAAATGCCATTGAACTTATTTAGGCAACTATTGTTTGAAGGAACCTTGCTCCATTCAAATGCAAAGTGGACGTTGTCTTAAATTGATTGTCTCTTCAAGAAAATTAGAAGCAAAACGTTTGTCAAACAATACATAAAAACCATGTAATTTGGCACATCTTGTTTCCTTGCGACCTCGCCGCTTATAAATAGGTATTTGTGTCGGCCATATGCATGGTGTCGAGATCATATGAGGCGAATAGAAATGCCATATCTAATGCCGTTGTAGAACAGGCGTCAGATAGGGACGGAGCCACTCTAAGTTCCTATGTTGCGTACGTGATTACTCTCTAAATATTCCACTTTATTGTGCAATCCTCTCCTTGTCACGTGAAGAAGCGAAGCTAGGAGGAGCCTGAATAATTTAGTCGGTCGGCGGCGGATGTACCATTTATCCAAATTGTCGTCTCCGACGTGAAGCAGGGGCGAGAGTTAAAAATGAACGAGCTGTCAGTTTCGCGTCGCGCTCACACCGATTTGCTCCAGAAAAATTTGTAACAGCAGAGAAGGGTACTATTTATGTTTGCCGTTTTCAGAGTCAATTTGTAAGCAATCCTGTTTATGTGCACGTATAAGATCTCTGTCAGATGTCTTAAATTTAGGAGAATTTCTCTTCATCACTATAACTAGTGAAATTAACTGCCGCTCTGACCAGTATCGAGGTTTGAGGAACAGGGCTTAAAGTTAACTTATCCTCTACAAAGCTAAGCCTACACAACGAACTACTTTAGTGTGAATAATAATTCAACTTCATTAATTATGAAAACCTATATAAAATTAAAAGCCTTCTTGTAATGAAGGGATAGGTACGTGAGCTTTATTAGTTTCTGTGGAAACGAAATGGCTCATAATTATAGCAATATTTGAATTGGCTTTTCCATAAACTACAATCGCATGTTTAGAAACTATTCGAATGCGGCAAAATTATTATTTCGGTGTCTATTTCTACACAAGTTGAAATAGAACGGTGTAAAGTCACAAGTTTAATAGTCTCGTAAATGCCAACAAGTTTTATTCAAGAGATGCAATCAAGATTAGGTAGTTATGTACGTACACGTAGGTATGTAATTCGTTTTTAATCAAGACTGAAAACTTTGAAAATTCCTACTATCTATAGAACTGCAATGAGTTTGCTGTGGGTTTGTGTGACCTCTACGTTATCTGCGTAGGTACCTACCTATCTTTTTAGCCAAAATATATTTTTTATAGGATATACCTACACACGCAGTGTCTTGATGGACCAGTGGTTAAGGCCTCGCTTCTCATGTACGAGGTTGTGGTTCAATCAAGTACCAATGCGACATTTTAATTCATTTGTATGTGTTCGTATGTTCGTATATTCCTGTGTTCGTGTGTGTCTTTCTGAGTTTACCTTGGACATTACTGACATTGGCGAAGGAAAAACATCGTGAGAAAACCTGGACTTAAAGTAAATATTAGTCAGAGATCGCCAACCCGTCTTGAGCAAGCGAGGTGATGCATAGTTTCTCTGTATGAGAAGAGGACTTTTCCAGTGAGACAGTAATAGGCTTGTATCTAATAGGTGACGAGCCTATTATTGCCATCAACCGGCCACAAATCCAGACTCCGGGTCGCTACTGAGAAATTCCTGATAGAAAAACCCAATAACACTTTGCCCGACCTGGGAATCGAATCGAACCGAATTTCATTTATACACCCTAATATTATAGGACCTACATAATTCTTTTGAACGCCTGTAATATAAAAAGGTTAGGTAGGTTCAGTACAGAGGATAACACTATTGCACCGACATAAAATTGAAGGAGCAGGTAAATCAAATAATAAAGGAAAATTCCATTACTGTCCCAGGTCAGATAGCTGAAGATTTCTCGCGAAAAAGAATTTCATTTCGTTTGTAAGGAAGTTTAAAAGTAGTAAATAGAAAGTAGATATTCAATCAGAGACGGTATTCGATAGGAATATTGAAACATGATTTCGTTTGCGAAGAATTACTGTAAATAATCATACTACCGACCGACCTAAGTAATTTTAAACGAAAACTGGGTTCAATTTGTGAGGAGGGCATTATATAGAAATATCAAACAGGCAGATACGAACAGAACAAGTGCGAGTCGAACTCGCACGGGAAGGGTTCCATAGGTACCATATTATCGTACAAGATTTAACACTATGTAGTACCTACTTATTAGGGTTTCGTACCGGAAGGGTGCCAAACGGAACCCTATTTCTAAGCCTCCGCTGTCTGTCCGTCCGTCCTCCGTCGTCGTCTGTATATCAGCGGACTGTATCTCATGAGCCGTAGTAGGTAGACAGTTGACATTTTCCCAGATTGTGTATTTCTATTGCCGCTATAACTACAAATTATAAAAATTTAATAAAGTAAAAAATTAAAGGGGGGGGGGGGGGGTACCGCATACCCTACTACTGATTTTGAAAAAAAAAAATCTTTCCCGCCAGCATTGGGGTGTCATTGTCTAGAACTCATCCAGAAGAGAAAAATTTTTTGGCGTAAATGCGTAAATGAAAATACTAAACGAAGAATACTTTTCATATTAAATTTAAAAAATCGCATGATGCATTTGTGCTTTAAGCAATGCTATTGCGAATTACAAAGGTATTTTATGCAGTCGCAGAAAATCGCCCGTAGTTCAATAAAATACCTGATGAATCGCCGTTTTTAATATTTGTTAATTGAATACAGAAAGTCATATACTTTCTCGTACCTACCTACATGCTATACAGAAGTTTCAAATTCTTAATTTATTCAGTTGTTGCGAAAGAACTTGTACAAAAATGGTCTAAAACTGACAACTTTTACTGTCCCCTACTAAGTACGTATATTGGTAGACTACACGTTGAATTTAGTAATTTTTTTTTTTTTAATATAAAGTTTATTTATTTATTTATTAAAACTTTATGCACAAGTAAAAAATATACCTACCGTACAAAGGCGGACTTAATGCCTGAGGCATTTTCTACCAGTCAACCTTAGGGTGATGCAAAGACAAAACATGGCAGGTGCAACATACGAGATTGATAACAAGAAAATAACTATACAATACAAGTAAAGTTTATTGTATGGGGTCTCCATATTTAACATTTTTTTTTTTTGATGTGGCGGCAATCGATATACACAATCAGTGATAATTTCAACTGTCTACCTATTAAGGTTCATGAGATACAGCACACTGACAGACGGACGGACGGACGGACAGCGGAAGCTTAGTAGGTAATAGGGTTCCGTTTGGCACCCTTCGGGTACGGAACTCTATAAACCGGTCAAGAGCGAGTCGGACTCGCGAGGGTTCATTCGTATATGTACCTACCTAAATAGTTCTGTGCCCAGAAAAAACTACGACTGTGCTTCACCCGAAGTAACCTGCGAGTTGGTAGGAAGGAGGACATTTTGGTTGTGAAACGTGAAATGTTTTTAAATTTTCATCGGCGAGGCCTATATTCGTCAGAGAATTTTTAACACCGTGGTGTAGAATATTGCAGTTTTAGGTCAGAATTCCTGGCTACGGTCCTGAAATCAGGTATGGAGTAAGCAGTGGCGTAGCTACCGGAGGGCTAGACGGGGCGGGCAGGGCTCCGGGGCCCCCAAGCTTAGGGGGCCCCTCGGACTCTGACTTACAAACTATAAATTGAAGTAACTTTCGTATGAATGCGTTTAAATCTTATTAAATTATTTGAATTTGTTTATGGTCTTTAGTTGTTTCAACTTGTGTCTAACTTTAATAGATTTTTACAAAATTTTGTTTAAAATGTAAGGTTACTCCTGAGCTCGCGGCCTCTTGGCCTGGGCCTGTGCCATTTTGCCAGCCCTGCCACCCTACAGTTACGCCACTGTACGTCGAATTCGGAACACGACCAAAACGGAACAAACGATTTTAATTAAATAGTTTAGTTGGGGCCCTAATTAATTTTTTGCCGAGGGCCTTTGGTTACCTAGCTACGCCACTGGGAGTAAGTAGCTCTTCCAACGAGCAGCAGATATGACTAGACCTCTGTGGTCTAGTGGTTAAGCCACCTGTCTCAGACCCAGAGAGAGTTCGATTCCTAGTGGGAGCAAAATTTTCTGCTCGGTTTGGTTAGTGGTAGGGCTTGTTCTAAGTCCGCCTGGCTAGCTACCACCATCTTATCTAAGTCTGTCGCCATAACAACAATGTTGTGTTTCGGCAGTTAGAGATAAGATAGCCAGTTCCTCTGTGGTTGAGGATTCCGGGTGAAGCTCGCTTCCACCTTCGGCCTGATCCTCACTTACCATCAGGTGAGATGCAGGCCAAGAGCTTCCCCGTTGAGGGATAAAAAAAAGCATGCGCTATTTGTGTTTTGGAGCGAATGTAGATTGTAGGCTTACTCATCGAGTTTAATGAATGAAAAATAATAAAAAGGCGAAAAATAGTTTTGTGAGACAACAAAAATGAGTACTTACACTTTGCCACCCCAAGCCGCCCCACTGGTGGGCCGAAATGGAATGCCTAAAATTTTGCAGTGGAATCTGCTCCACTGGTTCGACTTGGTGGGGCAGATTCCATTAGTTTTAAATCTTGTGGATTCTTCTCCACTCGGGTTGGCACCTTAGAATTTGTGTAACCGCTCGTATTTTATATTTCTTTGGAAAAGAAAGAAATGTATGAATACCTAAGTAAAAATTTAACTAGGGCAATTATAATTATCTGTGCGTGTGCTTTAAACAATTATGTACCCAACAGTACCTACCTTCCCAGCCGTTGCATTGATTTTCTTTAAAATTACTGGTAAGTTATTCAAAGCTACTTGTATGGTGCTTGGATATTACCGTTCGAGCATCGCATGTCAACTTTGTAACAAATTGGTTTCAGCTGAACACACAGCTAAGTAGGCCGTAATATTAGTTAAACGGATTTAGATCTATAATGCATTCGATGTTCATAAGTTCTGTGAACCCACATAAAACCTTTTTCGATTTGAAATTGCTATTTTTATTTTAATAAATAGGTACTAGCTTTTGCCCGCAGCTTCGCCCGCGTGGAGTTGGAAAATAGTCCATTGGAACGTACCTTCCTACCTGCTACCGGGAATTACATAGGTACCAAATAGCCGAGGAAAAGGCATCGACTCCTACCGCTGCGCCCGCGTTGCCGTCACTGATTATTTTGTAACGCGTAATTTTGAATCTGCGATATCTTTTAAACTATTCATTTAAATGGTATGATGTCAAGGCATATTTTAATCTATACCGTTCAAAATAACGTCGGAAATAATAATTAAATTTTTATCAAATTCTGAAAGATAGTAATGGTTACTGTGGGTCATCTTTAGAAGATAGACATAATATGCTGTCGCGGACTTTTTTGTTGAAGTTTTTAAGATCTTCAATCCTGTAATGTACCTACCTATCTCGCGCACGAAAGTAAACCTTCCAGTTGACATGATTTTTTCTCTCATCTTCGTCAATAATCGTCATATTTCAGCCAATTTACACAATAACTTAATAAATTATACACTAAAACCTTCCGCATGAATCACTCCATTCATTGGTGTTCAAAACCGTTTGAAAATCCGTTCGGTAGTTTTTGAGTTTAGCGTTCAGACAGACAGACAGACAGACAGACGCGGTGGGGGAATTTGTTTAGGATTAGTGTTTATTTTTCTCGAAGATGGGCTGATACCCACCATATTGTTAATGGTGGAGCATCTACGGATGCCATAGGCGAAAGATAAGAAAATAATTCCTATTTATATTTAACTTCACTTTTCAAGCAGTCTGAGTTCAATCTCAGATGTGATGCTACCAGGCGCGGTCTCAGAGGGAAGGGTCACGGACTCACATGATACTAGCTTCTGCCCGCGACTTCGTCCGCGTGGATTGGTGCTCTGCTCCTATCGGTCATAGCGTGATGATATCATGATATACCTATAGCATAAAGCCTTCCTCAATAAATCGGCTATCTAACACTGAAATAACTTTTCAATTCGGACCAGTATCTCCTGAAATTAGCGCGTTCAAGCAAACAAACAAAAAACTCTTCAGCTTTAGGTAGGTAGGTATATATATTAGTAATAATAACTAGCTGTTGCCCGCGACTTCGTTCGCGTTATCGCGCCGCAATTCGAAAATAATAACGCCTCGAGTTTGCACACTTAGAAATTTAAGTAGGTATTGTAACAGTTGTAGTAGGTTTTGATAAACTGCCCACCTCTATTTCAATCTCTGCAATAAGTAATAAAAGCTTACTGCCTAAATTTTGGGCAATTTTTTCTTTCAAATGGAAGTCTATAGGTACATAATTATTATAAATTAAAGTCGCTTTTCTTGTTTGTCTGTATGACCGCGTTATTCTTCTAAACCACGCAACAGATTTTGATGAGGTTTTCACCATCGCATTGTTTAGAGAATTTATTCCGGAAGGTTTATGTGTATTGTGTATAATACATTATATATTAGTAATAATAATATAATATATGTATATAGATTTTCGAGCTCGCTGCTATCACAAAATTACTAGGGTAGTGGCACCAATAAATGACCGATTAAGCTTTTTTGACAACTTTAAATAGCCGCAACTCAGTTATTTCATGACATTCAGGCATTTTTGTTTTTTTTTTTTATTAGGCCATACTCCTCAGGATGTGACTGATTAAAAAAAGAACCGTCTAGATCTACAATTTATTTTTATAAGTTGCTTTTTGTAAGAAAAAGTGGGATTTACCCCTATAGTTGAACACTGAGCCCTAATTGTGAACATTTTGGACCCATTACTTGAACTAGCATTTTAATATTACCGACATCGGTCCACCTTGTGGGGGCGGGCTTCCAACGCTATGTCTTCCAGTACGCGGTCGCAAATCCAGAACCTTTCGGCCCCATTGGCCATCTTTTGGCAATTCTTCGGGCTATGTCGGTTACCTTGGTTCTCCTACGGATCTTTTCATTTCTGATTTGATCACGTAAAGAAACTACAAACATAGCCATCTCCATTGCCCTTTGGGTGACTTTCAGCCTGCTTATGAGACCCATGGTGAGCAACTACGTTTCAGTGCCATAATTATAGGTCATCCCTGGCAACACGCACTGGTCAAAAACTTTCGTCTTGAGATATTGTAGTATATGAGAAGCAGATTCCCGAACGCCGCCCAGCTGAGTCGGATTCGACGATTGACCTCTTTCTCGAAGTTGAACCTACCTAGCTGAACAGTTTGCCCTAGGTAAACATCCACAACACACAGGTCCACAACTTGTGAGAGTATAGAGTCTCCAATTTTTATGAGGGTGGGTGTTACAATGGGCTTTCGACATGACCTTCATTTTGTCCATGTTCATTTTAAGACCCACTTTAAGACTCTCTTTCGGAAGCTCTACTGAATTACTGAAGTCATCGAGAATTGTACTAAGGTCCTTCATGGTCTTAGTTATGACTAATCGTAGGCAAACCGAATGTGATTGATGTATTCGCCATTGTAGTTGATGCTAACCCTTTTCCAGCTCAGAACCTGGAAGACATCCTCCAGGGCAGCGGTGAACAGTTTCGGAGAGATAACGTCTCCCTGTCTCACCACTCGCTGCAGAAGAATAGGTTTCGAGGTCTGTTCCCAGGACCAGACCTCGAAAACTATTCTTCTGCAGCGAGAGTGCTGATGTTTTTGACGTTTCAAAAACGGTTAGCACCTCGATGTACCGATAGTCAATCTGGCACCGTTGGAGAGACTGCAGTCCAGCCCAAGTCTCGATCGAATCGAAGGCTCTCTCGTAGTTCACAAACGCTGAGCAGAGAGGCAGTTTATACTCTTCGGTCTACGGTGCTAAAGCTTTTGCGGAATCCGGGAGGTTGTAAGTCGTCAAACCAGCGCGCGAGACGATTCGTGATGACTCTTGAAAGCAGCTTGTAGTCAACAACTTCTGGAGGGCCTTAAGAATGAGTTTTCCATCGGCCTTTAGGAGTTCGGCCGTAATTCCGTCATCACCTGGCACCTCGTTGTTCTTAAGCTGCTTCAGAGACATCCTAATCTCGTTCTAGCTGACGTCCGGGATGTCTTCGGTATACTGTAGGGTAAATCTAGCTCTTGGGTGGTTTGCTAGATTCGTGACAGGGTAACTGGTTGACGTGTATAAAACCTCTCGATTTCTCGCAGTAGTTTAGGTTGACGGATACGATTCTGCCATCTTCGGTCTTCTGTTTCGCAAACTGGCTCTGCCCAATAGACAGGTCTTTGCCACTCGCTGCACAATACGGACTGTGTTAAGGAATACGGTCCGTCTATTTAGCTGAAGGTATTTGAGTGCATCATCTGAAGACGATTAACAACAATTGAATTCGTTAATTTTTTGGATTAGGTAAAGAACCACAAAATGAACGAATAAAATCACCTCAGCGTTCAGCATATGGCATGAAACCCAAAATTTTAACGAATAAAATATGAACGTATTCCTTAGTTCAAAACAGTACAAGATTTTATACTAAAATAAAGTCTTAAAAGTAATCAAAATGTGTTCAACTTTTGATAGCTAAGTTCATACATTTATTTAAAATTCATTGAGTTGATTTGTTTTGGTCTATAAGCGTGAGTTTACAAGTAATGATAGCTGTAAAAATATCCCTTTACCTGAACGCCGTTCATCTATTGGATCAAGCAAACAAAATTGAATCCATTACTTGAACAGTAAATTTCTCAAAAAATACGGCAAATAATGTTTAAAACTATCTGTTAGCGCGGTGAGCAAATGAAAGAGTAGACTGTATGATATAGGCAATGGTTTAATACCGTCTCAATTTACAAATTATAACTTTCCCGGACAAACAATAAAATATTAATGTCGCCACAGAGCACTATATAATGTCGTCCGTCGCGGTGGAGTCCGTGGAAGCGAATGATCGTCGGGCCGAGCCGTGTCGCCGCCGCGCCGCACCTCAGCTGTACTGATGACGCGCTGATCACGATGCCTGCGCGTACCGAGCGCGTGCAAGGTGTTTGTGTTGGGTTCGGTTCCCAACACTATCAATATACTCAAAGCCAGATATAACAAGATTTTATTCTAACCAAATCCACTGAAATCTATCATTAATTCTTTCTTTAAGCTAACAAAATTCTTAAATTAGGAGGGCACTTTCCTTATGTAGGTTTCCTTAAAAAACTGATTTTTGGCGGGACGCGCTCACACAATGGCAGACTGTGAGCGCGTCTGAGTTGTCACTGCCAAAGTTGTTATGTTATCGGGAAGAAAATATGTTACCATAGCTTGAAAAAAATATTGCAGACATGTATCTAGCGGGGTTTTTTTTATTTTTTATTTTTTTGGTCGGTCGTTCATCTATTGGGGGTCGTTGATCTATTGGTGCCACTACCCTATGATGATCCTGCCGGGCCCATGGTGACCTACCCCACCTAAAATCTCGGGCTACGACCGCCCCCACCAACTGCATCTTTTTGTAATCGTCTCTTCAAGCCCATTATTTTGATACCACGGGAGAAGAAGGCCAAAGAAAAGATGAAGATGGATTGTGTAAGGAATGATATGAAAGAGAAGGGTCCCTTCTCAAGGGAGTACCTAAAAGATAGCATGACGGTGGACAGGGAAGATGATGTAAGTAGATGATGATGAAATGGTCAATCTTCCTAGCCTTTTCTCAACTATCTTGGGGTCGGCTTCCAGTCTAACCGGATGCAGCTGAATACCAGTATTTTACATGGAGCGACTGGCCTATCTGACCTCCACAACCCAGTAACTGGTTACCCCTTGGTAAGACTGGTGTCAGACTTTCGTACTTCTGACGACTCGTAACGACTGTCAAAGATTCACAAATGACAGCCGGGACCAACGGCTTAACGTGCTTTCCGAGCCACGGAGAAGTCTCGGTATGTAAAGATGGTCACCCATCCACTGACCAACCCCGGCAAGCGTAGCTTAACCTGATGGATTGACCCGTGCGGCTTGTTATTACTTAGCCACGAGCTCTTCGATGATGATGACATGGTCATGGAACAAAAAATTACGTCACTCAAAATAAGAATGTCTTGGATACTTACCGAACCCGTTTGCCGATCGGTGCATTACGCATTCTTTTATTTAATGCACCGAACAGCTCTCTCTTCTGTCAACTAATAATGGAATGACGATCTTCGCGGGTGCTGGATGAGAGTAGCCGAGGATGGAGTAACATGACGCGATCGTCGATCAGAGAGGCATGTCTAGCAGTGGAATACAATAGGCTGATGATGATTAGGCGAGCAATCTTCTCAGTGGCGTAGCGTAGTGGGGGCAGCACACAGAACATATATACTCTACGAGGGGCAGCAGGTGCGGCCCGCTCCCGGCGCGGCGACACTTTTTAAGGGGCGGCAAAATTTCACAATAAATAATAAAAATATTTGAACCAATTCATACGTTTATCGCAACTACAAATTCGGACTGATTGAAAAGAGCACGGAATTTTTCATTACTTATTCTGTGACGAATTCGGGGAACCCCTTTCTTTGAATTATAATTTTTGTAGCGACTGTTGGCAGGACCGTCTTTAAGTACTGACTTGCGGGGATTCCCCGTATTTTGTGTGCTTTCGTACCTAATCTTATGTGATAGGTATTGTACCTGTTATAACAATGTATCTGAGTGGTTGAAGTAGGTATAGTAGATTGTTATACTTACAAGGGTCGAAAGGAATCAATTCCGCGAAGGCGGCTATATTCCGAGTAGGAATTGATGTCTTTCACCAGTGTTAAACACTCTACTTTTCATTTCGAATATAAGGAAAGTATAAAATAGTAAAACTTCTAAAATACTTATTGATAAATAAATAACATGAGTAGTACCTATAGATATAAGTTCTATGGTAGTACCTACCTATTTAAAATTAACTGAGAAGTTAAAACAATATGTGAAATTTTTTAAATTTGGAACGCGCCGCGTCACCGCCTCGCAGTGTTTCCACTTACGTTTTTGGTTTTTCCCCAGTTTCATAATGAATATTATCCCTAAAATTCCCTAAAAAATATAAAAATTCCATAGTTAAGGGAATTTTTCATTTTTATAGCATTAAATACCTACAAAACATTCATTAATAATCGAGAGAGTACGACTTATTACCGATGTCATCTTTATCCACGGAAATAGTAAAATTAACAATAACTTGGTAAACTAAAATTAGACGAATTATATTTATTACAAGTTTCAGGGAATCCCCTTTAATCAATCGGTGCTGCCATAGAGTTGTAGCGGTTAGACCGCCACATACAAAAACTACGAAACAAAAAGACATGACGTCACACAATTCCTACATCTCGCAGTTAGAGTTTACTGAGCGAATAACATAGATAAGACTATCCGAAATCAACACATGGGCAGTTGCCCGCCAGACATAACAACCCGTCTGGTTGGAGGATCCTCCCTTTTCTATGGGGGATGAGTGAACTTTACACCCTGTTCCTCATACCCTCTAAATTGGTGACCCCGAGAATGAACGTCAACGCAGCCTTCGTGCAACTACTTCAGCGTGACGTCATCATCATCACTCCCGCAAGCTTTCGTGAGGCGAGTCACACAGCCAGCCAGCACCCACGGCTTCAACGGGTATCCTGACCACCAGCATGCAGCGAACGCGCATTCCTGGTCATCACCCTCAGCCACATCACCCCGACTCACTGGGGAATCACCGCAATCACCGCAATCACCTCAATCACCGCAATCACCTCAATCACCGCAATCGCCGCAATCACCGCAAAAACAGTTCCGACCCACTGTGAACTGTGCGGCACCCGGTTCCGACTCACTGGAACCACAATCACCATCGCCGCAATCACTGCAGACAGTTCCGACCCACTGTGAACTGAGCGGCACCCGGTTCCGACTCACTGGAACCACAGCTGGCACTGTGAAGCATCGCAAGATCCAAGACTCAGCCCACTATCGACCTCCGGTCTCCGGAGGGGAGTGATGTAGCGGTTAGACCGCCACATACAAAAACTACGAAACAAAAAGACATGACGTCACACAATTCCTACATCTCGCAGTTAGAGTTTACTGAGCGAATAACATAGATAAGACTATCCGAAATCAACATATGGGCAGTTGCCCGCCAGACATAACAACCCGTCTGGTTGGAGGATCCTCCCTTTTCTATGGTGGATGAGTGAACTTTACACCCTATTCCTCATACCCCTAAAGAGTAAAGTAGTACATTGGGTGCTGCCTACTATAAACAATAGGGCTACCAACTCAAGTTTATTTATTTATTTATTTATTTAACACTCACACAAATGTATAGAGGCAGATTTAATGCCATAGGCATTTTCTACCAGTTAACCTTTGGGTAATGCAGACAGAGACAAACAGTGGTAGGTGCAATATCGAAAATTGTGGAATAAATATTGAATTAAATCTAAGGATATAAGGCGGTTGTCGTTTAGTGGGTGTCTTCAAGTCGTAAAGACACCAGTGGAAAAATATCTATTTTTAATGGATTTGGGATCATTTTGGTAAGTACTAAAAATGTGAATTTAAATAGCAATAAGTTTAATCATTTTAAATTTATAAATAATAATTTAAAAAGAAAAGCTTTTTGATAATGTCATTGCAATAAGTACCTATGTGTACAGCACCTACCCTTTCGGATCGGACGGGTTTTTTTTAACATATTGTACAGACGCCAGCACATCAACCTACTCCAATCTGTAAAATTTTCCCAATCAACATTGAACCTTATTCTTTAGCAGTAAAGTTGAAAATCTATTAAAGAAATTTGACAGATTGTAGTAACTTGATGTGCTGGCGTCTGTACCCACAGGGTGTAAAAGTACCCTTCACGAAGTCTAAACCTACGCATACTGTTCGTATTAGAGAGTAACATTATGCAAAATAACTACCTACTGGCAAACGACATTAGGCATAAAAAAATGCTGTTTTTTGTAGCGTGTTGCACAGACGGCAGCGGGCGGAGCGGCGCGGCGGGCGTGAGGAATTGGCGCGCCACCGGCGCTACGTGCCCAGCGCCGGGTACTATGAAGTACTTATGAATGTTATGAATTATTTTTTTCCTGTGATTCAACTAACAGCACGAAAAAATACTATAAGTATTTTGTAAGTAGGTACAGTATGGGTCATTAGTGCATTACCAGTTTTACAAAGTTATCGCATCGTAACTCGTCGCACTTGAGACCTTCTTCTAATAAGGCATTCCACACATACACATACACACCCGTATTGCACTCTCTCATCATGAACCAAATAGAAAGAGCGCGGTATATAGGTAACAGTTTTCCTTAGTTCGTAGGCTTATCACGCCCCGTTGTCTTTTTCTGATTATAGCAATTAGAAGAAGACAGCGAATGTCGAGGAATGAGTAAGTATCATTAATACAAAATTTTAAACTAGTCAACATAAATAACATAAAAATTGAGGGTAGATTTGAAACAAAATTTATTTACTGGCTGTAATTAATTCGTATGACGTTGTTATATGGTGAACTTAGTTACGGGCGTTTGTGTTATTGCTATTAGTGTTTTTAGTTTAAAGATTTTATTCAAAATGCAATTAAATATAAATGATGAAGCCAGGGCGAATATTGTAGCCTTGCATGTCAATGGGTTTAATTTTTATCTGAAATGTCCAATGAAAGCGGTTTACTTATGTGTAAGTTATTTTGTTGTGATTTATTCTATTTGTTAATCTCTTAAGTGGTGGTTCAAAATGAGTAATAAGGATTTATTTATTTTTAGAGAAACACTGTGAGACGTTGGGTGAAAAGATTTGAAGAAGAGGGAAGTCTGAAGAGCCGTGTAAGTGACTCAGCGACGCTTTATGGGTGGTGAATCTTAAACGAATGGTGTTATACCAACAAGAAGATTTGCTGAAGAATTCGCAACTTTTTAACGCAAAGGCATAAGGATGAACGGTTACGTTTTGCCCGGGAATATTTAGACTTTGATTGGGAGACTACTATATTTACTGACGAGAAGACTTTCAAATCGTGTCTAAAAGGAAGACTTCCTTTGTGGCGCAGAGACAATACACGGAGGTCTGACAATAACATTATAAATAATACGGAGTCAGGAAGAATAAGTGTGAATATGTGGGGGTGGATTAGTCCTCAAGGGCCGAGTGAGTTTGAATTTATACCGACGCGGCCCAACAGCTCCAACTACGTCGAGGTTTTGATCGACATAATGCTACCTACAGTGTGCGCAATGTTTATCCAGTGTATGAAATTGGTGAACTTTATTTTGTTCAAGATAATTGTCCGATTCATGGTGCCAATAAGTATTGTTCGAGACTTCGTGAGTGGGTTTAGTCCGTATTTAGATGTTAAAGTTATTCCGTGACCAGCGCGATCCCCTGATCTAAACCTTATAGAAAATGTATTAGTGCAAAGATTGGAAGCACGAAATGAAAGATGTCTCGATCAGAAAAAAAAAGTAAGTAATATTAAATGTTATCAGGGGAATTCAGGGGATCCACTGGCCATAATAGAAATAAGTTAGTTAATAATTGTAAAATTACAGGATTGAGGTTAAGTTTCAATCTTCTTTTCCTTGAGAAAATGAATAAATTAAGCTATAACCTCAATAAACAATAGGTAACATCCAATATTATTAGCAACCAAAAATTATTTACAAACAAATTATAAATTTATTTATTGTCAACGTTTGTTATATCGTTCTTAATACGTGTATGTTAATAATAACTAATAAGCTAATAATAACATAAATATATGTTTCTATGAAAAACTGTATTTTTTATTTTATTAAATTACCTATTTTATCTATTTACTTTATTTATACCTTCCGTAACCTATAGCCAATGTAAATTAATGATATTCAAATAATTGAACTCTGACACGA
The DNA here is from genome assembly GCA_948150665.1 of Conistra vaccinii. Classification (NCBI taxonomy): domain Eukaryota; kingdom Metazoa; phylum Arthropoda; class Insecta; order Lepidoptera; family Noctuidae; genus Conistra; species Conistra vaccinii. Next base: position 12,300,164 of record OX411324.1, on the reverse strand, counting down.
AAACAAAATAAAACAAAAAGAGTCGAGAGCTCGCACTGAGGTTCGAACCTTCGCCTTTCTCATGCACACACAATTATTCCGACCTACTCGTGCGATCCTGTCATCGCTTCATTCAACTATTATGTTGAATTTAAGCATTGCTTTTAAATAGGAAAACAAGTATAAGTAGGTATACTTTATTTAGTGTTAACCACACATCCATCTGACCAACCAACATCGCCCGTTCGTAGTTATACTGTGTGCGTGTTATTGTCTGCATTGAAACATCACACACACAGAGATAGGCGCAGACCTGGCGTGCAGGCAAATATAAACATTCCGGTGCTTCACAATTTATGACCCTTGACTGTACCTACTTACCTAACTGTCCATTGCTGTCGCTGTCACCTAGCATCGGTAGCCTCTCGACACTCACGAGCTGCGGTTTGAACTGACCCCACATACCGAGAGCGATGGGTATGCCGACTCCGCTTTAAGACGCTGTACGCACGCCATATCGAGGGATTTCCCTCACCGCACTTAGGATAGCCTGGTGGACCGCCAGTCATGTTTGTCGGAAGACTCCTTGGGAAACCGGCAAGATCGGTTTGTTGTCCGACAACCGTTGCATCGCTCGTCTGCAAACCCGTGCATCCGTGGGCTGAACGCGGTAAGGTATTCAGTCGCGTACAACCGTAGGGCCGCGGAGGCGTTTCCATGGCCATGGGTCCTGCAGCAACAGTAGGTATACCATGTTTAAGTATTCCCGCACTGAATTCTTGATGAAGCGTCATCTTCGTAACCTAACTAATCATCTAAAACACATAAAAAAACATTACCTGCTCAAAAACTTTATAAAATAAACTTTCGCGCTTTTTAGGGTTCCGTACGCGAAGGAGGCCAAACGGAACCCTTTCCACATACAAATTAAATATTTATGCTCAAGTAAGGAGCATGAGCATAAATATTTATAAATATTTATCATTGAGCATTTAATTTGTGCATAAAACAACGTCGCTTATAGTGTATGTCTGTGTGACTGCGTTGTTCTCCTAAACTACACAATCGATTTAGAAAATATATTCCGGAAGTTTTAGGTATAATACATTTATATTAAACTGACATATTAAAATAAACAAATCTTGTTTTTTTATCAAGTCGTTGAAACAGTGCGAAGCAGGGGTGGGATGCTAGTACATTATAAAATGGAAAACAAAAATCTGTTTGTTAAAATTTTATTAATTTAATAGTTAATACATTAATACCAAGGCATTAACGGCCACTTTAACTAAAAGCTATAAGTAAATGAAACTAGCGCAGCTCAGTGTTTCTAGGATAACTAGAAGGGAGGCATTAAAAATTCAAAATCAAATAAATGTGACCGTGTCGTTCATAGAATTCCACATTTGCAACTCAAAATACTTATTTATAACATACATAGAAAGTACGGTATGTTTAAATTTTTAGTTATTAAATAGAATGTTGTGTAGTCACAAAGGAAGAGATTTTGTTATAAAAATGCGCTCTTCTGTGACTAATAATAAGGCTAAACTGGTAAAGCTAAACTTAAAGTTATTTGATAAGTTGTTGGTACAGACATAAAAGCATTCTCACACTGCACTAAAGTGCAATAATAATACCATAAAAATAAACAGAAGTGGTCAATCAGGTTAAGTCACTGGACATCCAACTACGTATTGTTATAAGCTCCAAGTAAACTATCTGATAGTTTTGTACAAAATATATGCAAAATCTGAGACACATTTCATTTGGAACTAATCAGTGTTGGATGATACGTCTCCCACTTCTACTTATGTTCGTGCTCGAGTATTCAGAATGTTCTAGCAGGGCCGACGGTCGGGTCCGCGACGACGCGGCGCCGCCTTGAGGATGTTGTCAACGCGGAGGATCATCTCAGCGGCCTCGGCGGCAGATAGCAGCACCTGACGCTTCACGACGTAAGACTCTGTGATGCCCATCTTCTTCATGTCTCCTACGCGGCCGTTTTGCATGTCTGTGAACGAAAATGGTAATTTGTACAAATGTGTTTTACAATTGTACTCAATGATTCGGAGTTCACGATCCTCATTGTTTTGTAGTCCACAGTCCAAAGAATTTTTCTCAACCAAATTGTATTTCAACATAAATTGTTAACAAGCCTTATTTACTTATTGTTTAGTACTCTCCCTTTACAGAAGGAGACCGAAGTATTTTCATAAGCTATGTTTGGATTATACAAAACAGTTAAACAACTATGTTTAACTGTATCTGATCTGTGAATCTTGCTAAGTAACTAGGTATTTATGCTATTGTGCCCACTAGGGCACAATAGCATAAATACCTAGTTACTTAGCAAGATTCAAAGCGATTTTTTGCTAAAGTATTGAAAGAAATTGTAATATAAAAAAATAGGTTCTTTTCAAAAAGTTGTAATCGTTATGTTGCAAGTGTAAGGTATTTACACTTGTGACTGAACAATCATGTCAGTTAACTACATTAGTAATAAACCATATAAACATAGCAACTCACCAAGTCCCATAGTGATCTCTCCCTGCGCGTGGTGCGCGCGCAGGTGCGAGATGAGGTCGGCCGAGTCGTAGCCCGCGTTGTCGGCCACGGCCGAGGGCAGGCGGCGCAGCGCGATGGCGAAGGCTTCGGCCGCCGCCGACTCCTTGCCGGCCGTGCGCGCCGCCACGCGGGACACGGCCTCGGCCATCAGCATCTCGCTGGCACCTAAGAGATGAGAACTATTCGTCAAACCCTTCTTACCAGCAAAATTCTAATATTTTGAATATATGAATTTATTCTGTTTACTATTACTAAAGTATCGCATGTTTATGTTGGCTGACATCCTACTTATATTATAAATGCGAATATGAGTTTGTTTGTTTGCTCTCACACTAAAACGGCTGAATGGATTTGGATGAAATTTGTCACACGGGTAGACCATGGCCTGGAATAGTACCCCGTGGGATAATTTCCGACATGCACGTAGGCGAAGCCGCTGGCAAAAGCTAGTACATTACATAATAAAATAATTGTAGAAACAACACAATTCAACATTCAATTTCGTCTCTTGTCTTCTCTCCATGAACAACGCCATTCCAAAGGAAACCATTACAAGTGAAGTCAAACCTAGTTTTGTCCCAACAAAAAATAATAAAATCAATGCCGAATTCAACTCTGTTAAAACTTATACCAAGAATATTGCTCACCTCCACCATAAATAATTTTAGGTTCCTTGACGGTAGCAGCGAGTACGCAGAGCGCGTCGTGCAGGGAGCGCTCGGCCTCGTCGATGACTTGCTGCGTGGCGCCGCGGATGACGACCGTGCAGGCTGAGCCGAGTTCCACGCCAGAGAAACGGATGAGGCACTCGTCACCAATCAACACCTGGAACAAGACAATCATTTGTATCTAGACTAAGGGCGCTTGTACACGGTAAGAAAATTTACCGTGTCTGCGGCAGACAAGACAAATTCTTCGTGTACACGACAAGAATTTTGTCTGTACTACACACGAAAACCAACAACGTTCGCCGCGTCGTGTCTTGCGCAGACAAGATTTTTTTCGTGCACCGCTGCGAGCAGTGTACACAGTTATTTTCTAGTTACGACACGAATTCTTGCGTAGGCCCGGCGTATTTTCTTACCGTGTACAAGCGCCCTAATATTATAAATGCAAAAGTAACTTGCAAAGTCTGGCGGAGTAAGCACAGATGGCCAGTTCTGCTGCAAAACATACTGTCATGATCATGAACTATATTTCGAAACCATATTTCGAAACCAACATACATAGACACTCTACTTTTTAAAACTTGATGTGCATTGCCATAATAACGGTCACATACTAAATTTACAACAGAATAACAGGCAACTGATTGGTTTGGAAGTAAGAAGCCAACTGTTACCTGTTCAATAACTTTGCAGTGTCCCAGTTTGACTTTGTCGGGTGAGTCGAATGTGGATGCAATTTCACCTCCGGTCACGAGGGCCAGTCGCTCAATACCGTCGAAATCAGCGTGCTCGATCGCCATGACGCCGGCATCAGCGAATAGCTGCTCAGGGTAGTTGTAGATAAGTTGCCTGGTGAAGAAAATATGCATGTCATGTTATAAATACTGATAGCAAGTCATTGATGTACTGTATGTAATGCACCACTGTTGTGTCCATTTCATATTGTTATACTGTGACATTATCTATTTCATACTGTTTGGTGTCCAGCAAGAACAAGACAAAGGCTATTGGTTGATCTTTGTATGACTCATAATAGATTTGTAAAAAAAAATACTTAGTTCTCGTCAAATAACTTTGCCGCTCTGAAGTTAGGTTGCGCATGCGTACTGGCATGCGCGCTACTGTTTTATAAGGTAGATTGACTACTGCGCAGTCATTTGTAGTCTACTTCAGAGCGGCAAAGTAATTTGACGCGAACTGTAAGTATCATTGTTTTTTCAAATTTTTTTAGGCTTTGAAATAAATGCTAAATTCAAGTAACTATGTACAAAGACTATAAGTATCGCCAATTACCTGTTGATAAAGACATTGCATTTGTGAGCCAAGATTTTGTTGACTTTGTCCTTCATCTTTTCCTTCTCAGCAACTTCCAGTTCTGCAATCTTGGCCATAGAGTCCACTTTGATGGTAGATCCGAACACTTTGATCTTGTCTGTGTCCATGGGTGTGTTTGCTATCAGGATGCTGGCGTTCTCAATTCGCTTAGGTTGGTGCACTCCCACCTGATAAGTAAACATTATGATTTATTTAGTATTCAGGTGTCTAGGTCAAATGTAATGTTATAGATGAAAGAAACTTTGAAATAATCCAACTAAATTACATACAATACACAGATGGTGGTTTATTTTTTTATTGTTTTTTTTTTATGTTTTCGTAATCTTATGTTTCAAGAGGCTAACAGAAGAATTCATCTGAACTAGGCAGCGTTTAGGAATCTTCGTCCTCTCTTCTCGTCGTGTATTCCATAGAGCCTAAAGTCTTCAATCAGTGTGTCTTGCCAGGTATTACTTACAGAGCCGAAACTTTGACACTCACTGTATGGCTGGTCCAAGGTCTCTCAGTAAGCTATGCAATGGGCTATGCTTCAGATTCTCTGAGGAATAGTATCCGTATCCGAACCTAGGTAAACCAAAGTTGTTGACATATCTCACAGAATAAGGAAGCTGAAGCGGCAATGGGCTATATTAGTCATAGAATCAGTGGCTGTTGGGGTAGACGTGTTCTCGAGTGGAGAACCCAAATCAGCAAATACGTATACTGTATGACATCATCAGGCTAGTTGGAGCAACGATTTTCACAGGTATCCAATATTGGACCACTATAGGCTGAATGATGATGTTTCGTGAAGTTTATACAAGGACAGACAATGAAATAATCAAATAACTTATTGGGAGTAAATGTAATTATCTACCTTCTTATTTAAGAGGAAACCTTCATCCAGGAAAGATTCCTCTAGCAGACCACCAGAGATTTTGATAATCTGGATAGCCTTCAAGTTACCGGAGCCTTTGAGACGGAGCACTGCATCCACCGCCAACTTTGTGAAGTGTCTGAAATTCAAAATAAAAATTCATAAATTATATATTAATCACTTTAATGTTTATTAATTAAGTATTTTATTCATTCATTCATATTTAAAATAAAAAAATATGCCTCCAATGTAAGCCTTTTTTATTTATTTTATAACTAATTGTACTGTATGTCATATTTTACTTACTCTTTGTGGTTAGAAAGAATTTTAGAGCTCAATGTTGTACGAGCAATGTTCTCAAGGTCCTCACGCAGGGCAGCCTCATTGAAACTCTTCTCATGATCAAAGCTAGAATCGGAGAGAGCTTTTTTAGCAGCATCTACAGCTATACGCCATCCAGCAATGATTGTCTGTGGGTGCAGCTTCTGTTCAACAAGCTTTTCAGCTTCACGAAGCAGTTCAGCCGCTAAAATTTATGTAAATAATTGGTTTATGAACAAATATATAAAATGTTACATGGTAAATATTTGATTAATTATAAAAATAATACATATACAATGGATTGACTTCTTATACAAAATCAACTCAGAAACTTCAGGGTTGCAGAGACATCGAGGTACAACCAATTACCATGGATTCAGTATATGATTCTGGGTCCCCCTATGCATTGAAATTTTACATCGGTTTAAAAAAAAACTACAGTTTCCTACAAAAGTGCAATGGTCAAAATTTATCCACATGGAACAGCAATTTAAAAGAAAATAATCTATGAAAAATTTCAATGCAGTCAAGTTTTTTAATTGTGTACTAAATCCATGGAAACAACTCACGCGTTGATGTCCCTGCCAAACAAAACATGATAAACTATGTTCTGTATCCCACTACATTTGATGCTGAACATTTGACAAAAGTACCTTACTTTTGCGGCTAAAACATGCAAACAGTTTAAGCATAACTTCCTTTGTCTAAGGGATACTAAATTACTAAAACAAAAATGTGTTACCTACCCAATACAGTTACAGATGTGGTTCCATCTCCAACTTCCTCATCTTGTACTTTTGACATATCTACCAAAATTTTTGCTGCTGGGTTATCAACACCGATGGATTTCAAAATAGTAGCGCCGTCATTTGTAACCTCAACCTACAAAATATAACCAATTTATTAGAACTTCAAATTCCCCACTGAAGCTGCTTTTTTAAATTTCAGTTAACTATTGATAATTATGTAAGAATGAGAAACATTTACCTGGCCCGCATTTCTTCCACAGGAAACCAGAATTTTGTCCATTCCCTTAGGTCCTAAAGTACTTTTCACCAAATCTCCAATGGCGATGGCACCGATGAAGCTGGACATACGAGCCACTTCGGCTTTTTCTTCTTCAGCTTCATTTTTCAAAATTCTGATGGGATTCAGTGACACCTACAGAATAATTTCATGTGATCAAGACACACGTGCAACAAGACCAACGGCTCGAACATTTCTAGATTATTCACTATTCTTTTAAGTTTTCGGTAACTGAAATAATAAAAACTGTTGGGACTATCGTAAATAGCACATTACTTCTTACCATTTTGACTTTTCTGTAAGCTGTTTCTTGATATCACTAAAATAAAATACCGGCGATAAAAATTCTACACCAAGAAACCAGAATTGACAGACAGCAGCAGGCAGAGCACAAGAAAAAAATGTCACGGCAACTAATGTTGCCGTACTAAATAAACATTCCAGATAATTAATTGTGATGTTTTTATTGTGCGTTTGCACTGGCGAAACATTCACATAAAAACATTCTGCCTATGTTTCGCCACGCAGTGTAAACGCAGTCACAGAGCACTATATAATACTGCGCAAAGTGATCCGCTAGCATAAGCTTATGTTCGCACAGACGTAAATATGTGTACCTGGGCCGACAATTCGATATCAAATTTTGTCAAAAACTGACAAAATTGTAGAATTGTCTCGCTTAGGCTGTGAAAAAGTGACAAATATGTCAATAATCGACAGATGATACCTTGACATATTTGTCATTTAAAAACACGTTTAATAATATATATTGCGAATTTTCCACCATGACAATTATGTCGCCTGTAAGTTTTAAAAAATTGTCAAATTGTCACTTTTTGACAATGTCGGACTTGTCGGATTGTCAGGGCCCTGGCGTCTGGGCTAATGTTCTGTCATCTGTGACAGAATTCTCTAACATATCTGCTGGCAACACTTCGGCCACATTTTTAAACCATAATGCAAGCAGCTCTAGGAACAAAAACAATTTTATTAATCATAGAGAAATTTAAAACTGGTTTTACAGCACAGAACGGACCAATCACAAGCACAACAAAAATCATGAACGTTGACTGATTGGTCAGTCACTCCAATCTGATTTGTAAACGTAATCCTAAAATGACGTCATGAATGTGTCACGCTGATTGTTCTTTCTTCTGTCATTCAAGTCGAGAAAATTGTAATTCTCCGTGCCTTCGCCATATTTACGTTATTGAACTGAATCACAGACTCGGTTTATACAGAATATATTATAGTTATTGAAGTGTGAAACTTTTCAGTGTAATTGTACAAAGTTCAAAACAATCTGACAAAATGGAAGACCAAGGAGGAAGCTCAGGCCCTAGAGTAAGCGATAAGCGTTTGGCTCAGACTCAAGCCAAAGTCGATGAAGTGGTTGGCATTATGCGCGTTAATGTCGAGAAAGTTTTGGAGAGGGACCAAAAGTTGTCCGAACTAGACAATCGTGCAGATGCTTTACAGCATGGAGCAGCGCAGTTCGAACAGCAGGCTGGCAAACTGAAACGAAAGTATTGGTGGCAGAATCTAAAGATGATGTTAATTATCGGTGCTATTGGGGCAGTTCTACTTATCATAATCATTGTGTGGGCAACATCCGGATCGAGCACGCCCGCGCCCGCCCCCGCCCCTGCCCCTGTCACCGAGGCTCCATCCTCAGGGCGATAGTCATCAAGCAAACTTGTAAACCTATGATATGGATACTTATTTATGCTGCTCTGTACTAAAAACCGCGAGTTTTATGGTAAAATGCGACTGAACAGTATGTAAGAAATCTATATTTTGTATTTGAATCGATTAACCAACGCACACATCATATTCCTATTATAAGATTTACACCTTGATAATGATAAATGTTTTGATATTTTTCTATAAATTGTATTAAAATAGTACCTAACTGTTGATATACTGTTTAAGTGAATTTAATTCACTCATAAAAGACTTGTTTACAAATTGTTATACTTCTAAAATGGAAATAAATAGAAAACTTTAACTATACATCAGTTTTAAATATGTAATTTATAAAGTGGCCAATTTTGTACAGAATCACTTTGTGATAGGTAGTATTAAACATAAAAGATTATTATAAAAGCCTACTTTAACAGCTGATTTGGGTGTTGACACAAAGAACTGATATTTAACTGCACAAATTAAATGTGTAATGAAACTTTAATGTGATTGTTCTTGTTGCTTAAAGAGGGAAGCCCCTATGTAATCCTGTTGCAAAATTAATATATATTAAGTTAGATAAAATATGTTATTCAAAGCCAGTTTTTGTCGCACTTTGTATAAACTATTTAAAAAACTTGTTTCACATTATGCTACTTTTCGGTTTAATCATTAATAACACTATAAGTTCAGGATTGGATTTTGAAGTATGCCTAATGTGAAAGAAGTGCTAAGGCACAAAACCATTTAGTTTTTAATTTATTTTAATATGTTATTAGCACATTCTGTCGGTTGGTATTGATCATATTATTTTATTTAGTTATGTCTTAACAATATGTCTATAATGCATTTTCAAAGATAACTAATTTTAACGGCAGTTGGGACCAACTTTGCGCTTGTATTGCACGGCATCCAAGGTCTAGTTACTAATTGGGTCTTGACAGTAAACCAGTTTGGTGTTGTATGCAAAGTGTATGTAATATCATAATCTTAGTTGTTTTATATTCTGTAAGAAATAATAAATATATGTATTTCTTCAATATTGTATGATTTGCCACTTGTTAGACAAGTATACTACCAGTGCTTTGTGTTGTGTTATCAAAGGCGTACACCTACTTAAAACTTATCAGTTTTGTAGATGTAGATAAGGAGCCTGTGATTCACACAATAATTTCATGACTTCAGCTGTTTCGTATGACATTGGAATTTCAGTGCAAAATATTATGATAAAAAAAACACAGATTTGCAAAAAAATCTATAATCGCAATCCAAAATCATATAAACATATTGAGAAACTCTTTCTATTTGAAGTCAGTAAAAAATTGTAGCGAAGGGCTATGGAAATGTATAATGATTTGTTGTTCATTTAAAACATTGAACAAATTGTGGTATAAATTGAATTGGTGTCATTTGTAGGTCTGTAGGTACCTATACCTACTAATAATATGATTTTTCACAATTTTTCCTCCAATTACACAACAATCATAATGGCAACTCGTGCCATTAATAGTCGGACTACGGTAAAAAAAAAAACCACCCAGTGTGTGTCGGACCAAGCACGATGAAGGGTTCCGTAGTTGGGATGAATTTATCCCAGAAAGATGAAAAACATGTTCTCCGATACATCGATAAACGTCACGGACAATAATTCTCCAACTGCAATACAAAAAAAAAAACAGACGAATTGAGTTTGCTGTGAGACCTTGCTTCCTGCAAAATTGCATGATTCTAGCCTAACGGGAAGTAGGTACCCGTTGGCTTTTGATTTATTTGCGAGTATCAAAATAAGACGCCTTATTTTTTAATTGCGTTAACTTAGAAGCTTGATTTTTTTAGAGCTCTAAGGGACTACTATATAACAGACCTACGTGTTTGATATTAATTTCAACTTGATATCTCCACGCGTTCCTGAGAAAAAGGGTCTTGACAGAGAGATGGACGGACAACGAAGTGACCCTATATGGTTATGGTTCGGTTTATTTGCTTTAAAGGTACGGAACCCTAAAAATATGTTGCTGTTGACAGAAATTACTTTCCTCCAACTCTCCAAGGCACATACATTATTTCCAGTTTATGTATGCTTCCAGTAACCAGGAGGGGCGAGCAATGCACGTGCATCGTGCATGTTTGGGTAGGTAGGTACTGTACACCTCTGAGTATCTGTTTGTTACTGCCGCCATGAGCGTCGCCAAGGGGGGGCAGCTGGGCCCCTAGAGATTCAAAAAAATTTAGTAAAAAATACAAGGGATTTGAATGTAAAGAAACTACAATATCTATAAAGCCAATTTTGTTTATTTGGACGACTTTTATTTGGTTTTTGAAGTGAAAACTTCTTTAGCGGCGTTGTGCACTTTTTTTGGGATGGGTAAAAAAAATGTTAAACACGTGACCTGATCGAAAATTCGTAAGACGGCTTGTACTGACAGCAAGCTACATAAATTCCTGATATTTTCGTTAGATGGCGTTTCACTTCTATCGGCAGTAACCAAAGACTACCTCGCATATTTGTTTGAAGTTCCATATCTCCTAAACGGAGTCTCGGCAGTGGGGTCAAGCCTCTATCTAACGACAATCCTGGATCCGACTGCTGCTATTTGTCACCAGTCTGGGACTGTTTGACTGCGTCCAAATGAGGTCGTAACTGTTATTCTATTGTCAGTACCTATCTGGTTTCACAAGTGGCAGCGCAGATACGCGCACCAAGCCACCAGCTCGTAATATCTTGCCGTAATGGTCACTCCTACGTAAACACCCATGTGCGAGTTAGGACCAAGTAAGCTGCGAGGTATTCAACAGCTACATACATAAATAGGGCGGCTACCTAGGCTATCGTCGACAGACTTACGTATTCCATAAACCTTGCATATTGTAACATATTTCATTGGGTACCTACGTACTTAGGTGGCTATCTTTTTCTAAGACGATTAAGTACCTACGTCCCTGCGTTTAGAGTTCTTAAAAAAACCTGAAAACATGAATATTAAGTATAATTAATTTTAGTTGAGCTAATTCCAACTAAACTTTGGTCTACGATAAGATAATGATAATGAATAAAACAGCAGTTGGATCAATGTAGGCGGTAGATATTTTATTTAAATTAAACTAAACACCTACATTATGATAACGCGTTGTCCTTATATGGAATTCTGTCCTGCGAACAGCATGTTTGCAAATTGGATTACTTACTCATATATTTTTTATTAAGTAAGTTAATCTTTAAATAAACATACCTACATATTTTCTTACCATAAAAGGAAGGCAGGTAGGTACCTACCTGACTGAGCATGCGACGACATTTTTTTTTTTTTTTTGTGTGGTATGTAGGGTGCCGAACAGGTAGGTTCCCTGGACTTGCCCCTGTTCTGCCTACCCCTTCGGAAAATAGAAGCGTGATTTCATCATATCACAGTATGATGGCGGCTGTACAAACCGGCAGAAAAACGAGTTTTTTACCATAATCTGACACGTGAAACCAGCATTAAATTGTGAATTATTTTAAGTCAGAAACGTGACTGTATCGTGTAGGTAGGTATGTAGATTATTCGTTCGTAACTATGTTTTTATTGACCTAGCCTAGCTAGAAGCTTGCATTCGAAATTGGCTACAAATTGGGCCTTTGCTTTTCACTTCAAACAGCACGAGAGGCGCAGTGGCTGAAGTGATAGGCCGTGCTCCATGCGGGTCGCGGGTTCGCTTCCTGAAACAAAACATTTTTAGTTTTTGTAGACAACGATCCTACTTATTGGTAGTCACTTGGTAGTCAAGTGAAGACGAATTAAGCTTTGTGCAGACCAGCGCGATTTGTCACATTTGTCACACGGGTTATGGTGGTTTTGCATTGTTCGTGTCGCTCTGGTCTGCAAAAGCCTTTAAGAGCTCCCTGTTTTTTTTAAACGGTTAATTGTAGGTACCTAGGTATACGACAATTACCACCTACTTAGGTATATACATATACCTACTTAGGTAGGTACTTACCCATTTTTTGTAATAATTTATTTTGACTTGATAGCCATAAATTCCTTATAGTGAGTAAAACTGAACGACGAATTTGTGAACTGTTTGCGCCTAGATAATTAAGATTTTTAATGTCAACGAAGTAAGGATCTCCATAAAATATCGATGATTAATTACCTACCTATTTGTAGGTGCAATAAACATTCGATATCTATTGATTCCGTCGAGTCCGGATCAGTGGCATCATGTTTAATCTTATTTCTCATTTCTGTCTGACTTTCCGTAGCATTGGATGCAGTGATGTTAATTTCTAAAAATAACCAGCACGTCAAGGCAACACCCAAGTCAAATGATTTATTCGAGCGGGCGAATATGTACGCAATCAATTTATCCTCACACATCTAAGTACATAGTACCTAACTGGGCCGTGATAGGTATTTGTGCATTTATGTAACATAGAACAACAATAGAAAATTACCTGTCTGCATTACCTAGGTATAATAAGGGCGGATCCAGGATTTATTTCTGGGAAGAGCACATGCATGGGTCAGACCGATAAGAAGTGTAGTCTAGTCTCCTTGCACTATGCTGTTTTTGGGATTAAGTAGGTAATTATTTTTCAATGAAGATATACCTAGTAGCCTACTTCTTCAGCGTTCATCATTGAAGCAATTTCTTGATAGATATGCATTCAGGCCATTCCATTCAGACATTTCAGACGATTCGATTTTATTTTACTTAAACCCTTTGGGGGACACACGTGTCCCTGTGATCCCCCCCTGGATCTGCCCTTGCCTACCTATATAACTAAATAAAATACTAGCCTATTATTGTCCCACTGCAGGGCGAAGGTCTCTCCTCATATAGGGAACGCACGATCTTTGATCACCACGCTTGCTCAAGACGGTTTGGAGATTTAAGACTTAGGTATTTTAACTACTTTTTCGCCCGCGTGGAGGTCGGAAATTATGCCACAGGAACGTACCGGGATAAAAAGTATCCTGTATGTTAATCCAGATCCAGGGTATAAACTATCAGTGTGCCAAAGGAGAAGGCTCAAACAAAAAATACCCCACGTCTGCTAGCAAAAAGAAATATTTCCAATAATCGCAAAAAATTTGTAAAAAAAATATTACATTCTTCCGGTTGTACCTAATCCTTACTGGCTAACATACGAAGAAATTTAAATTGAAAATGAAGCGTGACTTTGCGGTTTGCGCAGATATAATTTAGTAAAATCTGGAGATTTTAGTTTTAGAACGACTGCCTCGTTGGTCTAGTCATCTAGTGGGAGCAAGCGATACTACTTTGCTTTGCTGCTGAGCATGAGGTCCAGGGTTCGATTCCCAGGTCAGCCAAAGCGTTATTAAAATAGGTTTTTCCATCAGTAATTTCTCAGTAACAGTTCGGAGTCTGGATTTGTGCCCGGTTGATTTTGCTGTTTCACATAACTGGCGGAATGTGGGTGTACTATAGGTACATCTCTGCCTAACCCTTTCGGGGAATACAAGCGTGATGTTATGAATGTATGATAAAAACCGAAAGTACCTATGTTTTTGTTGTATTTCTAGTCGTTATATAACCAAAATCAGAAGATTTTACTAAAGTATAAAGTACCTACCCCTGAACGAATATTCAGAGCATTTTTTTAGTATGTTAGCCAGTAAGAATTAAAACCAGAAGTATGTATGTATTTTTTTAAATTCATTTTAGCGTTTTTTTTTTGGTAGGTACTTCTCGCTGCTGTCAGACGTGGGGTAATAATTCTATGGGAGATGAGACTTATCCTTTAATCCAAATCCGTTCAGTCGTTTCTGAACTGCGTGATTGAGTAACAAAAATCCAAACATACAAACTTTCACATTTATAATATTTGTTGGATAAGTCTAGATTTCCCCACGAAGATAAACTTAGATAGAAAGCACAGCAAAAATTGAAAACCAAAATCCACAACCACAACATGACTATATTTTACAATATGTACCTGGTACCTATTTGTAATCAGATAACTTGGGTCCATATAAACAAGAGATAGCAAGGTATACAGGGTGGAGACGACAATACAACAATAAATTAAACGGCGTGTCTCTATTGACTCCCATTCCCATTCTGAATAAAAAAATTCAATTGAATATATTCAATAATTTTGTCAATACCTATATTACCTATAGCTAGTAGAAGATCGGAAAAATCCATAGTCGGCTCGTGTTATTCCGTTTATCCACCCCAGAAAATTCACCCTAAGGTGCAATCACAGATATATCTGTGGGTGCAATGGATATTCGGAAACGTAGATTATGTCCGAGAATCCACCCTATATAGGCCTAGTCGGAAAAACGGAATTTATAGGCTTCGTGGATCGGCTACCTAGTCCTACACAACTATTTAATTGAATAAAAATTAAAATCTAAATTAATTTTTTAATAAATTTCTTAGTATAAGGGCCTGTTTCACCACCTACGATTAAGTTCCTAATAACTTACTTGGCAGATAATTTCATACAAATTCTGTTCTATTTTTGAATTTATTCCGTAAGTAATGGCTATTCGGACATCGTGAAATAGGCCCTAAAGTCTGTAATTTTTATGGTGTACATAATAAAGAGTATTCTATCTATCTATCTAATTTGTTAGATTTTTTTTTTTTTTTAATTTTGATGCTAGGATTTATTTGATAGTTCCAAAATACTCTTATGTTAATATATGGTCTTATGTTACTTTATAATACTCTTATGGTACTTACTAGTACCAGTATTTTCATTTATAGTATAGTCTCCAACTTATTTTAACATTAGGTACTATTATGAACTTCTATGAACCAATGAAACGAAGTATTACGATTACAGACAAAGTTTTAGTGCATTACACAGATAAGTACTTAAACCAGTCGTTAGGTGGGATGATAGTCCGTTGGACAAAGTAACAACTTCCTTTACCTTAATGTCGTCACTGACCGATGATTATAATAATTTAAATTAGGTTTATTGGCTTTAGAAGTGTGCCAATTAATACTGAAAACTGAAAGTAGAATATTAGCTATAGACCTATAGATACAAATTTTTTAACTTAGGCAGGTATAAGGCTGCCTGTCCACTGGAGCGGAGAGGAAAGTAGAGGAGCGGAGATGTGTCAATATTAACCATTAGAATCTAAACTCCGCTCGAGAGGTGCGATTCTATTGGTTAATATTGGCACATCTCCGCTCCTCTCCTCTCCTCTCCGCTCCAGTGGACAGGCAGCCTTATTAGCCCACATCTGGCTTCTTGGCCAAGCAGTGAGTTTCCCTCAAAACGTTTTATCAATAGTTTCAGTAAGAACTTACGGACTCGGACTGAAAACACAAAATTTTCTGTTCCTGTACCTAAGCGGAACAGGGGCTTACAATAACGTGAGAGTGGCTATATTTATTTACTTTTAAATGCCTCAACCATTTGAGTACATACAACAAATTGCGATTTTATTGAAATGTAGTTACATAGAATAAAATGACTGCACGTACCTATCTACCTATATCATAGGAATAATGTAACAGCATGGGGTACAATTTCATTTACATGTGATGCGGTGATGCCCCACATAAGTGAGCAATGAACCAACCATGATGTCACCCAATTACAGACAGACGAAGCTGTGTTATACTTACATACATACCGCACAAAATAAGTATAAGTAGGTAGGTACTTACACCAATAGTATTTTTCGGGAATCCAGTAGGTAGGTAACTACCTGAAATAACTAAGGTTAATTTTTTTGTCGTGATAGATTGGCTTAGAGTGATGTTTTGAGAAAAGTTATGTCTTTGTATTCTAATTATATTAGAAAAGCCAAGAGCATCTTCAAACCATCAAGGCATAATATTGAAATAGCGGCTGATGGAGATTATGAGTGTTATGGAACAAGACATGACAATATGGTGCACCAGCACTAACCTCAAAAAAACCGGCAACGTGTGGATCGGAGTCCCTGTACCGAGGGTTCTAACTTCTACTCCATGTAAGCATGACCTTCATTCATGATGCCCGAAGCACAAGTGCAGCACAGACCTAAGTTTGGAAATAACGTATCTAACTGAGCATGTAGCGTAGGTAAAGTACAGGTAGTACGAGTACCCACCTTCATAGCATGTAGGGCTCGTAGCGCGTGGCGTGTAGACCGTAGCGTGTACCGCGTAGCGCGTAGCTGTTACCGTAGCGCGTAGCTGTTACCGTAGCGCGTAGCTTGTAGCGTTATGTGTGATCCCACCCAAGGGTCGCCATTTTGGTACGGAACCCTAAATATTGGGATGAGGGCAGGATGAGAGATATTTAAATAAAAGAAGGAAAGACATTACATTGTTGGTGGGTACGTTATGTTTGTATATTGTAAAAGCCTCTAAGTACATTTTGTATTTGTCCATTGGTCAAATACAAAATTTGTCATTGGTATTTGCGATACATAGTTCATTCATTGTGTAAAACTGCAGTACTATACCTACTTTGTTGGATTTATAACCGGTTATATACTGCAATGCTTCATCGTACTTAATTATAATTAATTGCGTTAATTGTCGGGCAGCAAAAACACGAGCATTGTGTGGTCTAGGTTGGTACCACATAATAACAAATTTCTTAGACGTGGCGGTAAAGTCTTGGCAGATTAAGGTGATGAATCTTTTCCTTATTAAATCTCTTGGAAAATCAGATGATGGAAATAAATACTAACCTAAGTCAGAAGATTTCTGAACTAGCAATTTCCAATGGTTCAGTTCCATTGTTCGATAGTTCTATTAATTTAACGAGGTGGTAATTAAGCTCAATTAATTCAGGGATCGCTGACCCACACCATGGATAAAGAAAAATCTATCATTAACACACCCATATATACACACACACACACAACGTCACGCCTTGTTTCCCCGAAGGGTTAGGCAGAGATGTACCTATAGTACACCCACATTTCGCCAGTTATGTTTAAGTCCCATGTAATAGGGGGCTAGCCTATTGCCATCTATCGGGCACATAGCTAGACTCCGAGCTGCTACTGAGAAATTCTAGATAGAAAACCCCAATAACAGTTTGCTCGACCTGGGAATCGAACCCAGGACCTCATGCTCAGCAGCAGCGCTTGCAACCACAAGACCAACGAGGCAGTCAGATACCCATATACCGGGTGCGGCGATTGAACTGTCCGTATGTGAAAATGAATAATTTCTGTTAATTTTCAATATTTATTTATACACTTTTGCCATGTGAAAATAGAAAGTTTAAAGTTTTATTATGACTTATTCCGAAGAACGGCCTTTTTCAGACACCACCGCCCAGACCATGATTTGGTCGGCTCCTTGGCGTCGACTGACTTGCAATTCGTCTGAATGGTCGCTGACGGTTCCCTATCCATTTGCATAAAATTTTAAGACCTAATATAACTTAGCATAATTTTGTTTGGCATAATTATATTTTCGCATAATATAGTTACGCATAACAGCTTACGCATAATTTTTTTAAGCATAATTTCTCTAACCATAATAATGATTAAGCATAATATTCTAAAGCATAAATTTATTAAGCATAAAGTTCTAAAGCATAACTTTTTTAAGCATAATATTTTGAGGTAGCGCTCGCCGGGGTGTGTAATGTTTGGCATATCAACGAAATTTCTAAAGTAACGCATCGTTCTTGAGAAAAGCAAATTATATTGTAACCTAACCTCAAAAAATTAAAGTTGCTTCTGCATCGTCTCCGGCGCTGCGGGAAGTGCAACCCCTTCGCCCTTACGTAACAAAGGATAGGCACCCATGCTCACCTCCGCAGCTTCGGCTTGCTGGTCGCCTCCGGCGACAAGCCTCAGCCGCTACGGCTCGCACGGGTGCCTATGCTTTGTTACAGCGGGCGGGGGTTGCTCTCCCTCCGCGCCTCCGGTTTTTATATACACTCTAGGGGTAGGAGCCAAAAGACTACGTAAAGTCGGGGTGCCCCGAATCGGTTTTGGAACAGATTCAACCTATTAACTACAAGCCGGTGTATATTTCGAGGTAGCGCTCGCCGGCCGAAGTATATTAGGACAAAGAACATTATGCGAAAAGAAGGGATCCCGTCGCTGACATGTCCCTTTAACCAAACACGGTCATTTTGTTTGTTTAAAAACTGTTCAACGTAAAAAGTTTTCTCATCTGAAAACACCTAATTGGGAAGTCCGCCAGAGTCGAGCAAGCGAATCAGTTCTTTCGTTCGATCCAACCGTTTGCTACGCTGCTGTAAAGCAGCGAGTTCTAAATTCGAATGTGTTTCTTTTACAACAGAATCACTTCAAATGATGATAGAGAACATGTCAAAGACCAACATTTGAAATTTTGGCGGCGTTCGATTCAGTGGTTCGGTTTTAAAACAGTTAGATAGAGACGGACAGTTCAATCGCCGCACCCGGTATATTGCTTAATAAAGCCCAAAACGATAACGTCATCATAGAACGCAAGGTAAGTCAATAAAATAACCCTAAGTGTTATGTTGCAATAATTTTAAAACAAACGAACGTCACGAGGAATCAAAGTCAGGCTTCAGTTATGAAGCTGGTGACGTCATGTCTTTTCAAACTGCCTGAAGCAATCAAGGTAGCTTACGTCATGGCTCTGTTGTTTCCAATCGCAGGTACCTGCCTACCTATCGAACACCACCGAGGGCGATATACTTTGGGAGCACCAGTTTTTAATATGTCGGTACCTATAAGGACTGCTACTGTTTCAAATGTCATAATTATGTGTGGGTATGTTTTTATGAATGTCGTTTCGTTAACATTTATTGAACTATTGCACTGCTGGAAATAAATGAAACCGATTCACCGAGGCAATCGGTGTTGTGGGTACAGATATCCAAAGTAGGTACTTACCTACATAATATGCCTGTTGTTTAAACTTTAATTATCCTTCCTTAATTTTGGTTAGTCATACTTACCTAGGTACCATGGCATAGGTAGGTACGTGGCAGTCAGAATGGCTTTAAAAATACAGTTACAGGATATAATTATTTTGTTGTAAAATGAGGTGCTAGACATAGGTACCTAGCATTCCAATGCCGTTCCTAATAACTGCAAATAAATTTAATTGTTCTCATTCTGCTATGAAAATATGAAGTAATAATGCCAGTGATCATGGTTGACAACAAGGTATGACATTCCGAGACACAGTGGTCACGTGGGTGACACTTACCTACGTCATCACAACTGTGTTACCAGTATTGAGTAGTAATAGGTAACTCCCTACCCACCTTTATTACCTGTGCGAATCCGTTAAAACAATGAGGTTTTAATTAACAATTATGTTGTTATATGTGTAAATTGATTTGTTTCGTTTGATTAAACAAACGAAACGACAGTTTAAATGCTTTGTATATATTTTTTTACTATGCTATACTATACTCGAATGGCGACTAAAATCTTTCCTTAGTGCGTGTTTTGTTGTAATAAAGTGGCAACTGGATAATGACGTACGCAAATGTCACACCCGGAATACCATACCTTGTTTTCTTATACCATGCCCGTGATAAAGTAGCAAGTTTGATTCAAGGCATCTAAATAAACAATGTAAAGTTGATGAATTTGTTGCCTATTCACCTGTTCGCCATGTCAGTCAATGTGAAATCACACGAACATAATATCGAGTATCATCGAAACTTTATAGGCTTGTGAGGAAAAATGCGGAAGACGGCGATCTGACAGGGTTCCGCTTTCCGCTCTGCTTGTCACCCGCCGCGAGCGTGAGTGTCACAGAATGGACCTAGCCTTGATCTTACCTAGACTGTTCGTCACACTTTGTTATACAATACTGAAACAACCTTGACGGGAGAATAAGCCCGAATGTCGCTTAGGAGATTTGTTTAAACCAATTTTCAGAAATAAATAGGTACTTAACTATCATATTATAGAACTGTCTGGTTGGTGTAGTGATCGCAAGCTCTGCTGCTGAAGTGCTTGCGAGGCCATGGGTTCAATCCCAATGTCAACCAAATTGTTATTGGGTGTTTCTGTCAGGAATTCTCAAAAGCAGTCTTGGTTCGTGCCCGGTTGCTGATGGCATCAGGATCACCCCATAGCCTCTAAACTCTCGCGGGCGTCCACGCGCAATATTTAGCAAATGTATGAAATACTAGACGAACAATTTATTTTACCTCTTAAATTTTTAAAATCTCAAAGATTGAATGATACTGTGAATTACAAAGTAATTTTTGGTAGTTGCAGAAAATCACCCTTAATTAAATAGAATACCTTATGAATCTTACATTACCTTTAATATTTGTTGATTAAATACAGTATTATATACATAATCAGCCTATTAATGTCCACACTGCTGGGACACAGCTGGCCTCCTCTCTGTGAGAGGGAGTGGGCCGTAATCCACCACGCGGGCCCAGTGCGGGTTGGAAGATGTCACATGTCTTCAAATTTTTGGTTCTACGACATGCCGGTTTCTTCACGATGTTTTCCTTCACCGTTTTGAGAGTAGTGGTGATGAAATTATTTACACAAAGGAAAGCGCCTGCTTGGTTTCGAACCCACGACCTACAACTCGTAAGTCGAGGCCTTTACCACTGGGCCACCACTGCTCTACAGTGTAATATATGCCAGTTTAATATGGTACATGATGAACAGAAGTTTTAAATTCTTTACTTGTTTAGTTGTTGCGATAGAGCTCGTACAAAAATAATCTAAAACTGTATTTTTTTATGGCTCCGTATTTCTTAAATTTTGAAGAAAAAACATAAAAAACATTTATTTGTACTAATTGTACTCTACTCGACGAGCTCTAGACAATAACACCCCACATAACAGGGTAAGAAATATTTAAAATCAAAAGTTTATTGTAAGGGACTATATTGGGGACCGACCACCGCCTATAATTTTTAACTTTATTACATTTTTATTAAGTATTTGTTGATAAAATGGCTATAGAAATACTACCTACAATCTGTGAAATTTTCAACTGTCTACCTATTACGGTTCATGAGATACCTACCACCTGCTGACAGACAGACGGACGGACAGACAGCGGAGGATTAGTAATAGGGTTCCGTTTGGTACCAATCGGGTACGGAACCCTAAAAATATGACGCCTTTAGGAAATGCCATTTTATTTTTGAGACGGAAATGGCATTTGGCTAGGTTGCAAATTTTATGAAATGTTTATAAAGCGTAATATTAGCTTCAAACTTGTTTTGTAATGTTTACATGATGCTAATGCTTTGAAAGCTGAAATCGTGAGATTTATCGTGATATAAATCAGCTTTTTCTTTTAAATCATAATCCACCTGCCAACTTGCTGGGTGGTTTCTCGCGTGGGTGTAATTTTTATTTTTTGGTGCACATAGGTAATAATTATAGGAATTTATTGTGATTATCATGGTCCCTATGGTTGGTCTAGCTCGATCTTAACTATGCTGATAGTATTTCCTAGGAAGAATACTTCGTAGAGAAGTAAAATATTACATGCTATTACCGAGTAAGCATGAATCCTAAGAATGCAATTAGCTCCTATAGGGTTTCTTTTAAAATTAAAAGCATGTGGTTCCGTGCAACGTAGCATCGCATCGGGTCCTTATAAAGCCAGTTATTAGCACTGTAGCTATAGGTAGGTAGGCTATATAGCAGCATTACGTCACGATCTTGCCCCGCGTTCTATTCCTAATCGGTGTGGTCATTCACCCGAGCTTATTAAAATTTAATCAACGTACTTGCCGCCTTTGGAGGAGCTTATCTGAGGAACTGTCAGTATTTCTTTTGCATATTATAACAAAAAATAATGGATGATTCCAGTCATATTGTGTTCCTGCTTCTCGCCATGGCGGGATGTGAATGACCTCTAGGTTTATCGTTTTCATCAACATTCCGGCCCAGACAGTACCGTGCAGTACTAGAATAGCAGTAGTTGGCACGTTATTAGGATTTGCCAGTAACACGATGGTACATTCCGAGATAGAGGTGAGGTAGGTAACATCAGAAAATTCCTTCGAAGTGTCTGCATCTGCGAAAATAATTTTGAAAGCAACTAGAGATTTTTGATACCTACTCAAACAGTTTTTATGAAACAATCTAAGTACTTACTTATCCAATAAGAACCTAAAATAGTCTTCTATACACCAATAGGAGTCTTTTTTTTTTTTTTTAACAGTCTTTTTTACACGAATGCTTAAAATGGAGAGTTTTTCGTAAGTTAAATTCTTCCAACTACACTTTACGCATTTATTTATTCGTATTGTTATCTGACATAAAGGATCCTAAGAGTCGACGGAGCGGAAGGAGTCATTGTTGTATTCAAACTGATCAACCTGTTATGTTATTCACCTATGACTGTGCACATGAGACGTCGAAATTCGAATCAAGACCCAAATCCAACATAGCATCATAGAAACCCCGCGGCTCTGAATAAAAAAACATCAATCAGGAAAAAAATATGTTTGCATAACTAAAAGCGGTCCTATACGATTAATTAGGCATAACTTCTCATAAATATTAATTCTAAACTACCATCTTTAAATAAGAATGAAAAATATTTTAAGAAAATGACGTGAAACATACGCTAATTCACTGCTTCTTTGTTGACCGTTGTAAATATAAATATGCATCACTGTTTTTGACGACGATTCCTGGACGCTAATGTTTCATTGATATAAATAAAATTATTATTATAATTAATTCATTATTACCGTCTACGCTGTAAATAGCAACATCAGTCAGATGAGTCTATGATCTATCGGAATCCGATGTAGGGAATTTTGTAGTAATTAATAATCGTGTGAAATGGTACGGACGCTGTGCGAATAGAGCGTGCTATGCTAATGAATGGAGCACGATTGTATTATATCACGTCTAGCCTAGACTTGTATAATTATTGAGTTCTATGCTGTGTCTAAATACTCAAATGTTAATTTATTTTGGCATGACTTGACGTGCCATGGCACTGCCAGGCACCTTAACAAAGTTTTTCTGTGATTTTAACCAAATTCTTGGTAGGTGAGAGTTCAGCCAGCTTAACACCACTATTACAGCACAGTCCCTCACATTCGACACAGACTAGATCTCTAGACATTGTGTCTTTCGTAGAGGTTTCCTGTGGTCCTCTATAATGAGCAATCATTGTAACGGTAAACTGGACTAGTCTTTCTACATGCCAATTCCGAAACAGTTAACTGGGATGATTGCCTGAATTTATTCGACCTTAGACCTCAAAACGGTGAACGAAAACATCGTGAGGAAACTGGCATGTCCTAGAACCAAAAATTCGAAGATATGTGACATCCACCAAACCGCACTGGGCCCGCGTGGTGGATTACGGCCCACTCCCTCTCACATAGAGGAGGCTTGTGTCCCAGCAGTGGGAACAGCAGCGACCATAGGGAGAGAACTTCAGCAGTGGTTGTTTTCAGTTTGTCATGGTTAACACTGATGTATCTAGATATATGAGGCAAACTTGGACCCGTACATAAACTACACCAACAGCATAAATTGTAAACACGCAAGTTTTATATCGTCGCGTCGCTTCATAAAAACTGTAAAGTTCCATGTTATCATATTTTCAGTCGGAATTTTATCCAGCAGCATTGATATGATTATTGCCATCCTCGAATCTTCTCAAGCGTCGACCCATGTTGCTCGAGGTCGGAACCATCTCTCTTCTTTCCTCCGTTTTAAATTATTTATTGGTTGTATGGCAGTCCTTCGATTGCTCAGGATCTGGTTGTTTTGTCATATTATCTTCGTCCACGTTAGAATGAAAGTAGCTAGTAGGCATTATTTCTTCTGAAAGTTTTACTGAAGCGTGAAGCGTGAGTGTGATAGTTACAATATAAGTTTCGTAAGTATTATTCAATAATTTATTAGTGGCTTAAAGAACTTGTTTTACTATAATTTATGACACCCATCTACCAAAAGATAGCATTCCAGAAGTTTTTAAATAATTCAAAGATTTTGAAACAACATTGTTTCCAAAAATAATGTTGACGGATTTCAACCTTCAGACAGCAAAGTAGTTTCCTGTGGTAAGAGCTGTCGGCGGTTATAAATGGAGCATTAAGTGTGGGGTGGATGCTTTTTCGAGGGATGACTAGTGTTTACATTGTTGAGCAGCCAGGGGCTTATGCCACATGTGGATTCATGTCTATAAATACTGCTCAGAACCGTTCGAGTACTTTGTCGACAGTAACTGATGATGTGGATTATGTTTAACTGCTGTTTATGGTTAAAATTGGCCAAACGCTTCAGACAACTTTCTGATTGTTGCTTTTAGAGCTAGACTTTAGGGCCGGTCGTCACATACAGAAATATTCTTAACCCTGAACCCTGCCTATAAAAAATTGGCATGCTAAGGGATCTGTTTTTCAGTGGTAGCAGGAAGATCTACCTATCATCTACATCTATACATATTTGGTGCAATCTGAGCGGAGAATTTAGTACTTATTCCAGATGTAATGATTAATTTCCTTGAATTACATATCTGATTTAGAATTTAGGAACGTTACTTTAGTGAACACCCTGATGGCTTGGCTGGTATTGAATTCATGAGTGCAATCCAACCTTGGTTGGACCAATTCTTGGGATTGGATTAGTTCAATTCAATACTAACCAAATTCCTGGTAAATATTTCGCAATGATTGATCCTATTATATTAACGTAGGAGTCTGAGCATGAGTAATGTTTCCTATTTGTAATGAATACAATACAACGAATATTACATATTCGCCTACTGGTTAACGTGGACATAATTGGATGTTTTTGTCTTAACACTCTTGAGACATGACAAACTTCTGACTCATATTAGGCATCAAGGTCTACTGGCTGCTTTCATGCGGCTGTCGCCCTAAACGGACTTTTATTTATTTGGCCATTGTTTTAAGGTTCCCAATCCTTGTCAATGGGAAATTAAAGATTGAAATCTTTTAACGAGACAATGCCAGCGTATTGTTGCTCTTTTATTTAAACAATCAAGAAATTCCGAATATTTTAAATTGGGAGAATCTTGAAGCGGTTAGGTAATTTCCGACGTTACGTCTAATTCACGTCATAAGGCGAAGGTGACCACCTAGTTTTTCTAGATTTTTTTATACCATTCTGCAGTAGTTTGTAACTATTGAAGAGACGGAATGACGAGCGGGTAAACAAAAAATTCTGCGATGAATAAGATAATCGTAGGTACATATTTATGGTGTTGATTGCCTTAAACAGAAGAGACGGATTCAGATGAATGATTCATCAATGACGTTACGTAGTGGTTGAGCACGATGATGTCGGTTGCAGCGCCTATGCATCATGGCGAAGATGCTCGAGTGTGAGCCACGGTATGGCCAGACGTGGAATGAGCGAGAAGCATAGTGTGGGCCGAGTGACGCCGATCGAGTCTCGGCGCAGCGTTCGAACGTGAGGCTATTTAAAACTGTGCGCAGGCCCCCTGGCGCCGAGTCGAGCGACGACTAATGATCAGTCCTGCCTTGTCTACCGTTGAGTGCGTAGCGACACTGTGATCCGTGTTTACATAAAAACGTTTCAGTGTTTGTTTAGTTTCACCTTTTCCACAAAATACACAACGCTAAAATGGCTGACAGTGGTCTGAAAAGGAATATTCCCATCAAGCTTGGTGACTTTTCTGTCATCGACACTGAATTCTCCAGCATTAGGGAGAGATTTGACGCCGAAATGAGAAAGATGGAAGAAGAAATGAGCAAATTCAGATCGGAACTCATGAACAGAGAAAGCAACAACTTCTTCAAAAGCACAACTAGGTATTTATTTTTATTTTTCTACCTATTCTTAAGAAATTAGGTACAATTTAAGTAATTTAATTTAACATAAACGTAAATCTGCGATAATCACTTTGATTATTATAAGACAGTTTATATCCAAGTTGTCAATAAGGTATGGAATTTTAATTCGAATATTTGTCAAGACAGACAAGAGGGTGAATAAACCGAGTTGTCTCATGGCTATAATATTATTCCGTCCGTAACAGTTATGTTGCCGGGCATGTTTCCTAAAAGGGAATCCTGAATTAATGAGTTTGGTAGTTTCGCAAGACAGTCGCCCACCTCGGACGGGTCGACTGCTTCAAGAAAGTATACGTACCTATTCAAAAGGTATTATTCGGGATCAGTCCGCGGAACGGCATCAACTGCAGACAACTCAGTCGCCTCCATTTAAAGCGTGCAGCGATACGTAAGCCCGACGCGGGATGATGTCATAAATAGAAATAGCGCCGGTTGCGCGCCTCTAAACCAGAGAATTTTGTAGCTAAAACACAGAAACGCGTTTAATTGTAAACACAATGTACGCATAACGAGGGGTTATATAAGCGGATCCCGCGCTACGAATGTGACGCGGACTTTACGGAGCTCAATGGAGGCGAGTTGCAAAAAAAAAACTTAACATTGCCAATCGTTTCTTAAAGAGCTGCACTTTTTTTGTCAACTGTACATTCATCTTGAATATCAAGGTCAACACTATGTCACGTGTTTAATTTCTCACAAAGCTGTATTTTTTAATTCTGAGGTTATCGGAGATGCAGAGGTTAACGATAAAATTAAACAATTAAGTAAATGCACGATGTTGATATTACACCTTGGATTATAGGGAAAACGCATGCATACCGCCGAGAAAACCGGTTTACGATTGTTTTATCAACACAGGCATTGAAGTTATATAGTTTTGTTGGCGCAAACGCGCTGAAATTATGTTTACGGCATGAATACATGACCCACTTGGAGCGAGTTGGTTCTGTTTCAGCCGCAGCCCGCAAGTGTAGTGATGCAATACTAGCCTTCACTCAGTAGCATTCGACATCTCGCGACACTGCGTAGGATTCGTGCTCGTCAACCTTAATTCATATTCACACATGTGGGTAGTCAAAAATGTATGGCAGCAATACGATTTCTACGACATAACGAGCAAAATAAACAACGATATGACTTGCTAAAACCACGTCACTAATATTTTTAGGATCTTGCTCAATTTCATTCAAGTGTGGGCTTACTGGTCCGCCCATGTTTCAATGGTTCCGTGTGGGTTGCGTTACAGTAAGAACTGTTTGGACATATTTGGCGGTAGCAGCTGTTAACAAATGCCTACATACTTAGCAGAATGATTAAAGTTAAGGCGACAATTTTTCACTTTATGTGGTTGTGTTTTGGCCAGCGAGACGTTGACGTCACTTGCTGTTTGCAATGTCCACACTGTGTGCTGCGATATGTACCTTAATATGTATGCCCATATTGTTTACTGTATGCTTTATCATTACTTGTAATATTATTAATATTATACCTGCTTTCTTTTATGGAATAATGATATGTTATTATATTTAACTTAATATTCTTATCGCATTGCCTTGAGGTGTTTAAGATGCTTCTCATGCCTATATTTTACAGTTGTACCTATAACGGTCTGTTTCGTCTCAATGACTATAATAGTCATCGATGACGTAAACTTTATTGGTTTAATATTATTAATAATCTCATAAAAATCTCCGGTTGATTTGATACCCCTCGTTTACATCTGGTTTATTGACTAGGGTTGCCAGTTTTGGTTTGAATAACATTCATCCGCGAGACAGCGAAAGATAGTAAACAACTGATTAAGGTTTTTTGTAAACCTTATTTAGTAGCTCCAACATACTTAGGCAGAGAGAATCAACGAAACAGACTAATAATAACAATGGTTTCTCTGTTGATTACCTACTCAAAAGTGGAACAAGTTATAGTCCTACCTTCGCCGTTAAACGTTACTTAAAAGTGGCAATCCTACGCTCAATTAACTTAACAGCCGTTTATTCCCCTCCGACCCAAATTGTATAAACGACCTTTAACTTCCATATACAAAATAATTTTGTAAATACTTGGTAGTGATGGATTTCATTTAGGACCTAGTGGACCTACATCAACATGATTGTGAATTGGATAGAAATTGTGTCCTTGTAGGGAAATATATTATAGTTTTCCAAGGAAAGTAAACTTTATGGTCAAGAACGACCAAACAAATGCACAAGTTGGGGAAATAACTATTAGCACAGATTAATACTATTAAGTGGATTAAACGATTATGATCTAGGTCTATGTCCAATGTACTGATCCATCACTACCTTATGTAAAAAACTGTTTTGAGCTTAAAACTAACAACATACGTTGCTTTTTGCATGTCTTACAATTTCGAATCTGTTTCCTCCGGAGGAGTAACCAAGTCATCAGAGAGGTAAAAAATCTATCATGAAATTATCTATATTGTGTATGTAATCTGTGTACTTAATAGTATGTAACAGTAGTTTATTTTATAGTATGGTTACAGTACCTACTTAT
This sequence comes from Conistra vaccinii, assembly GCA_948150665.1. Classification (NCBI taxonomy): domain Eukaryota; kingdom Metazoa; phylum Arthropoda; class Insecta; order Lepidoptera; family Noctuidae; genus Conistra; species Conistra vaccinii. The sequence continues at coordinate 12,271,477 of OX411324.1, read as the reverse complement.
AGTACGTAGGTATGCATTAATTAATGGTTGTTGATATAATTAATCATGTACTTATGCTTGCAGTAGTCTCGCACCTGTAAAGGAATCATTATACAATATTAACTTACTTAGTACTTATGTATTTATCACGTGTATTGTATCGCATGTATTAATCTTGACATTAAGGGCCTATTTCACAATGTCTGATCCGAATAGCCACTACTAACTGAATAAATAAAAAAATGGAACAGAATTTGTATGAAATTACCAAGTAGGTAAGTTAAAAGGAACTTAATCGTAGGTGGTGAAACAGGCCCTAAGACAAAGTATTGTTAACATTGAAACGTGTTGATTTATTTCAACTTTACTATTCGAAGGTTGTTGAGTATACTTAAACCAATTTTCCATGTTACGGACGAGAACTCATAATTCATGTGGGATTTTCAATTATCAAAAAATAGATTATGTGTACCACAAGACTACCTAATGGAAACGTTGGTAACCTCAGACTCGACTAGAGTATGAAAGTATTGAATACCACGACTAATGGATTAATAGTGAAATCACGATTCACGACGCATTTTAACATTAGCAGTCGTTCACTAAACGCTTGGAAGCAAATTGTGCCCGCAATTCTACGGTAATGAAAGGTTCTATAAGTACCCCAATAGAATTTACACCGCGTAGGTGGGTCTGGGTTGCATACATAGAGTAGGTAGGTACTCGGAAACGGTGCAAGTGCAAATGAAGCTAGTCGTGATTGTTTAATTTGAGCCTTACTCCAACAAGCCAGCCTTTGTGTAGCTGCAATATTTGCACGCTGGGAGGCAAGGAGCTACGAACGAGACAAGTACTTAACCAAGGCTAGACTGACTAGAAAGTAAAATTTGCATTCAGGTGAACTACAACCAGACTAGAGTGAGTTACGACTCGACCAGGAAACACAAAGATTGTACCTAATAGTACCTATACAGTTACATTGTTACTCAAATTAAAGTAGGTACCTAATGTTTTGGACTTGTTATCAGAGTCAAAGGAATGTGACTTATTTCACACTTTGCAGATTCTTTAGATACTTCGCTAATTAATTCTGTAAACCGTACCTAAGTACTTGAACGTTGTAGGAATTTGTTTTGTGTGTCGAATGAAACCTAATCCATTTAGCATTGAAGTTATGTGATTGGCTACTGTTCGGTATGTGGTAAACCGTACACCACACACATAAGTTGGTAACTTGTGGTATGGTGCACAAAACAAATGTAAAATTGATTACCTACCACTTTGAGACCGCGTTTTTTTTAATCTGAGATTAAACTTCAATGATAGCTCATCATAGCACAAAGCATATTCAACGTTAGACCGGTAAACATTTTTTTTTGGACCGCAGTATGTACCTACTTATGTATTGTACCTACCTACCGCCCACTTGCACAATTGATCACAAATTACGTCGATACAAGTGCCCTCTAATATCGATGAGCTCATGTTGTTGACAGTGACCTTGTATCTGCGCTGATGACTTGAGAATGACATCAGCTGTTTTGTTGAAAAACGTAAAATATGTTATGTTATGCACTGGCTGAATTGTTCACGGGTCATAGATTATTACTTGCTCCCAGTGACTGAGTCAGATAGTTACCTACCTACTTACCTAACTCTACAGCATGATACCATATATGGATTCGAAGCCTGAGTACAAATTACGAGGAATTTTGAAGTGTTCACAAACTGGAACAAAATTGGCAAAAAATGCTGTGTTCGCACCTAATTTACTTGACCAATATCCGTTCATGAATACTTAGGATATTTTTGTAAACCTCATTTAAGGCAATCTGTACCTACACTACAATTACTTAAACTGTTTTGGAATGCATGACTAAGTACCTAGGATGGATAGTATTGTAGATAAGGTAGCTACTAAGGAATAACACATTTCATTAAACTAGTTAACTGTTAAATAATATCAATTGCATGCGCTCCACGTGGTGTATAGTGAATTATAAAAGAATAGCGTGATAGTATTTCGCATGACAGTATTCACTTTTGCTAGACTGAATTTAATAACAGCTAGGTAGTTTATGTTATCAGAATTTTATTCATTTTAAAATTACTTCGTTACTTTTATCAGTTTTGTGTCTAGTATTAGAATCGATATAATACCGTCAACGACCTCAGGGCAACGTAATATGGTTGTAAAACTACCTGTAGTTGTAACTAGTTCATATCGTAGTTAGTATTCTTTGCATGTAAGTGTTACGATGCTCTGTTTAGATATCTTCCATTTCGTTATGTAGTTAAGTAAGTTGATTTGCATAAACATAAGCCACATGGCAATTAAAAACCATGTAGCTATTGAATGTTATAGTCGTGTTAACAATTCACATCTATACACATTTGGGTCCTTCACTAGTCTCTTGAACTTTAGATGCTCTTTGTTAAAGACTGTCGAGGCGATGACTGTCAATGTTAATCAAATTATGTGCTTACAACAGACTAGTAGAGCACCCACTTCGGATACTTAAATCTACCTACACGATTGTCAATAAACGACTACTTCACAAAGGTTATCTCTCAATGTCGCCACTTAAATCATACATATTATTAATAACTATATACTAGTTACCTACTACTAATTTTGCAAACACTTGTCCAACACTACGACCCGCCCGAATGTAATGCACGAATTTAGAAGTATTGGTGATATGTTTGGGATATGGGAGTCACCATTTAAACTGCCAGACAGATAGTTTCCCGTTAGATTTGAAATAGATATTTAATTTACCAGCCGGTGTTGAAACGCCAGTAAAATCCACATTTGAAAACTAGAACGAAACCCGAAACTTCCGTGTTTGGTGGTTACGTAATGGACTCCCCGATGTGTGGATGAGTGAACGCATTAAGTAATTTGATTGTTGTGATGTTCGCAGCAGCACCACACAATCACAACACGGTGACAGCAGACAGTTGGCCGAGCCCAGCCATTGGGACAGTCTCAACTCGCCCCTGATCCAGGATGAGGGCGACGGCAAGTCACTGAAGCTCCGTTTCGATGTTAGCCAGTACACCCCTGAAGAAATCGTCGTTAAGACTGTAGACAACAAATTATTGGTGAGTATCTACACTTTTCTTAAATAACTAAAACATGAATAAGACAGGAATTTTCTGTATTGTTTTATCAGCCTGTAATGTTCCCATTGCTGGGACACAGGCCTCCATGAATTTTCTGTTTTCATAAAATACTCCTACCTACAGTAGGTATGCTTCCCGTTTAAACGAGCTCTGTAAAATTGTCCTATTCATGCTCTTCGATACAATTTAAAAGTAAGATCTGAGTGCCTACTTACCTACTCTGTACCAGAAGGTCAAATATAATCTGATTTTGATTCCTTTATAATGTCTTCATCATATTAGAATAGGCAATGCTTGCTACGCTCCATTAAAGGCTAAAGTTCGATTAGGCGTAGGCGCAGTTCAGTTCAGTTAGGAATCACCATCTAACGTTACTATGTTTACATTCTAAAATGAGTTTAATGTTCTTACTCGAAACACAATATGCATTAAATTCACAAGTAATTTTACAAGATTGTAATAATTTGTAAGAAATGAACCATGATTTGTGGATGTAAAATGTATTCATTAGGCAGTTAGAATTATATTGCAAACTAAATTCACAGCCAACGCTCGTTAAATTTATGGCAACTAAATGACTACCCGTTCGCGCAATTTGCTCAACTACACAGTACACTGTAATGCATAGATACCTACAGGTGTAGGTTTACACAAATATTTGGCAATGGGGCGGTTTATATCCACACAATGTTCGGTTGGCGTTTGACGTCATCACTGAATTCCTGACTTATTTTAGGCAGATTTATCACAGCGCCACTGACACGTTTAATGACCGATTCAACCAGAAGCAATAACCGAGAAACATCAGTCCAGTAAACGTAACCCCTGTTTTGTGAACGTAAAACGTATTTAAATACAGACGAAATCCAAGCGCAGATTTATGAAGACAGCACATTAAATGTGACATTGCGCAGCATAAAGCCTCACCGCTACAAGCGCATTTTTTATCGTGCGATAATAACGCAAGCGTTATTGCGATATCTGTTTTCAGAACATTTTCTATTAGGACCAACCACGAAGTTATACACTACTGTGATAATAACGACGCAATAGAAATAGGACGCTTGCGTTTCTCCGTCCTGCGATATCTCGATAAGTGTCTAAAGAACATTTTGTATTAAGACGCATGCGATCTTACACACAGCTGCGTAAGGCTGCCTGTCCACTGGAGCGGAGAGGAGAAAAGAGGAGCGGAGATGTGCCAATATTAACCAATAGAATCTTGACTTAGGATCACTGATCTAAACTCAGGGGCGGAGTCAAGATTCTATTGGTTAATATTGGCACATCTCCGCTCCTCTTTTCTCCTCTCCGCTCCAGTGGACAGGCAGCCTTATAGGCGCGTTTTTATCGGTCGATAATAACGATGCGTTCCTTTTACAAAATGTACTGAAAACAAATCGCAATAACGCTTGCGTTATTATCGCGCGTTAGAAATATCGCACGATAAAAACGCAGCTGTGTGCAAGGACACATTATCGCAATAACGCTTACGTTAGAATCGCGTTATAAAACGCGCCGCTGGGGAAGAGGCTTTATCATCATCTATTTCCTAATTAGGAGAACGCTACTAAGCATAGGGTTTCTCTAGAGACAAGACATCAACGCTCCTTCACTTTTATTTTATGTCGCGGTCTAATGAAGATAAATTATCTGTGAAATAATGAAGCGTTTATTTACGTATTTAGTGTGCAAAAATGCCCGAAACATCTCAAAGTAGGCAGCATGCCAATATGAAAGTATCGCTTTTGTGCACACAATACAACAATTTTTTATTGGGGTCAACGGAGTCGTAGGGTGAAGCCAACAAAACACGAATTCTCAAGTTTCAGTAATTAACTGGTTGTTTGGTCGTATTTCAGGTCCACGCCAAACACGAGGAGAAGTCTGACACAAAGTCAGTGTACAGAGAGTACAATAGGGAGTTCCTGCTGCCCAAGGGCACGAACCCCGAGGCCATCAAGTCGTCGTTGTCGCGGGACGGCGTGCTCACCGTGGAGGCGCCGCTGCCGCAGCTCGCCATCACCGACAGAAACATCCCCATCCAGAAGCACTGAGTGCGCTCGCTAGCCGTCCGACATGACAGCAGCTATTCCATAATACTGTTAATAATTTATTTTAATTTACGTTTTATAAATTTAAGAGGATCAATTGGCGATATTTAGAATCTTTTAGAGAATCTCAAAATTTATTAACACCTTAATATTTTTATTGGTCAATTAGTATTCTCGAAAATTCTAACCAACGATATATTGAGCACAGTTTGCATGTTGAATGTTGCTTTAGCGACATTAAGCTTTCTCGATGAATGATAGGAGATGTATTCAGGCAATTGTTACTTTTGTTTTTATATTGGGTATTACGATGAAGTTTTATTTGTGTCCTATACGATTAAGTAGCTCTAGGATCACAAAACAATTGGAAAGAAATGGCCTAGAAGAAATATTTCACTGAGCTTAAACGTGTTCACAAATAATGAATTGATACAACTTGTACCTACTTTGTTTGATATTATAAAAGGCTATTTGGCAAATAGGCTATGACGACAACGACGATGGATAAAGTGTCTTATACTTATATGTACAGAAGTCCATTTTGCTTAACACTACCTGCAATGAGCGGCTATAACAAGCACGTTATAATACACCAATTTAACAGCTTTTAACATAAAACACATTTATATTTTAGTACAAACAGTTGTTACGAATGTTTTAGATGTCAATAAAATATAAAAAGCTTTGTTTTTATTTTATTTTTACCTAAAAAGCAAATGTAACTTTGTTTAGCAAAGACTACTAGAGTCCTAAATTATACTGGTTATGTTAAACAAAACACGATACCTACATACACATACTACAAAATCGACGCAACAATGTTTTACTACCTAACTAGATGCAATGCAGAACGAATCGAATCATGAGTGGGTAGGACAAGGTAAACACACATGATAATTTAATTCATCATGATTTAAATTGCACAGTATAAGGAAAGAACGATTGTTATAATAACAAATCGAGTAGTTATTTAACAACTACCTTAGATTATGCGTCACGTATATCACAATCACAAAGCCAGCTATAAAAGGAGACTGGATAAAAGATTTGCAATCAGCATTTTTTTATTATTCCCTTGGGAGCGGCAGGCGGGACAATAGTGGTAGTGATGGACAATGTATTTATACAACACAAACATAACTTCTCGACTGTATTTCTCCAAATGTAGGCAGAGAAGTATAGTACACTCCGTTATCGACAGTTATGTTTAACTCCCATGTGCCTAATACACGCGCATTACCAGAAGAAGGCAGCAATTCAGACCATGTCTGGAAATTTCCTTATGGAACGACCCAATAACACTGATGCCCTACCAACTATAGTCCGCGCACGACTAGTTGGCCGCTCAACTCATCACAAACAAAAAAAAAACAACACGCGTTGAAAGTACCGGCTAGTTTAGACAAAACGCACATGAGATTGCAATAGCGCTAGATGATTTGTGATGAGATGAGCGGTCAACTAGTTCTGCGCGCACTATAGTACCAAAACTTATACTCATAACTAACACTGTTATTATCAATAATACTATTTCCAAAAACAAAACTTAAATTCAAAGCACATTCAAAGTACAAGAAATGCAATACAAATTCAGATCACGTGAGCATGTGACAAGCGTTACAACACATCGGGAAGTCATTATGGAACCACATGGCTTAACGCATGCAAAATAAAGGAAACGGATAGTGTTATTAGTAACAGTCGGCGTAGATCCTATGTCATGTTCGGGCAGACCGGACGATGACTAAGGTGAGCAGTCATTGCGCAACTATTCGAGTAACAAACGAATGAAAAGGTCATTGTTTAATGTAACGCGCCTGACAACTGTACACACAAATTGCAAGAACACTTCAAAAAACGTTTTTCTGTGTACTTATTGTTCGGTACTGACTTACTGTGTAGGTAGAGACTACTCGATTTTTTGTCTCCTTACCTATACAGCTTTTCACACCATTTTTTTATTCTCTTTATTGATATGTGAGGCACAATACATAATCAGCCTTTTAATTTTCCCACTGCTGGAACACAGGCCTCCTCTCGGTGAGAGGGAGTGCGCCGTAATCCACCACGCGGGCCCAGTGCGGGTTGGTAGATGTCACATGTCTTCGAATTTTTAGTTATAAGACGTGCCGGTTTTTTCACGATGTTTTCCTACACCGTTTTGAGAGCAGTGGTGAGGAAATAATTTACACAAAGTAAAGCGCTTGACTAGGTTCGAACCTACGACCTAGGTACAACTTGTAAGTCGCGGCCGTTACCACTGGGCCACCACTGCTCCCCACAGAATAGGTAAGGCACAATAATAGGGAAATAACGAATAGTTGTTAGGTAGGTACTATATAATTATTTTATCAAAGCTCCTATTACAGATAGGAGCTAAGCAGGCACAAAATGGTATTACTAGCGAAACGTAGGTGTTCTGTTCACCATTGCCAAACCTTTCGTGAAATCCAGGCGTAATGTTATATTTTAATTACTCATTCCTCAAGATGACCTAAATAAACATGCCTACAATTTGTTTGAGTTAATTGCATTGTCACACTGTTATTCTGTCGACTGTGGACACAACTGCATAAAGTGTGTGAAAACATTTATGGCATTTTTAATTACCAGTCGAGGAGCGATACAGGGAGAGATATAGTCTGTACTTGTGGGAATACAGTGGTTAAAGCGTGTATTAATTAAAATAAAATGCTCAGTAAAAACAATAGAAACTATTCTAGTATTCTACTTTCTTGGAGGCTTCCAGCTGTCCTGTGACAGCGCCTTGCTTGGATTTCGCTTCAGGATTTCAAATAGTGCTATAATAACGATAGAAGAGAAACATAAGCATTTGCCTAAAGACCTATTTAGTTAGGGCACACAAGTCTTCTCAGACTTGATCTTCAATCATATCATCTGTCTAAAGTTTAGAGGAGATTCGCAATGTATGCTGTAAAATACTAATGTTGCTAAATATAGAACCGACATGCAGACATGGGCATCAAAAGATCTGCTTGGCTTAATCAGAATACTTTTTAAGACACGGCCGTGCTGGTACTTAGATAATAAGATTGTATTTAGAATTTTAGACAATAAGGTTGGTCTGGCAGTTTTGGCTAAGTACAGTTCATATATGTTGATATGACAGCGGTGTGGAAACGGATAGTAAAGCTTAACAAGTGCAACTTATTGACAAGTAAAATTAACAAACAATTTTAGGTTTCCTAATTATTGAAACTGTAGTAAGTAGTTTAATAAATCTACACTAATATTATAAAGAGAAAATATTTGTAATGGATTAACTCAAAAACTACAGGACCGATTTTAGAAATTATTTCACCAGTAGATTGCTATATTGTCACTGAGTAACATAGGCTATAATTTATAACGATATCACGCGGGCGAAGCTGCTGGCGGAAGCTAATAATTAATAATCTTGAAAAGTAATTAAGCCGGGCTGTTCTGGTTCATTAAGATCAAACATAAAATAAATAAAAAAAGATAGAAGCTTAGCAAAACTGAGACACAGTGAAAAGATATGCGCCACAGCGCATACGTCATCGTATAACAAACTCATTAGCATGTTCTTCGACCAGATGCTATTGGCGCCACTTGTTTCGATTAGCAGCCCATAAACCATGAGTGCTACCACTGATATGATCAGTTGTTTCTATTCTCAGAACAAGATACAAATCAATTGGTTAATGGAAATATATTCATTCTATTTCCTACTAAGTATTTAAAGTGGAAGTTACACCTATGGATCTCTGTTATAAGGTGTTTATCCAGCGTTTTTTTTTGGTTAAAAAAAAATTAAACTTAACTAAATCAATTTATCGCCCCCGAAACCACCTGCATACTAAATTTCGTGAAAATCGTTGGAGCCGTTTCCGACATTCAGATTAATATACACATACTAGCTAACCGTCCCGGCTTCGCACGGGTAGCACTAATTACTTATCTACGGCGCACCTGCCTATCTACCTACCTACCTACCTACATCTACGTACAGTCAGCTGCAGAGAAATCTCACCCCCTAGCAATGTATTTTTACATTGCTAGGCGGTGAGATTTCTCTGCAGCGGACTGTACATACATACATACCTACCTACCTATCTACCTACCTACACTACCTACCTACCTACCCATATACCTACCTACCTTACCTACCGACTTACATACCTACCTATCCTAAGAACCTTCTCCAGTGACGCTTACTTATCATTTTACTTTCTTCTATTTAAATAAAAATGAATCCCTATTTCCCTAGCTGTCCGCCCCTGCTTCGCACAGGTAGTACTTAGTACTTACTTACTTACCCTGCCTGCTCTACCTACCCTACCTATACAGGGTGTTAAATTAATTGCGTGCCATAGCTTCAGGGTGAGTTCAGTATCGATAAAGGAACCCGTAAAAAATAAAAATAAAATACCTTTAAAAAAAAAGTTAAAAAAAACCGAAAATTATCATAAGATGAACCTAATGTAGTACCTACTAATTAACAATTTTCTAGATTTACCTACCTACCTACTATCGAACGCAATGAAATACCTACACCTGAACACTTCGATAACGCCGAGTGAAGGATAGGTAATTTTATTAGGTACGTAAATATTACAATTCCAAGTATTTCTTCTTCTTACTTTAGCGTGTTTATCTCCTTCAAAATTAAAAACTACAAATTAAAAAAGTTGATCTTGCAATATTTTTCAGCGACAGCCGGCGTTGACGTCATCACGTCAACGCCGGCTGTCGCTGAAAACCAGCGCTGGGGCTCTGTCTCGTACGGAGCTTTATACTGAGCGATGGCCGTTTTGCGTAGATGTGACGCCTAATTTATATTTTTATATTTTCGCCATATTTTCCCCCAAATTGTTTTTATTCGTAATTTTTTTCTTTTTTGCGTCATGTTTGCCGCAAATAAACATATTTTCTTTCTTTCTTTCTTTTCTTTCTATAAGTACTTAGTGCTAACCGTGCGAAGCCGGGCCGGGTAAAGCTAGTTACATATAAATAAAAGGATTTCTCTTGCTACATTCTGTCTGATGTAGCAAGAGATACAATATAGTCTGCTATATTGTACAAAATAGAATGTAAGTAGTACGCCAAATTTTAATTATAACAGTAACTGTGCGTTTGCACTGGCGAAACATTCACAACAAAACATGTTGGAATCTCTATTTTCTGTCAATTTTTCATACAATGTTTGACAGGAACTAGAGATTTCAACATGTTTTGTCGTGATGTTTCGCCAGTGCAAACGCATGGGTCAATACAGGTATTTATTTACGTTATTTTTGATAGTCATACAGAAATCTATTATTTCTTACTTATTATTTTTACACATCCCATCGGACTATGAGAGTGAGGGAAGAGAGAGTGCACTCGTGTCTGCGCACACACTTGTGCACTATAATATCTCCCGCGCCGAAGGCCAGTCGCCGTTGAGATTGGCCGCCGTGGCCGAATATTTTTACACCAATAATTTTTCTCAATATGAAATTGTATCCACAACGGTTTAAGGTAACTGAATAGTACACTGTATGTGCCAGCATTCATTTCAATGTTACTGAATATATTGTCTATTGGAGTGTAGTTTTAACATGAGGTACACACATCAACACCGTCTAGGGATACTTTGAAAAAAGTGGATAAAGTTCTTAAACTCAAAAAATACTGGCCGGTTTTAAAATCTTGTGAAGAAAGTTTATTTTGTAGACCTTTTTGGATGATCGAAATTTAAATGATCGAAATAGTATATGCTGCCATGGTAGTCGGTACTTACTAATTCCATGTCATTACTCCGACTATTAAATAGTTATCTGTGGAATTTATATCGCATAATATTAGCATGAAATACAAAATTATTTTTTTTGCGTTGCAGAAAATCGCCCATATTATATAAAATACGTTATGAATCGGCGTTTTTAGTATTTGTTGATTATAAACAGTATATGTTACATGATACACACAAGTTTCAAATTCCTAATTTGTTTAGTTGTTGAGATAGAGCTCGTACAAAAATGGTCTAAAACAGACAACTTCTACGGCCCCCTAATTCATCATTTTTGAAGATAAAAACAAATAAAAATTATATTTATTCTCTACTCGATGAGCTCTAGAAAATGATACCCCACATGCCAGGGTCAGATTATTTTTTTTTCAAAATTTAATTTTATTGTATGGCGACCCCCCTTTAATTTTTAATTTTATTATTTGTTGCTCTTGCGGCAATAGAAATGCTCAATCTGTGAAATTTTCAACTGCCTACCTATTACGGTTCATGAGATAGAGCTCGCTGACAGACAGACGGACAGCGGAGGCTTATGAATAGGGTTCCGTTTGTCACCCTTCGGGTATGGAACCCTAAAAATTAGGGTTGTATGTATTTTTTAATGCCAAATCATAAAAAAAATACAAAAATAAAATTGTCCATAAAAAGAAATAAATAATTTTGAGGGTGGATCACCCTTATCACTTAGGGGTATGAAAAATAGTTTACGTCCTATTCTCAAACCTACACAAAAAAATATAAAAGATATACAAGAATTGCTCGTTTAAAGGTATTAGATACTTATAGGTAAATGTAAATTTGTGTTCGCATTAATTTATTCATTTATTACTCATGGTTTTCCCGTTATGGGTAAACTAGCTCCCAAGGGTATTTAATACTACAAGGTCCATTGCAAGGTCAATACATTAATTAATTGAATCATAAGGTCAACAAAATAATTACCGGAATTTAATTCTGATTAAAATTATCTTTGTGTTACGCCAAAAAACTGTCCCAGTAATTAATAGGAAACGGTCTTATTACCGGGATAAAGTCCGCGTCTTATTGCCAGCAGCCAGATTGACCAAGTTGGCCAACTAGTGCAATCTCCTGGCAAGAGCAGTATCAACAAAGATTACGAATAAAAACAGAAAGGTAATTGATGTTGACGCCGGGAGCTATAGTGTTTTAAAAACTGCAACGAAATTAATCAAGTGTTTTATTAGCGCGACTGTGTGAAAATGTCAACGCATTTTTGTGCGCTTACGCAAAGAATATTTCGGGACATGATTGCGTTGAGGTCAAGTGCAAAGTCAGTAACGTTTTATGCGCGTCGGTTGTTATGCTAAATGGACGAAACTGTTTTATTATTGAAGTATTTTTTTTGTTGAAATGTAACAAAACATCACGCCAGTTTTCCGAAGAATTAGGCAGAAGTGTATAGCCACAACCTATAGTAGGTATAGCCACATTTCACCAGTTATATTTAAGTCCCAAGTAATAGATATTATGTGTCTATTGCCATTGACCTGGCACAAATTCATCTCCGAGTTTCTAACGAGAAATTCCTGACGGAAAAACACTTTGCCCGACCTGGGAATTGAACCCATGACTTCATGCTCTGCAGTAACGCTTGACCACATAACCACAAGACCAGCGAGGCAGTCAAAATACAATAAAAATGATAAAATTGATTAAAAAAATGTCATTATAAACATTTTGTTGAGACAAAACTCAAGAGCAAAAGAGTCTATGAAGTGCCAAAGTAACTCGATCAAACCGTAACGATACACATTGGTATAAAGATAAAAGATGACAAAACAAACTTGCATGCAACGCATGAATGCATCAACGAACACACCCACGTCTCATCCAAAGCATGAATAATGGATACAAATGACTTCCAATTAATTATAAACGAGCTCTAATTATCCCCGGCCAAATGCAACTATAACTGCAGGTGACAAGGCCGTCAACAGGCTGGCAACTGACACTCATAATTTTAAATGAACGCATGTACTGTGCCATGATGCCTGTCGAAACTAATGAATAATAGCAAGAATAAATGTGATATACAATTCTTAAGTGGGCCGACTCTGCCGTTGAGAGCAACTCATTTTCTCTTGTAATGAAATACATCAGTTAAGATTTAAGATAGTAGTTGCTCCACGTACGCCTACGTGTTGAAAGAATTAAAACATCAATCAAAATATACGTTAAAAATTAAATTTCAAACGTACGACTGCTATTGTGACTCAGTACCGTCACATTCTTTCTTGATTAAAGCTTGTCAAAGATAAAAACAAACCGTAATTAAAATGTTTGAAACGTGAGATAATAGTGTTATTTGCGGACCATACGAATGTCTCATTTCTGGAAGACAACCAAAATAAACTGTACTTGTAACAATTTACCCTTCAAATATGAAACAGTAATTTAACATTCAAAAATAAACCCGTCACAATTTCACCAGTGAAATAAAAGCTGCTATAATATATCACAATTTAGAAAAAAATTACAACTTTTTGGCATAACTGCAATGTGAAGTTGTAAAGTATTGTGTTCACATTTATTATCATTTCTAAAAAGTATAAATCTAAGAAATTCAGACAAAAAGAACGAAGAATACATAGCAATTTATTCCATCATGACCGGTTGACCGGTGGATACGGTCACGCATTAGTCAGGGTGACACTTTAAATTATAATTTCTAAAAAGAACGAAATACGATCGCATTTTATACTGTGTTGATTGTGCTATGAGTGCTGATTCATTTTTTATGGATTCGTTTATGATTATGCTCATGAATCAATCAACAAGTCCGCCGACACCTTGGTGGAACAGTTTTTGGCATACTGTCAAACTCAGCTAATTTCTTGTGGTAGACTAAATAGGGGTGTGACTGCCTATCTGACCCCCACAACCCAGTTACTGGATAATAGGATACCCCTTGGTAATACTGCAGGTTGTCAACTTTCGGGCTTCTGACGACCCATGTCGACTGTCAAAGATCCACAAATGGCAGCTGGGACCAAACGCTTAACATGGACGGCTTTCATGCTATCATTCGAAAAAAAGTCGCATCATTATTAACTAGAACACGGGCCAAACAACAGCATTCTGAAAACAGTGTCAGAGAGCTTTTATTCTGTCATTTTGAGGCATTTTGTGGAAAGGATGGCCAAGTGAGAAATTTGTACCTTACTTGGTCATCTTCTGTGCAAAATGTTTTTCAATTACAAATTCTATAATAATGTACTAACTACTAACACAGACAGAACACTAGCTTTAAGTCATTACTAACATCATGGATCCTTGTTGTCCGAATAAATAAATAAAAATAAACTTAACGTGCTTTCTGAGGCACGGAGGGGTCTTGGTATGTAAAGATAGTCACCCACTCACGGACCAACCGCGGCAAGCGTAGTTTAACCGATCGATCGACCCGTGCGGCTGTTATTACTTAGCACAAGCCCCACCCAATTGACAAAAAATTTATGATACATCTATTCAATTAAAATAAAGACGTAAATCGTATGACCTTAAAGATGTTGCCACCCAGTTTATTAAGTACACAAAATACAAAACACACTTGTTTGAGCAGCTCAAAAACTTAAATATTTTGTTTTATCTGTAAAACAATCCTTTTAGTAATCCGAACCTTGTTGTTTTAATAACATTTGTGTTAAACACAAGATATGTTACAATAGATTTTAGAGTTTCAATCCGTAAAATACTTAAGTGGCATGGGCTGAAGTATCTACATTTTTGTATACAGGGTGAATTTCTTAAGTGTGCGTAGAAACCAAATTCGAAACTATCACAAATAGCGAAAAATACAAAAACAAAAATATAGAAACTAAAAATGGATCACTAAAACCATAAAAATAAAAAAGCCTTGCTTGAATCGAATTCTTTGGTTTCGGAAAAACAAGAACATAATTATCCTGTATTATTTCATCAGCCAGAGCACAATTGCAAGTAACAGGTATCGTAAAGTTTAAATTTTATGCAGAGCAACTGCACCAACATATAAAAATACAGAATTTCTGTTTTCAGTCATTACAAAGTAGACACTTCAGCCGAGCCGAATTCAAATCCTTACACATACTAAATAACAGAAACGAGAATCACACATTATTTTTTTACTAAATAGGAGAATAAGTTTTTAACATTGTAGACCAGCAAACCTAGAGAGACGACGAACACGGCTTCGGTGACGTATCCCGCGACGATGTTTTGTAAGGTCTTCTCTTTGATGAGGTCTGCAGGCTCCGGGTTGCTGTCAGCCACCTGAAATACATGAAAACACATTATTTTACAAATAAGAATAAAAACCGGCCAAGTGCGTGTCAGATTACGCACAATGTAGGGTTCCGTATTTGGGATGAATTTATCCCAAGAACAAATCTAACATTGTAATTGAAGTTGGTCGATTCCTACTCGTTAACTTGTAAAGCATATTTAGCTGTGATAGTTTTCCTTTTTAACTTCATTATGTACTACTGCCTTGAATTTTTTCATATATCCAAAAACAACTATTTAGCTGGCAAGGGCCGCCCTTGTCAGCTAAATGGTTGTTTTTGACTCTAACAAAAATTTGCGCTTTTAAGGTGCAGCGCAGGCGACACATTTTTTGTGCGATCGAGTCTGTGGCGCACGTGATGCTGCATATAATTGCTTAGGCAGTAACGCATGCGCCACAGACTACACCTAAAGCTTAAAATTTCGCAAACGAATCCATAAATCGAAAAATAGTTTTCACACACCCACAATATTTTTGAACGACCTTTCCAACTACATCCCACACCATGGGGAGACCAGAAAAAAAAAATCATCCGCACTTCACGTGTAGGGGCGTTAGACAATAAAAAAAAATTATACCCATGCCGAAATACAGCTTTCTAGTACAAAGAGTCTCTGAGCTAAACCGCGGACAGACAGACAGATGGACATGGCGAAACTATAAGGGACTGGGACCGGTGGATGTTGACTACGGAACCCTAAAAAGGCTCAACGACGTTGTACGATCCGTTTATCAAGATTTTTTTAAACATTTTAAGATCTTAAATACTACAGATTCTTATGGAGGAGTGCATATTCAGCTGTGGATGTTTCTTTGAAAATATGATGGTTGTTTTTTTAATGATTGATAGGTAAGATATCAAGAAAAATATTTAGAGGACAGGTGCAAAGGAGGGAGGACGATCTGCCAAAGGGTTGCCGAAGAAAGGCTTTGGACAGGAATAAGTGGAGGGAAATAGAGGAGGCCTATGTCTCAAGACAGCCTGATCTGGTAATTGATAATTGCTAATGTAGGGTTAACAACCAGAATACATAATATTATGAGATATTATTAGTATTGAGAACTTGTTTATGTACGAAGAAGGTTCAGATTTTTTTAAAGTAAGTAAGCTTGGTGATGCAGGCAGACGGGTGGAGTAGGGCTGCGAACTGAGTGGCGTCCAATACTGCATGTAGGAGTGTCGGTCTTCCTGGGGTGAGATGGACGGATGACATGTTGTTATCGCGGTTAGAACCTGTAGCTGGAGAGCTATTAGACATTTTGGGTAGGTATTTGAGGCACGATGAAAACTTGTTCAATACTTCTCCTATTATACCTAAGTACCTTCCGCAGACCTGGCTAAAGTGTAGCGGGGCTAAATCAACCCATACATTTTCAAAACAGGGATCAGCCAGGTCTGCGCTTCTGTACTTAGGTATAATAGGAGAAGTATTGAACAAGTTTCAATACTTCTCCTATTATATTCATCGTGTCTCCAAACACCTACCCAAAAATGTGTAACAGCTTTCGGACTACTGGACTAGACGGGCGCAGGAGCGTGGAGGCACAGGCAAATAGAGGCCCATGGTCTGCAGTGGGTGAAGTCGGGCGATGGATGACGGAGTTAAGAAACATTAAAGAAGTAATCATCCTTGCTTACCTTATTCAGTATAATTTTCACTCTATCCGACGCTCTTCTAATATTGTTGATATTTGTGATCATTTTCTTTGCCGCATTATTCAATTGCTCACGAATGAAAGAGTCTGGTGGTTCAAATTTTTGTTGTTCTTGGTTTTTCTTGTATTCACGCAGAATATACTGCAAGGTCGCTTCTAATATGTATATTTGATGGAGGTGGGATCCCAGTGCTGTTAAATAGTTTAGCATGCTGAAAAAGTAAAATTTTAATCTAATTAGAAAAATTAAACGCCATAATTACTGTCTCATTGGTCTAGTGGTTGCAGGTGATACGTGTTGAACATGAGGTGCTGGGTTCGATTCCCAGGATGGGTAAAGTATTATTGGGTTTTTTAATCTGGTATTTCTCAGTAGCAGTTCAGAGTCTGGATTTGTGCCCGGTTGATGGCAATGGACACGCAACTATTATTGGTTACACCTCTGCCCAACCCTTCGGGGAAAACAAGCGTCATATTATGTTATGCAAAGAAAAATTATATGAATACCGAACAACCGAATGACTGAATAGCCTATGTTTAGGTGTGGATTGGAACAGCATTACCTTTAAAGGAGAACATTCACGGTTCATACATTTTTGGGCTAAATGTGAAAGTGCCAACCAAACAAAAACAAAGTTATATTCCGTTAGAACATGTTATTCTCACTTTTCACTATAGGACCAAATCTGTAGGGCCATTCCCTGCGCTGTTTCTTTATCGAAAGAAGGCAGCCTTGGCAATTCACAATAACTACGCGGCAGCGCGCAGCTACAAAGCAAAACTCACTTTAGGCTTGTAAGATTAGGTACATTTTCGTTCGCAGCGTCTAGCGACTTGAAGGTGTAGGCTACTATAGCAGTAGGTAGGTATAGGCTATTATACAATATGAATGATTTCCTTTAGTGGCAATATTTTGGTGATGAGCTAAACTATCGAAGATATCTAAAATCGATGTAGGAAAAAATGATGTTATAGTTCGATTCAAACTTAATGGCGGCTCGGAAGTTTATTACTCATGGCGCAGTACCCCACCCTTCACCCCCGCTGACCCATAAATTCGTTACTGCGCAGCGACTCGCCTCATGTTCCGAGCCGCCATTAAGTTAGAATCGAGCTGTATCAGTGGCATTGCAGTAGCTGCTGCATCAGTGAATTAGTCATTACCTCCGGTTTGTGCTAAGCTGTTATCAACAAGTTCATATCGCCTGTATTTCCCAAAGGGCCAAGCAGACAGCTATTAAACATTCATAATTCGCCGAGAAGTAGGTAGTCATGGGCAAAAGTTCAGTAAACATTATATTCATAGCTACCTAAAATTTTCTGGTTTTTGAGCATTAATTCCGGCCACAGCTTTAATTTTCCAGTTCCTTTTATGAAAGCTTCGAAGTCCACTCCTAAGTCTTTGTCGTTCGTACGGTAAATCCATTCCCAAATCTATCATATCGTTTTCTTCCAGCAACAGGAACGTTCTCAAATCCATGCCAGTCTTCATAATGGTGGTAGTGAAGTTTTCCAGGTGCATACCATATAATAGATGCGGGATTTCGCTCTTGTAATCTGGCCTGTAAATAAAATGTTTCGTCTAAGCTCCTTACAGAAAAATTTATTTCACAGTTGAAATATTGCTATCACATTTTATATAGGCTGTTTTTTAACTGCATCATAATAGTATAATGAAGGGTTATGTCGTCAGCAGTTTACGTCGCTTTAGTCTGTATCATTTAAGATAACAAGTCTCTTAAACTACTATATATTTACAATAATATAACATAATTCCGAGACAAATATTAAGCTTAGAACAAAGGTCAAGCTGGTTGATAGTAAGCAACACACGGCGCTAAATAAATCCATGACCGCTACAAATAACTTAAACTTAATACAATTAAATACCTTTGTCTTTTCTTAATTCCTGGGTAAAAGTCATGCCAAGACGTTAAATCCATATAACTCGAATCTTCATGTTCCTCAGGAATTTGAAGATGTTTTTTTAATATTTTAACAATGTTAATGTATTCGTGTAACTCTGCCAGGTCTAAAGCTGTGCGGTTATATTTATCAACTTCGGACATCCTGGCACCTCGGGATATTAGGATTTCCAATATTTCAGGTTGATTGTGGTGAGCGGCCCAGAATATTGCCTGTAATTTTATTATGTGTCAATTATTATCAAGTTTGGGCTGTCACTTGTTGAACCATTGGATCACTACCACTAGCACAGTTCATTGCATGTCAGTACCAATATACTAAATCCAACTTTAATAAATCCCCCAGCCAGCTTATTCTAAGAATGTTGTAGGTATATTAGGTTCCAGAGGCATTACAATCTACTTATAAACCAGTGGACGCAAAGTAAGAAACTATTGTCGAACTATCCATCACAAAAGAGAGATAAAGTACACTACACTCTAACTCTCTTTTTACAAAAAAAAAAAATTTTATGCCTAGGTTATGGGCTGAATTTTCCCTAAATGATAAGACCTTGTAGCATTTCTGTTCTTATAATTTTTTTAATAAAAACTAAACTTTACTTACTGTCCATCCCTGCAAATCTCTTATTTCAATATTTACTTTCAGATCTAACAGTTTCTGCACAACGGCAACTCTGCCACATCCAATGGCTTTCATAAGAGGAGTTTGTCCATAGTTGTCAATACAATTCAGTTTGCAATCCTTTTCTATCAAGTCTGTCACAATGTTGTATATAACTTCATTGCTGGCACTGCTGTTTGAGCATGCACTCATTATGGGTGTCATGGAATCTGTAAAATTGTGTTATTTATTTCATTATTTACCTTATGTGTGATGATATAAATCATACCGCTTTGACATGTTTACCTTGTAATTTATTTTTTATTTTATTCTATTTTTTACTTGTAGTTACTTAACTGATGATGGAAATGAACCTGACTTGCGCAACTGCTATAAGTTGACATCACAAAAGTAGTAAAAACATGCCAATTTATGCAAAAGTCACAAAACAACACAAACCAGATAAACAGTGACAAAAGGAGACTCGGGACACTAAAACATGTCTCTTTTCTGGAACATATATTAATGAGTCCTAATATATTTTAAACTTACCAGCACGATAGTTGGGATTAGCACCTTGTTCCAACAGGTATTTAACAATATTGTCCTGTGCATGGAAACATGCATGCATTAGTGCAGACCAGCCACTGTCAAGCCTATCATTCACATTATTATTTAATCCTGAAATAAAACAATGGTTTTACCATTAGTTGTAAACAATACCAGGTTTACAGCCATTACAGACCATCAAATAAACAATTCAATCTGCCTAGCCCTTTCCTAACTATGTTAGAGTCGGCTTCCAGTCTAAACGGATGCAGCTGAATAGCAGTATTTTACATGGAGCGACTGCCTATCTGACCTCCACAACCCAATAACTGGTATATTATATAATACCCCTTGGTATGATTGGTTGTCAAGACTTTCGGGCTTCTGACGACCTTTATCAATTTTCAAAGATACACTAATGACAGCCGGGACTAAAGGCTTAACATGCTTTCCGAAGCATGGAGGAGTCTCGGTATGTAAAGACGGTCACCCATCCATGGACCAACCCCGGCAGGCTTTACCTGATGGATCAACCCATGAAGCTGTTATTACTTAGCCACAAGCTCCTACGGCTATCAAATAAACACTGCTCACTAAACAAACATTTCCACATAATAGTCATAATGGACAGTCCTCTGTGCAAAGCATGCATGGAGGCTGTGGTATCTTTTGCGTATGTGCTCTTTGAATGCACAAGCGTCTCCCAGATGTTTTGATCAGACTAGAAGCCCCAAGCTACTTGAAGCTACTTCTGGAGGTGGGCTGGTTGAAATACTCAAAGACGGCTGCCATGGCCCCCGTACAATAGTCAACTGAGGGACTAAGTGCGGAAACCAATCCCAGTAACATAGAACAGGCAATCAAGAATAGATGAAAATGTTATGTCGATCAGGGAAAAATGTTAAGAAAATTAATTTTACTTGTAGTGACAATTTCTTGAATATCCTTTAAATTCCCATTGATGATGGCTTCCTGTATGTCCATTTCTAGTTTTTTTTTCTCATTCTGCTGTTGATGTTGGTAGTAATTTCTAGGCTGAAATATAAAAATTTGATTTGCTTTATGTTGGTATTTTTAATTGATAACAGACTTAATAACATTTTGACTTATGTATCATAAATATTCATAATTGTATTAGGTACTTGCCTTCAGAAAATTCAATGAATAGGTGCAGGACTTATTAATTAAATGTAGAAGATTAGATAGCTATTTCAACAGCTGTTTTGTTTTATGTGGTATAGAAACTTGAGATGATTGATTTTAGGTTCTAAGACTTATGGCACCAGTCTTGCCTAGGGTGTCAGTGTTACCTAGTAACCGAGTTGTGGAAGTTAGATAGCCAGTCGCTCCATGTAAAATACTGGTATCCAGCTGCATCTGGTTAGACTGGAAGCCGACCCCAACATAGTTAGGAAAAGGCTAGGCAGATTGATTGTTTTTTAAATGCACCATGCTATCTGTATAATATGCAGTATGGGCTCAACACTTGAATATGATATTACAACGTCTAGTAGGCAACCCTGACGCTGGAAATAAACCTGAGATCGACCCAGATCTAGGTCTTACAATATCTAAAGACTTAGTTTGTTTTGGGTTGAAAAAAATTAGCTTATTGAATACGCAAGTGATCATCTTAGCGATTATTACAAAAAGATAAAATGTATCAACAACAAGATCAATAGTTACCGGCTTTTCGTAGAAGCCGTAGTCCTCGTCACTGTCCGAATCTGACTCTCCACCGGGTCTACCGGGTACATATTGAGCCATATTTTTTTAGGTTTGCGATAAAATATATTTTTTACTCCAAATTATTCATAAAATAAATGATGCTTTCTCGATTTGTTATAATAAATTAAAGCTGGCCTAGGTTAGGTTTCCAATTCAAAACAAAAGTTTTTGGTTAATGACAGTAACGAGACGTTGACACATGACACTTGACAGTTGATATCGAAGCATTATGTTGCCCTTCGTAATTAATTCTTCTGCGTTCTAAATTAAAAAAAAACGACCTACAAAATTAATTTCTGAAGTCGGTATATTTTGGTTTTATATTTTCGTTTTTTCCACCGACTTCCAAATTAAAGTTATTTTTCATTTTGTAGGGTTTTTTTCATTCGAAAATTCGTATAGGTACTTGCCACTAATTGCTATGTAAATAACAGTGACAGGAGTTATTAGAATCAACATCATCATCAACCATTGGCGGATACAGGGGGGGGGGGGTATGGGGGTCAAACCCCCCCAAACGACCGAGAACTTCTATACTTTCGATTTAATTCAGGTGCACTTACTTTTACACACCATACTCATAGGTAGGTATTATAACACAGACAACAGTTAATAACTTTATTAGGGTTTCGTGACCAAAATGGTAAAAAGGAACCCATAGGGTGCGACTAAGTCTGACTGTCTGTCTGCCTGTCACAGCACTCACAGCTGGTTAACTCAAGAACTACTAATGCTATCAATAATAGAATATTAAGATGACGAATATTAAGATGACGTTTGGCCAATTATTTTGCAAATAAGAAAAAAATAAAAATATATTCGATTAAAGGGCATGTGGGGTATCATATATGAAAGAGCGCTTCTCAAACATTTTTCTTTTTTTTTAGGCCACATAGTTATCACCTTTAGATAAAAAAAAAAAATATATACCGCCGCCCGGGAATTTTAAATAGAAGTTTATGTAAAGAATAGAGAAAAAATAAAACGATGTCTCTAAACAGCACACTTTTTCAGAAATCATCAACAAAAATAACATTGATTCCACTATCGGTCAACCTAAAACTGCAATATTCTACATCGCAGTGTTAAAATTCTCTGACGAATATTGATAGGCCTCGCCTATGAAAATTTAAAAACATTTCACGGCTCACAAGGTACGGAACCCTCGGAAGTTTTTTTTTTGTTTAAATTCTTAAAGTGAACCTGATATTATTCTAATTGAATTTTATTGCAAGCATAAAGGTCTCTGCACACAGCGGGCGGGGCGGGGCGGGACGGGACGGCGACGTGACGCTGAGCAGTTGTAATGTACTAGATTAGATACTACGGACGACTCCACAAAGACCCGTCCCGCCCGGCGCGACGGTAATCGTCACGCCACGCCACCGCCCCGCCGGGCGTGAATACAAGTCAGAAGCGGCGGCGGGGCGGGGCGTGACGGTTACATTCAGAATTGAGAGATTGTAATAAAGCTGAAAACTTTAACATAAAGTTTGTAACTAATAAATTATAAGTTACTTTAACTAACTTAGTTACCTTGAACTTATAACTCTTTACTTTATTTATATTCTTTCTCTCTCAATTCGCGGCGGGACGGGACGTGATCGCGCCCGCAGTGTGACCGCTCCCGTCACGCCAGCGCCCCGTCGGCGCCACGCCACGCCGCGCCCCGCCCCGCCCGCTGTGTGCAGACACCTTTACACTCTCTAAGCGGGGTCAAGCTGCCCCCAAACGACAATCCTGGATCCGCCACTGTCCATAAACCTAGGCTATCTATGCTTTGGTACCTACCAAGTCATGCGACCTACTGAATTCGAAATGCACGTGCCTCAGAAAGCACGTTAAAGGCAGACCAGCGCGACTTGTCGCGCGACGCGACATGAACAATACAATTTCTTATTTATATACCTATCTTTGGCAGTCGTTACTTGTACATGGTATAAGAAAACATGTTTTCTTATACCATGGGTAGTCAGAAGCCCGAAAGTCTGACAACCAGTCTTACTAAGGGATGCCGTATTACCCAGTAACTGGGTTAAGGAGGTCAGATAATCACAGGGCCGTCTTTAATCTATTAAGTTGGAGGCCCTGGTCACTTTAGGATGTAGAGAATGCAGGAAACAAGAACGAGCTCGAAATTTAAAGCACCCCGCCTCGGATATGTTAAGATTTCTTTTGATCGTTCATACAGAAATAGTAGCTACTTTATCAAATTAAACGTTTGGGAACTAACTAAACGTAGGATATGTAAATTTTAGCCCCTGTCTGAGATTAACTTAACTATTCTTTTGACAGCTACGACGCTGGCAGGATTTAGGGGGCCCCATGAATCGCGGGGCCCTGGGCACTTGCCCAGAGTGTCATAGCAAAGACGGCGCTGGATAATCAGTCGCTCCATGTAATAAACTGGTATTCAGCTGCATCTGGTTAGACTGGAAGGCCACCGCAACATAGTTTGGAAAAGGGGCAGATGATGATGCATACCTACTGAATATTACCTATACTGAAGTTCAAGACAGTCAACAGGTTGAACCTAATATGTACCGTAGACTCATGATTTGGTTACCGAACCCTTAACTTTATCTTGCAAAGACAGAATAAAGTTAGTTACCTACCTATTTAATTTAAGTACGACTTGATTGTACAAGCAATTAAAAAAGCTTTGTGTTTGAATGAGAGGATGCCTACTTATCTTTGAAAACAAAAGCAATGAGTCTCAGTCAATTTGAAGAAAGCCGAGTAAAAAGTCTGAAGTACAATTCACGAGGTTGGGAGTTATTCTCCGCGTCGAAAGGTAAGGATAATAGGCAACAGTTCCAATTAGACGACGAGGGCGTTTGTTAACATTTAATTAACGTCAGGGAGCTATTGTGTCGGCGGCGGCGCAGACACCAGAGCCGGGCTTCGTTGCTATGTCTTGATGAGCTGCAGTCACAATGTTTCCAATTACAACAGTTTTTTTAGAACGCCACATCGCCTTAGTAAGCCGTGGAACAATGGGTGGGTCGATTTTTATGCTGAGACGTTATTAAACGTTAACTACAAGAGTTTAATAAACAATCTTTTTATAGGAAGGTAGGCTACCTATAATTAGGTAGACGTACCTATGTACAAGTTTTCAATATGGGTGTGAAGTTTAGTTCGGTAGGTACTTAATGTGTTTTCATCTTGAATGCTGAAAAGATAAAAGTAAGTTTATTGAACAAACTCTTGTATTTTTTCAAAGTTTAAATTACTTTACAGCGCGTGTTTAGACGGTTGATAAGAAACTAGAGCCCTAAATATAAAATTGCCACGAGGCAGACCAGTCACCAAATATAATTGGACGGTAATTTTTTACTGGTGGTCGAAGAAATGTTTGTGAATGTAATAGGGATTTTTCTCAGCGACGTAGAAGGTAAAAGATTTGATTTATCGTAGTCGGTTGGTGAGGCGCGCTGACCACCCGGCCGGCCCGGTCCGCTGCAGGGCCGCTCGCCGCCCGCCCGGACGCGTTATTAAACTTTTCCCCATATTAAACATTCCGGAGACGAATACATTTTATTGTTGCCTCGGACCGACGTCAGAGGCCCCTACAAAGCGAAACTCAAAGACGGCAATTGCGAAATAAATTGAAAGCAATTTGATATTGCGTTGTAAGTAATAGCCGTCAGAACCCACAAGTCTGTAAGAGACATTTTGTATGCAATTTAGAAAAATTTCAACGGGTCATTTGCTTGTAGGTTTTCGGTTGAATGCTGGACTGAAGATTTATGGTTTACTGGTAATCTGGACTTATGAGTTGTTATACTCTTAGCTATTACTTTTAACGAAATCCTCAATCTTCAATTTTGTTCAGCTAACGTAATAACATCTGGAGATGTATAAGCAAACAATAATGTAATTATTATAAACTCAGTGAATGTGTACGTACACTGACTTATATGTAGCTATAGATAAACCATCCAATTAGACGCCGGCTTTGTTAACTTTTAATTAACGGAGTTGTGTATAGAATACTGTAAAGGTAAATGACTACCAAGTAACAGGGCTTCTAACTTAAACTACTCTTTTCACGCTATTAGGCTGCCTGTCCACTGGAGCGGAGAGGAGAGGAGAGGAGCGGAGATGTGTCAATATTAACCAATAGAATCTAAGCTCCGCTCCAGAGGTGCGATTCTATATATTCTATTCTATACAGGCAGCCTTAGGATGCTGTTCTAGTCATAATTAATTTGTGATGAGTCTGATGACATACAATTCATCCTATATACAAAGAGGTAAAGTTTGTGAGTCTTTGGATCTACTGAACCGATTTTGAGAATTCTTTTACTAATAAAAAGCCACGTTATTTGTGAGTGTCTTAGGCATTTATGTTTACCGCCCAACGAAGTGGGGAAGGGTCAGCTAGTATAATATAATTTTCAATCGAGTAAACCGCTTTTAAGTTCTTATGCAGTGTATTAAACACGCGCGCGTTTTACTTTATATTACCGCACTAAGGCGGTAATGTGCGCCACATAACTATTTACTTTTCGGATATGTGTGCTTTTCTAATCTTATCAAAGAGACTCCATTCCTTTTTATGCGCACTGTGTAAATAAATAAATAAAATATGATAAATAAACATATGTACTTAGTATATTTTATCTTAATTTGCGTATTCAAAACATTATTTTGTGTTTATTTTATTTTTTATATAAGCTGCCCCCCAATTACGCAATGCATGATCAATTTTTTATTGAAACCAATTGAAAAAGATTGCCAGTCCATTCAATTTAAAATTGATCGTGCATTACGTAATTAGGGTGCTGTTTTACACCTGCGCGCGCATCGTAGGTATCGTAAGCGCTGCGCGCGGATAATACAAAACCAGCGCACCATTTCCCATAAATATTTGTAAACGTTTTTGTTCGTGCTTAATTATTATCAAAGATACGAAATCTATAGTATTGTCACCAACCAACGTTGAAAAGTTTTTAAAAGAAGCTACAGTTATCAGAACCTGGCAACAAAGGTCAATTGAACTTTATAAATCTTGTATCATAATGTATTGTAGCATAAGTTCTTACAATAAGTCTGTATTTTTCCTCGCAAGTGTGTTGAAAAACGTTGTATGAAACACGTGTGCATTGATCATTCATTACACACTCGGCTCCCTTATTGCATAATACCGCCTCGAGTATAATGACCAACATCGCACACTCGTATCATAATGTACTATTGTTCCTTGAAGTAATAACTCCAGTACATGTTGGACTGGACATAAGGTTTTCTTAATTTTTATCGGAGAATAATCAACAAAATGACCTGACTTAATATTTTTATCTGATATTTCCCTCATTTCCCAACTAAGTATGCTAACTGAGATCACCATCACCATAAATTATATCTGAAGCCGTCTTTTAAATACCTCGTAACAAAAACTTTATCGAACCTGATAAAATTTTGTTGCCCTTTGATTTATCTATCTCTCCCATTCGTTGCTCATCACCAGTTCACCACGGTGGCCATCTGAGCTGAAGCCTAGCAAACTTTTCACCACAACCAAACCAATGAATATAATTTCTATAGGTAACTATATATATCTTTCTACTAAATCTACCAATGTAAAAGTAGGTATTAATTCTGTCTACATTTAATTGTTTTTTCGTCCCAGTCCATCTTGTAGACGTTTTCATCAGACGGCGGTCTAATCCGAAATCTCATTTCCGACGAATAATTGTAGGAAATAGAGCGAGCCTCTTCGGCGTCGTGCTGAAAAACCCTTGAGGGGAAGAGATACACGTTATCTTAGCCCCTTTCAGGAATATTTTTTAATAACGAAAAGTGTTGCCAATATCGAAATTGAGGAGACTATACTATTCAGATATTAAGAAATTCGAAATTGTTAAAGCAATAATTATAAGTGGATGAAAAAGTTTGCATAAATTGTCGTGTCTGCTACACGCTTCGCTCTACGTGTTGTCCTGCCACCAAAGGCTAATGTCTAGATTGGAATCTAAATAGTGTAATGGAGCGATGGACGTAATTTTTTGGTTGGCTTAAAGCATGAGCGTTGAAGAGAGTGCACAAGACCCATGTTCTGCAGTGTTCCCAGTACCTAGTACCTAAATATTTAGACAGTATACACGTTCTCAATTCAATACGAAGTCTAGTCAAAACATTAATTGGTTATTCATTGTTACACTAACAAGCAAATTAATCAAGCTTATAACCGAATCAAGATTCAATATCCGTGTGGTATTGCACGTCAACGATAAACAAAGGCGAGCTTGCAGGGAATTATATAGAGCCTTGTAAATTTATACATGAGTGTACTAGCTAGTGTATAAGTAACCGAGGTCCACCTCGCTAAGTGATTGGATCGGTCCATTATCTTGTATCTGCTGATTTCTTCAGAGCACTCCAACTCTTTTGATTCACTCTAAGCAATGAATGTAAATGTGTGGTATTTATCTGTTTTATCTATAGGAAGAGCATAAAGGCTATCTTATGTAGGATATAGTCAGCAGTTATAATGAAATTGTTCTCTTATCTATTGCTTGGGTATGGGTATATTGAAGGCGATGGTATGCCCTCGTTGTTTCGGATTATATTAACTTGTTCCTATACCATTTGGTACTTTATGTAGAGTTCTTCCATGTTTTGCAGAAATAGGTACAATATCCTTATTCCGAGTTTAAGTTAACCGTCACTCTAAAGTTTTAAACTATTCACTATTCAGTTTATCCTTATGTGTATGTAATCTTTACAGCTTTCTTTGCATTCACAGGTAGAACCATGTCATCACACACACACATCGTTTATGGGCACTTTAATTAATTAAGTCCCTAAACCAATCAATTAATCGACAACCAATACTTACCAGTAAGAAAGATTTCTACCAACACATATCACGTTCATAGTTCAATAGTTAATTTATGTGCATACATATTTATTGCTAACGTAAGTACTTAGAAATATTGTAAGAGAAGCGAGAGAGTTACGAGGTAGACTTATGGCTTCCATTCAGTGGAGGAGAGATAATGCTTGCAGGCAATCACATAAGTGGATCAAATAGCTGTAGTCCATTTGGATAATGAACTAGCGACTGTGTAGCCTCGCTGAGTTCTTTTATTGTGCACTCCTTCATATAACTAATATTAACTATTTATTCTATTTATGTTGAGATAGGGTTTCATGTTTGTAAATGATTGAGTATATAAGCAGAATAGAGTTGATGTCGTTTTGCAAAGTCAAAGTCAAATAGCCACTTAGTAAGGCACTTTTGAACGTCAAAATTTACAAAAATATTGTATTGATTCTAGTTGCCCCTTCTAAAAGGTAGTTTTCGTGTGGAGAAGAATGGGCAAGAAACTCCACCGTTACTCTTTTATAATGTTTTACAATATTTTGTAGTACATTAGTTATATAAGTAATTAATTATATGTGAAGACGATGCACTTTGCAAAGCTTTTGATTACAGTAGGTATATACCTAAATCTTGCGCAAATTTAGCTTATGGTACCTACTGGAGTTATGACTGTATTTGTACAGACCAAATTCTTTTATAAACTTGAAATGCATCCTTAATTAATTTATGTGTAAGTGAAATTTTATCACCACACAATACAAGATACGTTGTTTATAATTTCTCATTTAAATAATCTGACATTTAATATTATTACATTTAATCTGTTTGCAACAATACACGTGTAATAGCAGCAGTAATAGCCTTGCCATTTTAGCATTTAATGTTGTCTTGAACGACATAATTAAAACCACCAAAAGTATTTTATTGTCCTTAATAAGTAGGTAAGTGGAAAACTTAAGGTTCCCCTTTACTGTACCTACCTACTTTCAACATCCGTAAATACATGTTTACGTTCATATTAAAAATACATTCTGTTTTTAAAGCAATTAACCATTTCATTTAAAGGGCCAATTTAAAATGAATAAATAAGAACAAGTAAATGTTGTTTTTACTTTCAAAAGGAATTTAACTCGTTAATTACATAATTTAGACCGTATCATAATACCACACACTTAGGTAGTTGTTACTTATAAGTACTTAGTAGTTTAATGCAATAATTTGCGGAAACCTGTTCCCTGAAAAATTACGTAGTACAAAATAACTAAATAGATCCAACATCTAACAACAATATACGTAATAGTATAGCCGAAGCGTACTCAAAGTGGTATCTGATCAATCCATTACCGTCGCTACTCTGTCCAGGAGCTGTTAGGCCCAAGTTGGCGACACACATTTTCCATTTCCCCCTTGTCCCTACACGGCCCAGTTCCGCGTCTTCCATAATTCAATCCATACTGAATCCACTGTGTGAATTTGTGTGACGATACTACTTGATAACACCTATGTGCTACGTGTTATGTAAGGATTTCCTAAGGGTGCCATGTAGTTTATTTAGTCGTCTAGGTCAAACGTGGTTCTGAAAATTGATTTTGAATGATAGTAATATTTTTTTTCTTGTGCCTATGTCAATAAACTTAGTGGTTTAAAGAACTCCTCTATTCACAAGAGTCGTGAGATCATAAAATTCAAGGTATTTCAATTTAATTAATTAATTTCGTGCTTTAATAAAACCGTGAAACTGTAGGCGTGAGAATTAATTAATTCTCCCATTTAATGCGAAAAAGTGTGTTAAAAATATTTCGTTTTTAAGTTTGAGTTAAGAATTATATACCGTTGTGTTAATATTTATATTTATATCCTACGTAATTATTATTAAAGTTTTTGTATTATGTTAAATTATCTCACTCATCTTTATACCCTTTTCCCCTTTATATGATTTCCCTTCTGGATTAAGTAGCTAGAGATATGTATTATTGAATACTGGTATTCAGCTGCATCCGGTTAGACTGGAAGCCGACCCCAAGATAGTTGGGAAAAGGCTAGGAAGATTGAAGATAGGTATTATTGAAAAGAAAAATACATGAGAGTAATTTTCTTTATTATCATTAATGATGTACAATTAAAAAGGCAGCTTCAGCTTATGTAAACGCACTTGAAGTCGTCAGTGGCCCAGAAGCCTTTCTAATTAACATTAAACTAGCCGATTTTTATGACAACATATTTTTAGTAACATATTGCATAATTAAAATAACAACACAGATTTTTAACTGTAATGGCGTCTGAAGTATTTGACTTGAAAAGCGTGTCCCACCCACCACAATTTTTTCATTTTTTTGCGAATTTAGCTGCTAAGTGTGAAGCTCAGCACGTAGTTTTGTGATTTGAATTATGAATGTGTTTGCGGTAAGTTTGATTGTTTGATTAATTAACTAACGATATAACTTGTAGCATAAAAGTATTTTTTTATCGAATGTGTGGTACCAAAAAATTCCCACTTGACCCAGAACTCGTCATTTTAAGTACTATTGTGACGAATATTGGGACACGCTTAACAGTTACCTCTAAACTCGTCATATTGTAGATATATTTATGTTTTATGCCACAAAATAAGAATAATAACTATTATCGGGACCGTTTCATAGTTTGTTAACTCTCTTGTACAAACAATTATATGGTTTGGACTACATTTGACGATAAAAATGGGATTCTCTTAACCTGTTTTCATTTCGCTCGCTCAATGCTTGAATAAGCGCGCGTTGCTCGGCCATGGTGGCATTGGGCTCGCTTCGTAGGTTCGGCGCAAAACTGCTCGCGATTTTCTTGTAATAGAGTTCGCTTCGCTCGCTCTTGTCATGTGTAAGCGCGCTTGGCGCAATCAACTCAGCCTATCGCAGTCAACTGCTGGACATAGGCCTCCCCAGGCTGCGCCACAACTCTTTGTCCTCCGCATCCAGTCTGCCCCAACCAACTTGTTAAGGTCGTCGGTCCATGTAGCTGGGGGGCGTTCCACACTACGCTTGCCTATAAGTTGTGTTCACTCTAGGACTCGTCTGCTCCACCGGCCATCGGTCCTTCGACAAACATGGCCAGCCCACGTCCACTTCACTTGTACTCTGCAAGCTATGTCGGTAACTCCGGTTTTTACCGGATTACTTCATTTCTGATCTTATCCTTCAAAGAAACTCTAACGTTGCAGCAATTGGATTGGGCTGGTTTCCTTATCCTGGATCTGGACAGTCATCATTGCAGCGTCATACAAACACCGTACCTAAATAGTTCAGTGCCCAGAAACTAGTCCTCTAAATTGTATGAGCACCCATACAACTCAGAGGACTATTTTAATTGGCGTCAACTACACACATCAAAAGTGTCTAGGGATCAAGCATTTTTATGCGGATTTCTTGAGATTGAGATGTGGCTTTGTAATAAATTTATGATTTTATAAATTTATATGGATCCTTTTTGGTGCATTTCATAATTTGAATCAGGAACTGTGAATCAAATTCGAGTAAAAGATGAAAATCAGCTGTCAATATTTTCCCTATAAAAACATACAACGCATTGAAGACATTTTTAGTGCTACTGTTTCCCTACTACTGATTAAAACCAACGTTATTATGGAGCAGCGACGTCATTTAAGCAGGGAAGAAATGCTCAGAGCCGTGGGAATGATAGAAGCTGGTTCCCGGCAACGTACTGTGGCTTTAGCTCTGAATACAAGTCAGAGTGTTATCAGTCGACTTTGGACACGTTACCGAAGCACTGGTACCGTGGCTGAGCGCCATGGAGGACGGTATCGCTGCACCACACGGAGACAAGACCGATACATTCAAATCTTAGCTCGAAGAGCTCCAACAATAACCGCCATGATGTTAGCCGTGAGGCTTCATCACTCTTCAGGGAACTTAATTAGCGACCAAACAGTCAGAAACCGCTTGCATGAAGTGAACCTTCATTCCCGAAGACCGCTACGAGTACCACCTATAGCAATGCACAATCGTAGGATTCGATATCAATGGGCTCTTGAACACAGAAATTGGGCAGAAGAACAATGGCGTTTCGTGTGCTTTTCTGATGAGTCTCGTTTTGGTATGAGACCGGATACAAGACGTATACGACACTGGAGAACCCCTGGACGCCAACAGCGATTAAAATCCTGCCAGGAAGTCCATCCTTATAGTGGTGGAACCATCATGGTATGGGCGGGTATTTGGATCGGCGGAAGAACTGAGTTGATTTGGATTAGAGGCAACCTCAACGCTCAAATTTATGCTGAGACGATTGTATCAGACGTCATCGTTCCTCTACAAGTGCAAATCGGTCCCTTATTTCAGTTAATGCATGATAATGCACGACCGCACACCGCAAGAGTTGTAAGACAGACTCTCGCCGCAGCTAACATCAATGTCCTGCCCTGGCCTGCTCAGTCGCCAGACTTGAACCCGATTGAGTATGCATGGGATATGCTACAGAGAAGAGCTCTGCCGAATATGGAGGGTATCCAGTCGCAAGAAGACCTTTTTTTGTTGTTGCAACGAACATGGGCGGCCATTCCACAGCGTGATTTGGATGAACTCATTTTGAGTATGCCAAACCGATGTTCTTGTGTTGTTAGTGTTCGCGGTAGAAACACGGATTATTAATTGTTTAAGTTACCCAATAAAATTTTAAAGAAAACTGTTATTTCAGTCTTTTTTTCGAACTTTAATGTTAGTGGTTCAAATGTCAAAAATCCCTTTATTAGGAAAATGGCAAATTTCTTTATTAATGCAAAGGTGACTTGGTTTATCGTTACTGTGACAAACGAAAACACTTTATTTGATGAATCCTTAAAGAAAATTTTAATTAATATCAATCAGGAGAAAAGTTATTGCAAAAATATATGTTGATCCCTAGACACTTTTGATGTGTGTATGTATGTATGAGGACACCCTTTATTAACAACTTTAAAAATTTTTTGGAATTTTATTTTATTTGTGCTGTAACCTTGCTTTTTGTCAAATTTTGTGATTCTAGGTCAACGGGAACTACCATATAGGTTTTCGACCCAAAACCGGGTACTTCCGGTTGACCTAGAATTGACAATTTTGGTTGAAAGCAAGGTCTTACAGCACAAGTAAAGGACAATTCCGAAAAATAATAAAAGTTGAAAGTTGGTACTTACAAGTTTTCGCGAAAATCTAAATTTGCCCATATCTTTTTATCGTGTTGACTTAGGACCTTATTTTTTTATGCACCTTATAGGGACTATAGACCTCAGTATCTGGTATTAATTTCAACTTGCTAGGTTCGTTCCGTTCCTGAGAAAATCGGTGGAGACAGACGGACAAGAGAGTGATCTTATAAGGGTTCCTTTTTTACCTTTTGAGGTACGGAACCCTGAAAATTACGACTACTCCTACCTTTTGATGAGTAATAGTACAAATCTGACGACTACTAGTACAAATGGCCCCTTTGTACATTTCCTTTAATAAGTATTTATTATCACTCAAAGTTAAAGAAATTAACTAGTTACTTAGAATAACGGGTAAATGACTTATTAAGAAATGCAAAAAGTTTTATAAATGAAATAATTTTCACTTTACAATCAATGAATTTCAAAACCCGACGAGTATTGGTACGTTTACCTTACTACTTGACTCATAGAATATAATTATTAGTTCGTAGACAGGTTGCTACGCTGTCACCGCGTGTGCTACGCAACGTAGCCATTCTCTGCCACTAAAATATTCTATGGACATTTTAAGTAAAAGAAGCCATAGAAAGAAATAAGTACTTAGTTGATATCTGAAAGTAGTTTATGCAGCAGTTATTAAAGTAGCTTAGCTTTTATTGAATGTAGTTTAGATGAAAATAAATACCAACTTCATTGTTTATTACATTGCCTTAATCCATGACAATTAGCCACGATTTGTTTGTCGTGACTTGATTATTGCAGATTTATTTCAATTCCTTAGCCAAACCATTTATTAAATTAATATTTCGTTAGTCTTATGCAAATATTAGTTCAAGAATCAACAACGTCCACAGTCCTGTAATCTATTTTAAGATCGAATGTCCACTCGCTACATAGATATGCACTTTGCTTTGAGTGCTGTTTCACGGTGACATTTCTGCGCCGGTGTCTACATTGAAAACGGAAAGGGTATTATAAATACCTGACCTGATATGTTACATTCAAATTATGTGCTGAAATATAATGAAAATCTGCATTTTAGATGATATAATTCAGTAGGTGTAGAAGTTAATTTTGAAATATGAATATTTGACTGTTGTGCAACCACAAGAGTCATTGCATCAAGTTTATAAGTTTCAGGACAGATTATCAAGTTAGCACAAAGTTTCCAGTCCGTTTACCACATCCATCGCGTTGTTTACCGCCGCAGCGTGAACGCTCGGTGCACTAACGCACTAGCAGTGTTTCCTTGATCCAGTCTATTTCGGCGGGATCCATTACCTCGAGAGTAGCGGCAAGAAGCAATCTCATTGAATGACCGTCTTTACCCCCAGCCCCCACACGTACCCACACTCCCACTGATCCACGCCAATCGGTAAATATGCGTGTTAAATATGTATGCGCTGTAAGATGCTCGTAAGTGTATTAGATTTTGCTTGCTTTTTCATTCTGTCAAGTTACTAAGTACACACACACTAGTCAATGCGTACATAAACATATCCGCTCAATTTGCTTACGCATTCAACGCACGCACCGATTTATTTCCTCGCGAATACTTGGGATACCTAAAAGTATTAGTAGCCATTTCTAATGTATCATTTCCCTTCAAGAATTTAGAAAGGTTGATTCCCAAACCGACTCGGGTAAAAGAAGTTTGTTTTCTTCGCAATAAAAAAAGCCTTTATAAATTGCAGGATTGCTGAAGATATGAAATCCATTAGTCGCTATTGAGAGTACTCATTTGTTTAGCTATTTATCTATACCAACACAGTTATTTGAATCTATAAGTCGTTGCCTGCACGCTGCTAAGTAATAACTTCTATCTGGCAAAAGCGAAAACTTGGAATGCACTTCGCACGAAGTGACTAGACTTTTCCATTAGGGGCAATTATCAGGCACAACAGAGGATCCCGTACTTTCACCAGTGAAGCAACCCCATCCCGGCGACGGAACCTGTTAGAGATAACGTCATAAAGTCGCCGATGCAGAGCCGGACTAACGTCTTTGCTGTTGCGACGCCCTCACCTCGGGATAATGGACCGCACTCCCTGTGTACCACCCTGCCCCCCCCCCCTCTTTCAGGCGCAAATTTGCAATATTTATGACTAAAGATCTCGAATGAGTGTTTAGTTTCGATAAATATTTGGAAGAAACTCCTGATTTACAGTTCAAAGCTTTTCTGTTTTCTTATTGATTTGGAAGGGTTTTATGTAATTCGGTTTTTAATTTGGTGTTATGCCCCGTATCGGTGTATTGTTTCGTGCGAATATTCGCATTTATTCACTGTTATTTCCCTCGAGAACCTTAAATTTTCCCAGCCTATGACAAGCAGTTTAATTTTTCCGAGTGGTTTGAACTAATAAAGGTAAAAAAAAACTATTCATCACAAAACTTACATATAGCTCAGAAAATTAAAACTAGGTCCTCAATTATTAGTTTCTCAACACGTTAGCAACAAGCTCTCATAATATCGGTACAACATGATACTCAGCTCTTACGTAAACAATAATTACCACTAACATTATCCATTAGCTTTTAGAGATGTCCATGTATAGTGCTGTTAAATAATCGGCTCATGACAGCGTAAGGCTGCTAATGAAGTAATGGCGTATCAAACATCCCGGACTCCCCCGGCCCTCGACCGTTCTCTGCTAATGGAGCAATGATGGTCCGTCACTCTACATTTGACTAGGCGGCTCTCACAGCGGCGCTCGGCACTTACCTAATGCTAGTGGGCTTACACACTATATATAACGTGTCGTTGCGATACGTATGTACAAGGTATCGTATGGTCCTACCAGTCTATAGGTCAGTAAGATCAGTACGTTGAGGTGATAATATCATAATGTAAGTAGGTCCAATTCTGGCTTTGAAGAACGAGACAGATAAAATTTGATTTTTACTACTATTGTGTTTAACATCAACACTCACGCTTTAATTTTTAATTACTTTCAGCTTGTTGTTTACCTATAGCTGCTCTACCTTCTTTAATAAGTTCATTTAGCTAGTGAGGTGGTCTACTAATCTCTTGTAAAACTTTTACAAACAGACAAACCGTCACCACATTTTCTTATTACACGACATTTTCCTTCGTACATCGGAAAGAATCTCAAATAGTAAAATCTTTTTAGGCTTATGTCCAGCGTTGAGTGGGTCCACAAATGTCGCTAAAAGGCTGGACGTCATTGTTTATCCGGGCAACATTAGGCGGGTAACCGGACACGCGCGCCCTGAGTGCGCTACAAGTATCCGCTTTCAACTCATTACGGCTCGGACGTGGTGCGTGGGCTGCCCACCCTCTCCCGCCTCACACCCCCTCGCCCATCTTTGTCCTTCAATCCCTCTTACAATCTTCGATCCAATTTCGAATACCCATACATCCGTCTAATGTTGGATTCCGCGTTTGATTAGATGACATTGGATGGACCAAGGTTTGGGTGTGAATGGCACTGTAAATAAATTTGATCTATCTGATGCTTTGACACCTCCTGTTTTTGTGCACATGTACATTATGTGAGTGTTCTAACCTTTGCTCATTCCCTTTATGTTTTTCTTTTCATGTTTGTTTATCGTTAAACGAAAAATTTGTTCAAGAATGAATACAGAGACTAATAGTGCCAACATTGTCTCCTTTAATAGGTTGTAAGTTAAGTAAATGGTATTTGCGCAAAGTTTCAGTAAAACAAAAAGTTAATCAAGCAGATTTATTCCAAATTAACAATAAAGAAGATTGCGACCTCATGTCAGATGTAATCGCTAAATAAAGTGACACAAGTATCTTAATCAAGTGTCCATTCCCGGGAGTTAGAGCCGCCGGAGCTGTTCGTTATGGGCGATTCCGTATAAAACTGGACTGGCGCGGGCTGTCCGTCCGTGCAATAACAGTTTCGACAAATTGAGTCCGCTGACATTGAAGCTGGGACGACATTGTAACCGGCCATTAATATACTTACATGTCAGCTCAATTAACTGCATGCAAATCTTTACAGCATCTGCGGAGAAACCTCTGATTGGCATTAATTTTCTTTCAATCTATTCTTCTTAGGTTCAGAAACGTGCATCGTCATAAAATAATATAAAATCGTCCCGCCAATTACCAAAAGTAAATAGAATTAACCAAATAGTTTGTGAAAGTTATTTTATGAGAAAAATCATGTTGCGAGTTGCGGTCGCTGCGAGCTTACCGACCGCAATAACATAACCGTTTGGACAAATTGTGGCTCGCTCGGGCCCGGATTAGCGGCTTTATGGCACAATTCGCGTATACAATACCATCTCCAGCTTCCTGATAATTGATATCAATGCGCAGCGTCCAGCAGAGAAAGGAATTAAGCGCTCATTTATCTGTGTTTCTTTTTATTACATCGCCGCTTGACTCCGCAAGGCTAATTGAAGGAAGAATTGGACAGATTGCGCGAATGACTAATCAAATTAAAGGACGCAAACTGCTTGCTTTTATTACTATTTTGTGGGAGAATTAATAGGTATTCTTTACCTAATTTTAAGGCTTTAAAAGTCTTAAGAGTTATTTTCATAAAACAAAGTAGCCTGAGAACTTTATTATATTCATACAAAATCACTCGAAGTAGGTATAAGACTAATTAACAAGAGCCAATTCTGCTTTTACATTTATTTTTATATGTTCAACAGCCACTGAATCCAAACATCCAATATCAAAATTGATTAAACCGCAATCAAACTTAGCCAATTTATATTTTTGTAAACTTTCGCTGTTTTGTAATCAGCTAATTTCATTTGAATCTCAAATCAGATAATACATACCCAAACAGCGAGCGTAAATTAGTTTTTTCTTAACACAAGCCATTCTGAATAGTAAACAAAATGAATGGGCCACCCTAAGCAAAGTTTAATCCGTTTTTATTACGAAGAAAAGAAGTAATTACTCTACCCTTAACGCTATAGAGGGTTGGAGCCCGAGGTAAAAATTTCCATAGATTTATCATAAGCAAATTAAGTTTATAATTAAAAACAGGAGTTTTGTATAGAAGTAATTTGAATATGTAAATAATATTCAGCATGTTGCTTATTACAAAAATCTGACGCCGTCTTCTAGACAATAGCGGGCTAGTCGAGATGAAAAGTAGGTACTGCGGCTTGTCGACGACAACGATCATTAAAATTGTTAAGACCTGATTAAATTATTTGATAATGTTATTAGAAATGTATCGATTTAGAGGGAAATGTATCGGAGGACGTGTGGTCCTGTGGATGCTGATACATTGTGTAGGTGGAGGGCATTCGCCGCCCCCGCAATTATCCTCCCCTCAGCGCCCTAATTATTCTATTATCTGAGTAAGTAATGATAAATCGTCTGATTAATAATTAGCTCAATCAATAACACGTCCAGAAAACTAGTGATTGCTATTGAATTGTTGATAAATGTTAACTTCAGCCATTTTTGATACACATTGCGAAATTCAGGACCTTAGAAAATTCTCATGATCAGAACTGTTATTTTGTTTATGTAAGCAATTCGGGCGCCACAACATTCACGAGTTTTTCAATTAGATTGTAAAAAGAATTCAATTGACGTTTTAGGGCTGTCCGTAGCTAATATTCTGGGGGAAAAGTAGTTTTGCCTTAGTTATTTCCGCATGTGTCACTTGGTCTCACATTCTAACAAGTGGTTACGACACCTGGAAGCGCATAGAGACGTTCGGTAGGCTCATTCATCTACGGTGAACATTCTCATCCCAAGTGACGGTTTTATCACTTCATCAAGATACCAGCGAAATCAATTTAAAGCCCGTAAGGCCGACTCCGGACTCACCTAAGAGTCCCTAAAAGTCCCGAAGGCGGGCGTCCCTGCCGCCCGTCTCGTTCGCTCGTGCCCGTTTATAAACGGTTTTATTGCTTTCGGAGCAACCGAACATTATTAAACTTTTCCAATTTCGATTTATCACGTAGCTGTCGGAATTTAATACCGCCCTACCTTCGGCGGAGGCGATCGCCCGCCGCGTGATTACAATACACGTCGTTAATAATACGAGTTGAGTGCGGCGCGACTCAGCTGACTGCGGAGCGTCGGTATGACGTGCCGCGACCGCGCGACCACGCGACCACCCTCCCGAACTGTCGACACCAACGCACCCCTACCACTCCTACTCTCCTGATACTGATACTGTTCACTTCCTCACAAGTTTTCAAATATCGTTCAATAGGTTCAGTTGTTACTGAAAGTAAATATGTTTGTTCTGTTTAATCGGTTATTGTTACAAAGATTTCACAGGGACTCCTTTAAAATCTTTCCTATGCAACTTTCATCAACAACGCTGTTTTTAAACAAAGTTATTTTTGAGAACTTTTTATCCGATTCTAGTTTTTTAGTTCGTGTCATCAGATCAGATGCATTTTACACACGGTTAATGTAAACAAAGACAATTTTCAGGGTCCGGTTTTTGAGTACCGGTGAAACGCGGAGTAGCCTTTTGGTGCTCCGCGTGCGTGCGCGTTTCAGCGTTTTTATTTGTTCATCCTGTTGCGAAAAATATATAGGAAACAATGCAAAACCAACATCAAAAAGTAATATGAAAGCTATACAAGATAATTTAATATGTAAACCGTACCTGCTTTACATATCTGCAAATATCATAACAAAATAAAGTCTCTTATATCGGCCTGGGTTAAAATTATGAAGCTAAAACTGTAGGTTATTGAAAACGTGACTTACATTTACATGGGTTAGCATCTACGAGATTTCGTACAGAGATATACAAGGTGTATGTTTGTGTATTAAAATATGAACGAGCTGATGATTCTATATTTATTTCTGAACCTGAAAATGTTAACGTTACTCACGTATCACATTTTCGTTATCTAATTGTGATTGACATTTTATTTAGTTTTTGTTCGTCGATTTAAGGGTACCAGTGGCGTTGAGGGTTATTCTGGGAACAAATCTCGACAACCGGGCACTTTTTTTTTTAGTTTTCTTTTTTTTCTCTTACGTTGGGAAATTATCAAATAACTTCTCCTGATCTGGGCGGAGCGGGAGGGCGTGTCAGACTCTTACTGACTAAAACCCACCCTTGTCTCTTCAGTTGCCTGCATATTGCCAGGGGCCACGGTATCCCTTTCGGACTTTCCCGCAACTCTGGCAGGCATCGGCTCTAGCGGACCTTGTCAGTTGTGCTGACATCTCTTTGAGGCGCGCTTGGAACACACCGCGCCGTCGACCCGGGCTTCTTATCGGACGGCGAGCTACCCAATGCTCCCCGTCCGCAGGCCCACGCCTACGACAGCTTCTCCTGCGGCGGCTAGGGGCGTGAGGGCGCAAAATTTGCCTCTTCCTCACGCGTTCCGCCTCCTCCTTCGCGAGCATTACTGCTTCGCAGAAGGAGGTGACGGCTTCCCATACCCTCTCGCTCCGTACCATGGCCTGGACCAAGGCTGGACGCGAGAAATCACCGCCGCCGATCGCCTCCACAAGCCGGACATACCTACACCG
The DNA here is from genome assembly GCA_948150665.1 of Conistra vaccinii. Taxonomy (NCBI): domain Eukaryota; kingdom Metazoa; phylum Arthropoda; class Insecta; order Lepidoptera; family Noctuidae; genus Conistra; species Conistra vaccinii. The sequence continues at coordinate 12,230,313 of OX411324.1, read as the reverse complement.
TGTCCTCCAGGCGATCCATACAATGGTGACAACCGGGCGTTTCCTCCCGTCTTATCTGGAACAGGAATCTCCCGAAACAACCGTGTCCGGTGAGGACCTGCGTCAGGCAGAAGGTGAGGACGCCGTGGCGCCTCTCTAGCCACTCCTCCACTCCCTGACTATCGGACACTTTGCTTAATTACCTCTTTTGATTGGTCAATTCATCACTAGAGACCACTATACCACTTGATAAATTGAGCTCTTCTTTCACTAACAAAGCTGCAAGGATAAAAAAAGTGTGCAATAAATAAAATAATATAAAATAGGGAGTGTGGTGGCGAGAGGAAGCATCGGCGATCGCGGCCGCGGTGCAATCTACTCACATTCATAGGGCCAATCAAGCACCGACCCACTGCCATCCGCGCCCCTTAGCTACACCCCGGAGAGGTACGGATTCTGACTAGTGTTTATTTTATTTTAATTATTTTATTTGAAATATTTTTGTATGATCTTACATCCTGGCTTAGGTATGGTTACTGGGCTGTACAAAGTTTTAGTAAATGCCTTTTTTAAATCTGTTTTAATTTTGTACGAAGATTTGTTAGTGGCACCGAGTTGCGCCACTACGCGCTGCGGCGAAGATAAGCCAAGCCAAGGTGTCGCCGTCAAATATAGCGCAGCGACGCCTCCGATGTTTGTGTCTTCGAAGCATGCACTCCCATGCCGTGATGTGCAAATACAACAAAAAATTACTCAAGAACATTTAACCGAAAAATAAATGAAAACCGAGATAATTAAATAAAAGTTTAGGAATTTTGGTAAAAGACGCGTATTGGGCGGAAAATCCGCTCAAACGAACGATCCACCCAAACGCAAAATCTGCCAATACTGAATATCTTTTTTTTTTTTTTAATAAAAGCTATAGGTATTACCTTCTATAGAGATATCTTTCTAAATAAAAAACCAGTCAAGTGCGTGTCGGACTACGCACAATGAAGGGTTCCGTAGTTAGGATGAATTTATCCCAAAAACTTAGAAGCTTTATTTTTTTAGAGCTCCAAGGGACCGCAGACCTACGTATTTGATATAAATTTTAACTTGATCACTTCGTTGTCCGTTCGTCTGTCTGTCAAGACCCTTTTTCTCAGGAACGCGTGGAGGTAACGCGTTCCTAAAAAAAACGGTCTTGACAGACAGACGGACGGACAACGAAGTGATCCTATAAGGGTCCGTTTTTTCTTTTTGAAATGAAATTAAATGAAATTGTTTATTCTGTAAATAGGATATTGGAATCACTTTTACACGCCATATTCAATTTAAAAAAATAGCTTGATGAGTTCGGCGTTTCCAATCTGACTACTCTGAGAAAAAAGGCCGAAACAAACTCAGAGGTCTCTTTTAAAGTCCAGACATAATCATGGTCAGGCCATAAGTATGAGGACCATGCCATGTAGACTAGTGTCTGATATGGTCTTTTGAGGAAAGAATCACACAGATTTGAGTGGACCTGTCCAGTCCAGTTTTGAGGTAGGTACGGGATCCTAAAAACTATAGGTATTAGTATTTCGAAGTCGATCATTCTATACTAAAACTTAACTTAACGATAGCAAATAAGCACTATTGACACCATGTGATCATGCTGAACACAAGTAACTGAAGCTCACTGAGCGAAAGCAATCAATGTGTTTTGATTTAAAGGCTAACAAGTAACAAGCAAAGTTGAGGCGTCGTTAGATCCGGCCGATGTTAATGAGGCTGTCACTCTTATTAAAACTCCTTAGACTTATTCTATCTAGTTAACTGTTCTCAAGAACCATAAAGTTCCTTATACGTAAGTAATATTATAAATTGAAGAGTTGAGGCTCTCGGTTTTATACTTGGAAGCTGTTTTTTTTTGTGTTTATTTCAACTGTGTCAGATGAATAAGTTAAATTCTTTCATTATATGAATAAGTACTTTGCACGTTTCTCTCTTTTACTTTTCTAGTTTTTCTTTTCTCTATCTGTAGTCTCTCCGAGATAGTTTGTTTTCAAATTGGAAACTGTCTTAAAATGCAGAAAAGAAGTTAGCTGAAGAAATTACCAACGACGAAAACGGGTTTTCCAATTTTCCGCGAATACACCTTGATTATGGAAGTAGTTTGTTTGTAATGGATAAACATCAAAAATACTAAACCGATTTAAAAAATAATTTCACCAATAGAAAACTACATTATCAGCGAGCAACATGCGCTGTATTTTATTGACCAACATACGAACGAAGTCGCGGGCGGATGCTATCCTAAATAAATTCTAAATCTAAACAAGAGACGTTTTAGTTCCAGTCGTCCGAGTACGTCCCTGTGTACAGAGCTCACGTACGACCGCTCGTAAGTTCAATGGAGGTGTTGATTAAAAATATTTCCCATGTGCGGCGTATAAGGCCCAATTGGGCAAGCAATCAACCGCCCGCGCTGCCCGCCCCTCTGCCCGCTAATCATGCGCGCTACTTGCCCGCTTATTGCAAGCTTTTCCTCCGTACATGTATATTTTTTATGTCTTCATACACATTACAGGTGCCGTGAAGACAAAGGAGGATGAAATTGATTACATAAAGAGGATTACCTAAGGTTCAGATGTTACAGATGTAGCGATGAACTCGGGAGTTGTATTGGATGTTGGTAATAGTAGCGTAGGAATGAGACCAGTTTTTGAAAGATCGAGTTTTAATTAGATTGTATTAGTAATATTATTTGTAGGTATAACATTAACAAGCTGTCACTGGTGTGTGCATGAAGTAACTAGGGAAATAAGTTTTTCTACTGGATTTGCTACTAGAGAACACGCTTTTGTTTATGACTGCAGAAAGTATAATCAGCCTATAATGTTCCCACTGTTGAGACACAGGCCTGTACCCTAATTACGTAATACACTATCAATCGGAATTTGAATCGTTTTGAAACAGATTGCTAAGCCATTGCATCATAAGTTCGTAAAAGAAATCTGATTAACAACGTAAATAACGCAATGAATATTGTTGAACTGTTAAAATGAAACAGATTAGTCCGAATCGTTTACGATAATGTGTTGCGTAATTAGATAGCTGCTCTATGAGAAGGAGTGGGCCGTAATCCACCATGCGGGCCCAGTGCGGGTTGGTAGATGACACATGTCTTCGAATTTTTAGTTCTAGGACATGCCGGTTCCTTTATCGTTTTGAGAGCAGTGGCAGTTGTAATTAGTTTTAACGTAGCATAGTACTTACACAGGTATGGTGTCCTTTGTTAATAATCGTGATGAATGCTTTTAAAATACCTAACGAAAATAAGTTTTCTTTACGCTGAGGCCTTCAACCCCAAGCAAAACAGCATCAGATCAAACAACAATAACGTTGTTAGGGCTCAAAATACTTTAAAACAAAAATGTATCTAATGAATGGCTCTGTTCAAAGCAGCCGAATGTTTGCCATTGCCAGAACCGTTCGGCTTCGACAAAGCGCGTCTGGCCTGGCAAAAACAACCACTTTCCATTCTTGGAGTGCGTTTAATTGGTGCGCTATCTCGAGTGCGTTAGTCTGCCAGCCCATTACAAGTATATAGACAGAATAATAAATAGGCACCTGATTTATATTAGACAGTCTTTTAAATTCTTTCTGATCAGTTGAATCGGTTTGGTTCCTCTCGAATTGCAGATCAGTAATAATAATATCGTTCAACAGTCGAAGATATAGGTTTTATTGCGCTACCAATCGGGAAATCGTTTCCATTTTGCTAACAGGGTGAATTTCCCAAACAGAATTTTGGTGGCGTGGATGAAAATGCAACTGCAGAAAGTTAAAATACAGTCGAAATAATTTTTTCAAAATAGAAAATGTTGCTACCCACTTGAGGCAAAAATATTTTTAGTTTGTATTTAGGTAAACAATATAAAAAAAATTGTTAAACCACTAAATTTATCATCGCGGTGGTTGTCCCCAATACGATTCTGATGGTAATTTGCCTCATACAAGAAATAAATATTTGTTATTTAGTTTTACGTTTAGTTTTATTAAATAGGCCAGTAGTTATAGTATTGACAAACAGTGGTATTATTCTTATACCTACCCAGTGAAGTTACTGATAGATAAGCGAAAACATTTTGTCCCGCGAAATACACTTTACCCGGTGAGCAAAAGAGCCACAGGCATAGTTTGCATGAAGCGCAGGCCACACCGCCAGCTTAGCGGGCGGAGCGGGCGAAGCGAACGAAGGAAACTATACAAACTACGCGAAATATTGTAGCTCGCGGTGTGAACCGAAGTATGTAAAGAGGTGAAACGAACGCCCGCTCCGCCCGCTAAGCTGGCGGTGTGGCCTGCGCTTAAGGCATGTATAGGACCCACCCTCCCGCGCTCACCTAGCTGTAGTCGGTCAACGCAGAGCGCTCGGCATGGTGCAACGGGCGCTACCTCACTGCGTCTTCCCGCTAAAAATGTAAGTAATTCATTTCGGTGAATGAAGACAAAAAAATATCGTTTCGGTGGCGCTTTTAACTTGTTTATTTATTTATTTATATATACTGTATTGTACACCAGATAACACATTACAAAAAGAAAAAGTAATACACTACAAAATATACAATGGGCGGCCTTATCGCTTACTGCGATCTCTTCCAGGCAACCAGGTAGGCAGTTTACCGAGTGTTTGTAACTTTTAATTTTGAGTGTCGTACATGCGCCTTACGTATATATTTACTTAAGCAGTGGGTCTTAAATATTTTCATTATTATGTCATTTAATTATTTTTTGTCTTTTTTCTCTTTTCGGTGTTCTCATAACGGTGGGCTGCCGTACGCAAAATACGCGCATTGACGTGGAGTTGCGGATACCAGCCCGTTTTACCTATTAACGGTGGGCTGAAACAGCTACCAATATTAGAAAATTCACCGGTCGGTGTCCTTACTGTGAATTCCGTGATCATTTAGCTCACTTCGGTGGACGGCTTTGTAATTTTGGTGCCACTTAAAAAAAAGAAATTGAGATATATTTACTATGGTATCCTTGGGGTTTCAAAAGGGCTATCCTTGGGGTTTCTCCGCGAGATCGACTCAGAGACGAGGAAATACGCAGATGAACGACGGTTGTCGACATAACACAAGGTTTTTGCAAGTTTTAGTCGCAGTAAGCAGGGCACATAGCGCGTAGAACTGATGGCCGATAGGACAGAAGAGTTCTCGAATAGAGACCGCGTACTGGCAAGCGCAGCGTACGACGTCCACCCACAAGGTAGACAGACAATCTAAGAAAGGTCGCAAGAAGTAACTGGATGCAGCACGCGTAGCATGAACACCGTAGAAACAGGTTTTGTCGACGGAAGAATAGACAAAATGACAGATAAACAATGACAATCTGTCATTTTGTCTATTCTTCCGTCGACAAAACCTGTGTTCATGCTACGCGTGCAGGCCACCTACAACCACTCCTGAAATCCATGAGGGAGGCCTATGTTCAGCAGTGGACGTCTAGCGGCCCAGATGATGATGATGGCAGATGGTACCATTCTCAAGCAGTCCCTCTTTCGCAAATGGTATTATTCGCAGTCGGGCCCATTCGCAATATGGTTCTTTTTGATTTGTGAGGGGGGTTTTCGGTGGACCGCTTTATCATCTCGGTGGCATCAGATATCTCGTATGTTTCTTACGATATTTTGATCCCATCTAAAACAAATGCCTTAAAATAGACTGAAGAATCTTTTAATGTTAAAAACAAATAATAAAACTTTGCAATAAAAAAAACACTGAAATGAGAAAAAATTAGGACATGTTGATATTGATCCAACAGATAAAGAATGTGGATTTCGTGTCAAATAGTAACGAGAAAAAGAAATTGTAGTAAGTTTCAAAGAACCGTCGCACATCACTCACTGACATGAGAAAACTTTTTGCTTCATTGCTGTTCAAAGATCAATTCATCATATTAAATGTACCTTTATTCCATCATGTTAGTGATTTTTTCTTATAAATAAATAGGAAAACAAGTAACAAAAGTGTGAAGAAACGATTGATTTAATTACTTCTAAATATTTTTATATGGGTACCTACATTCCTCTGCGCGAGTAATCTAGAACTGCAATTCCCGATGCCATATCCAGACCGCCTAACTACCAACAATCGTTTCTTACAAGAATGATGACAGCGTCGTCTGAGACTAAGCAGGATGGCTTTCTTCGTTTTTTCCCATTGATCTAAATTCATGAGAGCGCGCGCGCACGTTCGCGGCCGTCGCAAGCGCACAAATCGACTGTCGCAACAAACACTATCGAAACTGCAAAATATCGATTTTTGCTTTTTTACATAATTGAAAAGAGAATTTAAAACTACGTCGGATACACCAAAAATTATAATTAAAAAGTCGTTATTAAAGAAGTTTTTAATTGAACAAAATCGATACAGAACATGTTGCGCGACGAACATCCGTGCAAGCGTCCCGAACCTACCAAAACCGTCAGAAGTTGTGCAAATTTGCTAAATAATGGTAGTTTAAGTAAAGACACTTTCCTGCGTATTTTGAATGTACTTGTTACAACAATACCGTGTTGTTTTACTTGAAATAATATAATGGTTTTACTGTATTATTAGGACACGAGCCCGTAATTCGAGGATATAAAGTAACATAATTGAAAGTGGTAGTTTCGATAATGTTCAATAATTATGATGATAAATACATCTGAATATTTATCGAAAGTGGTAGTTTCGATAATATTCTTATAGTTTTGATAATATGTACAGTTTTCTGACTATCGAAACTGTCAATTTCGATGTTTTTTTGGTTAGTAAATATATTGAATCTACCACTTTCGATTAAATTTTGGCTATTATAATCGTAAAACATTATCGAAAGTGAAATATTTAGAAAAGTATATGAAATATGAAATTTGTTGTCAAGGAAAAAAAAACTGTATAAAATTTACTATTTATTCTATACATCATTTTATTGAAGCTAATAATACGAATTATTCTACATCGAATTAAAACTTTAAACTCCTCTCCTTTAAAGTACGTGATTTGAAGTTTCGATAGTGTTTGTTGCGGCAGTCGAAATATCGCGCACGCGGCGGATTCCGCGCTTTTTGCGCGCCATACTGTCTAACAAGATTGAAATAACTGCTTGCCTTTGAAAAGGGGATTTGATTACTTCAAAGAATGAAACAAGATCAAGAATAAAAGATGAATTGCGTTAATTGCTAGTTAGTTTTGTAGATCTTGTTGCTGTCTCTACGTAAGGAAGGACTCTAGAAAGCTCTATTGGTTTTCCTTCAAAATCATAAATTACTTTGCTTATTTGATATAAATTAGACCTCTTACGTATCGATTTGGAAGTAAATTATTCATCGATTAGTGGCCACCATATTTACTATTTCTTTCTTTCTTTTTCGTGTGGTTAGTGACTAACCTGGTGTCTGAGTATTTATTCCAAAACCTTAACAATCTATTTAGTTGTAAATAAAACTTTAAGTTGATGAGAAAAGTAAAAGCAATTTAAGTTTACAAATCTTATTTAATAAATGTTTTAATATAGTGCAGATGGTTTTCAAAATATTCGGTAAGTAATATTGACAAAATGAACAGACAAAACCATCAGAAATTGAAAACCCCGTACCCTTTTGCTAATTATCATTTGGCAATGAGGTTAAAAAAGAAAAAATAGTACATTATGTATGATACGAGTGTGCTGTATTGCAATGCACACGCGTTTCATACGACGTTTTTCAATACATTTGCGAGGAAAAAAACAGTCTTGTTGTAAGAACTTATGCTACAATAATGTAACTCTATAGATGATACATTTAGATTTATAAAATTCAACTGACCTTTGTTGCCAGGTACTGACTATCCACTTCGTTTAAAAACTTTTCTACATTTAAGTTGGCGAGCTTAAAAACCGCGGTATATTTACGTATGTGTATCACCCACTTTATATTATAATGCCAATTTGACATAACTTTAGAGGTATGAGGAACAGGTTACACCCTGTTCCTCATACCTCTAAAGTTATGTCAAACACTCATCCACCATAGAAAAGGGAGGATTCTCCAACCAGACGGGTTGTTATGTCTGGCGGGCAACTGCCCGTAAGTTGATTTCAGATAGTCTTATCTGTGTTTTTCGCTCGGTAAACTCTAACTGCGCGATGCAGGAATTGTGTGACGTCATGTCTTTGCTGCGTAGTTCGTATGTGGCGGTGTAACCGCTACATAACTTTAATTTATGAAAAATGTTGCGCTGGTTTTGATTTTCCGCGCGCCCCGCTAGCGATGCGCGCGCAGGTGTAAATAAAGGCACAGGAAAAACCGCTAAACAGCCTGTATTATAAACACAAAATAATGTTTTGAATAGGGTAAGGTTTAAGGCCGGGCGCAAATTAAGGTTGGTCGTGAAAAATGTGTATGTTATTTGATGAAATATTATGTTAATTTGTCATACTTTATTTATTTACACAGTTGGCATAAAAAGGCATGAAGTCTCTTTGATGAGATTAAAAAAAAAAGCGCAAATCTCTGCTCGGGTGAAAATAGAAAATACTAATTTATTAGTATAGCATAGTTCATACTTATTCGATCCCGCTAACCTGCCCATGGGAAAAAGATTTTTCATATCTCATGCTCGGAAAGTAGTGTTTGTTTGATCCGAGTAGCGGGTGGGAGACGCTGATTCCCGCTCTAGGGCGGGAAAGACTCATAGTAATTGCTTCCCGCCCTAGGGCGGGAATGAATTTTAAAAATAGAACTTATGGTTAGGTAGTCGGCTACGAACACAGATATAAATCTAACTAGACATCGCAAGTCCCTCCATCTTTATGAAAACCAAGCGTGCCACTTTTTCAATTTTTCTATACAGCTCAATATGGCTTAAAAAGACATTTTTCTAGATATTGGTGGATTTCCGGTGCCGATAATGCTAAATGAAAATCTCAGATTACGATCATTGATCGTAATTTTACTCCGTTTATTGACACGCGAAGTACATACTTACGTACAATCGCATCATCTAGTTAGATTAATATCTGTGGGTACGAAACTTTTTAAGAAAAATATCGAATAGAATAAAAATAAAAGCTGCGGCAGTGTTTCCACTTACGTTTTTGGTTTTCCCCAGTTTCTTAATGAATTATCCCTAAAATTCCCTAAAAAATATAAAAATTCCTTGGTTTAGGGAATTTTTAATTTTTATGTCATTAAATACCTAGAAAACATTCATTATTAATCGAGACAAACGAAACAAACCAACTGTAGGTTTAATGCGACTTATTTCTGATGTCGTCTTTAGCCACGGAAATAGTACTATTAACAATAACATGGTAAACTAAAATTAGACGAATAACAATCATTACAAGTTTCAGGAAATCCCTTTAATCAATCGGTGGTGCCATAGAGTAAAGTAGTACATTGGGTTCTGCCTACTAATTAAACAATAGGGCTAACAACTCAAGTTAAATTTTTCCCTAAATCCCTGCCAAAATAAAATATCAGTAAACCATGCTTATTATTAGCCGTTTTCCCTAAAAAAAGGGAGAAATCCCTAAAAGTGGAAGCACTGGGCTCCGGTCTTGTGAGTATATTATAAACAGCCAGTGTCAATAAAAAAAAAAAAACTTACTCGCGGGACGGCCCGCAGCGGTAATGCGGTGCGTTCCATATTTAAACATTTTTACAAATTGTTCTAACTTGTTAGTTCATTTTAAATAGGTACTACTCATGTTATTCAATATGAATAAATATTTTAAACACTATTTTTTACTTTCCTTATATTCGAAATGAAAAGTAGAGTGTTTAACACGGGTGAAAGACTTCAATTCCTACTCGGACTATAGCCGCCCTCGCTGCGCTCGGGCGTCTAGATACCTCGTATGGGAATTGATTCCTTTCCACCCTTGTATAACAATCTACTATACCATAACTAACCACCTTTGGTTTGCCTATGGTATTTTTTTACAAAAACTTAATTTTAGGGGCTTCTCTTTGTTAAAAAGCTTCACCAAAGCCAATTTCTACTAAATACAAATTCCATGCTACCATGATAGTACTTACTAATTCCATACTGCCATGTCATTACTCCGACTAGTAAATAGTTACCGCACTAGTGCGATTATGTTAAGTAAAAAGCACGTGTATTTAATACACTGCATTATGAAACTAAAAGCAGTTCAATAAGACCCACTTTACGAGCAAGTGTGTTGATAAAAAACTAGGAGTAGTAGTTTCATAGAGTAATTCTTTATTACGACTGCTTGCTGTATACCTACAGCAAGCAGTCGTAATAAAGAATTACTACCTATATTCATTAAAAGTTATTTAACATCCTGAATCCTGGTGTGTAGCTCTTTGTGTAGCACGTTTAGATTCAATAGCCTCAATCATACAATTTATGATCCAGTCAGATGCATCTGTGCCTAAGCTGTCACGTGGAGCAGCGACACTTGTCGAATTTCCAATATCCTTTCTACCAATATTCAAAAACTACGTGGGAAGGAAAGTCAAACATTAAACAGAAACAATTAGATCATTTATGTTTAATAATTAAATACCAATTCTCTAGATCGAAGATAGACGAAGCTCAAGAAAATGCATTTTCCAATGCTCATTTAATATTTTACAAAGGTCGTCTGATATTATCGATTCAGTTCCAATATAAATACTTGTAAAGTTACTCCACAGTTTTCCTGTGAAGAAGCCGGTAGCCGTTATTCAATAGGTAGGTATACCTGTTGCGGGCACAGTTGTCGCAACCCTACGTGATTAGGAACCGCTTATTTTATTGAAGCACCCACTTATTGTTGATGCCGAAGGTTTTTGCCTCTCCATTCCCATCTCGAGTGCGTTTGCGCAGTGCCATGTTTTATCACGGGCACGGCATTCAGCGCAGTAACGTCGGATTTAATTAGAAACTCCTGCATTTCGACTCTGATGCAGTTTTTTTATAAGTTCGCAACTGAAATGTTGAGTTCCACATATCTCGTTAACTATTTGGAGTTGTTTATTGTTACCCTTTTGATTTAATTTAGAGCATCGCCCTGTTGAATATTGAGAGGCAAGTCTGCTATTATACTCAAAGAGGAATTTACTAATGAACATTTACGAAATAACGTTACTATGTAGTCAGATTAATATAGTAAAGTTGGATGTCATCAAGTTGCGAGTCAACATACAGACTTGTGTTAACAGGGAAATTACAGCTGGCATTAATATGCGGTCCATGTACATAAACTTAAAAGCGGCCATGGCATGTTGTGTGTCTACTTTGCAATGTTATTAAACAGAATATATGTTCATCTTATTCCGGCTGCATTATGAGCTCGTGTGGATTCCAGGGGGTTATCATAAGGCTGCCAACACGTCGCTGCGCCAATAAGCGCTCCTACCTACTGCCACGGTCAGCGCCACGCTAATTAAAGCGGATTAGGTATTAATGTTAATATAGCACCCGCGTGCAAATGTGATTTTCATGTATTGTGGGTGTTTATGTGCGATATAATGCACGTCATTAAAATTCTTAGTAGCATTAATACATCGATTAACACTTTGGGTTCGGAACCACAATAAAGTGAATATGTAAAATAGTTTCTTTAGTTCATTACTTTTAGCAATTTTTTTTTTTCGTGAACGCTTAATAATGTGCTAATTAAGTCCACCATAGCATTAGGTTTTGCAAAAAATCATTTCTTGTAAGTTGTTACCTACCGTCGGTCGTTGGAAGTCCTAGTGGATAGTCTGTCTTGATAAATTCCTCCTGAATGCGCTAGTCATTCATATACGAAAATTTGTTTTAGATGTACCATTTCAGTTATAGATATTGGATGGTATTCTATTCACCAAAGTAACTGGAAGCCGTAAAAAAATTTGTATGCATGCAGTCAAACGAAGGTTGCGTCCACTTTATTCGCCATCGCCACCCACGTAGATGTCAAGTTAAAATAAAATTTTGGAATATAAATTCTACAAAATTGCCAAACAGCTTCAGTGAGATAACAGCTAGTATATTTAATACACCCAAGTACGGCGATTCTAAAATGAGTCCAATCATATCATTAAAAATACATATAAAGCAAGGATATATTTATTTTTACGACTAATAAATTTTGGCATAAAATAAAAAGATATGGAGGACATTTTCTGAGCTCGTTCTTTCGTTTTTATCGATTTCAGTTCGGATCCATAATAAGAGTGATTTAATTAACAATAAACGTAAAATAATGATACGTTTGATGATAAAAAAGTAATGCAGTATTGAATAATTCATAATTGGGTATTAGGTATTCATGTTTGAGTTACGTTAAGTGAGTGGGGTCAAATCTCGGCTGAGCGGAGTGTCGGTCAACGCGCTCACTCAGTTCCTTTATAGCGCTCACTCTCTTACGGAAGTGCTTTGTGACGATAGAATAGACTGGATGTTACGGGAACTATTTTTAAGGACGATGAAAAACACTACAGGTTATTATGGTACTTAGGTATCTGAAGATGTTTTCGAAAAATTCGTTCCTGTTGTATATTTGTTATAAGCAAAAATGATGCAGGCTATATACCCAACTAATCTTGAACTATATTCCAACTAGTCTTGAACTCGATTTTACTTGATTCTCATTTTTGAAACTAACTTATTAGAGACTAGCTTTTGTTCGCGACCTCGCCAGCGTGCGGAAATTATCCCACGGGAACGTACTACCGAGATAAAAAGTGTTCTATGTCCTAACCCACGTCATGGTCTACCCATGTGCAAATTTCATCCAAATCCGTTCAGCCGTTTTAGCTTGAAAGCGAAACAAACAAACAAACTCACATTCCCATTTATAATATTAGTTATGATTAGGTCTTTTTTGGGTCGGTATAAGTACTGCTAGGCTAGCTTTCAAGATTTTTTTTTAATTTACCAAAACGCTGGTCGTTGAAACTTTCTCACATTGTGACTTTGGTAAATAAAAAATATACCTACTCTCCGAAGACGTATCCACACCATTCCAAATTATCGCAGCAATACTTTTAATGGGTCTTGTGAGTTTTTGCCTTTATTTATACGTTACGATGTGCGCATAATGGATCAGCAGACGAACACTTAGTAGATATGCGATACTTGTATATTATTGGCATTCTATTCGATTCTCGATATAAAAACACTCGTAATCGATACATTGTTTTGGGGGCCCTGCATACTAAAGTCACTAAAGTGTTTTAGTAATTCCAAATGGAATGGCCAGCTCGTCATGATACGGAAAGGCTATTTCTAAGTATTCCATCGCACACAATACATGTCGGCTGTAAAAACAATTAAACTTGCACAATGAAAGCGCTACACATAGAGCTAAGCGCCAACCCATTGTGTAGCTCGAGTATTAATCGAATAAGTCGGCCGGCTTAGGGTGGCGTGTGCAAATGCTCTGCCACTCAGTACATTCATTTCTCAACGGTTTATGACCACTATTTTCTGATTAATCGAATGAAAATGTGGATTTTTAATGTTCTTAAATTGAGTGCTTTTTAAGCTTACGCAAACTGCTTGGGCGTTACTCTGTAGGGAAAACAACTTAGTAAGTGTTACCGGTAGATGTCTAATATTTTGAGAAAAGTGCCAAATACTGTAATTAATTCGTGTATCTTGCCAAAAATGCATGTACGAGATGAGAATAAACACATTTCCGTAGTAGTGTATAGGGTGTAGTGTCGGGTACACAGCGCGCCGTTAGTCGGATAGGTCGGCCCAAGTGAGTTAATTAACTGGGAGCGTGTAAGGCGACGCTCACGGCCGCTCTAATTGCGCGATTATTCCTCCGCGACGCCTAACTGCTGGATGAAATTTAATTAAAGTTTGTTGTTCAAATAGATTTAATTAAAGTAATGTTGTAGCGAGCGGCGCGCCGACGCCGTCGCCGCCGCGCGGCTCAATCCGCGTGAGTGCTGCGCAACTTTTCTAATTCATTACTTCTGAAAGCGTTCCCGTGATGCCGAGCACTCTTAATAATTTGTATTGTGTAGTTATAGTCGCTCGCTCTCAGCTCGGCGCGAGTGGCGAGTCGCGCTCGCCGGACGACACTTAGATATCTCGAGCGTCTCACGAGTAGCCGCCCAATTACACTAATGGAAACGTTCGATCTCGTCATTACCCAAATTAAATCAAACGCCGTGATCTAAGCATTAAGTGACGCTGAAACAGAACGCCCAATCCGTTGAATTATTCATAAATTTTAAAATTAAACAACTAGTCGATATTTATCCATTAGCGAGGCGGTAGTGCCGTTGAAATTACATCGAAATGGTCTTTCGAATACAAATGTATCGTTAAAAGCCACATTAAGATAAAAGCTGTACGCCATAACTCTTATTAATTATTAATAATATTGTCAATTAAGATGGAATAGCATTCGGAAGAACTGAAAATAGGGAATGTTTATCTATCCAAAAATAACAATCATTGCGACGATTCGCGGCCGTAAGCGAGGAACGATGTTCGCGTCAATTACGGCTAATGGAAAACTTAAATTATGATAAAAGCTAAAGAGCTCGCGGCGGATGCTGCGTGTCCGTCCGCATCTCTTCGACCTGTTAATGATGAGCTTGTCTCTTCCTTCTTAACAGCCTTATTCACCTTCGCATTATTATAACACAAGTAAAGTACCGATACCAGAAGCGAGTTGACGATTTATTCCATAGAAAGAAAAAACACGATAATTTTTGTTATTTGAATTAAGACACGTATCCCGCAAAATTAATATGTAATCATGTGGCTTTAAACGTACCTATTAATTCACTTCTGAACTTAAACTTCCTCCTCTAGTTGCTCGGCGTGCTGCCAGAGTTTGCATCGCTTAATAAATAATGGTTATGGTCATTTGCAAATGCGTGACCAGTTTCTTTGCACAATTTTTCTTGCTGTTACACTCCAGTGTACTCGTGGGCTGTTTGGTCTTATCTGAAATTTTGAAGGAACGCTTTTTAAATTTGGCATACCTACTCACTTTGGTTTGATCACTCTGGAAAGGACTTTGGACGACGATGACGACACAATTCAAACATCACAGTAATAAGGTAAAAAAATAAAATTCTTACGACTCTATAGATTGTCTGTGCCGGGCGCAAGTGCAGTTCTACCGACGACGGGCGACCCACAAAAGCTCTGTTTACTTTTGCTTGGCCACAATTACCTTTATCTGGAATTTTGATACGCACAGAAGGCAGATATCCCAAAAATACCTGCGTGTATATGTATACTCACGATATTTATACGTCACACATACAATAATCTGATGCACAAAATTTTCATTCAACAATTTACTTTATTTTTATCTTCGAACAGCGTCACGTAGTGATGTCTCAAAAAGTAAAAGTCCATACAAATCCAGTGCATTTTCTGTGCTGTCTCGTCCCGGAGACCCACAAAAGCTCCGTCGGGCAGCTTTTATCCGATTGTACCCCCCATAAATTTTACCTTTAGCTGGAGTCCTGGAATTTTGATGGATACATGGCAGATATTACAAAATCCAAAAAAAAAAGTGAAAATCTAAGTTTTACTAACGTTACACAATTTTATTTCTGCGTGTTTTGAAGTGAAAACTTCTTTAGCGGCGTTGTGCACTTTTTTGGGATGGGTAAAAAATGTTAAACTGGCGTCAGGACGTGACAATGAGATCCATTGCCTAGCAACCGACAAAGTAAATATCAAAATAAATAGTCTATGACATTACGTAAAGATTGCGAGGTAAGAAAATTTACCCATATTGATGGGTAAAAAAGCTGTTTTTTTTTTTAATCATTTTTTTTCTTTTTTTCATCCCCTATTTAACGCCTTTAGGAATTGAATTGAAAAAAATCTCCATTAGTGCTCACCTTTGTTATAAAGGAACTCTTGTGCAAAATTTAATGCTTGTAGACAATGCTTGTACAGTGCCCCAGCGGTTTACCGTTTAGGATGTGCGTTGTCTGTCGAATGAATGAATTTGATATTTTTATTAAGTTGATTACGTAGTTATGAAAAAGTAAAATTGCATTTTGTGTGCAGGTCCACGGGCGGCGCTGTCCCGTCCCGGCGACCCACAAAAGCTCCGTCGGGCAGCTTTCAGCCGATTACCCGCGACGCGGAGCCTAATTTGATTGCCACCCGCCATCAATTACCTCACGACCGCCGCAGCTTTTTATTTACCGACCCGCTTTCGCGTCATCTCCTACGACTTTTTGATTCTTATATATCAAACACATAGATTTATTAGTTTTTTGTTATTGTTACTCGTAACTTTGCTGTCGTGAATCATTGTGACTGATGTGTGAGATGCTTTAAAAACGATCGAGCTAAACATAAATTATTGGACTGTGTCGGTGTTAGAATTTTAGCTAATAGATAGTTATCGAATTTTTTTATTTTTTATTTCTTAATTGTATCTCAATGTATGCTGCACCGGTCGACGTCATAACGTCAACGCCGGCTGTCGCTGAAAACCAGCGCTGGGGCTCTGTCTCGCATAGGGTCGCAGCATTATGCTGAGCGATGGCCGTTTTGCGTGGATGTGACGCATATTTTCCCTCAACTTGTGTAGTTCTTTTTATTTTGTGTTCTTTCTATGCGTCATGTTTGCCGCAAATAAACGTATTTTCTTTCTTTCTTTTCTTCTAATTTGTAAATTGTAGTGTTCATTTTTTAATACCAACTTATACAAGCTCGTAACTACACTATAAATTATATGCATACGATTATGTTACGAGGTTGTTTTTACATGAGTTGTTCCATTCTAACCATCATTATAAATGTAGGTAGATAAAGGAGAATGGGAACTGAACTATGGGTTTTTGCCCTGAAGCCCGTAGCCATAAGATACCAATGGAAAGAGCTTTTTAAGTAGAATCTTTGCTATTAACACTACTTTTGCCAATTGATAGTCAGTTCAGAGTTAATGACCTAAATAGGTGACAACTGAGGCACCGTAGTTTAATAATTCTTGGCGACCAATAGCCATAAGATATACATCGATAGAAAGACCTTTTCAAGGAGAACCTTTGCTACGAACACGACTTTTGTCAATTCTTAGTCAGTTCGGAGTTAATTAACTCAATAAGTAACAACTTGACCACCGGAATTAAATAAATCTTGGCACCCAATAGCCATAAGATATACATCGATGGAAAGACCTTTTCAAGGAGAACCTTTGCTATAACTTTTGCCAATTGTTAGTCAGTTAGGAGTTAATGGTCAAAATATGTGAAATCTTGGGCACGGAAGTTAATGAATTCTTGGCACCCAGTAGCCATAAGATACGCAACAATGGAAAGAGTTTTTCAAGGAGAACCTTTGCAACGAACACGACTTTTGTCAATTGTTAGTCAGTTCGGATTTAATGACCTCAGTAAGTAACAACTTGACCTCCGAAGTTAAGTAATTGTTGGCGCCCAATAGCCATAAGGTACACATTTACACAACCATGGAAAGAGCTTTTCAAGGAGAACCTTTGCTACGAACTTGACTTTTGTCAATTGTTAGTCAGTTCGGAGTTAATGACCTCAATAAGTAACATTTTGGCCACCCAAGTTAAGGAATTGTTGGAGACCAAAAGCCATAAGATAACAATGGAAAGAGCTTTTCAAGGAGAACCTTTGCTACGAACACGACTTCTGTCAATTTATTGTTAGTCAGTTCGGAGTTTATGACCTCAATAAGTACCAACTTGGCCACCGAAGCTAAGGAATTGTTGGCGCCCAATAGCCATAAGATCCACAACAATGGAAAGAGCTTTTCAAGGAGAACCTTTGCTACGAACACGACTTTTGTCAATTGTTAGTCAGTTCGGAGTTTATGACCTAAATAGGTGACCACTTTGGGCACCGAAGTTTGAAGGAATGTTCTTGGCGCCCAATAGCAATAGGTATAGTAGTATAAGTGATACCTATGTCAATAGATATTGGATAGTGCTGTTAAAGAAAAACATTTGTTACTACACTAAAATGAATTTGGATGGAACGGCAAGACTTGGGGATCAGCAAAAATAAATATCAAGTAAATGAGCAAGTTTCATTGTGTTGTACATTTAGTACTGATGTGATGGCATGTCAAAACATCGAGATTACTGTGCTATATTTAAGTTAAATGTTAATGATTACACACATAAACCTTCGGGAATAGGTTCTCTAAATGATGAACGAGACAATAAGAGTAATTTAGAAGAACTAAGCGAACACACACAGAGCGACACGAAAAAAGGCTTTGTTTTATACTTGTATAAGAGAACACAAAAATACCTCTTTACTCAAACTAAAGAGGTATTTTTACCTCTGTATAGCCATAATATAGTCAAAATCAAACTCAAAGCATTAATTTCAAATAAATCAATTACAGGCACTTTCGAACTGTCAAGGGTTCGGACAGTGAAAGTTCTAAGGGGAGACCGTGAGCCTGGCAACGTCCAGGTAACTTAAAAAACATGGGTGGGTTTTACTCAGTAAGAGTCTGACACCTTCCGCTCCGCCCAGAGCGGGAGAAGTTATTTGATGATTTCCCACCAAAAAACAGAAAAAGAGGTTTCGTACAGTCAGAAACATGAAGCTACTTGTACATTCCAAAGTGTAGTAGGTTCTTATGGAAAAAAATTAGCAAGAAACTCGACGTACACTCATTCGGATCAAAATATTGTTACAAAATAGATGTATAATAGGGAATTCAAGCGTAATGTTTTTTGTATTAATATGGTAATATTGATGTTCACAAGTTACTGTTTAGTTATGACGAGAGGTAAGTGTTGAGGTTCACGTCACCTTTAGGACGATTTAACGCCTAACAAACGAATAATTCAGATTAAGTCGCAGTTGTAAAAAACGTTCTTCTAAACGAGATCTTTTCTATTAAATGTATCTTAACGGTATTGGGTGTTTCTGCAGGTTTAACACCATGTCAGACCGACTCTTGGAAACATTGTTCTTAAAACGAGTATAGTTGTTGTTTACAGTTAAAGCGTTTTAAAATGGACGATGATAGGACAGAAATATTGAAAGTAAATTAATTGATCAAATACCTGAATTTCAATAATACTTAATTACTCATATTGAGAGCTCTGTAGCTCCTTACGTAAGTACTAACAATCAAGAGAAGTCTTCATCATAAGAAATATTCTCCTTGATAAGATCTTTCCATTGGTATACATACTGCAATGTTGGTCTTCAGGGCAGAATCACCCAATCTCCTTTTAATTTTACTTGAGTATTTATGGCTGTTAATCGTATGAAGACTAATAACACTATATATATCTAACAATGTTGACACTTCTAAAAGCTATAAAAACCATATTGCACCGATTTGTTAAAATATTCAATAAAACTTGTTTTGGCGCCAGACGTGATGTTGTCACTCCGTTTCGGAGCACGCGAAGCAATCGTTGTATGGCGAGCGTGATGTAAATAAAGAGTGGATTGCGTTGCGTTGTCTGCCAGTCAATTTCCTTGATGAACTCACAATTACGGAAATTGGTAGCGCCGCCGTCCGACGCCGCCGCCCGCGCCGCCCTCTCTCCCGACACGTCGCTACCACGAAACCTTCATGTCAGATTTAATGCACCTATAAAATTATATTTAATCCGTCGTGACTCAATTCACAAAAAAACCTCATGACATGCAACATGCATACCTACACATTAATGAAACGCCACAACGGTCGGTTTAGTCGATGTCAATTAAATTCTTACGACGAGGAGTCCATTTCAAAAGCTTTACTAATGAGAAGCATATGGGCTCACGTCTCGGAACCAGTATTGTCGTGTACTTTTTGCCGCGGCGTAGTCGCGGGGAGTCGCGCAGCCAGCACCTATCCTTATTGAAATCTTTACTGGCCTCATTGTTCTATTCTCAATTTGAGCGTCCTTGCAAGTTTACGCATCTCTTTCACGAGTAAATTGCTCTGCTCCGTCGGAGGAGTCATAAAGAAAATTGCTATACAGTTGATAAATAATTTATCTGAAAGCCCGCCCCAGTCACCGAAACGCGCCCGGGGTAGCACTGCGTCTACTTTTACCTAATATTACTTTCCTTTTGTACAATTTTGCAACAGGGCCGTTCGCACGTTCCCTTGCTTTTATGGGCAATAAGTGGAACGCAATTATATTTATGGAGGAAGAATGGTTAGAAAACTAATTTCACCGAGTATTATTTTATGTAACCTATGTTAATCTTCCAAATGAGTTGATGTTTATTAACTATAGATCCATTAAACATTATTGAACGTAAATTTTTTGCTAGCCTAAATATTACTTTTTGTGTGGCTTTTTTGTAATAATGTACAGCAAATTAAATTAGACTCTACTGAACCGTAATACACTCCCGGACACCTGAATCGAGCAACCCAGCATTTATTTTTGTTTAAAGGCTCTAATTTTTAAAATAATGGTATTACAATGAAAAATAAAACCGTGGTTTTGAAGCCTACTACTCACTATCATTTCCGTTTGCTATTGTTCCAAATTTGAAATCGCAGTACTTAAAAAAATGTTTGAATTGGATAAGTTTTGAAGAAAACAATGGTTTACTTAGAGAAAACTTTTATTTAGTAACTTGTGTTATCTCCAAGGATATTGACGACAGCCGTCATGAAGTTTGGCTTGGAATTAATTAATGCCACTATCACGTGCTGTGAATGTTTTCTCATGCTTTTTTTGCATGCAGTTTTTAGCTGCTGCGACATTTCTGGAGCTGGTTGATTAGTTCGGACACACTTCTTTAGTTCATCCCATAAGTGCTCTATTGGATTCATACCAGGGCTTCTTGCTGGCCATTCCTTTACTGCGATACTAACATCATGCAGGTATTCTTGAACAA
Organism: Conistra vaccinii; assembly: GCA_948150665.1. Taxonomy (NCBI): domain Eukaryota; kingdom Metazoa; phylum Arthropoda; class Insecta; order Lepidoptera; family Noctuidae; genus Conistra; species Conistra vaccinii. Next base: position 12,209,549 of record OX411324.1, on the reverse strand, counting down.
TTCTTGCAGTGAGCGCCTTTCCATTACCATGCATAACAATGAAATCCCGATCCACAAACTCAGCATATGGCATCACATGAGCCTCTGGGCATTGGCGAATGTATCATCGCTATTTAGTGCTGGCAACCATGGCCCCATTTCAATCTCAAAGTCAGTTTTTCCTTCGGTGGATATCCCGCCCCAGACTGTCCGGGGCCCAACGCCATAACTCATCTTCTCTTCAATGCAACATTGCTGAAAACGTTTTCAGCAGTGTCCTACGTCCATCTTTGCCATAACTCATAATCATGGTTACATCTTTAAAAAGAACCGCTCCATTGACGTTGAATCCAATGCAAATGTTCGCATGAAAACTGTAGGCAAGTCATTCTGTGAGTTCGTGTCTTGCTAAGGAGGTTTCAGGTGAACTTCTTCGAGTCTCCTAACTCCTAACAGTTCGACCGCAAACAGTCAGTCCATAAAAGTCTCGAACCTGTTCTTGGACCTATACTGAGGTCAGGTGACGATTACGCAGGCTGGTAGTAAGATATACCGATCTTGTCATGCTGTAGTGACCCGGTTTCGTAATCCAACTGGACTGGTGCCCGAAGCCGCCAGTCTCCAAGTATCGATGGTAAATTCTTTGAGCAGCAGAACGACTTGCATGAAGTTGTACTCTTACGCTTCGCTGACTAAGACCAGACTGAAGAACTGCCACAGCATGCGCGGATATTTTTCAAATTTAATTTTGTTTTTCAAATTTGGAACAATAGTGATACCGAAATGATGGCCAGTAAGTCAGGTTCAAAACTGCATAAAAACTTTATCTCTTACTGACTTATCATTATTTTGATGTCTTAGGCCTTTATACATAAAACGCACGGTGGGTCGATTTAGGAGTCCGGGAGTGTATTAATCAAGCTTAAGGATTTTTCCATTGTAATTGGAATGAACGCGATGACGTAGCTGCTAATTGGGAAAGTTAGGTATTCAGTTTCTGGAGCAGTGGTGACTGGTGCCTAATTAGTGTGCGCAGCGGCCTCTCATTACGAGCTCGGTTTTAATTACCCGCACGAACAAACTTAATATGGCGTTTGATTCACGGTATCGTCAGCTCTCTGAGAGTGTTTCCGTGTTGTCTATAAACGGATTTTACACAACTTAACCAACGGAAAACAAAATATTCTGAAGTTGAACGCGGAACTGATACCTTTGTTTTGACAAAGACAGCCTTATTTTTTTTTTGTGTTTTGAGAGTTCAGAATAAATAATTAGTATACAATACAGTATTAATAATTTCAGGGCCTATACAAATAATAAATTTTAATAACAACATTGTCAACAACGCCCACCCAAACCTTATTATTAGGCCCCAACTAGTTAACACGAACGCAATAGGTGGAACATAATAAAGGTCTATTACACAGAATTGTTAATCCCCATCCCGCGTACTGGCGGTTGTTTATTCAGCTGTATTAATTAACAGTCAGGTGGATTACAGGGCAGACGAAACGTGGTCTAATTAGAGAGATGCCTGTCTCGCGCGGCCGGCGGACATGGCCCGCTACCGGATACAGCGCGAACGCAACGCCAGTCCATGTGAAACGACCTTTATATTATTAAATTATCTAATCTGTTTGTCGGATATCTACATGGTGTTTGTTAATTGGTAGACTTGGTTGTTATTGAAACGGAAACGACAAATTAATATTTCGTACTTCTGTATTTTAAATAATTGTTTATATTAATCAAATAGTTGTTGTGTATCCCTTCTTCAAGTTTATAGTGAAATAACTACAAGGTTTAGTTAAATTATCGGTTACCGAAGTAAAACAGCAAGTTGTTCTTATAATTTCGGAAACGATCAATCTTGAAAGCTAAACTTTATAATTTAGGCGTAGATTGATAGTTTCCCTTAGTAATTATTGTACCAGTTTACCTATTAGTGTGAATAAATGAATGTAAAATATCATCTAGATTCCAATGAATATGTAAATTGCTTTAATTTGTGGATACTAAAATTATCTAGGTATAGGACTAATGAAAACGAAAGTTAATCAAAGCCATTTAATTTAGTTTTGTTAAATATACAGGTTGTAAATAACGAACGATTTGGCGTGTGTACCTAGGTACGAGGATATTCTGTTCTTTGTTACTTTACATAACTTAACATTAAAGTCCATGACCGCATTGTTATTTGAGTCGACGTGACCCCTCTAATTATAAAAGTTTCAACAGTTTCAAAGATTAATTAAAACACTTAACAGACGACCTGATTGTTGATTTAGTCATTAATCGTCTCTATTATCATCAAGCTGTGTTTGTTTATGTCATATCATTTAAAGAAATAATTTATTTAAATGAATGGAAAATGTATCTTCGATACAACCATCGTCGCGGACGCAGCTTATGATTACAAAACAAGTGGATCCTTAAAAATATTGTTCATTATGTAAATGAGATTGGGAATCAGAATACTATCTTAAGTGTCCCCTATTGGAGACGCCCTGGGGGTCGGTAATCGCGAGCCCATTTCCGGCCACCGTAGGCGCGGGCTTGCGGACGGAGCGCAATGGGCAGCTCGCCGTTCGATAAGGACCCAGGCCCGGGTCGACGGGGCGTTGTGTTCCACACGCGGCTCAAACTGACGGGGTCCGCTAGGGCCGATGCCTGCCGGGGTTGCGGGAAAGTCCTAAGAAGAGACCCTGGCAACGCACAGGCAACTGAAGGAACACGGGTGGGTTTTAGTCAGTAAGAGAACCCTTCCGGATTACAGGTGTGTTGTTATACTATGTATTATGTAAGCTGATGAATTCTTGAACATACGATAAGTCTGTGTTGATTATTCCTTTAACTAAACTAACCCTCTGTACATTTAGTAGCGAGTGGGTCTCCTCCACGGCACCATGTGGACGTATCCGTAGCCGGCCGCATTAATAGTCAATAAACAGCAGTCTCCGGTGTAGAGTCTATAACATGTCAGCTGACGTCGGCGCAGCGAAATCAATTAGGTTCGTTTGCGAACTGCTCCAATAAATACTGCTATCGTTAATTAGAATCAATCGTGGGATTGCGTTGGGGACTATTCTGAAATCAGTTTGCGTCGCGTGGGCGGACGGCTCTGCTCTTGGCAATTGGCTTATTAAGAAGCTAACAAAACGCAATAGCCTCCAGCTTGCTGGGATTAATTTATATTACTTGTATCTCTTTGTATTTGTGAGTGATTGATCTTCTTTCGCGAGCTTTAATCAGCTATATTTGTTGGATTAAAACGTGGGCGATGTTTGATACTTACGATAACACTTTACAGTTGAATAACAATTCTGATAGACTTTCTTTCATTCATTCCATCTTGAGCTTTGATTTATAACAATAAAACTATATCCGTTGTCAATATTTTATCTTCATCGATTTATTGACGTAATTACAAAAGCGATGCGTCTACGCTATGTTTTTTTAAACCTCTTAAGTTATTGAATTATAAATAATTCGCGCGTTTTCTTGCCGAGAAATCAAGAGAGCTTCAAGTGGCAAGAAAAGATGGAGCATTGATGCAATTATAAATAATGTATTGAGTTTTGATAGAGTGCTATTACATCCTGCACTTGATGCAATTACTTCCGTGGCAATAAACTGCTAACACAACGCACATATAAAATGGAATTTTTCCCAAAACAGAATGTAGAATTCGAACGGAAGTATCAATAAAATCTATGCAGACGATCATTCATAAACATTTAAGAAAACCTACAAAAAGAGAGATTATACTAACAAATATCATGTAATGACTACCTTACCCGCGGTCGACGCCGCGGTGGTGCAAACGCCGATTAATCTTTCCATTTGCATCGATTTGAATACTGATTGGAATTATACGAGTAGTACAGTCGAGTGCAATCGGCCAGTCACGCCCGAGGCGTGTTTACAACACGTTCACCGCGACAGCTTTACAACTTCGACGTCCCGTTTTAATATTTAATTTACTAATTAATACGAGTGTTATAAAAATACCAATAAATATTCCTTAAATAAATTAGAAGTTGAGTTTTGTTGCCGTTATTAGAATTGCTTCAGAATTATTATTTTAATTTACAACATATTTAAGTATGGCTTAAGTTTTGTGGCACACCTGATACGTTATTTAAGAAGGTTTGTTGTAACGAAAACGAGTCTAATTTGAATATCTTTATAAATAAAATAAAAACATAAACGTAACTTACGTAATTTTATATTGAGTATATCTTTATTAAACATTTTGTGTATAAAACATATTGTTTTTCATGATCAATAAAATAATACATACAATTAGATTCATTGGTTTTAAAACAACAGATTCATAATGATCATGATCGATCACCAATTTTGTAAGACTATGTACATTAATTTAAAATCTAACCGACAAGGATTGTTTTTATTGCTTATAAGTAGAGATGAATATTTCATCATAACTACCTACGTAAACTGAAAACAAACAAGATATTCATACGTTATTAAAGTACCTACCTACAATGTTTTATAACCTTGGTGCTGTTATAACAGGAACACGGCACATCGAGCGAGCAAACCCGACAAGTAAACGAGATGAGACGGGACGGTAAAGCCTTCAGCGTTATCTGTAATTAGGATCGAGTGCCGGAAGTGTTCGCCGAGACACTCGAGCATCCGGCCCGCTGGCGAACGTAGCTGATACCTAATTAGTCATATATACGACGAGATGCAGATAACGATGGCATTATTAATTAGATTGATTGGGAATTATGATATACTGTTATGTGCGAGATTTTGGGTTACATTTGATAGGGACGCATGTACAGTCGTGAAATACTTATACAAAAATGAGAAACTGTTCGCCCAGATAGAGAGAACAGCTTTGCTAGTATAAGTAAGTACCTAATAAAGTTTTAATCTTACTACGGAAGTTATAATCAATTAAGAAAATTATAATATTGGTACATGATAGTGCCGTTAAGCTCTTTGTGGTCATGTAACGAGTAGCTCGGGGATATGTTTTGTGGCACTTGAGGACAGCTATGACCAAGTGGGTTTTTTTTTAAATTATGTTCCAATAAATTAATGAGGAAGTGGTTTTTCAGAATTTGTACTATTCGTATTAATTCAATCTAACGAGTCCATTAGAAAAACTCGCTAGGTTACGTAATGAGAGCGAGTTTCTTGTACATCACGTGACAGGTTGTACAATGATTGGTGTTCGTAAATCTAAGACAGATGCTTGAACATGTCATTATTAAGAGCGGCCGAGCTGTTCCGAGCCGATCCGAGCTTAATCCGGACTTGACCAACAACTTTGTAAATTAAATTGGCTCCGCGCTACGTCAACTCCGTGAATTGCACTTCTTATGGCCCCGTAATCACCAGCTCCGTATAAATGCTCCATTAAAAGTGGCGTCAATTACATTAATTCCTTATATGTATCTAGTTAAATATATAATGTAACTGGAAACGTTCTCTAATTAAATGTCATGTGCATAGCATTTTCCGTATAAACAGTCTTGTAGAATGCGAGCAACAGTTACGAGAACCTAAAGACGATAGAAGAGAGACAGAAAAACTAAACTAATGGTCGTTGACATGGAAATGTAATAGAATGTAATGACGTGTAACGCTTGAAAGAATTATCGTCTTTTTGTGGGTAGAATGACGATCGCTAATATGATTTTAATTTGCTCTTTTTGTGATCAGTTGAGAACAAAGAAGAAATACTCCAAGGCACGGTTGTTACGACTTTTGTTCAACTTAGACTGGTTACTTTAGTTTGATTAGGAACTTTGTTCTATGTACCGTCCAGAGCTTTTAATAGGGCAGTGCACCTAGTTGAGCTGTTATTAATGGTAATCGGCAACAATTTAAAATCTAATGGCATCGTTAGCTTAGAAACTGCAACGGGGAATAACGGTAAAAAAAAAATTGCGATTGCACATAACTCATTAAATTATTTATCAAATGACGTTGCTCGATATTTGCCTTAATTAAGCTAACATTAAATTCTATTTTCCTTCCAGCATAAAAACAAGGCACACAACCGTGACCGTCCACGAGTAATGTTTCCAAGAAAATGCGTCTCTACTACAAGCAAGAAGTTCATTAAGTAAAACATGAATCTTGATGAAAATTGCTTAATGGTAAGTTGTAAGATTGGCGCCAACGGCGGAACAGTGTGGAGCTTCTGCTCCGCTCCGCTCCGTCCTGCTCCGCTCCGGCCCGCTCCCGGGCCGCGTCCGTCTCGTCCGCTCAAAGAGCCCCAAGTGGTAAAACGTGCCCAGTAATAAGGTGCAAGTTATTCATTAGTGTTTTGAGAAAAAGTTATTAGTGCCGACAAGTCATGCGAGGCGGCGGTGCGCATGCGTTTGCATTTTTCTCCGCAATTTTCTGGATCAAAATGCAGATGCAGAGAATTTGCATTTAGTTCACAAGGCCCTCGTTACTGACCAATACCAAATGATGATTTAATCGAACTGGTCAAATGAATTCGTGTAAAATTAAACGAACCTGTAGGTCGACTACTAAAGAATGTGTATTGTTTGTTTCTGGTTGTAATTTATACACTGTAAATTAAAAGAGAATGTTGTCTTTTAAGCCTACATGGAAAAAATATGTACACTTGCTGGCGTTTTTGTAAAATATAAAGAAGCAAATTTTTAACGAATAACTTGACCGCTTCATTAATTGACAACATGGTTGTGCAGCGTTAATTAACGAGAGAAATTGCTCGTTCTGTAATGAGAGTTTTATGGCCAGCGGGATACTGGTGCGAGGCAGCGATGGCGGGAAGCTGCAAGACTCATAGCGCAATTTGCCGTCCGTGTTGAGCTAGCTCCTAATTAATTAATACCTACATCCTACATACAAATAATTGCACAGGCTTTTTGTTCTTAGTAAATAAATTATTTAAGCATTCTCCTAGGGTTCATTCCTTACTTTGTAACTTATTTTTACAAATAAAAACTTTAAAACTTATTTCAATACAAAATTAGTGGAAAGTTGGTAGGTACTTACTACCAATATACATTTATTATATATATATTTATTTAGGACTAGGTATATAAAATATAAATTCGTAAAAAGGATATATCAGAGTCAGGAAAACGCGCTTCAACGTGTCCCAAAAAATATCTTTGAAAACGGCTACGGAACACGCTTAGCACAGACGCTGCCCTCACTTGACTACATTTGCGTGTTTTAATTACGCACGAAGTAATATACAGCTATAAAATGTTAACATGTCACGTGTTAATTCTTTTATAATAACTTAACATTAAAATAAAAAGAGATGCTCCAATGCGGAAAATTAACCATAGCACGAAAATATAGACATAACCTCCTCCTTTTTTAGAAGTCTAAAGCGGGTTTTACTGGTTGTGGAATGTTAACAATTATTTTGCTAAATATAGAGTAACTATTTCTATAGTGTATTAAATAGCCTACAGTTAGAATTAGCAAGCAACTGCCTCGAATGAAGCAATAACCACTAAACCAAAGTGGATAACAATGATTATAATTTATACAGCTGTAGTTACAATAAATTAAAACAAAAATTAGCACAGAAACACAAAACGCCTTACGCCTTACGTCAGCAATGAGAAATATAATGTTCGATTAGTAAACTGACAAAATAAATGGCCACTTCACACCTGTAGCTGTGATTACCCCGCGGGTTCTCTCGCCGCGGAACCGGTCGCAGACACACGGCGACACGAGAGCCGCCGAAGCCACCCGATCCTATTATTTGGCTAACGAAGCCAAGGGTATCCCTTGATTATTAAAACGAACTTGGAGCCACCCACGGCGGCGCCTCCCGAGTGTTAATTGGGCCCCCGTAGACAATACTAATAAGGCCCGTCCGCGCCTCTATCTGTCTAATTAAACGCGAAACTTGAGAGTAGCACCCTCGGCGACGAGGGCCTGTTTGCCGAGCCTCCTGAATACACTGTAATAATACCGGCTAAGCGTGTTTGAGTGGCTCTTTTTCGGATCTCTGTAAACCCCCGTTTAATTAGCAGTATTATGCGTCTGAGTGTCGACTACCGGCTTGTTTAATTAAGCTAAGTCAGTAACAACAATCCATTCTTGTTACTGATGTTTTATTCGCCGTTCATAACAATTGTTTATTGTGTTTTTATGTAATGTTCAAGTTACGTTTATTGCAAAACCGTTTATTTTTGTTAAAATGTTTTAAGTTCAAAGAAAAGGAATAAATAAATGAATATAAGGGGAAGCATACTAATTCCAGTGGAAGATAATTAAACCAAACCATAAAACAGTGCTGATACAAACTATCACATAAAATGGAAAGAGTGCGTGAGCGCATATTTTTACGACAGGCGAAAACCCATAACGCGATTAAAGAGAATGTTTTTAATGCAATGTTTTGAACATTTATTAACTCTGACGTCTTTAAGGGGCATAATTAATATAATTATCTCGTTGAATTTAATAAAAATACTAATTTTTGTTATAAATACTTACTTTGTGGCACAAACCAAATTCAGAAAAATGTTTTACTGAATAAGGTTTTGTAAAAAATTTAACAGACCGCATTCTGAATAACTTGTCGATACAACGGACTAAAAAAACAATTTGGGTGTTTAAAAAAACACACGCCTTTGTTATAAACCCATGGTTTTGCACCTAGATCTTAAAGGGTGCTAATTCATAGCATGTAGGACAGCCAATATTGTATATTTTTGTCTGTGTTAGTTTCGAAAACTCCTGTTTTGGTCTTTGCTAGGCTGCTCACTGTTCATGCAGATTAAGACCCTTTTATCTAAGCTCAAAATATGCGCACTAATTGGGTCGCAGACGACAGACGGTTGTTGCTTCGAATAAAATGACTGGAAAACATACCTACCTGAAACTAACACATTGAAATAAACATAAATTCGTCCATTTTCAAGTACTTACAGGATTACAATACTTTTATTATGCACAAGATAATTCAAACGCTTTTCCACTTTTCGTCTACTCTGCTATGGGTTGGTTTCCCAGAAGAACGACTCTTTAGTAAGTAGCCGGCTGATCATCTTTCAATAAACGGTGATCCGTTTTGATCAACGTAACCAATCAATGAACTGTGAACCACACCTAGCAAGTTGCTATAAACTCATCTTTATTTGTATTTAAATTTATGGCTATTATTTACACTACAGATTTAGACACCACCACCTTTCAGTACCTACCAACACTTGTAGCATAACAGTGTAGTTAATATACATGTATGTGATAAAATGTGGTAGTGATAGCGAAAGTATGCATGAAACTAGTAAGTTAATAACATAAGTTGGGGGCGTGTATAAATTCCGGCCGACACTGACACCAGCCCGCGTGTAATTACACCAGATAGTGGTGTTATGCGCTTAAAACTACGCAATAATAACTACAGGCACTGCCTAAGTTTTCCAATAAACGCGAATGGGAAATTTAATAGAATTCCTTTTACTGGAGATGTAAAATGGAGTTTTGCAGTCCACTTTACTTAGAAACAATATAGGTAGTGGAGAAAGTTTGACCTGCTCGTTTATTTGAAAATAAATCAACAAACTCTTGTTTCTTTGACATTTATAAGCAAACGTTAATTTACATTGCTTCTGATCCTCAATATGGGAACGTTGGATCACTTCGTACAACTTTTACTTTGGTATTGTTGTATCTAAATAACCAGTAGAGTACTGTGGAAAACAGGAACCCACAAACACCTAAAGATATTCTTAACACTAAGCACCACTTAGTCCTGAAAACATTATACTGGCTGTACTCATGAAATCTTGCTAATGGATCAGGCGAGGCAATGGTTTAAAAATATCCATCTAATCGGGGAGTCGATTTAGCTAAAACATTTCGGATCCGTGTCCAACTTCCAGTACTAACAGGAAATGGGATGTGCCGCCCTGTTATGACTACCCTACATTTGCTAATAACGTTGCATTGTAGTTCGACGAAAGAGCGTTTTGAATTAACACAAACTGACATGTATATTGTTTATTCATTAACATGTTCCACGTTAAACATGTTGATTTCAAGAATGGTTAATCGATTTTGCATGTTGGATCTTAATCTGTACATACATGCAGTGAGTTTAATTACATTTCAACATTCAAAACGAGTCTTGCAGACCGGTAAATTAAGTAAAAGTGCTCATGTGTGGGATTAAAATTGTTGTTAACAACGGTTAAGTTCTTCCGAATGACATACTTAATTTTATAAAACTCATTCGCAGTAAAAAAGAAAGATATATAAAGTTGTAAGTTGCTAGGAAATAATAAAACTTTTAACACCAGATACATATAATGTAGACATACTATCAAACTATTCGAGGAAACTGAGCTTAAGTGCTCCAAAAAGACCATTACTTAGTGGAAGCTTTGTTGTGTGAATCTTTGGCTGTGTTGACGGCTCTGAATGGGGAGGTGGATGGTATTTATTCAGCATTAGAAAGCATCCACTCTCCGTTGATGCGTCACTGACATATCCGTTAATGCTTTTTCCATTTCCCCGTCACCCCCTCCCCACACCCTCTCACGTTTCGTATAATAGTTTGACCGAAAGCTTCGTATGATTTCAGCATGACATGTTGAAATTGAGTTCCTAAATAGAACTGAACTTTATTCATATTTTCATTTTTGCACCGCTTAACACCTCTGTCTTTGAGCTGTAACAACGAAAATGAAAAGTAGTTATTGTGTGGCAAAGCAATCAAAACTATAATTCGCAAAAAGAGACAAAGGGAATCATGGGGCGAGGGGTGTACCTCCCTAGTTGCATAGCCCTCCAGTGGTTGCCCGCTGCCCTTTTGATTGCGCATTATTCGCGTGTTTATACAGTTAGATCGCTTTCTAGATTGTTGCTATTGTGATAGCGTTTTTTGTTGGCGCGGTTTTGAAGGGGGTTTTAATTAAAAATGTTTGTAGAGAGCCTCAATGGTTTCTTTCGTTTGTGGTTGTTTACGTACAATTAGACGTATCTTACTACTATGATGTTTTATCACAAAATCAAGCATTAAAATTATATTTCAGAGATGTTTAGCAAACGATTACTAAGGAAACGTTTATGATTGAGTAAAGTCCCAGAAAATTAAAGAAACTGTTTAAAACTGGTTTGCTCCTAATTGTGTAATGGACTGTTTTACGTACTTATAAAAAAATGGATTTTCTGAAAGTTCCAAATTGTAACGTCTTGTTACGAATTATTGTATAAAAGTTGCTTAATCCAAAAATTGAGGAGGCCCGCCTATCTCGTCCGGCCCACCCACGACGTCGTCCATTCATCTCCCCAGCGCATTTATACATTACTCTCGGCTCAAGTATCCGATTATATAACACGCAAAATTTCAATTACAACTTGTAATTAGTTTTTCGAGAGTTTTTCTTTCAGGAAGGGGGATGTGGAGGCGCGTGGGAGCGGGACGCCTGCATATCTGCATCTCTGTCTCGCGCGGTGCACTGCAACGCTTTGAGTAATGTCCATGCCACTTATTTGATTATTTTTATGCAATCTGCGCAGGAAAATGAAGGATTTATTTCCCGCATGCGTTCGTTGTTAATTAATTTTACAAAGTCTGAATTGTTTTGTGCCCTGTTCATTAACTGTTTTAGCTTTTTCATAATATATTAGGTTTGTGATTCGTTTAAAAAGTTCGAACAGTTTAAATTAGTTACACACAAAATAAATATTATCTTTAAAAGTTAACAATTATTCTAATAGAAACGATTGCAACACCTGAAGATTATTTTCTCACTTAGTTTACGACGTCCCAAATTAAAAATATTTCAAAATGTATGTAGGTAAAATAAACATTTTAAGTCAGCAAAGTACCTTTTCTTGAAACCAAAGTGCAGTTTAAGTAACGAAAACAAAGTGAAGTTGTTTTCACGAAGTAAGTTGCACAACAGAAAGCGTTGACGTCGTACAGAAATGACCCTTTTCGTGGATTGGCAGCCTCGTCGCTGGCCGCTAATGCACGGAAGCGGGGCCATGCGAATTAATGGCAAGAATAATGGCGATCCCATTATGGATTGCCGCCAACATACTTTAGCCATGAAAAGAACCGAAAGTTACATTTGCGATACTCTGAATACTGAGCGCTCTTGGACCGCCCCCCTCCCCCCAGTACCGCGCCACCCCCGGGGTGGCACAAAGATTGAAGTGGAGTGGTATTAATAAACCCAGATATTGTTTGGATTATTCTACAAATTAAATAAATGTTCCATATTGCTTGATGCACAGAACAAAACAATGCTTTAGCATTTGGGTTACTCAGTATCTTTTTATTTTAGTTTTTACAATAACGAAACAGAGCAATAAGGAACAGAATTCACTGGAGCCTATTGTCGTTTATGGCTATGACAATTTACGGGTACACAGCTATTTATTACTAGATTGCTATTCGTTCGATAGTAAGTTTCGTCTCTATCTACATCATTGTTCTTTTGTCATCGTCTTTCATGTGAAAGTTTTAGAACGGAAAAGTCTTTTAAAACTGCTTTCAAGGAAATTAAAGCATTAATGGTCGTTATATTTAAGAGCTATCGTAGTGCGATGTGAAAAGAGTGACAAGAGGCGAGGACGCGACGTTAACGTGGCGACGGCTTCGGGAAGTACGGGACGATTTTCCGTTTGCATTAGTGCACTGGATACTGCTCACGGCTCGTAGCCGTCTCGTAGCAAATCCGTAGCAGCGTCGTAGGCGCGTCGTAGCTGTGTCGTAGCTATTCCGTAGCAACGCGTTCTCACCCCGCGTGTCGCCTCGTCGTCGTGGCCGCGTCGTCCCGCACCTTGAGGGCCGCACCGCGCACCACGGTGCCACTAATTGGCAATTTGTTCGATCCTTAGATCTGACATAATGATGCGAGTTCGTTTATTTAAATGATTCGACGGAAACTTCTTGCGCCTCACAATACACTTGTACCTAGTTGTTTCTTAAATAAATCAAGGGTTAATGGCCCATTCACGACTCGCGTACGAAGGTTGAAAGTCTTTAGTTGTTGCTTGTTAATTCAATTTTTTTATAATTGATTTTACTTCAAAGTGGTTTTTGAGGCCGGGACGTTTTAATTAATAGTCGGGCGGATATTGAGTGATCATAAAAAGAGTAAAATAAACATCATTCTCAATTTACTCCGCAAGTGTACCAATTAATTGGTTGCTGGAACATTCTGCTTGCACATATTTATTATTGATCGATCGTACACATCACACCGTGTAAAAGCAATGCATCCATAAATAGAATCAATTTATCAAGTGTCGACTCGTGTATCTTATATGTTTTAGATCTCAATGTGTTAAGTGCACATTCCCAGCACTTTTTCGCGTACGATATTTATCTAGAGCTAAAAACATGTTGCATTTGTAGTTTTAAGTATGTAAGTGTACGTATGATTAAATGAGTAAATAAATAACCTATTAAATACTCTCCAAGTAATATAGTAAATATAGGAGCAGCATTTACAAAACGTGGAATATTCCGCCATCATGTTCTTAATTAGTCTGACATTTTCAGAACGAAAACTAATCTTTTATGGATAATCTATTTATTTTGTTGAAAAATGTCATTCCTATTAGTTAGGATAATATATCGGCCTCCTCGATACAGAATCTGTATGTTAGCTTGCATGTTTACTGTGTTTTACAATTACGAAGTCTTTAATGAGTTCGCAAATGTTTAGTTAATTATATGAGGGCAAGCAACGTTGACTGCATGAACTTTATAATAATCCATCGGTCGGCTTAATGACCAGCCGCGGCGCGGCGTTTTCGTTAATTAAACGCAAACAAAGACGGCTGACTTCACTTAGTTATGATCAAACACATTAGCGGGGATTTGCTCGCACTTATAGCTATTTCCTCGAACCAGATCTTGCTTGAATTCATTGCTTTTGTAATGTATTTACTCAGATGGGACCTAGTTTTAATCCATTATATGGAGTTCCCCAAAGCTTTTTCTCGTAAAATACCTACTTGTAGTGACCCAAATCTTTGTATGGCATGTGTAAATACGGAAGCTAAGTAAATTCTCGTTCATAAGCAGTTTGTACGTCGCCGTCGACGTCGCAGGGTGCACCGCTCCGTAAAAGTCGATTACGATGGTCATTAGTCTTCAGTGCGCGGACTAATTAATACAACGTTTTGAGTAAAGCTTCGGGATAAGATTCCTTACGGCGTCGACGAGAAAAATCCAAAATTTAATTAAAAAAGTTTAAGTGAGTTTTCACGGGCGAGCGTTCGCCCGCGGCTCTCAATAATTTAGGCAAATTCTATTCTTTCTGCAACCAAATTCTTTTGGGATTGCCTATGAACTGTAATTAACCTTTTAATCCCAACCGATACTCGGCTTTGTGACATTTATCGTAATTGAAATGAATTTCCTTAATGAAAAAAGTCAGGAGATGAAATAACGATATTATGATGCCGGCTTACATAGTGATAACATTGGGATTAAGGCCGTAAAAAACTTTACAAAATGCGTGCATAAAGATACTAAAAATATTCTTCAATATAGCATATGTGTAATAAAGTACGATAATCCTCTTAAATGTAAAGATAAGCGTGTGTGACAACAACACGAGCACGGCGTCAGTCATTACTGCGCCTGCGCAGACGACGTCCGTGAATACTCGGAACCCGCACACATTTTTGTGAGCTCATTAAAATTACATTACAGCTCTTATTTAAACAGCAAACAACTAAACGACGCTCGTTAATGCGTCTCGTCGTTGAGAATTTTATGGACAATCCCACCCCGAGCAAACACTAAAACATTAAGCTTGTTATACACTCGATTAATTGTTACGGAGAAAGTTTGTATGAAATTAATGAATGCCAAAATATTTTATTGCACTGTAATGGGCTTTTCACCCACAACCTTTTATAAAGTATTATTCTGGTAATCTTAAATGAAGCACGGGGGGGGGGGGGGAGGAAAATTATTTACCTAAGTAAGTGGTTTTTGTTCCAATCAGTGAGCGTTAAGAATATGATAAGTTGTACATACGAGTGATTTAACCTTATGCAGAACATGGATAAAGAACTAGTGCCTCTTTCTAAGGCACCCGTCTCATCGCTGACGAGGAAGTGACTAGCTATCAACGATTTTCTCGCTCAACAAACGTACAAAAGATTGTAGGTCCCGTCCTGATTGTAAGTAAAATACATACATAAATTAATACTTAGTTGATCGCTGACTGTTCACACCGCGCCGGCGAATACTAGTTTTTTCGCAGCGACGAGAGCTATCACACAGAGTACTCGCGCAGCAACGACTGTCTGGCGAGCAGAAAACTCGCTGAGAGACTCACCTTTGTTGCATACGCAAACCAGCGTGTAATCGCTCGTTGCCGTCGCACACTCGCTGTTCAAGGTGAGGGTCAAAATGTCCAACGGTGTCAAAATGTCCAAATCCCAAATCATTGCTTGCCCTTAATAACTCGTTTTTAGTTGCATAGCTCTCTAGCTCAGGGCCGGCAGTCTCGACATAGATAGCGATCGCTATACGACCGAATTCTGTCGCAAAGTCCTAATGGCGTCCCTAGACGGTCAAAATTGCGTGACATGCACGAAAAAATCACGTAGTTGTCAAGCGCGTCGCACGCGTCTAGGGACGCCATTAGGAGTTTGCAACCGAATTCGGTTGTATAACGATCGCTATCTTTTTCGAGACTGCCGGCTCGCACACCTTAGGCTAATACAGCCATCAGAGCTGTAGGTATCAGGCGTAGACCTTCCATTATTTTTAGGTAGGCTAGGCAGGTCCCTAATTATATTCAGAACTCAGAGTCGAAGTTAAAATATCAATATAAAATTGATATTGATCGAATGTAGGTATGTTTACGTTGATTATGTTCATATGTAATCGAGTTATTTTAGTTAACTTATTTTAACTTTCCAAGTAAAGAATATGAATGTCACGCCATTATAATACCGTACTATTAACAGCTCTATTTATTACTTCTGTAAACCGTTGTCACCATCATTGGTATTTAACATTTGAATAACATGACAAACTATGTTAGTTAAGAAAGGTCTCGTATAATATTTTGGCCTGACAATCACTGTCCGCCGCTCAATGAAAACTTTACCAAAGCAATTATTTTACATTAATGTCTAGAATACTTATCTAATACCTATATTAAGACTTGGTAATAATCGGTTCAGTTCAAGTTCCGACAAAGAGAATTAAAATGGCGTGTCCACACGTTTCCACGGAAAACGTTTATAGTCGCTTTTTGTTTGACAGCATAATGTATTTTTAAACGAATTTAAAAAGAGGTTTGTTTCGAGGTAAAGGCCTCTGGCCAATTAGCACAGTGTAGCACCCCCGGAGTACCTGTGGAGTGCCCAAACACCTCGGCACTGCGCATGAGAATTGTTTTAAGTGCTTTTCACGAACGGGGCTGTAATATTTGATCGGCAATCAACTTAAAAGCTTTTGTAATATAATAATGTACACTGACTTTTTGTAAGGTATGCGTGTGGGTGTTCGAGTAATATTTGTAGTGATTATTGACTCATTGAAATTGGGAAATTATTCGCCGAACTTAAGGACAGATGAGAAAGAAAGCCATCAGACAGATGGCTTTCCGTCATATTTTTCTACCATGCTGCACAAACGTCATAAAATGTTTGTTTGACACATTTAATGTTTCTTTATCCTAGGCATGAAGTTTAACGAAATCATTAAGAAAAGAGAATAATTTTAATTAGACATGGAGTCGGAGTTAAATAAAAAGTAAATATTCAGGAAGGTTAGTTTAATTATTAAAGAAAAACTACAGGAAGTTAATAAAACAACAACGTTAATCATTAAATAAATATATTTATTTACACGTTAACGGCAAAATTAAATAATATTCTGTCGATGTTTATGAAGTTGAAAATATTGTTAAATCGGTTTTATGGTAAGTAGGTAAGTATTTAGTATTAAAAATTCATGAAACATTTTACATTAGCCAATAGTAGGTACTAAGTAACGACAGTTCAATTTTTTACATAAATACATATTTTATCGTAGAAATCTTTATTTTACATTAGGTATTCTATCTTAGAAAATTTTAGCATTTATCTACATAGAGGTTCCAACTTCTTTTATTATTAAACAAAATAAAGATTTAGCATAATCATCTGTATTTCAAGATTGTTACAATTTAATGCGCGAACAACATTCACTGAAGCTCTGTGGCGGAGAGAAAAACCCACCTTATTGATAACGCTGAACAACTGCCTGCTGCCTACCTTATAGACAGACTGCCTCTCAACCATAAGTGACTCTTATTATAAATAATCACTTACGTACGTAGCTACAGACAGCGTTTATAAGTAAGATGGGTGTTTACAAAAATGTTAAACAGTTAAACGTTTATACTATACAGAGGTACCTAACTAACCATTGCACCACTTCAGAGTACCAAATATATCACTATTAATCTACAATCTTAGCTCATTTGTGTAGACTCTTATTTAGAAAACCCTTCTACGGAAACTTATCTTTGGTAAAAAATAACATTAACATACGTAACCAATCAAAAGTAAATAAAAGTAAGAAATTACGATCAATAAAACTTCATACCTTGTATGATAACAATATTTATGTTTAGTACATGTACATACAATCCATAACAATGAGATCGATTTTATCAATTAATATTTTAGTGTCTGGACCTGAATCGTTGTATCACGATAAAAAGTACAATCGATAAACAATCTGTTCGTTTTGAACCGAGGGTGAACCTACCCGGTACATCGAACGGAATATATTACCGATAATACTATACTCCCTAAGTAAAATTCAAAATAATGTATTCAAATAAAGACCTAAGGTTGTGGGCACGTAATGAGCATTCTATCCATTGTCTTATTTATTGGTACGGGGCGTGTCTAAATTGGCTAAGCGCAAGATGTGGTATTACAGAAGGTACAATAAAGTAGAAGCGAGAGCGCGCGCCCTACCCACGCGACGCTGCTATCTTAACATGTAAACAAGTGCTCAAATCGTATACATAATGGAAATATCGTGTTCTAACAACGTTATCGCGACTCATCCCGGACACTTTGTAAAGTGGCCACATATCCACGACTCGCGGCCGCCGCCCGCGCGCCGCCCGTCTAGCCTAATGTACTCTCGCGCACCGCTCCACTAATACATTCCCGACATCTCCGTGTAGATCTGCACTTAGGCGGTTTACAACTTGGAATACCTGGCCACCTCACACTGTTATTAATAAATACCTTAATATCAAGTCCAATTCGAGATTTCATAACAGATTTCAGGTTCGCAAGACTTCATTATGAACTAAATATAAAAATAAAGCATTACACACTAGTCTATTGTCTATGTAAGGTAGTTTTGTAGGGTGATGGCTAGTTTGTATGTGGGGTGAAGAAACGGAACGTCACGCTAGTGTCTATAACTGTGTCGTTAGAAAGACGTTCGTCGATGCCGAGGAGCTCGCCCAACGTCAGGGGCTAGCAGGCCTGCGCGCCTCGCCAACACTCACTGAGGTTTTACCTGGATAAAACAGAAATAAATTAACATTTCGAACTAAACGCCCAAACAAGTTTAGCTATCATACAATACAATGCCCTCATGGACTATCCTGTAAAGTAAAAGTTTGTATTTCCTGTGTGTGTCCCAAATAAAAGAAGTGAAACCTTCTCTTTAGCGGCGTTGTGCACTTTTTTTGGGATGGGTAAAAAATGTTAAACTCGCGTCAGGACACGTGACCTGATCGAAAATTCGTAAGACGTTCAAGTTTTTGTTGACAGTGCACTCTGTTTTATTTTTTTGGATTTTTTAATGAATAGCTCCATCCAGCTCCAGCTTTCGTTCTTGTACAAGCAAGCCACATAAATTCCTGACATTTTCGTTAGATGGCGTTACTTAGATTTCACTTCAATCGGCAGTACCAGACTGCCTCGTATTTGTTTTTCTTTGAAAATACTTGGTTATTGACCAGCAATAGAAGAAATAAAAAAAAAACTACGAACCGAGGCGAGATGTCGGCGCTGCACCGTCGGTCATCGTGCGGCATCGCACACGTCGGGGTCGGGCGGGCTGCCGTAGCCGCTGGACGCATCATCGGCGCCCGCGCAGCCGCCGCCGTCCTTATCGACCATCGCGCCGCCCGCGGCCGCTCCGCCGCCACAGCCGGCCACCCCAGCCACGTAACCGCCACTTGTTGGTGACTGCACAAAACATTCAATGTGTTAGAGAAGAAACTTTTTTCCAAACGTAAAAGAAGGGTGTCGATTTCAGGACTCTAAATTACAACTGTGGACGACGATTCAGGGAGCGTTGGACCCAGAAAAAAACTACAACGAAAACCGAGGTTCTAAAGTGGCGCATCAGATTAGATGTCATAAGTGTGCTCATAATCTATTTTACGCGATTTTAATAGTTTTTTTTTCTTACGCGTCCAACAGAAGACCGTGCACGCAATCAAAAAGTCGATTAGAAATGTCGCGCGGCTGAATGGGCTCCTCCACTCGCGCGACTCATAAAATGAAATAGATTCCCCCACATTCGCATTCCGACAAGCGTTCGTACGAGAAAGATTAATGATCACAAAAGAAACATAATAAAGTGGAGATAGAATCTCCCACTAACAGTGTCCTTGTGGGAGTTATTTACTCCGCCGAGTCGACTTTTTCACGTGCCCTTTATTCCGAATGGAGACGTTTGAAAAAATATATTCCTTTCGGCTATAGTAAAATGCAAACACAATTATGCTCACTACAACAAAAGGCGAGAGCGGTAGAGACGAAAGTATACAATCTCATCATTTTGTAATAAAGTGCAAAGCTGTTACGTACATAATAACCAAATCCGTATTAAATCGATAAACGTATAACAATGTAAATGGTGTGTAGCACCTTGCGAAGGTTTGCGGCTATTAAGTTAATAATAATTTAGTAGTTAAGTGCGAGTGTTGGACCGCCGTGCGGTGTCCAGGCTTGTGGTCCCACACTGCGTATTGGTCCACGTCAGCTTTTCAGGTTCGATGTGCAACGTAGCGCGATTCGGTTGAGCCACGTACACCACTGTCAGTCGGTGGGAACCGACAATATGTGCAATTTAGATAATTATGACAGCACAAGACATGACCGTTTCTATTTGAGACACGAGAACGACAACAGTTGGAATTAAGAGCACATACTGCGCAGCAAACAGAACAAAGCAGCTAAATGGAGCTATTGACACCAATGAATAGGGTCAATCAATAAGCAGCTGTTGTTGTAGATAAATCCGTTCATAATGAAAGCGGTCTAGACGTCGCTGAAATAGTCGTTCCATAAATCTCGACATCAGAGGCATTAGGTCGGATGTATGGATCCGACCAAAATGACTTTTTAGTACAGCGATATTAAGGTTTTGTTTCTCTTTTTAACAAACTGACTTTGGTATTTCTATCTCGTACCGTTGACAAGATACACACATCCATAAAGACGGATTTGCAGACTTTTTTAAATGTCTGGGAGGCATAAACTTTTATTTTAACTTACACCCCTGTACACCAAATAATTAATAGTTTTATGAGCCGTATTTAAGTTTAAGCTATTATGCATATAAAATGTTTGGTCTCACATGCTGGTCGCTTCAGCAGATAAGCCTCTATACATCTAAAGCTTACAATAAAATAATAGTACGTATCTTCAAATACAGCATTATGTTTAAAAAAATGTTGCTTAATGCTACAATGCATAAAGTCTGCTATCGATATGAGACGTTCTTGTTGTAATAACACCAATTTTGTAGTGGTTTTTTGTACTTTTAAGGAATTCCAACCTTATGCCTCCAAAAATGTATTCAATAATTTAAAATACTTGGTCGGTACTAAAGATAGTTTGAATATTTACGTATCACATCGTGTCGTAATGAGCTCTCGTGGCGCGTGAGCGCATGGCGCGCGACATAAACCAATCATTGATAAATGAATGTGAGTTTTTTTTTGTATAACAGTGGAAATTATATTGTTAGTATTTGCGTTTAATTACAGTCATGGAGGACAACAGATATAAAGTAAGTCCCTAAATCAGCCTATAATATTATACTTGTGATTGTTGCACTTGGCTGCACAACTAAAAATATTTTCTAACGATCTTTTGAACCTAATATTTTTTATGTATTGTAGTTTAGACACCTGAAGATACTATTGTAAGCAAATTTGGATTGGGCAATAATAAATATTTTGTTATAGAAGTACCTATATGGGTGTGATTGATAATAACATACCTAATATAAATACGAGAGTAATTAACTATTTCGAACCTCCGACACAAAGAAGGGTGATTCAAGTTTAAAACGTCTGCTTGTCTATCTTAGGACAGACATTGGCTTCCAAATGCATGGACCGATTTTTAATGCAGTATTTTTTTCGAACGTCTTTCTTCTTAGAAAGTAAAAGTTAGCATAATAATGTAGGTACTTACAGGTATATTACTTGAGCAGAGGCTCCGATACCAGGATCTCTGTCCGCCTGGAAAAGGACTTTACCTTGCAAACGACCGTAGCTAAATCACGTTGCTCTCTTGACCACCTTGGGGAAATGGTGTGTTGGCAGTGCTGTGCAACGCTGTTGTATACACTCTACTGCTGGTGCAGCGATTCCTGTCAAACCTACCGGGTTGAAAATGTGTAAATGATACCTTTGCTATTGCAAGCGCCTATAAGCAGCGGTAACCGCTTACGATCAGGCGAGCCGCATGCTTGTTTGCCACCTCAGGTGTTGTATTAGAAAATACTTAGGTACTTACTTGTTGTATTATTCTTGCAGAACACAGGGCCGTTGTAGATTACGGCAGTAATGACAGCGTTAAAGATAAAAATTAAACCGAGGGAAGAGGATGACTCAAGTTTCCTAACATCACATAGCAAGATGCCTATTCTCACCAGAAAAGTCTAATAATGTTTTTATTAAAAACAATGCAAAGTTCCAATCAAAAGACACTTAATATCATCACCTAATAAAAATTCAACTAAAGGTCAAGTACATGCAGAGAACGCTAGACTTCTGAATGAATAACAATTGAAGATCTTTGAGGGCTACATAGTTTATTCCGGATTTTTACAAATGTTTTTATTCACCCATCAAGAAAAGATCACGTGTAGAGAGAACAATGATTTACATTCATGAAATTTGTGAATTGAGTGTTGATTTCGATGCACCATGCACTGACAATACAATATTTTTACCCAAAACCAAACAGTTCAAAAGCGGTGGTTTGCTATGAAAAAAAAAAAACGATATTTGACTTGACCGTGACAAAAATACCAATATTGGTTTTAGCGTTCGACAATAACCCTACGATGGCTGTTGCCTTATGTACATACTTGAATTATGATCATTGTTGATACGAAATATAATATGAAATCATGTCTGTACAATGTCTAACTGCAAAGTTTGACTTATGCATGTACAATGCGGATAACAGATCAGAATGTTTTATATCTAAGATCTTAATACTACATGTCAATATAAAACTCTAAGTTCATCACCCAAAATTGCAAGCATAAAGTCGGATGGAAACTTAAGCTTGAAGTTTTAATCAAAAATCTATTATATTTCAGGCATAACATCGGATGTAAGAGATTTAATAAATAAAAAATTGTACTAAATTTATTTTAACAATTAGGGTGATGCTTATAATAAGAAGCGAAAGGTACTATTTTCTACCAAATATTAAAAAAAGAATACATTTAAATACTCATGTTTTAATAAAAATATGAACAAAAAAGATTGTCAGTTTTATTTTTGCTCTCCTGTAAAGTTCGAATTTTGTACATCCGACCTTATGCATCTGATGTCGAGAAATATTCACCTGTAGTCCGCTTACTTGGCGGCGGATGTGGGCCAGTCCGCTGGGGTTGGCGGCCATGCTGGCAAACACCAGTCGCTCCTCGTAGTCGTACTCGCACAGGATCTTGTTGTCGCACAAGTAGAATCTGTCGCCGACGCAGAACCTGTAACCGACGATCATCTAAGGACTCTGTCAATCAATTTGTCGCTGCTACACATCCCTGATATACCTACTGGTATTTATTTAAAGTTGGGTTTAAACAGTTTGTTATTTCTCTCCGTACTTTTCCTTGCTATTACTTTAAAAAAGGCGCACTTGCACCACAATTGACAAAATGCACTAAACATATTTATATCATCTTTCTGTCTCTTTCATCTTTGAAATGATTCTTCTTCTTTTCGTGTAATTAGTGACTAACCTGGTGTTAGAGTTTTAAAGCCGTCCATTGGGCCTCTGACTTGGCTTCACATACCGTCGAGAAACATGAATTCGTCGTTTGAAAAACAGAAGGATTTATAAATGCGTTTAACGCTAAACGCATTTAGTTATTTCTGGCGCAAGCGGGTCTAAGACTCAGAATATACATTGAATGCTTTTGATTTAAATGTACCTCACCTACTCCATGAATGTGCTAAAATTGGTATAAGACCGAGTTTTAAACGACTGTTATTTTTTTTGTTTCCCACTCACCTATGATTGCACTGTTGACAGGCGAAGCATTCTAAGTGGTAAACGAAGCTCTTTGCTCGCATCACCATTTCGAAGGCGGGAATGACTTTGTTGCAGGCCACACAGTTGCCTGTGGCACCAAATAACCTGTTAAAAATAACAAGACAACATAAAATACTTACGACTTATAAATACCGAAAGCACTTTACATTAAAGTATTTTAAGCGTAATTTTATGTCATTATAAATTGTCTCTGGTCAGTTACCTAAGGTAGTCTCTTTTGCAGAGCATGAGGTCTGCTTTGTAGTACAGTTTGGAGCCGACTTCTCCTAGACGGCAGTCGCAGCAGCCACACTTGAGGCAGTCCTCGTGCCAAAACCTCTCCATGGCTTTCAGGAGGAACCTCTCCGTGATGACCTTCCCGCACTGCGCGCACAGCCGCGCGCCCCCCGTGCTGCCGGTGACCGTGCTGTTAACGGTGAGCCCATACTTATTGTCATCCTGTTGACCTGTTAACAAAGCATAAAAGTTCTTAACCATTTGACGTGCAACACGGAAAGTCAATTACGAATGGTATACTTATGCAGGTATGCATATTAGACAGAGAAGGAAAAAGTAATGGTTTGATTTAATGATTCGCTACGTTGCTGGTACATGCTAGTAATTGTTCGTAATACGCGTCGTTATGGCATTAAGCTAGGCTCGATTGTTTTCTACTATGTAATTGCGTCAATTAATTCGAGCAAAGGCGCGCCGCGTGACATGCAGCCGTTGCTCGCTGACGTCATTAAGATGCGCATACGCATTTTTCTCACACCATAAAAAAACTGCAACATTGAAACATGCGGACTCATTATGTGCATTAACAGCACCCAATAAAACTTTATGAAGCATTCGCGCCATAAAAGGCTAAGCTACAATTCTTATTTCCTTTTAAACAAATAAAAAGTTACGTGAACACATTTTGAACGACTGCATTGCATTTTAAAATCAATATCGAGACGTTGGTATAAATAAATAAGCTTTGGACATTTAGCAAACAATCAGTTCCAATTTATCGGCATACGGTCCACATAATAATAGTGCGTACGTCAAACCAATCAAGGATCCAATTGAAAGGGTAACTAGGTGGACATAACTCATCGCAATCGATCACTTGCGCATCGCCGCCGCCGCCGCCGCCGCCGCCGCCGCCGCCGCCGTTACGTCTCGTTTATTGGAGCCGACGTCGCGACAATAAACTTAATTGGGGTATATTAATGACGGCTCTTTACTAATAAAATAATAAAGATGACGTGTGGCCTTCGGGAGTCGCAAATTTACGTCGTATTCACAATTAGCAGTGCGGTATGACGCCGCAAGGGGTAAGGTCGTATAACAACCAAGTCGCCCAGGGGGCATCGAGATGTATTGTTATTACGATCCACATACATTGACATTGCTCATTAGTAGTAATGATCTTCAAAAATAATAAGGTAGGCGTCCGAAAAACTTATCAAAACACTTTTCTATGAAATTACCTGATGGTAAAAGTGCGTAATATGTGAGCTAATCCTAATCCTAACTATCCTAACTAATATTTTAATTCGAAAGTGAGCTTTGTTTGTTACGCTTTCACGCTAAAATGGCTTAACAGATTTTGATAAAATTTGGCACATGGGTAGACCATGACCTAAGTAAGGATATAGGGTACTTTTTATCCCGATGTTATTGCGGGATCGAGACTTATCCGGGTGAAACCGCGGGGCGCAGTAATTATATAATTTCCGCTAACTCTACTCAGACGCGTTCACGCGAAACGTTTTAAAAGCTAATCAATTCAATGTGATTTCCCTTAATATTCTCAGAGCGAGTATGTACAACCGTGGTAAATTTTCTTCACGGTAAAAACATTTACCATGTAATGTTGGTTTTGCCCCGTATTACCTGGACCGATTTAAGAATCTCAGTATTTTTCTTCGGAATGCTGCATGGAGGCGACAGCGAGGCGTGCGGTTACTGGCGTGTTTTGACCATTTCAGGTTGTATGCATGTTGTTAGTGCCGTAATTACGAGCACTGCATATCGTTCTAACAGCCACATCGATTTTTATCATTTACTTTGTAAATGGACATGTTTACTTTACTTTTTTGCCTCGGTAATTATATCTCAATTATTGTAAGTGTTTCAAAAGTTCCATCACGGTATCGTTTTTTAACGCGACGTAATGTAATAGAAGAAGTCAATCAAACCTTTTGTTTGTGACCTGTGTGTACCGACCCTACTTACTCCCTGTCCATTAAGCTCGGACACTATCAAGAAACAATAAAAGGCACGTTAATAACATGGACTGTACATAAATATCCGCTGGTAGGAAGGCGTTTCGTATTATTTTCGTTTTATTACCTTCGGCTTGAGAATTTGATAGAGACTTGGCTGCCGCACTAGCCCGGCAGTATAATTTCGCCGACACAGCCGGTTGGTCGCCGCCAACGTATTAAGGCGCCGAAATGAAAAGAAACCCGGAAATGGATGAAAAGTAATTTATTTTAGCGCGACTAGGGTGACAACGGTGGTGCACAAGTTGATACTAAAATTTTTGGTCCTTGGAGTCCGGAGAAGTCCGTTAGGCACGCTTCTTTTCCTCCCCATTCTCCAAATTTTGGACAAGTGCGAGTAACAAAACAGCTATTCTTCGCCAGTCTTGCCATACATATACTTAATAATAACAATGTTTAATTTAAAGTGACAACTTTACAAATGCTTTTGCGGAGCCTATCGCCCGAACATCTCCACTGTTGGCGATTATTTTGTGCGCAGGAGAATACTGTTTCCCTCCGCTACCGGGGCGACCCCTCTGACATACTCCCCTGCCTCCGGTAACACAATATTAATTTTCTAATTTCACCGCGAAATTACATCTAAACATGGGATCTAATTGGAATCCGTAATGGACTTTCGTTCAGAAAATCCTTTCTTAGCGACGAAGCTCATTTCCGTTTGTTTTGGAAGCGCGAGTAGAATGCGAGAGTTAGTTATTACCTGTTTGTATATCACATGAATTCTAGTTATTATAGGTGTCACTATACGTACAGTATTGCAAACTAAATTGCAAACAAAGAAAACAGGAACATAACTTCAAACTTGGGTTCTTTATTGGTCGGATCGAGCTCTATTATTGGAGAATAAAACTCAATTCAATTTACAGTTTGTTATACCGGGAGACTAATGATTCTTCGAATCGATAATGTTATGATACTTTTCTTTAAAACCTTATTTATAAAGTTGGAGTTTAATCAAAAGCAAATTAAAAACTTTGCAGTCGGCAGACAAGTTGGTTTAGGTCGAACACACACATGCAAGTCAACAAAAATGTGATTTACCACTACATTTTCAAAATACTTGTTCTTTAGTAATGCTCCATAAACCACATAAATTCCTTGGATTTAATTAATGCCAGGTTATTATTGTAATTAGTAAGAATCACGAGCACTCCGCGTACATTCCATGTAATTTACAATCGTTCATTACGTTTTGCAATTAGTTGCCATCCCTATATGCTAACGTTACATGCCTACATTGACTATTCATCATTCTTGGAACAAGATTTCTACAAGGTTTTGTGGTAAATCAACGGAATACATATCTACTTTGATTAACATCAATAAAGTGGTTCCTGCATGAAATCATAAATGTTGGAAACGCAATGTAATAGGTTATTGCAACAGTTAGATAAGTCATAAATCTATACCCACCATAGGTTTCCTTCCTACATATGTAAACTCACGAAATAATTCATCGTATAACATTTTGGAATATATTTCGTGGACCTATTAGCGTGTAATATGTGACATTGTAGAAGAGTGCGCGCTCGCTTCGTTAACTACTCCCTACTATAATAAGATGCCAAATTGCATCTTTAAGACAACTACGTAAGATGTGCGAACACAGAATTCGCTGATACATTTGAACGTTATTATGCAAGAAATTGCTTTAAGGCTAATGCACTTCTGGCTATGTGATCTTATGAGCTTTTCAAGCAATAAACTATAATTTATAGGCCGCGTTAGCAACAGCAGTTTTTCAGTTTTCTCAGAAACCGTAATTACGAATAAACAAAGTGAGCGTATGTTTACTAATGAGTGCACGAGTCACGATCACTTCCTTTCAGCAGACGGACCTTGGCAACGTTCCGGAAAACGAAAGGATGACGACGAACGATACAAAGACTGAAATTAATTACCATAATCTATTCTACGGATAAAGTAAACACACATATTTAATTAAATTCCCATCTAACTAACGCAAACGCAATTGCTATAGCAGAAACCGCTTATTCAATTTAATTACGAGAACAAATATATAATCATATGGTATAATCTAAAGTACGATACTAATGGATTTGTATGATGATTGTGGTTGCAGCTATTCTAAATGGTTGTACAGTTTATTTAGTTTTAGTCGCCGGTCACTCATTAAACAATGGAGTTGATTGCGTTGTTGCGATATCCATTATGCGGGCTGTAATTAGATTTAACCAAATGCGGGTTTTGCATTAATAGCGATTAAAATGTAAAAAATAACGAGCAGGATGTTCGCCCTGAATAATGTTACACACGTTACACTCGTAACTAAATGCAGGCGATACTACGAATAATAAAAGTCAGGCGATAGCATCTATTGCGTTAGACAAACGCTACGAATAAGGACGAACGTATCCATCAGAAATGTATGTTTTTGCAGTTTTTAAAAGAGGAACTTATTGGCAAAGATTTAAATCGAATCTATCTAGATTTGCCCTACCGCATCAAAAAATAGTGTTTTCATATCTCATGCTCGGAAAGTAGTGTTTGTTTGATCCGAGTAGCGGGTGGGAGACGCTGCTTCCCGCTCTAGGGCGGGAAAGACTCATAGTAATTGCTTCCCGCCCTAGGGCGGGAATGAATTTTAAAAATAGAACTTATGGTTAGGTAGTCGGCTACGAACACAGATATAAATCTAACTAGATATCGCAAGTCCCTCCATCTTTATGAAAACCAAGCGTGCCACTTTTTCAATTTTTCTATACAGCTCAATATGGCTTAAAAAGACATTTTTCTAGATTTTGGTGGATTTCCGGTGCCGATAATGCTAAATGAAAATCTCAGATTACGATCATTGATCGTAATTTTACTCCGTTTATTGACACGCGAAGTACATACTTACGTACAATCGCATCATCTAGTTAGATTAATATCTGTGGGTACGAAACTTTTTAAGAAAAATATCGAATAGAATAAAAATAAAAGCTGCGGCAGTGTTTCCACTTACGTTTTTGGTTTTCCCCAGTTTCTTAATGAATTATCCCTAAAATTCCCTAAAAAATATAAAAATTCCTTGGTTTAGGGAATTTTTAATTTTTATGTCATTAAATACCTAGAACACATTCATTATTAATCGAGACAAACGAAACAAACCAACTGTAGGTTTAATGCGACTTATTTCTGATGTCGTCTTTAGCCACGGAAATAGTACTATTAACAATAACATGGTAAACTAAAATTAGACGAATAACAATCATTACAAGTTTCAGGAAATCCCCTTTAATCAATCGGTGGTGCCATAGAGTAAAGTAGTACATTGGGTTCTGCCTACTAATTAAACAATAGGGCTAACAACTCAAGTTAAATTTTTCCCTAAATCCCTGCCAAAATAAAATATCAGTAAACCATGCTTATTATTAGCCGTTTTCCCTAAAAAAAGGGAGAAATCCCTAAAAGTGGAAGCACTGGGCTCCGGTCTTGTGAGTATATTATAAACAGCCAGCGTCAATAAAAAAAAAAAACTTGCACGCGGGACGGCCCGCAGCGGTAATGCGGTGCGTTCCATATTTAAACATTTTTACAAATTGTTCTAACTTGTTAGTTCATTTTAAATAGGTACTACTCATGTTATTCAATATGAATAAATATTTTAAACACTATTTTTTACTTTCCTTATATTCGAAATGAAAAGTAGAGTGTTTAACACGGGTGAAAGACATCAATTCCTACTCGGACTATAGCCGCCCTCGCTGCGCTCGGGCGTCTAAATACCTCGTATGGGAATTGATTCCTTTCCACCCTTGTATAACAATCTACTATTTTGTTTCGTTTTGACACCTCTAGCACACAATAACGCAGTGACTTGAGTTGATTGTCATGGAAACGCTATTTATTCATATGTGAGCTAATTTTTCTCAGTATTGGACACTTTTCGCGTGACTAAGTAAGGTAAACGCTGGTGAAGTCGACAGTGTCCCAGTCCTCGTCAAATTATCTAAAAACATCAATATCTTTTTCTACTAAACGTTAAACTAGCCGATTTTTATGGCAACATATTTTCAGTAACATAATGCATAATTAAAATTACAACACAGAGTTTTAACTGTAATGGAGTCGGAAATATTTGACTTGAAAAGTGTGTCTCACAATTTTTTAATTTTTTTGCAAGTTTAGCTGCTAAATGTGGAACTCGGCACGTAGTTTTGTGATTTGATTTATGAAGCTTTAGTGGGGTCTACGGTAAGTCTGATTGTTTGATGAATTAGTTAAGTTAATTAACTAACGATATAGCTTGAAATTTAGAACCCTTTTAACGTAAAAGTATTTTTGATCGAGTGTGACATTTATTGGTACCTAACAACTCCTACTTGACCTAGAACTCGTCATTTTATGTACTATTGTGATGATAATTGGGACATGCTTGATAGTTGCCTCTAAACTCGTCATGTTGTAGATATTTTATGTTTTATGCCACAAAATACGAATAATAACTATTATCGGGACCCTTTCATAGGTGTTAACTCTCTTGTACAAACAATTATATGGTTTGGACTACATTTGACGATAAAACTGGGATCTTACTGACTCTTAACCTGCTATCTAATTATGCAACACATTTTCGTAAACGATTCCGACCAAACTGTTTCATTTTGACAGTTCAACAATATTCGTTGCCTTATTTACGTTGTTGAGCAGACTTTTTTTTCGAACTGATGAAGCAATAAATTAGCATCTGTTTCAGAATGATTCAAATTCTCATTGATCGTGTATTACGTAATTAGGGTACTGTTTTCGCTTCGCTCGCTCAATGCTTGAATAAGTGCGCTTTGCTCAGTCGTGGCGTCATTGGGCTCGGTTCGCAGGCTCGGTACAAAACTGTGCTCGCGATTTTGTTGTGATAGAGCTCGCTTCGCTGGCTCTTATCATGTGTAATGAAATGAAATTAAATTGTAATGAAATGAAATTGTTTATTCTGTAAATAGGATATCGGAATCACTTTTACACGTCATATTAAAAAAAAAGGTTTAAAATAAGCTAGATGAGGTCGGCGTTTCCTAACTACTCTGAGAAGAAAGGCCGAAACAAACTCAGAGGTCACGGTCTCTTTTAAAGTCCAGACATAATCTTGGTCAAGCCATATGAGAACCATGTAGATTAGTGTCTGAAATGGTCTTTTGAGGAAAGAACCACACAGATTTGAGTGGACCTGTCCAGTCAGTGCAAGCATTTGTCAGTAATCGTGGAGCTCACTCAGAGCTTAAAGAGCTCAACTCGACGAACAATACCAAAGAAAGGACATTTGGTAAGCGCGCTCGGCTCAATCAACTCAGCCTATTGCAGTCCCCTGCTGGACGTAGGTCTCTCCCAGGCTGCGCTACAATACCCTGTCCTCCAAGACAAGTTTTTAAGGTCGTCGGCATAACTAGCTGTGGCACGTCCCACACTGAGCTTGCCGATACGTGGTGCCCACTCTAGAACTCGTCTGCTTCACCAGCCATCGGTCCTTCGACAAACATGGCCACCCCACTGCCACTCCAGCTTGCTTACGCTGCAGTATAATTATGTCGGTAACTCCGGTGTTTTTCCGGATAACTTCATTTCTAATCTTCCTCCTGCCTTCAAAAAAATCCGAATATGGCCCGCTCCATAGCGCGCTGAGCAACCTTGAATTTGTGAACTAGCCCGACTATCAATGTCCACGTTTCGGCACTGTGTGTCATAGCGGGTAGGACGCACTGGTTGAAGATCTTAGCCTTCGAATACTGCGGGATTGACGACGAGAAGACTTGGTGAAGTTTTCCAAACGCTGTCCAACTTAACTGGACCTTCTGTCGGCTTCTTTCTCAAAGTTGTGTCTACCGAGCTGGATGACTTGCCCTAGATACACGTACTCCTTCAGAACTTTGAAGAGCGACCCTTCGATGTGGATTGGCACGACATGCGAATATTACATGACTTTAGTCTTGTCCAATTTCATGCCGAGGTCAACCCGCCCAGAGCCCGCCAACTCCATTTAGGCTGTGCAGCATCTAGTCTAACTGTTCCAGTGTCCCTGACGATGTCATCGGCAATACAAAGGTGTGAGATGTACTCGCCGTTTACGTTGATACCCTGTCCAGTCCAGTCCAGCATCTTAAAGACGTCCTCCATCGCGTTGGTGAACAATTTAGAGGATATCACATCCCCCTGTTTCAGCACCCTGAGCAGTTTGATGGGGCTGGCTTCCTTATCCTGGATCTGGACAGTCATCGTTACAGCGTTATACAAAACTTCTATACAGCGCCAGTCAATTTGACATCGCTGCAGAGAGGCCAGAACTGCCCCATATTTCGATGGAATCAAAGACTCGTTGTCCACAAATGCCATACACAGTAGCTGCCGAATAGTATGGATGTGGTCTACGGTACTGAAGCTTTTTCTGGTAGGTGGAACTTTTTATTTTTTTTATGGTGGGAAATCATCAAATAACTTCTACCGCTCTGGGCGGAGCGGAAGGGCGTGTCAGACTCCCGACACCCAGGGCGTCTCCTACGGCGGCTAGGGACGTGTGGGCGAGACATTTGTCTCTCCCTCACGCGCCCCGCCTCCTCCTTCGCGAGCATTACTGCTTCGCAGAAGGAGGTGACGGCTTGCCATGCCCTCTCGCTCCGCACTATGGCCTGGACCAGGGTCGGACGCGAGAGGTCACTGCCGTCGATCGCCACCACGAGGACACGGCGGTGCTCCGCACAAGCCGGGCAGACCTCCACCATATGCTCCACCGTGTCCTCCGGGCGAGAGTGGGCTCACTTCACTGGCTCGGCTCGTAAAAAGTATTTTCTAAACAAACCTTACCGAGGAAATTATAACCGAGCTGTAAATATCCGATATGAGTCTAAATCTTTTTTATGTTTGGCTTTTGTAAAAAAATCTTACGAGTTTCGATACTGCCGTATCCATTGTATTTACTCAACACTGGACTTAGTAGGCTCATTGCATTCCTTATGAAGTAACCTTTCACATATTTTTCCATTCAGATTTACGGTCTATACGAGACGACATCTGAAATTATTTTGCAGTAACTTCAAATGCATTTTTAACTCATTTTTGGCCATTCATTCTGTTGTTTCTCTGTAGGCTCTGGGTAGTGCTTCGTTAATTCTTGACAATGGCATCAGAATCATGGTTCTAGCTAAACATGTTATTTGGATACGAATAGGAATTTCGACACATAGTTAAGAATAGAGGATTAGAGGGTCGCTTGCATTCGCCTGCACTCAGGATGTGAAGTCATAGGTTAACTATGTGCTGCTTCAAAATTGGTACAAATATTACCTATCTTTTGAATGCTCAACCATTACTAGAGCATGTAAATTCTCGTAGATAATAGCGGTTGAAATCTGACATGTTTTTGTCGGTCTGACGTTCAAAAAATTCAAAATTCAAAAGTCATTTCATCAAACTAGGCTGAGAATCAGCACTTTTCGAACATCAAAATTACATAAGACAGTCCCCCAAAAACGCCCGCCCTTCACCACTTGCCCTAGTGCTTTTGCTGGAAAGAAGAAGAAGTGGCGCAATAAACTCGAATCCCCAGCAGATATACACAAGTACTCAACTATTCAACTTACCACCAAGTATACTGAACGAAAACACGTTTTCACGTCAAAATTGATTCTCATAAAAACAGAGTTTGTGATATTGCCTGATCTCTTAATTTTTTAAGCAAAATATTAGAATTTAATGTATCTTGCTGTTTTTTATTGCCTACTTGCTCTGCTAACAGCTTACTACCTTTAGTAATGTAAGGGATGTTGACAAAATTTTGTTTTATAGATAATTATATTATTTTAAAAAATGGATACGTATTTTTCCTTTTTTTACCTTATCAAAAGGTTACAGCAATACATTGAGTGAAAATGTGGCGATTTTATATTGACTTGTGACGTAGCGAGCCCCTACTCCCTAACTTAAATGCGTTTTAAGTATTTAATTTTTTTTTTATTAATATGATTAAACAAAAAATACGTATCTAATTTTTTTTTTTATCCGACTGACGGACTAAATTGTCGTTTATTTTCCCATTCAACATTCCTATTTCTTGGGATTTGGTCTTCTACCTTTTGTTTCTTAGATTTGCCACTCGTATCAAAGACAATCATAATTTGTTTTGATGTGTACTTATCTTGAACTTTATTTTCAAGTCCTGAGAGTTCATATTAGCATAAAAAAATGACGATTACTGGGTCCTTTTGATGAGTAATAGTACAAATCTGACGGCTACTGGTACAAATCGCCCTTTTTTTACATTTGCCTTAATAAGTATTAATTATCACTCAACGTTATAGAAATGAACTAGTTACTTTGAATAACAGATAAATTTCCTATTTAGTTATGCAAAAAGTTTAATTCTAAATGAAATACTTTTCACACAGCAGTTCTTTAAAGTCAGTGAATTTCAAAACCCGACGAGTATTGGTACATTTACCTTACGGTTAGCGCAAATCTAGCGATTTAAATCTTTGCTTGTTCATACAGTTGGATTCATAGTTCAGTCATTCATCGTCTTCAGACTAAGCTATGTTACATCATATTCCTCTGCGTATAGTCTATTTTCAAAAGTACCGTTTTCCGCGCATTGATTTAGGATTCAAGTCGAGAATTTTTGATCTCACTTCTAGAAGCACGAATGAGTTCGTCGTAAAGTCGGTCGGATTGAGATTCAATCTGGATTAGATAATTTTCCAGACATATGAGCATGGCTTTTTCTACATGTGTGAAAAAACTCTGGAAACTACGCATAAATTATACCATTCAGCCATAGTTTTAAGAGTTTTCCAGTTTCAGACTACATCCATTAATCACGTATAGGTAAACTTGCCAAATAAAAAACCTCATGGTACCTAGTAACTATTTAATGTGATAAAATTCAAATTACTTTATACACATGAAACCCTATTAATGCAAATGCAAATTACCAAACAATATATTTAGCTAATTTCCAAACAAGGAATAAGTATATTTAATGTCCTTTACCTTATTATAATCTTAATCGTAATCGAACTCGTTATGGTAATTAGTAGAGAATAATGTTACTTGTAAATCTCACAAGTTGCCCGTAAAGCGGCAAATAACGAGGTGCAAAGGTGAAGGTGCAGACGCCTTATTAAAATCCCAACTGACCTATGGCAACGGGACGCACCCTGCAACAAGCCCCACCCTCCCCTATTGCCACCATCGCATCGTTAACATTTCCGTTATTAAAAAAGTACGAGACTTTGTCATCACAGAAGTTAGTTTTTTTTTAATTAAAATTATGAAATTGATATTGCTTTTACGCCGGTGCTCGCTTCCCAGCTCAACCTTGTGAAAGTTTAAATTAATTTTTGAATTAAGCCTAATGGCAGTGGTAAACGATTTCTAAGGAAAGAGTTTTCAGCAATTAAAATTTCAATTATTTGATGGCAGAAACCCGTATCTTAATTGCTTTTCATTACTGGTATAAAAAGAGACCGGCTTAGCAATTTGCGAAGATTAATCAGCTTCAACTTGAGCAGGAAATTGTTGTCTAAACAAATAGATTTAATTATGGAAATGAATGATTATGAGCGTGTATAGTTCCATTATTGATGAATGCAGCAGACCACAAGAGTGCGTAGTTGTTATCTAACACAAAAACTGAGCAGTTACGCATGAAGAAATGTGTTTTCTTTTATAATCATTTCCCCTTCTTGTTAACACAGTCTGCAGATCTTCAATCTACATATTCAATTAAGAAGTAGATGTATGTCAGTTTCTATCAAGTGCGGTAGATGAAGACAACTTCTCATATAGATAGCGATTAGTTTCATCAGATCTGAAGAACGAGTTTTCCAGTCATTCACGTCTTATTGTGAAGAGGCATTTAATTCTTACATAATAACATACAGTTATAATAACTCCTTGTTTATATTCAGCACTCATTCTCCGCCTTTGCTACCGCTTTTAGTGTTGTACTATTTGAGTACCATGGTATCGATAAAATAGCTATCTAAATGTTATTTCAATAATATAATATCGCTATGTTGTACTTCTAATAGAGTCATTGTATTATCTGCGTCACTCTTAATAAATTATTACTCAATGGAAATATTCATTATATTATATTAGGTATAGTACCTACCTAATAACTCACAGCGTTCATCGATAAGATGATACGTCTTCTTACATGAATAGTGTTCATAAAATTTTATAGTAGTCAATGAAGTTTAGTTTTATTAGATAATTACAGAGGATACATGAGGATTGATGATTGACCGTTTCCAGTGCTAGCTTCTGTTTAAAACTTTGCTTTTAAGAGTTAATATTAAACCTTAAGAATAAATTAAAAAGCAAAGATGTGTGGACCAAAATTAAAATAAAAGTAAGTTTATTGTGCACATCACTAGATGATACATCGTATCCCAAAACGACAATCAAACGTATACAAAGTCGAGACAATCTACGTCATAAATTATTTTCTCAGAGAAAGGCTCCGGGCGAAACTTAAGCCTGACATAAGTGGGCAATAAACTTCAGCCAATTTGGAGATTCGCATCTGGAGGCTCTTATTAAAGCCCGAAAGTTAGTCCTTTTCATCCATCACTCGTAATACGTGTGTGAGTTATTGTATGAAAAATTGAAGAATAAATTGAGTCGCTGCAGCAGCGGCGAGACATAAATCCCAACTGAGCCCTCAATATTGTTTTAAAGGGGAAGTGGCCATAAATTTTATCAGGGCCGCCCAGAGCAGCCGCGGGCGCCGGGCCGCTGCCGCCACGCCACGCTGCCGCGCCGCCGCCGTCTCGCACCCGCACTGTCTCCGCAATTTTCCGCCGGTGCCCGCGCTGCATTTGATGCTCATGTGAATTTGTTTTGTTATTTCTGAAGAAATTGAAATCTTCCTCATGGATAACTACGTTATCGTGAAATATGGGGTAATAACCACGTGTGCGAAATTGTCCAATGCGGCAATCTCCGGCACTGGCGGTAGTAAATCGATGGGCCGTGACATGTTTACACTATTTAAGGTACATTTAATCCCGAGGATTGAAAAGGACTTAAGTGTTTACTGTTGGATGATATTAAATTGAAGTTTTCTAAGAATCCCCCTAAAGCTAGAGCCTTTCATTGTCTTACTACTACTTAAAAAGTTAATTCGAATATTTAGAGACTAATTCGGAATCCGGACAAAAGCTAAACACTCTTGCCAGAGTCAAGAGTCAAGAAAGCACTTTATTGAATTAAAAATAAAATAAAAATTCCTTAAAAAATGTTTGCTAACCAGCGTCAATAATTTCTCATATGAGCTTTCATCGTTATAGGTAAGATTTCAATGTGTTTCAGTCTGTGCGACTGCCTGACAAATAAACTCTATATATTGTTCCATCTGGCTGGCGGAAACGGGATCTCGTTTAATGCTGTCATATCAAAAAATCTTTACCATTTTATATCAGCCATCAGTCGTTCAAGAACACACAGACTACAATCAGCAATACTGTGGAAAACATACTCCGTACAAGTTTGTGGGGCACAATAAAAAATCGCTTATTTTTATCAATACGATCTGGGTGTCGGACATTTCGCATAAATGTGATATTGCAATATCGTTCGTCCCCTTTTTAATATCGCGACGGACGGTACTGGGCGGTTTATGGCACAACCCTTCCCGCGTTTTATTCGCGACCTGTTTGTCCTAATATTATGAAAAAATTGACGTCGGCAAAACGAAAACGTCTCTGCTTATATTTTTTGTTCCTTGATTTACTTTTTGCGCACTAGCTCTATTTATTTAACGTAAGTAGGTATAACTCCATTCTGCCTTAAATATTCATAACGTGTGTTCAATGTTTACAAGACCGTTAACAGCACGTAAACGCTGGTCTTTCAATTAAATAAAAAAAAAGGTATTGTTTGTAAATAAATACATATTGCTTTAAGACTACTACGCTATTATTGTTTGCATTGTATTAAGAAAAGGGTGCTTCACATAAAAACGACAGGTTATCATGTTTGCATCGGTCGCAAATTGCATTAAAATAGGTTTTAATCATAGATATAAGAAAGAAGTTTTAATTAAGAACGGAAGACAATTCAGCTGTTGACCTGTCAGTCGCACGTTTAACTGCGGCAAAGAAATAAAAATGATCGAGAACCGAGAAATGTTTAAAGTAAGTTACAAAAAAATTATATCATTCTGTGACACGATGTGAATTTTTTATCGTTCTGATACCTATATTTAAGGTCACACACGCAGATTTTATCGCCACGTAATTTTATTTGTATAGTGTAAATTGCGTTAATAAAGGTGTGTACTCACTGTTGGCACTGTCGGGCTTATGCATGGCCGGAGGATCTCGAATCATGGCGCGGTCGTCAGTCGCGCATCACACAACGGTACTTGTGTCCTGAAACAATAGCAGATAACTGTCAATAATCATATCAACCGTTATTTTAAACGAGCTACTGTGTCGTAACTGTTACATACCAGACCTTGTTAAATTAAACCCGAGTATCGTTAGTATTTATAAAATATTACAGAAAGGACCATGCGTCATTTTGGTACCAACGCTCAACAGTGATGAAACTCATGCCATGTGAAAGCTTTTGGGGTATTATTTAATTCATTCTATGGCAGCTAAGTCGAAATCGACCGCGAACATGGTGTTTTTAAACATTAAAAAAGGTTAGGTTATGTTTGGTTAGGATAGGTTAGGTTAGGTTGATCTCATGATTCGCGGTCTAAGTGTGGGAAGGGAACAATGGGGTGGTTTTTAGTTAGTAGGATTCTGACAGATCCCTTCGCCCGCCCCAGGGCGGACGACTTCCATGAGGATTATCTAACCCGGAAAAAAAGTAAAACTTAGGTTAGGTTAGGGTATGTAGGTAGATAGAGTAGGTAGGTATGTAGGTAGGTAGGGTAGGTTGGTATGTATGTAGGTAAGGTAGGAAGGTACCCTTTTTGGTTAGGTTAGGTTCACCGTGCCGTGCGGAGGAAGCGGAATCCCGGGCAGGGTGATGTCGGCGGTGTCGTTGGACATCTCCAATGCATTCAATACCCATGCGTCATTTTGGACGCGACTTTCAACGGTGATGATACTTATGGCCAAGTGAACACTTTTGGGGTATAATTTCATTCATTCTATGGCAGCTAAGTCGAAATCGACCGCGAACATGGTGTTTTGGAACATTTTTAATACTGAGAAACTAGAAAATAAAATTCATAGTAAATAGTAAAGTTTTTCTTGTTTTTTTTTGTGTACTTGCGCGTGCGCTGTGCACGCAGGCACAGTATAATAAAGTAATAGTAAGAAGTCTCGGCAGTGACCTTGAAATAATTACCAAGGTAGCATGGAAACACACCGACGTTTAAAAAAAAAATGGTTCAACTCCAACAGGAATGTTTTCAGCCGCAGGTTCTTGGACGTCGTGTATCTAAGATGCTACGTTCATCTTCGACGTTCTGTGCAGCAGCAGTATCGATCCTTTGCCAGCAACGATGACAAATACTTAAAACCTTTCACATGGCATGAGTTTCATCCCTAACCTAACCTAACCTAACTTTTTTTGAATGTTCAAAATCACCATGTTCGCGCTTGATTTCGACTTAGCTGCCATAGTATAAATTAAATGATACCCCAAAAGCTTTCACATGGCATGAGTTTCATCCCTAACCTTACCTAACCTAACTTTTTTTGAATGTTCAAAAACACCATGTTCGCCCTCGATTTCGACTTAGCTGCCATAGAATGAATTAAGTAATACCCCAAAAGCTTTCACATGGCACGAGTCTCATCACTGTTGAGCGTTGGTACCAGACTCCATACAAAGTTGCCCATGGTCCTTTTAAAGTGTAGTTTATCTACGACTGAAATCAGCTAGTGCAGGATAAAATAATTGTTTTAATACACAACTACCTACTTATTATGAACTAGTTTCACGAATGACGGCCGAGACCAACGGCTGAACGTGCTTTCCGAGGCACGGAGGAGTCTCGGTATGTAAAGATGGTCACCCATCCACTGAGCAACCCCGGCAAGCGTAGTTTAACCAAATGGATCGACCCGTGCGGCTTATTATTACTTAGCTACGAGCTCCTCGACTCCAACTGGCTCTTCGACCTCCGACTTCAAGATTTGAACCGCTACCCAAGTCAAAAATTGAAAATTCTCCAAGTCAGTTTGCAGCACTTACGTCCAAATTGTACATATGCATCTACATCGATTTTGTATGCAAAAGATGTCCTTATTTACAAAGATTTCCACCCAGAGCTGGACGGAAGGTAATACGCTGCGAGCGAGCTCCAGCAGCACGCGTCTAGCTACGAAACCTCATTAGAATAAACGATATCCTCTCCTTACGTCCACTCCGCGAGACCTTATTACTCCGACAAACTGCCGTCAAACGGTACCAACCAGGCAACAAGGACCCTACATGAACTGTACTCTATAAACTACACACTAGGGTCCCGTTTCCAATAACTGAATACAACTGGAGCTTCACATAATAATTTTCTGTCTTAGAAATACGCTGTAGAGTCCAATTTCAAATGTAACATGAATAACAAACGCACTATCTGGTGGTATTATTCCGTGAAGGTTGAGACGTCCAAGCAAAGCTGTAAATTGAAACTTGGGGAGGCACTAATATCTCTTGCGGCTTGTCTCGTGTGCATATTGGATGTCATCAATTTTCTAACGCCATAAATGGTAGTAACTTGTACAAGCTTTTGTAAAGGGACTTGGATTGGATAAATTGGTCAAAATCTTTATCGGAGAGGGACTCGACCAATTTGCTTCTTATTTCAACACCTCACTACTATAGCATAATATACCTATATACTATAAATAATAATTTAAGTATTTAAATCTTCAAAAAATAAAAGGCAAACTCTAGAGGGTTGATGTGTATTTCATGTTTGGTAACTACAAAGCGGCCGCTGAAAGATAATCATCTCGTTAATAAAATAAATGAACTAGGAACGCACTCACAAACGTCGGAAGACCGTTCTTTATCAACTGGGCCACTGGTCGCAATGAAGCGATCCATCTTTGGAATACTTTCAAACGATTTATAGACTTCCGGCGGCGCCGGCGCAACTTACGAGTTTATTTGGTATATTTATATAGACAATACTGATCTATTGAATGTTCATTCGATTTTTGTCATGATATGGGTTTAAACGCCAATTTTCTCGAACAATGTGGCAAAAAACCAAAGCATGAGAAAGTAAAGATGACAGCGGGGACAAGTGCCTTGTGCGAACTCGGCGCATACGTCCGGATGTTACCTATGTAGAT
Organism: Conistra vaccinii; assembly: GCA_948150665.1. Lineage (NCBI taxonomy): Eukaryota > Metazoa > Arthropoda > Insecta > Lepidoptera > Noctuidae > Conistra > Conistra vaccinii. Next base: position 12,168,523 of record OX411324.1, on the reverse strand, counting down.
ATGTGTCGAACACACTGCCATTAATTGTGGTGACACCTGTTATTTGGTGAATGCTTGGCACTCGGCATGTCCACGCCGCATCGGTTATTCATGAGCACCATTCATTGATACCTGCTAACCATTGAAGTTACAATGCGAGTCTTTGAGTATCTTTATCATCAAAGGATTATCTATTTATCAAATCTCAATTTTAAATAAATTTTTCAAGACTCGTCGTGCTACTAAGTCTGAAATAAACTGCAACAAGTTTTAACTACAAAGCTTTTCAGAAGCAAGTTAGAGATTATAAAAATTAAGATAAGATATATCAGTTATACATTCATGGTTAAAATATAAAACATTGAAAATCAGCTGTCAAAAATATCATCATGTACAAATATAAAATAAAACAGAATATGCTATCAAACTTGAGTGGAATGATTTTTTTTATAACCGCATCGAAATTCCCATCAGCACCTGTTACAAAGGCGGCTATCAAATTACCCGCGACATATCCGCGGAGCGCGCCGGAGCGAGCACGCCTCCATCCATAAATACGGTATTCGTTATGCATTTCTCATATTCATGAATCCGTTTTATTGGCCCCAATAAAATATGAACATCTCAGAATGGATATGAGAGAGCGGGCAAATCTAATATGGATTGCTGTGCGCCGGATTCGGTCCGATCGGCGGGTGGGGACGGACAGCTGCGCCGCTCTCGGGCCACACCAATCAGTAATGCTGCCGGTTATCTTTAATAATACTTCGAGTTGAACCACCACAATCATAAAGCCCTTCTTTATTATATCGCAAACAATCGCGTGTTGTCGACTTACGTGACAACAATCACACAAAGAGTGTAGCGTCCCCCGCGGTAATCTGTCGCTACTTGTAGTGTGAGGCTGAGGCTGACAAACGATCCCCGCGGCAGCGCCCAACACATAATGCGAATTTAAAGGACTTTGCCCCACTAAACCACCTGAAGAAAAGGGCAGTACTCCGTCGACGTGTCAAAAATTCAACAGAGTGCCGGGATAAGTGGAATGGATGACGGGCGTCGCAGTACCGGATAAAATATTCTACGTCAAATCGTACGTCACTGGCTCTCGACTTGTTCTCGCCGAGAGTACTTCGCGGAAGTCGATTATTTATTCGCTTTTACGTCAGCTATAATACGGCTCTTTTGTGCCCTTTCCGATTTATATGCGCCCATCGAAGTGTTTTATAATTCGAGAGAAAGCTACACCACGCCGTATAGCGACTCATTTTATTCGGTCGTTTCTCTGACAAGCGATAAGCAGATGTTAAAAAATATACGACACAAATTGTGTTAATTGCCGAGGCTGCACAGTACGAGTAGATACTTTAATACTTAACATTATTAAAAAAACATTCGCTATTACAGAGAAAAGTATCAATTAAATCGCTAATGGTGTTAGGGAAGCTAGAGGGGCGTAAGCGTAAGGAAAAGCTTATTGTGCACTCTGTTGAGGGAGGGTGACTAGTAGTTGACTATCAGCAGGTAGGTCCATTATGATTATGTTATCAACACGATCAATTAAGCAGCATTACGTTAAAATTCACCCCAGCCATCAATTACGTGGCAGCCGGCCGGCGCGTCGTCAAACACTGCGTGAGGCGAAGTATGGACCTACCCACCGTTTTGCCTTACAGTCTCGAATAGCTCTACAAATATTGTAGGCTAGAAAATGTATGTTAGGAATCAAAATCATTTTGATACATTAGCATCAACGTAATCTGCTAGACACTCCCTTCTGACTCCGCTGATCGAATTCATTATTCACCGGAGTAGAGCAATTAAAGCTCCACTAATCAATCTCAAACTTCAGGCTGAGCTGAACTCTAATCAAGAAAACTCCTATTCTGTGAAAGCTTTTCGAACAAAATTTAACTTAATTAAAAATGTAAATTAAATTCCTAGTCGCTTCCACAAGCATGACGTCGCCGGGCCGCCGCGCGCCCCGCACACAGCGCTCGGGGCTTTTGATTGCAGCTAAAAGGTTTGGGATTAGTGCGCGAAAGAGCTTTCAGTGCATTTGTAGAGCTTTTAAGTGGGAAGCTTTCGCTTAAGACACTTACATACAATGTAAATTTTATGTAGATAGCTACCTTGTGAGTGTATCTTAGCAACTTTTAAAATAGTCCTTCCGTTTAATGCAAAGTACAAAGTGAAATTTCGATAAATACATTGAATAGACAAAGTGGTGTTATCACTAATTTTGTTTGTTTTAGAAGTATGTATCTGCAGACAAACAGCGCTGAGCGAAGGGGTTGTGGGGTGTCTGGGGAGGCGGCCAGAGGGAGCGGCTCTGACCAAGGAAGTTCGGTGTCCGGAAATAAACCGCCCGTAAAATTGTCAATTCCGAGGGAGCGCCGGCGCCTGGGCCCGACAATTTTGAAGCGTGCGGTTCAACCGGCCCGCTGAGCTCCGGCCCGATTCAATGTTTAAAAGGCATCTCATGTCAGCACTTTATTTTGATTTCTCCACAACATTATTATTTAAGTAGGTTACAAACAGACAAATAACAACATCCGTCTCCACTTTTCAGATCCGAATTAAAAAGATGCAAGTAAATAAAATGTGGAGTACGAACAAGTATTGCAGCTCACGCTCTACACGTCAGCAAAATGCGCATTGCCATCTGGGTGTGCGCCAAAACAATCACTGTTATTCAGTACTTAGCTGTACGATACAGTAAATTACACAACATTGTTTCACAGTCATTAATTCAGCGATTTCGCGATTAAAATTTAATTACATCCAACTGTCGGTATACAGAGGCATCAGATAGAGCTGAGATTGAAAAATGGTTAAAAGCGTTAGAAGCGATGTAAAAGAAAATTGGGCAAGATATATCATGAGTAGCACACGCAGATAACACACGCATAACCCATCCAATCACAAGGAGCAGCGAGCAGAAAGCTTATTATCGAGACGCGGCGTTGCGTCACCCGGGTAATGAGCAGAGCGAGACGCGGTCCTAGCGGGCCGGGCCGGCACACGGACGGCGGACGGAGCCGGCCTGCACACGTGCACCCAGCCGACGTACAACCCTCGCGCTTTTTGAACTGAGATCATCGCGACGCTCATCCGTGAAATTGATTCTCGAGAAAAGGAAAGACTAAAAGATAAATAAAAAGGAAATAGGAAAACACAAGCTAAGATTTGGCGTGAAATTGTTTTTCAGCACCCGGCCGCCCGCGCCGCGCGCCGCCGACGCGGCTACGGCGGCGGCCCGGCTCGGGAATTTCCCAATTACTGGGTGTGAATGTATCTACTTGATTACGTAATGGATACTTTAAACACCCAACTTGGAACATTTAAGTATTATAGTGTTGTACCAACTTGTTAATTGTACAATGCTCTTCACGACTATCCTAAAACTAATTTGTAATGTAACCACTTAAATAAACATGCTACGTATAATTAAGATATTTGTTCTTCGTTTGAGTTGACTCTAGATATTAGAACTAATAACATAACCTTATATCGCTTTTGATAGAGCAGCCTGTTAGCGTATACATATAAGTAGAGGCTATAACTATCTAACGGATCGGTCGAATTGGGATCTTAAAACACTGTGACATCTCATCCACTACGTGATCCATTTGCCGAAGTAAGAAGCAATCTCATTCAATACCCGCCGCCCCCACCCCTGCCCCTGCGCGCTAGGGTTGCTAACAATGCGATACTTTGTGCGCGCCCGCACCCGCGCCCGTATCACGGAACGCAATAAAACTTTACATTCCTCTTTAACTACTTTTCTGTAGTTATCAGCGTGTGATACGAAATGGGGCATAAATACAGAATTGTTTGTTGTTTGAATTTGTTCTAGCTAACTTAATAGGGTGGCTGAAAGTAATTCGATCAACTTAAAGGTACAAGCTATTACCTACACAGTTTGTGTTATATTGACGTAATTGGCTGACTATCCATCTTTAATGCAAATTAGGACGTTCATATTGACCCGTTTTAGATTATTCGGTAAACATACGGGTCAAAGAAAACTCGCAACGAAAACTTTTTCAATAACCTTTCAGAATATTCGGAATAATACACAATATCATTCTGCGAAACGGCGAGCGTCGTCAACCCTAACATAGTAGCGAGTATCGCTTTCCCCGATTGTATTAGATTCAGCTGCCCTTTTCATCTACATGTCGTTCTCTCTTTACCTCTCAAGAGGGTCGCGCGACTAGTGGATGTGCCGCGGACAGACGAGCGTTTCTTACAAACTGTGCCACCCTTCGGTTTTTCTTTATAGCAATATAAATTTTCAGCACGCTTTGTTAACTTGACCTTCGTTAACGACTAGTCAATAATTTCATTAATAATGTAATTAATTAACAATTTATGTACGTAGTTAATTTTGCTTATTATATCCATATGATATTTAGGTACTTAGTTCAAACAAAAAAGTATTATTGCTCGCCAATTTTATTGTAAATCATTTGCCTGTAAATTCGATCAATAGTCGCGTTTACACGGCATAGCTGTCGCCTGTAGGCCCGTGATGGAATTTAGATCACTATCGGGAGGTCACCATCGGCGCACAAAAACTATTTTCATCTAAAAACTCATCTATATTTTGTCGAAAAACTATGAATATGATTATCCACACCATTCCAAAGGCTATCATCCAATAAACCTGGTAGGTACCAAAGGTATCAAATCTTTTTCGTCCGTAGTGAAATTGAATATTTATCCGGGTAGTATCTCTATTCCGGAACAATTTTTATGTAGGGGGAATACAATCTCAAGATATTCGGGAGGGCCACTCCACGAGGATATTGGCAAATACCTTGCCTACATTACCTTTATTGCCTCGCGACGTTGCGTGCCCGATTTGATCGTATCTACGATTATTTGCGTATTATTCAATGTTTCTAAATGTTATTCGACTTGAACTCTAATTCGTTATTCATGAAGCCGATAACAAAGAGTAAGGTTTTAATGCAATATTCATCATTGTTTGTAATGCACTGTTTACGTTTATTGTCGTTTATTTACGTCGTTTAAGTATGTTTAATTAAAATTTCTTGCATGAAAAGAATACATTTTCCAGACATTTGTTTTGACTTTCTATTTAACCTACGTTAATGTAAGTATTTTTATTCTGCTGACATTTTCTGCTGTGTTGTATCGTTAAAAGTTTACAATAATTATTGTAGATTAGTGATTAGGTATGTAATTAAAAACGTAAAAGGTTAATTTAATAGCGATTGTGACATTTTCGAGGCGTACGGCAATACAATTTTTATAAAATGTTGCATGTCACAATAATGCGACGTCGTCTAAGCCGCGACATTTGCCGTTCACGAACCGCCAATTAGTATAAAGAGGTAGGTACATAGAGGTGTATCAAATCGAACCTGCTTTAATCTGCTCAGGACGCGGGCGAGGCGCGAAACCGCCGGTTGAAATGTAATTTGCGCAAATTAAGCCAGACAGTCTGCATAATTTAGCACATGAAACTCGCCGCCATAAGCCGGAGTCTTATAATTGAGTGGACCGGACGTAATGGTGTGTTTCACGCCATCAATTCACCCATGACACACAACTTGTGTAATGTCGGCAAAGATTTCGTTTAATGTTGTGCTTAATTTAATATTTGGGTCGCATACTCTCTGTCCTCTGTGAACCTAATATTCAATTTATATACCTATAAAATTAATCAAAAGCATGTTTTCAGAAGCGAATGTATGTACCTAATTACCACCAATTACCAATTATCATTGTAAGGGAGGGGTGTTCAACTACACTGTCAGTCTGAAGAGACTATAATTCCTTACCAATTATTATTATTAATGAAACCTAACAACTTATCGCTTCCAATATTTTTTTACAGAAACTTTGCTCAAATTAGCCTACATAAAAGTTCTCATTGTAAAAAAATATTTCATAGTATCATAATTAAAATTAATTGGATAGTTTCCTAGAAATTATTTCACGAACATTTTATATAGGTGGACTCTATAATGTACTGTTAGGGCAAACTTGATTATTCACTGAAGTAATTATTTTAAATGACTCAGGCATTAAGAAACCATTCAATCAAGTAATGAAGTCAAGTCTGTTATTATGATACCACTTTAAAAGGGCAGTTCTTTAATATTACTTGTATCCTTTAACTTCAGATATCAACTGAACTTGCTTACTTGCTGGCCGTCAATTTTGATTATTATTTTTCAGGTAATCAACATTGAAATAATTAATGATAATATGTCAGTAGGAATTATACTTAATTATATTCTATTAGGTTACCCTTTTGAATTTACTTTAATACTAAAATTAATAAAAAGAAACTCGTTTATTAGGGCAATGGCTCTTACTTTATCCATTTAAGCTTCGTGCAGACTGGTGCGACGCGACAGCGCGACGCGACTTTAACAAAACAATTTTTAAGAAATCGGTACAGCAATTACCGGTATCGCGCTAGTCTGCACGAGCCTTTAAACACTTCACAAAAGCTAAGTAACGAGTAGACGGAGCACACATATAGTTTAGCGCATAGATCGCTTGCGGTACAGTTCCCCCACATAATTGTCATTGTAACACGTCGCTGTAGATTCAGCGATAATGTAGCTAATTAACGCGCAGACGAGCGAGGCTGATTGTGGCGCTGCAGCGCTGAACGTTGACTTAAGCTGCAATAACTTAGCTCGAGTGCAGTAAATAAGTGTTCGTGATCGTCGTCCACTAGGTATTTTAATGAGATTTAATAGCGGCGGTCTGTCAGCCGCTAGCAGCGGCTCTACAGCCAGCGCACAAGCAACACTGTCGGCTTTTAAGGCCTTAATTGGTTCCGTACATGTTTAATCCGCTTAATGGTGGTTTTGTCGGACAACACACAATAACAAAATCCGGTTCCTAGCCGATAATTCTGATTGATGTGAAACTTTATACACTTGTCACTAGACATTCTTGTCATTAGGCTAATAGGCTATTGAACGGAAACGAGAGACTGACATTTTACCTTCACAAGGCATCAAGCGATGCGAAGCGGTTTTATTTACATCAAGGTATAATTACACACATTATACCTCCACCGAAACCTCTGAAACAACTGAATAATTTAATGGCTTCATTAGAAGGGCGGCGTTGGATGCTAATCGTTATTTATAGACAATAAATTGTTATATTCATAGTGGCCGGAGCGGAAGGCGCATAAATTCGACGAGCGAATGTCGGGTTGACACCTGTGATTGCATTTACAATGCTAATTCACGGCACAATATCACGTCATCTGCCGCCGCGTCGTTCACGTTTTCACAATCGCGGTCGCTGACAACACACGCCGCACCACGGCAAGCCGCGCCACCGCCGCCGCCCGCCATGCCGCCGCACCCAAATAAGTATTCAACTAATGTCACCACGACATTTTACTATCCGCAACTTTTTTACAATATCCAAGTTAATTACATTATTGGCACAGTACCAAGCGCGTGCAAATGGCCCACAACGACGCCCAACGACATAATATCGGATATTGACACAACCCGTGGAAATGATTGATGATTTAAATTCATTATTAAAAAGATAAAACGGGGAGTGGGTCGTTACACGTCGAGATAAGCCGGCGGATAAGCGGCCGCAATCCATTATCGAGCAGTTAATTGATAATTACTTTCTTCCATTACGCCGAACGAAAAACGTGGTGATTAACTCAGAATCGCTTTAACGAGCACAATGGGTCGACGTTCAATTAAAAACCCTTGTCGAATGTCGACGGCTTCGCAGAAAAGAGGAATCGACGCTGACTCAATCTCGTATACATGGAATAAGGAATTACTCGCGTGCGGAAAGTTTTTAATTAAATATTCACCCGTTTTGTAATTAAGACGCGATTCAATTGAGCACAATGGAGCTTGTGCGGCGCTTTCCAAAGAAATCGGAGACAGCTTTAATGCTTGCTTACCAACATAAATTATATACTCACATATATGAATGTTTTACTTAAGCTCTTCATTGTTAACTAATTATAACTTAAAAAACCTTTATTATTTTCCTTCTCCGAATTTCTGTCTTATGGCTTCCTTCATATGATTTTCTTCGAAGCTTAAAAGCTTTGAATTCATTACTGTCTAATGATTGTTTTAGAAGTTCGTGTAAGTGTTCCCGAGTGTTCCCTGTATCAAATCTTCTCATGTGGGTGTCATGGCAGTGCAGGGCGGACGCGCCCGCGCCGCCGCCCCTCCCGTACGTCACATATGCCGCATTTGAGCGTAATTTAAATGCATGCACATTACTCGCGAACGGCGCTCTACACAATACCTTAATTTATTATAAATAGCTTTATTACATGACTGAACTCGTCAGTGTTTTTTAGAGGAAATTCGTGTTTTGAAACGAGCGTGTTAATTTAGGTTCGTAATATGCACTCTTATAAAAACAAGAGCTAATTTAAGTGTTCAACGGTAAGTACCTACGATTTTATTTTATCTAAAGTAGATAAACTTCAATCAGACTTATAGCAAACAAATCATAATAAAACTCTAGTTAAGTAGATTATTAAACTAAATCAGAACTTCAGCAAACTCCAAACTGCCTTTCGAAACGATTGTAAATTATATTTCCTATTAAATGATCTGAGGAAACTGATAAGATATAAATTTAATAAAAGTTTCTCAAAGTAGTTCAATAAACGTCTTAGTTATCTCTGTGTAATCCCCAAACGACCCAACTGGTAATCTCCTAGACGTTTAATTTCGCCGTTTTAAATGAATCGCAGATCTCATATCCCGAAATCCTTACTACGATTGGTTCGTCCGACCGCGCGTATAAATTCTTAAGGAAAATCATCTGCAGAATTCCAATAGCTGGTTGCTGATGTCCAAAATCGTGATATATCGTGACTCGGATCGTTTCGGAGCGCCTGTTTATGAGATATTTCATAACGTGCACAGTTCTTCGATCATTTATCAACACTGATTTTATATCGAGGACCAGCTCTTTTGCGGGGATAGTATGCAAAGCAAGATTTTCGCAATGCAAGGAGATTATTTAGGCTAACATCAGCCGTTATAAAAATCGGAATATCTAAACAATCGTACCTACTCATACACACCTAAAAATAACTTTTAGTAGGTACCAAGAGGTCAACGGGTAGAAAGTTACTTAGTAAATAAAAGCAAGCCACGTAAGAACTACGCGCAAATAATCTTAACCATGCACGTCTACGAATGTTCCTCAAAATGTCACCTCAAGCCATTAACACGAACAAGAAAATATTTCTTAACCATGTGCTAATGGTTCGCACACAATGTTGTGATGTCGCTAATGAAACAGTTTCGGCAAAAAGTATGACCGCCGTGCGCCACCGGCTTTTGACAGGCATGTGAAAATTGCTAAAGTGCTATCAGCAGCATACACACTGCTATTACACTAAATAATACGTTGATTGTTTAGTCCCGTGGTGAGCGATATGTTGTGTGATGGTTCGATATAATTGCAAATGTGGTGCGTGCCGCCACGTGATCGTCCTCAGCCGAGCCTGGCGCACGGGAGCTCACTTGCTCCATAAACAGGTTTCCGTATTTTTCAATCAGAGAGCTGTCAAAGCGTTCTGACACCCTCATCCCGTCGGCTCGCACTCGCCGAGCACCGAAATTGGTTTTCTACATTCAATCCATACAAAGTTTAATGTTATTCGTTCGCGATATCACCGGGATGCTGCCGATGTTTACCGACGCGCCAAATCATATTGGATTTGCAAACTTTTGTTTGCGGACTTTATTTCATTTCACTGTTAGTTCAGGCCGAGAGAATGTAATTTTAGATATTGTCCTCGTCTATGTTTTGAATAAGTCTCTTTTATATTTGTATTCCACAAAGTTAAAGATTTTATTAAAAATGCGCAAGTCTTTTCGATTTACATCTGGTGAGCGCAGTATTCTTTGCAAAAAGTGCAAGTTACAAATTAACCGCGCCGGATATAGCCGCGAGAAAAGAGTAGAGCGCCAATACAGGCGGCTAAAGGCTGGAGTGTGGCCGCAAGCGTTTATAAATTGAAGGGCTGGTACCTGCGGCTTAATACACCGCCGTTTCCGGTTCATTTCCGGGCGGCGCGCGCGGCGCCGGATATTGCTTTTAAGGTTGCGCCGCACGCCACCGCCCGCATACACACGCGCTCTACACGCCACGCTACACGCTCCGCTACTCGCTACTCAGCACCCACGACCCACTCATAATCACACCAACATTTTAATTAAACGGTGACTCACATTGCAAGTTCTCTACGTCATCTGAAGGCTTCTATTTTCGGAACACCGTTTCCCCGAATTAATATCAAAAAGCTGTTCTAAGCCGCCAACAAATTGATATTAATTTAAGATGAACAAAATGAGCGATCAGAAGCTTTATAAGAGCTGCATTAAGAACGTCGGCATCATTACAAATAAAAATACAAGAAACATAATCCCTTGGAGCCGCTCCGGAAATTAAATTTTCCCTTAAGCTTAAAGTTTAATTAAGCAATATCACGCGAGTGCATAGTGGCCAGTGCTGTAGCGGAAAACGTAGGACGAGTGGGTTCGGATCCCACCGACAGCCGCGTCCCGGAGGATATGCGATTTGATGGACAGTCAATTTAAGAGCGATGCCGAGCCGGCAACTGTGAGCACTTTAATTTACACGTGAACCGGTCGAGAGCGTACAAACACGCGTATGACGAATGTAAAGAGAGAAGATAATGGTTCAATTTCACAGAGTGGTAACTGCTAAAGCTCACGTAACTTTTTAATACTACTCATTCCTATTTACGAACATAAAAATGATTTACGTGCAACTGAAAATGTCATTCAATACCAATTTGACCTCAAAGTCTCTCCAAAACGTGCAAACGAAATGTCAACTGAACGACAATGACATTTTATACATTATCACACAATCGAAAAGTGGGAATTATTAGAACCTGAGTTATAATCCTAACTAATTGGAAACGCTGTAAGGTGCTGGACACATTTGTCCAATAACGGGGGATATCCACAATTTTAAGAGCAAAAACATTAATCTGGTTCATATTGAGCAGCTGGCGACGACGCAATCTCTTCCTGGCACCTTCGCGACTGAGGCGCGCCGACACATGCGCTTTATTAATTATGTTCTACTCTCACCTTTATATGCTGACATGGTTATGAATATTGGATACTTTGGAGCTTTGTTTGTTTATATGGGACCATGGAATACGATAGTATTTTTGTGATAGTTGGTAGCTTTTGGTTAAACGACACTCATGGATGTAGGACTTGCGCTACCCATCCATCAAACGACCATCTATATTTGATTGAAGGTTCAAGGAATCAACAAAGAAATCTATAAATAAAATTTTCAAAGCAGTAATAACCTCACACCAAAGGATAACGTGTGTGTGTATGTGTCGATTATGAAGCCATTTCAAAGAAATTCGTTAAACCTGCACTATTGATAACTTACTTAGTACTGAATTTATTTAAAAACTTGTAAGTTACTAATTTAGTATAAAAAAAATACATTGTCTTATGCATTTTCTTTATCTATAACGATTGTTAGTGCATTCCACGAAGCCAAATCCAAAGGATAAGAAACTTTTTGAAGGAAAAAAGGGTTTTCCCTAAAGTTCACAAAGCTAGCTTATTTTCCAAACTTCATCTCTTCCAACATCAGCACAATTTACATTAATTCATTTTCTCTTTGTAAGGTCAAAGTCAAATCATTTATGTCAAGTAGGCCAGGTACTTACACCATCTACTAATCGAACACGATTGCCCAAACTATCTAAATAATAGATACCTCCTAAACATCGTTGAATAATCTTACATCATTAAGCATAACCGCGGGGCATAATATTAATTAATTCATGGTAATTTCTTGATTTGTCGTAATACATAGACAAGCTCAAACCTAAATTAAATTTTACGACGTGTGAATTTAATAAAATGTCTAATGTATGTTTCGTGTTTTTAATTTTTTTCCCACCACTAATGATTACCATATGGTACGAGGAGGTACATTAAGCGTCGTCTTAATAGACAAAAACGTTTGGATACTGTATTGTACTAGCTACAGGCTACAGCACATATATTATAGGTACCTACGAATAAGCATGCGGTTTCAATTAGAGCCGGGGTAGGGGAGACCGGGGCCACAATTAACAAAAAAAATACTTTTAGTTGTATCTTCGAAATGATTCAACATTTAGACTTGATTTTTTTATTAAATGATGCTTTAATTATTCAGGTATCATGTTGTTAATATAAATCAAACATAAAAGAAAGGATGTCTTAAATATAACGCTTTTTCTCCAAAAAGTCAGTTGTTAATTCTTACCTCATCTTAGGGGCTAGAATTAACAGCTCTGAGGTAAGTATTAACAGAAGGGGCAACAATTAACATTATGATAAGCCAACTGATATAGCAGAAAACAAATATATGTATGAGAATATTTTTTGGTATTAATAAAAGTGAAATTAATACAGAATTGTATGGAACACATTTTCTTATTAATTTATAATACATATCAAATACAATTCAGGCAAGTGAATGATGTGATGTCGCCTTTGATACACCTAGCTTAGGCCCAGTCATTGCAAGAGATAGGTATATTGAATCCAGTCAGCACGATGTATCTTTATTACAGGAGACGCCTTAAAAAATACAAAAATATTGATTGATGTATTTTATTATTTATGTACACACAGCAAAATACATATAGATATTACATTTAAAGTGCATTTATACATTTTTACTGAGCTCGTGGTAGAGCTTTTAGCAGAGGTTTTATGGTTTTGGACCAAGAAATCACTAGCATCTCTCTGCATGTCTGATGATTCAGCTACCGGTTCATAAGATATTTGCGCTATCACCACATCTGGGGTAGGTATTAACACGTTAATACTGACCCCGCCGATTTGTTAATTATAACCCCAAAGGTACATTTTTAGTATTAAATAACATAACAAAATATTGGTTAATAATTACACCAATACAGCAATGTAGCATAATTAAGTATGAAATATGCTTCTAGGAAAACAAAAAACATAATCATTACACCCTATAATTCGAGAATAAATCAAAAAATTTAAAAGTTAAAAAAGTTCGTTACGTGCGTGAAAATGTCGTCCGGTATATAACCCATTCGGATGATGCGCAGACCGCAGCTGACCAACCCCGAGCCATGCGGCGTGATCTGGTCGTCATATTGAAGCACTCGTTGTAGGTGTAGTGTTTATAGTTTTGGAGAAAATCACCTGTTAATACTTACCTCTGTTAATTGTAGCCCCGGTCTCCCCTATTACGAAACTTCATAAAGCAATTACGTTTTATTACTAACTTTATTTATACAGCGTGTTGTTTTTAGTTACATATTTTTTCCACTTTTGCATGTAGCTACAGCACATTGGTTTTAAAGCATGATCTAAGAGCTTTTGTAAAATAAAACTATATTTTATACGAGCAATCAACTAAAACACCGAACATAAAGCTTTTTATTTTACATATTGAAGTAAAACATTAAGATACGACAAACACTTTGAAAATTAATATCTATTTGTGAACATTAGTAAGGAAACTGGTCTTATCGCTCGCCCTGATTCGGCTGCATTAAATCGTTTCCATTACTTTAAGTAGAATTCGATGTTTATGTCAAACGCGGCGACGATAATATCGCAATTTATTTTATTAACACATTCACTCTAATGGGGAGCAGGTCGGATACTCACACGGATTGTATTATAAATTTATAATAGATGACGTATTAATTATGGTTAATGCATTTTTTCACTAGCGCATAATTTTTGTATAAAAAATTACCATAACACTGTCCATACTGTTTCCTTTTTTTGTAACCCTCCTTTGAATATTTAGATACGGTCTTTACATGGTTGCACAGTATCGAAAAAAAAGGGAAAAATAATAATCTTATGTTAATTTATGTGGATTATTTAATGTAGTATCAATTTAATTTCAATACCCACGTAATATATCTAATACTTATGCAAATGTTAACATCTTCTGTCAACGTGGCGTAAGGAAATAAAAGCGTTTCTGTCTAATCCTCCAGTCCATTTTGCAATATATTACAACAGACTCTCAAAAGTTTCTCCGCATACATATTTTATAATACATTATTTACGGAATCGCTGCCCACACTGGAGACCGGATTTAAACAATAAATATATCGTTTTGAATTTCTACGTCCATTCTCACGATTAAATCGGGGCTATTCGTATTGAGTGTCAAGTAGGAGATTATATCGTGTCGATATAGTTTGTTAGCAAAAGTAGGTACCTACTGCAGTTTATCAGCCGTTAAATCAAAGCTGTAATAGCGAAGTAGTGTAAGTGCTGTAATTTACATAACTGTGGTTCATGCAGACTGTTGTGTTACTAAATACTGAATGTGGCGCCGGCGATGCGGGTTCACTTAAATGTTTATCTACTAATTCTGTAAACTTTAACCCACCACCAAAAATATATGCAAATAATTAAATCAAAGCTATTCTAGCGAAGTAATGTACCTAAGTGCTGTTATTAACATACCGAAGTGTTGTTAGTATTAAAACAAACAACAAATTCTACGAACTCTTAACCCTTAACATTATAAACTTATACTTTAAGCAAAAGATAGAGACGCATTTTAAATTTCCATGTGTAAGTAGATTAGACACTTTCTTCCCGATCGAATATACCCTCACGATCCCTTTTAATACGATAATATGCCTCTATCTTTCGTCTGCAGTCACACACGACCCTTGTGTGCTAATTGAATTTAAGGAATAAAATCCAATCGCCCCGATTCTTTATTATTCAAGATCCAATTTGGATAAGGTCTGATCGGTCCGAGGGGCGGCCCGCCTGAGAGGGGCAGTCGAGAATAAAATTGGTTTGTCACTCAAAACATAAGGTTATCAGTTTTGATATGAATGTATCGGTTTATTCTGAGTTTGGGCATGGACTGTGTAAAATTAACAAGTTATCTGTTAACCCTTCCGCTGCTAGAAGCAATTAAGTTGAGTCTACACGATAATGTATCAATCTTCAATCATAGTTGCTCAAACGAAGTTAATTAGAATAAATGGAAATTACATTTGCTGTAACATTTAATTTTATTACCGTGTTAATGAATGATGTAACAAGGGTGTTACAGTGCAGGTTGCAATCAGTGCGTCAACGTTAGACGTTATTTACGGCAGCGCGGCGGCGCGGCGGCGCGTGCGGCGCGGCTACCGTGCGATGCGAGATAACTGAGTGATGACACAGTGCTATCGCCGACACACAGCGACTCCACCCCTGTGCAACACTCTCCCTCACAATAGTGCTAAAATAAACATTTGACAGCAAAATATTGCAATCAAACCATGTGGTGTGGATATTAAAGTTATTTTGCTTGATGTTTTATCTACTTTATTAAAGCGGTTTTTTCATTTTCATTTATAAAACCATATTAAGCAAACCTTTCATGATATTAAACTTAAAATATACCTATATTTTATTACAAGACACAAATAAACCTCATGAATACGATAATAATATATCGTGTTTACATTTAATTAATGTTATTTTTCTGTATCAATCGTTGCAAGCGTGTCAACACGGCCCTACGTGGCTCGTGGCTGGATTCACGAAATTAACGGCAAACAAACATACAGTGGCTTCTATTAGTGTGTGACGCACTGATTGCTATCACACAAGATGGATTGGGGAGTAACACCCCATACACCCCTCGGTATGCACTTCTCAACCTTTTGCTTAGGTTTATTCTTGCTAGTAATATATTGTACGTGTGCAAGTTGCTATTACACTTTCAATTTAATTCCAAATGATGCCACATTTAATTGTACAGTGGTACAGTTTAAATAGCAAATGTTTGCGCAATGTGAACAAACCTTAATAAAAATGAAAGATAGACTATGAGCTAAGTTAATTGCATTAACATTTTAATTTGTTTGATGATTATGCTGAGCTCACAATTAATTAACAGGCACATTATGAAACAAACCTTAATCATTTGTTTTGAAATGTTTCCGCAGTATACCTAACGTGTTCCAAGTAAGGACAATGGACTTTCATATGCATAATTAAAATCGTTCCAATACCGGTGATATATATATTATGGAAATTCTATGAAATCCTATTAACGACCACGGTTTTTAAAGTGTAAAAAATCGCTCTTTATTATCCACAAAACTGTTAATAACTAGGTTTCCACACGTCCTGACCAACCTCCGTTATAAGAGCCGAAACAATGTAATCTGCGTGAACAATCAGAAATAATACAGTCTCAGCTCAGTAACAATCTCCAGAGACGTTGCGAATGCATTTAATTGCCTAAACAGAGTGGATCACTATGCGCAGGAAATCAGTCTAACGAGAGAACAATAACAATTAACTTATGACTGAAACATTCCGTGTATTTTTCTTGATTATTCGAGGAGCTCGTGGCTCGTGTAATAACAAGCAGTACGGGTCGATCCATCAGGTTAAGCTACGCTTGCCAGGGTTGGTCAGTGGATGGGTGACCATCTTTACATAACGAGACTACTCCGTGCCTCGGAAAGCACGTTAAGCCGTTGGTCCCGGCTGTCATTCATGGATCTTTAACACTCGTTACGAGTCGTCAGAAGCCCGAAAGTCTGACAACAGTCTTACCAAGGGGTATCGTATTACCCAGTTACTGGGTTGTGGAGGTCAGATAGGCAGTCGCTCCATATAAAATACTGGTATTCAGCTGCATCCGGCTAGACTGGAAGCCAACCCCAAGATAGTTAAAGGCTAGGAAGATTGATTTTTTTATCCGCTGATGAGAATACGGAAAATTAATAACTTTGCTTATTTGAAAATTATTTTTAGTGTTGAATGATACTTACGGGAAAATATTATTGTACTTATTCCCATTTAATAAATTCAAAAACCTAACCTCGAATAAATTTTCTCTTAATACTGTAAAGTATCTAATCTTTATCCAGCAACATCTCTCTTTCTAAAGCGTTCTGAACATGATATACAGCGCAGTTCCCTTAGCATCAATCCATCATATAAGCACGTGAAGCTTCAAAGTACATTCAGGTGCAAAGCTGGTAACTGACAAGAGTTATATAGTTGAATATGAAATGATCATTGAAAGCGCGGAAATTAAATAGCCGCTCATATCCGGGCGGTGAAGTGTCGTGTCGGGCCCGCGCTCAGACAGACACCATGCACCCACTTACCGCTGATACTCACCACAGAGCACAAAGGATCTACTACGTACTATTTTTACACTGTGTTGCACAAGGGCTCTCCCACTGATTAGCTATTTTGTGCGTTCCGTCCTTTGATTGGCTTCTAGAGCTTTGCCAGTCAATTGACAGTAACGAAGAATGGTAGCACAGTGTATTAATTAGAACTTTTTTTATTAGATGTGGACCTTGGAACTTTTACAGTGCGAGTGAGGTAGTATTTTTTAGCTGAAGTGTAACATGATAATACCTAATTGATTAAATACCTAAATGAAAAAAGATAAAAGTAGTGTCCGACCGAAAGTAGTGAAGTAAGACCTGAAAGTAGTTGTGTGTACTAGCAGGAGTGTAACAATAAAAACAGTTACAGAAATCGCATTACGAGTCGTGCAAAACATCAAACTGTCGCACTACGCCATGTTACTCTGCGCTGCATCGTACTACGTCGTGCTACGCGACGGTACGACACGCTACGCTACGACACCGCTACGCCACGCTACGACGCGCTACACCGCGCGTTGTTTGCCTAATAATTTTGTTTTAAGCAACAGAATCAACAGTATAACCGCATTGAAATCCAATTTGTTTATTAGTCGAGCGGTATCAGTCTACCTCGCGCAGCGCAGCGTGAATGCGTCGTATGCGCAACATATAAGAAATGACACACTATTTCACACATTTAAAATGTTCGTTTCCCTCTTGACTGTCCTGAGTTTATTTTATATTATGTAAGATATCTCAATGAACCTTCAATGAATTTCCTTTGAAACGTACTCAAACTGCATAAGTTAGTGATCAATTACCCCGTCGACTTCCTACGCTACTTTAATAAAGGCTCTAATTAGTAATTATGATGGTTATTTGCGATCGATTTCATAAATAAAAACCGTTTCCACAATAAGCTTTAACAAGCGCTTTGACAACCAATAACCGGCGCCGCATGCACCCTTATATCCGATAATAAGAACTGAGCAAAGGCTAAATGCCGGCTACATTGTCATTATTGTAGTGAAAAAGGTCGGGGTATATAATTTTTTATTTTGTTATGTGAGGTTTTAAGACCTAGGAGCCATGTATCATCATAACTATTGAGAGTTTTAGTGCGTGGTACCTACTAGAGATAGTTTTGCTATGATAAAAAAAACATGAAAATTCGCGGATATTTTAATTAGACGCCAAGTAAAATAATGATACAATCTCAGTTAAGAGTCTCATGACAGTGTTTTGCTGAACGACTCTTTAAACTTTTACGCAAATAAGTAGACAGTTGTTGCGTTACCCCAAGCTACAAGGTACTCGTAAAATATTAATTAGGGATTGTTATCATAATGTGCGGTTCCCGCTATCGCTCGTAGCGCTTGGCCGCGTGGTCGCACGGCGTACCCGTACGCACGCGCAACGAGCGTGAGTTGCCAATCAACCGGTACACTCCAATCAATTCAAACCGATGCTAATTTAACCGCTATTCTTTCTTAATTGGACTAATTATCGATATGCCCAGTTATTAGTTTCGTGAATGAAAAACATAAACAATGATAAAACATTAATAACGTGGGGCCGATAATTATTAATTAAATGGGTAAATACCTACTTTTTGTTATCATTTTAGTTCAAAATAAGACTGTTTTTCTGTTCGTTTTGTTTTCCTTTTGTGTAACTACTTAGTTAAATAATATCAAAAACGTTTTTATACTGTCGTTTAATTATCTTATCTTGAAATTTTTAAAGCGTTCATCTAAAATTGTTTTATTTTCTTAAGTGCATAGATAAATTAGTAAAGTTACAAAACAGATATTTATAATGAATGGACACAAACAGAATGATAATGAAGGCAGTTCCATTCTAACTTGACATCGATAACCTCTCTAATTCACTTAGATAAATAAATTATGAAACATTGATAGCGTTGACAGGCTAAGATTTGGGGTAGGTACCTATCTATCGGATAGAAACGCATGTCACGAGAAAATATTCCTTCATGTCCAGGTTTCAGCCGCTAGTGATGTTGAAGTTTGTAAATAAAGAGGATAACGAACTATTGTACTTTGTGTGGAGTCGTCAAGTTACAAGTGTTCAGCGGGGTTTGGTTTGATGAAGATATTTGTAGAATTTGTTGTTTCAATTTGTTTACGTCAATTTGTTTTTGTGTACTTAATATATTTTCTGAAAAATATGTATAAGATTATTTAGCCCAATAAGTTCCCTGAAGCTCAAGGTTAACGGAAAGCGTCACCAAGCCGTCACACAAGAGTCAAGCGACATTTGATCTTAGCAAGAAAATATTTCTCTCTTAGTAAAGAAATTGGCAAAGCGTCAGGTGTTCCTGTGGAGTCGGAGCCTATTATACGTAATGACGATGAGTATACATTTTAGAGGAAAGCGCCTGTTAGTGTAGGCGAGCCAATTAGAAGAGTTAGGAGGTGGTGAAGCACCGCGCCCCCGTGCCCCGCGCCCCTCGGCTGTCCAATTAAACCCGGTCCCTGCGCTGACGACGGCGCACCCGCCGCCGACGCCGCCGGAACCGAGTACCACCTCGTAATTGCGTAAGCCACTTCAAAAACAAACCTCCGCTTTTTTGCACCGACGCTAACAATGGAATCATGTCAGACACCACAAGAACACCCCTCCATTCTATTCTTCTACTGTGTAACTATTGAGTTGTTAATTAAATTCGCACAACATAATGGCCACTCGCAAGCCGGCACGAGCGGGTCGCTATTACAGCCACATAGAGGTGATTTCAGCACAACCCGCGCTTAGCTATCCGTACTGATGCAGCTTCTTGTTTAATTACAACAATAGTGGCCCCTAATGAGAGTTTGCGCTAATAAGCACTGCAGAATGTAATCAACATGCTTCGCCGGTCTAATGAGTCGAGTTCCTGGCAAAAACAAGCACCGTCGACATTTTACTGAAGATTAATTAGGCGTTGTACCTATACGGCAAGATAGGTATTCTCATTGCGCCGGAAGGCCCCTGTTTCTAACGTGTTTTCCTGGAAAGTGTGACGTTAAAAAGCCATTGCACATCGGTATAGTATCACGAACGAGTAGCACCGGACAACAGTGGCGTACCACGAATCAAAGTTGTTTGTGAGCCGTGTGGCAAACACGAAGAGCCTCGCCTTTGCTGCTATTGACAACAAAGTACACATCCCTGGTAAACGTCGTTAACTTAAATAAGTACGTTTGATTACGTCGTAGCTAGCTACCCCATTAAAACTTAACGAGGGGCAACCCCGGGGAAAATAACTAACCCAATTTCCCTTTGCCGGGAAATCATTAAAAGTCTTAAAAGGGTCTTTTCATATATTTTTTACCCTGAAGCGTACGTGCAAATAAACACATTTTTACATACTCGAACAAACAATTCTCCTAACGAGGCGGGAGCGTAACGAGCGCGCGGCGGGCGCGGGGCGGTGACCAGCGCGCCCAGCAGCACCGCGCTAATTGGAAGGATACGTCCGGAAATGTGTCTCGTTACACGCGGCGCCTACCTGCCGTCGACGCCTGTACCTCACCTAACGACACCCCTGATTTATCTGAGCCAATACATTCAAATTGACAGCCGAAACTCGGACGAAACCCGACAACCACGACACCGAAACGTCCCAACGCCGCCGCCGGCGCCGCTTTTCGTGCGAAAATATATGTCAACAGGAACAATCGGTACACCAGCCGCATTCAGCGATAAGTCATTAAGATTTCTTTACAAAAACAACTTGCACTAATTTGAAAGACATTTAAATGTTACGACCAGTTTCTGTCGCATGGTAGTTGTTGTGACATTTCTGTCTTGCTTGCGTCGGATGTGGCCTATGGGTGCCACTTTCACGCTTTTTATTAGAGTTGTCATTCCAAAGGTTAAGAAAGATCGAGATAAATTAACGTCCGTTGTAGTTTTTCATTTATACGATTCAATCATGTTGATTTCACACAAAAAAATACAAATTCGTATAGTAATTAGCCGTATTTATCTCTAGCGACAATTAATATCAATTGAACGTGTAATACCATCAGTTCATTTAGCATTCTCAGGGATTTCGTGATGCACTAATAGGTAATTTAATTAATAGATTTCCCAATTAGTGTTCGCTGTATAATTAATGGATGTGTGCTGTATTAGCGTCGGATACAATCTGATTCGAGACTCGTCGGCAATTACGGACGACTACAAAATACGTCGAATTCCGCGTAATTGCTGAGAATATTACGGCAGTGAACTTAATTGTTCTCGACTTAATTAATTAAGCTTTTGTTTGAAACTAACAGCAAAGTGTAGACTTGGCAATTCTAAATTGGATCTTGTAATTACCTTACCCTCCCTTTTGCTGAAACTGTATACCTACTTTCAATTATGGGCCAAGCTTTGTTAATGAAATCAATTATAATTGGGACACAATGAAATGAATTCTATTTGAGCCGTAGGAACAATCGATTTCATTAACTAATTAACTTTGTTTTCATACAAACAATAACGGAGAGAGAAAGAAGAATGTTTCTCAACAGTACTGTAGGGGTACGAAGTAATGATAAACAAACGAATAACGTTGGGTGTTCATTTCATCCGTGTCGGTTGAGTAGATATTGCTGTCTTCATTATAGAGAGTTTGCCATTACGTAGGCCGTCAGCGAATCATTACGGATGCCTCTAATGAGTATCTCTTGTACGCCTAATAATAATCCTTATCGACATTCCCAAGGCCACTGCGGGGTGGTTTATGAACTAATTAATCGCGTTACTACACAGACTGAATTTCAGTTAATTTTCAATGGGTAATAACAATGCACTTATGTAAATCACATCATTAAGTAGGTTTCATTAAATGTTAATTTGTGTGCTGTTGTAAACGGAATTGAATATAATGCCACTGAATATTTTCAGTGCTAATTAAGCAAGTGATTGTAACAACAATACCGGTGGTACCCGTAGTACTTTGTGTTTATAAGGAATCCTTTGTCAAACTTTACTTTTTTATCGTAATAAAATTTTATATTCTTATACGTTTTTTTAAATAACAATTTAAATTTTTATATTTGTTTTAATTTTAGACTTATGTGTGGAACAAAAAGCTCTATCTGTTTAGAATCAGAAAGTGAGTGTTAGCTCATTCTAGCTTTTGATTTTACGCAAGTGATTAGCATGAGATTTTCACAACCCTTTGTTGTGATTTCGGATGCAGTTCCGCCCATTTTTTATCTTCTATATATGCAAATTCATACTCATATAGTATGTGTAATACTTATATATAATAATATTATAAAGAGGTAAAATTTGTTTGTTTGTAAGTTTGAACGTAGAGAGTAATCTCTGGAACTACCGGTCGGATTTAATAAATTCTTTTTGCATTTGATAGCCCAATTCTTGAGGAAGGTTATAGGTTATTTAACATCACGCTACGATCCTTAGGAGCCGAGAAAAGAAAAAAAAATCATAAAGAAGTCAGCGCAGACGTGCGGTAGGATGCGATGCGGTGGATCGGGGGCCAAATTTCACGCGGAAGAAGTCGCGGGCAGGAACTAGTTTATAATAAAGAGGTAAAGTTGTTTGTAAAAGGTCATAACTGGAAAAAATCTTGCACTGTTAGAAAGCTACACTATACTGGAATGGCATCTAAGACTACTTGTTATCTCGGAACTACTTAATCGAAATTAATATAAAAAAAAAAAAAAATTTTTTTGATTGTTGGTATGTTTGTTTGTTACACTTTCATGCTAAAACGGCTGAACGGATTGGGTAAAATTTGGCACATGGGTAGACCATGACCTGGGTTAAGGACAAACAATACTTTTTATCCCGATATACCCACGGGATTGAGACGTATGCGGGGGAAACCGCGGTGCGCAGCAAGTAATAATATTATTAAGAGGTATTTGTCAGTTTGTATGTGGGGGTAATCTTCGGAACTACTAATCCAATTTTGAAAATTCTTTTGCCAATGGAAAGATACATTATCAGTTATCAATGAGTGTAATAGCCGTAATAGGATATATAAAAAAAAAATGCTTTTTTACACGCGGGCGAAGAGCTAGTTAGAACCCAGGTACTTTGAATGTCTATTAGTTATTTAATATTATTTGATTGCTCTCAAAAACCAATCTTGCTTATTCCAAACATAGAAAAAGCTTTTAGACTAGAGCAAATAAATAATATAAAAATGGCTCTTTTTGCGATTAATATACTTCGCAACACAAATAAAGACGCTACGCTACCTAATGCATATTAATTTGCAATTAAGATATGATCGTGATGTAATTAATATCTTACAAACAGCTATGTTCATAAGCAAACAAAATATAATTTATGTGAAGTAATAGCCACCTACATTCCTTTTAATACAAAGTGTAATATTAAAATAATGTAATTTATATTCGGTCAGCGTCATAAATATGTTAACATTTAAATCTTGTAAAGTATCTTATCTATTGAATTAGGTTACCACTTTACATAAATATTTATGATGTTACACAAATTAAATTCTAAGATAAAAGCAGATAACACTAAGTAGTAATGACCTCTGCGTGTTGTATATTGCATCTATGACATCTGGAAATTATAATTATGCTATCATCTAATTAAGAGGGTTAATTATTAATCGACGGAATTTTATACGAACAGCGTACAACGTTCCTGTACTGAAAACTCGCGAGTTACATATTGTATCATCTTATATTCGTCAGGGGGGTGGGCAAGGGTAGGGGCGGCTCCACCAACTTTAATTAAGACACAATAATTAAAATAACAAGCGGCAGGCGTGGTGTTGCATCAGTATGCGAGCTCGTAGGCCCCGGCCGTGGGCCCTTGGGGCCGTGGGGCCGTGGGGCCGCATACACGACACTAATCCACCGGACACATACTGGAAGCTATTGTGTGGCCCCCCGGCTTGACGCTTCAATCTTGTTCACAATGATATTGGTACAGGTCGGAGCGAAGGTCACGTGATAGTGTTATGAAAACAAATCATTGAATTACTCTGTTTATATACGGTAGAGCGCTCCTCTATGAAAAGTGATTAAAACTTAGTTATTAAAGGAGATAATGTTTTAACTGTATTATTAATGAAATTCCAAGGAATTTGTCATACGTATATAAAAACAACAACTTATCGGAATCAAAATCACTTAATGCTTCTACTAGCTATGTCTGTTCTTATTCAATTGGCTCTACGCAATTTTCCTTAAACACCGCGCTTTTATAAAAGCGTAATTAAGCAATTATCTGTAGCATCGGATCTTCCAATTACACTGAATGGACACGCACTCACGCCCAAAATATATCACAACGTGATAACGTAGCGCACACGCGTAAACATTACCGTGAATGAGTTAACTTTCTCGTTGGAAAGCGCACTCTACCTAATTGGTCGCAGAATTAGATAATAACTGTCAAGATTAATATGAGTCATTTATATTGTCTGCGAAACTAATTTAATTATGATTATCATATTAATGAATATTTATATCTGAAGGCTCTATCTTGCAAATTAATTAGGCAATAATAAAGGAAACAACATAATTAAGTAAGACAAGCAGGATTTCTTTTTTAATTTAAAATAAAGCGATAGAAAGCATTATTAAATAGTATATTTATTTACCTTTAAATTGTATTTTCCGGTGAAAACAGCAAACAAAACAAGTATTTTCCAAAAACTCCGGTCTGGAACCACGATAAACAAATCCACAGTCAAGAACTAAAGCACCAAAATAAATTGATACAATACTTGTCCACTCTAACAATTGTCACTTCAGAAAGATTTCCTGAAAATTCGCTTTTCTAAGTAAATGTCCAGCGGCGGCAGGTCGCCGGTAACGCAGTCGATTGTGAAATATTATCCTTAGACTAACGGCGGCCAATTAAAATGATTTATCAAACTTGTAATTAAACGACAAGCAACGTTTGTACGAACGGGTCGGTAGCTCGTGTAAAGTTTGTAAGTCTGCGAGGAAAGCCAGCACGTGCAGCGTCGAGGAGAACTCGCGGCGAAGTGAGGCGAGCGTGTGGCGGACTGTGGCGGCTCTCGGCGTCGCAGGCTCCGCGCCGGCCCGGGGTGGCATGGAACAACACTCTAATATAATGACAGGGTCGGAACACTTTAATACTCTAATTGAAAAAGTATACTCCGACAGCTTTTAAGTGTAATTAAGGTTACGCTTCCATATTGCGACTTTACTGAATAGAAAATGCTGATTCTACGTCGATCTTCTTTGTTTAGATTGGTTGTGATATGAAATTGCTTTTCTTCTAGAGTTGAGATGAATTATTAGTTTTGCTATACATACTTACATTTTTGTTTTTTTTCTTACCACTAGTGAACATTCTCAACAATCTGCTACAACAACCCTTCATCATACTTATTTAAGGTGATAACAATGACTTAAAGAAAATAAATGCAAAGCGATCGCGCACAGCGGCGTGAATTTTTCAGGATTCAGGATGCCTTTGCCTGTTGCTCTACGCCATCCATTACCCATATTCTGCTTCACCCAAAGAAAGACAAGAGGTGGTCAAGGTTTTGATAGTAAGATAACACTAAAAATAACGAATATAGATGACATTTAATATCAAGAAAACTAGATATAAGTTAACAACAAAATATACTGGCAGTTAAAAATAATTAGGCTCGTGTTTAATTAGATGTTGTGGGTTACTTATATCAACATTGTACTCACACCTAATACACATAACATAATATCGTACGCTGATATCATATAAATGTTGCTAGAAATCGATACCTAATAAATGTAATCGGCAAGTGCGTCACGTCCCACTACTGCTACATAGGTAAGAAATATCACAAACACAACCTCGCTAGTGAATTCCGGCCTAAATTCAATTCCACCCCTTTTCTCCGCGCCCGTTCGACTAGGAAACCAATCTTCTTTACATTCCCTTGCCGACAAATTTATACACCTCCATACATCGTGGGTAATGGGTGGCGGCGGTGGCGGCGGCTCAGCAGCGGCCGGGCGGCGTCGGCGACGCTGCCTCCGCCGTACATTATTAAGCAGGCGCCGGCTGAGGTGACCCGCAAAGAAACGGCAAGTGTATGTCCAGCGGCCGCCGTCGCTGAGAATTTAATTTCCACGGCCCGCCCGCCCTCGTCGCCATTGTCCGCCCAGTATTTCATTACGGCTCGAGCTTTTCTATTAATAAATCACTCTTCGCCTCCGCCGTTTAATTACGTCCCGGATCCGGCCAACGTCTGATTACACTTTCATCGAACATCTAATTAGGAGTGCAGCCGAGCCGTGCCGGGGTGGGAACGTGTGTATTCTTTGTTCCACAGATATTACACTCGGCCTATATTACACCGCGAAGCACTGCCTCCCCAGCTAAGTTCGAAATGAACGAACTTTGATTAAAATCGACCGCTTGCACTGCCGCTAAAGTATCAATTTAAATGTAGGTAATGTCTTAACATTTTAGTCATATATGGCGCTCTCCGCAATGTTATATCGATACAGCCTTGTGTTTTATATTGAGTTAAAAGTCAATAAGGTTGTATAAGAAGCTGATATTGGTTGTCTATCCTTTCTCGTTGAAATTGAATATTATTAAAAATCTGATTATATTTAAATGTATGTTGTCTGGCTTTGGTAACTTTTATAAGACATGATTCAGTTGCAAAAATGAACAACAGAGCGAGGTGTAGTTGAACAGACCGGTATGACCCTATGAGATGCATTAAGTAAACATATTTGTTAAGGAAAAGCACCTGTGTCGTGGATGGTTTCGCATAATAATGAGAGAAAACATCGAAGTGGCAAATATGACGTCGGTGGCTCAAGACTTTTTTTAATTTCCCGTCGCGGGCGCGGCGCGGGCTCGGCGGCCGGCGCGGGCTGCCCGCCCGTTTAACTTATTGCCACGGTTAACGAGAATACGCCGTTGTGTGCCGGCGAAATTGAAGGATTTACTCCGCGTCCCTCCTTTATTAAACGTATTGCACACTCGCCCAGTGGCCGTGTGTGCGTGCGACTCTACACGCAGTATGCCGAAATTACATTTCACATGAGTCGTAATAACAAGGGCGGGCGTAAATCACTAGCATTATTAGTTTCTCTTGTTACTCGTGCCATTTGTCACTTTATATTGATGCGAGAATACCGTTTTGGAAAAAAGTTCATAAAACATTAAGGCTGCTCGCCGATAACTGTAAATCAAAGTTAATAATGTTCTCACTTAAAGCGGGATAATCGATCAGTGTAAGCGATCGGACGAGGAGTGGGAGTAGGTGGGTGGTATACTTACAGAACCACTTATTATAGCTACCTATACGCAAGTGTGTAGTATTAATATATCCGAAGTTATTAGAATCACAAATGAGGGTATCAGCTAAGCCACGATTGATCTCACAGCAAACAATAGACAGCCGGAGCGCGGGCGGCTGCTGGCGGCGCGGCGCGGCGCTCGTGACGGACGCGGCGTGCGCAAGATACTAGGTATATCACCGGACTTCCTGTAAGCTGGGCGTATCGCATCGCTTAAAGTTTCGCAATATACGCGCACCGAGCCCGTCCTTTATTAAAAACTATTCTCACATTTTTAATTAAAACTTGTGTTCCCCCACTAAAACTTTATTTAAGCAATAAAGGCGGCGCAATTAGCGGCGCTGTCCCCGCCGCCCGCCGGCGACTTCACCTACTTTTCCTTTGCTTTAATGAGTGTTTTTTAATAAAGCCGGAGACTGGTGCAAGTTTATTAATTTAGTTTAACTCGTGTCACGGCACCGGCCCACGGTATGGCGCCCTAGCGCTAGCCCGCACGCTATAACCATACTTTTTAATTTAACGCTCAACTACTACATGACATACAACAGCTATCCTCTAAATATAAATTGATATAACAAATTGTGGACTTATAAATTGCATAATATTGATAGGTATGGTACATAAAAATTTATAAATGACTAGCGGACCTGGCAGACGTTGTCCTGCCCGATCAGTGCCACCTACCGGGTCCAATTGTATTTTCAAACCATCCAGGGACCCACTCAAATATACACACAAAATTTCATTCAAATCAGTCCAGCTGTTTAGGCGGAGTTAGATGACAAAAACACGTACCGAAGAATTATATTATAGAAAGATAATACTTCAACTGCGTTTAAGGAATTTTGTTACCTAGTTATAAAATTTTCGGAAAGCTGTGCAGTACTTAGTATTACCTACAAGATTGCTAGCGAGTTTGATTTTAAAATAAAAATACCTTAAATGACCCTCCTATTAATAACATGTAGGTACCTACCTATAGGAAAATCTGATAGTTTCCGAAACGTACATTACGAATCCAAAGTAACGATCGTTGTCGAGCTGCGAACTAAAAGCTTGAATGACGTGAAGCCCTCACTGCAGTCCCCTCCCCCGCCAAGTGTTCCGGCCATAATTACATTCCCGTGTCTAACAAATGGAGAATCGGTGTTGATTTGTGTTTAGCCGAGCACGCGTCCGTGATCCGCGCGGCCCATGCCCCGTCGCCGCCACGTCGCCGTCCCGCCGCCGTCCCGCACCCGCCACGCCGCCGTGCCAACTGCCCACGTGTGAGCATACTCCACCAATTACACTTTTCAACGGCTTGTCAAATTAACTTCAGCACCGCGAAAATTTCCTTGCAGCTAAACTACTGTTAATGCTATTGTTGTGTCAATGTCTGGGTATTTTCGGGTACGTAGAAAATGGAATTAAATGACTATAGAGCGAGTTTCGAATAGGTTTCCCATTGCAGCTTTACTCATATTAATTAGAGCATACAGGTACTGCCGACGCTATTCGTGGTAATATCCAACATACTTCAACTAATATAGTTAATTAACAGTAGGTATATTATGTTATTATTATAGGCGTTTAGAATGTGTTTTCGTTTCGTGCGAAGCGAGTAATTGCGCGCACATCGACTAAGTGAAAAACGAAGCTCGCCGGCCAGCCTAAAAGCTTCGCGGTAGATTGCATCAGCACACGGATTTTCCATTACGCGCTAGTTCTTTATTACGAGCCTCGAGAACCAAGTTAAGGTCGATGCTTTAACAGGCTATTTTAATTAAATAGAGGCCGTAAAGTTTACCCATTAAAGTTTACCCAGTCAACAAAATATTATGGCTATATCCAGTGGTCCTAAAATAGCCCGAGCTTACAATCAATAGCAGTACATTATAATATAAAATGTTCACAAACTACATAATGGTGGAGCATCGGCTAGTGGCGTTCGGCGGACTCGGAACGGGGTCGTTTGTGCAATGGTTCGCACGAACCGAGCAAGGAGTCGTTAGGGCGGTCGTATATCCTCGGATAACCGCGAATATTGGCCGCACTAACAATGTGCGTCTTTATAAGTTTTTAACGAGCTCGGACGATATAAATTATGTGTGGTGCGGGCAGTGGGTCTCGTTATCTCGCTAACGGCGCACTAGCGGAAGCTTAATGTACCGAGAGCTTTATTGTAGCCACTTACGGCCAGCGCACTGCTCCGACTAGTTGTACTAAAGTATTGTCCTCTCGTTATATTACTTTTAATACAAAAAGTAACACCGTAGAGTCGTAGACCACTAACTTTAATAGACATGTGATTTGTAAGTGTTTTTTAACACACCTTAAAATAAATGATATACCTATTTGCGTAGTAATTTTTTTTTTTGTTTTTAAATACAAAAATAATGCAACAATTAAATATCATCATCTCCTCTTCCAATTCTTGCGTGAAATCTTTGAACAAAAATCCATATTTTATTTATATACTTTATTTAGGCCTTAATTTCATGTAATACGTATCTAATTAAAACAGCCAAACCAAATCAACAATTCAGTCAAGCTGTAATACGGAAACCATTAAGGGTGGTTGAAAGTTAATAAGTAATAGGTACAGTAATTGCTTGCCAGGGACGCACTTGGACTAGCCAGATTGTTTATTACAAAAGCTCGACTGCGTTAGAGTTTTTCGGTTTCCTGAAAATTGCAGAAGCATAAAATATTAAGATTAATTGTTTAAACTTTTAAATTTTCTCCTCTCCCAATAAAATCATATACACACCGAATTACACCTTGTAATTCAAATAAGTAAAAATCTTACATTCGGTCATTGTCATTATGAACAACTTATACTCGTACTATGAGACCAACCCTGAAATCGCGATTATTATAATTATTATGTCAATAACTCCTTGTTTATGTAATTATTTTGTTTGCTGACTCTACTCTACTTTTGACTGGGTACTTACATATTGAAGTACGGTTTAAAAAAAGTATTTGCCATAATTTAAAGGAGAAACTCTAAGTTAAATATTTTAACTTAGCTCATCACCGTCAGATAGACTGCGTCCTATCTTGAGAGAATTCAGTATTTAAGTAGTATAACATTTTGTGTAAAGATAATGTTCAACGTTAACATACAATGTTGGTATACGCTGTTCTTTGAAGTCACACGGAACTTAATTAAGTTTTTATCTTATCTTTTAACTAAATAAAACTTTCCTTGAGCAATTAAGTTGAGAACTGAAGATAAGTTAAAGCAACATTTAAAACCAAACCTATCTTAAAGTCAGTTCTGGGACTAGGCCACAACCCAAATTACTATAAATGGTTGTAAGTCGAACATAGTGTTTCGTAATAAGGTCTGTGATATTTTTAATATCACCGTCTGAATACGTCACTGGGCGGTCCCCCGAGCAGGCTTCACGGGAAAATGAAGGTTACCTACCCTGCAATTAGTGCTTTACGGTATTAATAAAGAAATCCCTTAATTCTTCCTTAATAAAAGAAATTCTTAACGTATTTGGTGCCGGGAAAATTCATTAGCATAACTCAGTTTTCCTTGGCTTACATTATTAATACTCTTAGGTAAATGTAAGGCACTCATTTTACACAGATGTTAGAAATGAATGTTAAATTAAAGTAATGGTATTTTTAGTTAAGGATAAAGTATTACCGAAGCGCTCGTCTAAATACCTTCGCAGGAGATGCCGTCGACGCTCAGAGAGCTTTGATTAAAAATACCAATTAAGATTACGAGCTTTTTATTCCACTTGTAATCAAGCAGTTAATTAGGATTTAGCGCGGGCGGTGGCGCCCGGCCGGCCCTGCGCTACTTACCGAGGTTTTCATAATGATAAAATTAACGTTTTACTAAATGAATTAGAATATTACACTCCATGCACAAGCAATCTTCGACTTAAAATGTAATTTAGTCTTACTAGATGCCGTTATTATTTTCTATGAAGCTAAGAATATTGTTTAAAAAGGTAGCCTCATAAATAGGTCAACTAAGTTCCAGTTATTTCCTAAGAGACAATAACTTCTACTTGTTTTAAATATAGGAACGAACATGAAAGCCAAGACATATCTCTCCCATTTTAGGAGCGGAGTAACAAATCAATATTTGGAGTGAGTGCTTTTTCGTGCTATGGAGAAGCTTTTATCTGGACAACGGTCGGATGGCAGCACAAACAGTCACACGACAGAGACATTCACTTTAACATAAAACGCTCTATCTGTCCCACTCAGGGGACTTTGGACGCTGAATCAACTTTAATTTTGTTTTTAAAGTTACATCATTAGGTGCTCTGATGGTCAAGATGACCTATAGAACAATCTTTCAGATAACATCTGACTTTCTGAATATTATGCCAGTATCGCGGAAATGGATTCAAAAATAAAATTAATTGCTTTATTATGTTGAGCTACGTAATTGTTGTAATATAATGAATGATTCGCACTTTTTACTGTATTCATATTTATGTAGAAATCTGCGTCATTAAAAAAATTAAAAAAACAAGACGAATGTATATTGAATTTTTGACAAATTCTTAATGAGGAAACACCGACGTAGGTCTTTGTTTATTCATCAATTAATTTTTTTTTTTATTCTCAGAACCGATTAGTAAAGATAAGAAAAATCTCTTTGACATTAAATTCCTTATCTGCACAAATTCTCAATCTTAATTAAACAAATTAGAAGGGCAGGAAAAACATTTAATTAACGTTGCCAATGGTATAGTGAGGTTTAACCAATACAGACTAAGTGGAACTTTACCGCAAGCGTTAATTATTATCTGCGAGGAGTGCTCTTTGTTTAGTTGCTAACTCTAAATTAGTTTTCGAAATGGATCATTCACACCCCGGCAATCTCCCCCCGCCCCACCCCGCTCTTAGTAATTGGAACGTTCTGAGATGACACCACTCGGCTGCCTCTAATCAGTTAACAAGAAACTCAGTGTACACCATTGTGATCTGTAATCACATGCCACACGTCACGACGAACTTGAACCCTTGATTGTGTACCGCACTTGTGTTTAGAACCTCTTCGGCCAAACGAGAGCTTGTGGGAAATTGGGCAAAGGTAAAGTAAATGCCCATGTGATAAGCGACTACTTAGACAACAATAATGTTAGGTAGATTATGAAATTAATTAGTTTTAGTCAAATAAATTAAGTGAACAACAGTCACTGAAACTGTATTAGGCTTGGAGTTCATAATGGGCCCAGCAGGATGAGAAGTGCCGCATGACTATCTACCGCGGCACATTTACAAAATTAGAACGTTACTTAGGCACAAAACGTAGTCGTTTTGTTTCAGCCGCTCAGCGAGGGCCGTAAGTAAGCACTTATCTTTACAGTTCCTGCATTAAGTCGTCAACAATTAAGCCTCATTAAATTTCATTAGTGGAACAGTCCCGCGAGTGGTGGCGCGGGGCGGCGGACTGCCGGTCCGACGCCGCTTAGACGGATAATCTCCAGCTGTCAGCCGCTAATGCGTTTTAGAGTACGTAATTTGAACCGTCGAGATCGGTGGTAATTAACGGCCGCAATTAAGCTAAGTGATTATTAGTAACTATGAGCGCAAAACGATGGATGCACTCGTCATGACCACTCATTGAACCAACTTAATTGGAATCTGATAGTGAAATGTTTGCCCGTCGTCTTCACAATGAGCGACTCATTCAAGTCCAAGCTTTCAACATAACTTACGGTTGAGATAATATTTTCCAAGTTTTTGATTTTTTTACTACTACGAGAGAGACGTTTCAGCTTTCCAATAAAATGTAATTTAAGTGAAGATACACATGAGAGCAGAGTGAAGGCTTTACGTCACTTCAATTTTGTGTTAAAAGTAAGTGTGCGCGCCTCAAGTAACCCGGAGGCAGGGGTAATGTATTCCCATATATACATAAGTGAAAACATTTTAAGAAGCTCCACGGACCCACTGCATCACCCCCGGGGTTAGGGCCTAAAAGCACTATCTCGGAGCCAAAGCCTTACAACTCTTCTCAAATTCAACTTACTTTGCTCTGTGTGGAGGTACCCGTACGTATGTTTTATACTGTACTAAACCATCTTGATACATCGAATTAATAAAAAAGGTTCAGTGTTTTTTTTTTCTTTCGTTTAGTTATGGTATAAAGTTGTCATCACTTAGGAGTTTAGAGAGAATTATCAGGAGACTGAAAGTTTACTCACCTTCGTATCATGATCCAAAATTAATACACAGTGTGATCCATACTTATGTTTACCCTTTTACACACATTCAAAGGTGCGAACATAACCTGACACTCATACACACCCCCACCCTCGATCTCTCTCTCTCACACACACACGCACACACGCACACGCACACACTCACACACACGCGCGCAGAGACATACACATAAGTTCACATAACTTAAAACTTTACCTTGAATAAATAACTTTACCTTGTTACTTTTAGTTAATAAGTTTTACCTATCAAATCAAATCAAATCAAATTTATTCGTAAATGTAGGTATCGATACAATGGGATGTTATAATGATGGTCAGTTCGCTACATTTTACTCGAGAGCATACAAATAATAGTAGAGTTAGTGGTGTCGAAACAACAGACACATTTAAAATTAAATAATTGAATTACTTAATACTAATACACAATTCCTTACGTACAACACACAATTAACAATGTCAAAATTAATAATAATCTAAATGTAGTATTGTAATAAGCTAAATGTCAGTGGTGTCCTCCATAAACTCAGTTGTGGAGTAGTAACATTTATTAATTAAAAATTGTTTCAGTTTGTTTTTAAACATATTATTATTAAGATTCTTTATTTGTCGTGGAATTTTATTAAAAATAACTGGAGCCATTCGATAAATACTTTTACGTAGGAGGGCTGTTTTACTGCGATCAACACAAAGAAGGTTCGATTCCCTTTTTCTTAATCGTGGATCAGCTGGGGCTCTTACTTTGAAAAACTGTGGGTTTGTCTTAACAAACACTGCCACCTCAAATATGTATAATGACGGCAATGTTAGAAGCTTCAAGGATTTAAAATATGGCTTACAACTGTCCCTTGAGTGTAGACTACATATAGCGCGTACGCATTTTTTTTGTGCGATGAAAACGTAGTTCTTGTCTGTCGAGTTACCCCAGAAAATGATTCCGTATCGTAAAACTGATTCTACGTAGCTATGGTAAGCAATAAGCACGGCGTCACGGTTCACAAATTTGGACAGCTTATAAAGAGCAAAAGCAAAACTGTTAAGTTTTTTACAAATTTCTTCAACATGCGGTTTCCACGTAAGTTGACTGTCTATCATTAACCCCAAAAACTTTGTTGTATCCGTCTTTGTAACTGACTGTCCATTGTGACTAATATTAACCGGTAGTTGTTGTCGTTGACGCTGACTAAAATGCATTATACACGTCTTTTCTAAATTAATTTTTAAATTATTCGACTGCAACCAATCTATAGTTTGCTTTAACGTGTCATTGATTTCTTGTTCATAATTGTAGGAGTCATCTTTTTTTATCATTATTGTACAATCATCGGCAAATAATACTGTTGGGTGATTGATACTTTTTGGAAGATCATTTATGTACACCAGAAAAAGTGGCGGACCCAATACGCTCCCCTGAGGTACACCTATGTTTGTTTTATGTTTTAAACCGTCTAGTTTATCAGTATCAGACTGATTAAGTTAGATATAATTATGTTTTTATCACATGGCACTTGACTGTCAACTATATAGCGACACTTCTCCACAATTTTGTAAAGAGCAATAATAGAGCCCATGGCTGAACTCCTAAGTAAATAAAATTATAAAAACATTTATTTGACAAATAAGTTAATTAAATAAAATAAATGTTTTCATTATTTTATTTACATAGGAATGATGACAACTTTCAAAAACGTCAGCTACATGTATTTTAAGTGTCAAATAAATGTTTTTATTATTTTATTTACATAAGAGTGATGACAACTTTCGAAAACGTCAGCTGTCAATACAAAAAATATCGATATCCGATATTTTCGCAATTTTTTAAGGTTCCGATCTTATATTAAACGAAACCTTGTTATCAACAGCTTTTTTATATAAATTCCTTTAAATAACGTCCTTGTTTTCCTTGTATCGAGTTATTATTTTAGGGAAATACTGGAATTCATTTAAAATGCAATATTCATTCATTTAATTGATTATTATGTTCACATAAGTCATAAAAAATTTGTCTCCAAGTTAGAAAACTATCGTTACTGTTGATATCACGAGTATTATTAACTTTTGATTTTGATGTAAGCTAATCACAACGTAAAGATTGACAGGGATTACAATGGCACTTTAATTTCTTGAAAAACTACCCTTTCTACCAGAGTTGCTCTGCTCAGCTGCGTAACGATGGATTTGTATGAGATTAACCAATTAAATCGATTGTTTTCAATTGTAAAGCGTAGCTTGAGCTTTTAAGCTTTGGTGGAAAAGGGTTCAACGAAGCTAAGTTTTTACATACGCATACGAGGCGCATCTTCTAACAAGTCTTACTCGGATCGCTTTATCACTTAGCTCTGGTCGAAATAGAAACATAGTTTCGAAGTTCATTTTCACAACTTACCCAAGTAACACAAATTTACTGCATAAGAGCGTTGGAGCCAATCCGACCATTCCCTTAGGTGCTAAGACCCAAGCGCTAGAGCGTGCTCTGCAGGCCAAATGCAGCGACTCTAGCGCCATTTTGGGCACAATATTATGCAGCTCACAGTTCCATTTCAACTGCACAAAAGTGGCACAAAAGTTCCTTAATAGGGCAAATAAATAAGAGCATTAGTATGGAGTTAATCATTTGTTGCAGACAAATGATTAACTCCATACTAATGCTCTTATGCCGCTACTTTTGGGAACGCGAGTGAACGAATGAATGTACTTTTTTAGATATCAGTTCAGTATTTCGAATGTGTTTGTAAAATAAAATGGTAAATGTCAAGCGTTTTTATTCTATCAAACATCAGCGCCATCATTAAAATATTATTTGTAAAGTTTAAATTACATGCATTACTGTTTCATGATATAAATCAGCGGCTAAGAACGCTTCCAGGTTTATTGTGTATATATAATATAGGACGTTCTTCGAGTAATTTTGAAGCGCTTTTAAAATAACGTCATAATGTGAAAAAGTATGTAATAAATTTCATATATTATTCTAATTAAATAATGTTTTTTTTATATATTCTGTATTGAAAGTGTGCTATCTGTAATATTTCGATTATATATGTGAAGAAATAGATATTTCCGCTGAAATGCACCCGGTAATCAAAATCTTGCAAGTAAAAAGAAAAAAAAATCTTTGAAAACATGGCGTCCATGCAGTGCAGCTTTAGCCCACAGGTCCCACCCTAAAACTTCCATAATGCGGGTTAAAGCGCTTATTTTAACTCTTCTAAAGCTCCAAGAGATTTTTATTTCCTTAGTGCAGTTGGAATCGTAAAAAAGGCTGCAATTCTGGCCTTTTTGCAGGCATAAGTCTGTACTAATGTGATGAATTTTACAGGCTTACGCTGTGCTTTATATTTCGTTAGGTTTGGAGATCCGTAATGTGTGATTGACGAAATTAAATCCCTCATTCAAATAAGTAACATCCAACTCTTAATATCTGAAAATCCTACTTCCTGCTAATATGGATACAGATGTTTGTTACTCAATCACTCAAAAACAACTAAACGTGTTTTGATATTTGGTATGTAGGTACTGGAAAAAGACATAGGATACTTTTTATCCCAGGAATATTTCCATGCGGGTGAAACCGCGTGACGTAGTTAGTCTAACATACCTACATTATTGCTTACAGCTTGATTCTTAGGAAATCACCCTTATTTATGAAACTTGATTTATCATTAGGGCTTGTCCCCGCAAAATTCCTAAAAATCATTGGCATTAAGTGTAAGAACTAGTGTTTTATTATAAAATAGTGTATATTTATGATCTAATTGATTGATAATTTTGATTTATATAAAAATCTAAGTAATTTTGTCGAATAGTGCTAATTTTCAACCTAGTTTGAATAAATGAATTTGATTTTTTTATTTGAATAATAAATGATTTAACTGAAAAAAAGTGACTGAATGTTGTTTACCTTATGATTTCATGAGCCTTATTATATGTATACTACCACTCACATCAATAACGGAGTCATCACCATTATTAGTTGAACAAAATCTACCTGCAGAACCCTCACCCCTATTTAAGAAACTTAGGTTATCATTTAGGCTTCTATGAAATATGCTTACGCAGAGACGGCGATGAAACAGCGATTGACTCAGGCTTTTCAATGGTGCAGATTTACTCTATTATACTACCTAGGGAAGCAATCCTCCCATTTCTAAAGTTCAAAGTATGCTTTAGTAATATTTGATGACTTTCTGGAACTGGAGTCTATATAAGAGTTCTTTTTACTTCTATTACCAGAACTTTAGGTAGAATAATAGTGGTTATTTTAACTCTTATACTGCTGCTTTAATTAGGTTACAATTAACTCTTTTATGCAGTTAAGCGGCGTTTAACAGTTATAAAAGAATCCCGTATGCAGCTTTCAGTGACCAAATGCCCTTTTTAACTCTCTATTATAGACG
This sequence comes from Conistra vaccinii, assembly GCA_948150665.1. NCBI lineage: Eukaryota > Metazoa > Arthropoda > Insecta > Lepidoptera > Noctuidae > Conistra > Conistra vaccinii. The sequence goes on along the minus strand of OX411324.1, from coordinate 12,130,470 downwards.
TAAGTAATTAATGGGCTTTAAAATGATCTATGATATAGGCAAGGGTAGTATTTGGTTCCATTACTGCTACCCTTAGTTACTTTTGTAGCTACAGACGTTATCGGAAGCAAATATGCAACTTAAAACTGCTTCTTGAACTCTTAAGCCGCTATTATATAACTTGAAGCTATAAAATATGCTGCAATTTCCACCACTGTGTTAGTTGGGTAGCTACCTCGACATCTCTGGTGAAAAGGCAGCCTTAACCTTAGGCATTTCCATAATGGAACACTCTTTTTTTTCCCTTTCAGTTGGAGTTCAAGACTGCTTTCATACAGCAACTTCCGTACTCGATGTGGTAAAGTATCAAACAAGTTAAGTCATAGTATACGGACACAACACACGTAACGAATTCAAGTTTAGTGTCGCACAGGGCTGAGACCGTAGAGCCGTGGTTGCAATTGACCGGCGGACAAACCGCAGCATCACCGCTCACGCGGCTTGCTTTGGGTTAGATCCCCTATGTCCTCTCTCATTCCCCCACAAAATATCTTACATTAACCCTCTGTTTCTTCTGTAAAGCCACGAGTCGAACGACACGAAGTTTGCTTTCTTCACGTCACGAATACGAGGCTATGCTCGATTTCATATAAAATAAATTGAAAAGTTTTGGAGTTTAATTCCGTTCCTCAAGCCGCCATCAGTTCGCGCTCGCGGCGTGGCGGAAGCGAATCTCGATGTTTTGTAATGGAGCTTTTTAAAATGGAAGTCGAACTTTTGTCAGACACTTTTAGCCGCGCCGGAGATACATTTAAGCTTTTTAACTTTTCCACTCCGGTAATGTATCCCACACTTTCCTACGTCTGTCTGTAGTGAAGATGTCGTATAAGTTTTTTTACTGAGTAGATAGATGAAGTAAGCAACTTTTTTATTTATGTGATTCAGCTCGTCCCCAGTTGCTTGCAATAATCCTGCCAAAGAGCTTCTCTCTATCCGACTTCGTACTACTTGTTTTTTTCGTGTTCGACGACAGTGTAAACATTTTGCCTACGATCCATTAAGTAAATGCACTCTGGCCGCCACTCGGCACTGCATTAATATTGCATTTCTAACTCCTCCCTGCTGCCCCAAACCCCCACGATTGCGAGCCCTCGATGGACATTTACTTGGGCAGGTTTTCAGAAACAAAGCTAATGGACAGTGTTTTACATATCGCACGAATATTAATTTACAAATGTTGTAACGTTGTAACGTTCCCTTTTCTTTTTAATTATTCATAAATCACATATTTAAACGTTAAACTAAGCTCTTTCTAGGCATTTTTATATTTGTTTACATATTTAAAACCAAATTATCAAGTTCCAACATATTCACAACAATAAAACGTCAAGTCAAACCACAGACGTAATAATATTAGGGATGTCTTAAGTTACTAAACGTAATTAGTTAGCTGATAACGCAATAGTGATGTGCGCGGTCGGCGTATCCGAACGCGTGAGTGAGGATTGCTGACCTTGGCTTAACCTTAGCGACACCGCAGTGATTTTCACTCAGGATGACCAGCACATTCGAATTCCTGCTACGGGCGAAGACACACGTTCACTTGATCCTAGATCACATGTGACCATACGTGTTCTTCGCAATTTTTCAAAGCCTAAAGCAGGCAACAGTTTTAATTGACTCATAGTAGTCAACCCTATTAAATTCTGTGTTTTCGTAACCCCATACTGGGTAAGTGTTGAACAGCTAACTATGTTTTATATTGTGTGTACCTACCTACTTAGGTCAACTTAAGACGTGTGCCTTTTTGCTCATTTCATTATGTATTAAATTAATTGCCTTCAGCTTATCATGCAAACTATTTGCCATTAGCTCTGCACATTTTTTTATACTATGTTCATTCACTCAAAATGTGCAAGTCATGTCATGTATTTTCACTTCCATCTTTGTAACTCCGCACTGATTTGTGACATCCACACACCACCTTCATTAAGCGCACTAGTACATCTCGCTTTGCTTATGCTTTGGTGTCACAATCAGCGGAGATGACAATTTTAGTCATTTTGTGACACGCTGGACGTTACGTTCCAGGGTCCAAAATTCCGGCTAGCAAGTCCGACTTCCGGCTACGCTTCCGGTACCCCATTTACTGCACGAGTTCCGCGCCGGGTTCATATTTACCCGCGTGGCCGTCGAGCTGTCTACGGGTCAGGCACGACCATCCGCCGACCTTCACCGTTCCTGGCGTCTGCAGCGTGGCACACCCGCTGGGGTCATCGTCGCGCCAGGCTGAGCCAGGAGAGTACTGCGCTACTCCCAAGGGTGTTGAAAGAATCTTGTGACCATAGACCTACCTACCCCATTTATTAATATACTTTTATGCTGACAAGGTTACGTGGTCTTATTTCAACCCCACGTAAACCCATTCCGTCACATTGGCGCCCAAAAACGTGGTTTTATGGTCACAATTTTTTTAATTCTCCTTGGTGGGTACTTTTTTTTTCCTGTTGGTGTTCTTGTGTGTGTTCGTCGTGTTGTAAGACGTTTCATTTTTATGGTTGCTAGCAACTGATGCGTACGTGACGACACATTTATTCTTAGGAAATTGTTTTTTATTTTTTTTTAAATAGTGGGTACACAGGGAACATTTATTTTCTTGTTGTACACCATCTGGTACTGGTACCATAATTGTGTGCGTACTAGCTCGTAGTAGTAGAGCTTTTGTGAACAGCTCGCCCCGGGGAAGTACTACCACCATTCCTATTTCTTCCGGTAAGCAGCTTTGCTGTGTGCCGGTTTGAAGGGTTTGGGTGCCGGGTGTAATTACTGGCACATAGGACATTTTAACTTTGTCCCAAGGTTACATTTCCAAGCGCATATTCAACTTATATCGCTGGTAATTGTTAATTTACTTTTTTATTTTTTGTTATTCAATTTAGATTCCTTTTGTTTTTAAAAAAAAAAAAAAAAAAAAAACCTTTTAACTTGAATTTTGTTTGTCATTGTTAACTAACAATTGTACAACAAGTTTTGTGCAGAGTTATATTATAACAATGATTTACTGTAAAAGAAAAGTATTCTATGTTGTTACTATGCAAGGTCTCGGACTTATAAATTGTAAACATTATTCTTGGTTCACTAAATGTTTTTACGGAAAACAATATTGTTTTTGTGACCACTCATTATTATTAAACAGCTAACCTTTAATAATTAAAATTTAAACAGTTGTCATTTTTTTTTTTATATAAAAATACTTTCACTACTGGGTACACTCAACAAAAACATTTGGTTTCCAGGTAGGGAAACCAAAACTTTTTTTTTTTTTGTTTTGTTATATTTTTAGCTACGCATGTACACATCAGTTGCACCTGTTGCTATTGCAGTGTTGTTTCCCATAACAATTTTTTTATTATTTCGGTTAATTTAAATATAAATTAAGGACATCAACCAAAACGTTTCTCTTTTAGTTATAATTGTAACAGTCGGAGTATTTTTTCGTTTGTTTGATTGCTGTTCAACGCTTACCTTTTTATTAAATTATATTGTAATCACATTAAAACTGACACATCTTTGGAAATGGCTTATCCAATCAAATTTATGCTGTCGCACACACGGTTGGCAAAATAGACCGTCTCTAGGCTGGCATGATGGGCACACGCATTCGTGTCGTTCTTTATCAGCGGCATGACCCTACATATGCGTGTCCTGTCTCTCAGTCACGGTTGTCGCCGTTGTACCAGTAGTATTTTTATTTTATTAAATTTAATTAACAAATCGGAGCGGGTGGATACTCCTTAAATAAGCCTTAATCCAGTTATAAGTAAAGTAGCTCAGTAGACTACTTTTCTTGCTCGTTCTTTATATAGCGACATTTTTAATCCTAGTTGGGGTTTGACAATTTGGTTAACTACTAACTTTTAGTTAGATTAAAGAATTTGATTTTTTAGTTCTACCTACACTTCATTACTTTTACTTTTAACCAAGTTTAATTGTTTTTTTTCCTATTATAACTATTGGTCATATTATTATCAGTAGTTGCTATTTATTATTCTATCTGAGCGGTTTGCAACTCAATAAATAAGCCATTGCAGGGGCGGTATAGTTACTCCTTAAGTAAAGCCAAAACTAAAAAGAACTTTATTTCTTGTTTTTATTTATTTTTATTTGAGCGGGTTGCGACTCATAAAATAAGCCTTTGCAGGAGCGGATGGTTACTCCTTAAATAAGCCTTCATCCAATACCTTATTTTATATATTTTCTATGGTAACTTATATTTATATACTTGGTTTTGAGTAGAAGTAGCTACTAGCTCATTCTGATTTGCGCGAGTATTTAGTCAACTACGGACAAAATACTTTTGCACACTTGTCAGGATGCGGACGCACCTCCCTTTTTAGGTGGTCTGCTAGGTTAAAAGGATTATGAATGAATGATGGATAAATGAAGATGAATAAAAGGGCCGTATTTCGGATGGTAGTAAGTGCATTAAGGCAAGGATTTTTACTCAGGTAAAAACCCTAACCTAAGTGGGGGGGTATTGTAACGTTGTAACGTTCCCTTTTCTTTTTAATTATTCATAAATCACATATTTAAACGTTAAACTAAGCTCTTTCTAGGCATTTTTATATTTGTTTACATATTTAAAACCAAATTATCAAGTTCCAACATATTCACAACAATAAAACGTCAAGTCAAACCACAGACGTAATAATATTAGGGATGTCTTAAGTTACTAAACGTAATTAGTTAGCTGATAACGCAATAGTGATGTGCGCGGTCGGCGTATCCGAACGCGTGAGTGAGGATTGCTGACCTTGGCTTAACCTTAGCGACACCGCAGTGATTTTCACTCAGGATGACCAGCACATTCGAATTCCTGCTACGGGCGAAGACACACGTTCACTTGATCCTAGATCACATGTGACCATACGTGTTCTTCGCAATTTTTCAAAGCCTAAAGCAGGCAACAGTTTTAATTGACTCATAGTAGTCAACCCTATTAAATTCTGTGTTTTCGTAACCCCATACTGGGTAAGTGTTGAACAGCTAACTATGTTTTATATTGTGTGTACCTACCTACTTAGGTCAACTTAAGACGTGTGCCTTTTTGCTCATTTCATTATGTATTAAATTAATTGCCTTCAGCTTATCATGCAAACTATTTGCCATTAGCTCTGCACATTTTTTTATACTATGTTCATTCACTCAAAATGTGCAAGTCATGTCATGTATTTTCACTTCCATCTTTGTAACTCCGCACTGATTTGTGACATCCACACACCACCTTCATTAAGCGCACTAGTACATCTCGCTTTGCTTATGCTTTGGTGTCACAATCAGCGGAGATGACAATTTTAGTCATTTTGTGACACGCTGGACGTTACGTTCCAGGGTCCAAAATTCCGGCTAGCAAGTCCGACTTCCGGCTACGCTTCCGGTACCCCATTTACTGCACGAGTTCCGCGCCGGGTTCATATTTACCCGCGTGGCCGTCGAGCTGTCTACGGGTCAGGCACGACCATCCGCCGACCTTCACCGTTCCTGGCGTCTGCAGCGTGGCACACCCGCTGGGGTCATCGTCGCGCCAGGCTGAGCCAGGAGAGTACTGCGCTACTCCCAAGGGTGTTGAAAGAATCTTGTGACCATAGACCTACCTACCCCATTTATTAATATACTTTTATGCTGACAAGGTTACGTGGTCTTATTTCAACCCCACGTAAACCCATTCCGTCACAATGTAGGTACGAGTAATATACGTTCTTTTAGATTTTTATTTTTCAAAGGTAGGATACGTGAACCATTGTAGGTAGTCACTGGATAGAACAGCGGATGGCATCATATATACAAAACGTTATTACCTATATTCAAGCCGTACAGGCGATCAGAAACATTGACCGTAAGGTATAATGAACGCACTAAAACTAACGGCATAACTAACCCCAAGACAGATTTTCGCATCGTTCTCCTATTTCACCCATATACGGGAAGACATAAAGCAAGATGTTCCTAACTCCATAAAGACGTCGCGTACATTTCTTACAAATTATATCAATCTCTCAAAATCAATAAGTGTTTGTAGCTAATGTAAGCGCTTAACGAGCCGCGAGCGGGACTCCTGAGCGGATCAGCAAATGGAGTGCTTCATGCATAATGTAGTGCAGGCTGAGTGTTGTTTTGAAAAGCGTTCTGAATTTGTTATTTTCGTCACACCAGGTGATGCCCAGGCACCTCATGAAACATTTAACGACATATCGATGTACATAATGTTGTTTGTTCGACAGGCTTTATGAAGATTCCACTTGATGGTATAGGTACTATATCACGTCTCGTTATAAACTTCGGTTCGGTTATGGATATTTTCATGAGTCAAATAGGTAATCTAGATTATAAGTTCTATAAACAATATATTTTGAGAACGTCTTTAGATTAACTAAAGAACTATGTAAAATGAGGACTACATAGGACACAAAATTAAAATATCCTCAGCGAGTGGTGTTAGCACCTTGCGCACCTTGGGCACTCAACCCCGATTGGTACCATCTCACTAACTGGCTAATATTATACAGCGATATGAAGTAAATTTTACAAAGTTATTACCGATACAAGAAGTACCTATAAGACCAATTTTCTTTTCTTTTGTGAGTTCTCTGATGACTAGCAAAACCTTTGGTCTTGAAAATACAGGCTTATCACGTAAAAATTGCAATCAGCAATTATCCGTGTACAGAAGAGCTGATCAGAGAGATCACCATCGTTGTATGAGTAGACATATAGGAAGGCTTTGGGTGACTTTTTCGTATTTGGCGCGTCTTGTCTAAGTCTTTTAGACGTCTTATTTCAAACCATTAATTTGTAGATCAAAGTGCGCCACCTTCCTCGGTTTCGCAAGCTCCTGCAGCGATCAATGGGTAGGCTTCACGTCGTAACGAGACGTTTCAAGAGGTCATTGTAGCGAAGGTACTACCCGCCCCGTGTACGTTTTCCTTGGGTGAGTTCTGAGTAGAAAGCGGTTTTAGGTAGTCTACTGTTATCCATGCGCGGTACATGACCACACCATCTCAGTTGTATCTTTATCAAAATAGCACCTCCGAATTGGGAACACGATCCTACAATTTTATGCGGAGGATAGACCGAAGACACCGTAAGTGGAAAGTGTCAAGCTTTTTAATACGGCGAGTATTGGTAGAACTAATGCCTTATAAACGCATTGTCTTAGTGTAGCGGCACACCTGCGGAACGTTCGGCGCCGACACTTCAGCGACGGAATTATCGGTCGCAGTATTCGGTTGGCATGACACACCAAATGCACCGAACGGTCGGCGGCGTTAACTTCAGCGCGTTACGCGACGTAACTTTCGGCTGATGTGTCAATAGGTAACTTGAAAAATACTACGAGCGTATTCAACCGAACCTTCCGCCGCGGAACGTTCGGCAGATGTGGCGCGACCCTTAGTTTGCAGTTTCAGGTCCTGGGTCCACACACGTTTGTTAAGTTTCCCAAATCTGGCGGCTGCTTTAGCAGTTCGTGCTGGAATTTCAGACGCCAGCCTATTGTTGTTGCAGACTTTATACCTCTTCCAGTGGCTAGAATGCAGGTTAACATGCTTGCGCCGCTTGATGTTGCCCTGTCAATGTCACATCCCCTTGGTGGCTGCTTTAGGATATGGGTCTTTTTCACGCTAATTACTAGTCTGTAACAGGAGGCTTGAAGACCATTATAATATAGTCTTGGAGTCAGCCCACAGGCACACGTCATCGGCATAGAGTGCGTCAAATACAGGAATCCTAGACGTCTTAGTCTTCGCTCTGAAGCGTGAGATGTCGAAGACACTTTTATCACTACGGACAATTCAGTGCATTATTCAACACAGCTGTGAAATAGAGTGCAAACAACGTGGGAGCCGTGACACAGGCTTGCTTCATACCACAGGTTACGTGAATTGGGTCTGAAAAATTGTTTTCATGTTGAACACGCACCGTGTCATGCCGTCGTGAAACTTACAAATCATGTTGAAGAATTTCTCAGGACATCCAGCCTTTTTCAACACTACCCAAAGCGCAGCGCGTGGGACGCGGTCAAAGGTCTTTTCTTAGTCAACGAAGCACATGTACAGAAGACGATCTGTGAAAATACAGTCCACGGTTCCTCTGCTAGGTCTAAAACCACACTGCGAAGACAGGAGGGAGATGCCCCAGCAGGAACCACAGTCGGATAATTCACCTTTGCCTTTATACATTTTGCAAATGATGGAGGCATCCTCCCTGTTTTGAGCTTCTGTTTCCCATACCTTGAGCACTAAATTGAAGAGCCTACTTTGTATAGGTGGACTACCATATTTGTAGACCTCCGATGTTAGACAATCAGTGCAAGCTGTTTTGGCATACTTCAATCTTTTGACGGCTGAAATGAACTCGTCAGGATCAGCTAGTTCTTTCTTATCGGGATGCCATTCAAGATTTTCAACATATGGTAAATCAGTTGTCTGTGAGCAGCCTTTGGTAATTATTGAAATTGAAGATGTGACCAACTGGCATAGTGGCCTTGACCGTAATCCTGCATCATCAGATTCCTTATAAAGCACCACCAAAACCTTAACTTCAGCCGTAGGGACAGATTTCTAACTAGGACATAGGACATTTTGATTATGCCTGCAGGCTGTGGTACTGCTGCTTTTTGTAGGTACCTTATATTGTATGCTTTTTGTATTATTTAAATAAAAGTCACTTATCAAGACTTAAAAAAAAATAGTGACTTTTCGTGATGAGCTCATGGCTAAGTAATAACAGCCGCATGATTCGATCCATCAGGTTAAGCTACGCTTGCCGGGGTTGATCTGTGGATGGGTGACCATCTTAACATACCGAGACTCGTTCGTACCTCAGAAAGCACTTTAAGCAGTTGGTTCCGGCTATCATTCGTGTATCTTTGACAGTCGTTACCCAGTCGTCAGAAGCCCGAAAGTCTGACAACCAGAAAAATAAAATAAAATAAACCAGTGTTACCAAGGGGTATCGTATTGTCCAGTTACTGGGTTGTGGAAGTCAGGTATGCAGTCGTTCCATGTAAAATACGGTATTCAGCTGCATTCGGTTAGACTGGAAGCCGACCCCAACATGGTTGGGAAAAGGCTAGGCAGATTGATTGATTGAAAAGTCACTTTTCGTGTCTGCCTGTGTGACGGCGTTGTTTTTCTAAACTGCGCAATAGTTTTTTATGCAGTTTTCGCAATTTTAGATAATTCATTCTGGTAGCTATATGTCATCATCATTTCTGCTGAAAGACGTCCACTGCTGGACATAGACCTCTCCAAGCACCGCCACTTCGGCCGGGTTCTGTGCTTCTTGCATTCAGCGGATTCCTGCAGCCTTCACCAGATCATCGGTCCACCTTGTGGGGGCCCTTCCAACGCTACGTCTTCCGGTACGCAGTCACCACTCCAGAATTTTTCGGCACCATCGGCCATCTGTTCTGCGTGCAATGTGCCCTGACTACTGCTACTTAAGTTTGGCAATTCTTCGGGCTATGTCGGTTACCTTGGTTCTCATACGGATCTCTTCATTACTGATTCGATCACGCAGGGAAACTCCAAGCATAGCCCTCACGGCCATTACCCTTTGGGAGACTTCCAGCCTTCTAATGAGGCCCATTATATGAGTGACCACGTTTCAGTGCCTAGGTCATCACTGACAAAACGCACTGGTCAAAAACTTTCGACTCCGTATCAAAGTTGCGACAAACAAAAGCGCGACAAATGCTGGAGCGACAGTACGTTAGGTCGACCATCAGCGGTGCGACAGAACATCAGCTCGACGAACGTTAGCGCGACAGATTGTTTTCACGACAAACGATGGCACGACGAAACTTTTGATCGACGAATGTTAGTGCGACTGATTGTTTTCACGACCATCGATGGGTCGATGAAACTTTTGATCGACGAACGATAGCGCGACACAATTTTCGCTCGACAAACTAAAGCACGACAAACATTTCTATAATATTTTGTTGCTAATAGCAGATAACAAAAAAATGTGAAGTACTAAGTACTTTCGTTTTTAATGTTTTTATTGGCAATATTCTTTATTGTCAATGTTAAATAACTGCAGTGCGCGAGTGCAGTTACGAGCAAGGTAAGCGAAAACCATGTATTTAAGAACCTAAAACTTAACATTTTTTTCTTATCTGCTATTAGCAACGAAATATTATAGAAATGTTTGTCGTGCTTTAGTTTGTCGAGTAAAAGTTGTGTCGCGCTATTGTTCGTCGATCAAAAGTTTCGTCGTCCCTTCGATAGTCGTGAAAACAATCGGTCGCAATAACGTTCGTCGATCAAAAGTTTCGTCGTGCCATCGTTTGTCGTGAAAACAATCTGTCGCGCTAACGTTCGTCGAGCTGATGTTCTGTCGCACCGCTGATGGTCGACCTAACGTACTGTCGCTTCAGCATTTGTCGCGCTTTTGTTTGTCGCAACTTTGATACGGAGTCAAAACTTTCGCCTTGAAACACACCTTGTAAATAGACAAGCAGATAGTACGCAGCTTCTCGAACGCCACCCAGCCGAGTCGGATCTACGATTGACCTCTTTCTCGAAGTTGGACGTAACTAACTGGACAGTCTGTCCTGATAAACAGAATCGTCCACGACTTCTGTATGACTGTTACATGGGCATTCAATGGGTGAATGTTACATGGGCATGGGCATTCAACATGACCTTCGTTTTGTCCATGTTCATTTTAAGACCCACTCTTTCAGATGCTCTACTGAGTTCATCGAGCATTGTACTGAGTGGTCCATAGTGTCAGCCATGACTACTTTAACGTCGGCTAACTGAAGGTGAGTGATGTACTTGTCATTGATGTTGATGCCAACCCCTTTCCAGTCCAGAACCTTGAAACATCCTCCAGTGCAGTGGTGAACAGTTTCGGAGAGATAACATCTCCCTGTCTCACCCCTCGCTGCAGAAAAATAAGTTTCGAGGTCTGGTCCTGGAGCCGGACTGACATAGTAGCGTTTTCGTACAAACAGTTCAGCAGCTCGATGTACCGATAGTCAATCTGGAGAGACTGCAGTAGGTATAGCCCAATTCTGAATCGAATCGAAGGCTTTTTCTTAGTCGTCCACAAACGCTAAGCAGAGAGGCAGGTTTATACTCTTCAGTCAACTGTATAACCTGCCGCAGCGTATGTATGTGTTCCACGGTGATAAAGCCTTTACGGAATCCAGTTTGTTCGGGAGGCTGGAACTCGACAAACCTGCGTGCGAGACGGTTCGTAATGACTCTTGAAAACAGCCTGTAGACATGGCTTAGAAGTGAGCTATCACACTTATCTCACTTCTGTAGATTATTTCTTCTTCTGTCTCAGCCATGACTAGTATATCGTCGGTAACCGAAGGTGAGTAATGTACTCGCCATTGATGTTGAAGCCAACCCCATTTCAGTCCAGAACCTTGAAGACATCCTCCATCTTCCTGAAGCTTTATGTGTACAATTCATTGATGTTTAACTTAGATCGCGAAGAAGACCTGTACCCTAATTATATGATGAGACTAGCACAGACCACGGAAGCATGGCACAAAAGGGAGCAGGTCTATACTCAGCAGTGAGTAGAAGAAGGATGCCAATAATCATGATAAGGATGAGGTGTAGCACAGAAATCTGGACATTTTTGCCGACACATTAGTAGAGTCCCTGACTCTAACTTGGTCACAGGAATGCGCAGCAACATCACCCTGTTTTTTTATTTAAAAAAAAAACCAATGTGACCAAATGACATACCTATATGTGTGGAAATTGACAGACCCAAGGTCGGGTCTGTCAATTTCCTCACCCTGAACAATATACAGTACGACACAACTTAGATGTAGCATCGGCAAAATTCGTAAAACCGATCACCATCCGAACTGAGTGCGCCTTCAAAATCACCAATTGCTATTACTGCTTTAGGTGAAAATGATCTTTCGAAAACGCAATAACTTGTAAAGTCTTATAGCCAAATACATTCGTAAAATTGAAATGAATGAATGAACATTTTCAAATCTATGCTACATCTAAGTTGTGTCGTACTGTACCTGAATTACTTCAGTGTCTACGTCGTAACGGATACATGCTCAACTGTCCGAAAGACTGATGCAGCTCGATAACAATTAAAATTTTATTGTCTCATTAGTGACAGTCAAGCGGAAGAAAGATAAGTCGTAATAAGAATGAGTTAGATTCTTGGTACGAGCTTATAGCAGGAATCATCTCTTTGCCGTAAAGCGAAATTTCTATATCCTTACGTAACTTTATTAAATGATAACAGGAGATAACCGGCACCTCAGAATTAATTAATCCACTCAGAGATTGCATCTAAAAGCCCGCTGCCCCCGCGCACCCCCCTCCACCCGGGGTCGATCCGTTTCCAGCCACTTAAACTTCACGCGGCGCGCTCCTAGCTTCCGTTTTAATTACAAAATTAATTCAAAATGTAATTAAAGTTAACAATAAGGCAGCAAACAATTGAAGTTATTTATGTTAGTTTATGCTTTATGGCGAGTACTGCTACGTTGGAAATGCGATTTACTCAAGAGCCGAGTGGAATATGCTGACTTCTATTGTCTCGTCTTTAGCTCTATAAGAAATATAGCATAAATAGCAGTCGATGTTATATGATATGGCTAATTAATATATAGTAGGTACATTGCGGTTGAGAGCAGTGGTGGCCCAGTGGTAACGGCCCCAACTTACGAGTTGTAGGTCGTGGGTTCGAACCCAAGCAGGCGCTTTACTTTTTGTAAATAAATATATTTCATCACCACTACTCTCAAAACGGTGAAGGAAAACATCGTGAGGAAACCGGCATGTCTTAGAACCAAAAATACGAAGACATGTGACATCTATCAACCCGCACTGGGCCCGCGTGGTAGATTACAGCCCACTGCCTCTCACAGAGAGGAGGCCTGTGTCCCAGCAGTGGGAACATTAATAAGCTGATGATGATGATGATGATATTGCGGTTGTAGGCTTTTCAAATAATGCCTCTCTATTGTTTAACTTGACCGGAACAGAAACAACAACTTTCTTGAAAAAAAAACACGTTATTCTGATTTTTAAGCTTGCATATGACCCCGTACAAGTGATCAAGCTAAACTTTTATTTCAGTAAAGTATTAGGAGATGAGCCGCATCGAGGACTGATCCATTCGACGTCGCTATACAGGCAATAAAGCTCTGTTGAAAAGCACTTAACAGGATTGATTCAGACCATTTACCATTCTATAAACAAACACAACCTTTCCATTATGGTAAATTATAAAACCTTTTAGCAAATCGAAATCGAAGAAAAAGGAGCGGTCTGCTTTGACGCTATTGGATATTATTATTTAAATAGGTTTGGTATGGTATCTAGCGCTGAATTCATTTAATAATCTTTGAAATTACTCTATGGCCATATGGGTACCAATAGGTACTTTATAACTAGCCTGGTACCTATAACTTAACACTTTCGACTCCACCCATTTTCGTCGAGCTATACGCCATGCCGCCACACATATTGCAAGTGGACCCTCCGGGAGGGTTCCCGCCATTACGTTTGCGCTAAACGATGGTCAACGGCATTTAGGTTTAAAACCGTGTTATAAAACACTGTAAAACGAAGTGAAATAAGTATTTTCTGGGGGTCTTGTCGCTATACGTAGTTTCCAACCTTTTAAATATTTAGTGAATATTTGTAACCATGAACAAAAACATCTTAAAAAATCTAATTCTCTGATTTGAAAGCCAAGGCCATACATAATCTCGTTTAAATATACATCTGATTTAATTTTCACGGTTTATAATGCTGTATTCGCTAAGAAATACCTTCATTTAAAATGAGCCCTCCGCGAAGGCTCCCGGCATCCCATGTGCGACTGGGTGAACCCTCCAGGGGGCTCCTGACATTGAACGTTTTAAATGAATAGGTATTAGATTATATTATGCAATAATGCAACAGCATAGAAGGCTTGAGTCCTAAATATATAGATAATTATGTGATTTCCTTTTTTTAACATAATTTTTCAGCAAATCGGAATTATTAACAGCTGCAAAAATTCGCAATTTAATATAATGCCCTGAAAAACTAAAGAATAGGTAGGTGTCAAATAGGTACCATTGGCGAATACTTGTGTGTTATATAGGTACCACCTTATTAGGTACTAGGTACTACTATGATACCTTTAGGTAGGTACTACACGTATTTATCTACTTAGAGAATCGAGATCCAGCCCCGGATCTAGGGGGGGGGGGGGGGCAAACCGGGGCACGTGCCCCGGGCGGCACCGTTAGGGAGCGCCAAACTCAAGCGTGGCAGAAGTGGAAGAAGGGCACCACCCAGCGCACCGCAACTTTGCAACAAATGAGACGCGCAGCAATTATAATCTTTCTCTGCGGGTGGTGCACTGAGGAAATCACTGATTAGCGTAGGTTTAGGTCGTCAAACGGTCTGAGCGAGTTGTGAGAGGGCGCAGTTGTATTCTGCCAGGAACTCGATGTTTCTGTGGTCTATTTTTTAAGTTTTACGTTGCGCCCACTACGCAACGGTGTCAGGCGTCCTGCGTCGACGCATGTATAGTGCAAAGGCGACACGACTTAGTTTAACTTTTACCACAGTTTTGGCGCCCCTGTTGGATTGGCGCATTTTCGATCGATTTTGATTAATATGTTTATATACCTAAATTTTCGAGCTTGCTTCGCTCGCTCTTGCAGCCTAGTAACTCCTAAAGCAAAAATCCAACTTATCTCAGGCAGAGTGCTAAAATTTTCGCGCTCGCTTTCACTTACTCTTGCATTCAAATCGAAAATTGGACCGCAGATCAGGCCTAATAAAAATAAATGTCCGACAGGGACTCTGAAAATCATAAATCTCATATTTAAAAAAAAAAACCGCCTTCTATAAGAAAAAAAAGGATTCGGGGGCATCAGGTTTTGCCCCGCCTCGAAAAAGTTCTAGATCTGGGACTGAGATCAAGAACCTACATATTATTTTTGTACGGTAGACAGAAGGTTCTATATAGATCGTCGTAGGGGAGCGACACACCAACCAAAATTACGCGACGAAAATTCGAATGTATAGGAATGCCTTAGGTAGGTAGGTGTAAGGTAGTTGAAAAAGCATTGCAGGCGGATAGGTAAGCATTATGCCTAATAAATTACACGTCCCCCGCACATTTTTTATAACCTCTCGACCGTCAAGCCTGTAAGTACCTAAGTAGATACCTACAAAAATTATAAAATTGAAATGTTTATGTCATAAAGTAATAACTTTAATAGGCTGTGGCGGCATCTATATCGCCACATGCGAACTATGCATCAAAGACCCGATATCACACAAATCCTGCACAGCGCAATTAGAGTTTATCGCGCGAACGCTATATTTAAGACTATCCGACATCAATCGTTGGGCAGATAACCGCCAAACACGACACCCGTCTGGTTGGAGGATCCTCCCTTTTCTATGGAGAATGAGTGAACTTAACACCCTGTTCCTCATAGATACCTATAAAAGACAATGGAGGGGCGCGCAATTTTAAAATAAGACGAACTTGTTTAGGTACCTACAAGCTAGCCTAGTTTTTGTGACCCTAAACCCGAAAAAGGGGTTGTTGGTATGTATTCACCAACAAGAGCAACTTTACTATTGAGTGGAAACTAACTTGCAGTCACGAAAAATTAATCAACTGTTCCATATCATAGCTAGGGTAGGTACATTTTGCCGATTCTTTTCAGGTTTAGAGTAAATAAAAACTAAGGTTGTATAAGTATTCCTGCCTACTTTTATCAGATGCTATTGAAATCAGATCCGCTCCAGAATACTATATAAATCAGTAAACAGTTCTCCTTTATATCCGGCGAGAACATAAAGAACGCCCAGCGTAGTTACTGCACTGCCCAGTCTATTGTGCAATCATTACTTAGGTACGTTCTTCTTTGGGACTCGATACTTTTTGTAAATTGATTTACGTAAAATACCAAACTGAATTTTCTCTACTTCTCCACATTTACACACATAGATCCATGCTATGCTCTCTCCTATTATCTATGGAGCAGGCTTTCTGGGTGGTACATTTATTTTATGTAACCAGTGTCGACATCTACAATATTTTCGTGTTAACAAAAATATTGCGCGCGAAAACTGCAAGGATGTAGCAACACACAAAGTTATGTCAGTGTCATTTGAGGTGTCACTGTCAAACAGGCGAGAATCGAGATTAGTTTGAAGTTTGGTGTATTTTTACTAGATTTTAAAAAATTACACTATTCCGAAGTGACGCCGTTATTTAAAAAATTGCCTGTGTGATACACCGTCAAAATCGTTCAAGTTTAAATTGTATAGGACACCATGCCTACTACTAGAAAGAAAATTATAAAAACCGTGTACAAAGATGAGGCTAGTGAAGCAGAAGATGGTGATTTTAGCGATTCGGGATCAGACGCGAAATTTTCTGCAGAAGCTGAATCTAGCTCTGAAGGAGAAGCTGACTGCGTACCTTCCTCTGGAGACGAGTTCGACAGGAAAAGCAATGTTAAACTAACTCGTAAACGTACAACAAAAGTTAAGACGCCCGCGAGAAAGCCGAAATTTGCGCAAACATTACTTAAAAAAATAAACAAACAATCGACTGCCGTCGATGAAAATGATGATGAAATTCCCACATCACAATTCTCCGTCAAAGACCTCACAGAGGCAGATAAATTACTGCCTTCTTTTCTTAATTTATCAGAAAGTGGTAAGTTTTGGTGGTACATGATAAACAAGCATGCTTGTATAACAGGTTCCGTCAGGTTTGGACTTGTCTGCACGACAAAAACATGAATTTTTGATCATATTTATGTGATTCACCTTTCATGTTTCAGACAGTAGCGATGATGAATCTCCAAAAGTTTCGAAAAATGCCAGTATTACCTCAGTTCTGCCTACAGAACCAGACAAAGATTCAGGCAGTGATAATGATGTTAGCATGGAATATAAAGATGTAAGTACCTTCTCATTGTATGGATCCTCTTCGTACTGTATTTAATTAAAACTTTATAGTATAATACACACATCAAAAGTGTCTAGGGATCAAGCATTTTTATGCGGATTTCTTGAGATTGAGATGTGGCTTTGTAATAAATGTATGATTTTATAAATTTATATGGATCCTTTTTGGTGCATTTCATAATTTGAATCAGGAACTGTGAATCAAATTCGAGTAAAAGATGAAAATCAGCTGTCAATATTTTCCCTATAAAAACATACAACGCATTGAAGACATTATTAGTGCTACTGTTTCCCTACTACTGATTAAAACCAACGTTATTATGGAGCAGCGACGTCATTTAAGCAGGGAAGAAATGCTCAGAGCCGTGGGAATGATAGAAGCTGGTTCCCGGCAACGTACTGTGGCTTTAGCTCTGAATACAAGTCAGAGTGTTATCAGTCGACTTTGGACACGTTACCGAAGCACTGGTACCGTGGCTGAGCGCCATGGAGGACGGTATCGCTGCACCACACGGAGACAAGACCGATACATTCAAATCTTAGCTCGAAGAGCTCCAACAATAACCGCCATGATGTTAGCCGTGAGGCTTCATCACTCTTCAGGGAACTTAATTAGCGACCAAACAGTCAGAAACCGCTTGCATGAAGTGAACCTTCATTCCCGAAGACCGCTACGGGTACCACCTATAGCAATGCACAATCGTAGGATTCGATATCAATGGGCTCTTGAACACAGAAATTGGGCAGAAGAACAATGGCGTTTCGTGTGCTTTTCTGATGAGTCTCGTTTTGGTATGAGACCGGATACAAGACGTATACGACACTGGAGAACCCCTGGACGCCAACAGCGATTAAAATCCTGCCAGGAAGTCCATCCTTATAGTGGTGGAACCATCATGGTATGGGCGGGTATTTGGATCGGCGGAAGAACTGAGTTGATTTGGATCAGAGGCAACCTCAACGCTCAAATTTATGCTGAGACGATTGTATCAGACGTCATCGTTCCTCTACAAGTGCAAATCGGTCCCTTATTTCAGTTAATGCATGATAATGCACGACCGCACACCGCAAGAGTTGTAAGACAGACTCTCGCCGCAGCTAACATCAATGTCCTGCCCTGGCCTGCTCAGTCGCCAGACTTGAACCCGATTGAGCATGCATGGGATATGCTACAGAGAAGAGCTCTGCCGAATATGGAGGGTATCCAGTCGCAAGAAGACCTTTTTTTGTTGTTGCAACGAACATGGGCGGCCATTCCACAGCGTGATTTGGATGAACTCATTTTGAGTATGCCAAACCGATGTTCTTGTGTTGTTAGTGTTCGCGGTAGAAACACGGATTATTAATTGTTTAAGTTACCCAATAAAATTTTAAAGAAAACTGTTATTTCAGTCTTTTTTTCGAACTTTAATGTTAGTGGTTCAAATGTCAAAAATCCCTTTATTAGGAAAATGGCAAATTTCTTTATTAATGCAAAGGTGACTTGGTTTATCGTTACTGTGACAAACGAAAACACTTTATTTGATGAATCCTTAAAGAAAATTTTAATTAATATCAATCAGGAGAAAAGTTATTGCAAAAATATATGTTGATCCCTAGACACTTTTGATGTGTGTATGTTTCTTATAAGAAAATAATCAGAACTTTTATTTTAATAAGTAATGTCACGGTTTGTGACAGACGTACCAGGGATAAATGGTCTATCCAAAAGTCTAATCAAGTACTGTTATTTACAGTAAAAAAAATCGAAAATTACTCCAGCACCTAAGGTTTCACATTTTTTTACATCATATCGCAAATATCTAGACGAGCCTTTAAAAAAAAAGTGTGCTTGTACACAGTGCTTAGCTAGACATAATTATGTTGAATACTTAATATTATGTTAATCCTAGATCTGTTATAAATAGTTTATATTTTGACCTTTTATTTACAATCTTAATCTGAATAATAGTCTTTAATCTTGGCAAATAAAAAACAGTATGGCAGAAATACAAGCAGGTATATGGGGTGGCAGGGACATCGACGCGAAGCCGGTTACCATGGATTCAGTACATGATTCTGAACCCCCCTGCGTTGAAATTTTTCGTCAGTTATTTTTTTTTAAATCTGCTGTTTCATAGAGAAGTGCAATACCTACGGGGTCAAAATGTATGGAACAGCAGATTTTTTTTTAATAACCGACGAAAAATTTCAACGCAGGGGGTTTCAGAATCATGTACTGAATCCATGGTAACCGGCTTCGCGTCGATGTCCCTGCCACCTTGTATTATGAAGAGGACAAGATTAATTATTATTTTATTAACAGGTTTGGTCAAACAACATCCAAGACAACAGTGAAGAAATTGCCAAAAAGACATTTATGGAGCTTGAAAAACACAAGTCCAAAGTTGAAGAGACTAAAGCTTCACTTCAAAACTACACATTAAAAGTAAATGCAGAAAAAGAATCTGATGTTAAAGATCTGTTGGCAATGGGAGAGGAAGCAATACCTGAAGTACCTGAACCAGTTAAAGTTAAGAAGAAAACCAAGTTAAGAAGAAAGAAAGATGACAGTGAGTCAGAGGAAATGGAAGACTGGGAGGAAGTTAAAGGTATGACCCATAGTTCCAAATGGATGTGCCCCGATTTGTACATGTATGTGTTTTATTATAAAAACTACTTTACCCTAAAGTGATGTAGTAACAAAAACATTTAGAAAACAACTATTAACCACAACAAAAAAAAAGTAATGCATAGATTGCCATTGTAACCATACCTGAACAATCTAGTTAGTGTGCATAAGTCTAAATTTTAATAATTGTAAACCTTATTTTTGCATCATTTCAGAATCAAAACCATCATCTCAACAAGGCATACAACTTTTTGTTCAATTTCCTGAGGCAGCATGCAGAAAGAGTAAAAAAGTAGATGTTGAAATGATGATGAAAAGAAAAATGAATAAAGTTAAAAAAGAGTATCAAGTTTACATGCATAAAGTACATGTTCTGTGTTGGTTAGGTCATGGCAATTTTGTGAGTGGAGTGTTGAATGATCAAGAGCTTATGGCAGCTGTATTATCTTTGGTTCCATCCAAAGAATGCTATCCTGGAGAGAGAGTAGACATGAAATATGTTGAACAAATTACAACTTGGTACAAAGATAAACTAACACTACAACAAGATAAAAATGAAAATAAGTTTAAACCAAAAGCTCCACCTCTTAAAATGATACTGTTGGAACAAATTAAAAAAAGAATTGTTACTACTAACAAATATTTAGTTTATATATATGTCACTATGCTCAGAGCACTAGGACTTCAATGTCGTGTTATGTTTAATTTTGTAACATTGCCTTTAAAACCACCAAGTTCTGAACTGTGTTCACTTTCTACAAAGCCAAAAGAAGAGAAGGCAGCCATTACTGATAAGCCTAAGTCACCAGCTGTTAAGAAAGAAGATAAAAATGATGAAAATCGAAAGCAAAAAGCTGGTCCTTCCAATTCAAAAGCTAAAAAGCAAAAAATTGCCCAAATAGATGGGAATGATGACAGTTCTTTTTACAGTGATGATGATAATATAATGCAAGTTGATGGAAGTGATGATACTAGTGCTAGGAAAACAAGATCTATAAAACGATCAAAAGCAAATGAAAATAATACAGAGAAATCTGAGAATGAAGATGTATCACCATCAAAAATTGTCAAAAAGAAAACTGGTCGCGCATCCCCCAAGCCAGCTACAAAAAAAGATGAAAACAACATAGTTGACGGTAAAAAACTGCCACAGAAAGGAAAAAATACAAAGGAAACTAATATTAAAGATAGTGAAAGCACAAAAAAAGCAACTGATGTAAATCTTAAACAACCAACTAAAACCTTAACACTTAGACAAAAACCAAAACCTGAAATTAACAATTTATCAGAAGTGAAAGATTCTTCACCAACTAAAACCTTAACTCGTCGACAAAAATCAAAAACAGGAAGTAGTAATAATTTACCACAAACAAATGATACAACTTCTGATATCAATACTGCTACTAACACTAGAGGCAGAGCACAAAGGAGTAAAAAAGGCATATTGAACGAAAATACTGAAAAAAAAGTAAGTGTACCTAAAATATCTATAACAGATGAAAATGCAGAGGATGTAGCAAGTAAATATTTTGAAGAGACGAAACCTGCTGCGAAATCTAGCAGGTTATCAAGAAAACGTTCACAAACTGCTAATCCTGATAGCTCACAGACTCCAAACAAAGTAGAAGACAAGGGCAAAGTGGTCAAAGCAAATACCAGAACAAGAAGTGCCCCTGCAAACGCTGTAGAAAAGAGCAAATATTTTGAAAGTCAACCTAAAGAAACAACGCCTAAACGATCTGTAAGACAAATTAAAAAAGAAATCAAAACTGAAGACAGTCAGAGAGTGAGTCATAGAGATCTTGCAAGAGCTAAGAAGGTGAAAGGTGATGTCACTGGGGAACTGGTAACCATTATCAAGAGTAGAGTTAAAGATGCTAAATTGGAAGCAAAGAAAGGAGTGGTGAAAGGTGAGTTGTTTAAGTAGAGAACTAAAGTATTTCAGTTAGTGACATACCTAGTCACAGACTCTAAAAATAGTTTATCTAGAAGCTCAAGATTGCAATGGAATAGATGGAAGGAATGAAAGAGATCTCTGCCCTACAGACTGATAATATCTAATAATACATGTTTTCAGGCAAAATAAAGGTAGAATCTGATGAGGATAGTGATTATTTACCAGTAGAAGATCCTAAAAAACGCAACTCTGAAAGTGAAGACGAGTTCAAACCTACCAAAATTAGCCCCAAGCCAAGTACCAGCCGCCGCATAGACCGACGAGTTCTATCATCTGTGTCCAGTGATGAGCCCAAGAAGAACAGAATTGATGTGTGGTGCGAAATATTTGTTGAAGAGCTAGAACAGTGGATTTCTGTAGATGTTATTAAAGGGAAAGTTCATTCTTCTGGTGATCTTTATGTAAGTACCTACTAGTTTTCGCCCACAGCTACGCCCGCGTAGATGTTGGAAATTATCCCATGGGAACATACTACTGGGACAAAAGTGTATTATGTTCTAAACCAGGGCATGGTATATCCTTGTGTGAAATTTCATTCAAATTGGCAGAACGGATTTGAATGAAATAAGGCGTGAAAAGGTGGCAGGCAGAGTTCCTTATCTTTTCAAATAATGGTAGTAGATAGACCTACAAAGAAAAAACAGTGATTCTGTAAACTCGTGTCAGTTTGGGACCATTGGCAAGCTTATGAGGTTTCAGGCTGCGGTCTTCGGTCTTCGAGTCTCCTTCTAACAGTTCGAACGCAAATAGCGAGTCCATGAAAGTCTCGAATCTGTTCTTGGACATGTACTGAGGTCAAGTGACGATTACGCAGGCTGGTTGTAAAGATAAACCGATTTTGTCGTGCTGTAGTGACCCGGCCTCATGGTCCTCCTGGACGGCGCCGGTCTCCAGGTATCGATGGTAAATTATTTGAACGGTAGAACAACTTACATGAAGTTGCCACAGCTTGCGCAGCTACTTCATAATTTTGATGTTTTAGCCATAAACATAAAAATGCATAGTGCCTGGATTTAGGAGCCCGGGAGTGTATTAGTGTGGATACACAATGTACATAAATGCTCTAACTAATAATTGTCTTATTAAATCAGTTCTCATATTACCCATGTACATTTTCCACAGAATAGTGCCACTCACCCAGTGTGCTACGTCGTCGGTTGGGATAACAACAACTACCTGAAGGATTTGACTCGTAAATACGTGCCCCACTGGAACACAGTGACTCGCAAGCTACGCGCCGAAACACCGTGGTGGAGCCAGGCAGTTCGACCCTGGCTAGGTCCGAGGTCTGCCAGGGATAGAGAAGAAGATGAATATTTGGACAGAATGCAGCTAGAAGCGCCGTTACCCAAGAGTATTGCTGAGTGAGTAACATAATAAGGTTTTGTTGATTTTTATGGGGTTGTGCTTAAACATACAAACTTCTAAGCCCGAATTCTTCTAAATTATTTCCTCAACAAATTCGACGACTCTATTATACGTCATTCAAAGCATACGTCGTCCAATTTAGGAGAAATAAAAATAAGTCGTTATTATGAGTCGTCAGAAGCCCGAAAGTCCAGTCTTACGAGTACCAAGGGGTATCGTACTAGCCAGTTATGGTCAGATAGATAGTTGCTTGATGTAAAATACTGGTATTTAGCTGCATCCAGTTAGACTGGAAGCCGACCCCAACATAGTTGGGAAAAGGCTAGGCAGATTGATTGATGTTCCAGCATTGAGGAAACCACTGAGATTACGAGGTTAAGAACCGACAAGTCGCGGGCTCGAACTCACTGGTGGGCGCGGCCAAAAAGCACGCTATCTCATCTGGCATCTGTGCGACAGAGATAGTATCAGTGATGAGCAGTTAGACGCTAGTCTAGCCGCACGTCTAGTTAGCGCGCACACAAACACCGTTCCGAACTGAAACGATGTTATACGAAGCACACAATAGTGCACCGCCCCGCCGCGCCGCCACAGAGTACTTTATAAGATACCGCCGCCGCCGCTGTGTCACGGGCTGTGTCGCTCGCCGCCGCGCCGACGAGAATTATAGATATGTACCTATGTGTACCTAATTGTTATAGTTGACTACGGTCTATAAATTGTTTACAAAATTACTACTATCTTCTTATTTCTAGGTAAGTAGGTACCTACTTACTTAGTTACCTATTCATGGACGTACGCATAAGGTAGGTAGGTACCTACTTACCTACATTTTAGTGTTCACGACTGTTTGTGATATTTTTGCTTGTATACCTAACCTTCATACAAGCAAAATTATCACAAACAGTCGAGGTAATTATTACATTAGGTACCTACTAAGCAGAATGCAAATGTGACGAAACTGTTTTGTTTTTGATAAGATTTAAAAAAAAAACCAAAGATATAGGATTCAAAAAAACGACAGATAGATTATAGACTAACCAGGTGCGAACTTAGACCCTCTGATTTCGCAAGTGCCACATTACACCCGCTCGACCACGGAAGCTATGAGGACAATGATTAAAACAGCAAACCTATTCGCAATTTTTTTGCGCGTATCAGATTTTCGACGCTCTGCTTAGCGCCGAGAGTTGAATATCCAACAGAGCGCATTCAGCGCGTATCCCAGTGCGTCAAGAAAATACACTGTGTCGAAAATCCAATCGCGAACGTCGCGTCGGCTTACGAAGACGCTATCACGCAGCTCGAACGAAAGCGCGAGGCGAAGATGCGACGCGACGCGGCGTAGGTATTTTGCTACCTACCTCATAATCAGCTGCTGCCAACTGGTTGATTTAGTAATCTATAGATAGGTACTATACTAGGTTTATCTAAAAATACTAATATTATAAAGCTGTACAGTTTATTAGTTTGATGTTTGAATGCGCTAATCTCACAAACTAGGTAGGTACCTACCAGTGTAATCATTTTTTTGTAGCCTTTGGTTATGTTTTAGGCTATAAAACATCACACTGCTGCTCATGGGAGCCGAGCAGTAGGATAGATTCCTACGGGAACGCGGGTAAAAGCGTGGGGAACAGTTGGTATAAGTATGTACCTACCTACATATAGTACATACCTAAATACGTTATCAATAGAATAAAGTTTTACCCGACTGCCAGAGGAGGCTTACCTATATATATTTTTTTTTTCATATCGTTGCAATATTGATTTATGATAAATGTCATAAGTACCTACATAAACCTTTATAATACATATACAGTAGCTTCTGCCCGCGACTTCGTCCGTGTGAAATTTCGGCCCCCGACCCACCGCATCGCATCCTATCGCCCCGCCCGCGCTTTTACTTCGTTTTCGCTTAGCGTTCTTTCTGACTTTTTTCTTTTTGCTCGGCTCCTAAGGGTTGTAGCGTGATGTTAGCGTGTTGTTGCGTGGTGGCCTACAGTCTTTCTCAAGAATGGAGCTAACCAATGCAAAAATATTTTTTAAAATCCAGATAGAGATAGGTACCTACTAAATACCTACTACTCGAGCACTCCCCCCCATTTCCACGACCACAAAATAAAAGCCATAGCGCGCCGTCGTCGGCTTCGGTAAAGAGTGTGAATGCAAAGAGCGTACCTACGTCTTCTCTTGCCTACATAGGGTACCTACCAACGTACCTACACAACGCACCAACGCCGCGCCGCGCCGCGCCGGTCGCTAAAACGCCTGCTACACGGTCGCCTACCGCGACCCGACAGAGGTGACCTTGGTGGTTTACAACCGTGAAGATGATGTTTATACGACCAAACGTTGAAACAACTTTGCGGGTCGCTAACCAAGGTCACCTCTGTCAGGGACGTGGTTGGCAACCGTGTAGCAGGCACTTTAGCCTCAAGCAAGTCGTGGCCGAGCAGTAAGGTAGAAAATGTAGGTACCTAAGTAGGTATTGGCCAAAAGAAGATATAATTATATTATAATTTATAACAGAAAATATGCTCGAGGAGGTAGGTAGGTAGGTACCTACGAAAATAGATTACGTATAATAAATTGTACAGACGCCCCAGCACATCAAGTTACTACAATCTGTCAAATTTCTTTCTGTAGATTTTCAACTTTATGGCTAAAGAATAAGGTTCAATGTTGATTGAGAAAATTTGACAGATTGGAGTAGGTTGGTGTGCTGGCGTCTGTTACACAACACATTTTAGTAAACGATTCCGACTAATCAGTTTCATTTTGACAGTTCAATAATATTCATTGCGTTATTTACGTTGTTGAGCAGATCTTTTTCCGAACATAGGAAGCAATGGATTAGTAATATGTTTCAAAACGATTCAAATTTTGATTGATCGTGTATTACGTAATTACGGTACTGTTCTTCAATCTTCTGAGGAGCTCGTGGCTAAGTAATAACAAGCCGCACGGGTCCATCCATCAGGTTAAGCTACGCTTGCCGGGGTTAGTCAGTGGATGGGTGACCATCTTTACATACCGAGACTCCGTGCCTCGGAAAGCACGTAAGCCGTTGGTCCCGGGCTCCCGGCTGTCATTTGTGGATCTTTGACAGTCGTTACGAGTCGTCAGAAGCCCGAAAGTCTGACATAAGTCTTACCAAGGGGTATGGTACCGAGGTCAAATAGGCAGTCGCTCCATGTAAAATACTGGTATTCAGCTGCATCCGGTTAGACTGGAAGCCGACCCCAAGATAGTTGGGAAAAGGCTAGGAAGATTGATTGGTAGGTAGGTACTGTTCTTCAATCAACCAACACAAATTCACTGACACAGCGTCCACTCAAACCAACAATTTTATTCTAATTTCAAACGATACCTACGATAATTTTCTCAGGGCGAAGTCAAACAGATAAAGTAGGTAAAAGTGGAAACACTACAACACGCACGTGTGTGCCTGAATCAAACGAAAGAGCTTCAGGCGTGTGACATTTCGTGCATGTGTGCGCGAGCGTCACCCTCCGCACCGCGCCACCCGCGCCGGGGGAACATTATTGAGTGAAACGCACAATAGTTTATAGTAAAACGAGCGCGTCAAAAATTACGAAAAGGCCTTTGGTAAAAAGGTTTTTCTGAAAAAACTACTGCATAAATCAATTACAAATAAAATTTATTGAAATCTTCGATAATTTTGCTGTGTCGGTACGGATTTCGTTTTCGAGATTTCACACTTCTTGTATTACTTATTTACGCCCAAAGTTGCGTTAAAATTAGCAAGAAAAACGAATCTTTGTTGGCTCATAACTTTTTAATGGCTTTTTATTTTACTATTCTGCTTCCGTACAGACAATTTTAATAATGAGACCTAACTATATCATGTTAAACTTTGAATGTACGATGTCAAACAGTGGAGTAAAAACCCTCCGAAGTTTGTATGGAAAAAATATCAAAGTGTTTCACCTTAAGTCAATAACTCAATACTGATAATATTGAATGCATTCCACAATGTGAACCTAGGTGATCGGTTTTACAAAGTAATGACACACACACTCACACAGTTATATAGTACAGTCCCGTCAGTCTTAAGGTCATCGCCCATTATAACAGCACCGCTCCAGCACGGTAGCGCCCCGGTACTAGTCGTCAAAGCGCCGTAAGCCAGGCGACTGCTAGTCGCCAACGCGCCGGAAGCAAGGCGAAGGCTAGTCGCCAACGCGCCGTCAGCAAGGCGACCGCTCGCTGCCGGCACGCCACCGGCGAGGTAACAGTTTATTGTTTATTCACAAGCAAGGCGTCACCGTGCGGCCGGCGAGGCGTCACTGCGCTTACGGCGAGGCGTCACCCCGCGGACGTTGAGGCGCCGGCGAGCGGGCTCCTCGCTTGAAGCGCGCTGTCGGCCCGACGTGTGACGGCTCCTGGGCCGCTCACTGCCTGCGAGCCGTCCACTATTCTGTATAGCCATCGTAAAATAAACTTTATGGATTTGACTTAGAATCCTAACTTGAATGACAAGGTATTTGCCGTGACCGAGCCGTGCTGCTATAATGAGCGATGACCTTTAAGAGGGCCCTTCCCGGTCCGTCTATCGTCAACGCGAGCATGGTCGAAAAGCTTGCTGTTTCATCGAGCGAAAATTAGAACGCGATAACATTGTACGAAACATAGTGCGTACAAATTTGTTTCAGGATATACGTGTTTTTGAGTAAGCCTTACAAGGTTTCTGTCACGGCTCCGGCGCTGCAGGGTTTAGGCGGCCCCATGCGAGCTTATCGTCGCAGATGGTTTAAATGTTCACCATCGCAGCTTATAGCCGGCCAGCCTCAGCCGCGGCGGCGGGTCTTCAAACCACCTGCTCCTCAACTCGCGGGCCGCCCCACCCCTCCGCGCCTACGCGGGCTTAAATTACACTCTATGGGTAGGGCAGACAAGACTGCGTGAAGTCGGTTTTGCAGCGATTCGTTTCTGTTAATTTAAAATAATAATTGTGTTTTAATTTGGATCTTCGGATTTCTTCGGGATTTTAAGCTTTCGGGCAAATGAACTTTCGGGATTTAAAATTTTCGAGCAAACAATAATTCGGCGTTTAATTTTTCGGGATTTCGTCTATAGGTATTTTAAAATACGGTCTTTTGAATTTCGGTATTGTAATACGGTACCCCTTACAAGTTTGTGAAATAAATGTTGGTCATTTAGAATCTCCATTACATGTGCGAAGTTTCTATCAAGATGTTTTCTTTACTTTTACAATGTATGACTACATTATTACCGGCCAAAGATTAAGTAAAATTTGTGCAAGAAAGCAGATCTTCGAAGGCTTATACTGAATTTGTATCTCATTTTTTAAAATTTTATGCTGTCATAGAAACCTAATATAGTGCACAAGAAACATATTAGTTTAAAAATAAAGAAAGATATGTTACAACGCCATAATCACGTACGAGCGTTTGTATGAAAAGTATGACGGCTTGGCCGCTCTTAACAGTCAAGATTATAAGTCCTCTTTAGGCTAGTAAATAATAACCTGTTCTTAATCCTACAGATACAAGAACCATCCACTATACGCTCTGAAGAGACATCTTCTGAAGTACGAGGCTCTGTACCCGGCCGACGCGGCCGTGCTTGGCTTCGTACGAAACGAACCTGTGTATGCGCGGGAGTGTATATACACGTGCCGGTCTAGAGACACATGGCTCAAGGAAGCTAAGGTCGTGAAACTAGGGGAGACACCGTACAAGATCGTTAAAGCACGCCCTAAGTGGGATAAGGTTAGTTATCATCACTTATAACTGTTAATTTCCTTTAGTAGTGTGGTGACATGCATCTGCCTGTACCCTAATTACGTAACCGCCTGGCCACGGGACATTCGCTACAGCGGCAATTCGCGCGGTGCGAACGGCGAAGCGTCTTGCGACTAAAACAAATGTATAGAAATGTCATGTCATGCCCCGCAAGACGCACCGCAGATCGCGCCGCCGTTCGCGCCGCCCGTTCCGTGGCTAGGCGGTAATACACGATCAATCAGAATTTGAATCGTTTTGAAACAGATTGCTAATCCAGTGCTTCATAAGTTCGAAAAAAAAAACTGCTCTTCAACGTAAATAACGCAATGAATATTGTTGAACTGTCAAAATGAAACAGATCGCTTACGAAAATGTGTTGTGTAATTAGATAGCTGGTCTGAGAGTGCAGCCATGCCTTAACACAACAAATGTAAAGCTTGGCAAAAAAGAGTTGGAAAAAAATGAGGGCGCCACTATCGCACTTAGGTCACTTCGAATGGGAAATAAATGTGTAACAATAAACGCTGTTAGGGTGGCGCCACACCTGCCGAACGTTCCGTCGCGGAAGGTTCGGCGACGGAACTATCGGTCGTAGATTCGGTTGGCATGACACACTAATACGCGCCGAACGGTCGGCGGCGTTTAGTTCGGCGCGTTACGCGACGGAAAATTACGTTCCGTCGTCGTCACAGTGTTTCCACTTTTTGGGATTTCTCCCTTTTTTAGGGAAAAATGCCAATAATAAGCATGGTTTAGGGATATTTTATTTTAAAAAATTGAACTAGAGTTGGTAGCCCTTTGTTTATAGTAGGTAGCACCCAATGTACTACTCAAGCGTATGGCACCACCGATTGATTAAAAGGGATTCCCTAAAACTCGTAAAGTCGTAATGAATGTAATTCGTCTAATTTTAGTTTACATTTGGTGCCGATTCTCTTGTCAAAAATGCCGCTAAACTAGACTAAAAATAACCAAAATTTAGTTTAGTCCTGTCAAACGAGGATTTCCCATTCTGAAATAGACTAAAGTGACACAACGGGGATGCGCCAAGGTAGCCCGCGAAATTCAATTTGCAGGTCAGTGGTGCCGATTCTCTTGTACACCGAACTAAACTAACTAAACTATCACTAAAATTCCTTACTTTTGTCTATGAGAATCTAAAAGCTATTCTGCGGAAAAATATCTCTAAATAAAAAATAAAAATTGACACATCTAAAATCGAATTTGACAATCGCGTCGCGACACCACATGGTACTTGTTTGCTCTACTCCGTGAATTTTTATAGAGCCAGAGGCGCGCTGGGGGGCAGCCTTGACGTGTTTTGTATGGAATTTTTAACTTTTTGTACGGAAAATATAAAAAAATATTACCTATGTGTAGAGGCCGTTTTCGAGATATAAGCAAAATAAAAAAAGTACTGTTTTTGCAGCTGAAGTGTGTGAATTTTAGTTCATGCCAACTTTATTCCACTCCTTTTTAATTGCGTTAGCGCACAGGGCCACGCCAGATCGTAGGGCCGGCGGCGCCGGGCAGGCAGGTAGGCAGGAACGCGATGTTGCCGCTCTTCTCTTGCCACGCTGCGCCGCGCCGCCGCCGAGATCAGTGTCTCCACTTAAGTTTTTAATTTTTCCCCAGTTTCTTAATGAATGATCCCTCAAATTCCCAAAAAAAAATGGTTTAAGGATTTTTTTCAATTTTATAGCACTTAAACACCTACAAAACTTCCATTAATTGACGAGATTACAAAATATTCATTAATTTCCGATGTCGTTTTTAGCCACGGTAAAAGTACAACTAACGATGACATGGTAAACTAAAATTAGACGAATTACATTCATTACGAGTTTGAGGGAATCCCCTTTAATCAATCGGTGAAGCCATAGAGTTAAGTAGTAGGTATATTGGTTGCTACTATAAACAAAGGGCTATCAACTCAAGTTCAATTTTTCCCCAAAATTCCCAAAATCCCTGTCAAAATAAAATATCCCTAAACCATATTTATAGTTTGCAATTTTTTTCTAAAAATGGGTCAAAATTCCTTTATAGTGGAAACACTGGCCGAGATCCACCGACCGAACGTTCCACTACGCCCGCGGAACTTTCCGTCGCCGAACTTTCGGTCGCGTTCCGTCGCGTCTTGTGACGCTTGCTCATGAACCGACGTAACGTTCGGCTGATGTGTCATAGGTAACTTGAAAAACATTAGGAGCGTATCAACCGAACGTTCCGCCGCGGAACGTTCGGCAAGTGTGCCCCGACCCTTAGTGGGTGACTATAATCAAAATCTACTAGCACTTGTCGGCAAAGTAGTACCATCATTATAGGTCTGTATTAAGTAAAATATTTAGTTCCAAATGTCACCACGTCCACGTCTTTTTTGCCAAGCTGTACTGTATGCTACTTTTTGAAAAATACGAGAATGCAATCGTTTTTTTTTTTTAAACTTTGCCTTACCCTTGGAATTTCTCCTGTATTGTGGGTGCGCTTACAAACATTTAAACTCACAAACACAAACAGCCAGACCCGGAACAATTACTTGTAGGTCATACAAATATTTGTTGCGTGCGGGGATCGAACCTGCGACACGCAGCACAGCAGTCAATCGCTTAACCACTGCGCCAACCGTGCCGTCAAATCAGATGATCTGTAGATCATCAGAGCCACATTCATTGGAAATGAAATGAAATGAAATTGTTTATTTTATTCTATAAATAGGATTGGCAGATTGTACTTGTGATTTGTTTTAATAAGTCCCTTATTCCGTCTCGATAGTTTTCTACTTCTACCAAAAGAATTATCATATTAATCTTGTTTCTAGTCTTATTTTTGCTTACTAGTAGAATTACTAAGTATAATGAATTGTGCGAAATAGTTATTTTGGTTCTGAGTCTATTCTGCCAGTATTAGTCCATCCCGCCAGTATCAAGTTTGATGTTCGCACTCCAAAGGTGGCAAGCGTCATAGACGAAGATTATTTTTTTTCAACTTTTGTTATATTATTGTTCCACTGCTGGGCTTAACTTTTGCCTTCTCCGATCAATCGGTCAGGAACGAGTCTAAATGGTCACGCCAGCGTTTCTCAGGCCTGTCTTAGTGACGAAGTGACGATGCTCGTCTTCAGCCACCCACTGTGTGACGATCGTTGTTCATCTATCCTGAATACCTGATGCATCCCCGATCGTCTGTCGATTGGCTTTAGAAGGCCATAACAATTAAAAATTCTATTGTGTCTCATTAATGACAGTTGAAGGTATAAGTGTGACTACCCGGCTCCACTTAAGCCTCTCAGACTTATCGTCAACATCGGCGCTGCCTTTATTGAACCGTATTATCGTATTGCGAATTGATCGGTCAGATTAACAGAAGCTATTTACAAGTTCTTTTATTTTATTTCCAGCTCTCAAATAAAGTGATAACTGATAAACCTTTGGAAGTATTTGGACCATGGCAAGTGCAAGAATACGAACCACCAACTGCAGAGAATGGCATAGTACCTCGCAATGCTTATGGCAATGTTGAACTCTTCAAAGATTGCATGCTGCCTAAAAAAACTGTTCATATCAAATGTAAGTGTTTCATTTTTTTTTTATCTGTACGATTTCTATGTAGCTTTTCAAAATGAAAGTAATGTCTGTGAATGGTGGTGGTTAGTGTAACAACATTCTGGGTACTTATAGTCTCTGCCCTGTGCTAAAAGTATCAGATAAAATAGTTAATTGACTCAGGCGTCACCCTGCGGAAATCCATCATAAATAAAATACAATAGACGATGTATATTTAGTAACTTAATCCACTTAACTGTTCTTAAAGAGTCTTAGAGATCCCCGCAAAAAATCGACACGTGTATCGCTTCTCAACGAAGCATCCTCAGGATGACGATTGACTTGTTGCGAACTCGGACTCGGTTCGGCTCATGTCGTGGCACCACGTCGTTGTTGCCACGACATGAGCCGAACGCCGTGAGCTACAACCGCCCGACAACCCCACTTATACAAGTTGGAGACGACAATACAACAAAAAATTAAACGGCGTGTCCATAATGACGTTGGGAATTCTGTTTACAAAAATTCTATTGAATATATTCAATAGTTTAGTCATTATAGCTCGGTAAAATCCATAGTCGGCTCGGGCTATTCAGTTTATCCACCCCAAAAATCCACCCTAAGGTGGATATTCGGAAATGTATGCCCGAGAATTCACCCAAGGCCTAGTTGGATAAACGGAATTTATAGTCTTAGGGTGGATTCGGCAAACATTACATTTAATTTGTTTGAAAAATTCATTTTTTTTATTTCGAAGCTAGGATTTATTTGACAGTTCCAAAATACTCTTAAGCAAAAGTATAAGCATTAGTAGTGCCAGTATTTTAATTTTTTGTTGTATGGTAGTCTCCACATTGTATATGTAGGATTGCTTATCGGCCCACCTCGGCTAGGATCGTTATCAGTGACATTTTCGAAAAATTTTGTTACAACCAAATTAGACCGATTTTAAATGTTCCATAGAAACAGAGATTTCCATTTGTCTGTTTTTAAATAAGACATTTCGAAAATGTTCTTAACTAACTTTTTAGACCTTTGTATCCTGCATAGGGCATGCTATTCGGATATCCGGATATCCGAATTATCCGGATATTCGTCGAAAATATTATCCGAATAATATTTGTTTTACTATCCGGATAAAACGGATAATACGGATAGTTAGTTTTGTTCCATTTTCCTTTTGATAATATAACATTTAAGGGGGATGCGCCAAAGTATCCCGCGATTTTCAAATTTTCTTACGTTTTTTGCAATTTGCAGGTCAGTATCAGGTTGTATGTTGTTCTTAATATGATTCGCGGCCGTATCAAATGTTTATTTATAGATTTATAATCATAAAAGTCATCAATACAACTCTCTAAGTTCATGTAACTGTATTGAATGACTAATTCATAAAATCATGACATTTGACACTTTTGCTAACTTAAGGAGTTGTATTGCTAATTCTAATGATTATAATTCTGTAAAACCATATTTGTTACGGTCGCGAATCATATTTTAATCAACATACAACCTGACATTGATCTGCAAATTGCAGAAGACGAAAGAAAATTTGAATTTCGCGGGCTACCTTAGCGCATCCCCCTTAACGTTGTGTTTTAATAAAATAGGTATTCGCAATCGTAACAATTCATGCTATATCTTCAAAAATCCATCTAATGACACAATTACTATGTATATTCATCATAGAGAAAATTTTAAAGTGCTTTTGCACAGAGCTCGACTTCAGTTGACGACAGCGATGGTGATGACGTAGTACTCAGTGATTACAAGCAGCAGAAACTGAAATATCATTTACTTTAACAGAGAAAATAAGCAAAGAGATCGAAAGGACTCTGCAGGTTAACCATCAACAGTGAATGCTTTGACAAGCATGGCATTTACTTTAAAAGCATTGGCAAGAATGATGGCTTTGATTAATAGTGTTGTTCTCTAGATTCATCTCGGTATTGTGTCTTGCTTGAAGAGATCTCACAGAACCAAAATAGAGTGCCTGCTAAATGAAACATAAAGAAAAGGTTAGGATTTGCTACACTTGAATAAGCTGTTTTGGTAACCAACCCAAAATTAGATTGATATGGGAAGTAGGAATGTGGAGCAGAGGCCTCATCATGATTTGCATTAATTCGTTTCCTGCCTGGACCGTAAAAACCCAATCCGGAAAGTCCTCTTTAGGAGGTATTCCTAAAGAGGACTTTCCGGATTGGGTTTTTCAAAGTTTCACATAAATGTCTAACGGAAGATAGGACTGCACAATCGCGATAACGAGAACTGAATGACCCAAAACGCACAGAAAATAGTTCATATTCAGGGAATCGATGAAAGTACATGTCATTCGTGGCTATTAGTTTGTGCTGATCCAACTTATACATCAGATACTTTGACATCTAGCAATGTCAGTGATGTGATTTTGTCTCATTTATTACCAAGCACTATTTTGTAAGACTTCCAGTCTTCATCTAATGTGCTTTCAATTGTTCTAGCCATCTTAACAAAGATAGCATTTGACCAGCTCACGATCTATTATACCATTGGTAGATAACCCGTGGATTTCTTTTTTCTTTTCTCGTATCTGTCAATGACAGATCGGACAGATTTTGCTTTTAGTGCGAACTGATATACTTTAGTATACGATTGTTGGAGAGTTTTTGTAATAAAAATGTCGATTGTAAACTAATATAAGTTTGATTTACCTCTTTTACAATGGTATCCAAAATATCCATATTATCCGAATATATTCGAATAGTTGTCTGGCAGTATCCGAAATATTCGAATAGTAAAATGGGCGGATAATTGCATGCCCTAATCCTGCATATATGAAGTTTAATTAAAAATCGGTTCAGTCATTTCGAAAAACAAGGGCTTGAAAGTTTGTATGAAATGCCGTACGACGTTAACGCAGCACGTCATTTTCTTCCATACATATGTCAGAGTTCACTAAGTCTTACTTATAAAATAACATGATTTCACAGTACCCAACCTGAACAGAGTGGCCAAGAAACTGAACATAGACTGCGCGCCTGCGATGACTGGGTTCGATTACAACGGCGGCTACTGCCACCCTGTGTACGACGGTTTCGTAGTGTGCGAGGAATTTGAAGAGATCATCACTGAAGCATGGGTCAACGTAAGAAATAATCTTTGAAAACCTTTGAAACATTTCGCGTATCTTTGTATCTTTGTATGTGGGATTATTTATATCCTCGAAGCATCCTGACGGCTGGATGTATTTGAATACATGAGGTGTCTATTTACGTCCAGGTCGCGCGATGGTATTAGGTAATACGGGCTGGTATCCGCAACTCCACGTCAAATCGCGTATTTTGCGTACGGGTGGGAATATTGGTTATTCGATCTACCCCAGCTCCTCAAAGAAGGCCAGCAACGCCTTGGTGTCACTGAAAATCTCACGTAGTGTACCTGGGTTACCGAAGTACTTTGCCCTGTAAGCGGCGACCACCGGGCAGTTTAACAGCACATGAGCTGCTGTCTCGTCGTCCTCCATGCAGGCGCGCTAACCATCGCGCGCCTGCATGGAGATTTTAAATCGTGGCCTGTTACAAAACAGGCCACGATTTGCTTAAAACAAATCAAAATAGCGGTATTACACGTAAATACACAAAGTCTTAAAAAAAAAAGTACCTTCTTTTATTTGTTTTAATATTATAAATGAAATCTCAAAATATTACCTCTTTATTATTCAGGATCAAGAAGAACAAGAGCGCAAGGAAAGAGAAAAGATAGAAACAAGAGTTTATGGTAACTGGAGACGCCTGATCAGAGGGTTGGCGATTCGTGAACGTCTTAAGTGTAAATATGGGTTTGAGGAACCTAGCACATCAGAAACAGCAAAAAAACCTAAAGGACCAAGATTGGTTGTGAAGAAAAAATCGTGAGAAAAGTATTTTACACTCTTTTAATTAATTTTTAAGATTACAGCTAAATGCATGATAGTTTAGGTATAATAATTATGTTAAAATACAAAATGCCCAATGATAAGTAACTGTAATATGATTACTAGTTACCTCGGAAATGAGAATTGTGTACGTCATGTTTTGCCTGATAATATTACTAATACTACTTTAATTTTATAGAAGGATAAGATTGTTAATTAAATTCAAGTTAATTATACTTTCGTTTTGTTTTAGTTTTAAGTTGTTACTTTACACTTTTATTTTAAGATTAGTTCCACCTGCTACCTCATTTTTATAATCATCACAATACTGGTGATATTGAATTTTTCTTTTTATAATAATTGTGATAACTCTAATCTCAACCTAAGGTTCTATGTTCTGTGTATACAAAACTTGGATTGTTTTAATTTACTGATTTTGTGTATGTGTGAATAATTTCAACAAATAAAATTTTGTTTTTAATAATGCGTTTTAATAAGTATGAATTCAACTTTTGAATATTTTGGATTCGTAAAGAAAACACAAAATATCGTATATTTATTTAATAAAAAATTATATAACTTATACAAATTTGTTTTAATATAATAATAATTATGCAAAAAGCTGCTTTAATCTTTACATTATCATCATAATTATGTTTTCGTTAGATATATATAGCAAAAGCTCCAAAAGCGTATACACGTAGGTGGTTGTAGCACAGCTTACGTGCAT
Organism: Conistra vaccinii; assembly: GCA_948150665.1. Taxonomy (NCBI): domain Eukaryota; kingdom Metazoa; phylum Arthropoda; class Insecta; order Lepidoptera; family Noctuidae; genus Conistra; species Conistra vaccinii. The sequence goes on along the minus strand of OX411324.1, from coordinate 12,093,617 downwards.
TAAGTATGTAAATTACAAAATTATGTACAAAAATCTTTGGTGTATAAAAATATGTATAGACACTTCAGATCTTATACATTAAGATCTGGTCGGTCGAAACGATTGCAATTATTTGCAATCTTATCCGCGTTTACAGGATAGTTTTTGTATTGCACGTACCTTCATATCACGATGTGATAAATATAAGGTACGTGTAATCACAATGCCATTTTTTTTTTGGTTTTATTTTTTTTATCTTGCTGTTTAACAAATTATTTATACCTCTTACATACCTACATTAAGTCTATTACCTTATGTACTACAATATTTTATAACGAAATATGTAAACTAAGGGCCCAGACACATTCATCACAATTTGTACAATAATTTATGAAAGGAATGTAACCTTAATTTATACTTTCGTAACAAAATATTTGTTCTCAAAGGCTCTATTACCATTTACTTTATTAGTCTCATTGAAAGTAGGTATCAACCATTATTAAAGCCAGTTTAATACATGGTATGATAGTCCGTCAAGCTAGGTAGCAATATACAGTAGATTAGATTCCTTTCATGCTACCATTATAACTAAATGGTTCCTATAAAGACCAGCTTCATAGTCTATTTTTATGCCATGGTTAATGTGCCTGCGCCCATACCGAATCCTACACCCTTAGGACCATAGTTCCTGCCGTAACAACTTCGGCAGTAAATTTCTCCGTTAGGTCCGTCGTTTAAGTTGGTGGAATCCTGAAACAAAATAAATGAAAATCAGTGGAGAAAGAAAAATAGGTAGGTATACGCATCGAAAATACTCGACGAATGCATAACCTCCCTCATAATTTGAAGTCGATTAAAGTAGTGTACTTATTCGAATTTTATACATATTCCATTCCTACATACATCTAGAAACACGACACAACAAGTGCTTTGACTTATTTTAGCTTGTCACTTATGAATATACAAGCCCTGCCCTTCGTTGGCGACCCTATAACCTTCCTCAAGAATTGGACTATACAATGCAAAAATAATTTTTCAAATCCGACTTGTAGTTTCGGAGATTACCCCCTACATACAAACTTACAAACCAACAATTTTTACCTCTTTATAATATTTTATATAAGGAGGTATTTAAGTATAGATAAAATTATTATCCGACTGCCTCGTTGGTCGAGTGGTCGCAAACGCTACTGCCGAGCCTGAGGACCTGGGTTCGATTTCCAGGCCAAGCAAACTTTTATTGGGTTTTCCCATCAGCAGTAGAATTACTCAGTAGCAGTCTGGATTTGCACTTGGTTGATGGCTTTAGGTTCTCCCCCAATTGTATGGGACTTAAAACTGGGCGCATTGTGGGTCATGGATGGGTGTACTATACCTACAAAGCTTGTTCATATACTTCTGCCTAACCCTCCGAGGAATACAGTCTAGGCTTGATGTTGTGATATGTTTATGTCAATAACAATATCGCTGCTGGCAATAGTCAAAGTAAAACTTTTTTTTTTTAAAGCCAACTATTTATAGACGTAATAAAAAAAAAAGATGCGTTCCCGACCCTCAATTTCATGTTTGTTACAAATTAAGCATTACAAGTTGTTACAAAGAAAAGGATATCTTCCTGAAATTGTAAACAATGTTACGTCAACACGTCATCCTAGTGTCATGTCAACCACTAATGTCATTTATGGCCGCTTTCCGAATTAGAACGTAATCGCTCACAGCACTTTAATCAATAATTGCCGTTCCGAATAAGATATCACGATTATGACAGCTGAGGGCTGTCAATAATTCGGAACGCTCGTGAACGCGTCACAGTGATATCTCAAATGTCAAACCTTTCTTATCATTATTTCTTTGTGTATATACCACAAATTTCTTCTTATTCTTGGGTAAGGTGACGAACGCAAGCCAGAAGCACAATTTCGAAAATGCCACGTTAGTCTAAAGATATGATGAGACTCAAAACAAAAACAGCACAACTGTCAATTTTGACAGTGCTCACGGTGATATCAGAAAAAGGCATGGTCGGCGTTATCGCAAGATGGCGCATGTCATGACGTCATCGATGACGATTCACGGAACATCGATATCGTGCTCACGCTTATTCGGAACGACTTTTAGGGCGCTCAAATCGATGACAGTCTAACTCTGAACGCACTGTATGTGTCACTAGCACACGTCAGTGAATGGATTTGAAGCTAAGAAATGTTAAAGTATAAAACTAACGAGAAACTGTGTTTTGTATGTACGTTAAAAAACTTCTAGACATAAGTGATACAATGATATTGAAGATGTTTTCAACAGCGATGCTCGTGTGTTTTGCTACGCTCTTTGTACATATTAGCAATGCCGAGTTCACGACCGAAGATTGTGCTTCTCTTGGATTCATCAAAGCTAACCTGTTATGTTCCTCTTGTGATCAATTGAAAGATTTCGGTTTAGAGCAACTAATATCTCATTGTAAGGAATGCTGTCATCAAGATGAAACTGCTCCGAAAGAGAAGAAATATGCTCGTGCTATACTAGAAGTTTGCACGTGTAAATTCCCGGCTTATCCTCAAATTCAAGCGTTTGTAAAGAGTGACAGGCCGGCTAAGTTCCCTAATCTACAAATCAAATACGTTCGAGGCCTAGACCCGATCATCAAATTACTGGATAAGGATGGAATTGTTAAGGACACAGTGGCTATAGAAAAGTGGAATACAGACTCTGTGGAGGAATTTTTAAAGACTCATCTCGATAAAGAAGACGATGATGAACGCGACTATTTAAAAACGAACAAAATTTAATAATAACATTAAATGTGTTTAGTAATTACTTATGTATTTTTTTTATATATCCTTCCTATTTCAAATAATAAATCTAGAACAAGTACTTACAAGAGATCTATGGCAATCCGCACATGAGAAGCACCGTTTGTGCCATGTGCCATTCTTGGAGTTTTTCTGTTCAGCTGCATAGACTGGGAATCCACAACGAGGGCAGCCCTGGCCTTTGGCAGCTTTCTGACCAGTGAATGGAACCTGCTCCATGCTGTAAAATTACATTGTACTTATTTTCTATGTATTTACCACATCTAGTCAATTTAAAAGCTAGCATTAACTTATTATAACAATTGAATTTGCTTTCGGACATACTTAAAGTCGAACACTAACGATGTTTGAAAAAAAAAGTTGAATACCCAAAAGGCATGTAAGTAAAACATTTCAGCAATGGGTGAAGAAACCTGTGATATTTCTAAAATGCAAGATATTTTGCTTATTTTCTTCATAATACAAATACCTACTTAATATGTAATTAATAATTTATATACTTACTATGTAACGGCGGGCTCTGAGTCGGAACAGACGAGGGTTGGGGCATGGCCAAATCCGAATCCTTTGGGTCCGAAGAGCTTAGCGTAGCAGGCGCGACAGTGGACCTCCTTGTCAGGGCCGTCGCAAGCCAGCATCGAGTCCAGAGGCCGGTGGCACTCCGCGCAGTTGAAACATTTCTTGTGCCACATCTGTAAGCAAATAATAATTATAATAACCATAAATATAACAAAACTTAAATTAGGTAGGTACTGCTACTTTTTGGTTTATCATAGGTTTTTATTTATATGGAGTAGGTACATAATTAAACTTTTCCATTTGATTCCATTCTTGGCCGCCTATACCTTTCAGTACGATGCATCAATCTGTCTAGCCTTTTCCCACCTACATTGGCTTCCAGTCTTAAGGAGCTGACTGATTAGTTGGTACCAGTATTTTAAATGGACCTGTGGTGTGGTGGCCTCTACATCGCCACATGCGAATTACGCATCAAAGACCGTAAGTCACACAAAATCCTGACGTTATACAAATCCTGCATCACGCAATTAAGAGTTTACCGCGCGAACGACATAAATATATATTACTATCCGACATCAATTGTCGGGCAGTTGCCCGCCAGACACGACACCCGTCTGGTCGGAGGATCCTCCCTTTTCAATAGATGAGTAAACTTTACACTCTGTTCTTCATACCTCTAGAGCTAGGTAGATAGCTATCTCTGGACCTATCTGATCTCCACAACCCAGTTACTGGGTGATACGATACCCCTTGGTAAAGTATTACCAACAACCAGTCTTGTCAGAGTATTCAGCTTATGACTGCCCAAGTCCTAATGGATGGTCACCCATCCGCAAACCGACCGCGGTCAGTGCAGCTTAACCTTCGATCGAGCCGTGCGGCTGTTATCATTTAGCCACGAGCCCCTCTTTCAATACAACGCATGACCGTCAGAATATAAAGCTGTTATCACCACTTCAGCACATTTAGCAAGATGATGGCAGAATGCTGCTCTTATTTGATAGTCATTAAATTTTTTGTGGTGTTACGACACTAAAGGGAAGAAAACGGGTGGGCTTCCAACTAATCAGCCAGATTGATCAAAATCGAGATTCGTAGCTACCTACTTAATTAGGAACGGCGTTTTACACATAAAAATAGTCGTAAGCTTAGTACATAACTATCTGGCATGATGGCATCATCATACTGGACGATAGACATAGGAGGAAGTAGGTACGCGCTAATTACTTAAAGCTCGACGACTTTTTTCGCCCATGTTTCACTAGAAAAGTTCGCGTAAGGATCATCGGGCGTCACGCCGTGTAAGGGTCATCAGGATCATCGAGCGGAGAAGATCGTCGAGCCATAAGTAGGTACCGACCCGTAGCTCCTACGTCAGTCTGTCGCCCACTTTAGGTATTCTGTGGGGAATAGGTCCAATATCCTAAGGTAGACTGGTTGTCACATTGCTCGACCTTCCCATTATAATCTCACTGCCATTAATTGGTGTAGCGACTAACATGCGTAGAAACAAATTGAGTATCTAAACTTACCGTGCCCTTAGCCAGTTGTTGTTCAGCGGCGAAGACCATGCCACCGCAACGCGGGCAGCCCTGGCCCTTGGGTGCCTTGATGGAGGTGGTATCGGGGTTGTAATAAGGACGGTTGGCGGAAATCTCCTCCTCGCTGTAAACGAAAATTACAATATTATTGAGTAATCTTTTACATTCTCTCCATTTAATGTCAACTAACGCTAAAAATCTTTAAAAACTTACCTTAAGCCATCTGTCTGCAGGAAGCCGGAACCGCAGGCGAAACCGTAACCGTGAGGGCCCCATTTCTTGCCGTAGCAAGTCTTGCAGTAAACCTCGGACTCAGGTCCGTCGCAAGCGATGATCGAGTCCAAAGTTTTCATGCAGTCACGGCACTTGAAGCACTTGCGATGCCATTCGCGACCCTTGGCCAGCACAAGCTCAGCAGCAAACACAACACCTCCACATCTGGGGCAACCTTTGCCAGGGGGCGCTTGGATTGAAGCAGTATTGGTTACCGTTGTCTTTGGTGCTTGGTCACTGTAAAACAAATGAAATGCTTGATGTGAGGAACTTGCAGCTATACAATGTGAGTTAGTACCTAAGTACCTACCAATAACTGTGTTAGGTAATATAGAATAACGCTACAAGATTTATTAGAACAACATCAATTATCTACTTTTTTTAATATGGTATGTATCAATGTGTGGTCGTTATGATATTATGTAGGAGTGATGATACCTACATATGTGTAGGTATGAAATTCACTATTGTATAGATACAGCTTGTTCTGTATTTACAACAAATATTCTAGCTACCTATCAAATATATAGCGACAAAAAAAAAAATGATTTATGTATCTCTACCTACGAATTTTTATTATTCGTAGGTACCTATCTACATAATAATAAGCAATATGTAAATAGCAAGCAAAGAAATAGTCTTCAGTGTGATCTGCTTTTTTGTGCTGTTTCTTCTACATTACCTATTCTTCATCACCTATAGTCAGGACATACAGGTGCCTATTAGCCAGCTACCTACCCACATGTTACTTTGAAATGTATTCTGGTTTAGATTACCAAACGTCATGTAGTTGGCTATGGCTATCGCTTTAGTTCTCGTCTACCTTTTCGGGACGTTGCCCGCCTAGCAAAAATTCAACGTTGCAATCTGTGGTTATAACATTGGTGTTACGAATTGTCCCGGTTTAGCAGTTGACCCATTAATCAAGATGTTAAGCGAATCTGCCACAGATTACATATATGTTGTAAGCTCAAAACGTGTGGCTGGTCTCACCGATATTAAAATTAGTCCGATCGAGAGCGGAGAGCGCGTTCTATTTTCACATTGGCACGTTGCCATCTCTTGTTTGTATTATAAGCTGTTTTTATGAAAGTGACTATGCGATGGAAATAACCTAAACCTGTCATGTAACCTGAGAAGTATACGTAATGTTACCGAAGCTTCTGGCGAAAATAACTTGCGTAAAGTGAAACATGACTGTGGTGTTAAGTAATGAGTGTTATGAACGATGATTTCTTGAACACTAGGGAAAACAGTTAAATCTAATTTGCTAAAGCAGTCTATAAGCAAATTGGGATGTTAGAAGTTTCGGTTAATCATGAAAACTTGAGAGTTTACAGTCCTATAGACTGTCCTTTGGGATTCATCAGGGTCTTGGTGAAACTCTGATAAGTAGGTATTATACCTTTGCCATTCCAAGTCCTTAAGATCACACGTAAGACCCAGGCTTGACATTCCCCCATGTCCTACACCTCTTGGACCAAATCTTTGTGCGTAGCATCCTACAGCAAAAGCAAAGCGTTATTATTGCATCTGTAGAGCACACAGCGATCCACGCTCAAACAAATTGTGTTTGAATATAATGTTTCGGTACATTGTGTCAAAAGCTGTGCCCTCGCCAGATAAGTCACACGACCGATCCTCAAGCGGTTCTTACCCATTGGCGTAAGGGTCACTCTGCAAGACACCAGCTCCTCCTCCGTAACCATATCCCTTAGGACCAAACTTCTTCCCATAACATACTACAGAGAAAAACATTTAATTAAAACCACGAAAACAAAAGAGGAAATGATCATGCATCACAGTTAATAGAGTTTGTAAACACTCACAATATTATTTAAATCATGGTAATACTTGTTGTTTAAGAATTTTTTTTTTAATGAAAACTTCGAATTTATAGATAGATTATTTATGGGAAATGAGGAGAAAAAACAAACCTTTGCAGTAAATGTCTTTGTCTGGGGCCTCGCAACAGTTTGTAGAGTCCAGACCCTTTAAGCAGTCTCCGCATTTGAAGCACTCCCTGTGCCACCCCTGGACATACAGTGAATAGTGAGGATACGTCAGGGCATGCAGGGAACATACTAGCCTAGAGGATCACTCGGGTTATTACAATGATACATGATGTTATGGCACATACAACATATTTATGGGTGGGACATTTAATTGACACGTGGTACATATTTAATCGTTCAGATACCTCTACAGTAAATGTCACCATCTGGCCCATCACAATGCATCATTGAATCAAGGGTCTTGTTGCAATTTAAGCATTTGAAGCATCGCCTGTGATAGCCCTACGGCACAACATTATAGTTATATTTATATTTGCGTAACTAGCATATAAAACATATTGGATATAGATACAATTGGAAGGATTAAGTGGATATTTTTTTAACTTTGTTTAAGCATCTAAAAGCAGCGCAAGCTTCCAATTAAGGGCATTTGAATGTACCTAATTATAGGTACCTACATAAATGACATTTCATTCATTGTATGAAGATCCATAGAATCTTACCCGTCCTCTAGCTAACATCTGCTCGGCGGCATATACGAAGCCACCGCATCGTGGGCATCCTTGTCCAGGCGGTGCCTTGGCGATTTTACGTGGTTCCATACAAGCTCCGTTAGTCCTTACGCCGTCCCTGCATACATGCCGCAAATCAATAAATGTTCAAAAATGTTCAGACCAAGCAACAGGTGACAGAAGAGTAGTTAAAAGCCTCTCAGGCACCGGAAGAATCCGTGCCTCTACATTCTAGTATCGGCCACACGGATTGCGGCTAAGCAGTAGATGCCGGCGGCGCACCTCCGCCGTAATGGGAGAAGGTAAGGGCTCCCGGCCGCCCGCTCCGCATCGGCCTCGCTATAGCACTACACAATATATCGACATAGAGGGCGCTTTCCTTATCCCATCACATGTATTTACTATCAGTTAAAGCTAAGACGGAAGCGTTAGCTGAGGGTTAGACAGAGTGTGAGTAGCGAGGAAAGTTATTAAACATAAGATCGTCTCGGTGCATGCCATCTACGTGCGTCTGGAGCGTTGCTAAGCCAAGGCTACAAATTGGTTTCTCACCGTGGCTCCTTCGTGTGGGGGCACGCCCCGTTGGGGAGGAAGGGATCGACAGGGCAGGAACGCGCTCGAGCCGGCGCGCGCCCGTCTGCGCACCGCAGGCGCGCGCGCGCCTCGACCGCGCTCACGTAAATATTACTAACTCAGGGTTGGTAGTCGACTGTTTTTTATTTATTTGTGTTTTTTATAAATAATAAATAATACCGATGAACAAATTAAATTAAGCGATAGCGCATAAATAATCCTAACTAGAGTAATTTAAAGTACAGTAAGGCGTGCTTTCGCGAGGCGTCGCTGGTGGGCCGAGATGTGTGTCGGCGACCCGCAAGTTCTGCTGGACGGCTGCTCGCTCAATTCCTGTTGCGACATAAACGGAGACTGGTCATGCACGTGTCAGGCGGCGCGTAATGTACAGCCAGCGCGCGCTTTCTACTGTATAGTATGAGTATATGTACACGCGGTTAATGTGGTTACGCACGGGCCCGGAGGCCGGCCGTCGTTGCGGCCTTAGATAAGGAAAGGCCCTCAGTGGCGCGGGCGGCGGGAGATCTAAGAGGGATGGTACTTACGCATTCTCAGCCTTCAGGTGGTCACCAGTGTCCATGGACAGGCAGCCAGCACCACCGCCGAAGCCGTAGCCTTTTGGTCCGAATTTGCGTGCGTGGCAATTTTTGCAGTACAGTTCACCTTCGTGATCTGTGGAGTTGGTGGAGTCCAGCAACTTCTGGCACAGGCCTGGATAAGATAAACATTGAACATAACTTCTGCGTCGCATTTTAATTAAGGTTGCAGTTATATTACCTAATGAGGGACTCATTCAAATCAGATTATGAATTATAAAAGTAGGTAGGTAGTAGGTAGAGATACTCTGTTTATCAAAATTACCTACATAAGTTATTGCAATGGTGATTGGTGAAGACCCATTGTGCCACAACCGTACCTACTTAGCAAAGTTATTCATGGCCATGGGTATTGTTGGTACCGGTACCTACTTATGTATCCGACCATACCACACTTGAATCTACAATAGCCATTCACTTAGATAAACACTACCTATTGGAAGAACATGGAAAGTATTGAAAATATCTGATGCCTTTGAATTGAATAAATTTTTATCATAACATACGTAGCATAGGACTAGAACTTCCTTCGACAGTCTTCGTGTTTTACCCGAATGGTGCCAAACAGAACCCTACTACTAAACCTCCGCTGTCCGTCTGTCTGTCTGTCTGTCAGCGGCGGGCTGTATCTCATGAACCGTAACAGGTACCTAAACATCACTGATTGTATATTTCTATTGCCGCTATAACAACAAATAATCAAAATTAAATAAAGTTACTAATTAAAAGGGGTCCCCATACAAGAAACGTGTATTTTTTCAGCGTTTTTCGTACCGTATGAAGATCGATACGGTACGGTAAGAAAACCCATCATGCGAGTCCGGCTCGCACTTGGCCAGTTTTTCCTTCTTACGGGAATAAAACTAACAAGAAGTTATAATCAAATTCAAATAATTTCAGTTGCCCTGTCATCACACGTTTGATCCAATCATCTCATCTCATCAAACAAATAGTTCAGTTATTAAATTTAAATATAGAAAATGTTTTTATTGCTTTTGCAACTAGAGACATACAAACTAAAACCCTTTTGGCAAAATGTAGTAATCATTTAAAATTATTTTATATAGATTATTCGATGTTATTTATTGTCAAGTATAGACAATAGGTTGTATTGCCAGCTTCATCTGTCTCTCCAAGATCACCAATCTCTATGTTTGTTATACTCCTATATTCTACTCTTATACGTAAACATTGTAAACGTAAGTACATAGTACATATTGTTCATCAACTTACCGCACTTGAAGCACATTTTGTGCCATTTAAGTCCTCCGGCGACTCTCTCCTCTGCTGCGTATACTGATTTGCCGCATTTTGGGCACTTAGGGTTATCTGCTGGTTTGAAAGGCATTGTGCTCGCTTAACTTATCCTGAAACAAAATATTTCTACTTCAAACAATAGTCACATAAACCAACAGGGCGGGGACGACGGCGGGCAGGCGACTTGAAACTTGGCTTCGCAACTGTGCCGATGAAATCCCAAATACACTTTTGAAATCACCATTAATCCTTTCTGGTTCTCTAAGATCCACTTATCACTATTTATGTAGTAACACATGTAGTTTACACGTTAAAACTATTATTTGGAGAAGTTGTCAAATTTTATTCTAAATGCAACAGTCGTTGGCCGTAGTCCAAGTCGCCTGCACCACTTCAATCTCATCTGAACGGACACTTTATTGCTCAACAAGCACGTATATCGGGCGGTTTGCGAACGTAACGAACGTGTGGTTGAAAGAATGTAACGAAATATGGAAGGTTGGGCGGGCGGCGCGTGGGCTGATGCGCCTGCGCTCCTAATTTGGGGCGTTCAGGTAAAGTTACGTCGCTGGAGCGTGCCGATTACTGCCGATGCAACTCTAATAATAGTTCACATAGAGAAGACTACTATGTTTCACTCGCGGTTAGGTTAAGTTATGCAATAAGAATAGGTTAAATGTCACTTTCACTGGAATAAGGACCTGTTCGTCGAAGTCGCTGCGGGATGAAGCTCCCGGACGCGTATACAGTTCAGGGCGTAGATGCCGAGACTGCGGTGCGCGAAGTTCGAATGATGCGCGAGGGCAGCGGGCGACCGTAGTCTATGCGCGAGTTGCACACGGCCCCAGTGGGGGGGGCGAGCGCCGCCCTCGCCTTCGCTGCACCCTCAGCTGCCCCACGCACAACCCTCGAGCACAGGTCCCTACTTCTTCCTATATTTCGTCACCCCATCAGATATAGACTATCCAATCTTGATTTTCGAAACAAAATATAGTAGGTATCTGATGCATTTTCTTTTGTTGTCAAAATAGTTCCCAATAAACTTTTTACTTTTTTAAATATTTTCTAATAAGATTGCAACGAAAATTCTGAGGATATTTAGGAACCTATCCCTTCTGAATCGGTTATGAAATCTATCCATTGCTTATTGAATTTTGAGTGAACCTCTTGAACATTCACTCCTGTTATTTTCGTAGATACCTACTGAAAACTTGTTTTGTGTCTAGTTTTACAAAATAAATTAATATTTATAATGCTACCCGCTTCACTAAACTTGACCAAAACCGCACAAAGCAGGTTGGGGCTTGGTGATAAATAATCTTTACGAAAAATATCGTAAACAGAAACATAACTAACTTTGAACACGCCTTGACGAACTTATGTAAAAAAAGCACTACCTAAGTAGGTACTACAGCTGCTATACAGTGTACATACCTATAGAACTTGATTACTTGACACATTATAAAATCTAAATACACTTCAGTTTCAGTACTCATAAATTGCGGTCCCTGCATGAATGACATTAATATTAATTCTTTTCATACTTCCTTACAACCATAATTTATAGTTTACGCATTAGGTCAGACAAACTCAATAATTTTACACATTTCATTGGATAAACATTTCAGTGGCTTCATTCGTTAGTAATGTTATTGAAATCGGTTTTGTGTCATCGTTTTCTGGTATGACCAAGGAACCTTATTGGTTTAAATCCTTGTCACAAATCTACAAATCCCTATATTTGAAATCAAGTGTGATTTGAAAGAAAGGATCATACTAAGGACAATAATTTGCGGATCATTATACTGCCATCAGAGATCTTTCTAGAATCTAAATGTTCTTCGGTGATTTACAAAGGGAACATATGCTATCGTATATATTTCCTACATTGCTCATTGTAAAATAAATAGATCTTGGCACACCTTATACGGCAGAATATGACCAGTCAGTTTTCAGATGGGTGTTTGAAATCTGTTCCGTAAATAAAGGAATCAGTAATGAATCACTCATAGTTGTTTCATCATCGTCAGAGAAAGTGTCGCATAGATAGATACTAGATATGAACCTACATATTCTATGCTCGTTAGTCATACATGGTGACAAAACATCAAAGGGCAATAGCCCAACAGCATTCATTGCGTTAGTAGAATTACTTGACACGTGTACATAAAGAACACTAGAATGATATATACCAACATAGATTCATTGTAATTTTCATGATGAAACAAGATGCAGGAATACGCTAGAATCCGCTGGATGCGAGAAGTATAGAGCCGGTGGAAGTGGTTGTGCTTGGGGAGGCCTATGTCCAGCAGTGGACTTCTCTCGTCTGAAATGATGATGATGATGAACAAATACAGTACGGCAGCATATTCATATTCATCGATAAATCTACCAGTACCTACTGTACCTATGTAATCGGTTTTCCTTTTATGCGTGTATATTTAGGTATTATTTTTAACGGATATCTAAATAATATTAACTTTATCCTGCACTTATCATCCTTCTAGGGAATAGGTTAATAAATTAATATACCTATTATACCAACCACCTGAAACAATAGAATTATGTCGAATTATATTAGAATATTATACATGCATGGAGGTCGAATTCTGGATCTTTGATTTAGAATAGGTACCTCCATGTATAATTCTGCTGCATCTATTGGTATAGGTCTACCGGAATCTCATGGCAAAAAAAAACAACGGGTCGCACTCCGGGAGTGCCGTCGATAAATGAAAACTTGAACATTAACGTAGTGCATTTTTGAATATTTTGGAATGGTAAGGGTATAATATAGTATAATTTCGCACGAATTGCTTTATTTATCAGTATAAAAGTACTATAATTTATGTGGTTAATACAATATTCATTAGTAGTAGTAGAACTTATATTTATTTATTTTCAAAACATAGTCTAACAAAATAAAAAAAATATTTAAACACTTTTCATGAAGTATGTTTTGACTGCTTTTTTTTACCCATCAATATGGGTAAAATTTCTTACCTCGCAATCTTTACGTAATGTCAAAGACTATTTATTTTGATATTTACTTGGTCGGTTGCTAGGCAACGGATCTTACAGTCACGGATCAGACGCGAGTTTAACATTTTTTACCCATCCCAAAAAAAGTGCACAACGCCGCTAAAGAAGTTTTCACTTAAAAAAAATGTGATTTTCATATGGCAATGTCAATTGTCATATGAAAATCACAATTTTTTTTAAGCATGATATTCCGGTAGTCCTATCTATACCATGTGTGACTGATATCAATTCTCCAAATTACAGACAGAACGTTATCGATTTGGTTTTCAAAATTGTGACGTCGGACGAAATGTGCACTTCGAAGTAAATAATAGTATATTATGCAACTAATGAATAAAGGACGGATTTAAAGCGAGGGCCATAGATGAATCACGATCAAGTGAAGGATTCTAACGACTGAATCACGACCGTAGGGAGTGATTCATGATGATTGAATCACGAGCGCAGCGAGTGATTCAAGTGTTAGAATCCTGAGCGACGCGAGTGATTCATGGCCCTCGATATAAATCCGTTTTATTCAAGAGTTGCATACTATATTTTATACCATGACTACGAGAAAAAGAAAGATTTAAGCGAAAATAGACATTTAATTAAAGGTTAACACGTTCAGTGTCGGGAGCCCTCCTGGAGGGTTCACCTACTTGGATATGGGATGTCGGGAGCCCTCGCGGAGGGCTCATTTTAAATGTAGACATTCAGCGTCGGGAGCCCTCCTGGAGGGTTCACCTACTTGGATATGGGATGTCGGGAGCCCTCGCGGAGGGCTCATTTTAAATGTAGACATTCAGTGTCGGGAGCCCTCCTGGAGGGCTCACCTACTTGGATATGGGATGTCGGGAGCCCTCACGGAGGGCTCATTTTAAATGTAGACATTGAGTTTCGGGAGCCCTCCTGGAGGGTTCACCTACTTTGATATGGGATGCCGGGAGCCCTCGCGGAGGGCTCATTTTAAATGTAGACGTTCAGTGTCGGGAGCCCTCCTGGAGGGTTCACTTGGGTATGGGATGGCGGGAGCCCTCGCGGAGGGCTCATTTAAAATGTAGGTTTTTTTTAGCAAATACAGATTATAAACCGTGAAAATAAAATCTGATGTACCTATATTTTAAAATAACGTAATGCAACCCTCCCGGAGGTTTCACTTCCAACTACGAATAATAAAAGTCGTAGACTTCCAATATACAACGTGAAATTTGAATCACAGTTTTGCTAGAACAAACGTTGTTCAGACCATGGTCTACTATCATTCTATAGCATCCAATATGTTATTAAAACAAACTAAACTAGGCGTTCTCAAATAAGTCTTATGTTGCTCAAACGTGTTCAAACATTAACCGTAACATCTAAGGACTCATCGCGGTAGCAAAATGGCATTCAAAAGAGTTAAGAGGAGTCCACGTGGACTACAAGGATGTCCGGCCAATGCGGGCCGAAATTTTAATAAATAAATCAGTATTTTTTTGTGTTTTTTCAAATATCATTGACGTTTTTTTTTAAATTGATTGTTATAGAATGGTAGTAGACCATGGTCTGAACAACGTTTGTTCTAGCAAAACTGTGATTCAAATTTCACGTTGTATATGGCGGCATGGCGTATGCGTTCTATGAAAATGGGTGGAGTCGAAAGAGTTAAGGAGGTTGTATAGCATTGAAATAGCGGTCGAATATATTGACGTGTTCTAAATTCAAACACCAAAATAGTGATTAAAAGACCTTTTTATTCACTGTTTTCAGTGAATAAAATAAGCTTTTTAGAGGGGGAATGGTATAAAAGAGGTTGCGCTAATTGGAGATCAATGCATTTGAAATTTTGTAAATGTAATTAGGTACCTGAGTGCCTAGTGTACATAAGAAGTCAAAAATTATAAGTTGGCGGGTAATATTCAAAGTAGGTAGTTAAAAAATAAAAGAAAATGCTTCCGCATAAACTTTTCATTTCCGGCGAAGTAAAAAACTGAAACCAGAGATTAAATAGTGACTGAAACACTAATTAAAATAAGGTTTGGAATAAGTGTAAGTACCTATGTGTTGAGATAATAGTTGATTAATAGCAGAAAGTTATGACAGTGTGCCAACCTGCCAACCGGTTGCCTAACCTGTACCAATAATTATAACCTCGGTCGACATTATGAATGCAAAGCAATACACCATACAATTAGAAATGAAAACATTGACATAACCAACAATTTTGACCACACTACATATCTGTTTCAGTTAGGTAGATGTTTACAACAAAGAAAAATCAAGATGCATTTTACATAAACAGGAAACTGCTGTTATGAATTTTGCGACCAGCACATCTGATACAGTGCCCATCAAGATTTATTAAACTAACAATGTAAATTGGTCAGCGCTATTTTCAGCCTGGCTTTCAGTGTGAATTCGGCACTTTTAGTAACTTTTGTTCGTTCTTTACCCAAAGAATTAGCATTGCCATTTAGCGTGGCAATGCTGCTTGTCTTCCGGGCACGTTTCCGGATGAAACCGATGTGGAGGAGTACTTCAACGCCTTCCGTCCTTTTGTTTTTGTATATATTTATTTGTGTAGTAAGTTAGTCATTTAGTATATTACCTAGTGTAAATAGCTAGTTACATAATAATTGTGTATAAGCACTTTAATTATATCTACATAAAATATGTTAGTAACTCTCCATTCGATCATTGACCGCAAATCAATCGCTACGTTAGATCAGTACGAGTAGTTACTCAAACTTTTGGGTTTCTCTTACTATTCATATAATCAAAGTTCAGCAATTAGGACATCAACTAACTTCAGACTAACATTCATTCAACAGGTCAACAGATAATCAAAACTAACAAGAACTATCCTATATCCGAATTGGAGATAGCGTAAGTTTCTACGTACTCAGTGTACATTATAACTACGCTTCATTACAGCTGTCTAGAATAACAAAGATTCAAACAAAAATATCTGCCTCTATGTCAATGATATATGAACTCGTAGAAACATTCCGAATCGGGCATCATTGGACATAAATATATAAGTGTGAATCATGAATTTGGCAAGCAACATCGGTCCATAACAACGTCGGCAATGAGCGAGGGCCGCGCGAACGAACAAAGTGATAATATTGAAGTGTAAACAGATGTACAACCATCGTGGTGAGACTCGCTGAGCACGCTGAGCACGGTGAGCACAGTGTGCACAGTGGCACCCTCACCGCGTACTCATAACGACAGAAATAACAACAAATATACCTACCGTTTATTATGTTTACAATTAGTCCAGTACCGTGTCACATTGTGGCATAATACTGCTCTTGCCAACTTGCACTCGCACCTGCCCATCTATTAATATTTTTTCATAAAAATAACTTTGCTCAAAATTAAACTCCTGTGCAATGATTTAATCCTCACGTGTTAATGAATAATTGTATTGTTTATAGATTCATTGGGGATATCTATCGATCATTGCGGTGTGCGAGACCATTGACGTATTTGGAATCGCATCAAGATTACTATTTGGATATGAACATAAACAAACTCTTCATTTTCCTGATGTTTTTTGTAAACAGCCTGTGTGTGAACTGTGAAAGAATACATAATTATACTAGGAGCTACGCTAGACGGTGTACCTACATAGGTATTAGTTACATACTTTTAGCTATGCATAATTTCTAGAGTTCATTACAAGACGCCATGAATTAATATACAAACACAGGATGATTTACGTGTAAGTATTAATTATTTGAATTCTCGTAAATATACATCAATAGGTTTTACTGAACCTTGAAAATCACGGAACGACTTATATACGATAGAGTAATTTATTACGGAAAAGTACCGACGTAGAGCTCCTTCATCAAATCTATATTTCCTGTTTATTACCTAAATGAAAATCTAAATGGACTTGAAGAATATCTTATAATCTTCAAATAGCTTCAGGCACTTGTTATGAAAGCTACTAGAATAGTCACCATATTATCTTACTCTGCTTGGCGTCGCTCTACCATTAGAACTACCTATTTCTCTATAGGAGTGGGTGTAAAAGCACTTATTCTAATAGGTACATAATATAATTGTTTTGCTTGCCCCTTCATAGAAAACAACCGAGTATTTTGTTTGAAATTTTCTGCGAAAAAGTAGACAGATAGTCAGTACCTTCCGTATAAGGAAGTTGACTTTCTGGTTCTTCGTTCATGGTCCTATCTATATATGACGGTGGGGGTCATAGCATTGCATGCGACCATATGTTGCAGTATATGATGTAGGAACGCTATTCTATTATTCTCACTTATATTCATCATTTCTACGACTGAATATCACAAATCATATTTTTATTTCTGTTTGCGCCAGAATTTTCTACTTTTTATTTTAAAGTATACCATCAGTTATTTTGACGCAGGTAACGAGTTATCTAATATTTCAAACGTAAGTCTGAGAACATCGCTATTTTTGCACCGATTTTTATCACGAACGACATAAATTTTATAGCCGTGAAATGGTCTACGAAAAATCTCTTACGTGAAAATTCTACGTTGGCACGTTTTCAAACCTGTCCGTATCTCGATCGCACCCCCTTTGTGACTCTTCATGGTTTATCGAGTGAGCTAAACACCTGTCAAACGTAATTACCTAGTAATATTTACAATGACAGATCTTAATTGCCTTGCAAATACCTGGATTGAATGAAACGGCAACTACATAATGTAGTACCTCGGTTCTCGGAATTTTGTGTTTAATTAACCTGCGAAGCCAGAGACCAAATTCCGATAAAAGTAATCTATGTATAATATAATGTGGTTTCTTCGCAACATCAATGATGCTTTCCTTTGGATCATCACGTGTTACATTTTCTGACACAATCATCGATCTCGTCCGGCCGAAGAGTAACGATAATGTTCAAAATTCAATTTTATGTAAGCGGAGTAAAGTTTTTCTAAGTAGGAAAGTTATGGATCCGGGATTGTGTAACATTCAGGTGTGTATGAGTCAATCGGCGGTGGCAGGTGAGGTGGCTCTCGGCTCTCCATGGAGCGTGTGGGCGACGCTAAAATAAAATGGAAGCCGCAAGCACCTCGCGAGTGTTACTCACGAAACAGTAGTCATCGCCGGCCGAGCATTACTCATGCTGCTGCCGTGGGCAGCCGCACTCCCACGCATTAGCAAAATTTCATAGGTACGAACAGTTTTAGACGTTACTTCTACTGAAACACAATCTTAACAATCAGTCTGCTTGTGCGCGAGAGATCGCGTTAAGACGTTGTTATACATTGTGTGCTTATGTACAAATTCCTGCACATTACTAGCTAATGGAAGTTTTAATTGTTTTGATAAATCAATATGGCACATTTCACTGAAAGTTAATCAATTGATCTAATAAACCTACTTGTACAATCACCTACTGTACTTAGAATTTAATATTTACAGTTTACAGTAAACATAAACAATAGTTAAAACAATTAAATGTCTGAAAACAAAATCTTGGTCAATAAATTGTGTAGAACACTAAACAATGAATTAATTACATTGTCAAGTAAGTATTTTCACTTTCATTCGGAGTTTATATCTGTTTATTTTTCTTATTCATTAGTTCTAGACGGAGAGTTATTGTGTATTTAGGTACTTACAACTATTTTCGAAGATTCGCACGAACTGTGATACTAAATTTAAATACTTAGGCCATTCGTTGTTACCGAGTACTATATTTAAAAGCATTCACAGACAGATTGGGGGCGTGGTTTGTAAATAGCTTCAAAGAAAGCTACTTGGTTACGTCAGCAAGTCAGTGCTTACTGCAACATGCTGTTGTTCCTTGACGATGTGTACATTGGTAGCAGTTGATGGACATGAGCATATGAGTTCATGGACCTAGCACATGGAACACGTGTTAGTGTAGACTACTGGTAATTTGGCAAGTATCTAAGAAATCTTTCAATTCCTCGACTAATTGCCGGCCGTCTAACTGCCTACTGGTAAAAACATAAAGAAAACAGTGAGAACTGACAAAACAGTAGTGACAGAAAGGGAAAATTTGTGTTTTGTGATAGGTATGAATAATATGCATTGGGGAATGGCATTTAATTCAACTAAATCCACTTCCGAATGTTCATTAAAAATTTAAAAAAAACACGTGAAACACGTGAAATGATAGCAACACGTTATTTAAAAGGCCTTTAGAACGGGTTGCTATAATTTTATTTTAAATAATGATTTTATTTTTTTTTCTCATTTCTTATATCACCCATACGCATGTATTTATTAAACCATCGCTAAGTAACTATATTACGTTTATAGTTTAATAATATTTGCAAATATTAGTGGCAGCTCTCTTTTTCAAAGCTAAAACTAATTTATTAGGCGTCCACATAAATTTCTTTCAGCGAACTAGAATAATAACCTACTTGGCAGATGCAGTGTTACTAGTGAAAAGGCATTACAACATACAATTTTTTCAAGATCAAACAACATATTCATTAAATCTATAAAAGTTTTGCACTATCCACCTTATAGTATAAGACTATCGTATGTAGTTGGCACGTGAAAATGTCGCACAAGCTTTAAATTACTTTTTATTTATATATATCGCTTTATATGATAAGATGTATTACGTAGCATCATCTTTTCTAATACCCCAAGGTGAAACTGTCGATTTATTAAAGAATGATGTTTAGTATCAAAACAAAGGTCAACTAAATAGTATACAGCATTTTTGAAAAATATTATTTAGGAAACAGATAGCTTTCTATTTTGCACGTGTGTGTATTTATTTATAAACGGATCTATTGAAGACTTCAGTTAATTTAGACATAATATTTGACAAGGGGCCCACTGTGGGGACCCGGACATTTCAAAGGAATGTGATTGCAGAATAGTGTTGACTCCGTAATGCTCTATTTTATGATAAAATAGAGCATTACGAAACTGATAAAAAATTTACCAGTTTGTAAACACATAAATTCATGTAATAAGCTAACAGAAGAGAAGCCCACCTCAATAATTCCCTTTGTGTGCCGGCCGACGTTGCTATGCGCGGCTAGTGAAGTTTACAACTAATAAAACAGCTATTTTTGTCTACTGATCTACTAGAATAGAATGTTCAGCAACAAACATTTCCTGACTGTTGCAACATAAGATTCCCAGTTTATTTTAAAATGTGCATTAGGGATTAGTTTCTAATGTTATTTATGGTCTTAATTAATATGGTGAGGCGAAAATTACCTTTGTTTTATTTTGCGGGAATTTGGTAACATAATAGGGGAGCATTAACCGACTTTCAAAATCCTCTGTTAGAATTGGAGTAGGAAAAGAAAATAAAAAGTTTGTTTCCTGCATCGTCTGAAAAGCTGTGCGCGGACGTAGCATGGACGCGCCTGCCGACCGACTCTATTTCGGTCGACAGAACGCGCGGGCGGTGGCCCGCCGCTGGAGTCTGATCGTTTCTCGGAAAATCCAGATTATAGAACACATCACGTAATTCGGTAAGAATACCGGCTAATATAATTAACTTCAGAGAAGAATACGTTTGTAAATCATTTCAGCACTATACACGAACACTACTTTGGTCCTCAACACCCTATACTCGGCTAGTAATCAACGCTCATCCTCAAGAATAATAATAAGAGCATCAGAAATCGTTTTACCACACATCTGTTGCATGGGGAAACTCCACTCACTCGCTGCCGCCTACAAATCAGGATTATGTTATCGAACTTGTTATTCTCCCGTTTTGGTCGAGCAGTCTATTTCAGTCGAAGTAGACCGCGCAATAAAATGGAATGGCTCTCGATCCATCCGGAATTTTCCGATGTTGTAATCATAACATAATATTAGAAATGTATAGATTTGTTACAGGGAGCCGTCATGGAAAGTTCTCGGGTTCACTCCCAGTGAACCCAAGAACTTTCCATGACGACTGGGACGTCTGCGACTAGACGGGTTCGTTGACAGCACCTGGGTGACGCAGCTGGATGCCTGCCGAGTGCGTCATATCCAAAATTTGACTTAACCATTAGACGAATAGCTAAACTATTTGCGTTGGAAACTGAGCCAACAATAAGTTACCTACTCACGCTGGTGATTTCATTGTGGCCGCCAGGTAGAGTGCGTAAGACATGCATTAAAACGCGCATGAAACTGTATAACTGATTTCTTTGTAACTGCTCAAAATAGTTTCCTACATAAACTTAAAGATAAACCTACAAAATTAAAATCTATTTCAGCTAATTGGCCAACAAACATATTTTCATAATTTATACTACTTTCAAAGAGCCCAATACAGGGTAACTTGTAATTTGACGTATGGACGTGATCATCATGATGATCATCCAGGACGTGACAGTATGACCCATTGCAGCAATTAAGCACCCCATAAAGTCTAGGCGAAAATTCATTGGATTCGAGAAGCTTAGGGTTTAGGCTGCCTGTCCACCGGAGCGGAGATGTGTCAATATTAACCAATATAACCAAAACTCCGCTCCAGAGGTGCTATTGGTTCATTTTGGCACATTTCCGCTTCTCTCCTCTCCTCTCCGCTCCGGTGGACAGGCAGTCGTTGCAAATGGGTCGCATCTATGGGTCGAACTATCATGACCTGGAAGGAATACTTCATATTACAAGTCGCCCTGATAAATTCTGGCTGTAAGTAAGTATACGACTTATCAAAGTGTATGCCATTTAAATGAAAAAAAAAAAGGTTTTTATTTGACAAGAAAACATAGGGCTTTTTCTAATGCTCTACTACTTTTCTCCACAGGGAAAGAATCACGGAGTTTGATATTGTGAAAAACTTTGTTTTGTTTTATTTACCTACCCATTTGTAAATGTAGATAACTTTCATAACATGAATGAGTAAGTATTTGGTTATTTAATCTACTACATTATTAATGTACTCAGTGTGCTGTGGTAAATCGCATGCCGAAGTTATGTGTGTATTGTTAGGTAACAGTTAATTACCCAATACCTACCTACCTAATGATTTTCTAATTTAATCATCAAAGCAAGCTTGAAGTTGATAAAACTGAATTTTTCTTATTTTTAAGTTTAACTCATAAGAATTAACAACTCCTATGTGACTGTTACCTAACCTTACCTATCAGTTATAAGTATGTAAGTAGGTATTGTTCGAATACATCAAGACTAAGTATAGGTTACCTTGCTTGCATGCAATAACTTATCTGTAAATTAACCCTAAATGACTAGTTGTTTATAATGGTATTCGATTGCCAATATCATAAGATACTAAAGATACCAATCTATACAGATTACATACTAGTCAGTAGGTATACATAGATAGAGTAAATTTTGCATGGAAAGGAATTCATAGTCAATCAAAACTATTCTAGTAGGTTACCTAGGTAGGGCCCTACCCACGTATGATTAGGCTTCGCTCGCTTTTGCATCCTAGCCGCTTTTGTTCTTGAACTACACACATCAAAAGTGTCTAGGGATCAAGCATTTTTATGCGGATTTCTTGAGATTGAGATGTGGCTTTGTAATAAATTTATGATTTTATAAATTTATATGGATCCTTTTTGGTGCATTTCATAATTTGAATCAGGAACTGTGAATCAAATTCGAGTAAAAGATGAAAATCAGCTGTCAATATTTTCCCTATAAAAACATACAACGCATTGAAGACATTATTAGTGCTACTGTTTCCCTACTACTGATTAAAACCAACGTTATTATGGAGCAGCGACGTCATTTAAGCAGGGAAGAAATGCTCAGAGCCGTGGGAATGATAGAAGCTGGTTCCCGGCAACGTACTGTGGCTTTAGCTCTGAATACAAGTCAGAGTGTTATCAGTCGACTTTGGACACGTTACCGAAGCACTGGTACCGTGGCTGAGCGCCATGGAGGACGGTATCGCTGCACCACACGGAGACAAGACCGATACATTCAAATCTTAGCTCGAAGAGCTCCAACAATAACCGCCATGATGTTAGCCGTGAGGCTTCATCACTCTTCAGGGAACTTAATTAGCGACCAAACAGTCAGAAACCGCTTGCATGAAGTGAACCTTCATTCCCGAAGACCGCTACGGGTACCACCTATAGCAATGCACAATCGTAGGATTCGATATCAATGGGCTCTTGAACACAGAAATTGGGCAGAAGAACAATGGCGTTTCGTGTGCTTTTCTGATGAGTCTCGTTTTGGTATGAGACCGGATACAAGACGTATACGACACTGGAGAACCCCTGGACGCCAACAGCGATTAAAATCCTGCCAGGAAGTCCATCCTTATAGTGGTGGAACCATCATGGTATGGGCGGGTATTTGGATCGGCGGAAGAACTGAGTTGATTTGGATTAGAGGCAACCTCAACGCTCAAATTTATGCTGAGACGATTGTATCAGACGTCATCGTTCCTCTACAAGTGCAAATCGGTCCCTTATTTCAGTTAATGCATGATAATGCACGACCGCACACCGCAAGAGTTGTAAGACAGACTCTCGCCGCAGCTAACATCAATGTCCTGCCCTGGCCTGCTCAGTCGCCAGACTTGAACCCGATTGAGCATGCATGGGATATGCTACAGAGAAGAGCTCTGCCGAATATGGAGGGTATCCAGTCGCAAGAAGACCTTTTTTTGTTGTTGCAACGAACATGGGCGGCCATTCCACAGCGTGATTTGGATGAACTCATTTTGAGTATGCCAAACCGATGTTCTTGTGTTGTTAGTGTTCGCGGTAGAAACACGGATTATTAATTGTTTAAGTTACCCAATAAAATTTTAAAGAAAACTGTTATTTCAGTCTTTTTTTCGAACTTTAATGTTAGTGGTTCAAATGTCAAAAATCCCTTTATTAGGAAAATGGCAAATTTCTTTATTAATGCAAAGGTGACTTGGTTTATCGTTACTGTGACAAACGAAAACACTTTATTTGATGAATCCTTAAAGAAAATTTTAATTAATATCAATCAGGAGAAAAGTTATTGCAAAAATATATGTTGATCCCTAGACACTTTTGATGTGTGTATATACATTTTTCTGTATTAAATTGTCAAAAGAAATCAGGCGGAGTGCAGAATATTTTCGAGCTCGCTCCGCTTGCTTTGCTTCTTAGTTATTCTTAAACTTTTTTGCATAAGTTGACAATTTAGCTCCTGTTACTGTATAAATAATCAAAATAAAATCTATCCAAGCTGCAAACATTTTTAAGCTCACCTCGCTTGCTCTTGCATTCCTGTACCCTAATTACGTAATACACGATCATGACGATCAATCAGGATTTGAATCAATTTGAAACAGATTGCAAATCCATTGCTTCATAAGTTCGATAAAAAATCTGCTCAACAACATAAATAACGCAATGAATATTATTGAACTGTCAAATGAAACAGATTAGTCGGAAATTCGGAATCGCTTACGAAAATGTGTTGCGTAATTAGTTAACTGATTCTCTTAGAAATTCATATTGTTTGAAGAAAATGATTTGATTCAACCAAGGAAAAAAACTTTTTTGTTTAGAAACGAATTTGGTTAGTGTTATATAAAGAAAAACTATATTGTAACAGTACTAGGTTTTATTTTATCTCCTAAACCGAACCAAACCTCTCGTAGAATTTGCTACAGGGCCCGTGCTGGCTGAATCTGCGGCACTGTACCTAGGTAAGGTTTCGAGTTGAGTTCTGGTTCCGCAAAGCTGAAGAATTATGGTTATATATCTATCCTACATAATTGTTTTGCGTAAGTATGTATCGTATCGCCGCTATAAACATTTTACTTAACCGATTCCCAGAATACTCCTAACCTACCATTAAAATGTTTACTGTATCGAAGCCCGAAATAAATTAAACTGAAAACAAAAGCAGTGCTGAAAGAGGCAAATGTTATTTAATTTACCAGAAAAGGAGAACATTCAGGGTCCACACATTTTTGGGCTAAATATGAAAGTGCCGGCCAAACAAAAAAAAAGTTATATTCCGTTAGAACATGTTATTCTCTTCACTTTTCACTATGGGACCAAATCTGTAGGGCTATACCCTGCGCTGTTATACATCTTTGTAAAATACTGTTTTCAGTATGTTTTAGTTAAGAGAATAACAGTAATCTAACTATAATAATAGCTTTTTAAGGCAGTAATCATTACAGTCATCATCTTTTATTGTGAAACTAAGGTTCTAGGGTTATTCTCCACATAACTACAGTATGGGAAATAAAGTTTTTTTTTCGACAGTACTATTATTAGCTGATTGAAATAGTTATCACTAGTATTAACTGATTTTAGGTCTATTTCATCATATCAGCCCAAAGACGTCTACTGCTGGACATGGGCCTCCCCCAAGCACCGCCACTTCGATCGATTCTGTGCTTCCCGCATCCAGCGGATTCCTGCGGCCTTTACTAGGTCATCGGTCCATCTTGTGGGAGGCCTTCCAACGCTACGTCTTCCGGTACGTGGTCGCCACTCCAGAACCATTCGGCCCCATCGGCTATCTGGTCTGAGGGCAATATGTCCTGCCCATTGCCACTTAAGTTTAGCAATTCTTCGGGCTATGTTGGTTATTTTGGTTATCCTACGGATCTCTTTATTTCTGATTCGATCACGCAGGGAAACTCCAAGCATAGCCTTCTCCAATGCTCTTTGGGTGACTTTTAGCCCTCTGATTCTGAAGTTCAAGCTGAAAGGTCTCGGGGTTTTGGACTTGGATCGGTGCTGCACGAGACGTCATCAATTGAGATCTTTCCAGCTTGATATTTAATTTCAATGTGCCTCTTACCATGCGGTGATCGGTTCCGGTTTTCACCGCGTTGATCACAGAGACATCATTGAATACTTGCTTCGTCGTCGACATAATGAAGTCAATCTCATTTTTTGTTGCACCATCAGGGCTCTGCCAGAACCACTTTCTGTGCTTACGTTTTCTGAAGAAGAAGTTCATCATAAAGAGGCATTCCTTCTCCATAAACCTGTACGACCTTCAGCGAATATCTTGCGGATAGGTACGCCACCCTGGTCGACACACTCTCAACCTTCACCACGTTGCTCACAAGGGACTTGTGGACGATAAACCCGACACGACCCTGGGACTGCTGGTCGCCCTCCTGGAAATAGAGCAAGTTTCCGGATTTAAGGATTATCGAGTCCTCCCCGTCTCTTCGGACTTCAGATAACCCTACTATACCCCATCGTAACCTGCTTAATTCTTCCTCGAGTTCGATGATCTTCTCGTCGGTCCGGAGAGTGTACGCGTGTTATATTTTGCCAGGTCCAGTTTCCGGTGATTGTGGTAGCCGGATCTGTTCCGGGGATTCTTCGCACCCCTTGCCTCACCGTGACCTTGACCGCTACCGTAGCCAAGGGTAGGTAGGCCGCCGAGCACTAGGGGCCGTTTGTTTTTGGTGCTTGTCATTTTTAGGGGGTGGTTTTGCCATAATCGCCACGCGTGGCAGGCAAGTTGGCGATCGCAGTATGGTGTTAAAAGTGCATAGAGAACGCTGCTGCCCATTCTCTAGTAATCCCTTAGTCACCTTTTACGACACCCATGCGAAGAAATAGGGTAGTGTGATTCTTTAAGTCCGGCACCACACGGACTTAGGCCTATTTAGTGGTTTCTATTCAGAAAAAACAGTGAAATAAAAATAACACATTTTTTCCGTGAATAGACACCACTACTATAAAAAAAAAAACTTTATTTCGCATACTGTAGTTTTTTTTTTTTTTTTTTTGGGTGGGAAATCATCAAATGACTTCTCCCGCTCTGGGCGGAGCGGAAGGGCGTGTCAGACTTTTACTGACTAAAACCCACCCGTGTTCCTTCCCTTGCCTAGACCAGGGCCACGGTTTCCCCTAAGGACTTATCCGCAACCCCAGTGGTAGGCATCGGCCCAAACGGACCCCTTCAGCTTCGCTGACGACTCTTTGAGGCGCGCGTGGAACACTACGCGCCGTCGACCCGGGCATGGTCCTGATCGGACGGAGAGCTACCCATCACTCTCCGTCCGCAAGCCCGCGCCTACGGTGGCCGGAAATCCGCGATGGATTCCCGACGCCCGGGGCGTCTACTACCGCGGCGGCTAGGGGCTCGAGGGAGCGACCTTAGTCTCTGCCTCTCGCGCCCCGCCTCCTCCTTCACGAGCATTACTGCTTCGCAGAAGGAGGTGACAGCCTGCCATGCCCTCTCGCTCCGCACCATGGCCTGGACCAGGGCCGGACGTGAGAGGTCACTGCCGCCGATCGCCTGCACGAGGACACGGCGGTGCTCCACCCAAGCCGGGCAGACCTCCACCGTATGCTCCACCGTGTCCTCCGGGCGATCCACGCAGTGGTGACACCCGGGCGTTTCCTCCTGCCTGATCTGAAACAGGAACCTCCCGAAACTACCGTGTCCGGTGAGGACCTGCGTCAGGCGGTAGGTGAGGGCGCCGTGGCGCCTCTCTAGCCACTCCTCAAAGAGGGGACTTATCGCCGCAATTGTGGCGTGCCCAGATCTAGGTTGCGACAATCGCACTCTCCAAGCCGCCATGAGATCCTGCCGGAGCTCTGTCCGCTGTGCCGTGACTTGTCGCGGCAGCGGAGTTACACCCCGGCGCTTCATCTCCTCGCGCCACTCCCAGATGTGGGCGAGGACTTTCGCCTCCAGATCCCATGGCGGCGTTCCGGCAAGGAGGCTCGCCGCCTCGCCGGAGATCGTACGGTATCCCCGGACTATCCGGGTGGCCATGACCCTTTGGGCCGCGTGCAACCGGCGGGTTGGCTGCAGCCTCAAGGTAGGCGCCCACACCGGCGCCCCGTAAAGGGCCATGGACCGCACGACCCCCGCGTAGAGCCTCCGGCAGGAGGCGTTTAGATGATGACTGTAAGATTACTGCCATAAAAAGCTATTATTATAATTAGATTACTGTTATTCTCTTAACTAAAACATACTGAAAACAGTATTTTACAAAGATGTATAACAGCGCAGGGAATGGCCCTACAGATTTGGTCCCATAGTGAAAAGTGAAGAGAATACCTTGTTCTAACGGAATATAACTTTTTTTTTGTTTGGCCGGCACTTTCATATTTAGCCCAAAATGAATGATGTCCTTTACCATTATGTCGTTTTGTGCATTGTTTCACTTTTCCTTGATGACTATAATAAGAGGGATTGTGACACTGTTTAGTGCGCTGAACAGGGTAGATATGGTAACAACCCTAAAAGCGGAAAATGACGGAAAACTCATAAGAAAGTAGGAAAATAAAACGTATCTACATAGTCCTACAACCAGCTGTGGATGGTCCACGCTGAAAACCTTGCTGAATGGTGACTATCTGAAGACTGCGTTCAGAACACAAATGGCCAACGATTTCAAGGAAAATGCACAGATTGATTTTGTCAGGGAAGATCTGAGTCACAACTTCAGATAGGTAAAATATTAAACAAGGTGTTCCTAGAAACGTTTTGCTTTGAAACTCATAACCAAGTAGGTATTTATAAAGTAAAAAAAAAGCAATTTTAAAAACTAAAACCCGACTAGGTACTGAAAAATCACGCTCTAAAAAGTATAAAACAAGAAAATATTTCGGACAGAAATCAAGACATAGCATAGGTACAAAAATGGTCAAAGTAAAGCCGTAGTCGCATGCCATTATAATTTTGTAGCCGACAGGCATGCGACTACGGCTTTTCTTTGACCATTTTTGTACCTATGGTATGTCTTGATTTCTGTCCGAAATATTTTCTTGTTTTATACTTTTTAGAGCATGATTTTTCAGTAGTCGGGTTTTAGTTTTTAAACTTGCTTTTTATTTAATTTGTTTTGGGGTTATAATTTCGTAATAAAGTATTTGCAGAGCCGATTTTTTTTTTTTGTATAGGTTAAATTGTATAATAGGTATTAATTTTACAGCCGCGCCGCCGTACGTAGCACAGTCTCACTTTTGCATGTGTTTTTAACAATTTAAACATATTTATTTACTTTGAAAATATGATGTATATACACATTTGTAATGTGCTCGCCAAGCCCTTTCATTTGATACCAAACATGGCATGATTAAAAAAAATTTTTTTTTTCGTTCGTCTCTTTAT
Organism: Conistra vaccinii; assembly: GCA_948150665.1. Taxonomy (NCBI): domain Eukaryota; kingdom Metazoa; phylum Arthropoda; class Insecta; order Lepidoptera; family Noctuidae; genus Conistra; species Conistra vaccinii. The sequence continues at coordinate 12,064,522 of OX411324.1, read as the reverse complement.
GTCCTCTAGAGGGCGCCATATTGAATTTAATGTAACGTCACATAGCCTATAACCAGCGGACAATCAGGACGCTTCCAACGATACCTCATTTGTCAAATTATGGTCAGTGGTTTCGAAGTTACGAGGTTACAGATGAACATACATACATACATACATACATACATACATACATACATACATACATACATACCGGTCAAAATCATAACCCTCCTTTTTCCTTCGCCGAAGTCGGGTAATAATACCCTTGTATAGAAAATACTTAGGTGAAGACAAGTTTCCTTTGTTACCAATTTCCATGCAGGAGGTAGGTAAGTTTTCCTATACAAAGAGAAGGCTTCTGTGTGAAGCTCTATGAACGATAAGACATTCATAAGTAGTAATAATAGTAAGTATCTAAATCTAGATATTTCGAATATGGTTTTAGATATTCACCAGGCATACAGGTACCTACCTACCATGGTGCGCTCATGCAGAGAATGACTAAAGTGGCCCTGCATATTTACATATCCCTAAGGTCCCAGGTACTTACTTATTGTGTCATATAAAAATAGATTATATAGATATGATTTTACCGAAAGTCTGACACCAGTCTTACCAAGGGGTATCGTATTACCCAGTTACTGGGTTGTGGAGGTCAGATAGGCAGTCGCTCCATGTAAAATACTGGTATTCAGCTGCACCCGGTTAGACTAGAATCCGACCCCAACATAGTTGGGAAAAGGTTAGGTAGATGATAGATATGATTTTGTTGTCACGTAAGTACATTACATAATACATAGTATATAGAAAAGTATTTTAAAAGAGGTTTGTGAACCTAAACATTAACACTTTCAAGAAATTAGGAGTAAAAATAACCGAAGAATAGGAGAAACTGGAATTAAATATGCATGCTGTAAATTCTACTCACCATACACGTTTCAGTCTTTCAGTTCCTCGTAGCTCTATCTATCGTAAAAGGGCGTAAACTAAATGGAAAGCCGGAGCCCTATACACTGGTTGCTCCATCTGGCGAGACTTAATGAAACTAACAAACTACGGACGCACATTGACGCCATCTGGTGTCGGACCAGCGGACAGCGGTGCGGAAGGCTCCGCGGCCGCTGCCCGACTGAGCCTTCGCAAAAACGAACGGCGAAATCGAGAACCATGCAAACCTATTTTCAGGTTTCGGCCTCGTTACTCGTTACGACGCTGGTTGGTCGTTATTTTCGTTAGTCGTTACGTTCACTGTTTTTGCACACGGCCACCAGACGCCGCCGCTGTTCATCGTCGCTGCTAACTATTTTCGTCTTAGCGGCGTTAGTCGTTAATGTAACGACGCAACATGTCTTAACATAGTTAGCTCACTGGGTCGCGTCGTTGCTAATTTTGCATTCAGTTATAATTTCGGACATAAACGTTATAATTATGTTACCGACCTATTGGAACTGTAATAATACCTACATAAAAAAACTTACAAAACTAATTATTTATCTAAGTAGGTAAATATTTCGCTTCTAATTATACCTCATAGATTAATGCTTCTCTAATCCTAAATCCAGGGGACATTTTAACAGGGCGACAGGTGTGATAATTATGTTGTCTCAAAAACGATAGGATACTTGATCAGAACTTAGAAAAACTACCTCACCTTTTTGTCGCTCATAAATTAAATGCATCATTTTCTATATCTCACTACACCAATAATAATTAAGTAATAGGTATAATTAGTCACTTTTAACTTAAAACAGTTTTTCAGTCGCTGAACTTTTAAACCACAGATTTTTTTGTAATTTGTTTCACAGTATCATCACAAACGTCAATTCACAGCACATCTCACATTAAACAAAGCTATAGTGTGATAGCCAGGGCTAACGGGGTCAATGACACGTAGACAACTAGCGTATTTTATTAGAAATCAGTCTCAAGCCAAATGCCATTATATTGAAAGAAAACCATTTCGTTCACGATTCCCGATTTGAAAGTATGAATAAAAACAAAATAGTTTGGAAAATCCAAAAGTGCACACCTCATAACACTCATTCATAAACGAAAAAGAAATTCAAAACATAGTTTCTAACAAAAATTATCAATTTATCACTTTTCATGAAGTATGTTTTGACTGCGTCTTTACTCATTAATATGGGTAAAATTTCTAATCTCGCATCGTCAAAGACTATTTATTTAGATATTTACTTGGCGGTTGCTAGGCAACTTACGGACCTCAAGTGAAGGTTGGAAATATTTAGTTAGGTATAGATATTATATTTTAGTTAGTATTTAATTAATTATAATTAAACTACTTTGAATAAAAGAGCAATTTTCAATAGGGTTCCTTTTATGGCTTAACCGAATGTATAAAAAAAAATTTACTCAATTAATTGATTTTATCGCAAGCTACAATGTTTTCTGGGTTCCTATATTGACGGACAGGATTTTTTTTTCAATTATTTTGATGCTTTTCCCATTTCTGCTGCATTAAATCAATTGTTAAAAACGACAGTATTAATCTCCATTTAATCATTTATACAATGGTATATAAATTAAGTAGGTTCTGTGTAATAGCAGGAGTGTAACAATAAAACAGTTGCAGAAATGGGACAAAAAAAATTTTTCGATCGTAGAGCACACTTTATGCTTCGCAAACTTCGCAAAGTTTTGCACGACTCATAAGTCGTGCAAAACTTTCTACTGAACCTGAAGGCTTCAGGTTCAGTAGAAAGTTGGTTCAAGGTGCTTCAGGCTGAAGCACCTTGAAGTAGGTACTTATACCAGCTTGCTGCTTGGGTTACATAAGCTTTGTTTCTATTCTTCGGAAGTTATTCAAAATTCACTATAATCGATTCTGATTAAAAGCTATTGCAAAGCTTTTTCCAAAACTTTCTGAAACCGTTTTCTAAATCCACACAAAAATTTCACCAAAAGCACTACAACCAAGATGATGGTTGCAATGTATCCTCTAGAATCTAGACTAGAGGATACCCATAACTACCTGCATTACATAACTGCCCAAACATCGTTCAAACTGAGGTTAACTTATTATTGTTTGTTATTCATTGTATGGTCTTTTCCGAGACCTTGTTTAGGGAAATCGAAGGCCTAATAATTTTCCAGACAATTTTCCCGTGCGTGAAATGAAGTAAAAAGCTTCTTTGCGATAGTGTCCACAAAACTAAACAGATGGCAGCACTGGACACGTTAGAGAGCAATATTTTTATTATAATTTAATTTCGAAACGGCAGGCGCGGTGTACAGGGAAATTAATTATTGAGCAAATTGGTACCCTACGTCCGTTAAATAACTGTCACAGAATGATATTGTAATTTGAATTTATATATTTAGGTAGCCAAGTTGCATTACAATTTATTTCCCAGATTTTTACAAACTATCTTCAAATATGTAAGGTAAGTATGTATATGTTTAAAGTTCGATAAACTAGGCCATGTCACGTCCAAAAGCCAGAGTTATTTGCTCTTAAAAGGGAGATGAACTAGATAGACAGGTGCTAAAATGAGAAAATAGAATTGATAATCAGAAGTTCAGAAGATTTGGCCTGTAATCTCTGCTGCTTTGTCATTCTTTCTTGAAGTCTTAATGTTCCCAATACCGTAGGCAGCCACAGGTGGTGTAATGGTGCCTATATTCCTAGCCGATAAACGAAAAGGAAGCACAGATAGCTGACCACTATACCTACCTTCCATGAAGTAAATTGATGCAACAAGCATACCTACTGTAAATCAGAAGATGTTCCTTTCAATTATAATTATATTTCAATGATTAAAATAAGTAAGTGTATGGTTCAATCCACTACCTACTGATGGGCAGTACATAACGTCATTCCGACATTTTTAACCGACTTCAAAAAAGAGGAGGTTCTCAATTCGACTGTATGTGTGTTTTTTTTTGTATGCTTGTTACGCGATTACTCCGCCAATAATGAATTGATTTTGATGATTCTTGTTTTTGTTTGGTAGGTCATTATTCAGAGGTCCCATATAAATTTTATTAATTTTACTTGGGTAGTTTTTGAGCCTGCTTCAATAATACGTATGTTTCCCATTTAGCATATGTGGATGATATGATGATAAGTTCTTGTCGCACAACTAAAAACTGAATAATTAAAACTTTTTACAAAAAAAAAACAACCGGCTTCCAAAAAACACACTAGAAAGTCAATAAAAACTTTTTACAAAAAAAGAACAACCGACTTCCAAAAAAGACACTACAAAGTCAAAAATAACTTTAATTTCGGAAGTCGGTGTATTTGGTTTTGAACTTTCGTTTTTTGCCACCGACTTCCGAAATTAAAGTTATTTTTGACTTTGTAGTGTCTTTTTTGGAAGTCGGTTGTTCTTTTTTTGTAAAAAGTTTTTATTTTGTACTTTTTAGTTGTGGTACCTACCCCATACAAATTCGAATACCACTAACCTGCTATGTAAATAACAGTGATTGGAAGTTATCATTATATCATCCATATAAACTAAGTAGGAAAAAAACGTATTATTGAAGCTAACTCAAAAACTATCCAAGTAAAGTTAATAAAATTAATATGGGACCACCTCGGGAGCATACCCTTTCAAACAAAAAAACAATTTTCAAAATCGGTCCACAATTGACGGAGAAATCGCGTAACAAACATAAAAAAAAAAAAAAAAAAAAAAACATACAGACGAATTGAGAACCTCCTCCTTTTGGAAGTCGGTTAAAAATAACTTTAATTTCGGAAGTCGATGATAAAGAACGAAAATTCAAAATCAACGACACCGAGCTATTTTTGGCTTTGTAATGTCTTTTTTGGAAGTTGGTAGTTTTTTCCTTTGTATAAAGTTTTCAATGTAGGAAAAGCAGAAAATAAATGACTGCATATTAAAACAATGGTTATGGTCACTTAAAACTTTTCCTAATAAAAGTGACAGAAACATTTAATAAAGATTAATGTTGCTAAGAGTGCAGCTGCTGACACTTGGCGAGTCTCCAATCATCTATGTATTTGCAATCATCATGAAACAACTTTTTTACAATAAACCACATGTTTCAATGAATGACTCGCTTGATGATACCATTCAACCAGCTGTCAACACCAAACATTAAAATTAATTGTTTTTTTCCTTGGAAACAGTTCAAAGAATTAATGAATTCCACGACCTTGAAAAAAAACCCTAGATGGTCTGGTAAGCGTCTTATTCTTTAGTAGTTCATCGCCCCTTGAGCTTTAGTATACATAAAACTCAAGCTCAACACCAATTCCAATAGTATCTAACATCTTAAGGTAGAGCGCGCCCGCGCTTTAGGTCTGAAAACTTATAACACCAGAAACTTAAGCATTATTGTGTTAACTAGACTTTTCGTATTCGTTCGTCGAATCAATAATTTTGCGGATGTCTGGTTAAAAATACGCTTAAACAAGCTTTATCACGAATCCATTTTGTATTGCCATGAATTATATTTGTTTGTATTTCAATTCAAGGCAGTGGTATTAATGGGGTTGGGTCATCAGTAGGTACTGAAGGACTTTTACAAGCTTCATGTGAATTAGTGTAAACTCAATGTTATCGTATAATAGGAATGCTTATGTGTTTTCGTCTAGATAATTATGTTCTATGTCTGTAGGTAATTAAAAGTAATTATGTTTTGTTTTGTATTTTATTATAAAACCATATAATAAAATGGAAATAAATAATTTTATCTTAATACTAGGCACTTATGTACAAAATCATTTTGGCGCTACATGGAGTGTATAACATGAACTCATTGCAACAGATTACAATGTTTTATTGCTAAATAACAGAAGATAAAATTCCATAGCACGCATGACTAGATATTCATAAGGCTAACAGTCTCACATTAGCGTCCATTCATCTCAGTTTTGTACAAAAATAATTATCTTATTAAATAATATCACTGGATGAAGGCGAGGTGCTCACTTGCCGAGCAAGATCTTGCGGCCGGCGCCCATGTTGGAGCCTGCCTGGGTGGCGCCCTTGTTGGAGCCAGCCTGGAGACCGATCACGGTCTTACCGGCGTTCAGGACCTCGTCGGAGAAGTCACGCTTGCACTCTTCAGAGGGCCTGGGTCCTAGGTTGGGGCCGCTGAACTCAGGGTGCCTGTAGGTCTGCAGACAAAACAAAATTATACATTTAATAAACAATGCACTGTCCCATTCCACAGTGTAGCTCCTTGTACCCCATGTTGAACAGTGAACATGGTAAAGCTACGCTTTAGAAAAGCACCTGTAGATGTATAAGATTCCAATATTGCCCACTCGGCCTCAACTAAACAGAGCGACCTTGGATATTTATGAAAACTGAGGTAATGTTGCAAGATGCTCGTAAAATTCGGTTGAACTTGGCTCACCGCCAACTCCTTAAATTCTAAACGTATCTTAAACCAAACAATCTGTGAACACATTATTTAATCTGATGCTTGGAGAATTCTATATTCTATTCCACCGATCACACTTGTTTATAATAAATGGTGTGTTAAGATAAAAGTATACGTTATTGCGATGTTAAATTGGGTGCGATAAAATCTGGATGTTTACAAGATTATAAAATCGATTGCGTAATACCATGTACTATATTTCGAAAGTCGTAAATTTGGGTGGTATGCGAAATTAAGAGGCCAAAGTCATGCGGCTTGTTGCGAGGTATATTGATGACATGTTTGGCATTATTATGGGTAGTAAAATGACGGAAGCTCACCTCACGGCCGAGAGCGAACAGTGTGTTGGTGACCTGGGCGATGTCCTTCTTCTCCCAGAGGTCGACGGTCTGGAACACGTCGATGTCTTGCACACCGTACGCTTTTAAGGCCGCCTGGAAGCTAAACGAGAAAAATACGTCAGGAATTTGTCTGTTTTTTTGCTCACAAGGAACAATGATAATATCTTTTCAATTTAGTTTACGGCGTGTGTAAAACTCTTATCGTATCTCGTCGTCTATCTACACTTATATACGCTTATAAGAAATACTTCATGATTATGTATTTTTGAAGTTTCTATCAGTAACGGCTAATCAAAATATACAGTATAATAAGAGTTTATAATAAGATGACTGATGAATCTACTGTATTCGATGTAAAAATTATAAATGATTTTTAAGCATGACTTACTTGGTAATGTTCTCCATCATCTTGAACTGTCCACCGGAGGTGTTGATCTTGGGAATGGAGCCAGGCTTGATCTTGTTGATGAGCTGGCAGAGGACGGTGCCGTCCTTGATGACATCTTCGAAAGCTTCACCAGGGGGGAACTTGGCGCCAAGGATGGCTTCGATCCACTCCTGGGCCTCCTTCTCCTGCTCGGGGCTACGCTTGGAAGCCAACTGTGGATATAAATAAACGTTTTTTAGTAATTTTAATTTTTTTTATATGGCGCATCGAAATTTTGAAATTTTTCGTTATTTTATGTGTCGATCTTGTTTCTAACTAATGAAATATTGAAATAATCTTAATTAAAATCACACAAGTTCTGTTGTATAAGATTCTTAAAAAAACAGTAAATGAGTAAGTAGAAAATGAAATAGTTTTCTTTCTTTATTTAACTTACGAAAAAACTCTAAAACATTTTTTATTTTATTTAAGATATTACTTGTAAACACTGCATGATTTTAAGTTGATATTTGTTTTATTTACTTTATATTTTTTTATTGACTGAAAACTTTCGATTAATGACGCAAAGACATGAGTGAATAAAAATGGGAATATTTAAAATGTTTTTCTGACCTTAGCGCGGACTTGACGTTCCAGAGACATGGTGTGTGTGTTTGTGTGTGTTGCTGCGGAGATGAGGAGTTAGTGCGCTGAGGAAAGCACGGCCAGACTGAACTCCTGAAAGCTGAGTCCACGTATTTATAGCGCGCCAAGATGCGCCCTTCTGGAAAACTCGCGCGCAGCGCTCGCCACCCGATGAGCAGCCGATACGAAATAGCCATCTGACTCAACAGCCTTTGTGTAAAGTTATTGAAAATAATTGTATGATTTTGTAAAATATTTCAATTATTCATTGTGTTATGAATGAGATTTCCTGTGTTTTCATTTAACGACTTTAAGCAGAAACTGTTGAGTATTAATTATCCACCTCATCCAATATTATGTTTTAAAAGGCAAGAGATTAGTTAACAATAAAACTTAATTTTATTTAAAGCATGATGAACTTTTGTTCCATTATTGTGGTGCAATCTTGGAGAATAACCCCGATAAACTGATGTTTAAAATACTTATTAATTTAAATTTTATTATAAATTGTGAAACTTCAGGCATTCAAACATGTAATTTTTTTTTCCTCTGATATGACATGCTAATTGATGAATGCTATTCGTTTCTAATCATCACGGAATAAAAAACTTGAACATAAACATGACACAGACAAATATGTCGGGAACAAAATAAACTGCTATTTTACTGCGCATAATTTTTGAAATAGTTTTTTTTTAATGATAAACCATTTTTGTTTACAGTTAAGTTGGACTCGCTAGTCAGTTTTTTTCATAAAAAGCTCCCTGATAGACTTTTCATATGAAATGATCGGCCTTGTTTTATAAAAACCTATATAAAATAAAAATATTCTTACTTTCTTGTATCGTTGTTGTTTTTATGTTCTTTACGTACCTAATTATAAAAAATAAAAAAAACTATTGAGATATCGAATGCAACAAGAAAAATTGAAAATAAGGATCGAATAAAAATAAAGGCAAATGTGCTGATAGCCAGGAATGCGGGAATAATATGTAATCAAATAGGCAAATAAAAATATTTATAATTACCTTTTATGATTTAAAAAGCTAACTTTTAATCGTAAACAATACTGAAGCTCCTAATGATAAACAACATACTACCTATAAAGGACACGTAAAACATGTTTATTAAAAAAAACTTTCTAATAAAGCTTTCAACGAAAGTTCAGTAGGTAAAGCTCCTTAGAGGTCCTTATAAGGCACTAATGCAGTACGTAGGCGGGCGCTTCGCCAACGCTGCGCGGGCACCGCCCACTCGTGCGCACGCCATTGAGATGAGAACCCGCTGAGTTATCATTGTCGCCGTAGCCCACGCCAAACAAACGGATGCTTTACGTGGGAAAATGAAAAATAATATATTTTTACCTCCGTTTCAAATAACTCCTTGAAATATTGTCTGGGAATTAAGTCATTAGCGAAAGCTTCTCTCAATATTTTTTGTTGTACTCTTATTGGTTTTTCATGCGAAATTATTCATGATTGTGTCTTGTGAAGTTGTGACACACGTCATTTTAAAAAATACTGCTTGAAAAACATTGGTAATGTTGGCATAGCATCTTCAAAGAATTATTAAAACAGGAACAAAACATACTAGGTACTGTATTGTTTGTTAGTTTGTACAGTCAGCTGCAGAGAAATCTCACCCCCTAGCAATATATAAATACATTGCTAGGGGGTGAGATTTCTCTGCAGCTGACTGTACAAAATAATATTTCTACACTTAAGAGGTCCAAAACTGAATATTAATCAATCTAATAAATCAAATACATCTTAAGAGGTAGATTTTGAATTTTATTATTCGCAAAATAATCATTTGAAAATATTGCAAGTATGAATATTCATATCATAACATGCTAAGAATATTCATATTTTGTTTATTTCATTCTTATTACGTACAGGAGACGATAGTTTTATGTCAGAAGCTATCTAGAAATGATGTACGATAATATTTTAACACTGAAATACATAGACTGAAAGCTAAAGCTACATACATAACATAGAAACATACTTACTGCTATACTGGCTATAAACACATAAACTAACGCATTATAAATGCGAAAGTGAGTTTTTTTGTTACGCTTTGACACTAAAACGGCTTAACGGATTTAGATGATGGTAGATTACGTGGGTAAGGCTGCCTGTCCACTGAAGCGGAGAGGAGACGAGAGGAGCGGAGATGTGCCAAAATTAACCAATAGAATCGCACCTCTGGAGCGGAGTTTTGATTCTATTGGTTAATATTTACACATCTCCGCTCCTTTCCTCTCCTCTCCGCTCCGGTGGACAGGCAGCCTTATACAGGACTTAGGATACTTTTTATCCCATAAACGCAGACGAAGTTGCGGGCAGAAGTTAGTAAGTCTATAATGTTGTCTTGTTGTTAAAATGGAATATCTCCGTTTATATGGTACTAGCTCTTCCAAAAGATAATAATCCAGGTTTTACTTCCAAGCAGCTTACTAAATTCGCATGAACCGAGGGTGTAGTGGGTTCGATTCCCAGGCATTTTTACTAGGATTTTCTTATACGGTAGTGAAACTGTTCCTCTCTGGACATCGGAATTGTGCCTTGTAATAATTAGGAATGCGGTTGCCCTGAAATGCGAAAGCTTTCAGGATTTTGTCGTGGAAGCTGTTTGGACATTTGCGATATTATGCCTGTTTACACCTCTGCCTATCCCGTAAGGCATGGCCAGAAATTTCACCATCAGGCGTCGGTACATTGTGTCCTTGTCTTTTACCTCAGACTCGGCAAAAGATAAGCATAAGATCCTTATTCGATGATTTCTCACGTATCTATACTTACTACTTAAGTATTATTTAATTTATTGGAAAAACCAAACAAACAAAAAATTCGTAAAGAACTAGCAGCGATTAGTTCTCCCACCTGCCACTTTGATCACGAGTGTAGATGCCACGTGGGAGAGATAAATGTGATCATACACTGGCATTCCATGCAGTTGCTATGCATTTTTTGCAAATGCGGTAACGCAAGAAGCGTTACCACATACCTATTGAGTATGCATTAAAATATAACATTTTATAGTTTGAATAAATGCTAATTACTTCAATAGAGGACATAATTATGACGAGGTAGTACGTCCACCAACAAAAATATTGTGTAACCATAGGTCTTCCACTCTTAGGTCACAAGTGATTGGGAAAATTCACAGAATTTTATGTTCTTTGCATGTCATTTTCTCTTTCTCCACTGTACCTGTAATTGATTCTTGTTATCCGTGGAAACGTAGTGGATTGTATTGTAACCATCCTTAGATTTAATTTAATTTTATAATTTTGATATCCTCACTGTACAATTGTTTTTCTTCCCGAATGAATAAAATGTAATTTCATTTGGGAGGTGGGTTTTTTGGATGATTTTTAACAATTATAGAGAATTATTAAACCGTATTAATACCGTAAAGAGTAGGTACTTAGTTCTTCCTGTGGCCAATACATACAGGTACCTAATATTATAGATGAGTGTTATTCGTATTGGCATGTCTGTTTTATATAACTCATAGGTAGTAGGTATATTTGTAAACATACTAAATATATCATCGAGTAAACTCTGAATCATAACCATCGTCATCTACAGTTCTGAATTTAATACAGCTACCGGGTTCTGGCTTCTCCTGAATTTAGACATTTCAAATGTAACACTTTTAGTGCTGCGAAACAGTCTGTATTTAACATTTCCTTACTTTGAAGTGGGCAAATCACCAAAGCACTTTACAAATGCATTTGTAAGCTTGTATTAATAATCAAAATTAATGTATCAGAAAAATATACATACCTTGTCAGTTAGGAATACATTATAGTTATTTGTGTTACATGGGGACAAAGTAGGTAATATTTTGTTCTTCCAGGGCGTTATTTTGAATTCAGAGCTAAGCGAAGGATTTTAAAGTAGAATCCTGAGGTTAGCGAGGAATTCAATATACGCCGCCCGAGAACAATAGTAGATTGTTATACAAGGGTCGAAAGGAATTTATATCTTTCACCCGTGTTAAACACTCTACTTTTCATTTCCAATTTAATTAAGGAAAGAATAAAATAGTAAAACTTCTAAAATACTTATTGATATTATTAAATAACATGAGTAGTACCTATTTAAAATTAACTGAGAAGTTAGAACAATTTGTGAAAATTTTTAAATTTGGAACGCGCCGCGTCACCCCCGCGCAGAGTTTCCACTTACGTTTTTGGTTTTTCCCCAGTTTCATAATGAATTATTATCCCTAAAATTCCCTAAAAAATATAAAAATTCCTTGGTTGAAGGAATTTTTCATTTTTAACCGACTTCCCAAAAAGGAGGAGGTTCTCAATTCGGCCGGTATGTTTTTTTTTTCTATGTATGTACATCGATTACGCCGCGGTTAATGAACCGATTCGCGTGATTCTTTTTTTTTTCGACGCGAAATAGCTGCCAGGTGATCCCATAAAAATTTCTTTCAGTTTGGTTTAGTAGTTTTTATTTTATAAGCATTATTGTTTTTTGGACGATGTCATTTTGACGATACTTTGTATATTGGTATGTCGATAACTTTAACATTTCTAATCCGATTTGCGTAATTCTTTTTTTGTTCGTTATGGTACATATTCAAGTTGGTACCCTGGTCATCTAGTCAGCATATGATGATGGGATCCCAAGGAAATCGAGAAGAACACTCAATTTATAAGCATATAACTGTTACGTTTCAGACAATATCATACAGTTTGTTTAATTATTTGCGTTTGATGATGATTTCCTATAGATGAGCTGATGATGGAAGGTACAACTCCTCAAAGGTTAGGAGTTCAGAGAAAATTCTTTCTAAATTATACGTACATATGGATAGAGAATAGTATTCCTTGAGGCTATTAGGTTGACTTTAAAGGTAAATCTCATTAACGTTTAGGTTTAATGTGTTAAATGATGTGCTGTGATTGTTAAATAAATAATAAGCGAACACTTCACATCATAGCCTACAGCCCTTTTGCCCAGAGTAACATGGGTGTGCGTTCTCCGCCTGGTGCACCTAAACCATCAGATATTTCTAGATTAGCCGGAACAAACAGACAGACAGACAGGCAAAAAAAAAATTAAATTGTATTTTTGTTGTATGGGTCGTATATAGTTTCATATGCATTTAGTAAAAAGCTGTTATTTTGAAATTACAAACAGACACTTCAATTTTATTTATTTGTATGTATAGATGATGATAACTTCCTGTCACTCTTATTTACAAAGCAGGTAGTGGTATTCAAATTTGTGTGGGGTATGTAGCACAACTAAAAAGTGAAAAATATTTTTTTTTTACAAAAAAATAAAAACCGACTTCCAAAAATAAAACACTACAAAGTGAAAAATAACTTTAATTTCGGAAGTCGGTGGCAAAAAAACGATAATTCAAAACCAGAGACACCGACTTCCGAAATTAAAGCTATTTTTCACTTTGTAGTGTTTTATTTTTGGAAGTCGGTTTTAATTTTTTTTGTAAAAAAGTTTTTTATAGCATTAAATACCTACAAAACATTCATTATTAATCGAGAGAGATGAAACAAACCAACTCTAGCTATAATGCGACTTATTTCCGATGTCATGTTTAAAAATTAACAATAACATGGTAAACTTAAATTAGACGAATTATATTCATTACGAGTTTCAGGGAATCCCCTTTAATCAATCGGTGCTACCATAGTGTAAAATAGTACATTGGGTGCTGCCTACTATAAACAATAGGGCTACCAACTCAAGTTCAATTTTTCCCTAAAATTCCCTAAATCCCTGTCAAAATAAAATATCCCAAAACCATTAATTGCTTATTATTGGCCATTTTCCCCTAAAAAACGGAGAAATTCCTAAATGTGGAAAGGGAAACACTGCCGCCGCGGGCCGTCCCGCTTAATAGGTTTTTTTTTAATTCTCACTGACTGTTTATATATATATACACTCACAAGACCACAGCCTTTTTATTTTTATTCTATTCGATATTTTCCATGTAAAAAGTTTCGTAGCCGACTACCTAACCAAAAGTACTATTTTTTAAATTCATTCCCGCCCTAGGGAGGGAAGCAATTACTATGAGTCTTTCCCGCCCTAGAGAGGGAAGCAGCGTTTTCCACTCGCTACTCGGATCAAACAAACACTACTTTCCGAGCATGAGAAATGAAAAATATTTGTCCCCGAGTGATACACACTATTTTTCATCACTACATTTATGAGAAAAATAAAAAGCTACTTACTCGTTTTTTTTATTTACATTAAACCTTCACGCGAGCGCCTCCAACCTAACTACACAAATCAGTACGCTATCAAAAGCATGGAGTGGACCAATCAGAAGAGAGAAACCCCAAACTCCCTAGGGAGCAAACTTTTATTTTGCTCCCGCTATCCTCTATAGGCAATTGTCGTTTTTCGAATAGGTGTGATGAAAAAATAAAACTGTACCTGTTTAAGCTCACTATACTTTCGTTTTATTTTTTTGCCATTTTGTATTACCCATTTATGTCCGTAACTAACAATGGAAAAAAGGTAGCTTTAAAAGCCTGCCGAAAACCATAATTACTTACTAACATCATGTTTACATCCTCTTAATAAGTTTAGTTAAGCGGTTTAGACACGTTCAGTGCCGAAAACCCTCCTGGAGGGTTCACTCAAGTCGCATATGGGATGCCAGGAGCCCTCGCGGAGGGCTCATTTTAAATGTAGGTTTTTTTTAGAGAATTCGGCAATATAAACTGTGAAAATGAGAGGAGGAGAAGATGAGAGGGAGTGGGCCGTAATCTACCACGCGGGCCCAGTGCGGGTTGGTAGATGTCACATGTCTTTGAATTTTTGGTTCTAAGACATGCCGGTTTCCTCACGATGTATTCCTTCACCCTTTTGAGAGTAGTGGTGATGAAATTATTTACACAAAGAAAAGCGCCTGCTTGGGTTCGAACCCACGACCTACAACTCGTAAGTCGGGGCCGATACCACCGGGCCACCACTACTCTCAATCAGTTGTATATTTTAACAAAATTTATTCATGCGTTGGTTTTGAAATTCAAGCATTTTTTTTAATACGTTGTCATTTGGTTCATATAGGTCCGTACATCAGGGCTGGAAAACCATTTCCACGGTTACAAATATTCATTAAAAATTATTTATTTTGAAAATTTAAAGCACGAGAATGGGTTTAACAATCGAGGTTTTTCAGGGTTCCTTATCAGAATGGTAAATAAGAACATTTATTGTGGTGCAACGTCGTTTGTCTGTCCGTTATTTTGTCACAGTTGCTTAAGTATTTCAGGAACTACTCTGATCTCGAGACATGGTTGGACACCTCTGTCTCGAAATCAGACCGAGCGATTACACTTTTTCTTATTTTTCTATATTTCACGTCCTTACCCCACTAGTTCATGAAAGTAGGGGCAGATATACTAAGTATAGTGACAAGACCCCCTGAAAATACAATTTTACTTCATTTTACAATGTTTTATATAACACGGTTTCAAACCTTATACCGGTGACACTCCTGGAGGGTTAACTTGCTAAATGTAAGGCGGCATGGCGTATGAGCTCTATGAAAAATTTGTGGAGTTGAAAGTGTAAGATACTTACTGAGACCTATTCGAAAAATGATGAGTATGATTTGTTTGATATCCATTTGAGAAATAAAGCTTAATTCCTTGTTTTTTTTATATAAGTTCTTTCTGTGCCTGTAATTTATGCCTGAATCACCGTACTAACTAAACATGGCTGAATTTGAAGCTAAATAAAATAGAGTAATAAAATAGATGAGGATTCGATAAAGCATATATGAGGTTTACGTACGTCTATATGCACATGTCAATAGGTAAGTACACCTAGAAGTTTCTGAAACACTACAGCCTGTAAAATAGTTAACTAACTGTTTTACAGGCTGTAAACTCATTTTAACGCTGTATTCAGCGGAATAAACTGAAGAAACAAGTTTATTTCAATTTTACATTCAGCTCGCGGAATCCTAAACAACACGTACGACCACGTGAACGCGGGACGTAAATAGATCATAAAACTATAAATACCAGCATAAATCATTTCGTAATTACTCAAAATCTACGCAGACATTCGGAGCGGCTTTTTTTCGTGTTTACCTATTCGTACGGCAATATTTTACCTAGAGCTGTCTACAGATACGAAAACAATGTCATCTTCTTTAAGCAGAGTGCGACGGCCCTTCGCGGCGAACAAGGTCGTGACGGCCTATAACCGGACCAAGGCGCACATCAGTTGTGGTTATGACTCCACAGATAAATATTTGTCCTTTTTATGTATTCTAGATCATTTTCTTCTCAGTGCTCTTCGCCTTGAAGGTCCTTCTCGTGCTCCATCGACCTTTATTGCTATGGAAACCAAGGGCGTATAGTTTACAAACTCGGATAATAGATTACTTTGGTGTCACAGTAAAAATGTGACGCTTTTTCTAATTATAATAAAAAAATATTTATTTTGAGCTTTCAGCAAGTACCTTCATGGAGTCCCACTGGCTGGTGGTTGAGTGACCATTCTCAAATTATAAATCTGATATTTTACATATTTTTAGTTTGGATCCCAGCACATGCTTTACGTTATGGTAGAGCCTGATTTGCGAGAGAGAAATGGTGGATCCGTTTCTAAATACAAAAATAAAAACTCTTCATCACAGACACGTAACTGAACACAGTAAATTAAAACGGAAATGATAAACAGTTGGAATATGTGCCGTGACTCCGTGAGCTCAATTCGATTGCAACAGCGTTTGACGTGTCCTAATTTTAAATGCAGAAGTTTGTAAACGATCTTGTTTTGTTACAAAATGTAGGTATGTAAGGAGACTTCAATCCCGCCTGTTTGCACTAGGTAGGTACAGACGCCAGCACATCAACCTACTCCAATCTGTTAAAGGGGTTTGAAGATTTTGGCCCTAAATACAGCCACCATTTTGATTTTTTTTCAAAATTGAGGTGCACAATAAATGTCATATATTTGGATAGGGGGACACTTATACAAACAAAACTTCTTATAACATAACATCATAAAGCGTCACGTTTCTGAGATATTCAAAGATAAAAATAACAATTGTTACAACGAATTTATTTATTTATGTTGTAGTTACTTCATGTTGATTAAGTTATTTACACATGAATTAATTGACTACACGTAGTGGATAAAACATAAGATTTTTTAATCATATTCGGTATAAATAATATCATCCAAGAAGGCAGCGGGAGGCTGAATAGGATTTTCTTGGTGTCGCGCCCATGCCATGCACCATATAATACATATACCATATAACACACGTTCTCATTCGGCGTAGACCCATACATATATTTTTGTATTTTTGTCTATTTTGCTCTTAACTAAAATATTACCTATACATGATGCAATTATGTTTTCATAGTTCATTATACTTACCTGAAGGGA
The DNA here is from genome assembly GCA_948150665.1 of Conistra vaccinii. NCBI lineage: Eukaryota > Metazoa > Arthropoda > Insecta > Lepidoptera > Noctuidae > Conistra > Conistra vaccinii. The sequence continues at coordinate 12,047,399 of OX411324.1, read as the reverse complement.
AAAAAAACAAAAAAATCCTTGTTTCAGGGTTCACTGTTCGACTTATATTTCGGCGAATAACTCCGAAACCTGACGCTTTAGGATATTATGTCATATGACATTTTTTGTTTGTATAAAGGTCCTCTATCTAAATATATAACTTTTGAATTTTTCCGCGATTCTGAAAAAAAAACAAAATGGCGGCATCATGTTAGGGCCACCCTCCATACAAAAATCTTCAAACCCCTTTTCCCAATCAACATTGAACCTTATACTTTAGCGATAAACTTGAAAATCTATTAGGCAGATTGTAGGAAGTGCTGGCGTCTGTACTTTACACCTTCCTTCAATTATTAGAACAAAGCGAAAGATTAAAGGTAATCAATTGAGTACCTAATGACAAGTCAAACAATTGTTTTCTAAACACTAATTAACTACAGATCACTTTCAAGTTAACTGTTTTGTACATCCACGCAGAAGGTCAGGGTAAACACAAACAAAACAGACGATTTATTGTTTGCTTTATTAAAACACCCTCCACAAATTCATCAATAATTACATACACTCGGGTACACCACTATTACTAGTATTTACAAATAATTTATTACATATTTACATCGCTCGTCGCCAACTCCGGTATGTTGGCTAATATATCGAACTAATTAATCTATGCACTTTATCAATAAATAATAATTCGTTTAAAATAAAACTAATGTTCCGGTGACTAGAAGTAATACAACGACACAATTCCGTTACAGTTTGCGGAAATATTTTAAAAATTTAATTGGATTAATACATTTTATATTTCATTTAGGCATCGACGAATAAAATACATCATAATTTTATAAGACAACATTTAAAATTAATTTTCTTATATTCCTTTACTTCAATTCTTCACTGAATAAGTATACCTTTATTAAACGTATACAATCGGAATGTTATTTACAATCGTATCACACAAAATCTTCATTACCATAACTATCTAAAACTACACACCCGTGCACACGTAACAGTCAACTTGTACGTTCAACTGCTTTGTTACAATACATCATAAACTTCATTTAGACAGTACTTTATTATTGCGACAATAATAATTTAATGGACACGAATTGGCACTTGGAATGTTTTACGCGCAGTCGAAATCAAAATCGCAATTTTGTCATTTAGATATCACTTTAGAAAGTTTTCACTTGGCACAGTATAACCTGGAATGTTAATGAAATGCAGGTGGGGTGGGTGCAGAGAGCGGGTTGGTGGCGGTGCGGGCGGGACAGCGGCGCGCTCCCCGTGGACTCGTCGCGCCACGGACGGTGACTCAAGGCGACGCTGCTACGCCCATTAGAAAAGATGGTTGTTCGTTTTGGCGAGGGTGCCGAGGTGGTCCGACAGCAGATAGTTGGGTGGCGCGACGCCCAGGAGTGGGAACCCGGAGGGCTGACGCAGCAAGCCGCAGCCGCCGGCCCACTTGCCGCCGCCGCTGCCGCTCACCGGCGGCAGGCCCACGTCGCCCCCCACGCCGTTCAGCTCATCGCACAATTTGTTTGCTGCACAACACATAAACATAACATATATGAATACATTCGTTTGTCTCGTAAACATAGTATCAATCAATAATTTATGCAATATCTTCACGACCATTGAACATTATTGTCGTCGGGAGCCTAACATCAAGTGGATATAAGTACAATGCTGGTATTCTCACAACTGAATCCAAACAAGCAAAACTTGTGCACACAAATCTGCTCGAATATGAAATCAGACTGCAGCTCGACGGGCGAATATGAAATAATCGTGGTAACACAATTAAGCGCTAATCACCTAATCCTTGCTGCGCGGCTCCGTTGTTTATTCAAGCCTGAGTGACAATCGCGCGCACAATTAGCGCAAATGAGCCGAAGTGAAAATCTGGCGCGGTGGCGGCGGCGGCGTAATGTGATTAATACGACCACAAGTCCGCCATTACCCGGTGAACCACTGCGCCTAGTTCAGCCTATATGAGGAGCCACACCAGATGTGCCGTCTAAAACTTTTAAGTACTTTTCTATATTGATGTTTCTACTACGACACTGCTGGGATTGCTAAAACTAATTATATTATATCTTATTATTTTCCAATTATTACAATCTATGTATAGGTAATGATGAGGTAGGTAGTTACCTATATTCAAAAGGTGTCTGTAAAATATTTTGCTGTTTAGGAAATTACTAAAGGTCCCTATGATGAAATATTAAGTAAAACATGCACTCTTTATCAAGACCCGCGATCACCATCTGAACATTAACGTTAGGTAGTTGCGAACACGACACGCATTGTTAGGACGTTATCAAGCCCTAACCTATACACTTCAAAAAAAGTTTGCGATCAATTTGAAAAATCTAAATCTTTTTTGTTACGGTAGACTATATTATAATTTCTTTTTCTTTTTAGATTTTTTCAGGCAGTGTATTTCTTATATAAAAAAAGATATAACGTAAACATTTTTTCTTGATAAAGTTTAATTTTAAATATATATCAGGTTTTGCTAGTGATCACAAACTTTTTTTGTTGTGTGTATGCTGTGTATGTTGTAGCTTGGGATTTCCACATAATGATGATGAATAATTTTCTAAGGTCTTTTCACTTTAAAAATGTAAATAAGTAGGAGTGTTTCTTTTTAAGAAAGAAAGTTTGAGGAAAAAGCTCCGAGCTATTTAATTTTTTTCATCGACTAAACCTAAACATCTCCTGAAGTGATTTTATAAATCCTACACAGATGTAACTCACAATATTATATTCGGTTCTATTTCTGGCAGAAACGGCACAGACATGTTTATATAAAGCGATACCAAGTTCATGGAAAATTCGCTTTGTATTGGGGCTAGCAAATGAAAACATGAAGTTTTCAGTTTCAAGGTTCGCATAAATCAACTTTAGTTAATTACAATGATTTGAATGTCATCTTTTAACACTTTTGGAAAGGTTCTGGTTATCTTCTCCGGCGTGTAAATTCTGTTATTTTATTTATCTGGTAGATATAATGCCTATCTGGACTGAAACGGCCTAAAGTATGTTCAGATTTTGTCTGATAATAGTAACTTTTTTTTCAAAAATTAGTGGAGGTATTATAAAACTGGTTTTATTATCAACTGCGAAAGCTTTTTAACTGTCAACATTTTGTAGAAAAGATTATATTTTAATCTGTCTGTGTTTTTTGGAGGTACACATTCCTTAACCACGCAGCATTGTATTAATATACCATACAATAGCATCACCATTCTATATTTAAGATCCACTAATTCGAAGAGCTGTATATACTTTGTCGAAAGCAGCCTTGTTGTATTCGCCCACGTAAACATGTGAGCTGAAATAGTGCGTCCCGCTCACTGATTGGTCGAGCAGCATGACTCACGCGGCTATAATTTCAGCGATCAATGTAACATTGGTAAGATATGTTGCCCAAAAATATTTCGTGACATCACGATTGGAACGAAAATATCCGATTTGAACGTAAAATACCTATAAGATTATTATTATTATCCTTTTCTCAAAAGCATGTTAGTGCAAAGCTGTGTAATTACTGTAAAGTGTAAACATTTTCTAAATAAATATTTGCCACACTATGTGAGCTGTAACTAATTAATGTATCCAAACTGAAACAAAGCGTACAGACGTCTAAATTATTATTTGTCATTCGTTTCCCGTGTAAGCTTCGCCGCTTAAATTTTAAGAATGTTCTCATTAATTTAAAACCTGCCATCAATTAGTAGCTGAAGTTGACGTGTCTTTATCCCACAAAAATTAGATATTTAGTGCATCAAAAAGAAATAGTAATTTTTCATTATCCACGTCACACGGTTGCCAAAAAAATTTTACGAAAATAAAATTGACTCCCGTTGCAGACATAACATTAACCAGAGAAATATTCGCGCAATTGATATTATTAAATTAGCAAAGTGTATTTTTTACATGTCGGATACTAAACGTCAAGCGGACGTGTTAATGATAAAATTTATTTAATTTAATGTTAGTTGCAATTTTAGAAACTCGTAATATTGAGTAAACTCGTCAGCCAACGTAAGTAGGTAAGAAATTTTATTCCTATACCTACTTTTATATTTTTATTCTATTTTTTGCTATCTTTCGTACAAAATCTGTAGTTAGCCGCTTGACCGTTACAGTGGACATCAGGTGGGCATAACAATTAAAATTCTATTGTATCTCGTTAATAACAGCTGAAGGTTTATGCAGGAAGGACGGAAAATCCCTTCAGGCGAAGTGTTGAGATCTAAAGGAGGAACAAAGACCTCAGTAGCGAGGAATGTTTAGTTTAACTACAACGAAAGAAGGCCCTCAAGATGGCGTTCTTTCGTTGTAGTTAAACTAAACATTGCAATTGAAGAAGTCAAAATAACCATTGCCTGGCTGGCACGTACTATGATGGTCTATAGATTTTAGTGTTCGGTAACCAAATGTGACCAACTTGATCGTTACTACCACTCCAGTAGCACAGAGTAACTACTGTTATTTTTTTCGTAGAGCTCCAGCTTATTTCATACACCTGTTTTAGGCCTCAATGGTTAAAAGCGTATCAAAATCTTGTAGGTCCTTGTTTGTGTAAACTACGTGCATGCTCATTAACTCGAATCACGATGTACCTAACGGTGTGTGCAGATGTAACATAACAAACAAAAGTCTATCGTTAAAGTACTATTTTCGTCGCCGTACCCCTACACAAATAGTTGATCAAATGTGACTTAATGTTGTAACCCGCTAAATCTGGCGATGACGTCAACATCTCGGGAATAAGGTAAACACTGCTTTCGCATCACTACAACTGGTATGCGACTGAAAAAACGATTACTAAGAAGTTTGTTCTGCGATTCGCTACATGTACGGTCTTAGATGTATCTTTGTCCTGTCTGAATTACCGTAAATAGGTCAAGCTGAGGTTCCCAGAAAACCAGGATACGCACCACACTTAAGCCGCGAAAGCGTCAGGGTATCCCGCAAAATTAAAATTTTGTGTTTTGCAATTTGCTGGTCAGGTTGTAGGTATGTTGATCTAGATATGATTCGCGGCCATAAACAAAAACAAATATTCATTCGACAAATATTTATTTATATTAGAATTATAATCATAAAAATAATCGAAACAACTCTCTAAGCTCATATTACCCTATTGAATTACTATTTCATAATCTATCTATTAAAGATAAATATATTTATAACAATAAGATAAAATACAGGGTGTTAGGGTAAACACCGTTATCCTTCAAACCAGTGGTTTGGTTTCGTTTATAGAACATAAATTCAATGGAAAATCACATATTTTTTTTTATAGATGTACTTTTAGAATCGTCACGCTATTCCTAAGGTAGGTATTTTTGCCTGTCTTAGCCAGGAAAAGGTTGTATTGTATTTATTCATGTGTTGTGTAGGTAGGTAGGACGGGCGGCGTCGATTTCGTCACTCGGGTGGGCGCATATCCATGAATTTGCGGACGGTGTCGGACAATAACCTTTTTAATATTTTTAACCGACTTCAAAAAAAGGAGGAGGTTCTCAATTCGTCGAAATGTTTTTTTTTTTTAAAGAAAATAACGTAATTTTTTTTTACTCGGATTTTTATGTTTATATTTAAGCCAACTACCCATAGTTTGAGTGACAACGGTGTTTACCCTTCCATCCTGTATAACAACATAACATCATCACGCCTGTGTTCCCCGAAGGGTTAGGCAGTCACACATAATGGTCCACTTGAAGGACTAAGTGCGAAAACCAAACCCTATAACATAGATAGAGTTAGGCAGGTTTAAGTCCCATGTAAAAGAGCCCAAAATGCCAATATAAGGGCCAATTTTGGGGCCTATTGCCTACTGGGCACAAATCCAGACTCCGGGCTGCTACTGAGAAATTCCTTATGGTAAAATCCAATAATACTTTCGCCCGACCTGGGAATTGGTCCCAGGACCTCATGCTCGGCAGTAGCGCACCAACGAAGCAGTCCAGTAAGTAAAATAAGCAGATAATCTATATGTATGCTTTATGTATGTATGTATTTATTGTATATGTAAATGGTACACCTCTGACTACATGCAGTATTGTCTCTCCTTCTTACTTTAATCCATCCAAAGGTCTATAAAGACCGGCCATTGTGTCACCCTATGAAAAGTTTCAAAATTTGTCTGTAATATTTTTATGGTTTACATTTACACAATAAAGAGTATTCTATCTATGTTTCATGTAATCATGGCTTTTGAGGTCACTGTTGATTCATAAGATTATAATTCTATAAATAAATATTTGTTACAAGTGCGAATCATATTTAGATCAACATAAAACCTGATACTGACCTGCAAATTGCAAAAAACGTAAGAACATTTGAATTTCATGGGCAACTTTAGCGCATCCAACTTAACTCTCTACACAACCAAATTCTTGGTACCTACCTCTACTTCTTCTAATAGCGTCATATTTACCGCAAAATAAATACTTAAATGTATTTTCTTTCTTTTCTTTCACAGAAAGGAGGCCCTCGTTCCCAGCAGTGAGTCTAACTACTGGGACCCAAGCCTCTTGAAACTACAGGATGTTTGTTGTATCTCATTGTCGGTTACTGAGATTAAATAGATCAATTTGTACGAAACTGTCACTCTAGCTAGACCGAGACGAGATCGCGAAGAATTTACCAACCAACAACATTTTATAAAGTATCAACCTAACATGATAAACAACTTACGATATCTACCTGCCGAAGTGATAGGTTTGAGATCGGGTGGGGACAGATGCGGTAGCGCATGGTGCGCGGGCTGCGGCGCGGGCGCAGAAGGCGGGTGCGGCGACGCGGCCGGCGACGTCGGCTTGTCGCGCTTGCCCTCCGCCTTCACTGGCGCCTCACCCGCCTTTTGTTGGGCTAGGCGCTCCTGCTTACGAAACTTCGCACGCCGGTTTTGGAACCATACCTGAAAATTTAAAAATGTCTGTTAGCATTTCTATCTCTATGATTGCAGGTCAGAAACAGTGATAGGATAATATTTCGTTTTTTAGGGTTCCGTACCCGAAGGGTGACAAACGGAACCCTATTCATAGGCCTCCGCTGTCCGTCTGTCTGTCAGCGAGCTCTATCTCATGAACCGTAATAGGTAGGCAGTTGAAAATTTCACAGATTGAGCATTTATATTGCCGTAAGAGCAACAAATAATAAAATTAAAAAATAAAGGGGGGTCGCCATACAATAAAATTAAATTTTGAAAAAAAAATTATCTGACCCTGGCATGTGGGGTATCATTTTCTAGAGCTCATCGAGTAGAGAATAAATATAATTTTTATTTGTTTTTATCTTCAAAAATGATGAATTAGGGGGCCGTAGAAGTTGTCTGTTTTAGACCATATTTGTACGAGCTCTATCTCAACAACTAAACAAATTAGGAATTTGAAACTTGTGTGTATCATGTAACATTATACTGTTTATAATCAACAAATACTAAAAACGCCGATTCATAACGTATTTTATATAATATGGGCGATTTTCTGCAACTTAAAGTAATAATTTTGTATTTCATGCTAATATTATGCGATATAAATTCCACAGATAACTATTTAATAGTCGGAGTAATGACATGGAATTAGTAAGTACCTACTATCATGGCAGCATATACTATTTCGATCATTTAAATTTCGATCATCCAAAAAGGTCTACAAAATAAACTTTCTTCACAAGATTTTAAAACCGGCCAGTATTTTTTGAGTTTAAGAACTTTATCGACTTTTTTCAAAGTATCCCTAGACGGTGTTTATGTGTGTACCTCGTGTTAAAACTACACTCCAATAGACAATATATTCAGTAACATTGAAATGAATGCTGGCACATACAGTTTACTATTCAGTTACCTAGCTTAAACCGTTGTGGATACAATTTCATATTGAGAAAAATTATTGGTGTAAAAATATTCGGTCATGGCGGCCAATCTCAACGGAGACTGGCCTTCGGCGCGGGAGATATTATAGTGCACAAGTGTGTGCGCAGACACGAGTGCACTCTGTCTTCCCTCACTCTCATAGTCCGATGGGATGTGTAAAAATAATAAGTAAGAAATAATAGATTTCTGTATGACTATCAAAAATAACGTAAATAAATACCTGTATTGACCCGTGCGTTTGCACTGGCGAAACATCACGACAAAACATGTTGAAATCTCTAGTTCCTGTCAAACATTGTATGAAAAATTGGCAGAAAATAGAGATTCCAACATGTTGTGAATGTTTCGCCAGTGCAAACGCACAGTTATAATTAAAATTTGGCGTACTACTTACATTCTATTTTGTACAATATAGTCTGATGTAGCAAGAGAAATCCTTTTATTTATAAGTAACTAGCTTTACCCGGCCTGGCTTCGCACGGTTAGCACTAAGTACTTATCTACGGCGCATCTACCTTTCCTAATTACCTATTTCTACCTAATTACCTACCTTACCTACCTACCCTACCCTTCTTACCAGGGTAGGTAGGTACCTACCTACCCTACATATCTACCTGCTTACCTACCATATATCTATTTATACCTACCAGTACTATGTTAGTAGCAAATAAATAACTTTGACTTTAGTTAATGCATGTTACTGGATAAAGTTAACTTAATATTTTTCTCTTAAAATAAATGAAATATACTCCTACACCTATATTTTAACACAACAACATTTTCTCATTAAAATTAGACAATTTCTTTACAAATCTTTGTTTTTTTATAGCGCCTCTGTTGTTACCTTTACGAAAGTATTACAAAAATTCATAGTGTTAAATCTTGTACGACATGGTATGGAACCCTTCGTGTGCGAGTCCGACTCGCACTTGACAGATTTTATAATTAACCCCCGGCGGAAAAAGGGGAGTGTTATAAGTTTAACGTGTGTACCTGTGTGTCGTTCTGCACCATCGTAGCTCCTAAACGGTTGAACCGATTGGTTTTTGTTTTTTTTTTCCGAGAGTGTTCTTAGCTATGATTTAAGAAAATCAGTTCAGCCGTTTGAAGATTATTAGCTCTTCTCTAGTTGATGAATGGACGTAAGCATCTTCCACAGGTCTGATCGTTTTGAAATATTCTGTTACTTCAATGATATTAGAAGAACATAGTAACCTTATTATTTAAAACGTTTAAAGCTCCTGGGAACCTAGTTTGAATCAATATCGAGCACTTGGTAAAAAGAGATACGTTTACTCAATACTGCTCAAGAATGTTTGATATTTCATCGAAAAATTAAAATTAATAGGTTATCACAGTTTAGGAGCGGTCTAGCTATATTTTTTTGGAGTAATTGGGGGCAATAAATTATCTCTTTATACATATTATAATAATTATTCTGCACCTTGAACTGATGCTGCAGCATCACCTTTACTTTGCAGGATACCCAACTCCTTTACCAACTTACAGCACAGGTATCGTGTTTGGGCTCATTGGAATGCTCTCAATAACAAGGTTATAGATAGTAGGTGAACAGGGTCTGGTGATGGAGTAGCAAAGAGAAATAAGAAAGGTTTGTGCCGGGGGTTTAAAATGTTTGAATTTATGCTTGTTATACAAGCCATGTGCCCGTTGTGGGTTCCCATCGGCAAAATGACGAACTTCCGTACAAACTTTCATGCCCTACCTATTGGTTAAATAGGGTGATGCATTTTAAAGAAAGAAAGAAATTAAATTTATTTAGCACAGACACAGACAAAGGCACACAACAAAACATATTGTACTACAAGTAAAAGATATTAAAATAAAAAAAATAAAAATTAAATTAAAACAAGGAAAAAGTGTAAAGTGCGTTGTAAGATTAGGTTGTTGTAGATTTTCGAAAATCCTTCCTACTTAGGAAGGATTTCCTAGAGGGAAAGAGCTTCTTATATATATAACCAAAGTGAGCACTAGCTCACTTATTAGGTTATATAAATGTACCTATAAAAACTTATACAAAAAAAAACAACGGGTTGCACTCCGGGAGTGCCGGCAGAAGTGAAAACTTGAACATTAACGTTGTGCATTTCTGAATATTTTGGAATGGTTAGGAAATAATTTATGTGGTTAAATACAATATTTATTAGTAGTAGTAGTATATTTATTTATTTTCAAAATATAGTCTAACAAAAATAAACAATTTATTTAAACACTTTTCATGAAGTATGTTTTGACTGTTTTTTTTTACTCATCAATATGGGTAAAATTTCTTACCTCGCAATCTTTACGTAATGTCAAAGACTATTTATTTTGATATTTACTTTGTCAGTTGCAACGGATCTTACGGTCACGTCCTGACGCGAGTTTAACATATTTTACCCATCCCAAAAAAAGTGCACAACGCCGCTAAAGAAGTTTACACTTCAACAATTATGTTAGATCCGGTGGTTTATACCGTTGCGTTGTCTGTCAGGAAATAATAGATCCAAGATATTTATTAAGTGAAGATACTCGACATAATATTTCAGGCCTCATCAATTTCAAATGATGCAGAATCTATCTCTTCTGGCCAGCGCGTCTGAAAAGGGCTAGTCTTTTCGGGCGACTGTAATACCTCAGAAGGCGGGTGGTTATACCGAATTTATTAGACATCTTTCTGTGATTAAGTTCCGTTATAAAATAGGTAAGCCAAGCCAGCATGGTTCGCCAATTCCGTAAAGCCTAAGCCGAGAGGTAAACAAGTTCCTATTATAACAAATACGTTTGAAGGTACGTTGAGGTATGTATGTAGGTTATATACAGTATGTAAGTATGTTGAGGTAGCAACTGCTTTTAACAACAGTCAGGTATACCCAAAATTAAAATCCGAACACCAATGAAGCGGAAAGCATCGTAAACAAAACCGAATACGTACAATAAAAAATATAATGAAAACGCCAGTAGCGGACGTGGGCTCGGATGAGCAAACAAAGTTAGCGCTCGGCCGGACTAATGGGAACGCATCCCATGCATCGAGCGCCAAATTTTAATGCAAACCGTTTTATATTCGTTCGGATGCGCGCAAATCCGAATTGATCATAATTCGATTTGGTGCGAAAGATAATTGCAACTGCCACTGGCGCTGATTGAGCACAGAGTAAAAAATTCTCGGTCGACATACGCGGCCGCGCCCGCTCTCCGCCCCTCGTACGCTGTGACCTGCACAATCACACGCACCATTGTTTGAACACCGCAGTTCGCTGATGATGTTTGTTCACCTTTATACATATTTCTTCATTTCGCTGCCATCACCGAGATCCACGTAGAATGCTTAATTACCTGTAATGTGTGTACGCTTTTGATGAGCTACTTTACTATCTACCGAGCAATGCAATTAACTACCTATACCTACCATTAGTAAGCGTTTCTGTATCCAACTGTAGAATAGAAACAGTTTACATGTTCATGCCTATTTTCCTTTGGTCCGCGTAATCGCCACGTAGAGTTGAGTGATTTAACTGATTTACAGTGACTACAAAATTTAGCTGCCTTCAACGACATCACAAGCCGACATAAACTTGGTAGGTACGTGCTAATTGGTTTATTATGATGAACACAACGAATATTAATAATTACTCGCCGCCTACGTACTTCTACGTAAATTCTCCTTGGCAGTGATCATGATAAACGTTAATGACCTGCTTGTGTTCTAGAAACATTTCGAATGCTTTATTACTGTTTCACTTGAACAGTTGTCGGAAGATTCCAAAAGCTGGTCTGCTGCTCTATAAATATTTGGGTACATGGTGTGACAATTTTCATATGTGTAAGGAATTATGTAGAGATGCACATCTGGTGTGACTAAACGCTAAACGTGTATCATTGACATTGAAACACAAGATATATTGAGGCTACTTTTGTTTCGTGTAGGCAGTTGGTCGTATGTCAGTGCGTGCACAGGTGCTGGCTGGTGTGCCGCCGCATCCGCATGCATATCATCGCTGTACTGACGGCCGCGTCACGTCGGTTATGACATATTGATGCCGCTCGATCTCGTTATAGAACGCTAATGTAATGATGCGGCCCACTCGCGGACGAACGCGACTTACCTTTCATACACGTCATCGTGATTGTATGAAACCTTGATTGTATGAACCGCGAACATCTTGTAGATGTTCGCGCCAACACTACAATCGACAAGGTTCACTGAGTTAACAAATAATAATAATCCACTGAATAATGTAATATTTGACAGTTAATTATTTTCATAATTTATGTATACTGCTCCAAATATAATTTGTTATATAAACAGTCACTGTACTGCAAATCGCTTTGAATTTAGGTTATTGTAAGACTTCGTAGTCACATTATTCATACTGAAGACCTCGATGGTCAAATTCGACGATCAACCTAATAGTTCGTTCTAGATGTAATAAAACGCGTAAAATCAATAAAAAGTGTAGCCGCTTGAAGTGTTAGTAGGCATTCGAAATTATTCTTCGTAATAGTTTTTCCCTGAAAAATACAACGTTGGAGGGACTGGTTCCAATTATCACACACTTGAAGTAATATCCTTTCTATGATATGTGCGCCTAATTAAGAAATCGGTACAGTAGAAATAGTAGAGAGTACAAAAAATACCCGTGTTAAACCAGTAACTAGTCATGGTTAAACACGTGTATAAATCATTTTATGGTAAGGCAATTAAGGTTTTCTGTTCTTTCAGGTTTTACGAAAATTCGTCATCACAAGTTTTCGAAGTTTTATAAGTAGGACGGGTTTTTCAGATAGATCTTAAGTATTAACTTACGATAAAAACTTTACTCTTCCTTCAACGGAAAATTAGACTAACATACTATCATGTCTTGACCATCTGTTAGTACCAATACATTAGAATAATCGCTGATGTGTTATGTTTATCGTCAATTAGGTCACTTGCTAAGTCTTTCTTTTGTAATGCTGAGAACCTCGACACTATCTAAAGTTTTTTCACTGTTATAAATATAATATTTCTGAAACTAAATATTGAAAACACAATGTGATATAAACAGAGCCAAAATCAAAGTGTACGTGTAATACTTCGCGGTAGATTTGTTCAACAAATGAAGTCGAAGATTGCTGAAGTTCATCATTTCGCTGGATCTAAGAGAAAATCAGTGCTGCCGAGTGGAAAGGTCCCACGTAGATACGTGCCCGGCCTAACCAAGCGGCACGCTCGCCGGCGCCGGTACTAACGAACACACGGCTCGGCTGATTGGAGCCGGGGCACGGAGCCCGGCGAGCCGATCGCCCCCAGCACCACGCCTTCCGCATTATTTCCGAATTGGAAAAAATCAAAGCTCCCACAACGTATGCGGCATCCGCAAACAAACAAATAATACAAAAGCCACCGCCAATACAAATGAGTACCGATACGACGGCGAGCGGAATGCGAAGTCGAAGTGAAGCCGAGCGTGTGCCCGAAGCAAACAAACGTCCGCCGATGTGTTTGTAGGAATTCGTTGCGATGTTTATCGAATGTGATGCGTGCCTCTAATGTAAATACTTTGCTGAATTTTCTTACCGATATAGGCCATAAAATCATTTTGTGAAGGTGATCCCTCTGAACGAATTAACGAGCAGAACTTTGTAGTCGTAAATCGAATGGCTTTCGATGTATGCACATAAATGTACAAACAAACGGCAATAATAAATATCGGGCGGGCAATTAAGCGCAGGGTTGTTGGGACAGTCGAGCACAGCATCGAAATGCACTTTGCAAATGAACCGAATTGGGCGGCGAGGGCGCGCGAGGTGCGACCCGCAAATGTAATTGAATACAAGTGCTCACGAGCTGCAGATGCACATCCCATAAGATACGTGGCCATACAATTGAATTGTAATTATCGTGAAATCAATACAATATTCATTAACATGAATTGATGGAGTTCGTAGAAAAGCACAACGTGGATAGAACGATTTATTCGTAATCATCCATGACAACTCCGGAACCACTTCAAGCCTTAGTGGTATTTATATACCCTAGTTATTGTTATTGCTATTAATTAGTAAAAAAAAACTTTATCTAAGAAATGCTGTGAAAGAATCGGTATAAAAGATTTTGTGAAGTAAGAAAGCAGCTTTTCAGTGAATATATTTAATTGAAGTACGAAAAAGATCTAAACTAATATTATAAATGTTTTTTTTATATGTTTGTATATTTGTGTGTTTGTTTGTAATGAATAAACTCAAAAACTACTGTACTGATTTAAAAAATTCTTTCGCCAGTAGAATGCTATATTATCACTGAGTAACATAGGCTATAATTTATAAAAATATCATGCGGGTGAAGCCGCTGGCGCAAGGTAGTACTGAATAAAAAAGATTAATAAAATTAATAAACCTGATTAAATAAGTCGGTGACTGTCCGGGAACCTGTCACATACCATCAACCAATGCACTGAACCGATTGATAAACTAGACACTTACTGTCTTGAGTGATGCCAAAGCAATTAGCTTTATTACCCCTTAATTTAGCGCATCATAACTTTCCAGGAAACATGAAAATAAATCAACGATACTAAATCCTAGTAACCTTGACGGATAAAGTTGCTACAAGTCTGGAGTTTAGCTTTTGGCAATAACTATACACAGTATTTTAACACATCGGGTAATTAAAACGGAATACTCTACCAGCCAGACAGCAGGGGCCAGTGGTATCGGCCCCGACTTACGAGTTGTAGGTCGTGGGTTCGAACCCAAGCAGGCGCTATACTTTGTGTTAATAATTTCATCACCACTGCTGTCAAAACGGTGAAGGAAACCGGCATGTCTTAGAAGTTTAGAACCAAAAATTCGAAGACATGTGACATCTACCAACCCGCAACACAGGCCTCCTCTCTGTAAGAGGGAGTGGGCTGTAATCTACCACGCGGGCCCAGTGCGTGGTAGATTACAGCCCACTCCCTCTTACAGAGAGGAGGCCTGTGTCCCAGCAGTGGGAATATTAATAGGTTTATGTACTCGTTCTACATCAGCTATAGAAATTAACTGCTTTTAGAGTCAAGGTGATATGTTTTTTAAATAACTCCTCATTTCGCTAGAATAAAGCTTTTGAGAAGGAGTTGTTGTCTCCCTGATTCCTGTAGGAACCTACGCGAGCAAGTTAGCTAAAGTTCTGCTTTCCGTAATAGGTAAGTTCAAATGGATGTTATAGAATGATAGTAGAGAAATGAGAAAGTTTTACCGATAAACATGTCTTTTGTCTAACTACGAGTACTAACACCGATTCAATACATTTAATAGGATACCTATATTCTTAGACCTTGTTTAGAGCAATCACTTCCTGTATCATACAGGGTGGAGTTTCAAGATGGTGCAGCAAGGACAGCTACCTTAACCGTTGTAGCTACAGGAAAACGGTCTTAAGAGACCGTCTTTAACTTTTTGAAGCATTTTAATCTGAACTGACAGATTTTGAAATAATTACAGTCAGCAAGAAAATGGGCAGTCTCACTGCCTACGAAATGTATGGCATTTTTTTTGTGATTCCTGACTTTTCTAGTACTCAAACCTATGGAATAGGATCGATTACCATCAAAAAAAGTTTTTGTGAAAACTGCCCATTATCTTGCTGACTGTACATTTTGATCACTCAGATGTAAGGAAGCTGAGTTACTTCAATTTTTTTTGCAACATTTATAATTAAAAAATATTGCTTTATTAAAAAATTAAGTAAGTACTTAGTTAAAAAACACAGTGTTTAATACAAATTTTAGAGAAAGTGGGCTGTGAATTCAAACTTCAAAAACGATTCAAAGAAAGTCGCTTGCTTTTTGATGAAAAAAACCTGTAAAGCTTGATGGTAAGCTTTAAGTTAATTCTGGCATATACCAGCTCGCCTCATTCAAATCCGTAAGGGGTAGTTTAATACAGTTCCCTCAGCAAACAGTGGCAAGCAACAATGGTTGAGTATTAAAATAAACAGAGCGGCGCGTCGCCATGTGGCGCGGTCGTGGCGAGCAAACACAACACAGACTAATGTATTCAGAGGCTGCACATACAACGCCCGAGCCCGGCGCCGCCTCCAACTTCACTTTGATTTACTAATTAACCTATGACTTGCATAACTTCACTTGCAATACAACAACACAGTCAAATGCTTCAACTTCCATTATATGTATATCGCACATCATTTCTCATCTAGTTAGCTAGGGGGAGTCGAGAGTCATCTGTTCAGCCCATTATTTGGCGCTTCAATGTAAAAAATATGAGTGCAGTAAACGTAGTGGAAACTAAAACGATTAGCATTAAGTGTAACGTGGAACCTGCTGATTTACAAATGTATTTTTCACAATAATCGTATGTCCCAATATATATAGCAAACTTGCCCTACAAGCTAATAGATACATAGGTATATATATATTCCTCCAACGACACAAAAATACCTTTCTATTTGTGATTCTGGTCATTCCATAAGGAAAATGAAAGTAAAAAGCCCTTAAAACACTTTGGTCGTCCAAAGGAGCGTCAGAGGCCTGTACAAATAAATAACATATATGAGATATTTACTGAAACGCTATAACTCCGAACAGAACTAGCAAGAAGCGTCACTAATTGGCAAGTTAAAGCTATGAGTAATAAATAAAGGCTCGCTCGCCATGTGTCGGTGTTTGCGCATTCAACTAGCGTTATGTGCAAAGGTTCGAGTCGACACGGCCGTCTTTATTTGACACGTTGTCAGAGGGCGGCCCTCCGGCCTCCGGCCCTCCAGGCGTATGAAAAACGTGAGGCCGCGCGGAATGATCTAATTGTATTCATTAGCCGGGCCAGGCCGCGCAAATATTGACACGAGCGGGATGCGGACCGGGTCCCGAGCACACCGAGCTTTGATCATAACCGATAGTTACATTTTCAGGTGATATGTAGCACGGACTTGATCCGGTGGAAGGTTTATGTTTGTGAGGTAAAATACCTACATTTTACGTACCTACGCAAGTTTTGTGTTCTCGTTGCCCTCGTAGCAACGAGCTACGGTAAATATCAGGACAAAAAGTAACTAACATGAGTTTCTCGTTTGATTTATTCTGCTTCAGAAACATAAAAAAAATACCACTTCTTATGGTAAAATTTTAAAGTGATAGCTAAACAAGTATTGAGACATCATGATTAAATTAATTAAATATTAAATAAAAGGTGCGGTAAATAAAGACTTGATCCAAATATTAGAAATTGATTTTAGTGCGTTATACATGTAATCTTATAATCTAGATTAAGAAACTTCTCATTCCTATATTTAAAAATCCTAAAGCTAATATAAACATCATGAGCTAAAAATAATTAGGTACCAATCTCACTGAAAACAAAGTGGGTCTGCGTAAAGTAAAGCTAATACAAAATAAATCAATCGTCGGCCGGCGCGGTCGAGCGCGACCAAACATCGCGAGCACACCCCACTGTTTATACTTAGCGGATGAAAAGGCAACACCGAACGCCCCGGAATAATATTAGCTACCCTCAATAAGCCATTGAAATCTATCAACTGAAAGCCCGCACCACGAAAAACAACTCTATTTTTTATGTGTTACAGTTCAATTTGAGTTGCTGGAACACTGTTTGTACGACGTTTTAGAGTGATATTTTTTTTTACTAACTGGTAACATGTGTTAACATTTGATGATAATCCAGGATTAACACATCATAATAAAGAGATGAATGCATCGTTTATTCAGGCCGTATGTCGGCGCCATTCGACAGCGTTTAGTGAATGACAGGTGTGCTGACGCAACTCATCTTATTTGATTGGATTGGATTTAACTGGGTCGCCTGAAGACTTTACATAAATTATAATAGTGTGATACGTGTTCATAGTCATTGTTATTGTGTTTAAATGCGTTATTTGGTTATACGGTCTTGGTTAACACGAACGATTTATGAATATGGAGTAAGTTACAGTTTCAATGTTGATAGAATTTTAAATTTCTTTGTTAGACTAAAAAGCAAGGAAATATACCAGTCCTACTTTCGGCATTATTTTTCCATTCTTTGAAACAATGTCCGAAATAAAGGCTCAGTAGGCATAAATTTCATTATTATAGAAGAGATCAAAGGAACACTTGCAGAGGTGCAATCATAAACCGTTTCCAAAAGGTCAAATATTCTGAACTCTATTAAATCCCTATAAACATGAACATGTTCATAAATTCTATAATGGCAATATGAGGATAATAATGACGTCACACGACACGACAGATGTGAGCAAAGCGTACGGTCCATTACTTGTCACCCCTATTATCCCGTGCTAAGTAAATAAACATCGGATCAACTATTAACTACAAATATATGACGTTTTGATGCACTTCCATCAACATTTGCAAGAATTTATATTGTATTAAATAGGTAGGTACTACTTTTGTCATCTTTCAACCAAAGTAAATTACAGAGTCTCGAAAATATATTGTTTATACACAAAAGAGAACAACTAAAACTTCGTTTGTAACAACTATTTCTACTCGAAACAATTAGTGCAAACAACTGTATGAAGAAAATATAAAAGATAAGGAAGTTGAAAAACAATCATAACCTGTAATCCTTTGGAGTAAAATTAGTATCTCTCTATGCTTCAGTATTAACAATAACACTAAATAACAATATTTTTGTCACATTTGCTCGCAATAATGAGAATTCTTAGCTTTACTAGAACACACAGCTGCACAGGAACAAACCGAATACTTAATACGTAAAAAACGACTTTTTTTTTTAATTTTTGTTAAATATAAAGAGTTTGGTGTTAATAATATTTTTACAGCTTGCTGATTTTGTCGTCAAATATAAAAAGCCAGTTAATGGTTAGAAAAAAAAACAAAAAAAAAACTTTATGGCATCTCTTATTATTTTCAGGAGAAATTGCCAGTATCCCTAGACAAATAGAGATAACAACAAAACAATTAATCATTCGTAATCGATATCTGACTTCCCTAATCCATTCACTGGCTTCCCTACTGGGTTTTTCAATTAAAAATGTAACAGATTTGAATCGATTTTGACGAATCACCGTGATTGGTCCGAGTAGCCGCTTCCGCGAGACAATGCCCGTAATCAGTTTGATCGTGGCACGCGACACGACAAATAGCCGATACCGATCGGCAGATGTTTGGTTAGAACTGTCTCTGATCATTTGCTTTATTGATTGAACTTTGAGCCATCATCTACCTATTACAAACTATAGTATACTAACTGTTCCCTGCGGTTTCACCCGCTATTTATAAACTAGCTGTTGCCCGCAACTTCGTGTGCGATCCACGATGAAAAGTACAACCTAAGGTTACTTCGTATTCGCTTAGCGATCTTTCTACCTCTTTTTCTTTTTACTCAGCTCCTAAGGATCGATAGCGTGATGTTATAAAGCCAAAACCTTCCTCAAGAATGCTAAATGAATAAGAATACTAAGTACTAATCTAAGAATGCTAACTAAAGCTATGAAATGCAAAAATATTTTTTCAAATCCGACCTGGATGGCGTTGGTAGTTCTAGAGATTAGGACGTTCAAACAAAAAACGTACAAACTCTTCAGCTTTATGAAATTAGTATATTACCTATACTATAATAATTATAGGTATAGGTACGGGTGTACCTATGTAATGTAGAACACTAGGTAGGTACACATATAAAATCAACAAGGTTATTGTCATGACTGGCTCTGTAACCAATATGTTTGATTGACCGTACTGTGGTGTTTACAGTATTTGCCGGTTATTGCTAGCAATTTGAGGGCCCAATAAACATCATACCCTACGTTAAGCCGTAAACTGATATTATATTCGGGACGTACGAAATGGAATGAGTCAAATTGCCATATGTTGAATAACTCTCCCAAAATAAAAGTATGTCCGCCTTGTGAGAATCGAAGAACTAAACAGTATAACGTAATTCTATATTGCTAAAAGTTATAAAAACTATATCATTAATAAAAACAGTATCATTGTGCTCATTTCCAAATGTCTGTTTATGTAAGTAATTAGGTAAAGCTGGTTTTAATCTCATTCCGATTACTTTAATTATTGATACTCTTCATTCAATGAAATAATCGTAAAAAGGTTACAATCAAATAAGTAAATGACATCCTGGCCAATTTTGGCCAAAACAAACGTGCATTGCCATTATATAACCAAAGAAAGAAAAAAAATTAAAAAGAAAACCTAATGGCGTCTTTTCACTTTTTGGAAGTTAGTGGCGAGTATTATTCTTAATGCAAATCCACAAAGGAAGCTCTAAAATAGTATTTATCTTAAATTATAGAATCAAATCAATCTAATAAGTTTTTGTTGGTAGCATCACTTGAGAATTTGACTATTTTTTTTGTTTCGAAATGTTCGTAATATTCTGAATTAGGTTTCTAGGGAACAAAAACTGGAAAAGTTACCCGGAAAATTTGGGAAGAACTGAAAGTGCTTTTTTCTATGGAATTTTTGTAAGACCTCAAGACTGCATATTGAAATTTTGACAGGACAACGTCTATCGGGTCAGCTAGAATTAAATATGACTCCGGAAAAGTGATTTAGCCATTTTTGCTTCTCACACTTTATAGTAGGTACTTACTAATTCCATGTTCATACTTAACTACTTTTTTAAAATGTAAGTACGGGAAAATTATAAATAACCTGTGAATAGGAAAATTAAAATAATCATATGTAAAACTTTTGTCTCTGGTTTTGACTAGAAAAGTAGAAATTAAGATACAATGCAAATACAAATTAATTTCATTTTATTACATTATTTTAATTACTTAACCTAACAGAATTACACATTTATCCGATACTCTGTACCAAATGTACAAAATGAAATAAAAAATAGATTTAAGTGTGCAGCCGCAAGTTTGTTACGCTGCCGCGCTGGTAAGTATCGTAGTTTCCTTTATATCTACATTCTAGCTTCGGCCAGCGGCTTCGCCCACGTGATAAATATATAAATTATAGCCAATTTACTGAGTGATAATATAGAATTCTACTAGAATTTTAAATCGGTCCAGTAGTTTTTGAGTTTATGCATTACAAACATATTATAAAAGAACAAATCTGTTCTCTTTAAAATATTACTTTAGACATAAAAATGCCACATGTATTGATATCAGGCATCAGTATAAAAACCATTGAGGATTTTTCTCTTAACATGATGAAAGTAGAACCACGACACGACATGTGGGCTAATATTACAATAAACTACAAGATCACATTCACTCTATAAAATAAACAGGGTAAATGAGTTGCGATTTTTAGAATGATAAATGTTTTGAGGAAGGGGCAAGAAAAAATGAATAAACTACAGTTAATGTACGGACAATGGAGTCACTTGTCCCTCTGTCGTTGTTAAATGGTTCGTGAGCATAGAATAACGTTTGTGATTGCTACCAAATGTGGGGCGTTGGAGTGGCCTTACTAGATGTGTGATTGAATTTGTTCATTGTATAGATTTAAAATGACAGTATGCAAATAAAAAATATGGTTTTAGAAACATTTTAGTTTTTGATTTGTAATGTTGATTTAACTTAGAACACCTTATAAACTAACTGAGACACACCTTGTAACACTTATCTTTAGCAGTAAAGTACTATGTTCAACTATTAAGAATTATCTGGATCTGTTTGAAAACATATCTAAAAACGTTTTTTTACTCATAGCGGAAATAAAAAATTAAAATCTTCTAACATGGACAGTAATTTCAATCGAATCTTGGTTTATTTTAACAATACCTAATATTAATTCCAATTGCAAAATTGTACCGTGGTACGTATTAGAAAACGAACAAGAATAACAATTTAGCAAAAAAAATACAACAATACTCTCCCCTAAATGATCTAGCATTTTCCTCCGATGCTCGACAACGGCGCATCGGTTATGACGGCCATATATTCATGACTCCGGATAGTTTGTGACAGCCGCCTATGCTCCCTGGCCGAACTTCCACGACAAAATGGAGTAACAATGAACTTGCGGTTTAGAATCGCAATGCCTTAACTTTTTGTAAATCTGTCATAAATGTGCTTCCAAATATTGAATGACACAGTTTTTTGTACTTGGGAAAATAAAAACCAGTAGTTTATACCATAGTTTACACAATTTTAGCAATCATAGCCTTTCCACTATCATTAAAAATATAATTTACAAATTAATAAACAAGGATTTTACGCAATATTCAGAATACCCTACTCACATTTGCTAAATTGTGGGAAATAATCAACCCCCTACCTACGGTAAATGCTAAATTGTCACCCATACCCTGGGAAACACCAAATTACAAAGCCCAAGACAATTTTAATGTCACAGAGCTATTTTCTCATATTCGAATTGTATTGTATTACTATACCGTAGAGACACGATAGTTGCACTTGATCCCATTATTCCCGAAGGACACCACAACAAGTCGCGAGCTAAATGAAAAATAATTGCGCGAACCCAGCTAAAGGGTGACATGCCCACGATAGAGATAGATATACTGAATTCACACGCGTTAGATAAAGACGACCATATATTCGCACCCCGTAAGTTAGGTCGGAGTCGTATAATCTGAACTAGGTATAAACGGTTTTGTAATTGTTAGTGGGCAAACTTCGATACCTTTGGGACGTTTAATGTGAGAACCATGAAAAGAATGAGTTTCACACGTTTTCGTATTCATATAGTGGGTTATAATAAATACTATTGATGTTCGTTCGATGTTTTGATTTAAATAACAGGATTTAAACATTAATCAAAGTATCATGATCAGTTAAATTGTGAACACAATCTTAATTAAAATCTTATTCATTAAATTATCGTAAAAAGGTTACAATTAAATATTAATGACATCGTGGCCATTATGGCCAAAAAAAATGTGCATTAATTGCCATAAAATAAGTAAGGAAAAAAATATTAAGAAGAAAACTTAATGTCATCTTAATATTTTTTGGGAGTTAGTGGCGAGTATTTTTAATACAAATCCAAATAGAAAGTTTTTAAGGTTAATCCGCAATTGCAGCCCGCGAAATTCAAGTTTTCTTACGTTACACATATAAAAAAAAAACAACTGGTTGCACTCCGGGAGTGCCGGCGGTTGCACTAACGTTGTGCATTTTTTTATATTTTGGAATGGTTAGGGAATAATTTCGCACGAATTGCTTTATTTATCAGTATAAAAGTACTAGAATTTATGTGGTTAAATACAATATTCATTAGGAGTAGTAGTCTATTTATTTATTTTCAAAATATAGTCTAACAAAAATAAACAATTTATTTAAACACTTTTCATGAAGTATGTTTTGACTGCTTTTTTTTACCCATCAATATGGGTAAAATTTCTTACCTCGCAATCTTTACGTAATGTCAAAGACTATTTATTTTGATATTTACTTTGTCGGTTGCTAGGCAACGGATCTTACGGTCATGTCCTGACGCGAGTTTAACATTTTTTACCCATCACAAAAAAAGTGAACAACGCCGCTAAAGAAGTTTTCACTTCACAAAGTTTACGATCAGTTTGAAAATTCGAAATTCTTTTTTGTTACTGTAGGCTTTATTATAATTTCTTCTTCTTTTTAGATTCTTTCAGGCAGTGTATTTCTATTAAAATAAAAGTTAAATTTTAAAAATATATCAGCTTGTTCTAGTGATCACAAACTTTTTTTGATGTGTGCAGTCTATTTATGGTGGCATTGCATTGCTGTTTTGATTATATTTTTTACAGAGTTTAGATGGCCTACTAATCATGATACTGTAATTAAACACAGTATCATGATTAGTAAAATTTTGTACACTTAGAAAAGTTTTCTTGGCAATATCGTTGGAACTAATGAAAAAGTGTATTTGAGTCAAATGAATAATGTCTTATTTACTCCACGTAGAAAACAATCACTTGCGTTTATAAAAACAAATAATTCTAATATCTTATGACGTATTTTGTAGCCGTAGCAACCGTAGCCCGTAGCCCGTAGCGCGTAGCACACCCTCCGTAGCGCCTCTACATACCTACGACCTCGAGGCACTTTTTAATCGCTTTAAGTGCTTGCTAGGATTTCCAACACTTATTTATCGTGAATAGCTAAAGAAGAAGAATGGTGTTTCATGTGAGAATAATACTACTATTGTTTGCTAAGAGGTAGAAAGGCAATTTTATCCAAAAGTCATATTTTATGTCAGAATAAAACGTCAGATTTACCTATATTCAAAATTAATCACGTCCTGTTATTTTCATAGAGATTATCGTCAATGTTCTTTTATTGAAAAAACATAGTTTGTTTATACTGAATATTCTGCATGAAATTAGTAAAAAAATTAAACTACCAAACATTCCGATTTCTCGAGTCTCTAATTTTGCAGATCGTGTGAAAATGCAAGAGATGTTAATCAATTAGCCGAGGCAGATTATCGTCAGATCACAACTATGGGATAGGCGCGACACGGTGCGCGGGAGCAATCGTCCGAACTGTTCCGATCTTCCCACGGAAACTGACGAGCTTGTCTGTGATCAGCCCTCGTTGGTACCGTATCGAATGTCACGCCCCACGTCCAGTTTAACATAGATAATACCTTTGATGATCTTAATCCGATACGCTTGTTTGTCGTTTTTATAAAGTTGAAGCGTAGTAATGACTTAATATGACTCTTCACTTATAATGATAGACCATAAGTTCAGTTTAGTTTTAATGAACTGTTACTGGAAGTTTTTGTATGTTTAGTAAGAATTAGCATAATTTTTTGGGTATTATAACAATTCGGTAATTAATTGAAATTATTGCATATTTTTGTTGTTGTTTGTTAACAGATTTACAACAAAAATATTCATCATCAAAAAAACAACATAAAACAAAAACACGACGTTTTATACCTTTCATGAGTAGGTATGCCAATAAAATAGCAATTCCTAAATTAACTTCACTACACTTGAGTTAAACATCACGTACCGTGATATGGGATGAAAACCCATAAGTGTATGTGATGCGCTACCCTACTGACAAAAGCACGAATCACGAGACAAGAGCGTCCCGCCACTAAGTGATTACTTAATCCGCTTTTATCGTTAGCCGAACCGACGGCAATCAACGCGATTAACTAAGGGTTAACACTAAACCGTCCCATTACTTAACGCTGTTGTTTCATTTAGATACTAACCACTTAATATTTGATATTGAGAAGTTAGTTTTGGGAAAGGGAACTTTCGACGTGACCATAAAAATTATATTGTATTGTTTCTAATCAGTCCGTCTGACTGCAACGTAGGAGAGGTATTTTTTCAACAGTTGTCTACGAACGACTGAGCTGAAAATTTATATTTCCTATGTCTACATAAATAAAAACCTACATTTTCTAACTTGATTTATTAGAAAACGAATAAAACGTCCCATCTAACGCAAACTTTCAACACTAGACAATAATTTTCCTTCCTTATCCGATAATAATATTATTATGGTTCTGTCGCACCATAAAACTCAATTGAAGCAGACAATGGCAGTTTTATTCCCTATTTGAAGTGCAGCGAGCGACAAACATTTGTGGCAAGTGTATCTAATCAGGCAAGCGTCGGGAGAGAGGCGACGCGTGGCAGTCACGTGACACACGCGTGCGACACCTGCGCACACGCAGGGTCACATAGTACTCGAGACTGATCATGATGCGAATATGTGTTAAAATAACAACTACTGATTTTAGACGCCCTTGGACCAAATAAATGGTCCTCAAAAAGATCGGGTGACTTAAAACAATATTCTGGGAAGGTCTTTTATATTTGATGCAAAAATAAATACGTAAACTACTATGCTACTAACGACGTGACGTGTAAAATTACAATAAGAATGAAAGAAAGACAGAGTTTTATAAAGTACACAATCGGATCAAATGATTTAACGTAATTCCGTTCTTTTTCATTCAACTATCGAAGTATCGACTAACTTTAAAATTAACAGGCCTACTCTAAATCATCAAATCTTAAACCGAACGTTTCACTTCACGAAGATAAGGCATAAAACCAATTACGACTGAAAGCAATAGCAGACAGTGCATCAGTCCCGGCGGTCCCTGCGGACTGCCGGCGCAAGATCTTAGATCGAGAGCTGGATTGACATTTTGCTAGCGGATCCCGACGGGTTGCATGTCAATCTTTATTGCTGCCTCTAGCAGGCGAGCCCCTGTCACGTGTCAGGTGACCACCGCACTTGTAATAACAATGAGCTTGCATTCTAGAATGAATCGCATATTGAAAGCTGGGTGTTCCCTAATGAGTAGTTAGTCATTAGGAAAGAGCTAGATTTAAAACGTGCCTTTTGTACCACTTAGTGGAGGTAACGTTATTGGCGATTACTACAACATGAAACATCTTTACGTTTCTTTGGGTCGTTTTAGAAGCATTATTTGAAAAAAAAACAAAATAAATTTTCCAATACATCTAAGTATCTACGAAACGTGCTATAGAAGCATGCTTTGAAGTTCATGAATGAAACATAAACACAAAATCCATACCGCCCTTGTCTCAACTCGAACTAATCTCTCGCGCCGCACAGGGATAACAATAAAACCAAAATGGTCTGTGATAATATAGAATTTATTGACTCGGACGCTACCGTGCAACACCGCTTGATGGATTAAATTGCCCTATCCCTATGACAACGTTGGCACAGAAAAAATACGCTGTGTATTAAAAAGCAGCTGGTCATTTTTCAAGTGATTCCTTTTGCTCTAACAGAACAGTTGGCCGACTTTTTGTTTCACACCGGACGGGTGGCTTATGGCAAATTGTGCGTTTGCTTAACGCTTACGCCGACGAGCAGTGTTTGCGCACAGCCTCTGATGAATTTGGGTAGCAGCCGCGTGTTGAATTAGGACACATCGCGCCGCTCTTGACGTTTATATTTTTTAAATGTAAATTCATCGCTGACCACAGCTTCCGTGATTGTTGGTAGACCTATTTGCATAAAAATGACTGTATCTGCTGAAATTCAACATCTTTTGTATCATAATAAAGATAAAATAAACTTGTAAAAACCAAAAGCTTTTTATCAATATCCAGTAGGAATTTATAATCATACTCCAAACAAAATTAATTATTATTCAAAATTTAAAACTCGCCACTGCTTAATTGTATATTTAAAATACAGTGCAACATTAAATTGATATTTGTTTATTTACCGAAAAACAACCCGCTCGTTGCAGTTATCCCGTTTTAATTGTAATATGTGAATTCGTATTTTCCAGGCGAGTTTTAATTATCAGGAGTCGCGCGCGCTTGAGTTACGCGACCGCCCGCAATATTTATGGCGGCACCCCACCATTCCAATACACTTTTTAACGTAATGAGCGCTCGTTGCCGCGGGAGGGTGCCACCCGCTTATGTATACAACAACGCGATTGTTTATCCATTATACGGTGCCTATATACTTAAACATACCTACACAATGTTGTGTCGTCAGTATAACGGCAACCGAATCGAAAATATGAAAACACAGTTCATGAAAAGAAATGAAACGAAATATAGGTTTGTGTCGTTGGAAACAATAAGAGTGTCGGTTGCGCCGAGGGTGTCATATCCCGGAATACGTGATCAGGTCGCGGAGTCACCGCGCGATATACGTGATCAGATAACTATAAGACGGCGCAGCACTCGCCCGATTCTGAATTGCATTAAACATTCAGGAGGAGCACACGTCGCAGATCTGACTCACATAAAAATGAGCGCTTATTATGAAATTAACTAGAGCTAACCGCACGCTGTCTGCTCGCTTTTTTTTCGTAGGCACCGCCCGTCAGCCGCACTCGAATTACTGGACGCTAATTGGACTGCGGAAATGTGACGGACGGCGCGGGAAACCATTTATTTTTTCAAGCCTACTGTGCCTTATGAGAATAATCTCCCTAAATCCGTATTTTTTTTCTTCATTTTGGTTTCACCGATGCTGAATCAAGGAATAATTTAATCAGAATATGAAGGTTTTCGGCAGATAGATACATACACATCGTGTACATCTTAAATTGTGCTGGGACACAGACCTCTTCTTTTCGAGAGGGTCTGGGCTGTAATCTAACACGCGGGCCCAGTGCGGGTTGGTAGATGTCACATGTCTTCGAATTTTTTGTTCTAGGACATGCCGGTTTCGACACGATGTTTTCCTTCACCGTTTTGAGAGCAGTAGTGATGAAATTATTTACACTAAGTAAAGCGCCCGCCTGGGTTCGAACCCACGACCTGCAACTTGTAAATCGGGGCCGTTACCACTGGGCCACCACTGCTTTTTATATTCGAGAAAAAACATCATCTTTACGAGACATTTCGGTGTCGATAAAATTAAAATGGATTTTTCTCATCTAAATACCCCGTTTTTTCTGCTCTTCTGTGCTTATCAACCAAGACAAAATAAAACAGCTCGACTGACCTGTACCCTCGCCTCAGTTAGGTCGATCTTCATGGCGATCTCCTCCCGGGTGTAGATGTCAGGGTAGTGCGTCTCCTGGAAGGCTCGCTCCAGCTCCTTGAGCTGAGCTGACGTAAACGTCGTCCTGATTCTTCGCTGCTTTCGCTTCTCCGTCAGTGAACCCTCGTGGCCGCCGTATACTTTGTATGGGAGGCCGGCTGTGAAAGAAAAAGTTACTTTGTAATATTTTGGATGATTATTTAGTAGATAAAACTACAGATAAATAAATAAATATACAGTCATAAATGTTACGTATTTTTTTGTTGTTTACGAAATTGTTTATTCTGTAAATAGGATATCGGAATCACTTTTACACGTCATATTAAAAAAAATGTTTAAAATAAGCTAGATGAGGTCGGCGTTGCCTAACTGACTACTCTGAGAAGAAAGGCCGAAACAAACTACTACTATTCCGTCATCAACATTACTTCAAGCATGAACCATATCAATATATTGACATTACTTGAAGTCAAATACTAGTTACGAACATGTTATAACAATATAACTGATTTATAAAAAAAACAGAGTGCGCTACTCTCCCTCCGTCTTACGAATTTTCGATCAGGTCACGTGTCCTGGCGTGAGTTTAACATTTTTTACCCATCCCAAAAAAAGTGAACAACGCCGCTAAAGAAGTTTTCACTACAAAAATATATGTACCTACATTAGATGAATCCACATAGGCAAAGAAAAAAATTAAAATTTCTACTACTATCAATAGATCGCACTCCATTTATCTAAATAATTACCTAGGTACCTATATTCGATAAATGTTTATGAACTTTAAAGCTTATGAATTTTACTTAAATGTCATAAGATTTTCGTTGGCAAATCAGTTTCCATATAGTGTGTAATTTAATGAGTAATATAAGTAGGTAGAAGCAAGGTGCAGGTTCAGAGCGGCCATTTTTGTCTCCCCCTGCGCGGAGACGCTCCCTGCCCTCTCAATACCTACGTTATGTTCGCAATACACTTATAGCTACTACCTACTAAACCTGCTCGAGGTTTCGCTTTGGCATATTTTTGCTGCTTTATCCTCATTATAAAGAGGGCTTCTTGTATTATTTTAATTACTGATTAATGTACCAGTTACGGCGTGCTCATTGAAAAAATTGCTTTCTATGTCATTCAAGTAAGTGATCTTGTACATCAAAGTATTGGCTAAAACTTACATACAATGCCGAAAGAATTAAGCTTTTCAGTTTATAAGATCGACCGCCCTTAGGTTCCTACTTGCAATTTTATTCGTTTACACTTTTCATTATTTCATTAAATCGATAACTTTGCTTTATTCGTTTAAAATAATACCAAAGCAGTATATTGCACAGGTTAGACAAAAAAACGGCACGATTTCACATTCTTATTAAATATTCGTTTTAAAAAAAACCTGTAAAAGATGAAATAAAAAAGTAGGTATAATAATCATTTTGAACGTATTGAAAATAACAAGATATGATTTTATTTTCCCTTTTAAAAAGTTAATTTTTTTTAATTCAAATATTCTATTTCTGCCGTAAATATAGGTAGCTCTTTCGAAAACGCAGAAAAACTCGTAGCGTTAGGTTGTCGCGTGGCATAAGTATCGATCGTCGTAGCGCTACGCCGTAGCCCGCTGCTACGTGAGGCAATGGACTCCTTTTTATTTAGCGTCGCGTGCAACTTTGTGCAACTTAAGTTAAGGTAAATAGAAACGTCTTAATTTATTAAACCAGTATTAATGTTAGTAAGAGTATCATTGAGCAAAAATAGAGGTTAGGAAATAAATATTAATTGAGTGACGTTGCACAGCTAATATCACACCACAAAAACACAAGAGAAAAGAAAAGGAATCACAGCTAGATTCCTCAAACTGTGTTCTGTTCTTAGTTAACGTGTTTTGTTAAATGAATGGTGTAGGATACGGAAAGTGGGTTAAAAAGCTACAATTAAGGTTGATGAAACCCAACCCAATGCAATACACCGAAATCTTTTGAATATTGTAGCAGTTAACATCCAAAACAACTCGTAATGCTCAGTGGCGATAAAACATGATCCTATGAAACCATAACCCTAACTGGCATTAGACATTAGATGTGGCAGCGGGCTGCGGGCTCAGCAGACCGCAGACCGCACACGCGCAGCGACAATTACCTCAAATGAACCGGAATTAATCGAGACTCGCTTCTTGGCCGAGCTGCGGTCTCATTTGCATTATTAATAGAGGCTGCGGGGAGGGACGAGGGGTAGGGGGACGACTCGTGTCACTGCCCCCGCGACCCGCACCCCCCGCGCAATTTGCGGGACCTAATGAAGAGGATCTTTGCAAGATGTTTCTGTTCATAAGATGTTTAATTTGAGTTTGCAGTTCGTGGGTCAGGCAGGACCGCTCATTGTTATTGCGAACGTTATGTTTTATTGGGAGACTGCCGGGCGGTGAGCCGGGTTCTGGAAAAGTATTTTTGTACCTTTTCACTTTCGGGGATTCGTTGTTGGTATATGGATTAGCTTTTTTTCAAAGCTTTAAGAATTATCTCTACATTATCTAATGACACCCGTAACACTACTTCCCTAAAATATTCTGACTCTCATTACATAAAATCCATAAGCTATTCAAGGTTAATGAAGGCAGTTAACAGGCGAGTCACGTGGTGTTGCGAGCCTGAGGTGCGTGCGAGCACGTGGCGCTAATTAATCGTCACGGAGCGATTAATTCACAGGTGATATGATCCGTGCCCCCTCCTCCCCCCTACACTCCAGCCCCCCCGAGACTCCGCCTGTTAATTACAGAACGGCGAGACTGCTTGAAGGGCGCTAAGGACTTTATCAGAGGCATGTTTGCACTTGGGAATCTTATGATTCTGAATATTCTTACAAGTTTTATGATGCGGTGTATGAGTCATGAGTAGGTTTGGGTGTTTATGTAGCATTGATTGCTGACAAGTACGTATCTACGTATAATTTTGTAAATAGCTATACCTAGTCAATTAGTACCTACACAAAAATATTTAGCATCATAAACACACTGTACTTGAAGAAGCATCTACAAACTACTAAAACATGACAGCTCGAATCCCGCGAGCTGGGATTTACCCAGTAAATTATATCGCGATCCATCTCTAAGTGAGCCTTGGTTCATTTTTCTCGCGTCACGCGAAAAGTTCGCCAACATCCATAATGCAGGCGATGTCGGCGCGTCATCGCGGCATATTGCGCCACCGCGCCCCGCGCGCCGCGCCGCCTCCCCCGCCGACGCCCGCGCGGCAAGGGTTACAGCTTAGATTAATGAATACTGCCCCGCGACCGTGTTACACGGCTTCCTGACGCCTTCACGCCTCCATATATCAGCCACTTGAGACTTGAAACTTTCATTTTGTTACATGAATCTAAAAATCTTGCAGCCCGCCTCGAGGATATAATAAAATAGAAAAAGAATGTATGTAAGGTACATCTGAGTACACTGTGTAATATGCAACAGCCATATATTTTATATTACAAATAAACATGTGGGTAAATTTGCGTAATGGCAGCAGTAAAACGGAAACACTTTTGCGTGAAGCTAAATAAAATTGTGCGGGGTAGCATCACGTGCCCCTCAACGCTCATCTACATAGAATATGGTAGGTTTAATATTGGTACTTATTTTTTAGATGCCTATTCTTTAGCTGGTGCCGAATGAATTAAGGTTTTGAGACAAATTACTTATTGCTTTCATACATAATTAATTCACCACTTTTTATTCTATCTTGTGTAAATTTATACAAAACAACAGTGAGTTATCTCTCCTGCCGACGCATGGGTATGAAACAAGTCTTTAAGAAGAAAGTTCAGTAACTTAGCAAAACAAACCCAGTGTTATGCCGACGAATTCATGTAGGTATAGCTTTAACATATTCACATTTGCAAGAAAACAATAATTTCTTTTCTAAAAATAAAAGTCAGCTCCCTCGCCGAGTGCGGCGCAGTAACATTGTAGAAGTTACGATCGCGGCTCCGGCTCAGCTCAACTGTGAGATATTGCCTTTTTTATGACCCACTCTACTATACTATACTATACTGGGACAGAATAGATCACATGATACGATAAAATATTGCCCTCGGTCCTCGCACCAAATCGAATTAACCCGTCCACTTGCATACAAAGGCGACATGAGAATAGAAATGGCGATATCGAGTTAGGATACCGACCTGTTTTCCCTCCGCAATGCTCAGTTTTGTGGACGTGGGACGAACACATAAAATGTTTGCTTTACGCGAAAATATTCTCAATTGAGATTTTTAAAAGACATCGCTTAGAACCTTCGCATTGGTGATGCTTTAAGAGAACGAATATAAGCACCGTTACCCCAGCGGAGTTAAAGTTTTATGAGCTATTTTTGTAAGTATAATGAAATAAAGTTTTGACGTTCATTCAAAACCGTCGTAACGGGTGTCAATTCTATATATAATATATAAATCAATTGCCGTGCGCAAAAAGTCTCGCAAAAACTCGAAAATAGCGATAGATTTGTTTTTTTTTTTGTTTTTTTTTGCTTCAATACTGGGGTTGTTCATTAAAAAATCAACATTTTGTCTCACATGGTACGAAGTTCACAGGGTTATCTAGAATAATATTTTAAAAAATGTTGAGGAGGATAAAGGCTTTTGCAGACCAGCGCGACTTGTCACGCGACGCGACACGAACAATACAATTTCTAAGAAATCTTCACGGTATAAAAATACCCGGCGTCGCGTCGCGCGACAAGTCGCGCTGGTCTGTACAAAGTTCAACTATCGCAAAGTTTCCAGAAATCAATTACCTACCTATTCCTAATCGCTTTTGTATGATTGTTGATACAGGGTGATCCAAATAGTAACGCTTGCACAATATAAGATAAAAGTTGGTAGGTACTTAATCCTCATCGCCTCTTAGCCAAATCTCTGGAAACGCGGAAAATACATTTTCATTATATTAAAAAAAAAAATATTATAACTCGAAAACAATCAAGAATCGCGGAACTTACATGGTGTATTGGGCTTGAAGCATCAATTTTGTTTTAATGACGTCTCTATTTGGACCACCCTGTACGTGTGTAACTTATTAATTCAACTCTTTGATATTTAAGACTTAAATTTTGATAATCTTTAAATGTTGCTTTTGTCCTTTAGGACGACAAAGGTTTTTCTTTATAAGCCCACACGCACGTAGAGTGCAATATTCATAAGTAAAATGTAACGCAATTATTAAGGAAGTCTACCGATTTTGTTGACATAATAATAACTCTCCACGGAATGCAAATGGAATCACCGTAATCTTAACCCTGTAATTCTTGTAATTGTACTACAATTAATACACAAACTTGTAATTAATTTCCGAGTGATTAACGGGCATAATCCGGAGTTACTCGAGATTACGTGAGAGTTGCCGCCCGAGGTAAGTTATTGTGTTGCGTGGGCGTCAGAGGGGCTGGGTGCGGCGCGGTTGGGGGGCGGGGGTTCGGGTAGGTCCACGCAGACCCGTGAGCCGCAAGATGCAGAGAAGACTCGCTCGAGCTCGGCTGTCCTCCCCTTAAGATTCTCGCGGACGCCGCTGCCAATTAGGGACGCAATCGCTCACGCGGCGAGGACTCACCCTCCCCCGCCCCGGGCCCGCCCCACCCC
Organism: Conistra vaccinii; assembly: GCA_948150665.1. Lineage (NCBI taxonomy): Eukaryota > Metazoa > Arthropoda > Insecta > Lepidoptera > Noctuidae > Conistra > Conistra vaccinii. Next base: position 12,013,497 of record OX411324.1, on the reverse strand, counting down.
GGGCACTAGTCTTTGTTTCGTGACCGACGGCGGCGTCGTCGCAAACTCCCGTCCCGCCACTTGTTCACCAAATGAAAACGGTTTCACTTTGGTATTACTAAGAGTAAAAGCAATAAAGATAAAGTTTAAGAAAGGTTTTCCACCTTTTTCCGCTTTGGTTTCCAAGTTTGTTTCGTCTTTTACTGAAACATTTTATAAATTATAGTAATAGAAACTTTAACACATTTACTTAGCAAACAAAAAACAACGTTATTATTTATTTAATTATATTGGTTTAAAGACAATAAGCATCTAATATCGAATTAAATTACATTTTTTCATCGTCATCAGTTTTAAAAAACTGACATGATGGGAGCAATCTAAGAGCAATAAAACAAAATAAAAACGAATTAAAAAAAACCATAATTTTCAAGTGAGTATTTTTTATTACAAGCAAAATGAAAGCGTTGAACCGGTTACCAGCTATTTACTTAAGTAAATAGCTGATAACGGGTATGATAGCTGATAAATATGATTTTAGGAAATAGTGCTTGCTCGTGGCAAGATTTCTCGTGACGTCAGTCTGATGCGTAGTTCGTATATGTGGCGATGTAGATGCCTGGCTACAGTGAATCTACCTTTTCCGATTGCTATATATAAGGTTACCTTATTTTAAAGTTATAACTCACTACTACTGCTGCTGTTGTTAGTAGGTACCTACTACTTCATGATTTTCTTCACGGTGGTTTCAAACAACGTTGTACAGACATATAGACTATAATACATCAAAATAGTAACACAACTCATATACAATATCTTGCATTTCAAGGGTAGGCTACAATGGAGGTATTTTCATTGATAGCGAAGGCTATCAGATATTAAAACAAATAATTAATTAAATCATGGGAGATAACGTTTTAAGATATTTTCGAAGGATCTGTGAATATTCGGTTTTATTAAATTGGTTGTGTATCAAATAATCTACCGCTCGCCTAATAAAGCTGAGATGATTTCTGCCCAACCACAAAATTATCATTTTTACGGTCACTTATCGCACCTTTTCTTACTTTATTTTATTACATTGTCTTGTTTTGTAGATGAAAAGAAACAGAAAACATCAGAATTAAAAAGCAGTGACTCTACTATCCTCTGGCTGTTTCCTCCACCTTCCATACCTATATTATACTATAATATGTAAGTACTTACTTTTCTCAAACATGCTTGAAAATTAGAGCATTATTTTGACAACCTTCTTCGAGATAAAACTGGTCAAATACATGTGAGTAGGCGACTGGCAATGTTTCTATGAAAATCCATATCTGTAATGTTTAGCGACTGAATAAATTAATATGAAAACTCATTGTCCTGTAATTTAATAAAAATGGATCGAACTTTTTACTTCGACACATGGCAACCAAAGAGGTAACTTATCAAAGATTTTATTTAAATTTCGATTAGGCTTGCAAATAGAGTAAAGAACAAACAAAAGAACATTATATTGGCGCGGAAAAATTATCGTTGTTCGTCGTGCCGATCGATCCTGGAATTTATAATTAATTTACTTAATTTGTTTTTCCGCGTATTATTCGAGAAAAGTACTATACACGCTTTGGGGCATTCATGGACTCACGTAAGTGTGCCTCGGCTTCGCTTTGGCCCAAATTTTTACGTTCGTCCATCAATGCCCCTGTTGCAGGCCGCCACATGTTGCGGCCCGCAACAGGGCATTGATGGGCTATACATTACATTACTGTACCTAAACAGTTATAAATAAATAATCTTTTACTTCTCAATAAATGCATTAACATTATTTTTATCGAACATTGGCTTGATTTAGTACTCCATAGTGAAAAACAATGACTTCTAAACTAGGTTTATGTACCTGTATCTTAGTTTACATAGATTTATGTTTTGGTATCTCATGCCTCCACAACATTCTACAATTAATAATGAATTTCATTGTATTTGGATTACCATCCTTACTACGAAATGCAACTTCTCTACGTCTGTCTGTCCGTTGCTATGTTTACAACGCGAGAACCACTGATTCAGTTTGCATGATTTTTTTATTTGTATATCATCTGCTCATACTTGGAATGCCTAGAAAAGCAGTGGGTACCTGGCTTTATCAAACTGTGCCAAGGTATGCCCATTAGAATATTAGAAACTGGAAGGTTCTTTGTGCAAAACCAATCCATGCTTGGAATAGTGAATAGTGTTGTCTTTCGGTGCTAGTTGTTTTTTTATCAGGTAAGAAGGTCCAATTCATAAAGGTTTTCCAAAGTCATCGTTCCCATAGTGCTGTATGGCTTCATTTAATTTTATATAGATTATAAAAAAAAAAAATTGCTGTTATTTATTTATTTAAACTTCACGCACACAATGAGGTACAAAGGCGGACTTAATGCCTTGGCATTCTCTACCAGTCAACCAAGGGTGGTGAAGAGATAAGATGGCAGGTGCTCTGAATGAGAGGAGATAACAGTAATAAAAAATATTAAAAAGAAATAAATAGTTTGGAAAATCCAAAAGTGCACGCCTCATACATATTACTCATTCATAAACGAAAAAGAAATTCAAAACATAGTTTTTAACAAAAATGAACAATTTATCACTTTTCGTGAAGTCGTAATGTCAAAGACTGACAAAGATATTTACTTGGCGGTTGCTAGGCAACATCAATTCAAAGGTTGGAAATATTTAGATAAAGATATTATATTTTAGTTAGTATTTTATTAATTATAATTAAACTACTTTGAATAAAAGTGCCATTTTCAATAGGGTTCCTTCTACGGCTGAAACGAATGTATAAAAAAAAAATTGACTCAATTAATTGATTTTATCGCAAGCTACAATGTTTTCAGGGTTCATAAACTGACGGACAGGAAATTTTTTTCAACTATTTTGATGCCGTTTCCATTTCTGCTGCATTAAATCAATTGTTAAAAAGTACAGTATTAATCTACATTTAATCATCTATACAATGGTATATAAATTAAGTAGGTTCTGTGTACTAGCAGGAGTGTAACAATAAAAACAGTTACAGAAATGGAGCAAAAAAAATTTTTCGATCGTAGAGCACACTCTAATGCTTCGCATTATGAGTCGTGCAAAAGAGAAATTGTTCAATTTAGCGGTTTATTTTACTTATTTTTGTGTTCTCTCTGCCTTCGTTTATCCGGTAAACACAATTACTTTATTCAAGACTTGACTAATTAGATAATTACATATAATAAAAACTATCAAATTGAAATCAGCTAGTAGATAACTAAATTGTGATTGTTAGTTTAACGTCTGTAGGTACCACCAAAGTCAGGAGAGTAAGTAACCTGAAAGAGAATATGAACGTTAAAACAGAGTTGAGAATGAGTTTTTCCTCATTGCCGTTTCAAGTCCGGTACCCTAATTACGTAATTCACAATCAATTCGTTTTGAAACAGGTTACTAATCCATTGCTTCATAAGTTCGAAATTAAATTCTGCTCTGCAACGTAATTATCGCATTGAATGTTGTTGAACTGTCAAAATGAAACAAATGGTCGCTATCGCATTGCTTCTGCAAGATACGTAATAACCCTACCGGTCTAGTTTAATATTTAAAAAAATTGCGTTTTTATAAAGTTGTACGAGTGAATACCCGCGAAATTTCGCTTTGCATAACATTTTAATTAGTCGAGATTTTCAATTCATATTCTCTACGGTACCTCTTTAAGTCATGAGCTATCCGAATATCAAAAAATATAACGAATTCAAAACAAACAAAGATAGAAGTGAAAACTAAGTAATTTTTTGAATCTCGCGTTGATGTCTTTCGTTCGATACATATAGCCTTCGGTGACGATAATACGAGTTCCATGATTTTTGTTCACCCAAAAAGTGAAAATATGTCGAGGTTATGCCAGAACGAATCAAAATAATCCGTTTAATTACGCCATAATCATCCACAGCCCGACTTCACCCACTGCTAGTTATACACCTCTCTTTGCTAGTGCCAATCCCCAGGCTCCTGTACCAGCCTCATCCAATTACCTCAAGCTGTACCTAACAAAATTCCAAATGTGAAATATTTATGTATTGAAAATATAGGTTGGTTCGTTTTGGCACAACTGAGTCCAATTGAAATAGCCATACTTAGTTATAGCAAGAAGTATGATTAAATCACACTACGACTATTTTCAATAGTATTTTAAAACTGAAGCAACCTAGGCCAGAGGTATTCACAGTTACTTGCTTAAAGCCTCGTTTACTTAGACTGCTACAGTTAGATATGATATAACTAGCTTGTGCCCACAGCTTCGCCCGCGTACCTATATAAATTATAGCCTTGATGTTATTCTTATGTATAAGTTATACTCGTATTACTGTAGTATCATCAAAATCCGTTTACTAGTTTTTGCGTGAAAGAGTACCTAACAAACATACATCCATCCTCACAAACTAATGTATCTTTATAACAACTGTTCATATAGAATTAGAGATTCAAAGAATATAAATTCCAGTTCATCCCTAAACTTTAAATTACAAAAGAGGATAGCCCGTTCTTTAATGAGATACAAATAGTCGTAAGAAAGTTCATAGAAAACATTGCGTTATTAAATTCGATTTAATTTGTATCTGACACTTTAATGAAGGTGCAAAGAAAGATTATCAAACAATTGAATATTACAATTAACTAACATCCGCCAGCGGCTTCGCCCGCATGATATTTTTATAAATTATAGCCTAGGTATGTTACTCAGTGATAAATGATGACATATCATGGTACTGGTAAACGATTTTCTTTAAATCGATCCAGTAGTTTTTGAGTTTATTCGTTACAAACTGGTTGGTATGTTTTAGTTATTTGAAAAATATCAAATATCACCTATGTAAAATAAGTGTCCGTGGAGTTTCTTGCGCGTTCTGCTTCATAGGAACCTACTAAATACTAAACCGAATTCAAAAGTGCCTGTTGTCTCTCCTCTTCAAAACTTGCTGAAACTGCCAGTGTAGAACAAACAAGGTTTCATGAAACATTATGAGACTCTACTCTTACAGCTCAGTGCACTAAAGCCTGTTGGTCTGGCCTCCCTTATGATGTGGAAGCACATTGTAGCATAAAAATTAAAATAGGTGCCACGACTAGTGATACTTAAATGTACTTCTGGAGTACCTTGGAAACAAAACTTCCTCCAAAAAGCTCAAAAAGCTTCCTTTTTCCTACTATTGTCTGACAGGGTCCATAATGATCGCATTAAATTTTAAATTACCACCTAAGTATACATTGTGGAAAACAATAAATGATTGAGTTTAAGTAAAATATTACCAACCACCTTTTGCCCGCAGCCTCGCCAGCAGGTAGTGTTCGAAAAGTAACCCACAAGAACGTACTACCGGGATATAAAGTGTCCTATGACCCAACCCAGGTCCTCAGACCCGTTCACCCGGTAAGGCGTGAAAAGTGAACAGACAGACTTATGAGTTACTTTATATTAGTGTGGACTAACTGCTAATTCAGTCGAATCAGTGAAAATCCCGTCAATACCGGTCCGGCCGTTTCGGAGTTTAACCGATACAAACAGACAACAGAGCAGTGGTGGCTTAGTGGTAACGGCCGTGGCTTACGAGTTGTAGATCGTGGATTCGAACCCTAACAGGCGCTTTGCTTTATGTAAATTATTTCATCACCAGTGCAAAATTCAAAGTCATGTGATATCTACCAACCCACACAGGGCCCGCGTGGTTTTCCACTCCCTCTCACAGAGAGGAGGCCTGTATCCCAACAGTGGTAACATTAGGTATATACGTTGATTATTATACTAAACAGACAGATAGACAAGACAAAAAAGCGATATGGTATTTATTTTCGTAGTAAAAATCTGTTATTTTGACATTACAAACACACTTCAATTTTATTTATTTGTATAAATATATAGATATAGATTCAGCAAGGGTGTTGCCACGACTGACCCGCTACCCCCTTGGCTGGCTGGCTAATATTTTCCGTCAAAGTGATGAACTACCTATTATCAAATATGATAATAGTTTCTACTTTGAATTGATGGAAAATGATACGAGAGAAGAAGAAGAAGCAGTATATGTCTCTTCTTTAGTTCGTAAAAAGAGGTTGGCTCGTGCCAAAGCTTCATTTTGCATACGTAAAGCTCAAACCAAATAAAGAGCCAAGACATAGCGCTGGCAAAACTGACGTGAGGCCGGTTTCGTAAACATGATCGTGTGCACTTAGTGAGGTGTAGTTTGATTTTAAATTAAATTATATAAATGACTTGGTTTTTGAAGTGAGAACTTCTTTAGACGCGTTGAGCACTTTTTGAATGAACAAAAATCATGAAACTCACGTCATCGTCACCTAACGCTCGAACGAAAGACATCAACGCGAGAATCAAAAAGCTTCTTAGTTTTCACTTCTATCGGCAGTCCCCAAAGACTGCCAGTATTTTTTTAATTTTATTGATCTGATACGTAAATGATCTTTTCCCAAATGTGTTGGGGTTGGCTTTCAGTCTTTCCGGATGCAGCTGAATACCAGTATTTTACATGGATCGTCTGCCTTTCTGACTTCCACAACTCAGTAACACGATACCTCAATGTAAGACTAGTTGCCAGACTTTTGGGCTTCTGAATACCCGTAACGACTGTCAACAAATGACAGCCGGGGCTTAACGTGTTTTCCATGGCACTACTCCATATGTAATAGATGGTCACCTATCCACGGACTGACCTCGACAAGCGTTGCTTAACCTTGAAGATCGACCCGTGCGGCTGTTATTATTAGGCCACGAGCCTCCCAGGTAGCAGCAGGTAGGGCTGTAACCATTTTTCAATCATTCCAGTTACTTTTAATTTTAGTGAACTAGTGAGTTTTCAGCATTCAGCTACAACAGTAATTACTTCCTTATAACTTTGTAATTAATTTCTTATTCATAATTAACACATCTGGACTTTTATTATTAGAAAACGGTAATTGCACTCCTCACCAAGTAGTCAAATCATCAAGAATATAGAAACTTCGTCATAAATCTTCATGTTTAAATATATATATATAATGATTTTGAAGAGATCTGCGTTCACAGTCATACAAAAATGTGTTAGCCAACAAAGTAGGGCCAAGTGTCGGACCACGCACAGTGAAGGGTAATTGGATATTGGGATGGATTTATCCCAAGACCAAACTTAACATTGTAGTTGATAACAGGAGCAAATTGGCTGTGACAGACATACGAGTGATCCTATAAAGGTTCCGTTTTTTTCATTTGGACGGACGGATTCCTAATAGTCACTGTTATGGGCTCTGTTTTTAACTATTATTTATGCACGATGTTGAAATGTAGAAGAATAGGACAGTATCTATTTTCATTACACTGTATATTTAGATAAAAAGAGCACATTTTATATAAAAACATTCACAGAAATTCCAGAAAAAATACTATACTTAAGTTATAAAATTACATCTGTGTAAACAAAAATATTGACAATACAAATAATGGGATGAAGTAGAATTTTGTACAGTTTAGTAGCGTCTTATGAAACAAAACCTCTACGGTCAGTGCTACGCCGCGCCGTCGTAGCCGCTACGCAAGTTACGCGGAGTCGTAACCACGTAGCGCTACGACAATATGTTTGAAAACTTCCTAAACACCTCATTTTTTAAGCTACGTATTGTATTGTTTTTTTTTATTTGTTTTGAAGAAAGTAAATAACTATTGCATTGATTAACGTAACGGGATGCAACTTTGATAAACAAGACAGAAAAATGCCGTCGGACAAAGTTTTTTAGATTACTTACGTTGTAAATTCATGGATGGCGGGAATATGTGGTGGTTCCTCATGGCAGCGTCCTGTGGTCGCGCGCACTGTGGCGGTGGAGGCTGGTAGCGCATGCCTTGGTAGCGGTAGGCCGCCTGCGACATCTGGCCGCACGAGGCCAGCTCGCCCCACGACAGCTCCCCGCCGCCCGAACCCAGGCATCCTCCGTCGAAGCCGCCGCCCGCGCCGCTCAGGTATCCGTACTCCATGGCGATCAGCGACAACACCGGCTACCTACCCAAACACCCGGACATGTGTTCCAACAAGACCCCTAATTAATATTTCGCGTAAAACAACAATAGGGCCGCGAAAGCGCCGCGCCGCGCGGGGCGCGTGCGTCTTGTGTCGGAGTAAACCGCGCGAAGGCTCACAGCCGCATAATTGGATGAGCCGCGACTATATCGAATTATGCCGATTACAGATGGTATCGGATCCCAACGATAGTTTTTGCCAGCGCGGAGGACCGCGCGCTCGCCCCACTTGAAATCGAATGATAAGCCTAATTCAATAAGGACGATCCTCGAGGACGGGGCGGGGCGCGCACCCCCGGCGGCCGGCCAATGGTCGCAGCCGACGACGCGGCGCAGGCTCCCCATTGGTCGGCGTGCACCCCCTCTCCGCGCCGTGACTCGGGGGTGCGTGTCACGACACTTGTCTACTTTTCTTTTCGCCGACAGTTCCTTTGTCATTGAGGAAAATAAAAAAGTTGTAATTAACGATCCAGGTAGGTACCTACTTAACGAATGACTGTAGGTATTTAGTCTATAACTTTGTTAAATGAAATGATAGGTACTTCATTAAAATTATAAAAAAAAAACAAGGAGTGATTAAATACGTTAAATAATTAATCATTTTTACAAAAAAAATCTTATGAACTACCTACCTTCCAGTAAGTAGTTTTAAATTAAACTTGATGCTATTCAAAGATTTAGAACAATGACAAAGATTCAACCTAAAATCAGCTTTTGTTAAGAGTTGTCGTTGAGATTTTTGTCTATCTGTCTGTTTGCATAGATTGATAGATGTAGCTAAATAGACAGGAACTTTTCGACTCTATGGAGAGGACATTAGGCTACCTCGTAATTGCCATTTAATATCCAAAACAACATTGTAAATACAGACAAAGTGAGTGCCCGAAACCATGTCTAAAAAATTATTAATATTAAAGATAAGTGCTTTACACAATCATTTCGCCAATATACTACCCAATTATATCAATCTGAAACCGGGAGCGTAATAAAACGGAATCATTTCATTTAGTTTCGGTTCCTGAGGGATAACTCGATAACTGATAAAAGTTCTTTATGAGAACTCCCGCGTCCTAAGATCCGAGGCGAGCGTGTAGCTCCGTGGCGCCTGAATAAGTAATGCACAAATGCTAATGTGTTACAACTTTTGTGTTATCTTCCAGATTTTATTTTGATTTAGACTTTTGCGTTATTAAAAATTAATATAATCGATATAAAAATATTGAGGTAGGGTTTTAAGTATACTTAACTGAAATAAATAAACGGAACAACAGTAACTGAATTTAATATTTTCATTTATAAAAAGGTACCTACTAATATGTAGGGTAAACAGGGAGGTCCCTTTTTCAAAACATGTTTTTTCTACCCAAAAAAATTGAACTATTTTGCGTATGTTTCCTTAAGGTGTAATTTAAATGACATTCATTTCGCATTATTCATACGATAATATAAAACAAAAATCAGGAACTCAATTCTACATATAATCTTCAGATCATCAAACAACTTTTTCCTGTAAGATCAGAATCTTGAACTCACAGCTTTATTTCCGTGTTTATTTCCCAAGTGATCCATGGTTCCCCCCCTATGGAGATTTCTGTTCAAGTTAACAGCCAGTGATAATCCTAATAAAAATCTTAGGTGTGAAACTTGTTAGGATACCTAATAATTACTGCACCATGCACCATGAATCACTTACCTACTCCGCAGTGGTATCCCACGAAATTGAAGTTTTCTTTTTTTTTTTTTGCTATTTGGAAGTCAGTGTCATCTTGGAGGACCTCGTAGCTAAGTAATAACAGCCGTACGGTTCTCTATCCATCAGGTTAAGCTACGCTTGCCGCGGTTGGTCTGTGGATGGGTGACCATCTTATCATACCAAGACTACTCCGTGCCTCGGAAAGCACATTAAGCTGTTGGTCCCGGCTGTCATTCGTGGGTCTTTCACAGTCGTTACGGGTCGTCAGAAGCCCGAAAGTTTGACAACCAGTCTTACCAAGGGGTATCATATTACCCAGTTACTGGGATGTGGAGGTCAGATGGCAGTCACTCCACGTAAAATACGGTATTCAGCTGCATCCGGTTAGACTGGAAGCCGACCCCAACATAGTTGGGAAAAGGCTAGGCAGATTGATTGATTGCAAGTCAGTGTCATCTTGATCAAAATATGATTCGCGACTATAACAGTCTTCAGTCAATCATTAGAATTGTTTAATACATCTCTCCATGTTAGATTCGTTCCGTAAGAACTTTTCCATAAGAGATTTGTTGTTATGGGATACCTCGTTTAGCGCTAAACGTAGGTATTTAAAACAACGTTCTATTGCAGTTAGTCGTTTTAAGATCAGAGACATACCTAATTATATTTTAAATATGACGCTTTTACTGATTTGTAGTGAAAATAGGCCTTACAATCAGAAATCATTTAGGTAACTAGTAGGATATTTTAAGAGCAAAGGCAAACTGTCCCATATATTCTGATATATGATAGCATACAAACACATCTAAGCCCAGCGGGCGGGCTAACAAGTGCAGGGGATCGTGTGAGAAAATGACGCGTATAATATTCACAATATTGAAATTACAACGTCTCTGGTCCTTAGGGAGGCCGCACGCGGCCGCACCCGCTCGCGACACACAGCCCGCTACCTTATTTATTATTTATATTAATTACACTGTTGCTACGATGGCTTTTTTTGTTGTTGTTGTTTTTTATTGCTTTTCCTGTTTGGTGTTGTTACATGATGATTAGTATTGGATATATGATTTGTAGTTGAATGGTGCTTTTTAGTCCTTTCTAGGGTTCCGTACCCGAAGAGTGCAAAATAGAACCCTATTACTAAGCCTCCGCTGTCCGTCCGTCCGTCTGTCTATCAACGGGCTGTATCTCATGAACCGTAGTAGGTAGACAGTTAACATTTTCACAGATTGTGTATTTCTATTGCCGCTATAACTACATAAAACAAAATTAAAAATTACACGACGGTTCCCATAAGTGTGGTGTTCAATAATGTACGGTGATACGGAATCCTTCAGCTGGTTTTTTCATAATTTTTCAGGAAGATTTTTATAAAAGGACTAAACACGTGTAAAAGGAGCGATGGTAAAGTACGGTTGCGAAGCGAACACTTATACTCGTAGTATCACAGCGAAGTTAATAAACACCACAAATACAAATTATTTAACCGAGTTAGGTACCTACTTAGTACTTATATAAACTCCTTTGCAAAAAAAAACGGGCGGTTTTGATTTTTCTTAATTATTGGTAATCATTTAGTTCTAAAGAGTTTTTAATACCCAAATTATATTACTGGCACTTAATAAAGAGTCGTATCGAATCGAGAGAGGTATGAAAAAAAGTGAATTCCAAATTCCGAAACTTAAAAAAAAAACAATAATCCCTTTTTACTTACTCGCGGGTTTGCGGTTAAAAGGTTATCAGGCAACTAAAACCAACTTCTTAGAATAATTTAAGTGTGTCGCATAATCCTGCCCTATACTTGGCAGAAAAAGCAATAAGAGCTAGTAAAATTATAGCGCTGTTGGAAGAGGGGTGTCACCAAAAAACTATATTTTCATAGATAATAAGAAATTACTAGTCATTTATGCTAATGACATACTAAAAATATTAATATTATCCACAGAAAAGCCAATGACTGTGACGGTGCCCGTTTTTTGAAGTGAAAACTTCTTTAGCGGCGTTGTGCACTTTTTTTGGGATGGGTAAACAATGTTAAACTCGCATCAGGACACGTGACCTGATCGAAAATTCGTAAGACGTTCAAGTTTTTGTTGACAGCGCACTCTGTTATATTTTTTTGGATTTTTTTTAATAGAGCTACATCTTTCGTTCTTGTACTGACAGCAAGCCACATAATTCCTGACATTTTCATGAAATCGCGTTATTCGCGTATTCTTACAATAAAACAACGAACTCCAGTAGGTACCTACTTTTATATCTGACCAAACCAAAGACATTAAAATTAAACATTAACACTATAATTATGTGTTATTTAAACTTCAGGAAAATAATCTACATAAACAATTACTTAGCCTTATCCCATTCCTGGACTAGGTATTGTGTTTAAATACGCTGTCCGATCAAGAGAGTAAGAATAAAAGTATGCACCTCAGGATCCAACAATTACTTATTTGTTTATTTACTAAGTAGGTATTAGAGCTTAACTTATCTTTTTCCTACGCACTTGGCATGTGTGTCCGTGACAACAATTTTTATTTTCTTTCTCTAACTTAACATAACAGCACGCCTTGTTTCCCCGAAAAAATGGGCAGAGATGTAGTACCTATGTCCACCCACATTTCAGCAGTAATGTTTAAGTCCCATGTAATAGCGGCGAGCTTATTGCTATCAACCGGGCACAAATCCAGACTCCGGCGAACTACTACTGAGAAATTCTAGATAGAAATACCCAATAACACTTTACCTGGACCGACCTGGGAATCGAACCCAGGACCTCACGCTCACCAGTAGCGCTTGCGACGACTAGACCAACAAGGCAGTCAGTCTTTCTTTGCAACAAATTCGACAAGATTCCGATTTAAGCAATACCCACTTGAAAGAAAGACTCCAGTAACACTTTATCATTACAGAAACCAAAGTGCGTAGACAGGGGTAACGTAAATACTTAGCGGGTAGGTTTCTGCGATTGTCGCGTCTCGCGGGATGAAAAACAAAGAGTCTCCGCGGTAAAATATGTGATCACTTAGCAACCTGCAATCAAACAACAACTGCCGCTCAGTTTTTCTCCTTCGCTGTCGACGAATGTACCTTTTTTTCGTTGTTTTTGCTTTGTGTGTTTGTTATTTGTAGGTATTCGTATTAATTTTTTCTCTAGCACACTTGTTTGTCAAATAACATTTATTTTATTTTTTCACATGCCTGTTAACGATTAGAGCTATGCTATTATCAGGAAGTAGAGTAAGTATCCACCACTACTTACTATTTTGGTTTTAAGAGGGTTTACGTCGTACGGCATTTCATACAAACTTTCAAGCCCTTGTTTTTCGAAATGACTGAACCGATTTTTATGAAACTTCATACGCATATGCAGAATACAAAGGTCTAAAAACTTAGTTAAGAACATTTTCGAAAAATTGTGTTACAGCCAAATTAGACAGATTTTAATTTTTTCTTAGAAACAGAGATTTCCAGTTATCTGCTTTTAAATAAGACATTTCGAAAATGTTCTTAACTAAGTTTTTGGACCTTTATATCCTGCATATGTGTATGAAATTTCATTATCGGTTCAGTCATTTCGAAAAATAAGGGCTTGAAAGATTGTATGAAAAGCCGTATGACGTAAATCCTCTTAATTATAAGCTGAATCTCAACTTTCAGTGCAGAAATTATAACAATGATGGAAATACAGCTTACCTTCATTCTTGTAAAACATGTATAGGTAGTATTTTCATTTAATCAAATTAATTCCAAAATTATAATCCAACAAAGTACATACAATTTCGACCTTGACACACCAAATCAGTATAAGACAAACAGCCTTAGTAAAACATTGCATGTATTTGCGGACGCCTGCCGACGTCACATCGCAAGGCACAGGCCGCGGCATCTAATCTGATAATGCGTCGGTTATGGGTGGTGTGCGTGCGCCATTCTCCACTTACCCTCGACTAATTCGATTTGCGCCCTCCCGGCCACACCGCCACATGCCGAGCTGCATCGCGACTGTCCCCATACTCCACTTGTAGATATTTTTAATTAACATTTTTGTTGCTGAAATAATTATACTTAACTTTCACACTATATATTATTAGGTATTTCAGGTTCTGGTAAGCCACCGTCAGGTTTCAGACTTCGTTAACTGTCCAGATTTCATTCCACCATTAATTGTTCAAAAAAACCAAATAAAATTACTGCAAATACTTCAAATGGCTTTGTTGCTCCATAGGATCTCCTAAGTCATATGAACAAACACCTAGTTTAGGAGTAAGATTATTTAAATATTGACACTTTCCATGTTTTTAGTCATAAGGATATTTTAGAAAACCACGATTTTGGTGAAATAAAGAATGAATGATTTGATGGATATTATTTCCCTAGCTGTTCCGGACCATTTTTGTTATGGGGAAACTGGTAGATTAATGCAATACAATCAACAAATGATTTTTGCTACAAAGCAGAGTTAAGTCAAGTTATTGTCATCGATATGAAAATCCAACACTTCTCTTAAGCTCTTTCTTATTTGCAGATGATAGCACAGTGACAATTTCTAGTAATAATAATGACATGAACCAATATAAACTTGACATTCACAATACCTTGACATCTATAATAAATTGGATAAACAATAATAATTTAAAGATTAATTTAGATAAAACTAAAATCATACATTTTAGCCAACGTTTGACTATAGAAAATATGGGCATAAATATAGATAAAAAACTTATTGAAATCGTAAATACTACTAAATTCCTTGGACTAATAATAGACAAAAGACTTGACTGGAAATCACAAATCGAGAACCTTTGCAAAAAAGTTTGTAGTTCTGCATTTGCATTGCACTCTCTAGCTGCAGTTGTGAATGTATACGTAGATAGCTTGATTGCGGCCTACTATGGCTTAGCTGCGTCTCACCTAAGATACGGCATCATATTTTGGGGAAATTCTACCGACGCTAACACGGCATTCAAGGCCCAAAAGAGATGCATTAGATCTATGTTTGGGTTAAAAACGGTTGATACATGTAAACCATATTTTAAAAGGTACAAAATATTAACTCTTCCTTGTCTGTATATCCTCGAAACAGCAATGTTTGTTAAAACAAACCCCAATCTGTTTCCACGTCTACAGGACGCTGTACCGCGTAACAGACGGGATATGACCATTCTTCGCGGTTATCCAGCAAAAACGGCACTTATGCGCAAAAGTATCGTCTGTATGGCGCCTACAATATTTAACATATTGCCTAAACGTTGAAAGGAGCTAAATAGTAATGCATTCAAGCGTCATTTAAAAAGGTTTCTTTCGCAAAAAGCGTATTATAGTGTCTCTGAATTTCTAACCGAAAAAGTCTTTTGTTGAATAATTTTTCCTGACACTACTTAATATTAAATTTATTTGTGAATATGGTTGTAATTTTGACAAAAATCGTGTATTTTTTTGTAATTAGTCTTGTAAATCTGACATCAATATTGTTTTGACATCCATCTTTTGTTATTAACAAACATAGTAACTTTGACATTAGTCTTGTATTTGTTTGGTTTGATATTATAGTTTTTGACGTACCTATCTTGAGTTTTGACATTATAATTATCATAAAAATAATTTCTAATAAAGTTTCTAACTTATACATTTTGGAAGTGCATAATTATCCTATTTAAATTTTTCGATTTTTCGTATTGTTAATTCTTTTCAATGTTATTGAATATTTGTACGCCGATACTTACGGCTAAACATGATTGGACCCAAACGATGTAATATCTTGCATGCTCTTGTATGTATACAATGTTTAAACAAATAAAGAAATCTTTTCTTATCTTATCTTATCTTAAACCAAAGTTTTATTTTATGTGAAAGTCGACAACTTTACTTGAAATATAAATGAGAAAGGTGCACAGCTAATAAACCTAGGCGGTTTAGTGAACCTTTAAAAGAGCTTTAAAAGAGAAAGTATTACAGGAATTCAGGGACCATGCAAGTTCAACAAAATCCTATTGTCGTAGGCAACCATCCCGCCATTACCAAAACTATTAAAATATTATAACTAATATTAATGACCAAAAAGTTTCGATGTTTTAAGATAACGAGTTAAATATGCGCACAAAATATTTAATGTCATTAAAAATTAAGTAATTAAACACAAATTAATTTAAAGATTTGGTGATTCAGGATTAAATGTTTCGGAAAATATTTAGCGCGCAGCGTGATAGCTTCAGCAAAAAAATACAGGATTTGAAACTGTTCTAAATTAATGATAAATAATTTGCACTAAAAGCCCTTGTCACCCAGTTTAGGCGTACCTATCAATCCGTTATGGTATTGAGACACTACAATTTTTAATTTATACATCATGTAAAGCTATTTGTAGTTCAGTTAGGTCATGAGTTTTTTAATACTTCCTTCTCATAGAAATAAAGAAAAAAAATACGTTTATTTGCGTTAAATATGACGCAAAGAAAGAACACAAAACACAAAAAAAAACAATAAGTTGAGGGAACATAATGCTTCACATCCACGCAAATCGCTCAGCATAATGCTGCGACCCTATGCGAAACAGAACCCCAGCGCTGGTGTTCAGCGATAGTCGACATTGAAGTTATGACGTCAACTGGTCCAGCATACAATGAGATATAAATAAGATATAAAAATAAAATAAATACCACCATATCATCTGTTCTTCAGATGGTTTGTAAACGTACTATACATACACGGTGTCAATGGCATGGCGGCCCATGAATGTTTTCGTAGGGGATTCTTCTTACGAAAAGTTTGCCACGTAGGAGACAATTCCGTAGCCACGACAGCTATAATTGAAGACTCTGAGCGAGGCCCTTTGACTGTGCAGTGCAGACGAGGGCAGGGTCTGGAGGGGCGGGTGGGGCGCGCAGAGGGTGGGGGGGCTGTAGTGCACCTGAGCCCGTGATTGATGAGCCTCACCCATCGCCATGATTGCGAGCTGACGCTGCCATTAACAAAGATCAAGTGACGTATGTACTACCGTACTGCCTCAAGATAGGTACAGTTTGACACGTTTATTAACGTACCTATGCTCAGGAAATCTGGGAGCATTACCGTTAATTACCTATAGTTACCTATTATTATCAAATGATTGGGTATTTTTTCAGAATATTAACATCGGCAACATGATCTATTTGTAAGGCAATACAAGATGTGTACCTACATGAAAACCGACTCTACGTAGACCAGTTTGTTAATTCTGCCAGCTTTACGTAAACGCCTATGCAAAGATACCGTCGTTTGTCTAATAAAACAAACCGCGTATTTACTATCTGCACTCCCGATAGCTCTTTATAGTTAGCGTTAGATCAGTGAAGGGGAAGATCGGTCCTTGCCGGGACGGAGCAGGTCCTGCCGCGCTGCTTGTCAAAGTGGCCGCCGGCGTGTTTGAACAACTAATGAGCGGCTCCCGGGAGACGTCGTGTTTGCCCCGAAACGCCCCAAGCGCTCGCCTGGGTTTTTCGTACAAACGCCTGGGTTTGCCGAGGTCTCTCGCCCCCCCACTGCCCTCGCGGCGCACTCCTTGTTTGCTCGCCACTCGGTGTCGTATCGGACTTTCGAGTGTAAATTGGAAATTTGTAGATAAACCTACGTACATAAACGGGATCAAGTACCTACCTGGCAGACCTTTGCACCTGTGTTGGTGTGTACAAATAAAGCCAGGTGTGAGTTAATGTGTACAGACTTGTCCTACAATGAACCATTCAGATAGTTTTGCATGATATAATAATAATATTATCTACTATGACATGTTCAGAATGTTTTTTTTTCTATTATACAATGCATTAATTGTAATCTAATTTGTAATAAAATATAATTAGGCATTTTCCGAAACAAAAGCAAAGCATATTTCTAAGAAAGTAATGAGTCCATCTCACACTGAGTTTTAATTAAAAGGTAAGGTAGGTGCCTACTATCAGAACCTGAAACTTTCTGACTGGAAAGTTAACTTTCGTAAAGAAATCCTAAAAAAAATGTTCTTTGGCTAACTGAAACAGCGTAGACAAAGGGATAGGCTCATTGAGACATACAAAATACTAACAGAACACTATCAAGTGCCAGCCTTCAAGACCTTCACACACTGAATGCCAACAATCATTTACGTGGCCATTCCCTAAAGTTATGGGAAAATTCATCAAGGAAAAATCCTTTGAAGCAATTCTTATCTAACCGAGTTGTAACAGCATGAAATAGGCTCCCGGAGAAGGTTGTGGCGGCTCCCTCACTGAACTGCTTCAAGAATTGATTGGACAGATTAAACATCTCCAAGCTATTTGATACACACGCATCAGCTAATTAGCTGCTAATGTGTCTAACCAAATAATAATAACTTATTTCACTGTCATTCAGGAGGTCGGGGGGACAAAATTGACACGCCTAAAATACATAAAACCATTACTCGTGCCTTTGGTTATAGCTACCAATATCAACTAGGATTAGAGCGTAACATAAATTCCAGATTTCCATTTACAATATAGGTTGATCGTCTTGACATTTTATATAATTATAATACAAGGTGGCAGGGACATCGACACGAATACTGTTACCATTGATTCAGTACATGATTCTGAACCCGCCTGTGTTGAAATTTTTTGTTGGTATATTTTTTTTTATCAGCTGTTCCATACATTTTGACCGCGTAGGTCACTTATTCTATGAAGCAGCTGTTTTTTTTTCAAAATCATGTACTGAATCTATGGTATCAGTTTTCGCGTCGATGTATGCCACCCTGGTCCCTGTATAAGTAGGTAATGTATAATCATCAATCATCTATGTACGTATGTAGGTACCTTGCCTTTTCCCAACTACATTGGAGTCGACTTGACTTCCAATCTAACCGAATACCGCTGAATACCAGTATTTTACACGGAGCCACTGCCTATCTGACATCCACAGCCCACAACCCAGTAAATGGGTAAATTGGGTAATACGATACCCCTTGGTAAGACTCGTTGCCAGACTTTAGGGCTTCTGACTACCCGTAACGACTTTCAAATATGTACATTAATTTATTTAGGTACATATACAAAATATTGTCCAACATTTTAAAAGAAAACTATGGAATTTCTTTGCATTTTATCCTGAAAGTATATCCATATGTATGATGGGTTGTAGAGGTAAGAAGGCATTGCTCCATGTAAAATACTTGTATTCAGCTGCATCCATTAGACAGGAAGTCGACCTCAACATAGTTGGGAAATGGTTAGGCAGATTGATTTATCCTGAAAGACGCAAGCTGAAAATGTTTACTAGTCCTCTTTGCAAAGAAAGTAATAGGTAATAGGCACCTAGCAATCTAATTTTAAAAATATAATACGAAAGTTGTACAAATAAACACAAACCAATTCACTTTCGCCTATACATACAATATGTGTAGAGGATTATCAAGAACATCAACAGCAACAGGTTATGACGAATAACGAGTTAAAAATAACTTTTTCGGCGCTGCTGCTATCTATGGTTGAAGCGTGGAATCACGTGCTACGAAACGGACTCAAATGACGGTATCAGTAGGGTAAGTTTATCCCACGGGAAGCCGAGAGCTTTAGTACTTCTCTCGTTCCCGAACAGAGGGCGCCACTACTGAAGCAGTAAGACTTTCGTATTTTTTTATTTATTTATTTAGTACATGGAGAACTTACAGCTAATAAAAACAGACAAAAAAAGGAGACTATATTCACCAGAAAACCAATTAGGTACAAATCCTTACGTATAGAAATAAAATAATAGTTGATGGTGTGTGTAAGCACAAAAACAAAAAATGGTTTGCAATAACAAGAACAAATAATTATTTCAGATAATTATTTTAAAATAACTATCAATGCTTTACATATTTGTTATATTCCTTTTAGCTTTACCATTACATTTAGGACTATCGAAATCAAAGTAGAAACGGAAAGATTTTAAGATCTCACGTGGTTGTAAAGAATTAGTACGATTGCACTATTAGGTCTTCCTCGTTGGGTAGGTAAGTATTTTTTTTTTTTGTTTTCGTTGGAAACCATCTAAAGGCCCAGACTGGCAGTAAAGGATTCACTAAAACTACCCCGGGGGTCACCGTTAGCTCATGGAAGGGACAACCCGCAGTGCTAAGCCCCACATCTCTGGGGTTCCCTGTTTTTAAACTTAAAACTAGCCACTAACATTCGGGTAGCGTTTACGCTGAAAGTTGGCAACGTCGCAAACAGCTGTCAAATATGATACGATTAATTTGACAATATAACTGTATGGAAATAATAAATGTGGCTAACTAGCGAACTAGAATATTGATTATGAAATGCAATATCTAATTAATATCTTAATACCGAACATTTAGTTTTAGATGTCAAAAATGTGTTTGGTATCTTTCCAAATGCCTTTTTAACACCTAAAACAATTACAACATCAAATTCATTGATATAATTGCAATTAATTATTAATAAAGTACCCTAGTTAGCTACATTTCGTATTTCCATACAGTACCTAATATTGCCTAATTAATCAAAACAGCGAAATATTTGACGTCTATTTACGACGTTGCCAACTTTCGGCGTAAACTCTCAGAGCTATTTGAGTTTCTCATTTTAAATCTTACACTTCTGCTTACCCTGCGGCCCTGGGGCTACACTGTCGCGTTATCCCGAACTTTACTTCGCGCGCTCTCCCTCGCACACCACTCGAGGTGTCGCTGAACAACAGAGTGCGGACGAAGTAAAGTTCGCGATAACGTACCAGTGTAGCCGTAGCATAAGAGTCATGATGGCCCATCTCATGCAGAAACTTGTGGGTTAGAAACTGGGCAATGACGAATGTGACTATTTCAATTCATATGTACTTTCTAACTTTATCTTAGACATCACTGACATCGGTGACATGAAGAAAGTCTGAAATTGCCAATCCACCTTGAGCAAACGTGTTGATAATGTTCGTGACTTCTCTGTAGGCATGAGAAGAGGCCTTTGCTCTGCAGCGGGACAGTTACAGGCTGATATTACTTCAGACTCTATCTTCAGTTGGTTTTCTTATCCGGAGTTACAACACTACGTACCTATAGGCAGCTGATAACGACGGTACCACAGTTTTACACTTTTTGTTAGATGTTTTTTTTAATGTTTGATTTATTTTATATTTTTATTTGCTGTATAAATTGTTTGTCGTCTTTTTGTCTTTTTAGTCTGTGTTAAATAAATGTATTTTCTTTCTTTCTTTCTTACTAATCTTCCATGTGTTGATAAGCTTATCGTCATTTACTTGTCGACAAGAATCGAATGTCCCCTGCTGCGCCCCGCGGTTTCACACGCATAAGTCTCGATCCCGTGGGATTATCGACATAAAAACTATTATATGTCCATACCCTGGTCATGGCCTACCTATTTGTCAAATTTCATCCAAATCTGTTAAGCCGTTTTAGCGTGAAAGCGTAACAAACAAACAATCAAACTCACTTTCACATTTATAATATTATTGTAGTTTACTTTACAGGATGGATTTTTGAGACGGGGCATTACTAAGGGCAGGAACCTGAGCCGTTATGGCTACAGAAAAACGGTCTTAGGGGCAAATAAAAATAATAACGCGTATTCATTCGAAGTTTAAATTTTTGTTTATTTTTCGCCAGTCTATCCATCGTAAAAAAGTTGGTTGGAGTCTCATTTCCTACGAAAAGTATGGGAAAAGTTTTTTGCATTTTCCAACTTTTCTATTACCTACTCAAATCTGTTGGTCCAATAAAGTGTTTTGATCCTTATAAGAAACAGGATCGATTGGCATCAAAAAAAGTTTTTTACAAAACTACCCATTTTCTTGCTGACTGTACATTTTGTTTCAATGCAGATAGAAATGTCTCAAAAAGTTTTCTTGTACCGACAACGGTTAAGGTACATACGGCTACACATCAAGCTATACATTTCCAGTTTAAGGTGGAACTAGTCGCGGGCTCGAACTCAATGGTGGGCATGGCCAAAAACCACGCTGTCTCACCTGGCATCGTGTCCGACAGAGATAGTATCAGTGATGAGCAGTTAGAAGCTGGTCTAAATGGACAACGTATAGTTCGCACGCACAGAAACACCGTACCGACCAATTTTAGTAAAACGAGCGCGTCAAAAATTACGAAAAGGCCTTTTGGAAAAAAAGGTTTTTCTGAAAAAAAACACTGCATAAATCAATTACAAATAAAATTTATTGAAATCTTCGATAATTTTTCTGTGTCGGTACGGATTTTGTTTTCGAGATTTCACACTTCTTGTATTACTTATTTACGCCCAAAGTTGCGTTAAAATTAGCAAGAAAAACGAATCTTTGTTGGCTTATAACTTTTTAATGGCTTTTTATTTTACTATTCTGCTTCCGTACAGACAAAATTAATAATGAGACCTAACGATATCATGTTAAACTTTGAATGTACGATGTCAAACAGTGGAGTAAAACCCCTCCGAAGTTTGTATGGAAAAATATCGAATTGTTGCACCTTAAGCTGACCTCGCATTGTACGGAAATCGTTCAATGCAAGATCACCATAAACTGGAAATGTATAGTTTTAGCTTGATGTGTTATTATTTTATATTACATATGTATACAGTTAGGACAGTGAGCCCTGCTGCCTTGTATGGATCAGAATGCTGGGTCACAAAACGGATGAATGAAAGGCATGCAGCTGAGATGAGAATGCTAAGAGAGATGTGTGGTGTTACGCGAATGGATAGAATAAGAAATGAGTACCTATACAAGAGGAAGTCTGAAAGTGGCACCGGTAACTCAAAAGTTATGTGGAAGTTGTCTTGGTATGGGTGTGCAGTAAGTGATGCGGAGGAATGAGAAATATGTCATGAAGAAAATGTTTAGTAGGTATGAATGTGGATGGCTATATTATTAGGGGAAGAACAAAAAACAATGAATGAACTGTGAAAGATGATATGGCTAGAAAGGGTGTGACTACCGAGATTATGACTAATAATAGAGAAGGAAAAAAGACATATTGCGCCCAAATAAAGTGTGATAATGGCAAAAGAATGATGGCAAGAATCAAATGTCTCGTCCGCCCTTAATTATGTAGGTTCTTAACTACATATAATACTATGTTTTTGAAGTGAAAACTTCTTTAGCGGCGTTGTGCACTTTTTATGGGATGGGTAAAAAAATGTTAAACTCGCGTCAGGACGTGACCGTAAGATCCGTTGCCTATAAGCAACCGACAAAGTAAATATCAAAATAAATAGTCTTTGACATTACGTAAAGATTGCGAGGTAAGAAATGTTACCCTTATTGATAGGTAATAAATTGTTTATTTTTGGTAGACTATATATTTAGAAAATAAATAAATATACTACTACTACTAATGAATATTGTATTTAACTACATAAATTATAGTACTTTTATACTGATAAATAAAGCAATTCGTGCGAAATTATTCCCTAACCATTCCAAAATATTCAAAAATGCACAACGTTAATGTTCCAGTTTTCACTTCTGCCGGCACTCCCGGAGTTGTTTTTTTTTATAGGTTAATACTTAAGCTTAGTAAAAATGCAGAGGTTTTTGTGTTTTGCTTTTATTTTAAAACTATACATTAAACTATAGCCAACCTATAAATTAGGCTGCGCCATACACTTCTATACATAGACATAATAACCATACGTACCTAAACACAATCGCTCTTTAAACCAAAACCTTAACTAGGTATACAACAATAGCCATAACAGCGACTTTATATCAACTTTTCTCATAATTAAAACTTTTAAAAGTAGAAATTATAATAAAATTGATTAATCTTTTGAGTACGTTCAAGATCGAAGATAAACCTGTCATGGTGTCATGTACCCACTTCTATCCATAGTCCGTTGTTAACCAACTTAGAATATTATTAAGAAACTACAACATCATAGGGTTCCTGGCCCGCTTCATGTTTGACTGACGAAATGACGACAGAAATGAGTATGAATCTTAAAACAAACAAACAAGGATTATTTTTTATCTTTATACACTGATCAAATGCTTTATAACCAAGTTAAAGAAATAAACAATAAATTAATTCAAACAACAATGACGAAAGATGTACAGATGTAGAAATACTCACAGTATACGTGGGATACATACGCCACAATTAAAAGCTAGCCGTATCATTGAAATATTCGTAAGCTGCTTGCCTAATTTCAATTCGAGGTAATTTTTTAATGACGTGGTTGCATGAACATCCATATTTTTTAAACTTATGTGAAAGTTACATCGACTCGAGACGGAATAAAGAGAGAAACTTGAAAGCTCACCCATTAATTTATTACAATTAGTATAATTAACATGGCGTAACGTAACGCTCCGCTCGTCGACTCCACACCGCCGCCGCCGCCCGCTTTATCACTTACTACGTGGTATCCAAGTCTCTCCCTTACTCCCGACTCCACTCAATAAATACAGTTACATACTAATTATAAGCGAGGAAATTTAATTGTCTATACTTTTACTAACAGTAGAACTCCTACTGTCTCGTTGATGAGTATTCTATCGCCTTCTGTAACAATTTTCCAAACAAACTAAAACATCCTAATTACTTAAACGATAATACTAACTTATACAAGTTTATTCTATACATCTAAACATTAAGTTTGGTCGAAAACAGGAATGTGTAAAACGCTTGACTAGAATTTACTAAAACTTAACATCGACCTAAATAAATATTACAACATTTAACATTTTCACTCATTAGCAGCAAATACTAAACACACTTCCCTCCACGAAAAGGGACTAATTCCAATTTACTATTGAATGAGATCTTACAAGTTAGTTACACAGTGACACACAAAACCATAGATACAAATTATACACAGTCTATTCTTTTTAATTTGTTTTTGTTAGCTGATTTTGTTCTGAAATAAAATAAAAAATACATCAATTGCTAAGCGGGTGTTAGTTTTTTGTTAAATGTACAAAAGTGACTTCATTTGCCTTCAGTCTTTCTAAACATTTGGAGTTAATGGAGATCAAACAGCACAATATTATTTATTTTATAATGTTCAGTCGAACAAAAATAATCTTTGTTACAACCTTTAGCCACTCACTATAAATGAATCTATTTTACAATAAATAACATTAATCTACTCTAATGTTAATATTTCACATAAATAATTTGAGATCAATGAACAATAAATTCTCCTACATAACTTTTCCTATATTGTACAAGAATTGACATCGCTTCTTTCAGAAAAAGGTCCATTTTTTGCTTCTGCGCGGCTCTTCTCTTATAAATCCAGGTGCACGAAATAAAAACCGTTCATAACAATGCAATCTATACTTTCCTAAACACTGAGATCGTTGATTTTGGTTGTTGCTGTTTGTACGATTTTCTATACAGGCTATAGTGGTCCTTGGAAGAAAATTGAACTGTGTCCAAGAAACAAGACGTGTATTATTCAGAAGTATTAGAAATGCACGTCTTGAACGTCTGTGGGAGTGTCTGGTAGTTGCGTCTGCTCTGGTGCGTTCTGTTTGTAGGGGAGCGAGTGCCTGGCGCGCGGCTCCTGCGGCTGCGTCTCGCGCGCCAGCACGCGCTCCACGTGGCGCGCCACCAGCTCGGCGGCGGCGGACGGCGTGCGCGTCAGCGCGCACATGTCGCTCACCGACATGCGCACCCGCAGACCTCGAGCTGCCGCCGTGATACACGCAGCAGCAATCAACGATGGTGGTACAAGAAGAAACTCGGTCTCTGTTAACAAAAAAAAACTTGATTTTAATATCTAGGTTATCTTTAATATTACTAAGCGCGTTGCTTGAATGCAAACTTATGCTACCTACACGTTCTTCGACTATTAATAAGGTTGATATTAAAACGGGTTTCTTGTTTACATGTTTTTGTATCGAAATTTTTATACACACGGAGGACGCAAACGCAGGTAGAGCGTGCACATCTGTTGCGAGATAATTGCTGCGGAGTGCGGGCAGGTGGCTCGGACACCTTGCATCTCAGCGTCCTCACGTCCTGCCCTCAGACGTACGGCGTACTTTATTAACATCATAAAACTTATAATTATAACCTACTGACTGACCAAGATGAAGATCATCGTCTAAAAATAAAGCCAGTCAAGTCAAATAAAATGTAACTTGTATGCAACAATATGGGCAAAAAAACTGTTTCGATCTTCGACGACGAGGTTGAAAAAAAAGTCACGTTATATTTTGCACAATGCGAGAACTCCTTTGTTAATAGTTTGAGAATAAGGAAGGAGAACCGAACAGCTGCCCGATTTGTGCATTGCGTCCCCGTCTGCATCTCTGTGTACCTACTCCGGGACAATAGACGGGGAATAATGGTAATTTACATCTTAAGTCGTCTAGGTAAGGGCGCAGCTGCAATTTACTACGATGGAGGGACTCTATTGTGCGATTTTGAAATGTAACTTCGATCACAATGTCGACTAATCAATACTATTGTCGTCGATTAAATTTTGCACTCAAACGGTCAAAATTGCAAAATCAATAATTGAACATTTGCATTTTACAGTCAGTCCTCATACGTTTAATGTATGTGCGTACATTATATTAGTATCGTTATGTTTAACATATTTCTAACGGTGTAGGCATTGGAGCGTCACAAGTCAATATAATATAAACTTCAAGTCGCTTTGGGTGTACTACTACGTCAGCCAAGACGGCAGATGTGAGGACACCTGGCGCGACCCTTCCGCTCGCACCTCCGCGAACCATGCCACTCCCGTAGGGTCACTGCCCACCTACTACATGCACCCTTCTTACCTCCATCGTGCCCTTATACGATATACTTCGTGGCTATTCCTTAAGAAAAACAATATCGCTACACGCGACCGCGTCATAATTTTTATCAGAAAAAGTGCCCACACTTTATTAATGTAGGTACCTCAAGCTCACTAGCTTGTGTGTGGCAGTTCAATGAATCCAGGCTAGAAATGAACTTTAGGTCCGTTGCAGACGTTACACTTCCTAAGCTCCGTGCCATGTCACCTAGCGCTTGTAGTTAATCACTTTAATACATGAACATGCAACGGTGCACTTCAGAAATGTATATTAAACAGGAAGGTCGTTGTTTAATGTACAATTCTATGGACCAGTAGCTTATTAAAAATCAAAAACGATTGCGAGTGGCGTATCAGGTCTGATCTGGCCAGCATGAGCAGCGGTGCGTCACGATCCGTTGCGCGACAGGTTGCCTGTCAGTTGGCGAGCCGACATCTGCTGAGCCGGCCCACGCGACTGCTAGCGACCCGAAGACTTTACACCCTCGCGTCTTACCCTTCTAATTACCACAACTGCATTGACATAGACGGTACACTCAACAGACATCGAGGACCGTTAAGTTCCGTTTGAGAAACCTGTCAGTCCCACCCTAATAGAGAATCCTAACCTAACACAAATAGAATGCAAAAACGCAGGGGTTGCAAATATTTCGTCTAATTGTGCGTTAAACTGGTTGTGATCATTTTATGGCGAATATTATTACAGATTTAATGTCTTATTCAGAAACTATGTTTAGTCAATGTTTTTTAATATCTAAGCCGAATGAATACAATGCATTATTATATTTTACTAACAGTTTAAAATTCATGTCGTTGTTTCCGTTTTATTGACAATAGATTCGAATTTCAAAGAAGAGAAGGCTTCAAAAATGGACCCGACGATTTGATCTGGGATCGGATGTTGAAAACGGAAGCTGGCATCTCGCAAGGTAATACGGTAAGATTGTGTTTGGAGGTGATGTACGGCTTATCGGGTTAGATAGGGTGGTACACCGCCAGGTGCGCGCCGAGACGGGTCTTTGTCGCGAAGCTTTTGTCGAGACTTTGGGACAGGGATTCGGGCGCGGAACAATGGCCGCGGGACGTCTTCGTGCATTGTCCCCGAGTCAGCTGGCGCGGTCGCCAGGCGCTCCCCTGCGTACGCGACGACTAGTCTCACAAGTCACCGTAGCCGTGACACTACTCCAAGAAATTAGTCCGGTCAAACTTGCACATGTTATGCTCTATACAAATTGTATTGCCTGCAATAATAATAACATGTAGTCTACAGAAATTTTACGGTTGGCAAGACTTTACATTGAATGGGGTCCAATTTCGAATATTGCGTAAACTTTCTTAGTGGTCCCAAATATGAGTAATTATGATCATAGTAATTAAAGTAGCTAATAAAAGAAGATGAAGGAAGTTTAGGGGTCAAGTAATGTTATTAACCCTTTCACACCTCGAGTAATGCACGATCAGTTACCGGCAATTATGCTACTTCCGGCGACACCGACAAAACTTGACGCCCCGCTACATGAAACGTTTCTGTTTACAATAATACTTAATAGATGCAACTGATAGTTGACCTGGTGTTATATTAACACAAAAACACGCACAATAGCGAACACGCTGTAGCTTGAAAAGCTCTCATGTCAAAGCTTTTCCGTTATAAGTAAGCTGTACTTTGAAGATCGCCTTGCAAGCGTACCTATAAGTTACACAATTAATTCGCTTAACGGTATCCTACTTCATTATTGATGCTCCGGCTTCTTCCACTTTATTTCATGTTGTGAAAGAACTAACTAGGTACCTACATACATTAGAATCCACTGACATAAAGAAGTAGTAGTGATTTCCTAGAAACAGTACGATTTATTCAGTTCCAAAATCACTGCTATTTTCAAAACCTATTGTTTACTAATTTCATGAAACAACAGATGAAGCATAAAAAAACTCCAAAAGTAAAGTCAATGGACCAATGGAGGGTGACAGACGGCGAGTGAGTGGTGGTTATAAATAACTGTTATCAGGATTCGATGGACCATAGGGGTGGACCGGGTTAACTATCACGATATTATTTCGGTTTACTACGAGTTTAACGAGTAATTAAAAAGTTTATGACATAAGTATATATCTGATTTTATTGGTAGGTAATTACATCTACCTACCTAATAAGAAGTACCATTTTGAGTTACACTAACGGCTAACGAGATCAGACTAAAAATAAGGTATTTTTATAATTATTTTGCTTAAAGATTGTGATTTTTGTATGGACAGTCCAGTCCCAAAAAATAATTATTATTTTATTTTATTATAACAAAAGAACTGAAAGGCTGAAACGTTACTAAGTTAAGCTACTAGAATGACTGCGTGACTGAAAATTTGTAAATTCTGGACTGATTTCGTTAACTATCAGCAAAGACATTCAACTTCGTTGTAATACTCGTAACAACCGGAAATATATGTTATTTATTATTATTGATTTTTTACAATTTAAAAACTATAATGAAGGTGCTAAATAAAGGTCAGATGTTTAGCCAAGCAACGAACTTAATATGAATTAGTAATTTCCACTAGTTTTTATTGTGTTCAGTGATCGGAAAAGCGCAACCCTCGTAGGGAGGTAATGCCAAGAGGTCACTGGTGGTTAACGTCTACGGACGGCACTATGAACGTTTACCAGTACATAAACTATATCACGAACTTATGTACTTTATATACAGGAGTACATACTAAACTATTGAATACAACTAAATACTTATACTAAATCGAGTCGTACCTAAATTAAGTTTCTACATCAGCTCATAAAATTCTTGTCTTATTTTCAAATTACTTAGTAGCTAATAAACACACCACTAAGTAATTTTATTTAAATTGTGCGGTATTTGTATCAATAAAATAAAGTATCAAGTACCTATACAAATTAATGTAAATTGTAGGTAGGTAGAGGTACATAACTCGCCAGCCACGTGTCCTCTTTATAGATTTTTTACTACACTAAGGTTTAATACGCAAACAGGTTTACCATTTGATATCGTATACACTGTATTGAAATGTAATGGCATAATTTGAAATTTAAAAATGTAGTGAGGTCATTCGTGTATTTACAATGGGAGTGCAAGAGGGTCAGTGGCTGAGGGGTGCGCAGGCGCAAGGTGTGCACGTTATCACGGCGCAAACGGCATGTGCGCGTTCCGATACACGCGTGCAGCCTGCACCCCACGTTACATCGCTACACCCTGACCACCAGCCAACAATCACATTCCAAAACAAAGGGGCCTCCCATATAATCATTAAGCTAAAACCTGAACAAATTAGTGGAAAAAAAATTGACACCGAACGGCATTTATCGATTAAAGTTAATTACTATCATTATAGGAAGTGAACTCCACCCGCATTTTGGCCAAGTTTCGCAGGAGATTTATTGTTGCTGAAATATGTACGCACGTAAAACCTGTAAGTACTTGTAAGTAATAAAGATTATTTATGTTCATACCGGTATAGCATACTGAGGTGAGCGTGAGCGCGTGTGTCCTGACCAGCGGGTTGGCGCGGCCCCACGGCACTCGCGCCAGGAACGGCTCCACGAAGTCAAACGCCGTTGCAATAGACAACTGCCAGTTCAATCGTTGAAGGAGCATTACTTCCCATTGCTGTAACAAAAAAAATGCAACATAAGCGACGGTCGTTTCGCTTTTGAATACAATTATCCCTAAAGGGCACGACCCCGTGTGAATAACAGTATACTTTCTTACATTTAAAACAAATTCCCTGTGTATTTAAAGGAAGGGATGTGCGACCTATTCTTAACAGTTGATACGTAACCGTCATACTTGATGGGCTAGGCGGAAACCGCAAAAAGTAGCGAATCACGTTACAATTACAGCAGAAATGTCATAAGAAAACATAAGGGACAATGGAACCCTTCGCTGACGATATTTTTCACATGGCCTCTGATATAACAAGGGCGGTGAAACGATTCCTTGTTTACACTCACAACAACAAAACTACTAATTTAGATAAAGACAGGGTGAACGCCATTCAAGCTACGAACGTCTTTAGTGAGATTTGAGTTCATTAAACCGTACTACCAGACAGATAACCATGATTTATGTAGCCATGCATATTCAAGATGTTAGAACAATAACGTCTTTAAGAATAAAAGCTTAAAGAAAGGCAACATCTTGAAGAAATATGGAAGTCATTTACTTATTTGGTAAAAAAACCGACTAGGGTTCACAGTCACATCTATGTCGAAGTTATATGAAAACATTCGTACCTACACTACTAATTCTATGATCAATATCAACAAATTTATATGATATGCATAGCATTTTAATGATGGCATTGGTGAATATTTAAGTAATAGTCCCTAAGTATGGGAAAGTAGGATCGGCCCGCACCATATGACAGCATTAAGTATGCGCGTTGGAGGCGTATCGCGATCATCGCACGAATTAATAGCAAGGAAATACGAAGCATTCCACGGTGTCATACGCACTGAAGGAGAGGCCCAACATGTTCTCACGGTGTCCAAATGATGTTTAACTATAGCATATGGTGCATGTTAGTAATTTTAACAGGAGAAAAGAAAAAAGGAAAGAAAATACGTTTATTTGCGGCAAACATCAGCAACAGGAGAGAGGTCAGGAATCAAGAAGATTATGGAGATATTTCAACCTGCCTATATAGCCTTTTCCCAATTATGGTGGGGTCGGCTGCCAGTCTAACCGGATGCAGCTGAATACCAGTACTTTACATGGAGCGACTGCCTATCTGACCTCCACAATCCAGTAACTGGGTAATACGATACTCCTTGGTAAAACTGGTTGTCAGAGTTTCGGTGTTCTGACGACCCGTAACGACTGTCTGTCTAAGATCCACGAATGACAGCCGGGAACAACGTGCTTTCCGAGGCACGGAGGAGTCTCGGTATGTAAAGATGGTCACCCATCCACGGAGCAACCCCAGCAAGCGTAGCTTAACCTGATGGATCGACTCGTGCGGCTGTTATTGCTTAGCTTGCTTGCTTGTTTATGGAGATATTTATTTATTCAAAATCATAAATGCACCAGAGCTGCGTTTCTACTTCGCTTAATTATTTTTGCCGCACACCGCATTTCTCTTGGAGTAGCGTTAATTATTATAGGTACGATAGATGTTCCATAAAAGGCACATTGCTATTGAATAGTTAAGCGTGTGAATAAGGTGACAAAGTCAAAATTGATTACAAAGGGCAAGCTCATGAGCAACTACGAATCGCACCTGCCTGTGCGGGTGTGAACGATTATGACAATTTTGTCATTATGGTGAGCTGTGGGAATTTATTCAATACCACATTTCGATTTCGAGTGGGTGTTTTCATGCGTCAATATTTGGAATAGCCCGTGAATAGCCCTTTATGCCTCGAACTTCATCAACCAAAAATACCGAGTGCAACAACCTCATCTCATTAAAGACGTAAAATGACGGCTACTTAAATTAGTTCTAATTTAACTGGCCATGTATCGTATCTTGTAGCCCACATTTCCGTCGGAAGCAAGTGAGCGACCAATTCGGTGCCTTACTTCGTCACAGGCTGTGGCTACATAAGAAGGGTGACAGTCTTATAAGCCCTCGTGACTTTCTCGAGGAAGGTGTAATTGCCGGAAACTGGCATGGTGTAAGGAAATGTTGCTTTGGGGTGAAGGAGTGACATTTGACTCGACTAATCGAAGTTCATTCACTGTAGAATCAAAACAACAATTAAGTTTTGTCACAGGATGTATGGTGCCGGAGTCCGGACGTCGAAGGCGATAGACCCACTTGGATTTTATGTAAGATTGAGTTCGAGGAAGGAAATGACACCTGTATTACACTGGCA
The DNA here is from genome assembly GCA_948150665.1 of Conistra vaccinii. Lineage (NCBI taxonomy): Eukaryota > Metazoa > Arthropoda > Insecta > Lepidoptera > Noctuidae > Conistra > Conistra vaccinii. The sequence goes on along the minus strand of OX411324.1, from coordinate 11,981,167 downwards.
TGATAAAATCTAAGATAGTCTGTCCGAATCAGGACGAATCATATGAAGTTTACTGATGACTGATCTGTGTTTTTTGAGGTAGGTCAAATATCGTATTAAGTAATATTTTAGCTATGGTCAAAGCCTCTTAGCTATAATACCTGGATCAGCCACGTGCTTGTGATGTTGACGAAGTGAATCCTGGAAATAGCGAGCTGCTTTCTAAAGAAAAACCTTGACCAAATTAATAATAAAACGAACTATCCTTACCCTGACTTCATGTGGATACACAGAGTTATCGGTGTAAGCACAAAGCAGGTCCACAGACAGGGGGTGGCACTGGCGGAACTTGGAGGCGAGCAGCATGGAGGTGACGGCGAGGAGTTGCAGCTGCTGCCGCGAGATAGCGCGCTGAGCCAGAAACCGGTCCATGTAGCTCACTGCCAGGGGAAACACCTGCTCCTCACACTGTTGCTCCTCGCATACCTGTGAAGGGAATATTAATCTGAATTAGATAGCAGGAAATAAGGAAAACATCATTACACGAAAACGCCTCACGACACCAAAACGGTTTTATTTTAGAAATAAAACAATAATTGTATGTTTCTTGGTGTTGTACGATAGATTAGGCTCACGCAGTTACGTCACAGTGCAGCGAGTGACGGGATGGGGTCATTGTCACTGGTGCGTAAATTAGAAGACGCCGGAGGAACTCCAGAAACGATTCCATAGTATTACAAAATCATCTTAACAACGAAACATTTTTAACTAAGTACCTATGTTGTTAGGTTCATGAACATTAAATTTTAAGTGCATTCATCTCTTTAAAAAGTGGTTACATGAGATAAACAATATTAGGTTTCATTAGATGATAACATAATACCCAAGTTCATAAGGGTATAAACCCATAAGACCTCTTGACATCATATTTTACCTATTTACTTATTAATTACATTTATGATTTTACATTAGTTGTTATAATTATGAAGATTGTATTAAGTATATAGTCAATAGAATAATTTGTTTGCAGCCTACCCTCGACATAGAATCTTGAAAAACTTACTAAGTATTTATTTATGTTTCTGCCAAATACCTACATCCTTACGAGAATTAACTGTTTCAGTTATTCTTACTTTGAGGAGATAATAATAGCACTATAAAACTAAGTTTCCATGATATATTATGATAGGTACTTACTCATAATATAAATTGGAGCAACAACGCACTTATATACTATACTTACTCAGATATTCAGGTCATTCACTCTAATCAGCTGTTAGCTGCGACCCGATAGGCAAATGATACTTTGATTTAGATTATTGTACTAGTACGGTAATGTTTTGATTTGTTTATAAACATATAGGATACGTAGTAATGAAATGTGGTAAGTAATATTAAAACTTACCTCCAACATCCAGGTGGTGACTACCTTCCGCATGAAGGGCTGGATATCGATCTGTACATTTTGGAAGTAATCCGTGTGAAGAGCGTGTGCCCTCTCCAGAGCCAGCAAGTTGAGGAGCAGCCGAGGGTCGCGGTCTAAAGCCCGATCAGGACCTGCAACGCACATGTCGACCATCCTTCCACTGCCACTGTTGTTTCCAGAATTGTGCAAGTTCTCTCCACAGGACAAATCCATTGTTTGCACAACTCAATCAACACTTTAATTTCCACAAATTGTTTATAATATTGTTCGATAGCAATAGAAAAATATTTTTTCAGAAGTCCGCGTAACGTTAACAAGTTTGTTTACAAAATGGGTTCGTAACTCGACTGAAGCGAACGCACGCGCACCGTACACAGCCGCTCTTGGAGCGGCCTACAGACAAAGTAAATAGGGCTGTGTCGGAACGCGGCTCCACACTCCACACCGCACCTCACCCCACTTTTGATCTCCCTATTGTGGCCCTTGGTCCTTGACGCGTCTGGGTCTTATTCATAGTACGATCCAGTTTAAGTTATGGAAAAAAGCTCTCTCAGATTCAGAGCTTTCGCTGTACTTACTCAAAAAAAGACCTCTTGAGTAATAGGTAGTTTTAATAATAATAAGAAAATTGTGCTAAATGATTACTACTACCTATGTCAAGGAACGCTGAAACAAAAATAGAGATACCTACGCCCATTGCCTACGCCAGATTTAAAAGCTTTTAAAAAAACGTAAAGAAATTACCCAGCTGAATATTGTCAAATTGAAACAATCTAGAAACACAAACTTTAGTCGAATCAGTAAAGGAACACTAAATCTTATGATAGGTATAGGTAAAGTATTTTATGATTATCTTCGGACTGTGCGTTAGTCCAGTGTAGGCTTTGACACTGCGTAGGCGCGGTGTAGGCCAACGAAAGGGCGGCGTAGGCCAGCGTTGGTACGGCGTAGGCTAGCGCAGGTACGGCGTAGGCCAGCGTAGGCGTGGCGTAGGCCAGCGGAAGCGCAGCGTAGATGCGGCGTACGCCAGCGTTATACTCGTAGTAGTGGCGTAGGAACATCCTCATAACTTCGTAAAGATATCCTGTCATAATATGACAGGATATCTTTACGAAGTCCACTATATTATAGTGGACACAATTTTACAGCAGGCACCTTCCTTTGTATGTAATATTATTTTACCTACATTTGAACATTTATTGAATATGAAAGGATTTCAAATTTGCAAGGAACGTGTCTGGAAATTAAATAACAAGAACTGACTATAGTTTTTTTTTTATATTTGACTATTCCTTTTAAAATAAATCGTTGAATACAGTACAATACAATATTACAATACACTACAAAGAGGTAATGTTTATTCGGAGGGCACACCTCAGCGGAGGCCAGAGGAGGGCCGACAGCTGCGCGTGCCCCAGCGCCGGCTGCGCACGATCCGGTTGACATTTTATTACAAATCCGAGCACACCTGATGCCAACACCAGTCATTATTATAATTCCATTCTTTTTCCAGATTACTATTGTGTTATTTCGGGCGCGTGCTCTTAGCTTGCCCTCTCTTAATTTGAATAACTAGATTTTTTATTACATTATAGCATGACCACCTGTCATGTACTTATTGATATATATATATATTATTTTAATGCTAAGGTAAATAAGCAAAATTAATTTTAATCTTTTTCTGGTTTGGGATCTTTGAACTTTTCTATGCCATTATAAAACGGAATGTATTTACAAACAGCCTTCCATTCAGTGAGGTACAGCAGGGTAACAAGTGAACCCAGTCCATACATTATTGCTGACGAAGAGAATGCTGAAAGCTGCTCAATTTGTTTTTTTCCTAACCCCATGGTTGATTCTAGCTCTATAAAAAACACAAATAATCCTATTTGAAATAATATTTCTGAGAATTTAATTTACATGTCAAACTGTGATATGTCAAAACAATAGGTATTTTTTTTTTAATGTTTATTCATTCTTAATGAAGATAAGTTAAACGACCTTCTTACAGCTTAAAAAGTTTTGTTTAGATTTAGCGGTTTGACTATGGCTCTATTTACCCTCAAAATGGAAGTCATTATACTAACCCAAACTTACTACTTACTACCTCCTCCAGTCTGCTTTTTTGTGGGAACACCACATTACTTAAGTACTCTAGGTACTTACCTTCAGACCTGACACTGCGCAAGTGCCACAGCATAATAAATCCAGCAGGCCGCTAAAAGGAGTTGGAGAACAGAGTCAGTCAGTCAGAAATATGAAGCTATAGTTGCCCATTCCAAAACGTAGTAGGTACCTATGGAGAAGAACAGGCAAGAAACTCCACTTAGGTATTTGGAATTTACTCCTTACTAGTTTTTATTTGATACCAATACTGTTGTAATTTATATTTAAAAACGTTGGCAATACCTTCGCGGTCAAAATGTATGGAACAGCAGATTTTTTTTTTTATAACCGACGAAAAATTTCAACGCTGGGAGTTCAGAATCATGTACTAAATCCATGGTAACAGGCTTCGCGTCGATATCCCTGCCACCCTGTGTAATAATACCAAGATTTATTGGAGCACCACGTTATTTTTTAAATTTAATAAAAAACATGTCAATGTCTAGGTTCAAATCAATAAATAGTAGATTGTTTACTAAGGGAGCAAACAACTATTTTTAAGGCGAGAGTGTTTCTTTGAATCCAAAGCGGAGCGAAGGATTCTAGAGTAGAATCCCGAGCGTAGCGAGGGATTCTAAAGTAGAATCCTGAGCGCAGCGAGGGATTCAAAGTACATCACTCGAGCTTAAAATAGTGTTGCTCCCGAGGTGAACACTCTACTTTTTATCACCCTCTATGAGAAAACAAACGTGTGCGGTCCGTCCCCCATCAGGAACGAATTTCCTACTCACTGATTTACACAAAATAAAAAAATTATGAAAAAAAAAAAAATCGCAGACGTCATGTTGGATTCACATTTTGACCTCACTATCGGGTTTACCACCTTCGAAAACTATGAAAACGATACCCATGACGATTTTTTTTTAAATTTTCGAATCCACCATCTTGGATTTAAATTTTGACCTCACTATCGGCTTTACCACCGTCAAAAACTACGAAAACGATACCCATGACGAAAAATTTGAAAATTTTCGCATCCGCCATCTTGGATTTAAATTTTGACCTCACTAGCGGCTTTATCACCCTCGAAAACTATGAAAACGATACCCATGACGAAAAATTTGAAAACTTTCGCGTCCGCCATCTTGGATTTACATATTGACCTCACTATCGGCTTTACCACCGTCAAAAACTACGAAAACGATACCCATGACGAAAAATTTGAAAATTTTCGCATCAGCCATCTTGGATTTAAATTTTGACCTCACTATCGGCTTTACCACAGTCGAAAACAATGAAAAAAAAAAATGCGAATCCGCCATCTTGGATTTTAATTTTGATCAAATTCACACTTTCTCTCTTGCCAGCCTGTTACTTATTCATACAATGTTCGTGATCGATCTCTTTGGTGAATAGAACTTTTACTAACAATTTCCACATTCCAAATTCAAATCACTTTTAGTCCCTAGGGATTAAAACGCTATTTTGGTCCCTGTTTACGAGGATTAAACTATGTCTTTTTGAATAGATGTGATAAAAATATCTTTTCATCCCACCATCTCGGAAAGAGTATTTTTAATCTTCAATATCTGAGTGGAAAAGCCGTTTTTATTGTCTAGAGGATAAAGTAAATTGAATTTAGAACATCGTGTGCACTAAGTTTGTGAATTAAAAAAAACATTAAACCTATTTACTGCTACCTCTATGGTGCCGAATATATCATACAACTTTTTTTATTTTTTTTTTAAACTCAGACTCGGAACCTTCTTGGTGTTCTTTTTTCAATTTGCTTTGTACGCGGTTCTTTACGCGGCATTTTTTCACGTCATTGTTAAACCTTTTATTAAAAACAAGAAACTTGAAAACAAGTGAAAAAACTAAAATGAGTGATTCTAGCGACGAGGAAGTTTGCTTGACGCCAACAGAATTGACTGAAACTGTTAATAATGCGCAAATGAGCTTTCTCCCTCAACAATCACGCGAGAAGTATTTAAAACAGTACGATTATGTTCAACACGTGGCGACTAGCAAAAGGAGCCAAAACTTTCTCAGAAAACGTTTTGCTGGCATATTTTATAGAATTATCCGAGAACAAGAAAGCAAGCACTCTATGGAGTACGTATTCGATGCTAAAAGCAACAATAAAGATGAAAAAAGACAAACATATCGATACCTATCCTAAATTAGTGGCATTTTTAAAAAGAGCCTCATCTGGTCATCAACCAAAAAAATCGAAGGTTTTCACAGTATCTGATATTGAAAAGTTTCTTAACGAAGCACCCGATTCCGTATATTTGGCGGCAAAAGTAAGTCAGTTGCACATTCAGTATCTACTTAAGTATATTAATCTCAATTAAATAGTATACTTAGTAGATGTTGATAGGCATAATTATGCGTTCATATCAATTTTATTCATTTATCTACTACAATACTCTTTACGTTACAGGTTGTTCTTATTATTGGAATAAACGGAGCATGTCGAACTAATGAACTAACACAACTTAATGTCAAAAACATTGAGAAACATTCAGATGACTTACTATTAATTAATTTACCTAATACAAAGACAAAAAGAGACCGCAACTTCGTCATTCGCAAGGAATACGTAACGATTGTTGAGAAATATCAAGCCTTACGCCCGCCTAACACTCCAATCAATCGATTTTTTCTACAGTATCGCAATGGAAAGTGTGTTAGACAGCCTATGGGTACTAATAAAATTGGCAGTATCCCACGAGAAATAGCAACATTTCTTGAACTTCCAGAACCCCTGTTGTACACGGGTCATTGTTTCCGACGAACTTCAGCCACACTTTTGGCTGATTCCGGAGCTGATCTCCTGTCCCTTAAGCGCCACGGAGGCTGGAAGTCCAATGCAGTTGTAGAGGGATACATAGAGGATTCCATCCAAAATAAGTCTAAAATATGTGAAGGCATCGTAGGAGCCATTACACTGAAAGAGCCTCAATCGGATCCTTGGACTGGCCCTTCTACATCAAAAATAAGCCGTTATGAAACACCTAACCATCTCCCTCTCTCTCCAACATTCACGCCAAGGGAATCCGATGAATCGGTACAACTATTAAGTATGACAGATAGTTTACCGAAAAACAGTACACAAGTGACTAACACCAATATTACAGTACCAAACAAAAATATTACACTCAATTTAAATAACTGTAGCAACGTTACTTTAAAATTTTCTTAATTATACCTTAGTATTATTTTGTTATAATTTAAAGATTATTCTGTAATACTTACCTGTTATAATGTAGTAATTAATACCTAAACTGAAATAAAAGTGTACCTATCTTGTGATTGTAAACGTTTTTTTTTTTGCATTTAGTCATTTCCTCGCTGAGGTGGAATGAAAAGTTACGTGTTGCACTCGAGTGCAAAGATTTTTCACCCCTAACCCTCGCTAACCATTCCCTCGCTAACGCTCAGGCTTCTAATTTTGAATCACTCGCTGCGCTCGTGATTCAATTTTAGAATCCTTCGCTTGCTCGGTCATCAAAATTGAACACGCGGTTAAAAAGCAACTTTGCACACTTGTATAACAAATAACTATTGTACTCTTTCTTTCATTCTCTCAAAATATAATAAGAACTAACAATAGCACATAGGTATGCACCTACACCTATGCAAAATACATACATCACCTACATACATAGAGAGTTATGTTTTGATAATGAAATGCTTAATGTCCGTGTGCACGGCCGGAACTGTGTTAACATTTGGTGGCCGTCTGGGATTCTCCGAGTGGACAGTTCCCGCGGTGTTACGGGCTCATCGCACCACATGCCATACTCAAATTAGACCACCGCACTCTAACCACTAATTATAAAGTTATCAATTTGTCAACTCGTTCCCATCTCGGGATTATTGTGCAATAACAAGCAACAATATGTGAGTACAAAAGAATAAAGTGCACACGAGAAGATATTGGTGGAAATTGATTTAGCAAAGAGTGTGCAGTAACGCACTGTTTCAAGATATCGAACTGATAGCACCAACGAATAGATAAACTCTTATAAAGAATATCTAGTATATCTAATCTAAGTAATCTTTGAATTTGAATCTCAAATTTGCATGTGCTAAGTCTAGATGTCCCTTGTTACCTATAATAGGGAAATGATTGATCAGCGGAAATACCCAATAGCACTTATAGGAGGTACCGTGGTGGTACCTTCTAAAGCCGCCCTCCGACGGTGCGCCATATCGCGGACGCACGCGCACGACGCACCGTGGGAAACCTAGCGTGCGTGGTAGCGCAGACGTGCGTTGTACGCGTGCGTGGCGGTGCGTCCTCGTGCGGGCTGGTGCGCGTCCGCGATATGGCGCACCGTGGGAGTTGGCTTTTAGAGTGATCCTCCAATTGCGTACCTATTATGTAGTCACCTACGTATCTACTTCCTACATTTATTATGCTCACACATTGTCTAAACTTATTCAAAATAGAATCGACAAAATATGATGGCCAAATCTTCATCAGCTCAATGATTTTTCCCCTAAATTGACTGCCGCAGCTTGTGCAAAATAATGATATGCTTACACCCTCCTAGTTTAGGAGTCTTGTACAGAACTCTGTAGTTATAAAGCTACCCGTAACACCGCTTAGGAGCTCCATTATTCTAAACGGGTATAACTATTTTATGTAGGTGAGGTAGGTACGTGTTTCTTTTTACTGGCAACGTTTTGTTGGTTCCCATGCAACGAATAATTTTTCGTAGTTTTTAGCATAAAAGAGCCGACGGTTGATGAGTTGAACTTGTCCTATCAACACTCGAAATAGTTAATCGAGTTTTTAATTTAGGAATGCACAAGGTAAACTAGAACAATAAACTATGAGAACGATTGTAGCATTAGGTATAGGTACAGGAACCGCGAAATTAAAATTTTCTTACGTTTTTTGCAGGTCAGTATCAGGTTGTATGTTGGTCAAAATATGATTTGCGGCTTTAACATTATACCTATATTTTTACAGAATCATTAATACAACACTCTATGTTAAAATATTGACCTATAATGTTACGATTTCAGAGTCGTTCAATAGGGTCATTTAAACATAGAGAGTGTACCTACCTATTGATGATTTTAATGGTCAAAATTCTGTAAATACATATTGTTACGGTCGAAAATCACAGAGCCGTAGGCAGGAAGGGTTTTGAGGGTTCAAAACCCCCCCGAAATGTGAGAAACAAGAATCTCAATCGACCCCCTTCTAGGGTACCTCCGTAGTCCGTTCTCTAATACAAATAATTTTAATCTATTTCGATTTAGATGCGAAATAGATTTATAATCTACAAAAGCAGTAAGAGTACGCTTAAATACTGTATTTTTATCGACTCTGGCTACCTACGTATTGAATGAATTCCTGCAACTTTAGCATTCCCTGAGAGATTCTTAACTGGCTAAAATTTTCGAACCCGCTTCGCTCGCGCTTCATCCGACATTCTCAAACTTTTCTGCATAAAGTAGACAAACTTACTTCTATTTCTGTATGAACGGTCAAAGAGAAAGAAAACCTAACTTATCCGAAACGGGAATGCTAAAAATTTCCCCCCTAAATGAATTCTTGGCTACACCCTGGCAAATCATATTTTATATCATAAACATTATAATCGGATAAACGTTACATAAGATAAGCTAGAATAGAGTCGTCATTTCAGCCGAAAGACGTCCACTGCTGGACATAGGCCTACCCCAAGCCGAAGGCACCGCCACTTCGACCGGCATCCAGCGGAATACCTACTTATCTTTATTTTGCATAAAATAAGGTACTAACTAACTGTGCGTTTGCACTAAACAGCCATCCGTGACCAGTGACAGATGACCTAAGCTATGGAATTGAAACGTGGTCGCTCACAATGGGTTTCATTAGGAGGCTGGAAGTCACCCAAAAGGCAATGGAGAGGGCTATGCTTAGAGTTTCCCTACGTGATCGAAACAGAAATGAATATAGATCCGTACGAGAACCAAAGTAACCGATATAGCCTGAAGAATTGCCAAACTTAATGGCAGTGGGCAGGGCAAATTACTCGTAAAACAGATGGCCGATGGGGCAGAAAGTTTCTGGAGTGGTGAGGGTGACCGTGTACGGTGTACCAGAAGACGTAGCGTTGGAAGGCCTCCCACAAGGTGGACCGATGACCTGGGGCGCATGAATTCGCTGCTAACGAGAAGCACAACACCGGTCGAATGGGCGGTGCTCGGTGGAGGTCTATGTCCAGCAGTGAACGTCTTTCGGCTGAAATGATGATGATGACTCTACAATCAAATTAAGTACACTTTCAAGCATCAATTTATATGGTATTTATCAGGTATGTGTGGTATTACTTTAGGCGATCGGCTTGCGCCCGGGGTAAGACCCTGCGCTCGGGTGCTACGCACCCCTTGCACCTTAGGGTAAAGACTAAAGACGGCCCTTATGTTCATCTTTTCGATCGTATCTCCTAAACTACTCGTCATATTTTGACAAACGAGGCGACCATTGCTCCACGAGTCATAAATGCTAATGACGTTACACGTAATTACTTTAATTAAATAGCATTGGTCGTGTGACTTCGTTATTTTGTTATAACCTTTTTAATTGGCGTTTTTGTCGTATTTAGTTGCGTTTTAGTTTTTAACTTTTTTTATGAAAGCTATCTCTAATATTCAAAATAATTTTATTTGTACGCCGTTATGGCAAAACATGACTGTGATATATTTTATTTATTTATTTATTTATTACTTATTAAAATCTAAACAGTATTGAATTTATTTATTATATTCAATGATAGAACTACTAAATTATTTTATAAACTACTAGCTGCCCGCCCCGGCTTCGCACGGGTGGCACTAAGTACTTATCTACTCAACGTTTATACCTTCCCTGGACTACGACAAACATTTCAAAACCAAAATCAGCAAAATCGGTCCAGCCGTTCTCGAGTTTTAGTCAGACTAACGAACAGCAAATGATTTTTATATAAAAGAAAGAAGAAGAAGATTAAACTAAAAAACACCAATATTCCAAGCAGATGCCGCTGTAAATCTGACAGTGTCAGATTGACAGCGGCCTATATTTGGAGTATTGGTGTTTTGCTGTTTTGCATTTTCTGAGATTTAGGACCTATTGACTTAATCTTTGATCAGGGACTGACCTGGACTGACACTGACTGACCTGACTTCACCTGACAGATTCAAGACTCAGGCTGCGTTCCGAACTACGCTATAATCGATTTGAGCGTGCTAATTCCCGTACCGAACAAGTGCGCGGCGCGATAACAACGTGCCGTGAATCGTCATAGATGACATCATGACATTTGTCATCTTGCAGTAACGCCGACCATGCCTTTTAGCCCAAATAGATAGATATAGATTTTTTACTGCACACTGGATTTGCAACGCTCTGCTCAGTAGTGCTCAGCGCTGAGAGTTGAAAATCCAACAGTGTGTCTTTTCAACGCGCTGGGGTTGCACTCTGTTAGATTCTCAACGCTCGGCTTAATACTGAGAAATCCTGTGTGCGATGAAATCCACCGTGTTAATTTTACGTCCGTGCAAACGTGAGCTTAGTAATATCACCGTGAGCACTGTCAAAAATGATAGTTGTGCTGTTTTGTTTTGAGTCGCATCTTATCTAACGCCACCTAACCAAAGAAGAAGAAGATATTTGTGGTATATACACAAAGAAATATGATATGCAAGTTTTAACGTTAACCGAGCACTTTGAGCGCATTCATGAGCGCGAGCGTTCCGAATTGTTGACAGCCCTCAGCTGTCATAACCGTGATATCTAAATCGGATGTCAGCGCTGTGAGCGATTATGATCTAATTCGGAAAGCGGCCTGTTTTTTTGTTTACTGACATAAAACAAAGTTTTTTGGTTTTTTTCTCAACGAAATTATTTTACAAAGACAAAAGTTATTATGGCTTCTGAAAAGGATCCACTGGTTAGCGAGCGCTCGGGAACGGTTCGAGAAGTTGGAAACCATGCTATTTGGAGCTTGTCTTCTTGTAAGCCAGGTTAGGAACATTAGATTTTAGTAAGGATTTAGGACCAAATATCGAAGGCATAGTAACTGCTGTTGATTAGCGTATATACATCTTATGTTAGACCTGTATAAAAAAATCTCAACTGATGTTGATTCTAAAGGTTGTTAGATCATTAGGCTACCCACCGACCCATAGTACAATTAATATTCATATTGAAATCTCAATGTTTTATTCAGGATTTGGTATAGATCAGTTGAGAGATGACTGCATGGACACTTACTGGCAATCTGATGGCCAACTTCCACACTTGGTCAACATCCAGTTTCAAAGGAAAACAATGGTCTCCCACATCTACATATACACTGACTACAAGCTGGATGAGAGCTACACACCCAGCAGAATATCAATACGAGCTGGAACACATTTTAATGATTTGCAAGAGATAGAAGTTATTGAACTGATTGAACCTAGTGGTATGTATATTTTATTACATTGATCATAGAACGTTAAAATTAACCGTAGGTACTGTTATTACCTTTTACGTGGGTCCATGTAAGGCACAATGGCTATTAAATTGTTTCTGTAATTACCAGCTTACGAAGGTTTAATATGGACATTTCCATGTTTATAGTAAGTATCATTGTATCATCTATAAACTTGCCTTGAACACGGGCTGGTAGCATTATAAAATTGAATGGCATTGCTAATTCTTTGCAACCTGTCTCCAAAGAACAAACAAGTCCAATTAAAATTAGATGTCAGATTGCAGTTGATACTCCCAATTTAAAAAAAAAAACATGTTTTATGTATTACACATTCTGAACTATATTTTTTAATATTTGTTCTCATTTCTATTTCAGGGTGGGAGATGATTCCAATTAAAGACATCCATGATAGGCCTATCAGAACGTACATGATACAAATAGCGGTACTCAGCAACCATCAAAATGGACGTGATACACATATGCGCCAGATAAAAATACATTCTCCTTGTGAGCCAACATCATTTGATGTCAATAAATTTAGGAATTTTTCTACTGTACAATTTCAACAATATGCTACTATTCGTTAAGTAATTCTATGGCCTGGCAAGGTTGATACACTGTCTACATCTGGTTGCCTTCCAAGGGCAGGGTTCAGTTATTATTCATTTGAGGCCTTTAAAATATAATTGTTCCATAAATGGACAAAAAATATAATTTCTAATTGCTTGATTTTTTCTTGATTGAGATATTTAGAGCAAAAAGATTATTTTGTGATTTGTAATATCTGTAAAACTGGGTAGTTAACGCCAAATAAAAATTATGTAAATAATTAAAATATCTTTTATTTTTAAAATCACTCTGATTCATCACTTTCTTCACTTGCTTCTTTAAGCCAGTCGAAAAACTTAACAAGCGATGGCTGGTTTGCAATGGGACTCTCATTTTCTTCCAAGTCTTGGTGCCATTCTAGTAAAGAATCTTCATCAACAACATCAGCTTCATACAGCAAATGCAAAATTTGACCAGATTTGCCATCTAGCCACTCACATTTTATACAGCTATCCTGGAAACAAATCACTTTATTTAGCATTTTAAACCTCCTTTTCTTGTCTTATCGTTATTGTCCTGTATTTTGATATAATATCTTTTTAACCGACTTCCAAAAAGGAGGTTATATGTTCGTCGCGTATGTTTTTATGTATGTCCACCGATATCTCCGTGTCTTTGGTTTTGAATTTTCGTTTTTTGCCACAGACTTCCGAAATTAAAGTTATTTTTCACTTTGTAAGTAGTGTTTTGTTTATTGTGTATTTGTATGTATTGTATTTAGGTGTGTATTTGAAAACTCTTAGAAAATATTATTATTGGTTCAACTTACTTCTACAGCCCTCAAACAATCCATAATAGAAGATTTCGTTTTGATGTAGTTTGATAGAACAGGTCTAAAATACTTCAAAATATCCTTAACAGTACTGAGAACATTTTTGTTTTCAGCAAGAACAGGAATGCTCAGCAGTGCTCTTACAACAAAGAAGTTAACTTCATGCAGTTGGATGTTGTATGCATATCTTGATGAATTGATCTCCAAAATCAAATAATCGTTCTTGAGCTTTTCTTCATATCCTCTGGCCAAACTGTCAATTACTTCTTGCAGGAATACTAAAAATGAGAAGAGCAATATGTATTATAAAAAAAAGTATTCATTTGTTTAAAACAAATGAATATTTTTTTTTTATGTACAGGCTATGTTTCACCAAATTGGTTACCAAAAAATTCAAAAAAATAGAGCTTATTTTTTATATAGTAATTGAAACTTAGAACTTGTGGAGAGAATATATATAAATTGAAGAGGAATAAAGTAATATAAACTTACTGTTTGTGTCTTCAGGCACGGGAGAATCTGGTAAAGAAGACTCATCACTGTCATCTGATGAATAACATGATTCACTATCACTCCACGACTTTTCAAAGCCAATGAAGTCATCACCACCACTACCTGATGATTCATTCTCCCATTCTGTACTTTCTGATGTTGATTTCATCAATGTTTTTTCTGAAATGTTAATGTTTCAAATTAGATTTCATATCAAAAATGAAAATACAGTCAGTCCAAACTCCAGATAGTTATCACTAAAGATGCCTGGTCAATAGATTTCCAATCTGATTTTAGTTTACTATAATTGGTTTTATAACAAATATTTATTTTTTCAAAAGGATTTTAAATCCTACCTCTCTCAGCTTCTGTACTCTCCAAAATATTCCCCTTCAACTGACTGCCAGCTTCAACAACGACATTTGATGCTATTATGGTACCATTTTCAACAACACACTTCTCTTCTATTGTGCAATTATCATCTATAAAACTATTAACAACTGTACAATTATCTTTTATGACAACATTGTTCATTATATGACTTCCTTTGATTGTTACATTATTCCCAATGACACAGTTCTTCCCAATCATTGATTTTGATAGAGTTGTGTTATCATTTATTTGGGTTTGTGCACCAATCAGAACATCTTCTACTAATGTACATGACCTGAAAAAATAAAATTTTCCAACATTATATCAAATAAAAATTAATAGACTGAGCTGTTACCAGAATTAAACCACTTATTTATCAAATCTACCTGCTCAGTGTTGATGTCTTTTCTCTGAAATTGTGATTGCTCATAGTAATATAGCTGTTCTGATTAAATGAGCCGGCTTCAATGGTTAATGGATATGTCCAGTTGTGTAATACATCTCGGCTGTAACATAACAAAAACAAAACATCATTATGGGGTTTATTAATAAAGATTGCTTAAAGTTAATTGAATGTCACTTAAGTCACTTAACTTTAAGCAATTTTTATATATAAACCGCTAAATGTTTTTAAAATAATGATATTTGTATTTATTTAATAATAAAATATCTAACCACACTGTCTGATATGTTTTCCAGTTAGTAACGGCTGCAGCATACTGATGTTCTTTCAAGAGAGTGTAATAAAGGGAACTGGCCAGAATTTCTTCATTTATCAAAATCCCATGTATAAAATCATCTCTGGTTTGGAAATCAAAGTTGTCAGAGAAAAGTGGAGGCACAGAAGGTGAGCAAAGTGCTATGCTTGCATCAGCTAAATTATGATGCAACTTTACCTCAGAATGGTTAAGCACAATTTCCTGAAAATAAGCACACAAATCATTATGTACTAAACTTAAAAGTTAAAAGGCTTTTATAAAATGATCATATTAATATTGGTTTAGACAAAACTGCTTACCAAAGGTAGATTTATGGTTTTCTCAGTAGATTTTTGTTTATATTTCTGATGCATAAGCACTTTGTTGGTATTTGCATCAGCTGCCAAGAAAATCGGCTTGTCAGAACTGATCAAAGGATGCTCCCAGGACACCTTTTTGTAAACTAGTGTCATTGCTGCACCTTTATCCTTCTTGCATATTTGCCTGAAAGACAAGGATAGAAATTTATTATTAAAACAATATTATTCAACATTTACAGGTATCAGTAAACAAGGAAGTATAATTGCTTTTACTTGTGTTGCTCCAGCAATGATGCAAAATGTATGTTGGTGACACTGTTAACTCCTGCTAAGACAAAATACCCTCTAATGAGGCCAGCAGCATCAATCTCGCGCATCACATCTCCCATGGTTTGACATGTATCAGACATCATCACATGGACTTCCATAGTAACACTCCAAACTGCCTTATCCTCAATACATTTTCTGTAAGACCATTATTATGATTGAATTAAAGTATGTTTCAATAAAATTACAAAAACTTAGGATAAAGTAAGTAGGTATATCAGTTCGGTACATACCGTATGTAATCTTTAATTTTTTGTCCATATTTACAGCAAAATAAAATAACTTCTCCCACTCCACCGTAGGAAAGAGATTCCAGTATATAATTTATTACAGGCACTCCTGCAACTGGTAGCAACCCCTAAAATATTAAGATAAGTTTAAATAACTGAAGAATGCTTCAAACTTGTGTGTAAATTGCGAAATTTATTTAGAAATGAACTCACCATAGGTTTGTTATCGCAGATGGGATTGAAGTGGTTATTAAATGTGTCCATAATAACTACAGCTTGCACAACATTTTCTTTGTCCATCTCCATTTTATTTTTGCTTAACACTTTTTATTTCTAGTAGTATTAAAAATTGTGGACATAACCTGAACACGAATCAAAATATCAAGTGACATTGACCAGTTGACCAGACCACAGACATTGACTGACAATGACATTGACAGTGATATTTGACTTGGGTTGTTGTCAACAGAAAAATGTTCTGTTTTATTCTTTTCATCCTAAATGTTGGCAACGTCGTAAATAGCTGTCAAATAGTTACCTGTTTTGATTAATTTGGAAATAAGGCATGTGGCTAGAATTTTAATAATAAATTACAATTATAACATTGAATTTGATGTTGTACCCGTTTTAGGTGCAAAAAAGGCATTTGGAAAGTTTCCAAATACTTTTTTTACATCTACTGTGTTATTAATGTTGCATTTCATAATCAATATTTTAGTTCGCTAGTCAGCCACATTTTTTATTTCCATACAGAAATATTATCAAATTAATCAAAACAGCGAAATATTTGACATCTATTTGCGACGTTGCCAACTTTCAGAATAAACCCTCTTAATACTAGCAGTTCATCCAACAATATACAACTAACTAAGTCAGTAATCTCAGCTCTCAGACCGTTTACTATCTAGTTTCATCGAAGGTATGCCATACGAAGTTATCTCACTTGAACGAGAACGGTACGATCCACAATTCTGAAGGCTAATGCCCGCAAACGTTTAAAATCTAATAGCGATCTTATCTCACCGACATGCAACGCCAATTTTTTTTCACAAATGTAGGTATTTTTGACAGATTGTTCCTAAAAATACGGGAATTGCCCCTCAGATTTCAGGTCTCCCCACGGAGAGAAGAGAGAGGCTCTTGCTTACAGACAGTGGCGCAGCTACCGAAGGGCTAGACGGGGTAGTGCCCCGGAGCTCCCAAGCTCAGGGGGCCCCCGGACCCTGACCAGCAAACCTCGTATTAAACTAGTTTAAAATTCTCTTGGCTTTGAAAATTCAAAATTCAAAAGTCATTTATTCAAACTAGGCTGAGAATCAGCACTTTTCGAACGTCAAAATTACATAAGACAGTCCCCCAAAAACGCCCGCCCTTCACCACTTCCTAGTGCTTTTGCTGGAGAGAAGAAGTGGCGCAACAAACTCCCCAGCAGCACAGCTGTCTGTTCAGTTAGAAAAAAACTTGATTCTATACAATAGTATGCAAATCATTTACATTACTCAACACAAATCATAAAAAAATATATTTGCCATAATGACAGCTAGCACACGCCAATGTACCAAAAAAAAAAAAAAAAAAAATATCAAAAGCTAAACTCAAGCGAAAATGAATACTAAAAAAACTAAAAACGTACAGAACTTAATACCCGAATTATAAAGCCTCCAGGTATAAAGGGCGTGCCCGCTTACATATAGCTAATAAAACTGTAACTCGAAGTCACATAATTATGATAAACTAGGAGCATCGAAGAAAAATAAATCAACATTTAGGCAAGAATAATATAATGATCTTCTGTCGAGGTCGCTAGCTAACCACATATTGCAATACAACTAATTAAACAAAAACATTGTAATGAGTCGATTATGTCAATAATAAATGAAAATTAAATGAAAATAAATTTACATAAACAGTCAAATAAAATAACAATTATATAACTCATATGACCTGTCAGTAGGTAAGCTAATTCTGGAGAAAGAACATAAATATTGTCTTGTGTTAATCACAGCGACCAACTATTTTTATCGTTTAAGTAGTCGTTGATAGAGTAGTATGCCTTTGAACAAAGGTTGGATTTTACTTTAGCTTTAAACGCATTAAAAGGCAAATCTAGCAGAGAAGTGGGTAGCTTGTTATAAAAGGTTATACCAAGCCCAACAAATGAATTATGAACCTTATGAAGCCGGTGAAAAGGAGCTCGTAATTTGTCCTTATTTCTGGTGTTAATATTGTGAATATCACTGTTCTTAGTATATAAGTGTATATTTTGCCTAATATATAGGATATTGGCGAAGATGAATTGTGATGCCACTGTGAGAATACCAATATCCTTAAAAAAATCTCTTAGAGAAACTCTGGCACCTAGCTGGTAAATTGCTCGAACAGCTCGTTTTTGAAGAACAAATATATTTTGAATGTCAGCGGCTTTGCCCCACAGCAGAATGCCATAGGACATAATGCTATGGAAATAACTAAAATAGACTAATCTAGCAGTATCAACGTCAGTGTATTGTCTTACTTTCCTGACAGCGTAGGCGGCCGAGCTAAGCCTTCCCGCTAGACTTGAAATATGTGGGCCCCACTGAAGTTTAGCATCTACTGTTATGCCCAGAAAAACTGCCGAGCCCACAGTTTCAAGCACCTCTTTATCTAAGACGATGTTGGGTCTTAGATTTCTAACATTGGGTAAAGCGAATTTTATACATTTCGTTTTCTTGGAATTGAGAACTAAGTTATTTGTTGTAAACCAATCCGTAACCATTGAGAGTGCACTGTTTACATCGTCAAAATCATGTCTATTCCTGTCTACTTTAAAAATAAGAGAGGTATCGTCTGCAAACAGTACAACTTCACAGATACCCTTTAAAAAGAATGGTAAGTCATTGATATACACTAAGAACAAGAATGGACCCAGTATTGAGCCTTGAGGTACACCTAACTGAACTGGTAACCCGGAAGATTTCACACCATTAACATCTACACATTGGGACCTATTGTGTAAATAAGAATTAAGAACATCGAGAGCTTCGTTTTGCACACCGTAATGACGCAGTTTACGCAAAAGCGTGTCATGGTGCACGCAATCAAAAGCTTTGGAGAGATCACAGAAAACCCCAATAGCATTTTGCGAGTTCTCCCATGCGTTAAATATGTGTTTCAGCAGAGCAACACCCGCATCTGTAGTCGAACGACCTTTTGTAAAGCCATATTGTTCATTATGAAGGAGGTTATTTGAATTAAAATGTCTTAGCAACTGCTTGAGTATTAACTTTTCAAATATTTTACTAAATGCAGGTAAGATAGAAATAGGCCTGAAATTACCAACATCATTTTTATTACCGGATTTAAATAATGGTATGACTTTACTACTCTTCATGAGGTCAGGAAAAGTTCCTAAGTCAACACATTTATTAAAAGTAACAGCTAGATAGGGGGCTACGATGTCTATTATATTACTTAAAAGTTTAATGGAGATGCCCCAGTAATCACCAGTGTTTTTGGATTTGAGTGTATTAAAAACATTAATTACATCACGAGGCGTTACATTTTCGAAGCTAAATAAACGACTACTTTTAGACACACTACTAAGCAGCTAATAGGTTTTCAGCTTTAGACGGGGACGAATTTAAGGAGCGAGTCGTAGTTATAGGTATGTTGGCAAAAAACTCATTAAACGCCTCAGCTACGTCAGCTGCTTTAGTAACTAATTTATTGTCGACCATAATCTCAAGTTCTTTATCTTGTTTAACCGACTTACCCGTTTCATTGTTAATAATTTTCCAAGTGGTTTTTACTTTATTATTGGAATTTTTAATTTTTGGAATCAATAAAATAAGCTATATCATGGCAACTCATTTGAAAGAATACAGGGGAATTCCTAACAATTTTCGAGCTCTGTTCGAAACTTGCGGAAACACACAACACAAAGACTTTTTGTGGGTAATTTTGTTTTATTCATGTTCATGGAGAGACCGAGACCTAGTTTATGCTTTCTACACTAAGTGATTTTATCATTTCTTGAAGGTGTGTCGGATCCTCTTCAAACAGGATTATTATATCATCTGCAAATATCAGATGGTTTAGTTTTACACCGTTTATATATGTTTTAGCCCCTAGAGATTCAAAAACATATCTATAAAGCCAATTCTCAAACTCGCTTCATGTTCCGAGCCGCCATTAAGTTTGAATCGGGCTGTACGCCCCCCAGACCAGTCATAATACCTATTAGGTTTCACTTCTAATAAAGTTCTGGATAGTTTTGGGAAAAATTTCCAATCCAAACATTGAAAATGGAAATTATTATTTTTCTCAGTTCCTATCGGGACAACCGAGTTAAAAATCAGCGTCGATTTTGGCCCCATTGTGCGCCGTAGAGGTAAGATTCGCACTACAATGGTAAAGCTTCATTTGTGCTCTTGTCTCTTGACTGTACCTTCAAATTCAACCCCCCCCCCCCCCACCCCCTGGGCGATATAGGCTGGCGACGCCCTTGGCACCAGTTCTGTGCTATTTGGGCTCACAGTTTGTCTGGCATGCGGCAGACAGTCCCATTTAAGTTGGACATCCTTTTTTGTCTTGGAGCGCAATATTGTGTTTCGAACTCGATCTGTTAATGTACCTAACGCTTAGACTGCGCTCCGTTGCTCGTTGGCAGACTTTGAGTTTGGACCTCTGGATGTTAGTCAAGACCAAATCTGTACATCATAGGGTGAGGGTGAGGGGAAGAATACACATGTCCATGAGCTTGCGTTTCAGTATTATTAATGTTGAGTGCATTTTAGTTAAATATCTAATACATTTAATTTTCAAAAGCATAGGTATTAGTTACATATTTATAATTTTCCCTAACACACACCATGCGTCCATAGCCCGCCAGAAAAAAAAAAACTTTCTCGTCGGTTCGGGAATTCTCCGAGCGCGTCGAGCGTCACGCACGAGCTCACCCTCCTCGCCACCAAAGTATGTACCTACCGCGACAAAAATGAAGCAACCAATGGATGCGTTCTAATGTTTTCTAAAATTGATCCTGTTCGTATGAATGCGTTTATCTTAATATCTGGGTACCTGGGCGTCCCCTAATAATATATCATCCACATTCATACTTACTAAAAACTTTCTTCATCCATTCGCGTAACACCACACATCTCTCTTAGAATTCTCATCTCAGCTGCATGCCTTTCATTCATCCGATTTGGGGCCCAACATTCTGATCCAAAAGACAGCTATAATACAGGGTGGCAGGGACATCGACGCGAAGCCGGATACCATGGATTCAGTAGGTACATGATTCTGAACCCCGCTGCATTGAAATTTTTCGTCGGTTATTTTAAAAAAAACAGCTGTTTCATAGAAAAGTGCAATACCTACGCGGTCAAAATGTATGGAGCAGCAGATTTTTTTTTTTTACCCCCTAAAAAAAAAAAATCTTCAGAATCATGTACTGAATCCATGGTAACCGGCTTCGCGTCGATGTCCCTGCCACCCCGTATAGTAGGTACCTATACAAAGCGGATTTTTGAGATGGGGCAGTCCTTAACCGTTGTCGCTACAGTTTTCACAATAACTTTTTTTGATGCCATTCGATCCTGTTTCTTTTATAAGGATCAAAACAGTTTATTGGACCAACTGATTTTGAGTAGGTAGGTACCTACTAGAAAAGTCGCAAAACGCAAAATCTTTTCCCATACTTTTCGTAGGCAATGAGACCCCAACCATACCCCAACCAACTTTTTTACGATAGATAGACTGGAGTACATAAACAAAAATTTCAATTTCGAATGAATATTTGCTCCTAAGAGACCGTTTTCTTGTAGCTACAACCATGCTACAACGGTTCAGGGTACACATGCCCTTAGTAATGCCCCGTCTCAAAAATTCAAAAACACCGGTAAGGAAGGTACCTACCCAGATATTATTATATTATACAGGATAATATTCTGGGTAGGTACCTACCTTACCGGTGTTTTTTAAAAGCTTTTATTCAACTTGCAATGTTTGTTTGTATGTAAGTTAGTATGTTTGTTTAGGTGGATTCTTGCAAGCTGAATTAAGACCACTTCCTCTAATTCCACGGAGTTGACATTTTACATGCTGGTTCAATTCCGATGACAATACATTTTTATGACAAACATGACCTGTTTGGCTACCCAGGATTGGCTCCAGACGAGGGAACTCCTCAACGGCCAATAGTACAGACACGAAATTTTATATACGCTTTCATTATAATGGTCTCTTTTAAATTCCACCACGATCTGGCTACTGCATCCAGGATTGGCTTCAGACGAGGGAACTCCTCAACGGTTAACAGTACAAACAGGAAATTTTATATTCGCTTTAACTATCACGGTCCGATCTAAATTCTACCATGATTTGGCTGTTGTACCCAGGATTGGCTTCAGGCGAGGGAACTCCTCAACGATCAACAGCGCAGACACGAAATTTTATATACGATTGAATTATGATGGTCTGTTCTAAAGTCCATTATGACCTGGCTGCTGTACCCAGAATTGACTCCAGACGAGGGAACTCCTCAACGGCCAACAGTACAGACACGAAACATGATAGACCATTCTAAAGTCCACCATGATCTGACTGCTGCATCTAGAATTGGCTTCAGACGAGGGAACTCCTCAACGGTTAACAGTACAAACAGGAAATTTTATATACGCTTTAATTATCACGGTCCGATCTAAATTCCACCATGATTTGGCTGTTGCACCTAGGATTGACTCCAGACGAGGGAACTCCTCAACGGTTAACAGTACAAACAGAAAATTTTATATAGGCTTTAATTATCACGACCCGATCTAAATTCCATCATGATTTCGCTGTTGCACCCAGGATTGGCTTCAGGCGAGGGAACTCCTCAACGGCCAACAGTACAGACACGAAATATTATATACGCTTGAATTATGATGATCCGTTCTAAAGTCCATTATGACCTGGTTGCTGCACCCAGGATTGACTCCAGACGAGGGAACTCCTCAACGGCCAACAGTACAGACACGAAACATTATATACGCTTTAATTATGATAGACCATTCTAAAGTCCACCATGATCTGACTGCTGCATCCAGAATTGGCTTCAGATGAGGGAACTCCTCAACTGTTAACAGTACAAACAGGAAATTTTATATTCGCTTTAATTATCACGGTCCAATCTAAATTCCACCATGATTTGGCTGTTGCACCCAGGATTGGCTCCAGACGAGGGAACTCCTCAACGATTAACAGCGTAGACACAAAATTTTATAGATCCTTTAATTATGATAGTCCGTTCAAAATTACACCATGATCTGGCTGCTGCACCCAGGACTGACTTCAGACGAGGGAACTCCTCAACGGGCAACAGTAGAGACACGAAATATTACATACTACGCTTTAATTATGATAGACCGTTCTAAAGTCCACCATGATATGACTGCTGCACCCAGAGGAAAGTCCTGAACGGTCAACTGTACAGACATGAAATTTAAAATACGATTAAATTATGATGGTCTGTTCTTAAGTTCACTATGACCTGGCTGCTGCACTTAGGATTGACTTTAGACGAGGGAAGTCCTGAACGATCAACAGTACAGACACGAAATTTAATATACACTTGAATTATGATGGTCCGTTCTAGAGTCCATTATAACCTGGCTGCTGCACCCAGGATTGGCTCCAGATGAGGGAACTTCTCAACGGCCAACAGTACAGACACGAAACATTATAAACGCTATAATTATGATAGACCATTCTAAAGTCCACCGGGATCTGACTGCTGCACCCAGGATTGGCTCCAGACGAGGTAACTCCTCAACGGTCAACAGTACAAGCAGGAAATTTTATATACGCATTTAATTATGATATTCCGTTCTAAATTCCAACATGACCTGGCTGCGGCATTGGCTCCAGACGACGAGATTACCCAATAATCAACAGGACAAATATGTATTGTGCTATTATACTTCAATGGAATTCAGGGTCTGATGATGGAGCCGGAAGATGAAAATAGGAACTTCTAAAAAAAACTAGACTACCATCGAGTTTGAACTGGTTGGTTTTGTCTTGACTAGAACTATAGCCCAAAGTAGTATCCAGGGTCTGATGATAGAGCTGAAAAGAGATGACACATAGAAAATCCTTAACTAAATAAGATCTTTTGACAAAAACTATTTCCCAAGGTGTAGTCTAGGGTCTGATGATAGTGCCGGAAGGTAGCCACAAGAAAACCTCAACTTTGCAAGGTAGCGCTGTTGTGTTGAACTCGTTGGATTTGTTTAGACAAGTGAAAGTGACAGAACAGATATTTTATCAAAATTCTAATGCTAAAAAACACAAAATAAAATATTAGTAAAAATCTTTTTAAAACAAGCTTTTATTGAACTAAAAAGTACAAAATAAGACTTACGTAAACAGATAACTTTAAGCCTTAGTCGCGTTTAGTACCGTAAAACGGTCACTTTAAAAAGCTATCTTCTCCTTAACGGCTTAGTTAAATGATTTGAAAAAAATATATGTTTGCTATAGATTCATCTACAACATATCTGAAACCGGGTTTTTTCGTATGACTAATACTTTTGCCTTAAAAAAATATTTACCATAACGCTATTTTTGGTTAATATTCGTAACTACTTCTAAACGACTTTGACGATTGGAAAAAAAATTACACAGAAAAATTGCTGATTAAAGGTACTACAAATTTGAAACTGCATTTGTAAATCAATCAATATTTGTTAAACAAAATGTCCCCATTTAGAGATAGAGGTTCAGAGGGGCTCTGCGCGGGACGCGGGCGGCAGTCGCCCGTGAGCATTGAGACGGGATGGCTGTGTCGCTCGCTGGTCCGCTCCGGCTATCGACCGAGTATGCGCATACGTATGTGTTAGTGCGAATATTTATGAACTTATTGTATTAGTGTGCGTTTATAGACGAGCTTGCTGCAGAGAGTCCAAATCGATTGTGCGCGTAGGCGCTTTATTGTTGAGTTGTTCTTTGATGTACAATTATTAATACTTTTTTACATTGACAATTACATACAAATTAACAATTTACAATATAAACTAAAAAAATGTAAATGTAAAATATAACATAACATCACGACTGTATTCCCCGAAGGGTTAGGCAGAGGTGTACCTATATAAGGTGTTAAAAAATTTACTTTAGAAACTTTAAGAGGTGTTTTAGACCATCGAACTGAATAACTTTTACTTTGGGACATACATTGATATCGCGAAAAAAAAAATCTGTTGTTCCATAGTAAAGTTTAATACCTACTGTTCTAAACTGTATGGGACAGCTGTTTTTTTTTTTCGTGATTTCAAAGTTAAAGTAAAAGTTATTCAGTTTGATGGTCTAAAGCACCTCTTAAAGTTTCTAAAGTTAATTTTTTTTAAATCACTAAAATTTGTTTAGTCCTGCCTGTCAAACGAGCATTTCCCATTCTGAAATAGACTAAGGTGACACAACTTAACTATATTTTAGTTTGACAGCACTAAGATTGCACTGAGTTATTAGTTTAGTGAAAATGGCAATTTTGCTATTCTGAATTTGACGTTTTTCACCTAAAAATTTAGATTAACCAACTAAATCAGTCTATTTTTAAACGCGATTAAAAAGGAGTGGAATAAAATTAGTTGGCATGAACACACACTTCACACACTTCAGCTGCAAAAACTGTATCTTTTTTTTTATTTTGCTTATATCTCGAAAACGGTGCGTCCTAGCGCAAAAATAATGGAAATTTCGACCCCCTCTGCCACCCGTAAACCCACATGCCCCTACTCATAGGTAATATTTAATCATATTTTCTATACAAAAAGTTTAAAATTCCATACAAAACACGTCAAGGCTGCCCCCCCCGCGCGCCTCTGTCTCTAAAAAAATTCACGGGGTAGAGCAAACAAGTACCACGTCGGTCGCGACGTGACTGTCAAATTCAATTTTAGATGTGTCAAAATTATTTTTTAATTTAGAGATATTTTTCCGCAGAATAGCTTTTAGATTCTCATAGCCAAAAGTAAAGAATTTTAGTCGTAGTTTAGTTAGTTTAGTTCGGTGTACAAGAGAATCGGCACCAAATATTTTCTTAAGTTACGTAGGTAAGAAGGTTAAGAAATAAATCTTGATTGGTGCCGATTCTCTTGTGCACCAAACTAAACTATCACTAAAATTACTTGCTTCTGGCTATGAGAATCTGAGATTCTGCAAAAAAATATCTCTAAATTAAAAAATAACTTTGACACATCTAAAATCGAATTTGCGTCGCGAACTCGCGACTCCACGTGGTACTTGTTTGCTCTACTCTGTGAATTTTTTTAGGTCCAGAGGCGCGCAGGGGGGCAGCGTCGACGTGTTTTGTTTTTGTATAGAATTTTTAACTTTTTGTATGGAAAATACGAAAATTTGTTACCTTTGTGTTGGGGTAAAGGGGTTTAAGGGTTTCCTAAAGGGGGTCGAAATTTTCATTATTTTTGTGATAGGACGCACCGTTTTCGAGTTATAAGCAAAATAAAAAAAAAGATACAGTACTGTTTTTGCACCTGAAGTGTTGGTGTGAAGTTTAGTTCATGACAACTAATTTTTATATTCCATTCCTTTTAAATCGCGTAAAAAAAAATTGTCAAATTTAGTTTGAATAATCAAAATTTTTAGGTGAAAATCGTCAAATTCAGAATAACAAAATTCCCTGTTTCACTAAACTACTAAGTTAATAACTCATTGCAATCTTAGTGCTGTCAAACTTCGGTGGCAGTGACCTCTCGCGTCCGGCCCTGGTCCAGGCCATGGTGCGGAGCGAGAGGGCATGGCAAGCCGTCACCTCCTTCTGCGAAGCAGTAATGCTCGCGAAAGAGGAGGCGGAGTGCGCGAGGGAGTGGCAAAAGGCCGCGCCCTACCAGCCCTAGCCGCCGCCGCCGTAGGAGACGTCCCGGGCGTCGGGAATTGACTGCGACTGGACTGGAAAAGGCTAGGCATCAACATCAATGGCGAGTATATCACTAACCTTCGGTTTGCCGACGATATAGTTATCATGGCTGAGACCATGGAGGACCTCAGTATAATGCTCGATGACCGCAGTAGAGCCTCCAAAAGAGTGGGTCTTAAAATGAACATGGACAAGACAAAAGTCATGTCAAATGCCCATGTAACACCCGCCCTCATAAAGATCGGTGACGCTACGCTCGAAGTTGTAGACG
This sequence comes from Conistra vaccinii, assembly GCA_948150665.1. Taxonomy (NCBI): domain Eukaryota; kingdom Metazoa; phylum Arthropoda; class Insecta; order Lepidoptera; family Noctuidae; genus Conistra; species Conistra vaccinii. The sequence goes on along the minus strand of OX411324.1, from coordinate 11,954,194 downwards.
AGTATGTTTACCTAGGACAAACTGTCCAGCTAGGTAGGTCCAACTTCGAGAAAGAGGTCAATCGTCGAATCCGACTCGGCTGGGAGCGTTCGGGAAACTATGCAATATCTTCTCGTCCCACATACCACAGTGTTTCAAGACGAAAGTCTTTGACCAGTGCGTGTTGCCAATGATGACTTATGGCACTGAAACGTGGTCGCTCACAATGGGTCTTATCAGAAGGCTAAAAGTCACCCAAAGAGCAATGGAGAGGGCTATGCTTGGAGTTTCCCTACGTGATCGAATCAGAAATGAAGAGATCCGCAGGAGAACCAAGGTAACCGACATAGCCCGAACATTGCCAAACTTAAGTGGCAATGGGCAGGACATATTGCTCGCAGAACAGATGGCCGATGGGGCCGAAAGGTTCTGGAGTGGCGACCACGTACCGGAAGACGTAGCGTTGGAAGGCCTCCCACAAGATGGACCGATGACCTAGTAAAGGCCGCAGGAATTCGCTGGATGCGGGAAGCACAGAATCGGTCGAAGTGGCGGTGCTTGAGGGAGGCCTATGTCCAGCAGTGGGCGTCTTTCGGCTGATATGATGATGATAATGATGATATGCTGAGTTATAGGGGTTTATGGATTTCATAAAGGGGGACGAAATTCACATTATTTTTGCGATAGGACGCACCATTTTGCGATAAGAAAAACCTTCTCCCATCACACATAAAGGCAATGCTTGTACAGTCCCTAATATTTCCCATAATTGACTATGATGATGTGTGTTACTATGACCTGAATGCAGATCTTCTCAATAACTAGACCGCCTTCTTAATAACTGCATTCTGCATGTTTCGTTTTCTCCTCTTCTGATCGTTATTTCTCCTCTACCGATCGTTATGTCTCCTGACAAAGTTTATTCTGTTTATTATGTATAATATGTATTTATTAATTATAATTTATTCTTGTATTTTTTTAGTTATTTTCGTGTTCATCAATTGATTGATTGTGTATTACGTAATTAGGGTACGGGGCACGTGCCCCGGGCGACACCGTTAGGGGGCGCCAAATTCGAGCATGACAGACAAGTGCACCACCCAGCGCACCGCAACTTTGCAACAAATGAGACGCGCAACAATTATAATCTTTCTCTGAGGGTGGTGCACTGAGGAAATTACTGATTCGCGTAGGTTTAGGTCGTCAAACGGTCTGAGCGGGTTGTGAGTACTTGTGAGCGGGCGCAGTTGTATTCTACCAGGAGCTCGATGAGCGTTTCTGTGGTCTATTTTTTTAAGTTTTGCGGTGCCGGGCGTCTTGCTTCAACGCCGACGACGCCTGTGACACGACTTACTTTAACTTTTACCACAGTTTTGGCGCCTCTGTTGGATTGGCGCATTTTCGATCGATTTTTGATTAATATGTTTATTATGCCTAAATTTTCGAGCTCGCTTCGCTCGCTCTTGCAACCTAGTAAAGTAACTCCTAAAGCAAAAATCCAACTTATCTCAGGCAGAGTGAATAAGGCTAATCAAAATAAATGTCTGACACGTACTAGTATATTTAAAAAAAAAACGGTTTTTTTTTAAGAAAAAAAAAATGATTCGGGGTCAGGCGATAGGTTTTGCCCCGCCTCGAAAGATCCGTTCCGTTCTAGATCCGGGGCTGCCCCTACCAAATATCACTCAACGCGCTTAAAGAAGTTTTTCCTAAAAAAAAAACTATGATACCTACAAAAAATTTCTACAGTCAAAGGCCGATTCTCTTGTACACCGAACTAAACTAACTACAATCACTAAAATTCCTTACTTTTGGCTATGAGAATCTTAAAGCCATTCTGACAAAAAAAATCTCTAAATGAAAAAAATTTTTTGACACATCTAAAATCGAATTTGACAATCGCGTGACGACTCCACGTACTTGTTTGCTCTACCCCGTGAATTTTTTTAGAGCCGGAGGCGCGCAGGGGTTGGCAGCCTCGACGTGTTTTATATGGAATTTTTCACTTTTTGTATGGAAAATATGAAAAATTATTACCAACATGTTGGGATATAGGGGTTTAAGGGTTTCCTAAAGGGGGTCGAAAATTTCATTATTTTTGCGATAGGACACACCATTTTCGAGATATAAGCAAAAGAAAAAAAATACAATACTGTTTTTGGACTGAGGTCGAAGTGTTGGGGTTTTAGTTCATGCCAACTTACTTTATTCCACACGTTTTAAATCGTGTTTAAAAATAGTCAGATTTAGTTGGATACACCAAATTTTTAGGTGAAAAACGTCAAACTCAGAATAGCAAAATTGCCATTTTCACTAAACTAATAACTCAGTGCAATCTATTTTTAGTCTAGTTTAGAGGCATTTGTGACAAGAGAATCGGCACCAAAATATAACTAGCAGACCCGGTAGGCAGACGTTGTCATGCGACAACAGCGCCTCCCAACAGCGCGTCCAACTATAGCTAAGAACCATCCAAGTGACACAAAAAGAATTGAAAAAAAAACATCTAAATCAGTCAAGCCATTTAGCATAAGAAGAATTACAAACACACGCACACCGATATTTTATTTATTGCCAGGAATGTTCTTAAAAAACAAACAAAGTATTTAAAATAATATGCGGGTCAAAATATGGTAGGTAGTCGGCGTACAATTTCAGATTTGCCTACGATTCCTTCTCTTAGGACTAGGAATCTTAGGCAAAAAATGCGACATACGTGCGCATGTCTGCGCCTTTGTCTAGTCTTTGATCGTCGTTTTAGTGTAGTGCGCCACCGTTGCACGTTTTACGTATTGGAGAGTAGGGCGTTTAGCTCCGCCCACATGCACAAGGTCAGTGAGCCTACTATACACCTTAAGTCCTTCAAACATAAACATAACATAACTTACCTACTGTAAATCGCAAATCATATAATTTATTTTGTACTTATTTAAGAATGACAAGTAAATATTTGTACACCATATATTTTGTGGTAGAATGTATAGAACTAACAAAAATATTATTAACATCATAGGTACTATGTAAAACTACATTCTGACAAATAAATAAATTCTAATTCTTCTAAAGATAAGCCTCAAGCTTTTAAGAAAACATTAAAGTTATCTGTTTAAGTAAGTCTTATTTTGTACTTTTTTGTTCAATAAAAGCTTGTTTTAAAAAGATTTTTACTAATATTTTATTTTTGGTAGTTTTTCAAAAAATTAAGGCGAGCTAGATCGATTTGATTTTCGAATAATTTTGTGTCAAAGATTTAACATGATACGAAACTGTGAAACTCTCGTTCTCGTAGCTGACGGTACGTGATAGGTTCGATTCCATTATTTCTATAAGTAGGTACTGTTGAGCCTTTCGTTGCCAAGGCATTATCGATTGACTTTATCATAGCTTTGGCACTTGGCACCCACGCTTATATTTAACTAGTTGCAAAATAAAGATAAAAACAATAGTTCTCTTCAGAATATATCAAAATGGATTATGATTTGTCTCGGATAGATTATACAATATGCGGCATAACTTATCCGGACACTTTAAAAATATTGCCTTCATCTGGACAAAAGATTGACCAAAAGGTTCATATTTTTTTTAAAGTGCAAATGTTATTTACTTACCTGCATTCTTACTACTTATCTATTTACTTGTTCCAGTTTGCAGTTGGTGATAAAAACGGAGTCCTACAATGTTTGAGCATAAAAGAAGAAGAGCCTGTGGTCCAATTTAAAACATTGCCGGGCAAACCAATTACTTCTGTACAACTAGCCTGTGCAATGGGTAAGTCCTCGACACTCTTTATCATCAGTTCATCACTTAGTTAGGCAGTTACCTCAGTTGGTAATCTATCTGCCTTCATGTACCTAGGTATCTCGTAACTTAGGTTTTTATACTTTAACCCCCTTACTAATAAACGTTGTATATCGCCTGTATAGTTATACACCGATTTCTCTCTTTCAGTCGTCAGTAATTTGACATTCGAAAGAAGAAGACAAAGCGTTGTGTGTAACTATACAGGCGATATACAACGATTATTAGTAAGGGGGTTATTCTTAATTTTAGGAACACAAGCAGATAAAATATTCACGGCATCAGGCAATGAAGTCAAAGGATATACAAGAAAAGGGAAGGTGTTCCTCAGTATTGAAACTGCTCTTACAGAAACAATCACATCAATGTAAGATATGTATACCTACTATTAGAAATACTATTGCCCTACTTTAAAGCTGTAGGTACCTACAAAAACATTTCATAAATCATTTTGCCACGACAATTTCCTTCAAATAAGTTTATTTTTGTGCCTCTGATCGATACAACATGTTACGGCCTTTTTGCCCCAAGATGAAGAGCTTATGTACCTATACTATACTAAACTTGCCTACCGACATTATTAACCTTGGAACCTTGGGGTCAATTTGTGTTTCTCACATGGTATAATTTTTCAGGTGTATAATAGGAAGCGATTTGATACTATGTAGCGGTCGAACTGTTACTTATTTTAGAGATCTACGGGAGTATCACTCGTATGTTTGTGACGATAGAGTTCTCGACATTGCAGCATTTGCGGTACCTAATGTAATTATTTATTAGATTGCTTATTTTATTAAATTTTAAACCTGTTGAAAATTATTCTATTGTTGACTACAGAATACAAGAATTCGACTCTTGGTGTTGGTTGCTAATAAAGGAGCAGTTCTCCTAGAAAATGGAAAACTTATATCTCGCACAGTCATTTCATCGGGGCCATCCCGCCTGGCTGTTCCACCTTCCATACACGCAACAGATATCATCGCCTTCTACGGTGCCGGTGATGGTTCCATAGGCATCATTAGTTATGAAGAGCAAGTTATTTTTTAGTACCTACCAAGTACCAGACACTTTCTTAATTCTTCTTTCCTAACTCTCCCACGTGCAGTTTTGGAACATTTATTATACTTTCAGCTTTCCTATTAGCAAGGGCCCAAGGTCTGTTTAATATTCTTATTGCTTCATAGTTTTTGCTAATGTTTGTTCACCTTCTTCTTAGCGTATCGATGGCAAAAAAAAAACTCATTGACCCAAAATTCAAAAATACGAACCGGGTTAACACCTATGTAAGGTACATATTTACTATTTGTACCTTCTAGGTACAGTCTGCAACAAAAGTAGGTTAGCACTGTTCAAATTATAGGTACTTATGGCAAAAAAGATTAAGTAATAATCTAACCTAACCCTTTAAATAGTATAACTAAACAAAAAAAAAAAATTACTGTGGAGTGAATATATTTTTGTTGCGTAACACACTCACGATCCGAGAGTTTTGAAGGATATTGCTATTCCATTGATTCATAGATTTGAATAATTCGTCTACTCAACAACTTAAAACGCAATGAACGTGGTTGAACTGACCAAATGAAACCCATTGCGATAAATTGTCATGTGTATTACGCAAGTAACACTTAAGACACAACATTTTGAGGTTTGAGCATCGAGGGATGCTCAAAGCTCAAAATTTAAGTAAGTACCTCTACTGACCTACAATATTGTAATTTACTATATTTGCAGATTAACACTATCAAGTAAATGCTTAGTCGATGGTAGAGGTTTGGGAACGGTCGTATGTCTCGGCTGGTATTTCAGTAAAGGCAACTACCACCTTAGCGTTGGTCGACATGATGGTTCAATCCAGTTGTATCTCATGGACATGGAGAATTTCGGTGAAAAACCACGTCTGAAGTACACTTATGTTTGTATTTATTGGATAACTAAGCTGCAATAATGATTACCTACACCTACCTACATACATAAAAAATGTGAGCAATTTACATCAATAGTATTTTTTTTTAGTTCTGCGGAGAACCTGTGACCTCTGTAACGGGTGGATGCGTGGGGACCGAAGAATCTGAATTACTTGTAGCAACTTTTTCGGGAAGAGTTTTTGCACTCAGATCTAGCCACTTGGTAACTGGAGCTAAAGTACCTCAAGATATTTTATCAGCGCGACGAGGAAAACTCGAGTACTTATTACCTATATATTTTTTGTACTTTTCTCCTCCTTTTTCGTACTTATAAAATTGTTTGCACAAAACTTATACCTACACGTTTGGATAAATAATTTTAAATGTGTGCTTTCGAAAATTTGCTGCGTATCGAATTAACTTCTTAAAAAACACACGATAAATAGGAAGTTATATTTGTATATATAGTTATAGTTGATAATTTTTTTCATATTAGGGTAGAAGTGGCACGATTAGAGAAACAAACCGCAAATGAAAGAGAAAAATATCAACGAAATACTCGTTCTTTACACGCTGGACTATCGACGCCACCGTTGCTGGATATTCAATACGAGGTGTTAATATAATTAAATATCTACCTACACTTAGGTATTTGCGATATTATGCTGTAGCTACTGGCTTTACTTTAATATTTACAGTTGTTAGGAGCACCAAGCGATGGGTGGCAAGAAGTGAGAATTACCTCTGCAGTGCCGCTGGATATGCTTTTTATTTATTGTAACAAGAAACTAGAAATGCAAACTGACACTGCTGCTGTATTAAGTATCTGTTCTTCAAAGGTAGTGAAAATCACATTATACTTAGGTATACAGTGGGCTCCACAGAAACCTCACCCCTTGCATCGTTTTTTACATTACAAGGTAAGGTATATAAGGCATAGGGTAAGGTTTCTTTGGAGCCCACTGTACAAATAAATAATAGTCATGCTCATGCTTATTCTACCTATACATATAACTGATATCTTTATGTTTCCCTAGGAAACAGGATCTGATTTGCTGGCTTCGGTTAGATGCCAAGCTGGAACGCGAAGAGTATGGGTGAAAATGCGTGACATATCAGATTCTTCTACAGAGTCAAAATTCGAAGGAAAACGTGTACTTATTTACGCTTTACCAGCAGGTGCCCCAAGAGTGGCTCGACTCATTACCCTAAAATTACCAGCGCTGCCGTACTATTCTGGCCATGAAGCTTCCGGAAATAGTTTTGAAACTCAAGAGAGGTACATACAGTCAGCATCAAAGGTCGATTGAACACTGCTTGTCAAAATGACCTGCAAATCATCTTGAAATAGTCGCGAAATTATTCAATAACTACACCACTGTAGGTACACACACAGCTTTTTATTATTTTGTGTTGGTTTTATTATAGGTTCTGATTTATAAAATATTTATTTAATTTATTTATTATGATTTAAAAACTGAAGTGTTAATCGACTTTAATTGCCGACTGTACCTGCTTCTGTTAATCCAAGAGATACCCTATATACTGAGCACTAAGGCACCATGATTTATTATAGAATTTGGTGCCAACTTGAAATCACGGGAAGCTTTTCTGTAGCTGAAATGACTTCATGGCTTACAGAAGCACTGCCGGGTGAGCTCCCTAGACCAGCTTCGAATGTTTCCTTTACCCGATCACATACTCTTCTAGAGAATGTTCTGATTTGCCAATATCAGTAAGTAGCTTTTTCATAAAGCAAAATCCTTATTTTTTTAAATTATAAAACAAAGTCCCCCGCCGCGTCTGTCTATCTGTCTGTCTGAACGCAATAAATTCAAAAACTACCGAACGGATTTTTAAATTTAAACGGTTTTCACCAATGGACGGGGTGATTCATGAGGAAGGTTTAGGTTTTGTGTAAATTGTCTGAAATATGACGATTATTGTTGAAGATGTCGGAAAAAATCACGTAAACCGTTAGATACATAAAATTTATGTTCTACAGGTTTGTATCTACATCTTAAAAAGTGCAACAAAAAAAGTCCGCGATGGCATACGTCTGTAGGTCTTCTAAAGCTCGACTCCCACCGTGCGCCATATCGCGCACGCGCACCAGCCCGCACGAGGACGCACCGCCACGCACGCGTCTGCGCTACCCACACACGTTAGGTTTCCCACGGTGCGTCGTGCGGGCTGGTGCGCGTGCGATATGGCGCACGGTGGGAGTCGAGCTTTACTGGCGAAACATCACGACAAAACATGTTGAAATCTCTAGTTCCTGTCAAACATTGTATGAAAAATGACAGAAAATAGAGATTCCAACATGTTTTGTTGTAAATGTTTTGCCAGTGCAAACGCACAGTAAGGAACTAAGGATGACCCACAGTAACCATAATTATCTTTCAGAATTTGATAAAAATTTCATTGTTATTTCCGAAGCTATTTTGACCGGTATCATATTAATCCTCATCCAATACAATATGATATTTAAATTGGGCTTTTCATTAATAGTTTGAAAGATATCATAGATTTAATATTACGCGTAACAACGCAGGCGCAGTGGTAGGGGTCAATGACCTTTCCTCGGCTATTAGGTATAGTAATACCATGTGTACGTTCCCGTGGGATATTTTCCGACATCCACGCGGGCGAAGCCACGGGCTAAAGCTAGTTATTAATATTTTAATGTTTTGAAAGTTTTAATCGAATATTTTTACAGACGTGGCCTTGCAATTTTCAAATCTGACAATGTATCAACTATAGCAACTATCCGAAATATAGTTTCAAACTGTTCAGTAGAGAAGAGCATTCGCGTGGAAATATCCTGCGGTACATATCATATATTATTATTATATCAATATCTTTTTGAAATTGAACACCTGTAAAGATTCTTCTTCTTTTTTATTACAGATATTCCAGATAACTGCTGTCTGCAGTCATTTAATAATTTAGAGAGTAAATTTAAACAACAGTATCAAAATAATAAAGATATAATTTTGAAAAAAGCTCTCAGGTTGCTATGATTTCAGCTAACGCACATTATGTCTCTCTGCTAATGGACTAATAATATTTAATAATACTAAATTATGTGTTGCAGCATGTTGGACTTGGATAGTTCAATGAACGAGGAAGGTCCTATATTGTGTCAAGAGTATGCTCGTGTTTGGGATTCCAAGGACAGTATCAATGAGGCCCAATTTAATGAGCTTGTAGGCGAGTATCATAATAGTTAAATAAAATAATCGTTGTTATAATGTTTACACCAATAAGTAATAGGTATTATTCATTTTTACAGAGACAGTGGTTCAGTGGTATTCAGATTGGCGAGCACTGTCCATACATGAAAACTATAGTAATGAAACTTCTAAACTACGGGCTGCTTTAACTGAATGTAGGCTGGATGATGTTCTAAAAATAATTTCCAGTAATTCTTCACCTCTTCAAGAGTATTGAATAATTGAAGGTCTCATGTTATGTGGTTATTAATTAGACCATTATATATTTAAGGAAATAATAGCTGTTGTTTATAATAATAAATGCTTCAGTACCATTTAATTTCATTTTTAACTTTGTGTGGAAGTGGAAACATTTTTTCAAGTTCTAAATCAAATTGATAAAGAGCGTGGTTATTATTGGAAAATGCAGTTAATTTAGTCACATGATTAGCCATTTCATGAATTGAATGCATTTGTTCTGTTAAGAAAACAGATGTGATATAATCTGCATAGTGGTAATCTTTTACTTCTTCGGCTAACTTTACACCCTCTTCCAAAAGCTGGTAAAATTCAATGTATTATTAGTAAAAAGAAGAAAAAGAATGATTGTGGCTAGAACTAAAGAGGCATTTTTTTTTTGTTTTCTCAAAATCAGGTCTGAGTTTGGAACTATGCTGTGTAAATGTATGATAATTTGCTACAAGATGTATTGTATTATTTGATATTACAAAATGCTTACCAGGGTAATCTTTTTTTCCATACATAGCCCTTGTTTAAATGCTTCAAGTAGTGTTTGTTCTTTGTTTTGATTTGGTGTTTGAAGGCCAGATATCAAAGGTGTCCCTCCACGTAATAACTGATAGTTGATGAGTTTCTGCATATGATCTAGTTCTTCTTTGTACATATTCATGAAGAACCCTCCAGCCCCAAATTGTGATTTAGAAGGATGAAGAAAAGTCACAGCCATATTTAAATAATCCTGCCCAGCTTGTTGCTCGGCCTGTATTTGTATATTAACTACCCCTTCTATTTTGGAATTGTAGTTATTTTGGTAGTATTTGTTACTTCTATTAATTGTGACTGACAACTGTTTGTTTAAACAAAATTTGATGAGCATACAGTCCCTCCACTTACTATTCAGGCTCAAGAGCATGTTGTTATATTAACATCATAATATACAAAAATATAAATCTTTGAATGTAAAATGAATATTTCACTTAGTAGAATTTTAAAATAAAACTGTAACACAGTGACATTTGAACATACAATTTCTAGTAGGCTGACTCTGGCTGAGGGTTTAATGAACTTTTATTGTGGAGACAGTTGTATGAGATACTTGATTCAAAAAAGTTTTATAGATTTAACAAGTTTTTAATACACTATTAAGAAGAATACACTATTATTTACTAAATTAGGTATTATATAACTAATAAGACAAGTATTAAAAAACAATAGATACATAAATTACTTCTGGAAAGGATAATAATCAAGACCAGAATTATATTTAAATTTATATGTAAAGCGATTTACTTGTGTTTTTCCCACTTCGATCATCTTCTGTACATCTTCTCGATACGCCGGAGGTAGAAGTTCTTCTTCTAGAGTACAATTGTTATCACAAGTTTCTTGACTTTTAAATACGCGCTGTCTTACGACATCGACATCTCGACTATATTCTTCTCTTAAATCCCACACAGCTTTTGTTGCTGTATCTATTTTAAACACAAAATAATTGGCTTCTCTGTGAACTATTCCGTGAGCTGTCGTTTTGTAAGGCATAGGTCTGAATCCCAGATTTTCTATGTTTCTGATTATACCACCCCGGTCGAAGATAGCATGAGAGATTCTTTTAAGAGTAGTTTTAAGTTCTGGTTTAGGCATAGCACGTAACATTAGAGCTAGTTCGTAAGTAGGCATTTTAAATAATCAAGTTTAAAGAATATTTTCTTTCTTTAGGTTATGTTGATAGACACAGATACAGACACCGTGTGACTGACACTGACAGTGACACTGACAGGAACAGCAGCTGAAATTCACTGAATGAATGAATGAATCTGTAATCTTCATTCTTTGGGAATCTTGATGATCAGTCAAACACACAGAAACTAATGTTCGCGCCACACCTGCCGAACGTTCGGCGCTGAAGGTTCGGTTGAATACGCTCGTAGTGTTTTTCAAGTTACCTATGACTATGACACATCAGCCGAAAGTTACGTCACGTAACGCGCTGAAGTAAACGCCGCCGACCGTTCGGCACGTTTGGTGTGTCATCAGTGCCGGATTAACCACGTAGCACGAGTAGCAATTGCTACGGGCCCCGCGCAAATGGGGGCCCCGCGTGTCTAAACCCTGACCTCCGCCCGACTGTAATTCTTTGAGTGAAACTGAGTAAGACATGGTAGGTTTATTGAATTTACCTGATGTGACAACAACGTGAAACGTTTCACAGACAGAACGGTCAAAACAAATCGAACCTCCAAGGCGCGGTATGCAAACATTTTTCGAGCTCGCTTCACTCGCCCTTGTTTCTCTTAATTCTACAGCATTTCGGCATAGTCAACAAAGCAACTCCTATTTATGTATGTATTGTCAAAAAAACCTCTCAGAGTTGCGCTAAACATTTTCGAGCAAGTTTCATTCATAAAGTTGGAAAACACTACGAGCGTATTCCACCGAACCTTCACCGCCATACGTTCGGCAAGGCGCGGCGCCACTGCGCCGCAAGAAAATTTGAAATTTAACGCCGACCGAGGCGATCTCAGACGAAGAAAGAGTTATAATGACAACTCTTTAAAAATAGAATTCGACCAAGAAGCGCCGCCGCCGACAATTTTTTGGTCGGCACCCACCTTTACCCTATGCACTGTTCTTTGACAGGGGGGCCCCTAGGTAGAATTTGCTACCAGCCCCGGGCTGGCAATCCGGCACTGTGTGTCATGCCAACCGAATACTACGACCGATAATTCCGTCGCTGAAGTGTCAGCGCCGAACGTTCCGCCTGGTGTGCCGCTACACTTAATACCTACTTTAGGGGACTAGTCATAACAAGCGCCCGAGCGTTATGTGCGCTCAATCAAATTGTATGAATTTCTATGTAACGGATTATAATAAGCGTTGCTGTCAAAGGGCGCGCGTCGTACACGCGTCGGGCGCGCGTCGTGCGCGCGCTCGACGCGTGTACGACGCGCGCCCTTTAGTAGCGCGCCCTCAACCCAAGTTCCTTTTTATTCTTTTTCCTTGTCATTTTCTCTGTATCAGTAATACTAATAAACTTAAAAGAAACACAGTTATACTGAGCATTTTCAAGGCTCAAAGTTACAACAAACTGTGGAAAACTTGTTGCATTTGACAACCATTTCACGCAGCGTTCTGTGCGCGCGCCTCGTGCGCTTGTTATAACTAGTCCCTAGGAGATTAGACACTCAGACAAGCATCAGCATGTTCTAGAGAGCGTTCAACTTGACCCGTTTCGTCAAATAGTTCCTATGCCTTATTAAGTTGTTTCCTCGTACTTTAACAAGGGGCCTATAAAGCGCCCTAGCGTTTCGTGTTCGTCCTACAAAAGTGGAGCCAACATTAAGGCATAGGAACAAACTGTAGTTCCATAAAAAGAATTTGAATTTCGAGGGCAACATGTTGAAAAGTACGCGCAAAAAAAAATTTAGCTCTCGGAAATTGCACGCGAGTGGCTGTCAAACCTAAATACTGATGAATGTGTTACTAATTCTCTTTAGTGAGTGATTGCGTAAGAATTTTACCAGAAAAGCGTTTGTTTACACTTCCTTCATGTACTTTATTGGTTTTCTCTTTCAAGACCGACTTTACGCTGCTTGTAAGCAGTACTATATGGTATGGTACTAATTAATTCCATGTTTTCGCCGTAAGCGTTTATATACAGTTTTTGTACTGAACCGAACGAATGAATTTATGATTCAATCAATTTCAATTCATTCAAAAGTCAAATCAATCATGGCGACAGCGTGCGCTTTGCTTTGCTGAAATACATAGTGAAATTTACTGGAAACTGGAATCTTTTCGACCGATCCTAACCATGGGATCGTATGCGAAATTTGTTTCTGATTACTGTAAAACTTGGGAGAAATCCGGAAAGGAGCAACTGTAAGTATCACTTTTACTTGACATAAAAAATCATCTTGGTTCGTATTTGACTCGGTCAGTAATATTGATATTATTTGAAATATTTACCATAATTTTTGTTGAAATCAATAAACTGTATTTGTATTTTACTACCTAGCGTGAAAACTCCATAACATATCGTGTATTATCAATTGTACTGAACATTGTTTTCATTGCTGGCCCATGCTGGGTAATGATTGCAAACACAATAAAATTTGCGAGGTAAAAATAACTTCATCATTGCAAGCTTAACCTGACCAACTGGCTATAAAATCTGGCTAAATTGACACTGTATTCCACTGTGGGTAAAAATCACAAACATTTTTGCCAAGGAAACTTGCTTGGATAACATACAAGAAATTGAATTGTACCTATGTACCGCCCCTAAGACAACCGTACTTTTTCTAAGTTTATCTTAAGAGTTATGTCCACATCACTTATGTCAAGAAATACATTGTAAGGAAACGTGAACTTAGAGTAAGCAAATTTGAATTTGATTTGTCTGATTTCACATTTTAGCAAATGCGGTGATCATTGCTCATGCCTTCTCTGTATGCGAAGAGGCCTTTGTTTCCAGCTATGTGGTTTAGGGCCTGAATCAGTCAGTCAGTCTTAACATTTCTTTTATGTATAGATGACATTATATATTATCAAGATATTTTTTTAGTGTAATTCAGTCTCATACAGTCAGTGTGGATTCACCTCAATAATCTATTATGTTATGGATGCTATTATGGATTAATTATATTTTATTTTCAGTGTAAAACATGTGACACAATATGTCAAAGATGAAGATAGAAGTCCACTTTTTACGAAGTCAGGCAAACTTTCTGGTCTATCCCAGACAATTTATGACTTACTGCTCAGTGGTCTTCGTGGGAACCTTAAGAAAGAAGCTGTTCTTTCGGTTCTCAGAGACATTACTGTAAGTTTGTATTATAATTGATATTAAAGATTTAATAAAAACTCTAAGAAGCCTACTAATAAGGTAATAATTTTGCAGGTATTGCATGCAGATATACCATCAATAATTTTAGATGTAGTTAGTGTGCTTGATGCTGAGACCTGCACTGATGTGCAAAGTGAAGAGCGCACAAACTTCTGCTACATAATTAGGGAATTGGAGTCTTTTATATCAGATAAACTTCTGAAAGAAAGATTAGAAATTGACACATTACAAGATGTTGGGACATTGAAAAATAAAGTGTTTTATACTAAGTTCATAAAAATTAAAACCAAGTTGTAGTGAGTATTAATAATAAAATTCATTATTTTTAAAATAATTATATGCAATATAGCTACAGGATTCTCACTCACATTACTTTACATAATATTGTTTTAATTTTCAGTTATAAGCAACGTAAGTTTAATTTGTTTAGGGAAGAAAGTGAAGGATATGCTAAGTTAATTGTTGAATTAAATCAGGAAGTAATAGAAAAAGCAGAATGGAAAAATTTATTGGAAATTATTCAGTCTTTAATAGGTAAGTTGTATTAATAAACAACATTGAGGCCAGCATAGAGATCCCACAATGTAATAACTTCAACTTGCTTAAATTTCAGGTTGTTTCAACTTAGATCCCAACAGAGCACTAGATATAATATTGGAGTCTTTTGAGTCCCGCACACACTCAGATCAATTGTTCATACCTCTAATAAAGAACTACATGGGTGATCCTCAAGTTATTTCTGAAGTTTTAGGCTTCAAGTTAGGAAACATGGAAGTACTTGATAATTATAAGGAGCCACCACCTCTAATGACTGTAATAGCTTTACTCTTACAACATCAAGTTATATCTCTTGATGACATATATCCCTGGGTATGTTTTTTAATTTTAATAGATTTGTTAATAAGTTCATAAAATGAATAGAATAAAATACCGCAAAATATTTAATCTAGCTTCGTCCAGATGACTCCATAATGGGTAAAGAAGCAGATAAGGAATTAAAAACTGTCCAGGATTACATTCGCAAACTAAGCATTGTATCTACCAAAGGACCTCAAGCCAATGGGCCAACTGAATATGTTGAAGAGAAAGCTGATCCTCAGGTACCTCTTTTTAGATTAAATATCTTGCATGTAAAAATATTGCTTCTTTTTATTTAAAACAAGATTATAAAATGTTAGATTGTTAAATTTATATTGTCTCGGACATACGAAAACATCTTACTGTGTAAACCAGGAATACTGGAGCAATCAGAAGTTGGTGCTTTGTGAAGCATTGCTGAAGGTGAATGCTTGGCGTGACTTCGCGGCGCTGTCAGCTCGCTTGCCCACCAATATCATGCCGCAGCGCCCTGCCGTCGCCCTTTGCAACATGCTACATGCTCTAGTTGAGCCTTTGTACAGAATGTGCGTATTTATTTTATAAACAGTCGTTGATCTTGACATAAAAGTATGTAGCGAGGCACGTTATTGTGGCCACATTTTTGTAAACATAATATTGTGTTCTATATTTACACAACTATGCAAATACTTTGCCTCGACTCCGATCGCGTAGGTTTTTCGGCAGTAAGTTTTTAGTGTGTCATATAATATAATCAATACAATAATTTAAGACATTATAGTTCCATTTTTGTTCAAATGAAACAGTCAAAATTATTGTTGATGTCTTCGCTTTCAGTAACTGTCGAGTAGCACCTAAAATAATAGGTAAACCCATCCCACCGCTCAAGTCAAGCCTGGCACCCCCAGCATGCAAGACATTTGAAGATATGAAAGACACAGTCATTCCTGCTCTGGTCTTGTTAGGACCATCACTTCATTATGATCCTATATTAATGTACAAAGTAAGTAGTACTCATTATATCTTATAACCATGATACTTTATTGGAAAATGTATATCAACATTTAAAAACTTTTTTCTAGATAATTCGTATACTAAGGACTGCGCGTTCTCTGAAAGAAGATCCTTTGCATCATGAAGCGCTTACAGTATTAGACGCCGCCATATTGCCAGCTCTGACTTTGATGGATGGTAATTGTTGTATGGCTGAGGAAGTTTATACCTTGTTGAAATTATATCCATATCAATGCAGGTAAGCTAATGTTAATAGGGTTAGTCAAATTCAATACATTTCACTATAAAATAATATAATGATTGTCTTCAATCTTTCAATAGGTATTGTCTATATTCTCGCTGGAAAAATGAAGCTGCCGAGAGAATACCGTCTTTGATGCGGGTGCGCGGCAATTCCCTGCAAAGAATCAAGCACATAATGAAACGTGTTTCTAAAGAAAATATAAAACCGCAAGGTCGCCTCATCGGGAAACTGTCGCATGCCGCGCCAGCTTTAATTTTTGACTATATGCTACTGCAGGTGAATACTTTGTTGAGTTAATTTCAATCACCTGCATGACAAAATGTTAAACCAAAGAGGAAGCCTCGTTAGCACCCTGAGTTTGTTTCGCCATTTCTTCTCAGGTGTAGTCAGATAAGAAATGTCCACTCCATCTAATTCCACACAATTAACAATTTTATTTCAGCATTAGTAGAGATATATTTATTTTCATCAACTGATTAATACAGTTTAAATCACAACGGATAGCGGGGTCCTGCTTACATTACACAAATCAGAATCAGAACTTTATCAGAAGTCGTAGAATGAACTCTCTATAATGATCTCAATCAGATCCAGACGTACGACAACCTGATCGGGCCGGTGGTGGAGTCGCTGAAGTACCTGACGTCGCTGTCGCTGGACGTGCTGGGCTACTGCCTGCTGGAGGCGCTGTGCGGCGGGCGCGCGGGCGGCGGCGCGGCGCACCCGGCGTGGCTGCAGGCGCTCGCGGCCTTCGCCGGCGCCGCCTTCAAGAAGCACAACATCGAGCTCACCGCACTGCTGCAGTTCGTCGCCAACAGGCTCAAGGCACAGCAGAGGTATCTATTTGCTGCTTTTCATAATGCCTTTCACGGCTCGTACCCACAACATTTTTGAAGAGGCAAGCGTTTACTTGGCAATGGGCAGTTTAAAATAATATGTATTGTTAAAAAATAGCACCATAAATGTACATTAATGCTCTCGTCCTCACACTAGTATTTTCGTTTCGTGAGTAGTAGGGTCTTCCATAACAGTAAAACAATGAAACTAAGTATAACTTTTGAATATTTGTTGTTTTGTTTTTGTAAATGTAGAGCCAACACTTTTGCGCGATAAACATTATACCCGTCGCTAAAGAACATTTTAGTCCCCATCCTTTATTACACTGAGAATTTATATTTCAGTCAAGACCTACTGATCTTGAAAGAGATAGTTCAGAAGATGGCTGGAATAGAAGCGGCAGAAGAAATGACTCCAGAGCAGTTGGAAGCTATGGCTGGCGGTGAACTTCTAAAAGGAGAGGTATGTAATTTGTCTCAAGTCTTCATTTCTTCATAATTATGAAAAAATGTTAAACCAACTACTCAAGCTTAATCTGCTATAGTTTAACCGGGACCGCTGTTCTAGCATGCGCGGCGAGGTGGGAGCCAGCGTTGACCAATGAGCGGTGTCACGGCGGCGCGCCTCCGTGAGCGTTAACACGGCGTTGACAAATGAGCGGCCTGCATTGCTCTCCCGTCTCGCCGCGCACATACCTAAGGTCCGGAACAGCCGGCTCGGTCAAACTATGGTGACCAGTGTTTTAATAAAATATTTTTTTCTATCAGGCTGGCTACTTTTCTCAAGTTCGAAACACGAAACGATCGTCGGCTAGATTAAAAGAAGCTATCGTCGGAAATAATTTGGACATTTCGTTGTGCATTTTAGCTGCACAACAGCGTCATTGCTGCGTTTGGAAAGGTAAGTTCAAATATTTTCAACTTATTTGTACTTACACGATAATGTCATAAATCCAGCGGCCATTGTGTATCAATAATCTGCAGTAAATGTTGCTTGAATCATCAATCACTCTAACCCATTCTAAGCCTGCTTTGTGATGGTGCATTTATAGATTGTGAAAACGACGTATTGACATAATTTTTCTCGTTCAAATAGAATATGAAGGAGACTATTCTTCAAGCAGTGAGCCAGCTGGTTCGCAACTAAAAGTGGTTGGCCGATTAGCCGACCAGTGTCAAGATGCTTTAGTACAACTTGGAACCTTTCTGGCATCATCGCATGCCCCTGATGAATATGCCGCGAGATTGCCGCCGTTGCAGGTAAGCCTTAATATATTTATGTCGGTCTTTGTTGCTTACCAACTGTTGCCTGCAGTTGCTAAGGGAATTTTTTAATGTACCCAGATAAACTCTATTCTACGTGGAATAATGGTCTACTTAGGTGTATCTCATTGAAATCTGTTCAACTGTTTATTTAAGATAGCAAAACAAACATCTTCACAAACTTACTTTTATGCAAAAACTGGGTTAAAATATGTATATTATTATACGTTCTTTTTTTTACAATAAATACATTATCATTCCTCAGGAATTGCTTCGAGATTACCACGTAGACGCTGACGTGGCATTCTTTCTTCATCGTCCAGTGTTGGCTCAAAAAATCACTGCTAAAGTTGAAACTTTACGAAAACTTTCCGACAGCAAAACAGATTCAATTGAAAAGAGCATTGAAAGATACACTCAGGCTTCACAAGAGGCTCTGGAACCCATTGTTCAGTCTGTAACCCCTATTTTGCCAAGTAAAGTTTGGGAGGATATTTCCCCTGAATTTTACGTGACCTTCTGGTAAGTAAAGAAATATCTAAAATGAAAATCAACCTGTTATTACGATCAATATAAATAATGAATATTTACAGGTCACTATCCATGTATGATCTGCGTGTTCCGGAGGAAAGTTATGATAGGGAAATCGATCGTCTAAAAGCTGCGGCCGCCAACGCAACAAAGGATACGTCTCAAGGCACTAAAGGAAAGAAGGAGCAGGAGCGTTTTAACGCTCTCATCGACAAATTGCAGGTGAGTTTGTGCAGACAGGTCTTAACTGATAAATGCTGGATTGAATTATGGCTGGATTTCATGCAATAATTATTTCTTTTTTCTTCTTGTGGTCTTGAAAAAAGAAATCTGAAGAGTAATAATAACTGATTAGTTGATAACTCATCATATTTTTTTATCCATATGATATTATTATCAGTAAATCAAAATATTATGTGCTGCCTAAAAAACTTTTTATCTGACCATGACATACATGCGAATTATTTATTTATTAACTTTATCTACACCCATGCTATAAATCCTCTTTAAAAGTTTCTGAAATAGTTACCTTATTCAATCAATCAGCCTATTAATGTTCCCACTACTGGGACACAGGCCTCCTCTCTGTGAGAGGGAGTGGGCTGTAATCTACCACACGGGCCCAGTACGTGTCCCTAGATGTCACATGTCTTCGAATTTTTGGGTCTAAAACATGCCGGTTTCCTCACGATGTTTTCTTTCACTGTTTTGAGAGCAGTGGTGATGAAATTATTTACACAAAGTAAAGTGCCTGCTTGGGTTCGAACCCACGACCTACAACTCGTAAGTCGGGGCCGTTACGACTAGGCCAGAACTGCTCTCCTATGTAAAAATATTGCTTCTTTTTATTTAAAACAAGATTATAAAATGTTAGATTGGTAAATTTATTTTGTCTCGAACATACGAAAACATCTTACTGTGTAAACCAGGAATACTGGAGCAATCAGAAGTTGGTGCTTTGTGAAGCATTGCTGAAGGTGAATGAATCACATGTCTTCGAATTTTTGGTTCTAAGACATGCCGGTTTCCTCACAATGTTTTCCTTCACCGTTTTGCTAGCAGTGGTGATGAAATTATTTACACAAAGTAAAGTGCCTGCTTGGGTTCGAACTCACGACTACAACTCGTAAGTCGGGGCCGTTACCACTGGGGCACCACTGCTCTCGTTACCTTATTGCTAACATTAAAACAACCAGTATCATAGTAACCATAATCCTTACATATTGTAAAACAAAGTTCCCCGCCTCGCTGTCTGTCTGAACGCGATAAACTCAAAAACTACCGAACGGATTTTCAAACGGTTTTACCAATGGACGGAGTAATTCATGCGGAACAACGTGGTTGCGGTTGGGTTTTTGTGTATAATTCATTAAGGTTTTGTGTAAATTGGCTGTATTATGACGATTATTTCTGAAGATGTCGGAAAAAATCATGCCGACTGGAAGCTTCATTGGCGTGCGTCGCATAAACTGTAAAATATACATAAAAATTATGTTTTACAGAATGGTTCATCTTAAAAAGTTCAACAAAAAAGTCCGCGATGGCATAAGACTATCTTCTAAGGATGACCCACAGTAACCATAATTATATTTCAAAATTTGATAAAAATTTCATTGTTATATCCAAAGCTACTATGACCGGTATTATATTAATCCTTATCCAATAAAACATGGTTATTTAAATTGGGCATTTAATTTAGATTAAAATATGCCTTGATATCATATCATTTAAATTAATAGTTTAAAAGATATCCCACATTCAAAATTACGCGTAACAAAATAATTAGCATTGACGGTAACGCGGGCGCAGCGGTAGGAGTCAATAACATTTTCCTCGGCATGTAATCCCGGTAGTACGTTCCCGTGGGATATTTTGCGACATCCACGCGGGTGAATCCGCGTGTAAAACCTAGTATCATCTAATCGAGTTATAATGTTGTACTACATTGCAATTAGCAGCTCCGTTGATTTTTCGATCCCTTCCTTACTCATCAAACAGCCACATTCTTACTACTTAATTCGTGGTATCTCTATGAATTACAAAAAAAGAACATTGCCTGTCATGCACGCGCGTTTAACTACCACAGCGCCGTAATTTAAAAAATAATTATAACGATAAATAATTCTATTATTACCTATACATAGTTTGTTGGTATTAGATACTCATCAATTAAACTTTCCATGAATTTACATAGAGTTCTTACAACACTGTACAACACCATATGGTTTATATCATGGGTGTAGATAAAGTCTTGTATGCAACTGTAAATAATTAGGTATTAAACACTCATGTAATACTATTATATTATTAATACACATTCGTGTTTTAATACCCCTCATTATAGAACAGTTACGTAAATAACTATTAATTAAAACAGTTAAAAAACAATTACAATAATTATTAAAGACAGCCATCATAAACATAAAAAAGAAAAATAATAATAAATTCATGGTAAAACCACGGTAGACGGTATTCCAACTTCATAGAAACGGACGAAGCGCGAGCTATACCTACGCGCCTCGATCGAGGTATGCGCGAGGTACGCAGACAGTCGCGACTGTGCCGCAGTGACGAACGGACGGTGTGTCGTTTTTTTATCAATAACCGCGCGATTTTTTCAGAAAAATAAGTTCAAGTACATAATTATTTAATATGACGAATAGGTGTAGGATATATTGTGCTGTTTTTGGTTGCATGAATTCGTCAATAACGCATCCAGATATAAGTTTTTTTAAATTACCTAGAAACTCTGAAAGGTAAGACTATAAAATAATATAAATTTTTAATGGATAAGTTTTTCCTTTTATCTCCCGAAAAATGGATTATTAATAAATAATGTGAATAGAGTAAAGTGATTGACACGAGTGAAATAGGTAGTTATAGGCGGTTCATGAATCGTGATATGGTAGGTACGCTTGTGTTAAAATCTCGGGGCATGTGTGTTTTGTTTTGTTAGTTTGTATAATTCAAAGTAAAGACGTGGTATTTTATTATTAATAATAGTTTATAATTAAATCTACCAATCAAAAACAACACGCATTTTTATTGAACACTTCCTATTCAATTCACAAAGTATTTTATTTGTTTATATAAAAAAAGTACATTTACAATCACAAAACTAAATGGAAACACAAAGTAGGCAAATGTAATTAAAATACTGGAGGCGGGCAGCCCTATCGCATGTTTACGTACCGCGCGGCTGTAGGCATTTATTTCTAAGATATGGCTTAGTTATTATACCGTCTACCGTGGTAAAACATACAAAAAGAACGAACAACAGTTTCATGAATTCCTCTCACTAGCTCTGTCATGCCCCAGGAGGAGCGGCGGCGCCAGCAGGAGCACGTGCGGCGCGTGCTGGCGCGCCTGGCGCGCGAGTGCGGCGGCTGGTTCCCGGCGCGCGCCGCCAAGTCCGCCAAGAACGAGACCGTGACGCGCCTCATGCAGCTGTGCCTGTTCCCGCGCTGCGTCTTCACCGCCGCCGACGCGCTGTACTGCGCTGAGTTCGTGCACACCGTGCACTCGCTGCGCACGCCCAACTTCTCCACGCTGCTGTGCTATGATAGAGTGAGTGTTAATAATAATACGATAATACATTGAGATTCACACAGAGTATGTTTGAATGACGAGCTTTACAAATCCGAACTTTTAGCAACCACCGTAATTTATACTTTTCTCATCATTGCTAAGTATCCATTTTTATATTAGTAATATCTTGTAATATTGCAGTTGTTCTGCGATATCACGTACTCGGTGATGTCGTGCACGGAAGGCGAGGCGGCACGTTACGGCACGTTCCTGTGCAAGGTGCTGGGCACGGCCATGCGCTGGCACGCCGACAAGCTGGCCTTCCACAAGGAGTGCGCGCACTACCCCGGCTTCGTCACCAAGTACCGCGTCTCCAACCAGTTCACCGAGGCCAATGACCACGTGGGCTATGAGAACTACAGGTACACGGCCTCTTAGATCATTTTATCGTCTTCTAGATAGTGTTCGACCGAAACACGATTTTTTATCCTGCTTTAATAAAACATAGTAAAGTAGTACTAATTTTCAAATCGATTAGTAAGAGTGATTCCTCTAATTATAGAGCTATATCTGTGCTACCAGCATTGAGTAAAATGCATGAAAAAGTCATGCTATGAAATGAAATTGTTTATTCTATGTTAAAAAACAAGCAAAATGAGGTCGGCGTTTCCTAACTGGCTACTCTTGAGAAGAAAGGCCGAAACAAAGTCAGAGGCAGTCTCTTTTAAAGTCCAGTCATAATCTTGGTCAAGCCATTTGAGAACCATGTAGATAAGTGTCCGAAATGGTCTTTTGAGGAAAGAACCACACAGATTTGAGTGAACCTGTCCAGTCAGTGCAAGCATTTGTTAGTAATCGTGGAGCTAAACTCAGAACTTAAGGAGCTCAACTCGACGAACAATGCCAAAGAAAGGATATTTGGCTATACCAGATGTTGTCATATTTTAATTCAAATAGGATTTTAAATAGTCGTCAGTTTGATTTCACGAAAGGTAGGTCGACGACTGCACAGGAGTGAAACTCATTAGTCACATTTTAGAATCCTGGGAGAAGTCCCAAGATGCAATTGGCATTTTTTGTGACCTCTCAAAAGCGTTTGACTGTGTTGACCACAATACACTGATCGGTAAATTACACCACTACGGAATTCGTGAACAAGCTGCTGATCTTGTTCTTTCCCGTTAACATTTACTTTTTGCTGCCTTTTTGCTTTTTTTTTTTTTAGCAAAAAGTTAAGGCGTGGCTCAAGGTTTAATTCTTGGCCCTTTCCTATTTCTAGTCTATATAATGACCTTCCTTACATGATGGCTAAAGGTATGATTCCGAACAACGCTGCACGCGGCAGTGCTGCCGCGTCAATACTGGTCCTCATACATAGGTTTATATGAGATTACATTCCGAGCACGGCAGCAATGCTGCACGATATTGCTGCGACGGCACTGCTGTGCGGCAGTGTCGCCCTGCGGCCGCGGCAGACCAGTAGTGCAGCGTTCATCACAGCGTTAACACGTGAATGTTGGCAACTGTTGAGAAGTAAACCACGAACATCAGTGCAGTGCCGCGCAGCGGTGTTTAGAATCACGCGGCAGACAGCACTGGCGCGCCCTTATCGCCGCAGCAGCACTGCTGCGTGCTGTGCCGTTCGGAATCGTACCTTAACTTATTGGATTATAATTCTATTCGTTGATGACACTTTTCTCAATTTTAAAATAGATAGAAAACATACGGATGTTTTAGGCTTTGGTCTCCTATTTTATGCTATATGCGACGTCCGACTTCAGCGTCAACGTTCCCATCGACGTCTGAACGCAACAAGACGCCGACGTCGACGTGTGAAAGAGACCACAACAACAGTACATTTCTATAGTAGGAATCGTGACGCGGCGCGGGTGTACGGCGTGACGCTGTAAGCGGCCGATGGCGTTTATAGGAGACCATAGTCTTACATGTTAACGATAGTTTGGTTGCTCTTTCTTTTGGTTCGCATCGTTTACTTAATGCGAACAAAAGTTCAACGGAAAGTTCAATACCCACATCAAGCATGTCCTTAACAAAAAACGTATATTATAAGACTAAAGACTATGTTGAACACATGGAGTTTTGGCAATACATAATTCCTTTAGCACATGTGGCTTCCCTGGTACCTCATTAACGGCATAACTATGTAAATGTCTATTAACTGCTCCCAATTTAGATTTCTTTTTTTATTTCGTAGTGTTTCGCATGTTCTTTTCATTATTTGATATTCCTACATATACTTACAATTCTTCTTCTAAATTCAACTATTTAGTAGTGGCTTTTGTGGACAGGATTCATTCAGATTTGTTGCTGTAAAATGTTCCATCTACAATATTCAAGGTACTTTCTCTCCATGTGGCATATCCGTGGGACGCCCTGTATACAACGTGTAACAAAAACCCTGTCCGATCCGTAAGGGTGTTGTTACGAATCGTACTGAGATTCTATTTATGAGGTAATTTCCATGAAAAAAGAAAATCACAGCAAATTTTTTTCAATGGGGTTTTTTATCGGGTTATTACATAGAGCGAGGGGGGGGGGGCGTCGTTTTGCGGGTGTCTACAAGTCATAACTTATGACCCCTGTTGAATATTTACATTATTTTAGAGACACTACATTCCGCTATTCCGTGTCGCATCGTCGCTGGTGTTTTTTACCTGTTAATGTCTTTTGCCTAGTAGCCTTAACCAAACATTCGACTTTAAACTGTGTCACTGATGTACAACTTAATTTTAAGATCTTCTGTCTTGATCTTCTTTTCTATTTGGTTTTTGTATACTAAATAATAATACATGTTTTACCTACGTGTTATTTTTAAAAAAGCATGTAATTTTGATCATATCATTCATTTCCAGGCATGTGTGCCACAAGTGGCATTACAAGATAACTAAAGCTATGGTAGTGTGTCTGGACTCGGGCGATTACGTACAAATACGTAACGCGCTTATTGTATTGATAAGAGTATTGCCGCATTTCCCAGTACTTGCTAAACTGGCTCAAATCATTGAACGGAAAATTGATAAAGTAAGTAATAGAATATTTTTAATGCTATTGTGTGTTTGTTGATGCATGCCTATGTACCTACAAAATATTATTTAAATTATGAGCGCCGCAATAAGCATCAATATAAATCTTTGTAGGTTAAGGAAGAAGAAAAAACACAGCGACAAGATCTCTACGTACTCGCTACGGGGTACAGTGGTCAGTTGCGGAATAAAGGGCCTACAATGATGCGAGAAAGTGATTTCCATCAGGTAAATTGTATTTTTTTTTATAAACAATCTTCAGCCCGCCTCATTGTCTAATAGTGGTAGTGAGTGCGACTGTGGGGTGCTTTTTTTTTTTTTTTGGTGGGAAATCATCAAATGACTTTTCCCGCTCTGGGCGGAGCGGAAGGGCGTGTCAGACTCTTACTGACTAAAACCTACCCGTGTTCCTTCCCTTTTGCCTAGACGGGGACCACGGTTTCCCCTTAGGACTGATCCGCAACCCCGGTGGTAGGCATCGGCCCTAACGGACCCCTTCAGCTTCGCTGACAACTCTTTGAGGCGCGCGTGGAACACGACGCGCCGTCGACCCGGGCTTGGTCCTGATGGGACGGCGAGCTACCCATCACTCCGTCCGCAAGCCCGCGCCTATGGTGGCCGGAAATCGGCGATCGATTCCCGACGCCCGGGGCGTCTACTACGGCGGCGGCTAGGGTCTCGAGGGAGCGACCTTTGTCTCTGCCTCACGCACCCCGCCTCCTCCTTCACGAGGACCGTGGGGTGCTGGGATCGATTCCCAGGTTGGGCAGTGTTATTGAGTTTTTTCATCAGTAATTTCTCAGCAGCAGCCCACAGTGGACATTTCGTGCCCGATTGATAGCCTGGCAAAAGGCTCAGCGTGGAACTTAGCGATGAATTGATGATTTTAATTTAAATACATAAATAAAGAAAATTTTAATTTCGCGGACTACCCTGGCGCTATGTGGCTGTAGTATTGAGCCCTGTCTATGTTCGTGCGTGTCGCCAGGTGGGCGACAAGCACAAGGTGCTGGGCGCGGCCGGCGCGGTGCCGGTGAGCGCGGTGAAGGACGAGGCCGCGCCGGTCAAAGCAGAACAGGAAACTGTGGCGTCTCCTCCGCAACCCGTTGGTGAGTACTTTACCATCGGCAGTTAACAAAAAAAAACCATTTTGAATATCGATTTCTTATTTGTTCAGAACGCCAATTCTCGTACTTATAAAAAGGTAATTTTCAAGTCGTAATCTCATCTCAGCGACGATCAATGTCAAAAATGTAGGTAAATTACAGATATATTTGACTGATTGAGTTACAGATTGGAATGCGAACGTTCTTAAAAATACGGGAATGGTCCTTTAGATCATTTTGAATAGTCTGTTTTGAGTCTGTTCGTTTCGATATTTTTGACGCGCGCTCTACATTATTCCTTATTTTGTAGAAATCGAAAAGAAGGAATCAAGGACCAGTGACAGACGTCGCGAAGAGGTTGATCGCGACAAGGAATCAAAACGGGAATCACGATCGTATGTACCGATAAATTGTAATATAAACATGTTTAATTAAATCATAATACAATTATAACATAATATTAAAAAAAAAACAATTCTAGGTCACTCAAGGAAAGGGTTAAAGAAGAAATCAGAAGTAAGGATAGATCTCCGCGTGAACGCTTGCATAGGGTAAATAAAGAATTCATGTTTTCAAAGACATTACTTGATAAACAATGCAATGGTTCCTAAGCACGATATAAATCATGTAATTTCTGTATGTACAGACGCCAGCACATCAAGTTACTACAATCTGTCAAATTTCTTTAATACATTTTCAACTTTATCGGTAAAGAATACGGTTCAATGTTGATTGGTAAAATTTGATAGATTGGAGTACGTTGATGTGCTGCCGTCTGTACGTGTGAAATTTTTAAGTTTGTAAATTAATAAGCTTCATTTATATTCAGGAGGAACGATACTTGGAAACGGTATCGCCACCACACGAACATCGCAGCGTTCCCGATGATCTAGAACGAGGTTTGTTAATTAAACGAAACTCGAAACGAAGCAATGATTATTATAACTATAGATCAATAGAATTAATGTTAATATGTGTTTCACAGATGTAAAACGACGTAAAGTAGAAACCAGCGGCAATGGCAAGGTGAGTATTGTTGTAATAAACCGACCTTGCATCGCGCTCGCACCTGACTGAGGATTGGGCTGGACCGCGACCACGATGTGCCGCACGATCTCTGCTAAATTAATATTATATATCAAAAAAGTGTTCAAGATCATCGGGACTTTGTGAAAACCAGTGCAATAGAAACTATAGACTTATTAAAAGTGCTAATAAAAATAATTAAACAACAAAATAAAAAAGTTAATCATAAAATTATAAGAAGCTGTGAAAAAAGCTTAGATAAAAGCGTCGTTTAAAATCAATAACATCACTGGATGCAGTTTTTGAAGTGGATTTTGCCTTTGTATGTATGGTTGAAGACTAAATTATCATTCTACAAGTGAACAATGAAACTACTTTCATGAGATGGCAGTAATCATATTTGAAAAAGGATTCAATTTCTAATGAAAAACAAAACAAACCATAACAACAATTCCTAACATAAGTGGAGCAATTAAAGGATAATTACCATTTTAATATCATCTTGTTAAATGGAACGGGTTATGGTCGTTTCTATTAGAGTGAACATGTACAACTTTTAACTACAAAATCACGACGAAGAGGACCACTATAGAATAAATCAAGTTGAAACGAAAACGAGGACAGCAAAAACTTCATTTCAAAGTTACCAAGAAGAAAATACCAACTCTTATGAAAAATAAAACTTTTGAAGAAGTTTTCATGTTTGTGTAGACATAAAAAGCAATATGCAACATACAAATCAAAGGAAAAATATCGTGTGTTTCGTAAGTCCATTCAGCCCAGTCCGATAAAATACGGTAAGGCTTGTTATTAATAAAGTACATTGTAGTCAAAAGGTCCTGTGAATAAAGAAATGCCGAGAATTGAAGAAGGACATGACAAGATATCAAATGTAGAAGGATCATCATCACCGTCATTCTGCCGAAAGCAGTCCACTGCTAGACAAAGACCTTCCCCGAGCATCGCCACGACTGGTCAATAATAATGAAGAGGAATGCTAAGATACAACATATAAGCCACAATATAGGATCTCAGACACTAAGTAGCAATTCATCAAAAATAGGAAACGAAGTACCTAGATGTATCAATTAAAGTTGACAAAACAAAGAAATAAAGTACTAATCACAAATAAGCTGTAATATAAAATGGAATATCAACACAACAATGAGTGCTACATACTAAAAGAATCAAAATTACACACCTTGAAGACTACAATATCATCATCCTAACCAGTTTCCCAAGTACAGAACTGGGCTTCAGAACCTGGTGGCTGATAAGGAATGATCAAGTGAAACTGGCTTAACGGATATCACGCAATTCAAACTGGACCGGCTACGTGTTACGAACAACAAGACTTGATCAACATCATGACTGTAACAAAAAGCAGTAAAACGGACAAGAAGGAAAGCATGAAGAATATGCTAATTAAAGTGGAAGATTTTTCTTTATTCATAGTCCCTTTTGACTTTTATTTATTTTGGGTTAAAGGAAATATAATTTCGGCTTACTTAAGTAATTCCCTTATACTTAGTTTGTTGTGCATAAATTACATATTTTTATTGATTTATCAAATATTCATATTTATTTTCTGCAAAAGCAGGGTAGCAAAGAGATAGAGGAACGTTCACCAGAAAAGGAGAAACGAAAGGCTAAATTGAGGGGCGATGAACGTAAAGAGCGTAAGATGAATCGCAAAAGGGTAAGTGTTTTAAATATGAACAAAAACATAGAATCTTTGTCAATCCTACTGAATATGAATATTTTAAATGAATCTCTCAATTCTGAAATCAGTCTTAAAGCGAGCACTATAAATAATTGAATCATGCTTCGTTTCCGTTCCCTCAAGAATCGTGTACATGGATTCGACACCTAAAAGCAAATAAAAAGTCGAATTATGGCAAGTACTTGTGTGCGACTCACATACAGAATGGTGAGAATCGCCGTGCCTATTATATATAAATTAGTTTTTTTAAATTAAAGTACATGTATACTAATAATATAATATTATAAAGAGGTAACATTTGTAAGTTTGTATTTAAGGGGTAATGTATAGAACTACCAGTCGGATTTGGAAAAAATATTTTTGCATTGGATAGCCCAATTCTTGAGGGAAGGTTTCAAGGCTCGCGGACGACGTCGCGGGCACAAGCTAGTTAATGTATATAAATGAAGCTGTAAAAACAACCGTTAGATTCTATCGAAACGGATATATTATTTAGGCCACATACGCCATAGGCGTTTTGTTATTTTTTACATTTGCACTGTTTTCTCAAAATTAGAGATCAACACCCTTCCGAGATCCATTTCTTTGACTCGTCTCTATTATATTATTTGGTAAGCATACAATTTACCATCACAAGTTATATTGAACGTCATTGGTATATTTCTAATCACTTTTTTTTCTCGTGCCTATAATAATGTTGATGACCTTAGCTTATTTGACTAAATTTTATTAATATGATTAAATAGGATAGAACCGAAGAATCTGTAATCTTGGAGCAGAAGAGGCGGCGTGATGAACAAAAAGGTGTGTTATATTGATTTTTTCAATTGCTTACTTATCATAACTTATTTTATTTATTTATTTTTATTTGGGACAAAAAACAGTTATACATTACCGCATTTACAAAAAGTAGTTATATTACAGTCGAAAAAACGTATAACCCACACTATTGTCCACGAAGTGACATCAGTGTATAAAAACGAACGCATGTTAAATGAAAAAAAAGTAATAATTACAAATCAAAATAAATACATATTTAGAAGAAAACACTATATGCCGACGAATCGTAGGAAGCTGATGATAAGAGCATCCGTCTTATACTTATAACATAGCAACGTAGTTTGTGTGTTTTCACTTTTCAGTGTCAGTTCACGCCACGTGGTGAATGACGCCTGTATTTTTGTACGATTGTCTACTAGAACTCTTAACTTAAAACTCAAAGCATTTATTTAAAATAAATCAATTATAGTCATTTTTAAATTGTCAAGGGGTCGCGCGGTCGGTCAGTGAGAAAGATGAAGCTAGTTGCTCATTCCAAAGCGTAGTAGGTTCCTATGGAGAAGAACTGGCAAGAAATTTCTCGGACACACTTATACTTTACTGGACTGGATTTATCCAGGACTCGAGCAATCTTTCAGTTTTTGTTTACCAACACTGCTTTTATTTCTTGGCGTATTCCATTTTATAATCAACTCAGCCCATTACAGTTCACTGCTGGATATAGGTCTCTCCCAAGTTGCTCCACAACAACCAGCTCTCTGTCTTCCGCAACTTGTTCGACAAAGCCGCCTTTTTTCGATGACTCTTTTCTGGATAATGTCATTCGTTTCATCCATTCTAAGAAACTCCAAGAATAGCTGGCTTGAGCGAGTTTAAATTTGTGGCACAACCTTTAATTCCCACGTTTCGGCACAAAGTATAGAGAGGGACGCAATGGTTGAAGAACTTATTCTTAATACTGCTAACTTCACGTAGTTTTTTTACGAATATCCTTCTGTCAGATTCTTTCTTACTATTGTTTCGTTTCATTCGTTTCCGTAAACTAGTTTTAAAGGCAGAGCCTCTATCTAACAATTTGTGAATTATAGTCCGCGCGTGACTAGTTGGCCGCTCATCTCATCACAAATCATCTCGCTATTGCAATCTCATGTGCGTTTTGTCTAAACTAGCCGGTACTTTCAACGCGTGTTACCGTCGCGAAGTGAAAGTTCCGGCTAGTTTAGACAAAACGCACATGAGATTGCAATAGCGAGATGATTTGTGATGAGATGAGCGGCCAACTAGTCGCGCGCGAACTATAGAACAGAGGAGTTGAATAATTAAATCCATCTTATTTTAGCAGTTATCAAAATGGGAAGCCATCAAAATGGTTCGCAAGAAGATCATCACTATGAAAAATACCATAAAAGGGTAAGATATTTGATTAATCTTATTAGAGATGATTAAAGACTAGACTAGACGACGCGACGAGAGGTATTAGACTGCCACGTTGGCCTAGTGGTCGCAAGCGCTACTGCTGCGCATGAGGTCTTGGGTTCGATTCTTAGATAGGGCAAGTGTTGGGTTTTTCCACCTGGAATTTCTCAGTAGCAGCGGAGTCTGGATTTGTGCTCGATTGATAGCAATAGGCTCGCCCCATATGTGGGTGTATTATAGATACATCTCTTCCTAACCGAATGGTTAGGGAAAGGAGTATTAGATAAACAGGGGGCCAAGTCTACTAATTGACAAACGTCACAATGGTCTCTCGATGGTGAGTTTTTGACAAATTAAATATTATTATAACTTTCAACAAATTAGAAAGAAAAACATTTATTTGGACACAGTTCGTGAAACACAAAAGACAACAAATAAAAAAGTAAAAATAATCTTAGGACAATAAGTCAACTAGCATTTTTGGCTGTACTTACGAGTGGTAAGTAGTCCATACGGGACTACTTACCACTCGTAAGTACAGCCTTATTTTTCTTCCTTGTATTATTAAAACACTGTTTAGCTGCACAAGAAGTCCTTTTGATTGCGTATTTATCACAAAAAACTGTAATTATGGAGCTGTTTGATCAACGATATCCCGTGCGCGACTGAGTACCGACTACGGGCCATCACGTAGTTTGATAGGACCTGGCGCTGTTACTTTAGTCCCGTATCTACCGCTTTTAATACATCAATGCTTTGAACCAGATTTTTGAAGTATAATTAATGAGCACGGAAATAAGCACGATGATCCAACTAATTTGATCAATGTCATTTCAATTCTAAACATTTTTATCCACAGGAGAAGTCGCCCTTCCGAGATCGTTCACATGAAGAGCCCAGAGATACCAAACAATATCCTTTTTAATAGTATTTTTTATACTTTCCCATAAAGTATTATTGCACAGGTTACCTGTAAAAAAAATTGATTTAGGACCAAAATATTTGAGATTTTTTGTAATTTAAATAGCTGTCTGAACCTCATTGTAACCGCGCGACTGCATTGATACCTAAACGTGGTCGGTTCTCACAAACGCGCAGCAGAAACGATACAGTCGCATTGTATCGTTACTGCATCGAATAGGGAATATGCATGTATTTTTTTTTTCCACTAAATCTATAAAAGACGGTATTACAAACCCAATAAAAGTATTAAAAGATAAATTAAACCACTGCTTTTTGCCAAAAAAATGTGTGAAACTAGTAACAGTTTTTTTACTACAGTTCAAACGTCCGTTTCTGTTGCGGTCATGATCAATGATGTGACGTATTTTGACACGTTAATGCTTTGTTTACATCTGTTTTTAAGGTTTTTTTTGGCCCAAATCATACAAATTAAACTATTTTTTGTGCTGCAGAAATCGCACTTACTTTATTAGTGAGATTTCAAGCACTTTGCAAAGAATAAACTTATAAACCCATAATTTTTTCGTCACTCCGGCATTATCAAAGGCGACGCGTTTTGCGTTTGCGTTATGTTCCACAAAATCTACGCAACATAAAATAATGAATTGTAAAAAAAAGTAAAACATGAATGAATATTGTTTAAATATTGATTAAGTTTCGAATTACGTGCATATTCCCTATTAACAGCTGGTTGCACAATTGAAAGCTTTTTCAAACTTTGTTACATAATGACCACCATGTAACGTTTCTGCAGTAAATGAGTGTATCGCTGGCTGCAATCATAAGGTATATTGTACCCTGAGATGGTGATTATTTTGCCAAAATAATAAATAAATTGATTGCCTTAACACGTGTTTACTAGACGGTCGAACGAGTCTAAAATAAGAAGATAAACAATGACGCAAAAGGAAGCAAGGAAGATAAAATGGATAAATATGCAATTCTGGTACGATTTTATGATAAATAAAATATTAAAACCACATCAAATTGTTTTATTTGGCGGCACAAACTCATTACAGTTTTATTAACCAAAAAGGAAGGTTCTATATTCGTAGCGTATTTTTATGTATGTGCCACGATATTTACGTCAACTGTGAACAGATTTTGAATGAATTTGAATAAAATAGGATTTTCTTGGTGTCGCGCCCATGCCTTGCACCATATAATACATATAACACACGTCTTCATTCGGTGGGAGGTATACATATATTGTCGTCTCTTTCGCTCTTAACTAAAATATTACCTATACATGATGCAATTATGTTTTCATAGTTCAATATACTTACCTGAAGGAAAAAAAACAAAAAAATCCTTGTTACCCGACTGCCCCAGAAGGAGGGTAATGTTTTTCGAGAGTATGTATGTATGTATGTATGTCTATTTCTTTGGCACGCTCTGTAGCCTAAACGGCTTGATGGATTTTAACATAAGAGGTGTCGTTAGATTTGTCTTAATCGTAGAAGTGACATAGGCTATATAATATTTATGTAAGTATTGCATCTGCAAGTACAAAAAAAAAGGGAGGGGAAGGTTTTTTTTTAAATAAATTTCAACAATATTGGTATCAAATAAAAGCTGGTAATGAGTCAATTCCAAATTAAGATATATTAATAAAACTAAAAAACTTAAAATAAAGAAAATTATTCAAAAAACAAAAAACCCGACTGCAAAAACACATAACTGAAAAGAGAAAAACAAGCATTATAATCTATAGAATTTTGGTATCGCAGGCGGGGACAATAATAATATAACAATAATAACCGGAAATATGGTGTATCTAACTTTTGTTTGTCCCCGCCTGCGATACCAAAATTCTATAGATTATAATGCTTGTTTTTCTCTTTTCAGTTACGTGTTTTTGCAGTCGGGTTTTTTGTTTTTTGAATAATTTTCTTTATTTCATGGTTCAGTTTTCGACTTATATTTCGGTGAATAACTCCGAAACGTGACGTTTTAGGATATTTTTTGTTTGTATAAGCTTCCTCTGTCTAAATAGATAACTTTCGATTATCACCGCGATTCTGAAAAAAAATCAAAATGGCGGCCTCACGTTAGGGCCACCCTCCATACAAAAATCTTCAAACCCCTTTTCAGGAGAATATTTTTGAAGTGATTCTAAATACAATAAATAAGATGAATAATAAATTATCAGTAAAATATGAGTCAGTCGTGTCACCTAAAACAATTTGCAAAACGTGCAAATATAATAGAATCAATGACCTATATTGAAAATATTCTAATAAAAGCCGGCGAATAATTAATTCCACGAACCTATAATTTTAAGAATGTCTGTATGAATCAAGACGAATAAATAAAGTTACCATGCTTTATAATTCTTTCACAATTATTTTGCATCACTGCCAAAAATCATGGTGGTCTATAATCTCATTGCAATAAGATTGCTACAATAGTGAGCTGCTGTAAATAACTGTGTAAGGATTGTAGGGTGGCAATTGCAGTCGATCCCTACCGTGATGAGAGATGCAATCGAAGCATTGCGAAGAATGTTTTCTAGGCATAAATCGCAAGAAATGGCCACATACCTAACATACATACACATAGCATTAAAACAGATTTAAGAGATCCTGAATTTTTATATGCGGTTACCCTAATGCCAATTTCTAAACGCCAACCCCAAATAATGCCTACTACCTACCACAATGATGGAAATTTTCTGGTCAATTTTGTTTGATAATCTTAAAATTAGCAATACTTTAATAATTATGTAGGTATAAGGCAATACCTGTCCACTGGAGCGGAGACGAAAAGAGAGGAGAGGAGAGGAGATGTGCCAATATTAACCGATAGAATCTAAACTCATGAGCGGAGTTTAGATTCTATTGGTTGCTTTTGGCACATTTCCACTCCTCTCCTCTCCAGTGGACAGGCAGCCTAAGCCCACGTGTGCACGGGGGGTTTTTCACCGCGCTTGGAATGCGCTTTGTTAGATTCTCAACACCGAGAGTTGAAAATTCAGTGCGCGTTTTTCTAACGCCGCACAAAGGCGAAAAACGCAAAATTTTTGGCAATAAATCCAAAAGAAAATGTGATTCCTTTAAGTATAAAAAGGGTGGAACATGCTATAAAAATTACAGAAATATCGAATGATGTAAAAAGTGTTTTAGGCAAATTAATTAACGTGTAGGTACACAGGAAAACTTGAGTAAGTAATAAGTATTTATAATTTGCATTTAGAATAATTTTTTATTATTCTATGCATTATTTATTTAAATTAATTAATATTCAAATTATTATTTTATTTTTTAAACATGTAGCGTTTTATTTAACACCCTGTATAATTAATAAACAAAATAGCAAGATTTTTTCAATGTACTAGGCATTACTGATAATAGTTTAATAATAAAATAATACGTATGTACCTACTTAAAATAAAATCATTTGAAAAGTGAGGTAGATTTTTTAAAGGAATATTGAGGAAACAATCATCGTCACTACATAGTATAAAATGTCCCTATGTATGCTTAGATCTTTAAAACTACGCAACGGATTTTGAAGCGGTTTTTTTCATAGATAGAGTGATTCAAGAGGAAGGTTTATTATGTATAATACATGCACAATATAGTAAGCTATAATTTATAAATTTATCACGCGGGCGAAGCCGCTGGCGGAAGCTAGTTAAATAATATAGGTAAAGTTTGTGTCCGCCTACGCGCCTTAATGAACAATTGTGTAGGTAAGAATTATCAAAAATTAATTCGATTGAAATAAACCACACAGTCTTACCCTCAGAGTAATAACTATTACTCTGAGGTAGGTAACTCCTACTCCTGAAATAGTTGCGTCTATGGCTACCTATGCCTATGGTCCTTGATGATCAAAACGAGACTAGACAAAACTGTAGAATAGCCCGGTGCGCTCTAGACTGATTTTGTAACCTCTGCCGCTCCACGGACCCTAGTTGCGTAACCCACTATCAATAAAAATCTGAATAATTTTGAAGGATATTGCTAATTGAAGCTGATTGTGATTGATCGTGTGTTACGCAATTAGGGTACAGGTGGGGTGTGTGAATATTTTAGACACTTGATTCATCCTTCTAAATCTAACACTAGGACGAAATCTCGAACCGCGATTTCGGCCTAAGTAAAAGTGACTTACTACTAGGTAGGTAGGTGTACCACTCACCTCGACGAAAATTGAGGGTGAATATTTACCACAAACAAATGAAATCAGCTTTAGTTTAGGTTATTTAAAATTAGAATTTCTGGTGTCAGTTTCAAGAATCTGCCTTGTCTTTTCGCAACTATGTTGGGGTCGGCTTCCAGTGTAACCAGATGCAGCTGAATACCCGTATTTTGCCCATCTGACCTCCACAACCTAGTTACTGAGTAACACGCAAACATAATTTGGCGAAATGGGGCATTAGGTACCGATTAATCCAACATCCAGTGCAAGTGCGGTGCTCCGGAACTGACTATGTCACAGCTGCTAGTGTCCCAAATGTCCTTTGACGCTGAACAACGCCTCTGACGCAGCAATCAATGTGGCGACCTATTGGGCCCAAACAATATTGCTATTGTACCTTCGAAACGAAAAAGAAAGGTTGTCATGACATGCGGTTGGGGTTTTAAGTACCTAGGTACTTATTTTAACGCGGGCAGCGAGCGGGATCGAACCACACGCGTGATACATTTTTCTTAAAATTAGGTACCGTATTTGAATACTTAGTTTGAAACAAAATAAAATTATCGGCGCTTGCAGTATGAAATGCGACACGAAGGCCGTGTCAGTGTCAAATTGTACTGGTCTGCGATTGACTGTACAAGCGCTTGGTGCTGGCCTGAGAAGAGTGTTGTATGCATTGTATATCAATGGTTATATGTGAGTATCAAGCATTTAATTGACCACTATTCACGCCAAATAAAATCTACATCAAAACTTCATCTAATCCAGGAGGCAGACACTACAAAGGCACATATTTTTCAACAAAAGTTACATACAAGTCTACATATGTAGTGCTACAAAGGTCTTTTGGTGCTTTAATGACATTGACAGGAACAGGACATTGGAGCTGCTGGAAAAAATTGTGAAATTGTATCGAAAAAACAAGAGGGCGGATGTAACGACATCCGATTTTGGCCACGCGGCAAAAGATCCTTGTTCAGCTATACAAGCGCACTGATAACAGCTAGAAGCCAAAACAATTGACAAAAAAATATTTTTAGAGAAGGTAGGTTTTATGACTAATGTGTGCTGTGTGGGTGATGTGCTAAAGAAAGCGGCCGACTTGATGTTGATGATTACCTAGTAGCTGTCATCGCGAAATTAACGTAAGTACAATGATATTAAATATGTAAGTACGGTACCAGAAACTGCCTCAACTTGTCAGATTTACAGGTTAACATAACTCAAGAGAAATGTGGAAGTGGAACACATATTAACCCTTTATAAGGCTCTGGCCATATATTGGACACCATACGTTGGACGAAATATCTTCAAAAATACTTTGGCAACACAGTTTGTCGTTAGCAGTGTTTTTTCTTGAAAGTTTTGTGGAACGGAACATAGAAAAAAAAGAAATAAAGGCGACCAAATTCAAACAGATGTTTGATGTCATCTGTCAAAATTGTGTCGATTTTAATAGTGCTACCTAAATCAATAAATATCTTCGAAAAAAATTACTGGAAAGGTAAGATTTGAATTACAATTTGTTAGATATATTCTAAATTTGATGTAATACAGTATATTTCTGCGGATACGAATCTTTTAGATACTAATTTGGGGATTTGTTATGACGTCCATATATTGCCCAGAGCCCGTCTGAGTCAAACATTTTTTTTTTTTTTACTGAGGGTAGTTATTCCATTAGACAAAATTGAGGAAACTTTAGAGAGTATTTTTGGGTTATCGGATGGCGAGGAGTCCGAAGATGGTGACGAAAGCGATGAAAGGGAAAGTGAAGCCATATTCTTGCAACCAAATTCATCGAACCTTGAGGATATTTTACCCAATGTCTACTTTACAGTTTCGTTCACTTCTCGGAAGAAACATGATTGGCACTTTTACGAGCAGAAAGAAGAGGGTATCGAATTTACCATCTTTTGTATGCAAAAGGCCAAAAGTTGATAGTCGGCAGAAGGCAAAGTATGGTCTTCCAGATGATCTGCGGCTTTCAGACGTTGGATCCCACCTCCCTGGTCCACTAGACTCTTACAGACGATGCAGGGCTTGCAGCAGCAATGCTGACAGCAAAAAGTCGAAGATACAATGCATACGATGCGAGGAAGCCCTATGTATTATTCCATGTTTTGCCAACTTCCACAAGCCGTAGTACGGCTCTGTCCAAATAATGGACACCATGTACAGTTTTATATATATACTTTTTTTTCCGAAATTTCAATAAAGTGCTCAAATATGATATATACCACTAATTTTCATTTCTGTACCTTCAGCCGTTTCTTCTGCCTTATAAAGGGTTAATGGAGAGATTAGAGGGAGCAAAAACATCAAATCTCTTTTTAATTTATCAGTAACATGTAGTAAGTACTATGTACCTACTTACCTACATTATTATTGTTACAAATCATTAGGTAGGATCTCATAAGTATGTAGATCCCCTAACTAAGATTATGAATACCTACTATTCAATTTTATTCATCCAGACCAAGATTCACTATTATAGGATTAGGAACATTCATTCGGTTTGCCAGAATTGCCAGCCACCATGTATGTGTAAAAGTTAAAAAGTAGGTACAGATATATTATTTGTTATATTTAGATAGCTCATCATCTGCCTAGCTTACAGTCTAACCTGAATACAGATTAACATTACGTACTTGGATAATATATTAAAATCACAAATTGTAACAAATGTACTTAGGTATTTAATTCTACCGTTTTGAGGTTATGTTTAACCTTTGTCTGTGGCATGAAAATTTCTGGATCTTACCGTCAGAGTAATAACTAAAGATCTTACCTAATAAACGAAACAAAGTCGAATTTAAATGAATAAGTACCTATCTATCACCACATACCAGAAGACAGGTCCAACAATCTCAAAAAAAAAAAAAAAAAACTTATTTCATAGGTTTCATAGCATGTACCTAAGTATGTACATATCAACTTGACATTAATTGGTTTATTATTGGTTTAGTGAAAGCCATTCGCCACAAAGGAAGTCTTTTTTACTAACCTAATTATTATAACAAACAACCCATATCTAGAACGTTTCTGAACTGAACACACCTCTACGCCCATTTTTTCTTACTAATCTGTGGTTGATATCGTGTTGTGAGTGAAAATTCCTAACCTAAAATGGAACATAATTAATAAAATACGTGATAATAAAATACTTGTTAATACGTATATTAGTAGAGATTATATGCCAAAAAGTCGACAAACAATCCAGAATAGTTAGAGGGATTGCATCGATTAAAACCAGTTAAGTTTTACTTCGAAGATGCAACGGCGGCCATCTTGTTAACTGCGCGATTATGCTGCGCGTCTGCTGATTCCAATCCAACTCCATTTGTATTTTGTGTTAGGTAAGTGCCCGTTTCTCAATTTTTAAAGCCACATTACAAAAAATATCTTATTAATTGAATTATCATGAAGAAAATTAACAATGCTTTAATTTTATTATTGTAGCTACTCAGTTTCCCTGAGATAACCTCTCTACATAAATTATTATAACTAGATTTTATCGTAAGTCAGACCAAGTAATAAAAACACAAAACAATAATTTAACAACCACGCTAAATTGTGTGATGTGTTTTACCCTGTTTGGTACTTACTTAGGTACCTACTACGATTTAGTAAATCCGTGTTGATCTATTTATTCAGATATGTAACTTGAATACGTCCCATTGGGCGTCCACAATTACTTACTTCGTTTTACAGATGCGCATTTTGTTTGAGTAGCTCGATGGTTTTTCTGGTAAGTCAACTTTCAACACGCGGTAGGTACTGTACCTACGTTCCTATATTAGGCTACTGGCTATCTACGCGCACTAATGCAGTAACGGCCTCAAGCCAACCAGGTCGTGGCCGTGGCCACATTAGTGCGCGTCAAGCCGAAAATGGAATGAAGAACCGCGGCATCCAGCCCCTTTACTTTATTTTCTTAATCAAATTCTTTGCAGAGGAAATAAAGTTCTAACCAGCGCCATTAGGGCAAACAACACGCTGATGGTAGAGTTTTTACCTGAAGATGCGAGGGAAAGTATTGATACCGTATTTAGAATAGTTAAGCCGTGCTGTCTTTATCATGTATTAGACTTTACCTATAAGTAAGTGGACTGCGCAGAGAAATATGGAAAGTGACAAGTCATCATCATCATCATCATCCACAGCCTGACTTCACCCACTGCTAAAAGAGAGGCCTATGCTCATAGGCCTCTCTTTTCATGTGCCATAGGGATAAGTACTTAGATGCTAAAAAGGATTTGCACATTTAAAGCCTGATATACCCACACGGTATAATTGAATTGCCCTATGGCTACTAGCCGCGGCTTTTGCCGCGCGGCACGTGCCACCGGCTTTTGCGGCCTCCATTTTCTTTGCGTTCCTTTGTGCGGCAAAGCCGGGAGCGCCGCGGCTTGCCCAGCGGCAAGGCCGCCGGCACTGTGTGTAGGAGCCATTTTAGGTACAGATGCCAGCACATCAACCTACTCCAATCTGTAAAATTTTCCCAATCATCATTGAACCTTATACTTCAGCGATAAAGTCGAAAATCTATTAGAGAAATTTGACAGATTGTAGTAACTTGATCTGCTGGCGTCTGTACTTATACCTACCATAACTTGAAGCAATATTAAAAGTTGCACCGTCTATACAGTGTTTAGACTATGCAAGTCATTTGTTATTGTTGCTTCAATTTTATTGTAGGCATGCCACAGGCAAGGAACTTGCACCGTGTAAGTAAATGGGGCTTAAGGCTTAGCACGCATTGCGATTAAAAGCACTCTGTTTTGGAATAGCTGAAAACGCAATACCGCGTACAAACACGCACTGCGTCTGGCGTTTACTCTCGATATAATTTCAGTACCATCATGGATTTCTGGCGAGCTTGTGGCTTTGTTTAAAAAAAATTGAAAACTTAAAACAACGCCGCCACCATAAGTACTGGGTACATCCACTAAAGAATGATTTCCACCAAACGGCTCGCATCGCATCGGATCGGAAAAAATGCGGAGACAGTCGATCGCGTCCGGCAGGATGTCGACGCATACGATCGGCTCCGTACCGTCGCCTGCGAACGTATCCGTTTCTGCGCCTAGCAGTGTTACCAGATGAAAAAAAATAACTACCGTGTCATTGGATCAAAAATACCGTGTTTCAGACTCAAAATACCGTAGACACATTTAAAAAATACCGTGTAAATTACCGTGTAAAAAGTAAAAGAAAGGACCATGAATTTCAATATTTGTAGTCAAAATTATAACTAACCACTTTCTTTTAAAAAATCATTTATTCTTGGAAGATGACGCTTCCTTATCAATATCACAACTATCAGTGTCGTTGTCCATTTTGTATAAATATCCGTTGCAGTCGTAACTCAAATAACCAAACACTGTAACACAGATTGAATGAACTGACTGAAATTTACTGGCGCAACCGCGCAACCAAAGGCGCAACGGTTCTGCGATTTATGGATTCAACCACTTTTGATTATGGTTAGACAAGCGGACAAACTACTAACAGAAACACATTTGCATTTAGTCGTAATCGTCGATAATCCGTATTTTTGGGAATTCCCCCACGCGGGGTTTCGTTTTATGTATTGGATTTCATTATTTTATTAAATTACAGTTAGGTAAATTACACGGTAGTTAATATTGAAAATTACCGTAGAAAATTACACGGTAATGAATCATTACCGTAGACCGTGTATTGGTCAAAAATACCGTGGTTCTACGGTAATTACCGTGTACCTGGTAACACTGGCGCCTAGTCAAATAGTTTCATGCCTACCGCGTTGACGTGTTCTAATTTTTGAAAATGGTTGGAGGTGACGTAGTAGGTATTGTTGGCTATTGCATTAGAACAAGGCTGCTCAACCGCAGGCCCGCGGGCCACAATGTGGCCCGCGAATGAAGTTTGAATGGCCCGCGCAAGCAAGTTTAAAAAAACCCGCTGACAAAATAATACGTGCTGCGGAAAGAACGAATTGCGCGCGCTTACCCACCTCCCCCGCCGCGCCGCCCTTTCGCCCATTTCTCTGTTCATTATTGTCTCATTCTGCATTGGAAACAAATAGAGTGCGCACACTAAAATATCTTCTTCACAAAAATATACCTACTTACAAAATAGGTAGATATTTGTTGTTATTTTGCACTGGACAAACATTTTACCATATCATATTACCTTTGATTTATTGCACGAGTTCCAAAAGTAACTAAAATAGGAATCGTTAGTGGCCCGGATTTCTAAATAGACAGTTTGGCCCGACAGTTTAAAAAGTTGAGCACCCTTGCATTAGAAGAACGGAGACGGAACGACGACAGGCGAACGGAGTCGACCGTGCGTCGCAGAGCATACTTTCGGCTACGATCGCGTGTCGCGGAAGACGCCCGCGGTCAAGCTTCTGTGCGCGGCTTGGTAGGTAATATAGACTTTAAATACTGTGTACAGACGCCAGCACATCAAGTTACTACAATCTGCAAAATTTCTTTAATAGATTTTCAACTTTATCGCTAAAGAATAAGGTTCAATGTTGATTGGGAAAGGGATTTGAAGATTTTGGCCCTAAAATCAGCCACCATTTTGTTGTTTTTTCAAAATCGAGGTGCACAATGAATGTCATATATTTGGACAGGGAACACTTATACAAACATAAAACTTGAAATAACATAACATCATAAAGCGTCACGTTTCTGAGATATTCAAAGATAAAAGTTAGAATTGATATAACGAATTTATTTATTTAAGTTGTAGTTACTTCATGTTGATTAAGTTATTTACACAATCATGACTACACCTAGTGGATAAAATATAAGATTTTTAAATCATATTCGGTATAAATAATATCATCCAAGAAGGCAGCGGGAGGCTGAATAATATTTTCTTGGTGTCGGGCCCATGCCATGCACCATATAATACATATACCCATATAAGGCTGCCTGTCCACTGGAGCGGAGAGGAGAAAAGAGGAGCGGAGATGTGCCAATATTAACCAATAGAATCTTGACTCAGGATCACTGATCTAAACTCAGGGGCGGAGTCAAGATTCTATTGGTTAATATTGGCACATCTCCGCTCCTCTTTTCTCCTCCGCTCCAGTGAACAGGCAACCTAAGACACGTCCTCATTCGGCGGGGGGTATACATATATTTTTGTCTCTTTCGCTCTTTACTAAAATATTACGTACCTATACATGATGCAATTATGTTTTCATAGTTTAATATACTTACCTGAAGGGAAAAAACACAAAAAAATCCTTGTTTCGGGTGTAACCACATTTGCACACAAATGCTCAGACACGTGCTAAAACGTGCATCATGCTATGCCTCATAATGTTATTTTATATCACATCATTTGTTTTTAAATAATTAAAGATTATTAATGACCTAAAATCATAATTTAGCTGCAAAACAATATTGAAATAATTTCAACTGTCAAGCTCGCAATCATGGCGCCATCCCCCACCATTATTGTATAAAAGAGCGTGCCGCCATCATTGCTCACCCCTCGAATCGCTAACGGCTAGATCTGTGAACGAGGAGAGGGAAGCTTCATTTCGTCCTGTAGGTGCGTCAAGTCGGCACCTTAGTCGCAGGTCGGCCTCATTGGGCTTCCCCCAGGTAACTGGGAGTTCCACCTGATGTGGTCTGACCGCCTGGGTGTCCGTGAAAATCGACGCTATTGTTAATAGCGTCGCGATGCCCCTACAGAGTCATTCAATGCAACCATATATACAGACACATTGCTGTGTCATTTCTATCAGGCGCAATAGCCGCCCACTAGTAGGGGCCCATATTTATGGGTCACCGTGTTGCCTCCGCGGGCGAGGGGCGAAGCCCTAACCCCGCTCGCCACGCCCCCTTGCGGGGGCGTCGCGACATCTCGTATTGCGAGCTCAGTTTGTGTGCGATGTTCATGGAGTTACCATCACCGATACCATTGTTGTGGTGGAATAGACCGATAAAGTGTCACGTAAGTTAAAGTAATTTGATATTCTACTGTAACTATTGCTTATTATGATTATGTTGGTATATTATTGCCAATATTGCTATTTTTATAATGTTGCTATTATTCTGAATCCAAGACATAGAATAAACTGGTTTTAAGATAACGATAATTTATGGAAATTTAAGAATTTTGTTGATAGAATGCTGCAATACTGTTTCCATGGAGTTTCTTGTCCTTCTTCTCCATGAAGACCTAGATTTGGAACGGACAACTAGCTTTCTGATTTAATGCTGACAAGTCTAAATAAATAAATGTGTTGGCTTTTCTTTCTGTGCTTTATTTCATGGAAACCATTCCCTACACCACTTATTCATAGGAACATTAATAAGTAATAAATAATCAGTAGTCATTCTGACA
This sequence comes from Conistra vaccinii, assembly GCA_948150665.1. Lineage (NCBI taxonomy): Eukaryota > Metazoa > Arthropoda > Insecta > Lepidoptera > Noctuidae > Conistra > Conistra vaccinii. Next base: position 11,909,391 of record OX411324.1, on the reverse strand, counting down.
TTCATATCTTGCTATTTGGGTTATATCTTACACAGGGTTCAATTTTCGACTTATATTTCGGTGAATAACTCCGAAACGTGACGCTTTAGGATATGATGTTATATGACATTTTTTGTTTGTATAAGTGTCTTCTATCTAAATATATAACATTCGATTATCACCGTGATTCTGAAAAAAATATCAAAATGGCGGCCTCACGTTAGGGCCACCCTCCATACGAAAATCTTCAAACCCCTTTGACAGATTGGAGTAGGTTGATGTGCTGGCGTCTGTACACCTATCGTATAAAGTTTGTAAAATACGTTCCGATCCGATGCGACGCAAATCATTTGGCGGCATCCTTTACTGAAAAAAATACTTTTGCAAATTGTACGACATGCGAGAGCATCCCGACAAGTTTTTGAAGTGAAAATTTCGTTTGTAGTTTCGTACGTCTGTCATCGCCGCGAGTCGCGAGCCGGCATTTTGTTTCATCATTTGTGTAATGTATGTTTCAGAAAATAAATTCTAAAACATCGCGATACAGGGTGAGAAAGCTTCACGTATGTCTCCTACGGCGAGCCGAGTTAGTTGGCGAACTTTACATACTTTAATTTTTTGGCGGTTTCAAACCGCTTGCGTTTAATCGCAGCGCGTGCTTAACCTAAGTAGGTAATACTCGTGTTTTAAGAGATTGAGCTGTGCTTGACGGATTTTGACCATTCATTCATGACACGTCAAAATTCCACCGTACCTCGTAGAGCGAGTTAAGGCGGCTACTGACGCTTGCGCGATATTGCGGACGCACGCGCATCAGCCCGCACGGCGGACGACGACGGATAGCCAGCCACGCACCGCGCACTAGGCCCTTCCTACGGTGCCCCATATTGCGCACGCGGATTCTGGTCTCGACAGACGTCTCACCGAGCGAGACACCGAAAGCATCGACCGAACGGTTGTTACGGCTCGATTCGAAATACCTACTTCGAATCGCATTATTCGCTCGTCCGACAATAACTCTCGGGCACAATAGGTACGTCATTGTAAACTTTTTTTATTGTCATTTAGTTAAAAGTACCTAGTATGGCAATAAAATACTTTGGCATATTATCAAAAGGAACTGCATTGTTTAATTTTGGTTGTTATTACGTAAAGTCATATCAGTCGTAAAATCATCAAATAGTAGAAAGTACTTGGTTCTTTTTTTAGTTGTTTTGACGAAATGACATGCATCAATGCATGCCATCCATGCAAAGTAGGTACCTATACTGTAGGTATTTACTGTATTTTACAAAGAGCTATTGAGCGAGCCGAGTCGTCTCCTTTGACGCGCGTGTGGCGTGCGTGAGTCAAATGAGGTAATACGCTAATAGTCGGCGTCAGATAAATGTCGACTGATGGCCGATTCCGATAACTTACGGACCGTTAATTGGTTAAAAATAAGACTTTTGTGTCTATACCAATAATGAAGCAGAGTTCATAGCATTGCATAGTAGACCCGTATGGAAGTAGCTATCAAATGTAAAATTAGTAGATAACTAGACATGCATTTAAAAAAATACATCCATTACCGACTTACCGGTTTACCGGTAAAAAAAATATTGTTACCGGTTATTTTACCGGTAAAAAATATCGACGGTTTTTGCAAGCCCTATGCAGGACTATTGCAAGATATTGGATTATGGGTTTGGGTGGCTAAGTGAACTGGTTATCTTGAATTATGGACAGACTATGGCCCCTGTCTGACCAATGTTTTATATAAAATAGGTACACAGATAAAATGGCAGGAGACTTGCACACCCAATAATGTGCCCCCGAAAACGGTCGCTAGCACAAAGTGTCGGTAGTGACAAGGGTGCAACATGTCCTGAGGTGCTTATTAGGAGTGGAGAGGTATTTCACGGCTATCAGGACAATCCCGGAAGTACGGTCAAGATCCCTTCCAGCATCTTACTGGAATACTTCCTTCCTCCGAGCACATTTGCTCTTGCGAATCTCCACTCAAGCCGGCCAATAAATGCAAGAATGAGGTGGGAGCTCTGTTCCTCGTCAGTGTTCACTCCAGCCGGTCAATCAAGGCAAGCCAGAGATGAGGAACAAGACTTCTCCCCGGAGATAGGGTCGGTGGGGTCGCTACTGTCCAACAGCTCGCCACATGCTGCCCTGCGGGTTTCTGTATCTCTCTTTGTCGGGGTCGGGGTCCTCATCCTAGACCCATACCGACAAGGTAAACTCTACCGGCACAGGCCTAGAATTTGGAGCGTGCAAACCCCACCACGACGTCAACGTAGAGATACGGCGGCGGCGGTGGGGTTATTATTATTTGTGGCAGTTTGGTTTTGCGCGTGGAATGCGAAAATTTTCGTAATATTTTTTAGCATCACGAGTTCCTAGGTAGTTCACGTAAATTTTATGACGCTTCGAACAAATTGTGGTACAAGATAAGTTCAAGTTTGAGTACTAAACCGTATTTGTAGCAGTAGAATGCGCTCTTATTCTGCTCGTGTGACGCAAAGTTGACGTGAGCGTATCTCTGACAGCGGTAGAGAATACTAAAAGTGTTGTTTTGATTAGGTACTGAATTTCTTTACTTACGTAAATTAGCCTACAAAAGTAGCAATAAAAAGCAAGTTTAAAAACTAAAACCGGACTACTGAAAAATCACGCTCTAAAATGTATGAAACAAGAAAATATTTCGGAAATTAGTATTTTGTAGCCGACAGGCATACGACTACGGCTTTACTTTGACCATTTTTGTACCAATGTCTTGATTTCTGTCCGAAATATTTTCTTGTTTCATACATTTTAGAGCGTGATTTTTCAGTAGTCTGGTTTTAGTTTTTATACTTGCTTTTTATTTAATTTGTTTTGGGGTTATAATTTCGTAATAAAGTATTTGCAGAACCGCTTTATTTATTTTTTGTATATGTCACACTCTCACTTTAGGATGTTTTTAACAATTTAAACATGTTTATTTACTTTGAAAATACGATATATACAACGTTGATACGACAGACGGGCTTTCCTTTGAACTGCCTATACTAGGTACCATTTTCAAGCTCTGTACCAAAAATCAATTAAATAGGAGCAGTAGTTTAGTCGCAAATGATTTATTAAGTTTTTGCCCCGTTTGAACACGATGTATCTTTCCTAACAGCTGATTATGTCTATACGCTTAGGTCATGCACCTTAAAACGATAAATCTGAGTACAACCTACATGCGTTGTTGCCGCTCTGTGACGCAAATCACAAGTACATACAACCAAATATTTTCGCTAAAAAGATGCCAATTCAAACACACACACTTGCACTTTCATTACGAGAGTGACAATCATAGCAAAACATCCCGCGCGTAAAAGAAATAGAAATAGGTCAGTGTGTTGGTAATGTTGCTTGCATCCTAGATCCTACCGATCGGTAAGGGGGTGGGGCCTCTAAAAAACGTGTTTCTTCAGTGCGCCGAGGCAATCCTTTTGGAACGTACTTATGTTACGTAACACGGAAGCTCCGCGAACTCGCGCGCTGATAATATTGTGATTTTGTTTTGTAATTGTGATAGGATAGGACACTAAATACCTACATTTAACCGCTAAGGCCCCACCGTTACCACAGTAGACAGTATTTCTTTTTTTTATTGTGACAGGACACGTAACTTGGGATTATTATTATTTAGTGTTAGTTTTTTTTTTGATTGATTGCTTTTATTGTGATACGACACGTAATTAAACTTTGGTTGTGTGTGTGTGTGTAATTAAAGTGTGCCTCAGAGGTAAATACAATTGTTGAACTAAAAACTAGGATTATTTTAGCATTTCACAAATTAAAGTGCTTAGCGACAGACAGTGATTTAATTAGAAAAATAAATAACAATATTCTCCGTCGGTATAATTTGTGCATTAATGTGAATGGAGGACACAATATGTCATCGAGAATTTAAAAATTTTGTGTTTTTGCTGTGATCGTTGTAAGTACTTCAAAGCCGCCGCCCGCGCCACCGTCGCCGCGCGGCCGGGCCGGGCGGCCGCCCGCTTTGAACATACGCCGCGCTCCGGCGCGCGCGACGTTACCGCTTTGTTACCTAGGTATCTAAGGTCAGTTAAATTTATTTACAAAGGGTGGTTGCGTTTTACTCTGATTTGTAAGCTATTTAGTTTGTTTGAAAAAAAGAAAAACTCATTTTTGGTGCTTTTTGTTTTTATACCGTATCGAATTAATACTAAACACGTATAGTATACGTAGTGTAATTTAATGCCCCTCTGTCATATCAACCCTGTATACATATTTGTAATGTGCTCGTCAAGACCTTTCATTTGATACCAAACATGCCATGAGTAAAAAAAAAAAATATTTTCGTTCGTCACTTTATGTCCTCTAGAGGGCGCCGTATTGAAATAAATGTAACGTCACATAGCCTATAACCAGCGGACAATCAGGACGCTTCCGACAATACCTCATTTGTCAAATTATGATCAGTGGTTTAGAAGTTATGAGGTTACAGATGAACATACATACATACATACATACCGGTCAAAATCATCCTTCATCCTTTTTGCTTCGCCGAAGTCGGGTAAAAAATGTAGATATACTGGTTAGTTCGTATGGCTAGCTGGATTTGCATGTTTCGGTTGCATATAAATAAATAAAAATAAAATAATATATCTTTATTTCAGACCTAAGCAGTCCATACGTAGTTAGTGGTTAGTAACAAACTGTGCTTACATGCTATGTTATTGTTGTTAGTACTTAATTATATTTAACATAAACCTATACCTAATTCTACCCAGTGCCTTTGGATGGGGCAGTCCACTCTGCTAACAATCATTTTCAGGATGCCGTTCCGAGTGCTACGCAAACGTTGCAGTAGGGAAGCTTCTTTCTTACGCATGATGGCGTGAAAGCTATCCGTAGGTACGTGCTTCAGCAAACATTCCCGACACACTGCAACGTCGCGGCAACCGCAACAGCATCCTGAAGGCATTGTTGTATTGCACGCGCAGAACGTTGTAGGCTCGTTATACTCTTTACTGTAGGTATATTTTCCATTACACAATAGGTATGTTCACGAAACAAATGAATTCCGTAACAGCTTCCAAAATCAATCGGAACGGCAACGGCGTTCGTTAACTCCTCCGACGCCATAATTTGAAGTTTTTAGCGCGGTAACTGTTTTTTGTTTATTGCGTGGAAACTACGAGGCCTACAGATTCGACATTTTTGCTGCCTTTAGCAGGAATTATGCTTTAATTTATGAGCTATAATACTTAGTCATAATTATCTTCTTTCGTTCGGAAGATACCACATGAGCAGCTGGGGTAACGTCACCCCGGCTTACACGTAGTTTTTTTTACGTACATAAGTATCATAATTACAACACTCTTTTAATATTATCGTTCAGTTTTTCCTGCCTTTTGTGGTTTGCCTGTACTGCATGAGGAAGCTGGGGTGACGTCACTCCAGCTAATACACGGTAAACGGCTCATATTGACGAAGATTTTGCAGCTGCTAAATTAAGACTTATGGGAACTTTGATTGCTGAAATTAGGTATGACTTAAATATTGGGATAGGTGGAATTATTCTATCACATTATAAGAAGAGAATAGAGGTAGAATTATTATATGAGGAAGCCGGAGTTACGCACATAGGTACCTTGATTCTGTAAATGATTTTAGTTATTTTGTAACAATCATGTTCATCTATCTCTACAAAATTATTACCTACTATCAAGAGCGGATCCAGGGGGGGGGGGGGACACAGGGGCACGCCGGGCACGTGCCCCCCCATTGCCTATGTGCCCCTCCCAGAAATAAATCCTGGATCCGCCCTTGCCTAGTAGGTATTCACAGTCATAATTTGTGTAACTGTTCGACAAGATTCTGACATTTGATATTTATCAGCTGACTCGATGGAATGTTGCGAATTACCGTCATGTAATTCAGGAATTTAAAATCCGATTTAAAAAAAAAATGTTAATTTGCTGCGGCATGCAGCAAATTTAAACAATAAGCCGACGAACGCACGGACGTAAAATCCAACAGAGCGCATTAAGGTGGAACTAGTCGCGGGCTCGAACTCAATGGTGGGCATGGCCAAAAACCACGCTGTCTCACCTGGCATCGTGTCCGACAAAAATAGTATCAGTGATGAGCAGTTAGAAGCTGGTCTACATGGACAACGTATAGTTGGCACGCACAGAAACATCGTACAGAACGATTTTAGTAAAAAGAGTGCGTAAAAAATTACGAAAAGTCCTTTGGAAAATGGAGTTTTATGAAAAAACCACTGCATGAATCAATTAGAAATAAAATTAATTGAAATCTTCGATAATTTTGCTGTGTCGGTACGGATTTTGTTTTCGAGATTTCACACTTCTTGTATTACTTATTTACGCCCAAAGTTGCGCTAAAATTAGCTAGAAAAACGAATCTTTGTTGGCTTATAACTTTTTAATGGCTTTTTATTTTACTATTCTGCTTCCGTACAGACAAAATTACTAATGAGACCTAACGATATCATGTTAAACTATGAATGTACGATAATTTGTATGGAAAAAATATCAAATTGTTTCACCTTAAGCGAGTATCCCAGCACGCGTAGCATGGCGCTTTCTATGTCTACGAAGAGTAAACACAGCTCTTTCTATACAAAGTGACATTTCCTTTCTTCATTTTTGACATCGCACCGTAGAAATCTTTCTTCAATCTGTCACTTTGTCTTTCGTTTCTAACTATCTTTGTCTAGGTCATTTTATAGGTATGTAGACTATTTCAGAAGAAAGTTTTTTCTATACCAAATTGTCAAAATCACTCTGACGACTGACAGTTGCCTATGGTAGTTAAATATTCTACTCGACGGTCACAAAGTATACAGGGTTATCTGCAAAATCATGATTTTACAGAAGAGCGTTTTAAATGCAAAACTGTGATAACTAATAGCAGAAGAAAGCTATCTTCTCCTATTTTACATCATTTAGTTAATATTACCAAGGAAATGGTTAAGGCCAATATTACTGTACTTATTTGTTCCAAAACACGGTACTTCGACACACTGAAAAAAATAAGCTGTACGTAGTTGTGTTTAACGTGACTTAATATCATAAAAATTGACAATCAAACAGTAAAAACATCCTATGACGAACCAAAGAATTCTGAGTCGAATTATATTAAAGAGTGAATTTCGTAAAAAGTGCAGTTGCCTCTTTCTACTTTGCTGCCGTCGTACTGTCTACACGGAACGTCATTTTTGTCTACTCTTCCGTCGACAAAGCGGTGCTCGTGCTGCGCGTGCAGCGCGTTAAGAAAATACACTGTTGGATATTCAACTCTCGGCGGTAAGCAGAGCGTCGAAAATACAATACACGAAAAAAAATCGCCGCGATTTTATTACGTCCGTGCGAACGTCGGCTTAGTTAGTGGCAAATATTTGTAACTAGCTGCGCCCCGTGGTTACACACACCTGCATAATTTTCGATCCCGTGGGACTATCGGGATTAAAAATAGTATCATATGTCCATGCCCAGGTCATGGTTTACCCATGTACCAAATTTCATCCAAATCTGTTCAGCCGTTTTAGCGTGAAAGCGTAACAAACAAACTTACTTTCGCAGTTATTCTAAAACAAAGTCCCTGGCCGCGTCTGTCTATCTGAACGCGATATAAGTGTGAGTGTTTTCAATTATCATTTAAATATTTCATATTTTACTAAACATAAATCTAAATCAAAGGTATTGTTAGTCCTTTTACCTCGATAAGGGTTTTTTGGCGACTTTGAAGCGTCAGGATCGGATGGATTTTTTTTTTAAACATACAGGGTGTTTGGCAGAATATTGAACATACAAAAATGGTGGATAGGTGGGGTCACCTGCTGTTTGCCCCTCAGCCCTAATTTATTTGGCCCTGGTTTTTTTTTTTAATGCAAGTTGTAATTAAGATTTAAGTATTTTTTACATCTTTCTGTAAGTTTGAGGACTCATAACTTTTTTTCTAGCTAACATCTGAATAAAGCAATACTTTTATAAGAATCTGCCAACATTAAATATTAAAAAAAAAATTGCCTGTTTTAATAAAAATTCCACTTTAAACTTAAGAAAGTGGTGAAAATAGAAGAAAGCAAATAATTTTTTTTTTTAATATCCAGGAGGCCAGGGCCAAATAAATTAGGGCTGAGTAAGTAGCAGATGACCCCCCACCTATCCACCATTTTCGTATGTTCAACGTTCTACCAAACACCCTGTATAGTGGTACCAATAAATAAGCTCACCAATTTTGGAGCGGTTGCCTCATAACTTTTTTTTTTTGTTTTTTTTTCTAAATTCGCGGGTGCGTAAACGGCCCGCGTGTATCGTATATTCGGATGGCAATTTGTTTAAATTATATAAGTAGGGTATAAAGTTCAATGCAACCGCATTTTCATCCGATTGCCTCATTAAAAAAAAAATGTTTTGCTTCCTCCCTATATCTCCGCCCCCGTCCATTTGGAGCCCATTCGAACGGTACGGGGGGTTCGCACTTCAAAACCCAGATTACCACACGCCATCCGGTTGCCTCTCCGATAAAATTTTACGTGCCATTGCTTTAATTATAATTATTATAATATGAACAAACTCTCACCTTTACTATAATTTACTTAATATCACACCATACGTGCCTGTAGGTAATGAGAACTGACTTATAGTTATCTTGGGAGCATCACCTGTATACGACTTTCTCCCATATAGGGAGGAGGCAAAACATTTTTTTTTAATGAGGCAACCGGTTGAATATAGAAAAAAAAACAAAAAAAATGTTTAGAAGGCAACCGCTCCAAAATTGGTTAGCTTAATTATTTTTACCACTATAATGTTGTAAAAAAATGCCATTCGATCCTGCTGGGCAGTTTCTAAGAAACAACGCTTGAAAGTCGCCAAAAAACCCTTATCAAAAGAACATCCTTTATTTAATAAGGCATCTTCTGAGTAAAAGAACTAACAATACTTTTGATTTAGATTTATGTTTAGTAAAATATGAAATATTTAAATGATAAATTGATAACACTCACACTTATATCGCGTTCAGACAGACAGACGCGGCGAGGGACTTTATTTTATAATAACTGCGAAAGTAAGTTTGTTTCATTCACTAACCAACTGACAATCTCTTGTATTTTTTGCTAAATCATTCAAAGCATAATGTAATTAATTTTTCAATTATGTTCAGTCTATATAATTACTTACAAAAAAATATGTGCGATCAGTAGGTCACTTAATAAAATTTTGTTTTGTTACAGATAGTTGGAAGCATGGAGAACAGCGCTAAAGTGTTTTATTCCGATATTACGAGAGTTGGTAGTAATCATAAGAATAATCTATATGATCTTTTGAATATAGTACCAGCAAAACCTCTTAAATTAAATGATATAAAAATATATACTTGCGATTATAGCCCTAAAACCGGTAAGTATTATATACCAAAAAAAAAAGCAAGACTCAAAGTAAGGACTGTTAGAGACATCAGAAATTCTTTTGAACAAGATGTATATAGTCACCTACTACCTGACTTGGAAACGCAACAAAATATTTTATTTAAAAAAATAAGACGAGGTTCATCAAGAGACGATAATACACAAAAATTGGCAACAAAAATTTTAAGGGGTGATACGCCTATTTCGAGGTCGACTTGGCAGATGCTGATTAATCTGAATCCAGAACAACAAAAATACCAACGCCAGTTTGTTTTATGGAATGGAAAATTCATTCAATTGAACGGAAGTTTTGGAGGAGTGAAAAAAAATATTTGTAACTATGATTTAGCAACTAAGCCCCAGTGTTTACCTACACAAAATCAGAAGAAAAAATGTTTGAAATTGCATGAAGGAAATAGAAAGAAATTGCTTTTGCGCAGTTCATTAGCAGTTAAATTTAAACCAGGTCCTCTTTGCAAGAAACAATTTCTTGACAATTCACATCAAAAATATCACGTTGGCAACATCGAATTAATAAATCTTCCAAAACTTGGGCTGGATGTTCAACCTAAATACGGTACTGCTTTTGAATCGTCAATAACCCATTTTTTTAACAATTTGCGTATAGAGGATGGCACTATATCCCGAAAATGGGCAGAGTTAGCAGTGTCTGTTTTAGGTACAGTTCAAAATTCTAAAGCTGTTCAACTAAACAGAGATTGTGTATCATTTGATTTAGCTTACAAATATAATCAAAATAGATTGCTAATGCGCCGTGACGTAGATCATTGTTGTAACACTTCAGAGGTAATCGATACAAGTACACTTTTCATGAAGCCCCGAACAATTGAAAAAAATGTGCAACTGGAAATAGAAGACATGGTACATAAAATAATAGATGCAGTAGAAATAAATTTAACTCAAGATACAATATTCACTAAGGAACCAGAGTTAAACACGTTTCCTTGTGAAGATTTATACTCTGTGAGTAGTGTTACACATGTTAAGGACAAAACGAAAAGAAAATTTGGTGAATTAGATAGACTTGACGTCACAGTTATTACATTACCTGAAACCGAAGAACGTAATTTAACGAAAAGCTGCAGTAAAATGTATTGTTCTTTAGGGTGCATTTGCGCGTCCTTACAAGGTACTTACAATTTAAAGCAACATTGCGGCCGTGTGGAATGCATGTTTGATTGTAAATGTGACTTTACTAAGTATAAAAGTGATTTGTCATACGCAGGGTGCACTGAACAATTTCCTAGGTTGTTAAGTATAGACAATGAAAGGAATTTCAATTTAGCAAAGGAAGAGCAGAAATTTCATCAAACTGTTATTGTAACTGGCGAAAAAACAATTTTATTAAAAGCAGAAAGAAGGAATTGGAAAACATCAAAAAAATATGCAGATTTTTATAGTAATATGAGCTTAAAACATGAAAAGCAGGAAACACAAAACTTATCAATAGTCGCATTAAAACTTAATTGTGATAATATAGAACCTTGGTGTATGGTTCATGAACTATACAAGTGTTTTTGTAAAGGTAAATTCACAGACACTTGCCCATCGGTTTCAAATGAAGCACTCGGTAAAGAACCGTTGTCGAAAGATAGTATTAGTAATGTTGATTGTTTAGAAAACTCAAAAGTAACGAATGACGTCAGTAATATCAAGGAATGTGAAAAACGAGAAAACACAAATTCAGTCAAAAAAATTAAAATATCTGATAATACACATACTAAACCAAACAAAATACACACATGGAGAATTATCGATAAAACTACGAATACTAATAAAATTACAGAAAAACAAAACTATAGTGATCCGGAGGATGAAATTCAAATAAATCGCATCTTAGTTAAAGATGCAGGCACTGCACTCAGGGGTAGTTCAGACAGTATAAATAAGAATGCTGAAAATCGTATGCTAACAAGACATACCGTTAGAAAGTTAAATATGCAACAATATTCTAATAAAGATGATAACGATAACGAAAATCATGAAAACAAATCTGATTCAGCAGGCAGTGATTATTTAGAGTTTATGAATAGCAAAAGTATGTCTAGTTCAAGGACGAGTGCATACGAAGGAAGAAAATACAGCAATGGCTATTATAAAAATACGAATTATAAAATATCAACTATGGAGAAAAATGATAAAAGACTTCAAGAAAGATTAGCTTTTCTTTACAGTAAATGCTGCATAGAAGATACTATCATTAAACCAAAAAGTAAAACGAAAGAGACTGCTCGCCTTCTGCAGTTACTTTGTGACAGTAATAAAAACGGTGAAGACCTGGCACCCAATTCAAAAAGAAGGCGTTTATCCAATGACACCAATCTCGTGACTTGGTTAGAATCTAATTATAAAATGTATAGACAACGAAATGATAGCGGCCTTTTTAAAAATGCTTTGGAACCTCCGCAACATGGAAAAGTTGCACTGCATTCCTGGGGTTTTATTTTAAAGAGATATCGAGAGCGGAAAAACCTTTTCTTAGTATCTCGACAACCACCGTTCAGAATTTTTATGGCAGTAAATACTGAAAACTCATTTTTTGAAAACTGCATTGACATAAATGATATTCGATTTGCGGACTTACACAAATATCCTCAAACCGTAAAAAACTTACTTATTAATGCAACAGAATTAAAGGATAATTTCTGTATATTACGTGGTTTGGCTTTCTGTTGGGAATTAATTGGCTCTGTAACTAAGGTAAACGAGAGTATCGAAAATGCAGAACAAGAAGATACGCCAGAAATTAACATGGAATCATCGGCTATGGATACGTTAGATGTATTTAATCAAAATAATTCTGTGGTGAGACAATCGGTAGTTAACAATATGGAACAAAATATGGAAACATTCGATGTATTAAATCAAGGCAATTCAGAGGTTAACGAATTCTTATTTGAAAATACTGAACACACAGAAACAATAACTGTTTTTAACCACAATTTGGAAATAAGGGATTCGTTAATTGAGAATATAGAAGAAAAGGATTTGGATAAAATAGGTGCACTTAATCAAAATAATTCAGGCGTAAAAAAATCTTTACTTGAGAATATGGAACAACAGGATATTCTAAGTAGATCAGGCAAAGAGTTCGAAAGTAGTACAGGATGTTCTGACGATACCGGATCATCAAAATGGTTTGTCATGACTATAGAAAATGATTTTAGTGAAATCAGGTTTTTCAGAAAAGGGTTTTTCGTCAAATATCTAAGTATTATAAATGCTATTAACGTTGCACGCTTGTCGGGAAAAACTGTGCGTTTGTCTTCTAAGAAATGTATAGAACAACCAGAAGCCCCACAATTCGGTATATACGCAATTCCCAATGATAACGAATATTGTGTTTTTGTTGGACCGTATGAAATGGAAGACACTTTAGGGATAGAGACCATTAAGACAATTTCAGACATTAGAAAATTTAAAAGGACAAGAGGTTTTTGGATAACGACAAATAAAATAGATAATTTGAAAGTGGTAGAAAACCCGTTATCGTTTGTGGCACTAACAAATAGCCAGGTCAACAGCCTACCTTTAGAAACTCATTTCCATGCAAATGACGAAGTAAATAAAGACCAACAAGAGAAGCCTAATATGCAAGAAAGTTTCCACATAAACAAAACAGAGGAATCGAAAGAAAGTTCGCCACTTAAAAGAGGCCAAATAAAAATTGTTAAGCCTATTAAAATACGCAAAACCAATGGCTTTTATCACCTAGCATCAGACGGTGTTTTAAAAAAAATATCTTTGCAATACCCTCAAAATACTACAAAAGCTATGCCTGTTGTATTAAAAACGTGTTTAAATATGGAGGACAATAGTGCAAACACATTATTAAAGCCTATTGGGATTTCCAATGACTTAAATGTAAACCAGATTCCTGAAATATTACAAGAGCCATTTGCTGAAGCATCATCATCAGCAGCATCTCAAATAAAGATATCCGCTGTATTTTCTACACAAAATGACGATCCCATAGCTAAACGCACAAATCACGAAGGAGGCATGTTTATTTTAAAACCTGAAGAAATTAATAGAAAGCTTGTCCAAAATAAATTGACCGAAATTATATTGACTTCTGGAGATGAGTATAATATCAACGATGGAACAACAAATCTTAGTTTATTACAATCGGATGTCTCGGGTCTAGAAAATGTTACTATTGAAGAACACCACTCAGTTTCCGACGCTGAGTGGTGTAATCTGAATGATGATATTTATGTTATATCGGATGATGAAAATTATAGAACTAGTGATACTACCGTAAACTGTAACATCTGGACGGACGTATGGATAGAATGTAAAAATATTCCTAACCTTGGCTGGATCGCGGGAATAAAGAATTTGAATAATTTACTCAGTTTTAAAATACCTGGATGTGAATATTCAGAGTTTTACCCTGAAGAAGAAGTCTTTACCAAAATTAACTCGTAAGTATTTTATTGCTGATATGAAGGTTTTCTTTTATTTACCGATTTTTATTTGTTGTTTGTTCCTTATCGTCAAAATAATCGCGCTCAGAGTCGAGGGCGGATCCAGGATTTATTTCTTGGAGGGACGCAGGGTAAGAAGCGTCTCCCATAGTATTGGACTATGCTAGTACTTACGGATTTATTTATAATTATTAAGGGATTCATTCTTCCGCAAAGTACTAGATCCGAAAATGCAGCATCACCCTACCACCCACAAAAATATACATGTAGAAGGTGCGAATATGTTTCTATCTAGCTGGCCCCCCTGAGCCACAGCGACGAAACCGATATAGACTGTTAGGTTATTGAACGTACTTGTCTAATCTAACGAAAATTTTCAATGTACCTACATTACAGTACCTACATTGGAAGGAGTATCTCCAATAAAAATTACAAGTATAATTTTGACAACTGATATTAAATATCATTTCTGTCTTAGTGTCGCCACTAAGACAGAAATGGTATTTAATATCAGTTTCTATCCAGCGGCCCCCTTCGTTATTCTTTTACTTGGAGACTTGTAATTTTTATTGGAGATACTCCTTCCAATGTAGGTACTTTTCAAATTATTCATTTATTTTCAAAAACCTTGGATAATATAGCAGAAATTACATTCGTAAGTATTTTTCTATGCAGCGGGGCCCTTTTTAACCGACTTCCAAAAAGGAGGAGGTTCTATGTTCGACGTTATGTATGTTTTTTTTTTTTTTTTTTTTTTTTTTTTTTATGTATGTTCACCGATATCTCCGCCAATTGTGGACCGATTTTGAAAATTATTTTTTTGTTTGAAAGGGTAAGCTCCCGAGGTGGTCCCATATAAATTTTATTGACTTTGCTTAGATAGTTTTTGAGTTAGCTTCAATAATACATATTTTTCCCACTTAGTTTATATGGACGATATGATGATAACTTCCTGTCACTGTTATTTATTGCAGTTAGTGGTATTGGATATTGTGTGGGGTAGGTACCACAACTAAAAAGTGAAAAATAAAAACGAAGTTTTTTTTAATTTTCGTTTTTTTGCCACCGACTTCCGAAATTAAAGTTATTTTTCACTTTGTAGTGGTTTTTTTTGGAAGTCGGTTTTAATTTTTTTTGTAAAAAGTTTTTATTTTTCACTTTTTAGTTGTGGTACCTACCCCACACAATATACAATACCACTAACTGCAATAAATAACAGTGACAGGAAGTTATCATCATATCGTCCATATAAACTAAGTGGGAAAAATATGTATTATTGAAGCTAACTCAAAAACTATCTAAGCAAAGTCAATAAAATTTATATGGGACCACCTCGGGAGCTTACCCTTTCAAACAAAAAAATAATTTTTAAAATCTGTCCACAATTGGCGGAGATATCGGTGAACATACATAAAAAAAAAAAAAAAAAAAAAACATACATAAAGTCGAACATAGAACCTCCTCCTTTTTGGAAGTCGGTTAAAAAGAAAGACACCGACTTCCGAAATTAAAGTTATTTTTCACTTTGTAGTGGTTTTTTTTGGAAGTCGGTTTTAATTTTTTTTGTAAAAAGTTTTTATTATCCTTAATATTTACTAGCTTCCGCCCGCGGCTTCGCCCGCGTGATAAAGTTATAAATTACTTATAGCTTTTTATATTATGCATGTATTATACATACAAACCTTCGCTTCGTCTTGAATCACTCTATCTATTAAAAAAACCGCATAAAAATCCGTTACGTAGTTTTAAAGATCTAAGCATACATAGGGACAGACAGCGGGAAGCGACTTTGTTTTATACTATGTAGGTAGCGGTAGTGATAGTGACAAGTGAAAATCGCACGCCAAATTAAAGCATTTTCAATGAACTTCCAGAGGGATTAATGCTTTTGTTGTGACAAACATCATAATTATAGGTGAAAAAGGATTTGTTAACTTTAGTAGTTTTGTTCAGTTTTGTTTTGTGTTTGAACTCCCTCGCTGCGCTCGCCCTTTCCTTCGCTTCGTTCGGGATTCAAATAGCGCCCGTGACTGTTTAAGACACTGCTTTATCCCTAATGAATAATCTACTATTACTTATTGAAAGTGAATTGCATGTAGGGTCAGCAAAAGAGTAGGTAGCTATTACGAAACTATTATCTACTTAATCACGTGGTATTAAAACACGAGTGCACAGACTACAATTATTATGAGTGTGAAGTATCACAACGAGTGTTTTAATACCTAGATAAGTGCAGTTTTATATTTACACCAGTTTGTCTAAACTTCGAGCAAATTCATGAATAAAACATAATTTATTATCGTAATTATGGCGCCCAAAAGCGGCCAGTAAAATTATAACATTAAAAATACTATGTCAAAATAATTCTGTGCACATTATACTTTATCTATTTACCTAACGAAACGTGTCATGCTGACCTTATTTTTTGAACAAAACTACTAAAGTTAACAGATCCTTTTTCACCGTTAATTATGATGTTTATCACAACAAACGCTTTAATCCCTGGAAGTACATTGATAATGCTTTAATTTGGCGTACGATTTTCACTTGTAAATATTAAGGATAACAACTTATCAAGGGAGGGAGCTGGATAGAAAAATACTTACGAATGTAATTTCTGCTATATTATCCAAGGTTTTTGAAAATAAAACAATAATTTGAAAAGTACATTGGAAGGAGTATATGTATCTTTAATAAAAATTTCAAGTCTCTTAAGTAAAAGAATAAGGAAATGGATAGAAACCGATAGTAAATGCCATTTCTGTCTTAGTGGCGGAGGTACCTATATTGAAAATTTTCGTTCGATTAGACAAGTAGGTACGTTCAATAAGCTAACAGTCTATATCGGTTTCGTTGCTGTAGCTCAGAGGGGCCAGCTAGATAGTAACATAAATAAGGTGCGATAAATATAATGCGGCATGCAACCCAAACCTATACTCGACACGTGTTTCTTCCCACGGGGCATTCCCAGAAGATGTTGACTCGTCGACAGCTCGGACGCGGGTGGAAACTCGGTGCTGCATTCTGCATTTTCGTTTCTCGCCCTGTCGCATTTCAAATACTTTGTTCACCCTAAATATACTTAGTACACAACCCTACGTACACAAAGCTTGACCCTACCTACTTATCTATTTACATTTTTAATATTTCAGAGAATTACGGAAAAGGATTAATAGTTTTAATTATTTAGAATTGCAATGGACAGTTCACGAGTCAATTGACCAACTTCAAGGACAGGAAATGAATCCTGAGCATTTGTACCCAGATTATGTAAGTACCTACCGTTGTTTTGAAAATTCACGAGGAACTGAAGCGCTTCGGTGTCGGAAGAGAGGTGCACTATCTTACGTGATAGGTATTTGACATCCATCCAATTCCATTCCAGTCAGTGTACTTTTTATGATTTACCATTTTAAGTTTTACCTAGTATTCGCGACGCGCCACACCAGTGTTTTGTTTTGTTTTTAAGGTTAGGTTTTTAACAAATCACATTAATTTCCTCAGATACTTACTCCAGAAGGGCTGTTACACACGAGTGAAATAACAAAAAGTAATAAGGATAACCTTAAAACATATTCAAAAAAACAACCGAAAGGCGAAAGCCGTGGGACGAGATCCCCGCGTGAAATTGGCAAGGTATTACATAAATAAACAATCCAGTCGAATATCTTCGATCTTGTCCAAAAACTGCTGCCTTGCTTAAGGGGTGTTAAACTACAGAAAATGTAAATATCACGCCTGTATCCCTAAGGAGTAGGCAGAAGTACCTACACCCACACTCCGTCAATTACGTAGGTATGCTTAGCCCCATACAATGAGGGTAATCCCATTGTCAATACCGGATATAAATTCAGACTCCGGGTTGACAAATTCCTAATGGAAAACTCAATAGGTACCTAATTGCTTTGCCCAACTTGGGGATTCCAGGATTTACATAACTACATTGCGTGAAAACCTTTGATCATTATCTACTTATAGGTATATTAGAGTATATAACACTGGAGAAGTGGAGAAGCCTTATGCGCAATATTCCGAACAAAAAAGTCTGTCACTTTTGGCGGGGGATGCGGTAGCTTCTACGATAAGGAACAATAGCTGCTCGCCCGGAAAGAGGAGTCCGTACCATCAATTGTTTCTACCGATATCGATATTCATTCGGAATTTTGCTTGAAGCCATGAAATAAAACGGCTGTTGCTTAAAATAGTTAAATTTTAATAAGAAGAGAAAATAACTACAATTAAATAAAAGTAACTAAATTGTAATAATCTCAATAATAAAATAAGGGTAGTATTTAAACGAGTGACTGTAAACTAATGTTTTAACTGATAAAAATAATTAAT
Organism: Conistra vaccinii; assembly: GCA_948150665.1. Taxonomy (NCBI): domain Eukaryota; kingdom Metazoa; phylum Arthropoda; class Insecta; order Lepidoptera; family Noctuidae; genus Conistra; species Conistra vaccinii. The sequence continues at coordinate 11,891,184 of OX411324.1, read as the reverse complement.
TTAAGTTATAGTATTACTAAGTGGGCGACTGACTGCGAGTGACGAGAAATCAACAGAACAGCAACTTACAAACACTAATTTGAGTTACTTATAATACAAAATGAGAAGCTTCATAATATGTGAATGACCTAATATTTGTTTGAGCGTCAACGCTACGTCCTGCATTTTTTCAATATTTGGCAAATGATTTATTTATACTGAGCGGCATTATATCTTAAATAAAGTGTTACGAATAGAAAAACCACTTTAAAAATAGTATAATGAGCAGAGTACTATGAGCTCACATTTTTTTTTAAAACGTTCTTATGAAATAACTATTTGAATAAACACTATTGCCACATGCAGCAGGCATGGATTCTGTTACGGCTCCGGCGCTGCGGGGCTCCGGTGGTCCCACGCGAGCTTACCGTCGCAGATGGATTTAACGCCCGTCGCCGCCGGCCAGCCTCAGCCGCGTCGGCAAGCCGAAGCAGCGGTGGTGAGCGTTAAAATCATCCTCCTCAGCTCGCGTTCCTCAGCTCGCGGGCCACCTAGCCCCTCCGCGCCTACGCGGGTTTAAATTACACTCTAGGGGTAGGGCAGACAAGACTACGTGGAGTCGGTTTTGCAGCGATTCGTTTCAAATTTTTATGCCTTACAAATATTTGTTTAAAGAAGTTTATGCCAAGTGTGTTATGCCAAAGAGAGATACCCATCGTAAACACGCAACACCCCGGTCCGCAGCCCAAATCACCTGACTGCATCGATTCGTCGCTCCACCCCCATTTGTATCAAACAGTCTGTAGTTTTCAACAATCTTATCAAAAAAAAAAAACATAAGACCTCAAATAGAATATCAGTAACCAATAATCATTAATAAAGCAGCTTCCAAACGTTGCTTAAAGTGAACTTTTTTGTAGTACGTTATGTATACTTAACCTCAATTGGAAAAATCGTCTCTATCATAATATTGAAGTTGTCCTCTCTGTATTTCTAGTCGCTCACTTAGTAATTTAGTCGCACGGCTAGAATTTTAATATCTGAAATGGAATAATCACAAACCACTTTTTGTAAGTTCATTCTGGGTTTTATTATTAACCCCCTAGCATCGAACGTTCCCGCCCGCAAAAACCATTAAGTACCGGAGATCGCCCGCGGCGCGTCGGAGATAAGAGCGCGCTAACATAAACAAAATCTGAGAGCTTTTTGTTACGTAAATAGTCTTATCGTTAATGGTTTTGGGTACCTGATTAGACAAAGGATTTTTTATAATACTTAGAATCTTTGTAAGCGAACGCTAGTATTGATAAATAAACATTCTTATCAGAAATTCCTTTGTTCATTGTTTTGATTATTTATAATAAAACTACTGGTTCGATTCACATGAAATTTCGCAGGATACATTATGAATACATATACTATCGGTCAAAACCATTATTTACGAACAAACACAATAAATAAAAACACCAATAATTAAAAAAGTTCAATAATAGGTATCCGTATCATTACGTAACATTACTTAGTTGATAAAAAATATTGAACTCTTATTTTTTTCTGAAAAATGGCATTTTTATTATGCAATAACTAATATAGAATATAAAATAAATGACTTACCAGCGATTACATACACAAAACTCAAAATTACACAACAACACGTTTTTTCATTACCGAGTTTGTTTACATTTTTGATGGGTCCGTAATAGGTAATTACGATGATAGTTAGTGCAAATATTATCTATATACGATGACGACACTACTTAATTATTTAAAAAACAACATTTCCCGTCGATTAATCAATATTCGTCGTTAGTTTAGTTACTTTTTCGCTTACTCAAATTCATACCGCTCAAGTTATTAAAACAGTATCTCATCATCAGTTGCAAAGTTTTTTTTTATTCGATCGTTTTATAATTGCCCCTAAAATAATACAAGTAAAAAAAAAAATGTCAAACCATTTCAGTGGATAAGTATATAAAACACAGAACAATAAAAAAGAAAAAAAAAAACGCGCCCGTATAACGAATTATAATTTTAAAATTGGCTGTCTCTAGTATTTAGAGCACTTTCCCTCCAGGTGGGGTTAAAAAATTCCACCCTGTATAGTCGCGACTCGCGACACGACGCGCTCGTGTTTTGTTTTTCCATGCTACCCGTGTCTTACGTTTAAAAATAATATTGTAAAATATTCAAACTTTTTAGGTTGGGGACGAAAATGATGAAAGCAGTTGAATTCAAGGAGATGAACATAATTATAATGGCCCTGGTTTTTGCTGGAATCATTGCTTCGGTAATGTAATTTGGCTAAATAGTGAGTTGCACTTTAAAAAACACCGACTGATTGTTATATTAAACTTAGGTACCTACCTACCTACTTAATTTGTTGTCTAGATTTAATGTAAGTAAAGTACCTAAGTATTAGGTACCTAATTAGTTTTATTTCGACCATTTAAGAGAATTACCAATGAGGGATTTCGTGATAGGTAGGTAAGTACCTAATTAAATAAGTTATTCACACACGAGCAAATGAGAGAATACTGCCAAGATTAAAAACAGTGGCGCCAGCAGCACAAACAGTAAACAAACATTGCTTTCTCACATGAAACATATTTCAATTGATATTTTATAAATGACTAACAGCGCCCCGCGGTGTCACCCGCATAAGTCTCGATCCCGTGGGAGTATTGGGATAACAGTATCCTATGTCCAAACCCAAGTCATGATGGATTTCGATGAAATTTGGCAAATTTCATTCAAATCCGTTCAGCCGTTTTAGTATGAAAGCGTAATAAACAAACGAACAAATTCACTTTCGCATTTAAAATTTAGTATCCCAACTGTTGCGTGTGATGTTCAAATACAGTGTACGTACCAACTACCTACATTTAATTTCCTCGTGATACGAAAACTAGTAAACTTATTTTTATAAGGCCGTACGATGTCATATTATCTGTAATATAAAAAAATACTAAAATATAAAAAAATCTTCAAACCATTTCGACGACGTTCTGATTACTGGTTGTGCTGATAGCGCCATCTGGCGACCTCATTTTGCTTACTTATTTACTGTCCCATTCTAACCCATGCCTAGAAGTTTTTATGTACAAGCAGTACAACATACATCACAGCCACAGATTATTTGAAATCTTGAGTGACATCTTAAATTCGTTTATGTTTCTTTGAGGAACATTTTACTTGGAGGTCATTTTCGTAGATACGAGTATCTACGTCAGTCATATTAATTTTCGGACCGCGAAATAACCAAGAAATACTTACCTAAGTTAAATAAGGGTGAGAAGGTCCTTCACCAATAAAACATTATTTTGTACTTACCTATATTTCATGTTGAGAGGTAGGTAATTTAATATTATACATTCCATATGTAACCTATTAAAAACGCAAACTACTTAAAAAAAAACTATGGTTGAATGAAAACGTTAATTTAAATGCGTAACCCCGCGTCCTAACCAAAAACGATCGTCGCGCGTAAACTAGAACAGAATAAAGCTTTGTTTGATTAGTACACTTTATATTTAACCTAATAGTAAACAAGTTGAAACGACGGAGTGATAGGATTGTAACACTCCGTTACTAATTTATTTCATTGCTCAATCACTGCAAAACTGCTGTTACTCGAAAGTTCGAAACATTTAATATTATGCGAGTTATCTAAGTACCTAGTAGATATAGATAAGCTAGCTATTATGTGTTTGTGTATCTAAGTAAGTAATGGACCTTTATAGACTATGTGCCGTTCATCTTAGGGTGTCTACATACCAAAGCCCGGCGGGCTTAGCCGCCAGGCAAAGTAGTCTGACTTGCAACGTTCTGAACCCGCCGGGCACCCGGTTTGGCGTGAAGACACCATAAGACATCATTGTGCTTTTAGAGCATAATTATTAGATATGGAAACCTAAGTAGGTTTTGTTCTGTAGAATTACTTATTCATATTGTGTCATGTGCGATATAGGGAAGTAGGAACTTTGATTTTAAATAGGTATAACATTATTTTTATAAGTCTTTAGGGCCCGTATTCTGTTTATTTTATATCATTTTAAAACAAAATTTAAATAAAGCCTGGACGAGCTATCTGAAGTGGCTGATGATGTACCTACGGTCAGAGAAATTAATTGTTAGGGAAAGTGACACCCTACGTAAATTTGTCGTGATAATTATGGTAGCAATTTCATACAAGTAACTGACAAAAAATTACGTGGTTATGATTTGAATAGGTATGACAATTTAAGTTGGTAGATAGTCAATATGCTTCTTACTTCCCTGACTTTCCGTATGTACCGTCAGTAACAAACATTACACCGACACGTGCAAACAATCAGTTAGTCGCTAACGTAACCGTTTATTTTGTCTAATGCCCATATCAAAACGAACAATCGAAAATGGCTACCTATGTTCTTTTGTCCGTACCGAACCGCGTTCCATATCAGCGTCGCGATCCAAGAACGCTAGTTTGGACGCCCGTTCGGTACGGCGTGCGGCGCGCGGCGTCTCGATACGGATACAGGTACGGTCCGAGCCATCGCGAGTCGGTTTTTCGCCAAGTTCAAAGGCGATACGATACTACTTACGTCTAGAGTTTTTGCATCGCGACTCTGGATACGGAACGGAGGTACGGTATAGAAAAAAAACATATCTGGACGCACCTTTAGGGACCAACGTTCGGTCGAAGGTCGTTCAAGGATCAGACTTCCAAAAAACATCTGTAGGTATACGATAGGTCGCGTCCGATAGTTTGTGGCTTACAATTATATATCGTTTAACTGATTGGAGACGTTATAGTTGTAGAATACGGGTCTAACCCCCGAATTCTCGAACGACACAAGTTTTAGACATTCTTGAGTACCCATTTCTATCACTTTAATTAATTATTAATAGGGACACATTAAAGTGATGGGGTCAGTATCAAGAATTTAAAAGAAAAGTTTGGTTTGAGAATTCGGCAGGCATTTTATTTTTGCTAAGAAAACCAAATATCTGTGATAATACGGAATGCACCTAAAAAGAGTTAGAGTAGGTACGCAATAAAGGAGCTAATTTTATTTGTCTGAAAGGCTGAAGCAATTGGTTGGTATTATATTGATACATTACAGTATTTAAGAACATGTTTTATATAGATTGTAACTGCTACATAAGTGGTGTAATTCTTATTATATTTAGACTAGCTGCTACCTGCAACTTTGTTCGTAAACAAAACTGATAAGTACCCTTTGGCCTTTTCAGGGGTGAAGTTTCAAAAACCCTTTCTTAGAAGGTAGGTAGGTACACCTCTCGCCTTGCTACCTTTGTTTAGGTCTGTCAATCAGTCACGGAACTGTTTATTTTTATATCCGATGCCATTTTATCGTCTTATAAAGGCCACCGCTTTCATGCCCGATCTAAGGTTTCTTGAATTTCTACTTTGGTATAATTTATTGAAAATAGTCTCAGTGCCAAAAAAAGCATTACGTTTTTTGGCACTGAGAATCCAGTGGATACTTTACGGAGACTCCAGTGTAAGACGATAGAAATGGCACGGTTCATAAAACCATTAAATTTAATTATTGTGAAAAGGCAAGCGGATAAAACAGGTGTAGTTATCAGTCGGCTGCCAGTGCCAAACGCTTATCGTTTTACATGCGAAGTAAAGGATTCAAAAGATTGCGAATGGCAACCTACTGGTAAGTTCATGGTACCTAATTCAGTTTACAAATTATTTTTATTTCATTATTTAAGTGTACCTACCACCAAAAGCCATTATGTAAAGAACCCTGTATCTATCAGTACTTTTAAAAAGGATTAACCAATAAAAAAATTAACAGTTTATAATTTTATTTTATTTACTTTGGCATAAAATAATATAACCTAAAATATCGGCAGTTAGGTACCTATGTCTTATTACATGTCTTTTCATTTTAGTAGGTATTACATACAGAGGTAAGTACATATATATATATATTAAGTTCGGCTTTGTAACAGCTTTACATTTAGATATAGCATAGGAACATGTATTATAAGGACGTAAGTTATATAAAATAAAACATGGGACCAAAGACATGTTTTACATGGAAATACGTGGATTTCAAATATCTACAAACTGCAACCTTGTCAGATATTTATTGTATTTTTATTACATTAGGTAATTCTATTCAAAAAGCAAATGTGAAAACTTACAACAAAACCCTGCGGTTTTTAACCATATTAACACGTGGATTTCAAATATCTACTTGAAATTATATCTTAGGTACCTACTGATTTGCTTGTGATCTCCGAACGGCTGTCGCTGTAGCTTATTGTTTATTTAAATCCTCGTTTCCAATTGATGTTTTTTCACTTCAACAAATATCAACTTTACGAAAGTGCAAATAAAGTTGATTCCAGAATGACTTGTAGGTACTATTGAAAGAGTCACAAAAATGTATGTATTAAATTGTAGCGCAGACTGAATTTGATGTAGGAGTTCTAAAGTTGTTAAATGAAAATTCTCTCGAATTGTGCCTAATAGCTTCTTATTGGATATCCAGTTTTACAATGTGATAAGTTTCGATATAGGTATCAATTCTCAAGGTTCTCTGGAAGCTACAGAACCCTACAAACATAAGAATATTATAAATTGCGAAATATACAGAAACGTTTACCCAATTTTACTCAATATGATATGCATATAAATAAGTAACTGTTAATAGGTATTCAAATCAATGATCGACAAAAATGTTTCTATTTTAAATGATAGTATACATACAAATATATGAAAATATATGTTATATTCAAATAATTATTTTCATTCTACTTTTCGACAACCCTGACTTTCGTCGATATGTCGATATGTTCGGCGGTTCTCCCTTGGTGACCGTGGGAGATTCCATACTATTCAGTGCGATGCTAATATTGTTTTGACGCCTGTGTTTCCGATTGCATCATCGAGGGAAAACCACCTTACCGCTTTAAATGTATATAAGCCGGTAATGTGCAAAAGAACTGGATAGTCCCGATTCAAAACCTTACGTTCATATAAAACCTAGGTTCTTGGTAATTTGATTGCCCTTTCGGTAACATTGTAATTTATAATCAATCTGTTGGAAATCCAGTCGAATTTTGTCTAACTGCACAATTAACTTATACAAAAAAATTGCTTTGTGCTACAATACCAAATTTACAATAATGCAATGTGGAGGGAGGGAACGTACCACAAAACGAACGTATACAAGTTACTAAGTAAATGAGACTTTTCAAGTACCTACTTAATAAATTCTGTTTAATTAAACTGTTCACAAAATATTATGCAGGTAATTGTATCAGTTTAGTTAAAATTTAGCATTACAGTGCATATAATGATTAAAATGTATACATCTCACAGCACTTTCTTACCGTTCGTTACCCATTTTAAAGCAGTTGGTAAAATATCTATCGGTTTGTAGACGTACAGGTACGGCCGATCAATATTTACAAAATTCCTGAGACAGATTATTGCTTTGTGACGGATTATTTTAATGTAATATCTCAAGCTCTACTAACTGTTTTATGCATACTTTATTGATATTATTGATAACACTTTACAACGGGTTATACACAAAAGGCTACTGTCTAATTTTGAACAGGGAGGGGTGGGTGTGCAGCACAGATACACTTCTAAGGACAAAACATCCGGAACCGCAGATGCATTAACTTCTGTCAGTGGTGGAGGAGCGGCGCACGTTGTTACGCTGCGGGATCACGAACTCGGCGTGGCGCGGCGACGTGAACGGGTTCGTGGACGCGAACGGCGCCGACATCGAGCTCTGCCGCTGTGGCGGGCCCCGCCGCGCCCCACCGGCCCCGCCGGCCCCGCCCGCCGCGCCCGCGCCTCTGCGACAAGCGTCACCGTGGTCAGCCTCGTCACCTCTGGGGCCGGACGAATGTCTCCTAATACTTTACGGCACATCGCGGCGTCCCGGACAACGAGACAGTTCGCGCTACGAGACTCGACGCCGGGAGGTCGCTCACCTCGGTGCGGCGCCGACGTCCGCGGCCGCCGACAGCTGACGCGGCGGCAGGGCCGGCGGGGGGCCTGCGGGTCGTGCGCCCGTTGCACCGGGCCGCGGCGGTATCTGCGGAAACAGGAAGCGTCAGCTCGCGCCAGCAGCCGGCTGTGATGAGCTCGGTAGCAGAGGCGGGCTGCATGGGATACTCACTGTGGGCGGATCGGGCGGGCGCGCCGGCGCGGCGTGCGAGTGCGCGCGCGCCAGTCGCTGGTGCGGCGCGGGCGCGGCGGGCGGCACGGCAGGTGGCGGCGGTCTGCGCGGCGGCAGGCTGTCCGAGCGTGTCGGCCGGTCGCCTGCGCTCCGCTCGCTACCCGGCCGCTCGCCTGCGCTCCGCTCGCTTCCCATCCGCTCGCCTGCACTCCGTTCACTCCCGGCTCGCTCGGTAGCGGGAGGGCCAGTAGCAGATGTGCTGGTGTGTCCGCCTCTGATTTGCTGCCGCTCCGCCATTTCTCTTAAATCGCTGGGCTCTGACTTTCCGGCCGGAGACCTCACCTCACCAGTGCGTCTCACGGGTGAGCGTTTCTCCACCTGTTAGATGGTCAGGAATGTATAGATATTGAACGGGGAGGGTCAAGGTAGCTCACGAAATTAATTTTTTTTAAGAAATATACCTTGCATAAAATTATGACGTTTGATTAAAATCACAAATTAAATTAATTAATTTTGTTGATGCTATGCTATAAAAATTGCAAAATCATATATTTGAGTCTGCATTTCTTTGGTGTCTATTCTCAAGTTTTCAAATAATTTCAAACCTAAACGTAAAAAAAATATGGTTCCTTCAAGAAGTTTTAGTTCTTCGCTGGATCTATTGGATGAAAATTCCACAGTGCACCCGTACACCGCACCGGTACAACGATCTTTTGGCGCTCGATGCTGCTGGTAAACATGCACAGCAATAGGCCAGTGCGCAGTAAAACAATACCTTATGAATTTTGTATTGCCAAATGGTCGTGAGAGTGACACGAAATATGATTAAATAAAGCCGTGTCTCCTGCGCGTGTTTTTCCAAAACATTACATAAAAACATCGAAACAAAGAGGCGTGGCCATACACATTTGTGTATGCAACACGATGTTTTTGTTTTCCCCCCGCGGGTGAAGAGGGGAAGGGTTTGTTTCATTTTCAACTACCGCGCGCATCGCGTACGTCTGTTACGGTCAGTCAACACAATTTTGAGATTATTTGTCCTGTAAATAGTTGTGAACAAGTTGTGATAAATTGACGATGGATTGTAATAGAGATACTGTTCGTCACTTTTTAAGCACGTCTTCCTCGTCGGAACTCATTCCTACATCCACACAAAATGTGTGTCTATGCGATAGGGTTATTAACCTTGCGTCTTAACACGGCAAGGCGGGCGCGGGGAACACGTCACGCGGCTAGACCGGTCGCGAGCGCGTTTGCAGTGTTTCCGCTTTTAGGGATTTCTCCCTTTTTCAAGGAAAAATGGCCAATGATAAGCATGGTTTAGGGATATTTTATTTTGACAGGGATTTATGGAATTTTGGGGAAAAATTGAACTTGAGTTGGTAGCCCTATTGTTTAAAGTAAGCAGCACCCAATGTACTACTTTACTCTATGGCACCACCGATTGATTTAAAGGGGATTCCCTTACTCGTAATGAATGTAATTCGTCTAATTTTAGTTTACCATGTTATTGTTAATTGTACTATTACCGTGGCTAAAGACGATATCGGAAATAAGTCGCATTGTAAATAATGAATGTTTTGTAGGTAGCTATAAAAATAAAAAAATCCATAATCCAAGGAATTTTGAAATTTTATTTTTATTTTATAGAGGCAAACGAGCAAGACAGGAAAATCCTCAAGAAAAAGGAGCCTGTTTTAACCCTTGTGGAACTAACGGATCTGCTCAGTCTGTGGAGAAATGATCAGGACACTCGTGTGACTAATATGCTGGAGTCACAAACAACTTTGATCCAAACTTAATGGAGGACGTAATTGAGATTAAGGCGCAAAATGCCGATATCCAAAAATTTAACACCGAGATTCGTAAGACAAATGCCGAAATTGAAAGGTCGATGCAACATTTCAACCAAAAATTGAGAGGCTACATAGAAACACTTGAAAATAAAATAAGAGATCTGCAGTGTAAGACACGCTCATCATGTGTCGAAATAAGAAATGTTCCTCAATTAGAAAATTAAACTACAGTCAAATGATCAAATACCATCTGCAATATCGGCCAGCTCGTTGGAACACCAATATCTCGTTCCGAAATCCGTGATGTGTATCGTCAGCCCGGGAAACCCAGCTGAAAATCACGTGCTGTCATAGTAGAGTTCACAACGGTACATACCAAACAAAATCTACTGATGTCTATCCGAGCATACAACAAAACTAAAACTTCAAAGGAAGACAAACGGAATCGATTGGTGTCCCAGGCAAACGCCAAGCCGTCTTTGTCGAAGAGCGACTGTCCGCCAGTTCGAAGAAGCTGTTCTACTCAGCGCGACAATTTGCAAAGAACAATCAATATAGCTTCTGCTGGATCAGCAACGGGAATATTTTCCTCCGCAAGCAAGTAGGTGACAAGCAAATTCTGATCGTCTCAGAAAAATGTCTTCAAGACCTCAATATACCTTAACTGAATATCTGACTACGAAAATGCATGATATTTATGTCTTATAAACAAAAATGTTCTTTAAAATTTTTACAACTAGTTATTTACTTGATAATGATTAAATACACTTACGTCTACCTCTTACAAAAAACCAACAGACAACAAAGTATTGTATGCAATAACATTTCAACCACTCCCATAATTACTCACACATACTCGTACACGTGCAACCACTTAAAGGCTCCAATCCCATTATTTTTAATTTAAAATCCAACGTGACTCTTGTATTCCCGGTACTCCTAAGGGTTTATGGGAATTATTTTGATTGTTCTAATTTTTCTTTTCTTAATGGCTAACTTAATCAACGTCAATAACGATCTTAACCAAATAAGCCAGGGAAAATCCTTTGTTTGCAATCCAGGAGAATGTCTAAATTATATAGATTCATCTGTAAATAATTTAAATCTATTGTATATGAACATCTGTAGTGTAAACAAAAACTTTCCGCACCTTGCAAGTACTATTGAATTTGTTAAATGTGGATATTGACATTATTGTTCTAACAGAGTGTTGGCTAAGTAAAATCAACAATATACCATTATTGGACGGTTTTCAGGCACACTACACGAATACAAATTGTAACCAAAATGACGGAATAATTATTTATACAAAATCAAGCTTGCAAACTACAGTATGGGAGCCTTTGCGGGTGGAATAAATTGTCTAGTGTGTCACTTAGACAAAAGACTATTTCTGTAGTAGCAATCTATCGCTCTCCCTCATTAAATTCGAGGGATTTTATTTACAATTTCTTAACAAGTCTGATAAATGTTTACGACAATATTAAATCTGTATGCCCTAATATCGCTCTTGTAGTTGACCTAAAACAAAATAATATGAATGATCGAACCCTGGACTATCTCACGCTAAATGCATCTCATGGTCTTATGCCAACACACTTATTTCCCACTCGCGATTAGAACTGTTTGGATCATATAGTTTACGTAACGGACGTTATTAATTTTGTATTAAAAATTTTAAAATTAGTGGTCTTCCTTTTATTTGTGACACTATGTTATCAAGCAAAAAATAATCCTTATGATGAAGCCTTTCGATCGGTATGATAAAGCTACAGGCAGATTATTTTTTTCATGTAACGGGTTCGATCCCCGGTTCAACCACGTAATTATTTAAATATCTATGAATGCAGTTTAAATTGTTTTTAAATTCAAATAATGTCTCCTTTCAGTAAAATGTTCCATCTAGAATATTCAAGGTACTTTCCCTCCATGTGGCATATCCGTGGGTCGCCCTGTATACTAAGTACTCATATTTATAAAAACATTAACAAACACCTCAATATTATAAATCTAAACTCACATGTACTAAAATCTAAAGTAACAGAGTGGCTGCTCCTTAAGGATTACTTTTACACAGTCACAGTCTTTACTTACCTAACTTGTAATACACCCACATACACGAACACACCTAGCACACACAACACACTTACACATACAATTTTACTCTTTGTATACCATACAGTAGAATAACACAGTCCACTTGAGATAAGTTTTTGTTGATCATTGCAATCCATGACCGTAAACTGCCTCTTAAAATACAGGTATACCCTAGTTTAAGAGGTAGAGTATCATTTTTGATAGAATTTGCAACATAAACTATAAATATATTTTTAAACCAATTATCACTGTATTTCAAACTCTGTATGTTTTTGGATAAATATAGAGATTTTATTATTTATGAAAAACCAAAAACGTAAGTGGAAACACAGCGCGTTTGAGCGCGAGCGACCCCTCACCCCACTCACTACCCCAGTCAGTCAGCTGTTTTGCTAGCGAGCACACGTACGCCGCGTCGTAGTGCCGCTCATTTCTCGCGCGTAAGTTGTTTTAGTGTATGAAGCGCCGGGAATATGTCAGAATTCCGTAATACGTCGGAACTCAAAAGGTGGATTCGTAGTCCTTTTAGAAACATAAGAAATGATAGTGTTGTGCTTTCTTGAGTGCGAAACAACGTAAGAATTTACGAAATCGTGCGGCATGCGTGGCCGTCAATGTATCGCATTCTGAACAGAATAAATGTTGAGACCGCTAAAGTCCCACCGTGGCCATTTAGACAGGGCAAACTAAACATGTAAGTGATATTAGCTGTACATTAAGTCGTGCTTAACTTTTTAAATACGCCAGAAATACCTACCCAGTGGTTTAGTTATTTTATTTTCTTTTGTTTTTAACAAAGTTTAATGTTCAAACAACATTCAGTTTTGTTGATACTTTAATTTGTGATTTTAAGTAATAAAATATATTATACTATCATTACTCCGCACGCATATCACATTTCGATCAACATAGTACGATCTAATGCAGAGCCAAGGCCGTCGCCAAAGTGGGGCAGCTGCCCCCCCTTACTTAGAGATAAAAAAAACTAACAAATGCATATTAATGACAAGAAACTATAAAGCCAATTTTGTTTATTTGGACGACTTAAGTTCCATATCTCCTAAACGGGGTCTAATCCGGAATCCGGGGACGTAGGTAATATTCGTATCTATGTGTTAGTGGTAGGTCCAGTCATAATACCTTAGGTTTCAGCTCTACAGTTCTGAATAGTTTTGGGAAAAACGACCCGAAAGGTCCGTTTCCAATCCGGTCCTATCGGGACTATCAAGTTGAAACTGATTTGTCAAAAATCAAATGTCCACCAGCGTCGATTTTGGCCCCTTTGTGCGCCTTAGAGATAAGACTCGCACTGCAAGTGTAAAGTTCATGTGCTCTTGACTGTATATGTGCCGATGTGCAGTGATAGCCTAGTGCTATGACCGTCTGACTGCCAAGTCATAGGTCTTGAGATCGAACCGTCGCACCTCTGACTTTTCGGATTCATGTGCGTATTGTATAATTATAAATTATCACTTGCTTCAAAAACGGTGAAGGAAAACATCGTGAGGAAACTGGCATGCCTGAGAGATATTTCTCGACGGCATGTGAAGCCAAGTCAGAGGCCCATGGGCGGCTTTAAAACTCTGGCACCAGGTGAGGGCCAGGCCACACGGTGCGGCACCGCACCACACCGCATTACTCCGCACCGCACTGGCGGCCACACGAGAAGTGCGGAGTCGCAATGTTCTTACGGCGGCGCTGCGGCACCGCAACAGGCTTGGGGTTCACTCTTGCCTATGCCGTATAAACAACAGAGCGGCGCCGCTGCGGCACCGCAACAGGCTTGGCGTGCACTCTTGCCTATGCCGTATAAACAACAGAGCGGCGCCGCTGCGGCACCACACTGCTTGCACCCCTCCCCGCCTCGTCTGCCTCGCGCCGTTGTGCCGAGAGGTGCCGGACGTACCGTATGGCATACCATACATTTTTATATGAAGGAAACCGTTGCGGCACCGCTCAGGCGCCGCGCCGGAGCCGCACCGCACCGTGTGGCCTGGCCCTTAGTCACAAACTACACGAAAAAAAGAAGAACTGTACCGATTCCCGAGACTTATCGATTTATCACACTTACGAGTTCGTAATCGACAATTTATCGACATTGCTTGAAACGGATTGTCGAGCTATATCGTTTTATTACACGTCATCAGCCTACAGCAGTCCACTGCTCAATCAATTGCACTCTGAAATGACGCGCCCCACTACGGTATTTAGGCACACGGTAATGCGATAGTGGGGCATTTCAGAGTACACAAGCTTTTTTGACTTCAATTTCCTATATTGACCTATTAAATATCAAAATAAAGCTAAAACTATACAGGATGGAAGGGTAAACACCGTTGTCACTCAAACTAGTAGTAGCTGATTAAAAACGCTTGCCCTGTCTAAATGGCCACGGTGGGACTTTAGCGGTCTCAACATTTATTCTGTTCAGAATGCGATACATTGACGGCCACGCATGCCGCACGATTTTGTAAATTCGTACGTTGTTTCGCACTCGAGAAAGCACAACACTATCATTTCTTATGTCTCGTAAAAGGACTACGAATCCGCCTTTTGAGTTCCGAAGTATTACGGAACTCTGGCATATTCCCGGCGCTTCATACACTAAAACAACTTACGCGCGAGAAATGAGCGGCGCTACGACGCGACGTACGTGCGCTCTCTAGCGAAACAGCTGACTGACTCGGGTAGTGGGGTGAGAGGTCGCTTGTGCTCAAACGCGCAGTGTTTCCACTTACGTCTTTGGTTTTTCCCCAGTTTCTTCATGAATTCATGGGATAATTATCCCTAAAATTCCCTAAACAAATATATAAATTCCTTGGTTTAGGGAATTTTTAATTTTTATTGCTTTACTACCTACAAAACATTCATTATTTACAATGCGACTTATTTCCGATGTCGTCTTTAGCCACGGTAATAGTACAATTAACAATAATATGGTAAACTAAAATTTTTTTACATTTACAATTACATTCATTAAGAGTTTAAGGGAATCCCCTTTAAATCAATCGGTGGTGCCATAGAGTAAAGTAGTACATTGAGTGCTGCCCACTTTAAACAATAGGGCTACTAACTCAAGTTCATTTTTTCCCCAAAATTCCATAAATCCCTGTCAAAATAAAATATCCCTAAACCATGCTTATCATTGGCCATTTTTCCCTAAAAAAGGGAGAAATCCCTAAAAGTGGTAACACTGCAAACGCGCTTGCGACCGGTTTAGCCGTCTAGCCGCGTGACGTGTTCCCCGCGTCCGCCTCACGTGTTGAGACGCAAGGTTAACAACCCTATCGCCATGGGCGTACCCAGGGGGGGCAGGGGAGCTGCCCCCCCTTGGATTTTGTATGCCTAAATTGTCGATAAAATTGATGTTACCACGTTAACAATTACTAATATATAATGCCTTAATTTTAGAAAAAACCGCGCTGCGCGGCCTTTCATGTTGTGCCTGTCATGCATAACCGGCTTTAAAAAAGGAGGAGGTTCTATATTCGGCTGTTTCTTTTTTGTTTATAAGGTTCATCGAGATTTTCGTCAATTGTGGACCAATTAAATAAACTGATATAAAAAAAAAAAACATACAGGCCAACATACAACCTCCTCTTTTTTTGAAGTCGGGTTAAAAATACGCGAACGCAGCAGCAATATCAAACTATGTAAAACATGTGCAGGGGGAAATTTCTGATTTGCCCCCCCTGGGCCAAAAGCTGGGTACGCCCATGCCTATCGCATACACACATTTTGTGTAGATGTAGGAATATTCCGACGAGGAAGACGTGCTTAAAAAGTGTCGAACAGTATCTCTATTACAATCCATCGTCAATTTATCACAACTATTTACAGGACAATATAATCTCAAAATCTGTGTTGACTGACCGTCACAGATGTGCGCGATGCGCGCGGTAGTTGAAAATGAAACAAACCCTTCCCCTCTTCACCCACGCGGGGAATGTTTTCCATGCAGCTCGGAAAACAAAAACATCGTGTTGCATACACAAATGTGTATGGCCACGCCTCTTTGTTTCGATGTTTTTGTGTAATGTTTTGAAAAAACACGCGCAGGAGACACGGCTTTATTTAATCATATATTATTTTGTGTCACTCTCACGACCAGTTTGCAATACAAAATTCATAAGGTATTGTTTTACTGCCCACTGGCCTATTGCTGTGCATGTTTATCAGCAGACCCCCTGCGTCGAGCGCCAAAAGATCGTTGTACCGGTGCGGTGTACGGGTGCACTGTGGAATTTTGCTTCCCTATATTTTATCCCGTCATCCAATAGATCCAGCGAAGAACTAAAACTTCTTGAAGGAACCATGATTTTTTTACGTTTAGTTTTGAAAGGGCCTTGCCCAATTTTGGTGCCTTTTTTTTTTTGATCGCACACTAACGCCACCTTGTTAGATGTGTAGAGCATTTTCAAACAAACAATAATTACTATCGCAGCTCAGCTCTAAAGTACATCCGTCTCGAGTTATTCGCTCTAATCTACAGATTAGGGCGAAAGGGCTTTGGCTTTGCCTTTTTTTTTTGATCGCACACGATCGCTACCTTGTTAGATGTGTAGAGTACTTCCATACAAACAATAGTTACTATGACAGCTCAGCTCTAAAGTACATCCGTCTCGAGTTATTCGCCCTAATCTGTACGCGGATTTAAATAAACCTGAAAATACGAGTTACTTTAAATGGTCCTATACAATTTTTTAATAGTATAAAGTCTAATGGACACAAGTTGCATCATATCGGCGTCAGTGGCATAGTGTGACATCAAGTTACACTTCACCGTAACAATGTCGTGAGTATTTTATGTAAAAAACTGAAAATATTTGTGTTTCTTACGCCCTTATCTTGTCTATTTTCTAGTTTAAACACTATCTGGACGCTAGTTACGTCACGTTGACGTAAGTGGCATAGTGTGACATCAAGTCACACTTCACTATAGCACAACACATAACGTAAATTCAATTATTAGCCATATATCAGCTAGCACACGCCAATATACCAACCAAAAACATCGAGAACTATACTCAAGCAGAAATAAAAAATAAAAACGAAACATAAACAGAACTTAATGTCGTCGTCGCATTCACCACTAAACTTGTGATCCACACCACTCATCGCTAGCCGTTCTTACTATCGCTTGCAGCGAATTCATCGTGGCCAGGACCTAATAATACAATGTGAATATTCTCAACCCTCACGTTTTTCGTTGTTGAGCTACAAATAGTATTTAAACTGTGAAAAAAAACAAGAGAGGACTGTTTTGTATTGCTTTTTTTCAGCCAGTCTATCCATCGTTAAAAAGTAGGTTGGAGTCTCATTTTTCCTACAAAATGTATGGGAAAAGTTTTTTTGCGATTTCTGACTTTTCTAGTACTCAAGGTTCAGTTGGTCCAATAGGTTTTTATTCTTATATGAAACAGTATCGATTGGTATCATACAGAGTTTTTGTGTGAAAACTGCCATTTTTCTTGCAAGTTTTTCAAAATCTGTAAATGCAGATCAAAATATATCTTATCTCTAAAAGTTATGGACAGTTTCCTAAGACCATTTTCTTGTAGCAACAGCGGTTAAGGTGCCTGCCTTAAGATGGGGCAACAAGTCCCATCTTAAAAATCTACCCTAATACCAATAACAATACTAATATTGACAGCTAAGCATTGAAAATGCTTTTTCGATCGCTTCAGTAGGGTACTCGTTTTCAATAAAAATGCGACTTTTTTTTATAATTGAGGACGCTAGCCCCCCGGCTAGCGTCCTCAATTATAAAAAAAAGTCGGGAAGTGTCGTGGGACACCCGCTGGGAACGAAGTTCTTTTAGCTGCATATTATATAGGGTGACTGGTAATTAGTGACCGAAACTTAAACACGTGATATTACTCATCATTATGAACAACTTTTACTATGGGACCAAAACTGAAATCGCGAAAAAAAAATCAGTTGTTCCATACATTTTGACGAATTTTGCGAACATAAATGTAGGGAACAGCTGATATTTTTTTCGCGATTTCAGGTTTTAATTAATTTATTTAATTACCAGTCACCGTCACAGTAGTATAATTTTAACAAGGCTAAAATTTTTTCTATACTAGATGGCTCTGAATTATAAAACAAAAAGTGTCGTTACAACTTTTGGTCTTAATTTTTTCCGTCTAGCCCCCTTTCGCAACACGCGAAAGGGAACTTCGTTCCAACAAGGCCGTGAAAAAACTAATTTTTTCTTTTTTATTGGAAAAAATAGTCGTAACATTGCTATGGTGAAGTGTGACTTGATGTCACACTATGCCATTTACGCCAACGTGATTACGTGACGTAACTTGAGTAGACCAGAGTAACCAGATAGTGTTTAAACTAAAAAACCCCCGACACAAAAAAAATCCTTTTAAAAGCTAAAAAATAAAATATACTGGCCCTTTAAGTTTAATATAATTTGTAGTTAATATTTTGTCGTCGCGTCGGGGGACGCGGCATGCTATTGTAGAAAATATATTTTCAATTTTTCATTCGCCGTCCCCCGACGCGACGACAAAATATTAACTACAAATTATATTAAACTTAAAGGGCCAGTATATTTTATTTTTTAGCTTTTAAAAGGATTTTTTTTGTGTCGGGGGTTTTTTAAATTTTAAATTTAACTTTTATTTCCAGCTTTTTAAACTTTATATACGTATTACTAGTACATACGATACGATCGACACGTGCCTCGCTTAAATCTACGCAGCTGTACGTATTTTTCCCACAGTAAAGTTAGTTACTAATTTATCCGGATTTTTTTTTTGCTTCTCTATCATCAGACCCTGATAAATATATAATTTTATCTATAACCTATTCATTGAGACCATTCCAATGAGCCCAAACACGATACCATTGCTGTAAATTGTTGAGGAGTTGGGTATCCTGCAAATACCAGGTAATGCTGCAGCATCAGTTCAAGGTTACTATGTTATTCTAATACCATTGAAGTAACAGGTTACCAAATTTAAATTCAATCAGACCTGTGGAAGATGCTAAAATCCATTCATCAATAAGAAAAGACCTGATAATCTTCAAACGGCTGAATAGATTTTTTTTAATCATAGCTAAGAACACTCCCGATTAAGTCACCTTTCTAACAAAACAAAAAAAATCTAAATCGGTTCAACCGTTTGGGAGCTACGATGCCACAGACAGATACACAGATACACAGACACACAGATAAACACGTTAAACTTATAACACCCCTTCGGTTTCCGTCGGGGGTTAATAAAATAGACAAGATACGGGCGTAAGTAGCACGAATATATTCAGTTTTGTTAATAAAATACTCATGACATTGTTACGATGAAGTGTAACTTGATGTCACACTATGCCACTTACTCCTATATGATGCAACTTGAGTCCATTCGAGTTTGTACTATGAAATAAATAGTATAAGACCATTAAAAGTAACTAATATTTTCAGTTTTCCTAATTAAATCCGCGTACAGATTAGGGCGAATAACTCGAGACGGATTTACTTTAGAGCTGAGCTGTCATAGTAACAATTGTTTGTATAGAAGTACTCTACACATCTAACAAGGTGGCGATCTTGTGCGATCAAAAAAAAAAAAGGCACCAGTGGCCCATACATTTCAGGCAAAGCCCTTTTGAAAACTTGAGAAAACTCCATGGA
Organism: Conistra vaccinii; assembly: GCA_948150665.1. Taxonomy (NCBI): domain Eukaryota; kingdom Metazoa; phylum Arthropoda; class Insecta; order Lepidoptera; family Noctuidae; genus Conistra; species Conistra vaccinii. The sequence continues at coordinate 11,871,499 of OX411324.1, read as the reverse complement.
CACCAAAGAAATGCATTATTTCGACTCAAATGTATGATTTTGCAATTTTTATAGATGAGGTCTTAAAAAGGACTGTTACCTTTACTAGATCAGAGGATTTATTTTTATTTTTATAATCGTTAGTAATAATATAAAGAAAAATCAGGTTATTGTTTTATTTAAAAAATATTATTTATTTGGTTGGGGTCATTCTATCCGCATTTCTTTTTAACATGAATAGTTTTATGTTATAATATGCTACATCAAATAATAAAATCAGGTGTGGATAGTGCGGGACTTCTGAGTTATTGAATTTTTATTTTTCAGGTTAGCGCTGTAACCTACTTCGAAGAGTAAAGAAAGTGAAACGGGTCAAACATTAAAAATCTTATTTAGTAATAAATTTTTCCATTTGAATAAAATAAAATAAAATAACAGTATAATTATGCAATTTGACAACCTTATTTCCACAGAAATTCTATGGAAAGAGGTTTGATTTTTTTTCAAAATCAAGGTTTACAATAAATGTCATATATTTGGATAGGGGACACTCAAACTCAAACTCAAAGCATTTATTTCAATTAAACCATGTACAGGCACTTTTGAATTGTCAAGGAGTCAGTCAGTCAGAAATATGAAGCTAGTTGCCCATTCCAAAACGTAGTAGGTACCTATGGAGAAGAACGGGCAAGAAACTCCACGGACACTCTTTTAAACAAAAAATTGTTACATTATTCAAGTTGAAATTATTATACATGTGAGAACAATGTAAAAAGACGTGCACGTTAAAAGCGTCCGTAATAAAAAGATAAAAATAAAGAACAATTCAAAAATTTAAATTAATTAAAATAAGCCATGGCAGCTAAGAGATGACCAGTCACAACTGACGGCGCCCGTTCACGAACATGACACATGGATTAGCACCATTCAGCTCAACCATTTTGAAGGGAGCTAAATGATCCAACACACGCGCCACCATCAGCGAGACATCTGAGTGAGCATGACATACTCCCAGCCGCCAGGGCACATTCAAGTCAATGAAAGACATATTACCCGGAAGGAAATTGAGTTTATACAATGCAAAGATGGTGTTACAATCTTCAGCAGCTCCAACAGTATTTTCAAATGTTAATCAATTAGTTGTGGTTGTGGAGCAGGACCAGCATTGAGCCAAGCATTTTTATCAGAGATGTAATCCCCCAACTTATAATATGCCTGCCTGCATAGTGTGCGTTTTATACAAGATTTGAATTTCGTCTCATTCAGTTGAAGTATGTGGGGAGGAATTTTATTATAACATTTTAAACAGTACCCCATGAAGGATGAGTCTACTTTTGCCAGTCTAAAACCTGGTTGAACTAATAGGTCCCTATTTCTTGTGCTATAATTATGTCTATCACCTCTTTTACTAAAAAGATGTAAATTTTTTCTTACGTACATGATGTTTTCATAGATATATTGACAAGGTACCGTCATGATGTTAATATCCTTAAACAGTTCCCTTAGAGAGTCACGCCTGCGGAGATAATATATGGCTCTGATTGCTCTTTTCTGCAGAATAAAAATAGACTCGATGTCTGCAGCCCGTCCCCACAGTAAAATACCGTAAGACATGATACTATGAAAGTAACTAAAATAGACCAGCCTTGCGGTATCTACATCAGTAAATTGACGGATTTTTCTGACGGCATATGCTGCTGAACTTAGCCGTCCTGCAAGAGATGTTAAATGAGGACCCCATTGTAGCCTTGAGTCGAGCGTGATCCCTAGGAAAACAGTTTTATCGACGAATTCTAGTTTCTCTTGATTCAATACTATCTCACAGTCACTACTTTTGACATTTGGTAAAGAAAATTTTATGCACTTAGTTTTTTTTTCATTTAGTACTAAATTATTAGCAGTAAACCAATTTTGGACCTGCAGTAGGGCGTTATTTACGGCGTCAAAATTTGTAGCACGTCTATCTACCTTAAAAATTAAAGAAGTATCGTCAGCAAATAACACCATTTGTGGTTGATTTTTTAATAAATGGAGTAGATCGTTAATATACACTAAAAAGAGGAATGGACCCAATATCGAACCCTGTGGCACACCCATTTTTACTTTTAAACCTAATGAATTGACACCATTTATTTGAACTTGCTGTTGTCTATCATTTAAATAAGATTTTACTAAATTGAGCGCAAGTTTTCCAAGTCCGTAATGCTCAAGTTTCAAGAGCAAGGTTTCGTGATCGACGCAATCAAATGCCTTGGAGAGGTCACAAAAGATTCCAATGGCGTCTTGGGCCTCTTCCCACGCGTTAAAAATATGTCTTAATAAGGTTACAAAATTCAAATTCAAATTCAAAATATCTTTATTGTGGGCATATGTCAGTATGGGTCTTAATAATAAATTAAAGTTTCAATATGTCCTGCCTAATAGGCATACAATAATTACGTATTATCATTAAATTTAATATTATTTTACATGTCAAATTTAGTTATTATAAATGTCAAAATATCAATATACACTGAAATAATACTTGGTCAACAATTAAATCAATAAGTCAAGAAATCTTGGATCGTATAACATGCTTTATCAATTAAAAAGTTTCGTAATTTATTTTTAAATACTGGAAGTTCCTTAGTGCTCAGAATGTCAATAGGTATTTTGTTGTATATTTTTGATGCCATGCCAAAGAAGCTTTTGTTAAATAAAGCCGTTTTATGTGGTACATTAGAAATTTTAAACATGTATCTTCACCAGCGTCGGTCGTACAACGTCCCTTGGTGAAACCAAACTGTTGATCGTGAAGGATTTTATTCGTGTTAAAATGATTGAGCATTTGATTAAGCATTACCTTTTCAAACACCTTGCTGAAAACCGGCAACACGGATACGGGTCTATAATTATTGGTGTCTTTAATGTCCCCGGATTTGAAAAGTGGTATTACTTTACTGTATTTCATTAAATCCGGGAAGACTCCTTGATCTACACACAAATTAACTATTAAGGCTAAGTAAGGCGCTATGGTCTCAATAATGGAGGTACAGACTTTAACTGACATTCCCCAAAAATCTTCGGTCAATTTGATCTTAATTTGCTTAAAAGCTTTTATTACTGTTATAGGGTTAATATACTGAAAGTTAAATTCAATTGGGCAGGCTGAAACATTCGCCGTTACTAAATCAAAAGAGAGCGAGGGCGATGAATTTAAGGATTCAGTAGTTTTAATTGGGATACTGGTAAAGAAATTTACAAATTCTTGAGCAACTTCTTTGCTATCGCATATGAGACCACCACATGACGTACTCAGTGTGTACTCAGTATTATGCTTTTTGTTCCTGTTCGTTTCATTATTGATAATTTTCCAAACCGTCTGTATTTTATTATCTGCGGATTTAACCTTGTTGCTAATATATAAGGCTTTAGCTGCCTTACAAGCGTTCTTAAAAGTTCTAGAATAAGTGGCAACATACTTATTAAAAGTTTCCGTGTTAATATAAGGCTTAAGGCCATACAGCTCGAAAAGTCTTTCCCTAGTTTTCCTAAGTCCTTTAGTTGCCCAGTCACTAAATAAAAACTTAGGGCTGATAGTTTTAGTGTTCTTCTTAAATGATTTATTGAACTCGGTTTGGACTAACGAAAAGAATTCTTTATATAAAAAATTGACATTGTTCATTGTAAGGTTCTGATTACTTAACTTGCAAACTAAAGTGCTATTAAATTTATTTAAATTAACAGCTGTTATAGGTCTGAATTGTATCTGCACTTTTTTTATTGGTATGTTGGACTCAAAAGTTACGGTTTGACCACTGTGATCAGAAGGGAGATAATTAACGATGGCTTTATCTAAATAGTCGCAGCAACAAAACACATTATCAATACATGTAGCAGTAGTCGTAGTTATTCGGGTTGGTTCTACAAACACATTTAATAAATTGAATGATTTGAATAAATTTAAAAATCTACTGGTATTTGAATTGTTTTCTAAAATATTAATGTTAAAGTCACCACAGATAATTACTGATTTATTACCAGTTGCAAGTTTTGCCAAAACATCTTCCATTACCGACTCAATTATGGAGTAGTTTTGATAATTTGGGGGTCTGTAAACGCACACTATGACATGCTTATCTAGCTCTACACAAGACAGTTCAATGCTATGTTCAACCGATAGTTCAACTATGTCATTACGGGTTTTTGATTTAATAGAACTTTTAATTAAGATTAGTGAACCACCACGCAGCATTGATTTTCGGTTAAAACAGCTGGCCACACTATAACACAAACATAAAACTTGATATAACATAACATCATAAAGCGTCACGTTTCTGAGATATTCAAAGATAAAAGTAAGAATTGTTGTAACGAATTTATTTATTTATGTTGTAGTTACTTCATGTTGATTAAGTTATTTACACATGAATTAATTGACTACATCTAGTGGATAAAACATAAGATTTTTTAATCATATTCGGTATAAATAATATCATCCAAGAAGGCAGCGGGAGGCTGAATAGGATTTTCTTGGTGTCGCGCCCATGCCATGCACCATATAATACATATACCATATAACACACGTCCTCATTCGGCGGGGGGTATACATATATTTTTGTCTCTTTCGCTCTTAACTAAAATACTACTTAAACATGATGCAATTATGTTTTCATAGTTCAATATACTTACCTGAAGGAAAAAAAACAAAAATCCTTGTTTCAGGGTCCGGTATATTTCGGTGAATAACTCCGAAACGTGACGCTTTAGGATATTATGTCAGGTATATGACATTTTTTGTTTGTTTAAGTGACCTCAATCTAAATATATATATAACTTTCGATTATCAACGCGATAATGAAAAAAAATCAAAATGGCGGCCTCACGATAGGGCCACCCTCCATACAAAAATCTTCAAACCCCTTTAGAAATTTAATATTTCCGAAGTCCCACTGTTAACTTATTTGCTTTTTATTTTGTGTTGGTAATTACTGTATTATGCACGCTCAAAATTAAAATCTTCTGTGGAATCGATAGGAATACAGAGAAAACCGCAATTTTGTGAAAATGAAAAAAAAAAACGATATCTCTTTGTATGTACATCGTAGATGCAATACCTAAACTTTGTATGGAGTTAGATATTGTATTGTTACTGCAATAAAACAATGATCTATGTAAATCATATTATTATTTTGAGATGTAAAAATAAAAACGATTTTTTGCTGACGTCAGCATAACTTTAAAACTAAAAATAATAAAATCATGGTTCCTTCAAGAAGTTTTAGTCTTCGCTGGATCTATAGGATGAAGGGATAAAATATAGGTGACCGCAAATGAAGCAAAATTCCAGTGTGGGGTGTGGCTACCGACCTGTGGGCTGGTGCGGCGCGCGTCGTGCGCGGGCGGCGCGGGCGCGAGCGCGTCGTGCGGCGCGGGCGGCACGCGCGCGGCCTGCTCCAGTATCGCCTTCTTCTGTTCGTGGCCCGCCGCGAAGTAAGAGAATACACAAAGCACCGCGTAGCAAATCTGGTCTGCCTGAAATTACATATAATAAAATTATACCTGATGGTATTTTCACATTTTATGCACAAATTAAGGAAATCCTTCGTTAAATGATTGCTCTGACCTCTGTCTTTCTGTTCATCGATTTGTTTTCATAATTTATTTAAATAATTACGTGTTCATTGATCGTTATGAAAAGGAGTTTCTAGTGTCAAATATTTTATAAATAAAATAATTTTACATAAATCCTTAGGCACATGCAACGTTGATTAGATTTCGAGATTTTGCGCTAGGCACTAAAATGTACAGATAGGTACTATGAATTTTGTTAATTATTTATTATTGTTTGTGGGCAGAAAATGTCTAGATGACAGTTATATGTCAAGTTATATGAGCAAATGCAGTGATTTAAGTTATGTACAGTTGGCAAAATACAAGGCAACAGCCAAGATATCTTTGCACTACGTAGGCAAAGACTTTGTTGTTGACTACTTAGCTCAAACACAGCATGTTTTATAATAAAAAGACTTGTAGCTAGCTGCTTGTTTATTTTGTTGACTGCACTAGTAGGTGACGTAAAAAATATGTGAAAATAAGGGCCTGTGCGCACTGGCGGACGTCAGGGAAGAGCATCGAGGAGGATTGCTCTATCCGCCAATACCGCGTGTGTCCGCTAGCATACTGGAGCGTCTGCCGGTATGCCGCGGCATCCGCCGAGTAGCCACCGCTCGACGGAATTTAATTATTCCACTGGCGACTACGCAGTCGAAAAGTTGCTTTTGAAAGAATGGAAAAGTGGCAGACTGGCAGACTCCAGCGCATACCGTTCTGTCCGCCAGTCTGCGCAGGCCATTACGCTTAATAATAAAACAAATAATAAAAACAAAACTCGTGCGGTTGGTACGTACACTGACTAGGAAGGGTATGAGCTAAGAAACGCAAGGTGTATAATTCAATTGATGTCCACCGGACTCGACAAAGTAGCGGGAAAGCCACAAGGAGAAGAAACGGTGAAGATCAAGCACTACTTTTTCTGCCTACAACATAAATGAAACATAAACAATCACAAAATGAAAAAAAAAAAAACAATAAATAAACAAACAAAAACAAGTTGGTTGTAAAAATGTTACTTGCCATTACAGATTTATATTTCCTTTGTATAATCTGTCTTGTTTTTGGATCTGAAACGTAAAATATTGTCAATTAAAGCTTTTATAACTAGTAACTGTTGAGCAAAAATTGGCCTGAAGTAATGGCTATCTAGCACGATGAACGCGTTTGCCGCGTTTACGAAGGCTGTCGGAGGCAGCGTGTACCCAATGGTCCACGCTTCGGCTTGATTAGAATTGCATCCAACACTATGGCGCTATTTTTTGGATCCAAATTCAGTTGTTTAATAACTGGCGCTAGTTTATTTTAAAAACTTACTAAATTCTTCTAAAACGAAGATACCGCCGTTCTGCGTGAAGCACTTCCTAATGTGATCCAGCCGCACGAAAAACTGTAACACAGACAAGTTCAGTGGTCATTTCAAAAACTGATTATGAAATTTATACTAGCAACTAAATAAAAGTTGTAACAGACGTGCGCACATCTATGTAGCGTAGGCTGAGGGTAGGTGAAGGCCTACGCAGACCGGGACGGCAGCGGCATGGCAAGGGATTTAAATTTTTACCAATGGGCATTCAAACGTATCGATATAGAAATACGACATAAATTGCTATGCTTTTAAAATGATGCCGTGGCATTAAAAGAGATTTCATTGCACAGCATTGAAAGACGCGCCACGTAGCAATTTATGTCTTATTTCTACATCGATACGTTTGAATGTCCATTGGGTAAAAAAATTAATCTCTTGCCATGCTGTAGGCCTTAAGAGTAGCGTCATCAACGCCTGCACAAAGAAAGTCGCGTAATGCCAACGACTCCAGCGTAATATGACACGATAATTTCGGTCGTAACACGGAGTTAATTAAACTAGCGGAACGAAAGACAAACCATCCCACTTTAGCAATTTGAAAATATGAGGTTCTGTGTCATTCCAACGCGAATTTAGATAAGTAGAACGTTTATTAAGTATGCGAGTCACTTTGCGGGGCGTTAATAATGTTTCATTATCTGCTCTCTTCTGGCTACAGACCTATAAATAAAGAAATAGTATTTACTTTTTAACCGGCTTCAAAAAGAAGTAGGTTGTAAACATTTTATGTATTATATTTATAATTAACTTAATTAAATAACAATCTTTAGGGACAATTAAGTTAAACCAAATGAATCTTTGAAACATCATGTGAAAGTACCGTATGTTGAAGTTCGCTAGAAGTTAAAGAATCGATTGAGATCATGTGTCCGGCGTGTCCGCAATACGATATGTATCGAGACGAAAATTCACAACACTTTCATAAAATAGGACAGCATTCTTTTTTTTATATTAGCGCAAATATAATTATGAATATGCATATAAAATAGTCGGTATAATAACAATAGGTAATATTTGCAAATCTAGCAAACACTACATCAAACTAAATACATGCATCGGGAATATTAAACACTCATCTACAATGCTTACAAGCATAATATCTACACATCAATTAAATAAAATTGCATATTTTATTTCCTTTGGAGTTGAATCGTTAGTCTGTTCACAGAGCTAGGAGTTAGGACTCGTCGCTTTTTACTGCCGCTTCTCTTATCCCACTCAAGTTCCTGTTTGCGTGTTTCGTTTATAACAAACACGCAGTTGATATTTATTTTAACTTAAATGTATAATTAATTACTTCTGCAGTACTTACGAGTCACATCTCCAAAGAAAATTTAAAAAGAAAATACATGCAGAACATACATGCGATACGACGATTGGAGCCCAATACACTAACGGCAAAAATAACCCGCCTTTATCTACCTCAGTTAGTGTATCGCTTATCGAGCGCAAAAACTAAAATGCATGCCAATTAACTGTCTTCTTCAATTCCTTAATATACCAAAATTGTCCCCGGTCAGGTCTAATTCTAAAAACCAGTACCAGATCGTTTTTGAAACAAGACAGTTCTGTAATATCGGAATTAAAGTGGCAATATTTAGTTTCTGCAGTTGAGACATCGAGCAAAGAGCGAGGGTGAGGAGTTCGGCAGGGCGGGAGTGCAGTGTGCGAGGTCAGGTGCGGTGCGGGGCGTGCGGGGGCGGGGCCGCGCGGCTCCCGGGCCGCACCGGAACTTGTGAGATGGCGAATGCTCTACGACTGACCTCGTGACTCGCGTCCGGTAAGCTTTAGCGCTGACGGACGCTCGCTATGGTTCCGGGTGATAGGGGACGAACGAACTAAATCTCGGCACAAAGTGCGAGAGCGAAACATCGAGACCGCTCGCCGGACGATCCACGATACGAATGCAAGCTGTCGGGTGCGTTAATATAAACAGATAATAAACAAAGGGCGTCTATGTGCATGCACGACTGCGCGCATCGGCGCTCGCCGCACTCGGGAGAACTAATACAACGCTAACAACGGCTAAAAACAATCTGTAAGCCTCAAAACTACAAGTAAAGCCCTACGACCTCGAACGATCATCGCTAGATGCGATTCTCACGGTGACCGTGACTAATTCTTAAAGGTCATAAAGGTCGTGTCGATCATCGTAAGAGCCAGCCATTACTATGAATGAACCACTGTGTACCTCGAAATCCTTTTGCGCAGCGGCGCGTGTTCGGCGTGTCCGGAAAGAGTAGAACAGACAAAAAGATGAGATTAGTTGAGGGCGGCCGAGCGCGTGTCAAGGACCATCTCAAAAGTTCCTAGCGAGAGCACAGCGGCGCCCACGCACTCCAGCGATGTACGGGTGTTGCAGACAAATAGCACATGCACAAGTCGTATGGAGTATAAGAACGTATATCAGATGGACAACGGTTAGTCTTAAATGTAAAAAAAATAATCTAAACTATTACATCGAATAGTAGATAAGGATATTTAAGGGCAAAAATACTGGGTCTTAATTAGACCTAAGCTTTGTCGACAATAATACGGAATTAGTAAATGCAAAATCACCTGAATTTCAAAGAAAATATATAAGATAAATATTATATAAATATAGTATGAAATAAAAAAATATCAGAGAAAAAATTGTAGAGAAATCCAAATAGGAAAGTTTGAGTGGTCCTTGCGTCCGGATAAGTTTTATGAGGATGAGAATTTTAAAACTAGGCATATATTTATGTGGGGCATCGACTGAAAAATGATGACTAAAACTTTTTAACGATTCTTAATAAAATTATATCTATAAATTCTTCTGTGCCTGTTTAATAATTGAAGGTATACTTGTCTTGTTGGATAGATAAGCTTCATAATACGGTACGATAATAACAACGCGCTAACGGCACCGATACAATATTGATACAATGAAGCAATGGCAGCGCGGACGCTGATGTAGTATATAGACTGTCGTACAGCGCGAGTGTACAACACTCTATATGAATGTTTCACTCACTTGTATCGAGACTTTTCCCAAATCAAGCATAAACACTGACAGATATATTATCTTACCTGGTCAAACGATTCATGATAATACCAAAACTGGTCACATCTACTCCGATTTGTAGGGTTTTGGTATATCGTTTTGATAACTTATCATATAAATAACATAAATAAGCTGACAAAAAGAGACGAACACACAAACGAAGCGTAGGGACGTACCTTGCTGTGGTGAAATAGAAGTCCGACGCCTTCCATGCACACCTTTGGAGTTAAAGATGTGTTGTTAGAACAGTGAGCAAAATCATCGTCATGAGTAATCAATTGATTATGTTGAAATTTTATGTACTAGAAAGTTGGCCACAGCTCAGAGTATCATTCCTAATTTATGGTACGCTGCATTACAAACATATTTCAATGCGAAATAATTGTAGGTATTTATTTAATTTAAATATTAATTTACAGAGGTCCAAATCAAGTCATCCTACAGTCTCAGTAATACTATGTTTAAGAGCATCTCATGAGGTTTGTTAAAAGTACCTTTTCTTCATTATAAGAGCGCAAGGCTTTACAGAGTAATAAGAGTAGGTACACTGTTAAGAGGGTTTATTCTGAAAGTTGGCAACGTCGCAAATAGATGTCAAATATTTCGCTGTTTTGATTAATTTGATAATATTTCTGTATGGAAATAAAAAATGTGGCTACGTAGCGAACTAGAATATTGATTATGAAATGCAATTATAACATTGATTTTGATGTTGTACCCGTTTTAGGTGTAAAAAATTCATTTGGAAAGTTTCCAAATACTTTTTTTACATCTAAAACGAATTATTGCAATTCATTATTAATATTCAAGATAGTTAGTTAGCCACATTTCTTATTTCCATACAGTATTATTTTCAAATTAATCAAAACAGGTAAATATTTGACAGCTATTTACGACGTTGCCAACTTTTATGATGCACCCTCTTAAGTACAAGAATCTTTTGGTCTTTTGGCGCTCGAATGACGTTGACCGCCGGGGCAGCTGCCAGGCTAAGAACTCACGGAGCGGTCTTCAGCCGCGCGCGCCGCAAAACTCGTACGAACACGTAGTACAACCGCGCCGCCGCGGCGGGCGCGTTTGAAAACCGCTCCGTGAGATCTTACCCTTAGGCCATTCTCACACGAGGCGAGGCGAGGCCTAGGCGATTCTTAACATAAAACCAGTTTTCAACGACGGGGCACTCAATCGCGTTAGCACATACGTTTCTATCGCGGTTCTCACACGACGAAACTCGTCGAAAACTAGTTTTTAACGGCGACGCAACCAGTCACGCGAGACTGGCAGTGCAGGTGACTCGGTAGTTGCCAACGCAATTTTTCATAAAATTGCCGCGTTAGGCTGCCTGTCCACCGGAGCGGAGAGGAGAGGAGAGGAGCGGAGATGTGTCAATATTAACCAATAGAATCTTGACTCCGCCCCTGAGGTTAGATTTGATTGGTTAATAATGGCACATCTCCGCTCCTCTCCTCTCCTCTCCGCTCCGGTGGACAGGCAGCCTTATCGTGGGAACGGTGTCTGAATGAATGAAGAAATGACAAAAAATTATATATCTTGAGTTGCGCCATGTGAGAGTAGCAGTTGCATCGCAGTTGGCAACGCCCGTCGTCAACCAGTTCAGGTTGAGTTAACGACACCCTGTGTGAGAATGGACTCAGTAAACATTTCTGTCACTTGAAATGTATACAAAAAAACAAGATGACGGCGTTAGTAGCCTTGCTATAAGACATGTTAGAATGTTGGTATCTACGGAAGTGCGTCACCTGTATAAGCCCGCCCTCCCCGGTGGCGCAGTCCTGTATGGGGAACTCCCCGCCCAGCTCGGCCGCGTCCTGTCGCCGACCGCTCTTCTCCATCGCTTCTTTGATGCAGTAGTACAGCGCTTTGCACTGCAACCATTAACACATAGCTCCTGAAAATCTAAATTCTCCTCATGTAGAGATGAGAGATGTTTGTAAACGGTAATCTCTGAAAATACAGATCCTATAACAAAAATATATCACTGAAGCTACACTGGAGAAACAAGGGAGAATGGAAGAAAAAAATGAGTTGCGCGGGCCCCAAGTAACATTGGACAAGGGCAGGAACGTGATAGGATACTTTTATATAATTCATAACAATTTTTTTTTTACATTATTAGCCATGGAAATACCACAAAAATATAATTTAAAACAAATTCTCTTATTTAAATTATACAAAACGCTCAACTGTAACTTAACACTTTCGACTGCAGCCATTTTCATAAAGCTCATCCGCCATGCCGCCATACATATTGCAAATTAACTTCAGGAGGGGCACCGGCATTACGGTTGCGCTAAAGTTAACCCTCCAGGAGGGTTCCCGGCACTGAGAGCGTTTATACAGAAAGTGGTCAACGTCGCAAAAAGCTATCAAATATTTCACTGTTTGATTAATTTGGCGATATTACTGTATGGAAATAAGAAATATGACTAACTAGTGAACTAAAATATTGATTATGCAATGCAATAATTAATATCGTAACACCGAATATTTAGTTTTAGATGTAAAAAAGTAATTGGACTCTTTCCAAATGCCTTTTTAACAACTTTTTGAATGAACGCTCTTAATAATAAGAAAAAGAGGGTAGCGAAGTTGTATCAATACACAAGTGTCACGAACCTTCTTAGTGTAATATTTATGTAGCTGCGTCTGTCCACCGTTCTTCCTCCAAAGGCACAAGACTCGTATCTTGGGACTGTACGTCATGTTGACCAGCCGCTCGTACCACCACCTCTCCACGATAGTGCCTGGAATTGATGTATTCATAGTCATTTAACGGGATACACGGCACGTATTTGACATACCTATTCAGTATTGCTTCTACCTGTCCATGAGAGAGAAAGTAACAGAGCTCTGACAAAAGAATGGCGCTTTAATCTTGGTTTACTTACTCTTCAGTTAAGGGCGGATGTCACCAATGAAATAACATGAAAAACAAACTTTGATCTTTCCAACCATTTATTTGACTTTTGACAGCTAAAGTAATGATGAGTGATGAATGATCCAAATTGCATTTCTGACTCGATTTCCAAATTCATGATGAATTTAATCGAATTTAAATAAGAATTAAAATTAAATAATTGAAATAATATTATCATCGAATTTATAATTTGATGAAAAAAACAAAGTGCCCGTAAAGCATTGCATTTTTTCACTTTGAATTTTAATGTAATTATTACGAAACTTTATAAGCGTGTATATGTCACAAGTTAAATAAATGGTAGGAAATAGTATAGTATAGTAGTATTTATGTTCTACTAGTTTACCTTGCGTGGAGCGCAGGATAAGTCCGTCGTCGCGCACCTCCATGAAGCGCAGCTCGCCGGCCGCGTCGCCCTCGTGCACCGTGAAGGTGGCGCGCCGCAGCAGGCGCGAGCCCAGCGGCTTCAGCTCGATGTCGTTGCCGTGCTGGATACGACACCAGCGGTACAGTCACGACCACTTATATGTATACACTTAGCAACTTTTAAAAGAGATTTTCTCCTACTGTGTTGATTGTAATTTTATGTTGTAACGAAAATTGTATTTTGGAACCTTTACTATTATGAAAAAATAGGTCTTATCTTAAAGTTGCACGGGAAAATCGCTTTTGAATTTTGGTTAGCGGATACGTATTAACGCTCGTGACTGTACACGTTATTGTGTAACGAACTGATAGTGGTTGGCACACCTTATAAATTTTGAGAATACCTGAGAGTCTAAAAGAATGCAAACTTACATGAGGCGTATTAAAAATATTGCACCTAACCTCGTTGACGGGAACAAATAGAATAAAATCGTTTTATTTAATTTTCAGAGTCTAGAATAATAAACCAGCACACCTATTTGGTTTTAGCACACATTTTTTTAAATACTGTCTGTACTTACCAAAGTATGTACGACATCAAGCAGATGGTTGACTTCTTGGCTGTACACTAGTCCGATGTGGCTCTTAGCGAGCAGGCGGCGCACTTTGTTCCTCACGATGTCAGCGTCCACGCCCACCAGTACCATGGCAGCCGTCAGGTTGTATAGCGCAGTGGACAGTAACCTGTCCTCTTCATGCTCGAGACGTTTGCGCTCCGTTTCACTCAGGCACTTGTACCGCTCCATCATCTCGTTGGCGCCCTGGTCCATCCCGATCATATCACGTTCTTGACTCACCGCGTCAAGGAACGCATCCTCCCAGAACTGCATTTGGTCCCATAGGTTCGATCTTTCTTTGCCTTTAATTGAGAAGGACGATATATTATGTGGATATAAAAATTTGTGAATAACGTGGTTACATTGTAAGAAAAGTAATATGGTCCTTCAAGCCGAAAGAGGCTTCCTCTGAAAATATTAAAGGTGTTTGTTTGGTAAATATCAGCCTGAAAAATGCACCTATACGATGCACATGAACGCGGTGGTGAAGTGACGAGTACAAATCAAGTCAGCTTAGGCATCTCAATAAAATAAAAAAATTACTTTCTTAATGCTATATATTTTACATGAACCTGTAGTAAGTAGTTTTACTACAAGTTTACAACCAATGTTTACCAATTAATCCTTGGTACAGATACGTGCGCGTGGTGTCCGGCGACGTGATGGGCGACGTGACGGGCACGCCCACGGGCGGCCGGTACGCGCTCGCGGACGACTTGGACGAGAACACGCTCGCCGCGCGGGGCTTGCCCGCCGCGCCCGGCCCGGGCCCGCCGCGGTTCACCTGCGTTACAGCACTCACATAGCTTTTAATTGTATTACGTAAATATTACATACGGTGTACGTAGTATTAGTAAACAAATACAACGATGATTATCATACATTTCCATGAACTCAAACAGCCGGTCAATCTCACCGTGAAAACTTAGCCGGATATTACACTATCATATCTATAATCATCCAAAGATATAATAAATAAATAATTTTTTATTCACAAAAAAGATAAACTTTGACAATAAGTAGGTATACAGATGGTATACAGAATAGTAAACAAACATAAGTAAAATTATACAAAGATTGGATACAATAGATACCGGCCCGGCCTGCCCCCCGGCTGGCCGGCAGCTTAATGTATGTAATTGTAAATAAAATAGACATATTATGGGTAATTTGTTAGCTTCGTAGATAGGTATATGATATAATATGATAAGTAGTGTAATAACCCCCTAAGGGAGTTATACCTACCCATAATATGTCTACTTTACAATTTCATTATATCTTTGATCATAGATCTATGATTCAACCTAATGCTACAGATTGACACTAATGACATCTCATTTCAACTAAGTTTTCACGGTGAGGTTTTACAGAATTGATCGGCTGGACTAGTAACGTATATTTTAACGCTACGGCGACTTCACTCACTCCATTAGTATATTACTTCGAGGCAAAGTCAAACGATAGTTTCTGAATGAGCATAAGTTGTGCGTTCTATTTCCTCGTGCATAAACAGTGTGCCAGTGTTAGACATCGATGGCTTAACAGATTACCAGATTTTTTTAAATTATAATAATATTTTAATGTTAGTTTTGATAATTAAAAAGTATATTGAAGTTAGACTTCTTAATTTAAAACTGTTGACAGTTAAACAATAACATTTTCAAAAATTGCTAATTCAACTTTAAATAATGTATTGACAGACACATAACATGCATATCTATTATCTAAATACTGCAGCGATAATAGCCTTTATAACAAAATTTTGAGTAAAATATTCCAATTGTTGGGCTATTGTTTGATCGCATAATACAAGCTCTGGAAGCGTCTAAGACGGGTGACTACAAATCGCACTAGGACTTACATTGAGGAACATGACATCAGTGTCAGATAGGTTGGACTTAAAGGAGGCGCGGTGGTCGTAGATATTGGCTCGGTTGGTGGTGATCGAGCCGCTCTCGTCTGCCGAGCAGTCCGATGAGGGAGGGGCCTGCCACGCACACAAACAACCCGCCTGTACCATGTCTCATCTCGCGACACACCAGACACCAGACCAACAACTTGAGCCAACCACCCAATTGATATTACACGGAAATACTAAATAATAGCGATTTTTACCTTGGAATAGTCACGAAACTGTTGATTTTGACGTGGTAACAAAAACTTTACCATTATTATGTTACTTTATTTGAATTGCTTTTGTAATAAAGAAACAATAAGCTGTGGATCTGGGTCTTCCACCGCTAATGACAAGTGTAGTTACATGAAACATGTTACATTTTTACTTACAACTCCAACTAGCATAATATTTACTAATATTTGGTTATACATTATTCTACAACATTAATTTTGTATCTTAGTATTATGTAATACAACCATGCGGGATATAACATACCTTCATCATTTTAATTACTTTTAAGCCAGTTTTTACAACAATAATGTGAAGATAGCTATGTAAATGTTTTAAATATTGAAATAATTATAAATGTTTATTACTTTATAAGGAGTATAGTTGAGCTGAAAGTAGAAAATATAGCAATACACCATCGCTCTAAGCTTAGATAAAGATACGTTAATAGTTTACCAACTCGGTAAGTTAATACAACTTGGAAAGGAATGAAATCATAATCACAAAAGGGCTTCGCTTGTATAGGGCAGTCATGCTCAAGAGCGTTTCTTCAAGTTACATAGACATTTAGATAGATATAGTTTCCACACAGATTAGTTGAGAGCGACAAGACCATGCAACAGTTTTGCAACACTTAATAACACATAAAACATCAATTGAACACTTACATCTGAGTCGAAGGATGTTAATTTGCTGAAGAGTAAGTTCCTCTTCTGGTTCAGCATGTCTTTAAACATTTCCGTAGTACTTTGAGCTTCAGATGAATCCATTTCAGGATAGTTTACTACCGGTACATCTAAAATTTTTGAATGTTAGACACTAAATTATGTGGCAAATAGAAGGACCGAAAAAAAGATGTTTGTAGATTCAAGATTATTTAGTTAATTGACTCAGGCGTGACTATACGTACATTTAGTAACCTAATCCGTTTAACTGCTCTTAAAGACTCATAAAGAACCCTGTAAGAAATCGACACGTGTTACACATCTCAACGAGGCATCCTCAGGATGACGATTGACTTGTTGCGAACCCGGACACGACGTGTTGCCACGACAAGCGCCGAACGCAGAGTGAGCGAGTGTCTGTGTTGTGAGTGGGCTTGTGACTGTGTAGCTGTGTCGATTTCTTACAGAGTTATTCATGACTCTTTAAGAATAGTTAAGCGGATTAGGTTACTAGATATACGTTATCCATTGTTTTTCTAGGTTATTTCACTAAAGAACGTTAAAATATCATAAATCTTTAAAATAATAATGCGATCATAACTAACCAGATTGTGAACTCTTCCTAGATGATGGTGATGACGATGGCGTTTCTAAGTCCTGTCTTCCATAGTGGTCCATGAGTGCGGAGCCGGCCATGCCGCCATGCTCCAGGCCTGCGATCTCCTTGCTCCAGTAGTGCGTGTGGGCCATCTCTGCTAGTTGGAACACAGAAGCCATGCCACCCAGGCCGAAGTTGGAGTACGTATGCTCCAAGCCGTGGACCACTGACTGAAGCACCTTCAGCATGCCCTTCCAGATGGGCTTGCTCACGAACTTGAGGGAAGGTTAAGGAACATTATCTAAGGGCTTGTTCCTCTGAATTTTTCGGACATAAACACATATCCGAAGATTGGACAAGGAATTTATATTAATTTAGATATTAATTTTATTCAACAGAGAAGATAAACTCACCACATCGTCCACTTTGTCGTTCGGCGTGGTCTTTCTATTGAAGTTCCTGTTAAGTTTGCTGAGGACCATGTTCCTGTAGGACTCGTCCTCCATTAACTTCTTGAGACGGTTCAGCTTCAGCCAGCCAACGCCCTCACCTTCCAGCACGTGTTGAATTAACTGTAATGTGAGAATGCTTACAGTAATGACATAGTATCAAGTGTTGGTAAGTTTCGATGTAAGAGATTGATAGAATAGTTTTACTTCATGTTGAATAAATGCTGCAAATAAAGTCGATGAGGCGAACTAAATCAATTAAAAAACAAAAGGTCCTTTTATTGGGTCGTTTTTAAAATGAGCAACTTTCATCACACAGGCCTCTCATGCACGAGGTTGAGGGTTCAAATCCGGGCAATTACCAATATGACTTTTCAAGTCATATGTACTTTCAGTTTATCTTGGATTTTACAGACATCGGTGGAAGAAAAACATCGTGAGGAAACCTGAACGTATAGTTAATATAAGTCTGAAATCGCCAACACGTCTTGAGCAAGCGTGGTGATCAATGCTTGGTCTTCTGTGTATGAGAAGAGACCTTCGCCCTGCAGTGGGGCAATAAAAGGGTTGGGTTTAGAAACGTGGCGCCTCGTCAATGTGAGTGTCGCCAGAATGTGAGCTTCTGGGGGGTTTCTAGAGGGTCTCCTGATCCCTCTACAACAATATTTTTTTGCCGGCGACGATTTTTTTTTTAGGAACGTAAATATTGGCTCCACTGTACTTTATGGACCAAGCGCGCGCGTGAGAAGCTTCAAATTTGCGTTAGTGTAGATATGTACGGATGCAAGAGCGAGCCTAGCGAGCTTAAGATTTGGAGCACCTAACTCGGTTAGGTTCGAAAGGAATGATGGGAGCTCAAGTGAGCGAGCAAAGCAAGCGAACGAGCTCCCGTCATCTCCTTCATGTAAGGTTCTTTTAAAGTTTTAAACCCTGCAGACAGAAATAGGAGCCCCGGCAAGCGGGGCTCCGTCTACTACGCCTTACTTCATTTTTTTTAAATCTTTTAACATTTTTATTTTTATTTTACCTTGACCTTCGAGACGTTTGACCTAGAAAATGGCTCTTGTGGACTGGTGGGGGGATGACTTCTCTCTTCCTTCCACCTTCCTTACATTTCATTTATCACCCTTTTTATATGATCATATTAAGAAATCGTAAAAAAAAAATACCCGCGAGTGGGGGGTTAACTAACCTTCCGCCCTCTCCTCCTCCCCTATACCTATCGAGGCGGCACGTTTCTAAACATTAACCCAATAATAGGCTGGTATTATTATTATATTATTTATGTTAGTAGGGAGTGGATCCGTACGTCATTGAGGAAGGCCTGGTTCTCCGTGTTGGCGGAGGGCCGCTGGTGCGGCGGCGCGGGCGGCGGCGCGGGCGGCGCGTGGCGGATGAGCGGCGAGCGCGCCACCAGGCCGCGCGCGCCCTGCGAGAACGGCCCGAACGACGCCGCGCCCGCGCCCGCGCCCGCGCCGCGCGGGCTGTGCTCGCCGGGCCGGCCCGGGCCCTGCTTGGTCCCTGTCGAAAGGATAAAAAATTATCGTAAAATTAATGTGACAAATCAAGCGCGCGTATACTCAGTGGTTGAATGATTTATTAAGAACCAATCGCAGCTGCTTACGCGCGCTATTAACGTAACAAATTGTCACATTAATTTTCGTTCGATAAAGCGATAATATTCGTTCGCGAAACTAGCCCAAAGTCTCACTTGCACCACAAATTACAATTTAAATATTTTATGCGTTAAACGCATGTAGCGATTAGTGGTGCAAGCGCGCGGAAACAGCAGCAGTAGGTGCAAACTTTAAGGTAGCCACATACGTAACGATATACTTGTGCAAGCCTTAATTTTAATCAAATTCGTTATATCGGGTATGGGTGGAAAACGTTTCCTTTTTAAAAATATTGTGGTAGTCACACAAGTTACCATTTACTTGTGCTTTTGGCTTGCACAAATATGCATGACGCCGGTATTGATCACATCAGCTCAAGTTTACTTGTCGCGATATTATTTCTGTTAGTGACCATCCAGGTGTGTTGTGTTGCGCGGAAACGGCATCCATTTATGACGCTTTGGCAATAGTTGGCCAAATAATAGCCACAAAAAAACAAAGGACGTAAAATAAACCGAACCATATGGTGTGAAAAAAAACATAATCATGGTAACTGTGGGTCATCCTTAGAAGACATTATGTTACCGCAGACTTTTCTGTTGAACTTTTTAATTCATCTGATGATCCATATTGGCTCAGGATCGAGTTGAGTGGAAAAAGGAAAGGGCCTTTGCCCTGCAGTGGGACAATACGGGCAATTTTTATTTTTATGGTGTAAAATTCTGGAGGACATTTATTTTTTTCTGGAGGACGGTTTACACGGCACACGCCAGTAAACCTCCTAGTCGGCAAGATCTTTTCCGACATCTTCAACAATCATAGTCATATTTCAGCCAATTTACACAAAATGAATTATACACATAAACCTTCCTCATGAATCACTCCGTCCATTGGTGCAAACCGTTTGAAAATCCGTTCGGTTTGATTTTGAGTTTATCGCATTCAGACAGACAGACAGACATTCGCAGCGCGGCGGGAGGAGACAGTTTACTTCAAATTAGTACTTTCATTGTTGATACTTTTTATGTAAAATAAATCTACTGAAACAGAGAGAAGAACTCCTGTAGAGTTTCTTCGAGCAATTCCAGCATTAAAAAAGCAGCCATCATTTGGATTATTAAAAAAAAATACTTTCGTCGACAGCACGACAACTATTGTGATGTCCACATCGTATCAACTGACATATCTCTCCGTCAAAACAAGTGTCAAATTCAACTTTTCGGACGGGCAAAAACACATCGGGAGTAGGGACAACTGTCAAATCGTATCGTCATTCATTCTTAGTTCGGGCTCCAAACTAATCGTATGTCCGTAGGTGTTAGGGAGGAGTACGGACTTCGTGCTTAGGGAGTAGACCCCCTGGAACGTGACATGCCCCACACATGCTCATGTAAATATGCACAAGCGCTTTGCACAAGTTTGAAATCGAAAATTGAAAGTCTAGACAGTTTTCGCAATTTTCCTCCAACACACGTAACGATATACTTGCACAAGCCCAAAACTTACGCAAGTAAATCGTTACGTGTGTGGCTACCCTTAACGACCGAGCGTTAGGTATTACTGGATTGCCAAGTGAAGACTTCAAATTATTTTGCAGAGGTGGCACTTTTCTTTTTTTTCTTTTTTTTTTACGCACCACTTAAAAGATTTTTTTTACTTGTTGAAAGTTTTAAATTGTTTATCTTGTTTTGCAAACCCATTTACAGGGACAGGTCATCGAAATATTAAATAAAGATATTTCCGCTTTTCAAAAGCATAAAGTCACTCTGAAATTATAAATATTGGTTTCCTACCTTTGTTTCCAAAGAAGTCACTAAACATACTGGAGGTTGACGCAGCCAGACCATTGAGATCAGAACTGATGTTAGAGAAGAAGTCACGATGCGTGGCCGTCAGCAGGTTAGTGGTCTGTAACGCTGTGGAGTCGCGACGCGCAGACGCGCTGCCGTTCGAGTCCTGACTTTCACCCTATTATGGAAACATTAGAAGACAAAACATCAATTTGATACCGCTGGTTTTACTAACAACGTTTAAGGTGGTAAGGATGCGCTAAGGTAGCCCGCGAAATTCAAATTTTCTTATGTTTTTTTTTGCAATTTGTTGGTCAGTGTCAGGTGAAATACGATTTTCAATCGTAACAAATGTGTATTTACATAATCATAAAAATTATCAATACAACATTCTTGGTTAGAATTTACCTAAAATGTCATGATTTCATGAAATAGTCAATCAATAGGGTAATTTGAACTTAGAGGGAACTTATTGATAATTTTAATTACTCTATTAAATTAATAAAAATATTGAATCGCGGGCTACCTTGGCTCTTTTGCCTTAATGGTAAATCCCGTGTTTAATAATTTAACAAGAACACTGTACCTTCATCAATAATCCTTTCTTAGCGGCAGCTTCCTTCGCGCTCTTAGTAAAATCTCCCAGCGTAGACTTGCCAACATACGTGAGATCTTCGAAAGTATTCTTGCTGGCGGCTGTGGCCGTTTTACTGGCTTCAAATGCAGACTTGGATGCCTCGTGCATACTCTTTGAAGCTTCCTCCGCTGCCTTTTTCGCGTGCAATGTAAGCTGTCAAAAGTCATAGAACATTTTAATGACCATTTCTACACTTTTATTATTGTTTTTTTCACAAATATATGAAGTAAATGGCAATTAAACTCAGTTACGTATGTCAGAAGAACGTCAATGAATCGGTTAGTATGAGAAAATGATATAAGCAGTTTAATTTTAGTACAGGAAATTGTGTAAAAACATATAAGGTTATGTAGTTACTGGCTATTCGAAACTCGGATATATTAAGCCGTGATTTTATCGGATGAAAGGCTTGTACCCATCTGCGGTTTTATAATACAGTAGGTACCTACTTAAGGCTAACTAAGCTATAAAATGTTACTTTCTACGATTTGTGCTATGCGACTTCTACATTTCGTTTCGAGCTCCACACGGTGAACTGTACCTGACCGAATGGCGCAAACATTTTCTTTTCCTCTCCATCTGCTACTTTTCCTTTCTTCTTCATTGGTTTGAGTAAGTAACACATAGTGTTGTAAATAAATTATAATTAATACAGAAATGAAGAAACAAAAATATACAACGACAAATTTAGTAAGTCTAACGCCTAAACTCGCGGCAGTCGCGGTCATAAAACGTGCGAGTAGGTCGGCGCATATTTAGTACGGGATTTCTGAATGCTGAATCTCGTGTCGGCTTGTTTCCACATTATATGACCGCGCCAGACACGAACGTTGGCGTTTACTATATTAGCTATAGGCGTTTCTGTGTTACCTTGTCCATGTGTGCAAGCAGTCCTTCCTGGCTGCTCTGGCGTGTTGTCTCCCTCACCAACTCCTTAGCTTGAGCGGCGAACTGCTCCAAAAGGGATGACTGCGATGCTTGTCGAGACACCCCGCTACTTACGCTCTAAAAAAAGACAAAAAAACCCATTTCATATTCGTAAATCCTGCATCAATTAAGATATTATTTCATTCTCATTTTGTTTTTTAGCGAATAACGAGTCTATTTTCTATTGTATGGCATGTATGTATGTGTAATGTGGACTGATTTTATCAATGAGTGTAAAGTGTCAGACTTATGCGGCGCTATAATGAAGATAAGGTACTCTTTAAGCGACAAAAAAATAAAAATAACAATTATTGATACGTACCTGTTACATAGTATGTGAGCTAAGAAGGAAAGTGGCAACAAAAATGTCTCCCCGATTATTATGGGTTAATTAGCTGGTGCTGCCGCTGTCGGCTCACCACGTGTTAGGTGAAGTGGTCTAATAGAAAGATTGGGATTCCTACGAATGTGGTATCGGCATATCATGAAAACCGCCATTCAGTGGCCGTAATATTATGACCGCTCTATTTTCTAAGGAAACCCGAGCTTAAGGTAAGGAGATGTAGATGACGTGCGTACTTTGCCATGTTGGTGCACGGATAGCAAGTCAAGTCGTTGGGACCGGCATTGTCGACTCTCCGCAGTGATAGGTGATGGTACAGTTCATACTAAAGCAGTCTAACGTAAGGAATGCGTACTTGGGGCAGCGAGTCGCTGGTACTTGCGTTGTCGGCTCACAAAGGTGTAATGTTATGCGGTCCAGTAGATACTGTAAGGTAGGAGTGCGTACTTTGCCGTGTTGGTGCGCGGGCAGCGAGTGGTGCGAGGGCGTGAGCGCGCGCTCGGAGTCGCTGGTGCTGGCGCTGTCGGCTCACAAAGGTGTAATGTTATGCGGTCCAGTAGATACTGTAAGGTAGGAGTGCGTACTTTGCCGTGTTGGTGCGCGGGCAGCGAGTGGTGCGAGGGCGTGAGCGCGCGCTCGGAGTCGCTGGTGCTGGTGCTGTCGGCTGACAAAGGTGTAATGTTATGCGGTCCAGTAGATACTGTAAGGTAGGAGTGCGTACTTTGCCGTGTTGGTGCGCGGGCAGCGAGTGGTGCGAGGGCGTGAGCGCGCGCTCGGAGTCGCTGGTGCTGGTGCTGTCGGCTCACAAAGGTGTAATGTTATGCGGTCCAGTAGATACTGTAAGGTAGGAGTGCGTACTTTGCCGTGTTGGTGCGCGGGCAGCGAGTGGTGCGAGGGCGTGAGCGCGCGCTCGGAGTCGCTGGTGCTGGCGCTGTCGGTTCACAAAGGTGTAATGTTATGCGGTCCAGTAGATACTGTAAGGTAGGAGTGCGTACTTTGCCGTGTTGGTGCGCGGGCAGCGAGTGGTGCGAGGGCGTGAGCGCGCGCTCGGAGTCGCTGGTGCTGGTGCTGTCGGCTCACAAAGGTGTAATGTTATGCGGTCCAGTAGATACTGTAAGGTAGGAGTGCGTACTTTGCCGTGTTGGTGCGCGGGCAGCGAGTGGTGCGAGGGCGTGAGCGCGCGCTCGGAGTCGCTGGTGCTGGTGCTGTCGGCTCACAAAGGTGTAATGTTATGCGGTCCAGTAGATACTGTAAGGTAGGAGTGCGTACTTTGCCGTGTTGGTGCGCGGGCAGCGAGTGGTGCGAGGGCGTGAGCGCGCGCTCGGAGTCGCTGGTGCTGGCGCTGTCGGCTCACAAAGGTGTAATGTTATGCGGTCCAGTAGATACTGTAAGGTAGGAGTGCGTACTTTGCCGTGTTGGTGCGCGGGCAGCGAGTGGTGCGAGGGCGTGAGCGCGCGCTCGGAGTCGCTGGTGCTGGCGCTGTCGGCTCACAAAGGTGTAATGTTATGCGGTCCAGTAGATACTGTAAGGTAGGAGTGCGTACTTTGCCGTGTTGGTGCGCGGGCAGCGAGTGGTGCGAGGGCGTGAGCGCGCGCTCGGAGTCGCTGGTGCTGGTGCTGTCGGCTCACAAAGGTGTAATGTTATGCGGTCCAGTAGATACTGTAAGGTAGGAGTGCGTACTTTGCCGTGTTGGTGCGCGGGCAGCGAGTGGTGCGAGGGCGTGAGCGCGCGCTCGGAGTCGCTGGTGCTGGTGCTGTCGGCTCACAAAGGTGTAATGTTATGCGGTCCAGTAGATACTGTAAGGTAGGAGTGCGTACTTTGCCGTGTTGGTGCGCGGGCAGCGAGTGGTGCGAGGGCGTGAGCGCGCGCTCGGAGTCGCTGGTGCTGGCGCTGTCGGCTCACAAAGGTGTAATGTTATGCGGTCCAGTAGATACTGTAAGGTAGGAGTGCGTACTTTGCCGTGTTGGTGCGCGGGCAGCGAGTGGTGCGAGGGCGTGAGCGCGCGCTCGGAGTCGCTGGTGCTGGCGCTGTCGGCTCACAAAGGTGTAATGTTATGCGGTCCAGTAGATACTGTAAGGTAGGAGTGCGTACTTTGCCGTGTTGGTGCGCGGGCAGCGAGTGGTGCGAGGGCGTGAGCGCGCGCTCGGAGTCGCTGGTGCTGGTGCTGTCGGCTCACAAAGGTGTAATGTTATGCGGTCCAGTAGATACTGTAAGGTAGGAGTGCGTACTTTGCCGTGTTGGTGCGCGGGCAGCGAGTGGTGCGAGGGCGTGAGCGCGCGCTCGGAGTCGCTGGTGCTGGTGCTGTCGGCTCACAAAGGTGTAATGTTATGCGGTCCAGTAGATACTGTAAGGTAGGAGTGCGTACTTTGCCGTGTTGGTGCGCGGGCAGCGAGTGGTGCGAGGGCGTGAGCGCGCGCTCGGAGTCGCTGGTGCTGGCGCTGTCGGCTCACAAAGGTGTAATGTTATGCGGTCCAGTAGATACTGTAAGGTAGGAGTGCGTACTTTGCCGTGTTGGTGCGCGGGCAGCGAGTGGTGCGAGGGCGTGAGCGCGCGCTCGGAGTCGCTGGTGCTGGCGCTGTCGGCTCACAAAGGTGTAATGTTATGCGGTCCAGTAGATACTGTAAGGTAGGAGTGCGTACTTTGCCGTGTTGGTGCGCGGGCAGCGAGTGGTGCGAGGGCGTGAGCGCGCGCTCGGAGTCGCTGGTGCTGGCGCTGTCGGCTCACAAAGGTGTAATGTTATGCGGTCCAGTAGATACTGTAAGGTAGGAGTGCGTACTTTGCCGTGTTGGTGCGCGGGCAGCGAGTGGTGCGAGGGCGTGAGCGCGCGCTCGGAGTCGCTGGTGCTGGCGCTGTCGGCTCACAAAGGTGTAATGTTATGCGGTCCAGTAGATACTGTAAGGTAGGAGTGCGTACTTTGCCGTGTTGGTGCGCGGGCAGCGAGTGGTGCGAGGGCGTGAGCGCGCGCTCGGAGTCGCTGGTGCTGGTGCTGTCGGCTCACAAAGGTGTAATGTTATGCGGTCCAGTAGATACTGTAAGGTAGGAGTGCGTACTTTGCCGTGTTGGTGCGCGGGCAGCGAGTGGTGCGAGGGCGTGAGCGCGCGCTCGGAGTCGCTGGTGCTGGTGCTGTCGGCTCACAAAGGTGTAATGTTATGCGGTCCAGTAGATACTGTAAGGTAGGAGTGCGTACTTTGCCGTGTTGGTGCGCGGGCAGCGAGTGGTGCGAGGGCGTGAGCGCGCGCTCGGAGTCGCTGGTGCTGGTGCTGTCGGCTCACAAAGGTGTAATGTTATGCGGTCCAGTAGATACTGTAAGGTAGGAGTGCGTACTTTGCCGTGTTGGTGCGCGGGCAGCGAGTGGTGCGAGGGCGTGAGCGCGCGCTCGGAGTCGCTGGTGCTGGTGCTGTCGGCTCACAAAGGTGTAATGTTATGCGGTCCAGTAGATACTGTAAGGTAGGAGTGCGTACTTTGCCGTGTTGGTGCGCGGGCAGCGAGTGGTGCGAGGGCGTGAGCGCGCGCTCGGAGTCGCTGGTGCTGGTGCTGTCGGCTCACAAAGGTGTAATGTTATGCGGTCCAGTAGATACTGTAAGGTAGGAGTGCGTACTTTGCCGTGTTGGTGCGCGGGCAGCGAGTGGTGCGAGGGCGTGAGCGCGCGCTCGGAGTCGCTGGTGCTGGCGCTGTCGGCTCACAAAGGTGTAATGTTATGCGGTCCAGTAGATACTGTAAGGTAGGAGTGCGTACTTTGCCGTGTTGGTGCGCGGGCAGCGAGTGGTGCGAGGGCGTGAGCGCGCGCTCGGAGTCGCTGGTGCTGGCGCTGTCGGCTCACAAAGGTGTAATGTTATGCGGTCCAGTAGATACTGTAAGGTAGGAGTGCGTACTTTGCCGTGTTGGTGCGCGGGCAGCGAGTGGTGCGAGGGCGTGAGCGCGCGCTCGGAGTCGCTGGTGCTGGCGCTGTCGGCTCACAAAGGTGTAATGTTATGCGGTCCAGTAGATACTGTAAGGTAGGAGTGCGTACTTTGCCGTGTTGGTGCGCGGGCAGCGAGTGGTGCGAGGGCGTGAGCGCGCGCTCGGAGTCGCTGGTGCTGGTGCTGTCGGCGGCCGCGCGCTGGCGACTGACGACCGTCTTCGGCGTAGTGGTCGAGTTCGAGTCCGACTCGCGACCGAAGCTCCCGCTGTCAGTGTCCTAATGATTGTGCTCAATTAGCTATGATATACTACCAGAGGCTACCTATATTAACTCCTTACAGTAGGCCAACGCGAGTGTTTAGGAGACTTTGAAAGTTTTGTTGCGATTCAAATAGTTTAAACGACAAAACCCGTTTAATAAATTTAAGATGGCCACTGTCAACCACTGTAAGAAGTATATTTATAGGTCTACTGTGATACTACTGTGTATGTACTAAGAGCATTAAACTAAAATGTACCTAGGTCTAAGTGGGTAAAATCCGATGTTATAATGTAGTCAATCTAAAATTCAGCTACGCTTTTTTCTAGTGAAGTCGATGTGAGAGTTCGAAGTAATGTTTCAAATAAAAATTACTAGAGAATAAAGATCTAAGTAGCAAAGCTTCTTAAACTCATTGCAAGATGAATTTTTCTAAATGCTTTCAAATAATTATGAATTATATCATTAGCCATCAACAGATTGAAATGGTGATAATGGTATCTGTGCTTTTAAAGACATGTTTTGTCAACCCTCATAGTGAGTCCCAACCACAAACCGCAGCTGACTACCAGTATTTTAAATGGAGCGACCACCTATCTGATCAACAACCCATTTACTGAGTAAGATGACCCCTTTGGTTTGACGGTCCAACCAGGAACCAATATCAGTCCTTAGTTCCGCGCAAACTTACACTTTTCTTAACGGGTGGTGGATGGGCAGCATCGCTGGCTTCCACGGCGACGTCTCCAGGCGCCTCGTCGTCCGACAGCTCGCTGTGGTCAGAGCTGGAGGCTGAGGGCGAGGGAGAGGTGGACGCGCGACCTGTGTCTCTGTCTAGCACCTCCTCCACGTTACCGAACATCAGTGAGGACGGTGGACTGTATACCTGGAGGTAAACGGTCATTTAGTGTGTGAATACAGGGTGTGAAAAGATCCATCACATAGTCCAATACAAAAAAAAAACAATGTCGGGGAGTACCTAGAAGTGACTTTAGACTTCGCTAAACGTCTTTTTACACCCGTTATGAAACTAAGAAAATCTTCTATCCATAAGGATCTACGTAAAGTAAGAGATCAACTCCATGGCTTTTAGCAAGTAATTACTAAAAGCCAAGTAATTACTAAAAGCCATTAAAAACGGTAAAATCTAAATAATTACCGTTTTCGGATCCAAAGATGATGACAGAGTCATTGGTACTTGCACAACAGCGTTATAAGTCTCGCCAATGACGTGCTGTTGATGTGGATTCCCACCTGTACATTTAATAAAAACAGTCAAGTAATGTCAAAGTTTAATAGGTAAAATCCGCAAACTGAAATAGGAAAGTAATGATAGTACCTGGAGATAAGTCGGACGAAGCCATTTCTGACACGAAATCACTGAGTGATGAGTACGACGAGCTCGTGCTTTCGGCAGCTTCAGAGTCTGACCCGCTCTCATCTAAAAATAACAAATTGTTAACATTCCTGAAAAATATATCAACAAAGATTAAAATTTTCGTTTTCGAAAATCTGAATGTCTTGTGCATGCGTCTAAATATTATTATATTTAAATTTCGAATTGTGAAAGCAGCGGTAACTATAAGAATTAACCCAAGAGCCAGAAGTTACAAACCTGTGGGCTGATTCTCTTGCCGCTGTAGTTGTCGCAAGGCCCCATTGAGGGAACTGCCGTCATCCCAAACAGGGAACCGGATAGGTTGCAGTAGATCCGCGAACCACTTGGACTTGTCTCCCACCTGCCGCGGGTCGAACAGTCCTGTCTGCACCCGCAGGAATGCCACATTGCCCGGAGTTAGAGACCACTCCGCTAAGAACTCCACTGCCTAAAAGAATGCGTGTTTTTGTTACTAAAACTGGGAAATTACACACGCCTGTAATCCCCAAAGGGTTAGGCAGAGTGTGGTGTAAATTACTTCGAATAAAGAATAATAAGGTTGTCAAAAAAAGTTCGCGAAAAGACACACTCTCTGAATAAGATTGATAAATTAAATGAATTTGGCAGAAAACAGCAACAAAAGTAAGCAAGGCTTTAATTTTCTCACTAACCTGTGTTCGAACGAATTTATTCAAGAAGGAGGTGGTTCTTGGGCGTGATCGCAGAAAACTGTTGATCTGGAAGGCTACCACTGGGCGCGGGTACAGGCGCAATGTCCGTGTGTGTTCCATGAAATTGGCCAGGATGTTATGTGAGTTGAAAAATCGCACCTGTAAAGAAATATTCACATTTAAAACTGATCTTGAACTTTGCAACCTATCTCAGGATATGTAGGATAAAAGTCTCGTCGAAAGCCAAGTGAATTAGCGAATAGGCTTCAATGTTTTGTACCAAATAGTCTTCTATAGCGACATTAACGGTAACTGGTTGAGTTTGAATGAGCGAGTGTCATAAATTCTAAATTATACGGATATTTTCGTGATGGCTCAGTAGTTAAGGCCTTGCCTCTCATGCACGATATTGTGGGTGGTGTGCAAATCCGGACAAGTAACAATGTGATTTTTTCAATTTATATGTACTTTCCAAGATTATCTTAAACATCACATCATTGACATCCATGAAAGAAAACATGGTGAGGAAACCTGGACTTATAGTTAACTAGTTTTTACCCGCGGCTCTGCCCGCGTGGATGTCACAAAATATCCCACGGGAATGCACTACCGGGATTAAAAGGAAAAAAAAAGCGATGATCCCAAATCTAATATAGCCAAGGAAAAGGTCATTGAATCCTGTCCTAGGGTTCCGCCGCCGTTATCTATAATTATTTTGTTACGCGTTAATTTTGAATTTGTGATATCTTTTAAAGTATTTATTTAAATGATGTCAAGCAATATTTTAATCTAAATTACATATTTTATTGAATAAGGATTAATATAATACCGGTCAAAATAACTTCGGAAATAACAATGAATTTTTATCAAATTCTGAAAGATTAAAATGGTTACTGTGGGTCAGCCTTAGAAGATAGGTATTTGCAATCGCGGACTATTTTTGTTGAACTATTTAAGATGTACAATCCTGAAGAACATAATTTTTTTGTATCTCTTACGGTTTACGCGGCGCACGCCAGTAAAGGTCCCAGTCAGTATGAATTTTTCCAACATTTTCAACAGTATTCGTCATATTTCTGCCCATTTACACAAAGCCTTAATAAATTATACACTTAAACTGTCCTCATGAATCACTCCGTCCAGGTGAAAACCGTTTGAAGAACCGATCGGTAGTTTTTGAGTTCATCGTTTTTAGACAAACAGATGTGGCGGACTTTGTTTTATAATATGTAAGAATATAAGTCTGAAATCGCAAACCCGTATTGAGCAACAAGCGTGGTGGTTAATGCTCATTCCTTCTCTGTATGAGAAGAGGCCTTTGCCCAGAAGTGGGACACTAATAGGCTGGTATTCATTATTCTACTTATTAATAAAGAACTGTTTACTTACCATAGCGACCCTCGTAGCAACATCAACAGAATCCACATCGTGTCCATATATGAGCGGGTTAAAGGGCTGCGCCTGGTGCGCGTGGTGCGGCGACGCCAGCGAGTGGCGCTGCGGCGTGTGGCCAGCGCTGGCGGCGCCCGGCCCGCTCACGGACACGCGCCGGCTCTCCGGCGTCGAGTGCGGTGCCGACGCCGCGCCGTCGCCGCCGCCGCGGTAGGCCGCCGGTTGGACCCTGGGGCCAAAGTCATCATTTCAGCCAAAAGACGTCCACTGCCTCCCCCAAGCACCGCGTCATAGGCCTCCCCCAAGCACCGCCACTTCAACCGATTCTGTGCTTCCCGCATCCAGCGGATCCCTGCAGCCTTCACAAGGTCATCGGTTCATCTTGTGGGAGGCCTTCAAACGCTTCGTCTTCCGGTACGCGGTCGCCAATCCAGAATCTTTCGGCTCCATCGGCCATTTGTTCTACGAGCAATGTGCCCTGCCCATTGCCACTTAAGTTTGGCAATTCCTCGAGCTATATCGGTTACCTTGGTTCTCCTACGGATCTCTTCATTTCTGATTCGATCACGAAGGGAAACTCCAAGCATAGCCCTCTCCATTGCCCTTTGGGTGACTTTTAGCCTTTTGATAAGGCCCATTGTGAGCGACCACGTTTCAGTGCCATAATTCATTACTGGCAACACGCACTGGTCAAAGACTTTCGTCTTGAGACACTGCGGTATGTGGGACGAGAAGATATTGCGTAGCTTCCCGATCGCTGCGCATCCGAGTCAGATTCGACGATTGACCTCTTTCTCAAAGTTGGACCTACCTAGCTGGACAGTTTGTCCTAGGTAAACATACTCGTCCACAACTTCGAGCGTAGCGTCTCCGATCTTTATGAGAGCGGGCGTCACATGGGCATTTGACATGACATTTGTCTTGTCCATGTTCATTTTAAGACCCACTCTCTCGGAGGCTCTACTAAGGTCATCGAGCATTGTACTGTACGGGGCCAAAGTATGCTGTTTATATTAGCTTTACCTAATGTTGTGAAAAAAATTACAATAGTCGCGTTCATATCGATTTGAAACGTTTCGAGTCGAGTGCGGCGCCCACTGCCGTCGCCGCCGCGGTAGGCTGCGGGTTGCCCCTTGGTACCTTGGTATGGGTTCATAATAACTTCACCTAATGTTGTGTTGTGTGCGCGGCCATGAGGGACACGTGATCCTATATTTTTAACGAAGTGTATAGAGTGCCGCGAGTTTCTTGTGGCACTCTAGTGTCACTGCCTCGGCCCGGCTAGGGTGCCGTGAGCGTTGCATTGTCACTGTCACTTGTTATTTAGGTTAGGTTAGGTTAGAACTGTGACCACACAACGCACGAGCCGAGCGAGCGTAGCGAGCGGTGCCGCGGTAGCGGCCGGCGAAGTGCCAGGGTCCGGTTAGGCACAAGAGAATGTAATATTTTGGGAATGTGGTGTTTTACAGCGATTTAACCTCGACAATCAAACAAAATACCAAGTGACGTGACTTAGTGACAGTGACAATGACAATCCAATGCTTGCGGCACTTTGGCCGAGGCGGTGTTACTAGGGTGCCTGTAGTGGCACTTTATCCGATAGGGATAGAGTGCCAATGGTGGCACTCTATACACTGCCTTTTTTTAATTTGATGTTAGTTTATAATTTGTGCAAATGTGTTCTTTGTTTACATTACTGTGTCAAATAGAAGCTTTGACTTCTTTTCTTTTGTCACCTTATTCCAACAATCGCGTTCGAATCGATTTAAAACATTTTGTTATCGTACATTGTAGGTATGTTAGCTTGATATTGAGTTTCATAAAACAAAAAAATATATTTAAATGATCCACCACAACATTATAATGAAGTATAAAGAGAGTGAAAAGAGGGTTATTAGTTAAGAGGGTGCATCCTAAAAGTTGGCAACGTCGTAAATAGCTGTCAAATATTTACATGTTTCGATTAATTTGGAAATAATACTGTATGGAAATAAGAAATGTGGCTAACCAATTGACTAGAATATTAATAATGAATTGCAATTATACCATTGAATTTGATGTTGTACCCGTTTTAGGTGAAAAAAAGGCATTTGGAAAGTTTCCAAATACTTTTTTTACATCTAAAACTAACTATTCGGTGTTACGATATTAATTATTGCATTTCGTAATCAATATTCTAGTTCGCTAGTTAGCCACATTTTTTATTTCCATACAGAAATATTATCAAATTAATGAAAACAGCGAAATATTTGACATCTATTTGC
This sequence comes from Conistra vaccinii, assembly GCA_948150665.1. Classification (NCBI taxonomy): domain Eukaryota; kingdom Metazoa; phylum Arthropoda; class Insecta; order Lepidoptera; family Noctuidae; genus Conistra; species Conistra vaccinii. The sequence continues at coordinate 11,838,596 of OX411324.1, read as the reverse complement.
GACGTTGCCAACTTTCAGAATAAACACTCTTAAGTGCCAACACAAGACAAAATCACGTTCAGTAATGAAACATAGTGCGAACTGGAAAAGGGTACCTTATATGTATAATGTAAGGGTACCATTTAGACGCAAGGTACGTAAGTATTAAGTATACTTACTTACCTTGCGGCTAAATGGTAATCTACTTAATAATAATAACTTTTTACAAACAAAAAAACATTTGATTTCCAAAACAGACACTACAAAGTCTAAAATAATTTTAATTTCGAAAGTTGGTGTCTTTGGTTTAAAATTTTCGTTTTTTAATTACTTAAAATTTAAATTATTTTAGACTTTGTATTGCCTTTTTTGGAAGTCGGTTGTTTTGTTTTTTGGTAAAAAGTTTTTATATTTCACTTTTTAGTTGTGATATTCAAATATAACACCACACAAATTCGAATATACTACCTGCTATGTAAATAACTGTGACATGAACTTATCATCATATTATTATCATCCACATAGGCCAAGTGGGGAAAATACGTATTATTAAAGCTAACTTAAGAACTACCCAAGCTAAGTTAATAAAATTTATATGGGACCACCTCTGAAGTATGAGCTACCAAACAAAAAAATCAAAATCGATTCATAATTGGCGGAGTAATCGCGTAACAAACATACAAAAAAATTAAAAAAAAACATAAAATCGAATAGAGATTACTCCTCCTTTTTGAAGTCGGTTAAAAAAAGACAATGAGGCGGTGGCAGTGGCAATGGAACAAAGAGTTTATGTATGTGTACTTAATAAAAATCTTATCCTATTTAAAAAAACTAACTTGAGTGTAGCTCCTCCCACGCTGTCTCGTCTAGAAGGCAACAGGGGCGCCGCCGCCTGCTCAGCTGTACTACTCGTCAAACTGTTGAGGGCCTGCCAGCGTAATTTAAATATCAGGAACAGTTTAAATAACTCAGCTAACTCGCGTGAAATCATTCAGTTTCTGTACAAAAAAGTAGATTTAAAGCAAATAACGCCTGTATAAGAAAGTGGGCTGTAATAAATAGCAAATATTTACTCAAAAATCGTAATAGTATTTACTCAAAATCTAAGCAAAATCTTTAAATTCTGAAATATAAATAGCAGAAATTAAAAAGAATTTTATTTTATTTGCAAGTTTAGCTACTCTTATTAAAAAGTTTAATTTACAATTTAGTTTTAATATTCAATCATTCAAACTCTCTACATATTTATAAATAGTGTGTATTATATTGGAAGCTGTACTGTTCCACAATATTAGCGTTAGCACAAACACAACAAGTCAGACAAAACATGCCGCACACAAAACACAAGACATACTGAAACAGTGTTACAGTCTGATAAATTATAAAATAAAGAAAATGTAGTAGTTATGAAAAAATATGTCTGAACCTAGGAAATGTGTGATGGTAGACAGTAACACGTATTTCAGGTAAATATTTATATGTGCCTCTATTAGCAGCTTTTCTTATCTTGTTTTATAGCTAAAAATATGCGATGAATTAGGTTTGATTATTAAAATCATTTTTATACAGATATATACGTGTCTTTACTAACGTTGATCCTCTTAATTCGTAAGTGCGAAACTGTTAAACAAAATTGAACAAATGTTTACGCATGGAGAAAAAATAATTATGTTACAATGTGTTTTTGACCTTCATATTTTATTATTTTTACTGTTCAGCTTTAATAAATTATGTCCCGAATAACGCCGAAGAGAATCGTATCTCCAGCAGTACACTACTGATTTAATTTTAGTAATCCTCTTTTCATTGACATGTTTTTGACGCTTTGGAAAAGTTATCCTTATAGATGCTATGAAACCCATGATAAGAAAAACTGATTTATAATAATAGTATTCAATATTATAAATACATAATAGATACATACTAACTTCGGTGTCAGGTGCAAGTTAGCTGTAAAGTATTATACTAAATCGGCACATAAATAAATATATATCGAGTAGTAGTAATAGTGAAAGTGTGCAATGTAAAAAGAGTAGAGATATTTACACCACTCCCGGCACTGCCCATGAGATGCACGGCCTAGCGTTAGGAGAACAAGTGAGGGCGTGTTAGTGACACAAGTCAAAGGAAAAGTGTGAATCAAAAATCCTGAAAACTATTCATAAAAAGAACATCCCATAATCGTCATTACCTACTCATTGTAGTTAGCTTATTATAATATTATTGTAACAGACATTTAGAGGTTTTAAACATGCTTTCAACTGTTAGATATTTTTATATTAATTTAAGTGTCGGAGTAACATATTTTGTTCCACATCCAACACTATGTTCGTTGACTATGTTTATAATAAATAGACAAAACCATCTAATGACAAATTTAAGAATTTAAACAATACGAGTAAGGTGTACATCATAAAACAATATACATTAATCGTCACAACAGCTTAGCGACATCGATAGAACTGCGCTCACAAGTGCAAAGTATTAGAGAAAGTTTAGGTGATAGGAGAAAATGTACTATTATGTAGATATGAAAGAAAACATTCATAGGAAAACGTGAAAATAAAATAAAACGATGCAATTAGTACCTGCTTCAGGTGATTCTTTAGTACAGAGCCTTCTGGTTCGGGCAGTGGCGGTAAATCCTGGTCGGTTCCGGAGGGACATATCAACTTATTTGCATCCAGGTCTACAAGCCATATGTCGTCAGGCATTCTATGAAAAAATTTATACTTTATAAGTTTATTTCTCGAAAGAGTACAAACCAGAAACTAAATTATAAGAGGATAAAGACGAATATACGCACCTAAAATTCTTCTTATAGGTCAGGAAAGTAGCAGGTATCCCAATAAGGAAGGGCGTGGGTGCCAACAGCAGCTGCTCGGCGCAGCTCATGCAGCTGGGCAGCAGCGGGATGGCCGGGAACATGTACTCCAGCGGGTACAGCATGGACACGAGCGCCATGACGGACATGGACAGCGCGTTGTAGTCGCGGGACTGGACAACAACCTTGTTCTCCAGTAGGATCAGCGTCAGGACTTTCAGGCATGTGTCTACACCTGTTAGGGGAAGAACTTGTGTGTTAAAGATTTTAGACTTACTTATGGTTTGTTTGAAAAGTATCTGATGAAAGTCTAAACAAACCCTGTTCACATTAAATTCTTACGTAATCACTCACTAAAGGGAATTAGTAACCCATGAATCTTTGGTTAGGTTTCAACTATTATATCTCACCACTTTTTCCAACAATTATTGTTTGAATAACATTGTTAAAAGAATCATCGACGAAAATCGAGGTTATACAACTAACCTCAATTATTAAATGACCGAATGAAACGGCCTTACGGTGATTTTAAATTAGAATTTCGAGTGTTTGCAACCCGAAATTCAAATAATCAAATCAAAGTACCCCAATTACGTTTTGATCCATTTGTTTACATTTTCATCAGATACTTTTAAAACAGACTATTGCATGTTTAAAATTTTAGTATATTGGTGCTTGATCTTCATTTTGGTATCAGATAGGTCTTCGCGATAAAGCAAATAACTCGGACGAAACAATGAAAAATCTTAAAGTTGCAGTAGAGAAAAGCTGTTGAGATAGTAGGGAAGGGGTAAGGACCCGAAAATAATCGTTCCATTTATTATATAAGGTGGTAAAAATATACTTTAGAAACTTTAAGAGGTGCTTTAGACCATCGAACTGAATAACTTTTACTATGGGACCTCTTTAAAGTTTCTAAAGTTAATTTTTTAACACCAATATGTGACAAAGAAAAACATCGAAGTCATTTACCTAAAAGTTCTAAAGGCAGATGCAGTGGAAAGTCAACGAGCGAGAATCTCGTGTGGTCGGGTAGCGCGAACAGCAGCGGCGAGTGCGCTGTCGGCGACAATACTTCTAGCTCGAGCCTGGTCTTGCCCGGGACTGGTACAGGCGCGGACAAAAGGCGCAGGATCCACGTCTCGATCTCTTTGACGTCGTGCAACACGATAGTCGGGGTATTGTCGTATGCTTGGCCAGTCAACACTGACCATACTGTATCTCTGAACAAAATAATACATCATTTTTGTTTAAAACCTTCCGATCCTGTTATCTTTGTAAGCTTTTAACATTTAATTATTGTATTAATTTACTATGAAAACGCTCGAGGCAATGTACAGATTAAAACATTCTTTGTTATCTTTTTTTGAAACGATGTAGCAAATTATTTTACCGCAGGGATGAAAGTCGCTTCTTCATTTCTTATTTAGTTAAATATTTAACATCAAAGGGGATAACTTACATAAAAGAGAATCATGTTTATAGTGGGAAGATAAATTGTAAGCATAAAATATAATTTAGTAAAAACATTTTTTTTTTTAAATAACTTCTTTTTCTTTTCGTTTCGACGGTACATCAGGCCCGCCACAAGGGGGGGGTCAGCTGGGACAAATTGCTCCAGGCAAAATTCTTCTCCCCAAAATTGCCCTAAAATTCTTTTTTCCACTTGTCGATTGACTTTTTCGTTTGAAATAATGAGCTTTTTTTCAATGTTGTATGTGGAGGGCCTGCGGTACACACGTCTATGTTTGTTATATTGTTTTGGCCCCTGTAGGTAGGCACATTTATTGCGGTGTCAGAGGCATTGTTAAACTTACCTAAGAATTTGTCTGGACGCGCCGACACGTCGTGGACTGGAAGACTCGTTGCATGCATCGATCAATTTCTTTAGGATAAATAGGCACTCTCGGAATGTGGAGAAGAATGGATGATGTGAAAGCAGGCATAAAGATGTTAGGGAATGGTTCCGAACTCTCTGTAACAATACAAACAAATAAAGGGAATCAACAAACTAATAAAGGGAATCAACAAACTAATAAATGAGACAGATTAATCAATCTGCTATCATTGGTCACTGCCATACAACCCATCCTTCGAATCAAAGTTGGTCAGTACCAAGCTGAGAAAGAGGTGTAAGTAGACCGCAAAAGCGACTGGCTGGTTTTGGCTAACCACAGAGTCATGAACAAAAAAAAAATCGTCGGGCCGTCTTTGGGGACTGCCGATAAAAGTGAAAACTAAGTGATTCTCACGTTGATGTCTTTCGTTATATACATATAGCCTTCGGTGATTATGACGCGAGTTCCATGATTTTTGTTTACCCAAAAAGTGCTCAACGCGATTTAAGAAGTTTTCACTTCAAAATCTTTCTTTCTTTGGTTTTTGTTTCTATTAACCTGTCGCTTCCTCGTGGCCCTTGGGCTGGGCGAGTGCGAGTGCGAGCCGCCGCTCTCGGAGTCGGGCGCGGGCGCCAGGCGCGGCGCCAGCGTGGCGCTGCAGTCGCGCTCCGAGTCACTCGGGGCCACGTTGCTGCTCCTATAGTCACTGGAACATTCGCTACGTCTTAGTCTAAATTCAAGTGCTTAAATCGTGAAAATGTGAGAGGATTTACTAGGAAATAAAAGGCCCTTTTAGGTTAACAGGATTTGAGACGTCCCTAACTTACAAATACATATTTCTTGCCAAATGAACCGTGAGCCTTCGGGTCAGTTGCCATCAAATTATGAGTCATGAATACGAATTGAAGTTAGAAAAACCCTGTTACAAAATATTGATGTTTATCAACTCGTGTCTGCATACGAAAATTTATTGCTACGTAAAAGCACAGCCAAGTGAATATACGATTTTTTATCATTGAAAGTCCTATTTAGCAAAAAGCAGAAGTAGTTTATGTTCACCTGGAGAATGCGGAGTCGGAGCTCTTCTCCATAGACTTGCGCCACGACTCGCGCCGCAGCATGCTGCGCTCGCGCGGGCGCGGCACTTGCGCGCGCTCCACCGCCCGGTAGAAGTTCACGCATATGCCGAAACGAGTCTTACCTGAGGGATTATCATTGCTTTAATAAAGCTTGAAGGTCGCTCAAGGTTGGTAATACTGGAAGCTGACCCCAACAGAGTTGGGAAAAGGCTAGACAGATGATGATGGTTTGCGGCGCACGCCAGCGAAGCTCCCTGTCAGCATGATATTTTACGACATCTTCAACAATCATCGTCATATTTTAGCCAATTTGCACATAACTTTAATGAATAATACACCTAAAAGTTTCTCATGAATCACTCCGTACATTGGTGAAAACGGTATGAAAAGCCGTTCGGTAGTTTTTGAGTTTATCGCGTTCAGACAGACAGACGCGGTGGTGGAACTTTGTTTCACAATGAATGATGAAGTGATAACAGACCAGCGAAACAACAAGTCATCAGCAGTCATTTTCTATAAGGCAAGTAACAATTTCGGCAGCTGTTTCTTTAGATAATTCATAGACAGTTTTTCCATAAAAACCTGTTCCGTAAATCTTCTGCAAATATCACCTAGTGATCAATAAAGAATATTATCTTTTCCTTGATACCTTAATATAAGTGAGTGTTTTGAGTATAGTCACATTATTCACCTGAGTCTTTATCAGTAAGTTGAAAGACAAAAGAGGTGGTATCCCTGGAGGCGAGGTGCCCAGGGGCCCGACGTGGTCCCACAGACACGCATCCCTCCGGTTGGCAGAAATACACCATGTCCAAGGGCAAGGGGAAATCATCGTGATTGGTTAGCGGGTAGCGGCGGAGCAATTCAGGGGCCTGAAAAAAAGTATTTATATCGCAACACAAAATTAAGTAATAAATCATTTTATTAAGTTAATTATAGGGACCTTCATACTCATCTTCGTTCCCAAATCCCATGAGTCATCCATCACACATAACGCAAATAATATCTGAAGGACGTAATTGAAGGACGAAATAACGATATACGAAATATGAGTCATGTTTGAAAAGAATAAAAAAAATATAAATCAAGTATAAAAGATATATAGAAGATAAAGTAAAATGTTGTTCTACCTGGACAGGGGCGAGGCCCTTCCCCGAAGTGTAAGGTTTTGCTCCGACGATGGTTAAATAATCCACCAGTCGCGGACATAAATGTTGCTTCTGAATGTCCATATTTGTACAGGGTTCAAACTATTTTTTTTACATGAGAGCCTTCTCGAACTCATTATAATTTAAAAATATATTGCTTGTCATAATTATCACTTTTTATTAATATGCCTGAAACAGAAACAGTATAAATTATATTCCCCAGTTCTTGTTATAAACACAATTAATTGTAATATACGCCGTGCCCGACAGTTCCCCCAAGAGTTAATTAAGCCGAGAGGATATCCACAGGTTTCGTAACATAAATGTCTTTAAAGGATTAATTAATGAGAGAGCCTGTTTTGTGCTTTGAGTTCAAACTCTAGGAAATTTTATAAAGTTTTGGAAACGGCTTTTTGTAACATTTTACGTTCATAAAGCGCTGATTCTCACCCTAATTTAAATAAATGAATTTTGTATTGGAATATATTTCCCTATAGGTATAATATTATATACTTAGTGTAGGACTTCTACCCCACAATACGCGGTACAAGCTTACATTCAAAGGTCGTGACCGGAAACATACATAAAAAAGTATCTAGTATAAATCATATTCAATCACGTTATAACTCAATCCGATTTAACCAACATTTATTGATTTAAGGTAACCAGTATGAATGTAGGTGCCCAGGCTCCCTTGACCTGTTTATTGCCTTGACACGCTTCCGAGGGGAACTCGCGCTCAGAGTTTCTTGGTAGCAGCCAGCAATGGCTAACTTTACAATCCCTGTTGCCTATAAAACAACCTCAGTTAAGAACCTTCATAAAGTTTATTCATTACCAGACTTAATGAAGAGAAAGATTACAGGAAGGCACATAAAAGTGAGGATAATGGAGAACGTGTTCAGTAGATATAGTAGATGTACCTACCACCTACTTTCATGTACGCCATAACAATAAAACCGCATCACACACACCGATGAATAGATACAGATGGTTTACCACGAACCGTATGAAGCTACAAGTACGCGGCGGGCTCGACTTGCTGGGCTAATTCAGTGAGTGTAACGTAGTCAGAAGATCTAAGAGTTACGCGATAGAAAGAAAGGCAACTTCTAGGTGAATATAAGTGTAGGTAATTAGCGCTGTAATTAGACCTGAATTACACTTTATTGTGTCGTAGCAAGAGTCGCTTTTTATTTAAATGATTCTGCGGAGTGAACCATCTGTATTAATCTGTGCCACACAACGAACAACTAGTCATCAGAACACGATACAATTGCTGTTTAATCGATTATTTAATTTTATGTTGTCTACACACAATAATATTTATTATTCAGTGACATAAATGATAGCAGCACCCTAATTGCGTAACACACTTTCAATCACAATCTGAATGATTTTGAAGGATCCTATTGCTAATCTATTGCTTCATAAGTTCGAAAACTTTGTCTGCTCAACAACGTAATTATCGCAATGAATGTCGTTCAACTGTCAAAATGAAAGCTATTGTCACTGTAAAATAAGTGTGTTACGCAATTACCCCGCAGGTAGGGAGTATGGGGCCCTCACTTAATGAATGTATGTAAGTATATAGACATTTTCAGAAAACGCTACTATGTCAGTCCGACTCCAGGACCAGACCTCGAAACCCATCCTTCTGCAGCGAGGGGTGAGACAGGGAGACGGTACCTCTCCGAAACTGTTCACCGCTGCACTGGAGGATATCTTTAAGGTTCTGGACTAGAAACTGGTTTGCCGATGATATAGTAGCCATGGCTGAGACTATGAGGGACCTCAGTACAATGCTCGATGACCTCAGTACCTTCCGAAAGAGTGGAAAGAGACAAAACGAAGGTCATGTCGAATGCCCATGTAACACCCCCCTAATGAAGATCGGAAGTTCTACACTCGAAGTTGTGGACGATGTTTACCTAGGACAAACTGTCCAGTTAGTTAGGTCCAACTTCGAGAAAAGTCAATCGTCGAATCCGACTCATCTGGGCGGCGTTCGGGAAGCTGCGTATTATCTTCTCGTCTCACACTCACAGTGTCTCAAGATGAAAGTTTTTGACCAGTGCGAGTTGCCGTGGCGTTCACAATGGGCCTCATTAGAAGGCTAAAAGTCACCCAAAGGGCAATGCTAGGAGTTTCGAATCAGAAATGAAGAGATCCGTAGGAGAGCCAAGCGACATAGCCCGAAGAATTGCCAAACTTAACTGGCAGTGGGCAGGACACATTGCTCGCAGAACAGATGGCCGATGGGGCCGAAAGGTTCTTGAGTGACGACCGCGTACCGGAAGACGTAGCCTTGGAAGGCCCACAAGGTGGAGCAATGACCTGGTGAAAGCCGCAGGAATTCGCTGGATACGAGAAGCCCAGAACCGGTCGAAATGGCGGTGCTTGGGGTAGGCCTTTGTCCAGCAGTGGACGTCTTTCGGCTGAAATGATGATGATGATAATGCTGGAAGTACGTACATATTTAGGTGTCAAGGACCTGGACAACTCTATCGCGCGAGCAGAAAAAAAACCTTGAAAGTAGTACAGTAGAATGCCTACATAAAATATTGGAATATTTCCCGAGCACCATTTATCTACGTAACATTCAGCTTCTCTGTGTTATGTCGTGTTAGGCATTTGATGCCTCTGGGCACATATTTTTTGATCAAACGCGCTGAATTCGTTAGGTACGGCTCGGCAATTTATCTGCGTCTATTTGGGGATAATCCCGTTGAGGGTTGAGTAACAAAGGTCACGCCATGCTTTCGGTTTTCATCAAGGTTGTGTGAATTTTATGTTTATTAGTATTAAGGTACCTTAATCATAATTTATGTTTTGAATAAACCATTATAAACCGGGCTACGCCGAGGGTCAACAACGTTGATTACTCTTGTCACTGCACAAGTTTTGTAAGTTTATTCTGACAATAAAGCCTCTCCCTCTTATACATTCACGTCTTAGAAAAATCTTATAACTAACATGGTTCTAAGTAGGTATAAACCTATACTTAGGTACCTAATTTCACTTTATGGACTTAGAAACTACACCATTAGATGACAAAGGTTCACGTAAAAGGTATCTCCGTTATTCTAAGATTCTCGAAGTGCCTTGTTGAACAGTCTTTCAAACCACACTGATAATTAGATCGATAAACTCACACGTGAACTACAACAGAACAGCGGGAATCCGTCTAATGCATCGACATAACGAGCTCGGATAATTGGCGGCTCCGTTTGCGTATCATGTTACGTCATTGTCGACTATCGTAGGCGGCAATCAGGGTGAACATGCCTATTATTGTATGGATAATACTCTACCCCATATAATACCTATATTATTATACCTTTACATAATCAAAATACGTCACTCTTATTTCTGTGGTTTACATTCGCCTTGGTTTAATATATTAACTCCTAAGCTAAAGATCAACAACGTTTTTTTTTGGAGTTACTAACTGTTTGATAGGCCTATTAAAACAAACTTTAGGGATAAACTAACAAAACTTTACTAACTATCGTAATGAGATTTAAAGGGCATAAAACTTTTGCAAAATACAATTTAAGCACGTAAGAAATAAATTGGATATAACACAAGCCGAACTTTCCCTACTTTCTTATTAGTTTACGAGTACATCAGGGTGACTGTAATTAATGTGAGTAAAGTGGAATAAAGCTGTAACGGGGTATCAACGACAGTGGCAATAACATACGCATACTAAACATAACTGCTGATGGTAAAATTTACCATAAATAAGGATCAGTTGATGTTCCAACAGCATAATAATATGAGCGTTAGAGCGTATTTATGTCTATGTATGCAGTAAAGTTAAACTGGCACAGTATTGTAGGTATACCCACAACCCATTTGGTAGGGGAGCCCAGAGGGTTTTGGAGCAAGTATATGCAGGGCGAAAAGCTGATAGCTGAGTAGGTGCGGCATGACGAAAGAACACCGAACTATATTTGATAAGTTTCAGATAGGAGCCCCGTGGTTTGGAGACCACTTTCAGATTTATAAATTGGGCCAAAAATACAGTCAGAACTGAAGAACCCCGGAACAGATTTTGATGCGCTTTGGTTTGAATAAAGGGAAAAGCAAAGCAATGTCTTCAAAACTACAGTGGTTGCGGAGCAGTGTTTTCAGAGCCTTTTATTTTGATACGATCGTGTGCAGCCTAACCCATAATGACTTAAATAGGCAAATCTGAGGAAGAAATTGTGTGCTTTCCCTAAATCTGACGAGTTTGAAACTCAGATTTGGGCATTTTTTAAAAGAATGTTCAGGGCGAATAAAAGTAATCTGTGCAATAGTGTAGTCTATCCTGATAGTGATTATATAAATATCTGATGAATTCATGGAGCCTTCTGGCAAATACAACTAAAATTTCATTGATTTAGGAAAGTACCCATAAGTGGACATCATTTTGCATTTATCTCTAAATCAACGAATCAAATAGCTTTGATTGCTATTTGAATTTAAAGCTGACCCTTTTGTGAAGATTTGCCGGTATTCAGAAATTTGAAAATATCAAGCACTTGAAAATAATTATTAAAAGTTAAGTTGCAAAATTAGAACATCGTCAGAGTACACCATACACAGAGTTGATTCATACCAAAATCAAAGACTCTGAAGATAACTTTATTTTCGGCCCAATCTCGAAATCTGAAAGTGGACTCCTGACCACAGGGCTCATATCTGAAACTTATCAAATATATTTTCGGTGTTCTCTCGTCATGCCGCACCTACTCAGCTATCAACTTTTCGCCTTGCATATGCTTGCTCAAAAACCCTCTGGGCTCCCCTACCAAATGGGTTGTGGGTATGCCTACAATACTGTGCCAGTTTAGGCCCTCTGGGCCCTACCAATCAAGAGTGTGCCAGTAAGGGGTTATAATTATAATAAATTTGGTTAACAAAAGACAGCCAAACCAATGTTAGTGAAATGTAGCAAAAAGAAAAAAAAGATGGAAAGGATTTTTTTTATTTTTTAAGGTAAAAAAATAAATAAAATTCCGACCTCATCTAGTTCTAAAAATATTTTTGTGACGTGTAAAAATGTTTCTTGAAACCAATTTACAGAAATACCTAAATATCATTTAGCATCTAAGCCCGTCCTACTGTTGTGCCAATACCTAAATGAATGTAACTGCGAACGAGCGGAATATTTCAGCATCTAGATTAATTTTTGGAGCATCACAGCTCGTCCTTCGCTTTGGACAAAATCAATACGCACTGTGTGAGACTTTCTCAAACTAGTTTAACATACTTGTATAGTTACGTTTTCAATGTGGATTGTTTCTGATTGGTTTATCAATACTATGAACTAAGTACTCTAAGTAATCAAACTAAGTGACGTTAGTCATTTATCTGTATTAATTATCAATACTAGAAGCTGTATAACTTGATGGCTATCAGATTATTTTGAACATATAAATCTTCTTCATGTATAAATGGGATTGAAACAGATTTGGCGTTCAGACGAATTGCATAATAATTGAGCAAGAGCTTTGATAAACCCATATAAAAAAATATAATGAAATAAATTCAGGAGACTTAATTAAAGTTCAATAGCAGCTAATCTATTGTTGTAATCTTCTGTATTACAAATCTAGGATATAGGTCACTGGAACAGATGTGGCGTTCGGTCAGACGAATTGTATAATAATTGAGAAAGAATTTTGAAAAACCCATTAACAAAAAGTATAATGAAATAAATTTAGAAGAGTTTATTAAGTTGAATAGCAGCTAATCTTCTGTTGTAATCTTCCTGTCAATTGATCACTTACTGCCTAAATCTTGTCATCCCGTCATAAAGACAATAAAATAAATGAAATAATAAATTAAATTAATGTTTTACGTGTACCCAGCGGCAACCTAGCACATCTCTTAGAGCTCAACGTCGGATTTGACACATTCATCATCAAACATATTATTACAGCGGTCACGTCGCTGATCCCCGAAGAAGAAGTTTAGGAGAAGTTACAATACCTACCACCCACATTTTGCGATAAGGGCCGTCTTACGAGACATGGCGATTCCCTCGGGACGAGACTTAGCCGTATTTTTATCGAAATACGGCTTCAATATTGGTTTTACTGAATCAAACGGATGTTCCTACAAAAGGTCATAAATTAAGTCGGAATGCTCCACAAAGTCCTTTTAATGCGACTTTTATCCCTTATTTAATACCCATACACTTTATCCAAACATTTAAGAACCTTTGAGAAGAGGGACTAGCGTGTTAGCTCTTTTAGGTAAGTAGGTACTTATTAAAAAAATTATGTTAACCTAATTCCTACTCACTATGAATTTCGATGCCATTGTTGTAAAAACTGCAACCTAACGGATGCTTTGAATTTTGTAAGGTCAAGAGTAGGGTAAAACTTACTCTTGGTACCTAAGTACAAACATGTTAAGTCAACCCTCTTCATATCATCACCTATCTTCATTTTAAAAGGAAAGTCTGAGTAACTTTTGTAACAGGGCATTACTTGCCCGATAAATCAGAGTAAGAACGAAGGAGTTTCGGAACGAGACTGATGGGCCTGAAAGCCACTAATCAAGCAGGCTTTTGAGGCAATATTTCTGTAGGCGCTCGCCTCCGTAATTGGCATCTCGAGTGACGCTCGGTCGTATATTGTCAAAGGACTACTCTCCCTTAAATTACCTGCCTACCATTGCTGAGAATAAATATAAGGGTACTTTATGAAGTGACATGATGATGAACCAACATTTCATGACATTAGAGTTTGTACAACCAATCTAATACCCACCTAATCTAATCTACAATCTATAGCTTGCCTAATACCACACTCAAAAATCCCCATTCAATAAATTATTAGGGTTCATGTATGTGATAAAGATACTCGCTTTCCTGAGGCTTTCAGTAGGCTAAAACGCCTTAAAAGCATTTATAATGAAGTGATACCAACCCTAGCGAAATAAATTCCTGTCTATGAATTGAATTTTCTCTTGTTGAAGCCATAGCGTCTGAGGAAAATTGAATTCTTTAGTATTTTTACAAGCCTTACAATATGCAATTTAAATGCCACGTGAGAGATCGAAGATTGCTACGGAACAGCCACAGAGCATGTGGAACAGCATAGCTACGAAATAGGGCATTGCTACGAGATAGGAAAGCGCTTCAAAATAGATAGTTGCTACGAACGAAATAGAAAATTGCTATTGCTTGCGGCATAGACTTCCCGCGTGTGACCTCTATTAGTCCTTGTCCTCGTCTGAATGCGAAGTAGATAGTAGAGAATAATGGAACCATTTTCAACTACATTTATTCTAATTCACGAGAGGCCAATTTTACTAACAGTTGAAGTTGAAACTTGTGATCGATTTTCACTCATCATTATTATATTATCCGATAGAATTCTTCACACAAGGAAAGTTTAGGTAACAATAACAATATTTTCGTGTCAACTAGCTGATTTGATGCTGTGTAGAAGGGACGGTAAACGTAAAACAGTTTAACTTAAAGATAACTTTTGAATATTTATGTATCAGTTATGGTCAACGATTAGTTTTTGACTGCTCAAAATCTTTATAATTTACTTAGATAAGTATTCGTGCCATGTTTCAAGTTTACTAACTCAAGGAATAATATTTTTCATACAAACGAAATCCCCCCTTTTCACCCCCTTAAAAGTCGAATTTCCAAAAACCCCTTCTTAGTGCTCCCCTACATTAGAAAAGGAACCCGTGTGAAAATTTTCACGTCCCTAGGTCCAGTAGTTTCGGCTGTGCGTTGATATGTCAGTCAGTGAGTCAGTCAGTCTCTCCTTTTATATACCTACAAAAAATATAGGTAAACTTCCGTTCATATAAATATTTTATCCAATTATGTTGGTTAGCTTATACAGATTTTACTTTTATGCTTGGGTTACTCCACCATTTCAAAAGCCTGAAAAGGGTAGGGTAAGTATCTATACGGGTTGTATACCTATTGAATAGGTATAATACACACATTCCTGCAGGTAGTCTACGAAATAGGCACAGATTCTTTTCAACGTACACAAAATACCTAACATTATCCTTTACCTTTTAAATAAATATTTTTGTACTTTGTACTTTTTTTTTTCTTTGTAACCCATATAACATAAGGTAAAGTTTAGGAGCTAGCAGTTATGACCTTTCAAAGAACTAAATGACATCAGCACCCTAATTTCGTAACACACTTTCAATTATAATCCAAGAGTTTTGAAGGATAGTGCTTATCCATTGCCACATAGGTTTGAAATATTCGTCTGCTCAACAATGTGAATAACGCAATGTACGTGGGTGAACTGTCAAAATGAAACCCATTGCCATCAATTGTCATTTTACGAGTGTTACGCAATATCCCGCAGATTATCTTCCTTTCTATACATACATAGGACATACAATGTTGCAAACAATCGATTGTGTGAAAACATATGTAGAGTAGATATGCAAATGTGTGTTCCATTTAAGTAATCGCACCAGCATTTTGGTTTTCAAGCCAATCCTGTTACAGCTGATAACGTGAGATAAGCTCTAGTGGCTCGCGACAAAAACACGTACACGTACGTACAGCTGCGAATATATTTAATTCATTTATTGCGAATGTTTTGTAATACATTTATTTCTTCTTAAAATGATTAAAATGCTTCAGAATGAATTATCAAAACATAGATTCAAAAGTATTAGGTTGTGCAAATGTTAGAATTTTACCGATGACCATTTGTTTTGGTGTCAGCTGAATCTGTCCCAACCTAGCATAGCTTCATATTGAGGTGCTATGCTTGCGAGGAAGAGAAGAGTATAGTCTTTGATAAAATACAAAAGTACCTATCTTTAGGTCGCAAGATAGCCTACGCTTTTTATGAATCGAACACAGAATTTGCGAGTTATAAACATTTATACACTTGTTAGCACAACTAATCATGTACCTACCTTTTTGACGAATAAAAAGTAGATACATGTCTTCGTGTAGTAGGGCGTATGGCCTATAGGTTGAGCTAAATATAAATGTATTATTATTTAAGCGTGTAGTATAAAAAAGACCGCTCCTTCAAATCGAAGCTGACTGTACCTCTATACTTAGCAGAGGTATCATACATCGGGCTTCAGGATATTAAGAGTACCACAACACCAATTTTAAAGGATTACTACTTTAACGTTAAATGAATATAATTAAATACGACTAAAGAAATTGAACACAAGCAATACGTTACTCAAGGTGAAAAGGGTCTCTACGTGCCTACAGTAACCAAAATTAATGGTTTTATGGTTTTCACAACGACAAATATAGCTCTATTTTTCAGTATTTCAGTGGGTTACGTCATACACACGTCAACATGACGCACTTGAACCACTTTCCACCAGTCATTGATAATGAACATCGTAGAGCAACCAGAGAATCTCATCGGGGTTGTAACTTGCAAAACAAAAGCAACGGTGCTATAATGCAGCTAGGGCTTACCTTAAGTTTACATGAGGTTGTATAGTTTCTACATCGTAAGCACGTCGCGCGCAATAACGTGATATCGTGCGTGTCAGGTTTTAGTACGAGATGTAACCGCGTAGTAGTGCATATCGCGGGATGGCGGAGGCGAGTGAGCGGCATGCGCGGCCGCCCACGCTCGATACGCGCCGCGCCGTCGCCCTGCGCCGTACCCACCCCACCCCGTACCTACTCCACTCCACACCCGTAACTCGTAATTGAAGTTTCAGAATAACTTGACAATTCATTGCGCCATAGCTTTGAACTTAAACGAGTATTTTCGAAGGGATTGTACCGGAAAGTTCAATGTAGTTGAATCAGATTAGAAATGTCGCCCTTACAGATTTGGCTATAGACAAAGTTATTGGTTACGGTTGGTTGTAGTTGCAGCTGATTGGATTTATTGTATTTTATGTGACACTTGTAGATTGTTAGATGTTCACTTAGTTTTAAGACATTTTTCTATTAATAAATTAAACAATAAGTAATAAATAATTCAAAATTTATTATATAAAAATTGTTTTACAATGTTACATTACAAAAGCGTTTATTTTCCTGTATCTTCTTTGAGTGAAACAGTTCTGTTGAACACCATCTGCAAAAAGAAAGAAGAATTACTTATAGACTTGTATCCAGAAATACAATAACATAAGAAGTATTTTCTACCTACAATTCTATAACTAATAAATCAATGGTACCAAAATAGGTACTTACTAGCACGCTGGCGACTTGTTTTTCTGATGATGTAACTATTTTTAATGGCCAAATAAAACTGATCAATACCGTCGTACCTAGCTATTCGTGGGGTGAGGTTCATAAAAAGCTGATCGTGTGGATCGACTAAGTAGGAGTTCGGCAGAACATAATCTCAATTACGAATCCAAATTCCCAAATCCGCGAATAGCGAAGAACGACTGCATTATCTGAACGTGCAAATACAACAGAAAATATAAACACAAAACAAAGCACATCGATGCATAAACCGAAAATTCAAAAACAATTCTTTTACAACAATTCAATGTAAGAGTCAGAAACTCACGTGAGTAGACGTGGTATCAGGGTCGATAGAGAAAAAGCCGATCCTTTCAAACTGGAACTTGTCGTACACCTTGGCTCCTCTGATGGACGCGTCGGCGAACGCGTTCACAACCTTCAGAGTGTCTTCGCGGCAGTCTGACACGAAACCACCAGGCACCTCGCTTGGGTCTTCTGGATTCTTGTGTTTGAATCTAAATGAACAAAAACTTTCGTAATCTGATCGCCGAAGAAGTTACTTAGCTGTTTACACTGAGGATCGAACTTTGCCCGAATCTTTTATTTACAGTGCGTTGCGTTAGTTAAATTGGTATGAAACTATTGAAACTATTAAGCTTGAGTTTAAGAGGGCCGTCACATAACAGTCTCAATGACGGCCGTCCTGGCAGAGACCGTTTTTTGACACCGTCAAACAGTACTCTCAGTTTCCAGAAGGCCATCATTGCGGCCGTTATGTGGCGGTCACCGCTGTGTTAAGACACCCAAGCTTATGTCTAAATCTCCGGACATACTTACAGTGGTTCGTACAGTCTGACTTCAATTGTGACAGGCTCAGACACCCAGTGGATGAAAGCCTTGGGTTTATCTGCTGATTCAGAAGTCTCCGCTGTGCATTCAACTTCGACAACATTGCCGGCAGCATCCTTGATGACCTTAGATACCTAGATATACACAACACATATTAAATACGGACTACATCCATATACAATCAGCCTACAATGTTCCCTATGTTATAATGATATCTACATGGGACCAATGCGAGTTGGTGGATGTCACATGCCTTCGTTCGCGGTAAGTCCGCCCACCAACAATGGCCTCCCAAGGACTGTTCCGCGTTACACAAATAAAGAGAATTTGAAGCTCATACAAATGTTTTACCGAGAGTATTTTTAGGCGTATTATTTTTATAGAAAACGTCAAAACTTTGTTTTTATTAGGTTTCTGTTGTGCCAAAGTTTGTGTTTTGTTAAAGCCACTTTTATAGAAACCCAGCGGCAGATTCTAATAATACGGAGGGGAACACTTGAGTAAGATTGCTTTTGTTATGTAAATGCCTATTTTTACAAAATTATTTGTAGATTGATTTCAATTTTTACCTTGATGACGTAGCCCGCATGCCTCAGTCCCACAGTTTGTTTCGGGGTCAGCCTTCGGTATCCCTTCTCGGGTTCTTCTTTGAAGTCCGTGGACTCAATATAAAGGACTTTACTAAGCACCACTGTATGAGATCCCTTGTCTGGTTCATTGGGGAAGTCTGGTACTGTGATTTGTATTGGTTTGTCACTAGGAAAGTTTGTGATTGTGATCTTTAACGGCTCTAGTGCTACCATAACTCTGAAAACAAAACACACATTTTGCTGATCCGCATTAAAAACAATAAAATGTTACTTAACTTTTTAGTCCACAGGACATCGTGCGTTCACAACTATAACCTGTGTCAAAATTCGTTGGACTTTAGTATACCTATAGTTATAGAAAAGTATTTTGTCAAAGAGCCCATCTGGGTAAGTAAGCCCCCACCCCCCTACCTATTTCTGCCGCCTTACAGCGTCGCTGCCTTTCAGATTGGAGAGTACAGGTGCTGGAGTAATTATAACAACATAAAACGTTTTGTCTCTGGAATAGAAACGTACGTGCAATACCTCAAGTATTGTAGGTATGTCTATACTTTGGCGGAGGTAACTATTTATACAAATAAATATAATTGAGGTGTCTGTTTGAAATGTCAAAATAACAGCTTTTTAATATATGTATGCTTTTTAAAGTACATTATACGAAAAAAAAAAAAAAAATTGTATGTCTGTCTATATCTATCTGTTTGTTTGTTCCGGCTAATCTCCGAACCGGTTGGACCGATTCTGATGGGACTTTCACTGGCAGCTAGATGATGTTATAAGCGCGTAATATTTTTCTAAAATAAAAACGCGTAAGTTACGGTTTTTTTATTTTAGAAAAATATTACGGTACACGCGGACGAAGCCAGTTTATCATAAGGTAGGCCGCCTGGTTGTTTGCCACACAAATGGGTACATAAAATGTGGTAAAATGCAGCACTATGTAATCGTAATGTAACCCTATGGCTATCTATAACCTTGAAACTAAGAGCTTGTCAAACTACTATCAATGGTGACCTTGAAATTAAAATACATGTTAAACTGTTCACTATGTCATGATAACATTATCAGTCAGGATAATGGCGGAATACTTAATGCCCTTTAAAATTACTTCTATTATGCAATGTATTTGAAAAACTGGGTCTGCTAATGTAAATTCCAGAAAAGGGAATGGCACAATCCATTTGAAATCTTTAAAAGTCACTACTCTCTTACGTAACGTTAGTGTAAAGGACGTACCGACAGCAAAAGTAAGTATGACAGGTTAGGTTTTAAACCGTAACCATTTCGAAATAGTATGTGTAAGTAACACATCATGCAGGCGTCGGTCGTGCAGCAGGGCGCGACGCGACAGCGCGACGAGACTCTAACAAAACAATTTCTAAGAAAACTTCACGGTAGAACTATTACTGGTGTCGCGCTAGTCTGCTCGAGCCTTCAGTGTTTCGAGATATTCTAATGAAAGTACGTAGGTACTGTGAAGAGTGCCTCTTTTAAAGTTGCTGAGCACTAACACGACCCTTTTATTTTTTGGGTGGAAAATTATCAAATAACTTCTCCCGCTCCGGGCGGAGTGGAAGGGCGTGTCAGACTCTTACTGACTAAAACCCACCCTTGTTCCCTCAGTAGCCTATACGTTGCCACGGACGGTAAGTAACCTTTTCAAATTTCCCGCAACCATGCAGGCCAGGCATCGGCCCTAGCGGACCCCGTCAGTTGTGCTGACATCTCTTTGAGGCGCGCGTGGAACACAACGCGCCGTCGACCCGGGCTTGGTCCTTATCGGACGGCGAGCTACCCATTGCTCCCCGTCCGCAAGCCCGCGCCTACGGTGACTAACACGACCCTTTACATCCATATTTGTGCGGATGGTTTTATTATTTCATATAACTATAAGTTTTATAATAGAACTTAGGTTTGAACGAACACTTTTACACGCTAAACATATTTTAAAAACTAGACGAGGTCGGTATTTATTTTCTTTCCGAATACGGGGAGGGGGGGGAGGGGAGGGAAATCAGGAACTCCCCCCCCTCACATGTTTTACATAGTTTGATATTGCTGCTGCGTGCATGTATTTTTAACAGACTTCAAAAAAGAAGGACGTTCTATGTTCATCTTTTTTTTAATATGTATGTTCATCGATATTTTCGTCAATTGTGGACCGAATATAATTTTCATTTATAAGGGGAAACGCATTTTTAAAATTGGTCCAGTATTGACGAAAATATCGTTAACCACTGCAAAAAAAAAAACTGCCGAACATAGGACGTCAGCCTTTTTTAAAGTCAGTTATGCATAAAACCGCGCAGCGCGGTTTTCTTCTAAAATTAATGCATAATAATATACCTATTGTAATTGTAAAGGTAGTTTTAACGTGACTGTAACTTAACTTTTATCGACGACATGCGATAGTATTTAGGCACGCAAAATTCACGAGGGGGCAGCTGCCCTCCCCTGCCCCCCCTGGGTACGCCCATGCACCCATACTTAAGCTACAGAACATTCACAGAATTACCTTGGCGCAGTATTATTGAGTACGTCCCTAATGCTGGCGTCCAACATGGCGGGATCTACTGCGCCTACAGCGCCTGTGACGCCCAACGCGGCACAGAACGAGTTGATGGCTGAGGCAGGCACGCCGCGGCGACGTAGCGACGTCAATGTGTACAGCCTTGGGTCGTCCCAGTCTGCATTAAGTAACATATTCAGCAGTTAGAAGATAAGAACAATGGGGTGCTCAGGATATAGCGCAGATCATCATCTTCCTGCCCTTGTCGCATGTTACTTGGGGTCGGCGCAACACGTTTTCTTCTTCCACTCTCCCCTGTCAACCGTCATACCAACATTCACTCCTTTCTCTATCATATCATTCCTCACACAGTCCATCCATCTTTTCTTTGGCCTTCCTCTCCCACTCCATCCATCAACATTTATATTCATCACTCTTTTAGTCACATGCGTTTTCTCTCTCCTCATCACATGCCCATACCAGGCCAAACGATTTCCTTTTAATTTTTCTGTCACTGGCGCCACTTTTAAACTTCCCCTTATATACTCATTTCTTACTTTATACATTTTCGTCACACCACACATCCATAAGTCCCATTTACACGATGCAAGATAGCACTCAATAAATAAAATCTGTCAAGTGCGAGTCGGACTCGCACACGAAGGGTTCCATACCATGTCGTACAAGATTTAACACTATGAATTTTTGTAATACTTTCGTAAAGGTAACAACAGAGGCGTTATAAAAAAAACAAAGATTTGTAAAGAAATTGTCTACTTTTAAAGGAAAAATGTTGTTGTGTTAAAATATAGGTGTAGGAGTATATTTCATTTATTTTAAGAGAAAAATATTAAGTTAACTTTATCCAGTAACATGCATTAACTAAAGCACTGGTAGGGTAGGTAATTAGGAAAGGTAGATGTGCCGTAGATAAGTACTTAGTGCTAACCGTGCGAAGCCAGGCCGGGTAAAGCTAGTTACTTATAAATAAAAGGATTTCTCTTGCTACATCAGACTATACTGTACAAAATAGAATGTAAGTAGTACGCCAAATTTTAATTATAACTGTGCGTTTGCACTGGCGAAACATTCACAACAAAACATGTTGGAATCTCTATTGTCTGTCAATTTTTCATGCATAATGTTTGACAGGAACTAGAGATTTCAACATGTTTTGTCGTGGTGTCGCCAGTGCAAACGCACGGGTCAATACAGGTATTTATTTAGGTTATTTTTGATAGTCATACAGAAATCTATTATTTCTTACTTATTATTTTTACACATCCCATCGGACTATGAGAGTGAGGGAAGAGAGAGTGCACTCGTGTCTGCGCACACACTTGTGCACTATAATATCTCCCGCGCCGGAGGCTCTCCAGTCTCCGTTGAGATTGGCCGCCGTGACCGAATATTTATAAACCAATAATTTTTCTCAATATGAAATTGTGTCCACAACGGTTTAAGGTAACTGAATAGTACACTGTATGTGCCAGCATTCATTTCAATGTTACTGAATATATTGTCTATTGGAGTGTAGTTTTAACATGAGGTACACACATCAACACCGTCTAGGGATACTTTGAAAAAGTCGATAAAGTTCTTAAACTCAAAAAATACTGGCCGGTTTTAAAATCTTGTGAAGAAAGTTTATTTTGTAGACCTTTTTGGATGATCGAAATTTAAATGATCGAAATAGTATATGCTGCCATGATAGTAGGTACTTACTAATTCCATGTCATTACTCCGACTATTAAATAGTTATCTGTGGAATTTATATCGCATAATATTAGCATGAAATACAAAATTATTATTTTAAGTTGCAGAAAATCGCCCATATTATATAAAATAAGTTATGAATCGGCGTTTTTAGTATTTGTTGATTATAAACAGTATATGTTACATGATACACACAAGTTTCAAATTCCTAATTTGTTTAGTTGTTGAGATAGAGCTCGTACAAAAATGGTCTAAAACAGACAACTTCTACGGCCCCCTAATTCATCATTTTTGAAGATAAAAACAAATAAAAATTATATTTATTCTCTACTCGATGAGCTCTAGAAAATGATACCCCATATGCCAGGGTCAAATTATTATTTTTTCAAAATTTAATTTTATTGTATGGCAACCCCCCTTTAATTTTTAATTTTATTATTTGTTGCTCTTGCGGCAATAGAAATGCTCAATCTGTGAAATTTTCAACTGCCTACCTATTACTGTTCATGAGATAGAGCTCGCTGACAGACAGACGGACAGCGGAGGCTTATGAATAGGGTTCCGTTTGTCACCCTTCGGGTACGGAACCCTAAAAACTAAGCAACAAATGCATCATCTAAACATTGTTTAACTGATACAGGCAATTGTTCCTGGCAATTAACAATTCGCACCTTTAAAGTAAAACCGTTACTAAACGAAATTATACAATTTTACAGGAGAGCTAAAATTAGAAAAATGTCACTGTTTTTTGTCAATAAAATCTGAGTGCAGGGTTCTTTAAGACATTTAATGAGGTCATATTATAGATCTCAGTTTACATTATGACACGTGATTTAGGAAAGTTATTTTTTTAAATTAACGTATAATTTATTTTGATTTATATTATTATAGTAACACTTTACCATTAATAATTTGTTCAATAAGGTATATTTAATATGAAATTACAGTGCAATTGATGTTACTAAATAGAAAACTATTAAAATTTCATAAATACAATAATATTATTCAACATTTAAATTAAAAATCATAAAGTTGGCATTCGTTATGGTGTTATAATATTACCAAATAACAAAAACATTCGAAATTAATAATTTTTTATTACAAATTAAAGAGAGATTCATACAATCATTTTGCATAGTTATTTATCAATCAGTCTTGAGTTTGTACCTTTAAATCACAGCATGTAGGTACGTATCTTACTATATTAACTACTTATTAAGTATCTTATTACATTTACAATCAGTTCGACTAGGAACAAACCAACTGGAAATAGCATTTTTTTTTAGTTTAACAAAGTTTCAATCACAGCATTATTTCCCTATCCACGAAAGCTACTCAGGGCTAACCAAAGTTATGTTGACTTGTATTACGGGGGGACTCCCCCATGCTGCGAAGATGGGTGCGGCTTCATGTCGTAATTGAAGCTGTGTTGTGTTCGAATACTAACATTTAATAGTTTTTAAGTATTACTAACAAGAATATGGACCTGGTCTGAAATAAATGTTTAATAAATAATAAATAAATAATATTACTTAATTAGAATAATGAGGCAAACCTATTGCCATATAAAATGTTATATAAAATATAAACTGTAACATTTTATCAATGAAATTTTATTATGAATTGCGTAATTTCATAACACAAAAACTGTGTTTAAACAAATTGAAACACTTTTCCTATTAAAACAAATCAACAACTTACCTGTTTTGTGACGTACAGCCGTGTTTATCCAAATAATAACACTATTACTTTAAACTTCCGTCATCACTCTTCTACGAACATGTTCTTATTGATATAGACACAATATTGTATTTCGTGAGCCGATCATAACTCGGTTTAGTAACGGTTTAATTTACCGCTAAATGGCGTAAAATACAACATTTTACAAAAATGACAAGTTTATCTTGCAGTTTACGTGTATTTTAGATAGATGGCATTGATAACTCAATTCATGAAAATTTTCGTTTAGTAACAGTTTTACTTTAAAGGTGCGAATTGGTCCTGCTATGTAATTGCATAATTTTTTTTTCGGTCAGCGATTAAGACTAATCTGTTTCATTTGACAGTTCAACAACATCCATTGCGTTATTTACATTGAGTTGAGCAGACGTTTTTTTTTTCGAACTTATGATGCACTGGATTGGCAATCTCATTCAAAATGTTGACATGTATGACAGAAATGTTGTCTGTGCTAGCACAGCCAGGCAAAGAGGAAGTCATCTCTAGAGTGATGGCCACGCTCTAAAGGTATCAGTAGTAGTATAGGAACGAGGCCGATCACGCTAACAAGACTGCTCGCGTAGACCACAATTTCAATCTCCTGAAGGTAAAACGCCATACGAAACGTCCTTATCAGCGACTTTTCTGATCGATGTAGTTTAGGGCATGGTTTAGGGCTTCACTTTATGTCTTTATACTATTAGGACTCTAGTAACTTACTGTTAACAATTCTTTCATCAATGAGTTTCGCTATTTTCCTCTTGGATACTACCGTGTAGTTAACGTTGAGGCGTCCGTACTCCCATTGTACAGGGCAGTAGATGCCGAGCGCATTACAAAGCCAGTAGTATGATGACCTGGAAAGAGAAAATTACAAGTTATTGATGGTGAATTATTAATACGATTAAGCTGACTATAGCTCAACACACACACAAGGCGGATGCGTGTCGGGCGCGGGTCGGGACGGTAGTACGGCGGGCGTGTAATATTGTAATTCCTTGTAGTATATGGATGTCAGCAGACGAAACGCGTGCGCGGGTCGGGTTCGGAGCCGGTCAGGAACGGGAGCCACGCAAGCTTCGCCACGCCACGCCCGTACTCCCGTAACCCCGTAACGACCCGCGCCCGACACGCACCCGCCTTAGGCTGCCTGTCTACTGGAGCGCAGAGGAGAAAAGAGGAGCGGAGATGTGCCAATATTAACCAATAGAGGAGTCAAGATTCTATTGGTTAATATTGGCACTTCTCCGCTCCTCTTTTCTCCTCTCCGCTCCAGTGGACAGGCAGCCTTATGAATGTGTTGAGCTTCACTATCGCCTTTTAATAGCGTTCGGCTTTTACGCGTAGCTGTACAAATTTTAGACAAAAAAATACATAGCTGCATTGTTCTTGGTTACACAGTGCAGCTTTGTCAGTTATCTAGATGATTCTAGCCTGTTTATGCAGTAAAGTATGCGGAAAAGGGAGAAGGACCTTTGCAGCAAATCATAACCAACCTTCTAGATTGGAACTCCTTGGTACACAATGAATGAGTGATGTGCTCTATGCTATCACACAGACAGTGAGTGTAATCATAGGTAGGGTAAATACACCACTTGTTGCCAGTGCGGTGGTGAGGCTTGAACCGTATCCTGTACGCCACTGGGTCTTGTTTGCCTTCCTCAAGCGTAATCTTCATTCGTAGGGTAGCATCTCCTTCATCGATTTTACCATTTTTCATGTCCTGGAAATAGATAAGAATTCATTATAAATCCTATAGTCCTCAATCTGTGAGGGCAGATAATGTACTATGTACTGCTGTTCCGCCTCATCCAAGTTCAGTGTAGAATCCAATTCTCATTTTGCAATCTTTGCTGTTTGTATTTATTAAACAATTTGTAATTTAAAAAGTATAGTATAAAATTGGTACCTCAAATAATTGCAAGCTTTCTACAACAGGCCTATTCCTCCATGGTGAAGGTGGTGGATTGAAACCTTTGATTTCTTCAGACTTCTGATGACATACATACGCAAGATCCTTGCTGATCAACTTAACTGCCCATTCATAAAGCTGATCAAAATAATCTGATGAATGTGTGATTTGGTGTGGTGTGTAACCTGGAAAAAACATTGCAGTTTATTAGGTATTTTCTGCCTAATATTATTTTACTGTTGTGTAAAAAATATTGTTTTTTTAATTAAGTAGTATAAACGGACTTTATGTCACTTTTATAAACATTGATATAAGGATATGCAATGGTGACACACTTGTGAAAAGCATAATCTATAGTAAAGTATGCAAACATGTCAGGACTACATAATATTTGTGCTTTATAATATGTCACTTTGGACGTAGTATTATATTATCTGTGCTTTGGGACTCACCTAACCACTCCACCATATCTTTGATACCCACAAAGAACTTCTCTTCCTCTTTCTCAGGATTGGTATCATCATATCTTAAGAAGCAGATCCCATCATGGGCCGCAGCATACCCAAAGTTAATGTTAATAGCTTTTGCATGTCCTATATGCAAAATACCATTAGGCTCAGGAGGAAACCTTGTCCTCACTTTCCCACCAGTTATTTTAAGATGCTCTTCAAGTAACCGTTTCGTATCATTTGTGACTACATAACCATCAGACTTGAAGTTCTCTCCAGGAGCATGGAAAGGCAACTTTTTCATCAACTCTGATATTGATGAAGCGCCACCTATTTCATCAGGAGATTCAACCTTTTCAGATGGTTTTGATGCTGAAATCATAAAGTAATAAAAATATCAGAGTTTAAGCTTATTCACATTGTAAGTATAACTTTAAATCCACTCTGAAATGACGCGCCCCACTACCGCATTTTACGCACACGGTAAAGGGCTATCCACACATTTCCGGGCCAGGGCTATCTGTGTTCCGAGTTGTTCGTTTCAGTGTCCCCGTCAGGGACGTGCCATCCGTCACCCGTGTTCACACATATCAGGGAAATCGGTATCAGTGTAATCTGTTTTTCTTCTTAGAATTCAAAAAATGTGGACTAGAAAGATCGTAAAGTATATTATTCTGTCATACAGGTTCTATCAACCTTTCTGTGTTCATGTTGTCGTCAACCAAAAAGATTTAAGATAATCTTAAATCTCTTTGTCGTCAATGTACCTAGATAAAAATCGGATAGCACTGTTAGAGCGTCCATGCGTCCGAGCGTGCTCCTGGACACTGACGATCTGGATGCGCCTGACACGGAGCTATGTTAACAAGTTCGTACAAATTGTACGTAACCAATTTTTTCCCCATCCCTGACGGAACACGGCAGGGTCGGGTACCGCTAGCGCTTAAAGCGGTAGTGGGGTGCGTCATTTCAAAGTGGGCAAGCTATACCTACCTAATTGCTTTACTGACTGTCTACTAGCAGAAAACAGACCTTAACAATTAATTAAGAAAAGTTTGCCCATACACTTGGACGAGATCTGTACAAAATCACAAGTAAAAACTATTCATTATTATTTACCTTTGTCATCAGGTTTCTTTAATTTCTTTCCTGCGTCACCTTTAGGTTTCTTTTCTGCTTTTGGTGGAGGTGCTAAATCAGCTTCTGTTTTAGGTCCCAATAGATCTAAAATCTTGAAAGAAAGTATACAAATAAAATATATTCAATTGCTTATTAAATCAAACATGTTGGTTGAAGTTGTAAAATTTAATTCTCACCTGAACATCAACTTCATTCTTGATAGCTTTCCCATCAGCCCAGGGAAGGTCTGCTCGCACTGCTTGCATGACATTGCCAGCATTAAACCTGTATCTTTTCTCTAACAACTCTGCCTTGTACTGAGCCATATGTTTCTCCACAGCCTGCTCGACTTGTTCCGGCGTCACAACGACACCAACCCCGCAAGCTTTCTCAAATGCATCAGTATCTATATTGACCTCATTCACATGACTAATCAGATACTCCAAAGCCGCATCGACTCTTAGACTAGAGTCCAGCTTGCCCTTGGCTATGAATTCGCATACGAACGGTAGTTTGGCAGCGATCTGTGGCTTGATCTTTGTTGCCAGATGGTATATCAACATACCAGCGCCAGTTGGCAGTTTTGCTACGTCCACCTAAGGAAACAACAAAAGTATACCTTTATTTATATATTTTAACTTTTCTTTATTACATTTCGAACACCGTGACCACGTATCATTAAAAAACTGAGTAATTACAAGAGAATTTGAAAGTTCTAACCTCATTCAAAGCGGCAAGTAGAAACTTGGTGACATTAGCGTTTTTCAATGTTTCCTTTGCCTTTTGTTCATTTAAGCCCAAAAGCTTAAACCTCTCTATAGTTTCCTCCGGTGTCATGTTGTTTTTATTCACAATTTATTAATTAAAAGTAAACACGAAACACTGCCAGCCCGGTGCCAGCCGTATCAGAAAATTAGAATGACAGACAGTGAGTGACACCAGTGACACTAATGACACACAGAGTCACAGATACTGTCAACACTGGCCGCTTTCCGAATTAGAACGTAATCGCTCACAGCCCACAGCGCTGTAATCAATAATTGCTGTTCCGAATACGATAATACGAATTCACGATCCCTACCGATTTACACACATCAAAAGTGTCTAGGGATCAACATATATTTTTGCAATAACTTTTCTCCTGATTGATATTAATTAAAATTTTCTTTAAGGATTCATCAAATAAAGTGTTTTCGTTTGTCACAGTAACGATAAACCAAGTCACCTTTGCATTAATAAAGAAATTTGCCATTTTCCTAATAAAGGGATTTTTGACATTTGAACCACTAACATTAAAGTTCGAAAAAAAGACTGAAATAACAGTTTTCTTTAAAATTTTATTGGGTAACTTAAACAATTAATAATCCGTGTTTCTACCGCGAACACTAACAACACAAGAACATCGGTTTGGCATACTCAAAATGAGTTCATCCAAATCACGCTGTGGAATGGCCGCCCATGTTCGTTGCAACAACAAAAAAAGGTCTTCTTGCGACTGGATACCCTCCATATTCGGCAGAGCTCTTCTCTGTAGCATATCCCATGCATGCTCAATCGGGTTCAAGTCTGGCGACTGAGCAGGCCAGGGCAGGACATTGATGTTAGCTGCGGCGAGAGTCTGTCTTACAACTCTTGCGGTGTGCGGTCGTGCATTATCATGCATTAACTGAAATAAGGGACCGATTTGCACTTGTAGAGGAACGATGACGTCTGATACAATCGTCTCAGCATAAATTTGAGCGTTGAGGTTGCCTCTAATCCAAATCAACTCAGTTCTTCCGCCGATCCAAATACCCGCCCATACCATGATGGTTCCACCACTATAAGGATGGACTTCCTGGCAGGATTTTAATCGCTGTTGGCGTCCAGGGGTTCTCCAGTGTCGTATACGTCTTGTATCCGGTCTCATACCAAAACGAGACTCATCAGAAAAGCACACGAAACGCCATTGTTCTTCTGCCCAATTTCTGTGTTCAAGAGCCCATTGATATCGAATCCTACGATTGTGCATTGCTATAGGTGGTACCCGTAGCGGTCTTCGGGAATGAAGGTTCACTTCATGCAAGCGGTTTCTGACTGTTTGGTCGCTAATTAAGTTCCCTGAAGAGTGATGAAGCCTCACGGCTAACATCATGGCGGTTATTGTTGGAGCTCTTCGAGCTAAGATTTGAATGTATCGGTCTTGTCTCCGTGTGGTGCAGCGATACCGTCCTCCATGGCGCTCAGCCACGGTACCAGTGCTTCGGTAACGTGTCCAAAGTCGACTGATAACACTCTGACTTGTATTCAGAGCTAAAGCCACAGTACGTTGCCGGGAACCAGCTTCTATCATTCCCACGGCTCTGAGCATTTCTTCCCTGCTTAAATGACGTCGCTGCTCCATAATAACGTTGGTTTTAATCAGTAGTAGGGAAACAGTAGCACTAATAATGTCTTCAATGCGTTGTATGTTTTTATAGGGAAAATATTGACAGCTGATTTTCATCTTTTACTCGAATTTGATTCACAGTTCCTGATTCAAATTATGAAATGCACCAAAAAGGATCCATATAAATTTATAAAATCATAAATTTATTACAAAGCCACATCTCAATCTCAAGAAATCCGCATAAAAATGCTTGATCCCTAGACACTTTTGATGTGTGTAGTTATCACGATTATGTCAGCTGAAGGCTGTCAACTATTCGGAACGCTCGTCAACGCACTCCGCACTCACAGCGCTCGCTCAACGTCAAAACTTGTTTCATATTTCTTCATAATGGCTCCTACACACAGTGCCGGCACGTGTCTTCGGCTTTTGCGCCTTCATTTTCTTTGCGTTTCTTTCTGCGGCTTTGTGCGGCATGGCTGGCGGCAATGCTATGCCGCCGGCACCGTGTGTAGCAGCCATAAGGGAAGTGGTCTATGAACCAATAGCTATACGGTTTTAATATTTGTGTAGGGATACTTCATTTATACTTACCTTTGTGCAAAGGTTGCCTGAAATGTATGGGCCACTGGTGCCTTTTTTTTTTTGATCGCACACTAACGCCACCTTGTTAAAAATATTTAAAATATCCTTAAAATGGTGAAGGTTTCAGAAAAATACGCTTGATAGCTTTTACGTAATTCTCAGTTTTTTATCCGCGTTAGACATAACTTTACAAATTAATTTCACTATGTAATGTAAACATAATCTAAAATATTCGTATATTAAATTATTAAGAAAATGCTCTAATTTAAAAAAAATTACGTCTAAACGAGTAGTGTTAATGATTTGGAAAAAATATATGTTTATTTTTTCCAAATCATTAACACTACTCGTTTAGACGTAAAGACGGTATAAAATAATTAAAAGTAGCTTATCGTCGCCTTAAGAGGGTGCATCCTAAAAGTTGGCAACGTCGTAAATAGCTGTCAAATATTTACCTGTTTCGATTAATTTGGAAATAATACTGTATGGAAATAAGAAATGTGGCTAACCAATTGACTAGAATATTAATAATGAATTGCAATTATAACATTGAATTTGATGTTGTACCCGTTTTAGATGAAAAAAAGGCATTTGGAAAGTTTCCAAATACTTTTTTTACATCTAAAACGAACTATTCGGTGTTACGATATTAATTGTTGCATTTCATAATCAATATTCTAGTTCGCTAGTTAGCCACATTTTTTATTTCCATACAGAAATATTATCAAATTAATCAAAACAACGAAATATTTGACATCTATTTGCGACGTTGCCAACTTTCAGAATAAACACTCTTAACCGTTGTAGCTACAGGAAAACGTTCTTAGGAAGTCTCGTAGTTCGAAGGAAAAGTTAAGGGCAGTCGCCTTAACTTTTTGAGTAATTGCTAACTGCATTCACAGATTTTGTAAAAATGGTAGGTACAGTCAGCTAAAAAAATGTCAATTCTTACGTTTCATTTTGATGGTGCCAATTCATGTAGTTTCGTGTAAGGATTAAAATACTCTTCTATAGCTACTGAGGTTAGAGTGCTAGAAAAGTCGCAAATAAAAAAAACATTCCCATCATGTAGGTACTTACCTACATTTCTGAAATTATCGTGCATATACTTAGAATTAGAGATACAAAAAGTAGTTTGAATAGATACCTACTATTGATAGTTTAAAAAAATACTAGCCTCTATGATAATAGACACAATTTAAAACCCCTTGATTCTTCATTACATAGGTACCTACTTACATATATAAAAAATAAAAACAAAATATTTACAATAAGAAGTACATTCTTTTTCATTCAAAATATTGTAATGCATTCGAAAAATCTGTTGCCATAAATTATTTACCTATCGTTATTAGAACCTACCTACACCATCAGTTTCGATGATACAATCGTGTACTAATAGTACTAGTAGGTACTGTAGATAGAAAACAACTATCAACAACGAATCTATACAGGCGGAAGACTGAAGAGATCACTCTCCCATGCATGGGGAGTGTGAGAGTGCAGTAGGTGGCTAATGGCTAAGATCGCTACTAAAGCTGGACGCTTGGTAACAAACAGACTTTCGATTGACGCCGCCGTCGCGCGCCGCCAGACGTGACGTAAAGTAGCGTATATTTTCTTTCGAAAAAGCAACTTACAAACAACAAACTATGGTGTGTTTGAATTTGTCAAAATACTTATGAATTTGTCCAAGTTTCGTTTTACAGAAGACATAATGCTACCGACACGCTGTTTCTGACAAAAACTTCCTTACCAATAAAGCATCGTGCAGACTAGCGCGACGCGAGTCGCGACGCGACTCGAGTAGTAAAATTTTTAAGGAAAATTCACGGTATAACAATAACCGGTGTCGCGTCGCGTCGCGTTGTAGCGTCGCACTAGTCTACACGATCTATAGTAGATCTGTGTCCTTCACCACACAATCCTCACTTTTGAAAACTTCATGAAATTGAATTTTGAAAACGCCAAAAAATAGTCAAGAAATAGTCATAAATAGTCACCAAAGTTAAAAAAATAGTCGCATTAAGATTCCGAAGTTATAGCTATAAGTTGGTGAGGATTGTGGGGTGAACGTCTCCACACAATCCTCACCTCAGTTCAAGCAAACGGCTGGGAGTATCGACTTGGTTTCAATTCCAAAAAATAGTCAATAAATAGTCGTAACGCTATGCCAAATCTCGAAAATAGTCATTAAGAGGTTCCAGAGATATAAAGGTGTCTTGGTGAGGATTACGTGGTGAGCCTTTCTCGCCACAATCCTCACCTGATTACCGCGGAATGCTTACGTTTTTTCATTTGAAATTGGTGTCAAAAAATAGTCAAGAAATAGTCGTCTCCAACCACCATAATTTCGACCTGGTTTATTATGTAGAAGTATGTTAAATGACATGGCTAAATGGAAGTATGGGCGACTCCCTTAGCAATGTATAAACATTGTACCTATTAATATGTGTGAGTACTGGCCATGCAGTACCAATGACACCGCATGTCGTCGATATTCAAATTACGTTGGTTGCTATGGAGCTTCTATATAACAGTTATGTCAAATAAAAACCCAATATGATTCACGAGTTATTTTAATATACTTAATAAATCCCTCACAAATTGGTAGCAGAGCGTGGTTGTTTGCAAGTATAAAAAATGGCATCAACTACGAGTTATCGTAGCATAGAATGTTTGACCAAATCAAACTATGATACGTGGTGTTTGCAAGCACAAGCGGTCCTGATTAAAAATGACTATTGGGACATCGTTAGCGGCGAAAAAACGTTACCACCAGCTACAGATGCGGCGGCGAGGTCGGCGTTCAACAAAGAGGACTTGAAGGCAAGAGCTGAAATCCTACTTTTATTGTCACCGTCTGAACTTAAACAAATTAAAGTCTGTGCGACATCTAAAGCTGTATGGGATAAGTTGAAAGCTACTTACCAAAGCACTGGGCCTGCAAGGAAAGCTACTTTGTTAAAACAGTTGGTTCTAAAGCGAATGACCAATGGAGAAGATATTCGTGACCACATAAATAACTTTATGGACATCGTGGACAAACTAGCAGATATGGATATAAAGGTACCTTCAGAACTGCTTAGCATAATGCTTCTCTACAGTTTGCCGACAACTTTTGAGAACTTTAGAATAGCTATTGAATCTCGAGACACCCTGCCTAATCCTGAACATCTTAAAGTAAAGATCCTGGAAGAATACCAAGCAAGGAGTGGTAATGAACAGCCTGAAAGCTCAGAGGCATATAATATCAAGAAAAACAGGCAAAGGTTGTACTGCAAAAGCTGTAAAAAGAAAGGCCACACTATCGAGACATGTTGGGGCAAGAAGAAAAACACACATGAAAAGGATAACGGAAGCAAATACAATTATAACGTATGTCTGAGCACCGTAAATTCAGATGCTGATAAAAATGTCTGGTGTCTAGATAGCGGCTGCTCATCACACATGTGCGGTGAAGAGTCGATGTTTTCTACCATGACCCTTGAAAAAGGCACCCTAAAGTTGGCGTCAGACAAATACACTAGCCAAATTCAAGGCAAAGGAAGAGTTACAATCGATACCCATAAACATGGCTACAATTTTAATGACACCCTGTATGTTCCCGATTTATCAGTAAACCTTTTATCCGTCGCAAAGATAACGGACAGAGGAAATAAGGTCGTTTTTGAAAAAGAAAAGGCCTACGTCGTAGAAAAAACCGGCGAAATAACACTGACTGCTCGAAAGAGAGATGGGCTTTACTACTTTGAATCTGAACGAAAAGAGACTGCAAATTACTCACCAAAAAATGTCAGTGACATTATGGAATGGCATCGCAAACTCGGCCACATAAACGAAAAAGACTTAAAGAAGATGGCTAAGGATAACCTTATGTATGGCTTAAACTTAAACGATGAAGACATGGAAACGTGTGAGACCTGCATCAAAGGTAAATTATCCAGATTACCGTTTATAAGACATAATGATCTATACACAACCGATAACCTGGAAATAATCCATAGCGACGTTTGTGGACCTTTTGAATGCGATACACTAGCAGGATCAAAGTACTATGTTACCTTCACAGACGACTATAGCCGCTACTGTCATGTCTATTTTATTAAAAGAAAAAGTGACGTATTCAACATTTTCAAAGAATATAAAAATGAAGTCGAGACGTTCCACAACAAAAAGATAAAAAACCTGCAGACCGACAATGGCACAGAATACCGCAACAAGGAATTCGATGACTTTCTCAAATCGCATGGCATCCAAAGAAGGTTGACCACAGTTTACACCCCTCAACAAAATGGGATTAGCGAGAGGAAGAACAGATCCTTGGTAGACAAAGCCAGATGTCTATTAATCGAGGCCAAGGCACCTAAAAAGCTCTGGGCGGAAGCGGTAGCAACTGCAAACTATCTCATAAACCGTAGCCCTTCCAAAGCACTGAATGGCGAAACACCGTTCATGAAATGGCTAGGCCGAATACCTTGTGGACATCATCTTCACGTGTATGGCAGGAAGACCTTCGTTTTGAAGAAGAATAAACGAGGCAAACTGACGCAGAATGCCAAAGAAGGCGTATTCATGGGATACTCGATAACCTCAAAGGCTTACCGAGTGTACATACCTGAAGACGATAATGTAGTGATAAGCAGGGACATAAAAGTCATAGACAAGATGTACTTCGAAGAAGAAAGTCAGAATTATGATGAACTTATTAACGAAAAGGAACACTCGCGAATACCTGAAAAAGAAAGAAAAATTAAAAGCAATGATAAGAAAAATAAAAGGGTACAACCAATAGAAATTGAAATAACAGAGAATAAAAAGGAAAATACGTTACAACATTTCAACGAGCAAGAAGAAGAAGAAGTTTCTTCGGTAGAAGAAATGGAATCTTACGATGATGCATCAGATGTTGTAGAAGTACCTGAAAATGGGAGGCAGCAAAGAGAGAGGCGTCCGCCCGCGTGGACCAGAGATTTTATACTGGACCAAACTGAAGAAAATCACCTAGTCTCGGAGATATCCTACTTATCCGATGATAATGAAGATGATAAATATTGGCATGATGCTATAAAAGCCGAGATTAGAGCACATGTTAAGAATGGAACCTGGAAAATAAAAAAGAAGACCAGAGACATGAAAGAAGTAGACTACAAAATGGTTCTAAGAAACAAAATAGGACCTAACAACAGTATCACAAAGAAAGCCAGACTTGTAGCACGGGGCTTCACTCAGCGACCAGGCGTTGACTACAACGAAACATACGCTCCCGTAGCTAAACTGAGTTCAATAAGATCTGTTGTTGGAATAGCCATGGAAGAAGGCTTGAAACTGAACCAGATGGATGTTACAACGGCATACCTGAATGGTGAACTAGAAGAAAATATAGTAATGAAGTATCCTGACTTCTTAGAAGAATATCTAACTGAAATCATGGTTGAAGAAAGTAAACAAGAAAATTTAACTTTGTACAACAAAACAATGAGTATGCTAAAAGACATAAAAAACAATCCAAAAGGGAAAGTTTGTCATCTCATAAAAGCTTTATATGGACTCAAACAGGCAGGGAGGCAATGGTACAAGAAACTCGACACAGAGTTAAAGAACATAGGTTTCAAAGCATCAGAAGCTGACCCATGTTTATACTTACTAGAGAAAAGAGGAGTTAAAATCATAATAATTATCTATGTCGATGATTTATTAATTGCCTATTCGTGTCCTAGAAAACTCCAAGAAATAAAAGACCTCTTAAATAAGAAATTTGAGTTGAAAGACTTAGGAACACCTAAAAGGCTAATAGGGATAGACGTTACCTATAAGGGAGACGAAATCAAACTGAACCAAGAGAAGTTCATAGAAGACACTCTTAAAAAGTTCAAAATGGAAGATTGCAAACCCACGTCTACACCCATAGAACCAGGTCTTAAACTAGAAAAAGGAGGAAGAGATGAATGGGACCATCTACCCTACAAAAATCTGATTGGCACACTCATGTATCTGGCAGTGGCAACTCGACCCGACATAATGTTTGCCATAAGCTATCTCTCCCAATTCAATGACTGTTACGGAGAAGAGCATTTCAAATGTGCAAAAAGAGTGCTGCGATACCTGAAGGGGACAAAAAGCGTTGGTCTAAAATTCAGAAAAACTTGCCAAGAATTACATGGCATGGCTGACGCAGATTGGGGAGCATGCAAGCTCGACCGGAAGTCTTTTTCGGGCTGTTGCTTTAAATATGCTGGAACAACCATAAGCTGGATGTCGAAGAAGCAAAAGTTTGTGGCGCTATCGACTGCCGAAGCGGAATATGTCGCCTTGACTGAAGCTGCAAAAGAGGCCATTCACCTGAAAAATCTATTCAAAGATCTAGGGGCCAACTATGAAAGCATAGTCATATTAAACGACAACCAAGCCGCCCTCAAATTAAGTGAAAACACAATGGTCACTTCCAAGTCCAAACACATTGACTTAAAAATGCACTTCATAAGAAATTGCATAATGGACGGAACGATACAGGTCAGGTATCTGCGAACGGAAGATATGGAGGCAGATATCTTAACCAAAGCCCTAGCCGGCCCGCAACTATTAAAATTGCGGAGCAACTTAGGAGTTTCCTGAACTCCTGATGACCACGACGATGCTGTGAAGAGGAGTGTGAGTACTGGCCATGCAGTACCAATGACACCGCATGTCGTCGATATTCAAATTACGTTGGTTGCTATGGAGCTTCTATATAACAGTTATGTCAAATAAAAACCCAATATGATTCACGAGTTATTTTAATATACTTAATAAATCCCTCACAATATGTAATGCTGAATAGGTGAATATTAGTATTGCGTATGAAAAAAGTTTCAGGAACTTTTTATATCGTTACAATCCTGAAAATAAAATCGTAGAAACTCCTACGTCAAAAGGCATACAAACTTGCACAAGAAAAAGATTTTGCTATGAACTGTAGTTAGGCGTTTGTTAACAACCTTCAACAAATAGGTTAAAAAAAAGATCATGTTGGGAAAATCACCCAACGCATATAATTATACGCACTGACAGGCCAGGCGCACTCCGTATTTTAGGTATGAAGCTACAAGTACGCAATGGCTGGCTCGACTCGTCGGGTCAATTCAGGTGGCGTAACGTAGTCAGAAGATAAAAGAGTTACGCGATTGTAAGAACCGCAACTTCTATGTGAATAAAACTTTATGTAATTAGCACTGTGCTACCTGAACTGCACTTTATTGTGTCGTAGCAAGAGGCGCTTTTGGTGAGCAGTGGTGGCCCAGTGGTAACGGCCCCGACTTACAAGTTGTAGGTCATGGGTTCGAAACCGAAACATGATGAACCCAGTCAGGCGCTTTACTTTGTGTAAAATAATTTTAGCACCACTGCTCACAAAACGGTGAAGGAAAACATCGTGAGGAAACCGGCATGTCCTAAGTGCATCTATGCATGTCCTAGAACCAAAAATTCGAAGACATGTGACATCCAACAACACGCACCGGGCCCGCGTGGTGGATTACGGCCCTCTCCCTCTCACAGAGAGAAGGCCTGTGTCCCAGCAGTGGGAACATTAATAGGCTGATTATGTTATGTTATGTATGTTAAGAGTCGCTTTTTAGGGTTCCGTACCCGAAGGGTGACAAACGGAACCCTATTCATAAGCCTCCGCTGTCCGTCTGTCTGTCAGCGAGCTCTATCTCATGAACCGTAATAGGTAGGCAGTTGAAAATTTCACAGATTGAGCATTTCTATTGCCGCAAGAGCAACAAATAATAAAATTAAATAATTAAAGGGGGTCGCCATACAATAAATTTAAATTTTGAAAAAAAAATAATCTGACCCTGGCATGTGGGGTATCATTTTCTAGAGCTCATCGAGGAGAGAATAAATATAATTTTTATTTGTTTTTATCTTCAAAAATGATGAATTAGGGGGCCGTAGAAGTTGTCTGTTTTAGACCATTTTTGTACGAGCTCTATCTCAACAACTAAACAAATTAGGAATTTGAAACTTGTGTGTATCATGTAACATATACTGTTTATAATCAACAAATACTAAAAACGCCGATTCATAACGTATGTTATATAATATGGGCGATTTTCTGCAACTTAAAATAATAATTTTGTATTTCATGCTAATATTATGCGATATAAATTCCACAGATAACTATTTAATAGTCGGAGTAATGACATGGAATTAGTAAGTACCTACTATCATGGCAGCAAATACTATTTCGATCATTTAAATTTCGATCATCCAAAAAGGTCTACAAAATAAACTTTCTTCACATGATTTTAAAACCGGCCAGTATTTTTTGAGTTTAAGAACTTTATCGACTTTTTTCAAAGTATCCCTAGACGGTGTTGATGTGTGTACCCCTTAGAGCATTTAGGTTAAATGCTCTAAGGTGTACCCACATGTGTACCTCATGTTAAAACTACACTTCAATAGACAACATATTCAGTAACATTGAAATGAATGCTGGCACATACAGTGTACTATTCAGTTACCTTAAACCGTTGTGGACACAATTTCATATTGAGAAAAATTATTGGTGTAAAAATTCGGTCACGGCGGCCAATCTCAACGGAGACTGGCCTTCGGCACGGGAGATATCATAGTGCACAAGTGTGTGCCCAGACACGAGTGCACTCTCTCTTCCCTCACTCTCATAGTCCGATGGGATGTGTAAAAATAATAAATAAGTAGTAATAGATTTCTGTATGACTATCAAAAATAACATAAATAAATACCTGTATTGACCCGTGCGTTTGCACTGGCGACACCACGACAAAACATGTTGAAATCTCTAGTTCCTGTCAAACATTATGCATGAAAAATTGACAGACAATAGAGATTCCAACATGTTTTGTTGTGAATGTTTCGCCAGTGCAAACACACAGTTATAATTAAAATTTGGCGTACTACTTACATTCTATTTTGTACAGTATAGTCTGATGTAGCAAGAGAAATCCTTTTATTTATAAGTAACTAGCTTTACCCGGCCTGGCTTCGCACGGTTAGCACTAAGTACTTATTTACGGCGCATCTACCTTTCCTAATTACCTATTTCTACCTAATTACCTACCCTACCATTCTTACCAGGGTAGGTAGGTACCTAACCTACCCTACATATCTACCTGCTTACCTACCATATATACCTATTTATACCTTCTAATACTATGTTAGTAGCAAATAAATAACTTTGACTTTAGTTAATGCATGTTACTGGATAAAGTTAACTTAATATTTTTCTCTTAAAATATATGAAATATACTCCTACACCTATATTTTAACACAACAACATTTTTTCATTAAAATTAGACAATTTCTTTACAAATCTTTGTTTTTTTATAGCGCCTCTGTTGTTACCTTTACGAAAGTATTACAAAAATTCATAGTGTTAAATCTTGTACGACATGGTATGGAACCCTTCGTGTGCGAGTCGGACACTCGCACTTGACAGATTTTATTATTTAAATGATTTTGCTGAGTGAATCATCTGTACTAATCTGTGCCGGTACATAAACAGAATGCTATTGCAGAAATAAAATAACAAAATGATTGAATGAAAAATTAATTATTTAATATGGAGCAAAGCAGTACTAGGGTTTGTGAGACACATATCTATCACATATATGTGTCTCACAAACCCTAGTACTGCGGGGAATATAAAAATTATGTTTTTCAACAAACATCTTTTTTATAAATCCTGGGATTACATGTAACAGTTATTCAAAGACACAACCATTAAACATACTCGTACAGTGTGTTGAGGTGTTTGCAGCCCGCTTATAATTTATTTCAAGTTCTAGTAGGTAAAGGTCTAGATGCTGCTTCAAGTTCAGGTCTTGATTCAGGTCCAGGAAGATTTACTCGATTTTGATCTTGATTTGACTGCCGTTGATGTCTCATCCAACAGGGATGACACGCATAGTTCATAACCTAAAAGAAAAAGTCAATATAGGATATTTAAGGAGTCATCACTAGCCACAAATATTTATGTGATGAACTGTGAACATACGTGTTTTTGTTGGTCTGGGTGTTTACAAAAAAAAGTATGAAGTTGTATAAGTATTAAAATATAAGCTCTACTTAGTTTAGGGTGCTGTGTAAAATATCCAAAATATTTATTATAAGTATTAATATAGTGAAGTCAGCATTGAATCAATATAAGTAATACACATAATATTGAGGTCTGGGATAGGACCGACTATTTGCAGGCTGATGAACTGATTATCCGAAAAGGAAGACCATCCATTCATGCATTAGATGGGCATTTAAATATGAAAGAACACATTGTAATACACATCATTTTAATTACCTGATAGAAAGCTGGATGTGACCTCGGTACATTCTGAAACATTGAATTGTTCCTTTCCACTGCATGGTATTGTGCACTTCATAACGGCCACAAGTGATGCACATTGTAGGTATGCCCAAATAAACGTGCATCAGGAGCTATTTCCGAACTCAGACGTTCAAAACATGGATGGCAAAAGTTGGCATCCTTTGAAACCTAGAATAAAATTATTAACATGAGTCAAGTATGTAACAAATACATAAACATATTAATAATTTATGACATCTAAGGCAACTAGTTTGTCGTTGTTACAATTATAAGAAGACCTGAGTCTTTCTGATCCATTGCCATTGAGTTTATATTAGATTTTAAGAACTGTGGTAAGCAACCTCGAAATCGGCTTTGCACTTAGTTGCTTCTCATATTGAGTAGTTGTAAAATGATTTCAGCTAACTCTAGATGACTTACCTCGACCGATTGTTTACCATCATGCTAAGATAGTGAGTAGAAGACCATGTAAAGAAGAGGTGATATGTCTCCACAGTCTACACCACACACGACTAGTTTATGCATCTCATAATGAATGAATATGCAAGGGAAGTCCATGTAGAGTAGCGGAAAGTCAGTATGAAGATAAGCACACTCAATAAGGCCGACAAATAAGCGAGGGTCAAAAGTAAATATCCAGAAACAGCAAAACGAAAAAACGACGTCTGACACACGTCTGGCCTGACTGACGTTTGATTTTTTAATAGAGATGGTATAGAACATCTTGGAATGTAGCAGAATCGATAAAATAATTGAAAATAGAAATACTGTTCTTGTCGATTATTATTCAACCAACATTCTTCGACATAAAATAGTTTCTTATTATTGTGATGGTTATTGGATCATTTGCATAGATTAAACAAAGAGTTTACCAAAGAGTTTACACGTTTTCCGAAGCTTTTGGTAATTTTTTTATTTGGTTCTAATCGAATCAAGTCTAATAAAGAAGAATCGATTGTCACTTTTAAGTAAACAGCACTATTTATTAAGTGCCGTCATAATTTTGTGTGCTTCTTGTCAAACAAAAAACAGGAAAAATACTTTTAATTATTTGATTAGTTCACGAAAGTTCTAGGAAAATAATAAAACCGTAATAATTCATTAATGAATATTTGAATGTTATGATGTAGTG
Organism: Conistra vaccinii; assembly: GCA_948150665.1. Lineage (NCBI taxonomy): Eukaryota > Metazoa > Arthropoda > Insecta > Lepidoptera > Noctuidae > Conistra > Conistra vaccinii. Next base: position 11,796,249 of record OX411324.1, on the reverse strand, counting down.
AGAAATTTCTATACATGCTAAAGGCAGTGGCTTAGCCATCTCCTTTCCATGTAAACTTCTACATACATTTTCGAGTCGAGTACAGCCGAGCACAAAATTATTATGTTCGTATTTGTAGTGGTCAACAAATTTTTTGTTTGTATTATTGTTAGTTATGTTGCTATTTTAGGTAGGTATTTTAACTATGTTAATAATGAATAACATAATCATAACATATTATAAAACAAAACCTCCGCCGCGTCTGTCTGAAACTTTGAACGCGATAAACTCAAAAACTACCGAACGGATTTTCCTGCAGTTTTCACCAATTGACGGAGTGATTCATAAGAAAGGTTTAAGTGTAGTATAGAATTATTGCGAAGCCGGGTATGTAATTATCTTTATATATCTGAATTTACAGAATTCATGATTTTTGTTACTAAGTACCTACATACACATACCTGTTAAACTGTGTAACATGTTTTATTTTCCTAACAAAACTATTCGATCGTAAACTCGTAAAACAATAATTAAGATGGCCAGTGTCATTTTGCGGACTTTAAAAACTTGTTTTGTCTTTTGGCATTATACTATACTTAGTTACTGAATTGCCCAAAATTAAAAAAAAAGCACGTTAACAATGGATTTTCATATACCTTTTCTGGCTACTCAGCACGTTAACCATGAATTTTCATAAATTTTTTCGATCCGCACATTTGTACAACAATAATGATGACATACATTCTGCCTCATTTAAAAAAAAGTATAATGGTGGTTACCGAGCACGTATAGTATAAAGTAAATATTATACCATCTTACTTAAACAAAGTAGAGAATATAAAATTATAATGAATATCTGTAGGTATTTTAATAATAGGTAAGTAGGTAGAAGTCTTAATTTCTCATACTACAATAAAATTAATCTGAAATAAAGACTTAGTGCGGATTTCACCAGTGAAATTGAATGCGTTCAGCACATCTAAACGCGTTGAAATATAACAATTTTGACACTGAAAGCTCTTGAACGCGTTTTAGAAATGCTGATCGCGTTCAGTTTCATTTGTGAAATCAGTTAACTCATAAAGCCAACCGGAAGGAAATATCTAAATGAAATAGCAAGAAACATATTTAAAATTGGAGGAATATCATGTACAGGTAGATTGGTATTTATTAAACTCTGACAGAAATAATAAATACGTAAGTAAGTACAATATTTTATTACCGTATATTAATATACAACAATATTAAAATAAATTTGCAATTTAAGTATTCGCGACTGTACCAAAACATTATGTATGTAGAAGTTTAGATGGAAATTTAACATACTTCTACATAATAAACCAGGTCGAAATTATGATGGTTGGAGACGACTATTTCTTGACTATTTTTTGACACCAATTTCAAAAGAAAAAACGTAAGCATTCCGCGGTAATCAGGTGAGGATTGTGGCGAGAAAGGCTCACCACGTAATCCTCACCAAGACACCTTTATATCTCTGGAACCTCTTAATGACTATTTTCGAGATTTGGCATAGCGTCACGACTATTTATTGACTATTTTTTGGAATTGAAACCAAGTCGATACTCCCAGCCGTTTGCTTGCACTGAGGTGAGGATTGTGTGGAGACGTTCACCCCACAATCCTCACCAACTTATAGCTATATCTTCGGAATCTTAATGCGACTATTTTTTTAACTTTGGTGACTATTTATGACTATTTCTTGACTATTTTTTGGCGTTTTCAAAATTGAATTTCATGAAGTTTTCAAAAGTGAGGATTGTGTGGTGAAGGACACGTAGATCTATAGTTACACATAGGTACCTTTTTTTTAAATTTTTGAATGGGAAATCGTCAAATGACTTCTCCCGCTCTGGTCGGAGCGGAAGGGCGTGTCAGACTCTTACTGACTAAAACCCACCCGTATTCCTTCCCTTGCCTGTGCTAGGGGCCACGGTTTCCCCTTAGGACTTCCCGCAACCCCGACATACTAGTTACACATACTTAGCATGAAATACAAAGTGACGGCTCATTGATCCGTGAATATAATTATTGTGCGACAGCAGTTGTCTCATCTTATTATTACCAAGAAGTGTTCAAGAGTATGCTTATAAAGTAAAGTATTATATTATTTTAATTATTGTGAATGTGAGGACTATGTGGATATTTTTTCTTCTCTATTTTCTTTTCTTTCATTATTTTCTTTTTTCTTTCACAGTTAGTTTTAATGATGGTCTGGCAGTTTGAGTAGTTTATGCACTGACTGGACAGGTCCACTCAAATCTGTATGGTTATTTCCTCAAAAGACCATTTCAGACACTAGTCAACATGGTCCTCATATGGCCTGAGCCTGACCAAGATTATGTCTGGACTTTTAAAGAGACTGTGACCTCTGAGTTTGTTTCGGCCTTTCTTCTCAGAGCTCAGAGTAGTCAGATAGGAAACGCCGAACTCATCTATTAGCTAATTTATAACATAAATTTTAATATGACGTGTAAAAGTGATTCCAATATCCTATTTACAGAATAAACAATTTCATTTCATTTCATTTCATATACGCCTACTGCTTTCTTGGAAAAAATGATCAAGAGATCACTAATTCGGTCATCTTCTTTAGGGTTCCGTACTTACCTCGAACGAAGGTGTTATTAGGAGGACGATTGATTACATTGCTATATATATGTACCTATTAACTAAACCTACTTCTGTCTTTTTGATAATGTATTTATTATAATGGAATAAATTTGGTCATGCACTTTTAATAGGTACCTACTTATCTAAGTAACAGAAGTTCGAAATCATAAAAAAACATAACATCATCCATCACAGATCCGACACTAAATGCCGATTGGTAAATACATAGCGGAAGCCGTCTGATTTTATTAGTTCTGCTCAATAACGTAAATAACGCAATGAATATTGTTGAACTGTCAAAATGAAACAGATTAGTTGGATTCGTGTACGAAAATGTGTTGCGTAATTAGATAGCTGACATTATAACGTAGACCGTATTTGGAAACCAGCCTAATATCACCGTGATATGTAGGTTCGACGGTAATAGAAGACCATCACCCTTTCCCATCCCAACTTTGTCGACTTCCAGTCTGTCTGACCTTCACAAGTCCACAACCCAGTTATGTACTGGGTAATACGATACCCCTTGTCAGACTTTCGGGCTTCTAGCTACCCGTAACTGGCCGTAACGACCGTACTGTCAAAGATCTACAAATGTCAGAGGGACCAACAGTTTTACGTGCCATAGATAATACACTGTTACGTGCTTTCCGACGCACGGAGGGTTCTCGATATGTAATGGATGGTGACCCATCCACGAACCAACATCGCCAAGCGTAGCTTAACCTTCGATCAACCATCAACCCTTGCGGCTGTTATTATTTAGCCACGAGCCTCTCCGCCGACGCGCGACGTTCCCTAAAAGAAGATGTTGATAAATTAAATAAGTATAATCGATTGATGGATTCAAAACATAAACAAGAGCTGCACTGCTGAACCGTAGGTAAGTAAACCGAACGAAGGTCGTCCTGAGGTAACCGATATCCATCATAACAATATTGTGGGTCGAGTTATATCGAACAATCGTAGGTCGTGGAAGAAGGTAACTTAATCCTTCTGCGGAAATTAAGCGATGTAAGTACCTAAATTGGAGTCTGGTATTCATATCCAGTGCCAACAATCATGGGCGTACCCAGCTTTTGGCCCAGGGGGGGCAAATCAGAAATTTTCCCCGCACATGTTTTAAATAGTTTGATATTGCTGCTGCGTTCACGTATTTTTAACCTACTACAAAAATTGTAATGAATTTTGCTTTTTCAAACGATTTTTTTTTTTTTATTAGTCCACACTTGATAAAAATATCGATGACGTTGTAAACAAAAAAAAAACAGCCGAACATGAACCTCCTCTTGTTTTATAGTCGGTTATGCATGATAGCACAGATATGATAGGTAGATCATGAAAGGCCGCGCAGCGCGGTTTTTTCTAAAATGAATGCATATTATATTTATCGACAACATGAACATACATAACATATATATATATATATATACTAGCTTCTGCCCGCGGCTTCGCCCGCGTGGATGTCGGACTTACAATAGCAATGGGTTTCATTTTGACAGTTAAACAATTAATTGCGTTATTTACGTTATTTCTCGAACATAATTATTCCACTCGGCGCTCTGGCGCGTCATCCCCTGGCTGGCCCGCCCCTCCACCCTCGCGCCGTCGACTCAATATCGCAGGTCATTCTTATCGTTCTAACTTTTAAACTATTTGTCCAAATTACTTAGTGTAAAAGACAAACTTTATCTACATTAAATACCAAAAGCGATGAAGGTATTTATTTTGATAAGAATTAACTAAATACTCTAAAATATGCAATGTAAAAAAAGTATTCAATTTAACTGTATTTATTGCTCACTATTTTGGTTATAAAGGCTTCCACATAAAAGGTGTCGCGGATATGCTGTCGCGGACTTTTATTTAGAACTCTTTAAGACAAACAATCCCACAATACATTTTCTTCATGTAACTCTAACGGTTTAGGCAGCGCACGCAGCATACGGTGGAGGTCTGCCCGGCTTGGGTGGACCAACGCCGTGTCCTCGTGGAGGCGATCGGCGGCGGTGGCCTCTCGCGTACGGCCCTGGTTCAGGCCATGGTGCGGAGCGAGAGGGCATGGCAAGCCGTCACCTCCTTCTGCAGAGTTCTGCAAAGCAGTAATGCTCGCGAAGGAGAAGGTGGAGCGCGCGAGGGAGTGGCAAAGGCCGCGCCCTACCAGCCCTAGCCGCCGCCGCCGTAGGAGACGTCCCGGGCGTCGGGAATTGATAGCCGATTTCCGGCCACCGTAGGCGCGGGCCTGCGGATGGAGAGCAACGGGCAGCTCACCGTCCGATAAGGACCAGGCCCGGGTCGACGGCGCATCGTGTTCCACGCGCACCTCAAAGAGATATCAGCAAAACTGACGGGGTCCGCTAGGGCCGATGCCTGCCGGGGTTGCGGGTAGTCCCAAGGGGAAAGCGTGGCCTCTGGCAAGGCAAGGGAAGGAACACGCGTAGGTTTTAGTCAGTAAGAGACTGAAACGCCCAGAAATCATTGGATGACTTCCCAACCAAAAAAAAAAAAATGGCAGCGCACGCAAAGATAGATCTCAGAGGGCAGGAATTTTTCCGACTTACTTGATACTTATCTGCTATGGTCAAATCACATAAAATCTTTATAAATTGTAGCCTATGTGTTATTCTAATGTATAAGCTACATTACTGTAAAGTTTCATCAAAATCCGTTCAGTAGTTTTTGTGTGAAAGAGTAACAAACATCCATCCATCCATTCATCCATCCATCCATCCATCCTCACAAACTTTCGCATTTATAATATTAATAGGATTAGTAGGATTAATGTAGGGCAGTGTTTTTCAACTTTTTTCATGACTCGACCCCCTTAGTATAAAAAATTTTTCGCGACCTCGACCATTCAAGAACGATTTGAACTCAGTCGAGATTCCCGCTGAGTCGAAGTTTCTGCAGCACGAAACCTAGCCTGATGTTCCCGAGTTGCAGACAGCCTTCCCTCACGACCTTCCTCAGATTCCTGTGATCGAACTAATCTCATCCTTTTAGCATTTCTGCTACATTGGGAGAGGTTGGATCTTCTTCGAAGCATTCTTACAATAAAATAGTACTTACTACTTAACACACAGTTATTTAGTAAACACGTACTATCGTAAACAATTAAATTATAAATACTTACAGATTATTATACAGTCTAAAATTATCATAGTTTAAGTAATAAGTGTTAAGACGTGTAAACCAAACGTTTAGTACGTTTGGTTTACACGTCTTATCTAACTTTATAAAACAAAAGAATTGCTAGAAAAATTAATTACTAACCTGAGCTAATAAACTTATACTTAATGAAGAAAATCAAGAAAAGAAATGCCTAACCTATACCAAATACTTATAATATTTATATACAAACCCTAAATAAAAAAATCAAGGAAAGAAATGCCTAACCTATAACAAATGTTCGCCGTGATTCTTTAAATTGACATAACTTTTTTATTTATGAACCGATTGACATGAAATAAACACTAAATGTTAAGTGAAGCTTACTACAATATATTAGTGAAACCGCATCTAAATCGAATAAGCCGTTTCTGATATTAGCGTGCACAAACACACAGACAAACAGACAAACAGACAAACAGACAAAAAAAAATTTAATTACAATCTCGGGTTCAGTATCGATATAATAACAACCCCTGCTACTTTTTTTTCATTTATTTCCATTGTACAGACACCACTTTTCTACAATTTTATTATATGTAATAGAATAGATATAACATATATAATACATACATAACTTTTATCGACAACAGTACTTAGGCATACAAAATCCAGGGGGGGGCAGCTGCCCTCCCATGCCCCCTCCCCTGGGTCCGCCCATGCCAACAATCAAACATCGCAATTTAATGAAGTCAATAATATAATAATCACTCGAACTTCGTGTTGACGAAATACTAAATACCTATCGTAGGTAGGTATAACATGATCGCATACCTAATATACATTAAAATGATAGAGTGATAAGTCCAAGCAGATAATATTAATAATTGATGAGGACAAAGATCGATACCTGTTGCCTATTGCTATTATTACCTGAGGGTATTAGGTACCTATGCAAAATTAATGAAAATGTATGTTATTAAATACAATGTTTGTCCACGTTCGATAAGAAAGAACCGTGGGACGTAACAGCTGACTACAGGGTTCCCGGTATAGTACCTTCTGTAACTGAAACAATGTGAGCTTTCAGCAGCATTAACTGGGGTTTGTGCAGTGGACCTTGCCTGTTTTTATTTAATCGCCTTAAAAAAAGAAGGATGTACTATGTTTGTTTTTTATTGCTACAAGGTTACAATACGATTTCTGTCAATTTCACAAATGTTTACCAACAGGGTTTCATTGTCATTCAGGCACCAAAAGATCCTTAAATTGTTACATAGTGCTTGTAGTACTCTAGACTTTAGTTGTTGAGTTTTGAGTGGTTCCTCCACTCAAAACTCAACAACTAAAGTGTCAGTGAGCTCGATAGAAGAAGCGAGCAAAATACCTAGGTGTGATCCTTGACCACCACCTAACCTTCAGTGAGCACATAAATGCGGCTCGTTTAAACCTTTGGTCTTAGTAGGCTCTATTTCATATTGACCGCACGCAGCAAATTGTCAAGTGCAAATTACGGATATATACCGCGGTCATCCGTCCCACCCATCATATTCTACGCTTGCATCGTCTTCGCACACGCTAAGCGACGCCATCTCCATAGGATGCAGACCTATACCCTACTTACGTAATACACGATCAATCAGAATCTGAATCGTTTTCAAATAGATTGCTAATCCAGTGCTTCAAAAGTTCGAAAATAAATTCTGCTCAGCAACGTAAATAACGCAATGAATGTTGTTGAACTGTCAAACTGAAACAAATTAGGTAATCGGAATCGTTTACGAAAATGTGTTGCGTAATTAGGTAGCTGTACCCTAATTACGTAATACACGATCAATCACAATTTTAATCGTTTTGAAACAGATTGTTAATCCATTGCTTCATAAGTTCAAAAAAAATCTGCTCAACAACGTAGGTAAATAACGCAATGAATATTGTTGAACTGTCAAAATGAAACAGATTAGTCGGAATCGTTTACGAAAATGTGTTGCGTAATTAGATAGCTGGTCTTTCAGAACTGTTTAGTAAAAAAGATCACAGGAACCTCCTTCTATGTTCGCGATGAGAATCTTCATCAGTCATCTAGATCTCAGATTGCCCACCGTCCAGCAGTTCATATCAAAAGCCTCTCAAAGCGTTTCTTCGACTCTGCTATAAAGCACCCTGCTCCTCTGACTGCGGCGGCCGCGGCGCCCGTTTAATTTGCTCCCGCCTCCCGCATAAGTAAAGCCCTCATACGCACTAGCAGTTAACCGCGGGGTCGGCTAATCGCGCGGATAGTCACTTTTTAATTTTTACTCGACTATGGCGAAGCAAAAAGGAGGGTTATGATTTTGATTTAATATGCAACAGCTATTTTTACACATGCAATCGCTTATGTTTGTACGCACTTAACCGCCGTCAAACACGGCGTGCGTATGAGGGCTTAGATTCGAAATTCGAATGCATGGTGGTCCAAGCGCCCTATAAGCGCGGTCATTTATAAATGAGATTTTTCTGAAGGGTAAATAATAAAAAAAATACTTCACAAATGTACTAATGTACATTAATGCTTTATTTACATAATTTAATACATAATATACAATAAACTGTACAATATGTACTGTTTATAGTTAATATTCGAGATTTATTGTCCCTCGTTCGGAAATACATCTGAATATGATATTAATGCTATTCATGAAGGGAATATAATTAAATAAGTATTCTTTTATAATTATATTATAGATATATAAGCACAACAAAAAGCAAGAAAACTAAAACTACAATTTATTTACAAACGTAATCATAACCACACCTAAGTTAAAATAACCACAACAACAACCTAATTTCAATTAATGACATCATCCGACGAGCTCTTGTCGCCGTCGGCGTTCTAGCTGTATTAGAACCCAATGGCTTGGCACGCTACGATGGCAAGAGACCGGACGGTATGTCTTTATTTCCATGGAAGATGGGTAGGCCTTTAGTGTGGGACGCAACGTGTTTCGATACTCTTGCGCCATCCCATCTTCCTGGCTCAGCGTGCTGTGCTGGCGCTGCCGCTGCGGCTGCAGAAAACCTCAAGCGGCGAAAGTATAATAACCTCATAGGTAACTATATTTTCGAGCCGTTTGGGGTTGAAACCCTAGGGCCGTGGGGTCCGAGTGCTCATGATCTGTTCAATGACATTTCCAAACGACTGGTTGACACTTCCCGTGACCCAAGGGCTGGTTTTTACCTGGGCCAGAGGCTAAGCATTGCCATACAACGTGGCAATGCCGCCAGTCTCTTGGGTACATTACCAGTCGACAGCGATGCGGAGGAATTTTTCGATGCCTTATTGTTTGCTTCCTAATAGTTTTAGTTACCTAAGTTAGGTTAGTTATTTTTAGTTTTGGAAGTTCATGTTAGTTGTTAATTTAAAATACACAATTGTGGCAAAAGTATTATTAATATAGAATGTAATTTCAATTTAAACTAAATTCGTACTACATCTAAAACCTGTTGCGACATAATGCTCTTTTTCTTACGGGGAAGTTTCCGAAGACTAGTAATGAATGGGTCTGAGCTGAGTAAAAGTCTGTTAATTCGACACATTCAATTTCATTTAACCAAACGAGCAATCTGAGTACTTATGCAAACAATTTTATTATTTCTGGACACAATTTTTCTAAATCTTTCAACACTTTTACATAAACTGAGTATCTTACTAGATCTAAGTTCCTAATGTCTAGATTCTCCACCTCATCCACTGAAGCTAGAATAGTTTCCAACACGTGTTGATGTTTCTGTGGAACACTTCCAGTTACGGCAGACCAAATCTCAAAGAAATGCATCCTTTAGAAAGTACATTTAATCAAAAAACCTGAAAAAATATATTAAGATATTTTACGTGTTTCGTAGACCGTGCTACGCCCGAGCCTACGCAGTCGTAGAGGCTATATAGCAACTAAAGTGGCAAAAGGGAGCAAAAAATCCTTTTATATTTTCAAAATAGACAGTTCAATCTTTAATTTTAAATATGTGAGAGTATTCGACTATGATTGAAATTAGTTGTAAGTCTATGTGAAGTCAACAATAAGTTAAATATTTGGTAGAAATCCTGTGTGGCGTAGCACGTAAAAACACGTCATAATAAATCAAATAAAATTTAAAAAATATACCTAACTAAATAGTAAGAACATACCTTGATCTTGGAAATCCATGTCACAAACACCACTAAAAAACAATGCAATTCTGAGAATTCCCCGTTACACAAACAATAATTATGTGCTAATGAGTTACTGATAAGGCGAGCGCAACGTAATAATGAGTTCACATCGGAGGTCGAAAAATATGTAATAATTATGTAAAATGAGTGACATATTTATATTTTTGGGTACCTAGCTTGTTTATCGATAAATCGTTATAAGTAATTAAAGTGGGGTAATATATATAATTCGGTATTAGTAAGAATGGTGAGAGTATTCTCATCATTCTGACCTGACACTAAATCACTCACACTCACCACCGTAGTCTTGAATGCGAACACATACCTCAGATAAGTAGGCACTAGGTACCTACCTATTATTAAGATGACCCCTTAAGAGGTTTAGTATAAACAAAATCCAAGGTTGTATAGTTTTTATATAGGCACGTGAAGTGTACCTTTTGACCAAATACCGTTAAGTAAATTAAAGTGCCAACTCATCGATATATTGTATGAGCAAACAAAATTGTGTGTTTTTCGATTACAATCAATTAAATTAATGTAAGTACCTACTGAATTAGATTGATATATAGGTATTTTGTTTGTTTCACTATTTACATAATGTCTAGCTATTAGCTAAGTAATTAACTGAATAGACTAATCAATAGGTTACCTGCTATAAAAATTCAAGTACACTTAGTAGCCTTCGCATCTGCCTTGGTCCAGTGTAATTGTTTGTCGAGCGTATACGCAACGTAGACCGTGCAAATTTAAAAACACGCAACTGTAACGGTACGCGAGTGCATCAACTTGGCGTCTTTACTGCAACGGTAGTGCAGCATTTACTCAGCGTGCAACTTCTACGCGGCGACCGGGGTTGCGGATAAGTCCTAAGGGGAAACCGTGGCCCCCGTTTATGCAAGGGAAGGGACACGGGTGGGTTTTAATCAGTAAGAGTCTGACACGCCCTTCCGCTCCGCCCAGAGCGGGAGAAGTCATTTGATGATTTCCCACCCAAAAAAAAAAAAAAGGGTCTACGCGGCGTGAACGCGAGTTTACGCGTACCCTACGCTAGAATAGTGAACAGATTGTCAGTGCAGAGGCAATAAATTCTACTAGTAAAGTTATTTTGTCACACAATTGAACATATACGAGTATATTAACAACAACATGGCTCCAAGTAGGTACCTACCTACCGAACAGATGAAAACCATAATTGATTGGTATAGAAATGAAGAAAACTAAAGTAGGTATTCGAATAATAGGTAAAGTTAAAGTAGTCAGGCGCCAGTTTCCGCGATAGTACCTACTTATCTGAGGTATGTCATCGCATATATTGTGCTTTGGTCCAGCGTTAAATTAGAGTAATCCTCAATATTGCGCCGCGGCCGCGCCGTTCGTAAGCAGAGGCTTTTAGGGGGAGTTCTAATAGCGCCAGCCCATAACACACGGTCCACTGCCGCCTTCCGTACGGAATCAATGGTGATCGTTGCGGCTACCATTAGATAGATGAGTGAGATAATTATCCCTTTGGTCTACCGCGGACTGTGGTACACAGCCTGTTCAGTTTCCAATAATAGTACATACATTAATTACTTAGTATGAATGTATGATTAGGTATTCTAGGTAGCGATCGCGGACACTGGCGGTGAACAACTTTTCAACCTTATTACTAAATAAAGGCTTAACGGTGAATTGTGGAATATTGACTCTATTGAGTTGCGCCATTTTTTAGGGTTCCGTAGTCAACAACCCTTCGCAATGTCCGTCTGTCTGTCTGTTCGCGGCTTAACTCAGAGACTCTTAGTACTAGAAAGCTGTCATTTGGCTTAGGTATACATATAAATCACGCCGACAAAGTGGTAAAACAAAATCATGAAATTTTTTTTTTTAGTGTACGTCTCTCCGCTACACATAAAGTAGGGATGTTTTTTCTCATCTATCCCATGTTGTGGGGTGTGGTTAGAAAGGTCGTTCAAAAATGTTGTGAGTGTGGGAAAACCATTTTGGATTTAGGGATCCGTTTGCGAAATATTAAGCTTTAAAGTGCAATTTTTTGTTTAGAGTCAAGTGTCCTATGCTTTGCCCGTGTCCCGCCTCCCTGCCAGCTAAATGGTTGGTTTTGGATATGTGAAAAAATTCACGACAATAGTACTTAGGTAAATATAACGAAATTAAGAGACATTCCAGTGACCTTGAGTGGTTAGCTTGCGTGTTCTGTACTGAGCTCACGCAACGCGTCATACATCCAGCCAGTAATAGAACTCGCGCATCAAGGAGCGCTGTCACCAATTTGACGCATTATTAATTTATTATACATAAAACAGAAGGTCCCCCCTTCTGAGCTGATGACATAATAGAAACAGCAGGGAAAGACTGGCAGACTACTGGCAAAGACAGAGATACATGGAAGAAGTTGGAGGAGGCCTTCACCCGAGTAGGGGTCCATATCCGACAAAATAACTAATCTGTACTAACATCTAGAAAATAAGTAAAACTACTAACAATTAACTACTAACACCATTTGCGATGTAACTCACGGATCCGGATATGGAAATAAAGGGCTTTTTATTTTTTATTTATTGTATTATTTATAAAACAGAGTATTTTAATAAAACTCGTATACTAAAAATTAATATTTTAATTATCCTTTTAAAATGGTGAAGGTTTCAGAAAAATACGCTTGACAGCTTTTGCGTAATTCTTAGTTTTTTATCCGCGTTAGGCACAATTTTACAAATTAATTTCACTATGTAATGTAAACATAATCTAAAATATTCGTAAACTAAATTATTAAGAAAATGCTCTAGTTTAACATATATTTTTTCCAAATCATTAACACCACTCGTTTAGACGTAATTTCCGGTATAAAATCATTAAAAGTAGCTTGTCGTCGCCTTAAAAGGAAAACTATCAGAGCTTAGTACCTAAGCTCTAATCGACCAACTTAATTACAGTTGCAAAAACATGTTCTCCCATACATTCAGTTAGAGAAAACATGTTTTTCAACTACTTACAATGTTAAGTTTGTTCTTGGGATAAATTCATCCCAACTACGGAACCCTTCATTGTACGTGGTCCGACACGCACTTGGCCGGTTTTCATTAATCCATCATCTATAATAAACGCTCAACCCAATGAATAAACATTTAGACTACCGAGTTTATAAGATTAGCTGAAGACCGAAGATATTTTCATGACCTACTATTAATATTTCAGCACTTATCAAAATATTTTCATATGTCTGTATCTGTTATTTATATTTCTATGGTCTGTATAGTATAGTCGTATATTATTTTCTGTTATGTCTATCTCGACCTTTACTCATGCTATAAATCTCATAGCGTTCGCATTCAAAGTCTCATCACTACCACTACATTATTACATATTAGGTACCTAGTATAAAACAAAGTCCTCCCGCCGCGTCTGTCTGTCTGTCTGAACGCGATGAACTCAAAAACTACCAATATCGAACGGATTTTCATAGGTACGGTTTTCACCAATGGAAGGAGTGATTCCATAATTAAGGTGTATAGTAGGCTCACTGACCTTGTGGATGTGGGCGGAGCTAAACGCCCTACTCTCCAATACGTAAAACGTGCAACGGTGGCGCACTACACTAAAACGACGATCAAAGACTAGACAAAGGCGCAGACATGCGCACGTATGTCGCATTTTTTGCCTAAGATTCCTAGTCCTAAGAGAAGGAATCGTTGGCAAATCTGAAATTGTACGCCGACTACCATATTTTGACCCGCATATTATTTTAAATACTTTGTTTGTTTTTTAAGAACATTCCTGGCAATAAATAAAATATCGGTGTGCGTGTGTTTGTAATTATTCTTATGCTAAATGGCTTGACTGATTTAGATGTTTTTTTTTTCAATTCTTTTTGTGTCACTTGGATGGTTCTTAGCTATAGTTGGACGCGCTGTTGGGAGGCGCTGTTGTCGCATGACAACGTCTGCCTACCGGGTATGCTAGTTATAAATTTTGGTGCCGATTCTCTTGTCACAAATGCCTCTAAACTAGACTAAAAATATATTGCACTGAGTTATTAGTTTAGTGAAAATGGCAATTTTGCTATTCTGAGTTTGACGTTTTTCACCTAAAAATTTGGTGTATCCAACTAAATCTGACTATTTTTAAACGCGATTAAAAACGTGTGGAATAAAGTTAGTTGGCATGAACTAAAACCCCAACACTTCGACCTCAGTCCAAAAACAGTATTGTATTTTTTTTTCTTTTGCTTATATCTCGAAAATGGTGTGTCCTATCGCAAAAATAATGAAATTTTCGACCCCCTTTAGGAAACCCTTAAACCCCTATATCCCAACATGTTGGTACTAATTTTTCATATTTTCCATACAAAAAGTGAAAAATTCCATATAAAACACGTCGAGGCTGCCAACCCCTGCGCGCCTCCGGCTCTAAAAAAATTCACGGGGTAGAGCAAACAAGTACTACGTGGAGTCGTCACGCGATTGTCAAATTCGATTTTAGATGTGTCAAAATATTTTTTTGATTTAGAGATTTTTTTTGTCAGAATGGCTTTAAGATTCTCATAGCCAAAAGTAAGGAATTTTAGTGATTGTAGTTAGTTTAGTTCGGTGTACAAGAGAATCGGCCTTTGACTGTAGAAATTTTTTGTAGGTATCATAGTTTTTTTTTTTAGGAAAAACTTCTTTAAGCGCGTCGAGTGATATTTGGTAGGGGCAGCCCCGGATCTAGAACGGAACGGATCTTTCGAGGCGGGGCAAAACCTATCGCCTGACCCCGAATCGTTTTTTTTTTTCTTAAAAAAAAAAACCGTTTTTTTTTAAATATACTAGTACGTGTCAGACATTTATTTTGATTAGCCTTATTCACTCTGCCTGAGATAAGTTGGATTTTTGCTTTAGGAGTTACTTTACTAGGTTGCAAGAGCGACCGAAGCGAGCTCGAAAATTTAGGCATAATAAACATATTAATCAAAAATCGATCGAAAATGCGCCAATCCAACAGGGGCGCCAAAACTGTGGTAAAAGTTAAAGTAAGTCGTGTCACAGGCGTCGTCGGCGTTGAAGCAAGACGCCCGGCACCGCAAAACTTAAAAAATAGACCACAGAAACGCTCATCGAGTTCCTGGTAGAATACAACTGCGTCCGCTCACAAGTACTCACAACCCGCTCAGACTGTTTGACGACCTAAACCTACGCTAATCAGTAATTTCCTCAGTGCACCACCCTCAGAGAAAGATTATAATTGTTGCGCGTCTCATTTGTTGCAAAGGGAAATATTAGGGACTGTACAAGCATTGCCTTTATGTGTGATGGGAGAAGGTTTTTCTTATCGCAAAATGGTGCGTCCTATCGCAAAAATAATGTGAATTTCGTCCCCCTTTATGAAATCCATAAACCCCTATAACTCAGCATTTATCATCATCTTATCAGCCGAAAGACGCCCACTGCTGGACATAGGCCTCCCTCAAGCACCGCCACTTCGACCGATTCTGTGCTTCCCGCATCCAGCGAATTCCTGCGGCCTTTACTAGGTCATCGGTCCATCTTGTGGGAGGCCTTCCAACGCTACGTCTTCCGGTACGTGGTCGCCACTCCAGAACCTTTCGGCCCCATCGGCCATCTGTTCTGCGAGCAATATGTCCTGCCCATTGCCACTTAAGTTTGGCAATTGTTCGGGCTATGTCGGTTACCTTGGTTCTCCTGCGGATCTCTTCATTTCTGATTCGATCACGTAGGGAAACTCCAAGCATAGCCCTCTCCATTGCTCTTTGGGTGACTTTTAGCCTTCTGATAAGACCCATTGTGAGCGACCACGTTTCAGTGCCATAAGTCATCATTGGCAACACGCACTGGTCAAAGACTTTCGTCTTGAAACACTGTGGTATGTGGGACGAGAAGATATTGCATAGTTTCCCGAACGCTCCCAGCCGAGTCGGATTCGACGATTGACCTCTTTCTCGAAGTTGGACCTACCTAGCTGGACAGTTTGTCCTAGGTAAACATACTCGTCTACAACTTCGAGCGTAGCGTCACCGATCTTTATGAGGGCGGGTGTTACATGGGCATTTGACATGACCTTTGTCTTGTCCATGTTCATTTTAAGACCCACTCTTTTGGAGGCTCTACTGCGGTCATCGAGCATTATACTGAGGTCCTCCATGGTCTCAGCCATGATAAGTATATCGTCGGCAAACCGAAGGTTAGTGATATACTCGCCATTGATGTTGATGCCTAGCCCTTTCCAGTCCAGTCGCAGTCAATTCCCGACGCCCGGGACGTCTCCTACGGCGGCGGCGGCTAGGGCTGGTAGGGCGCGGCCTTTGCCACTCCCTCGCGCACTCCGCCTCCTCTTTCGCGAGCATTACTGCTTCGCAGAAGGAGGTGACGGCTTGCCATGCCCTCTCGCTCCGCACCATGGCCTGGACCAGGGCCGGACGCGAGAGGTCACTGCCACCGAAGTTTGACAGCACTAAGATTGCAATGAGTTATTAACTTAGTAGTTTAGTGAAACAGGGAATTTTGTTATTCTGAATTTGACGATTTTCACCTAAAAATTTTGATTATTCAAACTAAATTTGACTATTTTTTTTTTACGCGATTAAAAAGGAATGGAATATAAAAATTAGTTGTCATGAACTAAACTTCACACCAACACTTCAGGTGCAAAAACAGTACTGTATCTTTTTTTTTATTTTGCTTATAACTCGAAAACGGTGCGTCCTATCGCAAAAATAATGAAAATTTCGACCCCCTTTAGGAAACCCTTAAACCCCTTTACCCCAACACAAAGGTAACAAATTTTCGTATTTTCCATACAAAAAGTTAAAAATTCCATACAAAACACGTCGACGCTGCCCCCCTGCGCGCCTCTGGACCTAAAAAAATTCACAGAGTAGAGCAAACAAGTACCACGTGGAATCGCGAGTTCGCGACGCAAATTCGATTTTAGATGATGTCAAAGTTATTTTTTAATTTAGAGATATTTTTTTGCAGAATTTCAGATTCTCATAGCCAAAAGCAAGTAATTTTAGTGATAGAGAAATCGGCACCAATCAAGATTTATTTCTTAACCTTCTTACCTACGTAACTTAAGAAAATATTTGGTGCCGATTCTCTTGTACACCGAACTAAACTAACTAAACTACGACTAAAATTCCTTACTTTTGGCTATGAGAATCTAAAAGCTATTCTGCGGAAAAATATCTCTAAATTAAAAAATAATTTTGACACATCTAAAATTGAATTTGACAGTCACGTCGCGACCGACGTGGTACTTGTTTGCTCTACCCCGTGAATTTTTTTAGAGACAGAGGCGCGCGGGGGCAGCCTTGACGTGTTTTGTATGGAATTTTAAACTTTTTGTATAGAAAATATGATTAAATATTACCTATGAGTAGGGGCATATGGGTTTACGGGCGGCAGAGGGGGTCGAAATTTCCATTATTTTTGCGCTAGGACGCACCGTTTTCGAGATATAAGCAAAATAAAAAAAAAGATACAGTTTTTGCAGCTGAAGTGTGTGTTCATGCCAACTAATTTTTAACCGACTTCCAAAAAGGAGGAGGTTCTATGTTCGACTTTATGTATGTTTTTTTTTTTTTTTTTTTTATGTATGTTATTCCACTCCTTTTTAATCGCGTTTAAAAATAGACTGATTTAGTTGGATAATCTAAATTTTTAGGTGAAAAACGTCAAATTCAGAATAGCAAAATTGCCATTTTCACTAAACTAATAACTCAGTGCAATCTTAGTGCTGTCAAACTAAAATATAGTTAAGTTGTGTCACCTTAGTCTATTTCAGAATGGGAAATGCTCGTTTGACAGGCAGGACTAAACAAATTTTAGTGATTTAAAAAAAATTAACTTTAGAAACTTTAAGAGGTGCTTTAGACCATCAAACTGAATAACTTTTACTTTAACTTTGAAATCGCGAAAAAAAAAAACAGCTGTCCCATAATTATGATACAGTTTAGAACAGTAGGTATTAAACTTTACTATGGAACAACAGATTTTTTTTTTCGCGATATCAATGTATGTCCCAAAGTAAAAGTTATTCAGTTCGATGGTCTAAAACACCTCTTAAAGTTTCTAAAGTAAATTTTTTAACACCTTATATAGGTACACCTCTGCCTAACCCTTCGGGGAATACAGTCGTGATGTTATGTTATATTTTACATTTACATTTTTTTAGTTTATATTGTAAATTGTTAATTTGTATGTAATTGTCAATGTAAAAAAGTATTAATAATTGTACATCAAAGAACAACTCAACAATAAAGCGCCTACGCGCACAATCGATTTGGACTCTCTGCAGCAAGCTCGTCTATAAACGCACACTAATACAATAAGTTCATAAATATTCGCACTAACACATACGTATGCGCATACTCGGTCGATAGCCGGAGCGGACCAGCGAGCGACACAGCTATCCCGTCTCAATGCTCACGGGCGACTGCCGCCCGCGTCCCGCGCAGAGCCCCTCTGAACCTCTATCTCTAAATGGGGACATTTTGTTTAACAAATATTGATTGATTTACAAATGCAGTTTCAAATTTGTAGTACCTTTAATCAAAAATTTTTCAGTGTAATTTTTTTTCCAATCGTCAAAGCCGTTTAGAAGTAGTTAGGAATATTAGCCAAAAATAGCGTTATGGTAAATATTTTTTTAAGGCAAAAGTATTAGTCATACGAAAAAACCCGGTTTCAGATATGTTGTAGATGAATCTATAGCAAACATATATTTTTTTCAAATCATTTAACTAAGCCGTTAAGGAGAAGATAGCTTTTTAAAGTGACCGTTTTACGGTACTAAACGAGACGTAGGCCCTTAAGGAAGGCTTAGATGTAGGTATAATTCTGTAAACTGGCTGAAATGTGAAGATGATTGCTAAAGATGTCGGAAAAAATTATGCCGACTGAGAGCTTTACTGGCGTACGCGTTACGGTAGTACGTTCCCGTGCTTCCGGTAATTTCCGACCTCCACGCGGGCGAAGCCGCGGGCAAATGCTAGTTAAATATAAATATTAGTGCATGAAATTGAAACGGTATAAGTTTATTAATGCCCCTTATAAACTGGCACATTATACCAGTTACCTTATTAATTGTTATTTGACATTAGTACCTGTGAACATGTGAAACGGAGTAAATATACCTACCATAATTCGTAGACAAAGTATCTAATACTTATGTCCCGTTTATTAGGTACTAAGCAGTAAGCATATTGCGTATCCCACTCATTTATTATATGATATTTATGTAATGTGTAGTTAGATACTTAGGCCATATTATACATATACCTAGTCAAAAGATTATATCACAGTCCATGAGTCCAACCCTGGCAAGGGCAGTCATAAGTATTTAGGGTTGGACATATCCGGCTTTTTACTATCGTGTCCGTCCGGTCCGGCTTTTGTTAGGCTTTTGTTGACCCGCCACCGTTTTAGTTACTTTCAATGTAAAGAAGTTACTAATTACTTAAGTAAGAACAAAACGTGACTTATAATAACATAATGAAGATTTGAGACTACTCTACGAGTACAAGACTAAAGCTGTTTTCAGACCAGCGCGATTTGTCGACACCGGTTATTGTTATACCGTGAAGTTTTGTATTGTTCGTGTCGCGACGCGCGATCTGTCGCGCTGGTCTGAAAACAGCTTAAGACTCAAATGAATAACAGTAATAAATACACAAAGAAAAGAATGAATTATAATTATTCAGGCTTTCAGGGCAGAGAATGTCCGGCAAAATATCCGTGTCCGGATTTTCTATTTTTGGGCCTGACAGCCCTAGTTATTTAGGTAGGGTGGTTGCGCCGGTTAGCGACCGATTAGTTGAGTTGCTAACTTTAGACGAATCAAAATATACGCCATTTACAAGCAGAATAGTTGGCGACCATGTCAATAGGTCCTAAATATAGTCTAGTTGTGATACAAAATATAAAATACGCGCTTCCATTCATAAATTATGAAATATTATGGGAAAAGTGCAAAAATAGCGGAAATGCTAGATAACGACCACTTTATTCAGTTGACGACCACTAGTATGCTAGATTACGACCACTATTAAAAAACATAAAAATAAAGTAATAAAACAACTTTTATGGATAAAATACATTTTTTATTATTCACTTTAAATCAAACATAATTAAATATAAAATAACCATCAACACAAATAGTATTTAATCATCTGATTTAACGTTTTTATTAAATTAATAAAATAAATCTTTTTCGTTTCCCGTTTTAACCTGGTTCAAATTTAGATTTGGGAAAAAACTACTTTTACTTATACTAAATCAAATAATCACATGTGATCGATATTTTAGTTTGCGGCTATCGTTCTATTCGCACTAAATTTTGGTGGTCGCAAACTACTACATTGTAATTTTCGAACTGTATCACTTAGCGACCACCATATTTGTGGATGAATTAAAGAAGTTAAATCAAGAAAACATGTGGTCGTTTACTGAAGAATTGCATGTTTAGGCTTTTACAATGCTAAATCCTAAATTGTGTAACCATAAATAAAACTTTGAGAGCATAATAAGCAAAACAAAATAAAACTATGCGAGTCAGAATACGACCACCTGGTCGCTTTCTAACGCATTATTAAAATATGCATTTCAGTAAGCGACCACTGGGTTTTAGTTTAATAAAAGGTAAAAAATTACTTAAATGCAATTAAACAATTGAAATCATTGCATAGTTGAAGTACCCATGCTTCTAATTTCAGTAAAAAACTTAAAATAAGTTACAAAACTTACCTTCGAACGCCGCGCGCCCCGCTAATTTTTTGCTCTAGGACAGCACATCCACACACCACTGAGTCAACGCGTGAATTGAATGTCGTTTTTCTTTGCTTTGGGTCAAGCGGTTGGTATAAAATTTAGTAAATTCTTATTACGTAACTATTCAAATAATATTTAAAGCATTCTATTTATTTTTATTTTCTAAAGAAAGGTTATTATCTTTAATTAATGAAACCTAGTGAGCCAAGTGGTCGCTTACCAGAAGTGGTCGAGAAACCGGCGCAATGACCCTACCTACCTACATATCTAGAATGTTAAAAGCTCGTTTCATCACAATATTTGGCCGGGCCTGGTATTGGTGTTGCTAACCCAGTAAATCTACACAGTTAGGTAATGCTTGTGAATTGATGGAGAAGGCCTGCATGCAGCGCCATCGTACACATTGATAATTAATCAAAGATTCACAATACTTAGGACAAGTAACGCTTAACAAAGAAGTCCTGAAAGAGAAGAACACGGACCGTCATAATTATTTTGACTGGCTGTGAGCTGCTCGTGGCTACCCTCGCATCTTATGGGAACAAAGAAAACCTAATTCATTGTTTACATAAGTATTATACCCCCATACTTACCCCAGCACATGGACATATCTATAACTACGTATCCAATTTTATGCAAATTCATGCCTTCCGTAGTAGGTACAGATTCCACTAATGAGGTAACAAACGTCTTCATTAACTGTCACATTTAAATATTACAGAAGCTAAGGATAATGGATCTCAAAACTGAAAAACTCCGAAACCAAAGCCGACTCTTTCCTACCTACGTTTAGTTTGATTTCCTGAAACGTGGCGACGTTATCTTACTATCTAAGTTAATTAGGTACAAGTACGAACGTACGAAGTAAGTTTTTATATCAAAACAAAAATACACATCCTCGCTGGTATCGTAGAGTTCACGCAGCAGCCCTCCGAGAGGCGAGGGAGGCATCGACAACAATAGTCATTCGAGTTGGGCCCGCGCGCGATCGCGCCCGCATTCACCGCACTCACACGAAACCATCAATAATTTCTACTACAAAACATTCGGAAACGAACACTATTTCCGTCAACACGTATACGCTATTCAGAAACACTGCTAATCCAAGAAATATCTATTCAACAAATTTTATATTTAATTCAAGGTGTATTTATAACTTTTGTTCAAGTGTTTGTGTTGACTATGTTTCTACAATAATTTTCATTTTGGATCGTAAGTACCTTTGAATTTAAATCTAACCGAGCAACTGATAGTTTATTTTAATGAGGAAATAAGAATAAATTAGTTTGGTATAACTTAACCTAATTTCCTAGACTTCCAAATAACGCCAAGCTTTATAATTTTTGCTACTTAGGCTCTTAATATTAAAAAATAGGTACTTAATACACAAACAAACGCCAACTGACGACTGTTTCTCAATGAATTTCCACTCTATTTTCTTAATAAAGCCGAAAAGTGGTTAATCGTTAACCGTAACCGCTTTTGTGTATGGTTGTACCAGCTTAATTAATGCCGGAGTTGTAGACGTTTTATTTTTATTTCCATTTACGTAAAATGGCTTTTCAATAGTTCAAATTACATCTTGTAAAAGGAGATTTAGGGAGAGAAAATTAGTAAGCAGTGTTTTTGTGCTTTGTGGATGACTAACTTATTTTTCATTAAATTATTCATTGTACCGTATATGTACGTGTTGATAAATATCTAACTAACTAATAACTTAAGAGGGTGCATCCTAAAAGTTGGCAACGGCGTAAATAGCTGTCAAATAGTTACCTGTTTTGTTTAATTTTGAAATAATACTGTATGGAAATAAGAAATGTGGCTAACTAATTGACTAGAATATTAATAATGAATTGCAATTATAACATTGAATTTGATGTTGTACCCGTTTTAGGTGTAAAAAAGGCATTTGGAAAGTTTCCAAATGCTTTTTTTACATCTAAAACTAACTATTCGGTGTTACGATATTATTTTTTGCATTTCATAATCAATATTCTAGTTCGCTAGTTAGCCACATTTTTTTCCATACAAAAATATTATCAAATTAATCAAAACAGCGAAATATTTGACATCTACCTATTTGCGACGTTGCCAACTTTCAGAATAAACCCTCTTAAGTACATAAAAAAGCCTCATATGATTTAACGTACCTACCAAAATAACAATTCAGAAGAAATATTATGTACCTATTCCGCAAATAAAGCCGCAAACAGGCGGCACGCGACAGCGCGACGCGACTCTAATAAAACAATTTCTAAGAAAACTTCACGTGTAGTGTAGGTAACATTTAATTACCAGGGTGACAAGTCGCGCCAGTCTGCACGAGCTTTGAACACCTACCTACTCACTCATCGTAAGAAACAATTAAATATTTCCAAGAATAATTACCTACCTACCTCCGGCTTTTCTTTTGATCTCGATCAGATTTACGTTGTATTTCTGGGACGACCTTACTTTGTGTGCTTTGGCCCATTTACTACCTACTTATAATATTTCGAGAGGGGCGATAATGAAGATATTGGCGTTTTCGTAGAAATGATTGTTTTAAAACGTGGTAAATAATATTCCTTACATAAAAATCATTAAAAAATATCATAATAAGCTCACAACACCTTAAAAAGGTAAAGAGAGAGACTCTCTCTAAAGTTTTCGATAATAACGTGTTTTTCTCTAAAAGCACTTCTCTCTATTAACGAGAAAATTTTACTTGTTCATTAATTTTCGTACGTAGGTAGGTACTATCAATGCTATCTCTACAACTCAGGGTGGACCAAAAATACACGTCATAAAAAAAAAATAGATTCCTCATGTCCTGGGATATCCGAAAGTACCCCATGTATGTTCCGCGATTTTTGTAGTTATCGAGTTATAATTTTTTTTTGTATTTCTTGTTGAGTTTTCTGCCGGTGTAGTTTCAAAAATTCATATCTATTTTAATAGTAAGTGTTTTTCAGATATTTTATTTGCGATCATATCGTCTTGAATGTTACTTTCATACATAAAATAATAAACATGCTAACATGCCTGCAAGTTACTCAAAAAAGTATCGATAGCAAGAATTTGAGTTTTATTTTGTTCGCTGTAATCAGCCTTCGGAGGTGGATAGGCTTAAAATCCTTTTAAGCTTTAAAATAGGTGGTCCAAAAGAGACGTCATAAAAAAATTAGATTCGTCATGCCCAGGGGTATAGATATGAATTTTTGAAACTCCAACGGCAGAATACCCAAAAAAAATTACAAAAAAAAATATAACTCGAAAACTACAAAAAATCGCGGAACATAGATGGGGTATTTTCGGATACCCCAGGACATGAGGAATCTAATTATTTTTTTATGACGTGTATTTTTGGTCCACCCTGTATAGGTACCTAAATAATATTAGTTACTTTATATGGAAAATAATTCGAATAATAACGGGATTATTGGTAGGCTGACTGCAATGAGGCCTACAACTTTACTTACAAGCTGTACCTAACCTACGTATGTAGGTACCTATAAAATAATGTTATCACATTTGAAATAGGTATACAAAATAACCAAAAAAAATTACTTACTTTCATCGTATTTTTAGGGTTCCATGCGTCCGAATGAAAAAACGGAATCCTTATCGGATCACTCGTGTGTCTGTCTGCCTGTCCGTCTATCACGCCCAATTTTCTCCGAATCTTGGTACACACATGAATTTCTGTGACCCAAACATGGACATGTAAAGTAAATAATGTGAATTTTGAATATGGGGGTCACTTTAGAGAGGCAAATAAAGAAAACAAAAAGTTTTGCAAACTGTACCGTGTGACATATTATCAAATGAGAGGGCGTACTGTGAGGATCTCATGTTGGATATTTGGGCAGATAAAGAAAGGTTTATAGAGATTAATATGGGATTTATTAAAGAAACAGAAAAACACATTCGTACAAAAGTCTTGAACGGACGGAAGGGGAAAACGTCTGTCAAAATCACAAGACAGATAATATATCACAAAAAAAGGTTGCGTTTAGAATAGTTCTAACACTGGCCCTTAAACGCAAACTAAAACAATATTTATATTATATAAGACTTAAATAATAAATTCACAAAACATGCATAGCCATAACTACACAGCTAACATTAAATTTGTAAACTCACAATGTTTTTGTTTGCAAAGTGATTTTGTTAATACATCAGCCAACATTACATTAGTTGATAAGTACTTTACTTCAACTATACCATTATTAACAATTTGTTTTATAAAATGATGACGAATATCTATGTGTTTCGTCCTAGAATGGAACATAAAGTTCTTACAAAGTTTTATGGCAGACTGATTGTCATTGAATATGATCACTTTAGATATGATACCAAGCATCTCAAATAAGAGTTTCCTTATGAATAATGCTTCTTTACACGTGTCAGACAATGCCATGTACTCTGCCTCAGTACTAGATAATGCAACAGTACGTTGCTTTCGACTTTCCCAAGAGATAGCAGACTTCCCTAAAAAGAAGACATAGCCCGTGTACGACCGACGATCTATATTGTTTGATGCCCAATCTGCATCAGCATAAGCTCTAATATCCATACTACTTTTAGTGAAAATTAGACTCAAACTCAGTGTACCTTTTAGATATCGTAAAACCCTCTTGGCGGCCTTCCAATGAATTTCACTATAACAGTTGTTAAATTGACTCAGGTAGCTCACAGCATAACTGATGTCCGGTCTTGTACAAACTGCTATATACATAAGCGACCCTACTAAACCTCTGTAGTCATAAGTATCATCCTTTTGAGTTTCTTTAGGTAACTTTAGACTAGTCTCCATTGGTGTTCCTGACGGTTTACAATCCTCCATCCGAAACTTCTTCAGCAGTTTTAGAATATAGTTCGACTGATTAAGAGAGATTTCATTACCTTTTCTTGACAGCTTCATACCAAGAATCTGCTGGGCTGGCCCTAGATCCGTGATATCAAATTCTTGCTGCAATTTCGCTTTAATTTTGTCTTTTCCTTGGAATGTCGGAGAACAAAATATTATCAAATCATCGACATAAAGAGCTATGAGCATCATCGATTGGTTTTCAGACCTATAGTAAACACATGGTTCAGAAGTTAAACGACAGAAGTTCAACTTATCGCATAGTACCTTGTTAATTTTATCATACCAAGATTTTGATGCTTGTTTAAGGCCATAAACAGCTTTGTTGAGCTTGCATATCATATTTTCACTCCCCTTAACTTCAAAACCCTGTGGTTGCTGCATGAAAACCGTTTCTTCCAGTTCTGCATTCAGAAATGCTGTTTTAACATCCAAGTGCTCAATACTCATGTCATATTCTGCTGCTAAAGCGATCAGTAACCTTAGTGTGGAGTATCTCACGACAGGGGAAAACGTTTCTAGATAATCAACACCATATTTTTGGGTGTAACCCCTGGCTACTAAACGAGCTTTATATTTCAACAACTCACCATTTACTCCATATTTTTTCTTAAATATCCACTTGCACGACACAGGCTTATGATGCTGTTCTCGTTCTGTCAGAGTCCAAACTTTATTTTTAATAAAAGAATTATACTCATCAGTCATCGCCTTACGCCAACTATCTGATTCTGGTCCTTTTAAAGCCTCGGCCGCAGTTTGAGGTTCATCAGGATCATTGTTTTCCAGTATAGTCACGAAGTTGGTCATGAGATGAGACTCAGAAGCATCATCATAGCTGCAGTCCTCTGGAGATTCTGTCTCAGAATCTTCTCCTGGAAGGTAAGTTGGATCCAAGCGGTCATCTGATTCATCACTTGGTCTTTCACTGTCGGAATCATCTAGTGTGATTGTGCTTATTCTTTGTTCAGTATTCTGTGATATTTTTATGTCATCAGATATGTCAGAATTCACAATGGGCGATTCCGATGGTTGAATTACATTTTGATTCAAACTAAGATCAATAAACAGCTGTTGATCACCTTTATCATCATGTGACATTTCTTTCATATAAAATTTATTTTCTATGAAAACAACATCACGAGAATTGACACAATTCCTTGGACTATCCGGATTAATGAGTCTATATCCTTTAGATTCTTCATTATATCCCACAAATATGCATGGTTTACTTTTAACGTCAAGTTTCTTTCTATTTTTCACCATGACATAAGCAATACAACCAAAAATTCTTAAATGGTCAAGTTTTACCTTTGTTCCACTCCATTTTTCTTCTGGAGTTGTACCAGGAACTGCCTTAGTTGGACTCCGGTTTTTCAAATAGACAGCAGTATTTACTGCTTCAGCCCAGAATTCCATACCCAGTCCAGCATCTCGCAGCATACACCTGACTTTTTCCATGATAGTTCTATTAGAGCGCTCAGCAACACCATTTTGCTGTGGAGAATCAGGTATAGTTTTCTGATGTTTAATTCCATTAATCTTGAGGAAATCCTGAAATTTTGAACTCATATATTCTCCTCCTCTATCACTTCTAAGTATTTTTAACTTGTTTCCAGTTTCATTTTCTACAAAAACCTTAAATTGCTGAAAATACCAAAAAGTCTCATCTTTAGTTTTCAGAAAATAAGTAAAATGTTTTCTTGTATAGTCATCAATGAAACTCAACACATACTTAGCACCACTTAGAGATGGAGTTTGAATAGGCCCACATAGGTCTGTATGCACTAAACCCAAAATATCTGTAGCTCTAGTATACGATTTCTTGGGGAAAGGCAATCTAGATTGCTTTCCTTCAATGCATGGTATGCACTGTTTATATTCAGACACACTATAATTAATACCAGTTGCCATACCTGACATTAGAAGCTTCATACTCCTTGAGTTGAGGTGTCCTAGACGTCTGTGCCACGTGTCTTGGGATGTCGAACCCGCTACCGCAGCTGCTGCCCCTGATGTATTTTCCTTATCCTCAGCACAGCCATTGTCTGACACAGTGTCGAGTTGATACACACCATTGACTTGAGTACCAGTAGCTAAAATATCAGAACCATCATAAACAGTACATGATCTACTATCAAAAGTAACTATATAACCCTTTTTAGTCATAGTGCTGACTGACAATAAATTTGTACTTAAATTAGGTACATAATATGCATCACTTATTGTCTTTACGCCCTTTTTTAAATGAACTTTCACTTGTCCTATTCCAGCAGTCAATAATTTTTCTCCATTTGCAATACTCACTTCAAGAGTTTTATTAGAACTATTGTTTACCATTAGTTTTTCATTATTGCACATATGGTTAGTGGCTCCGGAGTCTATATACCACACATCACTATTCACCTTTACAGAAAGAGCAGCGACAAGAGCCTTGTCCTTTGGTTTAATCTTCGGCTTGTTCCTATCTCGACCATGACTGTGACTGAGTGTCTCCTTTTCTGATGCAGGTTGTCCTGTAGTTTGTTTATCGGGACAATTCTTCAAGAAATGGCCAATACGCTTACACTTGAAGCATCTGGGTTGCTTCCGAGTGATCAGTGCGGTAACACTATCCTGCTTGTCCTCTCGTCTCCGTGTCTCTTCCAATAGTTTGACCGAGACAAGTTCAGTACATAATTTTGTTCCAGCATTTTCAATGGCCATAATCAATGGATCAAAGTCTTCAGTTAGACCACTCAACATTATAACAGCTACGAATTCATCATCTAGTGGTGACTCAATTTCACTCAACTGATGTGAGGCTTCCTTAATTTTGTTGAGGTAATCCTCCATCGAGCTGCTATCACGTAGTTTTGTGCCAAACAAACTTCTGAGAAGACCTAGTCTTCTACACAATCCGCGACCTTCGTATGCCTTCTTCAAGTTATTCCATGCTTCGTAAGCAGTTTTTGCCGAGCGAATGTATGGAATCACTGCTGGTTGCACTGATAGGGCAATTCGTGCCAACGCCTTTTCCGCCTTCTTTTGTTTCTCATCGTTCACGTTATTCTCAACAAATTCCCATAGTTCTTCATGGATTAATAGCATTCGCATCGAGAACTTCCAAGTTGAATAATTTTCTGACCCCTTGAGTTTCTCAATGGAATTCATGTATTGTGATGAAGAAGCCATTTTTTTAATTTTTACCGTTGGCGTGATCCTATTAAATAGTTACCAATTTTCTTCGACAATCTGTCCAAAATACGAGCGTTTTCCGAGTGTTAATAACCACGCTCTGCTACCATGTTGGATATTTGGGCAGATAAAGAAAGGTTTATAGAGATTAATATGGGATTTATTAAAGAAACAGAAAAACACATTCGTACAAAAGTCTTGAACGGACGGAAGGGGAAAACGTCTGTCAAAATCACAAGACAGATAATATATCACAAAAAAAGGTTGCGTTTAGAATAGTTCTAACAGAAATTAAAAGAATATTTCATATTTTTTTTATAATTTTGAAATAATTAATTAGTTTTATAGTTAGTTAAAAAAAAAAAAGAAAATTGATCATTATTTCCGAAAATGCTGACCCTTGAAAAAATACAGGAAATAGTTCTATATGTAGATTACAGGAAAACCTATGAGAAGTTATCGTTTTAAAATAACATGGCCAATCTCTCAACATTGTGCGTAAAAATTTGCATTAATTGCAGTTGGAATGTATGGGAAAACATATTGTTTTTCAACTCATTGGAGTTGAAAAACGTTAAGTTTGTTCAAGCGATAAATTCATCCCAACTACAGAACCCTTAATTGTGCGTGGTCCGACACGCACTTGGACGTATAAAA
Organism: Conistra vaccinii; assembly: GCA_948150665.1. Classification (NCBI taxonomy): domain Eukaryota; kingdom Metazoa; phylum Arthropoda; class Insecta; order Lepidoptera; family Noctuidae; genus Conistra; species Conistra vaccinii. The sequence continues at coordinate 11,766,890 of OX411324.1, read as the reverse complement.
AGCGTAGTTGTTGTGCGCAACACAAAATATTTATTATAATTTATTTTCAAGAATAACAATTTTGATTACTATTTATTGTAAAAAATACCGTGTAACTTAGAATACAGATACTTGGCACCACTAAATAAATTGTAAAGGTAAATAACTAACCTAAATCACACAAGAGAGGGAGGTGTTATTAGTTTCATGTGCATTTTAGAAACTATAAATAATACGTAGACCTACTTACAATAATATAATGTTTCACAAGAAAAGTTTGTAAAAATCTATCTAAAAGGTGTAATTTCAAAAGTAAGAAAAGCTTTGTATTCCTTTTCGTCGTTCTTCGTCTATCTACAGCTACAGTAATCTACACGTCATCCATTCATGGATGTTCGTGTTCATTGTTGTAGTAATTACATTCATCGCGATTTATGCGTCGCTACGCTAGACGTTGCTAGACGGACAGACACACAAACGTCAGACATAGCTGCTGCATTAAATATTGATGATTGTGAGTGAGGTGGAATGGCAAACTGCAGACCTGGATAGGTTATCTAATTCATTTTTATTATTTTCAGGTTTCAGGACGTATTGAGATAAATATTGTACGGCGGAACCCTTCCTTTGCGAGTTCGACTCGCACTTGGCCGGCTCTTTCTACATTCATTTATCTTTATCTTCATTACATAATGTTTAAATGGATTTCTTTTACAGTTGGAGTTTGCGTTCGTTCAATTTATGTTGTCATTTAAAGGGAACGTCTTGGATACATAGTGAATTGTGTAGGTTCACTGTCTGTAGCTAGATTTTTAGACAATGTTAATCTATGAATTTATTATACTTATATTCGATTGATCCCGCGCCGGCCTTGTACTGAATTTAGACCTGAGTCTCTGTTTCATATAGCATCGTCTGATGATAATTCCACCCGTATTTTAGGAGCTATTTGTTAGAGTTTAAACCGAACTTACAAATGATAATTTTCAGTCAATTTAATTGGTATGACTAGAGCAGGTACAATTTGGTATTAAAAAGTGCCTTAGGAACAGGTAGGTACTTAATACTATTTATTGATTATTGAAATGAAATATGTAGTACCAAACTACCCACTTATAAACTAAAGTGCCTTATCAACTGGATATAAGATAGGTAGGTATAGTAAAAGCATCTAGGTCCCTATAAATAGGTATAATTCCACTTGACAGCGCTATATAAATAAGTACGCATTTCTGAGTAGCCCGGAAAATCCTGGTGGTAGAGACATTTGTTTTCATCTCAGCCCTTGAATTATAGTCACTTGTTACTAAGTCATCCGCTCTCGCTAACGAGAGTTTTGAGAATAAACAAGATAAAATATGTAAAAACAGAAACAGTTTTGTACCTGAGATAAAATTAATTAAGTTTTAGTGGGCGCAGAGAAAGTTTTCATGAACCTACTACGTTGGTTTTTGTACCTACATTATGAATGTATTGTCGTGTTGACCTGGATTATGGGCCCGCATGTTGAGCACCTAATTGTCGGTGCAAAACTTGACAAGTTAAAATGTGAATCTCTGTCTATTATCAGTCAGTAAGGAAAATTGGTAGACATATTCCATCTTCTCAAACCTTTATAACCTACTAGATTCTCCATGTCACAATCATCATCGTAGCAATGGTAGGTACTTACATTAGGATAGGCGGCGCCCAGACTATCCAGATATCTGAATAGGTACCTTACGAAGTTATGAACACGACAGGATTAGGTATGACCTACATTGTGAAAAGATATTATTATTTTCTCTAAGTAAGTACCTAATTTATAAGTAACATTTACCTAGTTAGAAGATATAAAGTCGATACAAAAGAAAGCTCTACGTATATTTTGGGTTACAAATTGATCGATGCACAAAGGTGATACGTTATTGGTAGTAAAACAGATACGACGAACATAAAATATCACAAGGCGGGAACTCGAACGCAAACCATGGCTAACGAGGCCGTTAACTTTTTACGCAATGGCAATTTGCGGTCGCTACCATAGATACACCGGTCCGTGGGGTATACAACATGAAGGTTGTTTCGTCAAACTACATGTTATCTTGCCAGTTTGGAAAGTCGCAACTTGTGTATAGGTACAGGATGAACACACCCCAGATAAGCTTGACCGAGATTTGACATTTCTACGGGCTCGAGAGATATGCTCGTCGTTTGGTTCATATTATCCTCCTTTTGTTGTATCACGAAAAATATTAACTACTTACATTTAGGGCCTGTTTCACCACCTACGATTAAGTTCCTGTTAACTTACTTGGCAGATAATTTCATACAAATTCTGTTCCATTTTTGAATTTATTCGGTAAGTAGTGGCTATTTGGACATCGTGAAATAGGCCCTTAACCTTTTATACTGATTAGATAGTTTCAGACTGACATTTATTTAACGCTATAATTAAAATGAGATCTATGTCCCATTCAGGTCAACGTACATCGATGCACTTGTTCTGTGTAAAGGGGCCACTAGAGTATAATGACTGCTGTCGTGGCGATGAGCACCACGACGTCACCCAAGACTTCGCTTGCCAAGCTCGTGCTGTATCCTAAGCCCAAACCCTTCAAGATTATGGTGTTAGGCCAGTCTGGAGTTGGGAAATCAGGTAATACATGGAAATATACCTACAAACTCGTATCAATTGCTATGGCATTACTTAATACGATTCCAAACTTGTAGAGATGTTACCAAATGTTTAATAATTAGGTGAGTAATGATTAGTTTTATTTTTATTTATTTGGTATACTTACCAGAGGTTTTTGTAGTCAGAGGCCCAGGGGCGGCTTTAAGGCTGCCTGTCCACCGGAGCGGAGAGGAGAGGACAGGAGCAGAGATGTGTCAATATTAACCTATAGAATCGCACCTCTGGAGCGGAGTATTGATTCTATTGGTTAATATTGACACATCTCCGCTCCTCTCCTCTCCTCTCCGCTCCGGTGGACAGGCAGCCTTAAACTCTGACACCAGGTTGAGGTTAGTCACTAACCACACGAAAAGAAGAAGATTTTGTATACCTAGTCTAGATTAGTTTCGTGTCTTGTTAATAAATAATCTTTGTTCAGAAAATTTTCAGTAAGTTTTGCTAAACGAAACTTAATATCTAACTTAAAAATTATTATAACTTTTAACTAAAGGCTCAAATTAAAGTTTGGGTAAACTCCTTTCTGTTACGTAAATATTTTGATCATTAGATAACTTCACTTTCAGCTCTTGTGGTAAGATTCATTACACGAAGATTCATCGGCGAATACGACCCCAATTTAGAGAAGATCTACGCATTCCAAACCGTCATTGATAACGAGATGGTTTATTTTGAAATATTGGATTCAGCTGGAGATTCACATGTAAGTTTACACACTGACATACCTAACATTGTCTATTTATTGTACAAATAAAAGATTCTAAATACATTTTAAAAACCGTAGTCTAAACAGTTTTCTGAAATCTCGGTCATTACGCACGAAATCTATCTCTTATCACTCAATTCTGCACTAAACAAACTGATATTGGTTTTGTTACAGTATGAAAATAAACACGATGATTCATGAATGTATTTTTATTGCACTCAGGAAAGTGAATACGCGAATCTCGAGAGCAACATACGTTGGGCGGAGGCGTTCATTCTAATGTATTCGGTCACGGACAAGTGTTCGTTCGACGAGTGCCACCGACTCAAATTCCTCATCAACTACAACAAGAGGAGACGCCGACTCGCTTCCTCCATGAGGGTTAGTCACGCACGACGACTTCCAAGAAATGTATTCGGTTCCTTTTTTTTAATTAACAAATGGTACCATCATCGTAGGTACTAAATGGTTTAAGAGGTACACCCAAATACTTATTCCGAATTTCTCAATCAACTCTATGGTAATAGTCTTCGGTAAAGGTCAGATTTTTTCAATTAACCATATTACTATTTACGTCCATGGCACTGCCTGTTGAACAGTCAATCAGTTTTACCGACCTTCTTTAGATTCTTTACGTGACGCAGGTCAGTAATGTATCTACATCAAATCAGCGAAATCGTGGAAAACCATTTCCTTACTTTTATTCAACCACATAAGGTTTAATGTAGGTAGGTACCTACCGATTTCGTAGCATGATGCCTACTTTCGCACATTACGTTCATTATTAAAGTGTGTGTGTGTGTGTGTTTCATGAAATATTTAAGATTGTCGGTTTTATGATAATTTAATAATCCAATTTTGAAAGTCCATTCTGACGCTTCCTATAAGATTCCCTTTATTTTATAGGAGGTCGAGTGATCTTGTTTCAGACGGCAAACGATGGCGAAAATAAATATAAACAGAGGAGTTTGTACGGTTCGAACGAATTGTGTGTGCCCTATAATTTATTTTGGGATACTTGGCCTTAGGCTTTTGGACGTTCGCCTTTACTTACTTGCCCTATGGCCTATGCAAATATCTACTACATAATGATCTGGTAATAGGTAGGTTCTTACAAAGATTAAAAAAAATATTTATAGCTAGTCTAGCTACATGGGTAATAAATAATTCTAGTGTCTAATTACATTTTTAAAAGACTTATGGTGGAGTTTCTTGAACGGAAACTACCTATTGGAAGGACTAGAATCAATTATATTTTTTTAATAAATTTTGATAAATGATACCTTGACTTCTAATAAACTCAGCGGTATTGTTTCAGAGTTTAGGTTTATAAGGGCTAATGCGTTCATCGGTAATTCAGTATCTGATCCAGAATTCTAAGAATCGAACAACACATTAAAACTTGAATCACGTTCTTTTCTAAATTGACTATCTATGAAGCATACTAAACACATTTACAAGTTTTGGATCACAGCCAGCGAATCAAATTACCAAACTTTTATCAATTCTGGGAGCAGGTTGAAACACACACGAACATGCAGTAAAAAAATAAAATACCGAAAGAATTTTACTCCAACACCAAAAAAATACCATTCTAGTAGTGAGCTACGAACACAGGCTACAGAATATCTTTTTCACAGCTTATACAAAACTAAGAATAACTTCTTAAAATCAATAACCCTGAGGCAGTGTTCAGCTAATAAATTTATTATGAAAAAAAAGACCATTGTAGCAATAGGTATTTAATTATTATTTCAAGCTAAGATAGTATTTTTATAGCCTCATTCATTTGCTTCTGCCCGCGACTTCGGCCTCGTGAAATTTCTTCTTTTTTTTTTTGGCTAGGGCATCTCGCAGGTGACCACTAAGGTCTTCGCTGCTTAACCCTACTTTCCTGTGGCTGCCTTAAGCTCCTAAAAGAACTCTAAGCCTCCAGCCAAGGATATCTTAAACTATTCTAAATTAAAACTAGGCGAACGCTCGCTAAGGGCACCCCCTGTGGGGTACGGCTTAGGGCGTTCGCTAACAGGAGGACAGCAAGAGGGACACGCTGGATCAAGGAAAGATCATTATTATTATCAGGGGAATTTAAAGCTACAGGCTCAGCAGCAACGCGGGCAGGCGCATCGTTATCGAGCAAGGGTCGGGGGTGAAATTTCTTGTTCCCCCGTTCCTATTATATATTAGGATGTAGGTATGTTCATTTTTGTTCCCCCGTCTCCGTCGCATCGCATCGCCTGCCCGTGCTATTACCTACTTCGTTTTCACTTAGCGTTCTTTCTGATTTTTTAATTTTTGCTGGTCTCCTAAGGGTCCTAGCATGATGTTTACCCTTCCTCAAGAATTGGGCTATCAAATGCAAAAATATTTTTTTAATGCAATTGGTCCAACAACCAGAGATTAGCGCGTTACAAAAGAGAATAATAAAAAAAAAACAACGGGTTGCACTCCGGGAGTGCCGGCAGAAGTGAAAATTTGAACATTAACGTTGTGCATTTTTGAATAAACACTTTTCATGAAGTATGTTTTGTCTGCTTTTTTTACCCATCAATATGGGTACCTAATATTTCTTACCTCACAATCTTTACGTGATATCAAAGACTATTTATTTTGATATTTACTTTGTCGGTTGCTAGGCAATTGATCTTACGGTCACGTCCTGACGCCAGTTTAACATTTTTTACCCATCCCAAAAAAGTGTACAACGCCGCTAAAGAAGTTTTCACTTCAAAAAACTCTTCAGCTTTATTATTAGTCCTAAAGTAGTATAATTAATAGATTATTAACGGGAAATGCTAGTTGTATCTTTCCTACGTATTTAAAGGTTTTTACCTGACTACGGAAAAGCCAAAGAATCTATCTATCATTTTAACGGGCTATTATATGTATGTTCATTTTTTCCCCTAAACTATTCCTCGCATTTTTTGTTTTCAGGATTGTGCTATAGAGACCCCCGTGGTGATGGTCGGCAACAAGGTGGACCAGGTAGGCGACCGCATGGTCACCACCGAGGAGGGCCAGCGACGCAGCAAGGAGATCGGCTGCGTCTGCTTTCACGAGATCTCCGTCAGAGAAAGTATTGATCAGGCAAGGAATTAAGTTTTTTTTGTTGTTTTCGAACTGAAACCTTCAAAAGACGCCCGGGATAAGACCAGAGAGTGTAGAATTTTTACCTCACAAAAACCGCCCCGAGAAGGTCTACAACATAGTAATGTTCCTCAATTAACAGTTAAAAAAAATATTTAAACTTAACAAAGTGTGTCCTTGAATAAGAACCCCATACATAATATTCCGGTTCAGGTAAATATTGCAAAATTGAAATTGTCACTGCATTTCCTTACAATTACAGTAATAAATAAGTTTCCGTCGTCCCCAACAGCATTCTTCATGCATGTTTGAAGTTTGAACATTTACCTACTCCAAGCATACACCTAGTGCAAAAAGAAAATTATTCAAAAAACAAAAAACCCGACTGCAAAAACACATAACTGAAAAGAGAAAAGCAAGCATTATAATCTATAGAATTTTGGTATCGCAGGCGGGGACAAACAAAAGTTAGGTACACCATATTTCCGGTTATTATTGTTATATTATTATTGTCCCCTTCTGCGATACCAAAATTCTATAGATTATAATGCTTGTTTTTCTCTTTTCAGTTATGTGTTTTTGCAGTCGGGTTTTTTGTTTTTTGAATAATTTTCTTTATTTCAAGTTTTTTAGTTTTATTAATATATCTTAATTTGGAATTGACTCATTACCAGCTTTTATTTGATACCAATATTAATGAAATTTATTTAAAAAAAAACCTTCCCCTCCCTTTTTTTTGTACTTGTGGATGCAATACATAAATATTATATAGCCTATGTCACTTCTACGATTAAGACGAATCTAACGACATGCGACACCTCCTATGTTAAAATCCATCAAGCCGTTTAGGCTACAGAGCGTGCCAAAGAAATAGACATACATACATACATACATACTCTCGAAAAACATTACCCTCCTTCTGGGGCAGTCGGGTAAAAATATTGTGAGTCAACTGAGTTAACGTAATATTTCTGAAAGTATTTAGAGGAAATGCATTTAGAATGCTTTTCCACCAAACTAGAACTTATAAAAGGCCAAGGCAAGGCCATGTAGGACAAGATTTTCAATTTTGTTAAAATTAAAAACTCCAACATGTTATATACAGTGTGTCCGCTCCGGACATGGACTAGCGATATTCTAAATACTTAAATATAAACTATTTTAAAGTACAATTACACTCTAGGCTTGTAATAATATTGGTTGAATTTTTATTTTAAATTTTTAAATTTTTCTTTTTTTTTTTGTCTTTCACATTTTTTTTTTCAAAAGTTATGGAATTGTGAACACATTGCTTTGTAATGCAGATGGTAGACAATATTATTGCCCTTCGAATAAGCTTATTTTTATCTCAGTATGACTAAAACTTTGAGATACATATATGATATTTTTTGTAAAAAAAAACAAAATGGCTGCCAGATAGCGGGGTAGTGTATTGGACCCAAGCCTAGAGTGTAATGTACTTTAAAATAGTTTATATTTAAGTATTTAGAATATCGCTAGTCCATGTCCGGACACACTGTATATCGTGAGTTGAAGCTACATATATGAACGCTACAATGCGTTTCCCTCTCGTTTTGTCTATGCTATGTTCGTGTTTTATAATGTAAGATACAATTTAATTATTGTAGTGCGCCTGAAAAAGATTAACATTCATGAATAAAATTAAACCTTATACAGTATAGCGAACTCTCTACAGCTTTCATGGAATTCACGACGAGAAATAGGTACGTTTTCCTCTGGTATTTGCCTTTATCGGCAAACATCGGAAGTGCGGCAGCTTGGTATGTCCGGTTGGTAAATGTTTCCGCATGAATACTCCTATGTTTCCGCACCGACGCCCGAATTCGCAAATTCCGTTCATGTCAATAACGCCTCGGCCAACCAAACCACATAAAGCCAACCGCCATGTGTCACTGTGTCAGGTTAATAAACACGTACAAAGCATCTGTTATCGCAATAATGGGTGCCTAAATTCTACTCTCGCCAACCAAAAGGAGAACAAAAACGAAGTGGGAACAATAAATGTCAAGTTATTAATAGCAACAGCTCATAAAAGATTTACAGAGGAAGTTGTGTTGTATCCGCTTGATTTGATGATACTTGTCGCCATGTCTCTTTGTCTTGTCACTTACCTACTATGTAAGTATCAAATCTTCCTAGCCTTTTTCCCAACTATCTTGGGGTCGGCTTCCAGTCTCACCGGATGCAGCTGAATACCAGTATTTTACATGGAGCGACTGCCTAAGCTATCTTACCTCCACAACCCAGTAACTGGGTAATACGATACCCTTTGGTAAGACTGGCTGGTGTCAGACTTTCGGGCTTCTGACGACTCGTAACGACTGTCAAAGATCCACAAATGATAGCCGGGACCAACGGCTTAACGTGTTTTCCGAGGCACGGAGGAGTCTCGGTATGTAAAGATGGTCACCCATCCACTGACCAACCCCGGCAAGCGTAGCTTAACCTGATGGATCGACCCGTGCGGCTTGTTATTACTTAGCCACGAGCTCCTCACTTACCTACTTAGTATATTATAACTTATTTATAACTTAACGTAGTAAAATATTGGTATAAATTTCTTGACTGATGGAACTGGAAGATAGTGTTTATCCGGATACTATGAAGCAGATTAAACGGCTCTACTAAGTAGATAAATCTTAGTTTACACATCCCTGACGATAAAAAAATTATATTGGACGGTTTTGCCGTCTAAAGGACCAAATCTACTTCGACCTATTTATTCGAAAGTTTGTTTACCATTGTTACACACAATAACATCTATACGAGTGGTTTGACGTGGAAAAACTTGAGATAGTTTGAGTATATTCGGATCACGATACCTCAAAAGATACGTGCCTTATCTCCTACCCCACAATGTGCCCACAATAAACCGAACATTTAGAATTAAACTCTCAAGTATAAGAACACTTCAAGTGGAATCTTCATTAAGAGCAACGCCTAATGAAGATGGCTTGTCAACAATTTGTTATTTTAAATTCTAAATAAACAAAATCTTATAGCTACCGTCAAGCATTGTTGTCACGTTTGAAGAGGGTGTGCACGTGCAGGAATTACAGGCGCATAATCTGACACTTGATTGCTAACAGAGCACATGACATCAGCAGCTATGTCCATGCATGTTGTTGGGAAACCACATTTTATCATGTGAATGAACCTTTTTGCCAACCGTTTACATAATAAAGTATTCAGATGATGTCTTTGAAATATCTGATATGTCTTTTGAGACAGGATCGGTGGACCCTAGCCCCAAACCACATATTCGGGACCTCGTACCTTGTACCTAACCGAATCGGTGGAGATGATGCGGTTTTATAGCTTATTTACATAAGTGCGTACCTACTTACTTAATTACTTACTCAACGGCCGTGTAGAGTAATTTAACTTTGCAATCCCACTCAATTTATAAGTGAGATACAGCTGTTGCTGACATGTTCGATATATTGTGGGGTGAGCCGGTACTATTATCCGTATACCTCAGTCAACTGAGCTCTAAAACACAAATATTACGAAATACATTTCAATAGTCAACCTCGTCATTCTTTAACCTCAACCTTCTTAGAATTCTTTCAACCTCTATTTTTAGAACTTTGGCGTGATCTTTGTTTCCGGAAAATACTTAACGTTTCGCATCTGAGATGGGACTTTTTGTTGAAGTTTAATCAAGTTACCAAAGTTTCTTAATTAAGTTTAATATAAATTTATTTATTAACCCTTGCCTTCTGTTCAATAACAGGCCTTGTAAACAAATTCAGATCATTAACCTTGTCACCAATTTGTTCAGATTTGCCCTTAAATCTACTGAGCTTAGATAGGTATACCTGCGACATGTAGGTAGTCGTGAAGTAAAATACCTAAAAGTTTGTAATAAAAGCAGCCTTTATTTTTACTGGAAAAACATTTGTGCTTCCTGTTGACATGCATGATACAGATGATACTGATTACTCAGACGTTTTATTTTTATCATTCACCTCGTAGGTGTTAGTTAAACGGAACACTGGGACAGCCAGTTTTATATCATTTACGATAAGTTATATATATAAATAAGTGAGGAACACGAAGCATATTTACGATAAATGTGTATTTTTTTATCGTTGTTTTCGATGGACCGAATGTCAAGACTTTTCGTAACATTCCTTTTAGGACTAGGATTATCAATGTATTCTAAATTATTTAATAATAAATTCAATGCTACAACGAACCCTACAAGAAAAAGGGGACTGTCCTTTCCGACTGTCGCCGACTGGTTCCGTATAATAAGCGATCCATCATTAAATTACCGTATCCCTTCAAACGTAATAAATGTACAAGTTTATTTTCTGCTCTATAACAAGTTAACGAACCCGGCGCCTGCGCAATAGTTGATGTAACGGACTGACGGATACCCAGGACGGCCATAAAGTTTATATATCATTAAATATATTCTATTTACAGCATTCAACTCGGTAATTTATAGATAGTTTACGATTTTCGAAGATGCAGTTTCAGCATCTTAACTGCTACCTTTAAACTTTTTAAAATACCATAATTTACATTATAATATCCCAAAATCCAGAAAGCAGTGGTGGCCCAGTGGTATCGGCCCCGACTTACGAGTTGTAGGTCGTAACGTGGGTTCGAACCCAAGCAGGCGTTTTACTTTGTGTAAATAATTTCATCACCACTGCTCTCAAAACGGTGAAGGAAAACATCGTGAGGAAACCGGCATGTCTTAGAACCAAAAATTTGAAGACGTGACATCTACCCACCCGCACTGGGCCCGCGTGGTAGATTACGGCCCACTCCCTCTCACAGAGAGGAGGCCTGTGTACCAGCAGTGGGAACATTAATAGGCTGATTATGGTTATGGTATCCCAAAATCCCAATGTCGTCGGATTTTATACCTATACCTTCCGATTATATATGACATTAGGCAGCTAAGGAAAAATATATACTAAAAAGTAGCAATCAATTCTCTTTCCAAAGCTGTTGGTAGATAAATCGTACCCGAACTCACACAATTTGACAATTATTACATAAACATAAAGCTTCTAAACTTTTCTGCTTTCAGAAGTTGTCTATTCGAAGTGGCACTGGCATCGCTGCCGCTGCAGCCTTACCAAAGTCATAGAGATAACTCTACATTTTTCGATAAGCTTGACCAGAGTGCTTCAGAAAGAACCCCACAGAAGGGTTATTTAATGATTCGTCAGCAACAGTTGAATTATAGAAATTGACGAGCCTAGGTGATGCTTACCCCCGCCGTATGTCAGCCCCAAATATTGGTAAATATTGGGGGCTGCCGGCTGTCATTGCCAAGGAGGCATACAATAGTAGATTGTTATACAAGGGTCGAAAGAAATCAATTCCCATACGAGGTATTTAGACGCCCGAGCGTAGCGAGGGCGGCTATAGTCCGAGTAGGAATTGATGTCTTTCACCCGAGTTAAACACTCTACTTTTCATTTCGAATATAAGGAAAGTACCCAAGTAACATTTTAGGTTCTGAAAAGGTTTACCAAAGGTTCTAGAACCTTTCTAGAATTACTCAAGGTTCTGGGTGATTAGTTTACACAACGCTAAAATAACCTTATTATTGCGTTCTGTATCCCAAAAGGGCCCGACCTACAGAACCTCCGCATAACGTTTTAGCTTTAAGTTGTCAAGATGAAATAGTAAATCCCAGAACCTAAACTTAACCTTCTCAAAACCTGATAGGCCTTGCTAAGTTTAAATTAGAACTTACATGCAAGCCCTGAACTAGACTGGATTTGGCATAGAAAAAGTCTTGATAATCAGATTCAAGTTCTGAATATAGGCCATTCTGAGTTCATAAAGGATTACGAAAATCTAAGTTAGGATATTTTGGGGATCTTAAAGTTATATTTAGGTTTTCTAAGATATCTCTGTTTGAATGAGCTTTCAATGACAATGGAATAAATAAATAATGGCGATTTATGTTTCGTAATGATATTTATTTCAGATAGGTAGTTATTGAGATGCTGTTATTACTAAAAGTATTTGTCAGTTCTATTGCGACTGTTACTTTATTGATGAAATAGATCCCGATAATTCTGTAAAACTCACGGGCCTTTTAAAATATATGATTTTATATGATTTAAGTATTAAATTAATAAAAAATAATGATAAAAAAAATACATTTTTTATCCGGAAAAGGTTGTAATGCTTGGAATATTACAAAGTATCTACGTATAACACTGAAATGTAATTAAACCTTGTCATATTGTAGAAATATTAGTATATTTACTTAAAAAATTAGATTCTAATATCATAAAATGGCCGACTTGATACTAGAACTTAAAAGTTTGGGATTTAACTAATTTATGATAAAGAAGCCATGGCTTAAATCCTTGTGCACCTGAAAATTACCAAAAGGACTTTCATTATGCTAAACTAGGAGCTATTGGTATACTTGAGGGCTATATTGGCCCAATGAAGAACTTTCTGTAGCCAATCTAACCAGTACCCAAAGCTTGCTGAAACCAGTGAGATATAAAATTGTGAGTGATTTATTTCTGCATACAGGCTGTTTACTTTTGGCAATCCATGGTTAATATTTATCGAAATATCATGGTTCGTTTTTGTGTCACAGTAACAACATCTTCGATACATTTGATGCCAATATTGCCCCGTGATATGTCGTTAAATGAAATAAAAAATAATGAAAAATCAAATGAAATGTCGTGTGTGTTATTTTCGCTGGAGTAGACAAAAAGGTTCTTGGGTATTTGGGGACATTTCTGTTAGGATCTTCATTTTAATTTTAAATAAGTATCTAAATGATAAGATTATTCATGTTAGAAAAATAGTGCATATTACACAACATAATGTTATTTGACTAGAAATATATTGGAATGTGCATATATTGCACGACTCGTAATGCGAAGCATTAGAGTGTGCTCTACGATCGAAAAAAAATTTTTGCCCCATTTCTGTAACTGTTTTTATTGTTACACTCCTGTTAGTACACAGAACCTACTTAATTTTTATACCATTGTATAGATGATTAAATGGAGATTAATACTGTACTTATTAACAATTGATTTAATGCAGCAGAAATGGAAAAAGCATAAAAATAGTTGAAAAAAAAATCCTGTCCGTCAATTTATGAACCCTGAAAACAGTGTAGCTTGCGCTAAAATCAATTAATTGAGTCAATTTTTTTTTTATACATTCGTTTCAGCTGTAGAAGGAACCCTATTGAAAATGGCTCTTTTATTCAAAGTAGTTTAATTATATTAATAAAATACTAACTAAAATATAATATCTTTAACTAAATATTTCCAACCTTTGACTTGAAGTTGCCTAGCAACCGCCAAGTAAATATCTTTGTCAGTCGTTGACATTACGACTTCATGAAAAGTGATAAATTGTTCATTTTTAAACTATGTTTTGAATTTCTTTTTCGTTTATGAATGAGTGATAAATACTGAGGCGTGCACTTTTGGATTTTCCAAACTATTTTCTTTTATGATTTCTCAAAAAAAAAAAAACACTTTCCGTTTCAAATTGCCACTATTAGCCATCTTGTGCCAGGACATCCTGTATAGTTTTGATGGATATTGTTGGAGTTTTAATTAGGCACACGCGAAGCCGACAAGGTTGCGAATTGGTTAACAAAAAAATCAAAAAGCATTAAAAAAAGTCTTACAATGCTCTTCCTTATACCTTAGGACTAGAAACTATCTTTATAAATATCAAAAAGAATATGAAAATTCAAATTAGTCTCATTTTATGCCAAAAGGACTAAGATTGGTTAGCGCGAAAACCTAAAAGCCCTGCAAATGTTTTGAATTATCCTCATAAGTTTTAGCGAAATGTGTTTCTGAATAGGCCCTGCTTGGGTTGCATGTACGACTAACTGGCCAAGCTTTAGCCTATGGAGTGCCAAAATAAAACCTAAGCAGAAACTTTTTAGAACCTGAAGCTCTCAGAACAATTTAGTAATAATAATAGGTAAACGTAACGTTATTTTAACCTCCTGTGCAAGCCCATTTGGTTTTTCAAATTACTATTCAGACCTAAGAGCTGTTAGCGATAAAAAAAACTAAAATAAGACCTGAAGTAAAATTAGAAACCAGAAAATTACTATTTTAGGACTTAGAAGCATATTTCAAAACTTTGGCTTTGTAAAAATGTTACTTGGGTAAAACATAGTGTTTAATAGTTATTGATATTAAATAACATGATTAGTACCTATTCAAAATGAACTGAGAAGTTAGTACAATTTGTGTTTTTTTTAAAATATGGAACACACCGCGTCACCGCTGCGGGCCGTCCCGCGCATTATGTATTTTTTTTTATTCACACTGGCTGTTTTATATAAACAGCCAGTGTGAATTAAAACAAAATACGTCACAAGACCGGAGCCCAGTGTTTCCACTTTTAGGGATTTCTCCCTTTTTTGGGAAAAATTGCCAATAATAAGCATGGTTTAGGGATATTTTATTTTGGCAGGGATTTAGGGAATTTTAAGGAAAAATTTAACTTGAGTTGATAGCCCTATTGTTTATACTAGGCAGCACCCGATGTACTACTTTACTCTATGGCACCACCGATTAAATAAAGGGAATTCTCTGAAACTTGTAATAATTGTAATACGTCTAATTTTAGTTTACCATGTTAATAGTACTATTTCTGTGGCTAAAGACGACATCGGAAATAAGTCGCATTATACCTAGAGTTGGTTTGTTTCGTCTCTCTCGATTTATAATGAATGTTTTCTAGGTATTTATACTATAAAAATGAAAAATTCCCTAAACCAAGGAATTTTTATATTTTTTAGGGAATTTTAGGGATAATTCATTAAGAAACTGGGGAAAAACTAAAAACGTAAGTGGAAACACTGCCGCAGCTTTTTTGTTTTATTTCTATTAGATATTTTTCATGTAAAAAGTTTCGTAGCAGACTACCTAACCAAATGTTCTATTTTTTTAATTCATTCCCGCCCTAGGGCGGGAAGCAATTACTATGAGTCTTTCCCGCCCTAGAGAGGGAAGGAGCGTTTTCCACCCGCTACTCGGATCAAACAAACACTACTTTCCGAGCATGAGAGATGAAAAATTAGTTTTCACTGTACCCAGAGGATGCCAATGATATACGCGCGCGAACGCGCGGTGTACCATATTATTTGATTTTCAATTTTACAATCGATCGAATTTACGATTAGGTAAATTCGATCGATTGTAAAATTTAAAAGCACATAATATTTACACACTTTTAAGATTATACATTATTTATGTGTGATACTAATTGTGCTTGTTGCTTTGAATTTACCAAAATGCTATGATAGAGTTCTATGTTCGATAAAAAAAAAATTGGAATTTACGTTATGTTTATGCCTCGCATTCGCTCCGAAATATAGCCAGTAATATGTAATGTAATGTTTTTACCCAGGTGTGGGGTGTTTTCCGTGACGCGCGTCGTTTCTGGCGCGTGAGCAGTAAGTGGTCGAGGCGCGATGGTGACCGGCACCCGGCGGCGCTGGGCCGGCCGCTGGCGAGAGCGTCCTCAGACACCACGCCAGACACCAACGCTGCACCACCCTTCTGTAAGTAACTATTTAAGGCGACGATAAGCTACTTTTAATGATTTCATACCGAAAATTACGTCTAAACGAGTGGTGTTAATGATTTGGAAAAAGTATATGTTAAATTAGAGCATTTTCTTAATAATTTATTATACGAATATTTTAGATTATGTTTGCATTACATAGTGAAATTAATTTGTAAAGTTGTGTCTAACGCAGATAAAAAACTGAGAATTACGCAAAAGCTGTCAAGCGTATTTTTCTGAAACCTTCACCATTTTAAGGATAATTAAAATATTAATCTTTTAGTATACGATTTTTATTAAAATACCTTCTGTTTTATGTATAATAAATTAATAATGCGTCAAATTGGTGTCAGCGCTCCTTGATGCGCGAGTTCTATTACTGGATGGACGACGCGTTGCATGATCCGAGCTCAGTACAGATAAATAGTTTATTCTGAAAGTGGGCAACGTCGCAAATAGATGTCAAATATTTCGCTGTTTATGGTAATACGAAATGTGACTAACTAGCAAACTAGAATATTGACGAAATACAATAATTAATATCGTAACACCGAAACACCGAATATTTCGTTTTAGATGTAAAACAAGTATTTGAAAATTTTCCAAACGCCTTTTTTACACCTAAAACGGGTACAACATCAAATTCAATGTTATAGTAATATAATGATTGCAATTCATTAATATTCTAGGTCTCATTAGATTCACTAATTTTATAAAAATGTTGCTTGCCTAATAGGTAGATTGTACAAGGATCACCCATATTTTTTAATTGTCACATCTTATTACTGTACCTGCAATCAATGCAAATAAACGTTTACTTTACTTTACAACATTTTTCTTTTTTATTTCCATACAGTAATTAATGCCAAATTAATCAAAACAGGTTATTATTGACAGCTATTTGCGACGTTGGCAACTTTTGGGATTAACGCTCTTGAAACTGTAAGCTCGTGTACCTAGGAGCGATATGACTGAGGAAGGAAGAAAATGTAGCTGCGCGATTCTAAATTTTCATTATTATTTTTCTTCCTTTGCCGTCATCTCAGTGTTCATTTCTGTTATGTCATCTTTCACACAATCCATCCATCTTTCTTTGATCATAGCCAATTGGGAGGTATTACAAATAAGCTAGGCTTTGATTGCAGTGAGCAAGACAACATGAAAAAGAAATAAAAATAGGTTTATGACTTGCGACACGAACTCCTATCTATAAATTAATTTGTGGTGTAGCTCAGAGCACAGACCCGAAAAGCTTTTAAAATAATAAAGCTTAGCAAGCCAAGCAAGCAAGCAACAAGCTTTTTTTTATTAAGCTTTTATAATACTTATATAATAAATACCTCAGGCATTAAGTCCGCAATACATAAATAAATAAATAAAGATAATATTTTTTTGGGTAAAATTCAACATAACATCCGGATTTTAATGTTTACGCGAAACAAACAATGACCCTGTAAACCCTTTTCAGCCTACCGAAAACCGTGGGAAATGATAACCCTATGAAAACAGATGGAAACAATACAATAATGCGTATAAAGAAATACGTAAATAACGTAAATTTCTCGTTATTAAAGTGTCCAATCTACTGCATTATTTCAAATTTCGAGTAACCCGTCGCAATTTCCCGAACGGATTGGGCGGTTCCACGCCAACATAATGTGTTCGCTACAACCCTAGGATATTTCTAGGGACTTAAATATCCGTAATAATAATGCGTCCGGTTTTAGGGAGGCGTTATGTGGGTTTTATAGGACCCTTGGGAATGTATCTACCGGTATTGTTCGTACTGGACGAGAAACACCGTAGGAAAATATCGAGGAATTCTTAGTGTAACTTTGGGCTAACCGACGACGTATAAAAATAAAATCTGTCAAGTGCGAGTCGGACTCGCACACGAAGGGTTCCATACCATGTCGTACAAGATTTAACACTATGAATTTTTGTAATACTTTCGTAAAGGTAACAACAGAGGCGCTATAAAAAAACAAAGATTTGTAAAGAAATTGTCTAATTTTAATGAGAAAATGTTGTTGTGTTAAAATATAGGTGTAGGAGTATATTTCATTTATTTTAAGAGAAAAATATTAACTTTATCCAGTAACATGCATTATCTAAAGTCAAAGTTATTTATTTGCTACTAACATAGTATTGGTAGGTATAAATAGGTATATATGGTAGGTAAGCAGGTAGATATGTAGGGTAGGTTAGGTACCTACCTACCCTGGTAAGAAGGGTAGGGTAGGTAATTAGGTAGAAATAGGTAATTAGGAAAGGTAGATGCGCCGTAGATAAGTACTTAGTGCTAACCGTGCGAAGCCAGGCCGGGTAAAGCTAGTTACTTATAAATAAAAGGATTTCTCTTGCTACATCAGACTATATTGTACAAAATAGAATGTAAGTAGTACGCCAAATTTTAATTATAACTGTGCGTTTGCACTGGCGAAACATTCACAACAAAACATGTTGGAATCTCTATTTTCTGTCAATTTTTCATACAATGTTTGACAGGAACTAGAGATCAATACAGGTATTTATTTACGTTATTTTTGATAGTCATACAGAACTCTATTATTTCTTACTTATTATTTTTACACATCCCATCGGACTATGAGAAGAAGGAAGAGAGAGTGCACTCGTGTCTGCGCACACACTTGTGCACTATAATATCTCCCGCGCCGAAGGCCAGTCTCCGTTGAGATTGACCGCCATGACCGAATATTTTTACACCAATAATTTTTCTCAATATGAAATTGTATCCACAACGGTTTAAGCTAGGTAACTGAATAGTACACTGTATGTGCCAGCATTCATTTCAATGTTACTGAGTATATGTCTATTGGAGTGTAGTTTTGCTTTATAGTTTTGACACGAGGTACACACATTAACACCGTCTAGGGATACTTTGAAAAAAGTCGATAAAGTTCTTAAACTCAAAAAATACTGGCCGGTTTTAAAATCTTGTGAAGAAAGTTTATTTTGTAGACCTTTTTGGATGATCGAAATTTAAATGATCGAAATAGTATATGCTGCCATGATAGTAGGTACTTACTAATTCCATGTCATTACTCCGACTATTAAATAGTTATCTGTGGAATTTATATCGCATAATATTAGCATGAAATACAAAATTATTACTTTAAGTTGCAGAAAATCGCCCATATTATATAAAATACGTTATGAATCGGCGTTTTTAGTATTTGTTGATTATAAACAGTATATGTTACATGATACACACAAGTTTCAAATTCCTAATTTGTTTAGTTGTTGAGATAGAGCTCGTACAAAAATGGTCTAAAACAGAGAACTTCTACGGCCCCCTAATTCATCATTTTTGAAGATAAAAACAAATAAAAATTATATTTATTCTCTACTCGATGAGCTCTAGAAAATGATACCCCACATGCCAGGGTCAGATAATTTTTTTTTCAAAATTTAATTTTATTGTATGGCGACCCCCCTTTATTTTTTAATTTTATTATTTGTTGCTCTTACGGCAATAGAAATGCTCAATCTGTGAAATTTTCAACTGCCTACCTATTACGGTTCATGAGATAGAGCTCGCTGACAGACAGACGGACAGCGGAGGCTTATGAATAGGGTTCCGTTTGTCACCCTTCGGGTACGGAACCCTAAAAAGACGCGAGACTACAAAATATGTAAAAAAACATAGAGTGATCTAACTAGGTCAATTGACATTTATAGAACCTTAAACATAAAATCTAGCAGCTAAAACTGTTCTACTGTAATGCACACAAACACTATAAAAAATATAGCTTATATTAATACGTCTGTGAAGTATTTCCGATCAAGTTTTATACTAGCTATTCAACCATCTGTACTAATGCATCTAAATATAAGCTTGGCATGGAACACGAGCACCAAGAAAGGATTTCAATATCATTTTCATAAGGAAAATATATAAAAGCTCACTTGTGGTAATGTAAACACAGGAGAGGCACCTTTCCTTTCATTTATTGAAATAAGATTTGGAATAAGTAGCTCTTATACTTTATTGTCTACTTCCCTAATAAAAAAGAAATACCTACCTTCCATCCCATCGCATTTTTTCCATTCCATTAAACTGCCTTTCTCTGATCTGGGATCAAATGTACCTACATAGAGTGCGTAAAATTCGAGCTTTATTTGTACACAATCAATAATTTGTTTTTGGTACAGAGTACCTATTGGGTTTTGGTAAGATTTCCAATTAATTTACATGTTACGTAAGTCTAGGTACCAATCTAAAAGAATAAAACTAATAGTTTGGAAAATCCAAAAGTGCACGCCTCATACATAACACTCATTCATAAACGAAAAAGAAATTCAAAACCATTGAGATCATTGATCTCAATGTTCAAAACATAGTTTTTAACAAAAATGAACAATTTATCACTTTTCATGAAGTCGTAATGTCAAAGACTGACAAAGATATTTACTTGGCGGTTGCTAGGCAACTTACGGACAACGGTTGGAAATATTTAGATAAAGATATTATATTTTAGTTAGTATTTTATTAATTATAATTAAACTACTTTGAATAAAAGAGCCATTTTCAATAGGGTTCCTTCTACGGCTGAAACGAATGTACAAAAAAAAAATTGACTCGATTAATTGATTTTATCGCAAGCTACAATGTTTTCAGGGTTCATAAATTGACGGACAGGATTTTTTTTTCAACTATTTTGATGCTTTTTCCATTTCTGCTGCATAAAATCAATTGTTAAAAAGTACAGTATTAATCTCCATTTAATCATCTATACAATGGTATATAAATTAAGTAGGTTCTGTGTACTAGCAGGAGTTTAACAATAAAAACAGTTACAGAAATGGGGCAAAAAAAAATTTTCGATCGTAGAGCACACTCTAATGCTTCGCATTAAGAGTCGTGCAATAACTACACTACTACATCTTCGACAAAATCTACTACCAACAGAGTAAAAATATGTTCGATTATTTACATAGGTTTTCCTCTAACGAAAGACTTAGAGAAGGTGCTATAAACATCCATTTTTAAATTTCCAGGTCGTCGATGGACGGAGATGGAGCTAGACGAAGAAGACGAGGTGTGCGTCGGCCGCAGCGACTCCACGTCATCATCGGGTCGGTCGGAGTGCGGTGACGAGTTTCGAGCTCGAGCTAGCACGGATTCACGCCTACCACCCCGGCCTGCGAGGCCCCGGCATCCCTTACCAACACGACCCTTCCCGACCCCCGTCAGAAGAATGAGCGTCGCCATGAGAGGGAACAATGCTAGCACATATTGAAACACGACTGCTTTGTGACACGACCAAACTTTATATGAGTCTGAACTACATAGTATTCCAGTGTTAATATGTGTACAATTCAAACATGGCTGATGCCTACATACGTCAGGGTTTTGGCAGACAAACTGCAATGTGAAACTGGTTTTCAGTATAGCATTATAAGTTACCATGTAAATTATATGTACCTAATTCAAATTATACATCCATCTAATAAGACAACCGTTAACTCTGTTTTTCATTGTGTAACACTTCACAAATACCTACCATAATAAAAACTATGCTTAGAAGTCTCACAGTTTATCGTTAGAGTAAGAAATAATTTTACAAACACCAAGACAGGTAGTAAATTGTACAAACGAGAATCAATTTCAAAACCCAGTTTTTCAATTATTTGGTTTGGTTTCCGGCTATGTCCACAAACCTACAACAACTTCCCAAAAGGTACATAAAAGAACGATCCTGTATTTCAGAACACATTATCATAATAAATCTGTTTTACAAAATAAATACCCAAACAATACTTTACATAATTTCAGCACCCAAGTAATGTGAAGCCCCTCGTATTAATATTAAACTTTGTTCAGCGGTCGTACAACGATAAAGGGAGATATTTCATTAAGGAGAGGTCTACGCTTCACTGCTTTTGTCATGATAAGGGACTTTTAATTAAAAGGATATACAGGGTGTCAGGGCTTGAAACATTCCCGTGTTGTTGTAGTTGTAGTTTTAAATATTTGCATGGTTTTTACGGTGCCGTATAGTGCCAACCACTCGATACAGAACTACGAAAACTGCTACGAAATAAGGTGTAGCATAGACTTGAGTTGGTTGACCAAGAAGAAGTGTCGCTGCCAACTAATAGCATATTTTTCTCAAACATGCTTGGAAATTCGAGCATTATTTTGACAACCTTGTACGAGATAAATCGAAACTGCGACCGCCAGGCCGGCAATGTTTGTATGAAAATCCATAAATTATGTCGTGTTATGCGGCCGAATAAATTACTATGAAAACTATATCTGTCGCGTTATTTACTAATGAAACAACAAGAAACAAATGAACTTATTATTGGCGCGTGAAAAATTATCGTTGTTCGTCACTGATTCTGGATTAATATTTGTACTAGTACCTACTATACTTTATGTAATGAAAAAATGTGCTGCTAATTAAAACATTATTGTGAAAAATATATAAATTCTACTATGTCCTCTATGGAATATTATGTAACTATAGATAAGATAGTGTTGGTGTAAGTACACGATTGAGTAAATGTCAGATGTTAACGTATACATGATAATATGAAATTATTTAACACAGCAACACATCTTTATATTTTTATTATCCTAAAAAAGTCGTTAAGTATGTATCGTTCTGCTCTCCCACATCAGTACACAAAAGGGTGTGACTGGGGGGGAGACTCTTAACGTTTCATTTCACACGTAAAGATAAAACACAAAACCGCTGAACGTAGCCGACTTCCAGCAGTCGCTTCAAATATTTTAAATATGTCCTAATTACCACTGTTTGATTTCATTGGTCGAATTTGTAGTATAGTAGTAGGTAAATGCAAGCTCGTTTTGTAACAGATAGGTCTATATTTTAAGAAGTAGAGGTTCAGAATTAGTTACCTGTGTACTTATGATTTAATATTTATGAATGTTAGTGTCTGAAAATCGTCTGACATGAAGTATCGGAAAATAAAATACAACTACATTAGATATTTTTATTTTTGTTTTGTCTAAACGTGACCCCGGAAGGAACCCAACCGTGCAGCGCGAGTGATGACCCCTAGATATCCTTTGTTTGTTGAACCAAATGGACAGTGATTTGGGGTTACACATATGGGTCATATGAATTGATAAATAAATGAGCTATTAAATGGCGAGGAATGTTTCCTCTAAGAACATTATGATAATTTGATAATGTATCTACATTTATCCGTACTCCCAAGGCTGCACTTTTATGAAGCAGCATAATAAAATAGTTTGATTTACGGCCGGTATTCAGTATTCACTATTACCGGGAAAATGCATACGAACACAGAAACGTCGAGTCTACAGGAAAATTACTCATCTTATTAAGGTCAAAATGATACGCCGCGTGCATCCATTAATTTTATCATATTACCTATTAATTAACGATATTTCATTCGTTTACATTTTCACATGAAAGCAGGAGCTCTCCCTGACCCCGGGCCCCGTCGAGACAAGATTAGAACCGATCGTCGATCGCGCCGTACACGTTATAACGTTACGTGTCTGAGTTAGATAAAGTTAAGACACAAAGCTGACGACAATTGAATCAACTACCTACTTACCTAACCTGAACTGCGCTCTTACACATTTCTCGATGTCGCAGTTATCAAATTAAAAGCTAACACTCACTTTTTCAGCGTTCAAGCACCTCCACCTGAAATACCATAGTCATGCCTACATTGCCTACCTACAGTGGCGTATTTACCCTAGGGCCAAAAGGGCCATGGCCCGGGGCGGTTGGCTGCGAGGGGCGGAGCAGTCTAACCTGTCCGAGTCAGGGTGCCCCAAGCCCAAGTCCCAAGCTCGATTCGCTCGCTCTTGCATCAAAAGTGTTCCTAGTAACAGTAGTAACATCGCCTTTTGTCCATACACAAAATGTTTTATTGCGCTAACCTCAACACTCAACCAAAACACCAAATGACAATGCAATGCTTTTTTTTGCGGTGGGGAATTATGGAATAACTTCTCCTGCTTTGGGCGGAGCGGGAGGGCGTGTCAGACTTTTACTGACTAAAAGCCACCCGTGTTCCCGGTGTGTCGCCAGGGGCCACGGTATCCCTTTCGGACTTTCCCGCGACCCTGGCATCGGCCCTAGCGGACCCCGTCAGTTGTGCTGCCATTTCTTAGAGGCGCACGTGGAACAAAATGCGCCGTCGACCCCTGGTCCTTATCGGCAGCGAGCATTGCTCACTGTCCGCAAGCCTGCACCTACGGTTGTCGGAAATCGGCTATGGATTCCCGACGCCCAGGGGCGTCACCAGCGGCGACTATAAGCATGAGGGCGCCTTATTTGCCTTTCCCTCACGTGCTCCGCCTCCTCTTTCGCGAGCATTACTGCTTCGCAGAAGAAAGTGACCTCTTCCAATGCCCTCTCGTTCCGCATCATGGCCTGGACCAGGGCCGGACGCGAGAGGTCACTGCCGCCGATCGCCTCCACAAGGACACGGCGGTGCTCCGCCCAAGCCGAGCAGACGTCCACCGTATGCTCCACCGTGTCCTCCGGGCGATCCACATAATGGTGACCTGGGCGTTTCCTCCCGCCTTATCTGGAACAGGAACCCCCCGAAGCAACCGTGTACGGTGAGGACCTGCGTCAGGCGGAAGGTGAGGACGCCGTGGCGCCTCTCTAGCCACTCCTCAAAGAGGGCCGCAATTATGGCGTGCCAAGCACTAGGTTGCGACAATCGCATTCTCCATGTCGCCATGAGATCCCGCCGGAACTATGTCCTGCTGTACCGTGATTTCTCGCGACAGCGGAGTTACGCCCCAGCGTTTTGCCTCCTCGCGCCTCTCCAATATTTGCGCGAGGACTTTGACCCCATAGGGCAGAAGCCGCTTCAAGGCAGCCCCAGCCTGCTCCAGTCTGGGAGCCAAACGTCGGAAATGCTCCACGAAGTTCCACCGGCTGTCGAAGACGAGCCCCAAGTACTTCATCGTCAGCTCGACGTTGATGTGAACCCCTCCTATCGTTATTTGGAAACTCGACGGTGGTGTGTTCCGAGGACCATGAAAAAACATGGGCTTGGACTTGTGCAGGGCCACCTCGAGTCCCAATTGCCGGATCCTATCGACGATTGTCGCAACCCCGCGTGTCGCTAGTTCGGCCGCCACCTGATGTGGACCTCCCCTGCGCCAGGACCAACGTGGCGTCAGCATAGCAAACCACGCTGACGCCGCTAGCAGGTCGGCGCCAGTCGTATACGATATCCCACAGATGCGGCCCCAGGACCGATCCCTGTGGGACATCGCAAGACATCTCTCACCGGTTCCATCTTCCCTCGTGACTGGGATAGATGACGGCCCTGTCCGTCAAATAGGTCTCGACCACACGACAGAGGTGGGTTGGCATTTGGTGATACCCGAGTGCCTCCCTGATGGACCTCCAGAGCAGGGTATTGAAGGCATTGGCAATGTCTAGAGACCCCTCCCGCACCAGCCGCCCAACGAGGCGGTCTGCAATGACTCTTTCAAAGAACTTGCCCACCTCGTACAATGCAAAGTTACGGCACTATAAACGGGTCTAGGTAGCGCCACTACTGTGGCACTTTATCTGATAGTGAGGAATGTTGCTAGAATGTAGCTAGCTATACGCTTCCTAACAAATATGTAACTATGTACAAAATTAAAATCGTTAAAATCATTTTATCTCTCTATGTTATATTTGTTCTCAAAAGTCATGATTTCATGAAAAAGTCATTCAATGGACACACACTGGGGTTTTATACTAGGATAGTAAATTTTTTTTTTTTTTTTTTTCGTTAACTTATGGGGCGGCAAACCTTACAGGCCCAGGGCGCCGAATCTTAAAATACGCCACTGCCTACCTACACATCATCTGCCATCTGCCTAGCCTCCCAACTTTGTTGGGGTTGGCTTCCAGTCTAACCGGATGCAGAATACCAGTATTTTACATGGAGCGACTGCCTACCTGACCTCCACAACGCAGTTACTGGGTTATACGATACCCCTTGGTAAGACTGGCTGTCAGACTTTCGGGCTTCTGACGACTCGTAACGACTGTCAAAGATCCACGAATGACAGCCGAGACCAACGACTTTACGTGCTTTCCGAAGCACGGAGGGGTACCTAAAGATGATCACCCATCCACGAACCAACCGCGGTAAGCGTACTTAACCTGATCGATCGTCCCGTGCGGCTGTTATTACTTAGCCACAAGCCATTGCCTATCTACACACTTTATTCAATTCCTGAAATATTTTCCTGGAAGTATGTCCTGCCCTATTAGGTAGGTGTGTAATCTACTTACTGGTAATTTTAAACGAATTATACAGACCTACATTTTCAAAAGAGTGGAGTACAACGTTCAAAAGTCCGTCCAAAAGTTAGTCAACAAATAAGCTACGACCTTCATAGAACAAATCTATTGTCTTAACAATATAAATCATGTGCACGATATTATCAGGTTATTAATTTGATCTATGGCCCGCAGATTACAGAGGACTATTGATCAAATTACTGAGACTAGACAATCACAATAACAATTACATCGACAAGTTATTTATATGCAAATTAAGATGCAAATCTTATTTGAAGATGAGTGAGTAGTGACACTAGACCTAGAGATCGAAAGGTTATTAATAATGGAACGGTATTAAATTTCCTTATTTAGCATATGTCACATAGGAATAGGAGGAAAGTCGCCTTTAAGGTATATGTAATGGTTGGCGTATGGCAAAACAGCAAAAGTCTTGAAGAGCTCACCCTTTTCTACAAGTGCTAATTTGTAGATACATAAATCCACCATTTATTAGATAATAAAATAATCAGGTTTTGTTCCTCCTGAAAAATTAGGTTATTGGCATTTACCCGGTTTTTACCAGTGAACTATCCTATCCCCGACACCAAGTACATGTCATAACCAGTGATCGGATATTCGGATGCATATTTGCCTAAAGTTGAGGTGTTGGCTATTATGGAAAGCACTTTTGTATCCAAAGATATCCCGGGATTCCGGGATCGACAAATTTTTAGTTCTGATTATAGAATCGAATTTATATTTACTTACATGCAGGTGTTGGCTAATATGGAATGCTTTTTTGTATCGATCGTGAAAATCTCGCGATTCCGGAATCGATTTGTTTCGTACTTTTTGATTATAGAAATGCTAGCTAATGTTATAAAGTAGTTTTCCAAATTGGCATAGCACATAGCCACAAACAATTCGGAGCCTTGAGTTTCGTTAAAAAATGTTTACAGTAGGTTATACAGGGTGGCAGAGACATCGACGCGAAGCCGGTTACCATGGATTCAGTACATGGTTCTGAACCCACCTGCGTTGAAATTTTTCGTCAGTAATTTAAAAAAAAATCTGCTGCTCCATACATTTTGACCGCGTAGGTATTGCACTTTTCTATGAAACAGCAGATTTTTTTTTTATAAGCGACGAAAAACGAACGAAAAATTTCAACGCAGGGGGGTTCAGAATCATGTACTGAATCCATGGTATCAGGCTTCGCGTCGTTGTCCCGGACACCCCGTATATAAATTAGAATTTTTTATGTTAGCACCGCAAAAGTAACCTTCATAAGTTTCCATACCATGTATCTGATCCCGGAATTTAATCAAATCCGGGATTTATATAAAGAAAAATTATATATTTAAAGCCACTTCCATAATTTCTTAGCCAAAACGTAACTTTAGGTAAATATGCATCCGATATCCGATCACTAGTCATAACTGCATAAGATATAAGCCTATGCACACCACGTTTTTTAACGGCGCGTTTGTAGCGATACAGACGCGATACGCACGCAAGTCAGACGCAGCCTGTAGACCTTACAAACTGCTCTGTAGGATAAAAGCGCGCCGTCGACGCGCGTTTCCAAAACGCACGTCGACGGCGCGTTTAAAAAACGTGGTGTGCACAGGCCCCATCTCAAACCAACCATCTCCAGCATCGATAGAAATGTAGAAATCGACATGAAACACGTACCTTATGAAGGTACGTAATATTTGCAACGCACGCCTATTATAAAGGACATCATTCAAGTGTCGAACATTTTGTACCCAAAAACTAAAGTGCCGGCCAGAAAAAAAAAACATGGTTTTCTTAAGGAAAATAACACCCTCAACATTTTTTACTATGACAATGAAAGTATACAATTAACCCTTCCGCTGCTATTAAAGTTTGAAAAAGAAAATATTAAAAATCTTATTTTGAGCATTATAATAATGTTACAAACGAGAAACAACCTTCATCATCATCATTTCATCTTCATCATCATAATTTCAGCTGGAAGATTTCCACTGCTGGACATAGGTCTCCCCCAAACATCGCCACTTCGACTGGTTCTGTGATTCTCGCATCCAGCGGATTCCTGCGGTCTTCACTAAATCATTGGCTTGGTGAAGACCGTAAGAATCTCCACCTTGAACCTCCACGCTTCGTCTTCCGGTACGTGGTTGCCACTCCAGAACGTTTCGGCCCCATGCCCATCGGCTATCTTTTCTGCGAGTAATGTGGGCTGCCCACTGTCATATAAGTTTAGCAATTCTTCGGGTTATGTCGGTTGCCTTGGTTCTCCTACCGATCTCTTCATTTCTAATTCGATCACGTCGTCAAGGAATCTCCAAGCATAGCCCTCTCCATTGGACTTTGGGCGACTTTCAGCGTTCTAACGAAGCCCGTTGCATGTGCCCACGTTTCAGTTCCATAGGTCATCACTGGCAACATGTGAGAAGAGAAGATATAGAGTAGCTTCTCGAAAACTATCTAGCCAAGGATTCGGATTCCACGATTGACCTCAAAATTGGACCTATCTAACTGGACAGTTTGTCCTAGGTTAACGTAGTCGTCCATAACTTCGATTGTAAAGTCTCCGATCTTCATGATTTGGGCCATTTGACATGAACTTAGTTTTATCTATGTTCGTTTTAAGACTTTCTCTTTCGGAAGCTCTATAGAGGTCATCGAGCATTGTACTGGTCGGCAAACCGAAGGTAAGTGACGTCGTTGTCATTGAAGTTGATTGCTAGCCCTTTCCTGTCCAGAACCTTGAAAACCTCCAATGCAGCGGTGAACACTTTGGGAGAGATAACGTCTCTCTGTCTCACCTCATCTCGCTACAGAAGGATAATTTTCGAGGTCTGGTCCTGGAGTCGGAACGACATAGTAGTAGTGTTTGAAAGTGCACCTGGCTTCGTTGAAGACACTATAGTACAGCCTAAGTCTCGATCGAATCGAAGGCTTTCTTGTAGTCCACAAACGCTATGCAGAGGCAGGTCATACTCTTCAATCTTCTGTATATCTGCCGCAGAGTATGTATGTGGTCTAAGGTGCTAAAGCCTTTACAGAATCCGGCTTATTCGGGAGGCTGGAAGTCGTCAAACCTGCGCGCGAGACGGTTCGTGATGACTCTTGAAAACAGCTTGTAGACATGGTTCAGAAGTGCGATGGGCCTATAATTCTTAAGCAGGGCATTGTTGCCCTATTCAAAGAAGAGTATCACCACACTTCTGCCCGCCTGTGTCTGCCTGTGGCGTTTTACCCTCGAGTCTGCCTGCTATTGTAAAAGAAAAACATTTCCCTCAATCTTTTTCTCGTAATTTTTTTAATACTTTTCATACCTTACTATACGTAACTCTCAATTCTCATGTCTATTTCTGCAATGGGCAATAAATGCTTGCGTCTTTAAACGAATGTCTAAAATATTGTTGGCAAAAACATAATTTTTGGTACCTACTTTCAAACTCAAATAGCAGCCAGGGGGTTAATTGTAGACTTTCGTTGTTGTATAAAAAAATGCTCAGGACGTTATTTTCCATAAGAAAAAAGTATTTTTTTTTTCTGGCCGGCACTTTAATTTTTGGGTACGAAATGAATGATGTCCTTTACTCCGTGGCCATTTCGTAACGTCAAACCCCTTCTAATCGACCTTTGAATACTGCTGGATACCGTATCTATACACTTATCGCTATTAAAATAATTATACACATGGATGTATAGATCCGGTTTGAATTCTGCGATTGCAATTCTACACTCGAGCCTGCATCTGCACGCGTAGCATGAACACCGTAGAAACGGGTTTTGTCTACGGAAGAATAGACAGAATGACAGTTAAACAATCACAATCTGTCATTCTGTCTATTCTTCCGTCGACAAAACTTGTTTCTACGGTGGTCATGCTACGCGTGCAGATGAATAGCAAGCTTCTACGAGAACCTAATTTAGGTAGGTAAGTATAGTAAAATTTACGCGGTTTTTGGAAGCTGTGGCTGGGTGCAAAAACTGATATATGACCGGGGTGATAATTGACACCATTTAGGGCATTTTGAGCCATAGGTACATGTCTTAGACGAAGAATGTTTTTTCATATTTAACTGCAAACTTGTAGTTTTTTTTTAAATAAGTAACACAATTTCAGTTTTGTAAAGATTTTTCAAATTAAAAATACATTCTGTGATCTCACAAGTGTCCAGTTTTTTTTTCTTTAACACAGTTGCTTGGAACTTGAAAGTTTGGAACACTAAGTCAACCCACGAAAATGAAAAGAAAATTACATACGTACCAACTTTAACTTGGGCACTGTTGGCAATTAACTGTCAGAAATATATAAAAAACTAAAACGGCAGTTACAAATAAAAAACCTATTATACTTTGTCTGACATGTTTATGCTATGACCCCCTCAAAATGCTCTATCGGGCCCATAAAGCTTTGCACCCAGCTTCCAAACACCCTGCATATCTACTTTAACCATATCCTAGTGAATTATACCAGAGGTAACGTTAGTTTTGTGGAAACCCATTAAGCAGAGGTTCCTGATGACCCAACGTAAAAAGGGAATCTTTCTGCTCCCTCCGAAATAATGTTTGTTATTTAATGTAAATATAATAATGATATATGAAAGTGACATGGCCCACCTTTAGCCACGATGTTTGTTTAATGGAGCAGACGTGAGGGCCCGGCCTGACCGCAGGATATCGGCAGGGCCGGCACTTGCTGCGGATTAGCGAAACCGGGTCGCGGCGGCCCGCATCGCATGCGCACCCAGTAAACCAATTATATTCCATGTTCAAATGTAGCCTTCTGACATGGTGTTCTCATTTCTGGGAAGGCTATGCAAGTTCAGCCTATAGATAACGTTTGGTGGCTTACCTGCGTGCAATCATTATCTTTAGATACATCTTTCTATTCTTCCTCTATTCAGGCTTCTGTCAGAGGACTGTCTCTATACTTAAACAGTATACAATTATTTTTTTTTTTTATAATCATGAGGCAATAGTA
This sequence comes from Conistra vaccinii, assembly GCA_948150665.1. Classification (NCBI taxonomy): domain Eukaryota; kingdom Metazoa; phylum Arthropoda; class Insecta; order Lepidoptera; family Noctuidae; genus Conistra; species Conistra vaccinii. The sequence continues at coordinate 11,735,604 of OX411324.1, read as the reverse complement.
TCTTCTAAATATAGCACGAACGTGCTTGCGACTTTGTCGCCTTAATAGAATTAAACGAGCAGGCGCATGACCTTTTACACTAAAGCTTAGCTTATATTGTTATACCTATAATACTTAATTGTAACCGCAAAATTGTATTTTTGGTCATTCCACATCAAACTGGCACACAAACAACTCGTAACGCGTCACGTTGTTGTATTTTTCCCTGAAGTAACATTGTTTTCCGTCCTAACAAAGCAAAAGTTTGTGAAAATAATGGAATGATTCAGTATTTCAAAATCAATAATGAGTCATAAGTCGGAATATTTGTGACTTTTCTTACTTGTTGTACGTGGTCCTCTATTGCACATCATTACATCGTAGGCTCGTAGCTAATAAGAGAATATTAGCAATTTACCTGCTCTCAAACCGTGTCGTTGCAACCCGAGTCTTTATTTTTATGATGTCCGTTATGTAAGTGTTATGAAGGAAATTACTTACCTAACTGACATACTGCACTTTGTTCCACGATGACCAACTGTCTAGTAAGTAGTAACTCACCAGTCCCACGACCTCAAGCCGGTCTATTTATAGCACATTTGGCTTATGATCTTAGCAAAACAACTTTATACCTACCTTATGAATGTGGAAACAAGAAACAACGCGTTCAGGTAATTCACAGTAACAAATAATAGATGGCACAACCTTCCCTTGTAGATAAGTAATAATCTCTTTAAAGGCACAACCTTTATGAATTGAAGTATGTGTGTGAATTTTTTTAAGTAAAGTGGAGAACTTATTTACCTACGCTCCCCACTCCCCATAATTTCAAAAGGAGGAAACGATTTCAGGAAGAATATTTTTTTTATATCTCCAAACAATTTTTTGTTACTAATTAGTACCTACCTAATTATATTTCGTCATCATTGTCTAACACCTGTTTACGCCAAGCGTCTATTAGAGAAGAACCCATGTGTTCAGCAGTGTACCTACATTTATGGACTTAAAATGATAACCTAAACAAGGCACGGTGCTCATTCAATGACCAACCGCAATATGTACATAAAATGATAGAAAATAACAACATCGCAATAAATAGGTGTTACAAATCTTAGGAACGTGTAACGTGGGTCACGTTGACATATGACAGATGAATATTTTATTGCCTCCTCTATTGCCCGCGGCCCACGGGTGCCGCAAGTGCACTAGGACACTTCACTTACGACAAGTAGTAAACATGTACCTTGTCTAAACCAACGTGTTCAACGGCACGTGAACATGAGTTACATCGGCAACAGTAATATTTTACGTTTTTTAGCCTAAACATTGTAGTCATTTGAGCCAGTCACAACATCGTCATCGTTAGTCTCGTATCAGTCTGGCCTCAGCACTTGACGTTTCAACCACGGACGGACATCCTGAAGGTGAACAATCCACGGGTTATTTATTACGTTTGTTACACCAACACTGACTCACGGTGAACGAAAACATACATGATGGGGTAATGTAGCAATGTTTGCGATTACCGCCAAGCCAAAGTCTGAATTCGGCATCACACTGTAAGCAAGCGTGATGAGTATATTGTTTTTCGGTATGAAAACTGACATTTTGCTTCATACAGGAACAAGGCTGATTAATTAAAGAAAACAAACATAGGTACTTACATTTCGTGGAGAGCTTATATTAGGTTAATTATAATAATTTCTAATAATAATAGGTATATTTTGTATAATAAAACAAATAATTGGTCTAACTAATACTAATTAAATGTATTATAATAGCTGATATTCTAGGTTTATCAACTCAGTCAAAGTTTATGCTGCGGTCATTGGTATCTACCTACTATGACGAAAATACACGAGCTGAAACTAAAATTACGTTAGTCTGGTACAAACTCTTTTGAAGTAATGAAGTAAAAATATACACTTAGACAGCTCTTAAGTACCTATTAATGGCATGTGTGTCTGTGTAACATTTATGGCACGGCCCGTTAGTTAGCGAAAACAATAGGGATGATAACTAAAAAAAAATTTTTTTGTCCGTCTATTAAAAAATATCGGACACATATTTTTTCTTTTTTTACGTTATCAAAAGATTACAGCGATACATTGTGTTAAAATGTGCCATGTCGTCACGAGTATATAGATTTTATACTTACTTGTGACGTAGCGACCCCCACTCCCTAACTTTAATGCGTTATATCTAAGTCATTATTTTTTAATACGATGAAGCAAAAAATACGTGTCTAATATTTTTTTATTATCTGACTGACGGACTAAATTGAATTTCTTTTTTTTGATCTAGGCATCATCCCTATTTTACACTATCTCAGAGATAATAATACGAATGCATAATACTTCTCATTTATAAAACTAAATGAGACTTATACATTACCTTCTTCCATGTCTCTGAAATGAAAGGCTGTGCTGTGCTATATTATGTTACAAAACACAACGATTAGTAAACAGAAATATCTCTTTCATCATTCAATGTTCCCGTGGTCATTCATGGTAAATGACAAGTAGTGTTTTCAGTTTGAAAATTCACCTTAGGGGGTGAAAAGGGAGGATTTCGCTTGTATGAAAAATCTTATTAATTGAGTTAAAAAGGAAGAACTGTCAAATCTTTACGAAATGAAGGCCTCCGTCCCACAAGGCTCTGTGCTCGGGCCCGTACTCTACTCGATCTTTACTGCAGACTTGCCTAATACTGATGACGTGGTAACGGCGACCTACGCCGACGACACTGCATGCCTAGCCAGTGACAAGGATCCAACGCAGGCATCCCAAAAAACGCAAGTCCAGCTGAATAAAATAGATCTTTGGCTGAAAAAATGGAGAATACAACCTAGCATGACAAAGTCAGTTCAAGTGACTTTCACTCTTCGGAAGAGTCATTGTGCCCCGGTGTACATGGAAAGTAAACCACTGCCAAACAGTAGCACAGTAAAATACCTTGGGCTACATCTAGACAGAAGGCTCACCTGGGCCAACCACATTAAGGCCAAGAAAAAGGCAGCCACCATAGAAATGAAAAGTTTATCCTGGCTCTTAGGTAGACAGTCAAAATTATCTCTCAGTAACAAAATACTTGTATACAAAGTTATAATAAAACCAATTTGGACTTACGGAATAGAACTCTGGGGATCGGCTAGCAACTCCAATATCGAAATTTTACAAAGGTTCCAAAATTTAACCCTAAGAACAATCTCAAATGCACCCTGGTTTGTCAGAAACACAGAAATACACGAGCACCTAAAGATACCAACAGTGAAAGAAGAACTATGCGAAAAATGCAAAACATACAAACAGAGACTGAGCAAGCACAGCAATGTCTTAGCCAAGAACCTCCTAAACAGACAATCAGATATAATACGCCTAAAGAGATGGCAAATCTTGAACTTGGACCAGAGACAGTGAAAATTTAAAGTTAATTTAGTACTGAACCACATAATGTGAATGTTCAATGGAACATCACAAAAACAATCTCACACGAAGATCCCATCTGATTATGGCTAGAAGGCCGATCGCAGATAAAAGGAGAAGAAAAAAAAAAAAAAAAAAAAAATTGAGTTAATAGACTTGAAACTTGGCACAAAAAGTACTAGGCTTGCATGAATTCAATATGGTATTTCAATCATTAGACGTTGTGCACAATTTCTGAGCAGTAACCTGACAAAAAATACTAGGCTTGCATGAATTCACGATTAACATATGTAGGATTTGGAGTGATTTGGATAAGGCAGACAGATAGTTTATAACCTCGATTAACACATACTACGTTTCCATGGGATATTTTTCGACTTCCACGCGAGCGAAGCTGCGGGAAAAAGCTAGTATAAATATATACCTAATTATGTAAAATTGTGATACCTGATTATTTCGAAACATTTTGTGGATTTATGGCTTTTTGCCAAAATAGAAATTTCGTAGCGCGTAGCGATCCGTAGCAGCTTCCTAGACGACAACTTACATTGAACATTGAATTTATGACTTCTTGTCAAAAGATAGAAATTTCGTAGCGCGTAGCGCACCGTAGCAGCTTTCCACTGAATTTATGATTTCTTGTCAAAAGATAGAAAGTTCGTAGCGCGTAGCGCTCCGTAGCACCTTTCCACTGGATTATGACTTCTTATCAAAAGATAGAAAGTTCGTAGCGCGTAGCAATACGTAGCAGCTTAAAAATGGCAACAATGAACATTGAAATTATAAGTTCTTCTTGTCAAAAGATAGAAAGATCGTAGCGCGTAGCGTTCTGTAGCACCGACACGTAGAAATTTTATTGCAATTGTGTCAAAATCTTCGATCAAGTAGAAGTTGAGAATTATTTAAAAATATCTTTTCCTGTACCTAAACTGTGAAATATTGTAGGTACCTAGTGATGTAGCACGTTGCATGTGCTAGCAGGTTTCAGATTAATATATTTAGATATGTGAATAGTTTAGTAGAGTTTAGTTTCCACTAAGGATTCTATTTACACTTTATTACATCTTGACGTCATATTATCATCCTTGCTCTTTACATAGTTACTCAAGAAATGAATGCCAAGTCGTACCAGATCTTTCTGGAGGTCAAATACCCTGAACGAAACCCCTGACCTCCACCACGAATCTAAACAAGAATCGGATTTCCGACTGTCCGTGACCACTGGTAGATAGTCGCTTGATTGGTACTGATGATAGTAAGGATCATTGGCTTACCGAGCTCTCCTAGACAGACACGCAAAAAGGTCACCTCGACTTTAGATCGTGACGATAATCTGATATAAGAGCTGGTTAGGTCAGTACCCAACGGCTTCTTTTCAGAAATTTTGAAATGTTTTATTCATTTTTTTATAGGTATTGGCCGTGATTCGAGTAATTCCAATAATTTCTTACTTTTTTCATAACTGGATTGTAACGTTCACGTGCCGCACTTTCAGAGTAAATAACCAAAAACCTTATCTATTTAGATACCTAGATATTATTTAACTGCAAAACAGATCCTGAGGAATGATGTGATGACAGCAACCTAACCAATTCTTACTACTCACTTCGAAGAAAAAACGCAATAAATCTACATAAAGAAAAAAACAACATACACGTTAAGTCAAAGGGCAGTATCTTAGAGTTATTAATATCACTTAGCTGTACGGCTGTACCTACCTACATAATGAGACGATGTTTATTAGCTGGAACCGAACACGATCTGGCCTTGTCACGTCTTAGATTGTGGCGATCAATCAAATGCATTTTAGTTAACATATTGAACACTTCACTGGCATTCTATAAATAAATAGTTGGCCCAAATCAACGTTGGCCCAAGAACAACGAAATTGGGGCATTTCGGTGATAGTGCGATATCGTTGAGAAAGTTTAAAGTTAACACTATCACGTTAAATCACGCAACAGGAACACCCAACTATAAATAGGCGCCTTGCATCACGTATACTTTTATAATGTTTGGGCCTGAAATAATAAATATAGAGGATGTGCCGAAAAGAAAAACATATTAAATAACATCCCTAGACGCGCTTGATGGAAGAGAAAATAGATCACACTATCGACACAACTTCGTGCTATCAGTGTCAGTAGACAATTTTATAAATAACATCTTCATCCATCTCTATAAATAGCGACAAGATAATAGGCGAGCACATATCCCCAAACATGTAGGCAGGGTCTGGAGGCGCCATCATGACAGCTTTCAAGCGTGTCTTCACTAATTAAATTGTGGAATAGACAGGAGTGATAACGAACAGATTATTTACGTAAACAACATCAGCATAATATAGTTATCAGATTTTCCGCCTACTACATATTAAATATGAGAGTGTATTTTGTATTTGCTAATTGCTGAATAAATTATTAGACTCACCTGAAATTGTTGTCCAGGTATACGGTGATTTTTAATTCACTGTTAACCTTTGAGGAGGTGAAAGTACCTACTCATGATTGTAAAAAACTTTCACCAACTACGAAATAACAAAAAAATACATCTGTTTCATACATTTTCATCGGGCTAATATCGCATTAAAAAAAAAAAAAAATCTTTTATTTGTGGTGACATCAGGTTACAATAGAGTTGAAACAGCTGAGCAGCAGCAGCTCAGCAGCTGTTGAGCAGTTGTTTGTATGAAACAGCTGATATTTTTTTGGATATTTCAGAGTTGGTCTCATAGTTATAGTCTCATATCAAAATCACGGTGTATAAACCAGCTATACAATCATTCAAAATCTAACATCCTCCACAACAGCTGTGAAACTTCGTGGAGATGACGGTGGGGTCCTTATCCTTACATGATGTCAAGAACAGCTTTTCTAATAACTATTGATTAAAAGACAGGTGAGTAAAAGAAAATACCGATTATTCTTGTAGTACAGTCAGCTGCAGAGAAATCTCACCCCCTAGCAATATAAAAATACATTTCTAGGGGGTGAGAGATTTCTCTGCAGCTGACTGTACACACCACACCAAGAATAAGCATCGGTATTTTCTATCTACGTGTAGGTAGGTAAGTAGGTAAATGAGGTTATGCTTCATCGCAATTATGAATGTTTCTAAAAGGAATAAATCATATTTTACAACAGTTCACAACAGCATTCCATCATGCCTGACACGAGGAGCAACACAATTTCACTGCAATTAATTCTCATTAGGTTCCAATGCAGACGACTTGTCAATAAGTTGTCACCTTGTTTGTAAATAGCACCGCTATATTGAGCACTTCACGTTATTGCAAAGAATCCGATATAATTATACATAATAGTGATTATAGTGTCGCTGAAGTCAGTGACTCGTAGTAGCTGCACGTAGTATACGCTACAGCTGTCAGTGAACCCCTCATTGGCAGGATATTCCGCTATTTACTCACACAACGCCCATCCCTCACACTTCTTTACAGATGACGGTATAAAATAGATACTAATCGCACTTTTAATTGACAAGTAGACGACACATTCGGATAACAGTCCTATCTATCCTCCAGGTTTCGACGTCATTTAGACCGGAATTAGTTTTTGTAAACATAGGGTTAACATTATTCTTGTTATGCCGCGATTATTGTTATGTAACTTTATTGATTAGGTAATACATTATTTTTATTTATCTTTTCAGCTTATTTTATAGTGTTATTCCAACACAAAAGAATACAACTTAGTTCGTTCAGTCTTTTTAGGGTTCCATCGTCAACAAGGAACCCTTATAGTTTCGCCATGTACGTCTATCTGTCTGTCTGTCTGTCCGCAACTTAGCTCATTGACGGTTAGTACTAGAAAGCTGTAATTTAGCGTGGGACTGGGTATACATATTAATCACGCCGACAAAGTGCAATGGTAAAATAAAATCATGAGAAAACATTTTTTTTTTTTGTTTAGTTTGGAAATATTAAACTTTAAAGAACTAATTTTTGCCAGCTAAATGGTTGGTGCTGGATACGTGGAAAAATGTACAGCAGTAGGCCAGTAGTATATATAACAAAATTCAAAAGAAAACTATCACAGCTAAGTAGGTTCTACAAGTTAACTAGTAATTATCGCCCAACTTACTTTTACAGTTGAAAACCATGTTCTCCCACACATTCCGTATAGGAGAACATGTTTTACAATTAAAATGTTAAGTTTGTTCTTGGGATAAATTCATCCCATCTACGGAACCCTTCATTGCGCGTGGTCCGACACGCACTTGGTCGGTTTTTTAAGCATCCAGCCACATAAATAAAAGGAAAATGCGAATTACTTTTAGAAGTTTGTTATTTAAATATCCACAAGCCGTAATGACATAAGACTTTCAAGAAAATCGAAAGGATTGGACATCGAATATTGTTTACTTTGTATTATCCCGTGGATTCGTCCGCGTGTAGGTCGAAAATTAGCCCACAGGAACGTACTACAAGCCGGGATAAACAGTATCCTATAAATACCCAGTTCATCTAGGTACCTGTGTGTCGCCATCATTCATCATTTTGTAGGTGACAATTATAATAATAAGGTTTGTGTTACAGTAAATTGTAGTGATAGCCTACTGTAGAATTGTAACTACAAGTCTAGAAATCACAAAGCGTGAGTCAGAGGGTAATACAATTTTATTCGTTTATTTTGTTGTACCTAAAGTGTTCAGAGAACTTAGGCTAGATCTAGGAAGTAGGTACAAGAACGTATTTTACCATAATTATAATAAAACATGTAACCGGATTTCGGCAACCGGTGAAATTATAGGTATTTAATATAAACTATTGGTGAAAAACTCAAGAATGCTACAAGAAGAAGGAGTCACTCTCTCAATATACTTAACATAACAAGGTGGAGACGACAATACAAAAAAATAAATTAATCGACGTATCTCTAATGACGTTCCTATTCTGCTTATAAAAATTTAATCGAATATATAATACAATAGTTTAGTTAGTCAATATGCTAGTAGGTAGAAGATCAGCAAAATTCAGGTGTCTCGGGTTATTCCGTTTATCCACCCCAAAAAATCCACCCTAAGGTGGATATTCGGAAACGTATGTGCGAGAATCCACCCTAGGCCTAGTTGGATAAACGGTATTTATAGGCTTAGGGTGGATCGGCATACATTACTATTTAATTTATTAGAAAAACTCATTTTGTGTATTTTGATGCTAGGATTTATTTCATAGTTCCAAAATAGTCTTATGCATTGTAGTACCAGTATAAAATTTTTTTTCTTGTATTGTGGTCTCCATTTGTAGACTTGTGTTTCTATAATTCGTACAATTATGTAGAGCGTCGTTATTCGTTACATACCCCTCATGCTTTGTGTTACACTGTTAAAAATGCCTGAATAGGGATACCGATTGACAATATTTTTTCTCCTTTAGGGTTTTAACGTAATCAAAAGATTACGGCAATACATCGAGTTAAAAACTGGCATGACGTCACTCTCCGGTAGATTTTATACTGACTTGTGATGTGACGTAGTAGCGAGCCCCTACTTTTTATCTAAACTATTTTTTATTAATATGATAAAGCAAAAAATACGTGTCTAATATTTTTTTATTATCTGACTGACGGACTAAATAGTTTTCTTTTTAACCGACTTCCAAAAGGAGGAGGTTCTCAATTCGTCTGTATGTTTTTTTTTTTTGTATGTTTGTTACGCGATATCTCCGACAATTGTGGACCGATTTTTTTCCAAGTCAACATCCCTCTATTGTAAATAAGTAACTAATATATGTATATCTTTGTTATTTCTGTTTAACACAGTTATTTCTACAATTTTGTAGAATTGTAGACTTCTAAAGTTTTATGATATAGGGCTCCTGGTCTATTTCCCGAATCAGAACATTATGGACACCTGAAACATCTTGGGAACTGGATCACACCACCCATACAACTCAAAGTATGTTGTGTGTTTAGGTACACACACTCAAACACAACATACATACACAACATAGGTACATAAAACCTCTCACCATAGCAGGTGTTCTGAATCAGACTCCCCAAAGGCTGTAATAAAGACTTGCAGCAACATTTTCCCGCCGTCTGATGTGTAACTGTGTAAAGTAATAATAACAAACTGCAATCACGTGTTACGCGAACGTAGTCGTATCGAGTCAACGTAGTGAATTGCCCCTCTGACCGTTGGATGTGGTCATTATAGGAGAGCTCAGGATTATTGTCCGTCTGCCAGGGCTATGCGGTGACCCTAGGGTAGTTTATGAAGACATTAATTATCACGAAACTTAGATAAGTTAGGTATCTAAATTCCCACACCAACTTTGTGAAGCAAATCATCGACCCCTATTTCATATCGGCTCTTCCTTGTTCAGTTTAGAACAGAACACAATGGCACTGTTCATAAATTCACAACACAGTGTTCTAATTCTGCATCAAACAAAAACAAGGCAGGGCTCGAGTACATTACCATCAAACAACATGCACTTGGTCAATGACTTGAAATCACCACTTTAGAGAGAGGTCATAAATGTTTTTATAGCGGAATCAGGGGTGAGTTGTGCGCGGGCGGGCGGAGCGCGGCGCGGCGCGGGGCGTGGCGGGTGCGCCCGCGCCGCCCATCGCCGTCTGCGTATAATAAGTGCGCGCAACGCACGCGGCGACTCGCCAGCGCGACCACAGCGGCGCCGGTGCACGACGCGCGCAGTGCACTCCGCGACCTCCTCGCACCTCGCACCTCGCACCAGTTACCGCGGCAAGCGATCCCGGCGCCAACGAGCACGCCGTCTTGTGCCACAACACTACTACTGCACAAACAACAACAGACTACTACCAGGACCATATTACCTTACAAAGTAAGTGACAATACTAACTACAATCATACACCAAAGCGTTACAGAAAATACTTATACATTCCAGTTTGTTTAATTAAGTAATTTGTTTTTTGTTTTTTATTATTTAAAACCATAGTTAGAATGTAAGTAACGACTGTTGCTAAAGATAACTAACAAATCTTTGCACATTAAAAATACACGATTTTTTAAGTTAATGTTATGTTGGTGCATTAAAATCTTTATTATTTTATTCATTAACTATGCTAGTTATTTCAACTTCAGGATATAACTTCAGAAAATCAGAGTTTAGACCGTGTATATAATAAAAGCTTAATAAATAAAATAATAAATGCACATTAATTAATCATTCCTTAGTGTAAATTATTATTACCATATGTATTGAATATTTGCTGCTAACCTAATATAAAATAGGCAGTCCTGCCCAAATTAAGTATAAGCCTACTTATCCATACTTATCTCGTTCATAACTAACTAACTAATTGTTAAAACGAATATTTAAGTAGCAATTTATTCATATTGGTTTTAACTATTTTACAATTTTATTGATTTCTATGTATCTATAGTATATTGGTAGGTACCTACCTCAGTTATATTTTGCGTCACGAAATTGTTACAAAGCAAGACTATTCCTACTAACCTCATCTAAATTACCTAACTTTGGCGTAAAATAAGATAAATTAATAAATAAACAAGCACTGGCATTATTTTGCAATGTTGCGAGTTAATAACCTTTTGCTATTATCTACCCTTAAGAAAGACCTCTAATATTAAGCTGTAGGTAAATTTTTGATGTTTGAACATTTTGAACCCATAAGGACCTAACTATGCGGTCAGAATTAATTCGCTAATTCCATCCAACAAAAATATACAGCGACATGATTTCTAGGTAGGTTTAATTGAGTACCTATCTCAACTCAATTTCTGGCTAAACTCACTTATCCTAGGTTCGCACGGACGTGTTTTTATCGCGGCAATTTTTTTGCGCGTATTGTACTTTCGACGATCTGCTTTAGCGCCGAGAGTTGAATATATAACATAAAGTGTGTTCTCTTGACGCGCTGGATGCGCTCTGTTGGATTCCCAATGCTCGGATCAATACCGAGAACAGAAAATCCAGTGCACCTACGAAAAAAAATTGCCGCGATAAAAACATTTTTATCAGTTTCCTCAATCAATCTCTAAAACCGACCGTATGATTTACATTTCGTTTGTCAAACTTCTATTTTAGTGTTCGTGTTGTTCGCACAACTTTGTTTCCAAAACTCAATCTAAAACTCAAAAATTAAAAATAGGTATATAGGTACGGAAGTTAACTGACTGTCTGTTTGTTACCTGATTACGCCTAAACCACTGAACTGATAGGTAATCAAAGACGAGGAGGTAGCCTGAGACCTGGAGATGAACATGGCTACTTTTTATCCTGAATATTTATGATAAACTCCACGCGGGCACAGATAATAATTACTACGCGAACAAAGTCGCGGAGAACGCGCGCTGGTAGCAATAGAAATATAACAAAAGTTCAAACCCTATTGGGATACATACAAGATAATATATCTTGAAAAATCTGTCATTTCACAGACGCGACGGTACGGATAGTAGGTACGTAGCGGAACCCTAGTCCGCGCATTATATTCGCACTTTAGGATAATAGAGTTATCAATTTAGTATTTACGTCGAAATAAAAGAAAAGTTCATTCACACGATCTGTGTAAATCCAACACATATTCAAAACATACATTTTGTAAAACACACACACAAAATTTGATAAAAGAAAGTACGGTTCTATCTAATACCTAATAAGTTGAGAGGATTTTTGCTATTATCTCATAAACAACCAGTAATAACAAAAGCTATTTAAAAAAACTTGATATCTTATCGTAATTATAAAACAGAATATACATCAATTAAGTTTAATTTTAATCATTTAACGGATAGTTAATAAATACAAACTGAAGTTTTATTTAGACACACGCGATGAGGATTCTATTAAAATTTTATCTCAGTATAACGATAAGTCAGAAACGTACAGTTTTAATTACATGCTTAGACATCTCGCCTCGCAAGTCGTAAGGTAGTTACAATTAGAAACCATTCGCGACAGGAATTCTAAGAAGTGGACGAATCCAGCGAGTTTCACGTTTACCGCCAGGGTTTTTACTGCAGACCGTCGCCCACACCCGCCGCTCAGACACATAACTCAGTTTTTACGATCTATCCCTTTAGGAATCTAGAAATTTGTGAAATGTTTAAACAGAAACGTATGATTGATCGATTACGCAGTTCAACATCAAGATCAAATTCATACAAACAAATATATAAATGGCTACCGACAAACGTATTGTTGTATGGAAGTGTATTTGCTTCGGCCATTTAGGTGTTTGAACTGTACCAGGTCAACGTTTAAATTGAGGTCGAAAGCGGTCACTACGGCCCTCGTCACATCATCACATGTGTACACACTACGCCACCCTGTTTGATGATTTTTGCATGCCACTACGATCATTATATTTGCAGTTGTAGGTGTAGCATCGTACGACAATCATTGTAATTGCTTTGTGATGAATCGTGCTTACCTGACTGAGAACGCCGGGCCACAACTCTCCACCGATGCAGCGATGCACCGTTGTGTGTGTTGTAAACATTCTGAAAATACGACCTGCTTTAATGGAATTCATTGAAAATTCTGTATAATTTGCATACTATGTGCTAGGAAATAGTAGCATTAACTGCAATCCGCTAATTAAATATCTACGATCATTAATGCTCTACATATCTTGGTACTTATTTACCAAAGTAGTATAATTAGCCCACTTATGCAATTGTGAATGCCTAAGATTTCATCCTACACATAAGTATACTGACCTAACCTGTACATTTAGTAGTAATAGGTATAGTATGTATAGTCTATGGAAAGGTGTCCGGTGCGGTGTAAAGCCAGTGACCGCTTAGTCTCACCAATTGGGCAAGCCGACAATACACTTGACCCCGCAATCTCTTAAATTATCTTTTGTTACCTATCGTCTGCCGCCATGTGCCAGCGTCTACCGTGTCTCGTTGCGAAGAGACCGATACGCTAAACTGATCATATTGCGATGTGAAAAAAAACAACAAATACACTACAACACTAGACGCTTCTGATCTTTTTCTTACTTCAATTGTTGTGTGATAATGTGCTAGAACTTTCAAGTTTCTGCGAACGATAGCCCTTATGATAACTTCACATTTTTTTGTTTTTATGTAATTGATTTCATGCCCTCGTAATAATAATAATATTATTTATTTATTAAATATTCATATTATGTATTTAATATTCATTAAATACTTACATTCGTAGAATAAAATAAATGTGTGATCTCTCCAAACCCTTTGATTGCGTGCACCGTGACACGCTTTTGCGTAAACGGCGTCATTACGGTGTGCAAAACGAAGCTCTTAACGTTATAAATTCTTATTTATATAATAGGTTCCAATGTGTAAATGTTAATGATATGATTGTGAAGTCTTCCGGGCTACCAGTCCAGTTAGGTGTACCTCAAGGCTCAATACTGGGCCCATTCTTGTTCATAGTGATATCAATGATTTACCATTCTTAATAAAATTGTACTGTTTGCAGATGATACGTCTCTTATTTAAGGAGACAGGAATAGACAAGATTTTGACGATGTAAACAGTGCACCCTCAAAGGTTACGGATTGGTTTACGACAAATAACCTAGTTCACAATGCCAAGAAAACGAAATGTGTAAAGTTCGCCCTACCAAATGTTAGAAATCTAGGATTTATCTAAGACGATGTTAGGTCTTAGATAAAGAGGTGTTTGAAACTGTAGGTAAGCTCGGCAGTTTTTCTGGGCATAACAGTAGATGCCAAACTTCAGTGGAGCCCACATATATGACATATATCGAGCCTCGTTAAACCACAGAATATATAACTTATTTAATTTATTCAAATAATTATGTGGTACTTATTAGATACTAATACTTAATTTTGCTTAGTTAGCTAATCCAATCTATTTTATACATGACCTTACCTAGTAGTAATAGTTCGCAACCTTTGTATCTTGACGATAAAGTAGCATCATGTGCTATTTCTCATACTCGATAATTATCTTAGCTATAATAAATCTTTAGATAATAGATTTCGAGCTGCACCAACGAGTGACTCAATAGTAGCAAGCATACGGCGCGTCAGCAAAAATAGTCTGTTACTAGCTTCTGCCCGCGGCTTCGCCCGCGTGGATGTCGGAAATTATCCCACAGGAACGTGTAACATGTCCTAAATCAGCGGGGTAATTGCGTAGCACTTACAATAGCAATGGGTTTCATTTTGACAGTTCAACAATTAATTGCGTTATTTACGTTATTTCTCGAACATAATTATTAAGCAATAGCTTTTACTTGGCGCTCTGGCGCGTCATCCCCTGGCTGGCCCGCCCCTCCACCCTCGGTCTGTGCGCCGTCGACTCAATATCGCAGGTCATTCTTATCGTTCTAACTTTTAAACTATTTGTCCAAATTACTTAGTGTAAAAGACAAACTTTATCTACATTAAATACCAAAAGCGATGAAGGTATTTATTTTGATAAGAATTAACTAAATACTCTAAAATATGCAATGTAAAAAAAGTATTCAATTTAACTGTATTTATTGCTCACTATTTTGGTTATAAAGGCTTCCACATAAAAGGTAGATATATGCTGTCGCGGACTTTTATTTAGAACTCTTTAAGACAAACAATCCCACAATACATTTTCTTCATGTAACTCTAACGGTTTAGGCAGCGCACGCAGCATACGGTGGAGGTCTGCCCGGCTTGGGTGGACCACCGCCGTGTCCTCGTGGAGGCGATCGGCGGCGGTGACCTCTCGCGTACGGCCCTGGTTCAGGCCATGGTGCGGAGCGAGAGGGCATGGCAAGCAGTCACCTCCTTCTGCAAAGCAGTAATGCTCGCGAAGGAGAAGGTGGAGCGCGCGAGGGAGTGGCAAAGGCCGCGCCATACCAGCCCTAGCCGCCGCCGCCGTAGGAGACGTCCCGGGCGTCGGGAATTGATAGCCGATTTCCGGCCACCGTAGGCGCGGGCCTGCGGACGGAGAGCAACGGGCAGCTCGCCGTCCGATAAAGACCAGGCCCGGGTCGACGGCGCATCGTGTTCCACGCGCGCCTCAAAGAGATATCAAGGATCGAAGGAACACGTGTGGGTTTTAGTCAGTAAGAGTCTGACACGCCCTTCCGTTCCGCCCAGAGCGGGAGAAGTCATTGGATGATAAACCGCCCAAAAAAAAAAAGGCAGCGCACGCAAAGATAGATCTCAGAGGGCAGGAATTTTTCCGACTTACTTGATACTTATCGTTATATTATGGCCAAATCACATAAAATCTTTATAAATTGTAGCCTATGTGTTATTCTAATGTATAAGCTACATTATTGTAAAGTTTCATCAAAATCCGTTCAGTAGTTTTTGTGTGAAAGAGTCCATCCTCACAAACTTTCGCATTTATAATATTAGTAGGATTAATGTAGGGCAGTGTTTTTTAACCTTTTTCATGACTGGACCCCATTAGTATGAAAAAAAAATTTTGCGACCTCGACCATTCGAGAACGATTTGAACTCAGTCGAGATTCCCGCTGAGTCGAAGTTTCTGCAGCACGAAACCTAGCCTGATGTTCCCGAGTTGCAGAGAGCCTTGCCTCACGACCTTCCTCAGATTCCTGTGATCGAACTAATCTCATCCTTTTAGCATTTCTGCTACATTGGGAGAGGTTGGATCTTCTTCGAAGCATTCTTACAATAAAATAGTACTTACTACTTAACACACAGTTATTTAGTAAACACGTATCTACTATCGTAAACAATTAAATTATAAAATAATACTTACAGATTATTATACAGTCTAAAATTGTCACAGTTTAAGTAATAAGTGTTAGGATGTGTAAACCAAACGTACTAACTTTATAAAACAAAAGAATTGCTAGAAAAATTAATTACTAACCTGTAAACTTATACTTAATAAAGAAAATCAAGAAAAGAAATGCCTAACCTATACCAAATATATATTTATAATATTTATATACAAACCCTAAATAAAAATTAAGATAAGTATACCGAAAATCAAGGAAAGAAATGCCTAACCTATAACAAATGATCGATGTGATTCTTTAAATTGACATAACTTTTTTATTTATAAACCGATTGACATGAAATAAACACTAAATGTTAAGTGAAGCTTACTACAATATATTAGTGAAAACCGCATCTAAATCGAATAAGCCGTTTCTGATATTAGCGTGCACAAACACACAGACAAACAGACAAACCGACAAACAGACAAACCGACAAACAGACAAAAAAATAATTAATTACAATCTCGGGTTCAGCATCGATATAATAACAACCCCTGCTATTTTTTTTTCATATATTTCCATTGTACAGACACCACTTTTCTACAATTTTATTATATGTATAGATATAGATAGAACAACATTAAAGCAGGAGCAAGGCTACAATCAGAGATTCATGTAATTATTCAATCGAGTGCGCGAGCACGAGGCTCATCATGCTCACAGCGAGCGACGCGCTAGCGGTGGCCGCGCGGTGCGGGCGCGCAGTGCACGCGCCCTAGGAGTGACCGACCAGCCGCTCTGTATTGTGATCTAAACAACTACCATGTCGTTATATTGTCTGATCCTTAATCACAAATTGAAAGAAGTTTATGTGCAGTTACACAGAGCAGGCGACGAGTTTTACCCTTTATCTTACTGTAAGCCGTTTTGATGTATCTTTTTATTAGACATCTAGCTTTATCTCAAATTACTACAATCAAATTATGTAAACTAGTAAATAAAATTACTTAATTAAAATTTGGATTAAGCTGCTCTGGGCTAGGGACCCTGTGAAATTAGTATTGAGTCAAGAGCTCTACCGCTCTACATTTCCAGAAACAGATATGGAGAGCAATCGAGTGCAGATGGACGTAGTCGTGTCCGCGTGTCGTGTGTGCGAGTAGCTTGGCTACATGCACTACATGTGCATGTGTATGTAGATTTCGTTAAGTGGTTGCACTGCGTCTACTAATACCTACTAGGTAGGTGGCACACCGTGCTTAACTCTCACGTTGCCAACACGTTAGTACAAGCCTTTAACTCTCTATAAATAGAACTTGTCCTCGATGCTGTATACGTAGAAACATTCATTACTGTACGATGAGGACAAGACGACGTCATGTGGCACCCACCCTGGAATACTCTCGGAACGGCAATTTATAAGAGGAAGTAGCTAATTTGCATTTTTATGAACGGGGAAGGTGAAGTGAAATCATCGTCATTACTACGAGTAACTCAGATTTATTTCAATGCTAAACGCATAATATTTGATAAACACGAATTATGTTTGTATGGATGCTATTATATGACACCAACGTTTTATGCCAAACATAACTGTGATCATTGTCTAATTGAGTCCGTTGGAATATTTTTATCGATATAAACAATAATAAAATGACATGGGTCTTTCTAATTTCCAAAGTAGGTACCTACTTTTGCTGGTGCATGGTTCATGCCGTTTGAGAGAATTATGTTCACGTTTTATCGTAGTCTTTGTAATATTTATAATTAATTCATCAGTTGCGTTAACTTAAGTTACAATTACAACTAAATGAAAACATTGCAAGATATACATGAAGTGGGGTGGTACATGTGTAAATAATGTGGTCCAAGGAGAATGTATATAGGTACACAAGTCCAGCGGTAAAAAAGATAATATCGATCATTAATAATATTTAGCTGAATGACTGCATCATTAGTAAACATCGTGAATTTAATTAATTTAACATATATTATAATTATGTATATCAGTAACACTTGAACTTAACCACGCGTCTACACAAGAACACTTATTAATTTCGAGAAACATTTGCAGTATCACACTTTCAATCAATTATTTCCTAATGTGAATTGATAAATGTTCATTTTACCGCAAAGTCAGTCAGTAATGCACTTAGGAAATGAAAAGTCCTTCGAGAGATGCGTATCTGGTATCAAATGGGCGGTGCCGGTGCTGCGGTGTCGGATTACACGTTTGCCCCAAAATGTATAAAAGCAGAAAACCTCCTCGAGTTACTCACATTAACTATTCGTTTCTAGACTCATGGCATTGTAAAATCCAAATAATATGTGAAGTATTTTTTTAATATTTTCCAGATTAGTAAATATGCTAGTAAACAAGGCAGTTCAGTTAGCCGTGCTGGCAGCAGCCATGCTACTCGAGAGCAGAACAGACGCAGCCACATCTCCCTCGGTCCGGTTCTGTGGCCGACAGCTGAGCGAGATCATGAGCAGGGTCTGCCATGCTTACAACAGTCCTTGGGACACACCTACAGGTACTGTCTACATTTTTAATTGTTAAAATTGCTAATTGATAAAAACACATACTTACTATATCTTCAAAATTTACAAATATGACATTAGCATTCGATTGAGTAAAACATTACATTCTCTTAAATTAACAAAACGATTAGAGGGAACGTGTTATAGTAATCAAACCATCCTTACAGATCTTAATACGTACTAAACCATAGGTGAATTTAATATCTATTCTTTTTTGAGAAATTACATAATGGGACCGCAAGGGAGTGTTCTTCAGCTATATCTATTAGTGACCTGCCTCGTCAAATTCATCAAATAATGAAACCTTTTCCCAGATATAATGGCAATTATATTACTCACTAAGTATAATAGTAATAAATTGACAAAATAGTACCTTTGTATAAATATAATTATTAGTTAAATGTGGTAGTAATAATGAACTGCTAAACTCCTAAGAACAATAATGACCTTCTACACACAGCCTAAGTATTATATCCGGAAAGTAACAGATATTATCGCTATCGCTAACAACAATATTTCAATAACAAATTATGAAAGGTCACTTACTTATATTATATTTCAATCAGAACATAAAAATTCATAACAAGCCCAGTACTTGAATACTTACTTGCCAAATAATTACATTCAAGTGCCTGACGCCTAAGACATTTGACAAGTTGTACAAGACTTAATGACCTCTCTTGCTTGGAACCCATATTTCAAAAACGACATCACTCTACTTGATAATGTGCAAAGTGCAACCAAGATGGTTCGCCCCATGCGTAATCTACCTTACAACCAGCGCAACCTTGACCTTATCACACTGGAACAGCGTAGACAAAGGGCTAGGCTAATTGAGACGTACAAAATACTAACGGAACACTACGAAATGTCCAACCTTCAAGAGCCTTACACACTCAATTTTGCGTGAACAATTGAACATTCCCATATGGGAAAATTCGTCAAAGAAAAAGCCTTTGAAGCAATACTTGCTTAACCGAGTTGTAACAGCATGGAATAGACTCCCGGAAAATGTTGTCACGGCTCCCAGTCTCCCACAGAACCGATATCTCCAAGCTATTTGAAACACACGCATCGGCTAATAAGCTGCTAGTGTGTCTTACCAAATATTAAAATAATTAGATAATATGTAATAAGAGCTCGTCGCAGAATGCTTATCAAATGTTTTATACTACTAAATTCAGCTCTAATAAAAAAAAAATCTTGTAATTGTTTTGTTAGTTAGTTTATTAAGATAAGTGATGGTGCCTTATATCCATTTAAACTTGTAAGATTGACTTATTTCTCAAAATTTAATATAAATATAAAGCTAAATATTATACCTAACTAAATATTTGACTAAGTAGGTATCTTGTTTGCGTTTTTTATCAGTTTGGACACGGGGTTAACGGGTTACATGGGTCAAAACTCATGTAACTAGATGACCCGGTACTCGTGGGAAAAACTACTTTTGGTGATAATACTTTACTAAAATACTTTTCATTTATGATGTGAACCACTGTTTAGAGGCGTGTTACATAATTATTTAGAGGATAATGATACTGGAAAGGAAAGTATCAATAGAAGTTTATCTAACTGTGTAGTGTGTATAAAAAACAGACCCACCGTGCCACCGTAGTTTATTTTAATAGATTCCTGTAATTTCCTAAAGTTGTTAACGATTGGCAATGTTGGCTTAAAACCGCAACAGAGTAATCTGTTTTGCGGCAAAAACAAATATCACAAAGAGCTCTACTTCTAATTTATGTTCGTGTATTAACGAATGTTTAAATACTAATAAACCTAAATCAAATACAAACCACGAAACAAACCAAATGTCCAAGCCTATTTTCTAAATTAAATTCACTGACGGACAACCTAAACCGCTGGGTCCAGACTCCAGAATCATGAAAATTTGCACAAGTGTTATTTATATAACGAAGGTGAGCAAGGTAGAGTACCTAAGGAAGGATTTTTGAAAGTTCATCCCCTAATCGGGTTAAATGGGGGATGAAAGTTTGTAATGAAGTTCGTGATTTTTGGAGTTAGAAACGTGGAAATTGGGACCGTCTATTTATTTATAACTAAGTATTAGTTAGTTTTATGTTTTTTTTTTTTAAACTCCTCCGTCGCGTCTTTTGTATGGAAGATTGTTTTTTTTTTAAGTTAAGATGGAAGGTACTTGAGACTTCTGTTTATAAATAAAAGTACCTAAGTTGTATGATCGTATTTGGAAACTCGTCGCCGCCGCGCCGGTGGGTAATCCCATCGGGCACACGGCTTGTAAAATGACAAATTTTCCTGGATTGCTAATAATTGTTATTGAGTATAATTATATGATACACTACCACAGGTTTCTATAAAAGAAAAATGATTCAATAACAATTTGCTTGCAATAATTCGCGCTTGTAATATTGGTCAGTACCTACCTACAATAACAGGAAAAAGAATTGTCAACACTTATTCATTCTTCAATAGGTGGGTACTACGTTTACGTATAGTAGCCAGATATGTACCTACTTAATACTTGTAAGACTTTCATATCCATTCAGAGTTTTAATATCAACTGATAAATTTCATGCCAGGATGTGATATCACATGTCCCCTGTTTACCAATACGCCATCTTTTCTAATCCGAGGTTTTCCAAAGCAGCTGTAGTCCCATAAATGTTCTTCCACCACAATATGGTGAAAGAACATTGCAAGATTACTTATGGTATATAAGAATGGTACCTACAATCATATTATGTACCATCCAGTACCAATAAGTGATGCATCTTGTATCCGTTATTTTTCGTTTAGTTACTTCTGGTCAAGAGTTTAATCTTCAATACTAATTTCCAGTAGTGGAACAACCTGGCTCTGTGGTGCGAAGAAGACGACAGGCGGGGAACGGTATCGCTGATGAATGCTGCAACCATGGTTGTACGTGGGAACAGCTTAGTGAATACTGCAGCTCCGTCAGTGCCAAGTAAGTTTCTGTCATTACTTCTTTACATCAGCTGAAACGCTGAATTTTCTCGCGAAAAAAAACCCTGCATCTAGCCATTGTCATAATATTTTTAAAGCAATTTTTAAGCAAGGATGGATGAGTGCCGGCGAGCAAAGTCAAACATAAGCAATAATTGTTAGTTCAGTTTCAGGCCATTTCGGTTCACAATGTATTTCTTGTTTTTAATCTGACTCTTCTCAACGATGGGTTAAGCGCTTGTTTAACTTAAGCATTTTATAATCAACAGTTCAGAATCACCGCTGGAAGACATGGAGACCCACATCATAGCAGACAGATCAGCGGAGCAGACGGCGTCAGAGTCCAAGGACGCGGCGAGTCCGGCGGCGGCGCCAGCGGCGGTAGGCAGCGCGGGGTATGCGGGACGCACTTCGGGCGGGGCGCGGGACAACGCGCGGAGCCGCGGGTACGGCCGCGCACGAGCAAGGGGCCGCCGTTGTTGGTGCCGGCGCAAGCGGCGCTCGGGCCGACGGCGATCCTCCCTCATGGGTAACATGGTGTGTCTGTCCTTCGCCGCCGACTTATTCTCTTAATTACTATTTTGAGATCTATAAATGCTTAAAGAGAAAAAGCAATATTATTTAACTGAACATTTTTATGAGTACTTATTATTTTTGGAAATCTATTTTTAATCAACAGGTGTATGCTTGTAACGTTGGATATCGTAATAATTATAACGAATTAATAGAAGTATCATATTTGTCCTTTGTGATTATAATTTATACTATTTTTAGTCTTGGTTGAAAAACTAAAAAGATCATTTTTGGATTTACTGGCTTACTTGACCTTTTTTTAAAAAAAATCGTGACAGCTTGTCCGGTCAAGATCATGCTACAAAAAATCAAATAAACTAGCTAAGTTCAAAATAATGTCAAGTTTACGTAACAAAGAGAATAAGAAGGCAGCGAGTAACTAACCCTCATTTATTAACGCTTCGAGTATGCTAACTAATTGATCAGTAACTAACATTTGAATGGATCTCAAATTCATCATTATTATGGACGGTTACCTATAGTGGAATGATCTCGCTTGTTGCTCTGTAATTAGGTAACTAAGAATGCCGCTCGACTTACAATTAAGCTAAAGGTAATTAATTATAAATCATGGTTGCATAAATAATGGTTGCTACGGTCTACCTAAGGGATGTTAAAATTAACTGCATGTAATTAAGCTAATGAGGTGCTAAGTGTAAGTGCATAATTTATACTAAGCTATATCTGGTCTATGTTTAGAAGTTAATCGTTTCGACCTTATCCCGTCTGTTGTTGTTGTTGTTTATGTCGCTATTACTAACGCTTATAACCTTCAGTCTGTCGTAGACGGACACTGGTGTCGAGGGGCAAGTTTTGTTTATAACTACTAAAAACGAGCGAGCCTAACAGCAGTTGCATATGATGTGTAAGATCTGACATCTTGGCTGACAGCACCAATCATCATCATTATCATCGTCATCGTCATCATCAAAATAGGTCGGTACCATGTAAGTACCATCTGACGGCCAAGTCTAGCACCGGTCGTGCTCATTGATCAAATCAAATAGCGCGCGCTTTCCCGGCTTCCTGTTACACACTTCCGTCCCTTTTGACGAAATCACTTCCACAAATGGCAGGAAAGCGAGAGGAAAGATGTTACACATCAAAAATATGCATTAGTGACTTTAACCCTAGCTCACTAAACATATTTTCGAGTAACACAGTCACTGTGTAACTCGAAAATATGTTTGTCTGTTATTCGTCGAGATGAGACACTAGTCACTTCACTACGGTGTCTGTTACTCCCTTTGTCCACGACGGGTTATTAATCAGTTTGTGATTGGTTGCATCGTGTAAGGACCGCCATCGAAATACTATTGCGTGCTGTGACATTTTGGGTACCTACTCATTGGGGATTTGAGTTTGTAACTGGTTACTCTTGCGTAGCGTCGTGGACGAAAGGGCTTAGAGGTAGATAAATTAGTTTGACTTTTACTATACTGAGTTACTGACCCATCCCAATAAATCACCGGCGGAATAATTGCGTAACACACTTACAGTAGCAATGGGTTACATTTTGACAGTTCAACAACATTCATTGCGTTATTTACGTTGCTGTTCAAAATCGTTCTGATTGTGATTGAAAGTATGTTAAGCAATTAGAGTGCTGATACGGGTAACGCTTGTTTGATGATGTGGTGATTTGGTGAACGAGCATTTAATTGATCATTCGATATACATCACACCTTAAGAAGGGTTCCGTAAACTATGAAACGAGTCGCCAGTTGATATCTTATTACACATACTTACGTAGCGTGATTTTATTTTTGAATTTAACATACTTGCAGATAGGCGATTAGTAATTTTAGAAATATATTTTGGAACGGAACCCTATAACAAACAAGAACATCATTAAACATACGTTACTTTATAGATTTTCAAGTAAACGATATTCGATCTCTAACACACGGGTGGTGAACAAATGTCTATTTATTCTAAAATTACTCTGTTTTCGCGATTGATATGATTTTGGAGAAATAAACACATAAAGGTCAGTTAAAACAAAAAAAAAATATTTTTCAATAGTCTTCTTCTTTTTCGGTGAACTCTTGACAGAGTGGTCGTGGTTATCGAGTTGCAGTGAGATTTCGGACAGCTGTGATTTGCCTCACGATGCGACGCCATCCTTCTCTGTCGGCTGTAAAATGTTACATTCGTGTTATGGGCCGCCTTCTGCGGATTTAATCTGGTCGGTCCATCGCATGGGCGATCTGCCTCGTGCTCTTGTTCCTTCAACGTTTCCCTGCACTAAAAGACGTTATATGGAATCGTTTCCCCGTCGTGATACATGCCCTAAAAATTGGAGTATTCAAGCCTGTACTGTGGCCGATAGACGCTTCTTGATGCCGAGTTCTTGGAGTGAATAATGTGTTGGTGCGAAATTCTGTCCACGACACTCCAAGTATTTTCCTCCAGCGCCACATTTCCAAAGCGTCTATTTTCTTCTTCTCAATTTCTCTAAGTGTCCACGTCTCAGCAGAGTACAGGAACATGGGAAATATATAATAATGCCCAAATAAGCCGCGTTTTGGTGGCTTTGGACCTTTGGTGATGTTGCGATTCTTCCAAACTTTTTTCAGTCTGTCCATAGCAGACCTAGTTATAGCCATGCGTCGCTTGATTTCGATTACGGTTCCACCGAGATCAGAGCTCCTAGGTAGATATAATTATGACTGTAGTGACTGACGTGACTATACGACATCGCAGTTCGCAATAGGTAACTGCGGGCGAGTTATTGTTTGCACGGTCGACAATCATCATTTTCGTCTTACTTCTATTTATTAAGCTGGCAAGTTCCATCTTGGAAAGCAACTGCTCCATGTGGCCAATACTAGTAGCGAATAGCGAAGTATCATCCGCATAGCGTAAATTCGATATTTTCATGCCACCAATTGATACACCGTCCGTCCAATCTTTTGCGGGTAATCCGCGCGGCGATTTGATGCATCCTCGACGGACGCCTACTCCTGCTCCTCGATTGAAACAGCGTCTTTGCCTTATAGCTTTACCATTCTTTAGATGTTTAATGGCAGTTTCGATTGCCTCTTTCTGTATACTCGGTTCCATATCTTCATTTTTGGGCTCCGTAAGAGCGAAATTTTGGGAATCGTATAACCACTTGCAGTACTCCTTCCATGTCTTGGAAACATCTTCCAGTGCAGTTACCACTTCACCTCGACAATTCTCAATAGCCCAAGTTTTAGAAGAGAGAGATTTCGTAATGGAGCGTAACTTGTGATGCAAGATACGCTCCATTTTCAATAGTACACACGGCTACACATCAAACTATACCTACATTTCCAATATAGGCTGACCTTGCATTGTACGGAAATCCTATTCAATGTGCGATCAGCATAAACTGGAAATGTATAGCTTGAAGTGTAGCCGTGTGTACCTACCTACTAAGTAGTCATTCTGAAATCAAATAAATTTATACAAGGATAACGTTGATACCTATCCGTTTAAGCGAAAATAACATCAATTGGAAACAAAGATTTGAAATTGAATAGACTTTAGAATCAATCTCATACCGCGAACACACGTTTATCTGCTAAGACATTTGTCAACTACTCTATATTCCAGACAGTCTTTGATGGAAATTGTAAGGGCATACTTAAGTGCTTAAATTAATTTCTATTGTTTCAGGACCTCGTAAGAAATGTAGCACGCGCTGCTCCCGTGGTGGGCACCGTATCACCGCTAATCACGTGGGGCCGGACACTCAACACTGACCTGTCGACGGCCAGCCGGGACCAGTACGCGTTCGTCGTCTACGCCTAATAAAACCCATGGTTGTTAGCAACCGTTGACGACGCCAGCGACCATCACCCGCCGTGACCACACGGACAAGACCGAGTTCATATCGTACGTAACAGATAAGACGACGTGGTAAGGTACAATGTTTTAGTGTTCATTATATGTAGCGATTCATATTATAAGTATTCTTTCCTATTGCAGTGTCAGTTAGATTAGGAACGACTATTTATATTCATAATCAAGTGTTTCACTTTAAGAATACCTACTATTTTAATGTAATCTAAGAAGTAGATCACAAAGTATTCTTCTATTTCAATGGTTTTTAGAAGTCTACTTAAATCATTTTTCTAATGTTTATTACATGCATTTTGTATTATATTGTCATAAACAATAAAATAATAAGTAGGAGGCTTAACTGCACATACTTTTGTGTTGGCCTGTGTTGTAATATGCCAATTTTCCATTCTCTTTGTTAGAATATCTTCTTAGTTAATTAAGTAACGTTATTAATATAATATAAAAGTTGGCTCTCTAGACTTCTAATTAATATTCTTACACGCGACACAGCGTGTAAATAGAAAGGAAAATTGACAGTTATTAAATTATTTGTATTTACACTTGCAATAAAATTATCATTTGCCATAATAGAATCTCAATTAATAATTTATTATTGTCTAAGATGTGTACCTTTATGCTACCAATAAATCTCCTACCATATAAGAATTAACGATCTCTAAAACATCTGTGATAACTCCAACTGATAAAAATAAATCATTAATTTATGAATTTTAGTTATGTCAGCATACTAGTTGAATGTATCTTCTTGTGTTGGAAAATGTATGTATTTAGACTTTAAGTAGTTCTAAGTTCAGAGTGGACACGTGTATATTAGCAGGCAGATCTGTTGCCGACTGAATATCATGGAGCGGTCCGCGAACAGGTTTGCCGTAAGCTTGAACATGCTTCTACTGTGACTGAACTGACTGACTAGGTGGATGCTGTATTAAAATTGTCATTTATTTCTAAAAAAAAAATGTTTCATTTCAACAAATTTATTAGTAAGTATATTATTTATCACAATCTCGTGTTATGCTTACAAAAATAATAATCCTAATTAAAATTCTTTACAAACAATCGCGAATCGTGTAAAGACAAGCTATTGTAATAAATATGCAGTGCTATATTACGAGTATGCTGGAGATGAGTAGGAACCTAAAAGTTTATTAAAATCCAGCTTACGGATCCCTGTCCGAAATATGACTAGTACTTAGCCAGTTGCTATCTCTTTATATGTAGCAGTTTCTATAGTAGATTTATAGAAAGTAAAATTAAACAAACAATCTGCCTAGCCTTTTAACTATGTTGGGGTTGGCTTCCAGTCTAACCGGATGCAGCTAAATACCAGTATTTTACATGGAGCGACTGCCTATCTGGTCTGCAGAACCCAGTTACTGGGTAACACCCTTTAGTAAGACTGGTTGTCAGACTTTTGGGTTTCTGACTACCCGTAATGACTGTCATAGATCTACGAAAGACCGGAGCCAATGGCTTGATGCGCTTTCCAAGGCACGAACGGGTCTCGATTTGACACCCATCCGCGACCCACCGCGGCAAGTGTAGCTTAACCTTTGATCGACCTGTGCGGCTGTTATTATTTTACCACAAGCCCCTCATCATCATTGATAGAAAGTAAAATAAAAACTAATAAATGGTGAAATAAATATATTTGGATTCCTATAAGACATAGCAAAAACAGACAATCAAAAATTATACTGTGGCCAAACAAACTCATCTTTATGAAGTAGAAGACCACAACAATTAATGTATTATAAATTTATAAGACTAGTAGCAGTCACAACTTTTTTAATTTCAAGAAATATTTGTACCATTCTTAATTTAGGACTATAGATAATCCCCAATAATATATTTGCTCTAAATTATCTTATACAATAATCTGTTATAATGCTGTCTATACAATGTACTTGATTATTAAAGTCTAATCAGCCTAATGTTCCCACTGCTGGGACACAGGCCTCCTCTCGGTAAGTAATCCACCACGCGGGCCCAGTGCCGGTTGGTAGATGTCGCATGTCTTCGAATTTTTGGTTCTAGAACATGTCGGTTTCCTCACAATGTTTTCCTTCACCATTTAAAGAGCAGAGAGGTGATGAAATTATTTACACAAAGGAAAGTGCCTGTCTGGGTTGGAACATTCGACCTACAGCTACAGCTCATAAGTCGCCGCCGTTACCACTGGGCCATCACTGCTCTGAGTATTATTTAAAAAATTATGCGGTTTTATAAGAGAAATAACATTTTGAATATTTTTTTTATATTGCAACGAAAGTCTACAATTAACTCCCTGGCTGCTACGTATTTGAGTTTGAAAGTACCAAAAATCATATCAAACGCCACAGGCATACAAAGGCGGACACAGATGCAGATGTGGTGATACTCTTCTTTAAAAAGGTCAACAATGCCCTGCCTAAGAATTATAGACCCATCTTACTTCTGAGCCATGTCTACAAGCTGGTTTCAAGTGTTATCACGAACCGTCTGGGGCGCCGCGGACTTCACGACTTAGCCTCCTCCTAGAATAAGCCGAATTCCGTAAAAGCTTTAGCACCGTAGACCACATACATACGTACGCTGCGGCAGGTTATATAGAAGATCGAAGAGTATGACCTGTCTCTCTGCTTAGCGTTTGTAGACTACGAGAAAGCCTTCGATTCGAACGAGACTTAGGCTTTACTGCAGACTCTTCAACGGTGCCAGATTCACTATCGGTAAATCGAGGTGCTCCTGTATCTATATGAAAACACTACTACTATGTCGGTCCGACTCCAGAACCGGATCTCGAAACCTCTCTTTCTGCAGCGAGGTGAGGTGAGACACAGAGACGTACGTTATCTCTCCGAAACTTTTCACGGAAAGGGGTAGGCATCAACTTCAATGGCAACTACGTCAGTTATATTCGGCTTGCCGACGATATAGCAGTCAGGGCTGAGATAGTCTCAGCCATGACTACTATATCGGAGGCCCTCAGTACAATCACATATGTGGTACAATGCTCGATGACCTCAGTAGAGCTTCCTAAAGAGGTCTTAAAATTAACAAGGACAAAACTAAGTTCTTGTCAAATGCCCATGTACCACCCTCATGAAGATCGGAGACTACACTCGAAGTTATGGACGACTATGTTTACCTACGACAAACTATCCAGTTAGGTAGGTCCAATTTCGAGAAAGAGGTCAGTTGTCGAATCCGACTCGGCTGGACAGTGTTCGGGAAGCTATGCAATATATTTTTGTGTCACATACCGCAGTCGTGACCAGTGGGTGTTGCCAGTGATGACCTACGGAGCTGAAGCGTGGTCGCTCACAATGGGCCTCATTAGAACCAAAGTAACCGACATAACCCGAAGAATTGCCAAACATATATGGCAGTGGGCAAGGCACATTGCTCGCAGAACAGATGCCCGATGGGGCCGAAAGCTTTTTGAGTGGCAACCGCGTACCGGAAGACGAAGCGTTGGAAGGCCTACCACAATGTGGAGGTTCCTGCGGTCTTCACCAAACCACTGACTTGGTGAAGACCGCAGAAATCCGCTGGATGCGAGAATCACAGAACCGGTCGAAGTGGCGATGTTTGGGGGAAACCTATGTCCAGCAGTGGAAGTCTTCCGGCTGAAATGATGATGATGATGATGAAGAGGCTGTGTTGTTACTCGTTTTAAACATTAATATAATGCTCGAAACATTTTAAGTCAAAATATGCAGCATAAGGGTTAATTGTATACTCTCATTATAAGAGTAAAAAATGTTGAGGGTGTTATTTCCCATAAGAAAACCGTTTTTTTTTTTCTGACCGTTTCTTTAGTTTTTGGGTATTTTGGGGGTATGAGGAACAAGGTGTAAAGTTCACTCATCCACCATAGAAAAGGGAGGATCCTCCAACCAGACGGGTGTTATGTCTGGCGGGCAACTGCCCGTAAGTTGATTTCGGATAGTATTATCTATGTTTTTCGCTCGGTAAACTCTAACTGCGCGATGCAGGAATTGTGTGACGTCATGTCTTTGTTGCGTAGTTCGTATGTGGCGGCGTAACCGCTACATCACTCCCCTCCAGAGACCGGAGGTCGATAGTGGGCTGAGTCTTGGATCTTGCGATGCTTCACAGTGCTAGCTGTGGTCCCTGTGAGTCGGAACCAGGTGCCGCATAGTTCGCGGTGAGTCGGAACTGTCTGCGGTGATTCCCCAGTGAGTCGGGGTGGCGCTGCGTCGTCATCCAGTGAGTCGGATGTGATACAGCGCCGGGTTGTGGCTGACTGCTTGCGTCGACCAGGAGAGGGTAGAATAGGCTCTGCTTGTGAGACCGGCCGGAAGCGCAGGTGCTGTGCCAAGGTTGCTGATGAGGCTGAGGGGTGATGACCAAGAATGCGCGTTCGCTGCATGCTGGTGGTCAGAATACCCGTTGAAGCCGTAGGTGCTGGCTGGCTGTGTGACTCGCCTCACGAAAGCTTGCGGGAGTGATGATGATGACGTCAAGCTGAAGTAGTTGCACGAAGGCTGCGTTGATGTTCATACTCGAGGTCACCGTATTAGAGGTATGAGGAACAGGGTGTAAAGTTCACTCATCCATCATTTTTTTTTTTTTTTTTTAGCCTGAATGGGCCTGCTCTTGACCTCTATCTCGCCTGATGGAAAACGATGGATGAGGTCTATGATGGAACGAGCGTGCCCAGAAGATGCCTGTTCACTCTTGCTTTGAAGGCAGACGGGTTATATGTGGAAGGGAACACAGACGCTGGCCGAGAGTTCCACACTTTGGCTGTGCGCATTGTACCGTGCGGATGGTACCCTGCAGTACTCCTGGTAGTCCGGTGATAAAATTGCGATTTCGTCGCCTATAAGCCTTTAGCTCTGCATCCACCGAATCAAGTGCAGCAAGTTGGTATTTTGCTGAGCCATCCCACAAGTGACTACAATACTCCATACAGGACCGAATCTGTGCTTTGTATAAGCTTAAAAGCTGTTCAGATGTGAAGTATCGCCTCACCTTATTTAGGATGCCCAGCTTCTTGGCTGCAGTCTGTGCTTTTGACTCGATGGTTGAACCGAAATTGAGATCAGACCTCAACTCCATGCCCAAAAGCTCTAGGCGGTCGGTAACTGGTAAAGATGCACCTCGGAAAGAAGGAGATAACTGAAACTGGCTCTTTTTAGCGGTGAAAAGACATGCCTGTGTTATCAGAGCATTGAATTTGACCAGATTGTCATCGCCCCACTGGGAAACAAGATTTAAGGTCAAATTCATTCGCTCCACCATGGCATCTCTTAACCATAGAAAAGGGAGGATCCTCCAACCAGACGGGTGTTATGTCTGGCGGGCAACTGCCCGTAAGTTGATTTCGGATAGTATTATCTATGTTTTTCGCTCGGTAAACTCTAACTGCGCGATGCAGGAATTGTGTGACGTCATGTCTTTGTTGCGTAGTTTGTATGTGGTGTGGCAGCGTAACTGCTACAGGTATAAAACTTGAATGATGTCCTTTACATTCATGATATCTTGTGTGAAATTAAATAGACGGTACATCATGGCATTCTAACTTCCTACTATAAATTAAACATTTAATATTATTTCATTTAACATCATCATTTTTAATAACAAAAATCACTTGGTAGTAAAAACATTCCAAATTAAATACATAAACCAAATGCGGTATGATTCTTTGTTTACAGAATCAGATTCCTGAGAATTTTTTTTAGGTTCAGTATCCTTATTAGAAACCGAATATTTAGTGAATATCACATACTTTGTGAAAAATATAGCAAGTAAAAAAGCTCCTAGTCATAGTGGCCCCTTATCATTATCATTTTGATTAGAATCTGTGTTATTAGCATCCTTGGAACTGCTATCTCTTATTGGTAATAATTGAAACCTTAAACTGTTACCCTTCATCCTCTTCTGCACTATTCTACTCTTGTTTTTCACTTGGTTTTCTATCACTTGGTATATCCTTTCCTGAAAAAGGAAAAATGTGCATAAGAATAAAATAATATATTTTTGAATTTTTTAATAATTCATTCTAGCTAATACTGGCTTGTACAGTACGGCTGTCGAGAAAATGCGTTCCTGATACCTGTCAGTTGGATAGACAGTTGGACGGTTCAGTTGGTTAGTAATAAGGATCAAATTCGCAAAACACATATTCTATAATTATTATGAAACTGATAAGTGCATTATTTCGACATCCGGACCGTAATTACCCCACTGCAAGGCAAAAGCCTCTCCCCTTCCCTGTATGAAAATCATGATCCATTTTTACATCTTTATAAATCCAGATTTCTTCACAATGTTATCTTTCTCCAATAAATCATAGTGGTGATAAACTTAAAAACTAAATTTCAAATTGAAAATGTCATGTTAGTCACTTGCCAGGTATAGGACCAACCACTTAAGCCTAAGATACAAATTCCTTAAATTCTGATATTTATGTTTTAACTGTAGAAGTAATTGAAATAACTTACAGATTTATTTGCAGCTTCAGCATCCTCTCCAGCAATAACAATTTTAACCTCATAATGCTTTTCTACCAGTTTCATCATTTTCTTCACTCCAGTCATCAAGTCATGATCTCCTATCCTTGAGGACAGCGTGATCAGTTTTTCACCTTTTATTACATTATTCTGACGGGCTGTCTGTTTCTCCTTTCTTTTTGAAAGCTCTTCTGAATGATATTCTGCATTTGTCATCAACCTAAAATACAAATTCTCATTCAATACAAAAAAACCTAGGATGGAATTTCTAAAAGTTGTAAATTGAAGGTTACAATTTGCAGGTTATAGTTACAAGATATTTGTATCATTATTTGCTTAGATACTGAATTATACATGCAGTTTTAACTTCAGAATTTACATTTCAACTCACTTGAACACAGGTCGTCTGGTCTTGGAATCCACATCTTGTATTTTAACAAGCTTCAAATCCCTCCTAACAGATAAATTCTGAGCATTCTTCAAATCTGTAATAGTAACTGAATTATCTGTGCTTAACAGAGTTATTCTATTTTCATAATTTTTCCTTTTGGGAACATCTTTGCCATCAGCCCTAATGATTGTTTTGGTTGTAGCTGTTCTACACTCCAAAAGTCCTCTTACGCCAAGTGTCGTAACTAATTTATTCAGGTTAAAGTAATTCATTTTAGAATACTTTTTTATTTATAGTTACTGCGAATTTTAGGTTTTTATTCGTATTATTCAGTCAATTGCAAAAACACATATTTTTACTTTTTTTTTACAGCCATCAGGGAATAGGGAATAGGGATTCACGTCATTCACGACAAGACAAGGCTTGGCAGGGTTGCCAGATGCGATTTTTAATTTCTCCCCAAATTTGAAATAATTTTGCTCCAAATAGATACTTTTAGGAACCAGAAGTGAATTTTATAAAGAAAGAAATAACGGCTTCGAACGATTTTAATACAATCAGAATTAATAATAACACAAAGGTATTTAAACTCTAATGCAATTAAAATACGACACAGCTGAGACGTGTGAACGGTCCGACGTTTGACGAGGTAAAAAAGGGGCTGTGATCTGTTTGACACTCCTTTTATAGGCGTGATGCTACCCGCTGTGCTGTTCATTCTCGTTCATTCCCAACACGGCCTCTCCTGATTGAGCGTCGTCCTCGACCGCATCTGATCTGTTGCCGAGTCCTGGGATAGGCAGTGCGTCATGTTCACTGTTTTCTTCATCAGATTCATCTGAAAGTCATAACACAAATATAACACCTGAAAGTCAACTTTATGGGCAACTCAAGCATTCATCTCTCTATCAGCTTATTCACACGTCATATTTCATTTCCATCTTACAAAAACGGTAATTCAGAAATTCATCTATCATCAACAATAAATCACCATGTACAGAGACGTCTCGGTTACAAACACAAACCATACAGGGTTGGAGTCACCGTTGCGCGCGTTTCAGGAACGTTTTACTGCGAGGGTAAGTTCCTCTACACTGCCCTTACAGAATAAACTTGCTCCAGTGTCAGTTATGTGATCCAGTAGCGTCTACCTTGGACCATTTACACAACACCAACCCAGTAACATCTACATCGGGTCTCCAACAATATTGATCCAGTAACATCTACATCGGATCGTTACACAACACCAACCCAGTAACATCTACATCGGGTCTTCAACAATATTGATCCAGTAACATCTACATCGGATCGTTACACAATACCAACCCAGTAACATCTACATCGGGTCTTCAACAATATAAAAAAAAAAAAAAAAAAAAAAAAATGTGTTTATTATCTTAAATCTATACAATTAAGTTGCCGGGGCTTCCCAGAAAGTAATCCGGAGATACTTGTGATGGGATAAACCTCGCTCTTCCTCAATTAATTTACAATTGTTTCGTTGTGCTAATTAGGTATAATTACACTTTTTTTTTTTATATAACCAATAAAAATGAAAAATGAAAATAAAAAAAAAATAAAAATGAAAATCGTGTTTATGGCAGTGTGTGAAAACTAGAGTGTGATTGTATAAATGTGTGTTTATACGTGTGTCTATGAGTGTGTGAATGTTTATTTTGTGTGTATGTGTGTGTGTTATCGTTATCGACATGGACCCAGTAACAACTACATCGGGTCAATACGAGTAACACAGTCAAGAAGATAAACATCAGACTTAACCAGCTACACAACATAAATATGTGCAAACACTCACTTTCAAAGAACAAAAACTAAAAGAGAGAGCAAAATTACTTAACCGCCATTGGCGGTTAACTAATTTTGCCTTTCCAGTGACTATATGCACAACTTTCACTATGGGACCAAAGCTGAAATCGAGAAAATAAATCCTGTTCCATATTATGTTTGCATATCTCGTCAAAATGTATGGAACAAATTTTTTTTTCGCGATTTTGGTGTTGGTCCCATATTGAAAGTAAGTAAATGATGAGTACAATAACCCTATCTTGCATGCCATGTGTGTGTATACTCATGTTTTGGACAAATAAATGATCTTTATCTTTATAGGAGGTTCAGTATAAACAAAAAATAAGGACAACTGGCAACTTCTGTTTCATGGCCAGATTATACGAAAAACAAAACAAAAATAAGGAATAGGTTCCTAAATCCTAAACCAATATGTTTCAGCTTTAATAATTACAACAAAGCAGTGGCAGATTTTGGCAGATTTTTTGCCCAGTCTGTGGCAGATTTGCCATTTATGAGATGGTCACACTGGTGACAGGCTGACAGCAGACAGACACTTGACTGACAGCGACAGTTAGTTGTCATCTGACAACTGACTGATATTAGAAACCTCACATTTTTAAACACTCACCTATCCATAGATACCGATCGTACATATGGGTTTGATGAAAATTTTTTTTTGAGTTTCTGTTCGAAGTATGGGGAACCCCCAAAATTTATTGTTTTTTTTTTCTATTTTTGTGTGAAAATCTTAGTGCGGTTCACAGAATACATCTACTTACCAAGTTTCAACAGTATAGCTCTTATAGTTTCGGAAAAAAGTTTTACCACTTTGGAAGTGCCTCTCGCGCAAACTATTCAGTTTAGCGAAAAATTATATTAGAAACCTCAATATCATTTTTGAACACCTATCTATAGATATCCCACACGTACGGGTTTGATGAAAAAAAAAAATTAAGTTTCAGTTCGAAGTATGGGGAACCCCCAAAATTTATTGTTTTTTTTCTATTCTTGTATGAAAATCCTAATGCGGTTCACAGAATACATCTACTTACCAAGTTTCAACAGTATAGTTCTTATAGTTTCGGAAATAAGTGGCTGTGACATACGGACGGACAGACAGACAGACATGACGACACTATAAGGGTTCCGTTTTTTGCCATTTGGCTACGGAACCCTAAAAAGCATGCTCATAAGCTTGCTTAATGGTATGGACAGACGTGCTCAAAAATAAGCATGCTCATAAGCTTGCTTAAAATGAGCATGCTCTGCCACTGTTCACATTTGCCAGCAATAAGCATTCTTGTTTGCAGGGAGCATGGTCGAAAATCAAACGTCGGTTGATTTTTGAGCACGCTCAAAATAAGCATGCTCATTACTAGCAATGATGTGACACACGTGCTACTAATGAGCACTTGCTCAATAAAAGCATGCTTTCGTGCTAGTAATGAGCACGTCTGCCCGTACCTATGAGCATGCTTTTTTTTGAGCACGTCTGTCCGTACCATAAAATGAGCATGCTCTGCAACTGTTCACAGCAATAAGCATTCTTGTTTTAAAAGCATACTCATAAATAAGCATGCTCAAAGCAAACGTACGGACACACGTGCTTTTGGGCACCAGGCTCTCGGCCAAAATTGATGTACAAAGATATAGTGACAGTACTACCCAGAACTCAATAAAATAATCATATTGCTTGCACAAAGAGCTTAGTTTTTTCTTCTCCCCAACTCGACATATTGAGGGTTTATTTCGTTTTTATTTTAAATTGATGCAGTAACTGTCGCGGATCGAGATCGAATCGATAATAGCATGCTCATAAGCAAACCAGTTCAGACGCACTCGGAGCACGCCCCCATATACCCGCACCTCAGGTAGCATGCTCGAAAATCAAACGTCGGTTGATTTTTGAGCATGCTCATTACTAGCAATGTTGTGACACACGTGCTACTAATGAGCACTTGCTCAATAAAAGCATGCTTTCGTGCTAGTAATGAGCACGTCTGTCCATACCTTTTTAACACAGTCGTATAGTAAAACTTAAAATAGTTCAATATTCGGATATTGCGGATATAATATCACATTTAAGTAAATCTTTGCCAATAAAGTGTACCCAGATTCAGAAAGAAAACATCATCCAAATTACCTACATTTAATTATTATTTTGTGCGCAAACACTATTTTGTATTTTATAAAATAAATTCATTTAGAGCAAAAAGCCTCGTACCCTCACTTGAAATGTTAGCTGTGTTTGTAAAAACATAAATTCTGTCACTTTGTTTTGACTGTGATCGGCAAAATGGTGTGTGAAAATTTTCTTCGAAAATCTCTAAATATTTAATTAATCTTGAGTCGGAAAAGAAATACTTACTTACTAATTCAATTGTTTATATTTCAGTCGGCACACAAGACATTTATTATCAAGCGCAAGCTTGCCAAAAAGCTGAAACAGAACAGGCCTATTCCACAATGGGTCAGAATGCGCACTGGGAATACTATTCGGTAAGTGTGAATGTTTATTTCTCAATTTATCCCAGATCATCATCATCATTTCAGCCGAAAGACTTCGACATAGCCTCCCCAAGATATAAATGTTTCATTATTCTGGTTCCCGAATGATTTTAACTTCTAGGTTTGGCCTATAAATTTTGACACAGCCAAACTTCCCATTTCCCAATCACACAGTCCGTTATTGTGTTCTAACTAGTATTACCGTGCATATTTATTATCACTGGATAAAAACACTGGTTACTGATATTATGTGAAAGTGGTAATTTTTCTGCTTTCAAGCATTTGGTCATGTGGGCATTGTGGGCTGTGAAGGCACTCATTATTTACAAAGTTAGGTTATCATTTTATTATAAGTCTTCTAATATAATATATTGGCAGACTTATAATAAAATGATAACAATTAGGTACCAGCTAACAGCAGTCATATTATTATTATGACTGCTGTTAGCTGCTACCTAATTGTTCAAGCTAAAACGAATAACTCCGATATAAAACTAAATATGACTTGATATCATCACATCATACAATGTTATTTTGTGCCATAAAATATTAAACGTCTAACCAAAATATCAGTACCAAAATATGTGTATCTGTATATTATTTCTGTGATTCAATGTGTATTATTCATTGGTTCTTTTTTGTCCTTAGGATGTTGCGACCTTTTTATATATATTTATGGTTTTTTACTCTTCTTTTAACATTTTGTTTTTATTGTATGTCAAAATTAAAAGTCAGTTGTGTCAGCGATTCGTGTTTTATTATATCTATAAAAATACAGTCCACATTTTGCCTACATTTTTTGGTCCGAGAAACTACGATTAATTATGAATTGCATTCTATTAACTAAATAATATTACTGAGTTTATTTCTTATTTGTGTGAAATTATTTTATGTTTGAGCAGAGTTTATTTTCTACTTGTATAAATGTACTGTATTTGACCAGTCACAGTCAAATTAAGTTCATGAACATATTTTTAAGGTCTATTTTTGTTTGCTACATGCATGATAGAATCTGCTTTACCAACTTATGGATGCAATGTCACAGAATGACACTGTAAAAAATGTGTTACAGTTTTCAAATAACTTTGCCGCTTTGAAGTTAGGTTGCGCATGCGCTCTGGCATGCTACTATTTAATAATATATAACTACTGTTTAATAGGTAAGATTGACTACTTCAGTGTAAGTTATTTGTAGCCTACTTCAGAGCGACACCAAGAAAATTCTATTTAGGTATGAATAATATCATCCAAGAAGGCAGCGCCTTCTTGGATGATATTATTCATACCGAATATGATTTAAAAATCTTATATTTTATCCACTAGGTGTATTCAATTAATACATGTGTAAATGACTTAATCAACATGAAGTAACTACAACATATATAAATAAATTCGTTATAACAATAATGTTATTTTTATCTTTGAAACGTGACGCTTTATGATGATATGTTCTATCAAGTTTTATGTTTGTATAAGTGTCCCCTATCCAAATATATGACATTTATTGTGCCCCTCGATTTTGAAAAAAATCAAAATGTTGGCTGAATTTAGGGCCAAAATCTTCAAACCCTTTTATTTATATGTCATTAATAAAATTATCCTGTCAAAAACAAAAAAGAACCCAATTGGTGTGTTGGTTGTCAAGTGAAGCGCTTGACAACAAACAGCATTTCATTTTTATCTATATAGTAAAAATGACATAAAATGCTGGATGTCAACTAGATATTTGTCATAGGTTTAAATTAGGGATGCATCCGATACCGATACCGATATATCGGCGATACTCGAAGTTTGCCGATATATCGGTATCGGCGATATTTTTATGGCCGATTCAACGATACTTTTCTAATTTCGCGCTTTAAAAATGTAATGTAAACGCGCGTGTTGTCTCGTCTATTTCGTTGCAAACGAGGCACGAACTAACTGTGCTCGGGGAAACCCGCGCTTTATTCAGTGTCTTGTTTCGCCCGCCCACTTTGTCCTCTCACTATCCCATTTTGCTAGGTTGACTGTTCTCGTGCGTATAATCTCAACCTGTCTATAATTTTTATCGGTTTTATTTAGTTAGTCCTGTTATTTGTTCTTTTTATATTAATTAAAAAAATAACCTGACATTATGTTTTATTTATTTTACTTTCATTTTTGAATTACATAGCGTACTTATCCGATATTTTTATAAGAGTATCGGTATCGTATCGGCAAAAAGGCGTATCGATGCATCCCTAGTTTAAATGCAATATTGACCTTTGTTTTCTAGTGATTTATATTGTTTTCTATGTATTAGTCTGCTCAGTCATAGCTTCAAAACTTATTTTGTCTTTACTGGTTCTTGATAAAGGAAAGAATTTGAAAAGGTTGACCATAGGTACTTTTTAAAAACTTTTATGTATCTAACTACTTATCAAATTATGAATTAAATTTCGCCTCTCACTAACAATAATACCTATTATAAACTGATAAACAAGTCATAGTAAGCTTCATGTCCAACTATGCAGTAGAAAATCTCCAAATAATATGTGATATTGAACAATCAATAACAGGTTTTTTTTTTCTATTTCAGATACAACGCTAAGAGGCGTCACTGGAGGAGGACAAAGCTCAAGCTGTAAGCTTGATGCTTGTAGTATAACAGTGATTATTAAGCTAAATAAACTCCCTTAACATCCTATTTGTTGTTTATTTAATCCTTACCTTACCACCACACTACATCGACATTACACAAATAAATATATTATTAAATAAAACTAGCTGCTATTTTTCGCCCAGTGGCCTCGGCTATCTACTAGTGAAAGTCTCGTCCAAATCGGTCCAGCCGTTATGGAGATTAGCCGGAACAAACAGACAAAAAAAATATTGTTTTTGTTGTATGGATCGTATATACTTTCATATGCATTTAGTAAAAAGCTGTTATTTTAACATTACAAACAGATACTTCAATTTTATTTATTTGTATGTATAGATATAGGTAACTTGAAAGTAAACTGTATTAGCACAGCTATTTCAGTCAACAATTACACTAACAATGGGCAATTTAGAATAATGGGGCTCTTATGGAGAAAGCAGTACACAAGAGTGAGCTAGAAAGCGAAAAGCTAGATGTAATGAGCAAGCTCACAAATTTTAGCACCCCCTCTGGGAACTCAGGTTTTCTTTTGACAACCTCTAGCTAAGACGCTAGTTACATAGATAATACACTTAGCTAGTTAGAACCTAGGGGCCCTGAGCACTTGCCCAGAGTGGTCAATGAAGTACTCATCTCTGCATATTTACCAGTTTGACTAGTAGAAAAATAATTATTTTTGGTAACGTGAGGTGCTGGCATGGCAGAGCTAACCGAATAGGGTATTGGCAAGAAAGTCATGTACTTGGTCCATTGCTGCATATTTACCAGTTTGACTAGTAGACTTGCAATCATTATTTTTCGCAAGGCTGGCGCGTGGCAGAGCTAACCAAACAGGGCACACACAGGACACACATTTTGGCAAGAAAGGAAAATAAAAACAAGCCAACTATGGTGAAAATCATTTTCTATATTTACAACTTTTAATATCAAATCCAATGCACCATTAAAAAGTATCACAATTTGCTAATACTGAACTGTGCTAAATTGTTCAGAATTCCGCGCCTTCCCACGGAAATATAAAGCTTCTGCTATGTCAAGTAGTGTTGTCTTTGGGATCACTCTTTGATTTCTCGTCTTTTTTCTGCGCTGCTGACTGAGACAGGAGATCTTCTAATAATAAATCATTGTCCATCAATTCCGTACTGCCCGTTCTCTGTAAAACAATAACCAACATTTACGACTGTTTGATTTGTCGTGGCAATTAACTTTTGATAGCACTAATCCGAGTCTAGTTGTAGGTACCAGAAACCCATCGATAGGAATAAGCTACCTAATTATTGTACCTACGGTCAATAAATTGTACTTCAGTGGTATGTAGTATTAGTGTAGTGGTGATTATGAAAACCAACCTTATTCCTACGATATAAAGGCGCAGTCGATATCAAATTGTTACTAAGGACGTACGAAAGGCTGAACGTTTAAAAATATTTATAAAAAATGAGTCTGAACCTGCCGTTAGCCAGCTTTTTCTTATACATCACACAAAAAAGGGGTAATTTAGGGAAGGATAATAATTTATAGACTAGACTTATTACAACAACAATTTCCTTCTTTCATTACGATAGCAAAAATCGTTTTACCTGCTGCGCGCTCACAGAACGGGCCATGAGTTTCTGTAGATATTTATCTCGCCGATGTTGCTCACGTATGCTGCGCAAGCGATCGAAATCGTCCATTTCTGGATCCTCACCGCCGTCAGCTTCGTCCACTGAAACCGAAAGTGAATAAAATGTTCATCCTTACATATTATAAAACAAAGTCGCTCGCCGCGTCTGTCTGTCTGTCTGTCTGAACGCGATAAACTCAAAAACTACCGAACGGATGTTCAAACGGTTTTCACCATTGGACGGGGTGTTTCATGCGGAAGGTTTTAGTGTATAATTCATTAAGGTTTTGTGTAAATTGGCTGAAATATGACGATTATTGTTGAAGATGTCGAAAAAAATCATGCCGATTGGGTGCTTTACTGGCGTGCGCTGCGTAAACCGTGAGAGATAAATCAAATTTATGTTCTAAAGTATTGTATATCTTAAAAAGTTAAACAAAAAAGTCCGCGATGGCGTATGTCTATCTTCTAAGGGTGACCTACTGTAAACATTTTTATCTTTTAAAATTGTATATAATTTTCATTGTTATTTCCGAAGCTATTTTGACCGGTATCATATTAATCCTTATCCAATAAAATATGTTATTTAAATTGATCATTCAATTTCGATTAAAATATGCCCTTACATCACATCATTTAAATGAATAGTTTAAGAGATATCACAGTTTCAAAATTACGCGTAACAAAATAATTATGGTTGACGGCAACGCGGGCGCTGTAGCCTACCACTGCGTCCGTTGAAAGTTAGTCAATGATGTTTTCCTCGGCTATTAGGAATGTATTCCCGGTAGAACGTTCCCGTGGGATATTTTGCGACATCCACGCGGGCGAAGCCGCGGGTAAAAGCTAGTTAAATATAACAGAAACATAACATCACGCCTGGAATCCTCGAAGGGCTAAGGCAGAGGTGTACCTATAATAGTACTATAGGTTACGGCGGTAACCTATAGTATTATTATAGGTACCCTATAGGGGTATAGTGTCCCCACATTTCGCCAGTTATGTTTTAAGAACCATGCAATAGGGCCTATTGCCATCAACCAGGCACAAATCCAGACTCGGGGCTGCTACTGAAAAAATTCTGATGGAAAAACCCAATAACACATCGCACTCCCGTGTATCAAACCCAGGACCTAATGCTAACAGTAGTCTTTGCGAGTTGCGACCACTAAAGCAACGAGGCAGTACATTAAATATCTACATGATATTTGAAGCGGTTGTTTTTAGAATTACCGAGAGACAAAAATCTCAGCGTGACAAACCGGACCGTAAAGGTCATCGCCCATTATAACAGCACCTCTCCAGCACGGCACCGCCCCGGCATAACCTCGAAAAATATAGTCGTCAACGCGCCGTAAGCAAGGCTACGGCTAGTCGCCAACGCGCCGGAAGCAAAGCGACGGCTAGTCGTCAACGCGCCGTAGGCAAGGCGACCGCTAGCCGCCGGCACGCCACCGGCGAGGTAACAATTTATTGTTTATTCACAAGCAAGGCGTCACCGTGCGGCCGGCGAGGTGTCACCGCGCTTACGGCGAGGCGTCACCCCGCGGACGGTGAGGCGCCGGCGAGCGGGCTCCTTGCTTGAAGCGCGCTGTCGGCCCGACGTGTGCTCACTGCCTGCGAGCCGTCCACTATTCTGTATAGCCATCGTAAAATAGACTTTAATGGATTTGACTTACAATCCTAACTAGAATGACAAAGTATTAGCCGTGACGGAGCCGTGTTGCTATAATGAGCGATGACCTTTAGTAGTTGGTAATCATAAAAGCCAGTCGAGTCATCCCTACCGAGATGTCCTCTACATAGTAGGTGACACCTGCTGCCTTCTATCATTCGAGGAAACCGGAAAACATATTTGCTTTCCCCGACGATGCGATTACCATTCAAGGAAAGTAGTGTTCTTATTTGGTTTCCCCGTTTTTCTATTTGTGAAATACGATGCAGACGGAAGCTATTCACGCTATACTTACTACGAGTCCCCGAGTTTGTTTCGCCATTCCTTCTCGGAGGCGGTCAGATAGGAAATGTCAAGTCCATCTACCTTTTTTTTATTATAAATATGACGTTTTAAATCGATTCCGTTATCCTATTTACTGAATAAATAATTTTATTTTAGTCAAGAACTCGATTACTAGAGAAAATGATATTATAACGTACACAAAGTCTGGCTCCCAGCGGCGCTCAATGACGGACCAACATCGCTGTCTAGTCGTGGTCGTTCATTTGGCAAAATGAAGGAATCCTGTGTGGTGAGTGACTGGACCGCGGGACTCAGGTCGCCCCCCTCACTGGGTCGCACGCCCCACGGCGTCGGCGCCGATGATGACAGGCGAGTATCTGTGGACGTATTTCTATGAGTAACTGACACCAAATCGAAAAGCTCTAATAACTTGTGTTTTTGCTAGAAACTAAAAGTGCCAAAGATTTAAAGCACTTTTTGTGGTTATTTTTAGTAAAATAGAAATTAATTTGTAATTTTATAGAGATACATACATAAACTCACGCCTTTCCCCGAGAAAATATGGAATAAAACGTACAAAATATGAAATAGTAGTCTAAAATGAACACATTACACTCCTTTTTGGGCAGTCGTGTAAAAAAACAAAAGAATGCGATCTTGGCTGTTTGAGAACTTGTCTAACGCACTGCTATACTTCGAGATAGCGATGATATCATAAATTAGTTCTCATTAACACTCTTAATTAGTATTTAGTATGGAAACTGCATTGCATGTTGCCTTGTAACAATTTAATAGCTGAATGCGTTACGTTTTACTGTCTTAACTTAAGATGATTTATTGGTTACAGTGGGAGCAATATGTTACAAACAAAGTATACTATGAGCCTATGTTGATGAAAAAGTATTTCCACGAATTGAACTTGAAAACATTAATCATAAGCAAATTATGAGGTCATTAATAATTGTTATACCTACTGGTTACGTTTGTGCTACACAAAGTAACAAAGAACAGGAAAACATAACAGTAAAATAGGATAAATTACTAGAGTTAGTGTTGTTTGAGTTTCTTGAAGGGACATCTACTGGGTCACTCGGCGGTTGAGGTGCTTGGGGGAATAAACTCATCGCTGTAGGCCTGGAAAAGATAAAACAACATAATTACAACAGTACCTTTAAACACCCAGAGGTAAGAACTGGTCACAGGACTCACAGGCATTTACCAGTAAAAAAGAGTACAAAAAATTATACTGGGCTTATGGTCTTATCGGTGGTAGTGCTGGCCATCATGAATTGGAGAAGTGACATTGGTACTTGTCTGGATTTGAACGCACAACCTCGTGCATGAGAGGCGAGGCCTAA
The DNA here is from genome assembly GCA_948150665.1 of Conistra vaccinii. Taxonomy (NCBI): domain Eukaryota; kingdom Metazoa; phylum Arthropoda; class Insecta; order Lepidoptera; family Noctuidae; genus Conistra; species Conistra vaccinii. The sequence goes on along the minus strand of OX411324.1, from coordinate 11,690,922 downwards.
TCCACTGGGCCATCACCTAACTAACTCTTTCATAACTTTTCGGTCAGTCGACTGTGACAGTGAAGCGTACCTAGGTCACTCCGCGAGCTAAGCTATCCCACAGCCGCCGGTGGAATCTGCACTTTAAAAAGGAGCGTTACGATTCAATATCATAAATTAATATGTAAAGCTAAACTGGAGTTAGCTTAGGTCGCGGTGTGGTCTGCGTTTTACCTACCTACATAATAACTAGATGCATCTACCCTAACTACAGCTGTTTGTTACAAAGCGACTGTGAAAGGTTACAAAAAACTGCAATCAGTCAAACATTTTTTAATGTTTAAAGAATAGTAGAAAAACAAACATGCGTTTCGCCTTGAGCGTAGCATTGATTATGATAAAACTCTTTGTTGCTGAGGAGCTCGTGGCTAAGTAATAACAGCCGCACGAGTCGATCCATCAGGTTAAGCTACGCTTGCCTGGGTTGGTCTGTGGATGGGTGACCAGAGTTACATACCGAGACTACTCCGTGCCTCGGAAAGCACGTTAAGCCGTTGGTCCCGGCTGTCATTCGTGGATCTTTGACACTTGTTACGGGTCGTCAGAAACCCGAAAGTCTGACAACCAGTCTTACCAAGGGTATCGTATTACCCAGTACTGGGTTGTGGAGGTCAAATAGGCAGTCGCTCCATGTAAAATACTGGTATTCAGCTGCATCCGGTTAGACTGGAAGCCGACCCCAAGATAGTTGGGAAAAGGCTAGGCAGATTGATTGTTGCTGACTTGTTGGGATTTTGAAAGTATTTCGCGAAAATTTGGATTGAGCGCCTACTCGTAAAATAACTACTTAATTACTTCAAACAGCTATCTGTTCGTAAAAGTAGGTATTCACAAGTACCTACTTGCCTAACTAAGGCGACGTTCGCACGGATGTGTTTTTATCGCGGCGATTTTTTTTCGTACACTGGATTTTCAACTCTTGGTATTGAGCCGAGCATTAAGAATCCAACAGAGCACATTCAGCGCGTATCCCAGCGCGTCAAGAAAACACACTGTTGGATAGCCGACGTTCTTTTTCGCGTATTGGATTTTCGACCCTCCGCTTAGCGCCGAGAGTTGAATATCCAACAGTGTGTTTTCTTGACGCGCTGGGATACGCGCTGAATGCGCTCTGTTGGATTCTCAATGCTTGGCCACAATACCGAGAGTTGAAAATCCAGTCTTATGAAAAACATCGCCGAGATAAAAACACGTCCGTGCGAACGTCGGCTAAGATAAGAAACGTAATGAGTTAGTTAGGTACTAACATTTTTTTAAGTGTCTTCTTCCGTCGTGTCGTGACGTCATCATCACATACTGATAACAAGACGGTAAGAAGAAAACGTTTGATTGACGCTACTATAGAACTGTTTATTCACGATCTAAATATGGAGTGCACAATGTCTTTGTTGACGTTCAGGATGTTCGTTACTCATTAGCATACACGTATCTATGCACATAACATACGGGATCGTTAATTCGTTACATACTTTAATGTTCTTGCATTTACCTGAACTACCAAAATTAACGAGATAAACGTACCTATAATATTATCATCAGCTAAATCCAATCAAAAATATCATGTCCAGCTATCTAATTACGCAACACATTTTCGTAAATGATTCCGATTAATTTGTTTCATTATATACTACATATTTACAAGTTCAACAACATTCATTGCGTTGCTGAGCAGAATTTATTTTCGAACTTTTGAAGGAATGGATTAGCAATCTGTTTCAAAGCGATTCAGATTCCGATTGATTGCGTATTACGTAACTAATTAGGGTACAATTGCAATTTCAGAACAATGTTGTTAGTAGAATCGGCCCGTACGTCTACCTACGCTTCAAAATTATGTCCGTTATACAGGTATCTACGTACCTTATAACTAGGGTTGCCAAATCTTTTTATAACAAATCAAAGTATTTACGAAGTCATTGCCAGTAAAAATATAGTATTTGTATGTATAGTATTATAGTTTATTTACGAAGTCATTGCCAGTAAAAATATAGTATTTGTAGTATGTATAGTATTATAGTATATTTAAATGCATGGCTTTTGGTACTATGAACCTTAACTTAAAAGGTTTTTTATGTTTTGAATATTTTACACTGAAAAATGTTGAGTCTAAAATAAGGTAAAAAATACCATTAATTCAGCTTTTATGAGATTAAATACAGCAAACTAATTACGTAATACTCGACCAATCAGAATTTGAATCGTTTTGAAACAAATTGCTAAACATTGCAATATAAGTTCTAAAAAAAATCTGCTCAACAACGTAAATAACGCAATGAATATTATTGATCTGTCAAAATGAAACAGATTAGTCAGAATCGTTTACGAAAATGTGTTGCGTAATTATTAGATAGCTGGTCTTATTGCGATCACCTCGCGGCTATGTATTGAAAAAAAAAAAATTTAAAAAAATTGTAGTTTCTCCTACTATATCTTTTCTTTAGAAATATTGTATTTAGGCTCCTTATATACATAGTAAGATACTATATTATATTGTTAAATAATGTCAATGTAAGTGGGTAGGTACACTCACCTGGTTTCAGGTCGTTTCCCCATGCTAGTGATGGTCGCCTGCTCATCTACCTCCTCTATAATATCATTGGCAATCTTCATACTGCCCCCACCGGCCGTGACAGGCTTGTTCAGTGTCGGATTACTCGCAGATATCGTAAACCGTGAACCTGCAATGTTAATGTGGTCAGTAACTACCTTAACACAATGAAACAACTGATTAACCTAGTAAACTGTTAATTAGAAGTGCATTATCGAAGATGACGCGTGTATTAGATGGATAAGGAGCTCACTGAGTGTTCAGTAAACAGAGTGAAAATTGGCACAGTGGATCGACATTTCTGCAAACAAAGTCCTACTCCAACCGTCTACATTATGTCGCCACGGTAAGACAATCTGTTTGCTTCCGACGCCGGATTTTTTCTGTATATCTTTATATTTTGTTGAATATGTTCCTTTCTGAGACAATGCTAGGTTCTTAAATAATAGATGAACAGAACGGTAGATGTAGAGATGATGTCCTTATGCGACAAACTTAAGTTTAAACCCCCCCACAGACGTAGCTTGGAGCCGTTCCATTGGCGGATGCAGGGGGCCCCCATGGGGGCCATGGCCCCCTCCAAACGACCGAGGAATTCTATACTTTCAATTTAAATCAGGTGCACTTACTTTTGCATACTCATAGGTAGGTATATCAGGAAACAGAAATATATTCTTTACGTGTATACAAAGATTTAACAAGCATGCACATACTTAGAGACTGCTAGCAACAACCCACCTCGTAACCACGTCCACTTGGGACAGGGACTTTGAAATGGAGATAAATCCTTAAAAATACAATTTTTTACACTCCTGGGTTGAATTTCTAAAAACGCGTCATTTTTTAAAATTCAAGATAATAACAACTATTTTTGTTTACTTGTGATTTTAACCCTAGCTCCGAACCTTGACAGAATGGCCCCCCCCCAAAATGAAATCCTGGATCCGCCCCTGGGCCGTTCAAGTATTACGTAAGCACTATAGGGCGGGGGTCTTTGCTTTACCATTTCTTGCATAGCCATTTCTGTTTTGAGCTCGTGATTATATTTAAATCATCATCATCATCAGCCTATTAATGTTCCCACTGCTGGGACACAGGCCTCCTCTCGGTGAGAGGGAGTGGGCGGTAATCCACCACGCGGGCCCAGTGCGGGTTGGTAGATGTCACATGTCTTCGAATTTTTGGTTCTAAGACATGCCGGTTTCCTCACGATGTTTTCCTTCACCGTTTTTGAGAGCAGTGGTGATGAAATTATTTACACAAAGTAAAGCGCCTGCTTGGGTTCGAACCCACGACCTACAACTCGTAAGTCGGGGCCGATACCACTGGGCCACCACTGCATATTTAAATCTACCTATTGTTTTTATTTTCTTGTTCTGCTCGAACTTATTACCTTTTTTTTTATGCACGTGTTTCTGTGACAAATAAACTTATTTTTCTTTCTTTCTTTCTTTTTCTTTACTTATTTTTGATGACATGGGGGGTCTAGATGGTGATTACGTCAGCAGTAGTCATTTTAGCCTGTGGTAGCCTTCTTGTCACAGTCATGACGTGCCAGCAGCTGCAGAGTATTTCGGTTTTGAGCTCGTGATTATTTAAATCTACCTATTGTTTTTATTTTCTTGTTCTGCTCGAACTTATTATCTTTTTTTTATGCACGTGTTTCTGTGACAAATAAACTTATTTTTCTTTCTTTCTTTCTTTCTTTTTACACATAGTAAGTATATGGCAACCCAAACATTATATGAATGTTGAATTCCGTGTCAATATAGTTTGTTTAAATTAATATTATGTGCGTTAGAATTATATCTGCTGCTCATGAATCAATAAAAAAAAACAGAATACATTAACAGCAAGGGGGGGGGGGGGGTAAGAGCTTTGATTACTTTTGCTGACATGGGAGAAGGGGGGTAAATAATTGTAGTAAATCTGCTTACGTAATACTTGAACGACCCCTTCGCTATTGCTTTTTTCTGCGTAGATTTTGGTGTTTACTACAAATATATATTATAGCTCCATCTGAGGTTACTCCAAGATTACTATGGAAAATATATCGTAATATGTCTTGCTATAATGATATTATAGCTACGTCTGTGGTGGGCTATAAACTTAAACATCATTTAGCAAAGTTAATGTGATCCGAGTCCCTAGTTTTTGAACAGCGAATCATCGTTTCAGTTAAGCCAAAGGACATCACCTACTTAAATTCTAAAGTGCGGTATGTAAGATCGATGGGAAATTGTGCATGAAGAGTTACCATCGTTTCTCAACAGCCGTAACATACCACCATCAGTCTGTGTTGCCGACGGACCCCTTGGGTCCTCCTTCGAGAACAATCTCTTCAACATAGATGTGACGGAGGCGGTTCGGGCCATGGGCGTCTGTTGTAGCGATGCCATAGAGTTTGTAGAGCCCATAGAGTTTCTTTCGTCACGTTTCCCGCGCTTACTGCCACGGTTCACGATGAAGTGGATGCCCGACACAGCGTCGTCATTCATTTGTAGTTGCTGTTACCATAAAAATATGTTAAATAATATTCAAAACACATAATATCACATCGATTTGTACATCGAAGAAGGTACATAACTGGCCATGCTAAGTTATTTCAGGAAGGCAGATATTATCAATCATTTTCGGCGACACTATACTTAGAGATAAGATTGTTGCTGGATAAAAGTTAATCTTTGTAAAACGAACAAAACAAATAAATGCTTATTATGTACAGCCACAAAAATGCAACAGAATAAGAAATTTAGTAAGGACCTAAGTACCTAGTTAGATAACACAACGGACAAGTAGAAGGCAACATTGACGTCGTCAAGTACACAAAGTTTAGATAGCGTAAAATCATCACACACGGCGATAAAAAGTATTTCAATAAAATATATTGTTTCGTTTGTGACCATGACTTTCGATAGCAATCTAGATTCCATGGCTCTATGAATCATGTCCAACATGACATCAAACACTGTTGAGTAAATAATCTGCCTAAACAATTCATGCATACATAATGTAATAAATACTAACTTTATGCAGTTTTCCATAATAATTGACATAGACACTGCATAAATAAAATCAATCAAGGCTGTTAATATAGCATACATTTAGCTAAGTATAGATAATATAAATATATTAGTTGTTAAAATATCGTAACATGAAAATGATTAATTTTATTAGGGGGCTATCTTTAAGGTTACAATTTTATTATTATGATGTTAGTCATTCTAAAAAGCATATTTCTTAGTAATTGTTATTATCATTTAATATTATCATTATTTATTGATGATTATACGAATATGTGTTAATATGACGATTCAAATGTGCTAACTTAATCAACCGGACATGAAAATGGGTTCAATTAAAAAATCTTGTTAATAAAACGAAATTTTACATCCTCAAACCATCCAATTAGGCTACAAAATTAAATGTGACGAAATGTACAAGGAAAATAATGTAAAGGTAAGATTGAATATGACCTGCAACCTGAACACCGACACACTGCCAAGCTCCAATATAATCCGGGCGTGCAGCATGCTTATAAAATGGTCGAATCTAACCTCTGGGGGGTCGAACTTGTAACTCACGGTGTTGGAACGATTCATCTCGTCGATCTTGAGCTGCGAGGGCGCCGACAGCACCATGCTCCGCTGGCGCACGGGCACGGCCACCCGCGCCGTGGACGCCTCGGGGTGCTCCTCGCGGTTGTTCTCCGTCGCGATCGTGTACGGCAGCTCCGACGGGAACACCTCGTCCCAATACTGATCCCTTATCAGTTCCGGATGCTCGTGGTGCATCTCATCCACGATCATGTACGAAACCTAGACACGCAAGCATGCTTTAGCAGTTTTTTTAATCAGTTTTGGCAAAAATAATTAACGATTTCCAAATCCGCGTTACCTGCAAATCTCTGTCTATCAACCAGTTCACTTCAAAGTCATCGTCATCTTCGCCGAAAGGATTAATAAGTGACTCGGCCACTTTCAGCCAGCCCATATAAAAGAAGAATTCTAGCGTAGTAAATATAGGAAAGTAGAGGTCTATATTACTAATGTTGGCGCCATCGTTGCGCTGTAACTTATTGTCGACCCATTGACTGCCCAAGGCAGAAGTTATAAAATATGAGTATACTGCTATGGTAACTACCTGAAAGGCGAATGAAAAGTTATAATTACAAATGTAATATTTAAGCAACCAATGACGAATGCGCGGTCCTTTAGAAATAAGTACAAACCTGAGTATATACTAGAGGTATACTAATAGTATCGTAACTGAGGAGAAGTCCAGCTTGTCCTCTGAATTTGTTTAATTCATCTATAATGGTCTTAACAGCAAAATCGTCTCTTATTCGGCCCTCTTTACGGGCCCTCGTAACTATGCTAGTCGCCCAAACTATTGGTAACCTGAAATTACGATAATTTTTAACATCATAATCAGTAGGTATTTTTTGTACTACCATGTAACAATGAAAAACGATAAGTTATAATAAAATTGTTAATGATTAAATCGTTTCCTTAACAATTTATCAGTAAATTGCTACACATAGCTTAGTGATAACCTTATAAGAATCTTAGGATGACTAACAGGAATTGATATTCATATCACTAACTATAAAACAAACTTATCTAGGATCTAGGATTAGATCACCAACGGAAGTGTGTTTCAAACGAATTGAAAAAAATCTCATACCAATGTTTCGAGGGCTTGGGGAACTTGTCATTCAGATTGTCGAGGATTGTCTTTTCATTTTCTAGTAGAAGTCCAGCATCCACGAAGTTATTGAGCGTAGGGAACCGCTTCTTGACTCTGGGTGAGATCATCGCGAGCACCATCGTAAGGCACAGACAGACGTAGCGGACGATGGTCCGCCGCATCAGACGCCCGCGCTCATCCTGTCCTCAAATTGCATGATTAACTAAATATGTCCCGTCTGTGATACTGTGCAAGTGTGCATTAACAGTATTTTACTTAGTTCATACAGATTCCTACTACCACATAATTAACTAGTCCTCAAGGCTACCCTGCCACATTACATGATAAAATTATGCCCAACCTATACTCAATATCATTATTTAATGCACTCGGATTTATTTAGTGATTATACTTAATTTTTAATTAAGTAGGTAGGTACCTATAAAGTACTGAAATTCATACAATATTAACTATGGTTTTGACTTTTAGCGATCGATAACCAAGCTTCAAATGACAACATGAGTAATTCCGGAATCAAATTAGATAACACGTCATCGCGTTTTTGCCCTCCTGAGTGCTATATTATGTCACTGAACTGAATTTCAATCTCAAGGCTATAACACCAAGACTAATTCTATTTCTTTGTACTTATCTAATTTTTTACTTCTTCGAATGTTGCTTTGTTGTAAAATTCCCCTAACATATAGCTTTTGTCGGTGTTTGTACAGCGAAACGTATTCGCCGATAATATCTGTTGCCTTTTTTTGTGAATAATGTTTATTTTTGCTTCGTCTGCAGAACACCGCGAGAGTGATCTATTTTTACTACTATTAATTTATTTTATTTCTACTTGCTCGTGGTTAAACTGTCTATCGGCTAATGGATCTAAAAAATTAAGAAAACCTTGGCACTCCAATTAAATGCCTTATCAGTGCAAGTTATAATTCCTGATAATTATGATAATCTATTGCGATAAGAACATTTCCTCAACATTTATTTATCAGCTGATTGTATTTACTATTTCCCTCATTGTGATTGTAAATTAGTATCACCAAAAAGCATACTATCACATCATTCATTTTGTTACGCATAGGTATATATAGGTTTACGTAATGTTACATGAAGAGATAAGATTACCTACTCAAGATTGCAAGTTATAATGTACTTACGTCGCTTGTGTGAAACTGAATGGAAGAATAATGAGTAGGTAATAAGTTATACATGCGGATGTTTTGTCAACACATTAAGGGCATAGAAATAACAAAGTAGCACAATATTATGCCATGCCATGTGGCTACTACTGAACACCGACACTAGTACTACTAATTTACTGAACTACTGATTAATTTATTACCGGTAGCACTATTTCATTCTTATCTTAAAAGCTGGCTTAACATCACATAGATTGCTGACTGGCGATCGGTACCAGACCACTATATCCACCTGCAAACCGATAACATTAAACTGCGTCAAGTTGTTTATGTTTACTATCAGGTTCGCAAAGGTCAAAAGGTAATCGTACCTTGAAAAATCGTTACTCGTGAGTCGTGTAACATGAATGGAATTTCCACAAGTCAGGAATTTGCTCAAAGAGCGCGACAAATTCCTGGCAAGCCCAGCCATACAACTGCCGGAAGAGCCTATATCATGTAGAGACAACTGGCTTTTAAATCTAATTTACTAACCTTACCTACCTATTCAGACCAAATAAAAAACCAAGACATAGCGCTGTCAACAGTGAGGTGAGGCCGGTTTCGTAAACATGTGTGCAGTTAGTGAGGTGTAGTTTGATTGTAATTATGTGCGTATGAGCGTGTATGCACAGAGCGGAGGTGTAGTTTTGGCATGCTTCACTGTATTGTTCACAGCACTATGTATTGGTTTTATATTTGGTCTGAGCCTACATAGCGTAGGATAGAACAAAACAGAAGTAGGTATACATATAAGTATAGGACCAAAAAAAAAGCAGTTTTGTAATTATTTGCGTAATTACAAAATAGCGTTGTAATAATGCTTCTGTGTTGACAATCAGTTTCGTACATACCTGTCCATGTATAGTGGCGGAGACGAAGACGGCGATGGAGTCGGGCCAAGGTATGGTTGTGTACTGACTCCACCAGCGGTTCATCACCACGGTAACGTAGAACCCTAGCACGAACGACAGAGGGATCACATTCCCGTGAAAACTGCAGTAGTTTACAACGCCCTCGAACACCCTGCGAGAAAAATTTCAAGTATTTTTATAAGTATTAAATATAGGTAGGGCATTGCACAGCAATTTAACTTCGTTGTACATTGTACCCTGTCAAATGTGGGTACAAATTAATGGAAGAATTTAACAATGGCAGCGTGCACATAGTCCATTACAACCGCGAATGGCAGTACCTAACGTAAATTATACCGATTCACGATAAAATATTACTATGACCTTGCAACACGTAGATTTCCAAGTATTTCAATTATTTTAATTTTAGATAGGTATGATTTCGATTCAAAACTTTCATTTCATACAGTTATAAATGGTTTTGGAAAGCAGCTGTTGGTTGAAATATTTTATTATAAATGTTAATTCGAATTCATAGTTATTTTTGTTACCCATACCTAGATTCGTTCATGAAAAGTTATTTTTCCCCTAGAGCTTTCAGAGCGACAAAACGTGTTTCAAAATTAATTTTCACTACTCTTGCTCAAAAAATGCGTCATTGTAGCGTACCAGAGCGAAGATAAAATAGCATTTCATCCTCTAGGGGCTAAAGTAAAATTTTTTTAATTTTTGTCTGTTGCCAACGAGCCTACCACCCAAAAACGAAAGTCTTTATACCATTCCTCCTCTAAAAAGCTTCTTACCTATCTTACCTATCTTACCTATCTTACCTATCTTACCTATCTTACCTATCTTACCTATCTTACCTATCTTACCTATCTTACCTATCTTACCTATCTTACCTATCTTACCTATCTTACCTATCTTACCTATCTTACCTATCTTACCTATCTTACCTATCTTACCTATCTTACCTATCTTACCTATCTTACCTATCTTACCTATCTTACCTATCTTACCTATCTTACCTATCTTACCTATCTTACCTATCTTACCTATCTTACCTATCTTACCTATCCTACCTATCTTACCTATCCTACCTATCAGACCTATCCTACCTATATGAATAAGAACAAACGAACTTTTTTTTTTTAAAGCGGCATTCTCTTCGATAGAATGCGTGCATTGCGTTGCGGCTACAGAGGAAATAAAAAAAAAGACTGGTGCGATATCCTATTTCTAAATTATTCTCCAATAAATTGCATTGGTAACCGTAATATGATTTACAACAGTGAAAATGTCATCATCTAGTGAGAATGGAGACCCTAATTTGGAGATGGATGAGAAAGGAAAAGAAATAATTTTATTAATTTACTATTTTATTTTCTCGCAATCGTAGTGAAAAGTAGAGTGTAACACACGGCGCTAAAAACCCATTATACCTCGGTTTCTGTTTACTCCCTCGCTAAAGCTCGGGAGTAAAACTACCTCGTTATAATGGGTCATTTTAGCTCCTTGTATAACAATCTACTATTATAGCCCAACGTAGTTTAATGCTGATGTTATTTATGTTAATAGTTAAACCCATTTCAGTAAAAGTTCACTTAAAAACCAGTGTTTTTACAGCATGCTCTGATAAACATTCGAAAGGGGTTTGAGGCTTCAGAATTTTAAACATTATTTTCTTATTGGATAAGTGCTGGTTGTTGCATAATGTGATTATGATTATTTATTAATTCTCACCTTTTAGAATTTTCATCCAGTAACAGTCTATATGTCAAATTGAGTAAATAATATAAAAGCAGGAACACTAGAAGGTCCAGCCAGACTAATTTGTATATACTTCCCCGCCATCTGAAAATACAAAATTATGTTAATTTCAATCTTTCATAAACTTCCGAGAGCCTTATCGAATAAGTAAGCGATTAGCTACTTGTTTATGTTCCTATTGAAAATTAAATGAAAAAAATTATAAAGTAGGTAAGTACGTAAAGGTATATTACTAATTTTACATCTAAACTCTTAACAGTAGGTTAATCCTAAATCAGTTTGTTAAATGACAGACAAAAGAATCCTGAGAGATTCTATTAAACATGATGGGAGAACACGAAGATGAGAACTACAAATAGGTTTAGTCGGTCGTCCGATTAATAAATGCATGGATAATAATTATATCATATACTAGCTTCTACCCGCGGCTTCGCCCGCGTGGATGTCGCAAAATATCCCACGGGAACGTTCTACCGGGAATACATACCTAATAGCCAAGGAAAAGATCATAATTGACTAACTTTCAGAGGACGCAGTGGTAGGCTACTACAGCTCCCGCATGGTCAACCATAAATTATTTTGTTACGCGTAATTTTGAAACTGTGATATCTCTTAAACTATTCATTTAAATGATGTGATGTAAAGGCATATTTTAATCGAAATTGAATGCCCAATTTAAATAACCTATTTAATTGGATAAGGATTAATAAGATACCGGTCAAAATAGCTTCGGAAATAACAATGAAAATTTTATACAATTTTGAAAGATAAAAATGGTTATTGTGGGTCACCCTTAAAAGATAGACATATGCCATCGCGGACTTTTTTGTTGCATTTTTTAAGATATACAATACTCTAGAACATAAATTTGATTTATCTCTCACGACTTACGCAGCGCACGCCAGTAAAGCTCCCAGTCGGCATGATTTTTTCCGACATCTTCAACAATAATCGTCATATTTCAGCCAATTTACACAAAACCTTAATGAATTATACACTAAAACCTTCCACATGAATCACTCCGTCCAATGGTGAAAACCGTTTGAAAATCCGTTCGGCAGTTTTTGAGTTTATCGCGTTCAGACAGACAGACAGACAGACGCGGCGGGCGACTTTGTTTTATAATATGTAAGGATGAAGATCGTAGGTAAGTGTAACTGTATTCAATTCCACGCATGCTGGTTTTATGACATTCGTAAGTTTATTAGTATGCGTATAGCTGTTTTATAGCCTCACATTTGAGTCTGGATTACGTCATTCGTGATCGTGATTGGGGATCGACGAATAAAACGAGAGAATTGGGATTAACACCATATCTGTATGCCGATTTACTATTCAAGTTGAATGGATCTGGTGTTTTCCGGGATGGAAACTTTAATTCAACTAAAATTCCGTTACACGAATTGGTTAAGGAAGTCTAACCGTATCATATTTTTATATCTTTACGATACATGATTATTACTAATTATAGAGTTATATAAATTAAGTGGTTAACACATGATTATGATCTAGCTAGCAATGATTATGGTCTAGGTAGTATGGAATAATTATGTACTTTTTTGTAAAACCGCGAATTGTATTCATACTCATGTTAGGTACTTTTTTACATTGGAATATTATTAATTGGTAACAATTCAGGTCATTTTATTTTTGCCAATTTTTTAAATCTGAACTGTCCTTGACCTATCATAAAATAATTTTCGTAAAAAAAATGCATTCTTTAAAATGACGTTGTTGGACAAACAGGAAACCTATTTGCATAACTTATTTCTTACAAGAAGCAGACTATATTATTAGTTGCACACAGCATAAGTCTGAATTCGTCAAGCTCTGCGATACAGATTAGCCACTTGCAAGACAATGGATTAATTTATCGCTAAGTCTTTACAACAATAAGTTCCAATTGTATTGGTTTAAGGCGACGATAACAGACTTTTAACGATTTTATACTGAAGAGCACGTCTAAACGTGTAGTGCTAATGAACTGAAAAAAAAAAGTTAAATAAGAGCATATTTTAAATTATGTTTATATTACATAGTGAAATTAATTTGTTAAGTTATGAGATGACTAACGCGGATAAAAAACAGAGAGTATAATAAATAAATAATGCGTCTAATTTGGGACAGCGCTCCTGGGCAAGTCCTATTACTGTTTGGACGTACGACGCGTTGCTGAGCACAGTACAGAACACGCAAGCTAACCAATTAACCACTCAAGGTCAGTGGCATATATCTGCGTCTTAATAATCGCGTTGGTGTTAAGTTTTAACCTTGACTGAAGAGAAGATACAGCAGACAGCTGTCGTATCGTGTGGTTAGTCGTGCAGCACGCGATCACCACTAAACACGTCTGTTATTGTCATACACACAATACATTGTCTGCTTTGTGATTGTTTGTGCCAAAATAATCCATTGACAGAGATCATTATCTTATCGCTAAGCGGCGAGCGAGATGAACAAAATTTTGTGATATTACTGAGTAAAAATATTCTTTAAAGGCTTGAGAAACATTATTCTTCTCATCCAAGTTAGCAATATCGTGAGATACTTTACATAATTTATTGAATATTATCTGTTAATCCGATTACCAGTACTAGTTTCTAGGTGTAATATTCAATGCATATTATATTCAACACTTTTATTTTCAACAGGCAATTTTCAGAGGAAACCTAATTTCAAGTTAGTACGTACTCGAGGCGCATTAAGTTGAATTAGAATACAAGCCACTGCTACTTATTTTATTATTCGCTAATAAATATTGCAAACTTACACCAGGAAGAAAACTCGTTTCGAATGTTTCACTCTATATGATAAAGCATCATAAAACGTCTCCTCAGTTTCACGCCACGCCATTCCGTATCAAAACTTTGTATCCTACTGAGTCTGACATGAATAAAGGTCCACTCGAAAAAAAAAGCCGCGCTCGACTGTGTTGTCGCGTTGTGTTCAGACTCACAGACCGACTTAACTCACTGTGTCAACGCTTTGAAACGCTACCTAACAAGCTAATGTAATGGGTAGGCATGTACAGTCTCGAGCGCTAATATGTCTCCACTTAGCAAAATTCAGAAGCGATTTTCTCGTGGAATATTGACTGCAACTTTGAGAAAAGACCTATTTCATATTAGTTTGGGTGCCAAAATACTATGTTCGTGACAACATATAATTACAATCACCACAGTAAGAGAAAATTACTTTTAAATGTTGCTAAGTGTATACATATTAGTGCTCGTGACTGTACTGAATCATTCCATTTGTTACATTCATGAAGAGCATCAGATTGCATACATTAAAAATACAATACGGTCTAATGAGCACAGATAAGCATTTTAATTTAGTCACTTCCGAGGTTCTATGTTCTGGTTCTGAGTTCATCAGCTTAACGAACACGCGGTATTATGATGGAAAACAATATTTGACGCTGAAGTGGTAAATCCCGACGTCTAATTAAGACGTAGACTTATCTAATTACTTAATGTCAGTCTACACTATCTGAATATTAGCAAGCACTGAGGTCAACAAAAACTCACACACAGACAGGATATTACGTCATCCTGCGCCACGCTTTTGGTTTGTTTGTGCCGCATTGTGGGTGGACCGGAATCACCAATAGAGCTGTAGAGTTCTCTACAGTTTAAGAATCATTCACCGATTTCGTCATAATAGGGATGTTGACTTGTTGACTGGGGAAAAAAAAACAATTTAGTCCGTCAGTCAGATAATAAAAAAATATTAGAGACGTATTATAGGCTTAATTATAATATTAATTTTATATGTACAATATTAAATCCCCAGGAAGGAGTGGAGGGAGGCCTTTGCCCAGGAGTGGGACAGCACAGGACAGCATAAAAAAAAAAATCCCCTGTCATACAGGTGTATGACAGGGGTCGAGACCTCATTGATGTAACGTGTACTGAGGCCCTAGTGCGAGTTTCATTTAACCTTCTCGATCAAACGCATCGAGCGCGTTTGGCGTTCCGATTGGCCCTTCACCGGTGAAGGCCGGCCGGCTGCCAATCGGAGCGCCAAACGCGGTCGATGCGTTTGATCGAGATGGTAAAATGAAACTCGCACTAAGCCCTCTGAAGTTAGGAAATAAATTACTTTTACTATAATTAAAAATGGTTTAGATAAAAGTAAAACGCATTAAAGTTGCGGAGGGGGTGGGAAGCTCGCTTCGTCAAAATCAAAAGTCGGTATAAAATATACCGGCCACTGCCGGCCAGTGACGTCATACTACATTTTAAACGTACTCAATCAATGTATTGCCGTAATCTTTTAATTACGTAAAAAAAGAAAAAATACGTGTCCAATATTTTTTAATACTTAATGTACAAGACGGACATAATATTTTTTTTTGTCGACATCCCTATTGAAGATGCTCAGTGGAAAACCCAAAACTGCAGTGTTAATTGAGTCTCCTTGACATGTTGTTGTCAAATGGGTTAGTAACATGGTTGGATAAGTATCGCAATCGCTTTACACATTTAAATGAAACATCCTCCGAGAATGACTCAAACCATAATCAAGGTTTTAACTACAAGCTATCCGCCAGTGTAATCAATTATTGCTGTTAAAGTTCAAATCTGGGGCAGGACTTGAGGATTGAAGATTATTATTGACTTAGAAAGAAAGAAAATACGTTTATTTGCGGTAAACATGACGCAAAGAAAGAAAGAAAAACACGAAAATAACAATTTGGGGGAAAATGTCACTGGATATGGGTTACTTGTTTTGATTTGGATTTGTGTATGAACACTGCTTTTATACAAGACCTTGCAATCTGGCGCGACGTGACAACGGTAGCTGTCCCACCGTGAAGTTTTCGTAGAAATTGTCTTGTTAGAGTGGCGTCGCGCCAGTGAGCACGAAGCTTTATTTACCAGCTGACAATGTCTTGTCTGCAATGTCTTTATTTTCGCAAATAAGCAGGCTCGGCCGCCTAATGGTAAGTAATCAGTTAATCACGACTCTTATGGACAACTGCATTACTTACCAGAGGCATCGCAGGTGGTTGCCATCCTAGAGACAAACAAACAAATGTCTGATACCGTTGCAAGGACACAAAATAATGTCTAGCAACCCCGATGTCTTTTAATTTGCGCTGATGCACTGTATTAGGTGTTCATAAACAAACTTATAGATCAGTAGATTTCGAACAAGTTCTCTTGTTTACCTAATAAAAATATTTAATTTAAACCAGTGGTGGCAAGGCTAGTATTTTGAAACCGGTTATTGCCAGCATATTCGCGTGATATAATATGAACAACTGTTACTTACTACTTGTTGCCTATTTGAATTGTTTACTTGGTACCGAAAAGTCATTGTTTACCTGTGATGTTCAGGGTTCCGTACGTCAAAAGGAAAAAACGGAACCCTTATAGGATCACTCGTGTGTCTGTCCGTCTGTCACAGCCAATTCGCTCCGAATCTGATGAACCGATTAAGTCGAAATTTGGTCACATCAATTTCTATGACCCAAACACGCACATGTTACGTTAATAAATTAATTTTTTAATATGTGGTCACTTTTGGGAGCCAATAAGAAAATTAAAAACAAGTGTTGCACACTGTACCGTGTGACATATCAAATGAAAGGTCATACTGTGGTGTGAGGAGGGTACCAAGTGTTTTTTTTTTTAATAATTATAGAATAAATAGTTTTAAAGTTTTTTAAGAAAAAAGGTGAAAATTTACCATGAATTCATTCATGGTCAATTTAAATAAGAGCCCAATTTTTTTTTAATGCAGAAAATAGTTTTATACTTATAGATTACAGGAAAACTTATAAGAAATCTATGGTCTTAAAATAAGATAGTAAATCTTTCAATATTGTACGTACAAACTTAAATTTACAGAATGTATGGGAGCACATGTTTTTCAACTACAATGTTTTGGGATAAATTCATCCCAGCTACGGAACCCTTGATTGTGGTGGTTCAGATACGCACTTGGCCGGTTTTTCATTTATATTTCAAGAAGGAAAAAGGTGTATACCGATGGGGCAACAAACGAATCAGTTTATGTGATTGTGAACATAAGTAAACTACTACCTAGTACTAGTACATAGAGTTTGAAAGATACTTCGGTACTAAAACGGAACAATTCCTAAATCCACACCGAAATGTTGACGGACACTCCTGTTTTCTTGGTTTCGGCTCAAGGCAAAATGAAGGGAGCGTTGTCTGTGTTTCGTTCTAAAGTAGTATATTTCTGGTATATCTGAATTACCTGTCGTTGAGTATCGTGTGTACTTCTAATAATTGGCCGTAATGATGATTTTTGCAATGTAAAAAAATATTCCTAACTGACCGCTGACATTCAATTGTAAGTCAAGAACCGGTAATCAGTGGATGCGAACACTTGTAAGTTGTGAAACGACATTCCAACAAACAATCATAAAGGTTTCCTTTACTCTAAACGAGGCATCCTTGCTCCAAAATTATCTTGTTGCTGTAAAAAAGCCTTGTAGCAATAACAAGTTGAGGTCAGGTGCTTTACAGCCACGCACACCACGTGAAAATGCCGACATAAGTAATCATTTAAAAAAAAACTTCTAGTGAGGAGACTGCCGCGATAAATGGATAATGTACCTACTATAAAGCTTTGTTTTTAGGGTTCCGTAGCCAAATGGCAAAAAACGGAGCCCTTATGGATTCGTTATGTCTGTCTGGCTGTCCGTCCGTATGTCTCGGCCACTTTTTTCCGAAACTATAACTATACTGTTGAAACTTGGTAAGTAGATGTATTCTGTGAACCGCATTAAGATTTTCACACAAAATTAGAAAAGAAACAATAAATTTTGGGGGTTCCCCATACTTAGACTGAAACTAAAAAAAAAATTTTCATCAAACCCATACGTATAGGTCTTCAAAAATGATATTGAGGTTTCTAATATTTTTTTTTTTTAACTGAATATTTTGCGCGAGAGACACTTCCAAAGTGGTAAAATGTGTGTCCCCCCCTGTAACTTCTAAAATAAACTTGTTTTAGTAACTTTTTTTAATAATGATAAAACTAAATAAAAACATTAAAAAAAAATAATTAAAACCGACTTCCAAAAAAAACCACTACAAAGTGAAAAATAATTTCGGAAGTCGGTGTCTTTGTTTTTTAATTTTCGTTTTTTGCCACCGACTTCCGAAATTAAAGTTACTTTTCACTTTGTAGTGGTTTTTTTTGGAAGTCGGTTTAGTTTTTTTTTTTTTATGTTTTTATTTTTCACTTTTTAGTTGTGGTACCTACCCCACACAATATCCAATACCACTAACTGCAATAAATAACAGTGACAGGAAGTTATCATCATATCGTCCATATAAACTAAGTGGGAAAAATATGTATTGTATGATGAAGCTAACTCAAAATCTATCTAAGCAAAGTTAATAAAATTTATATGGGACCACCTCGGGAGCTTACCCTTTCAAACAAAAAAAAAATTTCAAAATCGGTCCACAATTGGCGGAGATATCGGTGAACATACATAAAAAAAATACATAAAGTCGAACATAGAACCTCCTCCTTTTTGGAAGTCGGTTAAAAATATATATGATGTACATTACCATGTAAACATCCACCGAAAATTGGTTTGAACGAGATCTAGTAAGTAGTTTTTTTTTTAATTCGTCATAAATCGTAAACCGCAATTTACCTTTCGAACTACAAGAACTTTTATATTATGTTACTTGCTGCTACGGAACCCTTCATGGGCGAGTCCGACTCGCAATTGGGCGCTTTTTTTTAAATGC
Organism: Conistra vaccinii; assembly: GCA_948150665.1. Taxonomy (NCBI): domain Eukaryota; kingdom Metazoa; phylum Arthropoda; class Insecta; order Lepidoptera; family Noctuidae; genus Conistra; species Conistra vaccinii. Next base: position 11,672,087 of record OX411324.1, on the reverse strand, counting down.
GGTAATCAGTCACACAATAACGGCTGTAAATATCGTTTTCAAATTTGAAATAAATAATAGTAAGTAATCAAATTATCGGTCGCGTCCGCGGACGTCCACGACTGACAGACTGTCAGGTCTTTCAGTTCCCTACGATCACGGATCACGTCAATAAACGTTCACGACTTACGACGGTAAGTCGCGAACGTTAACTGTCAGTTCGAATGTGAATTGACGTGATCGTAGGGAACTGACAGTTAACGTCCGCGGACGCGTCCGATAATTTGTTCTCCACTTTAATGTAAAAATAATAGTAAGTACTCCTTAATGTAATTTTTTTGACACCTTAAGTAAAATATTAGTGAAAATTTTAAAAAATCATGTCGTCTGATATACGGAATATGAGGGAACCGAGTAAAACCGTAGCTTATAACTAGATTGCTCAGTATGGATCTTACAACAAGCCAGGCGGTCAACAAACAAGAATACAGTTTATTTCATTGTCTATATTATAAAGTACTAACTTTTTTGTTTACTTTACCTAAGTCCTATGTTCCTAATTAAACCGTCGGTTAACATATTGGTGGCGTTTGTATAAATTGCTGGATGCAGATTACGAACATGCTACCATGATAATGTTACGGAATAGGTCTGTACGACTGTGCGTTTTTGGACTATTGGTAAAATGTTATACTACTAAAAAGGCGGAGTGTGTAAAAGTTTGGCTAGTTTATTCGTGAATTTGATGATTTCTTACATTCCTATGAGTAATAAGGGCACATGTAAATGTATCAATTTGTATAGTCGTTAGAATCTTTGCAATGATTTAAATTTTAACTATTACTTTCGTAACTTTTTCAAATAGGATTTTTTGGAATGACTCCCGAACCAAACGTAAGACGTTCATTGAATTCACGTGAAAATATTTTCATGTAAGAAAGCGTGTGTTTTTACAGCTTAGGCGTTATGTAGTACGCTACGCTAAGCTGCGTAGCGTAATATCGCGCGGTTACTGCGTAGCACATCATTGCCCGCTACGCTGCGTAGTACGGCGTAGGCGCCGCGTAGCACAGCGTAGGGGTTGTGTAGTACGCTACGCTGCGTAGTGCGGTGCGTTGTACATTGTAGACAGCGTAAATGCGCATACATAAGTACTTGGCTCAGTTTAAAAAAAGAAAGCCTCTTATAAAAAATATTGAATTTTTCCGTAGCTACCTACGGAAAAATTCAAATTTTTTTATAAAAAATTGGTCCATAATCTTCTTCTAAGATTTCTGCGCATGATATTCGAGAACCTATTAAAAACACCACTTTATTAAATTGAATGATATTCAAATAATAAAATTAGGTATACAAATTAAAATGTACTGTCGAATAAAACTTTTATACTTAAATAAAATTTTAAAGTCACGGTAGCTCTAAGTGCGCGAAACATATTTCGTACGCACGTATAGTCGGCTAATAAGAAGATTAGCACTTCTATCAGATGAAAAGCGTCTGTGAAATTTGAAAATTGCAAGCAAATATAAAATAAAATAAAATTGCATTGGATACAGACTGCGAACAACATTACAAAGCAACTATTCAATAGATAATATTAAAAATAATCTAGAAAATAACATTAAAAGCGAGTGCTCCAAGCATTTGCGATGTGCGATATTTTTGTGGTGCTCAAAATGGCTTCAAATGAATAATGTATGCAGGCTCAAAATAAAATTACAACACAGAAAAAAGATAAACTATACAGAGTTGACCCGTTTTGCGTCGCCGTTTTTTGTCAAACATCCAAAGAAATTTCATTCAACATGAACAAAATCCGAATTATAATGTCGGTGGGGTGCAACTATTTAATATTTAATCGGCATGTCAAAACGAAACACGTATAGCTTAATTCAATGGAACAAATAAATCAACAGTCTATGATCGATGCCAAGCTTGTGTGGTTAAAGCATAAAGTGCAACGTACGTTACGAAAGTGGGGCTGGAAAGTGCAGTGTGGGGTCCACTGAATAATAAATGTCCCTTGCCTGGCAACCACGAAGTAAACCATTTCGTATAGCAATTGATTTCTTCGATACGTCGGAAACGCTTGAGACTTGGATCGTTACTAGAATTTCACTCCACTTTCCCATGGGCCGATACGGGTTGTCGAAGTTTTCAGTATGGTATGGTAAGTAGGTACCTACTGGGATATTCTAATAGTGTAGCTATTGTGTATTAGGTAGGTTTAGGTATCCATTGCGGTAAGCGGATGAGATGGATATCATGGATAGCGTAAATATGTTTATTCGTCGGAGTCGGTATTAAATTAATTTGCGTACATTAATTAGTTTTAAATAATAGGTAATAAATTATACCTTTTATTTGTTTCCTCATAATTACGTGTGTCTATTATGTGAATAACAGTCATGCAATAAATCATTATAGCAAAATCAAAAAAATTCTTTGTTGTAACACAGAATAAATAATAGTACTAACGTACTGTTGTAATTCTTTTTCTTTGTTATAATTAGCAACAAGTAGGTATATTTCTCCGAAGAATGAAGATTACATTGCTCTCCCTTGCCCCTGTCTGTACCGCTTTGTTTTCAAAGAAAATTAAAGGAAAATTATTTGAAAGGAAAACTTTATTCTTATTTACATAATATGTTAGATTTCCTTAAACCTTTGCGAACAACCTTGTTTGTAAAGGCCCACTAGATAATTAAATAATATTATTGTAACTGTGATTACGACGAGTAATAATTTCGTAGTTCGTACCTTCATTGTTTTTAAAACTTACATAAGTAAGGTGTCAAAAAGTATAATATTGTTTCTGGCAGAGGAGGCGTGGGGTGCCAGTAGAGAAATTTCCCAAGTGTCCTTAATTAATTAAATTGGTTTTAGAGGAAAACAATCGCCATTTATTTATCTTCGATAACTGAACATGGCCCACGGCAAGGAGCACAGAAATCTAAAGCCCCAGAACGTCACTCAAGACGTACTTGTAACTAGTTTCAACCAATCAAATCAGTACCTAATGCTTGAGTTTTGAGTGAGATTCTGTAATACGGGCCTAGTGTCATTTATTATGGAAATAGGATTCGGTAACGCACTGGTGCTACATACATGGTGATACAATTTTACGGTCTTCAAGTGAGCCTTAGTTTATAGCATCTCCTGATCTAAGTGTCCACATGTCCTCTAAGAGATTTTCGTCATGGCTATCATGTTGTGTTTTATTTTAGTTGTCATTCTCATAGCAAAGTAATGGTTTTTTCCGGTCCCACTGATACAATAGGCACTAATTTCCACTTAACCTGCTAGCGAAATTAAACTAGATTAGCACATGCAGATATTATCTATAGAATGGACAATTATTTATGACAATCATGTGTTTAGTAACGCTAATATTTCAGAATGATAATATTCAACAGGTTTTTAACATGTAATAAACATAGCCGTATACCGATTAGTCTTATCTACATTAGAAATGTCTAAATAATAGCGAATGAAACCAAGCTTCCTATTATGACGGAACTGCCCCACCTGCTTGCATTGCTATATTTACCAGACAAACACACGTCGTCGTCAAGCCAGTCATGAAAATGTTCTTTTTTCGTGTGACACATGACAAAATTTATGAGACTAGCGCAAACATTAGTCATTTGCAACGGAGCGTAACAGACGACCAACGACTGAAACAATAGCATTACGCTGCCGTTGAAGTTTTCTAGTTAGATCGTATGTAATATTGATAATCTAATTTTTACACACTGGTTATGTGCGAGAGAATGAGACGAAGTCATAGGCATTATGCGTGTAGTTCTGGAGTCAGTAGTTAAGTTGCGGCGACGATGTATCGATCCGCAAGAGCGATGACCTCTATGAAAACATCTTTTACTCTGCATTTCAGGGTAGTTTTCTTTTAGAACTGTTTGAAAAAGCAGAAAGGAGAGAGGATTGTTGAAGTTATACAATGGAGTAAATACCAGATTTCTTGTTATTCTTATGACTAACAAGGTTGAGTTGGTAATGATTGATGGTGTTGATGAGTCAGCCTTCGGATGAGCCCACATGGTTCTGATGATACAACTGTACTGAGCAATATAATTAAGGCATTGAGTTGCGCAATGCAGAATAGAGATAAAATTACTGTAAATTAACATTTCAGCACAATTGCCACTTTAGTTTTATGTCTAGTACGAAATGTTCTCAAGGCTCCTTTGTTTGTGTCATTTGATAAAAATAATCAGTAAGATCCTGCAAACAGTGCGTCAGTGTTCAGTAAGCAAACACCGCGGTAGTTTCCATTGACGAAACAAACACGCGACCTTAACAGGGCCACACGAGATGTACCTGCCTCACTTAACAAGGTATGCACGACATGCACGTATTTAAAGCCTTATTTCAGATTAGAGCGCTGTCAAGCCAGTGTCAGTACCACCCGCTGTCTACACTTTATACCTCAGCACCACCATCACAACTCTTGCTATGGTATTGGCGATATTTCAGCAGATCGTATGTTTCAGTTTAATTGGCCTAAGTCATTAGTGATTGAATTTATAGAAAGCTAAACTCTAAACGGTAGCGAATTAGCGTGTGACTTATTTGGATATTAATAGCAATAACGCTATGGAGTAATCACACAAATTAGGGTGGTTGCGCCGGTTAGCGACCGATTAGTTGAGTTGCTAACTTTAGACGAATCAAAATATACGCCATTTACAAGCAGAATAGTTGGCGACCATGTAAATAGGTCCTAAATATAGTCTAGTTGTGATACAAAATATAAAATATCACGTTTCCATTCATAAATTATGAAATATTATGGGAAAAGTGCAAAAATAGCCGAAATGCTAGATAACGACCACTTTATTCAGTTGACGACCACTAGTATGCTAGATAACGACCACTATTAAAAAACATAAAAATAAAGTAATAAAACAACTTTTATGGATAAAAACATTTTTTATTGTTCACTTTAAATCAAACATAATTAAATATAAAATAACCATCAACATAAATAGTATTTAATCATCTGATTTAACGTTTTTATTAAATTAATAAAATAAATCTTTTTCGTTTCCCGTTTTAACCTGGTTCAAATTTAGATTTGGGAAAAAACTACTTTTACTTATACTAAATCAAATAATCACATGTGATCGATATTTTAGTTTGCGGCTATCGTTCTATTCGTACTAAATCTTGGTGGTCGCAAACTACTACATTGTAATTTCCGAACTGGATCACTTAGCGACCACCACATTTGTGGATGAATTAAACAAGTTAAATCAAGAAAACATGTGGTCGTTTACTGAAGAATTGCATGTTTAGGCTTTTACAACGCCAAACCCTAAATTGTGTAACCATAAATAAAACTTTGAGAACATAATAAGCAAAATAAAATAAAACTGTGCGAGTCAGAATACGACCACCTGGTCGCTTTCTAACGCATTATTAAAATATGCGTTTCCGTAAGCGACCACTGGGTTTTAGTTTAATAAAAGGTAAAAAATTACTAAAATGCAATTAAACAATTGAAATCACTACATAATTGAAGTACCCATGCTTCTAATTTGAGTAAAAAACTTAAAATAAGTTACAAAACTTACCTTCGAACGCCGCGCGCCCCGCTATTTTTTTTGCTCTAGGGCAGCACATCCACACCACTGAGTCAACGCGTGAATTGAATGTCGTTTTTCTTTGCTTTGGGTCAAGCGGTTGGTATAAAATTTAGTAAATTCTTATTACGTAACTATTCAAATAATATTTAAAGCATTCTATTTATTTATTTTTTCTAAAGAAAGGTTATTATCTTTAATTAAAGAAACCTAGTGAGCCAAGTGGTCGCTTACCAGAAGTGGTCGAGAAACCGGCGCAATGACCCTATAAGCTATTGTTAAACTTTCTGTCGTAGTTTCTCAAATAATGAATGACATTACAGGTTTCCCAATTTGGGAAAACAAAACCAGGAAAAATATATTAATATTATTTTACCTTTGATGGATCGATGACATACAATTAGCAGCTCTATTAAAAGAAGCATGTTACATAAGTTTTGGTGATTCATTATAAATACGGAAAACATGACTGTCATTCCTGTTTAAAGTCTCTCATGTGATGTTGATTTTCATGTGACTTGATATTGTGCTAATACCTACCCATAGGTAGGTACGTATAAATAGTGTTTCACTATTGTGCGATCGATCAAAATACAGCTTCCGATTGTTACTACTGGTTCAGCAAAGTAAGGAGTTATAAGATGACAAGACATGCACAATTTTAAATGCGACACGAACTACTCTGGCTACTCTAGGATGGGATGAAACAAAAGGAAGAGGAAATAATTAGAAAAATGTCATGTAGTGCTAGAACTACCGTATACCGTGCGTATACATATTATAAAACAAAGGGTAGTGTTTAAATTCGTTTAAAAGGGACTCGACATAGAGGGAACCATTCATTTAAACGAGTGACTGTAAATTAAAGTTTTAAGTGACAAAAATAATTAATTTACGTTATACATAGTATTATGTGAGCGACTGACTGCGAGTGACGAGAAATTAATAGAACAGCAACTTACAAACACTAATTTGAGAAGCTTCATAATATTTGTTTGAGTGTCCACGTTACGTCCCGCATTTTTTTCAATATTTGGCAAATGATTTATTTATACTGAGCGGCATTTTATCTTAAATGAAGTGTTTCTAATAGAAAAACCACACCACACACCAATGCTTGCATGCAGCAGGCATTGTTTCTGTCACGGCTCCTGCACTGCGGGGCTCCGGCGGTCCCACGCGAGCTTATCGTCGCAGATGGTTTAACGCTCACCACCTGCTCCTCAATTCGCAGGCCGCCCCGCCCCTCCTCGCCTACGCGATTCAAAATTACACTCTAGGGGTAGGACAGACAAAATTGCGTGGAGTCGGATTTACAGCGATTCGTTTCTGTCACTATTTCACGAAATACCATGGAGTACCGTCCTCTCTGTATTTCTAGTCGCTCACTTAGTAATTCAGTCGCACGGCTAGAATTTTAATATCTGAAATGGATTAATCACAACGCACTTTTTGTAAGTTCGTTCTGGATTTTATTATTAACTAGCTGCTGCCAGCGGCTTCGCCCGCGTGGTATCTTTTTTGTACTATAATATAATTGTGATTGTGTTGTACATATAAACCTTCTCTTGAATCACTCTATCTATTTAAAAAAACCGGATCAAAATCCGTTGCGTAGCTTTAAAAAAGATCTAAGCTTACATAGGGACAGACAGCGACTTTGTTTTAGGGGAATTATTTACGTATAAGGAAAATACCTACACACTTGGGCAGTGTGTGCCTTATTGATTATGTAAAATAAGAACTAAAAAAACTCTTTTTTTAAATAGGTATGCAGTTCGGTTGGGCAGATTCAGTTACCGATAAAGCGGTGAAGACATTATGACGAACTTTGAATCTCTCAAATATCAAATAGTAGCTGCGCCCCGCGGTTTAACCCGCGTAAGTTCGTTCCCATGGGACTATCGGGATAAAACTATCCTATGTCCTAACCCCGGTCATGGTCTACCCATGACCTAAATTTCATCCGAATCCGATCAGCCGTTTCAGCGTAAAAGCGTAAAAATCAAACTACAACTGCCTTTACACTATGAGATATAATAATATTAGACCTCAGTGTAAACGGTTCTATTTAAAGGCTCTTCCACACTTGTTGTAGATTACATCCCGAATTCCCGAGATATAAATTTATATCGCACACCCTACTTTTATTTAAATGGAACCGTGTGGCGTGTACACTGAGATGTAGTACCGGTATAGTATGTACATCATATTAATATATCTTTTTTTTTACAAATCTGGTTGAATCAGTAGATTTTACCTAGGTAGGAATATAGACGTGGCGAACCTAAGGTCTACACCCAATACAGGGTTTTATTATGGGTGAATCCCTTAGAATAATAACGCATTATTATTATGCGTTATTATTCTAAGGTGAATCCATAATCCGCCGATTACAGAATAACGCAATGGAATTTAGGTGCTACATCTTCCGATGTACCTAAGTTGAAAATTTTTAGATGTTTATCAGAGTTCTGGAACTATAATTTCATAAAAATCTGTGTAATACTGAATATTTTGATTTGAGATGTTATTCATTTTGTTGGAATTATTGTGTATGTAAGTACCGCTATTGTGGTACTTACGTAAACCACAACTCAAACAAAACGAATATTTTGTACATGAATAAACAATTTGCGTACACTTACTTGTATAAAACTTTAAGGAATGTGCCGAATCCGCGACATGTTGCTACTTCACCGGTGTATGTTACGGTCATTGTTTGTTTTTTTAAGTTTACTAATTAATTTAAAAAATATCACAGAAACACATATAATGAAATACTAAAAGTTATTTCCAACGGCACAGTCAAAATAGTTTTTTAAGTTTTTTGAATCCACAAATCTTCTACTTTCACTGAACACATCGCCGTACTTGTAAATAAACGAATTACATTTTATTTACCGTGATTCATAATAAATTATTGATTTAATATTCGTCAAAATGATTAATTTAGTTATGATGATGTTTTGGTACATACAAATAGTGTCTCACTCACATTAACACGTTACGACGAGATTGAATTAAATATTTTTTTAGCACCACACTAGCAAACACTAACTAACCGGAATGAACACAGGAATTAAAACCAACCAAAGAACAATGAAGTGAATGATGTTGAACAAAAATGAAATGAATGAATGAACTTCAACTTCGCCAACTTCACAACATAGAATCTGAGCCTAGAATCCACAGACTACAATAATAAAATCTCTACTGAGTCTAGAATACAAACCACAGACCATGCCACAGACACAGTATAAAATATGATGTTCAAAAACGCTTGCTACACGGTTGCCAACCGCGTCCCTGAAAGAGGTGACCTTGGTTGGCAACCGGCAAAGTTGTTTTACCTTTTGGTCGTAAACATCATCTACACGGTTGTAAACCACCAAGGTCACCTCTGTTGGGACGCGGTTGACGACCATGTAGCAGGCGTTTAGTCTATGCTTTTTACATGTTTAGAGCCATAGACATAATCTCAATGACTCAATGTCTAGAGCACAGAAAAAACGAGGTTTATTACTGTGCGTTTGCACCTCAGGTTTGCACTGGTGAAACCTCCTGAGGACTGTAAACATTATTTACCACAGAATATACTGCATATTTAATTCTGTGCTACGCTATGCAATTTATACATTTATTTGATCGGTCAGTCAGTCAGAGGGGTCGGTCAGTCAGAAAGATGTAGCTAGTTGCCCATTCCAAAGCGTAGTAGGTTCTTAAACCCATTGTTAACACTTTTCTCTTACCTAAAGTTTTTTTTTTTTAACTATAATTGGACATTAATTTCCAAAGTTATAGTACTTTTAGTAAGCACGCTTCCTAAAATGCGATCAAAATACAAAAAATGGCTGCCATTCAGGGGGGGTTGGGTTCCGACCCCCCATGTAGAATAATTTTATTGATAAAATATAGCAAACTACCTTCCCTTTAAGTTTGTACAGTCCGAGACCAAACACGTTGTAAAAAGCTGTTTTCAGACCAGGCAGCGCGATTTGTCGCGCGACACGACACCGGTTATTGATAAACCGTGAAGTTTTGTATTGTTCGTGTCGCGTCGCGCGACAAATCACGCTGGTCTGAAAACAGCTTAATACTGGGTCCAGTCTATTGGACTTGAGTGGTGGCGGTGGCGCGGAATTTATGTCAAATTCACGGGTCCATATTGGCTCACCTAAATAAAGTTCTTTACCCGAAATTGTTCTTCCTAATGATTTGTAATCCGAATGATCACTCTTCCTAAAAATTTTCATCCTAAAGTTTTCATTCATACTATTTGTAGTGCTACCGGCGATGTTCATAAATTTGAAGGAAAAGGTTTGTTTTTATTAAACTATTTCTTGTGAATACAAAACAACTGTTCACATTTTTACATTTTAGCCATTTTATTTTTGGTTATTGTTGTTACATACTTATTAAGTTATTACTCTATACCTGAGATAATTATGTCTAAAAAACCAACTGTTTAGAATGATTACAGGTCGTTTCAATGAATGAAATTCAGGTCAAAGTGTCGTCTTGGGGGCACTATGAAAAAAATACTTAGAAAAATTTCGCGATCAATTTCGAGGTAGCGCTCGCCGGCCGCTGCCGCGGCACCGCTAGCTTCGCTCGCGCGGCTCGCGCGTAGTTGGTCACAGTTCTAACCTAACCTAACCTAATCTAAACAAAAAAGATATGACTTTGAATAATAGTGTAAAAGATGGTTATGTTGAGAAAATATAGGAAAACAAATAAAAGTATAATAGATGTTTATTGCTAAAGACATTATGAAGTTGAATGCTTCGGAATTATGAACATTAGAGACAGAGTAGTTAGGAATATCACAATTCCTTCCATTTGTTAGGATGAAAAATGTTAGGAAGAACGTTTTCAGATTTCCAATTATCGGAGTTGAAAGGTGAACTTAGGCGCACCCCAAATTCACACTTTCTCATCAATCAAGGAACGATTCTTTTCGCCCGCGGATATTGCATCCAGACTGATCCAGACTCCGAGTAAAGGTCATCGCTCATTATAACAGCACGGTTCTGACACAGCAAATAACTTGTCAATCAAGTTAGGATATTAAGTCAAATGTATTAAAGTCTATTTTACGATGGCTATACAAAATAGTGGACGCTTCAAGCGAGGAGCCCGCTCACCGGCGCCTCGCCGTCCGCGCGGAGACGCCTCGCAGTCGTTGCGTGCGTTGGTGACTAGCGGTCGGCGGTCCGGTCGCCTTGCTTACGACGTGTTGGCAACTAGCGGTCGCCTTGCTTACGGCGCGTTGTCGACTAGATAGTGCCGCCGCGGCCGTGCCGAGCGCTGCTGTTATAATGGATGATGACCTTTAGTAGTCTGTGCTCCGAGTATTCGCATTGAATCGTATCTACCGGGAGTACCGGGGACCGGGGACGCATCCACAGACTACATAGAGAACTACGCGTCACTATTGAAGAAAACATTCAGAAAAAAAACGCTCCGTTCAAGATGGCGGACTCTAACTTCGATTTCGATTCGTAAAATTCTGTAAAAGTGTTTGATTGTATGTTATCGAATAACGGTCTTGGGTTCGTTGTCATCTAAAAACATAATTTTCTGTTTAGTGAATATTTTGACATTTGATGAGCATTACTGATGTGAATGATTATCAACTTTCACAATGAGCGAAATTGCCAACAGTGAAGGAGCTTCTGAATCTGAGAAGCCGGTTCAGAATAATGTTATACAATTCCCGCCCTTCCCAGGTATGCACATAATCCTTGAAATCGAATACTTCTTCCTCTTAGTTTTAACACAAATAAAATCATTTGCAATTCATTGTCTTTTAGATCCTAAAGATGAAGATTTCGACGATGATATTGCGGAAGACGAAAGAAGTCACTACAAAACTGTTTTTAAAGGTACGCAATTCCAGTACGCATACTCTCATCATGTTATTCTATTTAATGTTCAACTCGCTAGGTAGCTGTCACAAATGGTAAATTTTTATCAATAATATTATATTCTTATTTCAGATCTGAACACTATAAAGGGTATGAGATTACATTGTACGGCTTGTGATCGTCACATGGGATGTTCAGCACGCAATGAAGTGCGTATGCGAGCTCATCCAATGCTACGCACATTAGTGTGTCACAATTGTCACGTTTTCTATAATAGTGGAGAATTTGAGAAGGGTGATGATGGCTCAGAACTATATTGCAGATGGTGTGGCCAAGGTGGTCAAGTATACTGTTGCTCTGACTGCCCTCATGTCTTTTGTGCGGTAATAATAATGATTTTTATTATTTAAACACTTAAATTTATCTATATTATGAATCTTAATTGTTTGCTGATTAATAATGAATATTATTTGATATTAACAGAAATGCATAAAGCGCAATTTGGGAACTCCCAAGATCAAAGAAATTGAAAATACAGATGATTGGAAATGTTTCAAGTGTAACCCAAAGTGTCTGTGGGATCTACGTGCATTATGCTGGGCTGTCTTGCGCTTCTGTGATCTTAAAAATAAGTAATATTTTAATATTTCCTTATTTAACTGTTATTTTATAATTTATTAGCCACCCATCATAGCTACACATGGGTGCAAGTTACATGTGAATACAGTATTCAGTTCACAACATGTAGTGCACAAATTCTGAGCAGTAACCACGAGACCAACGAGGCAGTCATTATTGTAAGCGCTGCTGCTGGGCCTGGGTTCGATTCCCAGGTTGGGCTAGGTGTTATTGAGTTTTTCCATTCAGAATTTCTCACAAGCAGCCCTGAGTCTGGATTTGTGCCCGTTCAATGGCAATAGACTTGCCCCCTATTACATCAAACTTAAACATGACTGGTGAAATGTAGGTGTACTATAGATACACATTGCCCAACCTTAAAAAAAATACGAGCTACGAGCTAGAAATACGAGCTGTGGTTCTGGAGATTACCCTCTACATATTATACACAAAAAATCACTCTCACAATCAGTCTTTATATTAGTAGTATAGACTAGCTCTGCTAGTTACCAGTTATTGCTTCCACCCTCACCCTTGTACTGCTGTATGCTAAATGCAAATTACAAAAACAAAGTATCTATGTGGTCAAACCTTGAGTTGTAACCTATGAAATTAAAAATGTAAAGTCTGCACTTAGACTGCAAACGCTGGAAAATGCAGTTTAGAAATAGTTTTTCTAATTGTCAAGAAGTTGTTGGATTACATAAAGACTGTGCAGGTCTTTATGTAATCCAACAACTGCAGTTAACGTCAAAATCTTGGTTAGTAGATATTTTATATTATTTGATAATTATTTACAGAATGGCATACCAAACGCAAGATCCTCAATTAAAAGAAGCTTATAAGAAGGAGTGCTCTATTGATTACTCAGAATGTTGCAAGAATAAAACAAACAAGCGAATTCATAAGACAGAAACTAAAAAGAAGGAAATCAAGAAAGAATCTGATGCAAAGTTGGCTGCTAATAACATAATATCTAAAATTCCATCTACAATACAGGTACCTTTGAATTTCTTAACTTGATTATTTCAAACTAAATTCTTTCACATCTAAGGGTGAACTCAACTGAACTTTCATACCTAGTATTATTAGTTTTATATTGAATTTTGACAGTTGGTAAAAATTGTCCAGGGATAAAATATATCTGTTATAGGTAAAATCAGCCCTTGATGAATTTTATTGTTTCATTATAGGTTAAAAAGTTTGCTGCAGTGAATATGGATGACGTAACAAAACCGGAAAAAAAGGCCCAAAAAAGATCTTCAAGTCCAAAAAATAAAGCAATTTTTGTGAAGAACCCTATAACTATAGCACCATGTGCAAAAGTGCTGAATCCTGTTAGTGTACCACCTCTGGCAAAAAAGATGAGGGTACGTTCCTTTTTATTATTGTTGAAGAAGCTTTTGCTATAGTATCAAAATATGCTCATTTAATTTGGAGTGAGATTCTTTAAATTTCGGCTAAATTGTTACTACAGTTGGGAATGCCTTTAACCGCTGACAGTCTGATGAGAATACACATTTATACTTTCAAGCCCTGCAGTTTGACAGTGACGCGCGCATTACTTCACTTTTGAAACTTTTCTTTTCCTTCTAATTGACGAGAATATCGATCAGGCCATAGAGAGAAACAGCCCACAGATATTAGTCATTATTTAGCAGTAAAAATTGTGATTTAAGCCACAGGGCCACATGGCCACGTCAGGACTTTAAGGACTTTTCATTTTTTGTGGCCTTGTGGCAACATAGGGACGTCAACGGTTAATGACGTTTTGAGATATGAAGAAAACAGATAGTAACTTTAATTTTGGAGTACTTCCACTTTACCCACCAAGCCAAAAATGCCAAAAAATTTGTAGTGTAATCTGCCCCACTGGTTCATATCTTTTATTTATTTAAAAACACTACCTAGGTATGTCCTAGTTACATTTTTAGTTAGATATACATTTCTTTCTTTTCCATACAAATCTTAATATATATAAATCTCGTGTCACAATGTTTGTCCTCAATGGACTCCTAAACCACTTAACCGATTATAATAAAATTCGCACACCATGTGCAGTTCGATCCAACTTGAGAGATAGGATAGTTTAAATCTCAAATTATAGTCGCAATTTTAATTTATTGCAAATTAGGGCTACCCATGCGAAGCTGGGGCGGGCAGCCAGCACATATGATATCCTGGTATAAATGCCATAAATCCTAACAAAAAGTACTAGGCTTGCATAAATTCACGACAGTATTAAAATTTTTGGAAAATGCACTGGAAAAGTAGATATTTATCAAGACCGTTCTGAGCAGTAACCTAACCAAATGTACTAGGCTTGCATGAACTCACGACAGTTTTTTTTTTAGAAATTCCACTGGAAAAGTAGATTTATCACGACCGTTCTGAGCAGTAACCTAATAAAAGTACTAGGTCTGCATGAATTCACGATAGGGTATGTAGGGTAGGTAGGTAGGGTAGACAGGAGGCAGGTAGGGTAAGTAGGTAGGATAGGTAGGTAGGGTTGGCTGGTAGGGTAGGCAGGTAGGGTAGGTAAGTAGGGTAGGGTAGGGTAGGGTAGGGTAGGCAGGTAGGGTAGGCAGGTAAGGTAGGTAGGTAGTGTAGGTAGGTAGGGTAGGCGAGTAGGCAGGTAGGTAGGGAAGGGTAGGGTGGGTAGGTAGGTAGGGCAGGGTAGGGTAGGTAGGTAGGGCAGGGTAGGGTAGCGTAGGTAGGTAGGGCAAGGTAGGTGCGCCGTAGATAAGTACTTAGTGCTACCCATGCGAAGCTGGGACGGGCAGCTAGTATATTATAAAATACGAGCACCTACATAAATTCTAAAGTGCCAACCCTAGTGGCCCCATATTCCACTGCAACATTTTTGGCATTCCATTTTGCCCCACCAGTGGGGCGGCTTGGTGGGGCAAAATGGAAGTACTCGAATTTTGGGCAGTACTTGTAGCTTAAAACAAAAGTGTGTACTATTAGTAGGTGAGCCCAGAGTGTTTTTGAGCAAGATTTGCTGTGGCATAAAGGTTCTACCTAGCACGGCCACGGTTGATATGTTATAGCACTGAAAATTTCTGAGTACATTTTTTAAAGTCGTTAGTAAATAAAGTACACAATGAGGTTATACAATACAAGAGGAGCGGAGTACGGCACATAAGCGTGACCACCTATTAGATGTCCGCAGGCATATCTGAATTCAGTTCTCAGCTTGAGCAATTGCTTAGCGAAAAAAAATTAAAAATGGTGAAATTTGCGGTTAAAATTAGTATGTCACGGTCTGAAAGGATTAATAAAGCAAGTGGTGTTACATTTCACAAGCAAGTTTGCAAAATTTTCTTCAGATTTTCCAAAAAAACATTACGAGATGAAATAAATTTAGCAAACATTGTTTTTGCAATCAATGTTACCAGTAAAAACGATGTTGTTTTTGCCAGACTGTTGGGAGTTTAGTGAATGACGACATGTTTATAATTAATTATAAGCAAAAACATATTTCTTACTCTTTTAACTTTTATCTTTTATTTAGTAGGGATAGATGTGTGTATAGTGTAGTATGTATAAAATTGCACATAACTACGCATAAATACGCTCGTGTTTTAATACCCCTGCAACAGTTTCATAAACTAGGTACTACTAACTATTTTTTAATTGATGTTATTGTTCTAAGAAATTTGAACTGGAGCTCGTGGCTGAGTAATAACAGCCGCACGGGTCGCTAGGCTACGCTTGCCGGGATCAGTCCGTGGATGGGTGACCATCTTTAAATACCGAGACTCCTCCGTGCAGTGCTGCCAATAAAAATTTCTCAATTCCCCGCGTCAGCGTTATCAATTCCCCGAAATTCCCCGCTTGTTTTTGATCATTCCCCACAAATTCCCCGAAATTATACGTATTTTTGGAATAAAAACACTGTTTTATACAAAATTGCTGCATTTTTTAACCACTTTTCCAGAATTTTATTGAAAATTTCAACCGTACCCACCAATTTAAAAATCGTCAAACATACAATGACATTTGAGCAGGCATTTTAGTGGTGTGCCATTAAAAATTATGTTAGTAGTGTCGAGCTGTATCTGAAAATCCCAAACATGATTTTTTTGTTGTAAGTATTACCCGACCGACATAAAATAGTTTCAGCCCTCCGAAAAAATTAGTCTAGATTCCCCGAAATTCCCCGATTTTTGTCATTCCCCACGCTCTCCCCGCGCTAACCCTCAATTCCCCGAAAATCAGGGATTTTCCCCGCGATTGGCAGCGCTGCCTCCGTGCCTCGAAAAGCACGTTAAACTGTTGGTCCCAGCTGTCATTCGTGGATCTTGTGACAGTCGTTATGGGTCGTCAGAAGCTCGAAAGTCTGACAACCAGTCTTACTGGTATAGGTCTGATAAGCAGTTACTCCATGTAAAATACTGGTCTGCTGCATCCGGTTAGACTGGAAGCCGATCCCAACATAGTCGGGAAAAGGCTAGACAGAATGTTTTAGATTATTAAAAAAAAAGTGAATATCGCTGGTTAGTGCGTTACATCACTTTAATTAATATAATCGATTGTCATGAACATAGAAATTATATGTATATTCCATTATGAACAATATTATTATTTGTCACAAATCTTAGGAGGGTTTATTCTGAAAGTTGGCAACGTCGCAAATAGATGTCAAATATTTCGCTGTTTTGATTAATTTGATAATATTTCTGTATGGAAATAAAAAATGTGGCTAACTAGCGAACTAGAATATTGATTATGAAATGCAATAATTAATATCGCAACACCGAATAGTTAGTATTAGATGTATAAAAAGTATTTGGAAAGGGGTTTGAAGATTTTTGTATGGAGGGTGGCCCTAAAGTGTTGCCGCCATTTTGTTTTTTTTTCAGAATCGCGGTGATTTTTCAGAATCGCGGTGAAAAACTAAAGTTATATATTTAGATAGAGGACACTTATATAAACAAAAAATGTCATGTAACATAATATAATAAAGCGTCAGGTTTCGGAGTTATTCACAGAAATATAAGTCGAAAACTGAACCCTGAAAAAAGGTTTTTTTTTTTTTTTTTTTTCCCTTCTGGTAAGTATATTGAACTATGAAAACATAATTGATTATGTATTAAAAAAAAAAATATGATTTTTTAGGTAATATTTTAGTTAAGAGCGAAAGAGACAAAAATATAATATATTTTTGGGGAGTATACATATTATGTATACTCCCCGCCGAATGAGGACGTATGTTATATGGAATATGTATTATATATGGTGCATGACATGGGCGCGACACCAAGAAAATCCTATTCAGCCTCCCACTGCCTTCTTGGATGATATTATTTATACCGAATATGATTAAAAAATCTTATGTTTTATCCACTAGGTGTATTCAATTAATATATGTGTAAATAACTTAATCAACATGAAGTAATAAATTCGTTATTAGAATTGTTATTTTTATCTTTGAATATCTCAGAAACGTGACGCTTTATGATGTTATGTTATATAAGTTTTATGTTTGTATAAGTATCCCCTATCCAAATATATGACATTTATTGCACACTTCGATTTTGAAAAAAAACAAAATGGTGGCTGATTTTAGGGCCAAAATCTTCAAACCCCTTTCCAAATGCCTTTTTTTCACCTAAAACAGGTACAACATCAAACTCAATGTTATAACTGCAATTCATTATTAATATTCTAGATAGTTAGCCACATTTCTTATTTCCATACAGTATTATTTCCAAATTAATCGAAACAGGTAAATATTTGACAGCTATTTACGACGTTGCCAACTTTTAGGATGCACCCTCTTAATACTTTTGAAACATAAATTTACGTTTATTTTTTTGCCTATATGTAAGTATCAAATCCTTGTCAATTTTTTTAAATCTTTTATCTATTGAAAGTTCCATAATACAACCTTTCATAGTAGGTACCTACCATGGTATATACCATGGTACCTACCTAATTGATTCAATAAAACCTTCATTCATTCTGGGCAAATTATGTTGATATTGGCAACTCTGGTCGTTTTTCCGATAGCAATGTCTTGTCTCATTCCAACGTCATTAGTTTGACGGTAGAAGAAAGAAATGAGACAAACATAGATTATTTTGACAGATTGTCATTTTATGTATCCGTTTCAAAGCTACGTCTTTAAACTCGTAAGTGGTAACGTTTTTCAGAAATTGTTTTTAGGACGCTGCTCATCTAGTATTGTATAACCTCATTGAAAGTACACATTTTTTCATGAATATGTACTGCATTAAAATTAAGGTCAATCATCCATGGTCGTGCTGGAGAGGATGACACACCATTTTGTAAGATTGTGGGTGTTCAGAAATTTAAAAATATCAAGCAATGATTAGGTTACATAAACGTACAAATACTCAGCTATCAACTTTTCACCCTGCGTTATGCTTATGCATATGAAAGGATTTTGCTATAATCAACCCTCAAAAGGGGATAATTGATTTATATGAAAAATCTTATTCTTTATAAAAGACATTGACCAAACCTGGTATCGCTATTTACTCTGCTGTGACTTAAGTTTATAATGTTGATAAATCTTGTTTTTAATTATAATAATTTTATCTGGTAATGCGAATCCTTAAATTCTCCAGATAAAAAAACACCATAAAAGTATTAGTTTTTATTTCGATTTCCTATTTTACCCATACATAGTTTTTTTTCACGTAAGTAATGTCACATGTCATTGGCTTCAAAGAGTATGTAAACAATAAAACCATCTTGACTTACGCAAAATAATTTATTTACGCATCGAACTATTGAAATTATAGTTCAATAATTAGTAACAAAAGATATTAATAACAACTAATTATTATTATGACATTGTAATAATAATCTGTAGGTAATAAAAGTACCTTATGGTTATGACAAAGGCAGAATGTATTGAGAGTCCTTTGCCTGTTTCATTCATCAATAGAAACTCTTTCAAAACAGAACAAACGCGCGCCATAAGATTCTATGCGCGCGCATCCTGAGCAAAATATGCTGGCGTCCGGCGAGTTTTCTCTTTCTAGCATGTATGCACGTCCCATTCGTTTAGTTTTAAGTACAGTCTCGAACGGTAGGTCTTTAATAATAGTTTATTATTATTGTATAATTAATTAAATTATTTAATTTTATGTTTTGTTTTAATGACATAGGCCATTACTATTTTGCAATATCTAATAAAAAGTAATCTATGCTATAGGTATCGCATAGATATTTTTATAAGTGTAGACTGAAATTGTCTCAACACTTCTTACATTACGGCAAATATAAACCTATATTCTGATTCACTTTAACTTTTGGCTTGTCTCGGTAGACAAGTAAATACCTGTTGTAAACCCATCTGGGTTTAAATAACCACTTAAAGAAATAACTAACGTGAACACATTTTGCATAAGTTAAGGTCTGGTCTGGATTATAGCATATTTACATAACCGTAAACAAGTACCCTGAGCAGTGGTGGCCCAGTGGTAACGACCCCGACTTACGAGTTGTAGGTCGTGGGTTCGAACCGCTACTTTGTGTAAATAATTTCATCACCACTGCTCTCAAAACGGTGAAGGAAAACATCGTGAGGAAACCGGCATGTCTTAGAACCAAAAATTCGAAGAAATGTGACATCTACCAACTGGCACTGGGCCGCGTGGTAGATTACAGCCCACTCTCTCTCACAGAGAGGAGGCCTGTGTCCCAGCAGTGGGAACATTAATAGGCTGATTATGAAACAAGTACCCATATCAATTAAAATAAAATGGGTGCGGGTGAATCTGCGGGCAGAAACCAATAATTATGTAGAAAAATATCCATTGCGTTTTTTATGCGACTGTACATGCGCCAATATTTGAATGCGCGGTTTCTACTGTGACTTCTTGTATACTTTCCACCGATTGTGCTTAATTTTTTTTTGTGAATATTTTAATTTTTTTGATTAATTTCATTTTCTTGAGCAATATTGTCATTTTAATTGCATTACATTTGTAAGTTGTTCACTATGGTAAACTCATTTCCTCGGAGTATTCGTTACTGTTCGATTCTTCTGCGGTATTTACGTTGGCAGTCATTGAGAGAAGTTAGTGAAAATGTCTACAATACTCTGGCTTCTTGGATTTCTCCAACACCGGTAAGTCATAATTATAGCACAGGACCTACATAATAATTATTATGATCATAATATTATTATGTTTATTATACAAAAAGACAAAAAGTCACTAAGAGATTCGATACTAAACCTAGATTTTGAGACCCAATTTTCCGTGTAATGCCGAGAATTATGATAAAATAATAATTTACATTTGAAAGCCCTCAGATCACTCTCTAAATTAAACCATAAATCTTTGAGTCTCAGCATGATTCGTACCGATACTAGGTTCCTTAGTCGCTTGGTCAATCTCTTTTGAAACTTGGCACGAATACGTAGGTACCTGTGAACAATATTTTTTTTTTTAAACCTCCCTTCGGGGTTAGGGGGTGTTAAAGTTGGATATGGAAGAATCTTAACGCGCGGTCCGATGATGTTGAAACTCGGCACTAATAAGCTTGATAAAAAAGAAGAAATACTCGTTTTTGGATTTTCAAACATCAACTCCTGTCAGGGTAAAAAGCGATAATACAAATTGTATGAAAAATCTCATTCCTTCGATTTAGAAACTTTGCCAGAAAAACTCATTTAGGTAAATAATAAAGACCGTAATGATGAATTGAGGGGGTGTTGAACTTCGTAGGGGAAAGTACGATTACCGCGCAGACGAAGTCGCGAACGAAGTGCTGGTACAGGTATACCTTTAGTGCCCCATTATCGAAGGGTACTTCATAAAACTTTACTTTTCTAAAATATCTATTTATTACATATTTCTTAATACTGTTACAGTTACCAAATTCGCCAATGATGACACCTATACGGTTTGGAAATGAAAGGAAGCAAAATATGTCTACTTATGCTCGCATTCGGCCTAAGCCACCTCACCTTCCGATGGCTATTGCTAACTGTAGCTTCAATGGCTTTGGCACTAGCCCGGGCTTTGGAGCGAATCTTTACAACAGTGCTGATAATATTAATTTATCTTTAGAAAGTTTAACACAGGTAAATATTATAGTTTTTAATTAAATATAACCTTGCCTGGTTCACAGTCCCATGAATCAAATAATTATTCTGCTGTTTGTTTAAATATAATACACAATATTTAAACAAACAGTAGAATAATTATTTGAAGTATTATATCATATTATTATATTCATGTAAAGCCCGAAAGTCAGACCAGTCTTACCAAGGGGTATCGTATTCCCCAGTTATTGGGTTGTGGAGGTCAGATAGGCAGTCGCTCCATGTAAAATACTCGTATTCAGCTGCATCCGGTTAAACTGGAAGCCGACCCCGAGATAGTTGGGAAAAGGCTAGGAAGATTGATTGATTATATTCATGTAACACTATTTTGTGGGAATTGTAGTGCACTTAATTCAGAAATTTTCATAATTATTTTAATAATATTTTTGAATTGTCCTTGAGTCTCTGTGATACTGTGTAGAAGCACTATTAAAAAAAAAACTATTTTGTAAATTACAATTCAGTCTCATACTAGGATTACCAATCCCATTTAAAAAGGTTAGTGATTGTAATTAATTATTATAATAATACATCATATTCCTCTTTTTTTTATTACAGGGATTAGACATGTCAGCTGTTTCTTCTACATCTCATAATCTTCACGATGATGATGTTGTATGTACTCCAGATTTCCCCCTGGAACCTTTATGCGAGGTAAACAAAGGTTTTATTGACAAATTCATAAAGAGCTGAAGTAATTAACCTTTAAAACTTATATTTGATTATTATTTTCAGGTTACTGAAGACAACGACGATGACGTGCAATGTATCACACCAGGTCCTGTTGCACCCCCTAAGATTACTAATCCTCCTCCCTTAGTACCTCGATCTACAAATGCTTCAGCTGCTGAAATAACATCAGACAATATCGTTCAAATGACAGATAATGATGTAACCGTAAATGCATCAACTGGAGGATTGAAATTTCGAGTGGATCCGCAAACTTTATCATCTAATAAAATGTATCGCCTACCTGATGGACGCATATTTGCTATCAATGCTAATCCAAGTATGCCTGGCGGATATTCTGCTACTATTGTAGCAGTCACGGAACCCACTGGTAAAGCAACACCTAGAGGTGCAACATATGCAGCTAAACTTAGCGCAGTATCGTCGGCCTTACCCGTTGCTACTCCTAAAGCAAGTCGGAATATGCCTCGCATTTTGAAACGAAGTACGCCAAAGGCTATTAAGATAACAAAATCATCTGAAATTCCGTCAACTAGGGATTGTGATTTAAATGTGCCTGTGGAGTGGTATAGATACAATTTAATTGATGCGGCTGACGCTTTGGAATATGCTCTCTCACGGCTTAATAAACTGAAAAAAGAAGCTACTACAGTTTACTTGCGTACACGAACCGTTCATGAAATGCGAAACCTTCATCGAACATTGGAACGATTATTGAGTACGTCAGCTAGTAGATTCGGTGAAATCCGCGAAAATCTCAATAAAGGACTTAAACAGTATGTATTACGAAAATCTGGAGGTGACAATAGTGAAGACGATGATGACGTAGAAATATTGCCCGACATGGAGGATAATGATGATCCAATATTTATAGACGAAAATTCAGTGGAATCAACTACAAATGGTAGTGAAAATCATGAGGTAGATTTGACAGGCGCTGGTAGTAGTGAGTACAATGATAGTGGAGAAAATAATAAAGATAACACCTTTTCCAAAAGTGACATTGATCCACAAAATGTCTCTGTGAATGACAATGAAACCAGTGAGAATGGCGATGTACTAGCAGTTATAAGTCACAATAATACTTTCGTGGCCGCTACGGTAAATGAAATTATCGAACAAGCTAGTGAAAAAAGGGATAAATCTGACAGCGATAATGTTAAAGACAAGGAAACTGAGAGCAAGGAGAAGGAAAATGTAACTGCAACTAATATTACTGAAAACGACGCTGATAATAATGGTGAAGAAAATAAAACTGGGATCAACAATGAACAAATAGAATCAGACGACAATATTAAAAAAAATGGAACTGACAACAATGCTAGCAAAAATGAAACTGAGAAGGAAGCTAAGGAAAAAGAAAACATAACTATGGAAGTAGACACTGACCCAAATGAATCCGACGGCAATAAAACGACAATTGCAACAGATAATGTTGACAATGTGGCCGTAACGCCCCTCTGCGACGATTTAGCATCCAATGAAACAGCTGACGAGGTTAATGGCGTAATGCCAGAACCCGTGAAAAGTCCAGCAAAACTAGATAAAATCGCAGAAGAAGATAGTATGAATCATAAAGATTTAAGTGATAAGGCTGATAGTCAAGATAGTGATGATAAATCGCAAGATGCTGAAATGAGTGAAGAGATGATTGAAACATTATTGAAAGATGATAATGTAGGGGATGAATCAGCATCCAATTTAAAAAGTATGGATGTGTCAGAAGTACTTCAAGAAACCTAAAAAGTAAACATTTTATATCTTGTTTTAGTTAAGATAAATATGTACTAAATACACAGGTAAGATAGTAATATAAGTGCATAAATAAAACTGGTCAAGCAAGTTCAAATATTAATAAATATCTGAACTTGCTTCTCAAGCAATCGAAACAAAATTTCTGTCAAATATGATCTTACTATAAAAATGCTTATTTGTTAGAGCAACTTATTTATAATCTTTCCAACCATATATTTAACTTTAGACAGCTAAAGTTAAGTAGTGATGTCCAAATTGCATTTCTGACTCGATTTCGAAATTCATGGTGAATTTAATCGAATTTATAAAAATTAAATAATTGAAATAATATTATCATCGAATTCATAATTCGATAAAAAAACAAAGTGCCCATAAAGCATTGCCATTTTTCACTTTGGTTTTTAATGTAATAATTAAGGAACTTCATATACCTTCAGCTGTCATTAACGAGACACAATACAATTTTAATTATTATACTCACCTGATGTCCACTGTAACGGTCAAGCGGATACGCGTGTATATGTCAAAAGTTAAATAAATGGTTGGAAATGGTATAAAGATCATATTAAGTTTAGCACAGGCGAATGTTTCTACTTTGTTACCGATTGGTGTTCCATTGTTTGTTAACTATGTAGTTGGTGGAACTCTGCATTCCCTGAGTGCCCAACATACGCCATGTTCTACATCTAAGTGTGATTCGTTTTTATTACTACAAAGTTTGAATAATGCTAAGACAAAGAGGAGTCCATAGCAGTCTGCTGTGAGTCAGTCCTGACTGACAGACTGCAATGATTCATCCATCTTCTTTCCATATAAATAGTGGCAAATAAGAATGCCTTCTGGAGAGAGCGTTATTTGAACAGAATTATTTTCAAAGGAGAGTTATTTTCATAATAAGCTGTGCCGTTCTCGGATCTCTGGACAGGAAGGTTGTGGCAAGATAAAACTTAATTCATCATCATCATCATCATTTCAGCCGAAAGACGTCCACTGCTGGACATTGGCCTCTTTCAAGAGTCGCCACATCGACCGGTCCTGTGCTTTTCGCATCCAGCGGATTCCTGCGGCCTTGACAAAATTAGCGGTCCACCTTGTGGGAGGCTTTCCAACGCTACGCATTTCGATACGCGGGCGCCACTCCAAAACATTTCTGCCCCATTGGCCATCTGATCCGCGGGGCAATGCCTACTGCCACTTAAGTTTAGCAATACTTCGGACTACGTCGCTTCCCTTGCCATTGCCCTTTGGGTGCCTTTCAGCCCTCTAATGACGGCCATTGCGAGCGACCACGTTTCAGTCCCATCCGGTTCTGTCATTTTTGAAATTATTGCGCATATTTGAATTCGTAGTCTAACAAACTGTTTTGGTGCTTACTTCTGGGTAGATTAAGAATTTGTGTTTACTAATTAAAGCTAAATATGATTAGCTATGTTTATTGTTTGAAGTATATTCTGGGTCAACATTTAAGTTACCTTGTATCCCAGAAATAAAATAAAAAGCCACGGAATGGCCATAAAAAAACATTTTCCAGTCATAAAATGGTTTTATATCAAAAAATAATTCTAGATTTTCTATTGCCGGCGTGGGTGAAACGAGGTTTTTGAACCATGTTCAAAACCGGCGCTGACCTAGCGGAGCGCGCTTTTCAAATATCAACATTGCGTCAGTTAAAATAAAGTGGAAAGGACTGTTAACGTTGTATACGCGGCCACAGCTAGTTGAAAATAAGTTTCCTTTAAAATGCTATCTATATGCTATGCAATTTGAAGTACTCATTTCTAAGCTCTCCAGGCGGTGTTGTATCCATGGTGAATAAAGGTCAGCGACTCAACGCTATTTTTACTATTTTTCATTGATAAATGGATAATGAACTAAATTCTAGCTTGCATACTCGCATATACATATTTCTTCAAATATAATTGTCTGCAAAAAAAACATGGTCCAGCATTTTCAGCAGCTACACCGAGCGGATCGACTCAGGGCCAGCCTAAGTTGATCCGTTCATAAAAATTGGTCTTGTCTGTGCGCCCGTTCAGAAACAACATTCAATGATTGCAACAACTTGGGCGATACGTACTAATAGTGTTTGTAACCAACTTAGGCGGTACAGGCGGTAGTTACATTAACTACCAATATTTTTATACAAATTGAATACTTTTTGTCAATGGTGTACCTACACAATTCGATGCATGTTTCGGTTATTAACCGCCGTATTGATTCATGATCATTTCCAAATTCATCATTGCCTAGTTATATTAGATAATAGCGAACTAAACGTTTTATAGAATAATAGACGTTTATACAAATTATATGAATATCAACATTGAAAAACCCTATTTACTGCCATTGATACGGAAGTAGAACTAGCCTGTAATGCATTTTATTCAATATCCATTATTTTGTTATTATATGCGTTAGTTTAAGTAAGTACAGATACAATAAAAGTATAAATACTAATAAGCTAATTGGTGTTTTTACGTCCTATAGGCACAATAGTACATTTTTTGTTTCTAGATTAAGGTTAATAATATCTGAAAACTGATCTATCACATAAGACTAAACAGGAGAAAACTGTATGCAAGTAAATGTCTGATAAAATAGATCATATTTATGGCACAAATCTCAAGGACATTAATTATTCTTCTATGGTAGTTATGTATGTTGAATTTAATACAATTAATTTATGAAAAATCTTCATTGAATATTTTCTATCGTTCCAAAACAATGTTCGTAACTGAACAATTTATATGAGAACATTTCCCTCTCAGGCAGTGCAAAACCAACGCATCAGCAAGCTACATTAATAATTGACTAATTAATAATTATTAACCATTGATATACTAAAAAACCCCAATGTACATAACACTGTGGCGGCTCGATTTAACAATAAAATTATGCAGCTAGCCTCAGACATCTAGCGAGGCGCAGTTCAGCTCTGTTGCAACATTGCATTCCTTAAAATAAAGTCCGAAAGAAAGCGTATTTATCTACAACTTTATTTCAACGGTCGCAAGGACTATATCTGTTTGGCAGTGACAACTGCGCTTCGTTGCGCCTTGCCAGATGTGCGCAGGCCTTATCCTTATACTATTAAACGAGCAATATCTATAAACACCGTGACATTTTAGTCGTCTTACAAAGAGGGTCCACTCAATGTACCCGACATAAAATACGGAGCGATTAAAAAATTGTTACCATTAATTAAGAAAATAGGTACAAAGAAAAATAAATAATGCATTAGAAATATGAAACATCCTGTTAATAATATTTACGTATCGAACGGTAGAACATGACATACCTACGTAGAATTGATCATTCCATCTCCATTTGCCATGAGACAAAATATCATAAGCCATTCTAGTATACCTAGTCGACGTGGACTTTCATCCAATTCAAACTCAAACTCAAAGCATTTATTTCAAATAAACCAATTACAGACACTTTTGAATTGTCAAGGGGTCGGTCAGTCAGAAAAGATGAAGCTAGATGCCCATTCCAAAGCGTAGTAGGTACCTATGGAGAAGAACGGGCAAGAAACTCCACGGACACTCTTTTAAATAAAAATTTGGATACAAAATATTGGTTACATCATTCATGTTGAACTTATACATGTGAGAACGATGCAAAACGTTAAAAGCGTCCGTAATAAAAGATAAAAAAAAACAAAAATAAAACAATTCAAAATTAAATCAAATTAAAATAAGCCATGGCAGCTGAGATGACCAGTCACAACTGACGGCGCCCGTTCACGAACATGACGCATGGATTAGCACCATTCAGCTCAACCATTTTGAAGGGAGCTAAATGATCCAACACACACGCCACCGTCAGCGTGACATTAGAGTGAGCATGACATACTCTCAGCCGCCAGGGCACATTCAAGTCAATGAAAGACATACCCAGTACCTAAATGGTAGCTTTATAGTCTGTACATAGTACTCACACATGTGCTATGCAATTATACAATGCCAAGAGATTGAATTTATACAATGCAAGGATAGTTTTTAAAATCTTCCGCAGCTCCAACAGTATTTTCAGATGCTATACAATTAGTTTATGCTCCCTTATGGAGCAGGACCAGCGTGAAGCGCAATGAGATGAATTACGCTATCCTTTGAGTAGTGCGGCGCAAGCCAAGCCCCAGGGAATGAAATGTCGCCGCTCGATTATTCCTCGAATCTGCACTGCCCTTGAACGCGAGAATCGGATCGCGCTCGCAACAGGGTGTTTTAAACTACGTCATAATAATGAATAATATTTTCATAAAAATAAAAAAATAAAACAAACGTTCATAAATATCAATCTTTTTAAATTAATGTTTACTGTTTAGTAGTCATTGGATACATGAAGTGGGCTGCTTTTATTACTAGCTTCCGCCAGCGGCTTCGCCCGCGTGATAAAGGAGAATGGGCGCTATTGTATGGGCTCCGTCCCCAGACTGTATCAAATTGAGCAATACGTCTTTTTAAAGCTTATTATAATGGCTTTATTTTATTCTATTACACCAACCACCGCACTCATGCAGGGGAAGAACTACGAATGATAACATTTTTCTTCAGAAAAAAAATATTTTCTCATAGTTTACCATCGTCTACCTCTTTTGCCCTGCAAATATCCTGGGGTATGCCTAGCTAGACTATTCTATCCATCCAAAGTTTTTTTATTTCTATTTTAATAACAGTAATAATTACAGATCGACTCCCTTATCGTCGTTCTTGTATTAACTAAAATATCATCATCATCATCATTTCAGCCAAAAGACGTCCACTGCTGAACATAAGCCTTCCCCCAAGCACCGCCTCTTCGACCCATTTGTGCTTCCCGCATCCAGCGGATTCCTGCGGCCTTTACAAGGTCATCGGTCCATCTTGGGCCTTCCAACGCTTCGTCTTCCGGTACGCGGTCGCCACTCCCAGAACCTTTCGGCCCCATCGGCCATCTGTTCTACGAGCAATGTGCCCTGCCCATTGCCACTTAAGTTTGGCAATTCTTCGAGCTATGTCGGTTACCTTGGTTCTTCTACGGATCTCTTCATTTCTGATTCGATCACGTAGGGAAACTCCAAGCATAGCCCTCTTCATTGCCCTTTGGGTGACTTTTAGCCTTCTGATAAGACCTATTGTGAGCGGCCAGGTTTCAGTGCCATAAGTCATCACTGGCACTGACACGCACTGGTCAAAGACTTTCATCTTGAGACACTGCGGTATGTGGGACGAGAAGATATTGCGTAGCTTTTCAAACGCTGCCCAACCGAGTCGGATTCGACGATTGACCTCTTTCTCGAAGTAGGACCTACCTAGAACCCACTTTTAAGACCCACTCTTTCGAAGGCTCTACTAAGGTCATCGAGCATTGTACTGAGGTCCTTCATGGTCTCAGCCATTACAACTATGTCGTCGACAAACCGAAGGTTAGTAATATACTCGCCATTAACATTGATGCCTAGCCCTTTCCAGTCCAGAACCTTGAACACATCCTCCAGTGCAGCGGTGAACAGTTTCAGAGAGATAACGTCTACCTGTCACTAGCATGAAGTACAACATGTATTGGAGCTTCATTATGAATTGATTTCGACATAATCGCAGCATCTGATACGTGCTGCGTGCGGTCCGGTAACATCAACAATAGCAAAGGAGCGACGGCGCCGACAGGTAACCACCCGCACCGCACTAAATACCCGCACCGCACTAAATACGCCAAATAAATAGTAAAAAATACACAAAATAATTGTCCAAGCTAAAAATAATATTATTAAAAAAATAAAATTAAAATAGTTTATGGTTCCTTCCCTGCACGAGTTTCGTTGTTGGTGTCATACAATAAAATAAACCTATTGTTATGATCTTCAAAATGACGTGTATCACATCTTGATACACCACTGGGGACGAACCCGCCCATTCTCCTTTATAAATTATAGCTTACTATATTGTGCATGTATTATACATATAAACCTTCCTCTTGAATCACTTTATATATTAAAATAAACCGTATCAAAATCCGTTGCGTAGTTTTAAAGATCTAAGTAAGCTTGTTTTAGTGCGTAGTGATAGTGATTAAAATGCCACGGTGTATTATTTTTATTATATTCACGTTCTCGAAAACGACTCTTAGCGATTTCGATGAAAGTTGCAATATTTAGTTTACGGGGGCGAAAAATCAAAAATTGATCTAGCTAGGTCTCTTGTCTGGGAAAATACGTTTTCTCTGTTTTCACCCGAACAGAGCTCAGTCGCCCAGGTACTGATTATTATTAATAACTAGCCATGTCCGGGGCCAACCAGCACCTCTTATATAGTATTATTACACGACTGCCCAAAAATGAGAGTGGGAAAGTGATGAAGCTATGCAGGACGTATAGCTCAATCTATTTCTCACTGTGAAACAATATTAAAATAATATTGCTATAAGAGGTGGTGATGCAGTTATGAGTTAGTCCTGTTTTATCATCCGTTTGTTACTATGAACACCATATTTTCGTTAGTTTAGACATGCAATATTGAAGTAGGAACCACGCATTGGTTATTTGATGAAAAAAAACTGGTAGGTCATTCAATTATAATTTTAATAAGTTTCTAGATTTTTTGTTGAATTATTTTTGTTAAAGTTTTTTTTGTTTCTAAGTTAAACGTAAACAATATATGACTTGAACACAAGGTTTATGAACATTATTTTCAATGCTTGACAATTTTTATATTCCAAACAAGATTCAACAATTGATGTTTTATTCATTGGGTTCCGTAGTTGGGATGAATTTATCCCAAAAAAATACTTAACAGTGTAGTTGAAAAATATGCTATCCCATACATCGATATCTTAGAGTATTTATGACTGGAGAAGCCATAAGCGCAATATTCCGAACAAAAAAGTCTGTCAATGTTTGCGGGGGTCGCGGTAGCTTCTAGGAAAAACAAACAATAGCTGCTCGCCCAGGCGTGCAGCTATTGTTTTTTTTCCTAGAAGCTAGAGAAAACTAAAAGGAGTCCGTACCATCAATTTTTTTTATCGATATCGATATTCATTCGGAATTTTGCTTGAACCCAGAAATAAAACAGCTGATGCATAGAAAAGTGAAATTTTAGTTAATAAAAAAAAATCGCATCCGCCATCTTGAATTAACATTTTGACCTCAACTATCAGTTTAGGCACCCTAGAATACTATGAAAATGACACCCATGATGAAAAATGAGAACATTTTCGCAGCCGCCATTCGAAATCGCGAAAAAATAATCAGCTGTTCCCTACATTCATGTTCGCATAGCTCGACAAAATGTAGGGAACAGCAGATATTTTTTTTCGCGATATCAGTGTTGATCCCATAGCGAAAGTTGTTCATAATGATGAGTACAATGACCCCTTAAGAGATTGCCCACGAATTCAATTTCACCCTGTATTGTGAGGTTAGGATTTTTAATTTCACTGAAAACATAACTAAATATTAAAAATAATACTTACATTTGGAAGAATATTCCGTCTTTATTTAAGTTTGACGTATTTGAACGCTTTTTACAAGTTTTGACAGCACAACCAGGCATTTTCACGGAGCAAAAAAAATGTGTTTACTGAACTGAAAATTAAGGGATTTTCGGACTTTTCCTTGTGCTGTGTTTACTTGTGCTACGAATTACGATACCTTGCTTCTTGCCAATTTTCACGATTCTAGGTCAATGGGAAGTAGATACCATTAGGTTTTGATTTATTTGCGAGTATCAAAATATGTCGCATTAATGGCCGTATTTTTTTATTGCGGTACCTTGGTATCAAGTTGAAATTATATCAAATACGTAGGTCACCGTAACCCTTAAAAAATATTTCTTCTAAGATTGTTTTTATTTTGTTTTGATTCGTATTTGATATTAATTACAACTTGATACCTTCACGTGTTCCTGACAGAAAGTTACGGAACCCTAAAAACAATGTTGTTCTGATCTTGAATGAAGTTGGGAGTTAGCCCAGGTTCGCCCGGGCGATTTTGTCCCGCGGCAATTTTTTTTTCGCTCACTGGATTTTCAACGCTCTGCATAGCCGCAAGAGTTGAAAAACCAACAGTGTTTTTTCGACGCGCTGGGTTGCACAGAGTTGCACTCTGTTGGATTCTCAACACTCGGCTCGACACCGAGAGTTGAAAATCCAGTGCGTGATAAAATCCCGCCGCGATATTTTTACGTTCGTGCAAACTTGGGCTTAGTGACCGTTACAGTGAAATCACACTTACACGCGTGGATTAGAAATTTTCTGTATCTCTATCTCTTGCTCACCACGCGAACGAAAGGATAAAGGATAGGATTTCTTGCTCTAGCTAGTGAATGACGCCTCAGTGACAGAAAGATACGGATACAGAAAAATGCTGATGATGCTGCCTTATTATAATTAGCTTTATTTGATAGTTGGGCGTCGAAAGTTGAATCTCGTTCGGAAATATTAAAAAGGTATCTACTTACTTATATATTTTTGTTTAGCTGGCTCCTATATTTTCATTAGTCTATTATGTGATGTCTGACCTGGTGATACTATAGCATAACATGTATTTCTTTTAAGCAGTAGAATTAAGTCGATTTATAATTTAGTTTTTTAACTACTTATATAATAGGACATTTTGGATATAAAATATAGTTTCTAAATTCGTGGCTTACATTCATTTGTATTTTTGAAAAAACGGTAGGAAATGTAAATATAAATCTGGTTTGCTAATGTATCAATCGATGTAACCCATTTAGATCACGCGCAGTAGTCCACCTGAAGGACTAAGAGCGGAAACCTAACCCTAGAACTTAGAACCCATTTTGATAATGAAACGGTTAATTTTTCTTCTAATTTTATGTTATTGTGATAGTCCACATGCCCTCAGTTGCGACCTGTCGGTAACTCGGTACATCTTATCAACTGTTAAAAACAAGAAATACAAAGGTCTTGTATTTCAGTATTAAGTATTTTTATTATTTGTCCATTTATATACCCCTCCCGGACACCTAAATCGAGCCACCCTACATATTTTTATTTAAAGGTTCTTGAAGCCAGTCACTCACTACCATTCCCGTTTGTCATTGTTCTGAGTTCAGGTGACGATTACGCCATGTAGCCTACATGGTAAAGAAGGATAAACCGATCTTGTTGTGCTGTAGTGACCCGGTTTCGTGGTCGTCCTGGATGGCACACGAAGCCGCCAGTCTCCGGGTATTAATGGCAAATTCTTTGAACGACAGAACGGCTTACATGAAGCTGTGCACTTACGTTACACTGACTAAGCTCAAACTGAAGAAGTTCCATAGCTTGCGCGGCTACTTCAGATGCAGTATCCATAATTTTTGCGTCAGAATGGATATTTTTTTTCGATATTACTAACTCCGAACTCATTATTGACCAAACTCCGATTTTCTTCTCTACTCAGATTTTCTCGCTTTTCAAATTCATGAATTCAAATTTAGAACAATGGTTATATGTCACCTTCAAAACTGCATAAACATAAAAATGCACATCGATTTAGGAGTCCAGGAGTATAGTTCAGTTTTTTCCATGTCGTTCAAAAATAATAGAAATCCTAGTTTAGGTAGTAGAAAAGAAATGAATAAGCAAACACTGCTTTATACATATAAAAGCAAAACATACCTGCATTAGGTACATAATTCTTTGCATTTATGTTATGTTTACAAACACAAAAAATAAGCCGTAGGCACAAAAATCGCATTAGGTCGCAAAAAATTGCAATGTCCTGATTTTTGTGGATGATTTACCAGTAGTGTAAACCAAGTTTGCAGCTTCGAAAGACCTGTGCTTACTGCGAAGACCTGTGCTTACTGCGTGGTTCTCTAAAAACCTCGAAATTTTCTATATTCTTCAGTTTTTTTATTTATAACTTCTTAAATGTACATCCTACGTACTACTATCACAGATTACCAGATATTGCACTCCATACAAAATTTTCAATACCTACTGCTATAATAGCCTACACCTTCAAGTCGCTTGACGCTGCGAACGAAAATGTACCTAACCTTACAAGCGTAAAGTGAGTTTTGCTTTGTAGCTGCGCGCCGCTGCGTGGTCATTGTGAATTGCCAGGGCTGCCTCTTTCGATAAAGATGTCGGTAGGTATTAGTAAAAATAAATGTTTTAGCATGTAAAATTTTTGCTCTAATTACGTAATTTTCAAATGACAGTTGACAAATGGAGGACATTGACACGGTCACGGTATATATATATATTCAAACTTCATACAAACGGACGAAGCGCGAGCTATACCTACGCGCCTCGATCGAGGTATGCGCGTGGTATGCAGACAGTCGCGACTGTGCCGCAGTGACGAACGAACGGTGTGTTGTTTTTTTAACCGCGCGATTTTTACATTAAAAATAAATTCAAGTACATTATTTAATATGACGAGTAGGATATATTGTTGCTATGACGAGTAGGATATATTGTTGCTGTTTTTGGTTGCATGAATTTGGCAATCCAGAGATAACTTTTTTTAGATTACCTGGAAACTTTGAAAGGCAAGACTATAAAATAATTTTACAATGCATTTGCTCGAAAAGGGCGTTTTCCAAGCAGTCAATTTGTGCGGAAAGTGTCACTTTTTTTTGACTAGGGCTTTTTACTTTTCAGTTTTTTTTTTAATTTTTGAATCCGACGTCTGCCCGACGCGACGCAAAGAGTTTTCATTATTTGAGAAAAGTTTTACAAATTAAATGATGATGATGATGTTGATGACGATGACGATGGCGATGGCGATGGCGATGACGATGGCGATGGTGATGGCAAAGTCGAAGTCGAAGTCAAAGTCAACGTCAACGTCACAGTCAAAATCAACGTCAACGTCAAAGTCAAAGGCAAAGTCAAAGTCAACGTCAAAGGCAAAGGCAAAGTCAAAGTCAAAAAGTCAAAGTTATAAATAATGTTTATATCATTTATATCAAATGTCAGCCAATATGTTAGATGTTACACATATGCGACAACTGTGAAGGTCGCTAGTTTTTTTGTTTCCTCGCACAATGCATAGTAAAACGTTGTATGATACACGTGCGTCAGATGATTTCCGACTCGTGTCGACTTATACACTCGCTCGCTTCGCTCGCTCGTGAATAAAAAGCCACTCGTCGGAAATCACCTACTTTCCGCACTTGTAGCATAAATAACTATTACTTACTGGTAGGTATGTGCATAATGTGTGTCTTTTTAATGGATAAGTATTTCCTTTTATCTCCCGAAAAAAAGATGTCTGGATTAATAAATAAAGTGAATAGAGTAAAGGAAAGTGATAGACACGAGTGAAATAGGTAGTTATAGGCGGTTCATGTATCATGATACGGTAGGTACGCTTGTTTTAAAACCTCGGGCATTTGTGTTTTGTTTTGTTATTCAATTCACAAAGTATTTTATTTATTTGTGTAGATAAAAAAAGTATATTTACAATCACAAAAGTAAATGGAAACACAAAGTAGGCAAATGTTATTAAAATGCTGGAGGCGGGCAGCCCTATCGCATGTTTACCTACCGCGCGGCTGTAGGCATTTATTTCTAAGATACGGCTTAGTTATAATACCGTATACCGTGACATTGACCTTTCTATTCTTATCTCAGACGCAAATTAAAAGCACAGATTACGTGGTAGAAGTAATTCCGTACCAATAAAATACAAAACACTACACATGCTACTTTAAAGTGCGTGTCGGACTACGCATAATGAAGGGTTCCGGACTTGTCCCAAGAACAAACTTAACATTGTAAATTGAAAAACATGTTCTCCAATCTCCAATATATTATATTGAGAGATTTACCATGTCATTTTAAGACTATAGACTTATAGGTTTTCCTGTATGTCACACGGTAGGTACAGTTTGCAAAACTTTGTTTTTTATTTTTCTTATTTGCCTCCTAAAGTGACCCCCATATTCAAAATTCATTTATTTACGCTACTATAATACATATGTGTACCAAATTTCAACCTAATCGGTCTATTTGATTCAGAGCAAATTGGCTGCGACAGACGGACAGACAGACAGAGATAATAAAACAAATCAGATCCTCACATTTCTATATCAGCAGGTAAATGAATAAAGATACATTTTATCTCTTCTTTTGCTGGATCTACATCCATCACCTGCACATAATACACCAGAACCAGCCATATCATAAGAATTTGAAACTAAGTACGTCAGTCAGGTCGACCGAAATTATTGCGTACGTACGCGCCTCGCGGCTGTCTGCAACCCACTGAGAATTGGGTCGCGAGCGACCCGGCGGACGGTAGGTAGTTAGAGCGCGTGAGTACATGGAGTGCAATATCTGGTTATCTGTGCAGTACTACTATCCTAACAACAT
This sequence comes from Conistra vaccinii, assembly GCA_948150665.1. Classification (NCBI taxonomy): domain Eukaryota; kingdom Metazoa; phylum Arthropoda; class Insecta; order Lepidoptera; family Noctuidae; genus Conistra; species Conistra vaccinii. Next base: position 11,636,169 of record OX411324.1, on the reverse strand, counting down.
CCCAAAAAATCAGTGCAGTACAATATTTTCGTTATCACGCGCCAATATTTTCATTTGTTTCTTTTTTACTCACAGCTCTATTTGCAAGCCAAATCTAAATAAAATATTTGATAAGTTACCTCCTTGGTTGTAATGAGTCGAAGAATAAAATGTTCGTTTTATTTTTAAATTATACGACAGATATAATTAGTTTTCATAGTAATTTATTTATTTGATATGGACTTTATTACTAACATTGCCGGCCGGATTTGACCAGTACCTTGTCCAGTACAGCATTTTTGATTAATCACGGAGAAGGTTGCCAAAATAATGCTCGAATTTCCAAGCATAGTGATTTGTGCGAAATAAACCACATTTGAACGGGGAAATTAAATGAGAACATAAGGCAGTGACTTCATTTTATTAATAAAAAAACTTATCTCATTATAAAATTATTATACAAAAAGTACGAATGCAAATAGAAGGAGCTGTTTGGTACATAATTTTATAAATAAGTTACGACAGCAATATCGGAAATGAATGACAAAAGCACTTATAATATCACAATTCTGCACTTGTTTAAATGCCTACTTAATGTCGGTTCAGGGTTACTAGGTTTGAATCGCTTTCGTTTTCCTTAAAATATAAGTAGGTAGACCTAAATTTTGTAAATGAACATATTATTCCATTTCGTCAATAAAAAATACAGATTAAAACCAATCAATGTATTGTAAAACTGTATTATTAAAATTAAAAAAAAACGATGCTCAATTACTTACTTACAGGGAAATTTTATAAATCTATCTAGCTATGGTGATTTAATTACACGCTAGGAATAGGCGCAGCTAGAATTGTGGTCGATCCATGACATCGACCGCGACCATGTGTTCCACCAACGATTATATTTTTAGGTGATCAATAAAGACTAACTGACCGACGCCGATAGACAGCATCTAGATGCACGTTTACAGGTTCGTCGTGGTTCAACTTATGTTCTATCTAGCTAGCTAGAGTGACAAGTTGCTAGTTCATATACAACAAGCACCATACTATCTCTGCTAGTTCTCCCGCTGCTAGCTTTTAAAGCTTGTGAGACGATTAGGCTGCCTGTCCTCTGAAGCGGAGAGGAGAGGAGCGGAGATGTGCCATTATTAACCAATAAAATCTTAACTCAGGGGCGGAGTCAAGATTCTATTGGTTAATATTGGCACAACTCCGCTCCTCTTTTCTCCTCTCCGCTCCAGTGGACAGGCAGCCTTAAGAGCTGATAAATAGGTACATTACACACCTACTTTTGTATTATGACAGACACTTAAATTAAAAATATTATGCTAGGCACAGGAATTATTTTAAAAACACTTATAAAAAGAGAAACAATTTGCATTGATATTACTTTTTAAGTGTACCTCACAAAGTAAAATTCGTTCTCACTGTGTTGTCACTCAGACAAACTGCATTTGTGACTTGACACTTGTACCAAAAAGCAAGTGATGTAGGTACCACCCCTAATTTGTTTAGGTGTTATTTTTACAATTACACGTGTTCCTTAGTAACGGAATTGGCCTTTCCTGGAACCTTCTTGGTGGTAGACACGCATAGGCGAGTAGGTTCCGTTCGATGCTCCGTTTGTATTTAAACCTGAAATTCAAACAAACGTTAAATTATGTTGGGTTAACTTCTTTATGCGTCTACAAGTGCTTCGTGAAGTTTCACGAGAAAAGTCAGAATGTTGCACTACCAACGCTGTTAGGTACTCCTTCATGATTTTCATAGAAATGATTTAAAAGGCGAGTTTCTTTTAAAATTAAATGACTCCTACATAACTCTCCTCAGTCGTTCATCAGTTGGTTATTGTGAAGGTAAAAGGGATCCACGAACCAATGATTAACTGGCCTTTGCCGTGCAGTGGGTGTCTTGACAACTAAAACGTTTTTTTTTGTGCTGGTGCTGGTAAATGTTACGTCATACCTTTAGCGTTAAGCTGTCCATCAATAGAGCAAGCTTTAAGAAATAAATAAATACAAAATATTAGCATACAAACCAAAACTAAATACAGATTTTTCATGTAAATGATAAGTAGCCGTACTGCTGAACTTTGCCTTAACGAGCAGCGCCATTTTATTGTTCACTCTAGTGCGGGTCACACTTGCTAAAATTAGCACTTACAAATATTTTCTTGCGTGCTTACCTTGAAGGAGATGATGAGGTGGCGATACAGCCGGAGAAGCACATCTGGGCGCCAGCAGCAGGTGGTACAGTGCGAGGTACACCGCGGCCGACAGCAGCGCCACCACGCCGAGGGCGCGGTACACGCCGCGGGTGGCCTCCAGCGGCTGCTCTAGCGAGACCATGCCACCAATTATGGCGCCTATGCATCGACCTGCAAGATACCAAGATAAATATTAGTAAAATTAGGTACCCCACGGATTAAACATTGCCAGGAAAACGATAAACCGGTAAATGGTCTCTACCATAATATCTCTTTTGCACGTCAAAAAATTATTTTAAAACTAGGTAACGATCTTCAACTTCATCCACAGCCCGACTTCGCTCGCCTCACAGCTGGTCATAGTCTTCTCTGTGTCAATCATAGATAATACACTTAAATACGGTACTGTCAATCTCCACGATGCTGTGCCAGTTATCCAAGTTCGACCCGCGATGGCAATCTATCCCGCAAATATAGATAGATACTTCTACTTCCAGTCCTTGGGCGCCATTTGATCACTAACGTAGAGAGAGAATACTCGGCAGAGTATTCTCTATCTACGGTCAGTACGAACTAAAAAACTAAGCTAGGACTTACCGATACAAAAGTGAGCAATGACGGGCAGAGCTTGGCCGGTAGCAGTGTACTTTCGCGGCACCAAGTGTCGGAAGTACAACACTGCCGTCACCCACACCAAGCTCAGCGTGAACACTTCCAATATCTCGCACACTACCACCCATGTGTAGTCAGTGCTGTACGCCAAACCTGAAAGATAGGTATAAGTAGGAACTATAGACGTTCGATTTATAGTGGTCGATCAATTGATATTCGATAATTTGGCATTCGATTTGGCATAGTACACCCTATAGGAATGAAGAGCCTCAATTCTTTTATTAGGGTTCTGTATCCAAAGGTTGCTAAAGGTACCGACCCTAGTCTTAAGCCCCGTATGTCTCTCTGTCACAGGGCTGTAGACTTTAACTAACTCTCATAACTAGCCAGTTCGAATTTTCACGGATTTCTTGAAACTATGGTCGCTATATCCTTGTAGTAGGTTATAATAGAAAGAAGATTAGATAAACTTTAGTGATGGCAAGTATTTAATCGAATTTTACTAATTACCCTCTTAGAATTCCGGTAGGTTGTTTAAGTACTAGGTACCTAGATATTATTATCTGGTTATTGACTATGTACTTACATCACATATAGAATAGGTAAGTACTACCTACCTATTATTTACCGTAGGTATCCAAGGTATAAAGGTACATATTTACTTTACATAACCAGTAAATCACTACTCAATCAATAGAGTAAACAAACATACCAGTATATCGAATGCCGTAGAAGGTGAAGGCCATGATGAAGACGTTGGAATGTCCGATGTAGTCTACGAGGGCTTCTGCCCACCACAGAGCGGGCACGGCAGGCAGTGCTCCGGCCGTTAGCGTGAGACCCATTTCTGTCACCGTACCATTCAGTTCCTGTACCGTCCTGGAATAGAATGGGACAGTTACAATAGTAGATTGTTATACAAGGAGCTAAAATGACCCATTATAACGAGGTAGTTTTACTCCCGAGCTTTAGCGAGGGAGTAAACAGAAACCGAGGTATAATGGGTTTTTAGCGCCGTGTGTTACACTCTACTTTTCACTACGATTGCGAGAAAATAAAATAGTAAACAGAATATAATTATTTATTTAAAAATATTTCTTTTCCTTTCTCATCCATCTGCAAATTAGGGTCTCCATTCTCACTAGATGATGACATTTTCATTGTTGTAAATCTTATTACGGTCACTAATGCAGTTTATTGGAGAAAAAGTAGAAATATATCACACGTCTTTTTTTTTATTTCCTCTGTAGCCGCAACGCAATGCACGCATTCTACCGAAGAGAATGCCGCTTTAAAAAAAAAGTTATTTTTTTTTGTTAAACAGTAATAAGTCGATTATTCTACACTAGCTGTACGCCCAGGCTTCGCACGGGTAGAACTAAGTACTTATCTACGACGCACCTACCTACTACCTGCCTACCTACATACATACCTACCTACCTATCTTACCTATCCTACCTATCCTACCTATCCTACCTATCTTACCTATCTTACCTATATTACCTATCTTACCTATCTTACCTATCTAACCTATCTAACCTATCCTACCAATCCTACCTATCCTACCTTTCCTACCTATCCTACCTAACCTACCTATCCTACCTATCCTACTTATCCTACCTATCAGACCTATCCTACCTATCCTACCTATCCAACCTATCCAACCTCTCCTACCTATCCTACCTATTCTACCTCTCCTACCGCTCCTACCTCTCCTACCTATCCTACCTCTCCTACCTATCCTACATCTCCTACCTATCCTAAGAACCTTCTCCTTACTATAACAAACACAACAAAAAAAGAATTAGCAAAATTGGTCCAGCAGTTCACGCGTGATGCCGTGATCAAGGAAATAGGGATTCTTTTTATTGTATATAAATAAGAATAAAGACTTTTTCGTTTTTGGGTGGTAGGCTCGTTGGAAACAGACAAAAATTAAAAAAAAAATACTTTAGCCCCTAGAGGATGAAATGCTATTTTATCTTCGCTCTGGTACGCTACAATGACGGATTTTTTGAGCAAGAGGAGTGAAAATAATATTATCGCAAGGTTTCAAACTTACTAATTGGATTGTTTAATTGGGCTAAATATTTGTCTTGTAAATACGTTGCCTACAAACAAAGATGACCGTGACCGTAGTGAACCTTAGTATATATAGTAGTCTATGTAGTGAACCATTACCTACTTTACTGCCAAGTTGGCAGTAAAGTACGTGCCAACCTAATATGTATTACCGACCCCATAATAGTACATAATTGACAGCCATCTGGTGTTTAAGCTTGGTCAAGGCTTCAGATAAGAGTTCAGTGAATATACTTACATAACAATAACATAACACAACATCACGCCTGTAATTCGCGAAGGGTTAGGCAGGGATGTCTGTAAGTGTAACACCCACATTTAATCTCCAGTTATATTTTAAGTCCCATGTTATAGGGATGGCGGGCCTATTGCCAGCAACCGGGCACAAATCCAGCCCGGGCTGCTACTGAGAAAATCCTGATCGAAAAACCCAATAACACTTTGCCCGACCTGGGATCGAATCCAGAACCTAATCAGCAGTAACGAACGCTTGCGACCACTAGACCATAACGAGGCAGGACAATAGAGAGTACATTGTAACACGTTACATAGTTCATTATGGTCTTTTTTACACCGTAACCAGAGGCCGGAACCCGGAAAGAAAGAATTCGGCTGGATTACCGATTCACAGCTTACCGAATACCGAGCAGCAGCCTATGTAATGTACAGTCAGCTGCAGAGAAATCTCACCCCCTAGCACTATATAAATGTATTGCTAGCTTAGATTGCTAGGGGGTGAGTTTTCTCTGCAGCTGACTGTACCTAACTATTTGTGGGAAGAATCATCAAGAATCGCTGCCATTATCGGTTGAAGTCAGTCCATTGGCGTCAAGATATTGTCAGAAATAACTGGTAGGTACTCTTAGTGCTTTTAGGTAGTAAGGTAGGACCATTCTCAATCGACGTAAAACCGCAAGTAAATCATTTCTTATTACCATTACCTGTATTGATAAAGTGAGGTAAAATTTAATACAATGACATAAAGAGTTACATTGCAATGGCTTATGGTTTTAGGTTCGTCATTCAAATTTTATTGCGAATGTGCTAGGTAGGTATTTATACCTAGGGTAGTGGCACCAAAAGATGAACGACCCCCAATAGATGAACGACCGGCCGAAAAATTAAAAAATATAAAAAACTCCGCTAGATACATGTCTGCAATATTTTTTTCAAGTTAGGGTAACATATTTTCTTCCCGATATCATAACAGCTTTGACAGTGACCACTCAGACGCGCTCGCAATCTGCCATTGTGTGAGCGCTTCCCACCAAAAATCAGTTTTATATGGAAACCTACTTAAGGAAAGTGCCCTCCTAATTTAAGGATTTTGTCAGCTTAAAGTAAGAATTAATGATAGATTTCAATGGATTTGGTTAGAATAAAATCTTGTTATATCTGGCTTTGATTATATTGATAGTTTTAAACATTATATACCGTATTTTTTGAGAAATTTAGTGTTCAAGTAATGGATTCAATTTTGTTTGCTTGATCCAATAGATGAACGGCGTTCAGGTAATGGAGTAAAGGCGTATTTTTACAGCTATCATTACTTATAAACTCACGCTTATAGACCAAAACAAATCAACTCTAATGAATTTTAATAAATGTATGAACTTAGTTACCAAAAGTTGAACACATTATTTTAATGTTTTTGATTGTTTTTAAGGCTTTATTTTAGTATGAAATCTTGTACTGTTCATCTTTAGGATTCATGCCCAAAATTTTAACTAAGGAATATGTTCATATTTTATTCGTTCAAATTTTGGGTTTCGTGCCATAAGCTGAACGCTGAAGTGATTTTATTTGTTCATTTTGTGGTTCTTTACCTAATCCAAAAAATGAACGAATTGAATTGTTGTTTATCGTCTTCAGATGATGCACTCAAATACTTTCAGCTAAATAGACGGACTTTATTCCTTAACACAGTCCGTATTGTGGCGAAGGTCACTTTTCAAGACCTGCAGCGAGTGGCAAAGAACTGTCTATTGGGCAGAGCCAGTTTGCGAAACAGAAGACCAAAGATGGCAGAATCGTATCCGTCAACCTGAACTACTGAGAGAGATCGAGAGGTTCTATACACGTCAACCAGTTACCCTGTCACGAATCTGGCAAACCACCCAAGAACTAGATTTACCCGACAGTATACCGAAGACATCCCGGACGTCAGCTAGTACGAGATTAGGATGTCTCTGAAGCAGCTTAAGAACAACAAGGCGCCAGGTGATGATGGGATTACGGCCGAACTGAAAGCCGATGGAAAATCCATTCTTAAGGCCCTCCAGAAGTTGTTGACTACAAGCTACTTTCAAGAGTCATCACGAATCGTCTCGCTTGCTGGTTTGACGACTTCCAGCCTCCCGGATTCCGCAAAAGCTTTAGCACCGTAGACCGAAGAGTATAAACTGCCTCTCTGCTTAGCGTTTGTGAACTACGCGAGAGCCTTCGATTTGATCGAGATTTGGGCTGTACTGCAGTCTCTCCAACGGTGCTAGATTGAGTATCGGTACATCGAGGTGCTAACCGTTTTTGAAACGTCAAAAACATCAGCACTCTCGCTCCAGAAGAATAGGTTTCGAGGTCTGTTCCCATGACCAGACCTCGAAAACTGTGTGACTGAGTGGTGAGACAGGGAGACGTTATCTCTCCGAAACTGTTCGCCACTGCCCTGGAGGATGTCTTCCAGGTTCTGAACTGGAAAAGGATTGGCATCAATTACAATGGCGAATACATCAATCACATTCGGTTTGCCTACGATTAGTCATAACTAAGACCATGAAGGACTTCGGTACAATTGTCGATGTCTTCAGTAATTCAGTAGAGCTTCAGAAAGAGAGTCTTAAAATGAACACGGACAAAATGGAAGGTCATATCGAAAGCCCATTGTAACACCCACCCTCATAAAAATCGGAGACTCTACACTCTCACAAGTTGTGGACGATTATGTTTACCTAGGGCAAACTGTTCAGCTAGGTAGGTTCAATTTCGAGGAAGAGGTCAATCGTCGAATCCGACTCGGCTGGGCGGCGTTCGGGAATCTGCTTCTCATATCATATACTACAATTTCTCAAGACGAAAGTTTTTGACCAGTGCGTGTTGCCAGTGATGACCTATTATGGCACTGAAACGTAGTTGCTCTCAATGGGTCTCATAAGCAGGCTGAAAGTCACCCAAAGGGTAATGGAGAGGTCTATGTTTGGAGTTTCTTTACGTGATCGAATCAGAAATGAAAAGATCCGTAGGAGAACCAAGGTAACCGACATAGCCCGAAGAATTGCCAAACTTAAGCAGCAGTGGGCAGGGCACATTGCTCGCTGAATAGATGGCCAATGGGGCCGAAAGGTTCTGGATATGCGACTGCGTACTGGAAGACAGCGTTGGGAGCCCACCCTCACAAAGTGGACCGATATCGGTAATATTAAAATGCTAGTTCAAGTAATGGGTCCAAAATGTTCATAATTAGGGCTCAGTGTTCAACTATAGGGGTAAATCCCCTTATTTTTGACAAAAAGCAACTTATAAAAATAAATTGTATATCTAGACGGTTCTTTTTTTAAACAGTCACATCCTGAGGATTATGGCCTAATGTAAAAAAAACAAAAATGCATGCATGTCATAAAATAACTGAGTTACAGCTATTTAAAGTTGTCAAAAAAGCTTAATCGTTCATTTATTGGTGCCACTACCCTACTTTAATAATAAAGCAGTTTTCTTACCAAGGCAGGTAAGCATCGATCCCGCTCCACAGCGTCCCGAGCAGCGCCACCACGGCGAACACGGCCGCGGTCTCTGCGCCGTAGCGCCGCACGGTGTTCATCGGCATGGCCAGCACGCCCGTCGCCGTGTGCCACCACCACTCCGGGGTCGACAGGGGCATGTGGCTGGAATTAGTTCTAATGTTTCAGTTTGACTTCGGGAGAAAATCTGAGATAAGATCACATTGTATTTCCCGGAGGGGTTATGCAACAGGAGGGCGCCAGTCAGAACCTATTACCTACAATGATAAATCGTACCTACACAAAATAGGTACCTAGTTACCTACGTCGGTCTGCCCTAAATGGCAAAACCTTGTCGATCCCCACATCTTTTCGACATGTTATCCTTATCCTCATGGCTGGGGTTCGTACCTACTAGGTTGGTATACAGTTGTAAATAGATATTAGTTCATATTAGATTCAATCATTAGATTAGTAGGTACATGATTACCTACCATTTGTACAGAAATAAGTTATTGTGAATAGAAATAGGTGTATATAACAGCATATATTGATGACACCTACATAATAATAGGGCACATGATTAAGTCAGTGATCTGTATTCCTGATTGATTGCGTGCACTGCGTAAATAAAGAATTGTCGGCTATTTATTAAATTAGAGAATAAATAATGTTAATGTAATTTGCATAAATACATTATGACTACGAACTAGTGTGAATCATTCAAAAGATGCAATGAAGCGAATCATCACTTCCTACACATCTAAGCATTTAGTGATTCATGCTTATAAAAGTAGGTACCTAGTACCTACCTACATATTGACTATAAGCAGGCACATAAAAGAGTACATAAACACATAGTTACTGCTCTTGAAATTCGCATATTATGTTTTACAATTTAATTTTAACTGTCGTTTGAGTCTTGAAAAAGTAGTTTAGATATGCGATATGAGTAGGTAATACGCACCTATCGAATAGAAGAATAAGCGCTCCAATGACCATGAACACCGCATGGAGAATGAACGGGATAAGGTATGGAGTATCAGGCATTTGTTCTGCAGCCAGACCCGCGAGTGGAGGGAAGATAGCAAGGCCAAGAGTTCCAAATGCCAACTGCCTGCCGACATCTCCTCGTCCTAGAGACGTTTCTCTAGTCGCAATCACACAGGCCGTGCCCAGGAGAGCTAACCCTGCAGTTGGCCAGATGTCAGCTAGAATTCTGAAAGTTAAAAACAAAAATTAGGATTCCTAACAAATCGACGACGAAAACAACCTCTCATTTAAATTTTTTATTAAATATGCTGGTTTTATCTATATTTTAATAACAAATAATTTATTCAATGTTTTCCTTACTTAGGTAACAACGTCGGTACTAACTCAAACTAATTAGTTCTAAAAGTCACATTTTATAATAATTAATTGATTCATAATCATAAGTTTAAGATAGTTAATAATGACTGACCTTATAACTAAGTAAGTCCAGAACGTGTAACTCGGATCTCCAATGATAAGTCGACATTCGGCGTCAGCTAACACGCCGTCGGGTTCGTCGTAAGGGTCGAGGACTTGACACCGCACCGCTGGCCTGCACTCCTCGTCATCCGTTACCTCTGCCAGACGATTCGGTGGAACCTGGCAGTTGGACGGTCCCGCTAAAATATGAAGTCATGCTTTGAAATAGGCTTCGTACTTTGATTGTGCCTTTGAGGTTGTGTAAGTACTCACCTTACTTAGTATGTACGTACTGTGCCTTATCGACGTCGAAGTGCTGAACGCAAGAAGTTACGGATTATTTAATCCACCAGCTATTGCATAGCAATATGAGAATGGGGGAGTGGACATCGAACAAGTAAATTACCTACAAGACTCAAGATTCATGGACCCGTAGGGAAAGAAAATATTTTATATTTTTCTTTTTTCGAGAACAATAGACTCGTGGACCTCTGAGAACAACCCATGATAACTACGGGTACCCTATTAGTAGGTTCATAAGCCTGTATTTTTGTTAGTTACCTGTACGATAAGTGCACCAATCTGAGTCGACAGTGCTGTTGTCTTCAGGTAACTCCGGTGCTAACAGAGAGAGAGGCACTCGGAGCCTGGCTTGGTGCTGCATGTAGACCAGGCACTGGCCGTTGTAACAGAAGTGTGGAGGGTTCACCTCGAACGGCATCGCGTGCATTACTTCCTCATCCTCCGTCACTGCTGGATCCGAAGTCTGATTAAAAGCGTAAAAAGTATGAGCATCACCACACAAAAAAAAATCGCCCTTCCAAGCGATAATACTGTACACAATAATTGCCATAGTAATGACGGATCTCTTTAGCATTTCAATGCTGGTTCAGATTTTCTATTGCTAGGTACCTATTGTTTAACAACGCATGTGGTGTGAACACAATAAATTAGCATCGTTATCATCGTAAGTGAAGCTGTTCCGAGCTTTATTGCGTCTAACTAGTATTATTTAAACTTACTGTTACTAATAAGTAGAATAATCTGTATCTGGATGATGATTGTTTCTCTTGTGCAAAATCGTCTTGATTATGTCTGTGCAAAGGTTATTTATTCGTTATCTCCGTCAACATTCTTCAAATATTAGTTAGGTAATAAATCCTGTCGTCATTAAAATTATCCTAAAATTTTGGGAAGTCTCCAAAAGTCTAGAAGTTGCTGTGATCCGCACCGGTTTCTTTGAGCACATTTGTAGGTACTTACCGTGGCGTTTGCAACATTGAGGTACATGGGGCTGAGTGTGGTGGTGGTGGAAGTGGTGGTGAACGGCTGCCTCACCCACGTCATGTTCTCGTCCGCGCAGCCGTACTCGCATGCTGTCACCGCCAGCACTCCTGACTGCGAGTAGATTATTAACGATTATTGTCAAAGCATAAACTCCCTCAAACTCAAACTATTTATTTCAAATAAACCAATAACAGGCACTTTTGAGTTGTCAAGGGGTCGGCCAGTCAGAAAGATGAAGTTAGTTGCCCATTCCAGAGCGTAGTAGGTTCCTATATGAAGAAGAACTCCACAAGAACGGGCAAGAAACTCCACAAACCAATGTCTTATATCACAGGCGCTAGATTGAATCCTGAGCGAAGAGATAAGACTAGAATCTTGAGTGCCGCGAGGGCTTCAAGCTCGCCCAAGACAATCTAATTGCTACTTATATTCAATGCCCAAGACGAAGACACCATTATCCCCGAGGAGAATACCTACTCTACTGTCACACCTTCTGCAAGGTAATAAAAAGCAGTTCGAATTTCGACAGTTTTTATATGAATGATTAGATAAGCTTCCAAATTCAAATAACATTATTCACCAGCGGCTTACAATAACTTTAAATGAAATTCAGTAAGTTATTATTGCCCGGCTATAGGTACCTACCCCAGTGCTTATAATACCTACTTAGGTTAGGTATCGTAATGGTAATCAGCCTAATAATGTTCCCACTGCTGGGACACAGGCCTCCTCTCTGTGAGAGTGAGTGGGCTGTAATCTTCCACGCGGGCCCAGTGCGGGTTGGTAGATGTCATAGGTATACATAATTATATGTCTTCGAATTTTTGATTCTATGACATGCCGGTTTCCTCACGATGTTTTCCTTCACCGTTTTGAGAGCAGTGGTGATGAAATTATTTACACAAAGTAAATCGCCTGCTTGAGTTCGAACCCACGACCTATGACTGGTTTTGCATGACATATAATTTTACATTATCGAGCAAGTGGTGTGAAAAAGTGACACTACTAATACCTAATGCTGGATCCAATCACAGTTTCAAACACAAGAACAACGGTACTGACCTTCTCGCCGGACCAGCGGTTGCAGCGCATGTCCTCCTTGCATACTTCTTGCATGACGTAAGCGCTGTCTTCATCGCACATGAACAGGACTTGAGGGCGTCGAGCCTGTGAGATACAGTTACATAGGTTACTTTACATTTTAGAGCCTATGAACTTAGGTGGTAATAGGCACCTTTTGTCAACCTGGAATACCTACTAACTTGTGTGGGAATCTTAGGAAATTTTTACAATGTGAGAGATTTGATGATTTAGAAGCTGTGCGTCTCATTGCCATTATTAGTCAACACTATGTAGGTATATCCGTGGGATTCAAAAGTTGCATCAGAAAGTGGTTTATTGCAAGTAGAGGATCTGTAAGGTATCTAGGTATGTCCGTAGGATATCACTATCATTACGCGGTTTTGCGAAGAAGCCATGGGATTAATGGCGATTATTAGGTATAGGATCACAATATTGAGTTTGCGCATAGAGTAGTCGTTACGTCATCGCGGCATCGGTCAAGCAAAAACTCGAATAGAAACAACTGAAATCATAGAAATTCAAACACGTAACACAAAAATTGTCGATACCTCATGTCGCTCCGTATATGGCACAGCGAGGAGGAGCGTATAGAACACAGCGCTGAGGACGAGACATGCAGCCGTGATGATGCGCAGCAAGCGTCCGGAACCGCTCGGAATGGCACCTCCACCAGTCGACCCTCGCCCCACTGATAGCCTGCACAGAAGAAAGGGGATGTCACGTACGAATCCTCTAATAAAGCCGGAAGAGGGTGCCCGGTTTCTATAAGTTGGCACCATAAAAAGCATAGTTTTTAGCAGCTAAAATTTCCTGAAACTCACAGAACAACAGGCGACTAGATCTAAAGCACGCGATAGCAGTTTGTCACAAGAAGCCTTGATGTCTAATAGAGGAATAATGGATGTCCATAATACTTACTTATCAATGAGAGGCCCCAACACGGCTGGGCCGAGCAGCGCGATACATGGTGCGACAGCTGATATAACCCGAGCTTCGCCCTTGTCTAAACCCACTGATAGCATGTGCAGTGGCAGAAACGGGAAAATGCAGCCAATACCTAAGCAAGGACAAGATTATAGATAAATAAAAAAAAGAAACACTTCAAGATTAAACGAATTTAATTGAAGAGGGGCCGCCATTAATTACCCCCAATATTATGACGAGTTATAATCCGCCGCTAAAGAACTTTTAAGTATTAAATTGCGTGCGCACAAACAGCTCAATGGAGGAGTTGTAAGAAATAAGTGGGTGCATATGGGTCATACTGGCCGCAATGCAGTGGCAAGACCGAGGTGAACGGTCCCTAAATCATTCGATAGGTAGCAGTCGCCGCTCCTTAGAAGGCAGCTTGCAACAGAGCGACTTGAATTATTGGCCGTATGGGTACCTAACCGTCCGTGATGACTTGGACCACTTTTTATAGGCGAGCCAACTGGGACCTGTGACAGTCTTGTTCTTATTTTGTTGCCCAAGAAAGGAGCAAACATGCGTGGTTTATTTATTAGTACTGCGAAGTGATATAAGTCAAGATTTTATCTCAACATTGTAATAAAATCTGTTAGGTTTTAGTTTTGGAGACTCCAGCCAGAGTGAAGAGACCTCCAACATCGTTAAATGAATGTAATTATTAAGTTCGAATGCCAAAAACTTTTAAGCACAGTTGACCCGACTAACGTTGGTCTGTCCAAACTTCAATAATTTAAACAAAAAAGGACGTTCTAGATTTCCCTTTAAAGATTTTCCGGGAAACCTATGGTCTCTGACACTTCAACAGTACACTATCATGTTTTCTGGGCGACATTTAGAGAGTCCTAAGAAACTTTACCCGAGAGGAAACAGAAGAGAACGCATTTTAGCGTGATGAGGTTCTTATTGACGAGTTGCTTCATCTTCGCAGTTTTTGTCGTATTCCGAGACGGTGGAGTTATTCAGGCATCTTGTATCTGGAACAAAAATAATACTAGAATTTGGACTGTTTAATAGCTATAGGTAAGCAGAATGGTGCAGGTACTTATGGGATGTTAAGTGCTATACAATACATAGTTTTATTGTTCGGGAAAAATCGTAAGCTCCTAATTAGGCGACAAAGGAACAGGGACAGTTAGGTATATATATATGAATTAGACTTGCTATCTGCCATGTGTCCACATCAATACATTTAATTTCACTACGTGTGAATTGACAGGTTATTAGAAATCATAAAAAAACTCAAACAAACAACCGATGCGACGCGTGAATTGGGGCCATGGCCACTTATTAAAACGCCTACATCACCGGCGTCTTGTAGTGACAAACCCAATGCCAACTGTTATAGCATTAAAATAGATGCCATGAGATGATCTCATCATGAACACAACACTGGACAAACGGGCTCGTAAAAAGTTCGCTAAGTTCGCGTGCCGGCTGAACGCTCATTGAACCTAGCTACATGCAGCACCCTAATTACGTAATGCATTTTCAATTCTAAATTGAAACCAATTGAAAAAGATTGCCAGTCCATTGCTTCATAAGTTCGACAAAAAATATTGAGCAGTGTTTTTTTGTCGAACTTATGAAGCAATGGACTGGCAATCTTTTTCAATTGGTTTCAATTTAAAATTGATCGTGCAGTGCGTAATTAGGGGGCAGGCTGATGTAATTCAATTCAATAATTCAATTCAATAATCATTTATTTTCTCTTCACAAAGCTGACTTAAAGGTAATGCGTACAAAAAATGTCTCGGCTGTATTCCACCTTTGTGAGAGACTGTAATAAAATGACTATGAAATGACTATGAATGTGTAATTAAAGACCTTGTTTTCTTATTTTTGATGCCTCACAGTATTTTATACGTAGGTACGATCAGTTGTTACTTTCTAGTAACACAACACTATAATGTTATGTTGTCAATTAAGACGGTGAAAGCAGAGCATAATGATAGCGATGAAAGATGAATGGGTTGCCGAGCCGCTGCATTTCTATTGTTGCACTTCAAAATTGTTTTGTATATCTTATCACATTTAATATGAAATGAATGCTATTGCCGAGAAGATCTATCAGGAATACGGGAATCTAATTTGAGGTCACTGGAATACGGGAATCTAATTTGAGCTCAATTTGTTTGATTTAAAAAAAGAGTGCTGCATTTTTTTGCTCTACTTGCTGATAAAAAGGAACCTATCGAAGGGAAGAGAGAGACACGCAATTAATTGAATTTTCAGTGTGATGTCGGGAATTTAATTTTGTAACTGGGCTGATATTTAAAAATTACATCACAGTTTGAATATATAAAATAAGTCATTCTTTAATCTCCTATGCGAACTTATCGGTTTATGCTGTCAGTTTTATATTTAAGTACTTACCTATTTATACCTCTTCATAAAACGTATTAAATTTTTGTCACCTTATTGAACTTTTCTCATAGTACGGTCTACACTAGGCTCTAGGAAAATAATTTAGATTTGTTTGTAAACAATTAGGTACGATTTTTTTATTACGTTAGGTATACGTCAAGGTAAAACTAAATGAGCGTGTACTCGGAGACCAAACACTTTACTGAAACTAGAAGCTTAGAAAAAGACCATTAGGTAGACCTACCTAGTCCAGTACAGGCCATTAGCGGAAAGGAAATTTTTCTTTCATCATTTCGTAAATGTGGGTTCAAGGGGGTCAAACGGCGACTGTTTGGGTTCATGATTATTTCGACGTCTTCTAACTATCGCTGGGGTATCGCATTATCGCTGTGTGTAACTGGGTTACGATCGCGTAAACATAAACATTAGGTACCGTCCCATTCCCATACTTTCTCAAGACAGCTGTTTTGCCTGTGGCAAACCGCCAATTCAGAATGGAATTTTTGACTGATATTGAGTTTTATTTAAATATTTAATTAGTTACCCTACTTACAGCCAGTTGCAGAAATGAACTTTAACTTTTAAAGCTGTCATTAAATACTAATCTTCCATTAACCTATTGCAGAAAGCAACATTAGATGGTTGTCTTTGATGAAATTAATGAAATCATTAGCGTTATTATATGATACATTCTTTGTGCAACTGGGTGTCAGCCTTATAATTTTTTTTGCCATTATAATACCTAATGCACCTATTTACTTCTCCCATGGTTTTTGTGAAAATCGTTGTTGCTGTCTTGCTATGTATAATTAGGTACCGATTGACTATGGCTCATGTAGGTACTTATACACAGATAAGTACCTTAGTAATTTTATTAATTATTACCTATCCTGTTCAATTTCTTCTAACCTACATAACGTAACAAAAGCTTATATGTTATAGGTAATACTAAGGCATTTCTGTTTGCGTGTCAGAAGGTTGTTTTGGTTAAATTAAGCACCTAGAGGGCACGGCAGCGGTCGATGGCCGAAATTCAGCAAAACTGAGTGACATTGCGAAATGGTGGCTAAAATAAAACGAGACGTGAATTTGACACTCTATGAACTAAATTAGCATGAAATCATGAATGTACGTTATTCGAGGATTGTGGTTTGCAAGCTGAACAGTGGCAACGCATATAAACAGACTGCAATCATGATCAGTCACCGTAACCAACTGAAACTGTCACTGTCACGAGCACGACACAGCCGCTGTTTGTGATAAGATTTTTTACTACAAAACATTTTTTTTCCCATGCTCATTGTTATTACATAACGGAAAAAAGCTTTCTACAAACTTTTTGCGGAAGGTTTCAAAGGGCTAATTCCAAAGTTCCAAACAGCAGCGCTGCATATAGAGCCAGCAGAGTAGCGCCAACGTTTACGTTAATGAGTCAATGTTACAATGCGTTCAAAGGAAATAAAAGCTAAACAACAAGAGTCGTTATGAATATGATGCTATTTTTAAGCAACAAAACAAGCGTACGTAGTAGCAGCAGTATCCTTCTCATCTTGATAAAAGTGGGTGTTAACCTGCTGATCCCAATATTTAAATTTCAACCTAGTGAAGAGATAACTTCCACCTTTTCAAATAACAACCAAGACATATTGTACAAACCTAAGACAGATGAATCCTAAGATGTTAATACAAGAAAGGCAGGCAGAAGCAGCAAAATCTGTTTACGTATTTTTTTGTGATGGCGAGTGTAACTAATTGATTTAAGAATCGAAACTACACTATTCTAAAAGTTTATAGTTATTTATAAGTCTATGCCTATCAACAGCTATCTAATTATGAAACACATTTTCTCAATGCGATTTAGTGGAATTGGTATGAATTTGTTTGCATTTGGTTGAATTTTACGACTTTCGAATTATGTAACTTCAAAATCTGTCAAACAAACTGCACTCTGCTTCAGACGCTAAAGAGTGAACGATATGCCTCTAAAAAGGCTATTATTCAAATTACGAAATCTCTTTTGACAGTTGTAAATTTGTTTATACTGCTTTCAAATCATCGAGCCATCTGTTTCAATTTGCTTCGTCAAACCGAAGGCAGTATACTCGTCGCAATCGATTTTGTTTGGAATATTTTTGGGATTTACTCGTATAATCTCCTTAATTATTACGAAATTATGTAAGTGAACATCGTCTTGATGAATTGGGAATGTGTTTTTGTGTAAAACCTCCGTAATAAATCAATAATAGTGATATGTTAAATATCGAAGCAGCGAGGTCGATTTTCTATAATAATTGTGAAAGTTCTTCTGTTACAAGTGCAACCTAAACTAAAGATATATAATATTATTATGATATTTCAGAAACGAGGTATTTTGGTGGAATTCATCGTACCGTATCAAACTTATCACGAGCCACAAGCAATCGAGCTTGTACTTCATTGGAAAAGCCAATGTTATAGAGGAAGATCACAAACAAACATAGTTTGAAGCATTTTATGTCAATGGATTATGTAAGGACACAATGAACATACCCATCACACCACCATACATAGATCTATTTCCACATCATTGTCTGTTTAAGGTACCTACTATCAATATTATTTTCTTTCTTAGTGTTAAACATTGAATGTGTGTTTAGCACAGCAAGAACGTTACACACTAACATACTGTTTATTGGTGAATGTGAAATGCACCTGCAAATGTATAGGTAGTAAGTTTACATTTGAGTTTGTGGACGGATGTTTAAGTTTACATTCTGTTCTATAAAGTAGATAGATTGTGCATCAAAGTGTTTAGGCCTATTAGACTTTGTGGACGGATGTAATAGATCATGGAATATATGAGGATTTACTTAAATTATTATTTTTATATTTCAGGTGTCGGGCACTTACAGCAAGAATTTGCAAGCAGTACATACATAATCCATGATGACTTCCACAGGAAGAAATTATATCCCAAATTCCACTAATTCTTACAAAATATTTGTTCGAATTTCTTTTTGCCCCATGTCCAAATATTTCATAATAAAAGTGAATAAATGCTACTGTGAGTTATGTATTGATATAATAAAACAGCTGTTTTGTTTACCATAATTTATTTCTCTCTATTTACTGAAACCTAATGAATGACAGTTAATTTAGGTAAATACCTCTAAATAGTATCATTATAATAATCAATTGTCTGTATTTATAAAAAACAGTATTCAATTATTACATAACAAGTTATTTTTATTTATTTTGTAACTCTAATCTCTATAGTTCATAATTAAAACACTTTATTAAATTTTACACATCTATTAAATAAATAGGAACACACATTTTTATTGTAGTCGTACAAGACTGAACAGTTTTCTAAAGAAAATGTTTTTCTTTCATGAACAATCTTCAGTTTCTAGACATCATTCATGCGTCCCAGGAACTGTAAAGTTTTAAAACAAAAACATATTATTTTCTGCTCTGTACTTAAATATTATGTGGCAAAGTAAAGTAGACATATAGGCCTTCATTAGGCTCATGGCTGGACAAAAGCCATCAGCCTAGTCACTGCTGCGGTTGTATAATTTATTCTTTTTCTTTATTTATGGCAGATTTTTCAGTCTCCAGATTTTTTATAATAATAAACATTAGTTAGGTATACATAAAATATATGCTGTGTCTATGTAGATAGTTAGGCCAAGGGAATATATTCATAATTTTATTATTAGGTGAGTTGCTACACTTGATTCTTAACTATGTGTCGTAAAGCTTACCTTCAATGATTAATACAGAAGATTAGGTCGGTGGGTATTGCTTATCCAATTCATGTTTAACACCATTTCACCAATTTATTTGTTAGGATGTCAACAAAATAGATGTTGGGTAGCATTCCATTCTTGTATTTACAGCTCTAGCACCATCTGTGGAAATATTATGAATATGTTTTGTAGTTGGTTGTTATTTGGTTAGTGGTTTTTAATCGTTTTTTCAGCATTTAAGTACAAAAATATCAATTAACAATTATTTTAGTTAGAATGTGAGGTTGATGGACATAGTAACTAGACTTAAACTTACTTGTAGTGATAATATCGAATTAGGTACTTTTCGCTATTGAGCAAAACAGCCTAAGTAAGTAAGTTTTAGTGCAGCCAGTAGAATACTAAAACAGTGGACTGTCTTGATCTTGAACGAGAGAATTTTTCAAAGTTCTTCCGACTTCCACAAGCCACAAGAAAAATGTTCCAAAACTGCTTAACATAGGCCCATGTTTCTTTATGAGAATAGTGTGAATATAATTAATTTTGTTTGTTGAAAATTATAACATTCAATGCAAAACAATTTTTTCTCAATGTTCTCCCCACAGACTACCAAGAATGATCATTCCAGCGCGGATTATTGTCCGATGTTTAACATGTGATGTTATATACCTTTCCTGTTCTTTTACCTACACATTGATGAAGTTAGAGCAGTAAAGGTATACTTTAGTCAAGCAATATTTTGCATTAAATTCGACTCTGAACATGGTTATTTCAACTTTTACCCAGTGCTGCCAATTTTTTCCCCGAGTCCACTATAGACGTGCGTTATCATATACATCAAAATGATCGATCAAACGACGAGAGTAGCTTTGCGCAAGTATTTGTTTTCTAGACACGATCGAAATTGTGAGCCGGAACTTCTCCTGAAATCGATTTCTAAAAACAATTTTTGAAAACGATTTTAATATCTGAAATAGGATATTTAACCGTTTGCGTCAAAATCCAAAACCGCCCATGTTAGTCCACTAGCGGTACTCCTATAATAAACTATAGGTAAGTACTCCTTAATAAAATAAGATTAGACATTTAAATAAACCTTTACAGTCCGTTCAACCGATTTTCACTTCCATTGCGTTGCTAACATGACTAATGGCAGCTGCAGTAAACATTTGGTATTGTAACCACTTTTTTAACCGACTTCCAAAAAGGAGGAGGTTATAATTATGTTCAACGCGTATGTTAGTTTTTTTTTTTTTTGCTTTTAATGCCGTCCTTATGCCTAGGGTATAGAAGTCAAAATCGGTTCTCACAATAATTATTAAAAAAGTTAGCGAAGATGTTTGGATGTTTGTTAGATATATAAATATGCCATTAACGTGTTTTTTTTTTAATTTTCTCGAGTCAAAGTTTTAGTACCTAATTGATTTCTAAAAATTTAATTAAAGTTACCACTAGACAAACCCCCACCCACTATAAGCAATTTTTTTCCGTCAGTACAGTCCGCTAGTTTTGTCCAAACCCCCAGGTTTAGTGTAAATCCCACTAAGTTGACAACACTGTTTTTCTACGATTTTGTCATTGGCCACAGATAACAAAAACGTGAAAAGAAAAACGTTTTGTTACGCAATTGAATTATGATAGTTTTTGGTAGAAAGTGTTTTAAAAATAGATTTTTTATTTTTCGGCAATCATTGTACACTTTTATTTATAAGCACTAGTAGAGCATCAGTTGTAATTAAAACAGAATTAAATATTTTGGAAATTAATCATTCCTAAATGGTGTAACAAAACACATCAATGAAGCAGATAACCTGTTCTCTATATTATCTGTGAAGCAGATTATAGCCTATTGCTATGTACAACCCTATCCAATTTCCGTCGAATCGTAAAAAATTCAATACGTAATACCAACTATGGAATGCGATTAAGAAGGCAATTGCTTTATTTTCAGAATCGTAATCAGAAACAAAAGGTGTTTCGTAATCAGGCTGCAGGACCTACTTCTAAGACTACTGTTCATTCACCCAAAGCGTGATATAAGAACATATACTTAGGTCAATGTAATTGATTGAGCGGAGATGTCACAGTTGTCGGACCAATTTAATTCAGTCTGGCTTGCCACTTGTTTATACATCGCTAGTTGAATTGTGACTTATGTTTACATGAACTTATGTAAGTATGTAGCGGGCACACCATTATGCGAAGTGGAAGGAAAAATCGATAAAGTAAGCGATAGAAACTGGAACACCATACTTTGACTTCGCTGTAAGTTATGGTTACAACGACTAGGTAGATACTCCTCAACTTTAGAGCATAGTACAGCTAAAGCTTATGAAATTATTTGAATCTTTGCTATTTGTTCATTATCTTTTGCATTACCTAAATTGCAAGTTATTTAAATTCAGAACGAACTCAACGAACGTAAACTTTCAGTTTGAAAAAGTTGGAAGAGATCAGAGAGAATGTGATATTAAGCCCCCTGATTTCTTCATTGAATCATCAGAGAGCCTCCTATCCGGGCACAAGTTACCGTGGCCTACTTGGAAAACCTTAAATAGACTTCGTGCCCAAGTACCTAGGTCG
The DNA here is from genome assembly GCA_948150665.1 of Conistra vaccinii. Taxonomy (NCBI): domain Eukaryota; kingdom Metazoa; phylum Arthropoda; class Insecta; order Lepidoptera; family Noctuidae; genus Conistra; species Conistra vaccinii. The sequence continues at coordinate 11,614,105 of OX411324.1, read as the reverse complement.
TAGCAAGGATAACCTCCACAAGTGGGGGTTCATGGACGACTCAGACCTTCGGTGTGTATGCCGCGTCTCTCCACAGACAATGGCTCACCTCCCATCTTGCTCCGCATGCCCTGTCACCTGCACACGTGAGGACCTAATGGCAGCGTCAGGGAACGGTATCCGCGTTGCTGAATTTTGGGCCAAACAAATTTAAAAAACTTAGAACATAATTATGTATTTATTTCGTGTTATTTTTGCCATCGCCACGCTAAGAAGAAGAGAGACTCATCAAAAAACACGCAAAATAAATGTGTTGGAATTTTCGTACTATCTTACTGTCTAGTTTTAGTCTAAAGGATGAAAATACAATTTACTGCAGAATGTTTATGAATGAATATTATACATTCTGCAGTAAATCGTAAATTCATCCTTTTCAATCAAATCTTGATTGACCTACGCAATAAATGAAACTCTGATCGCATGACTGAATCACATCAACGCAAAGTTATTATTTCAAATCCCCATTTAGAAAATCGGCCTGAGCAGGGGTTGGAAAAAAATGAAGATTTATTTTTAAATACATACATATTTCCTGTAAAAAGTTTTAAACCAGAATAGATAAAACAGTACAGCCTACCATAATGCGCATGCATATCATGCATGACCGAGCTTTGATGTTTTTTACGAAAAGTTAAATCTTAATAAAAAACTTTTACTCCCCTTTTTCAGGCATATCTCATTCCTATTCGTTGTAGAATCTAAGAGCTACTTGTTACTAATCTTATCTGTATGTAGGTTTGTACAAACAAGAATCACACAGATTGAGTGGACCTGTCCAGTGCACGCATTTGTAATCAATAATCATGCAGCTTAACGGAGCTCAACGATTCCACTAACAATACCAAAGAATGGTCATGTTGCCAGGCTAACCCAAAACTGCCACCGCACCACAGCGAAAATACGAGTCAGTTTCAATTCAAGCAAAGAGAAATATAAGTCATTGGTTTCAAGTCGAATCGAGTTAAGGGCTGGGGTTCCCCAAGGTTCAATACTGGGCCTCCTTTCACAGGTTGCAATGGAGGATGCATGGTGTGAACCTTTACATTATTTATTATCTAGTTATGTGCCTTTAATTATACATATATAATATATGATGAAATATAAATATTTATTTATATTTATGTATGTATGTGTATGTACTTATCTTTAATAAAATGTGCTTGTACGCACCCTTCAGGTGCACTGCACGGTCAAGCTACCAAATGATAATAATAAATAAATAAAACAAAATTATACTTACGCGCATAATACTATAAGAATTTAAAAAAGTATATTGGACATGGTGAACCAAACCGTGCTAATTTATTCTTTTCATTGGTCGGTTATTAATTATTTTTAGCTTCCATGAGCCGAATGAAAAGACTGAAGCAACATTTGTTTGTAATTATGAATTCATGCTCAAAAATAATAAAGTTAACGTCGTTAAAGATGCTTGCTGTTATTTTGAGGTTTCATTTGCGTGAACACCTAATTTTACTTCATAATGTAGGTAGCTCTACGCATATAAAATGGCGAACGTAGACCATAGTCCATAAGATAGCGAAACAAAGATTGAAAAAAAAAATTTGTTGGGTATTGTGTACCTATAGGTATAATGCTATTTACTACACATTAGTGAATGAGGCTTTTGACTGAATGAATGAATAAATAATATGTATTTATTAAAATATATCGATATTATATCGATACCATCACACGAGAAACAATCGTAGCATTAAGCAGTTCCACGTATTACTTACATTACAATACAATATGAAGTAAGTATTAATACAGCACCTTGAACGTGCCTTGACCGGCTGAATAAGGACAGGTTTAAGGAGGAGAGGCTTACTGCAACAGGCTTAGGGCATGCTGACTGTAGTGACTTGTTATAAATGTATTATAGTTTGTTGTGCCGGGCCCGATGGCGTCACCGCTATAATCGGCGAAGGTCTGTTGCCTTGTGCCCGAACGCGACGGTGACGCCTGCGCGAGTCGCTTCACAAATATCATCACATCACACTATAATTCAACCAAGTATGATGTAAACGACTCTGATATAAACGGTCATTTATAAACTATGACAACGTTCTCGCTTACGCCACAGCTTACGCTCGCAAATTGCTAGTAAAGAGCTATGAAGGGCTAGGTCGGAAAGTGAAACTCCCACTTTCGTTTTTCTGCTACACTTTAACTCTTCATTAATAAACAAACTAACGAGTCAAAGTAACGAGAATTTGGCTAACGGAGCTGCAATTCTTCGTAGCGTGCATTCAAATAGCTTATTACGATACAAAACGCTATGGATTGACTATTTAATTTCAAATCACGTTTCTCATTGCCATCGTTTCATACTAAACGGATCTGTATATGACATGATTTACCCTTTCAGTATTCTTAACTCGGAACTAAAAAGGGTCACATTTCAATATTTTATGAAAAATCGTTATCTCTGTCTCTACTCCTCTAGTCTCTACAATGATGCCTTTCCACATTTAATAATCATACTGTAGAGTATTTACCTACATAAAAAAATTATTAGAACTATAGAAGTATACGGTAATGATAACCTTTAGCCTCAGATGAACACTGTTCTGTTCCTACTACTTAGATATGTATCATTAGGTTTATTTCATTCAGAGCAAAATATTCAAAATACTGATAGGTCAGAATTTAAATATCCACTGTGTCCGACTGAAGGTTTATAAATCTTTAAAAAAATACTCTATAGGATGAAGTAGAGTATAATACAGATCTATCTAGTCTAGACAGACTGCACGGTACCTACCTACATTTCGCGACTCAATGCAATTTGGCGATTCACCAACATTCCTGGTAGGCCACTCTTCCGCATGCTGCCGATGCTCTTTTTCTTCATGGGACAGCATTTATTTAATTCGATACGAACTAATTAAAACTATTTTCAGCATCAGCTGGTCAGCAGCTTTGATTATATTATTTTTGTCTTTTAAACTAGGCACTTCTATAGTCGGAAGATTGAACGAAATGAATGCAAGCCAGGACCGTAGCTGTCAGTAAAAATAAACAGTTTCTCTGGCCGCACAGTGGCTGGACTAAAGTGGAACTGGGCTGGTCACATCTGTCACATGTCGGAGCAGTAATACGCAAAAATCACTACTTAGTGGATCCCAAATAGCAGGAAATGACTACGTGGCAGGCCCAGAAAGAGATGGCGGGATGAGCTGGACTTGGCCAGCAATGCCAGTAGACCGGGAAAAGTGGAAAGAGTGCCCTGCAGTGGGACAACACAGGCTTATACTCGTCATAATAAAATTGTTGTTAGTCAGATTTGCAAGCGGAAGACGATAGTAATTAGAATAAATGAATGGAAAAGATTGATCGTGAATTGACAGTTCGTTGAACTGTCATGTCCGGTGGAGACGCGACGATACATATAACATACTATAATACCCAGGGGAGAGTGTAGGTGGGCGCGTCTTTGCAGCGATAAGAACTCGCCGTCACGCTGCGAACATCTGGGCCATACGTCGCATTGTTTCACCTACAACTACTTAGGTGCAAAGAAATGCTGGCAATTCTTCGCAAGAAGAACTCTAATATAGAGCATAATGCTAAAATACTTTTTTAAATATAGGTAAGTACCTACCCTGAAATTCTACAATCGCAACTTCGCAAGGATAGGTACGGGACCATTATTTAGATTGGACTCTATGTATAGCTATTTGATATTTCAACCTTAAGTATCTCGCAAGACAAGTATTTGAATTACAATTACTTACTCATCGTGGGTGTCCAGAGATACATCACGTATTGCTCAACAGCATCATTGTTATTTTTGTAACACATGGTCCGTTTATTGGAGACAAAAAGAAAAGCTGGCAAATATTGTTATGACTGCAAGTGATTCATTGAGTATTAAGTGCTATCAGTTAGACTTTGACAAACTCCATGAATTTATATACAACAATGATTTATTATTTCGATCGTGTGCCTATAGCTTTTACAGCGCAGCATTGACTGATATGGTAGGATCATTTACTTCTCCAAGAGTATTTATTCTTTATTTTTATTTGTGTACCTACGTGTATTTTATGTCTTCCCAGGGGGTTAAAACCACTGCCATTGCGCTTGTTGTAGCTGTAACCCGTAATAAACCAGTTTCTATCGAAGTATCAAATATAGAGATTGAATCGTTTTTAGACATTGTACCTACTCAGTTCAAATGCTGAAATATTCGTAGTAAGTATATATAGGTACCATACCAATGGACAAATGCGATATGCGGGCCACTCACACATCACAGGCCATCAGACCAAAAGGTAGGTACATACAACGTAGCCTATTGCAGTAGGTATTCCTAGATTACTTTGATTGATCGACAAGAAACTAGAGTTTATAAGGGGAAACCAAGGGGAACTTTTATGAAATAATTAGCTTTTGACAGCTTTGGATTACTTATACCAAATCCAACAATAAATCGACCTCATGCACCATATGAATTCAAACATCATAAGAAATATACTTCAGCTGTATGTAGGTAGCACACCACAATGTAGCAATTCAAAAATAGAGATCTATGTCGATTTGCGAGTATGAACTATGTATTAATTAATGATCAATCCCAGTTACGATCACGTGTATCATAATTACTATAAGTTAGATAACATAAACCACATTGTGTGCCTATAGGTTCATATGTGCGTACCATGGCATGGTGGCTACGGTGGCAGTGGCAACCGCCAAAGTTTTTATTAGCACATTGAACGGAAGTCGTGCGTGATGCCATTACTACACAAAATGTGCTATATTTTTTTAATCAATCGACACAAATATGGAAGCCGTGTGAAACTGAACACGTGTCTTATCCAATAAATCATTTTGTAGACTATAATTTTCGTAAATTGGTCTTGCTATTTTAGTTTATTAGATAATGCTGGAACCTGGACTAGCAACGCCACAAAGTGTATGAATTCTCTCAAATTGAGATGGACATAGATGACCTCACGGGCTTGTCAGACCCCAATTTACGTATATGTATCTGTTTACGACGTGTATGGCTGAGGAGTAGACTGGAACGGCAACGGCATTAGCATAATTGGAGGTCGGCAGCCGCAGCCGTGGAACCGGTTAGTTCGTGGTACGAATATGACGTCATCACTGACATCACCAACCGCCAATTCCATAAAAATAATGAAAGTTTGACAGTGGGAAGGATATTTTTTAAATTAACTTCCACGCCCAGGTGGTTTACGTATATCTTGAAGAAGACTGAGAAAGCTAATCGTCAGGAACCTCTCTTTGTAGCATGGCATACACAATAGTTAACAGAAAGAAACGAATTAACTTGTAACTTGTGGAGGTTGTGTATGTCTGATGTTTAGAGTTTAATGAAATTGAAGAGAAAGTCTGGGGTGTGTGACTGTGTTTAATTGTTTTATTTTTAGTTAATTGAGCAACCTCTCGCTTAATTAATTGACTAGTCGACAACTTTAAATATCATTCGCCATTCATGATGGGGCCCTGTGAATGATTTGCGATTCTCCCGCAGTCACTGAAAACATTCCCACATGTAATTAATATAGCCGTGTTACTAGGTGCGGCCTTCCACCACCTAGTTTTTATTAATTAAACTGTCATCAACAGTCAACACAAAATCTGTATCTAGGTCGGCGCACCCACGGCCCACAGAGGTGGCCCAACCCTATAGAACTGCCACCGCCGCCACCCGCCACCGCCATCAAAACATTGTACATACCTACACGGGACAGTAGGTATAATAATCATAAAGGTGTTATTATTCATACCGTAATAATTAATAAAGTATCCCACTTTAGCCTATTAACTTTATAGTGCCCGTTACGCGACGTCTAATTATAGAAGTTATCCAAGTTTTGAAGCTAGGTACGTATATAAAAACTTCTGAGTCTTTTTTTTTTGCTGAATCAGAAGTAAATATCTCTGGGCATCTTCATGTCAATGTCTGCAATGTGCTTCAAAGACTTCAAACTACGAAGGAGGATAATGAAACTTATAGACAATTATTGTGTTATTTATTATACAGGGTGGTTAAAAAAAGTGATCGGTAGACGATAGGTGAAGCGATGAAGCAAAAAAATCTATAAAGATTCTTGAAAATAATCTTTTTGGAAACTTCCTTGCCTCTGCCGGGAATCGAACAACGACGATAAAATGCCAAAAACGGTGTCACCTTGTTTCGCAGACAGAAATTACATAGAATTTCGTTTCGCACCAAAATGTTTCATATTTATTTAGTTCTTATATTTTTATTTCGAATATTATTGTTTCAACAACTATTTACTTGGATGAAACATTATTTCACAGAAACACAATTCAATGAATTTTTAATCACATTTTTTTATTTAACAAATTTATCATACAGTAGAATTATTTTTTAACGAATATTGTTTGTTCAGTTATTTCAAAAAAAATGTAAGAATGGACGTTAAGCTATAAACAACAATAGTACCGTGTGTGTGTGTGTGTAGTGTAGTGTCTAGTAATAACTATTAGGGCACTCCGACCATATAGGTTAGGTTAGGTTAGAACTGTGACCAAATACGCGCGAGCCGAGCGAGCGAAGCGAGCGGTGCCGCGGCAGCGGCCGGCGAGCGCTACATCGGATTTGGTCGCAGTATCAAGATTAGGGCACTCCAACAGATGAACCGCTTTCATATAACTATACTACGGTATATAGTGTGTGTGTGTGTGTGTAGTGTATTGTCTTTTAATATAACTATTAGGGCACTCCGACCATATAGGTTAGGTTAGGTTAGAACTGTGACCAACTACGCGCGAGCCGAGCGAGCGAAGCGAGCGGTGCCGCGGCAGCGGCCGGCGAGCGCCACATCGAAATTGGTTGCAGTATCAAAAATATAGGGCACTGGGGATTTTCTTGGTAATAACCTTTATACTAACTAAACAGTATGAGAATAAAGAATATTTGATTTGTTATTCTATGATATGAATATCGAAACTTTTAATTTTATTTGTAACAAAAATCAATGATTAAAGTTTATTCAAAGTAAGTATTCTGGGTATTGATTATTCTGTGAAATGATAATATATGAAAAATTTTATGTGAAACGAAATTCTTTAAAACTATTTTCTATAAAACAACGTACAACCGCCAAAAACTTCAATCAAAAAGGTCAATGATGAGATTCAACAAATCATTTCTTGGCCTGAAAGTGAATGTTTGTATTTTTCTTGCACCAGAGCGATGCTAATGCATCTTTAATTATTATCCTGAGAAGTGGAATATGAGATATGAAGTTGGCCTGACGGCACAGAAAAATTAAATATCAAAACAAATCTAAAGCTTATGAACGTCCACGTCGTCGGGTAGATATTATGTTAGGTACTCCTCGCCTCCTCGGATATATTCCAAGTCTAAGAATATGTACATTTATGTATCTACTTAGCTAACCAATTGAATTTTTAAAAGGCTTTGATTCAGAATTTCAGACCACAAAAAGCTAAAAAGAAAATCACTGCTGCACAACTGATGCTTTGAACGAAAAAATAGGCGGAAACGTTAAACCAATGAAAGAAGTGAAGTAGGTACCTACCCTACCTATCTGCAGATTCTGCAGTGTTTTAGAATTTTACTTAGGTACTTACGTAGGGTACGCATTATGTCAAACCACGTTAACGTAATTGCGGCCTTCTCTAACATTACAATAAACTCCATTTGAAATAAGATTAGCCGTTCAACCGATTTTGGATTTCTATTCGTTGGTGGCATGACAAATGGCAGCTGCAGTTAACAGTTGGTATTGTAACCACTTTTTTACTTTTAATGCCATCCATATGCCTACGATATAGAAGTCAGAATCGGTTGAACAGCACCCTAATTACGAAACGCAAACTCAATTTTAAATTGAAACCAATTGAAAAAGATTGTCAGTCCATTGCTTCATAAGTTCGACAAAAAGAATCTGCTTAATTTTTTTTGTCGAACTTATGAAGCAATGGACTGGCAATCTTTTTCAATTGGTTTCAATTTAAAATTGAGTTTGCGTTTCGTAATTAGGGTGCAGGTTGTAAAAAAGGTTTGTCTAATCTTATTTCAAATGCTGTATAGGTGCCCAGTATATTTTTATGCAATAAGTAAAGATAGTCTAAATAATTATATTTATAATCAGGTTAATGGTTTTTATGTTTGTTAGTTCTGTTGGGCCGGACTAGGCATTCAAAACATTTAATTTATGTAGACGCACATAAAGCTGCTGACTAACGGCCAACTGGAGCATTTGCTGTTATAAATAAGTAGGTATATAATATGTTACAAACCTGTTTGAGCTTTTTATTCTCCGCTTCCTCTGTAGCCTAGTCTAGCAACGTATTTCATGTAAGTATTTGAATCAAACCTAACGCCCAGCCTAGATAATTACCCTACCTACTACGTCTTTTAAAAATTATGTTGCGCTCTATTTTTAATAGTAGGTGTCTATGCCCCTACAGACTTACTTTGTTAATTCATCTGTAAGTAGGTAGGTACCTAGTTGTTTATCTTAACAAATGGCACTAACGATAACGAACAGCGGCATTCACAGCCTTGCAGCTTGTGAGCGATATAAGTAGGTATTGCGCAAAAGTGCAACTTGCAAAGAAATACTTATATCTAGCTCTGCTCAGCCTATGATCTGAGGCTACTTGGTAGGTCTAGGCCTTTCTCAACTAGAAGGTAACAATATTAATTAACAGTCTAGGTAGTGATGATATCAATAAAATTAAAAAATGAATCTTCATCATAATTATTTTAATAATTCTTTGCTAGGTTTGAGCTCGCCTCATGCAAAATAAGTTGTGACCATTTCTCAGCACTCTGCTTTCTCCATAAGCAGAAGAAAACTTGAAGATTTCACTTAAAATGCAGGGACTGATGCCTACCTATAGAGAGATTTTTAACTTTAAAAGTAAGTAAAAACGAAGCCGTTTATGAAACGAATTGTGTGGCTCTTCAATCCTACGGCACGCAGTTTAGCATAGAGATACACAATCTTAATTAAATACCTACTTTAATTAAACAATAGGAAATTACGTGAAATGAAACGAAGCAGAGCTCTTTTATAGTTTAAACTTACTTACGTAAATTGTCTTCATGGGCAAAATACTAAGTACCTAATATTAAATGTCGGTCTTATTAATACTTAGTTAAGTACTTATCCTTTAAAATCTTACAGGTGTTTGTATTTCTCAAATAGCCTACCGGTGCCGGTGTGCAATTCCCACCTGCTAATAAACCAGCAAAACAAAAAAGAACATGCATACTCTCTACAGTCTCTACATAAATACGCACCCAACTTTATAAAATAACGATCACATGGTACGCGCTTTTATATGAAAACAAAATAATTATATATTTACCTCACTACAAGAACGATAAATGTTTTTAAAGACAACTTTCATTCACTGAACAACACTTTTGTTTTAAATTCGGAACATTCGTAACACACGTTTAGCACACAAATTCAACGTCCAATGTGTAGGAGAATCCAGTTATATACCTAACTTCGCTAAAGTATTGTTCGCGCATACCGTACCGTAGTACAGTCACACAGAAAAGAAGCGCGGCCAGTCGGCGGGTCAAACGCGCACTAAGACTAAACTCCAATATGAGCCGAACGAAAATCGGAAATAATGCTACACTGACAGACTTTACACACTGGTCGGCCAACGTTCAACGGAATATACACGTCCATCGCTTTGCTTATATGCGAGCGCGTCATCAATGTAGTTCAGAACAAAGCAATGGACTCAATTCAAGCGCCAAACTGGGCTAACAAGTCATGGCAGCATTTCACTGCGCGACACGCTTGGGCGCCCTACATCGTTGGTGAAGGTATAACATGCAATTCGCCGGCTGCGCGTCATTATTTCTTTCAAAAAATATTTATATCTTTATCAATCTTTTAAATGGAAATTATATTATAATTTATTAATAAAGTAAAGAACCCAAGTAGCCGTTCGCCATTGAGGTTTGCGTTCTTGTGTCGTTGGTTCTGAACATAGAATCTCGGTAAGGTACCTAGGTATACCTAAGTTAAGACAGTTTCTGATTTAAATAATAATAGGAGGGTCTCTTCCTCGTATTAGTAGTGTGCATTGCAAAAGACCTTGCATATCTAGGGCGGGTATGATTACAGACAAAATCACAGTTTCCGGGAATCGAACCCGTGACCAGCAAAGCAGACAGAACATAGCCTCCGCGAACCGTTCTTCAAGTTCTTTACTAACTCACCTACAAGTCTAGCATACAGCACATAATATACAGGGTGTTTGGCAGAACGTTGAACATACGAAAATGGTGTATAGGTGGGGTCATCTGCTACTTACTCAGCCCTAATTTATTTGACCCTGGGCCCCGGATATTTAAAAAAGAAACATTTTTTGCTTTGTTCCTTTTTCACCACTTTAAAGTGTAATTTTTATTAAAAATGTTTTTTTTTTAATCTTTAATGTTGGCAGATTCTTATAAAATTATTGCTTTATTCAGATGTTAGCTAGAAACTCTCTAAAACGCTCAAACTTACAGAAAGATGTAAAAAATTCTTAAATTAATTTCAACTTATTTAAAAAAAAAACAAACCAGGGGCAGTTAAATTAGGGCTGAGTAAGTAGCAGATGATCCCACCTATCCACCATTTTCGTATGTTCAACGTTCTGCCAAACACCCTGTATAGTAGAAGGAGCTGCCTGTTGCTGCTTCACTGTCCGGTAGTAGGTACCTACTCGGGGCCGTCCTAAAACAGCCACATTCAGCAATTCCTCTAAAAGCTTGCTCAGACACTTGGCTCACACAGACAAAAACTTCTTATTGAAAGTAAAAAAATTGACTTTATTGCACAAAAAACTTATGAGAAATGAATTGATTTCATTGTATTACCCCTAGTATAGACCCCTAGGAGGCTAGGAGTAATATCGTAATTCCGATATTCATAATTTCTGATAGTTTGATTATTATTTTTTCTGAGATTTCAAAACTCCTTGCAAGCCCATCGACTCTACAACTGCACAGCTGCACCGCAGAAAAAAAATCTCTTAAAACGGGTGAATGACTGCTTAAAATTATATATAAAATGGAGTACATTTCAGTACAATATATTTATATAACTTTTCATGTTAAAGTTGATAAAAAAACCTAAAATCTATAGTGGTCGTGGCAGAAATGTTCTACCTAGCACGGCCACGGTCGATATATGTTATAGCAGCGAAAATAGACGAGTACATTTTTTTAAGTCGCTAGTACAATAAAGTACACATTTTTTCATGAATATGTACCGCATTCAAATTAAGTTAATCATCCATGGTCGTGCTGGAGAGGATGACACGTAATTTTTGTCATCATTTGCCTAGCAATAAAACTCATAAACTCAAACATTCGTGAATAAAATCAGCTCATTCAATTTAACGTTTATCTTTTAGAGGCCTCTTAATGCTGGTGTTGCCGACGGCCACGTTCGGTCTAACGCCGCCAGTGCCGCCACTGTCGTCTGCTATGTGCACCTTCGCGATTACGCCCCGTGTAAGGCTGCCTGTCCACTGGAGCAGAGAGGAGAAAAGAGGAGCGGAGATGTGCCAATATTAACCAATAGAATCTTGACTCCGCCCCTGAGTTTAGATTTGATTGGTTAATAAAGGCACATCTCCGCTCCTCTCCTCTCCTCTCCGCTCCAGTGGACAGGCAGCCTTATACTGTACTGGAGTGCGTCTACTATTAACCGCTCTCAAATCCAGACTCCGGGCTGCTACAGAATTTTCACAATATTATTATGACTTCACTCAGCAGTAAATTCACGTATTACGTAAAGCAGTGATAATGCCTAGTAGTGTGACCGTGACCGTCAGAATGCCAAATCATAGGTTTCGAGATCGAACCCAAGGCACGCACCTCTGACTTTTCGGATTCATGTGAGTATATAGCATGTTTAAAGTTACACTAGCTTCAAAAATGGTGAATGAAAACATTGTGAAGAAACCTGTCCCTGAGAGATATTTCTCGACCGCATGTAAGCCAAGTCAGAGGCCCATGGGCGGCTTTAAAAAACTCTGACACCAGGTTAGTCACTAACCACACGAAAGGAAGAAGAAAACCCGACCTGGGAATCTAAACCTTGACCCTACGCTCAGCAGTAGCGGTTGCGCGACCACGAGACCAACGAGGCAAGTACTACTATAACTAGAGCCTGTGTCATTGGGTGCAAAATTAAAACTACTGTGCAAGTTATAGTTATTGGAAGTTGTGTTGGCTGGTCCAATCTGCCACTCTTCCACAATGCCAGCATCTGTCCGATTTTTATCCAGTCTATTTTTTGTTTGTGTACAAAGATGAAAAGCCTCGTAGTCACATTGTGTGTTTAAAAAGTTATAAATGGCAAATGGCAGCAGCAGGGTTACTTGTTTATTGGATTTCCCCAAAATTTGTGGAATTGCGTTGAGGTGTTCGTGTAATTTTGCGCTATCCATAGAGAAAAAGAAAATATTTGTAAACATTAGTTTTAAGATGTAATCTTATTATGTAACTGGTACACAATGATTATATTGGTTATTGTGATAAATTTTGGTCCGATTTCAAAAAATCTAATCTACCAGTAAAAGATTAATTTATCAATAGGAATTTCATCATTTATGTATCGGAAGAGTAGTTGTTCATGGATATTTTTTTTATGTGTTATGTATTTATCCATTTTTTCCTAAATAAGTCTACATTTTATCCAGGCCGGGGCTAAATAGTGACTCCATTGGCGCGTCACTAAATTACGGTTTTCAATTTGTAAAGAAACTAAAACTTTAAAAAAGTTTTATAACATCACGGCTGTATTCCCGGAAGGGTTAGGTAGAGGTGCACTTGTGGTACACGCACATTTTGTCAGTTACATTAAAGTCACATATAGGGGGCGAGCACATTGCCTTCAACTGGGCACAAATTCAGACGACAATTCCAGATAAAAATCCCAATATTATTTTGCCCGACTCTGGAATCGAACCCAAGACCTCATGTAGCACTTGCGACCATGAGACCAACGAGCCAGTCTCCGAAGATTTACGCCCGCCGCCGTTCGAGTAGTGGAACATGACGCGTGTCAGTTGATTTGAACTACTGCGATTTCGCTGCTATGGTTTCGCGGTGGAGGTGTGCTAACGACGTGACATTAAAAAAAAATTTTTTTGTATCGCTTTAGACGCGAATTCGCAATATAATCGCTCTTACATTTAAATTCTTTGCTTTAATGTGCGATTGCACGGGCGAAATGTTCACAACAAAACATGTTAACATTTCTATTTTAAGGCAATGTTTCATGCAATGTTTGAAAGGAACTAGAGATTTCAAAATGTTTTGTTGTGAATGATTCGCCAATGCAAACGCACAGTTACATACAGCTACTAGCAAGAGCCACGCGTTTGCATTGCTGGAAAAAAAATGGTTACACCGATCGCTCGGTGAATCGGCCATGTGTAACCGATAGTTCGGTGAATCGGCCGTTGTACCCTGGGAAATTCACTGGCGTTTGCACTGGTGAAACATTCACATCAAAATAAATGTTGATATTTCTAAGTTCTGTCAATTTTTCATACTATATTTGACAGGAAGTAGAGATTTCAAATTGTTTTGTAGTGTAATGATGTTACGAACTTTTGAAGTTCACCCTAAAACACATAGCTCTAATTTTCTACTTCCTATAAAATATCTAGTTCTTATGTTTTCAGGTAAGCTGCGTTTTAGACCTGGCAACCCCCGGCAGTAGTTGGCCAGCCAATAAAATACTTTGCTTCGCCTACAAAAAAAAAACTAAAAAAAAACTTGCAAAAGATTTTGCTGCAGTAATTTACGAAAATTAATTCAATCCCAAAAAAAATGTAATATAATTTATTGGCCTAAGTGATTGTAGGTTTTGTAGAAGTTAAAGCAGTTGTGAACTGTAAAAGTTTGTAATATTACCTTCGGTTAGGATACATTTTCTAAATTGCTTTATTTCCTCGACATTTTATTCTAATAAACAGTTACTTAATGCTATGAATCTTATAAACTGAATGCAGCAAATAAAAACTGAATGTTATGGCTCCTGGTAACAACGAGCGGCATCCAGGTCATACGGGAACTATACCCAAGACTAAAGTGAGAAATAATTGTAATGTTCCACAAGAAGCAGTTACCCCAACAAGGAGAGACATGACGACCAATCTAGTAACGGTGAGAACTACCTACTACACAACACAATTAGTTTCATAACACATTTCACCACAGTTTGCATGCAAACATCATTTTCTTTTCTTCACAATATTTTGCAAATGATTCTACTTGGCACTGCAACAATAGAATGATTGTAATAAAATTGACCTCTGGGCTGCACTGGGCATAATGACATACTAATATTGGCAGCAAAATGTTCAAGAAGTAGAAATAATTGACAAGAACACTACAGACAAGCTGCATAAAATACTTTAAACCCGTTTTTACCTCAGAAGATGACATTTATTACTTAGGATTAGGATAAAAAACGGTCCGTGTTTGCTATAGATCTACAGTAAGGCTACACTATGAGCAATCTTGCACCCAATATCACTGATTTCACAAAATATCAAGGTAAGAAGCTAGATGAAAAAAAATGTCTTCCTTCTCAGTGTCTCTCTGATTATAAGTCTTAAATTCTCTCAACAAAATTCAGTTGAATGCCTCTCTTCTCTTCTCTTTAAGAATTTTAATTATTTTTCCATGAAAAGAACACATAAACCTGCAGCTGTCATTAACAAGACACAATAGAATTTTAATTGTTATGCCCAGCTGATGTCCACTGTAACGGTCAAGCGAATAAATAATATCAGAATAAAGTAGATAGGTATTGCAATTAAATGATTGATATCTTCTAAATCATGTTGTCAATAACCATCACTTTAACTAAGTTATTTACAGCCTGTGCTTTTGAAAGCATTACAACAATTCACTTTCACTATAGTCCTTCATTATAAACAATGAATGCCACCGTTGTGCCCAGTATATTTCAGAACAGCATTTGCTTTTTTCTTCTAATAGAATTGAGTTTTATTATTCATGAGCAGTAGGTTATCTCAAATTCTATAAACTAAATAGGTAAAAAAAAAAACTGTTTAAAATTTTCCACTGAAGAAACCAACAATAAATATTAAATATTCCTGCAATAAAATACAGGGTCCACTTATACACACTTGATGATAATATAAACTACAAAATTATTAGAACAATGAAAGTATAAAAACAAGTGATGTGATTCTTAGCAAAGCTTACACACATGTGAAGTTCGTTTGGGTTTATTTTTGGAAACCTGAAAGATTCATGTATTTGAATTGGTGCCAAGCTGCTATGGTTTGTGACACAGATAATACTGAACAGACAACAATTCTGTTCCTTTTATTCTAAATAGATTTATGTTAAAGATATTTCGTAAAGTATCCTCTATAGTGATTTGAATTAGCATTTATTGAAATACCTTATGGGAGGTTGTTTTTCTAAATTTAGTGCACCTAAGGTGTGTGGTCTGCACTTGGTTATTGTACAACATAGTTTAAGAACTTGTAGCATGTGAACTTTGAAAACAATTATTTTTTAGACATCTCTTGATTGGGTGCCTGTCTCTGAATACAACAGTCGCACTAACTACAGTCAATCAAGAAAACCAACAAATAATACATCGGATCATGAACTAACGGATTTGGGTAAGCTAATTGTATCATATTCATTTAACCAAATTTGGATTTTGGATCCTGGAATATAAATGCGTGTTTTTCTAGACAATTCCGTATCATTTGAGAGTGGATTTGGAAGATTTGTTCCTGTCAGACCGCAGCCACGCGCATTACCTCTCAACGTGCAAAACCGCGAGAATATATCGGCTGAACAACATGACGATGGCACTGGCTCATCAATTTCAGGACACACTTTGCACCCCTATGTGCATCAGATGCAGAATGGTAATTTTTTGTTGTTGTTGATCATGGATATTTGACACCACAAACCACTTGCCATCTTGCTTGCTTGCCATTTTAGGGATTGTTTAGCTTGCATATTGACAAAATTTCAAAAACACTAAGATAATGTTGTAATTGGTTGTATGTAAGAATAACTAGAGGGATTGTTTTGGATTACTTATTAAATAATAATAATTTCAATAATTTTTAGGCCTAATTCCTCACTCCAACCATGCATCTGCTGCTGTAATGATAGTTAATCCAACTACGCCTAACGCTGTTACTGGAAATGTGTCTCAACCATTCAATGTGAGTATTTTCCTTATAATAATGATAGCAATAAGCGCTTCTTTGGCCGCCTGAAGAAAGTATTTAATAGCCTTCTATCGGGCGGCAACAGGGTGCGCGCCTTCAACGGCTGGGTCATGCCGGTTTTGATGTACTCTTTCGGCATACTCAAATGGACTCAGACCGAACTCGACGCCCTGGATAGGAGGGTCCGTACGCTGTTGACTGCATATCGAATGCATCACCCACGGTCATCGGTAATGAGACTGTATATCCCGCGAAAGTGTGGAGGTCGAGGCTTTTTAAACGCTAAGACCCTCCACAATCGCGAGATATGCAGTCTTAGGGAATATTTCCAAGAAGCCGACGTGGGGATGCATCGAGATGTGGTCACGGTGGACAAGGGCCTTACCCCGCTCTCCTTGGCTAAGGAGAACTGGCGCAAGCCTGTAGTGCTTGACACTAACGATCGCAAGGAGGTATGGCAGAGTAAGGAGCTTCACGGACGCTACTTCCGGGCCCTTCATGGACCCGATGTAGATTTCCTAGCGTCCGTAGCCTGGCTGCGTTTTGGTGACCTCTTTGGGGAAACCGAAGGTTTTATCTGTGCAATTATGGACGAAGTTATGATGACGAACAATTACCGGAGATTCATTGTGAAGGACGGCACGGTTGACATTTGTCGGGCATGCCACCGTCCGGGAGAATCAATCCGACACATTATCTCCGGGTGTTCTCGTCTAGCTAACGAAGAGTACTTGCATAGACACAACCTTGTAGCCAGGATTATCCACCAGCAACTTGCTCTGAAATACAGCCTTGTGGAATCTGAAGTGCCGTACTACAGGTATGTGCCCGACCCAGTTCTCGAAAATGGCAATATCACATTGTACTGGGATCGCTCCATCATCACTGACAGGACTATTGTTGCCAATAAACCTGATATGGTGGTGGTGGACCGAGTAGAGCGCACAATGATCATTGACATAACGGTCCCGCATGACGGGAACCTCGTGAAAGCCGAGAAAGATAAACAAATCAAGTATCTTGACTTGGCTCGCGAGGTTGTCGACATGTGGGATGTGGACTCAGCGATCATTGTGCCGATAGTCGTATCAGCCAATGGCTTAAGAGGGTGCATCCTAAAAGTTGGCAACGTCGTAAATAGCTGTCAAATATTTACCTGTTTCGATTAATTTAGAAATAATACTGTATGGAAATAAGAAATGTGGCTAACCAATTGACTAGAATATTAATAATGAATTGCAATTATAACATTGAATTTGATGTTGTACCCGTTTTAGGTGAAAAAAAGGCATTTGGAAAGTTTCCAAATACTTTTTTTACATCTAAAACTAACTATTCGGTGTTACGATATTAATTATTGCATTTCATAATCAATATTCTAGTTCGCTAGTTAGCCACATTTTTTATTTCCATACAGAAATATTATCAAATTAATCAAAACAGCGAAATATTTGACATCTATTTGCGACGTTGCCAACTTTCAGAATAAACACTCTTAATTGCCAAGAGCCTCGACCAACACCTAAGGAGGCTCTCGTTAGGCAGCTGGGTCAAGGGCTTGATTCAGAAAGCGGTACTCCTGGACACGGCTCGCATTGTCAGGAGGTTCCTCTCTCTGGAGCCCTGACCGCCGGTAGCTTGGACCCTGTTCCCGATACCGGTGGGCTACTATTTTTTATATTTTTAAATGTTTTTGTATTATTTTGTTTTTATAAAAATATTTAAAAATGTATTACATATGTAAAAAAATTGAATAAACGGAATAATAGCAATAATAATCAGCCAATGGCTTAAATGCCAAGAGCCTCGACCAACACCTGAGGAGGCTCTCGTTGGGCAGCTGGATCAAGGGCTTGATTCAGAAAGCGGTACTTTTGTACACAGCTCGCAATGTTAGGACGTTCCTCTCTCTGGAGCCCTGAGCGCCGGTAGCTGGGACCCTGTTCCCGATATTGGTGGGCTACTATTTTTTATATGTGTTTATATTTCTTTATATTCTAATATTTATAAATGCAATTTATAAGATTTCAAATGAAATAAAGGAGATCATAGCAATACCTTTTAAAACTTTAATTTTAGTTCTATATCCAATTTACCATTTTCCTTAAATTTTAGGCACCTAATCAAAACAGAAACAATTTAACAAGAAACTTGAATCCTTCTCGAAACAATTTCGAAGGAAGCCACGCCAGCAACAATAATACTACGCCTCCTATATCTAACTCTAGAACTGGGACAAAGACTGTCAATTTAATCAACAACATGTATGAACAGGGACAAGGAAGTTTCAATAATCTCAATGAGAGTAATCATGTAAGTAGTACCCACAAATATGTACACACACACTTAGGTGCTTATTCAGGAATCAAAAGGTTCTACATTGATTGTTGTACAATGAGTTCATCCAGGAAACTCGAGTATGATGTTTAGGAAAGTAAGGTGATAATTTTTTTTATTCTAGTCAATTCCTGTACATTTTTGTCATTAAGCTTATGTCGATCATCTTGGGTTTTCTTTAGGTTCACAGAGAGTCGGCCCGAGCCTTAGGAGAGGCAATAGCTGCAGCTTGTCCTGATGCAGCAGCTGTAGAACGTCGGCTCGGACAGATACGAGAATACATCCGAGTTACTTCGTCTCTCGTTGATACTATGCGTAACTCCGAAGAAGAGGTATGTACTTCATTTTAACATGTTTAAAAAATAGACATAAGAACATGGTAAAAAATGGTTGATACTATTTCTAATTTAGGCTTTTATCGAACATACTAAAGAAGAATATGATGAACTGGTAGAGATGGTAATGAAGCTGAAGGAAAGTGAAACTAAACTGGAAAGTATGTTAGTGGACAGCACACCCGAAAATGTTGAAGTCCCTGCTGAGGAAACAGACGGAGTTGTTATTGTAGAGATACCAGCAACTGATGCTGATGCAGAGAGCACAACAGAACCTCCCTCAGAAACTAATTTGAGCCCAGTTTCCAATGTAAAAAATACGCCTGACGTCATTAACAATAACTTGTCGAAAAAGGTTACCAATATTGAAAATGAACAGATAAATAAATCCATGCACAACATTAGAAATGAGGAAGAAAGTCATTCTCAAGAAGAAACTAAGCTTTCAGATGACGTTACTGAAAGTGCACAGCACTTATCAGGGCCTCCTGACAATTTAGTGGGAATTGAAGAAGGTAATAAAGAGAATGGAATACAAGCCGTCGACCAGAGCGAAATAAGAAAGGATGACCAAGAATTAAAAGTTATGTTGCGAAAGAACATACTCTCTTGTGTGGAGAAAATAACGAGGATAGAGGAGATGAAAACTAAAAAGAAAGATCCCAATACCAGCAATCAGGTTTTTGTTTGTTACTGTGAACTATGGAGTGTGTCCCTATGTTGTGAGCCGAAAGATCCATAGCATGAAATGGATGCAATCTTGGAGCAGAGAATAACCGTCTCTAATACCTATTACCATACTCGCCAATTATCATTTGATACTTTCTATTGTGTCAAAGCTGCTTTCTAGCTTTAACTTAGACTTTCAGCTTTGATTTGTACTCATAGTTTTACTGCTGTTTTATGTGGATATATTGTAACTTTATAACAATCACTGTACAGTTTGTGCATGTTAGAGACAAATGTTCCCATATAACTAGTCCAATCGAGGAATTAATTCTTAACCTATAACAATAACTTTAACGAAAGGTGTTCATTATACGTTAAACACAAATTGATACCAACCTAAACACTTAGCAAATCACATGCATACAAGATCAGCGGGCAAAATTTCCGCTGTTTGCATAAATGACTACGCACATGCGTATTGCGTAATAATCAATTAAGATATGCCTTAACAAAAAAAAAAACATTTCTGCTGAATCTTTAGTTTTACCTCAGACATAGTACTCAATACTCGTCAAAGCCTTTTGTCCATATAATTAATACAAAGTTTAAAGATTCATGGAAACCTTTTAAAAAGGTACTACATGTCTGTTTGTTTTTGTGTTACCCTTCCAATAGATGTGTTTTAGTGTTATTTGTCTTTTCTGGCTCAATGGTTATTTGAATTCATCATTGTTTTCGGCAGGATGTAGTGACGCGACCGGTGTCTGCACAAAGCAATGGCTCGACGTACAGTGATAATGAACTGTGGCAAAATGAAATTAAAAATAAAATGGAAATGTCGCACGTGCGTTTGGCAGCATTGAAACAACAACAAAGGAGGCTGCTGAAATATCAGGTGAGGTCTGAAATAAATTGTAGGGGGAATGTTAGAATCTGTAAAATCTTATAGAATACTAGCTTCTGAGTAGCTTCTGAGTTACTTCGTTTTCGCTAAGCGTTCTTTCAGACTTTTTTTTTTTTAATCTATGGCGCCTTATTCACGATCCATCTTGTTGTATGTGATATGTCACACCCAGGCCACGCATTGTGCACGACGCATTATTATTATTAATTGCTGCAAGTACAATGCGTGGACTTGGCGGGACGTACAGCAAGATGTATGATGAATAAGGCGCTTAACTCTTCAGCTTTATTATTATTAGTACCTATAGTAATTCATAAGACTGAAATCTAAACAACCTACAGGAGGAAGCTAAGCATCAACTAGAAGAAATGAATAGAGACAGGGAAAGGGAGAGACAAGCCCCGGAAGTACAGCCGTCTACTTCACATGACAATTTTGGTGCAGCACAAGTAAATATATCACTAAAGACATTTTTATATAGCATCCTATTCTACCATCGCTTTCGACAGCAATAACTGAAAACTCCTTGAGCCTCTTGAGGAGTCATTTTACTCATCATTGTGAACAACTTTTACTATGGGACCAACCTTGACATCGCGTAATAAAATCCGCTGCTCCAAAAATGCGCTGAATAGATGAGTTTTATTCGCAATTTCTACACTGGCCCCCTAGTACAAGTCGTTCATAATGATGAGTACGCTAACCTCTTAAGATGTTTTCAGTCATTTCAATTAAAAAATTACACCTTGTTTCTATAATTTTCACTTTCAGAATCAATCACTGAGCGGTAATTACCATCATACGAATCGAATGTACGCCGCCAATCAACAGATAGGCGTTGCGACAACGTTGCCTCATTCATCAGAGGTTCTGCATGTACCCCAGAACATGTCGGCCAGTGTAGACACTGACCACGGACACTCGGCGCATTCTACACATAGCCAAGATGACAGGTTCTCGCACCGTGACACCAATGTTACTGGAAGTGAGGTAAAAAAAAAAAGTGTGTGCATTAGTTTTAGAAAAATTTCGACTTCTAGACCGTCTTCAAATCGGAGTAGCTGTGTATGAAATGAGCATATCGTCGGCGTAGATGAAGAACTAAATAACTGCGATTTTTGGTCAAATTGACTTTTCACCATTTTCGTAACACCCATGCAATCATGCCGTATATTTTCGCCTAATTTCTCCATACAAGAAAATTTGAGTTATTTAGTTCTCCACCTACGCCAACGATATTTGGAATACCTTCTCTCGGAATCATTTCAAGTAACGATGCTCTTCTAATGTACAGGAGGCGGCAGGCGCAGGACGGGACAGCGAAGTAGATGAAGACGAAGTACTGCTCAATGAGCGAAGCCGTATTCTACAACTCAAACTGAGAGAGCTACAGATGAAGAAACAACACATGGAAAGTTTGGTGTGCACATATTCATTCGTTTTTCTTTCGTTAATTTCCAATGTCGAACGTAAACGTTTATTTAACTTTTTGTTTTTAGGTTCAAGAATTTCAAAAGCTGCAAATGGCAACACATCTCGAGTCCGGTCATAATACGTATTCTAGTTCTGGCGAAGAAAGTGGTGACGAAGAATTGCCACGAAAATGTAGATATCTTTAAAATCACTACTAGGATAATTATGCATGATGTAGGGTTTACTGAAAGAATGTTAAACTATTTCCTGTGCTATTTTCTTTCAGGTAATAAACCTGGAAGCAACAACAAGAATGAAGATCCTTTCAAACTTATGGAAATAAAGGCTATCAAGACTGCTCTTCAAAAAACAAAAGGTACAAAAAATAAAACAACTTCAACTTTCTCTACTTGAAACGTCAATGTGTATTACCTACTAAAATGTACACCCGTTTTGTGCAGACTTGATGAGATCGGTAGAAAACTACGAGGCAGAACATCTTTCGTCGGCTCACGACGATTCATTCAGAGAGTTATCAACTCATTCGAACATCCATGACAAGTAAGACGAGATTATAAATATATTTTTTAATTTAAATAAAATAATGGATGATAAGGAAAATATTTCATTGAGTTTTTCTCTTTTTGTAGTAAATCCGAAGGCGGTGGAAGCATGGGTGGCTGGTCTAATGACGGCAGTATGTGTCGTGTTCGGAACTCATTGCCACAGCGACACAAGTTCACCAACGAACAACACTCGCAGCAACTTCATGCGCAACAACAGCATGTGCAACAACATGCGCAACAACAGCATGCTCAACAACAACTTGCGCAACAACAACATGCGCAACAACAGCATGTGCAACAACAACATGCGCAACAACAACATGTGCAACAACAGCATGCACAGCAACAGCATGCACATCAGCAACATGCGCAGCAACAGCATGCACATCAGCAACATGGGCATCAACATCATGCACAGCCGCAACATCATGCGCAACAACACCATGCTCAACCGCAGCACCATGCGCAACAGCAACAAAGTAAGTGATTAATTGTTAGCCGCCACCCCATTGTCCGTGTGGTGCCGGACTTAAAGAATCCCACTACCCTATTTCTTCCCATGGGTGTCGTAAAAGGCGACTAAGGGATTACTAGAGAATGGGCAGCAGCGTTCTCTATGCACTATTAACACCATACTGCGATCGCCAACCCGCTTGCCAAGCGTGGCGATTATGGCAAACCCTCCCCAAAAAATGACAAGCACCACAAAGAAACGGCCCCTAGTGCCCGGCGGCCTACCTACCCTTGGTTACGGTAGCGGTCAAGGTCACGGTGAGGCAAGGGGTGCTAAGAATCCCCGGAAGAGATCCGGCTACCACAACCACCGGAAACTGAACCTGGCAACATATAACACTCGTACACTCCGGACCGACGAGAAGATCATCGAACTCGAGGAAGAATTGAGCAGGTTACGATGGGGTATAGTAAGTAGGATTATCTGAGGTCCGAAGAGAGGGGGAGGACTCGATAATCCTTAAATCTGGAAACTTGCTCTATTTCCGGGAGGGCGACCAGCAGTCCCAGGGTGGTGTCGGGTTTATCGTCCACAAGTCCCTTGTGAGCAACGTGGTGAAGATCGAGAGTGTGTCGACCAGGGTGGCGTACCTTATACTCAGAATATCCGCAAGATATTCGCTGAAGGTCGTACAGGTTTACGCCCCGACCTCGTCACACCCCGACGATGAGGTGGAGACCATGTATGACGATATTTCTAGAGCCATGCATGCCTCTAAAACTCACTTCACCGTTGTGATGGGGGACTTCAACGCGAAACTGGGCAAACGTAACGATGATGAGCTGCGAGTGGGGCAATTTGGAGTTGGACGTCGGAACCACCGGGGTCCTACCTACTGGCCAGTTTTATGGAGAAGGAAGGCCTCTTTATGATGAACTCCTTCTTCAGAAAACGCGAGCACAGAAAGTGGACCTGGCAGAGCCCTGATGGTGCAACAAAAAATGAGATTGACTTCATTATGTCGACGAAGAAGCAAGTGTTCAATGATGTCTCAGTGATCAACGCGGTGAAAACCGGAAGCGATCACCGCATGGTAAGAGGCACATTGAACTTAAATATTAAGCTGGAAAGATCTCGACTGGTGAAGTCTACGCTCCGTCCAGCACCGATCCAAGTCCAAAACCCCGAGAGCTTTCAGCTCGAACTTCAGAATCGTTTCGAGTGCCTAGGGAGTTCCGTGGACGATTTTAACGATGGGTTCGTGGAAACTGTCCATACGGTGGGGTCCAAGATCTTTAAGACCCGTCGTACAAATAGAAACAAGAAGCTCTCTGATCCTACTATACAGCTCATGAAGGAGAGGCGCGAGATGGTCCTCCAGTCTTCAGACGATGCGTTCAAGTACCGGCAGCTCAATAGACGGATCTCTAAGTCCTTGAAAAGCAACCTTCGTCGCTTTAGTACGGACGGCAGTAAGGACGCGATAGAGCGGAATAAGGGCTCCAAGGTCTTTGCAAGAGATCTGTCTATTGGGCAGAGCCAGCTTGCAAAGCTGAAGACCGATGATGGTAGGATCGTATCCGCCAAACCTGAAGTATTGAGAGAGATCGAGAGGTTCTATGGACAGTTAAATATACACGTCATCCAGTAACCCCGTTACGAATCTGGCAAACGACCCAAGAGCTAGATTAACCCGACATTATACCGAAGATATCCCGGACGTCAGCTTGTACGAGATTAGGATGGCTCTAAAACAGCAAAACAACAAGGCGCCGGGTGATGACGGAATTACGGCCGAACTCTTAAAGGCCGGTGGGAAACCCGTTCTAAAGGCCCTCCAGAAGCTGTTCGATTCCGTCATACTCGAGGGTAAAATGCCACAGGCATGGAACAGAGGTGTGGTGGTACTCTTCTTTAAAAAGGGCGACAATGCCCTGCTTAAGAACTATAGGCCCATCACACTTCTGACCCATGTCTACAAGCTGTTTTCAAGAGTCATCACGAACCGTCTCGCGCGCTGGTTTGACGACTTCCAGCCTCCCGAACAAGCCGGATTCCGTAAAGGCTTTAGCACCGTGGACCACATACATACGCTGCGGCAGGTTATACAGAAGACCGAAGAGTATAACCTGCCTCTCTGCTTAGCGTTCGTGGATTACGAGAAAGCCTTCGATTCTACTATCGGTACATCGAGGTGTTAAAGTGCCTATACAAAGACGCCACTATGTCAGACCGACTCCACGACCAGACCTCGAAACCTATCCTCCTGCAGGTGTGAGACAAGGAGACGTTATCTCTCCGAAACTGTTCACTGCTGCACTGGAGGACGTCTTCAAGGTTCTGGACTGGAAACCTTCGGTTTGCCGACGATATAGTTATCATGGCTGAGACCATGGAGGACCTCAGTATAATGCTCGATGACTTCAGTAGAGTCCAAAAGAATGGGTCTTAAAATGAACGTGGACAAGACAAAGGTCATGTCAAATGCCCATGTAACACCCGCCCTCATCATAAAGATCGGAGACGCTACGCTCGAAGTTGTAGACGAGTATGTTTACCTAGGACAAACTGTCCTGCTACGTTGGTCCAACTTCGAGAAAGAGGTCAATCGTCGAATCCGACTCGGCTGGGCAGCGTTCTACGCAATATCTTCTCGTCCCACATACCACAGCGTCTCAAGACGAAAGTCTTTGACCAGTGCGTGTTGCCAGTGATGACTTATGGCACTGAAACGTGGTCGCTCACAATGGGCCTTATCAGAAGGCTAAAAGTCACCCAAAGAGCAATGGAGAGGGCTGTGCTTGGAGTTTCCCTACGTGAGCAGTGGACGTCTTTCGGCTGATATGATGATGATGATGATGATGATGACCCCATTGCCTAGCACACCATTTCTTCATATTATGTTGCAAAAATTCGTCTGTTCGACAACGTATATAACGCAAATAATGCTTTCGAATTGTTGAAATGAACGGCATTGCAATTGTTAGTGTGTTACGCAATTACCCCACGGGCTCCATGTCGGCTAGTAATGGCTCAGCCGATCCGGAGTCCCTAGACTAGCATTCAACAGAAAAAAATAAGATTCATCGTATAACAGATGCCAAATTGCCAATACGATACAATACTATACCTTTATAAAAAGATATTTTTTTACGATCACACCTCAGGTCACGAGGACAACATAGCGACATTACAAGAGTTAGCACAAGAGCTTCGAATGGAAACCGAGAAGATAATGGGCGAGCGCGCACGCATCAAGGATATGATCTCTAACAAAGGTTATATTACTATTCTAGCTATTTGCTCCTTATAATATCAATCTATTTAAGGAAGCAGTTTTTTAGATTGGATATTCTTTGGCGCCTATTCTGAAATACGCATGAGTCTCTAAATATTTTATTTCTATATTCGGTCACTATACGTATGCTGAATGTTGTTCACAAGTCTGCTCCACCTATAGCTTTTCACAACTGCATTGTGTATCTGTCTCTGTTTATTTAATTTTAAAATTTTTGGAAAACTTACAGCTGGGTATGTACAATAGTGCATTTCTTAATAACAAGAATATGGCCAGTTACAAGTTTTCACAAATAGATAAACAAATAATTATTATTTAATGGGTAGTAGACACTAGACAGTGTTAAATATTGTTGATTTAAAACATAAACAAAAGTCAAGACTATTTTAGGTTGTCAAAGAAATGATTGCACAGAGTATGATTGTTTACTTTTTAATAGACTAGTGTCAATGTGAGTCGATAATAGACTGATACTATACTAAATTGAATCGTGTTTTCTCAGAGGTGAGCCGGAAACAGAAGAAAGTGAACGAAGAAGTGCGGGCGGGCCCGAGCGGCCAGCCCGGCCCGGCCGAGCGCCGCCAGGGCCAGCTGCGCGCGCTGCTCGCCGACAAGCAGCGCGAGCTGGAAGCGCTACTCAACAAGGAGGTTCGTTGAAATCTTCGATCAACAATACCAATGTTCATCGAAAGTGAAATCTATATTATAAATTAAAGACGCTTTTCGTGTCTGTTTGGAGGACGGATTTTGGTACGGCTTTCTTTAATTTAGATAATTTATTTCGACAGGTTATGTATTTATTTCGTTACTATTAAACTTACGTATAATAAAGAAATCACTATGTTTTGCAGAGTCATAAGAACCGTGCGAAGCAAGGGCGGGCCGCTAGTTTATTTAAATGATAAAGAGAATAATAAAATTTAGCAGCAACAGCAGCAATTGTACCGAACTAAATCAATTCTTGGTGTAACGTACTGATTTCTGATTACATTCCTATAAAAATGAAGAAAGTCTGTCACTATAGTGCGTGCGATACTAGTTGGCCGCTCATCTCATCACAAATCATGTCGCTATTGCAATCACATGTGCGTTTTGTCTAAACTAGCCGGTACTTTCAACGCGTGTTGCCGTCGCGAAGTGAAAGTTCCGGCCAATTAGTTCCGCGCGCACTATAGATAAACCGCAGTGTTTACAAAACGCTTTAATATAAATTTCATTTCCATAGTATTTTAGTGGTATGAGGAACAGGGTATAAAGTTCACTCATCCTCTATAGAAAAGGGAGGATCCTCCGGCCAGACGGGTGTTGTGTCTGGCGGGCAACCGTAAGTTGATTTCGGATAGTCTTATCTATGTCATTCGCGCGGTAAACTCTAACTGCGCGATGCAGGATTTGTGTGACGTCACGCGTATATGTATACGCGTAGTTTGTATGTGGCGGTGTAACCACTACGTCAAAATTTCTGATTGTTATCAGAAATTTTTCGAACATTAAAACACCTCTCAGTATAGGTAATTGGGTATTGTGTTTGTTACAGAAAGTTCTATGCTCAAATCCTGAACCCCAAAATATGAAATCGGAATCACGCAGCGCTTCAGTCGTCAATCAATCATATAATAGGTACGTTTTAATTTCGGTTATAGAACTTTGTACTGAACGTTTAATAATAAATCACAACTAACCTAATGTATCAACGAATATTATGTTTCAGTGAACAAGACCGCATCAGTGAGCCTGAATCCAGATCTGAGCAAATACTATTAGATTCACAGGACTCCAGAGAAACTGAGAACTTCAGGGTAAGTCTAAGAATTGATAGTATTGCCACTGTGTATTTCTGCTCCGCTGTTAAGCCCTAGTTATATTCCATAAGGCAGTTTGGGTTTATGGACATAAGCCCTTCCCCAAGCGCTCTGCGAAACCGCTCGCGTTGATGACTACAAAAATTTGTCACGCGTTATCGGACGGAAAACACCCAATATAGTAGACTAGGGCACAGGGATAGTGATGAAAAATAATATATTAATGTATTTAACGTCTAGGGTGGTGGAGACAGCGCCTTGGGCGGGAGATCTGCAGCAGCTTTACCGCCTCACATGAGCAGTGCTTACGGGAGCGACACGGACAGGTAACTATGATAGAAAGCACTATTAGAAAGAAAAATACATATACACAGCATTTAGCACAGACTAAAAGGCAAACAACATATTCTGTAAACAAAAATAAAAAATGTGGTAGCAGGACTGTGTGCCTCACGGCTGCGCCAGATAGGCCCAGATCCCTCGAGTTTTGAATTATATCCATGCGGCACCGCCACTGAGCACGGGAAGCCCGCGCCGGCAGCTAGAGACGACAGAACTAATCTAATTGTGGCGGCGAGCGCATGACGTCCAGTGCCGCCAGTCAAAGCCGTCAGTTTCTATACGCCACTTGTGACAAGGTGCGAGTCCGTGACGCCCACTGACACGCTATATCCTACATATTATGGGTATATCCTACAAAGGAATTTATTTCATGTTTGTTTTATATT
Source organism: Conistra vaccinii (assembly GCA_948150665.1). NCBI lineage: Eukaryota > Metazoa > Arthropoda > Insecta > Lepidoptera > Noctuidae > Conistra > Conistra vaccinii. Next base: position 11,585,318 of record OX411324.1, on the reverse strand, counting down.
CCACAGTGCGTCCAGAAATAAGTCCAACCAAAGAAATCGAGTGCGACGGAGACAACCCCAAGAGAGACAGCCAGATGAGAGCAGCGTTAGTTACTTTTCTTTTACTATTTCGTTCAGTCCAATTAAGAATATATTTGTAACTTTGCATATTTTTCAGTTATCCCTGTCGAACAATACGAATCAAAACATCCGTCACGAGCCTAGAGTGGAATCGTCGAACGTCAATATGGTTCCTCCAATTTCTCAAAACAGTAAGTTATTATTCCAAAAACTTTAAAGTATGTACATGTTGTCAGTCTCGATCGTTTAACTTAAATTTCTTGTTGTTTTAGCTGGCGAAAATCCTGGCAACATGCCGTATCCGCATCTGCCACCACCTGGCTGGAACACTAACAATAAATCCAACCAGGTAAAGAGAACTTGACATGATTCGCTTATTGTGACTACTTTATTATTTCATAAGTGGAATCATAACTTGCTACGAATAATAAATACGAGGGCGGCACTGAAAATTTCGGGAATCAAGGAAGTGACACAACATTACTATTTAAAAATGTATTTATTGCTTTTCGAAGTATTCTCCGCGAAATTTGACACATTTTTCCATACGATGGAACCAATCATTGAAGCAACCATTCCATTCGGAAGTTGGGGTCTCCAAAATGGCCGTTTTGTAGGCGTCCACAGCTTCTTCAGGTGATGAAAATCTCTGTCCACGCAATTTATTCTTTATTTTAGGGAAAGTATAGAAATCATTAGGGCTTAGGTCGGGGCTGTACGGCGGATGGTCTAATAATTCTATGTTTTCTTGCTCTAAAAACTCTTTTGTTCTGTGCGCGGTGTGAGAACTCGCATTGTCGTGATGGAGGATGATGCGGCGGTTGCAGTTCTCTTTACGCAGTTCAGAAACGACCTGTGGCAAACAAATGCTAGCATACCATTCTGCATTAACCGTTCTTTGTCCCTCAAGAGGAATAGTCGTAACATGGCCGGTTTTGGAGACAAACGTGGCCACCATTTTTTTTGCAACACTCCGTGAACGAACAATTTTTGTTGGCTTTAACTCATTTTCGAACACCCAAACTCGTGACTGGTTTTTTGTTTCGGGTTCGTACGCGTATATCCAGGATTCGTCACCTGATACGACGTTGTATACAGCATTTGAGGATCCTGCGTGGAATCTTTCGAGAGTTCTGACGCACCAAGTAACGCGAGCCGCTTTTTGCTCTTCACAGAGCGAATGCGGTATCCATTGGGAAAACAACTTTTTTACACCTAATTGTTCATGCAAGATTATTTTTATTTGACTCATGCCAATGTCTAAAGTTGCCTGAATTTCGCGGTATGTCACATGTCGATCTTCCTCAATCAGCTTACGCACAGCATCAACGTTTTCTTGGGTGACTGCAGTTTTTGGACGACCTTGACGGGGATCATCACTGAGCTTGACACGTCCACGTTGAAATTCAGCAAACCAGCGATAAATTGTGGTTTTAGATGGGGCTTCATCACCAAATGCAGAAATCATCCGGTCAACACTCTGTTTTTGTGTTAAACCACTTCGAAAGTCATAATAAATCATCGCTCTTGAATTTTCTCGAGTCAATTCCATTTTCTAAACGACTAAACAAGTTTGACAAAACCTTGTGACAAGACCGAGAATCTTTTTTTAAATAAATAAATAAATGGTATTCGATTTTTAAAACCAAGGAGTTTTCAATTAAAAAGGTTTTAATATGACAGGAACAGTGGAAATATTCCATTCCCGATACTTTTAGTGCAGCCCTCGTAATATGTTGTGGCCAGACCTTGGAATTGACCATTTCATGAAATGGCTAGGTAAAATTGGCCATATCGTTTAAACGTCAACGTTTAATGGTAGGCAGTGTATAGAGTGCCACCATTGGCACTCTATCCCTATCGGATAAAGTGCCACTACAGGCACCCTAGTAACACCGCCTCGGCCCGGCCAAAGTGCCGCAAGCATTGGATTGTCATTGTCACTGTCACTAAGTCACGTCACTTGGTATTTTGTTTGATTGTCGAGGTTAAATCGCTGTAAAACACCACATTCCCAAAACATTACATTCTCTTGTGCCTAAACGGACCCTGGCACTTCGCCGGCCGCTACCGCGGCACCGCTCGCTACGCTCGCTCGGCTCGTGCGTTGTGTGGTCACAGTTCTAACCTAACCTAACCGAAATAACAAGTGACAGTGACAATGCAACGCTTACGGCACCCCAGCCGGGCCGAGGCAGTGACACTAGAGTGCCACAAGAAACTCGCGGCACTCTATACACTTCGTTAATGGTATGGTATGTCAGTCGACGTTTGGCCATATCATTATTGTAGGGTATCGATGGTTTAAGGTTTAGTAAAAATAGCCAAAGAATGAAGAATGTGACCAGCGGTCGATACCACATTTTCAGATATCTTTATGGGCAGAAGTTCTTAACTTTTTGAATACGTAAATGAGTTTTCTAGTTCACAGATTCAATGTGGGTCTTCCAGCTTAGACTGAAATCAAGGTAAAGGGCGAAATACTTAACGATGTAGCCTCTCGTCACTGTCTGGCATGAACAGAGATTGTTGCTGTCACTCTCGTCACAAACATGGGCTTTGATTTGTAGTGATAGGTCAGATGGAAGGGTAGAGGGTTTTGAACCAAAGGTTATAATTAGTTTTGCTGACGTTCAAGGTTAAGCTATTATTGCCCAACCACAGCATAACTTGGGTCAGGGACCTTTCAGCGGCTTCGGGATAGCCGTTTCCCAGTCGTGTCCGCTGGACAGTAAGACAGCATCATCGACGTACACTTTAATGTGAGTAGAAGGGAGAGTAAGCCAGAGTTTGTTAACATAGATTTGGAAGAGGAAGGGGCTGAGCAAACTCCCTTGTGGCACACCGAAATCTAGTAGTTGTTCACTGCTGATGTACTCACGTATTGTGTTATGTACGCACTGGGTCCGGTCCGATAGCAAATCCGATAGCTGTGCCGCGTATTCCAAGTTGTTCTAATTTTCCGAGTAAAATAGGGACAGAGACAGTGTCGAAACCCTTAGAGAGGTCCAAGAATATGCACACATTTGTGTTTACAGTAAATTTTGTTGACAACAGAATCCAGTAGAGCCAATAAAGCGTCTTCCGTCGATACCCTCTTTCTGAAGCTGTTCTGGTTTTCAGCAATGATTTTATATTTGTTCAGAAAGTTGAGGAGATTTTTGTGAATAATTCTTTCCAGTATTTTGGAAATTGCTGGAAGTACCGAGATTGGTCGTTAATTATTTAAACAGCCTCTGTTACGTGTTTTAAAGATTGGATGAACAATGGCTTTTTTGAGGGTCTTAGGGAAAGTGCCAGTGGATATTGCAAGATTGCAAATGTGTTATGGCCGGAACTAGTTTGTGAGTGGTAGATTTTATCAATTTGGGAGAATTATCATCACAACCAAAGGCACGCGGAAGTCTTTAATGATAGCCTCGACCTGTTCTTCATCTGGCTCCGGTAGGGCAATTGAGTTAAGCATCGAGACTGGGCGGGGAAGAGTACACTGGGCGTTACTAAAGTTTTGCGGGATGTTGTTAGCCAGGTTTCTGCCGCCATCAACAAAGTGTGGCAGCTAGGGCTGCACAGGGTAGGCTGCGCAGGCTGCCAAGAGATAGGTAGGTAGTTAGGTAGAAGATAGTAATTAAAACACGGGATAGGTTAATACATATATTAGAATAGAACACGGCTAGGTCGCGGGTCGGTCCTGAACGCTGTCTGAGCTCTCGCACTTATAGATAAGAGGAAGGGTACCGTCCTTGGCAGCACGTGGTAGACGTGGGGGCCTGTCAGCACAGGCTCCGCAGTAGTAGGGCGGACGGCCCTCGTAGAACGACAGATGGTGTGCGTCGGTAGCAGGTGGAGGCTGCCTGTCAGCACAGGCTTGCGGCGGTAGGCCGCAGGTAGGTAAGGCCTCAGTAGCACGTGGGTAGTAGTGGCGTCAGGCTGAGGTAGTTAGCAGGAACGGGTAAGAGGTCCTGCCCTCAGCCCGTACGGTGAACCCTGGAAGGTGCGTGAGAGAGCGCATGTCAGAGGCAGTGCGAGAAGAAGCAGGCCGCATGCGGTGTGTCAGCTTCATCCCCCATTTAGCGACCAAGAACGGTATGGGTAGTGGAGTAGGCGGAAGCTTAACACATCGCAGCGGCTTACAGGCAGAGAGAGAGAGTGCAGAGACAGCATGGCACATTCGCAGATGGTAAGTTAGGTTAAGTATGAAACACAAGGTAACTTGATTATAGCAGATGGCAGATGGCAGAAGGCACACTCAATAGATATATACATAGTTTATAGTACACAGTAGAATAATGAGGAACTCACCCTAGATTCGGGGCTCATAGCTGACCTTAGAGGTTAGCTGTCACCAGTACAGTAAACGGAAGTCAAATGACAGAGCCAAGAGCTATACTGAGACAGATAGTGTTGTGACATGTGTTTTAGTGTTGTGATTAGTAACTTACTAAATATCATTATAGCAACACTCGACTATTCAGTTGCACAACGTTACAGTACCCCGGCTGCAGAGAGAGGATTTTACCTATACAAAATCCGCTAGAACTACCACTTCCCACTTGCTGTCTAATCCATAGCACAAGTCTGTATCCAGTCCAATAATAGGAAAGACTGGAACCATACTCAGCAGCCATGAGTGAAACTAGTTAGATAGATCACTCAAGATTTACAGACAGCAAGCAAAGAAATACACAAGTGTTAGAGCAAGTGTATCTCAGTCGGTAGTGTTCTATTAGTAGCAGGTGCCAGTGTTATAGTAGTATTCCTACATGTGAGTAGAGATGTAGTTTACTAGATATTTAGTTTTGTAACTGGCTTTAGGTAAGTATAGGTAAGTGAGTTCAGTATGTACTTGTAGGTGTAGTTAGGTATGTATACACATGTAGTTAGAATGCCAAAGTATTAGATTTAATTTTAGTATGTACTTTGGGCATTTAGGTAACAGATAGACAACACAAAAGCTAAGGGTAGTTATAATAGTGAACTGCTATGCAATAATAAATAGACATCCCTTGGGATCAACAGCATTCCCTAAAATAGCGCCAGTACAGCATTATGTTAAGGATAGTTTTAGGTAGTAGATATAGTTTGTTATTAGTTATAGATAATAGTTTTATTTATATGTAGTAGTGTGTAGTATAGTTTTATTTTATTCATAGATTTAATAATCATAAGTATTCCCATAACATCTTTAGATAATATCAGAGATAATAGAATAGTTATGGGAGTAGATTATTCAGTGAGTAGATTACTGTTGTAGGTAAATTCAATCTAGGTCCCTATAGTATAATCAAACAAGACAAGAAATTAGGATGTAGTCCACAGTACAAAGTAGTAGTACTTTTAATTCTTTTTTATTTGTTTGAGTTATAATATATAAATGTATTTATTTGTATGTTAGGTATAGTTAGATTTTATTATTTAAATTGATAGTTATTAGTGTTTCCATATCATTAGATATTATCATAGTTAATAGAATACATATACTAGCAACAGATCAGATTTCAACAAGTAGGTAGATTACTGTTGTAGCTTCAACCAAAGTCCCAATAGTATAATGCACACACAAGAGAAATTAGAGTCTAGTCCATAGTACTAAGTAACCAGTAGTGTAGGTTTTATTCAGTACAAAATTCCCTAAACTGCAAAGGAATACCAACAATTACATAGATAGACAGTTTACATAAATAGATAGTTTTGGTTTAGACTTATTTAGGGAGTAACCATTCGCTCCATAGAATATATTTATGTAATAGATAGATAATTTGGTTTAGGCTTATTTAGGCAGTAACCGTCCGCTGCTTAGAATACACATATGTAATAGATAGGTAGTTTGGTTTAGGCTTATTTAGGCAGTAACCGTCCGCTGCTTAGAGTATACATAAGTGATAGATAGGTGATTTGGTTTAGGCTTATTTAGGCAGTAACCATCCGCTGCTGTAAGGGCTTGTTTATAGAGTTACACCGCTCTTTAGAATTTTATAGATAGTACATATATGTAGATAGGTTAGTAGGATTAGGTTGCTTAGGGTTACCAATGGTGTAGGGCCAATTGATAAAGCAAACCCACTGATCAATGGGGTAGGCCATCATGATCATTACAACTAGGCTGTTAGGCCGATAGTTATGGAAGGTAGGTGAATAATGGGGTAGAGCCATCATTCGTTTTTAAACTATGGTTGTAGACCAATAGTTATAGAGGGTAGGTGATAAATGGGGTAGGGCCATTATCAATTACAACTGTGGCTGTAGGGCCAATAGTTAAAGAAAGAAGTATAAGATGGATGGGGTAGGCCATCATCCTATAGAACCGTTTGGATTTTCCAAATAGTTGAAGTGTAGATATTATATAATTGTTGGTTATAATATGTAGATACAGTAGGTAGGTAGGTAGTTGTAGTGGGTGTGTGCAATTTGTAGTAGTTTATAGGGCAGGATTGGTTTAGTTAGTGGTGGTAGGTTAGTAGGTTAGAATGTTAGTTTAGTAGGTTAGTGGGGTTTGATCTGTTGTTTTATTACTGGTAGTCAGTTGTATATTTGATAGCATAGGTTTAGTTGATATTGAATTTAGTTTAGTTTTATAAGTAATTGTTGTTTATTGTTATTTTATTATTTTGACAACAATTCAGTATTAGTGTCAGATACAGTTTTGATTTGTATGTATGAATGTATGTATATAGATAGGAAATAGTAGTAGGTATAGTTGGTTATAGATCATACAATGTTTAGGCATAAGTTCAATTTTTTTTGGTTATGTGTAGGTAGTTTTTTTAATTAATTTATTAATATTTTATAGCAATTGTGCCAATTATGTTAATAGGCAATTGATTGTTTCAATGTAGTAGTAGTAGTATTGCAACACTGGGTATTGTTATAGTTTGTCAGTGAAGTGAGTAAATAAGTTGTTGTTAATTATGTAGGTAGACTGGGAAACAATTCAAGTTCAATTTCAGTTTATTTTAACCAGCCATTGAATGTATTGTAGTATCAATTGGGTAGGTAGTGTTATTTTATTGTAGTAAGTAGTAAATAATTTAGCTAATAGTGATTGGACAAACAGTAGTAGTTGGCAATGAAGTTTATTTTATTTGGTAGTTTATTCAGTGATAGCTGTCCTTAGTGTTTAATTTTGGCCACAGTAGTTATATATTTATGTTGATTTTTATTTGTGAGCCAGTAGATAAGTTTTTTAGATTGTAATTATGGAGTTATATTGCATTTAAAAGATGTATGAAGGTTTATCAAGATTGAGTTTTGCAAAGTTAGAAGTTAGGTTAGGTTATTATTTTTATAATCACAATGTTTGTAAGTAGTTGATTTTATCACAGATTTAGGTTAATTATGGTTTGACAGCTATCCATAGTTGATTTTAGAAGTCACAAGTCACTTTTTAGAAAAATATTCACTTCACCGCTGCCAGCACAGAGATAAAAGTTTTTAAAATTAAATTACACAAGAGTTATACATCAGGTGAGTTCCCATTATGTACAGAAGTAGTAGATACACATACATAGTTGTCACAATAGGTTATACAATAGAAAGAAGAACTTAAACTATACCGCTACGATGTGTAGCAAGGAAAAGTGAGTGCGAGGGCTCAGTCAGGTCAGCGTGTTAGGTTCGGTAGGTTAGATAAAGAGTTGGGCGCCACTGTGGCAGCTAGGGCTGCGCAGGGTAGGCTGCGCAGGCTGCCAAGAGATAGGTAGGTAGTTAGGTAGAAGATAGTAATTAAAACACGGGATAGGTTAATACATATATTAGAATAGAACACGGCTAGGTCGCGGGTCGGTCCTGAACGCTGTCTGAGCTCTCGCACTTATAGATAAGAGGAAGGGTACCGTCCTTGGCAGCACGTGGTAGACGTGGGGGCCTGTCAGCACAGGCTCCGCAGTAGTAGGGCGGACGGCCCTCGTAGAACGACAGATGGTGTGCGTCGGTAGCAGGTGGAGGCTGCCTGTCAGCACAGGCTTGCGGCGGTAGGCCGCAGGTAGGTAAGGCCTCAGTAGCACGTGGGTAGTAGTGGCGTCAGGCTGAGGTAGTTAGCAGGAACGGGTAAGAGGTCCTGCCCTCAGCCCGTACGGTGAACCCTGGAAGGTGCGTGAGAGAGCGCATGTCAGAGGCAGTGCGAGAAGAAGCAGGCCGCATGCGGTGTGTCAGCTTCATCCCCCATTTAGCGACCAAGAACGGTATGGGTAGCGGAGTAGGCGGAAGCTTAACACATCGCAGCGGCTTACAGGCAGAGAGAGAGAGTGCAGAGACAGCATGGCACATTCGCAGATGGTAAGTTAGGTTAAGTATGAAACACAAGGTAACTTGATTATAGCAGATGGCAGATGGCAGAAGGCACACTCAATAGATATATACATAGTTTATAGTACACAGTAGAATAATGAGGAACTCACCCTAGATTCGGGGCTCATAGCTGACCTTAGAGGTTAGCTGTCACCAGTACAGTAAACGGAAGTCAAATGACAGAGCCAAGAGCTATACTGAGACAGATAGTGTTGTGACATGTGTTTTAGTGTTGTGATTAGTAACTTACTAAATATCATTATAGCAACACTCGACTATTCAGTTGCACAACGTTACAAAAGAACCTATTTCACCGACACGATTGGGTCATTGACTAATTGATGGAGATCAGTCGGTGGTAAAGTATTTTTATTTGTGTCAAGTACATAATGGCCTTTTTCCAATTGCTGATGGTTCTATGATAATTTTTATGATTAATTGTTTATATAAACACTTTTTGTAGCGATCTAAGATTATAAAGGGTTTTTTCACCAGCACATCTAAACTTCGTTCAAGAGCTGTCAGCGTCAATATTCCCCAACTGACGCGCACTAAATGTGCAGATTGCGTTCAGTTTCATTGGTGAAATTCGCCCTAAGCTTAAATAGATATAAGTCGTGACTTCAAGTTTCTTGTTTCAGGACATGCGCAACCAATTCACTCAGAACAGTCACTCTCAAACTATGGAGCGTCTGATGGGGACACCACAACTGTCTTACCCGCCATCTATGCCGTTCAACATGATGATGCCTTACAGTAAGCAAATTAACAGCATTGAGACTGTTACATCACTTTCGAATAGGGACCTCCATCAGAATAAACTAATGAAAAGAAGTTTGTATGTATTAATGTGCCAGATTACCATAACCATTTGGAGGGCGAGTCAAAGCGACAGTTATAAATTAGACTACGCATGGTATAAAATCGGTAAACTTCTTTATGTAGGGTTCAACAGACAAATGGTAAAAACGTAACACTAAGATGGTTTGTTTGCTTAGGTCAATTCTTGCACTTTTTCTTATCCTACGGACATGAAAAGATGTCGGTTTAGTTTTCAACCGACTTCAAAAAAGGAGGATTTTTCTCAATTCGACCGTATATTTTTTTTTTATGTTTGTTCGCGGATAACTTCATTGTTTATGAACCGATTTTGATTATTCTTTTTTTTGTATAATACTGAGCTGCTATAAAAGTGGATACTGTATGGTTAACCCTTAGGTATGGTAGGTGGTTGCAGTTGTGGATGTGGATTCTGGGGCGCGTGGTGCTGGCAGCAGCTCGTCATGCAGCAGCGGGAGATACACCAGCTGAGAGACCAGCTCAATCACGTAACATTATTTTTTTATCTATAAGAACGTATTTAAACAACAATTAAAGTCGCTTTTTCTGGCTGTCTGAGTGACCGCGTTGTTCTTCTAAACTTCGCACCGGATTTTGATGCGGTTTTCACCTTTTGATTTATTCCGTAAGGTTTATGTGTACATATACACATAATAAAGAAATTCCAATGATTTGTCAAGTCGTAGAAACCGTGCAAAGCAGGGGCGGGTCGCGAGTGTATTTATAACCCAATTTGACATTGACAGCGACGCCTCTATGTCGTAGCAGCGGGCAGTTATCGTAGTTCAATTGTTCCTGTCTTGCGGTTGACCGCTCTAAAGCTACGGTTTCCTAGGAGAGCGGTAGCCACCACATAGTGTCCGCTAGTTACGGGTGAATGACGTCCGTCACTAAGACGTTATTTATGAAAGTAAGTTGGTGTGTTTTCGTAGATAGCGTTCTTGACACCGTAAAGTCAAACCCCGCCCATAAATTTTAATCGTTACAGTTACCCTCACCATACTTAGCGCCTATTTCACGATGTCCGAATAGCCACTACTTACCGAGTAAATTCAAAAATAGAACAGAAATTGTATGATATTATCTGCCAAGTAAGTTAATTGACGTGGTCAGCTTACTCTTTTCAGTATGGCCACTTTTTCGCGTGACTAAGGGCCTGTTTCACCACTTACGATTAAGTTCCTAATAATGTTTCCATGACAGTCAATTCAAGTCACTGCGTCATTGTGTCAGATGTGTCAAAACAAAACAGAAACGCGACCACTTTTTGACGCGGTAGGGCGAATCCAATGAGAATTAAACCACTTGAGAGCTGATAGACCGATTTCGTCTAGGCATACGACTCACCACTGCGGGCCGGGGGACGAAGAAAATACAGCGGTTGTGATTGGCCGGTGCAACAATGACAGGACGTATGTTTTAAAAATAGTGACCCGCAAGTCAGTTTTGCACAATAATATCGATATCGATAAAATCGACGTCTATTAATTCTATATTTTTTTAAACTTTAATTGATAGGGTGTAAGGCTGCCTGTCCACTGGAGCGGAGAGGAGAGGAGAGGAGCGGAGATGTGCCATTATTAACCAATCAAATCTAAACTCAGGGGCGGAGTCAATATTCTAATGGTTAATATTGGCACATCTCCGCTCCTCTTTTCTCCTCTCCGCTCCAGTGGACAGGTAGCCTTAAGAGGGTTTATTCTGAAAGTTGGCAACGTCGCAAATAGATGTCAAATATTTCGGTGTTTTGATTAATTTGATAATATTTCTGTATGGAAATAAAAAATGTGGCTAACTAGCGAACTAGAATATTGATTATGAAATGCAACAATTAATATCGTAACACCGAATTATTATTAAAAAAAGTATTTGGAAATTTTCCAAATGCCTTTTTTACACCTATCCAATTCAAAGTTGCAGTTCAATTGCAATTCATCATTAATATTCTAGTAAGTTAGTTAGCCACATTTCTTATTTCCATACAGTATTATTTCCAAATTAATCAAAACAGGTAACTATTTGACAGCTATTTACGACGTTGCCAACTTTTAGGATGCACCCCTTTAACTGGGTGCAAATAAAACACTGACGTTACACTTCAAATTTAACTTTATTCAATTAAATCAATGCTAAAATTGAATGAAGCTTATTTAATGGTCTGAAAGTATGTCTTATAAAAATAATAGCAATATTAATCCCTGTCGGATAGAACAATGAATTCTCATAATGTGAAATTCAAATTCAATTAATTTATTGTGCAATTAGGAATCACTTTTACAGGTCATTATTTGACAAGCTAGCTGGAGTCGAGATTTCCTAACTGATAGTCATAAGGAATGTAAAACTCATTAAAGTACCTACAGAAATTAATTGGTTTGTTATCTCTGCATCACCTTGAAACGGGTGATAGACATGCGTACTTAAAGACCGCGGTTTTTAAGCTCGACAACTTGCGCGGCTCGCCGTCGGTGACACACGTGAAGACTTCTCACACTCTATCGCGATGTTTTCGACTTTTCTGAACCAAACTAAACAAAAATTACACAAATATCAAAACAAAATGCTGACTCGCGACTCGCGGCAATGACAGACGTACGAAACTACGAATTAAGGCGGGCTACGAGCAAAATTTCAAACTGTTGGATCGCCGGCGAGCTTAGTCGGCGGTTTTAAAGTGCGCGTACTTTGGGTGACACACGAGCGAGTAAGGTCGCCGAGCCATAAGACCACAGACCTGCTCGCCTGTCTGTCACCCCTTTAAGATAAACTAGCATAAAATGCCTAAGGCATTCAATTTCTCCTTCCTGAGTTTTTAATAGTGCATAAAATATTAAATAAATTGGCTTATTAAATAAATTTGTTTGACCTAGCCGCAAAATTCAATTTTTCATTATAGTTTTACAAATTTCATCTCTACTTGACATAATATGTCGCTTGCGTGACAATAACGGTTAAGTAAAAACATCGCTTGCCGTTATTGTAGTGAATAGCGTTATTGACAAAATAAGGTGACGAATAGAGCTGAAATTTGCAAAAATCCAATGAATATTTTAATTTCGCGGTTAGGTTGGACGATTCCCCTTAAGAGGGTTTACATCGTACGGCATTTCATACAAACTTTCAAGCCCTTGTTTTTCGAAATGACTGAACCGATTTTAATGAAACTTCATACGCATATGCAAGATACAAAGGTCTAAAAACTTAGTTAAGAACATTTTTTAAATGTCTTATTTAAAAACAGATACCTGGATATCTCTGTTTCTATGGAAAATTTAAAATCGGTCTAATTTGGCTGTAACACTATTTTTCGAAAATGTTCTTAACTAAGTTTTTAGACCTTTGTATCCTGCATAAGCGTATGAAGTTTCATTAAAATTGATTCAGTAATTTCGAAAAACAAGGGCTTGAAAATTTGAATGAAATGCCGTACGTCGTAAACCCTTTAAACATTAAACTGAAATAATAATCTATATAATAAAACATACCAAAACAGGGTCGGTGTTGCTGTACTAAATAAGCGGCGTCGGTTCTTTAAAGTTTCAAAGCAATCTGCAGTGAAATGCCTTGAACAAACAACGCTAATTTTTTTTGGAAACCAATTTTCCCTGTGGACTGCATTAATCCACTTTTCTTTCAGTTCCGGAATATTTGGAAATCTAAGATGTAAACATTAAGTAATGTTACTTTTTTACCAGTAGGAAACATCGTAACTTTTATCGACAATATTATATAAAGACTTTGTTTTGAAGTTGTCACAACACTACAGCATTAGTAAAGATAAAAAGGGACAGATATATTGAAATACCCTAGTGAGAGAAAGGGACTTTTCAAAAAGACATCAACGCAGTGTACATTTTTGTGCCTTTTTACGTAAAGAACCAGTTCAGCTTGAGCCCTGCAATTATTCATAATAATATTTTAAAATAAATATATTTTACTTACCGATGAAAAGTTATGCCATCTTTTTTATAGCTGTATGTTCTAGACGATTTCCCACACCATTTAATAGAACAGGAACTCATAATTGTTTATAATTATGCAGACTTTTTTTTAATGTGTCAAAATAACCGCGTGTGCAGAGATCCAATAACTGGTCAAAACTAAAATGGCCAGTCATATTGTCATCTGATATCAGTGCATTTTCATTTATGTGTCGTGAGCCTGAGTCGCCCGTATGAGCAGTCAAGAGGATATATAGTCATTGGGCGAATCTAACGATTTAAATCTTTGCAGCTGCCCTCATTTTCACGACAGCAGTCACTGCGGTCACCAATCTTCTAGGAAACTGTAGCTTGCTTGACATAGCTTTTTGCACTAACGGGGACAATCCTGGACTATACTAATAGAAATTGTTTAAATAAAATTACAAACTGTATGTGTTCTAGATGGAAGAGCGCTGGCGTGCTGAAACAGCATCTCATACGCTAAATAATCAAGTACCCCCGGGAAACAGAGCCAACAACTATTGGGACAACTTCCGCAGGTAATATTCATTGTTATTATGTACTTTGTAGACATTATAGTGGGAGAGCTGCATAAATAAAATTAAAAGTATTTATTTACTTTGCTTTTCTCTTTTCAGATATTAGGAAACACGCATTATGTTTTGACTTATTATAATTTATATTTAATTATACATATTAGTACATACAACGTATTTATGTATTTTATCATATACTTCAGTTCAAAAATATCTAAGGGTGAGAATAGTGTTTGCCCTAGAATTTTCCATTTGCAATCGATTTCGATTTCATGCTTTGTAATAAGACTAATCATACATGCCTGTGTGATATTATAATACTCTTACATGACGTGTGTATACTAACATTACAATGGTATTGAATTCAGTTTGTTTATATCATAACACTAGTATATGGAAAAAAAGTAACAGCGTGTACATTTTTCTTTTTCAGTTATTCCCGTCAAAATCTTCTGTCCGCCAATAACAAGGCAAACGCTGACGGCCACTTAGGAGTCGGGCCCGCTCATAACCCCCATCCTTTAGTCGAGAGATCTCATAACACACTCCATCGTACCCCCTCTGCCACCCCTCCCTGCATCACACCCAAGAGAAATACCAACGCTGCTAGCTCATCACACAACGCCGCTCAATCATCACAAGCAAATAACGATGACATACCCAACAGACATACGCGGCGAAACGTTGCCTACGAAAGATCCCTTTCGTTCTCATCTGCGCCAGACGTACTGAACGTCAATCAGAACCCAGACACCGACACGACCTCTGCTTGTCACTCAAGAAATATCGACGAAAACAATGTTACTAACGTTTGTAACATCAATATAAATCGCCAAGAAGCTCCATCAAACTCTTTTAGAAATTTAAATATAACAAATCCAATTCCTGAGATTATACAAGCCCATGCAAATAACTTAAACACATCAGCCAATAGTAAAAAGAAATCATCTTCAAAATTACCAGCTAAGAATTCAACTAATCGAAGAAATTACTCACTGGATTATTCACAAATGAGCAATATTAACATTGCCAGTACATCCGAAATGCCTAATCCTAATTTAGCGTCAACGAGTCGCGAAGTTCAAGATAAGGCTACCTCAAAGTTATTTGATCTGCTCAGAGAAAACGTGTATTCTGAAGTGACAGCTTTGATTGATGTGAATGAATCTCACCCAGATTTTTTGATTCAGCTGTTTCGAGAGTTACAATTAATTAGTTCTGATGCTTTACGACAAAAAGTATTACAATCAATACGTAATGTATTGTCTCAGTACAGTTCTATTATTGAGAGTCAAAGCAATGAAAGTGCCCATGAAGAAAATAGTCAAGAAGCAGCTTCAACAACATCTGGCGACCCTAGCGCATATAATGACTGTAATTCATTATCAATTCAAAATATGTGTGGAAATGCTCTGCAACTTGATAATAAAATAGTACGCTTTTTGTTGTTAAAAAGCGATGAAACATGTACGACAGATTTTTTAGAGACATTAGTATCTCTTATATTAAGCAATGCTACCGACGGAAGGTATACTCAACAGGCCAAGAGGAGGCTATTAGAATTACTCTCTAAATACGAAGGTATGCGAGTTTGTGATGTTTCAGGAGACATTATTGAGAATTTGCCAGTATTCATACCAGCTAGTAACGAAAGCGAACCTTCTCAACTCGCTAACGAGCTATCCGAATCTTCCATCTTGCAAGATGTCGCTGGTTCATTAAATTTATTTAGTTCAAGCGACAGCCAGTTGCATCAGCTAAATGCTTGTCCTTACGATTTGTGGCCGGGACACGTCCATATGGATATTGAGACTTCGGACATGAACGACAATAGTCCACGTTCTAGTCAAGAAGGAAAAGTCGATCTCATTAATTGTTCCGAAATGCATAACGGAGATTTGGCCGAAGCTGACCAAACGTGTCACAATGATGTGGAAGATGGTGCTAACGGACATGACGAAGCTGCAGCTAATGCAGAAGCTCTACCGGACGTGGTAGACACTGAAGAGGTCACCCCGACTGAGGTAATGCAACACGTATTGTATTGTAGATGCCTGCCATTAATCAATTGTGCTAATCGCAATGAATAAGTACTTATTTTGTGTGCGTAGTCGCAGCGGAAAAGTGTCGAATTTCTTCATTTCAGTTTAGCAGATATTTAGTGTATGACGTCGGGTAATTGTGTATGGTAAGTACTTTGTGCATCCAACCATATTGGGGAGTTATTCAACAAAAACTATATCCGCTGGAACTACGTCATCCTAGCGGCACAATTTTGTTCCTATGGACGTACAAGAAAAAAGTACATTCAATAATTAGTGTGTAACGAGAGGTAAATGTGTATGTTTAAATTAAATTTGTGTGTCATAAAACTCCGAAGTTATTCGAGTTTCGGCTACGCTGACGTTTGGCTATTTGATGAAAATCATATAAAACGGTTTAGTGCAGAGTAGTAATTTTTTACGCACGTTGCTTTGAATTTGTGTAATGTGTGTGAAAACAGAATTTAAAAAAAACATACCATTCAGAAGATATACAAGTAAAAATAAAATAAGGTTATCTAAGTCCAAGTACTTAAAATAGGTACTCTAAAGACTAACTTATCAACATTTATTTGTATCTTGTAAGGGTCTAAAATGTCCTGCCAAGTTTCATTTATGTGCTCTTAGTAATTAATGAGCAATGCCATAATTTACTACGACTGGACCACTATTTTGTATGACATCCGATTTTAGGACTTTTTAATGGAAAGGCAAAATAAAACATATTACGATATTTAGTGTGCAATTATTCACATGTAAAATTTCAGCTCATTACACTAAATAATTAAAGAGATATAATAAAAATACCAGAACAATCACAATACATGTTATAAACCAACCAAGTTTGAATGGTCTCAAAAATGGTAGTTAATTTAATATTTGGCAACTCGTTAAAATAACATTATGACAAATGTGATCATAACTAAAATTACAAAGCCGTTCACTCGTGCAAAAAGGCCGTGCCATAAAATATCTGCTATGCGCAGCGCGTCCAGCTTGACCACGCATGACACAAAGTCTGCTGCTGGGTTGAATTTACTTGGTACGTGTAGTGTCGTGGCACTCGTGACTCGTGGTCGTGAGACACGCGCGAGCACCGAATGTCTGTGTTGTAGGGAGTAACGATAATCCCGACTTTTTTAACTGTCTTTTTTCAAATACCAATGACGGTTTTTTTTATTGGATGGTATAGAATGGTAGTAGACCATGGTCTGAACAACGTTTGTTCTAGCAAAACTGTGATTCGAATTTCACGGTGTATAAATAACAAATATATTGCCTACTGTAAAAGCCCATAATAAGTATAAGTAAATCTTAGGTTTTACTAGTATATTTTCCTCTCGTTCGACCTTTTACAGCAACAAATATGTCATAGAATCACAGATACGAAGATGCCTACCTACTTAAAATTATTCCCTATTATACCGTTAAGTTTTTAAATTAGACATTTGGAATGACTACTGGTTTACATGTTTTTTTTTTCTAATTATTATTAGATTTTCTATTAATTAAATTGTGCCGTGTAACATCTAAATATTAAGGTGGAAGCGTCAGGCCCGCGAAATTTAAATTTTCTTACGTTTTTTTGCAGGTCAGTATCAGGATGTATGTTAAAATATAATTCGCGACCGTAACAAATATGGCTTTACAGAATTTTAATTATGTCCATAGGAAAAAAAAGTGCCGCTAGGATGACGTAGTTCCAGCGGAAACTGTTTTTGTTGAATAGCTCCCCAATGGTTGGATGCACAAAGTACTTACCATACACAATTACACGATGTCATACACGAAATATCTGCTAAACTGAAATTAAGAAATGCGACACTTTTCCGCTGCGACTACGCACACCTTAATTTTATACCTTTTGTCTAACATTTATAGTATGTTATGTAGCAAGTCTTAGATGGGTTATTTCAAATCGACTTCATATAAACTGGTTTTAAATCCTGTATAAAGGTATACAGGGTTATTGGTAAAAGACCAACAACCTCTTAAGGGATCATTGTACTCATCATTATGAACAACTTTCACTATGGGACAATAGTTGAGATCGCGAAAAAAAAACTGCTGTTCCCTACATTTATGTTTTCATATCTTGTCAAAATGTAGGGAACAGCAGATTTTTTTTCGCGAAACCAGCATTGGTCCCGTAGTAAAAGTTGGTCATAATGATGAGTATAATGACCCCTTAAGAGGTTGTTGGGGTTTTACCAATAACCCTGTATACAGGGTGCAGGGTTGTCAGGGACATTGACGCCGGGTTCCGAAATAACGGTAGGAGGGGTTCACATCGACGTCGAGGTGACGATGAGGTACCTGGGACTCGTCCTCGACAGTCGATGGAACTTCGTGGAGCATTTCCGACGTTTGGCTCCCAAACTGGAGCGGGCCGGGGCTGCTTTGAAGCGGCTTCTGCCCAATCTAAGGGGTCCAAACGCCTCCTGCCGGAGGCTCTACGCGGGGGTCGTGCGGTCCATGGCCCTTTACGGGGCGCCGGTGTGGGCGCCAACCTTGAGGCTGCAGCCAACCCGCCGGTTGCACGCGGCCCAAAGGGTCATGGCCACCCGGATAGTGCGGGGATACCGCACGATCTCCGGCGAGGCAGCGAGCCTCCTTGCCGGAACGCCGCCATGGGATCTGGAGGCGAAAGTCCTCGCCCACATCTGGGAGTGGCGCGAGGAGATGAAGCGCCGGGGTGTAACTCCGCTGCCGCGACAAGTCACGGCACAGCGGACAGAGCTCCGGCAGGATCTCATGGCGGCTTGGAGAGTGCGATTGTCGCAACCCAGATCTGGGCACGCCACAATTGCGGCGATAAGTCCCCTCTTTGAGGAGTGGCTAGAGAGGCGCCACGGCGCCCTCACCTACCGCCTGACGCAGGTCCTCACCGGACACGGTAGTTTCGGGAGGTTCCTGTTTCAGATCAGGCAGGAGGAAACGCCCGGGTGTCACCACTGCGTGGATCGCCCGGAGGACACGGTGGAGCATACGGTGGAGGTCTGCCCGGCTTGGGTGGAGCACCGCCGTGTCCTCGTGCAGGCGATCGGCGGCAGTGACCTCTCACGTCCGGCCCTGGTCCAGGCCATGGTGCGGAGTGAGAGGGCATGGCAGGCTGTCACCTCCTTCTGCGAAGCAGTAATGCTCGTAAAGGAGGAGGCGGGGCGCGAGAGGCAGAGACTAAGGTCGCTCCCTCGAGCCCCTAGCCGCCGCGGTAGTAGACGCCCCGGGCGTCGGGAATCGATCGCCGATTTCCGGCCACCGTAGGCGCGGGCTTGCGGACGGAGAGTGATGGGTAGCTCTCCGTCCGATCAGGACCAAGCCCGGGTCGACGGCGCGTAGTGTTCCACGCGCGCCTCAAAGAGTTGTCAGCGAAGCTGAAGGGGTCCGTCAGGGCCGATGCCTACCACCGGGGTTGCGGATAAGTCCTAAGGGGAAACCGTGGCCCTGGTCTAGGTAAGGGAAGGAACACGGGTGGGTTTTAGTCAGTAAAAGTCTGACACGCCCTTCCGCTCCGCCCAGAGCGGGAGAAGTCATTGGATGATTTCCCACCCAAAAAAAAAAAAAAAAAAAGGGACATTGACGCGAAGCCTGTTACCATGGATTCAGTACATGATTTTGAACCTAAAATAAAAATTTCAACGCCCATATGTTCCATACATTTTGACCGCGTAGGTATTGCACTTTACTATGAAACTGCAGATATTTTTTTAAATAACAGACGAAAAATTTTAACTCAGGGGGGTTCAGAATCATGTACTGAATCCATGGTAACAGGCTTTGCGTCGATGTCCCTGACACCCTGTATATGATTCAAAGTGGTAAGATACTAATATAAAATCACAATTGTAAATAATTTGCTTTACTCTATGGTTTATTACCATCCATCTAGGAATATGGACTAATCACAGATTACCAGATAGTGCACTCCATACAATATTTTTAATACCTACTGCTATAATAGTCTACACCTTCAAGTCGCTAGACGCTGCGAACAAAAATGTACCTAACCTTACAAGCGTAAAGGTGTCCCTTCGTCCAGCATACTCACCATGGAATCCTGATATTTCATGAATGTCAAAAAACTGTTCTGAAATAGTGCTAAATAGTGCCCAAAGGAAAAAAATAGTGCTCTTGTACTTGCGAAGTTATAGCCATAGTTCGATGAGTATGCTGGACGAAGGTTTCGCCCAGCATACTCACCTCCGTCCGGAGAATCTGTATACGCTTCAAACATAATTCATACTTCAAAAAATAGTTCCCAAATAGTGCCAAACGGTGCCCAAAAAGAAAAAACAGTGCTCGAATAACTTCGGAGTTATAGGCTTCGTTCAGTGAGTATGCTGGGCGTAGGTTCTACGCCCAGCATACTCACCTCAGTGCGCGAATATCGAACGAGCTATAGGTACAATTTACGTCTCAAAAAATTGTGCTTGAAATAGTGCCCAATATCAGTCCAATTTTTGCTTGACTTTTGACTTAGAAAACCATTAAATTTTAATGTAAACTTCTACATACTAACGTAAAATGAGGTACAGTCGTCGACACATGTTTTTGGACAAAAATATTAAACTTTCTAATTGTAGACTTCATGTTATTGGAAATAATTATGGTATTTTCTCACATGTCAAAAACTTTCGATTAAATGCATTATTATATATTTTATAAATAATAATAAATGAATGAAACTTTAAGCGTAAATGAAGTCTATTACTTCATTGCATTGTGTGTTTGTCTGAATAAAAACAGTCATTTGCAGCCAATAAAATTAATATCTTGAAAAATTGTAAAAAGGAAATTATACAGTTTCTTTTTGTATATATGTTGCAGGCAAAACTTATAACCAGTCAAAACTAGTACTGTGACATAGTTATACAAATTTTTAAAACTCTTTCCAATAGTTTCATCAATGAAAGGTTTAGCAATAAAAAACATTTTTAATTACTTACGTTATTTATTACTATTTAAAGGGCCAAAGTAATCAGAATTCTAGTTAACTAGTTCACAGCTTTTGTTAACATTCATAATATAATCAATGTAAATAGAAAAAATTGTAGTTTTAATATTGTATATAATATACATATAAAAAAATGTTTAGCCAAATATTGGTAAAACTTTCTAAAATATAACACGTAGGTACTTGTACTTTGTTTTACTGCTACAACGTTTTAATCACAATAAAATTATCTTACAAATAAGTATAAATTGAGCAATCACAGTTTATAATCACGTTTTTTTTATTAATATTAAATACCCTATAGTAATTACAAATTAACAATCACAGTTTATAATCACATTTCTGTAAGTTATTAATAAAATAACTTTTACAAGAACAAAAAAAAAACAAACAAACAATAACAAAATAGGAACTAACAAGTTAGGACCGATCTTCATCTTACATTCGCGTATAAATAATGCAGTGTGGTACAGTATATTGGGAATTACTACAAACTTTTTTACTAAGGTCATCATAGCAGTTCCAAGTTCTCTTTAGCAATCGATAGCTCCAGCCTTCCTCTAAAGGTACTTAAGCACTTACGTGTTTTCCATTATTTTAGCGTGATTTCTATTATAAATAGCGAAGGGGCAAAACACGAGGCTGAAGACGATTTCCCGAAGTCACAACTCCCATAGAAAATGTGATGAATAGGTTGACGACACTTAAAAGTTTAAGTGCATTCGCCGGATGACAATCGGTAATAGTCTTCACTTCACGTCATATTATCTAAAAAATACATCTGTGTTAATTCTATAGTTACGTTTATACTTACTACCGACGCTCGCGCTGACTGATTCTACCTATTTCGATATTGAAATGTAACTAACGTGAACTTAAGACGAGAACAGATCCTGACGGGTAACGAGGACAAGCTTGTAATAAAAAAATTGAAGAAAAGTAAATTATATCCTAGCAAATAAGACAGTGTTTCATTTCCAGTAGAATTGGAGGATAAAACCAGGCCTCCGCAGAAGTAGGTATATAAATAGGTATTTGAGATCCAATTAGATAAACAAACAAGTTACATTACGTTATTATGTGTGTACCTACCTACATCAAACCTTTAAAAAAGTAACTAAGTAGGTACCCATTTTTAAAACTTCTTAAGCATGTCCTTAATTTTAAGTGTACAGTGTCATATTCAACGAAAAAATGAACGTGTTTTTGTAAAAAACAACTCGCTTGCTACCTAGTTTTACAGTGCAATTAATGAATGAGTGTAAAATCAATTTAGTTAAATGCCACTATTATAAATTGAAATATACTTACTGATTTGGGTGCAGCTCCTATATTGATTACGTACTAGATACACAATTTTATATAGGTAAATAATGACATCACCAACACATTGTTTGGTTTTGCAACCCACTATGTAGTCAAACTCAAAAGCCGGCGTTATTATAATGATGTGCGACGAAGTAAACAAACAAAGAAACTGAGAAGCGCTTGTTCGTTTCGATTGCTTTGTGACACAAAATGGACCCTTATCACCTTCAAAATACAGATCAGTCTTGTCTAATAATCGTAAGATGTTAGGGCAGCGCCATCTAGTATTTAAACATAAACATATTCATTTGCGTCGCGGGCGCCGCGCGTCGCTTTGTGACACAAAATGGACCCTTATCACCTTCAAAATACAGATCAGTCTTGTCTAATAATCGTAAGATGTTAGGGCAGCGCCATCTAGTATTTAAACATAAACATATTCATTTGCGTCGCGGGCGCCGCGCGTCGTAAGCCCCATACCTATTGACCGTACGTGCATCCATTACTGCCACACTATATTGAACTTTATCACATGAGGAATACAGGTCAATTCCGTAAACGTTGTGGTACCGTCCTTGATCCGGAAAATGATTATTTTGAATAATTTTGTCAGTTGTAATGTAAGCATTAATAACAGCAACTTTATTTTTCATGCATGATTTACTTCATTTGATATCTTAATCCTTCAAGCGCCGTGATCTAGACAAAATATATAAAATCATTGTTCCTAGCTACCGGGGTCCCATGCGACGCGCGAAGGCTTAATCATATTATTATAAAGTATTATTAAAATAATGTGTAATTAATAATATTGCGATTCTAAAGTAAATACTCCCTTACATAGACAATTAATAATTTACACAAGACAAAAATTGTTAGAAAGAAAGTTAATAATATTGTATTCGACTGTACTCAATGTAATGTATGTAGAAGTTTACAATCAAATTTAATGGTTTTCTAGGTCAAAAGTCAAGCAAAAATTGGACTGATATTGGGCACTATTTCAAGCACAATTTTTTGAGACGTAAATTGTACCTATAGCTCGTTCGATATTCGCGCACTGAGGTGAGTATGCTGGGCGTAGAACCTACGCCCAGCATACTCACTGAACGAAGCCTATAACTCCGAAGTTATTCGAGCACTGTTTTTTCTTTTTGGGCACCGTTTGGCACTATTTGGGAACTATTTTTTGAAGTATGAATTATGTTTGAAGCGTATACAGATTCTCCGGACGGAGGTGAGTATGCTGGGCGAAACCTTCGTCCAGCATACTCATCGAACTATGGCTATAACTTCGCAAGTACAAGAGCACTATTTTTTTCCTTTGGGCACTATTTAGCACTATTTCAGAACAGTTTTTTGACATTCATGAAATATCAGGATTCCATGGTGAGTATGCTGGACGAAGGGACACGCGTAAAGTCAGTTTTACTTTGCACCTGCGCGCGCCGTGTGGTTATTGTGAATTGCCGGTGCTGCCTCTTTCGATAAAGATGTCAGTAGGTATTTGTAGTACTCTAAATAAAATAAAATGCTTTTTAATGCTAAACGTAATTTTCAAATAACAGTTGACAAATGGAGGGCATTGACCTGTCTATTCTTATCTTAGACAACAGATAATATAATACTACGTACAGATACCCAATCCCATACAAAGAAATGACACCTCCCTAAGTCGGGCTATTGACTGGCTACAGCGTAAATGTGGTACATTTATGACAAATTGAGTAAAACGCCATCTATTGCAAAGAGCCCTAAACAAAAAGGTTTTATCTTTTTGTTGAAAATACGAGATTTATGAGTTACAATAGATAAAACAGCAATTAACAAGGAAGTTTTGATTTTATGTCACTCAGGATGGCTGGACAAATCTTCAAAATAGCTCGCATTTAAGTAGGTCAACAGGGCACTTTATGTGACGGCTAAACACCCTTATCTCAGAATTTGTGACGCTACAGAATCTTAGATAATCGATCGAAAACGTGTCCAGCCAGCTTGAAAAACCACTTTTCACTGGTCTCTCAATCTCGGTAACGGAAGTGATTTTGACGACTTTTTGCATATCAACGGGCGTCACATAAATTTGTGACAGGCATGGAGCTAAAAGTTTTGAGATACGTACAGTGGTTTAGTAGAAAAATGCAAAAATCTGTGTCCAGCCATCTTGAATTTACGTATAAAACTTTTGGCTGGCACTTTCGAATCTCAATAACGGTAGCGTTTTCGAATATGACTCCTTTACTAATATTTAGTGACGCAATTTCTGACAGTAATAACGTTTGATTTATGGCGGCACATGTAAGGGTTTACGAGAAATCAATGAAAACTAATGTCCAGCCAACCTGAAGTTCAAGATGGCTGGACACCTGTATCTCCGCTGCCTGATGATCTACGACCTTCAAAATGTGTTCAAAATTTTGTGACGGGGACGATAATGATAACCTAAATTTGTGACGGAGAAACTTTGCGTAGTTTCAAAGATATTGAACATTTTAATTTTCCCATACAAACACTGCAGTAGGGTTACCAATATTGTAGGTTTTATGTAGGATTAAGTATATTTTATGGTGTTTTCTTTAATGGACGAAAATCCGTGTATTGGTGATACTTATAAGAACAACTGTAGATATTTAAATCAATAGAAGACAGAAGTGAGGAAGGGGGGTAATTTTTTAATGTTATTGATTATTTACGTGCAGATATCTACTCCTTTTAGTAGGTAGGTATTGGTGTTTTTTATGGTAAGTACATGGTAGTTAATGTGTCAGGATAACTAATGCTCTAAGGTATTTAAATGAAAAAATAATGTTTGCTGTAAATAAAATCACATTTATTTATTTGTACTTATACAGCGTTTCAAATGACGACGATCAACTCCATTTGCACTTCAGTAACCCTCGCCTTGTACCACAACGTTGTTTTTACCACCGCCCTAAGTGCTTGAAGCGCAAATGAAGTCGGTGGTCGTCATTTTAATCATAATACCTAGCTGAATATACTTAAATATTCTTCAATACCTATTTATAAAAGACAATTATTACACAAAAACAATCACAGCATCAGTAGCTGCTACCGGCAGATTAGTCGATTAAAAAGAAATCCTTTATTTAAGTAAAAAATATGGTCACCTCACAATATTAGTGGATGTTTGTATGGGAAAGTTTAAATGATCAATATCTTTGAAACTACGCAAAGTTTCTCCGTCACAAATTCAGGTTATCATTATCGTCCCCGTCACAAAATTTTGAACACATTTTGAAGGTCGTAGATCATCAGGCAGCGGAGATACAGGTGTCCAGCCATCTTGAACTTCAGGTTGGCTGGACATTAGTTTTTATTGATTTCTCGTTAACCCTTACATGTGCCGTCATAAATCAAACGTTATTACTGTCACAAATTGCGTCACTAAATATTAGTAAAGGAGTCATATTCGAAAACGCTACCGTTATTGAGATTCGTAAGTGCCAGCCAAAAGTTTTATACGTAAATTCAAGATGGCTGGACACAGATTTTTGCATTTTTCTACTAAACCACTGTACGACGTACGTATCTCAAAACTTTTAGCTCCATGCCTGTCACAAATTTATGTGACGCCCGTTGATATGCAAAAAGTCGTCAAAATCACTTCCGTTACCGAGATTGAGAGACCAGCGAAAAGTGGTTTTTCAAGCTGGCTGGACACGTTTTCGATCGATTATCTAAGATTCTGTAGCGTCACAAATTCTGAGATAAGGGTGTTTAGCCGTCACATAAAGTGCCCTGTTGACCTACTTAAATGCGAGCTATTTTGAAGATTTGTCCAGCCATCCTGAGTGACATTTGATTTTTACTAATCTTACTTCAGCCAAAATCTTCCGTTTATCGCTTTTTAGTGACTGTTAATTTCATAATTGTTACATAATTATGCTGCCATCTATGATATTTTTTCGAGACTATAATTTGTTCGAATTGAGAACCCATGCTTAGACGCATATTAGAAGCATAGATTACGTGGTAGAAGTAATTACGTACCTACCCATCCATAAAATACAAAACACGAAACATGCAAGTTTAAACGATTTACCTATTTAAATAAAACCGGCCAAGTGTGTGTCGGACTACGCACAATGAAGGGTTCCGGAGTTATCCCAAGAACAAACTTATCATTGTAGTTGAAAAACATGTTCTCCAGTACATTCCAATTGCAAATTTAAGTTTGTACGCAAAATATTGAGAGATTTACCACGTTATTTTAAGACCATAGATTTTTTTATAGGTTTTCCTGTAGTCTATGAGTAAAGAACCAGCCTCTGTATTTTTTTCAAAATTTAGGCTTTGTTTCTTGAATATCATTAAGAGTATTGATTTTAAAATGATTACATAATAATATGTCACACGGTACAGCTTACAAAACTTTGTTTTTTTATTTTTCTTATTTGCCTCCCAAAAGTGGCCGCCATATTCAAGATTCATTTATTTACGCTACTCGTCCGTGATTGGGTCACATAAATACACAAATCAGTCCATTAGATTCAGAGCAAATTGGCTGTGACAGACGGACAGACAAATAGACACACAGACACACGAGTGATCTTATAACGGTTCCGTTTTTTCCTTTTTAGGTACGGAACCCTAAAAACTATAGTAAAATAAATCAGATATTCACATTTCTGTATCAGCAGGTAAACTGAAAAAAAGATACATTTTATCTCTTATCTTCCTGGATCAACATCCATCACCTGCACATAATACACCAGAACCAGCCATATTATAAGAATTTGAAACTAAGTACGTCAGGTCGACCGAAATATATGCGTGGTACGTACGCGCCTCGCGGCTGTTGGCAACCCACTGGGAAATGGGTCGCGTGCGACCCGGCAGCCGGTAGGTAGTTAGCGCGCGTAAGTACACACGGCCACACATCAAGCTATACATATCCAGTTTAAGCTGACCTCGCATTGTATGGAAATCGTTTACAATGCGAGATCACCATAAACTGGAAATGTATAGCTTGATGTGTAGCCGTGCGTACACGGAGTGCAATATCTGATTATCTGTGCCCTAATAAAGTAAATTATTCATCTGCTTGTGATTGTTATTCTACTTTGTACCATTTCGATTTCCAATTCTGGACTATTGCCCTATTAATAATTTGGTTCGTAATGTTAACACCCTTACATAATTAACCATAACACAATATTTTGCCCAAGAAAGTAAGTAAATTTTTTTTCGCACATATTAACGCAAAACGCAATGAATTTTTATTTCTAATAACTAAATCAAGATAATTCCGGTGAGAATTTGTCACTATGATTTTTCGCGCAGAAAATATCTTATTTTCCTGGGCTATATTGCAGAGGCCACTTAGATTTTAATCCATTTATTCATATTTGTCAAAATAATTTTCATTGCCTATTATGGTGAAGGCTGCTATTCTTATATAATTGGTACTTAATCTTAACATTTGTTAATTCGAATTTGACCTTAGGCAGCACCATTTCACGTCTCAATATCTTAGTGGCCCAACCTTCACATCTTCAATTCTGTATTCTATACTCTTTATTATGTGAATCCATATTTGTGTGTACGTTACCCCAGCAAGAAAGTGTCTCCTAGAGTTATATGAGTAGAACGTATAATTTGTGCCTTATTTGCTGTAAATGTGCCCCCAAATAAAAAATGTGTGCCCCCTGTCGTTTTGGAAAAAAACGGAAAAAACGATTCTTGCTGGGGTAACGTTTTTCTAGCAGGAAAATTTTAAACGAATGATCGGAGAGAGAAAAATTATGCATGGTCATAGAGCTTATTTGTGTGCCAAAATGTGCCCCCAAAAATAAAATCTGTGCCCCTTCAGGTTTTCGAGATATTGCATTTCCTGCTGGAGTAACGTTTTGATGAATCGTATATCTCTAAAACCTTTGCATGTGCCCCTGTAGAATAAACATACACGAGTAGCTCTTAATGTGTGCCCCTTAGTGCCCCAATTAGATTTAAGAAAATATTTATAGTTTTCAAGTTATCGCGGTTTTATGAAAACCCAAAAAAACATCGCAGCGCTTAAATGAGACAAGGTATAAGTTCGCTGAAAACTGTATTCGGTCCTTCTTGACGCTACTAATAACCATACAAAGTTTCAAAACTGCACATGCATGCGTTTTTGAATAATCTTGCTAAAAGTCAAAACGATGGTGTCATAACTTTGACGGCAAAATACAAGGAACCGGCTCAATCCGAGATGTGTAGGTGTAAACCAAAATCTTGTGCCTTTAGTCAAAAATATATGGTGAAAATATTCAGCTTGGAATGTTTCGCATTCAGTAAATATTAACAAAAAACCAAAATATGTAAGCAACGGCTGGCTATCCGACCAAATATGAATGACTACTAAAAAGCGACGGATTCATACATATCGATGACCTTCTTTATTGGACGTATTATACCTAAGCTGTTGTCCGTACAGTCGCGTTCAAAAGTTTTGGGGCTAATTAAAATATATATTAAATGCACCTTGTGACTATAATAAATGAAACAGCTTGTTGATGTGGAAATTATTATTTTTATTCCCTTAATTTTAATTCTTAAAGTAATTATTGCATCAAATCACAGATCAAATTTCCTATCTATAAATGTTAGAAATTATTTGCACGTTTGTAGTCATTATTATTTAAATCACAGATCAGTTTTTCATCTAAGTCTAACATATAATTAGTAAATTCGCATCACAAAAAATCACAGATCAGTATTAAGTACTTATAAGTATAGTAAACCACATAAAGATATAACTGTAAACATCGAATGTACACAAATTATCTGATGGTATTTGGCTATAAATAAACATATTTATCCCATATACGTAACAACATTATCACCTGACTGTGGAATGACACTTATATGTCTAAAACGCCATCAAATCAAAATTATGTGACACTACATAATCAGCTTTAATATAATCGTTGGTTAATAATTATAAATCCCTCATAGGTACGTAATACAAAATACAAAATGGAAACACGTTGTTGCAACACAGATCATTGTGCGGTTGACTATTATATAGGTATACACTAAATACAATTATCAAAACTGTAGGTACCAAAATTTATTTGGTTAAGGTGGATGCTCCAACCAACCCGCGAAATACAAATTTTCTTACGTTTTTTGCAATTTGCAAGCCAGTGCTAGGTTGTATGATGTGAGCATTCATCTTTACCCTGTACAATTTTGTCTATTCTACTATGTAGACTATTACATGTGGCATAATATTATATTTCCCACGTCGTTGGATTTTACCATATAAGTCATCATAACATTCAAATAAATTACTATTTTTTCTGTAGCAGTGAGCCCTGTAATGTCCAACACTTTTGGGTTTCGAAGCGAGTTCATATTCTATTACAGATAGAATTGTGTACTCCTTATTATTTACTTCAATGTTACGAGGCAGATCATCCAACTTGGCGCACACGTCATGAAGTTCATAAATGATAATATCTTTAACATTGTATCTGAATGATATATTTCCAGCGCAACAAATATGACACTCTGGAGTAAATTCTGTTCTTAAACATGATTCGCAAGCTTCTTGTAGGTGAGGAGGCGGGGCGCGAGAGGCAGAGACTAAGGTCGCTCCCTCGAGCCCCTAGCCGCCGCGGTAGTAGACGCCCCGGGCGTCGGGAATCGATCGCCGATTTCCGGCCACCGTAGGCGCGGGCTTGCGGACGGAGAGTGATGGGTAGCTCTCCGTCCGATCAGGACCAAGCCCGGGTCGACGGCGCGTAGTGTTCCACGCGCGCCTCAAAGAGTTGTCAGCGAAGCTGAAGGGGTCCGTCAGGGCCGATGCCTACCACCGGGGTTGCGGATAAGTCCTAAGGGGAAACCGTGGCCCTGGTCTAGGTAAGGGAAGGAACACGGGTGGGTTTTAGTCAGTAAAAGTCTGACACGCCCTTCCGCTCCGCCCAGAGCGGGAGAAGTCATTGGATGATTTCCCACCCAAAAAAAAAAAAAAAAAAAAAAAAAAAGCTTCTTGTAGGTGGTTGATACCTTTAGTATTTATTATATCCAAGTTCAACGGCAAATACTTGCAATTGAACAATTTGTTTTCATCTGCATGACTTGTGCACATACTATTAGAGCAAACTCTTTGTCTTATAGCAGAAACGAATAAGCTACTTGTACATATTTCATCTAATATTTTGGTCGTGTTACATGAACAGTCAACTACGTATTGGGTTTTTGATTGTTTAAAAAGTTGAAGGAGCAATTTCGCTCTCAGGTCATATAATTTTTTACCACAATTCTTGGCATTCGATAATTCTGTAATTAATGATAAGAAATCATGAAATTCTCCTTTATTAATCTGTGCATCTACAGAGTCTCTAAATTTTTGTCTATCTTTATAAGCTATCGCAAACGTTTGTGAAACAGAATCGAAAGCACATGTGTTTGTTATTATGGTCCTGTTCTCAGCGGTTTTAGAATTTGCCACGTTGCCGTTTTGTAAAATATAAATTGGTTTGGGTTTTAAACTTCTGGGTGTGGATACGGCTAGCCCTCTCCAATTCTCAATTTTTATCGGGTTATCTTGAAAAACTGACTGTGCCTCAAAATCGTTATTTTCGCACTTCAAGGGGTTAGGTTTTGGCATTTTATTTTCTGGCCTTTGTGTTCGCACACTTTGTTGAGCTCGTTTGCTTGGATCTATTCTGTGCAAAACGTCACTGGAACTAAGTTTTACAGCTCCATTTATAAAACCATGGTGCTGTACTAAAAACTCGTCTAATCTCACGCGTTGGTTTTTTGTATCAAAGTATATAGTTTTTAAATCTTTGAAATGGTTTTCAACATTTGAGCTTGACGCATAGTGTTTGGCATTTTTGAAATGTTTATTCATAACGCAACCCCACAGTGGAATTTTTTTCAGAAGTCGTTTTAATGTACTGTTCAATTCCGGTAAGAAATATTCATTTTTGTTATCTGATGGTTCAACTAACTGCAGATACAATTTTTCGGTTTGTATTAAGTCATCATAAAAGTTTATTAAAGGTAATGAAACATCTTTGTCATTTTCCTTGTGAGGTAGTTCGATTTTTGGTTGTATGTCATTTTCAGTATGAATATCATCTAAATTTTCGTGATTCGTGTGATTTACAATTTGGACCTTTAAGTTTTCAAAAGCTTTATTGCATTTGGGCTGTAAATCATTCAAGTCCGCACTCCTGAACTCATGGAGCGATAACGTGATTATGTCTCTTAAAATTGTTTTAAGTTCTTCATAGCAACGGACCTGCTGAATATGTTTCAAGCAGCGAATGTAAAAGAACTTTACTTTTTCGGATGTTTTATCAAAACATGATTGTTTATAAATATTTTTAATAAAATGGGATTTGTCCATACGAACATAACAGAGAGGTATTGCTGCGGTATTTCCTTCAAGCACATCAAAACACTGTTTTAAATAATCATTGAATTCGATTTTTAAAAATACTTTAGTTATTGCTCCTAACAAGGCAGAACTGTCGTCACTAATTATTTCATCTGGCAAAACTTTTCCGATTTGCCACGTATTTAACCATGTGGTTATCGTCTCCATTGTATGGGATTCGGAGGCCATGTAGCACATTGGTACACTGGTATCCAGAGTGTAGGCAACCACTGCATATAAAAATAAATGTTTAGGAGTGCGATATTTTAATAAATCATTAGAAGGTGGTGGCTCGATTGGCTGAAATAAGGAGCCAGTAGCATCAACAGAAAGTATTTTCGGTCTATTTTTTAAAGTTTCATTGTAATATTGGTTTTGTTCATTCGTCCAAAAATATGTGAAGAAGGGAACAAGACTGATTTTAGGGATAAAATTATCGTAAGGAATGCAGTGCGCCATAGCGTACAAAGATAGTATTGTATTTTTGTCAAACTGTAGCGCACTTCTGGCTTCATGACGCAATTTTCTTAAATTGGGTAATTTAGGGAAAGTTGTTGGCTTTTTTTGAGTATCTATAGTCATTACCTCGTTTGCCATCGTGTGTTGAACTTTTAAAGCTTTTTCGTATTTCAACTTTTCTTTGATTCGGTTTACTCTATCAGAAGTAAGTCTGTTTTTAATTAGTGGGTCATGAGGATCACTTTTGTTGTAATTATTTAATTTACAAGTAACCTTTACGCAATTTTTAGATGGGGGGGAGATATTCAAAGACAGTAGCGCGTCACATTGGGTACACCTGCCAGTACATTTGATTTCATTAAAGTTAAGATCAGCAGGTACATAACTGTTACTGAAAGCAAATGTACACTCTATATCACTTTTAAAAAATATTTGGTCTTGAATTTCGTTAGTCCACTTTTTTTGTTGGAGACGGTAAATTGAATTTTGGGGTACGATGTTCGAATATTCTGCAAGGCTCATTTGAAATGTTATAATGTAGGGGTCAGTATCTTCTTTTTCTTCAAATAGGTTTAAACAATCATCGAAATCAAAAAGATATGTTTTATTTCTACTAATACATATTTGTATGGCTTTAATGGCCATATTGTGATTAAATTTTTCACGCAATTCCTGCTGTATGCAAATATAAACATTATTGCTTTTAGGAGGAATTGCTGCTTGGAATTCGTCTTTATATTTACTAATCACTCTCTTTAAATATTCTTTAGAAAAATTTCCTTTTCGAGTTGACATTATTGTATAGTAAAATTGACAAAATTGTACGTATGTGACTAAAAGAATGGGTGTGTTAAAAAAAGAAGAAAAAAAAAGTAACTTAAAAATAACTCTTGAGAGACTTGTGAAGCGGCTTACATTTCTCTACCATAACTTACTTGGGGCAGACTACCCGCCCGTTGGTGAGACGACATTGTGAATGACAGCCTGTATCATATTGGGTGATGTTGGTGCAGGACCGTGGTGAAGAAGAGGCATATACCATATGAACTTTCTTGAAGGTGGGTATTACACTGAAAAATAATGAAAATATTTCTATTAGATTTTTTTATCTTCAGACAATTTAATTCGGCAGTATATATTTCTTGAAGGAACTACGGGCAAAAAAATATTTGTTCCAGGGCCTAAGAGACCGGGAGACCACGGGCAATAAACGAGAAACTTGATTTATGTAAGTTCAGCCTTCAGCGTTTAAAATGATGAGATAGGTTTTGTACTTGGCCCAAACCAAGGGAAGTTATTGTAAGTGGCCCAAAACTCGAAATTGAAATTTTGATAATATCTTTACGTTTCAAAGTTTCCTGAATCTATTTACACTATTTTTATAGGATATAAGTTTGTGTATATCCGTGGATATAAAATTTTGTGGTCAATTTTTTCCAGAAGCATTCTAGCAATTAAGTTGAAAATACAGTTGTGATAAAACTTAGCCCTGAATAAATAGATATATTCAGCCTGATCGGTCCGCCAGAACTTTTTTAGATACATACATTCTATAGATCAACAAAATTATTACTTACATCATTTATATAAACAATGGGAAGTTTATGCAACTTGCCATTGCCAATAGGCAAAATGCCACCCCTCCCTGCTTGGTTTATATTATTTTTGTTATAGCTGCCATAGAACATTCTGGAAAAATCAAATCAAGTATTTAGCTATTTCGGCTAAAAAGATACAGCCCTGTGACTGTGACATGTTGAGTGTTGATGGATTGTGGTCATCTTAGTTTTGGAGACATATGAATTCGTGTCTGTGTAACTAGAAGTTATTAAGGGAGTATATGTCATCAACCTAGCACAAGAAGAGAATTAAATACGTATTAAACAAAAAAGAAAACAAATTGCTGAATCGATTTTGATGAAATTTCTATTGGACCAATCGGAAAGTATGTATATCCTTTCAGATGAAAACAAAACAAACATGATTTAGAACATTTTTTGTTAAAAATAAATAAAAAGGTAAAGTAATGAAAAAAATTCAAGTACTTGATAAGTGTACAAGTATTTTTAAATAAGTCAAAACAATGCCTTTAAATACTTACCACCGCAGATCGTGCCATAAAATTCACCACCCCTCCAACCACATAATTGTTATAAAATGCTTAATACGCCACTTTCAACCAACTTAAAAAAAAAGTAAACAAACAGTATCAGTGCAACTGCGCGACTCAACGTAACAGTGTCCTTGGCGTCATGACATAACTGCAACTGTTTCCCAATATCAAGTAATAATCCAAACGCACTTCCTAGTCAACAAACACTTCGTACCTATTATTCATAATAGAGCGACGTTACACGTAACTGTCTCTGTCACACTAACACCATACGCGTGCTAGCTGTCTCACTTTCTCCAAGCTAGATAAAGCGACTCCTTGCGACACCACGTCAGAATTATTTTTTGTTTTTGTTCCTACGCCTTTTTGAACTTGGACGGTTGTATTGGTGATTTTGAAGATTATAATTCTGTAACTACTTACGTCTTACAGCCGCGACTTACTGTTAATTTATGTAACCTACGGCTTATCAATAAATATATATATAATTATATAAAGACAAATACGGGCTTTTTATTTATATACAAAAAAGAGCTACCTATTTTAAGTGGTTTTATTTTCATCATTTTCACATTCATCACACATTTCATGAACTAATTTTTTTTTTTAAACATCGGGACCAATCAAATTTTTGGTCAAAGACCTGGCAAATGGCAAAAATCTGGATGTATTTCTTTCGTTCATAAATAAATTACTGGATGTATTTTAATGAAATTTAGAATGGAGAAGATAGCTTACCTTGGAATATAGCACTTAGGCTACTATTTACAATGTACTTAATCATGTGTAAGGTCATAGAAACAGCTAGTAGGATATAATCCAATAACAACTTTATTTTATTACTTATTACTTTTCTACTTCATTGTACTCAGGCACAACACGTGTGAACCGGTTAGTGAGTAAAGTAAAGAAGGTCATCGATATGTATGAATCCGTCGCTTTTTAGTAGTCATTCATATTTGGTCGGATAGCCAGCCGTTGCTTACATATTTTGGTTTTTTGTTAATATTAACTGAATGCGAAACATTCCAAGCTGAATATTTTCACCATATATTTTTGACTAAAGGCACAAGATTTTGGTTTACACCTACACATCTCGGATTGAGCCGGTTCCTTGTATTTTGCCGTCAAAGTTATGACACCATCGTTTTGACTTTTAGCAAGATTATTCAAAAACGCATGCATGTGCAGTTTTGAAACTTTGTATGGTTATTAGTAGCGTCAAGAAGGACCGAATACAGTTTTCAGCGAACTTATACCTTGTCTCATTTAAGCGCTGCGATGTTTTTTTGGGTTTTCATAAAACCGCGATAACTTGAAAACTATAAATATTTTCTTAAATCTAATTGGGGCACTAAGGGGCACACATTAAGAGCTACTCGTGTATGTTTATTCTACAGGGGCACATGCAAAGGTTTTAGAGATATACGATTCATCAAAACGTTACTCCAGCAGGAAATGCAATATCTCGAAAACCTGAAGGGGCACAGATTTTATTTTTGGGGGCACATTTTGGCACACAAATAAGCTCTATGACCATGCATAATTTTTCTCTCTCCGATCATTCGTTTAAAATTTTCCTGCTAGAAAAACGTTACCCCAGCAAGAATCGTTTTATCCGTTTTTTTCCAAAACGACAGGGGGCACACATTTTTTATTTGGGGGCACATTTACAGCAAATAAGGCACAAATTATACGTTCTACTCATATAACTCTAGGAGACACTTTCTTGCTGGGGTAACGTACACCATATTTGTCACGTGTTCATTTTAATTTGTAATATGGGACTCTTTAAATAAACTAAAATATTTATAATTGCATTTTTACTTCTAAGGGACTACCGAAAATTAAAAAAAAAAACAAATTGAATTAAAAGAATTTAATACATTATCAGGTACAGAGACATAATTATATCACAGACAATGGGATTTTGGTTCTAACCTATAGTTTTAGTTATATAACACCTGCACATTAAATACCAATCTGTATGTTATAGACAAACTGTAAATTGTTGGTATGTTTGCATTAAAGGCGGAAGCTGAGTGGCTTGGACTTGACCGTGTGCCAACAAGGCTGCACATGGAAGAATCATCTGAAAAACAGAAAGGTGAAGTTATTACACTGTAAAATCAGGGAAAAACCCAAACTGAACCATTTTCGGTTATTATGTCGTTTGAGCGTATACTGAAACAGAAATACATCAATTAAAGCTTCTTTACCAGCATCTGGAACAGAAAAACAAAGTAAATTGAAATAATTAGTGTTTTTTTTTTTCCAGATTGAACTGAGAAGTTTGATGATCCCCTGATGACTTTAGTATTATTGAATATTATTATTGTATCCCATTATTATTATTCAATTACCCTTATCCTTTACATAAATACTTTGTGTAGTATATATATAATATATTAATAAATTATGTTAAACAAATAATTGTTTATATTTAAAAAAACACCCTCCCTTTGCCTATTAAATTTTTATTTAAAAAAAATCTTACACTAATAAGAAAATTATGCACATATTTTATTCAGTGTACACAATTGTTTCATATTTCTTAAGGTCCCAATCACTTTAATCTTAAAAATATCACATCAAGAGTCACAGACACTGTATCAAATGAAATATATTTCCTCCGTGAATGTTCCAATATAAAGATTCCATGACATCTTCTGTACTTGTGTCCAATTTCATTGTCTCATTTGTCTCAGGTTCAATGTTTTTCTCTCTTTGTACTTCTGCAGATAAAATGACAATTTTCTGAATTATTTTTTGTCTTTAGAAACATTGCAGTAGAGATTAGATCATATGGACCATGAGACAACGAGATATGTCTGGATTGTTGTGTGTTGGACGTAGTAAACATGGATTGTAGTTGGAAGTCGATGGCACCATACCCTCTGAAATAAATTCGAACCTCATCACACTGGGCCTCAAGTTTCTGACAGGAAGCCTCCTAGCCAAGTTTTGTTGCTGTTTCAACTGTCGGTGTATCATGATTTTGTAAAATGATAGGCTTATAAACATCTTTTAGGGCAAGATTCACAGATCGCACGTTGAATTACTTGTTCCAAATAAACCTTAGAAGGTCTATTTATAGCCTTGTTTCCAATTGATGTTATTTCAACTTAACAAACATCAACTTTATCCAAGTGTAAATAAAATTGATTTTAGACTGACTAGTACTGTTGAAAAAGTCATTAAAAATATGAAGTTGTAGCGCTGTTTGGCAAATAAGTTGCGAACGCAGATTACTTGTAATGTTCATATTCGTATGCAACGCTACTTTATTAAGCAAAGTCAAGTGGTCTGTGAATCTTGCCTTTAGTCCCAAGGATAAGCAAATTTAAATTGAGATCTGACCAAGATAATTTTTTTGCAACTTTATTTTAGGCTGACCGCTCACGGTACCCGCAGTAGCGTTGCGTGCTCACTGGCGACAACGGAGACAAGCAGTTGCATGTAGTTTACGCACTGTGCCAAGGATAAATGCCGCGGGTTACTGCATGGGATGGGATAACAGTCCCGAAGAAATGTTTTCTTTTGTGTGTTCTGACCGTGTCGCAAGTGCACGTTGTACCGCGCGGCACATCACGTCTCAACACGCATCCAAATCATCTAAAACGACATTATATGTATCTGATCCACATTCTATTTGTTCAATAAAACACGCGTCGCATCGTACCGCCAGTGAGCTCTAACGTTTACTCGAATTTGTATTGTCTCTGCTCTGGAACACAACTAGAGGTAGCAACTGAACTAAACTTGTCCATTTTACAACCGCGGTTGTCGTTACGCATGGATTCTTCCAATTCTTCTAATGTATACAAATATGGATAGTAACTTCGTGAGAAACATTCTGTAGCTCAATCGATGGGTTGGTCTCATATATACAACCAAAGAATTTGTTGACCGGTAAAATGGTATCAAATGTGCGGTCAGCATTAAATATTCCTCTTAATACTGACACAGGTAAATTAGAGGAACACACTTCCAGAAAGCTTATAATATCTTTGTTCTCAGTTTTTGGTAGGTAAATATTCATTCGGTATTATAAAATATTTTTCACTTTGTAGTGTTTTTTTTTGGAAGTCGGTTGTTTTTTGTTTGTTATTTATTAGGTACTTCCCTACATCAACAGGAGTTAGTAATATAATTTATTAAAATATTAGTCTTACCTGATTATTGTTTGATTTTTTTTTGTGTTTAGTCCATGTTCTGAATTATTTTCACGATTAATAAAATAATATACGCTTTCGCGGACACTAAAAGAGACACAATAGAAGTTTTATTGTTATGACGTCTATCAGCGTTTACAGTCCGCGAAAGCGTAAAATCACAAGTCAAACATTTTATTGTGTTTAATTATTCATCTAGTCTTCCTCTAATGTTACCTGTGTCATTGAAATAGAAAAAAATTTCAATGAGCTTAGCCTACAGGACAGTCATTCTACTTACAAAATTAGAAGCATATAAATTAGGTACATTATTATTACAAAATAAATTGCTGGATGTGTCATAGATTGGCCTATACTTATGTAGAATATTGACAATGTGAATCACAAGGAGGGAGAAGTTTAGATCGAAATAGGTTTAAAGGACTGATTTGATGTATATTCGACCTCGTTATTGCTTTATCAATCTTGACATGACAAAACAGAAACCATCAAACTGTCGCTTAGGTAAGTAGACCTTGTCGAAACTCGCAAGTGATATTCAACCTTAAGGTGATAAAGCAGTTACGAGATCGACTGTACAATTAAATAGCGGTCTGTACAGTATCGGCTGGGGTTCCCACGAGAACGTAACAATGAGTAGGTAATTACAACATTGACATAATGACATATTTTTACTCGTTAAAGGTACACTAGTCGACGGCTCGGAAATCGTTGGTGGACGTAATTTTATTCATCTATTTTTTATTTTTTTATTTATATAATTAGTGAAATAGACAATGATTTATAACGAAAACGAGCTCATAAAGGGGTTTGAAGATTTTGGCCCTAAAATCAGCCGCCATTTTGATTTTTTTTCAAAATCGAGGTGCCCAATAAATGTCATATATTTGGATAGCGGACACGTAGACAAACATAAAACTTCATATAACATAAGATCATAAAGCGTCACGTTTCTGAGATATTCAAAGATAAAAATAACAATTATTATAACGAATTTATTTATTTATGTTGTAGTTACTTCATGTTGATTAAGTTATTTACACATGAATTAATTGACTACACCTAGTGGATAAAAAATAAGATTTTTTAATCATTTTCGGTATAAATAATATCATCCAAGAAGGCAGCGGGAGGCTGAATAGGATTTTCTTGGGTGTCGCGCCCATGTCATGCACCATATAAGCCATATTATACCATATAGGTAACACACGTTCTCATTCGGAGGAGGGTATACATATTTTTTTGTCTCTTTCGCTCTTAACTAAAATATTACCTATACATGATGCAATTATGTTTTCATAGTTCAATATACTTACCTGAAGGGAAAAAAAACAAAAAAATCCTTGTTTCAGGGTTCAGTTTTCGAGTTATATTTCGGTGAATAACTCCGAAACCTGACGCTTTAGGATATTATGTCATATGACATTTTTTATTTGTATATGTGTCTTCTATCTAAATATATAACATTCGATTTTCACCGCGATTCTAAAAAAATATCAAAATGGCGGCATCATGTTAAGGCCACTCTCCTTAGAAAAATCTTCTAACCCCTTTCATGAACAGACCTTTGGGCGTAAGTATAGATATTATGAAAAAAAAAACATCTGGATGTCTTTACTCAAAATAAAATTATTTGAACTATTGAATAAATTATCTTTTCCTTACGGTTTCTATTTTGCCATTTTCTTACTACATAAGTTAATTATTTACGCTTAAAGACGAGTTAAAATTAGTGTTGCAATATGGAAGTTTCGATGCTCATAACTTCCAAACCAATATTTTTTTTTTTCATTTCTGCTTCCTTATAGGGCTAGATAATGACAAGGCAAATTTATATAATTTTTAGTTTTGAACATACACCATCATACAGACGAGTAATCACCATACTGCGTTTGTATGGAAGAATGATCGACTAGCGTGCCCTTAAAGTGGATGTATGTAGAGTTACCAAAAATATATACATACTTTAGTTTAAGGTCTTAGGGAGTACTTATACTAAATACTACTAAGTACACACTACTTATTAAATAAAAACTTTTGGCATAAAATAATCATCCGTTACATATGACTCTGGTATACGAAAATCGAAACTTATTTTGTGACAAGGTGACCCGACAGACGTTCTCCTGTTCAAATTTCAATTCATACAAAAATCCCATAGAAAAATGTTTTACACGAAATTAAAGTTAACAAAGTAAAAAAAAAACAATTGTTCTTTCTGTAAAAATTAAAAACCTAATTCTGAATATTATGACCATTAAAAACACAAAAAAAAATGCCAAATCAGTCCAGCATAGCTAATCATATTATTATGCTTCTGTGGCGAATCGAACATCAATCAATGTTTTCAAAAGAGTTGCTCTAAAGACTGTTCATAAATCCAAAAACAGAAAACTTCCGTCAGTTTAAATCAAATAAGACGACCTCCAGCGCCATTCTTCCGACAGCTGTGTGTGTGTGAAGTCTATACAAAATTATCGGTAAGCTATAGACGCAACATTTAATAAGTTGTTAATTTCTCTATTATGATGGTAGCACATTCTTAAAACGAGATATCTGGCACACTTATACTCCGTTGGTTTAGGTAAATTCAAATTTTCTTATGGTTTTTCCCATTTGCAGGTCAGTTTCAGGTTGTACCGTGACAAATATGGTTTTACAGAATCCAATCCAAAACCAAACGGTTGTTTTGGATCCATTAGAATCCAAAACAACTCGTTATGTTAGAATAATCCTAAGATGTCATGATTTCATGGAATAGGATTTTATGAACTTAAGGAGTATTCTAGTTCGCCAGTTAACCACATTTCTTATTTTTAGACAGTAATATTGTCAAATTAATCAAAACGAAAACGGCAAAATATATGACATCTATTTGGGATGTTGCAAACTTTTAAAATAAACACTCTTAACCAATGGGGTGTAAGCATTAACGAGGATATTTCAAACAGAAAACTATAATTTAATAAAGCTTACAAACAAACCCCTTGTTAATATTTTCAATTATAATTCTGGAAGACTCAATATTTTATATACAGTCAACCACACACCAGTGGTAACAGTTTGACTTTGACAGCCCCACTAAGTTTTTGCAGTAAGAAGAGTAATTATTAGCAAAAACAAACCACTACTTAAGGGTCACGCCACACCTGCCGAACGTTCGGCGCGGAAGGTTTGGTTGAATACGCTTCTAATATTTTTCAAGTTACCTATGACACATCAGCCGAACGTTACGTTGGTTCATGAGCAAGCGTCACATTACGCGACGGAACGTTCCGCGCCGAACGTTCCGCAGGTGTGCCGCTACACTAAGTGGTTTTGACTGTAGGTACTATGCAAATGAGTGTCACATCAGAGGAATGCATGGTGAATTAAATTACAAATTAAGGTACAGATTGGTGAAAAGTAACACAAACAAGGTGTCCAAATTTATGTAATGTACCCAACAACTAGGCAAATTTTTTTCAACATTTCTCTTTA
The DNA here is from genome assembly GCA_948150665.1 of Conistra vaccinii. Classification (NCBI taxonomy): domain Eukaryota; kingdom Metazoa; phylum Arthropoda; class Insecta; order Lepidoptera; family Noctuidae; genus Conistra; species Conistra vaccinii. The sequence goes on along the minus strand of OX411324.1, from coordinate 11,543,724 downwards.
TGTTTCCCTGATCTGTACCCAGCTTTAGACTTTATAGTGAAAACAAAATCTTCAACTAATACAGTGAAATGGTCAAAAGAGCCAGAGTTTGGCCAAAACAAAAACAAGTTTTTTTTTTACAAAATGCTACTTAAAAATATCACCATTTTATTGTACTGAATCTGGTGAGCATCAAGTACCTACTGGGTTTTCACCCTGAAGTCCCATCTCTAAAATCATCTTATCTAAACCATTGTTTGTTCTTAATAAATGCATACTAATAATCTATCTTAGAACACTATTATAACAAGTCTTTTGACGTATGATGGCATTATAATTCTTGATAATATTGTCCTGTTTAACTATCAGATCTGTCAAACGTTACATTAGAATTTTATAAACTTTTTATCACTACTATCAGGTATTTTATATAGATTTGCACTGACCGGTTATGTGTGGGTTAACCTTATGTGAGGATTTGTTTATTTCAATAATTATTATTGATTGGGAGTTCAATTTATTATACTTATTTCTTTTACAACAGCACAAATCTTCAAAAATGCCTAATAATTTTACAAGTTAGGAGTCAAAGAATGAAAGTGCAACTTTAACATAATCTACATAATAATAAGAATAAAGCTTGTGTGAAACTGCAACAAAACTAAATAATTAACTATAGGCGGTAGGTATGTGTACCATCTGCACATAACATGGCAATGGGAGACTTCCTACAAAGCAAAAAACTACAGAACAATCTTGTTGCTCTACGTAACTTTATGCAATAAATTGTGGTAAGCATATTTTAGCATGTTAGGTTATGAAACCCCACTGAATTGCATTTTTAAAAACAACCTTGAAAATTTTATGGATTCAGTAAGTTTCCCATTATTGAACATACCTTCTCGAAGACGCTTTCTTTGAGGATATTCTTCTTCATCAGCGCTCCGCTTCCTTGACGTTGTTTTGGAAAGCGTTCCGTCAGGGAATTCTAATTCGACCATTTCGCAATCAGTGTCAACGTGGTTGTTTTCAGGTTTTTTCAGGTCCTGATAGCCATAGTAGCAATTTGTGGAAATATGTACATTCTGACATTGGCCTATTGATTGATTGGCATCAGCATATATTGGGGCGGGTCGCACGGCTTCGAAACTATTTCTAGCATTCTGCAAGTATGATCCGATGTTGCTCGCCGGCATTGTTACTACTTGTTATTTATTTTTGATGTAGTGAGTGATGGAATAAAGTTACTGCACAGCAAACTAAACAAATCAAACTATCTGTTCACTCATACAATGATTTTGTAACACTTATATCTGATGAACTGATCAAGTTAAATTGCAGAGCGGGTTTTTTTCACGGGCAAAATCTTGGAGAAGCGACAATCGACATCGCACAGACTAAGTAGTAGCGACATCGCTATGTCCATTGACCACAGATAAATAATTTTGAAGATAATGCTATCTGTGTAACCAATGTAACCATAGAGAGAATAATGCTTAGGCTTCATCTATGATGGATAAAGCCTATTCTACACCATTCCTAGTTGTTAATACACTGTTTTTCTACACTGACACCTGCTACAAGAATCTTTAGCTGCCTTCACATTATGAGATAGATGTTATGGCTCCTACGCAAGCCGTCGCATGCCCGGCCCTGCCGCACAAAGGAAATGAAGGCGCAAATGTCGGTGGCACGTGCCGCGCGGCAAAAGCCGGCGGCCATGCCGCCAGCACTGTGTGTAGGAGCAATTACATCTCGCTCACCATACTTTTATGAACTGCTTACACTGAGATGTAATTTATATTATACAGGGTTTTCCAATAAGAGGTGTTATTTTGATATTCAAAGAAAAATGCCATTTTTTAATATAAATGATCGGATGTTTATTTCATTATAAAGACTTCCTTTTTATAATGAAATAAACATCCGATCATTATCGTTCGTATCAGTATGCCGTTAATAGTGGAAAATAGAGTCCGACCGAAACTGGTTTTCCGGCCGAAACCGAAACCGAAACCGAATATTCGGCCGTGGCTTCACGAAACCGAAACCAAAACTTACGTGGTCAAGTATAAAATTCCTTAAAATACTGTAATTTGGTGCATTTTACCCATTATTCTGCATTCATTAGGACATGAAATGGAAACACAGTATATTAATTTTGTTGTAATAATTTATTTAAAATATAAAAAAAATATTAATAATATTTTTATTATTTTTTCACATTAAGTTCTCATAGCAAAATGTTTATCAGTTATCACTCACAATCAAATCACTAATTGTTACTGTTTCAATACTAAGTATTGGTATTTTGAAATTTTATTAATTAATTCTTTGGTTTGTATTTGTACTTAGAAGAATCATCAATCTCTTTTAGGTAGGCCAAAGCGTTGCCACGAGAAACGAAGTTAGGCGAGCGTGCACGACAACTTCCTAAATCAGTTTCGGTTTCGGCAAAAGTTTCAGCCAATTTTGGCCGAAACCGAAACTACCGCCGAAACTAGATTTTTGGCCGAAACTCGGCCGAAACCGAAACCGAAAAAGAACTTTCGGTCGGACACTAGTGGAAAATAACATCAGGCAAATGACCACCATGACCACGTTTACAGGACCATATCCTTTTCATGAAATTTTCCATAACCAAATCGCAAAGGGGCTGCCCTATGTCCTCGATAGCCTCACGAATTCCATCTTTGAGGTCTTGAATCGACGCTGGGCTGTTGGCGTAGACCTTCTCTTTCACGTGGCCCCAAAGGAAGAAATCGCGTTAGCTGCCCAATGTTCGCCGAATGTTTACGATTATCTCGTTCTCACAAACATGGCGAAGCAAACATGAAATATTATTATAACTTTCAACAAATTAGCATTTTTTGGTGTACTTACGAATGGTAAGTAATCCCGTGTGCCTTATTTTTCTTTCTTTTATTATTAAAACACTGTTGAGCTGCACAAGAAGTCATTTTGATGCGTATTTATCATTAAAAAACTGTAATAATTATTGAGCTGTTTGATCAACGGGCCATCACTTAGTTTGATAGGACCAGGCGCTGTTACTAAAGCGCTTAGCTTAAGCGGTAGTCTATACGGAACTTAAGCTAAGCGTCCACCACGTCGAAATCAGCGCGTACGGATAATGATATAAATAGGGGAGAGTCACTGGTGAGATCATTGCATTCCAGTGGAAAACAGTCATTTCACTACAATAATTGTGTCCTGTCCCAGTAGGCCATCTGGTGAGGAATCCACAATTTTCGACTGTTAACCCATATTGTGTCTCATACTCTTTAAATAGCAGCCTCTTCATTCATTATTCCATGGGTTGTTGCCTTTGATGTAAATTCATGTAAAGGGTCTTTGATTTAGGAGTTGCCTCCTGTAATTTGCCTTCGATGAATCTTATAAGTGGCAAATTGTGTGGAACTTGTTGTTAAAATTGGACCTTCAATTTGGTAGCTTAGCAACTGCTTACCTATACTTGTTGATTGTCAAACTCTCGTGTCAAATAAAGAAAAAACCGCATGGTGTTTTTATAAGATTTTATTGTAAATTATTGTTCTTGTGTATTTGTGATTATACGTATTTCTTTGGATAAACCACGCTCTGCTTATTTAATCTTCAAAAGGTTATGTGCCCAGAACGCAGAAGTGTAAAATGGAGCTTTCAAAAATACAGATCACAAAACTTGATGGCCACAATTGGGTCACCTGGAAATACCGAATGGTTGCCCTACTAAAAGGCATAGACGGAATATGGGAGATTGTGGAAGGTAAGGCACAAAAACCGGCAAAACCTGCGGAAGGTAGTGGTGATGCCGTAGTTGCAATTTACAATAAAACTTTACGAGATTTTGTTACATTGGAGAGCACAGCCCTACTGCTGATAACAAACAATGTAACGGATGAAACACTAGGGAAAGTAATAAGGTTGTCTACTCCCAAGGAAGTATGGAATGAACTCCATAGGCTGTATGAGGGTCCTGATGAGGGCAGGCTCTACGACTTATGTTTGGACTTCTTCAAACTTAAAAGGGATCCGTCAGACAACATGTCGACTCATGTCTCGAAACTGAAGAATTTATGGCACAGTCTAAAGGAAGAACTACTCAAAGAAGAGAATGTTGAAATGCCTGAAGTTCTCCTGATTTGTAAAATCCTGGATACGTTGCCAGAAACTTATTTTTCGTTCAAGTCTAGTTGGCTATTGATGTCTAAGAAGGAAAGAACAGTAGACAATATTACGGCCCAACTGTGTGCACATGAAAAAGCGCTGAATGCGACGATGGCTGACCCTGAATCGAGTGAAAGTGCGCTTTATGTGAAAACTAATAGAAAGGTTGCTAAAGGAAATGACCAAAGAGACCAGCAAAATAAAAAGAGGTACAAATGCTTTATTTGCAAAGAGTCTGGACATCTTAAGAAGGATTGCCCGAATATTGGCAAGAAAGAGAAGGAAAACAAAGCTCACAGTTCCAACATGATGTTACTGACGGTGAATTCAACAGATTCTGGGACTAACCGTGACTGTGATCATTGGTATATAGACAATGGAGCGACACATCACGTTACAAGTCGAGGAGATTTGTTTCAAGATTTTAAACATTTTAGTGAGCCTCACACAGTAACTACGGCTGACGGAAACACGATAAAGGCTGTTGGAAAAGGCACAGTCCGTGTAGAGGCCAATGTTAAAGGAAAAAGTGACTTCCTTTTGCTAACAGATGTTTGGTATGTTCCTCAGATTAGCAAGAACCTTTTCTCTGTGCTTAGTACACAGGACAAGAACCCCTCAAGTATCTTTGAGTCGCGGGTTACAACATGTTCCATGAAGATCAATGGTAAGGTTGTCTTAACAGGAAAAAGGCAAAGGTATGGCGGTTTGTACAAGATAGACTGCAAAGCCATATGTGCTGATTTTTCAGTCAACTTAATTGAACATGGAGATACGCTGCAAGTATGGCACGAGCGTATGGGACATCAAGACAAGAGACATATCAAAATGTTGATAGAAAAGGAGTTAGGAGTAAAGACATCTAACAGTGGAGAATTATGCGAAGGTTGTGTCTTTGGTAAAGCGCACAGGAAACCATTTGGTGTTCGCGATAAGGCAACAAAACCTGGTGAGCGCATACACTCAGACGTCTGTGGACCCTTTCCTTGCAGTGTCTCTGGATATCGATACTTCGTACTGTTTAAGGATGAGTTCACACGATACAGATATGTATACTTCCTTAAAAATAAGTCTGAAGTTCCTGAAAAGTTGAAACAGATGATGTCTGAGGCTAGAAATGCTGGACATACTATTATCGAGGTTTTAAGCGATAATGGAGGCGAATATGATAACAGGAAAGTACGAGATCTACTTGGACAAGCTGGAATAAAGCAAAGACTTATCATGCCGTACACACCAGAACAAAATGGGTGTAGTGAAAGAGAAAATCGCACTATAGTCGAATCTGCTCGAGCAATGATGCACGCGCATGAGGAGATCCCTCAGAATTTGTGGGCTGAGATGGTAAACACTGCTGTTTACATACTAAACAGGACAGGACGTACTTCAGTGAAACACAAGTCGCCTTATGAACTGTGGCTTAACAAGAAGCCTCAGATAAAGCACCTGAGGATAGTCGGTTCACCTTGCTTTGCGCATGTACCAAAGCAGAAGAGAAGGAAATTGCAAAAGAAAGCTACACGGTGCATTTTAATTGGATACGACAATGATGATGGATACAGACTTTGGAATCGGGAAAGAAATTCATTAGTCCGATCTAGGGACGTTATTTTCGATGAAAGAGCGCTAGAGACTTCGATGAATGAATACCCTAAAGCAATCTGCAGTCCTGAAAATGAAATTGAAGTAGAACTTAGTAGAGATGCTTTGAGAGATAATGGACAAAGAACTCCTGTTATGCCTAATATTGATAGAGTCGGTGAAACTGACATGGATATAGGTGAACAAAATCTGGATGTCGGAGAAGAGTTTCATGATGCAGAAAATGTTATAAATGAACAGTCTATTGAATCGGAGGGAGATGGAAACGTTAACGAAGATGATAATGTCGTTAATGAATATCGAGATGTCAATGATGAAATTATCGCAGATGAACGTGAAGATGTGTTCGCGGAACAGATGATACTTCGAGACCGTTCTTTGTTACGTCCTCCAGACAGATTCAAAGACTTTGTTATGAACGCGATAATGGGATACAATGAACCAGAAACGTACAAAGATGCGATCAGAAGCCCAGACAAAGAGCTATGGGAAAAGGCCATGGACAGCGAAATCAATTCTTTGAAGGAAAATGACACATGGAAGCTTGTAAATCTACCCAAGGGCAGAAAAGCTTTACCTAGCAAGTGGGTTTTCAAAGTCAAGATGAACGCTGATGGCTCTATAGAAAAGTACAAGGCTAGGTTGGTGATAAAAGGTTTTCATCAAAAGAAAGGTATAGATTACATGCAGACCTTTAGCCCTGTGACCAGAATGGCAACTGTTCGTTCAGTAATTAGTACAGCAGCGAGCGAAGGCATGTCGATGAGACAGTTCGATATTTCGACTGCCTTCCTGTATGGCTCTTTAGTTGAAGAGATCTTCATGAAACAGCCAGAAGGTTATAATGACGGCTCCGGTCAAGTATGTCTTCTAAAGAAGAGTCTCTATGGGCTGAAGCAAGCACCACGGTGCTGGAACCGGTGCATTCTAGATTATTTCAAAGAAATCGGTTTCAAGGCAAGTGACGCAGATCCTTGTCTTCTGATACGAAAGAAAGGATGTGAAAAGCTTATAGTAGCTCTATACGTGGATGACGGTCTGGTCGTCGGATCCAATGACGTATTGATAGACGAGTTGATGGAGGAGCTCAAACGTCGTTTCAAAATAACCACGAAAACTGCGTCCTATTTTCTTGGAATAGAGATAGAAAGCAGAGGAGATAGAATTAAGATATTCCAAACGTCGTATGTGCATAAGATCTTGCGGAGATTCGGAATGGACACCTGCAAACCGGTCTCAACGCCGATTGCAAAAGAAGGCACATGGAGTGAGAAGGTGGACATGAGTTATATGAAAGATAACTACAGGCAAATTGTTGGAGCCTTGGCTTACTTGATGGTATGCACTAGACCTGACATTGCATATGCTGTAAGTGTAGTCTCACGAAGTCTGGAAAAGCCAGAAGAAGCCGACTGTGTCCGACTGAAGCGCATTATGCGATTTTTGCAGTACACGCCAGATCTAGGTATCACGTACAAGAAAAATTACAAACAAGGCATTTTGGAATGCTATAGTGACGCTGATCATGCAGGAGATATCAGCACTGGTAGATCCACTACTGGAGTGCTGTGTATGTATGCAGGAGGAGCGGTGTCGTGGCTAAGCCAACGACAGGCAAGCGTTTCAATTTCTACCACTGAGGCAGAAGTTGTTGCCGCTAGTGAAGCAGCCAGAGAGACTGTTTGGCTATCTCGGCTTATGAGTGATCTTGTCACTCTTAAAGAGATTCCATGCATAAGAGTTGATAACGAAGCTGCAATCAGGCTGGCTGAAAATCCTGAATTCCATCGAAGGACTAAGCATATCCGAGTTCGACATTTCTTTGTGAGAGAATTGGTGACTGGCGGTGAGCTAAAAGTCGATAAGGTATCTAGTGAAGATCAGCTGGCAGATATTCTGACCAAGCCACTAGCAAGACCGAGGATCAGAAAGATCTCTGACCTAATAGGTATTTGTTGAGAGGAGATGTTAAAATTGGACCTTCAATTTGGTAGCTTAGCAACTGCTTACCTATACTTGTTGATTGTCAAACTCTCGTGTCAAATAAAGAAAAAACCGCATGGTGTTTTTATAAGATTTTATTGTAAATTATTGTTCTTGTGTATTTGTGATTATACGTATTTCTTTGGATAAACCACGCTCTGCTTATTTAATCTTCAAAACTTGTTAGGTAGTAATGTAGTGCCTCCGCTCTTTATACCATACTGAACAGTTTTTCTGCCCTTTTGTGAGCTGCTCAATATTATGGATTCTTTCTTCACAGATTTTTGTTAGACGTAGTTTCTCCTGAGTTTTATTTTCAGGATTGTTATCTGTATAGGCATGATCTGCTCCAATAGCATAAGGATTTGCAGGATCAAATAACTGCTTTAATGGCATATGTTTCCAAAGTTGAAATTCCAGTCATACAGCTCAGCACAGCACACACAGCGCAGCTGTACAGCTTTACAGCTGTAAATAAAACAGGCGAGTTCAGTCTTGATAGATAAAAATTAAAGGCAACTGCAAGGGCCAAGGCTTTTACTTACGATAAAACAAATATTGTATAAAAGTACAATATACTTTGATACAAAACGTTTTATCGTAAGTAAAAGCCTTGGCCCTTGAAGTTAGTGCCTTTAATTTTTGGAAAACGAGAACCAAGCCAGCAATCACTCTTTAAAAATCATAGTATTTCGAAGGGAAAATGTGTGAAGAATTATAGTTTTAAGGTTATACCTGTCGATAAGGTCAGCTTTCCTTCCTCGTAAAGCGCCTCGTTTCTTCAATTTAGCTTTTAGCTCGGTTATAACCGAGCTGAAAAAAACATGTTTTTTTAATACATGTTTTTTTACAAATTTTATGAAATAAACGTAGTCAACAAGAAAAGCGAAAACATAACACAATCTTGAAAGGAGGATATCACAAGCTATGCTAGCGCCATCTGTCTAAAGTTTCACTTTCACTTGCCAAGTATCAGTATCTCAGAGTACATGAGCCCGAAAATTGTAGTCTGTGGATGGTCTGTGGTATCAGTTCTAGGTTCTATCCTGTCAATGTGTCTGTCAATGTCTGTATATCTGTCAGTGTCAAATCAACTCTGACATCTCATGTCATCTGTCTGGTCTGATGTCATCAACTATTCAACTTACGACTCTCTCTTGAATTTTAGACCCATCTAAAATAAAATAAAACTATGTTTATCGTTCAGTTTAGTAGTTAGGCTATAATCTAACGTAAACTAAGTTTATAATGTATAATTAAACATAAAATTGTAGGGGTTTAGTTTTTCTCAAATTCATGTGACATTATTACCTTCAAGGTTGGACTTTTCGTACCAAACTATCATGTTGCCTTCGGTAGCCGCTAAGTGTTTCTACAGAAATCTAAGTAGACATTCTATTGAAATAAAATATTTGCATTCATTATGCTTTGCTGCACCCAAGATATTTCGACAAGACATTTTTCAAGAAGGCAAGGAACTATGGAGATGTGTGCACACTTCGGCGTATCTGTTGGATAAACCCATATCCAAAAATGCCCTGCTGTCGGAAAAAGCGTCATCAGACAGTGAAAATGCAAATAAAATTATAAAACAGAGTGTAACTGGAGACATCATAGTTAAGACTGAAACTGATGCCAACCAAGTTGTTACTAAGGTTACAATTGAGAAAACTAAACCAACAGATGTACTCAAACCTAAACCAGGTTACTTTCTTATTATACTGATTTATTTTAAATTCTGGTTGTTTTTAACAATGTTTATAAATGTCATGGTTTTATGTAACTTATGCCACTGCACAAATTAGTTTCCCATTCCAACATTGATGCTACCTACATAATAACAAATTTTGAAAATGAGTTAGCATATAGGGTTTGTTGTTGTACCCTATAAAATAATTCAGAAGCAAGTAAATCAAAGATTACATAATCTATTTTAAATGTTGTATCAAATATAATTTGATATAAACAAGTGCCTGTAACTAACAACTGTTTAATTTTCCAGTTGGAAAAAGGCTCCTTATTGACTTTTCTGCCTCTTACACGGAGCGTAACTTTATAACACCGATGAGAGCAATGACAGAATATTTACTGAAGCAGTCTGATTTGGAGTCATTACCAAAAGTTCTTAGAAGGTCACCATATGAAGCAGAACCACCTATAACTGTGTATTATCGTAAGGATGTTGAAGCAAAAGCATTTGAGGTATGTACTTAACTATTTTGTTACAACAATATTATGTGAAAACCTTATGGCATTGTTGATAGTATTGAAAAAACAAATATAAAAAGTGGAATATGTACCATACATTTTACATTAAATTGTTGTGATTTAAGTAAGTGTAAAGTACTTGGCTGTTGATACAGCACAGAGTTTTTGAAAAAAACCCACTTACCATACTCTTACCCTGCGAGTACATGTTCAACGCAATCGGGTGTATGAACTATGACGTACAACCGCGACTTGATTGCGCGAGTATGTCATATTCATACAAAAAGCGTGATCACTATTGACCTTCGGTTAGGATGCGGCCATAGCCAAGCTATATACAAGTGGCTAAAACTCCATGTGCCTTATGAATGGCTGTCTACTGTAAACTGCCACAAACTTATCTGACTCTGTGACAGTATTGTCATGAAAAATATACCAGAACTTTTAGGGTTCAGTGTGTCCAAATGAAAAACCCAACCCTGGATCAGTCGTGTGTCTGTCAGGCTGGCTGGCTGTCCGTCTGTCCCAGTCAATTTGTTCCGAATCTGATAGACCAATTTAGTTGAAATTTGGTACACATATGAAGTTATGAGTGTTCTGACCCAAACATGGGTGTGTAATGCAAATAAATGAATTTTGATTATGGGGGTAATAATAAATAATCATACTGTACTGTGTGACATATCAAATAAAAGGGCTTGTTGTGAGGATCTCAATTTTTATTTTTATAATTGGAATATAAATACTTTTCAAGATATTTAAGAAAATAGATGAAAATTTACCATTCCCACCCCTTATCTCCGTTATCTCCGAAATTATTGTCCCTAAAATTTTGAAAAAAGTACTGATGTCTTTACTGATAGATTACAGAAAAACGTATAAGAAGTCTATGGTCTTAAGATAATGTGGAAAAATTCTCAATATTGTGCATACAAACTTACTTTTGCAGTTGGAATGTATGAGAACATGTTTTTAACTACAATGTTACATTTATTTATTTATTTATACTTCAAGCACAAAGATGTACAGAGGCGGACTTAATGCCATAGGCATTTAATTTTTCTACCAGTCAACCTTTGGGTGGTTCAGAGATAAACAGTGGTAGGTTTGTTCTTGGGATAAATTCATCCCAACGACGGAACGGCGGAACCCTTCTTTGTGCGTGGACCGACACGCACTTGGCCGGTATTTTCATTTGTTCTACTTACAACCACCACTTCAGATAACTTTCTGGAACTATACTTTGCAATTTGGGTTTGAAGATCATCCAAGATTACTAGTTAAAGCAATGGCACGTAAAATTTTATCGGAGAGGCAACCGGATGGCGAGTGGTAATCTGGGTCTTGAAGTGATACCGAACCTCCCCGTACCATCCGAATGGACCCTAAATGGGCGGGGGCGGAGATATAGGGGGGGGGGGGCAAAACATTTTTTTTTTTCTAGAGGCAACCGCCAACCGGATGAAAATGCGGTAGCTTTGAAGTTTATACCCTATTTATATAGTAATTTTTTTTTGACATCCGAAACACGCGAGCCGTTTTCGCACTAGCGAACTTAGAAAAAAAAAAGTGGTACGGCAACCGCTCCAAAATTGGTGAGCCTATTTACTGGTACCACTACATGTAAAAAAAATGCCATCCGATCCTGCTGGGCAGTTTCTGAGAAACAACGCTTCAAAGTCGCCAAAAAACCCTTATTTGGGAATTTTTGAAACAAAAATCGAAAAAAAATTGTTGATATTGTTTAAATCGGATGGCATTCGAAACTTAAGGTCTAACAAGTGCAAGGATTCTGTGTATCAATACCATCCGGTTTCGATAAAATTTACTTCATTTTCGGTGATAAGTCATTGGTAAGGAGTTTCATGAACAACATTATTTCAATTATAACGATATTTGAGGTGGCGAAAATGGGGGTGAACCTTATCAAAACCAGATGGCATTGATACACACAATTCCTTGGACTTATTAGAGCTTAACTTTCGAATGCCACCCGATTTAAACTATTTCTACTATTTTTTTTCAATTATTGTTTAAAAAGTGGGAATAAAGTGTTTTTAGCGAATTTAAAGGGTTGTTTCTCTGAAACTGCCCAGCAGGATCGGATGGCATTTTTTTTACAACATAAAGTGGTACCAATTAATAAGCTCACCAATTTTGAAGCGTTTGCCTCATAACTTTTCTTTTTTTTTTTTCAAGATTCGTGCTTGCAAAAACGGCCCGCGTGTTTCGGATGGCACAAAAATTTTACTATATAAATAGGGTATATACTTCAAAGCTACCGCATTGTCATCCGGTTGCCTCTCCAAAAATTTTTATGCTTTGCCCCCCCCCCATATCTCCGCCCCCGCCCATTTGGGGTCCATTCGGACGGTACGGGGGGTTCGATATCACTTCAAGACTCAGATTACCACTCGCCATCCGGTTGCCTCTCCGATAAAATTTTACATGCTATTGCCTTGAATATACCACGTATTTTTGTGCAAGTAATGATTTATGTTTGTAAATACACTATACAAAAACATAATATAATTTAAAATGTAAATTAAAATAATTTGAATTAAAAGTGGGATACAAACATGATTTACACTCATTCCAACACTCACAAAATGATTATGTTTACCTAACAATAATAATGTAAGTAATATAATAAAAACAGTAGTAACTCATTAACCGACTTTTTTATAAACCCTTATTAGGTATGGGGATCAAAAGAAGCACTTGACAAGGAACTCTTGAGAAGAGAATTAGACAGAAGAAGATATGAACAAGGTAATTTTTAAGCATGGACCTCGTTTTGTGTTTCGGGAAAGGGGTATAACAAGAGCATTTCTTCAAAATATGATGAGGTTTGAGGAATTGAGGTTCCTATCCTGGTAGTCATGGTACCAAGGACAGACCACTGAACCAGTAACTGGGATCCTCTTCCTCATGCCATGAGATTCCTATATTTAACCGACTTCCAAAAAGGAGGAGGTTATATTATGTTTGTTGCGTATGTTTTTTTTTTTTATGTTTTTCCAACGATTTCTCCGTCAATTGTGAACCGATTTTCAAAATTGTTTTTTTTGTTTGAAAGGGTATGCTCCAGAGGTGGTCCCATATAAATTTTATTAACTTTGCTTGGATAGTTTTTGAGTTAACTTCAAGAATACGTATTTTTCCCACTTAGTTTATATGGATGATATGATAACTTCCTGTCACTGTTATTTGCATAGCAGGTAGTGGTATTCGAATTTGTGTAGAGTAGATACAACAAAAAAGTGAAAAATAAAAACTTTTTACAAAAAAAAAAAACAACCGACTACCAAAAAAAAAAAACACTAAAAAGTGAAAAATAATTTTAATTTCGGAAGTCGGTGGCAAAAAACAAAAACTCAAAACGAAAGACGCCGACTTCCGAAATTAAAGTTATTGTTCACTTTATATTGTTTTTTTATTGTAAAAAGATTTTTGTATTATTTTATTAAAATCAACAATTATTTTTTTCTTGTTTTCTTCTGCGAATATTCCCTACTACTACTACCCTGTACTATTTGCAGATTTTTTGTTGGAACCGGTCGTAGCTTGTAGCTCTTTATATTTTATGGCAGCATGTCCTAGTTGGCATTGGCAAGGTTAATTATGGCTAAACTTTTCAGCCGCCTTTTATGGCCCGGCTTTGTAAGGGCTTTCGTCAAAGAATTTGGATGGTTCGGTAGGCGTGCTCTGTAGGGTTTTGCCCAGATTTTTGCTACCCGATGCACTGTGTTTTGGTTAACGTTCAAGAACCTCGCCGTTTCTTAAACCATGGTGCATTTGTGATGTTTTTTAGGATGACATTTTGAAATCTTTGGAGCATGTTGATGTTAAAGAAAGACACTTTCCCATAGTTGGATGCCACAGGTCCAAATTGGCTTCAAGATAGTGTTGTATACCAACAGTTTATTGTATAACGACAGGACAGAATTTTTTCTGTACTTAATATTGAGCTGATTTCTCTTCACTTGGATATGTGTTCGCCATGTTAGCTTGTGGTCAAGGTGCATGCCCAGGCATTTCACAAAGTCATTATGTGGAAGTTGGTGATCGCCTATTTCACAGATATATATAATATGTCTCAGACTGAAGGTATCCTGGGCTGACTTAGATGCATTTGGTATTATTTGCCACTTCTTTAGCCATTTGTGTATATCATCCAGATTACTCTGAAGTATTTTAGATATCATTTTATTTATTAGGGTGTTTGTGGCTGGCCAAAACGGCTGTGTTATTTGCGTAAGTTGCTGACATAATATCCGGAGTATGTGGCAGATCTGCTGTATATATGGTGTACAACACCGGTCCCAGTACAAAGCCATGGGGTGCCCCTGCAGTTATTTTGTGGAGATAGGAACATCTCTTTCCTTAACTTGAAAAGTTCTGTCGACGAGGTAAGATTTAAGCAGTACGTAGTACGTACGGTAGGGATGTTTTGATCTTACAGAGTAACCCGCGGTGTCATACCCTATCGAAGGCTTGTGGTATATCTAAAAATGCAGCTGAGCAGTATTCCTTATCTTCCAAGGACTTTCTTATGTTGTCATAGATCTTGTGGATTGGTTCTGTCGTAGCGTGTTTTCCAAATTCATGGTCAGGTCATGATAGACCGATGGATTAATTGTGGTACCATTCTGTTCAGTAATAGTTTTTTAAATAGTTTAAATGTTACAGGCAATAATCTGATGGGTCTATATGAGGTTACCTCATGCTATGGTTTGCCTCCTTTAAGGATTATCATTATTTGGGAGACTTTCCATAATGCTGGAAAGTGTTTTTTTCTTAGTATACCATTATAGAGTGCGGTTAAAAATACAATACCTTTCTTTGATAGTTGGTTTAAGACTTTCTTAGTGATAAGATGGAAGCCTGCTGCTTTTTTACTGTCTAACTTTATTATCCGCCGAAATACTTCCTTGTGATTAGGTCGGATGGGTTATAGGTCGAATGGGTAGATCAAGTTGATACGGCTGATTTTATAGGCTTCAATATCAGAGTCGTCAGAACCAGGCTCTGCCTCATTAGGTGTGAACACTTTCTCTAAATTCGTTGCAAATGCATCTGTTTTCTGCTCGCTAGTTCTCGACCATCGTCGAATCGTCCATCATCCAATTAGTGGTTTTGCACTTTGTGGCTGGTTCATGATAACCACAAACTATTAAGGGAATAGTTTGGGAAGGCCCAAGGGAAGGGAATAGTTTGTGGCTGTCATCTCAGCTGTTGCATTCTCAGCTTCGACAATAACAATAAAAAACTAGTATACCAGGGACTTATGACAAACTAGCATGTCGATTTATTCTGAGTTTTTTTATAAGTAGTTCCTGCACTACTTGAATTGGATCCACGTTTGGTTGACGGGTTTTGTTCTTTAAAACTTCCTTGTAAGTATGTTTGGTGGTTGTTACATTATTTATATTAAATATCATGTAAGTTGCTTGTATATTAGTTACGTAATAATCTTTCATCGAAGTCTGGTTTTCTCTTCGATCTGTTGCTTTGTCGGTGCTTCCCGCCTGGTGGTCTAGTTTTCGAGCTAGGATTTCTCTATACTCTTCACAACACCTTCACATCACATATAAGGTAGGATTGCCTCTCAAGACAGAGTGCACATTTTGGTCTTCTTTCGGGCAATCAGCTGTTTTATGGCTTTCTGCACATTTGACGTATCTAAATGACCTCATGCAGTTGTTCTTCGAATGACCTGGCTCTTGCTTTTACACAGTATACAGGCACAGTATATATTACCTTAGAGTTTCATCATCAGCCTATTGATGTTCCCACTGCTGGGACACAGGCCTCCTCTCTGTGAGAGCCTTAGAGTTTCGGGTTCTTCTATTTTAACATTCTTGTATTCCTCTGGGCTACTTACGTGGACGCGTAGGAGATTTTTATTTACAACTTAAAACTGGTTTTGTCCGTCACTGTGAGTTCATTGACGTCTTCATTGCCATACAGGACTTTTGGCGGTGGTTTTGACTTGACAGCTTAGTTCAGGGGTCTTCAACCTTTTTGAAGTCAAGCGCCGAGAACACTTTGGTTTTAGTTCGGCGGGCCGCAACACAAGGGAAATTAATTATATAATATTATAAACTTATAGATAAGAAGGTACCTTGCAGTTCTTTATTATAACATTTTACAAGGCTAGAAATGCAAATGATACTAAAAAAATTCAATCGAAGAGATGTTTGACATTGCTTATTCTTAACTTATTTATATAAAACAGTGAGAATTGCAACAACCACTATTGGGGCAAATATTGAATACTGGTTGTTGCAATTCTCACTGTTTTCAAGGTGGATATCGGTGATTCTGGTCCTTACCCTGGGACATTATTATCTGTGCCTTGGACTGATGTCAATATCAGTGTAAAATTTCTGATTTTAGGGAATGATCTGGAATGGGTATGGATGTTTGCTGGTCTATTTTGTTTAGATTTCTAGAAATGAAAAGTACTTAAATTATTTTTTTTATTATAAATTTTATTTAGCCAAGCTATTGCCGGGCTGCCAGGGAAGCTACCGCGGGCCGCGGGTTGAAGACCTTTGTGACCAACTAACTCTAACCCTTAGTTAGTCAGTTTAGTATTGTCTTCTGTATCTAGTGGTAGATCACTGAACCCATTTGCAGTTGGTGTGATCAGTCATAGGTCCGTAATTTGTTCGCGCTTTGGTGGTGACACTCGCTGCCAGGAAGGTGGCACTGACAATGGATCTTGGGCGGTAGATATTTGGCTTGTATGGCCTGGTTGAGATTCAGTGGTAGTTTTTAGGTCATTGGGTCAGAGACGAAGATCTGGGTCTGCGGCGTCTCCGACTTACTTAATCATCCAAAATAGTCCGTCCCGGTAATTTCCTCACATATCATATTTCGCGCATATTTCCACTCCTTTAATGTTTTGTGTTATGGTTTTTTCACTTTGATTTGGTTTTTATCATTGATTTATATTTAGTTTAAGTATACTTTATGCTGAACCCCTTCACATTTACTGTATAACTAATTATGTATACATTCCGCGTGGTGGGACCCTGGTGATCTGCGATACAGGTATTCCTAGTGCAGACACCAGTCTCTTACAAACTTTGTCACGTAATTTTTAAGTTTGTTTTAAATAATTTATCATGTCATTGTTTGTGAAGAGAAAATAAATTATTTGAATTTGTCTCCAGTTAAAACTTTTCTTGATTTTCGACGACTAGTGCACTAGTGCAAAATCAATCCCAAGATCATTGGATAAGGGATAAGAGAACTCTTACAAGATGCGAGTCAACTAAAAGGCCACGTATCCTTCAGGCGTCGTTTTACCAAAAAAAAAACATTTTGTGATCATCGGTCCGTTAGATTGATTTAATTCGCATTATATCTGAGGTGTTCAAGATTGTATGGAAGAATTTTAACGCGGTCCGCTTAATTTGAAATGTGGTGTTAATGATCTTAATAAAATAATAAGAATTACGCGTTAATGAATTTCTCGAAGGGCTTGTGGCTCAGAGTAATAACAGCCGCACGGGTCGATTGATCAGGTTAAGCTACGCTTGCCGCGGTTGATCCGTGGATGGGTTACCATCTTTACATTCGAAGACCCCTCCGTGCCTCGGAAAGCACGTTCAGCCGTTGGTCCCGGCTGTCATTTGTAGATCTTTGACAGTCATTACGGGTAGTTCGAAGCCCAAAAGTCTGACAACCAGTCTTAGCAAGGGGTATCGTGTTACCTAGTAACTAGGTTGTGGAGGCAGTCGCTCCATGTAAACTACTGGTATTCAGCTACATCCGGTTAAACTGGAAGACGACCCTAACATAGTTGGGAAAAGGCTAGGCAGACGACGACGTGTTAATGAATTTTTCGAAAATCAACCCCTAAGTGCGTGAAAAGGGGTTATCAAGGGAGGATTTGCTTGCATTGATATACTCGAAAA
This sequence comes from Conistra vaccinii, assembly GCA_948150665.1. Classification (NCBI taxonomy): domain Eukaryota; kingdom Metazoa; phylum Arthropoda; class Insecta; order Lepidoptera; family Noctuidae; genus Conistra; species Conistra vaccinii. The sequence continues at coordinate 11,525,854 of OX411324.1, read as the reverse complement.
TTTAAATTTAAAAAATATCTAAATTATCTTAAGAGTTAAATAATGTAAAGGTACCAAAGCTTGCAAAGGAATTAAACCCCTGTGGTTTGGAATAGGAGGAATAGGTACGGTCACGAGCATAAATATCTACCTTACAGTTAAACAAAATTCAATAGCAGTTTTCCCGTGATATTAAAAGTTGCAACATTGAGAAAAGCTTTTTTTCATTATGGTTTTGATAATACTTTTGTTCGTAACACCATAAAATATCGATGATTACTTTAGGAGAGGATCTCTTCTGAAGTTTGCGTAAGTGGTATTATGCTCGTGACCGTTACTTACAGTTTATAAGAAAAATCTCATTCCATCGGTTTAGAAACTTGGTTAACAATAAAGGTAAATAAGTCCCCCTAGGTAAATAATAAAGATCTAAATTTTATTTTTAAACTACCTTTTATCCGCCGAAGTTGTAGTTCGAAGGAAAAAGTGCGAAATCCACGCTGACGAAGTCGCGGGCGAAGAGTAGTATTATTTATAGTATAATCAAAGTGATGCTGAAACTAACTTATCATCAGAAGGCAATATAGTAAAACTATTATTTTACAGATGTGTTTACCGTGAAAAGGCGACTAAGAAATTATAGGAGAGAAATGAGCCACAAACGTAAACACGGAGTAGAAGAATTAGGATTAAAAACTAGATCTGGCAGGGTTGTACTTACAGCTGTGGGGATGTAAGTTAAAGAAAAAACGTTCTACTCATAACAATTAATTACAACTAGGATCTAGAAAAAATTTATTTGTATTAATTTTCAGAAATGGCTGTAACTTTGTTTTCAAACTTTGTGCTTGGTTTTATACCGGGTCACACAGTTTATTCTCGGAATGCATCCATTCTCTTGCGGATACTGTGAATCAGCTGATCCTCGTGTATGGGATACATAAATCTGTCCAAGTACGTTGTTTATTTCTGTACTTATTATTAATTTTATATTTTTGTGTCACGTTTTCATATTACTTAGTCAGAATAATGTCTTATAATATGTTCTTTATTATTATTTCAGATGGCAGATTCTGCTCATCCATATGGGTATACAAACATGAGATATGTCTCTTCTCTCATATCCGGCGTTGGAATATTTTGTGTAGGATGTGGCTTATCTTTCTACCATGGAGTTACTGGTATTTTGGACCCCCAACCCCTCCATGATTTTTTCTGGGTGAGTGCAATATTTTTGCCGCGACTATAACATCCAGAAATATGCGCCTGCCACTTAGGGACATGTTCGTAAAATATTTGAATTCACGATTTTATTTTGCTGCCATCTGAAGTAGAATTTTAACATACATGTAGTTCTCTTTCACTTATAGTAGACAATCACGTTCGTTTAAAGATAAATAAATTTACTAATTAATTATTTAACGTCTTTCATGCCTAGGCAACACGCCAAATGTTACTTTTCTAAAATTTTCGCGAGTTCACCACATAGCAAGAAAAAGTTCTTTCTCGTCAAATTATTAGTCTCGCAAAAACTCTAAAATGGCTGGACCAATTTGGATAATTATTTTTTTGTTTTGTTCACCTCAATAGGTTATTAAATGGTATGGTTCAGGAAAATCCCAAAGGAACAGCCGAAAATTCTAAATTGAAATTTTATCAGGATAACGTCTGACGGGTCAGCTAGTTAAAAATAAGTTTACGGTACATTTTACTAAAATAACATAAATGCTAAGTGACAGCAAGTGTATTAAGTGCATCGTTAGTAGAAACCGTAAACCTGAGACACAAAAATCTAAGCAAGAACAGGTGTACTCTCGCGCAGCCCTGGCTTTCATCAACGACATCAACAGGAAGCTGAAATACATCAGAAGCAGGACTCACAGTCCTGACCACAAGTTGGATGTAGTCCTGAGGCCTCCCACAATCTTAAGGTGCGATGATCATTGATGATGATGATCAGTGATGATGATGATCAGTGATGATGATGATCAGTGATGATCTCAAATAATTTAGCTATTTACTGAGAGATCTGAGACTGTTATTCTTAATCATGGTATCCTTCAAAAGTTTTCTTAGATCTTTCAAATCTTACAATATCTTCCTGGTGCTAAAGTAAGACTTAAGTACATAATATTAATCTATACTATCTATACTAACAACTTTGTTTAATATTATAAAGAGGTTGTTTGTTTGTTTATTTGTAAGTTTGTATGTACCTAGGGGGCAATCTCTAAAATTCTTTTTGCATTGGATAGATTAATTCTCGAAGAAGGTTATAGGCTATGTAATAGTACGCTCTACGAAACTTACGAGCCGAGCAAAAAGAAAAAAGTCAGAAAGAACGCTAAGGTACCGAAATAATAGCGCGGCCAGGCGATACGATGCGACGCGGTGGGTCGAGGGCCGAAATTACACGCGAACGAGGTCGCGAGCAGAAGCTAGTTAAGAATAATCATATAGATGACAAGTACCATTTATATTCATTTAATGAATTATTGCAGCAAACTAAATATCTACCTGTATGTTAAAATTATACTTCAGATTCTATCGAAATAAAATTGGGAATCAAACGAGTTTAACTGCTAAGCGAAGTCATGATTCTAATTTTATGAGCTACAATCTGAAGTATCTAGTTCCACCCACCACTAGTTAGCTGAAATAATTTTAGTCGACCTAATTAAATGTTAACCTTTCAGGAAAACATAACCATTGTAAGTATGTGGAACTACTCTGTACAAAAGACCCTCTCTTCCTCTTGTTCCTTATCTTAGGATCTCTAAATCAAGTGACATGATTGTGGTGTTGCCAAGACGTGAAAGATGAAATTAAATAGGTATTAATTTGTAAATATTTTTCTCTATTAACGAACACGATTGTCTACAATGTTTGAAGGAGAACGACCTGTATGTTAAAATTATACTTCAGATTGCAGCTCATATGACTAGAATCAAGACTTCGCTTAACAGGTACATAAGCTCGTTTAATTCCCAATATTTTTTAACTTTTTTCTGATACCTCATTTACTTTCAGGCCTATTTTGTTCTTGGTGGCGCTGTCGTGTCGGAAGGTGCCACCTTGATGGTAGCTTTAAATGCTATTCGGAAAGGCGCTAAAGAAGCCAACACGTCATTATATGAATACAGTAAGCTTTTTAGATCTATAGTTGTAACTACATGATATTTTATTTATTAATTAAACACAGTAATCAGTAAACCTAACAATATAATATGGTAACAGTTTTCCTCCAAACAATTGTTTTTCTAGGTTTTAGTTGTCTTTATTTTATATTTCAGTAATGCGTAGCTCAGATCCGTCTGTAAATGTGGTTCTGTTGGAAGATTCTGCAGCTGTAGCAGGAGTGATACTAGCCGCTGGCTGTATGGCTTTGTCACAATACACCGGGAACCCGTTGTATGATTCTATTGGCTGCTTATTAGTAGGAACCTTACTTGGTGGAGTGGCGTCCTTTATCATTCTCACGAACGTGGGGGCTCTGGTTGGCAGGTAATTATTGATATATCGCGGTAATATATACGGCAATTCTTAATTATATTTTAATATAAATTTTAATTTCTAACAGATCAATACCCCAAGAGCAATTGGATGAAATAAACAGTGTTTTAGAACGAGATTTTATGATAAGAGCTATTCACGATGTCAAGGGCATTGATATAGGCAGTAATCTAATAAGATATAAGGTAAATGCTCATATTAAAATATGCTTATTTGTATTTTAAAGATGTCAGCTCGCCTTTTTTACTACACCCATCTTTGCATTTCAGGCCGAAGTTGATTTCGACGGCAGAGCACTAACAAGGTCATATTTAGAGAAACACGACTTGAACGCATTAATAGAGGTGAGGGTCTGATCTTGATAAATGCTATTTTTAAGCTCAATGGAAAATTACGTCTTATGAATAATTTATATTTTTTATTTGCATTTTATTTACCTAAAACTATTTACCGTTAATGACATACTTTATGTCTGTTTTTTTTTTAAATATTTGTAAGTTATTTGTAACATAGTAACAAAACTGCTCCGCTCACGCTGAAAAGCACTCTCAATCCGGAAACTCGGATTGTCATTTCTTTGTAAATCTTATTTTATTTGAACCATGTCATTGTTTTAGGACATGAATAAAGTGAAAACCATTGATGACGTTGAAGCATTCTTACTGAAACATGGTGAAAATATTGTAGATATGCTGGGTGGAGAGATTGACAGAATAGAATTAAAATTACGGGTAAGACTTTCTACTGCAATATTTTTCAGTTCTTATGTATTTTCAAGTGCCATCTTACACAAATTTTCATTTTATTTTCAGAAAAAGTTTCCGCAAGTTCGGCACTGTGATTTAGAAATACTTTAAGATTTAGTAATATATTAATGTATTGCATATTTACGAGAGCTGCAAACTAGTCAAATAGAAACAATCCTCGCAAAAAGGCGGCGATAGTAGTACGAGCTGTTTCAATCAGATTGATCAAAAACTATACCTACAGACAGTTTGAACTCAGATTAACGCTATTGAATAAAAACATCCTTTTATGTAATTAATCGTAGGAGTGTTAAAAATATCAGCTTTGCTATGCTATTTTGTACAGCTTAACTTTTTGGTAACCTTATGTGTGGAGCATTGGTGCTAAATGGAAATCTATGACCTGTATATAGGGTGATTGGTAATTAGTGACCGACACTAAAGCACGTGACTTTATTCATCATTATGAACAACTTTTATTATGAGAACAAAACTGAAATCGCAAAATAAAAATCAGCTGTGCCCTACATTTATGTTCGCATAACTCGTCAAAATGTGGGGAACGGCAGATACTTTTTTCGCGAGATCTTATTTGGTCGAGTGTAGTCGGTCGAGTTTGGATGAGTAAAGTCACGTGTTTTAAAGTATCGGTGACTAATCACCCTATATATTATTTACTTATACAGTGAATTCAGGTTTCCCTTATATATCGCACATTACAGTTGGCAGCAATTGATTTAATAAAAATGGTTTTGGGTCTGATAAACTAGCTCTTGTCTTGGCTCGGTCGGACTAGGTGTGGGTTAGCAACTCTAGCATATATCAACTTTTCTCTCTATGGCGGTGGGCACTCCTATCTCGTTTTCAATGTATTTGCCTTCAGGAAGCTAGTTTTATAGAAAGTCTGGCCGGCATTATAGAATCGGTCATGGCCATACTGTAACAACGCGTAGTGCTGGAGCAGTGATAAAAAAATGTCTATAAGAAAAAGAAAGTTGGCTGCTAACTGAATGATATTACATAATTATTTGTTTGTAAATGTTAAAGATAAATGTTAGCATGTTTAATTATATCATTTGTAAACTTTAGCTAGATTGGAAGACATTCCAGAAAATCAATCGCTCCTAGTAAACTCGTAGGCGTAGTGTTTCTCCACTTTTCTTGTAACAGTGTGTGCCTTGATTTTCATTAGTCTCAAATTTAGTTTCCTGATTTAATTGTTGTATTTCTCTGTGATCTAGGAATGTATTTTATGTATGTAATCTATAGTGAAATAAGTACTGCATAGGCGTAAAAGTAAAAGTTGTAAGCCCCGTATGTTCTGTATTTGTGTAAATAAACTATTATAATATTTATTTCGTGTTTAAGTTTATGGCGCCCTTACTTTCCGGCTGACACAGGTGCTCTTCAGACATGGATGCTTCGAAAAGTACCTGGTGCCGCACTGTGGATTGAAAAAAGGCTCTCGAAGACATTGGAGCTTAAATTTTAAAGTGTCGGTTTTTTGCTTGAAATGGCTTCTAATAGCCAATATTATGCATAAATATATCATAGGATACAATCTGGTAGGCAAATTGTCAAATAATATTTTTTTTGCAAAAAATAATTATGGAGCTAATGCCTATATCTCCGGAACCGAGAGAATAGCCGTAATATCCTTGTACACTTACACGGTGATGTAACTATTTATTCATATAACGAGAAAAATCAAGTAAGTATGTCAAAAATTCATTTGCCCCAAAATTCTTTTTTCCACTTGTCGATTGACTTATTCGTTTGAATAAGAAAGACCTTTTTTTTTTTCAAGTTTGTATGAGGACTGTGGAGGGGGCCGCAGTTCGAAAGATTGTCCCGGGCCCCCCATTACCATGTGGCGGGCCTGGTCGTAGGTCAGTCCTTGGTCGGGAGGCGAGAAGGCATAGAACTTCGCCGTTACCTCCTTTTGCGAGGAAATACTGGTCGCAAAGGAGGCGATGGAAAGCGAATAGGAGGCCACAACCTTCCTCCCTATGCGCAGCAGACGCACTGGGTGCAAGAGATCGCGTATATATTTTTTTATTTTCTGCGAATGACAATTCGCACAAGTTTATATAACTACTAGCTGCGCACTCCGGCTTCGCACGGGTAGCAGTAAGTACTTATCTACGGTGAAACTACCTATCTACCTACTCTGCCATACCTTCCCCTATCTTCCTACCTACCCTACCCTGCCCGACCTACCTACCCTACCCTGCCCGACCTACCTACCTACCTATCTACCCTACCTACATACCTACCTACCTTATACGCTACCTTCACCTACCTATCCTAAGAACCTTCTCCTTACAATAACGAAAAAAGAATTAGTGAAATCGGTCCACCCGTTCACGCGTGTTCAAATAGGGATTCATTTTAGGCCCTAAACTTTAGTGAGTGAGAGAAAGCTTATTGTGTGAGAACAACAGGAGACCGGTTTCGTTCTCATCCTTACTCTGTGCTGTTTACGGGATGAGAAGTGACACCGGTAGACGCCTGACGGGGAATAAGTGATCGAGTGGTAACTGATCAATTATCGACCGCCAAGAGTAGAAAATTATTAAAGTACTAATATCGCTATTAAAAAATAGGGGTTGGTGGTAGAAGGGTGAAAATTTAGGGTCGTATGTATTTTTTAATGCCAAATCATAAAAAAATTACAATAAAAAAAATTGTCCAAAAAAAGAGAAAAAAAAACTTTGGGTGGACTACCCTTATCACTTAGGGGTACGAAAAATAGTTTACGTCCTATTCTCATAACTACCAAATATACACAAAAAATTTCATAAAAATCGGTCAAGCCGTTTCGGAGGAGTTTGGCAACAAACACCGTGACACGAGAATTTTATATATTAGAAGACTAGCTGCCCTCCCCGGCTTCGCACGGGTAGCAGTAAGTACTTATCTACGGGGCACCTACCTATCTACCCTACACTGCCCGACCTACCTACCTACCCTGCCCTACCTACCTACCCTACACTGCCCAACCTACCTACCTACCCTGCCCTACCTACCTACCCTACACTGCCCGACCTAACTACCCTGCCCTACCTCCCTACCCTGCCCGACCTACCTACCTACCTTCACCTATCTTCCTACCCTGCCCTACCTACCCACCCTACCCTGCCCTACCTACCCTACCTACCCACCCTACCCTGCCCTACCTACCCTACCCTGCCCTACCTACCCTACCTAACTACATACCCTACCTACCTATCTACCGTACCTACGCTACCTGCATACCTATCTACCTACCTTACACGCTACCTTCACCTACCTATCCTAAGAATCTTCTCCTTATAATAACGAAAAAAGAATTAGTGAAATCGGTCCAGCCGCGTGTTCAAATAGGGATTCATTTTAGGCCCTAAACTTTAGTTAGTGAGTGAGTGACTGGCTTCGTTCTCATCCTTACTCTGTGCTGTTTACGGGATGAGAAGTGACACCGGTAGATGCCTGACGGGAATAACTGATAGAGTGGTAACTGATCAATGTCGACCGCCAAGAGTAGAAAATTATTTAAGTTATCGCTATTAAAAAATAGGGGTTGGTGGTAGAAGGGTGAAAATTTAGGGTTGTGTGTATTTTTTAATGCCAAATCATAAAAAAATACAATAAAAAAAATTGTCCAATAAAAGAAAAAAATAAACAAACTCAAACTCAAACTCAAAACTCAAAGCATTTATTTCAAATAAACCAATTACAGGTACTTTTGAATTGTCAAGGGGTCGGTCAGTCAGAAAGATGAAGCTAGTTGCCCATTCCAAAGCGTAGTAGGTTCCTATGGAGAAGAACGGGCAAGAAACTCCACGGACACTCTTTTAAATTAAAATATTGTTACAAAATATTGGTTACATCATTCATGTTGAAATTAAACATGTGAGAACAATGTAGAAAGACGTGCAAGTTAAAAGCGTCCGTAATAAAAAACAATTCAAAAATTAAAAATTAAAATAAGCCATGGCAGCTAAGAGATGACCAGTCCCTACTGACGGCGCCCGTTCACGAACATGACGCATGGATCAGCACCATTTAGCTCAACCATTTTGAAGGGAACTTAATGATCCAACACACACGCCACCACCAGCGAGACACTTAAGTGAGTATGACATACTCTCAGCCATCAGGGCTCATTCAAGTCAATGAAAGACATACCCAATAATGGTAGTTTTGTAAAATGGTCACAGTGCTCACACATGTGCAATGCAATTATACAATACTAAGAGATTGAATTTATACAATGCAAAGATAGTTTTTGCAATCTTCAGCGGCTCCAACAATATTTTCGATGCTAATCAACTAGTTTATGCGCCCTTGTGGAGCTGGACCAGCGTTGAGCCAAGCATTTTTGTCAGCGATGTAATCCCCCAATTTATAATATGCTTGGCAGCATAGTGTGCGTTTTATACAAGATTTAAATTTGGTTTCATTTAGTTCGAGTATGTGGGGAGGTATTTTATTGTAACATTTTAAACAGTACCCCATGAAGGATGAGTCTACTTTAGCCAGTCTGAAACCAGGTTGAACTAATTTGTCCCTATTTCTAGTACTATAATTGTGCCTTTCACCTCTTTTACTGAAAAGATTAAGATTTTTCCTAACGTACATGATGTTTTCATAGATATATTGACAAGCTACTGTCATGATGTTAATATTTTTAAACAGCTCCCTAAGAGAATCGCGCCTACGGAGACCATATATTGCTCTGATGGCTCTTTTCTGCAGAATAAAAATAGAATCGATGTCTGCAGCTCGTCCCCATAGTAAAATACCGTAAGACATGATACTATGAAAGTAACTGAAATAGACTAGCCTCGCGGTATCTACATCAGTAAATTGACGGATCTTTCTTACAGCATATGCTGCTGAACTTAGCCGTCCTGCAAGAGAGGTTAAATGAGGACCCCATTGCAGCCTGGAGTCGAGCGTAATCCCCAGGAAAACAGTTTTATCAACGAATTCTAGTTTCTCCTTATTCAATACTATATCACAATCAGTACTTTTAACATTCGGTAAAGCAAATCTTATGCATTTAGTTTTTTTTCCATTTAAGACGGCGGCGACCCTTGAATTGGCCATACAAACGTAATACCTAAATCATTTGCAATTTGAGCATATTTCCATCATATTATGTTAATATTCGGATTTAGACAGTATTTATCTAGGCTTGTACATCTTTTTTTTTTCCAAAATTTTACCTAAAATGAAGTTTAAGCGAATTGAATTTCGCACATTTTTACAGCTAAATGACATGTTTTCATACTGTTTTTTCTGTATTATAAACAATAATATTTGGAATATTGTTTAGTCAGGAGCATAGCTTATATTATCAAGTTACAAAGTATATAAAAAATTATGAAAGAATATTAAGTTTTCATTCATAATTTTTGGTATTACGAAACACCACAAATTTATCATAAATTCCGATAGCTCGTAACAACGCTAACAACACACAACACACATAACACACAACAGACACAGACAACAACAACAACACCACAACACAACAGAACAGAGATAACAATATTCCAAACGCATTTTCCTCCATCTCGACTTGCAGTTGCGAGCCGTGTTCGCCGGACCCTTAACACTAAATTATTAGCAGTGAACCAATTTTGGACCTGCAGTAGGGCGTTATTTACGTCGTCAAAATTTGATGCACGTCTATTTATCTTAAAAATTAGGGAAGTATCGTCAGCAAATAACACCATTTGTGGTTGGTTTTTTAATAAATGGGGTAGATCATTTATATAAACTAAAAAGAGGAAAGGCCCCAAAATCGAGCCTTGTGGAACACCCATTTTTACTTTTAGACCGAGTGAATTGACACCATTAATTTGAACTTGCTGTTGTCTATCATTTAAATAAGATTTTACTAAACTGAGCGCAAGTTTACCTAGTCCGTAATGCTCAAGTTTCAAGAGTAAGGTTTCATGATTTACGCAGTCAAATGCCTTGGAGAGGTCACAAAAGATTCCTATGGCATCTTGGGCCTCCTCCCACGCTGTAAATATGTGTTTTAATAAGCTGACCCCGGCGTCAGTCGTACAACGTCCTTTGGTGAAACCATATTGCTGATCGTGTAAGATTTGGTTGGTGTTAAAATGATTAAGCATTTGGTTGAGCATTACCTTTTCGAACACCTTGCTGAATACCGGCAACACGGATACTGGTCTATAATTGTTGGTGTCTTTACTGTCCCCAGATTTAAAAAGTGGTATAACCTTACTATATTTCATTAAATCCGGGAAGACTCCTTGGTCCACACACAAATTAAATATTAAAGCCAAATATGGTGCAATAGTCTCGATTATTGATGTACAAACTTTGATAGATAACCCCCATAGATCTTCGGTCAATTTGATTTTAATTTGCCGAAAAGCTTTTATAACTATCATAGGGTTTATATGTTTAAATTGAAATTCAACCGGGCAGCCTGGAACGTTTGCTCTTAATAAATCAATTGAGACATCGGGTGAAGAATTTAAAGCTTCCGTCGTTTTAGATGGTATATCAGTAAAGAAATGTACAAATTCTTGAGCTACTTCTAAGTTAGAGCTTATGGCACCGCGTGAAGTCTCCAATATGTACTCACTGTTCCGTATTTTTTTCCTATTAGTTTCATTATTTATGACTTTCCAAACTGTTTTTATTTTATTTTCTGCTGATTTGATCTTGTTGCTAATGTACAGGGCTTTAGCTATCTTGCAGGTATTTTTAAAAATTTTGGAATATGTAGCAACATACTTGTTGAAAGTTTCAGTGTTAATGTAAGGTTTAAGGCCGTACAGCTCGAACAGTCTTTCCCTACTTATCCTTATACCTCTTGTTGCCCAGTCACTAAATATAAAATTGGGGCAAATATTTTTTGTTTTCTTTTCAAAGGTTTTATTGAATTCTGTATCCACTACTGAAAAGAAATCCTCATACAATTTATTTGCATCGACCATATTAAGGCCCAGAACGTTTAATTTATTATTTAAGGTACTATTGAATCTATTTAATTTGCCAGTTGTTATTGGTCTAAATTGTATTTGCACTTTTTGCAAAGGTGTTTTAAACTTAAAAGTTACCGTTTGTCCACTGTGATCAGACGGCAAATAATTTACGATGGATTTAGCTAAATAATCACAATCGCAGAAGACATTATCGATACAAGTAGCAGAAGTTGGAGTTACTCTAGTCGGTTCAGCAAAAATATTAGATAAATTGAACGAAACGAAACTTGGGGTGGACCACCCTTATCACTTAGGGGTACGAAAAATAGTTTACGTCCTATTCTCATATCTACCAAATATACACAAAAAATTTCATAAAAATCGGTCAAGCCGTTTCGGAGGAGTTTGGCAACAAACACCGTGACACGAGAATTTTATATATTAGAAGACTAGCTGCCCTCCCCGGCTTCGCACGGGTAGCAGTAAGTACTTATCTACGGGGCACCTACCTATCTACCCTACACTGCCCGACCTACCTACCTATCCTGCCCTACCTACCTACCCTACACTGCCCAACCTACCTACCTACCCTGCCCTACCTACCTACCCTACACTGCCCGACCTAACTACCCTGCCCTACCTCCCTACCCTGCCCGACCTACCTACCTACCTATCTACCCTACCTACCTACCTTCACCTATCTTCCTACCCTGCCCTACCTACCCACCCTACCCTGCCCTACCTACCCTACCTACCCACCCTACCCTGCCCTACCTACCCTACCCTGCCCTACCTACCCTACCTAACTACATACCCTACCTACCTATCTACCGTACCTACGCTACCTGCATACCTATCTACCTACCTTACACGCTACCTTCACCTACCTATCCTAAGAATCTTCTCCTTATAATAACGAAAAAAGAATTAGTGAAATCGGTCCAGCCGCGTGTTCAAATAGGGATTCATTTTAGGCCCTAAACTTTAGTTAGTGAGTGAGTGACTGGCTTCGTTCTCATCCTTACTCTGTGCTGTTTACGGGATGAGAAGTGACACCGGTAGATGCCTGACGGGAATAACTGATAGAGTGGTAACTGATCAATGTCGACCGCCAAGAGTAGAAAATTATTTAAGTTATCGCTATTAAAAAATAGGGGTTGGTGGTAGAAGGGTGAAAATTTAGGGTTGTGTGTATTTTTTAATGCCAAATCATAAAAAAATACAATAAAAAAAATTGTCCAAAAAAAGAAAAAAATAAACTTGGGGTGGACCACCCTTATCACTTAGGGGTACGAAAAATAGTTTACGTCCTATTCTCATATCTACCAAATATACACAAAAAATTTCATAAAAATCGGTCAAGCCGTTTCGGAGGAGTTTGGCAACAAACACCGTGACACGAGAATTTTATATATTAGAAGATAATAGCGTCACTGTTTCTGACAAGAGGAATGCTAGAGTATTATTGCATAACAACAACGGGCCAATCGTTTAAGAAAGGAGTTCAGCTCATCCCGCAATCGCAGTAGACCGGGAAAAGAGGGAAGGGATTCCTTTGCCCTGCAGTGGGACAGCACAGGCTTGTAATAGTCGTCTTTTTAACAGAGTTCAAAAAGGAATAGGTTCTCAATTAGACTGTTTTTTTTTTTTGAAGTGAAAACTTCTTTAGGCGCGTTGAGCAGTTTCTGGGTTAACAAAAATCATGTAACTCGCGTCATCGTCACCGCACGCTTGCCATGATAAATTTCGTGTTGACAGCGCACTCTGTTTTATTTTTTAATGAAGCTACAGCTTTCGTTCTTGTACTGACAGCAAGCCACATAAATTCCTGACATTTTCGTTAGATGGCGTTACTTAGTTTTCACCTCTATCGGCAGTCCCCGAAGACTGCTCCGATTTTTTTTTTGTGTTTGTTATGCGATTACTCCGCCAATTATAAATTAATTTTGATGATTCTTTTTTTGTTGGGTAGGACCCACAACTATCCCACATAAATTCGAATACCACTACCTACGCTATGCAAATAACAGTGACAGGAAGTTATCATCATATCATCCATATAAATTAAGTGCGAGAACTATGTATTATTGAAGCTAACTCAAAAACTATCCAAGCAAAGTTGATAAAATTTATATGGGACCACCTCAGGAGCTTACCCTTTCAAACAATTTTTTTTTCAAAATCGGTCCACAATTGACGGAGAAATCGGTGAACATACATAAAAAAAGACAAAGTCGAACATAGAACCTCCTCCTTTTTGGAAGTCGGTTAAAAATGGGTAGGTGCATGCTATATACTTAAATAAATAATAGAAATCGAAGTTTGTCAGATTTACTGTCTCAAAACATAAATTTATACAAATAAAAAAATCATCCAATTAAACTAAACCCATATAGGAACATAAAAAATTAAATGACTTTATTACGTGAGCCAAAAAATCAATACAGGTTTTTTCTTTAGGGATTGCAATTTTGTGCTAGTGACCGTTTTCGGGGGGGGGGGGGGCATTATTGAGTGTGCGAGTCACCCCCTGCCATTTTATCTGTGTTCATATAAAATATTGATCAGGCAGGGGCCATAGTCCTTCCATAGTTCCAGGTCACCAGTCAACTTAAGCCACCCAAACCCATAGTCCAATATCTTTGTTTCCATATCCTGCAATCGTCCTACACCAACCGGGGGTTGTCCTTGGTTGTACGTTGTTTTATAGAGAATAGTTTTATAGAATCTCGTTTCACATTATTATCATTTCATACAATAATCAATACGCAGAATACTTACTTTGAAAAAACTTAAATCATTGATTATTGTTACAAATAAAATTAAAAGGTTCGATATTCATTTCATAGAATAACAAATCAAATATAATTCTCATACTGTTTAGTTAGTATAAAACTTATTACCAAGAAAATCATTTTATCGAGTGACGGTTTCTAAACGTTTCATACCTTACAAAATGCATATCCTCTTGTATAAATAAATATAACACAAAACTGAAATCTGTAGCAATTATTATTAAATTAAGCAATTAAGATTACATAATTGGGATATTACGAATTACACCACTGGGGATTATACATGGGGAAGGATGCAACATGCAGGCAGGCATAAAGCAGGCATGCAGCGTGCAGGCAGGCATGCAGCATGCAAGCATGCATGCAGCATGCAAGCAGGCAAACAAGCATGCAACATGCAAGCAGGCATGCAACATGCAGCAAGCATTGTTTCTGCCACGGCTCCGGCGCTGCGGGGTTTAGGCGGCCCCACGCGAGCTAATCGTCGCAGATGGTTTTAACGCTCACCACCGTAGCTTCGGCTTGCTGGCCGGCGCAGCCGGCCAGCCTCAGCCGCGGCGGGCCTATGAACCACCTGCTCCTCAGCTCGCGGTCCGCCCCACCCCTCCGCGCCTACGCGGGCTTAAATTACACTCTAGGGGTAGGGCAGACAAGACTGCGTGAAGTCGGTTTGCAGCGATTCGTTTCTGTCACTGAATTTTGTAGCACAACATATTGACATACATAATAAATAAATATCGATTTTAGGACATTCGATACTCTGTACTTCGATATTTACGACTTTCGATGTCACTTTTGTAGATAATTAGATTTTAGATGTATTGGACGTAGGTTATCTAACCATTCGACAATATAAACTTACGTTATTTTCATTTTCGGTTTTATGGTCGTTCGTTTTCGATGTTTTGAACATTGGAACATTCGACGTTCTAATATGTACCCTAACTATACATACCGTAGTATAGTATATGAAAGCAGTTCATCTGTTGGAGTGCCCTAATTTTGATACTGCAACCAATTTCGATGTAGCGCTAGCTTACCGCTGCCGCGGCACCGCTCGCTTCGCTCGGCTCGGCTCGGTCACAGTTCTAACCTAACCTAACCTATATGGTCGGAGTGCCCTTATAGTTATATTACTAGACACTACACTACACTCACACACACACTATAGTTGTTTATAGCATAATGTCAATTTTTACATTTTCATTGAAATAAAATACCATGGAAAAATACATCGAACAAACAATATTCGTTAAAAAATAATTCTACTGTTTGTTAAATAAAAAAATGTGATTAAAACTTCTTTGAATTGTGTTTCTGTGAAATAATGTTTCATTCAAGTAAATAGTCGTTGAAAAAATAATATTCGAAATGAAAATATTAGGACTAAATATTATATGAAACATTTGTTACGAAACGAAATTCTATGAAATTTCTGTCTGCGAAACAAGGGGACACCGTTGTCCTTCGATGCATTTGCATAGTACATACAGGGATAATCGTTAGTTGGTGCCCCAATACTTAAAAAATTCTAAAAGGCCTCTGCGAGTTGGCTTCGGCCCCTTTGGCTTCCAAAGGTCCGGGACGGGTCCAAGATTATGTCAAAGACATTTAAAGACATTTAAATGATCGTAATAAAATATATTTTTTTATAAATTGTGCAACTGTTAACTCATTTCTTTCTAATTTAGGCAATATTACTTTGGTCATTTTGCGACAGAGCCGAAATATACTTAAAGTAATATTGGCTAAATTAGAAAGAAATGAGTTAACACTTGCACAATGTAAAAGAAAAATATTACGATTATTATTTACGGGAGTTTTCTTTTTCTCAGCTCTAAGGCTGGTTTTAGCTACATTTACGGGCCAGAGCCAAGTAAATGTAGCGTGTGGTGTGTATTTAAGATGAGGGTGTGTTTTCTTCCTCTAACTGCATGAATTTCCTAACTATTCTGCAGGTGTTTAAGATGGCAGCTTTTTGTAGGTTAATATAAACGGATTCTTCTAAATCTATTAATTTTAGGCTACGGAGAAGATGGTTCGGGATAACACCTGTCGTGGAGAGAACTATAGGGATAACGTATACTTTTTCTTGTCTCCAGATTCTTGTGACTTCTTCTTTAAGGTCAGCATATTTACTAATTTTTTCTGTTATCGTTTTTTGTAGGTTATGGGTATTAGGAACTGCTATGTCTATAAGGTAAGTGATTTTTCTTACTTTATCCTGTAGGGTTATGTCTGGTCTATTGTAGTGGATAGTCCTATCTGTAAGTATAGCGCGATCGTAGTATATTTTGTGTGTTTCATTTTCTAGTATAGTTTGTGGTGTGTACTTGTAGTAAGGAGTGTTAGAGTTTTGTATGAGATTGTGTTTGACTGCTAGTTTTTGATGAATAATGTTGGCAACCTGGTTGTGTCTGTGAGTGTAGTCTGTCTGTGTGAGGGTTGTGCATGCTCCAGTTATGTGTTGTATGGTTTCTGATTGAATGTAACATCTACGGCATTTATCATTTGTGGTGGTAGGGTCTTTAATGATAAACTTCCTGTAGTTTTTGGTGTTGATGATTTGATCTTGTATAGCTATTATGAACCCTTCTGTTTCAGGGAACAGGTTACCTATTTTAAGCCACTTATTAGACGCCACTATGTTAATATGGGATTGTTCTAAATCATGAGGGTGTCTACCGTGCAGGACTTTCTTCTTCCAATTTTCAATTTTTTGGTTCTGTGGGTCAGGGTTATTTGTGTCTTGTATATTTTGTTCATTTAAGTTAAGTGGCGTGTAGTTGAGATCATGTAGACAAATAGCTTTGTGTATGTCACTAGTGCGAGATTTTGAATTGAAGAATATTTTAAGCCTAGTGATTTGTTTCTGCCAAAGGTGATGGATGTCGATTAGGCCTCTCCCTCCATTCTGTCTTTTGATGGTGAGGCGTTCGATCGCAGATTTAGGGTGCAGATTGCGGTGTTTAGAGAGTATTGTGCGCGTGGTTCTCTCTAACTGTTCGATGTCAGTTTTTGACCACTTTATTACTCCGAATGAGTAGGTCAATATTGGTATGGCAAAAGTATTTAAGGCTTTAATGAGATGCTTTCCTGATAGTTGAGTTTTGCAAACTGCGTTTGTTCTCCTTCTATATTCTGTATTTAATGTTTGTTTAATTGCTGTGTGGTCGAGTCCCTTAAGTTGTTTGTATCCTAAATATTTGTATAGATCTGTTGGTTCCATTGCTGCAATTGTGTCGGTGTCGTTAATTGTATAGCTACCAGGTTTGATTTTACCTCTTATGATATGTAATGTCTTGCACTTATCCAACCCAAATTTCATGTTTATATCTTGGCTAAATTCTGTTGTGACTTCTATAAGCTTTTTCATTTCTTTTTCGGTTTTTGCATATAACTTAATGTCATCCATATAGATGAGGTGTGAGATAACTGTATCTTCAGTATGTTTAAAGTTGTACCCGGCCTGACAGTGGCGCAACAAGTGAGACAAGGGGTTAAGGGCGAGGCAAAACCACAGAGGGCTCAGGGAATCTCCTTGATATATACCCTTCCTAATAGATATCTGTCGCGTTATAAGAGAAGTGTGGCGATTATTTAGCTGTAGTGTCGTTTTCCAATGTGGCATTATGATACGCAAAAAATCTATTATTTTTGAATTAATTTTGTAAATCTCTAAAACTTTTATCAACCAGGAGTGAGGTATACTATCGAACGCTTTTTGGTAATCTATATAGGTACAATGAAGGTTTTTATTTTTTGTGGTGGCATGTTTATGAATGGTGGAATCTATAATTAACTGTTCTTTACATCCCATGTGACCCCGTCTGCAACCCTTCTGTTCCTCAGCTATTATATTGTGATGTTCGATGTGTGAGTTGATTTTTGTTGTGATTGCTGATGTTAATATTTTGTAAATAGTAGGTAGGCATGTGATAGGTCTATATTGGGAAGGTTGTGTTGTGTATGTAGTTTTAGGTAGCATGTATGTTATTCCCGTTGCAATAAATTCGGGTATGTTCTGTTGTCCTAATATAATAGCTGTCAGATTTTTTGCTATTGACTTGTGTAGTGTCGTTAGTTTTTTGTACCAAAAATTTTGTATTTTATCTATACCCGGTGACTTCCAGTTATGTAATTTTGCTGTTATATTTGTAATATCAGTTTCTGTTATCTCTTTAAATTCCATTTCATCTATTAATCTCCATTTTGTTTCTTCTTCTGTAATCCAGGTTGCTTTATCATTGTGTTGCACTTGGTCTTCCCATATGCTGGACCAGAATGTTTCTAGGTGTTCTTTTGATGGTGCGTCTGTGTTGTTTTCTATTGTTGTGTCGGTGTGTGTTTTCTGTATGTTTCTGTAAAATACTTTTTCATTCATTGCAAATGTTGCATTATCATTTTTGCGCTGTTGTGCCTTCATATATCTCCTGAGCCTATGAACTTTAAGTGCTAGTTTCTGTTTTAATGTATCCAAAAACTCCTCTGGTTTTCTATTATTACTTTCATGTCTAGTGTGATTAGAATAATTTTTAAATATTGTTTCAACTCTCTTAAGGGTCCGGCGAACACAATATTCCAAAATGCGTTTGGAATATTGTTATCTCTGTTCTGTTGTGTTTTTGTGTTGTTGTTGTTGTCTGTGTCTGTTGTGTGTTATGTGTGTTGTGTGTTGTTAGCGTTGTTACTAGCTATCGCCATTTATGATAAATTTGGATGTGTTCCGTAATACCAAAAATGATGAATGAAAACCTAATATTCTTTCATAATTTTTTCTATACTTTGTAACTTGATAATATAAGCTATGCTTCTGCCGAAACAATATTCCAAATATTGTTGTTTATAATACAGAAAAAACAGTACGAAAACATGTCATTTAGCTCAAAAAATTGTGCGAATTTCAATTCGCTTAAACTTTATTTTAGGTAAGTTTTTTTGGAAAAAAAAGATGTACAAGCCTAGATAAATACTGTCTAAATCCGAATATTAACATAATATGATGGAAATATGCTCAAATTGCAAATGATTTAGGTATTACGTTTGTATGGAAAATTCTAGGGTCGCCGCGGTCTTAACTACTTTATTTGATCTAATGCCGTTAATATAATGTGTGAGCCTACCACAGTCCGCTCTTAATTTTTCAATATCTTTTTCTAGTCTCTGTTGCCATGCTGGTTTGATAATACGACTAGTTCTTGTGGTTCCTGTGTGGTTAGTGATTTTAAAGTTAAGTTCTTCAGATATAACTACAGCTGTGCAATATATAAGTAAATGTATGTCTATAAGTTGTGTGTCATCAGATATAAATTGTGTGAGTATATTTTCATTAAATAAATTAACTAAACGAAATAGATTAGGGGTGTATTTAAGTTTTGGTAGTTTTGGTCGGACTGCTGGATCCATCCCAGAGTATTGCGTTATTGTTGTTCTAAATTTGTCATGTATATCTTGTATATACGTATCTGTGGTCAGGTTTTGATCTGCGACGGCTAAGGTCTCAATATCATTTTCGAGCGTTAGGGTTAAGGATTCGGTTTGTGTGGATATATGTGCTGTTTGTGAGTAAGTTTGCGATTGGTTGTATGTTAGAGATTGACTATTAGGTTGTAATTGAGTGAGCGATAGTGGTTGTTCTTGCAGAATATTTTCGTTTGTGTTTTGTGCTAGTATGATAGTGTTAGTGTCTGCATAGTTTTCTGATTCTTGTCGTAATTGTGTGCGAACTTCTTCTTTTAACTGATCTAATTCGACTTGCGACAAGAGTTTATTCCTAACTATAGTTCTTCGTTGATCGGAAATCCGTTGTTCTGAAACGGTAATCTCAGGATATTGCCGTGAAAAACGTTCATGCAGTTGTTGTCTGTAAGTGGTCATGTCGGACTCTAATTTAGTGATGTAGAGATAAGTTCGCATGATGAATAGGTTAACTTCTTTGCTCCATCTCATGCGAACTCTTGCTTTTCCAGCCTTGGTGGACGCGGGTAAGAAGGTAGATACCTCCCGCGCAACATTCAAGGCCGGAGTGGGTGAAACTGTATTAAAACTAGTTATGGGAGGTGATGATGGTATGGGTGAAGATGATATTGATGGTGATGATGTTCTTGAAGGTGCGTACGATACTGTACTTGGACTGTAAGGCTCTACAGGGGTGTCTGTCCTGTTTGTCAGTCTATCACCATCGTTAATGGCTTCGGCTGTAGCATCTTTGTCGGTGGGAGCCCGCCTGTTCAACTCCTCACCGCTGACGGTTCGCATGCTGAGACACCCAGCGTCAGCTCCAGGTGCGCCCCGGCGATCGCCCCCGGGCAGCGGTCCTATACGTTTTCTTTTTATTATTATTATTTTATTATTAATAAATATTAGATACAATTGCAATCCCTAAAGAAAAAACCAGTATTGATTTTGTTGTCTTACGTAATCAAGTCATTTAATTTTTTGTTTTTATTTGGGTTTAGTTTAATTTGATGATTTTTTTATTTGTATAAATCGAGGTTTTGAGAGACAGTAAATCTGACAAACTTCGATTTCTATATTATTTGCATGCACCTACCCATTTTAGTTCATTTTACTCATTAACCATTACTACAGTACCCCTCTGTGTTGTACACCTACTGGCTCTTGACCAGTTTTTTTACTGATGAAAGGTATTAATTAAACATGCATTTGAGGAAGGGTATGCATTTTGCGAAAGAGACATTCTGAGAAAAGGACATTTTGCTACCTATAGTCATTTTGAGAAGTGGTCATTTTGCGACAGAGCCCCCTGAATTTGCAGTGACTGCATTCGAAAAGTTAACACCTCAGGCAGCATTTCTTAAGCCCCCAGCAGTAGGTGCACGTTGGGCGAGCCGACGTTCGACGCTCGGCCAACCTGGGCCTTTTGCGTGTATTTTGCCGCGATTGCCCAACGGGTAATGGGAGCTTTAGAGGAACTTCCCTTTTCTTTTCAATGTAGGAGTGGCGACTGGTATACCTTCTCTAAGCGACACATTGCTGTTTTCCAACATCTATGCTGCCCTAAAGTGCAGTAACAGCAAAAACGCGAATTAGAAAAAAACGCGCTTAATGTTTACGACTTTAAGCGCGTTTTTTCTGGGGGGCAGTTTGGGACAGTCGCGCTCGCGGGAATAACAATAGGTACCGTAAAACAAGTGAAACATTAAAATTTAAAAAACCCCGGACTCAAACATTTCCTCATTTCTCTTTCCTACTCCATCAACAGACCCTGTTCATCATCTATCTATAACCTATTCATTGAGACCATGCACATGAGCCCAAACACGATACCTGTGCTGCAAGTTGGTAAGGGAGTTGGGTATCCTGCAAACAGGTGATGCTGCAGCATCAATTCAAGGTTACTAAGGTCTTCTAATATCATTGAAATAACAGAATACCAAATTTCGAGTCGATCAGACCTGTGGAAGACGCTCACATCCATTCATCAACTAGAAAACAGCTGATAATCTTCAAACGGCTGAACTGATTCTGATAAAACATATCTAACAAGAGATGGAAGTGGCAGAAAGCAGGTTTTCTAGCGATGGGCTAGAAAACTTGCTTTCAAATAAAAAAAAACCGCATTCAAGTTCACCGTTTAAGAGCTACGGTGCCACAGACAGACTCTTTTTGCGTCGGGGGTTATAAGAAACAGTTCAACTATTTATGTACCTAATTAACCAAGGTCTATATATATTTGGTAAAGTTATACGTGTTAGGTACAGATAATTTTATTAATGAATAAAATTAAAATTTTAATTTATAGGTACTTTATTTAGTATAAAATATAGCAATTCCATTTAACTTACATGCTTGATATTTAACCACGATACTAAAATGACGTTAAGCAAATTATAAGACTCGCGTATTATTATGGACTTTAACATAATAATCCAAATTCAATGTTGTATAGATAATTGATAAATATTGTGGTTTTATTAAATTATTTAAATCATAGTGGCTAATATGAGCTAAATATGACGGACTCTAACAAAACATCCAAAACATTTGAACAAATATAAAAACATGTTTATTGTAACCTAATCCTAGATAAAAACTTTTGATCAAAAAATCACAATTTTTCCATCTGAGTTGAGCTTTTGTAGTCTTTTTTTCAAATGTGGGTTTCAAAGGGTAAGAATTAAGGGGGCAATGGTTTTGAATTGCCTACGTTATAAACATGTAAACAGAGAGATCCTTAATTTAAAAACTCAGTATCGTCTAAAAGATCGTAATGCAGGATTACTTTTTGCACAAATATTGTAATAATTTACCCCATTCATTCAAACAAGGTTAAAAACCTGAGTGTTATCTGTAAAAAAATGCACATATGTGGAATCTAAGGGCTTATAGAAGCCGATTATCACAGCTTTACAAACATAGCTCTAACTTTTGGCAGTTAGAAACAGAATAATGGAAAATTATGTTTCAAAGACATTATTTTGAAATGTTTATAATACCTACGATTGAGCTCTTAAATAGCAGGTTTTGTCTGTGGCAAACAAAGATTATAGTGAGCAGTTTTATTCCAGAAGTCGGAATTCTTCCAGCCGCACCAGCCCTTGCTGACGACAGTAGACAAATCTTCTGCGCCCGTGTAATGAGGATCTAGGATAAGATAGCGTATTTCATTAGCCGCAGAGTTGTATTCCACCCCCAGAATTGTGTGCGCCAGTACTCCGCCACCTGCAAATAAATAGTACCTGTTTTGAGGATGTAAGTAGAATCACAGAACAAAGTAACCAAATAATAAAAAAACCGGCCAAGTGAGTGTCGGACCACGCAAAGAGAAGGGTTCCGTAGTCGGGATGAATATTTACGCATACAAATTATTGATTTTACCGGCCGCAAAAATAAGTTTATATTTCTCGAAAACAACTATGACAAACAATGTTATTTCTGAGGTTGTAACCGAATATGAGAGCAGTGGTGGCCCAGTGGTAATGGCCCCGACTTACGAGTTGTAGGTCGTGGGTTCGAACCCAGGCAGGCGCTTTACTTTGTGTAAATAATTTCATCACCACTGCTCTCAAAACGGTGAAGGAAAACATCGTGAGGAAACCGGCATGTCTTAGAACCAAAAATTCGAAGACATGTGACATCTACCAACCCGCACTGGGCCCGCGTGGTAGGTTACGGCCCACTCCCTCTCACAGAGAGGAGGCCTGTGTCCCAGTAGTGGGAACATTAATAGGCTGATGATGAACCGAATATACTAAAAAACGATTGACTGAAATAGCAAGGCCCCATTGAAACATTATAATCTAATCTAGTTTATACAATTTGCATTTACCTAATAATAAGCATGCAATCTTTACATTTTATTGACACGGCACAATTTTCTGCGGCAATAAATCATCATAGAAAATGAATGCAAAATCGATGATCCAGAAAGTTGTTGACTAACAAACAATTTTATTAAATATGATTTAAACCATAATTTATAGTCGGATAAGTTATACAAATCGTCAATAATATTCATGTAAGTTTATGCATTTGAGTGACCCGAGCTATATTTATTCCTAGTTCCAGGTAGAATCCAATTAATATGTCGCAGTAAGATGGTTAGAGCCATGATATAGTTATATAACTGGGATATAGCTATAAACCGTAATATCTCTACCTATATATATAAAAATGAATCCCTATTTCCTTGGTCACGGCATCACGCCTGAACGGCTGGACCAATTTCGCTAATTCTTTTTTTGTTGTGTTTGTTATAGTAAGGAGAAGGTTCTTAGGATAGGTAGGTGAAGGTAGGATAGGTAGGTGAAGGTAGGGTAGGTAGGTAGGTAGGTAGGTAGGTAGGTAGGTAGGTAGGTAGGTAGGTAGGTAGGTAGGTATGTAGGTAGGTATGTATGTAGGTAGTTAGGGTAGGTAGGTACGCCGTAGATAAGTGCTTACCCGTGCGAAGCCGGGGCGGGCTTATATAAAAGAAAGGCGGAAGAAAGGCGGAATTATATAAAAATGAATCCCTATTTCCTTGGTCACGGCATCACGCGTGAACGGCTGGACCAATTTCGCTAATTCTTTTTTTGTTGTTTTTTACAGTTAGGAGAAGGATAGGTAGGTAGGTAGGTAGGTATGTAGGTAGGATAGGTAGGTAGGTGGGGAGGTAGGTAGGTAGGGTAGGTAGGTAGGATAGGTGCGCCGTAGATAAGTACTTAGTGCCAACCGTGCGAAGCCGGGCCGGGTAAAACTAGTAGCTATATAAAAGCGGTTCATAACTGCGACCAATTTCGACGTAAGTAGTTGGTCATAGTTCTAACCTAACCTATTTGGTTGGAGTGCCCTAATAGTTATTTTACTACATCGTGCTCGTATTATAGTTATACTTGCTTTTGCCCGCGGCTTCGCCCGCATGGATGTCGCAAAATATCCCACGGGAACATACTATCGGGATTACATACCTAATAGCCGAACAAAAAGTCATTGACTTCTACCGCTGCGGCCACGGTCTCGTCAACCATAATTATTATGTTACGCGTAATTTTGAATCTGTGATATCTCTTAAACTATTAATTTAAATGATATGATGTTATATTTTAATCGAAATTAAATGCCCAATTTAAATAACATGTTTTATTGGATAAAGATTAATATAATACCGGTCAAAATAGTTTTGGAAATAACAATAAAAAAATTATAGTGACCGACCGAAGGTTCGGTTTCAGATTCGGCAAGTTTTGGCACCAGTTTCGGTTTCGGCAGAAAATCTGACGAACCTTCGGCCGGTTCGGCCGCACCGAAACTCTGCGTTCGTGTGATATCCCGCGTCGTTCGGCTGACTTCGGTGAGATCGTGGATCGTGTCACCCGCCATTATCAGCTTTTTGTGACTCACAAATTGTTCCAAGAAGTCATCATCATCAGCCTATTAATGTTCCCACGGCTGGAATACAGGCCTCCTCTCTGTGAGAAGGAGTGGGCCGTAATCCACCACGCGGGCCCAGTTCGGGTTGGTAGACAAGTCTTCGAATTTTTTGTTCTAAGACATGCCGGTTTCCTCACGATGTTTTCCTTTACCGTTTTAAGAGCAGTGGTGATGAAATTTTTTACACAAAGTAAAGCGCCTGCTTGGGTTCGAACCCACGACCTACAACTAGTAAGTCGAGGCCGTTACCACTGGGCCACCACTGCTCTGCTTCCAAGAAGTAGTTAACATGTTTTGTAAATTTTTATAATTTTCGGGTATTTACAAAAAAAAAAAACTTCGTTTCACGCATTACAATAATACCTAGTATTTTTTTTTTCATTTAGCATGTTTTAACAGTCTGTTTATGTGTAAAAAATAAGCCAAATTTTAGTAAATAATAGATTTTGAACATGTCTAATAAAGTTTCGGTTTCGTCCGAAACTGAGACAGATACCGAAGATTTGTTTTCGGATTCGGTTTCGGTCGGTCACAAAATTTTTATCAAATTCTGAAAGATAGAAATGTTTATTGTGGGTCATCCTTAAAAGATAGACATATGCCATTGCGGACTTTTTGTTGAACTTTTTAAGATATAGGTACAATACTGTAGAACATAAATTTTATTTATCTCTCAAGGGTTACCCGGCGCACGCCAGTAGAGCTCCCAGTCGGCATGACTTTTTCCGACAGCTTCAACAATCATCGTCATATTTCACCCAAATTACACAAAACCTTTAGTGAAAACCGTTTGGAAATCCGTTCGGTAGTTTTTGAGTTTATCGCATTCAGACAGACAGACGCGGCGGAGGACTTTGTTTTATAATATGTAAGGATTCCCAGTAAGACAGTTTATGTATACTTACTAGTTACTACTTACTAGTTTATGGCCATATGCATGTGCGTAAATCAATTATTTCAGTAAAAATATTTTCAATTATGGGATACAACAGTACCCCAGACGCTTATGTGCTTTGAATTTGTTTTTCAACCGTTGATGACATGTATGGGGAGCGCCACTCCTATTTATTATTTTCGTAGTTTCACTGTACCATTATTTAGCGGTGCACATAATACACCTACTTTTCAATTGTAATAAATGTAGTGCTAACAGTATCCAAGTCACATCCGGAAAGACGGACATGACAAAATTATAAGGGTTCCGTTTTTGTCATTTGGTTACGGAACCCTTTAACCTATCCGTTTCGTTGAAAATGTAAGGTTATAGGTGGGTTATAGCATCAATTGACGCTCAAGAAGATCTCCCGAATTTGAAGATGTGAGTTGTGACATAATATAATTATATTTATGTACTTACCAATCATAATTGGAGTTCCATGTGTCTGGAAGTGATGAACTAAATCATGTGCGTAACTCTGTAATTCAGCTGCAGTATTAGCGAATATAATCCTTGATTGAACACTTAAAAGTGTTTCTAAACAAAACATCACTTCTGTGGAACCTATCCATTGCTTTGATCCTAAAAACGAGGGCTGCTTATCACCAATGTTTACAAGGCACTGTTGAATATCTCGGTGAGTTGGTATGTCAACGGTTGTGTATCCCTGGAACCTGAAAATATCACAAATATTGAGTATTTTTTTTATTAATGTAAGATTATACATAGTCTCGTTGAAACAGGTACGATAAAAACTTACCTAAACCACGAAAATATCGTTTGCATGGAGCGGTAGGCGCAACCCCATCCATCATCATTGAAGTTGTCCTGCATGTAATGATGGTAGGTGTACCGCCCTCGGACGAGCGCCACGGTGACATCAGGCTTTAATGGCTGTTGTGATATAGCTTCGTGAGGATTTACTAAACGTCCGCCGCTATTATTAGAGTACGCATTACCTCTACGGAATAAAGGCCTATTCAGGGCCAAACCTAACTGTTCGTGCAACAAACGTCGTTCTTTTTCTGAAAATATTTATAGACTTTAAAATTTCTGGTTATCTATATTATATAGGTACCATATTTATAATATTAATAAAAAGGTAAAAGTGAGTTTGTATGCAGAGGGAAATCTTCGGAACTACCGAAACTATAACTTCCGAAAATTATTTTACCATAGGACGTAATACAGTTGCCTGTAACTTGCACAAAGGTACGCAACTAGCTTCTATGCCATAATGACATTCACCAATTATGGCACAATTTCATTCAAGGTACTTGCACACTTTTGTGCAAGTTACAGACAAGTGTATTACGGTTTAATGGGAAGCTACAGTATTGCCGAGTGTCAAATGTTAAATTTTATGTTAAAACGAAAAAATTCCCGTGGTCGGAGTCGCGCGCAGAAGCTAGTGTTAAAAAAGCAGTGAGTTGTCGCTACTAAAATTATGAAAACTTACCCATACTTTCATCTGGTATGGCTTTAGGTACTACTCTAGTGACGAAATGTCCCAATTCTTGTGGCAGGAAGTGGAAAGTTTCAGGTAAACGTAGCCCAGCACCATCTCCAATGCCTTCTTGCCCTGAAGCATAGATTTATTTAAATGATTTAAAATGAACATTACTCATTATAACAATCTGCAGTTAGTACCCGGCCGTTAGTCTATAGCGCATCAAGATTTAGAATAAGTATGTTGTCTGTGTCCGTCATACCTGTATGAAATACTCTTAAAAAACGTTGATCTGCCATAAAACGCCCAGGTACTTATTAACTGTACCTCCATTCATTTAATAGAAATATACAAACCTAGTTGTTCTATTAAGATACTTTCTAGTAATCTGAGTGACCTGCAGGCAGCCTCGACAAGAACAGTATAAAGTTCCAGTAACTTTGTGTTGCGATGGATTATTGCCAGTGTATCTATTCTCAAAGGCATACTGATGCAAAATGCAGCTGAAATAATTATAATAAAAATATTTATTGAATGCCTCCCCAACTTTGCCACATTAATTTAATTGTTTAACTTTTTATAGATTGCATTAATTATTTCTTACGTTTTCTTTGAGTTGTCATCATTTTAACTGCAGTCTTGACAAGTTTATCTGACAAAATATCCTTTGTTGTCTTCAATACAAGATTTATAGGTACTATTTCCTGCAAATAAAAAAATATACATATTAAAATATACCTATGTATAATGTTATGTGCTAGGCTGTATATCTTCAAACAATATTGCTATAATGCACTGTTGCATGCATGAGATATTAACCCGTCAGGTAGTGCAAGTATTAATATTGTACCGGTATCGTCCTGCTGGCACTATATAGTGCCACTTTCCTTTACATTTCCTTACAATATTAATACTTGCAGTAAAGGAAAGTGGCACTATATAGTGCCAGCAGGACGATACCAGTTAATGTACAGACCACAAAATTTTTAAAAGATAAAGCCGCATTGGTGTAGCTTGTAGCTAGTTATTTTTTAAATTTTTGCTTTGATATTTTGTTGTACTTATCGTAGATTTTTAAATTCGTACTTACTATTGTGTTTGTATTATGCTTCTTTTTTTTAGGCTGTTCTGGGCTCATTGAGTCTACCAATTCTCCTATGGTTGCCTCTGTGCTAGTTCCAGTCAGGCCCACATCCGATGCAACACCAAACAGGTACACTGATGTTCCATCAACATGGAATGACACTTGCCCAGAGGCAATCTGTGACAAACAATGTCAACAAAAAGGTAAATAAATAGCCAAGATACCAACACATTTGCTCGATGGTAAAAATAATTATTATTGTATGTATTTTAATTTCTTTCTACACATAGCCATCTTTCTGTTGTCAAATATTAGGACATTAGTTAAAATTATTAAAATAGATGTTAGTATACAAGCTGTTTGGGAGCTAGGTGCAAAGCTTTAAAGGTGATAGTTGACACAATTCGGACCATTTTGAGCCATACATGTCTTAGACGAAGTACGTTTGTTTTGTTATTTTTAACTGCTATATAAAAATTTTTTTGGAAACATCGCGGCAGGTCGACTCGAAGATGGCAGGACGAGCTTGAATCTGACCGAAAGGTCTGGCCGACACTAGCAATAGACAGACTTGTGTGGAAAAGGGAGAGGATTGGCATTTGCCTTGCAGTGGGACCATAGCGGCTAGATAGATAGATAGAAATAAAGTGCCCCAGTTAAAGTTGAAAAAAATACTGTACACTTTTGAAGTCGTAGTAGAATACTTAAAAATTTGTAAAACTTGCATAGTTAGACTTAAATAAAATAGCCTCAACCGTTCAAACCTTTTAAAACGGTGTCAACTATCAGCCCCTTAGGGCTTTGCACCCTGCTACATTTTATCAATGAGATTGATAAACTCCAATCCCAATCACCATAAAAGTTGGCACATTTATATATTTTTCATGGAGAAGGTTTTCATGGGATCTTTTTTCCGAAATCCACGGAAGCATGCCGCAGGCAAAGCCTAGTATCTATGTTATAATACAATAAACTACCTTTTTCCTCTTATTCTGTAGGATATTTTTCACACCAGATATTGTTGCCTCACATGTTAGTGGTAATATTGTATTCAAGCGCACATGTAGAAACTGTTTGCACATGTCATCTGAGCTCAAAACTTCATATTTGGTTTCTTCAAACTTGTCATGGACCAGAAAATGAGTTTTCATTTCTTTCTTTTCATTGACTATCATCACGAGAGGATTGTCTGTTATATCAACATCCTGAAAAAGGAGTAACATGGTTAGTATACATAAAAATCTGACGAAGGGAATATAAAAGAATAAATAACGGAATTGAGGGATCCACTAAAATAGGGATATGGTAAGTTTTTCAATTTCAACCATTTCAAAGAAAGAAATTGTAATGTATAAATATATCAAGTTTAATAGTTAAAGCCTATTAAATCGTAGTAAAGTGTTTATCATTTTGAAATAGGGCAGAAATCAAAGAGACCATTGGGGATGACAACGCAGTAAAATTATTTACCTGAAATATTTCTTTCATTGTAGTCCCAGTAGTCAAAGATTCGCCGAATCTTACGACGCCACATAGTTCTATTTCGGCAGGAAGATTGAGCAACAACTGCCTATAAGTGTTCTTCTCATTTTCAAATAATTCTAAGCTCAGTCCAACCACGAGCAAAGTGCCATCGTACATCAGGCCGTACAGACATCCTGTAGTTTCATTTGTGTCTATATTAGACAACCTCTAAAAACAACAAATATCAGCATTAGCAATTATTCGATAACACAAAATATTTAAAAAATATTAAACCAAATAAGAGGTGACTTGAGATGATGACGTATATAATTAAACAATAAATAGAAGCAATTATACGACAAAATTGTAGATTTAAATGACAGGCGAACACTTTATTTACTAATTAAGCCGAAATTTTATACTTTTCAAGGCGCTGTTTTATCTAAATACAATAGTTTACCTCAATAACATAATTTGATATTTTGAGACGTGGTGACATTTTAAATGAATGTTACCAGCGGATAAACTGATAAATGTTACTGTAATTTTATTACTAAACCATTGTTGCCAGCTAACTAAATATTTTTACCAATTCTTTTTTTGTCTTCTCCATATTTCCCGAAAAATCAAAAAGCTATTAGTTTTACTTTACTTGACTTATGTAAAAAGTAATGAGAGAGGATGATTATAAAGCTAATCAAATCTTCTTCTTCTTCTAATAGTAGAAAGAGTAGAGTTTCTAAAAAAGAAAAGATTTGATTTTTTGTATGTTTGTTTGTTTGTAATGAATAAACTCAAGAACTACTGGAGCGGTTTAAAAAATTCTTTAACCAGTCGAATGCTATTTTATCACTGAGTAACATAGGCTATAATATAAATATAAATTTATCACGCGGGCGAAGCCACTGGTGGAAGCTAAAAGTGTATTGTATGACAGATTGATTTTTCATCCTCTGTCCTCGGCGCGAAACGTCTTTTTCTTCTTCACATCTGACTCTCACTTTATTTCTCTTTACAGTCTCCAATTGACATAAAGGCGCAGACGTAAAGGTGCTAGATAAAGAAGCGGGTTCTCGGTAAAGTGTGAAACTGTGAAGACAAGTCAGTCAGTACCACACTACCACAGTGGTTAGTACCAATCGGTGCGTGTGAAATCCTTACCGTAAGGTTTCCTTGGACTGAAATTTTCCCGTGTTTACAAAGGAATTCACACATAAGTAAACAGGTAAAAAGTAACCATTTCTTTCCGAAAATCAACTTGCATGAGAGTTGTACTGGAGGCCGACCCTCAACAGATCGCTTGCAATTTAATTCGCATGCCTGAGAACCTGCTTCTTTATAAAAGCACCTGCCCATGCAATAAGATAACTCAGAAGCCATATTTTGGGTGAACAAAAATCATGGAGCTCGCGTCATCGTCACCGTACAGTTTTCACTTCTATCGGCAGTCCCCAAAGACTGCCCTGTTTTTTTATTTTCAAAGGTTGCATTGCCAGTCTTTAAATTATATAAGATGATGAAGTACTTTTATAATTATATAAAAAAAAAACATTGAGCTTATACAGTAGTTGATGTATAATGAGGATAAGGATAATGAAAATAATTTTTATATATTATGATTATCTTCTATTTATTACTTTCTAATTCATAATTTTTAATGCAGACATCAATAACTTCTTCAACCAGTTGTGCTCTTTCTTTGGCTACCTTAAGAGCCTGTACCTCACATTCTATAGACAGGTTACAGCCGCCAAACTTTTGAGAGCCACAAAGAATACCTTTGTTATAGCAAGTTATTAAGTTAGCACCAATGCCTCCACACATCTCTTCTTCATACGATGAGGGGTCCGCTAAAACAATATTGCTGCAAAAAATAAAGTGTAAGTTTCCTTTCGAGTTATAACTTATTATCTATAAGCATTTTAGACTATGAAGTGTTTACCTTTGGTCATGTTTGTACAGAGCAAAGCTTGTTGCCACTGGTAAACCATGAACATTTAATTTTGTCCGTACGCTTGCATCTACAGAGATCTCTTCTGTTTCTGGATCATATGTCACCGTTGGAAGAGTTACTGTAAAATGGCATACATTATAAATTTCTATGTATTTATCAGGTACCTCATTTTCTTTTAGGATTTGAAAACCATTATAGTGCTGCTGTGAAGTTCAACTTACGTGTTTTCAAACTAGCCATCAATGTCATGATACAAGCATCAACCAAGCTGCCATCATTATCAATACAGACCATATCACAATATAGCACCCATGCTAACTTATCGTGTACTATGCTCAAGTCTTTTAGATCAATGCATTTAGAATTTATGATGATTTCTGAGACTAGTGTACTGGCGACTTGTGCACTATCTGAGGGTGGTCCAGGTCTATATTTTGATGAACACAATGGTGGTAGTTCCACATTTGTAACAAGGAAACCCACATCTGGTTCTTCTGCTTTTGGTGTTGCTAGTTCCTGCAATGTAGGTAAGAATATTATTGACATTTTTAAGTTTGTACACTGTACTTGGATGCAACTTTGAGTATAACTGAAATGAAGAGTACCAGCTTGATTCCACAAACAACTGTAGTATTCCCACATTTGACTACAGCCGAACTATCTGATGCTTTTATAGAATTAACATTTAATTTAATGTTTCGTTGTTCATGAAACGATCTTCCGTCTGGCCGTATGTTTCTCGATAAATAGTCGTTGAAATACTTGACCGGGTGAATAAGTCTGTAAAATAAATAAGTTTTAGATATTAACCTGTTGCTACAAACATTAGTAAAATAAGCATGACAAAAAATAACTCACTTGTATATTTCAGCCATAGCTTGTTACAAATATAAAATAATCTGATTATCCCTCACGCTGTTTAGCTAGTGCTCTCACTCTGCGTTCTCAGGTTCTCACCAATAATCCTTGACTTCTTGTCACACTATTTCGGTGTTTCCAAGTTTGCACTGCACTTCTCGTTTTCAACTTTTCCAAGCAAGATTTTGTCAAAAACGTGTTTTTGTTGTTTTTGGACTTGACTTTGACAGTTGTCAATTCTGCAAAATTTTGCACGATAAAACGCCTAAATCTGATACACGGTCGTCAACCGCGTCCCGAGACTCCCGACAGCGATAGAAGTGTCCTTGGTGGTTTACAACTGTGTAGATGATGGTTTATTTATTTATTTTTATATTATACTTTATTCGCAAAAAAAAAACTTAACACTACAAAACATACAATGGGTGGCCTAATCGCTTTCTGCGATCTCTTCCAGGCAACCATGGAATGGATAGTGATTGCGTGAACATCAAAATGTTTACGACCAAACGTAGAAACAACTTTGCCAAGGTCATCTCTGTTGTTTAGGACAAAATTATACGTCCCTACTTTTCCAGACCACTTACCTTTTTAGGGTGCCATGCCGTAGCCAAATGGCAAAAACGGAGCCCTACCTATTTCCTCATGCACGTCCATCCGTTCGTCCGTCCAGATATAACACAAATCCATTTTACTCGGAGATCATTTGCACTACACATAAGAAAATTGGATAGTAGGTGTATTTTGTGCACATTTATAAAAGAAAACATAATTAGGGGTTGCTCTTCCCACACATGTAGCGGAGGGATGAAAAATAATGATACACATTGTAAGCGTGTTATGTGTATAATTTTTTTTTAAATCTTAATATATATAAATCTCGTGTCACAATGTTTGTCCTCAATGGACTCCTAAACCACTTAACCGATTATAATAAAATTCGCACACCATGTGCAGTTCGATCCAACTTGAGAGATAGGATAGTTTAAATCTCAAATTATAGTCGCAATTTTAATTTATTGCAAATTAGGGCTACCCATGCGAAGCTGGGGCGGGCAGCTAGTATTATTATAAGTATAAAAAAACAATGTAAGTAATGTTAAGAAATAGGATCGAGGCATCAACTAAAGTTTTTGTAAATCTGCCTATTTTCTTGCTGACTGTAATTTTATTCAAAATCTGTGAATGCAGATCGAAATGAGTCTCCTACGTACGACCCACAGAGCATGTAACTTTACTACGACCGTTTTCCTGTAGCTACACTACAACGGCCGCTTGACTGTCCAAGTCAGATGGGAATAACAATTAAAATTCTATTCTATTGTGTCTCGTTAGTGACAGCTGAAGGTCTATGGTAGCTGTCCTTAGAGCTCAGAGTAATAACTAAAGCATAGAGGGAGTCTATAGATTAAAGAAATGGACGCACCGAAATTGTCAAAACGGTCACAGTTGATCTCTTTTTACACGACCAATTTAAAAAAAGCACAATAGTTGCCTAGTAAACGGTTAACCGTACAAGTATTTGATCTAGCCGTATATTACGTCGTGAATGTCAGTACGTGTGCTGGTTGAGGTGCTAGTCATTTTTTATTAAAAACCAATAGATTTTTGAATATTTTTGTAAAAACGAAAGGTGCAAAGGACTTGTCAATAGTCTGTTAACATGGCTTGTTTTGTGATAACGTGTAAATCACATTTGTCACGGAAAAAAAACAATGAATTTGTAAGCTTTCATCGGTAAGTGTTTTTTTACATTTTTCGTATAAAATCACTCAAAATATTTGGATGTGATCACTGATAACATACATATTAGATTGATAATGATACCTTCAAACTATCTTTATTACAAATTATGTTGTGATCGCGAATTTATTTTCAAAAAATAAATTCGTTAAATTGTGAGGTTATGTTAAGCTAGTAATGTAGGTAATGTAGATACTTTTTATCGATACGATAATTACTGCTAATAAATTGGAGAAGATATCGTTTTCTTTTCGAGCCATTGCAAATTATACGAATTGATCACAATTCTCCTACAACAAATCATGCTGAAAGTCAAGTACGGTATCTTTACAAGCTGTCCATTTAACATTGTGTCAACTTCAAACTGTAGCTGAAAATCAGACAGTAGGTTCTAAAATATATTATTTGTATTGCACTATCGGAGAAAAAATCAAAAGTATATATACTTTTTCAGGGTTCTTCAGATGCTATGGAAATAGATGAAAATTAAATGCCAATTTCGATGTCATTCATGAAGAATGAAGAATCGCTGTTGGAAACAAATGAACATGAGTACATTTATGATCCATGTGCTCTTTCAGAATACGCCAGAGATATTATAAATTATATAGCAGGGAGTGTTGTGCGATTTTCAATTTATTTTATTTTTATCCACAATCTGTATAATACAAATAAATAAAATTGTAGTGTCTAAATAACAGCTTTTTACTAAATGCATATGAGAGTATATGATCCATACAACAAAAATACATTTATACATACATACAAATAAATAAAATTGAAGTGTCTGTTTATAATGTCAAAATAACAGCTTTTTACTAAATGCTTAAGAAAGTATATAGTTACGATCCATTACAAAAAAAAACACTTTTTTTTGTCTATCTGTCTGTCTGTCTGTTTGTCCGGAACAAACAGACAGACAGATAGACAAAAAAAAAGTGTTTTTGTTGTAATGGATCGTGAAAGTATAGATGATCCATACTACGAAATTCAATTTTTCGTCCCTCGGGGTCTGTCTGTCTGTTTGTTCCGGCTAATCTCAGAAACGGCTGTACCGATTTTGACGGGACTTCCACTGGAAGATAGCTTATGACATAAGGAGTAAAATAGGCTACATTTGTTTTAGAAACAAACTTAGGGTTTCGCGCAAAAAACTAATACCCATGAAATCTTTTGATAAACTTCGTACTGTTCCCTAAGTTGAGAATACATAATCCAATAAAAAAAATGATCTCGATCCGATTACGAGTTTCGGAGAAATGTGTGGACAAAGGAGGATGGCGATGGCGGTCGGCGGTTGGTCGACCCAGACCCGTAGACAGCTCGACGCGGCCACGCGGGTTATGTACACGGCGCGGAGCTCGTCGGCAATCGGATACACCGGAAGTTAGTTTGCCGTAACATAAAGTACGGATGCCAGTGATGGTTCTCGATGTGAGTAACCTGGGTGGTTAGCCGCAAATTTGGAGATATTGGTAAGCTGGAACTTTGAACCCCAATATGGGGATTTAACACTGAGTTAAGGAGTAGGATTCATGAGTATATACGTAGTCAATTATAAAATAAGGAAACCGTTGCAAACTGAGACAACCGCGGCTGTAGGGGAGGTCTCACTAGTCACGGGCAAGTGTAGTGGAGCTGAGAATGAGCGACGACGGGAGCGTAAACCTCCCTAGCCAGCATGTGACGGTGTGTCGAGCCGGCGCGCACAGATTGACGGCCGGGCTTGCCAGGACGGTGACGGGGGAGAGGGAACAGACTGATAATCGCTAACCCAAATGGGTTCTTTTGCGACCCAAGGTCACGCATTGCGTTGAGTAGGAGCATTGGCAATTTGCTTTTATTAATTAAAGTAACGTTTGTTTAATAAAACCAAATTGCCAATGCTTAAAAGAAGCCTAGAATTAAGGCTCTAACAAATATTTAATGCATTCCACTATATACCTTACAAAACGGCACGTTACAACGTTACATCATACATGGAATATTCGACATGTACATCCAATACATTATATAAATTATCTGTCAAAAATAAATTAATATCGATACCTCTGCACCTCTCTGCACATCACTGCGGAGACCAAAAAAGTGGACAGTGGTGGTCCTTATAACTATATACCTGTCCTTTTTTTTCACACGGAATGTGTCATATGTATAAAGAGTATGACTAGACTGAGAAATTTCACCTTCCCTCTATGCTTTAGTTATTACTCCCTTAGAGCCTGGCCACGACTTTGAGCGGGGCGGCGAGCGGGGCGGCAAGCGGGGCGGCGAGCGGGGCGGCGAGCGGCAAGCGGGGCGTTGCCCATGCCACGTACTTGACAGTAGGGTGTATTATCTATGACAGTAGCCACAGACTACAATTATATATAGGGTAGCGTTAGCGGCAGCAACCGCGGTGGACGTACCTAGACTTTTGTTTTTTTTTTATTAACATGGCGTTATCCAAAGTGGCTCTTCTTTGCCTCGAAAGCAGTTCTTATTTGAAACAGGATATTTTGAATATGCGGGAAGGAGTGCACGCGTCCGATAATTTGTTCCCAGCTTATCCCTAGACGGTGTGGATCACAGATCATGTAACTTTAGTTGTTGAGATAGAGCTCGTACAGAAATGGTCTAAAACGGACAACTTCTACGGCCCCCTAATTCATTATTTTTGAAGATAAAAACATATAAAAATTATATTTGTTCTCTACTCGATGCGCTCTAGACAATGATAACCCACATGCCAGGGTCAGTTTGTATTTTTTTTCAAAATGGTGGAACCATCATCAATTCCGCTATCTAACGATGGCGGCTATGTACATGGCTATTGGAGGTGCAACATTATAACACTCTTGGATTATTCCGAACCTGACCCGGAAAACCTAACCCGGTCGCGGTTTAGGTTCGGAATTTAACATTACGTAGTTATGGATTGAGAGGGCAGAAATTTTGATGGGTAAAAAAGCAGTCAAAACATACTTCATGAAAAGTGAGAAATTGTTCATTGTAGATTTTCCAAACTATTTTATTCGTCCAGCCGCGCCGCTCAGTCCACCCCTGCACTGCCGTCGTCCGTACCGCTCTGAGTAGTGGCATCTCATTCACTCGCCCATACATTTGTTCAAGCCGCGCAGGCGCGACCGCGCCGCTCGCCGCTGCCGCGAAACGCTTGGCAAATACCGCTCCCGCTGCCGCTGTGAGTGGCGCGCCGTGGCATGCTTCATACATTTCTATACATTTGTTTTTACCGCTCGCCGCCCCGCTCACCGCTGCCGCTGCTAGCGGCAAGGTCGTGGCCAGGCCGTAACATATATTTACTTGTACAGACGATAGCACATCAAGTTACTCCAATATGTCAGATTTTCCCAATCAACATTGAACCTTATTCTTTAGCTATACAGTTGAAAATCTATTGAAGAAATTTGACAGATTGTAGTAGGGTGGATTTACAAATTGTCGAAAAATCACGTTAAGGCCTTAAAAAAAAAATATTGCTCGAGTATCGTAACTTTTTTACATTTACAGGCTTTATATATAATTGTTTTATACAGTGCTTAACTCAAACATCCTCAAAGTCAATAGCTTTTTAATAATCAAATTAATACATACTTCAAAATCATCACCGTCTGTGAAAAAAATGCGACTCTTTACGTTTGCCGACAAAAAAATCGACTACCCGACGTAGTAACTAGATTTTAATTTACGGTTTACGTTTATCGATAGTTTATGCAGGGTGGCAGGGACATCGACGCGAAGCCGGTTACCATGGATTCAGTACATGATTTAGAACCCCCCAGCGTTGAAATTTTTCGTCGGTTATTTAAAAAAAAATCTGCTGTTTCATCGAAAAGTGCAATACCTACGCGGTCAAAATGTATGGAGCAGCAGATTTTTTTTTTAATAACCGACGAAGTATTTCAATGCAGGGGGGTTCAGAATCATGTACTGAATCCATGGAAACCGGCTTCGCGTCGATGTCCCTGCCACCCCGTATAGTAAAAAAAAAAAAAAAAATAATTTCTTCGTCAAATAAATAACCAATAAATAAATAAAATATTAGCACCGAAATTCGTCAACACCGTCACGGAAATATCAAAGTGGAGGTAGTTCCATAAGCGTAGCATTTACGTGGCCCGCGATGCCCTGCCCTGCTTCCTGAGTTCAGAGCAAATTGCGAAATGAGCCGCACGTTGGCATGCGCTCCGAGAGCAAAAA
The DNA here is from genome assembly GCA_948150665.1 of Conistra vaccinii. Lineage (NCBI taxonomy): Eukaryota > Metazoa > Arthropoda > Insecta > Lepidoptera > Noctuidae > Conistra > Conistra vaccinii. The sequence goes on along the minus strand of OX411324.1, from coordinate 11,487,306 downwards.
TTTGCGATGAGTGTCCAAAAAAGTTATTTAGTACGAAGTGGCGTTATTCCCGTCAGGCTGTGGTTCAAAGAAACTACAAATAAAATTACGATAAATTTTCAGAAAAACTTAGTTATAAGTGTAGATGCTAAATATAATAGCAGTATCTTACGATTATTATTACTTTTCTAGAAAAATGGACGTAACGTCCTAATCGTCATCACCATATGCATCATCACCGTTTAAAAATAATGAGCGGTGATAACCGCATGCGTATGGTGATGACGATTTTCTTATTTGTGTTATAATTTGCTTAAAAATTACACTAAGAGATCGAAGGTTATTAAATGTCTCTGTTCTTTTAAAGAATTAGAATAGTTAATTTTATTATTAGCGCTACTTAAAGCTATCTCCTCTTGGTCCCGTTCTTCATTACTGAATGTCGTGTTCCTGAAAGACCTTCGTGGCTTTATGGATGATTGATGATTCGCAACAGAGAGTCCAGTGAGGGTGGTTACTTGACCGGTTAGGTGACTAGCCGCGAGGTCGCTTCCCATCTACCTTACCCATCACGACCAGCTTTTCAAGGTTATCCGGTTCCCGACGGGCAATGTGACCAAAGTAACCGATAATCCTTTGATAATAGATCGTGGATAGTATATCCCTTATTGTTCGAGAATAGATTTGTTCGTTCTCTTGGCGGTCCATGGTATTCGGAGCATTCTTCACCAACACCACATGTTAAAAGCTTCTATCTTTTTCCGTTCTATTGCCCGAATCGACCACGACTATGAGCCGTAAAGGAAAATCGAGAAAGGCTTTCCTCATTATGTATTCTCCATATGTACATATATTAAAGAGAATAGGAGAAAGAATACACCCCTGTCTTACGCCCTTTTCTGGCTTGAAAGGGCCTGAGATCTCGTCATTAACCCTTACCATGGATACACCGTCTTAGTACAGATTAACGATCAACGACATGAGACGTTGAGGTGCGCCCATCTCTTGTAATATGGTCCACAGGCAATCTCACCTGACGCAATCAAACGCCTTCGAGTAATCGATGAAGCACATTAGAATTGGCGTGTTGAACTCTCGGATTTTCTCAATTATTGGCCTCATAATCGCAATAAATGTTCTTTGTGCCTCGGCCTTTCACGAAACCCACCAGTTTACTGGGTATCTGACACTGAAGGTACGATTGTAGACGTCCCTTGATTACATAAAGCATTATTTTGCTAGCATGAGATATAAGTGCGACTGTCCGGTAGTTCCCGCACGTTCTTGTTGAGCCTTTCTTGTGCAGAGGAATTAGTAGGATCTCCTTCCAGTCAGTGCACCATCTGCCTGTTTTTCAGACTTGATTGCGTAGGTCAACCCTTATCTTTGCCCCTGGATACCGTAGGTACTTAAGCTCTTCAGCAAAAATTTTGTTTGTCCATTGCACCTCGGATTTCAGATTCGAGGATGTTGGGTTCCATGCATTGCTTGTCTACAGTCGAGGCATTTGGAGCTTGTGCTGCAGAGTCGGCGTATTGGCGTTCACAGTATGATCTCCATCTTTCTGTAACTTGACTTACCTCGGTCAACAGTCTTCCTTCCTCATTTTCTATGACCCATGTTTGGCTTGAATTCTCGAGTGATACTCTTAATTTTCATGAAGAGATTGTCTGGAATTTTTGCGCATGGTTTTTTATGTACTGATAAACTGCATTTGGGTAGTCATTATAGTCCCTGCGAAACAGACGTTGAACCTTTGCCGAAATTTCCCGGTAGTCTGCAAACGCAGAGTCAACATTGCCTTTGAGCAGTTCCTTTCGTTCTCTGATGGCCTTATATGTTTTCAACGTTAAGATTCTTCACTCTGTTCCAATTGTCGTCGGTGTCTGTCGTCATGACAGTTAATGGCAAAGTTGGTTGATTTAGTCTTAAAACACTCACTGAAGGCCTTTATTCTCCCAGTTGGTCTTCTTTGTGTCAGTTGAACTAATTGCTGGCTTTTCAGTTTGAGACACATCTTTGCCACTAAGAATTTGTGTTCTCTGCCGCAATTCGGTCCACGATACGTTTTAGTAGAGCTTATGCACGATCTCCATCTCTTGTCAACAGCGATGTAGTCTATTTGATTACGTGCTCGGTCACCTGGCATTATCCACGTATACAAGACTGTATACGTGGATAATGCCTCGGGTGGTTTTTACACTGATTGATTACCAAAAAACTGACCAAATCTCAATTAACATAAAAATATGTTATGTTATGTAAGAGAAAAATGTCTAAGACTGTTATTATAATTATGAGTGTTGATTAAACCATAAAAAAAATGTTGATCTCTTTAAATTTTGTCGTTTATAATTTGAAATTGATGTATAAAGCGTCATCACCATACACACGAAATCATCACCATCCATAGATAAATCATCGCCATACCACACCCGTCATCACCATCTCACCTCTTTTTATTGGAATGCTGATATCTTCAGATCTACGCTTTAAATGTTTGGCGAAACACAATTTTTGAACATTATAGTTATCCTACAATAATTTTATCCAGTTTTACTAGCATTCCATGCGTTTTAAATTTTTTGTATGACGAAATTTTTCTTGAGTAAATCCACCCAGTACATAACTTGATGTGCTGGCGTCTGTACATAATTACTACTATTATATTTAGTGTTAGCTAGTAAAACGCATACGTATATTTTATTGTAAATTAATAACTTGTTTATTCCACCGACCGCGACGCATGAGAACGTCGACGGAGTTATGACCACAGAACATATATACTCTACGAGGTTATGACCCGAAATAACAGTTTGCCTTGCCAGCCTCTTGAAATTCTCAACGTAGACAGATCAAAATATTGCAGATTACCTCAGATTACAAAACAAGTGTTTGCGAAGTAAGCTTTGATTTCTATTATTTGTTGTGACGTTTTTCATAAAAACGGTGATATTTTTGAGTGAAGTGTGAAGTAATTTTTTTGAGAATTTTGTCTTTGTCTCCCAAAATTTTAATTCAGATTTTAGTCAAGTACGAGTAAAAAAATACAAATACTCATGCAATTATTGACATCGCTGAAAATGAACCTTTACAACTGTCAAAAGCGCTTGACAGGTGTAACCTGATTTTGACGTTTCTTTTTTGATTCGGTTTGGTGCACGAAGCTCCAAGGTGTGTGTATTTATGATAAAATCCAATTTAATCGTCTAATATCAATGCCGGAATAACTGGATTTAGTTATAGAAAGTGTTCTTAGTAGCTGATTTAGGTCCTGTGACTCTTATTTTGTGATATTATTTCAGATCACAATGGCAAAACCTAAGGGAGAGAGGAAAGGCAAATCTGCCATCAACGAAGTTGTGACTCGTGAATACACGGTTAACTTACATAAACGGCTCCATGGCGTAGGTTTCAAGAAACGCGCTCCGCGTGCCATCAAGGAAATCCGTAAATTCGCAGAGGTACAAATGGGAACTCCCGATGTTCGTGTGGACACTCGCCTAAACAAATTCCTTTGGTCAAAGGGAGTCAGGTAAGGAAATAAACTCTTGATTATGCTTTGGTGTTCGTTAAAGAAGTGTAGTTTCAGAAATGAACTGCAACAACACTACAAACATAAAGTAAATACTAAGTAACCTAAAAGTTACAATGTTTTTAAATATGTACCTACTACTGCTAATACAAGTGTACTGTTCTGTCACTAAAATTGTTTCCTAAATGTTAAAACTAAACTGGAATAGTGAATCTGTATTATTATCTGTATATTCAAAGATAATTAAAATCTTGATATGAAATCCCATAATGGTCATTTAAAATTGTTATTTATTGTTAGAAAGAGGATTGTCGTACTGTCAATGATCATGTTAGCCCTGAATAACATCCTAAGATGACCCTTTGGAAAGTTAATTCAAGAAAATAAGCTTCTGTTTTAATACTTCTCTACTGTCGGCATGACAACAGACAACCCCTTTATTTAAACATGTTTGTTTCATTAGACAGGGAAAAGGCTAATTGCCTAGTGCAGTTCCAAGGTTCATATAGATAAACACACATGAACTCACGTCTTCTTCCCATGGGGGTAGGCAGAAACTACAGAACTCCATCTGCTTCGATCCTTACATACTCTTTTTGCACACACATCCTAATGACATTTTTATGTCTATTTCAGAAATGTTCCCTTCCGCGTCCGCGTCAGGCTGTCCCGCAGACGTAATGATGATGAGGACTCTGCGCACAAACTGTTCACGCTCGTTACCTACGTACCAGTAGCCTCCATCAAGGGCTTGCAGACAGAGAATGTGGACGCTAGCCAAGAATAAACACTAAGTTTAAGCTATTACTGCAGTTTTTTTTCTAATCCTGGCTAGTATACTTTTGACTGTAGTTCAAGATAGATTCAATATAGAATTCAACATTTCTGTCACTATTAGCAATCACTAACATGACAGACCTTTCATTGGACAGCAAAGTGTAAACAAGTGAAGACCCATGGGGTGTATTCCACCTCGTTCAAAACAATGACTGGCAGTATTCGTTACCAAAATGAATTTAGTACAAAATACTTTAGATTTTGCTACATTTTGAGACTAAACAAATACTGTTTTAATTTATATGGTATACATTAATACTTCCTAGTATCTGAACTACAATAAATACTATGTAGAAATAGAAAAGGGTTAAACGTTAGATTTATTTCAAATTGTTTTTTTGGTATAAGATGCATTGATTCTATTGAAGTTCAATGAAGTGGCGATGCCATTTTTACTTCAATCCTAATGCTTTTCACTGCTGGACAAAGGTTTATCAAATTGTGCTAGTACTATTTACTGTGGATCTGTTTATATAAACGAAATACAGACACTGATTCAGAGCTACTTTTCTATCCATGCAAAATTATCCTTCATAAAGGGCTGCACTTTATCTATGGACTGCACCAAACGTGTTGACACCAGAACTAATGTTATTATTGCACTAATCATGAAAAAAAAAGAAGTTCAAAACAAGCTCACTTTTCAAGCAGTCTGATGCAGTTGGTGACATCAAAACTGAGATTGAACTAAAATAATTGCCATCAACTGCATAACTTTTAACCGACTTATAAAAAAAGGTCTTCAATTCGACACGTATGTTTGTAATATTATTGGAACTGCAATATATTCAGATGTGATAATCTCATCAAACGCATACAAAATTTTATTGGTGTATGTATGTAATCTGCGTTCGTAATTTAGTTGCCAAACATGTAAACAAACACAAAACAGTTGTTGTAATGCCTACGCATAAGGTTCAGTTTGCGCTACAATTTCATATTTTTTACGACTTTTTCAACAGTACTAGGCAGTCTAAAATCAACTTTATTTACACTTACATAAAGTTGATGTTTGATCAACTGGAAACAAGGATTTGAATAGACCTATGTTACAGTATGTTTGTATGTATGCTTGTCCATGCATTTCTCAGAAACTATTAATAGGATTGTGACCATTTTTTTATTGGCTTAACTTTACGCCACCTTAGGGTCGCGCCACATCTGCCGGACGTTCCGCGGAGGAAGGTGGATCTCTAGGGGGGGCAGCGCAAAAATAAGTTGGTAGGTATTTCTCGAAACAACAATACTTAGTACCTAGATTGTTATACAAGGTTCGAAAGGAATCAATTCCCATAGTCCGAGTAGGAATTGATGTCTTTAACCCGTGTTAAACACTCTACTTTTCATTTCGAATATAAGGAAAGTATAAAATAGTAAAACTTCTAAAATAGGTACTTATTGATATTAAATAACATGAGCAAAGTACCTATTTAAAATTAACTGAGAAGTTAGAACAATTTGTGAAAATTTTTAAATTTGGAACGCGCCGCGCCGTGTTTCTACTTACGTTTTTGGTTTTTCCCCAGTTTCATAATGAATTATCCCTAAAACTCCCAAAAAAATATAAAAATTCCCTGGTTAAGGGAATTTTTCATTTTTATAGCATTAAATACCTACAAAACATTCATTATTAATCGAGAGAGACGAAACAAACCAACTCTAGGTATAATTCGAATTATTTCCGATGTCATCTTTAACCATGGAAATAGTAAAATTAACAATAACATGGTAAACTAAAATAAGACAAATTATATTCATTACGAGTTTCAGGGAATCCCCTTTAGTCAATCGGTGCTGCCATAGAGTAAAGTATTAGGTACATTGGATGCTGCTTACTATAAACAATAGGGCTACCAATTCAAGTTCAATTTTTCCCTAAAATTCCCTAAATCCCTGTCAAAATAAAATATCCCTAAACCATGCTTATTATTGGCCATTTTTCCCTAAAAAAGGGAGAAATCCCTAAAAGTGGAAACACTGCCGCCGCGGGCCGTCCCGCTTAATAGGTTATTTTTTTTTCAACACAGTTGCTCGTAAAGTGGCTCTTATTTAACCGCTTTTAGGTTCATAATGCAGTGTATTATAGACACGTGCTTTTTTCTTTACATAATCGCACTAGTGCGGTAATGTGCGCCATAGATAACTATTTACTAGTCGGAGTAATGACATGGCAGTCTGGCAGTATGGAATTAGTAAGTACTATCAAGGCACGACATGTCTTTCTTATTGCGACTTAATATAGTGTGACAAAGTAAACAGGTTTTTGGAACGAAGTTCTTTAACGCGGCTTCATTCTTGCGTCTGTCTTTTTCTAATTCGATAGAGAGAGAAAGAGAAAGTGTGAATTTCGTCAAAATGGAAATCTAAGATGGCGGCTGCGAAAATTTTCTCATTTTTCGTCATGGGTATCGTTTTCGTGTTGTCGATGGTTCTAAAGCCGATAGTGAGGTCAAAATGGAAATCCAAGATGGCGGCACCGAAATTTTTCTCATTTTTCGTCATGGGTGTCGTTTTCGTTGGTTTCGATGGTTCTAAAGCCGATAGTGAGGTCAAAATGGAAATCCAAGATGGCGGCTCCGAAAATTCTCTCATTTTTCGTCATGGGTATCGTTTTCGTAGCTTTCAATGGTTCTAAGGCTGATAGTGAGGTCAAAATGGAAATCCAAGATGGCGGCTGCAAAATTTTCCTCATTTTCGTCATGGGTGTCGTTTTCGTAGTTTTCGATGGTTCTAAAGCCGATAGTGATGTCGAAATGTAAATCAAAGATGGCGGCTGTGAAAATTTTCTCATATTTCATCATGGGTGTCGTTTTCGTAGGTTTCGATGGTTCTAAAGCCGATAGTGATTTCAAAATGTAAATGTACTATTATTGATTTTGACCTCACTATCAGCTTTAGAACCATCGAAAACTACGAAAACGAGACCAATGACGAAAATTTTCACAGCCGCTATCTTGGATTAACATTTTGACCTCTATCGGTTTTAGCATGATCGAAAATTACGAAAACGCCACCCATGACGAAAAATGAGAAAATTTTCACAATCGCCATAGGTACTGTATTTTCCATTTGACCAAATTCGCACTTTCTCTCTTACTCTCTCTCGATAGAGAATAATTAGTAATAATTAGCAGCGAAATCTAATTTTTTCAAGTTTCAAATTTTGTCTCCACCTCCGACCGAACGTGATGGTAGGCTGTTCAGCGGTTTTGTCAGTGCCTTGCGCGCGCATCGCTACCCGAAAAAAAATCCAGCGCGCCATTTTTCATAAATATTTGTTATCGTATATGTTGTGTGGTTACTGCAGGTTACTTATTAAGAAAAATACGAACCGACGTAGAAACGTTTTTACAGGAAGTGGATAGTCAGTACCTGGCAACAATGGTCAGTTGAACTTTATAAATCTAAATGTATCATTTCTCTAAAGTTACGTTATTGTAGCATAAGTTCTTACAACAAGACGGTTTCTTTCCTCGCAAATGTGTTGAAAAACGTCGTATGAAACGCGTGCGCATTGTTCATTACCCACTCGGCTAAATTATCGCCTCATGGGTAATGACCAATACAGCACACTCGTATCATAATGTACTATTATTCGCACTGGCTGTTTATACACTCACAAGAACACAGCCTTTTTATTTTTTTTCTATTCGATATTTTTCATGTAAAAAGTTTCGTAGCCGACTACCTAACCAAAAGTTCAATTTTTTAAATTCATTTCCGCCCTAGGGTGGGAAGCAATTACTATGAGTCTTTCCCGCCCTAGAGAGGGAAGCAGCGTTTGCCACCCTATACTCGGATCAAACAAACACTACTTTCCGAGCATGAGAAATGAAAAAACAATTTCTGCGGTTGTACCTAACTTGTTCCGAAAATATTCGAAAAACGACTAGTACCTAGGTACCTACCTATCTGAAAAACGATTGACTTAACATTCAATAGCAAAGTTACTTAGAAACATCATAAGAAAGAGCAGAAAGACCAGGTGCAGGTGCTTTACTGGATACCTTAGAATCTAACTAAGGTGTCTGTGAAATAAACGATGCACCCTTTGGGTGTGAACGTGTACTTTTCATGCCTCGTTATGCATGGATGTTGTTTCTTTATTAATGAAAAAGTTGATAGCAGTCTTATAATTGTGTAGGTTGCAGTTACACCGCCACATACGAACTACGCAGCCAAGACATGGCGTCACAAATCTTGCATCGTACAGTTAGAGTTTACCGCGCGAATGGCTTAAAAAGACTATCCGAAATCAACTTACGGGCAGTTGCCCGCCAGACACAACACCCGTCTGGCCGGAGGATCATCCCTTTTCTATTGAGGATGAGTGAACTTTACAGCCTGTTCCTCACCACTAAAATTGAAAACGTACCTATTCTGTGAAAACTGGCTAGCTGTTACGGTTCTAAAGATACAGCCCTGTGACAGATAGACTTCCATACGCAGCGGCGTAGGTCTGCTTAGTGACAGGATCTCTTTGACCTTTCGAGTTAGGAACAACTGAAAGCGTTTCAAGTTTTCATACATTTTTTTTCGTACACCCATCTTATCTCTCTCAATCCTCGAAGGAAATGCCGGCCTATGAGCTAGCAATCCCTGAAATGATAGGTAGGTAGGTATATAAAATAAAACGTCGGGTACGCTCCTGACCTACCCTAGTTAGACTAGACAGGAGCTGTATAAGCTATATAAATCTCGGGGACCGGCACATCAAAGAGTATTCCCATCATTGGGAGTGTAGCTCTGCTTGCTTCCCACTTAATAATGTAACCGTTCTATTGTGCACGTAGGTAGGTACATTGTTACTTAACGCATGTCACTATTCTGCAGGATGTGGCACCGGGCGGAGGTGTGCACGCCGGCCGCAACGCTAAGCCTGCGGTTCACTTCCATTAGTACGGCTAAACCCATTACAGATACATCTCGCCTTACTATCTGTATTAAGTGTTCGTCTTCTACGTCATCGTGTCATATCTACCTGTGTGAGATATTGCACCTTCAAGTCATAGGCGTAGAGCGTCGAGCTATGCAGGGATCTGCGCCAATCACGTTAGTACAGTACGACACAACTTAGATGTAGAATAAATGTGATAATTTGCTTCTTTCATTTGAATTTTACGAATGTACCTATTTGGTATATGACTTAAGAAGTTATTGCGTTTCGGTAAAGATAATTTTCACCTAAAGCAGTAATAAAGATTGGTAATTTTGAAGGCGCACTCAGTTCGAATGGTGATCGGTTTTACGAATTTTGCCGATGCTACATCTAAGTTGTGTCGGTCGTACTGTACCCAATGATAGGATGTTGTTCTCTAGTTACACGCTTTCTCTTGACGTCTTTATTGGTCTCTAATTAAAACCGTATAATTTTGCTTATTTTACTCGATTTTCATAGTTTATTGGAATTTGATCGAACACTACACCGATTACTGCGCGAAGGTTATAATAATAATTTAACATTTATTTTCAAAGTATAGGCATAGTACAATTCTTCTGCGGCAACAACGCGCTGGTTACCGGCTAGTTATACCTATGTATTATAAATTTGGAACGAATAGCTACTTCGCTAGTTTCAACAGCAATTCTCTTGAAATTCTCACAAGTTAACTCAAAAGAAAGATATTTTAAAAGAGAAATCTTCTTGGCTGTAGGTAATGCCAGCCGGTAAGATCTTTGAAAATAAGTCCTTGACTCATATTTCCGCCGAAACGTGTGGGAAAATCTGTAGCACGCGGTTGTCTACGAAACCGCTACGACTGTCCGTAGTAGGTACCTACTCGTAGCACGCTTGCTACGGCGGCTACGTGTGAGAAGTTCCTGACGTATTTTGTAGGGTCGTGCTCTAGTGTCCTTTAGGGACTAAGTTCACTTTCACGTCGAGGACAACACTGTGACACTTTACCTTCGGCTAAGACTGTGTATGGTCCTCGAGACTAAGATGCTGTTATGTATGACCATGGCAGTCTCTTTGTCTGTTAACTTTTAAGTTTTTACGCAATCAAAACGAATCATGTTCTTGTAATTAATGTCTAGTTACTCAATATCGGGACATAGGTATTTCAGTATAATATTTATTTGGATTTTTAACAATAAATGAAATAAAGCATAGCTTAGGAAAGTTAAGAAAGTGGGACAGTTTGTTTGAAATACCGCAATCTATTCTCAGTTTGTAAGTGGAAAAGTTTTGGTTGGTTCCTCCCATGGGAACCATTTGATTGGTCACGATATAAAGAATCCCAAGTTAGGCCCTTATGTCCTATGACACCATCGTGTAGTGGGAAGTGGACAATCGTTAGATAGTAGGTGTAGTGAGTATAATTTTGAATTGACCTAAAAAGGGATACCGTCATAATGTGGCATACATACCCTACTAGTACCTACGCCTAAGTAGGTTTAACGTCCACCAAGTTTCGTGGACGTTTCTGGTTTTAGGTACCTAGGTACTTAGCAATATTTTCTAAGTAGGCTACGTAGGGCTAAAGTATATCTAAGATCTCAATTTCACCTACCTACCTATTCACAGCACTTTCTTAACTGTATCTAAGAGCAAAGACGAAGTTGCTAAGAGTAGGTATAATATGTTATTTTATTTCCCTACCTAATGTTTGTGTAGGTAGGGACATTTAGGTATATATTCGTTTGGCTCACTTTGTGTGGAGGGGGGCGTTAGAATGTGTAAATTATGACACCCGTTTGACCTATTAAAACCAAATAAAAAATTCGGCCCCTGGACCAGCGCGGTCCGCCGTCCGGGTGTAGGCTCTCCACTCGGACTTGGTTTGACCGTGCAACATTTAAGTTTATTTTTATTTTTATAAAATCTTTAAAGGAGCCGAGTTTGTTATTAACTAGCTGTTACCCACGACTTCGTCCGCGTAGAATTCTATACAACAACTTTATTTATTTGTAGGTATAGTTGCCAGTGAAACTCCCGTCAAAATAAATTCAGGATATCGTTTCTAAGATAAGACGGAACAAACAGACGGAAAAAAAATTAATTGTGTTTCGTTGTATGGATCGAATATATATTATGCATTTAGTAAAAAGCTGTTATTTTGACATTACAAACAGACACTTCAATTTTATATAATTGTATGTATGTATAGATTGTATAGATGTATAGATATAGATTGTATAGATGTATAGATATAGATAGCATAGGTTCTAATTTGAGGATATATCATCAAAATTAGCTTTTTGTCTTTTTTTCTGCATCGATCAAAATGAAAATTAATTTGTAGGTAGGTAAAAAAACGTGCCAACTGGTAGTGTACCTAAATCGAATGTTATTAAATTTGGTCATTGTAACAAAGATTGAAAGACAATTAATACTTATCTCTAAATTAAGACACCTGCCTACGTACTTAACCTTATCAAGTTACTAATTTATTTATAGAATGCCAAGTATTCCTGGAAATTGTTAGCTGGAATCTAAATTGTTTATATCCATGAAATTATATCTAATAATCTTACAGCTAATACCAGGAAGAGAATAGGCAAATACTCGCAAATCAATGATCTCGACAGGTAGGTATTGCGGATTCATCAACATTCGCAGAACTGAATTCCATTTCATTAGGGGAGGCCGGGCTTCAAAGCGCTGATTTTCTAAAACACATCACGTAAAAAAACCGTTACAACGAGGTCAAATCTCCAAGACTTTCGGATGTGTAGAGGAAGAATGTATCCTAGCTTTAAAATGAATGGTTATATTTATTAACTTCGTAATTATCTTCTAGGCCAGTTTTTCCTTTGACCTTTCACGAGGTTGGTTGTACCACCGTTGAAGCAAGACGTTCCGGTAATATTTGTAATAGTTAATGATGCAGTAAAAATGGATTGACACAAATGATCGAGTTTCAAATATTCATGTCTCATTGAGTCCTTGCCCCGTTCGGTTTTAATTTTGTTTCTTTACAAAGATCTCTCTTTGTAAAATAATTTTTCATTTTATTATAGGTTGCTTCTTTTTGTGTACGTTTTTCTCGGCAGAACTGACCCCATACCAGAGGAACTTTCAGCCTCTAATTCCATATTGTAAAGTTATATCAAGTGCTAAAAATAAAAGTTACAAATTATCAATAAAAGGATTTAAAACCATACCCTACAGTCTTTGCAACTGATAAGTGCAACTCGCACATAAATAGCTGTAAAATTGATTGAAGTGAATCAAAAAGTGTGAGAACGGAAATATTTACTGACGTAACTAATATGACCAAACTAGACGTCTTTGCAGCGTCACTAAAATGGCTGCCGAAGCAGCATGATGGTACAACGTTCAGTGATGCATTTCACATTTCCTTCGCCTTTTTTCTTAAAGGTGTTAAGAACAACTTACCCCCGGCACTTTGAACCCCGGTCTCCCCTACGGTGGTCATTGCTCTATCGAACGCAATTCAGTCCCAGGTTTGACTAAAAATATTTGTTATTACTCACAGAGTTCAAAGCTCTTCCAGCAGCAATTGATTGCCGTCACTTCGGATTGACTCTGGTTATGTAACAAAGTAATTATTCTACCCTTTTTTTAGTTTAATTAATCCATGAGTCAACATAGATTATCATATTGGGACTACCTACAGTCACACATTCCGATTATCTTCGCAATCCAACTGTCTAATAGGAAATATCGGGAAATATGGTAGGCAGGTTACCTATAAACCTGCTGTTAGACATTTTCTGGTGCCAGTGACGATTGATTGCTTGCTGTGCCTGACGGCTTCATGTATTCGACGAAGCAGCGGATATCTAGGTGGATGTGTTTTGTATGCAAAGAGGGGTTTCTAAACTTAAATCGAAAGTTCTGTACTGTGGGCGTTTAATCACGAACTTTCCTTAAAAGCGAGGGCTTTTGATCAGACTTCCAACCGAAACACTAAAACGTACAAAATTATCTTTGCCCACTGAAAATCAGCGGCTGTAAACATAAATAGTGAAATTCTATTCTAGAGTCTAAAGTAAGGAATAGCGTGACTTTCTTCCGTTTGTGTCACCAACTTTATTTACATCCGTGCGCCGACGCCTGATAAAGTTAAAGTATTAGCTGGATATGTGTCTACTTGCACAACTTGGGTGCACGTATGATAAGCTGCATTTTTATTTTGGCTATCTTTATGAGGAATGAGTAACGCCTTGGTTTTTTTTTTCCGTATGTTTAAAGGCTTCTTTTTAGATATGACAAATTGCATTGCTTGAACCTTGGGTCATTTTATATTAATATAGGTACCTACTAATTAGTTTGGAATTATAACTACAGTTAATTCTAAATTAAGGACCGGTTACTGTGTCCTTTAGAACAAGTAAACTTCTTAGCCCTTTAAATCTCTCAGGAAAGCTTTTCAAAATAATATTTTGGTCAACACACAAAAATGGCAAGCGTGCTGTTAAAGATCGACTGAATAATAGTGAACACATAACTCGACAATGTATTGCAACCTGCATTGGACGTGTCAACATTTTGCTGTGAATGGATCTTTATTGTTCGTGTTTCATCGTAATAACAATGTTGAATAAATTGTGCCACAATCAAACATACGCGATACACGTAAATTTCATGTCAGGTATACCTATTATAAGTGTTTATATTATATTAATGTAAGGACCGTAGGTAAGTAGATATGCGTAGTTTAAGCTTTGGGTTGGACCCAAAGACCCTAAGACCCTAAGGTAGAACGTAAGTTAGAATACTTTAATTACTAGGTATCTAGGTAAATGTTTAGTCTAGGCATCAATCAGGTAAATCAGCCGAGACGGTTTGGCACAAATGCTGATGATGGTAAAGTAAGGTTGAAAGGTTTGTAAGACCCGTTGTACACACACTTTATTTTGCCGCGATAAACAACAGTTGATTCACCGTGTGCAGGCAAGGTCTCGTCAGTGTTGTACGGTTCACTATGGAAGCTTGTTGACAGACACGGCGGCACTACAGCATGGCGCCGTCGCCGTATACGTCGTCCGATGGTTTGCTGTATCATATACCAAGGTAAAACGATTATTCTACGGTGCGGATAGCACACCGTACCGTAAAGAAACCGTGCCGTGTACAACGGGCCTTAAGATCAAACGCTACACGGGTCGTTTTGGATGCTAGTACGGTGCTTTGATCAAAAGATAAAGATGGTCACAGGATTTCAATATTTTCAACCCACTCGCGATCTAGGCTGATGTGTAAACATGTCAGATTCGGTCTCCGGTGATATTAAAAATCACTGCTACATACTTTTTGAACAGTAGCAATAGAGAGTAATTCGCCAATAAAGATCGATATACAGCTGAGATTTGGATCAGGACCGCGAAAGGTTCCTCTAAAGTTGGTTTATGTTGAATCGTTTGCATTCCCTTTAGACGATCTTGAGTAGAGGTACACCGAACTATCTACGCCGTCTATAAAAGCTGGCCGTTGATTAAAAATGAATACTTAATTTCACTTTACAGAAGGCGTTAATATTTTATAGATACGCACTGTTAATAAAAGCGGTATAATGGTCGGTGTGACGTAGGTAGCCGCGCTACGGTACCACCGACAACACAATTATTACCGGATAATGCCGCGCCGATGTTAAAACTTTCGTAATTAGGGCAAATTACTATAAACTGCTTAAAAGTATCGAATTATCAAATTGAACTTTTGTCATTAAAACAGCGTAGTTGAGTTGTTTGAGTTGACAGAATTTTACATGAGTAAAGATGAATACCTAAGATGATGACCTAAGCTTATTTTGGATTATCTACTGTTATAACACTTAGATTTTGGATTAGTTTAAATAAAAACAAAATTAATTCAAAGCATTTATTTCAATTGTCAAAGAGTCGGTCAGTCAGTCAGAAAGTTGAAGTTATAGTTGTCCATTCCAAAACGTAGATCTCTATGGAGAAGAACGGCCAAGAAACTCTTTAAAATCGAGATATACCAAAGTCCTGGGTACCTACCTACATTATTCTTGTTGCTTCTATATGTGTTGTGTGTGTGTTCTTTCTATATGTGATAACAACCTACCCCAACCCCCTTACTAATAAACGTTGTATATCGCCTGTATATGTGTTACTGACGATTGAAAGAGGGAAATCGGTGAGTAACTCTCACCGATTTCCCTCTTTCAGTCATCAGTAATTTGAAATTCGAAAGAAGAAGACAAAGCGTTGTGTAACTATACAGGCGATATGACAACGTTTATTAGTAAGGGGGTTCGACTCCACCCACTTTTCTTAGAGCTCATATGCTATGCCGCCATACATATTGGTAGTGAACCCTCCGGGAGGGTCACCAGGATTACGTTTGCGATAAAGTTAACCATCGCGGACTGTCAACGGCATTAGGTCTGAAACCATGTTATAGAAAACTGTAAAACGAAGTAAAATAGTGTTTTCAGGGGGTCTTGTCGCTATACTTAGTAGGTCTGGGGGTATTTTCATGTATAAGTGGGGTGAGGACGTGAAGTAGTAAAAAATATAAGTAAATGAAAAGTATATTAACTCGCTCTGATTCCGAGAAAATTGAAAAGGTTGGTCACCAGACACCAGGGGTGCGGGAGGAAACGCCCGGGTGTCACCATTGTGTGGATCGTCCGGAGGACACGGTGGAGCATACGGTGGAGGTTTGCCCGGCTTGGGTGGACCACCGCCGTGTCCTCGTGGAGGCGATCGGCGGCAGTGACCTCTCGCGTCCGGCCCTGGTCTAGGCCATGGTGCGGAGCGAGAGGGCTTGGCAAGCCGTCACCTCCTTCTGTGAAGCAGTAATGCTCGCGAAGGAGGAGGCGGAGCGCACGAGGGAGTGGCAAAGGCCGCGCCCTACCAGCCCTAGCCGCCGCCGCCGTAGGAGACGTCCCGGGCGTCGGGATTGATAGCCGATTTCCGGCCACCGTAGGCGCGGACCTGCGGACGGAGAGCAACGGGCAGCTCGCCGTCCGATAAGGACCAGGCCTGGGTCGACGGCGCGTCGTATTCCACGCGCGTCTCAAAGAGATGTCAGCAAACTGACGGGATGCCTGCCGGGGTTGCGGGTAGTCCCAAGGGGAAACCTGACACGGCAAGGGAAGGAACACGGGTGGGTTTTAGTCAGTAAGAGTCTGACACGCCCTTCCGCTCTGCCCAGAGCGGGAGAAGTCATTGAATGATTTCCCACCCAAAAAAAAAAAATCACCAGGGGTGTCTGGTGACCAAACTTTTACATTTTTTGTGAATATTTGTAACCATGAAAATGCCTTTCCAAGTCTAAAATTATGGCTTCCTAAGACAATTTTTTTTTTGAAAATGTTTAGTTAATAGTTATTTGTTATACAAGAGTGCAAAGTTGCTTTTTAACCGCGTGTTCAATTTTGATGACCGAGCAAGCGAAGGATTCTAAAATTGAATCACGAGCGCAGCGAGTGATTCAAAATTAGAAGCCTGAGCGTTAGCGAGGGAATCAAAAGAGCACGAGGTGAAAAATCTTTGCACTCGAGTGCAACACGTAACTTTTCATTCCACCTCAGCGAGGAAATGACTAAATGCAAAAAAAAAAACGTTTACAATCACAAGATAGGTACACTTTTATTTCAGTTTAGGTATTAATTACTACATTATAACAGGTAAGTATTACAGAATAATCTTTAAATTATAACAAAATAATACTAAGGTATAATTAAGAAAATTTTAAAGTAACGTTGCTACAGTTATTTAAATTGAGTGTAATATTTTTGTTTGGTACTGTAATATTGGTGTTAGTCACTTGTGTACTGTTTTTCGGTAAACTATCTGTCATACTTAATAGTTGTACCGATTCATCGGATTCCCTTGGCGTGAATGTTGGAGAGAGAGGGAGATGGTTAGGTGTTTCATAACGGCTTATTTTTGATGTAGAAGGGCCAGTCCAAGGATCCGATTGAGGCTCTTTCAGTGTAATGGCTCCTACGATGCCTTCACATATTTTAGACTTATTTTGGATGGAATCCTCTATGTATCCCTCTACAACTGCATTGGACTTCCAGCCTCCGTGGCGCTTAAGGGACAGGAGATCAGCTCCGGAATCAGCCAAAAGTGTGGCTGAAGTTCGTCGGAAACAATGACCCGTGTACAACAGGGGTTCTGGAAGTTCAAGAAATGTTGCTATTTCTCGTGGGATACTGCCAATTTTATTAGTACCCATAGGCTGTCTAACACACTTTCCATTGCGATACTGTAGAAAAAATCGATTGATTGGAGTGTTAGGCGGGCGTAAGGCTTGATATTTCTCAACAATCGTTACGTATTCCTTGCGAATGACGAAGTTGCGGTCTCTTTTTGTCTTTGTATTAGGTAAATTAATTAATAGTAAGTCATCTGAATGTTTCTCAATGTTTTTGACATTAAGTTGTGTTAGTTCATTAGTTCGACATGCTCCGTTTATTCCAATAATAAGAACAACCTGTAACGTAAAGAGTATTGTAGTAGATAAATGAATAAAATTGATATGAACGCATAATTATGCCTATCAACATCTACTAAGTATACTATTTAATTGAGATTAATATACTTAAGTAGATACTGAATGTGCAACTGACTTACTTTTGCCGCCAAATATACGGAATCGGGTGCTTCGTTAAGAAACTTTTCAATATCAGATACTGTGAAAACCTTCGATTTTTTTGGTTGATGACCAGATGAGGCTCTTTTTAAAAATGCCACTAATTTAGGATAGGTATCGATATGTTTGTCTTTTTTCATCTTTATTGTTGCTTTTAACATCGAATACGTACTCCATAGAGTGCTTGCTTTCTTGTTCTCGGATAATTCTATAAAATATGCCAGCAAAACGTTTTCTGAGAAAGTTTTGGCTCCTTTTGCTAGTCGCCACGTGTTGAACATATCGTACTGTTTTAAATACTTCTCGCGTGATTGTTGAGGGAGAAAGCTCATTTGCGCATTATTAACAGTTTCAGTAAATTCTGTTGGCGTCAAGCAAACTTCCTCGTCGCTAGAATCACTCATTTTAGTTTTTTCACTTGTTTTCAAGTTTCTTGTTTTTAATAAAAGGTTTAACAATGACAGATAGTTAATTGAAACGAATAAACGTTGCGTTACGTTGCGTTCGGCTCGCGTTGATAACACTTCGTGTCCGAGTTCGCAACAGGTCAATCGTCGTCCTGAGGATGCCTCGTTGAGAGGCGAAACACGTGTCGATTTCTTACAGGGTTCTCTAACTCTTTAAGAACGGTTAAGCGGATTAAGTTACTAGATATACATCGTCTATTGTGTTTTAACAATGACGTGAAAAAATGCCGCGTAAAGAACCGCGTACAAAGCAAATTGAAAAAAGAACACCAAGAAGGTTCCGAGATTCGGCACCATAGAGGTAGCAGTAAATAGGTTTTAATGTTTTTTTTAATTCACAAACTTAGTGCACACGATGTTCTAAATTCAATTTACTTTATCCTCTAGCGAATAAAAACGGCTTTTCCACTCAGATATTGAAGATTAAAAATACTCTTTCCGAGATGGTGGGATGAAAAATTAATTTCGTTTTTAATAAGGATTTAAAAAAATCTTGTTAAAATATACAACAGATCTTATTTTCACAGTCTATAAAGCATTATTCGGTAAGAAAAACCTACATTTAAAATGAGCCCTCCGTGACGGTTCCCGGCATCCCATATGCGACTAGGTGAGCCCTCCAGGACGGCTCCCGGCACTGAACGTGACGGTGCGGCGCCCGTTCACGAACATGACGAGTGGATCGTCAACAAATAAAAATGATGTGTTTAATGCAAGTGAATGATGTGCGTGATAATATTGATGTCAAGGAAGAGGAGGACTGTCTTACCGTAATACAGTGATTACCAACTAGTAAGTAGTAAGGAGAAACAACCTGTTACTTTATTCAAATAGGTACGCGTTGCATCGTTGCATCACCTTAAACATAAGTACACATACACCTTATACATTGTAAGTTAGTCACCTATTTTTCTTATAGTTTTTTGGAACGTAAGGGTAAGAAAAAAAGCATCGGGCAGTCTTTGGGGACTACCGATAGAAGTGAAAACTAAGTAACTTTTTGATTCTTGCGTTGATACATATAGCCTTTGGTGACGATGACGCGAGTTCCATGACTTTTGTTCACCCAAAAAGTGCTCAAAGTGCTTAAAGAAGTTTTCACTTAAAAAAAAATAAAAAAATCAAGGGGAGTACCTATGTAGACCTTTCGCCTTTGCGAGCCCAACACTAATGCTGTCGAAGTGAGCCGAATTCTCACGCAGAAGAAGAAGTATTTATTTGTGTAGGTAATGGATACGTCCATATTGGCATACAAACAGAAACTTTTACAAACTTAGAAAAAGTAGGTATAATTTACCTATAGTGTCAAATAATCGCAATTATAGGAATTAATATATTTTTTCTTCAGTTTAGTTTAGATAACTGAAAAAGTAATGGTTCCCATGCATTGCTTTGAATGCTAACAATACCATGATAGCCAGCCATGCCTACTCACATCACAATATATTATACTTCACCCAAAATATTCTCCGGCACCGCGTCATGTTTACTACAAACGTGACCTCAAAGGACGTAGGTGAAACATTTCATATTAACGACACAGAAGTTATCTCGTGCCATTGTCAAATCGTGACATCTTAGTTAACAGGGTTTTGTGACTCAGACCACGTGCGAAGAGTTACTACTATCGACTTTGGTACGATCCAACTTGCCACCACTTCGGCACAGTTCGCAGTTTGACAAGTAATTAATTCTAAAGGTACGTGGTGCTACTAGAAACTAACGGAATTATGTGCATTTTTGAATAACTTTAAATATTTTAATATTTTGAATCAGCGTGGCGCGTGGATTCAATGAGGTATGTTACTTTGGAACATAGATTTGTTGCTCAACTTTCAGGTGAATATGTGACGCTAAGTGAAGATACATGTTACTTGGTTGACATTTTGATATAAAACACTGAGTTATATTTCAAATGGCATCAACTCTTCGTGCATCACCACCCTCACAAAGCCATACAGCTGTAATGATTTACAGTTGGAAACAATACAGTGCACTAACAACGCTAGGACAATTCGTTTTCCTTCGTTCATTTTTACAACTTGATGATACTTGTGACTTTGCATTGAAAAATGCTGTATTAAAAAGAACATAATGTTTTCACAGTATTAACATTTTATACTCTCCTGTAAAAAGTAAGCTTTTAGTCTGACAGTCAAATATGGTTAAAAATAGACATGAGGTGAATTATGAGGTTCAATCACGAACACGAAAGTGTAATGAAATTATCTACTAACTGAGAACACGGTTTTATGAGAAAATCTGATCGACTAGAAAGTAAAATCCTATAATATAAAGCTCTACAGGCTTGTATTACAGTTTGTTACGGAACAAAAAGTAAATATAATAATTCTCCGATCAGGCTTCAATCGCTCAATGGTTATTACAAGGAAGGGCAGCCGGAGGTATTATCTCTCGCGCTTGACCGAGCTTCGATCACTGCTTCGACGACTCCCAAAGCCTTGTTAAGGCCTAATGACACGAGCACAACCGAAATCTTCACTTATTTATACCTTTCAACGCTAAGATACCTCTCGAAATGATTCAGGTGATAATCGAGTGAACGCTTTATGTTATAGGTAGAGATAGTTCAAGGGGCTAACGTAATAATATATCAAGAATTTAGACGCTTGTTGTTTGTGTTGCTCGAATTTCGTGTAAACTCGTAATTTTATGAACACTTATGATATTGGGCCCACGTAGGTAAAGTTAAAAGACTGATCACTTAGGAATCTCTTACGATACATAGTAGGAAATACCTAATGAGACGTCATTTGCAGCGGAAATTCGAAAAAAACAACACAGATGGCACCACGAAACCCAAAATAGAGTGTTCAAATATTAACGTTCTGTACAACCTAAAGAGTTGGTATACGTCGTGCCAGCAATCAAACACAGATATCATCTACCTCGTAGATCTAATAAATGTCCCGTGTGCGCGCGAACGGAGGCGTACCTCCACCTAAATTATGGACTATTTTGTGTTTTTTTTTGTTTCAGAAACACATACTTTGTTCACGAGGTTCCAGGTATTTGTAATGCGGATTTTTCTTCTGAACGTATTATTATATTATCAATTTAGAACTGTAGATTATCTTCATGTTTCGGGAGGCTTAGCATAGTTAGCATGACTGTTTCGATAACTAACTTGTGTTGATAGTTTTTTTTCCGTCTGACGTTGTTATGACGTAATCCAGTGAAGGTATTTTGGTGGTTGTCTATGTTGTTAATGCGCTTATCCTGCATCGTGCTGCCATATTGCGTCAAGCATTAATCTCCTGTACCTTATGTTCGTTATGGGGTGGATAGGAGGAGAAGCTTTAAGCCATATTACCTATGCACATCAGTTAACTCGACAGCTTATGTAAGCGGATTAATCTGTTTTTATTCAGGCAAAATAGATACACAAAAAATATAAAAAAACATCGGGCAGTCTTTGGAGACTGCCGATAGTAGTGAAAACTAACTTTTTAATACAACGTAACGCCGTCTAACGAAAATGTCAGGAATTTATGTGGCTTGCTGTCAGTATAAGAACGAAAGCTGTAGCTCCATCAAAAAAATCCAAAAAAATAAAACAGAGTGCGCTGTCAACAACATTTCAACTCTCCCTCCATCTTACGAATTTTCGATCAGGTCACGTGTCCTGACGCGAGTTTAACATTTTTTACCCGTCCCAAAAAAGTGCACAACACCGCTAAAGAAGTTTTCACTTCAAAAAAGTTTTTCTGTTATAGGTGTAAATAGCCAGTTGAATGAAAAAGAACTTTCAACAGCATTTATTGATGTTATGATTCATTAATCATATTTAATTATATTTTTGCTCCCATAAACAAACTGTCAACAAATACTGGGTGATGGCAGATCCGTAACTCATTTCCTCTTCCTGTTACAAGTATAACTAACATATTCTGACACGGGCGTGACCTACATAAAAGTTTTGGATTAAGTACAGCGCAGCTCAGCCGGCTGGCAAAACGTACGAATAGATAATTTACTGTTAGGTGACCTTCAGCGGATTTCAGTGGGAGATATGAGAAGGGGAGTTGCGCTGGGAAGACAATGTCGTACATATTTTAAGCGGGCACGCCCCGTTCGCACAAAGGCGTAATTTATAGGGCCGCGCGGAGACGGGTGCCTGAGTTATGTCCCGACGATAGCGACGAGCTTTTAACTGCCTAATGGAGCGATTTACTCAGACCACCTTGCGCCCGCTCCGCTGTTTACACTGAAGCACGCCGAATTGGGCAGATAACGACGGTGGAATTAATTCTTGTTTGTACCTGTTAGAAAAAGATGGATATTTCCGTGATCTTCAAATTGAATGAATAATGTATATCCTGTGGTGCTATATTGGCATATTAGACGCTGAAGTATGTTGGTAGTCTGGCGACGACGGCGTCTTGGGTGGAGCGCTCTGAGTATTGAAGAGCAACGCGAAAAGTTTTTCAATAAAACATAGCCCTCTGAGACAACATTTCAATGGAGCGCCGTGCGATGTTTACGGCCCGAGCGCCGCCGCGGCGCTCCTCCACACTCTGCAGAACAATCCAATCCGAAGGTATTGATCAAATTGTGCGGATACACATACGTGTGTAGCACAAACCAATTTAAACAAATAAATGCAATTTCAGCCCCTTAGGCTAAGCTTAACACATAATCCTTCTCTGCACACATACATTTTTTATCCGTCTGATATATCATTTTTGCTTTCGAGCGACTACAAAGATTAAGGAAGTCTTGTGATCTTTCAAAATTCGACGAAAATGGTTTTTGTAGAGTTTATACGTTTTAGGTTTGTCAATGTGAGCAGTAAGATGATGTTCACTAAAGGATATTATGTTTATTACGAAAAATTTAAAAGCTCATTTAAATCTTCAAAGCCGGGTAATAATACGTCATACATTGTTATTACAGGAAAAATCGAAAACATAACAAAAGAAAAATTTTACCTCGGAAACGGCTCCTGTGTTTTTCTTCAAACTTCCGGCATGTAAGAGTCTACAAGTCGAATAACACACTTTTATTCATTTTCCTGAAAGAATCTGAAATAGCTACCACGTACAAAATTGCATGATTTGCGAGAAAGTTAGTGCGGGGTCGCTCTGTACTTACATTATTTTATTTATAATCAGCATTTCTTGGATTAATTTTACGTTCCTCAGCTTTATGAGCTTTAATGAGACAAAATTATAATTTATGAACAGTGAAACACGTTAGATATTACAAACCTGTGTTCTTAAGCAGATTAATTTGATTTCTTATTTTATGACAGAAAAAAAATACTTTTTAGGAAATAAAGCAGTACCTATTGTTATCTCACGTATCCATACAACTTATATATTTTGAAAGTTGGCAACGTCGCAAATAGATGTCAAATATTTCGCTGTTTTGATTAATTTGGTAATATTACTGTATGGAAATAAGAAATGCGGCTAACTAGGGAATTAGAATATTTATAAGCTCTTAAGCTGTGAAGCCCCTGAGTGTTATTTTCATAAGTGCAAAATATGGTAAGCCTCTAATATCGAACCAACAGAGAAGTGTGCAATGACCCAGATGCTTGTTGCATTTTCATCCGGCGGCGTTTCCTTAGAACACTTACATGCATGCATATGTTATCATACTTAGAATATACATATGTATGTGAGAGTGAACCTTGGTTCTTTAGATCAGAAAGATCCGTGTGTTTTGTGAGCGCTCGCTGAAGCATTCTTTTGTTGCGCGTTTTGCATTGCAGGTCAAGTGCAATCCTCGGAGATTGCTGCAGGCTAAGCGCGGAATAACGTAAACCATTTGGAGAGCCTAACGACCGTACATGTTTCAAACTCACGTAGGAATTATAATGACTTTAATATTATTTCTTTTATCTACACCCACGCTATAAATCATCTATAAAAGTTTATGAAGCAGTTAGCTTAATGCCAACATTAAAACAACCAGTGTCATAGTAACCATAATATCATCCAAACGAGTGTTATAATGTCGTAATAAACTTCATTATGCAACTCCTTTTTGACTCATCAAACAGCCACATTCTCATGGTATCTTTATGAATTTCAAAATAAGAACATTGTCATGCACGAGCGTTTCACTAAGTACCACAACGCCGTAATTAAAAAAAAACTTAGAGGTTATTCGAATTCACGTCGTATCCCGCCATTTTTGTTCGATATTCAAAAATGTATTACTTTGTTGTAAGAGGATTCATATCATGGGTGTAGATAAAGTCTTGTATGCAACTGTACATAATTAAGTATTAAAACACTCATGTGATACCCGTATTCGTGTTATAATGCCCCTTATTAAACAACAGTTGCATAAATAACTATCATCGAGTCTACGTGACGTCTATTCAATTAGACATTACTTACAACAGAATATCGGATAATAATTGTCGTAATAAGTGATTCTCAATTGTCATTAGAAGAAACAATTAGGTCGGAAGTGGATTACTGAGGGTGATTGCGTCGCGGAACGAGGTATTTGTGTCACATCGAGCGATCGATCCGCCCACTCCCAGCCAATTACTGCCGATACACGACCGAATATTGTTCTCGATACACCCGATACAGCGAATACTGTGGGGGTTATACTACAGCGAGTACATTCACGCGAACTCCCGATCTCTACATGAAACTCTCGGGCGGGCGCGAGGCGGCGACACCGCGCGGTATGGCTCGTCGGCTGTATCTAGTTGCGCCTTTGTCACGGATATCTGCACTCCAATGTTTTGACGATAACCCAATTGAATGTTCGTGATCTGATCACAAAACGTCTACTGTGCGTTTTTATTTTCCTTCACAGAGAGATTCTGTTGAAATGTGATATGAAGTTTGGTTTTATTCTGCCAAAATATGTAAGGTTTACCACGTGGTAAACCTCACATATTTTGGCCGCTGTCAGATGTCAGACTGGTCTCATGTTTTATTGACCTGTTCGTTTTATTATTTATCTTTGCAAAATTTCAAGCTACTTATTATGTAATTAAGTAAATATTATTTAGTGACAATAAATCTAATGGAAATATATCACATGCGGCAACTCTCGCTTGGCTCACCGTGGCCGAAGCCGTCACCATTGCCGCCGCCACCGCCTTCTTTGTTTCACCACAAGCAGTGAACCTAGCGATGGCCGCCGTCGGAAGGACTGATAAAACAATAAGCCCGAGGCGTCATAAGCGCCAGAGTCCCGCGATAACGATAAAGACGATAAGGTATCGAACGGTCAGTTGACAAAGTGCCATCAGTCGGAGTCAAAGTGTTTGCCGAGTAGGACTCTTTATCGTTGTTATCTGAACCAGCAATTGCTATGCCGGGTAAATTGGTACCGAAGAAAGTATTTGCTCCGTCAAATGAGTCCACTGATTCAAGCGACTCGGAACAGGAGATAGCTCGAAGAAGTTACGGCCTTTCAAGTGGCGTTCCTGAGGAACCTGTGACGTCAGACGAGGACTCCGATGACTCTGGGGGTGGCGGCGGCAGGTTTTCACGAGTGTTTGTGGTTAACCCAGATTCTGATGACTCGTCTTCAGAACCGGACGATAACACTGACAGTAGTGGCATAGACTGTGATGATTATGATAAAAAGTCCGATAGGTAGCGGTTGAGGTGGTTGGATAACATGGAAGTGAATTTTGGTGTCGAATCAAATGGAAGTTCTTCATTAAGATCCTTAACTTAAACATTGATTGTGCATTGGAAGCAGTTAATTTTACAGACGAGAACCTATTCTGTTAGTTGTGACGAAGATAATAATGATGAGAGCTGTAACCATGAAGGACCTCGAAAATCTAACTTCTCCAAGTTTTGTGACGAAAATATACTTTAAAGTGAAACGTGTGATAGATTTAACAGTTTTATGTAAGTTGTAGCTCGAGTTCGAGTAATGACTCAAGATCTAGATAAGAAAAATAACAAAGATAGTGACGTTTATAATTATCTATTGATATTAAGGTATAATCACACCAACTACTACGTTTCATTGGCGGACGTAAAGCAAAAATTATAACGAAAAACAATAATAACGAATTGAAATCTGCAGAAATTAACTAGTCTCATTTAATAAATTAGCACATTGATATTATTAATAAGCCAGGTTGAATTCATAGAATGAAAACAATTCAATTTAAACATTATCTATTAAAAATGAATGCGCGGAGTTACAAACGTTATTATTATAGTTTTGTTACTAGCAGTTTTTAATAAAAATAATGGTATAAACCGATTATTTTGTACATTTTCTTCCGTTCCGCAACCAATGAATGGTGAAATAATTGTGGAACATTAGTGGGGGCCATGTAATTTAATTGCACGCGGGCACAATTGATATTTATTGCTGCAGCATACTTTGCCCACACATAATACTTGTTCCTGCTTACATAGTTACCATTCAAACGGACAAATTGTGAAATGGACTTTTTAGTTTTATCCCTATTAAAAGTTTTTTCCAAGTGATTTTTTCGTCTTATTTAATTTATATTTTTCCGTCGGCACTTTAAAAGCTACCTATGAACTTAAGAGAACTGTCTGAGCAAATAATATATCAATTAGCATGCATTAGATTTATTTACATATTATAAAAGTATATAGGTAGGTACATATGCCTACAAACCTCAGGCAGCCCTAGATACAGTTTCACGTGTCACCAATACAAATATTCTTTTTGTCATCGACCGTCACTGGCTTTTTGATACGATGTATCGTCAAAGAGCCGTATCAGGCCATGTGTAAATAAAGCAAAAACCTTTTATAGAGAGAGAATAAACAATGTAATCGAAGTAGTTTTGAGTAAATTAAACAGTGACGAAAAGGGATTGGCTCAAAGACGGTCAGCGATTCGGATTTTCCGGGTTCCTATGTTAATACCGCGAATTCCAATTAATTTATTCAGATGTTAGGTTTGTAGGGTAACTTTATTTGTGATACGTTTTACAGCAACAGCAGGTTGACATTTCTTGACCAACATCGCTGATGAAAAGGTAAGAATGATAAGGTTTTTTTCTTTGTTAATTGAAGCGTATTAATAGAAGCACTGATTTAACTTTTTGAACACCATCACATAAATTAGTTTGCAAAACTAGTTTCGTTTCAATTTCAATATGTAATATAAAACTTATGTAAATATTTCGTATACCCTCAACACTAGGCTGACTCATACCGTATTGTGGATCTAGTCAGGATTGGGAGCGCCTTAAAGGACTTTTTAAAAATAAAAAAATGAATTAATTAATTACTCTATATTGAGACGTGCTACAGATTCGGATGTAAGTCACGAAGTAAATCTAACTAACTAAAACTTAAACTAAACAATCATTATCTGTCAAATATGCAAGCTCAGCGACCACACAGATCGTGCTGAGCAAAAGTGCTTATATACGCAAAATCTGTAAGGGCTGTGGTTCCATAACTCCTCCCTCACCAAGTGCGAAATTATCGGTAATATTTGGATTCCGATGATTCCGCATACAGGACAATTTCCTCCAAAGTACTATACTAAGACATACTATAACTAAAATTACATAGAGTAATACAGTTGCTAAACTAACACTATTTGTTTTCACTGCACTATCACTTTCCACTATTTCACTTTTTAATGTGTAGGATAGGTGTTTTAAATCGTCAAAGTCCAAGTTGTTTAGATTAACTGTTTTGTTCCAATTAATAGATGTTTCCTTTAATTTGGGTAGAACCGCGATTGGAGTTACTCGATATTGTATTTTCCCTGAATAATGTTGCATTTTGTGTAATTTAATGTCTTTCAGATAGACACTGCAGTTTTCGTCAACTTCCAATAAATATGTGCCCTTGATCGGTTTCCTGATAACATCACCGGCACATGTTTCGGTAAGCATTATCTCATTCCTTGTGTAAATAATCCAGTTGAAGAAGTCAATAGGCTGTACTTTTAGATTTTCCAGGTTAACTGCAAGGGGTTTACATAAACTGAGGTTTGAAGCAAAATTCATTAATTGTTCTATACACGTACTTTCAGGATACAATACAACATCGTTTTCCTTGCACAGGAACTGGTTAGCTGCCATCTCTTCACATGGGTTGGCTAGCGGTAAGTATGTAGGACCTTTCACCATAAGGAACGGATATTTAGGGATAATGGTGGTAGTTACGTTTCCATTGAAAATTGGTAGTGAATATATTTTGAAATAATTATAATTATTTTTATCTATTAATGGGATTTCCATAATGAATGTTATTTGGTTTTCTTTTACATAAGCTTTAGTAGACATTGTTCTTTCTAACATTAATAACGTTTTCTCTGTAACAGGGTATATTAGGCTTTCAGTTTCAGAAATATTGCTTAACAGTGCTAAGAGTTCAGATGGCTCAACAAGGGCTTGATGTACAACAGACACTTTTGTAAATGATAATGCAGTTTCAATCTCATTTAAAACAATATAAATTGACCTAAAATTACTTATAAACATATCAAACATACTTAAGACATATACAGAGTAAATAGAGTTATTTTCTTTAGTACCAATATTTTTTACTATTCTTTCTATGCGTTTCATGCGTTCATCCATAATTAGAATATTGTCCTGTACAGATGCAGATTTGTTAATAATAGAGTCAAGCATTTCTGAAATTATGGTTATTTTCTTATTTACGTGTGTTTCACCAATTTTTAGCTGTGAAATTTGAGCATCGTACTTAATCGCGTCTTCGTGGTCTAGATTACCGGTAAGTATTTTAATCATTGAGCCAAGAGGATTAATGAGGCCGCGTTTGAAACGTTTTGATGGAATAAGCTGCCTGAATTTTCTGACTGTCGAATTGCGTAAGTATTCTACCTGTAATTTCATATTTTGGAACTCATCTGCGTAGGGCTTATGAATGTCGACTATATTACTAAATTCTTTATATCTATTAATATTTAACGCTAAATCATAATCTATCTCCTTAAAATCTAATATCTTAACTATGGTCCACTTATCTTTCTCTATAACCGCCTGTCCTTGTT
The DNA here is from genome assembly GCA_948150665.1 of Conistra vaccinii. Classification (NCBI taxonomy): domain Eukaryota; kingdom Metazoa; phylum Arthropoda; class Insecta; order Lepidoptera; family Noctuidae; genus Conistra; species Conistra vaccinii. The sequence goes on along the minus strand of OX411324.1, from coordinate 11,457,968 downwards.
TAACAGGTAATATGCCTGGGTTATTTTTAATCTCTTGAAGTTGAAGGCCTTGGGTCTTGACCGTCAGTTTCAAGATCACGATGATCAGCCACAACCTGTGAAGGACGTTTAACGTTCTTTAGAGGCACTTTAGTTTGTCTTTTACCTATCTGTACTGGTACTACGTTCCTATTTGTTTTTCCTGTTACTTTTGCTTTATGATATCTAGGTTTATCTTTACTTTTCCTAATGTTAATGTCCTTTACAAATATATTATCTTCCTCTTGTAAGCTTAACTCAATTTCACCACCTTTCTTCTCTCTGGCTTTTTGTTTAGTGTTAAGAATCTTTTCGGCTAGGTACTTATACAGATATTTTGTTCGTTTTGCATGATCTTTAACTAACTGCTGTGTATATGCCCTTTCTAAGTCTACATCAAATATTTTATTGGAGTCGGTGTGTCCAAATGCTACTTCAAAAGGGGTTAATCCAGTAGTGGAGTGTATTGTATGATTGTATGCCATTATGGAATAGGTCATGACGGAAGCGGCGTCCGTACATTTACGTTCATATTTTGCAAGCCTATATATCTCTATTATGGTGGAGTGAAATCGCTCTACGATACCAGTGGAGTTAGGATTGTTTGGCGTTGTTATGTGAATTTCTATTTTATACATAGACAAAAGTTCGCGCATAAGTTCATTGTTAAATTCAGTGCCAGGGTCACAGGATATTTTCCTGGGAACACCGTATATTGAAAAATACTTTAATAAGGCTCGTGCTACTTCTGTCGTTTGCCTACTTGAAATTTCAATAGCCTGTCCTAATTTGCTGAATGCATCTACCAGTGTTAGGTAATATTTACTTTCTATATTAAATAAGTCAATGAATATTTCTTGGAAAGGGGCATCCTGTGTTTGTGTTAATTGTAACATTGGTTTTATGGGCTTTCTATCATATTTCATTAGTTTGCAAGGCTCACACATATTTATAATTGCTGCTACCGTATCTTGCATGTTTTCCCAATAATAGTTTCTGCGAATTCTAACCACAGTTTCTTTAATTCCCCTATGGCACGTTTTTCCTTCGTGATGTTTTAGTATAACAGACTTTTGTTCTTTTTCATCTTCTATATATATGACTCTATCTGTACACTCAAAGAACTCTACTGAATCTTTCTTAAAAATTTCTATAATAACTTTAGTAAATAGCCGTCTATGTATGTCATTCTCAAAGTAAATAAAATATTTACGCTTGGGTATGACATATTCTTTTAAAAATTGTTTAATTAATTCTTCATTATCTAATGGAAGAAATACTTCTAAAACTTTTTGATTCTTTCTAGATAAATTTTGAACTTGTATTTTATTTTGAAACCAGGTAAACACTAATATTTGGTTCGGTTTGGTGTCGATTGCTTCTCTTAAGATTGGGATCCCTAATGATTCTGGTTCTATGTTGGAGGCTACTGTATCTGTTTTACTGCTACTGGTTATGGAACGAATAGGGAAGTTATCTTGAAAAAGGTCTGCAGGTGTAGTCACGTCAGAGTCAGAATCTGAAATGGTTACTATTTCTGATTCATTTTCTATTTCAGCTTTAGTTGTAAACTTTTCAAGTTCCTTTAATTGTTTTATTACTTTTTGTATTTCAGATTCATCTACATTAACATTCATTGATGTGTCATCTTCGGAATCTATAGCGTTAAGTTTTATGCGTGACAATGCATCTGCATTACTATTTTGTTTGCCATTTTTATAAATAATTGTGAAGTCATATTCTTGAAGGCGGAGGCGCCAACGAGTCAATTTACTATTGGGTTCTTTCAGGGAATAAAGCCAAGCAAGAGGTCTGTGATCTGTAAAAATTTGGAATTTATGTCCGTACAAGTAGGGTCTAAAGTGTTTCACGGCCCAAATAATAGCTAAGAGCTCTCGTTCTATTGTGCTATAACGCATTTCAGTGTCGCTAAGGGTTCGACTAGCATATGCGACTGGTCTGTCTGCTCCGATAGGTCCTTGAGATAGGACAGCACCGAGTGCCACGTTAGAGGCGTCAGTTGTCAAAATGTAGGGTTTAGTCGAGTCAGGGTATTGTAGCAGAGGAGTATTAGTCAGTACTTCTTTGCATTTTTCAAAGGCATCTATGTAGTTTTGGTCTATGATAATTTTGTTTCGTTTCTTAAGGCAAGACGTTAAGGGATGGGTGATTTTAGCGAAATCTTTAATGAATTTTCTATAGTATCCGACCAGCCCAAGGAAACTTTTTATTTCTGTTGTTGTTCTAGGAAGAGGATAATTTATAACAGCTACAATTTTATCATTGTTTGGTTTTAGTCCGTCTCTTGTTATCGTATGACCTAGGTATAAAACTTCCTTTCGTAAAAATTCAGATTTGTCTAGTTGTATTTTTAAGTTAGTCTGTCGTAGTCTTTCAAAGACGGCTCTAAGTTTCTGTAGGTGGTCTTGAAGGCTAGAAGAGTAGATGATGACGTCATCTAAATAAATGAGGCAATGTATTCCTTGGAGACCTCTCATAATGTTGTCCATGGCTCGTTGAAAGGTTGCCGGAGCTGTTTTAAGTCCAAACGGCATTCTCAAGAACTCATAATGTCCGTTTTGTGTGCTAAATGCAGTTTTTGGTATATCGTCGTTATTCAATTCAATTTGGTGGTACCCACTCGCTAAATCGAGGGTTGTAAAATAGATGCTTTTGCCCAGTTTGTCAAAAAGGTCAGTAATGTTAGGAAGGGGGTATTTGTCGTCAACTGTAATGTCGTTAAGTCTCCTATAGTCGATTACCATTCTGTATTTGACTTCACCAGAAGCATCTGGTTTTTTGGGGACGAGATGGACTGGTGAGCTCCAAGGGGAAAAGGATTCTTGGATCACGTTATCTTTCAAAAGTTTTTCAACTTGTTTATTAATTTCTGCTGCTTGAGCAGGGGCTTGTCTATATGCTTTGGTATAAATCGGATCTTCATTTTTTGTCCTAATGCAATGTTTTACCTGATTAGTGAAGCTTAAAGGTATTTGCTCACAATAGAATATATCCTTATATTCTTCACATAATTGTCGTATGGATGCTTGTTCTTCATCATTCATATGGTCTAGTCGTAATTTAGTTAGATTGTCAAGTAATAATTGGTCAGTCTCAATATTTTTGTCATCTATGGAATTTACATGGCATTTGTTTTCCTCGAAATTAGATACTATGAACGGTTTGATGACACATAATTCTATTTGTTTATCAAGAGTGTTTTGTATGATGGTTGTTGCAAAACCATTTACACATTTCACAAGAGCAGTAGGCATTCGTACTCCTTCACCGAATTCTGTGTAATTTAATATTCCTACCCCATTTAATAAATTGGTTGGTAATTTTGCTCTAGTTTCTGATCTCGGTGGAAGTAATACAACATGTATAACATTAATATCCGTATCTATGCATATAGGTATTTTAGCTGACTTCGTTAGTAGTACATGTTTCTTTAAATCCATTACGGCTTCTAACTGTTTTAAAAGATCATTTCCTATCAGCCCGTCGTATAATGAATCGACATTGTATACGTAGAACTTATGGTGATCTTTACTCTGAAATACAGGAAACAAAGGAATTTTCAATACCTGATTATGTTTGCTCGAGGCGTGCGTACTTACTACTTCAAATGGTTCGTATGATATGTCGTTAGGAAAATAGGTAGTCGCTATTCTAGGGTGTATAAATGAACGAGTACTACCAGTGTCGATCATGAATTTTCCGTCTATTTCCGGTATGTAAATATGTGGTAATTTTAATTTTACAGTATTATGATTTAATATTATTCTTTCAGGTGTGTGCTGGAGGCTCGCATGTAAAAATTTTTGACGTTTTCTGGTTCAGTAGTATTATCTTTATTTTTAATCTGTTCGTTTCTATCCATAACTTGAGTAGGGTTTTCAGATACTGAGTCTACTGGAAACTCATTTTCTTCACTAGGGAAATATTCGGATAAATCATAACAATATTCGTATTCCGCAGGGTAAGTAAAATAGTCATCATAAGATGGGTAGAGTTCTAATTCGTTTACAGGGAAACCATGCTGAGGTGCTCTTTGCGGAGCAGTTCTCATAGTAGCATCGGTAATGTCTGGTTGAGGTTTGTTTTGTGTGTTTTGTTGAGGAATCGGAAAACGGTTATTGCTACCAAACTGATGCGGAAGCATTGGCATCCTTTGTTGATAAAAAGGGGGTCTATAACCAAAATTAGGTCGGTATCCAAACTGCGGTGGCACCAAATTTTGTTTACTCATACCGAATTGACCTTGGTTGTGCCCTGGCATGCTAATTGGCCTATTAGGTGGAATACCGAAATTAAATTTAGGTGTTGCACCAATATTATATTTAAATGGCTGATTTTGTTGCATCATTGGCATCGGTCTGAAACCTAGTGGTTGTGGGGGTAAACCAAATTTAAATATTGGTTGTGGTGCAATAGTGCCGCTGGGCTGCGGTTTAGTATTATGGTTTGAATTTAACATTTTACCGCGCATCTGATACTGATCATAGAAGTTAACTTCTTCTAAAACTACAGATAAGGCCTCTTCCAATGTGCGTGGATTTTTCAGACGCACAATGCGTACCATGTTTTCCGTTAAGTTATATAAAAATACCTGCAGGGCTAAGTTGTTATAAATAGTAGTCTTACTTACTCGTAAATTTTGATCACTAATTTGGTTAACCTTCGACAACAAAACTGATTTTACTGTTTGAATTCGTGCACAAAAATCACTGTGACTCTCATTATTTTTAATCTTTAAACATTCTAATTCAATAGCCAAGCATTCTTCACTTCGCGGATCGCCAAAGTGTAACTCTAACAATTCCTTGAATTCCGCCCACGATATTATGTCTGCACGCTCGCTGATAAGCGCGGCTGCTTCACCCGTTAAGCGGCTAGTCACAGCATGCATTAAATATTCCTGTTGCAATTCCGATGACTTAAGCTTATCAATAATATACTCGCATTTGCGTAAGAATAAATTCAAATGGCGTTTATTACCATCAAAACTGGGTAGAATTTTGTATAATTCATTTGGAATAAGTTTTATTTCCGACATTCTGGTACTTATGTAATAACTAACTCTATGAACTCTACCAATACAACTTATTACAATAATTACTACTAGTTATTAAGTGTTTCTGAACTCAATATTTTTATAGTAATAATGTTTAAAGTGGGATAAAAACTTATGATACAAAACAGTTATATGTTAAGTATTCTTACTTTACACTTACTACTTAACTATTTAAGAAAACCATCAACAGTCAAAATGGAAAACTTCCAATTCCAAGTTTAACGAAAGGATATGGACACGGATATAAAGGAGGTGAAAAGTCGTACTCACCAGCCTGCCACGCCCATCATCAGCTCGCCTCCCAGCACTCCTCGTCACCGACGATATTTGTTTGGTTCGTTGGATCACCTCGCCGCACCACGCGTACCGTTGTGAAAATCGGGAAAAGTCTTATCGCGAAAAATCACTTAACGCGGGACAGCTTCCTCAGTGATCCTACCGGCTGCGCCAGTCAGGATTGGGAGCGCCTTAAAGGACTTTTTAAAAATAAAAAAATGAATTAATTAATTACTCTATATTGAGACGTGCTACAGATTCGGATGTAAGTCACGAAGTAAATCTAACTAACTAAAACTTAAACTAAACAATCATTATCTGTCAAATATGCAAGCTCAGCGACCACACAGATCGTGCTGAGCAAAAGTGCTTATATACGCAAAATCTGTAAGGGCTGTGGTTCCATAACTATCTCGTATGCTATAACTGACAACAATTCCCATTCAATTGAAACTTCACTAAGGTTGAAACTATCTAACTGTCACATAAACAAACAAACGTTGTCGTTTTATAACGTGTGAGTGACATTCAACCTTAGGGTGATAAAGCAATTACGAAGTCGACTATATGCACTAACTAAGAACTCGATAACTTCACTCACTTTGAAGGAAAAATGAACCTAAAAGAATAACCTTATCGGATCTCGCGCTCTAGACGGCCACGAGCACGACCGCGATCAGGTAAACTATAGAAACCGATACCAATCGCGCACTTGGTCGCAATGGCCAACTAGCCGCACACCATACAATACCGACGGCCACGACTTGCCTGAATCATGGCCGTCTAGTCCGCGAGATCATATAGAAATACTTATATTATAACAACCCTGTCTTGCCTCTATTTTTATAAATGAACGAAAGACTGGTTTTTTTTTTGACTTTTCATATTTTTTTACTGAAGCACATCAGACGCTGTTTGCATATATTTTATCCCATAAAGAGGCTTTTAGGCATAATCTCGTGTTTACAAACTCATGGTGGGTTCTATATCTCTCATATATTTGCCAAGTCTGTGATGATGGCAAGAAAAATATCCTTTTGCATAAATAGATTTTGTGATTATTTATTAAGAAGGGGCTTAACTAGAAGCTTATCTTTCGTGATTGTATCGCAAATCTGTCATATTTACTTGACAAATTCTACACCCGAATCCCGGGATGAGTGGAAATAGACCTTAAATAAAACTATACGCATGTCAATCAAAAACTATAAATTACAATCTCTGTACCAAATACAAGTTTAAAATTTTATTTCCTTACGTATTCACTATATTCCAATTTGTGAAGAACAACACTCGTTAACAGGTTCACCGTCACAAAAACATTTATTTTTGCTGAATTGTTTTCATATAATGTTTACTTTACACTTAGTGAGCAAGTAGTGCAGCATTGCGCTGCCGTTCAAGCCTCTTTTGTAGTTGTAAAAGTTTCATAAACTATTATTTCTTTTAAAAATTTCGAATTGAGTACATTTTCAAATTTTGAATTCTATATCGTTCAAAGTAAAACAATTTTTTTGACTTGCGTCATTCTATTGTGAGCCGCTCTGGACGATACGTCATGGTATAAAATAATTTTTCTCTGCTTCAAGTGTCGTGTTTTCAGTTTAAGACGCGAATGTAAAAAGATCACGATAGTATCTTTGTGCTAGCTGGCCGCAGTTTTGATGAAGCATATCGTGTTCATTTGTGGTGTCTAGTTCCTCAAGTTATACCTATAGTTCGTGCCAGCCAAGCGAGAATCTAGAACCACTATTTTTTGGTGAAGTATTTACTGTACAAACATGTGAGTATTCAACCAATTTCCCGTTTATCAAATCATACACTCTCGCGTCCCACTAATCGCGTAATCTAGCCTATGCCGTTTCTAAAACTCTCTCGTTTTCGGACCTTGGCAGATAACCAAGGCCACAAGGCCTTTCCCGGACCCCCGTCCGTCGCCTGGACAGGATCCTGGCGTTCTCTACTCCCAGCCTGCGTCAACACAGACCCACGTCTTCTAGCCACGTCGGGTTTCTCCGCCAACCAAGGCGAGATCGTTCCGGGCAGCAGCAGGACGGCGCCCCGTACTTCAGGACTTCAGGATTCGTTGGCTATTAATCTCCATCGCATTAGTTTTAACTTTATTTTTGAATCTTAAGCTAGGCAATCCATCTACCGCGCTGAACCCAGATTTATTGCCGGTTTAATTGCTCTGTTCTACCTCGCGTCTCCGGGATTAAATTAGTAAAGGCCTATACGTATTTAACCCGCGTGCGATCGTACACTCAACCCTAAACCGCATAATTCTCCGTTCGGAAAATAAAAATCAACCGTAGTTATAAGCGGCTCGCAATCATACTTAAATTTATTTACCACGTTTTATACATAACTGTTTCTGTTTTTTTTCTTACTTTAAAAAATATAATACAAATCATATTTAAAATCTCCTATTATTTTTTTCTTTGTATTTAGTTATCCTATGCTAGTGTGGGTTCGATTCTCACCAAGCATTCTTTTTAACAAGTGGCAGAAGCTGATCTTTTAATGCTACAATGGCGCCCGAATTAAAGGTAAATAAAACATAATATTATTCACTATAATCATATTGTTGTGTATTAAACACCTAATAATACCCATAAGCAATTTAATTTTTTTTTTTTTTTCATAGCACCGGTGTGGTGTGCCCTTTTAAGAGCACAATTTCTAATTCCTAGAGCAATTTTGTTTGTTTCAGATGCGGTCGTTTTAAATAAAATCTCGGCAAGCCTAACTACAGAACAGGTCGCGCTGGTGCCTTGCTGCTGTTGGTGCTCCTGTTACGTCTATCTAACCTTGTGCCTTTCATTTAATGACCAATTAATGTGATGAAATAGGATTGTATGACAATATATGATTTAATATAGTGTACTATTATGCAATTCAAAACTCTGTAACCAGATCGAATATTTTTTTCTCTCTGCCTCTTTCATTTCCTTCCCACAAATATATAATTGTCCCCTGGTTTTACTCGTCTCTCGTAATTAGTGTAGCTAGTTCCCCGTAGGTAACGTGTGTTTGAAGTATGAATGCGTAGGGACCACATCTAAGGTAAGCGTTTTTTTGATTGGTGATTTTGCTGAATGTCTAGTTTTTTCTTTTTCTCTTTAGCATTCAGCCCCATCCGTCTCTTTTGCTCGCCTTATTGTCGTTTTCTATTTGTTCGCACGTCTATTACTCGTCGCCAAGGGTATGGGTTAGGTACACACATATTCCTATAGAAAAACCCCATTCTAACATTTTTTTTCAATAACTCACGTATCACATATCTATCTTGCTAAAATTCTATTTAAACATTAGTTTTGCGCTTAATTCTAGACCCCGCAGTCGAAACAAACCAAATATTCGCTCAGGAATAAATTTGCATTTTCAAACCGCGTAAATATTTAATTTTCCAAACTCAGTCCAAAAATAAAGGAGATCGCCCATTCACGTTAATCCGAATTTTTTTGAAAGGACGACGACCAACTTTCTATAAATACCTTTTACTTTAAATTCGTACTTTACTCGTTTTTCAGGTCAATTTATTTGCTAGATATTTTTATTGAAAACTATTTACATATTTATTACTTTTAAAATTACATATTTTTTATCGCTCACCGCATCACGCGTGAACGGCTGGCTAATTCCTTTTTTGGTAGTTTTTGATGATTGATCCGATCTTATATGAAATTTCACATAAGCTGTGTTGAGGTGAATGTTCAAATGTGTGTCCATTTGAGCAGTATCTATATGAAGGACGTTACCGACGGACCGAAGGAGTTATAGTATGTTAGGTGGATAAGTAGGGTAGGATAGGTAGCTAAGTGAGTAGGTAGGTTTGTATGTAATAGAGGTAGGTAGGTCTAGGTAATTAGGTAGTTAGGTGTAGGTAATTAGGATAGATAGGTCTAGGTAATTAGGTAGTTAGGTGTAGGTTATTAGGATAGATAGGTGTAGGTAATTAGGTAGGTAGGCGTAGGTAATTAGGTAGTTAGTTATGTATGTATATGAGCAGGTAGGTAGGTTGCTAATTAGGGTAGGTTAGGTTAGGGTAGACCCGTTCACACGGACAGACTCAAGGCACCGTTTTAGCCGAAAGTCGGTCTCATCACGCGTCAAACCTATCTTGCCTCGCACAAGTTTATGCTAGGGTCGCCGATAATCTTTCTCTTGCTTTCCTCCGAAATTCAAAAACATATAACGCCAACCGTTCCGCTATCACCCCACATAATCTACATCAATCATCCTATTAGATTTCCTCAATTCCAAAATTCGCTGTTTCTTTCTTCTCATCTCACCACCTAATCCAAATTTACTCATCATAAATATTGTTTTTACTCATAACCCCTCATTTTCAGGCCATAATCATCGCGATACCCCCCTTAACAAAAAAGCTAAGTTTCAAAGTACGTAATTATATAATTTAAATCTATCGCAAAATCTGTTACAAACTCTTTTCGAACTTTCTCTATTATACGGCCTCATTTTCACTTCACTAACTTTTTCTTCTTTTTACACTATGTCACGTCATCACACTGACATCGTCATCAAAAAAACCAATATTAATATTCTAAAATTATGTTAATACGCTATTTAGTGATTTATTCGCCGATACTCGGTAAGTTTAATAATAATATAAATTCCCAAAATTCTCTGTTTCTATACAATTCCGTAATCTGATGTAAATAACGAACATTACACACTACGCATATCGTATCTATTTATATATTGTTTTCTGATTAATTTTACCCCGTAATTTTTCTTTACTTCGCTGACCAATACGCTATGAGCGACCTTTTTGTTATGTTCCCTCTCTCCCTCTAGGAACCTCTGGGTTTGTTCGGAGAGGTAACTCATCGTCCAACTTTATTGTTGACTCTCAACAACTTTGTTAGTGAGTTTTGCTGTTAGGGACGAATAGGTTTGTGTTCGACCTCTAGGAGTTTCTTTGAGATGCACCAACCCTCCCACCTTACTATCACTCCTCTGATCAGACTCTAAGCACTCTCTTAGCTGAAAGTCGGATCAGGAGGGATACCCTACAATTAGGGACATTAAAATACTGGTTTATAGCCCTTATTTTTGTAGGCTGGGGTATTATTTTTTCGGGACTTAGGTTTTTTCCTCTCGTAGCCTGGTCCTCCTCAGCTTATATTCGTTGATTACAACCTCTAGCCTCTTCTTTTATCAACATTGCCCTCTGAGCATGTGTCAATAATTAGTTTTAACCTATACTTAGATTCGCTTTTTACTTTAGTTTAGCTTCTTTATTTCGTCTAGAGTCTATTTCGCCATGGTATATTATCCCGTGAGTTATTTTAATTCTGTTAGGCTGTATTTTTCTTTAGTCGCGCACTTAGATTATTTTTTAGGTTAAGTGGACGCTGCCTGAGCTCGCGTTGAGAAGGTTTAGATTTGGAACATTCCGTATTTACTCTTTGTCGAATGCACTTAGTAGGCGCTCCTTAGGTTAGGTATTTTAATTCTGGTTTAGTCTTGTTAGTTGTTAGTTGTCTTGTAAGTATTTCATTTTTACTCAGGACTTCCCCTAACCTTGTCTCGTCTCTTCTTCAACTGTCACCCCTATAGGGGAGACATAATTTTTTTTTCGTTTTCCCTATAGGGATGTCAAGTGTCTTTAGTGACGACATCGTCTAGGGTTGTCAAAAATTTGTCGATAGGGTCGTGATTTTTATCGATGATGCCTTCCGTCTTTAGTGACGACATCGTTTAGGGTTGTCAAATTTTTTTTATCGATAGTATCGATAATTTTTTTTTTTTGCTGGAAAGGGTGTATTGCAGCATTGCGCTGCCGTTCAAGCCTCTTTTGTAGTTGTAAAAGTTTCATAAACTATTATTTCTTTTAAAAATTTCGAATTGAGTACATTTTCAAATTTTGAATTCTATATCGTTCAAAGTAAAACAATTTTTTTGACTTGCGTCATTCTATTGTGAGCCGCTCTGGACGATACGTCATGGTATAAAATAATTTTTCTCTGCTTCAAGTGTCGTGTTTTCAGTTTAAGACGCGAATGTAAAAAGATCACGATAGTATCTTTGTGCTAGCTGGCCGCAGTTTTGATGAAGCATATCGTGTTCATTTGTGGTGTCTAGTTCCTCAAGTTATACCTATAGTTCGTGCCAGCCAAGCGAGAATCTAGAACCACTATTTTTTGGTGAAGTATTTACTGTACAAACATGTGAGTATTCAACCAATTTCCCGTTTATCAAATCATACACTCTCGCGTCCCACTAATCGCGTAATCTAGCCTATGCCGTTTCTAAAACTCTCTCGTTTTCGGACCTTGGCAGATAACCAAGGCCACAAGGCCTTTCCCGGACCCCCGTCCGTCGCCTGGACAGGATCCTGGCGTTCTCTACTCCCAGCCTGCGTCAACACAGACCCACGTCTTCTAGCCACGTCGGGTTTCTCCGCCAACCAAGGCGAGATCGTTCCGGGCAGCAGCAGGACGGCGCCCCGTACTTCAGGACTTCAGGATTCGTTGGCTATTAATCTCCATCGCATTAGTTTTAACTTTATTTTTGAATCTTAAGCTAGGCAATCCATCTACCGCGCTGAACCCAGATTTATTGCCGGTTTAATTGCTCTGTTCTACCTCGCGTCTCCGGGATTAAATTAGTAAAGGCCTATACGTATTTAACCCGCGTGCGATCGTACACTCAACCCTAAACCGCATAATTCTCCGTTCGGAAAATAAAAATCAACCGTAGTTATAAGCGGCTCGCAATCATACTTAAATTTATTTACCACGTTTTATACATAACTGTTTCTGTTTTTTTTCTTACTTTAAAAAATATAATACAAATCATATTTAAAATCTCCTATTATTTTTTTCTTTGTATTTAGTTATCCTATGCTAGTGTGGGTTCGATTCTCACCAAGCATTCTTTTTAACAAGTGGCAGAAGCTGATCTTTTAATGCTACAGTAGGTACAGAGCTCTACTCAAAGCGACATCAACATATCAGGTCATTTTATTTTAGTTCAGAGAGCTCTTTACAGGGCAAAAAAGAGACCGAAGATGCAGTGAAAACCTCGTTCAAAGAATTCTTTGACTCTCATCCAGGAGATTTCCGCGCCAGTAGCGTAAATCAACTGCCATTAAAAAGGCAAAAATGATGTTCTTTGAACAAATGTTTTCGTTTAGATTCTTTTGGTTTATTTTGAATATAAAATCCTTGATAGGTGATGTATATTGCTCCGAAGAGCATAATAAAATTTAAAAGTAAAGAGATTACCTAGTTTGTATTGGTAAGCCAGGCAAGAGTTTCGAATCAATCCTTCAGTTGACGTTTACAGCGCTAGAAAATGAGCAATGGGTGTTTTCATGCTGTTTTTTTATTTTCTAGACCACGTTGTTATCGAATATTGTGAATGAATGAGATGGATTAGCCACGCAGGAGCAAAGATTACTATTGGAAAACTCGATAGGTAGTTATAAATTGTGCACATTGGGAGGTTCTTCTAGAAAATTGAAGCGATCGGCCGTAAAGTAAGTACGTGGACTTCGTGCTAATACTTCGAGTTTGGATTCCGTATTTGTCAAAGTAACATCCTGTCGTACTCTGTAGCTTATGGGATAACGTCGTGTTGTTGCACATGAATTTTGTTCAGTGAGTGACGCCCACAAGCTTTCGGAAACTGTCCTAACCAAAAAGTAATATTTTGTCGTGACTTTATTCAAATATTTGGCCTCAGAATTTAGTTCCAAAATTCGTAGAAGCGGGAAGAAGTCTCATTAAGGTTTAGTGAAAAGATGCTTAACTAAATAATCCTGGTAGGAGGTGCAGCGTGCAGTGCGGCTTCTAACGACCCTACAACACTCGAGGGCACTCTACGCTTCAGCTGCTTCGCGCTCATGCACTTTTCAAGTACGCACTGTTTATGCTCTAGTTCGGTTCAGAAACTTACATTTAGCCGCAGACATCGCTTGTTTGGATTTAAATATCGAATACGTTTTTGCTATGCTTTTTCTGAAAGCAAAAGAGTATTTTTAAATATTTTGTGCCTGTTTTTATCATGACCGTGTTTTACAAGAATTAAACTATCATTTCTGTATTGTATTTTGAGTAGACCAACCTTTATTTTTTTAATCGGCTTTTATCTACCTACTCCTCTCTTATTTTATGACCCAATTTATTATTTATTTTACCTTTTAACAGTAAGAATTCTGACAGCAGCCATACAAAGTTTAATTATGAATTTAGGTTACATACAGAAAACTTAAAAATACATTTCTCAATACTTAGGTATTTACCTACCGTTAATTTTCTTCGCCAGCAAACAAATTTTAACTAATTTAATCAGTACCTATTCAAAGAGTAGAAGATACATTCTATGCTATTTCATTTTACAGTTTATTTGTTATCCATAGATAGATATAGATAGATAGTAATCCATTTATCCGCACAAGTGCACAACAATCAGAAACTACACGTGATTTATGTACGTACATGTACCGTTTAACCTATTCCGGTAGGTGACTGTTGTGCATACCCATTTGATTCTAATACATTAGATCGGTGAGTGGTGGCGAGTGAGTGTAACACGGACGGGCCGTATGCAGCGGGCTAAGTGGAGGCATGCTCAAGATATGAAGAGCTCTTGCCCCCAGCCTTCTGCACGCCAAGGTGCGATGTTTATGCATTATGTATCACTAGGACGCTGATACTTCGCGGCGAGTTTTGCATATAGCTTTTGAACAAATTCTTAAAGAAATTTCGTGTAACGTGTAAGAGGGCTGTATATCATTTGAATTGATGTTTCTACGAGAAAGTCACGTTTACATGCAGATAAAACTATAACTCGAGCTAAAAGATGAGTACAGTCGCATGGGTAAATTGTATTGTAAGTAGTATTACTAGTAGTAAAAGTTCCCCGGCCTTGGCCTGTATCAACATCCTTTATTGACTTTTATGACTTGTACAGTTGTACGCAGTGGAAGGGAAAACATCTGAATCTCAAGTTTATCGATAACTTTATTGGGACCATTAGCAAACAAGTTGTTCTCAGCCTTTTCAGACGTTTCAAGGACAGCTGGCTAAATGGAATGTTTCCTTAATTCGAAAACATGATTATCAGAACATTCAGATTACTTGTCATTGGATGATTGAATAATGAAGAGAAATTCGGACCGCAATCACATTGTGTAAGATTAATGGCCGGGTCCTGTTGTTGAATGAAGGCGACTCGCTCGATGCTAATTCCGCCGATGTACCGGACGGGTGACACTTTAGTTTCCTATTCCACTGTTTGTGCTCTGACATCTGTTTAATTACTTGCCATACGCACTTTATTGTTATTATTGCTTTACCCTGTAATTTGCACCGCTCTTGCTACTGAATTTCTCTCTATTTTTACGCAACTGCCCTAGAAGAAGGGTAATGTTTTTCGAGAGTATGTATTTATATTTTCAACACACTTGCTCGTAAAGTGGCTCTTATAGAACCGCTTTTAGGTACACAATGCAGTGTATTAAACTTTTTTTTTATATAGGGTATCTCGTAGCTGGCCTCTGAGGACATGACTACTTAACCGGTCAATCCTGTGGCTGCCTTAAGCTCCTTTTTTACTTTATATTACCGCACTAGTGCGGTAATATGCGCCACAGAAAAGTTTTTACTAGTCGGAGTAATGACATGGCAATATTTCCATATTGCCTATATTAGTAAATACCTACTATCATGGCATTATGAAATTAGTAGTACATGAAATGAGTATGAGCTATCCTTATAATAATTTCAGATTTTTCTCTATGCAAACTTCAAAGATAAGGGGGTTTGGTCACGGTAGTTTTGTTTGAATTTTTCGTCAAATATCGTAAACTAAGTGATCTAAAAAAAAGAAAAACGGTTGAGAATGTGCAAATATCGCTCTTTCATATGATATGCCCCACATGCCCTAGTAGCCCCACTTCGAATTTTTAAGAACCTTCAGTACGTGCTGCAAAAAAAAAAACTTTTTTGAAAAATGGGTTAATGTCATCTAAAACTATTCCTTTGTTGATAGCATTAGTAGTTCTTGAAATATCCAGCTGTGACAGACAGACAGACAGACAGACTGAGTCGCACCATAAGGGTTCCTTTTTACCGTTTTGGTACGAAACCCTAAAAAGGCATTTGGAAAGTATTTTAGTTCACTAGCTAGCTATATTTCATATTTTTATACAGAAATATTGCCAATTTAATCAAAACAGCGAAATATTTGACATCTAATTGCTACTTTGCCCACTTTCAGAATGTCTCACACCTCTCAGTAATCCTTCGGGGATATGACGCGAATGAGCTTTCTCTAATTTCACCCGAGCAGAAATGTGCACTTTTTTAATCTCATCAAAGAGACTTCAGGCCTTTTTATGCCTACGGTGCAGTAAATAAATAAAATATGATAAATTAACATGATATTTCTTCAAATTATATATTTTTTACTACATATTAACCTTAATTTGCGTATTCGAAACATTATTTTATGTTTATTATATTTTTATATAGTATAAGTAGTTTAGCGGTTTTGTCACTGCCATTATTAACACCTGCGCGCGCATCGCTAGCGCAGAGCGCGGAAAAAACAAAACCAGCGCGCCATTTTCCATAAATATTTGTTAAAGTTTTCGTTATGTGGTCAATTATTATCAAAAATACGAAATACGAGCTCAAATGTCCAAAAGACTGATGCAGCTCGATAACAATAAATTTTTTATTGTGTCTCATTAATGACAGTCAAGCGACAAAGTATTGTCGCCAACGGACGTTGAAAAGTTTTTAAAAGAAGTTCCGTATAGAAGTTACAGTACCTAGCAACAAACATCAGTTGAACTTTATAAATCTAAGGGCCTATTTCGGATTTCCGGCCACCGTAGGCGCGGGCTTGCGGACGGAGAGTGATGGGTAGCTCTCCGTCCGATCAGGACCAAGCCCGGGTCGACGGCGCGTAGTGTTCCACGCGCGCCTCAAAGAGTCGTCAGCGAAGCTGAAGGGGTCCGTTTGGGCCGATGCCTACCACTGGGGTTGCGGATAAGTCCTTAGGGGAAACCGTGGCCCTGGTCTAGGCAAGGGAAGGAACACGGGTGGGTTTTAGTCAGTAAAAGTCTGACACGCCCTTCCGCTCCGCCCAGAGCGGGAGAAGTCATTTGATGATTTCCCACCCAAAAAAAAAAAAAAAAAAGGGCCTATTTCACGATGTCCGAATAGCCACTACTTAAAGAATAAATTCAAAAATGGAACAGAATTTTTATGAAATTATCTGCCAAGTAAGTTAATAGGAACTTAATCGTAGGTGGTGAAACAGGCCCTAAATGTAATATAGATCTAAACCTCTATCTAGTCTGTGTTTTCCTCGTAAGTGTCTTGAAAATGTCGTATGAAACGCGTGTGTGCGAAAAATCAGCAAACCAATCTATAGAATTTTGGAATTGCAGGCGGGAGGACAAACCAATAACCTGAAAATATGGTGTAACTTTTGCTTGTTTCTCTATTTTCGGTTATGTGTTTTATCAGTTGGTTTTTTTGTTTTTTAAATAATTGTTATTAATGAAAGAATAGGTACAGGGAAATCATTAGAATTTTACGACGGTGACTTTTTTTTTGGTTTCTTAAAATAACGTGGTATAATATGTTATACCACGTTATTTTAAGAAACCAAAAAGAAAGTCACCGTCGTAGACTTATTTATATTTTAGAGGCTTAGGTATGCCTAAGCCTCTAAAATATAAATAAGTCTTACGGCTCACTGAGTTAATTTTCATGTTTTTTTTACATTTAACTTTGTTTTAAAAACAAAAACTGTTCAGGGGTAGTTATTTTCATCAGAACCACATTTAGCAGTCGGATTAGTCATCAAAATATGGCAAGTATTAATAAAGGATCCTTTTCCCGGCTTTTACTTCTCCCAAGAGTGCTGGGGTGGTTCTTTCGTAGGCGGCGACCAAACTGGTTCTATTAACAGTTCCGAAGATTGTTTTTTATAGCTGCTCCACCTACAATACTATTCTTTCTTGTATTATTTTTGGTTAAGTCATTAAAATGATTTTATCGGTGCATAGCAACTATTATTTAAATAGAAACTCATACAACAATAATTATATTCCGACAGCTACTGTTTTCTGTTTTAACATAAACCATTTAGTTAATTTCGGTAATTTGCTAGGCGCGGTTCGTGATTAGCGCTTCATTTTGTAACATGTGATTTGGAACAGTTCCGAATACACTACATGTTATTACTTCTGTATAATTTGTTCTGTTTATACGTAAATATAAAACTGTACGAATATCTAAAATGAAATTGTATTTTTTGAAAAGTAGAAGTGATGAGACGTTGTTACGTCAAATTGCGCGGCGAAAAGAAACGTTAGTATTGTTACATATTAATGATATATGAATGCGGCAGTTATGAGGTATACGTGTATGTATTGCCATTGAAATTTATTGCTGATTCACGTCCGCCATACTGTGTTGTTATTTCAGTTGAGTGACTGGGGTGAAGTGAAATAAATGAAACTATGTTACACAACCGATTGAGCAAATATTTCATCAACTTGTTGCCCCAAAGGACATGGAAAAAATCATTGTTCCTATTGCCGATAGCGTCCTGTTACGAAACTTTAATAGAGGTAGGATTTGGATTGGATTCTTTGTTCGCTCCTCGCAGGAGTTAATGTATCGAGTTCATTGTTGTCGATTAACGTTCTCAGATTCTGTGTTGGTGGATATAGTGATGTAGGCTTTGCGTTAAATGTGTTGCATGTTTGTAGGGCCGCGGGCGCGGGCTAATCGCGGCGTCCAGGAATATTTACTGTCCCCCGGGCCGCGTCATCTGATAATGTTATGTTCGGTCCTGCTGTAAAAATCGTTGTTCATTTCAATGACGGGACATCGCGTGACATAAATAACTCGATATTCGTTTAAATCTTGAAAGGCTATAATGTGAATGTTCCAGTTACGATGATTAATGATAACGGCTTGAGCAGCTGTTCTACGAGCTCTTTTATTTCAATGTTTATGAGAGGTAGGTATCTTCGAAAGTAATTCACTTATTATGTTCCACTCCTGTTGATTGATGACAAATTGATGATTACCTAAGAGGTCATTATTAATGTACTAGGTACCTACAACGTTCATATAAGTCGAAAGTAATTTAGTGGATACTGTTACATACAATTATTAGGGGATATGGAAATTACACACAGAGCGTTTGTTAGGTGCCCTGAGTAAACATTATAGTAATATATCCGTGTTGATTACGTTCTACGTGGGGCCTCGTTGAGTGATTGGGCTTCAACTTTCCAATCGATACGAGTCAACAGAATGGACTAGCGTGTACCATTCCACTGTTGTTTGCTTTGTAAAGGCTAATGAAAGTATTGAGAATTGGAATCGCCGGGGATTATTTGTAACTGTCCTTTTTAGGTCGAGCATTTGAACATTTAACTAACTGTGACGGACAGAATTCGTTTGACAGGATAATTTAATATTCTCTTTCACATTATTCGCTGCACGACTTAACAAAACTCTAAAACAAACAACTAAATTATTAAATATAATATCTCCAAATAATTGTCACAACCAAAACTTTGTTCAAAGCCATGATTTAATCATGTATTCTAAACTATAACATCGTTAGGGTCGTAGGGTTGCCCACCCATCGGGCGTTAAATGATGATCACGTAAAAGGCACAACATTAGTACAATAAAGTGGGCCTTTTGCCCATAACAATCATAATATACGAACCCTTTCGGCTTAACAACTCGGGACCCACTAGTCGTTACCGAGCTGTGTGCTGCTAAATGTCAACGCGATAATGTACAATTTTAAATGTGTGAGATAATCTCAATGTCAAGATTTGGCAGAGTTTACATGAATCACTTTGTTGACACTGACTCATGTTTGTCATTAAAACGCTCTACATAACTGATAATACTTTATTTTGAAACTAATAATTCGATTTAAGTCTTTATCTTTATAATTTTTTAATACTTAAGTACCTAAAATGCAGCCGATAATTGGCCATTGTTTCCATTCCTATGTTCGTTGCGTATCTTCGACAAACCTAATTAGGCCGCTTCACTCGTTTATTGCCTACCGCATGATATTGTACATTATTAATACATATTCCCTTATCACAAATAAAAACTTAATTTAAAACCAAAACATTCGCATTGAATTTAATTTAATTTTAACTGCGAAGGTCTACTGCAAAGAATGCCCTATGGAGATCGTGAAACTGCAGTTATTTTAACCAAAAACGGTTGGTAAAATATATGAACAGGTCATGTGAAGTAGTGCTCAGCAGTCTTTTACGCCGCGCATCGCGAGTGACGACTTGACGCGGCGTAGCAAACTCGTAGCAAGCTCGTAGCAAACTCGTAGATGTCGTAGCCGAGTCTGAGGTCATAAAAATGGCGAGCAAAGACAAATATCTGTATTCTTTTTATAGGCGAGGGCAAACTCACTTATCTGATAGTTGTATCTAGCTTTCACTACAATACACGTCAAACTTTATGTATAGAGCATAAAAACATGTAGATATGATTGGGACCAAGAAAGCTGCTGACATAAAAAGAAACAATATACTTTAGACATTGGAATAGATCTGCTACTTGAAAAGCCTCGTCTGTAGTCTGAACGCGGATGCTGGCGAAGATTACTAGTACGAGTACTAGGCGGTATTGTCGATTCTATTCAGCTAAGAGATGGAAAACGACAAACTTATGATTGATTTATTGATTGAAAACCTGTATTGTTGAACCAACTTGGACTTCGCTATAACTAATTAACCCAAACCACACAAAACGCCATTATTAAGACTAATAATAGCCACAATATTGATTAAGTGGTCGTTTAAAGCCAAAGCCTGAAGTAATATTAAAATTATAGCATTTTATATCTCCTTTAATATTTAATTAAATTTCACCTCACCAATGTAATTATACGAATCGGCTTAAATTATATTGACTCGGGTCGAATAAAAGGTACCGTAGTGTACTCGTTTACTGTTACTCATTTCAGTTCATGGGCTATTTCAACGAGCTCTAGTACTATCGTGTCTTCATTGCTCTAGTTTATTGGTCGAGGGACAAGGATCGTACATTACTAATGGCAGACATGTATCGAGACAAAAAAATACAAAAAAAAGTGGCAATTCTTGAGGACCACTTAGTCTTCCAAATCATTAGACATTTCGTAGCAGACACCAAACGTTGATAGCTTGATAAATCCATTACGAATCGTACGACAAAAAAAAAGCAAGAATTCTTTCAGCTCTGTAATCTTATCGAGTGTTTTTTCGGAATCCGCAAGGCCGACAAGCGGTGTCAAATATTTTACGGCACAAAATTAGAGTGGTGGAATTTTTGGGGAAGTTCCCCTAAACGACGCAAGTTGTGCGCTCGTTTGATGTTGAAAATTAAGGCCACATACGAAAATGGGAATTTCACATACTTTAATAACTCTCGACGTTAACAGCTCTTGTTAATAGAGTTGTGTCATGACTTCCGGATGTATGTTTTTTATTAAATCACTGAAATTATCGCTAAGAAAAAGTTATTAGTTCAAACATTAATTATTCACGTTTCGTTAATGAAGCTTAACCGTCGCCTTACATTGGAAGTGGGGTCTGTTATTCCAGCTAGGTAATTAGGACTGTTGTAAGCAATAAAGTTAAAAGTTGTGGAATTGTTCCCTGCGGCCTTTATCGCAATGTGCTAAAGTATGTTTCAGGTGCAAAAACGGATTAAATTATTTGGAATATTCCTTCTAATAAACCTTGTAAGGTATATTTAACATACCTAACTTTAGACTTACAATTAAAGATAATTGAAATCATGATTATAAGTTGTGGCTGTTTGCGGTTAGCGCGAATATTATCAAACATGATTTGACCAAACACGACTTAAAAGACTGAAGTAGGGAGGTGCCTGAGTTTGATTTTGTCAGCGTAAAAATGCATGTAAGATATTCCAATAAAAAAAAGCAATTTGATAATCAAATACTTACGTAGGTACTTGTATTTTGATATCAAACTGGGCAAGAATAGATCCGAGTTGAAATTAATATAGAATTGAATGGTATGTTACGAATGTATTACAAACTAAAGTGTTTTATTGTTTGCATTAGCATATTGTTTACAGTCGAAGAAATATGACCTATCTAAAGTCGTTTTTTTATTATCAATAACAACGAAAACAAAATGTAATATTTTTTTTCTTATCGTATTTTTTTCTTATCGGTTATTTGGTTTCCTTTTGTCCTGACTCTATTAGCGTGTTAATTAACTTCTTGTCAAATATGATAATTTTAATAACGACAGTGGTTTCATTCCATGAGAAAAAAAAGGCTATAAACTCTCCGCAATTTTGTGCGTCGTTACTTATAGGACGTTACGTTCATCTTATAGGACACATGGAACTGTCAAACCACCATTCATATTTAAATTACTTGGCAGTAACTCATAATAATATGAGGAGGAGGGGAGGGCTATAAAAATATCAAGTACAGAGGCTCTCGGGCCGCCATGGGCCGTCGGGCGGACGACTGTAAGCGTGCTGTCACCGGCGAATATTAAAATATTGTGTGATATTGTATCAAATGCCTGTCCCAGGTGCACGCCCGAATACCTACGCTATTGGGAAATTTTGATACACGTAACATGTTTTGGACGGTTTTCCATGGACGCTAGTCAATTATTTTGATGCTTTATTGAGAAGTAATTTAAGTCACACATTGCTCGCAGAACAGATGGCCGTTGGGGCCGAAATGTTCTGAAGTGGCAACCGCGTACCGGAAGAAGTACCGTTGGATGGTCTCCCACAAGATGGACTGAAAACTTGTAAAGGCCGCAGGAATCCGCTGGATGCGCGAAGCACAGAATCGGTCGAAGCGGCGGTGCTTGGGGAAGGCCTAGTCCAGCAGTGGACGTCTTTCGGCTGATATGATGATGGTGATGATGAATTTAAGTCCCAAAGCCGTTCATTAAATAATGTTACCTTAAATATTAAATAGCTACAAAATATGAAAATTCTGGCTGTAACGTGGTAACATAAAAAGTGTTTTAGGAACGTGCTCCTGGCGCTTGTTTTATGTACACATAAGCACAATAAAAACCTAATTGGTGAAGCGCTTTGAATTAAAAAATGTAAATAACATTACGTATAGGGAGGCAGCGGCCCGGTATCGCCTGTGTCGGATGACCGTCGTAATTACTCTTCCGCGCTCCGAGCCTCATCATCGTCTATTAAAATTCATCCATATACACGACCTTTTCCTCTATGAATAAAATTATTACATAAAATAGATGTACCTATTATATGTTAAAACCTTCGCATCGCTTTCACACTTTGTAATAACTACCTATATTTAATTTTGAGACATTGGTATAATTATTAACGATAAAAGACCCTTGACGCATTCGGATTTATCTTCCCACAATTCGGAGATGCTCAAATTAAGCGTTATGATACCTCCCGAAAAAATTATAGCCAATCTAAAACTCATTGAAAAATGCCCGAAGGTGACTTTCTTACCGGTAGGCGAGGCTATATACAGTAACGACATATTTGGTAAAACCGCTCTTTTGAAATTTGAATTTGAGCGGCACATTACTCTGTAAATGACTGGCTATAAAGACTTCAAACGCAGGCTAATCGTGGCTTCCGACCTTTCGGGGCAGCGAAGAAGGGCCCCAAGTACCTGACAAAACGCTTCCTTACTTATTGAACAACCGTATTTTAAGTATGTGTAGGGTCAAGTGTAAAAAGACCTTTTTATGAATCAGGAAAAAATGAATTATAGATAGAATTTGAATGTGAAGCATCTCCACGTCTGGATACTCGTGTGTTCTTGAATTTAAAACTTGTCGGTTGCTTCTGAATTCCTTATCGGTTGTTCGGGTTCTATCAAATGTTTATAATGGTGCGTTGCTGTTTTAGATAACAGTGGTAGCTCGTGGAGCTCTTGGCTAAGTAAGCCGTGATCCATCAGGTTAAACTACGCTTGCCGGGGTTGGTCAGTGGATGGGTGACCATCTTTACATACCGGGACTCCTCCGTGCCTCGGAAAGCATGTAAGACGTTGGTCACCGGCTGTCATTCGTGGATCTTTGACAGTCGTTACGAGTCGTCAGAAGCCCGAAAGTCTGACACCAGTCTTACCAAGGGGTATCGTATTACCTAGTTACTGGGTTGTGGAGGTCAGATAGGCAATACCTCTGTGTAAAATACTGGAATTCAGCTGCATCCCGTTAGACTCGAAGCTGACCCCAAGATAGTTGGGAAAAGGCTAGGAAGATTGATTGGTACAATATTTTTAATAATATACTAAATGGTTCTGGAACTTTTCAGTAGCTATAATCGTGGTACCGGACTGCAAAACATCACCAAGTACCTACTAATTCCAATACATATTTAGTGTATATCTGTGTAGTATGCAATTGAATCAATGTTCACATTCGATTGCTTCACTAACTATAGAGCAAGTTTAGTTGTAGCAAGTTGATCATATTTCTTAGTAACGCGCCAGCTCTTAGTAGACGTTTTGTTTTCATTATAGCACCGATTGCCGGGCGCCGCGAGTGACACACGGCTCCACAGTTTCCTGCATCAAAGTTTTGCAAAACATTGGTACATCGGTACGTTTGGTGCAAGTGAAACTAAACAAACAGGCAATAGCCCTCACATAAAACTGTTACAGCGGCTCTGGGCACCGCTCCCGGGGTAATGTTTCATTGTGCGAAATGCTATAAAAATCGTCGTAAAAATTTATAAAGCTACTCAATAAAATGTACACTTGGAATTTTGTGAGCGCGAATATTACTTCAGGTTAGCATCGAATAAAATACGTCTAAATTGTAAAACTGGAACTGTTTTTACGATGCAACTGAAAGCATTAGATACGGAATTGTGTAATATTTAATTGAACTTAACTGATTGTTAAAACTTGTGGCATCTGCTGTGCAGAACCACAATTTTTGATCTACTTTTATGTTTTTTAAGCTACTAATACTAAACAATTCACCTTTCGATCTCTTACATCTGAAAACCCCGGCATTCATGTAAACTTTCCTTGTATTTATTCTTAATCACACTATACCTGTAATAGCATACTTTTATATTCTTTGATTGTTTTAGCATCTAAATTCTATTTTAAATACTATTTATTAATTCTCTGTTGTAAAGATGACAGAATATTTTATATTGATTGAAAGCTGTTGAAAGCTGTCATCTGTCTTATTTACTTTTCTTAACCATAAACATAATGTATAGACACTTTATATTCTGCTAAACCTATTATAAAGCAGGTGAATACACTGTATTGTTCGCAATAAGGACGTTTATAGACTATCGCTCTGTAAACCGTTTTTATCCGTTCTGGCCATCATTCAATTAAGAATTAACTTGATAAATGTTTGAAATGTCTTAAAATATGACACAGAACGATAAAAACGGGTTCTTTTTCTTACGAGTTGAAGTTTGGCTCTAGCCGTGTGATGTGCTACTTTTGACTTTGAATCTAATTTTACTACTTAAATCCTAGCCTGATTAATTCAGAGTAACTAACATAATACTGTGTATAACCTAAACTATTGTGTAATTTCAATCAATAAACTTTTGGTGTTCAGTGTCTACCCGGCTTATCATTCCACTGACTTTCTCACCTAGCCCTATAGAGGGCCCTACACCAGTCATCTAGCCGCGTGGCGCAAGACGCCACGCCTCAAAGTCACACATACTACTCGAACAAGAGAGGGCACCGACGTCGAGTGACGTGACGTCAGGAGTCGTGATCTTAGCCCTCACAGCACGACGTCACGAGTGACGCCGACGCGTCCCTCCTGTTAGCGTGAGGTACCACGAAAGTACCTCCGCCTCCTAGCTACCTCTCACACCTACCTCTCCGTTCAACAGGGTGAAGGAACCTCCTACTCAGCGTGCGGCGTGTGCGGCGGCTCCTCTGTACTCCCTGCCTGCCTGCCTTCCTGTCCGTCAGCCTACCTGCACCTCAGCTCGGTCCTGGTCCCGCCTATCCTGTGCATCCCACGTCGTGTGAAGCCGGCCTCTTAACCTTTTTACCTTTTACCTCTTATAACCTAACTATACTCTAGACTCTAATTCTTAACCTTTAACTTTTCTTTATTTTAATTGTATCAACGCTTAGCTCCGAGGAGCTGAGCGTTACATTACAAACTGTCGAAGTGAAATCAATAGGATTAATATATTTTCGTCCGTGAGGTGCGAAGCATGCGCTCGTGTGTAGGGTGCTACGTGTCGGGCTAGTTAACTCTCTTCCGATGTCTTGCCATAGCGCTGTGAATAATTGTGCAGGTGTGATATTCCTATTACCCGTGACCATGTTTAAGAAATTGAACATGTCATTACGGTACCTGAAAGCCTCAATTGATGTCATGTAACGTTCAGTTGTTGGAATACAGTAGTAGAGCTACCATAATCAGCACTTCGAATCTTACTAATGACCTGAATGGAAAGCTTCTAACAATGTCCCCTGGTCTGTTATTTGGTTTTCTAGTATTTACATACCTACATATGTGCCGTAATATGTGTAGGTCTGATCTTATCGATGCTAGATGGTAAGAGATTGTAGAAAAAAGTCACTACAGTCTTTTATTATAAAAACACCAAAGATTTTCTGACAATCATATCATATTTAATATCTTATTGTAACTACGGACACACTATAAATCAATCACTTATCCGATTGAATAAAGATTGCATGTCAATTACGTAATTTATTTCTCTGTCCAGCCTGCAATCCGACCAAATCCTCTTTACGATAATAGTATGATTTAAGTACCTACTGTGTATATTATACATAGTATACATAACCGCGATAATGTCTTCATGTACACGCGGATTATGATTTGGAATTAGGTATTGTGTGTTAATTGACACATAGATGGAAGCGGCGTGTCTGTACACTGGTGTATGATGTTTATGTACGAATGTATAGGTATGCGCCAGGACGGTCGTGCACTTCGCCTACTCTTCGATTCAATTTTATTTTGTCTGTGCGTCAATGTAGGTCAACGTCCTACGACACTCAATAATATACCGTGTAACTTTTAAATAATATATTTAATTATGATTGCGTTCAATTATTTTGACGACTATTGGGGCAAAAAAAATCCTTAAAATATTTTATTCATCGTTGTTGAAACAAAAAAGAAATCGTATTTTGAGCTTTGTGAGCATTTTCCAGACAAAATTAATATTCTGTCGGTTTTTGATAAAGCTCTCAGTTCAGTTTATCGTGTAGAATGCATAGATCTCCAAGAAAAATGTTTAACATAACATGCTGAGTAAAATATTAGGTTTCAAAGCTGGGCGGGCGGAGCAACCGCGCGATGGGCGGTCTTTCTAAACACAGTGCATGCTTCTAGGAAAGTTCTTTGATCACTTTTGATTACGAAAACGTACAGAAAAGAGGTTGTACCTGCATAAAGTACTAAACATTTACATTGCACTTTTTAAAATAGCGTTCTATTTTGAGGTTATTATTAGCGTTGGTTGACAAGATAAATTAAGTTTGTTATGATAACCCGAATTAAAGTATCAAAGCAGCTAATAAAGAACATACGAGCGGGTAGTTATAATTTGAAAAGACACAAAATGTTAAATTCATCTACTAAAGATATGAGATGATATCTGCCGCCAGCTTTAGGTTTAGAGGAGGAAAACCCATTTAACAAATATACATTTTCTAGAGATTCGCGAAGGTACGCGTAAAGATAAGAAGAATAGTACCGAGATAAAATGCATTTCGTTTGCATACCAAGAGTTGTTCCGGAAAAGTTACCCGCTTATGTAGGCTTTGTGCACGGTGCAGCTTCATTTGCGTCGGGTATGCTAATAAGATGTTCAGCAGCGGAGCAGTCAGCAGTTTGACTACGAGGCAAGCTGCACCTTAAAGGTGCGGGCGCGAAGGACCCTGTGGCGTAGAACTTAAGGGATGATCGGCGCGGGGCGCGGGGCGCGCGTCAGTGCTGGTCGCTACCCCGCCGCGAGCGAACGTCGCGCAGAGCCGCGGTCGCCGACAGCCGACCCACCGACGACTCGTGCCCTGCACGCTCGTTTATTTAATTAAGTGTCGCATAAACTGAGAGCTCACGTGGATGTTGCCATACAAGTTTCGTGAAATCCGAAATGACAAGCTGAGTCAGTTGCGCGACACTAACTGGTATGCAATCATTTTGACGTAAGAACAGCCTAATTTTAAGAAAGTTTTTTCATTAAATATGAACTTTTCAGAGTTTTTCGTTTGTCTAAGGACTTTAGTGTAAATGAAAATCGTTGCTTTTTAAGTATTCTCTAATTTATAAGAGATTATTAAGTACTCTTCTGAAAGTTTACTAATTCGTTGCGTTTGATTTTGTTTATTATTTTCGTAATTTGTTTAGCAAGTGAGCTATATAAATGAAAAGTATGATATGAAAACATATTTTGAAATAATTATCAGGAATATTTTCCTTCTCCGTAGATTTAGAGAAGATTAAGATGCTTATCGTTGTTAACCTGTTCTTCTTGGTAGAGCAACGTCGTAGCTGGCAATTCATTCGTGTTATTTATGAATCTTTTATCCAATTATACTAAAAACTTTCGTGGGAGTGGTGTTGGTTCTGCAGTTAGCCATTGACAGGTCATTACTGCGATAAATTCATGAATATGACAGTTGGTACACTGACATCCTGCGAATAACAAATTGAGCTGGCCGTGTGTTTGGGTACTGGACTAGTACAAATACAGAGCATACTATGGTATATGTATATGTGTGTATACAAAGGGAATGAGCATTGTTGAATAAACATGGGTAATTAAAATCTGCCGTAGAATACGGAGCTTCTTCGTCCACTTAATATAAAGCAAAACAAATGTTATATTAATATGAATTACTGCGTCTTGTTGACACCTGGGACTACTTTGCCACGGATGTTACATTAGCTATAAAGCTACTGATACCGGAAAATTACCTGCAAGCTCAAACGCGTGTACCTATGGGGCGTACCTGTGGGAAAAGCGCGGGACCGCGAGCTTCCCTGAACGTCAACCTACCTGCACGTGGTATCACGTCAGTAACCAGCCAGCTTACAGCGTCTGAATACGAGTCTTTATATAAATTGCCAGCTTAAATATTTCAGATCGTTGACTGGGAGTGTCACCCGTGAGAATTGACGGCTCTGTGGTAACAGCTTACCAGGTGACTGCTGCTATTACCTACCTCATGTCGTCGGGGAGTCGTTTTTTTCTATAGCAAAGGACAGTAATAGGCTCTCGGAAAAGCTGGTTTAGTAAAAAATCGAACAATGAAACAAACATTTCCACTCTATAAGCTTAGTGCGACTCGTGTTCGTAAAAAACGGAACCTTATTAATTTTTCTAGCATCATAGAGTCAACGACCTTCAGCGTCGAACTTGCGTAGTACTCGTAAATATGTTAATAACGTAAGGCGACCCAAAACCCATTCAGTTTTGGTCGTAATTTCCATGTTACTTTGTTGGGGACAATGGATATCCATAGTTTATCTACAGTTCTTCCATAGTTTCAGGACGTGCGACCTAACGACGATATAAAACACTTTAAGTTATGATAACACTTTCTACATTGCTTGGGGCTGTTTTCTTTCTACTTGTGTTTTATAGTTCTAAGAAGTATTAAGGATGTTTGAAGAATGAGTTTATGTTATTAAATGTGCTTAATATTATCGTTTTATATTAAACTGTCCATTGTAGTCTACGGTATTCCATAACTCTAAATAATATCTTATTAAATTGTAACAGTAGGTGGATATACCGGGCTTTTGGTAAAGTCATCTGAAAAAGTACCAGCTTTTTTCCCGAATTTAATAATAGTAGTCCCATTCTTTACGCCCGTACTATTTATGATTCAAATATTAGGCTTTGGGAGCTTTTACAAAACAATTTCGATCAAAAATTATTGGCGATTCAGAGTTCGAACTTGGGACCTCATTTTTAAGCGGTCCGGAGCAGTGGCTATTACCCCTGGATTAAAGGTTAAATGAAACGGCACTCTACAGATAGACAAAGAGGTATATACAATATGCAATGCGTTTGGGACACCTCAACTCCAGAAACCTCTTGAAGCGTTCGCAGGCGTTTAATAGTGCCTACTGTCTATGCATTGTATAAATACATGTATGATTATTTTTTTCAGGACAAGCAGGAAAGTTCTGTATAAAAATAAATAATGACATTACAGTGCCTCTTTAGGGAAACAGGGTAGTAATTTAATAACAAAAAACAACGGGTTGCACTCTGGGAGTGCCGGCAGAAGTGAAAACTTGAACATTAACGTTGTGCATTTTTGAATATTTTGGAATGGTTAGGGAATAATTTCGCACGAATTGTTTTATTTATCAGTATAAAAGTACTATAATTTATGTGGTTAATTACAATATTCATTATTAGTAGTAGTATATTTTATTTATTTTCAAAATATAGTCTAACAAAAATAAACAATTTATTTAAGTATGTGTTTACTTAAATAAATTGTTTATTTTTGTTAGATTATATTTTTTTTTTCATGAAGTATGTTTTGACTACTTTTTTTACCCATCAATATGGGTAAAATTTCTTACCTCGCAATCTTTACGTAATGTCAAACACTATTTATTTTGATATTTACGTTGTCGGTTGCTAGGCAACGGATCTTATGGTCACGTCCTGACGCGAGTTTAACATTTTTTACCTATACCAATACAAGTGCACAACGCCGCTAAAGAAGTTTTCACTGCATTAATTTCGTGCGAAAAATAGTAAGCACGGTTTTTAATGTAAGCTCCGTTTACTATCAAATATTTCGATTTACCTACTTTTATAACATAGTATAGATTTATTCATTCTTTTGTCTCAATTATTAAATACAATATACAATCTAACAATATGAAGGGAAATAAAACATCATTGGGCTTCAAAAAATTCGGCGGCATCGCTGTAACATAGTTGATTATAAAACAAAGTAATAAAAGACGGAATCTATTAGTGTTAATTACACATTTTGAGTCACGATAAACCTTGAGCATACAATTTGAAAGACAAGACAAACAATGAAGCATTCATTGGAACAGGAACTGGCGTGCTTTCGATAAAGCTAACGTCATGATTGCAGGTCTGTTCGTGATATCTGATTCTGTATTTATTATCACGTGTGAAAATTTTTGCAATCGACCGTTGTACGTGCATGCAGCGAAGACATTAAGATTGGTTACGCTTTTCCATTTGACTTTCCATGTGGAAATTGCGTCTTGTCATGAAAGGAGCTCTCTGAACCTTTTCAGGTTATTAGGTTATCATAACTGCCCTTTTTCTCGTAAAGAATTTTGACTTTTATGAGCTTTAAACTTAACCGGAAACAGGAAAATGGTAATTTTTTTATGCCTTTTATTAATTTAAAATATAGGCTTTTAAGTACATTGTAAGCATTTCCGTTTTGGTTGATTCAGGCGACAAAAATGCAAAAAGAAAAAAATATGAGTTGTTAAAAAATCGTAATTGTCTAAATATTAAGTATAAACAACTGGCGTAGCTTTCAAGAAATTGGATATCACAAACATAAGTATGAAATACAAAAATAAGGAAAACAAAGAAAAGAGAGAACCTTTTAATAAATAGAAAGAGTTGAAACAGAAAAACACAAATTGAAGAGCTTGTCAACAAGTCTATGCAAAGAATGCAGGCAGGCATGGCCGCTTAGATTTTCCCGCCCAAGTTGACAATGCTCACAAATAATAATTAGAAGAAAATAATAATTGTATGTATGCAAACAAGAAAATATTATAAAATGAAGAAAAAGTTAAGGTTTGGATGCTAGTCCTGATGTAGGTAAATAAAAAAGCATTAAAATTATGGCTTATGCAAAGTTACGTAGTTCCGCTGTACATAACAACTGTTTATTTTCTAAGTGGTCGCTTGTTATTTTAGAATTTAAATAATATATCCGAGAAACGTTTAGTTGACCTGCCATTTTAAATACCACTTGTCCACTGGATGCGATAAACCAACATTCAAGGATGTGCCTAACAGTTATCTTAGATCTAAGTATTCAAGCGTTTCCTTTTGTTAGTACAATTCCTACTGGGTGGGCTTTCGAGGCTATTGAATGTAAGGCCTTATCCTCTACTAGGGTTGTCAAATGTGCAACTTTGCGAAATAATCCTTGTCTCTTTGAAAGTCATGTCAGCAAAAAATTAACGTAGCCAGCCTTTTGTGAAACATTTTTGCTTTTCACTTATATACAATGGCCTCGCTACCGATGCGACAATAGCGGGCCAAAGGATGCAATTTTGCTACAGTCTTTTGTTTTTAATTTTAATTCTAGTGTCATAATAAGTGAACATTTGTATGCATTTATGATTCAGAGAGTGCTGAGACAGGCTCTCGTAGATAACAGTTTTATTTACATCGGGTTGTGAAATTCGTTTATTTGAGGATTTTTTTATTATGAAAGTTGTTGTTGTCGGTGATGTACAAAATATAAACGTGGGACTTAGAAAGACGGTTAAAACATAGATAGGTTAACAATTTTACGACATCCAAAGTTCCTCTGTCTTATTAGAACCAGTAGCTTAATTTTTTTTTTACATTAATGAAGAATAACTGAGAAACTAGCTCTCAAAACGGTGAAGGAAAACATCGTGAGGAAACCGGCATGTCTTAGAACCAAAAATTCCAAGACATGATGACATCTACCAACCCGCACTGAGCCCGCGTGGTAGATTACGGCCCACTCCCTCTCACAGAGAGGAAGCCTGTGTCCCAGCAGTGGGAACGTTAATAGGCTGATGATGATGATGATGAACTGAGAAACAGAACAGTCCCGATTTCTCCCATTTTCGGACAGAAAATTAATTTAATTAACATTGAATGTTCGTAAAACATTAATCTGAAGGAAAGCATTTCAGCACACATACATACACTGGCTATAATATTGTATGGCAGCCTTATTGCTTGGCCGCCTAGTGCCTAATAGGCCACACTGTAGACACTAATCCGATGCACCAATGGCACGTCGGATTAGCTAACGCAATCGAAGTTCAGCCATCGGATTGGCGAACGCGCTTAATTCCTTAATACGTTATGTGACCTAGCCGTAATGTTTTTTGAAAGCCTTTCAGTCATTGCCAAGGATTTGCCATTCCCGTTTCCGTAACTAGAATTTAACTTCCACAGCATAAATACTATTTGGATTACAACCAGTTTAAGCTAGATTTTGCAGGAAATGTCGAGGTAAAATCACAATAATGCTTCAATGACAGTTGCCTGCCATCTCGAGAACCACAATACCCGGTTTGCTTTTAACTGTTGTTGTTAAACTGGGAGGAGAAGTAGCAACCTTTCCTTTAGTAAAATATAAACCCGTGTAAGGCTTTCATCTTAAGTCTTAAATGTAGCAAGAAAATATCTCTGTTATTAAAAATTCTTCATAACTAATATTACGGACAGACATTTTTTTTAATACGTAATGGCAACATTTTAATTTTTCCATGCAAGGTGCAGTGTACGTTGTATTTTTTTTTCATTTGAGTCTGGAAAACTTTATAATTCATTGATACCGGGTCTGTTGTCCCTGTCAACCCTGTTCCGAGGAGTGAGACACTCACGTCCTTGCCAACTATTCCGGGTTTGACGACTTCTGAAACTCGATCACATTTATATTCAAGGACTCGTTTTAAATTGCTATTCTCAGTATTAGAATAGATGAAAGTTTTACTTTGACGTAAGATCCAATAAGAAGTTTCGATTTTTAAAGCCTTAGTGTAGGATGGGATGATACTTAAACTTTTAAGACGCCAAAAGTTCTTTTTTTCGCGAAACTTTAAGCAAAAGTTAAATATGGAATATCAGCCGGTAGGTACTATGATATAGTAACTGCTATTAAAGATGGAAATCTTTATGATCACGACGCTTGGAAGACGAATTTGTGGTAACCGTTGTTTGCAATTGATAACAGACAAACAAAGGTCCACTGCTATAAATGTACATTACAACTATTTTCTTTTTATCAGTCGTCGGATTTCTATCTTGTAAGTATATTTCAAGTCGATTGAGAGCGTCCGGTCTGCACCAAGTGCAAAGGGCAACTGATAGAAATCCGACGACTGACGAAACACGAAGTTTGTCGAGGGACATTAAGAAAATAGTTGTACTGTACTGCCGTGAGAATATTGCCCTAATCACTACGCTTTGCACACGTATTAGTGACCGTGATAGGTTGTTACGAGGTCCCTGGAGGATTACATAATCTCTTTTACCTTTTACGACACCGGGGAAAAAATACGGGGTGGTCTATTCGTTTGCGGAAACCAAAACAAAGAATATATTAGGTGGTTATCGCTCCGCGTTTATCGTATAACCCAAATGGGGGAAATTATTGGTGCACACAGATAGGCGATGGGCTGGCAAGCTGTCACTGCACGGCTTGATGTTATCAACTTTTAACTCGCCATGCTTGCCAAATGTGGGTGTAATCACTGCGTTTAAACTGTTAGAGATCATAAGCATGCACTTTGTAACTAATTGTACTAACCATCGGCCTGTATTTTTCCATATACGGCGAAAAAGCCTAATATAAAAAATAAAGGGGCAAGGGTCATATGATCTGCCAGGGTCGCGGGAAAGTCCGAAAGGGAATACCGTGGCGCTTTGGCACACAGGCAACTAAAGGAACACGGGAGGGCTTTAGTTAGTAAGAGTCTGACACGCCCTCCTGCTCCGCCCAGAGCGGAAGAAGTTATTTGATAATTTCCCACCCAAAAAAAAGATTGCTCATTACCTATACAATGTCCATATTTCTTCAAGATTCAGTGTTCCTTCACCATATGTCAATTATGTCTGATTTAGAAAGAAGACACATTCTAACTCATTTTTGACCCGCGTGTCCTTTAACAACGTTTCAAAACTGTATTTAAAGAAAATGGTTTGTTGACGTTCCCTAATGTGGGAATGAAAACAGAATGGCGTGGCAGCTGTTTGTTATACAAAGCGCGTTGTAAGTCAAGAGAGGAAGTTAGGTGGCCGGCGCGCTCATGCGCTGCTAACAACGTGTTATTACTTACACAACGTAGGATTTTTGATCCAGTTATTGTTAGAATTAAGTTTAAGTAAACTTCTTTTGTCTAAAAAAGATAAGCTGTGTTTGTTTAAAGAAAGCACATCGTTTTTAAAGTTTGTTTTACGGACGCCGAAAGTTTAAGGATGTGTAATTTTCACTCAACAATAAGTAAAAGATTAAAACATCTTTGAAGTCGATTAGGTGATTGGGAAAACGTCCCATTCGGAAACGGCGACATTTTCACTTCCGTGTACTGAAACCGAAGAAGTGGAAGAGAGACGGTCGTCATTTCCGAGTGTATTGTCGCTTCCGGTGCGTTTTCTATAGACGTGCTACCAGAATATTGGTAACGTTTTGCCACTGGAAATCAGAATTGGTCTCGTTCAGTTTATTTGTGTGAAAGAGGCACCGCGTTTTTTTCGACTTCTCGTCGACGTTCTCATTATAGTATCTTGATAAATTCTTTGGTTGTCCACGTTTTGTGATGTTCACATTGGTTGTTGCCTGTTGTTTGCTGGTCGTGTGGCTGTACGTTGCCAAGAACAGGTAAATGTCTGAACCCCATATTGGGTGAACATTTTCGTTATTGTTTCTGTACAGTTTGGCACCTAAAAGGTGGAAAGGATCTCGCAAAGTTTTTTTTTATAACTTGTCTGCACATAGACATTCTTTTCTTAAATATACTGAATTGTACACCAGGAAAATACATGACGAAAAAACCAGCAGAATGAAGGGTTCCTTATTTGGAATGAATTTATCCCAAGGACAAACTTAACATTTTAGTTGAAAAACATGTTCTCCTTTCTGGTCTCTCAATTGATATGTGTACCAAATTTCAACTTAATCGGTCAATTAGATTCGTAGCAAATTGGCTGTGGTAGACGGACAGACAGACAGACACACCGGTAGGCCTATAAGTGTTTCGTTTGTTCATCCGGACATGCGGAACTCTAAAAACAAATTAAACACTACGAAACCTATAATGGTCTTCTACTTTAATATCCCCTTTATCTTGTTCCGTATATGTAGAAAAGACGCCCGGGTAGTAGTGACCATCAGGGACACTTCTACTCGGGGTGCGATTCAAAATCAATTTTTGATACACACAAGGCATAACTTAGCCTACATTTTATATACACCTACATTTTAGTACTAAACACGTAGTTACATGATAAAGTTACGAAATCCGCGAGTAACTAACCTCAAAGTTGTAGTAGTAAACAATAAAACTATCCAGTTATACTCCATTTATTGTCTTTATATCGAAGCGAGGTAGAATGAAGTGAGTGCCAAAAACGGAAACTTTGATACATTGAGTTTTCTTTATTTTCGTGAACTTCATGCAAGCTTTACAAATTCTATATCTATAATAAAGTAATCTGAAATAACCTTAATATTATCAGTTTCTGCTTACTGCTATGGGAAGATGGCGTGTGTTTATGTATGTCTGTATGTATTATCAGACAACTATTCTATCTCATATACTTAGATATAATTTAAGCATAATTATGTTCCAATGAGTATTGGTGGCCCAGTGGTGACGGCCGCGACTTATGTGTTGTAGGTCATTGGTTCGAACCCAGGCCGGTGCTTTACTTTGTGTAAATAATTTCAGCACCACTGCTCTCGAAATCGGCATGTCCTAGAATCAAAAGTTGGAGGACATGTGACATCTACCAACCCGCACGGGGCTGTGTGGTAGATTACAGCCCACTCCTTCTCAAAGAGAGGAGGCCTGTGCCTCAGCAGTGGGAACATTTATAGGCTGATTATGCTTATATGTTCCAATCTCCATGCACGATGTACGATTAGCTGCTGTTTGAGAAATGTTGTTTCAGCCAAAGATTTTATTCGTATATAGACTGTCGAGTTTCTGTTTTGTTTTGACACCTCTGACGCACACTATATCGCGTAGACTTGACTTGATTGTCATAGAAACGCCATTATTATAGTCTTCTTCCTCGGCCATAATAAGGCAATTTGTGAGGAGACTTCTAACCTAGTTTCCATTTTCGTTGTCTAGGTGGTGGGTGATCTTCTCATTAATTGATCTTTAGTTTAAGTTACTAACAATAGTGTTTTAAGTGCAAACCTGTTACTAACAATTTATGGATTTCTTAGTTGTCCGAATTAAAATGATTTTATAAAATTTATTATAGTGCGAGCTCACACTTTTCAGTATGGACTTTTTTGTGCGACTTAGTACGGTGAGGACAAATCAAACGGATCCGTTTTAAATGTCCTAGGAATGGTCTTGACAGGTGATATCATAATATAATATGTATAATATGATGTAATTTAACATGTCGAGTTGGTCTTTCGCCATCTTCAAGCAGGCCCTTTTTAGGGTTCCGTACCCAAAGAATGCCAAACGGAATCTTATTACTAAGCCTCAACTGTCTGTCGGTCCGTTTGTTTGACAGCGGGCTATATCTCATGAACCGTAATAGATAGACAATTGAAATTATCGCAAATTGTGTATTTTTCTATTGCCACTATAACAAAAAATTATAAAAAAATAATAAAGTTAAAGGGGTCCCAATACAAAAAAAAAAAAAAACAATTAGAAAGAAAAAAAATCTTTCCCTAGCATGTGGGGTGTCATTGTTTTGTACTCATCGAGTAGAGTACAAATATAACTTTTATTATTTATTTTTATCTTCAAAAATGTAGACAAAACTTATTCGTTTAGTACTTTCATTTATTTGCTAAATATTGAATGGTGGTACGGAACCGTCCGTGTTGGAGTCCGATTCGCACTTCACACGGCGGCCGATTTTTTTTCGGGTTCGCTGCATCTACGCTGCGCCTGGGTCAATTACTATCATCCTTCAGAGGATAGCTTTTTTCTCCCGATACTATCTCAATCCCGTTTTACGTCATGTATTTTTCTAGGAGGGGTTCAAGACTGTTCCTTTATAGACGAGACAAAGCAACAAAGCGATTACAATAGTTGAATTAATAAGGGTTTTATGTTCGATGCATTATTCCATTTTCTCTAGTTCATTCAGCTCATTGTATTGGCTCGTATTGTATGGGCACCATTTGCAACTGCTCAATTTATTATTATGTAGGGAATTTCTTTGTCGTTGTATGAAAATTTCAGCATTGTTGTGGTTGTATTGTATTTTTTTATAACACACGCGTAATTTACTATTAAATTAATTGGAATGCTAATTGCAAGATTAAAGTGTAGATTATCACGACAGTCTGTTGTCGACTGTTAGTTTACATAATGCTCCATAACACACGTTTTTTAATTTTTTATTTAAACCAATTGAGAGCATTCATACTAATTTGTTCAGGTGGAGATTCATAGAGGATTCTGCCTTGGAGTGTAAATGTGGTGCTGTTCCACAAACGAAGGGACACTTAATATCATGTCCTGCGTGTGCTGTCAGCTGCACGTTACAGTAACTGATGGACGCTAGTGATGGCGCCAAACACGTGGCCGAATTCTGGGCCGAGGCCAATTAGATTGACTTCGACACACTAAGAAGAAGATCATACTAATTATGAAGTGTAAAATATCAATCGTTTGATTTCATTATTTAGGCTATGAGAATCAGAGAAATTACAAACTCAAATTTTGCTCAGAAATGGCATGGATTTTGAATTGCAGTCAACATGATCAATTAAAGTATTGCTTAATTTGTGTGCCAGAATTCCTATATTTGTTGACGCAGTGTAATTAATTTGCAAATGTGTGGCTAATTACGTTCTCTATTCGATACATGGCGTTATATTGTTCTAGCTTTGCCCGTGGCCTTTTCCATGTAAAAGGTTTTGTTTTTAGGTGAAGTAAATAAATGAAACATGGCTGCCTCGCTGGCCTAGCGGTCGCATGCGCTACTGCTGAACATGAGGTCCTGGGTTCGATTCCCGTGTCGGCCAAAGACATATTGGGTTTTTCTATCTAGAATTTCTCAATAGCAGCCCGGAGTCTTGAGTTGTGCCCGGTTGATGGCAATAGGTTCGCTCCCTATTATATGGGATTTAAACATAACTGGCGAATTGTGCGTGTACCTACTACAGGTACACCTCTGCCCAACCCTTCGGGAAAACAAGCTGTGATGTTATGTAAATAAAAAATAAATAATATAAATAAAAAATTGGGATGTGCTGTGGGACACCCGACTTTCGCCCGCGGCTTCGCCCGCGTTTTGGTCGGAATTTATCCCACGGGAACCGGGATAAAAAGTATCATATATGTTATCCAGGTTATAAACTATCTGTGTCACAAATTTCATCCAAATCCGTTCAGCCGTTTTTGCATGATTGAGTAACAAACAAACAAACTTTCACATTTATAATATTATTATAGTAGTAAAAAAAAAAAGACGTGTGGCACTCGGGGACT
Source organism: Conistra vaccinii (assembly GCA_948150665.1). Lineage (NCBI taxonomy): Eukaryota > Metazoa > Arthropoda > Insecta > Lepidoptera > Noctuidae > Conistra > Conistra vaccinii. The sequence goes on along the minus strand of OX411324.1, from coordinate 11,419,149 downwards.
GCCCCGGCGAAGCTATTGCATAGCATTTTTTATTAACTTACGCAATTGTAAAATATTAACCCGAATACAAGAAATAGCAATGATGACATTGACAGGAACTGTTATTCACATTTATAGTTTTTAAAACTTGACACAACGTAATGGGAACATCAAACTAATAAAAAGGTTTTAATTTAACTATTAATAGTCAAGGATCATTCGTCTAAGTAAATTTGAACTTTATTGTCAAACAGTTAAACATAATTTTCAATACAACACTCTCGTATCATTCGTCTAAGTAAATTTGAACTTTGTTGTCAAACAGTTAAACATAATTTTCAATACAACAGTCTCGTATCATTCGTTTAAGTAAATTTGAACTTTGTTGTCAAGCAGTTAAACATCATTTTCAATACAACACTCTCGTATCATTCGTTTAAGTAAATTTGAACTTTGTTGTCAAGCAGTTAAACATAATTTTCAATACAAAACACTCTTTTCTTAGGTAGTATTTTCGTTACGAAATTTCTGGATTAGGTTTCCACGCTCAAGGCCCGCGATAGAAGCTATGCAATAGCTTAAAAACAAAAACTTTTGACACTTGAAACTTGAGACCTTGAAACTGACTTTTTCGGGCATAACACTTTTTCGTTAAGTGAGGATTCCTACCAGTCAACTCCTACCGCAACCCGCGTTCTGAAACTTCGTTCCAAAAAATATTTATTTATACAGGGTTATTTTTAAAACACAAGCAGCCTCTTAAAGGGTTATTGTACTCATCATTATGAACAACTTTCACTATGGAACCAAAGTTGAAATCGCGAAAAAAAATCAGCTGTTCCCTACATTTATGTTCTCATATCTTGTCAAAATGTAGGGAACAGCAGATTTTTTTTTTTGCGATTTCATCTTTCGTCCCATATTAAAAGTTGTTCATAATGATGAATATAATGACCCCTTAAGAGGTTGCTGGTGTTTTACAAATAATCCTGTATAAACACAGATTATAGAAAAGATGTAAAATCCTGACTCCACAGCTAGGTACTACCGGTATTTCAGGAGCCAGTGACTGCTTCCACTGAGATACAATTATGCAAGTTATGCAGCGAAGGTAATAAATCAGTGATCACGTCGTAATAAAAAAGATGAAAAATTATAGACGCACTTACTTTCAAATTAATGACATCATTTAAGTACCCGAAAGATTTTCTCCTTTAAATATTGAAAGCGATTCCAATAAATCATGGGACCACTCGAGAAATCACAATTTTGTCACAGTGTCTTCTCAAGTTGAGAAAAGGCAGCGACCCGAACGTTTCTGCCACATGCTGCACAAAGCGGTACAATTTATGATAATATTGTCAGTGTTAATAAGATCTGACTTGGAGTCGGATGATTTATCTTTATCCATAATCTATTTAAGAGTATTTTTAGGGTTCCGTACGTCCGGTCCGTATGAAAAAACGGAACCCTTATAGGATCACTCGTGTGTCTGGCTGGGTGGCTGGCGATCTGTCCGTCCGTCTTTCACAGCCAATTTTCTCCGAATCTACTGGACCAATTTAGTTGAAATTTGGTACACATATGAATTTCTGTGACTCAAATACGGACGTGTAAAGGCCTCGAAAAGTTATTCCATAATTCATATATTTAATATGAATATTATGGAATCACTTTTCGAGGCCAAATAGTAAAATTTAAAAAAAAATTACCGTGTGACATTATCAAATGGAAGGACTTGTGTTCTCAATTTTTTTAAAATAATTTTTAAATAAATACTTTATATTAAAGATATTTAAGAAAATTGATGAAAATCTACCAGTCCCCGGGGCCGTTAACTCCGAAAGTACTGAGTCTAAAATTATGAAAGAAATACACATAATGGAAGAACCATTCTCTGTATTTTTTTCCACTGATAGATTACAGAAAAACCTATAACAAGTCTATGGTCTTAAAATAACACGGTAAAGCTATCAATATTTATTTATTTAAACTTTATGCACAAGTAAAAATATACCCTTATAAAGGCGGACTTAATCCCAGAGGCATTTTCTACCAGTCAACCTTATAGGGTGATGCAGAGACAAAACATGGCAGGTGCAATATAAGGGATTGATAACGCAAAAATAACTAAAAAAATACAAGAATAAAGGCATAAATACATACATACATAATAAAATTTGTCAATATTCAATATTCTTTGTCAATATTGTGAGTACAAACTTACTTTTGCAGTTGGAATGTGCGGGAGAACATGTTTTTCAACTACAATGTTAAGTTTGTTCTTGGGATAAATTCATCCCAGCTACGGAACCCTTCATTGTACGTGGTCCGACACGCATTTGGCCCGTTTTTTTTGTGTTCCGTTCCAACTAATTATCATAGGATAACTTTTTACGCGTTTTTCTCTAAACTCAAAACAGAACAAAATATGCAAACTAATATTACATCTTTCAATAAGATACTTCAATAACCAACATATATTATCATTCCGAAAAAATAAAAGCCGCTGAGCTAAAGCTCTTCACCAATAAATCTTTTTATTCTTTTACCTAACGCTACACTCTTGTCTGTGGTTTTCACCTTTATATATTTAGAGCCAGTTTCTTGACCCTGTTCGTCCACGACCTTCACTGGCTCCTTGATCTGCGTGATACATCACAAGGTAGGAAAAAACGAAGGAAAATGTAAGCCTAGACCTCGGTCTTCTTCTCTCAGTTTTATCTTCAACCTTTCCCGCCATGATAATCTTTATGAATGAGTGGTGACGTACAATATGTAATGTGGTCATTCTGAAACTAGTTGGTACACCTAACTACACTTGGGAGCAAATAAATCGAGCCACTTCCTTTTTTCACGTATAATGGTTAATATTTTTGGTAATATGGAACTTATCAATTCGAACCATAATTCGCCTAAAAGTTTATTGAATAACCTTTATAATGAGGGTAAATTATTGACTTATAACATTATTGAATCATAAATTATTAGCTCTGAAAGAAAAGTGTTAATTTTGATAGAAAATTTAGTAGGGTTAAAACAGTTCAGAAAAACAATACAAAACAAAATTATTGCAAGAAAAAAAATCTTAACAACTGGTATTATACTGCCGTGCCCTGATGCATTCTTGTAGTCTTTTAGTCATCGATCTGATCAGCGTTATTATGACATATTGTGGTATGTTCTCCTATTCTTTAAACACAGCGGTTTTGAGCTCGGGAATGGATGAAACAGCAGGAAGCCTGGCTCGGACTCCTTGTTTTAGCTCGTCCCATAGGTGTTCGATCGGGTTCAAATCCGGGCTTTGTGCTAGCCACACCATTTGTTGAATCCTGATCGCCGATAAGTACTCCATAACGATCCGCGCGGTATGATTTTTCGCATTTTCATGCATAAACAAGAAATTTTCTCCGACAAAACCAGCGTAATGCATTACGTGGTCTTCGAGAATGTCAGTTATGTATCGGTCAGCTGTTAATCCACGTCTAGCACTTCCATCGTTGACGGGGTCGACGAAGACAAGTTCCGTTTTTCCGTCTAGAGAAATTCCTCCCCACACCATACAAGAACCACCGCCAAAACAGTTTCTCGAATGCAACATTGAGCAAATCTCTCACCAGGTTGTCTATGCACTCGGTTTCTCCCGTAATTGCTAAAGACAGATTCTCGACTCGTCAGAAAACAAAACTGACCTCTAGTCTTCTAAAGTCCAAATAATGTGTTCTCGAACAAACTCCAAGTGAGATTGGTGCTGAGCTACAGTTAATTTAGGGCCAGTTGCTGGTTTGTTTGATGTTAAATTTTGTTCCTTTATTCCTCGTCTCGCTGTCCACCTACTGATTTCGACACCTTGTACGTCACGTAACGCTTACTGTAGCTGAACAGCATTAAGTCCATGGTCGCGCAACGAACTGGTTGCAATAAAGCGGCCGTCACGTTCTGTAGTTGCCTGTGGTCTGTCGATTCCAGGTCGCCGAACAAAAGCACCAGTCTCCAGATACCTGCTGTATACAAGCTGTACCTTTTAACGACTCAATCAAAGTCTGCGTGCCACTTTATGTTGCCCGTGTCCACCCTCAACTACAGCTACAAATTGGGCAGCTTCCGTCGGTGTAGTATGCATTATATCAGGCTATATGATAACACAGACACAGATAAAGACAGCAATAATACGTCAATATGGGTATAATTAACAAAAACCCCCAATTTAACCTTTTTTTAATGGAGTACAATCAAAATGTCATAAGCAAATTAAATGCGATAATTTTATTCTACCCTTTAAACTTTAATTAAAAGCGATAATTTGACACATAACTACCCTCATTGTAAAGGCTATTAAATAACCTTTTAGGCGATATATGTTTCGAATCGCTACTTTCCATAATACTAAAAATAATAACCATAATGCGTGAAAAAAGGAAGTGGCTCGATTTATTTGCTCCCAAGTGTATGTAACTTGTATACCCTGAAGGGGTAGGCACTGGTGTTCCCCAGTTATATTTAAGTCCCTCTTGCCATTAACCCTGGGCGCCCTGGGCACCCTGGGCACAAATCTACACTTCAGGCTGGTACTAAGAATTACTTAATAGAAAAACCCAGCACACCCAGTACAGTCAGCCTCAAAAAGATGTAAACATTGACAAGAATTAATTTGATTGTCTACAATCTGTGTTCTATAATCTATCTATCTGCCTAGCCTTTTCCCAACTATGTTAGGGTCAATTCCAGTCTAACCAGATGCAGCTGAATACTGATTTTACATGGACAAACTGCCTATTTGACCTCCACAACCCAGTAACTGGGTAATACGATACCCCTTCGTAAGACTGGTGTCAGGCTTTTGGACTTCTGACGACTTGTAACGACTGTCAAAGATCCACGAATGACAGCCGGTACCCACGGCTTAACGTACTTTCCGAGACACGGAGGAGTCTCGGTATGTAAAGATAGTCAACCATCCACTGACAAGCGTAGCTTAACCTAATGGATCGACCCGTGCGGCTCTTATTACTTAGCCACGAGCTCCTCTTCTTTGTCTTTATCTTTGTTTCATAATATTGTATCCATATCTAGCCAAACATGTAACACTAATTATCGCTACACATTAATACAATATTATGGAACATAGATTGTAAACAAACAAATGAATTCTTGTCGATGTATACAACTTTTTGAGGCTGACTGTACCTACACCTAATCCATATAACATAAGACAGCTTCTCATGAAGTCAGTCGTTACGAGTATGCATCATATCGCTTGCTACTTGATATTCAGAGCTTAGTTTCATACCGGATTCAACTTGATTTTAAGTTCAGTCTACTTGCATTTATAATGCACACAAGATCACTTGCGTCGCCGGTTCTACGGGTTGTAACTTTGAACATAATTACCCTAGATATGCATATCACTGAAATATGTCCCCATTACTTGTACATTTGTGCGCGTACACTACACTATGTATATGCACACTGCACGTGCACAATTGAACTATTACACACTAAATATAATTATAGGGAACAGGGGAACAGTATAGTCGACCTCGCAATTGCTTTATCACTCTTTAATGTCACTTGCACGTCATAGAACGACAATGTTTGTTTGTATATGTGACAGTTAGATACTTTCAACCATAATGAGGTTTTAATTTACATACTAGGATTTCTGATCAAATTTAATTTCTATAGAAATGGTAAGGTCGACTAAACATTCAAAACCCCTAATTTTCAGCCATTATAGAATGCTTTATTATAACTGAGTAACATGTTACTCAGTTATAATAAAGCATTCTACTGGTGAAAGACTTTTTAATCAGTTCATTCGTTTTTGAGTTTATTTATTACAAATCAAATACAAATCTTTACTCTTTATAATATTAGTGTAGACTAGCTGTTCATGCCCGGTGTTGTCGCCTGAGAACTGACAAACTTAACGGTTACATTTTTTTATTGACATTTTCATACAAAAATACCATTCGGTGGTTTTTCCAAAAAAAAAACTTTCATAAGACTTTGTCCTGACAATTACGAACACAGCAAAAATAAAAAAACGGGTTGTACTTCGGGAGTGCCGGCAGAAGTGAAAACTTGAACATTAACGTTGTGCATTTTTGAATATTTTGGAAAGGTTAGGGAATAATTTCGCACGAATTGCTTTATTGATCAATATAAAAGTACTATCATTTATGTGGATAAATACAATATTCATTATAAATACAATATTCATTTATTTATTTTCAAAATATAGTCTACAAAAATAAACAATTTATTGAAACACTTTTCATGAAGTAGGTTTTGACTGCTTTTTTATACCCATAAATAAATATGGGTAAAATTTCTTACCTCGTAATCGTTACGTAATGTCAAAGACTATTTATTTTGATAAATACTGATATTTACTTTCTCGGTTGCTAAGCAACGGAAAAGGGTCGAAGTCCCATCGTCTTACGAATTTTCGATCAGGTCACGTGTCCTGACACGAGTTTAACAATTTGTTACCCATCCCAAAAAAAGTGAACAACGCGGCTAAAGAACTTCAAAAATCAGCCAATTCGCCCAGCTGTTCTCAAGTGATGGTCTTTCATACCTACATGCGGCAATTGATCTAAGTAGACCAGATATACAACGTTATTTTTTGTTTATACTAAACCTCTTAAGGGGTCATTGTACTCATCATTATGAACAACTTTCACTATGGGACCAACGCTACAATCGCGACTAAATTTTTTTTGCGAAACGTAGAACCTCCTCCTTTTTGGAAGTCGGTAAAAAAAGCGCCCGGGCGTTTGTTTTTACAACATTCCTGTAGAAACTATAGTTTACAAGAATGCTATGAACATGTTAATGACATAGTTGCATAACATATTTCATTATCGTGTTTTGCCACTAACTTTGGAGCAGCGGCACCATAACATCCACTTTTCATACCTACCCGCGAACAAGTTGCATGTTCAGTATATTTCTTGTATAATAGAAATCCATGTAATGAAAAGACATACTGAAAGTTGAAACATAATTCTACCTTTTAGTAATAATTTCTATTTTCTAGTCATTAGTTTAATTAGTCCGTCATGTCATGTTACCATCTCCGAAATGTAATTAATTTATATTACTGAGTAAATGGTTACGGGAACTTTAATTTAATATCGTATCGTGTTTCCATAAGTTAGATTATTTATTATCTAATATTTGAATGGTATTTCCAGCTTCGATATTTATTTATTATTAATATTGTGAGTGTTGACGTATACAGTGTCCGTTTTCAAAGAACGTAAACCTCTTTGTATTTTTTTACCTGACTTCCGGAAGGAGGAAGAAGAAGGAAGCTTACCTAAGCTTAAGCTTTTTATGTTTTTGGCAAAAAAGTTGGCAGCACCTGATGGTAAGTGGTAACTGCCGTCTATGGATATCTGAAATGCAGAGGCATAGAGACGTAACAGGTAATCTAGCAGAGACTCAGTTTGTAAGTGTGATGCCCTAACAAGAGTGATCTCGTAGCTGTAAGCTTTATACACGAGGTAGTCTCTTCTAGGAGCTCTTCGTTTAATTATAATCTTGCGGACGAAGCGCTTTTGCCTTCTAATACCTAATATTTTTACAACAAAGCGTACACAGACTGAACCCTCGCTTGATATTAAGCTTATTTCTTTGTGAACTCCTGGAAAAGGTGTCTGCAATACGGTTCAGATTCTTAGTACGACCCGTGTGTTACTCTTTTATAACGATTCCTAGCACTGAAAACAATTAAATTTTTATTAAAACTATTTCTTTAGTGTTTGTACCTGCAACATGCTTGATATCTACAAAATTATAATCATAATGTTCATGGTAGGCAAGTCAGTAGGTACTTTTATTAAATTAAAGCTCCAATTCATTGATATCTTTCGTAATACCGTGAATCGGCCCCAGGCAACCACATCGAACAAACAAATAAGCCAGGTAACTGACACCAACGAACAAAATTTGAAAGTGAAACCCAGTATTAAGTTTTCAAAGAATAAGTATCATATTTTTGCCTTCCCATTCCGCTGATTAATAATTACTTTGTTTACTTGAAAAGCCCACCTGTTTCAGGGCTCATCATCAATTGTTGATTATGATAACAGAACATTGAACATCTATCATTGTCTATTCGGCAGTTTGTCAAGATCCAGGTGATAAAGCCGCGAGACATGGTCACCCATTTTGTGTTTTCTCAAGTAAAGATTTCCGTAGACAGTAAAAATGTCCAAACTTTTGCCAACAGCAGCATAACGTAGTGGCTGTAACTTGTTTTGGGACATGTTTAACGGAATTATCTTATTGTTTGCTTTCGCGAACGAAGCACAAAAGGGAGCAGTTGTTTTCTTCTTGTTACTTGCATTTCTCACTCATGATAAGTATGTTACGAGTGCTATGTGTAGACGTTGAGACTTAACAAAAGATTCAAGTCATTCAAAAGTTTATTTGTGTTCACGAAATACTAAGAAACGCGTTTACTTGGGTTCATCAGTACCACGAGTATGTTTAATTAATTGTATGCTTTACAAACATGATTGTATTTTCACATTCGGCGAACTGTGCTTTGGAATGCAATATATTCAAATGTTGGTTTAATAATGCAGCCCTCGTTTATGTAGAATTCACAAGGAATTTCACTGAGCGATTTACTGTTTTGAGTGATGTAACTGGAACATAGTTTGCAAGGATTTGATTGACACGGGTGAGGGTGACGGGTAGCTGTTGAGTCGGCGAGTCGGTGAGCTGCAGCCCGTGCGGTCACGTGCGTAACATGCTCCCTCACACATATAAAACATCCTTTGAATCACGCTCACCTATTTCCCGACATATGCCCTCTTGACATGGCTTCCAATCTGTAAATACACACATCAAAAGTGTCTAGGGATCAACATATATTTTTGCAATAACTTTTCTCCTGATTGATATTAATTAAAATTTTCTTTAAGGATTCATCAAATAAAGTGTTTTCGTTTGTCACAGTAACGATAAACCAAGTCACCTTTGCATTAATAAAGAAATTTGCCATTTTCCTAATAAAGGGATTTTTGACATTTGAACCACTAACATTAAAGTTCGAAAAAAAGACTGAAATAACAGTTTTCTTTAAAATTTTATTGGGTAACTTAAACAATTAATAATCCGTGTTTCTACCGCGAACACTAACAACACAAGAACATCGGTTTGGCATACTCAAAATGAGTTCATCCAAATCACGCTGTGGAATGGCCGCCCATGTTCGTTGCAACAACAAAAAAAGGTCTTCTTGCGACTGGATACCCTCCATATTCGGCAGAGCTCTTCTCTGTAGCATATCCCATGCATGCTCAATCGGGTTCAAGTCTGGCGACTGAGCAGGCCAGGGCAGGACATTGATGTTAGCTGCGGCGAGAGTCTGTCTTACAACTCTTGCGGTGTGCGGTCGTGCATTATCATGCATTAACTGAAATAAGGGACCGATTTGCACTTGTAGAGGAACGATGACGTCTGATACAATCGTCTCAGCATAAATTTGAGCGTTGAGGTTGCCTCTGATCCAAATCAACTCAGTTCTTCCGCCGATCCAAATACCCGCCCATACCATGATGGTTCCACCACTATAAGGATGGACTTCCTGGCAGGATTTTAATCGCTGTTGGCGTCCAGGGGTTCTCCAGTGTCGTATACGTCTTGTATCCGGTCTCATACCAAAACGAGACTCATCAGAAAAGCACACGAAACGCCATTGTTCTTCTGCCCAATTTCTGTGTTCAAGAGCCCATTGATATCGAATCCTACGATTGTGCATTGCTATAGGTGGTACCCGTAGCGGTCTTCGGGAATGAAGGTTCACTTCATGCAAGCGGTTTCTGACTGTTTGGTCGCTAATTAAGTTCCCTGAAGAGTGATGAAGCCTCACGGCTAACATCATGGCGGTTATTGTTGGAGCTCTTCGAGCTAAGATTTGAATGTATCGGTCTTGTCTCCGTGTGGTGCAGCGATACCGTCCTCCATGGCGCTCAGCCACGGTACCAGTGCTTCGGTAACGTGTCCAAAGTCGACTGATAACACTCTGACTTGTATTCAGAGCTAAAGCCACAGTACGTTGCCGGGAACCAGCTTCTATCATTCCCACGGCTCTGAGCATTTCTTCCCTGCTTAAATGACGTCGCTGCTCCATAATAACGTTGGTTTTAATCAGTAGTAGGGAAACAGTAGCACTAATAATGTCTTCAATGCGTTGTATGTTTTTATAGGGAAAATATTGACAGCTGATTTTCATCTTTTACTCGAATTTGATTCACAGTTCCTGATTCAAATTATGAAATGCACCAAAAAGGATCCATATAAATTTATAAAATCATAAATTTATTACAAAGCCACATCTCAATCTCAAGAAATCCGCATAAAAATGCTTGATCCCTAGACACTTTTGATGTGTGTATTTATATCATGTTGACACACGTTCGTATGTAGTGTGACTATGCAAAGTCAATTCTCCCACGTCACCTTGTGAAAGGGAAACGGGGCTAAAAATATTACTTTTGACATTGTTTTTATGGTGTGTTTTTGGGAATGCCAACGAGCTGTTGGTGTGTGGAGATAATTTATGTCAGCTGGATTACGTCCTCTTTCGGTTCGATGGTTCACTAACATAAAGAACGAGATTTAAGACATGTTTACCATTATTATGCTTGGTGTTTGCTATTTTATTTCGAGTAGAGAATACTCATTCATGATCTTATGGAATATGTCTATCGTTGCCTCTTACTACACCCATGGGAGGTAAAGGATTGTCCCATTTGTAACCAAGGCCTTGCTGCCAAGAGCATTAATAAATTATTTTAACAAGCAGTAGACAACTAGTTTATACATAGCATGTAAGTATATAGACAAGTATATGTGTCACACGATTTCGATGGCCGACAATCTCGTTCACAGAAGTGCGTTCGGCCCGTCCGAATTTTTCACAAAATATCGAACAAAATGGTATTAATATTTACCGATACCTATATCCTACGAAATTGTAAATTTAATTGCTCGAACTCTCATAAAATCAAAAATATAATTGTTGACAGTTGTAGTTGTAACTGTCTTAAATGAGAAGACAGTAATTTGGAATAATTTTTTTCTGTATAAAAAATAGGACACAGATCAAACAATGTATCACACTTGGCTGGTTTAAAAACGGATTCAATTGTTTCTCCACTTATTTATTAGACTACGTTTGAGATACTTGACTCTTCAAAGAGAGAAGGCGTCAATTGAAAAACTATAGATATCAATATCTATTGTTTTTTAGGGTTCCGTACCCGAAGGGTGCCAAACGGAACCCTATTAATATGCCTCCGCTGTTTTCAGTCCGTCTGTCTATCAGCAGGCTGTATCTCGTGAACCGTAATACGTAGACAGTTGAAGTTTTCACAGATTGTGTATTACTATTGCTATAAAACAACAAAAATATTAAAGAGCGGGTCCTCATAAAATAAACATGGGATTTTGAATAAAAAAATCTAAGCCAGGCATGTGGGGTGTCATTGTCTAGAGCTCGTCGAGTAGAGTTCAATAATAATTTTTAATTTTTTATTTTCAAGAATAGCGAAATAGGGGTCCGTAGAAGTTGTGAATTTTAGACCATTTTTGTACCAGCTCTATCGCAGCAACTAAACAAGTTAGGAATTTGAAACTTCTGTGTATCATGTACCATATATATTTATAATCAACAAATACTAAAAACGTCGATTCAAAAGGTATTTTATTTAAATATTGATGATTTTCTGCAACTGCAAAAAATAACTATGTACTATGCGAGCCAACTAAGAATGCGCCTGTCAAGACGCCATTTTGTTGCCATTTTGACAGTTTTGCAGTACTATATCTGTCAGGAACGGTCAGGAAAGTACTGCTATCGTGTGAAGTTGGCAACAAGCGCGATCCCATTCTTAGTTGGCTCGCATAGTAATTCTCAGTATCATTATGAAATAAAAATTTATCTTTGCGATTAATTAAATTATTCTTCGTTAAGTATTTTCATTTATTTGCTAAATATTGTACGGTGGTACGGAACCCTTCGTGTGCAAGTCCAACTCGCACTTGACCGGTTTTTTTAATTTTCAGCTTTGATTTTATGGTTTCTCGAAACTTGTGTGGTTCATCTTTCATAAAGTGATTTCTTGAAAATGGACATATTGATTCTGTAAAGCTGTTAGAGTACCTACCATATTATGATCAGTGTATTTGGTACCTACGTAGGTTGTGTTCATTTGCGTGTTGATGACTGTTTGTTATCTCTCTGTCGCTTACGTGAGTTGCCTATAGCTTTAGGATTTTATGACGATTTTATTACTCTTATGTGACTCCGTTTTATGTTATATTGATTAGCTCGTTTACTTTAGAGGAACATGGCCTGGCATATAAAGTAGGAATATGTGAATCTAAGACTTTTATAGGCGACGATTGATTTTAGCACTTGTCGTCATCTATCTGCCTAGCCTTTTCCCAACTATGTTGGGATCGGATTCCAGTCTAAACGGATGCAGCTGAAAATCAGTATTTTACACGGAGCGACTGCCTATCTGACCTCCACAACCCAGTAACTGGGTAATACGATACCCCTTGGTAAGAGTGGCTGTCAGATTTTCAGACTTCTGACGACCCGTAACGACTGTCAATGATCCCCGAACGGCGACAAGCTTAGCTTTACCTGATCGATTGACCCGTGCGCCTGTTATTACTTAGCCACAAGCCCCTCTCTTTAGATTAAGCACTGATTTCAGCACTCGTATTATCAGTAAAAGCTTCTGTTTACACAAGTAGGATGCATTATCTGTACGATAAAAAGTCACAACCTGTTACGGAAGCTTTCAACTGGGTGACAACAAAATAAAATTGGTCGTAATTGTCAAACTTGGGTGATAAACACATTTAATCGTGTAATAAAAGTATTTTTGTGATTCGTCCGATGAATAACAGTCGCATTTCCAGTCTCATTGTGCAAACAGTGGATTACTAAATGGAAACAAACAAAAAAGTAATACTATCGTTAGGAATCCATTTTAGTGCCGATTTTTCAATCTTTTAAGAACTTAAACAAAGGAACAAAAATTGTGGTTTAACAGCTTTTGCAAAGTAATGTAGCTAGCAGAAAAATCCGACTGCTGAAAAATCACGCTCTAAAAAGTATGAAACGAAAATATTCCGGACAGAAATCAAGAACGTACAAAAACGTACAAGAATGTAACGTCACATAGCCTATAATCAGCGGATGATTAAGACGCTTCTCATTTGTCAAATTATGATCAGTAATTCAGAAGTTATGAGGTTACAGATGAACATACATACATACATACCGGTCAAAATCATTACCCTCCATTTTGCTTCGCCGAAGTCGGGTAAAAATAATGTCAAACCGCCATAATTATTCCTCAGTAACAGTGACGATTGAAAACTCAACCCTTAATAAAATAGGTGGGTATCTAGATTCGACTGGCGAAATATGGGTGTACAGGTGTACAGGTACACCTCTGCCTAACCCTTCGCCAACGCCAAAGCCTGTACTCCCCGTATAGGCGTGATATTATGTATTTATGTAACTAGATTAATTTGTTTCAGGCAACGCAGATGAGTTTTTTTTAATTCGGAGATAAAATCTGTCACATATATGCTTTATACATCATACATGTATACAGCATATATGTATAAAGCATATACGAGAGACACTAATGCAGGTAGTCAAATGGTACACCACTGAATACCTGCAGTATTGTCTCTCCTTCACCCTTTTATCCATCCAAAGGTCGTCTGTAATGTCGGCTCCACACTATCGTCCAACAGTCCAACTTTTCGTCCAACCTTCCACGTGTAGAGAGATAGTTTGTGCATGTTTGACGATGTCGATCGCTCGATGACGGTAAATCGTACTGAGATCAAAGGAGTTGGCCAACTCACACAAACATACCCACCACACATCAGTGTGGTAATAATTATATGCACTCAAAATGTAAAGCGCAGAAGCACCTATCCCTTCAACGTCCTCCATCGTGAGTTGGGACAGACTGGGGTAATATTGGAGTGTTGAGACGTCGTTACTGTTGGACGATAGTGTGGTGCCGGCATAGATCGCTTTTAGCGATATGATCGTCCATTGTGTCACCAAGTAACATTAATTGTATATTTATATCTGTAATTTGTATAGTGTTCATAATAAACAGTATTCTATCTATTCTCAAAGGTGTTATATTAATTAAATATTTGGAAAATCATAAACGTGCTTGCACGTTTTACGCAAATATTGCGCTACGACAAATTTCCACGTAAACTCCGTTTGAATATCGCTGGAACCGGAAAGCAGGTAATCGGAAGTCCGAGCTTTTGGTACTGAAAGTGAAGCTTACTTACATCCCTAGCTTGAAGGCTTAAACGATAATACGCATTTAACGAATCATCACTAAGCCGGGACTAGAAATGGTTTCATTTTATGTACCCGAAGTATAGTGAGGTATTCACGAATCTTAAACAAAATATTAAACCTGAAATTCTGCACGTTTTACGTGAATGTAAGTCACTGATGCATAAACAAAATGTGCATCTGGGGAGCAGTATGTTACTCACATGAGCTGGGACACAGATCTTCACTAAGAAAATTCAACAGTTGTTAGAAGCTGTAGTATCAGCAAGAATTCTAAATTAAATTGTAGTCTAGGTGAAGATTGGTAGGTAGCTCGATTGGCATCGCGTGATTAAGAACTACTGAGACAGTAGGTACTGATTGAGATGTCTCTTGGTTTCTTGATAGCCTTTTTTTCCGGATGACAAGAGATAGATACATACTAAGAGCACTTTTGTCGAGTCTGTATTCATGGTGTGCTTAATCCACAGTTAACATAAGTTAACACACCACACTGCTAGGCAGTGATAGCCTCGTGGTGTGTCAGACTGCTAAGTCATTATAGGTCTCGAGTTCAAACCTTTCGGACTATTCGGATTCATGTGCGTATTGTGTAATAATCCCTTGCTTCAAAAACGGTGAAGAAAAACATCGTGAGGAAAACCTGATAGATATTTCTCGAAGGCATGCTTTAAAAACTCTGACAACAGGTTAGTCACTAACTTCACGAAAAGAAGAAAAGGAAGTTATTATTAATCAAATACTATTCATAGTGTAAATACAAAAAAGAGTATTCTATTTATCCATCTATCTACTGACTACGTAGCGCTATAATCTATAATCAGCCTATTAATGTTCCCACTGCTGGGACACAGGCCTCCTCTCTGTGAGAGGGAGTGGGTCGTAATCCACCACGCGGGCCCAGTGCGGGTTGGTAGATGTCACATGTCTTCAAATTTTTGGTTCTAAGACATGTTGGTGTCCTCACGATGTTTTCCTTCACCGTTTTGAGAGCAGTGGTGGCGAAATTATTTTACACAAAGTAAAGCGCCTGCTTGGGTTTGAACCCACGACCTACAACTCGTAAGTCGGGGCCGTTACCACTGGGCCACCACTGCTCTCGCGCTAGGCGCTCTGCGCTAGGGTAGCAGGAAACAAGAATTATTTCAAATCTTTTTAATATTGTCTCTTGATAAATCAATTGTGAGTGATTATATCTGAAAAGCTATGTGTGCAAATAATCGCGGCTATTTTATTAAATAAGCATTCCTTCAATTATAAATTACTAAATAATCATTACTGAAACAGGTCATAATACAGAATCTAATTCCTATAGTACCTGTATTAATTAATGTTGTTAATGAATTACACGGTAATTAATTAGCAGTGTTCAGAGCTTACATTAATACTAATCAAACTTGTTATCATAAAATTATTTCTATTCATCATGGCTGCATCATTAATTTCCTCCGTTTATCATGTTATTCCTGAAATATAAGAAGCGCTGTCCTAATTCGATTGAATACCTTTCAAAGGAAAGTTAGCCTGATGCCATTGTTATGGTTACTGTTCCTTCATTGTTCCAAGCTTAAAATTTTGAAAGAAGGGCAAGTGATCAAAGACAAAATCTTTCCAGTGCTATTCTACTTTATTATCAAAAAGTTTCATTAAGGAAAAGTTGACGGATGTTTCCCGGGTTATTGTCCAATTCATTTGTGTGGAAGCGAGCGCAAACCGCTACGGTAAATAATGGAAATGCTGGGGACTCCGTCGCCAGGCTTGTGTTCACGCCACCAGATTATTGTGCACTAAGTTTGTCTTACTCGTTATGCTCTAACAGAATACGACGAACAAACTTTGTTATTGCTGCACTGATAGCACGTATTAAACAACACTCTACATACCCGTATATTAGCTGAGCCGTGTAACTTAAAATTATATTATGCTTAACACCTCTATGCTTAATACTTTTTCAACGAGTTTTTTTGTCAGGGGAGGGTCTAAGTTTAGCTATTCCTAAAATCGGGAAGGCTTCCCTACTAACCAAACATATAATATTATAACGACTGTCCACCCAAGCTCTACTTGTTGCCTAAACTAGTATTTTTAGAGATATTTTCATGTAAATTGAGGTATCATGGGTAACTGAATTTATCAGCTATTTCGGTTATAGCGTTAACTACGAAACTTCGTTACGAAATACTATTACGTAGCGACGCACGACAGGCCGAAAATATATTTAGGTTTAGTTTATTTGCCTGTCTAGAATGATAGTAAATTTAGGAAGGCTGTGTGGTTTTTAGAAAAGGCTGTTTATTTGGGCGTCGTCAAATCCAGTTGACAAGGCACTTGTGTCGACAGGATAGGTATTAATAGACTATTCCAGCAATTTCCTATGACGTTTATTTTAACGCTCTCGTAAAATTCCCCACGTTTAGCAGAACACTACTGTTATGACTTTTATTCAGATTTCTGTTACCAGATTTTCAGCATATTATTTTTTCATCCAATGTTCAGTAAAAGCTAAAGTAAAACCCGCAATTTGCCGCCAGTTTGTCATATTTAATTACTGTCTTGAGAACAGCGGCACAGACGATCATAATTTAAGTCAGATTGTGGTAGTTGGTATGGGACCTTAGCGCGCGGGATACGATTTGTCCTCGTTCGCTTTACATAGTGCGCTGAATGTTTGTTTTTTGGTTTTATTTAAAAAAGAAAACTGTTAAGTCCGGCAATTACAGTTATAAAATGATTTGTATGTGTAGAAAACCTACTTTCCTGTTCGCAAAAGTAATATATCATTCATTTTGTTTCAGGAAATCAGTGTTCGAGCTGCGATCAAGTGAATAACAAGGCACGTGACATTTGCGTGACAGTGCGCAACAATCATCGTAATAGCTAAAACACAGTAACTGATCGTAGTCAATTACGAATAATAAAATAAGTCTTGAGTGTCTCTTGTTTAGGATAGCGCTATATAAAATGCTTTTACATGTGTTGTTTGTTGTCTACATTAGTCTCTAATCGTCTAGCTAATAAAGACTAGGTGTGCCATTCTTTCTAACTGTGCAAGTGTTTTGTGTATCAAATAGTCAATTAAGGACTTGGCAGCGGCAATTTGTTACGAGGTGAGTTCATGTTCAGTTACCTAAATTTTGGAATAGAAACATAAATTGTTAAAAAAGTTATGTGGTAATTTATCATGTTGATATTGATTTTTGTACAAAACTCCACTGAACAGTATAAATTATAATTGTTGCGGTCGTATACAAACCAGCGAAATAAACAGTTAGCTAAGTTGTTTTAGTTAGCTATTTATACAGGATAACCGAACCGAAGTAACGAATGAATTTCACTTTATTTGAACAAAAATTTCCGCGGCTTCTTCAGATAGTTATGTCCTGAAGATACATGGGTAAGAACGTTATTCACCGTTCGAAATTATAAATCTATTTGAATGCTTTGCAGTGGAGTAAACAAACTTCGCCAAGTTGGGTAAGAGTTCGGAGCGTTCGCGCTGCAGCGCTTTAAAAATCAACATACACAGTGTACATACATACACACAGTGCCTCTATAGTTCAGTGGGTAACTGATGCATAATATAAAATCTGCGCTCGCTTGGTATTACCACCTCAATTTATATTCCGTGTAAATCTTGCTTATTTTTTCCGCAGTCAGCGAATTTTATCCTACGAATTCATCTTAATCAACGCAAACTTCCAGGCTTACGTATACACAACTACGGAGAAATACTAATTTACTTACTTCAGTTTCTAAGTTCTTAAACGCCTAACTTTTAATTCTTTTCTTTTAGAACCATTTAATTTCGAAGTATTACAAATTGAGTAAAACAGGAAACTAATTTGAATCTTCCTCTTAAACATTCCGTGCAGTCGGAGGGGGAGCTGGCTGTTAAGATCTTTACTGTTAACGCACTGCTATAATTTACATCTACAAAATTATCGTAGATGTAACTTTTATCATGATTATATCCATATGTAGGTGTTGTAACTACTTGTATTACTGCCAATAGGTGCAGGCTTATAGAAGCGGGTTTTTGGGCCAGACTGCCGGTTCAGATCGCTGCAAGATGATATTCGGAAAGAAACGGTTACATGTTTTAGCTGTTCCTATATGTGTGAGCGCATAAATTAACACCCGACTATTTCATCCGTACCGATCGGAGTCGACTTGTCTGTACAGGGAACCCGCCTCTGTATGCAAGCACCTAATGCCGATAAAAAAAGACGTGTGGCACTCGGAGACTGCCGCGGTAAAGCTATTGCATACTTATGCAATTATAATACAACCAATGCCACCTAGAGGCGAGTTGCTGAACTAAAGAGATAGGGGTGTTATGTTAGGTTATTTTCGTTACGGAATTTCTGGATTCGGTCTCCTCGCTCAAGGCCCGCGATAGAAGCTATGCAATAGCTTAAAAAGCTCATAACATAAATAAATATCATCAAATCAAAACTTATCTCTCCTGTTTTCAACTGTTATAAAATATGATAGTAAAGAGCTACAATGCAACTTGTAAAGGCTTTATTCAGCCCGACATGCGGACCCGTTGCTTTGAAAATATAAATTGTACCCGCTTGAAATTACCTCTACGTTTTATGACACAAACGAGAAAAAAGTTATGCGCCATCCGCGCCTCATCGCCTCATTTTACACTAAATTTTTTCCCTTAATTGAAAACGGATAATAATTTATCCTTGTACGGCCCTTAATAATTTTGCTTTTAATTATTATCTTTGTATTACGTTTCATTTTAATTAGTTCTATAACTACAATTAATTATCTCCACTTACAATAAAATGATATCAAGGCAGCAAATAATTGTTTCAGATCGGATTTTTAATTAATAAGTAATTAGATATTGTTTTAGTATAATTAAGTACATTGTATGATTGTATAGTTCTAGGTTGTCTTTACTTAAATATTAAACAGTTTCATTAATTCATTATAAAATCATTGAAATAATTCCATGAGAATGTTGTAGTGCTGTAGGAACGTAGGTACAATTCAATGCATATTGAGAGCGATTATGCTCTTTTCACGGAAGTCTGTTATTGGTACACGTTCTATTTATAGGCAGCAGTTTGGTGAGATGGATTGGATTGTATGCATACATATAAGCCCATATATAGATATCATGGGCTCATATGTATGTATGCATCCAATCCAATCCACCCTAGATAAATCTAGGATTAATATCACTACACTGAAAAAAAGGGTTTTAGTGAACCTATATTTCCGGATAGTAACGGTATAGCAGCAGATACAAACTAATGACGAAGTAGTAGAAGTAGGTTAAAAATGTCATCCAGGAAGAACAATTCACCATATTATATTCTTGCAAGTTCATAGCGTTGGTTTATTCAGCAATGTAGAGCAGAAATCCGTATTATTATTATTCATGTACCTACCCATAATATATGAATCCAATCCCGCTGAAACACGCATGAATTGAAATGTATAGTTTCTAAAGAGCCATTTCCCTCTCCTATATTCTTGTAGGTATAGAGGATAAATAATTAGTTTGAGGAATTGGGTCTCAATTTGACAAGTGACAAAATGCGAACATAGCTTGAGAGCTTTGTCCCTGTGTGCTTTACCGAGACGTTATTTAGCCAAGGAGACACGTTCACAATCTGCCTTTTCACAAGGGGACTCCATCACAAAACTCATTTGGCATTCAGCCACCTACAATGGCTCGTGTGGATGCGAAGCGGTTTAAAATACCTGCTTTTTTGCCGACACAAGTTGGCACGTTCAAATTCGAATACGACGCTTTAAATAAAAACAAATGAATTACTAACTCCTTCTAAACAAACCTATACCGATGTCAACTAAATTAGTTTTAGCCATCTTCAGCCGAAATAACTGAAAATGTAATAAGTTGGTGAAACGTGATTGTGTTCCTTAACTGTTTTTTTTCGACGATATTTAGAAGGGGAAAAATGACTGTTATTAATGTCTAACGAATATTTTACTGAACGCCGAAAAACTTATAAATGGTCGGTATTAAAATTTGCCTGTTTCGGAAAGAGGAATTTATTTCGTGTCAAAGGACGTTCCAAAAACTTTGATACCGCTTTTCCATGACGAGGAAGGTCATTTAAGAATATTTAGCTTGCACTTTCACTTCCTTATTATAGAAATATTAATTTAATTGCCTGAAGTTGACATTTTCATTTTACAATGAATAACGTGTCCAGTTTCACTCGTTTCATTTTATAAGCTTGTTTACTTTGTCAACTATATTTTACTTATTTAAAATCGGAAACGAACGTCTGTAATATTAGTTCTTCCTTAAAATATTACATTCTCACACTATTCCCAGGAGAAAGATTAGAGACGCTAGATGCAAATCGTGATTAAAGCAAAATAGGGCAAAGTAAAACAAATAATTGGGATAAATATCTCGGTTGGATGATTCGGCAGCAAATGGTTCGTTAGTTCGACGGCAGTGTTGAGCGCGCAGTGCATCCGGCTGGCGGAAAAACTGACGACGGCAAATACAAATCGCGCTTCCTCTGCGCCGCCGCGCCGTCGCCGCCGCGCCGCCCCGCTGCCGCGCGTCCTGTAGCCGCGCCCGCGCCTCTGACATACACTACATTATATTATGTTAGCGTATTTTGTTGTTGTTGTCACTGACAACACTACGCGTACACACTCGTTAACCACTCATACTCCAACACATACCTGCATGACGAATCTATTTACATTGACAGACTTTTGTTTATTCAATTTCTAACGTTTCATTTTGTAGCCCGCACCTACTCTCCCAATCCTAAAAAAACATTGATTAATTTTTAAATTCTGATTTCCTTTTTGTACAATTTAGAACCTCATTTGATGCTCAGGTATACAAGATATAATTTATTTATCAGAGAAAATCGTGTTATTTTCACGAAATGAAGTGTTGAATTGACAATGAAGTTGTTTTCGGAGAAGTTTCAATTGTCTACCTACTGCGAAAACTCGAACACATAAAACGAAATTATTATTATTGCCATTATGTGATAAAGTTGTTATACCGGTTAAGTGGTTTCCTAAAAGATAATGTATATTTTTAAGAATTATGTACCTAATGCCTTTATTTATACCTTTGAATAATCGTGTGATTGAAAAACAAATATAGCGCGTGCGTGAGATTTCATTATGGTTTCTAAATGGAAAAACTGTGTACGGTTTGTGTCATCGCATATTCATGGGGCATTTTCGTGAGTCGACCTCTCAAGATTTGCGCACCGACTAAGTAAACAACGTCTAATGGAGGGATTCCAGGAGGTTACGTGACGTTTATAAACATTCAATCCTTCGTAATTTATGTATTAATTTATTACTTACCTGCGACAAGCCGGTAGCGCTCGTATAATGGCCCTCTACGTTTACGATAGCCATATTTTTTACGAATTTACGTCGTTATAGTAATGTCGTGAAAAAAGTTCATATTGCTAAGTAAATTTTTGTATAATTCACGGAATGCAATTATATTAAATCTGTAGGTATTATTGAGTGTACATTTTTATAATAGTAGGTATGCATTTTTAATTGGGGCTGGTCAACTGTTCAGTTTGAATCAGCCTAACCAAGAAAGATGCGAAAATAATGAAAAGAGAATGCACGAAATGCCTGAAAGTAAACTGAAGAGAGGTACGGGTGGCGGGGGGATTCAGGAAGCGGCTTTAATTAATATGATTTATACTTGCTACTGTTTATTCGTAACCTGTTTTGTATGTATTATTAAAATGAGACACAAGAAACAAATAACATCCTGTCATAAAATAAATTGAAATGCCATGGATACATGTCATCTATGACATTCATTTCTCTCAATTTATTTGTAAATAGATCCTCGGATACATACATATCAATTTCAAAGGTAATCTTGTGTTGAGTCAACGTCAAGATTATTTCCCAAATATGTTTACATTTATTCATGCGTAACAGAAGATGAAGAGTAAATATAATATATGTGAAGTGAGTAAACAATTGTTTACGTAATCGAAGTATATTGAAGCAAACTGCTACGGTTAGACTTACGATAATTTTTCGTGGAGGCGCTTGTTAAAGTTTTGTCAGAAGCTAAGTTCAGCATAGCGTCTCGCGTTAGCATTCAGAAGTCACGGTTTATTACCAACTTTCAGTTCAGCCCAGGTAGTGGAATACGGGGGTCTTTGTACAATACTTTGTATGTATCGCACACTGGGAGGGCCCGGAGTATCACTCGCAGTTTGCGAAGCCGGTCAACGACATTCAATTCAACACCATTGCTATTTGACATGAAAAGGAACTGAACATAGCTGAATCGCTTGAAAACATTTTATCCAGAATATTTCTATTTCTATCTTGCAGCTAAGAAATGACTACGGAAGCTAACTCGCGACTCGGATGTAATGTATCGTCATATTGATATAGCAAACACAACGATGTAAAATATTTCAAATTCAACCAAATGTTATGCTTACGGTTGTATAGGTTGTATATTTACGTACCTATGGTCCTAGGTTAGTGAGAATGTGTGCGATTTGAAGTCGGTTTATGGAAGCAGATAAGCGTGAGTCATATTGGAACTGTGTGGCTTTCTATCTACGATTCGATTCAATTTTTAAACTGTAGACGCAATGCTGCTTCTTGTAGATGTTGTAAAATTCCTGCAAATAGGTAGGATATTCAAATAACATCTGATATTGAAATAATCAGCCATTATAAACGGAGCACCGTTTCTCATTTCACAAAGCTGCATTTATTTAATTAAAAGATACGCAATTAAATTCAGGCAAACAGGTGGTGATGCAAATTGTATGGCATTACTGCAATCTTTTAAGCAGCCGTGTATTTTTATACGATTTTCAAGAGAAATTAAAATTAATTCCATACGACTGTTTTTAATCCTTTGGAGCTTGCGACTTTCGAGTACAACTGGAAATAGAGAAGATTTTTCAGTTCCATTTTTATTTTAAAAAGAAAATAGAACACCTCGGCAGCGTTTGCTTAGGCAGAGCTACAATAGGAATCATTCGATTGGAATTCTCGATTAGATAAATCTCATAGTATCGAGAAGGTCCCGATAAACAAGACTTATTGAATTGAACGCGCGGACAATATGACCGAATGGAGAGATGCGGAAGAGCGGACCGAACCGCAAATATAAAGTTAGCTTGATTTATATCGCGAGCTGACAATAGTGATTGATTCGTTCTACTGAAATGAGGTGCGGTCCAATAACTAGCGTGCCTTTGGTCTCACATTTCAGGTATTCATTACTTAAGGTTATATAGAAGTAGCTTAATTTTATTCTAATGTCAAAGGGTCGACGACAACGTCGCCAAGGATTTCGCATTGTGGTTCCAAAGCCTAACGTTTTTTGACGACAAATTGCGGCGTTACAACTATGCTAAATCAAAGAAATTGGTAGTAGATAAATCAATAATATAATTACTACGAAAATATTGTAGTTTTCTTGTTGTGGAAGTTAGCAGAAGAAAGAAAGAAAGTACAAGAAAGTTAGCAGACAACTATAAGTTTAGCCTTTCATAAAACGCTTGTAAATTGTTATGTGAAATAAAAACTTTTGAACTTACATGGCAGTTGCTTCGAAACTTCTTACATAAAGCTTGCCCGTGCGCATCAAATCTTTTGAAAGATGCGAAGATCATGGGCCGAATACCTAAAATGTTAGGACAGAGAAACATTATTAGTTTAGCTTCCACTTAACATACATATTACGAACTCCACTTCTGGTCCACAAAGTTCGCTAGATTACTTGTTAGATAGCTTTTAACAATTCAGTCGTTGGCACATACTATTACTGCAACTAGCATTGTAACTCCCACACTTCTTTGGAAGGGGCGAGTAATAACTTTCAAGTACATTCCAAATTGCTACTTCACAGCGATCAGAACATAAACAGTATTATTTATTTCTGCAATGAATTTCGTTAAAGTTTTCATGCTGCTCATTGCTGAAAAGGTTTACTCTTGCATTGAATTCAATGAATAATTTCATTGTTGTTAGATATTTAAAACATTTATTTAGCAAAGTTTTGTTGGTTTGAAACAATGGAATGAAAATGAACTTGTTTACGTTTTGTTTATAATAGTTAATTAACTCGGTGTATTTTCAATACAGCAAAGGGTACTTTAGTTGAGTATACGTGCTTTTAATTTTAAGAGGGATAAACAGACTTGCTGAGACCTTAACATTTTAGAACGTTTTAAGTACTGAGCAGGAGGCAGCCTCAGCCTCGACACTTATGGCACTAAAATTTGGGATATTACGCTGTGAGTACATCCCCGTGTCCATCAGCAGAGCAATAAACACCCTAACGATACTTGTTGTGCTCCAATTACTGTAACAGACCTCTTACTGGAAACAAATGAGCGGAGCCACCGACATTGTTACGTCACCAAAAGTAAAACCCTCCAAACATCGATTTACTCTTGATTATTTTCATATGAGTAGCTCCGTTTCAGACTTTTACGACTATATACGTCTTCTGAGAGCGATAACTTAGTCATTTTATGCTCACCCTTCTTACTCCGCTGTACTTACGTCGAGAAGTTCAACGTGTGAGTCCCCGTGGAGCGTCATAAACACGCATATCCTTTTCCATCTTCCATATGAATATGTTTTTCTTATGCCGTCTCATATAAGTAAATTCATTTTGACCTACATTTATATTTCATTAAGTGAAAACATAAAGCCAGCTTAGCATTTTTTCAATAAAGGTTTACAAGCGTAATAAAAATCAAAGTGCTAAATAAAATGTAGATTAAACGTAAGGTGAAAAACAAAAAGTTAGCTGGGGTCGCCGGCGAGTCGTAAGGGGTGCCCGGGTGGGCGAATCGGTCGCGCGCGGCACTTTATAGTTTTAATATCGTGCGGTCTGAGGTCGTCCGAGTTATGGCGAGAACACGCTTTTACTACAAATGCGTGTCCTCTGAACTGTTACATCGGAACATGTGTACTGAACAAAGGGAACTCGCACAAGTTAATATACCAACTGCTTGATTTCTGCCTCCGCTTTCACATGGGAACTACTCAGTTCCAATGTTTAGTTGCGTAAGTCGGCGCTATCCTGCTCGAAACGGTTATTTTAAACGAGATAGTGTGATATCGCATTCAGTATTACGACTATGGTTTACAATAAGCAGATATCCTCGTTGCGGTTACAATATCAGAGTTGCTAGTGCGTTGTATTTTGTCTTTAGTAATAATTGAAGCTTGTACAAAAACAAAGCCACTAAGTAAATTACCTTCATGTCGCGTTTGTGCAAACAGACAGCGGAACAACTTCACGTAGGGTATGCCAGAGCAAACGTTTATTTAAAATAAACATTTTATTTGCTGCCTTTCCGTGTTAATGTAAAAAACTCTGGCACAAGGCTTAGGTAGGCGCAAGTTATTTTCGTTTTATATTTTCCTGGAGTCGCCCGGGGCGCCCTCTCTCGGGGCAGATAATTTCGTATAGGCTACGTGCTGCGTCCCCCGCTGTCGGGAGCAGTTGACCTGGAGAGCCTCCTAAACCTCAAAGTAAGAAAACCGAATTAGTTCTACGTTACCTATTCACTATTATTCGTTCCGTATTCGTGAGCATCTATTGTTTTCCTTGCTTAACTCAACTTAATCACTATTTAATTAAACGTAGGTAGTTATTTGTACACAAGCATAGGAATATAGTTTTAGTATGTTTCAGCGGAATTCCGAAATTTCAGCGTTATGTTTCCTGAAATCGTTATATCCTTAATTATCTGATTGTAAAAGATAGATATTAAGGAGCAGTGGTGGCCCAGTGGTAACGGCCCCGACTTACGAGTTATAGGTCGTGGGTTCAAACCCAAGCAGGTGTAAATAATTTCATCACCACTGCTCTCAAAACAGTGAAGGAAAACATCGTGAGGAAACCGGCATGTCTTAGAACCAAAAATTCGAAGACATGTGACATCTACTAACCCGCACTGGGCCCGCGTGGTAGATTACAGCCCACTCCCTCTCACCGACAGAAGGCCTGTGTCTCAGCAGTGGGAACATTAATAAGCTAATTATGTAAAAGATATTTTGACCTACAGAAAATATGTTGGAAGGAGTAGTGTTCTTTGGTTTATTCTGAGGCATTCCTAAATTTAATCCCAGCGACTCCAAATTATTACGTGCAGAAGACTTTTAATACGAGCTTAAAATCAGATAAAAACCCTTCCTTGCTTGGCACCCAACTAACACCTTCCTCGGAAAATACGATCAAAGTAATTACGATAAAAGATAGAGCAAAGAGTCCGTATTAAAGTAAATACACTTACATAATTACATTAAAAGTGGCTATCTAGCCAAGCGTCGGTAACCAATTACGTCGTATCGAGCGACTAGGGAGAACTACCTGCTCCCTTACCACCTTTTTGCATAAAATATTTACTCCAGACATGAATTAACAATTATAAATTTACACCAGGGGCCAAAACATCGTGAATGGTCTAAAATCTCAGGTTAGGGTAACAATGTTCTTAGCGGAACTGTTTTTAATATGATTTGAAGCAGAAGATACCTCGGTCTCTTTGACATGGTACTTACAGTGTACCCAATTAAATTCAAATATAATTCAGACAGGAAATTTGATAAACTTCGACAGCTGAAGTTTTCTTCTTTCAATCGCATATCATTTTAGCAAAAGAAGTAAGAGTTTCTCGGTTTATTGACACCGTCCATTTCAGTAACTCGTAAATAACATTAATGGAATACCTACGTTTACAGTCACAGTCTGGTAATAGTTTTAAAATAATCAATTACATGAGCGCGGAAACCTTCAACCTCTAATGGGCCATTTTAATCTTAGAACCAATAAATTACCGCAATGTTTATTTCCGTAACTCGCCAATATACTCGTACCTGAAGTTGCGGGGCGCTGCTAATATCACATTGTTTCTCAACGCAAAACTATTACAATAAATATGTAGGGGTAATTAATGTAAGTGGTAATTTAGTCGGGGTGGGAATAAATTGCGGTTTGGGAGACACGAGTCTATAAAGTGGGGCGCAAGGTGACGGGACGTGGGTACTGCGAGCAGTCAGTGTACCCGCGTCCTATATCCCGCCTTTTTTATGGTGGGACGCTATCGAGCCGCTCATCTATTCGAGACCTTAGATAGTGGATCACGCACGCATGAGCGGCTCCTACACAAAAACTTGACCTATTTTAGTGACATAAAATGCAACTACCAATTGAGAAATGTGACTTCGGTGTTTTATTCAGGTCAAGTGGTTTTATGTGAACTGAATGTATGGGATCCAAAGAGTTATGTGCTCACCAATGGGCTTTGTATGTTATTGAAGTATACGTAAGGGGAAAAATTAAAGGGAAATGCATTTCGATTCAAATCACAGTACTTTCAAACTGTCTTTGTAATTATAACCAGAAATTATACGGTAGTCCGCTCCGACGATGACCGCATAAGTCATATGCATGTGCTACCCTGACAAGTGAGGGTACCGACTGGGGGCTAATATAGGATGGAAAATTTTGGAACCAGGTAGCGAGACTATGAATATGTTCAGAATGTTATTTCAACCCTTTGTTTGTCAGAGATTGAAAAGGATACAAAATTACAGCCAGTATCACTCATTTATTTATTTATCATCATATAGATACGCTGATACATCAAAATGGATATCTTTGTTTACGGTCAAAGTGAGCAAAACAAATAAGTATTTGGAAGGCAGTTGGGAATCTATAACTCAATGCCAAGTTTTCCAAAGTTTGCCAACTCGTAGAGAAGTTCTCCGCAGAGCAAACAGGCTACAAGTCGAAGGCTCCATTTGCCGACTTACCTGTAAACAAAAACAATTCATTTAATACGTAAAAATATCCTCTATGATGATATTACAAACTCACTTTTGGTAAGAATTTTTTACTTCCTAACTTTTTGTTTTGAAGTAAAAACTCGGGCGAAAATATTTAATATTTTTTCTTTCTTTTATATTGTTGTAACACAGCAACAATAGGACTGAGGGGAGTGGTTACACTGTAAATTAAGTATCTATACCGCGTATTTGAGTTATAGAGAGATGTAATCTTTGTAAAAAAATAGCTAAAAAGTTATACAAACTAAAACCCAACTACGACAAAAAATTCAACTAATAAGGTACAAGACAAATTAAAAATCCGGAGTCACACGTAATCTGTTCGATTTATTACTAACCTAACACGCGTGACTCCGGATTGGACGTTTTTAGTTGGCTTTTTGTCGTAGTTGGGTTTTAGTTTTTATAACTTTTATTTTTTATTGTCTTAATTGATTTTGTATTTGTGTGCTCAAAAAAGAATATCCAAATCTTTCAACCAGTAGTTCCGATAAATTGCATAGTTAGAGAGTTATTATGTCGATATAAAACATGTAGAACATTTTTTATTCGTGAAATACAATCCATCGAAGTAAATCTCGATTCAGAATATTTATGAGATTGCAATACTTTATGTGTCAATCGAAAGTCACGATTTGTCTGGGGAGATGACTGAAAAACCAGATTCGGATAACGCGGGTCGCGTGTGACACGAATATATTGCTTTATTTCACATACTCAGCACAAGTTCCAACTTCATGTTATCAAAATGATCATCTAAACAGTTTTTAATAGGCAACAAGAAATAGATTAAGGTGGGGCGACAAGAGCTGTTTGCAATTTGGACGCGGCGGACTTTTATGTCGGCAGCTTTACGTGATCTGAAACGTGAGCAATAAGATTAAAAATAAATTATGTTCCGTGTAAGGGGTACCCATAAACGACGAGAAAACGATACGTATTAAGTAAATGTCTGTAAAAATTATAAAAATAGAATCTCCGTTTATTTTGATCCCTTCTGCTATACCAAAATGCTAAAATTAAAGTTAAAATCACGTTAAGTCAGTGACCTCATTTTCATTGCTTTATCCCCAGTACCTGGCTTACCAAGTAGTTTCCTGCGGTTGCCAAGGAAAACCGCGAAGTAGCGGCGGTCGAGGCTTGACGAAAGTTATACTTAAGTATTGAAACCCGCATGAACAAAAGTAAAAGGCGTAGGCGTAGGTTGAATTGACTTGCTTCAATGTTAAAAGCCTCGTATTGTTGTAGCACTTTATTAGCAAGATTGCTATCAGTAATATTGGTGTTCACGATGTTAAAGTCGCAAGGGGTAGAATATTTCACGAGTGTCGAAAATATACCTACATATTTTTGATATTTAGTGTTAACATGTTATGAAGTGAAAACTTCTTTAGCGGCGTTGTGCACTTTTTTTGGGATGGGTAAAAAATGTTAAACTCGCGTCAGGACGTGACCGTAAAATCCGTTGCCTAGCAAGCGACAATGTAAATATCAAAATAAATAGTCTGTGAAATTACGTAAAGATTGCGAGGTAAGAAATTTTACCGGGTAATAAATTGTTTATTTTTGTTAGAATATGTTTTGAAAATAAATAAATATACTACAACTACTACTACTAATGAATATTGTAATTCCAAAACATTCTAAAATGCATAACGTTAGTATTCAAGTTTTCACTTCTGTCGGCACTCCCGGAGTGCAACCGGTTGTTTTTTTTTTTACCCACAACTAGGAAGCTCTTAGCCTGCATCTCACAATGTAAATTCGTTCATATAATAAAAGTCTTGAAATTAAAATAAACCTGGCCGGATTTTGTTTCGATGTCACTTAGAGGTGGGTAGTTTAATAAGAAACACCGACCTGATCCAACTTACTAAGCAAAGATCGTTTATCATTTACAAGGTGACGATGTATCATCGTTACAGAGTTAGTAACTCATTACGTTTATGTGGAGTCTTGATATATGTGACATCACTGGTGCATGTTGCTTTGGGTGGTGCCAACTCACGAAACGAGATACATTCTATAATAAATCCTAGCGAGCTTAGGCGAGCAGCTGTTTAAAGTAATAAATAGGGTTCATTATATTATTTTTTGAGACTAAGATTCTTGTGCCCTGGGCGATAAGCCCTGATACCAATCTTACTGACTGGCTAATCTTTATATCAAGCAATGATCTATACTTGTAGCTTTTGCACAAATGAGCAATAGAATTTAGATAAGCCGTTTGATTTAGTGCCCACAGTGTGTGCTTTGCCCACGCTCAACGGCCTCTGATATATTTTCGGTAGAGCAGTCGTAACAATTGGTCAAGATTAAGAGTCTGAGAAGAACGTTCAGTCCGCAGTAACATGTTGGACTGAATCAGACTTTTGAGAATACTAGATATTGTGCTCCTCTATTTTGCACATATCCTAAGCGCAGAATCACCATGTCCGAGCTTACCTGGTTTCAATTATGCCCCGTCGGCTCTTTTAACTTGTGTTTTTATCATGAACACCTGTATACGTACATACGTTTGTATCGCTCCCCGCGGAGCATGCATGCAGTAAAAGAATCAAGCGCCAACGGGCACACAAACAGTAATTCCATTCCAGAAGTTTAAAATATTTCATTTGCGCCATTTGAACTCGCATGCGAATATTAATCCAAAGTTATTCAGAGTTATTGAGTTAAATATTTACTTTTAAATGGAAAGAGGATCAGAGGGACGTTAAAACTTTTTTCTCGTAGCGAAAGTTTAAGTTAGAGCAGTGAACAACTGAGCGACTGCGGTTTCCTCGACCTGAATAGTTTAGTGAAATTCACCGAACACCACGCTGGCCGCGTGCCGAATGTTGCAGTTAAATAATTTGTGATAACCGCTTTCATTTATTCAACTTTCGCTCGAGATTTACATGAGTAATTGTCTGTTTCAGCTTTAAATGTTGTGTTATTACCGTGACGATGTATACGCGTAGATGAATGTTTTAATTGTGTTCAGACAGAGGTGGCGGGAAGACGTTTATTGTGCGAACTTTTTACAACTCGCAGCTGCTTCCTTTCGCAATTTGCCGGAGGCCGCAGTAAAAAACGTTACACAGTTTACGACTGTTAATAGTCCCCTACTATGTTAGTTGATATTGCGATTGAAACATTGATAGGACATACCTATCGCATTGGATTATTATCTGTCAGACAATCTATGAAACATGGGTGATTATATCCAATTTTCCCTTTCATTGCCCTCGTGTATTGTCTTTCATAATACAGGAACCGACATTCTGTCGTTGATTTATGAACTTCCTTCTGTTCGCGAGGTATTCTCAGAATTTTTGCCTACTTACGGGAACGGAATTATGTGTACAAAAATGTAATAAGATAATATTCTAATATAAATGAGACGTCTTTTTAAATTGAGTCTGAGTGGCGGGGTCAGATTAATGTTACTATTAGATTTTCCTCGGGCCGAGTGCGGCAGGTTTTCTTTCCAGGTTGGTGTGCGCCATATAAATGTGCACGCTAATCTATCACGCTGGCTGTCGGTCGACGGGTATTAATGGAGTGTGAATAAATTTGTAGACAACCTAGGCACCGCCCGCTCTCCCAACAGCTGTACCCATCTTATCTGATCGGATTACATTGTACACTTCGATTTTCTAAGACTTCTAAGTAATAGCTACAAAGCTTCCTCTTTGATGTTTGTTATTCAACCGTTTTATTTTTGTGAGGTTACTTGTGTACTGATTTTCTTTGTTCTTTTCAGTGGGCAGTATCTTTGTTTTTGAGCTAGAATTGTTTATTATGTCTGGGTGTGTTTTGTTTTATGGTACCTATTGACTTTTTTCTCAACTGGTAACAAAGTAAAAATATTTACAAAACTCTGTGAAGTTAATTCATTGACGATTCCTGTGAGCAGTGATTTCAGTGCCGCTAACATGATCATGGGTCTCTGCTTGCGTTCTATTACAATTATGAGGCTTTCAGCTTTCTCAGTGGAGACTGCGAAATTCATTACTTACGTAGAAAGCCTACGCTTTTATCTCGAAAGATGTGCTTTTGTAATCACATTACGCAAATGAGAGCTCGAGAATTCATGGTTGGTTCGGGATAGGGTCGTGATCCCAACAAATGTCTCTTACCCAGCTTGACAACTAAATCTCCATCGCTACATTTATCAGTAACAATCAAACTGCTCTGTTCCTGAATCAAACACGAGTAGAAGAAATAAGAGTGATAATGTAGAGGACAAGACCCTTTTATTTATTCGCAAATAATGCTTACGTTAGTAGTTATCATATTTGTATAAGTTTGCGGTTTGCTTTGTATATGTTTACGCTATACCTATAACGGTATTGCAAAATAGATTTGAATACCTACACTGTATTTGGTTTTGACTAGTTTTTTTATGGGTTTCGATAGTATAATAAAAATGACTGGAAATAAAATCACACTGCGGCATGTACACTAATTCACAGTAGATGGAAACTACCAGTTTAATAAAATATAAATCGAATCCCTTGTGAATACATGTATCGTGTATTTCAGTTTTATGATGATGATAGGTTATCAGAAATAATTTACCACAATTCCACATGGCAATGGTCAATTTAGAGATAATAGCAGTGTAATTTGGCCCAGCCCGCTCAACTGGGCCGACATTACGGTATTTCAAAAAACGTTAAACTAAGCTAAAAACTGAAATAAATTGCATTCTCATTACCATTTACCGAGTTTGGCAGAAGTCCTGCGCCCGCCAGGAGAGTAACTCCATTTCCTGCTACGTGCTACGGCTGCTACGGCGTAGCTCGTAGCCGTAGCTATCGTAGTCGAGTGCCTACCGTTCTGAATAATTGTTAATTTTGTTTTATCTTGTGTAGTCGCATATACATGCGACAAAAACAAAGAAAAAGAAAACGTTTTTCTCACTATCATTAGTATATTAAAGATTATAATCCCAATTAGTCAAATGTTAATTTTCATACGCTTAACATTTTTACATAGTAACTTAAGATTGACAAGTTCTTTACGACATTATTGGTAACTAACGACCTTACATTAGAGTGAAATGACTTTTAAATGGTATTATTTTTACTACTGAGTTTTATTAAAATCAAATAACATTTCTGTAACTTATACATGATAGGTGTAGTTGTTTCTCTGACTATATGCAAAACAATAGAAGTATTACGCTGGTCGTTAAAAAATAAAAATATTGTATAGAAGAGTTTCTTTGGTGGTCTAGAAATACGAGAATAATAGTGTAATAAGCTTAATTTCTGCCCGGAAGGCGTAAATTCCAACAGACAAAAGTGGGTCAACAAGCATTATTCGAAAACTGACAATACTTAGAGCGAGCGCGCACTGCAGATTTTAAATCGCCCAATTCAAACTTTTTCTAAAACCAGAGTTACTTCAGAAATATTGCTGAACTCCTGTTTGTGGCATTTCTTTGGATGGTTCTTTTAATTTGTCAGTTGTGCACGACAGATAAATTCTTGATCATCTTCATGGCTCATATTCAGATAATTATGTTATCTAACTTTAAAATTTCACCTAATTCTTAGTAAATAATGATCATGTTTTTACAAAAATATAAAATTCCTTCTACCTACTAAGTAGTTTATAAAGAAAAGATGGAACTAATCGTATTTTAGATACACTTAGGGTTTGGGTCCCGGGACGTCTCGTGTCTCGAAGTCCCGGGACTTTTCGTAATTTTAG
This sequence comes from Conistra vaccinii, assembly GCA_948150665.1. Taxonomy (NCBI): domain Eukaryota; kingdom Metazoa; phylum Arthropoda; class Insecta; order Lepidoptera; family Noctuidae; genus Conistra; species Conistra vaccinii. The sequence goes on along the minus strand of OX411324.1, from coordinate 11,385,242 downwards.
TTGTCTCGAGTCCCGGGACTTTCGTGTCGAGACCCGAGACGAGACAAGGTTGTCGAAATTGTTATGAAATCATTTTTATTATCAAATAATTGAAGGAGCCGCCATAATTATGTTAGTTTAATGAATACTTAATTCGTCTACTACGCAAGTAGTGAGTACACAACACACTAAAAGCGTTTGCCGTGCCACCATCATTCCGCCATAGAGAGTGTTCTCTTTGTCCGGTGGCACTATTACAAAAATCTGACACATATTTTCGGACAAAGCTGTTGATGCTCTGATTTTATTAAAAGCCTATTTTATTAAATCGGCGAAGAAGTCTAATTAATGTGTTAGTTGATTATTTAAAAGACTGATTTATAAGTCTGTTTTATTATTTATATTTAGATTATTTAATTATGAAAAAAATCTGTGTTTATGAGAATTAACAATGTTGTGATTATGACCAATGATTAAAGAAAGAAAGAAGAAAAGAAAGAAAAAGTATTTATTGAGACAAGCACAGGAGATCACAAACTAAACTAAGATTAGATACTAGAATTACTAGATAATAGTAAATTAATAAGAATTAGTATGATTTTTAACTAAATTCGTTTAATAACTATAAGATTTAACTGCCTAAAAGTGAATATGTGTGAGATTAAAATAAATAAAGAAAGCAATTATTAAGACTGAAATTAACGTTAAAGTTTTTGAGATTAAATTTTCTGTTTAATAAATGTTGAATAAATTTAATGTTGATTTTTACAAAAAATTGGCTTTTTTAATACGTTTCAACAAAAATTAACTTAATTAAAATTCTTCAAAAAAGGCTTACCCCTCTTAAAAAAAACAAAAAATAAAAACAAAGAAAAACTTTTTTCTCAAAGTCTCGAAGTCCCGGGAATTCCCTTGACTTTGATTGTAGGCTGTCTCGTGTCCCGGGACTTTGAAATTGTCGGGAATTCCCAAACCCTAGATACACTGTAAAGGTAAACTCCTCTAAGTCACTTATTGTGTCGATAATTGACCGCGTAGGTTAACTTCGAACCTCCCCTTTATGTTTACTGTATTATGAACTTCCGCACTTCCACACAAAACAAAATTATCGACACAACGACACCACCTACATTCAATTCGTAATGTGGGTCGCATGTGAAATGAAATATCAAACAAATTACCCCTATCAATGATAATAGACACACTCAAGCTCGGAATAGAGTGCGCTCCTCAAAAGGTATATCTCATCGAAATAAAAGATAAACGTTCAGAAGAATTCCGTGATGTTATGTAATGGAAAGAGTAGCGACGAAGGCGTAGGGCGAGGCGGCCGGTACAAAAATGACGGTATCAATTAAAAGCAGGCAACTTCACGGCCGCTGTCATCCATCACGCGGGGCGCACGCCTGACGCGGACAAATGAAGTGCGATTTGATCCGACACCCGCTGATCCTACGTTCATTCACAACTTATGCAGTCACTAAGAAAAACAAAGAACCCCACCTCATTAGGACAGCTAAGTCTTATGTTTTATTCACTATGGACGGGGAAACGACTAACCCAACTAATTTAACTTTTAAAACGAGTGACAATTTGTTCAATTCAGAACATTTTTAATAATAGAGCTTGTCGACTTCGGAAGCAATTAGGAGGGACTTCAAGGTATTTAATGGTTTAGTAACTGCTCGGATTGCCGTTGTTGCGCGTTATAATAGGTTTATTAATATTGCGGATAACAAACTCTGTATATGTGTAAATGCTTCCTACACATTATTTGTTTTAATGAGGATTAGGATACTGTATTACATGTCCGATTAAATACACTGTTTACATGTACATGCAAACACCCAGGTTGGAAATCAATATCTGCAGATCAAACAAATATTTGTCTAAATCCAAGAGCGTACCTGACCTGTGACTAAGTACAAAAGGTAGCTCACCGACTGCGTCATTTAGATTGTTAAATATGTACGGCTTAGTTCGGAGAGGAGCTATCCCACTGAACTTCAAAAACATCAAGTGGCTTAGCTGGATCCTTATTTTTATATGACGTCCAACTTACTTACACGAAATAGTCGCATAAAACTTTATATTTTGTGCTTTTGTTGTATAAAATAGTTAATGTATCTCTGTCTGCAATTTCAGGTTTAGGATGATTCATATTACATGTTTTTTATAGACTCAACTCTGTTTCTCTCTTTTTTATTACACCTGTGGTTTTCTTTAATTTTTGCTTCGTAACGACGCAAGTCTACGTGAAACAGCACTAAATATTGCAATTAAATTGCGTCCAAAATGCTCATTTCTACCGCTTCCGCATCTTAGATCCAAGGTTTTCGTTTTTCACTTTGTTTAGTGACAATTGTGAGGGCTTTAGAGCTTTCTGGGCTTTCAAAGCGTCGTTCACTGCGAGGTTTGTAAGGATTGCGGGTATCGAAACGTCTATAGTCTTGATGTTTTCGACGGAACAACTCGAATGACTGAGAACGATAACAATTTTTCGAATAAACGTCAACGGTGGCAATTTTCTTTCTCTTTTATTTATTTTATTTTTCGCGATTGAGCGACTGGTTTTGAAGCAGATATTTTGCTGAGAACTATTTTACAAAGTTGTTGTGTGTTAAAATTTCCTGGCCCGGGCAAAAGTTGCTGTGAAAAATAGCAACAGAAACATCGCGTTCATTATCATCTCGCCTTAATATGATGAGAGTTGGCAGAGTTCCCGAACTACTACAGCGGATAATTCTGTTTTCGCCTACGTGCCCTGAATTATTAGTGGCTACTCCAGTACGCCGACCTATCTTAGTATTTTTTGTATCTAGCATTTTTTGCAAATTACAAATTAGTTGCATGTGCTTGACAGCACTGTCTTATTAGGTTCAAAGCCCAAAGAAGTAAAATTTCGTTACATATTGAAAATTTTCGGAGTACTCAAGTAGGTCAACTTGAAACCTAGAATTATCTAAATGTGACAAGGCGTGACAACCTTAAAATATTAGAAACTCCCACTATAAGTATGATCGATTCGTCTAGACCTCTTAATAATTTTATTCAAACACTTTACTAAAGACAATAGGTAGATATTTGAGAGCATATTTTGTTAGGGATCGTTGATTTGAAATCTGAGCATTGACTCGAGTTAGCTTGTAAAAACACATATCTTACCATTCCATCGAGAATGATTACAGAAGAACTTCTGTCTGAAATTCTTTTTACCTTAAGGCTAGGTTTTCCGGGCCTATACGCCTTTGAAACACTACCTCCGCCTCCCCCAATTGCAGAGCGACGTATATATTTACGATAAGTTGTCAAACTGAAAACGGAAAATCCATGCCACAGCATAAAATATTTGCAGTTGACCAACTGAACTAGTTTTTTAGTTATTTTTTTTCCTTAGGTTTCCATTATATGGTACCTACATTGTAGTGAACTAAAATAATTTTTAAAATGTCCTGTGTACCTAATGGGCGTTTTCACATTATCAGATAACGACACCAACCCGATACCGATATGCTGGCAGCTATACCGACATCAATTCCATACCGATATAATTATTATCGGCCCGATGATATTGGTGAATATCGATGACCATCGTGACGCATCAAACTTCCGCAGTAGGTACCTACTAAGAATCAACGTGTCGAAGACGGCAGTGCTAAAAAGTGTTTTGAATTGAAAGAATGCCCCTACTCTCACCCCATATTTTGTCTTCCCCGGTAGATATCGTGCCGATATCGGTAACGCCCGCTGTCTGCGACGATATAGCTGACAATAACAACACAATGTTAAATTGTTTCGTTTGTAATCCCGTGTGTACAATCTACTGTTATATTGCACGACTCATAATGCGAAGCATTAGAGGGTGCTCTACGATCGAAGAAGATGAAAAAAGCATCAAAATTGTTGAAAAAAAAATCCTGTCCGTCAATGTATCAAACCTGAAAACATTGTAGCTTGCGGTAAAATCAATTAATTGAGTCCATTTTTTTTAATACATTCGTTCCAGCCGTAGAAGGAACCCTATTGAAAATGGCTCTTTTATTCAAAGTAGTTTAATTATAATTAATAAAATACTTACTAAAATATAATATCTATATCTAAATATTTCCAACCTTGACTTGACATCCGTAGGTTGCGTCAAAGTAAATATCTAAATAAATAGTCTTGGACATTACATGGATTGCGAGGTTAGAAATTTAACCCATATTGATGGGTAAAAAAGCAGTCAAAAAAACATACTCCATGAAGTGATAAATTGTTCATTTTTGTTAGAAAGTTTGTTTTGAATTTCTTTTTCGTTTATGAATGAGTGTTATGAGGCGTGCACTTTTGGATTATCTAAACTTTTTTTTTTTTTGTGAAAGCCGGTTTCGTCAGGAATAATCTGTAAGAATCAGTTAGTGTGTGAGTGTTGGCCAATTACGTACTATTTGCTGAAACTCAGGCGTTCATTAATTTACAAAAAACCGGTCAAGTGCGAGTCAGACTCTTGACAACCTTTACGCGGCGCCCTATTTCCTCATAGTGAAGAGAAGAAAAAAAAAACATATTTGTTCTCTACTCGATGAGTTCTAGACAATGATTTCGAAATCCAGTTTTTATTGGTTGGGAACCCCCTTTTAATTTTTACCTTTATAATTTTTTTATTATTTTGTTGCTAAAGCGGCAATAGAAATACATAATCTGTGAAATTTTCAATTGTCTACCTATTACGGTTCATGAGATACAGCTCGCTGACAGACAGATAAATGTACGGATAGCGGAGGCTTAGTAATAGGGTCCCGTTTGGCACCCTTCGGGTAAGAAACCCTAAAAACGAAAACTTTTGCAAGCAATGGGAAATTGCTACTGTAGACTGCGGGTGTAGACCTCAGAACGAGCTGCTTCTCACACGGACAACTGTACGTCGCTTGCTTCCGCAACACCAGTCCTGAACTCCTGACTCTCTTCATATTTTGGCTGCTGAGACCAAAACTACAAACATAGTAGGCCGAGGAAATTAGGTTAGAACCCTGCACTAAATCCTAAGAGCGTTTTTTTTTCTCGAATCGTGTTTTCAAATTAAACATTTTCCAGGACTACATCAAGGTAAAAAAAAAACAAATATGAATAATAAAAATAATAAAAATTGAGGCAAAATATACAACAGGAAAATTTTGATTACATTATGTAAAAAAATTGTAAAACTAATAATATTACTTCTGAATTAAACATTTTACAACAACAAAATCCACTACCAATCCATCCATAACAGTCAGTGCTATTGGATCCATTTACTGAATAAATCAGCTTTATGGAACGAAGTTCTTTAATGCTTGCGGTAGGAGTAAACTGGCAGAAATCGTCACGCTAAAAAGCGTTCATACTTGCCACTGTCGCCTTCTAATTCGATAGAGACAGAGAGAGAGAAAGTGTGACTTTGGTCAAATTGTAAATCCAAGATGGCGGCCACACAACCAAAAACAAATAGCCATATACCGATATGGCTATTTGTTTTTGGATGTGTTCGAACCGTTCTCAAGTGATGATTTTTCATTCATGCGGCCATTGATTTTTATTTATACATACTAGCTGCCCGCCCCGGCTTCACACGGGTAGCACTAAGTACTACTTCCTACCCTACCTACATACCTACTTTACCTACCTACCTACCCTACCTTGACCTACCTATTCTAAGAACCTTCTCCTTACTATTACAAACACAACAAAAAAAGAATTAGCGAAATTGGTCCAGCCGTTCACGCGTGATGCCGTGACCAAGGAAATAGGGATTCATTTTTATATATATAGATAGATTATATAGATTAGATAGATGAGCTAAGTGGTCGGACTGTTATGCTTATACTGTAACCATATTCTTTTGTTTTTTGACGTTTGCCCCCGCTCATGAAGATCCGTAAATATTCGTAGCAAGTATGAAGAAAAAATTGCCGTACTTTATTTTCAATAGTGTCGTACCTACTGCTTACCCACGACGAAACTTTTGATCGACGAACGTTAGTGCGACTGATTGTTTTCACGACCATCGATGGGACGACGAAACTTTTGACCGACGAACGATAGCGCGACACAATTTTCGCTCGACAAACTAAAGCACGACAAACATTTCTATAATATTTTGTTGCTAATAGCAGATAAGATTTTTTTTTTATCTGCTATTAGCATCACATCAAAAAAATTTAAGTACTAAGTATTTTCGTTTATAAATGTTTTTATTGACAATATTCTTTATTGTCAATGTTAAATGACTGCAGTGCGCGAGTGCAGTTACGAAAACCAAGTAAGGTATGCGAAAACCATGTATTAAAGAACCTAAAACTTTTTTTTTTTCTTATCTGCTATTAGCAACAAAATATTATAGAAATGTTTGTCGTGCTTTAGTTTGTCGAGCGAAAATTGTGTCGCGCTATCGTTCGTCGATCAAAAGTTTCGTCGTCCCATCGATGGTCGTGAAAACAATCAGTCGTCGCACTAACGTTCGTCGATCAAAAGTTTCGTCGTGCCATCGTTTGTCGTAAAAACAATCTGTCGCACTAACGTTCGTCGAGCTGATGTGCTGTCGCACCGCTGATGGTCGACCTATCGTACTGTCGCCCTAGCGTTTGTCGCACATTTGTTTGTCGCAACTTTGATACGGAGTCCAAAGATATAAATGACTCACACTTGACTATAATTTTATCGATAAAAATTTGAAATGAAAACACTAATGTCAGATGTCAATAAAAGTCATCACAACGCATAGAAATATTTTCATTTTTGAAAACAATAATAATGAATTAAAACAATAATATAATTACGCGATGTTTTGTCTGATCTTCCGCAATTTAGTATATGTGTTTTTCTTCCTTTTGTTCTTTTTATTTGCCATTTTTTTAAAGACGGTGGGGAACCAATTTTTTAAAATAAATTGACACAGGTCCAACCTCGACAACGTCCCGCAGGACACTGAGCGCGAGCCGATTTAGCCCGATTTACAAATATTGAGTTTACTTAATTTTTTTTTATTAAACTCAAAAATTCAACCAATAAATTCCCTCCAAAATACGATTACCTTATCGTACATGCAATTTTCATATTATTTTGTGCTGTAGTTAGGAAATGAGATCGAAAATGGTTTTGAAATCGACCCTGTTTCGGATTTTTTTTTCATCGAGCGAATTACAATTTATCGTGTTTTGAACCAATAATTTCCCTCAAACAAAGATGTGTCTATCACATATATTTTTTTCAGGACCTAATACCCTAATTTGACCATTTTAAATTGATTCTAAAACAGGCAAATTTTGGAAAACCCCCCGTTAATAAAGTAGAAAGTTGATGCTCTTCTTAAAAATTTGTATTTTATTTGCGTACGTATGCATACCGTATATTTGGGAGATAATGAACACGAGTCCTGTATAAGAGCCGAATATATTAAGGGTATGTAGCTACCCACTAAACTAATAGATTACTAAATAAATTCCCCCCGGTTTAATGGCGTTGTCCTAATTTATTTAATGTCAAGAGGATCGGGTGACGCTAATTTAATTGTAAGTGAATTAGGGGCGTCTTAAAGAATGATGTGGCTGCGTCCTTATGGTGAGCGAGCAATAAATACATCATGCAAGGTACACGTCACCAAACGCAACGTTTCCATCTAATATATTACAGAGCAGAGTGAAATACTTAGGCCACAAGGATATTTATGTTCCTACGACTGAATTATAAATACGATATGATGTATGAGCGGTACTTTATAGATGATAATGTTTATGTACGTATATTTGGAAGGGATAATAACTCAGTGTTAAGTGGCATTCGAGAGGTAGTGAGTTTACTTATTATAAAACTCTCGTGGTTACACTATTGCTATTTTTTTTAAAGTGAAAACTTCTTTAGCGACGTGGTGCACATTTTTTTGGGTTGGGTAAAAAATTTTAAACTTGCGTCAGGACGTGACCGTAAGATCCGTTGCCTAGCAACCGACAGAGTAAATATCAAAATAAATAGTCTTTGACGTTACGTAAAGCTTGCGAGGTAAGAAATTTTACCCATATTGATGGGTAAAAAAAAGCAGTCAAAACATACTTCGTGAAAAATGTTTAAATAAATTGTTTATTTTTGTTAGACTATATTTTGAAAATAAATAAATATACTACTACTCTAATGAATATTGTATTTAACCACATAAATGATAGTACTTTTATACTGATAAATAAAGCAATTCGTGCGAAATTATTCCCTAACCATTCCAAAATATTCAAAAATGCACAACCTTAATGTTTAAGTTTTCACTTCTGCCGACACTCCCGGAGTGCACCCCGTTGTTTTTTTTTTTCTTTTTCCCTTGTCCTAGGGATGAAGAATAGGATGGACTAATCTTATTACAATCTAGCCTTATAAATAGACTAATAACTAATTTAATTATAACCTTAACAATTAATTAAATTGCACCATTATTGAAAATAAATACATTTTAATCAAAGGAAGTTAAATAATGTGCATTAGACTTGAGTTGTTGCCATATACATTAAATATTTGTTGTTTTTCCAACAACGCTCCAGTCTTTAAAGCACTTCTGATTCACTGTCGACAATAGTTGCCACTGTAACAAATAATTTGGTTATTGAGTATCTGCAATATTGCTGGGAAATACTGAGCCGTACATTGCAAGGTATACTCCATCGGTATCGTTGCCGGAATATCGCTGCGGTATCTGTCCATTCATAAGCATCTACCCCAAAATTGGTTAGGTATAAACATCCTCTTTAATGCACTTCTATTCTGGACCTGAGTTTGTCTGATGACCTGTGGATGAATATTTATTTAAGCTAAATCTGGGATATAGTTTAAATAAATATTGGCGTTGTGCATTCCAATGCTTGTATACAGGCAGTTTTATTTTAAATAAACATTGCACAAACGGAATATCTGTGGCATTTTTCTCAATAAAAACTACCAAATAAATTGAACTGTAATTTTAGTTCCAAATATATTGAACTGTGTACGTCCAGCCACAATTAGTTCGTTGCTTGGTAACGGATTAAATAAAACCAATTAATTTAGTTTCAAACTTCAGAAATTATTAGTATCTTTAAGTTTACATAAAGTTTCCGTACCGTAAACGTCCAAATATCCAAGGTTGTCCTCAAACAACGTCAAAAGGAATATTTCATTCCACGCCGAGCGTTGTGCGAATCTATTGGCCTTGGAGGTCGGTCTGCGATAATTTGTAGACATACAGATAGATGGCAATACTTTTAGTAGGATAAACAGAAATCGTGTTTTGGTGTACAACGTTCCAGTCATTAGATGGTAGGGTCGTTCTTACCCTTTTCAAAGTAGCGGTGGGTGCTTGCCGGTGGATGGGTGAATTATTTAGCGGCCGCGCGCCACCGGGTTTCATGCATGACGTTTATCACGCGTCTCACCAATTATTATCAGTAATACATTGCTGGTTTGGTAACGGCACTGTTATTTGACGAATAATTTATTAAGAGTCGTGTGGAATGTTTTGGGTGTATGTGTTAAAATGAATGGAAATGAATGAAGAACTCTAATAAGATTTAATCTATTTAGTTTTACTTTAATTGATAAAAATGTCTAAACATTAACTATCTGAGGACATGGCAGTGCCCCCGCCAAGTAGAGGAAAACCAAACAAACTTATTTATTCATCGAAGTTCATCGAATGTAAATGATTAGACACTTTATAAAAAGACATAATAATATGTGCCATAATAATGATAAAAGCAAAAACCAAATATATTTTACCTAGCCTTTTAGTAACAGTGTATAAAGTAAATTGAACACGAAAAATACCCAAACCCTGGCAGGAAAAAACAAACAAAAATATGAAAAATTTGGACCAAACTCGTGTCGTTCCCCAGGCACAATAATTAGGCCGTCACTTCTAATTTTCCTTTCCCTCATCGATGTATGGAAACATCTTTCATTCCAATGACATTTATGTTCCTATCTCTGAATTATAAATAAGGCATGGCCTATGTTTTCTAATAACATAATAAATTACGCGTGAAGCCTGATAATAATTAATGAATAAATTATTGATTTTGAGGATACACGCCTCGGTGAAGATTTATTTTTCCTTTCAATTTTAGTGTCTCGGCTATGATGGATTATATCATTCTATTACATTAAGGTTACGATTTATATTCAGTCGTTAGTTTGGTTCAATAAAATTATCAACCTAAGAATTTACTCACCACCGTCTTAGTTCTAAGTTTTTTTTTTTAATTTTCAAGTCAAGCAACTGTTATTAAGCCGGTTAGAAAAAAATAGAAAGTCACATTTTATGATAATTTTGCTAATTACTTGTAAGTAGACACAAAATGATTAGGGCCGTGTCAATTGGACATCAAATTAACTGTGTATCACTTTTTGACACCCACGCCGATAAAAGTCGATAAGAAGTAATTATTGAGTGTGATATTTTATTTATAGAACGGTCAATGAAAAAGCTAAATGTCATGGGGTGAAAAAAAGTTAGTGTCGTAACACCATGTGCGAGTTAGTGTCGGAACACAATCTGAATTATGTACTGTATGTTACTGCTGCAAACTAAATTGTTATTGTACAAGGAATTTCAACAGACATGGGACTTAAGTGTGAGTGTACTATTGTACACCTCTGCTCAACCCTTCGGGGAAACAAGGTGTGATGTTATGTTATGAATTTCAACAGAATTATAAAACAATATAAATACTTAGTTGAAAACTTGCAACTACAAGATAATAATTAGAACTATTAAATTATTATCTTGCGAGTACACTAGAATTGTTCCCAGGTTCATTGATTGCGTCACACGTAAATCATTATGATGCGGCAATCATACTCATACATGAAATATGGTAACGAAAGATATTTGTTCACTAAAATTAGAGACAGGGCCCCGAGGCTTATTGGCACATCATCCGTAATACTACGCTACGAATGTGTGCTTTGCGCGCTACGCGGCTACGAGCGCTACGCTCGTAGCACCCGTAGCATAGAAACTCGTTGGACGTTAACCGCGCCTTTTGTTTGTACTTGGCTAATTTCGGATGTTTGTTTTTGTTAAATATACGAAGTAAACAGTGTGTAAAGAACAAATGCCATACTTTTATGTTTTTTTTTTCTCAAGGATTTTTGACAACGATTTTACCAATAATCTAAACTAATATTATAAAGAGAAAATATTTAATTTTTTGTACGTTTGTATATTTGTTTGTAATGGATTAACACAAAAAACACTTAACCGATTTAATAAAATCTTTTACTTATAGAAAGCTATATTATCAGCAAGTAACATGGGCGTATTTTATTTTTCAAAAACACAAAAGATCATTGCGAAAATTGCAAGAAAATTGCAAAACCAAGGTAAAAAAAAATTCTATAAAAGTCATTATTTGGCGCCGACCGATTTTGTTCAAATTAGTCAATTAAAACACGAGTAGAATCGATATTATTTGTATCATGATATAAATCTGTATCCAATGAAATAGTTTCATAATCAAGGTTGATTATCATTACGCTATGATCCTTAGGAGCCGAGCAAAAGTAAAAAAGTTAGAAAGAACGCTAGGCGACAGCGCACGCGGGCGATGCGAAAGAACTAGAAACACACGGACGAAGTAGCGGGCCGAAGCTAGTCGATAATAAATAAATACTAATACCTACGGCAGCTGCTAGTTTCCTCGTGAACGAATTGTTTGTCAAAGAGAACTATGGAAAACGTTTAATAAGGAATTGATGAATACTGAATGGATAGACGAGCGAACTCTTACTATTCATCTGCATACAATAGTTAAATCCAATACATATTGCACGGCAGATTATACAGAGCTTCTGAGATCAAATACCTCATATATAGAAAGTATATTATGTATATCATATCATTGGTATACAAATGATATTATTACCATAGTTATAGATATGTTAAGCTTTGTTGTAAATTACAATTGTAATACAGCTTATTCATACATACATTAATTTTTCTTTTGTAGGTATATACTTGAATAAATTGCTTTACCATATCAATTCTGATATTATATCAACCTACTTCTTTAATTGCCGATGAGGCGTCGTTTAGTCCTCGATACCCTACAATACCTATCCAACTTTACATAACATGTTCTCTCATGTAGGAGTTGTTAAACTGAAACTATTAAGAGGTTACTTAGTTTTCCGTTTCCAGCCATAACAATGTACAATATTATGTAATATATGTTGTTCTTCGAAACCAGCATCCTGTTAATAACCACAACTAAATAAAGGATTAATTCATCCACCACTATATAGATACAATAATTTCGTGGAATAGACTTACTAACGGTGTTTGCCGAACACATTGGTGATCGCAGTATAGCAGACAGGTTTACGTCACTAGCTATCCTCAAAGTGTAATCTTATAATCGTCTTTTACGACACCCACGGAAATTAATGAGATGGCCTTATTCGCAGTGAGACCACAAGACATAAACCTTGTTTTGATTCGGTTTTATGATACAGGTAAACTTTGTGTAAATAACACGAGTTCATGGAAGATTAGATATTTCATCATCTATCTCACTAAAGACACAACTCATCGTCCCGTAATTGCATCGCTCTCGGGGCATTAAAATTTCAAGCTAAGTAGCTCGTAACAATCTAGCTAAAATTAATTTTAACTTTGAAATTAAAAATAGTTTCCTATAGAGATTTAACTTTTTGCTAAGCTCAAGATTACCAGACCGCGAAAAGGCAACGGACTAGCTAACATGCGAAGCTTTTATCTTCAAAGGTGTGCCGTTACAATGGCGGTATTACGCAAACGAGAGTTCAAGAATTTACTGTAGACGGTGCACGTTGCTCGACGATATAATGAGATGCGAAAACACACTGATATTTCGTAAGTAAAACCTGCTCCCTGCAAATTGTTTTGACTATCTACTTGAATTAATTTTGTTGACGTTTAAAGCTAATGTTAGGGAGTATAAAATTATGACTGTAGTTTTTTTTTAATTTTCATAGCTACGTAAATATGCATGGGTATTTACACAGAGGATTTTTAAATACATACGGTAGTATTTTAATTTCATAAATAAACCAAACTCTAGATTTTTTTAACCTGTATTTTCGAAATGTGATATTTTATGCCTTGCTTTGTAACCGAGTGGCAATTTTATGCATGGGATATATCACAAAGGAGACGTCGTTATTTTTCCAATTCTGACCACAGGATCAGTAAAGTTAATAATAAGTCAAGCAGGATAAGGTCAAGCGTATTCGCTGCGGTAGATTGGTATTCCAAACACATACTAAGATTACGGTAGGTAATCCACACGGGACCTCTACAACTTGTATCTGAAATGAAACCAGATCACATTTGTTAGAAAACCAATTATTTTTGTAATACTGCTTGTTTTATTTCCAAAGTTTTGAAATATTAAAAAATAATTCCCGACCAATTCGTAAAGTTCAAGCTATCAAAATTCAATTTAATTCGTTACTGAATTTCAAATGCCATGGTCAATTCTGACTCAGATATTTCGGATAGACTTTCGTATTTGCAAGTTTGAATTACCGAAACGCTAATTGCGGTTAGTCCATGAAACCTGACATCAATTTCGCAAATAACAATTTGAGTAATTTGGTATCGAACAAGCAGAGGCATTTACTGGCGACTGGCGGCTCGAATCACGCCGTATCTTTCGGCCACTTCGAAATTTTGAACGTTCGAGACTAATTGACTCGGTTCTGAACCGATCGATGTTAGGAAGCCCATTAGGCAATTACATACGACCGACCGGCCTTATGCATTATTTAGCTATTTTGCGGTCTAGTGTATATACGACTTAAACGACTTACGAGTTACTTAAATATTCGAATGGGACAAGTTAGGTGACTTGATGAACCATAATTACTAACTACTAAGTAGATTTTAAGTACTAGTACAATACATAGTAAATACAGTGTGGTAACATTTTATTAGCACTATACCTTTTACAAAATCATCATCATTTTATCTTCATCGTGTATGCGAAAATAGCACCAATCAAACGGCAACTACCAAACAGCTAAACAATCAGTTTTGGTCAAATCACTGCGTCGATTATTACTTATACGGGTTTCAACGATCTTTGAACAATTAATTTAAATAAAGATCATGTTAGCCTGTCTTATCCTGTAAGTAAACAGGAAGAAAGATAAAGGTATGTTACGGGGGCTATATGTATAAAATACGGAAACAGTTGTCTGTACGTATAGTAAAAGGTTTCCGAAACTGTTTGCGAGAGGCGGTTGTGCGTCAGAGGTTTGTAGGGAAGTCGTCGCGTCCCCGCAATAATTTAGCTGTTGCGGGCACAATGACGCCCGTGCCACATTCTACGTTCGTGTTCACTTGACAGTTGCGTACTGCCGCAAGATAGAATATCTGAACATTTTGCTGTGACGGCTTTTTAAGGTGTACGTAGAAACATGATACGTTGTAACTCTTGATTACATGCTTTGTTTGAGTTTTTATTTCAAAAGCGTAGGCATCAATTTACATTCTTAATATAAAACACAATCTAATCTACCCTATCCCCATGAAATTAATTTGGTCATACCTATTTGAACCGAAGAATGCCGAAGAAAAAATATTTCCTCGGGATTATAATTCTCTCTTAATGTTGTAAATCATGGTTCTTGTTTAGAATATAATAAAATCCTTTAATTACTTCGGCTGATAAAACCTTTTTCTCAGGAATTTCATTATCTTTTTCCCAGTCGGGATCTGGACAAGAAATATGATCTAAGTTTATAATGTAAGCTTCGGTAGGTGAAATATGACAATATTTTATGTAGTAAGTATCTAGATGTGTTTATTTTATTTAAATGATGAATTATGCATGTTTACATTCAGATAAGGTCTTAACACTTTACCTGTCCCTTTAATCACATACGATTCAAGGACTGGGACACTGATAAAAAATCTTTTTACTACGTAAGAAATCGGAAAATCAATGCCTTGTATATTTGTATATTTTTCTAAAATCCCGTTACAGGCACAGAAGTAAACAAACAGCGAGTTAGTTGGAAGCCAGGTGTGTCATACACAACGTGATGGCTAGTACCAACAGTTATAACTCGTAACAAGTCACCGACAGCAGGCGGTCGGTCCACAGAAGAACAACTTGATACACGGCTCGAGCTGTCTACTGTCTCGTATTCAGCTTGTTTTGCGGCCACCACCGCCCCGTCGTCTCTGCAACTCTCACAAACTCTAAATAACAAAGTGGGGTGAACCATCCTTCGCTGAAAACAAATAGCCGACCTTTTGCCTTCTTTATGAGACCCTTGTTAACTTGTCCTTAATAAATTATTTATTTTGCGCCGCGCGACGGTGTTACTGCTACATTTTTGTTAATTTTATTTATTATTTTCGAATAAGTTTTTACGGGGACGGCCGATTAATGACCGGAATTTATTATACTTGCTAACTTTAAGGGAATGAGCGGAAAGATCTTATAGCTATTTACTTTTTATGTCCAGCTATTATTATTTGTTATGAAATCCTTTTGTGTAACGGAAGAAATGACATCATTGCCGAGATATATTAATATGTAACATTTTTATGAGATATAAACGTCTACGATCATGACGGTTCGAATTTGTAACAACAACATTGTGGATACGTATAAGGAAACAAAAGAAAATCAGTTTATCAGTCGCTTGTTTTCCTCCGCTAGTTGTTAACTCAAGTACGGAAATGGCCTACTTAATAGTGCTCAATGTTGTAGCTTTCAGTCACTACTTACACACGATCTACCCTATAAATCCAATGCATTATTGCTACGTTTGTTCTAGAAAACCTACTTTGTGTTTCTGTCATTGTGGGAAACTCTGCGGAAAGGTTTTCTGCGTTCGGCTTCAACAGGGTAACCAGCTAATCAAAATACGTAGAATCCTTGGCCGCGGGCGAAACCTGTGTGTACAACCTACTGAGCTACAACGAACCTTGAAAAAGACTTATCACGGACGAAGACCAAAATAATGTACGATTGACGGGCATGCATTATTTACCCTTATTTAATTTGAAAACAAAGCGTCGTTTTAATAAAAGAGCCGAATTAACAATTTAATTAAATTCATTACTTGCGTCATTGTGTTCACAAAAGAGTGATTGCGTCGTGTGATTTTGTGACACTGGATCTGTGTAAAATTGTAACATAATGGCCTCTACGGGAATCTACAAATTAAATAGGGAGTTAAACTGCCAGCTATTATGAAACAAAAGAAAACACGAGCATCGATTGATGATGATTAACAATCACGTTTAAAAAAAATAAAAAGGTTTCTTTTTTAAAGCCGAATTGTTCTCGTTTTCATCGAATTAAAACGTTCCTAAGTCGAGGTTTTATTACCATAGCGACGTTAATATAGATGGAAAACAATGTGTCGTGAGGCGGTCTGTACTCGTATTATAAAAGAAGGTAAATAACGGCGTCGCCTGGTATATTTGCCGGAAAGATTTTCCGTTTCAGTCACACGAAGAAAATGTGTTTGATTTATCAGCACTTGAGGCCGGACCTTCCGTTCGCTATAAATTTTATTGTGTTATGATTTAGGGACGCGTATGCGATTTTATGGTAAACACTTTGCTCTTTGTGTTTGTTATGTGATTTATGTCGTGCTCGGCTTAGGCCCGATGTGAGATGCTGTCGAAGCTAACCGATCTGAATAACAAAACTCTGAATTATGGCTTTATCTTTCCACCATTCATAACGTTTATTATAAATGGTGTAACGACATGGCTGTAATGCTATAACACGTTAGTATGAGGCATTTTTGACGCGTGTAATCGTATCGTATATTGCTCTGTGCCGTAAAAGTAGGTATTCATTTTACGTTTATTTAAAACTCGGTTGAAATGGGTTTTGCCGAACACATTTTATATCATTTTTATTTTACTAGCAAGTGCGACATTTATCTAAAATTGCTTGTTTTAATATTTGATATAACGAGTAAATTATAATTTAAAATAATACCTGCTGAAGTTTATAAAGGATTATTTTGAAGTGGTCATTACAGAGCAAAATTGCGCGCTTTATTATTCTCAAGGGTCTGATAACGTAAGAGATGGTAATCGATACAAATAAGTCAAAACAAGTTAAGGTTGAACTGCTCAAGTGTCAATTATTTACAAAAGTAGGTAAGTACCTACAGCAGGTAGGTAAGTAGGTACGTTTGAATTTTATTTATAAATTTTAACGACATACACAGTTAATTGGGTTATTTATATAGTACCTTCTTAGTTTTATTGAAGGTATACGAATTTATTAGAGCCAATTAAATTCATAACATTGCACTTTAGATCTAAAACTACAATAAAAATATTTACAGCTAATATAAACCTCCGCAGGACTGCAGTTGCTGTAAAACATCGTATTATTAGTACCTAGTTCCAAAGTTCTACGATATATTCTCGCGCATTGATAATCTCATTCCTTAGTATATCGATGGAATAGAATAGAGTAGAAAACTCTTTATTATGTACACCATAAAAATTACAGACACAGGTTTAGAAATTTTACATAGGGTGACACAATGGGCGGTCTTATCGCTAAAAGCGATCTTTTACAGACAACCTTTCGATGGATTAAAGTAAGAAGGAGAGACAATACTGCAGGTAGTCAGTGGTGGTATCGATTCGCAATACATAACATACATACATGATCAGCCTATTAATGTTCCCACTGCTGGGACACAGGGCTCCTCTCTGTGAGAGGGAGTGGGCTGTAATCTACCACGCCGGCCCAGTGCGTGTTGATAGATGTCATATGTCTTCGAATTTTTGGTTCTAAGACATGTCGGTTTCCTCACTATGTTTTCCTTCACCGTTTTGAGAGCAGTGGTGATGAAATTATTTACACAAAGTAAAGCGCCTGCTTGGGTTCAAACCCACGACCTACTCGTAAGTTGGGGGTGGTTACCACTGGGCCACCACTGCTCGCTGGGCCACCACTGCTCGATTCGCAATACCCAGAACATATTAATATATCTCAACTAGCTAACAGAGATCGTTTTTCGACTAAACTCGAACTTCAGCGCATTTCGACATTGGATTTACAAGCTATTAAAGTAGAGGAGTATAAGAATTAAGCTAGCGGGCAGAATTAATGGCATAGCAGCTTGTTAATCCGATAGCTGTAATGCGCTTACTCTCAGATACTATTAAGTTTAAAACATTAAATGTTTTATAGACCACAATTACGACACATTTTTACCTTAGCGGAGTAAAAGTCAACACTATAACGTTTAAACAACTCTACTACGAGTATAACGTGTGGTGCAAAGACATAAAAAAAATAGGCGTATAAAGTCTGACATAAAGAAGTCTTTGTTTAAAAAGGTTCGTAAAATAAACCTCTGTATATAAATGCAGTCAGTGTACAAACGATGCTACAGCGAGTAGATAAGACGCAGTGAACTCATTACGGCGTACAACTTTAAGGCGCGGTACGCACTACGCGACTGCACTGCAACTACAACATTTATCGGGAGACCTGCGAACAGGATTGTGCATTCCTCCATAATGTATCACGGGTCTTAGTCGTTCGACGCCTGGGGGCATCGAGTGTCTTAGAACGCTGTTATTTTCGTTAGTAGCAGTTAGTAATTACCTGCTTGCCTGTTTGCTGCTGACAGATCCAATTACATTAAAGGGATCGAACCCCATTCCATTAGGCGGCACACTTTGTTACTTCAACAAACGTATTGTTTTCAGCCCACGATTGTATTACGATTACCCACGTGTATTAACCGTATTATGCTTTTAGTAAAATAACAGTTTATAGGGTTTTTCTTTGAAGTAAGATCTGAATGTTAGTAATTTAGGATCAGGCTGTGGGTGTGTGTCATATTAAAAGAGTAATTTGTGATGCTTGCGGTTGTAACTTATAGTATTAATTTATTTTGGTTACAAACTAGATTAGTTGTTTAACATTTGTAAGAATTTGGTACAGAATGCTTTTTTATTTGAAAATGTCTGCTTCACCAAAACATGTTTGACGTTCAGAAGTCTCTTAACTTTAAGCAACGTTTATGAATAAACCTTTCAATGTTAAAGAATTTGTTTTTTAAATAGTTTGTTTTTCGTTTGTTAAATGATTGTTCAGCTAAAATACTAACTTAGGGTTTGTTAACCACAAAGTTATTTGTACAACACTCATGGTGGAGGGCCTCTCTCTGAAGTTTTGATTTCAGCATAGAAACTAATAATTAAGTATATTTAAATTATTTAAGTATTTCTAAAAACTATGAACAGATACTTCTGTCCTGGCTTGTTCAAGCTTGTATGTCGTTCACGATACGAGTCCTAGATATTCAGGTAGTGAATGTAATGTGAGTCTGTATCTAAAGGTAAAATCCAGGTAGGTCTGGGTCTAAATAATATCTATAACGGCAAGACTTTCCTAAAGAATAATTTAGTCATTCAAGACGATTAAGCAATTAAAGAACTGCTCATAATGGAAATAAAGTACTATTGATATTCCACTTTCTTTCTACAAAGGATAAGATAGCAATTTAACGTTTCAGAAGATTGCTCAACGAACATTGAGGAGTCTAATTTTAAACGTATACATTTATAAAAAGGTTGATATGATTACACAAAGAAAATCCTCGTCTAATCTCACCTCTTTGCAGAGTAATGATGCGAAACTCCATCCTAAACTAACAAGGCTGAATATAGTGAATATGAAATCTCTTTTCTCGTGAAAGGCTCTAAGTATTTAGAAGCCGGTAATATGCTCCATCGATCACTAGTTTGGTACATCTTTAGGGCTGTTCATCTTCGGCAGCTAGTTACATTGATCGAGTTCTTTTCATAAGAGGCAAAAACTGATCAGTTTAATCAAGCCGGCAGCTGGGCGTCAATCAAGACGGCTCGTTACCTAAACGACCAGTGATTTTCTTTCGCTGACCGAGCGCTCAGCGCGATTTCAAACTAGACTTTGATCAAACACATTCATTGATTAGCAACTTTTGTACAGTCTTTTTGTATTTCCATTTAATTGTTTTGCTTTTCCAGATTCTGTTGTTGTTTATTTAATAAAATGTTTCATTCAATAAGCTTGCGAAGGCTTTGAGACAGTTTTCTTTGAAACATATTATTTCTTGGTAAATAGATTTATAACCAGCATAAAAATGTGTCATATATGTTGTTGGTATAATTCTCCAAGTTATGATTCATATCTGTGTCAAGTTTCAGCAAAGTTGGATGAGCTATTTCGTCGTAATTGCGTAACATACCTACATGCTTCTCAACACATTTGCTTTCGTTCTTGGAATATCATTATAATGTATTTCAGTGACGATATTCATCTAAGCCATTAGGTATTTCCTTAAACTTGGAAGGACTTCTTCTTTTGTAAGACCTTACAGTAGGTACTGCTTATGTTACGGTTTGTTATTAGTGAGTGGGCAAAACTATGGATGTTAAAGGTTATGAGTTTATGACTTCCGTTTTCGTGCTGAGAAATATGTAATTGAGATTTTCTGTTAGCAAATTATTACCTATCATTAAACTAGCAAATTAATTAATTACTCTAGGGATATAGCAATCGTGTGGGTGCGCCCTAGTCAATTAAAAGCCTACAAGAATCGGACATTGAACTATTTTTTACATTAATAAATACAAAAAGTCGTGGGACAACCGCGTAACCGGTTGGAACGAAGTTCCTTTTGCTGTTTATTATGTATTAAAACAGAGCCATCTAGAATAAGTTTTTAGAAGCTAAAAACTTATACTAGATGACTTTGTATTAAAAACAAAAACAAAATGTTTTGACACTTGGAACTTGAGACCTTGGCCCTGAATTTTTCGGACATATCGCTTTTTCGTTACGATTTATACCCGTCCACTCCTACCGCAAGGCGCATTAAAAAACTTAATTCCAAAAATCACTAAGATTGCTGGTCAAGCCGGCCCGTTACCACCCTCGCTGACTATACTCTTTTCACAACGGTGTGTGAGCTATTCTTTGAAAGAAAAATAGTAAGATCTATAAAAAGAAGACCTCCACCACTTATAGACATATTGTCGGTGTGTTTGCCGAGTGTAAGGGGAGTAGGTTACACTTGGAACCACTGCGAGTGCTTAAGTAGTGCGTGGCTATCGGCAGTAAGTTTCGTGTTCGTGTGTTCACCCACTGAATGCATAAGGTTACGTTAAAAGGTTAAAGTTTTGATAGCAAACACTTGCGATGTCATCGCTTTTTATTCTATTTGTACTTTGGACCCTTTGACATTCACTTACGTGTAGTTTTCTTTAAAAATATTGATTTTGGTAGCTGTATAAAATCGTAAAGAATAAAATCTAAATGGAATAGAAAATCAATTATTTCACTCATAATATATTTGCACACTAATTAATTAATTAGAGATAGGAAACTGGAACCCGTTTTATGTTAAAAACCCGTAATAAGGGTCTCCAGGTCTCTCTTGTATACAAAGAGGATATTTACATTAATTGAAAGACTCGGCGCCTGCTCCGTTTACTGAACGATGAGTTTACTAACTACATCTAATTTTAGATGTCCAAGAATTATTGAATATGCGGTCCTTTAAATAAATATAAAATAAATAAATATACGTTAATTGTACAAAGAGAAACACATAAAGTTAATTTTACACTAAACATGATGATGAAAGCAGTGGTCAAAAGCAGGTGAAACAGCTAGCTCCTCTACTACTAAGTAAAAAGATACTTGTAGGTATCTCAGAACCTTTATATCAACGTCATAGCTTTTGTGACAGGCAGGGTCTCAAGTAAACGGCTTATTTGAACCCGGCGACACGAACCAATGTTGTAATTCGACGACGATTGTGTAAGTTCAAACGTAGCCATTATTTTCAGTTAGTTCATATACTCGGCTCTCATGAATTATTCCGCGGAAACGCTACTGTGTCGTACATACCAAAGTCATACAGTAATAATTGATAACTTAATACCGTTGGACGTACATTTTTCAGCACTATATTCATGGAACACGAGCGAAATAATTTTGGCACTCCTTTTCCTAGAATAACGTGTATTTTGTTCGCTGGCCCATTAAGGAACGTGAAAGTGGTAACTCCACAAAAGAATGCCAGGAATTTGTCCTGTAGTGGGATAAAGTCTGAAATAATAAGTAATATTTCATAATTATTATTATGGTAATTACCTCAAACTTTAATGTACCGACAATTTTGTCCCACGCGCACTGAACAAAGTTAAAATGCAAGGTGAAAATATAGTGGCAGGTTGCACAGGACCAATGGTATCATTAAACATGTCGAGCGGCGACGTTAGTTAGTAGATAGGTCCTATGTAGCAGTAAATAAGATGCAGTATTGCAGTGCGACACCGCCGCCCGTGATTACCCAGTATCGCACAGAAGTACGGACTATAATGATAGCAATAATTTGACCGTAATCGGGCGCATGCCGCTTTGTAGTCGCCTTGGGAACCAAGTCCGATTTTAAGCTGGCTCTATTTTGCGCATCAGTGGACAACTATCTGAATCAACGAGGATAATTGTCGCTGTTACGTCGTTAGCTTAATAGAGAGCCTGCAATAAACTTTCCGGTTCTGCAAGTATTTTATACCAGATCGAACTTTAAAATCCGCTGAAAGAGCCATAAACGCTTACGTAATGCAGGAAGCTCTACAAGGAAATATTCATAGCCAAGTTGCGCTTAATTCCGTTTAGTTCCGCGATAAACTTGTAACGGTAATTAAAATAATTTGGCGAGACAAGCAAGCGAACTTAGTAGTGACGCGAATGATTTAGTGACCTTGTTAATGGGTTAACTTCGTCAAACTTAGGCCCGACGCGCACTGGGACTCCCCGTTAGTCCGCCACCGGTGTTTTGATATCATTTATTTACATTACGTGTTACATCGCATGCAGAGCTGGCTTAGATTCTCATCAATTTAATGGAGATGGACATTTAGATAAGATTGATTCCCGGAAATAATGCAATCTACCCTATTACCGGAGTGACAACCTGACTTTTCCTTATAGTTAACCTTTATCACAAATCGCTGTGCCCCATCACGTTTCATGCAAACGTTTTACTGCAGATTTCGTTCACAGAGATACTTACATTTATCTGTAGTGAAACGGGACGCGTTGGAAAAGATTTCTTATATAAAACCCATTGACCCAGTGCGGACGTAACTCAGGGCGGTGAGCACGGGACACGCGGACAATAATGGCCGCCATAATTTGCCTGTAATGGGCCTTACACTATCGCACTGTCAGCCCTACCAAAAATAAGCTTCTTTCACCTAAATCTTTTGCGAGACAGAGAGATGAAGCTCTTTAGCACACTTTTAGCGCGTCCTAATGTACGTGTGAACCTGTGAACGCATACATGAGATTTATTTTATTCCTTCTTATTTATGCGGGAAGTAGCGAAAACGAGGTTTTTATTGTCGAACAGGAATTGTATAAGTGGTGAAGGCCAACGCGTTACCGAAAATCGTCTAATGTTAGCATTGATTACTTACTGTATCAAAATGTGAACACATACTATAACTAGATGATGTAGTATTTCCCAGACAATGCCTTGTTCCAGTCGGTCTCACAAGGCTCACAATGATGTCACTGAGCACTTTGTATGAAAATAAGAGATCATGCGTACCGTATGCGGAGGGTTTAAAAATGTTACGTAAGATTTTATTATGAAGGAAATGAAAGAAGGGAAGTGTTTTCTTTTCTTTTATTCTGTAGGATTTTGTTTTTCTGCTAAAAGTTTCGCAGTTGCATAACACTAATAAGAGTACCTGCTCGTAAAAAATAACATAACCATTAAAAGCTTCATGACGTACTGTTAACTCTATTGGGAAAAGGCTCAAAAATGCGTATTTTTCAGGACCGTTGCGCACTGAAACAAGTTTTCGATGTGTCAATTACGTTCGAACTAGATTTACGAATGTAGCGTTATTTGTATCCGCAAGTAGGATCGTCGCCGAGACTTTGACGGATAGTGTGAAGACGGAGTGCTCCCGCGAACCCCCGGGGACTCCTTTATCTATAGTGGACAGGATTATTATGGGGCTGTTTAGACATGTTATCATATGTAGGCCATCCATCTAGGGACTCGTAACGGGACTCAGGCTAACAATGTCGAAGCTATCAATATTTTTTACGCAATTTGTAAGTAATGTGACAAGTTTTTTACGGTTTTATTTTGTTCAGAAGCACATATGGGAGTGTGTAAAATAAACTTTGTAAACTATTTGTTTTGGTATGTATTACTTTATGTCTCGTAAATTAGAGCGCTGAAAAGTGTGTGATAGGTTTGTCGTTTTTTAATTTTCTACCTAAATAATTACCGACACTGCTAACAGTCCGGTAATTATTTAGGTTAGAGACTTCTAATGGGCCTAAGGTCATTAGAAGTCTCTCCAAGAGTAGGTAAAGATACTTAAGTTCGTCTAGCTCACCCTTAACACTCAGACGACTAACAACCATACAGAAAGAAGACCTATTTATTCTTAAAGTTTTTATGTAAAGATAAAATGATGAACGTATTTAAGAATTTGTAACCATAAAATGTTTTATTAAAACTTGTGGAACTTCGCCACAATAGCGTTGTCTTTGTGTTACGACAACTTACGTACATAAGTCGAGTTGTCATGCCAAGTAACAATATGAAGCCAACACGAACGTGT
The DNA here is from genome assembly GCA_948150665.1 of Conistra vaccinii. Taxonomy (NCBI): domain Eukaryota; kingdom Metazoa; phylum Arthropoda; class Insecta; order Lepidoptera; family Noctuidae; genus Conistra; species Conistra vaccinii. The sequence continues at coordinate 11,360,599 of OX411324.1, read as the reverse complement.
ATTAATAAAGCTTTTTGTTCGTCTCCATGTTAAGGAAGTCCTCACTACTTAAACGAGTAGGTAATTATGATCTGAGTATAGCTGTTCTGTTTTTATATGTACGGGTTCTCGAAACCCTAAATATGTGGGCAAACGAAGTAAAAGGCGTGGTCAGTGGAAATGTTCTTGAAGCTCGACGAGCCTCTATCTTAATTAATCTCGAGCCGGCTTGCGGTCTTTATTACAACCTTCACGCTTGGTTTAACAGCTTTTGGGAATCAGTCAATTTGAAACATCTGTTCGAGTAAGCCCACATTGGAACGTATTTTTGTTCATATTGTGAACAATGGCAGGTTCTTGCCTAACCTGTATCATTTCTATCTATATTTCGTGTTTTACTTTTGACTAGTGAACTGTGGCTCATACGCCATCACACGCGAGACCTACATGCATGAATTTAAAATATTGCTGAAAGTAAAAAGAGCTTGAAAGGTGACTTCAGAAACAGGTGCCTTCATACCTATGTATGTATGTAGATAAGATTGTCTTTACAGCTTAGAGTTTTTCTGTCCTTGTTTATGTAAAGTGTACCTACATGTTTAAGGCACAGTTTACTTACCTTGTCTTATTGTCTAAATATCTAAGTATGTACATGGAGTGTTGTTCAAGACTACATAGACTATTAAGTATATACAATGCGATTAGTTTTATTCACTTACGGTACTTTAAACTCCTTTTCTTCAATTACAATAATCAAAACACTTGTATGCAGCTTGTGCAAGCTTAGGTGTTTTGAAGCTTAGATCGACTAGAATCAATTTTTTTTTTTGTAAATCTTTGACTTTCAAAGTGCCTTTTATGCGCCTAATTGAAATAAATTATTAGATTTTGACTTTGATACCCAAAACAAAAGACTGATGAGGCTAATGTCGTAATGTCAGTTTGTTGCCTTTATTCTGCCTATTTTAGTGGCCCAAACCAAAGCTGGCCGTGTTTCATACGACGGCTCACCACACGTCTGCCCCATTTGTCTCGATCCTCTGCGAGCTTCGGCCATTCCCTATGATCAATGGCGAATGTGGCCATGTCTCGTCGCACAATCTTCAAGTTATAGTGATCAGAGTAAAAAAGAAAAAATATAACATCGTATGTAGGCAGAATTAGAACTTATTGCACATGTTTTGTCTTTCTGTGCCAGTTAGGCCTTAGAAAAAAGTGGTAGTCATTGTGTTGTCTAGATGACAAGAGCTCATTTAAAAAATCTCACTAGTCATAACAGTTAACGGCTTTGACAACTGATTCACCGGAGGTTAGATGCTGTTCAGGTAGGAATGTATGCCAAGCTCAATAAAAGAGTGAACCTATATTGCAGAGGGCATTAAGTCGAAAATTTAAAAGAAAATGTATCTTACCCACAGTACAGTAAAAATATAAGGTACTTGCAGGTACCTACCATATATTTTTACTCGTTAGAAAGTTAAAGCAAAAGCTTGAATTTAGATGCCTCCATACATTATACCTAAATCCGTCGTTTGTACCCTAAAACCGAAACACAATAGAAGTAGTCCCGCCACGAATTCGTTCAAACGAGTTTTCCATTTTGTCTAGACGAAAAGTCTGAAACAACATGGTTTAACTTTCGTTTCATAGAGGGCATTGCAGTACAAGGGAAATGCAATAGATGGCGTTAGTAAAAGCTCCTTGTACTGAGAAGTTCGCAGTAGAGCTAACAGATGGCGTTTCTAACAAAATGATCATGCAGAACTGAAACCAGCTGAATTTTGTTATCGTTTGACAAAAATATTTACTTGTTAACAGTTTTATTTCAAATAAGTTTTCTTGCAATAATGTTTGTGGTAATTATGACTTTTTTATTACTTCTAATTACATTACTTTTGTAAAAAATTATCTAACTGCAGAACAAAAGCAAACCCTCGTAGTATAGATGGAGCATCAAGTTCGTTGATTATTACGCCATCTGTTGGGTGGCAGACCCTATTCGCTGAGTGTCAGGGTACACCGCAAACTGAGATTGACGGGTGAAGCTTGTTGATATTTTATGAACGGATAATGAACCCACAGGTTTTATGTTGTGGCAGCAGAATATAGCCTGTATTGTTAAAAATGTGTTCAATCCTGAAACGTAAGATTTATATCCTACTGCAAATGCTCAGAAATAAATCTAAAGTCCCCAGCTTTTTATTTTATCCGTGGTTTCAGAAGATACCCTTTTATTTTGAGCGAAACGCACACCGTTTATAAATTAGTGTCTGGGGACAAACTTAATTATAAAAGAAGTTAATCTTTCCGGTTCCCTTCTTTCCAGCGAATAATGAAGCATGGTCTCAGTCTCAGTTATCCCGTACTTGGCACGCAATCACAAAGCCGAAAGCCTTCTTCTTCATTATATTGTACTTTCTTGGAGGTTTTTTTATGAAGTTTTTGCCACTTTGGTGTCAGCTCACTTACTGGTGTGGTTTTAAGTAAAGGTTCTTCTTAATGAAGTAAACGACAGCAAGTTTTAAACAGTAGGTAGGATAGCCTAGTGTTTTCAGTTTCCTGTTCATCCACCTTCAATTACAAACCACGAAATAGGAATAGCGTAGGTAAAAACTACCCACAGAGCCTAAAAATACGAATTCGAGCAAATATTGCGCTGTGGATTTCGAGGCCACACCGTGTATAGACTCCCCATGTGTAGGCTTGTATGTGTGTCACATGTGTCGCTGGATAGGCGGCGTACTGTGTAGTGTGAAGTTGTTGTAAGGCCGTTGCTGCCCTCAGCGAGTGGCCCTCTGACACTGGCTGTCAATATCGAGCCCTTGTTGGAAAACTTTTCAAAATTGGAATTCCGAAGTTCAGAGAAACGTGCCGGCTCGCAGCGGCTGCCGCACGCTTCGTCTCTCAAAGGAAATTCGGTAACGGGCCATGTATTTACGCTGGAATTGAATTATCTACTGTGGCGTAGATTATTGCATTTACTGGGCGTGAAATTGCTAAATACTGAAAACGAAAAACATTCAATTATTCTTCGTCGTGTTTTTTTAAACATTCCCCTGTGTTCGAGAGATTGGCATACGTAAATAACACAATATCTTAAGCGAGTTTTCGGATCCTCTTGCATTCTACATATGCGCGTGGGGTTTTCACCTGTTTTATGTATTGTGAGTTCGTAAGATAACAGGTGTGCTTTCCTTGAGAAAGGTATTTTAATGAGAAGGTGTATAGACATTTTGTTTATACGTAGGTATTATTTGAATATATATAGGTATACTATCGGTACTACCACCCGAAAAATAGCAATATAATCACATTCGAGCCCTATTATGTGGACTACATGAAAAGGTAGGTACCTTTTCAAGTAGTCCATATAAAAATATCTTAAGTTATGTACCTTCGGAATATACAAGCATGACGTATTTTATGCAAGTATAAAAATAAAGCATTAATTTGAAAGTGCTAAGTTTTGTAATCGATCGGCGGAAAAAGATTTATTTTGTAGGCAGCATAATTATAAGCTAGCTAGCCAAACATTTAAACCCAACAATGATATTTATCAATTAAACCGACTAAAGCAGGTAACACTGCAACTAATATACAGCAGCAGTTGTTTGCAAAGCTTTAAGGATGATATAAAGCTGCTTGCGCTTCATTGGACAGCGGAAATGAGTCTAAAGTTGCATTGCGGGGATTAAACTCGACCCAATTAAACCAGCGACGACTCCGTGCCTGGCTCGCCTCGATATCAGATTAGCTGCTGACTGGATTACATTAGACCGTCATACTCCACGGTATATACTAACAATATCCGACCAATTATGGCGAGCGTCCCATTCAATAGTCATGCAGATTAGGCCGTCAACATATTAGTGCTTAGTAGATATATGTCTGTAATGCGATTGTGCTGTGATATCTGTTGGGGATAACGATGTGAGGTTGTTGTGGGTGTATTAACTATATATCTATAACTTACTCTCTGTATTAAATAATGTATCGCTCCGGTAAGTTGTGTAAGACGGTCTGGTAAGTGGTTCTGGAAAAGAAAGTTGTAAAGTCGGTGTTTGATTTGAATACGGCGGTCTGGCATAATTTTCTAAAGTTTATTAAAACTTTTAAATTACCAGGACCATAATTAACCACGATGAATATTTATTTATTTATTAAAACTTAATGTAATGGAATGGGAAAAGGCTAGGCAGATTGATTAATCTGCCTAGCCTTTTCCCAACTATGTTGGCGTCGGCTTCCAGTCTAACCGGATGCAGCTGAATACCGTATTTTACGTGGAGCGACTACCTATCTGACCTCCACAACCCAGTAACTGGGTAATACGATACCCCTTGGTAAGACTGGTTGTCAGACTTTCGGGCTTCTGACGACCCGTAACGACTGTCAAAGATCCACGAATGACAGCCACGACCAACGGCTTAACGTGCTTTGAGACACGCAGGAGTCTCGGTATCTTAAGATGGTCATCTATCCACAGACCAACCCCGGCAAGCGTAGCATAACCTCGGCGTCTTCACCTTCCGTCTGACGCAGGTCCTCACCGGACACGGTTGTTTCGGGAGGTTCCTGTTTTGCATAAGGCGGGAGGAAACACCCGTGTTTCACCACTGTGTGGATCGCCCGGAGGACACGGTGGAGCATACGGTGGAAGTCTGCCCGGCTTGGGCACCGCCGTGTCCTCGTGGGGGCGATCGGCGGCAGTGACCTGTCGCGTCCGGCCCTGGTCCAGACCATGGTGTGGAGCGAGAGGGCATGGCAAGCCGTCAGGCCGTCACCTCCTTCTGCGAAGCAGTAATGCTCGCGAAGGAGGAAGCGGAGCGCGAGAGGGAACGGCAAATGCCGCGCCCTAGCAGCCGCCGCCGCCGTAGGAGACGCCCCGGGCGTCGGGAATTGGTAGCAGATTTCCGGCCACCGTAGGCGCGGGCTTGCGGACGGAGAGCAACGGGCAGCTCGCCGTCCGATAAGGACCAGGTCCAGGTCAACGGCGCGTCGTGTTCCACGCGCGCCTCAAAGAGATGTCAGCAAAACTGACGGGGTCCGCTAGGGCCGATGCCTACCGGGGTTGCGGGTAGTCCTAAGGCGAAACCGTGGCCCCTGGCAAGGCAAGGGAAGGAACGGAACACGGGTGGGTTTTAATCAGTAAGAGTCTGACACGCCTTTCCGCTCCGCCCAGAGCGGCAGAAGTCATTTGATGATTTCCAACCCAAAAAAAAAATATATATGGATCGAACCGTGCGTCTGTTATTACTTAGCTACGAGCTCCTCCTTATTAAAACTCAATGCATTGAGGTTTTTTGTACCAGTCAACCATAGAGTGATGCAGAGACAAAACATGATAGGTGCAGCGTAAGTAATAGATATAGAGAACTAGATAAAGTATAAAATACGCATGTAAAGTATCACAACACAAAAATGTGTTTGTTGTAAAACTATTTTCCATTCTGCAAAATTAATATCTTTACTAATTATGTTTAAGGTCAGCAAATGAATTTTACTTTAATTATATGCTTCTACAGTTAACGTTAGTCCTCTTCATATTCGACCTTTCACTTTCAGGGCAACGTTTCATATTTGATCCTAATATATCGCCGGTGTGCTCCGACCTTTTGTCCTCTCTATTTTTACGTTCGCATATTATTTTAATGGGACATAAAACCCATTTACAAGTAACTGGATAGGTATCTTCATCAGTTTAATTATTATGTATAAAATCTTTTTGGGATGAAAATATCATTAATGAAGCTTATGGCCCTTTGTACACACACGTTTTTCTTGCCGTGAAAACAACGATTTATTTGCCTTGTGTAGGTGTCGTAGACGGATTGTCGAACCCGCTGTTTCACGAAAGCGCTAGTTGTTTTACAAAACAGCTCCGTTAGGTAAAATAGCTGAACGATGTTTAGCGGTTTTACATAATACTAAACTTTAACATTCAGAACTGATTAAACGTTTTTTGCATTTATCAATGCAGCAGTTCAACAATTAGAGGTTATGTGAAACTAAAATGAAACGTCAGGTTTTAGATTTTAGTTCCAAATTTTATCGCTTATAGCCATGACATGTCATCGCTGTGTGCCATAACAGCAATGGTGTCCGAAACAGAAAAAAATCTGTCGAGTTGAGTGAAAATGACCCTAACTCAAGTGAAAACATCAGAGTTAAAGTTATTCCTAAAAAATACTAAATAGCCAAGTAACTGCGAAGAAAATAAAGTAGCGCTCGCGTAAGTTGGAACTAGCGCTCGCCGGCTACTATCGCGGCATCACTCGCTTCGCTTGCTCGGCTCACGCGCGGTTGGTCACAGTTCTAATAACCTAACCTAAAACAATTGGTCAGGGTGTCTGCTTAGTTTAGTAACTGCGACCAATTCGGCATTAGAAGCCACACCAAACGCTTATTGTGACTGCAGATAATTAGGCATTCTGCATTACGTCTAAACGTGGGTAGCGGTTTTGTTAAACGTAGCTCAAAGGCAATGTTTAAGATGCAGAGATATGCCAGTGACCTTGAGTGGTTAGCTTGCGTGTTCTCTATTGAGCTCATGTAACGCGTCGTACGTCCAGCCAGTAATAGGACTGGCCCATCAAGGAGCGCTGTCCCCAATTAGACGCATTATTAATTTATTATGTATAAAACAAAAGGTTTCAGAAAAATACGTTGGATAGATTTTGCGTGATTCTCCGTTTTTTATCCGCATTAGACATAACTTTACAAATTAATAATTTCACTACGTAATATATACATTATTAAATATATTCATATATTAAGTTATTAAGAAAATGCTCTAATTTAACATTTTTTTTTTCCAAATCATTAACGCTACTCGTTTAGACGTGATCTTCAGTATATAATCATTGAAAGTCGATTATCGTCACCTTAAAGTAAGTCGTTTTGTAAAACAACTAGCGGTTTTGTAAAATAGCGGATTCGACAATCCATTTACGACGGTCATTAGTGTTGTAGGGATGGAAGCTTGTTGACAGAAACGTTTTTTCTTCGACGCGGTTTATACGCCGTACCGTCAAGAAACCGTGCCATATACAAAGGGCCTAACGTTCAATGAATTTAAGTGAAATGTTATTTTAGTGAAATATTACAGTTTTCCATTTCAATGATTTGTTAATATTTACTTTTTAATGGTCGTTTGCTCGATGCTGTGCTCGTTAAAACTTTAAGTCAATGCTCCACACTAACTAGCAGCCGCGCGAGTATTCACCTTGTTAATCTAATGCTCTTCAGTGTCCTGCGAGAGAACTATGTGAGACATTCATTGGATTGTGTTAATCTCCGCTAAGTCGGTTCACTTAGACAATTATTGAATTATTTGGTTCCGTTATATCTGTCGCAAGAGACAGCCGTAGGTTATTATATTATAGGCATATTGTAGGTAATTAGATGTTATGTTGCTCGCCCTACATTTGCCTAAAATATTTTTTTAGACTACACATATTTTACAAATTACCCTAAAGGGTAGATATTATGTTATAGTAAATCACAGGCATTTTAAATAAATATACTTTCGAATATCGCCTTGCCAAAACTTCACGCCTGTATTAACCGGAGGGTTAAGCAGAGGTGTGCCTGCATTTTAATATATTTTGTACATTTTATATAGCTCAATTCAGCAGCAACATCAATAATCATGACATTTACAATTTATAGCCGGCACGTAAAGCCACGCTAAGCCCGCTAATGTTATTGGCCATCTAATTATAGGTGTGTCATAAATTAATTAACTCCTAATTGTGTATCGGCTTCCATCTGTCTAGTGATACAATACCCGTCACGTACCCCAGTGCCTGGTTAATTCGCGTATTCAGTCAACCGAGAGCTCCACATGATTTACATAGGAAACATTGTTCTATACTCTATTAACACAATAGGTACGTATTGAAATTGGTATAAATTTACATTTCATTTTGAACATTCAATTTTAAAGTTCTGTTTATTTTTGTGAAAGTTTCAGGTTTTCTAGAATTACCATCTATAGTCCCATACTGAGAATATCGTTGGAGTTGGATTTTGTTGTTGAAATATACAAATTAAACTTGTTGATGAAATATTATTACGAAGTTAGCAGATGAACATTTATGTAATATAGGGTTACCTGAATACTTGTGTGATATTATTCTAAAGTTCAACCTCGTTCCAACAACTTTTTGAAGTTCAAAACAATATTTGAACACTGTGGATTCGAAGCAGGTGGCGTTCTGTAGTTTCTGCCTACTCCCATGAGAAGAAGGCGTGGGTTTATGTATGTATGTATGTATGTATGGATGGCATTAAAAGATAAAAAGTGGTTACAATACCAACTGTTTACTGCAGCCGCCATATTTTGTCATACCGGTCATGTCATACGCAATAGAAGTCAAAATCGAACTGTAAAAAAGGTTTATTTAAATGTCTAATCTTATTTCAAATGGAGTATACATTGGGCTAAGTATCTACGTCATCAATTAAGTGCCTATAGAATTATGTATTTTTTAAGTTAAGGTTAATAATATAGTCTAATTTAAGTTTTCCTGTATTGTCTTTTTACACACTGTGTCTACGTCTCAACCAACTCTCCTGTCACAGGTCTGCTGCACGCGTAGCATGCGCTTTCTATGTCTACGAAGAGTAGACACAGAGCCTGTTTCTATACAAAGTGACATTTCCTTTCTTCATTTTTGACATTGCACCGTAGAAATCTTTCTTCAATCTGTCACTTTGTCTTTCGTTTCTAACTATCTTTGTCTAGGTCATTTTCTATGTAGACTATTTCAGAAGAAAGTTTTCTATACCAAATTGTCAAAATCACTCTGACGACTGACAGTTGTCTATGGTAGTGAAATATTCTACTCGACGGTCACAAAGTATACAGGGTTATCTGCAAAATCATAATTTACAGAACAGCGTTTTAAATGCAAAACTGTGATAACTAATAGAAGAAGAAAGCTATCTTCTCCTATTTTACATCATTTAGTTAATATTACCAAGGAAATGGTTAAGGCCAATATTACTGTAATGTTATTTGTTCCAAAACACGGTACTTCGACACACTGAAAAAAATAAGCTGTACGTAGTTGTGTTTAACGTGACTTAATATCAGTAAAAATTGACAATCAAACAGTAAAAACATCCTATGACAAAACAAAGAATTCTGAGTCGAATTATATTAAAGAGTGAATTTCGTAAAAAGTGCAGTTGCCTCTTTCTACTTTGCTGCCGTCGTACTGTCTACACGGAACGTCATTTTTGTCTTCTCTTCCGTCGACAAAGCGGTGCTCATGCTGCGCCTGCAGGAAGTAATTTCTAACGAATGAAATAAAGTAGTAGGTACCTTTGTGCTCTTCTATGTTTATAATTTTTTGTCTATTATGTATTTTGTGTGTCTGGTAGGTATAAATAAAAAAATAAGATTTGAAATGCTCACAGGCTTGGGATTATGTAGAAAATTCGGCTATGGCAATGTTTATGTACAAGTACCTACCTCGTGCATGTAGAGGTCCGTCTCAAAATCAGCAAGTGCAGTGAATGCAGCGGATTCAGCACACGTGGACAGCCAGCCTGATGCCTGTCCGACCTATTCCATACGTGCGGGGACTACGATCCGACACAAACGATTCTAACTGATGTCGGTTTTTGATCACGTCCACAAATAAATTGTGTTTTCCCTCAAAATTTTATCGCCATAAGTGTTTCTGCAAAACTTATTGTACAACGTTTGATTCGTTTTGTTCTCATCAAATTCCTGGAAAAGAACTTTCGTTCTTTGATTTAGTTTTAGTTTCAAGTTATTCGAACAAAATTGTTTCGTGAAAAGGGTTCCTTGAAAATCTATTCAAGTATGAATTGAGTTGTTTCGGTGTTTTGTTATTAGGTTTGTTAGCAGTACTCAGGCTCTGTGGCGATTTCCGTGAAACGTTAATTAATCTGCGGCTTTTATGCCCGAGAACTGCGAAGTACCTCTTGGAAATATTCATTGTTTTCCTGGACAACATAGATGTTCTATAACGGTAAAATTAATCAATTTCGAGATGGTATTCAAAAGGTCAAGTCCTACTACTGAGCGGTAGAAGTAGGCGCCCCTTGCATTGCAGCTTCAATATTTGTTTAATTCTACAAGAGAATTTTCTGCAACTTTATGTAGGTACCTACTTTCAAAATGACAAAAAGGACCGCGTGGTAGATATTGCCATCAATGTAAACTCAAAAAAAATTATCAGCCTAGCTTTCTCCCAACGATTGATATTTAGGTCAGCTTCCAGTCTAACTGGATGCAGCTGAATACCATCAGTATTTTACATGGAGCGACTGCCTATCTGACTCAACAATCCTGTTACTGGGAAACACTCTTTGTCGACATGACATGTTGTCAGACTTTTGGGCTTCTGACTACTCCTCCGAGACGCCTCCGTGCAAAGATGGTCACCCATCCATGGACAAACCTCTGTAAGTATGGCTTAACCTGATCGATAGATCCATAGGGCTGTTATTATTTATCCTTCAATGTCTTTAAACTAATACTAAGAAAGAATAAAAATACACAACTACATACACATACCTACATATATTAGGTAGGTACATAATGTCATGTACGACAGTACTCCTTGATCGACTCTAACATAATCCAATCAATCAAGTGGGACACAATACCTTGTGATGGAATCCTAATTATATAGGTGTCATGATAATTATGTACAATTGAGTAGAGTGTAGAGCAAACATAGGTACAGTACAACTATTTTCTTAATGTCCCTCGGCAATCTTCGTGTTTCATCGGAAACCGATACCGACTGATAGAAATCCGATGACTGACGAAACACGAAGTTTGCCGAGGGACATTAAAAAAATAGTTGTACTGTACCCATAGTATTAAAGCTTGCACCATAATCTGCTACATAAAGGTGCAAGCACCTATTATATTCTGAATCGACGTAAACTTACCACACTATAGTCATTTCAAAGTTGCCATATCACCAAGCATAAACAAGTCAGTATTATACCTACGTTATAAGATGTGTAACAACTTCATGAGTTTATGGCGTTAAATGTTAATCATGGAAGATTATGATCTCAAACTCGGACGATGGTTAATTTACTAACTTTGTAAGTACATGAGTATGCAAAGTGAGACTTTCGAAGGTCAGTTCGAGATGCAGTTTTAATACGGAGGCAGCGCGTGGCTCATAAAGTCATAATTCACATTCCTGTCGTGCTCCCTACTGGCCTGACGCTTATTTTATACGTGACGCGGAACCGCAAACCCTGTTACAACACTATTTCTAATATCTTTTATTTATAGAACGACGTATGCTGAGATTGCTGGTAGTCGATATGGGTAGCATTTTTGAATCTATGCAGAAATTATTTAGCTTGTGCATAAATATAAAAACATCGAGGATGCTCTACATCCACGATATTTTGGTACTGTACTTTTGTGTCAGTAAATACCAATATTTGTTCAGTAAACAGTTTCCTACGGAACTGGTTGATGTTTTATTGGTTACATCGATTTTAAAGTTTTTACAGTAAAGACATTATTGGAAAAATGTTATTATACTATTGACGAATTCCTTAATCGATAGATAAGATATTTATTTAATTTTGACATGTATTATTCTCATCTTAGCTAAATTATTTCCATTGATAATATTATTCACATGTAGGTATACCTACTCAATTGTTAATGTTTTGCTTGTTTTTTCTGTCTTAAGTTATGTTGTGTTTCGTTGTAATTATGTTAATTTAATATGTTGATTATTCTTTTTTTATAATAATGACTAATTATGTGAAAGAGTGTACACATTTAAGGTAGTTTTTTGAGGAACAAATTATTTATTATTAAGATCTCATGTAAAAAATGTACCAAAAATCACACCAACAAATGAATTTAAATTTGAATTTGAAAGATGATGATACTGATGAAACAACGAAATCATGGTCCGCTACAGTATGTTTCCTGCCCTACGCCTACTGCTAGCTATGATTATGTTCCGATGGACATCAGTCGCTTGTCAGCGGCTTAATGTAACTGTAATGATAAATGGGAAAGCCGATCATGTGCAAAGCGAACGTGCATTGTCTGGCAATGAAACGAATAATATGTACGTGTTGCTTGATGGAAAAGAATAGATTTATAGGGTTCCGTAGCCAACAAGGAACCCTTATACAACCTTATTTTTTATTCATTACAAACCTCTTAAGGGGTCATTGTACTCATTATTATGAACAACTTTTATAATGGGACCAAAGCTGAAATCGCGAAAACAAAATCAGCCATTCCATACATTTATGTTCGCATATCTCGTCAAAATGTAGGGAACAGCTGATTTTGTTTTCGCGATTTGATTTGAGTACAATGACCCCTTAAAAGGTTTGTAATGAATAAAAAGTAAGGTTGTAGTTTCGCCATGTCCGTCTGTCTGGCCCCGGGTTAGCTCAGAGACTCTTAGTACTGGAAAGCTTTAATTTGGGATGGGTATATATGTATATTAATCACGCCGACCAAGTGGTAAAAGCAAATCATGACGATTTTTTTTGTGTACCCCCTGCACGTAAAGTAGGGATGTTTTTTTCTCTCGTCTAACCTATAGTGTGGGCTATCGTTGGATAGGTCGTTTAAAAACATTGTGAGTACCAATTCACAATGTTTTCACTCACCACTGAAAGCCATTTTTGGATTCAGTGATCCAATTACGAAATATTAAGCTTTAAAGTGCAACTTTTTGTTAGAGTCAAGTGTCTCCCCCGCTCTGCCAGCTTAATGGTTGGTTTTGGATATGTGAAAAAATTCACGGCAGTAGTTTATATAACGAAATTAAAAAAGGAAAACTTTCACAGCTAAGTAGGCAATTTATATTTGCAGTTGCAGAAACACGTTCTCCCATACATTCCGTATGGGTAAACATGTTTTGCAACTAAAATGTTAAGTTTGTTCTTGTGATAAATTCATTCCAACTTACGGAATCCTTCATTGTGCGTGGTCTGACACGCACTTGCCAGATTTTTTATAAAATCTTTTCATAGACGTTGAAAATCTAGTTAGAAAATTATTGTAAGTTTCTATCAGTTTCTTTTTTTTTATTTTTTATTTAGGTATTCTGTTATTATGAAAATATGGTTTCTTTCGATACAATTTACAACATATTCATCGACCCTGTGTATTATTTTCGAGACTTTTTGCTTGAAGCGTAACTCGTGGTCACAAACCTGTGAACAAAAGGTTCAAATATTGAAGAGGTATAAATGATAATTCAATAATTTGAAAAACTATTGTTAAATAATAATTACAATTCACATATTTATTTATTGTAAACATATTTCAATCAAGTAAAACCGTTTAGGTATTTTATACACACATAAGTACGCCATGATAACTAAGATGATTCATTTACACAGAGGAGCTGCCTATCGAAACACAACTATACTGTTACCGTTGTTGTTATGGCAACAGACTTAGATAAGATGGTGGTATCTAGCCAGGCGGACTTAGAACAAGCCCTACCACCAACCAAACCAAGCAGAAAGTTTTGCCTCCACTGGGTATCTAACCCGGGACCTCTGGGTCTGAGACAGGTGGTCTAACCACTAAACCACAGAGACAGTTAAAAAAGTGGTTAAAATTTATATTATAAATGTACATACTTACCGTTTGAAACTTATTGTGCTTTTGTGTGTTGTGTTTCTTATTCTGTATTGCAACAAATAAATATATTTATCTATTTATCTATCCACTGCGTTCGGGACATTGATTATCATCATTCGGTGCTTCAATTAAACCTCTCTAAGACTACCTTCTCAACATGTACAAAAACAAAAACACAATATCCTAAACGCATCTCCGATATTTGACCGAGAAGAAATGGGTCGCTTCAAATTCTCCACAAGGGGTGTTTGATGGCCCGTGAGAACAAGGAAGGTGAGGGCAAAACATAAAATTCCTAAAGGGTTTAACTGTTATCTGGGTTTTACACCTGGCCTCTGCGATAGATAACTTGACCTTAATAATTCTCGGTTTAACAGTCACTAAGTAAGTAAGTACGTTTGAACGTTTTTAGCTGTTTAGACAAGTGAAAGCTCTTGGGTGGGATGATAGTGGAAAGTGACTGTGCTAGTTTTCTAAGTCGAAAGAAAAATTGTACTTAATGTTTTAAGATTACTAAGATGGGAAGTACTGACGTTCTTCAGATATCAAGTATTTGGATATAAGGACCTATCAAACTCGTAGTTTAGCCGTTTAAGGGTACCCTAGTCGACGACGGTTCGAACTCGTTTGTGGGCGTCCTACTAATATGCATGCTAATTAGTTTGAGTGCTAGTAGTGACCGACCGAAGGTTTGGTTTCGGCAAGAAAATCTAGTTTCAGCATCAGTTTCGGTTTCGGCAGAAAATCTGCCGAACCTTCGGCCGCACCGAAACTCTGCGTTTATTTATTTAATTAATTAAGGTTCACCAACAGTTGTTCCAGATATTATACAGATAAGAACATATAAGTAATTGTGTCTTAAATCTAACTGCCAAACAATTACAGGCAAACACCACATGCAAAATGCTCTTTGTAATTATAAATTTAATTTTAAAGACTTTACGCACTTAAATTCTAGATAATTATATTAAATACTAAAACTGGTTACATCTGACAAACGTCGATATTGAGTCTGCGTGGACGTCAACCAGATCGCTGCGTACGTTTATGAGTTTGCACATGCGGGGTATAGGCGAATTAGCACCAAAAACTGCTCGGCGATGAGTTGGAGCTAAGGGGATTTAGGCTGCCTGTCCACTGAAGCGGAGAGGAGAGGAGAGGAGCGGAGATGTGCCAATATTAACCAATAGAATCGCACCTCTGGAGCGGAGTTTAGATTCTATTGGTTAATATTGGCACATCTCCACTCCTCTCCTCTCCTCTCCGCTCCGCTCCAGTGGACAGGCAGCCTTATAGGTTTGCGAGGTGGTTTACGGGGTACTCAGAAATTGAACTTACATACCAATTGTAGGCAGTCAATGGTGTTATTGAGTAGTTTATGTGCGAATCTCAAATCCAAGAGCTTCCTTCGAGCTTCCAGGGAGAGCTTCCTTGCGTTCGTGAATTATTTGGCGTTCTTCGGCTAATTTCGCGTGAGTTCGTGAATCGTGTGTTACCCGCCATCGTCAGCTTTCTGTTACTCACAAATTTTTGTTCCAAGAAGTAGTTAACGTGTTTTGATAAGTTTTGGGGTTCACCAAAAAACCACCACTGTTTTTTTTCATTAACACGTGTTAATAATATGTAAAAAATAAGCAAAATTTCAGTGAAAAATAGATTTTACTTTCTTTCTTTATAAGGAAAACGAGCGCGTAAAACATGAATAGATCTTTGGGCGTATAGATATAAAAAAAAAAACTACTTCTATTAAGTATGCCATTTTCTTACTACATAAGTTATACACAGAGGACACATTTACGCCCAAAGACGAGTTAAAACTAGTGTTGAAATATGGAAGTTTCGACGCTCATAACTTCCAAAGCATTATTTTTTTACCAATTCTGCTTCCATACAGTGCTAGATAATGACAAGACAAATTGATATAATTTTTACTTTTGAACGTACACTGTCAAACAGACGAGTAATCACCATAATACGTTTGTATGGAAGAATGACCGACCAGCGTACCCTTAAGCACATACTTTTACATCAAAACTTAGCAGAGGAAGACTTACGGTTTCAACGGTTCTTTCTAAATTGTATTCAAGACTCAAGACTCAATCGTTTATTGCATTCCACAATGTGTGCTTACGTGATAGCTTATTACTTGCATCTATCTATAAAACTTGATAAGTATTTTAAATACTCTTCAAAACAAATAGGTACAAGTAGCATTTACTTACTAGTATTTGCAACAGGATATTAATGTTTCTGTGGGGAAATTAACTGGTAAGCATATATCCGGAATCCACAAGCACTAAGTCACAGGCAAAAGCTAGCCTTTATAGTTAAAACACTTATCAAAATTAAACAAAAAAACTTCGCAGAAAATGTCTCTGTCAGGAGTCGTTAGGTAGGTACTTCCTCGTCAATGTAAAAAGTAATAAACTTAAAAAAAGTCCAATAATCCCGTCACAATAAGAGTAAATATTGAATAAAAACAGGACAGACGCTTGTCTGTGAAGGGAAGCGGCGTATTTATGAACGCTGTGAGCCGCGACACAGGCGGGTAAACAGCCTACTTTATATTAAACCGAGCGGTCCATCAGACGGTAGACGTACTACTGCGGAGTAGACGGGACTCATTAATTAATGTTTAATTAATAGCCCGATGGAAAAAGTAATCAGTAAACACGAGCAAATAAAATTAAGATGGAAATCTAATGATGGACTAATTTAATAAGGCTTTCTTTTGTACTTTGGGAGGTAAGGATCGAATTAAGATTCGGTTTTAGGGTTCCGTACCAGAAGGTTGCCAAACGGAACCCTATTACTGAGCCTCCGCTGTCCGTAATAGGTAGACAGTTGAAATTTTCACAGATTCTGTATTTCTGTTGCCGCTATAACACCACATAATAAAGACTGTTCAAAAAGTAATGATAATCGGTTCATATTTTCTATACTAATAATAAAGCTGAAGAGATTTTTTGTATGTTTGAACGTGCTAATCTCTGGAACTACCAGTAGGATTTGAAAAAGTCTAGTAACATACAAGAAATGTGGTTTTCGGCGTCTTTGCTCGATCTTACGGAACCCTACGTGTACGGAACCCGACTCGCACTTGGCTAGCTTTAATTGTTGTTGGTTTCTTTGCTGTAATTGAAGATTTTGGGGTAAGCCGTGAAAGGCAAAGTTTAACCTTTTTGACGTATTACCTAAATTATTAATATTATAGATAAACACAAAACGCGTAAATAAAATATATGAACAATTAATGTAATGTAGAGAAAAATACATAAAGATAGAAGAGCACAAAGGTACTGCTTATGCTTCTCATATATGACTGTGGTGGAGCTTCATTTTCATTCAATATTAATCCAAACTTGTGATCGCTTTATAGATTGACTGACTACTAACACAGTATGGCGATAGGATACCTACCTGGATTTGCAATTTAGGCAATGCAGAGTGGTTTTGTATTAGGCATACGTCCTAAGTATAAGCATACTTTAAACTAAACCATTGTTTGATTTCAATTAACTACGTTCCATAAAATACCTACCTACGCACCAACTTTTTGAAATTGTTAGTACTTTCTCAATATAATTTTTATTAATTACTGTTGCAAAATCTCTAAATCTTCATATTAAACTGACCGACTAGCCATAGACATAGATAAATTCTAAACAGAAACTTTGCTAAAGAATTTTTATTAAATCTCAACAATGTCTAAACTCTGTGGAATGTCGGCGAATCTATAATGAAACCGCCTCTGTTTATTTTGCCGATACGAAATGAGAAATGAGTGCAGTAAACGTTAACAATTGCCTGCCTTAAATACAATGCTTTCTGCGTATTTACATTAAACGAAAACTCATTAGATTTAATGTCTTATCCTTAATAAGAAACAAGAAATTCCTTGATGTTGAGGTGTGTAAATAATTGAGGGCTTGTTAATGTTTATTTAGTTGAAAGTAGAAGTATATTGAAGTGTTTTAGACATGAATTATTTTGAAGTTAAACCACAGATTAGTACAGATGGTTCACACCGTAAAATCATTTAAATAAAAAACGACTCTTGCTACGACACAATAAAGTGCAAATTAGGTCGCACAGCGCTAATTACCTACAGCTAGAAGTTGCCTCTCTTTCTATTGCGTACCTCTTATATCTTCGGAGTACGTTACGCTCACTGAATTGACCGGACAAGACGACCCCGCCGCGTACTTGTAGCTTCATACCTACAATGCGGAGTGCGCCTTCTGCGGTTAAACATATAACTGGCGGAATGTGGGTGTACACTACTATATATAGGTACCCTTCTGCCTAATCCTTTGAAGATTACAGGCGTGAAAATATGTGTAGGGGATTCTGAGAGAAACACCACATTATGTTGATACTAATTTACGATATATTGAGCCGCGCACTAAAAAACTAGATTTTACAATTTTGGTTTGCTTAGGTAGTTTTACACCATAGTACAACTAGCGGGTGGTTCTGATATACAAGAGTTTGTATTTTATAGTTTCTATCCAATGATAGATGAGTTAGGTTTATACATTTGGTCAAGCGTGAGCTAGATTCTCGACAGGTTGTAACCTGCTCCCTGATCGATACCCTTATTGGCTGAGCAAGTTGAGACTCGTTTGTTTGGGCGAGGCCATTATTTCGACAAGTTAGAACTTGTTTGTAGGCGAGTCTATTATGTCTAACAAGTCAAAACTTGTTTTATGGGGATACCAATACCTTGTTGCTGTGTGTTTAGGTGCGTGTTAGTGTTTGTTACCTGTGTGTTCTGTCAAGCTAGACCTGCTTGTGTGGACCATACCTTTTTACCTTTTTAGGATTTGGGTTAGGGTGCTAACTATGTTATTTTATTATACCTACTTATTCTTATTTATGTAATAGGTTTCTTATAACTAATTATAATATATTAGGTATCGAATCAGGTTTTCTTACTACTATAGGAGAATGAAACCATCCCTACGCTAATTTATAATATTAACAATTAAATGAAGGTAATTATATCTATGACTATAAGGAAAATGGTTTTTATTATTAAATCAATCTCTTAATTGCTAATCAGTCGTTTGTCGTCGCCAACAGTCTCCCCTTCAGTGCGTTGCACTCCATCTCGTTGGGGCGACGTCGCAGGTACAATCAGGACTAGGCGTGAAGCTGGCCGCCGCAGGATGCCCGCTGCTGTTCGCACGTCGACGATCCTGGTTCTTCCGTCTGGTCCGGGATGAGTGGCGACTATCTCGCCGCGTGGCCACGAGTATCGCGGCAGGGTGTGGTCGACGATCAGGACTATGTCGCCCAGTGCTGGGTCCCGGTAGTGAGGACCTTGGTTGTAGCGGGGCGAGAGAGTTGGGAGGTACTCTCGCAACCACCTTGACCAGAGATGATCGGCCAGGCGTTGGGATGTCTTCCATCTGGGAGAACCGATGAGTTCTGTGTCGTCGAAGGAGCCAAAGAGGGTGGCTCCGCATGACCGCCCGATGAGAAAATGATTCAGGGGCAGATCTTCTTCTTCTTCTTCTTCTTCTGGATCGGTGCTGATGGAAAAAAGGGGCCTCGAGTTTACGATGTGCTCGCTGGCTCGTACTATTGACTAAGCAACTTCCCAGTAGACACGCTTGTAGTTCGAGTCGAGGTATTGAAGTTGTCTTGAGAGGTGATATTCCAGCTTTTGCCTTCAGCAGCTTCACTTCTACGCGATCGTCCGGATATTGGGAGCGCCAATACACAGCGCAGGCGTACACGTTCTCGTTTGCATCGCAGAATGTGTGCGGCTCCCCCTTGGTCTCGTCGTGCGTGAGGGAGCGAGGGATTCGAAGATCTTCAAGCCATTTTCTCCATTCGTCTTTTCTGGGTGGAGGCAATCTTTTATCCCATTCTAGGCCGGATCTCCACAAGTTCTGAAACATTACTTTTCCCTGTAAGGTTATGGGTGTCGCCAAGCCTAAGGGGTCGAAGACCGACATCACTGCGTTTGTTGCTTCTTTCTTCGTCAGTGCACGTCTTCCTTCTTTGGCTTCGTCGGGAGTGTTGCGCGGAGTCAGAGTGAAATAAAGGCTTTCTTCATGGACGTTCCAATTGAGTCCCAGGGTTTTCTCGACTTGATTCTTCGGTTCTTCTTGTACGATGGAGTTTATCTTGCTTTCTGTGCCGGTGAACTCTTCAATCGTTGAGGGGTCGTTACTCGCCCAACCTCTTTTCTGTTCAAATTCTTTGTCCTTTAAGGACTTCTTCTCTATTCCACTTAGTCGTCGCGTTGCAGCTGCTTTGCTTTCAGGTGGACTTTCGTCATCCGTCTTCCAAAACAGGCATGCGCTGAATCTTCCATCAGGCAATCTTTTCGACGTGGAATGCAGCACGTCGAAAGCCCGTTGGTGGCTGGATGGTCTCTTTGCAGTGACTCCTAGGGCTTCGATATCGAAGTGATATAATCTGATCATCTTCTCGAGGTAATCATCTTTTCCTTTAGGCTGCCTTACCAGATGATTCACTATTCGTACCGGAGTGTTTTTGCTTGATTTGGTCCCATGTAAGACCCATCCCAATTGGGTTCTGGAGGCTACTGGCTTGCTTCGGTCGCTAGTTTTCACTTCTTGAGATACGATGGGATGCAAATTGTCCTGCCCGATGAGTACAGTAGGACAAGCGTTGGGGTATTTCAGTTGCTCCGCTTTATCTTCTAAGTACTGGCAATCTTCCAGGTTCTTATTGCTGACTTCTTGGGGGGATAGGTTAAGGGTCTTCACGGTGTATCCTGACATGCTTTCTAGGTTTCGCTCGAACTTTCCTCTGGTCTTAATGTCGATCTTCTTTGACTTCTGGTCCATTCGATGACCTCCAACGCTCTCGATTCTTAATTCTTCTTCAGGACCTTGACCTCCGATCATGTTCACGATGTCGTCTTCTACTTTGTTATCTGGTCCCCATAGTTTTGCTGGCATGATTTTCAAGTAGGTTCTTGGTATTGTTCGGGTTGCGTTCACTGTTGATGTTACAGCTTGGGTCTCTTGCGGGGTTGGCTTCGTCTTTTCTTCTTGATGTAACATCATATGATGACCTCTCTTGCATTTTCCACACGGCTTTGCTTTGCAACTGAATCCTCTGTGTCGCCCCAGCAGACATTTGAAGCATATGAAAGCTCGCTTGGCTTGTTCCCATCTTTCATCTATGGAAGAGTCGATAAACTTCTTGTATTTCAACAGTGTATGTTCCCCAGCACATTCAGGACAGGTTATCTTCTCTGGCTTCTTCGTGTTGTCGTTGCAGGAACAGACTGTTGCCATGTATTGTTCGGCTTGCTCTTCATCTGAATCCTCTTCGTTTGATGAATATTCTTCTTCATCGTGCTGTGAGACTCGAGTGACGTTCACGCCGCGGGAACTTGAAGGTCGCATGCGGCTCCTGAATCCTTCTTTCTTGACCTTGTTTCCCATGAACTCGTGCATCTCGAACTGGTCTACCATCTGGTTGAAGAAGTTCATAAGGCTGATGAGGATCGGTTCATCATCTTCTTCCTTGGATGCTCTGTACTCGTACCACCTGAATCGCACCAGGATACACATCTTCTCGATTATTCTATTTGATATATCGCTTGAGTGTAGATAGCTTTGTTTCTTCATTTGCTTCACGACGCTGACTGTATTGGCCACGGCTCCAGCATACCGCACCAGCTCTCTTGCATCTTCAGACATGGGAGGCAGCTTCTCTATGTTTTCTATCTCGCTTCTTATTAAGTAAGTGGGTCTTCCGTATCGACGCTCCAATGCGGTTATCACTTCCTCTGGATCCACTTGCGTATAGAGGAGAGACTTCACTGCTTCCTTGGCTTTTCCTTTGATTGCTCTTCTCAATCTTCCCATATTCTCGATACCACTGAAGAGAGCCTGTGAATCTTTGTATGTTGCTTTGAAGGCCATCCAGTCTCTTGCATCACCGTCGAATTGATGTAACTCGCTGACATAATTCGGCGCACGTTGCATAATAGCTGTTGCTTTGCTATCTGTCGCGGTCTTGACTGCTTCCAGTATCGCTGCAGCCAGCTGATTAGTGGGGTTCGACGTGAACGGCGTGGTTTCTGCAGTAGGCGGCGCTTCCTTGCTGATTTCCACTTCGCCACGCTCTGCTTTCTTCGACTCCGACACCCAGGCTTCAGTTGCCTTTTCAGCGGCGGCCTTGGTTGCAGCATCCTCTTCATCATCACTCAAGTCCGTATCATCTTCGTTTGCACGTATTAATTCCAGCCTGGTACTGGTCAGCTTGGCTTGCATCTTAATTTCTTCCAATTTCAGCTTCTCTAATTCCAGTCTGATTTCTAATTCTTTCTTCTTATTATTCGCTTTATTAGAAATCGACTTTGCCTTCTTCTTTTTATTTTCTACCAAGGTAGCATCGGCTTCCTCGACCACGGTTGTGTCTTCAGTACGCGCGGTGCTATCTGTCATCGCCTCGGAGGTGGTAGCTGACGTCTCTGTAGTCTCTTCTTCCGTGGTCGAGTGCGTGCTATCTCCTTTTTGGCTTCGCGTCTTCATGTTTATTCACTAACACAGTATTTAAAGTCAATAATGTTCAGTGACTTACCAGGGTTTATGATACAATCCTTCAGCAATAGGCACTCAGTTAAACTTCACTATAATGTTCGCTTAACATTAAGTACAATGTCCTTTATGTACTCACTAAGCACTGTTCAATGTTCTTTATGTACTCACTAAGCACTGTTCAATGTTGCCTATGTACTCACTAAACAACGTTCAATGTTCCTTATGTACTCACTATAAACGTTCACGTAACACTATGTATCACTATAAACATTCACATAACACTATATATTCACTATAAACATTCACATAACATTATAACACGCAGGGCTTCGAAGTGATACCGGGCTTCGAGAGGGCGCGGCGTGGCTCGTAGTCGGCCCTCCCAGCTATGTTCTTCACTTCAGCAGGTCGTGTTTCTATCAACAGGTTCTCCGCAGAGGGCCTGGCTTCGAGAATAAGCGATCTTCCAGTCGCTTATTCCCAGCAATTTTCTTCTCCGGCACACGTAAGCTTCGAGTGATGCAGGGGCTTCGAGAGGACGCGGCGTGACTCGTAGTCGGCCCTCCCAGCAATATTCTTCACTCAGCGGGTCGTGTGCCTATCAACAGGTTCTCCGCAGAGGGCCTGGCTTCGAGAATAAGCGATCTTCCAGTCGCCTATTCCCAGCAATTTTCTTCTCCGGCACACGTAAGCTTCGAGTGATGCGGGGGCTTCGAGAGGACGCGGCGTGACTCGTAGTCGGCCCTCCCAGCAATATTCTTCACTCAGCGGGTCGTGTGCCCTCCAACAGGTCTTCCGAAGAGGGCCTGGCTTCGAGAATAAGCGATCTTCCAGTCGCTTATTCCCAGCAATATTCTTCTCCGGCACACGTAGGGCTTCAAGTGATGCAGGGCTTCGAGAGGACGCGGCGTGACTCGTAGTCGGCCCTCCCAGCAATATTCTTCACTCAGCGGGTCGTGTGCCCTCCAACAGGTCCTCCGCAGAGGGCCTGGCTTCGAGAATAAGCGATCTTCCAGTCGCCTATCCCCAGCAATAATCTTCAGACGCACGTAGGGCTTCAATGGTGAGCAGTTAGTGCGCGGCTCGTCGAAATAATCTTCAGGTTACTTACGTAATTTTCACGAAATACATAAACTTCTCGTAGAACGCTGCTTATCTTCAAAATAGCGATGAATCTTCACGTAGTTTGATGTATTCTTCACGTATCTTCAGACTCAGGCTTCAGTTCTTCAAATCTGGCTGCAGAAGGACCAATTCTTGTAGGGGATTCTGAGAGAAACACCACATTATGTTGATACTAATTTACGATATATTGAGCCGCGCACTAAAAAACTAGATTTTACAATTTTGGTTTGCTTAGGTAGTTTTACACCATAGTACAACTAGCGGGTGGTTCTGATATACAAGAGTTTGTATTTTATAGTTTCTATCCAATGATAGATGAGTTAGGTTTATACATTTGGTCAAGCGTGAGCTAGATTCTCGACAGGTTGTAACCTGCTCCCTGATCGATACCCTTATTGGCTGAGCAAGTTGAGACTCGTTTGTTTGGGCGAGGCCATTATTTCGACAAGTTAGAACTTGTTCGTAGGCGAGTCTATTATGTCTAACAAGTCGAAACTTGTTTTATGGGGATACCAATACCTTGTTGCTGTGTGTTTAGGTGCGTGTTAGTGTTTGTTACCTGTGTGTTCTGTCAAGCTAGACCTGCTTGTGTGGACCATACCTTTTTACCTTTTTAGGATTTGGGTTAGGGTGCTAACTATGTTATTTTATTATACCTACTTATTCTTATTTATGTAATAGGTTTCTTATAACTAATTATAATATATTAGGTATCGAATCAGGTTTTCTTACTACTATAGGAGAATGAAACCATCCCTACGCTAATTTATAATATTAACAATTAAATGAAGGTAATTATATCTATGACTATAAGGAAAATGGTTTTTATTATTAAATCAATCTCTTAATTGCTAATCAGTCGTTTGTCGTCGCCAACAATATGTGTATGTTTTTTAAAGCTCCCGCCCCCCAATTACACAATGCACGATCAATTTTGAAAAAGATTGCCAGTCCATTGCTTCATAAGTTCGACAAAAAAAATCTGCTCAATTTTTTTTATCGAACTTACGATTGATCGTGCATTACGTAATTAGGGTGCTGGTCTCGTATCTATTTGAGTTCTCGAAGAAATGGCATGACCTTTCCTCGTAAGTAAACTCATCTCTGTGGTGATAGACTCCTCCAAATTGAGTAGATAATGCTTGGAACCTTATGATGAAGGAAAATCTCGGGAGGATAGGAACCAGGATTGGTTTGAATTTTTTTCCAACACATGTTCCGCTACCAAGGTTGATGCTCGTCCCATAACTTTCCCAATTAATTTCTGAACACAGTCCCCTAAAAATCTCTTTTCTCACATTTTCCTTGTATCAGAGACATTATATGGATTAGTACTGTGTTATTGTATTTATTATCATTAATGGTTAAGTTTCCCGTATGCTGTTATAATCCTCCTCATCAATGTATTACTAATCTGTAGGTATCTTAGTATACACACATAGACATAATTATAGTGACATCATTGGTGATGTTCTTCAGAAATGTCAGGTGCGTAGTACTCGCAACCGGCGTGCGTGTATGACCTGAAGGTCAATTCACGTACTTAAAAATCGTTCACATTCTAATCGCAATTTGTCAAACTCTGTGGTCAAACTTGTCAAAAATGTTGGTAATATGCATTGTATTTTTGACAGATTGCGACTGCGAACGTTTTCAAAAGTTACTGGAATTGCCCTTCAGATGTATGAACATAAATGAAAGAAATGATGTATGTAAGGATCGTCGCAGGTGGCGTTCTGTAGCTTCTGTCTACCCCCCTTGGGAAGAAGGTGTGAGTATATGTATAAGTATCTGTTGATTGTACAGAGTGGTGTATGGAGGGTAGATTCAGTTTACTTGATGCAACAATGAAATTGTATTTTAAATTGTCGGCGGGAAGCAGAACTGAAGCTTGTACAAATTAAGTCAATACGAGAAATGATGTTGGAAGGCGCGGAGCGGGCGACACCGCGACACAATCCACTGGATTAGAGCTCCAACACGCACGCCCTCTGGCGCAAACTTCCTATTTATGTAGGGTCGCTAACCAAACGACTTGTAGGCTCTTTATTACAGTTGTTCTTTTCCGTTCACGACGCTGTAACTGCTTTGATAAAATATCGTGTCGATTTCTTTTGTTTGAGCAAGGGCTTATGTTTCAGCGGGCAGTGGTAGATCTCGAATTAACGAGTGCTAAACTTTTTTGGATTGTAAATCGTTTTTCATTCTTGCGGAGGGTTTTTATTTGCTTTGTGAAACTTTGCCAAGTACTTCCACCTGGCGTGATGGATGTTATGTATAGGTTCCTGTTTATTAGTGAGTATTTACAAACTCTGATGGTTTAAACTTTATGTACAGTCGAACCAGCTATTTGGTATGCGGGCACCTTGCAACTGCAATTCTTTCACATAATTCTATTATGTATGCAATGTTTAAAAAGTTATTACCAACACACGTGTAGTGGAAAAATTAATATTTTTGCCTATATACCAAAAAGCTTGTTCGACTGTACCTACCTACCTAAGCAGTTTTTGTTTATTGCTCCTTAATTGAAGATCATCATTTTCAACTTGAAAGATATCATTTGAACAACTTCTCTTATTGTCCCCAGATGTGCTGACAAGATGTTATGAGCACGTCGAGGATGGAGAGGCCTGGTCGGCGGGCTAAGGCCGGCTCTCTGAGCGGGCTGTCGGGCGGGCTGCCGAGCGCGCCAGCAGGAGCCGGCGGCGTCCGACGCCAACGCTCTTTAGAGTGGGGCGGCGATAGGTACAGCAGCAGCGACGATGACCGCCCCCCGCAGCCCCCACCCCTCGCAGACAGAGTATTCGCCTCACTCCTCGCTCAGGCCACGCAACAGTTCGACAGTAAGTTTTGCATGTAATTAATCTCTGATATTGAATGTCAGCCGAGTATGAGACTGGCAGATTAAAAGTGGAATTTATGTTTCTACCGAGCAAGTGTTGTGTTTTTAATATATTATGTTCAGGCCGTCTTTCATTTGTGGAGAGAGCAGAGGTCGTGGTGATCAAAAGATTTCCACTTCTCACTTTCACTTCTTTCACTTAGCGCTTATCACTCTAATAAATAGAAAAAAAATCGTTACACAGCTCTCAACCAGTAATGAAAGTGTTGATGCATGAGATTGGCGAACGAAAACTTGAGAAGGCCCATCTTTAGTAGGTAATGGCTTTTAATGAGCTGCTTTGCCAATGAAAACCTGAAAACGGACGTGTGGCAGAATATGTCAATCCGGGCGTTTCATTTCTATTAATTTCATATTGCTACAGCTGAAACTAAGTAGGTAATGAAAAGAGTGCCACAAAACAGTGCGCACTCAAACTTAATATTATGACCTACGTTTGTAAGTCCTAGTGGCTATGGCAAAGTGGGATCAGCTAGGAATTTGTTATTCACCAAGTGACACGGCCGAAGGTCCGTGCTGAGCCCTAACAAGTGGGATCATTAGTGGGGCTTGCAGGGGCTAGCGGGGGAGAGGGGGAAGTGCGCGGGGGCACGGGATCACGGCAATTGATAGGGGAGCGCCCTGCGGTGAGCTTATGAGGAAAACTTTACACGTAAACCCGACGCAGCCTCCGCTCTGTCCGTCTGTGACACAAACTAAGGATTTAATGAAGTCATACAGATGCACAGCGGAGTTTCTGTTTGCCTTCCAAATATTTTTAGACTTGGATATGCTAGGTTTTGGACTGATCTGGAAATTAAATTTACTGTAGAAGCATTTGCAGTTGCCTTCTTAAGGTAATTTTCTTCAATCACAAACAAGTCACGTTCTCAAACAACTTACCGTGACAACAAGCTTCTGTAGGGAATCGAACACTACATCCTAAGCATATAGGCAAGATGCTCCACCGCTGCAGCATTTGGAGATACAAACAAAGTTGTGGAAGTCAAGTGAGGGAAGTAAGTTTGTTGAACAAAGACCGATGTTGCTTGGCCCCCTGCTACCTACAATTTTATCATTAAGTGCCCAAATATTGTGTATGTTTTATCTTCTATACCCGAAAAGAACAATCAGTATTAAAGTAAAAAAATAACTTTATTTGAAAATATATTCTATTTAATGTAATCGTGTCAAATAACAATTATGTACTTAAATAACCAATCCACAAAATGTAAATATGGTTTAAAAGTTTCAACTATTGTTCGTTAAACAAGCTCTTCAGGTACTACGTATTTTTCATTTTAAATCCCTGGTTTATAATGTCACGCACGAATCCTACATATCGATTGCTACAGAATAGAAAGGATTAACAAAGCTTCAGTCATGATAATAACCCTTGTGAAGCGATTCTCATGTGTAACGACCCATAGAACCTTACAAGCTAGACAATAGAGGTGCTTTTTGAATGGCTGTGCACCGATAAAGGTTTAGATCGAGCTTATGACGAAAATTCGTGTGTCGCCCCGATGAGAATAAATGCTAGTCGTTGGCCCAAGCTTTGTATTGATTTGAATGTTATGTAATCTTTAGCTTGGACACGGTTTACGTACAATAAAACATTTTTTTCTATAAAGAAGGATTTAGAATAACATTTGTAAACATTTGGAGATAATGTAAATGTTCAAAGGTAAGGTCTTACGTGTTTTACAGGCACTAACTCCTAAAGGCACTAACTCCTAACACGCATAAATATTGTAATTTTATTTTGGACTTAGAACTGGTAGATTAGATTTAAGTACGCGAATATAATTCTATTCTAATTATTTTTAAGTTCTGATGTCATAGTCTAAACTGGTGACTCAAATTGTTGACTGCAAATAATCAGTCAAAGCTTCTTTTGACCGATTACTAGTCGAGCGACGGCTCGAACTTATTGGTCGGCGTGACTAATATGCATGCTAATTATTCTAATTATTTATTTACTAAGTTTTATTTATTTATCTAGATTTATTTATTTATTTGTTAATTTATTCAGTGAAATAGACGATTTATAACGAAATCGACCGCATACAATTTCATGAACAGACCTTTGGGCATATAGATATCATGAAAAAACTACTCGATGTATTTACTTAAAATAAAATGATTTCAACTAGGTATTGAATAAACTATCTATCCCTGTACGGTTTCTATTTTGCCATTTTCTTACTACATAAGTTTTTTATTTACGCCCAAAGACGAGTTAAAATTAGTGTTAAAATATGGAAGTTTCAACGCTCATAACTTCCAAACCAATATATTTTTTCCATTTCTGCTTCCATACAAAGCTAGATAATGACTAGACAAATCGATATAATTTTAAGTTTTGAACGTACACCGTCAAACAGACGAGTACTCACCATTCTACGTTTGTATGGGAGAATGACCGACTAGCGTACCCTTAAAACTATTTAGTAGTAATAGTGATTCTAAAATTATAATTAAGAGGGTGCATCCTAAAAGTTGGCAACGTCGTAAATAGCTGTCAAATATTTACCTGTTTCGATTAATTTGTAAATTATACTGTATGGAAATAAGAAATGTGGTTAACTAATTGACTAGAATATTAATAATGAATTGCAATTATAACATTGAATTTGATGTTGTACCCGTTTTAGGTGACAAAATGGCATTTGAAAAGATTCCAAACACTTTTTTTACATCTAAAACAAACTATGCGGTGTTAAGATATTAATTATTGCATTTCATAATCAATATTCTAGTTCGCTAGTTAGCCACATTTTTTATTTCCATACAGAAATATTATCAAATTAATCAAAACAGCGAAATATTTGACATCTATTTGCGACGTTGCCAACTTTCAGAATAAACCCTCTTAAGGTGAAACAATTTGATATTTTTTCCATACAAACTTCGGAGGGGTTTTACTTCACTATTTGACATCGTACATTCAAAGTTAAACATGATATCGTTAGGGCTCATTATTAAAATTGTCTGTACGGAAGCAGAATAGTAAAATAAAAAGCCATTAAAAAGTTATGAGCCAACAAAGATTCGTTTTTCTTGCTAATTTTAACGCAACTTTGGGCGTAAATAAGTAATACAAGAAGTGTGAAATCTCGAAAACAAAATCCGTACCGACACAGAAAAATTTACGAAGATTTCAATAAATTTTATTTGTAATTGATTTATGCAGTGGTTATTTCAGAAAAACCTTTTTTCCAAAGGCCTTTTCGTAATTTTTGACGCGCTCGTTTTACTAAAATTGGTCGGTACGGTGTTTCTGTGCGTGCGAACTATACGTTGTCCATGTAGATCAGCTTCTAACTGCTCATCACTGATACTATCTCTGTCGGACACGATGCCAGGTGAGACAGTGTGGTTTTTGACCAGGCCCACCATTGAGTTCGAGCCCGCGACTAGTTGCACCTTAAGGCATTCAGTATAAATAGATTTTAATAAAGAAAACCGTAACGTTTTTGACTGAAACCAGTCGAAACGGTTATGGTTTTGATCGATTAACTGTTTTGACTGTAACATGGATACGTGTAGACTTGAACTTATACGTAGCATGCAGAACTCTCCTCTGAGCTATTTATTTAAGCACGATTTCCTCATAGAATCACTTCCATATTAACGAAGAACTCCACCCATAAATAAATAGACGCATGAACTACGTACATAAGTTCTGAGCTACTACATAATACAAGTTGGAAGCTCAGCAAGGTAGTTTAGTACACAAACAGGTACACTAAACTACCAATACTAAATCTTGTGTTAGTTTAACGTTGTTTCATATTTCCGCGGCATGCGCGACTATATTTACCTAAGAGAGCGTACAACATTATCATAAAGGAATATCATAAAGGTTCATGTTATTGCGGCTTACATATTGCTTTTTAGTTTACTTTACTTTACCTTACTTCATATTACATAAAGACAACGATAGCGTTATCTTTTTGACCTCCCTGTAGCTAGGTTTATTTAGATGAATCCTTTAATGTCTTTTTCCAATGTAGATCTTTATCAACTGTTTTGGTGGTATCGGTTTTCTTTTCAGTGGTTATTTCAGTGGCCTTTGATTATTTATGAGTTATGTTTTCATTTGTGTTGTAACTAAAGGATTTGTATCCTTATTTATGAATGAACTGTAGGTACATAATATAAAAGCGTATTGAAGGGCAAAGATTTAAGTAATTAGATTCGTCCGACCCCGACAAAAGATGGTCGCGGTTATGTTCCGTTTCGCCGACTCTGTCCCACAATGCCGCAGTGACTTGACTTGACTGCAAATATATTTAAGGCCTAAAGCGCACTACGATTATATTTTTTGCGACATGATTTTAGAATCGCGCTGTAAAATATCGCAGAAAATTCATTGCGCGCGATGGATTGTTCATTTTCAACATGGATTTCAGACAAGTTGCTTGTCTTGCCTTGCTTACTTTTGCGACAGTAAATAAATAATCGCGTCGCGAGTAGTAGAGCCAGAATATGACCAATCACAATTTTAAAATCACGGCGAAATTTTTCTCGTGTATCTTGTGCGCTGCCGTCTAAGCCGTTGAATTTCTGCGACAAAATAATCGTGCGATAAAAAGTCGTACTGCGTGCTCGCTATATTACAAAAGACAGAACAAAGCGAACAACATCGTAATTTACTTGCAATTACCCACTGGTCAATGTTCGTTCAGTCAAGTTCTATGTCTCGTGTCAGGGGTGTATGACAGTGGGCACGCCACAATTACGGCGATAAGTCCCCTCTTTGAGGAGTGGCTTGAGAGGCGCCACGGCGTCCTCACCTTCCGCCTGACGCAGGTCCTCACCGGACACGGTTGTTTCGGGAGGTACCTGTTTCGCATAAGGCGGGAGGAAACGCCCGGGTGACACCATTGTGTGGATCGTCCGGAGGACACGGTGGAGCATACGGTGGAGGTTTGCCCGGCTTGGGTGGACCACCGCCGTGTCCTCGTGGAGGCGATCGGCGGCAGTGACCTCTCGCGTCCGGCCCTGGTCCAGGCCATGGTGCGGAGCGAGAGGGCATGGCAAGCCGTCACCTCCTTCTGCGAAGCAGTAATGCTCGCGAAGGAGGAGGCGGAGCGCGCGAGGGAGTGGCAGAGGCCGCGCCCTACCAGCCCTAGCCGCCGCCGCCGTAGGAGACTTCCCGGGCGTCGGGAATTGATAGCCGATTTCCGGCCACCGTAAGCGCGGGCCTGTGGACGGAGAGCAGAGGGCAGCTCGCCGTCCGATAAGGACCAGGCCCGGGTCGACGGCGCGTCGTGTTCCACGCGCGCCTCAAAGAGATGTCAGCAAAACTGACGGGGTCCGTTAGGGCCGATGCCTGCCGGGGTTGCGGGTAGTCCCAAGGGGAAACCGTGGCCCCTGGCATGGCAAGGGAAGGAACACGGGTGAGTTTTAGTCAGTAAAAGTCTGACACGCCCTTCCGCTCCGCCCAGAGCGGGAGAAGTCATTGGATGATTTCCCACCCAAAAAAAAAAAAAAAAAAGGGGGTGTATGACAGGTCGTATTGTGTGCAAAGGAAAAATTATTTTTGAACCAAATAAGTCTGCAAATATGCCGAATTTTACATTCTGGTATTGCAAATATCGTTATGATAAAACGACTGGGAAACGGTTTATTTTCACAAGTATTTTGTCATTTGCTCAGGATATAGATAAAATGATAAAAAAAAGCTGAGAGGTGTTGTAAAAGTTATGGGATGAACCTCACAAAGGCATGCCACTAATTAGTACCTGTGGTCGCTCACAGATGGCGTTATATTAAAAAATAATTATGGAATGAACCTCACAAAAACATGCCACTAATTAGTACCTGTGGTCGCTCACAGATGGCGTTATAATAAACAATAAAAAGTGTCGTTACAACTTTTGGTTCCAATTTTTTCCGTCTAGCCCCCTTTCGCAACGCGCGAAAGGGAACTTCGTTCCAATAAATGAATTTCTTATTCTTATTCTTACATGTGTCAAACATAGATGTATAAACTATCGGACGGTTGTCAGTCAACGGTTGGTGTCGGTAAAATTGTAACGTGTCTATCCTGGCTATTATTTAATTTTGCTATATTGCGTTAGATGGCGTGACTGAGACATGGGATCACAGTTTTTCTATACTCGTAGTATCCTAAATACCTTTGTAGACGTCACAGTATCTACGGTTGAA
This sequence comes from Conistra vaccinii, assembly GCA_948150665.1. Taxonomy (NCBI): domain Eukaryota; kingdom Metazoa; phylum Arthropoda; class Insecta; order Lepidoptera; family Noctuidae; genus Conistra; species Conistra vaccinii. The sequence continues at coordinate 11,328,255 of OX411324.1, read as the reverse complement.
GTATAGTAAGTAATTACACTCATCCCCTACCAAATAAATTCTTCCTTCTAAAAATGTATTAATTAGGTCGATTTTTAAAAGCGATCCGTATTAAGAAAACTTAAATAGTTTATTGTAATACTTGATACTTACAATTTCTTAAGTAGGTATTTAAGTACCTGTTTCATCCCGTCTAGACCCATCCGTTTGTTTTCACCCAAAGGGATTCGTTTTCTAGACAAAAACTGAGACAGATTTAATTTTTAATCGGAGATCTTAATTATTCTGCCAGTAAATCTGAGACTAAGTTTATCTACAGAGGTTCACTTTGTATTTTATAAATAGAATAGAAAAAGCCGAATGAAATGCCTTTTACTCTTAATAGAAAGATTACAAGGGTAGGAGTAGTGCTTGAAGTGTAAGTTTAGAAGTGACGTCAAAGTAAAATGGTTGTGAGACACCTATACTACTTTGTCTAGTAGAGTTAGATATATTTACATTATTACGAGTATTCTTTTCTTTTATTTCGGGGGAGGTACTAAGCTTTCAGTCACTTCTTACACCGGGGGGTGTAAGAAGTGACTGAAAGCTCAGAACCTCCTTTTCAATAAACAGACTTCAAGCATCAAGTTACCCATTATTCAATATAAGATTTTATTAAATTCCCGGTGACAAGCGATTTATTGGAAAAATAATGCTATTGGAGATTTGATACTAGATACGTTAAATATTTTTTGAGTTTTATTGAGATAATTGAAGCGACGTTCTATAAAATTATGGAGTTATGCGTAGACCGTATTTATATTGGATACATTCATGTGATAACATATAAGTAAATCGTTCAATAAATTAATATTAGTTTTTGAAATATTGTTTTAGGATCTTTTTGGAATTACTTAGGCATGTTATTTTCCTACTGAAATAGCCGTCCATCTAGAAGGGCAAGATTCTGTATTTGTTGCTGTGATTGAGTTCACTTTACTTTTATATAATTAGGGTTCTGTATCTCTAAAGGAAAAACGGAACCCTTATAGGATCACTCGTGTGTCTGTCTGTCCGTCTGTCACAGCCAATTTTCTCCAAATCTACTACGACTTTAGTTGAAATTTGGTACACATATGAATTTCTGTGACCTAAACACGGACGTGTAACGTAAATAAATGAATATCGATTAGGGGGGTCACTTTTTGGGGCAAAATGGAAAATTTAAATAAAAAGCCAGGCAAGCCTTTTTATTTTAATTTTGAATGATAAAAAAAATATTTTGAAAAGAAATTTTTTTTTTTATTCTTTTGTAATAAATACTTAAAAAGCTATTTAAGAAAATAGATGAAAATTTACCATTCCCCTCTTATCTCTGAAACTACTCAGCCTAAAATTGTGAAGAAATACAGAGAATGGTTCTTTATTCATAGATTACAGGAAATCTTATAAGAAGTCTATGGTCTTAAAATAACATGATAAATCTCTTAATATTGTGTGCAAAAACTTACATTTGCAGTTGAACATGATGAATATGGTTTTCAACCATAACGTTAAATTTGTTCTTGGGATAAATTCATCCTAACTACGGAACCCTTCATTGTGCGTGGTCTGACACTTGGCGGGTTTTTTTACAGTCGGACCGCAGTGCGGTCGATTAATTTCATTGTCATTAGAACCACAACATCAATTTCGCATTGTGGCTGTTAGTGTTTAGCATAAGCCAGCACAAACTATTATTATAATGGATTTGTTACATCATTATTAGATCCAGCGTATTAGTTCAGTTCTGTCACTACGGAATGTGGATGGTATCTAATCAGATTATTATAATAAAAGTTTGAATGCTGTTGTGCATAATTTGAACAGTCTTTGTAGTAAAATCATAATCATTTATAAAGTAACGTATTTGTAAGTAACGTTCGTATTTGCAAATAAAGTAACCAACATCGACAAAAACAGAATAAATACTAATATATGTATTTATTTATTTATTTACTAAGGCAAGTCTCAATATACTTATCACAAAGTCACAACTATATACAACTCATTTAATTAATTACATCAGTAAAATAAAATACGTACATTACAATTCATTCGGTCATTTAAATATTTAATGTACATTAATATAGATACGTCACACGCTCAATAGTCACAAGTGTATCTATTGCCCAGTAAACATGGCAAGGTTCCAATAGTTTCTGATGAAAACAATTAGATCAGAAAAGTTACCTGTGGATGCCAATTTGTAGTGCCACTTTTGTATTAATTAGTAGTGAGAATTTCGGGTATAACAATTCAAATAATTAAATGAAAGTTTGATTATTTGAATAATTATACCCGACATTCTAAATGTATATTATTGAAGATGTTGTTCATTTGACAATTGAGGTTAATTATTCTCATTACTCAATTTTCGTCGATGATTTTTCAATTACAAATTCCATGTTATTCAAACAATAATGGTTGGACAAAGTTGTGAGATATAAAGTTGAAACCTTCTAAATAGAGTCGAATGTGTTACTGATTGCGTTTCGTTAGTTTTTGCGTAAGAATTTATCTTGAACAAGTTTTGTTTGCACTTTTATCTTGTACTTTTGGAACAGACTATGATATGCAACTGTGCATACTCTCTCTGTCTCTTCTCGATTGCTGAACATAACGTCAAGGCACCGATATCACGTGTACACTATCTTGGCAATAACATACAGAAGATAAATGTTATACTAAGAACCAGTCTTTGTCCGTAACTTCGTCTACGTGGAATTTTGGAAACTGTTAAAAAAGAACACAATTTTCCACTAAGTTCGCGGGGAATTCAGAAAACAGCATAAGTTAATAATATCATATACAAAGTACATCGTAATATTACTTTGCTTATAAATATACTGATGACATCGCTCGACATAAACAGAACAGTAACGCGTTTCGTGTAGATACGTCGCACGTTAAGTATTCATCGAGAGCTCAACAGTCGCGAGTGTATCCAGTAGCCAGTAAACATGGTTACATATCTTTGCATCGACTGCTGAACAGAACGTAAAGGCACCGATATCACGTGTAAACTGCATGGCAATAATGTCGGGTGCTCATACGGGGTGTAAATATGCACTTAATTGGATGATGCCGTATAACGGCTCGTGCCCGTATGCTACATATTAGTTTCGACAATTGCCGGTCTGTTGATAAAGCGTCACGTTCGAGAGCTACGGGCTCAGTTGCTACTATTTACCGGTAAATGTGTTTTCTCGATTATGTGCAATGAAAACTAGCTGCAAGCTGCGACTGAGTTTGAACTTTAGGTGTTGGTTAGGTGTGTATAATTTTAAAACAGCATCCTAATTGTCTCATTCTGTTTCATTTTGACAGTTCAACCACATTCATTGCGTTTATTGATCAGACAAATTTTTCGAACTTAAGAAGCAATGGACTTGCAATATGGGGATGTTTGCGCAGTATCACACTGATGGCTTTCATGCCGTCATTCGCAAGAAAACTGTATCCCTGATCTGCAGAATGCGTGGCAGCTGCAACGGAATTCTGAAGACTGTAGCTGACAGAATATCTTCCCCGCTATGGAGATCCTTTGTTAAGAGGGTTATCTAATTAAGTATTATTTTATTTTTATTATTTTATATTTATTATTTTTATTTTAATGTTAATGTTGAATCGAATTGAATTGTATGGATTGAGTTATCTGAATTAAATGAATTTTATTTTTATTTTTTTATTTAATATCCTTCAAAATGATTAGATGGTTGATCGTGTGGTATGTAAGTAGGATTGGACAGGTTGATTTGAAGCTCATTATGTTTTGTTCATGTGTTGGTGATCTAACATAATTATTTTATACATAATTACAGTAGCTGATCAACGTTTCGTGTTCAAAACAAAGCCTTTTCTTGTGAACGAAAGATCTAGAGACAAATTAATCAAAAGTATGCTGAAATAAGTTCTACTGTCGCTATAAAAAAAAATTAAAACCTGCGATACAGTTATTTTAAGGGGACGTAGTATTATTCATCTTCTTTTTTTTTAATTTATTTAAGTAAAATAAAAAAATTCTCTTACGTTTTCATAAAAGAGTTGAACCTAAAAATCTATTACAGTATTCTATCTAAGCTTTATTTTTCGTTATCTAGCTGCGAATAGATCGGTCGGCAATTTGTTAGAGACCTAAACTACTAGACTGGATACTTGTTTCTAGTCGCTGACCTTTACCGCTTAACCCTCTAGAGACGATTCCTAGGATTTTAGGACCAGAAACATTCGAGTAACAAATATAGAGTGCCATTATTTGAGTTCAATATTTACCTTAAATCTAAAGAAAGATTTTATTTTTTCATAAAAAGTCTACGCAACTACCTTCAAGAACATAATTGTGTGAAAATTTCCTACTTTCGTTGTTATACATGATTTTTTTAAATTGCTTTTACATAAATTGTTCAATGTTGTAGGTCCACAATAAGTAGTCTATTTGCTAGTGTATTTGCTTACCTATAATAAGGACTCCCAATATGTCATGGTCTCTGACATGAGCAAAAGCCACTCCGTTTTGTTGCGAGGCTGAAATGTAACATATTTTAAAGTTGTGGCTAACAATATTGATGTGATAAATTGAGCTACGCCGAAATTCAGGTGACAAAAATGTGCGTACCGATACAATAGTAGCACTTCAAACCTGATTGTTCATTCGATCATACAAATGCACGTACACGTTCATTTAACTCTTTGTTCATTGTGTTTTCCTCTATTGTTCACGTAGGTACTTTTAATAGCCCATGAAATAAAATAAAATAAAACAGCTTGTTTGGGGGAAAAACGAATTTTAATCGGCTCTGCAATTCTCAGTTAAGTAAAAAGATTAATCCACCTACAAACAGATTCAAAATGTAATATATGCCCCCACCTGTGTTATGTTGCATCTCAGTGGCACCTAGTCCATATAAAACAGTTCAATATTCCTATTACGTAAACATTTTCCAAAAGTCCATTCTATGAGAATTTCAAATTTTGTTTTGTTCCAACGAAATCTTTTATTTATAACTAACGTTGAGTACAAAGTTTAGTATCCATCTCCAATATGAGATTCATATGAGAGTGAATAATTTACACTGCAGTGTAGTGCGAGTTCCTGAGGTCCGCTCTGACATGCAAATGGCGGCTTTTTAGGTTGTTACCGGCATTACCTTTGCGATGGCCACTAATGTGATTAGTCTCGCCGCGTGATGGCATTTGCAGAGCTTTAATGCACGGGTACGTCGCATCATAAATGCGTTTTCGGAATTTGGTAATCGATGTGTCTGTCTACTGCCACTGCTAGTGATGGGTTAATTGCTGTCCCCAGTACCTGCTATTGTATAAACAGAAACGGTATATTTTCGTTCGTTTTTTCCGAAACTCCGCGCTAAAATTAATAACGATAACAAATTGCTATGTATGCTGTGACGCAAAAAAGATTTACAACATGTTTCATGTATGAGTCCTAATTTTATGCTGATTTGGGGATGAAAAAAATAATGTAATCTAAAGGTATGCTATATATTTTCATGCGCAATCAAGCGATTTCAGTGTATTTCGGGTTGAGTGATTTTGTATAGAGCTCTACAAATATGTGAGAATCATTCATCACTTGAAAAGCCCACTTACGGACTATGTCAGACGTTCTGAATAATATTAATTAAATTAGTAAGTAGATAGAGGAGCTAAAGGCTTGAGAATTCTTAAGAAGCAGTCAAGGACGGGAGCTATGTACGACCAACTTTCAGACGCCGACTCGACTCTCGTCAACTGTGAATACATTCACATACCAACTCGTAGTATACCTACTCGCAGTATACCTACCTTTTGTTCGGTATATAAGTAATACATACAGGCATGTATAAATTAGAAAAGATTAAATAGTGGGTAGAATGTCGTTATTAAAATTTTTCAACCTATATACCAATATTTAACCAACTTAATCCGTTTAACTGTTCTTAAAGAGTTAGAGAACCCTGTAAGAAATCGACACGTGTTTCGCATCTCAACGAGGCATCCTCAGGAGCTGAACGCAAAGTGACTTTGCGTTCGGCTCGTGTCGTGGCAACACTTCGTATCCGAGTTCGCAACAAGTCAATCGTCATCCTGAGGATGCCTCGTTGAGAGGCGAAACATGTGTCGATTTCTTACAGGGTTCTCTAACTCTTTAAGAACAGTTAAGCGGATTATGTTACTAAATATACATCGTCTATTGTATTTTATAATGGATTTCCGCAAAGTCACGCTTGAGTCAATTAACTATATTTTTTCAACCTGTATACTGCATAGATACTTTAACTACTTACCGAATTAATATCCTTTCTAGGAAATTAGGTAAGTACCTACATATACTTACCTTACCTTACATATTATAAAACAAAGTCGCTTGCCGCTGTCTGTCCCTATGTATGCTTAGATCTTTAAAACTACGCAACGGATTTTGATGCGGTTTTTTTTAATAGATAGAGTGATTCAAGAGGAAGGTTTATATGTATAATACATGCATAATATAATAAGCTTTAATTTATAAATTTATCACGTGGGCGAAGCCGCTGGCGGAAGCTAGTTAGTTATAATATAATGCTGAATATTATATTCAACATAATTGATGACAAAATACTCGAAAAACACTGAGTTTTAAACTCTTAACATTTTGTAGATAACACTTATCGTTAACGAGATCTTTAGCGAAACTAGAGCAGGCAACTGAAAAGATTAGTTTTAAATTTTAAAGCCCGAGCAAAAACTGATTCAATAGTGGTTACGAGGCCGAAGAGTGCAATAGAACGGTAATGTACCTATATACCCAGGTGAAGTTTTATCGTAAGGAGATCGACTTTCGTTCAAGCTCCCGGGAGCAAACAGAAAATTATAAAGGAAGAATCAAACACTTTTTCATGCTTTCTCAGAAACCTGATTGCCAGTTATACGAAACTTTGACGATTTTATTCTCAATCTTCATAGAATATTAAAATGCGAAATAGCTCCCGTACCTGTAATGTTAGTCGAGATTGGAAACCATAAGGCGTCTGGTAGTTTCCATTTCATTTCGTATTTTTCTCCTTACACAAACGGTATCGGCGGTGTTATTAGAGGCAAGCCCAGTAAGTACGCAATATCTCCGGCCGCGCTCCACAAGAATCCTCGCCGAGGCTATGCCCCGTTATTGCATGGAAATTCTTCGGCGTGCAACTTCATTGAGCGACTCTCTTTTGTATAAAGGTTTCCGCGCAATGTTCCACGGTTATTGTTTTTCAAAAGCGAGGGAGGCACCTGATATTACCTTCCCTGAATCACAAGCAGTTAGGTTTATTCAATTAAGCTTGTGTACGCGACCTTTGTGTAGGTAGCCACGCCACTCAAGTGTGAGTGAGACAAGCACTGAACTTCTATGAGCTGAATGGAATGGCTATTCCTTGTCTGTGGAACGATTTGCGTTTGTTTCTTTTTAAGCTTTTCGCAGTCTTTGGTCGAAATAATTTTTCTTACCGCTTTCTACATTTAAATATTATAGTCAGTTTATGTCAGGTTTACATGAGCTTTATTTGGTTCTTTGCTCGACCTGGGAATCTAACCCAGGACTCCACGCGTAACAGTTGCGCCTGCGACCACGACACCAACCGGGCAGTTAGTGTTATTGGGTTTTTCCATAAGGAATTTCTTAGTAACAGCCAGGAGTTTGGAAGTTGGCGTTGTGATAACCCGTGTCTCGGATAGATAGATAGATAGAATATTCTTTATTATGTACACCATAAAAAGTACAGATAGCACGTTAATCCGTTGGTCCTGCGACTGATCTCTCTCCGGTCGTGTCGGATTGCCGACTCATCGGACTATGAGAGTGAGGGAAGACTTAGAGCATCTGTGTCTGTGCACACACTTGTGCACTATAATATGGTTAGTCTCCGCTGAGATTGGCTGCCATAGCCGAAATTCAGTCTGGAGGACTATTATTATCGTATTTCAAAAGTCACGCATGTAGCATATTTAGATGTATCCACTTTGCCCCACCAAGCAGCCCCACTGCTGCGGCAAGATTATAAGTGAAAATCATTGTTATCGATTAAGTGAAAACCTTTTTACACTGCATTTTGAGCTCGTACACATCAACCACATTCTGTATAGGGTGCGGGCCCTTATTTACAGCAGTACTTACTTCTATCCATATACATCTATTTTATAACGAAATGGTATATTATTGGTGATAACACGATCCGCCCATACAGTTACATGAAAGCCGACATCTTTGTTAGCTTAAAGGAAATTCGGTAGAATTGTGATAAATGCTTGCTTCGTGACAGGTGGCTTTGTACAGGAGGTGCCACCATATTGAGTCGTCGTTTGAACGGAAACTCACCGTAAACATAGTGAATCTACCTAACCAATTGATTGATTACTTTAAAAGCCTTTTTGATGTGTCACATGATGGTGAGTTACCGAAGTTATTATTTGGAATAACGACTTACGTATGGGAAGTAAATGTTGGTTTATCACGTTTTAAGTACTTAATGAAAAAACAGACCATAATAATTGCAGTCGTATTACAATTTTGAATTATTAGGTTCATAGTATTCATGTAAATACTAAAAAAAAAACAACGGGTTGCACTCCGGGAGTGCCGGCAGAAGTGAAAACTTGAACATTAACGTTGTGCATTTTTGAATATTTTGGAATGGTTAGGGAATAATTTCGCACGAATTGCTTTATTTATCAGTATAAAAGTACTATCATTTATGTGGTTAAATACAATATTCATTGGTAGTAGCAGTAGTAGTATATTTATTTATTTATAAAATATAGTCTAACAAAAATAAACAATTTATTACCCATCAATATGGGTAAAATTTCCTCGCAATCTTTACGTAATGTCAAAGACTATTTATTTTGATATTTACTTTGTCGGTTGCTAGGCAACAGATCTTACGGTCACGTCCTGACGCGAGTTTAACAAATAAATGTGAAATGATGTGATGATGTGTGTGTGATGTGTGTGTGTGTGTGTTTAATATAAATGTGAAAGTTTGTATGTTTGGATGTTTGTTACTCAGTCACGCAATAACGGCTGAACGGATTTGGATGAAACTTGGCATACATATATTTTATGGATTAACATATAGGATACTTTTTATTCCGGTACGTTCCCGTGGGATAAAAAAATTCCGAACTCCACGGGTTTGGCCACGGGTGAAAGCTAGTAGTAAAATAAATAAATATAACTTTGAAAATAGCTATACTAAACTAACAATCAAATTAAACACACATGAGCTACAGGATTGACGTGAAGAGACAATGCACTGCTATCATCGACAGCATTTGCCGTGGAGCACCGCTTCACCAAGTCCGTATCTAATGAAAGCGCGCTACCCTCATCAAACAGGGCTTTATGTGGCTTCACGAATTAAACTAGCAGTCGTTGCACTGCGACTGACGACAGGAGTGACGACAGTCGCACGACTCGGCGACTATCATCCGCCATGCGGGTATTATCGTCACTCCCGCCGCAGATAAGCGCGACCTTCGACTAATACAATCGACTGATGTTCGCCACGAATTAACACTTTTATTCCCTTTGAAGTGACCTTTAGTCGGAGTTCCTTTGGAGATACAACCCTCCACTAATCTTTATTTCATTGCAGACAAAGCAACGCAAACAATGTTAAATGTAGGCTTTATTTTATTGTTTACTTATTTATTTGGTATCTTTATATCTCCACTTTGTAGAACTTTGCTACTTAAATAGCAATCATAATATTATATTTTATAGTGAAGACTAATATTTGCACAGATGAAGCTCCAAGTAAACATAGGTACGAAGAATAAGAAATTAAAAGAAAAGAGCTCTTGAGAATATGCGTCGAGAGAAATCCTATAAATCTCGTGGAGTTCAATTGCAGGGTAAATACTTTCTTGATAGTCCTCGCTAAATGCAATTTACCCTTGAGAGCGAACTTGCTTTCTTTAAGAATACTACTAATAATTTATACGTGTGTCGGTAGTGTTAAAATTTTGGGGAAATAGAACGTACAATTTCCTATTTATCACTTGCAACGATTTTCATGAAACAGTGCTTCTAACAGCGTCAGTTTATGATATTCAAAACGACGATGAAAATCTTCAGAATAACTCAACTCCTAAGTGTATAAATATCCAAAATTATTCCCTTTATCATTCAAAAATAATTCATCTACTTAACTTTTTCTTTTATGCTAAAATTCTTTGAAGTCGAGGAAAGCTCCCAAAAAGTAATTTTATTAATTACGAGTCAGGAATTCAACAAAGTTCCAAGCCGGAGAGGTCCTTTTCTTTCGCGGAGCGATCCATTATCTTATGAAGATTTAGAAATTCCTGCGGTGTGCGTCTCGCTCGTCGCGCCCCTGTGTCCCCCACAGACAACGGATGCTCTAACAAAAAAACAAGCATTCTTTCACAACTTTTATTAAATTATGCATATAATACGTATGAATCACTAACGACGCCGACGTTCACATAACGTATGTAAAACATAAACAACCAAGTTAATGCAGGAATTTTCGTTGAAAACTTAAATACTCGTGGGCCTACCAAAAGTTAATAAATACGTTTTGGAATTCGCATTAATATGTTAGGACAAAGGCCACAAATCGCAATGTACATATTTCGTCGGAAGGTTCGGCAAGTTGTCGGCGTGCGGCGCGGCGAGCCGCTCTAAGGAAACAAAGGGTGGAGGGTCGCCCTGACTGCCCCACGGCCGTTTTCTCTGTAAATGTTGCCGTACTTCTCTTTGTCGTTTTGTTCGTCGGGAGGTCACGAGAGGGCGCCATAGACAAGCTCATTTACCCTCTTTACCAGAAAACTCTCTAGTTGACTCCATGAAACCGCAAGGTTGGCGGGAACAGGTAAGTAACTTTATCGGGTCATTAACATTGCATTATGTTTTATTTGCAAACCCGATCATTATATTAATGAGACTCTCACGTGTTGGGCTAAAGTTACTTCGTTCACTGATATACATTCAGTTAATGTGTGTACGTAATGTTGATTAAGAGCAAGTATCTACATACATACTTACTTACTCTTATTCCAAGTTATTGCTTACCCTTGTGATTTATCTAAATGCAAATGAGTGAACCTGAAAAGTTCTGTCTTTCTACCCTTTTAAAGGTCGCAGAAACCGTTGATATAAACTAGCTTTGTTTATTTCAATTTGTTTGAACCAACGACAGGATTGCATAGAAATTATTGTTTTATACTTCAACAATACATGCATTTATGGATGTTGGATGTCGTTGTAGACTTGCTGAACGGGACTCGTCGGAAAATTCTCATCGATTGCAGAAATACACTGTAAGGGTGGAAACACACGTCGCGCTCGTCTCGACTTCCGACGACGACGTGCTTACGCATGCATAGCTAAGCATGCAGATCTGTCTTATTCTAACCCGCGATGCGCATATCGCAATCGAATCATGACAGCTGAATGCGCATTGAAGCTAATTAGCGTTCTCGCTCGAAATGTGTCACAGTATAACAATAGTCTCAAGCTCGGAGCCACAGTATAACTACGACAGTGTAACAATAGCATGCATATAATATATAGATATCTTTACTGTAAGTAATGAATATTAGGCGCGGAGTAGCTATCTAATTGATTATTCTGTTTAGTTACCCAACGAGGTTTATTGAATATTTTACAAGATTGCCTAGCGGACAGGCGGCTGGATTTGCGAAGTTACATATTTAATTATCACTCAAGTTATGTTATTGAAGTGAACTTAACTCTGTGGCATAAATATCAGAGTAAGATGAATGGGCGGGCAAAAAATAACCCCATCTGTTACTGAACGTTGGGTACTCATCAGCATTTAAACGTAAGTTTTTCAAAGTGGAAATCTTCACGCATCATACAGTGCATGAATTGATAAAACTACTCTTTGCTTGCTTTTATCCTTTTTAATAGACGCAAATCAATCTGCCTAGCCTTTTCCCAACTATGTTGGGGTCGGCTTTCAGTCTAACCGGATGCAGCTGAATACCAGTATTTTACATGGAGCGACTGCAAATCTGACCACCACAACCTAGTCCCTGGGTAATACGATACCCCTTGGTAAGACTGGTGTCAGACTTTTCGGGCTTCTGACGACTCGTAACAACTGTCAAAGATCCACGAATGACAGCCGGGACCAATGGCTTAACGTGCTTTCCGAGGCACGGAGGAGTCTCGGTATGCAAAGATGGTCACCCATCCACTGACCAACCCCGGCAAGCGTAGCTTAACCTGATTGATCGACCTGTACGGCTGTTATTACTTAGCCACGAGCTCTTCAATAATCTTCACGAGCTTTAATAGACGCAAATAATGTTTAATAATAGAGTCTGTGAGACTGAAAAGAAAACCCCCACAAAACCCCTTCCCCTTTCTCTGATAACAAAGTTAACGCAACCTTTGACACAATTCACGGTTGTGCGTGCAGTACAGCACCTTTGTGTTTTCATTATAACTATTCTGTGAACGCTTGGTTTCACAGAAGTGTTCTGACATAGACGCAATTTACTGGGAAACCGCCACCAGACTATGAATCTCATACGATGGAGAAACAGAACGTGGGTCTACAATGATCCTGCTAGGCCAACAGAAGTAAACGTAATAAGAAACTTGTAAGTATAGAAAAAAAAAGCATTATTTCTGTTATCCGAAGTTATAAGCTGATTTGAACAGACAGCTGTGCTGCTGGGGAGTTTGTTGCGTCACTACTTCTTCCCAGGTAAAGCACTAGGAAATGGTGAAGGACTGTAATTTTGACGTTCGAAAAGTGTTGATTCTCAGCCTAGTTGGAATAGATGACTTTTGAATTTGAATTTCTAGAATAATAAATGATTAATAATCCTGGTACAAAAAAACAGTTCTGTTAACTTCTGTGTAACTCTTAACTTATGATTAATTTTGCACAATGTTAGCTATATAGCGGTCTTTGAACCTAATACGTTAGTTCTCGAGCTCGAAACACTAAGTACACAGGACCCACTAGTGGTACCAGCACTAAGTAGGTGCACGGACTTAAGTATGAACAAAACTCTAGTGTTGCTTCCTGCAAGTTTTCACCCAGTTAGGAAAGCGTGACGATAGTTAGATAAGTACCTGTAGCATTATATATTGTGTATGAAATTAAATTCAATGAAATTGTTTATTCTGTAAAAAGGCTATCGGAATCACTGTTACAGTTTTACACGTCATATGATAAAACATATAAAAAATAAGCTAGATGAGTTCGGCGTTTCCTATCTGAATACTCTAAGAAGAAAGGCCGAAACAAACTCAGAGGTCGCAGTCTCTTTTGAAGTCCAGACATAGTCTTGGTCAGGCCACATGAGGACCATGTAGATTAGTGTCTGAAATGGTCTTTTGAGGAAAGAACCACACAGCATTTGCCAGTAATTGTGGAGCTCAACTCAGAACTTAAGGAGCTCTTATGTAACTCAGCTAGCTAAGAAGGCTGTTAATACCATAAAAGTATTTCTTTAACATAACATGACTTTATGTACCCCTCTGCTTACCCTTCGGGGACCACAGGCGTGATGCTATGTAATGTTGTGCAAGTGTTTAAACTGAAACTTTCTGGAACTTTCAACTAGTACCCTAATATCGTAATACACGATCAATCAGAATCTGAATCGTTTTGAAACAGATTGCTAATAATCCAATGCTTAAAAATCTTGAAAAAAAAAATCTGCTCAACAACGTAAATAACGCAATGAATGTTGTTGAACTGTCAAATGAAACAGATTAGTCGTAATCGCTTACGAAAATAGTTTGGTAAATCCAAAAGTGCACGCCTCATAACACTCATTCATATTATAAATGAAAAAGAAATTCAAAACATAGTTTCTAACAAAAATGAACAATTTATCACTTTTCATGAAACTAAGTATGTTTTGACTGCTTTTTTATCCATAAATATGGGTAAAATTTCTAACCCCGCAATCCTTACGTAATGTCAAAGACTATTTATTTAGATATTACTTTGTGTAGTTGCTAGGCAACGACGTCAAGTCAAGGTTGGAAATATTTAGATATAGACATGATATAGATATCATATTTTTGTTAGTATTTTATTAATTATAATTAAACTACTTTGAATAAAAGAGCCATTTTCAATAGGGTTCCTTTTATGACTGAAACGAATGTATTTAACAAAAATTTACTCAATTAATTGATTTTATCGCAAGCTACAATGTTTTCAGGTTTCATACATTGACGGACAGGTAATTTTTATCAAACTGTTTTGATGCTTTTTTCATTTCTGCAGCATTAAATCAATTGTTAAAAAGTACAGTGTTAATCTCCATTTAATCATCTATACAATGGTATATTAAGTAGGTTCTGCGTACTATCAGGAGTGTAACAATAAAAAAAGTTGCAGAAATGGGGCAAACATTTTTTTTCGATCGTAGAGCACACTCTAATGCTTCGCATTATGAGTCGTGCAATATGTTACGTAATTAGATAGCTGGTCTCTGCTGTTTTTCTATGTTTAAAAAAATAATAAAATATTTGACACCTCTTTCAAATATTAAATCTTTACCTTTGGGTTTTATCCCAAAGAATACCTACATTTATATAATTCGTACGGTTTCTGGTTTTCATTCGTAGTCGACAAAGCTCTCCTTCTTTATATTATAAATTTCACTGATTACATATACGTAACATAAGGACGTCTGACTGTTTTAGTTAACTGGTTCGTTTGAGTCTGAGATTTAGGACTGCAGGAAGATTAATTGGACTACCGGTCAGATTCGCAAAATAGGTGTGAAATTGAGACCGCTCTTTGGGCGTTGGGCAGTACATTATATAACTGGAAGGATATTTGTTTGCGATGTAGTGTCAGTGATATCGTTACTGGAAATTAAAACAGAAATGCAAAGCTACTTCATTAATATGATGATTTATTTTTTATTTACACATCTATGTTAAATTGTAATTGCACGCTACAAACCTTTGCATAATTTCTTATCTCGTTTTCATACAAAAGCCTATAAGCGGGTATGAGAACGCGTTCGTCGCGTGTTGGTACAGAAAATTTCAATAATCCCTATAGGTTTGCGATGCGATGAGCGGCTCGCACGTGTCTCGGATTACGCGTAATTGATGGTCCCCGTGTCTAATCTCTGCACTTTGCTCCCAGGCCCCCACGTTATGTTTCAAAAATATTTTACCAAGTACCAACCTACATTTACTTAAGCTACTAGTTTTCACTCTCCTCATCCAGTCTGATTTATTTTTTATTTGAATACAGCTTTATCGATTATATAGTTGGCCATATTCTAAACTTGTCGAAACGATTCTGCTTTTAACACACACATACAGTACACTTTTATTACATATGTATTTACATTTTACGAGGACTACATCGTTATTTGAGATAAGCGGGTAATATTGGGTACGCAATTTCGCGAAATAGGGTGTCAGATATATTTTAATTATATGGTTAGTGTGTGAAAGTTGTTTGCCCAAATTCACGCGAATTTTGATGTTTGTGGAAATAGTTTGATATTAAATTTTTTCATCGTTGGTGTTTAGGTAACTGAAATGCATTTATTTATATGACGGGTTAATAGAAAAAAATAAGAGAAAGCCCCTGAAATTTGTGTAGCATTAATTCGTTAATCTCGTAATTTAGCTGGAGCGCTCAGTCGCCGGCGCGCGGCGAACAATTCGCGTGAGCTCCTTATCTGCAGATATTTAAATTCCTGCCTGAGCCTCAAAATAGTTCAAATTAAATGGAGCTTGTAAATTAAGTGTTGCTATCACGCAATCCCGGGGAAATAGCTCTAAGTGGTTTCAGTACGATCTAATATTTTATCTTGCTCGACTTAATGGCTAAGTTAAATAATCTAGACAACATTCCAGCGATATGTAAACAGATGAAGTTTCTGAAACTTGGGATCCAGATTAATTTGTCGATTGCTTGATTAAATACCTACATTAATTTAAGTGATTTGAACCAGACAGATTTATTAACTTAGAATATACAGAGTATTGAATTAATGAAGACTAGAATCTAAGATATCATATCTATCTAGATTAATCAGGGATTGAAAAATACCATTTTATTACGCTTAGGGATCGGTTTTTATATTTCCGTGACTGCGACTCTACATAACTCGCTTCAATGAAAGCGTGCTGCCGCTAAATTGCTAAAAGTTTTCCATGTAGTGATCAAGTATGTTTAAGACTGGTGAACTGTGAATTTAAAAACCTTTTGGTTTACTAAAACCCTTTCACCAACACATTCACCTAAAATGTAACTCCCACACATCAAAGGTTTATACGTCATGAGATGTCTTATAGAGTTCGCGGTTCGTATGTACGAGTACTCCAGTGGGATAAACCATAACTCTTCTATACGTAATGTATAATTTTGTCTGCGATTATATTGCCGAAAAACAAAAATAGGTATGATGAGAACCGACAGACGGTAGCGGGGCGTGTGCGGGGCGGGAGCGGGGCGGGGGCGCTGCGGCGGCGGGCCGCGATCACTCTCAGGGGCAAACAGCGACGATTGAATGTGAAAATTTAATTCAGGTCATTTTCATCGCAGGAGTAAAGGAATCTATTATTTTTCCCCAAAGAAGACTATTACTCAGCTAACATTTTTTAAATATGAATTTCATAGCGGTGGGATCTCCGTTTATTTATGCAGTTCACGTCAGCTCCAGTGCTCCCGGGCTTCTTCAAGGCTACTTCTATTTGTTAATGTTATCACAAGTGCTTGCTATTATGCGGAAACTTTTTATTTTTGTTGAAATCTACACGGAAATCTTCGGGGAGTTTTCGTAAAAAAGCAATGCGTACATTATAAATGTATTTATAGATACAAGTCTGGTGAGAATGCGCAGCCATCAGGCTGGCACGACTTTGAAAAATGCTAATTTGGAGCACGGCTTGGTGCTGAACCTTCCACCGGCAGCATTTAAATGCAAGCTAACTTGTCAAACTTTGGCGGCTTACAAATGAACGCTGCTCGTAGGAGTCGTAGGTCTTGGCTTGAATAATTCTAGACCTCGAATAAAATATATCTTTCATTCCTTTGCTTTTATGATCGGCTGTACTTGTGAGTGATTTTGGTAGAAAACAATGTTATAAGTAATGGAATAATAAAAATCCATTTCTTTTGTTTGACTTCTCTATTTACGTTTACCACAGCAATATGTAGCTATTCCCAATGGCAGCAATGTAGTTAGGTAAGTCAGTACCTACTTAAGTAGAAGTGCCTACTTACTTGAAGTATAATATTTTATTATCAATTCATATTTACAAGCTCAATGCCTACGAGGAGACGTTTAATAACTCAGCCGTCGACGGCTACATGGTATCTCTCTTCGATTAAATTAGTCGATTAAATTTTCATATTCAATCTTGAGTTGTTTACTAAAGGGAAGCATCGCGTCTCTGAACCAAGTTTTTTGCCGTTCAAATTTCCACCTAAAGCTTGTAAGATAAGGTTGATTTTAGTTGAGTAAAAGAAAAGCCTAATAGTTAAATATTCATACGATCTATGATAAGAAAAAAAACAGTCGAACTCACCAAATATTGCTTGCATTTCGGGCCGGACGGGAAAGTCGGCGTATGTTGATACTCTTACAATATTTTTGGTATAAATACAAGACCAGTTATTTTTACTTTATCTAAAACCTATTAGTGTATTTTTAGTTCGGCAAAGCCTTTAGATCTGAACATAATATTGTTTTGTGTTTCACAAAATGTTAAAATTTATTTTAATGGAGCACAATAATTTATTTCAGGAGTGATGAGAATAGAGACCTACATACCTACTCATTTTGTGAATATTTAGGTTAGTCGGTAATAATTTATATTAAGAAGGTTGTCTAAATACGAGTTTATAAACATTATACTCAAAATATAATATTAAAAGCTTGAAACGCAGTACACATAGGCATATTAATTTTATTAAAAGTTTGCATAAACATTATAAATTGCGTGTGAACCTGCAGTAATATTAATTTTATAATTTGGCAAATATGCGAGTAAATATGGACCATAATGATTTATTCTTTTACCTACCCACATTAATCTTTCATAGATTGTTAAGACTCATAAAGGGATTCATAAAGTTTTAATTTATTTTAAAGTAGGTACCTAGTGTTTTACATTTACTGAAAAACAGTTGTAGTAGGAGTATTGAAATTAATCTACTTGAATATTTATAACGATGAAGTAATATTGTAACGTTCTCATAAGAATATTTTATAAAATAATATATCTTTATTTTGGCATAAATGGTCTTAAATATAAATAGTTCTACATATTTTGCTTATTAATTTTAGCATTCAAAGAATACCTTAAAATAAAATTATAAACAACTACTGGCACACCGCGGTTTCACCCGCATAAGTCTCGATCCCGTGGGAAGATCGGGATAAAAATTCTATGTCCTAACCTAGGTCATGGTCTACCCTCGTGCCAAAGTTCATCCAAATCCGTTTAGCTGTTTTAGCATGAAAGCGTAACAAACAAACATACAAAAATCATATTTTTCTCTTTATTATAATATTAGTTTACAAAACACTTCAATTATATAGCTAATATATAATAGGTAGGTGGATCCCCCGCTGTGTGACAAGCCATAAAAATATTTGCTTCTCTTATTCCTATCTCTTATATCTTCGAATCAGGAGGTTACTGAAATCAGATTCACTGTTTCATTGATTATTGTAATTCCTGTGTAGCCTGTAAGTAGCTCAGAATTGCCCTTTCATTTAGAATGTCAGCACGATTACGTATGATAGCACTGTTCAGATGATAATCGCAAGCTCGATCATGTACCACAGACCATTATGTAAGCGATGCCGTTTGTTCTCGCATCACGCCGCACGGTCATCATTAAGCCTAGTTTCCACGAGCTCACAATTTTCCCATTCCGCTCCGAAAACTAGCTAAATCTGAAACCCGTGTTCGAGTATGAAGCCGACTCTAGGTTTAATACCCCTCAAACCGAGTTCGTGTACCTGGCGGTCGTTGTCCTTAGCTACTTTAATATATCATAACCATAAACCGTAACAAATTACTTCGATATAAACAGTGCGGAATAGGAAACGTTATCCGGAAAATATTCATGTGAGGTATCCACCCAAACCGCGTTTATTTCCTACATAATTTCATTTCGCCTAAAGTGACTTTCAGAGGTTGTAATGCTAATTGAGTTTGTAGAATCGTTGAGTAAACTAAAACAAGGTGTTTAGTTTCATACAGCCGTTGGCTACACAGACCATGGCGACTTAACTTTCATTAAACGCAACATCCAAACCCTTTAATATTATTTCAGTTGGGAATTTTGAATTGTTCAAATTTGTTTTTGTGTGCATACATACGAGATAAAGGCGCCCTTTATTTTATAAATATGCCACTGAGCGATGCTGATTCACTTACTGCCTTATTTGAATTACGTTTATATACTTTTTATGTCGACGTTACGCCAGTTCTTAACATCTTTTCATCGTCGACTTTCAAAAAATATTAAAATGCTTTCCCCAAAGTTACAAATGACTGCGTCTCTCTGCTTATTTTCAATTTATTCACGTTTCGTTACGGAGAGCTGTGTTAACGTTGCCAACAAATTTCCAAAGTATTGCGAAACTTACCAATCTGAACGAGTATTTTTAATTCATTTTCTTTCGCCCCACAACTTTCTTTTATACCCATTCGTAACAACATAGGCACGGTGTAGTTACAAGTTTACTCAGAAATTTTCTTTGAAGGTGCTTATTTATTATGTTTTCGCGGTTTCATTCGTCATTTTCGGAACTTCAATTTGCCTCAAATTGGATTCTCTTGGAACCTTTATAAACTGAAGTGAAGATTATTAATTTCATAAAATACTTATTGGTAAAATATAAGTATGAGATCCTGACGCACAAATTACACAGTACCTACTTATATTTGATTCATATTCTAATGAGATGTTCCATATTTAGATTTCTCTACCTATCTACTTAGTAACTATTCTATCAATATTTTTCATTTCCGAATGATTTTTTTTCCTAAATTATTTCACCGGAATATAAGGGATATTTCGGAGGAATCTAATAAAATTATGGAATAAAAATGGAATGAATGCAATTTATGAACAACGTTTTGGGTCGGAGCCATGCAGGATTGTGATGTTATTTTTTTCATGCATCCACTGTTTTTGCCATGTTAAGAGGAATTATTTGAACAGGCCGTTGCTCTAGCCTGCAGTCACATAAAAGACAGGCGGGACAGTAGGTACACCTACTTGAGCTACCTACATAGTAAAAAAAACTAATGAGTTGTATTCTATTGTAACAAAAAAGTCTATTCAAGTCAGTGTATGTGTTGTATTACCAGCCAGAAAGCTAAATAAATAAAGAAAAAAAAGCCCGCTAATGATACGATAGTGGAGAAAAAATCGTACTTGTTAAGTATACGAGTAGTTATGCATGACGTTTACCAAGTCGATGTGTGATCTTCGTAGAACGAAACGCTTGACCTAGCGCCACTTTTCTTTAATTAATACTGTATGACATTTCTGCTTGCCTGGCATTAGCTGTCGTAGGCTACCTATATTTATTTTGAATTTCTGCCAAATTGCCATTACTGGTACTGTGTTGATCGAGTAAAGTCTTTTGCTAAGTGCCAAATTCACCAATGAAACTGAACGCGATCAACACATCTGAACTGTGTCCAAGAGCCTGTCAATGTCAATATTTCACAACAATGATGACACTGACAGCTCTTATAGATGGATGGATAAATCCGTCCTAAGTAATTTCTGGTCAGTACCTTCTTAGATACGTAGCACTCGTAAAAGGCGGTCGTGCATGACAAGTAGTTTGACGAGTCCAAATGAATAATTGGATAGAGACTTTAGTTTATGTACATTTTGATTGTTCATGTGAAAGTTAACAGTAAGATTAGGCCTTCTGCACATTCTCATTCTATAGTGCACGTTGTTTGGCGAAGTAGCAGAGCGGGTTCGATTCGCCGCGGGCTGACTCACGCCGCCGTACAACCTCAGGCAACGTATACATTTTGTTTGTTATTGTTTAGAATTACCTACCCAAACAAACCGCCTCATAAATTCCAAACTTTCCGCCCTTAACTTTTATACTGACCTATTTGTATAAAGTGTTGAAAATGATTACTTAGTCATAACATAACTGCAACGTCGAGAGTTGGGCGAACTTTTTCATGTAAAAAATGTGGTGTTAATCTTGTTCGTAGTAAAGATTTGAATATTAATATGTTTTTTATTAATGAAGGCAGTCTTTGGCAAATCTATTTTGAAGCTTTGTCGTTTCATTTATCACCCACTTATACTTTCAGGGCTACAAATCAGTTTACTAGACCATAATTGTTCGTTAGTTAATGGATTCGATCTATTAGAAGCGTTTTCAATTATGCCAATATGTCTCCAATAGTCATGACAAATGAAGGTACCCTAAGATTAGACGAAACCTAATATTCTCCGACCTTTGTTTGTCCCTTTATTATGAACTAACATATCTTAGTGAAATAGTTCAGTCGAGAGCAATGTACCAATTAATTCGTCATGTTTTTAGGGTTCCGTAGTAAAACAAGGAACCCTTTAGTTTCACCAAATCCGTCTGTCTGTCTGTCCGAGGTTTAAGGGGGTTTTTCCTTAAAGTTGGCAACGTCGCAAATAACTGTCAAATATGTACCTGTTTTGATTAATTTGGCAATATTACTGTATGGAAATAAGAAATGTGGCGTAACTAGTGAACTAAAACATTGATTATGAAATGAAATAATTAATATCGTAACACCGAATATAAAATTTTGGCTGTAAAAAAAGTATTTGGAAACTTTCCAAATGCCTTTTTTACACCTAAAACGGGTACAACATCAAATTCATTATTACTATTCTAGCTCGCTAGTTTTTTCGAAAAATATGAACTATGAAATAGGAAGTTCTTTTTGCGGTCGGTAAAAACAATTTTGTGCAAGCGTAAGTATTCATCCCAACTATAGATCCCTTATTGTGCGTGGTCATACTCGTACGACACGCATTTGGCCGGTTTTTTATTAATTGCTAATGAAACTCGTACATTTGACACAGATGAGCAGCGTCGTATCTACGGCTCGGAAGGCGGTGAGGAACTGCCACGATACGCCAGCAGTCCGCAGCGACAAGCATCTCCTTTTCCTCATGAGAGCACCAACCGAAGGTTCTATAGAAGAAACAGGAACTCGAAAGGTACGTTCTTATACTACTTAAACGAGAAATAATAATTTGTATAAGGTCCGATTATTAAATCGTCAGATAATTTGTATCTAAAGAATAAAAAGGTGGTTTGACCTATTTTATTTATAAAACCTGACAAATCACAAATAATATTTCTCAGATAAAATTTGATAAATGGGCTTTAAGTCTATTTATTTATAAACCCAGTACCTAACTAAAAAACAACTAGAACTAAATGTTTGCAGGCCTGGCAAAGACAACACTTTAGAGCCTGAAAAGATAATCTAAAAAACGTCAAAAAGTAATCTTGAAAAATTCTTACCAAGTTTGGCTTCAGGATTAGTGGAGGTTAAGTGTTGGTTTTGTTGCTCTTTAACGACAGTAATTTCAGAACAATTTATATTTTAAAACTTCATACAAGACTTATTAATATTTTTCTTTCAGGTGAGGAGATATTCAGTGCGGAACCAGGCGGTACACTACAGCGTCGTCGACGTGCTGACGAGTTCCCGCACGAAAACAACGCACGCAATGCACGACTTTGCCTCAATAACGGTAGTATTATTATTTACTAATACTGCACAGCAGTGGTAGCCCACTGGTAACGTCCCCGACTTACAAGCAGTAAGGTCTTGAGTTCGAACCCGGGCAGGTACTTTACTTTGTGTAATTTATTTCCTCACCACAGCTCTCAACACTATGAAGGAAAAAATCGTGAAGAAACATGCATGTCGTAGAACCAAATATTCGAAGACATGTGACATCTACCAACCCGCTTTGGGCATGCGTATTGGATTATGGCCCACTCCCTCTCACAGAGACGAGGCCCGTGTCCCAGCAGTGGAAAAGTTACGGGTTGATTATAATAACGTAAAGTTTCACCCGTGTCACCACTTTAAAGCCTCGTTTAGACGTTGACAACCTTCCTCTCGACGGATAAATAATTTCTTCTCGTCTAAACAAGGCTTAACGTGCATGGGTAAAATTGAGAGAAATAAATAAATAAGACACTATTTTGCAAGACATTGTCATCTTGTTGATTACTGAAGCTAGAATCTCCTTAAATATAGTAATTGAAGTTATTACTCTAGTTAGTAGTTAAATATCCTTTTTTCCATTATTTAGGTTATCCATCGCCTTAAATCGTCAAAGTTTGAGCAGCAAAATGTTCTAAAGCAAAGCAAATTGCCTGACTACCAACCTGTCCGTAGTATTTGCTCGAGAACCCAAATAGATTATCCCAATTACAGTTGTTGTACTCTTAGCAATCGAGGAGTTCCTTCGCGTAACTTTCAAGTCCATTATCAGTTCCTAATCGAAATGTAGAAGTGGAAATAGAGTGCGGATTGTTTGAAAAACGAAAATCTTAAAGTGTTCCTTATGTTTGACCTACATAATATTTTTATTATTATACAGTTGCGAAGGCAGCAGACAAAGATGAATGGAAAGTATGGGGGAGACCGTTGCTCAGCAGTGGGACAGTATATGTAGGTTAAAAAAAGTAACATTTTTAAATATATAGAATGAGAATGTCTAACAGTACTGTAATATCAAATTCTTTTTAAAGGCGTAATAAACTAAAAAAACAGTACCTATTTTAGAAAACTGCACGTACTTTATTTACTCTTTTTACCACTAAATCCTTAAAACCATTGCTCATTAATCCACCCTACTTAGTTCATATTATATATTTCTCCGCATATCTCCTTGACAGGAATGTAATGATAACTGCAAGCATCAACAATAATAATGCCGTTCCGAAATGTAAGGTATGGACGAGGTATTACACATATTCAGTGTCGGATTCCAGTTTAGTTATTGTACTTAGGCATTCTGTAGTGTACCTATTATGAGCATATTACGGAGGTGGGTGCATGCCTTTGATAAGGATGCTTGGCATAGTTGCTCCGACGCATGTGACTGGCGCGAAGGAACGTGTACACAATGAGGGAACCGAATGGTATTCGTGTTTCGGGAGACGAACATGAGTGAGTCGTGACGTCATAATGATCTTATTAATTGGTTGTGAATTTTTGCTTGATTGATTTATCTGCGTTTAGTGTGGTCATCGCGTGTTCGTTTTTTTGTTTTAGGACTTCAAAAATAAAAATAGTCATTCCAACAATTTTTAATGTAGGTAAGTGCAAAATATATCTGGATTTAGTTTCACCCTGAACGTTAGAGCTGTTAGTAATAAGTAAACAACTTAGGAAGTTTAATTCATTTTCTGAGGTTAAAGCTTGACCCTACCCAATTAATGCCCCAAACCATTAAAATTACACATTATCTTTTTATTTCCAATTAAAAGTAGGCACCAAATCTTTACCAGTCTGTTGTATTTGCAGCCCCTTCTGGCAACGGTGGTCAATCCAGCGAGCGCGAGTGCGACTCACCACCAGAGCCAGCTCCACCTGAAGTACCTCCGAGAGGGCCCAGCCTCCACGTCACCCTGCGCCACCGCCCCTGCGAACAGCCTGCAGAGCCTGATCGACTGTACCTATCTGAAGGTAAGTGTAGATTAAGAAAGAAAAAAAAATCTGTTGACCCAAGACAAGGGACACACTATACACTTACAAAAAGATTATATAAAAAATAGATGAAGCTTCGAAACAGTATTGTGTGCCTCAATTTGCGCACAAGACAAGTGCCTGACGCTGGTTTTCAACTGGACCTTATGTTACGAGGACTTTTTACGGATGATACACATACACTATAAATAAGTTTTATAGTGTGTGTGCGTGCGTAAACACTTCAATAAAAACGAAAAATAAGTTTGTAATCGAATTTTGTTTTAAATGTGATTGAACTTAAAATTTTTCTTTAATAGTGCTGTGAGACCTTGCTTCTTGTCCCAGATCAACGGGAAGCACTCGATTTTGATTTATTTGCGAGTATCAAAAAATTTCGTATTTTATTGTTGCATTGACTTTGAAGCTTGATTTTTTTAAAGCTCCAAACGACCCGTATTTGATATTAAGTTTTTTCAATTAAACCACATACAGGCACTTTTGAATTGTCAAGGAGTCGGTCAGTCAGAAATATGAAGCAAGTAGCTCATTCCAAATCGTAGTAGGTACCTATGGAGAAGAACGGGCAAGAAATACCACCGACACTCTTTTAAATAAAACTGTGTTACAAGAAATTTCAACTTGATACCTCCACGCGTTCCTGAAAAAAAGGGTCTTGACAGACTGACAGACAGACGGACGGACAACGAAGTGATCTATAAGGTACAGAACCCTAAAATTTTTTAGACTATTATGTGTAGCAAATAATAATGAAATGAATTAGTCAACTGTTTTAAAAACAAAAAAGATTACAGTGAAAAACCCGTACATGTCCGTGTTACACTTTGAGAATAATCAGATGTATGTAACCTAAGTGCCAAAGATGCAGAAAGCGTTTAGTTGAAAATAGTGGATGAGTAGGTTACTGGTAAGGGCATACAGAGAAGTGAACGTACTGTAACTGTGGAGAACTTCAACAATATCTGCCAGGTTGGTTGTTGCCTGAAACGGTACAAAGATCAATCTGTCTGACGTGTAATAGAAAGAAAGAAAAATAAGTTTATCACAGAAACACGTGCATAAAAAAATATAATAAACTCGAGTAGAACAAGAAAGTAAAACACAATGGATTTAAATATACTAAATAACGAGCTCAAAACAGAAATAGTAGGCAATAGTAGGTAAAACTAAAAGTGCCTCGAAAATCAACATACAGCTACGACCACGAGGTCGTAGCTGTATGAGATTGATGTAGATTTCAGGTCCTTTTTTTTAAAGATTGTTCAGCGAAGCAATCTTCCTAGCCTTTTCCCAACTATCTTGGGGTCGGCTGCCAGTCTAACCGGATGCAGCTGAATACCAGTATTTTACATGAAGCGACTGCATACCTGACGTCCACAACCCAGTAACTGGGTAATACGGTACCCCTTGGTAAGACTGGTGTCAGACTTTCGGACTTCTGACGACTCGTAACGACTGTCAAAGATCCACAAATGACAGCCGGGACCAACGGCTTAACGTGCTTTCCGAGGCACGAAGGAGTCTCGGTATGTAAAGATGGTCACCCATCCACTGACCAACCCCGGCAAGCGTAGCTTAACCTGATGGATTGACCCGTGCGGCTTGTTATTACTTAGCCACGAGCTCCTCTGTATTCAATGAATCCATAGATTTCATTTGAATTTACATTTCACTTTTCAAAATATGATAATTACATTTGGACGTTGCAAAATGATTTTTGAGAAACATGTTCAGTGACGGCGTCATACTGTTTTTGATAAACGCTGAATTGAAAAACAAAATTGAAAACGAATTTATTTTCGAACAGGTGACGAGTACAGCACATGTCGCACAATAAAACAAAAACCATAATTTTTACGTAGACCTACGTTTTTGTAAAGTAAGCTCAACGTGTACAATGAGGAGAAGCTCTGAACGGTTTCGGTTGTATTCATAAGTGCTGGTTAGTTCAAACTGGTAGATGTTAATCATTTGGTCACCCCTCTGTAGTAGGTATATGCAAGTTTAAGTTATATCTGGAATGCTAATAGTTTTATCGACAATCAATCTGCCTAGCTTTTTCCCAACTGTATTGGGGTCGGCTTTAAGTTTAACCAGATGCAGCTGAATACCAGTATTTTCCATGGACTGCCTATCTGACCTCTACAACCCAGTAACTGGGTAATACGATACCCATTGGTAAGACTGGCTGTCATACTTTCGGGCTTCTGATGACCCGTAACAACTGTCGAAGATCTACGAATGACAGCCGGGACCAATGGCTTAATGTGCTTTCCGGGGCACGGAGGATGTGTACGGTATGTAAAGATGGTCACCCATCCACTGACCACCGGCAAGCGTAGCTTAACCTGATGGATCCACCCGATGTACTTGGCCACTACAATCGTAGGTATGACCTTTATATATTGATCAATTATATGTATTATTATAAATACGCATCATAAGGTTACAGAAGGGCTGTCGAGCAATTTCAATATCTATATTTTAGTAATAACTTCAACATACCTATAGGCATATATTGTATTTTTATTCTATTGAAATTCCATTTATCTTTAATAACTTTTCAGCTCTTCAAGTGAGCATAGTTCGGAGAAGGACGATATTGCTTTTGTGGTTCATCAAAATGACTTATAACTTATTTCAATATTGCCTGTGGTAAAATATGTATACCTAAGTTTTGTATATATTTCATTGTGAAAGAAAACTATGAGTATGGTCCTTTATTTTCAGGTCATTCATTAAAACCACTGAAAAAAGCATTAATTTTAATATCTAGTAGATTTTAGAACATGCAAACTAAACTACCTACATAGGTACGTAGTTTGATATCGAACCGTATATATGCATTACGTAGGGAAACAAACTTGCTGTTCAAAGTTTCCTTTAATCTAACTTTGAAGATAAGGGTTCTATAAAATGTGGTAAAATTTAATAGTGGAGTTGTTTTGTGTTGGTGTGAAGTTTCTTGGTATTTCAAAATAGGAGTTCCTGTTTTTGAATAACATACAATCTTCAAAATTTTATCGTTACTTTTGCAATTTCAGAACGGTTTTAAAAACATTTGAAAAACCAAGTCAATTACTGAAAATGTCTTGTGTAAAATAACTGAGCATTTAATTCAAAGAGCCCTTACATAACAAAAAAAGAACATAATAATACACAGAACATTCATAGCACATACATTGCTGCCGACTGCCGAGTCTGCAGAGTTAGCTAATTAAGTTTCCGCCGTAAATGTAGAAGCGCGTTAAGTAGGCCTTGTTCTTGTGTGGGTACTTCGGTGAAGTTTAATCGAATCGCATCGCATCACCGTAGGTACTAGACCTCGCCGGTGCCACGGAGTTGCCTCTCTGACAAATTAACCACTTGATCTATGCCCCAGGCGTGTATACGTAAACAACTTGGACTTTAATTTCTTTTACTTCTCTCTTCGACGGCCGTTCGGTGAGAAAATTTAAATTAAAATTGCTATAGGATTATGTGAGGAGGAAAATTATGGCGTTTTTTTTGTCTATTGAGGAATTGGCATGAAAATTATTTTCTGATGTACGAAATATTCAATTATAATGTCTAAATATTTAATTTATAGGAAATTTGTACTTTACTATCGACCGATAGATGCATATAGAATACACCATATCGCCCAAAAATCTTAAATATATTTCCAACAAATACTTTATACTGTTAACGCAAATTACAAGCCACTTCGAGGCAAAGTAAATGGCTCAAAAATGTTGGGAAAAGACTAATTGTTTACCCAAACAAAGTCTTTAGATAGTACAGAACCCCCAGCGCGGTAAACTTCCTCTTCTCATCTTTCCCCTTGTTTATACTTTTCGTTTTCATTAGCTTCGAAGCTCTTGCAACATTGTAATGAATTTTTTGGCTTACTGAGGGCAGCTTTTCATTGTCCCTTGAAATTTTATAGAGTCAGGTTTGAACGTAACAAACCATGGGTCAAATACTTAGTCTCAGTGCCGTGACGAAAGAAAAAAGAAAGAAAGCTGGTAAATTTGATTTGGGTGAGAGCCGGGCGCAGGATGAGTCGCTTTGATGTGGCGGGGCTCCGTCGCCCGCGCCTAACCCGCCTCGCTGAAATGGCGCGCACTTACACAGAAACTCTTACCGTAATTTAATTTTTATGATAGCGCATTGTAAGCGTCCCCGGGACTTTCATTTGGATCTCGTACTCTCACTTAAGTTAGGTCACTGACGTCCATGAAATACCCCTTAAGTTATGACTCCCCTAATTCTACCTTCTGGAAGAGACATCTTTACAAACGTTAAACCAACGTCGAAGTCGTTCAAGTAGGTAGACACCGAAATGAATTAGGCAAATCTTGATTCAAACAAGAAAATAGCTTCAAAAGGTCTCGAAAGTTTAATGGAATCGAACAGGCCCCGGCCGAAGTAGTCGGAAGTTTGCGCGGGTGACAAATTGGGCACTTGACCCGCGCGCCGGCCGAGCCTCCCACTGCTTGTTTCTCGAGGACCGTAATAAGTTTAACTTAAAGTAAACTATATTCCATTCCCTCTAATTTGCCGTCGCGCTACGGTCCTGCGATACTTTTTACAGTCTCAAATTAACATTTCTATTTATTCCGCTAAAAGTAATTCCAGGTGCTCTATAATTCAACGCTGCAGCTCTGATTTCACCTGACGCTCTTATTAGTGCCAGGATTGCTAATTCGTTTGATTTAATATTAATGTCGTTGCGTAGGATAGAAAGGTAGTAAAGGAGTATTTGTGGATGGCTATATTATTTCGTAAGAGGAGAAGGAATCTTGAGTCCGGAGTCTTGCTTGAAAATTGAAACCTCCTCGGAGATTCGCTGTAATTTAATTTTTACGATGCCGTATTGTTAGAGCTTCCCAGAAGCGGTGTTTGCTGTTAAAACTCAAAACAGTCGTCTTTGACTATTATTGTAATGCTCTCGCTTGAATTAAACAACGACTTTCAAACTGTACCGAGTACTGTGTAGGTAATGTTTATTCTGATAATGCGATACGTTGTTATTGAAGCTAATTGGGTTCAATATGTTATTATTAGGCACTGTCATGGAATCTTTGTGTATTTAATCGACGGTTATTTACGAATTTCCATACTGTGTTTTGTGTTGGTCTCTCCATTTAATTGGCTTATTGTATTTATAAATAACAATGTTTGGTAACATCGTAGGCGATTTTCATGTTTTGTTATTGACAGGTAGGAAAGTAGATATTAGAATCCAACATGTTTAGTTTGATATTGATGTAGGTTGTACCTAACTACCTATTAATCTGCCTAGTTTTGTGATTTAATATTCGAAAATGTTGTCATTTCTTTTTAATCTGTTTACTAGCTTTTTCATTAAGACATCTGTAAATATCCCACGGGAACGTACTACCGGGGTTAAAGGATGTGTTAATCGAGGTTATAAAATATCTGTGTGCCTCATCCAAATTCATTCAGCCGTTTTTACTCCAATCCGGAAGATACGTCCAGTAGACAAACGGACAAAAATGTATTTTTTTTAAATATTCACTGTTGGGACATTCTACTTCATAGTTACCCACTATTTACATAATTATGAACTTTCTGCTGTGCATTATTTAAGTTCTTTGTACTCTCATTATATTCCGCCAGGCGATATTTACACGTTGCTGTGTTTATTTCTTCCTCTTGATGGTGAAATAAAAATGTTATTACTCCGTATAACATCGCGGTAAAATTGATATAACTCTAAATGTTCATTGTTGACATTCTTCTATCTCATTTCACGGACTTTTCAGGACAATGTAGTGAAACGTTATGTGAAATGCAGTTTTACGACAAAATCATTATATTTATCAGATGATACCTGGTAGGTAGGTACGTAGGAATGACATGTTTTTCCACACAGGTATAAATATTATGTACTTGGTTTGATAATAGTCTCGGTAGGCAACAGACAACTTAATATTTTTCACGAAACTAGAATCAAATTAACAGTGCAATTAGGTACTCTTTCATTAGAAAGTCAAAAGAGGTCCAAAATAAAATAAACACAATTTAAGTAAAGTAACACGAAAGATTTTTATTTTCACATTTTCACAACGAATTTAAATAAACAGCGTAAGTAAAAATCTGCAGCTGTAAGCATATTCATAAACTTTTAACCGCTCATAAAAATGTCGTCGTTCGAGATCAAATCCGACATTGTCGTGTCGTGAGTGCGAGTGGAATGTTCTCGATTCCTGCTCGCAAGAGTTTTAAACATCCCAGTCCGGAAGGCACTTGAGTGCTCATAAAACACTCATACCAGTATCCGTATAGATTCGTGTCTACTTGTGTTATTTGCCTCACTCGGGGTGACTTGATACCAGATTTATTGGATCGTCAATAATATTTGCGTGGTTAACCTTAGCTCGATAAAAAGTCATGTTTTTTCCTTGTTTTGGTAGTTTCAAATGAAAAAAAAAGAACACAATTGCAATACAATTGTATTTTATTGCAATATTAAAGTTTCAATGATGTATGCGTAGGTATGTTCAAGTGCATACGTGCATGCAAATATTATTATTGTGGTTGCTCGAACTGTTTATTAGGAATGCGAACTAGGCTCATTAAGTTTAAAAAAAAACTTTCGTAGATCAACACCGTTCTCCCTTCCTTTAAACACACAATTACGTAGCGAGATGGATTGCCCTTTTCTCAGCAAAGACGGATAAGGAAAAACATCGCAACGTGGCATAGGTACCTACTTCTACGTCATAAAACGGAACTCATGATGTTACACAAGATCTACAATAATAGATTACATCAAGTAGTCCACAGTTATAAATAGTTGAGAGACATTATTCAAGTAACAAGCGAGTGTGCGATACGTCACACTAAGTTGGAACACTTTAAAGTTTTTCCGCGTAGCGCGGTGCAGATCCGTCCGCGGAGAAAGCGGGATAAATGATTGATGGCGGACCTCCAAGTATAAACTCGATTATCCGTTGAGACGCGAACAACTTACAAGTTTTGTGTAACGATGGATCAGGATTATTTGAAACTTTCCCCCACGGGAAAAAATCGACTCATGACAATCATATCTGAGTTGAATATCAATCACAATGGCAAAATGTACCTACGTGAGATAAACGTTACGATGTCAGTGTCATTGACATTTGTTTTATATTAATTAAAGTGACATTAAGTTTTAACTTTGACCTTTAATTATTTAACTACTTTGCTATTTTCATTTAAAAGAAGCTGTGCTCATTAAAAAGATATTGTATTCGACAAATTTCAAGTAAGAACTCAAACAAGAGAGGAGTCAAACCTTCGGTACGTACTAATCAGGGCATATTGAAGGACTGAATAAATGCAAATGTTTCTTAGAATTGAAAATCTGAGAATTTGATCAGTTTTCAAAATTAGTAACAGAATGCGCACTAATGACGAGGTGGGTTGGAAACGTAAAACCGAGGTTTTGCTCCAACTTTGCTGAATTATTAAATTTTCCAATTTTCGGCGCGGGCTTCTACCTAATAACATTTGTAACTAGTAACAGTCCCTATATTGGAATTTTATTGGCAGTATATTTCAAGTTTTTTATAGATGCTACACAGCTACTTTATAATTTACATTATACGAAGTAATATCTTCAATTTTGATTAAAATTGCACACAACCCAAAATACCCATGTTTCATAATAGGTTTATAAACTCTACCAACGTTAAATTTATAAACAAGCGCATATCTACCTGGTAAAGTTGTGTTCATCCATTTTATAGGTACATGAAAATGAGATGCGACAAAATAAAAGTAAACCGAAAGCCACTCTCCCTAAAACTCTTTCTAACGTCACGCTTTATAATAAAGGGATACTGTTGAATGTTTATAAATAGTTCTGTCTAAATATTTAATAACGGTAATTCCATCTAAGGGTTTAAAATGACCGAAGCCGGTGGCGGTGTTCATCCGCACTTCAATATTAGTTTGTTCTAGAGGGACGGGCGGCGGCGGCGGCGGCGACGAAGCAAAATTGTTTCGCCGTTTATTATTCCGAGTTTTAATCAAGAAAGAAACTCGTGTCGGTGGACGACGACGTCTGGGAAATTTCCGAGATGTCGCCGCTGTGATCCACCCCGTCCACATTAATCGTGTGTAAAATATCTAGCAAAAAGCTCATTACGAGCTCACTCGTTTCTCTTTCTGCACTGGACTGTGTTTACGACCAACTTTGTGGTAGTTACACTAACTGCAGACAGTTGCGACAATATAATAGCCAGCGGTGTAACAAATACCCTTAGCATAGTGTTTATTATGAAAATTTCTTTGTTGAAATGAATGGAAGAAACTTCTGTGGTTATTGCTCTTAGAACTTTTGTGCTGGTGTTCGAATTTATGTTATCACTTTTGTTTATTGGTAACATAAGATCAGTTTTAGTTAGTACCACGTCGTTGAAGATCACTAGATATATGTACACAAATAACAAGCAATACCAAAAATAAATTGCATATTTTGATAGAGCGTGCGGCGCGTCACTCAGGTGGAAACTAGAAATGTTCGCATTCGTGGGGGAGGTGGTGTCTCCACGCACACCCGCGCCCTACTGTCGCTCACAAATGCGATTTATTCGGGCTACTTTGCAGACTCCATTTTGTTATGTTTCGTATTCGGTAAACTAATTCGGCGTGAAGTGCAAAGGGGATTGCTCCTATATTGCTGATGTCAAATATTCACACACTTCATATTTCGGATATAAACAATACGTTTATGTGTTAAGGCGAAACTGTTCTATTTCTGGTAATGACAAAAATCAATAGCTCCCTATCTATTCTGGTCATGTCGCACAACAAAGTATCAGCCGGTTGCGCTACTCTCATTTACACTTAATCCTATTTGATATATTAGGCCATTACGAGCGCTGTCCCGCTCGCTACTTGCTCAGATTGTAAGAAAATACCAAGTAACGACGCCAGTATACCTTTATAGTCGTACAGTCGTGCTGATATCGACGGCGGCGGTACGAACCAAACGACGATCGCAAAAACGGGGATGGGCACCCATCCCAGCGCCTATGATCAGGAACAATGTCTCTTCATGTACGCGTAATATAAGCAATTTACACATAAATTGAAGATACGAAAGTAATATTGATTGATAACCCAATTTATGATGTTCCCGAACTGGAATGTGTGTCGTTCGGAGAGTGCCGCATCTGAATGACAGTTTATCATACATTCTTCTGCCGTTTCGCGATCTTGAACAAATTGGATCGCACTTATCGGAAATATAATACGTATCACAGTTAAGTGCAAGGTACTGGCAGCGAAATGCGCACTGCACGTCTTTGATATAAACGCTTCACTTACTTGCAACATGATATAAATTGTGTTTCTATTTTTAACTGAACACTTTTTCCGAGTCCATGTCTAGCTCTTGTGATTCTCGGTTGTGTTACTATTTACGAGAAAGATGGATGAACATTAGGGTTGCCAACTTTTGTGTAAAAAAATCGGAGTTGTAGCTTAGAGAGGTCGTCATCGTCGCCTTAGACATTTCTTGTCAACCTGTTTTCATAGTTAAAAACTTTTGCAGACGATTTATGTTGTTATTTGAAAGTCCTTAGAATATATTTTCGAAAACTACTGGCGAAGGCTGAGTTGGTCTAACACTGAAATAATCGTATTTTACATTAAAATTTTCTTATTCCCTACCTAATTCTCACAACTCTCTCTCCACTGTTATCAATCAGTATGACTTAAAAATACACGTAGATAACTTTTTCCAAGAATTTCAGAAAGTAATAAACCAATTTCATTCAATCCTATTCAATAAAAGTAAATAACGAATCTCACAGCGGCGGTACAGATAGAATTTCCAAAAAAATAAAACTCAATACGCGTTATCAAGTTCCGGTATCAATCTATTTTGTTTGCACGCTTCCCTTAATAAAGGAGGGACTTTAAAGAGAGACTTTGATATAGACTTTGAATGGGAGACTTTGAAAATGAGACTTTAAAAGTCGGTTTTAAATGTGATATATTATGAAAGTGGCGTTGCTTTAGAGCTTTCTTCGGTATCGTGAGCGAGCCGCGGATAATGATTGATGTGCCGCCGCGTTACACGCTATCACGTCACACTTTCACTTTGCTACACCGAAAATATTTTACACATTCCGTGCCAAATGTCGGGTGAAATGAAAACCGAGTCACTGATGTGCACTAATTGTTGTTTATGTATTTTTTCTTAGTGGCTTGTCTTACTTATTCGTATGTGAAAGTGCACTGTAACACAAATTTATTATTTCGGAGAAAACGCATTAGTCAGCATTTTCGCCAAAATAAAATTGTAAGAAATTTAAATCTGTTGTAGATGTAATAAAATCCAAAAGAATTCAACTTTCACGTGTGTCGTCTAGACATACCAAGTACACGACTACAAATCAAAGAACTACACAAAAGTACACACCTTCAGACTTTTATTATACTATCTACTTTAATAATGTTGCCTACTGGCGCGTCCCTATTGGGTGCGTCGGTCTGTCTGTTGCTGCAAACTCATAACATCATAAATACGATTCGAGGAGAAAGTTTCCCGACAGGAATCCGTGTCTGTTTGTACATCATTTCCTTATTTCAAAATATTCAAATGCAGGGTGGATCTCGGTGCGAGTAGATATATCACACTGTTAGATTCAGCTTTGAGGAAAACTTTAAAGAGCCGCAAAGGTTCATTTGAATGGAACTTGGTGTATAATTTGCATACTTATTTACATTATCTCTGCAGCACACAAGTGGGGCCCTTTCATTATCAAATTCGCAACACAGGGGCGGCGGGCGGTGTGCGCCGCCTGAATACAAACTCCGACTTGAAAGTGATTATCACCAAATTCCATGCAAAAAATATCACCCGATTAGCGATGCAATAAAACTACCTAAGAAGACTAATGAAATCTATAGAGAAGACAAAAATATACAAAAAATGTACTTAGTTTGTTTTTCGGAATAGGTATCTACGTTTTATCGCAGACAAATGAACTACAAATAAAGCTGCTT
Organism: Conistra vaccinii; assembly: GCA_948150665.1. Lineage (NCBI taxonomy): Eukaryota > Metazoa > Arthropoda > Insecta > Lepidoptera > Noctuidae > Conistra > Conistra vaccinii. The sequence continues at coordinate 11,292,512 of OX411324.1, read as the reverse complement.
ACATAAAACATAAATCAAGCAAAAAGTTATCCTTTCACTGAATACTTTAAAAAAATAATATAAAAGACTTCGTGAAAGAGATCTTTTATTTTTAGGATATCAAATAGCAATTTGCCATAACGAATGAAAAGGTCTACGAACTCTCGTAGCGGGCTACGACTGCTACGAGTTGACTGCTACGGTGTATTATAAAGTCAGAATAGTGAGAGCGAAGGTTAACGAAGCTTTTTCTTAAATTGAGATTTAATTTCATTCATTTTTTGTGAGTTTAAGTTGAGGGTCGTGGACGTGAAGATAATTAAATTCAACCCTTTACTGTGCAAAGCAAAGGAAAGTCTCGTAAATTAGAAAACTAAACTGCGGATCTCACCCCGGGATTCAATTAGCTGCTAATCATATCTGGAGGGTGTGAGCAGATCGATCGGGGCTACCCTTCCGTACACATTGGCTTGTACATGACGTGACTCCCAATAAGAGGTTTTTTGTAACTGCGCAGTAAGTAGTAATTATTTCTTCTTCAAGGTTTGTTTTGATGTACCTATTTTAGTCTTAAGTACGTTGTTTTATAGAATATAGTACAGTAAAATCTTTCAAAGAAAAATGTATTCTTGGTATCAGTGGTTGAACAGAGCGTCACCTGCATGCAGTGACTATCAAATAAATGTAGCAAAGTATAGGGTTCATAAAAGTATCTTTGTTGCTGCGAGTACATCCGGAACCGACACCAATAGCAAATGCACTTCAACGGGCTCACATTTCCGATCCCTTTTCAACCGCCTCTCGAGCGCAGGGCTTCTTTCATAGCTATCTGTCGCTTTTCTGCAGAATTTTACCAACTCATTCAACCGTGAACTTGCATCGCACTCGTGTCACGCTGTATTGCAAACTTAATATCGCGGCAGTAATGCGCGATTGCGAAACGAAAACTTCGAGAACTGCACTCTATGTCGTTCTTATATTTCCGTTTCAAACATAAAACTGAATAGAATAGGTGTAATTAATACAGTTTCTATACTTGAGTAGCTGTACTGTAAACACGTCCCGCGTTGACGAAGTACAGGAGCCAAACTATTTAGCAACCGCAAATAGTTGAAAAGGAACGTATTGTTATCGCACGTCGTCGCCCAAGAATGTGAACGACAGAAAGTTCTGCGACGATTATACCACGCAAACTATCACGGAACACAAAACTATTGACCTGAACTCCAACATAGACAGCTTTTAATATCATGAAATTGCCTCGACATCATTTAGTCGCTGCAAATATTACTTTAATCCCACAGCAATAAAGTTTAAGCGTCTGAGCTTGCGGGGAATGCAATAAAACCTTTAGAAATTAAAGGCGTGCTTGCGAAATCTCTGTCGTTTCTTTCTAACCAAGGTCAGGCGGCGTATGAGTGGAGTGTTGTCTCTATTGCGTGAACGTCGCGTTTATATTGCGAAGGCGGCTGCAAGACGACGGCGATGAAAATTCTTGGTACCTCAGTGTTATCTTATGAGGCAGGTTTACGTTTAATATTATGTTATCATGTCAGAAATAAAATGATAGCTGAGGGTGGGTTAAATATAGTTTATGAACTACGAATTCAAATAGAATCTTCTCTCATGTGAGGATAGATTGGCGTCTTAACACAGTTAATATCTACCTACAAGCAAGAATTTTGTTAGGAGACTAATAATAATATTATTAACTTACTATTGAAGATAATTTATAAAAGTTCGACGGAATACCATTCGCAACACTAAAATAAAATTCAATCACTGAAAAACCTTTTCTTTTCTTCTGTAATCGCAGCTACTGTCATCAATCAAGTAGGCTTGCTTTGATAATAGAACTTTCCTAAGTCACGTCTATCCGCAATATATTTTACCAGACTGACAAAACCTAGCTTCGGAGTCCTTAACAGTCCTTTTTTTACGGCGACTATCCCCCTAAATATCCTCACCCGAGGGCGGGTTTGTCGTCCCTGTAAAAGCAGGTTTATGACTGACACGTGGCGGACCGAAAGATGTCGACCGAGCCTACCATATTGATCACACTACAAACTTACAAAACTTAGATATTCGGCCATCTACGAATGTGGTTTACTTGGTGAAATACCGATTTTTAACTTTGGTAAATGAATCGATGTGGGCCGATTTAAGAATTGTCAGAGAAATTCTTTAGATACAAGTTATGTGACGATTGAAAAATCACTTTTCTACAGCTACCATATTTATTCAAATATGGCGGCTTGATATAATTAGTTTTTATACAAAGCTATCAAACCAGACTGATTTGAGAGATCTGTAACTCAGATTAAAGTTATCTGAAGATTGAAAAATCGGCCCTTAGAATAGTGTTTTAAAATATTGAAACTCTATGCAATTTAAAGATGTTCTCAGAAATAAACTAGAATATATTTTTTATTCAAATAACTGTTACGTCTGTGTCATATTATTTGATAACAACTTACTGATAAACATGATTTATGTAACTGTTATTTTTATTGCCTTCATTGACCAAATATTTTCATTCAAGAGAATTGGGCATATGTATTTATTCAAGAGAGTGTATTTAATTTTATTACTATATTATTATATTTACTTATAATACTACGGTCGAATCAGGTTTATTTGATGTAATAACTTTGTACGTATATGTTAACTGTATATTGTCTTTACATTGTCTTCTGCGGGCATTGCTTTTGTCTGGCTTCTTTTATATTTATTAAAGTCTACGGTCTAATTGACACTTTTTCACATTTCATTAAGTTCTACGTTGTCTGAGTACCCACTGTAACATTATTAGAAGTCTGCGTTATTAAGGAGTGAGTAGGTTCTTGAGCATGTTCATAATTAAGTATCGTGGATCAGGTATTATTAGTTTAAAGATAGATAGGTACCTGTATTGTGTATTATACCTAACGTAAATAACGCTAAACCTGAGAATTGAAAAATAAAGGGCTAATTATAAATTATAAACACGTGTGCGGTCGGGGGACCCCATCAGGAACGTAGTTCCTGCTCAGTCTCACGTATGATTTAAAAAAAACACAAAACTTTCACTGCCGACATCTTAGATTTACATTTTGATCTCACTTTTGACTTTAGCATCCTCGAAAACTATGAAAACGATACTGATGAAGACGAAAATTTGAAAATTTTCGCAGCCGCCGTCTTGGATATTCAACAAACCACATCACCATCATGTACTTCATTTTGACCAAATTAACACAGAGAAACAGAGAGTGTAGAAAGAAGAAAGTCGCATGGCCCCTCTATGCGACTTTCTTCTTTCTACACTCTCTGTTTCTCTGTGTCTCTGTGTGTTCTCTACCATCGATCAAGTGCATAGGATTACAAACGTAATAGAAAACGCCCTTGAAGACAACAAAGTTTGTTCTACTGTATTCCTAGACGTAGCGCAAGCGTTTGATAAAGTATGGCATGAAGGCCTTATACATAAATTGAAGAGTCTGTTACCAAAGCAGTTTGCAGATATATTAGAATCCTATATTCTGAACAGAGTCTTTAGAATAAGACAAGAAGATGCCTACTCAGAACTGAAGGAAATTAAAGCTGGCGTTCCGCAAGGAAGTGTGTTAGGTCCGGTCCTGTACCTACTATACACTTGCGATATTCCTGAATTAGAGCAAAACACGATTGGGACCTTTGCTGATGATACAGCCATAATGGCTGTAGGAAACAACCACGAAGAAGCAGTAAAAAAGGTACAAATAGCTGTAAATCAAGTTTATGACTGGACCAAAAAATGGAGGATTAAACTTAATGAATACAAATCTGTTCACATAGATTTTACTAACAAAAAACCACAGTATTCTCCAGTTTATATTAATAATAAACAAGTCCCATATGAGAATACAGCCAAGTATCTCGGTATGACCTTCGACACAAAGCTACGCTGGAAAGCCCACGTCAAGAAGAAAAAAGATGAACTCGACTTCCGGTTCAAAAGAATGCATTGGCTGATTGGAAGAAACTCCATGCTGTCCGTGCAAAACAAACTACTGCTTTACAGACAAGTCCTGATGCCAGTTTGGACTTATGGTATTCAGCTATGGGGCTGCACCAAACAGACCAATAGATTAATCATACAACGATTTCAAAACAAAGTGCTAAGGGAAATTGTAAATGCACCTTGGTACATAAGAAATGATGACCTCCACCGGGACCTAAAAGTTGAGTTCATCGAAACAGTGATCCAGAAACTTGCAGAAGCTCACGAAGCGAGACTTCATCAGCATGTGAACGTTGAGGCAATCCAGCTTCTCGACCACACACACATAGTTAGAAGACTAAAAAGAACAAAACCGTTCGAGCTAGTGTTTAGTGTTAGTGAATAGTGTAAAGTACAAAAGTGCCAAACAAGAACGAAGTGTATTCGCCTTAATAGAGACAATAAGAAAAGTGCTATTGGACACATTCTTAGTAAAGACAATTTAATAGTTTAGGTTATAATTAAATTACTTATTAGTCTATTTATAAGGCTAGATTGTAATAAGATTAAGGTCCATCGTATCTGTGGAACCCTAGGAAAAGGAAAAAAAAAAAAAAAAAATGACGACTTTCTTCTTTCGAATTTTCAAGTATGATCGTTTTTTCGCATGCCGGTTTCTACTAGTCAACTTGCAAGCCGCGATAAAGAACTTCGACGAACAGGAATACTTAGTACTTAAGAATCGAATAAAAGCAATTTCATATACAAAAATTAATGGCCGATCGGAAAACATAAGTACCTATTACAAGCCGCACGGCCAATTTAGTAATAATACCAAATCCATCACGCTATCGTGGGCCGGTGAAAAAACCTATTGGTTAAGTTTTTCCTGTTATGATATTAAATGCGTTGCGCTATATTTGTCAACAGCCAAGAGTGATGGATCGTTTATAATTTATTTCTTCGTATGGATGCCACCCGCTTTACAAGCAGCGTCAGCAAAATTGGCTCCTTGGGGACTTTTTCTCCAATTATCGGTGAACGTCGGGGTCGGCATTGTTGATCGGTATAAAATACGATACGAAAACCTGTCTTTGTGCGCACCGAAAGTATATTAAAGCGATAAGGGTAAACAAATTGCAATACTTGTGGGCCTTATTACCCGTCACATCAATCATAGAACCCCAGAAGTATCCGGTTACGTTGCTAACGTTTCGTTTCGAGTATCTCAATCGCTGAGCGGTCGTGTAGGTATGTTGTGAGCGGTGATTTTAATAGGTTGTAGGGATGTAACTTATACCTGTTTAGTTAGTCCTCCTACATAATGTAGGAATAGTATCTAGGATTCGTTTTCATTTTGTGGACCTGTATGGAAACGTGTATCGTTAAAAATATTAATTTGATTTAAAATTGCTTTTTCTTTCTTTAAATTTTCATCATTCAATTACCTATATGTAGTGAAACTCTGGTAGAGTTTGCATACTCCTACTCTACGTAGACAGGTACGTACTCAGAGCGTCTACGTCTTTCGTCTGACCGCTGCAAGTCAAGGAAATTAGGTTTTCGCCGACTGATGTTATCACTGGCCAGGTGGATGCGGCGCGCGGGCGTCTGCCTTAGTTATCTTAGGTGATAGTCTGACTGAATAAACTTATCTTATCTTACAAGGGAATGTAGTTTAAAGCTTTGAATCTAAAATTAACTTTTCATTGTGGAAAAGTAATAATATTAGACTGTCATATTTGTGCACAAGCACATGAAAATTAAAAACAAAAGTAACGAGCATGCAATGAAACATAGTATAAAAAGTAACCTATCCAGACAGAACAGAAAAAAAGACGTAAATAAAAATCTATTAATATCGCGTTTAATGATGGAAGCCACAACAAAAAGACAGGAGTAGACTTTATGAGCAACCTGTTTACAGTAGCAAATAATAAAAAAATGTAATCGAGGGCGTGACGTCGCAGGCCAGTGAGCCGGAGCGAGTGCCGCCGCCGCCCGCAACGCTCCGCAAATACGAGAGATAGCCTCGTCCGGAAATTCAATCAGCTAGCACGGAGATTCGATCAAGATTGGGGTAATTAAAATACCTAACTTTTTACCTAAACACACCTTTATAATCCTAATACTTCCAGTACAGAATTTTACGCTCAAACCGGAAGTAATACAGTTTCATTTACGATTTCAATTCCGACTTTGATATCGATATGATTGCCAATGCCGTTGAGTGCTGAAAAAGGTTTTATAACGTGGGTACTCGTAACACGTTAGAGAATATAGATGGATTTGAGTTTTAATTACGATACCGTTATCCCACACGGGTCTGATAGTTAAAAGGGAACCTGAGACCGAGGTGGCTCTCGACTTATTTATTGTCCACTATAGAAATTCAAAATTGAGTCGATCCGACGACGCGGTAGAAGGTAATTAAAAATACGTCACTCGCAGCCGACCTTTCAATTCGTGCATATGTCGAAATTCGGAATGAATCATTTCCCGTTTATATTTCTACGTTACCGTCGAAGCCTACTCCTATTTATTGTTAGCTGATGGGAAAATACCGCGGCTTTTTGTTAACTGCGGTTAACGAATATAAATATGTTGATAGGTGTCGCCATTTTGTTGTCAAACATCCTGTTTGCTCCCATCTCGTGTATTGGCTGTAGTATAACTGGACTGCTATTGTTGTGCAATGATCAAATGCGATGCTGCGGCACCTAATCAGTTTGATTACTCGTCTTGTTTGCTTGTTGGCTAGTTGGCTGGTTGGCTAATACTATAAACGGTAGTTTATTACTAGTAATTTTGGCATTGGGATTGGCGTGAAATATGGATTTGACAAATTGAGCACTTAAGTTATTTTCAGCGTTGATAAACAGTATTTAATGGTCATAATGTTTTAAAGTAACTTTCAGTAAGAAAAACTGAAAGTAAATATGGTATTCATTCTGTATACGATAAACTCACAGGAGAACGGAGAACCCTTGCAAATTCGCGAACGATTGCAATTGCAAGGGGCGGAAATTCGATGATTTGATCAATGGGGATGGGTGTTTCCCGGTGCTCCATGTTAGATATCAGGGCACTTTGGGCGCGGACAGGAAGCTGATGCTACCTGACTTTATCATTGGACCTATAGGTGTAATTTTATGTGTCTATTTGTATGATTTCATTTTTAGAAGCCTTTTTAGAAGATATTGAAACGAATAATTGTGACAAAAGGCAGATTTTTGGTCTGTAGGTAGAATAAATCAAAAATCTTAAATAGCATCGGTAGACCGACACCGAATTTCTTACAACAAAGGTCCTGTATCAATGTTGTAACGTAATAGTGCTCAATATCGAATCCTTTCAGATACAATACAATCTCTTTGTTATAACTATCAAGATCTCCCGACCAGCCGATGTGAATTTAACGCTAGGTATATAACAGTATCTATCATATTGATATCGCGAGCAATAATAGTATTATCTGGAGCATTATTTCGTCACCAGGGAGATGTCTTATTATTCACTGAACGGGAACGTCTCTGTTTTGGTTTACGAAATTAACTTTCGGGTACACCCTAAAGGGGTATTTCCTGACTCCAAGGGGAGACATGCAGATTAATGGTGTTAATAAAACACATCCGTTAATTGTAGACAGTAATTTTGCGATTTAATATTTAATAACAAGATAGTTGTGTAAATGTATCTCAGTCATAAAATTTTATTAGGCAATACCTAAAATACTATTACAAAGCCAAATTATAAGTTCAGTTTAAAGTCCTTTTAACAATACGTCTAGCCTATTTCACAACTTTAATAAGCCTAAAATAAATATTAAATCTCCAGACTTACGACCGTGGTAGGTCACACGAGTTACATGGCGTACAGGCAATATGTTGCAAGTACTAAATGACCTGAGGTAATACATTAGTGGGGGGCACATCTGGTCATCGCCGACGAGTGCTGCGACCTGATTTATTCTTCGTATCCATCACTGGGCCGCGTACAGCTGAGGCGTCTTGTCTCCCCTCTTTCACTTTAATCGTTCCGCACTTTTAGAATGACCCGCTGTCTCGTGGCTATCTGCTTAAATGTATTGCGTTTGGGCGGGCTTTTTGTCTTTTGGGTAGTCATTTAGAAATAGATAGGTGTGTCAGCTAAGAGTATCTCCCGGGATTTGGGTTTACCGAGTGTTATTTAGGATATGACAATTTGAACCATATTGTTCGGTGAATACTGGTGAATGCAATGCAGGTTGCACTTCAAATAAAATTATCTGAAACCTGAACTGAGAAGATGGGCTAGACAATGACTCAAAACGTTCAAAATGAACGCAAAAGCAAAATGAATAAATGTATGTTTCGTAGATTCACCTGTCCGATTAAATTCCCGGCGGCTAGCGCCCCAGTCTAATTTAGCGTTAGTGGCACAAATTCGTTTAACATTTAAATTATATTCTAGCTGCCGATTCAAACAACTGTGTCCTGAATTAATAATGTCGAAAATATTTAGTGGCACACAATTTCGCTAGATTTTCAGATTGCAATTTGCATGTTAAACGTCAATCCGGCGGCGATGCGTCGGGCCCTATCGCTGAATATTAATGCGACTACGAGATTTTGTTTTACTTTGTGGAAATTCGATTATGATGCAAAGTAGGTGACAGTGCAGAGAAACTAACGTGAAGGCACATATACCCGCCGCCGGGTCGACCTCTGTTCTAAGCCAAGCTCGACAAAGTCACACCTAAGTCGCGTTTCAAATCTTGAGCAATTTAGTATAATCAGATGCGTTATTTTCGGTAATACACTTACCTATGATTAATTTAACGAGTTAATATTTCACTAGGTTGAGTCTGAAATCCATTATGAGAAAGTTTTAATCCGCCCGAGGCTCGCGTTAGTACGTAGGTATGTACACTTAGGTCGGTGCACGCCGCTAATGTCGCCATTTACTGTGAAATCTCATGTCATGGATACTCTAATTGCATAAATTTTGCTGAATGAAATTGTGAGATTAATAAACGTTTTATGTCATGTCGAGGTAACGTTTTTAATAGGCAGATAGATAGACGTTAATGCATAATGTCCGGGAAATTAAAGTGAAACATGCGATGTTAATACTTTGTGAAGCTTATGGGAGTAATGAAGTTGACTCAAATTAAGCTTGATTATGATAACTGGTAATAAAAATAAAAAATACCTACTTTGAATGATCTCATAACATAACATAACATCACACCTGTAATTTCTCTAGGCAGAGATGTACCTACCTATAGTACATCCACATTCCGCTAGTTATGTTTAAGTCCCATGTACATATGCATGATTAAATGGTCTCAAGTTGTTCGAGTACCTACCTATAAACAAAATCAAGTATAAAAGTCTATGAACGGTAATAAATGCTCATAATTCTATTTTATTTGTCAGCCCAATAAAAGTTCAGATTCAGACCAAAAGCCCAAAGTTAAGCTCAATTACATATTATACGTTGTGGTACGTACCTGGATTTGATGATACATTATTACCTATATCTGTCACTTCTATTTCTTTCAGATGGATGAAATAACGCAAATAATGCCCATAAATGTATGTACGTATATAGAAGGCGTGAAGGCCTTACAAAACCCGGTGGAAGTTGAAATATTAGTATACGACTTATTATCATATTCCTGAGGCATAGATACGCATATCTCACGGTTGGCATATTAATATCTGATGAAATGTTGGCGGATGTATTGGCCAAACTTATTGGCTTGAGTTGGTGGAGTTTGTATTTGTAACAGTTTCAAATTAATTTGATGAAATGATATAGGATGAGTTTCGGTGTACCATATCATAATTTTAACATAATCAAGTTTACTTATCTACACTAATGAGAAACTGACTGACTGACATATTAACGCACAGCCGAAACTACTGGGACTAGGAACGTGAAATATAGTAGAAGGGGTTTTTAGAAATTCGACATATTTTAAGAGTATGAAAAGGGGGGATTTTGTTTGTATGAAAAATCTTATTCCTCGATCTTGGCACAACCTAACAAAAAGTACTAGGCTTGCATGAATTCACGTTATAGTATTTCAATCATTAGATGGTGTGCACAATTTCTGAGCAGTAACCTAACATTTTTGTTAGGTTAGTTATAAAAATGTTAGTTTAATACTAGGCATGCATGAATTCACGATAGTATTCAATTAGTATGTTATACTACTAATAGGATTTGGTTGGCAGTCAGATAGTTTATAACCTGGATTAACATATTGGCTACTTTTTATCCCGGTAGTAGGATTCCATGGGATAATTTCCGACTTCCACGCGAGCTAAGCCGCGGGAAAAACCTAGGAATATTATAAAGAGAAAAGATTTGTGCTTTGTTAGTAATTAATTAACTTAAAAATTACTGGATCAGTTTTAACAATTCTTTCACCTGTAGAAAAAACACAAGAAAGAGAAGGAGAGGGAGTGAGAGTAGAGAGTGATATTAATATATCACTGAGTAAGATAGGCTATAATTTATGAAGATATCACGCGGGCGAAGCCGCTGGCGGAAGCTAAATACAAATGATTTTAAACTACTTACTGGTAAATTCTGTAGGTACTTACAATAGGTATAATTATGTCAGTCAGTTGCAAAATAAATATCTCTTTAAAGTATCATTGCACTGATAACTCATGGGGAAAGTCAAGAAGGTGAAGGAGAAAGGTAAGTAATATACAAAAATTATTCCTTTTGTAATACCTACGGCTCTAAAACCAAGGCGTTTACTATATCTAGCTAGTGTGATTTTTTCTCAAGAACACCCCTAAACTACCCGTAATGGTGTTTGCTCCTCGGAGGGAGAGGTCAACTACTATTTAATCTAGCGTGAATGATTTATTGATGTTTTGAAATACTGTAGGTGAAGACACTGTGATCCCACGATAAAAATAAATAAAGTCACATTTAAAATCTTTTAGGAGAGCCAAGAAACATAAAGATATTTTAATGTCTCCATTAAAAAATTAAATTAGTGGATATAATTAAAATTAATCACGGGTGTAAGACAGCCTGGACGCCGAAGCTTATAAAAAGTGGATTTTTTGCGTGTTGATCAAAATATACGCCTCTCTTAATGAAATTACGCAAAAGTTTAACCACCTGTTCCGAGAGGGATGAACACGGCTTGCGGGTGGATGGGGTGCGGGGATGACACCGGCTCTTGCCGAAATTTACCTACTTGCTTTAATTAGCCTTGTGTAGGCTTACGGACGGTCATTTTTCTTGTTTAGCCGTAATTGATAAAGGGCGCGCTAGCCCGCGCCGACCACATCAAACGCTGCACCCAACATTCCCGTGTTTACATGCCAACCACAATTTATGGCCTCTCCAATAATACACAAAAGTATATTACCTCTGCCACCACTAGTACTTTTAGTACAGTTGTACTACTTTAAATCATTTTCCAGTTAGCTTTTCAATTTGTCTAAAACATTCAGCGTTTACATGGCCGCTACAGACACACATGATATCGTGTTTACGTATAAAATTTACATACAACCATGCTTTTAAGTGGATTGAATGAAAATATTAACAAATTGGCCTGCAGCTGGATTAAACAGTAAATTCTCATATCCTCGTATTAACGTTTCCCCTTCGGTGAAGGGTGACTGGCCCTGTGGGTCTGCGAAGGGGATGCAACCTCAGCAATTGCGTTAAATCAGCAGCACTATTGGATTAATATCTTACCTACTTTACTATTGTAGCTTTCAGTCTATAAAAATCGAGGTACACGTCAAGTTTCACCGACAACTGTGTCTACAGATACCTACGCAAATAAATTTAGTTGTAAGTTTTCTCGGAGTGATCGATAAGGTCGAGTGATTTGATTTGGTCGTCGAAGGCCCGACTCGACGAGTTTCTTTTTGAGGGAGGCGCCCGCGCGCCCGTGCCTACAGAACTGTCGCAAGACCAATATTGCCAAGGAAATTAGTTTATGTAAAATGTAGAACAGGAACGAAAAATATCTAAAGGAAAAGTGTAGAGGGAATATTGAAATCAATTCAGTTTGCCTGTTACTCCTGCGTTATAAGAAGTCATCTTTGAGAAATAGAATTACAATGAAAGGAATCCGGGGACTTTTATTTTTATAGACGGAATATTAAAAGTGAATTAAGATGGGGAAGCTACTTTTAAAAGATGTGACGTGAGTAGAGTTTATGCAAATGTGGGTAGATCTACTTGGTGCGTTATTTGCATAAACAATTAAAATATCAATTGCTCGGTAATCGTTTCGGTGAACCAACAAATTTCAATTAAAGCTCTAACTGTGGATGTGGAAAATTCATGCCACATTCGAATTTAATTAAAATTTTCATACATAATAGATTTACTGGCATACATTTTGGCAGATGTGAGGTTCATTTAGCAATATTTTATGTCTTAACAATAGTGCTGCTTGAAGAAAGAATAAACTTTGTAGGTGCATTTATATTGGTATTATTACGTAGTACATACCTACCTGTGTAGATACAAAATGTAGTCGGTTATTGTTTATTGATAAGCTAGAGGCATACAAAGGGTGGCACGTGGTTCATTATTTCAGCATGCATAATAATAAGCTTTCACAAATAATGTGATGCGCTATTTGATCGGTTAATTTTCACGGACATGACTGAATAATTTAGCGAATTAAATATGTACTGTGGCATTATCGTATCGAATAATGATATACGCTGCATCAATTATTTGATTATTACATACCTTTGAGTTACGATGCTAATATGAGTACAAAGCAAAATGTAGAATTATATTTTTCTATCATGCAGGCGAAAAGTCGGTATGTGACTAGTTTTTAAGCAATATTGGTCCATTATGTTGGATCAATATCAACACGTATATACATGATCCACATTGTTCATTATCTTATCATCATCATCACTTCACCTGTACTGAAATTTGAATATTGCAAGCCTGTATGAAAAAGAAAAGCTTGACATCTGAATGTAATGTAAGTATTTATTAGTGGAACATTAAATTATGCAAAGTCATGGCGGCCTGCCAAGACTTAAGGCTGCGTTCCATTGCAGCCGCTGCGCATCCAATTATATCACAACCCTAAAATATTAAAGGATGCGTCTAGAATACAAATTGCTCAAATAAATCAATAGGTGTCTACGAGGAAAAAGTGCAGACTTGCAGTGAAATATTAATTAAAGTATGAAGACAGAATGTTGCTTGTCTCTTGTTTTGATTATGTAGATTTGAAGCCCTATTCATAAAGTTTTACAAGAGCAAACCATGTATTAAAAGCTCCGTTATTGAGGTTTACTATTACAAATTCAAATTAATAAATAGTAAACAAAAATATATTTGTTTTCCAACTCATATTTACATATTTCTTTAAAACTAATTATACCCGTGGTTTGTTTGTTATACAGTGTTAAACTATGCCATACCATAGTTTCAATTATCACAAAAACCGCTACTATGCTAAATCTACGAAAGTACTTATTTATTTATTATGTAAACGAAATTCTCAATTTTGCTCACAAAACACCTAAAACGAACAACTACGATAGTGAAGCGAACGTTTTAATTAATTCTCCATAGCTGTATTGGCACCTACGCTCATGGATTTTGGTTGGATCGCTTTCAGGCACTATTAGATGCGGCTTTTCTCAAACTTGGATGGGGAAACTTCAGTGGTGTCCATTACACGTCTTATTACACCGAGGGCGGCCTGTCATGTACTGGCTGCTACCAATAACAGTGTGCCAATAAAACTGGCCCAACGTTATCATAGCCGTGTCAAGCGTAGCTTGTACCTTAGTTTCCAGCTAATAAGTTGGTACGATGTTACCTCATTTTGTGTCTAGACTATAATGCCATAGAAATTGGGTACCTTGAGTGTATCGTACCTTTTCTTTCGTTTTGCGTATATTTCTGTAAGCAGCTGTGACTGCTACTTCGCACGCGTGGAGGTCTTTACTCAATAGACATTCAGTCTGCATTAAACTTGGATACTATGTAGTAGAATTATTTACAAAAACATACACATAAATACATAAACTCATGCCTTCTTCCCATGGGGGTAGGCAGAAACTACAGAACGCCATACTGCTTTTACCTCGTTAACGTTCATACATCTGGTCATACACGCACGCCGGTTGCGAATACTACGGTATCTACGGTTCAGAAAAACATCACCAATAAGGTCAGTACCTATATATCCTCCTAGGGCGTCCCTCTCCTGGCGTTTCCAGTCACATCTGCCTTGTAAATACATTTTGTCAGTCACCTTTCATCCTCTCAACAAAACCAAATCATCTCAGCATACTCGTTTCAATTTTTGTCACTACATCTTGTTTTAACTCACACCGTTTTCTTATCACATCATTCCACAAAATATATATACCTTTTAGTTTTGAAAAACTGAGTAGGTTGTGATGGTTCTTAAAGTCTATGAATTAATATGTGGGAGCAACACACACGACGAACTACGCTTTGTCAAATAATCCTTTTTCCGTTCAAACTTTACCTTCTCTGAGTTCTGCCACTCCTATTCCTCAACGTCACATTATAGATCCAAATTAAAAAAGAAAAGCCCCGCCTACCTACTTGATACCACACACACAGTCATACATTAGAAATACGAAATAAAACGTGTAATATCCGAACGTTGCGGAATCAAACCGCCCCAGGAGAAATACTCCGCCATTACCCATGTGACGGGAACTTGTAATTGGTTTTTTGTTTCTATGTAAATTTCCATCCGGCTTGTGAGATTAAAGGCTCTTATTTAAGATATGTTTGCATTAAAAGCCTGTTTATATCATGATCTTAGAATGTTACGGTCAAAGGCTAAGATTTTCTTTCAGACCTACCTGGACTAGTAATCTATATGAACCTACTGTTTTTGTAGTAAACTGGTTTCAATAACATCACATTATTGATTTAAAATACTCTTTAAGCCTGTCTAAAATAAGAAAAGGAAAAAATATATAGGTAAAAGAATGTATAGGTAACTTTTGTTTTTTTAATTACTTTGTTTAAAAATAGGCTCAAAAACTGATAAATTATTACGCAAGGTATGTTATTCAAAACATCACCTTTGCATATGTAAGTAGCTAATAACGCAAATTAATAATTAGTTAAATTAACTAGTTATCTACTGAAGTAGCGAATATAATTTCGCTCTAATATTAATCAGATTACACCGTGATAGTCATAATTGCTTTAATTACGTTATCAAATCAGTTGCTCAAATTGTTAAACAAACAATTACTAATTAGGCGACTTTAATAATGTAAAATAACTTGATACCTTTTATGGCTTCTGTAAATAAAGTTTGTCTTTCTAAACTGTACTACATAAAAACAAAATAAGCTAAGAGTTACTTGGGTTTAATTTTTAAGCTAGAACTAAATATTATTTTGCATATTTTTAACGCAGCGACAGTCCAACACAATCCTTGCCTGCAAAAGATAGAGGGGCTAAGAAGGCTGTCTGAAAAAAAAAAGGTAGCCTAGGGCAATGCTTTGTCTATGATGTACACTGTCAATATTCGTTGAGTATGCAACTTTTGTCGCCCTACAAAGTTTTAACTTTTACTACACTAATATTAAAAAGAGAAATTATTTGTATTTTTGTTTGTAATGAATACACTCAAAAACAACTGGACCGATTTAATTCTTTCACCTTAGTTATATTATCACTGAGTAACATCCTTATCCTGACATATTATAAAAAAAGTCCCACGCCGCGTCTGTCTGTCTGTCTGAACGCAATAAACTCAAAAACTACCAAACGGATTTTCAAACGGTTTTAACCAGTGGATAGAGTGATTCCTGCGGAAGGTTTTAGTGTATAATTAATTAAGGTATTATTATAAATTGGTTGAAATATGACGATTATAGACGAAGATGTCGAAAAAATCATGCTGACTGGGAGCTTTACTGGCGTGCGCCGCGAAAGCCGTAAGATATACATCAAACGAGGACCGGACAAAATGGTCCCCACGACCAATAACAACCACACATATGTCATTAGATAGGCATTTTAATATAGAGCAACAACTATTATGGCGGCTCATTTCAAATCGCTGTGTGAAAAAAGTTGTGGCGATGATTCGCAGATCTGGACGATAGTTAACGGAACACTTGAATATTATTCACTTCTGGTGGTCTAGTTTGAATGTTTTCAAATGTATGCCAGGCGATGATAATACAATAATAATGGTACCATCGAGCTGATCTGATGTTGGACCTGGACGCTAGATAATGGAACTCTTGAACATCTACCAGTAAACCCATCGCGTGTGGGCTCATTAGATTTGTCTCAACGAGTCCTGATCATTTTACCAGATGACGAGTAGGTACCTTAGACTGATCTGGACGCTAGATAATGGAACTCTTGAACAGCTGCTAGTAAAACCTTCGAGTGTGAGCTCATTCCATTTGTCTTAACGAGTGATATTCATTTTACTTGATGACGATGACCTGAAGACTGACCTGGACGCTAGATAATGGAACTCTTGAACAGCTGCTAGTAAAACCATCGAGTGTGGGCTCATTGGATTTGTCCTGGTCAGTCATCAGGTACTCGTCATCTGGTAAAATGAACAGGACTCGTTGAGACAAATCTAATGAGCCACACTCGATGGGTTTACTAGTAGCTGTTCAAGAGTTCCATTATCTAGCGTCCAGGTCAGTCATCAGGTCCTGGTCATCTGGTAAAATGAACAGGACTCGTTGAAACAAATCTAATGAGCCCACACTCGATGGGTTTACCAGAGGCTATTCAAGAGTTCCGCTATCTAGCGTCCAGGTCCATCATCAGATCAGCTCGATGTTACCATATTATTGTATTATCATCGCCTGGCATACATTTGAAAATATTTAATCTAGACCACCAGAAGTGAATA
The DNA here is from genome assembly GCA_948150665.1 of Conistra vaccinii. NCBI lineage: Eukaryota > Metazoa > Arthropoda > Insecta > Lepidoptera > Noctuidae > Conistra > Conistra vaccinii. The sequence continues at coordinate 11,275,677 of OX411324.1, read as the reverse complement.
ATAGTCAAGTGTTTCGTTAACTATCGTCCAGGTCAGGCCTGCGAAATATCGCCACAACATTTTTCACACAGCGATTTGAAATGAGCCGCCATAGTAGTTATTGTACTGTATTAAAATACCTATCTAATGACATATGTGTGGTTGTTATTGGTGCTTGGACCAGCTTCCATACATTTTTGCCGATCATCCTTTATGTTCTACAGGATTGAAGATCTTAAAAATTTCAACAAAAAAGTTTGCAATAGCATATGTCTATCTTCTAAGGATGACCCACAGTAACCACTATTAACTTTCAGAATTTGACAAAAATTTCATTGTTATTTCCGACGCTATTTTGGCCGGTATCATATTAATCTACCGAATCCAATAAAATATTTTATTTAAATTGGTCATTTAATTTAGATGCCTGACATCATATAATTTAAATGAATATTTTAAAAGATATCACAGTGTGAAAATTACGCGTAACAAAATAATCATGGTGGATGGCAACGCGGGCGCAGTGGTAGGAGTCAATGACCTTTTCCTCGGCTATTAGGTATGTTATCATGGTAGTACGTTCCCGTGGCATATTTCCAGACATCCACGCGGGCGAAGCCGTGGGCAAAAGCTAGTAGCCTATAATTTATAAACATATCATGCGGGCAAAGTCGCTGGTGGAAGCTAGTCCCGATCTTTTAAATGCGGAAGTGAGTTTGTTTGTTACGCTTTCACGTTAAAACGGCTGAACAGATTTAGATGAAATTTGGCACATGGGTAGACTATGGCCTTGATTAGGACAAAGGATACTTTTTATCCCAATATTCTCAGGTATCGAGACTTATGCGGGGAAAACCGCGGGGCGTAGCTAGTAGTAAAATAAATGAGCCAAAACTATTCACAACTTTTTACGGACATAGTGCTGGCATTAGAAAACGAAAACGTTTTGAGAATTTCTAGTAGATAAACCTTTTTTTATTAATTTTTAATTAACCTGTCTTGTCCCACTGCTGGGCAAAGGTCTCCGCCGTAGCTATTCACCGTTCCATGTGGGTTGCCTTCTCCGGCCAGTCTCCTGTAACCCCATCAAAGTCATCTCGCCAGCGTTTCCTTCTTTAATTTACGAATGTTTCACAACTTTTCATCCAACTCTTCCAACTCGGTATCGCGACATAACCTTTAACTGACAACCGATTTATCAAAACAACGTGAAACCAATAAACGCAGCAACATGACGTCTAATATATTGTCTGGCGATAGATATCTGCTTACAAGGGATGATTTTGAAACAATTCAGTCTTGCGTGGCAAATGCTAGCCATTGATTTTGTATGTGGTCCCAAGTTCGGGGGACAACTGGGCCTCATCAACTTGAATGGCCTGCATGGCGGAACGGTGCACACTGTGAATGGCTACAAACCGGCTACATCCGACGGACACACTTATTTGTTCGTTTGTCTTTGATGCTCGATATGGTGTCTATAGGCAATTCAGCATGCGCTTTTGTAGTGTTTATCTGCTTTAATAGTAAATCCACTGTGGGATTATAGAAACTGAAGCTTATTAGCATGCACTTAGTTAGTTTCAGACAGATAAATGATCGAAAAATTTACGTTGAGAGATGATACAGAACTGTAAGCGCAGACTCCGACCTCTAAAGTCCTCGTACCTATGTTTTTACTGACGATAAACGCATTTCGTGAAAGCCGTTATTAGCCGTACCTTTTACTTTCCATTCACACTACAATATACTGTCCTCTCACAGAGAGGAGGCCTGTGTCCCAGCAGTGGGAACATTAATAGGCTGATGATGACCTTTTACTTTGCCATTCGATTTTCATACTGAACCCCATTTTAAAATTAAAACTGACAAGTGTATCTCTGAGTAGCGTTGTTGACTAAACACTAAAACAGTTGAGTTCGCGCCAAGCTCATTGTGTACTCTGTGTATGTTAGCAAACAAAACAACGAGCTTTTCACTAAATGGCGAAACCATCCACAGCTCTTTCATGCTTTTAAACTGACAAATAAAAATTAAACATATTACAGCTGTATACAAAGGTCTACAAAATGGCGTCGAGCATAATCGTAAAATTTGAATTAGAGCTAGGAACGAGTAGTACAAGTTATGGCCGGAGATTGCCTGTCCACATTTTTGTTGATAGTGGTAGGTATTTGTAAAAGAGGTCCAAGTTTACAGGCCCCGGTTGTCTAATGGAGCCGTGGCCTTCCGGCGGCAAGTCCAAGAGGCATTTAATCTTGGCTGAATTATGTGTTGATGTCGGAAACCCGGAAAACGCTCCCCTGTCCGCGCCCCAGTAATTTCAGTTTTTATTATGTGCCTGTTTGGTCGGTTTATGCATTTATTTAGTGGCTTCATTTTACTTTTATAATTAATTTTTGCTTAGGTTTTTGCGGTATACTTTTAATTGTGATTGTAATCTGATACCTAGTACCTACCTACCTACAGTGCCTACTTACCCTATTTACCTACATAATATATTTATTTCTACGAGATCGTTTTTGTAGTTCTTAAACCAATACGATCCATGAGCTTAAAATACTTCATTGGACCTAGGTAGACCATGAATAGCGAAATGTGTTCACATTCATCAAATTTTACTCATTAGGTATGTATATTATTACGGGCATTTGAAGTAAAACCAGGAAATGTTGAATACCTAACTATGAAGCGCCATAATTTCATAATATTTCAAGGATTTAACGTGACTCTAGCTAATTTGACAACGTATGTTTTAAATCACGATTACATATAATTATTATATTAAAGGCGTCGCAAAAATTAGTTTGCAAGAATAGTTTTAACACACCTTTGATATCTACTGAATAATTGACAATGCTGAGTAAGGTTTAAAAACTCAGGCAAGTAGCACTCATAGACAACCGTTTATATATTTAAATGTAATTAACGTCTTAGATGCAAACACCGATACCTGGAAAACGCTGAGCACCTAAACCCTATTACTGAAGTAGGCTACGCGTCTCCGTTACCCGCTAACTATGCAAACTGTAAGCCACGTCAAGTAACAGAGAGTATTTACTCATAGTTACCTCGTTCATAGGTAGCAGTTTCGAGTAAAAACAAGGAGTGCGACGTAGCTGTCCGTAGAAGCGTATTCCCTGATGTAATTACTGCGAGCCTGCCTGAGCGAATCCTCTAACACAATGACCGATGTCCGATAGAAGCGTCGCCGCTCTCGCTTCAGCGTATGCCCCCGCTAGCGCTTAGCGAGTTCTACCGCTCCATTGCACGAGTAATAGACAACGGTCTCCTGCAACTAGATTATCGGAACGACTCAAAAATATCGTCGGTACTTGGGTTTTAAGCGTGGTTGACTAAGTTAAGTATAAGCTAGGGGTGCCTTCTTCTTAAGAAATTATTTGAATAGAGTAAGTAACACTGTTATGTGACATGAAGCATAATAAAGAGTCTTTAAGGAAAATGGGCGCTTTTATAACAATTAATAATATTTTAAATTGTAAAAAGCTTTGCATATTGTCTCCAATCTAGGTGTATACAGGGTGGCAGGGACATCAACGCGAAAACTGATACCATGGATTCAGTACGAGTATATGATTCTGAACCCCCCGGCGTTGTAATTTTACATCGGTTATTTTCTTTTTAATCACCTGTTTCAAAGAAAAGTGTAATACTACGCGGTCAAAATGTATGGAAAAGCTGGTTTTTTTAAAATAACCGACGATTAATTTCAACGCAGGGGGTTCAGAATCATGTACTGAATCCATGGTATAAGTTTTCACGTCGATGTACCTGCCACCCTATGTTATTATTATGAAAAGAACATAACTTTTCTTTAGGTACGAGTAGGTACCTATGTCGTACTTTTTGAGGAGGAAGAAGAGAAAACCTAGAGCCTACGGTTCTGAAATACATTTTCTTGGCTTTCCTTATTTTCATCGTATGTTTGAAGGCACACGAAGCACGTTTTGTATAATCTAGGGTTGTTTGACTTTAGATTTAGTACCTATTTTAGGGCCAGGGTTTCTTGATAAGGTTGAGTAAAATTAATCTAATTTTTTTTTAACCCTTACAAGTTTTTCACCGCTTTCAAATTCCAAGAAAAAAATAAAAAATACTTTAAAACAATATCAATAAAAATATCAATTTCATGGAAGTCGAAAACGTTATTTAGTAACTCCACAACCCCAAGCGCTGTTCTGCTGGTAATTCAATAACGCTTGCAGGCAAACGCAGTTACGGCCAATTAAAAGTATGCCACTCACTCACCGACGGATGGCGAATCGAGTTACCGCCCCTACGGGAGTGGAACCTTGAGACCGCGCAAACAAATAACCAAGAACGCTAGGTAATTAAAGTACTCTTTACAACTATTCTCATTTGGAGGCACTCAACCGTGTTGTCATTGTACCATTAAATGAAGATAAGGTTAACATTAGAACGCGGCTTTTACGGCCCGATGGGTTCAGGCTAGACATTCTAGGGAAAAAGAATTACGGCTTTAATTACCTTTGATAACTTAAACATCTACTTTACATTATCTACCTAGAATTTTATTCATAAATGGTGGTTGAATCCTTTTAGATCTGTACCCAAAACACTTTTACCAGCTCTTGCATGATACATCAAAATTTATCGATGCAACGAAGTAAATAGCATTAAAAATTGACGGCAACATCGCATGTATCGCAATTAAACAACGATTTCAATTGCAAGTCTATAAAATTTAAATAAAATTGCATTTTTTATAGCCTTTGTTTCCGAGCAGTCGGTTCAGTGCTCGCATGGGAGTGCTAAGTTCAGTCCAGAACTGTAATGAGATTTTTCGAAACTTGTTTGCTCTCTCAGACATTTATTTTTGTGGATTCATTATTAAATGGGGATTTAGAAAATCTACGAAAACGAATATTGAATAATTAGTTTAGTTTGCTTCATTTTAATTTGAATAACGAAAGATTATAAAAATCTACGAAAACGAATATTGAATAATTAGTTTAGTTTGCTTCATTTTGATTTGAATATCGAAAGATTATAAAACTTTTGTTATTTTTTCCTTAATGGTTAACTTTAGCGCAAAATAATAAAAAAGATTAAATAAATTCTTGATTCAAGTAAACAATAACGGACCTAGTTATGTCTGGTGGTGCGTCAGTACAGTGCCTAATTTAAACTTGAAATGAGGTTGTTGAGCGCGAACACAGGACTTCTTCTCTCGTGCGTCTGAATGAGACAATGTCATTAAATTAAAGTTTCATTTGTCTTCATTTGCTAAACAATAGCAATTATACAAAGCCCCACAGCGGGCGAGTAATCAAGCGTCCCTTTAATTAAGTACAGAAACAGTGCCAAGTAATTGGATCTGAACAACTGAGTAAACAAATCGAAATGGTAGGTAATAAATCTAACAAACACCTCTTTTGGCGTCGGTAAGCAGTGCTGTACAAGTAACGGAACGCTTTACTTATCACATTTGCAACTATTTGTCGGTTCCTGATGTTATAATGAGTTTGTAAAACAATGATTTACTTATACAACTAGCAAGGTGTATTTACCGTAGAGCTACGAATCAACAAGTCGAACTGAAAGCTTTCGTCACTAAGCTTTCGTGAACAGTTGTTTTTATTTTGTTGTGTGTACATATGTCTGCATCATTGGTTTTTTCCTCTAGAGCGAAACAAGAAAATATATTCAATGCATAGCTGTTTAGATGGAGCAATACATGTTCACAAGAAAACCTACTTTATACGTAGAAGTATTCTAACTGATGTCAAACTTACTTGAATGCTTGTTGTTCAATAACGCTGGTTGCGTGCACGTTCTATGAAATAAAAATATCCACGAGTAATATTTAGAGACTGCATGAAATTCATGTAGCAAACATATCTGATTTCAGGTGAAACCTGAAGATGGATGCACTTCCGTATTTTAACGAGCAAGTTAAAAAACGTGACATTTCAAACAATCCAATTTGTGTGAAATAGTAGGTGCACTTCCTTTATTTGTGATGAGAGTCCGTGTCCCCACGTCCGCGGCGGGCTGTGGCGGCACACGCTACACTACGTACTACGTACTCGAGTACGTTGCACCCGCGTATTCATTTCCGGCTTCTTGCATTTTTATAACCTTTATACACTTGCTATTTGCCCCCGTAGGCTTGTAGGGTTGCGCACAAATAGATTTCAAAAACACTCCCCACATTCAATTCACTTTGAATACCCACTTCCACTACGGATGTTTCGATTTTGATACAAATTGAGTATAAATTACCATAATTGCCCACTTTAAGAAATAATTACATTAAATTATACAAGCTCATAAATTCTACAAAATATTTTTGTTGAAATGTGAAACCTTTTATTTTTTACTGGGTTTAGCGAGATGAGTTAATAATGAGGGTCCAGACGTATAAAAATGAACGGTATATTGGTACGAAGTGAGCTGAAATAATAGCTGTTAGCGCTAACGCGCTTCGCAGCCCTACAGCGCAGTTAAGCGACATCAGGCCGCACCGTACATATTTATATTCATGGTCTGAGAACCTTTTTATCCGGCTACGAAATAGTTCCTCAGCTATTTTCATGTATGTTCCCAGAGATAGCAACAAACAACCTTACTTTTTTCGCTGTTCGCGATTTGATTGCAGGGATTTACTTTTATGGTCAGATTTATAGACAGTTTCAGAAAGATTTGCCGCTCGGCACGATTTTATACAGCCGGGGTGTTTATTTAAAATGACGTGAATAAAACATGTACGTATGTATCTTTTGAACTCTTATCATACTTTTTCCAAATAAAGTATGTGTTTCACTTGTCCCTTATCTAAAAACAATACATTTTACGCTACACTGGATATACCCTAATTCTTTGTTTGTTGCAACCTCAACCTCATTTACATTTTTTGGCTCGAGAAACGTACATCCTATTCCAGTGTCTCCAGGAAACTGTCCGCGAGAGCGTGGCCTATTTACTACCCCCACCCCATCGTAGACGCGTATCGCAAAAATCCAAATTACTTTTAGTTTTCAAGTGGGGTACGGACGATTTTGTTACCCGTTGACCTTTAGCCCCGTTCTACTCATAGGGTACTGAATAAACTTATTGTTAGAAACTTTAAGCCTTAGGCTATCTTCAGTTTGGAAACGTGCCTGAATTTTAAGAACATTGCTTTAATGAATGTTACAGCTACCTGGTTATTTAAGGCATGCGTTAAAATGTAGGACATGAGTAATTATTATATCATTATTTTTGCTATTGTGCTTATACGTAAGCAAACGAACTGTCAATGCATGAAAAAGTAATGTCTAGGTACTTAATACAATTTGTGTTAGTAAAATAGTAAGGATTTTCAAGTGAGATGTACTTACGTACCTAACCCTTTTCTTCTGACGAGTTTTACGACATGCGAGGACGAGGCATGATTAAATAATCCACCAATAAACGTTATTCGTTTTAACTCTGGAATTTGCGTAAAAGTGATATAAAATATTCAACAATCTCATTGTACAACACATTGTTTCTTTGTTTGATTAATGAACAGCTCCATGACCGGTTTAGCGGTATTCGTCCCTCTTTCAACAAATGATAGTAATTTCCAAGCGGAAATGCATCGAAATGGCAAAATGGCCTGCTAAGCGGCGTCCATTTGCTCAGATTGCTTCTCGTGTTCAAATTTTATATCTATCACTATATTTAATAGTGTTTTCGAAAAGCTATTTCAGCGAAATATTTTTCCGGTATTTCATAAAATGCTGAAACATTTTTATAAATTTTATACGCTATTTAGGGAATTTGCGATGGACTACGCATGCGATTTTGTAGTTTATTTTAACAGTGTATAATATAGTTGATAGTCAACTCTAGTCCACTCTATCTAGTCTGGTCTATTGCAGGCACCTTTATCTTAAATAAATCCATTTCGAACGAAGAACCTGGTGAAGCTCGCGGGTACGGGCAACGCAAGACCGGTAGTTATGGCATCCTTGAGGGCAAATGTCCAATGACGTCTGAAAACGACGTCGACGTTGGCTGAAGTGTCATCATCATTTTTGGGTTATCATTGAAGTACTAATAATAGCGATAGCTAGGTGACGATTAGTGATAAACAGCAAAATAATAAAAGAAAACCCTTATCAAAATTATATTGCCTATTCAAAATCTCGAACTAAATATGACAGTTTCTCCAAACAATAGAAACAATGACTACCGATTCATGTTAAACCAGAAGTACCTACCGTGCCGTACCTTAAGACTATAATCCAAAGTGAGTTTCCCTCGAAGCATGACTACAAATCCGCATCTGTATTGATGTTCGAAGACAGCCATTATTGGCGCTTTGCTATGCTCTGTAATCCCTCGACCTCGGAACTACTCGGGACTCGGGGCCATACGGCTCGGATGTGGCGTCTGTCGGTGATCGTCATTAGCTGCAAATATAGTGTATGTAGTTATTACGGTTGAGTTACTTGTGTGTTGTGTGACATTACTATCGACTGGCACGATTAATTGTTCGGTTCTGTTGTGTAGTATAATGTGTTGTTATATTGTTCAGGGGTATAAGTAATTCAAATTATACTTTATTGTTATTGATATTTATACTCATTCTAAGACTCTACCATTTCATTAGAAAATATGTGATATGTGATTTCAATCTTGAACGTAATCCTGCTGAATATACAAATTATTTAAAAAAACAAAGAACCCGACTCTATTGAACTTTGATATTTGTAAGGTATTGCAGGCGGGACAACCAAATAACCTGAAATATGCTAATACTTTTGTTTGCTTGCGATATCTTACAAAAACAAAGATCAATAGATAATAATGCTTGTTTTTCTCTTTTCAGTTATGTGTTTTTGCCTACGTTTTTGCAGTCGGGTTTTATTTTTATTAATAATTTGCTTTATTTCAAGGTGTTTAGTTTATTTGTGTATTTGGAATTGACTCATTACTAGCTTTTATTTGATACCAATATTGTTGTAATTTATTTAAAAAAAAGCTTTCCCACTCTTTTTTTGTATTTGCAGATGCAATATATAAATATTATACCTATAGCCTATGTCACTCCTACAATTAAGACGAATGTCATAACACCCCCTATGTTAAAATCCATCAAGCCATTTAGGCTACAGAGCTTGCCAATGAAATAGACATGCATACATACATACTCCCGAAAAATATTACCCTCCTTCTAGGGCAGTCGCGTAAAAAAGACCCCAATTAACCTTAATTCTTGTACTGAATTGCCAATCGGAAGTTGTAAGAAAAAACACTTTATTTGCTTTTATACATTCTTTTGAAAATGATGTTCTCAAGCTAAACGTTTCGAGAGGCAATATTTCAATCTGTTGGCACACAGTCACGACCGCCCGCGGCCTGAGGAGGCGTACGTACTCATACGTACAAATAAGGGTAATTTTCAGAGTCGAAGCAATATAAATTGAGGGACTGGCCAACCTGGGTCTGGAGTAGCATTAATTGAATAGATACGTCCGTTCCTTGCCTCAATCCAACCTTAATCACACTTGAAAAGGCCGAGAGAAGCCAGCTCCTCGCAACAAGCTGCTAATCGTACAGCGTATCGCACTTTGTGCTTGATCTTGTTAAGCAACTTCCACTTTACAGTGCGCGTCTACCACTCACTCCAGTTTATATAAATTGAATAGAAGATATTGTAAAAAGAAACAATTACCGCCAGTAATTGTGGCTTGAAAGTGGTAGTTGTTTGCTTTTTAAAACTTGCAAATTGTGTTTAACTGTTAATTTAAAAGTGCAATTAAGTGCATGCACGTACATATTAGTCCACCGATCGTATTACCATTTTGTATCACATAGTTAGCATTGGCATTTTATAACATAACATCACGCCTTGTTACCCCGAAGGGTTAGGCAGAGGTGTACCTAAAGTACACCCACATTTTGCCAGTTATGTTTTAGATCACATGTAATAGGGGGCGAGTCTATTGCCATCAACCGGGCACAAATCCAGACTCCGGGCTGCTACTTAGAAATTCCAGATAAAAAAAACCCAATGCCACTTTGTCCGACCTAGGAATCGATCTCATGTTCAGCAGTAGTGCCTATGATCACTATACCAACGAGGCAGGCCATGGCATTTTATAAACACTTATAATGTTCGTCTTTATACTCGTATATCTATTTATTTATGGAATTAAAAATACCACCATTTTGAATGTAAGCTCAAAAAAAGCGTCGAGAGCCACTTAGTTACTTTATTACTTCGACTAGTATGAATAACTTTTGTAGAATCCTTTTCAAACATGACGTTGAAATGTATCGTAAGCCTCCTTGGAGCTGAAAATTTGAAATATCTCGAGAGATGTAGGTAAGTGGTAATGCGGGGTTTGTGAGCCTCCCAAGGGATCACCTACAGGTCATGTAGCCTTCATATTCCAAATGGATTTTCTTTTACACTCAGACATCTTTGAACGTACAAAGCTCTACCTAGATGCCTAATATGTTACGATGGATAAAATAAAATGACAGGATAGTTTTATAGAAATGGAAACGTAGGTACCGTTAAGAAAAATACTCACTGAGATCAGCGATAAGTATAATTGAAAAATAAAATTTTATTTCAACTGAACATTTTTGTTAAAGAACATTAAAATAAATGAAACCCGCAGTTACTTTTTAATCGCAGACGAAATGAAATTAGCGCGGTCCGGCTATCCGATGAAAGTAAATTAGTTTTCAGTTACAGGGGGCTGTAGCGAGGCAAAATCAAACATTGTTTCTATCAGATCTGGTATCAGTGAAAGCAATTACATTTGCCATAAGTGTTCGTTCACATTTGCAATTAGCAAGTGGTCCAAAAACGTGCAAATCGTTAACCGCCGCCGTCGAGCGCCGTGTCTTTGCATATTCATAGCCTGCTTAAAATATTTTAATACGGGTCGCCCCACGCCCACATCTACCGCTTTCTACAAATGTTGATTTCGCTGTAGAATGAATAAAAATGGAAACGAAAGTTGTTCCTTCCTAGAAAACTCTGCCTTGGACCACACTTAATATAATCCTGCTACGTTCTGGGTAAACTGTGAGTAAATGAAGTGCTGGTAATAAATCTTCACATCGCAAGATATTTTTATCCGGTTTCTTTCAGATTTAAATATCTTTTAAGACATTTTTTATTTTCCCGCTAAAGTTGAGGATGAATGAAATACATAGCGAGTCTTTCAAAACCAATTTGAAAGTTCAATTTGGTTATCTGAATTTAGTAGTAATTGTTCAGTATTAGATATACAAGGTTCATACAAGGGAGCTCGTGGCTAAGTAATAACAAGCCGCACGGGTCGATCCATCAGGTTAAGCTACGCTTCGGCCGGGGTTGGTCAGTGGATGGGTGACCATCTTTACATACCGAGACTCCTCCGTGCCTCGGAAAGCACGTTAAGCCGTTGGTCCCTGTCATTTGTGGATCTTTGACGGTCGTTACGAGTCGTCAGAAGCCGGAAAGTCTGACACCAGTCTTACTAAGGGGTATTACCCAGTTACTGGGTTGTGAAGGTCAGATAGGCAGTCGCTCCATGTAAAATACTGGTATTCAGCTGCATCCGGTTAGACTGGAAGTCGACCCCAAGATAGTTGGGAAAAGGCTAGGAAGATTGATTGATGGTTCAGTATTAGATATACACCACTTTAGGTCATAAATAAATAATAGTACACATCTTAACTCACATCTTTAGTTAAACAGGGCGTGTAAATAAGGCATGTAAGACTTCATTCATACCTAATATAATCAACACACGACGTCTTAATGAAATTCTGCTTTATTTCTATGAACTCATGCATAAATGCCGCAAAATATCATGTTAATATACCAACTAGCTGATATTGAAACAATCAATTGGCACAATTGTGATACTGTTAAAGCGTACGTATTATTTCAGAGTCGAACGATCATAATCATAATATTATCCACTCAAGACGGTGTCTGGGCTCTAACGTTTTATAATTTTCCACTCTTTACTCCCTGTTATCGAGAATTTCTTCCGCTCGCGCCCTCTTCCTTCCGCGAATCCACTTGAAAGGGTATTTAGGAATAAGGGATCCTTAATTGGTACAACGAATTTATTTTACTGCGAGTTTTCTGCCTACATTCGGGACACTTATACTAAAATATGGCTCGGAAATTAAATGTTAAATTGGCTTAATAAAATCAATTCATGATTGTGTACCAAATATGTCAATGATGCTCTTTGTAGAAATCAGTCACGCAAACGCCAATCCCCCGGCGTCATGATAAAGGTGTAGGACAATTAAATTATAGTTGGGCTTAATTTTCAACGGTCGCGGGTTCTCTTGTCGATGGAGATTTAAATGAAGCTGACGAGAATTTTCAATTAGCGGGGACACTGAGCGATGGCTGACAATTGTCTCCGGCGGCGCCGACGACGACCTCATCCATCTACATTTGAGTAACCAAGTGAAAAAGCAATGAGCCGCGCTATTACCTCCCTTTACGAATAAATCCTGAAACAAATTCCAACAGCCTTTATGTTTAGAGGAACTTAGGAGTAAATATTCATAACTAGACATCTTTAAGTATAACGTACCTTACCATTTACATTAAAATTTCAGTAACAATAACACTAAAGAGTGAATACAGCAGACAACAAAAATAAAAGAGAGGTTTGAGTTTCAAAGTTAAAAAAGAGCAAGTACAAATGCATGTGGCTTACCTGTTTGTCAGGTACTTTTATTTCAAAAGAACATGTGATGTTGGTCGAACAAATATTTCTAAAAACATATGTCAGGTAAATGATAGAGAATAATAAAAGAACTAAGTCCGTCAAACACTTGTTTCATCGGAATACGATTTCCTGCAAACACAAGGATATCATCGAAACGAACACATCATGTACAGTCACGAGCATAAATATCTATAGACAGCTCGGCAATAATATCTAATTATATGATTCATCCATTAATATCTGTAGTCAAGATGACGGCAACTATATGATGTGATCAATTGTGGAAGGTATATACTTAAAACTGGCAGCATAAATAAGGGACAGCAAAACTATCTGACGAGCCAAAATATAGGATGCATAAAACTCGAAACATTATACATACATGTTTCGAGTTTTCTTTTACATCGCAACCAGTGCCGCTGATATTGCAATAAAATGTGACATGAACCAGCATCCTATATGTTGCCTCGTAAAATAATTTTTGGGTTTCTTCGATGCCACATATTTGTGATGCCACTTGTATAATATGCATTCCACAAATGATTACATATATTTGCCGTCATCTGGACAAAATAATATGAATAGATAAATCATGAAGTCAGATATTATTGCCGAGCTGTCCATAATAAGTAATATATTTATGCTCGTGACTTCCATGCTTCAATGCTCGAGGTGTAAGAAAATTCAAGAGCGATTTTCTTATACGATAAAGACACTAATTATCCATAATTACCACTAATAATTTTCATTATCAATTTCAAATGAGTATATCTTACAGAGTAAATGAATATAAGGACTGAAAATATGTAAACATCGCTCGTCTGGAAGGTGACCGTGGTTTTGCGGACCTAATTCCGTCCCCTCGAACGCGTAACTGCGTTTTATGACGTCATCATCGTAATATAATGACGTGCTAGCGAATTGCCTCCATTCTAAATGGCCTGGCCCAGGAGTGTAATACTGTATGCGTGGTAGTCTTTCATGATATAATTTTGAATTATTTTCAGCTTGTTTTCACTTGTATTTGTTTATGTATCCTATGGCATCAATAGGTGTGTATGTACTGCGTAATTAAAAACCCCGTTAACCCCTGCAATCATCTATTACTATGTGTATATTTAAGATTCGACTTCAAAAGAAGCCAACGATTAATTACGTTGCAGAACAAACTGCGTAACATAAACCCGTTGTAGGCTCTCACGTTATTGGCGCGTGCGTGCAAACATTCCCTCGTGTTCGGACTTCATTTTCCGGAGCCGACACATGTCAGAGCGCGTCACACCATATCCACGCCATTACCATACGGCCGCACAAAGTGAACTGCGGAAGGATCCCCTTTACAACTCATAAATAGGCGACATGACAGACTCGGGCGTGGTCACTGTTTGATTAAAATGTAACTTGGAATTGCGCACAGCGCCCTCTTTTACTGAAAAGGCTTTAATACTATATGGTCGTTGTGACGGTGACGTCGCTTTAATTACTTTTGCTCGGTTATGCATGAGTGACGTTATTAAATAGCCGGCGGTCGTATCGTAAGCGATCGTGCACTGCGGTGCGGTCCGATTTCTAAAGACCTACAGACAATATTAATTACTGCGGACGGAATGGATGAAACCAGTTTAATGTAGCATACGTTAGAAGTATTGCGAGAATAGCAAAATTAAATACAGTACGGGGAATACGGTACATTAAATATTTTGATTACTGGGAAATAATATTTTAAGAAACGCCTACGCAGTTTCCTTTGTTTATAAAAATGAGTTTCCGCGAAAATCTACCCATTGTTACAATACTGGTAACTGAAACACCAAAGTAACAACTGAATGACTATCGTATATATACAATTTCTTCCGTTTTAACAATTTATAGACTGGTACATAATAATATAACTTATTTATGAAATAATAACGACAGACCTAATTATAATATAGAAAAAAACCGGCCAAGTTCTTGTCGGACCACGCACAATGAAGGGTTCCGTAATTGGGATGAATTTATCCCAAGAACAAACTTAACATTGTAGTTGAAAAACATGGTCTCCCATACATTCCAACTGCACATATAAGTTTGTACGCACAATATTGAGAGATTTACCATGTTATTTTAAGACCATAGACTTCTTATAGGTTTTCCTGTATAGATTACAGGAAAACCTATAAGAGTAAAGAATCATACCCTGTTTTTTTCATTTTAGGCTTAATTTTCATTTGTCATCTATCTTTAAAAGCATTATATATATTTTTTTTATATAAAAAATTGTGATTCTCGAAACTAGCCCTTTCATTTCATAATTATGTCACAGTTTGCATTTTTTTTTTTCGAAAAGTGACCCCCATATTCAAAATTAATTTATTTACGTTACACGTCCGTGTTGGGGTCACCTAAATTCATATGAGTACCAAATTTAAACTAAATTGGTTCAATATATTGGCTGTGACAGACGGACTGACAGACAGACAGTCAGACAGACACACGAGTAATCCAATAAGGGTTCCGTTTTTTTCCTTTTGAGGTACGGAACCCTAAAAATAACAAATATTTGGGAACAATAGACGTGTGCCAGGGTAATATGATATATCTCTAAAATAAACATGAATAATAAATATTTTATAAAGTATTCTACAAACAAAGAATTCCACCTAAATTATCAGTATTGTTAGAGTAGGTAGGTACACTTAAATATTCACCTTTGTTTCAAAAATCTGAAATGTTGAAAGCAATTTCAACTATGTTTCAACAGCTGAATACTGAAATATACCAAAAGCATGTATTATTTAGCAGATCGTTCAGACAGCAGTTGCTCAGTGTTGTAATAATGAGAACACTCACAAAGTATCAACAAGTAAGATTGATTCATAATTAATTTTGATGGTTGTCACTTCAAAACTGTTCGTTAGATAATCTTCAGATGGCACAGGCGTACCGAGCAGGATACTCTAGAGTCTAGAGCGCTTAGATTTACAAAGAATTCTGTAATACTCAGAATATACCTAAAGTTAATTTTAAATGAAGAAGTTTTATCAAAGCCTTATTTATTTGATAGATTTTGTACAAGTATTTTTTTACCCATCACTTTGAACTTACACACACGAACAAATAAGAAATTAATGTGTTCTTGACATTTTAAAAGGCTCCGCCTCAAAGCGATTTCACCTTTTGAAACTTAATGCTTCTGACTTCTTTTGAACTCTAAGGAGACGTTTTAAGCATAAGAAATCACATAAAAAGATTCGCTATAAAACAGACGACCTGTTGCTAGAGCGACGGCCGACAGCGACTTGGGGAAAATTGCCCACGAGCGACGCCAACATGCTCGTGTATTATACGGCGGGGTATTATTAACCATGGCAACCGAGGCTGACCTCCCTCGCCCTCGACAACTTTTTCAAAACATCACAACTTTGACGTCTGATCACCTATACAACGCACTTTATAATCTTTCCTGCGATTGTTCCCGGCCGTAGTTCAGTCTCCCTCAATTTGCAAGTCGCGAACAGCAGGGGTGTGCCGCACGCCAAATAGATGACGGGATTATTTTTGTGTTTGACATAATCATAGTGACAAATGTATACTTTAGGGATGTCACTTTGACGTGTTCGTTTTGATAAAGATCCTTGTGATTATGACGTGGCAACGCAAGTTGTGCTTATACAATGCACAATCAAATTTTTGACGTTGTTTGTGTTTTAGTAAATAAAATTACAATGAAATTCGCTTTATAGAGAGACGAGTCTTTTTCCGCATTGGTACCTTTTGAAATAATGTTTTTTTTATTCAACTACAGTTTTTTCTGGTTCCCTGAATATCATAAACGTCTGATGTCATCTATTTTTTAGCGAAGAGCTATATAGTATCTATAACTCATAGTAACTAAATAATAGTGTTTTGGTTAAAGAAAACTAGAAAAAAAACAATATTAAATAACTTACCTACTCGGTTCGGCACCCTCAAAAGATACTACTTAAAATATTAATTCCATTCATTTTTGGTGTTCGCGCTTAAATATAGGCAAAGTAACAGATGTTATTCCCATTAAATATAAGTTTAGCCCTTATGTACTGGGTCACAGAATAATATCAAAAGTGGGATGAGTTTAGCTGTGGGCTTAGCCCATTGAATGGTGAATGAATGGCGTGGGTGCGCGTGACCGCAGCTCCCTACAGCTAGGGTCGCAAGAGGAGATTATAACAAAAAAAACTCCTTTCGTGTCGTTTGGTATCGTTTCTTACTCGCGATGCTCCTACAGTTCAAAGAAAATACATCTAACAGCAGTCGATTATATATGCTATATAAAAAGGTATGTTTTCTTTCCCCGTAAAACTTATAATTTGAAATGGCAATTTCACACTGAGATATAATCAAAGCATTGGCGGCACTGGCGGACTCGTGCCGACTCTGAAAATACAAAATTTATATAATCTGACATCGATCAAAGTTCGAAATTGGAAATTGTACTTGCCTACCAATTCCCGTCAGCGAAAATGCCTACAGAAATTCGTCACCACAAACGCGAAAGTTGCTCTCCTTGCTTGCCATCAAAAGTTAATTTGAGAAACATGACAGGCAGGTACATATCGCTAACCTCTCGGCACCAAAATTGCAAAATTATCTCTCGTCTTTATCTTCAAAGAGATGTCATCCCCATCTGCGTGGCTGGGCCAGTTTCAAAGTTGTTTGCGGCACCGCTGGAGATCGTTCTTATTATAAACATGTTGATGTTTATCCCAGTTCACCTGTCTCCGTATAATAGAAATGATAAATACAGCTTTTAATTGAAAGGATATCTGCTCCGTTATATAAACGTGTTATCTGTGTTTGCATCTTGACTGACTTGAAAAAGATACCTTCCAGGGATCTATAAGAGGAAAAGAAACATGACATTTTAATTAAAACTTAGGCAGACATGCTACTCTCCAGTAGTGTTTTCTGCAGTCTCGTAATTATAGTCCACGACCAATAACAAAATGTTCTTACAGGAAATGAGGTAAATTAATTAATTCCAATAAAACTTTAATCCAATAAAAATAACTTGACAAGCGCTTAAAATGTTCCGAACAATTTTAAACAATTTAATTTTATCGATATAATTAATCTTGCCTATATTTTCGGCTTTAACTTCGTTTTAACTCGCCTTAGTTCACGCTTGGACTATTTTAATTTATTAAAGCAATAACATTCTTATTTTTATTGTTTCCTGATTTATTGCTGTGATATTACTTTATACAGGACCAGTGATACATACATTACCTATACCAGTGACGTTAGCATTATGCAAACTATTTTGAACCAACAAAGAAACAAATACCTGTTATGTTTCATTAAAATAATCCCCTTAGCAAACACAAATTCAACGTAATATTTATTCAAAAACTAACCCACTTATTCGAGGTTACGGATAGTGGAGCGCACAAACTGGGTACTGGCATCAAAAACTATTTTGTTCGAGACAGGTCAGAGTTTTGTAAATTAATTCGGTGGTTCCGAGCTATTACGCAAACTGTCAGAGCAGGTGCCGACCCACTACTTCAGCCTGCACGGGATTTGCATTCGGAAATACTCGTACTAATTTAACTTCTCTGTTAGCTAAGTCAAACTAAACAACACACGTAGTTTGGCTTACGAGAGTCAAACAACTATGTAGCAGCGGAACCTTTCACTGTCGTTTTGATATTAGAGCAAACACTCATCGCTGCACTTATTTACCGTTCTGTTGCGGTTACCTTTTATAGTTGCAGTGCACGCGAAGTAGGTACCTTCGCACCAATTTCAGGTTTCATTTGCCTACGTACACATTCAGGGAACAAATTAAAGCCATTGTGTTAGACGGATTATGGAGCGGCGTCCATTTATATGTAAAATAGTGACGCGTGCGATCGGAGTCAGTCAACCAAGCGCCCCCGCGCCTCTGCGCCCCCGCGCCGCGCTCCAAAAGCCTGCCGACACACACTGATCATTGTGTACGTACCTATGAATTTTACATATTGCCAAATCAATGTTTCGATAGTAAATTGTCCCGACTGAAGGTAAATATCAAGCCACGGATTACTTTGAAATGTTTATTCTCCCAAGATGAAGGTAGTTAAATATTGTCAGAGAAGCTTCCTACTAAAAATTCTGGTTCAGGATTGCGGTTGAAAATAGAATCATCATCATAATCTTTGCCAAAAATATGTCATAGTATTGAATTCGAATACTTTTATTTTACTATCTACATATCCTAACATAAATGTGAAAGTGAGTGTGTTTGTTGGTTACGCTTTCACGCTGAATCGTTTGAACGGATTTGGATGAAATTTAGCGCATGGGTAGACCATGACTTGGGTTAGGACATAAATATTTTTTATTCCACTATTCCCACGGAATCGAGACTTAGGCTACCTGTCCACCGCCTCTGGAGCGGAGTTTTGATTCTATTGGTTAATATTGACACATCTCCGCTCCTGTCCTCTCCTCTCCGCTCCGGTGGACAGGCAGCCTTATGCGGGTGAAACTGCGGGGCGCAGCCAGTGATGAATAAATTATTATTAATTATCTAAACCAACACGAATTGATTCAATTTTTGTTATACCCATTTTTTTTTTTTTTTAATTCAATATAATTGAAAATATGTTTTTTTTTAGGTTTACTATCTTTCATTTTAAGATTTAAACATAGTATTTCACCTGTATATTGTATAACTAAGAGCGGTAAATTAATGCTTCTTCTACTAGTCTTACTGAGTATTATACACAATTTATTGCACTACAGCTTTAGAATAGATTTATATAAAGTTTTTTGACAGTGAATAACTATCAGTCTATGTTCAAGTATTCAAGTGTAATGAAAACGTTCTCTAGATCTCCATCCTAAGCAGGTGTCATTAATAACATTATTGTTCATTTAGTACAATGACGAGTTGAATGAATGAAACTGAATGAGTGTGCAAACTATTGCAATAAACGTTGGTTATTCAAAGGTTTGGATTATTATTGGTCGTCGTTGTGTGAGTTTTCTGTATGTAATAATAGTGAGTTTGTGTTGTAGTTGACAGACAGCCAGTTGTTGACGTGAATAAAGTTTTCACAAACAGGTTCTGGGCGCGCTGAAATATCGCCACTTGCAGGCGGCGCAAATACCGAGTCGCGACGCCGAGCTACTAACGAATGCACTGCATTCGTAATAAAGGAAAAGAGTTTATCGCACAATGAATGACTGCTGTGGTCCAGGATGTTACCTATCACGTGGTATATCTATTTTGCACTGGTCTTGTGAACTTATGTAAGAAAGTTTACGAGACATACCATATGAGGTCGTTGACCTGTTCAAATATTTACCGAGAGTATAGACTCACGAGGAATTATGGCATAATGGGTATGGACGCTTTTTGAGTACATGCAAATACAAACAACTCGTTTCTAAATAACTAGCGGTTGTATTGACAGCTCGACGGAGTGTTGACAGTTTCGGGATTCGTAGCGCCGTAGCGAGCTACGGGTGCTACGACGTAGCACGCACATGCAGTGTTTTTAGGTACGGTAATAGTATTGAGGCTTCAATAACTAAATACTGAATTAAAACTTCAAAAGTTTCAGCAACCTGTTAACAATTACTTTAAAATGACTAAAGAATTAGAATAAAACATAACAAAAACTTAGGATATATTTTCTTCATATTTTAGTACAACATAAGATCTGTAGATACAGATAGATAAAATTATAATAATTAAAGACAGTTCATATAAATTGGTCATACACAACACTGACTGGCAAAAGACCAACAAGGGAATTTAACCCTATTCGCATTTTAATATGTTATTTTCACACAGAAGCACAATGCACTTTTGTTTAGTTACATGCGTCACTGTCCATCCCTCAACACGTCATGACAGTCCTAGTAGTCCACTTCAACACGTCCACACTGCTAATGAAACGTAAATGTTCCAGCGCATCGCCTCCACCACATTCCTACCTCCTTGAATTTCGCAGCGGCAGACAAATCGTATCGCCTCTTGCTTCGCGTTCGTTAGCCGTTTGTTCGTGGATTTGGCACACAGGTACTTACATAGGTACTTACGTTTCAACGCGTACGCTACCACTGTATTATATCACAGACATTCATCACTCGGAGACGAATCGGTTACATTCGGGAACACGTTCAAAAGCTTTATTTAAAGCAATCGGAAGATGAATCGATGAGTCGGATCTGCGTTTTAAGCGAACAGTTTTCAGAAAGATATGTAAATAGATTTGAACAGCAATGAAATCTGAAGCCTATTGTTAACAAACTGACAAAAGCAATATGTATCGAGTTATTAAAACGTCATGATCGTTAAACAACCGCTTTATTCAGCTTAAACCGATATATCTGGCGCGGTTGATCAATCAATGCTGGGCTCGAGTGACGTTAGTCGAGACTGACGTATTACGTACAGCGATAGAGATTTTATTTTAATTATCCCACACGCCACGCTGTCGGATATGCATTATGAACGCGATCAATTTGTTTATTCAGAAGGTTCGCAACAAATTACAGCGATCGTGTACGATGGATTATGTAAAACGAGTCCCATTTGTATGTAAACTAATGGTGAGTGTCGTTGTATGGAGCGACGTGGCGACGCGACAGAACTGCCGGTACGCGACTACTTTTATTTTTACATAGGTGTTAGGTACGTCTGGTGTACCTACTTCATGAATTATAGAAATGTTTTCGTTTCATATCAACACTTTTTGTTCCAGACATAATTATGTCATGTAAAAGATACCAAAAGATTTTTATTAAGATAAATATGTCCTCCAGACATTATTATGTAAACAATGGACAACAACTGTTATTAGAAGAACTCTTGCGATGTTATCAAATCTATTGTAGGAATAATTTCTGTGACAAAATTCTATATGTATATGATTTTATTTTACATTTCTATTTGTAGAAACAAACACCCAGTTAGCCTTCGTTATCCAGTCACTTAAAAAGTCTTGTTAAAGTGGACCGTCCTTCCAGTTGAGAGAATTTCTATACAATTCTTTGTTATACGTGGGTATAGTGGCTCTCGTCTGCTTCACAATTGCAGGAGATATAATAATTCTGTCTAGAGGAAAACCTTACACGGTAAGAAATTATTTCCACATTGTTATGTTTGCGGATCAAAAAACTTGATGTATTACATTTAGCTTACTGGACATTATAATAATGTACATGGCTTTAGTAGGTTTTTTTAAATGGAATGGTCTGGAAGGTAATGTTTCATGTCAAGCGTAACAACCGCCTTAACAAATTAAGTGAATTGTAGCATTTGTAGCAGTCGGCTACGAAAAATGAGTCATTGTGGTTTTCGTAGCCGATTGGAAAACTCGTAGCAATTCACAACCTTGTTGTGCTACGCGACTGACATAGTGGTTTCGTTCGATTCAAGCGTAGTGCGCTACATATTTTATTCATAAGAACTGTCAATTAAGTGGGTAATTATTTTAAATAAAAGGGGTTAGAGTATGTTGGATATCTAATGTGTTCCAATGAAACTAAAATAGAGCCTTATTGACAAATAAAGTATTTATACCACTGTACAAAATTAACCCAAGCTTTACAAAAAAACTGGCCAAGCGCGTGTCGGACCACGCACAATGAAGGGTTCCGTAGTTGGGATGAATTTATCCCCAAAACTAACTTAACATTATAGTTGTGATTTTGCAACTGCCAATGTAAGTTGGTGGATTATTACGTTCCGTCTCTGAATATCACATTCGCAAAATATCATATTCTCAAAATAATTAATGAACTCAAAACACCACATTCGCGAAACTGATAGATAGATAGATAGAATACTCTAGTTTCTTTTACAGACAACCTTTGGATGGATTAAAGTAAGAAGAAGAGACAATACCTACTTATATTCGTATTTTATTAAGACTTTGAACTGTCAAGGCTTCTTTACGTGCAGGGAAAGTACCCTAAAAAAATTATGATTGTATTTTACCACTTTGTCGGTGTGATTAATGTATTGTATTAGTATGTATTAATTTTCAATTTATCTATCCCTTATATTGCACCTGCCATGTTTTGTCTCTGCATCACCCTAAGGTTGACTGGTAGAAAATGCCCCAGGCATTAAGTCCGCCTTTGTACAGTATTTTTTTTTAACTTGTGTAGAAAGTTTTAATAAATAAAAATAAATAACTAATTAATTAATAAAAATTAAATTAAAATGAAAAAATAAAAAAGCCTTTTATTTCTTGTGGATTATACAGTTTCTTTTCCTTTAAATATCTCTACTAATACATCTCTATTGCCTATCTAACTAATCTAATATAATAGTTGCAGCTGATTAATATTACCTACACAAGCAAAATTACAGCTTTCTAGTGCTAAGAGTCTCTGAGCTAAGCCGCGGACAAACAGACACGGAGAGATAGACGGACATGGTGAAACTATAAGTGTTCCTACGGAACCCCTTAAAAAAACAGCGTTGTCTAATCACCCTTGTCCCAGAAGTGTCGTGAGGCTGCCGTAACGTCGTATAATTGGCACACTTCCCGTACCGCTGACGACTTACACGGTTCACTGCCTGCAATCAATTGACGGAACCCGGGATTGCGTGACTATTCATGAGTAAAAAAATCTACATTAGCCTCGCACTTACAAGTAATAGGGTATTTGACTTCTATTAAAAATTGTGCGAGAATTTAATGTTAGTGTATGGAAAGCTTAGAATAAATACATTGTTGTGCGTAAAATCTGTTTGGCACTTTTATCTCTCTATGCGGCTTTGTGCACTTTTTTTGGTATGGGTATAAAATATTAAACTCATGTCAGGACACGTGACCTGATCGAAAATTCGTAAGACGGAAGGAGAGAAGAATTTGTTGACAGCGCACTCTGTTTTATTTTTTTTGGAATAGTTTTAATGGAGCTACAGCTTTCGTTCTTATACTGACAGTAAGCCACATAAATTCCTGACATTTTCGTTAGATGGCGTTACTTAGTTTTAACTTCCATCGGCAGTCCGCAAAGACATCAATCATTTTGTTTTTTTTTAAGTTGTTACCTATATAAATTGTAAAAAAAAAATCCTTGTCGCACGAAATAAAATATTGTACCGAGTGGCGAGGATTAACATAATTATGAGTGTTGATAGTATGATGTCACAAATTCTTAGCACGTACTATTGTTTTTACTATTTTCACAAATGAAACTGAACGCGATCAGCATTTCTAAAACGCGTTCAAGAGCTGTCAGTGCCAAAATTGTTATAGAATATTGTACGCTGACAGCTCTTGAATGCGTTTAGATGTGCTGAACCCGTTCAATTTCATTGCTGAAATCCGCACTAAGTAAGTAGTGCTTTCTTTTTCCGGAAATTGTTTTAAGAGTGCATTTTTTATTATATTATATTGGGTTTTTACGCTGCTAAGAGATAATCCCCTTGAATTTATATTCATAAAAAATACCCAAATTTTTCACTGTCTATATTTATATTTATTAGGAATTCTTAATTCAAACATAAAAGCAGTTCTGTTTCTTGGAGCTTCAGATTCGGGATGATCAAGATATCCGTATTGCTCGTCCTTTTGCACAGGTCACCGAACAAAGGGAGAATACTTTATGTTCTTGCATACTTGCACAACACACGGAAGCAAATTAATTTGTAGGGGATATGTTAGCCAAGTTTAATGAAAGACAATAATTATTACAGAACAGAGAGGCAGAGAGACTGAGTGAGTTTTTGACAGATTTTGTATGGCAAATCTGTGAAAAACTGGCCATCGAGAGACCATTGTGACGTTTGTAAATTAGTAGACTTGACCCCCTGGTCACCCGTAATACGATAAATTTTATCGACAAATCCAACATAAGAAGGCGTTTTGCCCCTACTGTTTTGAAATGGTTAAGTAAAACCAAATTTTTTAACACTTTTTAAGTTTCAAGTATTTAATGGGAGTTTTTGATAAACCTTTTAGTGTCAACTTATTGCCTACTTTTGTAGTTGTCGAACGAAATCACTATTATATCTGTAGGACCTCTAAATCGGTAGATATTACAAAATAAATTAAACAACTGCATCAATAAATTAAAAAAATAGTCGTGGCAAAATGCCTTATTATGGTAGATTTGTAGATAATATTGATCTTATTACTTCGCCTTAACGGGTCGGACACCGGTGACCAGACACACTGTATAAATAATAAAACTCACTATAGGTTTTTTGACTCTAGAACTTGACAGTGGTTTCAAAAATAGTTTGGAAAATCCAAAAGTGCACGCCTCATACTTATCACTCATTCATAAACGAAAAAGAAATGCAAAACATAGTTTAAAAATGAACAATTTATCACTTTTCATGAAGTCGTAATGTCAACGACTGACAAAGATATTTACTTGGCGGTTGCTAGGCAACTTACGCACGTCAAGTCAATGGTTGGAAATATTTAGTTAAAGATATTATATTTTAGTATTTTATTAATTATAATTAAACTACTTTGAATAAAAGAGCCATTTTCAATACGGTTCCTTCTACGGCGGAAACAAATGTATAAAAAAAAAATTGACTCAATTAATTGATTTTATCGCAAGCTACAATACAATGTTTTCAAGGTTCATAAATTGACGGACAGGAATTTTTTTTCAACTATTTATATGCTTTTTCCATTTCTGCTGCATTAAATCAATTGTTAAAAAGTACAGTATTAATCTCCATTTAATCATCTATACAATGGTATATAAATTAAGTAGGTTCTGTGTCCTAGCAGGAGTGTAACAATAAATACAGTTACAGAAATGGGGCAAAAATATTTTTTCGATCGTAGAGCACACTCTAATGCTTCGCATTACGAGTCGTGCAATAGATTCATAATAAAATATTGTGAATGTGATATGTCGTGTTACTGTCTAGATCTCTAGACAACAAAATATACTGGAAAGTGTGTTCAACGAACTGGCTACGCGAATTTGTATGCTATTACAATGCGTTTAAACTGTTTAAAAACCATGTTATTAATTGCACCATCTAGCTTCTGTAGGTACTTCAATAAGTTTTATTATGTTAAAATACTAATTTATTTCCTTTCCTTGCTTCCTTTTTACTTTGAACCATGAATGATAAATAAATAATATCTTACTTTGTAGGGATTTAAGCTTGCCTAAGGGATTTTATAAGTAGGTTGAGGGATTTAGTCCTCTTTGAGATTACTAACTTGCTTGTCAACCGTTTTTGTTACAGGAATATTTTCGCATGTTCGTTTTCGCATTCAAATTGATATAAACAAATGAACAAGTGTTTTTTTCTCAAACATGCTTGGAAACTCGTGCATTATTTTGACCACCTTCTTCGAGATAAATCGAACGCTCGGCCGGCAATGTTTGTATGAAAATCCATATTTGTCGTGTTTAGCGGCCGAATATATTACTATGAAAACTCATATTTTGTCGTGGTATTTAAAAATGGAACGAAATTTTTGCTTCAACACATGGCAACCAAGAAGTATCTAATTTATCAAAGATTCGATTTGGTTTGCAAATAAAGCAGTTTAAAGTTAAGAAGAAACAAATGAACAGATTGGCATGTGAAAAATTAGCGTTGTTCGTCATTAATTCTGGAATTTATAGGTAATTAATTTGCTTAGTTTGAATTTCCAGGCATTATTTGAGAAAAGTACTAGAGCTCGTGGCTAAGTAATAACAAGCCGCACGGGTCGATCCATCAGGTTAAGCTACGCTTGCCGGGGTTGGTCAGTGGATGGGTGACCATCTTTACATACCGAGACTCCTACGTGCCTCGGAAAGCACGTTAAGCCGTTGGTCCCGGCTGTCATTTGTGGATCTTTGACAGTCGTTACGAGCCGTCAGAAGCCCGAAAGTCTGACACCAGTCTTACCAAGGGGTATCGTGTTACCCAGTTACTGGGTTGTGGAGGTCAGATAGGCAGTCGCTCCATGTAAAATACTGGTATTCAGCTGCATCTGGTTAGACTGGAAGCCGACCCCAAGATAGTTGGGAAAAAGGCTAGGAAGATTGATTGATTTGAGAAAAGTACTAAACAAGCGTTGGCCACAACCAGGCATTGATGGACTCACGTATGTGTGCCTTGGCTTCGCTTGGGCCCATATTTTCACGATCGTTCATCAATGCCCTTGTTGCAGGCCGCGACAGTAATGTACTTATTTATTATTTTGCATTTGTTTTCCCATTTTCTCCCTTTTAGGGTTTATTGCACCATATGTGGGAACGTATACCGTTTTGATCTTTTAAAAGCGGTATAAAATGTATCGGTAAAATGTTTTAGCCATAAAAGTGCAAGCAGGTGAGATGTGATGGATTGACGTCATCCACTATGCTGTAGAGTGCATTACCGTGTCACTAGTTCAACCTTTGAACACAACATCTTACTTTATATGATCAACTTACCCTTTAATGTACCTTACTACATAATGCATTATAGCGAGGTAGATTGGCAAGGACTGTGATTTGTTTTGATTTTATTTTTTGTAGTGACTTCCTTTTACGCATATTGACTTAATTTTTTGGGATTTTCGGTCTATATCGCCGAATGATAAAAGTCAATGGGGACTACACCGAAAATCTGGGGTATTAAATAAAATACGAGTCCTCATGATACTTCTCCTTTGTAAACTTATCTAAAAACGCAATAACGTAAGTCCTCTATACACAATCTACACAATTACCTATAAACTAAATTAAACATTGTTTTGTATAACTTATATTTATCTATCTGATTGTTTTAGTGCCACCCAGACAGTGTCTACCATATAACTAGTTACAATAAATTACAGGTTTCCTAATTAGACGAACCGATTTAATTTGAATTTCATTTTATTGGGTTGTTACTTAGTGAGATGGTTTCTACAGGTATCACTCTAAAATATTATTTATTTTAAGCTTATTTTTATCTAGTTTTCAAGGTTACATTTATATGATTAGTAAAAATTTATTATTAAAAAAAAACAAATTCCTATATCTGTCGATACATTTGTCCAGCTATATCTATACATATTTAGAGGCATGATGAACAGGGTATAAAGGATTGTGCAGACCAGCGCGATTTGTCGCGCGACGTGACACGAACAATACAATTTCTAAGAAAACTTCACGGTATAACAATAGCCGGTGTCGCGTCGCGCGACGAATCGTGCTGGTCTGCACAAGCCTTTAAGTTCACTCATCCTCTATTATAGAAAAGGGAGGATCCTCCGACCAGACGGCTGTCGTGTCTGGCGGGCAACTGCCCGATGGTTGATGTCGGATAGTCTTATACAATGTGGAGACTACAATACAACAATAAATGAAAATACTGGCACTACTAATGCATAAGAGTATTTAGAAAATGTCAAATGAATCTTTGCTTCGAAATAAAAAAAAATGAGTTTTCAAACAAATTAAATGTAGAGTATGCCCCCATCCACCCTAAGCCTATAAATTCCTTTAATCAAACTAGGCCTAGGGTGGATTATCCACCATAGGGTGGATTTTTGTGGTGGAGAAACAGAATATCCATAGTCGGCTCGGGTGAGCCGACTATGTATTTTGCCGAGCTATATTGACAAAACTATTGAATTATATTCTATTGAATTTTTGTATACAGAATGGGAACGTCATTAGAGACATGCCGTTTAATTTTTTTTTGTATTGTTGTCTCCACCTTGTATAATTGTTCGCGCGGTAAATCTAATCTAATTGTGCGATGCAGGATTTGTGTGACGTCAGGATTTTGTGATTGTGTCTTTGATGCGTAGTTCGCATGTGGCGATGTATGTAGATGCCGCCACACATAAATTATAAATTAAAGTCGTTTTTCGTGTCAGTCTCATTCTTCTAAACTACGCAACGGATTTTGATGCGGTTATAACTTTCATTTCGAGAATTTATTCCAAAAAGTTTTATGTATTGTACATTAATATTAAACTTCGTTTATTAAAAAAATGACGATGTTATTTTCAAGTCGTAAAACCGTGCCAAAATGGGGTGGGGCGCTAGTTTCATATAAATATCAATGTGTATTTTGTCTCCAATACTTCCATGTCCGTTTACAAAAGTGTTTACATGTACGTGTATACAGGAGCCATAAAAAGGTGCTGTGTACGTGGAATGTACGTATCTTCTATATGTGAGACAAAGAGGCCGGATGTAAGGTCATGGATGGCTATAGAGCTTATCGCGCTACCGCAAACTGCGACTTAAATGTTTTGTGCGCTAGTATAATACGGGAGATAACCGTTATAGCACATAGCAGCAGCAACGGTCTTGAAATTAAAGCGTATTATTACTTTGAATGAACTCAAGGTTTGTTGTGTTACTTGAGTTTTAGGTACCTATTGATAATTATAAAGAAAGAAAGAGAAGAAGAGAAAAAGAAAGAATAATAAGTTTATTAGTCGCAGAAACACGTGTATAAAAAAAATGATAGTAAGCTCGAACAGAACAAGAAAATAAAAACAATAAATAAAGCAGAAATGAATACCTCCTAAAACCATAATATACAAATTACTTCAATAAAACCAACCTTCAGGCTTCAGGTAAAAAGCGTGCAGCTTTCTAGTATTTTTGAAGATTTTCCTCGTCAAGTAATTATTCATCCGTGTTCCAAATATAAAGTCTTGGAGGGTTTTCATCACTAAAGTTAATTCGTAGCATCTTTACGGGTGACATTACATAAGGTTATTTCCAAGACATTTCGCACTTTCTTAAGATTCCTTTTCCAAGAATGTGAGAAAACCCACGTAATTAATCCTGGCCGTGTTTCGTTCCCAAGTTCGCGCCGTAATACTTGTATGTTGTACATATATTCAAGCGGCTGCGTCACTCTTCGCCCGCGACACAGTAATATAAATGTGAAATTACTCGACAATTCCAGTGTGAGTGGAATTGTAATATCTGTAAGCTAAAGCTCGGTTGAAACGTTGAAGCCACTGGCTTTCCTAAATAAGGCCCACTATCTGTCGCTACTCTACGAGCGTTTGCTCACATTCAGCCCTCACCAAAAACTATTGTTTTGAACTTAATCAGTTTGACTGTTGCTCCGGCATTAAATTCTGTCTGGCATTTTATTCATTTTTTCAGTTGGAAGAGACAAGCCTCATTAAAATGTACGTGCAATCAATGTTAATTTATCAGCTTTGTTGGTGCAGAAAGGTGCGAAAATATAATAAGTACTTAATATGAATAAAGTTATTTTAGAAACATAGATTTTGATCCAAACTAAATCTCTAATTAACTATCTTTCTGAGTATTTATTTAAAATAATAAAGAATCAACAACTAGAACGTCTCGTTCAATATCGTCGTCCAAATAAAATAAATATTCTTCTGCAAAATTGTTTATACGCTTCAAAATTATCTCTGTCCCAATAAATCTTACTTAGACGCAATAGTTGTGTCTCGTAAACTATAATTTAATATATAAAAGTAACATTTTAATATAGGCAGGTCTGCACGAAGTCTAATCTAATATTTGTTAAGAAAACTCGCAATTTCCAAATAAAACGTATTTTTCTGTCGCAACTTTCAGTCTCGTAGGCGCTTATATTATTTAAGTCGACTTCTTCGAACCTGCCTAAGTGGCAACTCCTAATTTAATCCTCAAAGTAAGGACGTACCCTTGATAGAGCACACTTATGAAAATTGGCTGTTACACGTCTCTATTACAGCAAATAAGGTTGTGTAAGTATGTATAATCTGACAATAAATATAACCCTAAAAGAGCCATCGTTATCAGGCCCATTTTCTCTCGTAGGCCCTCACCGAATGTCAAATATATAGGGTTACATGGTATCAGTCTCGCCTCCCTAATGGACACTTATAAGGCCGAGTGGGCCTTTTCAGTGTCGGTGTTTTGACACCCTTTAATATAAGAACGAGAGCCTTTATATTAGATATTCACGAAATTAGGCGACCATATATTGATTTTTCTTACAATATCACGCCGGGCTCGAGTTACAAGTGAATGACCTGCTTTACATGATCGCCTCTATAAGTAAAAGAGACTATTTTAATAACTGTTTAATATTATATCGGTTGCGTTATGTATGAATTGTAGGCAGTCCACACTTAGAACATATTTCCATCGTTCTTTTCATATTGCATAGTTCATTCATATTCGATATGAATAGGCCTTTCCTTGACTATATCCATCCCATTATTTCACTCATCTTGTACCGACAGACACCACACGTGCTACTTTTTGCTAACAACATTTAATAATTAAAACTCTTTTATTTATAAAAAACTCATAACGATTTATACTCCAGCCAGTGTTGATCACGAATTAAATTGCTGTGAATCGATCACAAAGTTGAAATAATAATCCACGTCGTCGCCTTGTTACGAAACATTTTAATTTAGTTTAATTGGCGCATTATATTTACCGTCTCGGTCCGCAAACCGTGGGCCGTGAGGGACACAGAACGAATCGCCTCTGGATGCAATTAGACGAATGAATCGCGTGATCTCCGCCTTTATCTTCTATCTCAGTAACTACCAGTAATAACTACCGAACAGGAATATAATAGACGGGAAAACATTCCGACGGGATAAAGGCTTCTTTGTTGTACGTTTCCTTTGCTTGCTTGTAAGGTGATTGTACAAAGCTCATAATTATTCCTTCAACTTTAAAATAAACAAGAGTTTATAAATATACTTTGAGTAACGTATCTTTGATCAAATACGTATTGTGTTGCTTAAAAACGTCTTTTCGAAGAATACTTAATATAATTGTAGTGTAAATCAGCTTCCTCGGAGTATACTTCTCCGAGCTTCTGTAACTAGTTTGGCTTGAGCTTTCGCGTTTTTGTCACCGCCTGTAGTACATT
The DNA here is from genome assembly GCA_948150665.1 of Conistra vaccinii. Classification (NCBI taxonomy): domain Eukaryota; kingdom Metazoa; phylum Arthropoda; class Insecta; order Lepidoptera; family Noctuidae; genus Conistra; species Conistra vaccinii. Next base: position 11,244,186 of record OX411324.1, on the reverse strand, counting down.
TCCGTGTACCGTTCCCGACGGAAACAGCCTTTCAGTGTTCACCTGCAAATGCAAAGAAAAATTCCATCCAAGTGACTTAAAGAGTCGAACGTTGGCTTACATTTATATTTTTCTACATTTATTCAACTTTAAAGCTCTTGTTTCCAAACGTTTTCGGAACTGGTATAACGCGTTTCGGAAACATTTAAAGTCACGCAACACGAGAGAACATGATTTAAATGTATTGACTGCCCTATTTAACGCCTGTAAGTAGATATAACTAGAGGCGTGACAGTGAAGGGAAGTGTATTAATTTATATGTATTTCAGAGTGCACTATATTATGTACACACGTTGCGTTGATGCCGGCATGGCAGTACCTACGAGATAAACATATCTACTCGTACATATGGATAAACGTAAACATAAGATACATATATTTTGTGTATCCATCCTGCTCATCATGTCGTGTCCCATTAATTCGGCTGAAAGAGAGGATTAGTTCTTGTATGGGCGGTGAGTTAAAAAGGAGGATGGAAAATTAATCATCCCTATACCTACCTAGCCTACATGAACGCTGAACATGTTTTCGGTTTTCATTTTAACATTTTTAACCGGGTTTTTTCGACGCCTCATGCTCACGGCTTCTTTCTATTGGGGCAGCCAGAAACTACAGAACGCCATCTGCTATGATCCTTACATGCTCCTCTGGCTTCGTTTACGTTCATTAATGGTTATACACGCACTCCGGTACATGGCACCTGCATATACATAATTTTATTGATATTTCGGTTTAGACATTTGTCTTTGAATTGCTTCGTTGGAAAAAGCTTAGTGAAGTGCCTGTCGCGTCGATGCGAGAATATCGGTTTCGCGCGACACTCGATGATATCAGATTTTGTCATATCAATGCCTGATTTATGAAATATCTGCAAAGGAAAATTATCCGACGCATGCCCCGGTTGTGATACAATGTGATTGCCTCATTTTCCTCCTCTTTCGGTCTTTACACGTTATTATCGTATCGACATCCGACTTGCAAAGGTTATCCGTATTTATTGGGAATCCGTTTACTAGATATAGTCATCTTATTGCGATGTTACGCGTAGGTCAGAATGTTCGTGTTTATTATTAATCATGCTGGATATTTTTGGCGATAGAATTGAGGAAGGATACCGTTTATTTCCGTTAAGTACCAAATTACGTAGTATCAGCCCATTCTTAGAGTATTGTTGTTATAAAATTAATATCTTAGTTGGTAAATAAATGCCTAACGTACCTACCTATTTATTGGAACAATTGAGTCAACAAACTTATTATTTACCAAATTGTTAAAAGCCAGTACTTCATACTGGCTTTGTTCTGAAGCCATAAAATGCCGCACATTTATTAATATTAAGTAATTAATTTCTACAAAAGATCTCATATCTTACGAATAAGGCTCAAACAATTATTGTTTGCTTACACCTAACCTACATAAACGAAGCTAATATTTACGAATTCACATGAAATGAAATTAAGGTTTTAGACAATAAGCTCTGTAGCGGTGTAGCTATTCGCTGACGCGTTATAAAATTTAATTTTAATCTGAGGGCGCGAATGGGATAGGATTTCACCCTTGCTTATCTGTGTTATGTTATAATGATCGTTGCGTCACACGCCATGTTAGGTGACATCGGATTCCACATAAGCTATTTTATAATGAACTATTATTAATATTTTGTGCATAATTTCGGTGTCGTACCTCTGGAGCGGAGTTTAGATTCTATTGGTTAAAATTGGCACATCTCCGCTCCTCTCCGCTCCAGTGGACAGGCAGCCTTAAGGTATGTTATACATATTTAAACCATCAATGGTTTTTTAAGAATTTTTTTTTCAGTATCTTATTATGTCTTTTAAAATATTATATTCTATCTAATTATTCACAAGCAATTTTTGTATAAATACTTTCCTAGTTACAATTAAAACCAATTTTCATTTCGTTACACTTCAAAAACAATTTCAGTCATAGAGTAACAATTGAAAATATCGGTATTGGCTGTCTGTGAAGTTTAAGAACAGGCAGCCGCCACAACACAAGCAGACGGCCAGTCCAACTTCACTGTATTTTCCTAATAGTTACTTGAATACCTTGACATTAAATGAAAGTAGGTTTTACTTACACGAATATCAATTCACCTTCCATATCAATAGGGATGATGCCAAGGTCAAAAAAGAGAAATTCTATTTAGTCCATCTGTCAGATAATAAAAAAAAATTAGACTCGTATTTTTTTTTTCATCATATTATTAAAGAAAGACTTAGATAAAATGCTTTAAAGTTGGGGAGTGCGGGTCGCTACGTCACAAGTAAATATAAAATCTACATACTCGTGACGTCATGGCACATTTTAACTCAATGTATCGCCGTAATCTTTTGATAACGTAAAAAAAGAAAAAAATTGTGTCCAATATTTTTTTATAATCTACAAGACGGACAAAAATATTTTTTTAGTCATCATCCCTATTCCCAGTCTTGGAAATGGACATTAAGGCTGGTAACTATGATGATAAAAGTTAACTAGGATTAGCATATTCAGCCCGTTTTAACGTTCCCACTGCTAGGACACAGGCCTCCCCTCTTCGAGAGGGAGTGAGCTGTATGCCACTTGCGCCCAGTGCAGGTTGGTAGATGTCACAAGTCTTCGAATGTTTGATTTTACGACATGCCGGTTTCCTCAAGGTGTTTTTCTTCACCGTTTTGAGAGCACTGCTAATGAAATTATTAACACAATGTAAAGCACCTGCTTGGATTCGAACCCACGACCTACAACCTCATAAGTCGGGGCCGTTACCACTGGGCCACCACTGCTAACTATGATTGGTTTGGCTGAACCTGGGTATCCTGAAAGGAAAATTGTTATTGCTAAAAATACTAATTTATTGTCTGTAGCCGTAGGCCACCTCTAGCAGTCAAGGTAAAAAATATACAATTCCCAAATCGATCAAACAATGTAATTGAATTTTTATATAAAATCGTCCGATATTGTACCGAATCGTGATAGCTGGGCTCACTTTACATCACAAGGGACCTAATACCTAAACCCCAGAGAGCCTGAAGATGAGTAGACCTTACCTAGTACCTTTCGATTAACATGGTACATTTTTTGTATCGATCGGTGTAGGTAGTCGTCAATGTCACTCATTCCTGCATGACAGTTTTTCTTCATCTCGATGTGCCATATTCGACGGGCCGTGCACTGTACTTGACTAACCTTTAAAGTACCACAGATACTACCAACGAACGTGTAGTTTTACACTTAGTATAAGGACTAAATAAAAGAAAATCGTCAACGATCGAAACGTTGTAAAAGTCAACCAAGTAGAACCTCTTTAATGTGCTTGGAAACGAAGCCACAGACAGCGGTAACTTGGTGGCTATGACTATCCGTGTAGGTGCCTGCAGTTAAAAGGTTACAGCACACAGGGATGTGAATATTTTGGACCTGGTGTCTACATGGTTTTCAAACGTAGGTAGCTTGATGTTAACCAGGATATCTTGAAGACGTCGTACAAAATGTACCTACACCCATAATATGCCACAGAAATTACTTCAGCAAAAACACGAACGAACATTCTAGGATAAAGAAATGAGACTAACATTGAAGTTTCGTACAGGAACTTTAATAAACCAATGGATGTGAATTTTGAGTAAAAAAAGAAAAGACGAATTCAATCCCAATATCCTAGAGCATCGCTTGAAGCTTTCACATTCGCATGTAGAAAACGAACGTGAAAACATAAATAAAAGAACACTCCCGTGCAATATGCAACGGTCTAGTACACTTTTACTTCATCTTTACTTTTATTTTTATTCTTACCGAACACTCTGAAGCAGCCGTTAATTACTACAAACACACGTATACAAACTTGTGTCTTAAGTGTCATTTATACGGGCAGAGTTTCTCGCCTGTCGACAAACGAGAATGTCCATGCGAGACTAGTCGATTCTCGCAGGCGTGACTCACCAAGCGACGCACAAAACAAAAATTCGAATACGATTATGACACATTTTGCGCAGTTAGATTTTCTCGAACTGTGATTTGACAATTCGCAATTTTGAAAGGCTCGTTTTCTTCTTAGTTATATTTACCTGCAAACAACGAACTGTTTACACGAGTCAATTTTTTAATCTAGCCTATTTGAGGCGAGGAACTCTCCTCGTGTAAATTACCCGTTATTCCTAAGAAGGTAAAGCCGTTGTCTTACACCGCACATGCAGTGCTTCAAGCCACAACGGGTCGGGCGAAGGAACTCCCGCGTCGGTTTGCGGCCGATTGTGCGGATTAAAGGTGTTCCTGACGAATATTAAATATCACGACGTAGCTAAGCATCGAGTGGGACATACGGTTGGTTATGTTGTGTATGTTTTGTTTTGTTACCCGACTGCAAAGAAAGGTTAGGTTTTTATGATCGGGTTGTTTTATTTGATTTGGAAATTGAAGTAAAAATATATCTCATGAGTAACGATAACATATAAGGGTTGTCGCTGATAAATATTGACGATAAAAGTACATTCTATCGACTGTAGGTACAGAGGCCAGCACATCAAGTTACTACAATCTGTCAAATCTCTTTAATCGATTTTCAACTTTATCGCTAAAGAATAAGGTTCAATGTTGATTGGGAAAATTTTACAGATTGGAGTAGGTTGATGTGCTGGCGTCTGTACATACCTACTTCGAAAAATAACGTATCAATATCCTAAGAAAATAAAAGAAAAGGCAAAAACTTGTAACAATCATTGTTATAATGAGTACTTTCTTAAAGGAACAAAAACAATATCAAGAACATATTGATTGTTTTAATAAATATCATTGGACTTTTTGTAACAGTCTTAGAAATCAGCAAAATAAAACTAAAGAAAGGAAGGTTTTCACATTATGCGTCCGCCATCATTTCATACATAGGAATTACCCTTTTTCTGTTATCTCACATTTACGGCGTAAACAAAAATTGCGTCATATTTTACAACCCTAGCTTCACACATAAACACAACGCTTTCATAAATCATTAAATGGTTTCATACGAATACATAATCAGGCAAGTAGGTCGCATGGGGCCATAAAATTTATTAGCTTATCAATACAGCACCTACGTGCAAATATCTGCGCCAATAACTATAAAGAAAGTCAATAACGTTGTTATTATTCAGCGTATACCTCTTCTTAATAAGAAAACGTGTATCTAATGCGGTGTTTGATATTCGCATCATCTGTGTATGCGGTGTCGTAATGGCGGGGAATCACAATATCTCGTTATAAGCGGGCGAAACAAAGAAAGGGACGCGTGCTTCGCATGCCAACCTCGCGCCGCCGCCGCCGCCGCCGCCGCCGCCCGCGCTCTCAAACAGCTGAAAATCTATCGAAGGTGCGCTCTTTGGGTTATATCTTTCACGTCATTTATTTACAAAGGGTTGTTGTGTACATGTCAAAGGTTAGTGTTTAATGTCGTGTTTGCGCAGATAACATTGTTTTCGATGAATAGGCGGCACCGCTTGATAGAGTTTGCTACTTGTATTGTGTTCCAGCTGAAGAAGTTTCTCATTTTGGAGAAATGTAAAACAGGACTTGAAAATATATTTTTAATTATTGAAATAGAATAATATAAATGAACCCAATTTAATGTTCTCTAGAAAAATAGTCTGAATCTAAATCTTAAAATGAGAAATGAGTCCCTAAAAATATTTAAATGAACAATGTTTGTGGTCCGCAACTCAACACTGAGCTGACTTCAAGGTCGGTATAAATTTGAGTAACAAGCACACCAATCAGTACTTGTCAAAGTGATAAATCTAATAACTCGACGAAACACTAATTCAACTAACACTTGGAGATAAGTTTCGTGCCGCTAACACGTAAGCTTAACAATTTAAATATCTGAGATTGAACTACGACTCCATTTGTGTTATTGTATTATTTTAATGGAATTTGGATGAAGTTTAACCAGTTCTATTTATTCCAGAGTTTGAAGACATTTCAGAGTAATATTGGACATTATTTTATCCTAGATGGTCTACAAATAATTTTGTAATCTTAGTTTCGTAGCGATCGCAGCTTATTTACGTCACGTAAATAACTTCTACCATGGGCAAAACTTGCCTATAAAATACTATTACTATTTCTTTTTTCAGGTAGGTATCGAGCATAACTCATACATTTTTGGCAACTGTCCGGGTCTGCGAAAAAACACGAGCTAAACAACAACTGTCGATTTATTCATAAAATGTTCTCTGTTACCTCAATGGCTTCTACAGGATGTTTCAAATATGCACCGTTATGGCATGCCATAACAGGTTGAATTTTTTCGCAGCTCATAACCAAACATCATTATATAAACCCATGCTTAAGTTATATGTCTACAAAGCGTAATATGTACCATCTTTTTTACATTTTTAAGTAAGAAAGTGATTGCTTCCTATATGCCTGTTCAGTAGAATTCTTTCAAACGCCGTTTCTTTGGTAAGAAGAGAAAATGCAAGAATTTTTTCTTTTATCATGCCATGGCAAGAATTTGTTTCTGCATGGAGTGTTTGCAATCTTAGATTTACTGCACATGTTATGTTATATATAAAAATATACAGGGTGTCCAGCATAAAAATAATCATAATTTAAAGTTACATACTTTCGATTTGGCCACTCTTTATTTGTTCACTGATGAAGTGTGCAGAGGTAGTGATGGGGTGCTCAATCAGTTTGTGTAACAAAAGACATTCTAGTCACTAGTCAGGTATCAGTAATAACTTTTCTAAGCAAGGAATAGCGTATTTTATGGCCAAATAAGTAGCAGCTATTTCATGTTATCATCATTTGAATTTAGAATAACTTATGTAAATAAAACAGAACGTAATTTCAATATTTAAATGCTTATAAACACGTGAAATTATGAATTCTAATTAAAACTTCATCTTTATCACCTCGTTTATGCATCCAAATAGATATAAGTAACTAAGGTATTTTAGTGCCTTAGTTTAGTATTTACGTTCTCTAAGCCTCTGAGGTATTATTCACATAGAATTATTATAACACAATTATATAAGTCCTATAAATGTGCCTAATTTAATGTCAGTGATTTAATAATAGTGAGGTTCAATTACTCGTAAAATCGAGTACTACGGCTACTACGGTTTATCCACCTTCAGAATCATGTAATAATCCTAACTAAAATTATAAATGCAAAAGTGTGTAGTATTATGGCTACTACGGTTTATCCACCTTCAGAATCATGTAATAATCCTAACTAAAATTATAAATGCAAAAGTGTGTTTGTTTGTTACGCTTTCACGCTAAAACGGCTGAACAGATTTGGATGAAATTTGTCACATGGGTACACCATGACCTGAGTACTTTTTATACCAATATTCCCATTAGATCGAGATTTATGCTGGTGAAACCGCGGGGCACAGCTAGTATAAGTGCTAATTATAAAATGATATGGTCTACATATAACGTGATTATTTGTAGCATAATGGGAAGAAAGACTGAGTTAAAATACCGGGTATATATATACTTATTCATCTTTACAGCTGCCCCGTACAAGGTAAATAAAACATTTAAAGTTATATCAGCTGTCTCTAAAACAACTACAAAGCCACCAAGGGAAATGCTTTATTGTAGTACATTTATCGTAGAAAAGTTACGAGCACATACATCTCTTACTAGATCTAACCCGTCTAATATTTTATTAGCATCAAAACCTTAGTGGAAGACTTAAATAATATGAAACGCTCAAGTACTTACCTATGGTTTGTTTCAAAAGTGTCTGATGAAAATGTATACAACCTGTAGATGCCAATTTGTAGTGCCAGTTACAAATTCAGTGCTTTGATTAGATTATTTTAAAATTTAAACCCGAAATTCTAATTTTAAATCACCTAGAAGATGTTTTTCATTTGACAATTGAAGTTCATTTTATAACCTCAATTGCCGTCGATGATTTCTCAATATTACAGAATTTCATTCAAACAACAATTGTTGGAAAATGTATTGCGATATAAAGTTGAAACCTGCAAAGTGCAGATAAATGTGTTACTAATTCACAAAACACTTTCATCTATATTAGATAGAGACTTTTGGACAGACGTTACAGCCAAACAATATTTTTTAGCGATTAGTACCTACAACTTCAAAGCTAACTTAGCTAAGTTAAGCAAAACCTCTTTCCGAACCCCTACTATTTTATTAACTACAAAACTTTCATGGAAAACGTAAATATAAAATTACATCTCTAAATAAATGTACCGTATTTTGCTCTTGTATAAACAAACAATTATTCCTAGCGCTTAGTACAACCACAGCATTAACTTTTTCATCTTCCTTTTGACTAAGGACTTTACATAACAAAAAGAACAGCTTATTTCCCAACACAGGCACTTAAAATTGAACCATATTCGCGTGTAAGTACATACCGTTTACCGAAGAAAAATGAATTGTGATTGTTTTTACCATTACATTGGTGGCGAATAGGGCGTATCAACGTCACGCAAACCGAGCCCAACGTAGGTACTCCTTAACCTAATTCTGGCATTCATTTCGCCAGCTCAGTCGTAAAATTTTAATAGCTGCAGGAAACCGTCTTCGAAGATGGAAAACGAAAGGTACACTTTCGGCAACGCTACAGGATATTATATTATATTCTGCTGAAATAACATCTTTAAATATAACTTCCTGTGTCAAATGTCAACTGTTGAACGTCAATGCTGAACTAAGATGTTTTCCAGTCATTTTAATCATGTTAAGTGGTAGGGAGACACAGTCCTTAGGTATGTTTTTGTGACATGGTTCACTCATAGCCAAAAAACTGGCCCCGTAGGTGTTGGACCACGCTCGATGAAGAGTTCCGTAGTTGAGAATGGCACCTGCGAAAAATATCGATAGTTGCCGTATGTAGAATACTTCAGGTACCATTTACGCAGGTGCCGTTTAAGCGGGTGTCCAATGTGGAACACGTCAGATGAATTTATCTCAAAAACAAACATTTTTGTTTAAAAAATGTTCTCCCATACATTCCAACTGTAAATGTAAGTTTGTACGCACAATATTGAGAGATTTACCATGTTATTTTAAGACCACTTCTTATAGGTTTTCCTGTAATCTATGAGTAAAGAACCATTCTTTGTATAGATAAATAGTTTGGTCAACTTTCATAAATTTTCATAAAGATCTTTAAAAGTATTTATTGCACGACTCATAATGCGAAGCATTAGAGTGTGCTCTACGATCGAAAAAAATTTTTTTCCCCATTTCTGCAAATGTTTTTATTGTAACACTCCTGCTAGTACACAGAACCTACTTAATTTATATACCATTGTATAGATGATTAAATGGAGATTAATACCATACTTTTTAACAACTGATTTAATGCAGCAGAAATGAAAAAAGCATCAAAATAGTTGAAAAAACTTTCCTGTCCGTCAATGTATGAAACCTGAAAACATTGTAGCTTGCGATAAAATCAATTAATTGAGTAAATTTTTTTTAATACATTCGTTTCAGCCATAGAAAGAACCCTATTGAAAATGGCTCTTTTATTCAAAGTAGTTTAATTATAATTAATAAAATACTAACTAAAATATAATACCTTTATCTAAATATTTCCAACCTTGACTTGAAGTCCGTTGCCTAGCAACCCACAACGTAAATATCTAAATAAATAGTCTTTGACATTAAGTAAGGATTGCGAGGTTAGAAATTTTACCCATATTGATGGGTAAAACAGCAGTCAAAACATACTTCCCGAAAAGTGATAAATTGTTCATTTTTGTTAGAAACTATGTTTTAAATTTCTTTTTCGTTTATGAATGAGTGTTTGAGGCGTGCACTTTTGGATTTTCCAAACTATTTTAAAATTCTGTATTCACCCGGTACAGTTAGCTAAACTTTACTTTTTAATTTTCTTATTTGCCCCCAAAAGTGACCCCCAGATTCAAAATTCATTTATTTACTTTACACGTTCGTGTTTGGGTCACTCGGTCCATTGGATTCGGAGCGAATTGGCGGTGACAGACAAATAGACAGACACACGAGTGGTCTTATAGGTAAGAGTTCCGTTTTTTCCTTTTGAAGTACGGAACCCAAAAAATCAAATCACTTTGGATGACCTGTTCTGCAATTGGACGACACTGGCCCTTAAAAAAGTTAAGTCATTTCAGTCCATAAGTTATCCATGTAGCTTTTCGAGTTCACAACACAGGTTAAGGAACCCCTGAACAGTGACTGTAGTACTTTTAATAGAACATTCAGTGTTCGTTTTAATTGCTCATGAACACGAATCAACTACACAAAGTCGGAATATCCCATTTTATTGTCATGTACGTTAATAAAGAGGGACTGGAATAAATCCGTTGCCTGCTCATTTCTTAATTGGATTCTCAAGTTTATTTTATAGACCGATCTACTTTAAATAGGAGTCTCCGTTTTACGACACTGAATCTGTTTTTACGTGGAAACTGTTCTAATTATGCAATAAAATATTTTATTGATTCTATTACTTTTTACTGTGATTGTGGAGAAAGTGGTGTAAATAAAATGTTGGTTAATTTAACATTAATTTGTGACTTCAAAGTAAAGAACTGTTCTGTAAGATCGCAACATTTTTAACTCTGTAGCATTCAAACTTTTCACTATTACAAAAAGAAGTATTATTGCAATTTTTAAACCTATTTCTATCAATAATATAGATTTGAGTCACGAGTATATATTTGATATTATGTGTTGTTTATTTAATAAGTTATCATAAGTTATTATATTCTGTAAATAAATATTATACTACACAGTATCAATACAATCGAAATGAATGTAATAAAAATGGCAATCGATACAAAAAAATATTGTAACGTGAATGTGCTCCCGTCTCACAATTGAGCGACTACACGAATTGCCATTCATGCCAATATGTTGAGCCGTTTAGGCTGTAAATTCGGTTGGCAACATCGCGTATAAAACATTAGTCTCTTTTCGGTTGGCCGTAGTCATGTAAAAATTGCTGTGAAGCAGTTTTATAGATTGCTTTAGATCGCTTTTACAGCAGCCACGCGATCGGATGACGACAAAGAGCTCGAGCGATTGGCGGAGGACTTTAACAGCCACCATATATCTGGCGCATCCTGAACCTCCATACGAACCTCCGGAAGTGCCCATAAAGTGGACGTTAAAACGACGACTCTTTTTACACTTTATTATCATTGGATGTGAACGCCGGCTCAGATTCCTTCGCAATTTACCGCGCCGCGAAGAAGACACTCTTGTCGGACGCGTTTTATCGCAAAATCGATATAACTGATTATGGACGCGAGGTCTGAAGCGTCATGGCTTATGAACTTCGGTTTACGATGGACTTCGAATCGCCATTTTGGTGTTTCACGCAACTTATACAACAATGGCTGTTATATTGAAACGCTGCGCTGTAGCGAGGCGCTCGTTCTCGTGAATCATGCTTGTTTAGATCAAAAATACACAGTCGAGGGAGGTATCAAGGAGGCTTAGTGGCAGGGGTGACGGTGTCATAGCACTTGTCGGTCAGGCGATTATGATTATTATGCTAATAACGTATTGTGAGTTATCGTCCATTGATGCCCGACGCCGGATCGTGGAGATCGAGTTACGCAAGTTTCGGCCAAGTTTTAAGACCCTGCCGAAGGCCTCTTACTAACTATCTTCCTTAACGCCTTAGTTAAGAAGCGCCTTATGAGAACTTTGACGCCGAGATTGAGGAAGCTATTACGGGATCCGTTCAGATAGATATAAGCAGGATGTCACTTCCACGCTCGACTTTGTGAAGTTGTTTACTTTGATGGTTCAAACTTTCGTCTAATTTATCTGAAGAGACAGCAGTAATGGCGCTTTTAATTTTATTTAGGTACGCTTATAGTAGAACTGGTACCTTACCATAATTATTATGAATTATTGGGTAGGTAAATAACATAAACATTAGAACAGAACAGAAACAAATATGAAGCAAGTAATCCTTGATTATTATGTCGACGAGCGTTCTTTTAAAAGGAGATCGAGAATTACATTAAGCGAAAGAAATGGTAGGTTAAATATTATATTGAACAAATATTAGTGTAGTGCACTACAGTTACTAGGTGGAGTTGGGCATCGGAACGGGCAGTGGTTGCATCCCGCTCTATCATTACTTCCGCTCCGCTCTCAACTGGGGCAATCGATAGCGGGGGCCGGGGGCCGGGGGCCCTCCGGCCGGTGGGTCCCCCTGTATAGCTCTTCGCGCGCATCACTCCTGTGACAATCGCTCACACTTCGCTCGTCCATCGCTCATCGCTCGCGGTGTGTGCGCCACGGACCTAAATAAATCCACTATAGCCATTTGTCGCTACGTTACCTGTATGTAGTTTATTTAAATGATGGAATTTAAAGCAATTTTTATAGCATGCGTTAGAGAATACCTTATTTCAAATTATTTGCTGTTTTTGAAGTTTGCATAAAAAAAGATTTACTATAGGCATAGCTAAGCCTACGTAACGGCAAAAAAAAAGGAATCATATACACATTGCTTTTCCTAATTGTTGTATCGCCAGTTGTTCGTTCCTATCAACCTTAAAACGAAAACCTAAATTAGCTCAAAGGTCAAGGTCTCTTTTTAACGATAATTTTCACGCAAGATTGTACCGACCTGGGAAAAGAATAAAGTGCATTTTTAGGGTTCCGTATACGAAGGGTGCCAAACGGGACCCTATTACTAAGTCTCCGCTGTCCGTCTGTCTGTCAGCGAGCTCTATCTCATGAACCGTAGTAAACAGTTGAAAATTTCACAGATTATGCATTTCGATTGCCGCTATAATAACAAATAATAAAAATTAATTCAAATAAAAAACTTAAGGCGTTTGTCCATACAATAACTTTTGATTTTGAAAAAAAAAACTAGCCCTGACATGCGGGCCATGTGGGGTGTCATTGTCAAGAACTCATCGAGTAGAGAACAAATAATATTTTTATTTTCAAAAATGATGAAAAAGGGGGCCGTAAAAGTTGTCAGTTTTAGACCAGTTTTCTACGAACTCTATCTCAGAAACTTTTTTAGTTTCTGAGACAGAGTTCGTATTTGAAACGGCCGTATATCATGTACCTATGTATAATCGAGAAATATTAAAAACGCCGATTCATAATGTATTTATTTAAATATGAGTGATTTTCTGCAACCGCAAAAATAATTTTGTAATTCATATTATGATTATAATTAAGATGATTCTTCGTTTAATATTTTTATTTATTTGCTAAATAATATACGGTGACGGACTCGCACACGAAGGGTTCCGTACGAACCCTTCGTGTGAGTCCGACTCGCAATTGACCGGTTTTATCTTTACTACGTATGCGTTTTCTTTAGTATTCGAAATGAATACAGGTAAATTCAATAAAAATATACGAATATGTATCAAAAATATCACTCAGTGTACTAACCTAATAGCGAGAGTGATTTGATTTCAGAAATATATCGGCATATAGTAGAAGTAAAAGGGTCTTTAGGAGACCTTGGAAATAAGATCTAAGTCTTGAATAAATCAGCTGCTTGTCGCCCCACGTTTACAGTAATATATTCAAACAATAGGCACAAACACAAGATTGTCTCAAAAGCAAAAAAAAAACAAGATGCAATTAACATGAAGGCTTTAGATACCAATGGGTACATAATCACAATAGTACCTATGTATTAAAAACAACAAAAAGCCATACAATTAAAAGTCCAAGGTTTTGGTTTGTTGAACTGTTTTGAGGTTGGTGGACGTAATATTTGTAGACCTTTCTAAGAAATAAAATGAGGTACTTCAAGCTCATTTCTTTTGCAGGCCTAATCAATACACATCGTCTGTGAAAAATTTCTCGACTGAAAAAGGGATTCTCTATGGCTTTCCAAGTAGAATTCTTTTTTTTTACTGTTAGAATCTCAAAAAAGTAACTGATACCACAAATGCATACCTATGCAAGTGAAATCTTTCAAATAAGAGTTCGTAGGCACCGCACTAGAACGGGTCCGGTAATAAAACGTTGCCCCCGAGTGCACACTAAAAAACGTGCGAACGCGGCAAATTTTCAAAATGGACGTCTGTATAAAAAGCGGGGGCCAGTTTATGTCCGACCTCCGACTCGTCTACACCTGTTCTCGCAATCACTGCAACTCCTCTCTCCTCTAATATTTATTACGCGTGAATATCGTATGCTCATTCTTTCGTTCCTTTGGAACTGATTGCAGAACTCTCATGAACACTCACCGTGGGGGAACGTAAGGTGTTAGCGCATCATAAATATTTATGATATTACTTTTTTTTCCTATAAGTACACACTAGATGCCAAATTATTTTTGTATCATAACGTGAATTTATTTTTGTAAAAAAAATTACTTGTTATGCGTTTACATTTTGTTAGAATAATAACCGTAATGCTAAATAATATTTGTTTGTCTGCAAGTTTTGTTCGATGTATGAAAGAAAAATATTGTTCACCTCAAGCTGGTTCAAATATTGAAATGGAAAATCCAATTCTGAAAATAAATCAAGCTTTTAACTTTGACAGAGGGATTTGTCTTTTAAGTAGGTCAAGGTTAATAAGCATTTCTGGAGTTCGCAGGTACTGACTCTCGGGGGACAAGCAGGGCAGGGTAAGAGTTGAGTAAAGCCAGTGTATGCACACAAAAGTTAATTGGTCACCTCAAGATTAGGTTTGGAAAGTGTTTTTCTTTTGCTTACGGTTCAGGTTAACGCACAGGTTGCTCTGATTATTAAATATTTTTGTGATAGGATTGCCACAATCTCGTCGATGGCCTTACTGTAAAGTAGTAACAAAAACTTACAGACATTGGCCACACCAAGGAGTTGCCAACCTTAGAGCCATGGGAAAATGTTTCGTGTGCCTGAAAATTACTTCCTGTACTTTACATACCTAGAACAAAAATTCACTCATTGTGACGGAAGTGCTAAAGGTACTCCAATTAGCATTTAATTATTAATAATCGTGATTAATACTAATTGCGTTGGTAGTTGCTACGCACGCCATAGCTCATTTCCATTTAATTTGTAATTACAATTTAGCAGGTAGGAGTACTATGAGAATATAATCATCATGATAATAACAATCAAAAGACGTCCACTGTTGAACGGCCTCCCCAGACTGCCGTTACACCGGTAATGGCCACTTGCATCATTTTTAATCATTATAGCTCGACAATTCATATTTGGAATTGAGGCAGCTATTTATAAGGGGAAATTCTTTTAACGTTCAAAGGTGCAAGACTGACAGACTTTTCTAAAGTAGCTCAAAGGCAGGACCATGTAACATGTAAGTATCTATTGCAGTAGTTTACAAGTGTTAAAAGGACTATTGAATGCAGAAAGCCCTTTAGAAACCACGAGTAGGTTAATATATTTCAATGCATACTTTAGTCCAGAAATCCAAGAAACATTAACGAAGATAATTAAATTAAAAACTAACCTAATTGCAGAAAGTAGCGCTTAAAACTAAAACAAACGCAGCGGTTCGATTCTTAAGGGACCGCAAGCTCATTACATTATTGTTATCTAAGCAACCTTCACTCGGATACTATATGGGAGGTTGTATGGAGTAAAGTGTGGCCTGGTCGGGAGGGCTACAAGAACAAAAGCCTCTCGTAATTAGACCGACCGCGGCAATACATAAATAATTTGCCGCACGTACGGCTTTGTTCAGAAAACAGCTTTTTATTTAACGCTGTTATATCAAGAAGAACACTTGGTGTGCTTTTGATGGCAGTAATCCTCTATCCTTTTATCCTTACGCACAGGTACCCATTGTTGGTGGAAACTGCCTTTGTTTATATTATATCAACAATTTTATGACCCACAAACCTCGTATAATTTTGTTTGCTGTAGGCGTTTTGTGATGTAGCTTAGCGTTATTATAGAGACTAATGAACATACGTATTCCGCAGACACATAAAACCCCTAGGCCTTATTACTAAGTATAGTATGCAATATTTAGTACTGCAAGCTTTGCCATACTATGTGCAAAAACTCGCACCTCACCGCACCTGCCTACAACAGGGTGAAAATAAATCTGATATGAACTTTAAATAAACGTGAACAGAACAAACAGAAGTCTTTCAAAACATAAACCCGATATTCCCACCCGATACCTTACAATTTCACCCTTTGTTATTTCTATACAAAAATATATCTTTGGTAAACGGAGAGCTATGAAATATTTGACGGTAAAATCCAGTTACCGGAATTTCGGTACGTTGTAAAAGGAAAAGAAATTTTAGGCCAGTTCGCTTAATGAAACAAATTTTCAGGGCGGCGACATTTAAACCGTAAGTAAGCCCTTTGTAGTGCGTTGGGCGCAGTTCGCCGGTCGCTTTTGTCCCAAAGCCGCCCGACCCGCGGCGACACTCCTTTGTGCCGCCTTACAAAATATTGCTAATTACGATTAAAAAGAAACTTCTGCACTTCTGAGGGAACCTGTTTGTGGCAGCCCTTCGATTGTAAACAAAATAAAACCTAAAACAAACAATTCTAATTTTACAGTGCGTAAATCAGATAAAAAGTCACCGAGAACTTTTATATGGAAAGTCATAAGTAAAATAAGGCTTAATAGGATACACGTAAGAAAGTTTAAGACAAAAACGGTGAAGGAAAACATCGTGAGGAAACCGGCATGTCTTAGAACCAAAAATTCGAAGACATGTGACATCTACCAACCCGCACTGGGCCCGCGTGGTGGATTACGGCCCACTCCCTCTCACCGAGAGGAGGCCTGTGTCCCAGCAGTGGGAACATTAATAGGCTGATGATGAAGAAAGTTTAAGAGCCAGTATCACAGCCACAGTATTACAAATGCATTGAAGTGTATTGCATTTAATAATGCACCACGTACCAAATCAATAAGATTGTCTGTATTTTTGACAATAGACAAGCTGCCAAACTAAAACTATTTTAACTTCGCAAAGCTATAATAGTAGCTTTAATGAGAATTTGACTCCTTCATTAAGGTTTCTGCCACACTATCAAGTTTTGGCTGAACAGCAATTTGGCCGCCGAGGTTAGGTGTAAGTACCTATCTTTATCTTTCGCATAGACGTTGGCTCTAGCAGGTACAGTTTGAGACTTTCATCAATATTCTTGTAGCTTTTACTTAACTTTATTTAAGGTTGTAGGGGTCTCTAAAGCTGGGGTCCTGAGACTTAGTGGAAAGCACCCTTACAATAGAAAGTCAAATAACTTCACCAATTTACATTTAAACGATTACTTCCCGGTTAGTATAGTGCATACCAAAACTCAAATACGATATATAAACAAAGGACTCACTGGTAAAAAGTTGCCTTTAGCTCTCCCCCAAATATTTGGCCCTCGACACAAAGTTATGTTGTCAACGTGACCTACAGTCTATAGCTTTGCAGTATTAAAGGAAAAAAAATCGCTACAAAATTTTACGTCCGCCGTGGGCCACCCCCTAATAATGTCTGCTTAAGGGTGGCGGTAACATGGAGTACACATTTACGCTCCGTTAAACGGGGAAAGCTTTTTTCGTGTTTAGTGTCACAAAAACTGTTATTAGCTTGAATTGTGCCAGTAAGAGCCACCCTGGTTTACGTGGTCATAAGAAAAAAATAAGGAAATGGTTTAGCATATTGCCAGCGACTTCCTTATATGTCAGCTTAATAAAATCCTGTATAGAAAAACCTTGGGGAGACAATAATATAAACACAATTTGTGTACTTTTTTGGCCATCTTTTTTATAAGAAATAGCTTAGTCATAATTTCAAAAAACATAGACTTGACATGGTTGGCCAAAGTACATCCTCTAGAAAAATAAAATTACTTAGAAAAATGTAAACAAAACCTAAGCCTCTACAAATGATTGATACCACACACTGATAAGCACCACAACATAAACCCACATAAAGACTAAAATCGTAACACCTGCTTGTGCTCCCGCGCCCTTGTATTGTAGTAAATCAATGTTGATGCCTCCTAATGATAAAACCGCCATCTTCCTGCACTTATTGACTAGGCTTGACAAACTCCCTTAATGCGAGCATTGCGTGGACGGAAATGGACATTTGTATTCACGGTAGGACATCAAGACATTTTAAGTGTCCCACTGCCCATTATTAATGAAATAACAACTGAATGAATTCAGATTTTGAAACAACTTCCTTATCTTTATTGAATAATTGACGACATTTACAAATACTTTAGAAAATATTTGAAACGCATCGAATTCGTCATAAGATTTCTAGTCCTTCAGAATTTGTAATAAGTAGCCTTTTAATATCGCAGAGCATCGCAAAGGCTATTCTCTATCCCAGGTTATCAGCAAGCCGAGAGGTAACTTGCGTAATCTGGATATTTCAATTCTATCCAGCATTCCGGCCGGCAAATGGCCGTACATATTTGAATGATATTTCCGGGATTAATATCGATAACGGTCTGATACATTTTATGATTGGAATAAAAAGTTTCATAGGTTGAAACGGTAATAGCGTGGTTTATTGTGCGTTAATATAGGTAATAACTAATACGGTTCGGTTTATCACCGCCGCTGTAATCGTAAGTGACCGCACCCTGTCGGAACCGCACCTCGCCGCAAACCACTAAAGTAATGCCATGTCATTTCATGGCTCGCAATCTGTGACGAATGACACGTGCACTATACAATGTACAGCCGTCCACTAATCACATAATCACACACTTGCCAATAGGAAATTCGACACATATATTCACCGAGAATTTATATTATATTACACTGTGCCAAAAAAAAACTTGTTGAGGTTAAGTTTTCAGTTTAGTCCTTAATACAAAGTTATTCAAAGTGATGGTATAATTCAGTCGCAACCATTAAGCTTTCAATTTTCATCTTCTTATTGTTTGTCTTAATTAAAATCTATGAACACCTATGTAGTATGTATCTGTAGAGAGTACAATGAAATCAATTTTGGAAAATTCCGCCACACAAATGTATAGATTACGGTCATTACCATAAGAGTGAAAAACGGATATAACAATTCCTCATGTTTAGTGTATATTACGACACTCTTATAAATAGAACTGTACTTGCAAATACCACTCCATATATTGTACGTGATTGTAAAAAAGTTCTTAGAGGTAGGTAATTGTATTGTAGGTGTACTAGTCGGTAAATTGTTATTTATAGCCTGTTTCGCGGAAACCAACGCTATAATTACCAAGTGCAATGAAACGCAAGCTTAATACATGTTACGCAACAACGTAATCGATACGACCCATTTGTAACAATTCCTACGAATAATGGAAGGGAAATTCAGTTTTACGTCAACACGGGGTTTTTCTTTTTGGAAATTCAATATATTGGGGTACCGGTCTGTATTGTAAGGAACTAAACAAAATATAATAGAGTGGAGGCTCTAAATGCTTGGCCGGGCGGACGCGCGAGTGACGGCGGCGCGCGGCGGCGAGATGGGCGGTATTAGTTTTCGCCACATTGAACACGTTGTGGGATCCAACTTATTAGGAAATGTGATCATGCGAATAATACTCGCTTCATACGTTTTATTGCGTTAGGGTATTGGTTTCTCGCGATACCGTTCGTCATATTTCAAAATTAATATCTTTAGACAGCCGCGAGAAAGAATTTTATTTCGATTTTCCTCACAAGCAATTTTAGTTGATCCACAAAAACCGAAAAGCCTTTAAGGCGATGTAAGATACTGTTCACGATATTTTCAGAATATCTTATGAATAGGGTTTTTTTAATATTTTTGACTTCACCAACGTGCTCATCCGTCGATACTGGGTCACGTCTTTCTTATCACATGCCATGGAAAGAACATCTAAGTACGACGTACACAACAGATGGTTTCGTATTTCGACAACGTCTCGCTGATTCTGATTATGTAGATTCCTTTACAGAGAAGATTTTACGCAAACATACGAATGAAGATCGAATCAGATATGCATGGGATCAGTTTCTTATCCTTGGGAAAATATGGAAAGATATTCCGTAAATAAACTTAAAAGGAACATATTTTGGCAAGCCGAAATTCTGCGCGTTGTTGTCAACTTTGACCAGTTCCATAGATAGAATGATCGTAAAATATATTGTATGCCGTTGTTCAACTTCGAATAAAATAAAACACACAGCCAAAACGTAAAAGCGAAAATGAAAGGATTCCTCCGAAAATGTATTTCATAAATATCTTTATTCTCTGAAGCTGACTCCATGATGAATATAAAGATTCGTAGCTACATTCGAAAAGAGCTGCAAACACCTGTTGGACGTCAGCATATTCCAAGTAATGTTTTAAAAAATCATTAGTTCGTTAGAGCACAAGTGGTGCTGAGGTCACAAGGAGAGTCCACCTCAAATCCAATCGAGTAAAGTGCGCGGTCTCTTGGCGTCTCCGTGGAGTTATTTAGCTGAAACGTTTCGGTTGTTGACAGGAGTTGCGGTATCGGCTATTGCAATATTGAGTGGCCCCACTCGCTCGCATTCCACTGTGTCAACACGTACTACATTAAACAAAGAATTTTAAATTCTTTCATAAATAACATGTTCGAATACAGAATGTTTACTTAGATTGTTAAATAGAAGTATTGCGTCTACCTTGCTTTTGTCGCTATTTGTAGCCAGTAAGTAAAGGGAAACAAAAGTTAAACTATAATGTGTTCTCACAAGTAACTAATGGATGGTAAGTTTCCGTAGGTACTTAAGCGGCCAATTCTTGAGGCCAGACTACTTTCTGAGTACACATTAGTGGGTGCCGGCGGGTGCTTTCTTGGCTAAATCTTAACTATCTACTTAAGTCAGTGTCAGGTTGAACTTGCGAACGAATTGAATAAGCCCCTCGCTCGCTCCTCCCTTCCCTTTATCTGCTTTCATTACATGAGCTTCACTCTGAAATTCGGTTCAATTACTCCGTAATTTGGTGAATTGACGTGGCATTTTGTCAGCTTCCCAGCGTGTTTTGTTTAGACCTAGTAATTGTCCTTCTTTCTATACTCATCAGATTTAATTACAACTTTGTTTTTGACCAGGAAGACTTACATTAGCTACGCAATTATTAATTACTAGCGACCCGCCCCTGCTTTGCAAGGTTTTTACGACAAAACATTGATATTTGTTTATATACATAACATAATAACATCACGCCTTGTTTCCCCGAAGGGCTGGGCAGAGGTGTACCTGTAGCAGGTACAGTCAGTACCCTGCATTACCTGACCCCCTCTTACAAAGAAGAAGAGCGGAAGAGGGGTCAGGTAATTCAGGTCACTGACTGTACACCCTCATTTCGCCAGTTATGTTTTTAAGTCCCATGTAATAGGGGGCGAGCCTATTGACATCAACCGGGCACAAATCCAGACTCCGGGCTGCTACTGAGAAATACCAGAGAGAAAAACACAATAACACTTTGCCCGACCCGGGAATCGAACCCAAGACCTCATGCTCAGCAGTAGCGCTTGCGACCACTAGACCAACGAGGAAGTCAGTTTGTTTATATAATAAGTTTAATATTGTTGTATTATATACATCATATGTTTCAGAATAAATTTTATAAATGACAGTAAAAACTGCATCACAATCTGTTACGTAGTTTAGAAGAATAACGCGGTCACATATACAGACACAAAAAAAATACTTTATTATAAAAGGTATAGTAGCTAAAGATAACATCATTCACATGCCTGTATGCCTGTCATAGGCATATGTTAGTAAGCTCTCAAAAACTTCCAACTGATGAGTGCTCTTGTATTCTGTTAATATCATGTAAACCAAATATAATATTATTTGTAACAGCCACTCGCTTATGACAAACTTAATTAATAGCAGAAATTATATCGGGTTAATAAAATTAGTGTTAATATAAACTTTATATCGGAATCGTTCAACTGCGGGCGCGCTGCAGTATCGCGTCATAAATGGTTTATTGCACGAATGTTGTCAATTTCGAGGAAGGTTCACTTCCGCGAATTACTGACCAATGAAATGCCAGTGTGACGCGTCTCCCTCGCCGTAATAATATAGAACACGGCGGTGTCCTCGTAAAAATATGTTTAATGACGTCATAAACATTCGATATGTTCGCGCGGCGTTGCGCTGAAAGCCTGCTCTCGCTAAAAGTATACATTATATGTATCTATAAATCCGTGAGTGTTCCATTTATTACCCACCATGGCTCTATCGATACTAACGTTACTGTCACATTAAATATTTATTGTTTACCTACGTACTACTATTGTATATCTGCTGTCTAGCATAACTTAAAGTTCAAAGGTATCACATTGACTTCTGAAAAACTTTAAACTTTGCAATAAGTATTATTGGAGTCATTATAGTCGCAGCATTA
Organism: Conistra vaccinii; assembly: GCA_948150665.1. Lineage (NCBI taxonomy): Eukaryota > Metazoa > Arthropoda > Insecta > Lepidoptera > Noctuidae > Conistra > Conistra vaccinii. The sequence continues at coordinate 11,221,859 of OX411324.1, read as the reverse complement.
CTCGTAAATAGAAATTGTTCGAATGAATTATAATGTGAAGTTAGAATATAATAACTACAATGGAAATTTCACAAAGGCAGATTTTCCCATTGAATTGTCTCGAAATTTCCCGAAGCCGTGCGTCCGCCCCCCGCCCTCTGACAGCCCCCTATCTCGTCTCCTCGACGCTATTAACCACAAGTTTCGTTATTAGCGACTGTGTTGGAAAGTTATAAGGGAATCACCTTCATTTAAGTTGAGATTAAATTCTTACTGTGATTGAATAACCGCGCGTCATTAGTTTTGCTCACGATACTAAATCGACCCAGCGATATATGTGTAAGTTGGTAGATAGATAGTGGCTGTGCATGATGGGCCACCATCTTTAACTTTCGTTAATGTAACATTAGTAGGCACCGACCTATAAGTCGTAGGTACCTTTATAATGCTATTATAATACTTTTATATATTTTAATGTATTCTTTACAACACAAAAGCATGTAAAAATAATAAAGTTCGAAAAATCTTGATAAATCGCCTAGAGCGAGTGATGTTTTGAAGTGAAAATTTCTTTAGGCGCGTTGAGCAGTTTTTGGGTGAACAAAAATCATGGAACTCGCGTCATCGTCACCTAACGCTTTTCATGAGCTATATGTGTCAAACGAAAGACATCAACGCGAGAATCAAAAAGTTACTTAGTTTTCACTTCTATTGGCAGTCGCCAAAGACTGCCCGATTTTTTATTTTTTTTAAAGAAAACTGTCGGCTAAGTTATCCTTACTATTATAAATGCAAACCTGTGTTTGTTTGTTTGTAACGCTTTCACGTCTTAACGGCGGCTGAGCAGATTCGATACACAGGTAGACCATGACTTGGTTTAGAACATAGGATACTGTTATCCCAGTAGTTTATTCCCGTGGGATAATTTCCGAACTCCACGCGGGCAAAACCGTGGGTATAAGCTAGTTCTTAATAAGTCCATCATTTGGTTTTTAATTAGGGTAATATTCAAAAATGAACAATTAACTTACGTTAAATAAATACAAGAAAGTGACGGTAAACAATAAATTAGACACAAACTTTGGGAAAACTCGGTACAATCTTCAAAGGCCGTAAACGAGATCAAGTAATTTAAGCCGAAATAAGCAAAATTACACCGGCATTGTCGGCTTCTCAACAACGTTACCGTAAAGCGTTTCCACAAACGTTTCTTACAAATTAAATTTAATATTTTAACATCATCACGGATAACATTATATACAAAGTTACGATATTAGTTGTATGCAGCTTTTTACGTCATTTGTATGGAAATCGCGTCGCGTAGTGGTCGCGGGAAAGCTGATGTCCTTCCCTGTCTTTGGTATTCAGGGCGCGAACCGTGTGGGAAAATTAAGGTAGGCCGCAACGGACATGTGGACTTTGATTCCGTGCCGATTTTTGTATGTAAAAATAGCGGCCTCCTCATATGGTATTCATAAAGGTTTGCAGCACAAGACACTTTACCGAAAGCCGTTTTGTAAGTTTTGCTATCGCCGTTTATATTCCACAATACCTATTCAGTATCGTACCCTTTTTAATAAAATAAAATTGTAACAAATAAATAATATTACCGTAGTAAATTCTGGGGAAATAGAAAGGCTTTTGGTAAACAAAGCCAAAAGTAGGAGCCTACATAAATTATACGAGTGAATAATTTGTTGTAGCATTGAAATCTTATCGCTTATCTTATTAGCTAAGCACTAATTCAAACAAGTACTATCGGGGTTTACCATAAATTGATTTTCCTATACAAATCGGACTACACGCACTTTTGTAAATGTGTGTCGAAGTATAATTTGTACACACCTACTTTTATTACAGGGCAGTGTTCATTAGGTAACAAAACAACGACATTAATGGCTGGTGATTAATGAGTTCACTCGTTAGGTTTCTTGTTTGAACAATAATTACTTAGTGTGGAGCTAAATCAGTGTGGAAGGAGCATTTTTGCCCGTCGCCATCGTCGCGCCCGGAAGCACTTCCATTCCATCATAACTTTCCAAACTTATCTTAGTTAGTGGCGATCAATTTTCATTTGCCGCCGATTACGAATTTTCTTTAAGAGATAGAAACTAATGTTGTTACTTATATTGTTACTATTTAGTGTTACAGTCTTTATATTTTTATCTCGTTATTTTTGTTTTTTCCATTATAGTAATTATGATTGTTTTTTTTTTGTGACCCTTTACCAACCATTGTGACCTCTTTTAAGTTTGAATTTGTTCATACAGAAGTACTGGTTAGTACTTTATTATGTTTCTTCTTTTTCAGTGGTCGGCAAATCGTGGTTCGCGAGCCGCATGCGGCTCGGTACAAATGACAATAAGTACGAGCGTAATTGCGCGCGCGTCGGGGTTTCGGCAAAAGCAAGATATCAAGTTCTATTCAAAATTCAAACTATATTTCAAAGATTTCTTTCCGAAGTATTTTTACCAAAAATTAACAGGGCGTCGAAAATTAATCGTTTACTGTACATATTAACAAGTTAACCTTTTGACTCATTAGTCAAGACATCTAGAGCAATGGTCATTAGTTTGCCGACCATTGCTCTAAATGTCTTCTAATCATACCCTTAAACTATAACCCCCTTCTTTGGCTTGGCGTAGCGGGGTAAAAATTTAAGATCATTTTGATCTTCATCTACCAAAACCATTTTATAAATCACGTCGTGCAGACGGTGGCGAATAGGTGATAACTAACAATCGATCTACCTGCTATACCTATGCCTTATTAAAACAATAAGCATAAAGCCAAGAAAAATCTATATTAGCTGCACAAACAGTAAATTGGCTCAAGAAACTTACATCATAGGATAGGAAGCATACGTAATTAGATGTTTTAGGACCATAATGGCCTGTTTCACCACCTACGATTAAGTTGCTAATAACTTACTTGGCAGATAAGTTCATACAAATTCTGTTCCATTTTTGAATTTATTCGGTAATTAGTGGCTATTCGGACATCGTGAAATAAGCCCTTAGTATTGCTTATACTCATAAGCAATACTTATACCTATAATATACCCGCGTCACAACGTACAGCTACGGTATGAACAAGCTGCTTTCCCATCTTCCTCATTTCTCCCATATGAAGGAAAATGATATTCCCATCATGAAAAAATACTACAACACTAATCCTAAAAATATTACAGCCTACTTCAAAGAGGGTCGCTCTTCCCTGTCTGAGGGTACGGCATAAATTAATAATGAAACATCGCATCTTATGTAATGAATAACCGGGATCCGCCAGATTTGTTTTCATTTCTTCCGCTCAAGATACGTATTTACATATTACACAAACGGAAGACCTGCGTAATACATTTGCAAGATGATAAACAGAACGGAACTCGGGAAGTTATAATTTACAGTATTTCGACGGCAGCCGAGGTAGTGGAGGCAGCTCGGGGCCGCGTATCAGCTCATCACGTCAGCCTCTCTCACGCATAGCATTTATCAAAAAATTTACAACTATAGGTACTGAAATGGCCCTGACAAATTATCTAACAAACTGAAATTGAATCCGCTTTTTGTTGGTGCCGTACACGTACCGTTTTCCGAGTCTATAAACATTTAGTGATATGTTATATACAAATAACATAAAAAACGTTATATCTTCGTATTGGAAGTCTCTTTCCATTCATAGTTAAAGAAAATAGGCATCAGGCCATTTTGCTTCGTAAGATAAAACTTTCTTTTCATGAATAAAAATCAATACACAAAGTCCGCAGGCATTATCTAAAAAGGCTACAAAGCTCTTTCAGAGATAAAATATAAAACGAAATCCTCTCTCCACAAATCATTGATAAATTTCTTTTTAACAAAAAAATAGGCTACTCACATAAACATCAGTCAGGAACTAGGATAACAAAGTAAATAATTCATTAGATCGGTGGGACAACATCGAGTATAATCAGGGCCGTTGGCAAAAACGGTTCCCAATAAAATGTATGGTATCTTGTCGAGGCGTAGAAGCGGCGAGCTCGGTGTTCGATCTACCATCCGTCATGCTCAGAGTCGTGGGCAGATTGATCGCCGGCGCCGGCCGCACGCCCGCAGCACAAATATAGCGCCCGAGGAACGAGGAAACACTGAGACAAAAATGGTGAGAGCAAACAAATGCGCTGTCGATATCGTGACAGAAGGATTGATAGTTGAGAGCGGACTCCGTGTCCGCGCCCTGCGCCTTACGGTTCGCACTCTCGCCGCTGTTACGCAAAAAACTAGTGTAAGATAATGGTCAGTCAGTAGAGTTTAGCCGGCAATCTTCTTGAGAGGTTATACATATAATTTTACAACTCACTAGAATATCAATATCCTGAGACGCTTACATACCTTATTTGAAACTCAAAGGACTCGCCTACGTACTTATTTAGTAAAAATTGTCAGGTATTAGGTATTCATTGAGTCAATTGAATATTTTTGAGAGTGAAAGCTGTTGTCGAACATCGAATATTCGTATTTGAAGGTTGTTTTTATATTCGTCCATAATGGATGGGTATCCATACTAATATTATAAATTCGAAAGTAACTCTGTCTGTCTGTCTGTATGTTACCTTTTCACGGCTAAACTACTGAACGGATTTCGATAAAATTTGGCAAGGAGATAGATAGCATTCTGGAGAAGGACATAGGGTACTTTTTTTTTCAAAAATAACCCTTGAGGGGGTGATATAAGGGATGAAAGTTTGTATGGGAAACCCAGCATTTCTTATGTTAGCGATATGAAAATTTAAATTTATGCTTTTGGTAAGAAATAAGGAAATACGCGTATCAGAGTTTTTGTAAAATCAACCCCCAAAGGGCTAAAATAGGGGTAGAATTTAAAATTACCATGTAATATTGATTTTTTTGTGTCTTATTTTTAAGAGATTTTTAAATTTGGCAAAGAGGTAGATGGCATCCTGGAGAAGGACATACGGTACTTTTTGTCTCAAAAATAACCCTTAAGGGGGTGATATAAGGGATGAAAGTTTCTATGGGAAACCCAGCATTTCTTACTTTAGCGATATGAAAATTTAAATTTATGCTTTAGGTAAGAAATAAGGAAATACGCGTATCAGAGTTTTTGTACAATCAACCCCCAAAGGGGTAAAATAGGGGTTGAATTTAAAATTTCCATGTAATATTGATTTTTTTGTGTCTTATTTTAAAGAGATTTAAGGGATTGAAAATATACTTCATAGTCCTTATCTTGAATTAACATTTTTAAGGCATTTAGAGTCATATAAACCAGTTGTTTTTTATTTTTTAACCGGGCGATAGTGTGAGTATAACAACAATGTATCATAACAACAATGTTAACAGTATTGTTGTGTTTCGGCAGTTAGAGATAAGATAGGCTGTTCCTCTATGGTTGAGGATTCCTGGTGAAGCTCGCTTCCACCTTCGGCCTGATCATCACTTACCATCAGGTGAGATGCAGGCCATGAGCCGTGGGTAGAAAAAAAGAGTAGAACTAGCGCCCGGGCACAATGGGTAGCTCGCCGTCCGATAAGGACCAGGCCCGGGTCAACGGCGCGTTGTGTTCTACGCGCACCTTAAAGAGATGTCAGCACAATTGATGGGGTCCACTAGGGCCGATGCCTGCCGATGGAACACGGGTGGGTTTTAGTCAGTAAGAGTCTGATACGCCCTTCCGCTCCACCCAGAGCGAGAGAAGTTATTTGATGATATCTCAAAAAAAAAAAAAAGGGATTACGTGGTCAAAGCTGTGCTTGCTCGGCTGCCTGAATTTTCAAATCTGGATTGAGAACATACTTAACTTTTCAATTGAAAAAGAGGAAAGAAGATATAAGGATTGGCCAGGACATAGGATACTCTGAATCCCGGTAGCACGTTCCTGTGGGATATTTTCCGACATCCACGCGGGCGAAGCCGCGGGCAAAAGCTAGTTTTACTATATATCGATAGGCCGTTTGTACTACAAAACATCTAAATAAATTGATTCTGTTACTAAGAATTTACTGTGATCACAAACGGTTCACTTGTCTCTTCTGTCATAACATTATTGATGAAAATGTTAAACCTTAATCAAACGTGATACAGCCATATCGAGATAAAAACTCGAAGGCCCGTTTTATATTACTGAGGAAGGCCATTTTCATAAATAAAACAACGTTTTAAAAAAAGTGTGAGGCCTTATCTTTTGGAGGGATAATATTTTCCATTATTCGACTAGTTTTACGATAAGTGGGAAACAGTTTCCCATTGTCCTTTCAGCACATAATAATTTTACTCGAGTTGCAATAAAAAATATAGCGTGGGAAGTGATATTACCAATGTAATTCCATTTTTCACTAACTTACTTACATGATGTTCAGTTGTTCACTAACTTGTTTCTTGTTAGATGAAATTTTGATTAAAATGATAGTTGAGCCCCATTCAAATTATCTACTTAATAACTATCAGATCTCAAGTAATAACCTTAATAAAGCATTTTGTAAACCAACATCCTTAATGTGATAAGTTATAAAAAAGTAATGTGTCAGCATTTGTCGTCGGATTCTAGTTGCTATAGTGATAGAGAGGGACAAACACATAATCGTCTTAATTTTAAAGAAACCTTACTTTGATGTGTAAAACAGACGGATTTCATAACATAGTTTATCTACTCTCATCTGGTAAAATTTCTTATCTATCTATAAATAAAAAATCGGTCAAGTGCGTGCCGGACCACGCACAATGAAGGGTTCAGTAATTGGGAAAAATTTATCCCAAGAAGAAACTTAACATTGTAGTTGAAAAACATGTCTCCCATACATTCCAACTGCAAATGTAAGTTTGTACTATATTGCACTATATTGGGAGATTAAAACGCTTGCTACACGGTCGCCAACCGCGTCCGCGACAGAGGTGACCTTGGTTGGCGACCGGCTAAATTGTTTCAACTTTGGTCGTAAACATCATCTCCACGGTTGTAAACCACCAAGGTCACCTCTGTCGGTACGCGGTTGGCGGCCGTGTAGCAGGCGTTTTACTATGTTATTTTAAAACTATTGACTTCTTATATTTACTTCTTGGTTTTCCTGTAATGTATAAGTATAGAAATATGTCCTGTTTCTTTTTTTTTTTTTCAGCAGTTTGCTTTTAGATATAAGGGTCGGGCCACACCTGCCGAACGTTCTGCGGCGGAACGTTCGGTTGAATACGCTCCTAATGTTTTTCAAGTTACCTATGACACATCAGCTGAACGATACGTCCATAGAAATATGGACGCGACGAAGCGTTCCGCCGCGGAACGTTCGGCAGGTGTGGCCCGACCCTAAGGGGTAAATTTTCATAAATTTTTGTTAGATAACTTAATTTTTTTTTTTTTAAGTCCTCAAAGTAAGTGCTTTCATTTGCAAAACTTTTTTTATATTTTTTTCTTATTTGTCTCCCAAAAGTGACCATCTTATTCAAACTTAATTTATTTACGTAATAAGCTCGTGTAATACCTTATTTCTAATTATTTGTTATTTTTATTTTTAGGTTTCTGTATTTCCACTCAGTGGAACACTCGTGTGTCTGTCTGTCTGTCTGCCCGTCTATCACAGCCAAATTGCTCCGGATCTAATTCGAATTCAAAATATTTTATTTCACATTAACCTACAAGGGCACTTATGAAACGTCAGAAGATAGGTGCACGGTTCCAATTGGTCGTTTCCTACGGAGAAGAGCCGGCAAGAAACTACACGGTTACTCTTGCTTAAAATGATTTGAAATGGTTTTTACAATGTTTTCAAATTACACAGACAGTGTAGGCTTATCAACAAGTACCAGGTACTTAGCAAAACAGAAAATCATCCACAAATCTACAATCTGTTAAGCCTACAACGTTCTCAAATTCACAAAATCCAAAAGAAAATAATGTATATAAAAGATAAATAAAATAATAAAAATAAAGACCCATATAAACCAAATAAAATGTTTGCCACTACAGCTGTTGCAAATCTAATTTAATAAAGAATATAGAATATTAAAGGAATATATACGAATAATATATAATGAACCGATTAGGTTGAAATTTGGTACACATCAATTTCTGTGACCCATCAAATTGGTCGCCTAAGAATATCGCTTCAAAAGACAAGGACAAAAAAACAAAGCATGTAACAATGCATATTATTTGTTGCAGAGTTCGTGATGTCGGAAGGAGGCGCGAGTGGCGGCAACTACCCGGCCAGGTCGCCGATATCCAGCTCCACCACGGGTCACTCCAGCTCCAGTCATCACAGGTAAGCACTTCTATTACCGACAAGAAAGTAACAATCAACAACTTAGCCCATCGATAGTTTACTGTCGGATCTTTCCCTGAAACAACTCCAGTTACGTCCAAAATAATAAATACCCACTTAAGTACCGGTTGATTTTAAGTAAAATCTCCAGCAAAGTACACTTCTGCTGCGTTACACCTGCAGTATTTACTTGTAATGTGATTAAAACAAGACAAAGAACAGATCGAAACGTTTCAGGTCTACTTTTTCAAACATAATGTTTCCGGAACACGATGCTACTAACATTATTCAAAACCTTCTAAGCGCTCCGTAAACAGTCTCAAATAAACGCTCATGTCCAAATTGATTCACTTACTTAGATTTTACAAGGTTAAAACAGTCCATAAAAATCTCAATACTTTTACAAAAGCTTTTACGTAATAAAGTCCCCGAATATGCACATAAAAGCCCACAAATTTAATAAAAAGCATTTTTCGCTATAGAGTGCCCTATCCTGAAAACCTTTTATTAATGCACTTATATTCTAAAATTTTCCTTTGAACCACCCTCCAAGATTAATCTTAGCTCTCATCAAAAGGATCGAAAATACTCAGCATTCCTACCGTGTATTGAATGGAGCAGCGACAGACAACGAGCCCGCAAACAGACAATATCCAACGTGTCGGATTCAATAAGGAGCAGAATGTGGTCTCTAATTAAATATAATCGCTGTTGCCTTTAAATTCTTTAAAAAGAGAATCTCGAAGCTAATAAAAAATTGATGGAACCACCCGGTCGCCGCGCCAGTAAAAGTGCTTGTGACGGTCCACATTAATTTAAACTTATCTGCGAGAAAATACTTTAAACTTTAGAATCGAGAATGTACTCTAATTTACATTTTTAATCGTAGTTCTGTTTACTTCGTTTTATTTAGCGCCGAGCTAGGGAAATTAGTGGCTAACTTAATCGTAGTAGGTATTTCTTAAGCTTCTTAGAATATTTAAATTACGTAATTTGCTTAGGTTAACTGCAGCTGTTTTTTAACGTTTACATCGGTTTGTATGTGTTAATGATTTAATATTGTAGTGCACGCTGCTCTTTACATAAAAATAGAAGTTGTTTAGAAGTGTAATTAACAAAATGTCATCAGCAAACGGACGGCTGGTCGTCGCTAATGCATTACGAGTTAGGAGCTGTCACTGACGACAGCGGAAAAGTGTCCGCAGGTCAACGACCTCACTGCATGTAACTTCGGTTTTTACGTGACCTACTCGTATAAGAACAATGGTGTAGTGTCACTGGTCCTTCTGCTTTTGGAACTAGACTAAACTTTTTAGTTCGCTCCAGTGATTAACGTTTAGTTGTTTTCTGTTTGTAGTGTTCTAAATTATGACATAAGCATAAGACCACACCTATATTCCCCGAAAGTATAGACAGAGGTACACCCACATTGAACAGTTATGTTTAACTCCCATGTAATAGGGGGCGAGCCTGTTATATCAACCAGGCACAAATCCAAACACCGGGCTGCGGCTGAGAAACTCCTAATGAAAAAACCCAATAACTCTTTGCCCGACCTGGGAATCAAACCGAGGACCTCATGCAAAAAAAAACTAAATTAATCAAAATTATTTTTATTGATACGGCAAACTTTGTAGGTACATATCATGTTTTAACATAATCTTTGATATTTATAGCTTAAATAAACATAAGTCACATTGTAACCTTTATATCAACAAAACATAATATATGTAACATGAAAGCTTATAACATTTTTTTTTAAGAAAAATTCGTTCAACATCAACACAGAGCATCCTCTAAGGACCACCGAAAATTTCGCAGACCCTACTACTAAATCAAACCTAAATTGTTGGCTAAACAGCGGCAAATTCAGAAACTGCATACGTTATAAGTTCATCTATGCAAGTGGAGGCCGATCCTCCCTTGCGACGTCACAATTTTATGTAATTAACGTCCGCCGCACCTACGGACGTGTCTGGACGTGTTACGGCACACACCGCTTCTGGCGGTATCCGAATACATTAGCCACGATATACGTGCTTTGACTCAGAGAAATTCGTTCGTTAAGTTGCCTCCCAGGAGGTTTCTGATGTCATGCCCTGACCTGCTTACCTTCGCACAACCTGTGGATGAGCTGTATTTGTCGAACCCTTCAATGTTATTACTTTCTTAAGTGATAGCAGCCTCTCTATATATCTAAGATGTGGTTAACGTAACATAGATGTAGTTTTTATGTTAACTGTGTAAATCGGACAAGAAACTCTCACAAAACCTCTAGTTTTAAAATATTTCATAACTTCATGCACGATTACCTACAAGCAAATAAAAACTCTCAATATATTATACATGGTAAGTTCTCAAACGTGAAATATACAAAGTTTGTCTTTCGTACAGCATGTCGCCATCGATTGGCTTCAGCACTATGTGATAAGATGAAAAAGTCTAGGAATAAACCGGAAACTTTGGATATTGAATTGAAATGAGTTTGGCGAAATAGCTTAGGCGCTGAACCGACGGCCTGTTTACGAGAAAGGTGAAATTGTTACGTCGCTTTTTCGGCCACTTTACTTAACCTGCTTTTTTGGGAACAAAAAGCTGCTTTCGTTCTGATCTAGCTTCAATAAAACCAGTATGGTATGTCAAAATAATAAATATACATTTAGAAAAAAGACGTTATTTATTATTGCCATTCGTTTCAATTATCTGTCATAAATAATAAATATCATACGTTCTCGAAACGCTCAATAGCTGCGGTACGCCTAATCTTCAACATATTAAAATCGTGGAGTCATTTCTGTAGGTTTATCATAAAACCTTATTGCGAGCTTTTTACTCGACATTTTATTACTACATACCGCTACAAGACTCTATTCAAAAAGCTGTTTTCCACACGATGACACTTCATAAATTTATATCAGAAAAATTCTACCTCTATTCGAATGGTGGGAACAGATATAAAGATAATTCGGAATCCTTGAGAGAGACATAAAATTCCGCGTAGTACTTTCGTAGTCGTCGTAGCACTCGTAGCATTCGTAGCAGATCCGTAGCAGTTTTGCTGGTCAACCGACACGTCAGGCGTATGCAATGCAGGGTAGGAGCACCAGTTCCGCAACGTGCCACCGAGACACGGAAAATGCTTTAGTGAATCTATTTACCGCCAAAACCACTCCGCTTTTTTGTTAAACCGTAAATGAAATGCTGAAACGCAATTTTATCTTTTAAAATTAGCATTTTTAATGACAGCGGTACTTTTATGTTTTTCGCAACCTATTTTTAATATCACAAATGGTTTTGTCATGGCTTTGCACTTTATTTTGAACTGTTTCAAGTTTTTATAAAAGAAAGTAGGTAGGTCCTTTGTTTCTCAAGAGATACTTTTTCTAAATGTATTAATAAATGCGTTTTAACTTTTACCTTTATTACTTTATACAGCTGACTCTCACAGCAACACAAGCACAACAAAGAGAATCTAAAACCTTTTCTTTTACATTATTAAAAAAATCAGCAAAGTAAACTTAAACTTAAAAAGATCACCTTATTTTTTAGTCCAGAATACATTATAAGAAACTGCGTGCACAATGGTACGGTGGTATCTTTATTAATTTTTAATTTATATAAACACAAAAATGACGAAGCTTAAAATAAATGAAGGAATAATTGATACGGTGCCTTATACTTCGTCAGAACATGCGACGGCCCTAACATTAATATATGATAGGGGTGCGATCCTGTGTGCGCACAATTTTGCTTATTCACGGTACAAGCCAGCTATTTCCGAACGCGTTAGCTTTTAAATTGAACCCTAAATAATAAATAAACTATCTTTAAGCACTCGATTTGTTGACGGTTTCTTAGTAACGTTGGTTTATTTTTAGGACAGGTCTTTAAATTATTAAGTACATATCATGAAAGCACACTGTTATCACGGGTTATATGAAATCCCTGAATTAGTTTTATTGGAATAGCTGATAAGTATTAATTTTTACACAGAAGGCCTGTAGATCAATCTTCCTAGCATTTTCCCAACTATCTTGGGGTCGGCTTCCAGTCTAACCGGATGCAGCTGAATATCAGTATTTTACATGGAGTGACTGCCTATCTGACCTCCACAACCCAGTAACTGGGTAAATACGATACCCCTTGGTAAGACAGGTTGTCAGACTTTCGGGCTTCTGATGACCCGTAACGACTGTCAAAGATCCACGAATGACAGCCCGGACCAAAGGCTTAACGTGATTTCTGAGGCACGGAGGAGTCTCGGTATGTAAAGATGGTCTCCCATCCACGGACCAACCCCAGCAAGCGTAGTTTAACCTGATAGATCGACCCCTGTGGCTGTTATTACTTAGCCTCGAGCTCCTCCAGATAGTGAGATATTTTTCTTCATAATGAACAAGTTGATCCATTTGAACATTTAGTTAATTTAAAAGGAAACTTTGCGTAGCTATCTCTAAGGTAATTAGTTTAACTAGAAATATTGTTATTACTCCAGAACTCTTTGATGTTTTGAACTTACTAATGCAATCTTCAACACACCACATACCTCGTTCTACAAAGGGTAGCTTTTGAGTTTTCACCCCTTCATGAAAGTGTGTTACGACATACCATTAGATGCATAGAATACGTGTTTATATTATAAATTAGCTGTCAGATGTTGTAAATTATAAAATGTTCCCCTTGTTTTTGAACTTATACGCAACAATTGCAATGTAATAAATTCCATATTAAAGGGAAATGGAAATGTACAGTGGTAACAAAACCCGTATAAGCTGACCTCTTATTATATTAAAACTCCGTACTAGGCTGGTCCAGCTCAAGGACAAATTTATACCACCAACTTGCGGTCCATTGTACCTAGCTAGCAATCAACCTTCCGTAATGATAATATCCTTCTTGATAAGACTTGCTAAAAAAAATTAAAAAAGCAAAGTCAGATTGTTAACATTTATTTCTGTTTTGAAGTCATTGTAACATTAAAATAAAATACTATTCATTTAACGTCACTTCAGACACTTTATTTGACCGAGAAGCAGGTCATAGTTCTGAGGATTAAGAAATTCTCAAAAACATATTTTTGCTTTGTAATCAATAGAAAAATCGACCTTGTCTGGTTTTGTCTTCAGTACTTCATACAAATTAGTCAGTTAACTTTATCTTCCCACTGAGTTATAAACGTGACTCCAACAACTTTTAGTAACATGATCAACATCAAACACGGCGCACATGGTGTTAAGTTCCCTCGTTTAATGATAATTACCGTTACAAAATAAAAAGTTAATGGCTTTTCAAGAAACAATAAACTAAAAAACTTTATCAATGATATGATCCTCATAAAACAACTAGTTTAAAACAGTTGAGTCATCTCGTTCATTAGTCACTGACCTCAGGAACAAGAGGCGAGGGTAATAAAATAACCCCTTTACAATGTGTTAAGTGGAAACGAATCATATCCTATCATCAATCATCATTATTCCCTCTTCAGCAACCTCGATCAAATGGATTCCCACTGCCTGTTGTGTTAATTTAATTTACTTATTAATTTTATTTGTTTATTAAAAAGATAAGAGATGAACTGGCAGCCCTGTTGCTAGGGTTACCTGGTCGCCACGTACTGTCAAACTCAAACTCAAACTCAAAGCATTTATTTCAATTAAACCATATACAGATACACTTTTGAATTGTCAAGGAGTCAGTCAGTCAGAAAATATGAAGCTAGTTGCCCATTCCAAAACGTAGTAGGTACCTATGGAGAAGAACGGGCAAGAAACTCCACGGACACTCCATTAAATAAAAAATTGTTACATAAAATTGGTTACATCATTCATGTTGAAATTATACATGTGAGAACAATGTAAAAAGACGTGCACGTTAAAAGCGTCCGTAATAAAACGATAAATACAAAAACAATTCAAAGATTAAAATAAATTAAAATAAGCCACGGCAGCTAAGAGTTGACCAGTCCCAACTGACGGCGCCCGTTCACGAACATGACGCATGTATTAGCACCATTCAGCTCAACCATTTTGAAGGGAGCTAAATAATCCAACACACACGAACGTCAAAAACTTGTATCTATCTTTGAAATCGGAAAAGCAGCTGATTAATGTCACCGTACAATTGTATGGAAATCCCTGAGGTGCAAATCCATAGCCTCTTTTTTAAAGTTCTAATTTGTTTGTTTCTAGAAAAGAACGTTAAACAGATCCGATTGTGCTGCTATCTGAGTTTGGCAACTTAAGTAGACAGGTACCTACTTTTTACAATAAAAATGTAGCTACCCACCAAAACGACCTTTTTCAAACATTTAAAGGACAACGTCTAAAGGACGCCCGCATGCAGAAAATAGACTAAACTTCGAATTTGCGATAGTTAGACCCACCTGTTACTTAGGGTCTGTCATTATCACGACCGAGGTATAGTCATTGTCATAGGGTTTGAAGGTTTTGATCAAACTTGTTAGGGTTACCTACATCACGGTTATTGTAATTTTGACCTCTTTTTGACATGAAAGTTTACCACCAAGAAGTAGACATTCAAATGGGGCAAATGTCTGAATATTAAACATTATTTTTAAAAGTCAGAACTGTCAGTATCTTATTAGAATTATAATGTTTTTCTTTGTATAAAAATACCTGTTTAGGTAGTTAAATTACACACACACATCTGTAGCTAATTAATGTCCAAACTGTGCCACTAAAGGGCACTGACATTTAGGTGTTAGGTCCACGTTTTCCTGGTGAGGGGAACGAGTGGAGTGTATTTACAAGACACATCGGAACTGTTCATTCGTTTCACATCAACCCGTCACTTACTAAAAGGGAAGCAAAAAATAAGACAAGTTGGGCGCGTCTGACGGCTGACCACATGCAGACGTGTCGCCCCCCCCCCCGCCCTCCACATCACTGACCCCTCACCTCACCCCTCCGTCACCTCACGTGTAGTGACTGACGGACTAGCTTCAAAGAAGCTCCATTAACCACCAACTTTAAGGGCTCAACGAAGATGCGAACGCGTTGTAATAAATAAAGCGGTTGAGACAGATAAATTATCTTTGACTTGCGCAAAGCTACCCTTGACAAATTATCTGTCATAAAAGCTAAAAACAAATTTGTTTCGAAATGGAAAACTTTGTAAATAACAACTCGAATTGTTTTGCAAATCTTTATAAATATGAGTTGCTCAGATTTTTTCGCATCAAAGTTACTAAAACGTATTTATTACTTTCACAACTCGTTTATCGATACATTATTGTTGGGCGTGGTAGTGGACGGTAGTATGAAGTATATTTACGTGGCAAAATCGGAAAAGCGCGGGAGTTGATGTTGTCAAAGTTTTAATTGCTTTTATCACGGGCTTCCGCTTTTAGAGGGTGAATATGCGTGCGTACCGTGTAAAGTTATCAAATTGAATCTTTTAACGGACAATAAATTTATTACAGACCGCCAAATCGTTTACATTCGCGGGTAACACCTATCCCGTGATAGTTAACATTTTCCGGTGAATTTTCAATATAATGCTATTATGGTTGATTAAAATTAATATGACGTGGTGTCCGTCACTTAAATATGTAAAATTTATTAAACTGCGTTGCCGTTAATTTCCTACTCTTTTGCCGACATGACTCAAATGTATTGTTTGTGTACATGGACGTAAATATGTGATAGACAGACAGACAGGTACTAATAAAGTCCAGTTAAAACGCTGAATGGTTGGAATCGGGAACAATATGTCATAATAATTGCACGGCACCCCTTCTCCAGTGTGCATCGGTAGGCCCGCTATTGTCCTGTGCTATCCAATTAACATGAAACATGTCAAGCGTTGATGCAGACTGATGTTCCGCTGTGCCACTAATTATCGACCTTTTGTATTAATATTACATATCTACGTGACTGACAACTTTGAATACCACCTCGTGTTATTATGTACACAGAATACTGATATGGCCAGCCACTACGCCATGAAAGAGTTACTAGCTGACTGGATTGAATAAATCGAAACTTTAACCGCACCGAACCATTTCCGCGCAAAGTATTGACAGTAATCATTGTGATACATGTTGGCAACAACGACCTACTTATAAAAAGAAAAAAAAAACAACATACCACTCATTATGCAAAGCCTACTCAAAAGCTTAAAACATTATAAGCTGTTCTCAAAAAGGAAATAATTATATGAAAGTTATAGCAAAAATCGCTCATTACGAGGATACCTCCAGAACAAATCATGCGTCCTCATTGAATCCTCTTACGTTAATCCCTCTCCCTCCGAACACATAAGCCGAGCAATAGAGATATGATAGACGTTATTAATTAGATGTCGTTACGTCTTATGCCGTTTCATTGTTGGAAAAACCCATAGCCCTAAGTGAGGTTCCCTTGGCAACGCGACCCGCTACGTCGCAAATCGGCGCCCCGCCCGACGCGACGTCGGTCGTCGTGAACCCGCGGGCTTGCACGCGTCTTACCTATTTTGCGGTATTATTTGTGAGAAGGAAAATATCGATGGTAACACGTAAACGGGACACGTGTTATTGATTAAGTGAAGTCTCATTGAAATTTGAATGAAATTGTTTTGAAAATATCTTTTAGACACCCCTCGGGACACAAAGAAAAAAGCTCCTAAATAATAATATCGTTATTCATACTAATGAAAATGAGGCAATAAAATCGTCGCTATGGACATTCCCCTAGTAAGGGTAGGTACCCACTACGCATCCCATAGCAACACCCCTTGACCACGTGGAGTCTGTCCAAAATGGCGTACACTTAGCGCACCATAAAATCTGTACAGATACCGATCCCCTTCGACGATATAGATGAAGTGTAATGGATTCACATCGCCTGTCAAAATATGAGGGCGTATCGCTATTACAATAGGGCCACCGGAAAATTACGTAACGAACATTTTACAATTATACTTTACCTAAAGAAAGAACCACTTTTTTCCATCAAGCGAAGTAACACGATAAAAGTGAGGTTTTAATATAATACTTAAACTGAAAGTAAAATTGTTGAAAGTATTTCAAAAGAAAGTTATAAAAATATTTGAGCCTTTTTATATTTTTATGGTGATACAAAGATCACTTAGCAGTTGCCTAACGATATTAAATTTTCATGAAAATGATATATATTGCTCATAAAACTACTTTAAAAATGTGCTAACAATTGTTGAAATATATGTGTTTTACGATGACAACAATAATCGCTAATAATAGTCGGTCCATTTTACCAACAGTTTTGTATTCAATTATACGATTCCACTAAATTTACTTGCCAATTAGTTGTCAGCGAACAGTGGCTGCAATTACCTGCGTTATTGCAACCAGACTGTGAATTAAATTTTATTTTAAAACCCCGATATCCGAGCGGCAAGTCTACTGTTACGCGCCATTTCATGCGTAATTTGATATTCGGATGACAAATTAGTTGGCAAACGCCGGGTGCACAGTGTTCGCTGAAATTACAGGGAACGGAGCGTCAATGAAGGGCCACCCAGTCCGCCCAGTCGTCCAGTCGCCCAAGCCGCGCTGCAGCCGCCACATGGCCGGGAAATGCGGGACTATCCTTGAATTTGACACCGCCGTCCAGTGTCCAAGATTAAATATTTTTTGCTGAAAATATGTTCTTTTAAATTTATTGTAGCTCGGTGAATAGATTTTTTGGTTCAATGAAAACTATAATCAAAGCTACAATTTTGTAAAACTATAATACTATCTTACAAAAATCTGTTTAAAACATATGCAAGACAAAGCATAGCATTTCGTCCTGATATCTTTGGCATTTTAAGAAAAATTCAATTTCTCCAATGTCAATTTCCACAAGACTTTCCGAATGTCACTGGCAACCCTACCTACCGCGTCCGCTTCCGCCTTCGCCTGCACTTTCAACCGACGCCGGCAACTTGTCGACTCTAATTATAGTTTCCTTTTAACGCAATCCACTTTGATTCTAGAGCTCTAAAGATTAGAGAAACATTGCTAATTTGACGCTGTAACACGTTCTTTTAGATGCAGATTACGGTAGATAGGGATGTTAATTTATTTCACGTAGATTGCCGACTTTATACGTTTTAATTGTGGGGCTTGTTACATTATAACAAGCAGTTTCTTAATACTTTCTGTCGATTTTTACTAATTGCAAATTATAAACTGTTAATTAGTGCTATAATATTTATTCTTAAATTCTGTCTGAAATAAAAGATTTATAATTATTATTCAATAATATTATTTTAAGACAGATATTTTATCTTAGATATTGTTTCTCAGCTTTTTCGTATTTCAGGAAGGTGGGTTACTTGCCAGTCATCGTGCTGAAAGCTTGAGTCATGCATAACATGACAGGTGGAGTTCCCTTGCACTGTTCTCAAGACATATGCAAGTTATGTTTTTTTTATGACGCATTAAGTACTTATTTTCCTGCGTTAGCGTCATTTAAGTAATGGTGTTGAGCAAAATTATTGGTTCACGTGGAGCTTCGTTTGGGAATTATTATGCAACGCAGGGCGGAAGATAAAGCCGCAGCTTATTCTATTTCATCAGACGGAAGAATGCTCCAAGAATGTACATTAACAGTTTATTCAATTTGATAGCAACAAAGGAACGACAAAAATATTAGTACTGAAAACAAAAATGTTGAACAATGAACGGCTTCCTCCCCCGGCAGGCGTCGACGAGCGGTAATTGGACGGCCGTAATTACTGCTTGCTTGTAAAGCCATCATCTTATCATCTCCGAAAGGGTATTAGCGAAAAACACGACCTAGAGGGGAGGAGATGCGACGCTACACGACCGAGATGCGGGGAGGAAGACAGCCCGCGACTTAGATGGTTATTAATATCTTTAGAGGACTCGGGAAATAAGCGACGGCCTCTCAAAGGGTAGACGTCAAAACAAGGCAATTATGAGATAGGGTAATTAGGTTTATACATAATCTTTATGTTTTCGGGATTACGTTGCTCGAAAATTTGTTGAAAGCGCCGCGCGGATGAGACTAAATTGGACGGTGAACATTTTATACACAATTTATTAACTAAACACAGTGGTACTTTAGACTGGCGATGGCGCGTACGTTCACTCACTAAATATATTTAGCGTTCAATACTATATTATTAAAACTAAATAATTTTTCAGTAGGTACCAAACTCCTTTGAAATTAAGAGGCAGAAAGACGTCTGGTATAGGTATCTAAATGCGAAAACTAAAATAAAATTCATTTACAAAGATATTTTTAACACAATTAGTAAAACGAGAACGGAAAGGCACGGCACACGATAAAAATACACTTTTTCTATAAGATGCCAAACATGAAGATACTCTCACCAATATGTTTCCCGACATAATATCTTCTCAGTTAATCATTAGCTTCTCGACGGAAAACATCTTGAGGCAAACCATGTTCATAAAAAATCTAACGTGTTTTCCCGGAAAACGGCGCACCTCTGTCTCTTTGAAGATCTTACAGACATAACGATGTAGGTTAGTAGTAATACGCTATAGATTATTATAAATTAGATACATTCCCTCTTCCCTCACAGAGAGAAGGCCTGTTTCCCAGCAGTGGGAACATTATAGACTAATTATGTTATGTAGATACCACTGTTATATCAACAAAACAACAGCCAAGTCTCGTCTTCTTGGGTTGGAGAGGGCGTCGAGAGCTGTGCTTAAGGTCATGACCAAAAAACCTTATAGATTTCCTACGTCACAACTTTTTGCTGAATGTAAAGTCCTTACAGTACGCCAGCTCTATGTGCTAAAATCCATCCTAAGAAGAAAATCAACAGTCCCTCTGCCCAATCCAGATAGGCGTAGCAAATCCTCGATATGCCCAACTGTACCCTGCCGGACTGCATTTGCTAAACGCCAGTACACTAGCTTGAGCAGCAAACTATACAACACCATAAATAAAAAGCTAAACATAGTTAAAATGAGCCGACTCGAATTAAAGAATAAAGTTACGGAGTGGCTTCAAAGCCTGGACTAACTATCAAGAGACGGAGGGATTACTCACGTTCATCACATAAGTTATGAAACTACGGAAAAGCTGCCACGGTATAACTTGCTTGTTATAATAGTTGCACAATTATAATCAATCCAATTTACGTATTTATATATTTCACCATTCTATTCGTTCAGCCCTTCAACTCCCTACCATTTTTTTTTTTTGTTACACCAAGCCCACTCACACGCACACACACCACCACACACCACACACCACGCACACCACACACTTTCACATACATACTAACCTTAGAATAATTATAACCTTAGATTAAGTAACAACCAATTGTGTAATCTCTCTTCTTTCTGGTTTTATATAACTTACCGCATTTGTGTACGAGTGCATAATCTCTAGTAAATGTAACTGTTTCCAAAGGGGTGGAGACCTGGTGTCCTGAAATACAGGCCTTACGCCTAGCTTAGGCACCAGTCTCCCACAGTATAAATAAAACTATTATGTATTGTCCTATGATCATTTGAAAATGTAATATATATTGTGGTGAGAAAAATAAAATCTTATATTATCTTACATAGAGTTTATTACAGTTTTGCCTAGCTTCCCCGCTCCATATATAAAAGCGGAACTATCCACTTCACGAACACTCGTTTTTTATAATTCCTTACCACACATACACACACAGAGACATATTTATGCATACACACACACACACACTCACGCATACACACTCACAATCACACAAACACACTCACACTTTACCTGATATACAACACAAATCCTCCAATCATACCACCCCAACATACACTGAAACTATTTATTACGGTATTACATCTTTTTCATTTTCTTTTAAAATAAAATTTAATACTGCATGGTCTATCTTACCACTCCACATGTCACTTACCGTTGTGCCTTTATTCGAGTATATTGCGTGTCAATTATGTGGCGACACTCCTCACTAAAAATGCTGTATTGTTTTAACATATCCCATGGCTGAACACTGACCCCCAAAACACAGGCCTAGGCCTAGTTTGGGTGTTAGGATCAGATATTTGTAATAAGTACATAAATCGCATTATTGTGACTCATTGGTGTCTATCACAATTTTAATGTATTTTCTAGTGACAAATAAACGTTTTTTATTTATTTATATAACAATAACTTCATATTACAGTTGGTAAGATAAGTTGGTCTAGCCACGCGTCTAAATTTTTTTCTACAACAAAACTCCAAAATATTTTAACTTACTAAAAAATAAAAGCCTTGAACTATACAACAGATCCAGAAAAATTGACTACTTGAATCAACAACAATCAATAGATACCTTAAATTTAAACTATCCTAAACCAACCAAAGAATCTCTATTCTCCCTACAAACTCTAAACCTAATATTTGATCTGTTTAAAATACGCAATTTGTTCTAAATAGTCTATTTTGTTGTAAAACTTAAAGCGGTGTGAGTCAACAAACCCGTTACCGGGCCGAGAGGAACTCCGAGGGGTGGTGGCCCTCACGACAGTTACTTGATGACTTGTCACCTCGACAGATTTCACTGTAATCAGTTTTTTGACAAATCATCCTTACCCTTTTCGAATTATGCGCAAGAAATGTGAAACATAATTTGGTTGAAATATTTTAATTGGCAGCTCTGGTTCATTAATTTGGAAATGATAACGTCGTAATTTAAAGGTTAAGCGAAAATGTTGAAAAGTACAATTTCCTACAATATACTTTAAAATGAATTGCTAAAGCGGTTTTAAAGATCAGGATTCTGAAGCAAGTTTCATGAAGCTTGGAAAAAATCTCGTCTACAAAGAATCACAACATTTAACAGTTGAAATAAAAAAACAGTCGTCAACAGAAATCTCAAATGAACACATACATAAAGGCGTTTAAAATCTGAAAAACAGTTTTAGCTCGCAATGTGTTGTTGAAAATTCAACTTGCAGTCTCTTTGTCACGCTTTGACTCACTTTGGTACTATATAAAAAGCTTGGGTCGAAAGTACGCGTACATTTATGAAGGCTAAAAGAACAATTTTGTTAGGTGCCCGTTGGAAATTCCCTGACTTCAAAGGGCGTTTTAACAACGCTCTCTCTTTTATTTTATTGCCTTTACAAAAAGTGTACCTATCAAAAAATCTGACTGACTTTACATTAACAGAAATATTTTAAAAGGCTGCTGATGTTTGATATTTCTACAACAGACACGCTATAAAATACAGTAAGCACTTTTGTATTTTTTGGATTTGTCATAAATTACCTATGTTAATGCTTTCAAAAGGGCACAAGGGTTTAAAATAATATTCGGTATTCCCAATTGATATAACAATCTATAAAATGAAATCGATCAACGAGGGTTATAGGCATTAGAAAACTTTAGATAAACCGGGCGAACTGATCCAATTTGTTTACTTGGAGTGCTACGTCGACAGTGCTACAGCTTTATTTCGCTCAGTACAGAATTACGTAATATTTAGATATGCCTCCCGCGAGGGCAATATTATTCAATTTTAGTTGAAAACGAAGGGTTACGGGGTTTGATTAAGTAGCTCTTGAGTGGTTTTCTTTACCTTAACGTTATATTCAACTAAAAACATTAATGTTTTGGGCATAACAAAAATATTAAGTGTTACATTGGGAGTAATAGACAAATATAATTAATTTTCATTTCAATAGTTCAATTTTCGTCTTTTTGTGTCCACGCAAAAATATTTTTTCTAGGAGATCATTTAAAATAGATTGCGAAGTTTTAGGTTCAAATTCGCAAAAGAAAAGAAAATATTGACAGAGTCATTGTTTTATAAAAACGAAAATGGCTATTTTCTAGGTTATTCAATTGTTTCTGTAGCTAATGATTATTTATAGTTCGCAGAATGTGTTTTAGTGACTGAAAAGTCCTTTAAAAGTCATTAAGCCGTGTCCAGGTACCTATAGAAACAATATAAGCACGCACATGTTTTATAGATCACGTAGCATCCCCTACTAAATTACTGCACCATTTCCAAACACCTGAAACTGTTTGACCAACACACATAAGCAATCACGCGAGTCCGATTTCCAATTTGGGCAAGAAGTTAACGTCATAAAACTGAGAGAAACCTTTCGTACGGGTTCGCACGTGAACGATAAAAAGGATCGCGCAAACCAATTGCACGTGACAACCAGTTCTCCACATAATTAGATAAACTTCCCCCGTTCCTAGAATACACTCTTGACTTGAAGCCAACTTAATTAGGTTTATTGTTCATTCTTGAGCACTGCTCCTAATTTATATTTCGTTCTAATAATTCTGCCCTAGTTTATTTCAATCTGTACCGTCTCGTAGAGTTGTAAGCATGGGTGAATTTTTGACTCGGCGTATTTATTCGGTAAAAACTTTAAATTGCTTCCGACCCAGTTCGAGCGACTATTGAACCAATTCGCCAATTGCCTACGTCCGAGGCTAAACTCTCTCCTTGTTTATTTATTAGTGTGACAGACACTTTATGATGGACCCAATTTGTAGTTAAGTGTTGCGGTACACATTATTGCGGTTAGTATGCGTGATAGTTACGAGTTCAAGTTATGATTGGACGTTAAAATATTATTATTATGCCTACCACGTATACCTTGGTCATGAAGTCCCTCAAGGATCCCTGTAAAAATATTTTGTTTGGTTCAATGTACACCTAATTAACTCATCGTATTTTAACGATTAGGACCTACCTACCTCCGTATCGCAAAATAGTAGTTAACAGGGGTTGGGTTAAGTTTTAAGAACCTCCCCTCCACAGTCATGGATTGGAGGTTCTTAAAACTTTGATTACCGAGCGACAGGAACAGAAAAAAAAAAAGTAGAGTTTAAAGACTTACCCCCTTACTAATAAACGTTGTATATCGCCTGTATACACAACGCTTTGTCTTCTTCTTTCGAATGTCAAATTACTGACGACTGAAAGAGAGAAATCGGTGTGTAACTATACAGGCGATATACAACGTTTATTAGTAAGGGGGTTAGTATGTCAGATTACTTACCTACTAAATTATAATATCAGTCTGAAAGATATTTAATCGATTAGCCATGTTACAGCTTTATCAGTAGGTACCGTGTGGAACTCCTGCTGAGGTTTTACGAGCAATGTGTCGCGATGTGAGAGCTCCGGCTTAAGAGAAAGGCACTTTCTCAAGGATACCACTTTACAAACTCACTACTAAACTCCCACACGGTTTATTTTATTGAAACTTTTCTATTTACATACTTTAAGTTTTTTTAGATAATAGATAGAATGTAGATAATTTTACCTGATATAGGTATTATGAGCAATAGGCGGGTACATTTAAAAAAATAGTTTACTATATATAAACTCATTCTATAGTATACTCATTCATAAACGAAAAAGAATTTCAAAACATAGTTTCTAACAAAAATGAACAATTTATAACTTTTTATGAAGTCGTAATGTCAAAGACTGACAAAGATATTTACTTGGGGGTTGCTAGGCAACATCATGTCAAAGGTTGGAAATATTTAGATAAAGATATTATATTTTAGTTAGTATTTTATTAATTATAATTAAACTACTTTGAATAAAAGAGCCATTTTCAATAGGGTTCCTTCTACGGCTGAAACGAATGTATAAAAAAAAATTGACTCAATTTATTGATTTTATCGAAAGCTACAATGTTTTCAGGGTTCATAAATTGACGGACAGGAACTTTTTTTCAACTATTTTTATGCTTTTTCCATTTCTGCTGCATTAAATCAATTGTTAAAAAGTAGAGTATTAATCTCCATTTAATCATCTATACAATGGTATATAAATTAAGTAGGTTCTGTGTCCTAGCAGGAGTGTAATTATAATTAATAAAATACTAACTAAAATATAATATCTTTAACTAAATATTTCCAACCATTGACTTGACGTGCGTAAGTTGCCTAGCAACCGCCAAGTAAATATCTTAGTCAGTCGTTGACATTACGACTTCATGAAAAGTGATAAATTGTTCATTTTTAAACTATGTTTTGAATTTCTTTTTCGTTTATGAATGAGTGATAAGTATGAGGCGTGCACTTTTGGATTTTCCAAACTATTTTTTTTTTTCTGAAAACTTATACTTAACTTAATTTGTTTTTGTTTTAGACTAAAATTCAAATTCCATTTTACTATTATTCTTTCATTTCCACACCAGACTGAATCAAGATAACTCAATAATAAGTAAATAACGTTTCACTAGAAAGCCAACGACTGTTTTTTCCAATGAAATAATTATGTAAGTGCCTATTTTATTTGATCGTTCATACATAATAAATATCAATTTTCACACTTTGTGGTATGGTAACAAATTAATGTTTATATTAGTATTTTACTAGTCAAGAGAAAGATGTTTTGGGTAGACACTTCTTGAAGTGAAACCTCCTTGAGCGGCTTTGTGCACTTTTATGGGATGGATAAAAAATGTTAAACTTGCGTTAGGACACGTGACCTGATCGAAAATTCGTAAGACATTCAAGTTTTTGTTGACAGCACACTCTGTTTTATTTCTTTGGATTTTTTTTAATGGAGCTACAGCTTTCGTTCTTGTACGACAGCAAGCCACATAAATTCCTGACATATTTTCGTTAGATGGCGTTACTTAGTTTTCACTTCAATCGGCAGTCCCAGACTGCCTCGTTTTTTTTTATCAAAACACAAATGTTAAACTAAGCCATCGAGTCTCTATCATATTGGAAAACTTGAATGGTGCATGCGCTAAGAATGAACAGAAAAGGCATGGTAAATAGTTTTCATGAGTAGTTTAGGTAAAATTCTAAAGGTGATTAAACTTACACTAATCTCATTCCCCCAAGGGTTGGGCAGTGTACCTATAGTACACCCACATTTCACCAGATAAGTACTATTCTCTGTGTTGTGTTGTGTACCTACTAATCTCTTACGTTTTTGTTAAATATAAAGAGCCCACTTTATACCGCGTGACAATTTTTTATTATTGAAGACCAACGATACAACATGATCATACAATATGTGATTGCAATAAGTGTTGTTTCTGATCTGATTTTATGGCACTGAAATACTGTAATACTAAAACTGATCCCTAGAGAAATTAAAATAATTGTATAAAACGACTGGTCAACTCTTACAGACAGATGAATTCATTAATAATTTCTTTTAAACCTTGCCGTAGTCCGCTAATAGAAAGAAAGTTATTAGCTCTGAGCTAACAAAAACGGTATTGACCTTTCATAATTACAACTTATTCTAAAGCTCTTAAACTAGAAGAATGTTAAAATTATTTTCTAATTTTAATTTCAAGTAATCGAACCAACTGTAATGAGATCAATTTATTCTTCAAAAACTTTTATATTTTTGCTTTTCGTTGGCTTTCTCTAGACATATTTGCATACCAGTTTTTAAATTAGAATTCTGTATTTAGTTAATGTTATAGGATAAAGTTTTAATAATCTTGGTCCTTTGGTCCGCAACGAATCTACGAGAGAATATTATTGATCTTTAGTGGCGATAGAAAAATCATATTAAAGGTGAATGAAAACGTTTTGTATTTTTGTTCTCCGATTCCGATATTTCCTGAAACTCAATTAATAAAAGTGCAGCATATGTTATGTTTATTATATTCGTGATATTGACGGTGATCAATAGCATCGCTGTCGAGGGGTTGGTAATGAGATCGGGAGGGAGGCGTTCGCGCGTGGCAACAAGCCATCCGTGTGAATTTCGCGGGCTTAAACGTGCGCACCGACACATATTCTCCTATATTCACGATATAGTAGTGGAACCTGAACATAATGATATCGGAAAGCGCCTGCAGCTCTGTCCGTGCTCGAATATCAACCCGGCGAAATTGATTTTAGTTTGGCTTTATTTTGAGACGTATTTAGTCAAATATTTAGGGTGGCTGCTCCTTAATTGAACGTCAATCAGAACAGCTAGTGGTCTACTTTCGATGTTCCTCGAGTCAGCTTCAGTGATTAATTTAAAATACTTACAACTATTATTACTCTAGCGTATAAAATTAGGCGTGGACCATGCTCTCTTTTTTAACACTAACATTAGGTACTGCGAAAAACATAAGTAGTTTAAAAAGAGCGGGAAGTTTGTTAAGGTGACTACTTAAGCACAATAATAATTAACTTCAGAATTATCATTAAATTAACTAACAAAACAATCTTAATTAACTTTTATGACGTTTCGTTTAATCTTAATTGTCATAACAAGACAACTGCAGCGAAATTGTAAAGAAAGAAAAATATGATGCACGTCATAACGAGGGATCTCGGTTCCATGTTCAGTATTCTTGAATAATGCTCGATCTAATTTAGTTGAACAAGAGTGCGCATGCACCCACTACGTCCACCTATTTAAATTTAGTTTAAGAGATTAATTAAACCGGGAGCCGGTGATGGGCGTGCGCGTTCTGTCACAACCGTCAATGGCACCCGTCGCACTGTTTTATTCTCTCACTAGCGCCAACAATGAGAGAAGCAATCGAATTTGCCAAATGACGCTCACACTAAATTGGTGAAGAGTGATTGATTGAAACGCGCCGCAGTTAAAGTATTTTACACGGGAAATAATTGAATCTGAATAATTTAGAGCGACGGATGAGTGGTCGGATTTCGGAGTTCAATATTTCCCCTAAGACATAAATAGGACGATATTAATAAACGTCTATTGGTCGTCAGTAATTCATAAGCTTGCCAGCTGACATAGACGCCTCGTGTTGAGACAGACGGTCGCCACTCATTGACTAGACTTGTTCATACGTCAATTTCTATAACTTCCGCTGGGTTTTTCTAACCATATTTTGAATATATAATGGCTGTGTTTATTATAAAGGTCAGACAACTTTTACTATGGGACCAAACCTGAAATCGCGAAAAAAAAATCTGCTGTTCCTTAAACATTTTGACAAGATATGAGAACATAAATGTAGGGACCAGCAGATTTTTTTTTCGCGATTCAACTTTGGTCCCATAGTATAAGTTGTTCATAATGATGAGTACAATGACTCCTTAAGAGGTTGCTGTTGTTTTACAAATAACTCTGTATATCCATTGTTTCTTTTACGAAGTTTTCTTAGAGCAGGATCCTGTATTTCACTTTTTTTTTCACAAAAAATATAGCATTCCATTATGTTCAAAAATCATTTTTCAGGCATCAGATAATAAAACGAATACCCTTTAAAAACCTGTTGATTAACAGCCTTAAAGTACCGCATCCCTTTGCTCGTAATAATGTTTTATCGTAAATTATATATTTGTGGGAAAATAATATATCACTGACACCCATCGATAAGTCTCATTAAACACAAAATTCGCGATGAATTTAAATACGATGTCATTCTGTGAAATGGTGAGGAATTGTGCCACATTTTCAGTTTAATCGAAAGTGCAGGGTTGAGTTCCTATTTGTAGCTATTTGATGCTTCTTAAAACACCCCTGCAGGACAGCACTCTCTTTTTAATCCAATTTTGAGGTTTTCCGGACCCTCGGTGGTCAGTGGTGCAAGGCTGCAAGGCTTGACACCCAATATTAGCCTGATTAACTATGAAACAGGCGCACGCTCTGCAAAAAGCTTTAAAAAGGTCGCCAGTAACTCACTTACTACACCACTTGAACCCAACTATGATTCACTAATGGCACGACTAGAACAAACTAGTTATTTTTGGGAGCTAAATTAAACCAAAACTTGAAAGTCTGGTAGTAATGGAGTTACCGAATTAAGTCCATTTGGTGACCAGTTGCAATTTCGGGAATTCACTATACACAATATCACTGTATGAGAAGTTGTAAGGTTTGAAAATCTTGGGCCATTCATTTAATAGAGAGCTAAGTAAATGCAATGGTATTAGAAAAATTTATTTGTTGTTCTTTTGAAATACATAAGTAGATACCTTTTTCCAGTTGATTTCATATCTGTAAGGCTTTTCCGATTATTAATAAGGAAAATGTCGCACGCAGTCGTTACGAGCTAAGTCGACCTCGAAATTCTTCTTATCCAAAATAACGCGTTAGGGTAAAAACTACGGGAAACATAAATATTAAATAAACACTTCCTTCACTCTCACAACCCTCGTTGGTAATCCCACGTTCATGCATGGGTTAAAATATAATAATCTTGTCCCATTTTCGCCTAATAAAGGTCGAGGTAATTAAAATCACCTTAAGGGTCCCCTTTTGATACGAAAACGAAAAAAGATCCCAGAGAGCGAGGCCGTGTGCATAAGTTAGTAGAATAAACCAAATTTTATGCTGTACCTCCAACATTTGAAGTCTCATAAATATATTTGGATCTTTGAATAACGGGCGGGATATTAGAATGAGAATCGAAATGTAGACTTGTAAATAAGCTATCGTGTCTTCTACGTTGTCAATTACATTTGAAAAGGGGTTTCTTTTTACTATCAATGTCAGACGTGAAAAGAATTTTTGAGTCGGGTTGTAGATTTACTTTAAAAAGTGCCCTTGTTAAATGTAAATTCATACCCAGGGTGAAAGCCCGTTGTTAGCGTTGTACATACTTTTACTTGCTACTAAAATGATTAATTTAAAAAAATTGAGTAGTAGTGTTGTTTTTTATCAAAGTTTTAATTTATTCTTATATAATTAAATACTTTACATGAAAATGAAAAGGATACAGCCAACAATTCTACGCTCTTAGCGTGATTAAGTGAAAATAAAAAGGTTTTTAATTTGTGAAGTTACGAAATTAAAACAAAAATGAAGAAATGTTACATAAAGATGATTATTCAAAATTTAATATTTGCATAGCTTTCCTTTATAGATAGCTAATAAGCGGGATTTGTTTCTCGAGTGGAAATATTTGCGAACTCATGGTAGCTCCGCTGTAACCCGACGATAATTAGATATGGCGCGCTTTTACAGCGCCGCGATTCTGAATACCGACCAAATTGCGCCCTTCCAATCCTGTTTATGCTACGATGGAACTCCGACGGTTCATTTGGTCACCATTTTTCATTTTCATACTGTGAAGTTTTTTGTACAAAGCTTCTAAAAAATTCACGCTCGTGTTTCAGAACTGTGGACATGTGATGTGTATATGTGTGTATAGATATGAGTCCGAAAATTGCAAGAATAGAGATTCTTTTGTCTACAAAATTTTCTGTTTTAGTATATCAGCTGTATTCGCAGAAATCGTACAAAAATGCTTACAAGCTTTTGCAAACGTTTCAAAAACGTACGATCGTCAAAGGAATACAAAAATTCTACTGAATTTCATCTCATTACATGTATAAATATTAAGACTGAATGAAAAGCCTAGTCTTCAATATCCATACGTATCAAAACTCGCATTCAAACACATGAAAAATGATTTTTAAACTGAACGCCAGTAATTACTCGTTCGCAACAAGTTTAATACTTGTCTGTGTAATGGGTGTGGTGTGTGGTATCAGTGCGCTACCCGCTGAGAGCCCTCGTCCTCCACATTCCGACTGGTTGATTAGCTGGTCGGCATAGCTCCCCTCACTCACCACCCCTAGTAATGCACACCTGCAGTTTTTGGCACTGCAGTTCCGAATGATCGAACGGATATGAAGCGACCAAAAATGTTGGTATATGTAGATGTAGAACGTGTGTGCAGAGAGAATCGGACGATTGAATATTGAATGCCGAGGTGTAAAAAATAGCAGAGATACGTAGTGAACTATTACAGTTCCTAACGCCAGAGCTTCAAGTAAAAAGATGAATGATGATGATAAATCGTTTTCTTACGTCTTTTGAAACTGGTGATTTTAGGTGCCCCTTCGATAAAACTGTAAGTTTCTCGATTTACTCGGAGCAACCACCGTCTTTTCTTTTATAAAAAGATTATGACGTTATTTAAGTAGATGCTATCTGCCATCTTCTAAATATTATGATAACAAAGTTATACCTTACGGCGCCTACTTTAAGAGATGGGATACCCTATTATGGCAAAGTAAAATCAATATAATTTCAGGATAGCGCTTTAAATTGCGAAAGGTTGATAGCCCAATAAAATATCGATAATAATCTATATAGATTCAATAGTGGATAATATTATTAACGCAATAAATGGAGTCATAATAATAAAACTGTTTGCGTAAGGAAACCAACGAGTGTGACAAGTAAGGAATAAGTATATTTTACTACTCTCTATAATATATTTAATGCTCCATTACGAACTTTACGATTTTATCCGTAAAGACTTAATCAACTTCAATAATTGTTTTAACGGATACACTAAAGACGTAAATGCAATAAAATAAACTGTTGATAGGAACATTTTGGCCTCGAAAACCATTGATGGGGTAAAGACATGGTGCCTCTGGTCTATAAAATCGAAAACAGTGACGATTCCAAACACAGCTCTAGTAAATATTTTTGAGTATTTAGTAAGACGACCCTTCTTATCCCACGGTTATCATTAAATGCTACTAACTGAATGAATTGAGGATTAGAAACTATGTATCTCTGGTATCCTAATAATAAACATAGACACTGCGATCATAACTTCTTTGACCATGTTAAAATCTAATTATGCGTCCTACATGTAATCACAAAAGTTGACACTAAGGCTGCCTGTCTACTGGAGCAGAGAGGAGAGGAGAGGAGAGGAGAGAAGCGGAGATGTGCCAATATTAACCAATAGAATCTAAACTCCGCTCCAGAGTTGCGATTCTATTGGTTAATATTGGCACATCTCCACTCCTCTCCTCTCCTCTCTGCTCCAGTGGACAGGCTGCCTTATGACCCAGTCAAAAATTTGAATTACGCATTCTTCAAAATTCTTTTCACATTTACACAAGGATCAATACTAGGCCCAACAGTACGTGTTACCCAAAACTTCAAAGGGTCAACTCGACAAACATTGACTCATTTTAGTCTAAATTTTGTTTAGATAGGTTTTGGCGTGAAACATTGAGATCCCAAATTGGAACTTTGTCACGTATTCAGTTTCTAACTGATACAGACTTGCTGCCTGATTAGACAACATTATTCAAATATTCATGCCTTATCCAGAGAGTCACTTTTAATTTGTAATATTTTGTCTCCAATTTTTTTTTTTTACCTTTAATTTTCATTCCATTTGATTACATAACAACACATCACGCCTAGTGTGCGACTGTATTCCCCGAAGGGTTAGGCAGAGGTGTACCTATTAGTACACCTACATTTCACCGGTTATGTTTAAGTCCCGTAGAACAGAGGGCGAGCCTATTACCATTGACCGAGCTCAAATCCAACCTCCGGGCTGCACACTTTGCCCAACCCGGGAATCGAACCCAGAACTTCATACTCAACATTAGCACTTGCGACCACTAGACCACAATATAAAGATGGACAGTACGGCAACTAGGCCTATTTGTTGATATAATTACCTACGCTCCGTCGGAGCGTTAGGGTTGTCACTCTCAATGTTTGTAAAATTGAAGTGTTTTGAGTTGACAGACACTAACGAAAAAAGTAGTTAATAGCATGAAAAACAGTTTCATATTAATGTGAAACCGCAGTTCTAACCCGCGAAATTCAAATTTTCTTACGATTTTTGCAATTTGCAGGTCAATCAGCAGGTCATAATCTTAATCAAAATATGATTCGCGACTATAACAGATAATTATGTGTTTACAGAATTATAATTATTGGAATTACTTTTCCGTAAGAAAATTGTTCATATGGAATCTAACTTTTTTCAAAAACTATGTGTTTGCGCAGTGTAATATTTTGCAAAAGTGTTTTATATGACGATATCTATACACTATAAAATTGTGAAGCTTCGCACGCGCGGGTTATAATACGAAGTGGAGATGTATTTTGATACTACCAAAAAAATATCATGAAAAAAATGAATGTTGTTGTATATTGAGTTTGGTGTGTGTAATCGCTGGTAAGTGCATTATTAATTATTGAGAAATAGTGTTTGTAGACATATAGATAATATTTGAACGAAAATACACCGTTCAAACATTTTTTTTAAATCAAATAATGTTACGTTTTGATACGGATACCTACTTGTTCAATTGTCGTAATTATTTATGATTTTATTTTTTGTATTTATGTGTAAAACACGCTTTTCTATTCATAATGTAATTTGCAAAATTTCGTGTAAATTGATACTGTAGTTTTATCAGAAATAGACATGAAACAGGAACAAACGTTTTTCACCCCGTATCGGATAATAATATTTTGTTTATAAATACGATTCTCGTCCTACGAGCATTGTTTATACATAGTATGATGCTCTGTTTATTCAAGAACACAACACAGTTCACATTGTGCGCCTAGCAATGTTCGAATTTCCAAGCATGTATCAGAAAAATATTTATGAGGATCATCACTTTTTGGACGAACAATAAATCATTCGTACCTTTCAAGATTAGCTGGGAGTTTAAAAAACGAAAGCTCTGGCTTTGAAGAAGCCGAGTTTAAACAGCCGTATGACACACAATACACTCGTGGCATTTTTTAAAAGATCGCGGCGATCACTCGTCTCGACACGTCACACGCAACTGACAGAACTGCGACGAGCACTAAGGATCTCGTAAATGAGTGCGTCTGTGTGAGTGAGCCGTTTTGAACGTTTTCTTCCTAGTTACCGTACTGTCCATCTTTATATTGTGACTAGACCGAGGAGTCCTTCTTATTATTCACTACTTACAAGAAAATTATATTGGATTAAATTCTTAAGAAACAATTTTTTGTACTAAGAGTAGACCTTATAGTTTCATCCACATTCTTGAACATATTAGTCACGCTTATTTTCGGGCTTATGTCAGTTTGATATAATCCTTTGCGACACACCTAAGGTTAACTAATGTCACTACATAGAGGAATTTTATCTTCGTTGGACATGTTACATCTTGTGTAAGATCTACGCTGAACTAGATAGGTTCATACGTTGGCTATATTTACTTCATGTTTTTGTAAGCGAAGTCACTTTAATTTTATGTACCTACAACATCCATAAGTGTGTATTTGAGACATATTAGGACGTAATAAAGGTCAAACAAATATCGCATTCATCGGTTAAAGTAGTCAAGTTTTGCCTTTTTCTCTTAAATTAGACATGACATGTGATGGATTAGCTACTTTAGTTTACTTACTTCTAGAGTAGGTACTAAAACTGGAAACAGATCCGTTCAGTGTCAAAGACAAAAGAAAAAAGCTTCAACAATAAACTATCTGCGCTTGATAAAAAGCCTTCTTTGATACAACTCCGGTACTAGCCTTACCAAAGCATTACTGAGTTCAAGTGAATTGCCGGAGGAGGCTGTCACGAAGTGGCTGTATCAGATAACTCCGGTAGTTTGTTCTTGGAACGTCCGTGTCATTTGTCGTTTGCGTACAGCGTGCGACTGAGACGGTGTCGCGTCGTGACTGCGTAGGAGTGCGACGTTCAAGCGCGAAGTCAAGTGATCTGAAGGAGGCATTGGCGTTATTTGAGATAGTGATAATGTTCTGACTTTTATCTTAGGGTACCTTATAACAGGTTCCCTGAGTTATTATAATGAAGTACCGGAAAAATCAGAAGGCCAATTCCCGTAATTACTAACGTTCAAAATATAGTCGCAATCGCATCTCAGCGACAATCAATGACTTTAAAAAATGTAGGTAAATCAGAGGCTTTTTTTACAGATTAAATCTGTTTTCAGACCAGCGCGATTTGTCGCGCGACGCGACACGAACAATACAAAACTTCACGGTATAACAATAACCGGTGTCGCGTCGTGCGTTAAATCGCGCTGGTCTGAAAACAGCTTAAGACTGAGATAAGAATGCGAACGTCCCTAAAAATACGGAAATTCCCCTTTTGAGCACTAACAATTTTGCCGACTCATTTTACCACTAACATGACCTATATCGTATAGCACAAGCCGAGATGAATTTTATCTTAGACCTTCGAACTTAGATGTTTCTGCATAATGTCCCTATCTCAATAAATGTGTTTCGTATCTAAGGGACTTTTATAGTTCTTTAGTTGTTTCCCAACAGAAGGAAATAGCACTTATAGTGCAATGAAAGCCCGAACGCTCCCGGCAAGTTCCGCTTCGTTATAGGTTTTCTTATCACAATGGTTGATCTTTTCTAAAATCTATGGGAAACTATTTGCTTTTGATTGGAAATCTGTGAACGGTTTTTTGGTATTCTTGATGTTTTGTCATGTTTTGTTTA
Source organism: Conistra vaccinii (assembly GCA_948150665.1). Classification (NCBI taxonomy): domain Eukaryota; kingdom Metazoa; phylum Arthropoda; class Insecta; order Lepidoptera; family Noctuidae; genus Conistra; species Conistra vaccinii. The sequence goes on along the minus strand of OX411324.1, from coordinate 11,186,515 downwards.
AAGATTTTCTTTTGCATGTGTTTGAATAGTTTTATTTAAAAATTAATTAATTAACCCAAAAATTATGTCGTAATATTCTTTCAGTCAGTTTTGTCACAGGGTTATCACTACGAAAATAAAAAGACATGTATATAATCGAATCTCAAATAATTCCCATTTTGCTTTCTTAAAAATATTAATGAACACTTGAACACTCAAATATAATGAATGCACCTTTTTTGTGAACCTCAAATAATTCTTATTTTGGTGTCCTAAAAATACTAAATAGCCAAGTAACTGCGACCAACTTATATTATGTTGCGCTCGCCGGCTGCTGCCGCGGCACCGCTCGCTCAGCTCGCGCGGGGTTCTAACTTAAACTAACCCATTTGGTTGGGGTGACCTATCTTAGTTACCGTGACCAACTTACCACGCTCGTGGTACTCGTAGGTCATTGTTCTAACCTAACGTAACTCGTTTGATCGAGGTACCCTAGCTTAGTTACTGCGACCAACTGTGAGAAAAGGCCAGAAAGTTAAAAAGAGGCTCATTTATTTTAATAGCATGCATCATTAGATGCCCAAAAAGTATTTATTTAGAGGTTCATTAACATTTAAAAAGCGTACATCATAAAAAGGTCAATAAGATTTTAGAGAATCCATTAAATATTTTTCAAATAAAAATATATCTTGCAATGTAACGACTTCCGTAACCTAAATTTTCGGAATTTATAGTTAAATACTAAAACCAACCAGCTCCAAATAATTTCTCGATAAGTTTCTGAGAACAGAACATTCAGAACAGAACTTTTCAAACTCCAAATCTCAAAGCCATACAAACTGACGGTTAAAATATCTTATCCAAGTTTGACGTAAACCACGATCCTTGTGAGGGTTCCCTGCCCACGCACCTTCACCGGGAAAGGAATAAACTTTGCGTCGGCGCATACATTTCGTGCATTATGCACTCACTAATATATTACTTAGGTATGCCTTGGGCATTTTTCCTTAAATTATGTTGCTTTTAACATTTGCATTTGAATATAATCTTGAAGTGCAACGCAGAATTATGGGGCCTAGATTATTAGGTTTCATATCTATAAATATTACATTACAAGAGAAACCCGGGTCTATTCGATCCTGTAATAAGCTGTCATCATTTTCTGCGAATTATCGAGGTATGTACATGGAAAATATTGCGAGACTTTCGAACAGAATCGCTAAGGATTAGATAACATTAAGTAACAAAAGGTTCGTACTGTCATCACAAAATCAGGCTCAAAGTAACAAGATGGTGATATCTTTTTCAAAGTCATTTGAACATCGTTTTGACGTATTTGTCGAACAATACGGTGAAATTAGCATGTACTGTAAACATTGTCAGCAACGTTTAAGTTTCTATGGACATACAACGCTGCAATGGCTGTGGAAACTATTCACGACGCTCTCCACATTGCATTCAAATGACGGTAAATATTTGTGCTCCACGCTCCAGTTAACCGGCACAACCGATAATTAGGCATCCGAAAATACACCGATAGTCTGCGCCGCTGCACGTCTATGTGAGAGCTTCGATCCGTTGAATAAAAATATATTCCAACATTATGTAGAATAATTAAAATGTTCCTTGAAATATTCAAGAATTAGCACCTAAGAGACTTCCGTATCCGTTTGAAAATCAACTTTATACGGGCATTCGAATGAATAAAGAGAATTCTAATCAACGCTCGCGTAACTTTAAATGAAGGTGAACATTTTTGAAACCTTTATCCGTAGCTTGAAAATTCAACCTTTATTTGGGACCGGAGGGGACTTATCAGGGCGTTTTTCAAATAACGGCATCAATTCCGCGCCGGCATCCTCACCTGTTATCTGTTTCTCTTCCTGCAGCACACAAAGCGCCCTCGTGGGCGGCACTTTAGCGTTACGCGCTCATTTTGTTACACTCGAAACACCATTACCTTCTGCGTATGTCGGGAGTCGGGTCACAAGCCACATCTACGCCGCTCAAATTATGTTAATGATCGCCTGAAAAAACCGTAAGCACCTACGTCGTTAAATTTTAAACACTTTTGTCATTTTAAAATTCTGTTTTTGTTACAGGTACTCAGTTCCAGGCGGTATGATTTATTTTTACGCAGCGTAAGTATACTAAGTATATAAATGATATCATCGTGCTCGGAACTTAGCAAGTATGAACTTTATCTAAATAATTTAAGCCGATATATCACTGTGAGTCATCTCTTTGATGTTGGATTTCAACGAGCTTTAGTTGGCAATACGCAAAAAGTTAACTAACAAGCTTACAAAATACTGGTATGATTTTAACGAAGCTGAGTTTGAATGAAAAAATATCACACATCGGCAGCATACCTGCGCACTTTTGTATTCAGCTGGCTTACTGAGAGAATGCAAAAATGTTCATGCCCTATTCGAATATCATAGAAAGCTTCGTATCAAATACAAAACAAATGCTGTGAAAAGTTTTATTAAAAATATAGAACGGCTACTGCTACTAGTAGAGAGAAAAATAAAACAATTAATTTATCTGGGTAGAGCCTATCCGAACAGTTTTCCTCTTTATATGTCAGAACAGAGTTAATCGGAGAACAGCGTCGGTAACTTTGTGACAGGCGGAGAGACGCCACCGCGGGAAGTTCAGCTCTTCTCGTAATAGCTAGTTAAGCCGGCATTCTATGCTATGCGTCGATTTATTTACCTTTTCGCTCGCGACGCCCGTAGCGCGCCTCTATTGTGCTCTACCTACGGTTGTCAAAATGTCCTGAACTGCCTTTACCCATTGTACAGTCACGAGCACCAATATGTATATACTTAGCAACTTTTAAAAGTGATTTGCTCCTACTGTGTTAATTGTTATTTTATGTTGTTATGAATATAATATTTTGGAACCCGTATTAACATGAAATAGGCCTTATCTCAAAATTGCAGTTAATATTCCACGAGAAAATCGCTTTTGAATTTTGTTAAGTGGATACATATTGGTGCTCGTGACTGTACAACGGCATTTTGCTGAATCATGTTGCTCGCCGTATCTAGGAGACACACACTATTTAATACAATATCGAAGAGCTGCTATCTAAAGACTGTACAATATTTTCAACTTTAATTATTAACTGCTGATAAAAAGTACATAAGTGTAGTGAATACCTACATGAAAATGCGGATATTTTCAGTGGAGTCTCACCCCTTTGCTTTGGGCGGAGGACTTTCATTACGAACTTTTTTAATCGTCCTTTGTCCTGCAGAAAAAAATCCGTTGTGATGCCGGTAGAGACGGCGTGTCCCGCCGCGGTGCCTGTAATTAAACTGACACCGACTCCCGCGGGACGAGTTTTGAATGTTATTAGAATCTCTTTCGCGCCGTCGACTCTGATTGGAAATCTGTTATGTTGTCACGCAAACACAGACAACTGTCACCGACAACGACATTTTGTTCTCCTGCCTTTAATTATGCAACTATAAATTGAGAATGTTTCAACTTTAAATTAAATAGGTAGACCTATCTTTGCCTTTCAAACATTGGGGCATTCAACCAAAAACCTAATTTACCTGTTCAAATTGTTTGAAATGTAAAGTTTCTTTACTTATTTCATACTATCAATTTGTTTCTAAATAAAGTGAGGAACGATATTGTTTTTGAGTTGAACATTGCTGAAGTGAGCTGTCAAGAGAAGTTGACTATTGAGCGAGCAACGAGTATGCTTTTAATGTTTTTGTTTAGTGATGTTGCGCTGCGAGTGTTGATATGATTCGCGCAAAGCAAGTGGGTAGTCACCTCGTGGACAAGTGAGCACGGTACATTGGACGGCGCGTGTTGACAGTCCTCGGCACGGCCTCGGCAAACAAACATATTCTGTTTACTCAGCGACACATCGCTGTATGCTTTGAATTTAAATTAAAGCACCAATGGAAATCGAAATTCAGGAACGTGTCTACCAATTTTTGAACGTAATTAAGAATTTTTACCATCAAAAGTTTTCGTCGATGTTGCTGATCATTACCTACTAAAACATGTGAACAAATATATTATGTTTGTGTTCAATATGCGATATTATAATATTAGATAGGTACCTAATTATATCAAATAAACTATTATTAAACTTTCAACCCTGATAATTAGTAGGATCATAAACAACAGCGTTTCGTAGAATCCAACATACGTTATAACACGTTTACATATTTATTACCCGTCAAATAAATATGTCGGTCTATTTCACGAATTAATTGGTTATCCTTAATCCTTCTGATGACAAAAATGTTAATAATCGTCGCGTGCTATATATATTTCACAAATTAGGTGGAATTAATAAATTGGTGAGCGTTTTGACGGACGATGCGGTTCTGGCGCGGCGCCAACAGCGCCACTTTCCCTCGCACTCGGAAGCTTCACTCCTAAACAGTATAGTGGCCGGACAGAGCACATTGCCTCGATTTCCGAGAAATTGACGATTTCCAGCAACGTTCAGAAACCGGCATCGGAAATATTTTATTAGTGATAAATTGCTGTCTATAGGTAGAATTGATGATTCAAATGAGGATTGCTGAAATAATCACATCATGTTGAATGACGTCACTAAACCGCCGGATATCGCTGAAATCTCAACTCAGCTAGGTTTACGTTCTAATTTTCATAACATCTAAAATACTTTTCGAATCAATTTAGTAGTATACAACGTGGAGACTACCATACAACAAAAAATTTAAATACTGGCACTACTAATGCTTAAGACTATTTTGGAATTGTAAAATAAATCCTAACTTCGAAATAAAAAAAATAGTTTTTCAAACAAATTAAATGTAATGTATCCACCTACCACCTAAGCCACCCTAAGCCTATGAATTCCGTTTATCCAATTAGGCCTAAGGTGAAATCTCAGGCATACATTTCCGAATATCCACTTTAGGGTGGATTTTTGAGGTGGATAAACGAAATAGCCTGAGCCGACTATGGATTTTGCCGAGCTATAATGACTAAACTACTGAATATATTCAATAAAATTTTAGTATACAGAATGGGAAAGTCATTATGGACACGCCATTTAATTTTTTGTAGTATCGTCGTCTCCACCTTGTATAGGTACTCTTTTCCCCCTAGGGGGATTTTCAGGGGGGATTTCGGGAATAAGCCCTTTCTTACATGTCATAGAATATTTTAATAAAATTCATTATTTTGTCAACAATTTTCCCTTGAGTCTAGAAATAGGTCCATGCTAACGTACCTACATCAAAGCGAAAGCAATTTCTAATGGGCATGTGACAGTCATAATCCTCATATTATATTCAAATATCAGGCATTAGTTCCGTGCATAATGCATTTAATATGACATGACCACTAAACTTTACGTGTGAGTAGGTATGTAGTGTAGGTAAATAAAACGGTTAAGTTTCTCTTAGAATTACGTAGCAAGGAATATTTACACAATCTTGCTTGTATCTATGTAATATTGTATAGGTATAAAAGTCAAAATTTTATTCAAAAATATATAAAGGGTGAGATTAAATTAACTAGCGAAACTCCGCAGACGTGATGGGTATCGATAACAAACACGATAAAACAAAATAAATAAAACCGGCCAAGTACGAGTCGGACTCGTACACGAAGGGTTCTGTACACTACCATAATTTAGCAAATGAATGAAAATACTAAACGAAGAGTATTATTATTTTTTATCTTAATTTTTTTTAATCGCGAAGATAAAGTATTTTATAATGATACTATGAATTACAAAGTTATTTTTGCAGTTGCATAAAATCACCCATATTTAAATAACATACCTTATGAATCGGCGTTTTTAGTATTTGTTGATTATATACAGTATATGGTACATGATCTATAGAAGTTTCTTTAGTTTTTGAGATAGATTTGGCTCGTAAAAAATACAACCGAATTGAGAACCTCCTCCTTTTGGGGAAGTCGGTTAAAAATGTTCTAAAACTGAAAACTTTTACGGTTCAGTTATAGTTTCAGCTGTCTCCTAGTTGAGATGGAGTTTTTTTTATGTTGTCAAATGTACGCAATTCCGGTTACGTTTGACACTTCAACTCAGTTTTTTTTTTTATACAATGTTAACTGTGATGAATAACAAATTGATAGAAAAGTATCTTAAAATAATATATCGGTATACTGTCTAATTGTCTAATCATTAGACAATTAGACATTAGACTCTAATGGATATCCGAAACAACACTAACTAACATATTGCAAAGACACTAAATAACTAATGGCTCAGTGCTGCTGAAAGCCACAACAGTGCATAGCCAATCACTTAATAATTATTATGTTATAACTGTTGTGAGCCCCTGTCGTTGATTACAATAACCTCAAAGCATTGTAGCTTAGCGATAGAATTTTTGATTACTTTTGGGTTTCTCATTTGACTGTAAAAGTAGGTAATATTTTTACTTAACACTTTTATGAGAATAGGAACAAGCACTTGTTCGACTTTAAACGTGATTTAGAACTTCTTGTAATAATTGTCTACTGAAATATAATTATAATTTATTTCCATGTGATTTAGGTACATATTCTGCTGCAACACAATAACTATGTACCTATATAGTATTTTACATTGCCATACATAATGTATGAGAGCATATTATACCTACATGAATGCATGCATAAGCTTTAATTTGCCGTTGAGATAAATATCCTCCTGAAAACATTGTTCGTATCAAATTGAATGTGTATTGAATGATGTATGATCTCAATTTGTGAAATGGCGTGCATTTACGCGATCGTTTTGGCTCGCCAGATGCCAAACAATGACCGACGCTCCACACGTTTATTTATTATAAATGGCAAATTAAAAATTAATATGTTATTAATCAATTAATATCTTTATTGCGTTCCTGAAATACTAATTCTTGTATTACCATTGCTGTTTTGGTGACTCATAAACAGGTAAGCACAAACAACTGTCAGCATAATTTTGTATTCATGACAAAATTATGCTGAGTTCGGACGTAAGAACTGTGACTGGAGATTGTATAGTTAATTATGCAAGCAGAAACATAAAGGTTCATACTTATGTCTAACGGAACACTTGGGTCAGAAAGATCAAGCGCTAACGACCATGGCTCTAGGAGCCATCTAATAAGTGAACGGTATGCAGTGCGTCTACTTTATGTTATAATTTGTGACCCTGAGTCATTTCGTTTGTGGTTGTTAAGACTATTTAACGTCTAGCCAGTATAACCCGTCTGTAAGAAGCTTCAATAAAATGTAAGTTATAATTATTATGAATTGTTATCAATCGCTTAAACTTTCAGATATATTTTCATCGTCATTGTGTCCTATGCCCTGATTCCCTTCGTAGAGATGGATACAGAGACAGGAATTGGCATCTAACTTCATAAAACTACCCGCTATCTATGTTCCAAGCCTGACAATTGAGCAATATCTCATAATAACAACAGTTCATTGTAGTCTCTTGGGCCATCCATAAATACATTCAATATGAACATAAACACAAAGAATATTTCCCCTTCATGATATTGTTATTGTATGGATATTTTTATCCACTGTAGGGACTACAGACTACAGCAGGTTGTGCTATAAACAAGTTAAAACTTGCAATAAAAGGTAACACGAGGGGCAGTCGGCCGGGGAGGCCCGAGGTGGGCCCGAGCAAGTGAATCGGAAGCGCGGCGGCAACCGGAAAGTGCGTAGCTCCAGATTCAATTTCCGCTGCCGGTCGCGTAATAAGTCCACTATTCACTCTGTGTGTTCACGTAGAAAAAATAAATTAAAAATCTACGGATTCGCCAAGTATTTTCTTCGACTTTTTGATGGGTGAAAATCGAAATGCAAAATATTAAAATATCTCTCACTGTGAAGTTAGAAATTCAAATAAGAGAGTTTTACTTTGAAAAAACGTAACAAGTAACTTCGAACTACGTGACCCTCATTCGGCGAAATTAGAGAAAAAAATCGGCCAGCATTATTAGCATTCCGAAAAAGCTCGTATTCAAAAGTTTAAACGTGAACACAGTATAGGTAATTAGAACACACGGTAGTCCCGAGCTCTGCCAGTTGAACAAGTTTATTGAAAGCAAAAAACAACAACCGAACGAGAGCTTATTAGTGGAATGTATTACAAGAGCGGCGATTGTAGATCAGAACTTGTAAAACAACGTACAGCGTACAGGGTATGCGGCGACTTTCCTGTACAAAAGGAATATCACGTGCAAGTAAGCAACAAAGCGCCCAGTACGCGCGTAATTCGATATTCTCGGGTTGAATGATCCCATATCAACGCCGAGAACCTTAATTCAGCTCTCGACGCGACAGAGGCAGAGTGCACTTGGGCGTAAATAAAAAGTTGAACGTCGCTGTAACGAGAGCCGCGGCAGACAATGACGCTAGACAATGTGTTAGCGGAATGACACTCCACAGCCACTAGGCGCGCCCTCACAACCTACAGTGTCATATTCTCACAGCACTCTCTGAACAAAACCCTGAGAAAACACTCGCAATTCAATATTGAAAAAATATGGAACATCCATTCATATACCTTACACTGTTGCTGGCTTAGAACTACAAAGCTAGGATGAAAGTAACTTTTCTTTTAAGATATTGAAATAAGACTTTACTGAATATTAAGAAAATATTTAATTACGATGTTTTTTTACGACCCTTGTAAACGCTAAATTAGAAATCAAATTAATCTCAACCTCTTATTAAGAACAAGGCACCTTAATTACAAAGTAAAATTGTAAAATGGCGTATTGAAGTAAATAAGGCTGATGAAAAATGCGAGTAAAAAAGTGTGAACAAATTATTCTGCAAAATTTGAGTTGAATAGTGTGTGGTTAAACCGCGGATGAGCTCATGAGCGCGACCCTTTACGCCCGAACATTACCTCAGTACTCGTGCTCAATGGATGGAGCACCCTCCGCCGACACCGCATTCCCACTAGGACGCAATGGCAGTCATCAACATCGCCTGCCTCTGTCAACTTCGCATTTTCTAAAAGACATGAAAAGGTTTTTAAAAAGGCTTCTTCCTCTCAAATATTTTACACTTTATAAACGTCTTTGAAAGGGAAATATAAGTTTTGAATGGGCGCACTCAATACTCCGCATCTAATCTTAGGTTTTGTGTTGAAGTTTCTTAATAAAGTGGAGAGACAAAGTCAAAAGCATATTATTGTTTCAGATGCACTTATGAAAGGTCAAGAATTTAGTTTAACAAGATGATACTTGTTTTTGCATTTTCATTGTTTAAATTTTGATGAAAGCAATCGAGTGCGGCCATTGTTATAAACAGCGCGCTGCCCGTTGTAATTTACATGGGCGGCTATCGTATTAACGATGACTGAGCGGTTTCTCTTAATTATCATTTTGCACGGTTCGTCAGGCACACGCTTGCTCCTGTTTCGAACACCACATACTGCTACGCTATAGCTATGACGGATTTTTGATTTCCAATGTTTGGTCTTTCAATATAGTTTCGTTGAAATTAGAATATAAAATTCTTACCTTAGCAAGCGCAACTACTCGCTCCTTTAGTTAGCTGCATTTTAGACATGAGGCAAAGTCAATTTTATGAGGTTTATTTCATGTTATAGTTCATTTATATTTCATACTTCCTAGTTATTTTCGTTCGTTAGCTTCTCTTTCCGACTGCCTGATTGTTATTTATTTACATTTAGTCAATGCACATTCTCATTTGCGTGACATAGATCGAATGCATTTATCAACTAGCCCTTACGGCATATAAATGTGAGTATTATGTAATGTTTGATGTCTGATTGCGGCTTGGGTTGGTGAACATCTGTTTGCATTCATATTTTAATATAATAGATGGCAAACTATAAAGTAGTTCTGTAGTGAGCTTTGATGCATTAAAAAAAACTCGATAGCCACAAATATTCCAGTTAGAATTATCATATTATATTATTAAATATTTCTCGTATGCATCCAATTGTGGTTTCTTTTTATTGGTCAGGCTCGTGGTGGTTAATTAACTGTTCCATCGATATTAACGTTTAGATAGCCCGTAGTTCCTCCGGACTCGGACCCGCGCCCCTGCCAGTCCCGACACTTCTGCTAGTTTAATTGTTTATTCAGATACGGGGAACTTCTCGAATTAGGTAAGCCGGAATAGCCGCATTAATTAATATTTGTGTTTGAACTGTCTCCGTGCCCTTGAGTGATTAAGCGACCTTTCAAATAACAGTTAGTTGTAGACAATTACTGTTATTTGCGCCCCAATTTATATTACTAGAACCTTACTATTGGCTCAAGATTGTTTGATTTGATTGAACCAAGTTATTTCTAATAAAAAATATTTAGAATCGAATTCACGGATCATGTAGGTACCTAATATGGCCGCCCACTTACCAAACAATTGAGAGCTGAAGAGTTTTTACGATTATCCTCTCAACAATGGAAATATGAGACAATATTGGGTGTATCGTAACTCGATCTTATCATCTCGCCTGCTAAAGAGGTGAAACGAATCGTAAATAATACACGTGAATTAACGAGACAAATCCTTTTGTGTTTTGCGCGGCGTATTTATGGGGATGAAGCGAATATCTCGGTACTGTCGAACAGCTGTGCTATTATACCACGATTATTCGTATGTTTTCGTACGTCGCCCGGAGGCAACAACGTAATAGTTATCCGTTGCAAACATGGCGACATCTGTGAACATGCTCGAGTTCAACTAATATAATAACACGACCGTAACTTGGAGCCCCTGGCAACCTGTAATGAAACAGAAAGAATCGGCGAATCTAAATATTGTATCCGTATTCTGAATAAATCTTGAACGGATTGATATTGGCAAACAATAGATATTGTTTTCGTTATATGAATCAAATCATACACAACTGATATAAGTTATGCAACATTTCCTACCTGACATTGAATTTAAAAGGTTGCACAAAAAGTATATATTATTGTATGCTAAATTTCATCGATGAATGCATGAACAAATAAAGTTGGTCACAATTTTGTAAGCGGTTCTTCCGTTGGAGAGAGAGAATGTTAATAGCTCTTGAAAGCCAGATAAGGATGTCGCATAATCAAATATTCTGGAATCCTTCTTAAGAAAGAGGCCGGGGCTCCGGGCTCGGGGCTCGCGGAGCGGCCGTGCATAAGCAACAATATCGGTTCCTTTAAAGGATAAAGGAGACTCAAGGACGATTCGTAATCCGCTCGAAAATGTATTGCAACTTATCTGTTCCCAGGTAGTCGAACAAACGCCCGGAAACCGCCACCAACATTGTACAAATCTTCGACGATCGATGAATAAATAGAGCTTGCAGTAGACTGTAAAACCAAATAATAGATATCGCAGACGTATACATTTTAACCAGAATATATACCAAGTTTTCTTATTTATCATGCGACAAATGTTAGTTTTATGATAACAGTGGCTCCTGAGTTATCGTTACCGCCATGCTGCCGTAGTATGTTTGTTGAATTTAGTGTACGATAGGCCTGGCATGTCGTGTGGTTTTCTGTCGTTGCTCAGGCCACAAACAGGAATTTAAGGTTTTATTTAAGAGATTTCTCTACCCTATAAATGTACATATTTTTGGTCCAGCCTGGCTCTAGCTGTATATAATGTATATATGATTTTTTTTTTTTATATGCTTAAAAATTGGTCGTCTATGAACCGTAGATAACTATCTGCTAACAAGCAATATAACATGTTACGATTCAACAGTTTCAAAAGTGAATGAATCCGCATCAAAGATATTGAGTTTGGCAGTTTTAGGGTGCATCCGCAGCAAAAAAAAAAGATGACAAACAACATGACGTTTGAAAGTTGGTGCGTCCAACGCGAACCCGAATCGTCGCACAATGCGTCATTGTAGTCACGGCATAATACGCGGCATTAACATTTTGTACACTGATTCACGTCAATGATGACGATTTATTGTCGCACTGTCGTACCGCGACTCTATGTGGTATAATTAATCCTACATTTTTTATCTCCCGCGATGATTTAGGATTGTTGTGAAGTTTGTTTTGCGGCGACATCTGCCGACGTCGCCATTGTTACCCCTAGCTCTCCTCAGGTAAACCAGATAATGGCATTATCTCAGAAAGAGTTGACATTTCTTCGTTTAAACTTTTGTGGAGTCGAGTGTTTTGACAATGCTTGTTTATTTTGGAGATTTATTCTCAAAACGGCTCTCATTAAGATAGCGATCTAAAATAACAAATTGTATTTTAAAACGGAATGTTTGTAGTGGAATCAGTTCTTATTCTATTTCTGGGAGTTGTTTATTGCTGTCACATAGTTTTTTATCTTTATGGTGTACATGCATATCCTCGAGTCACGCAGAGTCGATCGCACTCCCATACGAACGGACACGTTCATTTATCGGGTAAACAAAGAATTTATTGGTGTCGTATAATTTTATGTTCTAAACAAAGGCTCGTCAGGCCTTTCCCCTCCTCCCTCTCTCTCTCTCTGGGCCCCCACATCACCCGCTGCGCGTGCACTTGTTCACTAACATATGTCTACAAATGCGTGTGTTTATATTTTCAGTGTTTACATTAACCAATCTTGTATAAATAAATCTTTACGAAGAAGTGAAGGTTTGACACTGAGTTTATAGTTACAAAATGTTAAAACTAAAAGCATTACAAAAATACTTTCACCTGTTTCGTGCGTATTATCACAGACATTGATTAAAGACGCCAGGTCAAATGTCAGTTATTGTTAAATCGAATAGGTAAACACAAAAAGACCGCACATCATTCTTTGTGAGAGCACAATGCGGTGTTAAAATCAATTGGTCAAAGTCATTTATGCATTCATTGCGGCGTTGAGCTCGTGGAAACGTCTTTTGAATGCTATTGTTGAGCTAGACTCCAACTGTGACGTCGCCGATCTCGTTCCGCCCGTCAATCTGTAGATCAGGTACTTCCCAGAACACACCTTTTGTAATAAAAGAAACAGAAGAGTTTGACCAAAATATTGACGCAAAACGCACAAAAAATAAAGACAAAACAAAAACAGACGTTAAAGAGTTCAACATCATGATTAAAAGTCATGAACTCATGATCAACCAGTTAGGGTAGCGGCGTTAACATTTTAAAGTCATAAAACTAGATTGTGAATGTCCTGTGGAAAGTAGAACGCGAGATCCAATCCGAGTTTGCAAACAAGGGAAGTTAGGGTGAGCGGTGCGGGCGCCGCGCGCCGGCTACGGCTCGGCAAATAGGTAGGACCGCGCCGATAACACGCCGTCTCTTGTGACTTCTATTTAAACAGACAGGGAAACGCTCACAGATTAAATCTTTCGCCTGTTTATTTTTCTTCCCGACGGACTTTCGACTAAAATATATCTGAGACTAAGATGACAAGTAGACTTATCTCTATCAACGCTAATCTAAAGGTGGAACGAATTTTAAAATGCTTCAGTCGTTCTCTTTCGACGAGCACTGAGCAGTGGAGGTAGGATTATGAGAGCTTTCAGCCACATACAGTTGTGCCGCGACGCGGTTATTAAGGTAGCAGCTTTGTTTGCGCATTTGGCGATTCAGCGCAAAGCTTTCGGTAAAATATTAAAACATGAACCTGCTCACTCACTACTGAAAACTCGTTCTTTTGATTCTAGCATAGGTTATTCCTGCATTCACCTTTCGCGGCAACACTGTTTTTCAACTGCAAATACCTACTGTGAGTTTCGTATGTATGTTTCACATGCAGCATCCCACTTCACCGCTTTTCAGTTTTGCCAAACCTGTGCTGAAATAACAAACCGAAATTAATGCTTGATTGAAACAAATATACAAATGAAATGAAGGGCATTTCTCACATCTATGCGAGGTATTATTTCATAATGTAATCAGTAATTATTGCTTTAACGAGTCCGCCTTTAATTTGTTAGGCGTTTTAAACGGCTTTGCGTATTTGAATCGCAAATTTCTTAGAATATTTCAAGAGGGTCGCTGGCGTTTCGAGGACATTATCTCTTCATAAAATTCAAGATCCCGCTGAGTATTTCATTGTATTTCTAAATTAAACTTTAATATGGCTCAACTTAACGTGAGCCTTTATGTAGCTCCGGTAATCTCGCAAATTAACGGCAAGAAGTCATGAAGTAGGCATACCTAGGCCAAGATTTACGTGTGTCAAGATTCGACAGCAAAATGTCATATCACTTTTGTAGAATACCTACTTTTATAACCCAAAACGCCTCAGGCATTAAGTCCGCTTTTGTACGTTATTTTTTTGTACTTGTGCATAAAGTTTTAATAAATAAATAAAACGTCTCTGAAAGCGTAGCAACTTCGCCTCAGAACTACAGAATATTTTTGCCATATAAACGAGTTAAATACTGTATTATATGGGTCTACCTTTGGTTAATCCGCTCAGATGGCTAATCTCCTCCGGAGAGGGTAGGGTGCACGCCGTCGGCCGACCGGAGCCGGGAGTTATACCTATGTTATTACCCTCTACATAAACATTACATTAACATTAAAGAGTGTAGTGAACTATCTCTGGCAGTCACATGAAACTATCATGACCGCATTTATGTTTCATGAGTTTATTTCAACGGCTTCTTGAGTCCTAAGCTGACATAAATGTAAGGAAGAGGGATGCTTTGGAGAAGTCGACTTAGTTCTTCGATTCATGATATTTTTGTCAGAGTTAAAGGAATCTGTAGTTACTTTACGTGTGAGGAGCTCGTGGCTAAGTAATAACAGTCGCACGGGTCGATCTATCAGGTTAAGGTACGCTAGCCGGGGTTGGCTCGTGGATAGGTGACCATTTTTATATTTCAAGACTCCTCCATGCCTGAAAGCACGTTAAGCCGTTGGTACCATTCGGCTGTCATTCTTGGATCTTTGGCATTCGTTACGGGTCGTCAGAAGCCCGAAAGTCTGACAACCAGTCTTATAACCAAGGAGTATCATGTTACCCAGTTTCTGGGTTGTGGAGGTCAGATAGGCAGTCGCTAGATGTAAAATACTGGTATTCAGCTGCATTCGGTTAGACTGGAAGCCGACCCCACAATGTTGGGAAAACGCTAAGGAGACTAACTTAGAACAAAAAGTGAGTAACACAGATGAAAACCACGTTGCAAATAGGTTTCTGTCATAAGTGTTTTCCTCACATCTATAGACGGAAGTAGTGTTGAGAAACATCTTGTCTACATACACATGTAAGAATACGTAGCCTCGTAACTATGTTGTTTAGTATCCGAGACACAGGAAGTAAGATCCTGTCGACATCGTGCTTGCAATCAGGCGCACATCCGTCTGATACGGCTCTGCCTTTGTCGTCACTCATTGTTTTACCAGCTAGAAGGGCCTTTAAGAATTAAGTGCACGTGGTCAGAAAGTGTACGCGAGTTTCATTAGAGACATTTCCTTAATGTGTTTGTGATTTAGGCAATGTTTGAGGACACACCCCGCACGACGCGGCACGACAACCCTTTGCTTGGCCCCCAAAGGCGTGGCCCCGTGGAACAAACAAACGGAAGTGAAATTGAGAGGAGCGCCCGGAACTGGAGGTATACCTTTTCATTACAGAATCCCTTTTTAATTACCAGGGCCCAAATAAAAATTGTATTTTTATTTCAAGTAGGCGTAATTGAAAAGGAAATTGCCGGGCCCGGCGGCCGCACACCGGCGTCGAATAAAACTTTAATATAATGCATAAGGCCCTTTGATCTCCGCACTCCGCTTGCATTAAATCGCAGAGATGTTTTCTTCTTATAAGTTATAAGATAGAATAAAATCCGGTTGCCACTTTCGTTTCAGAATAAAATAAAATAAAAAGACTTTTGTGCGATTTGAAAAGTTGAAAAAGTAAAGTCGCCAATAAAATTGTTCGTTTATGAGTCAAAAGTCTCTTTATTCTAAGAAATCGCGAACCTTAGAAGTGTCATAAATTACATGTGAAATAATAAAAGAAGGAAAATCTTTCATCCGCAAACGTTTTACAAAGACACCCCCGCCCGCGCCGCCGCGCGCCCGGAAGATAAATGTCGCCTGTAGCACGATCTACTGTCGGTAAAAACGTGTCTCTAATAAAAATCCACCGCGTTCGAGGATCCCTATAAAATGCATACTTTTCGGGGTGTTGAGTTAAATAAAATCTTTTGCCGCCGTTCAGGAGTATGGGTGAAATTCGAATTTACATTTCAGATAGATGATCTTCTCGGCAACAAAGATAATTGAATACAAAGGAGGGGGGAGATTGCAAAAAAATATCAACAATTCACTCACCTTTGGCGAGCAGAGAAGGGAAACGGTAGATCGGCGAAGGTAAGACATACGGTCAAAGGAAAGATAATAAAGCGTTGTATTTTCATTCTAATCCGCAGCGGAGTCGGGACGAGCCGGGGGATTCGGCGGGTGACGGGGGAGGCTCGATATCTAAAATTACAAGCCTGCACAGAGTGCCTATCTCGAGGCACACCGTTCTCCATTCCTTTATGTTCAGCTGCCACTTTCAGACATACCTCCATTCAAACTATACCCCAGACATTACTTGTCTTACCATAGATTTGGATGAGCATTTCTATAGCAGAGCGCTTTGAAGTTGCAGATGTCGTGTTTAAAATAATTAACGAAATCCGAGTATCTTAGGCACGCGTTTTGGCAAGATGTACTTGTACAGTCAGGCTTAAAATAGATAGGCACTTTACTGTAGATAAGTCCGTATATTGTTCGAAATAATGTTTGTGCATATTGTGTATCAGGTACCGCCTGCCACGGTAATGACAGCCTGAAGCCGTGTGCAAGGTGTCAGACAATGCGGTCGCGTGCCGATGCACCGTATGGTCATTTTGATGCACCTACCGTCTAGAGAAACCTTATTAAACTGGTAACAATTGTTTGCATGCTTCTGATATACGTCACACGTGCAACCACAGCTTGCTAACTGTGAACATGCTCTTTTATTTATGGTGTCCTGAAATCATCGCCTTTTTCGAAGGGGAAACCATAATATGTTCAATTATTAGTGACAGGACTGTCTTGTATAACAGGAAAATATACTTTTAAAAGCAGAACCCATTTTACGAAGAAGCTCTTGTAAAGCTACACAAGAAAAGGAAAGAATTACCTACTACATCAAAACGCTCACACCTCGCAAAAGACAGCGTAACACATCGTATTACATACCCGAACGGCATTAGAAAATTATTTCGCAACCTAATAACTGTGTCATATATCCTATTTTCTGAAGAAATGTACGAATATCTGATGCTATTTTCCACACTGATGCTTTTCCAAGACTTATTGTCACAGAAGGGCTTGGAATATGAACAAAGCAACCAAATCGAATGTAATAAAAATCACTTTAGTATTACGTTGCGACGGGAACTGATGTCTATCGGCATTGTGACACACGATGCGGCCTCGATAGATGTCACAGGGGAAAAGGCTGCGTCGAACCGACTATTATTTTTGTACGACAAAACAAAATTGATTGTTCGCCGGCGTCGCGACTACATTTTATTCGGGTAGTTTAATTTAAATACGGTTTAGGCTGAAAAAAATAGACTGTTCAAACAATTGGAACTCACGAGGTTTTCTTTAAAGCCTCATTAAAACCATTATAATTTTTAATTAAAAAAAGACGTGTGGCACTCGGAGACTGCCGCGGTAAAGCTATTGCTGAACTAAAGAGACAGGGGTGTTATGTTAGGTTATTTTCGTTACGGAATTTCTGGATTCGGTCTCCACGCTCAAGGCCCGCGATAGAAGCTATGCAATAGCTTAAAAAACTCGTTCAAATAGTATACCTATGTTATTAACTTAAATAGATCATTGTAAACAACCCCGAACACCTTTTGTTAGCATTATCCTTCGCACAACTTCTAAAGTCTATCTAAGCTTTTGAACAATGTCTCAATAAAATCAGATCTTCTATCCGAGTTGATAAAGGTCAGACAAATGGATGAAAATCAACTTTAATGGAAAACTGGGTGCCTTTTTGAGCAAATTGGTGGGTACCTGTTTGAATTAATGCATCACATACATTTTGCTTTATCGGCAAAAAAAAATCAAATTTGTAGGTATTTATGGGCGTTATTAAATTTCACGTCACTAACTTACAATAACTGGCTACGGGGCATGTAGCCGAATAGCTACTTTCGAGTCAAACTGTAAACACGTTATTTTGTTACTAGTTACAATTTCGATACTGCATCGAAAATGTAACTACTTACAAAATAACTGTCCTAAGCCTGAATAAAGCTGTTTTCAGACCAGCACGATTTGCCGCGCGACGCGACACGAACAATACTAAACTTCACGGTATGACAATAACCGGTGTCGCGTCGCGCGACAATTCGCGCTGGTCTGAAAACAGCTTAAAGTATGAAGGGAAATTTATTTGAGTTAGTATTACGTTAATGATGTAACTGCATATGTAGCTAGTAACGTATTACGTGGGTAATCATATGTATTTTCGTTTCGCAAATAACTGTAGATAATACTTTGATAAAATCACCATATTGAAACACCGAATAGAATTTGAAAATAGTTTGGAAAATCCAAAAGTGCACGCCTCATACATAACACTCATTCATAAACGAAAAAGAAATTCAAAACATAGTTTTTAACAAAAATGAACAATTTATCACTTTTCATGAAGTCGTAATGTCAAAGACTGACAAAGATATTTACTTGGCGGTTGCTAGGCAACATTAAGTCAATGGTTGGAAATATTTAGTTAAAGATATTATATTTTAGTTAGTATTGCACGACTCGTAATGCTTCGCATTAGAGTGTGCTCTACGATCGAAAAATATTTTTTGCTCCATTTCTGCAACTGTTTTTATTGTTTCACTCCTGCTAGTACACAGAACCTACTTAATTTATATACCATTGTATAGATGATTAAATGGAGATTAATATTGTATTTTTTAACAATTGATTTAATGCAGCAGAAATGGAAAAAGCATCAAAATAGTTGAAAAAAAATTCCTGTCCGTCAATTTATGATCCCTGAAAACATTGTAGCTTGCGATAAAATCAATTAATTGAGTCAATTTTTTTTTTATACATTTGTTTCAGCCGTAGAAGGAACCCTATTGAAAATGGCTCTTTTATTCATAGTAGTTTAATTATAATTAATAAAATACTAACTAAAATATAATATCAATATCTAAATATTTTCAACCTTGATCCGGTGCCGTTGCCTAGCAACTGCCAACGTAAATATCTTTGTCAGTCGTTGACATTACGACTTCATGAAAAGTGATAAATTGTTCATTTTTAAATTTTTAAACTATGTTTTGAATTTCTTTTTCGTTTATGAATGAGTGTTATGTATGAGGCGTGCACTTTTGGATTTTCCAAACTATTTTATTAATTATAATTAAACTACTTTGAATAAAAGAGCCATTTTCAATAGGGTTCCTTCTACGGCTGAAACGAATGTATAAAAAAAAAATTGACTCAATTAATTGATTTTATCGCAAGCTACAATGTTTTCAGGGTTCATAAATTGACGGACAGGATTTTTTTTTCAACTATTTTGATGCTTTTTCCATTTCTGTTGCATTAAATCAATTGTTAAAAAGTACAGTATTAATCTCCATTTAATCATCTATACAATGGTATATAAATTAAGTAGGTTCTTTGTACTAGCAGGAGTATAACAATAAAAACAGTTACAGAAATGGGGCAAAAAATATTTTTCGATCGTAGAGCACACTCTAATGCTTCGCATTAAGAGTCGTGCAAAATAACTAGGTAGTTATTAAAATGACTAGTTTTCAAAACAGGTGACTCTTTCGAAGTCAGTTACGTTACGTTTCGCTAAAACGACGAACCACTACTGATTTGTACGGTAAGTCGCACTTCAGAGGTAACAAAATCATTTTAAGCTGGCCTCTTATTATATTAAAACTTCGTACTACGCGAGGCCAGCTCAAGGGCAAAGAATTACCACAGCCTACTGTACATATTCGCATGCTCTCTCTTTTTTATTAGGGTTCCATACCCGAAGGGTGCCAAACGGAACCCTATTACTAAGCCTCCGCTGTCCGTCTGTCTGTCAGCGGGCTGTATCTCATGACCCGTAATAGGTAGACAGTTGAAAAGTTCGCAGATTATGCATTTCTATTGCCGCTATCACTACAAATTAAAACAAAAAAAAATATAGTATGGAGACCCCCCTGGTCTCCATACTATATTTTTTATCATTGTCTAGACCTCATCGGGTTGAGATCTAATGTACGAGTATATTTATTTTTTTTATCTTCAAAACTGATGAAGAAGAGGGCTGCAAAAGTTCTCAACAACTAAACAAGTTAGGAATTTCAAACTTCTGCATATATGTTTCATATACCTACTATATATCCACTATTTGTTCCATATATCTTCCATCCATTAAATATGGATGATTTTCTGCAACTACAAAAATAATTTTGTAATTTATTCATAGTATCATTATGAAATACAAAATCATTGCGATTTTCATCAAAATGAAAATTAATAATATTCTTCGTTTATCATTTCATTTTTTTGCTAAATATTGGACGGTGGTACGGAACCCTTCGTGTGCGAGTCCGACTCGCACTTGGCCGGTTTTATTGTACATCTACAGGGTTACTTGTAAAACACCAGCCACCTCTTAAGGAGTCATTGTAACCATCATTATGAACTACTATCACTATGGGACCAAAGTTGAAATCGCGAAAAAAAATCAGCTGTTCCCTACATTTATGTTCTCATATCTTGTCAAAATGTAGGGAACAGTGATATTTTTTTCGCGATTTCAGGTTTGGTCCCATAGTAAAAGTTGTTCATAATGATGAGTATAATGACCCCTTAAGAGGTTGCTGGTGTTTTACAAATAACCCTGTATAAGGTATTCATTCCTGTCCACTCGTGGCTAAGAAAATATCTTAGTAAATATTATTTCTATTTTATTTTATGTCGATTTTTATTTCTATTTTAAATTCAAACTTAAGGCATTTATTTCAATTAAAACATTTACAGGCGCTTTCTAATTGTCAAAGAGTCAGTCAGTTAGTCAGAAAGTTGAAGCTAGTAGTTTAGTTTTATTTTAATTCTATTTCTAAGGTTTTTTTAATGTTTCTGACGGACCCCATTAAATAATCATAGAATTGAAACAAAATCTTATTAAATAACCACTTACATTATTTAAATAAATAAATCCAGGAAAACGGATCAGATATCTACATATTTATAAAAAGCTCACTCATGCCTAAAAGGTTATGTCTTGTTCGTGTTTCCACTTGACTAAATATAGATTACAGAATCGAATTTAGTCCTTACAAATTATAATTGATAAACTTATTAGGGACTGGCATGGGAGGTACGTGGATAATTCAATTACTTCCATTAAATACTAGCGGTTTCAGCGGCTTCCACGTGAGTCACTTATTTCATTTTCCCGGTAGAAATGTATGTCCTATTTTAGGTCCCAATGTTCGTAGTTTTGCTCTGAAAATAGATGCACAAATTCAGTACCCATTTAATAATACTAGTATGTATCTTCAAAGAATCCTAATGTGATGGTTTTCGTTACATTATTTAATCATGAATTTACTTTGAACTCAATTTCCGTAGGTACCTACCATTTTCAGATTTTCATCCAATCAGCTACAACTAATATTCTTGATTAGTTTTGTATGTTATGAATGATATCTTATCAAAACTTGTCCTAGGTATTCATAGTTACTCCAAACTTTCGAGGAACGCGAAAATGTGACCTTAAGATGACCTTTGGAAACAAATCTCAAGTTCTAGATCCTAAATACTTAGAGAGAACTTATATTTTATTTTATTTTTGTTGAACGGAATGTTATCTTTAACAGTGGAATGGTATACTTAGGGTATAAATGCCACGATTAGCATTATTGAGTAGTCTCTGCCAAGTGTCCTAAACATTCGGATCTTGGCCACAAATGGAGCGCTATATCGCTTAACAATCCTATAATCATCATTACATAAATATCTTCGTTGATTTCCCAACACTATTATTGGTCGTTTAGTCCAAGTAAGCGACGCAATCCTTGTTTAGTTTAAGCCATATAAAATAATATAGGTCACTTTAGTAGGCATGTCGTAATCGTTACGTCTTGGTTCGATGCTCGTCTCATGCTCGTCCCCATGACTGATGCAGTAACTATAAATTAATCAATTCCAATGTACAAACATAAAACATGTAGTTAAATGTTACTAGTGAGGAGGGACTCGACGATCTCACTCAGCTCTCTATACATAAAGTACCTACGAACCGGTCGGTCTGCCTGTACATTTCATTACAGCAAGGTACCTACGTATATTCTGACGTCACGTTACTGTAGATGCAAAGAACGCAATCACCTAAATTAATCTGCCTTTCCCGAAACTATGTTGACACATACACACAAGAGAAAACCTTTGTAAACAATGTTTTTGTGGACGTTTGGTAACTCTAGAGTAGTATGACGAACCCGAAAATTACCTACGGCTAGTTCACGTTGATATTCAGACAGAATACCGCAAAATTCATCTGCCACGTTTTCAGACGTCTGTTTTCGCCCTTGAACACCTGCGACCTAAATCATTCGATTAATAACGTATAGAGCTAACAAACAAAACAGTCAATAAAATATTTATGGTATTTTTTTATGTGAGGATTTATATTATGTTATTTCGACAGCTAGTGGTGTGTGAAAAGTGAATGTAGAAGACGCGTGCGGGCGTGCGGTGGAAGTATACGCGGCTTGTCGAGACGAAGCGCGCGTGCCGCTTAATGACGTCATGGATCCGCGCTGCGGGGGTGAAACATTCGCACCCCGGCTTTTTACGATTCCAACTTCACCTTTTATGTCACAATACGAGTTTTATAGCTTTTATGAAATTCTTTACACGATTAAGCTGTGACCCCACTATGAAGAGCACACCATCCCGGCTGTTAAGTTTTTTGTTAATATAAATGGTCTAATTAGTCACACGCAGTGCATTAATTGGTATGATAATTTTAATGTGTTACGATATGCGTTAAAATACCACATTTGGACAAATTGACATCGTTAATTTACACGAAAACTTTACCCACACGTGTCTCTCCCTAAACATACATAAATGTGCTTATGTTCCTAACTAAACATTCCCATCGTATTTTCGACACTAAATATTATTTTTGCTTTATTTTTCACTAGTTAAACGTTAGCTTATCATGTTATTAGTGGTTCCCTGTAACTGTTTTGCGCACCAGACCGCGATTCAGTTTGGCTGGAGTCTAATCATAAAGGTTGATGGTATATTGGTATAATGGTGATATAAAAACTTTATAGGCAGACCATACTTCCAGAGTTTCGTATGAAAGATAATAAAACCTATTTATATGTTCTTAGTGGTTTTTGACACAGTGCTAGTTTTTGTTACGAAATAAAAAGTTGCCACTCGATAAAGTGCACCTAATGGTTGGGCGACTCCATTGTCCGCCGCAAAAATTTCGCCATTCTAACTTTTTAAGTTTGTATAACATTCGTTCTCGGTGCTTTGCTGAAAAATCTTTCAACAGTCAATCTACAGTTACAATCTACGGCACACGCATAATTTTTTTAAGTATCAGATAAACATAACATACTTCGTACTTTTCTCATCGCCTAACGATAATCTCTATTTTAACTTTCCGCCATAATCCACCAAAAATCCGTCGGCGCAAGTAATTTTGTCCTTAATTGCTCCACACCAAGTTGGGAGAGTATCATCCACTCGTAAGATTCCCGTTTTTCCCTCACCTTGGGACCTGGGAGAGAGCGTGTAATAAAAAATCGCTCGTTTGTACGTGATGAATGATACCGTCGCTAGCGGCCACGTAATTGGGTGTCGAAGTCTAGGGCTAAAAGCATACACGTGTCGATCGACCGCCATCTGATAGGCCATTGTCTGTGCTTTATCTGGGTACAGAGTGTACACAATAAATCGTCCGTGTACCATTGTGTTGGGCTAAGTGATGTACACAGTCGCGATCGAGGTGTGTGAAATATCGCCCCGGAATGTTATTAGAACCCCGTGTTCTTAGTGCCCGTATACTGAATCGATCCACGGAATTTTCTGTTTAGAAAAGGAAGTGTTTGCGAGCCGCATATCCAAGTTTGGTAAGAGATAGACGCCGCCTCTTTGTAGTTTTTGTAAGCATTCACAGAAAGGAATTATTCTAATCTAAACAATCACATTGTGTTGGTGGAGGTAAAATGGAGCTTTTAAATTCAAATACATGTTAGCGCTAACAAGGAATTCAAGCTCTTATATAAGTGCTCTTAAGTGGATATATGCATTTGTTGATACTGATAACACCTTATAACATTTCAAATTAAGCGTAGTTATAAGCACTCTTAACTTTTTATTAGTCCTACGTGCTCGTATTAGAGCCAGTGCTAAGAATAATTTATTAGCTTCAAACATTATGAAATATGAACAGTCAATACGGAATAGAAATAGCATCCCCGAGGTAGCGCAGTCGGTGGTTATTTCGGCCATTCAAATGATTTCCTCTCGTATGGACAGAATTCACTGACGTATTTATTTAAGTGCCCGCCGCGGTACCTCGCAATTATAACTAACATCACTCTATCAATCTTTGTCAATCGTTGCTAGCTTTAGCACTTCATAACGTTTAATTTATATGATCATGTTATTCTGAACAAGTGCTTATTTCACCTAGTAGGTAATGTTCACAAACGAGAACGTGCCACATTAGGATTCCTGCTAGCATTAAATATGTACGTTTTTCACTGTAACTTATTTCTTTTCTAATATGAACGTGTGCAACGCAATAATTATTCCAAGAATTAAGTTGATACGGTATTATCAATAAACGGCATATGTAGTCGGAAGTGCGGACACATTACGCCGCGGCCGTGGCGTGGCGGTGGCGTGAGACGCGGAGTGAGCGTTGCTTAGAAACGCCGTGCCTCCTCCCCGTTTCCCATAGCTGTATACTATTGTCCGCCACTTCTTATTTCTCTCCTTTTTACGCTCCACGATAATGGGAATTTTTGAAATTGCAACAATACACATACGGACTCGCTGCAATAGTGGCTGGAAATTTTTGCTCTTATTCACTTCTATTTAGTGGGGACCGAGGATATGGAGTTTATTTCAGTCTTATATCAGAGTTATTATGTTTTTTTGTCGTATTGTCTGCGCCAGTAGCGACCGTCGTTAGATGCTTTGAAGTACAAGTATTCAGACACTAACTAGGGTGTCCAGTCATTTTACAAAATATTAATATTTTAAAAATTCACTTGACTAGTACCGATTGGCAAAAACATGAATTGTTATTTCATCAATATACAACAACAAGTTTGCCAGATAATTCACTTTAGAAAATAATATCAAATAAACGTTTTTTTAGTAACGTATTATTTGACAAACAATACATTTTTTTATTCATGTTATCTCATAAAACAACGTTAGGAATGAAAACGTTTTACATATTGCATTACACAATTTCCTAAAAATGAAACCTAGTCATTGGCATAGAGTAATTTTAATTTATAAATCAACAAAAATTATATTATAAAATAATGTAAATGCCAGACACGACTTGAAAAAATATATTATATTTAAGTAAGCTACCCGGAACCGAATTATTTAGATTAGGTTAATTATTTTTACTCGCAAAAAAAAGATTAGGTTAGGTTAGGTAAGGTGCGAACCCCCTACGCATGGTTCGAGCGAGTGAAGTGCCGCGGCAGTGGCCGGCGAGTGACAAAAAGTCTAGAATATAATAGAAAAAAAATACTTTAGTAGGTTTATAGAACTTCAGTATTTGCCAGTAAATTATTGGACAAAAATGGTAATTACAACCATTATCACTTTGTGACGAGTTTCAAGACGAAAAATTATTATATACCTAATGATATTTAGTATAAACGTGATTTTTCCAAAAGAATCTAAATATTAAATTAAAAATATATAAATGAATAGAGATCATGCGAAACATTTGTAAAGAGAAGCATTTGCTAATAAATGTTTGTAAAGCGAGTATTTATAGAATAAGTTGTTTGTAAAATAAATAGTATATGTAACGTTTTGTTGAAACAAAAAATTCCTCGCCTCTAGTTTCTAGGTGAATTTCAAAATATTTACGCTAAATGGAAGTTTGAGAGATATATTACATTAAATTTCCAAGAAAACTGTAAACTCGTGGAATATTCTCAATAAATGTAGATTAATAGGTAATTTTTAAGCGCGTCTATTCATAGGTACGCATGACCACCGGCGCTACGACACGACACTCATTTTCCATAACTAATTTTATTGCATCAATAAATCGACTTAGAAGCAGAGTTAATTTATTATATTGAATAAGGAATAAATTTATGACTGCATAAATGAATTGAAATTAAATCAATAAATATCGATCACTCAGTAGTGACCACCTGTCTGTGAACAGTGTGCGGCCGGCGGCGGCACAGGCGCGGTGCGGTCGACGCGGAAACGGAAGCGCACGCGCCGATCGGGTCGCACATCTGGCCTTTACAACCTGCACATCCTCAATAAACCTTAAAAGTGTTAGGATATAATTATTGTTCGCACCTCGATTATTATTCAATAACTTATTTAATGCACACACGTGTAGGAACATTTGGTAATTAATTAGAGCACATTGTACAATGTCATATTAATTTGTAATTGTGCACCACTGAACGTTTCCATAGCTCTGGTAATAAATATGACCTGTCATCATTATCATTCATAACAAATACAAAATATGTAGGTAACCTGGCTCAAAATTCAGTTATAATAAATCGTTTCACAGAATACATACCTATTGAACAAAACAATTATGATTGTATAGAAAATACCTATTTATGTAAAATCGACGTGAATATAAATAAGTGGAATTTCCACGTATATTAATTGCATTTTGATTAAATAAATGACGTGTTATTTTCCTAAAGGTTTACCATATATTTTCTGGAATGACAATGCTAATAAATGAAATGTAAATATCCAGTTTCTAAACGTCTCGAAACTGAAACCATTGTTATGGCGTTATGTAAAAAAATAAAAATCAATGTTCCTTCAGTTTCAAAATTAATTTGATTTATCATTTACTCACATATTCAACTCGTATCATATGAGGTTATTAAACAAAAGCTCTAGGTTCGGAATACTTTGGGTAAGCTCGGGAAAGCTCGATAGGTATTTTTTGTAAGCATAATACATCTTCATGACGTCGTCGAACGTTCAACCAAGTGTAACAAGACTCGTAAGTAGTTTGTCTTCATTCTCGACACTGCAATTCATTTTTATTCATGCATCGCATCGGCACTGCGAATTCGCACCAACGAAATAATACATCCATGTTTGTTATTTTCATTATTTCTGAGGATTCTCTTCCCATTGTAATTAATAAAGTAAACGATGGTTAACTTTTCTCATTAAGTCTCTTATAATTAGCTTCAGGGAAACTATTATATCTGGGTTCAATTTAAAGTTGTTTGACAGGTCGGAGCTGGGTTTCTGGAAATACATAACATGAAAATTCACGTTGGTACCTAACCTAACTATTTAGATTTTGATTTACTACAAAGCTAATAGAGTAAGCTACGCTTACTTTTATCTTACATACCAAGACCCCTCTGTGCCTTGGAAAGCACTCTAAGCCGTTGGTCCCGGCTGTCATTCCTAGATCTTTGACAGTCGTTACCGGTCGTCATGGCAGAAGCCCGAAAGTCTGACAATCAGTCTTACCAAGGGGTATCGTATTACCCAGTAACTGGGTTGTGGAGGTCATATAGGCAGTCGTACCGTGTAAAATACTGGTATTCAGCTGTATCTGGTAAGACTGGAAGCCGACCCCAACATAGTTGGGAAAGGCTAGGCAGATGATGACTACAAAGCCAATAGAGTATGAGAAAATAAAAAACTGTCTGTAAATGGCATTGATAAGTTTTATTTATTTTATTTACCTTTAAATAAAACATAAAAATGCCTCTCGTCATTCATGTTGGAACATTTATCTGGGCTTTAGTACTTTAATAAAACTATACACTGACATACATACTTTCACTCTACGTATTCTTGAAACATACAGTAGCTATAGGAAGCCTACAATGGCGGACCGATAGCTAGTATTGCATATTCCGGACGAAAATAGGCCACCATATCTCTCTCACCTCAATGCATAGGAGAGAACTAAGAACTTTTCGATGTACAGTGCAATATCAACTTTAATCAAACCTCAGAATCTTGATAATGTTTAGAGATATAGAATACTTTAACCCTTTTGATAAGCATTGTTTTGTCTTACTCCAAGTCTCTCCTTTTAAATAAAAGAAACAAAGTAATTCGGAACCCGATGGTTGCCAGCACTAAACATTTCTAAAAGGCTGAGAACCGCCTTCAACCATGTACCTACGTCGGAGGGGCCAAAAATCAAGTTTTAAAAAGATACAATTAAAACGGCGACCACTCTTAAAATCATTCAAACTAGCGCACAAAGTCTCATTCTTACATTAGAACTTAATAAAAAACAACAAATAGCAGCCAAGATCACATAGGTAACATTCAGTATCGACGACATTGTGTTGTATGCAAAGGATGCTGCCCGACTGTTCACAATGCTCCCCGCGTCCACCGACGTACAACTTCGAAAATCGACTTTCAATGGAACTTTTCCACGTCACATTTACATTTATACAAACAAAGTCTTGAAATAGGTAAAGGTATAATGACATTCATTACAGTTTCTCGGTATGGAGAAGAATACGGTGTCTGTATTTAGCGTATTAAAACATAGCTTGGTGATGTTTTTATCAGTCAATTATATTTTTTAACCCACAAATCTCGGACGCTGCAAATGAAACGTTCATCACAATGCTAATGAGCTCTCATTTTTAGTCTATTTCAGTTCTCTCGGCTTATCCTTCAAAGGTACAGTTCAAAGGATTTGTTATGAAAATACATTTACCTCAAATAAGTATATTCAAGCAATTTTACATTAGTTTAAGAGGCTTATTAGATTTCTGAATCAAATTATTTTAAGGATTTCATACCTCTTAGGTTTATTACATAATTTTATCATTATTACAAGTGTATCAAATACTTAGATTTAATAATTCAATCATTTTAGTAAAGATTTAAAAAACTTAAGTTTTAATATTTTCTGCTCAGTATAGACACTTAAGTAAATATGGTTTTCAGACAACTGAAAACCAACTTTACCTTTCTTCGCTGTCTTATAATTTTTATTATGTAGGTATAAGTAGTCGTTCAAAACAGTTTTTAAATTAAGAGAGACTTAATTCATCTGAAACTCACTTGAGATGAGTTTTTTGAGATTCTTTTAAGTTAATATTTAAATGTTGAGAAAAATATACCAATTATTTAAGTACACAATTTACATTGAAACATTTTATAAGCAAACCGTATTTTGAAAGAACAATTAGGTACAGAAACAATGATGAGTTAATTTATAATATCAAGCGTAATAGTTTTTCTCTATCATAGCGAAGGTAAACAAAAGCGCGCCAGAGTTCAGTGCCCTCGTGATCAATGCAGAGGTTGCATTAAACTTTTTCCATTGTCTCCATTGATGGATTTGCATCAGAAAATTGCCTGGATTTTGTTCCTAATAACTTCCAAGAAGCTAATAAATATTATCTTATGAATAAATATGGAATATTGTGCGGAAACGCTTATTATCTTGGATAAAGAAAGAAGAACTTGTAAGAGTCTGCCACTTATTAATTTTTACATTGAAGTTAAGATACTTCTTACTTTATACCAACAAATTCAAATTCTATGCCATTTTCCTCACAATTATTCTACCTATTCCATCAGAATTATTAGTCTGGTACCTAAAGCTATTATAGACAAAGTTGAATATTTAAATATGTATAAAGGACCATGGGAGGCGGACCCACGAGCACACCTAGTTCAATTAAGTATCATTGTCAAAAGCAATTTGTGGGCATTTGCATATTACCACCCGTCTATCATACATTATTTCGGTAATAACTA
Source organism: Conistra vaccinii (assembly GCA_948150665.1). Lineage (NCBI taxonomy): Eukaryota > Metazoa > Arthropoda > Insecta > Lepidoptera > Noctuidae > Conistra > Conistra vaccinii. The sequence continues at coordinate 11,156,582 of OX411324.1, read as the reverse complement.
TTCCGGAAATAATGTTTATGGACGAACGTATGAATGGAGCAACGGAATATCATAATGTTCTCTGTTTTGTACAGAGACCTGAGACCATGATAATGATTTAGACCTAGTTTTAGTATGATATACTTGCAAGCTGTCAAATCGTATTTGGAAAAAATTACGAGGTTCAGAGATCGCTCTGACTTGACCGAATGGACTTATAAGTAGGCCAACAACGGTTTCTCATGACGACTCGTGATTCCTACCCTATAACTTGTTTCTTCCTGTGCCGAGTTTCCGGTTAAACGGCGAATTCGGCGCGTGCGAGCGCCCAACCTGACCGATTCGATTTGCTCTAACGCGATAGTCACACATTCAGCTCCCGCCGGACCGTGTAAGTGCTCCATTCACTACGGAGACCATTATTAATACATCCCCTCCCTACTCGTCTCCTCTCGAGGCCCTCATTGTGCGCCGTTGCGAGTTAATCCTCCGTCCGGCAAAGATCGCCGATCGAATGCGACCGACCCAGCTTTGTGAAACGTAATAGGGTCCTACGGTTAAATGCCGCGTGTAATTTTTGGTTTGCGATTGTAATTATCTATTGAATCGCAGTACTTCGAGGGAAGAGTTCAATTATCGCGCGACGGTCCGCCGGACTGATTGATTGGTTTTGGCCCTGTTTGTATCTGTCAGCCTGATAGACACACCACACCACTACATTCTACACTGAATTAGTGAAGCGGCGCGAGCTCACTGCGTTGTTTTATCAGACGGACAGCACGCTGCAGGTGCAACGTAATCAGGTTCAGCAAATGCTTAAATAGCGCTCTTATTTTAACACAAAAATGTTCTCACTTGGGAACATTTTATGACCCCAAAAAAGAATAAAAATATGAACATAAACAAGAGGAGAGTCGTTAAGAACAAAGTTGTAAATTGTTCTAAACGGATCCGGTTGGAAATAGTTCACAATGAAGATAATACAAAACGGAAACATGTATCGAGAAAAATAGATGAGCTGTGAATCGATTGAGTGCTGTGTAGTATCGAGCGTCGCGACGGACGAACGGACACCTCCCAAAGGAGTTGCAGAACCAAGCTCGGCAAAGCAATTTAACCAATTTAATGTCATTCGCGTCTATTGACGGGCTCCCGCGTTCTCAATTTAAAAATAGATGCCATTGTGTTGCCGGCGCGAAAATATTGTACTGTCGAAAATTCTAGCGGTATCAAATTGTACAGGCTTGAGGCTTTCATCACTCCGTCGAAAACGCTTTTCTTAGAATATGATTTAAATAGCAGTTAAATAGTCATAACCGGGCGCTGCGACGACATACTTATACCGTAATAAAGTAGCAATACGGCCCGAAGAAGAAATTTAGTATCGGGATTAAGTTATTTTCAGATATGACATCAAAGTCTCCATATTTTCAGATCCATCTTCTGCGCCCACGAGTATTTAAGACGTTATTTTGAAATAAAAATCACACATTTCTCATTTTGCGGACAGTTTCTAAATCCGGCCAAACAACCATGTTATGAGTAGATTTTCAGTTGTTTTAATTTATTACTTTAGAATCCGTCTATCGTGATCGTAGTCTAAAGCTACGGTTTCCTAGAAGACCGGTGGCCACCATATATAACGGCCGCACTGACGGCGTCATGAAAATTATGACAGCGGGGTTTGACTTTACGTTGTCAAAGAACGCTCTCTAGGAAAACACACCAAGTTACTTTCATAAATAACGTTTCAGTGACGTCATTCACCGTGCGAATGCTATGTAGCGGCCACCGCTCTTCTAGGAAACCGTATTTTAACTGATTACTAATTTCGAGTCAATCTTCCTAGCCTTTTTCCCAACTATTTTGGAGTCGGCTTCCAGTCTAACCGGATGCAGCTGAATACCAGTATTTTACATGGAGCGACTGCCTATCTGACCTCCACAACCCAGTAACTGGGTAATATGATACCCCTTGGTAAGACTGGTGTCAGACTTTCGGGCTTCTGACGACTCGTAACGACTGCCAAAGATCCACAAATGACACCCGGAACCAACGGCTTAACGTGCTTTCCGAGGCACGGAGGAGTCTCGGTATGTAAAGATGGTCACCCATCCACTGACCAACCCGGCAAGCGTAGCTTAACCTGATGGATCGACCCGTGCGGCTTGTTATTACTTAGCCACGAGCTTCTCTGATTACTATTTTCGGTACGTCGCGGTCGGTGGTAAGTGGTAACACTTTGACCATGAGTTCAATGTCCAGTCAGAACATTTATTCATGTGCGTATTATCTATGATCATCCCATAAGGTAAGTCATTTATATAAATAATAAGAAAGGACCTAGAATTGTACACTGCGAAACGCCCATGGTAATCGCAGATCCTGTAGATCTCTTGCCATTAACATCGACCCTCTGAATTATGTTATTCAGATGGGAAGTCAGATAAAGAGCCTTGTCCCTCATGACCTCATACCATAGTGGTACAGTTTCCTGATGAGTGTAATATCATGATGTACGCAATCGAAGGCCTTGGACAAGTCGCATAAAATGCCAAGAGCATCTTGTGACTCCTCCCAGGCCTAGAATATGCTCTTCAGTAATTATACGCCCGCAATTGAAGTTGAACGACCCTTTGTTAAACCAAACTGTTTCAGATAAAGTAAATTATGTGGATTGAAATTGAAAATAATTTTTTCAAAGATTTTGCACTATGTAGGTAATATTGAAATAGGCCAAAGTTCGTGGGAATCGTGGGGATCAGTTGTGCTGCCAGATTTGAATAGTGAAATCACTTTGCTAAGTTTCATCAGATCAGGAAATACACCAGATGCAATACAAGAGTTAAAAACAATGGCTAAAAAGGGTGAAATAACATCAATTATTGAATAACAAATACCATTTTAAGTACTAATAATCCACAAAGGTCAGTAGTTTTTTTTACATCAAGATTTTTAAAAGACTATAAAACCAGTAATAATTATGAATTCCAAATGTTTGTTAGATTTTGGTACACATTCATTTAGTATTGAGTAAGCAGAAGTGGAGGACGACAATGATAGACTTTTGGTTGTGAAAATGGGTATATTAGAGAAGAAATTTTCAAACTCAGTTGCCACCTCCACGTCTGCCTTAATATCGACATCATTGATTTTTAGATGAACGTCACGATTCCGCACTGTCGTTCTTCCCGTTTCTGAATTAATAATCCAAGTTGTTTTATCTTTATTTTCAGTACATATTTATTTTTAATGCCTATGGCTTTTGCTAAGGAACAGGCTCTTTTATATGTTATAGTTTATTTTTAAATTCTTTAAAAGGTTCATCATGGTTTTGAGTATTTTCATGATACAATTCAAATAACCTCTGCCTACTTTTGTAAATACCTGATATTGCCCAATCACTGAATATAATATTATAACGCAGTCACAAAAACAGACAATGTTATAGAGATGAAAACCTTACTAAACTCACAATTGATTAGGTTAAATAGTGAAGTATAAGCTTGATCCGGGTCGTTGTGATAAGGCATAACCGGTAGTTTTTAGATTAAATTATTTTTAAATTGCCTTAGCGACTTTTATTTATAGGAAAAAAACTCACAAGTTTTCTTGGAGCTCTGACTATTTTCAGAGGAAAAATCTGCTGGTCACAGTGATCAGAGTCCAACTCGTTTATGTAGAAGTTAGTAAGTAGTTAAGTAGGCACTAGTGGCAGTTATTTTAGTAGGCTCAAAGAATGTATTGTAAAAATTATATGACTTTAAAACAGTTATAAATTTATTTATTTACAGCAGATTTTTCCAGTATGTTAATGTTGAAATCTTCACAGACAACAACTGTTTTATTACTGTTATTACAAGTATTTAATCATACTTCTTCCATACATTTCTCAAAAATATCATATGAAGTACATCGACGCCTGTAGGTTCACACTCTTTACAATGAACTGCTCAAGCTTAATTCAAGCTATTTCAATAACTCGCCCAAAAGAGAGAGCGTTTTGGATTTTCCAAACTATTTTATTAATTATAATTAAACTACTTTGAATAAAAGAGCCATTTTCAATAGGGTTCCTTCTACGGCTGAAACAAATGTATAAAAAAAAAATTGACTCAATTAATTGATTTTATCGCAAGCTACAATGTTTTCAGGGTTCATCAATTGACGGACAAGAATTTTTTTTCAACTATTTTGATGCTTTTTCCATTTCTGCTGCATTAAATCAATTGTTAAAAGTACAGTATTAATCTCCATTTAATCATCTATACAATGGTATATAAATTAAGTAGGTTCTGCGTACTAGCAGGAGTGTAACAATAAAAACAGTTACAGAAATGGGGCAAAAAAACTTTTTCGATCGTAGAGCACACTCTAATGCTTCGCATTAAGAGTCGTGCAATACTAACTAAAATATAATATCTTTAGCTAAATATTTCCAACATTTGACTTGAAGTTGCCTAGCAACCGCCAAGTAAATATCTTTGTTAGTCGTTGACATTACGACTTCATGAAAAGTGATAAATTGTTCATTTTTAAACTATGTTTTGAATTTCTTTTTCGTTTATGAATGAGTGATAAGTATGAGGCGTGCACTTTTGGATTTTCCAAACAATTTTTTTATATACAGAGATTAAGAACTATTCTCTAGATTACAGGAAAACCTATAAGAAGTCTTTGGTCTTAAAATAACATGATAAATCTCTCAATATTGTACGTACAAACTTACATTTGCAGATGGAATGTATAGGAGAACATGTTTTACAACTACAATGTTAAGTTTGTTCTTGGGATAAATTCCTCCCAACTGGCTGGTTTTTTGTGAGTTTACCAGCTCATACATTGCCAACACATCTTCCCTCATTACTTCATTAGATCTTCAGAGGTATTACTTATATTTGTTAAGTCATTGAACTAAGTTTCTCCTTCAAGTTCAGATTGCAAGTACTCTGTGTAAATATTGTACTTAGGTACTAGTACTTTGTTCCAAATTAAAAGAATACATATCTAATTGTTTAAGTTTTAGCCTTTCTCTGTTTTAGTTTAACATTTTCAATAAAGAACTTTTTTCTTTACAATTTTTTGGTTTTTAACAATGTATTTATTAATTTAAGTTTGTTTTTACTGGTGACTGCCCTTTCTGAATTATACGAATTTGAATCATCATCACCTGTCAAATCGTGTAAGAGGGGTTTATGGCAAAAACTATTGATGGGGCAATAGGCATCAACTCACTGAACAGACTTTGATTCCGCGAGGCAGTGATGTTATAATTATAGATAAATATGGTATATTCATTGAAAAGGGTATATTTAGATGGTTTGATCATGTTGAGAGGATGAATGAAAGGCGACTAATAAAATGTATTTACAAGGCAGATATGTGTATATTGGTGATGTTCTTCAGAAAGGTTAGGGGGCCTACCACCACCTCTAAAGTAGTATTATTTTAATATTACTTTAAGTGTGGGAAAGAGATGAAGCTCTACAGGACGTATAGCTCCATCTCTTTTCCCCACTGAAGTAATATTAAAATAATACTGTTTTAGAGGTGGTGGTACTCACCACCAGCGCGCGTGTATGTCTGCCTACCATGGGAGGTAGGCGTGAGTTTATGTATGTATGTTATGTGACTCCGTATCAAAGTTGCGACAAACAAAGGTGCGACAAATGCAAGGGCGACAGTACGATAGGTCGACCATCAGCGGTGCGACAGAACATCAGCTCGACGAACGTTAGTGCGACAGATTGTTTTCGCGACAAACGATGGCACGACGAAACTTTTGATCGACGAACGTTAGTGCGACTGATTATTGTCACGACCATCGATGGGGCGACGAAACTTTTGTTCGACAAACGATAGCGCGACACAATGTTCGCTCGACAAACTAAAGCACGACAAACATTTCTATAATATTTTGTTGCTAATAGCAGATAAGAAAAAAAATGTAAAGTTTTAGGTTCTTTATACATGGTTTTCGCCTACCTTGCTCGTAACTGCACTCGCGCACTGCAGTCATTTAACATTGACAATAAAGAATGAAAACATTTATTAAAAAAAAAAATCTTATCTGCTATTACAACAAAATATTATAGAAATGTTTGTCGTGCTTTAGTTTGTCGAGCGAACATTGTGTCGCGCTATCGTTTGTCGATCAAAAGTTTCGTCGCCCCATCGATGGTCGTGACAATAATCAGTCGCACTAACGTTCGTCGATCAAAAGTTTCGTCGTGCCATCGTTTGTCGCGAAAACAATCTGTCGCACTAACGTTCGTCGAGCTGATGTTCTGTCGCACCGCTGATGGTCGACCTATCGTACTGTCGCCCTTGCATTTGTCGCACCTTTGTTTGTCGCAACTTTGATACGGAGTCATGTTAGACTTATGTATTACCACTGACGTACGCCGTACAGGTACTTATTTTATTTGTGTGACTATGGTCAGTCAGGCAGGTCAGTTATTGATGACAGTCAAATGAAAGAGAAGTCTACACAGTCACAATTACCTATCTACTACTGGATGTCGGTTTTCATGCAAATGTTTTCTTTGCCTTCATATCTATATAGAACTTAGAAGACTTGAATCTTGGTAATATTTTTATACTTATATCTATCATCATCTAGATATCTTACAACATTGTTTTTTATTCAATAATAACAATGTTGTAAGATGTTCATCGTAAACATGAAATGGGGTCATTCATCACTATGAATTTTTAATAGGGACAAGGACAAAATATCGAAAAAAAAACATCTGCTGTTCCAAACATTTGTTATTTGTGTTTATAGAAATCGACAAAATGATGGAACAGCAATTTTTTTTAAACTATGTTTGTCATTGTGTTTTTAAAAACCTAGCTTTAAATAAAATAAATAAATAAAATAAAGTGTGTTTTAATTCAGGCAAAATACCATATACAAAAAATAGAAATAGAAATTGAAATAGAATAAATAAATAAAACCATTAAAAACTATCATTAAGAATCATCATCATTAAAAATTATCAATACAATTATTATTAAACTTATCATTAAAAATTATCATAAAATAAAATTATCATAATAAATTATATCATTTGTCTTCAAAACAAAGTTAGTCTTTCGTCATTTTTTATGCTCGTTTGGGTGAACAGAAATCCAGTGCACAATGGGGCTTGCTAGGTTGCACGAGACAACCCTCAAAATGCATGCTTTGCTTAGACTATAAGGAATTGCTGTATAATCGCTGAAATTAAATATTTCAGTCGGTCATCGAGAGCGCGACTCGGGTCACTCGCACCGTATAGTCGTCTTTACCTCGCTCCTCATCAATTATACAACTGTCTGCGTCCTTTATAAAATATTTACAACTCTTACCTTCGCCCATAAACTAAGGGTACTGATTTAGGTGACTATTATTATAGTTAATGGTTATTTGATTATTTGAATCCATGAAATATACAGAGAATATGGCCGTTTCTACAATGTGATTTAGTTAAGACCCGTAATCTGGATGTCTCATTAAACGGATCGTAAAATAAACAAACTAAAACCACGATGAATATTTATATTCAGACCAGTTAAAATATTACAATGACAGGCAAACAGACCCGACCCGCATTGGCCATAAAAAAGGATTATAAGTGACTTTATTTTGTAATGAATGGGAAATCAAAACAACGGCTCTGTCAACTAATATTGTAGTTACAAAGTTTCGTTTCCATTTCAGTCAAAATTGTTGCATGAAGACTTAGAACAGTAAAATATTACCCGGATAACGTCAGTACAATTCAGTACTATAATCAAGAATATGCATTGCTAGACTCTGCTAGAGCTTCACAGAGCGCACAACTTATTTGGGCGTAGCTAAACTAAATATAACTTCTTAGTTCAACGTTTAAATTAAAAGGCCAACCTTACTGGTATACGTATTCAAATATATTCATCGGTATGCTGACAGAAACCATGCAGTGTTACTCTAAAACACGTCAATTAGTAAACAGGCGTAAACCACAGGCATTCGGTCGAGCAGACGCCGCGCCGCGAGGGTTGGCCGCCATCTTGGATCGGGGGTCAAATTAAATTGACATGTGGTTTGTGCAGACATATTGTGCTCGCTTGGAAGCATTGTGTTGACACCCCTAATTATACAGGACGAGCGATATGAGCAGATAAAGCATGGTAATTAACTTAATACCCGCCGTAGATATAATTTGACCCGATTTTAAGTTATTCTACGAATCGTGCCCCCATTCCATAACGCATAAATAGTTCGTTGGGTGCTAACATTTGATCAGTACTGATTCTACGCAAACATTATTATTGCGTACAAAATCACTCCATAAAACAGATATTTTCCCAGGAATTTAATAACAATACAATGTTATTACAGACGCAAATCCTTTCAAATGTTTAACATGCAAAATAACATTTTCATAAAATACCTTTAATGTTATGCAGCCCGAGGCAACGGGCGTCTAAATTATAAAACGTGGTCCACGGGAAGAGGACGTAATATCGCCAATATCGCCGCTCGAAGGGAAATCTTCCCGAAGCGTTGTCGTTAAATGATCGCATCTCATCGGCGCGGCGCGGCGCGGTGCGAGCAGACGCGGCGTCAGCGACCACACCGCCTCCTCAGTTTAGCATATCGACTGAGCTCGCCAAATTCACACCGAGATATAATATAGACGTTCAGGGGCGCCCGTGTTAAAGCCATTATTGAACCCTAATACTATTTTAAAAAATGGCCATCCTAAAACTGAACGCCTTCCGAGGAAAGCTGTTCGCGAACAGACACTTAATAGGATTGGATGAAGATGGCGGAGTAATAAAGCGTGTTCAGTAATGTATTTATAGAAGATGTGCCGGCATCGCCTCGTTGCACGGATCGCCTTCAATTTACTGTTCGAGATTACGATTAGCTTTCGATAGAGCTTTATATTAGACTTGCCGCCGGGGGGACACCGCCGTCTTACACAAAAATATCAATGACTACACTTCTGATTTCCGTTGTCTCTACCTCTAAACAACATAGTTTGCAACTTTATTCATTATCGTAATGGAATAAATACATCGTAATAATTTAATTAAGCAACTAACAGTCGTAAAAGGGCATTTGGGGAAGTCAGATTACACAAGTTACACTCAAGTTGTAGTTCACTAAAGTTGTATTCGCGCGGCGTGCACGTGCACGTAAACTTTATATTAGTTTAATATACGTACACGTAACACCAAAATGGTATTTATGAGGTGAACCCCTAACAACAACATAGTATTATACCAATACAATCAATATCAACTACAAATTAATTAATCGTACTTGTATAACAACATAAGGGGTGGATTCATTGGATTTGTGGACATCAGTCGGTATCATTACTGTGATACGAAAATAAACGAATGTAGATAATGGACGGCGGGATCAATACAAAGTAATCGCAAGCGGATCCAATAAGCCCGGCCAAAACAACGGGGGGTCGCATCGGACGGCATCGGAGGCTGCGAGCCGAACATGGGGATACAATATGGCGGCATGCAAATAGCTCGGCCATTATCGCACCTGGGCAGCGCGAGCCGCCCGACGAGTAAACAAGATTACGGGAATTGAATGGCTAATTAGGGGAAAAGAAGCGAGCCCAGCGAGCCTAGCGAGCACGCTGAGTTATCGCACCTCGTTTCTGCCATATTTCACGACGCTTAACTCGCCTTTATTGTTTGGCCGCCTCTTGTTTAGCTAAAGAGCCTTGTTAGCTTATCTCTTGAAGCCTAGGTAGACTGCATTAACTGCCGTCACAGCCAGGAGCGAAGATTTACTGCGCTACAAAGCTTCTAACACCGCTAAATAATAAGTGACGCGCTTTGGTAAAGGTAACGAGGCCAGAGCTAGTGAAAATAAAACCACTAAGATACACAAATTGATGATGCACAGTCGTTGACCAAAATTTAATTGATACGTTAATTAATTGTATTATACGGTGGGTATGTATTTATATGACCCACATCACAGATAAAAGCATTAACAAGGTAAACGTGGCGACAACCAAGTTACGCCGCAATATTGCTTTTCGATAGAGGACCGTAGAGCGGCGCGGCACTCCGCATCACACAAGAAAGCACTTTATCATTATTCAATTAATTAATTAGTGACTTTTATAGATAATAAAGTGAGTGTATTTACGAGTCAGCTTCGTTAATTTTATGTTATCTGTTTAATTGTATGAGCCTCCGGCGACGTCGGCGGCGCATTATCGGGGTATCACCCGAGCCGTTATGTTCCTGTTATATTATCCTATGATATGTCGATCAAGCTTAATATGGACATCGTAAATTCTTTAATAATATTAAAAGATTCTTTTTATATCAAATGTATCCTATTAATTTTATTGAACTCACCAAAATGTTATGTACCTATAAAATCTGACTCGAAGAAAGTGTCTTGCTGCAAGCTGTTTGTATGTTTATAATAATATTCTCAACTGATATTTCTACTTTACGTATTGTATCCTGCGAAAACAACTCGTAAATGTCAGCCTAGAACGACGTATATGGGCATGTCGATTTTGCACACAACAAGCAAAAAGAGATGTCAATGCCACCATTTGTCACGGCTGTAAATCTTGTATCATCCACGCATAATGCGAAAGCATGAGCAGTTTTATTCATATTTGCAAATCGTAGATGCAGAAACGATACCCCTAGGTTATTCTTAAACAAATCTCAATAAAGCAAACAACGAACAAACGGACACAGAAAGCAGTGAACCAAACGGTTGACCCTAACGTAATGACCGGTCTGTCTGTCATGTCACTCTGGCTTTCATTTACGGACTCGATATGATTTAGAGAGGTTCGTCCGCTACGACCGACGACTTTAAACGTAATTTAATTACATATTATAAAGCTTGTCCAAGCCCACACAGAACCTAGTCACTACAAGATTAATGAATCCCGGCGATACAGATACATGACTTATTCTCTACAAGCGGCCATATTTAATGCCCACGTTTTCATGATTGCAGTCATTTAGAACGTTGCGTCGACGTCCTCGCTAAATGCCTTCGCCGACATCTAGACGTTTATCCTCCACTCAATTTCAATTAGATAATATTACTAATGAAAGATATTTATTTCTTTCTGTCGTTTCTTCTGCACAAATTCCTCATTAATTTGTGAAAAGCTTTTAGTGACCCAAGATCCCGAAAGCCAAACACTTTGTCTAGGAGAAGCCAGAAAGTTCCATAATTTCTTTGCCGAGATAAGAGGCGAAAGTTCACGCAGGAGCGGAGATTTATGACATCACCGTCGTTCCTTTCACTAAATAATAAAAGGCCCGCTGTAAAACGCGGTGGAGGCATAAAAGTTTTACGTCCATACAACCCGTTGGTGTACGTAAACGGAGCATGTAGGGCGCGTCGTGTTAGGACGTCAAATCTCCATAAAGAGTAATCAGTGTCGGCACAATAGTCCGTTGGCTCATAAATTGTAACGCCAACGTACGTTCATTTTGTCTTGATCCGCGCCGAGCATAATTTGAGCTCGACCCGTCCCTGAGACCAAAAATTATGAATATAATTCGGCATAAACAATATAATAGTGACTTGTTGCTCTGCGTGGCCGTGCTACTTGAACGTCGCCGCGTCGCGCCGCGGTTGCGTGCGGCTGATTCCACAACGTGACGTTATGACAGCAACATCTGGCCTGCTGTGCGACTAAGGAATTACTATTGCTACATTTAGCCTGTCGTGTAACAAGGATCGCTTTATTATTAATTAATAATAATATTTAAGTTCATAAATGAATAGCAAATATATGTTGAAATACCAACTCGATCTCGGAGTAATTAGAAAACAGTTTCTCATCCTGCGCAAATCGCGAAAGTGGAATGATAATAGCACTTAGCTGAATAAGGTCAAGAACGTGACCTCGAAAGGCGGCCTTTGTTTACCTACCAGAGTTTCTTCAGAAATGACAGAATTTCTGGAACAGAACTAAAACCAAAATTTAACTAAAACCAACTTTGTAAAATCAACATTTCATCCGCTTTGAAAATCCCCATCATTACATAAAATTTGCAGTTTGGGTTCAGCAAGTTACATACCTCAAATTTAAATTAAAAGGTCAAAAACACATTATCCTAATGAACGTAACAAACAAAAATAAAACTAAAAAGAATAGAAACAAAAGAATAAAACAAATTCATTGTCTATACAAAGTGTAGGTACTCGTGGATTATAATTCGATGAAAATTAACACAATTTTTTTTTCAGAAGCAAAACAACTATATATTGTCCGCTGTTTTTGTTTCGTGCCAGGGTTCAAAATTGTAAGTTATAGTCTAGGAGATATGAACTTGATACACGAGCGTTTTATTCTGTCTATGAATTTAAAAGCGTTGAAGGATTTACTATGTTTACTTTCCAAGGATGGAACAACTTGTCCTGTTGTAAACAGATTTAAAATTGTAAGCAAAATCTAAAATTAGGAAGCTATGATTTATTACGGTTCTAAAGCATGTGATAATAGACACTTTCAAAGAAAGTTTAAAATAAAATAATTTATTTTCTAATACCAAGCGTCGAGAAAAAGTGGATACATTTTTTTCACGGTGCGTTATTTTTAGGGTTCCGTACCCGCAGGGTGCCAAAGGGAACCCTATTGCTAAGACTCCGCTATCTGTCCGTCCGTTCGTGAAAGAGGGACAGCCTCTGTCTGTCATCGGGCTGTATCTCATGAACCGTTATAGGTAGACAATTGAAATTTTCACATATTGTGTTCTATTGTCATGTATAACAACAAATAATGAAAATGCAACAACTTTTGATTTAAAAAATATATAATTATTTACCCTGGCATATCATTATCTAGAGCTCATCGAGTAGAGTAATTTAAAAAAAAAACTTCAAGAATGAAGAAATGGTGTCCGTAAAATATGTCAGTATTAGACAATTTTTGTACGAGCTCTAACCGCAACAACTAAACAAGTTAGGAATTTGAAACTTCTGTATACCATGTACCATTTATACTGTATTTAATGAACAAATATTAAAAACGATTCATAAGGTATTTTATTTTTAATACTAGTTTTTGCTCGCGATTTCTCCCGCGTGGAAGTCGGAAATTATCTTACGGGAACGATCTACCGAGATAAAAAGTATCCTATGTGTTAGTCCAGGTTATAAACTATCTGTGTGCCAAATATTATCCGTTCAATCCGTCAGTTCGTCGTCCACCTTAAATCCGTTCAGCCATTTTTGCGTGATTGAGTAACAAACACACAAACACCCACATTTATAATATTATATAGTAGGATAGGTATTATACATATATATAAATAGTAGGATAGTAGGAAGTAGGATAGTAGGATTTGCGATTTTGTGCAACTGCAAAAAATAACTTTGTAATTCATAGTATCATTATGACATACAAGCGATATTTCAAATTTATATTATTGATTATTATCCATTAAAAATATTCTTCGTTTAGTATTTTCATTTATTTGTTAAATATTGTACGGAACCGTTCGTTTTTTTCGCACTTGGCCGGTTTTTTACTTCTATTGTAATCCGAATATACTTTACCGTTTTATTACATCATGCTTTTGTAATTCAATAGCCGCTGAATATACAAAGATTAGCGGCTTTTGTGTGTATTACTTTTAAATCTCTACAACCATGTGTGTTTTTTAAAAAAATTATAAAATTTCAAAATTTTTGTTTGCATTTTGTCAAAATCTCCACAGTATAATGTGCATGTTTAACTTACGTCATTTAATGAACTCCATGTTTATGTTTCCGTGTCTAATCTGACGATCGGTCGCGTTCTTGATGCTTGTAAGACTACCAGATTATAGTTAAACATGTGATTGTAACACGATATGACACGCGAGAGCACGCCGCGCCGTAACGGCCTTACGAACGTGTCGTAATTCAATAACCTCTGCACCGACTAATGGACAGTACCCCTTCAGAAACAAACGATTTCAAAAGCTTTGCTCAATTCCTGTATCTTACCAACCACTATTGGTTAGTAATGAGATTCGATTTTCATCATAATCATCATCAATATCAGACTACTGGACATAGATCTATGGCCACATTTGCAACTAGTCGGTTGATTCGACTTCACCGATGAAGCATTTAATCTCCGTAGCTTCTTAAAGTTCCGTGTCGCTTCGCGTAGCACTGCCTAGCTTCGCGTAGCAGTGCGTAGTTTCGCGTAGCACTGCGTAGCACCGCGTAGCTTCGTGTTGCTACGCGTATTCTGGTATGAATGCAAATTCCTCCGGCAGTAACATTTACAAAGTCGTCGTTTTAAGATAAAGGCACCGAACCTTTAATATTCTAAAATCCTGCCTGCAACCACTATTCAGGTGAACAAAGTAACAAATGTAGCAAAATATTCCGCTTGAACACAAAAGGCGTTTTAAACGTTTCGAATTAAGATCACGCACATCCAGCTTCCATACAATGAAGTGACGCGAGACCTACTTTCTGTTGGTAATTACTTTGTTACTTTAAATGCTCTAGCTCTCTGCTAGATAGAAAATAGTACTTTGTTCTGATTAACCTTACGTTAAGTCTTCGTTCGCTGTAGTTCATCTTAATTAGACTCAAATTGTTTGAGCTAATTTCACGTTAGCACTAAAACACAGACATTTGAGACTTGGAGTAATCAATAGCAGCGTATAAGAACTCATATGGCTAGGTTCTTTTTAGATTGCTAGACGATCTAGATTGCCTGAGGTTTATAGGCTATTATCTATCTGTAGCCACTATTGCAATCTTAGAGCTCGAGGCAGAACTCACGTGTGCCAATAACAACAAACGTGACTTCAATCGGCACCTCTCCGGCTTTCATCTGTCAGTTCCATGAAACGGCAACGCGAGAAAGGCACACACGATTACGTAAGCGGATTATTTCAATCCCCAATCATTGTAATGGTGAAACAAAGTTGTGAATAAGCTATTTTTCAATATTATTTCAATATAAGAAGGTTGTCGTTTGTCCGTCCGCTGCGAGGCACTATCGCGCGATCGGTCCGCGCCCGTGCGCCGTGCGGTGACAAACAACATTCGTGGTCGACATTTATGCGACGTCATGGCCCTCAATAGAAATGCTTCGATTTACGTTCCTCTTCTACTTTTTGTCAGACGTCTTTTTTATTCATTCCGTGGCACAAGCCATTACATAAAACTGTTATACCTGAAGAATTGCTGTCGTATTGCATAGGATCGTGTGATGGCCGCGAGTTTTGCCGTATTGTCGAGGTAAACTCACAGGTAAACTACAGACTATTTGCAGCGCGTCCCTTGCAAAAGCGACAGAGACAATAGAATAACATATTTCATAAAGCTGTTTGCTACGTGAAGTTGCAGAAGTTTATTTTTATAAATTCATGTGAATGTTGGATGGGTTCTGGATTTGTTTCGCTGTCTGCACGGTTATGTTGGTTAACTAGG
Source organism: Conistra vaccinii (assembly GCA_948150665.1). Classification (NCBI taxonomy): domain Eukaryota; kingdom Metazoa; phylum Arthropoda; class Insecta; order Lepidoptera; family Noctuidae; genus Conistra; species Conistra vaccinii. The sequence goes on along the minus strand of OX411324.1, from coordinate 11,141,167 downwards.
TCAATACGATTATAAACAAACTTGGTAGTAGTACTTAGTCTGTTATGCTAACTACCAATGTAGTTAAAAATAGATATACCAATCATGATAATTATGAACTAATCACACAGAACCTTTACCCGGAAAACTGATAACTGATAAGAGTTATTAAGATCAAAGAAACGTCGTTTGATATCCCGTGATTAAGACAATCCAATTTCTAAAACTGGAGTACTCCAGTATTAGATAGGTACTTAAAGAACGTCGAATTTAAATGTCTTCGGCAAAAATTGAAGGCAATACCAGCCAAGATCAAAGCGATAGCGGCACTTCAACTTTTTTGTGGAACCGATACCTACTCTTCATTTCCTTTTTAATACGGATTCAATATACTGATAAGGACATCGGGAAATTTTTACAGAAATCAATCTTCGTGCTATTGAGACGTGTTTATTTTGTGTCGGATGAGAAGCAGGTGTCCATTGACTAGAGTTAATACAAGATCGATAAACATAAACAATAGTTATAGAAGACTGTAGAGCATAACGAGAGCGTCGATCGAGATTGCAGCAAAGACAATGCCTTCACGGTGGCGGGTTGTAGGGGAGCCATTTGTATTCGTAATGGTAGATCGAATTTCGTATTTGTTCGTGGGGTCGTTAGCAGCACCTTCGCGCTTGTTTATAAAGAAAACAAAACCCTTTATCCGTCGAGTCGCGGGGCGCGGCGGCTTGAAACCTTACTACCTCCGCTAACTACGGGCACCGTATGAATACAAAATAATATCATATTTATCATCTATGAACACGAATTGCTTGATATCGGAGTATTATAAATTTAGAATGCTTCGCTCTAGACGGTAAATCGACGTAATAAATTATTGTTGTAGTAGTAGTCTAAACAAATCATAAGATTAATATATGCAGATAACATTATGCACATGTTTTATGCATTGCTGACTTGTATTCGTAGGAACATAGGTGATATATGTATGTAGTCTTAAATATAACTGAAAGTACTACAGAAATTCCAAGAACATAGATAACAAAAGCTAAGACACGTCTACTAAAACATGAATTAAATATTATTACGCGTAGCAGCGCAGATTATTACCATAGTTATTATGTAGCATTTCTACTCGTATCTTTATTATGTTTTATTCATGTATAACAATTAGTACAAGCAATAACATTCATTAATCGTAGACACATACATTAATTATTTCATATTACAAAATGGACAAAACTCGTAGCTGGCGTAGCAGTCGTAGCACTCGTAGCGAACATAATGATCAAAAAAAAAGGTACATAACAATCTAAATAGTTTCTCATTTCCAATTCAAAATAACCGGCAAGTAATTTTAGCTTGTGTAATCATACACGACGAAGCTTACACTGCGATGCACACTTACCACCAAGTAACAAGGTATTCTTGTTTTTTCGTTGTTTTAGATCATTGGACAGATATGGCATACCTACGGCCCAATAGAGCGTGAACTAAAGTCACGCGCCAAGGATTTCGGTACACACGTCTTAAGACTCGGCACGTCGTCATCTCTCCTATAAAGCTCGAAAGCCTCCTACAGCCTATGACGTAGCAAGTACCTACGCCTGGCGTAGACCATCGATTGTTTTCACTAACTTAATATAATGTTACATTGGATATAGGGACCCGAAATTGAAGGGTGAGTTTATATCAGATACGGGATTTGAGGATTTGTAAAGCCAATTTCAAAAGCCGTTATGTAAGTTTCGAGCGTCAAGGGCAACGTCTGCTTACAGATTGTTCTGTGATAATAAAAGTTTTTTTATGTGAAGGTCCAGACGCTGATTCATTTATTTTTTGGTGTTTTCGTGTATTTTGTTTTGATCGGTCAGAATTGGTCCAACGTGGAACGTCACAAGCTGTGCATACGCGGTGTCAAGATCACGTCGCGTAGCGTCGCGCCGCCGCGGGTGACACGCGCACCCCGCCGCCCTCCGCACACCCTCCACCCGCTGTCGTCCTCCTGTTACCGTCAACCCTCGCACCACGCATGCTCCAATTATAATCTGTTTAGGGATGTCAATTGTCGATTAAGATTTTTGTTATGCAAATTATTCATGATCTTTTTTAGAGTTTTACATCGAGCGTGTTCTACTTGTATAGTGGAAAACAATCCTTATAAAACCTGAAAGCTTATTATGAGTTTTTATTTCTTACAGAGTACTAAAGAACAAGTCTTGCGTCTCACACAGTAACCTCGAGCTTTCACGTATCTATCGTACAAACTGACAGGGTTAAGCACGATATCCACCCGCAGCAGATAACTCGATAGCTCGACATGGGATAGGGCGGCATTATCCGCCGGCGATGGCTGCGCGCGCAGCGGCGTCGCGCGGAGGGCATCAAATCGCCTGCGGAGGGCGGCCGTGGCGCGCGCGTTCCGTTGTCTCCCGCGCGATCACTCGCCACAACACCTCCGACGACGGCGAGGTGCGCTGCCCGATGCGACTCGTTCGCGGTCACTGACCGATACGCCGTACATCACAACACCGCGCTTGACCTGCGCCCCGAGGCGTCCCGCGATCTCTCTGTAGGCCCGTGCCTCCGTGCCGACTCGCCTCATGCTCCACATGCACCAGGTAGTCCGAGTCCCGATCCCTCGGTAGCGTGATACCCAGCAATATTCCCGTAAGCGGCGCAATATACCGGACTACTCGCTCGCTGTCCGACTTTAATTTGTTCTTTATTGTTTTTTGGTGTTGATTGTTTTCCTAAATGTGTTTTCATCGTTGTAAAATGCCTGGAATTACAATGTACTTAGTCGGTCGTGTCAGTGAGTTCGCAAGGGTGCCTTTCAACGCAGGCGTGAGTTATTCATGGATTGCCTCTGTTACTTCTACATGAGTCTTTGGATTAATAAAAATGTGTACGATATCAATCTGTTTACATGGATGTTGCCTTTGATCTGTTGATCAATTTATGCAGATACCAGTTAAAAATATCATAAGATTAAAGAAATTAGTGGACGCTGATATGTATCTGAATTTCCAGTAGTGGGAATGCATGAAATGAAAACTGGATAGTTTACTCCTAACGCATACATAATGGGTGATTAAATCTATCGCCATGTGACCGAAAACTTGATAGATATTTGGGAGAGTTGTTCCTTTCTTAGAGTTACTTATGATTGTCATTATTGGCTAAACCATGTTCGCTTGCCAACTGCCGAATTCGCAGAATAGTTTTACTGCCAAAACAAAAAATGTGTACTGAGAATTCATGCATCAATTAATTTTGTTTTTTCTTTACGATACGACATTATGTAAACACAGCTATATTTACTTTCAATATGTACAGATAAGACCAAAGTAAATAATTCCCAACTGCGTGGAACTTTTACATCGAATTATAAACATGCAGTCATTAATTGTTTCAACAATAACGTTTATCATCACGTACTTAGTTATAAACAAGTTACATCAGCTTACGTGTGATAAGACCCAGCTACCAGATAGTGCTTATGACAAAACCCATATTTATAATTTAATTAACAAAGAAGTTAAAAATATTGTTCGTAGACATGTAACATTTTAAATTAAAAGCCTACTGATTAAAATTTAATTAAAGATGGGACAATTGACGCAAGTTTACTTTTTATTGGTAGATAAAAAATAGGTTTATTTATGAAAGTAGAATATAATATTTCCTTATAGGTACATAGGTAGTATCAATAACAAAAAAGTAATTTTGTACTGTCCCATTAGTAACATTGTCAAATCCTATTTCTAAACCTAAGAAAAATAAACTCCATGTAACTAATTATATGAAATAGTAAATAGACGCAGTTTCTACTGATAGAAGAATTTGATTTACTCAAAAAGAACATATTTCTACTTCACTTTAAGCGAACTCTAAGTAGGTGCCTACATACATCTGAAAATCATATTAAAAACTAGTTTCTTCGCCCACATGGACCCAATTTATTTTTTTCCAATTAAATAAAAATAAAAAGTAGCCTTTGTTACTCCTTATATCATCAGCTATCTGCCAGTAAAAGTTCCATCAAAATCGGTCCAGCCGTTTCAGAGATTAGCCGGAACAAACAGACTGACAGATTTTTTTTATTGTTTTTTTATGCCGTATATACCTACTTTTATATGCATTTAGTAAAAAGCTGTTATTTTGACATAACAAACAGCCACTTCAATTATAGGTATTTATTTTAATAGATTTAATTAATTAAATAGAGACGAAATATACACACATAATAATTATGTCGCTATATCAGTCCGTTAACATTCACTGCTAAAGATAGTCTTCTTAATTAGTCGTTAAAAGGAACTGTCGTAAGAAAATACACAGAAATCTCATAGAATCACCTAAAACACCGTTCATTAATTTACAAAAACTTAGTCAGATTTTTATGTCGCCGCATAAATTGTCAGGCAAAAACGAAAAGTCATAAAGCTGGCTAAAAGTTCTGTCTCAGACAGAAACTTGTTATTTTCACAGTTTATGTAGCACTTAAAACGACTAAAGAAAAGGATTAACACTCCGTAAAGTGCGTTACTTCTGTCTGCAATCAAATTTTATTTTAGTTTGCTTTCCAGCTCTTAGTCTATAAAAGAATTCTGTCTTATTACAAAAACACGTGATTATTTTTAGTTAAACACCATGTATAATTGCACCATAACTACTACAAGCTTACTTAATCGTATGATGTAACGACATACACATAAGTATAGAAAAGTTCGTCCAGAGACGTGGAAGAAAGTCTCACGGTTGCTATTAACGATGTGGAGCCATATGCAAGAACCAGCCAGCGGTGTAGGTATTAACGGCAACTTGAACCCAAGTCCGGACATCAATTAGGTTCGACTTGTTCTCGCAATTATGTGCTCAAACTAAATTGCTGGAAGATTCGTCGGACGTTAATGGTTCTAAGTTTCCATGACACATGACTCTGATAGCACGCTGCGCTCGCGCTCTCACGCCAGCGTAGCATGCTTTAAGGAATCCATCACGATTCTGTCGAATCATTGTTCTTTCACACATGTCTTTGCGTCTGTCATATGTCACATGTCAGTGTGATACGTCACGCACGGTGTCGTGTCCTAATGTCCTCGGCTAATGCGGCGCTGCCCGACAAGAGGACAATTTCCGGGCCCGCCCCTACCTTCCCGCCATTACGTACTAGAAACAATTCCATAACCATTATAATCATTAATGATGCCGCGCCACCATTAAGCCCGCTTACATTGATTTTCTCTTTTCATCATTATTTATTATCTGAAAGTCAATATTTCAGAACGGCGCGGCTCGTCTCCGCTGCAATCTTTTTTGATTTATTGAAGAACTTGAAGCGTTGTTTGTTTTAATAGTTTACTGGTAAAATTAATTACCGCGGCGAACACAATTTACTGCTAAAAGTGCTGAAGTAAAGTAAACCTTACTTTAGCGTCAGTCTAAGTCGATTCAGGTGTCTGGTTCAGTGTTAAAAAACTTTTGGGTTAAACCGCTTTGTTTTTGTCCAATGTCTGCAGGCGACAAAACTCTGTGTGCTGACAGATGCAGGGCTAATGACAAATTAACCGTTAAAAACTCGTGGAAAGGCGGGGAAAAGAGTTAAAAACTGTGGAGTAAAAAGTAACGAGTCGTGGCTTTTATCTCCGAGCGTGTTTCGCGAAGACAGCATTTATTTTGAATGACGGAGTCCACTCGGCCCAGTGGGACGACGCTCGACGTCGCCGGCCCCACGTGCCCGCGCGCCACGACCAACTTAAATCAACTGATGTCGGATGTAATCATCGTTTACTGAATCAAAAACCGTTTGATCTCTATTTCAAGCCTTGTTGGCATCTACTTCTCGTTATTTGCATTAAAATACCAGAGTATTATAAATTGAACATAGTCATAATGAACGCCTTGTCCATAATTATCTACTATGACCTGTGTTATATCCGTTTGAAAACAAGACGGTCGTGTCAACAGCAGAAATTTCTTACGATACGGAAATAACAAGACTTAGTACTAATTAGATGATAATGTTATTCGACAGAGAACCATTCCTAAGAAGTTGAATGAATAGGTGTCGGGTTGATAGTGAATATATGTAAACAACAGCCATCATCGACATCCAGTAAATGATTCGCTTCGCACGCGAGCGTGGATTGCTCCCACGATAATTACATCAAGTAATGTGTGCAGCAAATCATACACTACGAAATGAGGCATAAAATGTTAGAGCTGAGGCTTGGGAACGAGACGGGCGTGCGTAATTACCCGACGAGAATGTGGCCGAGTCCTGCGGCCGGGACAGCCTCCCGACCGCGTCGCTAAACTACGAATAAAGTGCTCAGTGCGGTACCCTTAACTCGTTAATTACACTCGGGAACTTAATATACTTACCCGTTTCAAATTTTACAACTTGGAATAACTGTAAGTGTTCGGTATCAAACGTACTCGCACTTAAAACAATATTTTTAATGAGTGTTCTTCTGATGGTTGAGCGATGTACGTCGAAGTACTCGTATCCTCGGGGCATCTATTAAACGGACAGGAATCGTTTCCCACAGCCCGCTCTCGGCTCGTCACGGAATCAATATCGTCTTTTATCTTATGAAACGTGCTCCACATACACACACAGCCTCACCTCGCAGCACGCACACCCCCGTGCTGCCTAGGGTTGCTAACGTACAGAATAAAATGAACAAATACTCAGCAGATAGCGATAATTAATCCAAATTTCTTCGCTCTCGCACGTGTTTGTTCGCACGCTCTCTAAAACTCGGGAGATTTAATTAAATCTCGCTCTCGAGTTGTGATATTAGTTTTCCGTTTAATTATAATTATGTTCGAGAATTGTGTTTTGCCGTTGAACAGTTTTGACTCCAGCGACGAGTCATTTAAAATAAAAAAAACATACAAAAAACGTGAAAATAAACATTTTATAGCCTCGGAAATGCTGGAGCTAAAAAAAACTTGAAACACGTATTCCTACTATCAGTGACATTTGTTCCTGCCGCGTCGTAACTCCAAACTTTTACGCCAATTAAAATAGCTGAGTAACTTTTTGTAGCGCAGTCGACTGACGGATGCCGAAATTTATTTGGGCCAGCCAGTGAAGATTAATACGGTTCAAACGAACGAGCGCCTTGTTAATGTTAGTGTAAATACACTGACTAAAATGTGTTTATTAGTCTACAACTGCTCTGTTAAAGTGTGCTATACTTTAGAGTACTCGAAATACAAACAATGCTGTGTAATTGGTGCAGTGTTGTTATGCAACATTGTTTTTACGTTACGACTACTGCTTCGGAGTTGTTCGGAACCAATAACGAGCCCATTGTGAGGTTTATTTCTGTTCAAATTGAAGTAGCATGTACTACTTATCTGTAGTTAGTGGGGAGTAATGCACGGTGCGCCGCCGTATGTTAGAATCAAAGCGTGCGCCAGAGACGCAAGTTCAAGTGCAAGAACAAGCCCCATACATCAGGCGGTCAGAAATACATCAGTCAGTGTATGGCATGGGAAAACGTTCGGCTGAGACGCGGCCCGCTTCCTACTTGCCTTATATGCAACAACCGCTATTGCACAAACATGCTCGCACACGGATCCATCGCCTGTGATTTGTTTTCGAAACAATGTCTATTGTAAGGACTTTTTTCATTGCACCCTAAAAAAACATTATAAACAAAGGACTACATAATCAGTTTTAAATATTAGGGCCATCCCTATTACTCCCTCAAGTCATAAATATGGAAACGAATTCCCATTCACATTGCCTATTTGTTGTGTCGTGTTTTTAAAGACTACACAAAGTAGGTATACTGAACACTACTATAAACAAATGAAAGAGACTTTACAATAACGTTTAAACGAAACGAATAACTACACAGTTACCGGTAAAAGAACTTACAATTGCCGATAAATTTTATTGATTTTAATAAACTTTGAATCGGTGTGTACAATGAAGATCGTAAATTAAGAAACAATATTCTCTGAGCATTTCAAAGCTCCTTCGAATTCATACGCGAACCCACACAAGTTCACTTTCATTAGGTAGTTACTCTTGTTTATTGTCATTTATTTTATATACGAGTAAACATCTGCATAGATGATAACACTTTCAAACATCAAATTGAAGATTTGATTTAACCTTATTGAACTCGGTGGCAGCAAATATTCGCAGTTCGAAAACTCGAGGAGTTTGTGAGCTAACGATAGACTCCGCTCGCCCCAGTCATACAAAACAAAGTTTAGTCACTGGGGCTTTAAATTCCCTAATGTTTGTCAAAACATACTTAAATCTGTCAGGAGGCGCTTAAATCAATTTATTATACAGGTACTCGAAGACACTTCGGCAACGAGCATGTTTACCCGCATGTATGTATGTAAATCTTGCGTTCCTTGCTTCTCAAAAGCCGTATGGAAAACTCTAAGCCTCTTTTATATTCTTATTCCTTATCCTTGTGGGATAATTCGGGCCCATAGGACAGGTTTTTACATAATTTTACCGCATCCCTTTCTATTGGCAGTCCGCTTTTGCGGAATCACATTTTTTTCGCGAATTTTTTATTAGTCACACGGTAACGCGTCGCTAAATTAGAAAACATTCAATAAATCACACGGGCGTAATTCAATTTCGGCGATCGTAAATAAAATTTGTGCGGAGGGTATGTAACGAGTTTTAAAAACAAACATTTTAGAGAACAAAAAGGGTAAACGGGTGTGCGCCCGCCGTATTTGTCGCGAACAATGTTTGTTAGGGTAATTGTTGGAGATGCAAAGTGCTGAGATCAACCAACCGCCCGTCGGCTCGCGGCAGGGAGCCGCAGGTCTTTGAACTAATACCATCATGCATACACATGCACTTTGCAACCTACGTCGATGCACTGCTCCTATTGAGCTTTACTGGCTGCTCGTTAGTACCAAGCCGTTTATTATTATGGCTCTATAACATTAACGTAATAGTTCAAGTGATTCATGTGGTTTTGTTTACTAGTAGCGTTGGCGTCAAATACTCTTCATCTTATTAACTTTTAGAATAAACGTCGAAAGCCAGTCATTGAAACATAATCTACTAAATAGAGGAAATGGTTTAGTTAATTTACAAATAAATATGTATAAACAAAAGATCAATCGGTACGACCCAACGCTTATCTTATCATTCACGATAGGTAATTTAGTCGGACGAACCCTGTGCTCCGTCCGAGCTGACCCTCATCCACTCGATAATCGTATCGATTAGATACTTTCTCCTTTCTCGACTCTACTTCGATTACCTTGCATTCTTTTTACGTGACCTAATGCCGTCATTAACTTAAAGAAATCTTCGCTATTCGAATGGGAAACTTGGAATGCTACGAGCAGTCTCATGTGTCGACTCGATAAAAAAGTGAACCATGTGTTCCTAATACATTTAACGTGAAAAAAATCGATAAATCTACTAAATATGAAATTTGCAAAAAAATATGAATAGGTTCGCGGCATATCACAAAAGGCACCCTCGGCTCTACAACACAGACCTTATTCACACTTTACACAATATTCTTAAGACACAATGGGAGATTCAACCGCACGCCACCATGTTGTACACGGGTGTGCTATCGTTGAGAACGTCAGGTCTATCGTCCCTCGTCTTGCGTATGTTTCGGGTTTTTTGTGCGCGAGTCTAATAACTCGACGAGCTTGACGGCACCTCGGCGCGGGCGCAAAAAATGACAAAAGCTCAAGTAAGCTCCGCAGGCGAGGGTCGGGGCGGGTCGGCAGGCAGGCAGGCCCGCTGCGCACGGGAGATGCATGCAACGGCCGCCAGTCGATCGCGAACACCCGCGGGGCAACCACCGTACTACCACTATCGTGAGATCGTAACACGACGACTTTTCTCATTCATCGTAATTTTCTCCTTTCAGTAAAAAGCTTTTAAACCAACAAATAAAAATAAAAGTGTACCCGGAAATGTGGAAAGTAAACATTTGAACTTAGAAGTGGATTTTCTTTAGTTAGCATTAAGATGAACGTATATGCGACAGTGTAACGATGTAAGTGATAAGACGCTACAGTGAAATGTTGGGTTTGGAGATCAAACAGTAGTGAAGTGGACTTGGTACAGCAGCAGGATGACGATGAAATCGCTGAAGTACAGCGAGCGGGAGGAGATGATGGAGGGGTTCAGCCCGGTGCCCCCTCCCCTCCCGCGCAGACAGCCAGTCAGGAACATCTACGCCGAACCCTTCGTAGACCCTAGGTAAGTTGCATCTCATGCAAGCAAGCCTACATCAACTAACATAATGTCTACACATGAAGCAGGTAAGTATGCGACTAACAACTAAAGCTTTGCATTGGTGTGAAGTGATACTTTTATTAACTAAAGTTCCTACTTTTTTTTATGTTCATCATGTATTTGTGTACCTAAACTGTAAAAGCTACTTTATTAAAGTTAATAAAGCTGTCTAAGGTGGTAAATTCTATAATACTTATCACAATAAACAAGATACACAAATGATTGAGGCGCTAAAAGCTCAATCTGTGTGATTTGTCTACGTTTAACTCTTTATTCTGGATCTACAGACAAACACATTATAGTGTAAGATAAAATTCTTTAAGCTTTTGAGATAAGTAACAAAACTATGAACACAAAACTAAAATATTCCACAACAGTAAGATAAAACACATTAGTGAAGCCGATGACAAGTCACATAAATTACTGAGCTTTGATAAAGCCGACGTTGAGACCACGGGACAAGTTCTTAATCATTTCGAAAACATGACCATTGTGATAAATTTTGAATTATTTCGAGTCCCTTTTAAGACAAAACCTTTCTAACATTAAGTAATACCGCGCCTTCTTGACAACAACTTAATATTTGATGATAAGCCTTATCAAATGGGAAATATTAAAAGGTAACTAAACGAAATAAGGAAAATGTACAATTCAATTGAGTATTTGAATCAGTTGACGCACTTGTTTACCTTCCCGACCCCAGCTCCACAAAGGGCGGGCCCCTGTATTCATGGCCGTAGTTCAAAGTAATAATAAAGAGCCTGAAGCCAGAAAACATCTATTTCATATACCGCACGACTACATAAACACGGTCTCCCTGAACCCCCTCAAACCTCCGAAGACCACAGAACATTATTATAGTAAGGCACTACACAAAACTAATTCTGCGGCTCTTATTCGGGGTGTCCTTTGGGGTTTCCGATCGGAGTTCTCACAATAAGAAATTCCCATTCCAAAATGTAGTTTAGCAGTTTTCCGCGGGTAAGGGATACTCAACAATATGCATATGGTGTGTGCGCTAATGTGGTGGACTAGAGGAGCCGAGCGGATGTGCGCTCCTATATGCTGCCATAAATCATATTTTTATACTTGGCGCGCGGTCGGGAGCGGCGGGCAGCGCAGATAGCGCAGTTACTGCCATCTGCGACACCCCAATCGCCGCAGCTTAATTTCAACAGATTCGAGGGCGAATCCCAACTATTAATATCGCAGTATCAATACGTAATGCTCCGACAGTAATGAAACCGAACACACGCTTCCACCGTTATCTAATATCGTTACCGACTTTTGTATTAAATGACTGTCTATAATTGTTGATAAACGTACTTTAATATCGTAAAAATAGTTCCACCTGTTATAACTCATAAGTAATCGCACCGTCTGCCCATTAAAGTAACCAGGTCAGAAATGAAATTTATTATTGACTTGTTTAATGATAACAATTTGACACGCTAGAGCGATGATAGATAACGGAAACATCATTTGACGCCGTACTAACGGTGAGTAAAGAATGTAATTTCCTTTACAATGTGTTAACAAGGGCCGAACATGGAGGCAAACTATATGACGGTTAAGTGCACGCAACAATGGTGGGTAGATAGCATCGAGGCGCCCTTCATGCCCAGGCGCGCTCGCCAGCGCCAGTTGCCACGCTTCGACAAGGAAATTGACATTCAAAGGTAACCCTCAGCTTTGCTTTTTCCACGCAAGCGCGACTAAATATGTCCTCACCACCATAACTTAAGGTAATAAGATAGATGTGAAACCATGTGGAAAGTGTGTAGGTAGATCTAACAAATACATATTGGAAACGCTTTCAATCAATTTGTATCACAATTGTTTTTGATCGTGCTCATGGATAATTACAACTTTTAGGGTTTATGAAGTAGAAAACAAAAGTGAAAAGTTATTATACTTTTGCCTGATACTGCCAATTTCTTTATAAGATGTATCCTATTAATTTTCAAATAAGATTTCATAATTTAAAAGGTAACAGTCTTCAAAAATGTACTGGGTGACTAGTAATTTGACGTATTCCTTCCAGGACGTGGTAGTGTGACCCATTTCACAATTAAGCACCCCGTAAAGGCTAGGCGAAAATTCATAGGATTCGAGAAAACCCAATTTTTATGTATTTTCGAATATATCACTGAATTCGTTACTAAATATCACTTTCTCCTAACTCTCAAATTAAACTACCTTCATTGCTATTCCATTGGATAACTAATACTTTAACAAACCTTTCCATGAAACCAAATTTTCAAAAATATCATACATTTAAAGATTCAAGGAATCAATTAATTAACCATTTTCAAAACTCATCCACGTACTTGATTATTGACACCAGTTATCTCAAAATTGTATTATGGCTTTAAGCATACAAATTACGGAGAATTCATCTTCATTTAAAAAAATATTAAGAGGTGCTGATGAAAAAGTCGATAATGCTGGCAAAGGTCGAATATGCAAATTGTTGAAATATTAAAATAGTTTGGAAATTCCAAAAGTGCACGCCTCATAAAGTCATAACACACATTTATAAACGAAAAATAAATTCAAAACATAGTTTCTAACAAAAATTACCAATTTATCACTTTTCATGAAGTATGTTTTGACTGCTGTTTTACCCATCAATATGGGTAAATTTCTAACCTCGCAACCCTTACCTAATGTCAAAGACTATTTATTTAGATATTTACGTTGTGGGTTGCTAGGCAACACGTTTAGTCAAGGTTGAAAATATTTAGATAAAGATATTATATTTTAGTTAGTATTTTATTAATTATAATTAAACTACTATGAATAAAAGAGCCATTTTCAATAGGGTTCCTTCTATGGCCAAAACGAAAGTATAAAAAAAAATTGACTCAATTAATTGATTTTATCGCAAGCTACAATGTTTTCAAGGTTCATAAATTGACGGACAGGATTTTTTTTTCAACTATTTTGATGTTTTTTTCATTTCTGCTGCATTAAATCAATTGGTAAAAAGTACAGTATTAATCTCCATTTAATCATCTATACAATGGTATATAAATTAAGTAGGTTCTGTGTACTAGCAGGAGTGTAACAATAAAAACAGTTGCAGAAATGGGGCAAAAAATATTTTTCGATCGTAGAGCACACTCTAATGCTTCGCATTACGAGTCGTGCAAAATTATGTGATAATTGAATGAATTAACTGGTTTATGCCATCCCACTACTTTCTAACCTCCTAGCAATCCATCATACGTTAGGCACCCAGGTCAGGTCACAAGCCGGGGAGCCGCTTTTGAGATTTTACATACAACGCACGTACATACTCTAATAGTTTGACATACGTTGCCTGTCCTTACTCCTCTAGATTATTATTTTTGGGATCTTACGACAAACCTTGTATACTTGACACCGGTGCCTTCAGTAGAAGTACTAAGATAAAGAATAATACATGCAGCGGAACACTTATGAACTAATTTCACTTCAAAAGTTACCAAGACAGAAGTTTGTAGAAAAGTAAGGGCTTGTAGGTAGGTATATGGCACAGAGGTGCCTATTTAGAACAATACCTTTAACTAACCAACAGCAAACAAGGTTCAGGTTTTAAATTATTTCAACAATTGCAAATTCTATCTTTTTGGCATGATGAACTATGATAACCACCACCACCACCACCATTGATACCTATAGCTCAAAACTTTTTGTCTACGTTGAGACCTTTGTCAATGTACTAGCTTTCAAATAAATTAGCAATTAGGCCTGCAATTCATAGTTTATAACGGATTCTGGGAAATTTTCTGAACTAAGGCTAATGTCATGATAAAAAATAAAGGATTTTTTCAAAAGCCGTCGTTCGTCAAACTATTAGAGTGCGGTCTAAAATACACTTCAACTTAGCGTCAAGTGAACTGTAAGTCCTGCTAAAATCTCAAAAGCCGGTCTCCGACTTGTGACCTGGTCATGACGACCTGGGTGTCGAACGTGTGATGGATTGCTAGGAGGTTAGGAAGTAGTGGAATGGCATAAACCATTTAATTAATTAGATTGTGACACAATTTTTTGATATTACAACAATTCGCAAATACGACGTTTGCCAGCGTTATCGACTGTTTCACCGACACCTCTTGATAATTTTTTAACTTGTGTACCTTGTTAGATAGATTAAATGGAGATCTCTTCTCCGTAATTTGTACGTTTAAAGTCATAGTAAAATTTTGAGATGACTGGTGTCAAAATTTATGCACGTAGATGATTTTTGAAAATGTTGAATAAACTAGGTACTTCCTTTAACTTTCAACTGTTTGATGTTACAGAAAATTTGGTAACATCGAAAGGTTTACTGAAGTATTAGGTACCATGGAACATCAATGGAGAATTTGAGAGTTAGGTGAATAGTGATATCTAGTCACGAATTCTGGGAAACTTACTTAAAATACATAAAAATTCGGTTTCCTCGAATCCCGTGAGTTTTCGCCTAGGCTTTATGAAGTGCTTAATTATTGCAAATGGGTTTAACTTGCACATCTTGAAAAGAATACGTCATTACAAGTCATCCATACATGGATAAAAAAGAGGGGGTTGGGATCCTATGGCATCAAAAATAAATTTCGGCATCCTTGCCAAAACAAAAAGTGCACTAACGGCTGACAGGATAGGAATACCACGTTGAATGGCAAAAATTACGCCAGCTCACTGGTCATCTTTATAAGATGAAACCTATACGCGTGAAGTACGTAAGTATTGAGTGTTTCATTCCAGAGTATAATTACGATACAAAACACAAACTTTCCCAAAAAAACATCTACTTCACACATAACGTAAATGTGTTTACAATTTAGAAAATTCGTCACAAAATAACTTAAAAGCGTCAAAGTTTAGTAATTAACGTCGGTAAGTAAACATGAGCAAATGCGCCATACGTCTGCAAAGACACGATCGCCAAACTGAGGAGTTGGGAACTGGCGGCAAATATTTGGGCATATATGGAGCCGGGAAGTTCGGCCGAGCAAGAAATGATTTCCATACGGCCCGGACAACGCAAA
Organism: Conistra vaccinii; assembly: GCA_948150665.1. Classification (NCBI taxonomy): domain Eukaryota; kingdom Metazoa; phylum Arthropoda; class Insecta; order Lepidoptera; family Noctuidae; genus Conistra; species Conistra vaccinii. Next base: position 11,125,900 of record OX411324.1, on the reverse strand, counting down.
CACAGTTCACCCATCAAAGTCCAACACAAACTTGCAACTTAGTTAATAGCGTTTAGACGATCGCAAACGTTCCTACCGACCGAATTCACATTCACTTTGTGCATTGCTTCAATCCTGTTCGGTTTGATAACTGCTTCCGTATTATCTTATAATCTTGCGAATTATGTACAAAGTGCGAGTTTTGCCCCAATATCCGTAGTCAACTGACAGAGAATATAAAATAGAGTTTGCTTGTCTTTCTACGAGTATCTATGGCTCGTGGCCTTAATTGCAAACACACGACCAGTCCCTCTCATCTGTGTTGCTGATTCTGCGAGGTTTGTGGATTTGCGTACTAACCAGCTTGTCCTCTGCAGTTCTTAGAAAAAACAAGGTTTTACAACATTAAAATGAGCACGACAGAAAGATATACTGCCAACCACTATGTCTCCATGTTCACGTTCAAGAGTGGTCCATTCTCAGTAGTTGCTCCTTAAAATTATTCACGGTTCCACAAAGCTAAAGAGCTCCTACGTTTGACTAAACATTTCCAAAACCACGAGACGTGAAGCGTCTAACTACAGCTGAATGCACATCTCCATAGTATATGAGCTATAGCTATGTATGTCATCTAACAAACGGTAGCGACGACAGTAGACAAACAAAGCTTCAGTTGATTGCTAATAGTCTCTCGGTTATTACAAGCATTGAGATGGTTCAGAGGAAACTATGCTTTATATTCCACAATGTACAACACAAAAGGTTTATTAAACATTTCCTTCTTAAAAAGTATCTCACTGTTCTGCCTCACTTGAAGAATTTAAAATGTAATTATCTCTATCTATAAAGCGCTCACAATCTAACCCTTGAACTTCACCCTGAAAGCATTTCTCTCCCAAGCCCATTAGGCATGTTCGTGATCGATTGTTTATTATAACTGGTGCAGCATCTTATTAATAGTTCGTATAATTAGAGGAAACGCCCCATCAAGCTTCACCGTATGTCCTCGGCGACTATGAAAGGGGCACTGAATACGCCGTGCGGCGCGCTCAAACCAATCGCTGCCAACGCAGGAAGTTCAATTATCTTCCTTTAACTTTAACGCATAACGTCGACACAATCATTTCATTAAACTGAATCTTTGTGATTCAATCGCTCATAATTGGACTGATCAAACGGACCAATTACTGGACGTCCCTAGATGAGTGTATGCAATATGCGTAATTATAGGAGTAATGATACGTAATGGAACTTGAATGCATAAATTAATAATGCAAGTCGTACAACGAACCTTGTCACAGAGAAGCTAGTCGTATTACTAGTTAGTTTTATGACTCGATTCGATGTGAAATCGCCTCCACATTATGATGAAACAAAACCGTATTTTTAGTAGATTAATATATTTTACTGATGATTCACGCCATGCGTATATTTAAAACTCACTCAAAATACGAATGGATATGAAACGCCTGCTCTGTGTAAACAACGTGATGGAATCATAATATTGTCTTTCAATCAAACTGTTCCATATCGAGAATTTGTCAGTGGAGCACAACAAAGGTTATCACGGATGTATGACGTTGCATCTCCAACAAAGGATAATCCAGGATCGTCGCCGACGATGCCACTGTCACAAAGTTGGACATAAATCTTTCATGTTGACGGCGATCGACATCTACTGCGTTCCTTACTTACCAACACACACGTAATCTCCTTCTGTCGTCGACTGTCCATACTTATTACTTTCTAGCGTTTGTAAACAAACCACTTTTCGTTTGTATAATACACTCGTCGAGGTGAGGCACCGAACACAATGGCGACGCTGTAATAGTTTCCGTTTTGAATAAGAGATGTCTATTGTCTCCTTTCATATTGATTGAGTTCATCTCTTATATTACGACAAATACCAGGCTTCGGAAATTGTTTTCCGGTCAAATTATGACTAAAGTAAATTTTTATGTCGATTGAAATTTACGGGCAGATACGTAGTGAATAATAATAAGCTACGATATTGGTTTCAGTGTGAGCAGGTAGGTTCGGAGAATCGGTAGATAGATGGAGAGGTTCATTGAACGCGTCGAATAATGAAGTTCTATTAATAGCGAGGCGATATTTCGTCATCTCGGGAGACAGCGCATATTGGTGTGTGACAGTGACAGCGGGTATCAGTAGAATCAGTGCTGTCGCCAGATATTTCGGTGCACCGGCAGTCACCGGACGCTTATCGGAATAGGGTATTTCAGCCTAACCCGTTTTAAAAATAAATAAACTGCTGTCCCGTCCGAATAAATACAAACCTCGCTTTGACACTGCTTCCTATAAATAACTGTAATGAATAGGCGGTTGGCGGTCCCGCAGCAATATGTATGTAATGTGGACGTTTCCTCGCCTGGATTTATTTCTCTCCTTATTTGAATATTTTATAATTGAGAAGGACATGTTGCTTTATAGTGTCACAATGGGACGACCAGCTGGTTACATGAAATACTTTAGAAAGCTCATAAGCACAAAAACTTGTACGTGATGGTGAACAAGGTGCGACTCATACCTAACTGTATAATGCATTATTATAATATACTGTAAGCGTACAAGAACTCCGAAACCCTATACAACCGTGTCTAATTGCCGTAAATGCTTATTTATAACTTAATTAATACCAATATTAACCGTTACATAGATAACTGGTAGATAATAATGTCAAGCGCGTTGGAGAACTTGATTTTCTGTCAATTTAATAGATTATTAATGCATATTGAGCTATGGAGAATGCAATATATCGTTAGATGGAATCTTTAATGTTTTCAAGATGACATACTGTCCAGCATATTGAGTCACAGATCTCATGATAGCAATTCAGTGGAAAAAATACCTTGACACCATTTTGTCTGTAAAACAATGGTTAAACACCTGCAATTAAATATGCACCCTTAAAAAAAGTATCAGCAATTATTCAACGGTACCCGTGCACCTTGTTTTTGGCCTTGTTACTTGAAAGCTGCTCTGTATTTGCAATCTATATAAGTTTAAATTAAGTGAACTACGGATAAGTAATAAGCATGAACCCCTAGATTTATTTCTACTAACATAAACCTATTGCCTAACCGGGTATGGTTAGGCAATAGGTTCAGGTATGGGTTAATCCGTAAAACCTATTTCATATCTAATAAAAACTACCCCAACGTTTATTCGCAATATTAAAACACTCAACAAAAGGAAACTTATTTCACAGAATATTGGCTCTTCGTACAATACCACTTGGACTGGCTTCTAGTGTTTCCGATTACCACAACTTTTCACAATGTAATGTTTCCCCGACGTTTCATGATATCCGAGGCGAGTTTTTGATTCGAGAGCACATATTTGGTGAGAGCCGACCAAATAACGGACCACACAGGGTGGCTCCATTTGTCTGAGCTCATATGCTCCCCGAGAGATAACAAACGTGCTCGCCGCTCTCAGCTGCACTTATCTAAACACTTAACTCGAGCCATACACAAACAAAGCTGCACCCTAACTCACTTTTTACCACGAAACGTCTTTTTTTACCCTTTAGGGCTTCGCGGCATTGCATGCTTTGCGTGCCGACTGCCTTTGTTTGTGTCCGGAAATTCATGCATTTTGCCGCAATGTGCAGTTAAAGGAAGATACTTTAGTAAAGAATGACCTTTCCGTTTTATATATGACGAGTCACCGCTCCCCCGATAACAGGACCCTCAATTACTTTTACTTACCTGCGTCCCATTTTAGTGAAAGCATTATTTGTCCGCTATTAAATAAAACACATTACCGCCGTCCAATATAATTTCCAAGTATAAAAAACCTTTTAAGACAAGCACCTAAAAAAGGTGGACGACGAAATCTTTCTAATAACAGTTTTGGTCTTGTCCAAGGTACACGTCATCGGGCGTGACTAACGAATGGCTCGCCCTACAGACCCTAAATTCAGAGTCGTAAGTATCAGTGACACGACAGCGCCGAGGCCGGCCATCTACGATGGCTGCCGAACATTACCATAACTCTCACCGACCCATAAACGTAATTAGAGACACCAATAACACACCGAACACTTGAAACACATTAATCCCTTTTGATTAGGGGTCAACGATCTTGGCTGTATATCAAACATTACAAGGCGAGGAATCCCGATCCTAACCGTCCAGCTTGTACAAATAAAAATAAACGGAGCCACCGTGACGATTGGATTAATAGTAAACAACGTGTGCTTGGATCCGTCAGAATTAAGATCTCCGATAAGGCAAGATAAGGACTAAATTAGTGATCTCCGTAAGGCTTAAAAGATTAGCGTGACTAATTACTTAAAATATGATAAAAAAGATGTTGCTTAACTTCGATCGGCGATGGTCCCGCCTGACATGTATAACTCGTAATTATCTAGCGACTATATAGAAACGGTACATACTTAATTCAAATCTTACAGCCATTAATAATCCATACAGAGCCATTTAAACTTTGATAGAGATTGATAAATCTACTAGATATGACTGACGCATCGTTTAAAAATATTTTGGTTTGAATATCATAAACTGTCTGAGTTATTATTAACTACTTGCACGAACATGTTATGGTTTGTTTTCATTAAACGAACACATTAAATAGTGATAAAGTCGAACATAGAACCTCCTCCTTTTTGGAAGTCGGTTAAAAACTTGATGAAGAAATAGTATTACTGGTTCTTAAACTGTACGTAATATTCATCTACAAATTAATAAAATCCGCCACTGTTTCATTTCGTATCGTTTAATAATGAACAATTAATTTACAAACCTTTTTTACATTAACTCCGATCCAAATTGCAACTGTGAATACTTTCTGGCAGCACAGAAAGTAGCTCACAAAAAATTAAATTGCTCCAAGTTCACATTTTCAGGGGTTCACTGGCTTGTGTATTCTCAACAGTAGCATTATAAACTACTTCAATCAAACCCCAAGTCTTGGTAAATAGCATTTCTCCCCTTTAACATTAACATTGTAATCGCATTATAACATGACAACAAAAACCGTTAGAGGATACAACTAGTTTTACTGTATACCTTTTTGCCACTTCTGTGAGTTCATAGCTCTTCGTCTGGCCCACGACACAAACCTCTATAAAGTCGTATATATTATTGCGGCGGCAAATCGTTTTTCTACTAAATGCTGTAATCTTTTGAGGTTATTTAATGACTAGCATTTTTATTAACCGACGAAGTTTGATTAACTTACTCTAAATTCCGTTTCAATACGTAGTATAAATGTAAACTGTCCACTACTGCATAATTTTAATGAGTTGTAGTTAATTTAAAATGTTTGATTCATTCAGAATGCAACCCACAGCATTAGGAATCTCTATTTCCTGTATTATAATATTTAGTATCATGTTACATGGAGGTGCCTGCATAAATGAACAGCAATGGGGATGTTTACTGCCATTTTATCACGATAGGTGGCGCATCGTCGACATGGCCATTGAAAACTGTCAATTCCATACATTTTATAACCTATCATTCAGTAAATTCAAATTTTCTCCAAATATGCATAAGTGTGCTGTACCACGATGTACTAAAATACTTACTCCGGTGTTCATTTATTTCCCAAAGATACTTCAAATAGAAAGTGGGAAACTAAAAGAGTAAAACTAAAAGTAACTTTGAGTATTTTGATTGGTAATTTTCGGCAATATGGTAGAGCTTTGGTGGAGCTATTAACGTCTTAGTAAAGTTCTACAGCAGGAACGTCAATTGCTTGGCTTTCGGAAGCTTGAGGGCTTTGATTGCTGAATTAAAAATTTTGGTCATAGATAACCTAAAAAATAAAGAATATCATTTATTATTAAAGTAAATGATCTCTCATTTTTCGTAAATTTTCCTACCATGAGTCAAGTAAGAATTAACACGTTACAACTAAAAAATACCCAAATCTAGAGCCTAGCACTAATGAAAAATAAACTTAACCTAAACAATAAAGAATACCATTTATTATTAAAGTACGGTTCTTTCAATTTTCGTAAATTTTCCTACCATGAACCAAGTAATAATTAACATGTTACAACAAAAAAAATTATCCAAATCTAGACCCTAGCACTGATTAAAAATATTTTATTAGATAAAAGTCTACCTCGCAATAATGTCTCATTTCTTTCCAGTAATCCTTGCTCCTGGTTTGTTTAGGTCGTCTTTCAATTCTATAAGCTTCCAGGAACAATACATGTTAGCAATAACCATGGTGGATCGGTTTCAACACAAAAAATAGCAAAAACCACTAATGTAAACAATGCGAAAATTATTTGACAGCGGCCATCCCGCCGCTGGCGACATCTACGCTGAGCTTTGCGCGTGGATCCCCATTGAAACAATTTACTAAGCGAATTTCATTAAATTAAAATAGATGTCATTGAATCATCAAATCTCGATAACTAACTACGAAGACAAGCTATAAATTGAACTGAGCACCTAGTGTCGTAGTCCTGAACTCCTGACAACCGGTTTGACTTCTCACAGTTTCTAAATGCCAATCTTATGCATTCATCATTAGCGGACGTCACAGCCATTAAACGTGTAAATATTCACCGCGCAAGTAAACTGCTTTGCAATTCAATGGGTTGGTGCAAGCAAACGAATGACCCTTATCATTTGGCGTGGCCTGGTCAACCGTGCGACGGACGTACCAACCACTTTTATACGTAATAATTTATAAGCCGCCGCCATCTTGCTGATATATGGACATTACAGTTCCACCGAACAGCGACCTGCTTTAGTTTACTTTTACAACAAATGAATATTCACACCACTTGGTCTTCACTCACTGAATTGACCATCCCCGACCAACGTGAAATTGCATTTTTACTATTGTAAAATATGAAAAATGAAAATTGCTAATTCAGCAAATTGCACGATTTAAAATGCAACTGTGACATTTTCTTCTATGAAATTATAGCAAGTAATAAATTGCGGGTAGTTTCAAATGACACGCCATTATTTTGAAATTGAAACCGACCGTGCTTAATTGATAAAATATTACACATGGAATTGTCGTTTAATACATTTCACAGGCCATGGGGTTGGTTATAGGCAAAAAATGTAGATGAGACAAAATGTCAATCGTGTTTAATTCAAAACTAGGGTTCTGCTGGCTTGCTGGGACATGGTTAATGTAGTGCAACAAATGAGTCGCGCCCTCACTCATCTCAGTGGTTTTTGTGTCCAAGTGTGTGCCGCAAATGGCAACCCATTTTTGCTTTTACGTTGTTCGCTATAAAGTTGAAAATTGAATTCAAATGCACTCTACTGCTCCCATTTGTAGTGGCGAAATCTTACTCACCCCTGTTCACTACGTACTGTTGCGTTGTCAATAGCTTTGTCTCTACCGCTGTGACAACTGGTGTAGTTTATATTGGTTCTCCACTTTTATTGCTGTTACTGAATCTCAGTTGAGAACAATATTCAGTGAACTTTTTATTTTACGATTATCCTCTTTTTATAATATATTTCCAACCATTTGTATCTGTTTAAATAACGTTATCCCACTCAGTCGTCGCGTAGTTCAAATTAAACCAAATGCCCTTATCGATCGCTTTGAACTCGAAGTTATTTGTCTTTCATTAGGCTCAGATCGAGGAAATCCAGTAATGGATCCTCATTTGTATCTTCCTCTGTATAAATAATGGCGTCGAGCGACGATCCGCACGCCTCGCAGCCGCCCAAAACAAATATAATTAGAGAGACATTGTCCCGCCCGAGTTGGTTCCGATATTTAACTGTATACACAGCTTTTGGTCTATGATCATTTCCTTTTTTTTCACCTTCTTGAATGGTTACATAATGATTCATTTTGACCACTCTTCTTTTAAACACTCCTAATTCATATTTTGACTGGCTAACTTCGAATAGAATACATAGAAAGTAATACCATCTAAACTTCTCAACAAGGCAGAGCGCTTTGCGCTCACTGCGTCCATTATTTTGAAAGTTATTATGAAAAGGCAAATGTTTAGAGTCCAGACAGCTCTCATCCTCGCTATGAATGCTTGATAAAATAAACTTTCTACTGAAGTGAATAAACCACAAAACAGCAAAGCAGTCGTAGTTAGTTCTTCGATGATTCCTTTCAGGTAATGGAAGCCAACTTGTACAATCCAGCTTGCTAACAATGCAACACGTAGAGCATTTTACAATAAATAGCTTTTTATAACTGTACCAATAAGGAAGATTAAAATAAAACAACCCAAATCACATAGGAATTTACACTCAATAGATCGTGAATGTTATTACAGTTTATATACGCATATGGCTCTGACCATATGCGTGGTAAAGTCAGAGCAAGGGGGCGCTCCATTGGCAGTACCCGTATCAATGTATGCCGAAAAGCGAACACAATCTATTATCAGAGGAGGTGGGGGTGGAATGCGATAAAATTTTTCAATCAGGCAACCGCCGAAAAATATTTACAGTGTAACCCGAGGCAGCAAGCGGGAGGACAATATTGTGGAGCGATAGGCGAGAGGCGCCCGCGGCGGCCGCGGCGACGCCGGCGCGGGCCTTCCGCCTCTTTGTGCCGCCGACTGTCGAAATAATATTGAACTCCGGGTGAAATACGAGCGCCCGCCGAGGGACGCCTCCTGCGAAACCGTTTTTCCGTTTCGCTGAACAATAGCAAGCGTTTAGTTTAGGACTCTCGTGCCTCACGGAATCGGGTCGCGCAAGGTGATAGGTATTACATTTTTATGTCAATGCGTAAGATAAAACTGTTTTATTAAACTTTATGACCCACATTCTCGTTTTACTCACATTAAAGGAGTCATGACTTGCGAAACAATTACGTCTTTATTTTATTTCCATCGCGTCCGTTTCAAATCACGGCCGTTTGGTTAACTCTTACCGTTTTTGCCCAACCCGGGCTATTTCTTTCAGTATTTATTGCAGTACTTAATTTGCATTTCTCGGGTATTACCGTAATAATATCTTCAAACGACAAACTCCGTAATAAAAGGCTATCGCATACGGCTCTCCGTTAGGTATGGAAATTGTAGGTACGGGCCGTGAGTCCGCCCCCTGCTGTACAGCTTGGCTAATGGAAAATTGTTTATCACTATCGGGTTTCTGCGCGTGAGCACGATTATTTACGTGCGGGCCCTCGCAGTCTACCCGCCGACCAGTAATTGGCCGCTTATTCGATATCGCTTCCATTCATTTCCAGCGATAAACCTGCCTAGTTGTGCCTAAGGCACGTCTACACTATACAGTAAGCTCCTAAGATCATATCGCGTAAGATTATCTCTAGTTATGATTACAGATCAGCAGGTATGAATATTTAAATAGGTACTTAAATGCAAATATACTGAAATCTTTATTTAATGACTGTTTCATAGATAACATTACAATGTTACTGCTACGCAGTATACCTATTTACCGGTTCGTAGCAAAGTTCGTAGCCACGCGTAGGCAGTTAAACAGAAACCATATTTTTAATCCGTTTTGGTTCCGTGATCCGTGCTTCTAGCGTTAGTTAAACTAAACGTAAAATGTAAATGTTGGCACTTCCGTCGTCTGATATATTTCTAGGAAAATCATATTCGCTAAATATACACGGGTGGGCGCGTACTTGCGCTAGCCGCGAGCAGCGCTCTCCCATTCATGAATCAACTTCAACATTACCTAACCGCCACACGAGACGACTAAAACAAACATCACGCTATGAGAGTTATTAATAAGAGTTGCGAGTTCAATGAATCCGAGCGTATGTACCGTATTTAAATCGCTGTATCATTCCGATGTGCACCGAACTCATGCACTCGGCCCATCGCCACAGATTACTGCAGCTCCACATTTAATGAGCACAAAATCCAACCCAGCTTTGCGGAAATCAATTACAATATCAATTTATATTTATGAACTCATCCAGCGATCTAAACGATTGTATAAACTTAATTGACTGTCATAGTTAGCCTGGTTTATTACTTCAACGTGTAATTAATATGACTATAGATTAAACTCTCCGTAGAAAATTCTCATTCGTTCGAAAGGCCATTTTGACAAATGTTTTTAATTAATTCGTTGGGTGTGATCGGTGTCGAATAAGGCAGCTATTTAAGTGGACAGATTCCAGGCGTGGCAGACTGCGGCTGCGGCGAGATGTATGAGCGCCACTTCTCAGCATTCTGTTTATTTTGAATTTGCTTTTTTCTCTCTTTTTATGATTCTCGTCTGTGTAAATTCCTCATTTCGGAACGCTTCAATCTAACTTTCCGCTTTAAATAATAGTAAGCAGTATGTATGGATGATAATTTTATTCAGTTTCTTTGTAGTGAAAACGTTCGTCGAGGGAGGAAATTGGCATAGCGAGGCGATGCTATTGTTATACATTTCGTTTTAAATTGGGGAGCTTTCTTGAATTTACACCCGTGACTTGCAATAGGAGGGTGCGGCGAGGGCTCTCCTCACAACTAAGGCTACGTGTTTGTATCGATTGATCCGCCAAGTGTTTTATTCGGGCACCTTTTAATCTTTTTTTCTTTGTCGGACACTTGAATAAGTCTTTTAGAGGAACCCCTCATTGTAAATTCTTCGTGAATACCTTTTACGTTTTAATTTGCCTTCAATATAAATTATGCGAAACAATCATCATTGAAAGCCTCGCTCAGTTTGAGGCGCTTGTTTCACGTTTATCTCATTGTTCTTCATTCAACCGACGAGGCAATTAGTTCCGAGGTATCTTAAAATAAACTCGATATCGATGCAACAAAATGTTGTTCGTATTAAAATAAAGTCGATAACATCTCTCGATCGTTTTCGACCCTCACAATGAATGTGGGGGGCGTTTTGAAGTCGACCACAAAAGGAAAACAAAACGTTTATATTGAGTAACGCAGCCACACCTATAACATCGATGAAATAACTCTTACGTTTGGAAGCCTTTTTATTAAAAACAGAAACAAGAACTACTACATAATCAATGTAGAATTTACTGTTTCTATTATATGTATGTATTATACTATATACATAACATAACACCACGCACTACCTGTTTTCCTCGGCAGGTTAGGCAGAGGTGTACCTACATTTCGTCAGTTATTTTTAAGTCCCATGTAATCGGGAGAGCACCTATTGCCATCAACTGGGCACAAACTCATGGAACTGCTCCTGCTACTGAGAAATTCATGACAGAGAAACTCAAACACTTTGCTCATGATTAAATACGTTGTTTACTTGTAGATCAATCTACCTAGCCTTTACCCAACTATGTTGGGTCGGCTTCCAGTCCGGATGCAGCTGAATATCAGTATTTTACATGGAGCGACTCTATCTGACCTCCACAACTCAGTAACTGGGTAATACGATACCCCTTGGTAAGACTGGTTGTCAGACTTTCAGGCTTCTGACGACCCGTAACGACTGTCAAAGATCCACGAATGGCAGCCGCACTTTCCGAGGTACGGAGGAGTCTCGGTAAGTAAAGACTGTCACCCATCCACGAACCAACCCCGGCAAGCGTAGCTTAACCTGATGAATCGAAGCATGCGGCTGTTATTACTTAGCCACGAGCTCCTCCACGTTGTTTACTTGTAGATCTTCCTTGACGGGTTTTCTTTAGACTCTTAGAATGTTTGCGTATAGCCACTGATATATTAATTGTTATTACAGATCCTAAAATTGTAAAAATATGCATCATAAATGTTTGAATCGCCAAACAGTGCCAAAATATGCAACAACAAAAATAAATACTGCAAAATGATGCTTTATTTTTTCACACCAAGAAATTGGTAGGTAGGTAGTAGGCGTTAGGTATTTTCGTTACGGAATTTCTGGATTCGGTCTCCACGGTCAAGGCCCGCGATAGAAGCTATGCAATAGCTTAGTAGGATAATTTAAGAAATATACAAATTATAAATGTTGTCGCAGTATGCACCTCTAACATATCGGAATATTTCGAGAGACCTGCGATATGTGCAAGGCGTGTGATAAACATGCTCCGCAAACTACAGGCCTTGCATACAATTAACAGTAGAACAACTTAATATTCAAGATGGTACCTACCAGGGTACCTTTAAACTACAACAAATTACTGCACTCACTACGTTTTCAACGAAATATATAATATATATTATCTTTTTTGTTCTTTAAAATCTTTTTAAGATTTTAAAGAACAGCTCAGTAGTGCGATTGTGCTTTCTGTCACTTAAAAAGTTTTAATTTGGAAACGGTAATTCTACATGCACTGAGGTCACTGGGCAGTAAGTACTTGAATTAAGGTTGTTCGTAGTTTCACACCTATAATTAACATTATAAAAAGCATGCCCAAATAAACGCAATCAGTAGATCTCAGGTAAAATATGCAATAACCTGAAAGAAAATGTCAATAAGTGCCAATACATTATGATGCAAACATGCATTAGCATAAAACCCGGCCTCTATTAATTATTATCTACATTCTTTCTTTACATATAATTAAATATCGGGACTGGGATTTGACCACGTCGTGATAAACACTTTTATTTACTTCTCTCATACCATTAAACCAGTTGAGCGGCCAATCATTTTAGGGCTAAAAGCGTTGTGGTTAGCCTCCGCAGCCTATATTTAGGGGCGCGATGCAATAAAAGCACATCGCTGTCCGGCCCATTCCCGCACGACTGTGCAAGATAAATGGAAGGCCCGGGCTGCAGGCCGGCCGCGGCCAAGGAGACGCGTTCTCACGGCCCGTGCCTGCGTTTCTTTCTTTTTGTTTCATCTGGTTTCCGAGTTAGAGGTCGCCGTTGCTCGCTCTGAGACTAGAAGTGACCGCTGCACGCGCGATTGCAGCGATAAAAACTGTGCGACAGCGGCGAGTCCCGGACGACTAACGAGCCTTCACTTACCTGCCGATGTTTTTGTAATGCGCCATTCTTATGCTACATTACGATTCCCGTTACTTCCAATGATAGTTACGTTGCATTCAGTAATAACGAACCATGTGGTGTTGTATGTTTGTGTGTCGTCTCGTATGTGTAGACTGGTCGGGGCTCTCTCTGTTAATTAGACACGGCTCTCGCACGGCGCAACACCTCTGCTCATTATTTACCGCTTCATTAAGAGCTCACTCGACGAGCGCCTGTCAAAATCTCGCCGAACGCCGGCCCGCGTCCGTCCGCCGCTTGAAATATCGCAGCATTGTCCTACAATAACGCTGTCGTCGGCCTCGTTAATTGTCTTAGTCGACTCTCTCCTTCGCGGGATCTTCTTTATTTGAAAGCGCAACATTGGAGCTCGTAAAATAGAATGCTCGTTTCCGTTCCCAAACAAACGCATTGCGGTATTGCGCAACATTTCATTACTAAACCACAAAATATATTTTAACAAAAACAAAATGAGAGCATTCGGCTCATTTCGGTAACGTGCAGACACCGTGCCTACCGGCCGGTAATAGCACTAACGTTAGATTATAAACAATAAAATCCATTACTCTAATGATGATGGATTCAAAAAATCAATTTCGTTTACAGTTATCTATGAAATGTCGGCAGCATTCGCAATCACGACTTGTATCGCTCGTAGCCATGTTATTTTCATTATAATTTATGATATATGGGCATATTTTTACTTGATTTATGTTAACACTCCGTAGTCTTATTCAATATCGCAAACGCCCAACCCAAACGAGCTTTCAGAGAAAGACTAGTGTTATGCCCATACATACCTAACTCTAAACTTAATTATACACTCATTAATTATAATTCCCAGATCATTTTATGTAATTAATTCTAATAGACTATAGTAACCGGATCTTCTCGCAGAAATTAGAAGAATAAACTGTGAGAAACGAATCGTTATAAAGCTCGTCTAGCTTGGACTAGTAATTTAAGTTAATTATATGTTATTGGAACCAAAGGCCTATTATTCAAAATAGCTTCAAGTTATTTCAAATAACCACTTGGTGCTAGCAGGTGTACAATTTCAACAGCAAGCTAACGAAGGAGGAAATTGTGCGTAAGTTTAGCATTTTTATAAGCACATTTCCTTTGATGATAATAATAAAATGCTGTGAATATTTGGCTACAGTAAAGCACCAAAATTAGACATTATTAACCTCCAGTATTATATACAAAGTCCACATAATGTACGAAGGCGGCGGACATTTTAAAAGCCATTTAAGGCCAAAGTCTGCGTGCCGGAGCATTGTGATTTCTGTACACGTTTTAATGAATTCGTCCTTCCGAACGTTCCTCGGGCTCCTCGGCCGCTATTCAAAAGAAAATTACAGTCAAGAGCCTCCTCGAAACAAACCCTTTAGGAGTCACGCTTCGTTCTTGCTAAACTTGCTCCAATTATTTCTATTCTCTTTTTGCTTATTCCTTTATGCGAGAGGTCATTATATCGGCGTCAGTTGGTGAGCGCATCGGACGCCGCACCATATGTTCTCAGCTGAGCCTTTAAATTTAGTCGTGACAGTGAAGTTCAGATAATTGATTAATGGCTCACGGGGCGGACGTATTTAAACGCTACGGTCATCGTTTTTTGCCGGAATCCCCGGTAATGATACGTTCTGATTGTCTTCGAGGGAGTTTAATCAAAGAAGCGCCATATGGCGCGGGCCACAGATTCACCCCGCCGACAGTTGGTCATAACACGTTACGACATCGATACGAGTTCTCATCTACCTGCTATCAACGGAAACTTGATTTTTTACGCATTTAATAAAGTTACGGAATAGAATTCCAACGTTTTCAATTTACACTTGACATCTGGGTCACCTACATGTAAAAGTTTTGACTTATTATTTGTGTTTTTTCATCTGTTTTACTCCTAAAAGTTGGTAGCAACAGCAAAGTTTAAAAATTGACCTAATTCCAAATATCCAATTAATAAACGTCATCCTTGTTTACGGATCCCAGAGGCCACAAAGTTTTAAATAAACAAACAATATTGGAGAAAAGTATTAAGAACTCTTGTTGTTTTCATGTTTAAAAGAATCAGCATCTCACACAACAAAATTATCGACTTTTTAGGAAAACACATTTTGAGGTGTTTTTTAAAAGCGTAGAACTAAAAGCTCATTGAAAACCAAGATTTACTTTAATCATTTTGTTTCCAGGATCCTTTCGACTTATTTCCTCCCAACTCCATTTCCGAGGTCTTCGACAGTCGACTTTAGCTTTAAATCCAGTATATTGTGCCACAGATTGGGCGGCGCGCCGATGTCGAGCGGGATGGGAGGGGGCACGCTGGGTAGCGGTCACTGCCAGCTGGCGAACCAGCCACTGGTGATGCCGGTGTTCCCGCTGCGGGCCAGCCAGCCGAGCCCCGTTCCAGTGTACTCGCCCTCGCGGTTCCACATAGACAAGCGGTGCCAGCATAGATGCACGTGGAAGTGCCTCGCCATCGCCATGATATGCCTCTGCGTCATCTTAGCGGCGATGCTCGCCTACTTTATAGGTAAGTTTTTATATTGAAAGAATAACCAATTTTACCAATTTCTCTTTTACAGCAGTAAGCTGACGGTTTTCTAGTTTTTATTTGATTATCATCATCATGATGATTATGTCCGTGCTTCAGCCCATAATGATCCACTACTGGCGAACTGACTCATAAGTAGCATATTGTTATAAGCATACAAGAGATTTTGGCTACCCACTTCACACTGTCCCTTAGTCACCATTAAGATGGGCTCTTATTAGGTGTTCTTGAGTATCTCCTGATATGAGGTTTTATTAAGTTATGTCTGTTTGTTGAGAGCTCACTTTCGACATGAAATGGCCCACGTAAGCATAATATGCTCCAGTCAATAATCTAGACGCAAACTAGTATAATTTAATGAGGCAGCTCAAATATATTCGATATTATTTATTTATTTAAACTTCTCGCACACAATGAGGTACAAAGGCGGACTAAACAACAGAATTTCAATAAGGGATTGCAATCCTACAAAATCAGTTTCACAATCTCACGGATTTTCAATTTGCGATCGTTCAAAGATCACGTCTGTTTTTCCCACGTTTACATTTCTCATGTAGGTAGGTAAATGACTTTGTATAAACCGACTTTAAAATATCACCACATAACATCTCAAAAACGTCTATTTTAATCAAATTAATCGAATCGCCTTTCCTATCTTTATTAGAATCTCCAAGGTTTGTAAGTATCATGAACAAAATTATGCAATTCATGCATTCTACGTCCATTAAGTAAGAAGCTTGTTGCAATTCCCGACTTCGGAAACTTATAACTACTGTACTTAAGTTTGATTGAAAAGTTGCGGCCTGATACTTAAGAGCAGGCGGACTTATAGTTATTCGTCGTTCTTTGAAATTTATTGTTGTATCCGTAATACATTAAACATACAATTTTAGTGAAACTGTAAGATTAATCTACATTTATCAAAATCTACAGTTAACGAACTACAACTTCGAACGACAATTTTAACTGCAGACAGTTAAACTAACTCCGTGTAGGCTGTCTTTAATATTGAAATATCCAACTACGAGTTACACTGGCGATACATCTTTGTTTCTTAAATCACAGCGGGATGTACGGGACTCTCGTTAAGACAGTATTTTTATTAACTCGCTCGGAATGCCGATTAGAATATTCATAACATTATTCTTTCACAATCCATTAGCGTTAGTGTACGGCCTTCGTTGGAACGTCAGAGACAAAAGTTTATTGTAACTATAATGACGCCATGTGGGTTAAATCCATTTCAATATTACAAAAATAAAATAAATCATTTTTAACCCATCGTAGGTATCGGTTAGCCTTTTAGTAAAACTGACTCCCACGTTCGTTACAAAGGTAATTTAATTTAGGTATGGATCCGTCGACTGTGGTTAAACAATACCGCAAAATGTTGGTGGTTGCGATGCCTTTGTTGTCCTATCAAAAATATTGCCTACCATTCAAATTGCTATTTCGAATACAAATTCAGACTAAAACTATTAACGTTATTACATGTCTGAGCCTAATCCTGCGAGCTCGCAATCTGATTGTTTTACCAGATTACAAAGCAATGTAAAATTGCACTCGTATGCTTTTATCCCCTTAATGCCGAATCGTGCCTGAAGCGGGATTCCATCCAATTAAGGGGCTAGTTCTCGTACTGTATGATTGGAAACCGACAAAGGAATAGCCCTCGAGGGCTACACAAGATTATATAGTCCCTCGGACTTAACTCGCACTGAAACAGTAGCAAACATTACTTTTGCTTTTATAAATTGCAACCTATTTGTGGACTAAACATTTCCAAAGAACAAAGAAAATGGTTATTATTTAATGGTACATTAGTTCCATACGTACCGGTATATCTAGGTAGGTACTTAGTTATTTATTTTCTCTGTTTACCTTTGCATGTAAATTCAACTCGTTTTATAACTATAGAGAACAGTAATCATGAGTCGTAAATGCTTGTTTAAACACCGACTCAACTTCAATCAAAGTCTTTTTTCGTGTTGTCCAAAGTCATTCTAACGGAAAACATCCATAAAAATACTTTTATTCATTTATCGTTATACGACCAAATCATAATAGAAAAATATTTCCATCATCACACCGAACTCAATTACTGAAGGTGATAAATTCAAATATTCACTCCGTGCATGCAAATGAGTTGATTAAACATTGATGTTTCGACGAAAACAGACATAGACCATTAGTCTTTTATCATTCTTTGTTTAGCCCGGCATCCACAGAGAGGTTCGTAAAAAACAAAACAAACATCAGAAAAATATAAATGATGCGCCTAACGTAAGGCAACGCGCTGCGTGCCTCGGGCCCGCGCGCGCATGTTACAGCCGTTATAAATTATCTTACACTTGCACGTCCCATGTTATTCCACTACGAATACATCAGCCACTCGCAATCCCTGCGTACCGGGTACCCGCCAAACGACCAATCATAATTTATACATGCGAAATGCTTCATAAATCGCAAAAATAAATCCCTGTTTGATTTAACGACGAACAACTAATCCCTTCCTTGCGGTATAATAAAACAATACATTACATTTTATATCTAATGGAATGGCACATTCTCTCAACTGCATGTAATGCTTATTGCCGTACTGTACCTACATGTAGCGAAAGCATTTTGCGCTAACGACGGAAAGACACGGAACTACATAAAGGACCTTCCACAGTTGCAAGTTTACACAAAAACAGTGGTTAAGTGGATTCTATATTTGTAGCAACCTCGTTAGGAGTTTAGTTAACCGAAGAAATTTAAACATTACGGCCTTTCAGTTTTACAACACAAGTGGACGAGATCGATCTATTACTTATGCGTAAGTACAGTTACAATCAAGAAAAGTAGGCCATTATCTGTAAGTGATCACCAGCATTACTTTCAAACCGCAGGCACACGAGGCATCACAAAATAACATGAACCCGTCACGGGTCGCGCCCGCCGCCACCGCCGCCGCCGCCGCTGACGACGACGCAATTCTTTTGGCCTATATTCGAACACACATTTACCCTGCCGATGCCGAGCCCTCGCAATTACTATAACAACTCGAACGATAATGACTGTGTATTCTTTGTAACTCGTTATTACTGAAATAATCATCCCAGCATTATTTTACACTAAAAAAGCATGAAAGCTTTTGTTCTGTGTTAAATAATCGAGTTACTCGGAAACACTACTCCAACAAAAGTGTTCAGTTTTCCATTAATGACGTAAGCACTCTCAAAGAAGTTATTTCCGAAATTCGACCCTAACGAGGGTGAGGAAAAAATGTGTTTTTACTGTCAATGTCGTGGAGCTATTTGGCAGGATAAGAAAAGGAAATAAGTGCGGCTAAAGCGTCGTATAAATGTGGCCACTCGAGTTCCAGGAATTCCTAAGTTCGTTTAAGTAAAAATACTTAAGCATAGAGTCAGTAACGTTCTTCGCAATAAAGCTATAACAGAAAGATTACATTTACTTAAGTAGGAACATAAATGAGCTCCAAATTCTTTTACTGCGTTTTTAACAACTAAAGTTGGAAGACATAAACACAGTCAAAGTTAGAACGTTTCAAGTGGTAGTCGCACTGGCTATACGTACTACTATTGTATATGTATAGAGTTTGCACCTACTTGGGCGACGTCACGCGAATGCCGTATAACAGTGGAACATTCGTAGAAACAATATGTCGTTGGGTGCACAGCCACATTGCCATTTACACTGAAAGTGCTCACTCGCTGTAATGTCGGGAAATTACTTTTGTTTATTTCCCTTAAAGCGAAGTCTTTTCAAAGTGGAGGGTGGCCGCGACGGCAAATTATGTACCTAATACCGACTCAATTAGAGGCTTAAATGATCATTTATTCCGAATTAAATTGCTTCCTGTACTCAAGTATATTTGTATAGCTTCAATAACACTTGTGTATCTCAATAAGATATCTTTAATAAGTCAAGTTAATGATAACTTTGAACGTCCATATCTTTGTTCTAATCTGGAAGTAAAAGATAAACATTGAGTCTATCAGAGTTTTGTTATTCAGTTCTTTTTGTAAACTGAACTGTTTAGCTAACGATTCTCAAACCTTTTTAAAATGTTCAATTATTTTAATTTTTAGGCGCCTTTTTAATTTTTATAGACGTTTTAATTTAATATCTTACTAACTGAAATTTTACGAGACTAGACGTAGACAGTCTAGTTTTCAAATACAGGAGAATAAAATTAAATAATTGCGAAAACAGTTTGAAGCGTATCTGCGTTTAAAATAGTAATTATAAACGCTCCTCGAATGCCTAAACTATAGTTTCAATTTAAGTTAAGCCAGGGTTCTATTAAACAGTTTGAGCAAACACTAAATAATACGCTTGAAGCACGCTACGTGAACCGCTAACAACTTCACTATAGTTTCGGCAACGCGTTCTACTTCAGCTGAAACAAAAACTTGTTTACATACATACATAACTAACTCTTATGAGCACTGAAGGGTTGTACAGGGTTTATGGTGAAGCACTTGTAGTTATTAGATGGAAAACTCAAAGCACATTTGGAAAAAGTTAATGAAATGTGCTATAAGAAAATTTCAGGTTTTTTTTTTTCAGGAAACAACGAGCCTTTGCTTTCTAAACGTAAATCGCCATTAAACTTGTTAATTTTTCAAATGAAACAAGATTTATGGTATCACTATTTATACACACAATAAATACTATTTTAAACGACACTAATACCCCATACTCAGCCCAAGGTATTTATCCTAACTCGCACAGTTTTATATAAAGACTCAATAAAATATAAAGTCAACCGATGCTTCTTGAAAGTAATGTAATGAACCGAGTGGATGTAAGGTGTCTCAAGTCAATGAGGCTTATCGTATCGGATCTCACTTCATTTAGAGACCCGTTAAATTATACAGATGCGATAAGGCAGCATGTACCATATCGCCTATCAATGGCAGCGGCGACCTGTCCACTTCAAAACGATATACGCTTTTTCTAACACGGCGACACACACGCCTCGAAATTACCACATTTAGATTCCCGTAAGATAATATCAAAACCAATGAATCTGTTAAACGCTACCTATTTAACTATTTTACTTTCGACTCCTACTTTTTTACTGATCTCTCATTAAAATAATGATTCGAAATAACAATAAAATATTTTCGGACACGCCTCCTGGCGTTCCGGATTTGTATCAAATAAAAACCGGGTCTGTAGTTTAATCCGACATAAATCTCCGGGTTTGCGCCGGTAGTTTTAGTGATGTAATGAAAAAATGTGAACCATCTGTTGCACCCTTCATTACGTGTATGGTGTATGAATGGGGGCAAATACAGCACCGTCAACTTTTTAATGTAATTGAAAATGTGAGGACCCCAAATGTTTTATTAAAGCTCTCTCTGTGAGCGTTAACGCTTTTCAAGTGGCTCGCGCGCACGTTTGTACGATCGGTGACGCTTTTGTTGTAAAAATAATACTGTTATACAAATAACAAACCACTATTTTGTTTAGCACGCTAAAATATATGTAGGGCAACTTAAAAAAATACATAGAATGTGGACAACATTTTTATAAAAAGCTTAATTTATGATTTGTTTTGTAAAATTAGCATATTATCCACATACTCATACAAAACAATATCATATTATGTTATTCTTTTCTGTAGTTATTAGCAATACAGTTAAAAATAACAAAGTTTTACATCCTGTTGTAACCAGTTACATGTCCATCTTTTTATACTTACCCTTTTTTATTGACCTAACGTATCGATTATACCTGCTGATTTATATACCTAGCTTAGGTACGCTGGCCACCTTATATTTTGTACGACCGTTCAGTGAATGTCATAAAATTTCTAATACGCCGTTATTTCATAAACAAAGCCAACATATAACCATAGCTAACGAGTTTCATGAAGAATAACTTTATTTAATGACAAGATTTTATGATGATGTAATCAAAATTTGGATTTGTTTGTCTTCCCTGAGAAAATGGGGCAAACAAACCGCGACCTCGTGCGAACACAGTTAACATGCGCAAGTAACAAGGACAGGGATATTAGATCCTGCGTGTAATGAAAGGAGACAGCACACATGAACACGGGAAGATTTATCACGTGACTAATGCGAGAATGTGCGACGGCGCGTCCGTCCCCGGGGACACTATCAAACGAGTTTCGCTCCCCCAACGCACGATGCAATCTATGCTGAATCGTATTACAATAAATTGTATTAACTCGAAAAATAGTGGAGATAGCAAACATAGTCCATCTGCACACAATCGTCGCTTGCATCGGCCGGCGACCTCGTCATCTCAAGCACCCTCCATTTCCTACCCGCCGCCGCTCAATACACAAAATTTATAGATTTTACGAGGGATCATCGGGAAAAGTCGCAACTTACCACATTGTCATATTTCATTTTCTTGCGAGGAAATTACGTCATCTTTACTCGTTTATCTGAAAACATTGTGTACGATGTGTGTTATTATTTTCAGAGTAGGGCTCTATCTAACTGAATATGATGTTGATGGTTTGGGTTCGTTCAAAACATGTTCAGCTTTCATAAAAATGCTATTTATGTTGTAGGTCACTCTTATATTTAAACGAACCTGTCGAACATCAATGACCGTTCAAGTTTTTATTCATATTTATGACTGTTTGTTGAATTCTATTTATTTCCATTCCATCAATATTTGATGCGGAGCAACGCACTAGACATGTTTTATGCTTCAAGTCTTTGAACTCAATAACATATCTAACTTTAGAAGTATGATTTGAAATCTATCTCGACATACGCATGTAGCATTAACACTGAATTTAAATTGCCTGCTTAACTATTGGTTGTTAAGCCGATAAAGGTTATTGTCATTGAACTATCTACCCTCAACACAGTATAGTAAAGTTAAATTGTCCAATCCTCAGCGCAAACGGCCAAATGGCGTCAACGTTTCGCGATCTTATCTGAGAGTAAATCTTGGGGATAGATAGGCAACTGTTGGGCCGGCCAGATAACTTAATTGCTCCGACACCGCTGGGGGTTATCTGAACGAATTATGGAACGTAACTGCAAACACTTGACATCGTGTCAGACAAAATATTCACACATAAAATTTAATTAGTAAATTGGCTCTACAAAAACATAACCACATGTCTCTCGACAAATTACTGAACATGTTAATTAGCCGGAACAAAATCTGGGTTGCGTCAATTAACTCTATATGGATTGATATATTGCCCTTGACGCAACGCACGACATATTAGGCGCATATCCTGCGCACGCTCCGAAACAAATAAATGTTGCATCCCCATCCGAGCACAAATCCTGAGCGATCGTGAGCTTCTTACTAAACTAATAAATGAACGCAATAAATTCTCTTTACATTACTGACATTCAATGGCTCCCTTGCAGTTTCTATTGAATATTCCACCGTAGTATTAAAAGGGAAAGTGCCTACTATACATAATATCAGCGCTTTATAAAAAATATTGACTACTAATCAATTACATCGATAAGATCCTATTTGATGCTTCAGTAGCTTCAAAATAAATAGTAATTTCGTCAAGACTCGTGTCATTTGAGCCCGTGCTTTTCTTAGTTAACACCATGAAGAATCATCCAATTAGATTGCGTAGCGGCATTTTATGATCGATTCGATAGCCAGCAACTGTCGCATAATGAGGAGACAACAGCATTCTCCCGAACAAGAAATGGTTGGGTGTCGAGCCACCTACGTGCTTGCTGAGGCCGGCCTGCGGCAGCGGAACCAATCGCTCCGTCACACCGCCACGAAATGCAGCACAGCCGTGCTTCGCTTAATTAAAACTCGACGGGACATCACGTCGCCTACCCTGCATTCATACACCTCTTAAACTTTAAAATGACATCTCTTATTGTGTCGTATTTCGTAACACATTGCGCCCAAACGACGCCCGTGTGAACACTAATAGAATTACTGCTCGGCTACTGGGCATTATCGATGTGAGCCATCGATAAGAAACAAACTTAACGGAAACTTAATTGGATGACCGGCTTCGACAGAGAGATTTGGATCGTAGAAATTATTTTATATTGATAAAAAAATACGACTAAAGATTTTATACTTTGTTTTAAAATGAAAATTTCTTTGTTGCAGCGTTATCGTCAATTAAAAGTAATATAGACAATTCTAATTGCATCCTGGTACAAGATGTAAAAGCAGTAACACATGCACAAGGAATTAGGGATGCCTTATCAACGTCATCGCCTTCAGACGGTATGTTGAAACATTTTATAATTTTGTACTAATTTGGGTTTGTACTTTCAACATATTCAAGAGGATGTAAAAGATTTCGCACGTTTTATTGCAGAATCAATATCAACTTCGTCTTTAGGCGGGTGGTCAACTACAGCGGAAGCAGCGTTAGAATCAGTGATAATACCACAACAAGCGCAACAAGCAGCACCGCCACCTTGGTCACCCGCGTTAGAAGTTAGAGAATTCGACGAGTTGCACAGTGCAACTATACCTGCTTACCAATTTTGGAGTTCTGAATTCCGCAACAAACAGCCCGCCTACGTTAGCCTTAACTTCACAGTTCCCTGGGGAGCTAATTTCGCCGTATATGGTAGGCGAAATGTAGCTCCTAGCGTAACACAATACGACTTTGTAGAATTTATTCGAGGCGGTAGGGTCGACCACAGACTAAGGCGTAGAAGAAGTCCGTTCAGAGATAATCGGTTTCAAAGTAGTCTTAACGACTGGGATGCACTATTGAGCACGATTAACCCACTGCATAGATGGAACCATACGATAAGCAAAAGGTCAACGGATATGAGAGTAAACGTGAGCATATTGCAATATCTCGACACAGGAAGATGGTTTATATCTGTATACAATGACGAACTGCAGCCACACAATGTTGAAATGATCGTTTCTGAAGCGGAAGGAGTCACTAACTCGTGTCCAGATGATTGTTCGGGTCACGGATCATGCTACCTCGGGAAATGCGAATGTATGGACGGCTATGAAGGACACGACTGTTCGAAAAGTAAGTAGAAAATATTCATTAAAGGAGTATATATGTATCTTCCTAAAGAAGTGCGTAAGTAATAACTCACATTTGTTTTCGCAGGTGTATGCCCAGTTCTTTGTTCGGGGCACGGTGCGTATGCAGGTGGTGTATGTCACTGTTTGGAAGGGTGGAAAGGCCCGGAATGTGACGTCCCAGCACACGACTGTGAGCCGGCAGACTGTTCCGGAAGAGGTCAATGTATCGCCGGCCATTGCCACTGTAAGGCTGGATGGAAAGGACAAAAGTGCGACGAAGGTAAAATATTTTTCAAACTAAAACAACATTTTAAAATGCGATAAATAAAATCAATAATAATACTGACTTACTTATTAAACATGTTCAGAGGACTGCCTTGACCCAACCTGCGGTGGCCACGGATCGTGTGTGCGTGGTAGATGCGTGTGCCGCGCGGGATGGCGAGGTGCCTCCTGCAGTGAACGTGATGCGAGGGTTCAACGTTGTCTACCCGCATGTTCTCAACGCGGTGTGTACGACCTAGACGCAGGGAGATGTGTTTGTGACCCACTTTACACCGGAGATGATTGCTCACAAGGTAATGGCTACAAACAAGTTTAAAGTATTATGTTGCCTTACTTGTACATCAGCGTTTTAACTGCATTTCTACTTTGTAGTGGTATGTTCATTGGACTGCGGACCGCACGGTGTTTGTGCCGAGGGCGTGTGTCGATGTGA
Organism: Conistra vaccinii; assembly: GCA_948150665.1. Taxonomy (NCBI): domain Eukaryota; kingdom Metazoa; phylum Arthropoda; class Insecta; order Lepidoptera; family Noctuidae; genus Conistra; species Conistra vaccinii. Next base: position 11,100,778 of record OX411324.1, on the reverse strand, counting down.
TGACGGCTGGACCGGCTCCATGTGTGACCAACGACCCTGTGACACACGCTGTCACGACCACGGACAATGCAAGAACGGCACGTGTGTGTGCACACAAGGATGGAATGGCCGACACTGTACTTTGCGTAAGTTGCGACATTCTTATTCAATACTGTACGTTCTTTGTTTCATGCTGCACTTAGAGAAAATATTGAAGGATCATCGATTTTTCTAATCTGATTTCTGAAACCAACTCTAATTCCATGAATACAATATAATCGAAGTCAACGTTGCATTGCACTTGTTTGTGTAATGATCAGAAAAATATTATCAACGACCACTTGACTAATTACTCAATGTACACAGCTGGTTGTCCAAATGGCTGTACTCGTCATGGACAATGTCTTCTGGAAGATGGAGTGTACCGCTGTTCTTGCGCTGACGGCTGGGCCGGCACGGACTGTTCCATTGCACTTGAACTCTCTTGCAACGACAACGAAGATAACGATGAAGGTAAGTGCCGCTCTTTTACAGAAAATAGGCTCAAAAATAAGATCGATTACATTTTAAACAATCCAAACAAACCATATTGGCTGTCAGTTGACAATGGCTACACTTTTGAAGATGGCATGACGGACTGCTCCGACTCGGAATGCTGCAGTCGACCTGAGTGCGCCGAGCACATCATGTGCCTAGCTTCCAACGATCCTGTAGAAGTACTCCTCAGAAAACAGCCGCCTTCTGTCACCGCGTCCTTCTATCAGCGCGTCAAATTCCTCATAGAAGAAAACTCTGTCCAGAGCTACGCACACATGGACGAATATTCTGAAAGGTATGTGTAGCATAAGAAAACGTCTGAAATGTTAACAAACACCAAATCACTTCATATACGTAAAAGATGTCGTTAGTACTTAACATAATGCTAACCATTTTAGGATCAGTAAACTAAAAGACAATACAACGATATCTTTTGCATCAGTTGGTTTAGGACTGACCTGTCGGTTTTGCACAATTCATGAATAATTTATATTTGCACTTTACAATGATTTTAGATCCGTGATATCATCGCCGTACTGTAATGTATAACCGTAAGAAGAAGATACAAAATTCATTACGACATAAAATGATTTAGGAACTAGCACCTTCACCATATAATTCCCGCTCATCTTCCTAAACCTCTCCGAGGATTTGGTGTGGTTATTTTAATTTAATTGGTAACTTCAAATACTTTTATAACTTACAATTTGTTTTCTCATCTGGTGGAAGTGTTTTGATTTTCCTCTGTTTTCTCGAGTGTAAAAATTATGATTTATTGTTTGCGGTCCTAGCATGGTTATCTTTTACCATTGAATTTATTATTTCAATTATGAGTTTTTGTATTTTATTATTATTTTTCACACCAGATCCGATGTGTTGTGTATTGTCTAATGTTCATCCTTTGTGTGTGTCTAACCCTACCTGTTTGTCTAAACAAAACAAAAGCGTATTATGAAAAAAAAAATGAAATTAGAAATAAATCAGCGCTCAAAAGCTTTCGAACAGTTTTGTTTGTCTTCAAAATAACTTAACATAAGTAAATAAGGTAAAAGAAAAGAAACTTGAATCATGAAAGCATTATTTAAATCATTATGTATTTAAAACCTTGATACAAAAATAAACATACAAGTTTAAATTGGCATATTTTTTCTAAGACTTACAGAAGTAAGCCTACTACTAATACCACTTTAATACTTTTATAACGATCTATTAGATAAAACTTAAACGCGTCTTTCATGATCTAAGTTGGTAAACAAATTCTTAAAGTTTTTATTTGCCCTACTTTATACCGTGTGCGTTAATAAAACTTCGAACGATCTCTTAAATAAATAAGACAAAGCAAAACTGAATAATAAAAGTAGTCAACCCACCTCGCTTAATATGCAAAAGCGCCTCTAAAAGTTTGTTTGCATTAAAACACGAGCCGCTTCACTATTTTATTTAAGTTCAAAAGTCTAGAGTGGTTATATTGCGTTCTGGCATTTGTTCCATCAGCCCTTGTATTTGTAACACATGACGGGTTCCTCCATGCATTCACCATCCAGCATGTTTACTCTCCACATTCAATCTTTGGTGCAACCTACAATTGCAACTTTTCTAAATTCATTTGTATTGAATCATAATGCATATTACCTATCGATCAATAGTGGTGGTTGTTCTAATGCAAACGGGCTTCGTCTGTGAATCGATTCGTAATTAACAGAACTTTGATTGGTAAATACAGTGTTAAAACGCAAGCTAACCAATATAGACGAGTGCAATCGGCCGGAGCGGTTGCAAAACCGGGGTGGGGTTGCACTGAGGGATGTAGGTATCTGTGTAGTAATCTGTCCTGTCTTTCTGTGTCCCTGTGCCGCCGTGTGTCCGCCACTCCTAGCGAGTTCTGGAATTCCTTTACACCATGGTAAGTGTCAGTCAGCCCGCCCTCGCCCCTCAGTGTTCAGTATCTGTTCACCTCTTCCCTTTTGTTGCGAATCCTGCATATGAGTGTGATGCCGGTGACCTTCGCGTGTCCCACAACAGACACGCGGACGGTACCACTGACGCTTTTTCACTTTTCGTTCAATCCTTTGTCTGTATTCGTTTCATTCTCTATGTGTATGTAACATCTGTATGTTTGTCTTGAATGTTTTCGTGTGACTGCGACAAAATCCTCGCAATCTCAGCGTAAATCAAGCACCGCCGACGGTCCGCAAACGCCGCGTCTCTTTTCAAATATGATTTGCCGCAGTCACAATTGTATTTTGTACTGTTTATTTGTCTCGTCTACTGTGCTTATATTATAGTTCACATATATACTATGGAATAATTTTGTTATACTATATGAAACTTAGGAAAATCATTTACGCTTTCACGCAAAACGTTTTTAACACAATCGATAGGTGTAGGGCTTGCAAAATATACAAATCGTCGCGAATTGTATATTATCAATTGAGCAAAATTTCAGCGAACACGCAAATTAAGCTTCAAATAAACTTACCCTTTTATGTGTTCCTTACCCTTTGTCTGCGTCTTTCATCTGTTAACCAACCCCCTACCCTTCGCCCGAGCTCTTTATGTGTTTAGATCCTCACCCTTTGTAACTAACCAAAACACAACTTATTTGAATGTATTCCTACTACTTCACAGCGATACGATAGCAAAATTGTCGACATTGTACATTACAACCATCGCTTCCATTAATCAGTCATCGACGACATTTTATTACACTTTGAAATTGGTGCAACGAACGTATTTTTCTCGATTTTCTTTCATCGCTCTCAGAACTGTCTGCCTCTGCACCAGCATTTATATCTGAATCTTCCGCATTTTGATGTCTGAAAGGCAGTACAGTTCTTAGAGCGTTGTATTTGATACTGTATTGAGTTTTTGTTGTTTTTAACTCTACCAAATGCTAATGTGTTTTAATGAAATTTTTACCCATTAAATAATGTTGAATGACCGCCAAAACATACAATAATTATTAATGACTTGTCCTCTTTTCAGATACAACTTTATTTAGTTAGTCACGTGTGTTATGATAATAATTTAAAAGTGCCCTGTAACTTGTTACAGATAATATTTCGGGAGGTGCCAATCTGCTTACAATGTTTCTTTTTAGGTATATTTTTCATAACCGTATCATATGGCATTTACTGTCGGCCTTCGCGGAAACACATGAAGAGGATGAAAACTTTTACGATATCATATTCTTAGAAGTGGCATTGCTAAATACGTAGTTCTTGGTAACAAATAAGAAAAATATTTTACTACTTAGCGTTACACATAAATATTTTATTTCTTTTTGTTGATTGAACCTATCTACTGTTTTATATTACACAAATACATTTTATGATATTTTCAAATGCGTTCGTCTCAGTGTATTTCAGTTGATAAATTCTCGAGGATAAAATCGTAAAAAAACGTCTGTTATAATAATACAAAAATATGTAAAGCTTAGCTAAGAGCTTTTGCTTATCAAGGCGTTTATGTAGCCACGATGCTTGCATCAACATAAATCATAAACGCAATCGTCATAATAAAGTATACGATATTATATTGTTGGCGCTTTATATTACACTTTTTATATGAATTTTGATTTATTTAAATAATAGGTATTGTGGCGTCTTTGTATCAGACAGTAGTCTCTCCATCTTCTATTCAAAAGTAAATTCAAGATAATAAGAATTGGATATTGAATTAAACTTTCAGTAGGTACTCCGCTACCATCTCTTAATGAACACTATATATGAAAGGCTTCTACTAAATCTTGGTAACAAACAACATTCTAAACCAATGATTCAAACTGATTGTTGTTATGATAATTAACACTAAAAGCAAACCTAATCTTTTGTTGTTTTCCGATCGTTTACGTCGACATTTTCCTTGTGCACTTTCAGCGAACAGATTTTTGGCTCTGATATCGATTTTCACGTCGTATTTTTAAAGCTGTTTTGCGCCCCCTGCGGAGACTCGCTCCGGGTATCCTGAGTCAAGAGCTACATTAAAAGTAAAACTAAGTTCACGCAGATAAAGCAGTGTAAACCATTTTCTATCAAAATATTTACTTATAATTTCGCCCTCACAACAAAAACGAATAATAATCCTTTCAATTTCAATATTAATGATTTCGCGAACATTTCTTGCACCAATTTCATCTCTCATGAATATGTAACCGAACATTCAAACATGAAGTAATATAACAAAATTGATTGACTATGGTTTGTGTGGCAGCTGTTACATGCATACATACCTTTCTAGGTAGATTTCCGTTTACGTTACTTTCTATGGTACCTAATTTATTAAATTTTTATTTTATTGGCTATTTAGAGGATCTATTAATAAAATGTAAACAGAAATGTGTCCTAGAGAATTAGCTGATCCTAATACGAGAATGTGCAATGCTAAGACTTCTTATTTATTTAATTTTTCGATATTATTTTCATACTTTACTTCACTCTCACAGCGTTTACACTATGAAATATGAAGCATAGCACAAGACCTCGCTCAAAGTTTTTATGATCGAAGGTGTGCATTCAACGATACGGTTCACACAACATTTTTATGTCTTCTATCTTTTAGATCAGGTGCTATTGCTAAATTCCGGCCATGCATAAAAACACAAAGCTTTGAAATATGTGGTTATTATTAAACAATAAAAAATTACTAGATAATTGCGTACACATAAGGGTCATATAATTTTTTCCTAAGTTTGAGCATAAATAGCCTTTTTTAATCGTCTTTAAGACCTAAAAGTCATTTTCGAGGTAAAATAGTTGCCACAAAAACCCCCATTTCTCTAGCAACAATAGCCTCTTAATTCTTCTATGTGAACCGTATCGCTGAATGCCGGGTGCTGTGGCTCGTGGCTCGAACTGACGTGAGCTGGTCTGTGCAGCCGCGTGTCCGTGATGCGGGGGCAGGTGGTCTCTCCCCAAGGCCTCGGTATCATCGGCATCAGAGTCTCCGTGGATCGAGAGGCTCGCTTCGGATTCACGCTGACCAGACAGGGTGGATGGTTAGTAAATAAAAAAGTGATACTTTTTTCTACCGTTTTGTCTAGGTTTTTATAGAGTCCTCATTGCCGTAAGGTCACCTATAGGTTCACCTATCGTTGGTAAGTGCGTCGACAATTCTACCTGATATGGTAAGTTTATGGTGTTCCTCGGAATGCCCTTTGATATCCCCTATCAAGTTTGTACAGTTCTGATTTTCGAAAATAATGAACTTTTTGTTTTTTTGTCCTTAGTACTATTTTTACTGTAAGATCATCAGATAGCTTTTGGCGATATGTTTTCGATATTGAAGACTAGTGACATAATCAAATTCTCAGTTATAACCTCCAAAGTTAAGCTAAGCTACTATTATTGGGTTTAGTGAATCAAAACAATGACTGGGCCCCACTTGCAGTTGCACGAACCCAATGCCTGTCATACACAGCAAAAAACAAGCTATGCAAACTCTTCAAGAATTACTTAATACCTTTTTATTATAGAATTACCTAGTATTATAGAACAGTTTAATAAAATAAAATAAACTTTAGATGTCAACATTAATTAGTCTGTACAATACGTTATCTTGGCATTAAAGTTGTTCAGAATTTCATTTTTTAAGCTTCTACTGAAAGTTGTCAGTGTGACTACGACAGACTGTTAAGTGATTTAATTGTTGTGTTTACTTCAATTAAGTATCAACCGACATTACAGCATGAGCGAGGAATTTTAGTAATTATAGTCGTTTGAAAACGCCACCCATTATGAAACATTTAAACGTAATTGTTTCACTTAAAGAAAAATACGAGAAAATACGTAAGCGCTCATTATGGTGAATCACCGTAGCACCACTAGGCTATCTCGCAGCGTAAATAAACGAACAGAAATAAAATAATTTGGCATCGGGCAATCAGGGCAATTACCAAATGTAAACTTTATAACGTCAAAAAATAGAAAAAAATCTATTAGTCACGACGATCGTTGAGTCATGGAACTAAATTGTCTTAAAGAAAGTAATTGAACATTGCGTGACAAACAGAGATATTTGAACAAATATCTATTCAAATATTGTGTTATATGTATAGGATCGTCATTAATTTTCGGACACGGTGTTTTGATATTGCTTGCACGTACGTAAAAGCATCAAGTATGAAATCGAATTAGGCGGCGGAACGAAACCTGTATCATGTGAACATGTAATCAAATAACGCGTCACGTTTAAGCTTTTAAAAATCAATTACCGTAACTCACTAACTGTTTAGGTGTAGTTTTTTCCGAAATGACAAGAAAAACCATCAGTAGCTTCCTTAAATGCACCATCGAATAAAAATGATCAAATTGGGTTTCCTATTAAACGAATTTAGAAGTTTGAGGCTACCTGGCTTACTTATTGTAATCACATTTTCAGTAATGAAGCACGATTTTCAGCATTCTTCGAAATAAACAAAAACGTTCACCGTCTTCAATTTTTATTTATTCTCAAGATCGTAAATAACGTCACGAAACGTTTGAAAAAAAAATGTTACGGGAAGAAACGTCCCAAATTTTTCCTTTTATTGGAAGTGCTGATCATCAAACTAAACCCCTGTTCAACACGTTTCGTTAACAAACTCTCATTAAAGGTAAAAAAAACGTTGCAAAGAAACAAAGAAAAAGGTGAAAAAATATTGTACGGCGTTGCTTAAATTAATGACAAGAAAAATATTATAAGGGATCATTAAAACGTAGGAACGGAATACGAGTACCGACCTACGGTACTTGTTACAGCATTTCTACATTATTAACTGCAGTTTTATCGTGTTAGGACTAACGAGCATTTTACACATTATTTAGTACCGAGAGGTGAACAGGGCTGTATGTGAGCAGTGTTATTGGGCTTTTTGCATCAGGAACTTCTCAGTTGCAGCCCGCAATTTGGATTTGTGCCTGGTTGATGGCAACAGGCTCACCCTCTATCACCTGGAACTTAAACATAACTGGCGAAATGTGGGTACACCTCTGCCTAACCCTTCGGGGATAACAGGCGTGTTGCCGTGTTTTATTTTTGTTAGTCAAACCGGTTGAAGTAGGGATAGTATACCTACTCTAAACTTCCTATTTTACAAATTCTGGACATGACTTTCGAATTCAGTCTCTTAATCTGAAAGTTAATGCGATTAAAATTCTAAACTGAAGTAATGAGGGGTAACGATGGCGTAGGCGTAACTTTTTGGGCGAAACTGCGACAGTTCTTGAAATAAAGTTTTCTATAGGTAGATACTCTAGGAATAAAGAAGGATGATTAAAAAACTTATGCTATGAATTATTCTCAAACATGCTGGGAAATTCGAGCATTATTATGACAACCTTTTTCGAGATAATTGAAAATGCTGTACTGGACTACTGGTCGAATACATGCGAGCGCCCGGCCGGCAATGCTTATATGAAAATCCATATCCGTCGTGTTTAACGGCCGAATAAATTACTATGAAAACTCGTATCTGTCGTATTATTTAAAAATGGAACGAACTTTTTACTTCAACACATGGCAACCAAGGAAGCAACTTATTAAAGAGTTTGGTTTGCAAAAAGAGCTGTTACCTAAAGTAAAGAAGAAACAAATATTGGCGCGTGAAAAATTATCATTGTTCGTCATTGATTCTGGAATTTATAATTAATTTACTTAGTTTGAATTTCCGCGCATTATTTGAGAAAAGTACTATACAAGTCTTGGCCGCAACCAGGCATTGATGGACTCACGTATGTGTGCCTCGGGTCTCCACGGCCCACATTTTCACGATCGTCCATCAATGCCCTTGTTGCAAGCCGCGACAATAATGTACCTACTATTTCAATCTGGTTTTCTTAGGGCCTATTTCACGATGTCCGAATAGCCACTACTTACCGAATAAATTAAAATATGGAACAGAATTTGTATGAAATTATCTGCCAAGTAAGTTAATAGGAACTTAATCGTAGGTGGTGAAACAGGCCCTTATCTATAACTTACGGTCTGATTTAGTAAAAAAACTGGTCATTAAGTCGCTTTTTTTATTTTTTTGTCAAATATAATTATTAAGTACCACCTTACGTCTACGAACTTTTATCAAAGGACTAGACTAAAATTAAGATCTCTATAATAGTACCTTAGAATGTTTTACTGACGAGTTTTCAAATGGTAAATGGTATATGGGCAGGAGAATGATGATAGGACACTTCATCGTCTAGCAGAGCTAGCCGATGCGCTAAGCGCCGGGTTTATAACTGAGAATTTGTTTTACTTCGAACGAGACACTTTGCAAACAACGTGTTAATTACCTTCTATAACTTACCCACTACGTGTTCTAGGGCAAACGAAAGAGACCACTCTATCATATCAGACACTATTCGTACATCTATCTTAAACGTTATATGCCGGTCATTCAGGTTTGACGTGTTGGTGAACGGAGGAGGCGCTGTGACCCTGCAGTTCCAGCGGTCACCGTTCAAGCCGCTGAGGAAGACAGTCTTCGTTCCATGGAATCAGATCGTCGTATTGCCACCAGTGCAAATGGAACTTAGTGACGACAATGTGAAAGTACCAACGCCCAGGTGAGAAGGGTTTAAGTTAAAGGCTTATTAACTAACGGGTGCTGGAAATATAATTTTTAATAATTGGATGCTGGTGTTTTATTTACCATTTTTATATAATAATTAGCGGAACTAAAAACTTTCTCATTAAAAAAAATACTTGTAATTCCTAACATGTTTTATGGTTAGAGAGTCAGTTGATTCTTCTCCGCATAAAATCCCGTCACATTGATACCTCATTCAAAGTTTAACTAAACTAGGTTTTTTATTCAATTATTCTAACCAATTACAATCGCTAGGGCTCCACCTCGCATCGGCTGGTCGCCAACGCCGCAATGGTGGGAATCAGAAACTCCACCTTGCGCAGCACACGACCACGAGCGACTTAGACCTGAAGTTGTGGCTGTACCACCTTTGGCAGCGCCTGCTGCCTCATCTGCTACCACTACCACCGTTATCTACCCTGAGGCTCAGGTAAGAACAGTTGAACAAAAAGCTCGTCATCGTCTAGCTTGGATGATTATTTCTTCTTGTAATACTCGCCAAATTCTGAGTCAATTACGCTTATCGTTTAATGATGAACCAGTGAACATTCAGTCACCATTTTGGCTTCAGAAACTGACTGCATGACTAAAGAATTGATTTTCTTATTTTCAGATTGTAAGCGAATCTATCGGCATCCCTGGTTCATTGGTGAAGCTGACGTACCGCTCGTCTCAATCAGCTGGTTATCTATCTTGCGTACACGTTCAACTGACTCGTCGTGTGGTCCCAGCATCACTTATCCGAGTACATGTCCGCGTTGAGATTGAAGGCTCCTTGCACACCCATACCTACGAAGCTGATCCTGACTTGACTCATATCTTCGCGTGGAACAAACGAAATGTATACAAACAAAAGGTAAGTCGAAGTAATACTATGAGAACTAAAAGAAGCACATGAAACCTTGAAATCTTTATACTCTACTTTGGCATATGAGTAGCTAAAGAGTCTTAGCTTAAATCGAATGGAATCTTCGTTCAAAATTCTTCGTTTTACTTAAAGTATTCAATATATTTTGTATACTTATTCGTGTAACTCTTTATCATTCCAGGTATACGGCCAAGCACAAGCAAAAATATCAATAGGTTACGAGTACACATCATGTGCGTCAATTGTATGGGAGACACAAACAGCGACATTAGCCGGTTTCGACGTGGACATCTCAGATATCGGAGGCTGGGGACTGGATATACACCATCATTACAACTTCCATGAGGGTATTTTGCAGAAAGGCGATGGGGCACTTCTTCATTTGAAACAATACCCCAGAACTGTCCAGGTACCGACCAAGATTAAGTCACCGCTACGACTTTTCTTGCAAGAAATGCATATTTACGTATTCATCTTTATTGAACCCCCTATTAAAATATACTGTACGTCCTTTTATAGGTGGTAATGGGAACTGGTCTTCAACGAGCTTTAGAATGTCCTGACCACTGCAATGGCAAGGCAGCAGATGCTCGTCTCTTGACTCCAACAGCACTGACCTCAGGTCCAGATGGATCCCTGTATGTTGGTGATTTCAATCTTGTCAGACGGATCACTCCTGAGGGCGTTGTTACTACGGTTCTTCAATTACAGTAAGTGTCCACTTCAAAAGATTTTTAGAACTGATGTTGCCAAATAATTCCTGTGTATCATATTATCATCCTGTACATTGTACAAGGATATTAACCGAATTATTCTCATTTTCAGAACCACGCAAGTTGCATATCAATACTATATCTGCATATCACCAGCGGATGGATATCTTTACATATCAGATTCTGAGAGACACCAAGTCCGAAGAGTAATAGCTTTGGAAAAAGTGCGAGACCCGGCCACAAACTCTGAGGCTGTAGTTGGTAACGGAGACCGTTGCGTACCTGGAGATGATTCCAATTGTGGTGATGAAGGTCCAGCCATCAAGGCAAAATTGGCGCATCCCAAAGGTAAAATACTTACAAATGAATGCAAAATTAGAAATATCTCATCAAAGTTTTACTTAATACTATTTCATTCAGACTAGAAACAGACTACAAAATAATATAATTTATTTTTCTGTTCCAGGTCTCGCCATTGCAGCAGATAGGACAATGTACATTGCAGATGGCACAAATATACGAGCGGTTGATCCAAATGGCATTATACACACTCTTGTGGGACATCACGGACACCACAACCATTGGTCACCAGTCCCCTGCCGAGGAGCAATCCCACCCTATGAAGCACAGTTACAATGGCCAACAGGAGTAGCTTTATCACCGCTAGATGGATCTCTGTACTTTATAGATGACAGAATAATACTGAAACTAACAGTTGATATGAAAATTAAAGTAGTGGCTGGCCAACCATCACATTGTCGTATAGGAAACGATGGAAAACCTTTAACAAAACCCACCAATCGAACAAATACTGATATCAGAGAAGATTCCAGTTTAGGCACAATATTAGCGATAGCCTTTGCGCCAAGCGGAATCTTGTATGTGGCTGAAGCGGATTCTAAGAAAACGAATGCTATAAAATCCATAGATCCATCTGGTAAAATTATGCACTTCGCAGGAAAAGTTCAAGAGAATTTGAAGGAATTGAGCTGTGAATGCAATTCATCTGCCTCAGCGACGGCTGTGCCAACGAATTCGAGAGATGATGCTGGCTGTCCATGTAGACTCAGTGTGGCCGCGGGTGACGAACCTCCTACAAGCACGGAAACTTTACTATCATCAAATGCTAAATTCCAAACTATTTCTGCTCTTGCTGTTACCCCAGATGGAGTTCTAAACGTTGTTGACCAAGGTAATTAAAATAAGATAAAATAGAATATGTTTAAATATGATTATCCTTTAATACGGCAAATCATTAATCCATATTATTGTTTCAGGATCTCTCCATATATTGGCGCTAAAACACTACTTGCCAACACATGATGAAAACGGAGAATTCAGAATACCTTATCCACCCACTTCTGAAATATACGTTTTCAACCGCTACGGTCAACATATCACCACAAAAGACTTAACATCAGGAAAAACTAGATATTCATTCTTGTATTCAAAGAATACGAGTTTCGGAAAGCTGTCCACAGTTACTGATGCCTCTGGGAATAAAATACAATTACTCAGGGATTACAGCAATATTGTTAGCTCTATCGAAAATACACAGGACCATAAACTCGAATTAAAGATTTCTGGAATTGGCTACCTAACCAGGATAGCTGAGAAGGGTTCAACCGAAATGGAATTTGATTACGATGCTAGTACTGGATTACTAAACAGTCGATCAGGGGTAAGTTGTGCTATTGCTGTGTGTTTTTAATAATATTGTTTTTCTTTATTGATCGACGTTATGCTCATTGTATTATTATTTGCTTTTAGGCTGGCGATACCGTTATTTACAATTACGACGAACTAGGAAGAGTGACTAAAATCATTATGCCCTCGGGTGAGCAAGTACACATTACCTCTGGTCTTGCGAAAAATTACGGATTAGCAGTCACTGTATCAAATCCCTCGAGCACTATACCCGTAGGAGTTGCCAAGAAATGCGAATATGTGTTACATGGACAATCGTTCAAACAAATTACTATAAATAATGGGAAACAAATAACTGAAGGTCGAATCTATACAAACAATACCTTACTTCTCGAAACACCATGGGCAGGGAAATTCGAGAGTATCGCAGCTGCTAAGCACCCATTACTAGAAGCTGCCTTGCCAATAGAAGCAGAAATGCTGCACATGTGGTCACATCAAACCACTACATTTGGAGATTCACTAGTAAACAACATGTACTCTTTATACACTTTAGTGGGTGATGTACGGAACCCACAGCAGACTTTGAACAGAGAAATATGGGTAAACGACTCCAGGGTGCTTATAATTGAATTCGATCAGTTCAAGAGCCGGGAAACTTTCTTCAACGCAGACAGAAACCCACTGTTTACAATTTCTTACGATGTCGCTGGGCTGCCGCTATCGTTCGATCCGCACGGTGCTGGAGCTCCTCTCAATATTTCATACGATAGATTCTATAGAATTAACGGGTGGAAATGGGGTGACAGTGAAGAAAGCTATAGCTATGACCCACATGGAATGCTTTCGGAGATAACGAGTCCACAAGACGGCACTAAGTTCATTTATTACAATGACGGCAATCTTGTTTCCAAAATAACCTTAGCCAGTCAAAGAAGTTTCAAATACAAGTACGATGACGATGGTGGGTTGACGCATGTTATTTTGCCCTCGGGATCGAACCATTCGTTTAGCGTGCAACCGTCGATTGGATTTTTGAGAGTCACGTACACTCCACCTGGTTCTTCGAAGAAGTATTTGCAACATTATGCTCATACAGGAGAGCTGCTTCAGACTGTATTCCCGGGAGATGGTGCAAGAGTTGTTTACCGTTATTTCACAACTAACAAAGTTTCTGAAGTGGTTCATGGGGATGGCCAAACACAGATACACTATGCAGAAACAAGTGGACTGCCATCAGAAATATTACATGTTGACCGTGACGTAGACTACCGATGGGAGTCTACTTATGCTGGTGGGCTACTCACTGAGGAAAGACTTGATTATGGTGCCAAAACAGGACTAAGCAATGCAAAAATAATTTATGAATATGATAACAATTACAGAATTACTTCCGTCCAAGGCAGGATTGGTGGACAAACTCTAATTCCGCATCATATTGTTTACAATAGCAAAACAGGTTCTCCTGAAATACTAGGTCAATTCACTGTATCGAAACAGAAATGGAATGAAACTTCAGTATATGATGGAATTGCAATGTTCTCTCGTTTGCTTAACGACCAGTTCTTAGAAAAAGAGGTAACTGTGAACATCCACAGGATGGAAGTATTTCGAATGGAGTTTTCTTATGATAGACATGGAAGAATATCTCAAACACGCACACATACAAGAAATGTAGGTGTCAATACATATACAAACGTGAAGAACTACACTTGGGACTGCGATGGTCAGCTTACAGGAGTGGAGGCACAAGAACCATGGGGCTTTAGATACGATGATAACGGTAATATGCTATCACTGACCTACAGAGGCAACACAATACCAATGGAATACAATGATATGGATCGCATTGTCAAATTTGGCGAAGGTCAATACAGGTATGATAGCCGTGGGCTGGTATCCCAAAATGCGAGAGAAGAAAGATTCCAATACAACTCTAAAGGACTTCTTATTAGAGCAACAAAACGAGGAAGATTTGATGTTCGATACTTTTATGACCATCTTGACAGGTATGTTGAAACAGAACTATTTTTTTAAAGAGTACCTATTTCTGTTTTCATGAGTAAAAAAAAAAAATTCACACACTCTGTTCCATTTCAGGCTTTCTACCAGAAAAGACAACTTTGGAAATGTGACACAATTTTTCTATACGAATAAAGACAGACCTCATGAAGTCAGCCATATTTATTCGCCTCGTGAGAATAGATTCATGACCCTAGTTTACGACGACAGAGGACACCTGATCTATACACAGGTATGTATAGCGATATATCAGTCAGCCAAGACATCTTTTATTTTCAAATTAATGAGTTTTCAACTATCAAAATACCCTCTGGTTTCAGGTTGCTCGACATAAATATTACATTGCCACAGACCAATGTGGAACACCAGTGATGATTTTCAATCAATACGGAGAAGGAATAAGAGAAATAATGAGATCTCCATACGGCCACATAGTATACGATTCTAACCCGTACTTGTACCTTCCGGTTGACTTCTGTGGAGGACTACTGGATCAAGTGACATCATTAGTCCACATGGCAAATGGAAAAGTTTACGACCCTCTGATTGGACAATGGATGTCTCCATTGTGGGAAAATCTCATCGAGAGAATACACAACCCGACTCAATTACACCTTTATCGATTCAATGGGAACGATCCTATTAACGTACGGCCTCAGAACAAAAAACCAACAGGTAAAGAACTGAATCCATCATTTTATACTTTTGTAGTAAATTTTTTAATTTTTTTTTTACTTTGTACTTATTGTTGACCTTTACCATTTTAGATCACCTGTCGTGGCTGAAGTTGCTTGGTTATGACACGAAGAGCCTGGCACCCCAGCTCTACCCGGACGAGCTACCTGGCGGGTCAGTACTACCGAGCATTCCTCGAGGTCGACCGGTGTGGGGCACCGCGCCGGCGGACACCAGCCCTGGCCTTCCTTCTGCCATGTCTCTGCTTCCGACAGTCACTATCGAATCCGGTTTCCTATCACATATGTCAAACAAGAGGATAGCTGACTTCAGAAGTCTGTCGATACCGGCTATGTCAGCACTCAAGACTGATGCCTTGAACCTGGCACCAAAACGCATCGGCTCCGACTCCGAGCCACCGTTCGGACGCGGCATCCTAGTGTCGCGCAACTCCCGCGGTCGCGCCGTCGTCACCACTGTGCCGTCGGCCAATGCTATCTACCGCGACGTATATACTTCAGTTTTCAATCGATCCCATCTTCTGCCATTCTCATTCGTTGTTCATGGCGATCAGCAAGATGTCTTCTATTTCGTAAAAGAGGATACCTGGCGTGCTGCAGACGATAAACAACAACTGAAACGAATGCAAGGCAAATTGAATGTGACATTCCACGAAGTTGCCGAGGGAGGACGTTCATACGCGGACGTGAAAATACACGGAAAAACAAGCATAGTGAATTTACGGTACGGCACTAGTGCAGAACGTGAGCGACAGCGACTGCTGCACCACGCGCGCACAGCTGCCGTGCGGAAAGCGTGGCACCGCGAGCGTGAGGCGTTACGCAGCGGACTTGGCGGCTCACTCGACTGGTCCGCAGCCGAATTAGATGAAATCCAGAAGGCTGGATCAGCAGCAGGCTACGAAGGAGAGTACGTGCACGATGTAGCACGATACCCAGAACTAGCCGAAGACCCATACAACATTCGCTTCGTGAAGAAGCGCTCGGACCGCGCCGAGCGCCGGCGGCGGAAGCGCGAGGACTGCCGAGGGGCCTGGTGGCTCGCCTGGGACGAACTCTGCTAGTGACGTGCCGCCATCCATATGCCAAATGGTGTGAATGTGAAATAGGTGTGTGCAAACGGTGAAGTATGATCGTGTGAGTGTTTGTGGAAATATATTTTGTAAATAGTCTCTATTAATTGTTAATTGTTGATGTATGTATGTACGGTAGATGCGAATCCCTATCGCTGTGTAAATAATAAAATTTAATTTGCAGGGAGAGAATGGACCTTTTGAGAGGACTGATATTAAAAATAAATGTAATGTATGTATAAATAAGATTTATGTGAATATGAAATTATTTATACTTATTTATCGGTAAAAAAGCTTCATTGTGTCCAATGTTCTTATAAATTTAGATGAAGACTATTTGAAAGAATAAAAAGGCATACTTTTTTAACCAAACCAAACTGTAGTTTAATTTTTATTCACCAAAGATTACACGACCGCCGCCGCCGTCGTGATCTCGATCATTTGTCACTTATTTGTAGCTGTGTCCCCACTTGTAACAAATACGCTAATAACTCACCTAACAAAGTGACCAACATGTTACGCATTATGTGTAGTTATCTGCTATCTAATTACGCAACACATCTTCGTAAACAATTCCGACAAATCTGTTCCAATTTGACAGTTCAATAATATTCATTGCGGTATTTTGTTGTTGAGCAGATTTTTTTTCGAACTTATGAAGCAATGGATTGGTAATCTGTTTCAAAACGATTCACATTCTGATAGATAAACATATCGTCCGTATTCCCGAGGCTGGGAAAATGGAGAAAACGAATTTTCCCAGATATGAGACCTAGCTAGATCAATTTTTCGCCCCTACATTGCAAATTTCATCGAAATCATAGAACCTGTTAAAAAAATGTTAAACTCGGGTCAGGATGTGATCGTAAGATCAGTTGCCTAGCAACCGACATCGTAAATATCAAAATAAATAGTCTTTGACATTACGAAAAGATTGCGAGGTAAGAAATTTTACCCATATTGATGGGTAATAAATTGTTTATTTTTGTTAGATTATATTTTGAAAATAAATAAATATACTACTAAGTACTACTATTGTATTTAACCACATAAATGATAGTACTTTTATACTGATATAAATAAAGCAATTCGTGCGAAATTATTCCCTAATCATTCCAAAATATTCAAAAATGCACAACGTTAATGTTCAAGTTTTCACTTCTGCCGGCACTCCCGGAGTGCAACCCGTTGTTTCTTTTTTTTTATGGAGATTTATGTCTAGAATCAAATTTACCAAAAATCCTATGCAACTGTAAACGAGTTAAGGACTGAGGTTTACACTACGATTTTCAATATTCATCACAATTCTGTATTAAAAGTTACTGCAAATGAATTCCATATAAGAAAAAAATTGTGTATTCAACTAAATGGAGCTAATTTCGAGCAACAAATTAGTTAGTCTACCCTTTCTTTTTCTATTCAATTAAAATAAGTTAAGATTTTATGGTTTTCCTTTCGTTTTATTCATCATGTTTGTTAGAGAGATTTGATCCCTATGATTGAATTTATCGATTGATCCCAGAAAAATACAGGGTGTAATTTTTTCGGATTTCAGCTGGTCAGATTTCCGAGTGCAAGCGAATTTTCGAAATTTCCAGTCACCCTTGTATAGGGTGACTGGAAATTTCGAAAATTCGCTCGACGCTCGACTTGTAATTACTGTAATTAGTGACCGATACTTAAACACGTGACTTTACTCATCATTATGAGCAACTTTTATTAGGGGACCAAATCCGAAATTGCGAAAGAACGATCTGCTGTTCCAAACATTTTGACGAGTTTTGCGAACATACCTAAATGTTGGGAATAGCAAATTTTTTTTCACTATCAGTACCCTAATTACGTAATGCACAATCAATCAGAATCTGAAGCGCTTTGAAACAGATTGCTAATCCATTGCTTCAAAAGTTCGAAAATAAATTCTGTTCAGCAACGTAAATAACGCAATGAATTTTATTGAACTGTCAAAATTAAACAAATTAATCGGAATCGTTTACAAAAATGTGTTGCGTAATTAGATAGCTGATCTGATTTTTACACAATATGTAGAATGAAATAAAACTAAAATCAGATTTTCGTCAAAAATATCACATTCGCGGTATTGGATGCGGAGCGACGATGTTGATTATGAAATGCAATAATTAATATCGCAACACCGAATATTTCGTTTTAGATGTAAAAACAGTTATTGGAAACTTTCCAAAGGCCTTTTTCACACCTAAAACGGGTACTACATCAAATTCAATGTTATAATTGCAATTCATTATTAATATTCTAGTTCGCTAGTTAACCACATGCATTTCTTATTACCTACCATACAGTAATATTGCCAAATTAAGCAAAACAGTTATATTTTTGACAGCTATTTGCGACGTTGCCAACTTTGAGGATAAATGTATTTCATACTAAGTTCAAAATCACAAAATGATTATGATTATGTCCCCATTAATAGAAAACGAAATGATATTAATTATTCTAATTAATAAACCCTACCTAAAAAATTCTATGTTGCCAACCCTAGTGGGGCAGTATCCATCAAGATACTGCCCTACCGAATCGAACTAGTGGGGCAGATTCCACTGCAAAATTTCAGGCATTCCACTTTGCCCCACCAGTGGAGCGGCTTGGTGAGGCAAAGTGGAATGATTCAATTCTTTTTAGGGTTCCGTACCAAAATGGTAAAAAGGAACTTAAGGAACCCTTGTCTGTCCGTCTGTCTATCACAGCTGGATATTTCAAGAACTACTAATGCTATCAACTTGAAATAAGGAATAGTTGTCTGTCCGTCTGTCTGTCACAGCTGGATATTTCAAGAACTACTAATGCTATCAACTTGAAATAAGGAATAGTTTTTTTAGATGTTTGCCCAACTATTTTGCAAATAAGAAAGAAATGAAAATATTTTTATTATTCTTGCAACAGACTAAACGGGGGTCTTAAAAATTCGAAGTGGGGCTACTAAGGCATGTGGGGTATCATATGAAAGAGCGCTATTTGCACATTCTCAAACTTTTTTTTTTAGGTCGTATAATTTTCGACTTTGGACGAAAAATGTAAAAAAAAATACCGTTCGCAGCCTTATCTCCGAAGTTTGCATTGAGAAAAACTTGAAATTATTCTATGTGATAGAAGTTTATGTAAAGATTACAGGAAAATTAAACGATGTCTCTAAATAGTACACTTTTCAGGAATCGGCTACAAATATTACATTAGTTCCACTATCGGTCAAGAGATGGCGCTGACCTAGAACTGCAATATTTACTCCAAAATACTTATACAGGGTGGACCAAAAATACACGTCATGATAGAAAATATAGATTCCTCATGTCCAGGGGTATTCGAAAATACCCCATGTATGTTCCGCGATTTTTTGTAGTTTTCGAGTTTTTTTTTTTTTTTGCAATTTTTTCGAGTTTTCTTGCCGGTGGCTTCAAAAATTCATATATTTTTTTGTAGTGAGTATTTTCCAGTTTTTTTTTTTGCGACAGTATAGTCGTGAATGTTACTTTCATACATAAAATAATAAACTTGCTAACATTCCTGCAAGTTACTGAAAAAAGTATCGATAGCAGGGTATTTTCGAATACCTCTAGATTGATTTGATTTTTTTTTATGACGTTTATTTTTGGTCCATCCTGTATATGATGGTACGGAACCCTCGGTTTACGAGTCCGACTCACTCTTGACCGGTTTTTTTTTCATTTGGTAGAGGAAGTTTGCCCGGTGGTCCCATATAACTTTTATTAAATTTGGTTGTGTAGTTTTTGAGCTAGCTTCGATAATACGTACTTAATCCACTTTGTGTATCTTGATGATGCTATAATACTTGTGTTGTTTACATAGCAAATAGTACGAAGTGGTGTGGGGTAAGTACCTTAACTAAAAACTGGAAAATAAAAAAACATTTTTACAAAAAAAAAAACGACTTCCAAAAAAAAACTACAATGTGAAAAATATGGTATATAAATTGAAACAAATGGCTAATCCATTGCTTCATAAGTTCGAAAAAAAAACTGCTCTATTTTTTTTGTCGAACTTATGAAGCAATGGACTAGCAATCTTTTTCAATTCATTTCAATTTAAAATTGATCGTGCATTACGTAATTAGGCTGTACCATATTGCTGCTGGCTGCTGGTACAGACGCCAGCACATCAACCTACTCCAATTTGTCAAATTTTCGCAATCAACTTCAATGTTGATTCTTTAGCCATAAAGTTGAAAATCTATTAAAGAAATTTGACAGATTGTAGTAACTTAATATGCTGGCGTCTGTACTTTTTCGGAAGACGGTGGCAAAAAACTTAAATTCAGAGACTCCTACTTCCGAAATGATAATACGTATTTAATCCACTTTGTGAATCTTGATGATGCTATAATACTGCCTATCACTGTTGTTTACATTGCAAGTAGTATGAATTGGTAAGTACCTTTACTAAAATGTGGAAAATAACTTTTAAAAAATCACTACAAACTGAATTTTTGGAAGACGGGGGCAATAAACTAAAATCCAGTAAGTAATTTTTCACGTTGTAGTTTTTTTTTGGAAATCGGTTGTTTTTTTTTAAGTTTCAAAAGCAACTAATGCAATGTACATTTGGGAACGATACCAGAGCTGCAGTGACAAATCTCGTATTTTTAAGACCTTTTTCCTTTCTCCTTTCCTTTCCCTTTTTTTTTGGTATTTTTATTTTTTAAGATCTTTCGCATCTAATCTTGGTCTCAATCGGACAAAAATACCTCTAATTTAGGCCGCGTTCAGGTTCACAATAAACGTAATAGTCAGCCGCCGACAGTGAGAATGTATGAAAGCAAAGGACGATCGGACGGTGTTGCCGGGTTGGCGTTGTTTTTTAGGGTTCCGTAACCAAAGGGTGCCAAACGGAACCCTATTACTAAGCCTCCGCTGTCCGTCTATCTGAGTTGTATCTCCATGAACTGTAATAGGTAGACAGTTGAAAATTTCACAGATTATGTATTTCTATTGCCGCTATAACAAGAAATAGTAAATATTAAATAAAGTTACAAATGAAAGGGTTAAAATCTCCATACAGTAAGCAGTTGATTTTGAAAAAAACATCTAGCCCAGGCATGTCTACCATTGTCTAGAAGAGAGAACAATTATTATTTTTTTATGTCAAAAATGAAGAAATAGTGGGACCGTAAAAGTTGACAGTTTTAGTTCATTTTTGTACGAGCTCTATCTCAACAACTAAACAAGTTAGGAATTTGAAACTTCTGTGTATCGTGTACCATAATATACCTACTGTATACAACGTTATTTTTTGTTTATACTAAACCTCTTAAGGGGTCATTGTACTCATCATTATGAACAACTTTCGCTATGGGTCCAAAGCTGAAATCGACAAAAAAAATCTGCTGTTCCCTACGTCAAAATGTAGGGAACAGCTATTGATATTATATCAATGGGAACGATCTGATTTCTTTTTCGTGATTTAAGCCTTGGTGCCATAGTGAAATTTGTTCATAATGATGATTACCCCTTAAGAGGTTTAGTATAAACAAAAAATAACGTTGTATAATCAATAAAAATGAAAAACTAATTCATAAAGATTTTTTTTTTAAATATGGGTGATTTTCTGCAACTGCAAAAAATAACTTTGTAATTCATCGTATCTTTATGAAATACATATTTATCTTTGCGATTTTTTATAATTAAGATGAAAAATTACAATATTCTTCGTTTAGTTTCATTTATTTGCTAAATATTGTACGGTGTTTACGGAACCCTTCGTGTACGGGTCCGACTTGCACTTGGCCGGTTTCATTTTCATACACTTTGAACTTTACGCTCACATTCGGCGGACTATACGTTTGGTGAGATCGCGTCCTTTCCTATATTAAACGTTTGGTGAGATCGCGGACTATCCTACATTTTGATAAGTTTTTGACATTGATTGTCGCTGAGATGAGATAGCGACTTAAAGTTGAACCTTTTTTTAATTATGAGAATATTAACTGGAAGGCTTTCACAAATCAAATTAAAGGCATGTTTTGTGTAAAAGTTATTTATTTATGTTCGAACCGTCAATCTTTGAACAACGTATTCAAGTTAATTTTTACAATATCAATTTTATACACAAAATCCATGTCAACGCAATCATAAAATTTTTATTGTACACCATTTATGTTATAAACGTCTGAATGCATTATCACATGTCATCTAAAATAAAATAATATTTACAATGTAGTTAATCGACCTAGTTGACACTGAAAACTTCATACAACCTCGAACTGAGTAATATTGTTTTATTTATAAAAATCTCCTTTCGAAAATATATACAGTAATTATTTTATTATTTCTTAAATTATAGGTACATTCGCATGTTCAAATAAACTTTATGTTACAATCGTCTACATATTGAGCTACATGTCCGTAAACAAATGAGATCAACAAAACGCACAGTTATTCATCTACACCTCGACTTATGCAATATTTGTGTTAATAGCAAAATATGTCCACGCAGTCTATCATACACCTAGGCAATACAAATATCTACAAAACAAAATAGTTCTCTTATCTAGGCATGTCATAGAATGCCATTATGAACACATCTCGTCAACTAAAATAAATAGTAAATACAGCGACACCGCTACGTATACGAGTACATAATAACTGTACACAATAAAATATATGAAATGGTATGCCTATTGCAATATTTCGGCAGGTAACATTATATTTAATATCGTACATAAACATAATGATTGTGCGTGTGCAAATGTAACAATAACTAGTAATTGTAACATATTATAGAACAATTAATGGGACGTAGTTCATAAGGGGAAACAGCTTCGTTCGTTCAAAAACCTATACTATATTAATAGTACTGGCAAAGACACGCAGAAAACAGACAATCCTTGATTGATAGCTGCCCAGTGTACTACAGAGTACTCAA
Organism: Conistra vaccinii; assembly: GCA_948150665.1. NCBI lineage: Eukaryota > Metazoa > Arthropoda > Insecta > Lepidoptera > Noctuidae > Conistra > Conistra vaccinii. The sequence goes on along the minus strand of OX411324.1, from coordinate 11,077,766 downwards.
TGCACAACAAACTCTACTTTATTCCGACAAAAATGTAATTTTGTATTAATTAAAGCCACACATATGTATTTGAAATTACAAAGCTCTATATTATTTACATACTGACCGAATTTCATACATGTGACAATCTCTTCAAGCGTTCGGTTAAGTGTCATGGGCAGATACCAACATATCTTCAATATTAATACCAATATTAGGTACTGTTCATCTCTCAAACCAGAAGCTTGCCATAACATGGCTGAAGAAACTGCTCATATCAACTTACTCGTTAGTTCCTTAAAACAAAATCGACCAACGCATCTAGAACACTTGGAAGAAGATTATGATAATCTCCTATTGTGCAAGATATGGAAAACTATCCGTTCCAATACATCATTCATCTACATTGCATTGTTAGATTTGATTAATTGCGACGTTCAAATGGTTTCGTAGATTTCAGTTACAAATAAATACATAAACATATTACACACACATAATTACATGCACAAATATATTTGGCCTTTGGCCATTATTGAAGTCTTGTTCAGTATCAAACGATACTACAAAATATTACGTATTTAGATCTTCATTCTGATTTATCTTTCAAAAAGCTTTCATGGTTTTATGATACAACAGTAATGACATGAAATAATGTAAGTTTTGTAGTTTTTTGTAAACGATATTATATTTTATTCAGCACTAGATTTATGAGAGAGAGTTTTATGATTTGACAAAACATCAAGATTTCTTTATTTTATTTTAATATTGATGTATTATACTCATAAAACGAAATGATGTAAAAACCCACATCAAAATCCGCTGCATAGTTTAGAAGAACAACGCAGTCACACAGACAGACAAGAAAAGCGACTTTAGTTAAAATATGTATAGATTTCGTTTTTTTTTTCATTATCTGATATTAATGTTCCCACTGCAGGGACACAGGGCTCCTCTCTGTGAGTGGGAGTGGGCAGTAATCTACCACGCGGGCCCAGTGCGGGTTGGGAGATGTCACATGTCTTCGAATTTTTGTTTCTAAGACATGCCCGTATCCTCACGATGTTTTCCTTTACCGTTTTGAGAGCAGTGGTGATGAAATTATTTACACAAAGTAAAGCACCTGCTTGGGTTCGAACCCACGACCTACAACTCGCAAGTCGGGGCCGTTGCCACTGGGCCATCACTGTTCACCCGGTCATATGTATAGATACTTAAAAGAAAATGAATCGATATTATTATTTATTCATTCCGCAATCAATTATAATTTCATAATAATAATAAATACATTTAGACAGAACGGTTATCTGAAATCTACGGAACTCTGTGACGATTACTATAACACATACCAAAACAAATTTCATTACTATTCACATACTCTATATTACACCAACATACAAAAAACATAAAATCAACATTCTTCCATTCCAACTATCGATAGCTGTGATGCTTACACGAAACTAATATAATACATATTTACAACTTATTTAACACAGATTCATGAATCACTGCAAAGTGTTGTACTTCATTATGTTCCAAAAACGTCAGTACTAGGTTGTCATGCGAACAGTGATTTAATTCTTATTAATACTGATTTACGCTAATTTCCTTCAGTGTGGATGTTAGTCAAGGATCACCACACATAATCATACTTTCCTCAATTTATTTTACTGTATTTTTATTCGTCCTGTGTGCTGTTCTATATTTGTTTTACTAACAATCTCTCTAACAACGTTTATATACAGAATGATGCCAACAACACCAACCACAAAATAAAATCTTTACTAAGATAATAATATCCGGATTATCAACAATCTTATTTTACTATATAGTAACACGTCTTTTAACTTTACTCACAATTCATGTCATGATCCAATCACTTTCAATGTTGCATTTAAAATTTATGTTCAATTTCATACATAATATTATAATTTGTGACATTTAAATAATAAAAATACATGATTGAAAATAGTAAATTATGATAAATAATTCGAATAAAATAAAATGTGTCAAAGACATGATTAAAAACAAATAACTGCAATAAGTATTGTAGACCATTTACATGTAGTGTGATGAAAACTGATAAATTTAATATTAGCTATCAATAGGCATAATTGCATGAAATAACATTGCTACGTTATAAAAATTCAGTCGTTGTTTCAGACATTACTGTTTTGAATATAGCAACATTGAGGATACTACTTAAATAGATTTTATATTGAAACTAGTTATGTATTAGAACACATTTACGGTATTGACAGACCGTAGCTTAACCAATGTTATTTCTAACAGGAGTAATAACAACTGCTTGACGTATCAATAAAACAACCATATTATTATTTCAACTATTGCATACACGCACATATCTAAGTTAAGTCTATTTCTCGAATATCGGTGTTTAAAAATGGCCGCCGGGGTACGTATGTGGATCACAGCGTGTATACTGCACGGCTCTGCTCACTATGTCACTAACGTTACAATAATTTAGCTAGAGTTAATATTTACAGTATATTTCACTAGGACGTGGCGCGCGTGACGTCACTACGAACTGTCCGCGTTCGATTTCCGCCGCACCTGCTGCGCGCTGAGCGCCTGCGCTTGTGCCTGGCTTATGAATTGAGTCGTACCTGCGATACATTGCTCTCGTTACACATAGTGAATAATGTACGATCCTTGTTGATAGGCTTAATATTCTAAGAAAGCATGAGCAGAGAAAATTGCATAAATTTGCTGGAGCGAGGTTGCTATAGTCTTTTAGCAGGTCAATATTAAAGACAAGTGAAGAGCGATTTTGAACCATGTGCGGTGCAAATGTCTACTTGACTTGCACTTCAACAACAAATGAAAAAAAAAATGTATGGCCCCTGCGGGATAATTGCGTAACACACATTAAATAGCAATCGATCGCAATTCCTTTCAACATTAACATCTACTGCTTGATAGGTTTGAAAAATCGTCTGCTCAACAACGTACATAACGCAATAAACGTGACTGAACTGTCAAAATGAAAGGCATTGCGATCAATTGTTATTTTATGTGTGTTATGCAATTATCATCAGAAGTCACTCTCACGATTACTTTGATTAGACTTAGTAGAATGGGTACTGACCGGTCTGCGCCATGTTGTGCGGCGCGGGCGCGGCGGGCGGCGCGGGCGGCGCGGGCGGCGCGGGCGGCGCGGGCGGGCGCGCGCGCGGGGCGGGGCGCGCGCCGCGGGCCGCGCGCACCACCTGCACGCCCGCGCCGCGCACGGGGCCCTTCACGCTGCCCGACATCAGTTGCGCTGGAATTATAAAAAAATTGCTTCTTTACAGTCGACGTAGGACAAGACCACAAAAACAAAAATCAAGAATCTGCAGCGGCAGCGGACGTCAGCCTGTTGCCTGCATACTTCGATACATTTGCAACGTCAGTATTAACCCATAGATCCTAACCAGCATAGCTATTCACAACCATTCGTCAGGATGTTGTGTCACACATTTTCACAGCTCTCGGAAGAACAGATCGTCTATTTGATTTAAACTGACAAAATGCAAAATTTTGAATTTAAGAACAGCGTTCAGAGGACTCCTTCGATAACATTGATTGATGTTCGATTTGGTAAGAAAGCCTATTGAATGATAATGAATAACTAGGCTATGCGCCGGAAATTTGAAACAATGCTTAATTTCGAATCACTCTACTTTGCCCCATCAAGGCGCCCCACTGTTGGGGCAAAGTGGAATGGCTAAAAAAATTCAATGGAATCTGCACCACTAGTTCGATTTGGGGTCAGATTCCACTACTCTAAAATCTTGATGGATTCTGCCCCACTAGGGTTGGCACCTTGTAATTTGATCATTTTTATTTACTATCTGTTTCTGAAAGGCATCAGGTTGTAATTACACGATTTGTTACAAATAAAATAAAATCATAGTAAATATAACTAAAGTAACCCTTTAAAATCACAGATAACAATCATTTCAGCCGAAAGACGTCCACTGCTGGACATAAACCTCCCAAAGCCACTTCGACCGGTTCTGTGCTTCTCGCATCCAGCGGATTCCTGTGGCCTTTACCAGGTCATCGGTCCACATTGTGGGGGCCTTTCAACGCTACATCTTCCGGTACAGCCACTCCAGAACCTATCGGCCCCATCAGCCAAGTGCTCTGCGAGCAATGCGCCCTGCCCACTTAAGTTTAGCAATTTTTCGGGATATGTCGGTTATCATGGTTCCTCTACGGAGTTCTTCATTTTTTATTCGATCACATAGGGAAACTCCAACATATCCGTCTCCATTGCTCTTTGGGTGACTTTCAGCTTTCTAATGAGGCCCATTGTGAGCGACAACAGAAACAAATCTTCTTCTTATATATAAAAATCATTTGCTGTTCGTTAGTCTGGCTAAAACTCGAGAACGGCTGGACCGATTTTGCTGATTTTGGTTTTGAAATGTTTGTCGTAGTCCAGGGAAGGTTTAAACGTTGAGTAGATAAGTACTAAGTGCCACCCGTGCGAAGCCGGGGCGGGCAGCTAGTAGTAAATAAAAATAACCAAACAATTATTTTTGTATTTTTTTTATAACACTACCTAGGTATGTACTAAGTCTAACGTTACCAGTCCTAGTTACATTTTACTTAGATATACATTTCTTTATTTTAAAAAGAAATATAAAATACGAGCATACCTACCTACACAAATTCTAAGGTGCCAATCCTAGTGGGGCAGAATACATCAATATTTTAGACTAATGGTATGGTGCCCCACCAAATCGAAATAGTGGGGCAGATTCCACAGAACATATTTTAAGCTATTGCATAGCTTCTATCGCGGGCCTTGAGCGTGGAGACCTAATCCAGAAATTTCGTAACGAAAATGACTGAGAAACAAAACACTCTAAATGTGTTTTGTATTGAAAATTATGTTTTACTGTTTGACAAGAAAGTTCAAATTTACTTAGACGAATGATCAACGAGAGTGTTGTATTGAAAATTATGTTTTACAGTTTGACAACAAAGTTCAAATTTACTTAGACGAATGATACGAGAGTGTTGTATTGAAAATTATGTTTCACTGTTTGACAATAAAGTTCAAATTTACTTAGACGAATGATCCTTGACTATTAATAGTTAAATTAAAACCTTTTTATTAGTTTGATGTTCCCGGCCATTACGTTGTGTCAAGTTTTAAAAACTGTAAATGTGAATAACAGTTCCTGTCAATGTCACCATTGTCACTCTTGTATTCGGGTTAATATTTTACAATGCCGAGAAATTTAAATATTCAAGAAAGAGCAGCTATTATTAATGAAGAAAGTCACGAAAAAATAGTGAAAGAAAATATAGATCTGTTATATTTAGAAGATATCAAGTCTCAAACTTATGTTTCTTATTTCAGTTACCATAAATCTATAGTTTCGTGAATAAAGAACGTGAACTAATTGATCATCGTCATAATTCTGGTCGCCGCCCCTTCCTTAGTGCTGCACAAAGAGCTGACATGAGACGATAATATGAAGATAACGATTTTGTGTCAACCAATTATTATGCTGAAATATATGAAGTTTGTCCAAGAGTAATAAGAAACGCCTTACACTCAATGGGATTGCATTATAGACTACACGCAAACGAAATTGACTGATGCTCATAAGCCAGTACGCTTGGAATATGCACGCATGCATTTGAACGACGATTGAAGTACGACAATATTTACCGACGAAAAATGCTTCAAATCGAGCCAACATGGGAGGCTACATATAAGGAGATATAACGGTACGAGGTATCTATACAGAAGACCCTGTAGTGCCCAATTTTAGTTCCGGACAAATTTCGGCTATATGGGGATAGATGTCAGCGGTGTATCAGTTACAACACTGCTTATTCAGTTATTCCTTATTTTCAGTTAAGATTGCAGGCTAATAATAAATCTCAATCGACATATTTTCACAGAAGTGATTGTTTGTTTTATTGAAATATATTTAACTCTAGCATTAAATTCGTTTGATTTCTGTGAACACAGGTATACACCAGTGATTTAAGTAGCACGGCGAGTTTTACTCTTTCCTAAGTCAAAAGTAAAACTAGTAGTTCTGCGAACAGTAGACCTCGCGAGCACAAACTTTTTGGGAAAAATTAACCGCTTAGCTTGAGGCTTAAGTGCCTGCTACACGGTCGCAAACCGCGTCCCGACAGAGGTGACCTTAGGTTTACGACGAAACGTTGAAACAACTTTGCCGGTCGCCAACCAAGGCCATCTCGGTCGAGGACGCGGTTGGCAACCGTGTAGCAGGCACTTTATCTTAAAGTGAAAGAACGACGTTCACATTTCAAGCTTTTAAGAAAATATTAAAGTTCTATGTTTACCTGTGTTTACGTAGGTTTTATTTAGTACTTTTTAGTTCAATAAAAGCTTGTTTAAAAAATTATTTTACTTTATTTTATTCTAACATTAGAATTTGATAAAATATGTGTTCTATCCATTGAGGTATTATTGTACTAAGTTCTATCATCTTATCACCTTATATGAGCCACTGTGTAAAGTTTAAGTATTCCTGTGGCCACCTGCCGGCACTTTTATCAGACCCTAGACGACGCCTTGGGCTAACGTACCTACTTGTCAAAACAAATCGAAATGGTCTAAACACAACGGTGCTATCTTGTCTAATTAAGGAGTTCAGTATAGTGACCTTCCAGATCCATTAAGAGGCCCTACACCTTGGGCTACCTGGCCTGACAAAACCGACGACCGTAAAAACAACAGTTTTTATGGACCTGGACAGTACCTAGTGTAAGAACACTTGTCAAGTGAGTCCAAAAACGATGGCGATGGTTCTACCTTGTTAAGTTGAGGAGTTCCTATGGCCACCTTGAACACTAGCATTCATTCTTAGATAGGGCCCCAAACTAATCTTATCTCTCTAGCTGATAAGAAGTAGAAATCACACGTAACTTCGGCCGAATCTTCGTATTTAGGGTTTTGACCTGCAGGAAACAAACCATGAACGACAGCTTGTAGTTTTAGCGTTCGAAAATATTACCAACGCACTTTGAATTGACCGCGATGACATAATTTTTTCCTATCAAAAAAATATGACACCAATACGTCAAATAAATTGAAAAACTGGCCAAGTGCGTGGACCACGCACAAATAAGGGGTCCGTAGTTGGCATGAATAATTATCCCAAGTACAAACTTTAACATTGTAGTTAAAAAACATGTTCTCTCATACATTCCAACCGCAAATGTAAGTAAGTTAGTCGATTATTACTCGTTAACTTGTAAAGCATACTTAGCTTTGCTAGTTTTCTTTTTAATTTAGCAAATGTATCCATGCATCGAAAAAACGTTTTCACACACACACACGCTACCCCATAACACAGGACAAACGAGAAAAAAAATTACGTGTAGGGTGAGGAGGTACCCTAAAAAACAATCATGATTTTATTTTACGAATTTGTCGGCGTGATTGATAGTATAGACCTATACCTACCAAATTACAGCTTTCTAGTACTAAAATTCTCTGAGCTAAGCCGCTGACAGACAGAAAGACAGGCAGACGGACATGGCAAAACTAAATCAGTTTATTGTGTACTACAGAACCCTAAAAACCAGACAAATTATGAGTAAAAAATTTGTAGGCCAGCTAGAAAAATTAACAAATAGGTTTGAATAAATAGCGAGCAATTTACTACATTTGAGGAGGTATTCTGCTCATCATGCCGAAGATCCTGATCAGATCTTTACCAATTTTTTTTGAGACTATCTTAAAGTTACTTTCTTTCAAATGAAAAAAGAACCATCGAAAACGGATTTCATAAGGCGGAGATATCCAGTAGCCCCCTTTTTGCCCCATTTTGGAGGAAGTACCCCTCCAATCAAAAATCCCCGACGACAAAAAATTCATAATACCTGTATGCCAAGTTTCATCCAGATCGGTTGTAAAATACGACCTGTACACGAGTACGTACAAACTGACACACGAAAGAAAATTTTGCCAGTTGATGCAGAGACGCTTCGCTCGCTACGCTCGCTCGGTCAATTACAATATAAAAACTATGCAATAGCTTTACCGCGGCAGTCCCCGAGTGCCACAGGTCTTTTTTTTTTATTTTTTTTTATCATGTTGCTTGGTTGAATTGGACATTTTATCGAGCAGGTGGGGTGACAATATTTTTATTAAAAGAAGAATATCGACTTCTTACCTATAGGTAAAGAGAGCACCGAGGGTTGATTGGTGAGCACGACGGAGGTTGTAGGTGGAACCGACACAAGCAGACCACTGGGAGCACCCGACACGTTCAGGGATAACGATATCGGTGCCGACAGGCCCGGAATCTGGACTTGAACGTTCTGAAGACCCTGGATGCCTTGGAGCCCTTGGAGGGATGCTAAACTTAATCCCTGCAAAAAAAAAAAAAAAATTAAATGTTAAAAGAATAAAAAGTTAAAAACCTTTAAGTAAATATTTTTTAGTTATTTTATTTTTATTAATACCACACACTCAAAGCACTGAAAGGCTACGTTCACACGGCGACTATACGATTCAATTTTATCACGTATACGGTTTTCCCGTATACGAGACAGTCGTACACATGGCGACCATTTTAACGTTACGTTAAAATTGAATGGAACGCAGTCAGTTGTTCAGTCTGAGTCTCGAATACGAGAGAAAAGTTTGTTCGTGTGAACTATAGTACATAAACATAAGCGCCACTGGGATTCGTATTCGATAAAATCGTTACGAGACGCGGCCTCCTCGGTGGCAACTTCGTACGGTATACGGGGAAAAATATTTCTCGAACACGATATTTTCCCGCATTGTCTCCGTGTTAACAATGTAATACGTTTTCTACTGTCACCGCTCTATTCGATAAAATCTCGTGTACTGTATACGGGAACAAAATCGCTGTGTGAACGTAGCTTAATAGTTCAGACCGTTGTTGCGCGGCGAGGTGGGGGAGCGTTGAAGAATGAGCGCCGTGTGGGACGCCGCGCACCGTGAGCGTTAACGAATGAGCGGCGTGTGGGACGCCGCGCACCGTGAGCGATGACGAATGAGCGGCGTGTGGGACGCCGCGCACCGTGAGCGTTAAGGCATGAGCGGCGTGTGGGACGCTGCGCACCGTGAGCGTTAACGAGTGAGCGGCGTGTGGGACGCCGCGCACCGTCAGCTTTGAAGAATGAGCGGCCTGCACTGCCTCCCCGTGTAGTGACACGGGGCGCACATACCTACTTAAGGCGCGGTACAGTGGTCTCGGCCAAACTATATTACGAAACGAAACCCATTCACCATGATTCCCGTACTAGCTGTTATAAACTGAATTATGGTTGGGCAGTTTTCCTTAAATTTTTTTGATGTAAAGTTTGTTCGTGAAAATGATTGTTTTTTACATACTTTATATTTTCTTAAGCTGATAAGAAATTATAAGTACCTAAATATTAAAAAAAAAGTTTTTATATCATTTCCTATAATAATATGAAATTATATAAAAACTTTTTTTTTAAGAATAAGAAATAGTGTTGTTGACATTGTGTTTCTTAACATACACGGCAGTAGGGTATCAGCCGCATTATGTATTTTACTAAGCCGTAAACAGCGTCACAACGACTAAGTAACTTGTGAATTGTATCGTATACATATAGCTCATGGAAAGCGTTCGGTGACGATAACGCGAGTTCCATGATTTTTGTTCACCCAAAAAGTGCTCAACGCGCCTAAAGAAGTTTTCACTTCAAAAATACGACTATTTCTAGGTCAAATTGTAATTCTAACTAAAGCGACTGTGGTCCTTGATTGATTTCTTTTATAGGGTGACCCTTTTGTATAGATTAAATTACTTTCTCTATATTTTTATTACCTGCAAATGGCACACAGGTTGTTGCTGCGAGGTGGGCGCGGCAGACGTGTCAGGTCCCATCAGTCGCTCTAATAAAGCGCTTTCACTACTCGAAACGTTCGTCGCATCATTCTCTCTCGTGTAACCGCTCATTACTTGGACACCAACTCCCTAAAACGAAAATGATTTATTAATATAAAACTCTAGCATTTATTGTATAGTTTAATTGAAACGCTGTTAGTATGCCAAATGAAATACCTACATAAATAAATAAAACCCTTATTTTCTCTTGTGACTTTTCTTTTTTTCCCTTTAAAAGCTAGTCACATATTAATGAGAAGACAAATAGTGTCGAGCTCGTCACGGTCTTTGTATTTTAGTCATGACCCTGAGAATCATCTCAGTGTAGGTAAGGCGGAGTATGAAATGCAACCTATAGGCCTTTTTGGCAACGCAACACTGAATTTCCGGTTTGTTTTTGTGGCTGGCTAACTGGCTTACTTCTATGAAGGATCCAGAATATCTAGATAATAAAATAATAGATCTTTACCTGCTGTGTATACGTAGGTAAGGTATGCGAGGCGGTGGTGGCAGTGATAATCCTGGCGCCAGCTATAGATACTCGGCCGAGCAGCTTGTGCGCGTCTATGGTGTTGTCTGCGCTAGACGTCGCGTGTGTCATGGCGGCGGGCGCGCTGTTCAGTAAGTTGAGGATCGTCGCGTTGCTACTAGCTGTACTAACTGCTGATTTTGCCGCGTTTTGACTAGCCGCTGTTGGTAAAAAAGTGTTATTTTATTATTGGTATTATAAACCTAAAAAGACTAGGTTCCTTTTTTAGGGAACGAAACCCTTTATAGGGGAAATAAAACCTTTTTAGAGAAAAAAAACAATTTTTCAATGTGATACATAAAAACTAGATATTTATATACACTTTTTTTTGGTTTATAGTGTCAAGTCACTTGTGACCCGCCCCTGCTTCACACGGTTTTTACGACTTCAAAAAACGTCGAATTTTTTTTTAAGAAAGTTTAATATATTATGTATATGCAAATGTATTATGCTCATAAACCATTCTAAATCAATTATATAGATGAATGGTGAAAAGTGCATCAAAATCCGTTGCGTAAGAAGAAGAACGCCGTCGCACGGACAGACTGAAAAAGCGACTTTAATTTATAAGTATAGATAAGGTTCAAATTATATGCGTCTGCGTGGCCGGGTGTAAATAAATGTGAAAAGCGAGTTGTTTTTATTATTTTCCCCAATTTTCCAAAATCCAGATTAAAGGTGAACGCACACTTTTCCGAGCCGAACGCGTCGAAAAACCGAACGAAATGAATTTTAGAATTCTTTATATGAAATTCTATTAAACTTTGCACACCAGCCTGCGTCGAATCGACCAAATCTGGAAGACCGTTTCTACCGTTCTCTTTGACTCGATTTGTTCGACGCGTTCGGCCCGGATAAGTGTACCTTCACCTTAAATCAGCACGCGTAGCATGACCACCGTAGAAACGGGTTTTGTCTAAAACTTGTTTCTACGGTGGTCATGCTACGCGTGCTGATCAGCACCGACTCGAGGTTTGACTGCAAATGTACCTAACATCTGCAGTCAAACCTCGAGTTGGTTGTCCTGTTTACATAAATAACAGCAACCAATCCGAGATGTTTAAATATAGAACCCGAGGGACAGCATTTGTTTCCCTGAAAAAGTATAGTTGGCAGTTTGATATGACAATGCTTACCTTGTTGGAACTGTTGTGCAGAGTTCATGAGACTAGTAACAAGCGCGCTGATGGCGGGGTTCGTTGTCCTCGGCTTACTGATGGTCGCCTTTTGCTGTGTTGTCGTCGTGTTCGTGTACTGGATGTTTTGTACCTGGTAATAGAAATAGAGAGATGAGGTCTTGTAGGATCTTAGAAGCCGAGTCTGGCCCACTTGCACTGTTCAGCATTAAACGTATTTGAAACATCATTCTGCATCTGTCATTTTCAAACGATTGCATTGCATTTAGGAGTTTGTGACACTTGCAGACGAAAATGAGGAGTTTGTTTTTTTTATAGTTTGCCAAATATAAAAAACGAATGAGGAAAAATATGTAAAAAAAACCAATGTCTTATCACATTCATTGACTTCTGCAAAACATCCTTATCAGTAACAACATATCAAGAATATTTTTTTGACATGTTTTTGAATTTATCTAACCAACACTTTTAAAAACCTCTCTTTATTTATTTATTTAATACTTCAAGCACAGAAATGTACAAAGGCGGACTTGATGCTTTAGTTAGGCAGGTTTTAATATAGAAGTAGTCGTTATTGTTCCTCTCACTGGAGTTCGGACCATCTGCATCGTGCATCGGTTACTTTGACCGAGTTTTCAGTGTCAGAGCGCATCACGTTTTTTATGTTTTTATAGCAACACTAGCGACTCGCCGTTGCATCACACGGTTTTTACGACTTGATAAAACATCGAGATTTCTTACATATACATCAGTGGCGAGGGTTTTTAACAACTCGATTCCTACCGGCTTCCCTTCGGAAAATTCGGAACACAACCACTCTATCGTCATTGAATAATCACACAATAAGTATTTGATACACAATACATTTAAAACTTTTCAAAACGCCTACAATTTAAATTTTTTGTCTTTATATTCCAACAACAAAACATTTCGCTCTAAAATAACTCGTAGGCGCGTCCGGCTCATCCTGAATTCAATTTCTATAGAAAATAAAGTCCGTCTTGACGTCACTCGGTCACGTGACACCGCGATTTCTTAGCAGCCGGGTAAGCCGATCTGCAACGAGTTACGATAGGGACAGTAGGCGAAAACGCGCGCGTGTGAACGAGAAAGAGCTATGGCTATTGCTCACTCGTTCACGCACTCGCATTTTGATATTCGGTTGTTGTCGTTGAGTTTCGTAACGCGTTCGGTTCGAAGTTCGGACATCATAACATTCATCATTCGATTGACAATGTGTGGTGTGGTTGTTTTTTTACGTAATCGCATTAGAACCATATAATTTGTTTACAATAAGTAATTAATTTGCATATTGTTCGCGCTGTATTCATTGTATTCATTAGTTTATCATTACTAGTAGGTAGTAGTAATATTTGTTTTTAGGTATAGAACAGTGATTAAGATAGTGTTAATGTGTTTTGAGTTTAGTGAAAGAAAAGTACGTTGTAATTAGGTATTTTGGGTAAGTAGATAGTTTAATAAGTTGAAATTACATAATTAGAGTAGATTTGAAAAATAATTACTACTATTATACTTACCTACGATCAGTAGGATTAGGATGGCGGCATTAATAGTTTTAGATTGTTGCTTGACGGATTATTTACTTTGTGAGGAAACATGCTTTTCAAGGTTAAGTTTTGAAAATAAGAACCCAGATATGACTGTAAATTACAAACGACGTGATGGTTTTGGCCTTTACGATAAATATCAATAATTGACTGGCAGTTGTAAATTAAATAACATGTATTGTTTCCCGTGTTTACTTTTCTCAGATTTTAGTAGTTTATGGATTAAAGGGTTTTTTTTACGTAGCTGTTTTATAAGTTGGAGACTGGTAGGAATAGAATTATTTTCATTTCACGGCCACGATGAAAGTCCGAGTTGTTTTTTTTTTTTAGTGCTCCGGCTTATCTCTTTCATTTCAGCTTCGCCACTGTTATACACATAAACATCCCAGAATAAGTTATCAAAATTATAGTAAAAACCGCATCAAAAGTCGTTGCGTAGTTTAGAAGAACAACGCTGTCACACAGACAGACACTCAAAGCGACTTTAATTTTTAATATGTTTATATAATAATTATCTAAGCCTTACCTGCGACGTCCCAGCAGTGGACATGAGTGGATGCTGTATGTGAATGATGGCTGACTGCATCTTCTGAGGATTGAGCGGTTGCGGAGGGTTCGTTAGCTGTTGTGCTAACAGCTGATTTGTTGACGCCTGCAGTCAAAAGTCACATGTATAGATCAATTTAGCAAGGACAGTCGAAAGCGGGTTAACAGAATCAAACAGCGTTATTAAAAAGGTAAGCGGAGAAAGAGAGAAAACAGCGGTCACACAGCCTTTTAATGAAACTATGAATGAAATTTTTATAATGTTATCCTTTGAACAAAATGAGGTTGAGGTCACCCTTTACAAATATGCATAAAAAATCTACTCGCATTATTAGCTTTTATAGAACTAATCTCACCAAGACACACGACGCATTCCAGGCTTGTTCACATGCTGAAAATGAGCCTTACAAAAAGCTATTTGGAGGGGGAAAATGCCATATTAGTGGGACCAAGCTCTATGAACGGGTTATGTTTCGCCTTGATTAGTCCATATTGGCTGTTCTTAAGCGTAGATCAAACTCTATAAAAAATAAACACGAACCTGAGGCGATAGCAGAGGTGCTGCAAGAGATGGCTGCTCCTTAATTGCGGTGTCACTAGTAGTGATGACGTTCCCCACTACGTTGCCCACCACTGTGCCCACGTTGCCCACTATGTTGCCCACGCTTCCGACCACATTCCCACCACAAATACGCACCTGTGGCGAAAGCCGTGGTGTCGTAGGGGAGGGTTGTTGCTTGAGGGCGTTGTCGTTGGTGGCGGTAACATTGCCCACAACGTTGCCCACGACTGTGCCCACATTGCCTACTACGTTGCCCACGCTGCCGACCACGTTCCCAACGGTGGCCACGCTACCCACTTGTTGTAACTGCGCCTGCTGTGAGATATACTTTTTATTATCGTATGCACGTAGACTGTTCCAAAAAACAAAAACTTTGTGGCCGCTAATACACGTCTAAATATTGACTAGAATTACTGAATATTCTTCAGTGATACTGTTAAAGTTTGTGACAGGTAACAAGATGAGTATCGATAAACTGTGGGTTTTCAAGGATAAATGATCAATTTATTTATTTATACTTACAAGTATGGGTAGCTGACGAGCATTCGTATGAGTATTTGTGGTTGCTTGTATTGCTGTAGTTCTGCAAATTATATAAAATGAATTAGATATGGATGTAGGTAGGGTTACCTACATCCATATCAGCCAAAATCATAGTCATAATCCGTAAAATTACTGTTGAAATGTATTCATTATTTGAGTGGACCAATTTACAATGATATCGTGGGCAACTTTCAGAAAATATTCTGAGATTAATTAATTATAGATTATTCACTAAGGGCATGGGGTACCAATTCAAACAAATTATAATTAGTCTTGAAAAAAGATCATAGATGGCAGCATGAGAGCAGTGGTGGCCCAGTGGGAGAGCAGTGATAGCCCAGTGGTATCGGCCCCGACTTACGAGTTGTAGGTCGTGGGTTCGAACCCAAGCAGGCGCTTTACTTTGTGTTAATAATTTCATCACCACTGCTCTCAATAACGGTGAAGGGAAACCGGCATGTCTTAGAACCAAAAATTCGAAGACATGTGACATCTACCAACCCGCACTGGGCCCGCGTGGTGGATTACGGCCCACACCCTCTCACCGAGAGGAGGCCTGTGTCCCAGCAGTGGGAACATTAATAGGCTGATGATGATGATGATGAGATGGCAGCATAGGTAACAATTATGAAATTAACAGTCACTAAAAAGCGATAAACGGAAGATTTTGGCTGAAGTAAGATTTGTAAAAATCAAAACTTCCTTGTTTAATGCTGATTTATCTATTGTAACTCATAAATCTCGTATTTTCAACAAAAAAAGATAAAAGCTTTTTGTTTAGGGCTCTTTGCAATAGATGGCGTTTTACTCAATTTGTCATAACTGTAGTACATTTAGCCAGTCGATAGCCCGACTAGGGAGGTCTCATTTCTTTGTATGGGATTGGGTATCTGTACGTAGTATTATATTATCTGTGCATGTGATAAAGCAGGGTCTTATGTCACGGGCGCTTCAAGACAAAGACACCTTTATCCCCGAGGAGTATACTCCACTTTTCCCACCTTCTGCGCACTTGCAAAAGATGAAGGTGAAATTAGATTTAGTTTTTTTTTTTTAATAAAAGTCTTCACACCTACGAATTTTTAGTGGAGGTTCCAAATTCAAATCACGTTATTGACCAGCCGGTTATAATGAAATTCAGTACAATTTATTACCCGGCTAGATTAGGATTGCGTCACCTATAATTTGACATAATCAATTAGGTGGTGTGAAAATAATATTATAAAATAATTATAATAAAGTTTCACTTTTGTCAACCCGATGGATAACGGCCCACCATACAGCAGTGGCTTTACCAACAACAACATTATTGGCTGTTGACTCCTGGCGGCCTACCACCACCTCTAAAGCAGTATTGCACGACTCTTAATGCGAAGCATTAGTGTGCTCTACGATCGAAAAAATTTTTTTGCCCCATTTCTGTAACTGTTTTTATTGTTACACTCCTGCTAGTACACAGAACCTACTTAATTTATATACCATTGTATAGATGATTAAATGGAGATTAATACTGTACTTTTTAACAATTGATTTTATGCAGCAGAAATGGAAAAAGCATCAATATAGTTGAAAAAAAATTCCTGTCCGTCAATTTATGAACCCTGAAAACATTGTAGCTTGCGATAAAATCAATTAATTGAGTCATATTTTTTTTTTTGTACATTCCTTTCAGCCGTAGAAGGAACCCTATTGAAAATGGCTCTTTTATTCAAAGTAGTTTAATTATAATTAATAAAATACTAACTAAAATATAATATCTTTATGTAAATATTTCCAACCGTTGTCCGTAAGTTGCCTAGCAACCGCCAAGTAAATATCTTTGTCAGTCATTGACATTACGACTTCATGAAAAGTGATAAATTGTTCATTTTTGTTAAAAACTATGTTTCGAATTTCTTTTTCGTTTATGAATGAGTGTTATTTATGAGGCGTGCACTTTTGGATTTTCCAAACTATCTTTTATTATTTTAATATTACTTTAAGTGTGGGAAAGAGATGAAGCTCTACAAGACACATAAATCCATCTCTTTCCCCCACTGAAGTAAGATCAAAATAATACAGCTCTAAAGGTGGTGGTAGGCCTCCTGGCTATAATTAAATGGCGAACTTACACAACAGGCACTGTGGTAGCGTGAGTCTGAACAGTCGCGACGCTGGCAGCGGCTGATCGCTGCTGCATTAAGAGCTGTTGACCCTGTGGAATAAAATCACATATGAATCTGTATCATTCGATGTCCAGTTTGTGTAATTCAAATTCAAAAGTCATTTATTCAAACTAGGCTGAGAATCAGCACTTTTCAAACGTCAAAATTACATAAGACAGTCCCCCAAAAACGCCTGCCCTTCACTACTTCGTGCTTTTGCTGGGAAGGAGTGAATACAAATATCTATAGCTCTATACTAATAAAATAAAACTGAAGAATGTGTTTGTTTTGTTAACATGCTAATCTCTGGAACTATCAGTCGGATTAAAAATAGTAGATTGTTTACTAAGGGAGCAAACAACTATTTTTAAGGCGAGAGTGTTTCTTTGAATCCAAAGCGGAGCGAAGGATTCAAAGTACATCACTCGAGCTTAAAATAGTGTTGCTCCCGAGGTGAACACTCTACTTTTTATCACCCTCTATGAGAAAACAAACGTGTGCGGTCCGACCCCCATTAGGAACGAATTTCCTACTCACGGATTTACACAAAATAAAAAAAAAATAAAAATCGTAGTCACCATGTTGGATTCACATATTGACCTCACTATCGGGTTTACCACCCTCGAAAACTATGAAAACGACTCCCATGACGATTTTTTATTAAATTTTCGCATCCACCATCTTGGATTTAAATTTTGACCTCACTATCGGCTTTACCACCGTCAAAAACTACGAAAACGATACCCATGACGAAAAATTTGAAAATTTTCGCATCCGCCATCTTGGATTTAAATTTTGACCTCACTAGCGGCTTTATCACCCTCGAAAACCATGAAAACGATACCCATGACGAAAAATTTGAAAACTTTCGCATCCGCCATCTTGGATTTACATATTGACCTCACTATCGGCTTTACCACCGTCAAAAACTACGAAAACGATACCCATGACGAAAAATTTGAAAATTTTCGCATCCGCCATCTTGGATTTAAATTTTGACCTCACTATCGACTTTACCACAGTCGAAAACGATGAAAAAAAAAAAACGAATCAGCCATCTTGGATTTTAATTTTGATCAAATTCACACTATCTCTCTCTCTTGCCAGCCTGTTACATACTCATACAATGTTCGTGATCGATCTCTTTGGTAAATAGAAGAACTTTTACTAACAATTTCCACATTCCAAATTCAAATCACTTTTAGTCCCTAGGGATTAAAACGCTATTTTGGTCCCTGTTTACGAGGATTAAACTACGTCTTTTTGAATAGATGTGATAAAAAAAATATTTTTGCTTCTTTTAGCCCAATTTTTGAGGAAGGTTATAGGACTTATAGGTTATTTAATATCACGCTACGGCCCTTAGGAGCCGAGCAAAACAAAAAAGAACATTAAGCGAAAACAAAGTAATTGCGCGGGCGGGCGATGAAAAGTGAGGGTGGAACAGCAACCGGGCCAACTAATTTTTCATAAAAATAAAAGACATAAATCAGCAGGTGGCGTTCTATCGTTTCTGCCTACCCCCGTAGGTGACAAGGCGTGAGTTTAATTATGCAAATATGTAAGAGCCAGATAATAATAAGTTTTGTTAATGCATTCAAAAAAACATCCCTCTATTTCACTTTTGAAATTAAGATGGAACTAGTCGCTGGCTCGAACTCAGTGGTGGGCATGAGAAAAAACCACGCTGTCTCACCTGGCATCGTGTCCAACAGAGATAGTATCAGTGATGAGCAGTTAGAAGCTGGTCTACATAGTACATGGACAACGTCTAGTTCGCACGCACAGATAAATCGTTCCGAGCTATTTTAGTAAAACGAGCGCGTAAAAAATTACGAAAAGTCCTTTGGAAAATAGAGTTTTATGAAAAAACCACTGCATAAATCAATTACAAATAAAGTTTATCGAAATCTTCGATAATTGAGCTGTGTCGGTGTGGATTTTGTTTTGGAGATTTCACACGTCTTTTATTACTTATTTACGCCCAAAGTTGCGTCAAAAATAGCAAGAATCCTATTATTATACTATTATGTTTCCGTACAAAATTGAGACAGTGTACAGCGTACAGATGTACATTGTCAAACAGTGGAGTAACCACAGGGGAGCAACCTGCATAACTGCTTCGCAGCAGATTGTACAGCTGCGAAGCAGTTATGCAGGCTCGTTTAAAGCTATACTGCAAGAAAAAAGACATCACAAAATTCTATTGCTCCATGAAGTTCCTACAAGTCGGGAATGCCGTCACACTTTTACACGTCAATCATATTTTTTTAAACTGGTTGAGGTCGGCGTTTCCTATCTGTGTACTCTGAGAGAGAGGCCGAAACAAACTCAGATGTCACAGTCTCTTTTTAAAGTCCAGACATAATCTTGGTCAGATCATGTGAAGACCATGTCGATTGGTGTCTGAAATGGTGTATTGAGGAAAGAACCACACAGATTGAGTGGTCCAGTCAGTGCACGCATTTGTCAGTAACCGTGCAGCTCAATATAAAATTAACCTCAATTGTAATATGAAAAACATCTTTAAGGTGATTTAGCATTAGAGTTTCGTATCATCAAAAAGGAAAACATGGGGACATACAAGTAGTCGATATTTATTTTATTGTAAAAAATCATTGCTTTAACGTCATAAACCAGAAAGAAAACAGGCGAGAGCGTTTGTATGGAGAAAAGACCGCCCGCATTTCCTCTTAATTATTCAAATAATGAAATCAAAGCACTCAATTTGTAAGTGGCACTACAAATTGGCATCCACAGATACAGTTTTCTGATCCGTTTGTTTATCAGATACTTGCGGAACAAATCATATGTGTGTGTGACATTTACTTACCAATTCCCTCATTCCGCCAGTGAAGGACACTCTCGGTAGTTGGCCAGGCACTATGTGTCTTATCCTAACTGACTTGCGACCTTCCTCCGTGAATATCTCCGTGAATTGCTGTATGTATTTATTTGCTTGAAGTCTTGACCCTGTAATACAAATTAATTGTTTACTTTGCTCATTATTTTATCGTAAATCGTGAAGTTAATTAATTCGTGTTTATGTAATACAGCTATAAAATATAGAAGGATAACTCAGATGTGTATTTCTGAATATATAACAAAATATGAATTACGCAGCCTTTTTATTCTATTTTTACTTAACAAGACACGTCGAGATTTTGAAAAAGATTTACTTTGTATTTCTTTACTATGTTTTTTTTCAAAAAATCGCCGTATTAATGCTCGTCTATTGTACTTACTAATTATTATTTTCATCTACTACTACAGTTCGTAGATTCAAAAGCAAAGCGATAAAGAAAAATGTTCTAACCTAACGTAAACCGACACGCAGCACCATTCCTCTCTCCCTCAACATGATCTCTATCCACATAGAGTTCTCCGAGGAACTCCTGGTCGGACGGCCTCTGTAGTATGGATAGTTTGATGTGGAAGAAGCCCGCGCTGGCGTGCGGCGAGGTCTTCTCAGTCTCCAGGATGTACTCCTCCACCAGCTGCGGCTGGCAGTCGGGCGTGGGCCGCGGCCGCTCGTAGGCGCGCGCCAGGCGCAGCGGGCCGCCGGGCTCCGACGGCACGGCTAGTGATAACGGATCCATTTTTGGTGGCTCGATGGGTTTGAACACCTAAGGAATTGTAACACATTTGAATATAGAATTTCCCTGAAATGTATAATAGAAAGTTTTTTCTTTTCTCTCACTATGATTTTGTAACCCTTATAAATTCACAGGCCAGCTGGTGCCTGATGTCGGTATACAAAATGCCTGTGTTACACCGGGCCACACTTGGTGGCCTCATACAAATTACAACAGGTAGGTAACATATATTTTTATTTAATCAATTATTTTTATAATTAAAAGATAAATAAAAAAGAACACAACAATAGCAGTAACCAATTTATGAGGGGTATTTGACAATAGGCTTACCTCTGGTGGTTTTTTCGGATACTTAGATGTAAGTCGTGTATGTGGCACTGATTGTCTACTATTTTTCGCTCTTTGACGATGTATTAAGTCTAATATCTCTAAACCATGATAATGTGTGAACTGATCCAATTTCCTCTTCCGATTCACAGCAACCTAGAATATCGAAACAGATTTTGTAGTCTCAATGTAAATATCTCAAACTGATGACAGATGAAGCAGGTTCCCATAAAGGGCAAACCTCCACATTACGAGCTTCAATCAATAGTTCAGAATAGGGATAATTTCGAATGTTTTCGACGATCCTTAGCCCTACATACTGCACTCCTACATACCTGGGAGAATCTCTTGGCCTGCCTCCTGATGCGAGGCGTGTTGAACAGCCGGGGCGCGGCGTGCAGTCTTGCGGCTAGCAGGCCGACGGCGGGGCGCGGGTCGAGGCACAGAGGGGGCGCGGCTGCATGAACTAAGGCAGCTTCCACTGCTTCTAATGCTCCTCGTTCCTCGCCCGCCCAGCCGCACCGACCGCCGATGCACATCGCGTCTGTTATTATGCTCTGTTGGACGAGTTTACGTTGTATCATTTGGAGACTGTGACTGTGTAATCAGTGTGCGGATTTTGGAGTGCATTTGCTGGGATTTGATTACGTTATAATAAGAATATGAATAAGCCATAGAATCTCGGTGCCCCGGGAATAGTAAATTCGTAGTTTATCATGTACTAGTTATACTATACTCCATTTGAAATTAGATTTGACATTTAAATAAAACTTTTTTACTGTCCGTTCAACCGATTTGACTTCTATACCGTAGGCATAAGGATGGCATTAAAAGCAAAAAAGTGATTACAATACCAACTGTTTACTGTTTTTTAAGTGTCTTAATCTTATTTCAAATGGAGTATAAGTAAATTGAAAATATCGATTAAATCTAAAGTAAATTTTTGTAAGTGACATAATTATTTAAATGCAAACCATTTACTCAAAAACGTGTAATGAGGCTGGTCCATGAGCTAGCCGCCCTATTGTTGGTCATTAACTTAAATAGAAAAATTGCAAAATGCATTGTGTTCTCAGAACCTGATAAGAGGGTTTAAGAAGTAACTGTGAGAAAGAGATAGGAAGTGTCAGACTATTGTTCTTTTGTAGAGTGGCAGAAACGCAAACATACAAGACATATTGAATAAAAGCTCGTAAAATCTACTACATTAAGAAAAAAAACTTCAAAATTAAAAATCCCAGGAGTCCAGGATTTCCGTAGGTTTATCCATATTAATGATAAATTTTATGAGGATTTTAGGGTTCCGTACCTCAAGAGGAAAAAACGGAACCCTCACCCTCACTCGCGTGTCTGTCTGTCTGTCTGTCCGTCTGTCACAGCCAATTTGCTCCGAATCTAATGGACCGATTAAGTTGAAATTTGGTACACATATGTATTTCTGTGACCCAAACACGGACGTTTAACGTAAATAAATGAATTTTAAATATGGGGGTCACTTTTGGGTAGCAAACAAGGAAATTAAAAAAAAAAACCTTTTCGAACTCTACCTTGTGACATATCAAATAAAAGGACTTATTGCGACGATTTCAAATATATTTTTTTATCATTTTGAAATAAATGATATTAAAGAAAATAGATGAAAATTTACCATTCCCCCCCTTATCTCCGAAACTACTGAGCCTAAAATTAAAAAAAAAAATACAGTGAATAGTTATATGCTTATAGATTACAGGAAAACTTATAAGAAGTCTATAGTCTTTAAAAAAACATGGTAAATCACTCAATATTGTGCGTACAAACTTACATTTGCAGTTAGAATGTATGGGAAAACATGTTTTTCAACTACAATGTTAAGTTTGTTCTTGGGTTTATTCATCCCAATTACGGAACTCTTCATTGTGCGTGGTCCGACAGACACATAGCCGGTTTTTTTTTAAACGTTTCACAGAAATAGGCTATAATAGCTTGTTTGAGGTTTTTGATTCTAAACTGGCACTACCCAATTTGATCACTGGTAATCACCCAACACTGAGACACAGTCTATCATATCTATCTATAACTCGATTTGGGTGTGTGTATGTGGAATTGTGGACTATAAACTTTATCCCAAACTACATTACGGCAGTTTGAGATATAGTTTAGAGTCCACATACAGATTATTCCAGATGTGGAGTATTACTATTCAATTCAATTCAATACTATTCTATTCAATTATTTGACTATATTATTCAATTCAATAAGTCAATTCCAAAACTTATTTATTTTCAATTTACATATGCCATTACAGGATAACCCAATGTGATAAATTCACTTAGTGTAGAATTGATGTTTCCTAAAATGACAGAGACCATACAAACAAGCTATAGTTACCTGGCAACTGATTGAGCGTGGTGATTGTAGGCATTTTTGTTGCAAAGTGACTTTGGGTGTTTATTTTATGCTTTCAAGCTAAAATGGCCAACAGATTTGGATGAAATTTAGCATATGGTTAGACCATGACCTAGGTTAGGACATAGGATACTTTTTACCCCAATATTCCCACGGGATCGAGGCTTATGCGGGTGAAACCGAGGGGCGCAGAGAGTAATAAATAACTTTAGTTACTCTTCTGTTCAGCACGCGTAGCATGACCACCGTAGAAACGGGTTTTGTCGACGGAAGAATAGACAAAATGACAGATAAACAATCACAATCTATCATTTTGTCTATTCTTCCGTCAACATAACCAGTTTCTACGGTGGTCATGCTACGCGTGCTGATCAAACAATGGAGAAAAGTAGATCTAGGTCATGGCTTTCTTGAGCCAAATTAACATAACAATGATTATTACAACAAAAATCAGTGCTTTCTGATATTGAAAGCTGATTAATTATAATTATGTGGGTTGGTATATATTGGCTCGACCCCTGTTATTTATTTATTAAATTCAGTAGGAGCTCAAATGTCCGAAAGAATGATGCAGCTTGATAACAATTAAAATTTTATTGTGTCTCATTTGTGACAGTCAAGCAGGTACGTGCCAGGATCTCACATTTAGAGGGTTTGATAGAGATTGGTTCCCAAAAGAAGTAATATTGATGCAAAATCAGGAAATTACTCCTTATTATAGAAGCTATAATGAGATAAATCTACATACACTTGTAATGTCTAATTTTTAAACTAATATTGAAATTGCACAACAACTTTGATTAGATTATGTGAGAACCATTTAATATCTAGTCAGTTCTATATCCAATCTATCTAGACTTTAAAAGAGACCTCAAAAACTGAGTTTGTTTTAAATTCTTCTCAGTTGGGTACAAATGACATAGCTTTGATAAATAAATATTTGACATTTAAGTGTTTTTTACTACCAACTTACTGAGTAAACATAATTTTTCCAATGAATGTGCTAATCAAACTGCAAGATACTAACCTGATTGGTGGGCCTTAAGAGAACATGATGAGTATCACAGAGGAAGCTAGGATATGCCTGTCTGTAATCTCTAATTTGTGCTATTATGCATCCAGAGTAGAACAAACATGAGTGTTCAGTCTCCAACAGGTCTAGCAACACTACAGGCAGCTCTTCATTGTCTATGTAACTCAATAACTCCTCCTCTTCATATGGCCATCGGGGAGTCTCTATTAATGTTTCCTCTTGATTTGATGACGACTAGAAACATGATAAGATATGATATGATTAGTTATTTTAGTTTCTTATTCCCAGCTTACAAGAAAAATATAAAAGAATACTAGAAATTAATAAAAGGTTGGCCTTTTTCAGGGGCTATCTTTCTCAACTTCTGATGTTTAAAAAGAGTTGTTTCGAGTTGTGTCTCTAATTTTTACATAAGATTATTAATTTTGTATTTCTTGAATTTTTTACATTCGATTCTGATCTTAGTTGTTACGATAGGGAAAAAAAAGCAAGGTTTTTCAACAGTGTACTAAATACTGCACCCATATCTTATCAAGTACTAAGTAAATAAGTTATTTCTGCAATATTATTAGATGATAGATGCTTATTAAGCAGTACTGTAATAATACATTGTTGGATTAAATACTTTTAAGTATTTGCAAAATAGATTATACCCAATAAAATGGGAACTACAACATATATAATGGCTAAGTAATGAAATAATTTATGAGTTAATAGAAATTATCATGTAAATTGATGTCATATTAAACTAACTATACTATAAAGTACTAACTATAGTTTATTTGCGTAGTAGGCCAGATCTTATTCTTAAGGTGAAACAATTTGATATTTTTTCCATACAAACTTCGGAGGGGTTTTACTCCACTATTTGACATCGTACATTCAAAGTTAAACATGATATCGTTAGGTCTCATTATTAAAATTGTCTGTACGGAAGCAGAATAGTAAAATAAAAAGCCATTAAAAAGTTATGAGCCAACAAAGATTCGTTTTTCTTGCTAATTTTAACACAACTTTGGTCGTAAATAAGTAATACAAGAAGTGTGAAATCTCGAAAACAAAATCCGTACCGACACAGAAAAATTAACGAAGATTTCAATAAATTTTATTTGTAATTGATTTATGCAGTGGTTATTTCAGAAAAACCTTTTTTCCAAAGGCCTTTTCGTAATTTTTGACGCGCTCGTTTTACTAAAATTGGTCGGTACGGTGTTTCCGTGCGTGCGAACTATACGTTGTTCATGTAGATCAGCTTCTAACTGCTCATCACTGATACTATCTCTGTCGGACACGATGCCAGGTGAGACAGTGTGGTTTTTGGCCAGGCCCACCATTGAGTTCGAGCCCGCGACTAGTTGCACCTTAAGTAATATTGAACTAATAGGTCAATGGGAAAATGTTTTACTATTACATTTATGTAGGTAGTTTAAGAGGTTTACTTACATGTCCATCTGGTGGATGTAGATATTGCGAGTTGCCATTTACTTTTAAAGATAAAGAATATCCTTTATTGCCTGGATACAGATTTATTATTAGGGTATTAAGATTATATATTGCTAATAACTTTTCCAATAGATATGATGTGGTCTTCAGGCCTTGCTGCAATATTAAGAATAGAAAAATTACTTACAATTATATATTTATCATAAACATTTTCTCATCAATATTATTTTACACTTCTGACAGTATTAGTAATATGCAATATTATTTGGCTATATCAAGTATTAATATGAGTACAAAGATAATTAATTACTGTAAACCATAAACACCCTAATTATGATAATAAATATGACACATCAATATAGATGTAAGAGTAACGCTTTAATATTCTTTCCATGTTTGTTCATAGAAAAAGATTTTTTTTGTTATCAGCGCCATAAACTTTCTAATTTCATTTTAATCGTAAATTCCCATGATGTTCTGGGCTAGGTTACTAGAAGAGTTTTGTGTGGTTGCTCTGTTTATGTAACCAGAGTTACAGATAAATAACAATAAAACATTACTACACATTAATACTAAGCTGAATGAACTGGATTAGTACTTACGTAGTTCACCTGTAACGTCTCATCTCTACTTAACTCGTTGTAAAGTTCATGAAGTTTTTTAAACAAATCAAACTTCTCCGTCGCTTTGGAAGCAGAGCCGGACGAATTACGTTGAAATTTCATTCTAGACTCATCAACAGATTCAGCAAGGTGCATCTTATCATGGGTCCAAGTCATTTTGTGGTCTGGGACACCACTGTTGAATTGTGATAAATTTGAGTTCACATGTTTCGCCCGGTTTAGTATTACCTGAAATAATAATGATTGATTATAAAAAAACCTATAAACAAGAACGGTTAGTTAAGTAAAGCACGGATAATAAATAGAAGAAAGCAATGAAATACCTCAGCTTCCAATGCCGCGTGAATTAAACCATCCATAATGTCATTAATTAAAACAAATATGTAAGTGGCAGTTATTTTATTAAATTTATTATTTCATATTAACAGTTTAGGCCTGAGTATTAAGTCATGATTTTTACAAAAACTAATATGCTTTATTTATGTTTCACACTGCATGACAGTAAAATAACATGTCCAATGTCCATCAACAATTTTTGACAGTGCATGTTGTAGATAATGTAGAGATGTCCACGGAGTTTTTTAAAATCAATGGTATTTAAAATTTAATTTAATGAATAAAAGAACAGTAAACAAATAATAAAATGTGTGCAAAATATACCATTTAAACAGAGGGTAATGTTTAAGTTATTTGTAAATGGCTAAATAGCGAAGGAAAGCTTTTACAGATTAAAAGGTACTCAAAAGGTGTTGTCTCAAACTTAAAACAGAAAAGCAAAAACATAAAATGTATTCTGCTTATTCAACAACTTTTTATCATACATGATACAACTAAAACAAATAGTTTCAATAGAAATGCAATATTCTCATAACAGAGGTGTTTTTAATTTTATATTCTTACAGGGCGCAGAGCAGGCGCTGTCGTAGCAACTGTAGGTAGTGAAGGCCGGCAAGATTTCTGCTGATTCTTTACACGCAGGGAGTTTATTATTGTGTTTAGGGGGCCAGTGACTGCCACTGCGTGTGTATATTTCGTAAGTCTGTCATCGCCGCGAGCGAGCCAGCATTTTGTTTCGTTATTTGTGTAATTTTTGTTTAGTCTGTTTCAGAAAAGTCGAAAACATCGCGATACAGTGTGAGAAATCTTCACGTGTGTCTCTGACGACGACGGCGAGCCAAGTTAGTTGGCGAGCTTTAAGACCGCGGTCTTTAAGTACGCCTGTCTATCACCCACTTCCTCGCCCGGGTGTCACACTAACAAAAACATTTAAAAATATAAAACATTTAAAAATAGTAGCTCACCAGTATCTGGAACAGGGTCCAAACTACCGGTGGTCAGGGCTCCTGAGAGAGGAATCTCCTAACGATACGCGCCGTGTCCAGTCAGAAATACCGCTTTCTGGATAAAGCCCTTGATTCAGCTGCCTAACGAGAGCCTATTATTATTATTTACAAGTAAAACGCCTGCTACACGGTTGCCAACCACGTCCCCGACAGAGGTTGGCAACCGGCAAAATTGTTTCAACGTTTGGTCGTAAACATCGTCTACACGATTGTAAACCACCGCGGTCTTTAAGTACGCATGTCTATCACCCGTTTTACATTTGCGGTTGCAAAAACTTGTTTTCCAACCAGTGTTTCCACTTTTAGGGATTTATCCCTTTTTTAGGGAAAAGTGGCCAATATAAGCATAGTTTAGGGATATTTTACTTTTAGGGTCGCGCCACATCGGCCGAACGTTCCGCGGCGGAAGGTTCGGTTGAATACGTTCCTAATGTTTTTCAAGTTACCTATGACACATCAGCCGAACGTTACGTCCATAGAAATTCAAGCAACCATGACGCGACGGAACGTTCGGCGTGGAAGGTTCGGTTGAATACGCTCCTAATGTTTTTCAAGTTACCTATGACACATCAGCCGAACGAACGTTCCGTGCCGAACGTTCCGCAGGTGTGCCGCTACACTTAGGGTTTATAGTAGGCAGCACCCAATGTACTACTTTTACTCTATGGCACAACCGATTGATTAAAGGGGATTCCCTGAAACTCGTAATGAATGTAATTCGTCTAACTTTATTTTACTATATTATTGTTGATCTTGATTGTACTATTTCCGTGGCTAAAGACAACATCGGAAATAATTCGCATTATACCTAGAGTGTTTGTTTCGTTTCTCTCGATAATGAATGTTTTGTATTATTTAAAGCAATGGCACGTAAAATTTTATCGGAGAGGCAACCGGATGGCGAGTGGCAATCTGGGTCTTGAAGTGATACCAAACCCCCCGTACCATCCTAATGGACCCCAAATGGGCGGGGGCGGAGATATTATTTGGGGGCAAAACATCAAAATTTTTGGAGAGGCAACCGGATGAAAATGCGGAGTTTATACCCTATTTATATAGTAAATAAATGTTGCCATCCGAAACACGCGAGCCGTTTACGCACTAGCGAATTTAGAAAAAAAAAAAAAAAGTTGTGCGGTAACGCCGGTAACCGCTCCAAAATTGGTGAGCCTATTTATTGGTACCACTACATGTTGTAAAAAAAAAGGCATCCGATCCTGCTGGGCAGTTTCTGAGAAATGAGTATGGTAATGGTATTTTTTTTGTAATTTTTTTTGAGTTTTCTTGCCAGTGAGTGGAGCTTCAAAAATTCATATCATTTTTGTAGTGAGTATTTTCCAGTTTTGTTTTATGGCGTCGCTATTTGGACCACCTATTTTAATGCTGGGGCTACATTGTCACGTTATCGCGAACTTTACTCACAGATACTTTACTTCGTGCGCACTCTGTTGCTCAGCGACTGCGAGACGTCCATCGAGCGGTGTGCGAGGGCGAGCGGGCGAAGTAAAGTTCGCGATAACGCGACAGTGTAGCCCCAGGGTAAAGCTTGAAAGGATTTTTAGCCTAACCTTCGAAGGCCGATAAGTACAAACTTTTTTTTTGCGTAGCTTAGGAACTTGCATAGTTTTTAAAGTCAGCTAGACATTTTTGTATTTTTAACTGAAGTTGAAAATTTCAGTCTTACCACTAAAAACTTAAATTCCTGCGATCAATACTTTTTTGAGTAATTTGCAGGAATGTTAGCAAGTTTATTATTTTATACCACTCCCCTTCTAAAAAGCTTATTTTATTCACTGAAAACAGTGAATAAAAAGCTCTTTTAAAATCACTATTTTGGTGTTTGAATTTAGAACACGTCAATATATTCGACCTAGCGTTGCAAAACTTCGGTAGAATTCGGAATAATTCGCAATAATTCGGAAACATTCAAATTCCTTTGAATGTTTCCGAATTATTGACGCCAGCACATCAACCTACTCCAATCTGTCAACTTTTCCCAATCAACATTGAACCTTATTCTTTAGACATAAAGTTGAAAATCTATTGAAGAAATTTGACAGATTGTAGTAACTTAATGTGCTAGCGTCTGTGCTAACACTTGAAATTATATAAGTAATCCTTACTTAATTAGAATTACCTTTTTATTACCGAATAAAGACCTACCTAATAAGTACCTACCGAAGCCACGGTAATAGTAGATACCTACTTATATAAGTAGGTACCTATCTACCTACCTCTATCACTTTCACACCTAAACCGCATAAAAAAACTTATTACGAAGTAGGTACTTACTTATCTAAGTAGATGAAAAGAAATATTCGGAATATTTCGGAAGTTTTCAAAATCGTATATTACTCAGTTTTATGAATGAACGCAACTACACTTGCGTGCAATAAAATCGACACACCCCGGACGCTTTCGTTCAGAACACAATAAATAAAAATCTAAAATAAAGTAATGTTTTCTTTTCACACTGCTAGCTAAATTTCAGTTTAAGATTACAATAC
Source organism: Conistra vaccinii (assembly GCA_948150665.1). NCBI lineage: Eukaryota > Metazoa > Arthropoda > Insecta > Lepidoptera > Noctuidae > Conistra > Conistra vaccinii. The sequence continues at coordinate 11,047,606 of OX411324.1, read as the reverse complement.
ACCAGCTATCTAACCCCTTCACGGTCAAGCCCTACGCAACACAGTTTCGTAAACGATTCCGACTAATCTGTTTCATTTTGACAGTTCAACAATATTCATTTACACAGAGTTAAATTTTGTTTAACTTTTATTTATAGGCTAGACCGCCATCTCATTGCTATTCAACCTCCTTAACACTTTCGACACCACCCATTTTCATAGAACTCATACGCATTGGAAGTCTACGACTTTTATTATTCGTGTTGGAAGTGAAACCTCCGGGAGCTGCCGGCATTACGTTTTGTTAAAATATACATCAGATTTTATTTTCACGGTTTATAATCTGTATTCGCTTAGAAAAACCTTCATTTAAAATGAGCCTTCGGCGAGGGCTCCCGGCATTCCATATGCGACTAGGTGGACCCTCCACCAGGAGGGCTCCTGGTATCCCATATCCAAGTAGGTGAACCCTCCAGGAGGGCTCCCGACACTGAACGTCTACATTTAAAATGAGCCCTCCGCGAGGGCTCCCGGCATCCCATATCCAATTAGGTGAACCCTCCAGGAGGGCTCCCGACACTGAACGTCTACATTTAAAATGAGCCCTCCGCGAGGGCTCCCGGCATCCCATATCCAAGTAGGTGAATCCTCCAGGAGGGCTCCCGACACTGAACGTGTTAACCTTTTATTAAATGTCTATTTTCCCTTTTTCGTCGTCATGGTATAAAGTATAGTATGCAACTCTTGAATAAAATGGATTTATATCGAGGGCCATGAATCACTCGCGTCGTTCAGGATTCTAACACTTGAATCACTCGCGTCGCTCAGGATTCTAACACTTGAGTCTTGAATCACTCGCTGCGCTCGTAATTCAATCATCATGAATCACTCCCTACGGTCGAGATTCAGTCGTTAGAATCCTTCACTTGATCGTGATTCATCTATGGCCCTCGCTTTAAATCCGTCCTTTATTCATTAGTTGCATAATATACTATTATGTATGAAAGTAACAACTCAAGACGATACTGTCGCAAAAAAAAAACTGGAAAATACTCACTACAAAAAAATATAATATGAAATTTTTGAAGTGCCACCGGCAAGAAAATTCGAAAACATAATAACTCGAAAACTAAAAAAAATCGCAGAACATACATGGGGTATTTTCGAATACCCCTAGACTTGAGGAATCTATTTTTTTTTTATGACGTGTATTTTTGGTCCACCCTGTATAAAAAAGAATCCCTATTTCCTTGATCACGGCATCACGCGTATACGGCTGGACCAATTTCGCTAATTCTTTTTTTGTTGTGTTTGTTATAGTAAGGAGAAGGTTCTTAGGATAGGTGGGATAGGTAGGATAGTTAGGATAGATGGGATAGTTAGGATGGGTAGGATAGGTAGGATAGGGTAGGTAGGTAGGTATGTATGTATATGTAGGTAGGTATTTATTTATGTAAGTAGGTGTAGGTAGGTAGGTATGTATTAGGTAGTTAGGTATGTAGGTAGGTAGTAGGTACGTGCGTCGTAGATAAGTTACTTAGTTCTACAAAGCCGGGGCGGGCAGCTAGTGTAGAATAATCATGAATAAGGACTCGACTCGACTTATTACTATTTAACAAAAAAAAATAGAACGTTTTATTTTTGAAAAGCGGTATTCTCTTCGGTAGAATACGTGCATTGCGTTGCGGCTACAGAAGAAATAAAAAAAAAACTTTGTGGCGATATATTTCTAATTTTTCTCCAATTATTATAAATTGTATTTGTGACCGTAATATAATTTACAACAGTGAAAATGTCATCATCTAGTTAGAATGGAGACCCTAATTTGCAGATGGAAGAGAAAAGAAAAGAAATAATTTTTAATACTTAAATTATTATTATTCTATTTACTATTTTATTTTCTCGCAATCGTACCAAGTGAAAAGTAGAGTGTAACACACGGCGCTAAAAACCCATTATAATAATAAAATATTTATTTCCAAGTAACAAGACTCATATTATACCTTGGTTTCTGTTTACTCCCTCGCTAAAGCTCGGGAGTAAAACTACCTCGTTATAATGGGTCATTTCATTTTAGCTCCTTGTATAACAATCTACTCGTACTATTAGTAGGTACCTATCTACAATATTGTTGTTGGGTGCAGTGGTGGCCCAGTGGTAACGGCCCCGAGTTACAAGTTGTAGGTCGTGGGTTCGAACCCAGGCAGGCGCTTTACTTTGTGTAAAATTATTTCATCACCACTGCTCACAAAACGGTGAAGGAAAACATCGTGAGGAAACCGGCATGTTCTAGAACCAAAAATTCGAAGACATGTCATGTGACATCCACCAACCCGCATTGGGCCCGCGTGGTGAAGTACGGCCCATTCCCTCCAGAGTATATACGTTAAGTGATTCCCTCTCACAGAGAGGAGGCCTGTGTGACCTGTGTCCCAGTAGTGGAAACATTAATAGGCTGATTATGTAATATTGTTGTTGTAGTGTTATGTTGTTGTTGTTGTTGTATGACCAAACGAAGGCAAAGACAGCAGAAAAGCATAGAAACCACCACACTGTTTATAACAGCTTGTTTGTCACCGCTTTAACAAAAACACAACTGAAAAGAAAAAACAAGCAGTCCGATGTTTTAGTTTTTTATCATTTCTCATTCCAAATTAAAAAATACTTATAAAAAAATTGTAATCACCTTTGAAAACCCCTCATTTAGATACCCCATTCGTTAGATTTGGAAGTTTTTTACACTTACATTTTGGCGACGAAAATTCGCCATTTTATAATTTTAATATACTCACTCAGTGACACTCGCGCTACTAACGACATGAAATATAAATCGATGACGACATGTCATTTATCAAAATCGTTTCAGCCGTTAAATAGTTACGAGGGAACATAGAGACGGACATAATATTTGGGTCAAACACTTAACCCTCCTTTTTTGGCTTCACCGCAGTCGGATAATTAACATTTTTCGGATATTTTCCTTTACTTGAACTGTGAGATTTTGCTTCATGCTAATTTTCATGGTGCTAGTTCAATGCTAATGCAATGCAATGGTCAGTGGGAAGTACACATATAATAATATTGTAATCTATGAGTACCACTTAGGTTTTGATGTTATGAAAATATGTAACATCAATTTATCTTGTGATTGCATTGACTTAAAACCTTAGTATTTGATATTAATTTATATTTTATACTTCTACCCGTTTCAAAGAAAAAGGGTCTTAACAAACGGCTAACAAAGTGTTGCTGTGTTTTCCTTTTGAAGTGTGGAAACACAAAATAAACTCAATCTGTATACAGGTGAGTTTTTGAGATGGGATGATTGAAAATACAACTAAATATAAAATATATTTATTAAACTTAGTATACAATTACCACATCAGTTGTCATTTGATGCCATATGTCTTATAAGATTTGATATGAACTTATCTATTTTTCTAACATCTTGCTGAACTTCAGTTTTGTATTGAAGACACTGTAAGTAAATGAATAAAACAATGAGAAATGTATTACGTATATTGTATATATTATACTCATATTAGCTGAAGTGCCTGCTGGCTAGCCATGTTATCAAAGAAACAATAGCCGATGGAGCAAATGACTTCTGGACTAGAGACCACATATTATCGGCAAGCATAGCATAGGATGCCCCCAGCGGGATGAACCATAAAAAGATGGCTGGGACGGGGTTGTTGTGGCACAGAGATTGGGAGACACCTATGTCCACTGCGATAGGCCGAATTGATTGATTGATTTATTACGTTAAATTATGTGTGAGTAATAAAAATATATAGTTTGACTATTTTAAAAATTGTATGTGTTTGTGTGTAAACTAACATAGTCTTAAGCTCAATGTCACAAAAAAATGGATCATTGTTATCTGAAATTTAAAATAAATAATAAACTATTTTCATAGCAAGAAGAAGACAAAGTAGGTACAGGGCAAGCTTTACAAAAGTCATGTCATTGTGTCAAATATTCTATTATCTGAATTAAAAATTATAGCAGCAATATAATGAATGAGTTACCTTTTTGTTATCTGTAATTTTAACAACAAATACACCTTTCGTATGAGAATATTTGATACTGTATCGAGTGTTCATAGGATCCCTTAGATATAACATCTCTGCAGATTTTTCAAACTCTTCCCAATTGGGTATAAAAGTCATTGTTATTAATTAAATTTCTTGTGTTATTTGAATAATGTTTAAATTGCCTGATTATCAAAACACATTTATCTTCGTTCTTTTCGGAATGCTTTTGAATCATTCGACAAATCGACACTGTCACCAAGACATTTCAAGAGAGATACTTCACTAGGGCTGTAATGTGACTATCGGTAGTTTGTTAACTTATGGATTATCGATAAAAATAATGTAGACTTCATTCTCTAAAATTTTGATAAGTATTGAAACTGCTTTATATATTATTAACATGAAGTAAGTGTTTTATTTATAGAGATAAAGATAACAATTATTTAAATAATAGCTGTTTGTGCCCGGCGACGCCCGGGTGTATATCCGACTTTTCTGGTGGAATTTCCAAAATTGTCTTTCATGCAAACCTTGTCTAGACAATAAAATTACAAGTAACAATACAGCAAAAAAAAATCTGCCTAATCGGTCGAGCCTTCTCTGGTGATGATATTTTATACATGCAGCAATAGATTTTTATTTAGAATTCATGCAAGCCTGGTCCTTTTTTTTTGTATTTGTGTGCCAAACATCCAATTATTACTAATTATTATATTACTAATTATTGTAATACTATGGCTTAATTGCCAAGAGCCTCGACCAACACCTAAGGAGGCTCTCGTTAGGCAGCTGGGTCAAGAGCTTGATTCAGAATGCGGTACTCCTGGACACGGCTCGCATTGTCAGGAGGTTCCTCTCTCTGGAGCCCTGACCGCCGGTAGCTTGGACCCTGTTCCCGATACCAGTGGGCTACTATTTTTTATATTTTTAAATGTTTTTGTACTATTTTGTTTTTATAAAAATATTTAAAAATGTAAATTATATGTATATATATGAAATAAAGGTAATACTATATTGAATTCATGCAAGCTTAGTAGTATTTGTCAGGTTACTCTGAGAAATTGTGCACAACGTGTCGCGAATAAAATAACGTCTTGAATGGCAATTTTCTTTTTGATGAAATAAAGCCTATATTCTCTTTCAAATTAATCTCTATCTACCTGTGAAAACTACATGAAAATCCGTTCAGTAGTTCCGGAGACGTGCGCGAACAAACAAATAGACAGACACCAAATTCTACTGTTTTATTATATATGTATAGACAAGCTTTTTCCCACGGCTTCGCTCACGTGGAACTCGGAAATTTTCCCACAAAAACGTACTACTGGAATAAAAAGTATCTTAGGTGCTAATTAAAGTTATAAACTATCTGTCTGCCTCATCCAAATTGACTATGGCACAAAATAAAGATTGAATACTATCGTGAATTTATGCAAGCCTAGTTAGTAGGTACTTTTTGTTAGGTTATTGCTCAGAAATTGTGCATAACAACTAATGATTGAAATACTATAACGTAAATTCATGAAAGCCTAGTACTTTTTGTTAGGTTGTACCAAGATTCAAGTTTATTAACTCAAGGAATTTTTTTTTTCATACAAACGAATTCCCCCCGTTTCACCCCCTTAAGGCTGCCTGTCCACTGTAGCGGAGAGGAGAGGAGAGGAGCGGAGATGTGCCAATATTAACCAATAGAATCTAAACTCCGCTCCAGAGTTTCGATTCTATTGGTTAATATTGGCACATCTTCGCTCCTCTCCGCTCCAGTGAACAGATCGAATCTTCAAAAAACCCTTCTTAGTGCTCCTCTACATTATAAAAGGAAGCGGTGTGCAAAATTTCAAGTTCCTAGTTCCAATAGTTTCGGCTCTGCGTTGATATGTCAGTCAGTGAGTCAGTTTCTCCTTTTATATAATAAAATAATATATTCTATTTGCGGAAATGAAACTTATAACTCGGCTTCGCCGTACGTACTAGGCTTGTAGCTACCCTACCGGGTAGGTAGGGTAGGGTATTTGCGTAATACACAATCAATATTGCTTCATAAGTTCGAAAAAAAATCTGCTCAACAACGTAAATAACGCAATGAATGTTGTTGATCTGTCAAAATGAAACAGATTAGTCGTAATCGTTTGCATACTTATGTTCATTAATATGTTACGTAATTAGGTAAAGATCGCGGCACGTAAGTTGAACCAAAATGGCGGTCGTAGCTAAAACTATGATTATTCTTCGATTGAGACCCGAAAATGTTTTCTGCGCATTTAAGGTCGGATCTCAATCAAAGTATAATCATAGCTTTACCTGCGCGGACGACAGCCATTTTGGTTCAACTTACTTACGTGTCGCGATCTCCAAAATTGCGAAAGGCAAATCCTGCTTGAAGTTGTGTCAGTATTGAACCTATCACTTTATTCCTTTTCACTGCTATTTGATATTGCTCGCTACTCCATATTCACAACAAAGCAAACAAGCAAAGTAACAACACATTTTTTTTTTTTTTTTTATTAGCCTTTTAGTCGGACAAACAAATTGTAGTCTTCAGTACCGTATTTGGTGTTTCTTTATTTTTTGCATGTCAGTTTGCCAGTCGGCAAAGGCCTCCTCCAACCTTACCCATTCCTGTCTCTCTCTGGCCACTCTGCCCCATGTCGTTCCAGCAACCTCTCTGATGTCATCGTCCCACCTTTTCTGTGGTCTACCTCTCTTTCGTTGGCCATTTCTTGGGTACCACTGGGTAACTATTTTGCTCCATTTGTCCTTCCCTCTAATCATGTGTCCAGACCATTTCCACTTTAGTCTTCTGATTTTTAATGGTTATGTCCTGAACCTTGGTCTTGTGTCTGATGGTTTTGTTTTTTATTTTGTCGGCTTTCCTGGCTCCTAGCATGCTTCTCTCCATCGCGCGTTGGCATGTAGCAAGTTTATTTGTTGAGTTTCTTGTTAGAGCCCATGTTTGACTTCCATACATTAATACCGGTAGTATGCAGGTGTTAAACAGTTTACTTTTTGTTGACATATGATGGTTTCTGTCTTTCATTACGTCTCTCAGGCCCCACAGTAACAACACTTATAGAATAAAAAAAAAAAAGTAGTCGAAATGATAATAACTTGGTCTAATCACATCACTAGAACCACATGTCAACAAATGTCACGTCATACCGTAATGTCACGTTTTGTTTTTTTTTAAACATTGATTTGAATATCAGGGTTTATGCGTTTTGGAAATAGTTTTAAAAATATTTTTGAGACCATTTATTGTTGACACTCACTCCTATTTGAGAAAACGAGAAAACTGAAAACTGGGTGGCAATCTCGGCAATACTGGCAATAGATAAAATAGATAGAATATGCTTGACCATGTTGCGTCACTGCGGTTAATCGCACTTGTTTGTAGCTGATTTTGCATCAGGAGATAATGTGAGAGGACTGTAATATTAAAAAAAAAAAAACTATAATATTTGTATTTAGAGGAGTGTGTCTGTTACTATACAGTGTACATAACTGTCGTAAGGGGGACTATAAATATTCTTAGATGGAACTGATGCCAGATTGACCGTCTGAGGTCCTTCACCACAAGTCATGACATCGACTGACCCTGGGGCTACATTGTCGCGTTATCGCGAACTTTACTTCGTGCGCACTCTGTTGTTCAGCGAGACATCGAACGGTGTGAGTGAGAGGGAGAGCGGGAGATGTAAAGTTCGCGGTAACGCAGTGTAGGGAGAGCGGGAGATGTAAAGTTCGCGGTAACGCAGTGTAGCAAAAGACTACGATGTGTAGCCCCAGGGTGAGAGCAGTGGTGATGAAATAATCTACACAAAGTAAAGCGCCTGTCTGAATTCGAACCTACGACCGACAACTCGTAAGACGCGGCCGTTAACACTGGGCCGCCACTGCTCTGGGAGCAGTGGCGGCCCAGTGTTAACGGCCGCGAGAGCAGTGCTCTCTATCTAAACATGATAAATTAATTAAAACATAAATAAATTAATTTGATGATTTTTGTAGCAACTTTGGTCGCCGCCGGGGTCTCGCTGGCGATTTCATAATCTCACAGTCTCACGCCCACACCAATCCACAGCCAAGAGTCAAACACAGATTTTGAGAGTAGATCACAGACTACAAATAAACAAATGAAGTAGACTTGTCACTAGCCTCACTAGCGATGTCAAAATCTGTACCTATGCTGCGTGTTTATCTAGCATTCTAAATGGTTAGCATAATAAATGGTCTAACTAATTTAATTTTCTGGTTGCGCACGCAGCATATCTTTTTTGTTTCATTTTTAAAGGTATGAGGAACAGGGTGTAAGTTTTACTCATCCTCTACACAGAGAAGGGAGGATCTTCCGACCAGACGGGTGTCGTGTCTGGCGGGCAACTGCCGAACGATTGTGTTGTCGGAAAATCTCTGTGCACGCCACTGCACAGGGTGGCAGGGACATCGACGCGAAGCCGGTTACTTTGGATTCAGTACATGATTCTGAACACCCCTGCGTTGAAATTTTTCGTCGGTTATTTAAAAAAAAATCAGCTGTTTCATAGAAAAGTGCAATACCTACGCGGTCAAAATGGAACAGCAGATTTTTTACCGACAAAAAACATCAACGCAGGGGGGTTCAGAATCATGTACTGGATCCATGGTAATCGGCTTCGCGTCGATGTCCCTGCCACCCTGGTCCCTGTGTATATCGAGGATTTTTCTGTGACGTCAGGATTTTGTGTGACGTCGGTAGCCGTAGCCGGTGCCCGGCTCGGTTCGTAGTTTCGTACGTCTGTCATCACCGCGAGTCGCGAGCTACCATTTTCTTTCAAAATTGGTGTAATGTTTGTTTAGTTTGGTTCAGAAAATTCGACAACACCGCGATACAGCGTGAGCAAGCTTCACGTGTGTCATCAACGGCAAGGCGAATAAGTTCACGAACTTAAAAACCGAGAACTATAAGTTCATATGTTTATCACCCAGTTTAGGGTGATGACCAGGAACGCGCGTCCACTGCACGCAGAATAAGCGTTGAAGCCGTAACTGAGTGTTGGCTCACTGTGTGATTCACTGATTCCCCTCACTAAGCCTTGCGCGAGTGATGATGATGATGTCACGCTGAAGTAGTTGCACGAAGGTTGCGATGACGTTCATACTCGGGGTCGGTCACCAATTTAGAGGTATGAAGAACAGGGTCTGAAATTCACACTCATCATCTATAGAATAGGGAGGATCCTCCGACCAGACGGGTGTCATGTCTGGCAGGCAACTATCCGGCAAATTAAATAAATACCGATCGCGCGGTAAACTCTAATTGAGCGATGCAGGATGTTGTGTGACGTCAGGTTTTTGATGCGTAGTTCGCATGTGGAGAGGTGGTTTTTTTTTATGGCTTTTCTGGTCTCTGAGGCCATGACTTCTTAACCGGACATTCCTGTGGCTGCCACACTTAAAGCCTCCAGCCAGGGGCAAAACTATTCTACATATATAAGGCGAGCGCTCGCTAAGGACACCCCCTGTGGGGTACGAAACTCAGCTTGGGGCGTCGCTGGGGGGAGGACAGCAAGATGGGACAGGCTGGATCAATAACAGATCATTATTATTATCATGGGGATTTATAGCTACAGGCTCAGCGTCGACGCGGGCTGGCGCATCCACGGGCAAGGGTCGGGGGGGAGAATCATTCATTTACTCGGGATGGTTGCGGTCGCGGACCTCGGTGGTGAGGTCGGAACGTGTGTCGGTTTGTGTGTGTTTTCACTGTACTGGTCTCCCTACGGCTCTCCTGGAGAAGAGTTGTGGGGTCGTCTGGGTCGGAAAGGATCTGCCTTGGGCGGCGAATCTGACTAATTTGACTAGGGAGGTGATGTGGAAGCCGCTACTGGTTCATTTATATTAGTCGCCATCTCAATGATCTCAATCATCTCCCTCTTCCTAGTCAAATCATCGTTACCGCAGGGAGGCCATCCATCTATAATACCGCATAATTAAAAAACCCTCTTGGCTACAGGTTCCCATTCTCATATCCCACCTTCATATTTAAAAATTTTTTCATACTTATGATTCGTCCCCGTGAGAAATAAATAAATAGGCAAGAATATTCAGTTTACTTGCTAAAAAAGAAATACTAAAATATGATGGATGGTTAATAAGATCACAGGTAAGATACAGATAAAATGGCAACACTTAGGCCACAGACAGCGCAACCAACTACGCAGAAAATCAATACACCGTGATGTATTCGCCTTTTTAAAATGAGAACGTGACAAAACATTAATTTAATTCATCGAAGAAACCACTTTTATTTAAAAAAAATATCTGTTGAGACTTTGATGCTCATTTTTTATTTATTTACAAAGTGATGAGTATTCTCATAGTTACGGCGTGGTAGAACTTTCTGCGCGTAGATTATCAGCTTTTCCTTCAAATTATAAACTGTTAAAGGTTAGTAAATCATTTATAATTAAAACGAATTATTGAAATAATTAACCTATGGGAGATTTAAGGCATATTTGGGTAAAAACGTGTTGATACGGATTATCGACCTTCGCCATTGTCTGCATGGTGCATTGCGTTTATTGTGTGATAGGTACGTACAGTTGTAGTATTTTATGAAGCCATTTTGACGATATTATTAAAGCTTTTTTGCGGTTTATATGTGATCTACCAGTGCTGCATTGTTGTCGCTGTATTTTTCCCTTTCTTTTAAGTCTGTGAACTACTGGGTTTATGATCTAAAAAAAAAACTTTGCCTATTATCTGCATCCCAACATTAAGATTCTCTTTTATACTCGGCGGCAAATTTATATTTTGCGTTTTTGACAATGGATTCTCTTGTTGTATCGTGTTCGTGTCAAGAAATTTCAGCCCTCTATCACCATCGATTTTATCACTATTAGTAATAAAAATTCGAGCATCTAAGATCATTGCTATAATCTAAGATGCTCAATGTTCAGCAGAATTCAAGTTCGAGATGAAATCTTTCAATGCTGAATGAGCATTCAAAGACTTCATCTTGAACTTTAATTCAAATCAAGAATAATCAAGAAACTAAAAATAAAAAAAAAGTAACTAAAGAAATATGTCAAAAATGTATCAATAATGCGGTGAGTAGGGACTTACTGTTTTCTTTTAAATAAGTACTTAGATTTATCAACATAATACCTACCTTGAATAACTTTGTAGTGTGACCTCTCAGATTAGTTTTCTGAATTTGAGTTTCAGCTATAACCAATCTCCATATTTTGCCCGAGAGAAGCATTCAATGTAGAGGCCTTAAAAGAAGCTCACTACGCTTGATTTTTTTCAAAAATAAAATCCTCCAATAAAAAAAAGCTCCAAAGAGAACAAACTGACAGTGGTTTTAATATACAGGCTATAATGTTGAGAAGTTTACAACATGTTGTTGTTGTCCTTTGTTTTTTACTGTTATTTAAAAAATAATTATGTAATCATAGCAAAAGTGGCGATCATTGATTGACTGTCTATAAATTAGGTATTATATTATCACTCTCCTATAATAATATTATATATCACATAATTACATTTTTAAATATTAGAATATTTTTTTTTTTTAAATACATTATATTATGAAATAGTAGCCCATTGTTATTGGGAACAAAATATTATTATTAATAATCTGGATTTTCCCATGACAGGGCTAAGGCCCCCTATTCTCCTTCCACTTTTCTAGGGCGTTTAGGGGCCAGCTCTGCACTGGCTGCCGCATGATATAAAATAATAAAGAAGTAAATAACAAAGCAATCAAATGAGGCTCAGAATGTTACAATTATCAGCAAATTAATATTGTGACTATTATAAAAGGTCAACTAGGAGTATACTAGTATAGTAAGTAACTAGAATTGAAAAGTTCATCAAAGTACCTAAATCTATTGGACAATTCTATCAAAACAAAATTATATTCAATATAATTTCTCAACACCATGTTATGTAATGCTTTGACCATATTAGAGGTGAAAATCAAATCTTAAAGTGCACATTAGCCCTGGCTTAATTGGAATATTCATGAAGGGTTTGAAAAGCAAAAAGTGCCATAATTTGAAATAGCATTTTTTTGCCATTTTCGTAACAAAATTGCCATTGGTTACAAAATTACACTTGATTTCAACATCATCCTATTATGTATCCTTACAACTAGTAAAACTAAGTAAAAGCTTGTAAAGCTATGTATGATGTAGATAAAAACACTAGGCTGTACAAAAGTGCAATGGAACATAATAATTGAAAAAGAAAATTATAATTTTACTTTTACTTTCCGACCGATAACAGTTAATTTTTCTGTTTTGTAAAAGTTTTTTTTTCGTTATTTTTCTTTGTTATTGTAAAAGAAATACATTGTCAATCTTTTAATCATTATGTTTAACCATTTAAATTTAAATCACACAAAACTTTGTACTCATTCAAAGACAAAATTACCAATAATCAAACAATCAGCGTAGTAGGTTCCTATACTTCCTATGGAGAAGAGCAGGCAAGAAACTCCATGGACACTCTTTTAAATCAGAATATTGTTACAAAATATTGGTTACATCATTCATGTTGAAATTATACATGTGAGAACAATGTACAAAGACGTGCACGTTAAAAGCGTTCGTAATAAAAATATAAAAACAAAAACAATTCTAAAATTGAAATAAGCCGGGGCAGTTAAGAGATGACCAGTCCCCATTGACGGCGCCCGTTCAGGAACATGACGCATGGATCAACACCATTTAGCCTAACTAGTTATTTTGAAGGGGACTTAAGACCAGGCACTCCAAACACAATTTCCACGCAAGCTCCACCCTCCCGCACCCCGCCACTCCGATATGTGCTAAACGCTAACGCATCAGTAATAAAGTTGTATATCGCGTGCGCTCTTTGACCATGTACGAGTTGGAAACTAAATGTCGTAAGTCTCAATTCTTATTTCGTTTATAATTAAAGTAATAATCGATCTAGAGAAAAAATATCTTATTTTTGGATAGTAAACTATATTTTCTTACTGTAAATAATTATTTTAGACATCAAAGTCGAGTAATCTTGTTGTGGTTCTTAATAATCTTTAAAAAACACATGATTTTCGAATAAAAACTGAATCGAGCAAAGATTATGATTATTAAGATCAATAAAATTACGTATCTGTCTTATTTTCGGAAAGATTAAGATCATAAATAATATACGAATAAATCATATACTAAAATTCCATTTTTATTGTATACGCGACTGTTTCAGATTGTTAATGCAAATAACATACAATTTAGGGAGCCTCCTCTTAATGATCTAACACACACGCCACCACCAGCGAGAAATTTTAGTGAGCATGACATACTCTCAGCGGGTTTGACGCAGAATTTGCAATTCGCAAAATGTGCATTTGACGCGAAATGTGTACTTCGCGAAATACGCACTTCGCAAAATGTGAAATTCTCAAAATAGCACTTCTCGAAATAAGCACTTCTCGAAATGAGCATTTCTCAAAATGAGCACTTCTCAAAATGAGCACTTCTCAAAATGAGCACCTCTTAAAATGAGTGTGAATTTTATCACAATTGGTCAAAATAAAAATTGTTGGCAATTTTTTTAAATTATTTTGTTCGATTTTTAGCACGATAACAGTAGTTTCTTAGAAAAAACTAATCACGTGCAGGAAATTTTTGATTAAGTATTTTCTCACTGCACATCAGCTATACACATAATATAAGTACTCCAGCTATTCATTTTAATATGCTGTACACTGCATCTATTTCTATTTTTTTAAATAAACTTAGTCATATTATGTATTATTATATATTATTTTAACCTTATTTTAACTAATCGTATTTATCACGCTTACAAAGAATACAGTTCTCTATACATAAATATAAGTACATATTATTTTGTAAGTTTTGTACTAAATTTTCTGAAAAAAAGGGAAATAGGAAAATTAGGAAGTATTTAAATACTATATTCATATATTTCTTAATTATAATAAATATATCAATATATAATTTCATTCGATATTTTCTAAAAACATAAAAATAAAATGGCATAACTACTATGTATTAAAACAAATACCTAAATAGGTAGGCCAGTAATGATAACCTTCGCAATTCTCCTACTCTTTATTATCAAAAATGAAAAAAAAAAAATCTTCGAAGTCTTCTTTCTACTAAGTGTTGCTAATATAAATAATTTTATTATTTGTTGCTCTTGCGGCAATAGAAATGCACAATCTGTGAAATTTTCAACTGCCTACCTATTACGGTGCATGAGATAGAGCTCGCTGACAGACAGACGGAGAGCGGAGGCTTATGAATAGGGTTCCGTTTGTCACCCTTCGGGTACGGAACCCTAAAAAGTACATTTAATTGTAATAGTGGTAATAAATGTTTTGTATTATGATTAATTTACGTGTTGTTAATAGAGAAGTTTTTTACATTCCTGTGTTAGGACAAAATAATAAAAAAGCATAATGTAAGCAAACAGTTTTTATTTTGAGACCATTGTGATAAAATTGACACTCACTTTGAGAAGTGCTCGTTTTGAGAAGTGCCATTTTGAGAACTGCACATTTTGCGAACTGCGTATTTTCCGAAGTGCACACTTTGCGAAGTGCATATTCTGCGTCAAGTTTTTTTATTTTAAGCAGTTATTTTTTTATAACCGACGATAAACATCAACGCAGGGGAGTTCAGAATCATGTATTGAATCCATGGTAACAGGCTTCGCGTCGATGTCCCTGACACCCTGTATAGCCTATGACACTCACAAGTAACGTGGATTTCTATTGGTAATCGGTTCGGTAGATCCAGAGATTACCGCCTACAACCTCACAAACTTTACCTCTTTATAATATTAGTATAGTTATTCTATATTCAATCTTTTAGTCTATATTATAGACTAATAGATTGAATTTATACAATGTGTAGATAGTTTTACAATCTTCAGTAGCTTCAACAATATTTTCGAATGCTAATCAATTAGCTTATGCGCCCTTGTGGAGCTGGACCAGCGTCGACCCAAGCATTTTTGTCAGCGATGTTATCCCTTACTTATAATATGCTTGACAAATTGACAGCATAGTGTGCGTTTTATACAAGATTAGCTGCCCGTCCCGGCTTCGCACGGGTAGCACTAAGTACTTATCTACGGCTACCTACCCTACCCTACCTACCCAAAGACTTTTTCATTACGTACCTACATGATGTTTCATAGATATATTGACAAGGTACCGTCATGATATTAATATCTTTCAACAGTTCCCTTAGAGAATTGCGTCTGCGAAAGCCATATATTGCTCTGATAGCTCTTTTCTGCAGAATAAAAATCGACTAAATATCTGCAGCCCGTCCCCATAGTAAAATACAGTAAGACATGATACTATGAAAGTAACTGATATAATAGACTAGACTGAGATATAGACTAGGGCGTTATTTTCGTCGTCAACATTTGATGCACGTCTATTTATCTTAAAAATTAGAGAAGTATCGTAAGCAAAAAACACCATTATTTTGTGGCTGTTTTTTTAATAAATGGGGTAAGTAGATCATTAATAAATACTAAAAAGAGGAAAGGACCCAATATCGAGCCTTGTGGAACACCCATTTTTACTCTTAGACCGAGTGAGTTGACACCGTAATTTGAACTTGCTGTTGTCTATAATTGAAAAAACATTTTACCAAACTGGGCGCAAGTTTACCTAGTCCGTAATGCTCAAGTTTCATGAGTAAGGTTTCATGATTTACGCAGTCAAATGCCTTGGAGAGGTTACAAAAGAATCCTATGGCATCTTGGGCCTCCTCCCACGCTGTAAACATGTGTTTTAATAAGGTGACACCGGCGTCAGTCGTACAACGTCCTTTGGTGAACCCATATTGCTGATCGTGTAAGATTTCGTTGGTGTTAAAATGATTAAGCACACCTTACCTACCTTACCTTTTCGAACACCTTGCTGAATACCAGCAGCATGGACCATGGATACTGGTCTATAATTGTTGGTGTCTTTACTGTTCCCAGATTTAAAAAGTGGTATAACCTTACTGTATTTCATTAAATCCGGGAGGACTCCTTGATCCACTCACAAATTAAATATTAAAGCTAAGTATGGTGCTATAGTCTCGATTATGGATGTACAAACTTTGATAAATAATGCCCATATACAGGGTGTGGCGTAAATAATGGATAACCCTGAAACTGTCGGTCGGCCAGATTATTATCTATCATTTACCCCACTTATATCGCCATATGCCCATGGATGACCAAATTATTGATATTTAAGATATTTTAAATAAAAATCGTACTTACTCTTACAAAATCAGCTGCCATTTCTACAATTGGTGACTTGTTCTCGTTTTGTTTTTTGTATGTTACTCCTGAATATTTGTATTATCAGACCAGTATCAAGTTTTTTTATTACAATCTAAGATAACATTGCAAAAATTACTTATTCTTAAATTTTAACATTTTTTCTACGGAATTATGCAACTTTGGGGCCCTGTATCGAAAAAAAAGTGTGCTACACTGTGGTTGCCCATTATTTTCAAAAATTGCCTATTTAATGCAGATTCTAAAATGGTACAACAATAACCAGTATCTTGATATAGTACAAAGTTATTGCTATTCGAATCCTAAAGGAGAATTTTCATACAATTTTGATTTTTTAAATTAAGTTACTTTATCACTGCTTTAACTAATTTTAGACTTAAAGAGAATGAGAATTTACTTAAAATTTTATCATTATGGGTTTGTTGACACAATAAAACACATTAGTAATTAATTAAATTTATTGAAAAAAAATTATACAAAATGTTCGAAGTGGGCTCCTTCAGCTGCTATGCACGCTCTACACCTTCTTATAAAGGACCGTTTCAATCGGCGCGCAAATCCTGACGACGATATTTCGTCAGCAGCCGAACGTATGCGTTGTCGCAGCTGTTCAACTGAAGTGATTTCTTCTTTATAAACCATCTCCTTTAAGCAGCCCCAGTAAAAAAAGTCCAATGGGTTTAAATCTGGCGAGCGAGGTGGCCACAGTATTGGCCCTAGACGTCCTATCCACCTCTCTGGATAGGTTTCGTTAAGATGCTCTCGTACTCTTACCGCATAATGTGCGGGGCATCCGTCGTTTTGAAGCCACATGGTTTCGCGCACTTCGGGGGGTACGTCCTCCAACAACACAGGCAAATCATTTTGTAAAAAATTCAAATAAGTTTCTCCAGTCAGCGTCGGTGGTAGTTCAAATGGTCCAACAATTTGACCGTTTATGATACCAGTCCATAAATTAATTTTGAACTGGTGTTGTGATCGATCTTGTCTTATTAAAATCGGATTTTCCAGTTGCCAGTTATGCAGGTTGTGTAAATTTAAACTTAGTTGTTATTTTCAAAATGAAGACCCATATCAATTCAAACAGCAATAACTTTGTACTATACCAAGATACTGGTTATTGTTGTACCATTTTAGAATCTGCATTAAATAGGCAATTTTTAAAAATAATGGGCCACCGCAGTGTAGTACATTTTTTTTTCGATACAGGGCCCCAAATTTGCATAATTCCGTAGAAAAAATGTTAAAATTTAAGAATAAGTAATTTTTGCAATGTTATCTTAGATTGTAATGAAAAAATTTGATACGGGTCGAATAATACAAATATTCAGGAGTGATATACAAAAAACAAAACGAGAACAAGTCACCAATTGTAGAAATGGCAGCTGATTTTGTAAATGTAAGTACGATTTTTATTTAAAATATCAATAATTTGGTCATCCATGGGCATATGGCGATATAAGTGGGGTAAATGATAGATAATAATCTGGCCGATCGACAGTTTCAGGGTTATCCATTATTTACGCCACACCCTGTATATTCGGTTAATATGATTTTGATTTGCCGAAAAGCTTTTATAATTATCTCGGGTTTATGTGTTTAAATTGAATCGAAAATTCAACCGGGCAGCCTGGAACGTTCGCTTTTAATAAATAAATTGAGACATTGGGTGAGGAATTTGAAGCTTCCATCGTTTTAGAGGGTATATCAATAAAGAAATGTACAAATTCTTGAGCTACTCTCGAATGTATACTCAGTGTTTGGTTTTTTTTTTTCTATTAGTTTCATTATTTATAACTTTCCCAACTGTTTTTATTTTATTTTCTGCTGATTTGATCTTGTAGTTAATATACAAAGCTTTAGCTATTTTGCAAATATTTCTAAAAAATTTAGAATATGTAGCAACATACTTGTTGAAAGTTTCAGTGACTTATGGCCATACAGCTCGAACAGTCTGTCCCTACTTATTCTAACAACTCTAGTTGCCCAGTCACTAAAAATAAAATTAGGGCAAATATCTTTTGTTTTCTTTTCAAAAGGTTTAATGAATTCAATGTGCACTACTGAAAAGAAATCCTCATAAAAATTTGCATCGTCTATGTTATGGCTCAGAGCATTTAATAGTAGCGTTTTACCTTCAAACAAAACGCTTGTTGTGTCCGGAGACTCATTCGGGGTCATATAAACATAATTTGAGTCTAGCATCTTCCGTTTTCGTGTCACATTTATATAGGTATATGCAACTATCTCCTTCTTGGCAACACGATGATGACGTATTTCCGCCCGCGTTCACCAGGTGGCCGCAGCGCGCCAAATCGTTCATTGTGGCCTCAAAACCTTAAAACTTGAGAAACCAATTAAACCAGGCAGTCTTTAAAATTATGACCCCGAATGAGTCTCCGGACACAACAAGCGTTTTGTTTGAAGGTAAAACGCTACTATTGTGTCCTTCGGTCTCATTCGGGGTCATATAAACATAATTTGAGGCTTTGTTTGTTATCGCCTGGTGAACGGGACGCCAATGTGTTGTAAAAGAAATAAGTGAAATTAGATCCAGAAATTATTAAAACGATAAGCACAAAAATAAACACCAAATTTTACGTTTGCATTGGAATAATTAATAATATTTTAATATGTTAAGATAAATGACTAAAAATAGTACCTAACAGTTCAGTACACAGAAAATAGAGCATTTTATACGTACCTCGAATGCATCATCATGTCATATCTTCGTATAAACTTACCATAATAAAGTGAAACTTATAATTATTATTCATCGATAAGTACAACTTCTTATTCTCATAATTCAAACGTTTTGTAGGATCATCAACATCACATAATTATTGTATTCTATTTAATCAGAGGTATTTAATTAATTGGCTGAAACAGATGAACCAACGAGCTTCCCTGCGCTGGAATCACTTCCTTCCTGTAATGTTTTTTAAAAGTATTACCGGATCTCCAATTAGCTCGTGCCATTATCTCATCCAGAGGTTCGTTATCCAACCAACTTCGTGAAGCAACTGCAGAACGAAAACTACCTGGAGTAGCCTCAATTCCTGCTTCCTTCAAAATCGACTTAACCCAACCTGCCAAAATAGTTCTAGTAGCTGGCTTAGCTTTTCCACATACAGTGATAAATAGTCTATCGCTCGAACAAAGCAGACGACGCGGTTTTCCAATTTCTATAAGTTTTTTAAGCCAAAGTACCGGGTCAAGCGCCGCATTTTCAAGATTCCCTAACAACTTCCAACCTGACTGTACGTGAGTTTCAGAATCAGTTTTCGAACCAAAATGCGGCCAAAACATAATGCTATTCTCTCCTACTATACACCTGTCTGGCGAGACACTAAGTAATGTTAAATCGTGTATCCTACGCCCTGAACATAACAACAGTAAAACTGCACAAACTCTTGAAATTTCGAATGGACTTTGATTTTGAAGAGGTCTATTGCCCAACCAACCTTCTAGAGACTGAGGATCCCAAACAGGGGGTGGACACTTTTTAGGTTGTTGCAATGCTATAGCTTTAATCATTTGTTTAACCAAAATGTTTGAACTTAAGCGGGCCTCACTCTTTGTATTACATAAAGTGGACACAACCGATTTATGAAGTAAAATAGTACGATAGGATAATTTTTCTTTTAGGTGCAAATCCGCTAAATAGCGAGCCAAATCACTACCTGAAGGGTCTGAGAAATTTATACCATACATGGAACACCAATTCAACCATCTCTGCCATGCTGGCCTATATGTATTTAAAGTAGACGACCTCCAACCTTCTTTCAGTAGACACTTTTGTTCTTCAGACCAGGCACCTAAGGATTCAGACCACCCCCACATCTCCATACTTCTAAGACCAGCTCCTTCACTCGAGGTGGGGGCTGCCCGGTCCTCGTATCCACTAGCACTTTCGATAACCTGTGAATCGTGAACGGAGGCGCGAGCGCTCTGGTCTTCAAGTCTGCTCTCCAGAATGCTCTTATCCACCTCGGTGCCACTATCAGGAATACGCCGCGAGCCTGATTTAGATGCATCAGCACCCGGGGTATCAAACTCGGAGGTGGAAAGACCCAAGCCAGACGGAAATCCCATTTGAATGCGAACGCGTTGTGTCTCCATGCTCGCCGATCTCTTTGATCTAGAGTTACATAACAAGGTACTACGTGGGCTGTGCTGGAGGCAAAAAGATCTGTCTGGGGAACACCCCACTTTGCAAAGACAATACTGGTGAATTCGGGGAGTAGATGCCATTCTTGTAACATCGAGTGACGCGACAGACCGTCTGCGATGTTGTTGTACTTGCCTGGAATGTGATGGGGGATTACATGAATGTCGTACTTTTGAAGTATGTGAAAAATTTGATATATTAACTCCATCAAGATCCGCGACTTGTTGCCCCCCTCCTTCCGCAAGTACGCTACAACCGCCTTGTTGTCGCACTGTAGTAGCAGAGATGTGTGGCTCAGAGACGGAGCGAATTCTAGCAAACATTTTAGAATAGTTAACATCTCCTTGTGATTCGAATGAAGCTGCTCTTCTTCTTTTGTCCACTTCCCCGATAGGTGAAGACCATTTAACTCCGCCCCCCAACCTGTATCTGCTGCGTCTGTTGTCAAAAAATTTTTTACTACTGGTGGATGAAGCCTGGATTTCTCTACACAGTGAACCTTCCACCAATTTAATTCTGCTAGCACCTCCGCAGGCAAGAGATAAGTCGACTGACATGGCATTTTTAGGACCAGGTTGCAATAAGCCAGTAGGTGCCGAAAATTCAAACGACCCATTGGAACTACCAGACGAGCAAAATTCAGAACGCCTATGATACTCTGTATTTCTCGAAGAGACGCCTTCTGCCGCCGGAGCAATTTTGACAAAACTACTTGCATGTGCTGAATTTTGTTTTCTGGTAAAAATTTTTGATTTTGCCACGGATTCCACATTAATCCCAAATACTCTATTATCTTCCGAGGGAAAAGAATCGATTTCTCCCTGTTCACCTGCCAACCCAGCTGGCTGAGAGTTTGAAGAACAATGTTGACGTGTTTTATAAGTGTCGTTCTGTCCTGTGCTACTAGGAGATAATCGTCCAGAAAAACCACTACTCGTATGCCTAGATTCCTGAAAATCTCGGCGGTCCAGTTGGTCAACGATGCAAATACTTTGGGCGCTGTCGCCAGGCCAAACGGCAAACAGGTCATTTGCAGTAACCGATTTCGATACAATAGACGGAGAAAACAACGGTGAGCGGGTGCTACATTTACGTGGTTGTACGCTTGCCTGAGGTCTATTTTGACCATCCAATCCCGCTCCTGAATAAAATCGGGAACTCGATTTACCGAAATCAAACGAAATTTGCTTATGTTCAAATAATTGTTTAAGCTTTTTAAATTGAAAATGGGACGGTAAGTTCCGCCGCTCTTGGGAATCAGAAAGAAATTTGATATAAAACTCGGAGTCAGGGGGGCATATTCTAATATTCTCTGTGTCAATAAATTTTGAATGACTCTGTCCATCTCGGGGGATGGTAGAGTAAGATTGCAACGTTTCACCTGCCTTGGCGGGACCAGAGGCGGTTTCTTTTGAAATGGAATGCGATAACCCTTCACTATTTTTATTAATGGTTCTGGTGCCCCCAGTCTCTTCCACTCCGTAACATGACTTTGTAAGCACCCCCCCGAAAAATCCTGATCTGGGTCAGAACTTTTTATTGAATTTAGCCGAGCCCTTTCCCCGTTGTGCATTGTTTTGCGGTTCATTTTTCCGAAAACTATAGGGCTGGTAAAAGCGTTGTCCAGCCAGTTGTCCTCTCGGTTGAGGACGAAAAAATTTTGAATTATTATTAAACGGGTTCATTGCTTGATAATTATTATAAAAGGTTCCTGCACTATGAGGAGGAGGAAATCTATAGTTCATCGTCAGTGCCGAAGGGCGACTGGACGATTGATATCCACTAGGTCCAGGGTACGCCGCCTGGGGTCTAGGGTTTTTCTTTTCTTGGCCAGAAAAATTAATTTTATTTGCATAAAAAATTTTGTTAACTCCGCCATTATTCTTAACAAATTCACTAAAAGGTATTTTATCAAACAAAAATTCACTAGACGGCGGTATTTTCTTCAAACACGGCTTAAATGATTTATCCCTTAATTGCTTAATGAACACTTCGCGTCTTTGTTCAATTATATCGGCCCTACGGCCACAAACCAGTTGCAAACAATCACGTGAAATCTTTTGATAATCACCAGTAAAAACCTCTTTTAATTTTAATGCCAATTGTTCTGGGTCCATACTACCCGTATCCTTAGCCCAGTCCACTAACTGTCGAAAACCTTGTTGCATAGCGTCGCTTTGCATTACCAGTGCGCGAGTTACAGAGCCAAGAAATTTATCCGCTGAGGGTAAATGGGTAACTTTTTCTAAAGATTTGATTTCATCGTTTACTTCAAGGTCAACATATCCAGGACGAGCATTATAAACTTTTTGTGATTCGACATATCGAACATTATTCCAGTTTTCATTATTAAAATATTGAATTGAATTAAGCAAATCTAACTGATTAGATGGAGTTGCAGTGACAGCTGGCTCCTTTAATTGCGTTGCCAAATCAAAATCAAATGATTGAACTGGTACAGGATTTGAGACTTGTTCCTGTGCCATTTCGAAATTATCACCATTATTTATCGGATTATCACAATCATAATTTTCATTTTCATTTTCATAATACATATTATGAGGGTAGTAATATAAATTTTTCAAATCACTGACCTGCTTTGCAAGCTTTTTGATTACCTTGCTTTGTCCTCGATGACGCTTACTTTTCTTCTTCTTACTCACCTTCTTCCTCTTTCGGGATTTATCTACCTGATCAACCTCTAAATCCGACGGTGATGATTCAGAGGAACTTGAGGAACTTGACGAATCCGATGACGAATCAGATTCTTTACGGCTACGCGCCTGTACTCTATCCGCCATCGTAACAAAATTTAATTTCTAAACTATTTTATTATATTATTCTATATTTAAACTATCACTTTTCAGTCTATTCACTTTTTTGTAAAACAATCTTTAATATTTTATATTTCTAAGCATATACCGAACGCTAACAGCGTTAACAGAAAATAAACTAATTAAAACTATAATTTTCTAAGAATTCTTAGACTATCGAACGCTAAAAACGTTAACTTTTAAATTTAGATGTGAACCGTCCGAAAACAGGACGCCAATGAACGATTTGGCGCGCTGCGGCCACCTGGTGAACGCGGGCGGAAATACGTCATCATCGTGTTGCCAAGAAGGAGATAGTTGCATATACCTATATAAATGTGACACGAAAACGGAAGATGCTAGACTCAAATTATGTTTATATGACCCCGAATGAGACCGAAGGACACAACTTATTATTTAGGGTACTATTGAATCTATTTAATTTGCCAGTTGTTATTGGTCTAAATTGTATTTGCACTTTTTGCTTAAGTGTTTTAAACTTAAAAAGTTTCTGTTTGTCCACTATGTTCAGACGGCAAATGATTTATGATGGCTTTATCTAAATAATCGCAACCGCAGAAGACATTATCGATACGAGTAGCAGTAGTTGGAGTTACTCTAGTCGGTTCTGTAAAAATATTAGACAACGATTTAAAAACCCTTATTATTCTACTGCTATTTGAATTATTTTCCAGAATATTTATATTAAAATCACCACAAATAATTGCGGCTTTGTTACTTGATGCAAGTTTCGCTAAGACATCTTTTATATACTCAAAGAATAGCTCTGATAATTAGGGGGTCTGTATACGCACACAACACCATGCTAATCCAGCTCAACAGGACAGTTCGATGCAATGTTCAACTGATAAACCAAATATGAAATAAATGTAATTTTCGACGGCATATTTTAGTTTGTTAATAGTTTTAGTTAGGGTAAGATATTTTTTACACATTAATTATATAATTAGTCACTATGTAATGACATAGTGACTAATTATATAATTAATGTATTAAAAATATCGTAAAAAAAATGTTTAAAAATTTAAGCAACGTCATTACGTTGCTTAAATTTTTAAACATTTTTTTTTATTAAAATTAGAGAACCTCCACGCAGCATAGATTTACGGTTTAAGCAACTGCCCGTACTACATCGTCATCTTACAATAGTGTTAGACACATTACAAATTATTATCGATAAAATTATAGTTAAGTGCGAGTAGTATATAATTTTTTATCGTCTATTTCACTCTCCATCAAACTGTCTTTGCTACTATCATATACTACATTACCAAACACATAATATACAATGTGTCCTGTTGTGGGTTGTATACTAATTCAAACAACTTTCACTCTGGTAACAATAATGAAAATTATAAAAAAATTGCTGTTTCAAACAAAAGTGCTATAATAAAACGACCAAATGTATTAGCGAAGCTAGAAGATTTTTTTCTCGAATCCGTGATTTTATCGTATTGGCTCTCTGTGAACAGCTCAAGTAAGTTTTTGAATACAAAAAGTCACTGTCAATAGTATGTATACGATAAAATGTCTTTCTAAAATGTCGATGTCCTAAAAAAATAAATTCGATAAATTATAGCTGTAGCATTAGGTACGTCACTTGTTAAGACGACGAGAAGCTACTTTTAATGATTTTATACCGAAAATTACGTCTAAACGAGTAGTGTTAATGATGAAAAAATACATGTTATATTAGAGCATTTTCTTAATAATTTAATATACGAATATTTTAGACTAGCTTTTTCCCGCGGCTTCGCTCGCGTGGAAAAAGCACCAAGGAAACGTACTAATGGGATAAAAAGTATCCTTTGTTCAGGTTATAAACTATCTGTCGCCTAATACAAATCCTATTAGTAGCATAACGTAATGAACAATGATAATGATTGAAGCTATCGTGAATTCTTGAAACCCTCGTACTTTTTGTTAGGTAACTTCAGAAATTGTGCACGATGGATGACTAATGATAGAAATTGATGAATTGATAGAAATTGAGAAGAATTGTAGAGGAGCTTGATACTAAGTAATAACAGCCTCACGGGTCGACCCATCAGGTTAAGCTACGGTTGCCGGGGTTGGTCTGTGGATGGGTGACCATCTTGACATACCGAGACTCCTCCGTGGCTCGGAAAGCACGTTAAGCCGTTGGTCCCGCTGCCATTCATGGATCTTTGACAGTTGTTACAGGTCGTCAGAAGCCCAAAAGTCTGACAACCAGCCTTACCAAGGGGTATCGTATTACCCAGTAACTGGGTTGTGGAGGTCAGATAGGCAGTCGCTCCATGTAAAATAATGGTATTCAGCTGCATCCGGTTACACAGTAAGCCGACCCTAACATAATTGGGAAAAAGCTAGGCAGATTGATTGTTTAATAATTGAAATACTACCTATATCGTGAATTCATGAAAGCCTTGTACTTTTTGTTAGGTCAGGTTAGGTACTGCTCAGAAATTGTGCACGTGTCATGAACAGAATACCGTCTTGAACTTCGATTGCAGCGTCACCTATCGGGCCCAATTGTGAATAGCAAATTCCAAAAAATAGATGTCGTTGCGTGTATCTTGATATAGGTCGTTGCCGCAGCCGCCATCTTGGATTTACATTTAGACCTCCCTTTGGGGTTAAGCACATTAGAAAACTATAAAAACGACACCCATGAAGATATTAAATTTGAAAATGTTCACAGCCGCCATCTTGGATTTACTTTTTGACGTCACTATCGGCTTTAGCACCCTTGAACAACCTTGACTACGAAAACGACACCCATGACGAAAAATTTGTAAATCGCAGTCGCCATTAAAATATTTTAACCCTTTTCACCCCGTTAGGGGTTGTTTCCGAAAAACCTTGATACGCGTTATTCTTTATTTTCGGTTTTAAGTATAAATACTGAGTTTCGAGTTATTCGGACCTTGTGTAAAATTTTTTTCATACAAAATTTGACACATCCCAATTCCCGTTTAGGGGGTAGCTTAGAAAAATTAAAAACGACAGACTTTATGATTTACTTAGATAAGTATCCGTGCCAAGTTTCAAGTCTATTAACTAAAGGAATAAGATTTTGCATACAATCGAAATCACCCCCTTTTCACCCCCTTAAAAGTCGAATTTCCAAAAATCCTTTCTTAGCGGATGCCTACGTCATAACATCTACCTGCATGCCAAATTTCAGCCCGATCCGTCCAGCGGTTTGGGCTGTGCGTTGATAGATCACTATGTCAGTCAGTCACCTTTGAGTTATATATATTTAAGATATACCATATAACACACGTCCTCATTCGGCGGGGGGCATACTTATATTTTTGTCTCTTTCGTTCTTAACTAAAATATTACCTATACATGATGCAATACTTTCACCGCGATTCTGAAAAAAAATAAAAATGGCGGCCTCACGTTAGGGCCACCCTCCATACAAAAATCTTCAAACCTCTTTAGGAAGGATTTCTAATAGACTATATATTTAAACCGCGATTCGGGATTTCGTGTACACTTTCTGCCATGGTTAGCCAAAACAGTGCCACCAAGACATGACAAATTCTGATTCTGATATTTATTGTTACAGATTCTTGTTGAATAAGGTCAAGGATATATTCATTATACACCAACATAATTGTAAGTTAAAATGGAAGAAATGAATGGGGATCTTTATGGGGGCGGTTTAGTTAGTCTGGGAGATGAGGGTTCTTTGGAGTCTACCGAAAATGGGAAACAAGAGCAAAATTGTAAAATTTGCGAGTGAGTATAGTTATTTTTCGAGATTTAAATACAAAATGCAAGTCCCAACAGTTTTATTAATGAGTATAATATTTTTTTCAGCAATAAGCTATGCAGTCCTCGTGTATTGTCTTGCCTTCATGTATTTTGTGAAGCTTGCATTGACAAATTGATGGTTAATGAAGCTGGTGATTCTCTTAAATTTGATTTGGCTGTAGAATGCCCAATTTGCAAACAAGAAACCAAGGTAGGTTCTCATTATTACATAAATGATCTTTCAGCTTGCTTATCGGTTTTAAGGACACATCTAACTTGGTACTCCCTTGTTTGTCCTAAAATTGTTTGTCCGAAAATCCATAACGTTTTTGCTATAAACTTCAGTAACCATAATGTTGAAAAATTCGAAATTTTGTCTTACATGATTATCTTTACTTCTAAAACTATTCTGACATAATGTCGAGTACTATAATAATTGAATCTCCTAATTTTGAATGAAATAAAGTCATCTGTCCTAAGTATTGTATTAACTCGTGGAGTCCTGTTGGCACAAAATAGTGCCATTTTCATTTATAATAATTTTTTTTGCCCTAAAACATTTGCTAAAAATTAGGTTTTAGTGACAGAAACTTTTCACTGTAAATCTGGCAATGTGTAATGGCACTTTAGATTATGGATAAAAAGTTAGGTAATACAATAGAGAACCATCTAACTTATGTGTACTTTGTTATCAGATACCTGGAGGTGGGGCTGCATCCCTTCCTTCCGATTATGTGCTTACCAACATTTTGGATGTGTCTGCTATGGATCAGTCTGTTGTTTGCACCTGCTGCAAGAGTAAGGAACCTGCTGTTGCTAGATGCACTGATTGCTCTCATTTCCTATGTTCCAATTGCAATTCTGCGCACGAATTCATGAGATGCTTTGAAAATCACCGAGTAGTACCATTTGATGCTCTAAGGTCGTCCAAGGAGAAATCTGCTGTTCATAAGCCCATATTTTGCGCTCGTCATGCTGGAGAGAGTCTTAAGTTTTATTGTTGCGAATGTGAAGTTGGTGCTTGCACTGAATGCCTAACTGTGGATCACAAAGTAGGTGAACATCGCTGTGAGAGAATCGTTGATGTCGAGCCCAACCTGCGTGCTGAATTGCGGAATTTCATCGTGGAAGCAAATGCTCGTGCTGCAACCGCTGGTAGTGCGTCAGCCAGACTTGATGATGCACTAGGAGATCTGCAACGTCAACGAGATGAAGCCGAAGGCGTAATCAATGAAGCCTATCATGCTTATAAAGCTGCCTTGGAAAGATGCCGTGAAAAGGCTCTAGAAGAACTTGAGCGTTTGCATAAGGAAAGAGAACTCAAGGTAATGGATCTGTTTGATCGCGTCGATAAAACTGTTCAGCGCATTGATTGTGCTTGTAAGTTCGCCGCTAGACTCCTCCGCCGCGGTGATGGTACTGAAATTGTGATGTTGAAAAAAACAGTCGCCTCCCAGTTCGCCCGTTTGTTGGAAGGAGCACCGGAATTCGATGTTGATTATTCATTAGAGTTTGTTACCAAGATGGATAAGTTTGAAGCTATTTCTGAAGAAACTTTTGGAACATTCCGTACAGAATCGACTCGAGCAGAAGAAAGAAAACGTGCAAGCGAGTCTTCTGCTATTGTATCAAATTCTCATTCACCCGCTGTGTCGGTGACTAACGCTCCTGTTTTTGATGATTACCCAATGGGAGGTGTGCGCCGAGTCACTGGAGTTGGAGGTATGGTTGGAGTTTCGGGGGTGCCGGCTATTGGAGTAGCTGGTGTCACTGGAGTGGGTGTCACTAACGCCAGTGTCATAACTGGCGGCATGAATAGTGTGCAGGGAGTCGGCGGCGGTGTGCCTGCAATGCCGTCTATGGTAGAATACAATTTGCAGCAGTTGGCAAGTATTGCTGAAAAAGATGTTCCACCGCCTCCCCATGCATCTCCAGCTCCGACTTTTACTCTCGCTGAACTACTTGCTGGTGACCTAAATTCGCCTCAAGCCTACAACAATTTACAAGCTCTTGCTAAACTGGGGTTGAATACTGGTAAGCCCCAATATAATTTGTCTGGGATTCATCGGCTTTGGAAATACAAATGTTCATCCTTATGGCTTTTTTTCAGAAGTCAATGGTTTTGGCGGTGTTGGTGGAATTGGCGGCGTGGGCCCTCGCGGGGTGTCTCCGGGAAGACCTTTGTTAACTGCTGCTGAGGAAGCCGCTCTTGTACCTCCTCCTGCCCCTCTCGTGCGTGCCACTAAAGCTACTCCCATGCATATTCGATTCAAGTTTGGCCAACTAGGTAGTGGCAAGGGGCAGTTCAATTCCCCTCATGGGTTCTGTCTCGGAAACGATGAAGATATTATTGTCGCCGATACTAACAACCATCGCATCACGGTATTTATATTGACATAATTTCAATAATAATAACTTTGGCAATGCTTGCTTTGTAATTTTTTTCTGAAATAAAAAACCTTTTCTTTTTTAGGTGTTTGACAAGTCAGGAACTTACAAGTTTAACTTTGGCATTGCTGGAAAGGAGGAAGGCCAGCTGTGGTACCCGCGTAAAGTAGCAGTTGTTCGAGCCACTGGCAAATTCGTCGTCTGCGATCGTGGCAACGAGAGGTCCCGTATGCAAATTTTTACCAAAAATGGTCATTTCTTGAAGAAAATCGCTGTAAGTATTGACAATATTATAATTTCTACATGGTATTTTTTGGTACAATACAAATGCCTTTGGTGCTATTCATCATGTTTGTTTTAGGTGCGTTTCATCGATATTGTTGCTGGATTAGCAGTTACTGCTGAAGGTCTCATTGTGGCGGTGGATAGTGTAACACCTACAGTATTTATATTGTCTGAAGAAGGCGACCTCATGAGCTGGTTTGATTGCAGTGAGTGCATGAGGGAGCCATCTGATATTGCTATAAGCGGTGAGTGGTATAATTTTTAAGAACTTTTCTATACTCTCGGCCATTAATTTTTTAAATTTAATTCCTGGCGTAGTTTTCAATACTAGCCTTAAACGGGCCGCCTTTTAAATTATACTTTGAAGTACTTTTTTAACATTATTGCCATATCAATATATTTTGTTGTAGAGCTTTCTAATATTTTAGGCTTTCCTAAAACAGCAATAGGTAATAATATAATAATAGGCGTTCTCGTCATTCCATGTTATAGGCAAGGAGTTCTACGTCTGCGATTTTAAGGGGCACTGCGTAGTTGTGTTCGACGACGAAGGGCGTTTTCTACGCCGCATCGGATGTGAGAACGTCACAAACTTTCCGAACGGCATTGACGTGTCTGACGCTGGTGACGTGCTAATCGGCGACTCGCATGGCAACAAGTTCCATGTCGCCGTTTTTTCACGTGACGGCGTTCTCGTCACTGAATTCGAGTGCCCCTACGTCAAGGTTGGTGTTACACTTAATAATTAATTATAAATCTACCTTTTAGAAACTTAATTAGTAATGAAGTTGGTTGACTGTTATTTTTATAAAGTTACTAGCTGCCCGCCCCAGCTTCGCATGGGTAGCCCTAATTAGCAATAAATTAAAATTGCGGCTATAAATTGAGATTTAAACTATCCTATCTCTCAAGTTGGATCGAACTGCACATGGTGTGCGAATTTTATTATAATCGGTTAAGTGGTTTAGGAGTCCATTGAGGACAAACATTGTGACACGAGATTTATATATATTAAGATTAACGTTTGTTGTTTCCAGGTGTCTCGCTGCTGCGGATTGAAGATTACATCTGAAGGTTATATTGTCACTCTGGCTAAGAATAATCATCATGTTCTAGTCCTCAACACCCTTTATATTGTCTGAGGAGTAACTCGATGGCTGTAAGTCTGCATACTACAAGATCTCACATTTATTCCCTATATTTTATATTAATTGCTGTTTTTACAAAGCTTAACATTTTTTGCTAAACCAGTATTTGACTACTTATTTCGTTATGTTGTGTTAAATTTCATGTTAGTCTGATATTTTAACACTCTGTCCATGAGCAGTGAACTATAGTGATCCTAATTTCGGTATGCTTCGTGATTTTTTTGTTTTATGGCATTCTAGATTTAGAGACACTATATTTTTATTTACTGCTGTGGATAGACTTAAGTCATTATTATTTCCAAAGTACTGAATACTTGCGTATTGTTTGGGTTTTGTTCATCTGTCATTATTATTTTATAATTGCATTTAGTTCTAGTAATGGAAAATCCAAAGGTTAGTATATAATATTCAACTTCTATTATTTTCGTTATAGTCCAATTATCAATTTTGTTATATTTGGTCATGGAGGATCAAAAAGTTTCGGATTTATTTTATATCTGACTATAAACTACAACTAATGAAGCGGGTAGACACGGACAATTTTTATTTTTAAAATTAAGCTTCAATTTAGTATAGTCAACCAACTCCACTCAGATACATCCGGAACTTCAAACTTCCTGCAGAAGAATAACCATAACCAAATTTAACTTAAAGATTCCCATCGACAGGACTTTTATTTTGTTTCTAAATTTTAGCAGCTGGTATGGTTCCTAGTTCGAGTGAAGTTTTAAACATGTCAATTAGGGGACTGCGTGGAGTGTCGCCTCAGAAAAATGATGATTTTTCGAATGTTAGCCCAATATACGTACGTTTTGTTTTTTTTTAATATTATTGATTTTCTTGGATGTCAGTAATTTGCAGAATTAGAACAAAATATTAACGCACAATTGAGTTTCTTAAAAGTATAAAAATTTAGTCTTGTCATGACCAAAGGAGGCGACACCATAATAACGTGCCATCTAGTTTAGGTTAATCTCGTATACAATATTATATATTGTCCGTTAAAATATATTTACCATTTACAGAATTCTTGTGTCTATACAAAATGTTTTTCGTGTACTCTTGTTTTGAGAGCCTATTACATATTTGAAAGATTTTTCATGAGTAGGCATTACAGTATACATTGTTAAGAATTGGTTTATTATAAGTAAATATCTTAATGATGAAACATTGTAATGCATGCTGTATTATTAGAGAACCGCTAATTGCAATAATATTGTACAACATTGTAATTTGGATAGTTAAAATTAATGTAGTCGATTAGTTTATCTGGCATTTTCTTGTATATAGCGAGCTTCTAAAAATAGTAATGCAAGCTTTTATTCTTTTATATTAGTGCACTTGTATTGTTGTTGAAATAGCACTCACACATAAACGAATGTATTTGCAGTAACTATGTTCTAATTCAAGTATTCAATTGTTCCTAGGAAAAGAAAGCATTATAGAAACTAAAACAACTAATATTACTTGTTATGTACATGAATTTGCCATTGTAAAACGTTTCTACTTATAACAGTTCGCCAAATTATATATTTTTATAACTATCCACATT
Source organism: Conistra vaccinii (assembly GCA_948150665.1). Classification (NCBI taxonomy): domain Eukaryota; kingdom Metazoa; phylum Arthropoda; class Insecta; order Lepidoptera; family Noctuidae; genus Conistra; species Conistra vaccinii. The sequence continues at coordinate 11,015,180 of OX411324.1, read as the reverse complement.
TATATTCAAAATTGAGAATTCATAGTTTTAGATAGTAGGTACAAATGCGGTTTATTAAAGCGATACCATATTTAGATATATTCACAATTTACATCATATTATTGTCCCTTGTTAGGTTTCCTAATATTAGGAATAGTATTTAGGAAGTGGGACACTTAACGTCATATAAAATCCCTATTATTAATGTGGTATCAAAATTGTAATACATAAGTAATGGTCAGATACAATTTTACCTTATACCATAACTAATCCAGGGATCCATGGTCTTCCAAATATAATTAGACTATTTGAACGAATTTTCAGTCTAAAAGAAAGCAGTTGCAGTTTGTTCTACGAATAACTAAATACCCATATTGAGCGATATTTTGTTGTTCTTGCTGGTACTTATTCATAAGAATTATGAAGTTTATTATTATGCCGCCATTATGAAAGAAATTCTATAGCCGGATGAATTGTGTTGTACATGACCATTATTTTGTTTTACATAACACTTTGGAAATAGTACTTAACCAGACCACCTAAAATTAAGTGTGATATTTTACCAATATTGTTAATGTCAGTTTTAAATGCTCTCTAATTTTTTGGTTTCATTTGTTTACATTTTGAAATATTTTAATTCCTCAATTTCCAAAAAAAAGTGCATCTCATTGAAAAAATAATACACCCTCATGTTACTAAATTGTAATTAAAGTTTAAATATTAATTAGTTAATAGTCAGGCACTCTCTTCGTATTGCTGAGCCATATAATTTATACTGAATAATAAAATCATAATTGAAGAGTAACATGTATGGATATGTGTACTTAATTAGAAATAGGTATTTATTTTATGTATTTGTTGTGTATTGGAACAGTTTTACAATATTCGATACGCAAAATTAGATGTGATATGAGCAATAATAGAGAGACATAATGAACCAACATTTTAAGACTTACATGACTCAATATTTTGAAAGACACGAGCAAAGATTGAGACGTGGGGCGATTGAGCAACGTCAGATCTTTGGAAGCCAGTGATAAGTTGAATTTTGACATTTGAGTCTGAATCCTCTATTGATTAGTGAGTAACTTTTGGGTTTATTTTTCATATTGTTTTTAAGTTATTTGTTTCAGGATTTTTGTCCCAATAGTATTAGGGAATTTTATTTTCTTTATTTTAATTATTTTAACTAGTTTAAAATGAGTCTACATACCCCTCGCGGAAGAGCAGGTGTGATTAATACTCTGATTTTGTCGTTTTATTGTTTTGTTTAATTATATGTTCCGGGCCTATATTATATAAATAGTATTTTTGGCCAGTGTGTTTAGGCCTTTAGATTTACGAATTTTTACTGCCAAATTATTTTCTTACGATATTTGTGCATGCACATAGTAATTATTTTATTGTATAATATTTGTAAAAATTAGTTATTAGTTGTTGCCAATTTTTTGTTTTATTAATATTCAGGGTTTTAATATTATAATGTTCAATTTTAATTCGTTGTCATTGATCAAAATTATTGTGTGTTAGTGAAGTAAAATTAACCGAAATAGAACTTATTATTGCCCCAAAGGGAGCGTTTGACGCTATTAATAATATTGCTTTAGGGTTGCATAAAATTATTAAAAAGTGGTGTGATAAGTTTTGGATAATTTTACAAATTATACTATTTTATGTGTGGATTCCGATATTTAAAATTCGAAGTCAAATATTTTATTATAACAACCATTTTATTTTTCATCAATGAACATTTAACTACTATTGTTTTAATTCGAAAGTATTAACTTGTCAACGACCCCCCCGTATATCGTAAATTTTGGTGATATCGACACTTTCCTCTTTTCTTGCCATGTATTTTATGTAGGGATCGGCGTAGAAATGTTTAGTAGGTACTAGTATTTTTCAATTGATATACACACATACAGTATCACAAGTTTGCCTATATGGTGGTGTTGTTTAGAGATGTTTATTAGTGGTTGGCGCGGGCCGCGGCGGTTATTCGTCGCGTCTGCTTGGCTGTATAATTTGCCGTAGCGAGTAAGCACTATGTCATGGATGAATGGCAGTCAAATGGTATCTATTGTCCATTGACATTACTTGATAATAATTGTATCATTAGAGTACATTACAGTAGCCTTTCTCGGGAATCTTAAAAGTTACCTATATACACTTTAAAGCAATTTTTGGTAAAGATATTTCTCTTGAATCTATATTCCCTTATGTATCCAGCAATAAATTACTTCAGTAGTTGTGTAGTATCACTTTATATGGCACTGATAATTGCAGATTTCCTTGTATAAATTACAGCTCTTATGTGGATCGCCACGCGTTGTTGAGAAGAACATGTCAAGGACATTTGCATACTTGGTGCCAGGTAATTTGATAGAAGTAGGGTTCGCAGCGCACAAGGTGAGCTCTAATGTTACCCTCCCTATTGGAGGTGGGCGTATTGCCTATTAGTGGCACCAAGCACAGCTCGTCGGTCTCGGTGGGGTGTTGTGGCGTTACAATTCAATTTTGTTCAACTTTGAACCGTGGGTGGGATTAAGATTATTTCTATGATACTTACCTGATTATTTTATTTCGAAATGATTCCAATTAATACTTGAAAGACGGCATGCTCAAACGATAATATATTTTATTTTAACCTTCACCCACTTAACCAATATAATCTCCACTGTTCTAAAAACAACATAAATAATAATAAGGTTGTGAGCTCTATTCCCATTGGAATTTTAAGCCACATGTGTGCTTGTGCAATAAATATCACAGTTTGGATCTAGGCTTTTAAATTATTATAGATTATATACATTGTTGAGCTGATTATAAAAATTTAATATATTATTATACCTTTTAATATTGTTAAAGAATTCTAATTGCATTCCACATCTTAGAGTGAACGAATTTGAGATGACCGTTTTCAGTCTACATTATACAATTTTTTTTTTACAATTGTAGGATTATTAGCAGTTGCCAATGTTTTCCTTTAGTCAGTAAAAGTACAAATATTTTAATATACAATCTTGGTATTTACGTATTGTAGTGATCTTATTTTTTGATTCTATAACTATAAGCATAATTTTTTTCTCTTAAGCGGCCATTCAGATATTTCTTCATCTCACAAATTATTCAGTAAACAACAAAACATATCATACCGAATCAATTTAGTTTACATAGAAATTGTCTGCAACTCCTGTAATTTTATTCTCCTCATTGGTTTAGATGTTGTTAAAATGGCTATTTCTTTTGTTTTCAATGTAGATTTAAGTATATTCTAAGTTACACTGTCTTATGTTCTTGTCATTTTATGTTGAAATGTGAAATTTATTGTAATAGTTAGTGTGAAAGGTGCAAGTTCCAAATGCATATTTTAATTTTGATCCAAAGATTCATTATTCCTTATATTTTAATTATTTAATTCTCATTTTGCGGAAATGACATTTGTGGAGTATGCATTGGTATTTGATACTAGGAGTAACATTAATTATTCTGTAGAGTTGGTGCAGCCGAGCAAACCTCTACTAATATTCTCTTAAGAATATATTGCTCAATAATTTAATTCTGTTAAAAGTATTTTAAACCTAGTTGTAGTCCACCGTGTGTTTAGTATGGATGTGGACTCCAGACACGAAATTATATCTAACAGACAATACCCTCCGTAAACATTTGAAAGAAATTAAATGTTGAAGTTTTATTAGATGTAGTTGTTTGCCTTCAAGGCGGCTTGCCGCAGAGTGCAAGCTGCAAGGGGCGCCAGCAGCATCAGCACATGGGATTGCCACTGGCTCTGAAACCATTATACTATACTGCTCGTTTTGTAATAGCACAACACACAGAAGCTTTGTCTGCATAGGTCCAGTTTTATCCGACATATCTTTCTCGTCAAATATGTATGTTCTATAAATATAAAAGATTTGGCAGTTTATATAATGTCTTCAGTATACCTTGTGTGATGGTGTTGACTGTTATTGTACTATTTAGCCCCACAGTCAACGAAAATTGTTATATAATCCATACAGGAGTCTCTGCTGCATTGTGCCTAGATCTTAGAAGTTAATGGTATCAAGGTAGAGTTAATCTCAAATATTTTGGCTCTTTGAATATTCCATGATATTATTTTTGTTTTTCATGAAAATGTATTTACATTATATACATACACTTAGATTATTGTATACAATATGAATATACATTGCGTGGTTTGTAACTTGATGTTTAATTATTTTATCGTAAAATTAAGATGCCCAACTGGTTCTCTGTCCACACCTACGAAGATGTGGAGGAATTGAGTGTATTCGATAATTAAACCTATATTATTCAATGTAACTGATGAATAGTAGATGTTTACCGTGGACAGAAGTAGAATTTATTTGTTAAACTGGTTGCACATCTTACTTTGACCAAATTCTTTTACCGCTGAAGTTACTTGAGAATTTGAATGATTGCCATTCTGCACTCTTTCTTTAACTTTTTTTAATGGCGAGTGAAAATTGTCACGTGACATTAGCGGTTTTATTAATAATTATAAGTTTTATTAACGTGAACTGTGGCCAGGATAACAACAGCAGAGCAGTGTAATTCAGAGCCTGCCTAAAATATATTTTTGTCATGATTTTATTTAGGTATATACATGTTATTATTCACATATTACAGTTTTCTCAATATTAGCTTGTATTTTAATTAAGAAATAATCATATTTAACATTGCCAGGTGATCAGCAACCTGCACTTTAATATTTTTGGAAACTATTGAACTTAAATTGTACTGACTTTATAAATATATTTACTTCAATAAAGATTTTCCATGCCACTAAACAAGACTTCTAAATTATTATACTTGCCCGTGTGTGAATTTGGCCTTTAAGAGTGAAGCCACTGCCACACCTAATTTTGTCCCAGTAAGAGTGAAGCCACACTGCTCCGTTGCGTTGCGTCGTCGCAGCGTGAATGCATCAAGGCACTGATAGCGACGTCGCAACGGAGCAGTGTGGCTTCACTCTTACTGGGACAAAATTATCGCTTTTTCCTAAATTCTGATTTTTGCGGTAGGCGATAGGATATTAACACGAGAAATAAAAACAGGATAATGATAAATAACTTTTGATCATAATCTATTTCCATCATTTTATGCTGGTTTGGATTTTTAGGACAAATATTAATTACATTGTTTGTTATTTATTGGTAACAATGATTTATTTACAGATATGCAATCAATAAAAAAATATTTTAAATTAACTGGTTAGACTCTTATACCTTTATTATCACATTATTCACTGTTTATCACATTTATAAACACATTCGCCGGCGATCCAAGTAGACTCGATTTTAATTTTTTCTGGATGAAGTATAACAAAGTCTGCATCACATCCGAAATTTAGGTTCCCTTTTCTGTCATCAATGCCCAATGCTTTAGCTGGGTGTAGGGAAGCCGCTTCTAAGGCGTATTCCAAAGAGCATTCTGTAAGGACCAGATTAATTAATAAAAAAATACTGAAGGAATCAAGAGAGCCAACACTAGTTGAAAGTTAGAATCCTAATAGGTGCTAATTTCTTGCCAATGGAAGGGCTTGGGAAGGTTAAATATTTGCGATGACAGCGATTTTTAACTTACCCAAAGATTGTTTGAATGTTGCAACACATGCATCTAGGCCAGTAGTACTGCCACAGAGTACTTTAGTGCCGGTGACGTATGCACGACCACCCTCTACTGTGACATGCTGCGGTCCTATGCGGTAGTTTCCATCAGCAAGACCCTGAGCAGCCACTGCATCACTAACCAATACTAAACCTGGATGAAAAATTACAGAAGAGTTAATTTAAATAATTATAATTTGTATGAATATATTTACTGTTGAAACGTCGGAAGAACAATTTGAAGTGAATTCCGATTATACACCCCGTCCGGGTTTGATAGAACACGCGTTTCCGAGTATCCATCCTTGGGTGGTTTTTTTAGGGTGGTTAACGGGATAACCGGCAAATACAAGAAGGCAACTAGGTATAATAGTAGAACAGTTCGCAAAAAAGACGCAGTTCATTTAAAATATCGCATGTCGCAAAAAAAAATAAACACTAGACAATGTTAGGATAGATAACAATATGTAGTTTAAAACCAAGTTTGCAGCTTTGAACAGTGTCTCGAGGTTGTTTATGTGAAATTTCCCCATATCAGGTTTAAATTTTCCCCAAAAAGATATCTTTTCCTAAAAGGACATTGCCTAATTTTGTATGGAAGTTGGACCAAGTGCTGCCTAGAATACTCACATAGTGCATTTTGTTCCTCAGACCATCACTAACCTGTATTTCAAAGCGCATAAAAATCTATCCCAGGAGTCCAAAGAAAAACAGTCTCTTGTTTTGAATATTTTTATTGGAAAAAATTTACTTAGTAGCAACAAATGTACAAAATCAACTATTAAACAGTTATTGTGCATTCAATTATTGTATTTTGATGTTGTAGTTGGAGTTGGACGTCGGAACCACCGGGGTAACCTACTGGCCAGTTTTATGGAGAAGGAAGGCCTCTTTATGATGAATTCCTTCTTCAAAAAACGTGAGCACAGAAAGTAGACCTGGCAGAGCCCTGATGGGGCAACAAAAAATGAGATTGACTTCATTATGTCGACGAAGAAGCAAGTATTCAATGATGTCTCTGTGATCAACGTGGTGAAAACCGGAAGCGATCACCGACCAACTTAATTATGAAGCTGGAAAGATCTCGACTGATGAAGTCTACGCTCCGTCCAGCAATTGGTGCTGCCAAGTCCAAAACCCCGAGAGCTTTCAGCTCGAACTTCAGAATCGTTTCGAGTGCCTAAGGAGCTCCGTGGACGATTTTAACTATGGGTTCGTGGAAACTGTCCATACGGTCGGGTCCAAGATCTTTAAGACCCGTCGTACAATTAGAAAAAAGAAGCTCTCTGATCCTACTATTCAGCTCATGAAGGAGAGGCGCGAGATGATCCTCCAATCTTTAGACGATGCGGTCAAGTACCGGCAGCTCAATAGACGGATCTCTAAGTCCTTGAAAAGCAACCTTCACCGCTTTAGTGCAGACCGCATTAAGGATGCGATATTGGGCATAGCCAGCTTGCAAAACTGAAGACCGATGATGGCAGGATCGTATCCGCCAAAGTTGAACTATTGAGAGGTTCTATGGACAGTTATACACGTTAACCAGTAACCCCGTTATGAATGTGGCAAACGACCCAAGAGCTAGATTAACCCGACACTATACCGAAGATATCCCGGACGTCAGCTTGTACGAGATTAGAATGGCTCTAAATCAGCTTAAAAACAACAAGGCGCCGGGTGATGACGGAATTACGGCGGAACTCCTAAAGGCCGGTGGGAAACCCGTTCTTAAGGCCCTCGAGAAGCTGTTTGATTCCGTCATACTCGGGGTAAAATGCCACACGCATGGAACAGAGGTGTGGTAGTACTCTTCTTTAAAAAGGTGTGTGAGTATGTCAGTCCGACTCTACGTCCAGACCTCGAAACCTATCCTTCTGCAGCGAGAAATTATTCACCGCTGCACTGGAGGATGTCTTCAAGGTTCTGGACTGGAAAGGGCTAGGCATCAACATCAATGGCGAGTATATCACTAACCTTCGGTTTGCCGACGACATAGTTATCATGGCTGAGGCCATGGAGGACCTCAGTATGACCTCAGTAGAGCCTCCAAAAGAGTAGATCTTAAAATGAACATGGAAAAGACAAAGGTCATGTCAAATGCCCATGTAACACCCACTTTCATAAAGATTGGAAACGCTACGCTCGAAGTTGTAGACGAGTATGTTTACCTAGGACAAACTGTCCAGCTAGGTAGGTCCAACTTCGAGAAAGAGGTCAACCGTCGAATCCGACTCGGCTGAGCAGCGTTCGGGAAGCTACGCAATATCTTCTAGTCCCACATAACACAGTGTTTCAAGACGAAAGTCTTTGACCAATGCGTGTTGCCAGTGATGACTTATGGCACTGAAACGTGGTCGCTTACAATGAGCCTTATCAGAAGGCTAAAAGTCACCCAAAGAGCAATACAGAAGGCTATGGATCACCAAAATGGATCACAAGTGACGTAAGACAGCAAAAAGTAGTCTGGTTTTTTTTTTATTCTGGCATCTCGCAGCTGACCACTAAGGTCCTGGCTGGTTAACCGAACTTTCCTGTGGCTGCCTTTAGCTACTACACTAAAAGTCTCCATCTAGGGGCATAAACTATTCTAAATTAAAATTAGGGGAACGCTTGCTAAAGGCACGGGAGGGGGGGGGGGGCGCGGTTGCTGGGTCCATAAGGGAGTATAGGGGGGTATTTATAAATACATTTTTGAGAAAAAATATATCAAAAACGTTGTTTATTTTCCTGGGACTAATTTTTTTAAGCTATTGCATAGCTTCTATCGCGGGCCTTGAGCGTGGAGACCTAATCCAGAAATTCCGTAACGAAAACAGTGTTTTGTTTTTCCTAAGAAAAGAGTGTTTTGTATTGAAAATTATGTTTAACTGCTTGACAACAAAGTTCAAATTTACTTAAACGAATGATACGAGAGTGTTGTATTGAAAAATATGTTTAACTGTTTGACAACAAAGTTCAAATTTACTTAGACGAATGATACGAGAGTGTTGTATTGAAAATTATGTTTAACTGTTTGACAATAAAGTTCAAATTTACTTAGACGAATGATCCTTGACTATTATTAGTTAAATTAAAACCTTTTTATTAGTTTGATGTTCCCGGCCATTACGTTGTGTCAAGTTTTAAAAACTATAAATGTGAATAACAGTTCCTGTCAATGTCATCATTGTATATGTATTTCTTGTATTCGGGTTAATCACAGAGTACTTTTTTATATAGGGTTAATATTTTACAATTGCGTAAGTTGATAAAAAATGCTATGCAATAGCTTCGCCGGGGCAGTCCCCGAGTGCCACACGTCTTTTTTTTTAATTTTTTTATAGTTCGTGTGTATGCTACAGTACCACTAGACCAACTCACATTCCTAGGCAGCACTTGGTCCAAACCTAGGCAATCTCCTTTTGCCCAAATTTATTTTGTATCTTATATTATGACATAAATCTGTTGTGAAAATTAATTTGTCCTTGTATTTTATTACTAACTAGCTGCGTTCCACGGTTTCACCCGCGTAAATGTGTTTTCCTTTAAAAACGCCTGATACACGGTTGCCAACCGCGTCTCCGACAGAGGTGACCTTGGTTGGCGACCGGCAATGTTGTTCAATGTTTGGTCGTAAACCATCATCTACACGGCTGTAAACCACCCACTACACAGCTGTAAACCACCAATGTCTCCTCTGTCGGGACGCGGTTGGCGACCGTGTAGCAGGCGTTTTAATCCCAATATTCCCGTTATCGGAAAAAAAAGTAGCCTATTTTACGCCCAGTGGCCTCAGCTATCTACTAGTGTAAGTCCCGTCTAGATCGGTCCAACGTCAGTCAATGCGATAAGATTAGAGGGAACATCCTAAAACTTTTTGAATCATTCCTAACTACCTAAGTGATATATTAAAATGTACGGAAATCTCTAGGATATGGCCTATAACCAAATTAGAAACCACATTATACCTCTGAAGCATCGATCAGTCACAGAAGTAGATAAATGTGTACACATTTCTCCCCAAACTTTCGCCAAAATAAAATGCGTTCCCCATGCGTTTACCCAGCCAGCGAGGACTAGAGCGTAGCATGCTCAAGATAAAGAAATTAGATAAAATAAGACACACAAGAATAAGAACGATAACAAAAGCAACTAATGCCTTGAGCTATGCACAAAAACTTAAATGGAAATGGGCGGGTCACTTAGCGAGGCTTACAGACCACAGATGGACCGTAACAGTAAGCCCTCGTTCCCACGGACGCGAAAACCACGCGCGTGATAAAATCGCGTGGCGCGCTTGGAATGGAACAAATGCAAAGCGGTACATCTGTTCACACGGCCGCGATTTTTCCACGCCGAGATTTTAAATCGCGCAGTGTTCGATTTTCAACGCTCGGCGTTGAGCGTTGAATAAATACGACATACGAAGTTCTGTACTTCTGTTCCCACGGACGCGTAAAAATCGCGCGTTGGTCAGTACGGCACGCCGGCTCGTAGAGTGCGGACATGTCGCATGCTCAAGGCCGTAATAAAACATTGGAATAATCAGTCAGTTCTGGGCATAAGTAGGTATTTAGGTGGAGTTTATCATAAAGAAAGTAAGTAGGTATTAAACGGGTTTAATTTGATAAAAAACAGTAGAAGAAACATGCTATTTATTATAATTTTCAGGATATTATTTCCAAATAATTATATGACTTAAACAAATGGCTTTTTAAATATAGTTCATTATTCAAGGGCTGGACCGATGACCTTGTGAAGGCCGCAGGAAACCACTAGATACGGGAAGCACAGAATTGCTCGAAGTGCCGGTGCTTGGGGAGGCTTATGTCCAGCAGTGGACGTCTTTCGGCTGAAATGATGATGATGATGATTCAAGGGATGCATCCAAATTTTTTTTTGCGGTTTTCTGGGCTCCTAACTAGCTACCGCTAATGATTTTGCGGAACCCATCGTACGTCCGCACTGCTCGCAGATTTAATTCCAAGTGATTTTTTCACGCTCGTTTGAACACTCTGTTGAAGGCGGGGAAAAATCGCGCTGGGCGATTTTATCCCGCCGCGATTTTATTACGTCCGTGGGAACGAGGGCTAACCCAATGGAAAGGCCCACAAGGCAAAAGAGGCAAAGGGAGACCGCTGACACGTTGGGAAGATGAGATTAAAAGGACTGCTGGCCCAAACTGGAGACAAATTGCACAAGACAGAGACAAATGGGCATTTTTGGCCTTCACCCTATCTGGGGTTCTTGCATGAATTAGATTAGATTTATAGATTTAGATAGTAATCGATAAAACTAACAATTAATCTAAGTTAACCAAATAATTAACATACTAGAAATAAGAAAATACTGTAAAATGCAAAGAATAAAAGGCTTTTTTATTTTATTTTATTTTTAATGATTAGGCATTAAAAATACATTCAACCCAAAATTTTGACCTTTCTACGATATTAGTACTTTAATAATTTTCTAATCTCGGCGGTCGATAACTATCAGTTACCACTCGATCAATTATTCCCGCCAGGCGTTTACCTACCGTCACTGTCACTTCTCACCCCGTAAACAGCACAGAGGAATGTGCGTGTGAACTGAGGGACCAAACTGGGAATTCGCGAAATGAAAATCCTAGGATTTAGTAGTAGACTTAAAACAATTGTAGAACGAATCTGGGAATTTGTAAGCAAATATATTAAAAACTACGACCCATAAAGTGTGGTCCCTCAGTTCTCACAGACGATCAGCCAGATCTCGGAAAGTATCTTAAAAAAGATGGTTTTGTGAATACAGACATTTAGTAAAGAATTTGTAAAGATATTTACTAAATAACAGACCACAAAGCCTTAAAGATTAAAAAATATAACGACTGAACTGTGGTCCCTCAGTCCACATAACAAAGATAAATAATTTAGTGAATATTACTGAATAAAATTAATAAAACCGTTATTTTTCTACATAAAGTTTTAGTAAAAGTCTTAAAACATTTTGTAAAAAAGAAATGGAGCTTAAATATCGAAGCATTTTGAAGATAGCCGTGATTAAAACTGGTCCCTCAATCCTCTCCTCCACTGACATATGTGCGTGTGCTAGCTGCTAGACGAGAGGAATATCAGAAAGTCTAGTGTACTTAACTTTTAGTAATAAGTTTCTACTAAATAATAGGTATCTAAAATTGTGTATTTCTTACCTCTTAGCTGAGATAATATAATTTTATTAATCCTATGAAAATAGATAGAGCAGTGTGACCACACAATTAAACAAAATGTAGACAGTACTATTATACTTTATTTAATATATAATTATTTAGACGAAACGAAAACAAGGTTGTACGGTTAATTTAATGCTATATTACGAGTACATGGCTTATGTGTATTTACTAAAAAGTAGATTACAATTTTTTTACGTAGTTTTCGGGTTATGTTGGAATTTAACATCGAAATGACGAACGTTCCACAGAAATTTAACTATTTTGTCAGTAATTGTTTTACTTGACAAATTAATTTGCACGGGAAATGTGCACAATGTTGTGCAACATTGTGCATATTTCCCGTGCAAATTAATTTTATCATCCTCAATCTTGTTTTTCTTAAATACCCATGGGGGTAGGGTAGTTTTGAATGTATCCAAATTTTTTCTTTCAACATGTGGCTCAATTTGTACTTTGCCAACGTTTTATATTGTGTATTATTGACCTTAGAACGAAATGGCGTATTATTCCCAAAAACATTGTGCATATTGCCTTGGTCAGTATACCAATGATATGGACAATGACTGCAAAGAAGGAAAATTACGACTTGATAAATTATTAAACGGAGTAGAGGAAGAAGTTGACCAGTTAGATTCAGAAAGAAAAAAATCGGATGACACTTATATATATATATATTAGATATTACTGAGGATTTTACTTTTTCACTTTGGTTTGAAGATATTCTTAAAACTGTAAAAAGAAAAAATCAAGCTAACGTGATCTTAAAATGTAATGAAAATATATACTATTTTCCACCATTTATTCCAACGTTAAGAAGAATAATATTAAGACTTCCATTGTGGTCAAATTTATCGTGTTCTTACTTCGATTCCGAAAATAAAGCACCATCATCGTCAGGTATAGAAAGTTACTTTAAAACACTTAGTTTTTAAAACAAAAGTACAAAAATATAGAATCAACGAGTTCATCAAAAATTACTCCGTTTTTGTAGATGGAATAATAAAAACTGCACTTGCTGACCTAGGTGAAGATGTAGTGAATAAAGTAATTCCACACAAAAAACGCTCGAGAAAGAGAAAACGTATAAATGTAAGTCGAGATAAAAAAAACGCCAAAAAAGTTCAATCTAATATTTCTACTGGATATTTTAATGCGGATTCAATATTTTCTGATCAACTCTCTTTTATTGAAAATTGGAGAGGAGAAGCTGAAATAAATAAAGAGAAAACAAATCATAATGTAAAATTATAAAAAAATGGTAACTTGTGTCGTTCGGTATTACTAAACGAATAAATATAACACTCTTAAGAATACTTGTGGTTTCGATTCTGTAATGTAGGTACTTTTTGAGTGCAGGATTTAACGAAAATGAGAATATTCGAGACGTTATGGCCACTTTTGACAAAGATTTAATTCCACAGTATATAAAGAACCTCTGCGACATTGAATCTACAGACGATGACATTTATTTAATGAGAGCAAAAATTGCTGCACAATATTTTAGCTCATTAAATGAGAAAGAAAACCATATTAGCTATGATTGCCAGTGTAATATCACATATATATTTGAACATATTCTTCTAAGATATTTTTTCAGTGCAACTTTCATAAAAAAGTGTTTAAATACATTCTGCCAATTAAACTTAATCAAAAGAGACATTGCGTTTTTACCCTTAAATATAAATTTTATTGAAATATTTGGCATAGGTATTTTAGAAGAGGCAATTAACATCGATGAAGGAAACAGGAACTGTACCACTTGTGATGACCAATTGAGTTACAATTACGAGCTTTCAAAAATAATATCATTCGATTTGAATGGCACTGATAAAAATTCTCTTACTAATGTTCCTGTTACCATAACAGTAAAGAACAAAACCTACAAAATCATGGGCGCATCTGAATTCATTCCAGCATTCATTCCAGGCGGTCTTGGCCATTACCGATGTCACTGTTTTATGAATGAGCGTTTCTTTTGCTATGATGATCAACATCTCAAACTTATTGAAAGTACTGATCAACAAATATACTTACATTCATTAAGCTACATCCAAATGTCACTAACTTAAATAAAAGTATTTTATTATGTGATTAGTTAATTTTGTAATCTACTTTTTACTAAATACACATAATGTAATGTACACCCATGTAATATAGCATTAAATAACCCGTACAACCTTGTTTTCGTTTCGTCTAAATAATTATATATTAAATAAAGTATAATAGTACTGTCTACATTTTGTTTAATTGTGTGGTCACACTGCTCTGTCTATTTTCATAGGATTAAAAAAATTATATTATCTCGGCTACGAGGTAAGAAATACACAATTTTAGATACCTATTATTTAGTAGAAACTTATTACTAAAAGTTAAGTGCACTAGACTTTCTGATATTCCTCTCGTCTAGCAGCTAGCACACGCACATAATTATGTCAGTAGAGGAGAGGATTGAGGGACCAGTTTTAATCACGGCTATCTTCTAAATGCTTCGATATTTAAGCTCCATTTCTTTTTTACAAAATGGTTTAAGACTTTTACTAAAACTTTATGTAGAAAAAGAACAGTTTTATTAATTTTATTCAGTAATATTCACAAAAATATTTATCTTTGTTATGTGGACTGAGGGACCACAGTTCAGTCGTTATATTTTCTTAATCTTTAATGCTTTGTGGTCTGTTATTTAGTAGGTAAATATCTTTACAAATTCTTTACTAAATGTCTGTATTCACAAAACCATCTTTTTTAAGATACTTTCCGAGATCTGGCTGATCGTCTGTGAGAACTGAGGGACCACACTTTATGGGTCGTAGTTTTTAATATATTTGCTTACAAATTCCCAGATTCGTTCTACAATTGTTCTAGGTCTACTACTAAATCCTAGGATTTTCATTTCGCGAATTCCCAGTTTGGTCCCTCAGTTCACACGCACATACAGAGGAGGCCTGAGAACGAAGCCGGTCTCCTGTCTTTCTCACACAATAGGTAGGTAGGTGGGTATTTAGGGAGGGTAGGTAGGTAGGTAGGTAGGGCAGGGTAGATGGATAGGAAGATAGGTGAGGGTAGGTAGGTAGGGTAGATAGGTTGGAAATGAAATTGTAAATAAATAGGATATCGGCATCACTTTTACACGTCTTATTAAAAATAAGCTAGAGGAGGTCGGCGTTTCCTAACTCACCTATGAGAAGAAAGGTCGAAACAAACTCCGAGGTCGCAGTCTCTTTTAAAGTCCAGTCATAATCTTGGTCAAGCCATATGAGAACCATGTAGATTAGTGTCTGAAATGGTCTTTTGAGGAAAGAACCACACAGATTTGAGTGGACCTGTCCAGTCAGTGCAAATATTTGTAAAAAATCGTGGAGCTCAACTCAGAACTTAAGGAGCTCAACTCGACGAATAATACAAAAGAAAGGACATTTGGGGTAAGTAGGTAGGTAGGGCAGGGTAGGTGGATAGGAAGATTGGGTGAGGCGTAGGTAGGGCAGGGTAGGTAGGTGGGCAGGGTAGGTGGGTAGGGCAGGATAGGTAGGTGCGCCGTAGATAAGTACTTAGTGCTACCCGAGGGAAGCCGGGACGGGCAGCTAGTTAACATAAAACTAACTACACACATCAACACAATCTATTGATATTTTAGTTATTTAAGTAGGGTAGTGGCACCAATAGATGAACGACCCCCAATAGATGAACGACCGACCGAAAAAATAAAAAATAAAAAAAACCCCGCTAGATACATATCTGCAATATTTTTTTCAAGCTATGGTAACATATTTTCTTCCCGATAACATAACAACTTTGGCAGTGACAACTCAGACGCGCTCACAGTCTGCCATTGTGTGAGCGCGTCCTGCCAAAAATCAGTTTTATATGGAAACCTACTTAAGGAAAGTGGGCTCCTTATTTAAGAATTTTGTCAGCTTAAAGAAAGAATTAATGATAGATTTCAGTGGATTTGGTTAGAATAAAATCTTGTTATATCTGGCTTTGAGTATATTGATAGTTTTAAACATTATTTACCGTATTTTTAGAGAAATTTACTGTTCAAGTAATGGATTCAATTTTGTTTGCTTGATCCAATAGATGAACGGCGTTCAGGTAATGGTGTAAAGGCATATTTTTACAGCTATCATTACTTGTAAACTCACGCTTATAGACCAAAACAAATCAACTCAAATGAATTTTAATAAATGTATGAACTTAGTTACCAAAAGTTGAACACATTATTTTAGTGTTTTTGATTACTTTTAAGACTTTATTTTAGTATGAAATCTTGTACTGTTCATCTTTAGGATTCATGCCCAACATTTGAACTAAGGAATACGTTCATATTTTATTCGTTCAAATTTTGGGTTTCATGCCATAAGCTGAACGCTGAAGTGATTTTATTCGTTCATTTTGTGGTTCTTTTCCTAATCCAAAAAATTAACGAATTCAATTGTTGTTAATCGTCTTCAGATGATGCACTCAAATACCTTCAGCTAAATAGACGGACCGTATTCCTTAACACAGTCCGTATTGTGGCGAAGGTCACTTTTCAAATCCTGCAGCGAGTGGCAAAGACCTGTCTATTGGGCAGAGCCAGTTTGCGAAACAGAAGACCGATGTTGGCAGAATCGTATCCGTCAACCTGAACTACTGTGAGATATCGAGAGGTTTTATACACGTCAACCAGTTACCCTGTCACGAATCTGGCAAACCACCCAAGAGCTAGATTTACCCGACAGTATACCGAAGACATCCTGGACGTCAGCTAGTATGAGATTAGGATGTCTCTGAAGCAGCTTAAGAACAACAAGGCGCCAGGTGATGACGGAATTACGGGCGAACTTCTAAAGGCCGATGGAAAACTCATTCTTCAGAAGTTGTTGACTACAAGCTGCTTTCAAGAGTCATCATGAATTGTCTTGCGCGCTGGTTTGACGACTTCCAGCCTCCCGGATTCCGCAAAAGCTTTAGCACCGTAGACCGAAGAGTATAAACTGCCTCTCTGCTCAGCGTTTGTGAACTACGAGAGAGCCTTCGATTCGATCGAGACTTGGGCTGTACTGCAGTCTCTCCAATGGTGCCAGATTGACTATCGGTACATCGAGGTGCTAACCGTTTTTGAAACGTCAAAAACATCAGCACTCTCGCTGCAGAAGAATAGTTTTCGAGGTCTGGTCCTGGGAACAGACCTCGAAACCTATTCTTCTGCAGCGAGTGGTGAGACAGGGAAACGTTATCTCTCCGAAACTGTTCACCGCTGGAAAAGGGTTAGCATCAACTACAATGGCGAATACATCAATCATATTCAGTTTGCCTACGATTAGTCATAACTAAGACCATGAAGGACCTCAGTACAATTCTCGATAACTTCAGTAATTCAGTAGAGCTTCCGAAAGAGAGTCTTAAAGTGGGTCTTAAAATGAACATGGACAAAATGAAGGTCATGTCGAAAGCCCATTGTAACACCCACCCTCATAAAAATTGGAGACTCTATACTCTCACAAGTTGTGGACGATTATGTTTACCTAGGGCAAACTGTTCAGCTAAGTAGGTTCAACTTCGAGAAAGAGGTTGTAGCGGTTAGACCGCCACATACAAAAACTACGAAACAAAAAGACATGACGTCACACAATTCCTACATCTCGCAGTTAGAGTTTACTGAGCGAATAACATAGATAAGACTATCCGAAATCAACATATGGGCAGTTGCCCGCCAGACATAACAACCCGTCTGGTTGGAGGATCCTCCCTTTTCTATGGTGGATGAGTGAACTTTACACCCTGTTCCTCATACCCCTAAATTGGTGACCCCGAGAATGAACGTCAACGCAGCCTTCGTGCAACAACTTCAGCGTGACGTCATCATCATCACTCCCGCAAGCTTTCGTGAGGCGAGTCACACAGCCAGCCAGCACCCACGGCTTCAACGGGTATCCTGACCACCAGCATGCAGCGAACGCGCATTCCTGGTCATCACCCTCAGCCTCATCAGCAACCTTGGCACAGCACCTGCACTTCCGGCCGGTCTCACAAGCAGAGCCTATTCTACCCTCTCCTGGTCGACGCAAGCAGTCAGCCAAAAACCTGGCGCTGTACCACATCCGACTCACTGGATGACGACGCAGCGCCACCCCGACTCACTGGGGAATCACCGCAGACAGTTCCGACTCACCGTGAACTATGCGGCACCCGGTTCCGACTCACTGGAACCACAGCTGGCACTGTGAAGCATCGCAAGATCCAAGACTCAGCCCACTATCGACCTCCGGTCTCCGGAGGGGAGTGATGTAGCGGTTAGACCGCCACATACAAAAACTACGAAACAAAAAGACATGACGTCACACAATTCCTACATCTCGCAGTTAGAGTTTACTGAGCGAATAACATAGATAAGACTATCCGAAATCAACATATGGGCAGTTGCCCGCCAGACATAACAACCCGTCTGGTTGGAGGATCCTCCCTTTTCTATGGTGGATGAGTGAACTTTACACCCTGTTCCTCATACCCCTAAAAGGTCAATCGTTGAATCCGACTCAGCTGGGCGGCGTTCGGGAATCTGCTTCTCATATCATATACTACAATATCTCAAGACGAAAGTTTTTGACCAGTGCGTGTTGCCAGCGATGACCTATTATGGCACTGAAACGTAGTTGCTCACCATGGGTCTCATAAGCAGGCTGAAAGTCACCCAAAGGGCAATGGAGAGGGCTATGTTTGGAGTTTCTTTACGTGATCGAATCAGAAATGTAAAGATCCGTAGGAGAACCAAGGTAACCGACATAGCCCGAAGAATTGCCAAAAGATGGCCAATGGGGCCGAAAGGTTCTAGATTTGCGACCGCGTACTGGAAGACATAGCGTTGGAAGCCCGCCCCCACAAGGTGGATCGATGTCGGTAATATTAAAATGCTAGTTCAAGTAATGGGTCCAAAATGTTCACAATTAGGGCTCAGTGTTCAACTATAGGGGTAAATCCCACTTTTTCTTACAAAAAGCAACTTATAAAAATTAATGGTAGATCTAGACGGTTCTTTTTTTAATCAGTGTGACTGATACCCTATTGAAAAGAAACTAGGGTAGTGGCACCAATAAATGAACGATTAAGCTTTTTTGACAACTTTAAATAGCTGTAACTCGGTTATTTTATGACATTCATGCATTTTTTATTTTTTTACATTAGGCCATAATCCTCAGGATGTGACTGTTTAAAAAAAAACCGTCTAGATCTACAATTTATTTTTATAAGTTGCTTTTTGTGAAAAAAAAGGGGATTTACCCCAATAGTTGAACACTGAGCCCTAATTATGAACATTTTGGACCCATTACTTGAACTAGCATTTTAATATTACCGATATCGGTCCACTTTGTGAGGGCGGGCTCCCAACGCTATGTCTTCCAGTACGCAGTCGCATATCCAGAACCTTTCGGCCCCATTGGCCATCTATTCAGCGAGCAATGTGCCTTTCCCACTGCTGCTTAAGTATGGCAATTCTTCGGGCTATGTCGGTTACCTTGGTTCTCCTACGGATCTTTTCATTTCTGATTCGATCACGTAAAGAAACTCCAAACATAGACCTCTCCATTGCCCTTTGGGTGACTTTCAGCCTGCTTATGAGACCCAATGAGAGCGACTACGTTTCAGTGCCATAATAGGTCATCACTGGCAACACGCACTGATCAAAAACTTTCGTCTTGAGACATTGTAGTATATGATATGAGAAGCAGATTCCCGAACGCCACCCAGCCGAGTCGGATTCGACGATTGACCTCTTTCTCGAAGTTGAACCTACCTAGCTGAACAGTTTGCCCTAGGTAAACATCCACAACTTGTGAGAGTGTAGAATCTCCGATTTTTATGAGGGTGGGTGTTACAATGACCTTCCTTTTGTCCATGTTCATTTTAAGACTCTCTTTCGGAAGCTCTACTGAATTCCTGAAGACATCGAGAATTGTACTGAGGTCCTTAATGGTCTTAGTTATGACTAATCGTAGGCAAACCGAATGTGATTGATGTATTCGCCATTGTAATTGATGCCAACCCTTTTCCAGTTCAGAACCTGGAAGACATCCTCCAGGGCAGTGGTGAACAGTTTCGGAGAGATAACGTCTCCCTGTCTCACCACTCAGTCACACAGTTTTCGAGGTCTGGTCCTGGGAACAGACCTCGAAACTTATTCTTCTGCAGCGAGTGTGCTGATGTTTTTGACGTTTCAAAAACGGTTAGCACCTCGATGTACCGGTAGTCAATCTGGCACCGTTGGAGAGACTGCAGTATAGCCCAAGTCTCGATCGAATCAAAGGCTCTCTCGTAGTTCACAAACGCTAAGCAGAGAGGCAGTTTATACTCTTCGGTCTACGGTGCTACAGCTTTTGCGGAATCCAGGAGGCTGGAAGTCGTCAAACCAGCGCGCGAGACGATTTGTGATGACTTTTGACAGCAGCTTGTAGTCAACAACTTCTGGAGGGCCTTAAGAATGGGTTTTCCATCAGCCTTCAGGAGTTTGGCCGTAATTCCATCATCACCTGGCGCATTGTTGTTCTTAAGCTGCTTCAGAGACATCCTAATCTCGTACTAGCTGACGTCCGGGATGTCTTCGGTATACTGTCGAGTAAATCTAGCTCTTGGGTGGTTTGCCAGATTCGTGACAGAATAACTGGTTGACGTGTATAGAACCTCTCGATCTCTCTCAGTAGTTCAGGTTGACGGATACGATTCTGCCATCTTCGGTCTTCTGTTTCGCAAACTGGCTCTGCCCAATAGACAGGTCTTTGCCACTCGCTGCAGGTCTTGAAAAGTGACCTTTGCCACAATACGGACTGTGTTAAGGAATAAGGTCCGTCTATTTAGCTGAAAGTATTTGAGTGCATCATCTGAAGACGATTAACAACAATTCAATTCGTTCATTTTTTGGATTAGGTAAAGAACCACAAAATGAACGAATAAAATCACTTCAGCGTTCAGCTTATGGCACGAAACCCAAAATTTGAACGAATAAATTATGAACATATTCCTTAGTTCAAATTTTGGGCATGAATCCTAAAGATGAACAGTACAAGATTTCATACTAAAATAAAGCCTTAAAAACAATCAAAAACACTAAAATAATGTGTTCAACTTTTGGTAACTAAGTTCATACATTTATTAAAATTCATTAGAGTTGATTTGTTTTGGTCTATAAGCGTGAGTTTATAAGTAATGATAGCTGTAAAAATATGCCTTTACTCCATTACCTGAACGCCGTTCATCTATTGGATCAAGCAAACAAAATTGAATCCATTACTTGAACACTAAATTTCTCTAAAAATACGGTATATAATGTTTAAAACTATCAATATAATCAAAGCCAGATATAACAAGATTTTATTCTAACCAAATCCATTGAAATCTATCATTAATTCTTTCTTTAAGCTGACAAAATCCTTAAGTTAGGAGGGCACTTTCCTTAAGTAGGTTTCCATATAAAACTGATTTTTGGTGGGAAGCGCTCACATAATGGCAGATTGCGAGCGCGTCTGAGTGGTCACTGTCAAAGTTGTTATGATATCGGGAAGAAAATATGTTACCCTAACTTGAAAAAAATATTGCAAACATGTATCTAGCGGGGTTTTTTATATTTTTTAATTTTTCGGTGGGTTGTTCATCTATTGGGGGTCGTTCATCTTTTGGTGCCACTACTTGGAAAATCTCATACTTATATCCAAATGCGCAGTATTTTATAATCTACTAATGGGAAATTTAATAATAAATCAAACTTTGAAAAAAAAAAGGTTTTTATAGAAGAAATAAAAAAGTTAACAATAAAAAACGAACTTCTGTTTTTGGTGATTAGGTAAATAAAACCTAAAATTAAATTAAACATTAAATTGATTACAAAATAAAAATTAATAATCTGTAAAAGCACCTCATACGTTAATAAAGCATCTGCAACCATTATTCATACTCAAAATGAGGTTATCGATATCTCCTTGTGGGATTGGGATAAGGTCCCAGGTTCGACGAAGATGCATGAAAAGTTCACTGTCTGTCACCAGATTTGCGAAAATTTTGTAAAGCTTAGTGTTTTTGCTTCGTTGGAGTATATCCCAAGCGTGCTCAATTGGATTTAAATCTGGGGACTGCGCGGGCCAGTCTAGGGTTGCTACAAATGATGTTGCTGCAGCCATTGAGTTACCACTCGAGCTGTATGCGGGCGGACATTATCATGCATAAGCATAAAATCGTGACCCATTTGCCGTGAACCCAAACGAGGTCGGTTCTCCCGCCTAGACGTAGTCCCGCCGATACCATTATTGTTCCACCTTGGTATGGATGGAATTCCTGGGGATTTCGCAGGCGGCTCTCACGTCCAGGTGTTCGCTTATCACGTATTCTTCGTGAATCTGGATGAAAGCCAAACCGGGATTCATCAGAGAATAACACTCTAGCCCATTGGCGATCGTTCCAAGCCAAATATTCATTTGCCCATTGTAATCGTCGTCCGCGATTGCGGCGTCGTTAGTGCTGGAATCCGAAGTGGTCTATAATACGAGCATGCAGGTTGATATCGTACAGTACAGTCTCCTCCTTACAGTTTGATCGCTCACGAGCGATCAACCTGGTGCTGACTGTAACTTCAAAACCAATTGCCTAGCTGTAGCGGTAGGTTGTCTTTTCGCCGTTATTTGTAAAAATCGGTCTTGTCTTGCGGTGGTAATTCGAATATTCCCAGTGTGCCGCTCAGGCACCTCGCCAGTGGTTAAATGTCGGTGTTTCATGATAAAGGAAAAACCAACAGTATGAATTTAATTATCAAACTTGTGAGTATATTAAAATTTCGATTAAAAACCATTTAAGGTCATCGCTCATTATAGCAATAGCAGCACGGCTCCGACACGGAAAATAACTTGTCAATCAAGTTAGGATTTTAAGTTAAAGGCATTAAAGTCTATTTTACGATGGCTATACAAAATAGTGGACGGCTCGCCGGCAGCGAGCGGCCCGCGAGCCGTCACACGTCGGGCCGACAGCGCGCTTCAAGCGAGGAGCCCGCTCGCCGGGCGCCTTACCGTCCGCGGGGTGACGCCTCGCCGTAAGCGCGGTGACACCTCGCCGGCCGCACGGTGACGCCTTGCTTGTGAATAAACAATAAACTGTTATCTCGCCGGTGGCGTGCCGGCAGCGAGCGGTCGCCTTGCTGACGGCGCGTTGGCGACTAGCAGTCGCCTGGTTTACGGCGCGTTGACGACTAGATTTTTCGAGGCGGTGCCGGGGCGCTACCGTGCTGGAGCGGTGCTATTATAATGGGCGATGACCTTTAGTCTTTAAAACACACAGAGATAATTTAATATATTAATTAAATTTTGCCGCCTCACTCCTTAGTCATTCTTTTTTTAAATAAAAATTCAGAAAAGAAATGTGGCAGGAACAAATTGATGTTTACATCTCTTGTATATGGCCAGTACTTTAAAAGTTATCATACTAAACCTGAAATATATCAAGGCAGTGTTGATGTGTGTAATAAAAGAAATGCTGAAAAATTGTTTAGTGAAATCGATTAAGAACGCGGCGACCTTTGAATTGTCCATACAAACGTAATACCTAAATCATTTCCAATTCGAGCATATTTCCACCAAATAAATTTGATATTCGGATTGAGACAATAATTATCTAGGCTTCCAATTCTTTTTTTTTTTCAAAAACCTACCTCTACATGAAGTATTAGCGAATTGCATTTCGTACATTTTTACAGCGTAAATGACTTGTTTTCATATTGTTTTTTCTTTATTATAAACAACAACATTTGTAATATTGTTTCATCACAAGCATAGCTTATATTATCAAGTTACAAATTATAGAAAAAAAATTGGAAAAACATTAAGTTTTCATTCATCATTTTTGGTATTACGGAACACATCCAAATTTCTCATAATTTCAGATAGCTAGTAGTGCTATCGCGTCAAGCAATAATTGTCAATGTGTGTGTGCTCCCTGTAGGTGTTTATCGCTCCGACAGGCACAAGGCACACTAACGCAACGTGCTTGGTTGGAGTTCGTTCATAGTATTTTTTGTCAACTTTAGACGATTAGGTACTTTACAGTGTGCTGTACCTGTACGCGCGTACTTATTTGTTTGCTAAATTGTATTGTATTTGTATGTAATATTTCTGACACTCCTCTTGACTTGACCTATTTTTAACCGACTTCAAAAAAAGGAGGAGGTTCTCAGTTCGTCCGATTTTTTTTTTAATGTTTGTTCCCGGAATACTCGAAGACGGCCGGACCGATTTAGAAAATTATTTTTTTGTCAGAAAGGGTATACTTCACAGGTGGTCCCATTGTCATCAAGTCAAGATTGGATGATGGAATCCTGGAGAAGTCGAGGGAACTCTTGAAATATTACAGGCGCACCTATAGCGATTTAGGTATTTTTTATAGTTACTCTTGAATTTAATCTCGGAAAGCACCATTTAGTGAAGTGGAAGTGATGATGAAGACCACAGATGGCCACCGGAACTTATCAATAATACGTATTTCACGGGTTGCGATTAGAGAAGATTACTTTAATATGGTTGCCAAGCAATTTATGCCCGTCACAATACATAGGGTGAAGTGGAGTTAATGGTGAAGTACCAGGAGAACTCCTCAACAATGAACGTCCCTGCATCGGGAAAAGCAATATTTTGTAAAAGGTGATAAGCAGTTGACATTAGGCTATTGTATCTTAGATAAATTACAAACCGACCCACTAAAAAGGAAGAAATAAAATTTTTTTCACTCTTCTTGCTCAAAAAATCCGTCATTGTAGTGTACCAAAGCGGAGATAAAATAGCATATCATCCTCTAGGGGAAAAAGTTTTTTTTTAATTTTTGTCTGTTTCCAACGAGCCTACCACCCATAAACGAAAAAGTCTTTGTTTGATCTATATAATT
Organism: Conistra vaccinii; assembly: GCA_948150665.1. NCBI lineage: Eukaryota > Metazoa > Arthropoda > Insecta > Lepidoptera > Noctuidae > Conistra > Conistra vaccinii. The sequence goes on along the minus strand of OX411324.1, from coordinate 10,990,496 downwards.
ATATTATATAAAAAAGAATCCCTATTTCCTTGATCACGGCATCACGCGTGAACGGCTGGACCAATTTCACTAATTCTTTTTACCCGACTGCCCCAGAAGGAGGGTAATGTTTTTCGAGAGTATGTATGTATGTATGTATGTCTATTTCTTTGGCACGCGGCTTTAAACGGCTTGATGGATTTCGACATATGAGGTGTCGTTAGATTCGTCTTAATTGTAGAAGTGTCATAGGCTATATAATATTTATATATTGCATCTGCAAATACAAAAAAAAGGGACGGGAAGGTTTAAAAAAAAAAATTATAACAATATTGGTATCAAATAAAAGCTAGTAACGAGTCAATGCCAAATTTTGATTTTTATTAATAAAACTAAAAAGCTTGAAATAAAGAAAATTATTCAAAAAACAAAAAACCCGACTGCAAAAACACATAACTGAAAAGAGAAAAAAACAAGCATTATAATCTATAGAATTTTGGTATCGCAGGCGGGGCAAACAAAACTTACACCATACGTATATCCGGTTATTAGTTTGTCCCCGCCTGCGATACCAAAATTCTATAGATTATAATGCTTGTTTTTCTCTTTTCAGTTATGTGTTTTTGCAGTCGGGTTTTTTGTTTTTTGAATAATTTTCTTTATTTTGTTGTTTGTTATCTAGTAAGGAGATGGTTCTTAGGATAGGTTGGTGAAGGTAGGGTAGGTAGGTAGGTAGGTATGCAAGTAGGTAGGTATGTATCTTGGTAAAGTGGGTATGTAGGTAAGGTAGGTAAGTATGTATGTATGTATGTAGGTAAGTAGGTACCTACCTACTTACCTACATACATACATACCTACCTACCTTCCTACTTAGGAAGGTAAGTAAGTAGGTAGGTAGGTAGGTAGGTAAGTAGGTAGGTAGGTAGGTAGGTATGTATGTAGGTAGGTGTAATTAGGGTAGGTAGGCGAACCGTAGATGAGTGCATACCCGTGCGAAGCCAGGGCGGGCAGCTAGTTATTAATATTATTCGATAGGTACCTACTTATGTGTCTAAAGAGCCTCAGCTATGGCCTCAGCGAGTATTTTGTAGTTTGTAAGTTACACAATTGACATAAAGTTCATTATGTTTTGACCCAATTTCGTGCCAAAAACTCGCTTCCATTCCGTTCCTTCTGCGCCAATGTAATATGAGCCGTAGCGTGGTGAGTATTGGCCGAGACGGTATAAGCTAGTTGCTCTCCGTACGCGACGAAGCCATAGCCACCACCAAGTTGTAGTATTGTAAGTACCTACCTATCATAACGCGGTTGTACGAAGTTTTGTCATGTCATGTCACTGTTCCTTTTCTTTACTTATGTGACCGAGCGGGCGTAATTATTGTCTCAAGGACACTATTGAGAACACTGCTCGCTCTAAATTGAGTTCGCAATGTATTTGCCAAACATGTAAACAAACACGAGTTTTCCACTTAGGCAAATATGAACTTTATGCTAGTGTAAATAAAGTTGATTTTAGACTGACTAGTAATGTTGAAAAAGTCATAAAAAAAATATGAAGTTGTAGCGCAAACTGAACCTTATGTGTAGTCCATAACAGTTATTTTTCCAAAAACTCGTGTTTGTTTAGATGTTTGGCAAATGAACTGCGAACGCAGATTTTTATTTGTCGGTGCAGCAGCGGTGCGAGTGACATCAGTATGTCTATGTTCGGATGATGAAAATATACCGCCACCACGTGTCGCTTGCACTTACGCACATGTCGGTAAAAAATTATGCAGAGCTGCTTGTGCCGTCGCAAAATAATGTCGAGTTCGCCCAGGTTCGCACCGCACGGGCTGTTATTTTCCGCGGGATTTTTTTTTCGCACACTGGATTTTCAACGCGTGTTTTTTCAACGCGCTAGGACGAGAGTGTCCCAGCGCGTTGGATTCTCAACGCTCGGCTCAACACGGAGAGTTTAAAATCCAGTGCGAGACCACCAATAAGAAGTGGAGACCACTCTAAAGGAAATAAATAAACACAAACAGACTTAAAATAAATAATGACAATAATAATAGATACTTATCCCTATAATTTATATTTACGCGACGTGCGTATGACTACTCTAGCGTCGTCCGTCGGTCCGCCGATCTACCGTGCCACAAGTCCATGCTCGATAACGAAGTATAGGTACCTACACTTCGCGTCAAATAACTTTGCCGCTCTGAAGTTAGGTTGCGCATGCGTACCTACTGGCATGCGCGCAGTCATATAGAGTCTACTTCAGAGCGGCAAAGTTACCTCTTCTTTCTACCTACCTACCTACCTTATTTGTATGACGTATCTACTAGCTAGGTTTTATCTACAAGGCCTTCTATCTTGAGATTAGTCGAGATATCCTAAAATATTGAGACATCGGCATGGTAAAGAAATTTCCAAAAAACGCATTACTAGTCTGTACATTCACTAGCGATTCCCCAAATTAGTCAACAAAAATAAAGCAAATAATGAACATACCTAATGAGTAATAACTCATAATAAAATAATATTTATGATGTCGACTCGCTATGAATGAATGGCATACAGTACCTACATCTAGTATTATCCGCTCACACACACTGCGAAGCGCGCCCGTAATCTGTGGCCCCGCCTTCTTTTGTCGAACAGAGATAGCAATATTCCAAACGCATTTTGCTCACGTCTCGAGTTTGCATTTCGTGCCGTAGTACGTCGGCCTCTTAATCGGTCCATTTACATCGTATTTAAAAGTGTTAATCTAATTCTGCTACTGACCGTAACAAGAGGCTTTCTGTTTCAAGATTGTTTGCCGCATGCCGCAATTCAGAAATATCTAGAAGAAACAGTAGCCTAACTAGCCATAGTGGGACTGGAAATCTATGGAAGGCCTACGTTTTGTAGCTCTAAAAATCATATATCTAAGCCCAAGTTCGCACGGGCGATTTTATCCCTCGGCGATTTTTTTTCAGGTACTGGATTTTCAACGCTCTGTTTAGCGCCGAGAGTTGGAAATCCAACAGTGAGTGTGGTTTTTTAACGCACTCTTTCCTGCGCGTTGGATTCTCAACGCTCTGGTCAACACCGAGAGTTGAAAATCCAGTGCGCGATAAAATCCCGCCGCGATATTTTTACGTCCGTGCGAACGTGGGCTAATAGTCTGGACGTTTTGATGATGCGAGAACAGTGGGATGCGGTAGGGACGCTCGCAAAGTTGCGAACTTTTATTAAGTATTCAAGATTTGTGGGCACACAGAATTATAGATTTTGTTACTAAGTACTTACCTTCAGGGTTGGTTCTGCTTGCGATCCGTAAAGCAGCTGGGTGGGTATGGATACCGTCAGATATAATGCCGTAGAAAACTTGTTTTTGCGTTGTGGACGCCAACAACCCAACCAGTCCAGGATCTCGGTGATGAAACTAGAAAAACAAAACATGTTAACTGCGCGATAGTGCATATACTAAACGAACGCATAACATGCGCGCTTTGTTGCGTATAGTGCATATTGATTGCACACTAAACGCTTTCTCTATACATGCACTAAGTGCAGACGGATGTTTTGGTAGCATGTTGAGCTCACTTAAGTCCTGAATTGAGTTGCACGATTACTGACAAATGCGTGCGATCATGCGATCTGACCAATTTATGTCTGGACATTAAAAAAGACCATGACCTCTGAGTTTGTTTAAACCTTTCTTCTCAGTGTAGTCAATAGGTAACGCCAACCTCATCTTGTTTAAAATATGATTGACATTTAAAAGAGTTTTTAATATTGTACAAACCTACATAACCAGAAACAAAATCATTTATCATGGATTTAAGACAAATATAAGAATAACTGAATGCTTGTTTTAATAGTATTTTTGTTTCTTTACTGTAACCCAAGTGAGTTTTTTTTTAAAGAGAATTAATAACAAAATAGCTGTTTTGGGTACCTAAAGAAATAGTTTTAAGGGTATACATTTTAGTATTAAACTACCTACAAAAACTATTGTCATTGTAAGGGATTTATAAATAAATCTGTTTTATAATACTTACAGGAAGCATGGCATTAAATAAATGTGTAATTAAATTAGCTCCACATTCAACAGCTTTTTCTCCCTGGGCCAAACTTGCAGTTGAGTGTCCTAATGCTACTTTGATGCCCACTGCTGCCAGTTCCTTGATGGCGTCAGTGGCACCAGGCAATTCCGGGGCAAGAGTGACTATGACAACATTATCCAATGACCCATAAACTTCTTCTATAGTCTTTATACCCTAGAAAAATTTTAAGCATATACACATTAAATCGGGAAATATATTTAAAAAAACTAGGTATTACATGTTTTGTCTGTTTGATTTGAATTTAAAAAGTAAAGTTGATAGTAAAACCAACATAGGTTTAGTGATAACTGGTGGTATTTACTTATCTGTTGTGGTAAATCATTATTTGTGGTTTCATTTCCCTAGAGATATTTAAAAGCTGTTACCTATTCATATTGATGAATGCAGTCTTTTATTGTTTACCTATAAACAGTGTGTTTTTTAAAGTACTGATTTGTTTACAAATTCGAAAGTAAATAAAGTAGACAATACTTTACAGTTGAGCAATTGATAAAAGTTCAGTAACACATAAAAGGTTCATCTGTGTTGGTTATTTACAACTTGCAAAAAGTAGGTCAATGATAAATGCTAACTGATAATGTCAATAAGTATTGCAAAATTGTTTAACTACAATCACAATAAAAAGTAATGATAATGAATATTGCATGATGTTTTATTGTTAAGATTTATTATATGTATAGAAATGCCTTTGTTTACACATGTTGAGTGTATTTATGTTGACTTTTTCTTATCACTATGAAGATTAGAATACAATTTGTCAATGTATGCATACAAAAAAGAATATGTTCTGAAAGGATGTGTAATCAGTATTTATTTGAATAAAAAAATAAATTTTTTTTTTTTAAATATCACTAACCTTATCAGGTGTTTTAATATATTCCTCCATATGAGCCCCTTTTTTAGCCATACTAATAAATGGCCCTTCTAAATGCACTCCAAGTACAGTGGCTCCATGCTGGCCACCATCAGTCTTTTTTATTAAAGGCAGGATTTTGTGGTATTTTTCCACATCAGAAGTAACCATAGTAGGGCAGAATGAGGTCACACCGTGAGCAAGAAGTTCTTTTGAAACCTTTCTGATACCTTCTTTGACATTTTCCGAGTCATATGAAAAGTCAACACCCCAGCCACCTATAAAAAAAAAAAATATTACTTTGGAAAGTACAAGTTTTGTTTTGATAAGAATACTTATAATTCTTATAAGAATCTGAATGGAATGACTTGTCTGAAAACTTCAATAACCTTCAATATTAATGGAACATTAATCTAAACACTAATTAATATTTTTACTTAGTATTGCATTGTTTAGTTAATTTGCAGATGACCGACTCTTTATTTTTTGTTGTGGCTTTGTGTTACATTGTACTTATACATATTATTAAATACTTGCTTTCGCCCTCGTGAAGTTCAGCAATTATCCCATGGGAATGTACTACCAGGATAAAAATTATCATATGCGTTAATCCAGGCTAAAAACTACCTGTGTGCCAAATTTCATCCAAATCCGTACAGCTGTTTTAGTGTGATTGAGTAAAAAATATCCAAATACACAAACAGAAACATTCTCATTTATAATATTAGTAGGATTATGATTGAGAAAACTAGCAATTTTATAGACTAGAAAAATTTTAAGTAGTTTTGTTTAAAAGTAAACAATGGAAAACTTTGGTTAGTTATATTTAAAATATGGACTAAAAATGCAAAAAACAGAGAATGCAGAGAGCTTATTATTTACATAAAATTGAAAATTACCATTGATCTGTATGTCAATGAACCCTGGAGCAATCAGCAGTCCTTCGCAGTTTACAGTTACATCTGCTTGTAGTTGTTCCACATAAAATACCTGTTCAGGGTTCTCGATTTTGCCATCTCTTATCCATAAGTCCTCCTTGACAATCTTACTATCACGAAGAATAAAACAGTTGTGAAATCTTGTTAAGCCCGATTTAGGTTTCATTATTATTTTAGTAAAAAGAAATTGAAAAGGAGTGCCTTGACAAGTGTTTATCTTGACGAAGAACCGGTAAAAAACTGACAATTTGACACAGACAAACAATGAAGAGAAAGGAAACGTCAATGTCGGTTGTCAATGGCATTCGTTGACAGTGACAGCGCGACATCCGTGAAAATTCTTTATGGCCTTGTTACACGAAATAAAAATGAAAAAAAAAAAACAAAACGGACTTTATGAGACGAAACTAAACGTCCATTGCGTCACTCACCCGTGCTATTCTATCAAACTCGTAGAATCAAACTAGATCAAACTGCTGAATGAAAAATAAAATGATGATGTGTGGAGAAAAGCTTGATTCCACATATTTATTATTTCTAAACAAAGTCCCGGGGCAAAGGTTTCTCCCACACTTTTCTATTCATCTCTGTCTTCTACCGTAAAAAGAACATTTTATTATGTAAGTAATTAAGTTATTTATTATACCGAGCACTTTTTAATGAAGATGTTATATCGAGCAGGTTTTCTGTCGTAGATTGGTACCTTTTTGCCTGTATGTATACTAAGGGCCTGTTTTACCACGTAAGTACGATTAAGTTCCTATTAACTTACTTGACAGATAATTTCATACAATTCTATTCCATTTTTGAATTTATTCGGTAAGTACCTAGTGGTTATTCGGACATCGTGAATTCGTGAAATAGGCTAGTAGTAGGCGGTACCTCATGTAGGGTTGCTAACCGTACTATAATATATAGTACGAAGTGTATAGAGTGCCGCGAGTTTCTTGTGGCACTCTAGTGTCACTGCCTCGGCCCGGCTAGGGTGCCGTGAGCGTTGCATTGTCACTGTCACTTGTTATTTAGGTTAGGTTAGGTTAGAACTGTGACCACACAACGCACGAGCCGAGCGAGCGTAGCGAGCGGTGCCGCGGCAGCGGCCGGCGAAGTGCCAGGGTCCGTTTAGGCACAAGAGAATGTAATGTTTTGGGAATGTGGTATTTTACAGCGATCTAACCTCGACAATCAAACAAAATACCAAGTGACGTGACTTAGTGACAGTGACAATCCAATGCTTGCGGCACTTTAGCTGTGCACTTTAGCCGGGCCGAGGCGGTGTTACTAGGGTGCCTGTAGTTGCACTTTATCCGATAGGGATAGAGTGCCAATGGTGGCACTCTATACACTGCTTATATAGTATTGTACTATATTTCGGGTCTGCGTACTATATACTGTTGAAGAAATATATAGTAGGTACGCAAAAATACTATATTTTCAACACCGAAATCTAGCAAACAAAACCTTCATTTAAAAAAATTATGAGCGCGCCTTTCCATTTACTTTTGACTAATGTTATAGCATGTAACCAAATTGACCAAATTATTCGCAGCACCTTAACATCCATTTTAAATGTGGCTTTGGACGACCGAGCGTGGCTGCAAGCCACACTACCCATCCGTCTTGGTGGCCTCGGCGTCCGCAAAATTACCAGTGTTAGCTTACCCGCGTTCCTGTCCTCTGTCCACTCTGCAAAATTTTAGCCCCCTGCCTGGTTGACTCTGAAGTGCCGTGCTTGACCGATGCGGAGAACGCCTGGAAAGCGGCTTGCCCGAATACAGATCGGCCCGTGAACCCATCCTCCCAGAGGCAGTGGGATGAGCCGCTCTGCAGGTTGGTACGGAACAATCTTATTAATACGTCCACCAATACTGTTGAGCGTGCCCGCCTGCTGGCTGTGGGTGAGTGGGAGTCGGGCCTTTGGCTTCATGCGCTACCGTCACCCAACATAGGCACTATGCTGGGTGACGCCACCTTCCGGCTCGCTACCTGTCTGCGTCTGGGCGCTCCTTGCGTGGCTCCGCATCGCTGCCAATGCGGTGAAGGTGTCGACTGTCTCGGACACCATGGCCTATCCTGCAGTAAGAGCGCAGGCCGGATAGCACGGCACGTCAGCATCAATGACATCATCCGTCGTGCTCTTGTTACCGCCGGGGTGCCAGCTGTTTTAGAACCCAATGGCTTGGCACGCGACGATGGGAAGAGACCAGACGGAATGACCATAATGCCTTGGAAGGTAGGTAGGCTTTTGGTGTGGGACGCAACGTGTGTCGACACCTTTGCGCCATCCCATCTTCCTAGCACGGCGAGCTGTGCTGGAGCTGCTGCTGCAGGTGCGGAAAACCTCAAACGGCGCAAATATTCCAATCTTATTGGGAATTATATGTTTGAGCCGTTTGGGGTTGAAACACTAGGTCCATGGGGTCGGAGTGCCCACTTGGTTTTTCAAGACATCTCCAAGCTGTTGGTCGACTCTTCACGTGACCAGAGGGCTGGCCTATTCTTCGGCCAAAGAATAAGCATTGCCATACAACGTGGCAATGCTGCCAGCATTTTGGGCACTTTTCCTGTTGAGAGCGATGCGGACGAATTTTTTGATGCCCTATGATTGTTCCCGCCCCCCCTCTTTTATACCTATACTTGTACATATTATTATTATTTATTTAAGTCTGTTAGGTTTTAAATCATATAAATACATTGTAAAAAACTGAAAGGTTTGAATAAATTCTCAAATTTGAAAAAAAAAAATTTTCATTGCATTCCGAACTACTCAATAATGTCAAATTGACAACGTCAATCGATTTTTTTTTTGGGATTTTGTAATTTGATGTTGTTCTTTCTTTTGAGAAGTAGAAGTCCTAAATAAATTAGTTATAGAAAGTGGCAGCGATAACGTATATGCGTCAAGGTCAAGGGCGCCGCTACTGACGCCGCCAAAAATTAAAAAAAAAAACGCAAAGTTGTAGAGTAATAGTTTTTTTTTAATATAAATAAATAAGTAACAAAGCTTTTTCAGCTTTTTCCATCAAATTGGTATGTACAGTAGCGGTCTTAAGTCGCTAGGCCATTTTTTTGAGTAATCGACTGACGGTTCGGTTTGACTTACGACCTTCTTCTATAAGTTGTTCCACACGCACACACACTCACTTGGTTTATAACTTATAGTAGTTCATAATTTCAACCAGCAAAATGTATGACAAGCTAGCTCAATGGTTACGTCCTTTGATACTTGTGTGTTTTCAGCGAGCCGACAGTTCGAATCTCTCCTGCGGATATTTTTTTTTTTAATAATTACTATTTATAGTTCACTTTTTCTTTTTAATATTTAGTTTAGTTTTTAATATTTAATATTTAGTAGTAGATCGATAATAATCATTCGTTTTTGTTTCTTTCATTCGTCTTGTTCACATAAATAATAAAGTTTAGTAGGTAGCCCATAAAAAAACTTTACTTCGATTTTTGTGGTCTACCTACTAATCATTTTGATTTCTGTGAGTACAGATCCTGTTCGTTACGAGTATTCATATCTTATTTCATATAATCTCATAATTTATATTCTCATCAGTAACACACACCGTCGCACTAACGCGAAACAACATTATATTTCTGTTGCATTTAGAATAAGCGTCATAGAGGTGACCTTTCTTACCATTGCATTGATAAAATTCACTTATAGTTGACATGTGCCCGTAGCTGTTTGAGTAAAGCAATTGATACGCGATCAATGAGGCTTGAGTTCGAATCCCACATAAAATGTGTGAATGTTAGACCATATTTGTATTTATAACAAAAACTTTTAGATATTTGTATTTATTTAAAGTGTATTTATGCATAATATTTATAAGAAACTAAATATTAGTTTTTGTATTATTATTTAACTATTTATGTGATTAAAAATCACATAAATAGTTAAATAATATTTATCTTTTCGGTATTGAAAGGTGGAAATAAAAAAATTGTGCTATGATAACAAAAATGTTTATTCGTTTTATTCATTTATAAAATTAACAAACTTTTATGAGAATTGTGACGTCACATTCCTACCTAGATAAAAGAAGTTCTCTTGTTAACCGTTCTTAAGATTTTTTGTTAGTGGGTACCACTACCCACTTAGTCAATTCATAATAATATAACAAGGAATGGATATTCTATATAATATTGTTGATATCCACTTATTATAGGTATCGGCAGAGTTTATGGAAAACTATTACCTATATGATATTTTAGACTTTATGCATGTTTTTATGTAACGTCACAATGAATGTTATATTGAGGTTATATAGCTTAAGTGTTCATTTTCTTGACGAAAAGAAGATTGAAACTAAACCTCAATTTAAGATCATTAAATAATTACGGTTATGTTAATATAAATATTTAGTGACACCGTCTAATAATTATAACCAAACATCTAGGTATTAATATTTTGTATAACTCCCATTATTTTCGATGCAGTCAAGTAGACGTTTGCGCATCGACCCTACAATATTACCACATATTTCGGTTCCTCTTAAATTTTCCCACACCTCCTTGCAATGGGTTTTTAATTGTTCTATACATCTCTCATCCCGTGACTCCCACCTTTGCACTTTGTTATGCAAGCCTTCAGCGTGAAGGGCACGGCGAACAGTTCGCACTGAAGTGTCGAATAAGTTTGCAAAGTGTCTAGTTGGTGTGAAACCATTTGTTTCATACTCGCCCACCATATATCGTCGCTGTGCCTCGCTAATAAGCGTTGGCCTTCCACTTCGCTGTCGACTAGCAAGGCTAACAGTATTATAACTCTAAAACAAAAAAAAATATATATTAGTTATAATAAAGTAGCTATAACAAAATGCTACTACTAACAAGACTTCATTTTTATAAAATATAATAATATTTATTTAATGTAACAATAAAATATAAAAACTCTGCATATATAAATCCAATAACAAACACTTGTTATTTTTAATAATATTTATAATATAACAATATCCCTCTCACAGAGAGAAGGCCTGTGTCCCAGCAGTGGGAACATTAATAGGCTGATTATGTTATGTGATAACAATATAACATTAAAATATTAAAACTCTGCATTTATAAATCCAATAATAAACACTAATTATTTATCGGCCTCATGATGGATTTAAAAAATAATTAAAACAATTAATCCATATGCCACCAAATAATCTTAGGTATTTTCAAATAAAAGTTTAAGTTACAATTCATAAATAAAATCACTCACATTTAGTCCGGTTTCATCAGATATTTGTCTTCTATTAAGACCACTTTTATGCAGCGCAATAATAGTCGCCCTCGTCTCAATATTAATATTTGCATACATTTTGCAAATTTTGAGTAGTAGTTTAATTTCTCTTTGCTATTAAACCACACGTCACTAACCAACAACTACAACCAAACGACAACATTCATTCCGATCAAGTTAAATATTCCTAAAACTCATGTCTACCTCACAGAAATCTAAATTCTTCATTTAATTTAATATGATCTACCTTCTTAACTTTACGAAATGTGTGAACAAGGCGAACAAGATAAAGAATAATATCATTATATTTCTGTCCCATTACTTCCAATCAAGTAAAAACTTACAAAAAGTCTAATGCTACGCGGGATTTGAACTAACGGCTCATCGATTCTATCTGAACGCGCTTAACCGCTAGGTCAACTTGACTCAGATTGTAAGGTTGAAATTATGAACTACAATCACTTGAAGATGATGCATGTCTCTTGAAAATAGAAGGTCGTAAGTCAAACTAAACGTCAAGCGATTCCTTTATAAAATAGCTTAGCGACTTTTGCCCGGCACTGTACCTACTATATTTTTTTGAAATGTACAATTTTTTTTTAAGCTTATTTTGAAAAATACTATATTTTGCCAAAGAAATGTTGGCAACCCTAACCTCATGGGTCTTTCCATGAATTTAGTTGTGATTTACATCAAAATTTATTTGGGTACCTAGTATTACCTACCTACATACAGCTACAGGTAAATCGGGAAAAACTTGAAGGATGTTGATAGCACCTAATATGATAAAGTACCTACTTATGATAAAGGTGTTGTCATTTCACAGTGTACCTAGCAGTTTATTCTTCTTGTCTCTTCTTCACTAGTGCTCTAGTAATCCTCCTAAAACGTTTGTTCCGATCCAATCAGAACAGATCTTTTTGATGACGATCCACTCTCGCATACCAAGCAATTACGCCCGCCTAGCTGTTAATCCACTGTATTAAAACAGTAAGTGGCTTCATACGACACTGAAAGGGTTGGCTTAGTCTTAGCTGTGGGTCCTATATAACAATATCTGGCAAGCCGGGCTCGACAAACTTGTTCGGCCTTTGCTTTGAGTAGCGCCTAAGCGGTTTATGCGGTCAGTGTTGGCGGGAAAAAGATATGACCTTAATACTTGCATAGTAGGCCACGGGCGGGTAACGTCGTATTTTTTAAATAATATTGTGTTTTTTCATAAAATCACACGCGTGCAGATAACCATAATCATAAATCTTTATTTATCTCAACATCATATTATTACAGGCACTGGTTAATAAAATGCACCATCTTAAATAGAGAAAGGTGTCTGAGGTCGGAGGATCCAGAGTTACAGATCACCTTCTAGATCGGCTCTCACAACATAACAAACAAAACATAATATCTTTAATAAATTAAAATGTCCTATCTAAAAAGGACATTTTAATTTATTAAAGATATTATGTTCAGTACCTACGAATACTCCATATACTAACGCGCAACTACATCCTAAATAATAACTTTTTAAATGTCAAGATAGCCAAAAAAAGTAGGAAAAGGTCAAGATAATGTAAGTTAAATAATGTAAGTTTAATATGACAGGCCAGGTACCTAAAGACAACACCCCCACAGAAAGTCACAAAATTCGAAGCGGAAAAGCCGTATTTGTTTTCATTACAAATTGGTATATTTTCTGCTCAATACTGCCATTCCCGAATACCTATAAAACTTTTTTGCTTAAAGGGGAACTTTGTATCACGTAAGTATATTATAACATTTTAAAAGTTATTGAGAACCATATCTTCAGATCTTCCCGATACCCAATAGCTCCTAGGTTCATAAATATACGAGGCTTCGCCTCTATTTACATATGTACTAATACATCAACTAATTAACGAATGAAAAGAGCCATAAAATTAATACTTTATTTTATCATTATTAATTGTTATTCAATTTCTCGCTGGTCCTGGATTTAATTCCCAGCTCGGTCAAAGTGCTTTTCGTTTTTTTTTGCTACGCGCGGAGTCTATTTTTGTGTTGTTGATAATAGCAATTGGATCGTAACAGCTGGCGTTCTGTAGTTTTTGCTTACCCCCATAGGGAAAAAGGCGTGAGTTTATAAAGTATGTATGTAACATGCTTGTACACATATACGGGGTAGCAGGGACATCGACGCGAAGCCGGTTACCATGGATTCAGTACATGATTCTGAACCCCCCAGCGTTGAAATTTTTCGTTGGTTATTAAAAAAAAAATCTGCTGCTCCATACATTTTGACCGCGTAGGTATTGCACTTTTCTATGAAACAGCTGTTTTTTTTTTAAATAACCGACGAAAAATTTCAACGCAGAGGGGTTCAGAATCATGTACTGGATCTATGGTAACCGGCTTCGCGTCGATGTCCCTGCCACCCTGTATAACTGGTGGATTTTCAGTGTTTCGTGTGAACTTATCAATTAGCTTTACGTGCAGCACGTGCAGCACGGGCCACGGGTGCACTCTACGTGCAGCACGGGCCACGGGTGCACTCTACGTGCAGCACGGGCCACGGGTGCACTCTACGGAACTGTCGTCTGTTTGACTGACTTTGAAATACCTAAGTTATTAGAAAGTCAGTAAAACAGAAAAAATGGCGATTCTATAGGTTAAAAATCTCATCAACTACCGTGAGAAATAGTTACTTACCTACGTATTTATAAAGCATTATAAGGTGGCGAAAATTAGAGGTTTTTTTTGTTCATTCGAGAGAAGTAGAAAAATAACGTACGTATTATAGTATCTTACATTTTTCCCTATCAATTCTCTATAAAACATTTTAATTTATTTAGCAAAGTTGTCCTAACCCACAAAAGTATTGACAAATAATTTCGTCGTATTTCTAAAAAGAACACAAATTATTTGTTTCAAATCGTTAATTAGCAGTCACTTAATTTTTATTTGAATATTTTTCTCTAATGAAGAGCAGACGAAGCAATGGTTGCAAGAGTTGCGACTGCGCGAACTGTAGAGGAATGCAGCGCGTAGTCCGTAGCACGTCGCTACGACAGTTGGCTTCCCGCGGCTACGGCGCGTGCTACGACCCAGTCGTCGGCTTGCTCCCGTCGGCTTCAGCTGAGAACCGCGTACGCGTAATGTTCACACGCGCGTGATTGCATGATTATTGCTACTTAATAGTGACAGCCCAAGTGATTAATATTAACATTAAAACAGGTGAACTTTGTTATGTTGAATTGCCTATGCGTATGTTTCGCGTAGCTCGGGAGCCTGCACTTTCTTTAATAGAAATTGTAGTCCCCGTGGAATCGAACTTTTCGTATCTCTATGACTGTTATTTGTCAACTTTTTGTACTTAATGGATGCGATGTTTCTTTCCGATGGATCTGTTTGAGAAAGTACTTGAAGTTCATTTTGTGGATGTGATAAGTTTTTTTTTTTTTTGTAGTATATAGGTAGTATTTAAATTTTTTGTGGTTCCATAATGTTTTATTGACAATACTTATTACTTTCATTAGTAATATTTATATGTACTAAGCCTAGCAAATCGTTATAACAATAAACATTTATAGCTATGGACTTCACAGTAAATCTGTGGGGTTTTCAAATCGTTGTGAATAAATTCTCGTGTTTTAGGAAACATATTTCAATTTTTAAATTAAAAAGGAATTCGTTTAAAAAAAAAGTACTTTAAGCAAGAATTAAATACCTACACAAATATCAAAATAACAAAGTATTGATGAATAGGACGCAAACATCTACAACGATTACTGACTCCATCAATTGATCGATCGAAAGATAATGTTATACCCAAAGGGGATAGCCTCTTCTGGCTTATTTTTCATTTACTTCCCGATGATAAGAAACATAATGAAGAAAGGAATAAATATTTACCTCGAGGCTTATGTTGTAATATTTTCTTTGTGATTGGCAGACGTACCTACCAGATTAGTCTTTTGTTGATATTTTCAAATATTAATAGATGGAGGAAATCAGCACACATAAAAGAGACGAACCGATTTGAGTTAGGTTGATACTACGTCTTGATACAACGTAGTTGGTACTTTAATCAACGGCTAGGTTAAGGTTTACGTCAACGGCACAGAAAATACGAATTACTATAATTTAGCAAATATTTTGTACTAGCTTCTGCCCGCCACTTCGTCCGCGTGGAATAGTTTTACTTTAGGCTAACACTAACTATAACCCGCGACTTCGTTAAAAAAAACCCCTGATTTTGAAACATTCTTTATTGGTGCTCGGCTCCTATAGATTTTAGCGTGATGATATATAGCCTATAGCCTTTCTCGATAAATGGGCTATCTAACACTGAAAGAATTCGTCAGATCGGACCAGTAGTTCCTGAGATTAGCGTGTTCAAGCAAACAAACAAACTCTTCAGCTTTTATAATAATATAAGTATTATTATATAATATAATATTAAGTATTTGTATATAGAGATATTGGGTATACATAAAAGCTTATTCACATTATTTTTCTGCTACCAAAACTTTTTACTAAAAACAACCTGTTTCTGCATATAGTTTAGATTCTCAATTGTAACATATGTATTGCTTCCTCTTATCTGGAACATCTTTTGAGAAGACCTAGCAGACAAATTTACGCCCGAATATAAATTGAGAACCGGTAAAGGTTTGAAAGGTCTTAATTCTCTGTAAGTAGCACCACAATTGGAGGAGGTTGGGGCTAAGTAATGACAGCCGCACGGGACGATCCATCAGGTTAAGCTACTATTGCCGGGGTTGGTCTGTGGATGGGTGACTCTACATACCGAGACTCCTCCGTGCCTCTGAAAGCACGTTAAGCCGTTGGTCCCGGCAGTCATTCGTGGATCATTGACTGTCGTTACGGGTCGTCAAAAGCCCGAAACTTGGACAACCAGTCTTACCAAGGGGTATTACTCGGTTAATGGGTTGTGGAGGTCAGATCACTCCATGTAAAATACTGGTATTCAGCTGCATCCGGTTAAGGCGACCCTAACATAGTTGGGAAAAGGCTAGGCAGATTTTTTTGCACCACTACTGGTCGCAGGGCGAGGGGGCTAAGGGGGTCCAGCCCCCAAAAGCATCTGAGTTCTCTCGTGACAAATCTTAAAGTGAAAGTGATATTATACTAATTAAACTTTTTAGCAAGCATTTACACTACCTAAAAAAAATACAATTGTACCTTTATAGGTACGTCATCCTTAACGTAGATATGTTTTCCTTTGAGGAATTTGCGAAAAGTAATCCGAGAAAGCTTGATAAGCATTAAGCAAAATAAAATGTTGTGTGCTTTTGAGTGTTTACTTTGCCTAAACCTGCCCTCAGCGGGGTCAAGTCAGTGGCAGATCTAGGAATGTCGTTTGGGAGGCCCAAACGTCAATCCTGGATCCGCCACTGACTCGTCGACATGGTTCTGACGTCTAACCAACTGACCGACCACAGTTGCCTGTAGGTTATCCATAATGAACATCAGAGGAATAGCCACGAGATAGATTTTGAGTTGCCTATGTCGCTTGTTCCCTTGGTTTAGGCAAATATTAGGCTGTCCCATTTTCAATTTGTCAGGTCTGGACGAAACAGGAGGAGCAGGAGGTGTCCTGTCTATTAATAGGTTTTAATCAACTACCATAACAAGTCCGATTGTTCAGGGACCCTAAACACATGGATTAGTGAAAAATAGCAAGCATAACCAGATTTTGTCAATTTTTCCTGAGCGGTTTTGGTAGACCAGTATTTGTCAGTGCTTGCCCGGGCGATGGCGTGTGTACTCTAAAACCGTTAAGGGAATAGGTTCTTCGTTCCGATTCTGAATTGATTTATGTATAGTGATCGTATAGTGATCATAGATATCCGTGATAGTGATAGTCATTTTAATCTTTCTATTAATGTTAGCCAGTCATCAGATTCCGTCGTCGTTGAAAACTAATTCACTGAAACAACTTTTGATGGCTCAATAGGGTGTTAGGCAAACGATTCAATAAGTTTAGGAGATAGGACACATTTTAATTTAATGGCTTGATAATTAACGAAAACAAACAAAAACAAAACTGTGTGTACCATATCATTCTTGAGTAACCGGTAGAGTTTTTACTTAAATCCCGATACCTCTTTCATTTTCTTATTTCGGTATTTCCGGTTTCGATACAATTCTTTCACAAAAACCAATTGTTTCTTCACCGCTGTGAATGCTCGCACACAGTTCCGTAAAATTTTATTAGATATATCTGAGTGAAAACGTACCGCTATCGACATTTGAATGGAGCCTCTTTTCAGGCAGTCAATCGAGTAATTGATTCATATCTGACTGAATTATTACCAATTGTGTAAGTGGTACCAATTAAATTAATTATAGGTACCTACTACTAATGACTGTTTGTAAAGTGGAAACTAACAAAAACCGGCCAAGTGCGTGTCGGACTACGCACAATGAAGGATTTCGTAGTTGGGATAAATTTATCCCAATAACAAACTTAACATTGTAGTTGAAAAACATGTTCTCATGTACGGAATGTATGGGAGAACATGTTTTTGCAACCGCAAATGTAAGTTGGTCGATTATTACTCATTAATTTGTGGAGCCTACTTAGCTGTGATAGTTTTCCTTTTAATTTAATTATATATACTACTGTCGTGATTTTTTTCACATATCTAAAACCAACCATTGCAGGGGGACACAAACAAAAAATTATATTTCGCAAACGGATCCCTGGAATCCAAAATATTTTTCACACACTCACAATATTTTTGAACGACATCCCACACCATGGGATACACGAGAAAAAAAACATCCCCCACTTTACGTGCAGGGGAGGTATCCTAAAATATATCTTTCTGGTGCTAAGAGTCTCTGAGCTAAGCCGCGGACAGACGGACAGATACACAGATAGACAGACAGATAGACAGACGGACATGGCGAAACTATAAGGGTTCCTTGTTGACTACGGAACCTTAAAAAAAGACTTTCTATTATTACGGTTATCTTTCCTGGTTTTAATAGAGGGTAATGGATAATTTGTTGTACTTTAGTATACCCACGTATAGGTAGGTTGTAATTTCTATTATTTATGAGCATATATTATTTAATCAAAGACTTGGACATCAGTGTCTTCCACAAGTTTGCTTATAAATAAAATACTCTCGGGCGGAGCGGCAGGGAGACTCTTACTGACTAGAACTCACCCGTGTTCCTTCAGTTGCCTGTACGTTGCCAGGGGCCACGATAACCCATTATGACTTTCCGGCAACCCCGGCAGGCATCGGCCCTAGCAGACCCCGTTAGTTGTCCTGATATCTTTTTGAGGCACGCGTGGAACACCGCGACCCGGGCCTGGTCCTTATCGGACGGCGAGCTACCCATTGCTCTCCGTCCGCAAGCTCGCGCCTGCGGTGGCCGGAAATCGGCTCGCGATTCCCAACGCCCGGTTCGTCGCCTGCGGTGGCTAGGGGCATGAGGGCGCGAAATTTGCCTCTCCCTCACGCGGTCCGCCTCCTCCTTCGCGAGCATTACTGCTTCGCAGAAGGAGGTGACGGCTTCCCATGCCCTCTCGCTCCGTACCATGGCCTGGACCAGGGCCGGACGCGAGAGGTCACCGCCGCCAATCGCCTCCACGAGGACACGGTGATGCTCCGCCCAAGCCGGGCAGACCTCCACCATACGGTGGAGGTCTGCCCGGCGTCAGGCGGAAGGTGAGGACGCCGTGGCGCCTATCTAGCCACTCCTCAAAAAGGGGACTTATCACCGCAATTGTGGCGAACCCAGCACTGGGTTGCGGCAATCGCACTCTCCATGACGCCATGAGATCCCGCCGGAGTACTGATAGGGCCTTACTTAGTATTATTATTTATTCAGTGTTAAAGGATTTTAGATATTTAGGTCAATGCTGACTTGACACAGGAAAAGGAAGTATCAAACAGAAAACGACGATTGCACAATTTATTTAATCGTGCCCTGTGGTAAGAGTGAAGTTTATTTGTTGTGTTTGTTGAAAATAAGAACTAATTTATTATTTGATTTAGTACTTTAGAACTTATATACTTACGGTTGCCCAGGTGTAGTGAACAATGAAAACTCTAGCCGTTTCAATAATTATGCATAGATACCTTTTTGAGTTGCGAATACATAGGTATAATTATGTCAGATAAGTCCGTTTTATTTTATCACCAGTCCCTTATTTTTGTGTTGAGATTTGTTTACGCGTGTAATAATTTATCAGCTTCATCGACTGACGCTTGGTTAAGCGACAAAACTGGCCATTGTCCTTTTGGCGCGCGCATCAATTTATTAAACCGGACAATCTCTACTTAAGTTCTCCCCGGGAGTCCGGATTGCGGGGACCTACAACCTACCTTATTAATGTACCTCATTAAGTTATGTTTGTTTAAGACTCTCGGGTTCATATTTCAAAGCAATTGTTTTATATAAAGAAAACTATGTAAAATAGACAGGATATTTTTTTTTATCTCGTCGTCTGCTGACTGGGAAGTTGAACGCAAGTTCATTTATCTTATTCGGTGAGGGAATAAGAATGTAAGTAATGCATCACGCATTGCAGGTATTCTTTTCTTTTATTATGCGGAATAAAGGAGAGACTAACGGAATAAACGTTAAATGCGTTATTTTGGCTCAAGTGCCAAAACCCGTTTTTGTATAAGGATCTAGCGGACGAATGAATTACGATGACCGTTGTCGTCCGCACATAATTCCTGAATGTTTTGTGCCGAAGTAAGGTGTTTAACGCATGCGGAAGGTTTAACATTTATTACTCTATCTATTTATCTCGAAAGTTATGAAAAAGGTTTTATGATATTGTTATTATTTAAAAATAACGAATTATTGATGTCATCGATGATAATGTTCGTAGAAAGGTCAGGCGAGATCGAGGTCAAGAGCAGGCCTATTTAGCAATAAAAAAGGTTGAATAAAAAAATCTATAGATAGAACAACGTAGCAATCAACAACGTTTCAATCTAAAATCAAAAGAAAATTATGTAGGTAATCAAATTCAAATTAGGCTGACATTCAGCAATTCCGAAGGTTTAAGTCACTACGTGGAAGCCCCCAAAACGCCTACGGTTTTTCCAGATAAGTTTAGTGCTTCTCGAAGGATGATAAACTGTCGATACATTCTGTTACCTACTCCTAAGTATACTTCCATCAGCGTCGAATAAATACGCAAATTCAGAAGCAATTGCTAGTCGAAGGTCAGCGAGAAGTAGGGTTAAATTTAGCGCTGTATACTTCACTTTTAAACTTTCGGGCTAGCCACTGGTCATTACGACTCGGAGTGAGTCTTAGTACCTTCCTTCACATATTTAATCATTGTTGCTAGCACAAACCGCGTTGGAGAACAAAAAAGTGTTGGTGGCCGCGGGTTGTGACAGTGACTTATGCGTCGTCCGCCCTTTCGCCGCCTTCTTGGACTTGTCGCTACTCATTGCCTTGAATTCTTAGCTTTATTTTTGGGCTTAGTCATTTCATTCTTCACTTAGCAGCGTAGCCTGGAATTTAATTCACTTTAGTTTTTGCTTCGCCTTAATTAGAACGTGGGTAGCGACGATTTTATGATGAACTGAAATAAAAAGTGACGAAGGTATTGAAGGTAAGTAGGCTAAGCAGAAGGTAGTTAGGCTTCTATACATATTCTTGTAAGAAACCACCTCACCGCAAGCGTATTGAAAGAACTATTTTCATTCAGTTAATGATTTAGGTGCCCCACTACTTTCTTAGAAAATGTTCACTTACATCTGAATGTCCTAATTTTTTACTGTTAAGTCAGGCGGTACAGACCTTTAAGGAATATAAAGGCCGGAATTTATTTATTAACCTTTTAAAAAGGTTTCGGAGTCAAGCCGTTAAAGTCTTTCAAGGTTGCGAACGACGCGCTCACTAGAATTTAAAATATTTCGGAAAATTAATTTATTCTTTGAAATACAAAGTTTAGTTTTCGTGTTTTATTGGAATTATTGCGTGCTAAGGAAGTAAACGATTCAAGGATACGAGAACAAAGGAGGTCAAAAGACAGACCCTGTACCTACTTTAAAATAATAGGTAATAGTTATTGAAGAACGGTAACCAACATAGGACTTCTAAAGCCCCTTAAGTATACGGCAAAGTTGGCAAAGAACATGTCCGAATTCAATATTGTAATGTGGGATGCTCCGGCGATTTTAAAACGCGTTCAAGTTAGGTACGTGAATCGTGATGTCATGCTATGCCGTCTAACACAGAAAGCCGATAGCCTGTCTGTTTATTGTTCAAGCTCGCCTCCGCGAAAGTAATGGATCCTAATGGAATTTCACATGCGGCAACATCAAGCCTGGCAAAGCTCTAATATATTTATAAAGTATATAAGCAACCTTTTATTTTATTAAGTCGTGGAGATCCCTTGAGGCTGTACAAAATCAGGCCAAGCTTCTGGCAGAGGGGAAGTGTATCTACGTATCACCAGTTTTCTCGAAGGGAAATGTGGTTTTGAGAGTACATGCACCGATGCACATACCCCTACAGTATAGGTGCCAATTGTGGCACATTTGTATGAAGATTGGTCTCTGTAGAAAATCTACTCTTGTGCCCCGGCTTTAGAGCACAAATGAAAACAGTATACATATACAGCCTTCTCATCATAATAGGTTACGAAATAATTAATTAATACCAAAAAGATAATAATCACCTGATCATGACTGAACGTTTATTAATTGGTTGATGCTTATCGATACTGTATGTTAGTCGATTGGATAAATACCTACATATACTGTACTATGATATAGAGTGTTTTTTTTTAACAGTGACGATAGGGGTAAATCCGAATGAGATAGGTACGGGGAAACTGTCCTGGTTACAAAATAAAACAGTCTGTACATCAGTACTCTTCCTACCCTATTAATCTGATACCTGCACAAAACGTTTGCGCCGGTCTTGGGGTTTTCTATGGAATCTGAATTGTCTCCTTTATTGAAACTAAAAAATAATAAGGTCATAAAAACTATTAGAATATATTTTCAAATAAAATACAAAAGACGAAAACAATAACTATAAAGTCCTTACGATACATTGAACTTAAAGTTCTTTGTACGTCTGAAACTGTCGTGAAATATGCTTAGTATACATTTTCACGTTATAACAAAGAGTAGACTAGACAGCCATCTGATTTCTCAATGTTTCATTTAATTTCTTGAACGAACAAAAAAAATCTAGCACAATATTCTTGCTGAAAATGTTAGAGTTGTACATTGTACAGTTGTTATCTATGAAATTCTTTGCCTCATTTTTATGTTGGCTTATTTTCTCAGAAAAATACTGGCACGTTCGTTCATCATGATCTTTAAAGAATGTTATTACTAGGTTTTGTTAGTATAGTATAAACAGACTATTCACGTGTATCTGTTTTTCACAGGGCATTTAGCAACGTTAACTTAGAATCAGAGTAAATTACCTGCCGTAAAATATATTATCCGTAAGCAAAGAACCTCCAGTAACAATTTTGCAATTTTACGCGTATTATACTCTGTTATTTAAGCGAATCCCTTCAACAAACATTGTGTAATTTTACTACTTTGTTTATCCCAAGCATCTATTAGATTAAATTGTCATTAACGCAGGAATCTAATGTCTTGAGTAAACATGTCCCTAATGACGGCCATGTTGTCTGTGATTTAATTAAAATTCTCACGTTCATTAAATATGTCTTTGTACGTCGACATTAGGGGCTTGGAAACTTTTTGTCAATGTGACCTTCTTCCTGCCTTTTTTATAAGCGTCTGGGATGCTTGTTTCTGACGCACTGCAAAGTGCGAACACATAAAAAGTGAAAAGAACTTCTTTAGGCCGAGCCTTTTTAATGCAAGCTGGAGTATAGTATAAACCAACAACAGCTGGATAAATAGCTAATGAAGCCGCGCTCATAGTGTCACGTGGTACGTAAATAGTGATAAGTTTGGCTCATTACCTATGAATGCCATGGCGACCTATTTACTTTAATTGACCTTTACAACATGCGTGGGAAGTGAACTGGCAAACTACACGTGCTTTCTTTCCCTTCCGCAACCAACAGTATGATAGGTGTTTAGTGAGTCGTAAAATTCAAAATGATATAAAAGTAGGATTTAGTGAATAGGTTTGGGCTACGGAATATTATTCATGTGCGAGCGGACTGCGGCTGTTTCGTTTTGAAATCCTGAAATATGCACAGTCTAAGTGCCGCTATTTAAAATTTATTAGGGTCCAAATATATAATACAGTATTAGATTTGCAGATGGTGTAGTCGATTCGTATTTTCAGAAGAGCATGTCTCGGCGAGTGACGTTGGCAACATTTTATCGTTTCACATATTCATAAAACGCCTGTAGGGATCATTTATCAGGTGTTGTATTCCGTCGGGGGCAAACATTTTACAGAACATTTATTTGGTGTGCTTGCAGAGATTTACATGTGGGCGACACACATTAATCGTGTACTGAGCCCCAGGAGGAGCATTCACTATTAGTACTCTCATTTTAATAGATGTGTAGCACAAAAACGGCGTTAGAGTTTTTGCATCTCTCTCATTACGCAGGACAGTAAAAAATTCGTTCTTCCATAATTGCGAAAATCCACAAGCTAACCTTTATAGCGCCGCCGGTAACCTGGATGTAGTTGTGAATAGAAACGGCATGGCATCTTTTATTACTGGCCCCGGATAGATAAATACTTTATTTTTATGTAGATCCTGGTCTTAGTAGGCCAGTTTCCATTATCTATTTATGTCGTTTAGACTTGTCCCCTAAACTGTTGAACTTGAAAGTTTAATATTTCGGGCCCAGCTTTGTGAAGATAATCTTCACAATCCGTCGAAGCATACCTACTTTCAATTCTATAGCTCCTTTCGAATACAAAAACTAGTACATTTTATATTTCAGTTACCCGTGCGATATGAGATCGAACTCGTGGAGCTTTTTTAACTTTGAATTGAATGTAATTGAATTCAAGAACTTTATATTACATTCGTATTCGTTGGTCTCACAAAATCAATAAGGTTCAAGATTAGTTAAGTTAGTACCTTATAGTTAATATTATCTCTCTTCTAGTGAGTAATGTATAGTGGTACTTTACATGTAAAATTATCTCATTCGAAATTAATTGCCTATATAAAATCGTAGTAAAACATACAGCATTTTTAATTACAAACCTAATGAATGACATTGGTACATGTGCCGATAGGTACTTCCGTTGCATTCGGTATGCGGTTACCATGGTAATGAGATTTTTAAGGCCTTCCCTGCCGGACGCAGAGGGGGTAGGGGGATGTGAGCGGTCACTCGTACATGATCTATGCGAATTTTTTATAGCCATTTTACTATGAGCTTCATATATTCCTGTAGACAAAGGTTAAATTGTCGCCCTCGTTTGTTTTATTGTGGTCAAAGGAAATGCTGCAACATATAAACGTTTCGCTGAATGGTTCTGTGTTTATAGTATACATTTCATGTTATTATTATACCTAACTGTTTCGCCTTTGATCCCAGGGAGAGGCATCAGAGGTATATTAATTGCTTACGCCCACAGTGTGCTGATGGCGGTATAACATCTCTTATTATGTTGCTGGTGTAGGGGTCTAATTAACAGTATTCTATCGCACAAGATCAGTCTAAATCCAGCCATAAGCTAGGGATAAGATAAGAAGGCTTAAGAAAATCTCGGTGCTATTCTTTTTTGACTGAAAAGGACAATTCAACCAAAACACTAAACAGCTATGCTCTCCGCATGGCTGTTTTAGGGTTTTGGTTGAATTTGGTAAACTTAGAGTTGTAAAATAACGGGTTTTTTTCTAAGATGAAAAAAATGTTTAACAGTTTTTTTTCTGAAGTAGATTTTTTTTCAAGAGTTCGAAAATAAAAATATGGTAGTTATTGTATATGAGTACCATTTATTTTTGGTAAATAATATATAAATATCTTAAAATAATTGGCAACACCCACTGAAGTTTACCATTTAGGTATGGACGGGGATTTCTCTATCCTCGTTTGGTTTATGTTTTGGTCGAATTGCGTAAGACTGCAGACAGCTTGAGACAGAGAGTTCGTTTTTGTTGAGTGTTAAGTATTTTCTAAGTTCATAATAATAGGTACCCATTAATTTAAACATAATTTTACTTTAATTAAAAACAAAACAACCAAATTAGGTTAGTTTTTTATTCCATTTTAGTTAAATAGGTATTGTGTTTCACATTTTCTGAAAAAAAAAAACGACGGTGCCAAGTTTTATTTCATGTTTTTTCAAGATTGTGAATGTGAATTTACATCTCTAGGTAAACTACAAAGTTGACGTTTGCATTAAATAAGGTACAAGATATTCACACTTATAATTATACACTTTACAATACATTACCAACAGTGCAGTTGTGCACGTCAGAAATACACCTAATTCATTGAAATTGATGTGAACGCGCTTAAAATGTGCGGTTGAACTACATAACGTCGACACACGTATCACATTCATGACATAATTTGATTTCAGTTGCCTTAATTAAATGCTGTGCTTTATTCATTAAAAGCTGAACACAAAACACACATATTTATTCCCAGAAGAATTTATTGTATTATGCCTACATTTGTAGATATATCAATAGGTGGTTTGTGGTCAAAATAAATAATGTGTATCGCAAATCTTTGTGCAAATTTACCAACGATGTATTGACAAAATATGCAATAAATTATTTACACGTAATTCAGAAGTTTCCATCTGATATGGGTTTTATTCCACGTCAGAGGATTCAGATATACGACGTAAGTACGTAGTAGGTACACAACTTTACGCATACGATTAAAAGCGTTATTTACATTACTCACAGCTCTGTTCAGAACATTACTATTTCTTACTATGTTTCAATTACACGCGGTTTAGGTTTCACAGGAAACTAGTGAAAAGAGCAGTGAGCAGTGGTGGCCCAGTGGTAACGGCCCCGACTTACAAGTTGTAGGTCGTGGGTTAGAACCCAGGCAGGCGCTTTACTTTGTGTCAAATAATTTCATCACCGCTGCTCACAAAACGGTGAAGGAAAACATCGTGAGGAAACCAACATCCACCAACCCGCACTGGGCCCGCGTGGTGGATTACGGCCCACTCCTTCTAACAGAGAGAAGGCCTGTGTCCCAGCAGTGGGAACATTAATAGGCTGATTATGTATGTTTATGTAGCGAAAAGAACTCTAGGTTTCTAAGGAAAATAATGTTTTATCGCGCTTTTGCCAAAAGTTATACGACTGGTTTGCCTCTACTATGCAGAGAGAGCTTTAAGGATACATCCGACGACGATAGAAGCTTCTACACCAAGTTTTAGGCGCCGAATACACAATAATAGTGGTCAACCATAACATGCCAGTAATTGAAGCGTTCCATACACTTATGTACTAAGTTGTGCTATGCACACACTTGAGACCGGAGAGCGGCTGCTAATTAAAACAAGCGCTCTAACGCTTTCCTCTAATTCTGAAAGCGTAACTATATGTGTGTGTAATAAACTTATTTGTGCTAAAGACGCTCAGTAGGAGCTCTAGTGTTCGTTAAATGAGTTTTATTTTTACTAAACTTTGACGACCCTAGTCTTCAAATACACACTAAGAATTTCTACTTTTGAAAGCGCGCTCCAACTTAGTGCTCAGAGTAGAGTGGGTAGGTATGTGTGGAAGCACACCTTTTGTTTCCACACCTATTGTGTGTGAAACTAAAACTATTTACTTAAGTCTTTCTATTCCGAATAGGTGTGTATTTGCACTATCTACCTAAATAATTCTAAAGTTAATACTTTAGAATTATTTAGGTAGATAGACTTTTTAGACTGTAGACGATGTCTTGATTTTCTATCCCATACCTACGTTTTATGGACGTAGTAGTCACGTTTACGGGCACTTACAAAAAAACTCTAAAGACACATTTGTGTATTTTTACGGTTAGATTAAATAAAGAAAGATAAATTGTTTCTTCTTGTGGCAAATATCGATACAAACTATTAGATAAGAAAAAAAAAAACTAGTATAAAGAGTTTCATATCGTTTCGTTGTTACGAGGGATTTGGCTAGTTTTGTATGTGTGTATTTTATGTTTTATTATTTAAATGTGCGTTTTGTTTGTAGCAGAATAAACGATTTTTCTTTTTTTTCTTGCTATATTCTTACTAATATTATTTATTTATGACGGCACTGAACGCGCTGCATGTCGCGGGTTCGATCCCCGCACGGAACAAACATTAATGTATGACCGTCAAGTTCGGGGTCTGGCTGTTTGTGGATGTGAGTATAAATGTTTGTAAACGCACCCACAATACAGGAGGAATTCCAAGTGTAGAGCAAAGTAAAAAAAAAATGGGAGAGTGACTTTGTTTGTTTGTTACTTGTTGCTTTCACGCTAAAACGGCTGAATGGATTTGGCTGAAATTTGGCACATGGGTAGACCATCACCTGGATTAGGACATAGGATAGTTTTTATCTCGATATTCTTACGGGATCGAGACTTATACGGGTGAAACCGCGGGGCGCAGCTAGTGAGTTATAAGTAGTCGTCATGAACTGTCCTAATTACTGGCTTAACTTGCGGTTTCCTAGAAGAACGGTGGCCGCTACATAACGGCCGCAGTGACGGCTGTCATGTGTCAAATGATGCGCGGGGTTTGACTTTACAGTGTCAAGAAACGCTCTCTAGGAAAACACACCAACTTACTATCAAAAATAACATTTCAATGACGTCATTCGCCGGTAAATTTCAAACGCTATGTGGCGGCCATTACTCTTCGAGAAAACCGTAGCTTTAGGAAAGGGAGTTTATTTTCTTTTAAAGAATGAAACATCATGAACTCTATCAGGAGCTCATGGCTAAGTAATAACAGCTGCACGGGTCGATCCATCAGGTTAAGCTACGCTTTCCGGGGTTGGTCCGTGGATGGGTGACCATTTATTTACATACCGAGACTCCTCCATGCCTCGGAAAGCATGTTGGTCCCGGCTGTCATTCGTGGATCTTTGAAAGTCGTTACGGGGCGCAAGTCTTACCAAGGGGTATTACCCAGTTTCTGGGTTGTGGAGGTCAGATAGCAGTCGCTCCATGAAAAATACTGGTCAGCTGCATCCGGTTAGACTGGAAGCCAACCCCAACATAGGGAATGGGAAAAGGCTAGTCAGATTGATTGATAGCACTGGACCTGCCAAATGTGGTGCTTCTTTTCAAAGGATCACGTTCTTAAATGCCCGCGCATAAATAGAGAATTTATGCGCGGCATGTGATCGTTAGCGTTAAATTGATTATGCTACGTGAACATCAAAGTCGATTATTATTATCTTCTACTTAATAAAAATTCTAAATTCATTAATTTATTCACTTATCGAAAGTGAGGACTATGAAAGGATTTTAAAAAATTCATCCCGTATAAGGGTTAACTAGGGGATGAAAGTTTGTATGGAAATTTGACATTTTTGCCGATGGGAAATCCCTTCGGGCACATGGCAACTCATGTTATAAAGGAACACAATCTCCTGACCCTCCTCCATCTTATTAACCTTTTTCTAAGAACTTATAACTATCATGAATGAGTAATGACAATTTTACAGCATCCTGTAAAAACGTTGATTTATAAACTCTATATTATAAATTCTATCACTAGAAACTGTGTACAGCCTAACTACAGTATATACACCATGAAATTTGAATCACAGTTTTGCTAGAACAAACGCTGTTCAGACCATGCTCTACTACCATTCTATACCGTCCAATATGTTATTAAAACAAACTAAACTAGGTGTTCTCAAATAAGTCTTATGTTGCTCAAACGTGTTCAAACATTAACCGTAACATCAAAGGAACCATCGCGGTAGCAATATGGCATTCAAAAGAGTTATAAGGAGTCCACGTGGACTACAAGGATGTCCGGCCAAATGCGGGCCGAAATGCAAATAAATAAATCAGTCTTTTTTGTATTTTTTCAAATACCATTGACGTTTTTTATTTTATTGAATGGTATAGAATGGTTGTAGACCATGGTTTGAACAACGTTTGTTCTAGCAAAACTGTGATTCAAATTTCACGTTGTATAATATAAAATAATATAATCCATACTAATATTATTAATTCGAAAGTAACTCAGTCTGTATGTTACTTTTTCACGGCTAAACCGATTCGGTACTGAACCGATTTCAATAAAATTTGGCAAGGATATAGATGGCATCCAGGAGAAGGTCACAGGGTAATTTTTGTCTCAAAAATAATCCTTGAGAGGGTGTAATAGGGGATGAAAATTTGTATGGGAAACCCTATGAAAATTCTAATTTATGCTTTTGGTAAGAAATAAGAAATTTTTGTAAGTTTTTGTAAAATCATCTCTCAAAGGGGTAAAATAGGGGATGATTTTAAAATTCACATGTAACATGGATTTTTTTTGTGTTTTCTTCTCAAAATAGTTAAGGGATTGTCACTCTATCAAAAGTTATTACATTTAAAGTCTAAACTTACTATAAATGATCAATTTTCGGATTTTCCTCTACTATCTCTTATCCTTCCTCTATCTTATTAACCTTTTTCAAAAAAGTTCTACTATAAGTCATGACAATATCTGTAAAAAGTTTGATATATTATAAACCTATCACTAGGATCTGTTTAAATAAACATAGGAGAATTTATATCGCAGCATGCAACAAAGAACATGTGCGAGATATCAAGAACACACCAGATTAAGCTAGACTTCGGGGAATTGTAGCCGGTCTAGCACTAAATATTACAACAAGAACAGCCATTGTGTTCCCGACGTGTAGGTGTATCTCTGTATACCTCGCATTATTTTAATTTACAAAGAAAAAAGAAATATAAAAAGTCTTAGCTAACCCAATTCGTCTTACTCTAATTTGCATTTTTATTTCAGATAGGTGCCTTCTAAACGACTGTTGTATTTGTAGGTGTATTATAGGGTTCCGTAATAAAAAGATACGAAAAATCTCTTGATGGTAAGATTTAAGGGTCTGTCTGTGTTTTTGTTGCCAACACATTTCTCGAAAAAAATTCATCAAGCTTGAGCGGTACTTACAAGCTTATTCAGTAGATGTTTGTAATTGCATCAACAAAGTTTATTAAGAGAAATATACCAATTACTTGGTTTTGTTTATAGTAATCAAATGCAGGTCAAATACAAGGCATTCAAGACGTGCAGTTCCACCCAGCTCTAAGTGAATTCAATGAATTTTAATTGAAGTAAAATATCATGTTTCTAATTATTGAGGTCTGAAAGTTCTATAATATTCCAACACCTTCGTATTCAACAGACTCAGAAGTTTAGATTTTCAGAGGTTCAAGATTCAGAGGAAGTAGCCTTCTTTATATTATTAGTCTTTAATTTTGATAATATTTAGACGTGATTGCATTTGCTTATCTAAAATATAAATAACCAAGGACTTTATTTCTATATAAAATGCAAATAAGTTTGTGTTATTTGTACCATTCAAATATTTTATAAACTAAACTGTAAATATATACATTTTATTGCTCTTTTTTTGGAGAACGACTTTTAATTAAAATATAAATGCGTCGACTGAGGAAAGTAATGGCGGCTAATAAGCTTTCGGGTGACAATGGCAACTCTAAACGCGCGAACAATAAAGAAAAGGGAATAGGCAATAACGAATTTTATGATTCTACGTCATAGGTTAAATGCTTGGGGTAAAATGTACAGTACAAATTAAATACCTAACTAAAATTAACGAGCGTGAGGGAATCTCGCGATTCTTGTGGCTCACTTTAAACACGTTCTTGTATTTTCACCTCAGGGGTTTTAATAAAAAGAAAGCCTTTTTTCTTACATATATATGTAGACGACCGACATTCCGTTTTCCGCCTCGTATTTTCCTTCAGAATGCAAGATAACTTAGTGTCTTGAAACAACTTGATGCGTCTCCGACGCTACGAGACCCCACAAGAACGTGGCTTCCGTGCAATAAACTTGATTTCACTCCAACTTCTTTCTAACATCTGATAAATAACTCGTTCCTCTGGTAAAAATGGTTCTAAAGTACATGTATGCTAGCCTTTACAATTGACAATAGGTACCAGTGTTTTGTTTTCGATAAAGTTCTCCAACTACGGGAAACTGGAATGACGTAAGTTGGGGAAGTCCGCCTTTCAGCGAATGAACGTGCAAAGCTTTTATTTTGTGCTCGGGTATTGTTACAAGAATGCCAAGCTGCGAGTCGCGAGCTACTCTGAATGTTAATCAAGTGATGAGGAGAGAGGACGACGTCCATCAGTTATTCGTGTCATAACTATGTCCCTGTCGAAACTCTTTTAGCACCGTCACGGTTGGTCCCCTCTCCGGTTAATATTTAGTTGAAGAGGCCACTAGGTATACGAACGGCCGCCCGTACCGCCGCAGTCACGTGCCACTTCCAATTTAATTTTGGAGTATTTGTGATAAAATAGACTGGCTACAACTAACCCACTTAAGGACTTAAAACAACGGATAGAAACAGGAAATCCTACTTTGTGGACTTTAACAACTAAGTTGCTGACCACGCCACTGTACAAACTAGTAACTACCAACAGTTTGGAATACTCATTTTTGTGTGTGGTGAAGACAACACAAATATAACTGAGTAAATTAATAAAATAAAAAATGTGAAAAGGCTTTGATGGTTGTACAGTATAGAATCAGTTTTTTGCGGAATTACAGATTTAGAATTTCGAAACTCCAATAAAATTAAGAATGTTTTAAAAGCTTTTCGGGCCTGAATGATAATGGGGAGCCGGTCGGTTTGTGAGGCGCGAGCCCGAGGTGGGAAACACTACGCCCTGGGGAAGATTTGTGTTGTGTTCGCGACAATACGTCGTAAACCCGCGCCTCCACCGCGCCGCGCCGCGCCGCGCCTCTGCCGCACGTCGCCGTTCCTCATACGTAAGTTTCATGCACACACTCACACAAGAATTACGGGCCCCGTATATATAGGGAGGCGTAAAGTGTCAAGTTTCGCGACGTTTTATGAAAAATATTTTTATACAGCCGCAACTTTATTTTTTTTAAGTGTCAATGGAGCCTTTACCTTTGTTACATTTTTAAACGAAGTTATTCTATGAAGTGGCAGCTTGTGTATTTTAAATGATATTTTGGTTTAATTTTACTTGAGTTAAATTATGTTATTTTGCGTCAAATTCAAATTTTAATTCAAACAATGAGTAAGTAAAAGAAAATGCTAATACCATTTTGACCTCCAACAGTTCATAAATCTGTTTTTTTTATGCACAACGGGGAACCTCTTGGCCTGCATCTCACCTGAATGTAAGTGACGATCAGGGCGAAGGTGGAAGCGAGTTTCACCCGGAATCCTCAACCACAGAGGAATATGCTACGTTACCTCTAACTGCCGAAACACAACAAGCAATGCTGTTAACATTGTGCTTATGGTGATAGATTTAGATAAGATGGTATTAGCCAGCCAGGCGGACTTAAAACATGCCCTCTAGCACCATTCAAACCTAGCAGAAAATTTTGATCCCACTGGGAATCGAACCCGGGACCTCTGGGTCTGAGGCAGGTGATCTTACCACTAGACAAGAGCTGCGGTTGAAAAAAAAAATTAGCATTCCCATTATCGATAGTCATCTATCGATATGCTTTTCTGCAAACATTATTCAGAATACATAACAGAATCTATATCACACTTGGGAACACGCACCAAACATTATTTTAAAGTATCGCGAGTGTGATTTGTTTTATTTATTTTTCTAGTAACGTTTTGGGTTATCGGTTTATTCGCACGAATTTACTTGACCGAAACGGGCGAATCGACACTTTTATATAATATAATTTTAAAAATAATTTTATTTAAAAGTGTCGATTCGCCCGTTTCGGGCAAGTAATACGTGCGAATCAACCTAAGCCATTTGTTCTCGGGAAGGGCAGGGTATTATTAGCCGACACATGTAATCTTACACTCGTCTTGTATAAGATTATACGTGTCAACATGTACCATTTCGTTTATCTTGGGATAATGGAAACATTTCGCGGTTCCCGACACCAGCACCTATCTAAACGAAAACAATTTTGCCCAATTCTACCTTTGTTACATTTATTTCAACGTCATATTGTTTAACGTGTAAATTGTTTGCGTCATACGTTTTAGAGATAATTGCTACTGTTTTGTACCTGCTAATTAGACGGTTAGAATGCATGGAATGTTTATTAATAGACTATGATGTATCGCATTAAGGTAGGTTAACTTCAGTGGTATTACAGGGTGGCAGAGACATCGACGTGCAAAACCATGAATTCAGCACTTGATTCTAGATGTAGCGATTCTAGCGTAGAATGTTTTCGTTGGTTATAAAAATAAAAATCTGCTGTTTCATAGAAAGTGCAGTACCTACGCGGTGAAAATGTATGACATAGTTCTTTTTTTTAAATAATGGATATTTATACATTGTGCCGCTACAATGGCGGCATTAATTTAACACACGGGTAGGGCTAGTTGCCAGTTATCATAAAAATATACATAATAAGAAAAAATAATTCTTTAACTGAAAAGTTAAAATTTTCAAACGCTCGCCGACATAGGGCTCTCCCTTTCCTTCAATTCGCCTTTGCTTTGCACGTTATTAGTTTTATTTTCATTGATGCGATGTTATGATCCGAGATTGTTTAAAAATGACCTCTGCGCTACAGTTTCAAAGTACAGATTGCTCGAAGAGGCTATTTTAGAAAATAGTAAATAAATCAATAAATTATTTATTTATTGAACGTTTAATGAAATTAAAATATCTTCATAAACAGAAAACGCTAACCCGTATATGTATGTTAAATTAATGTCACCATTAAAGCGCCATATATTTCTTTTTTCGTCAGAATCATAATTATACTGAATCCATGGTAACGGGTTGCGCGTGGCTGTCCTTGCCACTCTACCCTGTATAGGGAAGGATAGAATGATAATTGCGATAATTGCCGAGCAGTATTCAAAAATTTAAGAAGATACATTTTATAGAATCATATCGGTATCCATATATCAGTCTTGCAAATCAAGAAGATCAATTAATCTGGATTAGCCAAACTGGTATAGCGACTGTTCTGACCGCTTACTACCAACTAATATTCAGATCAGGATGGCAACAGTTTTACATCGTGGTGCAGAAACTTGTGTCGGTTCTTCCAAAAAACGAGCTTCTCTGTATTTATCAAATTCATCCAGCCCTGTAGCTGTCTTAAGATGTTCTAAAAGAACACTATCTGAATACTAACTTGTCTTATCTCGAAAACTAGAAGTAACAAAACTTGCAACCTCAATCTTCCATAGCCATTCCTAAGAATACTCCTAGACCACTGAGGCGATTACAAATTACGAAGCAATTTGAGACAATGTCGTAATACTAAACTCGTAAATTACAAAGTGGGCACACCACAAGCAAAGTTAGTCAAGTTTCCAAATTATGTGTCTGTGTGCAACCCGCCAACCTCTGTATATCTCCCGTGATCTCCACATTATTCAAAAGATTTTATAAACTTAAATCTTCAGAAAAAATTGGAAGTCGAATGTTGCTACTTTAAATAATTAACATTCATTTACTTAGACAAAAGTTCTTAGTTTTAATGATATAAACCTACTATGTAGAAAGTTCTGAATACGCAAATTAGACTTAGAATTTTATTTACAGTGTCGTATCATTAACAATTTTTCTTAAGGTTTTATTTGAATGTTCTAGAAATAATATTAGCAGACTTGAGCTTTCATATGCCACTGTCTACGCTATGAATTAGCGTCATTAAAGTAATAAAGATACAAATTGAAAGCCTGGTATCTTTTTATTTCGAAATACTTATTTAACTTACCTAGCTACGTTGCAATATGTTGACAGTACGCGCTGTATTGATATAATGTCGACTAAACGGCTTTCATCGGTATAGATGACAGCAGTTATAGTGATTCTTGTTAAGTATACAACACACTGTGCAGGACGGAGACAGAAACGGGAAAATAGGACTAAGGTCAGAAAATAAAGTGACTTAGAACCCTAAACTGTGCGACTTTTGATGGGCTGAAGAAGATAGAAGTCTATCTAATCTTCCGATTAAGAGCCAGCCACATATTGCCCTTTTCGACCTCTAGCAGAAAGTCAGACAAAGTTCAACAAGTTCGGCAGACACTCATTTCATTTTATAATTTAATTTTGTAACTAAAATATAAAATGGACTAACCCTAATCCTAAGTTACATACATTGACAGAAATGACAGACAGACATTTGTAAACACTTTGTGAGGCTAGCGTTTAGCCTTTAAAAGCATCACTTACAAAATATAAATTAGAAGGACTTCTTCGATCTCCTCGGTTATCTTCTATCTTAAGAGGGTGCATCCTAAAAGTTGGCAACGTCGTAAATAGCTGTCAAATAGTTACCTGTTTTGATTAATTTGGAAATAATACTGTTTGAAAATAAGAAATGTTGCTAGCTAACTAACTAGAATATTAATAATGAATTGCAATTATAACATTGAATTTGATGTTGTACCCATTTTAGGTGTAAAAAAGTCATTTGGAAAGTTTCCAAACACTTTTTTTACATCTAAAACTAACTATTCGGTGTAACGATATTAATTGTTGCATTTCATAATCAATATTCTAGTTCGCTAGTTAGCCACATTTTTAATTTCCATACAGAAATATTATCAAATTAATCAAAACAGCGAAATATTTGACATCTATTTGCGACGTTGCCAACTTTCAGAATAAACCCTCTTAAGGTTCTTCTAAACTACACAGTAGATTAGATTCGGTTGTTGATGATTGTGACCATTGTTAATGGTTTACGTGTATAATGAATTATCATTTGACTAGCACATAAATCTCAATGTAGGTTTGCAGTCCTGCGAAGCAAGGGCGGGTCACTAGTAACCGCCTCTGTGGTCTAGTGGTTAAACCACCTGTCTCAGACCTAGAGGACCCGGATTCGATTCCCAGTAGGAGCAAAATTTTCTGCTCGGTTTGGTTGGTGGTAGGGCTTGTTCTAAGCCCGCCTGGCTAGCTACCACCATCTTATCTAAGTCTGTCGCATAACAACAATGTTAACAGCATTGTTGTGTTTCGGCAGTTAGAGATAAGATAACCACTTCCTCTGTGGTTGAGGATTCCGGGTGAAGCTCGCTTCCACCTTCGGCCTGATCATCACTTACCATCAGGTGAGATGCTAGGCCTGCATCTCCCCTAGCTTCCCCGTTGTGGGTAAAAAAAGTATTACTTAAGTAAAAGTACAGTTCGCGTTAAATAACTTTGCCGCTCTGAAGTTAGGTTGCGCATGCACGCTGGCATGCGCGCTACTGTTTTATAAGTAAGATTGACTACTACGCAGTCATTTGTATCCCACTTCAGAGTGGCAAAGTTATTTGAAGTTTGGCAGACAAATGCTATGGATATTCTTTCACACTTCAATCCCCTTTTCCTCTAACCCGTCATCCAATAAAAATTAACGAACCATTTTTGTATAATTGACGGGCGTTGTAATCTTTCAAAATACAATAGAGGTATTGTTTACTAACTGTTACAGTATCGTAATTGATTACCTTTAAACTTGTTACTGTTCAGATCTCAATTCTTTTGGGCTAAGGAAACTTGGACGGTGAATTCGCTTTTGCTTTTTAGGGTTCCTACCCAAAGAGTGCCAACGGGACCTTATTATTAATTTGATAACATGTAAAAACCTGGTAATTAAAATTTCATGACATAGTATTAAGACATGCATGCAGTATTAGGTAATAAGGCTATTAGGCTGTATCTTTTGAACCGTTATTAGTAGAAGTTTTCACAAAACTGTTACTGCTGTCGGTTTTTATTCTTTTTTTATAGCGGTCATAATATTCTATAGCCGGTTTAAGAAAAATAAGATAAAGTTAAAAATTTTAGGTTGTACGGAACCCTTCGTGTTTGAGTCCGATTCGAACTTGGCCACTTTTTAATTTCTAGGACTTATGTCCACTTGACTTCTTCTTCCCAGCAAAAGCACTAGGAAGTGGTGAAGGGCGGGCGTTTTAGGGGACTGTCTTATAAATTGTGTCGTTCGAAAAGTGCTGATTCTCAACCTAGTTTGAATAAACGACTTTTGAATTTTGAAAAAAAAAAAAACTTATTTCAATGTTTCATAGACAATGTTTTTTCTCGGAAATAACTGGTAGAATCTCACATTAATGTAAATAAAATATTACAAACTTACTGTGGTTCGTGTTTATATCGACATCATTATGCGAATGTTCCCTTTGTTTACAAAGCTGTGACCGTTTCAAAAAGCCTTTAATATGTTTATATAATTATTTAACGTTGTATCCGTTTATATTTTCTTTCATAACATTATACTTTGAAGTCCTCTTTCCGAATGTTTTCTGTTGTCATAAACACAGCTGTTTATACAATTAGTTTGGTAGCTCAAAGGCTGTGTTTGTGAAGTCTTCGATGAATATGCTGAGGTCGTGGATGAATTCATATTTTTATTTTCCGAAGTCTCAAAGCGCTGGGAATATTTATTGGTGAAAATGTTGAGGAATATAGGCTCGTCGAGCGTCCACATATCATGGCGGGCGCTCTTGGTGCGCCGACATGACCCGCCACTGCTATGATTGATCGTCCGCTGCCGAGAACCAATTAAACTTGTCCACTACACTGGCAGACATACAATTTAGTAAGATATATCGAGCATCAAACCTTTGCTCAACTAAATTTGAAGGCAAATTGTATTCAGGATCCTTCGTACTTGTGTGTGACAAGTTGATGGTAACATGATAACAATATTGCTATTAATACCTCCCTATTGTTGTGTACAAAAGCTTAATTGATTTGTCAATATTTCTAACCGCTCCGCCTTCACCGAACTTCAATATGATGGCATCATCGAAACGGTCCCTCCGTTTCGATGATGCCATCATATTGAAGTTATCAAAGGTAACATGTTCTCTGACATCATCTTCCGGACACAAGATAGTAACTAGTCTATACCAGTGACTATCTTGTGTTAGGTCGCACCTACTCTACGACCAAATTCAGAAAGTAAGTACGGGTGTAGTTCTGCAACCAATACTATCTTCCACTATTGTCAGAGTTGGTTTCATCCACTCCTAATTCTAATCCATGCTTGTGTATTATAAATTCTAAAGTAACTGTCTGTCTGTCTGTCTGTATGTTACCTTTTCACGGCTAAACCACTGAACGGATTTCGATAAAATTTGGCAAGGAGATAGATGGCATCCTGGAGAAGAACATAGAGTACTTTTTGTCTCAAAAATAACCCTTAAGGGGGTGATATAAGGGATGAAAGTTTCTAAACCAGCATTTCTTAAGTTAGGGATATGAAAATTTAAATTTATGGTTTTGGTATGAAATAAAGAATTACGCGTATCACCGTTTTTGTAAAATCATCCACCAAAAGGGTAAATAGGGGTTGATTTTAAAAACCACATGTAATATTGAATTGTTTGTGTCTTATTTTTAAGAAATTTAAGGGACTGGAAATATAGTCATAGTCTTTATTTTATTAAAATTGGTCCGCTCTGTCAAAAGATATTACAATTTAAAGTCATAAACTAACCTTTCTAAATGTACCTAGGTATTACGTGGTCATCGGTGGCACTGAGTAGGTATTACAAATTAATGGTGATAGTAATAGTAAAATGAATAATTAGTATTTTATGGAAAATTGAAACATAAAAACCTGTTTTATTTATTTGAAAAAACCGGACAAAATGAGTAGGGCTTGAGCCCTGAGGGTTCCGCCTCAAAGCTGTGCTTGCTCGGCTGCCCGAATTACCAAACCTTTTAATCGATTGGAGAGTACCAATTTGAATGAAATACAGACTAAATGTTACTTCAAGACTTGCTCTATGATTTTTTTTTCTTTTTCCCTAAAATTACCACATAAATGGACTCTCAGTACGATACCTAACAACACGGATCGGACAGGGTTTTTTTTTACATATTGTGTAACTAAAAATTACCTGCTTCTCGCCAAACTTCATACTACTGGCTCGATGGGAAGTACCAAATAGGCTTTGGTTTATTGGCGAGTGTCAATATATGCGGCATAAATGGCCGAACTTTTTTTATTGTGTTGACTTAGAAGTTACATTTTCATTACAAGATTCAAGGTACCGTAAATCTAAGTTTTTGATAGGTATCTATTTCAACTTGATACCTCCACGCGTTCCTGAGAAAAAGGGTCTTCAGGGTTTCAATTTTTCATTTTGAGGCACGCAACCCTAAAACCTTCTTGTAACCTTTTCATGCCGTAACGGCTGAGCGGATTCAAATTCAAATTCATAAGTCATTTATTCAAACTAGGCTGAGA
Organism: Conistra vaccinii; assembly: GCA_948150665.1. Lineage (NCBI taxonomy): Eukaryota > Metazoa > Arthropoda > Insecta > Lepidoptera > Noctuidae > Conistra > Conistra vaccinii. The sequence goes on along the minus strand of OX411324.1, from coordinate 10,951,073 downwards.
ATCAGCACTTTTCGAACGTCAAAATCACATAAGACAGTCCCCCAAAAACGCCCGCCCTTCACCACTTCCTAGTGCTATTGCTGGAATTTGGAAAGAAGAAGTGGCGCAACAAACTCCCCAGCAGCACAGCTGTCTGTTCAGTTAGAAAAAAACTTGATTCTATACAATAGTACCTATGCAAATATTTTACATTACTCAACACAAAACATTATGTCCAATGTACCAACAAAAAAATATCGAAATCTTAACTCAAGCGAAAATAAAAACTAAAAAACTAAAAACGTAAACAGAACTTAATACCCGAATTATAAAGCCTCCAGGCATAAAGGGCGTGCCCGCCTACATTATAGCTAAATTTAGTTGAAAGGCAATACGAATAGGCCATGACCTGGGTTAGGACACAGGATACTCTGAATCCCGGTAGTACGTTCCTGTGGAATATTTTCCGACCTTTACTTTAGTCTTGTTATAAAACTTCTCGTTCAGAAACAATTGACACCATCAATAACCCGCTGAATCCATTCCAAATATTCATACTAACATCTTCAGGGAAGGTAACACGTTATAATATGATTGCCCCCGAGGTATTTTATAGGCATTTTAAAATCCTTTGAACACGTTATCATGCAATAAACGGGATAAATACGACTATAAAATAGGAATTTAGTTCGTAAAATACCTATAAGATGGCGAAATTCCAGTTTATAGTACTTTTACCTTGTATTAACAGCAGGCTGATATAATAGCAATTATGAGTTCATTGTTGACACATTCTTTTTGTTTTGATTTTGCTGTGAGCTAACAGTATAGATATATAATTATTAAAATGTTTATTGACTACATGGTTTATTTTTCAACTTTTAAGCCCGTTTGTTTAAGTACTATTTTCCACTTAATTTTATGCACTAAGGCTGCCTGTCCATTGACAAGCCGATAAAATGAAAGAAAAAGAAATCATTGTTTTAGTTCTCAGGTGACGGTCAAATAAAAACATGGTCGGGAAGGGATAATGCCGCTCGTGATTTATGTTAATGTTAAACTAGCAATGTCGCTTTACCTAAAAAAACGTTACTTGATAGTTTATGGGAAGAGGAAAACCCTTGAATATTATTGCTGTAGTTATTCTTACTGTGCCAAGAAAATATTTAAAAAAAATATCCCACCCTGTGAAAGCTTAGAGAAAGACTTCAAAAGTAACATATTTTTAAAGTCTTTCTCCAGCTATTTTCTTACACATTTTAATATGGCTCTTAATTTATAGGTGCCTACATAACTTTATATTTTATCTCTTAAATTGCTTTCTGCTCCATGATTAGTGGCGGTGGTCTATCCTCCAGTGTATTCTACAAAAAGTATAATTTGTTTTGCGAGCAATTTAAGCGTGGTTTAGTTTAAAAGCGTATGCGTCTTTCTTGGGCGGGTAATGGCGCTCAGGGGAACTATTCTTTGCAGGAAATCTCCACGCGAAGCACAAAACATATTCGTACAATTTTAAGTTTTTGGCATGCAACATGTACATTATTCAAAGTGTTTTGTATTACAAGGAACCTCTTCAGACGTGTGTCATCACGTGTAAGCCTTTATCGTAGGTCTTTCAATGTTCCCGCCGTTTATTTTCGACTACAGTCTGGAAAGTGGCGCTTTGTATTTTACTCTGGCAACGTTTGGTCTTATTTCATTTAGGAGTATTTTGTTACGAGTTTTATGTTTTATTTAGAAGTTGAGACCTTTAGATTCTTTCGGTTTAGTTGCTTTTATAATAAAACTTAAGCTTTGTTCTGTAGATTCATATAAAACACTAGTTATTGTCATTCCTTTAAATTGTTCCTTGTTTTTAAAGTAAAAATGTGACAAAAGCTCAACAACGCGTGGCTTGCTGTCTGGCTTTAGTCGAAATTGTAGTCTTAGCAATTTAATACAGTTCGTTATGTTTCTGAAAAAGGAAAACCACTATGTTGTGTACCTAATACAACATGAACCAAGCTTTACTAATCCATAACTCACGAATTTAACTCTAGGTACCTCGAATAGATACTAATACATTCTACAGTATTATGTACTACCTAGTACCTGTTATGTATTCGATCGAATATGCGGTTAAATCTAATTATAGCAAAAGCCACATAGTTGTCGTGCAACCTGTCAAACTAGTATGAGCCGCGAGACAGTTATAAGTCAAAAACTTGTGCCAGAAGGTGGCAGGGCCGCGGTGCGACAGCGGCCCCATCATCTCGACATTTTCAATTTCCGTTTAAGTATAATTGAATTTTGAATATGCGCATTTTTCTTTCACTAGGAGATATTATATTTTATCAATTTGCATGTGCTTTTTATTTGCCATGTCAGTACCGGTTCTTGCAGTTATTGTACTCTTGGTTGTCAAAACATCCTTTGAAAATCGAGTGTTACTCGATTCTCAAAGGATCGAGTCTTGCTTCATAAAACAATCGCACAAGTTTATGTAGCTCGTAATCAAAAGATAACATTTTAACATATATACTACATAAATGAATGAAATAAAAACAGAGTCATTAGAGGCTTATTATTCCTCGCAACTTGTAAAAGTTAACTGGGGGAAACTGTTTACAAACTGCGCAAAAGAAAGAGTAAACAAGTTGTTACTAATTGTGTACTAAGGCAATATTTAATCCAAGTTGTTATTGCTAAAGCTGCGGTTTTAACTGCAAACAACGGATTTTGTGTTTGTGTAGTTAAAAGAGCTGCTCACCCTTTAGGAAAAACATACGTGGTATCATAATTTATGATGTGTGCTTGCGCGCTTAAAATGGGACCACCCCATCTCTTTTCGCGGTGTCGCATGGGGCAACTAAGAGATTATCTCATTTACCATCAGCTTGATGCGCAGCAGTGTCGCGCTGAAGCTAATATTTTCAAGAGAAAATATGATTTTCCTAGAAGTGAAAGAAAACAAGCAGTAATTTTCCCTGAATTAATTTGCGAACTTGTCGCAGATAGATCAAACAATTTTTTCATGAAAGACAGCTATACAGATTCTATTTTCAAATTCCCTGAATAGCAAGGCCACGTAGGATCGCAGGAGATTAATTTGCGGACGAAGTAATGCGATTACTGCGTTCACGGAAGTAGATGAAGTAACTGTTTAATTATTTGTTGACAGGCATTTGTAGTGTGATGGCGGGGCTCCGGTGAGGGCGCGCGGCGGGCGGGGCGCTCCGCCTGCGTCCGCCCATGGCCCCGACTCTCCGACTCAGGTAAACAATCACATTCCCTATTTAAATGCTTTTGTACAAACTATGATGGCTTAGTAATAAGGAATGTTTGGACTAAACAGAAACCCCAAGCCTGTACATTTTTAAAAGCCTTTTACTTGAAAGCTTTAAGGGATCACCTGTAATATTTTAGAAGGTGGCCATTATTTTTTGATTTCACACAATATTTTAGGTAGTCTTGAAAGCCTGATAGGTAAGGTAGATATTGGAATGTTCAATCGACGGATGTTTAATTACTAACCTAATGGGTACCTAATAATGAGCTATTGTGCCAAATATCTCAATAATACGTGTGTAGATAATGGCTATCATTAATTAGTAATCGAATTACGGATTGTGTTACTTGATCTAATGGAAGTCAATGTTTTTATACATGTATCCCTCTTCCGAGCTGTCGCCTACTTTGTCGCATCAAAGCTGTAGACTATCTACCTTTGAGCTTGATACCAATTCCACGTTGTTTTCATTCGATTAAAATTTACGAATAAAGGTCGGCTATTGTAACAATAACACCTGGGAGTGTTTGATGTTTATTTATTCTGTTATTTCAAAATGACTACTCGTTCGCATTGCGCACGAATTTTTTTGATATTTCATATTTATACAAACATGCTGGAGCTTTTTACTGGAAGTCCAATTTTATAAAAACATTGCAAATCTGGATGCAATATTTGAGTTGGAGAAATATTGGAAATAAAAACCTACTGGGTGTAATATAGGTTGGATATTAATTTCAATCTATGTATATTAGTAACGTGTAGGTACTTGGTCGACATCTCATATGCTCACTAATTTCTACAGATTACGTCAACCGGTAAATATCCAACCGTTGGACATAAGCCTTCCCATACCCCGCCTCAGCGGGCGGCTCTAAATGGGAATTACCATAATTATCCATCGCGCTTCACCGGTGGATTGGTGATTTAATTCCTATACTACGTCAATTCCACTATTATTTTCAGTTCTCTGCAGTAATTAAACAGATAACTAGCACTAACGCTTTGAGTTAATACCAATTCGATACTAGATCTCAAACTTTGGACCTCCTAATCGTAAAGTTTGGCAAACTGTTGCGTTCAGATTCATTATCGAAAGCCAAATACATTGAACTGGCAACAAGCTTGTAAAGTTCTCATTTCATAGTTTGTTAGCACAACAAAGTGCTAATTCTTGAAACTCTCGAAGTATAACGTACCTACTATAATAGATTTCAGATAATTTGGTACAAACATAAATAAACGAAAATTGACTACAGTGTTTGAACTTTGAAAATAATTTGATATTACAAGGAATATCTTTGAATAGGATTGATTCTTAATGAAATATTATAGAACTTAATATTAGCAAGGTATATTTGTAGGTAGGTAGGAACTTAACTTAAGTTTATTATTTTACTTTAGAAATTAGTTTATTACAATCGAGAGTAAATTCCTTTATAAGATTATAAAGGACTATTCATTATTAAAACTATAATAAAGCAAAAAGATCAAAGAAATTCTCCACATAAACAGCTTTCGGTCACATTATTTCTGCTTCATTTATTATAATAATAATGTTTATTTTTTGGCAAATATCGTAGAGTCCTTGGGTGCTATTGCAAAATGCGCATTACATTAATGGATTGTTTTTTTTTACAAACGAGAAGCATATGAAAAGGTGTTATTATTTTATAGCAACTAAAACATTGTCTAAGTACAGTTAAATTAAAGAATTTTAGTTTCAAACCTTGTGGTTAACCTTGTCATTGAATAGCGTTCGAGAAACTACTCGAAATAAATCGTGTAATTTACACGAATATTGAAATATAATTATACCTTAGTTTACAACTACTACCGAGGTAATTTTCTATGTTCAATAAAAAATTACTTGACTAACTATAACTTTTAGGCCAGGTTCGTTTTTATCGAACAATGATATAATATTCCTAAATTATAATTGGGCATTTTATTTTGAATCAAGACATCCTATACTATTAAATGAGCAATATTTGTATATATTTGTAATCAGGTTCTCGAAAACGGCTCTAACGATTTCGATGAAAGTTGCAATATTTACGGGGTTGGTTTACGGGGGCGAAAAATCGATCTTCTAGGTCTCATATCTGGGGAAAAAATTTCTATTTTCACCCAACCAGTGTTCGGTCGCCCAGATACTTTAAATAATATAATATGAAACGTATAACAGGCTAACCAAAAAATGAGTCTTAAAATAATAATATGTGCATGTGCATGTATACCTATAAAAAACGGAGGGGAAAGAATCACCCTTAGGGCGTTTGTGCACTACAAGGAATTTTACCGTCCGGCAGTCCGATTCCAACCAAACTTGTATAAACATATACGGCGTGCCATATTATGTAAAGACTAGTGGACGGTAAAATTCCGTGTAGTGCACAAACGCCCTTACATATTATAAAACAAAGTCCCCCGCCGCGTCTGTCTGTCTGTCTGTCTGAACGCGATAAACTCAAAAACTACCGAACGGATTTTCAAACGGTTTTCACCAATGAACGGAGTAATTCATGCGGATGGTTTAAGTATTCATTAAGGCTTTGGGTAAATTGGCTGAAATATGACGATTATTGTTCAAGATGTCGGAAAAAATCATGCCGACTGGGAGCTTTACTGGCGTGCGCCGCGTAATCCGTAAAAGATACAAAAAAATTATGTTTTACAGAATGGTTCATCTTAAAAAAATCAACAAAAAAGTCTGCGATGGCATACGTCTATCTTATAAGGACGACTCACAGTAACCATAATTATTTATCAGAATTTAATAAAAATTTCATTGTTTTTTCAGAAGCTATTATGACTGGTATTATATTAATCCTAATCCAATAAAATTTGTTATTTAAATTTAGATATACCTTGACATCATATCATTTAAATGAATAGGTGGTTTAAAAGATATCCCTCATTCAAAATTACGCGTAACAAAATAATTATCGTTGACTGCAACGCGGGCGCAGCGGTAGGAGTCAATGACCTTTTCCTCCGCTATTAGGTATGTAATCCCGGTAGTACGTTGGCATCGTCAACATCGCTGAAAACAATAAAAGTGTCAGCCTTCCGGTCAAGTGAAGAGTCGTCGAACTGCTTGGCGATATTTTGAAATCCAAATTATATTCATAATAAATGCGAAATAAGCTTTTGAAGAGCAGCATACTTTGTGGGGGATAATACTAGGAAGCTGAAAAATACTGATTAACGATTTACAGTTTACCTGCACTGGCATATCTTTGAAAAGTAACACAAGTTTGCAACTTCATAATAACCTTCAACACTAGATTTTCCGGTAACACGCTGCACGCTGTTGACATACGAAGGCGCATTGATCATGTTCGGTGGTGATAGGCTACCGACCTGTCATAACTTATACAGCTAACCTCTGACCCCACACGAACCGCTACGTGGCTTTAAACCCGCAAACACTTTCCAATCTACTGTCACCAATCGTCACTTCAATTACTATGCCTGTGTGAGACGAGCTCGTGTGCATATGTGCGTATCTATCCAATTTGGATTGTGGGATCATCCCGCGATATCGTTGACGAGAAAATAAGGATGGGTTGCGACCTTAAAATGTGTTGCGAACTTATCTGCATAAATTGCAGTGTCGATGAACCTTAGGGGAGATAGAAGATCATACAAAAAGGTGGCTTACTTGGATGTTCATTTTGTGGGGCTCATGTAACAGTTCCCTGCTGAATAACTACGGACTCGTTTTCAGCAGTAGACTGTTTTCACAAATGAGCTGGATATTAGGATAATATTTCTGGCAGTCACGCGGAGTCTAATAATCACGCGCCCCTAACGTGTATGTAACGTTAGTAAAATGAAGGTACATTTACACTACGAATTTCAGTTGCGGCATACAACCGTGACACCTGAAAGGTGTTTAAACTGTCGGGAATGTGAATATTGTGTATATCGGTAATCGGGTTATTCAGTGTGAAACGATTAGGTTTATTGGGGAACTTATGCATTTTGATCCTAGGAGAACAGGCACTGTGCAAGTATACAAGTCTGTAGTGAGTACAATTAAAGTTAAACCCACCAAATCCAAACATTGACAGGATCCCGAAAATTTAAATAGTGGCGCGGTTTTCGCAATTCCCAAAGGACGATGCGTTAAAACGTCCCCCCAAACCTTACACCGACCAACAGATTTAAAATGTATCTCAGTCCAACCATCTTGGTAAGGTGATCAATTTTTACTATGACGACATCTGTCAAAAATATGGGATATCCCAGAAAAATCATGTTTTAATGTTATTATTTTTGGCACAAAATAACATGTTGTAAACCATATCTTTGATTTTTAATCACTATTTTTACTGCTAAATAATGGCTAGTATCGTCTGTGAGCTGTTTCACTCTATGGCCTGACGGATGTTCTCGTCAGTTGTTAGGTTAGGTTAGGTTAGCCTAACCTAACCTGCTGTTTTCTTTAATATTTTGTACAATTACGCAATCACAAGGATACGGTGATGCTGTTCATCTTTGAGTAGTTCCATGTAGCTACCTTGAAAATCCAAGATCAGTAAGTTGATCACTGTACTGTACTGTCACTAACCTAACCTAACCTAGGTTAGGTTAGCTTAGGTTAGGTTAGGTTTTGGCGAAAAGGCGTGTCACCTACAGGGGACGTGACGGCGGGTGTTGGCACGATATATTATGTCGTGCGGTATTCCACAGTGCTCGGTCCTGGGCCCACTTCTGTGGAACATCAATTGTCAAAACGTCCGCCCAAACCTTACACCGACCAACAGATTTAAAATGTATCTCAGTCCAACCATCTTGGTAAGGTGATAAATTTTTACTATGACGACATCTGTCAAAAATATGGGATATCCCAGAAAAATCATGTTTTAATGTTATTATTTTTGGCACAAAATAACATGTTGTAAACCATATCTTTGATTTTTAATCACTATTTTTACTGCTAAATAATGGCTAGTATCGTCTGTGAGCTGTTTCACTCTATGGCCTGACGGATATTCTCGTCAATTCTTAGGTTAGGTTAGGTTAGCCTAACCTAACTCACTTTTTTCTTTTAATCTTTTGTACAATTACCCAATCACAAGAATACACAAATGCTGTTCATTATTCAGGAGTGCCATGTGACCTTCAAAATTCAAGATCAGTTTATCACTGTTAGGTTAGGTTAGGTTATGTTCACTGCGTCCATTGTCGGGAGGACACGGCGCGGCATACATTGGCAGAGTGTGCCGCGTGGGAGGAGCCGCGCCGTGCCCTCGTTCCAGAAGTTGGAGCCGACTTGTCACTGCCGGCCGTCGTTCGTTCGATGGTCGGGAGTGCCGAGTCGTGGGACGCGGTGGTTTCCTTCTGCGAGACAGTCATCTCGCAGAAGGAGGCTGCGGAAAGGGAGAGGGAGATCTCGTCCACTCACCCGGCCCGCAGCAGGCGCACCGGGCGTCGGCGGAGGGCGGATAACGCCCTCTTCCAGCCCCCCTAAATGGGTCCAGGGGCGACGGATTCGGGGACATCCGTCGCCCCCCATCACACAGGACCCGAGATGGCGGCGCGTAGTGTTCCACGCGCGCCACTCTAAGACGTAACGGGGGGAGTTTGCACACCTCACTCCCCCTACGGGACGGGGCCCGCAGAGTGCGGGCCGTCACCAGTCCGGGGCAGCGGAAGTTGCAATTTGCTCCCGCAGCCCCCCGACGCAAGTGTGCGAGGGACACCGGGGTGGTTTTAGTCAGTAAGAGTCTGACAGACCCCTTCGCCCACCCCAGGGCGGAGGACATCCATGAGGATTTCCACCCAGAGAAAAAAAAAAAAAAAGGTAATTATGGGTAAGGTTAGGTTAGGTTAGCCAACCAAAATGTTTTTTGTTATTACAAAAAATCCCATTGATTTTGCAATTGAACAAGACAGTAAGTTTTTTTCTGGATCCTTATAAACATATTGGCATGTATCACATGGCTGTTGGAGGGGGGGGACGGGGTCCGACCCACAATGCGGGCCACCACATGCCCGTGAGTCTCGCACCTCACTCCTGCTGCGACGTCAAAAAGGGGCGCGCTTGGAACACTACGTGCCGCCACTACGGGTCCTTCTGGAAGGGAGGCGGTGGACCTCCCCGAGTCCGCTGTCCCTATAGACCTGTTTACAGGGCTGGTAGAGGGCGAGGTTAGGTTAGCCTAACCTAACCCACTTTTTTCTTTTAATCTTTTGTACAATTACCCAATCACAAGAATACACAAATGCTGTTCATCATTCAGGAGTGCCATGTGACCTTCAAAATACAAGATCAGTTTATCACTGTTAGGTTAGGTTAGGTTAGGTTATGTTAGGTTAGGTTAGGTAAGGATGGGTAAGGTTAGGTTAGGTTAGGTTAGCCAACCAAAATGTTTTTTGTTATTACAAAAAAATCCCATTGATTTTGCAATTGAACAAGACAGTAAGTCTTTTTCTGGATCCTTATAAACATATTGGCATGTATCACATGGCTGTTGGAGGGGGGGGACGGGGTCCATACAAAATTGGTCATGGTCCTTTACTTAATTTAATAAAACAAATGATCTTATTGTGTAATTTGTCATCAGATGGGTGTTGCGGTGGTTGGTGACGGCGACGGCGTGGGGCGCGCTGTGCGGCGGCGGGCGTGCACATACGCCATCACTTACGCTTACGCCTGCGCTCACGCCACCATGTCCGACGCACTGCATCTGTCTGTCACAGTCGCAGGTAACTTGTTAACATTGTCACATGTAGGTTGGTCACAGACTCACAATATGTTGACCAGTGCGAATAATTTATGACCCCTGTTGAAAATGTACCGATTTTTAATGGAATTGGGATAATTTTGGTACAAAAAATGTTAATTTTAAATAGCAATGACTTATTATTTACAATAATAAGTTTTTTGAATTACTTTTTGGTAAGTAATGTTTTTGCAGTACCTATGTGGCTTTTCCGTATCGGACAGGGTTTTTGTAACACATTTTATAATAAATAGGACTTAAATTAGCCCAAACTTATATTATAAGGTGTTTCAAAATGATTTACTCTCATCGCTATGTCCCACGTTACTCCTCCATGTACTACTCGCGAAAATATACATTTGCATTTTTAGGTGGACAACTCCGTTAACTCGAAAAAGTTTTCAAGCAAAGTGAAAATATAAAATGTTCTCTAATTGCTGCTTATTTAAAATCAACCATCATGAAAATGTTGCCACGTTGTTTTTTCTGAAAATATAACGTTATTTAATAATAAAAAAACACCAAAATTAAACATCTCTTGTTTCTGAACCCCTTTTTGTTACCTGTAAACAAAAACAGACATATTATTATACCTTTATTCTACAGCAATTTCCAATCACATTATAAACTAATTTCTCAGTTGCGCAGTTCACCGAATTTAATACTATTTTACGGTATATAGCTAAAGGCAAAGGAATCTTAAATTATTGGATTAAATTGAAATTAGAGACTGTAATCTTCACGATTGAAGTCCGCCCTTGTCCCAGCTTTTGTGAAGGATAAATTGTTAGGTTTCTTTCCGGGAAATGTAACGTTCATAGTGCCTTTATCAACTCCTATTTATTTAAATATCCGTCACTTTTATGTTATATATACATATAACATGAAAGTGACGGATATTTAAACTGTACTGTGTAAAAAGTGTTGAAACAATTTTTCTGACATATACCTAACAGAAAAATAGTTTCAACACTTTTTGTAGATTGATTGGTTTTATTCTGAAGCATAGAGTCAGTCTCCTCAATTCAAACTCCTGAAAGTTCTCAAAAAACAAAACCAGGAATCAGTTCTCGGCAAGTTAGTTAATTTATTCACTTTTTACATAGTAGGTACCTATAGTTATATTAATAATTCAGTGTGTCAAGAGACGTGCCTCGTATTTTATATCAATCGATTGGATGGACAAACAGGCCACTAATACACGTAAATTGAATTGGTACGCACCTACTAAATTGAATTGAAGCTTCAACATTGACGCTTTATATGATTGTACCTACAGGGATGAATCAAATTGATATTTGTTTTGGTCGATTATGTGCGAAGCTTAAGTTTGGAACAATTCAATCAAAATGTTATGGACTTCGGCCTGTGAACGCCGATGACAATATTTCGGGAAGGATTAACCTTATTGACCGAGCAAACAGTGGAAATAATGCTTAGGTCGTGACACGGCGAAACTGATAATTCAATCATTTTTGTAGGATTGTTGTTTGTCACGGACTCAGCGCTGGAAAATATTTGAAGAGGATATAGCGTTGATTACAATGTGAAATGTTTATTTTATTGTTATTGTTTGGTGGCAGGTGGTGTGCAACAGCGCGACGCTACGCGGCGTGCCGTCGGCGCTAAGTGCGAGCGTGACGCAGCTGTCGCTATCTCGCGCAGACCTACGCGTGCTGCGATCGGACGCGTTCGCGCACCTGCGCGCGCTGCGCCGCCTCGCGCTCGACGCCTGCAACCTCACGCGCATCCGCCCCTTTGCCTTCCGGGGCCTGCCGCGTCTCCGCGAGCTCTACATCCAGCACACACCGCTTGCGACGGTCGATGCATTCGCGTTCGCTGCTCTACAAAACATAACTTCAATCGTCCTGACTCACAACAGGATCGCTCAAATCGAAGGATACGCTTTTGCAGGAACCAATTTTATAAAGCTCATCTCCCTACGGAACAATCCAATTAAACGAATATTAGCGCATGCCTTTTCGGGGCTCAATGACGTAGCGCAGATTGAACTCCCATCCGGAATAAGATCTATCGAGCCTCAAGCTTTTGCTGGGCTCGAAGGGGTCGGCGTGCTCGAACTGGCGTACATGGATCTACCGGCGGTGTTGCCCGACACTTTTCGTGGCCTGGTGCGGGTCGGAAGGCTCGCTCTTCGGGAATCTGATCTGGGAATAGTGCGGGTCGGCGCATTTGACGGTCTACAGCGTATTGATATATTAGAAATATGCAACAATAAAATCGATGGCATCGAGGAACTCTCCCTAGTACAAAACAACAGCGTCACGACATTTAAACTAACCGGTAACCACATGCTGGAGACGCCGGAGGCGGTCATTCTAGAGGTTGAGAATATAGTGATACGCGGGAATCACGTGCCGTGTGAGTGTGGTCGGGACCCTCTCGCTAATCCGTTGGCCCTGACGCAAGACTTCCCCGACGAGAATTTTTGTATATCGCCATTAAAAGTGCGAGGTCGTAGCCTCGGCAGCGTGGGCGCGGGCAGCGCGGGGTGCCGCGGCGAGGCGGGGGGTAGCGCGCGCGCCCGCGCGGCCGGCGCCGGCGCACGCCCACGCGACGCGCTCTCGTCGCCGCGCCTCGCACTCACGGCTGCCACGCTCGTTTTTCTCGCGAGTAGTTAACCGCCCTCGGTGTTCAATTAAGTGAGTTGTATCCATTTGTAAATATTGTAATATATGCGAGTGAACATAATAATGCGAAATTTTACATTGAAAGGGTCCGTTCATTGTGTATACGTTGGACCATGAATAAAATTTGCCTTTCGAAACGCTTGCTTTTATTTTTTATCCTTGAACGTAGGACAATGATATATACTCATTTATAATGAAATCTAGAGAATGATCGATCCGTAAATCACAAAGGTATTTGAAGATTTATGGCAGAGTAAAAATAGCGTTTATCTGTATTTCTAGTCAATTAGCAGACGACATCAGATAGCCGCTGAGTAATGTTCCGCCGGGCGGTGCGCGCGGCGCCGACCGCTGTCCGCCTCACAGGCACACAAATATCGTTTGTTCTTAACTACTGGAATGTGAACTATTTAGGTAGGTATTATACTTAGTTCAGTATTCCTTTACTTTTAAGAATTACATTAGGGAATTAAACATTCTAAAATCTATTTATTCTTTAGATAGTATATCGAATAATATTGAATCGAATAATTAGCATAAATTGACTATTTGCGCTAATTATGTTAACATAGACAATAGTTATCTTCACTTGGATACAAACTAAATACCTTTGTATGACACCAAAACCATAAACTACTTGTTTCGGCATAAACATGAAACGTAAACCAGTGTGACATGCATCAAAACCGTTACGGTTGTGGTTTAATTTTTGCGTGAGAGAGCTAATTGGTATTGCAGAGAGCATTTGGTGCTGAAAGCCGTGGCGGTGGGAATGCACACAGCGCACGTGCCACGGCCCGGACCGGCCGGCGGCACGAACGCGGGTGGCACGACGGGACGCGCCCAGTCCGTGCCGGGATCGACGCATTCGATACACACATGTCGATTGTCGACAGCATGTCACGGCTCATTAGTGCGCTATCGATCGCACGCCCACTACATAAGAGCGCACTCCCGACTCCCGACGACTCCACAATTTACAGCATTCACTTCACTGTCCATAATTCGACACGACCGATACAGACCTATGGTTTTGGGCATATTCCAGACCGAATCGACTTTCCCCAATTTTACATCTAACTTTCAATTATTTACGCATCAAAGCGATTTTCCGTCCCATTTCGTTGAATCCTGCCTGTAATACCATTGTGAATGCCGAAAGGAAGCGCAAAGTTTCTCCAAGATCTTTTGTTGGCGATACACGGTATTTTGTAAATTTCACACAATTCTGCGTTTTAGTTGAATTTTCTGGAATAGGTAATGCGAGGAGGTATAAAAGTTCAAACTCCTTAATCATCGTTTATATTCGACTCATGCCTTCTTTGTAAATACATTTTCACTTTTCACCAAACTATACAAGCTCTGACATTGGTGTTGATTGAGGGTCGGTGTGATTCGAGTTCGTGCTACGGCGTAGCTCCGTAGCGGCGCTACGAGTCGTCCTAATGACCCGCGTTTTTACCTGCACCTGACGGCTACAAACATAAAAAGGGACTGAATAAAAGAAAATATTACTGTGATGATTTTATATCTGCGAAGAAAAGTACCTCGATATTTCATTTGCGTATTTTCCGAAAAAGTGTCAGAGCAAGATGACCTCATCAGAAAAATATGAAAATGAATGAAAATAACTAAGATAAGTAGGTAAACGAAAATGAACGATAAGATAAAGTAGTGAATTGAATACAACTAGTACACAACAAAGGAGATAATCATAGTAAATAGACCATGCCTCGCGGCGGTTACATCTTTTGAAGCAAATGAGTTTAGGTTTATGAATTTTGACGAAGCGTAGTAATAATTATGAAAGGGTAAATAGCAAGCAACTGAGTTTGAAATAATCTGCCTCATGAAACTACAAATTTTATGAGTAACAGTGGAATTTAGTTTCATATCACGGGGCTTAAAAGTTTGTACTTTAATTATAAAATAACAAAGTGATTGGTGTTTAGAGATGTAACGTATTTTCAAGACGATTGGTTATACAAATGGCACGTTTCAAATTCCACATATAAATGTATGTATGTGTCATAACTCAGTGCATTTTCCTATAAAGCAACGATTGACGGCAGCATACCTGTGAGATAAGGGGAGAATTTACGTCTTTACACTGTGACATAACCTTATTTTATATCTTTTGTCATCGTTCTGAGAGGAGATCCTCGATTTATTGCCACTGAGATATGGAACCTCTCAACTAAAAACTTCAAGGTATTTTATGCCTTGGAAGCTTACTAGGAAGAAGCTATTATCAAAACCTTCTTCCTAGTAAGCTGTCCTTTGCAGTACCTTCAGTTGTGATGGTTAAAAAAAATCAGATATACTTCAAAGAACTTGAAGCAATATTTGAATCATATTTTTCTTCAAATATTTGCCATTCAGATCAGAGATACTGTCAAATACTTAGTCCGTTCAATCGAAACCCCCGGACTGAAAGCTGGTCGGGGTGGCAGCGATTCAGGATTGCTTTATTCGATCTTCTATGGGATCGTTCCCGCACAGGATTTTTCCCGGGCGTTATCTCGTCTCACGTATTTCATAGGAAATCGGACGATACAAAAACTACGCTCTCTTTTCTGGAGCGCTCCGGACCACCTTTTGTCTGACGGCCGCTTTTACGTTAACGTGCTTTAAAAAAAATAAAAGTATCATTGTAATGTGTTGCGTTTTATTTTTATGGTAGAGCATCTTTTTTATAAACCATAGACCATAGGATGCAGTTTTGTAGTGAGTAAGGTTTTGTATTCGATACCTCAAAGATGTAATCTATGATAAAGCATAGAAGCCAAAACTTAAAACATTAAGCAAGACTGAGAAAGAAGAAAGATGTTTCTATTTATTATTATTCTATAAGGCAAATACGTTTAGACCATTTACATCGTATTCAAAATATATGTTTTAGGGGTTATCAGAAACGTAAGTGGTAAAATTCAGCGGAATCGATTACAAGACAAGATAAGGATCAAACTGACCTTCAAACAATAAATCCATGTTGAGAAGGGTAAAACGAAAGGGAGGAAGTTTTTACTTCGGCCAAAGTTGCTAATGATAAGTATAGTAAACGTCTATTTTTACAAATGTATAACGAGCGTAGAGTTTCGTGAGAAGAGGGCAAACGACTTCCGATTCTGTTTCTATTCACGGAGAGAGAACTGGGAAGTTTCAAAGATATCTTAGTTAAACGAAGGAGGAACGCTAGTCTGCGATCTTGCATCTCCGTGCTGAAATAGATAGCTGTAATAAAACTAACTTGGTTCTATTCTATAACATATTTTTTTTGTTCTTAATAGTTCTTCGTATGGCGACTTGACTTATGACTAAGATATTGCAAGAATAATATAATTATGCAGGAATATTTTGGGGTTTGCAATCGCATCACACGGCGTCTCTTGTATTTCGGCCATTAAATGCAACGTGGAGTGCACAGCATTCATCACTGACACTCTGTAGAGTATCTTTGTTATCTCACTACAGAGAGCACACTGGCCGCACATGGCACCGAAGTACACAAAATATTTGTGTATCTGTAGACTCTTTAATCGTCTGTAAATAACGTAGGTAAATGTTGTTTTATATTTTATCTACAAGAGAAAACAGAGCAATATTTACTTTTGCTGGGAGCCGAAAGCAATAATATGCCTACATCATTCAGCTTCATTCGAAGTAATTCGTAAAAGTCGATTGAATGAAAGAAAGGCCTTTTTTATGTTAGTACCTAAGAAGCCTAATTCACTGAGCCCTACACCTGAGTAGTTCTTGTTTATTAATCAGGCTGTCGGATGTTTTTAACCGTTAGTAATAATTTTGGTTTCCAACTCAGTGTTATTTATTTATTAAGTGCGTGGAACAATAAATTTTGTTTAAAATAAAGCCAAACTGACGGATACTTTCCTGGCTGCTGTTCAAATTTAAATTTTGTAAATATTGAGCTGTCGTGGTTACGAGCGGTCGCCTCATTGGTCACGGGTTGTCTACCCGGAGCCGTGAGCCCTGTAAAGTGCTCGAAATGTCAGGAAAATTCAATTTAAACAATACACTTGATCAATAGGGCGAAAAACCTTTGCTTCTATAAATTAAATTATTCATAACAACGATGTATAAATTAAAGATTGGAAAAATTTACAATGGGCTACGAATGTATTCCGACGTAATGTAGTTACACGCGGTGTTTTCTTTGCATTTACGATGAACCGCGAATTTCCAAAAAGATACGTAATATTATAGGTATTCACTCGTTCTCGGCATTTAATTCGTTTAATAAAATAATAAGTAAAAGAAGTCGTTTAAATAGGTGAACTCATTTCACTTTTTGTGTTTACTTGATACCCGACAAATCCAATATAATGTAGGGAAAGTTTGCTTAAACATCAGAAAACGTAATCAGACTCCATGTTTATACCTCAAATACTTACGGAAAGAATAAAACGGGAAACCCGAATGAAATTACAGTAAATTAGAACTGAGTAGCCTTTAAAATGAGTTGGTGCTGATATTATAATTGGGTGAGTCACCCTGCAAATTGAATTATCTGTAGGGAGCGTGTACGGTAAGGTCAGATGGCTCTTCATTTCAAGAATCTGCAGTCGGCAAGTGGAATCCACCGCATTAATTATGATACTAGGTCCGTTTTGCTGATTAATTGACCAATTATTTTTATTATATGAAAATTTTGGTGACAGTTATACAGCATCATGTCTTCAATAACGTTAAGATTAGTTTTACAGTACTTGGTAAAATAAAACAACATCATATTTCCATTCAAGATATGTTTGCCAACTGAAAAGGTTTCGAGTTTCAGGTATACTGTCTTTGTATTGTCTACCGGAGTCTGAATGTCTTATTTTAATTCTAATGCTTCCCGGGTATTTTTATTTGCGAATCCTAATTTCGAGAAATATAATTTTAGATCGGATAAGGTAATATAATAAGCACTTCATTAAAATATAAGGTGTATAATAACGATATATATTTTTGGGTGACAGGCATTTGGCATTTATTGAAATAAAAAGTGAGCGTCCCGGGTGGCAATGAGGGTGACAAAATTGTGAACATTACTCATGGCATTTCGGGTGCTTCACATTGATTGCTGTACGTCCTCGCTTGACGAAATTATATAGTTCACTATACACTGGTTTTCTAAAGAATGTACTGCTCTTTATAGCAAACTCAAGGTAAAGCGATTTTGAGGACGAGCTCGTAGCTTCGTGGAGGATGTCGCGGCTAAGTAAAAACAGCCACGCGGGTCGATCCATCAGGTTAAGCTCCGCTTGCCGGGGTTGGTCCGTGGATGGGTGATCATCTTTACATACCGAGACTCAGAAAACACGTTGGTCCCAGGTGTCATTCGTGGAGCTTCGACAGTCGTTACTGGTCGTCAGAAGCCCGAAAGTCTGACAACCAGTCTTAACCAAGGGGTATCGTATTACCCAGTTACTGGATTGTGGCGGTCAAATAGGTTCCATGCAAAATACTGGTATTCAGTTGCATCCGGTTAGACTGGAAGCCAACCCCAACATAGTTGGGAAAAGGCTAGGCAGATTGATTTTGGAGCTGTAGCCGTGAATAGTGAGAGTGGAAACAGCCAAACACTGCCTATTGGCCTATAGTGCACCTGTGCACTAAAGGTAGGTACTCTTCCAATAATATGACTACGAACTCAGTGGGAGAGCTTACAGGATTTGGAATGCAACTCTATGCACAATACTGAAAGTTATCACTACAACAATTCCTAGGTCTATTAATAACTAGATATTATTTTTGTTAAACGGCTCCGGTTCAATGCTGTTTGTTATTGTTCGATCAATATGGAAATATCTGGATGAGTAATTTGTCAGGGCATGTAATTATGAGGGGAATGCATTACCAATTAACTTCGAAAACATAATTGGTGTGATATCATTGTGAGACACAAAGTGATGCCGCATCGATTATGTTAATGGAATTAAGCGAAACCTATTTTTTTATTAAATATAATACCATGCGGAGCTTTAAAATAATCTTTGTTTTCAATAACCAAATGCACCATTCACGAAACGTTTCAATACGAGCATGAAAAGATTAACTGAATACGTTTTGTAGAATAGGATTTTCAGTGAATGTTTGCACAATATTTGGTGAAAAATTAATACGGATTTTTATATGTACATGTACGTACAGTGTTCTTGTACCCCACTCTGTTGCGAAATTGGTTCTCATAAGTGTCATAACCCTTTTATGAAATGTGCAAAATAAGATACGGATTTAGGTAAAACAAAGACTATACTGTTTTAATACTTTTATTATGTTATATTTTCCGTTAATCTGTTGGAAGCATGTTTGGGGTTAAATAAAATACAGTTACTACACATTTGTTGTATTGGTTTAGATTTGATTTAGTCAATGGGGATTTGATGGTGCTTGACGATGAGCATTTGCTAGCTGCTAGGCCCTAGCTGAACGAACAAGAAACTGTTACCAATATACCTTTATGCTGTTTGCAGCTTTTTTTTTCAATTTGTGAACAGAAATAGGAAAACCCGGAGCTCTCACTTTAGTATTCCTACTTTTCGCAACCAAAATAGTCTACATCTTGCTACGACGGGCACGATCACATGAAATCGCAATAATGTCTGCATAGAAATGAGAATAATCAACATCAGTCTCCGTTGCTTCCATTTTACTTGTTCAGGTAACAAAAATCAAGGTTTTTATTACAATACTGTGACCTGCCACTTCGTTTGCAGATAGACTTCGACCCGTTTTGGTGAACTTTTGAAAATTTATTTGTAAGTCTTCTCAAAATTTTTCTGGGCATCTTCCGAGGTTAAGGCCGTACGTTGTCTATCAGTTAACCAGTCAGTCAATATTCTAGTCTAGGAAATGTTTGATGTCAAAATTTATTCGAGTTGCGAACTCAATTAGCCCAATCGGTAGGCCCTACATTTTTAAAGTAAATTCTTATCGAAGACAAAATAATATTGTTTGCTTGTATTATTTCGATACTAAGAACCCCGATTCAATTTACTTTTTACAGCTTTAGGCCATGAGACAATATAGCTGACAAAAGATTTAAGAACAAATTGCTCCTACATAAATAACAACGTTGAAGAGGTTTACTTTTAATACGCCAGTTAGGAATTACGCTCGTGACGTTCATATGTTAAAATAACTTTGACTTCAATCGACCTTAACATAAAAAAGGAAGTTTATAGAGTGCCACAAAAATATTTGCGGCATACTAGTGGCGCTGCCTCGGCCCGGCTAAAGTGCCGTAAGCATTGCATTGTCAGTGTCACTTGTTATGTTGTTTGATTGTTGAGCCGGCTAAACTTAAGTGCCATAATCCCTTGGCTTAGTGAATGAAAATGGCTGAAAGGTAGGCTGGTTAGGTTAGAACTGTGGCCACACAACGCACGAGCCGAGCGAGCGTAGCAAGCAGTACCGCGGCAGCGGCCGGCGAGTGTCAGGGTCCGTTTAGGCACAAGAGAATGTAATGTTTTGGGAATGTGGTGTTTTACTGCGAACTAACCTCAACAATCAAACCAAATAAGTAACAGTGACTCAGTGACAGTGACAATGACAATGTAATGCCTACGGCACTCTAGCCAGGCCGAGGTAGCGCCACTAGCATGCCTCTAGCGGCACTTTATCCGATAGAGATAGAGTGCCACTAGCGGCACTCTATAAACTGCCTATAAAAAAAAATCTGATAAACAACTGAAAACAGTTACACACAACACATGGAATCCTAGTGTGAGGTCTAGGAATTCAATCCACTTTGCGATTTCGCAAAGTATGCGAAATATTCTTATTCTTATCGTCAATTATTTTACACGACTCATAAATATCGATGATACCTATTATGAAGAAAGCGAGCTGTCTTTGTAATAAGACATTTATTCGGTGTTATATGTGACGTTTATTGAACAGATACATAAGAATAAATAGGTACAGGGAAGTTTGAACATACGGAGTTGTGGTGATCAATCATGTAGCAGTCTCCGGAGTGAGCCCACAAAAAGTAATAGGTCAAGTGTGAATAGCTTACGTTATTATTCTAACACGGTTGAAACTTTTAATGATTTGATAATAATTAATAATTTAATACGGGAGCAGTGGTGGCCCAGTGGTAATTTCCCTCGACTTTCGAGTTGTAGGTCGTGGGATCGAACCCAGGCAAGCGCTTTACTTTGTGTAAATAATTTCATCACCACTGCTCTCAAAACGGTGAAGGAAAACATCGTGAGGAAATGTCTTAGAACCAAAAATTCGAAGACATGTGACATCTACCAACCCGCACCGGGCCCGCGTGGTAGATTACGGCCCACTCCCTCTCACAGAGAGGAGGCCTGTGTCCCAGCAGTGGGAACATTAATAGGCATAACATTAAATAATTTGTGCGTTCAAGGGTGAGAATTTCATGCCCAGTAATATTTTTACATTAAAACCAAACAATTGAGTTGCAATATAAACTGTATCCCGTAGCCGAGTTTGAAAACAAAAATATTAAATCAATGAAACAATAAAATCTAAACTAATATAAATATTATATAGAGAAAAGATTTGATTTTTTGTATGTTTGTTTGTAATGAACAAACTCAAAAACTACTGGATCGATTTTAAAAATTCTTTCACCAATAGGATGCTATATTAGCACTGAGTAACATAGGCTATAATTTATAAAGTTATCACGCAGGCGACGCCGCTGGCGGAAGCAAGTCTTTTATACATACACAACCAATAAATATCTAAAAGGCTTAAAAAAACAAGCAAGTTAATTAATAGGCATCGCGGCTGTAGTCGACAGAGCGGTTGCGGGTTTCATATTTCGTAAACACAGCGAAGCGAAACACGTAGAACTGAGAAGTGTCATTCGATATCCGATATTCAGAAGATCGATAGTTGTTAGAATAAAAGAACGAAACGGACAAAGCAAGTAAAAAGACTAACTGGCACGAAACAATAGCCGTTACGAGCGGCGCACTGAAAGCCCCATGAGCTTGGTGATTCGTTAGCAAAGAGACAAAAAACGGCCAGCCGCGAATTTGTTCTACCGAGGAGGTTTCGCACCTGACATTTAAGTATGATCCTATTCAGGATTACATATTCCCTTGCGGCAGGTGGGACGCTGACAGAGCTGTCGTCGGGTGCCGGAATGAAATGCGATGACGCGAGTTCTAATCCGGTAATAATAAAAATGAATTCTCCCTTTGTCTTTTGTAAAATTTGTTTTGATGAAAAACATGCAAATTGAAGAATGTATATAAGTATACAAATAGCTATTTTGAATTTATTCATTAGATACTTGTTAGACCCGTTGCTACACAGATTAATAATTAGGTTACATACAATTTTTCATTTTAGGATCAATGAGAAGTATCCAACCAGCATCAGCAGTTTTATCGAAGGGAATCCTGACAAAACGATAAATTCACTCGTATCGCAGTGTTCGTAACTGTTTCATGTCTTTCGACATTCGTCTCTGTAACACTCGCCTTTTACTGAACGGTACAGTTTCATTGACGCTCCATGTTAATTTGGATATCGACACTCTGGCAGCTTCTATTTTTTTTTTTCGTCTACTAAAGGTCTAGAGCGAAATGTACTTTGGAAGTTCTCAAGTCGATGGCCCCAATAACTGTATCTAGAATTCAACACTCGATATAGGACGATTCATGAATCGGGAATCGTCTAGTTTCGTATTCTAATCGGGAGCGAATCACCATAAAGTATCAAATTGCGACACTTGCGTATTTACTTAATATGCCCACTAAATTATAATTAAGTAGTGTTCCTACAATGTTATAAAGTAAACCTTAAACTTACCTACTAGTATAGTAAGAAAGTCAAATTTTAACACGTAAATTTAATATTCTTCAGCCACTGAGTTGTGTGTGACTTTAGAAACTTCTTGAATATAACCAAATGACGTGTTACAGTCGTGCTTATATTTATCACCGCCCATAAAAACTTAAATTTCGAATAATTTTCTGCTACATTCCAAACTTTTATTTGGTAATACCCCAGAGCAATTCCTACTTTGTTTACAAATAAACTTGCCGTTGAAATTGGGAAGGAAAAAGCTTTTCGAAAGAGGATAGGTAAATCGATTTATGCAAAACAGATAGCGCTTTTTGTATGCAAATTTTTGTTGATTTCCCAAAGATTGAAATCGTGGTATTGTGAAATGGAAAATATTGATTATCTACCGACAATAAACAACGTGCCCAGTGGCTTGTTTGAAATAATCATCAATTTATTATTTCATGTTTATTTTATTGGGAATCGTAAAAAAATGTAAATTATAATTACTTTTTACTGAACTCATTGGAAAGGCATTTTCGCACAAAGATTTTATGAGGGAAATGAAACTTCGTAGAACTGATTGCATTGAAAATAAGAGCAAATATGTGGAGCGTTATTTATCAATCTGGTAGAATAAATAAGCAAATGAATTGCAGTAATTAAGGACAGAAATGTAAAAAAAAAAATATTTCAATTTTATGATGAAAAATGTTGCCGTGACCCAATTTAAGTATAAAATATGTGGTCTTAGGAGACTAACTTAGTATAATAAAATGAAAATGTATAAAAATGAATTATCGTCCTTCAACCGTCTCCCCGGTAGGTAAATTAGGAACCGCTAAAACCTCGCGGAGGTGATAAATCTCTGTCGAATTCGTCAGCCAACAGTTTTATTTCTTTTTCCCTTTTCCACTGGTTTTCTTTTCAACAAAGTTACTCAGCCACTGGATGGACTTATACATGTGCCTACTGCGAGCAAACATTATGAACAATTCTTGGTGTGAACTTATATTGTTTGTCCTAACTATATCTATGAAGAATTTAATAGTTATGATATTGGTTGCTTACAGAAGAATATGGGTAGGAGTTGATAGACGATGCACATAAAATATTGAACAGATATTTGAGTTTCTCTTTGAGGACTGTAATTTATTTTCATTTCACTAGATTGATATTTTGCTAATTGACTCATAAGCAATGATTAATCGATAATTGTGTGTGAATCACAATTCACACCAACTCTTTTCGACTAGATAACTTGAAGACATAAACGCTGAAAAAGCATAGTGAGGTATGAATGGAAACACATTTATAAACTTACTTATAGAGGTTTAGCAGTTTATATCCTCGCATATTCGATTCATAGCTCACTAGACTGATATTAGTTAGCTGTCACTCGAAGAACAGGAACAGAGGACGTGTAGGCAGTCGTCGGGGCGACTAGGAGCCGACGACGGGGCGACTTCAAGCCGGCGACGGGGCGACATCGAGACGACTCCGGGCCGGCGACGGAACGGGGGCGAGATACCTCGGCGCGCTGCCGCCGCGTCCCCGACGCGATTTGTTCGGGAATTGCATTGTTCCGCCGACACCTGGAATCTGGATTCGGTTAGTAGAACCTTTTCCGGCGAAGAAGATTTGTTGCCGCGTATTTTCTTCGGTGGAATTGTTGTTAGCTACGGATCAATTTAACAACCGTTCTGCGAGAACTAGTCTGATGCCAGAATAACTAACTCGGAGCAAGTAACAACTCCCATGTTCAAAGTAATGCTATTCATACAAACTGTGATATAACCTTGTTATGTAGGTATTATCCCAGAATATACGTTTACAGAGAAATTTGTCACTGCAGTTACAAAGGATTGCTGGCATATTAATATTGTGATGTGATGTCTGTCTGATTCTTTGGTTCACTAGAATTCTTGTTTATTGATAGCAGTCCTAGGACTTTACTCTACTGAGAAATTGAAGCTGGTTCAGTGAAGTAAAACTATTCTTATTTCAATAAAGTATAACTATTTTTAAAGAATTGGCACATTTCGCTACATCTTAGGCAAGTTGTATAAAATGTAGAGCGATACTGTCGGGGATTAGGGGCGGAAGACTCAAAACTTCGACGATTTTGTGAACTTTCTATGGCTTATCTATTCTCAAAGGATATTCAGCTTTTCCCGATTTTAAACAACCAGTTATTAATTTGATTGAGATACAGACTTACTGTGTAAGATAATCAAATAATAATTTGGATGTGGTTTGGAATACGGATCATCGAAAAGTTTTTCAATTTACTTAATGGACTGGAAGCGTTTTATTGGGGATTTATACGTACAATCGTACATACATATTAAATACGAAGTGATGTACTGTTTTACTTGTCTTGGCGTATTGTACGGAAGTTAGGGTTTTGTGTTTGAGTTAATTCTTGTACGGGCATGTATTTTACTGACATGAAATGTAAATGAGGTACCTAGTTGGGTATGTGGCTTCTAATTTTCATATTTATGCTTAAAAATGTATAGGCTAGTTATCTACAAGAGTCGACATGTCAGTATAACAAGTTTTTTGTAATGTTTGCTTATGTAGATAAGCTATTATTGAATGTAGATACAAAGCTGAAACAATGTCCGATCAAGTTTGAGTTTCCAGGAGTAGGTTAAAACACAAAAAATTGAATAAGAAAATGCTGTGGCACAATCAACGTATACCTCTTAAAACTTAAGAAGCAATATGGAATTGCCATTTTACATTCAAGGTAAGTACTAAGGAAATCACTTAACAAGATGCTTACGTGTGCTCATATAATTTCTATGATAAAACATATATGTCACCACGGAAACGCATGAGACTCTTTTCAGGATAATATTTAAATTTCCGAGTTTTTTCTTTGACGCATAAATTTTTCATGACTTCATCTGCCTAGCCTTCTCCCAACTATGTTGGAGTCTTCTCTAGTATATATAACCAGATGCAGCTGAATAAGAGTATTATACATGGAGCGCCAGTCTGTCTTTTTTTTTTTCGTTAGCGTTTCCCGCTACCCCGGCAGGCATCGGCCCTAGCGGACCCCGTCAGTGGTCCTGACATCTTTTTGAGGCGCGCGTGGAACACAACGTGCCGTCGACCCGGGCCTGGACGGCAAGCTGCTCATTGCTCTCCGTAAGCAGGCCCGCGCCTACGGTGGCCGGAAATCGGCTACCGATTCTCGACGCCCAGGGCGTCTCCTGCGGAGCGCCAGTCTATCGACATCTACAACCCAGTTATTAGATAACACAGATACCCCTTGGTAAGACTGGTTGTCAGACTTTCAGGAGTCTAACTGTAACTACACGTAACGACTGTTCTACGAATGACAGCCGAGACTTTCCGAGGCTCAGAGGGATCTCGTATGTAATGGAAGGTCACCTTCCACGAACTTGTGGTAAGTTCGTGGACGTTCCCGTAAGCGTAGCTTTACTTTCGATTGACCCGTGCAGCTGTTATTATGAAGCCACGAGCCCTTCTAACATTTCATAACGTGATACACAAAATATAATTTTCGCATTCGCGATCATGAAAAATTCAGAGCTAATGAGCGAAAAACACGAGGAAAACGTAAGAATTTCCTTTTAGCTACACTGTTTTATTAATCGAATAATTGAAATTGAATCTTTTGTTGGGATATAGGTAAATGAGAAATAGCTGTTTCATCATATAAAGTTGTAACAATCTGCGGAATTGGAGTGAGACATTTATTTAGTAACGGTGGGGGGAGGTGCGGCAAGGTGTGCAGGGGGGTGGCTAACGAGTTTCTGTCTGATGTTTGTGAAGTTCGCTCTGGGTCGCGGCGCTACGTCCGCCGGCTACACACCGCGCCGCCAGCTAATGAAATATCCGTCTGGACTCAACAACCATACAATACCATTTTCACTGGAAATGGGTCAAATCGCAAGTATCGAATGATTGCTTGATCAGCGTTTACTTATTAGCAAGGAGAATTTATTTTATCCTCAATATAATACGAGTTGAACAAGTTCTTAAACTGTGTTGTTTCTTACCTCAAGCAACTTCAGTATAGACAAGGCGAATTCCCTCGACACTCATAATTCAAAAGATCTTACCGCTGCGCGAGTATAAAAGACGATCTTCCACCGACTCATTATCGAGGAGAAGCCTCTTTCACTGAGCACAATTATCGGGATTTACCTACAAACCATTGAGATATTTGAACATTTTGTGTAACTCGTAAGTACTTAACAGTCAGAATTTCGGGCAAGTTATGTGAATTAAACGTCAGTGGTTTAACAAGCTTATCTATTATGTAGAGTGTAGACGTACAATTAGTTTGTGGGATCGCAGTTGAAATATCTAATTATTTGTGGTCACAAAAATTGTTCGTCTGTGTCCCACAGTGGTAATTTCGCGTTAATATTTATGACGTATCGCGATGCACGTCACGGGAGACAGAGAGCAATTTTTATGTCAATAATGTGGGGACCAGATTGATGTTGTGTTTTTCATTGTATTATGAGCGTAATTGCTAATTTTATGGTCCGTTTGATGTGAGAGAACATTTCTCTCTTTTTTGTCAAATGTGTGTGGCCTTCATCACGTTAAACGGATTATGACTGACATGAAACCTGTACTTTCTGACAATATAAATTTAATCCTGAATTAGGTTTTTAATAAATATACTGGAATGAACTTCTTAAAATAGAAATACTCTTATTTTAGAGGTTGCGAGTAATGTGGAAAATATATGATCTTAGGGTAGTACCTAAATCTCTTGTGACATTCCAAATTATTGAAAGTGTTCTTCTCAACCAACATGGGTATAAAAGAATGCGTGGCCGCGGAATAGGAATTTGGGACCTTCATATTACCTATTTAAAATAATCCAGTTTCGGTGGTGTTGTCATCTTGGTAACCATTTTATATTTCTTTATATAATATATTTGTGAAAAAATAAAGTAACAGTTGGCTTCGAATAAATTGTTTTCGAATGTTGAACACAGAACCTCGTTTCGGAAGACCGCTCGTTCTCTTGACTACGTTTTGTACGTTTGTCGTGTATTCAACTGGGGAAAGCGATGTATGTGCTGTGTAGACAATGTGGTGCGCTATTCCCATATGTGGTTGTTCAAGTTGGCGATACAATACTACTATAACTAATCGTTTTATAGCTCACAATAGATGATTAAATTTTAATAAAAAGTTTTATTGATTCATAAACAAGTGTTACAATTTAGGTATGACACTGGATCCCGCACTAGGATACCCTGTGTCGCAGGATCCAGAAATCTCAGTCGCGGGAAAGCCTCCTACATTCCTGTCAGTATATTTTCCTAAGGTCGTACTTACCGAGAAATGTGAAAGTCATCATCCGGTGGGAAAAATTGATATTAGGAAGGTATCTACTATTCATCTTGTAGGTATATCTTTTCCTCACACCAACTGAATGATACATTTTAGTAACACTAGTCTACACAACCACTGTTGTCTTATTACTTCAAGGCGGGATGGACGTTGTTGTAAAATTAATATCCATAGTTCTTATATACACGGTTATTGGTAAAACACTGACAACCTCTTAAGGGGTCATTGTACCCATAGTGTACCCGTGTGTTTGGTTCCATAGTGAAAGTTGTTTATTATGATGACATGATGAACAAGTCTCAACATGGGGCCAAACCTGAATACACGAAAAAAAATCAGCTGGTCCCTACATTTATGTACGCTTAACTCTTCTTCTGTGAGCAGTGGTGGCCCAGTGGTAACGGCCCCGACTTACGAGTTGTAGGTCGTGGGTTCGAACCCAAGCAGGCGCTTTACTTTGTGTAAATAATTTCATCACCACTGCTCTCAAAACGGTGAAGGAAAACATCGTGAGGTAACCGGCATGTCTTAGAACCAAAAAATTCGAAGACATGTGACATCTACCAACCCGCACTGGGCCCGCGTGGTAGATTACGGCCCACTCCCTCTCACAGAGAGGAGGCCTGTGTCCCAGCAGTGGGAACATTAATAGGCTGATGATGATGATGATGATGAATTCTTCAAAATGTAGGGAACACCAGATTTTTTTATTCGCTATTTCAGTTTTGGGCCTATAGTAAAAGTTGTTCATAATGATGAGTACTTACTTAGTGTTTTACCAATACTTGTAACCCTGTATATCAATGGTTGCCTTCATGGGAATGTTTCTAGGTAGGCAGAGATACTTACTCGAACATCTAATGATGATGAATGTTACACAGGAGTGTTATGGCGTCGTTTATGGCAACATAAGGTCATATATATGGACGCGTTACATTTTATTATGAAAGGGTCTTACGGTGTTCCTCTTGCTTCTAAGGGTAAAAAAATGAGAGGCTCTTTGTGGTCAGACTATGAACGTTAGTAAGGAGTAAGTCTCTTTCTAACCACCATCGCCATAGCCGACTACTCATTGTTGGATTGTCTAGGTACCTACCTACTCGATTTACCTATGTATTTTTTCAGTGTCGTATTCATTTTGTTGGCTTTTGTTTGAATGACTAAGTATTTCGCCATTCGTATATGCAACCAGTATGCAATACAATGTTCAACATGCACGACTCGCACGAGTAATGCTAATTAGTTACAAAGGTCGTAATTGAATAATAATTTTCACTTGCTTCAAAAACGGTGAAGGAAAACATCGCGAGGAAACCGAAATGCCTGAGAGCAGAATATATCCGACGGCATGTGAAACCCAGTCAGAGACCCGTGGGCGGTATAAAATCCTGACACCAGGTTAGTCACTAACCACACCAAAAAGAAGATTGTAATAACCTTCAATTTCTTACATCAACTTATTACTGAGCTCACTCCGAATATAATATACAAAATATAACTGGCAAACTGTACTGGCAAAACAGCTTCTGAAGCAAAATTAAAATTGTTCCAGAGTTTTGTCTGTTTCCGCAGGTTTCCGCGATGATAAACAATATTTCGATTGCAACGTTCCGCGTCAGAATAACGTCAAATAATCACAATATTGAGAACTTCGGCGCCATATTTTCATTAGTAGCACCATGTTAAAAGGCTTTTAAATAGACACAATATTTTGCGATGAAATGTTTTGTTCATTATCGGTATTTCTCTAAGTACATGTCTACCTACCTATCGATACAGCAAATGTTTTAAAAACCCCTAAAGCCTTATGAATTGCTTTTTTAATCTGATGCCGAATTTGTAAGTAATAAAAGCCAACATTAATGTAAATGGTTCAGGTTAACAGCGACAACGGCGACCTGCTAAGCGTCACAGAATAAAAGCGAAAATAAATACATTGCACAAATCGCTGTGAAAACCGTGAAGCATGTTCCAGTCGTAGAAAGTATTGAGGAAATTCGTTGGAGTTTTATTTTATTTCGACTAAGGATTTTCCGCTAGAGAGGTTCCAGGTTCGTCGGTCAGATAAAGTGCGCTCAAATATAAAGTTTCAATTTCCCAGCCGCCCGCGAGACGTGCGGTGCCTTCCGAAATGAATGCCCTTTCTGATCTGTCTCTCTCGCACTCCATTATACTCAGTGATCAGTTCATTAATGCGTATTCAATATTAAATTCACAGAAGTGACACACTTTTTTTCCGAGTGAAATATTCCGTATGGCGTGTTCAACAGCAGACAGCGCATATTTCCATTTCAGAGTTTCAGACTCCATCGCCCAGTTCATTTTAGCACCGCACTTGACTTTTACAAAGAAAAATGAATCTTTTTGCAATGAAAAAGCTTATAAAATATAAATGTGTAGCAGAGATATATATTTATAGATTATACGTTCTATCTTATCGCAGTGTTGTTTCCGGACGCTTGTTACAGTCATTAAAACGAATGTAAATCGATAATCTCGCGGTTTATAACTACATACATATATTTTATTTTTTATTTATAACAACATTGTCGTGAAAAATCATAACAATCGCAACCTATCTGTCATGAATAATTCTTAAGCATGATAACCCGAAAATTCAATCTCCGAACAATGGGATCGTATTAGCATACAAAAGGTTTCACATATTTTACGCAAATCCGTTATATTTTGAGTTATCTTCTCCCAAAAAGGCAATGTTTTTCCCCTGACCTGTGAAATAAATTTTATTCGAGACACAGGTTGTTAGCGAGTAGAGGTTGGATTGTTTGAATTATTAATTTCTAATTGACCGAAAATAATTATTATACTTTAAGCTAAGATTTAATTAATTTGATACAAGAGACGGTAATTGGTTAGGTAGGTACTCTTTGTTGTTTCACATTTATTATTAACGTAATACCTACGCCAAACGGTGGTGACTGACATGAGTAATTTAGCCGCCAGTTTAGGGTCCAGTATACGAAATCAGGTGTTTATTCTGGAGCATGGAGTGGTTCCGCATAGCTCTAGCAATCACGTTTGTCTGCAGCTGGGCCTCGCCTAGCCGCGTCTCGTTCTGTCTCGCTGTCAAATTGTCCATGTTTAACACGTTGTTTGTATGTTACTACGCCCAAACTGCGGTTTGAATAATTTTACCACTGTAAGCGCGCACGATGAGGTCAAAAACATTCGTATGTTTACGAATTCACCGATTCAAAACTGTTGCGTACTCGAATTTTTCATTCGTCATTCATTCATCGGTTACTGTTATATTTTGGTGCGTATTTACATTGATTCAAACCATGGTGCACTTTCTATATGACGTGTTTTTTCACCAACGAATTTATTTAAAACACGCAGATGTAATCTGTTTTAAATAAAAAAGATAAGCTACAAATACGAGACATGTTCGGTAAATGTTTTCAGCAGTTATTTAATTTCACGTTGGCAGAGTCTCAATCAGCTTCGCATTCGGACCAATCATTCAATCAACATGTCCATAATTGATGGTTATCGCATTACGCGACTCGTTAGCGATTGCCGTTGATTTTTGTTATCATTCGACCTTTTTATGTGGATAATGACGACCCGATGGGAGTTTAAACAGATTTCGTAACATACCAATTTGCGGGAGTAGCGAGAATCCGCAATTTTGCCGATGGACAGAAATGAAGCACCCTACTGTTTGTACTGCACGGATAGGTATTGATGTATCGAGGTTCAATAACTTAAAGTTAATGCATCTAAATTCTCACAGGTAGAAGGCGGTTCACGTAAGTGTGACACGAGGAAGGTTCACCTCCAAGAGAGTTGCTAACTTAATTCATTATAGTGCGCCGTGTTTGAGTTCCGTGAGCACTCTCCGGTTTCGGCCTTGTTTCGGCAAACGAATACCTCCACCCCCTGCCCCGCGCCCCGCACACGATCCGTTTCACCCTCACCTCCGAATAAACAACCACCTGATTGACACCTATACCATGCAAATTACTTGCGAGAACTTTTAAGGCTAGCATAACATGGTCCTAGGTGCTGCAAACATATAGTTCAGCAAGTGTATTATCTCTACGTGGGCTACAGCGCTAACATTGTTCGTAGCTATTTGAATATTTCGTGGAACTCAGTCTAAAGGATGTCGTTTTATTTTTAATAAAGCAGCAAAAAGCAACATGTTTATCCGTCTTTGTTGTTTTATTAAAAGAGAAATAGAAAAGAATTCTGAAAAGAATTTCTTACTGCGTATAGTCTAATGTTAACTGGATTTCCGAACTATATACGCGTTTATTTTTCGTTGTCAACGAAAAATTGTCTTTACTAATATAATTTCCATTGTCTATTTACTTATTTACCAAAACACATGGACACAAACACCCCATCCAAAAGGTCTGGGGTTCAAAGTTGTTTAAAAGCTATTTCGTTAACTCGATTACTTAAAGAAAATGAAGAAGGATTAAAAGGCAACTTAGCGTTTGATTAAATTAGCCCGTTAAGTTATTTATAAAAAAGGAGCTACTGAGCGAACAGAATCATGTCGGGCTTAGTTGAACTGTCAACAACAACAACTGTAAACAAATCTTAACTTAAATTGCATCTCAAATCAACGTACCCGCTCACAGATGGTTAATTTTGTTATTATGAAGTAGACTTCGTTATGTTCAATAGAAAGTCACAATAGTGAGAAGAATGAACGCTCAGCATCATTAGCACATGAACCTGATAAATTCTGGACACGGGTTTTATTTTTGTGGAATGCTTTTACACGGAAAATCGTAGTATTTTTGTTATTAAAGCTGTATATAAACTTGAATTGTTCACGTATTACTTACTAATGATCCTCACAGAACGTACATAGTTCGTTAGTAGTATCACAAAAGCAGGATTAGCTGGCAATCCGAGTGGCACAACAAAACAGTATCAATAAAACGATCGCGTTGTGAAATGAGCACAGACTCATTGCTCACATAATGGAAAACGGATGTGGTATGCTTCTGTATCCAATTGTATCTTCACTGTTATTTACATTACGTAATTGGTCTCGAGGCTTTTAGGCTTCATGTTTAACTATTTTGTCTTGAGCTATATAAATACCTTTGTCATATTCTGAAGGGTGTTGAATCTTTTGATAATTTAAGAATGAATAATACTTAAGTATATGGGTTTTTGTAGGCTTTTAGAAGTTCCTATCTACGCGATATAATATGTGAGCTTCATTAAAGTACGTTTCTTATCTTTGTGTTGAAAAATCAATAAGCATACTATTACATTATTGGTACAAGAGGATCAGATTACCTTTAAATTCACTTGATTTCACTCCGGTGCAGTTTTGCGCTACTCTTGAAGTTTGCTAATGATTTAAACTTCGTCGCCAGGGAACGAAAACCACAGCTTTATCCCATCACGTTTACAACTATAAAGATAATATTTCTCCAAACATATAACTACTTAGCTAATGGCTAGGATTTCAAGCAACGTCTACTTGCTAACTTTTAATGGTCTAATAATGAGAACGTGCATCAAGTGATACACCGCAATAACTTTTGTTATGTGACTGCAAAATGGTTCAGAACGAACAAACGAATGCTGTTGGTTGCGCGTACAAGTAAATAACGTTTAAATGCTATGAAAAGCATTTTCTTCGACATCTATTTGGGAGAAAAGTTGCAAAATTCAGACTAAAAGTGGCAAATTATTTCCGCTGGAGCATCGCTTAGCGTGAATAAGTTGTTCTTAAAAGTATGTTATTCAAAATATTTTCAGTGTCATGAGATAAGAGTGTACCCTCACGGGAAATTACTGCCGAAATCTCGGCGCCCGCCTATAGACAGTTCGCTCGCCTCCTTTGTGCCTTGAATCAATTCCCGTAACTTATCTGCATATTTTATAATGCGAGACGAAGTGACGCTGCAGCATTCGGAAGGTACCCCCTTTAGGGATTCTATCGTGTTTTGAAACGCGGAGTGGGGAATTACTAATAAAAGATATCGGAAGAAAACTAATTTCTGATACGCGAAGTTAACAGGATAGGCGCGACCTTCCAAATTTAGGCGGAGTTTCACGCTTATTTAAACCGAAAATCGATATTTTTTATAGCTTAATCTTGGGTTAGGTAAATTACGTTCATGATTACGTGACAAAGGCAATGAATAGTTCATAGTAGGTACTTACAAATTGTATTTTTTTGAATTAAGAAGTATTTTTCGAAATAAAACTAATCCGTCACATAAGTAGGTCCCACATGTGTAAAAATACAGTTCCCACAGCCAGTCTCAATCTCCCGAGGCGTTAGCAGCGTTTTGTTGGTAACGCGCACCCAACTTTTAGGAGCAACTGGCGCGAGTCCGCACCGCAAATAGGATTACCGACAGACCTAGAAAGCCGGCGCGTGTCGGCTAATTCAATTTTATTGTCAATATAAAACGAAATAAACTTTTTGTTGAACTTTGCTTTCAGTTTTGAAACTGTTATATTCTGTTAAAATTTCAGCGAATCGTCGCTTTAGACAGGCCCGATATTGCCGAAATTGCTCCATTTTAGATACAATGAAACACGAAAGAATGGAGCTCTC
Organism: Conistra vaccinii; assembly: GCA_948150665.1. NCBI lineage: Eukaryota > Metazoa > Arthropoda > Insecta > Lepidoptera > Noctuidae > Conistra > Conistra vaccinii. The sequence goes on along the minus strand of OX411324.1, from coordinate 10,916,741 downwards.
TTGAATGTCCAATTTTAACCGTAGCTAGGACGAGCCTTTGAAGTCGGTGCGGTGTAGCGGTGCTAGCCGATTTATTCCCGTTCTGACGGAAGCCAATCAAAGCTTTTGCAGATTTAGATCGCCGTCGGTCGAAAAGTGAAACAACGGAGCCAATGAATGGTTCGATCCGAGCACACAGTCGCTCGTCTGCGGCCGCCGACGTGACGTCCCAAACAAGCTCAGTGAATGCTACCAGCCTACCAGTACGTACCAGCCAACGTACGCCAGATGAGAATAAAAAATGATCATGCATGAATTTATTCCACGCGGTTGCTTTGTTATAAATTTTGTCGCTTTTTTTGTACGATTCTCTATGGATTTTAACTTATAATAAGACACGGTAGTAGTATCATAACGTACTTAGGTGTTGACAATGCTCAATTTTAATGTTCTTAATATTAATTAATTTCCTAACTACAAACTTCCTACTAGAATTTCAAAGAAAAAACTCAATTCAGGATATTTTATACGCAAAGTATTTAAGTAAAGGCTGAATTGAGTGTTTCTCCAGGTATTAAAAAATAAAGTTACAACTTCTATTTACGCAAGCTGATGGTCTAAAACGATAATTAGAATTAAGCGTTCCCCAGTGATTTAAAACATTAGCAAAAACTTACCCTAATTAATTTGGAGAAAATGTACAACAAAAGTGAAACAATTTAATTTCTACTACAAGAACTGTTACAATAATTAGGTAGGTATACCTACCGTGTTCTTGTCTTTCAAAATGAATTTTAGGCCAAACAAATAAAAAGAAAAAGCATGTTTTGTTTGGAAAATATAAGAGTAATGGAAAGTAAAAAAATAAGAAGATAAATTTTGAGAGAGTAAAAATCTACCATCTTATGTGTTTTTAACGAATTCTACGAATCCTTAAATTCATTTAGGAAGAAAACATTTTTCAGACAATAGTGATGTCGAGGTGCTGCTAACCTGTAAACAAAACAAAGAATTTAATAAAAAAAATGTGGGTTTCTCATTTATTTGTGTTATGTCTGTTATACTGAAACCTTAAAAGATAAGTAGATCATGATATTCTGAACTTTATGGAAGCTGCACCCACATCTGGCTTTGATCATTCACACACTCTTTCTCTTTGATTTTGAAAGAAACGTTTAATAAAGGCGTTAACTAAATAGACGTTATTTCAACGAGGCCAAGACTAAATATAAACGATGTAAGGTGAAAGTTATTGATGGGTGTTTTAACGATATCCGTGATTTTAATAAAGAATCACGGTCAAACATTACGATTCAAATTTAACTTTATTTTACGGTTGTTTTAACGACTTCGAGATTGTTGATAAAGCTCCACCGCATTGTCTTATCGTAATACTGCAGTTAGACTTCTGAAAATATTACAATATTGGCGTTTATTGGTCATTATTTCAACTGCTTTCGCAAGCTTTCAATGTAAAACGGTTTTATTTAGATCCCGAAGAGATAAAAGATAAAAAGTTAAAGAGAATTTTCAGCGTCCCTTGAATATAATTCTATTGGGTGCCTCGACTGGGAACAGATCGCCACTATCCACGGGTGTCTTAACAAATGATTAAAATTATAACGAGGGGAGTGGTAACATTGTTTTGTTTACCATGCCATCTTCTACCTTGTCTTTTCCCAACTATATTGGGGTCGGCTTACCAGATGCGGCTGAACACCAGTATTTTACATACAGTGACTGCCTATCTGACTTCCACAACCAGTTATTGTGTTGCACGATAAAAATTGGTAAGACAGTTTACCATGCAATATGCTGCTTTAGAATGATACAAAAAGATTCCCTTTAGACCACTATTTCTGCGGTTTATGTGGTAGAAATACATATGTAGTAGTGGAAGTTTAAGGTCCGATTTGATGAAGGCTTTTAGTAAGTAGCGTAAACTACACATGTAACAGCAAAAAGCCATAAAGTGCGAGCCTCTATCTGTCCCTTAAGGTTAAGGCCAGGTTTACTAATGTTGACATTTGTTTCAAGAACAAACTTGTTGACATTGGAAACTTACTTCAAAGTGGCTATTCAGAGGCCCGAATTGTTGAAGTGGGAAAATGGGCGGGACTACTAAGCCAACTTATAAGTATAACTAAAATGTTAAGGGTGGATTGAACCAAGTGGTCAAGAATAGGGCTATAGATTCCACATTCCGAAGTGACCATGCATTCTTATATTATGCAACCTACGAGGTATCAGTACACATACCTTTTAAACTAGAAAGCCGTCATTAATAAGAAAACTACAGTCGCGAAAACCTTAGAAGGTTTTCCTTCGAAATGCACGAAGAAACGAGTGCTGGTTTTATTATTCAATAGTTCCCTTAGAACACTTAAAAACCTGATTCTTATCAGACAGAAATATTTAAAATCATGATAAAGAAATGCTCTATACATGTATCTATGAGTTCTTTGAAGGAGTCAGAGAGAAAAGCCGTCGGCCTTTCTAATCAGGGGATTATCTCGTCGAGTCCCGTTAGTCGGCAGTCATTCGGTGATCCCGGCCGGCTGGCTATACTGCTGTGTCACTCCGACATTTTTTGCTCACACACACTAACGCAGATTTGTAGCTTTTAAGGATTATATTGTCTATGTTTTGAATAAATGTCGGTTCGTTTCTTTGTCGACCCTTGTAACTTTATAGTGATATAAAAACTTTATGACAATCTAGAAATTGTATCCTCTCGGTTAGTTTGGGATCGACAATGGTTTTTGCGGCAAAATAGGCAAGCATACCAGATTACTTAGTTGGAAAATACATGATCCATATTTCATTACTGATTACTCAAAGGTTTCTGCAATTCAATGCGAACTGAAAGCTCCTTCAATAAATACAATAAGAATTATTGGAAAGGGAAGCAGCTTTCTATGTATAGTTTCTTTCTTCTCAAAAATATAAAGCTGAAGTGACAGACTAAACTGAAAAGTCAAGTTAGAAAACTATTTAAACAAAAATTTTGGAGATTGCCGGCCGTGTTGCTCAATTAAACGCAGTCAGTTCCGTTTATTTTAGATCTTCCTTTGCTTTGAACTGGACCGTCTTTATTAAATATTGCATTGGAGGTTTTAAATAGATCTTATTTATGGATGAAAAATTCATAAAGCTTCTCGGAACTGATGTATTTAATATGTATATGGCTCGTAAGTATAGGATTTTAATAGACTGAGAGATCTTGGGCTATTTTCCCCATGGAATTGATGATGCATGAATTTATCTACATAAGCAGTATACATATCTCCATCGTAAATACTTCATATAAATGATATGGATGTGTATGTACAAAAGTAGGCACTTATTCCCTAAAGGGTAGTTCGTAAGTAACAGTTATTTGTCAAACATAAAGTTTTGCCGGAACAGTTGTCGGTTACATACGTGATAGACAAACTTAACGCCTTCCCGCTCGCGAGTAGGTACTTGAACATAATAAAGTGACAAGTGGGGAGTGGCTCCAAATCTCGGCAAACTATATCGCCAAATGTTTGTGTTCACTCGGAGTTTGCAAGTAATCCATTTAAAAGTGTCAGATTAGAGGGGGTCGGGTGAATTTGCTTAGGCGGGTCCGGTCAGCAATTTATGTCCGCGTGCCGCCACAGATGTGGTCGGTGGCCTAGCGCCTCGCCGGCTTGTGGCACTGTTTATAACAACAAAGGCGGAGTAATTAAACACTTAGACACGACACCAGGACCCTCCCGGATAATACCACGATTTACACAAGTGTCTGGGGAACTTTTGCGTACCTACTTCGATATAATAATTTGCTCCAGTCCAGTGTAGTTTAAGTTTTAGTATTTTAAGAACGGGCGCCTTGGTAACTATTAATTTTTAATTAGCTCAAAGAATCTCGTACTTGTCTTTCTCATTTTCTTTCAGCACGCGTAACATGAACACCGTAGAAACAGGTTTTGTCGACGGAAGAATAGACAAAATGACAGATTGTCATTGTTTATCTGTAATTTTTTCTATTCTTCCGTCGACAAAACCTGTTTCTACGGTGTTCATGCTACGCGTGCAGAGATAGGGCAATGCTGCGGCCAACACTTGTGTGCTTTGCACTCTCCAGTACCGAATTGGAAGGTTTTCTTTGGCTTTGTTTTAAATTGTTCTTTGTGAAAAAGTAGAACAAAATAATATGAAGAAGAATGAAACGCAAGTAATAAGTTCGAAGAAAACATTAGTTCTAGTTTGAAAACATGTGTTCGGAACAAGTCCAATAATAAGGCGAGTCGTTATCCCGCACTCACGGCACGTGATCCTATTCCACACAATGAGTTTATCCTGTGCTCACACACTACTTACGTGTAATGCTGTGCACCGACTGTACGGTGTACCGCGGCCCGCGTGAACTGTGAGTCAGCACTGATCGAATCATGCGTTGTGTATGGTAAGTTAGATGCATGTTACAGTTTCGGCCATGAACCTAAATATTTTACAATAATATAAGATTGTTATTTTTTAAAAGCTTTTATTAACTTGCAATGTTTTTTATTATTTCACTGTGTTTTTGACACTCGTCTAGTAGAAAGATCTAAAATTGCAAGACAACACAAGCAACAAATAATGTAGTTCCTGAAAATTTACATTTCGTAAATAAATTGCATCTTTATCATTTCAAAATTGAAGATTCATATTTCATTACGGTTATTACATCTTACTAGTATAATTTCGTTTCCTTGGTAACGAATAGCCAGTTAAGAATCTAATATAAGCCAAGTTAGATTTATATGGGAATTACGTAATTTCCCACTACGGTTATCCTTGTTGGTTCCACCTATTATGTTACTTCCTCGTAGTATTTTTTATATTTTATGTGCATTTATTTTTTGTATTTATTTAATAAAGGAGTAATTATTGTCTAGATAGAGTTATCACCCATTTGTATCATTTACTTCTGTAGAAACGTATTACAAAAAATCATCTACGCTTGCAATATTTGTAAATATGTGAGCACCATGTATTCACCACACCCTCAACATAATTAATATATCTGTAATTGCTTAATTTATAATACTTTGTACCTATTGTAGGATAGATTTAATTCTAGGTATCTATATCGTCTTCACATGTAATTATAATTAATGTATTCAAAATATTGTCATCAATTCTTTGATTTGAAAACCAACGCATATACTAATAAATCTTGTTAAAATATGCATCTGATTAAATTTTCACGGTTTTTAACGCTGTATTCGCTAAGAAAAAACCTACATTTAAAATGAGCCCTCCGCGAGGGCTCCCGGCATCCCATATGCGACTAGGTGAACCCTCCAGGAGGGCTCCCGGCACTGAACGTGTTAAGCAGATCTCTTCATTTCTGTTTCGATCACGTGAAACCCCAAGCATTGCCCTTTGGGTGACTTTCAGCCTTCTAATGAGGCCCATTGTGAGCGACAAAATATTGTAAAACATTTTAAAGGATTAACTATAGAGTTTCTTGCCTATTCTTCCATACGAAACTACCTTTTGGAAGGGGATCACCTAGAATCAATTCTATGTTCTTGTAAATTTTGACGTTCAAGAGTGCTTCGTTTACTTAAAATGTTTTTTATTCGTATCAACATTTGTAATTGGTTATTTTGTTTCACTAATATCAACCCATAACTTGTCCATTGAGGTATTATTGTACTAATGAACTTATCATGGTTAGTTTATTGATCAAAGTCTTGATCAGGCTCTTGGTATTCGGACAAAATATCAGTTTCAACGATGCTATTAATTAATTGGCAGTTTCCTGGAATAGTACCGCAGTCTATATCGATATCTGCTCTAGCCGTAAAGGGGTGGTTATGACAGTACGTAGTTATTTGGCTGAGCGAATGTGTGAGTGTCTTTGGCTGAGCGAATGTCCAGTGTAGGGTCTAAGCAGCGTAGCCATCACGTATACGCGTCAAACGCCTGATACGTATTCAGTTATTCACCCACAGTATTGCTGAATTTCTTGACTTTTTACTAAACTAAGTGATCAGGTTATGGTAAGTATCCTTCATTAACGCTTGAATGAATTGCTTTTACTGACCTAAAAATTGGATCCGCTTAAACTTATAATAAATTGTGTTTATCTACGAAACTCATAGGAGGTGTGAAACTTTAATTAGTCACAACCTCTTTGAACAAAATATGTGTCAGTAATCATATTACTTACAAGTAATAAGATTATGTCGGCTAATAGGTAATACTTTCATAATATTTTGATCAATCCATAATTCTGGCTCGGTCGGTTGTATAATCTCTCTGATAAATACCCACAAATTTACTTGGTACAATAACACATCACTTTTTATCATTCATTTTTTTTTTATTTGTTGTCCGCCATCTTTATATAGGGTATGTATTGATTGTACTTAATTCAAATTATTCGCATTATTACTAAATTCTGTGTCTTATTTTGAATCATTAGTCATAATCATAAATACTTTATTTGTCTCAATTTTTGACGTTCAAAAGTGCCTTTCATGCGCCTAATTGAAATAAATTATTTGGCTATTGACAACATCATATTACAGGCATCCTATCTATAATCCTTACCTTACCTACCTTCACTGTTGTGAGAGCTGGTGATGAAATTATTTATACAAAGTAAAGCACCTGCCGGGTTCCAAATCCACGACCTACAACTTGTAAGTCGGGACGTTACCACTGTGCCACCACTGCGTACCATTGATAAATATTGACGATGATTGTTTACAAAATGGAATTGAAGCGATAGCCAATATTACTACGAGATTGACGGCAATTAACAAAAATTTTGGATTGTTGCTTATATCGTTGTGTAGGGATCATCATCATCAATATTTCAGCCGAAAGACGTCCACTGCTGGACATGCATATAGGCCACCTCCAAATGTGTAGTATCCATACACATTTGGAGGTGGCCTATGCATCTTGTGTTATGGAAAGTTAAAAGTGCTTATCTTATCAAGCACTGAAATGTTTGTAATTTATAAAATAAATAAACAAATAAATAATAAATAAGTAAAGATTTTCAAGAAGAAGATTTTATTTCGTCTCCCGAATTTTCCTTTTGGGTAAACAGATGCAGTAAAGTAAGTAAGAAAGCTTTATTCAGTTCAGAAAAAACACGGTACAATATAAAAAAAACGAGTAACAGATTACCTACGAGCCTTAGGAGCTATATTTTTACAAATTCCCTGGACCCCACAGTACGATTCACGTCTAGATGTTTTCTTTTTTTAAGAGTTGGAACCGCAAGAGTTATTGCCAGATATGGTGAACGCATTTGCGTTTGACATCATATTGTAAAAAGCAAGTTTAAAAACTAAAACCCGACTTCTGAAAAATCACGCTCTAAAAAGTATGAAACAAGAAAATATTTCGGACAGAAATCAAGACATAGGTACAAAAATGGTCAAGGTAAAGCCGTAGTCGCATGCCATTATAATTTTGTAGCCGACAGGCATGCGACTACGGCTTTACTTTGACCATTTTTGTACCTATGTCTTGATTTCTGTCCGAAATATTTTCTTGTTTCATACTTTTTAGAGCGTGATTTTTCAGAAGTCGGGTTTTAGTTTTTAAACTTGCTTTTTATTTCATTTGTTTTGGGGTTATAATTTCGTATTATGTCTTTCATTGACTTGAATGTGCCCTGACAGCTGAGAGTATGTCATGCTCACTCAGATGTCTCACTGATGGTGGCGTGTGTGTTGGATCATTTAGCTCCCTTCAAAATGGTTGAGCTGAATGGTGCTAATACATGCGTCATGTTCGTGAACGGGCGCCGTCAGTTGGGACTGGGGGCCTACCACAACCACTAAAAGCAGTATTATTTTAATATTACTTTAGTGTGGGAAAAAGATGAAGCTCTACAAGACGTAAAGCACCATCTCTTTCCCCCACTGAAGTAAGATTAAAATAATACTGCTTTTAGTGGTGGTGGTAGGCCCCCTGGTCATCTCTTAGCTGCCGTGACTTATTTTAATTTATTTTAATCTTTGAATTGTTTTTATCTTTTTATTACGGACGCTTTTAACGTGCGCATCTTTTTACATTGTTCTTACATGTATAATTTAAACATGAATGATTTAACCACTATTTTGTAACAATTATTTATTTAAAAGAGTGTCCGTGGAGTTTCTGGCCCGTTCTTCTCCATAGGTACTTACTACGCTTTGGAATGGGCAACTAGCTTCATATTTCTGACTGACTGACTCCTTGACAATTCAAAAGTGCCTGGTTTAATTGAAATAAATGCTTTGAGTTTGAGTTTTGAGTTTGAGTAATAAAGTATTTGCAGAGCCGCTTTATTTATTTTTTTGTATAGGTTTAATTGTATAATAGGTATTACTTTTACAGTTGCGCCGTACGTAGCACAGTCTCACTTTTGCATGTTTTTAACAATTTAAACATTTTTATTTACTTTGAAAAAATGATATATATACATATTTGTAATGTGCTCGTCAAGCCCTTTCATTTGATACCAAACATGGTATGATTATAAAATTTTTTCGTCACTTTATGTCCTCTAGAGGGCGCCATATTGAATTTAATGTAACGTCTTATAGCCTATAACCAGCGGACGATCAGAACGCTTCCAACGATACCTCATTTGTCAAATTATGATCAGTGGTTTAGAAGTTATGGGGTTACAGATGAACATACATACATACATACATACATACATACATACATACATACACACATACATACATATCCTCTGGACTGGCAGCCGGGTCCCCGTGGTCCGACGTCAAAAACGTATTGACTGACGGGAGGACAATTTGGACCCCACCGGCCACTCAGTTAATTTTGAGTATTATTTGTATTATAAATAGTGTTTACTTTCGTGGAACAGGTTTATAATTAAAGTCTATGAACGAACGATGACATAAAACATGACATGACCGACATCTGACAGTAAATTCATTGAATAAATTCAATATTTATTCAGTTCATACGGTCTGCGCGCAAAATGGCCGCGCGTGTGGTGTTTGTCTCGTGTTTTGTTTTCGATTTTATTTTGTTTTAGTTAATTTCGGTAGTCCTCAAGCCTTTGTGTAGTGTTTTCCCATGAGTAAATAACATCATAAGTTCGAATGTACATTCAGATTTGAGTATAGTGCAACGTAATAAAAACTGTGATCCAAATAAAACGTTCGTGTTAAAACTTTTAATGGCGTGGTCAAACGTGGTGTTATTTTTGTTAAAAATAAACAATTATATCAGTTGAATCTCTGTTAGCTATTGTATAAATGACGAACAAAAGATAAACTTCAGTTTAAAAGTGTTTGTGTGTTAAGTGATAAGGAGAACAAAGAAAGAAACAGGTTCCGATAACGTGTCGGCGGCCCGTCGGGAGGTGACGTCATCGCGTGGTAAGTCATACATTTATGTTTTATTTAAAAAGAATGTAGGGGGACGTGTATTTTTTTATGTAATTCTTTAACGTTAATTAGTATATCAATTTAAAAAAATAATAATAATTGATAAAACTATTTTCAATATTTTTCAATTATTTTTTTCTTTACGGTAATGGGGAAAAAGCCCCCTTCTCGTGACTTTACATTAAAATTAAGAATATAATAGGAAAATAACATTTAGTTATCTAGTTTTATTGTGTTAGCTTATTTTATACCGATTCCAACTACGTAAGTATTATAAATAGCTCCCATACGAAACTTTAGAGATATAGTCGTTCTAATCTCAAGTAGCAGGCTTCGTGGGGGGTCTCGGGACCACCCACGCGCAGCTTGACAGCTGACGGTTTTGCGCCGGCGCGCGCGTGACCGTCCAGAGGATACATACATACCGGTCAAAATCATAACCCTCCTTTTTGCTTCGCCGAAGTCGGGTAATAAAAGTGACGCGAGTTTTCTCAGCACTGTTCAAAAATCGAATGAGGCGTGCGCAAATGATGCACAGTCAATTGGAGCTTCATTCGGCTATCATTTGTGATCTTCATTCACGTAAACATTGACAATTGCAAATGATCGTTTCGGGCACCCTTAAACGTCGTATTTTCATAACACAAACAGAACTTGTACATTTGGATTACAACAGACATATTAATTGTAACACAATTATCCAATGATGCATTTAACATAAATTCAATTTCCTAATTAATCATACATTACACAATCAATTCTGAACACGTAGCTACACTCTAATAATGCTGATTGCTTTGAATGCTTGCGGTTACAAATTATGGTTACAATTATGGTTTGATATAAATAGGTTATGGATAGGTAATCAATCATTAGGGACTGTGAAACGTACTTCCTAAGTTTAAAAAAATACGTACTACTTACTTCTTTCAGTTGTGCGAAGTTGTTGTATACAAAAATAAAGTTTTTGTAAGCTTAACGATCAAACAATGACACGGTAACACGAATACGGCTCTATACATCGCTACATGGAACTGGAATCAGTTGCAAAATTCGTATGGATATCGGTGTTCTCGTGTGGCCCAGTTGGATAAAACTTTAATAATGGAAGATCCCGATAGCTAAAGTTTGCTCGGGTAACGACGTTTACCCGCGAACTCGGCCCGTGGCAAAATAAAATCAACTGACTTGACGACCGACTGCTGTCCGGGTCGACTTCCTGCCAATATCAATAATGTGTTTACCTGATTGTAAAGCTGTTCCCTAGAAGAATTATACACGTAAGTGGTTTTGAAAGGTTCTTCTTTCAAAGTCGAACAAAAGGCACTTAGCTGCTGTAGAATCTTCTAATTACATTAAAATCTTATCAAGCACTGAAATGTTCAGTCGTTCGCACGTTCAGCAACTCTCATTACATAATTGAACATAATTCTGGAGTCTGTTATTAATTATATTCATTAGTATTAAGTTTCTTGACACGCGTAGGGGCATTAACAGCTAGATAGGTCAAGAGTTACCTAAAAGACGTCATTAATTATTGGTACAGGGTACCTTTTTGTGGAGTAGGTTAGACAATTGGTAAAAGTATAGGAGTGTTTCACAAGATAAGCCATTTTATGTTAAAGTAATACTCAGGCGATGAATTTTTTTGAGATCTATAGTATTTCCACTGCTTTTACTATAATGTTTGGGATGTCAATGTTGTTTTGGGTTACCAACCTCGCACCATCAAAAAATTTTGCTGTTGAGATAATTTGACCACATCATTGGAATACTATCGCATAACTCGTGCCAACACAAGAAAACATTTTCATTTTCTATAAGAAAGGATTTTTTTTGGAATTTCTAACTTCCTTATAACTATGTCTGTCTTCTAGTGCTGTACCGTTCCACTTTTACTAAAAACATACATCCTTACTAATATTATAAATGCGTAAATGAGTTTGTTTGTTTGTTACGCTTTCACGCTCAAACGGCAGAACAGGTTTAGATGGAATTTGACACATTGGTAGACCATGACCTGGATTACGACATAGGATACTTTTTATCCTGATATTCCTAGAAGATCGAGAATTATGCGGGTGAAACTGCGGGGCGCAGGTGTATAATAGGTATAAACGTCGAGTACGTTTGTGTGTACAACTCTTCCTTTCACACAATTTAATTGATCACAATTTATAATCTCAAAACGTTTCTTTGTTGTCTAGAAATCAATGAGAAAACAGCAGCACACAGTTAAAGAAAACCAATAATTAAAATTTCCCCAACGTACGACTTGGAGAATTAAATAGAGCTGAATATAGACTTCCAAGTAATAATTAGGCAAAAAGATCGGGCAGGTAGGTAGGAAATTGTCGATTCGCAACACGCGCAGGGCGCACGGGCGCGCCTGAATCGGCTCGCCGGCCACCAAATAAGATCACTTAAATTCCACACCCGTAGCCTTACACCCAGATAGCACTACCAGTTACTTCTGTTACGTATATGAACCCCGCACACACAGTAATTACACAAAAGAAACGGAACTAAGGAGGGCGTTTAAACATTGCCTTCGGTCGCTATTAGATCCTGCAGAGTAAACCCGGAATTACTAAAATATACTCTTTCTGCTCGCTATGTTATTAAGTTTAGTAGCCGTTTGGGCAGCGGGCAGAGTTGGGTCTCCGAGGAGGAAGTTCGTACGCACCTTCGCTGTTCTTTCTCACACTAGTGATAAGAATAATGGAAACGGAAAAACTACTGCAAACTTCATGTTTTTCTTCTTCTTAAACTTATCTTCAGAAACTTTAACACAATTTGTACATGATGGCGTCGAACAGTCTATTTTTACTCCTTTATGTAGGTTACAGTATCAGGCGCGGACGATCAGTTAAGACGAGAAGTTCGCCCATTGGCTTTTACTGTTGTCAAAGTTTAGCACTAAATCAGACTACGACTAATCTTAACTAATCCGTATTTTTGTATTTATCAGCCACTAAGTCTAGTTACTGATTATATCAACTACTTCTTCGAAATAGAAAAACTTCGACTGCAGTGGATGCTCCTAGTTCGTAATTCTTATTTAAATATTCCCATAAAAACTTGTTAGATGAAATACTATAATATTTCTGAGAAATTATTTTCAATCATAGCACTTTCACTGTTCAACATCCAATAGTTAAATAGCTTCCGATTTTTCAGAATTGGGCCTATTGTAAAATTGGCTCTTATTTATCCGTTTCGAAGTTCGTATACAGTTTTGGATGGTATTTCCCCAAAAACCTAAACAATACACTTATAACTGATATGAAGAAAAACAATAACAAAGAATATATTAAATAAATTTCGACGAACGCAATTATTATGAAATTGCAGTAGTTTTTAAATAATGTTTTGAAGAGCGGCGTGTGCACTGATTCCGACCACGCTACGGCCAACTTCGTAGGTTTATTGTCTTCGCTTGAATTAAAAAAGTTTCACTCAAGTTCTCTCTTAATACTTTGAGCACATATTTACTTACCTATGAGCGGAGGTAATAAAACATTCTTTTCTCTGGCCATCGCACAATCTTACCGTTAAAGTAAAAATACTGTACTCACCGTATTGAACCCCATCAATGTAAGACACTGTTATGTGCCTGTTATTCCCGAAACTAGGTTATTTCCCATTGCAAATATCAATGGGGTGATTCAAACGTTATAGCACGTACCCGATCCTCTTTTGGCATTACGAATTATTGAGGAAAGTCATAGCTTTTCTCAAAGAGTTTTTTTAAACAGGTAGAGAGGTTTTCAAAAGCCACTTGTGTAAAGTTGTTTTAGTTTCTAAAAGTGAAACGATAAAGCCTATATTAACCTTTTGATCAACTTGTTAAAATTGCTTTTAGTCTGAGTGTTGAACTAGTGGAATAATCAAATTGGCATTCGTGAATTAATCTATAAATTTCGAAGTTTATAAGAATATTCTGTACTGTTGGAGGTATCGTATTTCTTTGATAGATTCCCTTGTGGCTATCGGTTGGTAGGCTTCTCGGCGACCATATAAGTTACGACTAATGAACGAAAGTAGGTTAATTTCAGCTATCCGGAAGTCGTACTACTACAGTTACACGCACCCATAAATAATTCTATCTCAGGTGTCCTTTGGCATGAAAAAGTATCTCAGTCGACTCTCTTCTATCTGCTTTCAGCGAATTCATGAAATATTCCACCCAATCAATCTGAAGTTCCATTAGATCTCCAGTTTGTGTAAATGTTTACACATTTAAAAAGGCGTCTCAGTAAATACTTCAGTTCATACGGAGATTAGATTACTTGCATAAAAAGCTCTCTTTTTATTTAGATTTATATCCATCGAAGTATTCTAGAGGTCGGTCGGGGTCAAAATGTATAAAAATCCAGGGAATTCAGTTAACGTGCTGGCTGTGCCTAAAAGAATTTGATACTTACTGCAAGTTCTTTTTTTTCAAATATTTGTTTTTTTTTTTCAAATAACTGTGGTTAGCTAGCCGAGCAGTTACTGGATAAATTTAAACCCAAAATACAGTCCTGGTCTCCTAAATCGAGCCACCATGCATTTTTATGTTTATATGCCTAAAACATCGAAATAAAGTCAGAGAAAAAGATTTTTTGCAGTTTTGAAGCTAAAATACTGGCCCGTCATTTTGGTATCACCATTGTTCCAAATTTAAAAAAGAGAAGAAAATCGGAGTTTGGTCGCTCTTAAAGAAGAAACAAGCTTTGATTCGTTTAGGCGCAGAATGTCCAATTCGAAAAATGTCCAGTTCGCAGAATGTTATTCAAGTAAGTCAACGGTTATTTCGTTATTTGTTTTGTTTTTCGTAAAAAATAACTAATTTATTTCATTTAAAATTTTGAACAATTAAAAAAGAAAATGATAGTGAGTGACTAGCTTTAAAACGGCAGTTTTCTTTTTCTTTGTATTACCGTTATTTAAAAAGGTGAAATAAAAATATGCAGGTTGGCTCGATTCAGGTGGCCGGGAGTATATCTACGTGAACAAAAATCTGCCTTTAGTAGCGCATTTTAAGAGCATTTTCGCTTTTGTATTTTGTAATTGTAATTTATAGAATTTATAGTTTGACATTTACTCTCTTGGACATTTCAAGAGAGTAAATGTCAAGTTTGAACAAAGAATCTACAACAGCAACAACTAAATCAGGTAGGTACTATTATAACGCTTCGTTATTATACAATGTCGCCCATGCGCATGTGACCGCCCGTAATTTTCTGAATATTCATGAAAAATTATCGAAAATAAACTTCAAAAGGGGGGGTCTATCTATAACATTTTTCACTAGTTTTTTAAAAATATACACAATTTTTTACCGAAAAAATGACTTCGATTCCGTTTTTTTTTTCGTTGTCGATATGTTTTTGTAAAAATTTTAATTAACCTGTTAAAATAACTCATAAGCTTTTGGAAATAATAAACAGAATCCAAATCGACCCATAAACTTCGGAGATGTGTCAAAAAACAGAAAGGAAATCTTTAAAAAATAAAAAATTTAATAACATGAAAAATGTTATAGATAGACCTTTTGAAGTTTATTTTCGATATTTTTTCATGAATATTCAGAAAATTACGGGCGGTCACATGCGCATGGGCGACATTGTATAGCCGGGTCGTTCAAATAAAACTAGTAATTATAGTTTAACTTGGATACGATACGAGTATACGATATTTTGGAAGTGAAAACTTCTTCAGCGGCGTTGTGCACTTTTTTTGGGATGGGTAAAAATGTTAAAATCGCGTCAGATTGTGCTGTAAGATCCGTTGCCTAGCAACCGACTAAGTAAATATCAAAATAAATAGTCTTTGACATTACGTAAAGATTGCGAGGTAAGAAATCTTACCCATATTGATGGGTAAATAAAAAGCAGTCAAAACATACTTCATGAAAAGTGTTTAAATAAATTGATTATTTTTGTTAGACTATATTTTGAAAATAAATAAATATTACACATACACACACACACACACACACCCACACTAATGAATATTGTATTTAACCACATAAATACATAAGTACTTTTATACTGATATTACTGATAAGTAAAGCAATTCGTGTGAAATTATTCCCTAACCATTCCAAAATATTCAAAAATGCACAACGTTAATCACCTCTGTCAGCTTGCTAAGCAGAGTCTATTTTTTTGTTCTATTCTTAATTCGTTAGCGTTCATCTAATAATCTTCTGACATTATCTTATAATAATTATTCAAAAATTATGAGAAGTTCATGATAAAATCATACAGGTTAAGAATATCTACAGTACCCTTATACCTACTTAAAATAAGTTTCCTAAAGTGGTGGATATTAGTATAATACAGAAATAAATACTACATCGTATAATCTAGGGACGACATAAAAATCTTGCACGTGACAGGTACAGTCGAAACAAAAATAAACGTGACATTAAAGGGTTCTTTACATTAAGTGGCGTTTGTGGCGAGCGCGTGAGTGTCGCGGCTGGGAATGCGACACGGCGACAAAACAACGCTTTGTTTTGTCGTCCACAGCAGACCACAACGACCGCTTATTGCAGATTGTTTTAACAGCATCCATTCAAAATGTCGCCTGTGGCTTTTAAAGCAACGCATGCTTGCAATTAGCTCTTTCCATGTTAAAAACTTGCAAAAATCGTAATTACCTGAACAATTTTCCTTTGACGTCCGTTAAAAACTACATTTTGAAATGGACATGCGTAATTTCGAGGTGGCTGTAAAGAAGTTTTTGAAATTCAGATATTTTATTATTATTGCCATCAATGTCATATTCTAAATACATTGCATTTACATTTCAAAATGTAAATTTCTAACCTAATTATTTGCTAAACATAATATTGAGTGCATTACCAGCGGACCAATGATGTTTAGCAAACAATTTTGTCAGACATAGGTTTTCACCAAAACATTTCAATAATAATTGAGGCCGACTATACAATTACAATTGAACGTTTTAACTGTAAATATAACAACAAACCAGAAATTGCAAAACACGTGTTAGCAGTTCAGACACTTCAGACCATTGCAGATCAAATAAGTTTAGTAAACTTTCTGGTTGCTTTTACAATAGTCTCAATTTTTCAAAAGCTAAACCAGCTCCCGGTTTATTTATTAGTTTGGTATTCCTTGGATCGCACGTAGGTACGTATTTTGTGAGAATAGTATGCATGTCTACAGTTCTGTGTTATTTCTTTGGAGAATTAAAGTCGTAGTATTTTATTTTCATGTTTAGATTATGAAATAGTGAAGTTGTAGTTTGTAGCTGCTGGTTTGTAAGTATCGGTTTGTTTAAGCAACAGCTTGGCTTTGGTGGTATAAACTTAGGTGTGATGTTGAGAGTGATAGGCCGTGTCCTAGCCAAAAGCGCTCGCCACGAATACCTACGCTATCGTGGTACTCTTTTATATAAAAATGAAACAAACGCGCGGTCAATCAAGTCGCGTTTGTACGTCATAATTCATACAAACGCAAAGATGGCGAACTCGCGCGACAGTCGTTTTCGATTAGGACGCGGGAAATACTTCGAATATTCTCCTCAATTAAGAGGCCGTCAGAAGATATCGAACAATAATGGATCATCTCAATTTATTGAGAACAAGAGCATGATCAGTAACTAAGAACCACTTGTTGTGTAGCGCCCTTCTAATAAAGGACGCGCACCCTTCACAGTCAAATAAAAATTTAGGTTTCCAGCGAAATTTTATTTTGGAAAAGACACATACTGGATTTTATAATGTCAGGGGGTTTCAAACCCCAAAACTTCCTCGTTGGGATTTGAAACTCCTGAAATTATAAAACCCTGAATCTTAACCCAGAGATTGTTGTTACGTGATTTAGTTCTGTTGATCATCCACGTTGGTTGCGTTTTCATTAAAATTGTATTTATATTCAATTATTAATATAATAGGGTGGCAGGGACATCGACGCGAAGCCTTACCATGGATTCATGCGTTGAAGTATTTAAAATAAAATAAAAACTGCTGTTCCATACATTTTGACCGCGTAGGTAGTTTCGTTTCAGAATCATGTACTGAATCCAAGGTAAAAGGCTTCGCGTCGAAGTCCCTGACACCCCGTATACTTATAATTATTTAAAGAATAATATTAAATTCACTCACCGGCGGACAACGCCCATACTCGTGTTTGCACAAGATTTCCTTATATAAAAAAGTGAGCACTGAGGAAGAATTTTTGAAAATTCATCCCCTAAGGGGTTAAATAGGGGATGGAAGAAAGTTTGTTTAGAATTTTGTTATTTTTACCGATGGGAAAATCCATCGGGCGGGCGCAACCCTGTTTTAAAATAAAGTTGTTCCCTACAAGATATCTCAGGTCAGAACTCGACCCCAGAAGTGAATTCCTGGCGGCATCCGGCCTTGATTCAAATGTGTTACAAAATACAGTTTAAATAATTTCTTTCTACATCTTGGCATTTCTTTTCTCATGTCTCGTATTTATTATCTAAAAATAGTCGGAGCTGATCTTTGCAGATCATGCATTAGTCAGGGCTCAAGCGTGGGCTATTATCGGCTTATCAAAATAAATGGGTCGGATTCGATTTACAAAGCTATATTTGTAGAAACAAACAAAGCCATTTCAGTGGAGGAGCTCATGGCTAAGTAATAACAAGCCGCACGGGTCGATCCATCAGGTTAAGCTACGCTTGCCGGGGTTGGTCAGTGGATGGGTGACCATCTTTACATACCGAGACTCCTCCGTGCCTCGGAAAGCACGTTAAGCCGTTGGTCCCGGCTGTCATTTGTGGATCTTTGACAGTCGTTACGAGTCGTCAGAAGCCCGAAAGTCTGACACCAGTCTTACCAAAGGGTATCGTATTACCCAGTTACTGGGTTGTGGAGGTCAGATAGGCAGTCGCTCAATGTAAAATACTGGTATTCAGCTGCATCCGGTTAGACTGGAAGCCGACCCCAAGATAGTTGGGAAAAAGGCTAGGAAGATTGAAATAAAGCCATTTCAGTAAAAAAAAATGATCTGTGTTTATAAAAATGACACCTATATTTATGAGTATTGAACTGGCTTATTATAGTGGACACTTAGTGTGTATTCGTATTCTCAATAAAAAGTATAGTTCGATTCAAACTTAATGGCGGCTCGGAAGTTAGTTACTTCCTGCGCAGTACCCCGCCCCTCACCCCCGCTGACCCAAGAATTCGTTACTGCGCAGCGACTCGCCTCATGTTCCGAGCCGATATTAAGTTTGAATCGGGGTGTAGCTGCGTTATAAATCGATGAACACACTGTAACTAGATTTCATGAATACAAGTGTTATAGCAAAGCTTGCTAAAACGCAAACAGGTAATTCACTCACTCCGTTTTGAATAATTTGCGGAAATAGCCTTCCGTATACGCTAATCAAACCGTAAATTACCATTACCATCAAGTATTAAAGTGAAGTGGCGTTTACAAGCGAACATCTAAATTGAAAGCTAACCCAGGGCATTGGATAGGAGTTGTAAAGCGCTCCCAATTAAGCAGGCGGGCTAGGAACAGCAGAATAGCGCGGCTCAGCGGAATAGCTCGCCACACCGACAACCGAGCTTCGGCGCGCGAGCGGCGTGAACAATGTAATGAATTGTGAACATGCTTAGACTTATGGCGATATTACGCTCCAAATAAAATTCACGGGGAAGCAACTGGTTAATGAGTCTTTAGAAAAATTTACAGAGTATTTCTCAGTGAATTGTTTCGTGGAATAAAAAGGTGTTTGGATTATTAAGTGGGAAGCTAAGCCTATTGCGTCCCACTCGTAGTCATAATTAGAGTGTGTGTCGGACCACGCACAATGTAGGGTTCCGTAGAGCTTCAAGGGACGTCGACCTACGTATAAAATGTATTTGATATTAATTTCAACTTGATACGTCTACGGTTTAATGAGAAAAAGGGTATTGACAGACTAACAGACGGACAACGAAGTGATCCTTTAGGCTGAAGCCAAACGAGCGTAAATTTTTGAGTTGTGAGTTGCGTAGTTTCGGTCTCGTAATTTCTGCTGCATTCGGTTTCATACAAAAGTCCTGTTTCATTCACACGGCGCGCGGCGACGCAAAATGAGTTGTCTGCCGACTCACACAATTTCTGCCAGGCAGAATTTCTGCGACCGAAATTCCGCGACTCACGAGTCACAAAATTACGCTTGTTTGGCCTCACCCTTAAGGTTCCGTTTTTCCTTTTGAGGTACGCAACCCTGAAAACATCGTAACTGATAAAGTCACAATAATACTAATATACTTTTTTATAAAGGATTAAAAGTCAATTGAAAAATGGTTGTGACACTTGACACAAATACTGTAGGTAAGGTACCTACTCTTATATCTATAGTTAGAATATTTCAGATGATCA
The DNA here is from genome assembly GCA_948150665.1 of Conistra vaccinii. NCBI lineage: Eukaryota > Metazoa > Arthropoda > Insecta > Lepidoptera > Noctuidae > Conistra > Conistra vaccinii. The sequence continues at coordinate 10,897,006 of OX411324.1, read as the reverse complement.
GGCAGAACTTAGTAGCTGACTATAGACCTAGTTTAGCTGAGAGGCAGAAAAATATAAGTATAGGTAAGTGGGTTAGGTAATAATCTCACTTATATATAGGTGTTACGGCAATTATTCGAGCTGCGGAGGGTTTGGTTAATAAATGAACGAAGATTAGGGTAAAATCAATTATAATTCCTTTGTTAACGATTTTGATAGCACAATATTCAACGAAACAAGGTGAAGTTCCTTTTATCTTGTAATTATTTTAAACAGTGCTGTCTCTCTGACTGCCTTGTTCGTCTTGTAGTCGCAAGTTAAATTACTGCTGAGCATGAGGTCTTTGGTTCGATTCCCGGGTCGGGCAAAGTATTATTGGTTTTTTCAATCTGGAATTTCGTAGTAGCAGCCCGTAGTCTGGATTTGTGCCCCGTTGATGTCAATGATAATGATGATAAGTTTATTTCAATAAATGTTTACAATGGTACACTTATTAAGTATCTAAAGGCTATATTTTCTAGTTACTTTCGTGTTACTTTTCGAAAAGGATTTGCATGAAAAGGATTTTTCATGCAGTTTTTATACACACTGTGTCTACCTACTTCACATGCAGTCCATATGCCGGAGTCGAGCGATATTTTTCGCAGTGCGGACAATGCCTTAGATACGGTGTTCCTCCGAGATCCTCGTTAGACTTCGGGAATTCTCCAAAAGTTTATTGTCCAGTCTTCCACAGAAATATCCAGCTTACATTTAAATATTATATTCCATTTAGTTTGGAAGCTCTTAAGTACTGCAGCAATTAAAGTCTTATTAAAATTCGTCCTATCCTATAGCTTTTGAGCGAGCCATGGACAAAAAGATAGCAGGAAAATTGTCAAGGGTTTGAATTTCGGTTTTATACCAAAACGTTGTTTTTATCGTAATAGTTTCCGTCCGAAATTGTTATTTTTTATTTTTTTTTATTTATACTACAACGAGGTAATTAATTAGGTAAGATATTACAATGCGGCACGTCACACTTGGTATTCGTAGGTACTAGGTACTAAAGGTACCGTAGCCATGTCGTGTTAGTACGCGATAAGTAAGTTCAGTTCACTTCCACGTGTTAGACATAATTTCCATCAGAGTCCAACATTTGTTAAGAAACTTTTTGACATTTATGAAAAACCTGTTTGATATCCTAGCTAGCCAGTAACGGACTGGCTAGCTAGGATATCAAACAGGTTTTTCAGGCTGGCAGGAAGTTTTCTCAAGCCCAGACTCACCACCGCTTTCCCTCCTCGAATCAATAATCATTAATTTCCCTAGAAGTCTGCTCCAGACTCCAGATGTATTTTTGACGAAATTTAACTTCCTTGTTTCGCCATCCGGGTTCCTTTCACTAACCAGTTTATAATTTACAACAGGAAAAATCACCTCATGGCTACGTGATCTTATAATGAGGAGTAGGTATTCTTGGTAACGTGAATTATCGATAACGAACACAAAAGACTTTCGTGAAACTAATAACTCTCATCGTTGTATTATTAGTGGTAACAATGTAGCAATTAGTTACCTTTACCTAAAATTCTGAAGAAAAGATTTTATTATATAAAAACCTTTCTATTATATAGGTTAAACCGTGGGTGGGCTTGTAATTATGTTTTCAGCTTAATGTAGGTTTGAAAGAGTTTTGTATTGTTTGTGAAGTTTAATGTAAACGAGTAACGAGATTACCTTCAACTCACTTTTGGTAAATACTGCTAAGACATGAAATAGCTCTATCTGGTTATTTAATTTTTATTATACAAATATCTTAACCGAATTCGATGTCAAGCTCGAGGTGATAATGTATATCTATTATCTGAATAATTATTATAATCTCTGCCAGTCGGAAAGCAGAACCGCTGAACATGACTCTCCCGATTATACAAAGATCGGTCAAAGGGGAAATTGCCATAATGACGAGCTTGCCAGACGGACCGGCCATCACAGTTAGTTGTTATTAGCCGACTTTCATCTCCCTGGCGTAATTTGTCTTTATAGTTGCCTTTTACAACATCAATTTTTGGAAATTGGGTCGTCAATTCGTCGGAAAAGAATCTAACACGTCTTCGGAATAATACAAAATGAAACGTTTAAACTATGCATTTACATTTCAGTGCAATTTACATCGTAATAGTAACTCACGGTAACTGCCACACTTATTAAGCGGAGAAATGTGAGTTTATGCTCATGCGCTATTTTAAGGCACGCTACGGATTCAAAAGAATTCAAATTCTTACGGTTCCGTACACTGTGGACGATATTCGTCACCCGTTGAAGGAATATTAATTACTATGGATGGATCGTGATGAAGAATATCTAACGAAGTGTTGTCTATAGAGGCTGAAGGCTATCATACCTAAATCAATCATAGACTCGCCATCAAGTTCATGAAGCCCAACGCAAAAAGGGAAACATTTTTCCCCATTTCACGAGGGTTCGTTAGCAAAGTCCGGGCAAGCGAAGTAATTATTAAGTAACATTTAGAGCAACATTTCAGGTCTCGCTAACTATGTACAAGTCCACATTTAGTATGCTGACACGCAGAATTTGTGCGCAAGTCTCATTATTAATTTGTTAATAACATTCTTGTTTGGAGTTGGCTGCGAGTGCATTTCCGTCTGCAGTTTTAGCTTTCAGCATTAAGTTTTGCTTTAGTTTCCGAGACGAGGAAATCTCGCTCGCGTGCTTACTTATTCCATTTACTATCGGAAAGACGTGTTAGCGCGTGGTCGAGTTTCTCGAGACAATATTGCTCTACACAACATTTAAAGATCGATAGTGGCAGGACGGCTGCACGGCTGCATGGAACGGGACTGAAAGCCAGCATGAAAAGCATTTATCGATTTGCGTAATAGGATTTCATAAATTCTAAATTGAACGTTGTGTTTTGAAAGCTTTAACAAATTGTGTCCAGTATAATTCGAGCGAAACAGTCGTAAAACCTAAACATTGGCCAATTTGTTGTGATTTAAACGACTGTGTGGTTGTTCTTATTAAGTTGGTCATGATAACTTTTGGACTGAGTTATGTTCGACCATTATTCGTCTGATTTGTTAATGGCACAATAAACCACAATATTGTTTTTTGAATCACGCTTTGATTTGAGTCGAAAAAACGTATATCTTTTTGTAAAATTACAAGATTAGAGTTAATTTGTATCAGGAAATGAAAAGTTACTTTACATTACATTACGATGTGACTTATATGAAACCTTAATTGGTGGCTCACCATGCGCCTTAGCTAAGATTATGTGAGTAATTTCATCTCCGTCGTCGTCCGTAGGTGCCGTAAGATGCGTTTTTAAAGTGATCATTTTAAGTAAGCAGTTAGCTTTAATACGAATGGCGATGACATACCATTTTTTATGCTTAATAAATTATTTAGAATCCATACATTTGTGTTAAAAGCACAAATTGTACGCGTGAAGTAAAAATAAATTAGGACTATCAACATTATCCAAGTTCTAAATATTTGTACATTTAACGAACGTAATTAATCATCATCATCAGCCTATTAATGTTCCCACCTCTGGGACACAGGCCTCCTCTCCGTGAGAGGGAGTGGGCTGTATTCTACCACGCGGGCCCAGTGCGGGTTGATAGATGTCACATGTCTTCGAATTTTTTGGTTCTAAGATATGCCGGTTTCCTCACGATGTTTTCGTTCACCGTTTTGACAGCAGTGGTGATGAAATTATTTACACAAAGTAAAGCGCCAGCTTGGGTTCGAACCCACGGCCTACAACACGTAAGTCGGGGCCGATACCACTGGGCTACCATTGCTCATAACGTAATTAATACCTATCACAAAATACCAAATAAATAATTATAATAAATATTAAATTATAATAACTCCCCATAACCCTTCTGTTTTCGAATGTTGGATACTAAGGATAATTGGTGTGTGAACTTTTATTGATAGTTACCAAGATAGGACGACTCACTGGCACGGTTCGACTTTACTGGCACGGAATAATAAACCATAATATTGATTCATCTCAAATGAGCGACAAAGCAACGTCCGCCAATTAGGCATTACGTTTGTTTCTGTTGTAGCGACAATAATCAATAGCACGTGCTTGAAATCATAGCGGCCCGGAGCGGCTCAGCCGGGCCGCCGCGCGCCGGGCCGCTGGGCCAGCCGCAATCGCATTACGTTAATCACGGCATTGCCCCGCCGAGGGCAGTTTGTATGCTGCCTTAATGGACCTGCACCATGTAGCCACTCCCTCGCACATGCTCTGCTCATGCGTGATTGAAAGTTTTATGTGTGATCTTGTTCAGGCATAAAAGATGGATTAAATGGACACCGCTATGGATCACCAGAGACGTTGTTACAATTATAAACCAGAATCAACCAGCTTTATTCAGGCTGCAAAAAGCTTAACTGTACGAGAATGGTAAAAAACACTGCTCTATGTTAAGCTGATGCCGATCCTTTCTATCCGTGCACTGCTGCTGCAATAAATAAATCCACTACCTTATTGCTGTATGCATCGTTGAGATGCTGACGTATCTACATAGAGCTCGTGGAATGTGGAAAACTACTTCCTTACCTACTCCACTTTTCTTTGGATTAAATTCGTAGCGAATATCAAAGTCAGTTTACCGTTTTTGGGGCACGTCATTGCTGGGTGTCTTTGAGCAAGTCCTGAAGTTTTACAAACCTAATTTAAAAGTGATTCTATGTAAGAAAAATGTAGAAAAGGTTATATAAAAAACAGACGCATTTCTATTAAAGTAAATGTTTGAACACTGAAGATGTTTACGAACAAATAATTTCAGAGTTAACAACGAGTGGATAGGGCTGCAGAACAAAAGAATGGAATCATTTTAATAGGAGCTGACTGTTGCTATGTGATCAGAAAAACTAGGACCGTCGAGACAAAAAGACAGTCGTTATTCTCTAGAACCTATTGTATTGTTTGCACATATTGTTAGAGTCAAATCAATCGTAGATATCTCCGTTTTAGAATCGAGCTCTAATTTTTACTTGTCTTGTTGTTACAGTTCTTTTGTACTAAACTTTATTTTATACACTTCTGTTATTGCTTTAGTAGACCTTTTTCTTCAATTATGAATGGTTCTTAAATGGTTTATTTATTATATTCTACTACTAGGTAGGAACTTATAATATGCTTTTACTTCTGTTTGTTCAATCATAAAATATCATGAGACGGTTGTTCATAACTTAGTATAACATAACATCACGCCTTGTACCTCGAAGGGTTGGGCAGAGGGTGTACTTGTAGCAGGTACACCCACATTTCGCCAGTTATGTTTTTGAAGTCCCATGTAATAGGGGGCGAGCCTATTGCCATCAACCGGGCACAAATCCAGACTCCGGGCTGCTACTGAGAAATTCCAGATAGAAAAACCCAATAACACTTTGCCCGAACCGGGGATCGAATCCAAGATCCACTACTGCTCAGCAGTAGCGCTTTCTCCCACTAGACCAAAGAGGCAGTCAAAACTAATATAACGAAAACTTTATTTTATACACTTCTGTCTGTTATTGCTATAATATACCTTTTTCTTCTATTATTAATGGTTCTTAAATGATTTATTTATTATATTCTAATACTAGGTAGGAACTAATATATGCTTTTACTTCTGTTCGTTCAAACATAAAATATCATGAGACGGTTGTTCACAACTTGGTAGTTTTCAGAATTCAGCTCCAACATATTCCCTCCTATTATAAAGGCAAACTAAGAATGGGTTTACATGAGTAACTTAAACTGACGTAGTTGCAAAAGTTATAATGTAAGAGGAATCAGTTTATTCCGCGAGCAACAGGAAGATCACAATGCTCCTAGATTTTTTGTGAAAAAAGATAAAAAAACAGCATTCTTTATGATAATATTATGTAAGAACTGGTTTGTGTTTTAAAACTAGGACAAAATTAACTCTAATTAAAGAGAGGGTGAAAGTTATGAAGAGAAGGAGTCGGTAATTTAATCTAAGAACTGACATCGTATTGTTTGATGAAAACAACAAAGATTGTTGTTATGCAATACGATCAGACTAAATAATAAACTTGAAACGTTACTGTAATAATGGGTTTTGCTCCGGCGCCAACATTACATGCACAATTAGGGAGTCAGTTCTTGTTTAATGAAGAGAGCTTTATATTTGAGAATTAACGTGAAGTTGAAATATACCAAGTTTAATTTAGGAAGTCCTTTATCGCGCTGATGATTATGGTTTTTGTATTGTATTAATTACATCATCAAGATTGTATTGGAAAGAGTGATGATCTTATGAGCATATAGGTCAAACAATAGATATTGCTTGTTCAGATGACCTTGTTATTTGTGTCATCATTAAATTTACTTAAAACGAAGTTCCAGCCACAATAATTGCGTTTAATAATTCATAAGTTGAGATAGTAAAGCCCCAAGTGACGGCAAATTTATTCGCTGTTTTGAATAAAATTTGAATCGTTTGATAAGGCATTTGAAATAGCAATTGAGGTCCGTCTGCAATTAGCAGGAAATTTCTTAAAGCTCTTGCGGCAACTTTGTTCCGGCTCGCGTCCAAACTGATCAAGTCGGCGGTAGCACGTCGCGAGTTCCTAACACTCATTAATTTCTTTGAAGTCTCGCCGCCAGCCGACAACTTCCTCGGCTCTTTCTCACCAACAATTATTAAGAAATTACTTCTGCTTCATTATTGTAGGAGTACGCACGCGTTCCACGCTCGTTAGCCGAGCCCTTCCGAATGAACACATCGCAGCGCGCCCTGATTGAATGTTTTTGTTTTGTTATGCCTACGTGCGGCTGGTTTTTTGACTGCAACATCCAACCTGATTATGGAATATAAATAGCAGCTGTATATTATGCATAGTTCTGCTTCCAAAAAATACTGTTTAGCAGCCGTAGTTAAAAGTTTTGATATTCTGCAACCAACGCAGAAATAGTTGGTACTTGATAAGAATGTTAACGGCTCCCATTACTGAGTAATTGATATGAGGTCAAACTGCAAGTCCAAGTTCCAGCGAAACCGCGGCGTTGCAGCTGCTGGAAACGTTGTTAGCTACGTTATTCAATAAACTTTTAATCGCATCAACTCGACTTTCCAATCAGGCTAAACATGCCCCGGACTAAGTTGAGCGGAAAGTTATAGTAACAACATAACTTAAGCCTAAATGATTAGTTGATTTTGTTAGTTTCTTTTAAAGTTCAATGTAAATTCCTACACGTTGTGAAAAAATTCTCGGAAAGGATCCATCAAACATAACTTCTAGCAGTTCTGCTAATATCATTGTGTGGTTCTGCAAATTACCGACAAACCTATAGCCTATTCAGTGATGCTGACTCTTGGAAGGGCTATCAGTAATTAATATTATAAACATTCAACACTTGTTTTGTATAATAATACCTATTTATGCTTTAGATGTTTTCTCAAGAGTCACCTGAAATAATTGTGGGCGTTCTACACAAAAATAATTGTTTGTTCTTATGTACTTTACGTAGTTTCCGTCTTCCGCCATAGTTTCACGGAAGCAGCACTAATCTTAATATATTTGTCGGAACCGTTCTAATTGAACAATGTTTAGATTACAGAAGAACAAAATTGCGTTGTGTCGAGCGGCGGAATTACAGCCATTGGCAAAACCAAATTAATTACACAAACAGACTCGTACGCAACACATACACTTCGTGACAAGTTAGAGCTTATGCTCATGACGGAATCTGAGCAATGAAGTTAAAGATAATTGAGACGTCGCAATGCCCCGCGGGCGCACATCCCGGTAACGAGTCTCGCACCTCGCATACGAAATACCGCCTCGTCTCACCGACACCGACCTCCACCGCTATCGCACCGTGTTTACACAACAACAAATTTGTGTTATCCAACATGGCCCATCCTACATTAAGCTATTCCACGAACACACAAACACACGCTACGGTTTTAAGATGATGTTCATGCGGCTCTCATACGGCTCTCTGTAACGCGTGTTGTCATTAGCAAGATGATTCTTATTACTCCATTTCGCAAATTTATCACTGCGGCAGACGCGTTTGGTGGCGAACTAAGAGATTTATCGGAGATGTCGACGTCAAATGGCAGAAAGCGATTGAAATAGTTCAATAGTAGAAGTAGAGTAGATGTGAAAAGCCGAGAAAATTAACTGCCTGTAGGGGCAATAATTTATACAGTAAAATAATCACAATGAATACAGTATAATGTACTGTTCTCCAACCACATAAAACATCGTAATTAAGCGTTGGTTTTGAAATAATTGTGCTACCAAAATAAACTAACCGCGAACATGGAGCACTTAACTCAGTTAGTGGGCTCACAAGGGTTACATATCACATATCTTAACGCTACATTAATTAGCAATGAATGTGGGAAATCGTATATATCATGCATTACTGCGTAAAATCGTCCATGTTGATCGTAGTTAGATTGCAAGTGGGAGGCTGTGGACGTGCGCCAATCTGTGCTGTTTGCTCCCATTCGTCCCTATGAGATTATAACTCGAGCGACCGATCTCACCAACGCACAACGCTGCATTTCAACCCATTAGATTGGGGTCAATATTATATTTCATTGTAGAGTTTCAGTTTCATGTTGGATGCCTAACTTCACATACGTACTGTCTCACAAACTGAATCATCTCGTAAATGTGTGAATAAATCGTGCAGATGGTTTACTTTTTGTTTTAAAAACGGTTGTCATTTTCTAAATAAAAGGTTTATTTAAGTGGGTGATAGACATGAGTACTTAAAGACCACGGTTTTTAAGCTCGCTAACTTACTCGGCTCGCCGTCGGTGACACACGTGAAGCTTTTTCACTGCACTGTGTCGTGATGTTATCGAATTTTCTGAACCAAACTAAACATACATTACAAAAATGACGAAACAATTAAAATACTGACTCGCGACTCGCGGCGATGACAGCGTACGAAACTACAAACCAAGGCGGGCTACGAACAAAATTTCAAACCTGTTGGATCGCCTGCGAACTTACTCGGTGGTTTTAAAGTGCGCGTACTTACCTATAGTGTGACACACAGGCGAGTAACGTCGCCGAGCCATAAGACGAGAAGATTGCTCGCACGTCTATCGTTAAAGTTATTAACTGTTGGGGCTCGAATTAGTCTAAAAGGGGTTTTTAGACTAATTTGAGCCCCAACAGTTAATAACTTTGGAATTTTCTTATGATTTAGAGTGTGATGGTGTAGCTATGAATTATGCAGGAGATGTCATCATTTTATGTGTTAAAGCCGAAGAAAAGTTCACAAGTAGGAATTTATTTTGAGCATATTATTGGTCAAATGAATGTACATTTTACAAATCAATAAGGTAGGTAATTATCGCAATTTTTATGAAGTTTCTAACTTTCTATTTTTTGTTTGACTACACCAATTTTCAAAATAAATAAAACCGTCTATGTACGTGTCGGACCACGCATAATGAAGGGTTCCATAGTTGGGAAGAATTCATGCCAAGAACAAACTTAACATTGTAGTTGAAAAACATGTTCTCCCATACATTCCAACTGCAAATGTAAGTTTGTGTGCACAATTTTAGGAGATTTATCATATTATTTTAAGACCAATAAATTTTCTTGTAATCTTTAAGTAAGTAAGTATAGAACTATTTACTACATATTTTTCAAAAAAATTGGCTCTGTTGTTCAGGAGATAAGGGCCGATATGGTTAATTTTCATTTATTTTCAGTAACTTTACAACTAATTATTGTGAAATTATAAAAAAATTAAAAAAACCTTCACTGTAAGCAGCTTTCATTTGACATGTGAGACTGTTAGTACAGTGTAGTAAACTTTTATTTTTATTTTCTTATTTGTCTCTCAAAAGTGTCCGTCATATTCAAAATCCATTTACTCGTTATACGTAACATGTCCATTGTTTGGGTCACAGAATTGATATGTGTACCTCAACTTAATCAGTCCATTAGGTTCGGAGCAAATTGGCTGTTATAGACGGACAGACACACATGAGTGATCCTATAAGGATTCCGTCTTTTCATTCAGACATACAGAACCCTAAAAACTGCATTTTAATTAATTATTTTTATCATTTTTGGATAAGGACATAAGGAGTTCGTGGCTAAAAACGGTTGTAATAACAACTGCATGGGTCGATCCATCAGGTTAAGCTACGCTTGCCGGGGTTGGTCCATGGATAGGTGACCTTTACATTTCGAGACTCCTCCGCGCCTCGGAAAGCACGTCCCGGCTGTCATTCGTGGATCTTTGACAGTCATATCGTATTACCCAGTTAGGTACTGGGTTGTCGAGGTCAGATAGGCAGTCGCTCCATGTAAAATAGATACTGATATTCAGCTGCATCCGGTTAGAATATAAGCAGAGCTCAAAATAGTTGGGAAAAGGCTACAAAGATTGATTGAACATTTTTGGATATGAATGAGGGAAATAATATTAAACCTAGGATACCAAATGGATTGTACCTATTTGCTTTCTCATTAATGATAAAAATATATCGTTGTCTGTCATGTTTGAGTAAAATAATAGACGATATGATACAGGGGTGTCACGTAGGTATTTACGACAATGACTGACACTCGATTCCGTAGCTTTGTTTATACTGGAAGAAGGGTACCGTACTGTTAATACGAACGGTTTATTATTTAGTTTTAATGATGCTACGTTTTGATATGTCATCATCAACGCTTTGTAGCTCACTGAATAAGTAAACAAAAGTTGTAAATTATGTTTTATACTTAGTGCCACCCTTTCCAGGAGTGGAACCAACAAATAAGTTTACTAAAAGGCTAGAATAAAGATGATACTAATCTAAAACCCGCATTAATGGAGCACTTTCTTTTGAATTCCTTCTTAAGCGTCTGTTTTGTCTCCAGAGCTATAAAATTAATTAAAAACTATAATTTTCAGGTTTATTATTTTACATTCTCTTTGTTGTATTATGTTTTTTCAGGCACTGCGTTGTGGAAGACTTATAATTAACTACATTTAGGCATAGAAAAATAGACACTTATTTCACTGTACTACCTATATGAAATAGGTAGGAATTTAGTGTACAACGAAGGTACACTAATACCTACCTATTTCATATAAGGTACGTATTCAAGTTATATTAAACAGACATACATGTTTTAATAGATGATATAAATTCACAACGTATGATAAAACAGAAGTTGAAATATAAATGGTAAACAGCGGAGTTTACTGCTCAGAATTATTTTGCGGAAAGTTTCGGGAGGATCGTATCTCGAGTTCTTAGCTGATTACAGTCAGTTTTGTTGTACAACTTAGTATTTGGTTCCAAACATATTTACTTGGATCCAATCGATAATCTCCATGTTATCCCACAAACTTTATAGCGAATGGAAAAACACTGATTGGAAAGTTCGAATGTTCAATTATATTTAAGAGATGTGCCCTTCCATATAAATGATATCAAAACTTTTAAATTAATCTGTCTACATAATACATCAAATCAAATTTCATGGCTTCACTCTGGATAAACTTCGCGCTCCGTTAAATTAATACATCGTAACGCCAACGACCTTGTCTGAGGATTTTACCCAAACATTCAAATTAATATTAGAACCATCCGCCACTGTTGGATTTAATCCACTAGAACAATAACATTGTTAACATTTCATCGTCGTCGGTTAGCTGTGCGTCTACAATATTTAGTACTGCTTAATTAATTAAATTAAGCCGCCCGTTGAGGAGTAGGTGCCATTATTATGATTAATAATGTACACACGGTAAGGGCTGGGCTCGACACTCGAGCCTTCGAGGCACGGAGTCGAGCAGAGTCGAGCGGCAGTTTGTCGACGCGCTCGCCATGTCGCGCGCGCTCGTTGACACCTTGCCTACTTAAACTGCAATCACCTATTGATTACCGATATTAAACAGGTACCTAAGTGGTAATTACGTACGCTTCGACGGTAAGCATCCAGTCGAGCTCATTGGCTGGGTTATGATGGTCAGAATAAGCACAAGCTACGTGTTAGACACACAGTACCTGTTACAAAGCCTCAACGTGTGATACTGAATACATACACAGTATGATTCAAACACGAAACTTTGTCGTTTTTTATCCGCCTTTGTTCTCGATCTGCTGTTTGATTTGTGTTTTGTATTCTTTTATAAGTTATGAATGACTATATTATTCGTCCGTGAACTGAATTTGAAAAGAATACAAAAGATTGATGTACGTTGAAAGTTTGTTATTGAACTGTTCTTATTTATGTTCTTTGCCATTATCTGATAAATAAAACATTCGATAACCCCAGACTGATGCCTAATTTTAAAGTTGAACTCCTATGATATTAAAGTAAATTGTCTAATAGTTAAACCACTCTAAACATTAGCACGCTCAGTGTAATTGGCAAAGTTAACTAGAATGTTAGTAACTAGCTGCGCCCCGCGGTTTCATTCGCATAAGTCTAGATCCCGTGGGAATATAAGTACCCTTTATCCTAATCCAGGTCATGGTCTACCCATGTGCCAAATTTTATCCAAATCTGTTCAGCCATTTTAACATGAAAGCGTAACAAACCAACATCCAAACACACAAACATACATGGCAAGCTTTCACATTTAAAATATTAGTAGGATAGTTGGGGTGGGCAATGCTATGTTACTACTTGCAATATTTTATTAGTTTCACTTATAACTTTAATATGACCACATTTTATATTGTATTTTGGTTCGGGATTGTGTTTGAATGCTTTCACAAGTATTTACGTGAGCACGTCACACGGGAGCCAATGCTCGATTTTATCTGTGTTTTCATTTGCTCGATGTCGTCGCCCGCTACGATGCTACGACGCTACGATGCTACGACATCGTTGTAGCCGTTTGTAGCAAAAGTTCCTAGGGCTGGAAGCTTTGACACTCACTAAAAGGTATTATCTACCCACAAGGAGTATACGTGGACATTCAATCTTCTTTCCATGCAAGTCCTGTTAAAATTTCAAAGCCTGTGGCAATGAACCCGTAAACTCAAGATGAAAGTTTCAAAGCATTTAATATTCATGTTTTAATTAAGGTTATTGTAGTAAGTTAAATATAAACCTTACCTTTACCTACTCTATTTTACGTTACTGGTTTGTGATAAAATAAATACACATACCTATGGATTAAAAAATACAGGAAAAAAACCTACCTTTACGTTTGAAAATAATCGTGTTTTACGCAGAATTTTCTGTTTATCTCATTTTAAAATATTTGTATTTCGGCTTATTCACTGCGGCTTGCACTGTGTTGTAATTTTATAAAAGAAAAAATGACTTGGGGACAGCCCTGTGAATTTAATTTAAGAATGCGACTCGATAATGATAGTTTTAGTCGGTGTTTGTACAATCAATTGGAGCTAGATTTATTGTTGGAACCGTTTACTGTTTTACATAGCAACGAGATTTATTTCGATACTACCCATGGGAAATAAAACAGACTATGAAAACAATTTGACATAACTTTGTTATACGTAGAATTTTTAAGTTATGAATACATAAAATGAGGTGAAATATTTTACGAAGATAAAACAAATCGAAGTATGTAAAAATCATAGTAGGTGACGTTCTGTAGTATCTGCCTACCCTCATGGGAAGAACGCGTGAGTATGTGTGTAAAACAAAAAGAGATAGGTAGATATCTTGATATCAGCTATTAAAAAAAAACAATGACCTTAAGGGTTCCCAACATCAAAAGGAAAATACGGCCACTTCATGAGATCTCTCTTGCATCAGTCTGTCCCAGACTTTTCCTCGGGGCGACGAGACGCAGGAATTTGTTTGATAAGAGGTAAGGTTTTTGTGAAATAGAAACCGGTTTAAACATTGTGTTTACATTTATTTGAAGTCATTTTTATTGAAATGAAAACTTTTTTAGGCGCGTTCAATACTTTTTGGGTGATCAAAAATCATGGAATTCGCGTCATCGTCACCAAAGGCGCGTTGAGTCCTTTTTTGTTGACAGCGCAATCTTATTTTTTTTTGTTTTTTTTTTAATGGAGCTACAGCTTTCGTTCTTGTACTGACAGCAAGCCACATCAATTCCTGACATTTTCGTTAGATGGCGTTACTTAGTTTTCACTTCTATCGCCAGTCTCCAAAGACTGCCCCGCATGTATTTTTTTTTTGGATCAACGACTGTAGTTACTTGAACTGTCAGTTTTAATAATAAGTTTTTTTGTGGTAAACTTTGCAGATGTGATGAGCATTTTTTTTTAAGTGTTGGGTTATATCTAAATACGATAAAATAAAAAATAAACTTTTTCTCAACTCCTGCTTCAAGTAACTACAATACCAGCGGTTGTTGACCCCAAAAAATGTTTATAATTATATCGAAAGTCGAAACCCATCACGTTAGCGGAGTTTCGCTAGTTAATTTAATCCAGCCCTGTATATTTCCTTTATGTTGTCTGCACAATTACGCCATTATTAAGTAATAATTACATATATAATTATTTTGAGCCCATTAATGAATGTGTACATAAACAAATATTAAATATCTGTGTACCGGTATTTTTTTTGGTACATTTTCAAAAAAATTAAACCTACCTAGATCGATTTATCGCCCCCGAAAGCCCCTGCATAGTAAATTTCATGAAAATCTTTGGAGCCGTTTCCGAGATTCAGATTATATAATATAAATATACATATACGAGTATACAAGAATTGCTTGTTTAAAGGTATTAGATTAGATTCGATTATTTGAAACAAAATATACGTAATATTTGTAGTGAATACAAAGGTTGTGGATATATTGACTCTGAATATGAATTGTACAATACATGTAAATCTATAAACTATGCTATTGACTGTTACGATTACGAAAAAAAGTATTTAAATGTCGAAGAATTGAAGAAAATAATACTGCGTAATAAAACTAGCTGTACAAAACCCGATAACAAACATGTTATAGCTTCGAAAGGTACAATCCCTTATTATTTTGCACGTCATCAAACGGAATGCCCTGCTACAAAATAGTCCTGATATTGAAAATTCTACTCATACAAAAAATGGTTAGAAGATCAGATACCTTTTTTCATATTATTTTAAAGTTTTTCGTGAACAACAACAATGTAACAAGTAAACGTAAAACTTTTAAAATAATGCAATAAAATATCACTGATTCTATTAAATAAGGAAATTTTGGATAGTATAACGTTGCTGGAGTTATGAGACATAAATAAAGAACCATACATAAAGTAGCAGCTGCATTTAGTAGAGACACACAGAGAGGCCGGCCTGTATACTCGCTAAACAGGGTATTATTTATAACGAGCTTTCCCACGTTTAATCAGTACTCAACCCAAAAATCATTTGAAGCCTGTGGCGTACAAGTTCCATTGCACAAATTACTAATCGTTTATCTTTATAGAACGCCTAAGTCTGAGCCTAACATATTTTTGGATAAACTAGATCAATTTATGTGCGAAACGGTTAAAAACATGGGCCAAGTACAAAAACAGTTATTGCCGGTGATTTAAATATAAACACTTTTAAACAAGGAAAACTCACCAACTATTTAAATCTATGTAATAACTTGCAGATGCACGTTAAAACTCCCACACGTAAAGACTCTTGTACGGACCACATACTAAGTAACATAAAAAAATCTTCTACTGGGGATCTTCTATCAGAAGATTTTTTTATCAGACCACGACACAGCACAACTCATATTTCATAGTAAAACGGCGAAGTTTAAATACCAATTCACATTTTATTTATAAAAAAGACTATTGCAGTGAAAATATAAAGAAATTCAAAAAATGCTTAACAAGTTTAACGTGGTCAAAGGTACATCTCGAAACTCATTTAAATAATGCATACAATTTTTATTGTATTATATTGTATTTTTACAAAAAAATACAATATAATATTATTGATTGTATAATTTAATGCTTCCCAAAGATTAAGATTAAAATAAACAACTCTAACGTAAATAAACAAAAATGGATAAGAAAGGGTCTCAGAAATATGTAGTTGCAAAACTAAACGAAGCTTACGGTATCACTATTATAAAATAAAACCCTAACGTACAAAGTGAAATATAAAAAATATTCATCAATACTGAGAAAAAAATCTTTAAATTCAAGCATTAATACATAAATAACAGTCACAAAAAATGCAGAGCAACGTGGACAGTCATTAACCGTGAAATTGGAAATACAAAATATGACACTAATATTTCACAACTAGAATTAGATAAGAGCATACTTACTAATCCCTCTGACATAGCAAATGTTTTTAATATGCTCTATGTTTCGTAAACAATTGTTATCCATTTGTTAGAGCTGTTGGTTCTCTTAAATAAATAAATATATTTTTTTATTTTTTTTATTGTTTCGACTAGAAATTTACATGATAATGATGAGCCTATAAAATAAAACCATGACACTACTTAATTCCATGTTTCTTAGCTCTATGACTGAAGACTAGATAAAAAAAGAAATAATATCTTTAAATAACACTAACTCAGAAGGTTACGATGGAATTAGTACAAAAGTAATTAAAACTTGCAGCACAAAATTAATTCTTATACTCGTATTGACTTATTTAATTAATCTTTCATTTTCGTCTGAAACTTTTCGTGATGCCCTAAATATCAGTCGTTAAACCTCTGTACAAAAAATAATCATAATCGATTTTGGATCGAAAACCTAATGGTAGTTACCGTTGACCTAGAATCACGAAGGTCATATAGCACAAATAAAGGAAAAAGTCCAAAAATATAAAAAAAATGAATATTAAAGGGTGTCCTCATACATACATAGATGACGCCAATTAAGATAGTCCTCTGAGTTGTATGGGAGAACTAGTTAGGTACCTATAAGCTCCTTGACCGGTTTTTTGACATTAATAAAGATTTTTTTAACCATAAACTACTTATAAATTTCTGAAGTTTTGCCATTGCGGATAATGCTAAGATTAAACTATTATGTTATTGAATTGACCTTTTATCTGTGACATGGAACAGCAATTAACTAATTATTATTATTTTGCATGCAATTGATACATATCCTGCATAGCTAAACATGTGGACTTTAGATTAATACCTGACTGTAACAACTCTAAACCATGTTTAAGGGAAATAAAGACTTATCTCCTGCTGTTACGAGAAAATAATGAGAGCATATCGCCTGTACCTCCTGTCTTAAATTTCGGTTCCAGAATTGACGGAAGTAACCGACTAACAAAATAGTCACGTCCAATCTAAAACCACAGAAAATAGTAACAAGTAAATAGAAGACAAATTATGTTCCTTAGAGACTAGCGGTGCACTAAGAAAGGATTTTTCTAAACTTCAACACTCAGCGAGTCAGCAGGGGGTTGAAGTTCGAACGAACTCGCGGGTAACAGCTTGTTAAAGTATATAAGACGAAGCTAGTCTTACTTTAATTTATTAAAACAACCTCGTTGACTCACCCAAGGTACAGTAGTGGCTTAGCAACGATTATAAGTTGAACCTAAGTATTACTGACGACCTATTCTCGTTTCCTATCGTTAAAACACTAACCGATATCATACTAATATTATAAACGCGAACGTTTGTGAGGATTTTATTTTTTTATTTTTTTTGGGTGGGATATCATCCAATGACTTCTCCCGCTCTGGGCGGAGCGGAAGGGCGTGTCAGACTTTTACTGACTAAAACCCACCCGTGTTCCTTCCCTTGCCTAGACCGGGGCCACGGTTTCCCCTAAGGACTTATCCGCAACCCCAGTGGTAGGCATCGGCCCTGACGGACCCCTTCAGCTTCGCTGACAACTCTTTGAGGCGCGCGTGGAACACTACGCGCCGTCGACCCGGGCTTGGTCCTGATCGGACGGAGAGCTACCCATCACTCTCCGTCCGCAAGCCCGCGCCTACGGTGGCCGGAAATCGGCAATCGATTCCCGACGCCCGGGGCGTCTACTACCGCGGCGGCTAGGGGCTCGAGGGAGAGACCTTTGTCTCTGCCTCTCGCGCCCCGCCTCCTCCTTCACGAGCATTACTGCTTCGCAGAAGGAGGTGACAGCCTGCCATGCCCTCTCGCTCCGCACCATGGCCTGGACCAGGGCCGGACGTGAGAGGTCACTGCCGACGATCGCCTGCACGAGGACACGGCGGTGCTCCACCCAAGCCGGGCACACCTCCACCGTGTCCTCCGGGCGATCCACGCAGTGGTGACACCCGGGCGTTTCCTCCTGCCTGATCTGAAACAGGAACCTCCCGAAACTACCGTGTCCGGTGAGGACCTGCGTCAGGCGGTAGGTGAGGGCGCCGTGGCGCCTCTATAGCCACTCCTCAAAGAGGGGACTTATCGCCGCAATTGTGGCGTGCCCAACGTTTGTGAGGATGGATGCATGTTTGTTACTCATTCGCGCAAAAACGACTAAACTGAACTGATAGTTTATAACCTGGATAACACATAGAATAATCTCGATCCCGTGAGAATATCGGGATAAAAATATCCCGATATTCTCACGGGATCGAGACTTATACGGGTGAACCCGCGGGGCACTGCTAGTAGAACAATAAATATTTGGTTAACAATTCGTGAGTCGGAACGAACACTGGCGAGAAATGGGCTGACGTCAAATAAACTTGTACACAAAGGAATAGGTACCTCTTGCTAGACAACCGGTAAGCGCTTCTCGACCATACGACGAGGTAATCTGCTGAAGGTTGGTCGTCTTGTTTCTTTACTTGGTGAAAGTGAGAAAGATAAGCAGATATAACCAGTAGGAAAATTGTTTTTGATGCCAAGCGCAAGGAAACTAACGAAAAACTTCCCTCACACTGAGGATTTTTCCTGTAACGTGAGCAAAGAGATCGATATTTGTGTCGTACGGAAGTCAATAGTATAACCTGTAGTTATAGAAGGTGTATGTTCAGCCACTGAACTTACCATACTTATCAGATCCTGAAAACAATGCGTTAATTTATAAGTGAGCTTAAAGTAGTCAATCCAGGGTCTCATAAAAAAGAATGCAAAAGCATAACTGCAAAAACTAAATTAAAAGAACAGTGGTATGCTTTTGTAACCATACTAACCACTCAATTTATAAGCTAAATTATAACTCAAAAGAGAAAATAATGAAACACCAGCAAAGTTATTATATGAAACGTACATGC
Organism: Conistra vaccinii; assembly: GCA_948150665.1. Taxonomy (NCBI): domain Eukaryota; kingdom Metazoa; phylum Arthropoda; class Insecta; order Lepidoptera; family Noctuidae; genus Conistra; species Conistra vaccinii. The sequence continues at coordinate 10,877,899 of OX411324.1, read as the reverse complement.
ATTAAGTAATGTAAGTACATAATGTATTAGTTTACTCGGCCGGCAAGTGTGGCGAGGGAACACAGATGGAGAGCAAACACGGGCTTAACTGCACTAGACGAGTAGATTCCCTTTTAATTAAACGAGTTCTAGACGTGCTCACCGAAGCCAACTACTGAACACACACAAATTGATATAAAACAAACCGACCGAGCTCACACGACAGTCATAACTATACATTTACAGACAGTTCTAAAGATGTTTTACGAAAAGTCCTTTCAAAAACATTCATATTTTCAACGAAAACATTCGTGTTCCGTGAAGCTGTTTTTATAAACGAACACTTCTTGCCATCATTAGACTTTTAAAGCATCCAAAACTAACAAGATTTTACCCAAAAACGTAATTATCATTAAATAAATAACTTTGACTATTATAAAAATTCATTAAAAGGTTACGTGACATGTCTGTCATGTTATTTATTACAAGTTGCCTAAATAAGAACCCCATCTGATCCACTACCTCATAGCACAAACATTCAAAATAAAACACAGGGACACTTTCAATGTGAAAAGGGTCGAGCGGGTAATTGGAAAACATAAAACACAAAAACTCAATTTATATCCGTGCAACGCGTGTAAATAATATAAATTGATTTGGATCAATTTTAGGGGGGGGGGGGGGGGGGAATAATCACCGAGTTTTATTGGCAGTGCCTCGATCACAAGTGTTTTGTGAGTTCATAAGAGCCGCTATAAATTGTATGATAAAACGGTCGTTTTTGTTTTAGTGACACTGTCGGCCGCGCGGGCGTCGCTCGCTCATAAAGTGTCGTGTATCACATGTCCTGTAGGACGAATCATCTACAGGTGTTGTTCGATGTGATTTCCAATTACACTTGTACACTTTATGACTGCAGTTAGGTACTTGATTTATTGATTTTGTCTGAATTTTGTGAACCTGTCCTATGTTTTCTTATTCCGGTATTTTAGCAGATAAATGGGTTCAATTTATTATGTACCTAAATTTGTAGGTGGTACGCCTACCTGTGACAGGTTTCCAGCACAATACTGCCACTAATTGTGCTCTACTCTACTAATTTGTACACTCGGGTAGTTTTTAAATGCCATAGGTAAATGGTTGAAGCCGTTCAATTTACGGTAATGCTTTACCTTGAATTAAGTTCATCGACTAAAGACGTACTCAATGAGCAACAACGTAGGTACATAATAACAAAATATTATGTAACAATAACACACATGAAACACGGCATCATTTTGCTGATATAAATACGATGATACGTAGATAATCCGTAGTTAATATATCCGACAGCTGCACTCAGCGTTAATAAACGGCTTAAGCTTTTCAGCGCAGAATACTATTAGACATCATGGGCAAAAAGGACCTGTTTGCAATACGTATTACCCGAAGCATTGAACTGAACAAGGCAATTTGAACTAATCTACAAGCAAACGGAGATCGCGTCTAGCTACACGCTGTATATAACAGTGGCCCGGAGTGGGGTAATAGCTGCCGAGGCTGCCCGAACAGCTAACTTAAGCTGAACAGCAAACTTAATGTAACTTCGTCCAGAGTCAAGACTAGGCCTAATAATAGCGTCATTATATCACTCGCTTTAATATTCTCATAATGGTGACTGATAGTAATTATTATTAATTTCCCTAAACGTTGATTGGTGCTCAGGAATCGAATGATATAAACGGTTTAAGTGTAATAGTGATAGGTATTCTGTAGTATTTATTGCTAGCACGGGATTGGTTTAGGTGTTTAGCCCACATGTCAGATATCTTTTGGATTATCGGGGAAATATAATTTGAAACGAGCTACTATTGATTGTTATTACGTTAGCTCGTACCTGCCGAGCATCGGTAAGATGCTCATTCGGACCTTTTCATTACCTACGAGATGTTAACTTGAAGGAATAAATTAGTAAATTGCGTTTGAGTGGTTTGAGTCTTACAAACAATAATAAAGGAAGCTCATAGGTCTTATTATTTTAATAATAATGTACATGTTTGCTGAGTAATTTGTCCTAATATTTTCTGGGAAGCCATAGTTTTCATAATGATATCTTACGCCTAGTAAAAATTGTTCCTAATTTAATTTTAGAAAAGAATTATAGGGCTTATTGGATATCGTCATAAAATATGACGAGATCGAAATTGTAACTGAATTGCCTATAATAGGCATTCAGTTACAATTTCTTGGATATACATAATCTACTAAATGTAGGAGAAGGTATTCCAGTGAAATTAGAGCATTTGTTGCTTGTTTTAGTCGTTGAACTATTATAACAAAACATAAAACAATTATTATACATATCGTTTTTCGTTTCCTATGTAGGTAGTTATCGGCTAGGCTGCAGGTCGTCAACAATCTATAATTACATAAAGAATTACCAAAATAATTACTATTGCCCTGCGAGGGAGTTCTATATTAGAATTCAAAAGCCCAGCTAAAGTTAAGCTAAGTATAGTTTAGCAAGAATCCCGGATTTAGAAATGTCATGTTACTAATTCTGCAGAAATTATTTATTCTCTTGATAGAAAAGAGAATAAGATAAATTAGGTTGCAGTGGGTGTACAAACGGTTATCTAATTGTAGTGTCGGTGCACGCGCGGGGGTGCGCATTGCATGACGTTGGCACGGCGCGGCGGCGCGGCGGAGGCGTGTGGCGTGCGCGGTGCAACATTGCCGCTGGCGTGCGGCGTGCGCGGTGCAACGTTAGGGCGGCGTGTGGCGTGACGTCACAGCGGACATGTTGCACTGCTCACAGTGCTCATGGCTCGATCACTAACATACTTATGTGAGGAAACTAATGTATTGCTTTATTCTGGTATATCTATTTAAAACATTTCAATTAGACCACCTACACTAACTCAGGCAACAAATTATCTTTCTGATTTATTATTCAACTATTTATGATGCCTCCGCCTAGTCAAAGTAATCTATAAGAAAAACTGGTACTTATTTAATAAACACAAACGAGAATATCAAAATAACGTCGAGTTACTGACAGTCTCCAAAGGAGGGGATTTATTGATTTGATTTCATTATAACGGCGGGTTCATTGAATCGTATTACATACGCTATAATTTCTGTAAAAAAACTTTCAGGTATATAAGTTATAAAAGTTAAAATGAGATATAAAAGGAACACAAGTAATAAAAGCAAATTAGAACAAACATTTATGTGTGTAATAACTACAACTAATCAACCCAATATATCGTATGTGACCCATGTTTCGGCACAGAATAAGGGAAATCCGAAAACAAAAACCGTTTGGGCGAGCGTGGGATCTGCGGGCCGCAGCTGCAATTACCTAATGATGCGCAGCGGTTACCCAATTACAGCGACTACCGCTGCATTTACGTTTTTAGTTCCGCTGATTCAGCCGCTTTGCTCGATAATTTACTGAGCAGGAGTGCTGAAAATTCACGGATTGGCACGGCAAATAAAAACGTGAATTATGTGTGGCGTGTAGGCATTATGACGTATAGGTACTCGTACATAATGTGTTGAGCATTGAAGTTTGTGAGAAACCTAAGCTGAAAATTATATCGATGCCTGAAAGTCCATAGCATTGATGGCCCTTTGAGTTTCCATAACTATAATATGCAGCGTCACGTAGAGGCTAGTGCGAGGTTTTTATTATCGCAAATTAGGTTCCGTCGGTGTAGCCTTCCCAAACAAAGTGAGAGAGATGTTAATTTAATGTACGTCGGTGTCACTCGAAGCGGACCCGCAGCTCCGACTTTCAAAGGACTAGGGCAGCCACGGATTCTCTATTATGTAAATTTTCGCGTAATTTTCTCGGTGGGAGTGCGCCGGCCAGACTTTGTAACACGAGTGGCCTCTCATTAATACTTACCTGAGCTCTTCAATTTTTGAAGGACAACGTAAATTTACAAATGCTGATTCAGTTTAAACGGTAACAAATTAAAAAGCAAATCAACCTACGCTGGTACAATTAACCTGAAACCCTTGTTAACGGCGAGTCGTTAATTGTAGTCTGAAAGAAATGTCTCTTCATACAAGTCTGAAGTACTCGTGTTGAATAATACAGAAATAATAACGATACTTAAATGATAGCTTCTGAATGTTTCCGAGAGCTTCCATTTGTAATGTAGGGCACATAATACGAAAACCTAACGGGTACTAATCCGTAGATGAGCCGTCGGTTTCGTACGAACATCTGCGGCCGCGACAACAACGACGACGAGCGAAACAAAAACGAAATGAGAAAGGTTTGGAAAGTCGTATTGTGGCAAGTTGCGATGAAGCAGGAGCTTGCAGCCCACATGTATTGTGTGCCCCAGCCCGCCCGCCCGCCCGGCCACGCGCAGCCAGCGCGAGTTCCTACAACTTCACCTGACCTCGCCTTTTTGCCAAATACTTCTTCACATGACTCTTAAACTGACATCACAACTAATGACTATGACAAAAGTTAGTTTTCCTTACATTTTCTAGTAAAGAAATTTCTATGTGCAGGTTTTAGTTTAACTTTCACGTAAAATAACTATTTTAACAATGGTACTTACACGAATTCAAATTAAATCTAACGTGTTTCTTAGTTGTGAAAACGTGTTTAAATTTAAAAATTTATTAACCTGTGAAGTATCTCTAAGAACGAGATAAACCTACTTACGTGTCAGTTTATATTCTGAATGGGGTATTAAACAGAGTCTTTAATTTTAGTAACTCGTATTTTATGTAAGCGAATAAACGTTTTACGAGGAGCACTAGACGTGAGTTGCTTAAATATCAATACGGTCCGTTCATTAACTATTTCTTGCGAAAACTGCGATTCTCGTCTCCCGCGAACACGAATTGCTTGATAACATACAAATAAAAGTATTTTATGAGCACTATCCGCAGCAAACAATACATAATTATACCTAATATATATCCCTCAGTTTACAGGTTCGTGTTTCTAGATTAATTTTCCGATCGTTTATCAACGATCGATCGGTTCAGTGCGAACAAAATTGAATTCGATATAATAGGTTTTTATTTTCTTCCAAAGTTTTCAATTTAATAATAATAACAGAATGAAAACTAGGATAGGAGGTTAATACAACGAAACACGCTGAAAAGTTTCACTTTTTGCCCCATTTACTTCGGCCCGTGCTAAAAATGTTGAAGAGTATTCTCGCCTTTCGTCGTCCTGTATCTATGTAGCACCTTCGTGACAGTTAACATCTCTGGTATGGGTGATAATACTTTGATAATCTACCTCGGGAGGCACATTAACATGATGCGGTGGCTGCGAGTAGCGATCTGTGAACGAGCCGCCGCGCCGTGACCGGACTGAATACAATTACTGGAATAGTGTAATTAAATTGCAAAGTTAGAGCTTCATAGCTGCATATTAAAAGGTATAAAAAGCATCGCGCTATGAAGTTTTAATGATATTACTTTTGCATACATGGTTTGAGTGTTTATTTTAATTCTAAATCCAAATTGTAAAAGCCCGTCGCCTTTAATTATCATAAGTTGTTTTCAACTTCAAATTATTACGAACGCAAAGTTTTAAAAGCCGTTTATCATTGTCAATCATGCACCTGTCTTTCTCTCAGATGTAACGTTCGTTCTCATCAATTATTGGAGGAATCTCTGGAGAGCTTTTACGTTTATTAGATCAACAAACAATTTATCCGTGACAACTGTGCAGAAGTTGTGGACGCGGAAAGCTGCCTACTGCCATAAATAACACACAATAGCGAGTAGTCAAAGAGCCGAAGTTTGTTTTACACATGTGTATGTAATATCGGTTTAGTTGGAACATCAACAAATAGGATAAACAAAGCCCAAGTAAGGACGTACCTATCGTTGGGTGTTTTATGTATGTGCGAAAGACGGTAACGTGAAATAGGGATATTGAATTCTAAGCGCGTCTCCGACGAGCGAGCGTACGTGCCGCGCGACCAACTGTTCCACAGCCTCGACAAAAAGTCCAAATAGATGTGTCCCGCAAAGAGGATAAGAAAGAGGCCATTGTGCCCGATGCACTAGCGAGCTCCTGCAAATCTCAAAACATCTCCAAAGGACATAACGAGAAAAGTTGTGTGCGTTCGCACCGTCGTCGCCGCCGCCGCCCAGTCCGACTCTCAGATTCTATTATTATTTATTGCTCAATAACCATCCAACAATTTTTATTGCTTGTAAACATCTGTCTCTCAGCAGGAATATCCTTTGCTACCGTTTCTTTGCATTTTATTATGAAGTGGTTCAAGTTGGAGCAATAAATCTGATTGTTAGCACAACTAAGTTATATTCGTAGTCGTACGAATAAAAAATATGTTAAAGATGTCTTCTTTCTTAGAGTTCAGTTACATTTAGGTGTATGCAAGAAAGTATTTATAGGGTAATAATTGGTATTTCCATCACATAATCATTGTAATACATTTCATAAGAGGGTAAACAAGATACCTGTAGAGAGAAAGGCAAATAGTAGAGTAGGGAAAGCTAGAGGGTTCTCGGGCTGCGCTGTTTGCTCGCACGCGGTCGGCGGCCTCGCCCGGCTGCCTCCACACAGTTCACATTGTGTACTGCACTCCCTCCTGCCGATAAATGTATGGCTTGTGGCTACATTGCCACAAATTAATTTGTAAAACATTATTGTACCTATTGGATGATTTTATTTGAAGTTAAATTGAATACGTTCGTTAGGAATACTAGTAGGTACCTATAAATACTCGTAGTAAAAAAAAACATGCGGGGCAGTCTTTGGGGACTGCCGATAGAAGTGAAAACTAAGTAACTTGTGAATTGTATCGTATACACATTATACATATAGTTCATGGGAGCGTGCGGTGCCGATGACGCGAGTTCCATGATTTTTGTTCACCCAAAAAGTGCTCGACACGCCTAAAGAAGATTTTACTTAAAAAATTGTCTTTACTAAACCATAATCATAATCTCACTAAAAGTCTTAATGCTATCGGCCATAGGGTCCCCAGATCCTAGTCCAGTAGTTTTTGTTTTGAACCCGGAAAGAGCAAGACTAATAAAAACCAATTACCCCCTAATAAATAAAGGGTGACAATTATTTTCAGCCAGTCTTGCAAGGAATACGTAAATTGTTACATCAGTTAACATGCTTATCCTACTACCTCTATATTGTAAGCATATATCTGTACAATACAGCACTTAAGCTAATCAAATTATCCATTAGATACTGGGGCTACACTCTCGAAGCGGCGCCGAGTAATTAAGATAGTCTGAACGTATAAAATATTGTTTTTATCAGTTGTTAATATTCTATCGACGTTGTACAGTTCAGTGATTGTACTTTATGTAACAGTGCCAGTTACTTGCTATCCTGTCTGAATTCATAAATTGAAAAGCACTTTTAAAGTGTTCTATTTCTAAATTGAAGTGAATTTTCTAAATTCCTCAGGGTTAGCCAGGAACAAAAGCGGAGGCCATCAATTCCACTTATCTATACAATTATTCAACTACCATCATAATGTGGGTTTCCTTCGAACCTTTGTCTGTAATCGAAACACTAAGCCGAAGTGATTTAAGATTATGGTATGGGATAATGGCGTTCATTTTCGTTTCTACGTGGCACAGGTGCGATACCAAATTTTTCTTAAAATCGTGAAATTTATGTCCTCTGTAATTTCGTTTAGCGAAATTACTCTTGTTTAAGTAGGTATGGCTCTGTTGACTCAGCTACTCTGCATCTAGATGTGGGCACTGTTTTTAGTTGAAGTGTTTATTCACCTCAAGAAATGCCAGGGGTGTTTTAGGGATAATGATAAAGCCACACACAAAAGTTTCTCGTTTACATAGAGGTAATTTCCTGTTGTGTACATCTCAAAATTATTCCATACATACGCAGGAGGTATATTCGTGTTGCCGAGCTCTCAAGAAGCCCCCTGACCCAGTAAAGCAAAACTTTGCGCATTATTGTGGGTATATTCAACAACACAAGTGAGCTCTGTAAAATTTCACACTTTCACATTTAATAAAGTTTGCTGGAAATATTGCACGTGACGTTTCTATATTAATGCTGCATGTGAATATGCGTTTGATGTTGTAGGTGTAAAGTTGGTAGTTGTATTTATTTTAGTTTTGTTGTGGACTGTACTCATCTGCTGGGTACTCAACAAACATAGGGCTGTCACCCGACCCGTACCGTTATTAAGTTCGGGGTCTCACTATCCTGTATCCCGATGAAATCATCAGAAGGAAAATTTTCATCCTTATGGTCCTACGAACCCTGGTTGTAAGTCAAAACTGTTGTTTAAACTAACATTATTAGGAGAGTAGATATTCATACAAAGTTTGATAGGTAGGTACTATGTTTGCTTATAATATCTATCAAAGACGCTCTCAATCTCATTGATACTTTAGAATATCAATGCTAAACTTAAGAACAATAGATTTGATGATATTATTATTTTACAAATGATTTCAATCACCTGAAAAGCTTACATGGGATTTAACCATCACATGTTAACATTCCAATTTAACTTACAAAAAAAGCTATATTTTGAAGAACGGGTACCAAAAAAACGTATATCTGGAAGAGAATACGAAAGATAAAATAGAGGAAACGGACCACCTGCCCACACATTTCTCATCGGGATTCCTATATCCACAGATTCGAATAAGCCGTGAATGACAAGTGAGTGATCATTGAGGCAGTCCCGCGGGCACAGATTATCGTCATCGCTCGTCCGGCACCGGACGTCGGACGCCGGACGTCATCCGTGAGGGTTCGGCACGCATCATAGCCGTATCGTTGCACCGTCAGTGAGCGCCCATGTTAAAGCAAGTCTCATTTAATAAATAATGTTTTTTGTGACAAATAATTTAAATATGTATGATGTTGGTATTAATTTTCATACGTCTGCGAATTTTGTTTAATTAGGTTATTCCTTGTGTGGTTTGTGACGTTATTATTTGGCTGAAGAGTTAACTTTAACATAGAATAAAATTATAAAAGTTTCCTAAAACACGACAGTTCTAGTCGTACCGTCAAGATTGAGTTTACAAACTTTTGCTTTTTATGAATAATAATCTGATACATAAAATTAAATGTCTAGATAATTATAATTTTTGATTATTATGTGATTTTTGAAGTGAAAACTTCTTTAGCGGCGTTGTGCACTATTTTGGGATGGGTAAAAAATTTTAAACTCGCGTCAGGACGTGACCATAAGATCCGTTGCCTAGCAACCGACAAAGTAAATATCAAAATAAATAGTATTTGACATTACGTAAAGATTGCGAGGTAAGATATTTTACCCATATGGATGGGACCCATATGGGTGGGTAAAAACAAGTAGTCAAAACATACTTCATGAAAAGTGTTTAAATAAATTGTTTATTTTTGTTAGACTATATTTTGAAAATAAATTAATATACTACTACTACTAATGAATATTGTATTTAACCACATAAATTATAGAAGACCGTACTTTTATACTGATAAATAAAGCGATTCGTTCGAAATTATTCCCTACCCATTCCAACATATTCAAAAATGCACAACGTTAATATTCGAATTTTCACTTCTGTCGGCACTCCCGGAGTGCAACCCGTTGTTTTTTTTTAAATGTTTTATCAAATAACTGCTTATTTAGCTTATTGATTGAATAAACAGTGTGTTTTGCAACACCAACTCTAGGACGCAATAAATTAATTTCGTGGCCCACTGCATGTCCATCCATACGACCTTTTAAACTGATTGTTATTCATTTGCAAGTTGAAAAAATAAATCCAATTATATTGGAGTGTTGTGCCGAAAATAAAACGAGACAACCTTTTATACACTCTTTTTTGTTTTATACAAAGTGATGTTTTAAAGCATAATATCTGCTTGCGAGGACATCGTCAGCGGGGGTCTAGGAACTATAGTCCCCGCGGGAATTTTAGGCTTTTACTAAATATAACACAAAAACTTTGTAGAGAACTTTGCGCCTTTCAAGTTGGGAGTCTTTGTACGGTCTCCCTATAAACTAAAGCTGTATGCGCCCTTGGCCACTACGATCTTAATTTGGAAACTTTAGAAGCGCCTGACTATGAGACTTTATACTATTCGTGATAGGCATCTTCCCAAACTAGTTTCATATAATTAACAAAATAGGAACTATTACTATTCAGATTGCCCTCAAGATTTCTCAAATGGTTGGCATGTCTCTTTTAAAGAGAAATTGCCGCAAACATTGTTCATTGTTCTCATTTGTTTATTTTATTTGCATTGACATTTTATTCTTCGAAGTGTATAGAGTGCCGCGAGTTTCTTGTGGCACTCTAGTGTCACTGCCTCGGCCCGGCTAGGGTGCCGTGAGCGTTGCATTGTCACTGTCACTTGTTATTTAGGTTAGGTTAGGTTAGAACTGTGACCACACAACGAACGAGCCGAGCGAGCGTAGCGAGCGGTGCCGCAGTAGCGGCCGGCGAAGTGCCAGGGTCCGTTTAGGCACAAGAGATCTAACCTCGACAATCAAACAAAATACCAAGTGACGTGACTTAGTGACAGTGACAATGACAATTCAATGGTTGCGGCACTTTAGCCGGGCCGAGGCGGTGTTACTAGGGTGCCTGTAGTGGCACTTTATCCAATAGGGATAGAGTGCCAATGGTGGCACTCTATACACTGCCTTTATTCTTTTCAGGGGGCCTTTAAACGGCCACATGCAGCAATTCGTCTAAAAGCAATTAATTTTCTGAATTTCCAGCAATTCCTCTATGTTGACACATATTGTATGAACGCAGATAATATTATGAATTTATTGTCAGTTTGTGACCATTTTACGATTTTTAATATGATTTATAATATGAATCATAATTATATGATTCTGCCAAAGCGGCCGTTTTAAGCCGTGATCTATTCTGATATAGTATTGTGAAATTTGATTTTATGTAACATGGGTTTTGCATGAATTAAATGTTTTTTTTTTTTTCTAACTTTTAACATAACATCACACCTTGTCTCCCCGAAGGGTTGGGCAGAGGTGTTGGTACACCTACATTTCGCCAGTTATGTTTAGCTTTAAGTTTTAAGTCCCATGTAATAGAAGGCGAGCCTATAGCCATCAACCGGCCACAAATCCAGACTCCGGGCTGCTACTTAGAAAAACTTGCTGAGCTTGTTTTAATTAATTTTTATTTTATTGTCTACCAACCAAATTATATTCCATGTCAAAACCTTACATTATATTCCAAACATGGCTATTTTAGCATAAATTGTTAATATTTAGTTTCACGCTCTGACGTGTTTACACGCTCTAATGTGATATGATAATTATCACAAAGACAAAGGTTTTCGACGAAGCAGATACTGTTTACCGTCAGAAGTGACGTAAACTCTCGGTACCAAAACAAAATCTTGAATACCGTGTCAAAACGGACAGTTGTGCGAGATTTAAACTACCTATATACCAAGTAAATGGGTTGGAACAGATGCGTACGTAGGTAACATTTGTATAGGTGCATGTAAGTGTTGTCGCCGGGCGCTATCGGATCGGCACTGAATTGCATGCGCAATATGTTCCTTTGGCGAGCTATCTCTGCAGCTCACTGTACCTTATCGCTTCCTCATTGACGCATGACCAGACGGCCGATGAAACATGAATGATCATTGGTCAACAGATGAACTCAATCACTATGTGTCCCTCCGACGATCTCACACCCAGCCACGACTATTTATGACTATGGAGCTGGATTTAAATCTATGCTGCTTACTCCTGCGTAAAAGTCAAATGAGTGAGATTGATAGCGTTGTAGTGATATGGATTGCCAACGCAATAGTTTTAGGATTACAATGTAGTGTTAGCGCATCAGTTGCAATATTTATTCGTTGTTCAGCTGCTGTTTCCGTAAGCCTTAATTGTGCAATTTGAAGCTTTACCCCATCACGAATAAAAGCATGAGTGACTCTGAATGCCACCCACTTTCTGAAGACGCGAACTCAGAAAGGTTGTGAAGTAATGTGAAGGGATGCGAATAAAATATTAAAATATATGAGTACGACATTTTTATCGTGTAATTGAGACGCTGACGTGGGCGGCGAGCGAGAATTATTTGTTTTTTGAGAGAAAAGTTAAGGTCTCGTTAGGAAACAGAATATTGCAAACGGAGCAAAAGCCAATAAAATACCTATCCAACTAAAGAACAAGACTAAAGATTTCCTTAGTTATGAATTGTGACATCACTCTTTATTCTACCTAAAGTTAATTAAAATCCTACCAAAGTTTGTGCTAATCTCTGTTCTTCCTAAATAAAGCACCCTAGTTTGGCTTTCGCGGAAAGTTCCAAAGACCAGTTTTGGACTTTGCCTACATCTAAAATTCATGAAGTTATCTATTTAGTGAAAATATAATAAAAGATGGAAGTAATGACATAAAAGATATTGTGGCGTAATTTTTACTGTTCTCGAAATTGACGTGGTGTGTAGTCGAGTTCATGCGTTTATGTGGCCATGAATAATACGGCAAAATACATAAAGAGGTGTAATATAAAGCATATTATATGATGGCACTTTGGGTGCAGTAGTCTGAAGCTGTAAAGTATATAATATCTCTATATTAGTGCTCAGTTTATGAAACAGACAAAGGAAATAACTTTCACAGCTGTCAACAAAATAATGTAACAAATAAATTATTTTAATTTCTGCTATTTGTTTTGGTGCATATAACTACAATTTATTCGTATATTTACAACTTAATATAGATTTTTGATAACTAGAATTCTTTGAGCACACAACAAATGCCGATTTTTCTAAACCGTAATGTTTTGTCCATTTCTAGTCGGGTTTAAATTTGCCTGCTTACAATGAATTAGGTACCTCTGTATATTCGCTTCGTTTGACCGAATGACATCAATATAGCTTCATCGTGTACAATTTCAATCGTTTATTTCCTAGAATATGGTACAGCAATAGATTTGAAATGTGACGAGTTTATATACCTATCCTATACTATTAAACGAGCAATATTTGTATATACAGAGTGGCAGGGATATCGACGCGAAGCCTGATACCATGGATTCAGTACATGATTCTGAAATAACCCACGAAAAATTTCAACGCAGGGGGTTGAAAATTTTGGTAGGTTATTTAAAAAAAAAATCAAGTTGTTCCATACATTTTGACCGTGTAGGTATTGCACTTTTCTATGAAACAGCAGATTTAAAAAAAAAAATCCGACGTAAAATTTCAATGCAGGTGGTTCAGAATCATGTACTGAATCCATGGTATCAGGCTTCACGTCGATGTCCCTGCCACCCTGTATATTTATATTTATAATCACGTTCTGAAAACGGCTCTAACGATTTCGATAAAAGTTGCAATATAGGAGTTTACGGGGCGGGACCAAAAATCGATCTAGCTTGGTCTCATATCTGGGAACATTCGTTTTCTCGGTATTTTCTAAACCTATGTCTGTAATTTTTATGGTGTACATAATAAAGAGTATTCTATTCTATTTTATTCTTTTCACCCAAGCAGAGCTCGGTCGTCCAAAGTTTAGAACAGATGGATGGCTTAGAATAATGACATGGCAGCACAGAATGAGTAAATACCTACAATCATGGCAGCATGGAATTAGTAAGTAAGTATGTACCTACTATCATGGCAGCATGGAATTAGTATGTACTATTACATAGAATTAGTATGTACTATTACATAGAATTAGTATGAACTATACGAATGAGAATTCTTTATTCTCACTCGTGTAGAAAGATCGACCAGGTCATTGATGTATTAAAAGCGGTAGATACGGGATTTGGTAACAGCGCCTAGTCCTATAAAACTACGTGATGGCCCGTAGTCGGCACTCAGTCGCGCACGGGATATCGTTGATCAAACAGCTCCATAATTACAGTTTTTTTTGTGATAAATACGCATCAAAATGACTTTTTGTGCAGCTAAACAGTGCTTTAATAATACAAGGAAGAAAAATAAGACACACGGGACTACTTACCACTCGTAAGTACAGCCAAAAATGCTAATTTGTTTAAAATTATAATAATATTAATGTTTGCTTCGTAAAGGTATGATTCCGAACCACGCTGCGTGCAGCAGTGCTGCCGCAGCAGTGCTGCCACTAAGGTGCTGCCCAGCAGTGCTGCCTGCCGCGCTGATTCCGAGCAACGCGGCAGTGTCGCTCTGTTCGTGGTCTTTTGTTGTCAATTTACGTGTCAACATTCAAGTAGGCACTCTTGCTGCGGCGACATACGCGTGACTACTGGTCTGTCGCGGTGGTAGGGCGACACTGACGCGCAGCAGTGCTGCCGCTACATTGCTGCCGCGACATTGCTGCCTAGCTCGGAATGTAATCTCATATAAGCCAATAGAAATTGTACGAGGACCAGTAGTGTCGCGGCAGCACTGCTGCGTGCAGCGTGGTTCGGAATCGTACCTTCATGTTGTGAGAGCGAGATAGATATAACAAACATGCGTGAGAGACACGATACGCACATAATGCGCGAGTTGCGAGACTTATTCGCGACGAGTACTAACGCGATTTCGCTCGCACAACAGCGCCGTCTCCTATCTCTGTTCTTGTCTATCGGTAACTGTAGGTTTGTGACTGTGATCACACATGTGTGAGTTTTGGTGCATGTAGTCATGTGCCGAACCCAAGTTTACTGATTGCGATGTTAGCGCGTAACATATCTTCCTCCTTTTAATATATCAATGGACCAGGGTACTATTTTTTGTAAGTGAAAAATGGTAGCTTATTTAAAATTGGTAATTTACAAACATTTATGAATGAGAGTGTCTGAGGCCGTTGGTCCCGGCTGTCATTCGTGGATCTTCGAAAGTCGTTATGAGTCGTCAGAAGCCCGAAAGTCTGACACCAGTCTTACCAAGGGGTATCGTATTACCCAGTTACTGGGTTGTGGAGGTCAGATAGGCAGTCGCTTCATGTAAAATACTGGTATTCAGCTGCATCCGGTTAGACTGGAAGCCGACCCTAAGTAAGATAGTTGGGAAAAGGATAGGATGATTGAAGATTGAAGTGTCTGAGGATCGAATTTGCAGTAAGAGTGGCTTGTGCCAAGTGCTTGATAAAGGCAGAGAATGGAAGCATAAATGGGTGGACGGTCCAGTCTTTCGATAGCAATCAAGTTGCAACTTTATACCTTGCATAATCAGCATGTATCGTTTCCACTGCTGGTGCACAGGCCTCCTGTCTGCGGGAGAGAGTGAGTTGTGAGTCACGCGGACCCAGTGCGTGTTAGGGAACCTAATATCCCTTCGAATTTGTTGATTCTATGACATGATATTCTACTTTATACTTGCTTTAACTCGACAAAATTAGGTCAGTACCAAAATTATCATCTAACTTACCTCTATTTCGACTTATAACAATATAACTGCATCTGGTACTAATTGGAGGCACACTTGGCTACAACGTGTCACGTTAGTGGCGACGGGTTATCGTGTATGAGCGTCTACGTAGTTAACCTAATTAAATCAGTTGCCTCGGCTACCTCCAATTCTAAGGAGGAGAATAGCTGATTTTGTAGGAGAAAAGATGCTAGAAGAAATGGAGAAAGTAGAAAGGAGAAGTATGTATGATTTTTACATACCTACGTATATAGCCTGTAGATGTAAATATGACATTTTCATGAATATATTTGTATGGGTTTTGTGCAAGAGAAATAAATTCATTTGTGTAGTGGATTATTTCTCTGTAGGTATTGTAAGTTTGATTTACGTGATATTAAAATTATGAATCAAGGAATGTCGAAACAGCGTTTCTAATTTTAACATTTTGTTTAATATAAAGGAGTGGTTAAGTATGGTTCCGCATATTTTCCAATAGAACCTAATAAGATTAAATCGATGGAAATAAGACGACTCGTCTCAAATCATAGTCCATTCGGAATCATATCTCCCGAAATGTGACTAATCAATGTTATTACATTATCGCTAAATCATTCTCGTATTTTGTAGTTGTCCTAAAGTCCCAACAAAAAAATATTCTTAAAGAAATCTCTCTAAAGATATTATAATATAATTAATTATTAATCTTGTTTTTATTGGCGGAAAGGGCAGATTTGTTCATTCTCCTTTACATAGTATACACAATGGTATCCTCAATTGCTTTTTTTTTAATTTTCCAAACACAATTTGTTTCCAATTATTTCACGATATCGACTGACTTCTTATTTCTGTTAAGTTTACTCACATTTCCTTTTTAATTAAAATGAGAATGTTTACATTATTTAACAAGGTAGGCAAACTTTCCGGAACATCGTAATCATTTGTCGATGAACTTCTCTCCTATAATGAGGTACTCAGTTACAAGTAGGTATTTACGTTAACTTACTTTTTGTGAGCTACTTTAATATTCATTTTGTGTGATTAAACATAAGTTTAGTACACGGAAGTGACGTCTCTGTTAAAGAAGGCTGGTACATAAATGTGAAAGAGAATTGGAATAATTATGAATGTGAGTTTAGATAGTAATGTATATATCCTTATGTGTGTATATATCCTTAGAAACACTATATATCATGAATGAAAGTCTTGTATAAACACTTTGTAAATATCTTGGTACATCACTAAACTAATTTTGTTCTACTAATAGTTTTCTTGTTACCTAATATCCTTTTCCCTTTCGCTCTATACTGAACATCTTCAGTAAAAATTTATAGTTAGCAGCTCAAAGAATCAATCGAGACTAATGTTTTATCTGCGTCTCAACACGTCTCGGCCAGCACTAAGGAATTACGACGACAAACGTGTAGAGGCATTGTGGTGTTGTGTTGTGTTGTGTCGTGTGGTGTTGTGGTGGCCAACGGTGTTGGTATGCGACGGCCCAGCAACGTGTTATGATAGTTGGTGCTTTGTGCATTTATAGTTATGACATTTTTGTCAGATTACCTTAGAGAAGCAGTGAAAGGACAAATAAGTAGGTACAGAAATACTGGAACAGTTCGGAAACATGAGGTATAGGCACTTGTTCCAGCTGTTAGTGATTTTTGTTAATATAATATTGTAATAAATAGATTGCTCTGTGAATATCAATAAACCAGCTATTTGAAAACTGAATAAAAGTAAATGTTGACCTTACTCGATTTTGACAAAACTAAATATTTATCGGCCTCCGATTCGGCTGACCTGTTTCTAGTTTTGACGTAACGCGCCTATGTAAACTAATATAAAACAAGACGTAGGTATCGCACGGTTGAAAAGTCAACGCAATCTTGGCAAAGGGTCCCGTGTGACTCTCACCAAAGAAATTACCCGAGATTTGCATAAAGGAGACTCAAGGGATCGTCTTTGAAACTCGCCCTAAGTTTGTGGACATCCCAACATGCTTTATATTAAGTTACGCTTTGCTTTGTTCTAAGTAGTGTACTTTGGCACTAAATAACGGGGATACGTGTGAAGATAACAGGTTGTATCTATATCTTGCGCCACCTTGTCGGGAGATATCCGCCCTTAGTCGCCAACCATAAGGAATACGAGGGACGTGAGAGCTCTCCTAGTTAACAATTATATCGCGCGAGTGTTCGCCCGCCCCTCCGCACTTAATTACGGTCGCGTTAGTTTGTTATCAATCAAGATTGACACTCCGGTAATTGTAATAAGTTACATTATGCTCTAATTAATGGTGTACCTATTCGTAAATGTCAATTAGCGTTCACGCACGGTATCGACATGTTCTGTTATTTAACGCAAATATTTCAGTACAGTGCACATTTGGGCGTGACGCAACAATTGAGTGTGCGGATAGTAATTTAAGATTATCTCTCGGGCTAATGGCGGCAGTTAGACTGACTATCTGGCACACGTTGGACAGCACATTTGTCCACGCGACAGGTACAATTACCGGGAACCGGTCTCATTCGTTCAAATACCTAACCGATTTACCTTTATCTGGTCCTCGCACACAATTATTGTTTTGTGTTGCGCCGTTCGTATGTTACTCGGTCATAACATAGTCGAGCGAATCTTGTGAATACTTTTACAGATAGTTGACTATTCTAATGAAATTCTTGATCATCAAAACTCTAAACAAAGACGTCCTAAAAGTTTTGCGAGAACATACGCACAAAGCTCGTAATTTCCCCGGAGATGTCTGAGGCCCCTAGTTAAATTAGCTTGGCTAAACATTCCTTAATGAGCTATATTTTTCAACTGTAGACGCTTCTTGAATGTTTTCGTCTCCATATTTTTTTCGTCTATAGACTTCATTTTGCGGAATGTTTATTTATTCAGTTATTAAAATTTAAATAATATAGGCTATTCACATTGTAACTTCTGAAAAGTAGCTAGTGTAGTATACAGAATTACCGAGTAACGTAGAATAAATCAACGACACAAAAGGGAAAAGCTTGCAGCATTGTACGGCTTTAGGCATTGGACTTTCTTTTTTGTTTTATTTCATATTTTTTTGTAAATGAATAGCATTTACTGAATAAATCCTGAGTTCTGAAAGCCAGATCGTGTTCAGAATATGATTCACAAATGTGTGGTTATATTTTGATATAAATTGTGATGAGTTGACTAAAACAACAACCACCAATAATAACCATTAGTTGACAAGAGGTTTGACAACATATTAAATCCAATAAGCTTCCCGAATACCGAAAAGTATCATAAGCCAAACCTTTGACAATATCATCGACTTTCATTAAAGCATTAATAATTAACCGTGCAATATTAGCAGCAAATAATACTAGCATATACAAACACGAGAGTGTAACGTGCAAATGGCGTATGTGGGGCATGTTAACCGTGGGGTGATGTGATGTGGGCACATTAACGTGCCCAGCGATCGAATACGCGGGGGCGTGTCACCGTTGGCAGCGACATGGATGCACGAACGTAATTTCTTCAAAGATGAGGGTCGCGATAGCAAGAAACCTGACAGATGTCCAACGTCGCATCGACGAAGCAGATTGACATGTGTCGCGGACCAGCTATTACTCACGTAGCTTTTAGCTGATTGTAAAGCAATTTTTGTAGCTCTCTAATAAGATTTTTAATTTTGTTTTCCTTCTTTTGTTGTTAAATGAATCTGAATAATGAACAATTGTAATTTGGAATTGAAAATAAGCCTCATGTTGCTGACTGAAGTAATTAATTTCGCAGCAGTTTAGACTCAGTATTTAATGGCAATCGGATTTATGCATCAGTGTTTCTATCTAATACCATTCAATGTAATCGTATTAACCTCCTCTAACCTGTAGTTGTACCTAATACGTATATAATAACATTGACTCTTACCTATATATTTTACCAAGGCTTATAAAAGAGCGTAAGATTTATTCTAAAAGCCGAATGGCTCCAATAAGAACTTATCACACCGTCAAAGAAACTGTGGCTACATGAAATCTCACAAAGAAGTGGTGGTAGCAGTTTTCTCATATCAACAAATATGATTTTCTTTATGTATTATCATAGAAATGTGTAATAAGATCACACATAAGTAAAAATATTCCAAATAATAAGAAAAATAACCTGGTGCTAGAGTTGTGTCACGCATCACATCGGTGCTACAGGGAAATAAAGCGCGTCTGTATATTTCTTTGTGAACACTTTTCCTCCAAAACTTTTTACCTACTATTTCAACTTTTTTATTCAACAACTGTCAAAATGTCTATGGAGTGCGCACACTATTTTGTGTCACAAGAGGGTATTCCCGGAGCGTAGGGCCGCACTTGTGGAATTTAGTTAGAAACTTAAGGAATTTACTTGTTCGATCTCTCCAAGGTGGAGTAGTGTCGTAAAATATTATTATATGGTTTGTATTTTCAGGGATGTTTGTAGACGAATCTTTTGTTATTAATTTGTCAAGTATATTTATTACTTAGATATTAAATTATTGTCTAAAAACAAAATAGTATTATAACAACAGAGCTCTCAAAGGTACCTACTTATACAAGATCATTAACAGTAGGTATAGTGTAGTACAGCTCTGTAGCAGTGTAGCAGCTGGTTCGAGAATGTTTCGCCAGTCACCCAGATATAGACTATTGATTGAAGAGAAATCTTTATCAGAATAATTTATCATTTTCAGGCAGAAATACCTCCAGCTTTTACTCGATCTCCGAGCAATTCTTTCGTCCAGAGGAAAATCTAATTTAATTCCGTACTTACCTACCTGTCCATTTTAGATTTTTACCGCTTACATAAATCACTCGTCATTGGCATTTAAATATTATGTCCTAATGAATCATCCTGCTGAATATTATCGGATACGGTGCCTGTAATAATTTAAGCCGACCATTTATTCCCCGCAGTATATAATTACAAAGTAAATGTACAAAATACTTGGAGCTTATCAGAAAGGCCTCATCTACATTTCATCGTTGGTCGCTCCCGAGATAAATGAATGGAGGATGGTGGTTTGATTACTATTCATAAAGTGGCGAGTTGTGCGCAAACAAAATTGTTACGTCGCCTAACACGGCACGGCACGGCACGGCGCGACTCTCCGGGTCCCGACCCTGCCTCCATGCTGGCCTACTGTTGCCGCAAATCAAAAGGGCACAACACCAAACTTATTTTCCAGTTCCACGGTCTCATATTTACATAACAGATTTCGACGCCTCGCTAAAATGAAGCGCGGCTTTTTAAGTACAAATTCTGGAAAATGTTCCAATCCGCCACATTCTTTATACGTTATTACAGATTTTTGTGAACGCGGCGGCTGATTTTAATAACCTACATTAACGGTCTGATTAAGCAGATGTCTTGAATTTGACAACGATATTTAATTACCGAATCTTTTTGTAGACACTTATGCTTAAGTTTTATATTAAGTCTTATCTTATTTTAAAGTTATGAGTCTATCTTTTTCAATCTATCCATTCGTTAATGCCAATGCACTGTAGGATTTTTTTATTATGTTATTCTGTTTCAAGTTTTCACTGGAGAGTGTTATTCTGCATTCAATATCCAACTTGTTTGTGCCTTGCACTGCTAATTTAATGAAGGATAGCATTGCTCATTTGCAGTTGCGTTGAATTAGCGCTTCAAAGAGCCTAGAGCACCTGTATGCACCCGTTATACAAATTGCTGCGTGATTTCTCTGAGCTACTTGGGTGTCAGTTGCTCTACACAAATTTTCGAGAGTGTGACACGGCTTAGTGCAAAGTTCAAGCAAGTCAGCGCAGTCTGCTCATTACTTCTACCCATTTCTGGCAATTAACTTGATACAAACATTGGAACTATTTTTCCCTTACATTGGTTCTGTACTCAGCCATCTTATCTAATAATATAAATCCGAAAGTCAGTTTGTTTGTTTATTACGGTTTAGCGGCGCCCAAGTCTCTGTTCGCAGTCGTACCTTTCCCGTGTGTACCTAGGGCAGTCAATTAGGATGACTCAACTTTAGCTGTGAACAAAACTATAACCTATCATTGCTAAATAATATGTTGTTTCTCGTTATTATGCGCCTTTTTTTATATTGTTAGAAATCCTCCATTGATATGAAGCTCGTTGCAGCTAAACTCCGTTTGATACGATTACTGAGTTGCTGAGTGACATATCGATTACACACCTGATGCAGTAACGTTAGGGTCTCGTATAGCTATGCTATCATACCTAACTGCGAATTTCATAATGGTCTGATATTATTTACTACTGAGTTTCTCGCTGCACAAATCAACCAATATAATTATGTTCCAAATTTCATCTAAAT
Source organism: Conistra vaccinii (assembly GCA_948150665.1). NCBI lineage: Eukaryota > Metazoa > Arthropoda > Insecta > Lepidoptera > Noctuidae > Conistra > Conistra vaccinii. The sequence continues at coordinate 10,856,273 of OX411324.1, read as the reverse complement.
CTCTCTCTCTCTCTAAACCTCACGTCATGGTGTTTATGATGAACACTCGAACATCCAATCATGCTCACTAAAATATTTTAGATTCTATTACGTGATAGATAGTCAAATATTATAATGTGGCTTTGTTTTGTTTTTAATAAGTATTTTTTTACTTGTCATTACCTACTATTGCAAATTATAAAACAATATCTGACGAACCGACCTCTGAAAAGGGGTGAAAATATAAACATATCGTCTAGGTACACCAACGTTTTATCAGATTTCCGAAGCTGTGAAAATAAAGAAAACGATTTTTCCCAGATGTGAAACCTAGCTAGATCGATTGTTCACCCCCGTAAACCCCTAAATTGCAATTTTCATCGAAATCGTTAGAGCCGTTTCTGAGATTCAGATTATACATATATACAAAATTAAGAAGTATTGTACTCATCATTATATGAACAACTTTCACTATGGGAACAAAGCTGAAATCGCGAAAAAAAATCTGCTGTTCCTTACATTTTTACGAAACATAGGTATGTACGCAACTTCAGATTTTTTTTCCCCGATTTTGGGGTTGGTCCCATAGTGAAAATTGTTCATAATAATGAGTACAATGACCCCTTAAGAGGATTAAAACTTAAATTTAACATTGGATACATATTATATACAAGAATTGCTCGTTCAAAGGTATTAGATAACAGGAACAAAAATGTAAAATAAGTCGATATATTGTTTATTGTTCTCGAGAAAATACTCAGGGTCAACACTTCATAAACTGTAGGCAAAATATTCGAGGGCAATGCACCGTTGTGTCGTCGTCGTGTGCTTCGTGCCAATTCTTCAACCCACCTCCATCTGTTGTTATTGTTGACATTAAAATATGCAACAGTTTTGACAACCTACTTATTTAAAATGTATTCAAAGTTAATGCATGGCAGGTGCATAACTCTTATTAATTGAGAGCTGTCATGGTATAATATCAACTCACGTATATAACCACTTATTGCATTAAGTCTACTTTCATTTAACTCTATAAATAAGGAAGTCTCGAGAACCTGCTTAATAAGTACGACTTCGTTATTTCCTATAATAAGTTGTGTTAATATATTCCGAACACGTATTTAATAATTTAACAAGGACTCGAGAAAAGATTTATATATTGCAGAATTACTTTAACCTAATTGTTGAAGAGAGTTCGGAATGTTCAATTTGTAATACCTACTTATATCAATACTTTAGTTGATAATGTACTTTTGTGGATATTTTCATCGTTTATAATACGAATCATGTATTCGTTACCTTTACCTACTGTGATCCACCTTGTTAACACAGTTAAAAAGAAATCATATTTAAGTTAATCTAGAAAACTACAAGTTTCTTAAATTATTCACTCTTTTTTTTAGGAACGATTTTGTTACGTATCGCGATACTTGGATCTCTATTTTTTCAATGATAAATTGTGTAAGTTTTTAACATAAACAACGAGACTGGCAATCTGGCAATGAAAGAAAAACAAAGTTTATCAGGTGCCCCTGATCCCACGCAAATTGTAAGTCAACGAGGGGAATGGGGTGTAATGGCACCCGCGGGCAGAAAGCCAGGAATCTTAATAGATTGTGTACATTATGTGTATAATTGAGCGATGAATGTCAAGACTCCATAATTATGTGTGTACAGGAAACATGTTTGTTGACAAGACATTCAACTGCCTATCCTTTGCTGACAAAACATTAAACTGCCTAGCCTTTTCCAACATTTTTGGCTTCCAATTTAACTGAGTGTAAGAATTTTATGCAAACCGACTGCTTTCTGACTTTCGTTATCCCTAGAGATTGCCGATACCGTAAGCTTAGCCCCTGTCCCTGGGGGAGTTACCTTAACCCTTGCTTGAAAAAAAATTTAAAATATATACTAATAAAACACGTTGGAAAGATTTCTTTCGTGAGCTACGAGCGTCACGCAATTCGAGAATTAAGCTCATGCCATGTCGTGCTCATGTTATGAGTAGTGAGGCTAACTTTTCAAGATATGTCAGACGTACCAACCTATCCTTTAGGCTCTTCTCCATTTATAAATAGTATAAAACAAATTAAACTGCCTAGGAGCAGTGGTAGCCCAGTGGTGACGGCCCCAACTTACGAGTTGTAGGTCGTGGGTTGTGGTGTAAATAGTTTTATCACCAGTGCTCTCAAAACGGTGAAGGAATACGTCGTTAGGAAAAAGCCTGTCCTAGAACTATAAATTCGAAGACATGTGACATCTACCAACCCGCACTGGGCCTGCGTGGTGGATTACAGCCCACTCTCTCTCGAAGAGAAGAGGCCTGTGTTCAAGCAGTGGGAACATTATAGGCTGATTATGATGATAAAACCAATTCGCTTTTCGTGCCTACCAGCGTGATTAATTAGTTCTTCTAAACAAAACTACGGATTTTGATTCAGTTTTCACCATCATTCAGAGAGATTATTCTGAAAGGTTTATGTATTGTTAACTTACATATAATAAAGATATCTTGATATTTGCGTAGCAGGATTGGCTCGTTAGTCAACACTAATATTATAAAGAGAAAATATTTGTATTTTTGTTTGTAATGAATAAACTCGAAAAATACTACTTCGATTTAAAAAAAAAAAATACCAATAAAATGCTATTTTATCACTGAGAAACATAACACATTTATAAAGATATCACGCGCGAAAGATATACTGGAGGAATATAAAATACACAGGGGTTTTTAATGGTTTTCACTCCTTCATGAACTATGTGTGATTTTCGAGTTTGATTTTGTTCCGGTTGGTGGCAATAGGCTCATTTTGTATTGGGACTGAAACCGGCGAAATGTGGGTGGAGTATAGACCTCTACCTACCGCTTCGAGGAATACAATTATGATGTTATGTTTTAAACAAACATCATGACTGCGACTCCTGTAAATAAAGCTAAGGTACATTACATTAAGCAATCATTTGCTTTCATAGTTAAAGTAGAAAGTTAAGCCGATCTTTTAGAGTGCATCTCTGAAGCTGAGCAAACATTTATGAATATCAAAGGTTAGCTGAAGCTAGAGACAGTGAAGATAAAATACATGATATAATTCTTCTTATACGAGCTGAAGATGTGCTCAAAAGGTGTAACGTGAATACATACTGTTTAGTGACATCATAATTTGTCTTAATTGATTTAGATACAGTTTTGATTTTTCTGTTTGTATGTCTATGAAGTTACTAATTTGATAGAAAGCTGCAGTAATAACCTCTTAATCATCAACGTAACTAACATATTTAGCAAATTTGAAATTTAAATAGCCGAGTTGTAGGTACAACACCAACAACCTCTTAAGGGGTCATTATACTCATCATTATGAAAAACTTTTACTATGGGACCAAAGAGCCAAAGAGGTTGTTGGTGTTTTACCAATAACCCTGTATAAGATCGTTCAATTTTATTTCACACTGTTGCAGTAATCAGCAAATAGTAATTCAGCAAAGGCACCGTGATTGTCATGATTAAATATCTAATAGATACCCATAATGCTACGGTTTGTTAAAATCCCCCAATGTTCTTAACGACTACTACGCGGAATATAAAGACACCTACGAGCCGTGTGCTACGCCGTAGCACTACTACGGCGTAGACCACATGACATGAGCAATGATTAATTACTTGCATCTGTTACAAAGAGGAGTAATGTTCTACACTTTGTTTGCTTCTAAAATACACTAAAGCAACTTCAATAGCATACAGTATTTGTAACCTGAGCATTAGAAGTACGAAACTGTGATTAAATCAGCTTAACTAGTGTTTGTACCCCTGCTGGAACTAAAGTTAGCGTAGCTCAGACAAGATACTAACTTAGTTCTTCCTACAAGGTTTGTGGAAGGGCAACTTAGACGTACAATAGACGACAAAGTACTTGATTTGATCCCAAGTCTTGAACTAAAAATATTGGTTTTAAAGTGTAGTTTGATTCTTGTTTTATTTGAGTTATGGAGTTTGGTTCGCTTATATTGATATTCGTTTACTTTAGATGAAACATGCAGTATAAAAATCTACGCATACATATTTATGTTATCAACATGTATCTCGCGAATACCCTCACAATGGGTACATTTATCAGGCGTATGAACACGCGCGAAAATTGATAGCTTTTCTTTCTTTTCATAGTAAAAGAATTGTGTGAGTGGCGCATCGGGCGCGATAACGAGGTTTCCGCACAAATAGCAACACGTGTGTAGTGGCTAATGGAGCGACCGCCGCGCCTGTCGGTCCCAGCCGACCGACGCCGACCGACGCCCGAGCGGTGCCCGACGCCGAACATTACCCGCTACCGCATGTCGGCTCATAACAAATATTACGAACAATTCACCTGATATTTGATTTATAATTTGCTAAATTGTTGCGGCATTAGCCGGAATTGGAATCGGTTTTGTCATTATTATTTTGTGTTAGAGAATATCGCGTGAACGGTGTGCGTAGTCAGAATTGAACTACAGCGTGGCAGCGCATACAAATGTCGACGCCTGACTATAAGGTCCCTACTAAATGGTGATATGGTAGGGAAAAGGCGAACCCTAGAAGCAAGATCTCATTTCGTTCGAGAAATACTTGCTAAGTAGCAAAATTATCAGAAAACGATGTAAGAGCAACAGCTACTTATCATCGTTAACAAGTTATAAAATTCGAACGTAAACCGAGTCATTGCGGTGATTGCAAGCGATCGTTCAAAATTATATTTTTCATTTATCCATAAAATTTTCACCAAATTAATAGCCGTTCTCGTTTCATCGTCATTTTATGATTATGGAAAACCGATAGGCGGACGATTGATCGAAACGGGATAAAAATCTGTTCAATATGTTTTACAGACAAGTTAATGCGATGTGGGGATCATGGCTCGTTGTCTGTGCCAAACGGGAAGGTGCTACCTTCCCCTCACTCCTCGCGCTTTCCGTTTTGAGAAAAGCCTAATTTCCTGTGGCTGCTCATTATGCTTCCTACTGTACTTTTAACAGTTATTTATGTATAGGTTATCATGTTTTCTCATCGTTTGATACGGAACCTTTAACTTTTAGAATAGGTTTTTAATAATATTTATGTGCATTATTTGGTAATGTAACGACTTTAAAAAATTCCATTAGGGTTGTCAAATCAGACTGCGAACTGTCTAGAACTAGAACGTTTTTTGTATAAAACTAAGCGAGTGAATAAAATCAGGAAAAAACGTTCCTAATACACTCACTGTAGGTAAGCTTAGGTGATGGAATAAACTTGTCATAAACTTTTTATATTTTGACACTTATTACGAATTACGAGTCCCTAAAGTGGTTCGTAATGTTTCCCCCTTCCCTCATGTAATTTTCCCTCCAGAAAACTGAAAATAAAAGTATAGGAATAAAATTTAGTTGGACGTAAATTACGAGCTCTTGAAGTTGTTCAACTTTGGATCATAATGAGCAATTCTAGTTTACGAGGAAAAATATTACATTTTCTGACTAGAGATTTGTCACATTTGTTGAGATTTCGGGACAAACAGGAAATCAAAAGCTTGCATATAGGTCACAGTATCGTGAAAATAACTGTGGTGTTCCCCAAGGAACCATACTAGGGCCGGTTTTATTCCTGCTATATGTCAATCCCTTGCCTAGTGTAACTTCCCACAATTGCATATTATACGCTGACGATACGACCCTCAGTATTATAAACGAAAATGACGACGTTCTTGAGTACCAAAATGAAATAAACATGACACTAAATAAAATTATTACATGGCTTGAACACAATAATCTTCATATTAATATTAATAAAACAAAAATGATACAATTCCAGACATATAATAGTACGCGTCCACGGCTTAAAATACAATATGGAAATGAGACAATAGAAGAGGTCGATAATGCAAAATTCTTGGGGATAATAATTGACAAAAACTGTAACTGGAAATCTCATGTTGATGATTTATGTAAGAAGATAGATAGATTTGTATTTGTTTTATACAGAGTAACACGTGTGGCTAGTGTTAATGCGGCAATATGTGCATACCATGGCTACGTCTCATCAATTTTGCGCTATGGCATTATAATATGGGGTAATTCGGTTGAAATTAAGAGAGTGTTTCGAGCTCAGAAAAAATGCGTGCGCTCAATTTGTGGAGCGCACCCACTGGACAGTTGTGTTCCACTATTTAAAAAACTAAAAATATTGCCACTTCCAGCACTATACATTTTTGAAATTTGTATCTTTGTACACCAAAACAGACATGAATTTGACTTGTTTAATGATGTTGTATCCAGACCCAGCCGCAAAGTGCATATGCTTAATGTTCCTAGGCGTAGAATTAAATTATTTTCTAATAATGTATACTGTATGTCCATTACCGTTTATAACAAATTACCTGATGGCTTCAAAACTCTCAGCCTCAGAATATTTAAATGTAAATTATTTAACTTTCTTTTAAGCAAATGTTATTACTCGACTGAAGATTTTATGAATGAAAAATTTACCTAAATATTTGACATTATTGCCTATAAATCATATTTTATCTCCTTGACCTTATTGAATTCTGACTTATATAATTATTCTCTTTTACAACAATTTTTTTAAATTATTTAAATTATTTTTGTAATTCTAATTCTAATGATTAATAATTCAATTTTAATGTAGTGATGACCCACAATTTAACAAACCATATTTGTACGCCGGAAACGGTAGAATATTATGATCGTAATACATGATGCACATAACAACTTTGTACAATATTCTGACAAATAAATGCTTTCTTTCTTTCACAGTCAGGCGAAAATTACACAAGATAATGAGGCATGAGAGACATACGTAAGTAACAGTAATATTTGTTCAGTATCCGTTAATGTTCGCGGTCAATTATAAACGCAGACCATAACAATTTAGCACTGAATGTACTGTTGAAATACGTAGCAAGTACTCGTACGTGGTTCGTAGATGTTTGTGTGTGTTATATGACGCTGTAGTGTGCGGGAACTAGGCGCGTGCGACCGCACGACAGCCGCAAACATGTCGCATGTCGCGTGTCGCGGTCCTGTCCAGCCCTGTCGACCACTTAGCATACCCGACCCCTTTTACGTAAAATATCGTATATCGAAAACTGTTACAGGACGGGCTTAACCTTCGAACATTGAACTATCGAGCACTCGCTTCATTTACGTGTTAAAACTCAATTTATATTTCATGATAACTAAGTTTGTTTGTTAACCTTTGTATTGTGTCTTTCTGAACATTAATAAAGATTTACGGAGGTACTTAATTAATTTAGTGTCTCAGTATTTTAAGATAAACTACAGATTTTCTAGTACTTTGTTGAGATAATAGGTACAAAACGTACATCAATAGAGATCAATTTCAATTTACGTTCTGATTATAATAAATGTGAATAGGTATCCATGATGTTTCACAGAATTTGACAAAGGCGCAGGAACCTGATATTTTTAGCATGACCACTCTCGTTGCGAATATACACAGGTAAAAATAGTATTCGCATTGTTATACAAATTCAATCCATAGCTTTATCCTCGTGTTTTTCAGAATAAAAGCCAGCGTATGTACGTATTAAGCTGGTCATGAACTATGTCTATTGTCTATATCTGATTCCATACAAGTTATGAAGCCATTTGGATGCAACAAACAATCCAGCTTTATTTTGATAATATTTGTGGTTTATCAATAGGTATATTTTATTCATGGATTTATAGTTTAACATACACTAACAACCTACAGTTTCAATAGCTTTATCCATCCGGGAATCTTTATGGTTACGCCCTGTAGGTAATTACACAGGGTATTCGGTAACGTTTACGTTAGCGTATATTACAAGCAAACATTCACGGTTCAACCTGGATCTCAGTAATTGTGCTAGGATTTATGTAGGTTTGACGACGCGTGGCGCCCGCGGCGAGCTGCCGGCCACCGCAGCATCGCAGGCGCCGCCACGACGCCTTTGATTAACGGAGCCATTCGCCGCCAATAAACATTACTATAATACGTCTGCACGATCGCTACTACCGTTTGTATAGCCGTTGGGACCCAAGTAACAGCTACACCGTCACTACCGCCAACCGACCGGCAAAGGACAATAAATTTGTCTTAATAGCCAGGGTGTGGCTTTTAGCGCCCGACAGCCCGGAACGATCACTACACGGTACCTTTGTACCGATGCAATTCAACAGCTTATCAAAACGATACAGATGTGACAATCATGTTTATTTGAAACATGAGGAAAATAATAAACAGAAAACAACAAAAAACTTTTGATAACTTTAAATATGAGGGAGATTTCCTAGTTAACGAATTGGACACACAAATAAAGAATTAAAAGTGAAGAACCGATAATAAAATAAATTATGCGTAGTTCCCGTTCTATTTTATCAGGTTCCAGTAAGAACTACGAAGGCTAATTAAATTGGAAGCTAGTTGAGAACAAAGTGACTCGTTAATGTGATAGTGTCGCTGATGCCGTACCTGACCCAAAACTTTGTCTTACACCTCAAAGGAAACACTCGCCGAACCCACATTATGAGAATTGTTTTACAAGTTTTTTACATTTGCTAAATTGCTTCTCTAAACACAACGCTAATTACTTAGACTTATTTTTGACGTAGTTTAAAACTTTTTATTAGCTCTTGTTTCATAATAGCATGTTGTTATTTTTAATTATAATGTTTATGTTTTAGCTGGAATGTGTCAGAGATTTACACGTTTTTGTATCATATGAACGTGGTCATTGATACAGGTTTATAAGTTGTATATTTATGAGTTAGTGACATATTATTTTGTCGTCATTTGCCAATAACAACATAGGTATTTCTTTAGTTTAAAATATTGTTATACAATCGTATTACAAAAATAATATCGATAATGTATGATGACTGTTGATAGATTCAATGAATTCCTTACGATAAGTGATAAAACACTTCAGTTGAAAACGTTGGGATTGAAACAAAGTGTATGAAACTACGACTGTTAGAGGCACTGTCAGTATGAACGCTGTTTGGCCTCGGGCAGTATTAATATGAACACATCCACTTATTACCGCCGCACACGAAACATCCACTACTAATTACTACACATTAACATAATGAGAGTTTAATATAAATCTGTTAGTTTTATATCCATCATTTTCGCTTCCATGTTTAACTTTTTAATCGGATGGTCTTGCGTAATAAGTTTCATAAATTACATTATTTATTATTATTTCGGCATTAAAGGATATCTCACTTTACTATGCCATTAATAATCCTAATATAATAATATTAAAAATGTGAAAATTTGTATGTTGGGTGTCTGTATTTTTGTTACTCAATCACGCAAAAACGGCTGAACGGATTTACTAAAGATAGTTTATAACCTTTTTTTTTTTTTTTTTTGGGTGGGAAATCATCCAATGACTTCTCCCGCTCTGGGCGGAGCGGTAGGGCGTGTCAGACTTTTACTGACTAAAACCCACCCGTGTTCCTTCCCTTGCCATGCCAGGGGCCATGGTTTCCCCTTGGGACTACCCGCAACCCCGGCAGGCATCGGCCCTAACGGACCCCGTCAGTTTTGCTGACATCTCTTTGAGGCGCGCGTGGAACACGACGCGCCGTCGACCCGGGCCTGGTCCTTATCGGACGGCGAGCTGCCCTCTGCTCTCCGTCCGCAGGCCCGCGCCTACGGTGGCCGGAAATCGGCTATCAATTCCCGACGCCCGGGAAGTCTCCTACGGCGGCGGCGGCTAGGGCTGGTAGGGCGCGGCCTCTGCCACTCCCTCGCGCGCTCCGCCTCCTCCTTCGCGAGCATTACTGCTTCGCAGAAGGAGGTGACGGCTTGCCATGCCCTCTCGCTCCGCACCATGGCCTGGACCAGGGCCGGACGCGAGAGGTCACTGCCGCCGATATAGTTTATAACCTGGATTCATTCTTAGGATATTTTTTGTCCCGGTAGTACAATTCCGTGGGATAACTGCCTCCACGCAGGCAAAGCCGTAGACAAAAACTAGTAAGCATGGTGACCGTTCTCGATCAACTCACTTGCATTCAATTGATTATCAAAATAAGTGTAGCTCAAAATTTGCGGGGCAATATTGTACGTAGCATTTATTGGGCGTAGCACTTACTGCGCGTAGCAGTTATTGCGCGTAGCACTTATTACTATATTTTTTAAACCTTGAATCATCACCATCATTAGGTGGGTATCTTAAAATTATAGAAACGGAAACTCTGTTTAAGAATTGTTTTCAAAACTCGTGTACCTAAAGCATTCCAATAATAATTAATGTTGGATATCTTCAGTATAAGCCAATATCCATAAAATTTCAATTACTTTCTTATTAGCTAATTGGTTTGCACAGTCAGAACCGCGTTGTGCCGTAAGCGCGCACTAATAGAAAATACTAGCTATTGCTATAGCGGATTACTTTGTATTAAAATATTGAACCGTGTTTTACAATGCATGTAGCTTCTTTTCTGATGCATTTTGTCTTAGCTGGAAATCAGTCTGGCATTTCAATATACAAACCTGTTTGTTCTGTACACCATAAAAATTACAGATATAGATATTTAACATAGGTGTGACACAATGGGCGATTTTATCTCTAAACGTGATCTTTTACAGACTAACTTTGGATGGAGAAACAATATTTATGATATATGGCAGCAAACAAAATAATAGTTTGGAAAATCCAAAAGTGCACGCCTCATAACACTCATTCATAAACGAAAAAGAAATTCAAAACATAGTTTCTAACAAAAATTAACAATTTATCACTTTTCATGAAGTATGTTTTGACTGCTGTTTTACCCATCAATATGGGTAAAACTTCTAACCTCGCAATCCTTACGTAATGTCAAAGACTATTTATTTAGATATTTACGTTGTGGGTTGCTAGGCAACGACGTCGAGTCAAGGTTGGAAATATTTAGGTACAGATATTATATTTTAGTTAGTATTTTATTAATTATAATTAAACTACTTTGAATAAAATACCCACTTTCAATAGGGTTTCCTTCTATGGCTGAAACGAATGTACTTAAAAAAAAATTGACTCAATTAATTGATTTTATCGCAAGCTAGTTTTCAAGTTTCATACATTGACGGACAGGATTTTTTTTCGACTATTTTGATGCTTTTTTAATTTCTGCTGCATTAAATCAATTGTTAAAATATACAGTATTAATCTCCATTTAATCATCTATACAATGGTATATAAATATAAGTAGGTTCTGTGTACTAGCAGGAATGTAACAATAAAAACAGATGCAGAAATGGAGCAAAAAAAAATTTCGATCGTGGAGCACACTCTAATGCTTCGCATTATGAGTCGTACAATATGCATGTAAACTAAACATTCAATGACTCTAGTACAAAAGACGTTTGAATTTTGTACCCATAATCATCTAAAGCTATTTCTAAACATAACTCTAATTTACAACCCTGGTGTATTTAAGGGAACAACCCGTTGAAGAAACAAACTTTAAAAGCTTTCTTTAAATACTAATATTCCATTAACTTGTTTTAACTTGTTGCAGAAAGCAACATTAGACTCGATTGAAATGATTCTTTAAAGAAATTTATGAAATCATTAGCGTTAATGATACATTACGTAATGGGGCGTTAATGTTTGTCTTTTGTGCAATCTGTAATCAGACAGTATTTGTTCAAAAACAAAAGTAAATACTTAATAGAGTCGTAATAAATAGTCCGAAGTAACATGTTTTGTTTGTCCTTTGAAGTAAATCCAAGACGAGACAAAATAAAATACAATAAGGTATGTGATTGAACACCGGGCGTCGGTTACCTTCACAAGAAAGTGACTTTTAAGCTTTCCGACTTTGGTAGTATCTTATAGACCAATTTAACTGAGGAAAATAATAATTTTAATCGATTATCAAGAACTAAGAAATTAGGTTAGAATATTAAAATAAGTTTTCCACGAAATTCAATCAGTTCCCTCTTTTTAATAGTTATTAGTCCTTTTGAGCGTAGGAGTATTTTCGGTAAGTTAAGTGACTTTATACTAACCAATAATTATAACCTAACTTACTACAAAATTATGTTTTATTAGAAAAAACCAATAATATAATAACAAATAAATGGTCCTTTAGAATAGGCTGAATAACTCTTGATCTTGATGTGGGTCCACACTACACCTCAATAGTGAACAGTATAAGCAGCCCAGGTAGACTGATACTTGACCTGCACTTAGATGTCGCATGCTACATACAACATTTCATATTTATGACGTTCACACTACTGTTTGGTGTCTACGAGTAAATGGAAAAACAAATAATACGCGTGACCCAATTAAGTTTTTCCCTTTGTTCGCCTGCGCTCGAACAAAAAAATTGCGATATTAAATTAGTTCAAAAACCTGTGCGAGTACGAGTATTGCTGTTGCAGTGACCATTGCATCCCATGGGAGCGAATTTCTGTTCTTTTTTATTTTTATACTTGCAATCCAACACAGGCTGTATGAGTCGACTAGGGAAAACGGGAAAACTGGTCGTTTTGGTATTCGTGTGGACCAATAATACACAACCTGTAACCTCTGAAGTCGTTGAATTTCATCTGCATTGCAATCATCGAACTATCTAACACGCGAACTATCTTACACATTCGAAAATGATGGAAGTGTGCTGTAAGAGCGTTTAGTGTATCGTAAAAAGCAGATATGAGGAAACCTATTTGTCAATCCAGTGTAGAAAATCCATAAAAATATTTTGATTTTCGTATTCTTACAGGAGTCAGTATTCAACTTGTAATCTGATAATTAGTCCGTAATATTCGTGTTGGGAGCTACATTTTAAGGATTAATTGTTCAAGGAATTACCGAAACTTTACTTTAAATAAAAATACATTTCCAGTAGTAATTACGTCAACATGGAAAGTTCGGAAAAACACGCCCTAGATGTTTCTGAAGAAATGTTTCCTAATAAGACTAACAATATGCCACAAGTCGTTTTTCCAAGAACAGCTGACTGTTTAACTTTCTATACAGATCACGGAAATAGCTGCATGTATAACTTTCATACGATATTCTTTTTATTTATTTATACATATATAGATGACCTTTACGATATGTAACGAATGGTGAAAAGAAAATTGAAAGGACCTAGTGTAATTACCAATTATTTTACAAGGTTGGTTATTCAGCAGCTTCTTTACTGTCAACGGAATATTTACCTAGTTTCTTCTTATTTCTCGTATCGGAACGAACTATGCTGTAGTAACAATACTATCCAATCAGAATGGTAGCGGTGCTAGCTGCTCAGATTGTGCCGAACGTAGATTCGCTAGACGTGGAGGTTATTTCAACGCATGTATGATTTATATGTTGTGTGATCAAAATAGAATAGGATCGACCTTGTGTCACAATGTGACGTTTTAGCTACTTCAGTGATTGAGGTTGGGCCAGATTTTATTAATGTGCTGACTCATTGAAGTGAGTGGCTACTGGGACTGGGGGAATGTTTATTTTCATTTCGATTACTGAGTACACTACACAACATAGCTCCACATAGTGTGCGACTTAATTTGAATAAAACACACAATCATGTGACATAAACTCACTCCTTTTAGCCATTAAGAGCGGTTATCCCAAAAGTTGGCAACGTCGCAAATAGCTGTCAAAAATTTACCTGTGTTGATTTATATTTGGTAATGTTACTGTATGGAAATAAAAAGTGTGGCTAACTAGCGAACTAGAATATTCATAATGAATTGCAATTATAACTTTGAATTTGATGTTGTAACCGTTTTAGGTGTAAAAAAGGCGTTTGGAAAGTTACCAAATACTTTTTTTACCATCTAAAACTAAATATTCGGTGTTACTATATTAAAAATTGCATTTCATAATCAATATTCTAGTGCGCTAGTTAGTCACTTTTTTATTTCCACACAGTAATATTGCCAAATTAATCAAAACAGGGAAAATTTGACATCTATTTGCGACGTTGCCCACTTTCAGAATAAACCTTCTTATGAGGCTGACAACAGCTAATGCGTTGTCACTGTCGGACTGCATAGAAAAGAAAGAGAAGCGCGATGACAACGCTGGTAATTTATTTTAAAATAAGAAGCAATTACCTAACTATTTACAAAAAATCTATTGATTGGTGTAGAAAATTAAAACACTTTTACATTAATATGTTGTTTGTAGAATAATCTGACAAAAAATCATAACGATTGCATGTATATTAAATATGGTTTGAATCTTTATTAGAATTTTTTAGAGGTACCTTCGTGATTTTTTTCTATCGTATCAAATTAGTTGTATTATTTTTTCAACACACTATCTAACGCTATCCCGAAGAATATCATATATTTTTCTGATTTTGTTTTCTGCAGTGGATCATATATTTTAGGCCTTAAAAGCTTGCGTTTAGATCCTGTAGTCCCATTAAAATAGGCATAAACTACTAAACGCAGCAACATACATGCAACATACTTATTTTTCTTCGCCCACATATAAACACACACACACCCACAGGGAAATTCATTGTTGAGCTAGGATGTTCAAATTACAACTGTCATTCGTTGACAGATAGATGAAATGGCTATAACGCGGCAAATTCACATATGGTCTCAATTTGCTTAAATTTTCCTGACTGTACTTTACCTTTGCATAATTTTGATACGAATATATGTATTTTAGTTAAATAAAATATAGTAGTGTAATGTAAAAGTCTTCCCGCAGCCACCTGGAGTCAGGCAGGCGGCACTGCCTCAGCGGTTGTGAACCCGCAGACCCGCACCCAACTCTTAATTCTTATTGCCCACAACAAATCAGAATCCGTGCTCTTCATTTTTATTGTTTTTATCATTAACTTCTTTGTCATCGAAACTTTCTATTGGTTTTTCTGAACTTGAAATTAAATCTCAAAATAAAGTTAAATTCTTCAATAAGCAAATAGACGTTTAAAACTCCATCATAAGCTTTGTTAAGAACATTATTTCGTAAAGTAACGTGACTTGACGTTACTTATCTAACTACCCTTCAGAAGAAAAACGAAACAAACTTTCTCATCAAGGTTCTTTTTAAAGTTCAGACATTTCTCAAATGGGCAAAGGGGCAGAGAGCTCATCGATCGGTTGCCTGCAAGTAAAGTTATCAGTTTCCGGCTCAAATTTAATATTGAAATGAAAGAACTATAAAACATTTACTGAAACAATATGAACGTTAACGAAAGAAAAAAGTTGAATTGAAATTAAGTTAATAGTCAGCAGCAGCAGGCGGAAGCAGAAACCGCAGCAGTGTAGGGATTGGCTATGAAATAAGCGAGCACCCGGACACCTGGATCAAGCAGGTTTTAGCTCAGGATTTAACTGCCGGACATAGACACAGAACATATGAGACCAGCGCAATCTACTCGCCGTGTTTTGTGCAATAATTATTCTAGTTTCATTGACTTTTGGAACGGCTTCGTTTGACAAATCACAGTCTACTGACTGTGATTTGTCAAACGAAACCTGACTACTGTCAGCGTGTGTTGTGTAAGATTTGTTATTGTTTACAAATCCACATGGGTAATTAAATAAAAGATAACTAATCAAATTAACCTTCAACTGAATTTGAATATTGATTCTTTTATAGGAGTTATTAGTGAATTAGAACGCAACAGTTTCATTTGAAATATAAACTGTGTTTCTTTATCAAATTAATCTCACATTGTTATTATTGTTATGCATGATCATCGCATCATAAATGAAATGCGAAAAATAACTCTTTCATTTTAACCTTTACGACTTGCGTGGGAAGTTTCTTTAGCAACTAATATTTTTTTGTTTGTTTAAGAATCTCACAGCCTCTCACATCAATTGAATTTACTGGTTGAGAGCAAGAAAATTCCATTTCTATGTTCAGTGAGCTAAGAATACCTATTATTGAATATAGGTACAAAAGAGCTGCGTTAATCCGAACACTCCCGATCTGATGATCGCGGATCCCGATTTCCCTTATTTGGTAAAAAGCGATTCATAGCGAGATTCGTCAATCCATATAATTTAATAGAAATACATTAATATGCTGACGAGGTATCAGACAGAGAGGTTTACTCATAGGGCTTGTGTTACCGCTTTGTCTGAAAAATATAGATATCAAACTGAATATAAACCAACTTTTACTTATACAAACGCAAGACTTACAAAAGAAGTACCTCCCATTCCCCGAAATTGATTCAGCCACTCACAGAAAAATCGTAACCAATAAACCTAAACAGCTTCATCTCGCGACACATCCCTTGAATCGTGAATAAAACCAAAGAACCCAATTCATTCTCACAATTTCTCGGTCCCCGTCCCGCCTATTTCATGGCTCATAACAAAGAATTAAATGTAGCGTCGGTCGGATCCGGGATCGCTGAGTTAGTGCCCCGTCGGTGGCCGGAAACAGGTGCTGCCGCCCCACCCGCTCTTACAACTCACTAATTTTATATAAATGTACGTACATACGTACCTACGGCCCAACGCGTATGTGGTCGATTGATTTGTCATGGAAAATTCAAGCACCTGAAAATGAGCCATTTTCCGATCGATATCCGATGCATTTGCAACTGAATTTCAGTTAATATTCGGAAGGATTCATGGCTCATATTGTTTGCTACATTAAACGTAATCTTAAAATTTAGAACGCTTCATTAACATCGCTCTAGTTACATGAATAATTGAATATCATATGTTCACGTTACATCAGTCATAAACAAATATAATCTGAACGTCAAAAACTAAGGTAATATGAACACATGTTCATGTTATGGTCTTAATTAAATTACACGGCATTTTGTAGACAAAGGCTTTCAAGACGCTCTTTGGCCTCGCATACATATAACGGTACATACATAAATTATCACCTGTCACCGCTCAAGGCATTATTCGCAAGTGCTGACGCGACAGGCGCAGCGACCTCGTTTGATTTGTGTCCTGCCTGCTGACCCGTTTGATGAATACAAGACTCACAATACCAGGCCACAGAGAAGTCACACCCAGACACAATTGAAACAAATTAACCCTTGAAAGAAAACAATTAATCACAATAAAGTAGAGAGGAGTGGCTCTCCCTATTTTATCGTGCACCCTACTCATCCAGAAACGCAGTAAAACCAACGAGTTTTGCAGCTGAAACACATTTCCAAATTGAATTTGACTTGTGACGTGCTCGTTCAGCTACACCTCTACACCTGTAATCGCACCAATCGAATTGAAATTTTAAAAGATGCAAATACATATAAAATGGCTGGTTTGTTGGCAGAAACAATCTCTGCCACTATCAACAGACAATGCAGCGTGTTTCGGTGTTAAATCGCATATATTTCAAGCTTGACAGATTTTATATTTACAGAACTATTTTCTACCATATGTTAACACATTAATAACGATTATTTAAAATTTTGACACATATACAAGTAACATTTTTGATATCATGAATTGAAAACGCGTTATTTTATATTTACTGTGGTGTATACAATGGCGTGCACTGGTGGATATTGATTTTTTATTTGTTTGAAGCTGTGGATAATGGACGCTTTTATGCAAATGCAGCATCCGCACTGCATCATATACCGAGCGAGGTGAGCAAGAAAAACAAACAGGATGAGCCGGTTGTCCATTATACCCTCATACCTATGTACTGTACAGTGACGTGGCATAGCGATCACTAACTTAATTATGTGCAAAGGGGATGAGGTAGCGTTTAGTACAAACAAGATAACGGTAATTTATTAGTGGATACGTTTCAGCAGGTTCTTTAATAATAAAACTGAACAAAATCAACGAGCCGTATGGCGTGGGTGTGTAGTGTTTGATTCTCGCTTTGCACAAATATTTTATGAGCTACAGATATTTGTTTCGAGTCTGTTTGTGCGTGTGATTTGTGAATGTAATAGAAGCAATGATATAGGGAATGCATTGCAATGGCGGGCTGAATGTTAATGTTGTAACTATTGAATAAGCTTGATATTTTAAATATACTAAATGAATCGTAAATGTCAACAAATGTTGCAAGTTCATCTCTCTAAATAGCAAAATGTCTATCAGTCCCGAAGATAGTCTCATAAGCTAGTAAGTGTAACAATAGTAGTAATATATTTATTTTCACTTCAAAGACACAAACATCTGTGTAGCCCTGGCTCTTGTTCTAGGAGCTGATAGCTGTTAATCTCTAAGCTCTGCAAGTGGACTTGTGATGACGGCATGCTGCTATTAGAACAAGGCTTATATGTAGTTATTGCCAATCCATTTGCCTTCAGACGCTAAGATACCTTTGCTGTGACACATTCGGAATCAACGTCAAACAACAGCCCACCGAAATCAATGTATTATAATTAGTAATCACAATTTAAAGAGCCATCAATAAACCACTCTTCACGAAGTCTGGAGAAATTATAATCTTTGAAGCATACTTCTAAAAGTTCAACCGCCACCCAAACGTCTGCAGGGTGAAATTAATTTAAAGGTACTGAGCGATTAGAACAGTTTCAAAGTTGCAGATAACATTTGAATTGGGACAAAAGATGTTTGTAAGTATTCGCCCCACAATCACCTCTTTGATCTCAGCATCTTTGACATGACTTCAAAAAAATTGCGGCTTATGTTGATCATTAGATAAATACGGCACATCAATATTAAATAATGGAAAAATATGTAAGAGCGTGTAAGAAACATTTTTCTTTTTTCCTGTTCTTTATGTTATGGTATACACAAAGGAGAGAGCGACAAACCTAAATGAGATTACGTTCCTACATTCGTTATTTCAGGCTAAATAGCTCTTTAGAAAAAATATTTAAGATATTATCCGTAATGAATACAGTTTTATCAATATTGAGGGCTTAGTAAATTACAGAACCGAGGCCATTTGGCAAATAAAACAAAATACGATACATTGACTCGATAAACGCACCGTAACGAATTTGTGGTAAGCCTGTAAGTAGCACAAAAAATCTAGATTAGCTACAAAGGGGCTGCTTTGGGGTCGTTTAAACTTGATATAATGAAAACTGAGTACATTAATTTGATCATTTAGTAGACACATTAAAGCATACGTAGAACATAAATTGTTTCATGTAGGTACAAGTCTAACGGTTGCAT
The DNA here is from genome assembly GCA_948150665.1 of Conistra vaccinii. NCBI lineage: Eukaryota > Metazoa > Arthropoda > Insecta > Lepidoptera > Noctuidae > Conistra > Conistra vaccinii. The sequence continues at coordinate 10,837,207 of OX411324.1, read as the reverse complement.
GGCCATAGTCGGCGTGGAATGAACTACCTATGTAATTATTTTGAGCGGCCAGATTCACTATGATTTGAATTGGTGATTGCAGTAATTTCTACAGTACGCTCGGCTGGGTTTGGATCTAAAGAGATCACGAATTAAACCATCAGACCTCGAGTAATTAAATTAGACTCATTTTAAACAGAATTTACGAGTTCAGCGACTGAGCAATAAACACAGTCGTCGGCTAGAATGATAAGCTTCGTTCAGTTAGTATTTTTACGTTGTTTCAGCTTATTTATTTTAACTTATTTACAGTCACAATCATTTGAAAGCTAGTTTTTTCTGTAGTTTCATTATGCAGATATCGTAACGGTTCGATTTGTCAACATGAATGTAGAAAAAAAAACGGACTCCCACACGAAGTTAAAAATTTCCCATCGGCAAAAAAAAACATAGTATTGGCACATGTAGGTAGGTACAAAGAAAACTTGAAATAAGCAAAGCCACCTGTTACTTCAGTAAAGACAACAAACGCACAATCAACGGACAAGCAATCACCGCGCATTGTTAGAAGCTTCTCCAACTACCTTACTCACTCTACAAAGTAAACGAAAAGGTTTTCTATTCCACTGATGTTTTATTTCATTATACTTGTTTAAGTTCAACTTATTGTCAGCATCAGACACATTAAATAGTTCCCAGTAAATGCTCTTTGAAAGTAGAATAAATTAGATTACGCCGACATGACTTAAATGAACAAAGAGTAAAAATGTCTACGTACCCTATTTGTGTATGCTTTGTTATGTAGAGAGTGTAGATATGAGACCATTTTCTGTTTTATTTTTATAAATATAATAGTAGTTAATTTGGAAGTTCACAACCTAATATGTAGGTGTTATGAGTTAGCAAAATCTTTTATGGTTTTGGTGTTTTTCCTCTTACATAGTTACGGATTATTTTATATTGATCTACTAAAATATTAACTACCCTGGCTCTAAAACAACTAATACCTCAAAATAGATACTAATCCCCAAATTAATCCTAAATTCGTTACCCCAATATCATAATCTAAAACTGTCTAATAAGACTACATATTTACAATATTTCAGGGATAAGGAAAATGATATGAAACACCAAGATTCATTTATATTTCTTTGCCAACATCAAATTCATTGTTCTACACCATACCATCACATCTCCGATTCTCGATATAATATCACTATTTATTTAATAATCGAATAATTACAATAGAACTAATAAGTTACCTTAATTTGTAGTACACATCTCCAACCATTCTATGTACCTAAATCTATATCTTAAACCGACACAGCACGTTGTTTTCACGAGCGCTAGACCCAGAAGCCGTTGTTCCGCGATCTTGACATGAATTTTTCGATGTTGCCAGTTAATCCAACAATTATGTATTAATAAAATGAAACCTAACACTACCTCACTCACCTATCTGAAAGTCGGTCTACTATAACACACCAGCTCTCCGAGTTTTCCTCGGCAGGAATACATTTTCAATATTTTACTACGTTATTGCCTATGAAAAGCCTTTGTATGAACGACTAGCGGCTAATAGCTTTTTCCGTTAAACTTATCTATCGAATATAATCACTAGACTACGCCAAAGCAACGGTATTCTCACACGATAGCGCGAGCTAGCTAACATAATTTCAGTTCACTTTAGAATCAAAGCCATAGCGATACATCCTGATAACTACATACCCAAACAGGTAACGACTATCGATTTGTGGCATACCGTTTCTAGAATTGGGTAAGAACAATTTATTTATACAGCAATAAGGCGGCCGCAAGCAGGTACGACGCCCAAGTAGATCAACTGCCAAAACCAGAGTCAAGCCCGCGGATATTACGCGAGACATTTAATTTTCTACGTGAAAGGATAAGGCAAGTAGAATTTCCTGGAGCATCCTGGGCTGCTTAAACTGTGTTACGAGTTTACAACCGCCTTAAATAGGCGCGGGCCATAGGGTAAGCATGACAAGCATTTTCTGTACTCACTTGTATTCGATTCAATTTGGACCGTTTCCTTAGATAGAACATCTATAAAAGTACGAGTATCGATTTCGAGTTCCGATTGTTGTGCGAATAACAAATGTTGGTTTATTCTTTCACGTGTAGCTTTATAAATAAAAAGGTAATTTATAAGAGTGTGCAATAAATAAACATAATTCCGTGACATAAATTAGAAATAGTCATAAACAAACCTGGGGTCACAAGAAGAGACGGTGCTTACAGCAACTTAACATAACCGCACAAGACACTAGATCAGCGGCCTATGAATGCAGTTACAGGTTCATGGCATTCAAAATCTGGAAGGATATTTACGAACATTATAACAGTCTTCAGAAACACATGCAGAAAGAACTATAAAATATAATAATTACCGGTATTATAGGCCCAAAGTTAAAGCGACTGCCTGTGCCGTGTTCTTCACAAGTCACTGTGTCATTTAGGATAAAGGCTGTAGGCTGTGAACAAAATAATAATTTAAATTATACTCATCATCTGCCTAGCCTTTTCCCAACTATGTTGGGGTCGGCTTTCAGTCTAACCAGATGCAGCTGAATACCAGTATTTTACATGAAGCGACTACCTATCTGACCTACACAATATAGTTACTAGGTAACATGATACCCTTTGGTAAGACTGGTTGTCAGACTTTTGGGCTTCCCACTACCCGAAACGACTGTCAAAGATCTACAAATGACAGCCGGGACCAACGGCTTAAGGCCCTACCTCGAAAATAAATAGTAGTTTGATGGGCGTGGCTTATTTCAGCTTAACGTGCTTTCCGAGGCATGGAGAGGTCTTGGTATGTAAAGATGGTTACTCATCCTCGGACCAACCGCGGCTAGCGTAGCTTAACCTGATCAATCGATACGTGCGGCTGTTATTACTTAGCCACAAGCCCTTCAATAATTTAAATTATACTATCCATCATTTATTTTCAAATAATTCAAACAAAGTACCTACATAGGTACTCAAATATACATTTGTTTGAGTAGGTATTTACTTTAATTAATAATAAACTGTTCCTGAAAGCTATTAGGTATAATTGAAAATGGATAATTAACCTACTATTTACACGTAAATTATTATATATTTATATATTATTGATAAAAGTTTATACACAACATAACGCTTATTTTCATTATTTTTAAGGTTCCGTACGTCCCTTTATATTATCACTCGTGTGCCCGTCTGTCCGTCTGTCACAGCCAATTTGCTTCGAATCTACTGGACCGATTAAGTTGAAAGGTACACATATGTATTTCTGTGACCCAAACACGAACCTGTAACGTAAATAAATGATTTTTTATAATTTTTAAATAAATCCTTTTAAAGATATTAAAGAAACAGATGAAATTTGACCATTCCACCTTATCTCTGAAACTGCTGAGCAAAAATATTGAAAAAAATTCAGAGAGTATTTCTATACTTAGAGTTTACAGGAAAACCTATAAGAAGTCTATGGTAATAAAATAACATGGTAAATCACTCAATAATGTGTGCACTAACTTACATTTGCAGTTGGAATGTGTGGGGGAACATGTTTTTCAACAACAATGTTGTGTTTGTTTTTGGATAAATACATTCGAACTACAGAACTCATCATTGTTCGTGTTCCAACTCGCACTTGGCCGGTTTTTTTAAGTTTTTTTTTTGTGTGTTGGCACTGCAACGAATCTTTCGTTTTTTCTTTATAATATTTTATTCCAAATTTGAATTTTCTCTTCCGTCTTTTGTTGCACTAATTCATAAAAATTGCTTCCATGGAATTAGTAAGTATGTAATATACAGCGTGTCAGAGAGTGTGGTTGTGAAAGTTTAAGGGACTACAGACCATCAAACAAAAAGAAAGAATAATCAGCCGTCCCATAGGGTCGAGTAGTTATTGAAGTTTTGGACGGGATAGTTGAATTTTTTAACGATAACAATGTTGGTCTCTCATGCAGAAAGTGGTTCAGTTTGATCGTCCTCTAGTCTGTACAACATCCTTTTTAACCAAAGCTGTAGGTATAAGCTATCTGAATTAGCTTCGACATAAAAGAAAAAACTGCGATTGTATTGAATGAATAATTATTCCTTTTTATATTCTCATAGGAATAGACTTAGTAACAAAGTAATCCCCGTGTAAGTATGAGCAAGCTTAACTTGCGCTCCGGTACTGAATCCGGATGCGAGTCGAGCTAGGCGTGCCGGAATACTCCCACCACATTTCCGTATTTAAATTGCGTGGATCTTCGCAAACATGTTTTAGTTAAGTGAGAAAACCTCCGTGACTTCTGATTTTACCTTCAACATTACAAACAATACGCAAATTACTTGTGTGCCATCACATTAGGCGTTCCTGAAATAAAACCTTTTTTTTTCAATAATTAATAAGCTTTTATTGGAAAGCTTATAACAGTAAGAAAAGACCAGCGAAAGGCAGTTCAACCCGCTATTTTTCTTTCAGAATTCCAATCGGTAACCTTTCTAAATGGACTCTTATCGTCTTAATGTTGAAAGTATAACCAACCACTTATCAGGTTTTCTGTAACCGCTGAAGGAGTACAATAAAACTCAATATCACGGTTTAACTTTTGACTCGACGGAACTTGAAAAAAAAACGCTAAAAGCCATTTCGCTGCAGTTTTTCACCGAAACCGTTGATAATTCTATTTCGCCGCTATCCGAGTGCTGTGAGGTGAAATTATAAAGTACTATCTTTTGATAAAAAGTGAGTATTTGATGTTGTTTGTCAGTTTACTTTCGAAGCTAAATTCTGAGGACTTTGAAAATGAAATACATGAATATCCTCGGAACTTCTTGGCATACGGAGATACTGTGAGCTGGTTGATAGACAGAATGATGTGAGCTGACGGCCTTGAACGATGAAATTCAACGAATGTCATGGCAATCACGTGCAAATGAAAACCGTATATAAACTTGGAAGCATAAAATAGCTGCAGCTGTTTTCGTAGTTTTTATTTTCCAAATTCATAAAACTTGTGGATTATACGTCAATACATAGCGTCGTCAAAAGCATAAAACACAGAATTAAAAAAAAACAAAATTGGTATCTAGCTGAGCTTGATTTTTGCATGCATGCATTACTTAACGTTATTAACAAAATATTGGTATGTTTACTTGCATCAGAGAGATTGGGTAAATTAACCCGTCTAACTACAAACAAGAATGTTTACGTACGAGTTACCAGACATTTTTGTGACTACCTATGTCGACTTATCTAATTAAAGTTAGCAAAAATGTTTTTGTTGTGCTTTTACCGCACAAGCACTTTGTTGTTGCTTAACTTTAACTTAAATGTGCGGTGACTAGGGGTACCTATTTAGTCGAGAGGTTATTTATGGTTCAACTTAAATAAAATCAAAATAACTAGATAGTAATCTACAAAGTGTCTAACAAACTCACGAAACTGGAGAACCAAATGGATTAAGTCCGGACAGACGACAAACTCGCTCTATTTCGCATCTCTGACATGCGAACTACCTGAGCCACCTCGCTCTTCAAACTATTTAGTTAGTTACACAGCACTAGTTTTCGGGATACTTTATTCTCTGTGTATCCACGTCCTAAGGATTGCTTTTGTCCAACGTGTCAAGAGCACTCTCTAACTACAACATTCGTTATACTTTATTATTCAATGAAATGGAGTTTTCCTTATGTCAACCTTCAGTGAGAGAGAATAAAGAGCTAATTTGTAATTGAAATACTCGTTGGTGCTCGTGAATTAGATGCTTAATTGTTACAAAAATACAGACACCGTACAGCCAGCTCTATAGATATAACTAACCTTGTACATGTCGACGAAGCTCTTTGTGAAAAAAGGAGTAATTATGTAACGTATTTACAGGAAAAAAAACCTTATTTTCAGCCCAAAACTCTCAGTTCGTCCGTTAAAAGAGGCTTCGCTGGTGTAGAATAGCGTAGGTAGAGATTTCAATGGACATACCCACATAATGTATTTGTATGTTGTGAAGTGCCGTCAATTCAGGCTAAAAAGGTCAATGGCTACTTGAGTACATACTCAGTTCGAGAGCTGAACCGTTTCCGTTTATCGATTAAATTTTACACAAACCCTTTAAAGTCACTCATTTCATCTTGAGCGAGATGTTGTAGGTAGGTTTGTTTATAACTTGTATTTTATGGAAGCGATTGTGAAAATGCAATGTATATTTATAGTGAAAAGTAATAACTAGAATGACTGCTTATTAAAGCTTTATAATAAGTATTGATTGTCGGCTCGCGTGTTTAAAATTAAATGTTGGATAAAAATAAATCCCCTTTTGGATTACCGGCACAATTTAAGTATATAAATCCATTTACTGCTGTTAACACTTAGTATGTACATAGATTTACACTGTTTTTCTGAGCCGGCTAATCAGACCGATCTTAATACTTCGTCGAGCGACTCGGCAAAACCGTCTCACAACTAATTATTTGACGACAATTCGCTTTTTAGTGGCCATTTATCCAGTTACTAACCTTAGCTTACCTTAGTAATGTGGTAGTTAACAAGCTTAGCTCTCGTGTTGCGTAAACACAAACAACCAACGTTATTTCATACACGCCAGTATCAATTCCTGGAATTGAATGAGCTTAATCAAGTGGATTACTGCATGTGTATGGAAAGGTACTCATACATATTTTGATTTGTTTTAAAACGCTGTTTCTCTTTTGAGAAAAGACAATATTATAGGATGAACAAATTACAACATTCATGAGCAAGACTATAGCGATCAATCTTCTGTTCTTGAAGAAAAAAAATCCTTGTCTAGGTACACATTTTTTCTCTTCTGCTAGCGCTTATTTTAAATTAATTCTGTTTTTTTTTACATCACATAATTATAGAAGCATCAAGAATAATGTACCCAGGATTTTTGTAATATCTATATTTAAAGGAGTGTCGTTTTGGAATGGGGAACTAGCTTTAACTTTCTGACTAACTGACCGACTCTTTGACAATTCAAAAGTGCCTGTAAATGGTTTAATTGACATTTAAAAAAAAAAACAAAAACAGAGTGACGTAATTTAATTTTATATTTATTAAAAAATACACAACTGTGTTACTAACTAGGAGGGCAAAGCTCGAAATTTATACAAAATATAAAATAATATTACATCACCCCGGTTTACCCCGAAAAGTTAGGTAGAGGTGTTCCTATAGTATATCCTTTCACCAGTTCGTTTCGAGTCCCATGTAATAGGCGGAGAGCAACCGGTCACAAAATCCTTGATGGAAAAACTCAATATCAATTACACGATGATATAATTCGGCATTACGTCAATGTTGAAAGGTCAGGTAGCTATAGATAGTGAGTGACATCCACGAAGACGCACCCCACTCGGCTCCGCTCCGTACTAAAGTACAGCTTACAAGTACAGTAATGTCAGTAAACGTGGAATCCAAAACCTTTTACTCGTACTACACTGATAAGGCGCTCTCAATTGTAATTTTCATTTATATTTTCCTAGAACTCGTAAAACATTTGTTGCATAACTAAAATCTGCTAAAAGCACAATTCCGCTGTATCCTCATTTAGGATGTCAATCACAATTTGCAATAGTAATAAAGCATTGTATACCTGTGTGTCGCCATTTATTTAGAATGTAAGCACACGCGAAGCAAATGTTTTGAATCGTGTATGTCTAGCCTGCAGCGAAAAGGTAGCTGGTGCAGTTTTTACTTGTACAGACAACATCCTCGTAACGACGAGGTGGAACGCACAATGTTCTTTTGTGTTGACGCTACCTGCATTTTGTATGCTTGAATCTGCCATTTCTTTCGTATAATAATATTGCACGGAGGTACTGTTGTGTTTTTAATTGACGTCACATCTACTGTCAGTTTGTTAATTTGGTAAATTTTTTTTGGTGCACTGCTGTACTTTTGTTGAGCCTTGTAGCCTTCAAAAAAAAAATCAGGCTTTCGTAACGCTCGAGGAAAGAGGATCGGATGTCTGTGACTGATGAGGATACAATTTATTTATTTTCCTCAATGACCAGCAATGAACCGGGACGAGCAGCCAAATACCACGATAAATGAAAACACCTGACTCCTGACATGTAGGCATATTTAGCAAAGTGCAGTGAAATGTATGACAGCATTTCAGCGTTCCCTGTTGTTCATAAATGAATTCCAGCTTTTAGCTTTGATAATTATTTTCGATAGGATAATATTAATTGGGCCCTGGTCAGCTATTTCCTGGAACTCTGTTGAATAACTTTCCATTGATTGATTGCACCGTGATTGAGAAAGGAATAAACACCGGATTTCTGTGATCGTTTGGCCCAAGTTCGTCAAACATCGTCTTACTTTGCAGTAGGCCGTGATACACTGTAGTATAATTACCTAAGTTATTCAGTTCAATATTGTAGTATCTTATACGGGTACAATATATTATTATATACATATATACTACATACAAAAAATCACGCCTTCCCATGGGGGTAGGCAGAAACGACAGAATGCTACTACGATAATAGATGATACGATGTCTACACATATATTAGTGTATATCGTTACATATTATTATTGCTTATATTGCACGACTCTTAATGCGAAGCATTAGAGTGTGCTCTACGATCGAAAATTTTTTTTTGCCCCATTTCAGTAACTGTTTTTATTGTTACACTCCTGCTAGTACACAGAACCTACTTAATTTATATACCATTGTATAGATGATTAAATGGAGATTAATACTGTACTTTTTAACAATTGATTTAATGCAGCAGAAATGGAAAAAGCATCAAAATAGTTGAAAAAAAATTCCTATCCATCAATTTATGAACCCTGAAAACATTGTAGCTTGCGATAAAATCAATTAATTGAGTAAATTTTTTTTTATACATTTGTTGCAGCCGTAGAAGAAACCCTATTGAAAATGACTCTTTTATTCAAAGTAGTTTAATTATAATTAATAAAATACTAACTAAAATATAATATCTTTATCTAAATATTTCCAACCTTTGACTTAAGTTGCCTAGCAACCGCCAATTTTCCAAACTATTATTCACTATTATATACCTAAACGGAATATCTACCCCTAAAAGTAGTGCAGAGATAAGTGGAAAGAGGGTGGCTTATTACCCTGAAGTGGGGGACCCAAAAATTATACTCACATGCAATCAAGTTAGGTCACGCTCGATATATACATATAAGTTAATAATATGCTACCGACGTGACGTTAATGCAGTTGATGAAGATAAGTAATGTATGTTAGTACCTACTGTAAATAGTTAGTCTAGACGCTAATAAGTTTTTATTTTCTCGTAAAATATACAACTAAGGATACATAATCTTCTTCCAAAACTAAAAATAACTAACCTAACTAAAACTATTAACAAACAAATAGTAGCCCACCGGTATCGGGAACAGGGTCCAAGCTACCGGCGGTCAGGGCTCCAGAGAGAGGAACCTCCTGACAATGCAAGCCGTGTCCAGGAGTACCGCTTTCTGAATCAAGCCCTTGATCCAGCTGCCCAACGAGAGCCTCCTTAGGTGTTGGTCGACGCTCTTGGCAATTAAGCCATTGGCTGATACGACTATGGGCACAACGATCGCTGAGTCCACATCCCACATGTCGACAACCTCGCGAGCCAAGTCAAGATACTTGATTTATTTATCGTCAATAGTTAGTTGTGTTAAATATTGTGAAAGGAATTACGATGACAAATAAATAAGGCCCGGTATCCACCAAAGCGGAGAGGAGAGGAGACGAGAGGAAATGTGCTGGCAGGTTATTTCCACCAAAGCGGAGAGGAGAAGTGTAGCGGAGAGGAGATGTGAGCTTTGTGTAGCTGCGTGTGCGAGGCGTAGGGAGAAGACAGCGGACTGCGCGAGCGCGTGCGCCGCCCGGCCGCCCGACTAGACACTTCTCCGCTCTGCCGCGCCGCTCGCTCGCTCGCCGCATAATTCTATACAAAAATAAGACATCTCCTCTCCTCTCCGCTTGATCCATTTCCACCCAAGCTAAGCGGAGAAGAGATGTGGAAATAACGAAATCGGATTGGTTTATTCAAACACATCTCCTTTCGTCTCCTCTCCTCTCCGCTTTGGTGGATTCCGGGCCTAAAGGTCAAAAATATTTCAGTAATATGTTGATCGTCACTAACTTAAATAAAACTTAGACTTACACCTTGAACTATAAATTACAACATACTGAATATTCATGAGAGCAAAATTTAAAGTGGCCTCCGTGCAAAGCTATGCCATGAAATTTTTTACAACATGTAACTTAGATATTATCTACATTTAAGTATAATGGGTCTCGGTTGTCAACGAAATGTATATAAGCTTATGTGGACTGATTTTGGAGTACAGTTGTAAGCGATTATGGCTCCAGTGCACATTAAACTGTTTGTAGCGTTGGTGTTCCTTGTGGGGGTGGGTTTCTGTCAGAATGCCACCAACACCACCGAAGCAGCTGCCGCCCCCACTGTGGCAGCGTCCACGTCTACATCCTCGACCACTTCAACTTCTAAGCCAACCCTTACAAATTCGGTAAGTCAAAAATAACCTTATGATTATTTTATTTTTCTGGAACAGCAATAACGAAACTTTTTTTTTGTGTTACTCAATATTTTTACGGGTTTGTCTTCATTTATTTCTTTTGTGGTAACATGTTATGATACGTACGAGTTTCCTACCAATGTTTTCATAAAAAAATCTGTATTTTTTTTTATTTATGTTGAGTAGTCTACCTAACCGGAGTTGGCGACTCAGGCTCTAATGAAAATAATGAATCAAAGAATTTTCAATGAAACATTTTATTTTCTGATAGTTTACTATGTCATACTGGCATTGTTTTAATTGATTGTTCCTTGACCTAAAACAATGCCTGGTGTTATTTTATAAATATTAATTAGTTTATTGCATCGTCTTTTTTCAGCTATTCAATATGGTAGCAGCAGTTCCCATGGGATTCCTAGAAGCCTGTAAATTTGTGAGTATACCTAAAAATATCTTCCTGACCGAATTTCGGTCACGGCGGCCAATCTCAACGGAGACTAGCTAAATACGCAGAAGATACTCCTTGTTCCTCTCCTATAGTTCGATGGGAATATTACTGCTTTCCTATAACCGCAACGCTGAAACGGTTGAACGGATTTGGATGAAATTTGGCACATGGATAGACCATGACCTGGGTTAGGACACAGGATAATTTTTATCCCGATATTACACGACTTATGCATGTAAAACCGCGGTGCGCAGCTAGTCTTAATCTTAACTAATATTATAAACAGAAACAAATTGAGTTTTAGGATGTTTTTACCGGTCAAGTCCTACAGGCACTAAACAGTGCCGGTTTCCGCGCGCTTTCTTTCAGCGTGGGTCAAATTACATCGCGATAAGCCGCGCGTAGCGGTACTCTAGGGATCTTCCCGCGCATTTTTTGCGGGACTTGATCGGTGTTTGTTTGTAATGGATAAACTCGAAAAAGACTAAACTGATTTAAAAAAATCTTTCACCAGTATAGAATACTTATTATCACTGAGTAGCATAGGCTATAATTTATAAAGATATCACGCGGGCGAAGCCGCTGGTGGAAGCTAGTACTACAAATATTTGTGTCCTTTTCCTAATATCCATATTGTATCTCATTTTTATCATCCTCAACATTAATTATATCTTATGTCCTTACAGGGTATGACGGCAGTTGGCACTTTCTTCCAACAATTGGCGGTTCATAAGAAATTTTTATAAAATGTGATATTATAATAAAAACGCTGTTTTATTTGATTAACACTCTTATCATGATGATTTATGGGTCCCCATGAATCCTTACAATGGAACTGATTTAGATGTATCTGGCCATATATACTCGTAAGAGATATTTCTACGAGATAGGTTTCAAACAATCTGTTAAAAAATCAATGTAAGTTTTTGAGTTGCAGTAATAATCAATCTGCCTTTTCCCAACTATGTTAGGGTCGGCTTCCAGTCTAACCGGATGCAGTTGAATGAGTACCTTTAGATGGAGCGGATGAGCGAAGGAGCGATGGAGCGGATTTATAATTTACATGGACCGACTGCCTATCTGACCTCCACAACCCAGTAACTGGGTAACACGATACCCCTAGGTAATATTGCCTGACAGACTTTTGGGCTTCTGAGGACCGACCCGTAACGACTGTCAAAGATCCACCTTTGACAGTCGGGACCAACGGCTTTTAACGTGCTTTCCAAGGCACGGAGGAGCCTCGGTATGTAAAGATGATCACCCATCCACGAACCAACCACGGCAAGCGTAGCTTAACCTGATGGATCGACTCGTGCGGCAGTTATTACTTAGCCACGAGCTCCTATATATATTTAAGATATGTATATATCTTATCTGTGTATCTATTTTAAGCAGATTGTGTACTTATTATTTGCACCAACGACAACATTTTATGTATGTGAATAAAATTACTATACCACAATAGGTAAAAAGAATTAAAAATTAAGCAACGAAAGATAAATTAATTATGCGATAGATACATGGTGCTCACATATTTACAAACATGTGAAAGTAGACGATTTTCATAAAAAAATACAATATTAATAAAAGTCAGTGTGTGAGGAAGTAATCACAGAATGTACAATCAATGTCACAATAATAAAAACAATACGATTAAATTAGCAACCAGTTTGATTTTGTCTAGATTCTTGATTATCCTATGGAGCAGTACCAGCATGTTTTCAAGCGTTCTTATCGTGGATATAATCCTCTAATTTGTAATATTTAGCTTGTTTACATAGTGTACTTTTAATTTGGCTTTAAAATTTTCTATAATTTAATTGCAATATATCACAAGGCATTTTGTTGTAACATTTAACACAGTTAAGTTAGTTATCCCTTAAAAGATGCATGTACTTTAGATAATCTAAAAAATGATTGATCTATTTTATCTTTATTTCTAGTATTAAAATTATGTCTATCACTTATTTTATTAAAAAGATGTAGATTTTTTTCTTACATACATAATATTTTCATAAATAACCGATTATAGAAATGGAATCGTCGATACGACGTAAAAGATTCTAAGAAATAGAGAAAAGGTGCCAAAGGAGCCATGTGCTTGATTTCGGAGAAAATTTAAAGCGAATTTTTAGCTTTATGAAGAACCACTTGGTTTAGCTATAAATCGATTTTGATTCGTTCCCGTTCCGTTTCGTTCAGAAATCTTACCCCGTATCGTTTAGGTAACCTCCATTTTCGTAGCTGTTTCTTGAAAACAATCATGACTTGACGCATTTCCTATTCAAATAAAAATGTCTATTGTGAGGTTGAGGACGTTTTCAAGAAAAAAAAACATCAGATATAGAATCTGTGATAAGAATAAATGTTTTGTGAAACTTAATCAACAATCTTAAAGCTTACTTACAAGAAAAACTTAAACCATTTCATTTACAACTGCAGTAAAACAAACTGCTCTTGTTATGTTTTCGGGTACAAACCTAATAGGCAAAATTTAATTAAAAATAAAACATAACAATTTATGCTCGCACTAACAACACATTCCCCTGAAACGACACTCATTTACAACTAAATTAAAAAGGACGTAACTCCAATTAAAAAATATGTAAATTTTGGTGTGAACACAAAATATGTGACGTGTGATGTAGCGCAGCTTGTGGTCTAACCTATCCAGTGACGCAAGAATATGTAATAAGTATATAGGTTGGTACATATGTAGTTAGGTACCTATCTATAAAAAAAATTAATAACTTAAATTGTCCGTATATTCAAAATTCAAAAGTCATTTATTCAAACTAGGCTGAGAATCAGCACTTTATGAACGTCAAAATTACATAAGACAGTACCCAAATATGCCCGCCCTTCACCACTTCTTAGTGCTTTAGCTGTGAAGAAGAAGTGGCGCAACAAACTCCCCAGCATCACTGCTGTTTGTTCAGTTAGAAAAAAACTTGATTCTAAACAATAGTATACAAAATAATGTACACTACTCAACACAAAACATTAAATAAAATATATTTAGTTGCCGATGCCCGTGACTTTAGTTTGCATTATCTGATAAACTGAGATTAAGTACAAGAAAGTTAAACTAAGTATTTCCACGCCTGAACATCACTTTAATTTTGTGACTATGTGACTTTTAGTGGTTTAGGTTGTGCACTGTCTGTCATTCACTCTGTCTAGTAACTGTGTGATAGGTATGACATGTAGGTACCTACAGAAGATCCAGTGCTGGACAAAGGCAACACGACGCTTGGCAGGCGAAGTAATTGGTGCAATCCCTTAGTCAGTTATTTGGGATCGAAATAGACCATAATAGGAAATGTTAATGCAGTTCTATGAAGACCTTAAAATAATAGTTTCAACAGCAGCTGACACTTTACAAAAAAAAAAACAACGGTTGCACTCCTGGAGTGCCGGCAGAAGTGAAAACTTGAACATTAACGTTGTGCATTTTTGAATATTTTGGAATGGTTAGGGAATAATTTCGCACGAATTGCTTTATTGAATTTCAATTGTTATAGTCTTTTAAAGGCCATTCGACAGATGATCGGTTTATGTGGTTAAATACAATATTCATTAGTAGTAGTAATATATTGATTTATTTTCAAAATATAGTAGGTATAACAAAAATAAACAATTTTAACGAAGTATGTTTTAACTGCTTTTTTTTACCCATCAATATGGGTAAAATTTCTTACCTCGCAATCTTTACGTAATGTCAAAGACTATTTATTTTGATATTTACTTTGTCGGTTGCTAGGCAACGGATCTTACGGTCACACACCTGACGCGAGTTTAACATTTTTTACCTATCCCAAAAAAAGTGCACTACGCCGCTAAAGAAGTTTTCGGTTCAAAAATGGAGTAATGGCCCAGAAAAACTCTTCAGGTAACCCCGTTTTTGAGCACGAAATGAACAGTCATTTCGTACTATTAGTACTCTTCTTATTTTGATCGCATAGCATAGTACATTAGTATGCTGATTCTGCGACTATATTCATCAACTATACGACAAAAAGTAGTGCTACGAGTACACAAGCCATTGTTTGTTTACTCGGATTAACTTTTACTTTAGTTAGTACATCGCCGATATGGAGTAGGTACTAACTTTACACAGAATGTTCGGATTGAAATTGCATCGAATTTCTGCTTAGAGGACTTTACTGAGTGTAAGTACGTAGAGACGGGTCAGTGGTGTTTGTTTATCCATGCAATACCGAGATATACGAAGTTAATTTTATTTAGTTAAGGAACTGAATCAATTTTGGTGTTTGTATGAGTGCTGTGTATGTCTCTGAACCACCTTCGTAGGTAAGTTAAAACAATTCTCTAGAATCCCAATGCCTCATAGTCGGAAATGTCGCACATCTGAAACTGTGTCCAGTAGCACAGAGGAAATACTCTACTGATCGTCCAATATTACCGATGACCATCACCATGATGTATGACGTAAGTGCTCCTGATAACTGCGACGTACACGAAGCTAAACGCCTTACGTCATCTATTAGCAATGGTGTCAGACATTGTCTTAAATCTGAATAGGTGAACATAATCAGGACCGCTTAGTTCACGTCTAGAGCCACGGTTGTCCGTTCACTGTATTCAGAAGTTTCTTGAAACTTGAATATAGATGCTGAAACGTTTAGACACCCGAGACGTTTCCAAATGCTTTTGTCATGTGTCTGTGTACAATTGTTATGTCCCTGTGCTAATTAGATTCAACGTAGTTCTTGCTTAAACATAAACAATACTGTCATATGCTGTAACATCTCATTTGTTTTTCTTCGAATATTACGTATGCGCGTTTGTGACACATGTCAATGTTTTAAATAACGTAGAAAATAATGCGTAAGTTAAATACATATAGTATAGTGTTAAATAGGCTTGACAAGCGTGTATTGAAAAGGATTAGGTCTAGCTGTTGCTACCATAGAGGAAAGTGGTTGCTACACACACGGAGCGCGGTGCGGTGCCGTGCGCTGCGGGTACTGTGCGGTCGGTTTTTTTTATTTCATCATTCTGGTAGTGGAGTGACACACCTGCATGAATTACCGTCGTCAGTTCTATGTGCTTACAAAGTGCCGAAATGACGTCGCGTTTAGACATAAGCGTAAAAATCTGGTCAATTGATGCAAAATCGAGAGTGCATTGAAAAATCCTGCTGCATTGCTCTTAATGTGTTGAGTTTCTAAAATCATATCAGCCTATTATTGTCCCACTGCAGAGCAAAAGATCACCACGCCTGCTCATGCGGATTGGCAATTTCAGACTCATACTAATCGAGCAGTGTTGGCCCAGTTTGTGCTTTACTTTGTAAAAATTATTTCAGGAAAACATCGTGCGGAAACCGGCGGCATGTCCTAACCAAAAATTCGTAGACATGTGACATCTACCGATCCGCACTGGGCCCACTCCCCCTTACCGAGAGGAGGAGGCCTGTTTCAGCAGGGGGAACATAACAGAGATAATTTCTAAATCAAGGTATCGCCACGTTGGGGCCATCACGATGGGAAAACTCCTTCACTGATATCGTGATGGCCCCAGTGGTTATGGCCTCGCTTCTCATGTACGAGGTGATGGGTTTAAATGCGGGCAAGTACCAATGTGACTAATTCATATGTACTTTGTATGTTTATCTTGGACATTACTGACATCGGTGGAGCTCCTATTAATTTATTAAAAGACTTACTGGTGGTATGGAGCCACTAGGACTCTGGCAGTACATGCTAACCTTCAGAAGATCCCGATAGCGCCCATATATGTGAGATGAAGCCACCTGGTGTGAGTAATTTGTAAAATGTATGCGATGCGATGAATTGGCAATAAGTAAGTGTGAAATTGATGCCTCCGCTACGGAAAATCATGTTTTTTTTTAACAAAAGAAAAGGCTGGTTATAACATACTAGACGACTAAAATGAATCATATTTTAAATTAACACCACTTCGCTTATGTTTTGTTTTCATGACTTCAGGCGGGAAAAAAATATAGATATTTCTTCTAAGACGATAATCTCTTTTTTATCCAAAAATCTTTTAAATTCTATTTTCAGGGCTTAGTGTTCAGTAAAAAGGGTTCGTTGTTGTAAGTGCTGTAAATTCTAATATTACTTACCCTACTTACCGAATAATGGCTTTCTGGGTCTCAATTGTTATGGGTCTAACTCTATTTTTATATCTACATATTAATGAGTTACTCTATGTATGGATATTTGCTTTCACTACTATTGTTTCTTCGGGCCACAATGAGGTACCGAATAGGTATAACTGAAGCTATTTTCCTGTATTGATTTCTAATAGCGGGAAAGTAAGCAACCGATACATTGAACACACACGATATTTTCCTTAATTTCCGGCGCACTGTAGAAAAGTCAAGATTACTACAGAAATAGATTTTAAGATTGCTTTTATGGAGTAGAGAATGAAAAAATACGTTCTAAAAATATAGATATTCTACTTGCTGTACTCGGCTAGCAGGTATGGACTTAGAAATATGTTACTCGAATATTCTACTAGGTATATCAGGTGAATGGATATCACTTTTTACACGAACTATTCAATGTTCGATCACTCACTACACTGTGTGTGTACATAAGTCTTGAATGAAAATAACAATCTATTCTTAACCGACTTCAACAAAGGAGCCTCGTTCTTTATCTATAATGTTCGTCTGTATGTATTTGTTTTTTTTTTATATCATTATGTTCATCGATATTTTCATCAATTGCAAACCGATTTTGACAATTCCTTTTTTGTTTTGTTAGAGGAAGTTTACGCGGTGGTCCCATATAAATTCTATTAACTTTACTTGTATAGTTTTTTAGCAATTTTCGATAACACATTAATCCACTTTATGTATCTTGATCTTGACAGCGTTGAGTACGTCTAACTAAAGATATCCAAGCAACAAAAAGTGATTTTATTTTGACCAAAAATAATAAATTGCATTGGGTAACCAAAATTTTTAGTGTATGTATTTTCGTTAGCTGATTTATTTTTCTTGTAAGTATCTAATGCGTTTTTCTTATTATTGATTTTACCATTGTCCTTATTTTGGTGGTCCGAATGATTACTAAAAGTTTGTCCATCTGTATTTTAATGGGACCTTATATAGCAAGTAGTAGTATTGGTGTGGGTTAGGAAAGGGTAGGAACCATAACTAAAAAGAGAAAATTAAAAACCTTTTTTGTAAAAATAAAACTTCAAAAATAAAACACTACGAAGTGAAAAATAACTTTAACTTCGGAAGACGGTTGCAAAAACCTAAAATACATATTCAAAGACACCGACTTCCGAAATTAATGTTATTTTTCACTTGTATTTTGTTTTTTTTTACGTTTTTCACCTTTATTTTTATCAAGTTCCAGTTTTTCAGGAATGTTCTTAGATGAAAAAAAATTTATTACCGATCTGATTTCCCAACAAAAAAAGATGTAACGGATGCAGACGATAGCTGTAGGTATAATTATGTTTATGTTGAAAATGAAATGTTCAAAGATACACAAACTGAAATATCATACCTGCATCGCAAAATCTGCCTCGAACCTTCTCATATTGCATACAGCGTCCCTACAATATGGCACGTAGCACTGTGTGCGCACAATTAAGGTGAATATTATGTATTCTCAACTTCCTCCCTCTATAAAATTTTTAAACATATTTTCCAGACATCATAATTTCAGTAGGTATTTGAGAACTGTCTGCATTGTTATGCAGTTAAATAATAATTTATCGTCGGCAACGAAATAACATAGGCCTCCCTCAAGGATCACCATGGACACTGATCCTTTTTTGGATAATAATAATAACGACAATGGGTCCCTAATTTCGTATACCAGCCGATAGGCCGGTACCGTTCTAAAGTTTCCAAATCCAATAATAATTACGCTATCCACTTGTACACCTCGCTATATTTGGTACACGGTAGTCTAATAAATAGGGCATTTAGGTACCATAAGTAGGTAAAATCATTTCTTCTGATTACATGCGAAACTTATAACAGCTACTATGTTTTCAGTTTCTGGAACATCGTCACCGTAAGCCACTGAAGATTCGTTTACAACAAGGTACGGTCAGCGACGAAAGTCGATTGCCACCTACTTTTCCACATCATCTGAATTGCCACAAAGTTATTCGATACTTGGGCATCGTAGGAATGTAGGTAGGTATATCAGTTTTTTTATATAATAGCTAAAAAATTAAATAAAGATATGAAAATAGATATAGCTACCTGTTAATATTCTTTTAACTTTAGTTTTATGCTTATTCTAATTAAATATTATACAAGTGTCAATTGACTTTTGTCGCAGACTTTACCTCTGTCCAGGAACACGGTAAAACAGCTAACTTGTAGACATGGCATGACTCTGGTTGTATATACTCGTATGTTGATTAAAATATGATTCGCGACCGTAAAAAAATATGTATTTAATTTACAGAATTATAATCATTTGAATGATTAGTAGATTTGTTCCATTGAATGACTTTATCATGAAATCACGACATTTGAGAACAAATCTAACTTAGAAGCATGTTTGAATTTCGCGGGTTAATTTTGAGGATCCACCTTAAGCCAAAATTACGTTATGAAATTAGTGACATAAAATAAAATTATAGCGTACTTTTTCGTTGGTGACAGTTCCAGGTTCACACGGGCGACGGGGGCGGTACTGCGGGGGTGGTGACAAGTGTGCGGGCGGTGGTACCGCTTGGCGGGAGCGTCAGTCCATCACGTCTGAACCATGGGACTGTCACCAATGAAAAAGTCAACCTATATTTTATGTCACTAATTTCGTAATGTAATTTTGGCTTTATGGAAAGTCCTGAGATATAGGTATAACCAATAGTTAGGGGCATTTAATTGCCTGAAGTCATCAACGTTATTACAGAGAAGACTAAAGACGTTTTCAAGGTCGTTTCATAGAGACAAGGAGAAAGTAAACTTACCCTAATTACATAATACACGATCAATCAGAATTTGAATCGTTTTGAAACAGATTGCTAATCCATTGCTGCATAAGTTCGAAAAAAAATCTGCTCAACAACGTAAATACCGCAATGAATGTTGTTGAACTGTCAAAATGAAACAGATTAGTCGGAATCGTTTACGAAAATGTGTTGCGTAATTACTAATTAGATAGCAGGATAGAAGAAAATAGGCAAGAGTAAAGATAAAAGAAATAAAATGATCATAATAAAATTATTTTAATATCACATTGATATATTTTCGTTTTTATTATAGGTACTGAGTTCTCTATTATATGGCATCTACATAATTTGTACAACAAAAATATACTTTGATCAAAAACAACAAATACCTATCATTTTTTTAAAGGTATACACAAGGTTCCTACAAATAGGGAGTCATAGCATACAATATTATGAGTTTTCTAGCAATGATCTTAAATTAAAACAGTCAATGTATATTTGGTAAAATACTCGATTTGTGCATTTCAGAAATATATACATATTTCAGCGTTTTATTCGAAGGTTAATTCTATCATAAAAATATAATTTATACTATAATTTTATGAACTATATAGTATTTTTTCCTCAAAATTATAAAAACATCGACAATTTTTCAAGTAGATTAATATTTCATAAGTTTATTTATTTGCAAATATACACAATAGGCGAAATACCTATTACTTGCATAGAATTCTTACGATAGGCTACCTACGTATTATTTGATTAAATCAAAGAAAAATAAAAGATGTGAACTTGAATACCCAGTCAATCAATATTACCGTCACAAAGCATTCTTAATTCATACTGATTTATAAATACAACATTTGGTGGAAGTTTCCAATCAATATCACCTACACACACATAAAATAATAAAACAGTAACAAGTGTAATGCAAATTAATTCATAAGACTGTCTCTTCGAAAATAAAATACAATAGGAATGTTTTCGGTAGAAATACAAATATTTAAAACATATTCACATTTATTTTACTGGTGGGCTTCGCAGAACGTAAATACTGACTACATTCATACTGTCGCGTCCAATTACAATGTCCTATAACAAAATATCACATCATACATATACATACCTCCACACTCTCACACTGCATGTGCTGGGTATTGCCAGGTCCATGCTTTACTATTAGGTACATGCTACGTAAGCAAGTACTATTTATATATGGTACACCCCCGGCATCCCATGACATGGCAAATGTCAAATATTCATCAATGTGACCATTCCACGTCTACTCGTGAGCCACCTACGCCAATCAGTCTACACAAAAAGTAAACGTTTCTGTACATACAATACACCTAGGATACAAACCTATTAACATGAATGAAGATACAACAAATAAGCTCACTTAATGAAAGAAACAATTGCGACATACAACAACTAATTACGTAAGATAAAGGAAAATAAGACATTCACTTAAAAGAAAGTTTAGAAAGAAATATAGCATTTTCATCAAGAATAGGTACAGAGATCAAAAAAAACAGTAATCATCAAAGACATTCATGCAGATTATGAGAATAATATACATACAAGTAGATACTATGTTAGTAAATGAGATTAGCTTATTCTGTTACACAAAATGAAATTATTTGACTAGACCGTTCGGTATGTTAATATACGAATGAATAATATCTTTCGGCTTCTTCTCGATGTCGACGTCTAACGTGATGTACGTGGGGTTAGTGACCGTGTTGAGGGCGTTCTTTGCATTGTTTTGGTTTGTTGCGAATACATCATCTGTTTCTTCGTCTATTCTGGGACACATGTTGAGATAAGGTGACTGGTTACCTTCGTGGTCGGATTCTGAGCCACTCCTAGCTGGTAAGTTGTTCAAAGTAAGCATTGGCGTCGACTCTGAACCGCAGCTACTTGCTTCAGAGACCCTCGGATTGAATTTGCGAGCGTCGAAGTCAAACTTGGTGTCCTGAGTTCGTGGACTGAATATGTTCTGTCTTGACGCCGGACTCATCTGTAGATAGCCTTCATCATCTGAAATTGTGAACCGAGCTAAGTAGGTATACCTGCAGGTGTTGAGGGTAGAGAGAGAACACCAAACCACACCAAGAAGTCGATACTAACTACTAGTACGAGTAAGTCGCCCAAATCAACCAGACGAGTTTTAGTTGTTTTAGTTTAAGATGCTTAGTTTTAGCATGCGCCTGTAATATAACGTTACAGATTCGATTTTGAGCATTACGTTACAATACTGCCTCTCTGACTGACGAGCATTCACCTGTAACGAGTGGTGCAGATTGATGTTACAAGTTGTATCAAAATATTACAGACATTGCGCACTGTAATACTCAGTACTCCTCTCTCACTGATGTAATGCTCGAATTGTATCATTACAGTTTGCGCACAAATTAAACTCGCACTAAGCCCTCAGAGGGTCTAGTGTGGGTTTCATTTTACCATCTCGATCAAACGCATCGACCGCGTTTGGCGCTCCGATTGACAGCCGGCCGGCCTTCACCGGTGAAGGGCAAATTGGAACGCCGAACGCGCTCGATGCGTATGATCGAGAAGGTTAAATGAAACCCACACTAGGCCCTCTGTTCGGTTCGCCTCACTCACTGATGAATGATGATGACTCTGTAACGTTACATTACAGGCGAATGCTCCCGGTGAGGAAGCACCTTTAGAGGTGTAGTGTTTATTGGTAGTGCCATCCACGAAGACGCGCCCCACTCCGCTCCGCTCCGTACTAAAGTACAGCTTACAATACAGTATTCGCGGAGTGGGGCACGTCTTCCTGTATGGCACTATCAGAACAGGTGCACTGATCAGTACCAACACGGTTCATTGTTAGATACAACAAAGACATGCGTGAATTACCATTTGTAGTATTTTTGTGTAATCAGAATGTAGTGCTATCCGTTCCGTCTGATAAAAGGAAATACAATTAAATTGACGAAAATGACAAAAGGTAGTGCATTACTGTTATTGATCTAGGCATGGCGTTCGAAGATGGTTCAAATAGCTTAGTGGTTGAATGCTCTCTGAATACGTTTGTATGGTCAAAATATTTTGATGTTCGACAGAGATTTTTATGAATCAATAATTTTACCTTTCTTAGTAACTTCGGCAGCTTGAAAAATATAAATAAATCTTTAAAAAAATATAATTGTCAAACTAGAAATAATACCTCATAAGAAATTACTCTTGAATGTCGGCTTTTCTTGTGTATTTTGCCTAACAAATTAATATATATTTTTAAGCAAACTTGTTCACTTAAGAGCGTGTACTCTGAAAGTGGGTAACGTAGCATTTAGATGTCAAATAATTCGTTGTTTTGATTAATTCGGCAATATTACTGTATGGAAATAAGAAATGTGGCTAACTAGCGATCCAGAATATTGATTATGAAGTGCAACTGTTAATATCGTAACACCGAATATTTAGTTTTAGATGTGAAAAAGTACTTATTTGGAAACTTTCCAAACGCCTTTTTTACACCTAAAACGGGTACAATATCAAATTCAATGTTATAATTTTCGATTCATTATTAATATTCTAGTTCGCTAGTTAGTCACATTTTTTATTTCCATACAATAATATTGCCTAATTAAAAAAACAGGTAAGTAAAATCTTGACAGCTATTTGCGACGTTGCCAACTTTTGGGATAAACGCTCTTAAGAGTGTTTATTCTGAAAGTTGGCAACGTCGCAAATAGATGTCAAATATTTCGCTGTTTTGCTTAATTTGATAATATTTCTGTATGGAAATAAAAAATGTGGCTAACTAGCGAACTAGAATATTGATTATGTAATGCAATAATTAATATCGTAACACCGAATAGTTAGTTTTAGATGTAAAAAAAGTATTTGGAAACTTTCCAAATGCCTTTTTTTCACCTAAAACGGGTACAACATCAAATTCAATGTTATAATTGCAATTCATTATTAATATTCTAGTCAATTGGTTAGCCACATTTCTTATTTCCATACAGTATTATTTCCAAATTAATCGAAACATGTAAATATTTGACAGCTATTTACGACGTTGCCAACTTTTAGGATGCACCCTCTTAAGGATTGTAGTATTATTTACCTCACCTAGATATTTGACCTCACATCCAACACTTCCAGCAGTACGTATCTTCGCAGTCTTAGGTTCTCTTAGTTACCTAATAGGTTTCTGAAGTGCACATTATCAATTTCTTACCTATTTGCGTGGGTGTGGTGGGGAAGAAGCTCCTGTCGTTGACGTAGTGGTGGGGGCTGGGCGTCACCAGGTTGTTGTAGTCAGGTGCACACACCATAGCCAGGTAGTCTTCTCCGCCAGGTTGGACGTTCATGTCCATGTACGCTGTGTTTAGGTCCACGTAGTGCTGGAAGTCACAATAAGGAGTATTAGAAAAAATGGGTTTAGGGAACCTGCCTATAATGAATAGAGTTATTCTTTCCCTTCTATACCGCTAGGTTCATTCAGCTAAGTTTTGGATTGGTGATCACTGTTTAACCAGAGAGACAATTCCTGTATCTTTAAGAGCGTGCATCCTTAAAGTTGGCAACGTCGTAAATACCTGTCAAATATTTAGCTGTTGTGATTAATTTGGAATAAGAAATGTGGCTAACTACCGAACTAGAATATTGATTATGAAATGCAATAATTAATATCGTAACATCGAATATTTAGTTATAGATGTAAAAAGAGTATTTGGAAACTTTCCAAATGCCTTTTTTACACCTAAAACGGGTACAACATTAAATTCAATGTTAAAATTGTAATTTATTATTAATATTCTAGTTCGCTAGTTAGCCATATTTCTTATTTCGATACAGTATAATTAATCAAAACAGGTAAATATTTGACAGCTACGATGTTGCCAACTTTTATAATGCACGCTCATTTTCCATATTTTTGTAAAGATTTTGACGTTGACTGTCGTTGAGATGAGAATGCGACTTGAATTTGAACGTTTTTCAAGTACGAGTACCTATTGGCCTTCAGGTCAGAGCATTGCTATCCAACTATATGTTGTGAGAATAAAGTAAGCCGGTTAACTTTCTCGTTCGTGTTTGACGAACCTAAAATCTTGTAATGCAAATTCAATCAAAAATTGTTTCCTACAAAAGTTAGTATCTACTTATCTTCATCAACAATATTAGTATTACGGTATTACTATTTGTGCCCATAAAACCGGTAGACTGCGCCATCTGTTTCATGAGATATAAACTACAAACGGGCGTAGAGTCTCAGTTGTTTCATGGCGTCACGGCTTTCTGGTACCGCAGCGTAGGGGGAGACAGTGTACACACCACTACGTAGTATTATATTATCTGTGACACCACACAGTGTTTTTGCAAGCTTTATTTTGTGGTAGAACCAGGTGAATGTGATGGTTCTAATTTAGGAAACTCAGACTATGCATATAAAAATATTACCAAACCCGTTGAAATAACCGTGACTTTTCACATGGTTTGTACGAAAACCGTCAACTGATATCTTCCCCTGGCGTCCTATGTGTGCCTTTATTGAAAAAGATGTAATATCTTTTTCATTTTACTTGTATGGCAATCGAAACTTAAAGCTCTCTATGAAAACTCAAAGTTTCGATTGTGATTTGCAATTTGCATTATATAAGGCAAACATAGGACGCGAAGTTAGGGCAGTCGGAACTTATTTTTGAAATGCTGGTTAGCCTATAATTGGTGACTGTGTAAGTCCAAGGCTAATTAATAAATAAATAAAACTTTACTCAGAAATTTTCACGAATTCGTTTTTTATCGTCCTATTCTTTCGATAATTTGAATATTACTTACATTCCGCACATTATCTTCAAGGAAGCCGCCGAGTAACTCCTGTAGCTGGCTGAAGGTGGGCCTGCTCGTGGGCTTCTGCTCCCAACACTTCATCATGACGTCGTACAGCCGGTCGTCCGCGTACGTCGGCTTGGCTAGACGCTTCCTGTAACATTAATTAAAGGGTCGTTTAAGCAATTTATGGAAGTTGATTACATACCCACGGTTACATTTAAATCAAGTAGATTCCGGCAAAGATTAAAAACTCCTAGAATCCCAGTCAAAGGCGACAAGGAGATCCCAATCCTGACAGGTCTTACATATATTCATTTTAACATTTAATATAAAAGATGTACCATTTTATTAAAAAGCCGGACAAGTGCGAGTCGGAGTCGCACACGAAGGGCGTACAATAATTAGCAAAAAACGTCGAAAAAAAAAACTTGCAACTTGAGCATATTTAAGGGCGTATAATTATGTTGTGTGACTTGTATGGGTGTCAATTATTTTTTAACAAATAGGTACACAAACCGCACGTCTTTTTGGTCTTTATGGCTGACTAGTGTAGCTGCTTTAAATAATATCCTAATAATAAAATAGTTTTTTACTCCCTTTACTGCTAAGGCTGTTGAGACACGTCCACTGGAGCGGAGAGGATAAAAGAGGAGCGGAGATGTGCCAATATTAACCAATAGAATCTTGACTTAGGATCACTGATCTAAACTCAGGGGCGGAGTCAAGATTCTATTGGTTAATATTGGCACATCTCCGCTCCTCTTTTCTCCTCTCCGCTCCAGTGGACAGGCAGCCTTAAGCTGGGATAAAGTTAGGTTCATAATGTATTGTCAACATACATATGAAAGTTAAATATAAAACGATTATTTACCCTTCCGATAGCCACTGCAACAGAGCTGCTGGGCTGATGTTCGGGTAAGGCGTCTTGGCGAGGGAGAACAGCTCCCACAGCACGATGCCAAACGACCACACGTCCGACTGCGTTGAGAATATGCGATCCGTCATACACTCGATCGCTAACCATTTGACTGGTAGAAGACACTGGAAATAAAAACAAAATTATCATTAAATTAATAGTTTTCAAAAGAGTAGAAAGTCGTGATTTATTTATCTCCCAGGAAATGATATCTGCAACATGGAGTGTCTAGACAGATGAGTCGACGTAACCAACCCACCGAGCTGGTGCTAATCAGTAAAAGGAGACGGCTTAGGGTAAGGAGTAAAGAACAACTGTGGATGAATGAAAAGACCGATACTTTTAGGTATCGCCGTTTCGGTTTTCTCATCATCCGAGAAACCGAAAACGCCACGCTTTCCAAGAAACGCCATAAGGTCTTTATAAAATGGCAGTGACTGAACCCAGTAACTCGGAATTTTGGACCCAGTTAATAGGTTCATGTAGATCGGCAGTAAGTCAGGCGGGGAAAGCTGCCGCAGGAGACGCTCTGGGCGTCGGGAATGCCAGGCCGATTCCGCCACCGTAGACGCTGGGTTGCGGACGGTAAGCAATGGATAGCTCGTCGACGGATAAGGACCCAGGCCCGGGTCGACGGCGCGTTGTGTTCCACGGTCGCCTCAAAGAGATGTCAGCACACCTGACGGGGTCCGCTAGGGCCGATGCCTGCCAGGGTCACGAGAAAGTTCGAAAGGGATACCGTGGCCCCTGGCAACACACAAGCAACTGAAGGAACACAGGTGGGTTTTAGTCAGTAAGAGTCTGTCACGCCCTTCTCTCCCCCCAGAGCGGGAGAAGTTATTTGATAATTTCCCATTTTAAAAAACAAAGGCGGCGGAAGTTGTATGTTTCCCGAAAATAGACGGGTAGGTTAGTCAACTGGACTGATTTGAGGGATTAGATTGAGTTGCAAGTCAGCGCTGGACTGACTTACTGCACTGTCACATTACTGGGCTCGTGTAAACCTGCTTTAAAACTAACAATATATATACCTATATTGAGATTCAACAATCCCAGAGAGATTGGTCAAGCGGTTGTCCTGCAATTCAATTTGAAACTGTTTCTAGCTCCCGGTGGAATATGCAAACGTATTAACGCACTATACACACGAAGGCAGTTTGCCGGTAACGTCATTAAATCCGAGTCTGTGATTTGAGATCAACTATAATCTTTATTAACTGGGCCTAGTTTTAACTTGACCATCGTTATCAGCCTTTTTTGTTCCCTTTATGTTCCCACTGCTGGGACAGAGGCCTCCTCTCTGAGAGAGGGAGTGGGGCCGTAATCTACCACACGGGCCCAGTGCGGGTTCGTAGATGTCACAAGTATTCGAATTTTTGATTCTAGACGATGTTTTCCTTCACCGTTTTGAGAGTAGTGGTGAGGAAATAATTTACACAAAGTAAAGCGCCTGTCTGGATTTGAACCCACGACCTACAACTCGTAAGTCGCGGCCGTTACCACTGGGCCAACACTGCTCTTGACCATAACCGATACTATTTCTTGCATGGTGATGAGTTGAGAGATGGAGGAAGATGAATGTTTGAATGATAAATTTTATATTTCTAACAATGGGTTGAACATCACAATATTATTTTAAAACAGTCGAAGCGAAAACATTGTTGAAACTGTTTATCTCAATTCTATTCTATTGTGCTTTCAAAATATCAACGTCAGTATTTTTGAATTATGCTTATAATAATATTTAATTTGCGCAGTTGCTGTTGGCGCTATTTTCTTTGAAACGGAACATAATAAGTGTTTACTTTCAAAGCGATCTTCACGGATGGTAAGGTTATTGAAGATAAACATCTGAATACTCACATTTTCTTTCTTCTGATATTCATCGTTTTTGTAAATGCTCCTTGCGAGACCGAAGTCGCAAATCTTTACAATGTTGTCTTCGGCTAACAACACGTTTCGTGCTGCTAAATCTCCGTGTAGCACCTGAAATTTTCAAAATTACTCTTATGTAAACAAAAACAGTTCGCTTCTTCTTTTTTTAGTGTATCGATGGCAATCTTCATTAAATTAGCCCAGAACTGAGTTTCGAGTTTTGAAAATTTTTAAAACTAAGTTCAAGATAATTTTGCGGTTGAGTAGGTATCAACTTGAAAAGTTAACAGTATGAACTAAAACTGGCTTCAGTATACATTTTTTCTTAGAATTATTTCTAAAACAAATGTTGATTTACAACCTTAAATCGACTTTTATTTCACACAGTAAACAATCAAATTTTTTTAAATATGTTTGAAACGTACTTACCTTCCTACTAGCAAGATACTCCATGCCCCTTGCGATCTGGAAGGCCCACACGAGTAGGTCGCGAGAGGTCAGCGGCCGCGGGTTCCGTCCGTCGAAACTGTAGTCGCTCTCGTAGTTTGTCCGCCATTCCGGTTGCACGTAGCCTTCCGATACTGGAAGTAAATCCATAAGGAATATATTAATTTATAGTATGATCTTTATACAGAGTGGGGTTTTGAGATGGGCCAGTACGCAGCTACCTTAACTGTTGAAGCTACAGGAAAACAGTCTTAGGAGACTCTCCTTAACTTTTCAGGCCATATTGATCTGCATTCACAGATTAAAAAAAAAAACTGTCAACAAGAAAATGGGCAGTTTTCCCAAAAACTTTTTTTGATGCCAATCGATTCTGTTTCCTATAAGGATCAAAAAACTCTATTCAACCAACTGAGGTTTGAGTACTAGAAAAGACAGGAATCGGAAATAACTTTTTCCATTTCCAATTCCAAATTTTTTTCAAAATCTGTGAATGCAGATCAAAATGTTTCAAAAAGTTAAGGACATTTTCCTAAGACCGTTTTCCTGTAGCTACAACGGTTAAGGTAGCTGTCCTTACTGCCCCGTCTGAAAAATCCACTCTGTATATATTATTTTCACACCTGAAAAACACTCATTGATATAGTCAATAAGTGTATTTCAGGTGTGAAAATAGCACAGTACTACGGACTATCAACAAACATTTCTTAAAGTGAAGTATTGTTCTAAAAGAATCTCCTGTTCTCTGAAAGATTTATCAAAGCTGATCAGTAGATCTGTTAAAAAATCCTTCAGGAGCGCTCTTAAGCTGGTGTGATAGATTAATAAAAACAACAACAGCAACGGAAAATATCAACACGAGATTTCTTAACCGATTAAGCTTTCAAAGCTGAGTCTGTAGAAGTAGGTCGGCCAAAATAAATAAATAAAAGTGTGTTACGCAACGCCCAGTTTGAAAAGCAAACATTTAACGCAAGTACCTACATAATTAATTAAAACTCTTATGACAAAGGTTGAGCCAACATACGTTAGCAACGATTCCAATCAGGCTCAGAATAGAAATCAGGACAACCAGTGAGTGAGACAGCTCGAGTTTATCAAAGTATTTCTATACATTATACCTATGATTTATACATTTCCATATAGGTATGTCACGCGTAGAATATTTATTATAAGTAAGCGTGCATGTGAAATTGAATGCACAAGTTTATTATCCTCCTAAGTCATTCAATAACTAGATGTACCTATTTGTGTAGTAAGTACTGCAATTGCAGATCTATACAGTGTCTGGTCACTGGTTTCCAACCCGTTAAGGTGAAGCAATATGAATTGTTAAATTTTATGACAAATCCACCAAAATAAGGCTTTGTACACACGGCTACCCATCAAGCTATACATTTCCAGTTTAAGCTGACCTCGCATTGTACGGATTTTTTTTACAATGCGAGATCATCATAAACTGGAAATGTAGGTACAGCTTGATGAGTTGCCGTGCGTACACCTACTGTTTTGTAATGGTTAAGTAAAACACAACCAAATTGTTTTTTTTTTTACGTTTTAAGTATTTTTTTAAGGTTTTAATGGGTGTTTTTGATAAACCTTTTAGTGTCAACTTATTGCTTACTTTTGTAGCTGTCCACTTTTATGTCTGTAAGACCTCTACATTGGTAGATATTGCAAAATAAATGAACCTAACCGTACCTACCCAGTAAAAAAATTATTTAAAGTGACCGCCATTTCAAAACAGTAGGGGCAAAATGCCTTATTATGGTGGACTTTTCGATAAAATTGATCACAATGCGTCGCCTTAACCGGTCGCACACCGGTGACCAGACACACTGTATACATGCTGACTGTATCCAACTCGTTATTTCAACGTAGCTATCACTTGGTAAGTAATTCAAACTGAACTACTGGTACAGCTACAAAAAATTGTATTTGTCCCTATGAGTTTGACGAACTTGATTTATTTACATAAGATATAGAAGTAGAAATACGTCAATGCACGTGCAGCTAACATCGTGAACATTATCCTCATAAACCACCGATTACAATATTTGTTTTGTAGTCATACACACGTAAACCTGTATAACATAACGCTAGCATTAATATTGAAGTGAACGATATCACAGAGCAGCTTTTTTTGTCCTACGCAAGTTGGAACTCAACTTTCACAACTTGCGTATAGTCTGTTGAGTATCGACCAAAGAGAGGGGTTACTACACTTACTCTTTAAATAATCAAACACTGTTCCATTCGTTAGTCTAAATATTGGCAATTTGCCATTACAAGGAGCAGTTTAACGCGTGTTAAAATACTCCAAACAATACTGTATACCCGAGAGACATAAGCGTAATTTCATAAAAATTATCTAATGCAGCAGTTTTTGCACAAAATAGACATCAAACAACGTTACATAAAAGATAAGGTAAATGCAATTACTCACTATCAAATTGATAAATCAGACACCGATATAAAACTGTGCTTACATAGTAATTACGACGAAGCGACTAAAACACAGTGCTGGTGCAAAATTTGTGCATGTGTCCTTTAAGTTACCTTTTACGAATTCCACTTGATGATTTTGGGTTGGGTTGTCTGACAAAAAAGGATAAACACATTGTGAACGACTATGAAAATATTCGTACTTCTAGTATGTCATAAGTAATATTAAATATATTTTCCAAAATTACTCCAATACCT
Organism: Conistra vaccinii; assembly: GCA_948150665.1. Taxonomy (NCBI): domain Eukaryota; kingdom Metazoa; phylum Arthropoda; class Insecta; order Lepidoptera; family Noctuidae; genus Conistra; species Conistra vaccinii. The sequence continues at coordinate 10,805,554 of OX411324.1, read as the reverse complement.
ACCAAACACGAAAAATATACAACTGCCAAGCATTTCCTTTCGCGTCATTGAAGGATTGAAACAATTATTATTGTAATTATACTGTCTACCATCAAATAGCGATCTGTCTTTTATACTGAAAATATAGGTTATTGGGTTCGGCCGTAAGAGGAAGGATTTCTACTCATTTCAATACCCGACTATTAATTATTGTTAGCTTCTTGCGTAGCTAAGAAAACGATTACGTTCAAAATAGTACCAGTTCAATAGCTTCGCACAAATGCTTTTTGCTCCATCTAAATCAATCAACAGCAGCCCACGCGTTTCTCCAGTGTTTATCCTTCCATTATTGTATTATCAAAAAAATATGATCTAGCAATTTTTTACCGGTGATTATACTTATACAATCTTACTTACTTATACAAATAATAAAACATAATTACCTTTTCTTGTGGATCTGTTGGTGTTGGCACTGTTGACAAATGTGTGGTCGGTATCTTGTGTACTGGAGGCGAAATAATCTGAGTGTGCACTGAAAACAGTAATATGTCTAAGTCAGACGATGTTTTCGAGTAGATAAAGCTAAATAAGTGCGTGTCGGACCACACACAATGAAGGGTTCCGCTGTTGGAATGAATTTATCCCAAGAACAAATTCACCGTGGTAGTTGAAAAACATGTTCTCCCATACATTCCAACTGCAAATGTAAGTTTGTACTCACAATATTGAGAGATTTACCATGTTATTTTAAGACCATAGACTTCTTATAAGTTTTCCTGTTATCTAAAGAACCAATCAATGTATTTTTTTTTCAAAAAAAAAAACTCGAGTGAAAAAACATGAGTTTCGGATAACGGGAGGAATGGTAAATTTTCATTAAATATCTTTTAAAGTATTTATTTTAAAATTATAAAAAGAAAATTATTTGAAATTCTCGCAACAAGCCCTTTCATATGTCACAAGGTCACTCACCTACTCTTTGCAAAAATTTTTATTTTTATTTTCTTGTTTGTTCCCGAAAAGTGACACCTATATTCAAAGTTCATTTATTTACGTTACTCGTCCGTGTTTTTGTCACAGAAATACATATACAGGGTGGCAGGGACATCGACGCGAAGTCTGTTACCATGGATTCAGTACATGATTCTGAACACCCCATGCGTTGAAATTTTTCGTCGGTTATTAAAAAAAAAATCTGCTGTTCCATACATTTTGACCGCGTAGGTATTGCACTTTTCTATGAAACAGCTGATTTTTTTTTAAATAACCGACGAAAATTTTCAGCGCAGGAGGGTTCAGAATCATGATTGTACTAAATCCATGGTAACAGGCTTCGCGTCGATGTCCCTGACACCCTGTATATGTGTACTAAATTTCAACTTAATTGGTCCGTTAGATTCGGAGTAATTGACTGTGGCAGACAAACAGACAGACAGGCACACGAGTGATTCTACATATATGGGTGCCGTTTTTTTCTTTTGAGGTACGGAACCCTAAAAAATCCTGAAAAGTACGCCAGTTGTCCGGCACTAAGGCTTACACATTAAAATACACACATCAAAAGTGTCTAGGGATCAACATATATTTTTGCAATAACTTTTCTCCTGATTGATATTAATTAAAATTTTCTTTAAGGATTCATCAAATAAAGTGTTTTCGTTTGTCACAGTAACGATAAACCAAGTCACCTTTGCATTAATAAAGAAATTTGCCATTTTCCTAATAAAGGGATTTTTGACATTTGAACCACTAACATTAAAGTTCGAAAAAAAGACTGAAATAACAGTTTTCTTTAAAATTTTATTGGGTAACTTAAACAATTAATAATCCGTGTTTCTACCGCGAACACTAACAACACAAGAACATCGGTTTGGCATACTCAAAATGAGTTCATCCAAATCACGCTGTGGAATGGCCGCCCATGTTCGTTGCAACAACAAAAAAAGGTCTTCTTGCGACTGGATACCCTCCATATTCGGCAGAGCTCTTCTCTGTAGCATATCCCATGCATGCTCAATCGGGTTCAAGTCTGGCGACTGAGCAGGCCAGGGCAGGACATTGATGTTAGCTGCGGCGAGAGTCTGTCTTACAACTCTTGCGGTGTGCGGTCGTGCATTATCATGCATTAACTGAAATAAGGGACCGATTTGCACTTGTAGAGGAACGATGACGTCTGATACAATCGTCTCAGCATAAATTTGAGCGTTGAGGTTGCCTCTAATCCAAATCAACTCAGTTCTTCCGCCGATCCAAATACCCGCCCATACCATGATGGTTCCACCACTATAAGGATGGACTTCCTGGCAGGATTTTAATCGCTGTTGGCGTCCAGGGGTTCTCCAGTGTCGTATACGTCTTGTATCCGGTCTCATACCAAAACGAGACTCATCAGAAAAGCACACGAAACGCCATTGTTCTTCTGCCCAATTTCTGTGTTCAAGAGCCCATTGATATCGAATCCTACGATTGTGCATTGCTATAGGTGGTACCCGTAGCGGTCTTCGGGAATGAAGGTTCACTTCATGCAAGCGGTTTCTGACTGTTTGGTCGCTAATTAAGTTCCCTGAAGAGTGATGAAGCCTCAAGGCTAACATCATGGCGGTTATTGTTGGAGCTCTTCGAGCTAAGATTTGAATGTATCGGTCTTGTCTCCGTGTGGTGCAGCGATACCGTCCTCCATGGCGCTCAGCCACGGTACCAGTGCTTCGGTAACGTGTCCAAAGTCGACTGATAACACTCTGACTTGTATTCAGAGCTAAAGCCACAGTACGTTGCCGGGAACCAGCTTCTATCATTCCCACGGCTCTGAGCATTTCTTCCCTGCTTAAATGACGTCGCTGCTCCATAATAACGTTGGTTTTAATCAGTAGTAGGGAAACAGTAGCACTAATAATGTCTTCAATGCGTTGTATGTTTTTATAGGGAAAATATTGACAGCTGATTTTCATCTTTTACTCGAATTTGATTCACAGTTCCTGATTCAAATTATGAAATGCACCAAAAAGGATCCATATAAATTTATAAAATCATAAATTTATTACAAAGCCACATCTCAATCTCAAGAAATCCGCATAAAAATGCTTGATCCCTAGACACTTTTGATGTGTGTATTTCGGTGACCAAATTTTTATTTTAACGTCTGTCTGTAATAATAATATAAATTTTTCTTACCCAGTACTGCCACTGCTGCAAGAGAATCCTCTGTTAACTCTGCCAAAATTTTTCTCCTTATTATCGGTCAGTTGATCTATGAAGACTTCGCGGTGCCTCTGCATATAATTGTGTATATTGCCGAATTTGCAATATTCTACAATCACTATCAACTCGCCTGTAATCATAGGAAAATTAGCATATTATTTGCGAATTCATATCGATCGATGATAACAACAGGCCTTTATAAACTAAGCTGTAAGAAAAAATACAATTACCTAGATGGAACAAACAAAATGTGACTCAGCAAAAGGCATTCAGAAGACCTTTACCACCTTTACGTAAGCATGGATAAGATTATTTATTCTGCCTAATGATGTTGTTATAAAATGCCTAGACAAGTATAAGTTATTTGCATGATTTTAAAAGAAGAATAAATTTTATAATCCTGCTAATAAACGCGTCGACTTAAGTACCTCCTCTGTTTTTTCAGCAGTTAATAAGAACATCATTATTTTTCACATCAATTATAAAGAAACTGCTGTTTCATCAAATAATTGGCGCTAATGGATTTCAATTTCGAGTTGCACAACTACTGTTCACATGTAGTTTTAGACAAATATACAGAGACAACATTGTATACAATGAATGTTGTCGAAAAATCTAGTAATAACATCATCTTACGTTTCCCAACATGTTTCGTGCACGCTCCGAGCAGGTTCACGATGTTTATATGTTTCCCCAAGTGCACCATTATTTTTAGTTCTGAGGCCAACGCTTTGATATACATATTGTCTGCAGTTTTCTTCACCATTTTCACGGCCACCTCGGTTGTTTCTTCGGCGTTTATGATTCCACGTGCATCCGCCTTATATACGACACCAAATGCACCCGCACCTAGCTGTTTACCTACGACACACATTTTGTATTATTTTACATATTAAGTTACACTACAATATAACAAGTAAAAGTGTGACTCTTTCCCATATAAACAAGAATAAGACATAGTAGCATTAGGTTTCCTCGTCTTGTAAAATAACTCAGGTACTGTTATAACATCTGATTATGTACATTTTTTGTCGTGTCCAATATGTATAGCATTGTGTTACGAAAATTACCAAATTACCTACGATTTTTCGTAGAATTATAATAAAATAAAATTCTAATGTTAATATACTGAACTGTACAGTGCTGAGAACACATACCTACGTTCCTTAATTTGCTAACATATTTATAACATTGGATTTTTTTCTGTGTACACGCTTCACGTACAGGAAAAAAAACACGTTTAGCAGTATAATCTTACCTAAAATTAATTTGTCTGCAGGAAATTCAAACTTTTCATCGTATGGCAACAATTCAGCTTGCTCATCGATTCCCAGGTCAGGATTTAGAGATTTAGTAACGCCTTCTTTGAAATACAGGAGGCCAGCTGCCGCGAGTTCTTTTCTGAATCTCTTCTCTTTTCGAACCTTCCAAGTCAGGTATAGTACCACGAGGATCAACATGAAGATAACCGCAATGATTGCGCTTAAATAAAATGCGTATGTCGTTTCTGCTGAAAGGTATAGATGTTTTAAAATTGTGCATTATGCCATTAACGTTGTCTAACTAAAACCAATGGATGTCGATGGAATGGGATGAGGCCGAAGTCCCGAATGGCCTTCGAGAGGGTTGTGGTCTTTCTATCATAACAGTATGTGGTAGGCAGACGCTCTTTGATTGCATATTGCACATTATACCTAAGTTGGTTTAATTGTCAGGGTTTGTCAACATCAACATCGAGGCAACACAGGTGTAATTTTTTTAAATAAATCGTCGACCAATAAATAGTTTGAGTGGAACCAATACCTTTCAGTACAAGTGTGTAAACCCGTCTCGCCGTCAGTGGATCGCTGTTGGCTGAACACTCATAGACTCCTTTGTTTTCGTCCACCATTTGCTTTATTACTATCGTTGAGTTGATAACAGTACGATTTATAACTTCCGTATAAATTTCAGCGTTCGTGTCATTTCCCATTAAAACTTCATCCTGTTAAATAAATAATAAACATTTAAAAATCTCAAAACGACATCTTAGACGACATTTTATTATTTGCAAATCTGCATAACACTTTGTGTTTTGTTGAAGACTTTAAAATGACAAATGGGAATACTAGTTCCTTATTGTAAAGCACGGTGAGTAAATCCCACAATGTTACGTGTTTACCTTGTACCACTCTAGTTTGGGCGGCGGCACTCCCTCAGCTTGACAAGTGAGCTGTACCGGTTGGAAAAGAACCACCTCTACGGTCTGGTCTACAATAGGATCGTTTATCACCGGCGCTTGAAGAGCTGAAATCAAATTTAATCATTAGAATACAATCTTGTAGCAGGTTTTTATGATGTAGTAGTTTATATAGAAATGCACACTTACGAGCAACGAAAATACTGATAGTTTCAGTTTCATCGGAGCCGTTCAACCTTATCCCCCGACAACTATACGGGCCACTTTGGTGCAAAGAAATGTTTGGAAACTTCAATTTGGCAATAAGCGAAAACGTGTTTTTCGTATATTCCACTGCACCTGTTGACAATAAGGAAACTCGGTAAAACAATTAATTAAATGTGAGACGTCATTCGCGAGTATTCGTGACGATTTTGTTTCATAAATAATAATTATTGTATTTCTGGGAACTTACCAGTTCCATTCAGATCTTCGTCGTCTGATCCCATCCAAGTTACACTAGAGAAATCATATTTGGACGCAATACATGTGATAGTCACATCCTGATTTTGCGAGAACCATGTCTCTTGCTCATTTTTAATGCCGAAACCATTGTATATCTCATAAACGAGAAGTTTTCTCGTTTCGGTATTTTCTCCTTCTGAGTTAGATGCCTTACATGAAACGTTACCAGACGCGTGGACTGGTATGTTCATGAGCGCCGTCTCTTTATACACCGATTCTACTTGTATAGATGAGCTTGGCTGAAAGAATGTTTGTGGAATAAAGAACACGTAGGAACTATTATACCTTCCTAATATATATTTTACTTTACATACTTATATTCGAAGTGATACATAAAGCTAAGAATCAACCCCAAACATAATGATACAGTAGCTTCTGCCCGCGACTTTGTCCGTGTGAAATTTGTTGTTCTCCCGATCCACCGTGTCGCACGCGCACCGTTATACTTCGTTTTCGCTTACCGTTCTTTCTGACTTTTTTCTTTTTTCTCGGCTCCTAAGGAATACCACTAGCTTATAACCTTTTTCAAAAAGGGCTATAAAATGCAAAAAGAATTTTCCAAATCCGACAGTTCCAGAGATTAGCACGTTCAATCAAACATTTCAGCTTTATTATTAGTATAGATATGATGGAATCAAACAGCATCATCTACAGAGAAAACACCATTCTGATCGTCAACGAACCTCTCATTATAAAGAGTAATTTACCATTGTCTGTGGTTCCTCGCCATTAGAAAATATCCAAGTGATGTCTGGCAGGGGATATCCTGTCACCACACATCTGAGTGTCACCATTGTATTCTCCATGCATTTCTTATCTTCATCAGGTCCAAAGTCGATAATTGGTTTTGCTGTGGGGCAAAGACAGGATATAGATTGTATATTACTTACGTAATTTATAGTAAATACATAAAATGTGACTATATAATAGGCTATTCAAAATGTGTATTTATTATTTGGAATAATCCTTTTTAAACTATACTTAATATATAATATACCCGTATAGTGGAGACATGACTCGAAATATGTAGTTAGTAGAGAAGATATATTAGATTAGTAGTAGACTACTAGGGTAACGAATAGTCAAATATTAATTGCCAAACAAATAACGAAACTTATTATCCATATCTCACCTTTGACTCGCAGGTCGTACGTATAATTTCTAGTCAAGTGTCTGTTGGTTACGACTATCGTATAGTTCCCGGTATCCATGACATTTGTGTTGTAAACCGTCAATATAGCGTCACCGGTACCGGCATGTCGAGATACAGTGTATTTATTATTAGATTTGTTTTGAGGCAAAGGCAAATTGTTGCGTAAGCTGAAAAATAAATATTTTTTGTTAATTTTCTTTGAAATATCATACATACTTACATAAACTCACGCCTTCTTCCCATGGGCGTAGAAACTACAGAACGCTACCTGCTACGATTCTTTCATATTTCTTTTGCTTCGTTTACGTTCAGACATGCACGCCAATTACAAGTACTACGCACCTATTCTTCTTAAAAACATCACCAATAAGGTCACTGTGCATTCTAGAGCGTCCCCTCCCAGCGTTTCCATTCAAATCTGCCTTGTAAATATCTTTTGTTAGTCGCATTTCATTCATCCTCTTAACATAACCAAAACAAATAAGCACAGACACCTTTAAAAAAATTATCACTGTATTTTCTTTTAAACCGCACCGTTGCCTAAACACATTTTTTGTCAGCATATGTTCATAGTTAGGTATACCACCACACACGCCTCGCAAGGAACACATTACCACAGCATTTATTGTAGTTTCGTGCCTCTTTGGCCACACACAAAATTAATTTCCATACATACGCGTAGGCACAGCCGCACAGGTGCCACCAGCACACTTTTATGAACAGCGAGTCGAGCCTGTTTGGACATCGACTGGTTGGTCATAATCGCATGTATTAATAGCACCATGCACTTTATTTCCCGCATTCACTCTCCTTTCCATATATTCATCAATCTTTCGATCTCTTGTAAATAGACTCCCCAAATATACAAACTCATTCACTAGCTCCACACTCTTATCATTTATTTTCACATCACACAGCGAGACACATACATCCTCTTCTCTTTTTCATCCCTTTCATATTATATGCTTCATCCATCACAGTCACCATGTCTAAGGGTCAAGTTCTACAAATATAACCTACACTTATTGCAATTCAGTTATGGGTATAGGACCTATACTATGCTCCACAACTTTTTATTTAGGATTTCTCCTGGTAGTGCGAGAACAAACACATAATGTATGCACTAACAGTAACACGTAAAAACTATCTGGGGACCATACAAACATTTCTTCCGTGCGGGAATCGAATCCTCGACACGTTTCGCCAACCGTGCTGTCATTTTCCATAAATACCTAAATGAATGGAACGCTAGCACACATAAATACCTCCTACAAGATGTTATTTTTAAGGTACTTTTTTACTTTTTTTTATTCAATTAGTACTTACAATTTAAATGTAGCAGCCGGGTAATCATCTATCTCGATTAACATCTTCACCGTTTTCATTTTAACCTCCATGGGATTTTTTGTGCCCATCGGTTTTAGAACGAGGCGAGCGTTTTCTAAAAATGAAACAAAACACTTATAAGGGTGTGAATATTGACTTATTTAGTCGGGGTACCTTAGCTTAGTTACTGCGACCATCTCAGCTCGCGCTTGGTTGGTCACAGTTCTAACCTAACCTAACCTATTAGGAAGTTAAAAAAAACACATTTATTAAAAAAGCGTACATCATTAGAAGCACAAAAAGTTTTTAGAAATGCATGTATTTATAGAAGCACAAAAAGTTTTTATAGGCTCATGTAATAAAAAAGCGTACATCATAGGCGGTCAATAAGTTTTTAGAACATTAATTATTAATTTCTCCTACGTAATCTATTTCAATACAATTCGTCGCAGACTACGTATTAATCCTGACACTTCACTTCACACTTACATCCCTAAATAGTTAGGCTGTACAGACTTACACTCCATTTGAAATTAGATTAGACATTTAACTAAACCTTTTGACAGTCCGTTCAACCGATTTTGACTTTTATTGCGTGGGTGGCATGACAAATGGCAGCTGCAGTAAACTGTTGGTATTGTTACCACTTTTTTGCTTTTAATGCCATCCTTATGCTTACGGTATAGAAGTCAGAGTCGGTTGAACGGACTGTAAAAAAGGTTTGTTTAAATGTCTACTCTTATTTCAAATCGAGTATAGGTAATACCTAACTCCATAGTAAACTTAGTAAGTACTATAATATAGAATGGATCCACGCAAAAATTAAGACTTCTCCATTTATGTTTTAAAGATAATTAAATACCTAAATATTCCTTTTTAAAGGTCTGTGCCTTTTGACCACAATTATTACGGGCAATACACGTATAGCTTCCACCATGCGCTCTTGTCGCATTTCTCACAGTTAGATTTTTGTATAATATTCCACCTGTCACTTCATATTCGTTCGATTTTTCTTCTATTGTTCCCTAGAAATAAACAAATTGTTAACATCTCAACCCATTGGAGCTTAAGTTTTAAATTAAATGTAGCTCGGAAAAAAGAAAGTTCAGATGATAAAAGAATTAAAAAAGTGAATTGAAAGACGTTTGGGGGGGATTTGAAAGGTAGTCATTTGTCTTGGCATGGGCATGTGATGAGGAGGGATGAAACCACGGATGAAACGCATGTTCTAACAAAGGTGTTGAATATATAAATGTTGATGTGTGAAGGTTGATATGAAAGAAAAAGGAGTTCAGAATGATAGAGTGACGACTGACACTCGAGTGAGTTCGGTTCGAGTGTGTTTCACTAGAGTGAGTGCGGTTTTTGATGGAAGAAAAAAACTGTCGCCGACTCGAAGTAACATGGAACAAGGGCAGGAAGAAGAAGAAGTAAAAAAAAATGCAAACAGTATCCTTACGTTCGTCACATTCGGAGGATAATTCCAAATTATGTTGACTACAGAATCTGACTGATAATCTACAGTACAATTTATGAAAAACGTTTCTCCTTCCAAAAACTCTTTTGAACCCCCCATTATTTTTGGAAGTGGTGGTACCCTAACGTCTGAAAAAGATACAAAATGTTGGTTATTCGGATATTCGATGTACGATAAAACATTGTCTGTGAGATTAACCTGCTAAAATAAACGAATTATTCAAAGCATTTTCATTCGTTGAGTCATTTCTGTTTTAATAATTGTGTTCAAATTAGAAACTTTGATCGTATCATACTTGCAAGATCCTCTCACAGACTACTAAAGTTTATTAAATTATATAACTACATAAATAATTGATATTATATCAAACGGTTTATATATATACTTTGGATAATAGGTACATTTCAGCTTTAATAAAAAAAAAATGAATTGACGGTAGCTACTGAAAAATAAAATCAAGCGACTCAACCTTAACTAGCTACCTTTTTGTAATTGTTAAATAAATATTTTTATCGTTAATTCAATTAATTCATATCATATTCACTCACTAAAAATCAAGCAGCATTCATTTACTAACGAATAATGACTTCTAATTAAAAAAAATTAATGCTTTTCCATACGAAAACTATTATCTCATCAGGCAGGCAAATAATGATTCACAGCAAAACAGTGAAAAACTAGAACTAATGATATTTAAATCAACCCTCCGTGAAAACATTAGAATATAAGTAGGTACCACATAACATCAACTACCTAAATTATAATAAATAAATTAGAACAAAACAGTGTTAGTAGATTTTATCAAACGTGTAACATGCATAGATACAGGAGTTACGCAGAGCAACACACCAAAGAAGTAGAAATGATAGAAAGAGTAGTAAGCTTCAAGCTAGTAACACAAAACATCACGTAATATTAAAGGTCATCTAGTGGAACACTGAGTATTAAAGTTGTTGGTCCAGTGAATGAAACCATCACACCACGCTACCTTGTTAGGTGACATCAAGAGTGTAGCACTACTTACTACGTATACGCTTCCATTCGGTTTGGTTTCTGCGTTGTCCACGGCATTTGTACGCAGACCTACTACACGTTCTCATTAAAAACCCAATCTTTGAAGAATAGTTTATTTGTTCTGGTGTCCTGTTACTCTGCGACTATTGTAGTATTGCCAAATAAATTCTGGTTAGTAAGTACGGATATATAGTTATGTTTTTCAATTTAAAATGTATTATGATTTATTTTTTTAAATGCATTACTAGTTAATCTAATGAAATTGAAAAACACAACAAGCCACATTCAGAAAAAGTAATTAATTTCGACTGTTGTCGTGTCAGTTGAAGTTATTCTCGCAATGAGCAAGGTAACGACACACCCTTTCTCGTGAATGTGGTATAATAATTATAAAATATAATAAAAATGTTAAAACGCACACATCTGCTATTCACCTACGTTGGAAAACAACTGTTTTTTCTATCCGATTGTGTTGTCCCTGAGCAAACTCACAGATGATAGAGCTAAACATCGATCCGCGAGGATCCGAGAGCATGTCGCTATCGATGACGAACCCGATTTTGGGACTATATTGCTGATCTATTGGGTCTGCAATGTCCTGAATATTAAAAATGTTATTACGAAATAAATTTATTTCAATCTATCATGCTTTAGTATCGGCTCTGTCTTTAGCAATAAGCATTAGTTATTTAAGCTTTAAGTGTGAAAACGTTGATATTGGTGAATTTTAATTAAACACTAACAGTAAAATTAATTACCTACAACAGTCGATGTTATGTATAAAGTAGCCAAAATAATTATCTTTGCTTTATTAGGCCACAATGACAGTACATATACTTATTGTGTTATTAAATTTTGTAAATAATTATTATCATGCAGATGCAATAAGCGGTTGATGTAGCGCTAGCTCATTTTTTATAAACTTATGACAAATTTTAATTGATTTATTAATTAATTTTATTTGCATACCTAAAGTATTCAATCTTTTTTATGTTTTACTGGTATATACGTAAGTATGATATCGTTTACATTCAATTTATATATAATACGTACCGACATCAGGACAACTTCAATATCTGGTGTCGTTGGTCTACATTCAATTACAACCTTACATTGTTTTCTTGGAACAATGACTTCCCTCATGGGTGCAAACATGCTATCCGAGCCTAAAAGTTTTATTAATCATGAGATACAGACACAGGCGTTGAAAAACTTATTGAATGTCAGTACAAAACCACTCTCACCAGCGACGTAAATATAAATAAAAGATATATGCTCCGTGTTATTTGGTTCATCAGTGAGGTTATTTAGTATATCGCTACCGTTCACCGTGTCGTCGAAACAAGCGTAATAGCCAATCGCGAACTGGTCAACGTTGTACAGCTCGAGGACTGTTTCGAACCAGTACTCGCCGACCAGCCGACCAGTCGTATTTCTCGATTCTATACGAAATGGTCCAATTAATTCTTCGGGTACTTCTTGTTGCTTTATCTGTACTCCTGTTTTTCCTTTGCACTTAAGCGTAAAGTTTTGCCCCTTCTGCAATATTATTTCGCTTTTACATGGACTAATAATAGGGCCATTCGTTCGGTGTTCATCTGAAAGCGACAATGGTAGCAAACGTTTAACAATTACTTCTTATTTATGTATAGGTATAATGCTAATAACATTTGAGATTTGAGTTAAGTATGATCAAAATAATTAATTCTTTATGCGTTTGTGTAACCAACTAAATTATTATGCATTTATTTTTTCTTTACCGCTTATATCATAAATCCTACTCCTAATAATTTATTAACAAATAAACTTCTCATAAATTAAATAAAATTATAGTCAATTTATCATCGTCAAAGAGAACTCATCAATTTAGATGCATAAGCAAATATCGATGGCCTTACAAGGGTGAGTTTAGAATTTCAACTTGCTAATCGAAGGGTAATATATCATCAAGTAGGTAACTGAGTGACGATAGTAGAGCTGTAGGAACTTGACGAGCTTATCATCATACTAATGGCGTTTGTAACGTGAGCCGCAGTGCGGGGCGGCGGCGGGGCGTTCGCCTCCTACTGCACACCTATCGAAAACACTATTAATTAGCACTGTTCGCGTCCAGGGCGTGACACAGGTGCGGTCAACATTCGGAAAATTAATCCTACCAGTAGGATAGCAAATGAACCACAACGTCATGTCCCTCGCTGATCACAATTGATCGTATTAAACCCTGGAAACAGCGACCAATTAAGTGATTAGGACCCCGCAGCTCTACTTAACAACAAATTAATGGTCATCTCATCACGCTAAGTGCAAGTGATGACGACTTTTTCAGTTAATATGATATATCTACTAGCTGTTCGTGGGAAAACTTGCCTACGTAAGTACTTTTTATCGTCCCGTTAACTCCCGTGTGGGCGAGGCAGTCGGTAGACTAAAATCAAATTAGTGTTGTTTCCATTGAATTCATGCCTACTGATTGTTAGTCCCGGGACACGAAGTTAGACACATTAATTTTATATTTGTCTGCTACTACCAAATATTGTCACAGTTTTGATAATTATACAACCTCAACTAATCTGATCACTTCAGAAAATGGTATTAGGAAATTACCTACTAAGAACTTGAACTTGTACTACTACTACTTTGTAGTTCAAGTAGCTAGTAAAATAAACAATACAATACAATACAGTAGTGTCAAAATAATATTAAAAGCAACAAAACTTGAAAACCTAACTATGAATTAGAAGTAAATAACAATTTTTTTGCGAGTAGGTACTTCATATCTTAAAAGCTCCAAAAGCTTATTCTTAGACTTTCGAAAGCGTTCGACACCTTCAACAGACTCTTTGTGAAATAAATTAAAACAGAGATATTATAAGGTTACACCCTTTATACTTTTACAGCTAAGTAACTTGCTACTCGTAAAAAAAACACGCAACACGTAAGTGCACCACTTAGTTGGATTACTACCCAACAATATCAGAATTCCGCAGGGTAGTATACTTGGTCCAATTATATTTGCCTTGAATATGAGACTCAACGACGGACTCTACCAAATAACAAATGTGTGTATTGTATGCGTAAATAGAATTCTAATAATAAGTACGTGTTTTTCCTTTATACGTAGAATTTGGAGTTTGAATAACTGCACTAGCCTCAGACTGCGTAAAATAATGGTTTTGTTTATCCACAATGAGGAAGCTCTTGGCCTGCATCTCAATTCTCACCGAATGGTAAATGATGATCATGCAGAGGTGAAAGACAGCTTCACCCGGAGTCCTCAATCACAGAGGAACTGGCTATCTTACCTCTAAATGCCGAAACACAAAAATGCTGTTATCATTGTTGTTATGATGACAGAATTCGATAAGATGATGGTAGCTAGCCAGGCGGACTTAAAACAATCCCTTTCACCAACCAAACCAAGCAGAAAATTTTACCCACACTGGGAATCAAAACCTCTGGGTTTGAGACTGGTGGTCAATCATATATCATTGCTGGTGGTCTAACCACTAAACCACAGAGGCGATTAAGATTAAGAGTGTTGATCGATTATGTAGTTTTGTTTATGTTAAGATTGTGTTAGAACTGAACTGTGGTGAACCGATATCGCTAGAACCAAATATATCCCGTTGACAACAGATTTAATGATTTTAAATCTCAAAACTTATCCGAAATTAAATTCTTGACACTGAACTCATTTATCTACTTCTAAATAGATACGTATACTTATTTACGTTAAAAAATAGTTTAGCATTTTTAGAGAAATATTAAGTATTGCCATTCGACCAAACATGTGCGTTACGTTTTTTAAAGGGATTAATAGGCTTGCTGTCTGTTTTGGTAACACGAGACAACATTTTGTCATATGTTGCATCATCGGTAGCTACATATATATAAAGAAAAGAAACCACGCACATATTTTAACGTTTAATGAAAAACCCCTTGAAAATAATATTGATACCGAGTTGATAGGTAATCGGTATGAATTTATTAATAAACACAATCAATGGTGACTGCAGCGCAGTTCTAATAGTGTTTATTTATTAATTATATAAAATAACAAACGAACAACAGTGGACACATCCGGTTAAATAACAGTCGGTAAAACAGTATGTACTGAACTTCACAGGAAGTCTGCGTTAAGATATGAGAATGTGCATCCTGTCGCTAAAATTATTGTAAAACAAGATACTTCCTTCTGCTCTATAATGAGAAGTGTGTGGACCATTGTACATAAGGAATATTACTACAAATAGGTTAAATAAATGGGTTAACGTAAAAGCATTGATTACCTTTCCCGAATTGGTTCACCTTGTATGTTTGTTTACTAATAGGTTACACCGATACTATCTAGTCACGCGATTCGATTCAGAATTAGGTAAAGCAAATCAGCTCGCAGAGTTACGATGCCTTCCAAAATATCGCTAGTATTATGATTACCAATTAAAATGAAAATATAATTCAATGAAAAACCATTATACATGTTGGGACATAAGAAATATAAGAATCACGGCTAAGAACAGATAAATGAAAAAATATCTACTATTCAACAAATAGGTAGAGCAAGAAGATATTATTATTATTATATTAATTTACTACAAATGCGTGTATACCTTATTTATTTGTTTATTAGTTAAAGAATAGAACAAAATATAAACAGAAACATCACAAAAACCTCAATATGCTTGTCTGGATGTTGAACAAACCTAAGAGCTACACTCTTAGGTTTGTTACCTAAGAGTGTATAACGACAAAACCAAAACATATTGTTGTTATAATTAATGACAGCTTTAAAGAAAGTGGCACTCTAATCGTAGAAAAAGCTATGACTAACTGCACTTAAACCCGACATTTTTTCGTAGAACCATTTGACTAGATAACATATAATTATAATAAATCTCTTGAAGTTCCCATCTGTACTAGGTCACTAGGTTATGATTTCTTACTTCGAAATCGGGGAAAATAAAAATATTGATAACGATAATCTTGAAATTCTATTAACAACTACTTTATTTACGCTAAGTGGTGAAATAGAGATATGACTAATTTTCTTGGTCTTAAGATTTTAAGGCAGTGCCAGTGCCACCATGATTTTCGAGGAATTCCCAGTCACCCATAAAGATACGCAATACTCCATTATTTTTTATTAGCATTTGTCCATTGGTTACCTATTTTGACTGTCAATTATGCGAATAGAAGCAAAGTGTCGGCTAAATAGACAATGGTCCTAGCGAACAACAAAGCCATTAATGTAAATATTTTAATTTATGATCATACCGATCAGACTATCAAATTTTAATGAGCCTATGGCTCCAGGGGCGTAGTAAAGTATGTTATGTTTTATTCAAATAGACCATTACAAACAGTTTTGTGTCGAGCATACTAAATATTTTGAGTTGGTAGCATTGCACAACACAACCTAATGTTCTACTTAACTGTGGAGCCAGATTACGCACTCCGCACGATTAAATTCATACACCATTTGGACGATGACTGAAGGTTCTTTATGTTCTTCTGAGAAAATTCTATTACACGCTAATTAACGATAAAACCGAATCAATATGTTTTAAACGAATCTATTCCTAGATTCTTACTAAGCAAGACCGAAGGCGTACCTTAGAACTACTAGTTTTCAGTTTGTTTTTCCTACTTAGTGTATTTAGACAGTGATAATAATTACTGAGCTTTAGTTTTTGCGGTTAAATACCAAACATAACAGTGAAAAACTACACAAAAAAGTGCTGTAGAATGAACTTGTGTATATTAATTTGAGAAAAAAAATGTAAAATGCTGCTCTAGTCCTTCACAACTTTTATGGTTCTACAGCATTGGTGTAGATCCCTATTATCTGTCTATCCTTTTGATGGATGGAGGCAATATTATAGATAAATAAATACTTACAATATCTATCTAGTTAATTCATGTGTAAATACCGTACCTAATGTTTTACATGCTAGAGTGGTGACACGTCATTCGATATATCACCAGATATCTATGCTACAAATGTTACGATTAAATGGATATGTGCGATATACCATGTGTGATACATATGGGCTAACAGGATAGGTTTTTTGTATATGATTGTAATTTGCGTCATATGGTATCTTTAGTAGAACAAATTAAACTATGGGTATTATTCTATTTTATTTTATGAGCAGTAGTATTGTGCTGTAAATAATAGTAACAAAGATTATTATGACGTAAGCTATAATAATATAAATGGATCCATTAGTATTTGTTGATATTATGCTTGTTAAGTGTCAATTTACGACATCTGCAGAATTCGTCCATTGATTTGTGTAATAAAAGTGTCGACGATCAATTTTATTAGCCTTTAGCGGACGCAATTTTATCAACGGCCTACGTGGGAATGTTTATTTTACCTCCCTGAGGTATTTTTGTAAATAATTCTTACAATTGAGTAACAAATCAAAGTTAGTGTTAATGAATCATTTTACTTGTATGCTTAGGTACCTTTATGCACTGAGCATTTATTTAGACAGATGACTGTTAAAAGTTGTACATGCCATAAAAATCATATATTTTTAAAGACATTTGTTATAAAACATATTGAATTTTTCTTATATATGTAGTACCTACCTATATATTTTTGTATAACAAATAATTGTTATCACAAACTTCCTGTTTAGCATTTGTGGCACGTTAACATTAGGCACTACAACATTATAATTTTTATCAAATTACCGAATCGTGGAAGTCCTCTTTACATAAAAACTACAAAAAATTAAAAACTGTTTTTATTTTTATTATTACTTCCGTATCTAATTGAGGAGGTTCTTTTCTAAACTTGACTATTCCACATTCGACAGAAAACAATTCAACAAAATATAGGATTAAATAAATACGTAGCATAAAAACTATTTTCTCAAATTCAGAAAAAAAATTAAAAGTGGAATAGAAGTTTTGAAAAGAAACTCCTCAATTAACATCACTACATGAACTTATCCAAGTCCATGTTTAGATAAAGATCGTACCAGAATGAAGAAATATCCGTGTTTACAAAACTTTTATCATTTTTCCAGCTACTGTTAATTGTAATTAGTAATTGCATCAAGGAGTGGTTTCCATCGTCACACATTTACTGGGTTATCTATTCTCTACCCACACTGCCCTAATAATGTCATCTGGCACACCATTTTATTAATATAAATTGTTACTCCTACGCTAAGTCTGATATGACGCAAAGGTTCCCATTAGTCCTAAAATCTACTAATATTTCACGCGGAATGCATTTACGAGAAAAGGTACGCTTCCAGTTGGTACTCTAGTATATGAGTCAACCTTGGCTGGAATGATGCAGTTAGCTACGTCGTCGTCTAAATTAGGTAATACATACTTTAAATCACTGTTTTTCAACCTTTTTCATGACGCGACCCCTCTAGTATCAATAATTTTTTGCAACCCCCTATCCACCACCTTTTATAATCTGTATTTTTATTATAATACAAATATCAAATACGTACTACATTTTTGTAGTTTTTTATTATTATTGATAAAAAATTATGTTATACGAGGGATTTCCCAGTAAAGTAACTAGGTTTTTAAATGCAGCTGTAGATGAGGCTAGTTTGGGAACCAACCCAAAAGAAAATCTGCTGGAATTATCTAAACAACAAAACAAAGTTTAAAAAATATATTTTTAAACCTTTTCTTTTCTTTACTGAGGCCTCGCGACCCCCTTATAGAGGCTTCGCAACCCCCCAGGGGGTCGCGACAAATACATTGAAAAACACTGTTTAAAGTTTAAACAATAAAACCGTGCAAAAATAACAGTGACCGATTTACAACGACGCACCACATTCAACTACTATGTAGCCGAGTTTCCTTTTCGCTAAAATGTAATTTAATAAATGACGATATGGCTTACCGGCACATACTCTAGTAAATGGAGATTCATGATCCTGACAGTAATTAGAAGAAGATTCCTCAACTGTACACCTTACCTCCTTGTTAATAAAGGTGGAGTAAAGCTATAACCAGTAGGTATAATATAACCTTTAAGTTTGCTCGGCTAGCTTAGCAAGGAGGAGGCGCGAGATGGCATTTGTAATACCTTCATAAACGAATTTAAACCAAATTCAAAGTCTAGAAAGTTGCAGTGAACACATTTTTATAAGTAGAGAAAAAAAATTGTTTAATAGCATGGAGGGCAGCACTCATTCTGTATAATTGATATTTCCGGCACTACACCAGGATAAGTAAAGTAAAAGTAGGTCGAAAGAGGGGCCTTTATATATTAACTACCAGTGATACAAAAGTAGTAATACCAAAACAGATATTATAACGAAAACGGTGATGAAGAATACAATTCTGTTGCTCATAGATATTTATAAAAGGTAGGTACCAACTCAGTCATCAACCTCAGCTTTTTATAAAAGTTACAAACCTAAGATATAGGTTATGAAAATGGCGAGACCGCAGAAAATAATTTAGGTGAGGTTTTTATTCCTTTAAGCAAATTGGTTAGAATATCGAAGAGAATAGTATAAAGCAGTTGGTAGCGCAATCAAAAGAATGCTTACATGCTTAAATCAGTGGAAACTTGTAAATGGCCTTTAATTTTAAATTGTTTAAGAACACCGTGTAGCTGTAAGTTTCTAGAATAAAATTTTAAAAAAAATGCTGAAGGAACCCTTGAAATTAATAAAATCAAGGTAAGTAAACAAAGTCTAAAAAAAGATATAAAAATAGGAGATGATTCAGTGTTTGCACCTCATCAATGAATGCGTCATTTTAGTTAAACACAACAAAATGCTAAACAGCTGCACATTCATTTGTTTTGAATGGCACTACACACATTAAGCAAACAGCAAATAAAACTCAAGAGATGAGACAGTTATGCTTTCGTCATCCCCCTACCACGCGAATGCTTAGTAGATGTGATACAGAATTTTGCTTACGAATAATTCACATTCTAAAAGGATTTGATGAAAATAAAAAGAAAACACTTTTTCAAAAGTTCGTCCAAGAAATCTGTAAGTTTCCATTAGTAATTAGCCTCCAAATAACCTAAGATAATACAAGTGTGAAGTCATATATGTATACTTGTATAGTATTGTAATAATTTTGTGTATTATTTTATTCCATAAGTGTATTAAGTTTTCAGATTCTAAAAATATCATATCTCGGAGATTGGAAGCTGTAAAGTATTTAGATAGAGATACATTATGATATCGAAACTAACAGCAATCTCAAGTAGATGTATGATAAAAAAGACGCATGATGATAAAACGTTAAACATACTGGTTTTATTCGGTAATAGCATAAAAAAAGTATTCAGTTTGCAGTTTGCACAAATGCACACATACGTTTATACCACTCTCACGTTCTGTCTCACTCACATACTCTCGCTTAAACACCCTCAAACTCACACTCATTCACACAATAGCGTTTTTTTTTAGTTTTATTATAATTATTTTCTTTTATTCTCGATATTTAATTTTGATTCTTAGATCCTAACTTAGTTTCTTTGAAATTTTAAGCAAACCTATTTTATTACAGGACTGTCAAAAAGGAGTGTTACTTACTTTTATAACCGAAAAAGTTTTTTAAATAAATGTTTAAAATTATATAGAGGGTTTATCACTTTAAAAAAAATAAAAATAAAAAAAATGTTTAAATAAATGTTTAAATGATATACCCTCCATATTGGTGCCCAAGATACAGGCTTGCCTAGTTAGGAGCAAATGTAAAATCTTTGTAATATTTTTAGCAATAAAGTTTTTTATTATTAATTTATTAAAATACGTATTATACCGTAGCTATGACAAGATTGACCACATATGTGTCTACTTCAACCGACAAAATATATGGGGACGACAATACGATAATAAATCAAAACACTGGCAACGCCAAGGCATTGCATGAAGTATTTTGAAACTACCAAATAAATCCTAACATCGAAATCGGTCCGTACCCACACCCCACTTAATTTATTGAGGCACTCACAGGCAAACCCGTTTAAGGAACCGACAACCTCGGCTGTAGGTTGACCTGCGAGATGACAACTACATATATAAATAAAAAACAAAACGTCTCCACATTCTATAAGTAGGTATCTATTTTGATTATATTCTTCTTACAAAATATCTGATAATGGCATCCTTTTAACATGTCTGTCACGTGACCCACATATTGCTTGTTTAACTACTGTGTCTGCTTCGCGGACAGTGAACCTCTCATGATCTAATCCGTCAACAATTAGGCTTAGTTGTTAAGATTAGGCGCAACCTAAAAGATCTAACAAATGTTGACACTTGTCCATCTTCATCAACATTTCTACTAAAACTCTATAACTAAAGATCTTGCCTATACTAATTAAAGAAGCTGTAAATAACGTAATTAACGACCACCCAGAATGTTTCATCGAATTAAAACTATATCACTTCCCCGAGGTCCCGGTCGTATGAAGTTTGAACGATGCTAGATAAAAAATAGACGTTCTAAGACGTAAACAAATAAATGAAATGACAACGTAATTAATGTCGAGAGAAGTGCAAGTAATAACTAAATACTTCGAAACACAATAGGGGTTTCTGAGGACAAGTGAATGAAGATATCAGAAAAGGGGACAGTGACAAATGATGGCCTATACAACACCTAACATATTACCTACGTCTCGACAGCTAATAGAAAATCTACTTCTCACTTATCTGCTACAATAGTACCTACACTCGACAAAAGAGTTTGGTATTCACCTACAAAATAAACATCTTTTAATGTTCAATGTTATTGTGCGTAAGAACTTTTAAACTTCTGATAAGACTACATCGATTGGTTGTTGCAAGTTTGTTGCCTAGATACTGATATCTATTGCTGCCTGTAGGTACATTTATTCAAATTGGACTCTGCTTCTAATGTCACAACTTTTATCTATACAAAGAAATTATGTGTTTCCAATAAAACTTTGATTTTGTATATCTTACCTAAAACTTATCCTTGATTTGACAATGAGTTTTATCACAACGTTTTCCTTGTTGACAGCCTTAAGCCTTAAACTGATCGCGTTCATGCAAATAATTAAATTAACATAATAATGTATGATTACCAAATTAAGTAGCTAAATTCGTCAGTCAAAATAATAAATCATTCGCATATCGTCACCGTGCAGATCATAATTCACATTTAATATTATGTTTAACCACAAGCGTGCTAACAACACCTTTTAAAGAGATAGGTCTATTCTTTATATTACTAAGGCAATCCCAGACCTCATTCCTAATATGTAATTAGATACAATATTTATCTGTAAGCTCCTTTTGTCTGTTTGGAATTCCAAGGAGGTCTTTGCACTATACAAAACATCATTAGAGTAGTAGCTAAGGTGAACTGATAATTACACTTAATGTTTTCTAATAATTACACTCTTTGATAATAATTATCACAAAATATTTAGTCCGTAAGTGTGCCATGACGACATCTGCTATCGGCTAATCAAATTTTAATGACCGTATCAAAATAGTGTAAATCGTGAACTCTGTTACTTCACAATTTGTAATAACTAGTACTATGCATCATTAGACTCTGTCTATGATAGCTAATTATAGTCGAGACGACCTTGATGAATGTTTGAGGCCATACAGCAAAAATTACCGGCGTATCGAAAGAAGGTATTTAATTAATTCGCTCTGACTTCTCTTCTCATTCGTGTGTTGTTTTCATACTAGCAACCCGCCACTGCTTATTAAGGCTTTTACGACTTGACAAAACATTTGAGATTTCTATATCTTATGTAAGATATAAATTAATGTATTCTACACATAGACCTTTCGGAATAAATTCTCTAAATGATGGTGAAAACCGCATCAAAATCAGTTGCGAAGTTTAGAAGATCACCGCAGACACGCAGACAGACACGAAAAGCGACTATATTAATATGTATAGAATCTTCTTATTAGCAGTTCGCTAGCTACATATTTACTATGCTGTTGATAATTCATTACGATTAAAAAAGCAGTTTTTGTCACGTTCTTGTGTGTATAAAGTACAACCAACGATTGCCTTGATGTAAACCGGTTTAGCCACACTTTGGATGGTCTTTAAGACAGGGCGTCAGCCTGAAAGTAGAAAATCAACTAAGTATACCTGCATAAAAACAATGATTTTTAATAGTGTTTATGAAAAAAAATTATATTATTATTATTTAAGTGTGATTACGTTGTCACTCCCCTCTAACACACATACTTCTGCTTGGACATTATCTTATCAAAGACGATGTGTAAAATGTGATATATTTATCACTGTGCTTTTGTACATCTTTCAGGGTTTATTAATAAATAAAATATAAGTAAATTATGTAATTTTCTTCAAACAAACGCTAAGAACTCCGCATCAATCAACTCAGACTATCGCAGTAGATAACGCTGAATTTCGGCCTATCCGAAGTCGTCTTCAGAGAGACCGAAATTCAGTAACATATTTTTTATCACTGTTATTGTTTTTATGAGAAATGTTTAATTAAACTGTTGATAATGGAATTAATTAAAGTCCAGTAAATTAATTAATTATTATTGTCAAACTTGTTTGTGTATTAATGATAATGAAAAGTGAAACGATCGTGAAGATTGCAAATCGAGATCGTGTCTGTCATCCTACACATAATAAAATAGTAACGATGTCAATACTGTACGTTGAATATTAAAAAAAAGTAATTGTTACGAGATGTAGGAACGAGTCTGATGCCGA
The DNA here is from genome assembly GCA_948150665.1 of Conistra vaccinii. NCBI lineage: Eukaryota > Metazoa > Arthropoda > Insecta > Lepidoptera > Noctuidae > Conistra > Conistra vaccinii. The sequence continues at coordinate 10,782,022 of OX411324.1, read as the reverse complement.
AAATATAGTTTTTAGAATTTTTGTCCGTTTTTCTGTTTGTCTGGATTAGTGATGGGTCGGGAGAATATTCTCACACGGAGAATATTCTCGGATCGAGAATGTTCTGCAATATTCTGGAATATTCTTTTCGCCGGAGAATATACGAGAATTTAAAAATGGAAGTAAAATTGCTAAATTTTATTACAATATGTTTTGATTTCAAGGTCTAAAGTAAACTTTTTTTGTTGTCCTTACATATTATAAAACAAAGTCGCCCGCCGCGTCTGTCGGTCTGTCTGTCTGTCTGAACGCGATAAACTCAAAAACTGCCGAACGGATTTTCAAACGGTTTTCACCATTGGACGGAGTGATTCATGTGGAAGGTTTTAGTGTATAATTCATTAAGGTTTTGTGTAAATTAACTGAAATATGACGATTATTGTTGAAGATGTCGGAAAAAATCATGCCGACTGGGAGCTTTACTGGCGTGCGCTGCGTAAGTCGTGAGAGATAAATCAAATTTATGTTCTAGAGTATTGTATATCTTAAAAATTGCAACAAAAAAGTCCGCGATGGCATATGTCTATCTTTTAAGGGTGACCCACAATAACCATTTTTATCTTTCAAAATTGTATAAAATTTTCATTGTTATTTCCGAAGCTATTTTGACCGGTATCTTATTAATCCTTATCCAATTAAATAGGTTATTTAAATTGGGCATTCAATTTCGATTAAAATATGCCTTTACATCACATCATTTAAATGAATAGTTTAAGAGATATCACAGTTTCAAAATTACGCGTAACAAAATAATTATGGTTGACCACGCGGGCGCTGTAGTAGCCTACCACTGCGTCCGCTGAAAGTTAGTCAATGATCTTTTCCTTGGCTATTAGGTATGTATTCCCGGTAGAACGTTCCCGTGGGATATTTTGCGACATCCACGCGGGCGAAGCCGCGGGTAAAAGCTAGTTATTTTATACTTTACTCGAAAAAACGTTACTGTATTATGTTTCGGACTGGAAATGGCGCCGATTCTCTTGTACATCGAACTAAACTAGCTAAACTATCACAAAAATTCGTTACTTTTGGATATGAGAATCTTAAAGCTATGTTTTTTTTTATTCTACAAAAAAAACGAAATTTTAAAATAATTTTGACACAACTAAAATCGAATTTGACAATGGTGCCGATTCTCTTGTACACCGAACTAAACTATCACTAAAATTCCTTAATTTTGGCTATGAGTATCTTAAAGCTATTCTAACAAAAAAAATCTCTAAATTAAAAAATTATGTTGACACATCTAAAATCGAATTTGACAATCGTGTGACGACTCCACATGGTAGGTACTTGTTTACTCTACCCTGTGAATTTTTTTAGAGCCGGAGGCGCGCAGGGGGTGCAGCGTCGACGAGTCTTTTAGTATGGAAAATATGAAAAATTATTACCAACATGTTGGGATATAGGGGTTTAAGGGTTTCCTAAAGGGGGTCGAAAATTTCATTATTTTTGCGATAGGACGCACCATTTTCGAGATATAAGCAAAAGAAAAAAAAAATACAGTACTGTTTTTGCACTGAAGTCGAAGTGTTGGTGTGAATTTTAGTTCATGCCAACAAATTTTATTCCACTCGTTTTTAATCGCGTTTAAAAATAGTCAGATTTAGTTGGATAATTCCCAAGGTAGGGCAAACAAGTATCACAGGAGTCGCGATTGTCAAATTCGATTTTAGTTGCGTCAAAATTATTTTTGATTGTTATTTTGTTTTTAATTAAGTATTTGCACCATAAACCTTTCTTAAACTACTCAAAAGAAAATAGGGCCCACTAAGTGTTTCAGCTTTTTTTAAAAACTATTAATGATTAAGTGGTTTTTATGGATAGAGGTGTTTGGAGTAGGGATTAAAAAAATATTTAAAATTAGTCAGTGGTTAAGTTTGTCTTTTTTGATCGATTTACACAAACAAATAAATTTTTAGAGAAATAAACTCAAATTAACCTGAAAAATAAACTTAGTCTGTCGCCCATTTCCTGTAACCATTTGATGAAAAATGTTATGGTTAGTAGCAGTGGGGCCTCCTCTGCCTTGTATCCCTTTTCTGAGCCAATTTGGTACACTTTCAACAAGATGGGTAACACTTAGTTCCGGCACTCGTTCCCAATCAAGTTTTAACACGTTATGAGCTCCTGTTGACTGTAACCATGGCTTTAGTTTTCTTTAAGGCTTCTTTTCAATTGATCCCTTAAGTGCTCGATGGGGTTGAGATCGAGACTGATAGCTAGCCATGCCAAAACCGTGATATAGGCCTCAGAAAGTGACATTTTTGCGGTACGGGCCGTATGTGCGTGAGCATTTTCATGCATAAAAAACAAAGTCAGCAACCACTCTTTGTGAAAATGGGATGACGTGAAGTTGGATTACCCGCCCAACGTAACTGGCGGTGGTTACAGTACCCTCATCCAGAGTTACCAGCTCTGTTTTGCCTACCAAGCTTTTTCTCGCCCATACCATAACATTTGGGTCCCCAAAGCGGTCTGTTCCGTGGATGTATGGTTCTGTAAAACATTCAATACATTTTTTTCACACGCGGACTCGTTTATCATCACTGGAAAACTTGACCTTACATTCATCTCTAAAGAGTACAGCCCTCTTGTTATCCATTACCAGTTTAAATGCTCGCTAGCGATTCTTTAGCACCCTGCTCGAAGGGCTCTTGGCAGTTTGAGTCGAATAGCACGCTCTCGGGAACGTTGATCATCTTCGCAGAGACGAGTACGAATTGTTTGATCACTGACTCTGGTACCAGTAGATTGCCACAGCCGGTTTTGTAAGGCCCGGGCGGTTACAGTACGCTCTCGTCGTGCAGTTAACCTGATATACCGGTCTTCCTAGGAAGTTGTGGTGTAATTTTTTCCTGATCCAGGCCTCCTAGCTAAACTCCCGATCTTTTGGAAACGTTCCCACATGTTGCGAATAGCTCGTTGTGACACACCGAGAAGTATTGCTACAGATATCTGAGAGCCTCTCTCCTGAAGCATAGCAATAGCTCTTGCTGCGCTTTCCATGTCCATATGACGACGAAAAGCAGGCATAATAGTCATGATTAACACCTAATAAAAAAAAGGCTGTGGCAGAAAGTGACGGGTAACGTCAAAGCCTAGAATCGGACTGAGAGCACAAGTCACAGAATTTGTGCAACAAGTGTTTTTTCAATCACTTCACACTGTTTTGGTCTACCCACTTGAATTTAAGGCTAAAATTAACGCTCGAAACATTGTTAAGGACCCATAAAGTTGTCAAGAATAAAGTTTAGTTCTTAACTTTACAAATGATTACCTAATTCTTAAACAAAATTCTAAATTAACGTAGGGTGGGCCCTATTTTGTTTTGAGTAGTGTATAATATTGTTTTTTTATTCATTTTATTAATGCTGATTATTTTAAACTCATAAAGTTCGTTTTAATACAGAAATCGTACTTTAATATTACTACCATACGAAATTTAAGAGAATTTATGAGAATTTTCTCGGAAATATTCTCGGGAATGTTCTCGCTCAGGAGAATTTACTGAGAATTTAAGTTTTGGTGTAGTTATTTCAAACTCAAACTTCGTAAAACGTTCAAATGCACTAAAAACTATTACTCTAAAAAAAAACAATTCAATACAGTCATCCAATTTTTAAATTCTCGTAAATTCCCTACCAAAAGAATATTCTCGAGAACTTAACAGCAAAGTTCTCGCAAGGAGAATATTCTCGAGAATTGCCCATCACTAGTCTGGATGTATGCCTGGACTGGCGCAAAAACGGGTGTCGGATTTGGATATAATTTGGCACACATATAGTTTATAACATTATATATAACCTGTATTAACACATATATGGTACTTTAATCCAGGTAGTAGCTAAACCTCGGTCAAAACCTAGTAAAAAATATGAGTTTGTTTTGTAAGTAGTAAGTTCTTCAGAACTCTATATTTGATACCAAGTGACCTCTAATCACATCTGTGAATATAATTAAAATAATCGTCCAGTAATGAACTTCCCACGCGGACTCGAGACAAATAAAACGACTGTTTGCGAAGCAAAAAATGCTAGCAGCGTCCACCTGGTATTTAAAAAAATACAACATAAGTATAGTCTAGACTACTAGACTAGACTACACATTATTAATTATTATTACAAATGTTTTCGACATATCTCGGGGTCGGAACCCCGCGGGGTCCCTCCTGGACCTTTGGAATCTGTACCAGGAGCCGAAGCAACAACAACTCGCAGACGCCCCTTAGACTTTTTTAAGTGTTGGGGCACCAACCGACGATTATCGCTGTATGTACTATGCAAGTGCGCCCACGGACAACCCCCGGTTGATGCAGGACTATTGCAGAACATGGAAGCAAAACAATTAGGCCATGGGTTTGGGAGGCTATAGTGGATTGGGTACCTTAAACTATTGAAGAACTGTATCACCTGCCAGACCAATGTTATATCTTAATATACACCGATAAAATGGTAGGGGAAGACTTGCACACTCAATAATGGCCCCCCAGAAACGGTCGCTTGCACATAGTGACGTAGCGACAAGGGTGCAACATGTCCAGAGGTGCTTGAGGAGTGGAGAGGTATATGGAATACCTCTCCACTCCTCAAGCACCTCTGGACATGTTGCACCCTTGTCGCTATCAGGACAATCCCGGAAGTACAGTCAAGATCCCTACCAGCATATTATTGGAATACTTCCTTCCTCTGATCACGTTTGCTCTTGGATTATTAATTTATTGTCAAACCAAGTATGCCGGAAGAGATTCTTTAAGAAATAATCCCCACCTTTGTACCTACGTATTTTGCTGTATCTTTCTTCTTGACTGTTTCTATGTGTATACATAAACTGCATAATTAATAAAACCATGAATGCTACTGTATTTTATTTTCCTTTTTAGTACCAGTTTTTTTATTGTCGTGTAGATAAGCTACTTCTACTACTCTACTACTACGTTACTCTCCATTTTAATGAAAAACCGTGCAAATATGAATTACAACAAAAATACTCCAGATGAAATATCAATGGAATGATTAACGTCTGTAGGTACAGACAGAGAATGACTCACACACACGTTTCTCTTAAAATGTTGTGAATTCATCCGAGACTCCATTGATGACTTAGGTACCACTGAGTCATGACCGGTAAGCAAGGTTATAGGACAAGATAATACAAGCAGTGCCCGTATCAGGATAACCACGCTTCGCGCTACGGTAGGATAATTGCAATCGATTGATAACGTTTTTCCTTCCCGTTAACAAAAACAGTGTGCCTCAATGGTAAATTCATTCATTTTCGAACTTACAATTTTTTAACATGATGGAAAGGTTTATTATTTAAAGAGGAAAGCACGTTAAGAGCGTTTATACCTATAGTAAATGCGTCGCAAATAGGTGTCAAATATTTCGCTGTTTTGATAAATTTATCAATATTACTGTATGGAAATAAAAAATATGGCTAACTAGTGAACAAGAATATTAATAATGAATTGCAATGAAGAAATTCTAATAATTCTATAAATTATATTGTAACCTCGTTTTCTTCAATAGAGAAATATTTCATAAAATAATTGAATGTCCTCCTATTTCCTGGAAAATTGCGGTAACCCTATAAGTCTGGCACCCCTCTCAGACAAAGTCAAACGGTTATTTGCTGACAAATAAATACGGAACTGTGTCTGAGTCTGACTCAGCTTCATTATTTTCTCTATTTTTCTCATACCTTGGCCGTAAATAAAAGTTAAAATCAAGTCAACTGTCTTGGAGTCTAGCTAAAAAATATATTTGAGAGTGCAGCCAAATTGAATCATAATATAGATATTTCAAAACCCTTAATCAAATCTAAAATTCCCATATATTTTACATAGAACCAAGTGCGTCCAGATAGCGCATGAATAATAATCGATTTCTTGAATCTCCAAGAAAAACTTGTACCATCAAAATCATGGGTACAATTGAAACGGTATCCAAACTGTATTTTGCGGATGTTTAAAAAATAAATTGGCTCCAAATAAAATTAGGTTAGGTTATGCTTTTTTGGTGAGGATTTACTCTTTTTGGTAAATAGGTAATAATAACACAGCTATATTTCTGGTAAGCTTTTAAATATAGCATTAAATTAATAAATTATTTATAGCTGCCAAAACCTACTCAGTAATCACGTCGATATAAAATAAAACTAATGTTTTTTAGGATTTTCCGAGTCGCAATTTTAGCGGATGTTGATATTATCGGCAACTGATCTGCACTGTGTTCCCAGGATTTCTATAATAACCTCCTCAAGGTGCAGATCAATTGGGTTATTTATAACTCTAAGCAAACAGAGAACGATTTCACAAGCCAGATATTCATATGAAAGAGATAACGCCCGCATATAGAATTCAAACGTATGCAATGCTTAGGTATCAAGGTATAAAGATTTCGTTCAACACCCTTTTTTTCCTGATAAGTCGAATTTCAAGCAGAAACATAAAAATCATGAATGATTTATGAACTGGTTCACTGGCACATAGATGAACCTACCTCCTAAGTCTCCTCAGTTCTTGTTTTAGGGAAAAAAATCTGGCAAAATCTATTGCAAACAGAAATGGCTACCTAGTAATTTAAAGGTTTTGTGTTAAATATGCAGATATATTTCCTATGTCTTACGGTACACCTCTACAGAAACGGCACAGGAATCACAGGATATTATGTTAATATAGTTATGATATGATTATTATAATATTGTTTCAATTAGAGCAGATACAGCTCGATACTTGGCAAAGTGCCAAACTGTAAACAATATCAAGAGCTGCGTAGGCGCCGCCGTACCGGTTACACCAGCCCAATGTTGCCATGTTGTAATTCATATTTTGCCGTGCACTATCCCAAAGTGCAGTGATAGGAATTTTATTGAGCCTTATCAACAACGTTTTAAGGTTTAAAATTTCAAATTATACTCAAAAGTTGTTACTGAGCTTTACGGTAGTATAAAGGTTATGACAGGTCACCGCCTCGTGTGTTTTCATTCCGTATATCAACATGAACTTCAACCACTAATGATAAACACTATTATGATGTTGATTCATTCGATTGAACCAAATATTGCGTTTGACAATATTGTCGTTTCGTTGCCCGTGATCTAGTTTCTTTTGTGCCGTTATAAATTAACCTCGGTTTTGAAAAACAGTTAAATTTCATAAATTTAATTGTTTTTCAAAACCGAGGAGCTATTGTTGTGTTTTAAGAGCGTGCATTCTAAAAGTGGGCAACGTCACAAATAGCTGTCATATATTTCGCTGTTTTCATTAATTTGGCAATATTACTGTATGGAAATAAGAAATATGGCTTACTAGCGAACTAGAATATACCGTTTGACTGTTCAAGTGAACATCAGATGGGCATAACAATTAAAATTCTATTGTGTCTCGTTAATGACAGCTAAAGGTTTTAAATTATAATTGTAACATTTAATTTGATGTTGTACCAGTTTTAGGTGTAAAAAAGGCATTTGGAAAGCTTCCAAGAACTGTTTTTTACATCTAAAACTAAATATTCGATGTTACGATATTAATTATTGCATTTCATCCAATATTCTAGTTCACTAGTTAGCCACATTTCTTATTTCCATACAGTATTATTTCCAAATTAATCAAAACAGGTACCTAAATATTTGACAGCTATATTTACGACGTGGCCAAGTTTTAGGATGCACGCTCTTAAAAAGTACAAAAATTCTGCGGGCATTAATTGTCCGATCGATTTTATTTGTATTGCGGAATCGATGCTGTCCAACAAACTATTCGTGCTACTACTTTAAATTATCGTTAAATGGAAATTAAATAGGTATCAATAATTCCCAACTTCAAAGCCATCGATAAAGCATTGTTTGGCAAACATAACATCGTATGTCCGATGCCTTGCATTTTAATAAGTAAGTATATTATTTATTATGGACATCTTGAATGAATTTTAATATTTCATCGTAGGTGTTCTTTTAAGATTCAGCTATCATGAATAAAAAATACGTCTACCGTGATCAAGACAATAAGCATTGGCTTTTTTCATTTTTCTTGCTGTTGCTGCTAATTTTATTATTATTAGTGTTAGGTCCACGTAATCAAAATGAGTCTTTATTAAATCCAGAGCTGTCAAACAAACAGAATTTATAGCAGTCAATGCATATACCATGATGTCTATGTAGTCAAACCAAACATTTTTTTACCGTCTCGCAGAGTCGCAGCTGAACCAAACGGTTTTTAAAATTACTCCCATTTACTAAGTGTTTTTAAGCAAAGTAACCCTTTTCAATTCTACAGTATTTACGCCTTTGTTAAACCATTAAAAGGATCCGATTAATATAGCTTCTGGTGTATGGTTTCAGTATTAGTGACTTGTATAATATTAATAACATCTGGTTTAATAACTGTGCGCGTTTTGTTAGCACTGCCGGTATCCATCTGGCATCCATGAAGCGTCATACGTTATCCCTTATTTCTATACATACCCTTGCAAAGCTATCTTCTATATACATCCAGCAGTTGGATCCTCAGTTGGAGCTATTATAAGTCAGTAGCAAGCTTAAATTACAAATTAGTGACCATAATTAAACAAATTCAAAATGCCAGTATTAGGTACGCGGAAAGGTGACAAAGTCAAAAATACACAATGCTGTTAGAATATTCGTACATTAATTAGCTTTTTATTTAGTACCTAATGTCAGTGAGGTTGGTAAGTACCTCGCAGCGCCTGCTTCAACTTGTGGTTGACAAATAAATATTATTCCTTTGTTTTCATTCATTTATTTAGTACCTAGGATTGCTTGAAATCAATTTAGGTTTTTTTTTTTTTAGTAAGAAAGGTTATTCAATTGTAAGGAATTTGAATGGAATTTAAAAATATGTTGGTATAGATACCTTATGTTTTGTGATTTTACTAAACAAAACTTCCAGATAAGAATCACATTAGAAGGTACTTAGAAGAAGACCACTAATCTCTGTGGAATCCACAAGTTGGAGGAGACTCTGATCACTGAGATAAGGAAACAGTGCAAAAGAGTTTTATGTTTGTGAATTAAAAAGTATTTCTTCATTCGTAGAATATCATGCGTTACAATCTCCAGTTCGATTAAGTATGAAATGAGTTAACCCATAAGTTGTAAACGTGACCTGACGGCCACGTTTAATTGTGCATATTTGATAGCCTGGTAGATAATTATTCAACGCCATTAACAGCTGTTTGTGTGGCAGAAAGAAGATCCACTTGGCATCAAAAGATAAAAATGATCTAACCTGGAGCACAGTCCTCTGCATTCATGGTCGAGATCATGTACAGTATGAGCACGGCAGTGAACCGGCGACGACGTCCCCAGCTGTTCATCATATTGCTCACGATTCAATACACTGTAACTTATAACAAGCAGACGCAATCAGTTTCTCCCATAATAGAGAAATACCTGATCCAAAACATGGATATTAGAATTGTTCTATTTTTATGCTCTCGTATCTGGTTTGAACAGAACTAAGAGCGCACATTCCACCGTTTAAGTCTGGAACACTATAGCTGCAAACACTTTAATTTTTTTAAACACTGAGTCATTTAGATTCATAGCATAAGTACGCGTTATAATTGTGTACGGAATTGGATATTTTCATCTTAATCACATGGTGAGACTTAGTAATCACTGTTGTTATGCAAACTTTCTTCGTAGACGAGGGCAGTGCATCGGAGGCACGGTTAGGTTAGAACGAAAGTTAACAAACTATTTTCGTGAAACGTTAAGTATAAAGTGCGGTGTATGACGCGGCCGTTTCGCGCCATCTACTCCGACGGAATGTCATACAAAATCAGGCGCGTAGCTAGCGCGCTCGCGTGCTCGCTCGACCTCGCGCCGACGAAAAGATAAAACACCATGAGCGAAGGAGACCCACATAGCCAGTGTGTGGCGAGCGGTGTAGCGTAGCGTCTCCGTACTCCGTACTAAACAAGTCCACCATAGAACACCAACACAATTGATTTGAGCTGATTAAGAATTCGCAGAGTATACATACCTCAAGTACTTAAAGGCTAGTTTATGGAATGAAAATTGACAAGGTCTTAAGCAATAAAGAAACGACCGTTTATATTCTTTTTGTAAATGATCAACTGGCTCTGTTAATAACCAAACTGTTTGCAGAAGTTAACATGTTTAGTGTACTGGTGTACATCACTACGGTACCACAAAGTGGCTGTTTGTTATAACGCCGCCTGCTAGCATGGCAATAACACATTTCCTTTAGTAGATTGTAACTCAAGCCGACTGGATATAGTCTACACACACAATATTTTTCCTTTTCAGATCGGTACGGTATGTGGTGTACCTACATTATCATAAATTACTTGAAGTAGGTAGAAAGGTACCTACAGTCTATGTAAATCAATCGTTGAATCATTTTTAATTTATCTATTCAACAAAATCGCTAACCATACAAAAAATAAATACATGAAAATAAGTGTGAAGTAACTTTATCTTTGAATGTTGATTAAAATTACCTGGTTGACTAAATGTTTTGGTTAAAATAATATGTAAAGTGGCTATGTTCGAAGTAAGTACTCCAGTATACATGCAATTTCATGATAACATAGCTCTTTATTCATAGACACTCAACACAATTTGAAATTTAAATACGCAGGACCGTAAACTTCCAGGCGATTCACCCCAATAGTCGGTTGGAACTTCGTACTGTGTCGTAACAATATTAATTATTCATAACCCTTTCATTTAATAGCTGAAGTAATAATAGGCTCGTCAAAATAGTGTGCATAAACAATGCATTGACAAAAGGTTTCCATCGAGTCCAGTTCGCAGAATAATTGTAAAAGGAATAGTATTTAAGGCAGTAAGTGTTTAATGGATAAAAGACTGACGTTCACTACCACTACCCCAAGTTACCTGAATCACGTAATTAAATAATTACGGGCAAAATAGCCTTCATTTTGTTTTCCTGTCAGTCACCCCAAACCCACACTGTTAAAAATAAACTTAAAGATTACAAACTAACAGTAACAACGTTGAAAAGCAGGATAATTAACAAAATAACTAAACAATCTACAGCCATGTCTATAAGTAACCAACAACGGGGAAATATTTTTTAATTCATTAAAGTGTTGTTGCAACTTAATTAATTTACGAGGTCCCTAGAGAATGTTGAAACCCCGTGGTGTGTGAAATATTGGACACAACACAGGTGCTCCGTACATTCACGTAAATACGAATAAATGCATAAACTGTTAACATGCAGACTGAAAATAATGTCTAGACGAAGTAGACATACTGTCACGCTCCCTTCCCTAAAGGAATTGTATTTCCAATTTGATAGAATGCCCATCCCAAACTACGCACGTGGACGATCGTGTCGTATCGTACGGTCAACAGCTCATGCATGGTAACAAATACAATTTGACTATTACAGTGTCTTTATTGTGTAGCAGCAAGTGCAGCTTTTATAGTTCAACTGTTCAAGTGGTGCTACTGACGTGCGGTTGTCCGTTCCAAATAGCAAATTGAATCATTTACAAAGTAACAGTATGTTGTGATGACGATAGTAACCAACATACTTGCTCTCAAGCTTAAGGGGTCATGCCCTCGAACCAGCTTAGTAGTCATTCATTTTTCTTGTCATAAAGTGGATTTGTTAAACCTCTTTCTAACAAAATATGTCATTATAAGTAGACAGTCGGTTAAGAGTCAGTATTAAGATTTCAGTATCCAGATCCAGTGATATCAGATATTCAGATTGAATGACTCATTTGGTAAATTATACAGTTATACATAGAGACAAAAAAAATGTTACATTTGTTTTTACGTACGGTATTATTTCAGTGTTCAAGGACGGTCAATTGACGTCAAAGATACTAATGGCAAAAAATTAGGTAGGTACTGATGCAAATCAATTTTTTTTTCCGTACCACAAAATTACTTTATGACTTTGTATTTGTGTTTCTTATGCAAAACCTTGGTACCAGTAGGTACACTATTTTGTAGTGGCCACAATCTACTGATTATTTCTTATTCTAAGTGAAAGTTACAGCAAATGAGTCACAGTTGATCCGGTCTCACTAATGAGTAAATGGAACAGTCCCTGACGTCAGAACTTACGAGAACTGTGACGTAGTATCTTATTTTATAATTTATAAAACGATGACGTCATAATCTTGAACTATGCCTTGTTTGTTTAGTTTGATACGTTATAGCCCCGGAAATTAAGATATTTTCTGCGAAAAAATCTTGAAAAAATCCTAGTGAAGAACCAGAATTAACTTTATTTAGGCATTAGAAAATAGAAATATTGTGTGAAAAGTCCATTACAATAACATGTGCAAAAAAAAAGATGTTAAGGCTGCCTGTCCACTGGAGCGGAAAGGAGACGAGAGGAGAGGAGAGGAGCGGAGATGTGCCATTATTAACCAATCAAATCTAAACTCAGGGGCGGAGTCAAGATTCTATTGGTTAATATTGGCACATCTCCGTTCCTCTTTTCTCCTCTCCGCTCCAGTGGACAGGCAGCCTTAAGGTCCCTAAAATAAGTTTATAACAAAAAAATCAAAAAGGAGTTTTACGTTAATTTACGTATGAATTTTTCACCCAGTATTTCTAATGCCTGAATAAAGATAATCCCAGTGATACCTAATTTCACTAGAATTTATTTCGCAGATTTGCCTTTAATTCAACTTATTTTTCTGGACTATTATTATTATTTTTATCTATAAATTGACACTACCTACAAGAAACTGTGTACCTAAGTATATACATGACCATATGAATACCTATATGTGTACCAACCTAGTTTGAATATGTAGGCATTGAAAATATTTTCCTCTTAAACAGGTAAATATAATTTTTTTCAATGAACTAAGCTGAGTAACTGATTTAAATTCCTGGGATTTTCTGTTTTAAATTGTAATGAAATTTCAAGCTCGTATTGTTTTTTTCTTAATCACTTTCCTTCTATTAGGTCTTAAATAAATAACATAATTTAATAATAGATTAATGCATACACGTGCGTTTCTTATCGATGGCTACATTCTCCCTCTATTCCTCGTTTTGAACACTTTGCTTACCTGATGCAATGTTTAACACTTAAAACTGCAATAATATCTTGTTTTGATACGAATACATAACTACACGATTCATCGAATATAATTTATCAATCGTCCTGAATCACCATTTGTTGGAAATGACGTTATCAGTTATTATATACCTACATAAGCGAAGTCAAATTGAAAATAAATTATAAACATTGTGTTTGAAATTCTTTGCAGGAATAATTGTTAATTATAGACTGTTGTGCTGTTCGGAAGAACAGGTATTATAACAGGAAAATGATAGCTATAATAAAAGCGTCTACGTAAACAGAATAAATAAACTATCTTAAAATCTAGCGGTAAGTATCTTAAAATATATCAGTAGCTATGAATTCACTGCCATGAGCGTAAAATAACAAAAGGAAAGGAAAAAGTAGGATAAATAAATCGTATCATTCAGTCGACAACACGCAACTACTCAAACTATCAATCAACGTGCCCTCACTGTACAGCTGGAATACCTTATCAATTATTAATTTAGAAAAACACTTAACTATTCAACGATATAATCAGTATTCTCCACTACCTGCAAGTTTTTTCGACGATGTCAATATGGATAAGTTTTTTGTATCCTTCTCCAGTACACGAATACAAATTATTTGCGATTCAATCCAATGTGTGAGATTATTTGCAGTACTCCACCTTAATTTACGACGAAGTGCCCCGGCACGCACAAACACTACCCACGCCAGTGTCGCATAGTAAAAACCTGCTTTTGGAGGTCACCAAACGAAAACTAGCTAGAAAACTAATAAAATATCAAGGATAAAGTTTAGTATAGTCTGCATGACAGAAATACTTAGAGTTATTGCTTCATTGTTTTAGGTTTGACAGCAACATAAACTTGAGTGCAGTTTTTGAATGTTCGATCGACATCTTGGTGGAATCACAGTTCATTTCATTATATAACTATGCTACAGGCATGAAAAGTAGTATATAATACCGAATTAAATGGCTCTGTCTAGTAAAACTTCCTGCAGCATACTTCTGCGGGGTCCAAAGCTTAGATCATCATCATCATTCTCCTGCCTTTATCCCAATTTATTTGGGGTCGGCAACATGTCTTTTTATTCCATACTTGCAAAGCATGATTAGATATCTTCCTAAAATGAAAACAAAATTATATCAGCTACTATCTCCCCACGCAATTTGTAGAAGGCAATCAGGGGAAATAGGTAACCCCAGTGCACGTATCCGATCAACCAACCAGCTGTCATCGTTTAGGCAAACCAACTGCCTATCTGTGAACTGAATGCAATACAAAAAAACTCTATACAAAATTGTTTCACCTAAAAGAGCATAATGTAGATGTAGTTGTTCAGTTATCGTTGTCTGATAGTGCAATCAGAAATAAATATACTTTGTAGAGTCCACATGATATGACATCTCGCAAAATGCTGCTATCTCTTCATTTGCGTTTACGCTCCGATAGCGATAACTGATAAAATCGTTGGGATTTGTAATTATTTTTAGTGTACGCTCGTTACATGGTTATTGCACTCTCCGCTCGTAAAGAATAGAAAGTGCTTAAACTCGATTTTTACTGCAAAAAATTATGAACTTCGCGACAATTCATTAAAATGTATCGGTTGTCATCATCATCAGTACCGACCACTCTGAGCTCGATAATTAATCGATATAGAACTACATATATTGTGCACTCTTTTTCCATTATTAGAGGGTTAGAGAACGTATGGAATAACACGACGCTTTTAAGTAATTATTCCTTTGGGACCAATAAAATTAATTGCTATCGATGGGAATGATAATAAATATAATTGATAATCTCACTGATTAGGGCTAATGTGTTTTCCCAGATTAGTCTTTGTTTGAAAATTGGTTTATAATACAATCTGGGTCAACAACAACATTCTCAGCCCGACTTCGCCCACTGCTGGGCTTCTCTTTCCTTTCCCAATCCCCACGCTCCTGTGCCAGCCTCATCCAGGCTCTATGTATCCGCGATGGTAACAATTTCGCGCCAAGCAATTGTTTTATTTTGTAATAACCATTACCGATACCGGTTTTATTAAGCCTTTTATAAATATTTATATCAACAAATATGTATTTAATTAGCAATATTTGCTACATGTCAAAATATTTAAATACTACGCTGTCCGCCGTGGCTCTGGTTCGTAGAACGTTAAATTTTACGTGAAAATATTACTTACGAAACATCACACTAATTAAATCATATATGTACAACGGTGGCACGTGGCACCATTGGACATTAATTCCACAAATTGGTCTAAATGGCAATTGCGGTGTGCGGGGACATCCACGCCGGTCGTCGGTCGCGACGGTCGCCGCCGTCGGCCGCTGTTAGCTTAAGGCCTTAGGAGACATGCTACTATCAGCATCAGCGTTTGGCGATTTTACGACTTCATCAATTTTGCTTCGCGTTTTGGCAACTCTGCGTTCGGTTGCGTTAGAAAAATAGCGCATTTTAGCGATTGCTTCGATGCTGCATCGTATTTTAGCATCTGTTCTCGGGTGGGGTCAAAAAGCAGATGCCAAAGTCTTACAAAATCGCTGCGATTGGCAACTGAATGTTTGTGTAGTCTAGCGTTCCGTCACTGTAAAATGTATAGCTTCGGAAAAAAGCCTCAATCGCCGATCGCTGAGGGTAAAAGGCATATCTGCTAAAGCCCTTAGCTAAGCCGTAACCTTGACCTGTCGCGTGCTAACTCAAATGCCGCCTGGAAACTTGCCGTTAGCGTTTTTCAGTTAAATCCACACGTCACCGAAATGTACAAATATTATAATATTAATTGAACGCAACAGTACACGGTGTTAACCTTGTATTTTTCAACAAGAACTCTTGAATACGTTCAGTCAACGTTAATTTTGCATAACATAACATTATCAAATATGAAATGAGTAGGAACATCCGAACATTGTCTCTTGTGTTTACCCAAACAGTTTGTTCCTCCAAATCCAGGGTTATCTATAATTATTTACACTAATCAGCCAATTTGGCACATCTCATTAAGTATCTAAATCTATATTGTTAGGTTACAATGATCTTATGTTGCTGTACAAGTAAAGCATAAGGTGTATTATAGGTACACCTTGTGTATTGTGTAAGAATTACTAATTATCAGCAGTTAAACCCACTGCTGACGCAGTAAAATAATTACGATAAATTAGATAGATACTAGATCATAGAGTATTTGCATACACGCGTAGTACGGTAATCATAGGTAAGTGCTGTTTACAGTTTACTGTGATGTTAATATTCAACAATTACACAACCATGTCGAATTAAGTCATTTGTTGTCTTTATGGAGCAGTAGGTAAACAACGCATTTTAATAGTCCATTTAGAAAACTCAATTTGCCTGGTGTGAACGAAATGTCCCAAGATTAGGCAAATTTTCGGTAGGTCGTATGAGTTTATTTAATATATGGTGTATTATACACACCTATTAGGGGTCATATACAATAGAGGTCACTAGTTTGTGGGGTTAAGATTATAACGTAACTACGCTGTACCTCAGAGAGCACGTTAAGCTGTCGGCCGAGGTTGTCTGAAGTTTATGTAACAATTACAGGCACGAGGGCTATATAATAAGCCTGGTCAAAGGGTGAAAATGATAGGCACAAAAATCAAATTACTGCAGAAAATGAATTATCTCAACGGTGAGGTTATACGTTCACAATTCTAGACAAATGTTTGAATCTATTGAGTTTCTTGGCACTGGATGTTTCTCCAGCGTAGGTGTTGTCAGACATAAGATATGTCCAGCGAGATGTCTCGTAGGCGTCTCGTAGACGTGTCGTATTCGTTCTCGTAGGCGTCTCGTAGACATCTCGTAGACGTCTTGTAGGCGTTTCGTAGGCGTCTCGTAGATGTCTCGTAGATGTCTCGTAGATGTCTCGTAGGCGTCTCGTAGGCGTTTCGTAGGGGTCTCGTAGACGTCTCGTAGAGCCTCGTAGGCGACTCGTAAGATGTTGTAGGCATCTCGAAGGCGTCTCATATATGCTTTCTAGACGCCGCATGAAGCCTACTGACAAGCTACAAAATCTGCTTTTAGAATACTATTCGGCTTCCTAATTCAAAGAGCATTAAAAAAAAATGGGTTTTTATTATGGCAGTAAAATATAAATGCACAACTAAGATTTTGCGATAAGCTTGATAGTGTGCGGTGTCGAACCTACACATGCTTATCGGGGACAAACATTAATTTGGTTTATTGTGGGGTGGCAGGCAGTAGGGGCGCAGGGTGCGGGGCGCGGGCGCGGGGTGCGTTGGTGCTATTACGTCAATCAGCCGGCTGTGTCGCGTGATTGTACCTACTTCATTAGCCCCGCACTTACTGGCTGTCCTGCAAACAGTGCATTAGAATTTTCTTCGCTTTCCACTGTAACTAGGAACATAAAATAGTAATGTGAGAAATAAATGGAATTGGAGAATACCGTAGCTAAATAGCTGGTCGCGGAGCACGGGTGATCGATAAGCTTATTTTCTACGGAAAAAACACAGGTTAGTACCTACCCATTGACTGTAGACAGGTTTTTCCATTTTGAAGGCTCATAAAATTCCACCAGGCTATTAAATGCATGGCATCCAATGCAGACCTTCTGCATTGCATGCCATGCATTTAGATCTTATGCTTTGTATGTTACGAAAATAGGTATTTGTTTAGACTAGAGGGTAGTCCGTTAGAGTGGTACTCTCCTATTTAAAGATACGAGTATTTGTAAGTTACCCAATATACTACTACAATATGTACAGTCAGGAGCATAAATATAATACTATGGTCATTAATTCATTAGCTCAACGGAAATAAAGCTTATCAGAGTACCTACTACTGGCTACGACATTACTACTGTATAATCCCTCGCAGCTTAATTAGAGACGAAATCTCCTACACAGACGCCCACCACTGACTTGCGTTTCCTGTTATTTCCTCAAAGGAAACCTACTTAACGAACCATTTTATTATGTATTCCAATTAAAAATCGAACCGCTCACAATCAAGTTACGAGTGTTTCCTGTTTTTTTAAGATTTGAAATATGGATACGAGCAGTGGCCATTGTTTTCGATAAAATGAGGCAACAATACGAGCTGATAAAAAGTATAGCTACAGTACAGTACCTAACTACCGACATATACTTAGTATAAATATTAAAATTAATAATATTGTTAATATTTATTTTTTAAACTTTATGCACAAGTAAAAAAAAATACTGTACAAAGGCGGACTTAATGCCTGGGGCATTTTCTACCAGTCAACCTTTGGGTGATGCAGAGACAAAACATGGCAGGTGCAATTTACGGGATAGATACATAGAAAATTAATACATACTAATACATAGATACATACATACATAATATTATTGTCCTTCCTTAGAGTGCAGAAACATTTTATTTCTTAAAAAAAGAGGAACCAGTGCGCATGGAGCGGGTTAATTGTGTGTCTGTTGCAGGCATTACGACATTAAGTTGGTTGGTATTTCCAATAAGTTAGTCTTAATCGAATTCATCTTATTATTTATTTATTTAATACTTTAAGCACACAAATGTACAGAGGCGGACTTAATGCCATTGGCATTTTCTACCAGTCAACCTTTGGGTGATGCAGAAACAAACAGTGGTAGGTGCAATATCAAAAATTGTGGAATATATATTTATTTAAGGATATACTTAAAACGGATTTATTCAATTATGGGCAATTGACTTCTAGCATTTGTAAATATTGTTCATATTTTTGGTAAACGATCCATATTTCTTTAGGTAACTAATTAAGAAAATTACTGAACCATTTTCCATTTGTCTGCATTTTCATAAAATACATGCTAGCCTCTCAAATTGAGCAACTAATTACTTTTTCTACACGACTGTGACCTATTAAAATATATGATTATAATCCATTGATACATAATAACAAAGTAGTACAAGACGTACAACGAACAAGATGATAAAAGTATCATAAACTAACAATGGACAATAACAAGTCGAGACCCCAATAAAATTCGACAACATACCTACTAAACTATTTAGGTGATGTAAATATCCAAACCCATTTATTTATTGAAGAAACCACTTATACTATTTCTACTCACGCCTACGACTAAACAGTTTAAATCATTATTTACAGTTCAACTCCTGTTTAAGATTCGTCAGTGTTGAATGCTGTATTACTATTTTTGAGGTGTTAAAAGGGTGTCGATAATCGATAAATGTAATTACGTCACTGCTACATTTCTTTCTGTGACGTCAAAGGGCTGTTTTGTAAAATGGCTTGTGTAAAATTTTCAATAGAAGTCAAGGTAACGAAGAATGAGCTATTTCATTCTAAAGCTAAAGTAATGAAGATGTATTGTGGTAGTGGTACGGGTGAAATTATATAGGCATCTTTCTATATCTCTTACCTTTTATTACTCAACTATTGTCAGTTATCTTTCTTTTTTTTGATCTCTATACTAACGTTCACATTGATCACTATCATATTTTGCAGAATAGTAATCGAGATTATTAGTTTGTATGTTTTGTAATGTTCTGTGGAATATAGGTAAATAGGTAGGATAAGAAGAGCTCGTGGCTAAAGTAATAACAGCCGCACGGGTTGATCCACCAGGTTAAGCTACGCTTGCCGGGGTTGGTCAGTGGATGGGTGACCATCTTTACATACCGAGCCTCCTCCGTGCCTCGGAAAGCACGTTAAGCCGTTGGTCCCGGCTGTCATTCGTGTATCTTTGACAGTCGTTACGAGTCGCCAGAAGCCCGAAAGTCTTACCAAGGCGTATCGTATTACCCAGTTACTGGGTTGTGGAGGTCAGATAGGCAGTCGCTCCATGTAAAATACTGGTATTCAGTTGCATCCGGTTAGACTGGTAGCTGACCTCAACATAGTTGGGAAGAAGAAGGTAGATAGAAGAAAATAGGCCAATTGTTTGAACCAAGCCCAGTGATAATAGCAATACCTTTAACTATAATAGTTATGTCCGTTCATTTTAGCAGGCTGGGAAGCCCACGTTCTACGGTGGACGTTTACTCAAACGATTTGTTTATGACCACGTCCAAACATGTTAAAATAGGTGTTACATACAATGTTTGCTTTCTCAGACCTGTATATTTAACGCTGCTCTTTCCACGAGGCGTCAATGAAACAAACAATAGATGTACGTCAATGCACCCTGTGATACAATAAAGATTTATGCTTGAATTTAAATATCACGTTGACAGAAAATCCCGTTTATTTAAAATATATTTATGTATGAGTAGATCAAGGGGTCTTTCTAATATTATAAATTATGCGCATATCTTTGAGATTTCTAAAGCACTGTCGAAAACATCAGACTTCCGATACATATTTTTTTGCGCTATACAATGTGGAGACTACAATACAACAATAAATGAAAATAATGGCACGACTAATGCATGAGAGTATTTTGGAACTGTCTAATAAATCGTAGCTTCGAAATAAAAAAATGAGATTTTCAAACAAATTAAATGTAGTGTATGCCGGGATCCACTCTAAGCCTATAAATTCCGTTTATCCAACTAGGCCTAGGGTGGATTCTCGGGCATACGTTTCCGAATATCAACCTTAGGATGGATTTTTGGTGTGGATAAACGAAATAACCCGAGCCGACTATGGATTTTGCCGAGCTATATTGACTAAACTATTGAATATTTTCAATTGAATTTTTGTATACAGAATGGGGACGTCAGTAGGGACACGCCGTAAAATTTTTTGTTGTATTGTCGTCTCCACCTTGTATATTTCTGGTTTTAAATAGATAACTTCATAAGGCTATTACGCTGTCTTAAATTTTTTGATAAAGAGAAAAATAAGAGAAAGTCTTTGCCCTCCTATAAGACGACATGAAATACAGTGAATCCATCTATTATATTCTATAATCTATATAAAATCGTAGCAAAATCAAAACTGAACATTTAATATTAAAAAAAAAAAGTAATTGCTATGAGGTCTGGGAACTATTCTAATGCCGAAAATATAGTTTTTAGAATTTTTGTTTGTTTGTGTGAATGTATGTTCCAGCATCACGCAAATACTACCGGATAATAGTTATTTGTTATACAAGAGTGCAAAGTTGCTTTTTAACCGCGTGTTCAATTTTGATGACCGAGCAAGCGAAGGATTCTAAAATTGAATCACGAGCGCAGCGAGTGATTCAAAATTAGAAGCCTGAGCGTTAGCGAGGGAATCAAAAGAGCACGAGGTGAAAAATCTTTGCACTCGAGTGCAACACGTAACTTTTCATTCCACCTCAGCGAGGAAATGACTAAATGCAAAAAAAAAAACGTTTACAATCACAAGATAGGTACACTTTTATTTCAGTTTAGGTATTAATTACTACATTATAACAGGTAAGTATTACAGAATAATCTTTAAATTATAACAAAATAATACTAAGGTATAATTAAGAAAATTTTAAAGTAACGTTGCTACAGTTATTTAAATTGAGTGTAATATTTTTGTTTGGTACTGTAATATTGGTGTTAGTCACTTGTGTACTGTTTTTCGGTAAACTATCTGTCATACTTAATAGTTGTACCGATTCATCGGATTCCCTTGGCGTGAATGTTGGAGAGAGAGGGAGATGGTTAGGTGTTTCATAACGGCTTATTTTTGATGTAGAAGGGCCAGTCCAAGGATCCGATTGAGGCTCTTTCAGTGTAATGGCTCCTACGATGCCTTCACATATTTTAGACTTATTTTGGATGGAATCCTCTATGTATCCCTCTACAACTGCATTGGACTTCCAGCCTCCGTGGCGCTTAAGGGACAGGAGATCAGCTCCGGAATCAGCCAAAAGTGTGGCTGAAGTTCGTCGGAAACAATGACCCGTGTACAACAGGGGTTCTGGAAGTTCAAGAAATGTTGCTATTTCTCGTGGGATACTGCCAATTTTATTAGTACCCATAGGCTGTCTAACACACTTTCCATTGCGATACTGTAGAAAAAATCGATTGATTGGAGTGTTAGGCGGGCGTAAGGCTTGATATTTCTCAACAATCGTTACGTATTCCTTGCGAATGACGAAGTTGCGGTCTCTTTTTGTCTTTGTATTAGGTAAATTAATTAATAGTAAGTCATCTGAATGTTTCTCAATGTTTTTGACATTAAGTTGTGTTAGTTCATTAGTTCGACATGCTCCGTTTATTCCAATAATAAGAACAACCTGTAACGTAAAGAGTATTGTAGTAGATAAATGAATAAAATTGATATGAACGCATAATTATGCCTATCAACATCTACTAAGTATACTATTTAATTGAGATTAATATACTTAAGTAGATACTGAATGTGCAACTGACTTACTTTTGCCGCCAAATATACGGAATCGGGTGCTTCGTTAAGAAACTTTTCAATATCAGATACTGTGAAAACCTTCGATTTTTTTGGTTGATGACCAGATGAGGCTCTTTTTAAAAATGCCACTAATTTAGGATAGGTATCGATATGTTTGTCTTTTTTCATCTTTATTGTTGCTTTTAGCATCGAATACGTACTCCATAGAGTGCTTGCTTTCTTGTTCTCGGATAATTCTATAAAATATGCCAGCAAAACGTTTTCTGAGAAAGTTTTGGCTCCTTTTGCTAGTCGCCACGTGTTGAACATATCGTACTGTTTTAAATACTTCTCGCGTGATTGTTGAGGGAGAAAGCTCATTTGCGCATTATTAACAGTTTCAGTCAATTCTGTTGGCGTCAAGCAAACTTCCTCGTCGCTAGAATCACTCATTTTAGTTTTTTCACTTGTTTTCAAGTTTCTTGTTTTTAATAAAAGGTTTAACAATGACGTGAAAAAATGCCGCGTAAAGAACCGCGTACAAAGCAAATTGAAAAAAGAACACCAAGAAGGTTCCGAGTCTGAGTTTTTAAAAAAATTAAAAAAAAGTTGTATGATATATTCGGCACCATAGAGGTAGCAGTAAATAGGTTTAATGTTTTTTTTAATTCACAAACTTAGTGCACACGATGTTCTAAATTCAATTTACTTTATCCTCTAGCGAATAAAAACGGCTTTTCCACTCAGATATTGAAGATTAAAAATACTCTTTCCGAGATGGTGGGATGAAAATTCTATTTTTTAGCATATAAATATTCCCTATAAGTCTGTCATGCAGTCTTGCTATAAAATATCACGCTATTCGCTATGGGGGATGAGCAATATTATGTTCGTATTATTACCGCAAATTAAAAACACGAGCCAAAAGGTTAGAATACGGCAGACAGTTACAGATGTAACCTTTTAAATGATAATCATCACGCTATTCCTGTCAATCATGACATACACAGGGTCAGTTTTTGAGATGGGGCACTTGTCGCTACAAGAAAACGGTTTTAGAAGACTGTCCTTAACGTTTCGAAACATTTTGTAAGTACTGAAGTCACAGATTATGAAAACTATATACAGTCAGCAAGAAAATGACCGATTTTCACAAAAAAAAAATCTGTTTCTTTTAAGGATAAAAAGACTCTATTAGATCAACTGAGGTTAGAGAACTAGTCAAAGATCGTAAAAAAATCGCGGACTGGGCTATGGGATAGGGAACGAATTCAGCAGATGCCAGAGATAGTTACAGATTTAACTTTTAAACGTTAGTTTTTTTTTTTTTCGATATTGTTACTTATTATTCACTTTTATTGATCTCTGATTACTTTATTTCGCTTCAACTGATCTTACGCTGATGGCAATGTAATTTTTAAATGTTTTATTTTGATTTTTATCTTATTTGATTTTTTTGATTGATCATAAATCAATGATTAAACGAAGTGTATACAGTGCCACGAGTTTCTTGTGCCACTGGTGGCACTCTATACACTGCCATGATTAAATATACTTAGTTCAGTTTATGTTCACCGTACAATTATCACTGTGTACTATCCATAGCTCTGATAATGTCACAATTCCGACTCCCAAGATACAGTAAAATGCCTAGTTGCAATGCACCATCCAACCTGTTCTTGTTTATATTGATTTTTTAATAAATAAATTTGAAATTTGATTATTTTTAAATGATTATCATATTTTTATGGAGCTAACCAGTCAATCGTCACTGCATTTTAAATAAAAAGGTTTAGGTGTATAATTAAATAAGGTTATGTGTAAATTGACTAAAATAATGATGATGATTGTTTTAGATGTCGGAAAAAATTACGCCGACTGGGAGCTTTACTGACGTGGGCTGCGTAAACCAATACAGTTATATGAAAACAATGTATTACGGAATCAATACGTTGTTTACCTGGATAAAGACATAGGTAGGTAATTATAATTAAATAATATAAATATTAAACTACCTCAATTCTTGCGGTCAGTGACAGGACCTAGAAAGGAAAAATTTTCATTCACGGATTTTCCGTTTTACACGGATTGCCCTACTTTAAACACACCCAATTAGATAGGTATAAGATTACTTGAGCATGTGTCCCCGCGTCATTTTTATTAAACGCGAACGTCGCGTTCGCTTATTCTTTTTTCGGAAAATTGGAAAACGTCCTCTGTCGGCCCGACCACACGTTCAGGTTCACCGAACGAACAGTGACATACGACGACACGACGCTCACGGATTCGCGCGATGATCGCTTTTGAATTTATAGGATGCGGCCTTTACAATTTCTGATAATCGCAGATTATTATCGCACTAACAGAACAATTTACTTGACACGTCTGCTACTCCGGCGGAGCGTGCGCGCCTGCTGGCTATGGGTAAGCGGGAGTCGGGTATGTGGCTTCATGCACTACCGTCATCGAACTTAGGCACTTTGTTCGACAACCCTACAGGGTGTCTCAATAAGAGTGCGTTTTTAAATTTTGTGTAATTTTTTTTGTGTGCTACTCTGTACATCTGATCTTTGACAGCTGTAACCTATGTTAGTTCTGATTATTAAAATCATAACCCTTCCTTTTGGCTTTGCCGTAGTCGGGTAATAAATGAAGCGCTACCATCGATCACTAATAAAGAACTAGATACACAATCCCAAACAAAAGTTCTCTTAAAACTGGCACCAAATTGTGTTTAAGTAATAATAGTTGAAATAAATATACACTAGTAGCTCTGCGAACAGTAGACCTCGCGAGCACAATTTTATGACAACAATTAACCGCTTAGCTTGAGGCTTATCTTAAAAGTAAAAGAACGACCGCGACGTTCACGCCTCAAGCTTTTAAGAAAATATTAAAGTTCTATGTTTACATAAGTGTTTACGTAAGTTTTATTTAGTACTTTTTAGTGGTTTCAGTTCTTTTGACATGTGGTTTCAGCAGGACGGCGCCACCGGCCACACCACGCATGAAACATTCGATTTATTGCAGCAACGATTTCCAGATAAATCATTGTCAAAAAGTCATCGAAAATTTTATGAAAAGAGCAATGACCGGTACCGGTACTTTATTAACACCGCGTCGGCCCGGCTAAAGTGCCGTAAGCATTGCTATTGTCATTGTCACTGTCACTAAGTCACGTCACTTGGTATTTTCTTTGATTGTTGAGATTAGATCACTGTAAAAAACCACATTCCCAAAACACGTGTGCATTCACAATTACACATGTAATGTGTGAATATGATACACATTACATTCATTCATTACATTCTCTGGTGCCTAAACGGACCCTGGCACTCGCCGGCCGCTGCCGCGGCACCGCTCGCCACGCTCGCTCGGCTCGTGCATTGTGTGGTCACAGTTCTAACCTAACCTAACCTACCTTTCAGCCATTTTCATTTGCTAAGCCAAAGGATTATGGCACTTAAGTTTAGCCGGCTATTGATGAAAGAAACTAACCTCAACAATCAAACAAAGTAACAAGTGACAGTGACAATGCAATGGGCACTTTAGCCGGGCCGAGGCAGCGCCACACTAGAGTGCTGCAAGAATTGTTGCGGCACTCTATAGACTTCCATAAAAATATCACAATTCTCTAAAAAAATACGTGTTTTATTTTATTTGTTGTTATTTTAAGATAAAAAAGTCCACTTTTACTGAAACACCCATTACTTTGCGCCTATTATCACTGTCACAGTGGCGAACTTGTCAATAGCCTCGGAGACCACTGCCTGTCTTGCAGCCAAAGTGCGGGTCGCTTAACGCGGCACGCGAACTTTAATGACATCATCCGACGAGCTCTTGTCACCGTCGGCGTTCCATGACAAGAGACCGGACGGCATGTCTTTATTTCTATGATCGAAGATGGGTAGACCTTTAGTGTGCCATCATCTTCCTGGCTCAGAGTGCTGTGCTGGGGCTGCCGCTGCGGCTGCGGCGTGACCCAAGGGCTGGCTTTTACCTTGGTCAGAGGCTAAGCATTGCTATCAACGTGGCAATGCTGCCAGTCTTTTGGGTACTTTACCAGTCGACAGCGATGCGGAGGAATTTTTCAACGCCATATTTTAGTTTGTTACTGGTTTTAGTTAGGTTAGGATATTTTTTTTTTTTTTAATAATGTACCTATGTTGTAGTGGGTACCTACTTAGTATAACAAACGTCTCATCCTTAGAATAACTAAGGTCTCATCGTAGATAGGTACTTGGGGTTCGCTAGCAACATCCTGTGGGTTTTTTCGAGCCATGGCGATGACGTAGGTAGATTTCATTAGGTAATTCACCAATTGCACTGCAAAACATAGATATATTTACTATGCAAAAAAGTTACGAATTTTTCAAAATACTATAAGTAGGTAGTTGAATCGAGTTGGTTCCGGATAGTTCGATTTCAATTTCATACCTTACTTTTTTATTGAAACAAATGTTTTTTTTTACAAGCTAAAACAATTATTTGTACCATAATGTCCATAATATGTCCTCTAGTTGTGCGACACAAGGACAAAAAATACTTGGTTGAAACAATGGGCATAAAAAATATGGTTGATAGCAAAAGGTCAAGGAAGGTTGTTACATGTTTTTTATTAAGTAATCGTTCTAATTTCGATTCAAAATTTTTAACCTTGAAAAGTTGAAGGTCGGACAAACGGCATCGTAGAAAATAAGGTAGTCTACGTTTAGGGGATACGAAGATTCGAATGACATTATTGCGACGCACAGGTAGTACAAATATCTTTTTGTTTATAAATTTACTCACAAATGGGATTATGGTAGAAACCACCATGAGTCCACAGGCATGGATAATCATACTTAGTTTTAATTATTCTACAATACAGGATCAGATCATGAGGAGGAATTGATCTTTAGTTTTAGCCTAATAAACTACTAATAAGTTTTGTCTAGGTACTAAAAGAAAATTCTTGGCCGGTAAACAAAAATAGGGTATGTATGGGTACGCATATTAAAATTTATACCCATGTATAAATTTTAATATGCGTGAGAGGCAGGCATCCGAGTGTTTCAAATAAGTCCATAAACATGAATAATAACTTAAACTTTAACATTTTCGACTCCACCCACTTTTCATAGAACTCACACGCCATGTCGCCATACATATTGGAAGTGAACCCTCCGGGAGGGTTGCCGGCATTACGTTTGCGCTAAAGTTAACCATCGCGGACGGTCGGTTTTAAACCGTGATGTAAAACGAAGTAAAATTGTGTTTTCAGGGGGTTTTGTCGCTATATGTAGTCTCCAACCTTTTAAATATTTTTGTGAATATTTGTAACAGTGAACAAATAAAAGCTTGGACTTTAAAACCAACGCTTGTACATACTAATAAATATTGTTAAAATATACATCAGGTGTTATTTTTCGCTAAGAAACACCTACATTTAAAATGAGCCCTCCGCGAGGGCTCCCGGCATCCCATATGCGACTAGGTGAACCCTCCAGGAGGGCTCCCGGCACTGAACGTGTTAAAATGAGTATTTTGGATTGGTAAGCTATCTATGCATACAAACGATTCTTCCATGAACTTCTATAGAAACCGACTTTGGTGTTTGAGGTCTTTCCAGTCTTCGCAAGAATACCCAAATGCTGAGAATTTCATCGTCTCCAGTTTTTGTTATATTTTAACTTTGAGCTTAGTCAGGTATTTCTTTACAAAACAAATCATCTCATAGGTACTAAACCATTCTAATAGGTACTTAGTATAAATTCAAAAGTAAATCTGTATGTCAGTCTGTTCAGTGGTTTAGACGTGATTTGATACCTGTTTTTAGGAGATTGGAAATGTAGCCATAGTCTCCGGACGGCGGCTTGAGGTAACAAAAATAAATTATTGTAGTAATTAGGACTCTTTGCCTAGAATGCATCGTGACAGCATAGTTCCTGCAAACTATTTGAACAAGTGAAAGCCAAAAACGATATACAATAACTAAAAATGTCGATGACCGACCAGACCTCGGTAAATTGGATCGGATGTGTCCCGCCGAAAAACAAGCAACATACAACTTCAAAGGATAGGTACCATGGTTATCTATTCATTATGGCCAGGAAATATTGAAGAAAAAGGGTCCTAATATACCTCAATATAAATCTACTATCAGGCAGGAAACGGTTAGTGGAAGTCGATCTCAAATATAATAGAAATCGTGCCTTTCCGAGACACTTAAAAACCCGAAAAAGAAACTGGCCGGGAAATCATAGAGGTTCTAAGGCTGCCTGTCCACTAGAGCGGAGAGGAGAGGAGAGGAGCGGAGATATGCTAATATTAACCAATAGAATGTAAACTCCGCTCCAGGATTGCCATTCTATTGGTTAATACAGCTACATCTCCGCTCCTCTCCTCTCCTCTGCGCTCCAGTGGATAGGCAGCCTTACACTGGTCCTCGCATGCGCCTGATGCTAACCTTTTAATCAGTTTGGTATCAGATGACTGTGAGAGCCAGTCTAAAAACCTCGAAATTAGCCGGCTTTTTTATTTAAGTACTTACAAAAAAAGTTATTTGAAAATACTAAACCGTGTAAACAGAGCGGAGAGTTTGAGTTTACCAGTATCTTCGATACATGGTGTTGTTGCAATGACGCGATATTCTGCCCGCGGCGTTGTTGTTCCTGCTTTCCGCAGTAGAGTGGCTTTCTGTGTGCAAAATGTTACTATAAGTAGTATATCCAGCCCACTAAATCTTCATGTTCTAGCAAAAGATGGGAAAAGCAAAAATGTTGTTTACAAAACATTTACATTTCAATACAGATCCGTAATATAGGTACATCGAATTTACTTACTTCCATACAATCCATACTTCCATCCATACTATATTCATACTAATGTTATAAATTCGAAAGTTAATTTGTTTAATAACTTTTCTTAGGACTTAATCCGTAGGGTAGTTTATTGTATGCAATGGTGTGGTTTTATTGATAATATTTGGTGGTTTTCTTTAAATCTAGTTTGTATGTCCTTAAAAATATCACTTATCTACTAATAACACCACATTGAAATTTTACTGCCAAATCGCTATCTGTCTTAGGGCCGCGATGAGGGGGTTTGGCGATCCACGCCGCAATGTACAGCGATTTGAAGTAGGGACAATAAGTGTGAGTGTAGTCGCCACCCGGTGGCAACTGGGATTTTTTTTCCCAATTGCCACCTGGTGGCAATCCATGTGGGGGCGACTGGGAATATTCGGATACTTTTCGTATCCGAATAGCGAATAGCGTTAGTACGTTATAATTTCCGACATTCACGACACGTGGGTGAAGCCGCGGGCGAAAGCTAGTCATGAAAAATTCAATGCTATAGGTACACATAACTGTAGATAATGTGTAAATATTATTATCGTTCCCTGTTGTTTGGTGAGTTTTTCTACAAACATTATCGGAGAGGGTTTGAATGTTTTTTGTTCCAATTCTACAGTTGACATACGTCACGTTAAGGGTGCCTTTCCACCAGAGATGTGCTATGTAGCTTTGCTGCGAGAATGTAAAAGCTAAGCTACGAAACTATGTGACCGTTTCCACTGATGCTCAGCTATGTAGCGGTGCGAGTAAGATGTGCTATTAAGATGCGCCGCCGCAAAGTAGATGCGCGAGGAAGATGCGCGAGGAAGATGCGCAGCTCGAGCTATGCGATGTATCGATAGTAGGGAAGGCATCCTTAGCACGCATCCATAGCACGCATCCATACCACACATCCATAGCACGCATCCTTCCATATAAAAAACATATCTTAGTTGAATCCGTTTCCACCAGTGCTAAGCTATGTGCACCAATGAATATGATTGGTGGATATCAAACGCATCCATAGCAACGTAGCATAGCACATCTCTGGTGGAAAAGCAGCCTTATCTAGGCGTCATTGTGTCGTGCTGTTGTCAGTTGTCACTATTGTTGTTGGGAGCTGCGTGGGCGCATAGTTCGGTTCACTGTCCACTTATCCAGTAGGTACTACATTCATAAAGCTTCCGTTACGGAGCGAGTACGACCGTGGCCACACATCCGCCATGATTACGTGTGAGTCAGATAAAAAAAATAACAATATACAATGTAAATATTTTGAGCGATAAAGTGTAAAAATGTAAAAAAAACAACATCACTGTTACCGCTTGTTTTGTCAGTTATTCTCAGAAACATTCAACGAAGCTTTTTTGCGATTGCCGCTTTTATTTTAATGATGTACTTGCACAACAACATGCAAATTAACAGTACCGGTAGTGTCCTGTCTATCGTTTCTTAGGTGATTCATGTACTCGTAATTCTCGAAAGTGTTGCTGTTCTCAACTAATGATTTAAACTCTTGTTTACAGGCATATTTATGTAAAGTTGTCCTGTCCCACAAACAATCTACTTGGAACACTGGATTCGAGCCCCAAAATGAATTTAAAAAATAAGATACAATTATATGTAATAAAAACTTTATTAATAAAATTTTCATGGTATGTATAACAATATTAGTTCTTAATGTTAATTGTCAAAAAACATTTTACTTATAATCAAATTTCAATAGCGTTATAAAGAAACGAGTAAAATAATTGTAAATCAAGAGATATCGTTTTTCTATCATGTTCATAGAAAGACGAATCAGAAACATTGGTAAATAAATTAATAAATAGCTTGCATTAAGAGTAGAATAAAGCTTTCGTAATCGTAAAAAGACCAAGGCGACTTACAATGGTTAATCATTCAAAAATATCGTAAATTATTTAATAGGTTATGTTGGTAGGATCATTACTACAGCTAAATGGGCCTCTGGCTCAAGTTACTTGACGCCGACATCGCGTGACGTCACCACGGTGGCGGTGCGGGTCACTGCCGTGGATTCGTTAGCGGTTCTTGCCGCGGTCCCCACCTTCCTAATAGTAGTTGTGGTCGTCGTCTTAGAAACACCACCATTGGCAAGTTTTTGGACATCAGTGTTAGATCGCACTTCTTCAGTAGCTGCCTGTTTATTTTCATGAGCACTCGCATTCTTCACATTCCTTTCAACATTCTGTTGGAAACCGTCCCTTCTAATTACTTCGTTACTCCTTTCCTCAGTGCACCTACCTCCTCTTTCTCCCTGTTCCGCGGTCCTTATGACTCCATTCTCAACAGGAATTACCTCAGTGTTCTGGTAGTGCTCAGAATATCCGTTTCCATCGGACGTATCGATAGTGTAAGAACCGCGGCGGATCGGCTTCTCAGGAACCCACACGATGTCTTGCGTTAAAGTTTCTCGGTGCTGAACTGGTTCGGGCGATACCGTCGTGCTTCTGATCTCACTGTCGTGTCTCACTTGAGTCACATGCGCCCGAGTGTCGTAGATTTCATTAGTCTCGTTTGATTCCACAATATTTTGTTGATTAACATTCCTGTTATCTTCAACTTGGTCCCTATTCTGTTTGATAACAGTCCTTTGGACTTGAGTGACTTCCCTGGTATTATCGGTGGACTTTGGGATTGTCCTCTCAACTGGGCGCTGCGGTTCTAATGGTCTCAGCTGTCCTAACAGAGGCGAGTGTTTGATTCCGAAGGTTATTTGCGGCGTTTTGTTGATCTGCACCTGCAACCACAATGTTTATAATTCATAAACATATTTTGTTTCCATAAATCACTAAACGTACTTTGGTAAATGGTTCAATAATAAATTCCAAAATATCTACTGAAAGTAACAATAGCTTAACAAATAATAATAATAGTCGTTTATTGATACACACACACATTTGGAGCACATTTAAAAATAGAGCACAGTTGCTTATTTGCCTAATGCTTTAGGCTAGAAAGTACACCCCGATTCAAACTTAATGGCGGCTCGGAATATGCGAGGGAATATATAGGCGAGTCGTTGCGCAGTAACGAATTCATGGGTCAGCGGGGGTGAAGGGTGAAGTACTGCGCAGCGAGAAGCTAATTTCCGAGCCGCCATTAAGTTTGAATCGAACTGTAACACTTAATAATAAAGAAAAAATTTGTGTACATAGAAAAAAAAAAAACTAAAACAAAAGTAGAATAGCATGCTAGTGGTTCTATTAGTAGACAATAATTACGATGAGGGGATTTCTGCTTGCAATACAAGCTCAAGCTTGTAAAAGTAAAAGTATTTATCCCAATAATTGATAGTTAATTTACCTTTTCGGGGGAGTAGGTGCCAGGCGCGGGCACTCGCGTGCGGTCGTCCACAGGCACCTTGTGACGTCCCGACATCGTGTACACCGGGGTGTCCAACACGGACGGGATGCGGTACGTATTCGGAGCTGAAATTAACAGCAAAAACATTAAAATATTGCATTACTAAACATTTGTATTGCTAGCATTCCAAGTCCTCTTGTTAAGATTAATCGCTTGACCTATTCATTTATTCCTATTAGCATTATGTGTTAAACCCACTGTAAAATTTTGTTAATTTCTAGATGAAATCCAATTATTTATTAGTTCTTATTCCGCCATGCTTTGTTACTGTGATTAGTAACACCACTACTGCCTGCGACACTATAACTCACCAGGGGTTTCAGCGAATTTATTTGTATGTATTTTGATACCAAAAGTATGCTGTGGAGAGTAAGTCAACATGAACTTGTAGCCCTTCTCAGGGTTGTAAGTCCCTGGAGCTGGCACCTTCAGCCGCTCGTCTATTGGTTCCTTATGTCTACCCGAAATCGTATACAACGGAGTTTCGACGGGCGTTGGGATATTGTAGGAATTCGGAGCTAGAATATATTTATGAAGAAATATAGTAATCCTGAATAAAGAAACTATGACAGTGTCAATGCAAAGAATGTATATTTACCTGGAGTGTCAGCGGCTTTCACGCTGTCGGTTTTGATCCTGAACGTGTATTGAGGAGCAGAATGCAGCAACACTTTATCAGCCTTGTCGGGATTGTAGCTGTTCGGTGCAGGAACAACCTCTGGCTTGTGAGGATTGGTCTTTATCCTAAACGAGTATCGAGGTGCACTGTCTAACAGAATCCTATCAGCTTTCTCTGGATTGTACACGTTAGGACCAGGTGTATCATTTATTTTATCTTCCTTGCCTCTTGGGGTAAAGGAGTGAGAAGGATAGTGGTGATGAGTAACGTTATCGGCTTTTTCAGGATTATAAGCATTCGGACCAGGTGTATTAAATATTTTAGCCGCATCTATTTTTGGTCGGAAAGAATAAGATGGTGCATGTTCATGTGTCATTCCATCCCCTTTTTCCGGATTGTAAGCGTTACAAGCGGGATAGTCGTTGATTTTCACGTCTTTGCCTTTCGGGGAAAAGGTGTGGGAAGGATAGTGGTGATGAGTAACGTTATCGGCTTTTTCGGGGTTATAAGCACTCGGACCTGGTGTATTAAATATTTTAGCCGCATTTATTTTTTGTCGGAACGTATAAGATGGTGCATGTTCGTGTGTCATTCCATCACCTCTTTCTGGATTGTATGCGTTACAAGCGGGATAGTTGTTGATTTTAACGTCTTTGCCTCTTGGGGCTAAGGAGTGGGCAGGAGAATGGTGATGAGTAATGTCATCGCCTTTTTCAGGATTATAAGCATTCGGACCAGGTGTATTAAATATTTTAGCCGCATCTATTTTCGGTCGGAACGAATAGGATGGCATATGTTCATGTGTTATTCCGTCGCCTTTTTCTGGACTATAAGCATTAGGAGCAGGATAGTTTGATGGTTTATCAGCTGGACCTTTTGACCCAAAACTGTATTTAGGCGCGCCATCTAACATGTAGTCATACTTGCTGGGATCGTACGTGTTAGGGCTGGGTGTATCTTCTGGTTTATGAAATGGATGTTTAATTCTAAATGAATATGCTGGGGAACTCTCCAGCAAAACCTTGTCACCTTTCTCCGGGTGGTATGCGTTTGGACCTGGATAGTTTTCAATCTTTCCGGGTTGCCCTTTACCTGCCATCGTGAATTGTGGTGTGCCATTTAAAATATGGGGATCATATTTATTCGGTGCAGGAGAGTCAGAAATCTTAGCATCTGGCCCTTTGCCTGAAATAGTAAATTTAGGGGTATTGGAAGGTAAGTGTGGATCGTAAACATTTGGACCAGGCGTATCAGAAGGCTTGCCATCATGTCCTTTCCCAGAAATCGTATATCTTGGTGAATTATCAGGTAAATGAGGGTCATAACAATTCGGCCCAGGTGTATCAGATGGCTTCCCATCATGTCCTCTACCAGCTAAAGTGAATTTCGGAGTACCATCAGGCAAGTGAGGGTCGTATGCGTTAGGAGCTGGCACTTCAGACGGTTTCATTGCATGATGTCTTCCAGCAATGGTATATTTGGGAGTTCCATCGATATAATGTGGATCATAAACGCCGGGCCCAGGTGTGTCTGAAGGTTTGGCATCGTGACCTTTGCCGTACATACTAAATTTAGGTGTGCCATCTAATAAGTGTGGGTCGTAATTATTCGGTGCGGGTGTATCACTTGGCTTATCCGTAGCAGTCTTCGGTCTGAAAGTGTACGAGGGTGATGACTCGTGAAGAAGTTTATCAGCCTTATCTAGACTGTACGCATTGGGTGCTGGGACATAATCTGTTTTTGGTGTCTGACCTTTTCCCGCCATGCTAAATTGAGGTGAACTATGATACATTTGCACAGAGTTCTCTGGTGCATACACGTTAGGTGCTGGTGTGTAGTCAGTTTTCATAACTTGATCTTTTACTCTGAACGAATAAGCTGGTGACGATTCGTGCATTATTTTATCAGCTTTATCCGGACAATAAGCATTGGGAGCTGGAGTATTTTCAATTTTATCACAGTGACCTTTACCGCTCATAGTATATTTAGGGGTTCCGTCCAACATATGCATCGATTTTTCAGGAGCATAAACATTAGGTGCTGGTGACTCACTCCTCAGAACGGTTTGATCCTTAATCCTGAATGTATAAGCCGGTGAGCTCTCATGTAGGACTTTGTCAGCCTTCTCGGGGCTGTAGCTATTTGGAGCTGGAGTTTCTGCTAGCTTAGAACATACTCCTTTGCCTAAGATAGTATACTTAGGTCCACCATTCAACATATGCATAGACTTTTCTGGAGCATAGACGTTCGGAGCTGGGGTTTGTTCAAATTTCTCGACTACTTCTTTCGAACGCATCGTATATGAAGGGGAACTTTCGTGTAATATTTTATCAGCCTTTTGAGGGCTATAGTAGTTTGGACCGGGAGTTACGTCATGCTTTTCAGCTACACCTTTACCGGCCAAAGTATATTTAGGCCCATGTTTAAGCGAATTCAAAGATTTTTCTGGTGAATAAATATTTGGAGCAGGTGCATTGTGTTTTTTTATAATTTCGGTTTTTGTTCCGAATGAGAATGCGGGTGATTTTTCTCTAAGCATTCTATCTGCCTTTTCGGGGCTGTAAGCGTTAGGAGCAGGAACTTGTTCAGACTTTTCTAACTTCATTTTTCTTGAAAAGGTGTTTCTTACGGTTTTTTCGCGCACAGTTCTATTACCCTGAAATTACAGAAATTATTATTAGCAATATCTATGTTAGAAAACTATTTAACACTATGCAACTGAATGATAAAACATCTACAATTCTACATACAGTATTAAAATAAACAAGTACCTGGTTAATAGCTGATCAGTAGAAGCAGCGACAACATGCAAATAATGTGTTAAATATGATCTCTTATCTCTAAGTCTAAACTATAGCCATCATAATATAATAATATCATGCCTATGCGTTTTGTAATCAGACAACATATATTTGTTGTAGGTAAGTAGGTTATGTTAAAAGATTAGTTTTCTGATAATACATAATTTTATTGTTAAAATGATTTTTAGAAGAATATTTAATACACAATTTTATATACATCACAAAATAAATAATAACTACGACGATGAAAAGTTCTCAGCTCCCACAAAGCATGGCGGTGAATGAGGTGGATGAGTAAATCTTGTTACAGACAGATGTCGGTTAGATGGCGGCGATCTCTTCTGGCGCGGGGTGGAGGGTGGCTTGCCCCGCGTACTGCGAGTGCCGGATGCCGAACGTGTGCGCCGGCGCCCACGGCAGGTTCACGCACACCTGCACCCACCCAATGTTAGTACATGTCATGATGTAAGAAGGGACAGACAGTCTCAGAGCATTTAAACAGGACCCGGAAAGCACCAGAAAATATTGGTAAATAAATTGGTCCACGAAAACCCTTATACGATATTGTCGAGAGATGAACACAGGTTGCCAATCTGTCTCCAGTTCAAATGCTCTTAGGTATAATAATAATGTATCGCTTGTTAAAAGCATTAGTCAAAGTCGATATTAGTAGGCGGAAGGTTGATGTTGTCGAAATTTATTGTTAGTTGCAAATGAGCGCCCACTAGCAATTCAACCCCTCTGTGCGGGCGTTATTACCGGCACCGAAGTAAACTTCCGCGTGGAGAGAATTTAGGAAGCATTCAATTCTGACATTAAATTATGCACAAATTCACGAGCACGCTGACATCATCCGCCTCGCCTCGACTCGGACTATTTCACAGAGGTACAGACAATGATTAATGTAAGCAATAAAATAAAGACAGGACAACATCAAATACCTACTCATTGGTCAGACGGTTATTTTTCATGATATAAGTGTCATCCTTTAAAGCTGTTTAATACTAATATCCAAGGATAATAATTATGAGTTCATAGATGACATCATCGTCGATTTGTTATTTTACCATGAATTACTAACAATTAAACTTTTTTATTACCTTTTCGGGGCAATATACTCCGGGTCCAGGCACGATGGCTGTCGCTGGCTTCGTCTCTCGCCTTGGCGCGATGGTGTACGCAGGAGGCCGTTTGGTGAGTACTGCGGCAGCTTTGTCGGTGGTGTAGGTGCCTGGTCCCGGCAACGGGATCTTGGACTCCAACGTCTTGCCACGGCCCGTGATGCTGAACGCTGGTGCTGCGCGTTTACCACCCTCCTTTGCTTCTCCAAGCACAGGGGGCATGGAATATGTATTCGGCGCTGAAAATGATACGATCGAACGTTTATGATATAACCCAATTTAAGAGTGTTAATCAATACCTACTGTAGGTTTTAACGGGTACCATAAATACCTATGTACTATATAAAATGTAGTTTACCATATATCGCGTGAATAATGCTAACATTACAAAGCAGAGTAATAATCATAGCGTAACAAAATAATGTGTCATAAAAACAACGATAGAACAAAAAATAAAAATGACATCAGGCATCAAACGATGAAACGACGCAGCTACATACATAAATGAGTCTCGGGAAAGCTAGATGACGACCTTGATGAGCAGCAGCCTCTTATCATAATAGTGACATAATAAAAACAAAAGACTGAACGGTTCAAAACAAAGAACTATATACACACTAAACAATTTAAGAGTTTAGTGCACTTGATGCAAGTGACTTATTGCAGGTCCTTAGGGTCAGACAACGCAACATGGAACAAAAGCTCGAGCTATAAAAATATGTAAAAGCAGAAAATAATGTGTAAGTGATCGATGTGTGTAAGACGTTGACTAAGTACAGCTACGCAGTACAGCATGATCAAAGTTTCATGAAGGCATCAACGTATCTTTGGCACTTTATAGTCAAAGTACATGAGAGCACTTACTTAAGAGTAAGACATAAGTAAGCGTAGAACATAAATACTAGAAAATGTATGCAAGTATACTTACAGCTAAAAGTCTACAAGTGACTTGCATGCTACTCTGTCGTACAGTTGCGAATACAGCATGTTTCAAGATTTCAGATTGATTCCAGGCTGAACTACTTGACCAAAGGCTGAGAGCAGAGCACTTACCAAACATAAGTAAGCGTAAAACATAAATATTAGAAAATGTATGTAGGTGTGTTTACAGCTGAATATCTAAAATGACTTGCATGCTATTCTGACCTACAGGTAAATACAGCATGATTCAAGATTGAATTCAAGTTGAACTACATGACATGACCAAAGGCAGATGCTACGAAAAGGTCGTGAAGAAACCTGGCGTTTTGCCGCTGGGCTGTGGGGGGTTCACTCGCAGGCCGATGGAGAAAGCCGGAGCATGGTCGTACACGGCCCGGACTGCTTTGATGGGCTCATAGTCGCACGGCGCAGGAGTCGCCGCCACTCGCGGCGGCGGCCAGCGACCGTGAAGAGACGCCGCCGGCGCACCGGACCGCCCTGCTTGTTCGGTCAAGCGGGAGATATTGTACGCCCAACCGTACGTCAGTGTTAACACACGAATTACGAAAAACGCCCTTACGGCTACGAGCTAAGCGCCGTCGAATTGTTACCATGGACGTGCGGTTGATTGTATGTAAGTATTGTTATGATATAAGATAATGTTCAATGACTGTGACTACGTCTTATGTGTCTTTAAAGTTGTCACCTACGTATATTATTAAACTAGCTGCGCCCCGCGGTTTCACGCGCATAAGTCTCGATCCCGTAGGAATAGCGGGATAAAAAATATTTTATATCCTAATATAGGTCATGGTCTACCCATGTGCCAAATTACATCCAAATCTGTTTAGCCATTTTAGCGTGAAAGCGTAACAAATAAGCAAACAAACAAACTCACTTTCGCATTTACAATATTATTAATATATACGTAATATACAAATAATAGTTATGATTGATATTGAGACGACAACAGCACTGATGCGTAAACCATTAATTGATCTTTGTCTTTCAGTCGACTTTTAGAAGTGCAAGGAAATTTGCAGTATTTTTCCGCTTACTCTACTAAATGTTTTTCATATTCTTTAGTTTGGGCTATCTACTACCCCTACATATTGATTTGACCTCGCTGTGACACAGTATAAGAAAAACACATTTATTCCGACATAGAACAATCTAGCACTTCTATTTTATACGCACGCAAGTCATGCAGCAAATCCCTATGCAGAATTTAATGAAACTTTTACGGTTGCAGTATTTACAGCTTCAGTGAACTAATAAAAGCCGCATAATAAGCTCTTCGGGTGAGTTATGCGAACGCCGCACGAAATAAACTTGTATCAACCCTGTACTTATTTGAAAATATTCAGGTCGTAATAACGATTCAGTTGCATGGGTAAGATTAATTGATTTCATGTCATTATTTGCAGGATCAACTTTAACTTAAATAAAAAATCGACAGTGCATAAGTATTCATTCTCATTGTCAAATCTAAAAGCAAATCTTCCAATGTTATTCAATATTCGTAAAGCTAGAGGTATTTGTACGTACTAAGGTCTTATTTGGACATGTTAAACATTCTTGTAAAATAATAAATCATACTTGGTGTACAGCAAGAGCAACTTAATTCATTGCTCTAACTATTAACACGACTTTTTTCATATCTTAATGCCCAACGTTCGAATTAATATTAACTTTGGCCTTTAGGTACCTATTAACCTAATAGGAAATATTGTACACTTATGACTTTCAATTGAGTACATAACACAAGTTAATTACAATAATAAGAAATATTATAAATAAAATAATTTACCAAATAAATCCTCCCGCTCAAGTCGTAACTGAAACACTGCACTCGAGATCCTTCTAGCACTGATAGCCTAAACACAACTTGTTTGAACAAGCCCTAGGTACGGTGTAGTGGCGAGTGAAGCGAGTTGGATGCGCGACTGAGCCTGTATGGGGCCGACACTGTCGGGGTCCGACCGGCACCTACACGGCTCTGACTCACCCACAGCCGATCACCTTCGCACATACGGACTTATTTGGAGACATCGGCCAAATGCAGCAACCGGAGAAACTTAGCAACTGTTCAATCATCCAATGCCACAGTAATTGTCCAATTAAGAACATAAACATAAACGAGTACGATATATCTACATATGGCATATTCATTCTTGATTCGATAATGTTATTTTTATTTTTAATTATATAGTCTACGATAGTCTTTAATTTTGCTGCCAATTAGGCTTGATGTTAGCGAAATTAACTACCTATCTACAAGTTTACTGGTTCTAATTGAAGGAAAAAGATTGTGCGCAATATTTACATGAATAGATAGGGACAGGAATATCAGACAATTGGCTTTATTTGCCGCCTACACGTAGTTGTTTTTCTTCAATGACATTGTAAATAGCAAGTTTAATTCGATGACCATGAATATGTCGAATCAGAACGGGTGGCACCAATATGGCTGTGCCTACTGGAATAAAAATCGGTGCCTCCAGTTTAACTATGAATGAAGTTTTTGTTTAAATTTTGCGACAGCTTTTTATTTACAAACCTACCGACTGTTCGTTTTTCAGCTCATAAAACCTTGCCACAATGAATAAATATAAGAAAGGATACATGCAGTAGATACCTACACAATAAGGAAAATGAAAATAATCACGTAATACCTACTTAACTACTTTAAATATTTTAAGTGTCTAAGTAAACAGGTATAAAATACCACTGCAGACGACATCGCTTTATGTAAATCAGACTGCAGTCATGACCCACTTACAGATTATTTGTCGCAGCATGAATCACGATATTATAAATCCTAAAGGTGTTCTGGAAGAAATATTTATTTCAGGCAATCCACAAGACAATTTTAAAGAGCTAATTCTGTATTTAGTCCTGCTCACTGCTCATTTTATACTCCTTACTAACATCTTGTACTTACACGACGTAACAAACAAACAAGATTGTTAATGATCGAGTTAAGACAAACAGACTAAATACTGCGTATAATTCGTGGGCGCTAGACTGTATAATTGCATATAGAACAAGTAAATTCGATTGTTCCATACGCTGTAGTCGTTGGCGGGATGTGCTCTACTAGCTACATGGTATTTGCCAAGAGTGGGCGAGGCTAGCCATTTAAAATCAATATATTCACAATCAAGCGGTCAACCTTTGACCAAGACCTTCATGTTATGATATATAAAACTAACATAGGAACTAAAATGATATTAAATGTGCTGATAGTTTCGTTAAGTTATAATGACTATCCAAAACAATAACAGCTTTTATAGGCACTGAAAACGACCGCTTTGACGCCCAAATCATGTGACTGTCGTAGGCAGGCGATTTGGGAAGTAGTTTCGGCAAAATGTCCTCTGAACACGCGACTCATTTATGGGTTTGATGCCATCGATTCACTTAAACTGGCACAATTGTGACGACAGATTTCTCTTTTGTGGAGACAGAGCTTGTCTTATGAATAAGGCAAGCGGTGTCACGCGCATGGAAATTCTCACAGGAACCGTGCATTTTTCCGGGAGAAAAGTATGCCTTTGTCATTCTCAGGCCCATAAACTATCTCTATGCAAAAAATCACATCGATCTGTTATTGTTGTGTGAAGGAAGGATAATCTAACAAACACACTTTCACATCTAAACTAATAATTTTTTTTTTAAGAGAAAAGATTATATTTTTTGTATGTTTGTTTGTAATGGATTAACTCAAAAACTACTTAACCAATTTAATAAATTCTTTCACCAATAGGAAGCTACATCTTTACCTATAAGCGAGTAACATGGGCTGTATTTTATCGTCTTCCACGCGAACGAAGTCGCGGGCAGAAGCTAGTA
This sequence comes from Conistra vaccinii, assembly GCA_948150665.1. Classification (NCBI taxonomy): domain Eukaryota; kingdom Metazoa; phylum Arthropoda; class Insecta; order Lepidoptera; family Noctuidae; genus Conistra; species Conistra vaccinii. Next base: position 10,740,113 of record OX411324.1, on the reverse strand, counting down.
TATAATATTTGTAGATAACTCACCTTTAGCTGTCATTCCTTCTGTGTTGTACGTAGCGGGTCCAGGGCCAGCCCTAGAGGTGCTGGAGCCAGGTGGATCAAGCTTGTGCCCGAACGTGAAAGCTGGGGCCCGAGGTCTGCGAGATTCTTGCGGTGGTTTTCCTGTTTATGTATAGAACACCAGAATTTAGAAACCACCAAAAATTATAGATTCAACTCGCCTGATTTTTTTATGGGCATGATTCAATACAACTTTCTACCTTTCTATAATAGAATAAAATGAGTAGAATTATATTCAACAATAATGGCTAACTTCTATGTCAAAGCATTTTTATAAGTCCTGGCTCCACTTTGGTAACAGCAGGGTGTTCAATTGTTCTTCCGAGCTAATAAACCATGACCAAATCGATCACAAGGTTAGCTTTTAGCATTTGGAGCCACACAGCTATCAGACCGTCGCAACTCAGAAAACTGATCAACTATACGTACTTTAAGTAAGATAACAAATGCCCAGACGACATCACTGTATACGTAGTTGGTAAAGGATGTTACACCTTCCATAAACGTCACAAAATGTTTGTTTCTAAAACAATATTTAAAGGAGGCTTCACCTGCTTTAACCATTTTGTAAGACAGGTTCGGTGTATGGGCAAACGCTCGTGAAACCGGTGTTGAAGTTTACAAATACCTGTTACAGGAGATTTCTACATACATTTCGACTTATTGAAAGAGATACTTTCGTTGTTCTTTAGTGAATATAGTAATGGACCGACTTTATGTCACTGATAACTTGAATGACATTGATAAAGCGACTTAAAACTAACAAGTAGGTAAACTCTCTCTTATCCATATTGTATTAATCTGCGTTATTACTAATAGTAATAAACGCTTGCAACTTTATGTTTTGTAAACATTTAGATTTATAGAAACAGACAGTTTTGCAGAATACGTGATGTATAATAATATAATAGGTATTAACGAGTGGCTTGGTCAATGTCACACCATGTTGTGTGGCACACGCACTGATAGAGCTCACCTTGGACGAGGTCGATGTTTTCGTCCGCAACCCACGCTTTTACCATTCTACTTATTTACTAATGTGACGATGAGATTTCATAGAAATGCTTCTATAACTATTGCTTAATATAATAATAAATGATTGTGAAAGATGATGAAAGTGCAAATGAAATGTATGTGCTTAGATTATGAACAATCTAAAAGTACTTACTTACATTTATTAAGAACACAATTTCAATCCAACTAGTTTACTTACTAATAAAACTATAAATAAATGTGCGAAGTTATTTGGCGAATAACATTATAAGTATGATCTCACTTTGTATGTATATCAACAGCGCGGACGAGCAAGGCCGGTGTTGCGGTGCGCAGGCGATAATCTCACAACTCAAAACACAACCTCTATTGGAGTGGGATGGGTGACGTAAGCGCGAGCGCACGAGACGTGAACAATACCGGTCGACGAAAGAAATGACCATACCGACACTCTGCACAGCCACGCAAACACACCACGTAGTTCAAATAGGTACTTATTTAATAAAGTATTTGAACAGAACTATGGAATTTCACGTTACATTTTAAACAATCCCTGTTTTACATATGAAAATACTGGAATTTCCACCACTTTATTATTTTGGATACATATTTGAACAAAACGGCGGTGTTGTTGAAGAATAGTTTACCTCATTATAATTTCATGCGATTCGTCATATATGAATATGTTTATTAATTCACGTGGTATCTTCCATTAAGCTATCAATAAATATTCTTTACTGCCGTCATTTATTAAAATTAAGAAATGAAAAATAGCAACTATTTTATAAAACGTGTTTTGCGGAACTTCATTACTAATCTACCTAAAACGTGATTTACGATCAAATGGCGTTTCGGTGCAGAAAAACTACGCTACAGGTGTACAAGTACAATGCTACGAAACAAGCCATGCGTATTACGTATTTTTTTACCTATAAGAGTGGGGAGGGATACGACTGCAGGTCCGGGACTGGACGCTTCAGCGGCTATGGGTCCTCGGCGGGTAGTGGGAGTCCACGGGTTCTGCCGAACGCCCATCGGGCCCTCGCACGGATAAATAGTCCTCGATACCGATGACGCAGTGCGTACACGCCTTATAGTTTTACTATATCCCTAAAATATCGTTCATTATTACGACAGGAAAACGAATAGCATCACAATATTCACAATACATAGGATATAGTTTCATAGCTCAAAGAATATAATTACTTATGCTTTTATACTTTTTTTGCTGTCGAATTTTAATTGGTCACCTTGTTGTTTTGTTTTTGTTGGTCAATTAATCACTATTTTATTAATAGCTCTGACAGCATTAATTTCATTGAGAAACTTGATCAAGTTTCGGAATAACTAGTGTGTACCTCTACCTTGCTATGAAAAGCTTTATTCATAAAACCAATTTAGGAAAACCAGTATCATATATTATTAGATAATTGCAACAGGTGTAATGGCCTGAACATCCAAAGGTTTATGTAATAGTTACATTACATGAACCTTTGGATGTCCGGGCAATTTCACTTGTTAGGTTTTCCTAAAAATATGAGTTGGGCAGAAGGGTCTTTCAGACCTGTGACTAAGACCACTCGGTGTTCCTCCAACCGAACTACCTTTGGCCTGATGAATATGTACTACCTAATACAAGTGAATACATAAAAATGTTGCTTACTGGAGTCACAGAGCTTGGCTGAGGCGTTTGATTCCCTACTTTACTCATTTCTTAAAACTTCACGACAACTTTACCAACACGGTAAAAAAATAATTAATGAATATCTTAAATACGTGTACGAAAGTATAATTTTGATTTATATATCACGACATAAATAAATATGTAAAATCAAATTATTCAATTTCCAATAAAATAGTATAGTAATTTAAGAAATTACAAATAGGTAGGTATGTCAAAATTTGACACATTACCTAATGTTTTTCTAATGAGGTTGTCTATATTGTTTTTAACAAACGCATAATTTCGTTGATTCAATTTATCCTATGTATCTCACGAGACGAGATGGCGTCATGCTTCTAACTCGGTCATTTAGGCAACTATTTTATCAGCAAACTTCACATTATTATGTGGATTACAACGTAAGGTCCTTCATAATCTAGGTCTTTTATCGCCAAAGCCTTTAGAAGACTCAAATATCAGTCTGAAGGTTTTTTTTTATTTAAAAAAAGACGTCCTTCATATTCTGCCTTCTCTCTATCTTTTTTTTTTTTTTTAAATAAAAAAGTCCTTCATAATCTAGACAGGATCGACATGGATCCTTTTAATATATTTTTTATCTCTTGAGGTGGAAAGAAAAAACCGGCGTTTTGGTCCACGCGCAATGATCGGTTCCGTAGTTGGGATGAAAATCTCCCTTACATCGATATAGGATGGATATAGGTACGTCACGATCAATTCTCCAACTGCAAATGCAATTATGTCTGAATCGCAAAAAAATATTTTTATGTGATAAAACTACAAATTAACGATTTTCGGACTTTTTCCTTTACTTGTGCCGCTGCCGTGAGGACCTTGCTTCTTGCCAATTTTCATAAAGCTTTGTGCAGACCAGTGCGACTTGTCGCTCGACGCGACACCGGTTATTGTTGTACCGTGAAGTTTTCTTAGAAATTGTATTGTTCGTGTCGCGCTGGTCTGCAAAAGCCTTGATTCTAGATAACGGGAGTTTCCCTGTAGGTATAGGTAAGTATTGATATACATATTTGCGAGTATCAATATATGTCGCATTAATGGCCGTAGTTTTTTATTGCGTTGACTTAGAAGCTTGGTTTTTTTATAGAGCTCAAGGGGTCCGTAGACCGTATTTTATATTAATTTCAACTTGATATATCCCGTGTTCCTGATAAAAAGGGTCTTGCTTGACCGACAGACGGACGGGCGAACGGACAACGAAGTGATCCTATAAGGGTTTCGTTTTTTTCCTTTTGAGGTACGGAACCCTAAAAATCGTATAGTGTGGGAAACATGACTCAACATAAAGTCCGCTACTAAACTCGTGAGCCTTCTCAAGTAATCAAAAACACACTACATCGTAGAAGAATGAGTAAGTAGACTTTATTACCATAGATACATGAGAGAAAGGAGGGAGACTACAATCATTACGAAGATTTGCAATTCAATTGCAGACACAACCGTTGTTGTTTGTATTTTTTATTGATTTGCAAATCTCACACACATTGTATATCTACACGGCAGACGGCAGTTAACAACAATGAATTTATAACATTTAAGTTTGAAATTCACTACAAAACTCACCAACACTGAAATGTTAGACCAATTAAAGAGTCGTTATGAATCCTGACGAAAATTATGTTCTATTAATACCTTCGCACCAAAATACAGATGACAACACAGGACCAACTAGAATGAAAAATTAAAACAAATGTAGAAAAAAGTTCGTCCCACATATAGTTGACTTCGTTTGGATGGATTCTGCCGTTTCGCAAAAATCTAGGTATCGTAGAAAGTTGTTACTCCTTTTACAGCTTACGTGACATAAGTTAGAATGTGTGTCGGTCCCATGTCGTGGTGGGCCTACATATTTAACGACCGGATCTTTTGCTGTAGGTAATACATAAGTGGCCTTTAGTTAATCCATAAATGATAAATTCCTTTATGAATTATCTAGCGCTGCGTGAAAAGTATTGATTTTTTATGCTGAGAATGAAACAACTAGGTACTGTGCCTAGGTACACCTTGTCTCTTTTTCCAACTAGCTGTTGCTTGTGACTTTGTTTGCGTGTATTTTTTTAATACAAATATCCAGGATGTCTATGTCCATCTCCAAGTCTCACGCTACCCAACTGTCAAATTTCATAACGATAAAGGTAACAGACGGATATACCTACAGTTCATTTCTGATATACATATGTATACTCTATTAGTATATGTAGCAAGTATATATTTCCAAGCATTTCCAATTTAGATTCATGCCAAATCACATCATATAGTTACCTACGAAGAACTAGCTCACAAACTTTATATAACAAGAATAGATGACCGCACCGTCATCTATTCTTATTATAAAGAAGGTTGTGTACAAAATCAAGACTAATTTGGATTTTTATCACATGCTCTTGATAGTAGGAAATTTAAAAGATAGAATTCTCTTTAATACATAAGTAATTAGACATATTATAGGTAAGTACTTTATTCACATTGGTGTTCCTAGAAAAGAATTGGCAATCGTTACCTCACCCAGGGGGCCACGGGGCATAATTAGGGCTTAATAAGTCAAAAGGACTGAAAGCACAACCAAGCTAGACACTACCTACTCCTTATTGAACACGATAACAAATTACAAAGAACCACCCAGTCTACGCCAACTATATACTTGATTGTTGTACTTCACTACATTATTAAGATACCGATTAATCAGCGCCTGTGCCTTATTGTACAGACGCCAGCACATCAAGTTACTACAATCTGTCAAATTTCTTTAATAGATTTTCAACTTTATCGCTAAAGAATAAGGTTCAATGTTGATTGGGAAAATGTGACAGATTGGAGTAGGTTGATGTGCTGGCGTCTGTACATATTATTCGTAAATACAGCTATCTACTGGTTGACGTAATATTTTATTTATAGTTATAAGATTAAAATTGCGAGAAACACTACCGTTGTATACAGTTTTCTATATTATAAACGAGCAATCTTTATATATATATTATAATTCTTCGGTACGTGTGTTTGTCACCTAAGTCCTCCTAAATGGCTGGACCGATTTTGATGAAATTTTGTGTGTATATTTGAGTTGGATGGTTTGAAAATACAATTGAACACGGTAGGTGGCGCTGATCGTACAGGACAACGTCTGCCAGGTCCGCTAGTATTTTAATACAGAGTGGACCAAAAATACACGTCATAAAAAAATAAATAGATTCCTCATGTCCAGGAGTATTTGAAAATACCCCATGTATGTACCGCGATTTTTTGTAGTTTTCGAGTTATTATTTTTTTTGTTTTTTTTCTTGAGTTTTCTTTCCGGTGGAGCCTCAAAAATTCATGTCTTTTTTGTAGTGAGTTTGTTTTTTGTAGTGATTTTCCAGTTTTTTTTTTTTATGGCGTTTATTTGGACCACCTATTTTAAAGCTTAAAATAATTTTTAATCTAACCTTCGAAGGCCGATTACAGTGAATTATTAGAAGGTTAAGTACTATCTTTATTTTTATTATTTGCGTAGCTTAAGAACCTGCATAGTTTTTAAAGTCAGCTAGAATATTATGGAACCTCATTTTTGTATTTTTAAATTGAAGTTGAAAATTTCAGTCTTACCACTAAAAACTTAAATTCCTGCTATCGATACTTTTTTGAGTAACTTGCAGGAATGTTAGATAGCAAGTTTATTATTTTATGTATGAAAGTAACATTCAAAACGATACTGTCGCAAAAAAAAAACTGGAATAATATACTCACTAATTCACTATAAAAAAATATATGAATTTATGAAGCTCCACCGACAAGAAAACTCGAGAAAATTACAAACAAAAAAAATAACTTGAAAACTACAAAAAATCGCGGAACATACATGGGCTATTTTCGAATACCCCTAGACATGAGGAATCTATATATTTTTTTATGACGTGTATTTTTGGTCCACCCTGTATATAGGTAACTATATATTTGTGATCACGTTCTCGAAAACGGCTCTAATATCCCTATATTAGTATACCCCTGTATACAGGCGCGAAAAATCGATCTAGCTAGGTCTACTTCTTCTTCTTCTTCTTCTTAGCGTGTCGATGGCAATCTAAATGGACTCGGCCCAGAATTCGGCTACGTGTTTGGCGCCATCACTAGCGTCCATCAGTTCCTGTAACGTGCAGCTGACAGGACACGCAGGACATGAAATTAAGTGTCCCATCGTTTGTGGAACAACACCACATTTACACTCCAATGCGGAGTCGTCTATGAATCTCCACCTGAACAGATTGTCCTTGCTTCGGCCAACCTGGGTCCTGAGTCTGTTTAAAGACTTCCAGGCTATCCAAGGCAATTCATGTCCAGGCGGGCGACTTTCAGCAAGTGGAACGAATGGTTTGGGTAAGGAAGCACTGTCTCGCCACAGCTTCAGTCTTTCTTTTGGTCGTTCGCCAGTGAGTGGGACGACACACTAGGTAGGTCTACTAATATCTGGGAAAATTAATTTTCTCTATTTTCACAGCCTCGGGAATGTGATACAATGTTGGACGATATATTTATCCAATATTTATCTATTCCCACCCGAGCAGAGTTCGGTTGACCAGGTACTTAATAATAATGTGCATTTACCTAATGTTTAAATTCGCGAAAGCGTTGTAGATCCAAAAAACATAAGTTTGAAAGTTGTTACGCAATTCTCTGTAAGGCAAAATTTTAAGATATCGCGAATGTTGCTTTATTGTTTACAGATGATATTTATACAAATGAGGTAATAAATAATATTGTACAATGTGTGATCTTCGAAGTTTCATTTAACAAACAATGGGGATCATATTCATGATATCGCTAAATCAATTGCCATCATACGTCATACAGTATGTATATGGTAAAACTAGTTGGGTTACTCATTGAAACGCCTCCGTTCGTCGCCCACAACCCTAAAGCCTGAGTGACAGGTTTGTTAAGTACTGATTTATTTTGTTCCTACGTATCGCACACTAGGAAACACTATCATATAACGTGATAACCGAGTTTATTATTTAGGTACCTTCCCTACATTATACATTTATAGCTAACCTTTAAGAAATTGTTACACTAACCTTAGATTTTAGTAAAACATTATTTAAAATTATGAATAGGTCGTTTTATTTCATAAATATTTTGTTTTATTTTCAAATAGGTTTAGGTATATTTTTTATAACCTACTTTCTTACCTAACCCGAACCGTCTTTTTTTTTTTTTTTTTTGGGTGGGAAATCATCCAATGACTTCTCCCGCTCTGGGCGGAGCGGAAGGGCGTGTCAGACTTTTACTGACTAAAACCCACCCGTGTTCCTTCCCTTGCCATGCCAGGGGCCACGGTTTCCCCTTGGGACTACCCGCAACCCCGGCAGGCATCGGCCCTAACGGACCCCGTCAGTTTTGCTGACATCTCTTTGAGGCGCGCGTGGAACACGACGCGCCGTCGACCCGGGCCTGGTCCTTATCGGACGGCGAGCTGCCCTCTGCTCTCCGTCCGCAGGCCCGCGCCTACGGTGGCCGGAAATCGGCTATCAATTCCCGACGCCCGGGAAGTCTCCTACGGCGGCGGCGGCTAGGGCTGGTAGGGCGCGGCCTCTGCCACTCCCTCGCGCGCTCCGCCTCCTCCTTCGCGAGCATTACTGCTTCGCAGAAGGAGGTGACGGCTTGCCATGCCCTCTCGCTCCGCACCATGGCCTGGACCAGGGCCGGACGCGAGAGGTCACTGCCGCCGATCGCCTCCACGAGGACACGGCGGTGGTCCACCCAAGCCGGGCAAACCTCCACCGTATGCTCCACCGTGAACCCGAACCGTCTGTGGTTTTCTAAATAATTCTAAATGTCGAAAAAGTAGTCATCATATATATACTTACTCAATAACATATTCCCAGCATACATGCAACAATACCAACTATATATAGGTACCTAAACACATAAGTATACAGAACTCGTCACGGGCTGAAAGAAAAGCTAATTCAGTGCCAGCTCGTGCGAGTCACTGTCGTCGTGAAAAATGAATAAAATCGTATTTGGGCCATCCGCTGCGCCGCCGCGCCGTGAAGCCTTCGCGAATATTCAAACTTTTACATGAATGCTTTTTTTTTTCATACATAGCTTTACCTTTATTTATGATGCTTTATTTTTGTGCCAACCTTCAGTCTTTGCGTGATAGGTAGATACTTTATTTAAAAAAATAAAATATAATGGCAGACGCTTCAAGGTTGTCCTTGTACATCAAACCACAATTAGTTATTTATTTTCAGAATAACAATTTTATTATTCATGTTATTCCTATACTTTGTTGTTATTCATATTGCCTATCGACGCTAAGTTAATAACTAAGTATTAATTAGTTTGACATTGAATGTTTGCTGTACGGTGTCTGACTTCAGTTATCCAACAGCCTTTTATCAGAACAAGTGTTGTCTCAATTGAGCTCATTTGCCGATAACCTGTCCGGTAGTGGCTGGGGCCGAGTATGCCGTCATCGACCATTTCGTTCGCGACGAGCGCATGCATTTCATTACAACATCATCAGGAAACATTTTGCTGTGAGGTCGAAATGTTAAGGTCGTTATTACAATCAAGCCTAAGATGGTAAACACGACTCCTTTGATACTATCGATATGAATATTAGGTCATTTCGCGTGCCAAAGCCGACAACAACAAAGTCTCTTAGGAATCAATAGACCAATAAGTTATGTGGTAGTAATATTTGTGCGACACTCGAAGAGGCTGCTGTGCTGTCACGTTACATTCTCAGATCTCTGATAATACGTGGTAATTGATTGACAAACAAATAAGTAACAATACTCGTGAATTGATTGACATGTGTATGCAAATACTTGCGAGTGTTCACAATCGGAACGACGAGTACCAATCCTGTTAAAGTTCGTAACATAAGAACTACAAAAGTACAAATCCTTGCTACTTGTAGTGCTAGAATGGAGCACTTTACCGTATCGGTAATCTACGAGTATAGAACTTACGTAGGTAATTCTGCCGTCACAGTTCTCGAGTATACCACCTATAATTAGCTAGATAGGTAGGTCCTATGGTTGTATAATATACCTATTTAATCAACACAACAAATAAAACTAACCGTTGCTTTGCCAATACTATAAATAAGGCTGACTTTCCGCACAAAAAATTAAATTCTTGCTAAATCATCCGTATAATTTTTCCATCAGAAAAATTTACCGAAACCCGAAACATAGGCGTGAGACACACTATAACCATGTAAATATTACTTCAGCTATTCATTATTTACTAAAGATGGCTCTATTTACTAACGAAGGCTCTAAAATGTTTTGCACACCGTACAGCCTTGTATCACAATAGGAAGATTATTCCATTAGAACAACTTTACTGACTGTCAATTGAGTTAAGTGTGCGGAGATTGAGTTAACGTCCATCTTATTGTTAACATTTTCGGGAAAAAAACCCGCCGTAATCAACGAAAATGTATTATTTTTAAATAGAATACCTGCCTGTTTGTATGCTCTACAGATATTTTCTATTTTCTCAAGTAGGTATCGGTTAATTAATTTATGTATTTATTTCACATGTTTTCTTTGCCATTACAGATTTTATCTTCTCTATAGATTATTCACCACTTTCTTAAAGGTACTTGCACCTTACTTACACCTATTTATATCTGGATGTATCCTCAGTCTTAATTCGCAGCTTGTACGCATGTGCCAATCCTACAATATAATTCGCGAAAAATAAATCAGCTGTTCCATACATTTTGACGAGCTTTGCGATGGTGTAGGGAACAACAGATTTTTTATTCGCGATTTCAGGTTTGGTCCCATAGTAAAAGTTGTTCATAATGATGAGCAAAGTCACGTGTTCAAGTATCGGTCACTAATTACCAGTCACCCTATAAAATAATGTATGGATATCGCTTGAGGGTTTTTCCAATACAGGCTTTCAGGTAGGGACCTACATATACATACATGTTATTACGTACATTGTCCTCGAGAAACTCGAACTTATTACCTATTTTTTTTAAATTAATTTGTATATAATTGCTTGTTACTACATATTTAACTAACTAGCATGGGTAGGTACCTACCTATTTATTAAATATTTGTATGCCATCACTACATGGCGGAATGTGTCTTTGCGCTAATTTTATATATAAAATATAAGTTACATCTTTTGTACCTTCCACATTTTATACAAATAAACGATTTGATATATGCTTTTGACAAGCCATAAAAATCCTTAGCTACTACTTCGGCTTGGGTCTTGAAAAGCCATAGACGAAGCATTTCAAAAGTATGTTACTTTTATTGGAGATATATTATAACGCAGTAGGTAACATTAATAGAACGTGTGTGATTATAATTCAATTAAACGAAGGCTTCAAAAAAATACAGGCTTCAGGTTTAAATACCCATCCAGTCCCAATCCCAATCAACAATTTAAGTACCTATGTAGGTATTTAGTTCATTGAACTGGGAGCATTAATGTAAGTAGCTTACTAACTACCTATATCACGGACATAGTTACAAGTATTTCATGATCAACACCTATGGCCGTCCTCTATAACTACTTACAAATAAAATAAATAAAATAGTTGACTCACCTGCTCACTGCTCTGATTTCAATAAGCAGGTAGGTACTCGTACAATGAGAATCTAATCAGGCGACACTGGGATATGACTCTAATCTAATCGTTTTGTTCGTTGTACCTAAATTCTAAGCTAGTTTATTTATTTACGTTAGACATCTGTTAACAGTCGCGAATTTTCGATCAGCCGGGGCTGTCGTCGGATAGCGCGGCGGTCGCCCGTCGCGGTGCACTGCGGTCGAATGTGACTGTTTAGTTATCGCCGTAAGCCGTGTGATGAATGTCTCCGCTGGATTAGCTGCCATAGCCGCGAGCGTGGGCGCTTCCCGCCAAAACCGGTTGCCTTGGTAACGAGACGCCATCATTGCGTCCATCCCAATGCACGCATGCGCATTATCGCCATGAATGCTTGAGGTTTGTTGAGGTTATGGAAATTAACCCCAATAAAATACAGCAATAAACTATTCTTAGGTTACCAAAACGTGACCTATAGTAGGTAGCACCCGTTTTATCGTACTAAGGCACCCATTTTATTATAGGTTAGAAGGTCTAGGTTGGCAAATGGAAGTAAACCTTGACAGACTCACGCCTTGAATGGATTGCCCTCGATATATCCTATTCATACATCTAATCATCTAATAGACTCAGTATTTGAGACCAATGCGGTTTGGCGTGCGCTTCCTAAATACCTATGCTTCTAGTAGTGCGAGAGCCGATTGCAAAAACACCTACCTTATAAGATACCCCAATAGGCTACTTGTAGATCGTTAACCAACACTTAAACACGTAAAAAAAATGAGGTCTGCCAGAGCCGATCCTGCCGAGTCATAGAAATAATCGATATTTTTTGACATAATTTTTTAGTGAAAATTACCTCATAAGATACCCGAATTAAAGTGCTGGCAACAGTTAACCACTGGTTAATTATGTAAAAAAAAGTTGGTCTGCCATTCCGCACCCTGCCGGAAGTACTTGGCAGACCCCTAAAATATACCCCTTCCGACACCCTAAACCTACCTCATCGACTACCTACCTGGATGGATCCTACGCCAAATAATAACCAAGATGCCCCTGATAATGGATCAAAAGGTCTGCCAGGTCTAAGACGGCAAACTTAGACCTGGCAGACCTTTTGATCCATTCTTCCGGCAGGGTGCGGAATGGCAGACCAACTTTTTTTTACATAATTAACCAGCGGTTAACTGTTGCCAGCACTAATTCGGGTATCATAAGAGGTAATTTTCACTAAAAAATTATGTCAAAAAATATCGATTATTTCTATGACCCGGCAGGATCGGCTCTGGCAGACCTCATTTTTTTTACGTGTTTAAGTGTTGGTTAACGATCTACAAGTAGCCTATTGGGGTATCTTATAAGGTAGGTGTTTTTGCAATCGGCCCTCGCACTATAGTGTTCATTCCAAACCATAGATCTATGTTCTAAACATTATACCTAAGTAGATAATTATTATTCTTACTGCCAGAGAACTGGAACTCAATCAAAGCCGGCTAGGGCTAGATAGATTTTTCAACAAATGCCTATCGCAGCCCACTACTGAACATAGGCCTCTCCCAAGCTGCACCACAACACTGTCCGCCGCATTCCACATCCAGTCTGCCCCAGCCACTTTCGACTCCACCCACTTTTCATAGAACTCATACGCTATGCCGCCATACATATTGGAAGTGAACCCTCCGGGAGGGTCACCGGCATTATGTTTGCGCTAAAGCTAACCATCGCGGAAGGTCAACGCCATTAGTTTTAAAATCGTGTTATAAAACACTGTAAACCGAAGTAAAATAGTGTTTTCAGGGGTTCTTGTCGCTATACGTACTTTCCAACCTTTTAATTTTTTTGTGATGTTTGAAAGGCTGAACAAATAAAAAAAAATACAAATGCTTGGATTTTAAAACCAGCGCATAAAAGGTAAGTAAGTACTAATAAATCTTGTTAAAATATACATCAGATTCTCTTTTCACGATTTATAATGCTGTATTCGCGGTCCATCTAGCTGGGGGCGTTCCACACTATGCTTGCCGATAGGTAGGTACGCGGTCTCCACTCTAGAGACTCGTCTGCTCCACCGGCCATGTCGTCCTCCGACAAACATGGCCAGGCAAGAGACACTCCAGTTTGCTTACTCCGGTTTCTTTTCCGGATAATTTCATTTCCGATTTTATTCTTCGAACTTATCCCGCTGCTATAGCGTACTGCGAAGGGGGATTACCTATAAGGTATTTTGTTAAGGTCTCTAAACACTTTACCAAAATAACTAGATCAGTCACCGATTTGCAACATTTCCTATCAGTACTTTCATTTATGGATATATCAAACGGCACGTGAATCAACGGGGCCTCCGCCCCCGTAATCCAAATAGGAGCTTACCTTAAGTGTATTATCTATGAGCTTACCTACAATAAAATAGCACCTAAAGCCTTCTTAGTTTTTATAGCACGATCGTAACTTGATAGTAACTAAGGTAAAGACTATTTTAATTAATACAAAATTATGGGCATCACTTCGTTCCACATGATTCCTGGCAAAGAATCGACTGAACCTTCCACAATCCTGGCGTTATAAGCAGGTAACTACAAATAAACTACAATTAACACACCAAGGCAAGGCCGTCTTAAGGCAAGCCGGGGTCCCTGGGCAAACAAGAATTTGGGGGCCCCTTGTTTGATCTTGGAAAGTAAAAAAAGTGAATGACAAGAATATTTTTTCTGTTATGATTTTATATTTACTACTTATGGGTAAGATCTTTAGAGATAGGTACGTTATTAAATAAAATGCTGCAATGGTTTCTTTCGGGATTTCTGGTCTGCAAAATCTTCTATTGTAATATATCCTCAGTAATTTTTTTGACGATTATTACGTTCTATGGACATAATTGACAAATTAGTTAGTCGTTCTTTTAAAAATGTCGTTCGTAATTCATTTTTATTCCCTTTTTTGTGAAAATCGGTTTCCCCACTACAATTGGTAATCATCAAGTAAAGGAATATTCCGCGCTTCCGGGGCCCCCGTGTGATGCGGGGCCCTGGGCACGGGCCCCCTGTGGCCTTATGGTAAAGACGGTACTGCACCAAGTTCAATTCAAAAATAGATTCCATGTCCAACAATTTATTTCCGAGATTCAAAAAACGTTAATAAACAATTCAAATGTCTAGCATCTCTTCCATGCGTATGGAATAGGGCACATCGTGCAAGGAAGTCCAATTGACGGTGTTGGACCGCGCGACCACGTCACCCACGAGCTGGTCACGGAAGTCCTGCCAGCGACGTGCGCAGACGTAATCTTGGAATAACTGCTTCTTTGTTGGTATCTAAAACAATAGTAGGTAAAAATTATCTTAGGTACTAAGCAGTCCACCTGATTGTAACTGTCACCGCTATCTATGGAGTTCTGCTGTATTTACCAGAGGCATCATACTTGTGCTTAGCATTTTAGAGCGAATGGTAATCAACCGCCACCAAGCCGCAACACAGCAAGCTGTTTAGCGGCAAAGCAAGCTCTTTCATTAGAGCTCATACTACACTTAATCCCGCTCCGCTTCCTAAAGATAAGTAGGTGGGGTAAAAATGAACATAATGGTATGCGGTGAACTGTGAGTATACCTACCTACTCACTTGTCCGGTTAGAGAGTGCTATCAAACCTAGGTCTATAGGTATTCCCCAAGGTAAACACATCAGTAGGTAGGTGCACTCATCACTCTGTGTATCAGATACGTGTGGGTCCAATTTTAAACGTGTAATCACTTTACCAGGCACAATCTAAAATACTGGATTTTACCCTAATACCTTTAATGGAACAAAACTTTTTTAGGCAATCACTGATGGGTCTGCATCGGATTTAGATTGAAAAGTTATTTTAACATAACATAACATCACGCCTTGTTACCCGAAGGATTGGGCAGAGGTGTACCTATAGTGCACCCACATTTCGCCAGTTATGTTTAAGTCCCATGTAATAGGGGGAGTCTATTGCCATCAACCGGGCACCAATCCAGACTCCGGACTGCTACTGAGAAATTCCAGATGGAAAGACTCAATAACACTTTATCCGACCAGGACCTCATACTCAGCAGTAGCGCTTGCAACCACTAAACCAGACAGTCAACCTAATTTTAACAATGTTCTTTACCTTCTTTTCCAGGAAGTGTTGTATACGTGACCAGATATTGGCGGTGTTTCGTTGTAGCAGCCACATCTTCGGCATCAGCATGCAGTCGACCGGAGTCAACGCAACAATCCGACGGTCTCGCATATTCTCACCGAAGCCAAACGTTGAGCCAGGATTGTATCGAACCACCTATTCATATAGAAACATTCATATGTTTATGATCTTGTCACTAAACTTAAATTAAAAGACACCATTTCAGACTTAGACAGAACAAAAAGATAAGGTATATTTGTCTAGTTTATGAAAGTCATAAAAAAGGACGAAAAACTGAAGACTCAGATTAAAACCTGCATAAAGTAAGTCCGAAATTGAGGTCGTGGCACCACTGGTGGCTGCATGACACTAAATCTGTAATAAAAAAAATGTTTACACTACAGTATCTACTAGATACTTACAATATTTCACTACATACTCGATTACATATTCGATTCAAACGCTCAGAAGTGCGCTCGCCGCTGCGCAGTACCCCACCCCTCACCCCCGCTGACACATGAATTCGTTACTTCGTAGCGACTCGCCTCATGTTCCGAGCCTCAATTAAGTTTGAATCAGGGTGTACCAATAGACTGGACCTTTTTATTATACACACACACACATGTCACAAAACAATAATAATAATTATGCAAGCACCTCTGAGCCTCCCTATATTCAGAAGGCTGCAACAACACTTGAGATTTCACAGGCTCTTGTTCAACGGACTCCGACGATGCTGGTGCAACATCACCTTCAGAGGCTTCAGTTATGGTTTCAGGTACTGGCGCGGTCGTACCTGCAGAAGCTCCTGAAGCAGTCGCTTCAGAAACCTTCGCTTCTGGCGTTAATTGAACACTTTCTCGTTTAGTACTAGAAGTAGATCTGCGTTTAGTGTCTGAATATTTCAATATACTTTCCAAGCGTTTAGAACCAGATCGGCTCGCCGAGATTTCAGCGTTCTCGATAGACGATAGCTCGAGCTCTTTAGCTTTATCTTTATAAGCGCCAAAATATTTCGTATCGAGATCCTGCTCAC
Source organism: Conistra vaccinii (assembly GCA_948150665.1). NCBI lineage: Eukaryota > Metazoa > Arthropoda > Insecta > Lepidoptera > Noctuidae > Conistra > Conistra vaccinii. The sequence goes on along the minus strand of OX411324.1, from coordinate 10,723,624 downwards.
TATCTTCTTCTGGAACCTTAAAAAACTCAATCGTTTAGTAAATTTTTCTAATACTTACTAGAAACGTTTAAAAAACAGTTTTAAATAAACCATACAAAAGGATCGTATAGTGAGTAAGTAGTATGTCCGCAGTGATGTTTGACGCAGACTTGAAGGGTTTCTATCATCTGGCATTGACCTGACAGGATGAAGTAAACATAATTTGGTATGCCACAACCATCTCCCAAAATTGTGTCATTTGTGTTGTACGATTTCATTTTAGCCACTATACATCCCTCACGTTGAGCCACCTGTAGAAGAAAGAAAAAATGGATATAACTAGGTATATCTCAGTAATTAATAATACCAAATATTGTCCCACAAAAGGGCAAGGGCCTCTTCTCATACAGAGAAGATGACCACGCTTGCTCAAGACGGGATGGCGATTTGAGAGTAAACTGTGATAAGTTCATGCCCTTCATTAATTTGAATTCTAGTGTACCTATTTTATTTTATTGAAATTAACTAACTTTGTTTAAATTTTACTTTTAGTTTAAAAGCAGCTTCTTACCAAGGTCTTTTTAGGGTTCCGTACCCGAAGGGTGACAAACGGAACCCTATTCATAAGCCTCTGCTGTCCGTCTGTCTGTCAGCGAGCTCTATCTCATGAACCGTAATAGGTAGGCAGTTGAAAATTTCACAGATTGAGCATTTCTATTGCCGCAAGAGCAACAAATAATAAAATTAAAAAATAAAGGGGGGTCGCCATACAATAAAATTAAATTTTGAAAAAAAAATAATCTGTCCCTGGCATGTGGGGTATCATTGTCTAGAGCTCATCAAGTAGAAAAGAAATATAATTTTTATTTGTTTTTATCTTCAAAAATGATGAATTATGGGGCCGTAGAAGTTGTCTGTTTTAGACTGTTTTAGACCATTTTTGTACGAGCTCTATCTCAACAACTAAACAAATTAGGAATTTGAAACTTGTGTGTATCATGTACCATATACTGTTTATAATCAACAAATACTAAAAACGTCGATTAATAACGTATTTTATATAATATGGGCGATTTACTGCAACTTAAAAATAATATTTTCTATTTCATGCTAATATTATGCGATATAAATTCCACAGATAACTATTTACTAGTCGGAGTAATGACATGGAATTAGTAAGTACCTACTATCATGGCAGCATATACTATTTCGATCATTTAAATTTCGATCATCCAAAAAGGTCTACAAAATAAGCTCTCTTCAAAAGATTTTAAAACCGGCCAGTATTTTTTGAGTTTAAGAACTTTATCGACTTTTTTCAAAGTATCCCTAGACGGTGTTGATGTGTGTACTCGTACCTCATGTTAAAACTACACTCCAATAGACAATAATATTCAGTAACATTGAAATGAATGGTGGTACATACAGGGTAGTATTCAGTTACCTTATACCGTTGTGGATACAATTTCATATTGAGAAAACTTATTTGTGTAAAAATATTCAGCCACGGCGGCCAATCTCAATGGAGACTAGCCTTCGGCGTGGGAGATATTATAGTGCACAAGTGTATGCGCAGACACGAGTGCACTCTCTCTTCCCTCACTCTCATAGTCCGATGGGATGTGTAAAAATAATTTTTATTTTCGCTTGAGTTTAGATTTCGATATTTTTTTTTGTTGGTACATTGGCGTGTGCTAGCTGCCAATATGGCAAATATATTTTATTTAATGTTTCGTGTTGAGTAATGTAAAATATTTGCATACTATTGTATAGAATCAAGTTTTTTTTCGTAACTGAACAGACAGCTGCGCTGCTGGCGAGTTTGTTGCGCCACTTCTTCTTTCCAGCAAAAGCACTAGGAAGTGGTGAAGGGCGGGCGTTTTTGGGGGACTGTCTTATGTAATTTTGACGTTCGAAAAGTGCTGATTCTCAGCCTAGTTTGAATAAATGACTTTTGAATTTGAATTATGACTATCAAAAATAACGTAATACCTGTATTGACGGAATGTTGTAATTATTTGGCGTACTACTTACATTCTATTTTGTACAATATAGTCTAATGTAGCAAGAGAAATCCTTTTATTTATAAGTAACTAGCTTACCCGGCCCGGCTTCGCACGGTTAGCACTAAGTACTTATCTACGGCGCACCTACCTTTCCTAATTACATATTTCTACCTAATTACCTACCCTACCTACCTACCCTAACTGCTACCTAACCTAACCTACCTACCCTACATATCTACCTGCTTACCTACCACATATACCTATTTCAATCAATCAATCTTCCTAGCCTTTTTCCCAACTATCTTGGGGTCGGCTTCCAGTCTTACCGGTTGCAGCTGAATACCAGTATTTTACATGGAGCGACTGCCTATCTGACCTCCACAACCCAGTTACTGTTACAACACATATACCTATTTATACCTACTAATACTATGTTAGTAGCAAATAAATAACTTTGAATTTAGTTAATGCATGTTACTAAAATAAATGAAATAAACTTCTACACCTATAATAATTTAACACAACAACATTTTTTCATTAAAATTAGACAATTTCTTTACAAATCTTTATGTTTTTTTATAGCGCCTCTGTTGTTACCTTTATACTTTCGTATTACAAAAATAGTGTTAAATCTTGTACGACATGGTATGGAACCCTTCGTGTGCGAGTCCGACTCGCACTTGACCGATTTATTTCTTTAATGTTATGTAGGTACACTTATTATAATTTATGTATGCCTACAGTAGGGGAGACCGGGGCCACAATTAACAAAAAAAACATTTTTAGTTGTATCTTCGAAATTATTCAATATTTAGACTAGATTTTTTTGTTAAATGATGATTTAATTATTCAGGTATCATGTTATTAACATAAATCAAACATAAAAGAAATGATGTCTTAAATAGAACACTTTTTCTTCAAAAAGTCAGTTGTTAATTCTTACCTCATCTTCGGGGCTAGAATTAACAGCTCTGAGGTATATTAACAGAAGGGGCAACAATTAACATTATGTTATGCCAACTGATATAGAAGAAAACAAATATATGTATGACAATATTTTTTGGTATTAATAAAAGTGAAATTAATACAGAATTGTATGGAACACATTTTCTTATTAATTTACAATACATATAAAATACAATTCAGGCAAGTGAATGATGTGATGTCGCCTTTGATACACCTAGCTTAGGCCCAGTCATTGCAAGAGATAGGTATATTGAATCCAGCCAGCACGATGTGTCTTTATTACAGGGGACGCCCCCCTAAAAAGTCGAACATATTTATTGATGTATTTTATTATTTATGTACACACAATAAAATACATATAGATACTACATTTATAGCGCGTTTATACATTTTTACTGAGCTCATGGTAGAGCTTTTAGCAGAGGTCTTATGGTTTTGGACCAAGAAATCACTAGTATTTTTCTACATGTCTGATGATCCTGCTACCGGTTCATAAGATATTTGCGCTATCACCACATCTGGGGTAGGTATTAACACGTTAATACTGACCCCGCCGATTTGTTAATTATAACCCCAAAGGTACATTTTTAGTATTAAATAACATAACAAAATATTGGTTAATAATTACACCAATACAGCAATGTAGCATTATTAAGTATGAAATATGCTTCTAGGAAAACAAAAAATATCATCATTACACCGTATATTTCGAGACTAAATCAAAAAATGTAAAAGTTAAAAAAGTTCGTTTCGTGCGTGAAAATGTCATCCGGTATGTTACACATTCGCATGACGCGTAGACCGCAGCTGACCCACCCCGAGCCATGCGGCGTGATCTAGTCGGCTTATTAAAGCACGCGCTGTAGGTGTAGTGTTTATAGTTTAGGAGAAAATCACTTGTTAATACTTACCTCTGTTAATTGTAGCCCCGGTCTCCCCTACCTACCAGTAACCAATGTTGAATGTACATATTATTATGTAAGTACATACTGTTGGTGTTCTTTAATAAATAAACTCTAAAGTGGCACATGGCAGGTTTCTTCGCTTCCGATATTTTACCTTCACTGATTTCAGAAATGTCCAAAAATAAACTCAGAAAAAACATAAGAATTGCAAAAAGTCATAGTCTATTTCAGTAGGTTATTTTTTGTTAATTTAATTTACCTCATCGAGCGCATCAAAGTAGGTGAATGCAGACATTGCGCGTCGCACTTCATCCCACTGTTTCTGCACAGATGCTTGAAGAACATTTTTGAAGTCTTCCTTCATCAATGCCAGCAATTCGCAGTGACCTAGTAGCAATAAATGCAATTACTTGGATGATCTGTCTCACACACAACGCAGAATGAGGTGTGGTAACATCGTCAACGAAACATGTTAAGTAGTTACTAAGTTACACAGTTTGTTCGATAGCAATAGTAGGGACCCATTTAGACGCCACTTCGTACAAAGGATTAAAAAATCTACAGATTATGAACGCACAATATTATTTCCGGTAGGTATGAATATCTACTGAAATAGAAAAAACATAAATACCTGTATTATTTTCCGGGTAATACAGGACCTAAGCAGGTTCACAGGTTAACACCAAGTTGAGACATGAGTAGTTTAACAGGGTGCATCCTAAAAGTTGGCAACGTCGTAAATAGCTGTCAAATATTCACCTGTTTTGATTAATTTGGAAGTAATACTGTATGGAAATAAGAAATGTGGCTAACTAACTATCTAGAATATTAATAATGAATTGCAATAATTAATATCGTAACACCGAATATTTAGTTTTAGATGTAAAAAAAGTATTTGGAAACTTTCCAAATGAATTTTCTACACCTAAAACGGGTACCTACAACATCAAAATCAATGTTATAATTGCATTTCATAATCAATATTCTAGTTCGCTAGTTAGCCACATTTTTTATTTCCATACAGAAATATTATCAAATTAATCAAAACAGCGAAATATTTGACATCTATTTGCGACGTTGCCAACTTTCAGAATAAACCCTCTCAGATAATCTACAGCTAAGTTACAATGTGTAGTGTATTGCTGTGCGGTCTTGGGATTCTATAGATCATTTTAATTGATGTGTAGTCGGGTCAGCTTTCAAGATCTTAAGCGTTTTAGTACCTATAGGCAGAAATAATAAAAGGCTGGCACAATCTATGGACTCTCGTTTCGCGATAGAGTAAATCCGTAGAGAACCGGTAGGGCTCCCTAAAAGTTATCTACTGTTTCTTTCAACGTCAAACTATAAGGTCTTTCCAGCTTTACCCCACACGCTGATGCAATAGATACTGAATTATGGATTGGTATAGCGCTAGATAGCGTTAAGCCGTTGGTCCCGGCTGTCATTTGTGGATCTTTGACAGTCGTTACGAGTCGTCAGAAGCCCGAAAGTCTGACACCAGTCTTACCAAGGGGTATCGTCGTCGCCTTCCCCGCTAACTGTCGTATCTCACAAACTGACGTATCTGCACTGACATTACCTACGTGTTCATAGCTAGATTTTGAATAAGTTCTCTTTAATCGTCGTATCTGTGTCGTTTACCGTTTAGGAGATAATCACGTATTTGGTTTTGCGTAAGTGCAAAAGGAGGGAAAAAATATTCTCTCTACCTGTCGTATGAACATACTACAGTTAGAAAGACTTTTATTTTTCGTCCCGATTCAAAATTATTGAAGTATGTACATAGGACACTTAGCTAGATTTTTTTCTAAGCTGTTCACACATTTTATTTTTCACTTACGTCGATAGATCAAAGCTTTTTAACGAATATGAAGCTATAGTATTAAGTGAAGTCACGTTGCGGACGTTGCGGTTCGCACGGGGGGTGCTACATTTGACCTCCAACAAGTCATAAGCTTGCCTATAAGCAATGAAAATGCTGTTTTTTATAAACGTCGTCTTTCAGCGTACAATTTCACAATTTACGATATGACTTCTGGAGCCTGTTCGTGTTATACATGGCATGAAGGAGCAAAAGATGGTCGTCAGAAATTTCGACTTCACTGTATGACTTTCTCAAGAAGAGTGACGCAAGAGACATTAAGATTGTTTATCTGTTTGCTGATGGATGCAGTGGACAGAACAAAAATTCCATTGTGGCATCGACCTTACTGTATGTCATAAAACAATACCACAAATATCCAGGAAATCACTTTACGGTTCTCCGTGCCATGTCATGGACAAAGCGAAGGAGACTCCGTACACAGCACCATCGGCCATGCTTTGAAAACATGTGGGGATATTTTTGTACCGAGCCAATTACCTCCAATTTTTAGATTGGCACGGAGAAATAAACCGTACGTAGTGAATGTTCTCACATACACTGATTTCCTCGATTTTAAAAAACTTTCAGCCGACCTAAGGATGCTTTCTATCCGTAAAGATGATGAGGGCCGATGCTTGAACTGGACTGAATTGATGGAATTTTCTGTCAAGAAAACTGAGCCCGATAAGATTTTTTTTAAGAATAGCCACGGTGAAGAGACTCCACGTTCTCTTTCTCTTAGGAGCCAGGTCTCTGTATTCTTAAGAGAGGAAATAGGACTTCTTAATTCGACACCGCCCAAAATTTCAATAGAAAAATGACTTGTTGTCTCTAACAACAGGAGATACCCCAGTCATAAAGTTGCCGGAGCATGTGGCATTTTATACATCACTTTCTCACTAATTACTGTTGATTTTACTAGCTGGTTGTTTAGAGAATTTAGCTCTTACGTTACTATTAAGACGTTGTTTACCTATAAAATAATCATTGACTTGATTTCTAGTTCCTATGTTCAATAAATAAGACTGTTAACTAATGCTTTAATCGTAGGTGAATTAAGTCCAATTAAAGCCTAATATTTTTTCAAAGACTGTGATTGTGATATTAAAGTAAGTAACTACAAATTCTAAGACATAAAGTTCTTAGAAACAAAATGTATACTAAGCATAAAGTGCATTAATAGTTATAAGCACAAGTATAGACTTGAAATATAAAATAAATACAATTTATTTGAAATAAGGTTAATTTTCAATTCATGTCATTATGGGTTCTTATAGTTTTAAACATATTTAGTACTCAGTTAAATTGCCAATAATGTTAAAACATTATTTTTTGTAACTCCTTAAACGTAACTTGTAACTTTTTAAGCTTACAAACAAAATTTATTATTACTTTTAATAAATAAATACCATATTAATAGACTTTTATTTATATTTTATACCAAATAACCGCGTCGTAACAGACACAAGTTGTGAAACAAAGTTCTCACAGAGAGACGTATCTGCTTCAAATTAATATAAATAAATAAATATATACCTTAGGGCTTTAGGGCGACTACTAACTTAAAGAATAAGCCAAGAGCTTTATAATATTTTTTTTAATTCATTGATAAAGCCACAACTAACGCAACTACAGTAATTTGACTGTAACGCCCGACCGAAAAACGGTTGCCCTGGAAAAACATAAATTGCTAGTTAGGACAGTTAGCCGGGAGGGTGACGTCGTATTACCCAGTTACTGGGTTGTGGAGGTCAGATAGGCAGTCGCTCCATGTAAAATACTGGTATTCAGCTGCATCCGGTTAGACTGGAAGCCGACCCCAAGATAGTTGGGAAAAAGGCTAGGAAGATTGATTGATAGCGCTAGATATACTTGTAGGTAATGTGTCTGCGGGAAAACAATCTCGTACCAGCACATGAATGCTCGTAGTCTACGCATGAACAAGTTTTCTTATTATGCCAGAATGGTTGGAAATATGGTCGTCGATAAGAATACAAAGGTTTTTTATTGAAGTAGAACGTTCAAGAGGAGGACAGTCACAAGGCGAAGAAGAAATTGCTAGAAGAGCAGTGATACAGTTTAAGTTCTAATAAGATAAGATAGAGTTGTCATGTTATAAAGTACTCTGTGGATAGAGTAGGGAGAGAGAGGTGTAGAGATGATGAATGATGATGATGATGTGTGTAGAGTTGTAGGTACCATGTACTGAGAATAATTTATCTTATCTTAATTTTTTTATTATTGTATTTTTTTATTTTTTTTATTTACTTATTATCTTTGCACTACTTATTACCTAAAATTAAAAAGAAAATGAATGCGTTAGCGTAGCGTAGACACCTATGATACGTATGAGTGTTTACGTGAGGGTCTACTAGGCATCTAGGTTGTGTCTACGCGGCGTCTACTCTCAGTCTACTTAGCGCCTGTGCGGCGACTACGTCACACTCGACTCGTGGTTTGCCAATGCTAAATATATTGGTAGGTACCTATTTTACCTAATATTCAGTCGACTAAAGACTACTTATATTCGAATGACTTCAGAGGTAGGAAGGATATTTCTTACCAACTGTAGTGCAAGTAGCAGTCCTAGGGATGTTATGCAACAATGACACTTCGCCGAACATGTCGCCCGAGTGCATGACACCGATGTCAACAGAAACGTACTGCTGCAACAGCTCGTCGAAGATCATCTGGCTGACGATGACGTCACCAGTCACTATGAAGTATAGCGCATGCGCCTCGTGATGCTGACGTACTATCACGCTATTTGGGCAGTAATACTTGAAGTAGGTTACCGCTGCCAGTTTTTTTTTTACATGCTGAGGAAGAGATTGGATTAAAAAAAATTTAGGTAATTCTGGTCATTTTAGAACCTTTGTTCAAAATACATGAGCGCTTTTTGGAAGTCGAAAACCAGTAGGGTTCAGTTGGAAACCAGCGTCAGACACGTTACTAGTGTAGGTAGTTGTCTGGCATTTATGCTGAACTGGGCCCAACGGCGTCACCACCAGCCTATCACCCACGGGGGGCAATTAGTTGATATATGGAGGATAGAAAAAGCATGATGCGAGTTTGAGAATTGGCTTTATAGATGTTTTTGAATCTCTAGGGGGGGCAGTGGCCCCCCCCTGCCCCTCCTTGGCGACGCCCATGACTGGGCCTATTTGGCGCAGCCGTGAGGCACACGGTAGGTAGGTACCTACCTATACTATTTTTAAGTTATAATTTTTCATTTTTCTCTGTTTTTTGTTTTTGTGTGAATATTGTGTGCCTTAGGTACTTAGCCTGAGTCAAATAAATTTATTTTCTTTCTCTTTCATTCTATGTTGAGTACCTACTTAAGTGCATCTTACATTAGGGTATCTCTTGAAACATTTTAGTCCGCCAATAATACGGAAAATATACTTTTTCTCTTGGTCAGTCCTTTCAGAATTGGGCTTGTTCAGCAGCGCTTTATCCTGAAACGAATTTGCTTTTAAAGTTATCACGGCGTAGGTATCTAAGTTACAATTTAATAATAAAAAAATCCTAAAAATCCTGTTTGTAGTACCAGTACCTATTGATTGCAATAATCAATTATAGTAGGTACCTACGTAATTAACTACGTAATTAACATTACGTCATTGACCCCGGAGTCTAGATTTGTACCTGGTTGATGGCAATAGGCTCGCCCCCTATTACATGGGACTTTTGGCAAAATGTGGGTGTACTTACCTACTATAGGTGCACCTCTACCTAACCCTTCTAGTTAAAGCAATGGCACGTAAATTTTTAGCGGAGTGGCAAGAGGCAAGTGGCGGGAGGCGGCAGACGTAAATTTTTGCCCCGTTTAAAAAAAAAACTAGATCCGGGGATGGCTCCCCTCCATTTGGGGTCCATTCGGACGGTACGGGTGGCTTCGGTATCACTTCAAGATTACCACTCGCCATCCGATTGCCTCTCCGATTAAATTTTACGTGCCATTGGCTTAAATATTCGGGGACCACAAGCGTGATGTTATATTGTAATGCTACGTTAAAATAAAATAAGCATGTTTAGCAGTGTAGATGTGATGATGATAATGACACAATGTTCATAGCTCAAATATCAATGTATCGTCTAACAGTGATGGTCAGGAGGCGTTTCTTCTTCGCCTTCCCCCGCACAGCCTGAGCGACTCGTCTCTTGACATCTTCAACCCCCTCGTACTGCTCAGCGGCCTCTATCATCCAGTAAGTGTTGGCCATAACCATGCGACCAATTGCTCGGAACCGGCATTTGGCGCGGAACTTACGGCGCATTATCTCTTCAGGATCCTATAATAACAAAGTTATAAGGAGATAGCAGGGGGACGATTGTTTTAAGCCGGTACCAGATATAGCTTCAAATATAGATACCTACAAATAGGTAAGGTCAACCTTAGGTACATCAGAAGAAAACCGCTTCATACTGCTATAAATTATTATAGATATGTCAATTTGTTAACCATGGACATGGTGTTGACTGTTATTGCTTAGGCAATAAGGTCGAAAAGTGGTCAGGCGCCAGAGTCCGCGATAGACCAGCGCACCGCGACGGCGCGACACGACACGAACAATATAATTTCTAAAAAAACTTCCACGGTTTAACAACGTACGACGACGCGACACCGGCTATTAATAGCCGGTGTCGCGTCGCGCTAGTCTGCACGAAGCTTAATTTACCTACCTCTTATTTTGCATTAACTACTGTCAAAATAACTGTGATCTGCTTCGGTTGAATTGGGGTCTGGATGCTGCTTTGGATTGCTGTCATGCTGCGACCACATCTGCGTCTATCGTGACAAAGCAATGCGCGCCGAAGCTTCGTATCCTTTACTCGATAAAAAGTTATCGCGCTAATGCGGTGGTCATGTAGCGATTACACCGCCACATACGAACTACGCAGCAAAGACATGACGTCACACAATTCCTGCGTCGCGCAGTTAAGAGTTTACCGAGCGAAAAACATAGATAAGACTATCCGAAATCAATTTACGGGCAGTTGCCCGCCAGACGTAACACCCGTCTGGTTGGAGGATCCTCCCTTTTCTATGGTGGATGAGTGAAGCCACTAAAGTCACATTAGCGGCTTCTCCACGTTTAGGTTATTATGTAGGTATCGCCACCCAGGGGATAGATGTTACGCAGCCCAAACTATCGGGACGATAACCGATAATGGTTGGTCACATCTGCGTGTATCACGCAGTCACGAATTAACGATAGACACAGAAGCGGTTGCAGCATTAGAGATTAAATAACTGTGAAAGGACAGGTCTCTTATATCCCATCTTACTCTCAGCTCCAAACGATACGGGCTGACACTTTTGAGGATTTGTCCTTTTGTGTTTGGTGTTGCGCTCGAATTGAAGAGAAAACCATTAAAAAATTACCTACCAGATCTTTCTTACTCTTGTCTTTTGCCATTCGCCCTGAAGATGTCATGATTTGTAATAGTTTACAAATAAATTTACGAAAACAACAGTAAACAAACTTCTAAGTACAATACAATCAAGGTGCAATGTGTGGATTGCACAAAAATGACAATGAAGTATGTTGTCAATATCACAAAGGATTTTTTGGCCTGTCATGAATTTCTTTTTTTCTAAATATAGTCGCCGCCGCGCCGTCCAAGTAGGTAGTTTTACATAAAAATCTACCTACATCAATGATAATCGTAGTCGGGTAAAAATCATAGGTCATACAGCTTGGCAAAAAAGAGTTGGAAAACATTGAGGGCGCCACTATCGCACTTAGGTCACTTCGAATGGTAAACAAATTGATAACATAAATAGGCAACAATAAACGCTGCTTGTGCATTTTTTTTAAGCTGCTTCAGTCTTCCTAGTCTCGTACGAATCGAATATTCCTGATCAATAACACCTTGTCGTCAACACTGTTGTAGTTTCGATTTGTTTTTAAGTAGGTACCTATATTTTATGATATTATCGCCATAATATTTTAATAAATCCAACTGTACCAGCTCCAATGGGAGCAAGTGAACTCAGAGGTTCATGCGAGTGTCGGCACTAAAATCAATTAATACAGTGGAGCACAGTGGGCGACTAAGTTGTCAACATTCCACTTTGTCCCACTGGTGTGACAGATTGGTGGGGCAAAGTGGAACAATCCATAAATACCTAGGTACTGTTAATTACATTCAAATATAATAATAATGTATTTAGTTATAATTTAATCGTGATTTGTATGTTGTGCTATGTCTTTTGTGTGCACCAAATAAACGATTATGTAAATATCTAACTATCAAATTATATCATAAAATCTATAATTAGTTTTAAAAAAAAACAAAAACATACGCATTGTAAGTATGTTTAATATTTAACTTATTAGTCTATTGTATTCTTTATTTAGTTATAAGTTTATAGTCAACGAAGACTTGACCGGTTTCCTAGTAGCCACTAAAGAATTCCTTTATCCACCTCTTAGCTCAATCATCAGACCCTCAATACCAAGTGCAATCTATTGGACTCATGAAAACGAATCATATTAACTGAAACGAAATGGGTTTACTAATAGCTTGTGAAGAGTAAAGAGTTCCACTATCCACGTCTTGGCTCCATTATTAAACCCTCGACACCAAGTGCAATATACTGGACTCATCAAAACCCCCAAATTCGAGGAATTTACTAGTAGCCACTGAAGAGTTCCACTATCTACCTTCTGGCTCCATTATCAGATCAGCTCAGGGATACCAAATTATAGTATTGTAATCCGAACTACAAATACATCAGACCGAATCATATAACCTCAAACTCGAGGAGTTTACTAGTAGCCACTGAAAAATTCCACTATACAACTCCTGGTGGACTCGTCATACCGAATCATATGACCCTAAACTCGAGGGGTTTACTAGAAGCCACTGAAGAGTTATACTATTTACCTCCTGACTTCATCATCAGATCAGTGGTCAAAACTATGAAATTATTGTATTATCATCGGTCCTTGATACATGTGCAAAATTTTCAAGTTAATTGGACGTCTTGAAGTTGGTGAAAATTACGTTGAAACATTCCGTTCCATTAAAAGCGTATTAATGGTAATAAAAAATACTAAAGAATAATAAATAAGAACGTTTTTTTCAGAATAAAATTATTTATTCTTTATACCACTACATTATAAACAATCATCATCATCATTAGCCTATTAATGTTTCCACTGCTGGGACACAGGCCTCCTCTCTGGGAGAGGGAGTGGGCTGTAATCTACCACGCGGGCCCAGTGCGGGTTGGTAGATGTCACATGTCTTCGAAATTTTGGTTCTAAGACATGCCGGTTTCCTCACGATGTTTTCCTTCACCGTTTTTGCGAGCAGTGGTGATGAAATTATTTACACAAAGTAAAGCGCCTGCCTGGGTTCGAACCCACGACCTACAACTCGAGAGCAGTGGTGGCCCAGTGGTAACGGCCCCGACTTACCGAGTTGTAGGTCGTGGGTTCCCAGGCAGGCGCTTTACTTTATAAACAATAGATGGGTATTATTTACATTACAATTTGATATTTTTCAGGTTTAATTCCAAATCCAAGTAGTAGTGATAGTATGAACAAATTGATATTACTAAAAATCCTTTTCCATGTAGGGTTTTAGGTAATGGATTTCCTCATAATAAAGTCACGCCTGTGTCAATTAGATAACTATCTTCAATTATAGTTGTGTTTTCAAAGTTTAGTTGCTCCACAAAAAACATATCACCATAATCCTTAGAATATGGTTCGTTTCCAAACGTGCCTGGTTGAATTGGACCCTCATCCAGGCCATTATTAAGCCCAGGCTGAATATCAAATTGTTGTTTAAGCCTTTTTTTCAAAGTCTTGGTGGAAGGTAACGTAAAAAGTTTTGAAAGCAGATCGTAACATTGTGGGCTACTATTATAAATGGAGAGAGACAATTCGTGTTCTTCCAATGTGAATCTTCGCCCCGCATTCTTCTTTTGTGTTTGAGTAAACTGCATGTGAGTAAAAATTTTAGCAGCGGCCGTCATATTTTGCGTAATTTTTTGCAAGCAATTATGTTTACTGTTCTTTTTAGCATTGATCAGCTTTGTTTTGGTGATTTGGTTCCTCTTGCGTAATCTATGGATTTCAGATTGGAATTGTTTCGCCTTTTTTCTTGCATTTTTTAACTGATTCAATATAAGGGGTGGTGTAGGTTGGTGATATTTTGACTCTGAAATAAATAAAAAGAATTTAATGCGGCAGGCGCTTATCCAAGTCTGATGAAAATATAAACTACTTGCACTAATAGTATAACCAAAATTCTTTTTTCAACAAATCAATCAAACCAAACCATTTAGCATTTATATAAGTACCTTCCTACGTACGTCACATTGATGATACTTATGTCAGCAGCTTATGAATGAAATTCTACTGTTTGAAACAACCAACAACAAACAAATAATGAGTTGCATTTGGACGTATAAATAAAATTACGAAACTCACCTTCGACTTTAGTAGCATCTGTTTTGTCTTGTGCACAGTAATTATGTTCTTTTAAATTATCTGCATTTTTTATCCAATCAGGACACATAACTGTAAAATATACGATTCGTTACTATCAAAATAAAAGATAAATTAGTGATTATATGGATGTGAAATAATTAGAAAACTATTTTTTTTAATCACATGTACCTACCTGTCTCTGTTTGTCTTGATGCAGGTGGTTCATTGCGAAAAGATTGAAGTACAGGAGAGGTTTCCGCTGAAGTGATGTCCAAAGCCCCTGAAACTAGTAAACATACGAATATGAGTAAGATTATACGGATGCAGGCAAGGCAGGCAATAATAAATTAACTTTGCTTATTCTAGCTAACTTCGTAATTGCTTTACTACCCTAAGGTTGAATGTCACTTGTCTATACTAAGTGCTTGTTTACGGAGACGCAGGGCGTTGAGCGTGACGTGCGGCGTGGCGTTCGGCGGTGCGTCGGACGGTTTTTCTGTTTACAGACAGGCGGGGCGTGCAGCGGCCCGCGTCATCACACGCGCAAACACAAACATATGGCAATATACGATGTTGTTTATGGAAACGCGGGGCGTGGAGCGGGGCGTTCGGCATGGCGTGAAAAGTATAATAGCGGTGCCCGCCGCTGTGCAATGCTGCATGCAACGCCGCGTGCCCCGCTGCGTGCAACGCCGCGTGCACCGCCTGCATTTCAAGCAAACGCTTGTAAAATCGCTTCTCCGTAAACGCTCTCATTTAACGCCGTATGTTTGAATTTTGTGCGGGCCGCCCCGCCGCACGCCACGCCCAACGCCCCGCGTCTCCGTAAACAAGCACTTAGAAGCGCGAAAATATATCCACCGTTGTGGACATGGTGGGCATGCCCTACGCACAACCCTAATTGAAGTCGACAGGGTGATGTACACAGGATACACACACATTGTGTGCGACTGCGAGCATAATATAACCTTACTGAAGGAGACTGGCAAAACTTATAGCAATATAAATGGTTTTGATATTTAATGTATCGATCGTGTGCGACTCCTAATCCAACGTGACCACAACCTTTTTACCCGACTTCGGCGAAGCAAAAAGGACGGTTATGATTTTGACCGGTATGTATGTTCATCTGTAACCTCATAACTTCTAAACTACTGATCATAATTTGACAAAATAATGAGGTATCGTTGAAAGCGTCCTGTGTGGCTACCATGAGTTTCATTTTACCATCTCGATCAAACGCATCGACCGCGTTTGGCACTCCGATTGGCAGCCGGCCAGCCTTCACCGGTGAAGGGCCAATCGGAACGCCGAACGCGCTCGATGCGTTTGATCGAGAAGGTTAAATGAAACTCATGGTAGCCACACTGATTGTCCGCTGGTTATAGGCTATGTGACTTTACATTAAATTCAACATGGCGCCCTCTAGAGGAGATAAAGTAACGAACGTAATTTTTTTTTTTTTAAATATACCATGTTGGGTATCAAACGAAAGGGCTTGACGAGCACATTACAAATATGTATATGTTACCGGCAATCTGTATAATCCGGTAGTCTATACAATACCTAGGCAATGTCTATACAATATCTAAGTAAAGCCGTAGTCGCATGCCTGTCGGCTACAAAATTATAATGGCTTGTGAATGTGACGACGGCTTTACCTTGACCGTTTTTGTACCTATGTCTTGATTTCTGTCCGAAATATTTTCTTGTTTCATACTTTTTAGAGTGTGATTTTTCAGTAGTCTGGTTTTAGTATTTGAACTTACTTTTTATTATAGGGTTGGATCCGCTCCTGTATACTTATGACTTAAGTAATCTGCGTTCGTAATTTATTTGCCAAACATGTAAACAAAGACGAGTTTTTCACTTAGGCAAACATCAACTTTATGCAAGTATAAATAAAGTTCATTTTCGACCGACCAGTACTGTTGAAAAAGTTATAAAAAATTTGAAGTTGTAGCGCAAACTGAACCTTATGTGTAGGCGTTACAGTTGTTTTTCCTAAAACTCGTGTTTGTTTACATGTTTTGCAAATGAATTGCGAACTCAGATTATCCTTACATATTATAAAACAAAGTCCCCCGCCGCGTCTGTCTGTCTGTCTGTCTGTCTGAACGCGATAAACTCAAAAACTACCGAACGGATTTTCAAACGGTTTTCACCATTGGACGGAGTGATTCATGCGGAAGGTTTTAGTGTATAATTCATTAAGGTTTTGAGAAAATTGGCTGAAATATGACGATTATTGTTGAAGATGTCGGAAAAAATCATGCCGACTGGAAGCTTTACTGGCGTGCGCCGCGTAAGCCGTTAGAGATAAATCAAATTTATGTTCTAGAGTATTGTATATCTTAACAAATTCAACAAAAAAGTCCGCGATGGCATATGTCTATCTTCTAAGGATGACCCACAGTAACCATTTTTATCTTTCAAAATTTTATAAAATTTTCGTTGTTATTTCCGGAGCTATTTTGACCGGTATCATATTAATCCTTATCCAATAAAATATGTTATTTAAATTGGGCATTAAATTTCGATTAAAATATGCCTTTACATCATATCATTTAAATGAATAGTTTAAGAGATATCTCAGTTTCAAAATTGCGCGTAACAAAATAATTATGGTTGACGGCAACCCGGCGCAGTAGGCTACCACTGCGTCCGCTGAAAGTTAGTCAATGACCTTTTCCTTGGCTATTAGGTATGTATTCCCGGTAGAACGTTCCCGTGGGATATTTTGCGACATCCACGCGGGCGAAGCCGCGGGTAAAAGCTAGTAATATATATATTATGTATACTTATAATAATACCTATAATAAAGGGGTATTTTGTTTTTTTTTGTTAGTAGTATGCAGGGTGTAATCTCCGAAACTACCCGATGGATTTCAAAAATTATTTTTGCATTGGATAGCCGAATTCTTGAGGAAGGTTATAGACGGTGTAATATATCACGCTATCACCCTTACGAGTCGAACAAAAAGGAAAAAAGACAGAAAGAACACTATGGCGGCTACGGCGGGCGATGCGACGCGATGCGGTGAGTCGGGAGCTAGTACTTTATAAAACTAAAATGTCTATTTTTGGTTTCAAGGCCAATGTAAGTTCGATAGTTCAACATATAGACAAAGAGAATGGACTGAGCGTTAGCCTTACAAAAGCGACCACTCTCTCTAAAGAAACAAAGCGACTGTATCTACGGGCAATACCCTGTCCCTTTTCTGCTGTAACAAAAGGCGCAGTGTTCCAATTTTAATTAATAGGAAAAACGTAGAAAATTGCATTGACTAATAAATAATAGAAATAGTAGTTATTTCTAAATTTTACTAATAATTTCTAGACTTTACTGGTTTAGGTTAGAGACTGAAATATTACTTTTTTTTTCACACTAGAAATTGAGACAATTAAAATTAAGAATAATATTTCATAAAGAAATATTTAAAAATGCAAATTAATATGTATATAAATGAATAAATGAAAACAATTTTTTCATAATATTATTAATAGAATTTTTTTTTTCTCTTTTAAAACGAACTAATTCTTGATAGCTTATTAATAATAAACGATTTAATAGATTGTAGGTACTAATATTTTAAAAGCATTAAGAACATTAAAGTCTAAACATCATTGAACATAATTATCAGAATTTTAGAAAAATACATTTTTTGGCCGCACTTTCGCTTTCTCTCTCGTACTTTTCGGTCTGTATTCACTGCACAACTGAATAGGGAATGCTTAGTCCATTCTCTATGTCTAATAATTGTCTATGGTTCAACCTTATAAAGTTTCAATTTATTGGGAGTTTTGTCACAAAAGTGCAATTACGATGTCGACTATACATTGTATACAAAGAATATAAAAAGATACCTACAGGTAAAGGTTTCCTTTGGTATAGGAGATGGATAATCCAAAATGGTTTCTGACACGGGCGACACTTGTGTTGAGGTTTCGTGGTCCGATAAACCTAGAAATATCAAAATAACATTTAAGTTACTCACAGCACATTGACTTCATCTCATCTGCTCATAGTCTACCTACTGACTGCAAGAGAATTTGCCAGCAAACATTTTAGCTCAATGTTACTTAGTTTTATGGATTTAGCTAGATTTTTCTAGCTTCCCGCCCGGCTTCACACGGGAAGTACTAAGTACTTATCTACGACACACCTACCTATCTACCTACCTACCCTACCCTACCCTGCCCTACCTACCTGCCTACCCTACCTGCCTACCCTACCCTACCCTGCCCTACCTACCTGCCTACCCTACCTGCCTACCCTACCCTACCTACCTACCCTACTTACCTACCCTACCTACCCTACTTACCTACCCTACCTGCCTACCCTACCTACCTACCCTACCTGCCAACCCTACCTGCCAACCCTACCTGCCTATCCTACCTGCCTACCCTACCTGCTTACCCTACCTGCCTTACCCTACCTACCTACCCTACATATCGTGAATTCATGCAGACCTAGTACTTTTATTAGGTTACTGCTCAGAACGGTCGTGATAAATCTACTTTTACAGTGGAATTAAAAAAAAAAACTGTCGTGAATTCATGCAAGCCTAGTACTTTTTGTTAGGTTACCTCAGAACGGTCTTGATAAATATCTACTTTTCCAGTGGATTTTCCAAAAATTAAAATACTTTCGTGAGTTTATGCAAGCCTAGTACTTTTTGTTAGGATTTATGTCATTTATACCAGGATATCATAAGTGCAAAATTTATAAAATCATGATTCTACATATCTTTTTTTTTCGTGATTTTTTCCAATGTTTTAATAGTTATTCTGCTATTCGGGGTGGAGACAAATCCAACAAATCCAAAACCATGAAAATCGGTTCAGGCGTTCTTGAGTTATAAGTGTTCGAACAAACCCGACTTTGTTTTATATATATAGATGTCGAGTCCCGCCACGTCGAGTCGCCGCCACGTCTACTCTGAAAACTCCCCGCTTTTATTCCCGCCACGTCGAATCGTTGAAAAAGACTATTTTATTACCGCCACGTCTACTAACTATATGATTAGTACAGTCGTAAAAAAATACTCATAGTTGGTTACTTGGAATGAATAGATAGGATCCTACATATGTATATGATGTTTTGTTCCTTATCCATAGACGAAAAAGTACTAGGCTTGCATGAATTCACGATAGTATTTCAATCTTTATACACGTTGTGCACAATTTCTGAACAGTAACCTAGTACTAGGCATGCATGAATTCACGATAGTATTCAATCATTATGTTATGGTTATAAACTATCTGTCTGCCTTTCTGTTCTGTGGTCTGCCTCATCCAAATCCTATAATAAATACTATCGGGAATTCATGCAAGCCTAGTACTTTTTCTTAGGTTAGGTACTGCTCAGAAATTGTACACGTCTAATGATTGCAATAGGTACTTACTATCTTAAACTCATGCAAGCCTAGTAATTTTTATGGGAAGTATCAGTATGAGGATTTTTTTTACGACTGTACAAATTAAAATGGTTAGTAGACGTGGCGGTAACAAAATAGACTTTTTCAACGATTCGACGTGGCGGGAATAAAAGCGGGGAGTTTTCAGAGTAGACGTGGCGGCGACTCGACGTGGCGGGACTCGACATCAAGGGAATAAATCGTTTTATGTACAGCACATTTCAGCCTATCTATAACATACCAAGATCCTTCTCTGCCTCGGAAAGTATGTTAGACCGTACTTCTTTCTCTGCTGAATCAACTTCAACAGCCTTGCCTGAAAATAATATAATAGTTTTTTAATTACTTAGCTATATTTCAATTACTTTTGCTGTAGAAGACTGATTGCAAACCGGTTTTTTTGTATGAGAATAGGGTGACCAACTCTATGTCCTCCTGTTTCCTTTATCACACACATGATTTTAAAAACCAAGCATTATCACAACACAACAGCTGCTCTGAATGTCAGCGAAGGGATTTTTTTTTTATCCATATATTCAGGTTCAGGGTTTGGAGAAAAAATATGTTTTCTGGATAAAAAACCGGCCACGTGCGAGTAGTGTTGCAGAGTCTTCGAGTCCTATATAAACGGACTCGGATGATAAATTACAAGACTCGACTCATTACAACAGGACTCTAAAATTAGAGAACTAAATTCTCTACGAGTTCTTGAATGTTACATGAGAGCTCGAGTCCTTTTTATGCGGCGAGTCGCACTCAATTCGTCGTGTATGAGTCTAACAATTAAATTGTTACATTTACAGGACGGGGAGAAAGGCTGAGATAAAAAAAAAACAACAGTAGGTAAAGGATATTTTGTTTTTAGCTGATTTGTAATTATTTACTCTTATCAGATTTTTTGGATGCATAGTTACATCACACTAATTTAAACTTAACACCTATTCAAGGCTTTTCGAATGATGAATTTCAAGTCTCGTCTTCATGCTCCGAGTTTTTCTTAAAGACTCGAGTTCATTTTAAGACTCGAGTCCTTTGTAAGACTCAAGTAGCTGTTTGTTAAATGACTCGGGCTCGGCTGACTCTTAAGACTCACTTTTTTGCATGATTGAGTAGAGTGTTTAAAATTACGACTCGTGGACTCGAGTCCTTTGCAACACTACGTGCGGGTCGGACTCGCACACGAAGGGTTCTGTACCACCGTACAAATTTTAGCGAATAAATGAAAATACTGAACACAGAAAATATTATTATTATTTTTCATCTTAAATATTTAAATCGCGAACTAAAGGAGAAGTCTCATCTCCTATAGAAAATTACCCCACGTCTGACAGCAGAGAGAAGTATCTAAAAAAAAAAAGAGCAAAAATAAATTTAAATAAAATACATACTTCCGGTTTTAATCCTTACTGGGTAACATACTTACTAAAAAACTGCTGAGAATATTCAGAATCAGAATGAGTCAGTCAATCATCAGATCTTTCGGTTTTAATCATACATACATAACATCACGCCTGTATTCCCCGAAGGGTAAGGCAGAGGTGTCCCTATAGTACACTCACATTTCGCCAGTTATGTTCAAGTCCCATGGAATAGGGGGCGAGCCATCAACTGGGCACAAATCCAGACAACGGGCTGCTACTGAGAAATTCCTGATGGGAAAACCCAATAACACTGCCCGAACTGGGAATCGAACCCAGGACCTCACTCTCAGCAGTAATGCTTGCACCCACTAGAGCAACGAGGCAGTCGTTCTAAAACTAAAATCTCCAGATTTTACTAAATTATACAGGGTGACAGGGACATCGACGCGAAGCCGGTTACCATGGATTCAGTACATGATTCTGAACCCCCCTGCGTTGAAATTTTTCGTCGGTTATTTAAAAAAAAATCAGCTGTTCCATACATTTTGACCGCGTAGGTATTGCACTTTTCTATGAAACAGCTGTTTTTTTTTTAATTAACCGACGAAAAATTTCAACGCAGGGGGTTCAGAATCATGTACTGAATCCATGGTAACCGGCTTCGCGTCGATGTCCCTGCCACCCCGTATACATGCCAGTAAGGATTCAAACCGGAAATAAGTATGTAATTCTTTGAACTCATTTTTAGCGGCAATTTGAAATATTTCTTTTTGCTGGCAGACGTGGGGCTTTCTCCTTTGTATTTCATAATGATACTAGGATTACAAAGTTATTTATTGCACTTGCCGAAAGTGGCCGTTATTAAATACCTTATGAATCGTCATTTATAGTATTTGTTGATATACAGTATAATATGGTACATGATATACGGAAGTAGTAATTGACTCTTGAACTAAAACTTCACTTCAATTTTTGTTATGCTTTTTAATGTTTTTTATTTGTATTTAATATGTAATGTTCAACACAATGTTATTTGTTAATGAATAAATAAATGAAATGAAAAGTATCAAATTCCTAACTTTTTTAATTGTTGAAATAGACCTCCTACAATATGTATACAACAGGTAATAATATTTCTGCATTTTTGAAGATAAAAAAAAACTAAAATTATATTTGTACTCTACTCGGTGAGCTCTAGGCAATGACAACATGCCCACATGCCAGGGTGACATTTTTTTTTAAATCAAAAGCTTAATGTATATTTTTATTATTTGTTCTTGTAGCATCAATAGAAATACACAGTCATTTTTATGGTTGACATGCAGCCCGCTGACTGACAGACAGACGGATGGACAGCGGAGGCTTAGTAATAGGGTTCCATTTGGCATCTTTTGGGTATGGAACCCAAAAAATCACCATAAGTAATAATTAATCAATTTAAAGATTTCTGATAAGCACCAAAATCAAACTAATATAGGGTATAGTATACCTACCCTATATTAGTATGTTGCTTTCCCAATGTATAGTATACCCTTACCCGGTAAACTATACATTGGGAAAGCAACATTATAATGGTAAAGTATAGGATAAAATACAATAGACGATGTATATCTAGTAACTTAATCCGCTTAACCGTTCTTAAAGAGTTAGAGAACCCTGTAAGAAATCGACACGTGTTTCGCCTCTCAACGAGGCATCCTCAGGACGACGATTGACCTGTTGCGAACTCGGACACGAAGTGTTATCAACGCGAGCCGAACGCAAAGTGAGCTTCAACCGCCCGTCACCCCCACTTATATAGGATTGCTTATCGGCCCACCTCGGCCGGGATCGTTATCAGTGCGATAAGCGAACAATCGCAACAGTGGTGACCTCGGAATACTCGTATTTAATTCGTTCAACAGTGTAACGTTTCCTGTATTCATCATCATCAGCCTATTAATGTTCCCACTGCTGGGACACAGGCCTCCTCTCGGTGAGAGGGAGTGGGCCGTAATCCACCACGCGGGCCCAGTGCGGGTTGGTAGATGTCACATGTCTTCGAATTTTTGGTTCTAAGACATGCCGGTTTCCTCACGATGTTTTCCTTCACCGTTTTTGAGAGCAGTGGTGATGAAATTATTTACACAAAGTAAAGCGCCTGCTTGGGTTCGAACCCACGACCTACAACTCGTAAGTCGGGGCCGATACCACTGGGCCACCACTGCTCTTCTACCTGTATTATTTTTTGCAATTTCTAAACTCTCTAATACAGACATTTTAAAAAATAATACAGGAAACGTTACACTGTTGAACGAATTAAATACGATTATTCCGAGGTCACCACTGTTGCGATTGTTCGCTTATCGCACTGATAACGATCCCGGCCGAGGTGGGCCGATAAGCGATCCTATATAAGTGGGGGTGACGGGCGGTTGAAGCTCACTTTGCGTTCGGCTCGCGTTGATAACACTTCGTGTCCGAGTTCGCAACAGGTCAATCGTCGTCCTGAGGATGCCTCGTTGAGAGGCGAAACACGTGTCGATTTCTTACAGGGTTCTCTAACTCTTTAAGAACGGTTAAGCGGATTAAGTTACTAGATATACATCGTCTATTGTATTTTATGATGGATTTCCGCAAGGTCACGCCTGAGTCAATTAACTAAAGTATAGGATGGTAATATACTTAAATGGGGATATAAAATAGAACATGGTCATAACAATTGCTGAAAATCTGAATGTTTCACAAAAATACAGGACAGTTTGAAAACCGATGTGCTATCAGTTCAAAATACAATATTTATTATTCCTGAAAAATGCTTATTTTGTACTATAATGTATGTTATTAGAATGTTTTAAAACAATCCTACTAATAAGCAACAATGCATTTTTATTGCAAACTTACCATCAAGATGTAGTATAGGCACTGCTAGACGATTCAACCGGCTATTACGGTTCCTATGCTTGTCTATAAAATGAATGTCACAGACCATTTTCTTCCTATAATGTTCAATGTCATCTTGACTATCCAACTTCCCACCAACTATACGAACCCATTCCTTAAAACCATCTGGATTCCTCACTGGGTGTGGAAATCGGTGGTAGGTTTTGCCTGAAACTAAAGTTATTACATTTTCATCTTGAGTTGAGAGAAAAATTACAAAGTTATATTTACATGTCTAGCCTACTTACAAATTTTATAAATATGAAAGTTAGTGAAAATGTTTGGATGTTTGTTAATCAATAATGCAAAAACGACATTAAGGCTGCCTGTCCACCGGAGCGAAGAGGAGAGGAGAGGAGCAGAGATGTGTCAATAATAACCAATAGAATCAAAACTCCGCTCCAGAGGTGCGATTCTATTGGTTAATTTTGGCACATCTCCGCTCCTCTCCTCTCCGCTCCAGTGGACAGGCATCCTAAGGCTTTAGATGTTTGGCTTCTTATTTATTCGTTTATTTTGCATAATGTACACTCAGTTAGAGGCTAGGCGAAAACTTATGAGTACATGACCCTGTTAGGGTGCAGCAAGTATATTTATTTAATTTATATTTAGGTTAAATATTTGGAAGTTATACATAAAGTAACATTAATAAAATCATTTTATACATCATAGATATTTATATGTATAACATTTGTGCTTCATTTGAGCTTCTTATCTTCCTTAAACTTGTTAATACTCTACCTAATAATTTTTTTTCTAAAAGTAATGACATTATCTAAATTTGAATATAACGGTAGGTAATAGGTAACTTATTATATATTTGGAAGCTTCGGTATTCTGGGCAATTTTTATACATTTCTAGTCTAGATGCTGGTAGAATTAATTTAGTTTTGCGGCACTCTGTCTTACCAAAATTAAAGAATTTTATATTCTTTATAACAAATGTGGCTATTTCTAGAATATAAATTGAGGGTAACATTAGGATATTTTCCTCGATTAAGTAGTGTTCTTAGGATATAGATAGGCTACAAATTTATCCCTCTTGATAATGTACAGACGCCAGCACATCAAGTTACTACAATCTGTCAAATTACTTTAATAGATTTTCAACTTTATGTCTAAAACATAAGGTTCAATGTTGATTGGGAAAATTTGACAGATTGGAGTAGGTTGATGTGCTGGCGTCTGTACTTAAGGTGAAAGCGTCAGGGTAACCCGCGAAATTCAAATTTTCTGACGTTTTTCGCAATTTGCAGGTCAGTATCAGGTTGTATGTTGATCTAAATATGATTTGCGACCGTATCAAATGTTTATTTATAAAATTATAATCATAGAAATCATCAATACAACTGTATAAGTTCATGTAATCCCGTTGAATGACTTTTTCATGAAATCATGACATTTGGGGATGATGCTAACCTAAGGAGTTGTATTGTTGATTCTAATGATTATAATTCTGTAAAACCATATTGGTTACGATCGCAAATCATATTTTAATCAAAATACAACCTGACACTAACCTACAAATTGCAAAAAACCTACGAAAATTTGAATTTCGCGGGCTACCTTGGCGCATTAATGAAAAAAATATTCACAATAATTGTTAGCAAATTTATTGTGGATATTTTTTTCTCACTACAACAATTAACTTATTGATAGTACGATAGTCAAGCGTAAGCAGACTTTTTGTAAAGTTTTACGAAATTTCAAACTTAGGTGCTTCATAACTATGAAACACCTATGTTTGAAATTTCGACTGACAATGACTTCTATTAGAATAAATAACAACTTTTTACAGGTTTTAATGATCTTCAATTACATGCATAACTGCAGTGGACCATCCGCAGTGTAAATTTTATCCTGTTAGCCTACTAAAACAACATGTAAATATTATGTTCATAGGTTCACAGGTACTCAGGAAATGAATGATTGAAGATAATACCAAAAATAAACTTACTGAATGGACATCCGAATTCACACCGACGCATGACGTATAATTACCTAAGTATATTAAAAAGTACTCTGTGCATTGATGTAAAAGCGGACTCTGTGCGTTTACCTATAATTTAAATAATTATAGACTTTCCTATTTATTTATAATTCTTATTTATGTACACACACACAGTTTAGCCAATGCCATGCTCAGACTCTGACAATCTGACATGCATGCCTGTCTGTTCTGTCACTGTCATACTGTCATCTGTGTACACAAGCACAGGCAACACAGAATCACAGAACACATAAAGTGGGTAAAACGCTTGCTACACGGTTGCCAACCGCGTCCCCAACAGAGGTGACCTTGGTTGGCAACCGGCAAAGTTGTTTCACCATCTACACGGTTGTAAACCACCAAGGTCACCTCTGTCGGGACGCGGTTGGTGACCGTGTAGAAGGCGTTTTAAACGCCTGCTACATGGTCGCCAACCACGTCCCCGTTTACGTTTTTAATTTTTCCCCAGATTGAATTATCCCTAAAATTCCCTAAAACAATATAAAAATTCCTTGGTTTAGGGATTCTTTCATTTTTTATATTATTTTGATAACATTCATTAATTGACGAGATTATAAAACATTCATTATTAATCGAGAAAGACGACGATTTCCGATGTCTTTAGCCATGGTAATAGTACAATTAACAATAACATGGTAAACTAAAATTAGACGAATTACATTCATTACAAGTTTGAAGGAATCCCCTATAATCAATCGGTGATGCCATAGAGTAAAATAGTACATTGGGTGCTATCTACTGTTGAGATATTACACATGATTGTATTATCTGTGGTGTATTGGCCGTGTGTGACAGGCTTTACACTCTGTGGTTATATAGACTGTAGGTAGCGGTTCCGTCCTACTGTACTCCCTCTGCTAAATAAAATGTGAAAGATTCAAGATGTGTTTCTGTTATAAACAAAATAATCCAATACGCTTCCACTGCGCAATCAATAAAATAATATTAATCGAGAAAAGTATAAAAATATAAAAAGTTGAATCAAGATGGCAACGGCTGAACTTCCCAAGTTAATAGATGGAACAAATTTTTCAACATGGAAGTACCGTATCAAACTAATCTTAGAAGAAAAAGGTTACCGAATGGACTCTAAGGCTTACTTGTACCGGGATGATACTAAATTAAACGCATATTGGCATCGCATAACATAATTATTTCTAGAATTGGAACTACAAATTATTACAATACATTTTACATCCAACGGCCTGACAGCCGTCAGCCGACTCTCTATTATTTTATCCTATTCTAATTATGAACCTAATGTTTGTTTCCTCTAACTGCCATCAATACGCGCACACAAAGGTTGCATCTCAAACCAAATGGAATAAAGCCTCTACATCAGCTAGTCAGCACTTGAAGAAAAGACGGAAATTGGAAGCAATATCGATGCGAAGGCGCGTAGCGTCATAGCGCAATGTGTTTCAGATAAGTTCATAGACATAATCATAAAATGTTCTACTGCGGCAGACATGATACATAAGCTTGAAGAAATATTCGAAAGAAAAAGCGTCTTTAACCAACTATACATACGTAAAAAACTTCTGACAATGAAGTGCACCATTAACGATAAACTTCAAGATCACTTTTTTAAATTTGACAGCATAATATCCGATTTAGAGACTACTGGTGCTACAATAAAGGATGCTGACAAGGTATGCCATTTATTACTCACGTTACCAAATGAGTATGATGCTGTAGTAACAACGCTGGAAACAATTGACAGAGAATTGACTATAGACTTTGTGAAGTCTAGACTACTAGATGCAGAACTGAAAATAAAGGGACAGAACGGAAATAAAGATGTAGATACACATAGCTTTTTAATCTGCTATAAATGTGGCAAAGGCGGCCACAAGTCATATGAGTGCAAAGAGCGAGGAAATTCGATGAGAGGCAGAATCATTCCGAGAAGAAGAATAGGACATCGAGGTCGTGGTACAGGTTCCCACAGGTCGCCGTGGCAACCTGATAAACAAACTGGCCACATAGTAATGACTGAAGAGACTCAGATGTCGTTCACTGCATGCAGCGCTAGTGATGTATGTAACGGTGAAACTAGTTGTGTTCAGTTGATAATAGATTCTGGAGCTACAGAACACTTAATAATGGCTAAATATGAACCATACATGACCAACATTGTAAACTTGGATAGGGAAATAAAAATATATGTAGGCAATGGGCAATATTTAACATGCACTAAAAGAGGTAAGCTAACTTTAATATATAATGACAGTTTGATAATAAATATTGAAGGATTAATAGTTCCTAACTTGTCACATAATTTGCTATCGGTTAGAAAATTACTTGAAAAAGGATTTAAAGTAAATTTTTATAATGAAAGTGTAAAAATTAGTTCTTACAATAAAGAGGTTGTAGGTAAGTTAAGAGGTAGTCTGTATGTCTTAGAAATGAATATTGATTATAATAAAATTGAAGGGAATTTAATAACTAATGATTTATGGCATCAGAGATTAGGCCATGCTAATCGTAATCAACTTAGAATGTTGCAGCTGTCATATAGTCAGACTCAGTGCAGTGCTTGTCTGAAAGGTAAATCCACTAGATTACCTTTCTATCCCACTCAAAAACCACGTTCTCATTGTATTGGTGAGTTAATACATACTGATATTTCTGGACCAGTGAGCACTCCTACTTCAACAGGTGAGATTTACTATCACACAATCATTGATGATTACACACATTTCTGTGAAGTTTACTTATTAAAGAGGAAGAGTGAAGCAACAGATAGACTAATAGAATACATAAATAGAATAGAAACTCAAACAGGAAATAAAGTCAAGAAAATAAGATCAGATAATGGTGGTGAATTCAAGAATGAGAAAATACATAAATTTTGTAGAGAAAAAGGAATAATAATTCAGTATACTATTGCTTATAGTCCACAGTCTAACGGAGTTGCAGAGAGGATGAACAGGACAATCTATAATAGGGCAAGAACATTGTTAATTGACACAGGTTTACCAAAATTGCTATGGGGTGAGGCTGTTAGGTGTGCAGTCTATCAAATCAATAGGTGTCCCTCTTCTGCAATTAATTTTCAAACTCCTGCAGAGAAAATGTTTGGAACTAAGGATTTATCAAGGCTGAGAGTGTTCGGGTCAAAAGCATGGGCTCATATATTACCTAAACAGGACAAACTTCTAGAAAGAGCGAAAGAAATGAGATTTATTGGTTATCACCAAAATGGATACCGACTATGGGACCCTGAAACTAATAAGATAATTGTGTCAAGAGATGTCAGATTTGACGAAACACAGTACAAGTATGTAGAAAACGACAGTGATGAATCTAATGATGAAAATTATGACAAAAATTATCAAAGAAACTATAAAGAAGATACACAGAAGGACACAGAAGAAAGAAAATATGATAAAAAATCACCAATAATTAAAGAAAAAATGCATAAGAATACGCAAGAATGTACTACAAGGAAAGAAGAAATACAGAAGGATCAAGAAGATGATGAAAATGAATATGAAAGTAGTTATAAAGAAAATACTGAAAGAATACCAGAACATAGGACAAGGTCAGGAAGAATTGTGCAGAAGCCAAGCAGATTCCAAGATGATTATGAATTATATACTGCTTATTGTTTACTGTCAGGAGATCCACAAGATTATAAAGAAGCAATGAAAAAGGGATGGAGTAATGAGATAAATAGAGAACTCAAAGCGTTAGATAAAATGGATACTTGGACAGAGACAGATTTACCACATGGAAAGAAAGCGATTGATACTAAATGGATATTCAGAACAAAACAAGATGGTACGAAGAAAGCAAGACTAGTAGCAAAAGGCTTTCAGCAATGTAATGCAGACAATAACTATTCCCCAGTGGCCAAAATTTCTACAATAAGATTGATGATGAGTATAGCAGTACAACATGATTTGCCACTGAAACAATTTGATGTGCCAACTGCGTTTTTAAATGGAAACCTAGATGTTGATGTTTTCATTAAATGTCCAAATGGATTGGAAATAAGTGAGGGTAAAGTACTTAAACTGAAAAAATCATTATATGGGTTGAAAGAAGCACCCAGATGTTGGAATCAAAGATTCCATGATTTCATTACTAGAGAAGGATTTATACAATCAAAACATGACTCATGCATGTATAGAAAAGATAAAATTTGGATATTATTGTATGTTGATGATATATTATATCTTGGAGAAGAAAATATAATAATAAAACAGCTGGAGAAAGAATTTAAATTGAAAAACTTAGGAGAAGTAAGAAACTATTTAGGATTGGAAGTCACAAGAGATAAAGATAAAATAGAAATAAAACAAACTGAAATGATTAAAAGGCTCTTAGAAAGATTTCAAATGCTTGACTGTAAAGAAAGTAGAACTCCAATGGAAACAAATTTTAATGCAACATCATCAAATATAATACTTGAAAAACCTTTCAAAGAACTAGTAGGATCATTACTTTACATTTCAATAAATACACGTCCAGATATAACTTTTGCAGTTTCATATTTGAGCAGATTCCTAGACAAACCAACGCAAGAGCTATGGATTGCAGGCAAAAGGATCTTAAGATACCTAAAAGGAACTCAAGATCAGGGGCTGCTTTATACAAAGACAGGTGATCACACTAAGCTTGAGGCTTATTCAGATGCAGACTGGGCAGGTGATAAAGTTGACAGAAAGAGCACAAGTGGATGTGCTGTATTTCAAGGTAACAATCTAATAACATGGTTTTCAAGAAAACAGACTTGCACAGCATTGTCAACAGCTGAGGCTGAGTATGTAGCAGCAGCACATGTAGTGAGTGAATTAATACATATAAAAGGTCTACTCTCTGAATTTTTAAATAATAAAACTATTTCTGCTCATATCTTTATTGACAATCAAAGTACCATTAAATTAATTCAAAACCAAATAAATACTAAAGCTTCTAAACATATAGCAATTAAATATCATTACATATAGGATATTATAAATAAGAAAATTGTGTCTATGTCATATGTGCCTACAAGTGAAAATATTTCAGACATTTTCACTAAAGGTTTACCAATTAACAAGCACATTTATTTCTGTAATAAGCTTAGCTTGATTTAAAGTATGTTATGAAGATAATGTACCTATGTAATAACATAAGTATTGTAATTTCTTTTAGTGGTTATTTAACTGATCCCAAGACTTATGTCGTAGGGCTAAATAGAACAATACTGTAGGGTGGAATAATTATCTTATGTTTTTTGTTTGATACTCTAAACAACATTGTATTTTAAATTTTATTGTATTGTATTTAAAATTAATAGAAAGCTAAAGACATTACTGTTATGTGTACCTACTCTACTGAGTTGACTGATAACAATTTAAGATGTTTATTATAAATAAACCTCTCTCAATTGAGGGGCTGTGTTGAGATATTACACATGATTGTATTATCTGTGGTGTATTGGCCGTGTGTGACAGGCTTTACACTCTGTGGTTATATAGACTGTAGGTAGCGGTTCCGTCCTACTGTACTCCCTCTGCTAAATAAAATGTGAAAGATTCAAGATGTGTTTCTGTTATAAACAAAATAATCCAATATCTACTACTATAAATAATAGGGCTACCAACTCAAGTAATTTTTCCCCAAAATTCTCTAAATCCTTGTCAAAATAAAATATCTCTAAAACATGCTTAATATTGGCAATTTTTCCCTAAAAAAGGGAGAAATCCCTAAAAGTGGAAACAAGTACACGTGTTACAAGCACACGCGACGATTGACAGCAAGCGACTGACAATAAATGAAAAAATCTCTAAACCACGGAATTTTTATATTTTTTTAGGGAATTTTAGGGGTAATTAGGAAACTGGGGAAAAATTAATAACGTAAGTGGAAACACTGCCTCGAGTATCACGACAGAATGGCATGTTGGCGACCATTTAGTCACGGTTTACGGTATTCCAACTTCATACAAACGGACGAAGCGCGAGCTATACCTACGCGCCTCGATCGAGGTATGCAGACAGTCGCGTCTGTGCCGCAGTGACGAACGAACGGTGTGTTGTTTTTTTAACAATAACCGCGCGATTTTTACACTAAAAATAAATTCAAGTACATATTTAATAAGACGAGTAGGATATATTGTTGCTGTTTTTGGTCGCATGAATTTGGCAATAACGCATCCAGAGATAACTTTTTTTAGATTACCTGGAAACTTTGAAAGGTATTATTATTAACAAACATCAACAACAAAATTATTTTATAGTCTTACTATAAAATAATTTTACTTACTGGTAAAGGAAAGTCATAGACACGAGTGAAATAGGTAGTTATAGGCGGTTCATGAATCATGATACGGTAGGTACGCTTGTTTTAAAACCTCGGGCATTTGTGTTTTGTTTTGTTAATCAATTCACAAAGTATTTTATTTATTTGTGTAGATAAAAAAAGTATATTTACAATCACAAAAGTAAATGGAAACACAAAGTAGGCAAATGTAATTAAAATGCTGGAGGCGGGCAGCCCTATCGCATGTTTATGTACCGCGCGGCTGTAGGCATTTATTTCTAAGATACGGCTTAGTTATAATACCGTATACCATGATTTAGTTGAAACAGCTCTGCCCAGTCGCCAACCAAGGTCACCTCTGTCGGGGACGCAGTTAACGACCATGTAGCAGGCGTTTTAAGCTCGCCAACTTACTCGGCTCGCCGTTGGTGACACACGTGAAGCTTTCCCGCACTGTATCGCGATGTTTTCGAATTTTCTGAACCAAACTAAACATACATTACACATTTGTGTAATATATGTGTGTGTGACGAACTAAATTCTGGCTCGCGACTCGCGGTGCTGACAGACGTACGAAACTACGAACCAAGGTGGGCTCCGAGCAAATCTTCAAACCTGTAGGATCGCCGGCGAACTAACTCGACGGTTTTAAACGCCTGCTACACGGTCGCCAACCGCGTCGCGACAGAGGAGACCTTGGTGGTTTACAACCGTGTAGATGATGTTTACGACCAAAAGCTGAAACGGATGATCGGCGTTTTGGTACCCTCCTCCAACAGCAATAATTGTGGTGTCGTTGAAAAGGTCTTTCCAATAGGAACAATATACTCTTTTTTTTCATCTACTCGCCGCGAAGTGCGCTCGCCGAGCGAGAGTCGTTCGGTAATGTTGTTGTGATGTGTGAAGATTTACTGAAGAGCAGATTATTGTACTGTCCCTTGGCACGTACCAACTTAAGCTAGCAAAGTCATACTGCAGCGAACATTTGCAAAATGGGCTCTATACTATTGAAGGACACCACAATTATTGCTGTTGGAGGAGGGTACCAAAACGCCCATCATCCGTTTCAGCTTTTGGTCGTTAACATCATCTACACGGTTGTAAACCACCATGGTCACCTCTGTCGGGACGCGGTTGGTGACCGCGTAGCAGGCGTTTCATCCTTTGCCGGTTGCATTATTATACAAACGGTTGCCAACCAAGGTCACCTCTGTCGGGGACGCGGTTGGCAACCGTGTAGCAAGCGTAAAACGCCTGCTACACGGTTGCCAACCGCGTCCCGACTGAGGTGACCTTGGTGGTTTACAACCGTGTAGATGATGGTTTACGACCAAACGTTAAACAACTTTGCCAGTCGCCAACCAAGGTCACTTCTTTCGGGGCCGCGGTTGGCAACCGTGTAGCAGGCATTTTAAAGACATTGCTGTAGGGCTGTAGGCTTAACAATGTTGCCACTTTCATTCCATATTGTGTTTGTGACTTTGTGAAATGGTTTGTAACGGCCTGGCCACGACCTTGCCGCTCCCAGCGGCAGCGGTGAGCGGGGCGGCGAGCGGTAAAAACAAATGCATAGAAATGTATGAAGCATGCCACGGCGCGCCGCTCACAGCGGCAGCGGGAGCGGTATTTGCCAAGCGTTTCGCGGCAGCGGCGAGCGGCGCGGTCGCGCCTGCGCGGCTTGAACAAATGTATGGGCGAGTGAATGAGATGCCACTACTCAGAGCGGTACGGACGACGGCAGTGCAGGGGCGGACTGAGCGGCGCGGCTGGACGAATAAAATAGTTTGGAAAAAAGTGCACGCCTCATAACACTCATTCATAAACGAAGAAGAAATTCAAAACATAGTTTCTAACAAAAATGAACAATTTATCACTTTTCATGAAGTATGTTTTGACTCCTTTTTTACCCATTAAAATTTCTATCCTCGCAATCCTTACCTACGTAATGTTAAATTCCGAACCTAACCCGCGACCGGGTAAGGGCGCTTGTACACGGTAAGAAAATACGCCGGGCCTACGCAAGAATTCGTGTCGTAACTAGAAAATAACTGTGTACACTGCTCGCAGCGCTGCACGGAAAAAATCTTGTCTGAGCAAGACACGACGCGGCGAACGTTGTTGCGGAGCGGTGGGGGGCGGAGTAGTAGGGTTCAGCTAGTAAAGTCTCTTGTTTTTTGTTTCCTTTTTCATTTTGTCATAATAATAATATGCAATTATCATTCTTTTTTGCTTTGTAGTTAACATTTTTATAAATAAACGAAAATGATTATCAGACTTGTTATCACTTGCGCGCCCTACGCCCGACTGACGACTGCACGAAAAAAATCGTGTCGTGTACACGTTCCGATTGGTCTTGTCTGCGGAAGACACGAAAAGTTTTCGTGTGTAGAACAGACAAAATTCTTGTCGTGTACACGAAGAATTTGTCTTGTCTGCCGCAAACACGGTAAATTTTCTTACCGTGTACAAGCGCCCTTAGGTTTTCCGTGTCAGGTTCGGAATAATCCGAGTGTTAGCCCTCGTTCCCACGGACGTAATAAAATCGCGGCGGGATAAAATCGCCCAGCGCGATTTTTCCCCGCCTTCAACAGAGTGTTCAAACGAGCGTGAAAAAATCACTTGGAATTAAATCTGCGAGCAGTGCGGACGTACGATGGGTTCCGCAAAATCATTAGCGGTAGCTAGTTAGGAGGCCAGAAAACCGCAAAAAAAATTTGGATGCATCCCTTGAATCATCATCATCATCATTTCAGCCGAAAGACGTCCACTGCTGGACATAGGCTTCCCCCAAGCACAGGCACTTCGAGCAATTCTGTGCTTCCCGTATCTAGTGGTTTCCTGCGGCCTTCACAAGGTCATCGGTCCAGCCCTTGAATAATGAACTATATTAAAGCCATTTTTTTAAGCCATACAATTATTTGGAAATATTATCCTGAAAATTATAATAAATAGCATGTTTCTTCTACTGTTTTTTATCAAATTAAACCCGTTTAATACCTACTTACTTTCTTTATGATAAACTCCACCTAAATACCTACTTATGCCCAGAACTGACTGATTATTCCAATGTTTTATTACGGCCTTGAGCATGCGACATGTCCGCACTCCACGAGCCGGCGTGCCGTACTGACCAACGCGCGCGATTTTTACGCGTCCGTGGGAACAGAAGTACAGAACTTCGTATGTCGCATTCATTCAAAGCTCAACGCCGAGCGTTGAAAATCGAACACTGCGCGATTTAAAATCTCGGCGTGGAAAAATCGCGGCCGTGTGAACAGATGTACCGCTTTGCATTTGTTCCATTCCAAGCGCGCCACGCGATTTTATCACGCGCGTGGTTTTCGCGTCCGTGGGAACGAGGGCTTACTATGGCCATGGCGCCTAACACCAAATCCTTGTCCGTTCAGAGTTATACTGTACCAAACATGTCAGTTTTAGCAATACCCAAATAAGGTTCTTTTTTAGATACTTCATAATTCACTTCCCCTTTGAGCATCTATAGGGAGGCGTCGACATCACAAGCGAGTCATGTGACCCAGTAACCGATCATGGGTTCACTTCTACCCCTCCCTTCCTTCTAACGGTTAATCTTGGGTTTCTATCGGTACGCGCTGTCGTCAAATAAACCTTACCGCATTTCAGCTTGGCACCGAATCGGCATCACCATGAAACTTTATTACTTATAAGAGTTATAAGTAAGTACTGCCTGGTTTCCGGGATATCGAAGAGGTGAGGTGGTGCGGATCTGATGCTGGGCTTAAAATAATGTGTGTGAAGACTTTACCGGCCGCAAAATAACGGATGTCCTGTAAAATCTTAATTTACACCAATGTTAAGTTACAAATCAGTCGATCTTTTGTATCGTGTGTGACTGCATTCCGTTTCGACTGACTGGAAGATAAAAATATATATATAGATATATATAGAAAATGTCATCTAAAGTTTCTAGACTCATTCTTCTGTAGTCATAAAATTTTCTCGGATATTTTCTGTATTCTTTGTAGATTACGGAATTATACCGGTCTTTATTAACTGCTTGCACTCCTTCCCGCATATTCAAAATATCTTGTTTAAAATAATAACTGTTTTTGAGGCAAAGAAGAGCCACTTTGGATAAAGCCATGTCAATTAAAAAAAAATTAAAAGTCTAAGTACGTCCACCGCGGTTGCTGCCGCTAACGCTACTGTCATGTCATTTCTGTCAAGTACGTGGCATGGACAACGCCCCGCTTGCCGCTCGCCGCCCCGCTTGCCGCCCCGCTATAAATAAAGCGCACAAACTTTGTGCGCTTTATTTATAATCTGCGAACGTGATTTAACAGTTTTTGACATTTTGATTTAGTGAATTTTAGTGACAGACAGAATCGTCGGCATCTATTGCTTTGGTATTTTCAAGACGCTTTTGTTGTTTGTTAAATCGCCCCAATAAATAGAAAACGGAGTAAATCTACGTATAATTTTGTGAATTTGTACATTACACTCAAGCAAAATGGTTAGTTTGGCAATAATTGACTTTAAGGTTAATGTTTGTAATAAAAGATCTAAAACAGCATTATCACGATTTCAGAGTTTCGGTCTGCCTCCACTGAAAGTAAAGCCTGAACATGTCAGTAATATCAAGCCACAGGAAGGTCCGTTCGGTGTGCCGAACCCGCTTGTGGCGGGCCTGGCTGCTACGAAGTCCAAACTTGGCATGTCACATCCAATAGAAATATCGGAAAGAAGTGTAAGTTGTTATCATTGTCAAACATAATGATGCATGTCTGAGCTAAGGATAAATCTTAGCTACACCTAAGATTTATCCTTAGCTCACATGTATGTAGATAGTGCACTCGAAAAAAAAACATGCCTCAAGCAGAAGAATTCAACATAGGATCACCTGCCTCAGCACCCTAAGTCATCCATTCTGTTAATGTGGTAGAATTAGCGGACCTCAAATTAGGTTTCTAAAGTGCCATTAATTTGCCTTACATGCATGACTAGTCAAATTCCTACCTATTTATTTTTTATTGTCAATAAAATTAAATTTCAAAAGTAATTCAGAAATAAGGGTCGGTGGGTAGCCTTAGGGGTGGTACTAGAACTAGATGAACCAAGTCTCTAAATATAAAATGAAAACTTGCATTAATCTATGAAAAATATCATTATCTTTTGCAGTATCATTTAAATCAGGAAAAGATGGACATGGCAATGCTCCGCAACATTCAAGGACTTCATGCACCGCTTAAACTTACCATGGAAATGAAGTTCACTAGCAAGGTATGTTATTGTGGTTCAAAATTGCTTATTCAAAAATAATTCTTATCTCTGCAGGAACAGCTATTGTTTTATTCATTTTCGTAAACGATGCCGACTAATCTGTTTCATTTTGACAGTTCAACAATATTCATTGCGTTATTTACGTTGTTGAGCAGATTTTTTTTTCAAACTTATCAAGCAATGGATTAGCAATCTGTTTCAAAACAATTCAAATTCTGATTGATGGTGCATTACGTAATTAGGGTACAGGTCTCAATTCAGACTAACTACAGGTCATTGTTTAAATTACATAAAATTTATATAATTTGCCTGAACCTTGCTGAGAAATATTGTATCTTAATGTGGAACAAGAATATATAATATTTTTTTTTACATAATTTGTCTGTTTGGTTTTATATCAATTGCCATGCCCCCATCGTCCATGCAATGAAATAAAAACGAACATAGGTTCTCATTCATATAAATATGGGGCAGGCACGAAAATATTAGTTGTATTAGTCCAACTGGGGCGGTCTTTAGGTTAAATGCTTTGTGCACTAATAATTAGTGTTTTCTACCTGTAATCCTTTGGATTAAATTAAGACAAAACATGGTTGTTGTATTACTTAACAAAAAGTATTAAAGTAGACATGATGTATTTGAGTGTCAAGATTTATCCAAATGCTAAAGCAAAAGCTGATCAACGAATATCCTTTACAAACTATACTTTAAAATTAGTGCACATATTTTTATTAAACAATTTTTTTAAATGTGCACAGCCATGCAGCGGCCTTTATGGAAGCTGTAGGAAGAACCGTGGTGTTCTTTGCGAGCTAACAATCAATTGAACTGCATATCGCTGCTGTCGTTTCATAAATGCCCATGTAGGTTTATTTCGAATTAAATAATTAGATTTTTATGGTTCTTTAGGGGTATGAGGAACAGGGTGTAAAGTTCACTCATCCCCCATAGAAAAGGGAGGATCCTCCAACCAGACGGTTGTTATATCTGGCGGGCAACTGCCCATATGTTGATTTCGGATAGTCTTATCTATGTTATTCGCTCAGTAAACTCTAACTGCGAGATGTAGGAATTGTGTGACGTCATGTCTTTTTGTTTCGTAATTTTTGTATGTGGCGGTCTAACCGCTACAGTTCCATATGTCAGAAAAAAAAAAACTGAACCCTTATAGGATCACTTGTGTGTCTGTCTGTCTCTGTTTGTCCGTCTGTCCGTCCCTCTGTCAGAGCCAATTTGCTCTGACTCTAATGGACTGATTAAGTTGAAATTTAGTTTATAAATTTTTCTGACCCAAACACTGATGTACCCATAACAAATGAATTTTGAATATCACTTGGGATACGAACAAGAAAATAAAAGTTTTGCAAACTGAACTGTGTGATAAATATCCAATAAAAGGGCTCTGTGAGGATCTCAAGTACTTATATTTTTATAATTATTGTAAAATAAGTAGGTCGTTTTTAAGTTATTTAAGAAAATAGCTGAAAATTGACCATTACTTTATCTCCGAAACTACACATTACAGGAAAACCTATAAGAAGTCTATGATCTTATGCGCCGGCCGCATCTGCGTCTATCGTGTTTTGTTCGCTTAAAAATTATCGCGCTAATGCGGTACACATTAGTGCCTTCATAATTTTAACGAATTATCATGCAATCATCCAAGATGGTTGTCAATTATTTCGACCGAGAGTTTACGTAGATAAGTGTAACGCAGCCCGAACTACCGCGACGATAATCGATAATGGTGGGTTACATCTGCGTGTATCGTATCACTGTGCGAAGCTTCGTCACGATAAACGCAGATGCGGCCCCAGCATTAAAATAACATGGTAAATCTCTCAATATTGTGCGTACAAACTTACATTTGCAGTTGGAATGTATGGGAGAATATGTTTTTCAACTATAATGTTTGTTCTTCATGCCAAGTACGGAACCCTTCATTGTCCGTGGCCCGACACACACTTGACCAGTTTTTGATTTTGGACCTGTTTTGTGCAAATAATTTTGTAATAAGTTAAAAGTTATTTGTTAAATGCAGTCAGCTGCAGCAATCAATGATCTATCTAAATTATTTTATTATAAACTTTACTCTTTAACTGCTCAAACCCTTGCAATGTTAAAGTGGCATAAAAAGTAACTTGAAATGTTTTCGTGTATTCAGTATCTTTCATTTCTGTCTGATAGTTTCGTGTGTAAAAGTAATTGGCATCAAATTCCATACTTTCAGATTGGTCACCTTCCATTCCTTCAGAGGTCCAACTTCCAACATGATGTGTTGACTGCTAAGCACCTAGATCTTGGCTTCGAGGACATTTTGAACACTCCAGAGCTGCGTGAAGTGGCCGGCCAACCCCACGCTGTTGTGGAGAGGTCACTCGGAATACTGTGAGCTACTTAGTTTAGGTTTGTCTTGTAATGTACTACATAATGATTTTTAATAAAAGGTTATGCTGATATTTAGTTTTCCTTTTTTTTTGCGTTTCTCTGGTGTTTCTTACATGAGTGAATAAGAACAAGGCTGGTAGCCTGTTTTATCAATATCTATAAAAGTTCTGATTGACTATAAGTGGTTGATAGTTTCATGCAATTCCTGTCCTATTTTAAAATATAAGCTGTAGGTAGTATGCGCTGGAGTTTCAGTCAGTACCAGACACTGAAACAGTACCTTGGGCTTATTAATAAAAACTAGAATAAATAAGTTTGTTTTCTTATTTATTTATTTAGACACAGTAAAAAATCATGGCTATTACAAACTTATTGGATTCTTGTAACTGTCGAAAAATCGCAATTACATTTATTTAATTTTTTATTAAAATTGTTAGTTTTTTACAATATCAAGTATTCTAAGTTTGCATATTTTCTTTACCTCATTGATGCCGATAGTAATTTCTTGTTCTTTGGAATTATTATACCGACTTTGCAGACCGTTTATTATAGATTTCACTTTGTTCTCCCTCGCGCAAATGATGAAGGGAAAGCCGAATTTGGCTTTGTATCTGAAAAAGAATATGCATGTAACATGTAAGAGTAGAACTAGTAATATTATGGTAACGTGCATAAATAAAAGAGTATGGCAATTAATTAATAACAATATTATGGTGAAAAACAAATTCTAATGCAAAAATATTAAGAAAACAAGACCAAAACCACATAATACTAGTAGTAGTAATATGCCAAAACTAGCAATTTGAAGAAACTTGAGTTCGCAAATGTATCTTAGTAATTTGCAAAGTGCTCAATAGATGGCAGTAGTGAATAAATTTAGTGACTATCCACTAGATGTCGTTGTTGACCTTACTTAACGTTAACTTTTGTCCGGGCTACTTTCTTTACCCTGTGGAACCTTCGGTCCTTTTTCCTTTCTTGTCCTCACAACCACAACATCCCACTGGAAACCACATTGTCTAAAAAGCAGCAGCATTCTTTCAAGATGCACTGATTACACCGAATGAGACAATTCATTTTTTTATTTTAGTCCCTTTTTTTCCATGTAACCTAATCCATCCAGGGGACATCCCCGCCACAAAAGGTTAAGTCGGATTTTTGTCAACATAGGTGGAGGTGCGCGACCATAAAAATAAACATGCAATGCGCTGCTAATTTTTGCTCCCTAGCATTGCGTAAATTGATATTGCGTACGGTCAATCATAAAAGATTCAATAGAATCGTCCCCTCCCTAACCACCGTATTAGGCTGCCTGTCCACTGGAGCGGAGAGGAGAAAAGATGAGCGGAGATGTGCCAATATTAACCAATAGAATCTTGACTCAGGATCACTGATCTAAACTCAGGGGCGGAGTCAATATTCTATTGGTTAATATTGACACATCTCCGCTCCTCTTTTCTCCTCTCCGCTCCGGTGGACAGGCAGCCTTACACTATCACATAATGTGATCCGAGATCTATTACGTATAATAGGTAGTGTAATATGTGGTGTAATACCTCCCTAATACATTAGGGGTCTTAGACATAACCGGCGAAATATGGCACCTCTACCTAACTCTAGGAACACAGGCGTGATGTCATGTGTTTATATAGGTATGTGTGATCATAGGGTGTTGGGTGGATACCGTTGGTTGCTCTCATCCATAACTCTCTTCTGTTCCGTCGTGAGTCCGTCTAACCCTGCTGCTCGCTGTTCGCCGGCAGATTCCGGAGTCAACTCCCCTCGCGCCGCCAACCGACCCGCTAGGTCTGGGTGCAGCTTCAATATGACCAGTTTATCTGAAATTAAGTATTGTCTTTGGGTCAATAGGCAATCTACAGTGATTACTTAGTTACTAACCTTCAGTGAGATCTTTAGATAATTTCTAGATTTCCGTTAGCTATGGTGTTAAATCATCTTTAATGGCTTTGATGTAGGTACAGACGACAGCACATCAACCTACTCCAATATGTAAAATTTTCTCAATCATCATTGAACCTTATTCTTTAGCAATAAAGTTGAAAAACAATTAAAGAAATTTGACAGATTGTAGTAACTTGATTTAGGTATTTGTCGGACAATGTAGCCCTCGAATGGTGTCAAGCTTTGCCAAATTCACTGTCGTCGGATGTTTAGGTACCTAATAATTTATCCTTACCTTCTACTCCAATTTCCTCTAAATATGTTTGAAATGCTTCACAAAGGGTTGTTAGATCCAGAAAAGGCCTTTTCTTTTTAACCTCTATGGCCGCATCTGTACATAGTTCTATCACATTTCCAAATACCGACTCGAATTGTTCGTCACTTAAAGAATTCACTTCAGAAATACTTATTGGTAAAGTAGGAGACATCATTATGTTGAAACGATTAACTTACGTACCTACAAGCGTCACAAGTCACAACAAACTTCACTTCAACAACTGTATGTCTGTGTTATCAGTTCATTTTATCAACCGAACGTAGTTGAGGGTCATTACGAGATCAACTAAGTAATGTGAAATATTTAGATGTCATTACCACAAACGAAACAAATATTTTGGAGCCTTTAGGTAAACATGGAGTAGTTTTATACGTGTGTACCTATGTACGTTTCCAGCATTCCATGCTTGAGACTGGTTTTTGTTTAGCCTACAAAGTTTCCTTAGCTGGGACACAAGCTTACTCTCTTTGCGAAGGACGGCTGTTATCCACCACCCTAGCAAAATGCGGGTTGTTAGATGTCACATGTCTTCGATGGGTAGGATGGGTGGTCTTATATGGGTTCACCAAAGCACG
This sequence comes from Conistra vaccinii, assembly GCA_948150665.1. Classification (NCBI taxonomy): domain Eukaryota; kingdom Metazoa; phylum Arthropoda; class Insecta; order Lepidoptera; family Noctuidae; genus Conistra; species Conistra vaccinii. The sequence goes on along the minus strand of OX411324.1, from coordinate 10,681,018 downwards.
TTGTACGACTGACGCCGGTGTCACCATATTAAAACACATATTTACAGCGTGGGGGGAGGCCCAAGATGCCATAGGAATCTTTTGTGACCTCTCCAAGGCATTTGACTGCGTAAATCATGAAACCTTACTCTTGAAAAAATCTTATTTAAATGATAGACAACAGCAATTTCAAATTAATGGAGTCAATTCACTCGGTCTAAAAGTAAAAATGGGTGTTCCACAGGGCTCGATATTGGGTCCTTTCCTCTTTTTAGTATATATTAATATCTACCCCATTTATTAAGAAACTAACTAACTTTTAAGATAACTAGACGTGCAACAAATCTTCACGACGTAAATAACGCCCTAACACAGGTTCAAAATTGGTTCACTGCTAATAATTTAGTAAATGGGAAAAAAACGAAATGCTTAAGATTTGCTTTACCGAATGTTAAAAGTAGTGATTGTGACATAGTATTGAATAGGGAGAAACTAGAATTCGTCGATGAAACTGTTTTCTTGGGGATCACGCTCGACTCAAGGCTGCAATGGGGTCCTCATTTAACATCTCTTGCAGGACGTCTAAGTTCAGCAGCATACGCTGTGAGAAAAATCCGTCCATTTACTGATGTACCTAGATACCGCGAGGCTAGTTTATTTCAGTTACTTTCATAGTATCATGTCTTACGGTATTCTACTATGGGGACGGGCTGCAGATATCGAGTCTATTTTTATTCTGCAGAAAAGAGCTATCAGAGCAATATATGGCCTTCGCAGACGTGATTCTCTAAGGGAACTGTTTAAAGATATTAACATCATGACGGTACCTACCTTGTCAATATATCTATGAAAACATCATGTACGTAAGGAAAAATCTAAGTCTTTTCAGTAAAAGAGGTGATAGACACAATTATATTAATTATAGTACCTACTAGAAATAGGGATTAATACAATTAGTTCAACCGGATTTCAGACTGGCTAAAGTAGACTCATCCTTCATGGGGTAATGTGATAATATAATATAATGTTACAATAAAATACCTCGCCACATACTGGAACTAAATGAAACGAAATTTAAAGCTTGTATAAAACGCACACTTATGCTGCCAAGCATATTCTATGTTGGGATATTACATCGCTGACAAAAATGCTTGGCTCAACGCTGGTCCAGCTCCACAAGGGCGCATAAATTAATTGACTAACATTCGAAAATATTGTTGGAGCTGCTGAAGATTGTAAAACACATTGTAAATTAATATATTGTATAAATTCAATCTATTAGTATTATATAATTGCATAGCACAAATGTGAGGACTATGTACCATGCACTTAACTATGAACATGTGTGTGCTGTGTACTATGTGCATGTACTATGTACTTAAAGCTACCATTTACTAGGTATGTCTTTCATGAATATACCCTGGGGGCTGAGAGTATGTCATGCTCACTCAAATGTCTTGCTGGTGGTGGCGTGTGTGTTGGATCATTAAGTTCCCTTCAAAATGGTTGAGCTAAATGGTGCTGATTCATGCGACATGTTCGTGAACGGGCGTCGTCAGTGGGGACTGGTCATCTCTTAGCTGCCACGGCTTATTTTAATTTTAGAATTGTTTTCGTTTTTTATTTTTATTACGAACGCTTTTAACGTGCACGTCTTTCTACATTGTTCTCACATGTATAATTTGAACATGAATGATGTAAGTACCAATATTTTGTAACAATATTCTGATTTAAAAGAGTGTCCGTGGAGTTTCTTGCCCGTTCTTCTCCATAGGAACCTACTACGCTTTGGAATGGGCAACTAGCTTCATCTTTCTGACTGACTGACCCCTGGACAATTCAAAAGTACCTGTGTTGATTTGAAATAAATGCTTTGAGTTCGAGTTTGAGTTCGATTTTTTTTTCTTGGATATGCCGATTTTCTCGACATGATGTTTGCCTTCACCATTTTAAGAGTAGCGGTGATGAAATAAATTAAACGGTAAAGTGCCTGCCTGGGTTCCAACCTGCGACACGTAGGTAAGTCGTATTAGGTAGGTACCACTGGGCCCTGGGATAAAAATTAGAAACCCAAACTTTGATCAGAATTTGAGGGAAAAACTGCATTTTCAACAAATTTTAAAGGAATTTGAGTGCCAAGTTATTAACTAAGTCTAATTATTAGACTGATGACAATGTTTGGTGTTCTATCTAAGTCCGACATAAACCTACGCTCAGCACCTACCTATTTTACAACTGCATTAGTAGCTAAAAATAACTAAGTAAATCAAATCATCAAACTCTTTTCTTTATCGTAATTAATTTGGGGTCGTCGCCAGTAACTGTTTTTCTTAAATCTCTATAAACATTCAGCCGGCATCTTAATCACTAGGGGTACTATTTATTTATCCCATTGCATGGGTAGGTACTTACAGTACGTGCCTAGCCTACCTATCTTAATGATATTATTGATTAAATAGGTAGGTATGTTAGCTAGGTATATGTATTTAGCATACTTATTCCGAATATTATCTACCTACTTTTAAATATATCGTCTTCTGACCTACACACTGCAGTTCTCTAAATTAAAACTAGCTTACCCGTCAGACGTCGTCCTGTCAAAATTTCGATTTTTTGGCAATAATTTTCTTTTTTCCTAAATCACCCCAGGATTCAGCAGAATAGGGATGATGACTAAAAAATATTTTTTTTGTCCGGAATTTAGGTTATGAAAAAATAACGTAGGTACGAGTACTTAGGTAATTACACGTATTTTTTATTTTTTTACTTTATCAAAAGATCACGGCAATAAAGGAGGACCGGACACATGGAATGAGCCCACACTCGATGGGTTTATCAGAGGCTATTTAAGAGTTCCGCTATCTAGCGTACAGGGGGCCAAGTCTACTAATTCACAAACGTCATAATGGTGTCACGATGGTGAGTTTTTGACAGATTTTGTATGGCAAATCTGTCAAAAACTTACCATCGTGACACCATTATGACGTTTGTAAATTAGTAGACTCGGCCCCCAGGTCTCAGGCACTCGTCATCTAGTAAAATGATCAGGACTCGTTGAAACAAATCTAATGACCCCACATTCGATGGGTTTATTAGTAGCTTCCATTATCTAGCGTCCATGTCCATCATGAGATCAGCTCGATGGTACCATATTATTGTATTAGCATCGCCTGGCATACATTTGAAAATATTTACACTAGACCACTAGAAGTGATTAATATTCAATTGTTCCGTTAACCTATCGTCCAGGTCAGGCCTGCGTAATATCGCCAAAACTTTTTTCACACAGCGATTTGAAATGACCCGCCATAGTAGTTATTGTATTGTAAATACCTATCTAATGACATACCTATATGGTTGTTATTGGTTCTTGGACCAGCTTCCATACATTTTTGCCGATCATCCTTTAGTTAAAATGTGCTATGACGTCACGAGTATGTAGATTTTATACTTAGGTACTTGTACATTCAGCTGCAGAGAAATCTCACCCCCTAGCAATGTATTTATGTATTGCTAGGGGGTGAGATTTCTCTGCAGCTGCGGCAGTACCTAATGCCGGCTTTAGGTACATGCTTGCCAAGCCTTGGCAAACGTCTTCAAGCTCCAAGCGTTAACAAATTTCGCTTGGCATTTGGAAGTCGTTTAGGTACATGCTTGTGAATGCGTCAGTGTGCTACGTACACCCAAGCATGGCGGACACCGAACTTGTGTCTTTGATTAACGTCTTTGGGGTTCCAGATAGACTATTAGCTCTGGTAATATTCCAGAAACGATAAACTCTTCGTTCGACCAGCCACTGATTTTAAACAAAGAACTAGACATGCGCTCGTCGTGAGATCATAATGGCTACCACAGATAAGATATGGCTACTAAACGCGCACCAACGTGTGAATGCGTCGCAAGCGCTTACCGCAAGCGCCCTTTGATCTGTGTCCAAAAACCGACACTAGACCGGATCGGAGACAAACGTCCACAAGCTCACGCAAGGCAAGCCAAACGCCCTCTTTACACGCTTGTAGGGGAAGGTGGGGCAAAATGGGGTACTTAAGACAAAAAAAATCATATAAACGAAATCAACAATATTTTTAATAAACTTTTTAATTAGAGACAATATTTATATTCTTATTCATTATTTTAAATTGTATTTTTAGGCTTAATCAACAAATTTTCTTAATTATGAGCAACTAATTAGCAAGTGTCAAATTTCCCTTATTGCCCCATAGTCGGGGCAAAACAGGAAACGCTAAGGGGCAAATTGCGGATACAATTTCGTCAGGCAAACATTGTGCACAAATATGTGGCTCGTCATCATCAGCATCTACTCTGGCACAGGAATTGTGTGATCAACCCGTACAAGATTTATACCCAACCTAACCCTCATCTGACTGCGAATGGTTCCTTTCGCTTTTGTTTCTTCGCCTTTTCTTTATTAGGTATTTGGTTTGGTTATTTTTCTTTCTTTCTTTCTTCTTCTTATTTTCCATACTCTCCTTTGCATTAGTTTCCTTAACCAGATCATTTTTGTACGGGGAATCCGTAAGTATAGTCGTTTTCCCTCGTTTCTCTTTTGACTTTACTTAAAGGATACCATCCCATTATGCCCCGTTCATTTTGCCCCAAACATTACTTTTTCAAGTTGGTCGGCCATTTATAACCTAAATAGAAATGATCAAAATTATATTAGAATTTGAATAGTTTAATACCTCTCCCACTAACTTAAGGTATAAAAGTTTATGCAGGTCTTATACTTACCTCACTACACAAGAGTATTATTATACGAAAATAAATAACAATACCCTCAAAAACTGTATTTGTCAGCCAAGACACTAAAAGATGCACTGAAACTTCTCGCTTGCTCTGACTCACGTGGGGCGATTGAACAACGACCGAATGACGCCACTATCAACTTGTATACGCGTGTGTGAAAGGCACACAAGCTAGCTTTCCGTTGTGCCCCGAGCCTCATTTTGCCCCACCCTCCCCTACTTGTGGACGCTTGCCGAGCCTTGACAAGCATGGAAAGGCACCATTAAGAAAGACACTAGGTAGGTACTTGAGTTAGGTTAGGTTAGTAAGTAATATATGATATAATTACAAAATAACTAATATTTACAAGATATAACAACTGAATCTATAATTTTATTTGATATAATGATCAGTTAATATAATAAACGATTGATATAATTTTAAAATAACGAATTTTTATAATCATAACATTCATTAAATATAAAATCGTTTGATATACCACTCAAAAGACATTAAAACCTATTTAGACTAATATGTCATTTCTATCATAGTTAGTAACCTGATTACCACCTGTCAAGAGGGTCACTCGCTACGCTCGCTCGCCTTTGCGCTTTAATAGTCACTGTTCTAACCTAACCCAACCCAAATGATTCACCAACAATAGAGGGTCTGGCACTCGGCGGCCGCTGCCGCAGCACGCTCCCTACGGCCGCTCGCCTTCGCGCGTTAATGGTCACTGCTCTAACCTAACCTAACCTAATCCAAATGATTCACCAACAATAGAGGGAATCTGGCACTCGGCGGCCGCTGCCGCGGCACGCTCCCTACGGTCGCTCGCCTTCGCGCGTTAATGGTCACTGTTCTAACCTAACCTAACCCAAACCAAATTATTCACCAGCAATAGAGGGGATTTGGCACTCGGCGGCCGCTGCCGCGGCACGCTCCCTACGGTCGCTCGCCTTCGCGCGTTAATGATCACTGTTCTAACCTAACCTAACCTAATCCAAATTATTCCCCAACAATAGAGGGGATCTGGCGCTCGACGGCCGCTCCCGCCTTAGCTTCTAACCTAACCTATCCGAGTCGGATTGCTTTGAATCGGGGTGTACTGTTAACCATAATGATGGTATCAATATATATTTTAAACGATAGGCCTAATGACTTTCGATTTAATAAACGTTATATCCAATAACGTTATGCGAAATAAGTTTTAGAGTATATAAATGTTATATGTAAAGAAATTATGTCAACAGTTGGTATACCTCACGTTTATTATATCTTGTGAACGTTATTGAAATGAAAATATACCAAATAACTTTATATGACATGAGACGCACCCACCTATCAGTCCGGTTCCATTCCTATTAACTGTTAGTATACCTGCCTAGCCTACTTACTTATTTGATATTCTAGTCATCATCTGCCTATTAATGTTCCCAGTGCTGGGACACAGGCCTCCTCTCTGTGAGAGGGAGTGGGCTGTAATGTACCACGCGGGCCCAGTGCGGGTTGGTAGATGTCACATGTCTTCGAATTTTTTGGTTCTAAGACATGCCAGTTTCCTCACGATGTTTTCCTTCACCGTTTTGAGAGCAGTGGTGATGAAATTATTTACACAAAGTAAAGCACCTACTTGGGTTCGAACCCACGACCTACAACTCGTAAGTCGGGGCCGTTACCACTGGGCCACCACTGCTCTGATATTCTAAGTAGTACCCGAGAATAATAATTGACGATAGGAAGCAGTTACGAGAAATGACATTGACACAAAGCTGCGGTGAAAAACTCACGTCAAGGAGAAAAGATGAGAACTACCTACTTACGGCCGAACCCAATAACCTATTTTCAGTAAAAGACAGCTCACTAGCTGTTGATGGTAGACAGTATAATAATTCTAGCTGTCATTGAAATGTCGTCCTACAATTCCGTAAGGTCCTTAATATCTGACAGATTATTGGGACACGTCAAAACCATCGATAGATAGGTTTTTCTATCTCCAGTATGCCAAATCTGGTGATGATAGGTTATGGGTTCGGCCGTTATAGTCTTACGCTTCAAGAACATGGATTGACTGCTAGGAGAAACCTAGGTACCTACTTATTAAGTAATTCGGTTTAAATTATACTTATTAATCATTAGACATAAAAATAATATCCTATTATAAAACTCACTTACACCAACCTATAGGTATCTCCTACCTATACCTATCTCCATGTTGAGTCTAACATATTCTCACAATTCACCAAAGGTTCAAGGTTTACAAAGTGGATCGTCCCCGAGCGTACCAAGCATCTAAATCGTTTCGTAAAGAGAAACAAAAGCGACATTTATTTGTCAGTTGTGGGCTCGGGTGGGGCTCGAATAAATGTGCCTGAAGTCGAATAAGCGCGAAAATGCGCGAATAAACGCGAATAAATCAGCGTAGTCGCGTTGACGCGCGGTGTCCCTAACGACGCCTGGGGGAGAGCTGCCGCGCTGTCGCCCGCGACAAATGGCCGCCAGGGAGATGTCTTGTCTCACAACCCGCACACCATTTCAACACTGACTACGATAACCATGATTTATTTTTAGCAGGGTTTTGTTGTTTTGGCATAACGTGGCAATGTACATTTTCTATTTTCATAGTATCGCAAATTTTGAAATCTACTTGTAGTCCGGGCAATTTAGATTATAATAAAACTTACCGTTGCACTGAAAATCGCGAAAAACCTGTTTTTGTGACCGTTGACCTGGGTACATTTTTTCCGTTTAGTCCACTCTCGCCCCCTCGACCCCCAATAAATAATGTGTCCACTGGACCCCTAACTATAGTTTATTCTCGACCCTTGGGGGTCCAGAGTGGATTTTATTTTCCAGCCAAGTTTTAGTTTCCTCTCGACCCCCAAAGTACAGTCATCAGTCTACCTTATAGTTGCATACTATTTAACTAAAATACCCTCAATATAATTTACCGAGCGAGCATTTTATTGACTGAAAAAAAAGTAGCTCATCGCCACGAAGACACGAATTTGTATTACTTAAATCATTTGCGTTTTAGTAGTTATCAAATGATTGGTGCATGCACAATTTCTATGTCTAATAGATATACCGACTAGAAGTGATAATAGGGCGGGCGCATTTAAAATTTAAAATTTCCCACAGAGGAGGACGTGTACTGCTTCTGGCAGGTCATCAATACCACGTCAAAAAAAAACATGAGGGGCAGTCTTTAGGGACTGCCGATGGAAGTGAAAACAGTATCCTATAATATTATGTTAAACGTGGTAATAACATGTCTGTCTGCCTCATCCAAATCCTATTAGTAGCATAACATAATGATTGAATACTATCGTGAATTCATGCAGGCCTAGTACTTTTTGTTAGGTTACTGCTCAGAAATTGTGCACAGCGTCTAATGATTAAAATACCTGCTATCTATGCAAGCCTGGTACTTTTTGTTAGGTTACCTACTAACAAATTCTACTCTCCCTCCGTCTTACGAATTTTCGACTGGTCACGTACCCTGTCGCGAGTTTAAAAATTTTTTCCCATCCCAAAAAACTGCACAACGCCGAAGAAGTTTTCACTTCAATAATTTCAAAAACGGAATATCATATTGGCGGTGGTATTAATTGATCGTAATTTTTGCCATTAGTAGCTGTAGCTTACTGTACCAAAATATTAATTTTAGGTAGTTACCGAACTAGGGGTTGAAAGTGGACGAGCTAAGGCGTCCTTTGTATGAAAATTCTGTCTCGACCCCTGGGGGTCGAGTATGAACTATGTTTAAGGGTTGAGTGGAAACAAATAAACAAATCTTTTTTTAGGGGTCGAGGGGTCGAGAGTGGACTAAACGATTTTTTCCAGGTATCGGATGAGGACTTTTTAGATTTCATTTATAATGGTGTTTTGAACAATCCTACCAATTTTCAGTTGGGTGCGAATTTTTGTAACTTGAATTTTTGTAACGAACTATTGTATTTTTTTTTTTTTTGTATTAAGAGCGTTTATTCTGAAAGTGGACAACGTCTCAAATAAATGTCAAATATTTCGCTGTTTTGATTAATTTGGCAATATTACTGTATGAAAATATGAAATGTGGCTAACTAGTGAGCTAAAATATTAAAATGGTAAATATTTGACAGCTATTTGCGACGTTGCCAACTTTTAGGATAAGCGCTCTTAACTATTAGCATTAGGATAATAGCAAGGTTTTTGTATCAAAACGCCAGTTGGAACGTCTACCTAATAGATAAGGTACCTACAACCATTCAATCGATCGATCGTCTGTCCGATCTTTTCCGTACATTTGATGTGTCAGTGTGGATTCATAATAACCACGCCGGTAGTTACGTACCTACTACAACCACTGTTGACAGGAAGAATAAAACAATATCTACTTACACCGTAAAATTATGAAGTTAGTTTTATCAAACCAATCTCGAATTCCGATGAGCTTTTCATGCAAAATCATGGTCACCCTACAAAATATGAATGCGTTCCGTTTTGATAGCAATTTGAAATTTGATCCGGCTGCCGGTTGTTTAATTATATTTTCTCAATGCAAATCGTTACATCACACATCTGAATTACACTTTATAACGAACTAAGTAAATCCAGTTTTTCACTAGAATATCCGTGAAGTAGGTAAACTAGTAGGAGCTACCTACAGGAGAGACCTGTTTTGTTTTAATTTTCAATAATCGTACGTAATCTAGTAATTGCTATGTATTTAAGTAATATTATAAATTTCAGTTTAAAGTTTCTAAAGAAGTTTAGAATAGTTGATTGAGCTCACGATTCAGTCTAATTAATCATATCACGAATGGATAGTAAAAATATTCGTGCAGATAGTAAATACCGTAGTAGCGTAGAGGGAAAACTTAAATGCCTACTATTAGGTTGTTTATATGAGGTAGGTACCTATTATGTATTAGAAAATAATCCTCATATACATTGGCATTTTCTTGGAATAAAAAATAACTTGATGAGAATCGTAGTCGTTGACTAATGTTTTCTTTAAACTTAACTCAGTGGATAAAATGAGTGCATATCACCCTCAAATTATAATACCTAACCGTCAATTACACAGATACCAAATGATAAATTAGAATTCATCGTTATAATCGCAACTAACCGTTATTGAATGGCGACGTTGGGCGATGCTTTGTTTCTAATCCACGTCAAGCCGTGCTTTTTAATTAAACTATTGGTTGTGATTGTCGTAACAAATTGAATGTTATAGCAGTATAATATATTAAAACTTGAGGGGTCCTCACATAGTGAGGCTGTCTGTCTGTATATATCTCGAGGTTCATATCTTACTATTTCCCTCACCATTATTTACAAAGAACGATTTTGCAGACCTTAATTTTATTATACCTAGGTAAAGCTTTTTTACATGCATATTCAGCAATGCAGAAGTTAGATAAATAACCAAACGACTACGTGCTGCCAAATACAATTTCATGAGAGCTATACGTTGTATTTCATATTCACCTGAAACATGAATACATTATTTTGAACTAGCAGGATTTGCATTGTAGGTACATATTATATCTGCGCACTGGAGAACGGCTACACACCAGCGTAGGCGCATCGTAGCCGCTTGTAACCGCTCGTAGACGCAGCGTAGCAGCTCGTAGACGCATCGTAACCGCCCGTAGACGCGTAGCTACCGCTTTTAATTAAACGCGGCGTAGCCAACGCGCCACCTCGAATCGAAGGCGCTTTACTAAAGTTACATTAAATGTATAGTTTAGACTAGATACAATCATTAATAAATATTCCGAGATTCCTACACAAAAATTACCTACTAAATACCCAATTAAACTTAGTTGGTTTTTAGTTGTGAATTGTGGGGAATCATATTTTATTTGGTTAAAGTTTATGTTGGATCAAAGATCGACAACCAGAACCACAGATGAATACAGACGAGACACCCCGCATTTTAGGTATAAAACTACAAGTAGGTACGCCGCGCGCCCTGGGCTCGACTTGTCGAATTCAGTGGGCGTAACGTAGTCAGAAGATTATAAGAGTTCTGCGATAGAAATAGAGGCAGCTTCTAGGTGAATAATAATAAGTTGATAATTAGCGTTGTGTGATCTGAATTGCACTTTATTGTGTCGTTGCAAGAGTTGCTTTTTGCGGAGTGTCTACTAATCTGTGCCAGAACTAAAATGTCAAGATCAAAGAAGATCAACCTAGTCATAGGTAGTAACCTAGTTTATCATAGGTAGTACTAGAAATAACAGATAGAGCTCTTTGACTCCTGCAAATAATATGTAATGACATGCAACATAGCATGTTGTCTTGGCATTAGATATTAAAAGTAACGTAGAATAATTATTCCTTGACGTAAGTATAATAATGTGGCATTACGTGATGATGGGATCCTATCTGCGTAACTATACCTAAACAGAGGCAAAAAAGTAGGTGGGCCTTGCTGTGGCACGCAATTAAAATAATTATGAAAGCTATTAACATGATTCTAATAACATTAAGTGAAAACTTGCGTACCTAATAACAATTGGACAATCGTAATAATACTTACACTGTTAATAAACACAGCAGTCATTCGGCAAACAAAACATTATGACGGTGACACTCTTGAGAAATCAAAATGTGGTGCTTTAAAATGATATGGAAACAATAAACATAAAAGCCGCGGCGTGCACGGCGCATGTGATTGCTGTGAATTAATTAAAGTGGTTTTCATTAGGACCATAAATGCGAGTGGCGGCAGTCCGGCGTGCGGGACGTGCAGACTGCGGGACCACTAAATAGATTGGTACAGAAGGTTGGCTTCATACAATGAGTGAAAAGGCAGCCATACAATAGTAACGCGTCTTTGAACAGCGAGTGTAAAATGCACTTGAGACTGGCTTTTCGTTTGACATACTTTGAAATCGCCATCCGTACGCTTCATCTGCGCGTACGCCTGTTTTCGCTCGTTGTTTCGAGCGGGCCTGCTGTTCATATTTATTTTGTGGTGCGAGAGTGCGGGCCGGCGGCGGCCGCCATGTTGTCCGCGGCAGGCTGTGCGCGGGGCGGGGCCTGATCGCAGATAACAAAGCTCCGCACGAACGCGGTGCACTCGCCGCGCCGCGCGGTCCGACCGCCCGCGCCCGCCGCCACGTGACGCACACCGCTGTACCTGCGCCCGTACGCTTATGTATCTATGTGACTTGTGACGCATGTTTGGTGTAATATTTTGGCAACAAATACATAACCCCAACATGAAGTTGCAAACGGCGCGGCGGCGTTAGGAATTTTACAGAGATCATTCTGAAGACAGAACTAATAAGACTTTAACTCAACTAATCTCTTCCGTGTTACATTATTGTCTTAAACAAAATGCAATAAAATTATCTGAACGTAACGCTAACTTAGTAAACATCAAAAATCGCAATTAGATCATGCGTTTGTTGACATTGGCTCAGTTTATTAACTTTGTACAGAACAGTCTTATAATGATTACCTAGTGACATTTGAATGTGTTATCTCGTCGTGGATGCAAGTCCCACTATAAAACCCTTTTACGTAACACGTGATGTTGCTGTGAGTGATTTACTGCGACGATCGGGACCACAATATATCCCAAGTTTACTTTAGACAATCCGAGCGCGCCCTGCACAATACTTCGGATAATTTATTTACACGCGACGGGTAAACTTAGGACCTTTATCTCTTTGTTGGGAGGTTTTAGGTAAGATAAAACAGATAATGTGTTCCTTTATGTGAGTAATCGTAAAGTGATGTCCGCTCCGCCACGGCCTCATGGGGTTTATACCAATAAGGGTATTGAAACGACTCACTAAATCCGTATAGAATGACACGGCACACGTGAACCCACAGTTGTTAAAGTTTTCCTAGCGTTTATAACATTGACAGATAATCGTGAAGAATGTCTTTATCAAGATAATAAAACGCTTAACTCATAGCTACGTAGATCATTGATAACAAAGATAACTATGTGGATTTATACTTGCTAGCTCTTACCTGCTCATGTATATATACCTAAGAGCATTTCTATTCTTATACTTATGTGAACTTAGGAATCACGTATACCTCTGTTCTATAGTAGGTAGTCTCCCTTATTCAACGATAGCCCAGTAAAGTAATATTCACGTATTACTCAATGCACTAGAACGCTATAACCGCCACACATATCGTTTCGTTTTATTGACTACCAAATGGCAGTTTCAATTTTTATCGAGTATATTTATAGTCAGATGTAAAGAAAAGAACAAATTTCAATGAGCTTGATAGTTAGAATATAAAATACCATATTAATTAAAATTATACTTCAGAAATCAAATTCAAAAAGTAGTTCGTAGAGTCACAAAAAAGCGTAGCAATTGCAATATCCGTAGCAGCCAGGAAAATCTTATTTCGTATTATTTTTATGTAAATGGCTTAAATTGCTATAATTGCAAGAAGCAACATCCATGTGTTAAATCATATACAAGTCAGAAGAAAAACTTAAACGAGAGAAAATTAATTACGGATATTTTTTCGTAGACTTCGTAGCAAAGCGTAGCAACAGTAATGATTTAATTTATTTTCTCGAATACGTTCACCCGTAATAAAAATATGTTTTCAGTAAATAGTTATCACAAGAAGATAGAATTTTAAAGAGCCTGTGGCTTAGTAATAACAGCCGCATGGGTCGATCCATCAGGTTAAGCTAGGCTTGCCGGGGTGATCCGTGGATGGGTGATAATCTTTACATACCGACACTCCTCCATGGCTCAGAAAGCACGTTAAGCTGGCTGTCTTTCGTGGATCTTTGACTTCGTTTCGGGTCGTCAGAAGCTCGAAAGTCTGACAACCAGCTTTATCAAGGGGTATCCAGTTGCTAGGTCGTGGAGGTTAGGTTAGTTAGGTTAGGTTATCGGCAGTCGCTCCATGTAAAATACTGGTATTCAGTTGCATCCGGATAGATTGGAAGCCGACCCCAACATAGTTGGGAAAAGGCTAGGCAGATGATGAAGAAGATGGAATTTTATGCGATTATATACCTCCATATAGGCATTTTCTTAATGTTTGATTCTATTATCTATGGATATTTACTTACTGTCTGTCTGTCTTGTCTTTACTGTCTGTAAATGTCTAAACCTATGTCTGTAATTTTTATGGTGTACATAATAAAGAGTATTCTATTCTATTCTATTCTATTCTACTGTAAACCAAAATTATAGAATAGAATATTTTATTATTTATTGTTTCCCACCTGCAGCAGTAAACAAATAAAGTTGGTAAAAATAAAAATAAAAGTATCTCTACAACATACCTACGTCTACGTCTAGGGTGTACCTACACTACAATTTTAGTAAGAAAATAAATTAAATGAAAGGGTAATATTATGTACCTAGTTGTGCATTATTGTTCTATCACAGTTCGTGATCTGATTTCATTTTCTGGTATTAAATCAAATCGAGATTCATGCTTTAGCATCTTTCAATAAAAATGTAGAGTCTAGATTAGAATATGCATTTCTCTTGTAATTTCTTAAAACCTTCAGTTTCACATTATTATGAGTTGTACTTTAACTTTTCGAGTTTTATTGTAAGTGACCTAAGGGTCGCGCCACACCTGCCGAACGTTCGGCGCGGAAGGTTCGGTTGAATACGCTCCTAATGTTTTTCAAGTTACCTATGACACATCAGCCGAACGTTACGGCGTCGGTTCATGAGCAAGCGTCACATGACGCGACGGAACGTTCCGCACCGAACGTTCCGCAGGTGTGCCGCTACACTAATTGTCACTTCCTTTCGTAATTATCACTTAGTGTTCCTCTTCTTCTTCCTATACTCCTCAAGCAATATCCCTTAAAAATCTAACGTTGACATACTATTATGGTCTAGATTTTAGAGTAAAGAGTAAGTAATACAGTAGGTAGTAAAGAGTGTAGGAGTTCCATGTTGGGAATTCATGTCAATGGTGGTCTATAAGTCTATTACATTTTAGTAATCTACTTAGGTTACCAAAAGAAGACGGCACGTGAACAAAACGAACAAAAGAAGACCGAACGTGAACAAGGAAAAATTGCCCTTTCAAAGAAGTTTTAAAATTATGCAACCCTCTCACCATTTCATACAGACCTGCCTTATAATATTTTGCTGTGATCAATACTATACTAATTTTGCTTTAACTGATTTGATTACTATTAGAACATTAATGTAGTACCTACCTTCTGGTGTTGAGTAAATTATAATTTGTGGTGTTCTTACTTCACACCGCTATACCTACCATTGAACGCATAGCCAGACTATGCTGGTTGCTACAGCATAATTTTATTTAGCTGTCTTCAAAATACGCAAAACATGTTAGTTAGCAAGGAGGAGAATAACTGCTTAGAGGTCGTTATGTAACGATGTAGAATGTTAATTTATTTGTGGAGGCAGGACTCGGACATGTGCGGAGTTCACACGGCGGCTGATTTACGAGCCGGAGTCGGCGCGGTCGGTGCGTGACGCGGCGGCGGCGCGGCGCGGGCGCGGCAGGTACGCGGCCGGCCCGGCTTTATAGCGGAACTTTAATTTACGACCGCTCTAAATTACGTGGATTTACTGCGCGCCTTTATTGGCCCGCTCCGAACGCCCCCGCCACTGCCGCCCTCCACCTCCCCCACTTTTGACTGCTTCGCTCCCTGTACGACGAACTTCTGCTCGAAAAGTGCATGTAGCTTAAACTGCATAATTTAATGCGCCGTAAAACTGATAGCGAATCCAAACTACCTCACTCATAAATCCCGTACGAATTCAGTAGCATGGAATATGAACAGAAGTATGAATCTAAAGGTAAATAAATAAAACACTTATATTTGCTGCTAATTAGCTTTTATGTCGGTAATCATCGCGTCGCGTCGTCGCTAGTAAACAGTCAAAGTGTAAAGATAAACCTAGTGACCGGTCCATAACTTTCATTAGATGACTCATGCACTTATTTACCCGTTGTACAAACTTTTAAGTGAGGCATTTTTTTATCCCAACATTGGAATGTATCAAGTAATCGTGAAAAGCTATGTCCCAGTCCCGTCGGAGTGCAGGCGCAAGGCCACGTCACATCCGGCCTTATCTACAGGAGAAAGCGGATGCTGCACGCAGTCGTCGGCGACTTCAAAGCGCCGAAGCCCTTTGTCGGCATTCCATATTAATTGCTCTTGCAAAACTACCTAAAGTTTATCACCCCATAATTAAGTGCAGTTATCGGCAAAAGGCGTGCACGTTCAGGTACTGTAAAACTGTTTCAGTTTTTAGCAGTAATTACCAGGCACTCTTATTTCATAAAATAACTATCCTAAAGAGAACCTAGAAGGGGCATCCAGACTCACTCACATACAATCGTTTTTCCTGGAAGACATGAGCCAGACAAGACAATTCAATGCACACCCATTGTTGAGATCTCAAGATTATTATAGTAAATAAAGTAGGCCTGTGTTATATAAAGATTATATGGGAACGCGTTTTTTTGCTCTCCTCTGACTATTCACCTAATGAGAGCTAAGTCATGTGGCCGTGTCCTGAGAACCATTTAATGGCCCCTCGGCCCACGGCCCGGCTTTTAACTTCTAATCTAAGCCTATTAAACATCACGAAACCCTCTCCGATTTCTCGTGAATGCATTTCCAAGTAACCAAGCCGATATAATTGTAAAAAATAAAACTTGGGACGGACAACAAACACGTTTTACCTAAGCATAATTTGCATCTGGCGTGTTTCCATATACTGTATCTCCTAGCGCTGTTATTCGGATTTGTGGCT
Organism: Conistra vaccinii; assembly: GCA_948150665.1. Classification (NCBI taxonomy): domain Eukaryota; kingdom Metazoa; phylum Arthropoda; class Insecta; order Lepidoptera; family Noctuidae; genus Conistra; species Conistra vaccinii. The sequence goes on along the minus strand of OX411324.1, from coordinate 10,664,543 downwards.
TATTTCTTGAGGGTGTAAGTTGAAAATAGTAAGCTGCTATTTGTTGGATAAGCTGATTAAGTATTGAAGTGGGTTTTATAGCGTTGGCGGCTGGGCAGTAATTGGAAGCGAGGATGCGCGGGCGCCGTAAAGCGGCAATTGACCAGAAAATAACGAGCCCTCGCCCGGCTATACTTATACGCACATATGTCCCCTATATACAGCTGCCGTGTGCCAACGTATTTATTGTTCTCAGAAAATATTTATTTATAATAATTAAGCGCTCTTAGTTACTGTTTTAAGACCTTTATAAATAAGTTTTAACTTTGTCGTTCCGCATGTTTGGATTTAAAAACTCAACGAACTTCTCTGTTTCTCCTCTAGATCTTATAAATCTCAATTTAGTTGAGAGTTGCTATTTAACTATATCGCACTGTCGCACGGTGCATCGCGCATTAGACAATGACGTCATGCAATTACAGTACAAGAGCCACTGATTGTATAAAAAAACGATACACGACAATTGTACAAGAGCACATGAAATTAAGCTTAGGAACCTATAAATTGACAATACTGCCTGTGGCAGTACCTATGTCAAATTATGGGAATCTGTCTGTGAAATGTCTTTGAGTGCATGGGTGCTGGACTTGGACGATTTGGCTTTATATCACACAATATATGTTCAGAACATATAATGCACAAGGTGCGCCGGTTTAAACTAAAAATATGGACGACACGTTATCAAGAGTTTTCGGGAAGTAGGTTGATCAGACTCATATAATATATGTTTCCTCAAAATTACAGACGATGTTTTTGAGCTTTCGGTCTCTCGCTTGTAAGTAGGAAAATGGTCAGTAGTCCTCATCTATTAAACTCTTTACTTTAGTGCTTGCGACGAAGCCCTACCGCCAAAAGTGATTGTATAATATTCTTACCAGGGTAGAAATAATTTTTTATAGAATCATCAGCTTTTTCACTACACTTACAGACAGTCAGGTAGCCAAAAATGTGCTGGATCTAGACATTCAGTACCCAAATCTAGCAGAGCCGAGCTTCAAGCTGCATAGATATGGACGTGCACATAGCCACTATTAAGAGTATTATTATCATAACTTGCACCGTCGACGGCTAAATGATTGATGAATGATTTCTGTAACCAACTTGGATATGACAATTAATGATTTCTGTAACCAGCTAGGTTAGGACAATTAATGGTTTCTGTAACCAACTAGGTTAGGGCAGTGAATAATATCTGTAACCAACTTGGTTAGGACAATTAATGATTTCTGTAACCAACTTAGTTAGGACAATTCATAATTTCTGTAACCAACTAGGTTTTTTTTAAAGATAAAGAGTGGTAAATAACGTTTTCAACTAATGATCAAACATTCTTGTCAATCATCTCTCTCAATATTCGTCCAATAAGCGCTCGTTTGTAAATATTCCTAAAATCATAATTGAGACGGAGCGTAGTCCCGATGTCCTGATTAAGTAACCAAACAATCTCTATTGTGTCTATATATGATCGCAATTTTCTATCAACATTTGCTTCAAAAGAGATTGTTTTGTTACTTAAAAGAAAGTACTTCTAGCGATCACCACATTAGGTATTATTAGTACTAATAATATTTTTAATAAGTAATAGGTACCTATAATAAACAGTGTAGTTATATATTCCTTAGTTGCTCCGATTTTGATTTCAAAATAATAAAATAAATATGATTTCGTCGTGACTGATGCTACTTAGATAGTCATAGTAGCACAATAAGCTTCCATGGCATGGTAACCCCGAAGGTAATGCAAAACATTACAACATTTCAGATGAAATGAAATAGACAAACATAAACATAGACTAGACATAGCAATCAAAACGAAGTTTGTAGTGAATCTTTATGCTACTTGTGTCCAAGACACAGTTTATTAGTAACCATAACAGCCTAGTTGGAACACATCATAAGGATGAATGAACTGCAGTAATTTAAAACAAGTTCCAATGAAAAGTCTCGTGTCTATGGCACGTTAACAAGTGTAAATAAATGTGTATCAAAATACAATCCGTAATGGTTATGGACCCACGCTGCGAACGAATAGAGGAGTCCATACAACTCGATGATGATTCCATAAATTTATACAGTGCACAATAAAAAGGCAGCTTGGAACAAAATGGCGTCACCTCTTTTTATGGACTGCCGTACGAGCACTAAACGCACCAATCATTGTTCGTCAAACTCGTCTAGTTTTAAAACAATCAGTCGGCGCGGCGTCGCAGCTAATTACGACCCGTGAAATTGGTGAATGACGAACTTTATTGGGATTTAGCGACTCAATATTGTACTCGATTGCTCCGAGGTAAACACCGTAAACAGAGATTCGCCTTGACACACATGACTTGTCTCGACGTATCTATGTCGGAGCGGTCGCATTCACGTACTGCCGCTAATTAAACAGCAATAAAAGCTTTATTAAAATGACCAAATATATGAAGACTTTAGTACGTACATTTACGAGGCGAAGTTACAAAATTAATGTAGCAATATAATAAAGTAAAACTTAGACGTAAAATAAAAATGTCGCGCAGTAAGTAATAGAGCAAGATTCGTATAAGTTATTTATTACGATTGTCGTTGCTTCGGGATGAATTATTCATCTAAATTAAGTTTGAATTATTTTTGTTTCCAATATTCTTTAAATATTTGTGTGACTGGTCCTTCGGTTCAGATTTCTATGGGCTTTGCAGTTTGCAGCTATAGTTACAATTAGTGTGATCTTAAAATGCTTCACTGCTTTTAAACTATTTAAAGAACAGTGAAGCATTTTAAATAGTTTAAGAACAGTGAAGCATTTTAAGATCATATCGGGGAATAAGTGTGATGTGGAATTCATATTGCGGATGTTTGATGCGATCCAGCCTGTCTTTTGCTGCCCGCCCTCCGCGACGCGACGCTCTACGCTGAGATCCGTACCCCACAGGGGTTGCCCTTAGCGTGTAGTCGCTTAGTTTATAAGTTTTATATCCTGGCTGGAGCCCTTAATGTAAGGCATCCAGAGGATAGCCTGGTTAAGCCACGGACAACCTCCTAGGATGACCTGCAAGAGGTCATTCACAAAAAAAAAAAACATTGTGGATGCTACCATCAGCTCAGCATTTACCTACAATTTTCAGATTTTTATCACCGGTAAAGTTAAGACAGACACAATAGGTGGATGATGTCATCTTTTGGTATTTAATTATTTATTTATTAACTGTTTTCAGCAGCTTTACAATAGTATACAAAATAAAAGTATTATGTAGGTAATGTAATAAAAAGGTGCGTCTTTGCGAAATTATATAAAAGATAAATAATACTTACTGCGGTTTTTTGCTTAGAAAGATATCGATATTTGTGCATAATTGCAGCAGTATAAAGCTAATTACATTTGTCGTAAAACAATATAGTTGTAAAAGTTAATTGAAGGAAATTACACTAGTCAGCTTCTGGATTAGAAGCTGTAAGTAACAGTATAAACTGTTCCACTCCTTATAGGTTTTATGTGCTTTATGCAACTGAATCGAACGGTCAGCACGGCATACCTACAGAACAATATAAACCTAAGTGTTATAATTATGTTACCATAATTGAATTAATTTTGAATGATTTTGAGTAGGAATGACAGTACTAAAACCAGCATTCCTATTCAAAATCAGTCAACATAAAGTAGTTATAAGGATTTTGATAACTCAAATTCGTTTGTATAGAGAAGGTCTTCAAGCATACGGTTCGTAGCGCGTAGGCGGGGCGTTGAGGTGCGCGCGCGCTTGCGCGGGGCGGCGCGCCTCGAGCGGCGGATTACACTCGGACAAAGGCGACACATGAAAAGCGCCGCCGAATCTGCTTATCACACCTTATTGTTTGTTGGCCGCTCGCTGTAATATCACCCTCTATATATCAGCGTTCACGTGGACAGCGTTGATATATTATATCATACGAGTACGTGTGTGTGTTTATGTAACGATAAACTTGGAGTAGGTATTACGACTCTCCTTCCCGAGTGGCCATGTTGATAGTAATTACTGTTTTGAAGTGTACCCGATTCCTGGATAAATATTGACTTTTCAGAAAGTAATGTAATAATGAATTATTGGAATAGTAAACATAAGTTTCTTACTGTAGTACCTAATTAGACAGAAATGAACCTATTTCAAAAGACATCATGTTTTAGTTAGCATTTACAATTATTTGAATACCCTTACTTAAATATTTACAAAAAAAATTCTCGGGCCGAAATTGAACTTGTCAACCATTTCGGTAAACATTGTTAGGTCAAGCATTAAAATATGGTTAATTGTTCGCAGTTCTGAGTTTACTGAGGACCAGGGAACTTGTGATAATCGCCACCATCCTAAGAGGTCAGAGATCGTTAAGAGTACCGATATTTATATAAGTTGCATGAATACTGCGAGTGGGCTTATTGGTTGATTCCCACGAATTAGCTCGCTCGAAATGGACGGTCGAAAAAAAGAAAAAATAGTAGTATTTAAAAGTCTTGATTCGCCAATAAGCCAATGTTGCATCATAAAATGTAGGATATGTAGGAATCTTGCATGGTCACTTACTTTATGACTGAAGGTCGTGTCCCTCTATGATGTTCTTCCACTTCGTTCGGTTCTCGGCTTCACCAGCGGATCGGTTAGGTGGGTGACCACTGACCGGCCGCAAGGTCTTTTCCCTTCAACCTTGCCCATCACTACCAACTTTTCAAGAAGGATTCCCGACGGATAATGTGACCAAAGTAACCAATCGAGAATCCTTTAGAAAGAGATCCTGGATAGTCTATATCTTATGCGTAGTTGTTCCAGGATAGATTTGTTCGTTTTCTTGGCGGTCCATGGTATGCAGAGCATTCTTCACCAAAACCACAACTCAAAATCTTCTATGTTTTTCCGTTCTATTGCCGAGAAAACCCGGTGTTCCGAACTAGTCTCACCTTGGTGGCATTGGAAACAACTGGATGACTTTTGTCTTCGACTTATGGACGGTGAGTCCAACCAGTCCACCCTCGTACTCTGCGAAACAGATCAGCTTGCTCCTTTTCTGAAGATGCAAAGTTAGTGTCGTATATATCTCATTGCAGGTTGCTGATCTTTTTTCCCCAGACAGAGACCCCCATTCTCCCTCCCATTCTTCTAAGGCCCTTTCTTCCCCATTATGTATTCACCATATTTGTTAAACATAATAGGAGAAAGAATACAGCCCTGTACTACCCTCTTTTCTAGGATGACCATCTTCTATTTTGTTAAGTACTGGGTACTTGTTGAAAGACCTACACTGTCCTCCCATGCCTAAAGTAATAACACTGTTATTTGAAAATATTGTAAAAGCCAATTATTTTTAAAAGAGTAACTGTGGAGTTTCTTGCCGGCTCTTCTCCATAGGAAACGACCAATTGGAACCGTGCATGATGTTTCATAAGTGCCCATGTAGGTTTATGTGAAATAAAATATTTTTTATTTAATTAATAATTAATTTTTTTAATTAATTATTAATTAAATAAAAAATATTTTATTTATTTTTTAAATTGAGGATAGTAGGCGGTAATTGCATGATCATCTATCCTGTTTCAACAATCTCAGTATCATCACATATGCCAGCGTCACTCAGCTAGTTTCCTACTTAAAAGTAATTAAGGTTGAAAACGAAATAGAAAGTAAGTATCCCACTACACATAACGTATGTAGGTATGTACTACCATTATATAAACGCAACAAAGTCAGTGAGAGTTCACAACATACACACGACGACATACGATGATAGGTAGAGGTACACATAACTACCTGGTAGATGATGAGTTGTACATAATATAAACAACAATGTAATATAATATTTTCCAACAATATTTTATTATACATTAATTAATTATATATGTACAACTACAAAGGGAAAAGCTCAATGGCCATCAAAAAATTCGTCGGCATAGCTATCAGAGGGAAAAATTCCCAAAGGCTGGCAGCATTGCTACGTTGGAAGGCAATGCTGATGCTTTGGCCTAAGAATTGGCCAGTCCTCTGGTCACGTCAAGAGTTAAGCAACCGCTTGGCGAGCTCCCGAAATATTCGATGAGCACTTGGACCACGGCCCTAGTATTTCAACCCTAAACGGCTCAAAAATATTGCTACCAATAAGGTTTATTTATATTAGCGCCGTTTGAGGTTTTTTGTACCTGCAGCAGCCAGTTTGCCAATTTCCCAACAGTATTATGGATACTTACATGACACGAAAAAAAGTATATAATTATGTACTTATTTTAAACAATTAATTTTTATAACAGGTAGGACATATTAGGAACACGAGCATGACAAAAAATAAGTTATAAAATGAAGAAATAAGACTTACATAATGATTCTCAAAAAAAAGCATTTGCTGGGAATTTTAAATTTTTACTAACGGGCGAACCCAATAACCTATCTACGTATCACCAGTATTTGCATACTGGAGATAGAAAAATTACTTATTATTGTTTTAACGTCCCAATAATCTGACAGAGAATTCTGACCTTACGGAATACTGCGCTGACATTCAATGACAGATAGAATTATACTGTCTACCATCAATAGCGTCTTTTACTGAAAATACATTAAGAGGATGGGCTGCAGCATCCTCTCGTTTGCTAATTAGTAATAACTGCATAGCTGCTAACTGCTCACTCCGCCTACAATACGGTAGTGATGGCAATTCCATGCCAGCATGTAACATGTTAAATTTAAAATGCTTTATGTAAAAATAATCCAAAAATTCCTACAGCAAGTGTTCCAAAAATACATAGTTCACTAGACTCGATGTGTGTATCTAAGTTTCATTGATAGGTACGAGTAAATCATTTTCTTTCAGACTATTTCAAAAAAATCAAACTAAGAAAATGCGACGCTGTCATATTTTATTTTTATGGACAAAAATAGTCAAAATTAAATGTTTTTTTTGCATTTCACGTAAGGGGGTTGGCGTTACATAAATAATTGTGACTTTGTCGAATTATTTTGTATGAAACAAAAAAGGTTTTTTTTTATTGTAAAACAACAAACAAACAAATTATGCCAGTTGATTCTTTGACATGGTGTCATTAATACCCTAGCTAGAGTATCAAAAGGAACACGTTGTATATTATACGCCGCCTTCTATGCTAACCAAACCAGTGTGTAAGCTATGCCTCTTATTAGGAAACACTATAGTAGGTACTACGCTAGGCCAGCTCAAGTTTACAATGTTACCTCTGACATGCAGCATATTGTACACCTATAAGTGTAAACTTACCAACTCACATCTGCCACCAAGCAGCATTGCTGTGGCCAGATTTCCGGACTTTTTTAAGGGGATGGGTGCTGGTGTAATTCGCCACATGAGCCATTTAAGCTTTGACTCTGACTTGCCTTGAAGGGCAACACCCCTGCCATGCCTCTGGCATTGCAAATTTCGAAAGGCGGAGGGGTGAACCTTACTAACATCAGGTGGACCGCCTGCGCCTGCTTGTTTACCACCCAATAATATAAAAAAATAACTTTCTACGAAACTTCTTCTTTCTACTTCTTCTCTTCTTCCTCTTTCTACGTCTTCTCTTCTTCTTCTTTCTACTTCTTCTCTTCTTCTTCTTCTTTCTTTCTTTCTACTTTCTTTTTTCTTTCTTTCTTTTCTTTCTACATTTTCTTTCTTTCTTTTTTTTTTCTTTGTTACTGCCATTTAAATATGTATCAAAATGACAATATATTCATACACTAGCCTCTGTCCGCGACTTCGTCCGCTTGGAAATCAACTACACCATCCTGACTATTCCTAACTACACTGGCCTTCAAAACTTAGTACAGTACGACACAACTTTCAAATCTATGCTACATCTAAGTTGTGTCGTACTGTACCATACTTTTATAATTGTAATTTCTCCTAAACTATAGAAGTCAGAGTTTCGAAATAGCACGTTTTATAGCCAATTGCATTAGCACTGCATTAATGCACTCTGTTATCATTTTCAAGGGAAAATTAATGTCTACTAACTTATAACGGCACTTACTTAGATGTAAGTAAGATGTACCATATTTGGAAGCATACCTAATAGTCTTGCTTTAGGTGGACTACCTATCAAATTTTACGATATAATGGCTTTAAAGCTTACCTACCTAATGTTTCTAACGATTTTCTCGGCATTTAAGTTGAATGTATATGAGTCTCTATGTATACCTGTATTGTAAGGGCTTGCTTATTATTTGCAATTATAGGCATTGATACTGGTTGTTGGCCCACGCGGGGCGGAGCGCCGCAAATTGCCCACCGTCAGGGAACCCGACTAACTACATATTTACAGCTTTTTATGGCGCATAATCGCTGCTCTTATTAAAATTTAAGTGGTTTCCTTTCCTGACGTAACTATGTACTGGTAAACGAATCTGTACGTTCGATTGTAAAGTGCACGTAAGTGGGTACCGCGAATCCTTTGCAGTCGTGGTATGTTCATTAAAAACGGCCCATCAAACTATTCGTGATGGGTTGGGCAAAATCAATGCTGCGCCAAGGCAATAATAAGTAAAGTATTTTTAGTATGCCTAATAAAGTGTAATCGTAAGGTTATTATGAATGACGACAGTAAACTATTATTTATAGATAGTATAGATACTACTACTATGGACGCCCTGCCTACTGCTAAAAAGATAATTTATTACTGCTAAGAAAACAATATTAGATTAGAAATACAACGTAAGTTCACTACAAATGAAAAAATAACTCTCCGTCATCCGAAGCTGATGCTTAATTGCTTGCATCAAATATGTTACAAATTAATGAAATCTACAGAAATACTCTTACGAAAAATGCAAACAATTAAAAGCATTAGTAGAAAACCACTTAAAGTACTTAAAACAAAAAATAAGTAAGTAAATGAATGCCTAAATTCTAGAACATTTCCAACTGCTAAATTCTCAAAAAATCTGATGCTTCATTAACAATTGTTCAACTCGTCTAACTAATCCTCTAAAAATTTGTTTGCGGACAATTCGGCACATATACACAAACAGCAAACCCTGCCGTATTCCGCCTACTTTGAACGCTCACTAAAAAGATTATTTCACTTGAATATACATAACAACTAATTCAATTATCTGTTCCAGTGTCGATAACGTTTCGACAGCTCCGCACTGCATTGTGGCGGCTTTCTTTGAATAATTAATACAATGGGTTTTTTACATTGCAAGGGATTTTCCCGCAGTTCGCAGCTTTTAGACAATAGGGTTGAAACTGACTTTACAAGTAGTGCGTACAATATTTCTAGGCAATGAACCGGGTAATGCAGGTAGCCACCTTTGTTCAGTTACCGACTAACCTTTATCTGTAATCCTGTAACTGTTCTGTCTTGCTTGGAACGTCTTCTTATATTATGTTAACGAGAACTTTGAATGCATGTGTTTCGTGGTAAATCCAGAGGCCAAGAACAAAATTTTGTAAACTTCAAAATTTCCGCAGCACAATTTTTTTGTTAATTAAAATAGTGCTACGCCGTAGCATTTTCTTACTTTTAAAATAAAATGCATTATACAGGGTGTTAAAATGATTGCGTGCCATAGCTTCAGGGTGAGTTCAGTATCGATAAAGGAACCCGTAAAAAATAAAAATAAAATACCTTTAAAAAATGTTTAAAAAAAAACGAAAATTATCAGAAGATGAACCTAATGTAGTACTTATTAAATAGCGATCGTTTAGAATTGATTAGAAAATTGCTTAAAATATGTTTTTATTTTGTTTAAATGCTAATTCATAATTTCCTAGAGTTACCTGCCTACCTACTATCGAACGCAATGAAATACCTACGCCTGAACACTTCGATATCGCCGGGTGAAGGATAGGTAACTAGGTACGTAAATTACAATTCCAATTATTTCTTCTTCCTACTTTAGCGTACTTATCTCCTTCAAAATTAAAACTTACAAATTAAAAAAGATGATCTTGCATTTTTTTTTTTGAGATTATATTTATATTTTTCCTCGGTTCCTTTATCGATACTGAATCTACCCTGAAGCGATGGCACGCAATTACTTTAACACCCTGTTCATGCCAACTTATTTTTCACTCCCTTCGGATGGTTAACGATAAAAATATAGTTTGTCGATGACAGAAACAAAATGATGACCGACATGGGGGTTCGCCCGGACGCAAATAGGAAAAACAAGCCCGTATCTGGTTAAATACGTAAATTTTCCAAAACCTATTGTATTTTTTGTTTTCTTTTCCTACTGTACCTACCTGTATTTATTTGTAGTGCTAAAATATGGCTGTTTCTTTAATGTAAAGGTAAAGAAGATAAGTCATTGGTTTTTTGATAGAATCTCGTCTTTTAAATTCGTATAAGTACAAAGTCTTGACTTTCACTTCACGTAGCCAGAAAAAATCTAAAAATAAGGGATAAAACGAATTTTCGAATTTCGAATGTATTGCAACTTTCATCCAAATCGTAAGAGCCGTTTTCAAGAACGTGATTACAAATATAATTATATAAATACAAATATTGCTCGTTTAAAAGTAAGTATTGGATAGTAATGATGATTAGTCAAACAACAAAAATTACAAAGTGCTTGAACCAAATAAACATGATAACTTTTCTTTACATGGCATCTCTAAAACTTTAATCGTGTTTTTTTAACACAACGTGATATTCACAGTTGTAGGTAGATATATATCTATGAGTAATAGGTAATACATTAGACATTTGGTTTGGAATGTGTGAAGTTCAATAAATAACTCGGATCATATAATGGGTTGAATAATATAGAGTAGGAATAGGCAGCTTAGATTTTCCGTGAGATCAATTTGAATTTCAACTAAACAATTATGTGTCTACAGGCGCGCAGCCCGGCTCCGCTCAGCTACGTTTATTGACCAAATCGTGGACAAAGACGATGCTTTTACGACCTCGTAAAACTCACCATTGTTCAGGGCAACTCCGCACGAAACGCAGGCCCGCTTATTGTTAATACTTAAATAAGATATCCATTTTTTTTATTGTTTAGCCCATTACGGTCTGCGTTTGTACATATTTTGACTCGGACGCCCTTTAAGGATGATTTCCCTTTGAGTTGCCGCCCGCCTCCTTAGTTTTTGCAAATGATCACGTGCTGAAAAGTTGTGCGTATTTTTGACCAATACTTTTTTCTAACGTACCGACATTGTTTATAGTCAGCGTTTAACCATTAAGCGTAATTGGAACAATAGTTTTAAATGAACCGTTAAACATGACGGTATATACCTGGCCTTATCAGCTATTTTTGCAAACTCTCGTAACCTTAAAAAATATTTTGTGAAAAATTTATTTGGTGAAACATGTTATAACATGAACGATATTTAAGTTATAAGTAATACAGGAACATAAGAATTGAAGTAATTATTTAATACAATGTTTTAATAAGGTATCTCTGAAAATCAGAGGCATTTATTGAGAATAAAAGTCAACCTAAGTAGGGTAATATTGGGCATTCTATGCCACTGTCGGCAAGTAGCTCGGCTAGTGCGCCTCGCTACGCGCCAGTGGCATAAAATGCCCAATATTGAATGATCGACTCGACTGTGTAGTATATTACTGTACTCACCTAGAGATCATGTGAGTTGTACCACTGGCCGTCAGTAGCTCCTCGCTGCGAACGATGGTATGGATCATTTTGACATGCGTTTCGTTGTTAGAAACGACTTGATGATTAGTGTTATGCGCTTCAAATGGTGGAAACGACTTGTTGGTTTTTGTAATGCGCTTCAGCAATGGAAACGACTTGATGAATTGGGCACGTTCAGTATTAGAAACGGCTGGTATTACTGTACTCATAAAAAGATCATGCGAGTTATACGACTGGCCGCCAGTAGCTAGGCGAGTTTGCTTCGCTTCGGACATTGGTGACAACTATCGACACGATCAATGATTAAGATTTCATTTAGTCATTATGAAATGCGTTTCCTGGTTAGAAACGACTTGATGATTTTTGATATGCGCTTCAACAATGGAAACGACTTGATGATTTGGTCATGCATTTCAGTATTAGAAACAACTAGGTTTTTGTAATGCGCTTCGTGGGTGGAAACGACTTGGGTGTTTTTGACATGCGTCTCAATATTAGAAACGACTTGTTGGTTTTTGTAATGCGCTTCAAAAATGGAAACGACTTGGTGTTTTTGACATGCGTCTCAATATTAGAAACGACTTGTTGGTTTTTGTAATGCGCTTCAACAATGGAAACGACTTGGTGTTTTTGACATGCGTCTCAATATTAGAAACGACTTGGTTTTTGTAATGCGCTTCAACAATGGAAACGACTTGGTGTTTTTGACATGCGTCTCAATATTAGAAACGACTTGGTTTTTTGTAATGCGCTTCAACAATGGAAACGACTTGGTGTTTTTGACATGCGTCTCAATATTAGAAACGACTTGTTGGTTTTTGTAATGCGCTTCAACAATGGAAACGACTTGGTGTTTTTGACATGCGTCTCAATATTAGAAACGACTTGGTTTTTGTAATGCGCTTCAACAATGGAAACGACTTGGTGTTTTTGACATGCGTCTCAATATTAGAAACGACTTGGTTTTTGTAATGCGCTTCAACAATGGAAACGACTTGGTGTTTTTGACATGCGTCTCAATATTAGAAACGACTTGGTTTTTGTAATGCGCTTCAACAATGGAAACGACTTGGTGTTTTTGACATGCGTCTCAATATTAGAAACGACTTGGTTTTTGTAATGCGCTTCAACAATGGAAACGACTTGGTGTTTTTGACATGCGTCTCAATATTAGAAACGACTTGGTTTTTGTAATGCGCTTCGTGGGTGGAAACGACTTGGTGTTTTTGACATGCGTCTCAATATTAGAAACGACTCTCTGACTCACTGCTGGATCTGCATAATAAACAAGGTACAAATTATATTTGGTTTATTTTTCGTAAAACATTGGTTTTTCAAGGAATAAAGTATCTACCGAGCGCACGAACTCTTGTAGTTTTCGCCATTGACACGAATCCGCGTCGGTCTGGACCTTGAGTCGCACAAGCGCCTTCTTCCACACCTCCAGGGAGTCGGTGTGGCGCGCGTCGTCAGTCTTGTACACCTTGCAGTCGATGTAGTACTCTCCGTTGATGCTCGCTGCTCGCCGCTCGCAGCCGTTGGCGACTCGGTTAACGAAGAATGATGATAGACACGTACTCGATGAATCGTCTTTTGGCAAGGTGTCAGACCCATAGTTCTTACTGATACTGAATACGTCATTATCAGTATTGGTGTTTTTACTGAAACAACAACGAAAGCTTCTATTAGTTCATCATATACTTACAGGTTACATTTACCGTTTAGTTATGCACAGGAAAAAAATACACTCAGTCAAAATAGGTACCTGCAGAACATGAGAGAGAGACATACGAATAAAAATGACTGATGATTTCAAACTGGTATGGCGAACTAAATTATTGAATAGTTTGTTTACCTCGTACGAATTAAATTCGTTGATGGTGGGTGCGACTTGCGTTTCCTATTGTTGTCTGCAGACGGTTTGCGGCTGCGTTTGGTTTTCTGATCGGTGATCGGAGCTTCTTGAAAGTACTCGCTCTCAGACTCAGACCTGAAATAAAGATACAAAAAAATAATAGTCAAACATAAGGATTACAATTAGTACATCGGGTCAGATCTCTGAACTATGTACCAAGTGGAATGTTTTATACTTACATTTTCCAATTATCTCCAATCGATATGGCAGGCTGGTAGGCGTAGTGACTGACGGCAGCAGGCAGCGGTTAGCTATCAACACTGATATTGATAGGATAACTCAGCAGGATCGCAGTACACTTCTTGAAGATTACTTCCACACTTGTAGACTTCAGTTAGTTTGTAGCGAGTACTTCGAAAACATGTAGCTTATAAATCGGAAAACGAACGATAATTCACTATGTTAAAAATGACTGCAACCGTTCATATAATGTTGTGTAATACAAACTTTTTTCCTTAGACGCATTATAGGTTGACCAAAAAGTGAAGACTAAGGATGTTTCAGGTAGCATCGAATGACGACACAGCGAAACGACTTAGGGTTGACAAAACGGTAACCAGTAGATAAGTTATCAATAACGTTAATAGGGAATGTTCTTGAGGGGTAATTTAATTATTTGGTAATCTAGAGACAATCGTAAGATTAGTATTTATCATGTTATACATCCAAGTTTTACTTGTAATACTTTTATGCTCGAGTGAAGTAGGTACAGGAAATAAGTTAACTGAACAATAAGTTAACTCAATTTTAAATGAACTTATTTTTAATTCTATTCTTAAGGTTAGAAACCTATATACTTACTACATTTTATTTATTTTGTGATAGTGTACTTAGTTTCAGATACTTATCCTTACCTTAATATGTATGCGTGACAACCTTAGGTAAAATAGCTTACTGTTGCGAATGCAACTTAGCTAACGAAAAAAAGCGGCCAAGTGAGAGTCGGACTCGTTCATGAAGGGTTCCGTAGCAGCAAGTAACATAATATAAAAGTTCTTGTAGTTCGTTAAAGGTAAATTACGGTTTACGATTAATGACGTATTAAAAGACGAGACGAGAGAAACCTCAATATCATTTTTGAAGACCTATCCATAGATACCCCACACGTATGGGTTTATTGAAAAAAAAATTGTTTCATCTACTTACCAAGTTTCAACAGTATAGTTCTTATAGTTTCGGAAAAAAGCGGCTGTGACATACGGACGGACAGACAGACAGATAGACATGATGAATCCATAAGGGTGCCGTTTTTTGCCATTTGGCTACGGAACCCTAAAAGAAACAAGGTTACACGTGTAATGTTTTACGCAATAACAATTATTTCAATCAAATATTTTATTGATTTTTAGGAAATTGATCGTATGACTAAGTAGTCAATAACGAATACTTACTTCGTTAGTTAGTAACGTTTAAAAGTTAGAAACTAAAAATTAATTTGACATTATCTCAAAGCTACGCTGGGTGACGGAGTGTAAATCCTTTAATCATTTAAAAATATATGGAGTCACAGCGAATGTCGAAATACCTACAGTCTTATAATCTCCCGAAGCAGACGTTTAGTATTGTGATCTGAATTCACCTACACATTTTTGAACTACATAAAATTGGAACATTTATGTACAACATTAAGTAATTTGCAAGAAGGTAATTATTTAATATGTTTCGTATTTTCGTTTTAAATGTTATTGATTTTAAAATAGGTACTAACCGATATTTCTTTTTTTTCAGAAACACATTGATACCTAATCAGATGCACTGGTTGATCATCAATCATCAAACTTGAAGCAGATGCAGATCTGGTCCAGATTAAACAATTCGATAATTCTGTCACGCTCATAGTACACTTACTTCGATTGTTCATTAGTCGGTATACGTGAGTAAGATCGTTTCATTTCGCGTTTAGCGTCTATATTGGGAGATAATTAATTCCAATTAAGTAGTAAAATAATGCCTCATTGTTCGGTTTGCAACTTATTTGTAGATAATCGTCGATGGTCTGGTCATTTACGTAGTAATGTTCATAAAAACAATAGTGCGACCACTGTTTTTGACAATGTCGAAATTATTAATTCTGCGTTTAAAAAAAGAATCGTTAGTTACAAGATCATCGCAACTGGCGCAGAAATAAATAATTTTCCTGAAATTTTTCTCATTAATATTAGGGAACAAGTTAAAACTCTAATAAACCGATCATTATTGAAACATAAAGCTGTGAAAATAAATTTCGAACTATTTTCTTTTTTTCTTATGTTTAAAAATGATCAAAAGGAAATGAAATCGTTCGCCACAAAAAACATTATTATTAATTTTAATTACGATTTTGATTCAATATATAAAGCAACGGTTGATTTATTGTTAAAGAAAATTGAAGAGTTTCAGGAGAGAGATAGTGGTTGGACATTTTCGAGCAATTCCCATATAGAAATAAATATTAACAAATATCAACCTCTCGGTGGATCTAAATTTATAACTTTACCAAAATGTATAAAAAATAAAAAAGCTTGTTTGAATATTCGTAACAATGATGAGTATTGCTTTT
The DNA here is from genome assembly GCA_948150665.1 of Conistra vaccinii. Taxonomy (NCBI): domain Eukaryota; kingdom Metazoa; phylum Arthropoda; class Insecta; order Lepidoptera; family Noctuidae; genus Conistra; species Conistra vaccinii. The sequence goes on along the minus strand of OX411324.1, from coordinate 10,648,493 downwards.
TATGGTGCGTAGTGGCGGCTCTGTACCCCACTAACCAACATCCCGACAGAGTTTCATCTTATCCCTACTTCCAGGATGTTTTGAATGTTGATGGTTTGACATTTCCGATAACATTTTCGGACATAGCTGTCTTTGAAAAGAATAATCCGTTTTTGAATATTTACGTGTATGGTTTAAAAAATGATAAGACTATCATTGGACCTTTGTATTCAACATCGAATCATAAATCTAAGAGCATCCATCTATTATTCTTAGAAAATAATTCTAGTACTCATTATTGTCTAATCATTGATTTACCTCGTCTAGTCAGAAATCAGATAACCAAACATCATGGTAAACTGTACTTCTGCGAAACGTGCTTAATGTTTTTTCCAACGCGCAGCCGAATTGAATCACATCTGTGTGGAGGGATTGCCACAGTATTACCAGAAAAAGGAACATTTTTAAAATTCAAAAATTATGATAGAAAACAAAACATTCCTTTCGTCATATATGCCGATTTCGAAACGATACTCGAACCGATTTCCGGCGATGAATTCAACACCGCTAACACGTCATACTCACATCGTCACGTGGCGGCCGCGTTCGCCTATAATGTAGTGTCATCATTTAACGATAGGGTTGGCGACTATAGAAGTTATCGCGGAAAAGATTGTGTTTCAAAATTTATACATTTACTGACTGAAGATGCTAAAGCAATACACAGAATTCTAACTAAAAGCGAGCCTATGATATTTACAGAAATAGATGCTCTTGATTTCAAACGCGCTGTTAAGTGCTACCTTTGTGAAAATTTACTGTTGTCCGATAGAGTAAGGGATCACTGTCATATAACTGGCCGGTACCGAGGTGCAGCACATCGACACTGTAACCTACAACACAAAGTACCAAAATTCATCCCAATATTTTTTCATAACTTAACCGGATATGACTGTCATTTATTTATTAAAAAGTTAGGCGAAATTCCAGGACAAATTAAAATAATACCCAAGACTAAGGAAAAATATATAGCGTTTACAAAGTTTATTCCTATTGCTGATAACGAGTTTATACAAATAAGGTTTTTAGATTCCTTTAACTTTTTAGGAACTAGTTTAGACAAACTTGCTAAAACATTGCAAGTAGACGATTTTGTTAACCTTAAATCAATTTTTACTGATGAAACACAATTTAGTTTGCTGACTCGTAAAGGTGTGTACCCATATGACTATATGAAGGACTGGAAATGTTACGATCAAAAGTCATTACCATCTAAAGATTATTTCCATAATTCTTTGACTAACGAAGGTATTAGCGATGAAGATTATAATCATGCTCAGAATGTTTGGGCTGAATTCAATATTAATGACCTAGGCGAGTATACAGATCTATACTTAAAAACAGACGTGCTTTTGTTGACAGACATATTTCAAAAGTTTCGGAAAACATGTAAACAATATTACAAACTCGATCCTGCCTTTTACATAACTGCACCCAGTTTATCGTTCGATGCAATGTTGCTAAAAACTGGTGTTCAGTTAGAACTAATTTCGGATTTAGCTATCGTCAGAATGATTCAAAGCGGTATACGAGGGGGTTTGTGCATGTGTTCCCATCGGTATGCAAAAGCAAATCACAAATACATGCCGGAACATAATGCATCACAGCCTCAGAGTTTCATAGTATATCTAGACTGTAATAACCTATACGGCTTTAGCATGTGTCAGTATTTACCGTATTCTAGTTTTAGATTTCTTGATGAAAATGAATTAACTAATTTTCGTGTTGAAAATGTCGAGGATAACTCTGAGTGGGGCTTTATATTAGAGGTCGATCTTTTTTATCCTGAACATTTACACAAACACCACAATGATTTACCATTTTGTCCTGAGAAATGTATACCTCCAGGAGGTAAAACGAAAAAACTAGTTGCAAATTTGCATAATAAGTACAACTACGTAATACATTACGTTCATTTAAAAAAGTGTTTAGAACATGGTTTAATATTACGTAAAGTTCATAAAGCTATTACTTTCAGACAAAGTCCCTATTTAAAACAGTACATAGAATTAAACACTCGATTAAGACAAAAGGCAAAAAGTTCTTTCGAACAAGACTTTTTTAAGTTGTTAAACAACAGTGTTTTTGGTAAGACATTAGAAAATACTGAAAATAGAGTAACCGTACATTTAGTTAATCAATGGTGCGATCAATCTAATCGTACTAAGAAATTTATATCCTCCGAGAGACTTGTAGCCAACCCCTATTTCCATAGTGCTTCTATTCTAACTGAAAACTTAGTTGCAATACAAATGAAACCTGACCAAATTATTTTAGATAAACCTATTTATATTGGATTCACTGTATTAGAACTTTCTAAGACACATATGTATGACTTTCATTACAATATTGTAAAACCTTTTTATGAAGACCGAGTGCAGCTGTGTTATACAGATACCGATTCGTTTGTCTATAAAATATTCACGTTTGATTTTTATCATGACTTGAAGTATAATTTTTTGCAATATTTCGATACCAGTAACTATGATGATAAAAATGATTTTAACATACCAATTATGAACAAAAAAGTTCCAGGTTTATTCAAAGACGAAATGGGAGGAAAATATATCTCAGATTTTGTTGGTTTGAGATCAAAACTTTACTCAATAAAAACAGTCGATAAAGTCATTAAAAAAGCAAAAGGAGTAAAATCAAGTGTAGTAAGAGACTTAAATATATCAGATTATGAAAATATTTTATTAGATGGTGGAATTATTCGTAGAAAAAATATTATGTTTAAATCCATAAAGCACGAAATATTTACTAAGAGTGTCAACAAAATTGCCTTATCTCGAAATGATGATAAACGATCAATATCTGTAGATCGAATATCAACGCGAGCCTGGGGTCACTCACTTATTTTAAAGAGCGAAATATGAATTTTAAGATTAAGCTAATTAGTAATAGAGTTCGAATATAATTTATGTATTATAATCATAATTTAGATCTTAAAAATATACCTAAGTAACTTTATAATGTATGTTATATAATATAATTCCTAGTTTTAAAAACCTAAGTTAATGTAAAAATATAAATAAAATGTGAATGATTATGACTACTTGTTTAATTTGTGTTTTAAAACATCATCCTCCTTTTTGTAGTTGGTTAAATAAAATGAAACCCGACCAAGATTCAATTTTCAACATGAAGTGCCTGTTGAAACTTGAATCGTTCATTTGTCAGAGGTAAAATGTATTTTATACGTAATACAATAAGACTGATTATACAAATTTCGAAGAGCCATGTTTGCGGCAATTGCATAACGCTGATCATACAAAATACCTACTACAAACACACAACAGTGCATTGCCCTCACAAATGCTTAGTTAACATTCTAATCTAAATTATGAATTATTGCGATGGTTATTTTTTGCCATTTACGAAATAATACTCATCTTGAATACTTGTAATACGCACACAGTGTTGTACTTTTTGCGAGCATGTCATCCGTAAGTGTCCCAATTTATTTTTATATTGTTTAGTAACTAGCGATTGAACTCGCAGCAATTTTGCTCACAGTTATTAGTGAATCGGCTATGAATATTTTAACCCGCTGACAATTCGTTTATGCAACACTATATCAACGTCTACGTTTAAGTTTAAAATTAATGAGTGTCTATTTCTTTCCAGATTACAGAATCCGAGATTATGTTTAGCCAGTACGCTCAAAATCCATATGAAGGATTCTCCGAAACGCTTCACAACGAACCCGAGCACAGCAAACAAGTGATGAAAGAAAAGAAATCAAAACAACGATGCAGGGAAAAGTCGAAGAAGCAAAATCCAACTAAATCTTTTGTGATGAGCCGATTACAGCGACGCGGGATCAAATTAATTAAAATATCAGTCGTAGATCTGTGCAATAGCAATCCGCAAACCAGTGACAGTGACAGTGACAGTGAGAACGTAATTATAAGTGCTCAATACATTGTTAAAGACGCTATCGACAATGTTATGGACGAAACTGAATCTTTAGTTAAAAAAATATCTAAATCTTTAATAGATAGTGATTTTTAGTACTTAACTGTTTGCGTAAGCAGTTGTTTATGTAATATAATACTTAGTACTTATTACGATGTTTTATTTAATTTTAATGTTTTATTTGATGATGTGTTGGGTGTTCAAAAAATAAAAGCAGTTTTACTATACAAATTATTTTTTATTCATGAAACCAATAACCTTATAAGTAGGCACACATTTATAACTCTAAATATTTTCTTATACATAACACATTTTTAAGAGCACAATGCTTTAAATGATTATTACAATTTAAATTAGTTCTTCCTTCACAGTATCTTTTATGTAAAATAGAGAAGTTAGGACATTTTTCGGTCACAAGGTCTGATACTTTACAGTTCTCACAAAGTTCCTTTATCCACTTTACTTTCTCCAAACCATTACAAACGATTTCCTTATTTTCTGATAGAGAGCGATTATACGACGAAATTCTCTATAGTCGATATACCCTTCGTTCCAATAAATACCTCTGTTTCTTTCCAGCCATTTAACTTGTCTCTTTTCGTCACTTGTTAAGTGTTTAAACAAGTATGGTGGCTTTATTAAAAATGTTTGGGTATAATCACGGGTAGCAAAAGCTAACTCTTTTATTATAAAATTATTGTACAGGTCTTTAAACCCTTGAACATCTACTATGACAGTATTCGGATTCATGATATTTTTCTCACAGTATTACTTAAAGGTTTATATTCAATAATACAGTCGTTCAATATAAGACAATACGCAGAAGTTTGATCTGGTATTTCCAAATCACTCTCAATTTCCACTCTTACGTCCACAATAGGGCCTGTCTTTACATTATCAGCTTGTCTAGAGCAATCGATGACAAATAGTGGCGCCAAATCTTTAAATTGTTTTTCACTTAATAAGGGCTCCGGTCGACGCCCGTAATAAGACTGTTGAAATCTGACGTATTGCTCGTATAATAAAGCGATTCTGTTATTCGCGAAACTCACATTTAGGTTTTCATACGGGAAGTAAGTAGAGTTGAGGTACACTCTAACATCACGAACATGACAATGATCGAATTGAGACATATCAGAACTGCCATTGTTTTTTCTATTTGTCTGTAGTCCCATAATAATATATCTTGGTTTCTCTATTTGCGAGGATGTTTTGATTGGACAAGTATGTTTTGTAGTTTTAGGTAAAGCCGGATATTCGTACAGATCCCAATTTCTGAATATCATCTGGAGTGGTCGATCTTTTTCTAATAGTTTTAGCAAATTTATTTTCTCTTTGTCAGACACTTTAACGTGCGGTACGCGCCAAATGATTTTATTTATCTGAACGTCTTCTACAATTTCACCGGTGTTAAGTTTTACAGCATTCAGGTTAGTGTTACTTCGTAGCAATATCAGTTCGTGCCTGCTATTTATCACGACTTTCTTGAAATCCTCTGCGAAACCGATGATGTTACAGAGTGGTATAGAAGCAGAAAAATCACCTCCGATAATGTTTTTTGTACCATCGATATTCCAGCCCCACGAATTCGATGTCTTTGATTCATTCTCATTCATTGATATTAACGATTTCATGGTGGTAGTTACGCCAGCATTTTTTATTCTATCAATTTCCACTCCATTTAGCTCGTACCTTATGTCTTGAAATAAGTAGAGTAGAGCATTATTCGTGAAATGAACACTAGTTGCTTTATCTTTCATGTCCTTTTTGCTAACGATAACGGATCCTTCCAAATACAAGGTACTAGCTGATGGAAGGATGTACAAGTCCTGTTGGTTAATAGGTATGCGAATTTCATCGTTTCTATTGAAACTAGTTACATAGGGCTTGTAAGAATGAAATTCAATTCCTTCAACCGTATTATCATAAGTCGGAGCGGATAAAACGTCTAAGATATTCATTTTAGCAAACCAATCACTTTGAGAAATGCCTTGTTGTCTTTAGTTAATTTTATTTTCTTCTTACGGCGAGCTCTTATTTGGTTGGGTGCTTGAGCGGGACTGATATTTTGAATTTGATGATGCACATATTTATTGTAATCAATCATTTTTTTCTTCTAAGATGCAAATACAGCTGCACTTCTTCACCTCGTAGATTTATTAAGCGGTTATTTATATCTATCAACCGGATATGTATGCAGCTTATGTTGTTTTGGTTAATTGGAAAGTATATTGCGTTTTTCGGAATTTCTATAATCCTATACCCAGGAGGTACGTTAAGTGCGAATTCGTGAATTATGTGACTCGGTTTTCCGTTTGTGTACGAGCCGCTTACGATATCACATTCGATCCTGATCACTGTCGTAGGTAAAATGTTGACTGGAAACTGTGACACATGCCATTTATTTGGTTCCAAGATCTGCTTATTAAAACCTAATAAATTTCTGATAGTATCTTCTTTACTAAAATTTATGTTTTTTGTACAGAATACTGTAGTTTTTAATGTATTGTTATTGCACTGCAGTTTGATTGTTGCATCTTTAATTTTAGATTTTAGGTAATCATTAATATCTTGCAATTCGTAGGTGCCTTCTGGTATTTCAATAACTTCGTTAGAGCCATAATAGAACTTATTATTCGTTTTGTCAATATTTGGAATAGAATTAAATGTTGAGAGATGCAATAGGGCACACTCATACTGTTCATTTAGTTGCAATGTGTCAGGATAGTACGTAGATAAAGTTGACGAATTTCCAGTTATTGACAATGTGAGTGACATCTTGCAAATGGTTGAAATAAAAGAAAATTATAATTTTTATATGTTTTTATTCCAAAAAGTCCTTAGATATTCTAAACATAAGTGTCCACAATTTTCTGTGTTAAATTTCTGATATCTAGTATAGTTATAAAAAACATTACATTTCTTAAAATATCGCATTAGTTCCAATGGAGGTTTCAAATCCCCAAAGCTATCAAAATATTCACAATAGTTGTTTACTTTAACATAAGCTACCCAATGTGTACCAACATTCTTATAATTATCCAAGTTAACAACACCACATTCAATCCGTTTTGGCATCCTTGGTAATTGATCCTTCATGTAGACTCCTCGAAAGTAGGGGATGTTACGTGCATCCTTTTGGATATCTACATTAGTTAGAGGACGATTAGGTAGCTTGTTTCTTAGTTTTTTGAAGATTTTATAAATAAACCTTTACCATTTTTATGTGACTTAATGTATAAACCCTTGCCTAACTTTAAAGACTCCATAGCCTTATTGTGTCGTACTGTTTCTTGCAAATTTTGCTGACCAGCTTTGTAATCGTTAACAGTTTTTGCAATACCCGCTGCACCACCAGCTAAAGTACCTAAAGCCGATAAACCAGCAAAAATTGGGATTAAAGGTAGAATTCCTCCAGTCTTTGGTAATGGTATCACTCGTGGTACTCGAATTTTAGAGATTTTTGGAAATAATTTCTTTGCCGCTGCGTAAGCAACGTTGATTAATGTTTTGCTATCCTTTGGGTTCAGTTTCTTGATCTTTGATCTTATTTTTGACACGAAACATTTAAACGTTTTAATGCCGGAACCAGATTTCAGTTTGGCTTTCATAACTTTGCTCACTATCCATGAACTCAGTTTTTCACCTTTTCCAGCATCTTTTGACTTAAGTCTTTGTTTAGCCATATTTAGTAGTTGTAAATCGGCTTTGTGGCGATTGGGTAAGTCTGTATGGTTTGCATACGCAATGTCGTGATGCATACAAGCTTCGTCTAGCTTATTCACACCGCGATCACCTCGTTGTAATCGTTTCTCGAGTTTTGTTCCTGGTCCGCAATAATTATAACCAGGCAAATGAAGTTCGAACGGTAGATTATTAATTAATGTATTAACCAGTTCACCACCTTGCATTGTCCGAATTGTAATGATGAAAATAGTGGAAAAATAATGTTTATATTAATATTATTTTAACCTACGATTGCAGTTTTGTCAATCCAACTGTTTTCTTCATTATTTAGACCCAACCATTTCACGAAAATTTTTGATCCTTTTCTTTTTAAAACTCTTTCTATCAAATAAACACCAGGATATTTAGATTTTTGAAGTTCTTGTTCGTAAAAGCTTCCCAATATAGCTTGCTTTCGCTGATCTTCTAAATGATATGTTACAGGTATGGTAAAATTAATCTTTTTTATGGTAAATATTTCACTTGACCAATTAGGTGTATAACCTTTCTCAAACTGGTGTTTGTATTTACTGATCCGAACAAAATCACCCACTTTGAACTTAGGTTTTTTACAAATAGGTGGTTTAAACGATTTTTTTATATTTTCTTCTATAACTGACATATTAGCTTTATTCACTTCGATTGGTTTAACTCTAATTGTTCGATGTTTTGTGTTGTTATATATCTTTAATGTAACTTGTAACGGTAAATCCAGCCATTTATAGTTTCCATTCAGACTAAAATATTTATATAATTTATTTTTAATGGTTTTAATCAACCGCTCTACAATCGAAGCTTTTTTGGTAGAAAATGATGAGTAATGGTTAATATTGTATGACTTCATAAGCATCTGAAATGAGTTGTTATAAAACTCTGTTCCCATATCCGTTTGTAAATTATCAGGTTTACGTTTGCTGTTAATCAATATTTGTTGAAATGCACGAGTAACATCAAGTTTATTTTTTGATTTTAATGGCTCTGTCCAAGCATACTTTGAGAAGCAGTCAATCACCACTAAAATGTAATTGTAACCTTTATTATATTTCTTTAGGTTTTGCATGTCCATCAGATCAGCTTGCCACAAGTCATCAATTCCCTTTAGAATGACAGGACGTCTAAGGAAATTTCTTCGTGCTGCTTTGTGTATTTCATTAACAATTTGCTGTTTTGCCATTACTTAGTTTTTTGAAGTAATTTATCAACCTCTGCTTTAGTATAAAACTTATCTTGCAAATGACTTACAATCGCAGGTATCTCGGCTTTTAAAGTAGTTTGAACAGTACCTTTTGCATCTTTTATGATTTGAGAACGCAATGTACCAATAAGTGTATTAAATTCTTTTATCATATTAGCACTCAACCGATCTACATAATCCTTGTTCACTGCATCGGCAGCTTCTACTGGATTTTTAATTCCTCTCAGTCTTGATGTTTTTAAATCAAAATCTCCGTTTTCTGATTTTGATAATGTATTTTCATTGATCTCAAATAACTCTGATAATCGCATTCTTTTATGAATATAATGTCCGAATTTATCTACGTTCATGTTTAAGGTGTATTGTGTTGTGAGGTTTAAAATAAAATGAACACACATTTTTAAATACATAGGTGTTTTATTTATTTATAATTTTACTTTCACGTAATTCTTCAATGACAGATATAATTTCATTATCTAATCCTGTGTTACCAGCGTCTCGAGATGCAATTAATAATTTTAACCTATCCACCAGTTCATTTGGATCGTTCCAATATACAAAATCGACCTTTTTCTTCCACATTTTTGTCAAGGGTAGCCCTTTTCCCTTCGATTGAGGGGTCTGAATTGTACTTTGTAGTTTGAAAATAGGCTTAATAACTTGCATATACTTTTGACCTTTATTACTTTTTATTGGTTTATCCGGCTCATAGTCTCGTCGATGTGCGTTTGTATCAAGTAGCATTGACTTATAATGCTGCATGTCACTCTCTGTAACCATGCTTAAATCTACATTCTTCTTCAGTAACAACTGTTTCAAACCAGACGTATTTCGGTATTTGCGTCCAGCTACAGTGATATACTCATCGCTGATCGTTATACGAGCAGAACCTAACATCAATTTCCCATTCTCTACTCTGACACCGAATGGAATATCTGATAGTGCTTCTGAGGATACTGACCAGGATGACGTGTCACGACCTGGGTTGTTTTCAACTAATGATTTATATGAAGAGTCACTTTCGATATCAGATTCATATTCGTCTGTATTGTCTTTGTTATCATTGGCTTCTTCGTTCTGCAAAGTTTTATCGATAAACGGAAGTTCTTCATTTTTTGTAGGACACAGGAAAGAAGTCTGCTTACTGGCATTAGCAATCTGGTTGAGTGGTTCTGTTACAGGCTTGAAAACGGATTCCAGTGTTTGCTGATTGTTAATTTCAACATCTCTCATTTTTCGTACTTTTTTCTTAACAGCGTCGACGGCAACTACTATTTGTCTTTTAGCGATTTTTCCATGGCAAAAAACGAACTGATAGTGATTGATTAAGCGATGTCTGAAGAATAATAATATCACAAAGGTAACGGACTTAAATAACCATATTCTTAATCAAAGACTACAAAGGTGTCAAATTTGTTTCTATAACATCCTTTATTTTTTAAACAATCTTTATTAATTACTACGTAATTGAAGGGCTCATTCCATATTTTGGAACACATTTCACGAAATTCAGTCCATGTCATATCAGTGTTGACATGTTCTTCATAAATATGACGTAAATTAATGTCATCTTGTTTAAAAAGTATAATTAAGTTCGCGTTGTCTCTTACTAACTGCTTAGGGATTTTACTATAAGTTTGATTTAGATAAAAACAATCGATGAACTTGTGTCTTCCCATTGCGAAATAATCACGCATGCTATCTTGATTTTCGCAAGCAACATCATCAAATATTATCACAGAGTTAGGTTTTGCGTCTTGAACTCTTAGCACTTCCTCATTTCCATGATATTTCTGGAGTGAAATACCTGGCACTCGTTGTAAAACTTTTTCTAAAAAAATGTATTTGGGTTGGTACAGAGTTTTCGAATAAACATAAACATTTTCAAATCTTAATCCATTTTCGTGTATGAGAAGACCAATCAATAAATTGGTTTTTCCACAATTGGATGGTCCGCAAATGATACAACGAACTGAGTTAGGTAACAATTCTCCATGACGAAAACTAGTCTTACAAACATCCTCGCAGATTGTTTTAACATGCAGCGATTGTGGTTGCTTTACAAACTTCATGATTACACTTGGAAACAAACTGATTGGCAATGAGTAAATGTATTTGTTACATTAATATTTATAAACTGAAACAGTACCGCAATCTTTTTTCACGATTGAGCGATCGTTATAGCGATGACAGACTCGCAAGATCATTGGTTGAGGAGAATAGGTATGGAGGCGATCATTCATTATTCGGTTTTCTACGCTACAGTCATTTAGCAATGCGAACTCGTTTAGCTACTGGCGGTCAGTGGTTTATCTCGCAAGATCTCTAGGTGAGTACAATAATTTACTCTACAGTCGAGTCGATCGTTCAATATTGGGCATACTATGCCACTGGCGCGTAGCGAGGCGCACTAGCCGAGCTACTTGCCGACAGTGGCATAGAATGCCCAATATTACCCTACTAACCTACACTAACTAACTATAATTTCATCCTGTAGGTATTACCTACCGGTCTACGTAATGTTCAGGTGTAGTAAACAAAATACGTTAATAAAAATATAAAGCAAGAAAATTACATAACTTTATTGCTTTCGTTATTGTTTCATGATTTAGGTAACATAACACAAAGTTAACAATGTTATCTATGCAGGTATATGTTAGTGCCTGAAATATCTATATATACCTGCAACAATTCTCGGAACAAAACCGTAAAGTCTAATCGTTAAAACACGTCAATCGTCCTTTATCATTGTAGCCAATATGGTGCAACAAATACAATTATTGTTTGATACTTACCTAATTTTATACAGGGTGGCAGGGACATCGACGCGAAGCCGGTTACCATGGATTCAGTACATGATTCTGAACCCCCCCAGGTAGAAATTTTTCGTCGGTTATTAAAAAAAAAATCTGCTGTTTCATAGAAAAGTGCAATACCTACGCGGTCAAAATGTATGGAACAGCTGATTTTTTTTTAAATAACCGACGAAAAATTTCAACGCAGGGGGGTTCAGAATCATGTTCTGAATCCTTGGTAACCGGCTTCGCGTCGATGTCCCTGCCACCCTGTATATTGTATCAACCATCTTCATTGTAGGTACTTACTTTAATGATTGAAATTTCTTTTCCATGATTATTTCAACTCAAACGTACGACCAAAGAAACCAACCCAAAAATACTTTTCAAAATTAGTTACTTTACAAATAATTTATATTGATCCCCAAACGACATTAAAAAGAATTTAAAATATATAAAATGAATACATTTGTACGTGTTAGAGACCTGTATTTATTTGATATAACGACGCAATCGTCAGGTAGGCAGGGGCACCTACACGACTATCGATCGACGGAGTTTCGACGTATTTTATAACCCGTCGTAAATTAAAAGTGCTATAAATATAAATCTTGGTCCGCGTCAAATCGCATCACATATTCATGCCTGGTGTTATTAAAAACCTAAATAACCGATGCCACTTCAAAATTGACCCGTATTAGGTAGGTACCTCAAATAAAATCTGGTCTTGATACGATGTGGACCGTGTATATTAACGAACACAGTTTGGTCAATTTAAATTGTACCTACAAATTAATTTAATCGCTACGTAAAGTGTTATTGAATTGTAATGTATAATTTTACACATAACAGTATATAATACTTATATACAAATATTATTTCTATTGCTTTTTATGTAACTTTTTGTATCATATTATAGTACAAATAATAAGACTAGTTGTAAACTAATATAAGTTGTTACAAATTTAACTAGTTTAGTCTAGAATATTAAAAAAAATGTTTGTATCTGAACCTAACTCTATGAATACTTGTTTACTAAATTAAATGAATATAATTATTAATATACCGTTTATGACTTATTTTCCTTATAAATAATTATTATTATTACTAAATATAGGTACTTGTGCCTTTCTACAAACCTTTACATATTTTATCAGTAGGTGGTACTGTTTTTGGTACACCATAAATGATCTCAGGCTCATCCAATTAATATTTTTGCGACATGTGACAATTATTAAAACAACATAAAGAATTATGTATTTTTGCTAAATTAATTAATTGAAAAACAACCTTCAAAACATTGTAAAAAGTCACGAGACATGTAACCAAATAAAATTTAATGTCATGTCCTCCTCTCCTCATGTTATTTTCCAAAAATAACTAAAATATAGTGACAACAATATAGTTTTTTATTAAGCTAAGTCTACTTCAAATTTTATGAATATTACAATGCAAAGCTGCCTACAGCGCTTCATTTAAAATTCAGTGTGAATTGCAGATGTCTCAACTTTTCAAAGAAACTTGTTGGACGAAAGTAGCAAATCCGACGCATAATATTATGCATTTTGTTTGAGAAAGACCGACGAATTATTTCAAAATAATGTGTTAAGTTTAAATATTTTTATTCGACAGGCATTAAAAATATGCAACACTAGTGGCGCAGTGGCAACGGCCGTTCGAACCCAGACGGGCGCTTTACTTTGTATAAATTATTTCATCACCACTGCTCTAAAAAAGGTGAAGGAAAACATCGTGAGGATACCGGCATGTCCTAGAACCAAAAATTCGAAGACATGTGACATCAACCAACTCGCACTGGGCCCGGGTGGTGGATTACGGCCCACTCCCTCTCACCAAGAGGAGGCCTGTGCCCCAGCAATAGGAACATTATAGGATTGATTATGTATTAAAAATATACATTGAAATGAAACGCAATACCATCTGCTATACAATGTCGCCCATGCGCATGTGACCGCCCGTAATTTTCTGAATATTCATGAAAAAATATCGAAAATAAACTTCAAAAGGGGGGGTCTATCTATAACATTTTTCACTAGTTTTTTTAAAATAAATACACAATTTTTTACCGAAAAAATGACTTCGATTCCGTTTTTTTTTTCGTAGTCGATAATTTTTTGTAAAAATTTTAATTAACCTGTTAAAATAACTCATAAGCTTTTGGAAATAATAAACAGAATTCAAATCGACCCATAAACTTCGGAGATGTGTCAAAAAACAGAAAGCAAATCTTTAAAAAATTTAAAATTGAATAACATGAAAAATGTTATAGATAGACCCCCCCTTTTGAAGTTTATTTTCGATATTTTTTCATGAATATTCAGAAAATTACGAACGGTCACATGCGCATGGGCGACATTGTATATACAGCTATAGCTAGAGAAGGGGACTTATTAGCCTTCTGGATAGTTTTCTCGATGTTGTATGAGGTCCTATGGGTTCGATTCTCAAGTTGGGCAAAGTGCTATTGGGTTTTCTATAGGGAATTTCTCGGTAGCAGCCCACAGTCTGGATTTGTGCCCGCTTGGTGACAAAAGGTTCACCCCCTATTACACATAACTGGCGAAATGTGGGTGTACTACAAGTACACCTCTGCCCAACCCTTCGGGGAAACAAGGCGTGATGTAAATATATGGTATCAAATTAAATCGGAACAGGAAATCCTGAATTTCTTTGATTTAATCAAAATTATCACAAAGCTAACGAGTTTCAGTCACGTAAACGTAGTAGGTACCGCGTAGGCATGAAAATAAAATTAGATCAATAGTTTTCAACTTTTCATTTGTAGTTCATACCAAACTCAGGTTTGGTTTCTTCAAGACAATATTCTTTTATGAATGCTTATAAAGTTCAGTTTCAAGTCGTTTGCTTTTATTTTTGGGCCTACGAAGAACAAAACCACAAGCTTTCTTTTGCCTTGTTCTGCCCAAAGACACTCAGTTTTAATTCTAAGCTAGTGAAACTAGACTGAAACCTGAAAGAGGTCTGATCTGCGTCCATAAATAATCCATAATCAGCCTATTAATGTTCCCACTGCTGGGACACAGGCCTCCTCTCTGTGAGAGGGAGTGGGCTGTAATCTACCACGCGGGCCCAGTGCGGGTTGGTTCTAAGACATGCCGGTTTCCTCACGATGTTTTCCTTCACAATTTTGAGAGCAGTGTGATGAAATTATTTACATAAAGTAAAGCGCCTGCTTGGGTTCGAACCCACGTTACCACTGGACCACCAGTGCTCCTGCTGATCTGCGTATGGTATGCGAATTCCATGGACAACGTAGAAAACAAAATTCAAGAAGTAGATAACATAATTCAAGAAGTATTTTGTAGTTTTCCTAATACTAGTACCTATAGTAATATATGTACTAGTCATCATATCAGCCGAAAGACGTCCACTGCTGGACATAGGCCTCCCCCAAGCACCGCCACTTCGACCGATTCCGATGTACTAGTATTTATACTAATATATAATACTAGTAGTTTTCCTAATATAGGTACCTATTCAATTAAGAGGAGCTCGTGGCTACGTAAAACCAGCCGCACGGGTCGATCCATCAGTTTAAGCTACGCTTGCCGGGGTTGGTCCGTAGATGGGTGACCATATTTACATACCGAGACTCAAAGTTGGTCCCGACTGTCATTCGTGGATCTTTGACAGTTGCTACGGGTCGTCAGCAGGCCGAAAAGTCTGACAACCAGTCTTACCAAGGGGTATTGTGTTACCTAGTTACTGGGTTGTAAAAGTCAGATAGGCAGTCGCTCCATGTAAAATACTAGTATTCAGCTGCATCCGGTTAGACTGGAATCCGACCCCAACATAGTTGGGAAAAAGCTAGGCAGATTTTGTACCTACTCAATTAAGTAGGAGTAAGCCCCTCATGCACTAGGTTGTCGGTTCAAATCCGTGCAAGTACCAATGTGACTTTTTCAATTCATATGTAGGTTCTGTCTGAGTTTATTTACAACGTTACTGACATCGGTGACGGAAAAAATCGTGAGGAAACCTGGACTTGTAGTTAATATAAGTCTGAAATCGCCAACCAGTCTTCTGCAAGCGTGCTGATCAATGCTCGTGCCTTCTCTGTATAAGAAGAAGCCTTTGCCCTGCTGTGGGAAAATAATAGGCTAGTATTATTAATTAGGTATTAGGTTTAATAAATACCTTTGAAAAATGATAAAATAATACGTGATAGGTACATAGAAGATAACGTAAACAAAAAGATATCTATTGTCTGGCAATTTAGGTATAGGTAATGACGACGTAATCCGAGTTACTAAGGTGACCGTGATCAAGGTCTTTAATCTTTGAATTAAAATTGATTTTCAATGTTATGCTTTCAGTACTTACCTAAGTAGGTACCTACTAATAGATTTTTATTTAAAAACATAGTATGTACCTTTTTAATGTCTATATGAACAAAGAACTAAGGGCGAATTTCACTTATGAAATTGAACGCGATGGGGCACATCTAAACCGCGTTCAAAAGTGTCAGTATTTCACAATAATGATGACACTGACAGCTCTTGAACGCAGTTTAGACGTTCAGCTTCATCGGTGAAGTTCGCCTTAAACGTTGGATGGGCTGTATGTATGATGTATGAAACTGCCAGAAAAGGGGTTGAATCAGCATTCAACCCCTGTATTCAAACTACCCAACCGTATCATGTCAGTACGTGATACGGTTGATAGAGATGTACCTATTTACCTAATGGTAGAAGAAGACACTGGCTTATCGTCAGTTAAACCTTAGAAAAAAAGTCACTGCATCATTTACTGAAAACTATAAACATTTTAGAGCCTAAAACCCTCTAACTTGCCACCATGATGAACCATATATAGCAGAGGCACTTATCTACCTCTACTTTGTGAGTAATAATCATCTATGAACTACATTTCAGTACCATTAATATAAGTTTCATTTACAAAATAGTTTACACCAAAATAAAGCGATACCAATAAGGCATGTTTGCTTACAGATCATTCAATTTTTAGTAAAGACATTGTGTAATAGTGTAAAGTTTTTATTTTTCGCTTGCAGGTCTAACGAAGGTATTAATTACTAGTAATTTAACCATAGCGCATGGGAAGTTTGGATGTAGTCTATCACTATTTATATCAGTAATACTGATATCTAAAAGTCGTTAACATTTTATGTCGGTACATAATTAATCTAAGTACTTACTTACATATTAAAGGATAAAAGGTATCAGGTTCTAAATCTGAACTTACTTATAGACTGATACATAGCCAGCCCCTTATATAAATCTTAATATTTATTGTCTATCTACTCATTATATAGTTTTATTTCTTTATTATAATTTCCACTGGCATAATAATTAGTTTAACTTTAGATGGACAATGATTAAATTGGTAGGTTGATATTTCTTTGTTTTTAGTTATTATAATTTCAATTTCAGTCTGGCACAGCATAGCGTGCCTGATAATGAGAAAATACAAGTACCATAAAGCTGTGTTAGATTTTTAATTAATGAACATGTCTTCAGCGTAGTTTATGGCAGTGGTGCGCGATACAGCGGTGCGCGCGCGGCGGTACGCTTGATATCGTACGATTCGTATCAACGACTTGTGTGCCTACGTCGACAAGATATGGCCAAGTCACCGAGGGAAAGCTGGATTAAAAATTAATTTAGGCGCTTTCATGTTCGCCGATAATCCAGACATTATCAAGATATCAAATCAAGTGGATTAAACCCACCTAGTTAAATGTAATGCACACGATAACGACTGATTATTTATCTACTTACGTGTTGTTCACAAAGTTTTATGTGATATTTTTTCTATAATGTAACACAAGGAAATCACATTTAATCGTTGATCCGTAGCAATTAAAATAGAATCGAGCTGCGAGACTTGTAATTTTCGCGTCAAGGTTATTACTAATTTATGAGTCTACATTTCGGAGTGACTGTTGAATCTGACACGCATGGATGTTGTTCTTCGACTATTTCCGGTATGTGTAGTCTCTGTTTGTATAGTTTAATGACGTGTGTGATGATTTAATGCAATGATTAGAACGGCTCCAGGTCCACGGTACGTTCAGTTAGGTGTGACGTGTTAACGACCTGTGAGACTGCTGTCAAAGGGCAAACAAGCGCAGGGTGAGCGCAAACACGTGAAGCTTTGTTTGAAGAACGGCCTCTGTGTGGAGAACACTGTACGTCGCGGTGGTCGGGTACACCTACAAGTACACACTCATGTTATAAACATTCACATTCATCCACCCAGATATGTATGACTCAGACTGAGAAATGCAGTTGGACCTCAATTCCTGCTGGAACTCTTATTTTAGAAACATTAGGAATTATCAATTACTGACGTGTAAATGCAGTTTGTAATGAGATTATTATCAATTCATCATATTTACCTACAGTATATATGTCATTACTAATTACTAATTAGGAAGGAAATAGCATCAATTTTCATTTGTCCAGCATCTGAAGTATTTGATCAATTAAAACAAGCCATCAGAAACCTAAAATAAATGCGGACGGAAATATGCCTAATTAACTTTAGGACCTAATTTATACTTATTACGATGTAATTTGAACCAAAAACTTTATTCACATAAAAAAAACACTAGCATGATTACAAGCCTTCCAGTTTCTTCTTTGCCACCATTTTGGCGAATCCAGAACAAGCCGATACACTGAAATCCATACTTAGCATTGTAACTGGGGAAATGTGGGTCCTGTTTCTGTTCCCACTTCTTTTCGTACTGTTTTACCTGCATTTGAACTCTGTGATGTTGAATGTGAACAAAACGACTGGGAATATTATAAAGCCATGTTATTTAATATTTTTAGCAATATTTCTAAAACTAATATTCAGTAATTATAAATTTCAGCCTATGTCCAGTAGTGGACTGGAATAGGTAGAGTAGGTTAATAAATTTTTGGTACTCCTACATTCAGTTGAGAATATTTGACAGAAACAAATGAGTTTTCTTTCAAAAAAATCTAAAGTTTCAGATTTTGCCTATGAAGCTCGTAGTACCAGCAGCCAAATAGGACTCCGTATCAAAGTTGCGACAAACAAAGGCGCGACAAATGCTGGGGCGACAGTACGTAAGGTCGACCATCAGCGGTGCGACAGAACATCAGCTCGACGAACGTTAGCGCGACAGATTGTTTTCACGACAAACGATAGCACGACGAAACCTTTGATCGACGAACGTTATTGCAACTGATTGTTTTCACGACCATCGATGGGACGACGAAACTTTTGATCGACGAACGATAGCGCGACACAATTTTTGCTCGACAAACTAAAGCACGACAAACATTTCTATAATATTTTGTTGCTAATAGCAGATAAGAAAAAAAATGTAAAGTTTTAGGTTCTTTAATACATGGTTTTCGCCTACCTTACTCGTAACTGCACTCGCGCACTGCATTCATGTAGCATGTAAAATGACAATACAACAGAACCTAATGGTAGTTATTCCTTTCTGCATCTCCTTTTTCCTGAAGTATGAAACTTCATGCAATAGTAAGAGATGTGCGTGTAAAATTGTTATTATGCAAATATAAATTTTTATGTCTGTCTGTTAACTCACCTTAATTTATTTTGTAAAAAGTACGAGTATTGGACCCAATACTTAGTGTGGTTTTCCGAAACTGACCAATAGTGACCAAAGAGGTTTTAAAACCTGATGTGGTTAGTTGTAAATACAATACCAATAGAAGTGGAAGACAACGACTTTGTGGTCAGTTAGCCTGTGCAATTGCCAGAATGTGTCGACTATGTAAGTACGGAAACTCAATCAGCATTTCGAAGCAGCACCAGGAATTTAATCATTTCACCGTAGATTCTGGCTAACAAAAGTAGGTCTGCTGGAAGAAAGCAGTACCTTTGTACTCATAAAAGTCGTATCTGTATCTACTACCTATGAGTACATAAATAAATAAATAAACGATTATTATAATCTGAAATTAATCACAAAAGAAATAACAAATGGTAATTAATACCAAGACAAATTCAAAATAATTCAGTGATCAATAAATTGTCAGAAAACATGATGTAAACAAGAAAAATTGTTTTAAGAATCTGAGTGTGAAAGCCGTTCTGTTGCTACGCGCTTTTGCTACGACCGTATCGCGTAGCAGCGTTGTGAGTCTAGTAATACTTACTTCACTCGTTTCGTTTTCCTTATTTCTCGAGTTAGTTCCTCTTCCTTGTTTTTACTACAAACTGTTATGAACTTTATCTTGAGATTAGTAGGCGACTAAAATTCGAAATATGTTTGAACTAATGTAACAAGTATGCGTACTATGAAAACATTGCATAGGTAATCATTTATAAAAATTGTGTTTTTGGGTGTGATAAATAAGCATAACAATTGATCCTACTTTACTTTTAGGGTTTCGTATGCCCAAATGTCAACAGGGGACATACAGACGGGGCTGTCGGGGCAGTTAGTTAATTCTAAGTAATATTTTTCAAAACTCTAATATTGTATTAACTAAGCAATAATATAACCAACTAATGTACTTCTTCTCCTGTCTGAATAAGGCTTATAATTATTATATTATTATGTCCGAATTAACACGCTCTTGGCCGGTTTTTTGTTGAAAAATCAACGGGGTAATTACGTAACATACTACACTACCACAATACCTTTTTATTTTGACAGTTCAAATTCAAAAGTCATTTATTCAAACTAGGCTGAGAATCAGCACTTTTCAAACGTCAAAATTACGTAAAACAGTCCCTCAAAAACAACCGCCTTTCACCACTTCCTAGTGCTTTAGCTGGGAAGAAGAAGTCGCGCAACAAACTCGCCAGCAGCACACCTGTCTATTCAGTTAGAAAAACTTGATTCTATACAATAGTATTTATGCAAAATCATTTACATTACGCAACGCAAAACAACAAGATTCATTTTTTATTTACGTTGTTGAGCAGAAGAATTTTTCAAACTTATGACAATGGATTATATTTCCTTCGGATTTTGATTGAAAGTGTCCACCGCAAGTGTTGAAAAAAGTTTTCGATTTAAAAACTGGTCATCACATCTTCTAAGGCTGATGTTAGTGCAACGCATTCAACTTTTCAGAGTACCCAGAGACAACAACTCGGCTGTCCAACGTAACAAACACACGTTTTGCTGTAAGTATTGCTGTATGCGATTTTACATAATATATGGTATTTTAGTACATTATAGACAGCCAGATAGACGAGCAGACAGTAACTATGATGTCATGGTGCTTTGTGTTTTATAGGTAGTAGCGCAGTCATGTTGTTATGCAGGCGGACTGTAGCATACTTAGTATTCACGTCTGTACATAGGTGCCCAGTACTATATAGTACATTACTGTTGCAGCCTGCAACAAGGGCATTGATGGATGATCGTGAAAATGTGGGCCAAGACGAAGCTGAGACACACATAGGTACGCGAGTCCAGGTCCAGTCCAATGTGGTTGCGGCTAAGGCTTGTATATTACTTTTTTCAAATAATGCGCGGAAATTTAAACTAAGTAAAGTAATTACAAATTCTAGAATCAATGACGAACAACAAATAATAATTTTTCATGAGCCAATGTTTATTTGTTTCTTCTTTACTTTAAACAGCTCTATTTGCAAGCCAAATCGTAAAATCTTTGACAAGTTACCATCTTGGTTTCCATATGTTTTAAAGTAAAAAGTTCGTTCCATTTTTAAATAACATGATAGATATGAGTTTTCATAGTAAATTATTCGGTCGCTAAACACGACAGTTATGGATTTTCATACAAACATTGCCAGCCGGGAAACAAACATTGCGCTCGCATGTATTCGACCAGTAGGTACAGCAATTTTGATTTGTCTTGAAAAAGGTTGTCAAAATAATTCTCGAATTTGCAAGCATGTTTTGTAAAAAATAAGTTATTCAGTTGAGTTCTTACAGCACCTTTAAATAGATCCGTATAATTTTATTTTACCCAATGCAAGTTGTAATCCTGGATATGCTTGACTAACTAAAGGGTAACAAAAGCGGTAGTAGATACTTACGTTTTTAAATTTTTGTTGCCTCCTTTTGTCAATCTAAAGCCAACTCAGTGTTTATAAAATTAATGAGTTAAAATACATTGGAATGCCCGCTATTCCTAGCTGGTCTGTAGGAAGTGCGGGGCGGTCAGTAGGCGGTAAGATCCGAGGCGTCGGTGTCTTTGATGCTGCTCTCGAAATGCCCTCAATAAGCATCGGTTTACTCAACGTTTAGCGTATTCACGTTCCTACTGTGCATGCTGCATGCTCTAGGGTTGACGCCAGCGAACAAAAGAAAGAGTATATAGAGTAGCTAAACAGCTTTAGAATCTTGAATATTGTACTAGGAACGATTTATCTAAGCTTATATTTTACTTTTAAGTAAAAGCTTTTTTTAAAGGTTTTTCTTATATAAGATACTACTTAATTTTGTCAAGTAGGATTTGTTAGTGGTTATTGGCTTTTTGTATGATCCAATGATGTTGTTTTTCAAACTTATTGTGCAGTTAGTCTACAATTAATAAGCCTTAGCAATGTCGCCAATAAATACGTCGACTGCCCTAAACACGTTTGTTCACGAATGTTTTAGGACACCGGACTAACACCACTATTTGCACCGCTACATCAAAAAATTTTACTGATGACATTTTTATAACTGCTGCAGTTAACCATCATGCTAGAATAGAGCAGTGGTGGCCCTGTGGTAACGGCTTACAAGTTGTACCTATATAGGTCATGGGTTCGAACCCAGGCAGGCGCTTTACTTTGTGTAAAATAATTTCATCACCACTGCTCACAAAACGGTGAAGGAAAACATCATGAGGAAACCGGCATGTCTTAGAACCAAATATTCGAAAACATGTGACATCGATCAACCCGCACTGGGCCCGCATAGTGGATTACGGCTCACTCCCTCTCATAGAGAGGAGGCTTGAGTCCCAGCAGTGGGAACATAAATAGGCTGATTATGTGTAATGTAAATCAAATTCCAACTTTGATACTATTCATACCTACCTAGCTATTAATTTATACAAAGTGGGTACTTTTATAAGTTTCCATTTCACAGTCTCCTTCCACATCTAACACAAAAAAAACTGCAAAAGTATTGGACATTTTCTTTCGGTGCAGCCCTATTGGCTCAATAATTTTCAATATTGACTGTGATGTTAAGTCAGTATTATGGGTCTAATTTAAAAGTAAGCGTTTATCTAACTTGAGGCTACACACTTCCGTTGCACGCTAACAATAAGTGACAGCACTTGAATGTTCCATTCATGTTTCTATGTCGACTGTCTGAAATTGAAAGTGAAGTAAGTTCAAGTCAATAAGAACCTTTATACCTCCATGTACACATGATATAACATATGTAACTACAGTATAATAACCTCCTAGGTAACTATATTTTCGAGCCGTTTGGGGTTGAAACCCTAGGGCCGAGGGGTCCGAGTGCTCATGGTCTGTTCAATGAAATTTCCAAACGACTGGTTGACACTTCCCGTGACCCAAGGGCTGGCTTTTACCTTGACCAGAGGCTAAGCATTGCCATACAACGTGGCAATGCTCTTGGGTACATTACCAGTCGACAGCGATGCGGAGGAATTTTTTGACGCCATAATTATTGTTGTTAATAGTTTTAGTTAAGTTAGGTTAGTGGTTTTTAGTTTTGGAAGAAGAATATGTATCGTTATTTATTTAATTGAAAAATTATTTAATGTTTATCTACATAACTTAACTTATATAGGTATTCCGACAATGGGCTAGGCAGAGATAGAGAGTTTAGATAGCAGTACATTTCGCCAGTTTTTTCAAAGTTCTATGTAGGTAGGTAATAAAGCAGGCTGGTCTATTGCCATCATTTATTGTGCCGGTGCTCATAGGCTCCGGGCTGATTATTAAAACTTTCTAACGAAAATTCCCAATATTATATCCTACCTTCATGTCTATTTCACGAAAATGAATCCTTGTCACGTTGTTCTAAGCTAAAAGAGACAAAGCTAGATTATTTCCTGAAAAAAGATTTGCCACGAACTGCTTAAATTACCATAACGGCTGAAGGTTCAACGTAAATCAGAGTGAGACGTGAATAAAATAAATCTTTCTTGGATGGTCCTTACGTTCGTGCTTTGACAAAAGAAAATTGTGGAAATCCTTATATGTCTCTGGAAAATTATGAAGATCTTCGGAGCTTTAGAAGTGCCTTTAAAGGTGGATATCTATATTTTAAGGTACGTTTCTACTACCGGAGTGAGTTATCCTACCTCATACTTACTTACATACCTCAGACTTAGGCACAATAGACACGCCTCAAGTCGAGAGCCGTCGGCAAGACAAGCATCTTCTTACGTAAGGTCCGCTTTTTAAAACAAAGCAATCTCTGCATTCGTAAAACGTGTGCCGGAACATCGCGAGACTAATCGCAATTAATCAAACTCGCAAATCTTTTTTATGAATGTAAACCCAGATCAGGAAAAAGATACAACAGTATAGATTAACATGAATTTATTTAGTTTATCAAATGTGTTTCGTGATAGTGCTGCGTAAATTCTAACAATTCATGTGTCCACAAACGATTTTCAAACATCAACCTTTAATACGACAAGCACAAAATTCACCAATTTATTACGTCACAATGTACTTATGTCCAACATAGGAATACAATGATACAATACAAAATGAAAATGAATATTGTTAGCACCACAATATTATACATTACTGTTACCACAAAACAAAACGATAAACAATCACGTTACTTCCTCGGAATGGACATGTATCAATCAATAAATAATATATCGTAACTCAGCATTTAACAAATCAATCGTAATTTTAATATTTATGTCAAAATTATAATCAAACCCCGCCATAATGATTTTACCCACACAAATATTAATTCCTCAAGACAATGTCGTTTGCGAATTGAGTGATAATTCTTTACCGTGTTATGCTATAGAAATTGGCATACGAATAAATTATTCTAGAATTTAAGCTATTATTTACAGAACAATTAATACTAGGAATAATCTCATTCAACGTAAAAACTATTTGCACCTACTTCTCAAGGCCACAAATGCGGTGATGCATCATTGTCATGCGATATAACAGCACATCTTTCACTGCCGTACGTAAAACTCGTACTTATGAGATTCGCAATGAAAGTAAAATTACTTAACTCAAATTATGTAAAGGTTTTGCATCGTTAACAATGTAGAAACAATAGTACAAACAATTAATTCAATAATTAAATTCAACTCTTTAAACAATGGTTAGTTTATAATCTATACAAGCTACCTTAGTTAAATCACTGGGAAGGCACTTGCAGCATTGAGAAATAAATAAACCGTTTTAAAATAATCATTTTAATAATACTTAATTTTAATAATAATATAAAAATATAGTTATTCTATATTTACAGTCAAGAGACAAAATTCAATACATTACATTAATCTGTACCGTTTAAAAGAAATGGTACTAAAATAGCTATAAGGCGTGAACACTTAGTTAACTAGAATAAGGACTAAAACATAACGTAGGTAAACGTTTCTGGTGCAACGGCTATTTCATTTATGGTAGATTTTACAAGAGGCATTAACGTATGTGGCAAGTATCTCATTAAAGAAAAAGCCTTAACTCCAGAAAGTTGGTTAAGTGTCTCCGCTTACAGCCGTTAGGTAACTAACCGTGTAGTACCTAGGAGTATTAATTATAAAGTTTTTACTATGATGTTGAAATCCGACACGCGTCACCACAGGATTGCACAAAATTTATCACACATTTGTCGTATATTGTGGATGCACTGCGACGCCCTGTCGGGGCCATTGTTCAGTAAGGAGCGGCGGTGTTACGAACCACCGGTTAAAGTCACTACGCGAAGTTGTCACTGTGAGCACAGTAGTGTTGCTGATGAGGTCACAGCAGCGGCACGGGGGGCACACCTGGTACCAGGGGCTCGGGAACACCTTGCAGCACCCCCTGGTGGTAGTGGTGGTGGTGCATCATACCGTTCATCATCTGCTGGTGGTGTAACATCGTCGCGTGGTGCAGCTGCGCGTGCTGTAATGACGCGTGGTCCCCCTTCTCCTTCATCACCACTTCTTCGCGTTTCTTCACTTGTTTGCGCTCCTTAGCGCGTCGGTTTTGGAACCATATTTTTACCTGCAACAAAGAGAATTTTGTTTGTGAGTTTAAAAGGAAATCATTATTATTCTTCCCGTTTAAGTACCTAGATAATTTTTATTTGAAGTCATTCTTTATCAAATTGCATAATATTCTATTTCATTATGCAATGCAAACGAGGTTTATGATCAGCATGTACCCACACCCTAACCACAACTATGGCTGGCTGTGGACACAACGGAATCAGTAGGTATTAGGTACGTACGTAGGTGTGTCCGTGTCCACATCACAGTGGGCCCTATCAGAATATCAGCGCTGCGGTTTTTCAAATCATATTATAGGTACATAAACCAGCTGAAGATATTATGTAGGTAAGTAGGTACTGAACTAGACTTTTTCACTTCAGCATGCAGTTAAAAGTCTTCTCCGCATGGTGGATAATGTAAATCAACAAGATTGTTAGAACGTGTGTTGCACATTACTAGTGTCCGCATTAACCTCTTCACTTAAACTAAATTATGCTACTAATAAAAGTGTGTTTAGTGTGTTTACTTCAATTACCTGTCGCTCGGAGAGTCCAAGGCTGACAGCGAGTTCAGCCTTGCGTCGGATGGTGATGTACCGACTGTAGTGGAACTCCTTCTCCAGCTCCAGGCGCTGGTGGTCACTGTACACCACGCGGTACTTGTCCTTCGTGCGCGTTTTACCTGCAACAATGTCATCTTCTATTAAATATTATATAGTCTTCTCCTCAGAATGATTTTATTACAAGGTTCTTCACATACACAGATTTCCATTACATGACATCAAGTCTATTGGTACTTCTCAAAGGGGTAGGCAGTACACCCACATTTTTTAGTCGAATATTAACGGCGAGCCTATCGCCCTCAACTGGGCTCAAATCCAGACTTCTGAGCTCCAGGCTATTGAGTAATTCCTATCATAATGTCATACCAAGTAATGCTTTGCCTATCTCAGGGAGTTCCATAATGTTGTAATACACACTTAAAATCTGAGGTTCCATGAAAAATATGGTAATATTTCAATATGAGCCAATGGCCCTCAATCTTTGTTACAACGTGTGCTTTTTTGATTAAATTACGAAAGAGGTAATTTCGAAAATGTTGGCAAACGTGTATCGTCTCATAAATGCCCCAACTACAACTTTAGTGTAACATAATTCCTCGATTTACTCCATGAGAAGTCTTTTATATTCCCGTAACGAGTCACGCAGCCGCGAAGCGTAGGGAGAGTTGTGAGGGCACAAATCCCGAGGGCTCGATAAGGTAAAGCCAGGCGGCGGGATCAAGGGACGCCGAGCACTCGTGGCTTACCGTGGATCAGGCGGGGACCACACCTTGCGACGGACAAACCCACTGCCCCTACACTAGCACGAGTTTTCTTTTATCGTTTCGTATATTTTGAATCCAAATTTAAAATTGAAAAAAAACATTGTTTTACTAAAATCGATAGACGATAAGTCTGGAGATCAGATTTTGGATGGTTGTTTTTTTCAGCATTCATTTAGGTATGTTGCGATTAGACTCAATTACCTAATATCAATAAGAAGATTCTGTACTATTGTTAAATGAACAGCATGTTATACACAAACGAGATTGTATATTGAAACGTTATTGTTTTAGAAATGATAAATTGTACCGAGGAATTATAAGATAAAGTCGGGTATGCGATTCGTTTGATATTTGCACAAGACCATAGCAAATACTGTGAAAGATAATTTACTAATTAAATCAGAAACAATAAGGTAATGTATGATTTATAATACAGAGAATTTGCCTGAGGTAATGAATGTAATGATGCATAATATTCATTTGCAATTGACATTGAAAAAACTAATGAATTTTGTGAAAAATATGAGATGAATACTTATATCTAAATAAGCTCAAACGTTGTGCAATAATCACAAGGCCACATGGTATCTGTGTGTGTTTTGGTACATAAAGAGTATTCAAAACTACAAAACCCACTATCATGGAGGATTGTTGAGTGATATTTACGTTTAAACTTTACAACACTAATGTAGACTCACAGATTAGACATTAAATCTGTATGAAATGGGGAATTCTGTGGGATTTTTCGTAGTGTCGAAAATGTAAATTTTGTTTACAATTTTTATCTGCAGTGTAGATGTCTCAACGAGTAAAATTACCAAGATACGTATATCTATGTACATAACACTAAGACAGAGGTGAGGTGTCTGCTTGTGTACCTACTCGGAGTGTGTAAATATTCCTTATCTCGGTATTAAGAACTTCATAAATTATGTTTGTCACCCGCGAGAGAATCACTGTGGAATTAGACACTTTACGTAACATTCAGACTACAATTAATTGTTACAATTAAGTACCCTACTTTCGTATAAGTAGATATTCTTGACATTAAAATATTGAACTTGAAATGCAAGAGAAAATCAACACTTGAAAATGGCAGTCAAAAAGGTGTGCGTTGGTATGGTGTCTATGCGTATTGAGCGCGAGTAGGTAAAAACATTGGATGTACAATAAAACCTGGGGTAAAACTAGGCTTTAGATTATAACTCTATAAAACAACAATATACCTACGAAGCAAGAATTACCCACGAATTACCGCTAGACATAGTAAACAATAACAAAGAAAAGGTAACTAACCTTAAAGTTTGAACTGCAGTAAATCGTTACACAATATACAAGCCGACAAGATTCTACAATATTTACAACATAATAAAAGCGATAATATTGTCTTTACCACAAGGGGTCAAAAGACAACACGGTGACATGTTTTCGAAGCCTACTACAAGATAACTCTTTAGAGTGCTCGAATGACAGAAAATTATAACTTAAATAAATTTCCGGTTAGGGGAGCAAACAAAAGGGGATGGCTGATAACTGGTAGGGCAAACAGAACTGTGTTCCATCCATCGGCGATGCAGTCGATGCGGCGTTTGATAGCAGGCGCTAAGTGCTATAGCAAACTGCTACGAAATTGTCCAGAAATTGAGCATTTTTCTGCCCATTTTTGGCCGTATTTTTGAAGGAGTGAATCTACTTTTTTATGTGTGTGTATGAATAATTATAAGTTTATGATTAATTAGTCACGTCCCCACTCTGATAGATAAGTGGTATTGAAGGTCACCTTTATTATCATATTGTTTTCGTTTACCTACTTCTATTGTTTTACTTTAAATGTTGTTTACATTAAAAAATCTCTTTACTAACATAGAAGGACAATAGCCATACCTTTTTTTATTCAATCAATTCATCAAACAATATTTACCTAACTTTTAGTTTCAATTATTGACATTTTTATACACCATAACTACTAAAACCTCAATGTTAAAATTATAGAATTTATGGTGCAAGTAATAAAGTAAATAGCTGCATTATCATATGGTAAGATTTAACCAAAAAATACTTGGTTGTTTGTGGTAGGCAAACATTGCGGGCGGGCGCGCCGGAGGGCGGCGGCGAATTCTGTTTAGTTCGGTTATCATGGACAAATAGGTGCATAGGCACTCAGATAGCCCGACTAACAGATAAAACGGGGCAAGTTAGACGGGGACGGGGTGGATACAGTGTAGCAACGACAGTTATAGCGATTTTGGAAAAGGAAGGCTGAAGAATGAAGCGTATGTTGAGTCGACTGTTTTATTAGTTCGGTATTTAAAATGTAGTTTGAATAATGTCCAAAATACAGAGATAAAATGTTGATTGATTAAACAAAACGATTTGGTCTTTTGGGTAGAGGAGGCGAATCAAAAGAATATTTGCATAATTATTTTGCATCTATATACTCAAAAATAACGCACAAAATTCGGGAGCACTAATTACAAAGGAAAGTAAAAAACTAAAGAAACTGAAAAAAAATGTAGAGCGATACCTAATCGGTCAATTCATTAATGTATTTTTCCCACGGTAAATCACTTCACTTGAACACAATTATTGTACACTATAAAGGTATTTATGAATGTGTTTAATAATTATTATGCTATACAACATATTACTATTACAATATAGGAATTATGATAAGGCGAATCACTCATTTACTCGAAGATAAACCTATGTATGTCGCAGTCCCAAAGTATCATGAAGTGTTCAGTCAGAAATTTATTTTTTAGATAAATAAATATTTTTTTTTTTTTTATTTCTAGTTATTTCGTCCAACATCATTATGTCTGCATTTAGATCGAATCAGGAATGAAAAATGACATTCCTTAGTTAGTACATGATTGATAATCATATTTATTAAGTACTCCTTTTGTATAGAATACATTTATATAGAATAAAAAATCTGCCATACACACATTACTGTATAAATTCTCTGTGGTCTAAAATAAAGGTTCTATTATTATAATTGGCCGTTAGTCCGTAGCGCCATTTCATTTGCTCTATGTAGACTGCGAATGACGCGTTTAATTGATTTACAAGATTACCAGTGCATAAATTATCGAACATTACCGATTGCTTGTCAAACACGTACTCGGGTTTAATTGTGAAAGGAAAACTATTAATCAGGAGTTATCAGCACCGCCCGTGGCTTTGTCGGCCTGCCGAAATCCCGCTTTCAGTTAACGCGCGATAATCGCGACTCGGTACCGATAGCGGTGTCTTTGAACATGTTGACTCAAACGCTTGTCATATCACCTGGTTACCTTCTTGTAAGCGCCTGTAATACGTTTTTGATGGACGAGGGCGCGGCCGCTATCGGCTATCAGTATCACGGATACAAACTGCCAAAAGAGTTATTGAGATAATCGAACTCGAGATGAGTGATGCGGATTTGATAATATACAGCTCACAGATCTGTTCTGATTTCACAGATTTGTGATTTTATCAGTATCTTTAGCTTGCTATATTGTCGAGTAGGTATATAAAGCGAGGGTGAATTACAACGTTCCCCGTGATCCTGTACACTCCCCCGGGAGGCGTCGGTGTTTGTGTGGAAGGGCTCGCAGAGGGCGGACCATAAAGCGGCTCGGGCCAACTTTATATCCTGTTTTACTTCCACTTAGGGCTCGTCATGCCTGCAGCCCAATATCAACGGCGCCACCCGATACGTCGGCCTAAAGGGCAGATGGATACACAAATTCTTTTTAATTAGGAAACGCACTGATGAATGAAGACAAACAAATATAAAATAAAACAGTTTTGATGTAATTGCAGTACCTAATCAAATAAAAATAATTAACCCTATACTAGTCTGTCATCCATTATTCGATTAATCTTAGTTTGTTTATGATTTTTGGCGATAAAACAAAGCAAATGAGTAAATTACTGCCGCGGCCTGCAAAAGGGGCATTGATGGACGAACCACATGTGATTCCATCAATGCCTGGTTGCGGTCAAGCATATATTTCTATCTATGCGGCCAAACCTTGTATACTTAGTACTTTTCTTCTTAGACCAACGATAATTTATAATGTTCATTTGTTTCTTTTTGACTTCAAACAAGCTCTATTTGCAAGCCAAATCGAATTTTAAATAAAATCATTGATAAGTTACCTCGTTGGTTGTCAAGTGTCGATGTGAAATTTCGTTCGACCTTTAAATTACACGACAGATATAAGTAATTTATTTTACCGTTAAACACGACAGACGGATTTTCATACTAACATTGCCGGCAGCCTGCTCGCGTGTATTTGACCAGTGTTACACTATTTTCGATTCATCTCGAAGAAGGTTGTCAAAATAATGCTGCCAAGCATGTTTTCACAACACAATAATTAATCGGTTAGCGTAGGCCATCTACGCAAATTACCGAATCTGCGTGATCGATGATAGACGTCAGAAGGAACAATACACGTAGGTAATAACATGGCACATGTGATGAACTGGTTCAATACAAACTGTTTTAGTCTCGCACAGCATGAAAGTAGAATTTTAAATAAAGAAATTGACTCCAGAGCACTGCGAAAGGCGCATTATTTACGTAAAAAAAACAATTAGGACTGATAATCCACGCCTACTGTCTGCTCCCGTTTTTTTTGCAAGCACCCTGGCGCGCGACTACCACATAAACAAGAGAGAGCCTTCAACACCACCCGAAAATTTCTCGACATCCATTCATGCTTTGTGTTCCGAAAGCCATTTGTCAGCCTCAATATATTTATCTCGTTGAGCGTGAAATGTCGACACTAATCTCCCGCCGAGACATGGGATTGGTGAATGTAGACAAATAGACATTTATTTCTTCGAATGTCCCCAGGTTTGTGCAAACACGACTCGAAGGCAAATAAAGGCAGAAGGTTTTGTACACAGAAAGCCGGTCGGGAAGGACACTGTGGACACAACCACAATATAAACACGTATTACATGTGTAAACTTGACATTGTATTGATGTAACGTAACATAATACTTGTAACGCATTTATCGTATGTAGGTAACGTTAATTGCTCAAAATTCGCGTAAAATTCTTCGTCTTCGCTTTAGAAAGAAAGTGGAACTAAACTTTATGTCTTTAGACATAAAGTTTAGTTCCACTTTCTTTCTTCATATTAGCTAACAAAAAATATAGCACAAAATATTTCTGAAGCGTTTTAAACACCGGAACATTTTATTTTCTACAAAGAACCGAAACTCAAAAGTCTCTTTTTGGCTCAGTGCAGCAAGTTGGCAATAGGTACAATATCGAATTGCGGTAGAGCGGTCGCGAGGAGCAAGTTGGCAAAGATTTAACTTGTTCAGTTGGGTCCCGGGGGCGCCATTGTCGGTGATTGTCGCCGGGAGCCGGGATCCCGGGCATCCCGCGCCGCGCACGGGATTAATTGCTCGCTCCATGCACTCGCTCCCAAGGCTCGCGTTAACACACAGCCATTCCAGTAAACGCAAAATAACACATCTAATTTTATGCCCAGTGATAATTGCAACGACTTGACAAAATTATGAGAGGGAAGGGGACAAGGATAAAATGTATCTACAGTGTTATGTTGGACATTTGAATGAGAGATTAAAATTATGGTTGTTTTTATGATTATAAACTAAACTCTTTAAGTAAAATGTAAAGAAGAGTACCTATACTTTGAAATAATTATGGTAAACTGAAACTTGCAGTTGTAGACAGGAGGAGGAGTTGGGAGCACATATGGCTAGACGCGGAGATGGCGAATGGAGTAAGGTTTTGACCGAATGGCAAAAAGCTAGTTGAGCTGAAGATATCGCCCAAGTCGTGGGAAATTATAGACGAGGGCGTCTCAGAACCGGGAAGTATATCAGAAAAGAACAAGCCTGGCTGTAGCTACTATACGATGTGGAAAACAGCATACGACCACAACTGTTTGTGTATAAATTGTAACCATAAGGGCCCTCG
Organism: Conistra vaccinii; assembly: GCA_948150665.1. Lineage (NCBI taxonomy): Eukaryota > Metazoa > Arthropoda > Insecta > Lepidoptera > Noctuidae > Conistra > Conistra vaccinii. The sequence continues at coordinate 10,615,400 of OX411324.1, read as the reverse complement.
CCCACGGTGAGTTTTTGTGGCGATGCTGGCGCGCATGTGTATCGATACAGCCGCGATACTGTAATTATGTATGAAGAATCCTGCGCGATAGTAGCGATGCAGAAGCGCGTTTACAAAACGCGCGACAGCATCTACAAAAAGTCGCCGTGGGCGAGGGCCCTAATAGTTATTTATATATATTTAGGTAAAACGTAGTTGAATTGAAACAGGTTGTATTTATGAGGTAAATACCTATTAAGGTTAACTCTTTCATCCACAGGATAGCTCGATTAAGCAGCCGACAACCTCCTTGGTTGACCTGCGAGATGCCAATCATAAAACAGAAGAAAAAAACAGTCGACAACTTGCGTAGGAACCTCAGAGTAATAGGAACCTAATAGGCGTCTGACGTCGTGTCGTTTCATTCATCGTTCATCGATTTCCATCAATATATTTACCTAGGCCTATACGCTCATCGACTTTACGTCAACCGTGACGAAAAAATAATCCTGATCATTTGATATATTAATCGCTCACAAAATAGCACAATAAGACACTTTTAGAATCAGAAAACTCTACAACTACTTACAGCTTTTCAGTACTAGGTAAGAAAGGTAGGCTAGGTAGGAAAGATTTTAAGTCACCATTCTGTTAAAAAATATATACAAAGCATTTAAATTGTCGTTTCGTTTGTCTAATGCTCTAATCAAACGAAACAATTCAATTTAAACATATACCAACGTAATTGTTAATTAAAACCTCATTGTTTTGTCGGATTCGTACAGGTAATAAAGGTGGTTGGGGAGTTATTATTACTCAATACTGGTAACACAGATGTGATGACGTAGACTTGTTTCACCCACGTGACCACTGTGTCTCGGAATGCCATACCTGATTTTATTATACCATGGTAGTGCCTATGTTCAGTCCTGGCAAATTATATCGGCCGTATTATATCTAAATAAATGTTGCTAGCATCTGCATATAAATACATACACTAAAATAATATTCGTACAAGGCAGCAATAAAGTTATTGTAATAAAATCAGTAGCCTAATCAGAGCGTGTGCCGGTTATCTAAAACAGTAAAACTAAAAGGGTATATTAGGATTATATAATGAATAGGTAGGCACCGTATGTACAATTATATTTTGCTATTAAATTATCAATAGTACGTAAAATTTCCTTTACGCTTTTATATGACTACTATAAAGTTGATTAGTTAGCTGCTAACCTGGCACCATTTCAGGCAATAATGACAATTATTATTTATTTTTCTGACTAATTCTGATTTATTTTCGGTTACAATAGTAGTAGCTATAGTTTATTTTTTCAGTTAGATTCCATGATTGTCTGGCAGTTTGAATGTAAACGCCCACCCAAATGTCCTTCTTCGAGTCGTTCAGCTCTTAAAGTTCTGAGTTGAGTTACCCATTACTAACACATGCGTGCACTGATTGGACAGTGGTACACTCAAATTATTGTGGTTTTATATGGGTTCTTTCATCAAAAGATCATCTCAAACACTAATCTGCATAGTAAATTATTTTATAATAAATTATTTTTATTGGCATAAAAAAATGTGTACAAAGTGAGCCCCTGACTTCTGCGCTAGGTAAAAACACCTGTGTTACAGGGGCCAGTGTCTTCTCCCAATAGGTAGGTTCTGGATTTTATAGTTGTCACATGATCTGACCAATATAATTATCATTCATAACTTCCAGTTACAGCTATAATAATATGTCAGCGGGCACTCCCTGAATGCCTGGAGACTTTTATTTAGATATTGTTTACATTTAGTTTTTATTTTATTTCTGCCTGAGTATAGTTCTCGATGTTTTTGGTTGGTATATTGGCGTGTGCTAGCTGACTTATTAATTTAAATAATGTTTGTGTTGCGTAGTCATTATTTTGCATACTATTATATAAAATATTTTTTTTTCTAACTGAACAGACAGCTGTGCTGCTGGGGAGTTTGTTGCGCCACTTCTTCTTCCCAGCTAAAAGCACTAGGAAGTGATGAAGGGCGGGCGTTTTTGGGGGACTGTCTTATGTAATGTTGACGTTCGAAAAGTGCTGATTCTCAGCCTAGTTTGAATAAATGACTTTTGAATTTTGATTTTTTTTTTGAATTTTGAATGTCTGGTCCTTATAAGAGACTGCGAGCTCTTAGTTTGTTTTAGTGTTTCTTCTCAGAGTACCTAGTCGGATGGGCAACACCGTAAAACACCGACCGTATCTCGTTTTTTAAATATAGTCGACATAATAGTGTTTGTATAAACCTATTTACAGAAATAAATAGCGAGCGAATAATGATCCAGATGTTATATGTCTATCTGAAACCTTTGTAAAAAAAGGTTATGAAAATTATGTAAAAATCTGTAACTATCAGTTGGCTACCAACTACTGTAGAGAAAAGCAAAGAGGTGGCACATGCATACTAGTGAAAATGGGTTTACTTTATAAAGAGCTATCATTTGTGAAAAACTACGCAACTCAAAACACGTTTGAAGCTTGTGGCATAGAAATTATAAATAATAAATTAATAGTAATGTGTGTATATAGAACACCACAATCTGATCCAAATCTGTTTTTGACAAAATTACACAACTTTTTGCACGATTTGTCAAATAAATATAAGTCCAAAATAAATGTAGTTGTGGCCGGTGATTTAAACATAAATACTCTTAAAAAAGGTAACATCACAAATGGATTGCAAGATTTATGTAACAATCATAATTAAAAAATCCACATCACTGTACCAACTCGCAAATTGACTTGTATTGACCATATTTTAAGCAACATTGCCAACGCAACTGCCACTGTACTGCCCCTGTATCTGTCTGATCACGACACAGCACAAATGCTAAGCTTTCCAATCAAAAAGAAACCACAAAAATCAACAACATACTATATTTATAAAAGAGACTATAACGTAGACAACATCCGAAAATTTAAAGAATGTCTGGATAATCTTTCTTGGTCCGATATTTATCTGAAAACTGACACTAACTGTGCATTCAATGATTTTCATGAGCTATTGTGTCTGTTGTATGGTCTCTGTTTTCCTAAAGTAAGAGTTAAAATCAATAGTACTATGGAAAACAAACAAAAGTGGATAAGTAAAGGTTTGAGACAAAGTTGCAAAACTAAACGGAAGCTACGGTATGGATATTATAAAAATAAAAATTTAATTAATAAAACTAAATATAAAAACTACTCCAGTCTGCTAAATAAATGCATTTATAATTCAAAAAAGAGTGCAAATATAAAATATATTCATAATCATGATAACAAGTGTAAAGCCACATGGAATGTTATTAAAACCGAAATAAACAGTAACACTCACAAAGACAACATAGAAAGTATTAAATTCAATGACACAATAACTATAGACCCTGTACAAATGGCTACTATATTTAATAACAATTATGTTAAATTAACGCATGTACAAGGGGGAAAAAACACAAATCAAAACCGCTTCAAAAGTACGTGTGTCAACTCTATGTTTCTTAGACCAATGGAGGCTAACGAGGTAAGACAGGAAATAATGTCTCTATCCAACACTAGGTCGGAGGGCTATGATAAGATCAACACAAAAATCGTCAAAGCATGCTGCAACGAACTGACTGATATTCTAACGCATTTAATAAACATGTCATTTTCACAAGGCACCTTTCCTGAAAAATTAAAACTGTCTTTAATAAAGCCCTTATTCAAGAAGGGAGATAAATGTGACATCAACAATTACCGACCTATAACTCTTATACCCATATTGTCTAAAATTTTTGAAAAATGTATGTTTAAAAGGTTAACTGACTTTTGCAATCAATTTCATATTATAAGCGACCAGCAGTTTGGATTCCAAAAGAACAAGTCCACATCGTTAGCAATTTTTTCCCTCATGCAAGCTATACTTTCAAATATTAATAATAATTATATAACTACAGGCCTCTTTTTTGATCTATCGAAAGCCTTCGATCTGGTGTCACATGACATATTGCTACAAAAATTGGAAGCTGTTGGTATTAGAGGACCGGCACTTCAGTGGCTGTCATCCTATTTAAGCAATAGAAAACAATGTGTCATCATCAATAAAAAAAATGAAAATAATGTAATAATATCCTATTCATCGGAATATAAACATAATAAATTTGGCGTTCCACAGGGAAGTGTGCTAGGCCCAATATTATTCCTCATTTATATAAATGACATCATAAAAATAACTAACCATAAATGCGTATTATTTGCTGACGATATTTCTATTATAGTGACATCTAATAAAAAACTAAATACCATTTCAGAACATGAACTTGACATTAATAACACAATTGACAAATTATTGCATTGGCTTGACATTAACCATTTGATGATAAATTTAGACAAATCCGTTTACATCCAATTTAATCGATCAAATAATTCCAAAAATGACATTAAACTCAATATTAATAAAATCAATGAAGTAACGCGTACTAGATTTTTAGGTGTAATAATAGATAAAGACATCAACTGGAAAGAGCACATAGACAATGTTAGCACTAAAATTGTTTATGCTTTAAAACAAGTAAAAAATGTAACTAATATAAAAACTGCTGTAATGTCATACCACGCGTACGTTGAATCGTTGTTACGTTATGGACTAATAATGTGGGGTAACATCACTGACTTCCAAAGAGCATTCATCGCTCAAAAAAAGTGCATGAGAGCAATTTGTGGACTCATGTCGACCAATATTTAAAAAACTTGGTTTGTTACCGTTACCATCGCTTTACATTTACGAAATATCTGTGTTTGTAATGAAAAATAAGCAACTATTTAAGACTGCAAATGATGTCAATCCTCGGAACCGACGAGATCCGTACAAATTAGTGTTAAATGATTTGCCTAGACTGTCTAAATATAATAGTAACTGCTTGGCAATGTGTGTGTTCATTTATAATAAAATACCAAGGCATTTCAAAGCTTTAAATACAAAATTATTTAAAATTAAATTTCATAAGTGGTTACTCGAGTGTAGTTTTTATAGTTTAAAAGAATTTATAGATAAAAAATGTTGAACGATTTTTGTTGCTTAACTTGTCTTTAAAATTTTTGCATGCTATGTTTTATCCTAGCTAAACATGCTTGTACCTGAATTTATATTTAACACCCTTGTATACCATGTTTTACGCAAATAAATATTCTATTCTATTCTATTCTATTCTATAAATATCATATCGTTGTTTTAAACACAATTACTTATATCAAACATATATTATACTAGGTCCCTATACATTTATACCTACCACCCAACTTTACAAGTCTACAAAATTGTTAAATTGTAGAAAAAAATGCGTAACACAGAAATTACAAATATTATGTATATGTTACAATTTACAATTCTTCTTTCTTTCTTCTTCTTTAAAGCGCAACACAAAGCACGAGGGCTATGTATGTTTAAACTTGTCACTACATGGTCACTACAATGTACACATTTGCACAGATAAATATTAATCTGTGACATTTGTAAGGTTTTTCCGATACAATTGTGACTTAGAGTTTTGTGTGTACACGGATTTGTAAGTTTTGAAATTTGTAAATTGTAACTTGTGAATTGTAATTGTAAAGTTTTGTGGTATAAGGCCCAGGTAGGTACGCACGGCTACACATCAAGTTACAAATTTCCAGTTTATAGTGATATCGCATAGTAAACGATTTCCGTACAATGCGAGGTCAGCTTAAACTGGAAATGTATAGCTTTATGTGTAGCCGTGTGTACATGCTAGTAAAATAACTTAAACCAATGAAATAATGTTATGAAAAATTAATACCTAAGCTGTTAAAAAAATATAGCTGAAACGTTTATAAAGGTGTGAAAATGTATATTATTATATTAGTGTAGGTACCTACTGCATTTTGTATAAATACTTTTTTCAGACTATTAGGTTATAATTATATTATGTAAATATTATCTTGTTTGAAAATAAAACTTGTTTTTTATTACCTTGGTATATTTAGAATTCTAGACGGCATGTTAAGCCGCCCTCCGACGGTGCGCCATATCGCGGACGCACGCGCACGACGCACCGTGGGAAACCTAGCGTGCGTGGTAGCGCAGACGCGCGTTGTACGCGTGCGTGGCGGTGCGTCCTCGTGCGGGCTGGTGCGCGTCCGCGATATGGCGCACCGTGGGAGTTGGCTTTTAGATATGAATCAAAGTGTTCTGTTCGCTTGCATAAAGCGATACTATTACAATTAATTCCATTCTGAAAAATAGAGAAATTAACATGCAAATCGGTAACTTTTGACCCATTAAAAGATTAAAATGGAGCCCGTTTAATTGTTTGAAATTGTTAAAAACAATTTCCAAAGGGTTAGGTAGATGCTTAAGTAGTTACAGATATATATGAAATACGGAATCAGACAGAATATGAATGTTTATGTATGGTAGATATGTGTGTGAAGTAAAGGCAATTTGTATGATTTCGATTTATACAAACGGCGTCATCCGTTTAAAAACAATAAAGAAAACCTTTTGCTGAAGGCAAAATTCAGATTGCATTGTCACTTATACATATATTATACCACAACATTTCATGGATAATTCAAACGCCATCTTCAATTTGCCGCGGCAAATCTAAGTATTTAGTTCTATTTCCTAAGGCGCGGTTTGTCACAGTGCTAACCTAACCCATTTGGTCGGGGTGCCCTGACTTTCCTGCGACCAATTCGGCACGCGCGTGGTTGGTCACCGTTCCAACCTTACCAACAATAACAATCAATGACGAAATTATAACAATTGAACGAGTTGCCAATTTGCCTTCGGCATATTTCGTAACTGCGATCGTTTGTAAACGGACGGCGCCGTATGTATAATGACGAATCGTACAATCTGCCTGCGACATATATACCGAGTATGTTTATATATATTCATGATGTTATTTTATCAGTGTACGTGCACCTGGCACGCAAACTGATACCATAATAACATTTTGAACCTATTTGGATGTCTGCTATGTGATAGACTGATAGAGATAGGTATGTCTGTCGAATAAGTAAGATACCACACGGAGTTATTAAAAATATTGTCATAATTGAGCAAAATTAAACTAAGCTTCGAAATATACTAAAGACTGAAGTACGATAATCTATACCTACTAATAATAAAGCTGCAGAGTTAGTTTATTTGTTGTTGTTTAAATTACCAGTCGTATTAAAAAAAAATGATTTTGCCGCACCTATTTGTGCACACATAGGTGCGGTGTGCTATTTAATGTTACGTTCCGACCCTTAGGAACCGAAAAAAAAATTAAAAAGTCAGAAAGGCTAAGCGAAAACGAAGTCGGTAATAGCGCGAGCGGGCTATGCAATGCAACTTGGTAGCTCGGGGGCTGAAATTTCACTTGGATGAAATCGCGGGCAGAAGCTGGTACAACAATTACCCTCGCCCCTCGTACTCTTATTCCAATTTATTTGGAGTAGGCGCAGCATGTCTTTATCTTCCTTACCTACCTATATCTTTATTTGCCATCATCTCAGTAATCCTGACCTTTCAGCCATTATCATTTTTCTATCGAGAACTTTGTAGGCTTAACAGACTGTAGATCTGAGGGCCATTTTCTATTTTGCTTAGTATCTGGTATGTACTTTTTGATAGGCCTACACTACACTGTCCTCTCTTATCTACTAATACTGCTATTTGAAAACATTGTAAAAACCATTTATTTTTAAAAGAGTTTGGAGTTTCTTGTCGACTCTTCTCCATAGGAAACGACCAATTGGAACCGTGCACCTAGCTTCTGACGTTTTATAAGTGCCCTTGTATGTTTATGTGAAATAAAATATTTTGAATTTTGAAAAAAAAAAAGAATTTTGTTTCATATTCCCGACTCAGGAAAAGCTATACAATTTAATCTGCTGACAAATGTCGTGCTAAATGATTTGATTCACCGAGATCATTTCCGCCAAACAATCACAAAAGCTAACATGAGATTTGAATACAGTCGGCTTTATTTATTTACTAGGTTTTGCCCACGGCTTCGTCCGCGTGTTTGTCGGAAATTATCCCACGGGAACGTACTGTACTACCAGGATAAAAATGTATCGTATTAATTCAGTAGGTTATAAACAAGTACCTGGTCGACCGAGCTCTGCTTGGGGGAAAATAAAGAAAACAAATTTTCCCAGATATGAGACCTAGCCAGATCGATTTTTTGCCCCCGTAAACCCACATTGCAACTTTCATCTAAATCGTTAGAGCCGTTTTCGAGAAAGTGATTACAAATCTAATAAAATACATAGGTACAAATATTGCTCATTAAACATTATACATAGTATTGGTTGGTGTGCCAAATTTCATCCAAATCCATTCAGCCATTTTTGCGAGATCGAGTAATACAAACTTTCATATTTAAGTATAATAATATAGTAGCATTTTACGTAAACATCCGGCAATCCGCCAATTACATTAGTTAATTAAAGAAAATTTTATAAAATTCATACACTAATATCACAGAACTCCAGGGGGCCAAGTCTACTAATTTACAAACGTCACAATGGTCTCTCGATTGTTAGTTTTTGACAGATTTGCCATACAAAATCTGTCAAAATATCACCATCGAGAGACCATTGTGACGTTTGTAAATTAGTAGACTTGGCCCCCAGACATCTTGACTTGATCGTCTTCCATTCGTCCGCGAACAAATCACAGTCAGGATTAACGTCCATGAGCGTTATAACGCGTTGCCGCACTAACAGAAACCGCTTATAAGTTTACTGAAATGTTTTCAAAATGTCTCTCACTCTATAAAAACACGAAATAATATGCATACAAACTACAAAACGCAGTGAAGTATATTATTTATATTACATTGTAGGTTATATTGTTGTTATTGTTCGTCTACTGCCTGCCCAACCCACATCGGTGTGTGATGCATCACTCCGTACATAAGGAAATACGTTGCATGCGCACGCCATGACGCCATCTTGGAAACGCAGTTAATTTTAACATTAGTTACAGACTTAATTTAAAATTATACTTTGGTTTATTTTTATGATGTTGAAGGCATAATCACGTTTTATAAACTACCGGTTAAAATACTTATATTATTAATATATAATCCTAAAGGTGCATCTACACCAGAGTTACTTTTTGGGGAGCAGCTTTTACAAGTGTTAGTGGACACGGATAAAAAAAAAGTTATAGTGAAAGCCTAAGTTATCATTTAACATGATAACATTAAGTAACTTTCTGTAACTCTTGAGTAAGTAGGTAAGTTAAGTTGCTTTTTGTATATCATAATTTTGCAACATTAATCATGTTTCAACATTTTGATATACAAAACGTAACTTAACTAATAAAATAATTATCCGAAAACATAGTTATCATTTTTGGCCGTCCCTACATGGTAAGCTCAGCTATTACGAATATTAATGCGGATTATTCACTAATTGTGTACCTATCTGCGGATTCATCAGTTTTAGTTGTGATCTAAAACGGTTATAAATTACATTTTTAAGACTTCATTAATAGCTAACTTTATACTTATAGGCCTACACAAAAGCACATAAAACTATTCAAATAATATATAGATCTTCCGTTTTCCATCTATACCACTATGTTTTAGTTATCTACCCAAGCCAATTATTCTCGTCTAGTGTTACGTCTTGTGTATATGTTTTTGTTGGTGATCCTAAATAAATAATTTACCGCGAGATTTTTAAAATTTTGCGTAGCAAATTATTAAACGACTGCCCAAAATGGAGTGTACCTAATGTTTTCAGGGTTCATGTATGTATGTGAGTTTCTTTGTTCCACCATATTTTTTTTTTACATTATCATAACATCACGCTTGTTTTTTCCGAAGGATTAGGCAGAAGACATTGGTTAATTAATTTAAGTTAAAAGATATAGCACAAGAAAAATCTTTAATTAGGAATTTAAGTAGTTTTTACCGAGAAGAGACTTACGGCCGAATACTGAAACGCCACTCAATACTCAAGCATTACTTAAAACTAGTTTCAACCAATCAAAAGGCTATAAAGGAGTTTTAAGTAATGCTTGAGTTTAGAGTGGCGTTTCAGTATTCGGGTGTTAGGCTCCCAGCGGGGGCAAAATTTTCTGTTAGTTTTGGGTGGAGCTAGGGGTTGTTCTAAGTGCTCCTGGCTAGCTACCACCATCTTGTCAACATAATTCTGTCGCCATAACAACAATGTTAACAGTATTGTTGTGTTTCAGCAGTAAGAGGTAAGATAGCCAGTTCCTCTGTGGTTGAGGATTCCGGGTGAAGCTCGCTTCCACCTTCGGCCTGATCATCACTTACCATCAGGTGAGATGAAGGCCAACTGCTTGCATTTTGATGTATGGTATCGAAAATGTAGCGTTAGCGCGTCGTCTACGCGGCGCCTACGATGCTTCTACGACGCGTAGCATCTGCTACGGCGCGTCTACAGCTTGCCTGCTACGCCGCGTCTACGGCGATTCTGCTACGGTGCGCCTATGACACGCCTACGCGGCGTAGGCGCATCGTAGGCCAGAACTGCACTTCCTCCAGTGTTAGGAGACGAGTTTGATCATTCGATGCAAGCTATAGAAAATTGAATTGAAAACAACGCTTATGTATGGAGCTCACACAAGGTCACTTCACTACTCATGCTGGAAAAAGTTCAACAGGCAATTAACATAAATATTTTTGCGGGCTCGAGGATGATGTTGTAATCTGCATATGATGCTGCCTACAACTTTGAGACTAGTATCTGGCGATTTTAAAATTAAAATATTGAAATAATTGTATCTTAACATTTAGTTAAACATTTTTTAAGTTATTAAATTTTGTAAGGGTCATCAGACTGGACGAAAGCCTGGGACTGTGATCAAATCATAGGATGTATAAGTTAGTATAGTAAATATAATTCACCTTAATGTTTAATTGATCTATGTAAAACAGATATCATCGCCGTTGTTAAGACGTATTTCGGTTGATGGTGAAGGAGGCTTCATTGGCACTGTTTTTTAAATGCTGAAAATTATCTATTTTACATCGGTCAAATTGACGACTTTTAGGGAAAGCCCTACTATAATAGTATCGCACGTCTTTCAGCTGAAGTAATGATGTTAACTCTTTTATATCAATCTCCGAGCAACATTTCGAAGTTACACGTAGGGATTGCAATTTTGAGCCTTTTTCGAGATTCAATCTCATAGGAAGACAATCCCATTTATTAAATCGATCTCGAACGAGATTTCGAAACTGAACGCGTGCGATTTAATACACTATGCTTCTTGAGAAGCCATTTTCAATATAATAATTAATGTATTTATAGTGTGCGTGATGTGAGTGTGTTGATTAGTTGCGTTATGAACACCATGACAAATTAGAATATACTTATTTTTAAGAATTGCAAACTACTACCTACCCGTGACATATGAATATCAAATGAAAGAATTTGTTGTGAGGGTGTCAAATATTTTTTTTATGATTTGATTTTAAAACAAATAGTTTTAAAATTATTAAATAAAATAGATAAAAAATTACTATTCTAACCTAGACAATTAAAGACTAAAATTTAAAAAAAATTCAGAAGGTAGTTTGTCACTTAAATAGATTACAGGAAAAACTATAAGAAGTCTATGGTCTTAAACAATATTAATAATAGTCTCAATACTGTGCGTACAAATTTACATTTGTAGTAGGAATGAAATGGGAGAACATGTTTTTCAAATACAATGTTAAGTTTGTCCTTCAATCCGGAATCAATAAGTAAGTAATAATCTTTATTTTCTCATCATTCATACATAAAATATGATGCTTTGTGAGAGACTGGTGTCCATACTAGGTTAGGTACCCTGTGTGACGGATCAGCAGGCTCATACCCTGAATTTAATCTAAATAACATTACAATGGTCAATTTTCAAACTCTATACAAATTATTTATTTATGAAGGGACAAAAACAAAAAAAAATTAAAGTAACAAATAAAAGGTTCAATTCATAGGAAAAAAAAAGTGTAATGCGTATGGTAGTGTGCAGGCGAAGTGTAGGTATGGCTATAATGATAGTGTGAGTGTGTAGGGTGTTTGTTACAGTCAAGAACCCGAAATTATTAGGTATTTACGAGGGAACAATGAATACTAGCTGCTTCGTGGCATCCATCATAGTTCAATTTCTGTAACCAGGCTGAGAGAGTTTTTTTGCAACGCTGAGTTTTGAATTGGAAATTTATAGGCTGTATCACTTGAGTGAAGATGCGGTCAACCGGGCACAGCTTTAAGACGGAACCCTCAGGGTGCATTTTTGTTTGTTGATTCGATTAATGTTTTTATTTACAAAATATAACACGATTACCCTGAATCTTCTCGCAATGTATCTCGCAGGTCAACCTAGGAGGTTGTCGGCTGCTTAACCGGACTTACCTGTGGGTACCTCAATAAAACTTATAAACTAAGTGACTAAACGCTAAGCGTAACCCTGTGGGGGATGGACGTCGGCTTAGGTCAAAGCCGACCCGAAACAATTACTACATAATTACGATTTTGCCGCCCGGTTATGCCGATTAATGCCGACCCGAACAACCGTGTACCACGCCAGTATATTTTCGTTTGACAGCATCTATCATCTAACCTTTTCCTAACCTAACCAATCATTACAAGGGGGCAACAGAGCCAATCAATGTGTAAAATTGTCCTTCCCGTCCTCTGTGACTTTCCTCAATTACTTTAATATTCTTAATACCAGCTAAACAAGTTTTGCACTTTGATTTTACACCTCAGTCTTTTAAATTTTTTTATCTTATTGATGCTTAATAAAATTTATTAAAAGTGTTTTATGGTTATAACACGTCAACATGTTTTTATTTAGTGGGTGTTTGACATTTACTGTGCCATCACTGTTTCGTATTCAGTTATTCAAATGACTGAAAAATGCAATTTATTTATCAAGATTGAATGGGCAGAATAAACACTTAGAAGATTTATTAATTATTGGCTGTGTGGTTTGGTTGTCAAATAGTGAAAATAATTTATGAATATTCAATAATTTATTCATCTAAAAATTACTGTGTCAACTGTTATTTACCTTCTCACCTAAATACCTACATATAACCAAATCTAGTACAGTACGACACAACTTAGATGCAGCATAGATTTGAAAATTTTCATTCATTCATTTCAATTTTACGAACGTATTTGGTTATAAGACCTTACAAGTTATTGAGTTTTCGAAAGATCATTTTCACCTAAAGCAGTAATAGCGATTGATGATTTTGAAGGCGCACTCAGTTCGGATGGTCATCGGTTTTACGAATTTTGCCGGTGCTACATCTAAGTTGTGTCGTACTGTAATAGGATTTAGAAGAATTTCTTGTTTTTATTTATTTTATTATGTGTTTATTTACTCATACCATTTATTTACAAAAGCCGATTCATGCAAAATAAACATCTGCTGCTATTTTTAAAAGTTTATCTACCTTATTTTGAATATGATTCCCAGTTAGGACGCTTTAAAAATAAAACAATAACGTTATTACCTACTTAGTGGGGCCATCAAACAAACAATGTTTAGGTACCTCTTTGTGGGGCTTTTAAATAGTAAACTTTTTATGTCATTGGCCGCCTTAAACTGTGATAAAAGCAATACCGTTAGAATTATTACATTTATTACTACTGGACTGAGAGCAGCTTAAGAATAGGTCTCAGGTGCGCTTTGGGCTTATTTAATAAGGAGATACAGCCCGATTCAAACTTAATGGCCGCTCGGAGCATGAGGCGAGTCGCTGCGCAGTAACGAATTCATGGGTCAGCGGGGGTGAGGGGCGGGGTACTGCGCAGCGAGTAACTAACTTCTGAGCCGCCATTAAGTTTGAATCGAAATATACTGGGGTACAGTACAAAAGAGTTACCTCAAAAAAATTATAACTTTAAGAACCACAGGACTTCATACAAACCTGTTTTGAAGTTTTCAGGTGAATGTAAGGAAGAATTTAATAGGAAGAAATATTAATAGTTAGGAGTTAATAGGTACTTAAATTCTCTTAATTTTACTTCTGTTCCGATTTTAATTAAACGTTTAGCTCAATAATTAACATTAAAAAACTGAATTGTTAGTAGAGTTTTGTCGCGGACGAACCTACATAGTATTTACTATTTGAAGGCTCACGGCGATCAACTCTTAACTTTATTTTATTAACAGCAGTATAAAAATAAAGGCTCTCACAGACAGGGGCGACGCGACTCGGGTTAACAATTCCTATGAAATCTTCACGGAAATTGTTCGACCGGTGTCGCGTCACGTCTGTGAAGTAAAGCCTATTTTCTAACAATTAGTAATGAATGTGTGGTCCGGTGCATTAGGGACATTTGACATTTTTTTTTCACACTACTTAAATGGTTAGACAAAATTCTTGCGTAGGGTTGACCCCACAGAACAATTTCGGGGCTATGTAGAGTATTTTCATTCTGTAGGGGTAACAAATAACAAACATAATGAATCACTTCATTGGTACGCGACAGGCACAGTGTGGAAATCAATAATTTTCTTTTAGTCCTTATCGTTATCAGTGAATTCAACGTACCTATAGGTTATGTATTCATTGGTCTAATCAAATAACAGGATTGAGTTACAGGTTACACATAATAGAGACTAGTTACACAAGTTATATTTACATTTATAAAGATTTAATTATAACAACATTGATTACGTTTGTATTCTTAGCGAAAGAAAGACAAACAATCAATGTAAAAAGTAGATATACATAGGATAACATCTATTTAAGCCAATCACTCACATATTAAGGTTAGGTCACAAAATTAAAGAACGCTGTAATCGTTTGAAATTATGTCTTTACTTAAGTATACATAATCTTATGTTAGAATACTATCTGATCTATGGGTTTATCTTAAACGCAGATGTAATCTAACCTAACCTAAAACCATACCTATTTACAAGTCTACCCAACACTATTGAATAATTTAGACTTATCATTTGAATTAATTTGTTAAAGAAACCCTAAACATATAACCAAAATTCTTAATTGCAGTAATTAGTGGGTATTTCTACAAAAATAACCTGTTTACTTTTAGGTACGCCTACCGCAAAAACAAAATAAACATATACGTTGGTGATTGGTTTCTTTTTAGAAAACATAATTGAAAAAGATAAAAACCTGGATTGGGCTGTGTCTGGTAGTTGGGTTTCTTCATCCATTCGTATGGGGAACGCGGCGGAGCCGGCGGCTGCGCAGGTCTTGAGCCCGGGGACCCCTCGCTGGGGCTGGCCAGGTCGCCCCGCGCCGGGGAAGGCATATCCGCGATCTCGCGTTCCCCGGGCTCACGCTTCGGGAAGTGGTGAGGATCCGGCGCCCACTCGCCTCCCGCGGGCGCACCATTCCATGCACACCACTGTTGCTCCTCAAAGTTTTGGTGCTGCCAGCCATACCAGCCGCTGCCGTATTGCCCGCCCTTGCCTTGGTACATGGCGAGCGGATTAACGTAATTCACCATGCTTCGATCACCGTCCGAGCATCGCACATACACTCGCTGTCACAACACGACCGTTCTGTTAACAGGTGCCGGCACGAGAATCGAGATACACCACACGCGACGTAGCGGACGCGACTGAGCGAAACGAAGGAGGTAAGCGAGGCCGGCAGTGATAGAAACGGGAGGGACGATGACGGAGTTGGAGGGCGGCGTCTGTGGCGGCCAATGAGCGCGGCAGACGACGGGGCCCGCCCCGGCGCGGGGCCTGGCGCCCGCCGGCCGCACTCCGCCGCACTCTGCCGCACTCGCGTTTCATTTGCCTAATTACTACAAAAATAATGAACACTGCCATAATGAAGTGTGCCTCTTGTGAGAAATTTCTTTCTTTCCTACTTACAATTATTTTGTTTGTATTTCGCAATTAAACAGTTTTATAAACTAGCAGTCACCTAATCTATGTGGTATAAAGTTGTAAGTACGCGAAAAATGCTTATACTTTATTTATTTTTCTAAGACCTAACTTCTTACTTTAATAAATGTTTCTTGAAATTATTTTTATTACCTACAACTCCGGGAGCTAGGTACATAATATATATACTTAACACGAAGACAATGGGTTAAAAGATGGTTAAGTATACTTACCACCTTTTACCTAGATGTAACTTGAAAGCACAAGAAATAAAAATAAGCGGGTTACAGCTGTTTAGTTCCCCAAAGCAAAAGTTTCACAAATGCTATTATTATTATATCCCAAAAAAAATATTGTTTATGTAAATAATCAAATGTATCAAAACTAAAGGAGCAAGGCGTTGTTTATTATAAGTAGGTATTTTTCTCTACCAACTAGAACTTACAGCTTTGGACCTGAAAAAATTAAATAAAGCATACTTACTTACTTAAATCAACTTATTGTTTTTTTTTAATACATAATTTCTTAGAATAGATGATAGACCTGAGACCACTGTCATAATTATGCTAACATCTTTTAATTACTATTCTATTCAATATTCACCTAATTACTATAAAACATTTTAAAAAAAATGGCAACTACGTACCTACTCTATGCCGACGGCGGCGGCGGCCTTTTCAAAGGACCATACTTTAGTTATTGTAATGTTTTGTTTTCTTATCTTCCTGAACCATTACTTATGAATGTAACTATATCTGGAATAAGCGCCGCTTTGTACCAGCAGGTAGGTCCGTGTCGCTTAGGTAGATAGGTATTTCAAAAGTGTATTTCTTAAGCACCTATGGGGAATCCCGAAGTAAGTATTTGCCTGTATACCTCGCTGCTATTTTTGTAAGATTTAATTACAGTAAAAATCAAAGGTTCAAATTCAATTTTGTATTCAATAAGGCAACAGAATTATTAATGTCTCCATATTTTTATAATCATTCTGAAAACTTTAAGGAACATTATTACAAATCAAACTGAGGCACAGATATTAATACAAAAAAGTCAAAATCATAAATTGAAAACTAAAACATTTCGAAACAACAAAAATTCGTATCGTAGCCGCGTAGCAATCTCGTAGCAATAGATATTCATTTCGTAGACATTTGTTTTACAGTAGGTGTCTACGCAAAACATTATTTCTTGTCTTTTTTTTCAAGTGCATTATAATAATTAAGTAACACAACAGGTCAACAAAGAATCTAACAAGATAGCCTACGTCCTCGAGCCTCTGATATTCTGTATTTTTCCCCATAAATCATTTATGCTCGGTTTCTATAAACAAAAACAAATCGTTTCTCATACCAATGTTAAATAGCTTTTTTATTACCCGACTACGACAAAGCCAAAAGGAAGGGTTATGATTTTAGCAATCTATGTATGTACTATGTTTGCTTTTACGTGTGTTCCCCCACCGTAGCGCCTAAACTACTGAACCGTGAATGAGTTATCAAAAGGTTTCGTAATAATAGTCCGGGTGACATAGGCTATATAAATCTTCCCTAACTTTAGTATGGTGGATTTTACACGTAAACTGACCTCGAAAAAAATTTTATTCAGATAATCATGACATGTTTGGTACCAAAAGAAAGGTATTGGCGGGCTCATTACAAATATGTATATACCTATATCATATCTTCAAAGTAAATTTTTTTTTTTAAATTGTTAAAAACTAGCAAAAGTGAAACTACGCTACGTACGGTGCGAGATAATATCTACCAACGCGCAGTTAATCAAATCTTAATAAATAGTAACGATTTGTAATGCCACTCTTATGAAGAACGGGGGTTAAAAACAAGTAGGTACATACCTACAACAAAATATTAAATATTTATATTTAAAATTTCTTCGGAGCTCGTTAAATGCTGTTGGCGTCGAAATAAATTGCGCTATGGTTTCGTTCAAGGCACTATGCACTGCTATTTGAATTTAAAATAAGCTAATTACTGACATATTGTATTATTCTTATTTACGTTGTCGTAAAGTTAAAAGCGTTAAAACGAAAAAGTGTAAAATAAAAAGTTAAGATTAAAAAACTGTACGGGAAAATAAAAATTATCTAAAAAGTACGAAATAAGAAAATATTTCAGACAGAAATCAAGACATAGTTACAAAAATGGTCAGAGTAAAGCCGTCGTCGCATGCCATTATCATTATGTAAGTGTTCCTGGCACCCACATGGTTACAGGCACATATTGAACCAAAGATCTCATAGCTTTGCATACTAGCAAAGCTATGAGATCCTTGGTTCAATATTGGTAATGATGCAAGAGTCTTAATTTTAACCAAAACTCTGGACCGACTAGGTTAGTTACAACTTACAATTATTACATTTTGAATAAATTCTAAACGAAAATACAATTAAATTTAAACAAACAATTGGAAATACATAAAAGGAGCATATGTATGTGTGTGTGTGTGTGTATGTATGTTGTAGTGTATGTGTTTGTGTTTGGTAGTGTGTTTATCCAGAAGTTCAGAAGGTATGAGTATCGGACGTAATAAAATCGCGGCGATTTTTTTTTTCGCGTATTTGATTTTCGACGCTCTGCTTAGCACTGAGAGTTGAATATCCAACAGTGTGTTTTCTTGACGCGCTGTGATAGGCGCTGGATGCGCTCTGTTGGATTCTTAATGCTCGGCTCAATACCGAGATTTGAAATTCCAGGGTATACGAAAAAATCGCCGCAATAAAAACGTGTCCGTGCGAACCTGGGCTAACTGGGCTAAGTCTCTCAGATTCATCGTAGGTGAGACCTTTCAGCCAGTTACTTACAGCGTTTCTGCATTGCTGTCGGTACGCAAATATTTAGAGCAGCATTAAGTTTATTGTAAACCCGTGAACCCAGTATCCAATAATGCCGCTGAGCAAGAGCATTTATATGTCTCTCCGAGTCCCGTGCTACACAGTCTCGTTCTTTTGCGCTTGCCTTCTCGTAGCCGTAGGGAGTGTGGAATAGTGGCATGTTTGCACAATGTTATTTGGAGCACAAAGAGTTCTCTCACAGTTAAGACCTCACACTCTTTATAGAGAAGTGCGGTAGGATACCTGAAGGGTTTCCTGCTCATGACTTTAAGAACAGATCTTTGTACTCTTTCAAGACGTAACATATTAACTGCAAAGGTCCGCAGCTAGAGATTCAGTAACCCAGCAAAGATTGGGCAAGCGCAAAGTTCCTAAACTGTTTTCAGTGTTTTAATATCTGCCACTGATCTGAGTTTCTTGAACACAAACATGAGTTTACGAATACGGGGGCATAAGGCTTACCTACCTTAGGATTAGCGATGGTAGGTAGTGACTGGGTATGTCACAGCACAGTCACAGCTGAATGTGGTAGATGAATGATAGACAGTGTGGGTGTGCTGTTCCCAACTAGTTGGTACCTATTTCGGTAATTATACCTAACACCTAAATAATGATTGGTTGGCCAAGTCACGGGGGTCACGAGAGCTGTATGATTTACTTATTTTATAAATAAAATAACTGCACCATGGGCGAATCATTAAGAAATAAACTGCAAGATTAATAAATAAAAAGAACCTACGAGAGAAGCAAACTCAGTACCTGCTTCTTGTATCTACCTATTCTACCTACGTTAGGGTTGAGTAAAACGCCTGCTACATGGTCGCAAACCGCGTCCCCCCGACAGAGGTGACCTTGGTTGGCGTTCAACTACATGGTCGCCAACATGCCATTCTGTTGTGATGCTCTAGGCAGTGTTTCCACTTACGTTATTAATTTTTCCTCAGTTTCCTAATGAATTATCCCTAAAATTCCCTAAAAAAATATAAAAATTCCTTGGTTTAGGGATTTTTTCGTTTATATAGCAATAAATACCTCATCATCATCATCATCAGCCTATTAATGTTCCCACTGCTGGGTCACAAGCCTCCTCTCTGTGAGAGGGAGTGGGCTATAATCTACCACGCGGGCCCAGTGCGGGTTGGTAGATGTCACATGTCTTCGAATTTTTGGCTCTAAGACATGCCGGTTTCCTCACGATGTTTTCCTTCACCGTTTTGAGAGCAGTGGTGATGAAACTATTTACACAAAGAAAGCGCCTGCTTGGGTTCGAACCCACGACCTACAACTCGTAAGTCAGGGCCGTTACCACTGGGCCACCAGTGCTCTCTAATAAATACCTACAGAACATTAATTGATGACATTACATTACATTATATTCATTATTAATCGAGAGAGACGACACTTTCCGGTGCCTTTAGTCACGGTAATAGTACAATTATTAACAATAACATGGTAAACTAAAATTAGACTAATTACATTCATTACAAATTTGAGGGAATCCCCTATAATCACCTTTGGGTGCTAGATCTATCATCTACTACTATAAACAGTAGGGCTACCAACTCAAGCTCAATACAATTTTTCCCCAAAATTCCCTAAATCCCTGTCAAAATAAAATATGTATATAAAACATGCTTATTACTGGCACTTTTTCCCTAAAAAAGAGAGATCGCCCTAAAAGTGGAAATAGTACACGTGTTACGAGCGCACGCGACGATTGACAGCAAGCGAGTAGCGGCTGACGTACTCGCGGTTGGTAACCGCCGTCTACATGGTCAGCCACCGACTCAACCTCCTCTATTCATCCTTGGTCGCTAGCGCAGCTCTTTAAACCAAGGTCGTTGGAAGGTTAAACGAAATTTGGTCGTAAACCACCATCTACACGGCTGGAAACTACCAAAGTCACCTCTGCCGGGACGCGGTTGGCAACCGTGTATAAGACATTTGAAATCTCTAGTTCCTGTCAAACATTGTATGGAAAATTGACACAAAATAGAGATTCCAACATGTTTTGTCGTGAATGTTTCGCCAGTGCAAACGCACAGTTAGGCTTACTGTCCACGGTCGCGTCATTTGACGAATGCACGCAACCTGCAGATGACGATAGGCGTATTTTGCATATTTGTACTGTCGCGGCCTGCAACAAGAGCATTGATGGATGATTGTGAAAATGTGAGCCGAGGCGAAGCCGTGGCACACATTCGTGCGTCCATCAATCCCTGGTTGAGCCCAAGGCTTGTATAACACTTTTCTCAAGTAATGCGCGGAAATTCAAACCTAGAACCCTTATGTAAATTAATTATACCTAGGTACCTAAATTCCAGAATCAATGACGAACAACGATAATTTTACATGCGCCAATATGTTCATTTGTCTCTTATTTACATTCAACAGCATCCGCATTGCGTAACATACGATCAATCGCAATCCGTTTTATTTTGACTTTTCAACGACATTCATTGCGTTATTTAGGTTGCTGAGCAGACAAATTTTTCGAAAATGTGAAGCAATGGATTAGCAATTATCGTTCGAAATGATTTCGATTGTGATTGATCATATTATGTTACGCAATTAGAGTGCCGCTCTATTTGCAAGCTTAATCGAAATTAAAAAAAAATTCTTTGGTAACTTACTTACTTCCTTGGTTGCTATGTGCTAAAGTAAAAACTTCGTTCCATTTTTAAAACAATTTCGATTTATCTCGAAGAAGGTTGTCCAAAATAATATTTGAATTTCCAGGCATGTTTGAGAAATAGTTTTGTTTTAACATTACCGTCGGAGCCTGTACAGTCACGAGCACCAATATGTATACACTAAGCAACTTTTAAAAGTGATTTGCTCCTACAGTGTTGATTAATATTTTATGATGTTACGAATATAGTATTTTGGAACCCATATAAATATGAAATAGGCCTTATAACAAAGTTGCAGTCCACGAGAAAATCGCTTTTGAATTTTGCTAAGTGGATACATATTGGTGCTCGAGACTGTACCTGGGGGCATGACGAAGCCGAGCGAGGCACACATACCTACGCGAGTTCATCAGTGCCTGGTTGCGAAAGCAAAAGCTTCTATAAGTAGTACTTTTTCAAATAATGTGCGGAAATTCAAACTTACTAAAATAATTATAAATCCCAAAATCAAAGACGAAAAATTATATTTTTTTCACGCGCGTATGTTTATTGGTTTCTTCTTTACAGCTCATTTGCAAATTGTTTCAATAAAATGTTTGATGAGTTACCTCCTTGGTTGCCATCCATGTGATCATGACATGTGTTGTAGTAAAAAGTTCGTTCCAGTTTTAACTAACTCGACGGATGTGAGTTTTTATGGTTTTTATAGTACCTAATTTATTTGGTCGCTAAACTACAAATATGGATTTTCATACAAACATTGCCGGCCGCCGGCCGGGCGCTCGCATGTATTCGACCAGTACCGCAATTTCGATTTATCTCGAAAAAGGTTGGCAAAATAATGTCGAATTTCCACGTTTTCCAACATGTTTGAGAAAAATATTATATATAATTATGAAATGCGTTTTTTATTTTGTTGAATTCATTTTCAATGTAAGTAGGTACTCGAAGGTTGTGTAATGCACGAGATCTGTGATTTTTTTCTAAAATGAATGCATAATATTATATTGTAATTGTAAAGGAAGTTTTAACGTGACTGTAACACAAAATCCAGGGGGGGGGGCAGCTGCCCTCCTTTTTCAGACCAATTTTTTGCTGCTTTCCGATTATGTAATATTGCTGATCTCAATGAGGTTATAGCTGATCTAATCTGGTGGCCTGGTGTTGGTGGTGGAACAGAGAATGGTGCGCCAAAACCCGTGATTTCGGTTTTGGCGCGCAATTTTCTGATACATTTTCATACATTAGGTATGTGTAGGAAAATAATCCAGCACCTTTGGTTTTAATTTGGTATCAGTTTGTATAATCGTCTTGAATTTTGAAAACGTTTTTGTGACTTTCATTTTGTCGCATTGTGAACAGTGAGAATTTTTGGGGAAGAACCGGCCAACCTACACCTGCATAGAAGAACATCAAACATCCCAATAATTAGTTGGCAAGGGGATCTTAAATTTCGAATTACAATTTGCACTTTATGCAATGAGGCTCGCGCACACGTGGGCAGGCAGCGTCCAGTCATATCTCTATGTAGTGTAGTCTGTGCGTCCAGTACCGGATTAGCCCCCGCGCACAAAGCATGTAGCTTTACCCCCGCGCTTGGACGAACAAAAAAACAAGTCAGACCACCGCTAGATCCAATGTAATTTATTTTGTGTCAATGCGATGCGACCCATTTAATTTTAGTTAATTGTCCAGGTCACGATTCTTCCTTTTCAATGGAGGAGTGGTACCTACAGTCCTACACCTCTAAGCGACACATTCTTTTTTCTGACAAACACGCGAAGTCGCAGGCACAGCTAGTGCTACTATCCTACTAATATTATAAATATGAAAGTTTGTATGTTTGGATGTTTGTTACTCAATCACGCAAAAACGGCTGAACATATTTTGATGAGACTTGAGCCAAACAAGAAATGAAACGTTTTATTTGATTTGATTTGATCTTTTTCCGTTTCAACTCTTTTAACTACCGGGAATCCCGGTTCCCGGTTTAGCGTGAGGGTCCCGAAAAGCCCGGTTCTTTAAAACAGAACCGGTTCTGCATTCCCTACTCGGTATCCATATTTTTTGGAAATCATATTTTCAAATTCGCCGCGCAGCGCGATTTTTTCTAAAAGAAATGCATTATATATTGTAATTATTTTGTAAAGTAAGTCTTAATATGACTGTAACTTAACTTTTATCGACAATAGTACTTAGGCATACAAAATCCAGGGAGGGCAGCTGCCCCCCCTGCCCCCCCCCCCCCCCCCTGGGTACGCCCATGTATATTTAGTAACTTAATCCGCTTAACTGTTCTTAAAGAGTTACGAGAACCCTGTAAGAAATCGACACTTGTTTCGCCTCTCAACGAGGCATCCTCAGGATGACGATTGACTTGTTGCGAATTCGGACACGAAGTGTTGCCACGACAAGAGCCGAACGCAAAGACAATCATCCATTTCATTTTGGCAAAGATCTTCTGCCGCCCGATGCCTCCTGGTTCCTTTACAATGGTCTGGAAAATTATTGAACAGGTTAATGCATTTACACATTCGTGCTCGTGATTTGCCTCGCCATTCGACGAATAGTTCGACGAGACATTTGTGTGGCTTGGCTACACGAGTGTCCGTTTACACATTCGCGTATATTAATTTCTATTTCAGATTCACGAAATGGATGAAGTCGTCATTCTAGCGACTTTTGCATTGCATTTACAAAGTCATTATAATTGTTTAGAGGTGTTAAAAATCAAATAATTAAATAAATTACTGGAGGAGGCCTAAACCCGTCGAGGGGTCCTTCCTTTATTAGTTAATTATTAATTATACATTATTAAGAACTTTATTTATTTTGTAAATAATTAAGGATTAAGTAAGGCTTATTTTTTATTTAACAAATAATTAAATGAAAACGTCGCCGCAGGCGATGGTGGTCCTCTCCTGCTCCAGATTTTATTCATGCCAGCTTCTTGCATCGATTTGTACGAATAGTAGCAATCAAAGAATTTTTATTCAGTTTTAAGTCATTCACTTCAGATCTTAGAGCATTTAGGTTAAATGTTCTAAGTTTAGATTCCTATTGGCTGACTATGGTAAAGGCGCTAAGAAACCTCATAGCTTTATTATTAGTCCAGTCCATTTTGATGTTGCTTGATAGGCCGTTTGCTACGAAATGAACTAGAAAGCGAATGTGTAAACGCTAGTTCGCGTCGCCACTCGTTTCCCTTTGACGACGAGGCGAACTACAAAGTACCGTTTACACATTCGTGCTCGTGCCTCGACTCGCCGTTCGCCTCGTCACTCGCGCCAATGTGTAAACGCGGCTGGAGGGAGAAGGTAAATAAAATGGTAACACTGGTTTTGTGTGTGTCCCACTTGAAAGAAGTACTCTATTACTTTTATAAAATACTTTATTTGTAACTCGACTCACACACAGACTACAATTATATTATTTGAGATTACTTTTGTAGTTTTATAGAATACTCTGTCTACGGTCCCATCACTCCCATCCAGCTCTGTGGTTGGTGTGTCCATTATTGTCAATTATTGTCTATGGTCGTGATCGTACGCGGAGTGACTCGTTCTCGTCTCGTGGGATTTACAGATTTATTCAGTGTAATCGAGTGCTTAAATTTGGATAGAAAGCTTTTTTTAATACAATTTAAACAAGTTTGTTCCTTAAAAAGCAAATATGTCTGCAGATAATATTGAAAAACTGTACCAAAATTATGGTGTGTTAGCCGACGCCAAAGATGACATTTCTAAGGTAACCTAAATTTTACGCCCAAAAAATACTTCGCCCTTTAATAAATTGATTACCTTGTATCCTAACATAATTTTACTGTCTCTTAATATTTTAGCACGAAAAGGAATACTTAGAAATACTAGCCGCTGTCAAGGGATCCGACAAAGAAAAACGCTTGGCGTCACAGTTTATTGCGAAATTTTTCAACAGCTTTCCTACTTTAGCTGATCAAGCCATTGAAGCTCAATTCGATTTGTGTGAGGATGATGATGTTGCTGTAAGTCTTAATTTTCGTTACACACTTACATCTGTATATAATTTTATTTCAATGACTAAGTGCTATCGGCACGTAAGTACATTTCTACTTTCGTGACCACAGATATTACCATAAATTCATGTTTTCAATGTGATAATTTTCACTTTTTTTACAGATCCGTAAACAAGCTATCAAGGACTTACCAACACTGTGCAAAGATCACAAGGAGCACACCCAAAGAATTGCAGATATTTTAGCACAACTATTACAGTCTGACGACACAACCGAAATAAATGTAGTCTCCAACTCTTTATTGACTATTTTGAAAATAGACCCAAAAGGTGCACTAACGGGTATGTTCTCACAAATACATCAGAATGCAGACAGTGAAGTTACAAATGAGATTGTCAGAGAGAGATGCATTAAGTTTTTAGCATCTAAAGTTAAACAACTTGGCAGAGAGGTAATCACTAAGGAGGCTGAAGAATTGATTATCGCTGAATGCAGGAAA
This sequence comes from Conistra vaccinii, assembly GCA_948150665.1. Taxonomy (NCBI): domain Eukaryota; kingdom Metazoa; phylum Arthropoda; class Insecta; order Lepidoptera; family Noctuidae; genus Conistra; species Conistra vaccinii. Next base: position 10,589,583 of record OX411324.1, on the reverse strand, counting down.
CTTTTGGAGGTGAGATATAAATCTAATATCTGTCTTAATAACAAACTAGAAGTTGCTGCCAAGTAAGAAATAGCTGAGCATGCTATTTCTGCTTGTAGTGCTCGACCGCTATAAAACCGGAGCAGTAACAGATGTGGTCATCATATTCATGGGATTTTGTTTTCAAACTGCTTAGATATGAAGTTCTTCATAGTACCTTACTGAGTACCAAAACTAGTTCATCAATAAAAATCTTCCAAACAGGTTTAACAATTATTGTATTCCTTTTAGCTACAGGATGTTGTAGCTGAGGAATTTGAGCACATAATGGAGTTGTTGACATGGTCAAAGCTAGGAAAGACACCAGCAGGCAAAAAAGAACTGGTACAAATTGTTGCTGCTCTTGCATTTACACCTGATGACTGGCACCCAGAAGATCCTGAATATGTGGACCGAGTGATACAGTGCTCCCAACATGCATTGCCATTGTTCTCTGTAAGTCTTACCATTTAATTTAATAAATAAGCAGTTTATAGTACCCCTTTTGTTGATCAAGTTGTTACCTATGCAAGCAGTCAAATTCAATTTCAAATAATTTATGCATTTGGTGTAAACCCAGCCAATACATAACCTGCTTAAATCTAAAGTTCTGCTAACCATAAATCTTTTGTGAGATGTAAGATTTTTGGTATGTTAATGAAGATTTTTTTTTTTTAGTTTTGGGTAAACTGCATCTTCTGTTACCAACTGTATTCCAACCTGGACTGTTACAATGTAGATGTTAATCTATGAATGTATAAATAATTTATTTTTCATTCTATGTTCACAGGCGCTAGTTGACTCCACCCAATTCGTCAACTTCTTTTGCGACCATGTGCTCCCAGGTTGGGACAATCTAACTACACCAGAAGGGGGTACAGACTCAAAACTGGAACTTTTGAAGATATTCGCAGAGATCACAGAACATTGTGGAGAACTTGAAAACCCACAGCAAAAAATTGATGCAGTATATGAGTTACTAATGGTAAGTCAAAACAATCACATTTGGGCCATGAAAAGAGTTTTTTTTTAAGTATTTTTTTTATTTTTATATTTGCAGGAGATAAGTTATTTAATTGTAAAGTTACAAGTTAATTCTTTTTTTGTTACTCAGAAATACTTGCCAGAAGCACCAATTGAAGAAGTAACTGAGGGTGAAAAATCTGAAGAAAAGACAGAAGAGTCAAAGACAACACCATCACTTCAATTTTCCCATGTAGAGTGTGCATTGTTTGCTCTACACTCGTTGTGTCGTAAGGCACCAGAGGCACTGACTGCTGATGCTACAAAAATAAAAGTCTTACGTCTGCGTTTACAATATACTGCGCGACTAACACAAGGATATATAAAGAAATTGAAGGAAGTGACAAAAGTATGTAATTTTCCCATATAATTTTAAAACAATACATTGCTGAAATATTTATTAACTGCACCTTGGACTAAACAAATTTTATTTCATAGGGCCAAAAAGGAGAAGATGCAAATTCAGAAGAAAACAAGTTGAAAATAGCTGCTCTGAAGACTACCTCTAATATCAACACGCTAATAAGAGATTTGTTCCGCACTCCACCCAGTTTTAAAAGTAAAGTTCAACTGTCATTCCAATCCAAGAAAACTGAAAGAGAGGTATGTATTGTCTCAATATATTATTGATCATTATACTGAAAAAGATCTGCAGTTTAATGTTATACTCAAGTTTAAACCAATGTCTCAAAGTAACCCAAATTGATTATAAATTTTCTTTGTAGGAAAAACACTCTGCTGACACTGATGACAAGAAACAATCAGCAGTACACAAACGACATCGCCCTATCACATTTGACAATGAACATGACAAAGAATCTCCTGAGAAAAGGTCACGAAGTGGTGATAGGAATATCAAAATGTACACACCACCCTCTGGCAAATACAGCTCAAGACTGAATAATAATGGAAGGTTCTCTGGGAATAGCTCTGGAGGCAGAGGAGGACGGGGGGGATATGGTAGACGTGACTTCAGAAACAATGGGGCGCCCTTCCGTAGGCGTAATAACTACTAAACATCGTAGTTTCTGGGATATTCATTCAAAATGACAATGATTTTAATTTAAAAAATTACAGTAAAGTTAATTATTTACTCCTAAAGCTTTATAGAAAATTCGAGAATTTTTCTTCGGGTTCCAAGTGTTGCAATGGCAGAAACAACAAAAAACCAACAATTTGCTCATGCAACACATTTTAACAGGGAATTTATAGTTAGGCTGCAGTGTGCAGTTAGTCTCCCTGGCATTTCTTTCTGGTTGTTTAGGTAGTCGTTAAGTTCCACCGATTTGTCGACCCCCTGGCCCTATTCCAAGTGCAGATAATGAAGAAAATGCAGTCTAAATTAGTTTTGATAGAATAATATAATGTTTTTGTTGCGCTGTAGGTGTGGTGGATTGATTTTCGTCTGCAGTTATTTCTGTTTAATGGTCGCATAGGTTATCTTTTCTTTTTTGCAATAGGTGCAGCACATTTGATTCTTCATCATCGACAATGGAATGCCCCTTTTTTAGTTCCAGTAGTCACTCCAACATTTTCGAGTAGTTGTGCAGCATGGTAAGTAGCATTGTTATTAAAACTTAATTATTAATTTAGCAGTCGTGTCTTATATAAGCAACTGATTAGTATTAAACACGTCATCACTGTAAGTATTAGAATTAATTTAGGATTATAGTCTTTCAAGAATCTTCTCTACTCTGACATCGTGTGTGGAAACATCGTGGTAACGTAAGTAACTATTATAAATAAAATATTTATCTGTCATACAGTGCCAGCACGCTACAGAAAATTCAGCTAATTTTTTTCTACAAATTCGTCGTATTGACTCTTCTTCCAGATTTTTGTAGAACTCCTTTTTGATGACCAAGAAGACTCCTACAATGGTTTTTAATTACAGAATACTTGTGGAATTCTCTTCAGGAATAAAACATTTTTTTTATAGAAGTATTGTTTTATTTACAACACAACACCATAATTATTATCATTAACCTACTCCTACTTAATTAACTTAATTTAGTATCAATATAACGATTTCTCAAAAAAATATGATATCTTAGATGGGTAGTGAAACAATAGACTACAATATACTTAGTAAAAATAATTACGATCTAGCTAGAGCAACTACTGGCTAGTAATCTAATACAATTTCATAGCAGTAGTGGTATTCGAATTTGTGTGGGGTAGATTCGAACCCAAAAGACACCCGACTTTTGAAATTAAAGTTATCTTTCACTTTGAAGACTGTTTTTATTTTGTTTGTAAAAAGTTTTTTTTAACGCAGCTCAAAGCCGCGCTTTCTGTTTTTATTTGTTTGTCGTTTAAGGGCTCGTATTTAACTTTCTAGCAATCATCTGGCACCAAATACGAATTATATAAGATTCTACATTTACTCTAAACGAAAATTTAAAAATCTATTTGAAAATTTAAAAAAAATGTGTTATTATTTAGATAAGAAATGTTTGCCGTGTGAAGTTTGAGCAATAATAATATTTTAAAAAATCTTGTGGCCTGGGTCCGCTTATTCCAGGCCTAAACACTTAGCAGACGGCCCCACGGATCCCCCATTTTCGTATGTTCAACCGTCTGCCTTACATCCTGTGAGCTCAACCGTCCGAAAGACTGAAGTTTGATAACAATTTAATTTTTATTGTGTCTCAATTAGTGACAGTCAGGATAGTGACTATTGGTTATTATGTACAGACGCCAGCACATCAACCTACTCCAATCTGTCAAATTTTCCCAATCAACATTGAACCTTATTCTTTAGCAATAAAGTTGAAAATCTATTAAAGAAATTTGACAGATTGCAGTAACTTCGTGTGGCGTCTCTACATGAGTCTTCGCATGGTCGCAAAAAAAGTTATGGCATTCCGAGAGTGACACTTGCGTACATCACTATCCAGTTGCCACTTTATTGCAACAAAATGAAAATTCGTTTTGTCCCCAGTCTGTTAAAAAATATATAATACAAAGCATTTAAATCAAATCAATTTAAACATATTATACCTACGTAATTGCTTAGTACTTACGCTTGCACAGGTAATATAGGTGGTTGACGAGTTATTACTACTCAATACGTAACGCAGATGTGATGGTGATGACGTAGGTAAGTGTCACCCACGTGACCACTGTATCTCGGAATGCCATACCTTGTTTTCATAGACCATGATGAGTCAGCGATCACATACCAAAATTTTAACCATTTTTTATAACCATAGGTCTCAGAATAAAATATATTGTTTCTTCTAGCCAAATTAGAAAAATAGGGCTAGTAAAAAAAAAAAATACTTCATTAAAATAATAAAATACTGAGATCTATGGCAAAAATGGTTCAAATCACAATTTGATCCATTTTACCAATATACATACAGTGAATCGATTCCTTACTCGGTTTAAGCATAATCCGTCTATAATGTTCCCACTGTTGGGACACAGATCTCTCTTCAAGAGGGAGTGGAGGGGGTGTAATCTACCATAGGTAATAGGTAATAGGTAAAACGGGCTGGTATCCGCAACTCCACGTCAAAGCGCGTATTTTGCGTACGGGTGGGAAAATAGGTCATTCGATCCACCCCAGCTCCTCAAAGAAGGCCAGCAACGCCTTGGTGTCACTGACAATCTCATGCAGGGTACCTGGGTTACCGAAGCACTTTGCCCTGTAATCGGCGACCACCGGGCAGTTTAACAGCACATGAGCTGCTGTCTCGTCGTCCTCCATGCAGGCTCTGCACAGCGGACTGTCTGTGACTCCTATGACATAGAGGTGTTTATTAAATGACCCATGGCCAGTTACAGCTGCTGTGACTGTGCGCAGCTGTTGTTTCGATAGCCGGAGAACCTTTTTCGTGAGGCGGCCATGTAATCTACCATGCGGGCCCAGTGCGGGTTTGTAGATGTAACATTTTCGAATTTTTGGTTCTAGGACATGCTGGTTTCCTCACAATGTTTTCTTTCACCGTTTGCGATGATGGAATAATTTACACAAAGTAAAGCGCCTGCCAGAATTCGTACCCCACAACCTACAACTAGTTGGGGCCGTTACCACTGGATCACCTCTGCTCTGCAAAGGTCTTATTAATAAAATAAAGGTTTTATTGTTATTACGTCTGGGGTCATATAGTTTCTTAGTGGTCCAACATTGACAAGTTGGACCACTATTTATGCCACATCTGTACAGTCACAAGCACCAATATGTATGCACTAAGCAACTTTTAAAAGTGATTTGCTCCTACTGTGTTGATTAATATTTTATGATGTTACAAATATAGTATTTTGGAACCCATATAAATATGAAATATACCTTATAACAAAGTTGCAGTCCATATTCCACGGAAAAATCGCTTTTGAATTTTACTAAGTGGATACATATTGGTGCTCGTGACTGTACGTGAATGACCCTATCATCACTTGAGAGCAACTTGCTTTATTTTTAATACTTCAATGAAAAGTATATACAAAAAAATATTTCCAATAATAATGAAATTATAACTACCTAGTAAGAAATTATCTCATATTATCAACAACATTACACATGAGGCGATCTAGCTCATAGCATGGGTCTGGATTTGATACATCATTGGTACTGCAATCCATGTGTTCAAGTATTTCAACGGGGACTTTGAAGTTGGCTTCTAATTCATTCTGGTCTGGTAAACTTTGTAGAGCACTTTGCAATATATCTTGTACTTTGTCCAAGTGTTTCTTGAACCTGAAATATAATAATGTGTTTAACATTTGTCAAATTTAATATTTTGTAAATTATTAATCTCCTACGTGGTCCACGTAGGAGATGGCGGGATGAGCTGGATAGGTTCCGTCAAAATTGGGAGAAGGACACGCGGGCTCGCGAACGATGGAAGGAGTGGAGGGAGGCCTTTGCCCAGGAGCGGAACAGCACAGGCCAGAGAAAAAAAAAAAAAAAATTTAAAAATCACATTACCTTGTAGCAGTTTCAACACGCTGGCGCTTCTGCAATTCCATCATTACTCTTAAAGTTTCTCTAGCTTGATGGGGTCTAAACTCATTTAATAAATGATGAATGTGTATGAACAACAAACTAAGATCCTCAACTTTTTCTGCTCTTTTAGGAGAGTCAGGACAATGGACCAACAAATCTAATAGATCTAAAAAGTTGACAAGTAAAGAGTGGTTTAATTTCTTCAGTTCTCTTCTTCTTTCAAAATGCATAGGGTAAAGCCGCCGAAATCCCTAGAAGCAAAACAATAATTTTACATTTGTTTATTTATTTATATTGTATTAATTGTTGCACAATGAGATTGTTACCTGACTTTCCAGTGACCTGATTATAGTATCATCCGCATTGAAAGTGTGGCCAAACATCGAATATGAATCGTGAATAGGTCGCGGTGGTAAAGGTGCTCTATTTCTTCTAACATTTTCATCAGTATAGAAGTTTATATATTGCATGGGGGGCAATGGTAATGAACTAACTTGTGCTGTGTCGGAAGACATGGTTGCGGCAAGTTACAACACAACTAAAACCAAATTGCTTTAACTACCTATATTACTTGCAAGTGTCGGAATTGTATCTTCGCGTCTAAATTCTTTCACCGTTTATATTACAGCACACCTGCACAGTGCACACAGAGCACAATATTCACAAAATACATTCACAAAACGAATCAATCAATAGATAAGATAGAGTTGACTGGAGTTGACGATGACGACTGACGTTGGCTGAATGAGATTGACAATTTTTTTTATTTTTATTGATTAGTAACTGTCACAAAGAAAGAAAGACTGTCTGTCTCAGTCTGACAGGGGATGACGCTCAGAGGAAATTCAGAAACTGAAACCAGACAGAACTTACAAAAACGGGGGGGGTTTAAACTGAAAGCTCGTCGGTCTACAAATATAAAAAACTACAAAATTGAACGAAAACTAAATAAATATGTATGTGACTTGGAATAGAGAACTTCGCCACATGCGAACTATGCATCAAAGACCTGTCACATAAAATCCGAACGGCGCCCAAATCCTGCATCGCGTAATTAGAGTTTACCGTGCGAACAGCTTATACAGAGAGGAATTATTGAACCTCACCTGTAGGTAGGGAAAGTCATCTAAATACTGGAGATAGCAAATTTTACTCAAAGGAAACATTCCTGAGGTGATAGACATGCGTACTTATAAACCGCGGTTTTTAAGTTCGCCAACTTACTCGGCTCGCCGTCAGTGACACAAGTGAAGCTTCCTCGCACTGTATCACGCACGATGTTTTCGAATTTATGTATGAATGTATGTTTAGCGAATTTTCTGAACCAAACAAACTAAACATACATTACACAAATGACGAAATAAAATGCTGGTTCGCGACTCGCGGCAATGACATCATGACAGACATACGAAACTATGAACCAAAGCGGGCTAAGAGCAAAATTTCAAACCTGTTGGATCGCCGTCGAACTTCCTCGGCGATTTTAAAGTGCACTTACTTAGGGTGACAAGGTCGCCGAGCCCTAAGACCGCGTACTTGCTCGCACGTCTATCACCCCTTGAAACTTGTGTGCTGGTAGATATGGGAAGAACTCTATGGGGGATGCGCCAAGGTAGCCAGCGAAATTCAAATCTTCTTACGTTTTTTTGGAATTTGCAGCTTAGAGTCAGGTTGTATGTTGATTATTATATTTATAATTTCGTTTATTCATTTATATACATATTAATTTGCATTTTTAAATATTTCTTAAAAAAAAAGATATAAAAAACATTTAAAAATATAAAAAATAGTGTTCCGCCGGTGTCGGGAGCAGGGTCCAAGCTACCGGTGGTTAGGGCTGCAGAGACAGGAACCTCCTCACAATGCGAGCCGTGTCGAGGAGTACTGCCTTCTGAATCAGGCCTTTGATCCAACCGCCTAACGAGAGCCTCGAGAGATGTTGGTCGAGGCTTTCGGCCATCAGGCCGTTGGCCGTTACGACTATCGGCACAATGATAGCCGAGCTCACATTCCACATGTCGACAACCTCGTGCGCTAAGTCGAGATATTTTATTTGTTTCTCTTTCTCAGCTTTCACGAGGTTCCCGTCATGGGGAATGGTAACATCGATTATCATTGCGCGGCGCGCTAATCGGTCTATCACCACTATATCAGGCTTATTGGCAACAATAGTCCTGTCAGTAATGATAGACCGATCCCAGTATAACGTGACATGGTCATTTTCGAGAACTGGGTCGGGCACATACCTGTAGTACGGTACCTCAGAATCCACAAGTTTATATTTCAAAGCAAGTTGCTGGTGAATAATCCTAGCCACTTGGTTATGCCTGTGCAAGTACTCGCCGTTAGCCAGACGTGAACAGCCAGAGATAATATGTCTGATGGACTCACCCGGACGGTGGCATGCCCGACACACGTCAACCGTACCGTCCTTCATTATATGTCTCCGGTAGTTATTCGTCAAGATAACTTCGTCCATAATTGCACAGACGAAACCTTCAGTTTCCCCGAAAAGGTCACCGAAACGTAGCCAGGATACGGACGCTAAGAAATCTATAATATTTATAATATTATTATGATTCGCGACCGTAACAAATATGGTTTTACAGAATTATAATCATTAGAATTAGCAAAAGGTGTCAAATGTCATGATTTCATGAATTAGTCATTCAATACAGTTACATGAACTTAGAGAGTTATATTGATGACTTTTATGGTTATAATTCTATAAATAAACATTTGATACGACCGCGAATCATATTTAGATCAACATACAACCTGATACAGACCTGCAAATTGCAAAAAACGTAACAAAAATTTTAATTTCGCGGGATACCTTGGCGCATCCCCCTTAAGTCCTTGGTGCACATCCACTTTACTTCCCACTAGTTCCCACACCATGGAATTAGTAAGTGCTACTCTCCACACTGTAGTCTCCTACTGCAAATAAGTATTTTGTCAAAATAATTTCATTCATTCATTCATTACTCATTTCATTTCATTCTCTTCTTGCTTCGGGTTTTGGAATAATATTTTTAGCCCGAAAAAGTGAAAATATCAAAAGAATATAATTTTTGTTCGATTTTAATGTGCTATGTATTGATGCCGAACCCGTAAAAGTAATTTAGACTATTAAAAAAATATTATCACTATATTTTTCTGTTCAATACTGATACTCATCAATTTCTGATGGATTTGGATGTTTGAAGGTATAGAAGGGTTTTACGTGTTTTATAAGTGGTTTTACCGGTGTTTCAGGAGTGTTTAATCTAAAATTAAGGTTTGTCTATTATGCTTCAGGCTTAAAATGGCTGGAAAGGATGATGATGAAGTAATATTGGCAACGTTTATGGTCAAGAGGTCTCAAAATAAAAAGCTATTTACACCGGTCAATTACAAGGAACGGTGGCTGGTTTTGACTCGCCGAGCGCTTATTTATTATGACACGGATGGCGAGGTAAATTGGATTGATCTAATTTTATTACTAAACTATTGATTTGTATCATACTATTTCTTGTTGACTATCAACAGTTTATTAACCTTTTCCTTATACCTCAATGGTTGAGCCTGGAATTTTATATATTTATCAACATAATTTTTGATTAAAATGTCTTGCTAATTTATTATTCTATCAAAAAGCTTTTTTTAGATTTCATTAGTTTTTATTGAATCTATTTTATTTTTTGTGCCGCTAAGGACATGTCCTAAAACTGTAGGTAAGTAGTTCTAAGTGATATTCATATTAAGGCACATAATATGCTCAATTTTATTATTTTGATGATACAAGAAATAAGTGAAACAATGCTGAACAACTTGTTATCTTGTAATTTTTGTTTGATTAAATATTAATAATAATAAATTGTGGGTCTACCGCATGTACCTTCACGTTTTTACTAATTGCATGAACACTGCCTGTTACTGCTACTAACTAGGTATAATATAAACAATATTTACCATTGATACACTAAGAAAAATATGGGTTAATAAAAAATTACACACTAAGATGTATTTGAATCTTGATAAAAATTACTATTTCATAATCAATATTAGAATTCAAAATTCATGAAGAAATAAATATCAAATGATTAAACTTAATAATTTCTCAGTAGTAGCCCAGAGTCTGGATTTGTGCCCGATTGATAGCAACAGGCTCACCCCTATTACATGGGACTTAAACATAACTGGCAAAATGTGGGTGTACTATAGGTACAACTTTTGCCTAATCCTTCAGGGATTACAGTCATGATGTTATGTTATGTCCTTATGTTTTTGCTGCCTCCATAACATCACTATTGGATATACATTCCATAAAAGCAGCATAGTTGCTTACAATACTATAAAAAGAGTAGATATGACGCTGTTTAAAAGTACCACTTGAAAGTTGCATTTTTTGAGATAATACTTTAATTTATGTATCACCAGGTCCCAAAGACAGGAGACTGGTTTCCCTGCAGTGGGCACATTGTAGACTGATTATTTTAATAACAGACAATCAGTTGATGTACCATGCTTAAATCATGCATGTAATGGTAACTTCACTATATAATGCCGCTTGACCTGCAGTATGTGTATTTGACCATACCATACCATACCATAGATCACACATGAAACATGAAAGACTTCTTTGTTATTTTTCTTGGTCATACAAAATGTAAAACACCAAGACCCATAATTATATGCATTCATTAATAAAGTGCACCAGTAATTTCTAATCAATAAGATTAAGAACACATAATCAGCCTTAAACTTTCCCACTGCTGGGACACAGGCCTCTTCCTGTGAGAGGGATTCTGGGGTTGGGTTTAGAAAAGTGCTGCCTCGCTGGAAAGAATTGAGGTTATTTAGGGGTTCTAGAGGATCTCCTAAACCCTCCACAACAATGTTTTTTTGCTGGAGTTGTCCATTTTAAACAAAAAAATTAACCATGTAAGAAATAGTTCTGTGAGGTGAGATCAATAAACCTGTTACCATGCCAAACGAATTTGTTTCAAATAAAGCTGTATTTGATTCTTTTCAGCAAAACGGTTCCTTAGTGCAATAAAACAGGTCATTTTTTTATTATTTGTTTTGGTCCTTTCTAGTGTAGGAATAGATTCTTCAACAAACTTAAAATTTAGTTTTGAGTTTATTTTTTATTTATTTACTAGCTTTTACCCGTGCTTCGCCCGCGTGAATGTCGCAAAATATCCCACGGGAACGTTCTACCGGGAATACATACCTAATAGCCGAGGAAAAGATCATTGACTAACTTTTAGCGGACGCAGTGGTAGGCTACAGCGCCCGCGTTGCCGTCAACCATAATTATTTGGTTACGCGTAATTTTAAAACTGATATCTCTTAAATATTCATTTAAAAGATGTGATGTAAAGGCATATTTTAATCGAAATTGAATGCCCAATTTAAATAACATATTTTATTGGATAAGGAATTAAGGATTAATATGATACCGGTCAAAATAGCTTCGGAAATAACAATGAAAATTTTATACAATTTTGAAAGATAAAAATGGTTACTGTGGGTCACCCTTAGAAGATAGACATATGCCATCGCCGACTTTTTTGTTGAACTTTTTAAGATATACAATACTCTAGAACATAAATTTGATTTATCTCTCACGGCTTACGCGGCGCACAAGTAAAGCTCAAGTCGGCATGACTTTTTCCAACATCCAATTATTAATTCAATCCTCATATTTCAGCCAATTTACACAAAACCTTAATGTAATTATACACTAAAACCTTCCGCATGAATCACTCCGTCGAATGGTGAAAACCGTTTGAAAATCCGTTCGGTAGTTTTTGAGTTTATCGCGTTCAGACAGACAGACAGACTGACAGACAGACGCGGCGGGCGACTACGTTTTATAATATGTAAGGATTTTATTATTTATGTACACACAAATACATACAGATACGACAATCATAATTATGAGTACAAAGGTACTTTAGTTTAGTACAAAAAGCTCATGGTTCGTTTGACCACTTTGATTATTTTTCATATTTACGGTTTTTCCCCATCCCATTGAAATCCTATCTTAAGATATACTCTGTTTAAAAAAATCCAAGTACGGTAAAGGGTTCTTGGGATTAGAAATATCCACTGAAAAGTTTATTGAAGTGCAAACTTGATAGGTGATTTTACGTCAATTTAGTTTACCTACCTATGATAAAGTATATCTAACTATCTTAACTAATATTATAAATGCCAAAGTGAGTTTATTTGTTTGTTTGACACCCTTTCACGCTAAAACGGCTGATCGGATTTGGATGAAACTTGGCACATGGGTAAACCATGACCTGGATTGGCTGCTTTATTATTATTATTATAAGCCTGTGTTGTCCCACTGCAGGGCGAAGGCCTCTCTTCCCTCTTTCCACTTTTCCGGCCTACTGCGATGATGGGCCAATCCTTTAAGGAGTCCAGCTCATCCCGCCATCTCTTCGCCTGGCCTGCCGCGTAGTCGTTTCCTGCTATTTGGGATCCACTGAGTAGTGATTTTTGCGTATCGTTGCTCCGACATGCGACAAATGTGGCCAGCCCAGATCCACTTTAGTCCAGCAACTGTGCGGCCAGCGTCCGCTATTTGTGTTTTGGAACGAAGTATTGGGTTCCTAATGCGGTCTGTGAGTTTGACACCTAGTATGCTTCGTTCCATAGCTGTTTGGCAGACTCCAAGTGCGGACTTTTGACGCTTTGTAAGAGAGCATGTTTGCGCTCCGCAGGTGAGGGTGGGAAGAATGCACATGTCCATGAGCTTTCGTTTGAATGAAAGCGGGAGTGGTCCTCTCATGAGATGTTTCATCGACCATAGTTCTTCCAGGCGTTTTCAGTGCGTCGAGCGACTTCTTTGTCCTGTCTCGCCTGGAAGGAAACTATTTGCCCGAGGTAAATATACTCATGGACATACTCAACCTCCACACTCCAATTTCTACGTTGCATTCAGCTTTGTTTTCTACATGTTCATCTTAAGTCCGCCTTGAAGAAAGACTGGCGTGGATCATTTGTTCGGGCATTTGGCCTAGTTCAGCTGCTGAGGAAGAAACGAGGACAATGTCATCGGCTTAAACGTAGATTGGTAAATCTCCTTTCTTGGATAACAATACCCTTGCCCCGCCAGTGTGGATAAAATGTTTGGAAAACCTCTTCCAGCATAGCTGTGAAGAGTTTGGGATAAACCTTGCTTGACTCCACGTTGAATTGGAAAGAAAGGCCCGGTGGTGTTTATGCGGATGGCTGCTATTGTGATATATTCTTTGTAACAGGTGTATAAGTGGGTTCTATTTATATTTCGTGTTTTTGCGTGCCGAGAATATGGTGTGCCTGATATAATATGGTTTTCGATCATTTTGACAAAAACTTTTTATAGAGTTGTGAAACTATGCTGATAGGGCGATAATTCCCAATATCTGATTTATGTCCCTTCTTGTGTAGCAAGATTATATTGGAATGACAGAAATTACTCGGGAATATAGCTATTTAAAGAATTGAGTTGAAAAGGTTGCATATGTGAGGTAATAAGTAAGGTTTGTTTTCTAATTTGAAGTGATTCAGTAGTAATACCGTCTTTACCAGGACTTCTATTATATTTCATGCTGCATCTATTGCAAGTACTTGGTGGACTTCATAATCAGCTTCAGCTGTGAGTTGAGATGTTTCGGTGTCGGAATACAAGGATTTATAGTATTGTGTGCATATTTCAATTATTTTGGCCCTATATCCCTGTCTCACACCGTTGCTGTCCTTTATGTGAGTGATTGCCTACTTCCATATCGCGCATGGCTGATCTGAGAGAGAGTTTGTTGGTTAGAGCAGAGTGCGCAAGTTCTGTGTTGTGTTTTCTGATGTCCCGTATGCTTCTCTTAACATGCTGCTACTTTAATGATATAGGTACTTATTTACGTTATTTTATTTCACATAAAATATTTTTTTTTTTTCTTTCTTTCTAATAACATTAAATAAAGAATTTCTCTTACAACATAGAAAATGTGAAGCCACTGCAGATTAATCTTAAAAACGTGTTCCAAAAGTAATCCATCCAGATTATCAAAAACTTGGAGAGCTTAGTTGTTGTAATAACAAAAGAATTCCAGTGCGCAGGTAGTCAGCCAAGTGGAATAATTGAACATCAGCACCAAACGAAAGATATGATTCACAACCTAATTGCTGGGTCATTCAAAAACACTTGGTTTTATCTTGCTAAACTATTCTTAAGCTTACAGCAAAAAACACAAAAAAAAAAATACCCATCTTGCTGTTTACAACGACTGCGCGACTTATGTCGGCATCAAAACACTATGACACGTTAGTACCTAACGTTATAAATATTATAATACGCTTCCGGACTCCTAAATCGAGCCACCGTGCATTTTTATGCTTAAAGGCCTAAAACAACAAAATAATGATAAGCCGAGAAAAAGTTTTTATGCAGTTTTGAAGCTGACATATATTTATTCCAAATTTTAATTCATGAATTTGAAAAAGAGAAGAAAACCGTTGGGCTGAGCATTTGGAAAACTCCTTCAAGTCTTTTGGTCGCCTATCCCGCAACGTTTGAAGACTAGTTTCTTCAACCAGTGCGTCCTGCCCGTTATGGCATACGGTGCCGAAACGTGAACACTGACAGTCGGGCTGATCCACAAACTTAAGGTCGAACTTAAGGTCGCTCAGCGGAAAACAATCGGGAGTTATCGATATGATATCGCATGCAGAGTAAGCAAGCTAAAGTGGCAGTGGGCTGGCCATGTTTATCGAAGGACATTGGTCCTTTGGCCGGTGGAGCAGACGAGTCCTGGAGTAGAGACCGCGTATCAGCAAGCGTAGTGTGGGACGAACCCCACCTAGATTGACTGACAACCTTAAAAAAGTGACTGAGACGGACTGAATGCGGAAGACGGAGGGCAGAGTGTTGTGGCGCAGTCTGGCATAGGCCTATGTCCAGCAGTAGACTACGATAGGTTGAGTTGATTGATTGAGCTGAAACAAAAATATGCCCCTGCATAATTTTTTCAACTTTCAGCTCGATTCAGGTAGTCCGGGACTGTATCAAGCTAGTAGACAAATTAATCACGTTCTAATCGGAAAGTAACGCCGTAAATCTGGCCACTAGACTTTAATAATAAGATGTCAATTACGATAGGTCTTTAGATGCGGTGTATGTGTCGCTAAGAATAAAAACATAACTGAAAAGTTGAGGAAATTACAGATGACATTTAAGACTCTTGTGACCATTCGTTAGACGAGAGTCTATATGTAGATTGCATCTCAAAATCTCAACTGTATGCTAGAGTGTGTGTTACACCAAGTAACTTTAACGATAACCAATGATTTGTCAGCCGCCAAATCTCCTGTTAAGCGAAATACGGGTGCTTATAAATAACGATATCATTAACCGCTCAATTTTGGGCGGTTAAGGGCTATTATAGTTACGGTTTGTGTCATAATTATTTTGGAGAGTGTCTTTGAATTCCTTTTTAATATTATCCTATGTTTGTTCTTTTAGTGCCAGTCCTATCTGATTTTGTACATCAAAAATTTGTTTTTCTGCAAGGATTTGTAATCTAGTAACTTCTACCTTGATAAAATTAACACTTCATTCTCTGAAAATATTTGTCAATTATCTTAATAATAAATTAATTTTATCCGTGTAAATCATAACATTGATCAGGCAGGGGCCATAGTCTTTCCATAGTTCCAGGTCACCAGTCAACTTCAGCCACCCAAACCCATAGGCCAATATATTTGTTTCCATATCCTGCAATAGTCCTACACCAACCGGGGGTTGTCCTTGGGTGCACGTGCATAGTGCAAACAGGGATAATCGTCGGTTGGTGCCTCATTTCATTTAAACGTCTAACGGGCCTCTGCGAGTTGGCTTCGGACCCTCGTACGCCTTCCAAAGGTCCGGGACCCCAGGGTCCCGAGAAATGTCAAGAAATGAATAATATTATAAACATCAGATTGTGGATTGATTATAGTTTTACAAAATTGGATGTTCACTGATATGGTATTGTTATTGGTAGTGGTGTTTTAAGTAGTGGATATAATAGGTATTATAAAACATAGGTATTTAAAGTAATATTAATAACTCGCATAAGACTGTTGTGATATTGTGTAAAACGTAATGTCTTGATTTCTGTCCGAAATATTTTCTTGTTTCATTCTTCTTAGAGCGTGATTTTTCAGTAGCCGGGTTTTAGTTTTTAAACTTGCTTTTTATAACTGCATGTAAACTTCACGACACGGCTACTCCAAGTGGCATTTTTTTTTCGGATATTAATATTGGTCCTCCGATTACATACAACCACACTTTTTTTATAATATGTGTGTAATAGACGTTTATGTTATGGGGTATGAAGAATCATAGCTAACATTACATCTTGACGAAGGGTACCTATATTATGTACAATCAGCCTGTTTGAATGACAAACTCAAGGATAAATTCAGGAAAGTAGTGACAAACCAAAAATCCAGCCTCGTTTTCAGTTAAGTCTACGGTTTAAGACGGCGGCGACCCTTGAATTGTCCATACAAACGTAATACCTAAATCATTTGCAATTTGAGCATATTTCCATCATATTATGTTAATATTCGGATTTAGACAGTATTTATCTAGGCTTGTACATCTTTTTTTTTTCAAAATCTTACCTAAAATGAAGTTTAAGCGAATTGAATTTCGCACATTTTTACAGCTAAATGACATGTTTTCATACTGTTTTTTCTGTAACAATATTTGGAATATTGTTTCGGCAGGAGCATAGCTTATATTATCAAGTTACAAAGTATAGAAAAAATTATGAAAGAATATTAAGTTTTCATTCATAATTTTTGGTATTACGGAACACATTCAAATTTATCATAAATTCCGATAGCTCGTAACAACGCTAACAACACACAACACACATAACACACAACAGACAACAACAACAACAGAACAGAGATAACAATATTCCAAACGCATTTTCCTCCCATCTCGACTTGCAGTTGCGAGCCGTGTTCGGCAGGTCTGGATATAAGTGGACACAAGGTCCAAAACACGCATTCAAGTTGTCTTTCTGAAATCTTCCGATGCAGCTTATTAAATTATGTAGTTGACGCAGACAATCCTGCGATTTGTGTCACATTAGCATTTATGACAATGTCTCGTATAAAAAAATAGTCACTGGCATTGATTGTGCAATAAATCTCAAAACAAGGTTCGATCGTTAAGCATGGCAGAGAAATGATGAAAACATTAAAAAAAACTTTTCTACACGCTGCCTCTTCATAATATCTTGTAAGCCATATTCCATATGGTTTGCTACCCCAATATACCAATCAAAATGTTCTGCTTCCATATTAAAGACATACTACGTTAGCTCACACGGCTACGCATGAATCAGATCAGGTTAAGAAAGGTCCGCCCGGCCTTACTCGTTTATTTAAACTCTCGCTCGGAGGAGAACGTAATCTTGTCGTCTGGCAAGTTTAACACCATTTCGCGAACTGCCGATCAGTCGTCAGATCTATATCGGTAAGTAGCCGGGGCGCCGGCCGGATGCTTCGCGAATAGGTGAGGCGGTTTAGGGAACTCGTTCTTGACGTTTCACATCTAATGTTAGGTAATTAGGAGGTAGTTTTTGCTTCCACCCCATTAATTGCAAAACATGGATGGTCTTATCTACTAATAGTTTTTTAATTTTATTTTGACTAGCTCGTCCCGACATTCCCTTCGTGGTCCACTGCGGCGTTGCGTCGATGTATCAGGGGGCCACTGCGTACTAACTTTGGCCTACGGCTCATCAGACATACGGCAGACGTGGTCAGTCCAACCCCACTTTAGTTCTAGAGGTTATTTTATTGAATCAAATTAAGGTAGGACAGTCGGACTGTTTCCGAAACTTGTCCGAGTTTCGAGATCATGTCAGTGTTATTTGTGTGGGAATCGTGGATAACCTGCTTTCCTTGCGACAAACGGTTAAACATTCCGGCTATGGGTGTACAAAATTTCCAAAAAGTCCAGAGTCTTCAAGGCATAGGGGCTCGCCCAACAAAAAAACACTGAGCTCAGAAAGAGAGACACTCGGAAGAGATCTGAGTTCTGTGTTTTCTTTGCTTTTCCCATGCCTTGAAGGCTCCTCACGACTTTTTGATATACGAGCTTTGCCTTAGGGTAATTTTACGCCTATATCTTTACACATTATTTAGCTATATTTCAGCACCCTAATTACGTAACGCAAACTCAATTTTAAATTGAAACCAATTGAAAAAGATTGCCAGTCCATTGCTTCATAAGTCGACAAAAAAAATTGAGCAGATTAAATTGTCGAACTTATGAAGCAATGGACTAGCAATCTTTTTCAATTGGTTTCAATTTAAAATTGAGTTTGCGTTACGTAATTAGGGTGCTGCTCTTCACTATTCACTGCTATTCTATGTGTGACCGCTTAACCAAAAAATGCGTAGCTCACGTTTATTCGCAAGGACAGTTGACTGTATTGCAGCTGTTCCTATCACATCGTGACTCCATTCTTCGGACAGCATTACCTATGTTAAACTGTCTTCCTTGTATCAACACAAATGAAGTCGTCACGGGTTGCCTAAAACCAAGCAAAAAAGCCTCCAGACCAAAAAATAAATTTAGTTAAAAATATTGAGAGGAGAGTTGGAACCTTTCCCTGCGAATTTGTTCTAAAAGGGGTTTGAAGATTTTTGTATGGAGGGTGGCCCTAACGTGAGGCCGCCATTTTTACTTTTTTTTTAAATCGCGGTGATAATAGAAAGTTTTATATTTAGATAGAGGACACATAAACAAACAAAAAATGTCACGTTTCAGATTTATTCATCGAAATATAAGTCGAAAATTGAACCCTTTTCAACAAGGACAAGGATATTCTTGTTTTTTTCCCTTCAGGTAAGTATATTGAACTATGAAAACATAATTGCATCATGTATAAGTAGGTAATATTTTAGTTAAGAGCGAAAGAGACTAAAATATATGTATATCCCCCGCCGAACGAGGACGTGTGTTATATGGTATATAATGTATTATATGGTGCATGGCACGGGCGCGACACCAAGAAAATCCTATTCAGCCTCCCCTCCCTTCTTGGATGATATTATTTATACCGGATATGATTAAAAAATCTTATATTTTATCCACTAGGTGTAGTCAATTAATTCATGTGTAAATAACTTAATCAACATGAAGTAACTACAACATAAATAAATAAATTCGTTATAACAATTCTTACTTTTATCTTTGAATATCTCAGAAACGTGACGTTTTATGATGGTATGTTATTTCAAGTTTTATGTTTGTATATGGTGTATATCCAAATATATGACATTTATTGTGCACCTAGATTTTGAAAAAAAAACTCAAAATTGTGGCTGATTTTAGGGCCAAAATCTTCAAACCCCTTTAAAGCCTCAATAGTAAATGGTATTTTAGAGTAGGTACCTAATATCGAATTGATGAAGCGTAAATGAAACAAGGAAATGTTATCCCTACTGTGAATTAATTTATATAAATTACGACATTATCTCAGCGTAGTAATAGCAGGACAATTTCTCAAAACAGTTTTGACTGGTCCTTGCTACCATAACATAAATAGGGTATTATTTTTTCTATCAAACCCAACTGCATTATAACAGGTTAGCCAAAAGTAGCCAGATTCTATAATTATAGCTTTCATCCTTTCCTAATAGCTTCTAGAAACATTTTTTACAAACCTATCGAACTTCGATCACGTTGCATATCAACCATTACAGTGGTTAAGTTGTCTCCTACCACATTACAGTTCAGAAATGACGGACAACCAACTCGTGCGTGAAAGTCACGTCGCTTTTGCGCTGTATACGATCAGATGGTTTGTTCAGCTAAGCTTAGGTCAGTAGTATCATAATTTATCTTAGTGCATATTTAAGATAGTTGGATCTAATCACCTGCACTCTACAGTTTAATTAGGTAATTATTATTAAGTATAATAATTGTAGTCATTGTTGCATAAAAATTCAATAAATGATACTGACATTTGGAACTCGGCTGATAATAAAATAGTTTACAAACTGCGTTGCATTTTAGTGTAGTAAAACTGTAGAACGCGCAGGTGATGTTAGTTTTGTTCGATGTTTTAAATGAAAGCTGGAGGACGTAGGGGTGAATGTGTGGGGTGGGAGCGCATGCGCGAGCTGGGTGTGTCTGCCGTCCGGCGCGACGCCCGGCGGCGGTAGCGGCAGTTCCGCTACACCGTCCGTCGCCGGCCCGCACCGCACCCGAACAAACGCTGGTAAAATACCAATCACTTACATCTCAATCACACACAGTCTTTACTTAAAATAACACACAAATTATGTCTAATTTACGGTTTTCATCTCACAGTGTTACCAATATTGGCTCTCTATTTGGTGTTATTGAGACATCGAACCGGTGGCCAAATTAGTGCGCATTCCTTTTTCAGTTTCCACCTACGCAAAAACCACTTTTTTACACATTCTAAATCGGCATTTTTATTCCTGATTGAATAATTACCGCGTGGTATTTTGATATATGACGTTTTTGCTTTTGTTTTTCATTATTTAGCGTTTTCCGTGACCGCTTGATGTTCGATAGCGGCGTCTGATAGGTAGCTTCAATTACCGTGATCAGTTTCTCCAGCCATTTGCTGGAACTTAACTAGGTACTCATTCATTTATTTAAATATTTTTTACTATAATGTGTTAGTGCTGAAAACCTTTTAATAAATTACATTTATAATTGAGAATGCATTTTATGAGTTATTTATTTTGTCTACTCAAACATGGGGGCGCAGTTGACCATGTCTTGATTTCTAAAATAACATTCCGGACATCATATTTATTTCGGACCAAATTGTTAGAATATACTTTTTTCTTCTTTAGAATTCTCTTTTAATAACATGTACCTTACAATTATTATCAAAAGCAAGAAAAATTTATAAATTCTTAGAGAATTCTAAATTTTTTTGAAACTGCTAAAACTTACTGACTTTATTGAAACAGTTCATAAATACAGTTAAAAGAAGACTCTGTTCATAGGAACTTATAATATAAACTGTGAACTGCTGGTCTTAAAAGAATTTAGTTGTGTATACTTACAAAAAAGGTAAAAGTAAATGTCTTCAAAACAAAAAGTGCACATTTTTGTTCATATGTTGTTTAGGCACCTGTGAGTTTTTCAGGAATAGGTAATTTTCTAGAAGACATTCATTTCTCATTGGTAAAAAGTTATAATTTTGCAATCTATTGATGCAAACAAACAAAAAATCAAATCAATCAATCAATCTATTGAAATTATTCAAACATACTAATAAGATATTTGTCCAAAAACAAGTACTGTTTCTTTTGATCATGATAATTATTTTGTTAGTTTTCTGGAACATTATAGTTAAAGGATGTACGCACGGCTACACATCAAGCTATACATTTCCAGTTTATGGTGATCTCGCATTGTAAACGATTTTCGTACACGCGAGGTCAGCTTAAACTGAAAATGTATAGCTTGATGTGTAGCCGTGTGTACAAGCATGCAAATTAGTCAGCCAAATTACAAAAGTCTCCAAAGACAAAAACAGTGTTCTAAATTCGCGCAACCAAATACAAAGAAAGCAAAGAGAATTCACTGACATTCCTGATGTATTAAACTCTGCACAGCAACAGAAAGCTCGAAAAGTGCAGTAAAATAAACAAAAAGTGTGTCGTAGCCCTCCCGTGCTTAAATAGACTTGGCAATCACTCCCCGATCCCCACAGCGAGTAGCGTCAACCCCTCGCACTTCGCAGTAATGTATGTACCGTCATGCCGCGTGTGGTCCCTCGTTAGGTGAGCAATTTTAATGGAGAGCCCTCCGACGCCCGCTAATTGTTTGAAAAAGCTTCACTCTACTGACTCAACCGCGTCTCTCTTCTGTGTTGTGTTGTTCCAGTTCACTTCAAAGAATCTTGCTGCTTTGTATGTTTCAACTCTTTAAAATGTAGAGCTCATACAGTAGTGCAAAAGGTTGACTCAGACTACTTCAAGATTTAGTTGATACTTATCACCACTTACGGGTATAAGTACCATGATGATTGCGAATAAAAATAAACGATTTAGCTGCTAATGTTCGGAAAGGAAATACAGAAATTAATACAATTCCTTACGTGCGATATCCAGCAACGCCTTCCTAGTTCCCACGCTAATGAATCTGTTCAGTTAATCTACTTGTTATCTCGGCACATTGCACATTATTAACCATTAATTAATTATGCATAATAGGACTAATATAATCATACCCAGCACGTTGCAAACAATATGATTGAGGCAATTAAGTTATTGAATGATATATGTATCTATTAATGTATCTACACCGTTCGTCAAAGATGTTTCGAAACACCATAACACACGAAGAGCAAGATATCATTGGGATCAATTGACAATATCGGAGATAGGTCTGTCGGGTGTTCCTGTAAGCGGAGGTGTATATCCCCCCGCAGGAAATCAACTCAGTGATTTGATTCATTACGCAATCCGGTGCTCGGCCGTTGTGCGGTTTCAGGATGTTATTAGATCAAGTCATCTGGCGTGAGGTAAATTCGATAGAATATCTGCATTCGTACTGATGAACTCGTTCTTCGGCATCAATTTAACTGATCGGGATTTTTGGTTAGAGAATCGGAATGCATATTTCTCACAATAGTCAGCTCAATTTGAAGCCTGTGGTAGACTGATGTTAAAAGTATTCGAAATAGCTATACGAACAAGTGTTTGCGGAAACTCTCTCGTAATAAAGTTAAGTAAGTGTTCCGGGACAGGTTGTGATGTCGGTAATTGGTGTAGTGTGTTACTTAGAGAGGGCTGCTCGCTAGCCGGTTGGCATGACGCCAGCTCAGTCGGTGCTCTTATCGCGGCTTGCTAGCCATCACACTAATGTGTTATATTTGTTTCATTATTCATACCTTACGTACTTCCACAAATGTAAAATTGCTGATCATTCCTTTTCCTTCCTTTAAGGATAAATTGGGCTAAAAAGATTTTTGTTTGCCTTTGAGCTTACTTAACTGTCACTAACGAGACACAATAGATTTATTTTTATTGTAATCGTCTTCTAAAGGCAAATCGACAGTTGGGCGGATAATTATAGGTCATTTTCATTTCCTCAGCCCTAGTTGCATGAAAATATTGAATTTTACTGGGGAGTGCCAGTGAATATGGAAATTTTCACGCATCAGCGAAATTGGAGCTTGGTTCTGAAAAATATCCGAGCTTTCAGATTCGACCAGAATTCAATTAGTGAGAACTGTAGCGTAGCTACTTCTTTTGTGCATGTTTAATGGATTTTAAATATTTTTAAGCTTATGTGATTAAAATGATCTCCGCGTTGCTGTTCTTATGATATTTTCGATAACGAAACAAGAGAGCTTTCGTAAAAAAAGAAAATTTGCCGTTTTGAGGAATAAGTAGATAGTAATTGAAAGTTATTAACATTTTGTTTACTTATGTTAATCTTTCAAGTTATTCGATCTCATTCAATACCTACTCTTTAAGTTAAGTCTACGTCACCTTTTCCACGGTTGGCTTTAGGGAATCCAATCCCGCATCAAAATCCTCATCCCGCAGGCCTGCGGGATCGAGGTCATCAATCACGCGGATCCGCGAGATTTGCGGGACTGCAAAAAATCATACTTTTTGTTCTAAGTAGTTATGTTCATGAATTTATGAAGTTTTAAGTAAGTATGTGAAATATTAGAAATATAATTTTTTTATTCATCATTAGTTAAACAAAAATGTTGTTTTTTCTATTAGGTTAAGTTTTTTATAGTACTTATTTCCGAAGAAAACAAAGTAGTAGAGCGAGCAGCGAGGACTTTCTAACAAGCAGGGCATAATTTACATGGAGCCGAAAGAATATCATCTTCCTACCTTAAAAAATGCAGGCAACCCAAGCAGGCGCTTTACTTTGTGTAACTAATTTCATCACCACTGCTCTCAAAACGGTGAAGGAAAACATCGTGAGGAAACCGGCATGCCTTAGAACCAAAAATTCGAACCCATGGGACATCTATCAACCCGCACTGGGCCCGCGTGGTAGATTACAGCGCAATCCCTCTCACAAAGAGGAGGCCTGTGTCCCAGCAGTGGGAACATTAATAGGCTGATTATGTAAGCAATTTGCCGCTGAATAATACGCTCTAGATACTAGTTTTTTTTACTTAAAGAAGCGTCACCAAGTAATACACAAAATATTTTGGTTGAATGACTTGGTAGTTTGTGATATTGACACATAAATTGGCCGGAACGAATAAAATATTTCGCGGATCCCGCATGTGTAGTCCCGCAAAAATGGTGCGTATGCGGGATTGGATTCCCTAGTTGGCGGGTAGTCCAGCTTGAATAAAACTCTGTTCGTGGCCAGACCGATTTGGTTTCTCGCCTGGTTTGCCCCATGTTTGCCCCCGCCCTTTTCTTGACAAAATATCGCGCCAAGTCTGTGGCTAAGTATACATCTCTAATAAAATCTCTATCGTACGTTTAAGCTGTTAGTTTTCTAACTTGATTGGTTTTCTAAGCTTTATTGTAAACTTCATCTAGGTCACAATTGTTGATTTGGAGTTTATTTATTAAAAGTTCCTGAATCGAGGCAAAATATGTATGCTGCAAAAATTTTCGAAGGTTAACTTCGATTTAATTATTTATTCTTCTAACCTAATCTGCTATGAATCACATATAATAAAAATTACCTACTATCATAAGATTCATAAGATATCTAAACAGACCAACCGGCAGCGCTAGATTCAGGATAGCTCGCAAGAAACTACAACTCCAAGCTTGATTATAATAATGTTATTCATATAATAGGTAGTGTGTGGTCGCGGTCATTTATACACTGTAAACAATCGAAAATGGCCTCGGTTTAATGACTAGTTGACGTCAAGACGTTACTGCCAGCGGTAAGACGCTCATACCGTGTGTATTAAGGTGAGCTAGCGTTGTGCGTTGAATCGTTGAATGGGCAACTTCCTTGAATCTTAAAATTTATTATTAAAATATTCTAGTGAGGGGAGTGACGAAAGGCTGACTATTGTTTAGTTCAATTGTGGAAAATACGTTTCAAATCGATTGTAAAATGGTTTATATGTCGTGTGTGGTAGAGACGGAAGGAGCGCGGGCGCATCGAAACGGGCGCCATCCATACTGTGGAGCCGGCGGAGTTGGGGGAGCTGAGCAAACACATACCCGAGGGTGACGGTGAGAAGAGCCCCGTTTATAGATATCCCTTTCAGGTAATATATATTAAATAGTAACATAAGCATACGCAAGAATAATGACAGTGATATTTCATAACAAACTATTGTTTATTTGTAAACTAATATCCGTAAAAACTCATTATCATTATATGTGTGAATGTAAAAAAACTTACTCACGTGTGTGTACGGGCAGGTGGGGTACACGGAACAAAACACAGACTACACACTTTACCTCGTCGCCGGTGACCATACGGAACGCCTGAAGTGGATCCACACAATCAGATCGGGTACGTACCCGCCCACCGTTACATAATGTCGTTTATTAAGTGTGACGTAGTTGAACCCTGTAACTGACAATCTGTACGGTATTGTTAACTTTGTACGCTCTACGTTTATACAAATTATACAATCTTTTATATGCTGTGTGCATTGGGGCAGTTAGGTCTTTGTAAAATTCTGTATGCATAGCAACAAGGAATAGAGAATTTGTAGAGTATTTTATTGGGTTGTTACCCCTTTTATCCTACAGCTACGTAACATTCCGGTACTTATAAAGTCAAAACCCTTTTTAGTCTTGACATAAGGACTGTCTGGTCTCATGTGTTCCAAAAATCAAAAGCGATAGTAGACAGTAGACACGACAATATAACAAGCCTTATATCAAATTGGCTACACTTTAAACGCTCACCAACATAATAATTGGCACCAAATTAGTAAATTAGGATGGGTTTTTTAGGTTTTTTGGTGAGCAGTTATCCTTCTAGTTAGTAAAATGGTTTAATTTTTCATCCATAAATATTATTGGAATATCAAGGCTTTGTGGTTTACAGTGTGCACAGCTACTGGTCGTCGGAGTCGGTACCACCCAGGCGCGTGGGCCGCGCGACGCTGGAATTGCTGTGACGCGGAGCGACGCGGCGCTCCCGGGTGCGCGGGCGCAGACCTCTGGACCGTCATAGAGTCTGGCCTTGACCTGCTCGTGCCGCCGCAGGTTAATCGACTGTCGAACGACGAACCACGTGCGTATACATTTCGCTAAACCCCTACCAGCAAGCAATACGTTTCCGCGACACACTTTCCAGCTCCTTGTATTTCAAACTCGAATATTTTATTTCACTCATGTGATAAGTTCATGTTACATGCAAGGTATCCAGAACCTAACATGAACCCTGTAACGTCAAAGCTATTTACAGTGTCAAAATTAAAATCACTACATTTTAGTTTAAGACTAATAAAGACAAAGTACCTACTTTTTTTATTTTTATGTAGTTATTTTTATCATAGGTATTTGAAAATTTTGAGATCAATCTTTACTATCCTTAGCATAAACTATACAATACATATTTCTTTAGTTTATAACATTTTTATTTGGTTACAAAATAAAAGAAGTTTACAGGTACGCAAACTCATACTTATTAGAATAGAGAATAATTTTATCACTACAATAACAAATCACCAACTTAAAAAATAAACAATGTAAGTAAACGTAGACACAGTGCGGATATTAAACATACTACTATTTTGATTATTCGAGATAACTCTACAAAAAAGAGTTGGCCTTTGCAACCGCAAGGCTTCTGTAGAAGATGGTATAATCTCAGAGCGAGTCAATTGCCGTTAATGACGTATAAATTACCTGTCTTCTTTCCGCGTATCAAAATACCAGTAAGTGAAAGGGAGAGCGCCCACCGCCTGCGCTCGCGCATCAAAATTCAAAATTCAAAATTCAAAAGTCATTTATTCAAATTAGGCTGAGAATCAGCACTTTTCGAACGTCAAAATTACATAAGACAGTCCCCCAAAAACGCCCGCCCTTCACCACTTCCTAGTGCCTTTGCTGGAGAGAAGAAGTGGCGCAACAAACTCCCCAGCAGCACAGCTGTCTGTTCAGTTAGAAAAAAATAACTTGATTCTATACAATAGTATGCAAATAATTTACATTACTCAACACAAAACATTCAATAAAATATATGCCATAATGACAGCTAGCACGCGCCAATGTACCAACAAAAAAAAAAAATATCGAAATCTAAACTCAAGCAAAAATAAAAACTAAAAACGTAAACAGAACTTAATACCCGAATTATAAAGCCTCCAGGCATAAAGGGCGTGCCCGCTTACATATAGCTAATAAAGCTGTAACTCGAAGTCACATAATTAGATATGATAAACTAGGACCATTGAAGTAAAAATAAATCAACAAAAATAGATCAACAGTTAGGCAAGAATAATATATAATCTACTGTCGAGGTCGCTAGCTAATCACATATTGCAATACAACTCATACGAAAACATTGTAATGAGTAGATCATGTCAACAATAAATAAAAATAAAAAAAATTGTATAATAAAGTCAAATAAATTAAACATTCTATAAACATATAACCTGTCAGTAGGTAAGCTAAAACTGGAGAAAGAACATAAACATTGTCTTGAGTTAATCACAGCGACCAACTATTTTTATCGCTTAAGTAGTCATTGATAGAATAGTATGCCTTTGAACAAAGGTTGGATTTTACTTTAGCTTTAAACGCATTAAAAGGCAAATCTAGCAGAGAAGTGGGTAGCTTGTTATAAAAGGTTATACCAAGCCCAACAAATGAGTTATGAACCTTATGAAGCCGGTGAAAAGGAGCTCGTAATTTGTCTTTATTTCTGGTGTTGATATTGTGGATATCACTGTTTTTAGTGTATACGTGTATATTTTGCCTAATATATAAGATATTGGCGAAGATGAATTGTGATGCCACTGTAAGAATACCAATATCTTTAAAAAAATCTCTCAGAGAGACTCTGGTACCTAGTTGGTAAATTGCTCGGACAGCTCGTTTTTGAAGAACAAATATATTTTGAATGTCAGCGGCTTTGCCCCACAGCAGAATACCATAGGACATAACGCTATGGAAATAACTAAAATAGACTAATCGAGCTGTATCAACGTCAGTGTATTGTCTTACTTTCCTGACAGCGTAGGCGGCCGAGCTGAGCCTTCCCGCTAGACTTGAAATATGTGGGCCCCACTGAAGTTTGGCATCTACTGTTATGCCCAGAAAAACTGCCGAGCCCACAGTTTCAAGCACTTCTTTATCTAAGACGATGTTGGGTCCTAGATTTCTAACATTCGGTAAAGCGAACTTTATACATTTCGTTTTCTTGGAGTTGAGAACTAAGTTATTTGTTGTAAACCAATCCGTAACCATTGAGAGTGCACTGTTTACATCGTCAAAATCTTGTCTGTTCCTGTCTACTTTAAAAATAAGAGAGGTATCATCTGCAAACAGTACAACTTCACAGATACCCTTTAAAAAGAATGGTAAGTCATTGATATACACTAAGAACAAGAATGGACCCAGTATTGAGCCTTGAGGTACACCTAACTGAACTGGTAACCCGGAAGATTTCACACCATTAATATCTACACATTGGGACCTATTACTTAAATAAGAATTTATAACATCGAGAGCTTCGTTTTGTACACCGTAATGACGCAGTTTACGCAATAGCGTGTCATGGTGCACGCAATCAAAGGCTTTGGAGAGATCACAGAAAACCCCAATAGCATTTTGCGAGTTCTCCCATGCGCTAAATATGTGTTTCAGCAGAGCAACACCCGCATCTGTAGTCGAACGACCTTTTGTAAAGCCATATTGTTCATTATGAAGGAGGCTATTTAAATTAAAATGTCTTAGTAACTGCTTGAGTATTAACTTTTCAAATATTTTACTAAATGCAGGTAAGATAGAAATAGGCCTGAAATTGCCAACGTCATTTTTATTACCTGATTTAAATAATGGAATGACTTTACTACTCTTCATGAGGTCAGGAAAAGTTCCTGAGTCAACACATTTATTAAAAGTAACAGCTAGATAGGGGGCTACGATGTCTATTATATTACTTAAAAGTTTAATGGAGATGCCCCAGTAATCACCAGTGTTTTTGGATTTGAGTGTGTTAAAAACATTAACTACATCACGAGGTGTTACATGTTCGAAGCTAAATAAACGACTACTTTTAGACACACTACTAAGCAAAAGGTTTTCAGCTTTAGACGGGGACGAAGTTAAGGAGCGAGTCGTAGTTAAAGGTATGTTGGCAAAAAACTCATTAAACGCCTCAGCTACGTCAGCTGCTTTAGTAACTAATTTACTGTCGACTATAATCTCAAGTTCTTTATCTTGTTTAACCGACTTACCTGTTTCATTGTTAATAATTTTCCAAGTGGTTTTTACTTTATTATTGGAATTTTTAATTGTATCGCTCAAAAATTTCGATTTAGCATAAACACTAACCTTTTTAAATAATTTTGAATAATTTTTAACATACTCTAGGAAAGGAGTATCAAACCTGTATTTTTTCAAACCATATAACTCGTATAGTCTCGCTCTACTTTTATAAATACCTGGAGTGGCCCATTGGTTAAAGCCAGCGCTGGTGCCATTAATTTTAATAGTTTTGGTCTTGAATGTAGATTGGTACTCTTTTTGCACGACATCAAAAAGGGCTCCATAGATTTCATTAGGGCTCTCGAGTTCTACTATAGATGGTGTAATTCTATGAGCTATATTATTTTTAAACTTATTGCAACGACTAGCTGTATAGGGCCTGCATTCTATTTTACGCGGCTTTTTATGTAATGGCATGGGGAAGCTAGCTAATAAACCACAGTGGTCAGAAGTTAAGTCACTTAACACACATTTATTTTTGGCATCACAATCACTAAATATATTATCAAGACAAGTTGACGAAGATGCCGTGATCCTAGTAGGTTCAAAAAACAAGTTAATTAAATTATAAGACCTAAACAGATTAAGAAGTCTAATACTTAATGGAGTAACATCTAAAATATTAATATTAAAATCTCCACATAAAATTATACTTTTATTACTTGATTTTAACCTATTGAGTGAATCCTCCATTACCGATTCAAAACTAATAAAATCACCAGAAGGGGGTCGATAAACGCAAATTATAACGTACCGCTCGAGTTCAACACAAGACAACTCAATAGTGCGCTCGATAGAAAGATTAACTAAATCTAAACGTTGTTTACATTTCAACTTGTTTGAAACAAGAACTAAAGATCCACCGCGAATGGCGTTTTTTCTTACAAATGCACTTTGTATAGTAAAATTATCATCATTGATAAACACTACTTCATGTTCTTTCAACCAGTGTTCAGTCAAACATAACACCTGAACATCATAGTTCTCCATAAATAAACTTAACTCTAGCTCTTTGCCGGACAGACCCTGCATATTTTGATGAACAACATTCAATATATGGGGCTCACCCGTTGTCGCACCGAATAGTTTAAACTACTAGGCGTATCAAAAGTAGTGTTAGTATCACTACTAACAGTAATCGATGGTACACTACAATTACCAGTGTCACTGTGTATACTGTATGCTAAAAGATTAGCAATTTGTCTCCTACAACTAGGTGGCAAATACATTGTATATTCTGTCAGTTTGTAATCAGTGATAAATTGATTACAATCAAAATATAAAATAGCATCGCTGTGACGACATGTCCTATTATAAATTAACATATTTAGATTATAAATATGCCTATTTTGCTCATCAGACAAATAATGAGAATAAGGCAAGGCACAGAAAATAAATTTACAACTATTGGTCGCATTGAGATGTAACATCAAATGGACACATTCAATTATTTCTTTTTTTCTTACAGATAAACTATCCCCATATAATAATATAACAGTTGAACCGGGGTTTATTTTTGTCAATTTAATATTACAAATTAATTGGCTAACACTGGCACCGGGTAAACAATTATTTATAACATACTGTTGTGAACACTGATTAAATATTCTACCAAAACCTTGACCAAATTTGTCAGAAAATACATATGTTGGGTTAACCAAATTATTCATACTATTATTAACTTCATTAATACAGCTACCTACTGGCTGAGCCACTGAGGGTGTGGGTGTAACAAGTTGAGGCTGAGTTGCCAGGGAACAGGCACAGCTAAAAGAGAGGTTATTTGTCAGAGACTCATACCTCTCCGCATTGTGCTTGACTAAGTCTGCCAACTCATTGGCCTCCTGCATGCGCTTACTTAGATCTTGTTGACAAGCCTCATATTTACTAAATATGTCCTTTAGAGCATATTCCCTAACAAACAATTCATCCTGTAGATGCTGAGTGTCAGTGTCATACATAGTATTACATAGTTGTAATTCATTAGTACACTGCTTTAAGTCTTGTTTTAAATTTATATTTTTTTGCCTTAGTTTTGTATTTAATTTATTAACTTTTAGGCGTTTTAATGATTTCTGAGTTTTCCTAATGAATTTATTAATTTTAATATATTTTTTAATCTTATTGTGACTAGTAAACAATTTGGTTTTATTGATAGTATCATCAGTTAAATCTATTGTTACAATTGGCTCAATACATGTGGGTCCGGACCTGCTACCAACCAACTCATCATAAAGACTGCAGGTGATCGCAGACTCTTCACCGGCTTTGAGAGATTCCAAATGGGTTATTGTGTTGTGGGCCCTGCTTAATTCCCGTTCTAGTTCAGATATGCGTCTCAAAGCCAGTTCGTGGGTGTCACTACATTGCTGGAAATTTGACACCAGTTGACGGAGATGTTGATGCTGGTCAAGTATGTCCATATGCTGTGTATGTAGTTCAGCCAACTGGTTCTTAAGCTCAGTGTTCTTGTTATTAATAAACTGAATTTCCACCTCACTGTCTTCCCTTTCATGTAGCAGCTGATCGCACTGGTTTTTACTACATTCCAACTCTTTCAATGTAGCCTTCAATTTTTCCTCCAAGGATGCAGCTCTACGGGTCAACATATTGACAAACCAACCCTAGTGCAACCCTGGAATGAGAGATGAGAAAGCTAAGTGAGTAAAAGGAATAAGAGAGAGGGATAAGATGTAGAGGGATGATAGAAGTATACTAAGATGAAGGGAAATTGAATTGAAAGAAAACAAAGGAATAAAAGTTATGAAGAGTGTGTCATCTAAATTATGGGATGATAATTTAATTATTCACAGGTATATCTTATTTGAGATATTAATATTCCAAATATAAAAGAGAAAATTACAAAATTAAGTTTGCAAAATGGTTGGGGGTAGGTACTACAAACTATTTTAAAGAAATTGTTAATCTAGTTTTTAACAATAATTTCATAAATTGACACTAATACAGTAATTTAACAACATATCAGTGGTATTGTATGTGTAGTAATAATCTGCAGTGATGTCTAATGGTAAACAAAAGTGAAGTTACAAGGAATAACACTGCTTTTATTAAAGAAACTTGATTGACAATACAAGTTTATGACACATTACAGGTTTAAATAGGTAGTATGAATAAATAAAATACTATAAGGCCGTATGAGCCTATTTTTTGTGTAGTAAATTATGTAGTGTTTACTGTCTGGGCGAATGTTTTCGTCTTCGATTTTGCTTCCACTAGTTGTCAAGCAAAAGGAGTCATAAACGGTGCCAGCGTGTGATGGACGTAGCTCAGAGACCTGAGCAGTATTTTGTGATGTTCTGCATTATGTAAATATTAAGTAGAATAAGAGAAATAAAACAAAATACTCCCCGGGATTGATGAATTTTTGAAATCCGTCACCGTTGGGATGGTTAAGTTGACAGCCGGTTTAAAATATCCTTTTTGTGCGAAGTTCCCGCAACAAAAAACACTGTATAATCACTGAATATGCTAATTAATAACTAGGTACGACTATAATACACTAATTGAACATAATTTAACACTTTTTACTAATTTTCTAAATTAAAACCTAAGAGGTCGTTTTTATGACGACCGGCTACCAGTGTTGCCAGAGCAAAAAAAAAAGGTGAATGTAGGCCGTCATCGAATGGTGAATGTAGGCCGAGCGCGACCATCTCTGAGCCCTCGCTCCTCGTCTCGACAACTATAAAGCCTAGTTCTCCATGGGCCATCGTAAATATAATTTATGCAGGGTACTACTGTGGGGTTTGAACGGGGCAGGTACCTACGTAGGTATATCGGCCCATCTTTGGGATTTATTATTTCCTTTATTCATCTCTTGACATATGGTTTACAATTTTAAACATTTATTAAAAAATAATAGGGGTCCTCCGGATTTATTATTTTTAAGTACTTATATTTAACTTTTGTTGTTCAAAGCAGTTTAAAATATATTTTTCAAATGAGTAGTTCATAGATTGTAGGTTTCTAGGTAATGAACATAATTTTGACATTACGGAAAAACACGTTTTTAGTAGTGGTTTTACTCAATAATTTCATTATTTTATTGGTACCTTCTGAAAAGTTACAACAAATAATAGTTGTCTCAATCACGATTTACGTGCCGTATCGGCGGCACCACCGTTATGTATCACGCTTTACCTTCGCCGCGGTACTTGGACACGTTTGTAGGCAGTCGGAGCGAGGTGTCGCGCGCGGACGTCCGGTCTCAAAGTCCCGTTCCCATGTTGCCGAGTAAACCCGAAGACGAACCAATGGTGACTAAGAAGAAGTCAAAAATACCATGTCTTTCGTTAGCGTCGTTCCTCCCGGCTCTAGAGGGTACGGTAAATTTCGTCTGACCTCTATTTATTTGGCCTCGTCGCCTTCGGTTGCGTTCACTGGTCTCGTTGCACTCACTTTCTTGTCTTGGTCAGGTGTAATGTAATGCGTTTGTGTAATGCCTGCAGAAGTGATACTGTGCAGTGATTCTGATACCCCACAGTGTTTGAGGATAGTGCTCATTGTGCCATGGATATAGGTCATCATAATTTAGTGCTCTAGCTATAAGAAATTGGTTCTGCAATGGGTTTGTTATTGTGTCCGATGGTCTGTGGATTTATCAAATTGAGACATCGAACCATCTCTTTTAAGGTTATCGTACCTACTTTCTAACAAGAACCACAGGCTAAAAACTTCATCATCCCAAAGTATTTGTCTCAGTTTGAAACTCAACAAAAATATTAAGCCTCTAGAGGCTTAATATTTTTGTTGAGTTTCACCTGTTAAATCTGTATGGCATTTAAAGGGTCTGTCATAATATTATCATGTTGATATTTATTTAAAAAAAAAATACAAAATTAACATGGTTACATTTTGCTTGAATGTTCTTAGTGCTTATTGTTTCATTATTATGATAATTTCTGACAAAAGTATTAATAGTTCCGTGGCCTTAGCATAATGAGTAGTTTTACGACTCTTAAACAAGATTTTGTGTAAAGGAAAACGAGCTATTGATTTTGGAGGTGTTATACGCATTCACCTGATTGAAATTTTATATTCATAACATTTTGATCAATCGCTTATAAATAATATTATGAAAAAAAAACTTAATTTACTTACTAGTTATTTAAAGTTTAATTTAATCTAAAAATAAATATGCTTACCCTAAGATTAAAAATAATGATAGACGAACAGCAAGTAGGATGAACAAAAAATGCTGTCATCAATATGAATGCCTAGGTTTCTGGATACATGTCATCCATCGTATCCCATTTCACTCAAAAATCGTTGACCAATTTATTTCTTACCATATATTTATAATTTAATGCTATAATTCAAATATAAATGTATGACAAAAAAATTGGATCCATTGTAAATATTATGAACATTGGTTTGTAGCCATCACGGCGGCAGTCCCAATGCCCGGGGGAGGCGGCGCTCCTCCCGGCACTCCATCCGCCAAGCCAAAGGTAACACAAAATAATGCTGTAAGTATTCCAAATTTTTTATATTTTTTTCCTAAACCACTTATACTTAATTCCAATTTTATTTCTATTATAAATACTCAGTTACGGCAATGGTTTAATATTCTAAAGGGACGGAAGATAAAAAATGGGAAGTTTATTGCCATCACCTCAATGTTAATGCAGACCTATGTTTAATTCCAACTACAATTTTTTATGCCAAAAAGTTAAACTGTTAAATAAATATAAAAGAAAGAAAATAGCGGTTTCATACATTATGGATAATCTTTAAAAAAAAAATCTTTCCTTTTTTGCAATTTGCAGATCAGTATCAGGTTGTATGTTGATGAAAATATGACTAGCGACCGTAACAACTATGTATTTAATTATAAGCTTTAAAATCATCAATACATCTCTTTTTTGCGGCTAGAATTTGAACTAGCGAAAATGGTGAAAGATTGCTTAAAAATTTACAGTTTTTTTAACAATCCGTCAAGACTTGCCATTTGGTTTATTAAGCCATAGTCGGTTGCCCTTATTTACTTATGAGCCTTATATTTGAATTATAATCAGATACAAATATTTTTTGGCACAATTCAATGTAACTGTTATTTACAGGATAAGCAGAGAACCAAAGTTGTGGTGGCCCTTTATCCATTCAAAGCTATTGAAAGCGGAGATCTCTCACTGGAAAAGGTGAGCTTAGTTCGTAGAATACTGTACATACTTACGAGTTGTATTATAAATAATATCTTACCATTATGGTGACACAGCTACTTGTCATATTGTAGGAGGATATTTAGTGTCAAAAGATAAGCATTTCTAAAAGAATCATTAAGTTTTCACCACAATGCCTCGAATGGAACTCAATTGTAGTAAATGGTCATTATTAATCAAGAACAAAGTACATTGAGTTTTTGGTAAAATCCGTGGGTGTCGAGCACAAAAAAAAAAAAAACACCGCGAAGGCAATTATCCAATGATCTTTTTTTATGTATATTTGTAGTTTGGGTCTATGGCAATATTAAGAATATCTATTCTTGTCATCATTAAATAAGATACAGCCAAATATCATACATACCACGAACCTTACTAACTTGGGATATAATCTA
Source organism: Conistra vaccinii (assembly GCA_948150665.1). Classification (NCBI taxonomy): domain Eukaryota; kingdom Metazoa; phylum Arthropoda; class Insecta; order Lepidoptera; family Noctuidae; genus Conistra; species Conistra vaccinii. The sequence continues at coordinate 10,553,572 of OX411324.1, read as the reverse complement.
CTGACTGATGTTTTATTAAATTTGCAAAAGGTGCAGTCTCTTTTGTTGATTCCCTCATTAAATACACAATTCGAGGTTCGTTCATGGGAACTACGCAGTCGCGAAAAGCTATCTCAATTGACCATTATTATTTACTTGAAATGATCAATTTTATGACTAATATAGAATACATTACGTTTTAGGGCGCTGAATATGAAGTTATTGACGACTCCCAAGATCATTGGTGGAAAGTTAAGGATGAGAACGGGTATGTAAAATATTATTTATTTATTTTTATACTATACTTTAGAACTTAAGAATTATTTGATACCTATACTTTACGTCATTTTCAGGTTGGTGGGCTACATTCCTAGTAATTACGTTAAAGAAAAGGAAACAATAGGATTGCAGAAATATGAGTGAGTATAAGTATTACACATGCATAAACTCACGCCTTCTTCCCATAGGGGTAGGCAGAAACGACAGAATGCCACCTGCTACGATCCCTACATACTCCTTTTGCCTTGTTTACGTTCAGACACATATTATATTACATATTATAAGTATGTTTCACGTTTAATTTAGGATATAGGATAGTAATCATAATCGCATTACACAGGTAATGAACTGATGTATCCGACAGGATAGTCATTTTGTTTGGAAATTACATAGGGAAACAACAGCGTTTGGAAAACGTGGTAATGCGTCAATAGGACGATAATTTTAGCCATTTCAGTTGAATCTATTTTAAACATAGCATTGTAGCTATTTATTATTTTACTGACCTTAAAAATAATTTAAATTTATTACCAAAAATATTGCAAAATGACACTTCTTCACTTTTTGTACACACGTTTTGTATTTTCTCGCATCGTAGCAAGTGTATCATTCGCGAAGTCAAATCCGATGTCGATTTGTATACCATTACATGAGATCACTTCTAGCTGAAGTGCTTAGTTCTGAGGATTCTCTAATAGAAAAACTCATTACTACCACTTGATGTAGGAATAGAAGGCTCTTACCTTAACCTCCGGCACTTGTGTACGGCGGTGTACGCTAGAGCAATGAGTATTTTTTTGGTAATTAAAACAAAACTAAAATGTGTTTCTTTCATTAATTTATTTAAAAAAACGAGAATCTTCTTATAAAAAAACTGTAACAACAAAATTATAATCAACATAAAGTTTGAAGAGGATATAATTATGTAGTATATGGACAATTATTATTATTTTGTGGTTTGTTAAACATTTACAATTCTCAAGGTTTAGAATATCTACTACTTATTCGATGTGCGTATTTTTCGTCATTGACGTAATGAGAACTCGGATAGTTCGGTGTTTTGTTTTACATGGATAAGTTAAATGTTTTAATTTACAAACTTTATGAAAAAAATAAAAAAACATTTGTCTCTTTTCTTCAATCTTTTTTGGAGAGTCGACAGGCAATGCAAGAACCAATCAGATTATTTGGCGCAGAGAAGATGTCGATTTCAAATAATCTGTTTAGTGTAATCTGAGTTTTGGAAATAATATTATTGTTTAACAACCGCTTGCAGTCACCGCCATGTCAGTACTTTATCTTTCGCCGTTCGTACCCAGGAACTAGGACAAATAAAAATGCTGTATTTACATAAAATAAATTTCCAACGTGCAAGAATTCCCAGGATATATCGCCCATACCTCTAGAAGGTTAAAAGACTGACGTGTGTGGTAAGTTCCGTGCATTTATAACGCTTGTATGCAGGTGGTACGTCGGCGAGATGTCGCGGCAGCGCGCGGAATCCCTTCTCAAGCAGGAAGATAAAGAAGGATGCTTCGTGGTCCGCAACTCCTCAACGAAGGGCATGTACACGCTCTCCTTATATACCAAAGTGTAAGTATCCTTCACCAAACTAACACCTTTATTTAACTTATCTGTAATGTTGAGTTGGATTTCTTGTAAAAATATTATACATCTGTTTTAAAGGCAGTTGGCACTTATCGTCTTGGCACGATATCAAGATCGCTCTAACTTGAGACGGTCTTATTTGTTTATATCATTGTACTCGCTACAATGATATAAAGAAACATGACCGACTACTTTCTACAGGGTGAGTAAATACTCACCCTGTAACTCGCAATACCTACGCGGTCAAAATGTATGGAACAGCAGTTCTTTTTTAAGTAACCGCCGAGAAATTTAAATTTTAAAGGGGGTTCAGAATCACGTATTGAATGTACTGAATCCATGGTAACAGTTTTCGCGTCGATGTCCCTGCCACCCTGTATTGTATAGCAAAACAATTTCAACATCACAATGCTTATAAACATTATCTTTGATATAACTACTAATCCACCAAGGAACTAGATGATTGTCAGTCTTGATGTTTTTAGCCAATATTTTGGGTACCGATGGCAAAAATACAGTTTAATAGACTCGAAACTGATTTCACAGTTAACATCTCTATCGAAATCGTTAAAATCAACATTTTGATTTTGAGTTAGTAAACTGTACAAGGAATTTCTTGTCCGTTCTTCTCCATTGGGTCCTACTACGCTTTGGAATGGGCAACTAGCTTCATCTTTCTGACTGATCGACTCCTTGACAATTCGAATGTGCCTGTAATTATTTAAAATAAACGAAATGCTTTGAGTTTGAACATCATACTACGAAAATTACAGTTACCACTCTCAAACGAAGCACTACCACATAAAGCAGAACAGTCGCAGCGAGTACTACCTATCGGACAAGCATTGCTGTGCGAGCATACCCGAGCTGATCAACTACCACAAGCACAACAGCGGCGGGCTGTGCTCGCGCCTCAAGACCACGCCGTGCGACCGGCCCGCGCCGCCCACCGCCGGACTGTCGCATGGTCAGTACGGTTAGTCGCAACATCGTCATTATCATTCTCTAACCATTACTAACGCCATCTGAAAGCGGTACTACTAATGCTGGAATATACTATCTGTCTTTTCTGAAGGTGCAAGATTGCGGTCAATCGATGTCCGAATTGATAGACTCAAAATATGACACCTAATTATGACAAAAAATATGTCAAGATGTCATCGATTCACGTCAATCGACCGCACTCTAGTGACACCCTGTAAATGCGCTTGATCGAAGGATTAACGCTTGTAATTTTACTTTCTTACTAACTAAAGTCACGTCCTGTGTCCTACAGGCGACCGCCCAAATCGTATCGGCAGCAGTAAAGCGCGATACAGATATTTTTGCCCCGTTTTCAGCATACCCATTTCGAAAAACACGGGCTTGAAAGTTTGTATTAAATGCCGTAAATCATAAAAACATTCAAGCCCATGTGTTTCGAAATGACAGAACCGATTTTAATGAAACTTCATACGCATAAGCAGGATACAAAGGTCTAAAAAGTTAGTTAAGAACATTTTCCGTACGACGTAAACGCTCTTAACAAATATTTTGGTTCACAATATCCTGCCAAACAACAATCCTTGAAGATTTTCCGTGTTGAGACTTTAGTTGGTTTTAAATTGACTGTAAATAAATACCGACTGTATCAAATGGTCGGTATTTGCTTATAGTAATGTTATTTTGAAATGAGGTTGTCTATGTTTCCCGGAAATGGGTAAGTAATTCAGCGGAATTGAATGAGATATATGTGGATCATATTGTACTTATTATTTTTGTGTTTTAAAATCGGTTGAGAATTCGGATCTTTAAATAGATACAGGGAGCTTACGTTTAATGCGTACAGTACGGTATTCATGGTCCACGCCTCACGGAAAAACATCAAATCGTGTTATACGATACACTGCATTGAAGTGGTTTAAAAAAAGTAGTTTCTTCTGCTGGTCTCTTTTAAAAATGACAATAATAATTTATTATTTTGGGCGTGACGTGACATGCAAACATCGCTTTCCTACGTCTATTTACAAAGTATATACGTATCTTAATGCTACAAAAAGTCTGCATATATTCTGACTACTATAGAAGCACGTAAAAGTAATAAAATTGTACAAAACAGATGTAAACAAGAAATGTACGTCATAATGTAATGACGTCAACTAGAAGTTAATACTACATTCATGCGATATAATTATATAATTGTGTATCCCCGCTGTAATTTAATGGGGCAATTTTCCTCGGTTCGCTTTGAAAAGGATAATACCGGCTCATTTATGTAAATTAGCTTCAAATTAGTTTTATTTAGTGTATCCCAAGAACTGTCAGTTATGGGGTTTTATCTAATCCTATCGCAGAGGATTGCTAAAAATAATACGAACAGAGATATATAATTGATCACCGTGCCGCATGTTTTTAATTTATTTATTAACTAGCTTTTGCCCGCGGCTTCGCCCGCGTGGATGTCGAAACATATCCAACGGGAACGTAATCCCGATAACCTGTAGGTTAATTCAGGCTATAAACTATCTGTGTGCCAAATATCATCCAAATCCTTTCATCCGTTTTTGTGCGAACCGGAATATAGGTACACACAAACAAACAGACCAAAATTCTTAAAACTATATTTTCGGCATTAGACTGGAATATTCAATGTAAGGTTTGACTTCGTTACTATTTTATTTTACTTCGTCTGCGTAGAGTATAAATTCTTTTTTTCTAGATAATTATGAGTAATTAAAACTTATTTGCAAAAAATTAACGAACGAAAAAAAAAACAGAAATGCGAAAAATAAAGAATAACCTTTTAGTGACGACAAATTGATGATCCTTTAATTATTTATATTTTTTGGTTGGTAAATCATCAAATGACTTCTCCCGCTCTGGTCGAAGCGGAAAGGCGTATCAGACTCTTACTATCTAAAACCCACCCGTGTTCCTACACTTGCCTGTACGTTGCCAGGGGCCACGGTCTCCCCTTAGGACTTCCCGCAACTCCGGCAGCCATCGGCCCTAGCGGACCCCGTCAATTGTTCTGATATTTCTTTGAAGCGCGCGTGGAACACAACGCACCGTCGACCAGGGCCTGGTCATTATCGAACGGCTAGCTACCCTCTTCTCCTGCGGCGGCTAGGGGTGTCAGGGCGCGACACTTGTCTCTCCCTCACGCGCTTTGCCACCTCCTTTATGAGCCTTCTGCGAAGCAGTAATTGCTTCGCAGAAGGAGATGACCCTCAAATAACAAATGATGTGGCGCCAAACAAACAAACAAATTAATGACATAAAGCGTAAAATGTTAGCTTGATGGATCTTCGTTGAATGTGTGTTTGGCGCCGCCGCAAAATTTGTTATTTGAGGATCATCAATTTGGCACTAAAAGGTTATTTACTTTACTTTACGCTTTTCAGTTTTTTTTTCGTCGGTAAATTTTTTTGTTATTTTTTTTTTATTTTTCGCTTTTGAGTTACCATATGCTTAAGGTTGCCTCAACCTCTGACCGACGATGACAGTCATACCCCTAAGCCGCTAGGTGTAAACTTCTCATCAGGGTGAATGAAATAAGCCTAAACACGATGTTGCTGCTGTAAACTGGTGAGGAGCTCTCGCAACTGTCTTCCGACTCCATCATCACATCAACTCCAGTACCCTTATTACGTAATACACGATCAATCAGACTTTGAATCGTTTTGAAACAGATTACTAATCCATTGCTTCATAAGTTCGAAAAAAAATCTGCTCAATAACGGAAATAACGCAACGATATTGAACTGTCAAAATGAAACAGATTAGTCGGAATCGTTTACAAAAATGTGTTGCGTAATTAGATAGCGGATCTTTGTTGTGTAGTTGTGTCATCAGAACTACACTATGTGTGCGAAATTACAACTGAATCGGTTCACAGTTGAAAATTCAGTAAGTACGTGAAACATCAATCAACAACAATTTTTTTACACTTGGGGGTGGGTTTCCATTTTCAATTTTATATGGGACCAACTTTGAGGTACATTCTCGCCAATAAAAAAAGAATCGTTCAAATCGGACTACTCAGTAAAAAGTTATGCGTGGTCATACATAAAATAACAATACAACATAGAGCATTGTTCGTTCATGGCTAATTTTCCTCCACTACGTGTGATATTTTAGGAATACTGTAAAGAAATACCTACTGTAAAGGACCGGTACCTACCAGGCACTATAACAACCAGGCTAGTTGGAGGCTAACACGTGCAGGGCCGTAGCCAGGAATTCATTTCGAGGGGGGGTTGGGGCTGCCAACTTTTTTAAGAAGAAATAAAGTATTACTGATTTCAAAGACGGTAAATAAAGAGTATAAAAAAAATACAATTTATTGCGGAAAATCATAAAAAAAAAATATGTTACGATCTTAGACATTCCTAATTCAAATTGATGAAGAGCTTATAATTATTTTAATTTCAATAAATAAAGTGCTGACTCTCTCTTCCCGCCACTTTGCAATCAGGACCAAAAACAGGGAAGACCACTTTAGGAGAATATAGTACCTATGAATACATTTTTTGTATCCCGCTTCAATAAGTTAGGTTTTCTTTATCTTTGACAATTAATACAGAAGTAGAAGTAAAATCGACTTATCAGATTTATGCAGAAAAGTTGGTTAATTAAGAAATGCAAGAGCGAGCGAAGCGAGCTCAAAAATTTTAGCCTCCCGCCTGGCATATTAGACTCGCTCAGAGAATGCTGAAGTTGCTGGAAATCATTCAAAACAAAGTAAGAGTCGATAAAAATACCATTATTTATGCGTAGGTACTCGTACTCCAGTTTGGGTTTATGCCAGGTCGAGGAACAATGGACGCCACCTTTGCACTCCGCCAATTGTGCGAGAAGTACAGACGTGCACACAAGAACTTGCACATGGTGTTCATTGATCTGGAGAAAGCGTATGATAGGGTACCTCGGGATGTGTTGTGGTGGGCCTTGAAAGAGAAAGGTTTGCCCGGGAAGTATGTAGAGTTAATTCGTGCCATGTACAGCCAATCTCGTACGTACGTTCGGTCGGCTGCTGGCAATACTGATGAGTTCAGTGTGGCTGTAGGCTTGCACCAAGGGTCGGCTTTAAGTCCTTACCTCTTCTTGTTGATTATGGACGCCCTGACGTCGGACTTACAGGAAGAGGCACCCTGGTGCATGCTGTTTGCCGATGACATTGTTCTTGTCGGTGAGGATGAACCTGAGATCCAGAGCAGATTGGAGAAATGGCAGCAGAAGCTGGAGAGTGTTGGCTTGAAAATCAGCAGAACCAAAACTGAACATATGTTCTGCGATTTCGGCGGTCTCTCTAGTTCTGGAGCCATAGCGCTTGATGGCACGCTTCTGCCAGTCTGCTCCGACTTTCGGTATCTCGGTTCACTCGTGCAAAGCGATGGCGAAATAGATCGGGCGGTTAAGCACAGAATTAACACTGGATGGATGAAATGGCAGCAGGTCACGGGAACAATCTGCGACTCCCGTATTCCCCTTAAACTTAAGGGGAAGATATATAAAACAATGGTTAGACCTGCTGTCTTGTATGGATCAGAATGTTGGGCCACCAAAGGGATGAATGAAAGGCAATTGCATGCAGCTGAGATGAGAATGCTAAGAGGGATGTGTGGTGTTACACGAATGGATAGAGTAAGAAATGAGTACATAAGAGGAAGTCTGAAAGTGGCACCGGTGACCGAAAAGTTGTGCGGTAATCGGTTGTCATGGTATGGGCATGTGATGAGGAGGAATGAGGAAAATGTCGTGAAGAAAGTTTTGAGTGTGAATGTCGATGGCTATAAGAGTAGGGGAAGACCAAAGAAACGATGGATGGACTGTGTGAAAGATGATATGGCTAGAAAGGGGGTAACTACTGAAATGACGACTAATAGAGAAGTATGGAAAAAAGGGACATGTTGCGCCGACCCCAAATAAAATTGGGATAAGGGCAGGAGAATGATGATGACTCGTACTGCTTTTGAAGATTAAAAACTGTGATTATAAAGTAAGCATATGCGAAATAGATTACAATTATCTGTATGAGAGAACAGAGGTACCCTAGCCCCCCCCCCCCCCCTACCTATGGCTCTGAACACGTGAGCAAGCAGATAAAATTGGCCGTGGGAGAATTGTCCCTATAAGTGTGGTCAGTCTGTAGGATACAAATTATCACGCTATTTTCTATGTAGGATGAGCAGTATCGCATTCTGCTCGTATCCTAATCTATATCAATATCGATTCTCTCAGAGAAGGGGATGGAGGGTTCTCCGGGGGAGGGGCCCGTGGCTAAATAATAACATCCGCACAGGTCGATCGATCAGGTTAAGCTACACTTGCTGCGGTTGGTCTGTGGATGGATGAGCATCTTTATACAGAGACCCGTCCGTGCCTCGGAAAGCACGGTCCCGGCTGTCATTCGTGGATCTTTGACAATCGTAACGGGAAGTCAGATGCCCGAAAGTCCAACAACCATTCTTACCAAAGGGTATCGTATTACCCAGTAACTGCGTTGTGGAGGTCAGGTAGGCAGTCAGTCCATGTAAAATACTGTAGAAACGGTACACGTGTACTTATATTTATTTTTACTTAAATACAGAATTTAGCAAATGAACAACTTCAATACAAAACTTCATCCCCCTTTTCTTGACCTCGTGGGTTGAAATGAGAAAAAAAACCAACGATTTAGGTTCGTTGTATTAGTTTCCAACAATAAACCGAAATATTCGTGATTTAGAAAAAAATAAAGAACTTTAATTAAAAACAAAATTTCATCCCCCTTTTCACCCCCTTAAGGGTTGAAATTCTAACAACACCGTTGCGATAGCTTCCAACCATAAGCCTAGATGCCTAGATAGTAAATTTCGTGATTTTTTTTCGAAAATTAAGGATTTTCAACTTTATCCCCCGTTTTAACCCTTCGAGGGCGGAATTATCAAAAACGTTGAGATTTGTATTGATTAATTTTCAATTGTCAGCCTAAAATCAAAATTTGAAGATCCTAACTTCAAAACTGACGGACTTTCATACAAACTTTCATCCCCTATTTTTCCCGTTTAGGGGTGGAATTCCCAAAAATCCTTTCTTAGTGGATACTTAGAGAGATGCGCGCGGAGAGCGTAATAAAGTTAAGGTGTCTGTACTCTTAACCTTAGGTATTTTTTAACTACGTAGAAATTTTGTTCATATTGGGAACGACCGTATTATAAACTTATAAATGGAAAATCAGGTGATGGGGTTGCTGGGGAGCATGACGTGGACCTGATACTCAGGTGACCAGACCACACTGCAATACTCGAGATGGCTTCTAACTAGCGAGTTGTACATAATTTTGTTTTTACACTCACTCACTCTTTATAAATAACGAAGCCAAGCATCTTTGATGTTTTTAATATAGTTTTGTCAATATATTCACGAAAACTTAGGTTTTTATCAAACTGAGCGCCTAGGCATCGTATTGTTTTGACTTCCTCAAGCCGCTCACTGTTCAATTTACAAACTGACTGCATGATATTTTTTTGTTTTTGTGAATCTGATGCTGGCATTTTTTTTACATTCAAAGACATTTTGTTGTGCTCTCACCACTTAGTCAGCCGGTCTAAGTCGTATTGGAATAGTACCGAGTCTGCAGGATGTCTTATCATCTTTATCGTTTTGAGGTCATCAGCGAATAAAAATATTTTCCAGTTAGGGAAACATTTGTAAACATCATTTATACATATAAAAAATGAATACATGCGGACCCAAATTAGTTCCTTGAGGGATTCCCGACGTTGCAATGTATGAATCTGAAGAATAGCCATTCACCACAACCTTGAGCATCCGACCAGACAGATATGATTGGAACCAACTTAAGAAGGGATCCGAAACGCCATAAATTTTAAGCTTCTTGACGAGTATGCTCAGCTACCTCTACCGTGTCAAAACCCTTGCTGAAGGTGGTGTAGACTGACTCAACATGGACATGCGCAATCGCGCATCTACCGCTTCAACAATGCTTTCAACATAAGTCACCAAAATGGTGGCTTTCGATTTCCCCTTCATAAATCCATATCTATAGATAGATATTATCATAGATATATTATTCGCTGTGATAAATGTCAATCTCGTAGGTCTTTTTTATAAATTTTTCATTGAATGCAATTTAGTTAAGTAACTGTCCATTATAGAAAAGAGCATAGAAGGGTTAATATTCGAAATCATTCAAATCCAATCTATAAATCCGTAAAAATACACCATATAAACATAATCAGCCTATAATGTTTCCACTGCTGGGACACAGGCCTCCCCTTGCGAAAAAGTGGAACGTAATCCACGCGGGCTCAGTGCCGGTTGGTATAAATCCCTGAGTCAAACCACAATCACGTTGTAGTAGTTTTTGACACGACTGCCTTTCCTATTGCGTTACTAAATGCGATCGGTCTGTAATTTCAAACTAAGTGACAGTTACTGACTGGAACTCTACACCCCAAAATTACCGCTATTCTAACTACATTCGCATTATTTAAACAGCGTGGTAAAAAAACCCCGAACTTCTCTTTCCAGACAAATGGGAGATCGATCCATCGGAGTTGAAGTTGATGGAAGAGTTGGGCGCGGGTCAGTTCGGAGTGGTGCGGCGCGGCAAGTGGCGCGGCCGCATCGACACCGCCGTCAAGATGATGAAGGAGGGCACTATGTCTGAAGACGATTTTATTGATGAAGCCAAGGTTATGACGTGAGTATCTATACATTTAAAAAAGTCGCTTAAGGATTTTTATGCGGTTTTCACCATCATATTCTTGAGAACTTATTATGGAAGGTTAAAGTCATTTATGTGTCAAATGTTCAAGTTTTAAATACCGTGCGAAGCTCGAGCTGATCTCTAGTAAAGCGCTGTATTGCTGTCCAGTACAAAACTAACCTTCACAATAACCAATTTCAGGAAACTTCAGCATCAGAACCTGGTCCAGTTATACGGCGTATGTTCGAAGCACCGGCCGATCTATATAGTGACGGAGTACATGCGGCACGGCTCGCTGTTCAACTACCTGCGACGGACGTCGCCCGACCAGCTGGGGCCCGCCGTACTACTGGATATGTGCATACAAGTACGTTGATCTATCGTTAGCATCATTCAGCGTCTGCCCCGTTGGTCTAGTGCAAGCGCTATTGCTGAGCATGAAGTCCTGGGTTTGATTCTCGGGTAGGGTAAAGCGTCATTGTGTCTGGTTGATGGCAATAGGCTCGCCCGCTATTACACGAGACTTAAACATATCTGGCGAAACGTGGGTGTACTATAGGTACTTTGTCCGTGTCGCATCCAGTAGATCCCCCCGACCTGCACCAGGTCATAGCTCAACCTTGTGGCGGGGACATGAGCAACGACTGGATAAATGAATATACCTACATTATTATTTTTTTAAACGATAGTTTCTGAACAAACTTCTGGTTCCTAAAAGGCAAATATTACTCAAATCAATAAAAATAAAAAAATCTCCTAACTAATAGGTCCATTGTAGCCTTCACGAGAGAGATACCCTGGGCAGTCAGTCCTGCTTTCCACGGCTTACATTATTCTTAAATAGTTTGAGAGAAACAAATATCACTTTTACTAAACGAAACGTATTTATTTCAGGTTTGCAAAGGAATGGCGTATTTAGAAAGGCACAACTATATTCATCGAGATTTAGCTGCAAGAAATTGTTTAGTTGGAGACGAGAATGTTGTAAAGGTACGTAAATTGCGTTATGGCCCGTGATCGGAATAGGTAGAGCTATTTTACGTACTTGCGACGTGCGTACGACATGTTTTCATAGTATGGACACAGATAATATAATACTACGTACAGATACCCAATCCCATACAAAGAAATGCGACCTCCCTAATTCGCACCTCTGACTTTTCGGATTCATGTGCGTATTATATAATTATCACTTGCTTCAAAAACTGTGAAGGAAAACATCGTGAGGAAACCGGCATGCCTGAGAGATATTTTTCGACAGCATGTGATAGGTGCGGGAAGTCGTAAGGGGAAACCGTGGCCCCTGTCAGGCAAGGGAAGGAACACGGGTGGGTTTTAGTCAGTAAGAGTCTGACACGCCCTTCCGCTCCGCCCAGAACGGGAGAAGTCATTTGATGATTTCCCACACAAAAAAACAAACAGTCTTTATAATAATACCGCCGTATCTCTACGGTGACGTCATGGTGGGGCTTGCGCGTACCCGAACTCTAGGTCTGTGCCGGTAGAGTTGACTGTGCCGAAACAGGTGTAGGGTGAGGAAACAGACCAAGAGAGATACATAAACCCGCAGGGCAGCATGTGACGAATTGTTGGGCAGTAGCGACACCACGGAACCTATCTTCCGGGAGAAGTATTGTTCCTCACCTCTGGCTTGCTTTTATTGGCCAGCTGGAGTGAACACTGACGAGGAACAGAGCTCCCACCTCTTTCTTGCCTTAAGTGCGGTTTTAGTGGAGATTCGCAAGATCAAACATGCTCGTAGGAAGAAAGTATTCCATAAAGATGTTGGTACTGATCTGTACCATACTTCCGGGATTGTCCTGATGGCAGTGGAATACCTTGTGGCGGCATCTACATCGCCACATGCGAACTACGCATCAAAGACCTGATGTCACACAAAAATCCTGACGTCACACAAATCCCGCATTGCGCGTTAGGAGTTTACCGCGCGACCACCATACATGTAACTTTCGCGACATCAATCGTTGGGCAGTTGCCCGCTAGGCACGACACCCGTCTAGTCGGAGGATCCTCCTTTTTCTATAGAGGATGAGTGCACTTTACACCCTGTTCCTCATGCCTCTAAAACCTCTCCACTCCTCATAAGCACCCAAGGACATGTTGTCACTATGTGCCAGCGACCGTGTCTTGGGGCCCATTATTGATTGTGCAAGTCACCCCCTGCCATTTTATCTGTGTATTCTATATAAAACATTATGGTCATCCATAGTCTTTCTATAGTTCTAGATAACCAGATCACTTTGGCCACCCAAATATTTGTTTCCTTATCCTACAATAAAATTATAATAGTCCTACACCAACTGGGGTTTGCCCTTGGGTGCACTTGTATAGTGCGAACAAGGACAGTCGTCGGTTGGTACCTTACTTCAATAAAAACGTACGCCTTCCAAACGTCTGGGATCCCATGTCCCGAGAAATGGCAAGAGACGTAATAATAATAATTTGTATGAAAAAGGAGGGTAAACAATCATCTCGATAGATTGAAAATCCCGGGATCCCGGGGTTATGTCCAGAATGTTAAAAAGGTATCAAGCTTAATTAATTGTGTATGAATAATCGCAGGTGGCAGACTTCGGCCTGGCGCGGTACGTGCTGGACGACCAGTACACCAGCTCGGGCGGCACCAAGTTCCCCATCAAGTGGGCGCCGCCCGAGGTGCTCAATTATACGCGCTTCTCATCCAAATCAGACGTCTGGGCCTTCGGTTAGTTAACAAGTTCTGACAATATCAAAAACTTTCTTGAAGCAGATTGTTTCCAGTATTATATCTAGAGATCTAAATTTTATTAAAAGTTTAATTCACTGACAGACAACGCACTACACCGCTGGGTCTAAAAGCATGAAATAAACAAGAGTTTCTTATAGAATAGCGGCAAGAATATCGGCGCACAATTTTTTTAATAACTCACGAAAAATTCCTACGGGGTGTCATGTACTGAGTGTACCATGATAACAGGTTGTGCGTCGATGTCCCTGCCACCCTGTTTAGCGAAAATAAGCATTATGGAAGGATTTAAAAAAAATTCAACCCCTAAAGGGGTTGATGGAATGAAAGTTTGTTATCATTTTTGTCGATGGAAAATCCCATCGCGCAAACAACTAAACAAGCCGTGAACAAATGGTAATAAGTTGTATCTTTCAGTTTAAATGAACATGGTTGCGAGGCTGCCTTTTAAGGTAGACCTTTTAAAACGATAAAACATAACACTACGTTTTTCGCCAGTTATGTTTAAGTCCCATGTAAAAGGGGGCGAGACTATTGCCATCAACCGGACACAAATGCAGACTCCGGGCTGCTTCTGAGAAATTCCAGTTGGAAAAACAGAATAACACTTTGCCCGACCTGGTTATCGAAGCCAGGACCTCATGCTCAGCAGATGCGCTTGCGACCACTAGACTAACGAGGCAGTTCAGAACGATAGACATGCTAATTTAATTAACGATAACCTGTTTATTCTTTCAGGTGTATTAATGTGGGAAGTATTTACTTGTGGGAAAGTACCGTACGGCCGGATGAAGAACTCTGAAGTAGCGGACATGGTTCAGCGGGGTATGTTGCTCGAGAAACCCAAGGGCTGTCTCAATGAAATATACAATGTGAGTATCCTGCTGCTATTTGTATTATTATACTTTACTTGCTAACCCGACAGACGTATCGTATCGACGTTATTTTGTCTAAATATCAATAAATTTCTTTGTGGTAGTCTTGAGTTCATACAAGAATTCCATTTTTTTTAAACCTGACTACATTAAAAGTGAAATTTAAAAAAAGACGGAAACAAGATGACCTCTTTCTGTTTCCAATCCCAGACCCCTAAGTCGAGCTCCGTGCCCATCGTCGGCTAGTTGCCCCTTAACTTATTCTGCAGAGAGTAATATTCGTAGTAACCCTCTCGCCAATAGAAGCAGTAAAGACAAACTGCGGTACAGTTCTTTCGACATATGATTGAAATCATCAATACAACTAAGTTAATGTAATCCTATTGAATGACCATTTCATGAAATCATGACATTTGTGGATTATGCTAATTTAATTAATTGTATTGCTGATTCTAATGAATATAAATCTGTAAAGCCATATTTGTTACGGTCGCAAATCATATTTTAATTAAGATACATCCTGACACTGACCTGCAAATTGCAAAAAACGTAAGAACATTTTAATTTCGCGAAATTTTGATTCCTTACCATTTCTTTAATAAGATATGTATAGTATGTAATGTAACTGTTTGTACAAACAAACACATTGGGCTGTGCCCGCAGGTGATGCGGCTGTGCTGGCGCCGCTCGCCGGAGGAGCGGCCGTCCTTCCGCGCGCTCAACGAGGAGCTCGGCGTCATCGCGCACTCCGTGCTGGCCGACTGACTGCGCCTGCTGCTGACGCTGCTGCGGCCCGGCCGCACGCCCACTGACTGACGCCTGCGTCGACGCGCAGCCCGCATACGCACATTTTTATCGCACACTGGATTTTCAACAAACTGCTTAGCACCGAGAGCTGAAAATTCTACAGTGTATTTTTTGACGCGCTGGGATGCACTCTGTTGGATTCTCAATACTGATTCGACAGTTCAAAATCCATTGCGCGATAAAAAAATCGTCGCGTTACAAACATACGCGAACTGTGTCACCAGCGACGTACGGAGCGGGTCCCGTTACACGTATGCACACACTCGTGACTGAACGGAAGTCCTGCGAGTAGCTTTCGCCGCGTTTGAGTTGCGCGGGGCGGGACGGTAGCTGGCGCGACACTAGCCACGGCTACGTTAGTCGGAGTGACAGTGGCGACGTGGCGAGCTTACCGTGAGCGCCCCAACATTTGGACTATTCACATTTTTATGATATAGATTCGAAAATCAGATTCGATGTTTATTTTGTGATTTCGGCCGCCTTACTCGCGTATTTGAAATCTCCCGCTCGTGAACGACAGCAGTTATATCCCCGAAAATTTTCTCGGTGAGGGCAAACAGAAGCAAACATCGAATTCCGACAATAACACAGATCTATGACACGGAATTGATCTCACAATAGGAATTGACATATTATACCCGTAAACCGCGCGAGTAATCGTAGGTGCCGTCCACTGCCACATTAGGGTTTCAATAAAAAGTAATTTTTAGAAGGTTTGACTCGTCTTTCTAAGGAGAGTAAAAGAGAAGGTAAAGAATACAAGTAGAACTATTGTCCTTACGAAGACGACTTGATTCAAAATAATAAAGGTTTCTTTTATACGTAGAAAACGTACATATAATACTGATGCAATATAATGTAATAAGACAAGTAATCATGCAAAAAGACAAGTTCAATCATTTATTAGTTTTGTTACCTTTAAGCCGTTTATGTGTACTTTAGCTATGATTTCGGCTAAAATTTTATAAAAACTCATTTTTACATCATCATATCATTATCCATGGTAGTTTTTTTGTAAATATAATATGTAGCTATTTAATATACTAGTCGGTACATACACAGCGACGTTATACTTTGTACAATGCCGTCGGCGTTTAGTTCGCACATCACGTTAATCTGAATATCCTTCCCTTATATGTTCCTACACAAGGCGCGTTTTCAATACATGTGTAACCTATGTTTCCCAATAGCTCACTGTTTAGCTCACTGATGTTTTATCTCGTAATCGTCACAAAATCATTCCAATTATAGATTGAATATATTTTTTGTGCATTCCTTTTAAAAGTACTAGTCATTAAGAGAATTAAAAAAACCGTCTAAACATTTTATTGTGAAACTTTTAAATCAAAATTATAAAAAGGAATAAAGGTAATGAGTAAGTGTAACCACAACATAGCAATGAATAGTAACATAACAATTTGTAGATATAATATTTATTAAATGAGACTTTGATATCTGTGTCCGTTGCATGTTGTGTTACAATTTACTTATCTTGGGATATACTGAAATGGTGGTAACACTACGAAAATGTGCCAATTATGTATAAACTATTATTAATTTTAGGCATTTATGACTGAATAAAAATTCTCAATAAATAATAATTTTAGGTTCTTTTTCTGGTTTGTAATTCAATTAAAATAAGCATGAAATTCGAGTACCAGTATTTATAAAACATTTTTACAAAATGGTATTTTAATTCCATTAAGTTATAAGTAAATGTATTTTTTGTGATAAATCTTAATTTTTTAGTAAGTATTCTATAATAGGAATTATGAAGAAAAGACTACCTGTAGTTTTAAATTTTACAAAAAACTGTACTAATTTAATATTCCAGAATTAGGAAACAATACATTAATGGAGGTAAATCGACTTTAATAGGGGAACGGTTTAGGTGTGGTGTAGTAAAACTAATGATTTTAATGGTAAATAGGATATCTCCATAACATCACCCTAGCCCGTTCTTCAGATTAAGATACTGCCTGTAGTAATACATGTCGCTCGATACATAGAATACTGCATTCAAATTAAATTCGCTACACATTTGTACAGCGAGTGTTTGTATAACTGTTTTGTAAAACTATTATGTCAAGTAAAATAATTATTAAATTGGTTTATTTTTATTTAAACAACTTCCTTCTGCCCGCGACTTCTTTCACGTGGAAATCGCACCACGTATACTAAAATATCAGTTTGTAGTTTTGGTCTTAGTGTAGCGGCACACCAGCGGAACGTTCGGCGCGGAACGTTCCGCGACAGAATTATCTGTCGTAGTATTCAGTTGGCATGACACACCAAACGCGCCGAACGGCGGCGTTTAGTTCGGCGCGTTCCGCGACGGAAAATTACGTTCCGTCGTCATCACAGTGTTTCCACTTTTTGGGATTTCTCCCTTTTTTAGGGAAAAAATGCCAATAATAAGCATGGTTTAGGGATATTTTATTTTGAAAAATTGAACTTTAGTTGGTAGCCCGTTGTTTATAGTAGGTAGCACCCAATGTACTACTCAAGTCTATGGCACCACCGATTGATTAAAGGGGATTCCCTCAAACTCGTAATCAATGTAATTCGTCTAATTTTAGTAGGTATATTATGTACCTTGTTATTGTTAATTTTACTATTACCGTGGCTAAAAACGACATCGGAAATAGCAGTCTCTCTCGATTAATAATGAATATTTTTTAATCTCGTCAATTAATGGATGTTTTTTTAGGTATTTAACGCTATAACATTGAAAAAATAAAATATCCCTAAACCATGCTTATTATTGGCATTTTTTCCCTAAAAAAGGGAGCAATCCCAAAAACTGGAAACACTGTGACGACGACGTAGCGTAATTTTCCGTGGCGTAACGCACCGAAGTAAACGCCGCCGACCGTTCGGCGCCTCGTTTGGTGTGTCATGCGATTTATTCCCTTGATGTCGAGTCGCCGCCACGTCTACTCTGAAAACTCCCCGCTTTTATTCCCGCCACGTCGAACCGTTGAAAAAGTCTATTTTGTTACCGCCACGTCTACTAACCATTTTTATTTGTACAGTCGTAAAAAAAATACTTATAGTGAAACTTCCCATAAAAATTACTAGGCTTGCATGAGTTTAAGATAGTAAGTACCTATTGCAATCATTAGACGTGTACAATTTCTGAGCAGTACCTAACCTAAGAAAAAGTACTAGGCTTGCATGAATTCCCGATAGTATTTAATCATTATAGGATTTGGATGAGGCAGACAGATAGTTTATAACCACATAATGATTGAATACTATCGTGAATTCATGCATGCCTAGTACTTTTTGTTAGGTTACTGTTCAGAAATTGTGCACAACGTATACAGGGTGACAGGGAAATTCGACCTATTCCTTGAAAGGGGTTATACTAGAGGTTATTAGCAACAAATTAAGTCCAATGAACTAGGGGTCAAACCTGGATGGTTCTCGAGCTGTGACGGTTCTTCGATATTGTAGAAATTTTCTGACTTGTTACCAAAAACAATTAATTATGAAAAAAATACTCCACTCTAAACATTTAATTGATACTTTTCTGAAAGCTGACAAAGGCGTGATCATTGTAAAAAAAAAATCTCGCCCAAAACTTACATAATCTCAGAAATAGAAGGTCTTTAGTAGCTATAATTTTTAATGATTGTTTTATTCCCAAACATTGAAGTAAGCTATTGGGAAAAAATTGTATGACAGTTGGCGTACAAATGTGTAAAATGACTAACTGGTTTCATAAGCTTTCCAAAAAGGTATAATTGTCATTAACTTTCCCAGCGGATTTTAAAAAATCTGCAAAAGCGCGCTATAGACCAAATTTTTAATTTTGATTTGTTAAATTAATTCAGCTCGAAAAGTCAACGTGTAGAGTAGTGAATAAAAAATTAATGTAATTTGATACAGTTTAATACAAAAAAAAGCAGTTAACAAAAATTACACATCCTTTTCGAATTGCCTGCCATTGATGCGTATGCAGCCTACGACATACTTCACTCACTGGCACTCGCGTTGAAAGTGAGCATGTGACCGCAAAGATAAAAGTCGCATAGCGTTAAATATGGACTTCTTGCCGGCCATGACGTTGGGCAACCTCGACCGATCCATCTCAGCGGATAATTGTCATCCAGCCATTGTCGCACACCTCGGTAAAAGTGAGCTGGGCTTCCATTGTGCTGGTACACCATATCTCTTCTCGTAGCTAGAGGCACATCTTCCAAAACCGTGTTCATTTCTTCTCTTAAAAAGTTTTCGTAGTTACGTTATGCCACTCAAATTTCAGGGCAAGAAGAATGGCCTGAACTTATCATGGCCAATCCCCATCCAAACATTTAACGAAAATCTTCTCTGGTGGGCCCTTTGAAATCTTTGAAAGTCCAGATTTAACGCCATGCGACTTTTATCTTTAGGGTCACATGAAGGACTTAGTGTACCCTACACCAGTGACATACATTAAAGAGTTGAGGGAGAGGATTTTGGCAGCTGCCGAACACATGAAAACCTCACTTTCAACGCGAGTGCCAGTGAGTGAAGTATGTCATAGGCTGCATATGCATCAATGGCAGGCAATTCGAAAAGGATGTGTAATTTTTGTTAACTGCTTTTTTTTTGTATTAAACTGTATCAAATTACATTAATTTTTTATTCACTACTCTACACGTTGACTTTTCGAGCTGAATTAATTTAACAAATCAAAATTAACAATTTGGTCTATAGCGCGCTTTTGCAGATTTTTGAAAAACCGCTGGGAAAGTTAATAACGATTATACCTTTTTGGAAAGCTTATGAAACCAGTTAGTCATTTTACACATTTGTACGCCAACTGTCATACAATTTTTTTCCAATAGCTTACTTCAATGTTTGGGAATAAAACAATCATTAAAAATTATAGCTACTAAAGACCTTCTATTTCTGAGATTATGTAAGTTTTGGGCGAGATTTTTTTTTACAATGATCACGCCTTTCTCAGCTTTCAGAAAAGTATCAATTAAATGTTTAGAGTGGAGTATTTTTTTCATAATTAATTGTTTTTGGTAACAAGTCAGAAAATTTCTACAATATCGAAGAACCGTCACAGCTCGATAACCATCCAGGTTTGACCCCTAGTTCATTGGACTTAATTTGTTGCTAATGACCTCTAGTATAACCCCTTTCAAGGAATAGGTCGAATTTCCCTGTCATCCTGTATAAATAAAGATTGAAATACTATCGTGAATTCATGCAAGCCTAGTACTTTTTCGTCTATGGATAAGGAACAAAACATCATAATATGTAGGATCCTATCTATTTATTCCAAGTAACCAACTATGAGTATTTTTTTACGACTGTACAAATCAAAATAGTTAGTAGACGTGGCGGGAATAAAAGCGGGGAGTTTTCAGAGTAGACGTGGCGGCGACTCGACGTGGCGGGACTCGACATCAAGGGAATAAATCGTCATGCCAACCGAATACTACGACCGATAATCTGTCGCTGAAGTGTCGGTCCCTACACGCGCGCGACGCGCTTGACAAGTACGAAAAAATGACTTTAAATGACGCGCTTGACAGGCACGTCCCACGCGTCTAGGGACGCCATTAGGACTGCGACCGAATTCGGTTGTATAACGATCGCTATCATGTCGAGACTAGTCGAGCAGGACTCAAGACTGGTGACGCAGGAGCAACCGACCTACAGTTGTCCGTGTGAAAAGCAGCTCGTCCTGAGTTCGACACCGGCAGAGAGGCGGCGCGGGCGCGGCGTAAGAGGTGCGAGGAGGAGGTAGTTGGGGCCCCTATAGGCACGGTATACGGTATTATAACTAAGCCTTATCTTAGAAATAAATGCCTACAGCCGCGCGGTACGTAAACATGCGATAGGGCTGCCCGCCTCCAGCATTTTAATTACGTTTGCCTACTTTGTGTTTCCATTTACTATTGTGATTTTAAATATACTTTTTTATCTACACAAATAAAAATACTTTGTGAATTGAATAACAAAACAAAACACAAACGCCCGAGGTTTTAAAACAAGCGTACCAACCGTATCATGATTCATGAACCGCCTATAACTACCTAGACCTACCTATTTCACTCGTGTCTATCACTTTCCTCTATTCACTTTATTTATTAATCCAGACATCTTTTTTTCGGGAGATAAAAGGAAATACTTATCCATTAAAAAGACACACATTATGGTACCTCAATGTATGGTATGGTAATCAAAACTCCGCTCCAGAGATGAGATTCTATTGGTTAATTTTGACACACCTCCACTCCTCTCCTTTGATCATATTGTGTAAATTTATTTTCTTTCTTTTCTTTTTCCTCTCCGCTCCGGTGGACAGGCAGCCTAAGGCTGCCGGTCCACTGGAGCGGAGATGTTTCAAAATTAACCAATAGAATCGCACCTCTGGAGCGGAGTTTTGATTCTATTATTGGTTAATATTGATACATCTCCGCTCCGGTGGACAGGCAGCCTTAAGGTTGGCTCACTATAACCTTTTTATGCTAACCGTTCTAAAATAATGCATTATCTGCGAAGGTGTTTTTATAAACATGATAAATCCTTATCCAAATAAATACGTTATTCATCACAAGTATTTAATTTAAAACAAAATTGCCCTTCACATCATTCGATTTCAATGAATATCTTAGGAAATATCACAGTTTTAAAATAACATCGCAGCAAAATAATGATCCAGTTCTGCGCGCGCATTTATGATGTGCAAGGCGCCCGGGCAGTCATGAAGGGCGGTGGCCCCAGTTAGCTCTGCGAGATGCCGCGCGGCTCAGACGCAGAGGAAGGCTATATATCATCACGCTAAGACCAATAGGAGCGGAGCACCAATGAAGAATGTTTCAAAATCGGGGGTTTTTTTTTGCGTTAGCCCAAAGTAACTATTCCACGCGGACGAAGTCGCGGGCAGAAGCTAGTACCTACATAATAAATAAATAGGTAGTGTCTATTGATCGGTCTGGTACATTGAACTAAAATTAATAAAAAAAATACCGTTCCCCCCCATCTCCGAAGTTTGCATAGAGAAAAATCTGAAATTATTCTATGTGATAGAAGCTTATGTAAAGATTACAGGAAAAATAAAACGATTTCTCTAAATAGCACAAATTTTCGAAAATCATCAACAAAAATTACATTAGTTCTACTATCGGTCAAGTGATGATGGCACTGACCTAAAACTGCAATATTCTACAGTGTTAAAATTCTCTGACGATATTTATTTATTTTATTTATTTATTTATTTATATCAATTGCTTGCTACACTTACAGTAAACACCAAAGCGCGCAGCAAGCCAACAACAACATCTAGCTAAAAAACTTCATGCAAATATTTAACATCGATTTACTGCTATACATAAATATGTCAACATCGGGCTCCTGAGCAATCAGGGCGTTCAGCAGATTGATCGCCTGGCTTGTGGGAGCATATCGAGCAGTATGGGTACGCACTGGCGGAGCCGCGAACAGGCACCGCGAGGCACAGGCGCGCGACCGCCGCTGCCGGTCCGGAGCAAACAATGAACAGCGAGCTAGAGTAGTCGCGTCATCGATCTTATTATTGAGCAATAAGTAGTAGTACATCAAAAGTGCACACTTGCGTCTCAGTTCCAAGGTGTTGATGCCTAACATTCCCGCAACAAACAGAGACGGATACAAATAGGGATAATACCCATATATTTTTTTATATAGGTAGCGAGCAAATTTCCGTTGGACCCGTTCTATCATGAGCTTATATTTTTGCTCATGTGGATCCCATACCAGCGCATTATACTCAAGTTTACTACGCACAAACGAATAATAAAGAGTCAGTATAGCATTCCTGTCTTTAAACCTACTTGCCTGTCTCATGACAAAACCAAGTGATTGGAATGCCTTACCACAGATGTTATTAATGTGCTGATTAAAGGTCATATTCACGTCTAAGGTCAGTCCAAGATCTTTTATTTCGTTGACGCGCTCCAGAGGGACACCCGATATGTGGTAGCTATGCTGAATGGGCGCACGCAAACGGGTAAAAGAAATAGTCTTACACTTAGAAGTATTAAATTCCAAGTGATTGGCTTCACTCCATTTTACCACCATATCGATGTCTCTCTGCAGCGCCTCACAGTCATGCTCACTATTAATACCCAAGAATAACTTCAGGTCATCCGCAAACATGAGACACCGTGCCGTCCTGACAACCTTCGGCAGGTCATTCGCCATTACAATAAACTGCGTAGGCCCCAGGGTGCTACCCTGGCTTACACCAGAGGAAGTTATATAAGGGGCAGATTTATGCCCAGAGATTTGTACATACTGATACCGGTCACTGAAATAGCTGGAAAAGAGTTGAAGCAACTTCGGGGTAAATCCTATTGCGGATAACTTTCTAAGAAGTACGTCATTTTGGACACGATCAAACGCCTTTTTAAAGTCAAAATACGCCACGTCTACTTGCTTATTTTTATCCATTTCGGTGACAGCAAAGTCTACAAAATTTATGTGGTTTGTCACAGTGGATTTACCGACTCTAAAACCATGCTGACACTCGGCTAGTTGGGTTTTGATCTGCCTGGTGATGTACCGATTAAGTATAGACTCGAAGACCTTGCCGAAGGCTGACAGAACCGCAATAGGCCTGTAGTTGTCCACTTTTGACCTGGCGCCACCCTTGGGTACAGGGGTAACCCGAGAAATTTTCCACTCTGCAGGATAAGAAGCTGTTTGTAAGGCTAAGTTGTATATAAATAGAAGTGGCTCTCTAAATATTTCCAAGCAGTCTTTAAGAATAAAGGGTGGAATTCCATCAGGCCCTGCAGATGAATGGGCTTTTAAGCGGCGAATTGCTACTGATATGTCGGCTGAGTCCACTACATCTATGGCGATCCGCGAGGAGCACAGTGGGTTATATTATGATGGTAAGGAACGAACCCTCGGTGCGCGAGTCCGACTCGCACTTGATTGGTTTTTTTTTTTTTATCGTCTTGCGCCACCGGAGGGCCTCGCGAAATGTAGTATCCAAAAGAGTTAAGTATCCAGTTTTGTAGGGCACACCAGTACAAAACTGGATACTTAACTATTTTGGAGACTGTACATCGCCCACATCAAATTTAGATCTTGCCCCGCCACTGCACCGGCAGCCTAGCCATTTCCTATTGCTTGCGAAGTTGTCGTTTTTAGTGAATTAATGAACACCTGCATTCCGCTCGTGACTATGTTTTAGCCCACGTTCAAGAGTAGAAATATCGCGGCGGGATTTTATTGCGCACACTCTCTGCCGTTGAGAATCCAACGCGTTGGGATGCACTCTCGTCCCAGCGAATTGAAAAAACACATTGTTGGATTTTCAACTCTCGGCGCTAATCAAAGCGTTGAAAATCTAGTGCACGAAAAAACATCGCCGCGGGAAAAAATCGCCCGTGCGTACCTGGGCTTACTTACCCCAATTTTTTTATTTTTATTTATTTCCAAAATTAAACTTTATACCGAGGAAATACGACTCATATTGGATAAAAGCATTTTGACATGTCATTTTAGTCTATACAGGGCGTCCCACGGGTCTGCCACATGGAGGGAAAGTCCCTTGAATATTGCAGATGGAACATTTTACTGAAAGAAGACATTATTTGAATTTTAAAAACAATTTAAACTGCATTCATAGATATTTAAATAATTACATGGTTGAACCGGGAATCAAACCCGTTACATGAGAAAAATAATCATTCTGTAGCTTTATCATACCAATCGAAAGGCTTCATCATGAGGATTATTTTTTGCTATAAAACATACTGTCACAAATAAAAGGAAGACCATTTTTTTTTTTTTTTTTTTTTTGGGTGGGAAATCATCAAATGACTTCTCCCGCTCTGGGCGGAGCGGAAGGGCGTGTCAGATTTTTACTGACTAAAACCCACCCGTGTTCCTTCCCTTGCCTAGACCGGGGCCACGGTTTCCCCTAAGGACTTATCCGCAAGACCATGAATTTTAACATTTGATGTGAAATTTGACGGAGACGGAATGATGATATAGGTTTAGCGCGCTAAACGTATTTACGTATTTAGTGATTGATGGTGTGCAGGGGGGCCTTAATTTCATAACAAGGTGATAAAAGGGCGTTAAGTAAGTAGAAATATTCAAAATTAAATACTGTTTAGATGATCATTTATTTATTATAATTTATAATACATAGATAAGTGAAAATATAACTTAATAAATAAGTACACAACGAAGAAATTTCATATTTTTTAAATTATTTTAAAGATAATGGCATTAAACAGGTACTAAGTTGTAAAATTATTACTACTAATAATAAAATTGTATTTACCCAGGTACCTATGCATTGTGTTGATGCAAACTAAACTGGTGACGGAAGCACACTAATACTTCCACACTTAAAGGCCACACTGAGCCAAAAAGGGCAGAATGGTCTGCTTGGTTTACAACGAGCATGCGCGCTCTACAAATTATGAAGCATAAATGTATGCTCTTTGGCAGTACATTTAAGGTCATCGCTCATTATAGCAGCACGCCTCCGACTGTACGGCAAATAACTTGTCAATCAAGTTAGGACTTTAAGTCAATTGTTTTAAAGTCTATTTTACGATGGCTAAACAAAATAGTGGACAGCTCGCCAGCAGCGAGCGGCCCGCGAGTTGTCACCCGTCGGGCCGACAGCGCGCTTCAAGCGAGGAGCCCGCTCGCCGGCGCCTCACCGTCCGCGGGGTGATGCCTCGCCGTAAGCGCGGTGACACCTCGCCGGCCGCACGGTGATGCCTTGCTTGTGAATAAACAATAAACTGTTACCTCGCCGGTGGCGTGCCGGCAGCGAGCAGTCGCCTTGCTGACGGCGCGTTGACGACTAGCCGTCGCCTTGCTTCCGGCGCGTTGGCGACTAGCCGTCGTCTGGCTTACGGCGTGTTGACGACTAGATTTTTCGAGGCAGTGCCAGGGCGCTACCGTGCTGAAGCGGTGCTGTTATAATGGGCGATGACCTTTATGGTCCATAATTTGGAGTTATTCTACTTGCCTACCTAAGAAATCCCACATAAATGAAGTTCTTGCGTATATCCGATAATCCCTCATAAGGGGCCAACCGGAATTGATAATTTTCTCATTAAAGTCCCTCGCCTATTACGCTCGCCTCGCTTATTACGTTTGTTCGAGGTATGCAACCGAATCTAACGCATTTATAACGTTTTGTATAGTTGTTACACTACCTACAGTTTATGGTTGTTACACTCTTTCTACAGAAACACAAAGAAAACGTTTCTATAATGCATTTGGAATATACTGTAGAATCACCGGTGGAATACTAGATTGTATAAGTTTCTATTATTATCTAGTTTTAAAATATGAATATAAATGGCGTTAGCTGTATCGTAGCAGACAAACTACGTAAGCTACATGTTTGTAACTAACATACCTATATTCATAATTCATGAAATCATAAGAACCTAATAAATTCTTAGCATTAACAACAAGAGACCCTGTAACTTTTCAGGATTTTCATTTAACTATCGGCGTAAATTTTGTGTGTTTTTTAATCATATATGGTCAAATAACAACATTAATAATTAACAGGAATAGTCAAAACTTATCAACAATAAACTAATTGAACAAGAATGTTGGAAGAATGGAATAAACTTAAAAGTAGGTAATATTTAAGTATTACACCCAGTTGCAACTGGCTGTTCCAAAAGATTAAAATTTTTGTAAAACCATTAAAACAAATCTCATTCACAATGATTAATTGACTACATAAAATAACATAACATCACGACTGTATTCCCCGAAGGGTTCGGCAGAGGTGTTAATTGACTTTTTGGTGTTAATGTTTTGTTAGCTATGCTAATAAATTAAGCGTATAAATAAATTACTTACAGTAAGTATTTATTTTAAGAAATTAATCTCAGCAATAACGGTGTACAGGTGGTACCTATTTAGTATGAAAGGGAGACAGTACTAGTTGTTGTATCATACAAACCTAATTATTATATTTTAACACACGTAAGTACCTATATTCTTAAAGCAAGTCTTCGGCAGAGGATTTGACGATAGCGATAGATAGCGAACAGCAAGGCGACAGCGTAGTTTTTATTATTATTTTGTTACAACAATCCTGTATGCCTAACGTGACCATTTATTTTTTTACACAAAACGGGACATAGGTTTATTTATCTCAATTATAATAGGGCAGATTCATAAAGGAAACTTATTTTTGAAAATACCAGCATACTCGTATGTTCTCATTTTCTCAATGAAAAAAAAACTTTTTTAATAAAAAAAATCTTATCAATATGATTTACTTAATTAAAAATTAAGCAGGATAAATTTTCGGTCATTTTTACATTTGTCAGCAGAACAACTTTCTTTTAATACAGCTGGTGATGATTTTAAATAAGAATAAAGTTCTTGGCACGTTTTTTTAATATTCAACTTAGTAATCAACATCGCCAAGCCTGTAACTGGGTTTTTTCAGACGTCCACAATTTATTATTAAAGAAAGACTCTGAGAACGGGACAATTTTGCGTCCCCAGGTGTTTTTCGGGGACACTGGGACGTAGAACCAAAAAAGGGACGGTCCCGTTAAAAACGGGACGTATGGTCACGTTATGTATGCCTCGTATGGGGCTGCATTCAGCCAAACAATACTTTTAGAATTCGTTTAGAAGATTATGCCAAGTGTGTTACGCCAGATAAATTTCGGAGCATCAAGATTCTGCCAGATAGAAGGAACCCGGTAGGTACACCCTACATCTCGCCAGTCATATTGTTTAAGTCCCACGTTATAGGGGGCAAGTATATTTAAATTATGTTAACAAACAAATCCAGAGGAGTATCTGGATGACAAATTTTGATCAATATTAACTGTATTTTTGTGTTTGTGTTTTGCAATCTTTTGACGCTATGTATTTTTATCTTTTCCTATTTTCATGACATTTTCCCAAAGACATTAAATTATGTGTCATTTTCCCTTTATTAATATGACAATTGTATAATTTGACATCCTTGTGTAACTTTGACATTGCTCATATTAACCTAATTTTGTATGCCTATCGGCGGGACATGGTTTGTACAATAGACATTTATTTCGAAAACACCTGTAATCACCTATGTTTCACAAAATAAATAAATGAATCTGAATCTGAATCAGATCTTGTTGACCCTCGCGAACTAAACTTCGCGCGCTCTCTCTCGCACACCGACCGACGTGTCGCTGAGCAACAGAGAGCGCGCGGTGCGAACGCAACAATGTAGCCCCAGCCTATGTGATTTCACAAATGTTTACAAAAAAAAAAAGGTTAATTATAGCTTAATTTTACTAGTTTCATTCTGATTCCTGGTGCTGTGCTGTGTCGCCAAAACTTCACTATCGTCATTATCACACGGCGGTGGGCAAATTTTTTCAGACGTATAATATTGATTATCCATAGTCAAGGTTATGTAATTATTTACTATTTAATTCATGATGTTGATTGCTAGTAGGATTTTCGTTATTACATTATGCATATAAAAATGCATTTAACACAAAATTATGGTAGTACCTACTTATTAAAAAATTAAAGTAAACAAGGAAACATAATTATATTGTAATTAATTTGGTTCGTATTACTATGAAATGTAATTAATTCTAACAATAATAACAAAACGTTAACTATTCATCGTCGTAATAATTAATAGTTTAAATGACACATAATAAATATATACATTTACATTAAAGATATATCTTAATATCTAAATATCCATACCAGTAAATCTTTGCTTTTGTCTGTATTACATTGTTCTTAGGTTCACATGTCATCAGGAAGTATATCTGGTATCAGATATTGGCACAGGTCCATCTCAGAGTGCATGAATACAACTTTACTGGCAGTGTTTTCATCAAGCCTGAAAAATTTACGAAAAATGAATTTTATGGTAAGACGCTGTTACTGCTGCTTTTGCTGTTCAAAAGTTATCAGTTGCAGCAGAACTTTGTCAAATATTTACCTGTTTTAATTATATTGGCAATATTACTGTATGGAAATAAGAAATGTGGCTAATTAGCAACTAGAATCTTAACAATGAATTCCAATTATTATAACACTGAATTTGATGTTGTAACCGTTTTAGGTGATTTGGAAAGTATCCAGATACTTCTTTTTACATCTAAATTAAATATTCGGTGTTAAGATATTCATTATTGCATTTCATAATCAATATTGTAGTTCGCTAGTTAGCCACATTTCTTATTTCCATACAGTAATATTGCCAAATTAATCAAAACAGCGAAATATTTCACATCTATTTGTGACATAGCCCACTTTCAGAATAAACCCTCTTAATCTATTTTGTTCAGGACCCAAGATATATAGATAAATTAAAAGTTATCTTACCATCCTTTAATAACGGCCCAACATCCAGAGAAGAAAGCTGGTGCGTTTGTGACAAGACAAACACCAAGCCTCTCAGGGTAATGCCGACTGAGCAACCAGATCAGGTTCTTTAACACTTGATAGTCCATGCAAGACAGAGTGAATCCATTCAAGTCAAAAACGATGCATAAGTTATCCACCACTTCTTCAAAACATTTCTTACTTGCATCTTCCTGTAAATACATATAAATATTAATTAAGGGAGAGAAATTAATTGGTTAATTTTGTAGAGGTCAGGTCAAGTGTTTAATCCTTTGCAGACAAGATAAAGAAAATACACCTTGTAAGGAAGTTCAGGGATTGCACAGCATCCAATATAAAGTTTAAATAACATCTACTGTTTGAATCAATGATGGTTTTGTAAATTAAAAATGGTCGAAGTTCTGGTCAAACTGGTTGGTAAACTTCAAGGTTCAATCTCGTAATACAATTAAACAAATTAACATTACCAAGCAATAGACTATAAATTTAGTCAAATCATCAATATTTCTGTCGCTGGAACTGTGGTTCTTTGCTGGAATGTATATTATAGGCCGGCCAGTGATGTCCCTGTGTCTTAATACCCTTGCCTTGTTGGAATACTTTTCTATAATCTCTTTATTTTCACCTAACTCAGCTACACCATACTCCACTCTCCATTTATTTGTTTTTATTATAGCCTGAAATATAGATAATATATAAATTAAGACATTGCTATGATAAAATACTATCATGATTTATTTATGAAGCCCTAATGTAGGTAAGTTGCACAATAACTTTTAGTTTTTGAAGGCTTGTTTGTAGGTACCTAAATGGGTAGATAAAAGTCAGTTCTTGAAGCAAGCAATGCCCTTAGCCTCTTCTACTTCATTGAGACCTCAACTAGCATTTAGCATTGCTACTGTCTGTGCATACCATCAAACTGAAAAGAAGCTAATATTTATTTAGTGCTTACCTGAAATGCATTGTCGACTGTTTTAAACGCTCTAAGGTATCTTCGCAGTGAGTATTCATTGTGATATTGTGCTGGATCTGCACTGACGATAAGGTTCATCCTCTCTTTTAATTGTTTCAAATCATCTTCGTTAACAGGTTTCGGTTCATCGGCCATGGCTAGTAAAGCTCTCACTTACTAGAATTTGAACGATTGGATTTTTCCCACTTAATTATGTAAATAAATTAACCTAAGACCACCGGACAAAAATAAGGATTTTAGAACGAAAATCTATTTTTCGGTTCATTAGATTTTCCAGATTTTCTACACGTATCAAAATCAAAAAACAAATTACTATAATTTGATTTATAGCATGAGCTATTGCATCCATATGATGGAAATCATGAGTGTGAAAGAGATAGTAGTTGTCAGCATGGTTTACTCTCTAACTCTTGATTTATACTATGGAACGCGCTACGCTTTATCAGCTGCTGTCAAATAAACATGACGGGTGGGGAAAGCAGAGAGGGCTAGAGAGGGACTCGCGACCAGTGTTTCCACTTAAGTTTTTGGTTTTTCGCCAGTTTCTTAAAAAAATATCCCTTATCTTCCATAAAAAATAAATAAAAAAATGATTGTAGTAAATAATAACACATCATTACACATATTCAAAACATAAAATACATACAAAATTTTATAATTTTTGGCTGCATTCTAGGTATAATACGACTTAGTTTCGATGTCGTCTTTAGCCACGTTAGTAGCACAATTAACATGGTAAACTAAAATTAGACGGACATTCATTACCTACGAGTTTCAGGGAATCCCCCATAGTAAATCGGTGGTGCCATTAAGTAATAAATTGGCTACTATAAACAATAGGGTTACCAACCTGAGTTCAATTTTACCCCAAAAATTCCCTAAATCCCTGTAAAAAAAAACCCTGTACTATACATTTATAATTCATTCAGAATGATATGTATATAATAAGTACCTTTATCATTCTGAATGAATAATTTTTACCCGACTGCCTCAGAAGGAGGGTAAAGTTTTTCGAGACTATGTATGTATGTTTGTACGTATGTATGTCTATTTGATGGATTTTAACATTGAGGTGTTGTTAATGGGAGTGACATAGGCTATATAATATTTATATACTTAGCCTATGTCACTCCCACTATTAAGACTGATATATTGCATCTGAAAATACAGAAAAAAGAGAGGGGACGGTTTTTAAAAAAATATTTTCAACAATATTGGTATAAAATAAAAGCTAGTAATAAATCAATCAATCCCAAATTATAACCTTTTTATGCTACCATTTCGACACAAACTAAAGAAAAGTGCGTTATTACTGTAGGTAGTGTGACGACATCAATAGGTACGGCCATTTTCTAAAATCCCTATCCTGTTAACAGCCCCGGATTTATGCCTAGGCAGGCAGTGTATAGAGTGCCACCAGTGGCACTCTATCCCTATCGGATAAAGTGCCACGTGACACTTTGGCCGGGCCGAGGCGGTGTTACTAGGGTGCCCCTAGTAACACCGCCTCGGCCCGGCCAAAGTGCCGCAAGCATTGGATTGTCATTGTCACTGTCACTAAGTCACGTCACTTAGTATTTTGTTTGATTGTCGAGGTTAGATCGCTGTAAAACACCACATTCCCAAAACATTACATTCTCTTGTGCCTAAACGGACCCTGGCACTTCGCCGGCCGCTACCGCGGCACCGCTCGCTACGCTCGCTCGGCTCGTGCGTTGTGTGGTCACAGTTCTAACCTAACCTAACCTAAATAACAAGTGACAGTGACAATACTGACAATGCAACGCTCACGGCACCCTAGCCGGGCCGAGGCAGTGACACTAGAGTGCCACAAGAAACTCGCGGCACTCTATACACTTCGTAATTAAAATCAGATAATAAATTGTAATTTTTTATTATGTTTTTCCTGTACTAGTGCATTCTATTTACTATATTTCCAAAATGGCTTCGGAATGGTGTAAGTTTTGTTTGTCCCCCGCCTGCAATACCAAAATTTTATAGATTATAATGCTTGTTTTTCTCTTTTCAGATATGTGTTTTTGTAGTCGGGTTTTTTGTTTTGAAAAAAAAACTTTTGAAAAAAAAATGTGAAAGTCGAAAAAAAAAAGAAAAATTATGCAATTCAACCAATAATTATTACGAGCCTAGAGTGTAATTTAAAAAAAAGAAAAAAGAAATGTAATTGTACTTTAAAATAGTTTATATTTAAGTATTTAGAATATCGCTAGTCCATGTCCGGACCGGACACACTGTATACAAGGTGGAGACGACAATACAACAAAAAATTAAACGGCGTATCCATACCTACCTACTGACTTTCCCATTCTGTAGGTATACAAAAAATCAATTGAATTTATTCAATTGATAGTTTAGTCATTACAGCTCGGCAAAATTCATAGTCGGCTCGGGTTATTCCGTTTATTCACCCCAAAAATCCACCCGAAGGTGAAAATTCGGAAACGTACCTATGTCCGAGAATGTCCAAGGCCTAGTTGGATAAACGGAATTCATAGGCTTACGGTGGATCCTACATAAATTTAATTTGTTACAATGATATTTAAACTAACGTCATTGGTTCCAAAATACTCTTATGCATTGGTAGTGCCAGTATTTTCATTTTTTGTTGTATGGTAGTCTCCACATTGTATAAATACACTTCGCATCAGAAAAATCGAAACACCTTGCAAGTTTTTGTTTTGTAAAGATTATCAGAAAAATGTGTATATTTAGGAATATATGTCAAATGTCGTGTATTAGTGAATAATATGAGGTTTGCAAATCCTAATGTTAATGTTCTAAATTCAAATTAAATTTCCATAGGTTTCGTATTTTGTTTAACAAGTCATTTTTACCCTTTATGGAGTATGAAGGAAATTGATAAAACAACACACGTAAATGAAAAAAAAAGCTAAGAAACGTTTATTTAATAACTTGTATTCCCTCCCCGAACTCTTATTCGTATTATTGGTTCATTATTAATGTCTTTGGTAGCCTTGCGCTGTCGATTTACTATTTGCCATATCTTTTTACTAGAATTTGATGCCATTTGTATTTGTTTTCTGACATCATTCCTTTTTGCACAGCTCACCACTTTTCTAAACGTTTGAATATAGTTATTCCGATACTCCAGAACTGAATTATCGCATTGTGTCCTATCTAAAGTGTTAAGGAAACGTTTCACTTTGCTAGCTATGTTTATTCCGCTTGTTATCCATTTCGAACATCTATTCTTTTTGATATTAGCTTCTACCTTACCCTTCTTAAAGACGGAAGAATGTATTTCTTTGAATTTTGTGATGAATGTATTTATTCCTGTGCTCCAGTACCTATCTAAGTCTCAGACAACTTTTGTCTGTAGTTACTTTTGTTTTCATCATTATATTTTCTTTTGCAAATACGTACATAACTTGATCGCTTCTTAAACGTAGATTTTTCTAAACGCAAAGTACAGAAAATACCAGCGTGTCCATCCGATAAGCTATTGTGATCGATATACGTGTGCTCTATAAGACAGTCTGGTAAGTTGGTTAAAAAATTATCTAAACACGATTCGGACTTATTTCTTCGAAAGGTAGGATCATTTTATCAGGGGGCTTACCATGCACTCTTATAGCAGGTCAATTTTCGACGGATAGTGAACTGTCGGGCTATTTTGTACCATGAACACGTCAAATAACAGACGAGCCAGCGATCACGTGACTAAAGCCGGTCAGTGGTCACGTGACAACATTTCACTGGTCTGACCTGCGCTACGCTCTTATACCATCAAGTCGTTTTTGGCATTTAAACACTTGACATTTGAACTGCCCTGCTGTCTACCAATATATTATAAAAGTACTCTGTGCTGCAGTCGTATTAAGCAAGCGTGTAAAACGAACTTTTACTGAACTGTTTTCTGTAATTTTAAATAACAAACGTAAGTACATGTTAATTTGTGAATATAATACTATTGTGGCGTTATTTATGTTATAGTTTGGTTCGCTTCAATAAAAATACTGTTTCTTCATTGTTAGTTTTATTCTATCTTCATATTACTTTTACATATTTTAAGCACGTCTTTAGAGCCGCAGCTATTATTCTACGAGATCTCGATCTGTCACAGAACTCACAACCACAGATAATCAAAATAGTTGCCATACCTTTAAAACACATTCAGATGTGCGGACATTGATCCTCAACACTCTCCCTCAATGTTTGCACATATGTATTACATTATTTAACATTTAAACAAGTTAAGCATACTACACAATCTTACAAATCTTGCTCCTGATAAGGGCTTCGTTAAAATGTCTGCAATTTGATCTGCAGTCGATACATAATTAACAGTTATTAAACCTTCCTCTACCTTTTGTTTAATAAAATTAAATTTAACATCAATATGTTTCAAACGTTTCTGATCTGGATTCTTTACAATTTTCATAGTACTTTGATTGTCCTCAAAAATAACAGTATTACTTATTCTAATGTTAAAGTCACACAACAGTTTCATTAACCAACAAGCTTCAACAGATGCTTCACATAAAGCAATTAATTCTGCCTCTGTTGTACTCAATGAAACTGTACTTTGCTTCTTTGATTTCCATGTTACTGTATTATCGAATAACTTGAACAAATATCCACTAGTGGATTTTCTATCATTATCGCGTGCAAAGTCTGCATCTGCAAAACCTGTTAAACTATCATATTTACACTTCGAATATTTTAAATTATAATCAATAGTTAGTTTGACATATCTAAGAACACGCTTTAAAGCTTGCCATAACTTCAAAGTTGGCTGTGACTGAAATCTACTCAAATATGAAACAGCTGTTGCTAAGTCTGGTCTTGTGCTCACCATAGCATACATCAAAGAACCAATAAGAGACCTGCACTGATGTTCTAAAGTCATGTCAATTTCACATTCCTCAAAGTTCAGTTTAAAATTATAGTCCATAGGAGAATTAGTCCCTTTACAATTGTCCATGTCATAAGATTCAAGAACTTTTTGCAGATATTTAGATTGATTAAGATAGATCCCGTCATGTTTCTTCTGAATACTGATACCAAGATAAGTCAGATTGCTGTCCCCTAAGTCTTTCATGCTAAATTTGGTTTTTAAGAAGTTCTTAACATTTTCAATTCTAGTTGTACTAGGCCCTACTATCAGCAAATCGTCCACATACAAAATCAAATATAGATTGCCTTTACTATAGAGACAATAATCATTTTGAGACCGCTTAAAACCACATTCAGTAATAACTTCAGTGAATTTTTCATACCAATATTTTGGACTCTTCTTTAAACCGTAGAGAGATTTTTGTAATTTAAGAACTTGGCCTTCCGGAACTGTCAGTCCTTGTGGAGGTTTCAAATACACTGCCTCATCAATCCGTCCATATAAGAATGCTCCCTTGACATCCATCTGGTGTATTTCATAATCTTTCTGAGCAGCTACCGATAAAAGAACTCTTAAAGTTTGCAACTTCAATACAGGTGAGTATGTATTTTCTAACTTATCCTTCTGTTGAAAACCCTTCACTACTAATCTTGCTTTACATATCTCTTCTTCTCCTATATTTTTCTTTGTAAAAACCCATTTACTATCAAGTAGTTTTTCCTTCTGTGGTTCAGGTACAAACTTCCATGTTTCATTTTCTTTTAAAACTTTTAATTCCTCATTTATTGCCTTATTCCAATGCTTCTCATCTTTTCTCCCTTTAATGTCATCAAAATTATATGGTACCTCCTGATAACTTGATAATAATGCATATAATGCTGTATCATCTTGGTCCAAATCAATTTCATAATCCTTTTGCCATACTGGTTTTCTTATTTGTCTCTTTTCTCTCCCTCTTTCTATACTCTCTGTCTTTTTGTCTGTATAAATCTCCATTTCTTGTCTCTCTTCTTCTTCACTATTTTTCTTTTTTCCTTTATTTCTATTCTTTGATACTTTTCGCTCTATATTCTCCGTTGATACATTTTCATTATCTTTTTCTTCCTCACTTTCTTCTTGTTCTCTTATTTCATCTTCTTTCTCTTCTATTGTGTCCTGTGTGTATCTTACACAATTGTCAAGTCCGGGTTTTGTTTCATCAAATACTATATTTCGTGCTGATATCACTGACCTTGTTTCTGTATCATACAGCTTATATCCTGAATTAAAATATCCAATAAAAATCATTTTCTTACCTGAATTATCCAATTTATGTCGTAGCTCTCTAGGTACATGATTATATGCTGCACAACCAAACACTCGCATAGCTCTCACATCAGGTTTCCTTCCTTCCCATAGTTCTGATGGTGTTTGACGTTTTCCTTCAGTCGGACTTCTGTTCGTAACATAGGCTGCAAACAAAACTGCATGGCCCCAAAACTCTTTACTAAGCTGTGAATCTAATAAAACTGTTTTTGCCTTTTCAATTAATGTGCGGTTCATCCGTTCTGCAACTCCGTTCATCTGGGGATTGTATGGCACTGTATATTGCATTTGGATTCCTTTACTGTAACAAAACTCCTGAAATTGCCTTGACACATATTCACCTCCATTATCTGATCTCAACTTTAATAAATTAACATTGAAATGGTTAGTTGCATAAAAATAGTACTGCTTAAATTTATCAAAAACTTCACTTTTATTAGAAAGTAGATAGACCCAAACAAAATGAGTATAGTCATCTATAAATGTCAGAAAGTACTTGTATCCTTCCTGAGTCAGTGGGGTGATTGGTCCGCAGACGTCAGTGTGTACTAATTCTAGTGGTCTAGTTGCCCTACGTCCTTGTCTATTAAAAGGTTGTCTTGTCATTTTACCTAGTAAGCACGGTTCACACACAGAATTATTATTATTACATTTAGTCAAGTCATCAATGCCACTTACCATTTGATTCTGTGAAAGCAAAGTTAAGTTTTTTAACCCAAGGTGACCAAAACGTCTGTGCCACAGTTGCATCACTTGATCATCATTACTGTTACTCAAATTACATTCATCTTTTAATATTTGCATGTGAATAGTATACAAAGACCCTTCATTGTTTCCAATCATTGTCAATTGATCATATTTGTAAATTCTAACTTTACCATTTAAAAATTCAATTCTATAACCATTACTCTCAATTTTAGCAACAGACAACAAGTTTTTCCTCAACTCTGGTACATAATATACATTTTTAATAGTACAGTCAATATACCTCCTACCAACATAACATCTTGCCTTCATGTTCCCAACTCCAACAGCCATTAAACTCACTCCATTCTTGGCTGCAGCTATTACTTTTGGTGTACTTAGTTCAATGTAGTTATAAAACGCACTTTTGTTATTTGTTAGGTGGTCCGATGACCCTGAGTCTACACACCAAATTATTTCACACTGATCACTACCTTCTTGGTTCCGTTCATTTCCAGCCAGAAGGGCATGCTCTTTCTCTGTCGATGCTGCATATGTCTGATGACTATTCCCTGGATAGTTAGGTGCTTGTCCTTGCCTTGGTCTTCTGTCTGGGTTTCCACGACCTCTTCCTTGTGACCAACTTCTGCCTCCAGATGCTGCCTGGCGTGGCGCTCTACTTCCTCGTCCTTGACCTATATGATTCTGTCCGTGTCCACGACCTGGTCCCTGGTAGTGTCTAGCTCTGCATTCGAATTTTTTGTGGCCTGGCTTGCCGCATCCAAAGCACAAAAATGAATTGCTCTGGTGCTCCATTGTTTGTGGACCCATTTTATTTCTTTTTTCTTCCTCTCCTAGTAATCTGTCCTTAACCATGTCTACCGTCAGGTTTGGTAATGACTCTAAAGTTGTTACAATAATTTCGTACGATTCTGGCATGGATAGCAATATTACATTAACCTTTTCTTCCTCTGCCATGGGGCTTCCTGCATCTTTTAGCTGGCTGAATATTTTTGATAACGTAACAAAATGGTCTCCGAGTGATGTTCCTTCTTTGTATTTTATATTGTTTAATTCCCGCCGTAAGAATAGTTTACTTCTGGTGCCTTTTTTCATAAATTGTTGCTCTAATTTATACATCATGCTGTACGCTGTATTCTCCTCTTGAATATAATCAATATGACTGTCGGCGACGCCGCTTATGATAATGCTTTGAGCACGAGCTTCAAGTTTTTTGTTCTCTGGGACGCTCGCAAAGGCTTTACTTTCTATTGCATTTAAACATTCATTTTCCCGTAGTATACTGCTAATCCGGAACTTCCATATTGAAAAATCTTCGCCGGCAAATTGCTTTATCTTAATAATACTTTCCGCCATTTTTCCTGTGTCGCGTGCGCACTTCTTGTCGAAAGCCAATTGCATCGGCGCGGGCGCGAACCACGCTCTGCTACCACTGTTATAGTTTGGTTCGCTTCAATAAAAATACTGTTTCTTCATTGTTAGTTTTATTCTATCTTCATATTACTTTTACATATTTTAAGCACGTCTTTAGAGCCGCAGCTATTATTCTACGAGATCTCGATCTGTCACAGAACTCACAACCACAGATAATCAAAATAGTTGCCATACCTTTAAAACACATTCAGATGTGCGGACATTGATCCTCAACAATTTAAAATTATAGACAACAAAAAAAACAGTCTCTTTGCCGTTTATTTTAGATGTGTGACGAAGATGAAATTTTTGGGTTTCTTGAGGAAGATGGTGATAGAAACAAAGCGAAGAATATCGCTAAAATCCAAAGGAAAGTTATGAGAAGCACGGTGAACCCTTTTGAATTGCAGGATGGCATGTTTGTGAAACGATACAGGCTCACTAAAGAGCTCGTACTTGAGCTTTGTAATGAGCTACGAATATTCATGCCACACCCCAAAAAATCAATAGATTTGTCGATAGAGGTTAAGGTTCGTACTAATCAATAAATCTACATAACGCACTAATTATCATAATAACAATTAAATGCAGTTCAATCACTAATGTCTTTCGTTTCACGTTTTAATAGCATTGTCTTTTTTTTTTTGCTACTGGTTCATACCAAAGACCAATCGGTGACATTGCTGCACATTCAGTTGCACAACAAACTGTATCGGCAGTTATAGCGCAGGTAACTCTGTGCTTAAATCACCAATATTTCCGGCGAAAATACATTAAATTCCCACATAGCAATCTTGAACGGAGAGCCAATGTAGTTGGGTAAGTTGGAAAGCATTTTAAAATTCCTTAAATTTTATATTAAAATTTATATCTTGTGTAACAGGTGTTTTTTTTTCAGATTTTATAACAAATTTGGTATGCCTGGGGTTTTAGGGTGTATTGATGGAACGCATGTGGCAATAAAACGACCAGTGGAAAATGAGCAGAGATATTATTGCAGAAAACATTATCATTCTCTGAATGTACAATTGGTAAATCATACTACATTTAATAAAAAAAAAAAAAAAATCTAGCCTAAGTGTCCAACTGCTGGACAAAATATTTTTAGATAGATACCTACTTAAAATTGGTACATTCATTAAACATACACAATAATCATTTTTTTAATACTTAAATAAAATTAGGTCGAATTAGGTGGTGGTGCAAGTATTGCAATCCTTCTTCTTTTGATTAAAAAGAGATGTTCTTGGGTACCTGAAAGGAAAAATATTGCAAATGATAAACTCATTTAAAAAATGTTAGGTTTGCGATTCGGACATGGCAATTATTAGTGTGGATGCCAGCAATGGAGGAGCAACTCATGATTCATTCATATGGGCTAATCACCCACTAAAACCTCATATGGAGCATTTAAATAATATGTGGTTTTTAGGTTGGTAAGAATTTTTCGCTTATAAAATATGCAGTCTATTAAAAAGTGATAATACTCGTTTAAATTATGATTACTTAGTGGAATCAAACTAGCTTTGTAGTGTACATATCTTGTACATGAATTTTGAACATTATGTGCATATACAAGCAAGAAACAATAAGATTCTAATAAGATCATTTATAGGTAAAGTCCGGTCGCGAAGCAGAAAGAATTTCGTACCTCATTACTTATCTCTATCGCTCGCGCTCAAATGTATTGCCGTCGCACTCGCGATAAGGGCAGTCCATCTAATGTGTGAGCGCGATGGCAATACATTGCCGACGGGACGGGATCATTGTACGAAATTCTTTCTGCTTCGCGACCGGACTTTAGGCTTTAAATTCCAAGAGGTTTTACTTATTTTTTCCTTTTTTTATAGGTGATTCTGGCTATCCTCTAAGAAAAAACATGATGACTCCAATTATAAATGCTCCTCTAGATTCACCTGAGGCTTATTACACTACAGTACACGTAAAAACCAGGAACATAATAGAAAGAACCATTGGGCTTTTCAAAGCACGCTTCAGATGTCTTCTTGTACATAGAGCTCTACATTACGAACCTCGTGTAGCAGCATCTATTGTAAATGCTTGTGTGATTTTACACAACATTTGCGTTAGAGCCAATATCCCTGTGCAAGATATGACATCTGGAGAAGTGTTACGAGAAGCACAATTGCAACCAACTCACCATGTAGACAGCGAGGGGCATTCTTCTAGTACTCATAATGTTGAACTTCAACATGAAGTTGCAACAAGAAGACTGCTCATCACTCATTTGTGGGCGAGCCGGCCAATCTAGAAATAGAACATCACCATCATAATCTCATTTTAAATTCTTTTTACCTATTGTGGTATAGTAATTTTATTCTATGTGCATCGTCTTCACATATAATTATATAACTAAAGTACCTATACAAAATATTGTAAATCATTTTAAAAGAGTAACGTTATAGTTTCTTGCCCATTCTTCTCCATACGAAAACTACCTTTTGGAAGGGGCGACTAGAATCAATACTAACTGCTTTTTGTAAATTTTGACGTTCAAAAGTGCCTTACAACTTTACAAGGGCCTATTTGAAATAAATGATTTGACTTTGACTTTATAAATTCTATAAAAATATTATTTTTGATTACGTACTTATTGTTTATACTTTCTAATACAGTTGCAATACGGGAAAGTTCTTGAAGTATTCCTATTAAGGTTTTGCTGCCATCTTGTGTTGCCTCGGCTCGCATACGACTAGACTCAGCAAGAGCTCTTCTTGCTGTATTTTGAGACATAGATGCTGACCTAAGCCGTCGCCTCTGAGGCTGCGTAGAGCTCATTGGTTCAGGCTGAATCGGTGTTGGTATGGTGGATAGTTGTGGCTCTGTGCCTGGTACAGAAAATACTTGACGAGCAGGGCAAGTATTTATATTTTCTCCAACAGCTGAAGTCCCAGGCATAACTAATATTGACTGTGAAGTCTGTGTCAGTGCAGAATCATTTGAGTTTTGTGGTTCCTGCAAAACACAGAAATAATTATAATTCTAGTTCTACATAATTACGTATTTTATAAGTAGTATTTAATTAAAGTTTAACATATCTATGTTTTTTTTATTGTAAATAATAACGTCACACATTATAATTCTAGCTCTACATTATTACGTATTTTATAAGTAGTATTTAATTAAAGTTTAAAATGTCTATGTTTTTTTTATTGTAAATTATAACGTCACACCCGTCGAAGTAGAAAGAGAAGTACTATTGTACCTACATCTACAGTTCGCCAGAGATGTTAGGTCCCTTGGTATAATAGGGGGTGAGCCATTGACATTTACCGGGCACAATTCCAAACTCTGGGCTGCTACTAGGAATTTCCAGATAGTAACAACTCAATAACACTTTTCCTGACCTGGGTATCGAACCCTGGAACCTATGCTCGGCAGTCGCGCTTGCGAGTAATAGCTTGACCAATGAGGCAAGAATTGTACTTACAAGAATAATTTCTACATCAAATGGGTCTACTTGGATTTCTGGCAAGCCTAAACCATAGTCTTCGCCAAGGATTGACAGATATTTTTTTTCTATATCTGTTAGGACAATTGTTTCAGCTGGTCCTCCACCTGTGCGTGATTGTGCTGATTTAACAGCTGCACATTTTCTTTTTAACTTTCCCTTGTAATCTGTCCAGTACTGAAATTTAGAAATTGGAGAAAAAATAATTAAATATGAAATAAATAAATTTGCACCATGTATTATTTGTTTGTCAAAAAGAAAAGACAGGAACTCGACATACGTTACAAAAGTACTCGTATGTATTGGTTACTCGGAAGGAAATCCTGTTTAACAATACATAATAAAATGATATTATGCAAGCATATTCTTATGCCCATTTGGACGTACGGAATCCAACTTTGGGGCTGTACTAAACGAAGCAACGTTAAAATAATACAACAATTCCAAAATAAAGTACTCAGGGATGCTGTAAATGCACCATGGTATATTAGAAATGACAACCTCCACCGAGATCTTAAAATGGATCTTGTCACTACCATCATCCAAAAATTTACTGAAGCCCACGAACACAGACTTCACCGACATGTGAATGTCGAGGCAATTCAGCTGTTAGACAATACGGACATAGTGCGTCGGCTAAAGAGAACCAAACCATTTGAGTTAGTGTAGTGTATAAATAGTGAATAAATAATAGTAACAATGCTGTGCTATACATCTAACACATGAACAAAGTGTTATCATGAATTATCAGACCCTAAGAAAGTGCTACGAAATTGTGTAAAAGTGCAAATTCACACT
This sequence comes from Conistra vaccinii, assembly GCA_948150665.1. Lineage (NCBI taxonomy): Eukaryota > Metazoa > Arthropoda > Insecta > Lepidoptera > Noctuidae > Conistra > Conistra vaccinii. Next base: position 10,510,677 of record OX411324.1, on the reverse strand, counting down.
AATCTTAGTTATAACGTAATCTATCTCGTAAAATATTAAGTTAGAGTTAAATTGCTTAGCCTATTAGGCTAGATTGTAATTCGTTACTAAGAACTTTAGTTCTTATTAATACAGAAAAAAAATATATAATTTAATTTGTTTCGTAGGGGGACAGGTTAGGTTAAGAGTATAATTCCCCTTCATCGCCTTCTGGCATCGCTTTCCTAAGGCGTGGGACATACACAAGTGGCGAGTGGCGCGGGTTTGGCGACGATGTGGCGAAGGCGTTTTGTGTATATTCGCACGCGCCACACCGTCGCCGTCGCTAAGCGAGTCGTTAGAACCAACGAACCCCGTCTTTGCCCAATGAATAGCGCTGGCACACCTATAACATGGGAGTTATTACCAATGGCGAAACATAATAGGTGCACAAACTTATGTAATAGGGGAAAAACACTGCCTACCCCTCCAGGGATTATAGGCATCATAATATTATGTATTTACTTATGTAAGTATTATTTAATTTCATAAAAAGTAAGGTACCTAAACAAACTTGTATGTTCTAGAAATGGTAAGTAGATGTGCCAGGAAAGAATACAGATCAAGAACACAATATAAAGCATTAAAAAAACAAAGTAACATTAATGTTTTAGGTCAAGATAGCGTAGTAATATTTATTTATTTATTTATTTATTTATTTACTATTACCACATACATTTGTTTTTACAGGTGGGAACCCAATACAACAATGTAGTCACAATTTACCACAGAGGACAATGTACCTTAGAGTGTTATACAGTATGTTCAGACAATATGTTCAGTGTCACCCTCTGGAATTCCGCCAATGAGCACGTAAAAATATCCACTTGCAGTGAGACGCTGTTGAGTATCCTTATTGCCCGCCCTACAGGTGCAAACTATAGTGCAATATAAAACCAACTTACTGCTGCCCAGCCTTTAAAATCTTTGATAGCACCACCAACAATGGAATTCAAATTTCCCGTCACCTCCATCCACAATCTGCGGGACATTTCTCTAGCTTGAGCACTTTTATTGTAGCCCATTGCTATAGTTTTGTGATTATTTAAAAAATCCCACAATGTTTCTAATTGTTCATATGAAACTCTCCTTGAAGTCATTATTATAATACCAAATAACAGAAAAGATACAAATGTGTGCTTTTCTGATTTATTTAAAGACACTTTAATTTATAAAATTTAAAATTCGCTCGTAAATTTTTGTGGTTTCGACAATCTCTTTTGACACCATAGATAATACACCTTAAGTTTGACACTTAATATTTGGAGTCGTTCGAAAATAGCAATAACTTGGTTGGTTGGTTAATTTTTCAAGTAGGTACTTACCTTTCTAAAGTATATAAAAGGGTCTCCAACGTCATAATCGTGATAATAATAATTTTTTGCTACGAAATATAGTTTTATTTTAATTCTCTTGATCATTATCAACTGATATAAATAAATTGATGACAACTGATATTATAAATAAATAAATAAATTTTGTCTAGTTCTTTAAAACCGTAATATTGCGAAAAAGTATTTCCGAACGTTTGTTTATAATATGGCGTACCGGTCAACGATAATGTAGCAGGTCTGAAGTCGTAGACAGAGCTCTGTCTACGTCTGAAGTTGATACATTGCAGGCAGGTCAGACTGAAATGCTCATGGTACAAATAGAAAACCTGTCAGGTTAACCTGTCAAGTTGACCTGGGGCCGTACCATGAACATTTTAAATACTTGCCAAGTACAGGACAGGTCAACTTGGCATTTTAACCTGACAGGTTTTCTATTTGTACCATGAACATTTCAGTCTGACCTGCAATGTATTAACTTCAGACCTGCTACGCTACCGTTGACCGGTACGTCATATTATAAACAAACGTTCGGAAATACTTTTTCGGAATGTTACCGGTTTTACGGTTATATAAAATTAATTTGATAATAGTATAAAATGATCAAAAAAATTAAATAAAATATAAACTAAAATATAAATAAAACTATGTTTCGCAGCAAAAAATCTTATGTAACACGATTATGACGTGGAGGCCTTTTAGATGTAAAATAAAGGTACCACCAACAACACCAACCTACTTGAATGAAAACTTACCAAAGCTATTGCTATTTTCGAACGACTATAGCGTGTCAAATAAATTGTCAACAAGACAAGAATATTTATTGATGACATATGAAAATTGGAAATATAAAAATATTAGATTTTTTTAATACTTAATCACAAGGATTGCAATGGGGTACATAAAAAGGGCTCAAACTCGAGAAATGTCCCGCAGATTGTGGACGGAAGTGACGGAACATTGGAACATGATGTGAATTCTATTGTTGGTGGAGGCATGAGGAACAGGGTGTAAAGTTCACTCTTCTCATGAGAAATGGGAGGCTCCTCCGACCAGACCGGGTGTTATGTCTGACGGGCAACTGCCCGAAAGTTGTTTTCGGATAATCTTATATAAGTATTTATCATGCAAGATTTTTGTAAAGTCATGTCTTACTGCGTAGTTCGTATGTAACGGTGTAACCGCTACAGTGCTATCGATGATTCAAGAGGCTGGGTAGCTGTAGTTTGTATTTTTACTAAGACTACGAATATTGTTTTTACCCAAAACATCTATTAAACATTAAATTGGTTTTTATTTATGTGTATTGTGTTCTTTATTTCTATTTCTTTCACATCTACTCACTCGTACCATTTCTACAACATAAGTAGACGACAAAGAGACGTGTTTTTTTGTGGTCTATAATTTTAAATAACGCCACAATAATATTATATTCACAAATTAACATATACACGTTTTTTATTTTAAATTAAAGAAAACAGTTCAACAATAAAAGTAAGTTTTACACGCCTGCTTAATAGCAGGCGTGTAAAACTTACTTTTATTGAACCTTGAAAACTGAGCTGCCCTGCTGTCATATTAATGACAGCAGGGCAGCTCAGTTTTCAAGGTTTTACATGTCAAAAATGACTTGATGGTAGAGCCCGGTAGAGCCTATCGCAGGTCTGACCAGTGAAATGTGGTCACGTGACCACTGAGCGGCTTTAGTCACGTGATATATATGTATATAAGAGGAATGAAAAAGCTGTTCCTTTATTAACTCAGTAACAGTTCCTTCAAATGTTTCCTCAATGTCTGTAAGAAAAGGGTTCGTAAAATTGTCAAGATAGCACTTCAGATTGTCAAAAATATTCTTCATACCATAGTTGTTGAGAATTCCTCGTCGTATATAAAACATTGTGTCATCATATGATTGATGATGATTGAATTGAATTGAATCAAATATTATTGCATAGTTGTAAGAACAAGTGTCTTGGTAAAGTAAATTACTAAATGTCTCTATTCTGGAATTGAACATAAGTAGGTAGAACAAAATCCATCAAAGAATGATGGGCATTTTTCTATGAAGCCTGGCCTGATGACCAATAGAGTTCTAATGCATGTCATCTTATTGCTGATAGCCGGCAATTACTATAACAAAATATTTTATCTCTCGCAACGGGGTTTGTACAGTTGAGGACAAAAATCGTTACAATTTTTTATGACGATTTCTTTGTGAAAAATAAATCTATAGCATAATAGGTTTATGCTAGGTCTATGTGCTGCATTTTTCGGCCAAAAATTATCATTTTGATATGTACCCTTAGGTGGTTAACACAATTTTGACATGGACTGCATCAAAATAAAACTTAATACAATTAAACATTTAATAAGGTTATTAACAGTCATCATATTAAAAGATGATAAAAATAACAACCGCCAACAACAACAACAACAGCCATATGAAGCTGTACAGGCGCGGGCGCAGGAACAGCGAAGGAAAGCAAGTGCCAGAGTATAAACGAGCCTCGAACAGAGCAGATCGCTGTTTTTTCTATAACTGCGTGAATGGACCACGGCGGAGGATTCCTAAATGGCTTAAAATACACATGCTTTGCGAGTATAGAGTCCAAACACGATGGTGCTATCTTGTGTGGTTAAGGAGTTCCTATGGAGAAATTCCAGTTCCACAATCAGGTTCTGGACACTTGTCCTGTTTTTTATTTATTTATGTAACAGTATTGTAGCGGTTAGACCGCCACATACAAACTACGAAAGTACGAAGCAAAAAGACATGACGTCACACAATTCCTACATCTCGCAGTTAGAGTTTACTGAGCGAATAACATAGATAAGACTATCCGAAATCAACATGGGCAGTTGCCCGCCAGACATAACAACCCGTCTGGTTGGAGGATCCTCCCTTTTCTATGGTGGATGAGTGAACTTTACACCCTGTTCCTCACACCTCCTAAATTGGTGACCCCGAGAATGAACGTCAACGCAGCCTTCGTGCAACTACTTCAGCGTGACGTCATCATCATCACTCCCGCAAACTTTCGTGAGGCGAGTCACACAGCCAGCCAGCACCCACGGCTTCAACGGGTATCCTGACCACCAGCATGCAGCGAACGCGCATTCCTGGTCATCACCCTCAGCCACATCACCCCGACTCACTGGGGAATCACCGCAATCACCTCAATCACCGCAAAACAGTTCCGACCCACCGTGAACTGTGCGGCACCCGGTTCCGACTCACTGGAACCACAATCACCATCGCCGCAATCACTGCAGACAGTTCCGACCCACTGTGAACTGAGCGGCACCCGGTTCCGACTCACTGGAACCACAGCTGGCACTGTGAAGCATCGCAAGATCCAAGACTCAGCCCACTATCGACCTTCGGTCTCCGGAGGGGAGTGATGTAGCGGTTAGACCGCCACATACAAACTACGAAAGTACGAAGCAAAAAGACATGACGTCACACAATTCCTACATCTCGCAGTTAGAGTTTACTGAGCGAATAACATAGATAAGACTATCCGAAATCAACATGGGCAGTTGCCCGCCAGACATAACAACCCGTCTGGTTGGAGGATCCTCCCTTTTCTATGGTGGATGAGTGAACTTTACACCCTGTTCCTCACACCCCTAAAGTATTATAATGTTATGAGTCTATAATTAATATTATTGAGAACTGCAGCGAACATTAGCGTCATAAGCTAATACGTTTACATGGTACTTGCAGGTCCGATATCTCTTTAACCCGGTATTTCACAGCCTTCTGCCCATAATGAAAATTGATGCTTATGATATAAGCTTTCATTTGAGGTATAAGTGGTTTTTATTGGTTCGCCGGCCAAAATTACGCATCATTCTTTATAGGTTGGTAAACAAAGTAAAATGTTCGTATGTTGTATTGACATTAATATGTTCCTCATACTATTTATTAATTCAAAATTATTGTCAGTTTTCCTAAAGTCCTCTTCGCCTATCAAAATCAAACAGTAGTCATTCATTGTATAGTTTGTCAATTTTTGTTCCAGATGATTGATCAACTGACCTGCACCCTAATTACGAAACGCAAACTCAATTTTAAATTGAAACCAATTGAAAAAGATTGCCAGTCCATTGCTTCATAAGTTCGACAAAAAAAATTAAGCAGATTCTTTTTGTCGAACTTATGAAGCAATGGACTGACAATCTTTTTCAATTGGTTTCAATTTAAAATTGAGTTTGCGTTTCGTAATTAGGGTGCTGATTGACTGAACTGATTGATTGATGACTGTTTAGTGCCCACTAAACAGTCATCAAACAGTAAACAGTAAAAGTAAACAGTCAGTAAACAGTTAGACGTGGCCCAGACACAAAGGCAAGCTCTGTCTTACCGTCAGCGCTGATTCCTCCCCAAACCGTCCACGAACCGCCACCATAGCTGACCTTTTCTTCAATGATGCATTGTGCGAAGCGTTCTCCATCTCTTCTGTAGACCTAAAAAATTATGCTGTATGGTAACGACGGAAGGAACATTCCGTCGTTACCATACAGCATAATTTTACACTGATCAGAAAAGAGGACTTTGTTCCACTGGAGGTATGACCAATTTAGGTGCTCATGTGCAAGTTAAGGCGCGCTCTTCGATGGTCTGCAGTTAATTTCGGCCCATTTTCTGGCTTGTGCGGTACCAGTCCTCATTCCTTCAACCTTCTTCTAATTGTAGAGTCACTTACAGCTACCCTACGTACAACATCAAGCTGCTGCTGCACTTGAAAATCATTAAGGCGTCGATTTCGTAAAGAAGTTGTTACAATAAATCGATCATCTCGCTCAGAAGTGACTCGATTCCTGCCAGATCCTGAACGGCGCGTGAACAACGTGGCGCGTCTCCCAATAGCGTTTATAAACTCTATGAACAGACGACAGGCTTAGATGCAATCTTTCAGCCACAACACGCTGACTAAGGCCAGAATCCAGCAATGCCACCACTTGGGCGGCTTCTGCGGGCGAAGTAACCATATGTTTTAGAAAGAAAACTTTTTCAGACGTCCCAAAGTCACAGTACACACACAGTATACAGAAAACAGAACAAAAAGTTTTAAGATAAACGCCAATTTTTAGTTTTCACAGGTGAAATGTACTCCAACTCTAAACACACAGTTGTCTCAAAACAGTGAATCATTTCATTTATAGGATAAACAAATGAAATTCTAAGTTAGAATTTAGAATTTTCGCTTATCACTGTAATGGCCAAACTGTCAGCTATACAATCATGTGATTTTTTTCATGGAATGATAACTCTTTTGTGTTAAATTAGGACAGAAACCAAAAAAACGGAAGTGTTTCGATTTTTCTGATGAGAAGTGTATTATGAAAAGTGTGGATTTTGAGAGTTACGTTAGGTTCAGGTTGAGTGTTGTTGTAGATTGTAAATGCAATATATTTTGTTTCGGGAGAGTAAAACCAATAAGCCACCTACTTTCCGTAATGTGGCTACCTACGCCTACACCGGAAGTCCGGACGTAACACGTAGCACAGGGCACACAGGTGGCACATCTGCGTTCCAAACGAGGTCCCAGAGGAGAGTGGCTTCTTGTCGAATTTTGTACTCTAGTCTAGGTAAAACAGATTATGTGGGAAATGGTAGGTATTGTAATCTATACGAGTATATAATAAAAGGTTCCCTATCCATTTGCATAAAATTTTAAGACCTAATATAACTTAGCATAATTTTGTTTGGCATAATTATATTTCCGCATAATATAAATACGCATAACAGCTTACGCATAATTTATTAAGCATAATTTCTCTAACCATAATAATGATTAAGCATAATATTCTAAAGCATAAATTTATTAAGCATAAAGTTCTAAAGCATAACTTTTTTAAGCATAATATCCTAAAGCATAAATTTTTTTTTTAGCGAAATTTTTTTTTTTCGCTGTAGGAAGCATGAAGCAAGCAAGCATACAGCATGCAAGCAAGCATACAGCATGCAAGCAAGCATGCAGAAACAAGCAAGCATGCAAGCAAGCATGCAGCATGCAACAGGCAGGGTTTCTGTCACGGCTCCGGCGCTGCGGGCCTCCGGCGGCCCCACGCGCCTACGCGATTTTAAATTACACTCTAGGGGTAGGACAAACAAGACTACGTGGAGTCAGTTTTGCAGCAATTCGGTTCTGTCACTAACTTTTGTTGCACAGCATATTAAATTTTTAACCAACAATATTATTTAATTGTTACAGAAACTATAGCAAATTGGTTTGATCAGAATTATGTATGGGGTACTACAAGTTCGCCACCACCATTTCCACCCAAAGTCTGGAGTACGTATCTACTAGAAAAGGAAAATATACCTAGGACACAAAATCATGCAGAGGCTTGGCACAATAGATTTGCACATTTTGTGGGAAAACACCATCCTGGATTTTATTTTTTGGCAAAAAAGATCGTTCAAGAAATAAAACATCAAACCATTGAATTAGATAAACTGGATGTCGGAACATCGCTTATACCAAAAAAAAAGAAAAAATACACGGACAAAACCAAAAGAATTGAAAAAATTATAAGTAAAAAAGATGAGTATACTTCTAAACAAGCATATTTACAAGCAATTGCTAAAAATATACACCTAAAATAAATATTTATACATAATTAAGGACCACTGTTTCAATCAGTTAACTTCTATCTGAGGAATAACCGCCATATTTATTTCTCATAATAGAAGTTAACTGATTGACATATTTTTTTATACAAAAACTGTCATAACATCTAATATATTCTTCAGGTAAAAGTTATCTCGCGATTGAAAAATCGTTTAAGTTACATAATGTTATGTATAATAAATCATTTGCATGAAAATTGTTTTTGTTATTTATATTAATTGTATGCCTAAATATTATTATGCTAATAGTCATTAGGCCTACTAACGTTATGCTAATCATTTTTATGCCAAAACAAATTAGTCTATATGATGATTATGCCAACACAAAATGTATGTCTAAAAAAATTATGCCAAAGTATTATTATGCCAAAACAAATTGTGCCAAAATCGTTATGCCGAAGTATATTAGGACAAAGAACATTATGCGAAAAGAAGGGATCCCATAATAAAATCGTAGAGAAGTCAAAACTGTTGGTAGTAGGTACATTGAACTTTTTGAAAAAAAGTAATTGCTACGAGGTGTGGGAACGATTCTAATGCCGAAATTATAGTTTTAAGAAATTTTATCTGTTTTTCTGTAATGTATGTTCCAGCATCACCCTAATACTAGGTGCCGTCTACCGGATAGATTTTGTTCAAATTTTGCATAGATATTCCCTTTATGTATGGCTGTAATTAATCACGCTATTTGCTATGGGGCGATGAGCAATATTGCTTTATTTTCGTATTCTTCTATAGTTTACCGCAAATTGTAAAAAGTCGAGCCAAAAGGTTAGAATAGGTACCTACCTACTGGAGATATTTATAGATTTAACCTTTTAAATGATTATCATCACGTTACCTATGCCTTTACGTAGCAATCATGACATTTACAGGATGGATTATTGAGATGGGGCAATAAGGCCGCTTGCCCACTGGTCGGTAAGTGTGCGGGGCGATATCGTTTCGGTACTGCGTGACGTCACGCATTTTACTGCATCGGTACTGGAAGCTTACCGCGCAGTGTTTCCACTTTTAGGGATTTCTCCCTGTTTTAGGGAAAAAATACCAATATTAAGTTTGGTTTAGGGATATTTTATTTTGACAGGGATTTGGGGAATTTAGGGGTTAATATGAATTTAAGTTGGTAACCTTATTGTTTATAGTAGGCATCACCCAATATATTACTTGACTCTATGGCACCACCGATTTATTAAAGGATTCGATTTATTCAACCACCGATTTATTCCCTCAACCCAAACTCATAGTGAATGCAATTCATCAAATTTTAATTTACCATGTTAATTGTGCCATTACCTTATTATTTATAATCATGCTCCCTAAACCAAGGAAATTTGAAGATTTTTTAGGGAAATTTAGGGATAATTCATTCAGAAACTGGGGAAAATCCAAAAACAAGTGAATTATATAGTACGAGAGCACATGACCAAAACCATGTCACATCGTTTTACGGGAATAATTGTAAAAAAATCTTTACGTTTTGATGATTCTGAACCCGACTCGGTGGGCAGTACCGGTCAGAAACGTTACAGTTTTATGGGAGCCTATTTCTGCTATGTCAAAAAAAAATTGGCAGACGGTTTCATCACAATGTGTCTGATAATAAAAATATACAAAGATTTCGTAATTTTATTACTAAAAAGTTTGTTTTCAGATATTTCCGTTGCGTCACTTTGCGTGTCAAACGTGGCCTGAGCACATTTCCAAAAATGACGTATTCGAATCAACTGACCAATGTTCACCAGAAAACAAGATTTTCAGATGGATTGCTATGGGTTTTATTGTTTGCCTCAAAAAATTTCTCAAATGGTCTCTTGGGTACGTACTCGAAGCTACTGGTTTCTGAAAATGGTGTTTTCGGTATGTAAAATCTATCATTTTTAAACATGATAAAAAAGAATTATCGACATATTTAAAAATGCGGTCAGGTCAGAAGATGTGACGCGGAAAATTCTGAAAATAGGATTTTTGAATCAAATCTATCGTTTTTATACGATTTTGTTCGTAAAACGATAAGGCAAAAATGTTGGTCATGCGCTCTCGTACTAATTGAATTAATTTGAATTTGGAATTCTAGATGAAAGCAGTGCAGTACACAGATATAGATATATAATAATACCTAGATAAGGCAAGTATCACGATCTGTATGAAAACCATGCGTGGCATTAAAAAAAAATGATCAAAGCGCCTATACCATGAAACTGAAGCGATATACGATAGTATCACTTGTTTCGATTGTCATAACCTGTTAACACTCAACGTCACATCAACCTTTCCTAGTAAAAAGCTATAAAGTATTACGAATATAGGCATTTTCTATTTTATTATTTATGTCCGACTAGCGCGGCGGACAGGCGCAGACCATATACTATATTATATAAAATGAGACACACTGAGCCACGTTCGGGTACGCGAAGTAGATGCTCTTGCGCTATCTAGGTATATCTATATCTGTGTGCAGTACCGATTCGGTACAGAGTGCTTACCGACCAGTGAGGAAACATAAGCAGTACCGCGCAGTACTGTACAGTACTGCGCGGTAAAATACCGACCAATGGGCAAGCGGCCTAAGGGTACAGGGGGCCTGCCATCACCTCATATAGCAGTATTATTTTAATCTTACTTGAGTGGGGGAAAGAGATGGAGCTATACGTCCTGTAGAGCTTCATCTCTTTCCCACACTGAAGTAATATTAAAATAATACTGCTTTATGATCTTGTGGTAGCCCCCCTTAGCCGGTGTCGCTACAAGAAAACGTCATACCTACATAAGAGACTCTTCTTTAACTTATTGAAAGATTTTGATCTGCATCTCTGTATATTTTGTCTGACAAGATCAAAACTAGAAACTTAGTAGGTATACAGGAAAGTTTTATTAAAATGTGATTGTTATTTTAGTAGATATAGGTATTGTGGTATCTTACGACTTTCACGCGAACGAAGTCACTAATAATGTTAATAAAAGGCAGGTATATAATGTCAGTAACAACTGGAATATGTTCAGCAGTCAATAGGAACGACCGCGACAGTTATACAAAAATGTGTAATTCGGTTATAGTTACAGTAGGCGCTCGGTAATCCGGCGCTCTCTAATCCAACACGTCCAATAGTCTGGCATTTTCTAATTTAGCTCTCATAACGAGTTCTACAACAGATCAAGTGAGTTTTTGACAGATTTGCCATATAAAATCTGTCAAAAACTCACCATCGTGACACCAATATGACGTTTGTAAATTAGTAGACTTGTATGGCAAATCTGTCAAAAACTCACCATCGTGACACCATTATGACGTTTGTAAATTAGTAGACTTGGCCCCCAGGGTCGTAGCCAGGAATTTATTTTGGGGGGGGGGGGGTTTGGGTTGTCAACTTTTTTTTTAAGAAATAGAGCAAAGCGAGCGAGAAATTTTTAGCATGAAATCCCGCTCGAATATGTTAGGTTTTCTTTGTCTTTGACATTTCGTACAGAAATAGAAGTACAGACGCCAGCACATCAACCTACTCCAATCTGTCAAATTTTCCTTATTCTTTAGCGATAAAGTCGAAAAATTAAAGAAAGGACGATGCGTTAAAACGTCCCCCCAAACCTTACACCGACCAACAGATTTAAAATGTATCTCAGTCCAACCATCTTGGTAAGGTGATCAATTTTTACTATGACGACATCTGTCAAAAATATGGGATATCCCAGAAAAATCATGTTTTAATGTTATTATTTTTGGCACAAAATAACATGTTGTAAACCATATCTTTGATTTTATAATGGCTAGCATCGTCTATGAGCTGTTTCACTCTATGGCCTGACGGATGTTCTCGTCAATTGTTAGGTTAGGTTAGGTTAGCCTTTTTTTTTTTTTTTTTTTTCTCGGGGTGGAAATCCTCATGGATGTCCTCCGCCCTGGGGTGGGCGAAGGGGTCTGTCAGACTCTTACTGACTAAAACCACCCCGGTGTTCCCTCGCACACCTGCGTCGGGGGGCTGCGGGAGCAAATTGCGACTTCCGCTGCCCCGGACTGGTGACGGCCCGCACTCTGCGGGCCCCGTCCCGTAGGGGGAGTGAGGTGTGCAAACTCCCCCCGTTACGTCTTAGAGTGGCGCGCGTGGAACACTACGCGCCGCCATCTCGGGTCCTGTGTGATGGGGGGCGACGGATGTCCCCGAATCCGTCGCCCCTGGACCCATTTAGGGGGGCTGGAAGAGGGCGTTATCCGCCCTCCGCCGACGCCCGGTGCGCCTGCTGCGGGCCGGGTGAGTGGACGAGATCTCCCTCTCCCTTTCCGCAGCCTCCTTCTGCGAGATGACTGTCTCGCAGAAGGAAACCACCGCGTCCCACGACTCGACACTCCCGACCATCGAACGAACGACGGCCGACAGTGACAAGTCGGCTCCAACTTCTGAAACGAGGGCACGGCGCGGCTCCTCCCACGCGGCACACTCTGCCAATGTATGCCGCGCCGTGTCCTCCCGACAATGGACGCAGTGGTGACACCGAGCGTCCGGCTCCCTGTTTATGCGACACAGGTACTTCCCGAAGCAGCCATGCCCCGAGAGCACCTGCGTCACCCGAAACGACAGGGAGCCGTGCCTCCTCCCGAGCCAGTCGTCGAGCACCGGCCGGACCGCCTCGATGGTGACGAGGCCGGCGGTGGGGCGTGAAAGCCTTTCCCGCCATTCCGCCACCAGGACCTCGCGAAGCTGAGACCGACGCAGCTCCATGTGTCGCTGCATCGGTCGCTCGCCCCGCGCTGTGGCTTCCTCGCGCCACCGATGAAGTGACGCGAGCACCTTCGCCTCCAGGTCCCAGGGCGGGGATCCGGCCAGTGCACAAGCCGCCTCGTAGGAGATCGTGCGATACCCCCTGATGACTCTGACGGCCATCGCTCTCTGCGGCTTACGCAATACAGCGATGCTACCGGCCGTCAGGTCAGCCGCCCAGATCGGGGCCCCGTAAAGGGCCATCGACCGCACGATCCCCACGTAGAGCCGCCTACAAGCGGCGCTCGGGCCCCCCAGATTGGGAAGCAGCGTTGACAGCGCCCCAGCAGCACCCAGCAACTTGGGCGCCAACCGTCGGAAGTGGGGCCCGAAGTCCCACCGGCTGTCGAGCACCAATCCTAGGTACTTCATGGTAGACTCGACAGCGATCCGAGTCCCCCCGACCACGATATGTGAGCCGGGTGGCAGGTTAGGTTAGCCTAACCTAACCTGCTGTTTTCTTTAATATTTTGTACAATTACGCAATCACAAGGATACGGTGATGCTGTTCATCTTTGAGTAGTTCCATGTAGCTACCTTGAAAATCCAAGATCAGTAAGTTGATCACTGTACTGTACTGTCACTAACCTAACCTAACCTAGGTTAGGTTAGCTTAGGTTAGGTTAGGTTTTGGCGAAAAGGCGTGTCACCTACAGGGGACGTGACGGTGGGTGTTGGCACGATATATTATGTCGTGCGGTATTCCACAGTGCTTGGTCCTGGGCCCACTTCTGTGGAACATCAATTGTCAAAACGTCCCCCCAAACCTTACACCGACCAACAGATTTAAAATGTATCTCAGTCCAACCATCTTGGTAAGGTGATCAATTTTTACTATGACGACATCTGTCAAAAATATGGGATATCCCAGAAAAATCATGTTTTAATGTTATTATTTTTGGCACAAAATAACATGTTGTAAACCATATCTTTGATTTTTAATCACTATTTTTACTGCTAAATAATGGCTAGTATCGTCTGTGAGCTGTTTCACTCTATGGCCTGACGGATATTCTCGTCAATTCTTAGGTTAGGTTAGGTTAGCCTAACCTAACTCACTTTTTTCTTTTAATCTTTTGTACAATTACCCAATCACAAGAATACACAAATGCTGTTCATTATTCAGGAGTGCCATGTGACCTTCAAAATTCAAGATCAGTTTATCACTGTTAGGTTAGGTTAGGTTATGTTCACTGCGTCCATTGTCGGGAGGACACGGCGCGGCATACATTGGCAGAGTGTGCCGCGTGGGAGGAGCCGCGCCGTGCCCTCATTCCAGAAGTTGGAGCCGACTTGTCACTGCCGGCCGTCGTTCGTTCGATGGTCGGGAGTGCCGAGTCGTGGGACGCGGTGGTTTCCTTCTGCGAGACAGTCATCTCGCAGAAGGAGGCTGCGGAAAGGGAGAGGGAGATCTCGTCCACTCACCCGGCCCGCAGCAGGCGCACCGGGCGTCGGCGGAGGGCGGATAACGCCCTCTTCCAGCCCCCCTAAATGGGTCCAGGGGCGACGGATTCGGGGACATCCATCGCCCCCCATCACACAGGACCCGAGATGGCGGCGCGTAGTGTTCCACGCGCGCCACTCTAAGACGTAACGGGGGGAGTTTGCACACCTCACTCCCCCTACGGGACGGGGCCCGCAGAGTGCGGGCCGTCACCAGTCCGTGGCAGCGGAAGTCGCAATTTGCTCCCGCAGCCCCCCGACGCAAGTGTGCGAGGGAACACCGGGGTGGTTTTAGTCAGTAAGAGTCTGACAGACCCCTTCGCCCACCCCAGGGCGGAGGACATCCATGAGGATTTCCACCCCGAAAAAAAAAAAAAAAAAAAAAAAAAGGTTAGGTTACCCAACCAAAATGTTTTTTGTTATTACAAAAAATCCCATTGATTTTGCAATTGAACAAGACAGTAAGTTTTTTTCTGGATCCTTATAAACATATTGGCATGTATCACATGGCTGTTGGAGGGGGGGGACGGGGTCCGACCCACAATGCGGGCCACCACATGCCCGTGAGTCTCGCACCTCACTCCTGCTGCGACGTCAAAAAGGGGCGCGCTTGGAACACTACGTGCCGCCACTACGGGTCCTTCTGGAAGGGAGGCGGTGGACCTCCCCGAGTCCGCTGTCCCTATAGACCTGTTAACGGGGGCTGGTAGAGGGCGAGGTTAGGTTAGCCTAACCTAACCCACTTTTTTCTTTTAATCTTTTGTACAATTACCCAATCACAAGAATACACAAATGCTGTTCATCATTCAGGAGTGCCATGTGACCTTCAAAATTCAAGATCAGTTTATCACTGTTAGGTTAGGTTAGGTTAGGTTATGTTAGGTTCCCCACCGAATGTGTCTCCACGTTGTCGTCGTGGTGGGGCTTGCGCGTCTCAATGATCTTGGGGCTCTGCCGGTAGAGTTACTCATGCCGGAAAGGCCCAAATGAGAGACCAGACTAAGAGAGATACCGGGATGGGGTCGCTCTTGATCGATCGACGACAGTCGATCGACATATGACGTGACCATGCCGCTGCGATGCAGGCGCACCAAAGCGGTGCGTGTTTCTCTCGTTGAGGAGCAGTCTTCAACGAGAGAACTTTCGGCGGGTTCGCTGAGTCGGGTTGGCCGGACAGCGAACGGAGGCATGTCTAATGCCGCCGCCGGGGGCTTGGCTTAATTGCCTAGCCCAGAGGAAGGCTACCTCTAAGATAAAAAACCACCCAATCCTAAGCTTTGAAGCGCGGTGAGAGGATGAATGGCTGGAGGGAGTCCAGTCGCGAGCGCTTCCCCTACAGAGCACCTGCCGCACTCTGTAGTATGTAGGCTTACCGGGTATCTAGGCTCTGCCCGGTGGACATGTAGTACCTATATCTACTCGTGGGATATATTATGGAAAATAAAAATAAAAACAAACAAAATAAACTCCCGATCGTGTTGGTCGAGCAGATGGGTGTGCGTGTGGTGTCAGATTCTGACACCACATCTGATAGGATTAGTGTGGCGAGCATGGCGAGCGAAAGCTCTAAGCGCTCGCGGACGAAAGGAGAGGGGGTTGAGCGTGCTTCCTAATTTTGGAGGACCCACGCACGCAAGGAGGATGAGGAGCACGCGGGGTGCTCTTCTAGCGAGGAGAACCTTCCGGCGCCTTAAGTTCGGAAGAACAAAAGAGGGCGAGGTCGCGCAACTGGTGGAGGGTCTGCGACGTCGCGTGACTTTCGGGGGCGCTTTATTAAACGCCCCGACACGCCGGTACCCAGTGGAGGAAGCGACTCGGGGTCCCAGCAAGTGGTCCTGGAGCCCACGGTGGCGGACCTCGGGGAAGGCTCCAGTATCTGCCTGCTGGAAGCCAATAGAGCGTAGGAAAATGCTGCAAAGAGGTCGCAGCAAAAGACTGTCGCGGCTGACGAAGTCAGCGAGTTGGCCCGACAGGCCCGAGAGCGGCGCTCTGCTCGCATGGCTGACGACGAGAGCGTAACGGCGGTGGCGCTTAGTCGCCAAGTTTTGGATGGTGTGGATATCGTCCTGAAGGTTGCCACTAAGTCGGGCTATCTGAAGGGCACTTTCACGCGTGCTCTTAAAGAGGCGGCGGACGGTATTAGGGAGGCGGTTGAGGTCCTCCTTAATCGCACTAGCACGGAGGAAACAGCGAAGTTATGGGAGGAGAATGGCCGTCTCCGATCCGAGCTGGAGGACCTCAAGCGGCAGGTTGCCGCCCAGAGTGCAGCTCCTGCGGCAGCCGGCTCCTCCTCTATCGTGACGCTGTCGACGCTGGTCCCGTCTTCGACACCTGCAATTGCGGATGCGGAGATCGAAAAGATCGCGCGCATCTGCATGATGCAGTGTGGGAAGATGGTGAGTGCCCAACTGGAGGAGATGAAGGCGAGGCTCCCACCGGCTCCAAATCTCCGCCCACCGCTCGCTGCGGACAAGCGGAGGAACGAAGGACAACCGGCAACAAGCGCGGCGGCTGAGTCGAGCTGGTCCGGGAAGAGGAACAAAAAGCCCGCGGAGGGTTTGTCCATACCCGCCTCCCGGGCGGCTGCGCCGCCAGCTGCGCCACCGGCTGCGCCGCCGACAGCCGCGCCTGGGAACAAGAAGCCTGCGGAGGTGGCCAAAAAGCGAGTGGAGGAGGCTAAAAAGCCCTCTAAGACCCAAAAGTCCGTGGAGACGCAACCTGCCGCGACACCGTTGGCCGGTTCCAACGCATGGACGACGGTCGTCGGCCGCAAAAAGAGAAGAAGGAAGCGTGCCAAGGGCAAGACAGCGCCGGGATTGACAGGACGGGCCGCCAAGGATGGCCAGAAAACGCCCAAGATCCACGTCCCTCGCTCTGCGGCTGTTGTGGTCACACTACAGCCCGAAGCTGAAAAAAGGGGCGTAAAATATGCGGAAGTTCTGGCGGCGGCAAGAAAGAAGCTGTCTTTCGGCGATTTTGGCACTCCGGCTGGCTTCCGATTTAAAACGGCAGCCACGGGTGCCAAAATGTATGAACTTTCGGGCATCGGTAGTGACGAAAGGGCAGACGCTCTTGCCGCCAAGCTGCGGGAGGTGCTCGATCCGGAGGTAGCCCGGGTGGCAAGGCCCATTAAAACGGCTGAATTGCGCGTTAGTGGGCTGGACGATTCGGTTACTTCAGAGGAGGTAGTGGCAGCCATAGCCCAAAGCGGCGGGTGCCCGCCTGAAAATGTAAAGGCGGGTGATATCAGCTTTGGCGCTGACGGGCTGGGTACGATTTGGGTGCGTTGCCCAGTAGCGGCAGCGAAACGGGTCACCGATGGGAGACGCCTACTGGTAGGATGGGTGTCAGCGGGCGCAAAGCTCCTGCCACCTAGGGTCATGCAGTGCTACCGTTGCATGGAAAAAGGGCATGTCAAAGCACAATGCACTGCTGATATAGACCGCAGTGGGCTCTGCTATCGCTGCAGTCAGCCTGGCCATAAGGCGGCCCAGTGCTCGGCGGAACCAAATTGCAGTCTTTGTGCAGCTGCAGGGAAGTCCGCTGGGCACAAAATAGGTGGGAAAGCTTGTGGCGCACCCAAAAAGCGCAGCCAAAGATGGACTAAGGCTGTCGGGGGAACTGCACCCCCCTTACAGACTAGCACCCAGCCGGTCGACTCCCGACCCAGGGAAGGAGGTGATGCCGAGGTAATGGAATGCCAGTGATGGCACAATTCCACTTCCTCCAGGCGAATATCAACCACACTGCTAGAGCCCAGGATCTCTTGCTCCAGAGTATGGCAGAGTGGTCGATCCACGTGGCTGTGGTCGCCGAACCATATTTTGTCCCCCCCAGGGATAACTGGGTGGGAGACTTGAATGGTTTGGTGGCCATCATTGGCCTCTTGTCAACCCGTCCCGAGGTCATGGCTGGGTAGCCGCCCTCGCGGACGGCATTGGCACGGTTGGGGCGTACTTTTCGCCCAACAAGAGTCTCGCCGACTTCGAGAGGTTCCTTGTCGAGTTGGGCGCCGTCGTGGGCCGACTACACCCTCGCCCGGTGCTGTTGCTGGGGGATCTCAACGCCAAGTCTGTGGCGTGGGGATCCCCTGTGACCGATGCTAGGGGCGAGGTGCTGGAGGAGTGGGCGGTCACGACTGGCTTGACCGTTCTAAACCGGGGCTCGGTTCACACGTGCGTGCGGCAGCGGGGCGGGTCTATAGTGGACGTCTCGTTCGCTAGCCCCGCTGTCGCGAGCCGTGTCCGCGACTGGCGTGTCGCCGTGGAGGTGGAGACGTTGTCGGATCACCGATACATCCGCTTCGACGTCTCCGCCCAGACCACCGGCGGCCGCGGTCCACCGGCCCCGCGAACGGACGGTCCGCGCTGGGCGCGTAAGCGCATCGACAGGGACCTTCTCGAGGAGGCCGCTATTGTCCAGGCCTGGGTCCGGGAGTCGGCAATGAACGGACCCGTCGACGTCGAGCAGGAGGCGCTGTGGTTCCGCGGGGCGATGACGCAAATTTGCGACGCGTCCATGCCCCGGGTCCACGCACAGTCCGCTAGGCGCCAGGTGTACTGGTGGACCGCCGAGATCGCGCAGCTGCGCGTCGCGTGCGTGGCGGTTAGACGCTCGTACACCCGATACCGGAGGAGACGTCGCCGGGATCCTGACGAAGAAGCCGCGCTGTATGAGGTGTACCGCGCGGCTAAGGAGGCTCTGTGGCTGGCCATCGGCGAGTCGAGGACGCGAGCCAGGGAGGAGATGTTGGAGACTCTGCAGACCACCTCGTCAAGCAGCACTATGCTGCTTGACGAGGTGGGAAAGTTGTTCGAGCGTATAATCGCAGCCCGCCTCGTCGGCCACTTGTGCAGAGAGGGGCCGGACCTGGACGACAGTCAGTTCGGGTTTCGGCATGGGCGCTCCACGATCCACGCTGTGTCGCGGGTTAGAGTCCTGGCGGAGGAAGCGGTGTCCCGGGGCGGGGTGATGTTGGCAGTGTCCTTGGACATCTCCAACGCCTTCAACACCCTGCCCTGGAGTTGTATTCGGGAGGCACTGCGCTATCATGGGGTGCCTCCCTACCTCCGCCACATCATTGGGGCTTATCTGTCGGAGAGGTGTGTCACCTACATGGGGCGTGATGGTGGAAACCAGCGCCGCATGTCGTGCGGTGTTCCGCAGGGCTCGGTTGTAGGCCCGCTCCTGTGGAACATCGGGTACGACTGGGTGCTGAGGGGCGAGCTCGGCCCGGGGGTAGACCTGACGTGTTATGCGGATGACACGCTGGTCACTGCCCGGGGGAGATCGCACAGGGAGGCAGCGTTGCGCGCGACGGCTGCGGTCTCACAGGTAGTGAGCCGCATACGTCGCCTAGGCCTGGAGGTGGCCCTTAGTAAGTCGGAGGCCATGGTATTTCATGGCCCCCGGCGGGCGCCGCGACCCGGCTCACATATCGTGGTCGGGGGGACTCGGATCGCTGTCGAGTCTACCATGAAGTACCTAGGATTGGTGCTCGACAGCCGGTGGGACTTCGGCCCCACTTCCGACGATTGGCGCCCAAGTTGCTGGGCGCTGCTGGGGCGCTGTCAACGCTGCTTCCCAATCTGGGGGGCCCGAGCGCCGTTTGTAGGCGGCTCTACGTGGGGATCGTGCGGTCGATGGCCCTTTACGGGGCCCCGATCTGGGCGGCGGACCTGACGGCCGGTAGCATCGCTGTATTGCGTAAGCCGCAGAGAGCGATGGCCGTCAGAGTCATCAGGGGGTATCGCACGATCTCCTACGAGGCGGCTTGTGCACTGGCCGGATCCCCGCCCTGGGACCTGGAGGCGAAGGTGCTCGCGTCACTTCATCGGTGGCGCGAGGAAGCCACAGCGCGGGGCGAGCGACCGATGCAGCGACACATGGAGCTGCGTCGGTCTCAGCTTCGCGAGGTCCTGGTGGCGGAATGGCGGGAAAGGCTTTCACGCCCCACCGCCGGCCTCGATACCATCGAGGCGGTCCGGCCGGTGCTCGAGGACTGGCTCGGGAGGAGGCACGGCTCCCTGTCGTTTCGGGTGACGCAGGTGCTCTCGGGGCATGGCTGCTTCGGGAAGTACATGTGTCGCATAAACAGGGAGCCGGACGCTCGGTGTCACCACTGCGTCCATTGTCGGGAGGACACGGCGCGGCATACATTGGCAGATTGTGCCGCATGGGAGGAGCCGCGCCGTGCCCTCGTTTCAGAAGTTGGAGCCGACTTGTCACTGCCGGCTGTCGTTCGTTCGATGGTCGGGAGTGCCGAGTCGTGGGACGCGGTGGTTTCCTTCTGCGAGACAGTCATCTCACAGAAGGAGGCTGCGGAAAGGGAGAGGGAGATCTCGTCCACTCAGCCGGCCCGCAGCAGGCGCACCGGGCGTCGGCGGAGGGCGGATAACGCCCTCTTCCAGCCCCCCTAAATGGGTCCAGGGGCGACGGATTCGGGGACATCCGTCGCCCCCCATCACACAGGACCCGAGATGGCGGCGCGTAGTGTTCCACGCGCGCCACTCTAAGACGTAACGGGGGGAGTTTGCACACCTCACTCCCCCTACGGGACGGGGCCCGCAGAGTGCGGGCCGTCACCAGTCCGGGGCAGCGGAAGTCGCAATTGCACCCGCAGCCCCCCGACGTAAGTGTGCGAGGGAACACCGGGGTGGTTTTAGTCAGTAAGTCTGACAGACCCCTTCGCCCACCCCAGGGTGGAGGACATCCATGAGGATTTCCACCCCGAAAAAAAAAAAAAAAAAAAAAAAAAAGGTTATGTTAGGTTAGGTTAGGTAAGGATGGGTATCGAGGAGGCCGCTATTGTCCAGGCCTGGGTCCGGGAGTCGGCAATGAACGGACCCGTCGACGTCGAGCAGGAGGCGCTGTGGTTCCGCGGGGCGATGACGCAAATTTCCGACGCGTCTATGCCCCGGGTCCACGCACAGTCCGCTAGGCGCCAGGTGTACTGGTGGACCGCCGACATCGCGCAGCTGCGCGTCGCGTGCGTGGCGGTTAGACGCCCGTACACCCGATACCGGAGGAGACGTCGCCGGGATCCTGACGAAGAAGCCGCGCTGTATGAGGTGTACCGCGCGGCTAAGGAGGCTCTGTGGCTGGCCATCGGCGAGTCGAGGACGCGAGCCAGGGAGGAGATGTTGGAGACTCTGGATGGGGATCCGTGGGGGCGCCCTTATCGCGCCGTGCGAGGGAAACTTCGAGCCGCGGCACCCCCACTTACTGAGAGTCTCCAACCCGAGCTGCTGGAGGAGGTGGTCGCAGCCCTCTTCCCGGCAACAGCGGAGCATACTCCGCCGCCGATGGTTTTGCCCACAGCCGCAGAGCCTACAGAGGAGGAGAACGCCATCAGCGTCCCAGAGGTGACACAGGCAGAGATGAGGGCAGCCGTGATGCGGCTCCGGGCCAAGAACGTGGCTCCGGGGCCCGACGGGATCCACGGCTGCATGTTAGCCCTCGCTCTGAAGGAGCTTGAGCCCCAACTGAGAGGACTCTACACGGCGTGCCTCGAGCAGGGCCAGTTTCCCACTCTGTGGAAGTCTGGTCGTTTGGTCCTGCTCAGGAAGGCGGGGCGCCCTGCGGACTCACCATCCGCGTACCGGCCCATAGTGCTGCTTGACGAGGTGGGCAAGCTGTTCGAGCGGATAATCGCAGCCCGCCTCGTCGGCCACTTGTGCAGAGAGGGGCCGGACCTGGACGACAGCCAGTTCGGGTTTCGGCATGGGCGCTCTACGATCCACGCTGTGTCGCGGGTTAGAGTCCTGGCGGAGGAAGCGGTGTCCCGGGGCGGGGTGATGTTGGCGGTGTCCTTGGACATCTCCAACGCCTTCAACACCCTGCCCTGGAGTTGTATTCGGGAGGCACTGCGGTATCATGGGGTGCCTCCCTACCTCCGCCACATCGTTGGGGCTTATTTGTCAGAGAGGTGTGTCACCTACATGGGACGTGATGGTGGAAACCAGCGCCGCATGTCGTGCGGTGTTCCGCAGGGTTCGGTTGTAGGCCCGCTCCTGTGGACCATCGGGTACGACTGGGTGCTGAGGGGCGAGCTCGGCCCGGGGGTAGACCTGACGTGTTATGCGGATGACACGCTGGTCACTGCCCGGGGGAGCTCGCACAGGGAGGCAGCGTTGCGCGCGACGGCTGCGGTCTCACAGGTGGTGAGCCGCATACGTCGCCTAGGCCTGGAGGTGGCCCTTAGTAAGTCGGAGGCCATGGTGTTTCATGGCCCCCGGCGGGCGCCGCCACCCGGCTCACATATCGTAGTCGGGGGGACTCGGATCGCTGTCGAGTCTACCATGAAGTACCTAGGATTGGTGCTCGACAGCCGGTGGGACTTCGGGCCCCACTTCCGACGGTTGGCACCCAAGTTGCTGGGTGCTGCTGGGGCGCTGTCAACGCTGCTTCCCAATCTGGGGGGCCCGAGCGCCGCTTGTAGGCGGCTCTACGTGGGGATCGTGCGGTCGATGGCCCTTTACGGGGCCCCGATCTGGGCGGCTGACCTGATGGCCGGTAGCATCGCTGTATTGCGTAAGCCGCAGAGAGCGATGGCCGTCAGAGTCATCAGGGGGTATCGCACGATCTCCTACGAGGCGGCTTGTGCACTGGCCGGATCCCCGCCCTGGGACCTGGAGGCGAAGGTGCTCGCGTCACTTCATCGGTGGCGCGAGGAAGCCACAGCGCGGGGCGAGCGACCGATGCAGCGACACATGGAGCTGCGTCGGTCTCAGCTTCGCGAGGTCCTGGTGGCGGAATGGCGGGAAAGGCTTTCACGCCCCACCGCCGGCCTCGTCACCATCGAGGCGGTCCGGCCGGTGCTCGACGACTGGCTCGGGAGGAGGCACGGCTCCCTGTCGTTTCGGGTGACGCAGGTGCTCTCGGGGCATGGCTGCTTCGGGAAGTAGCTGTGTCGCATAAACAGGGAGCCGGACGCTCGGTGTCACCACTGCGTCCATTGTCGGGAGGACACGGCGCGGCATACATTGGCAGAGTGTGCCGCGTGGGAGGAGCCGCGCCGTGCCCTCGTTTCAGAAGTTGGAGCCGACTTGTCACTGCCGGCCGTCGTTCGTTCGATGGTCGGGAGTGCCGAGTCGTGGGACGCGGTGGTTTCCTTCTGCGAGACAGTCATCTCGCAGAAGGAGGCTGCGGAAAGGGAGAGGGAGATCTCGTCCACTCACCCGGCCCGCAGCAGGCGCACCGGGCGTCGGCGGAGGGCGGATAACGCCCTCTTCCAGCCCCCCTAAATGGGTCCAGGGGCGACGGATTCGGGGACATCCGTCGCCCCCCATCACACAGGACCCGAGATGGCGGCGCGTAGTGTTCCACGCGCGCCACTCTAAGACGTAACGGGGGGAGTTTGCACACCTCACTCCCCCTACGGGACGGGGCCCGCAGAGTGCGGGCCGTCACCAGTCCGGGGCAGCGGAAGTCGCAATTTGCTCCCGCAGCCCCCCGACGCAAGTGTGCGAGGGAACACCGGGGTGGTTTTAGTCAGTAAGAGTCTGACAGACCCCTTCGCCCACCCCAGGGTGGAGGACATCCATGAGGATTTCCACCCCGAGAAAAAAAAAAAAAAAAAAGGTAAGGATGGGTAAGGTTAGGTTAGGTTAGGTTAGCCAACCAAAATGTTTTTTGTTATTACAAAAAAATCCCATTGATTTTGCAATTGAACAAGACAGTGAGTCTTTTTCTGGATCCTTATAAACATATTGGCATGTATCACATGGCTGTTGGAGGGGGGGACGGGGTCCATACAAAATCGGTCATGGTCCTTTGACAGATTGTAGTCACTTGATGTGCTGGCGTCTGTACCTAAGTTATCGACTTAAACAGAAAAGTTTAAAAATTAAGAGAAAATTTTTGCACCCCGCCTTGAACAGGATAGACTCTCAGAGAATGCTGAAGTTGCAGGAATTCATTCAATACAAAGTTAGACTCGATAAAAATACAGACGTACAGTACGACACAACTTAGATGTAGCATAGATTTGAAAATTTTCATTCATTTATTCAATTTCACGAATGTATTTGGCTATAAGACTTTACAAGTTATTGCGTTTTCGAAAGATCATTTTCACCTAAAGCAGTAATAAAGATTGATGATTTTGAAGGCGCACTCAGATCGGATGGTGATCGGTTTTACGAATTTTGCCGATGCTACATCTAAGTTGTGTCGTACTGTACTGCTCTTTTTGAAGAAGGCGAAATAGATGACATATATCATCACATTTCGGGCCGGAGGGCGGGGGGGTGAACCCCCAAAACCCCCCCTGCCTATTGCCCTGCAACAGACATCAGTCTCCTAATACTCGTAGGTACAAAAGTGGGTGATTACAGAGCGCGCGCATTGATCGCTGTCGTTCTGCAGTCCGGTCTGATTCTATGAGTAGGTAAGTAATACGTATAGAGATTTTTTACTTTGCAAATCTGTGGCAAAATTATTGCTTACTAGCTAGCTGAGATTTCCTATAGAAATCCAGTAATCCGGCGTTTCCGAGAATCATTGACGCCGCATTGGCGAAAAAAAAGCGTGCCGGATTACCGAGTGGCTACTGTATGTATTTACAAAAGTTTCGCGTTTTCTATGCAACAAACGGTTTAGGCTCTTAGGTAAGAAGATCTTCGACAGGAAAATCAGGAAGATGCGGCACAATTTTCCCGAAATCATCAACCGTGCAGCAGAAGCTTTATCCGAGATCAATGCGGTCAGGTAGCCACTTGAGCCAACGCGAACGCGATGTTGTTGCGACAGCGGTCCACGCAATTACGCCAGAGCTTTCACTTGTCTCGTTGTAAGTAGGTATCTAGTAATATTAAGGATTGTTGATGCCCCCACGTACGCCGCTTCGAGGCAACGAGATGCGTCATACACCAACGCGAGGAAGGAAGATTAGATAGTAAAATATCAGCCAATCAATAGATCATCATTGCTTTATCAAAAATCAGAGATAAAAATATGTGTTCTCTCACTTGCATTTTACTATCTATCTACATAAATAAAAAGAAAAGTCCTGACTGACTGACTCATCAACGCCCAGCCCAAACTGCCCATTAAAAAAGGTAGAACACTTCCTCAACTTTGAACCCTACCTTGGTAGAAGATGAAATAAATAATAATTATTATTATTCAATAAGTATGTAATTAGGTAGTTTCATGAATACGGGATTATAATCAAATTAATTAGGTATCGAAAAAGCCTGAAATGGAGTTGTTAGTGCCTAAAACCTTTTTCCTGTTTCTATTCCTGGTTTTGCTTGCCGATATCCCCAAATAGGTACTTACGGCCTTTGGTAAGTTAGTCACTGACCGAAGTCACAACAATATCTCGTTACAAATATTTAATTTTATGTCTCTGAACATAATCCTAAATATATATTATTTTATATAATATCATAAATGCAAAAAAATGCAAAAAAGTTTTTTTGGTATTGCCCCCCGCATTTATAATAAAGTACCTAATGCTATTAAAAATATGACTGTTTTAAAATTCAAAAGGGTACTAAGCGAAATATTAATTCAAAAAAGTTGTTACACAATTGACGACTTCCTCAATGATGAATCACTGACTGATTGACATGCTAATTATGCTAATAATCTATTTGACATTTTACTATTTTATTTTTCATTACTGCAACCTTGTTGACATTTTTATATTAATTTGACATTTACTGTAATTTGAACAATTTGATATTAATGTATAATTATGTATTGTTGTAATTTCCTAATTGTTATAAAACTATAATGTCTCATGATTTGCATGCCTATGCGACGGTAGAACGTGGAGGACTTTCATAATAACAAACATCAATGTAAAAATTACCCATGTTTGCAAAAAATAAATGATTTGATTTGATTTGAAATGCGAAAGTGAGTTTCTTTGTTTATTACGCTTTCACGCTAAAACGGCTGAACGGATGTGGATGAATTTTGGCACATGGGTAGACCATGACCCGGAGAAGGACAAGTCTAGTTTTTATCCTGAATCGCAGACGAAGTCGCCGGCTACAGCTAGTAATATTGTAAACTCTGTATGTTACTGTAGCGGTTACACCGCCACATACGAACTACGCAGCAAAGACATGACGTCACACAATTCCTGCATCGCGTAGTTAGAGTTTACCGAGCGAAAAACATAGATAAGACTATCCGAAATCAACTTACGGGCAGTTGCCTTCTCCGGCAGAGGATCCTCCCTTTTCTATGGTGGATGAGTGAACTTTACACCCTGTTTCTCATACCCCTAAATTGACCCCGAGTAACCCCGACCCCGAGTATGAACGTCAACGCAGCCTTCGTGCAACTACTTCAGCGTGACGTCATCATCATCACTCCCGCAAGCTTTCGTGAGGCGAGTCACGCAGCCAGCCAGCACTCACGGCTTCAACGGGTATCCTGACCACCAGCATGCAGGTCATCACCCTCAGCTTCATCAGCAACCTTGGCACAGCACCTGCACTTCCGGCCGGTCTCACAAGCAGAGCCTATTCTACCTTCTCCTGGTCGACGCAAGCAGTCAGCCACAACCCGGCGCTGTACCACATCCGACTCACTGGATGACGACGCAGCGCCACCCCGACTCACTGGGGAATCACCGCAGACAGTTCCGACTCACCGTGAACTATCAGCTGGCACTGTGAAGCATAGCAAGACCCAAGACTCAGCCCACTATCGACCTCCGGTCTCCGGAAGTGATGTAGCGGTTACACCGCCACATACGAACTACGCAGCAAAGACGTCACACAATTCCTACATCGCGCATTTAGAGTTTACCGATAAGACTATCCGAAATCAACTTACGGGCAGTTGCCCGCCAGACATAACACCCGTCTGGTCGGAGGATCCTCCCTTTTCTATGGTGGATGACTGAACTTTACACCCTGTTCCTCATGCCCCTTTTCACGCCTTAACGGCTGAACAGATTTGGATCAAATTTGGAACTCTGAGACTATGACCTGGGTTAGAATTTCTTATCCCGGTAGTACCTACGTGCCCTTGGGATAATTTCCTGGCCTACCTACACACGCGCGAAGCCGCGGCAAAAGCTAGTTTATTTTGTCCACAACTAATGACAGAGTTGTTATTATAACATCTGTCAGTCGCTGTTCAGAATTGCAGAGCAAGTCAGTTCACTGAACGTTCCATTAACGTCCAACCAACTGACGCCGGAAACTATATCGTTGTTCTCACACGTTGCTGTCTGAAATATATTTAGTATTTGTATTAAATAAGACTTGTCATACCTAAATTTAAAAATCGCCGTGTGTATTCTACTTCAAAACGAAGGTTTTGCAATTTACTTCCTTATAATTTTACAGGGGGGGCTACCACCACCTCGAGCAGTATTATTTGAATCTCACTTAAGTGGGGGGGAAAGAGATGATGCTATACGTCCTGTAGAGCTTGATCTCTTTCCCACACTAAATTAATATTAAAATAATACTTTTAAAAGTGGTGGTAGGCCCCCGATCGTCGGAAACAATGCGCAACAGATAAGAAGTACGGAACGAAAATTTTAAACATGCTTGAGTCGATACTGAATTATTTCTAGAAACTTTTTTGGTGACCGACTTGTCGCAGTTCCATCGCACCGATATAAAATTCAATAGCTACAACTAGTTTGACTGTATATTTTTTTAAATTCCCAATGTATTCAATGTACAGTTTAAAACTAAAAATATTATAAATATATTAACCTTGCTCATGGTCTGTTCAATGATATCTCCAAATGACTGGTACCTGTACCTTGACCAGAGGCTAAGCATTGCCATACAACGTGGCAATGCCGCCAGTCTCTTGGGTACATTGCCAGTCGACAGCGATGCGGAGGAATTTTTCGACGCCATATTGTAGTTTTAATTGGGTTAAGATAAACATCTAGTTAAATAGAGAACATTAAATACTTACAGCTAAGTGCTCCCGTAGATATACAATTTTGTTGTTGGCCGACTAAATCGCAGAGTATACCAATAGGTACCTATAGCGACATATGCTAGCCCGCACATCTAGTCCAACTAAATCGGAATCTGTATCTTAGTAAGTTACAATAGTTGGCCAACTTACAATTGTATGTCTGCGGGAGCTCTAAGTCCACAAATGCATTTATTTTTGGGTGCAGGATCTTGTGGCCTAGGGCAGACGATGACGACTTGATCACCAGTGTTGAGGTGGATGACACTGGAGTTACCAGTGGACTCTAAGTAGAAACCGTTGTGCAAGCGTAAGGGCTGCGGCTGTCCGAGGTCGTTCACCCAGAAAGAGCAACAACACCACAAAAAAAAAAAGCAATTACCGCTGGTTGTGCTGGAAATGGCACAAACATTCTTTCTTTATGTGCTTATTCTGCTTAGCTGGTTGAATTCAAGCCAGAATTCAAGGAGTCTTCGAAGTCATCCCCAAAACTACCACGGCTAACTCCGTGGGTAGCGTAGCCACTGCAGCTACGAGAGCTGCTAGCAGAACGATAGAACGCGTCATTTTAATTCTGAAACATTGTAAATACAAACATTCAGTTTGTAAATACAAACTAATACTTAAATAGTTACCGAAGCATCGATTCACATCACATCCACGAGCAGTATTTAGTCAATTCTGACACTTATTTGTGTACTTTATCGGATCAAACAAAATACGCCGCGCCTGTAAAATGATATTTAGAATTTCGTGAACACCAGGAAAATCAACTCATTTTCCTGATATTCAACTGTATCAGACATTTTATAACGAATTGATTAACCGTAATCTAATCACGCAATTTAAAGCAAAGTGTGACTAAATTGACTTTATATATATAATTATAATAATATATAGCGGCCCCCCAATTACGCGACGACAAAAAAAAATCTGCTCAATTTTATTTCATCTTTTGTTATCTATTGTGACAAAGACTCATTTTTTGGGTTCTGTACTCGAACGGTGCAAAACGGAACCCTATTACAAGCCTCCGTACGTCCGTCCGTCTATCTGTCACCGAGCACAGTAATAGGTAGATAGTTGAAGTTTTCACAGATTGTGAATGTAGATCTATTTCCGCTATTGCAACAAATAATCAAAATTAAATAAAGTTAAAAATTAAACGGGGTCCCCATACAACAAACTATTGATTTTGAAAAAATATCTTACTCTGGCATGTGGGGTGTCATTATCTAGAACTCACCAAATAGAGTACATACAAATGTACAAATAATAATTTTTAACTTTTTTCAATAATTAAGAAATGGGGCCGTAAAAGTTGTTAGTTTAGACCATTTTTGTACGAGCTCTATCGCAAAAACTAAACAAGTTAAGAATTTGAAACTTCTGTAAGTATATCATGTACCATATACTGTATTTACCAACAAATATTAAAACGCCGATTCATAAGACGTTTTATTCGAATATGAGCGATTTTCTGCAACTGCAAAAAATAGCTTTGTTATTCACAGAATCATTATGAAATGCGTATTTTTTAAATACATTGCATTTGCATTTAATCAAGTACATAGTGTTAAATCTTGTACGTTAGGGTACGGAACACTTCGCGCGCGAGTCCTACTTGCACTTGGCCGTTATTTTGGAAATAATATGTAACAACTTCATCTACTGAACAATATTTTGCTTAGTGGCCGAAACCACGACCCCGCGCGATATCTACGCTCGCACTCGTCGACGTTTGTACAGAGTCACACACAATTTTTTGCCTAGGCCACAGAATCGTATGCGACTCGCGAGCCGTGGTTTGCGGAGCTCTGGCCTTTTTTTTTTGGGTGGGAAATCATCAACAGACTTCTCACGGTGTCAGACTCTTACTGACTAAAACCCACCCGTGTTCCTTCAGTTACACGTTGCCAGGGGCCACGGTCACTCCTTAGGACCTTCCCACAACCACGCCGTCGACCCGGGAATAGTCCTTATCGGACGGCGACTCAACATGAAAAAGTTTCTACTCCTTAAATATAGCTTCATAATCTAAACATGACTATACCTTATATGAATGTTATTCATGTGTTTTGTCATGCATGTGTGCTTATAAGGTACCTACCTACTCAAAATAATCAAAATGTATCTTGAATGGATAAAGTACCCAAGCTTATACTTAGTCATCAAAAAACCGGCCATGTGCGTATTGGACCGCGCACAATCAATGGTTTCGTAGTTGGGATGAACTTATTCCAAGAACAAACTTAACGTTTTAGTTGAAAAACATGTTCTCCGATACATTAATTCCAACTGCAAATAAAAGTTTGTACTCACAATATTGGGAGATTTACAATGTGATTTAAAGACCATTATAGACTTCTTATGTCACACAGCACAGTGTGCAAAACTTTTTTCTTTGTTGTTTGTCTCCAAAAGTGACCCCCAAATGCAAAATTTATTTATTTACGTAACACGTTCGTGTTTGGGTCACACAAATTGAAATGTGTACCAAATTTCAACTTAATCGGGCCATTAGTTTCGGAGCAAATTGGCTGTGACAGACGGACAGACAGACACACGAGTGATCCTATAAGGTTGCGTTTTTTCATTCGGACATAAAAATGAATGCAACTTAAATAAATGTACCATACGTATTAAGATCAGAAATATTAACATCAAATCTGTTCTCTGTAAACTTGTAGGTAATATGTATTAAGATTACCTTAGGGCAACAATGTCGTCGAGACTCCGAAAGTAGCTCACCTATCACGTACACGAAATTGATCTCCGGCAACTTCAGTAGCTACAGAGTTTTGAAGATAAATAATTACCCAAGTTTAATGAGACCCTTCGTCTCAGTAAATGGTGCAATCAATGAAGTTTCTCCGTGTACCCAGATGAAGATAATGGCGTTGAAGTTTGTTTGATGTTAATCTAAGTATTGTATTAGCTGATGCAGGCATTCTTGGATGTTTCGGGAATTACCCACCTGTGACAGCCCCGGATCTAGGGGGCGCAAACCGGGGCCCGTGCTCCGGGCGACTAATTCAAGCGTAGCAGACAAGTGCACCACCCAGCACATCGTAAGTTTGTAATAAATGAGACGCGCAGCACATATAAGCATTCCATTTCATCCTTTTTTATTTACAACAGATTTAGCGCCCTTGTTGGATTGGCGCATTACCTATCGATCGATAAAATTTTATTAATATGTTGCTGCCAAACATTTTATTTCGGGAAAATTTGTATTGCACGGGCTACCTTAGCGCATTCCCCATAAAGGATTCGCGGAGGCCGGCAGTTTTTGCCCCACCTCAAAAAAAATCTTAATCTGGGGCTGACCTGTGATGCAAAAGCAAGGTGACCTCCAAATAATTTTTCTGCGGAGACTGCCCGTTAGACAGGAGCAGCATGTTTGCGAGTGCTTCTATACATGGTCGACAATACACAAAATCAGAAGTGATTCTTTTCTTTCGAAAGAAGGCAATGTTCGCAGCGGATTATCCTGCCTACGTTTTCATACAAACCTAAGTACAAGTGCGTAGCTGTCCCGTGGCCTGCTGTGGAGCATCTAATCTAACCGACATTTTTTTAAGTATATGTAATCAGTCATAATTTCAGTAATCTCAAAGTGATTATATATTTTAATCAATGACCGTTGTCGTATCGCACGTTAGCATCAGATCTAATCTGTTAAAAGTCATATATATTTTTTTATTATTACTTCAATAATAAGAATCTTAATGTAATGAATTGCTCATTATGTTCTCTTTGGCACCAGTACTAATGATAATTTCTTACAACTTTACGAATTTTAAGGATATCTCATACCTGTTTCCAGTCATCATTCTTCTGCCCTTATCCCAATTTACTCGGAGTCGGCGCAACATGTCCCTTTCTTCCATACTTCTCTATTAGTCGTCATCTCGGTGGTCACCCCCTTTCTAGCCATATCATCTTTCACACAGTCCATCCATCGTTTCTTTGGTCTTCCCCTACTCTTATAGCCATCGACATTCATGCTCAAAACTCCTTTTTTCCTCATTCCTCCGCATCACATGCCCATACCATGACGACCGATTTTCGCACAACTTTTCGGTCACCGGTGCCACTTTCAGACTTCGTGTTTTGTACTCATTTCTTATCTATTCTATTCTATCCATTCTATTCTTTTCTTTCTGTTCTATTTTATACTTACTCTATCCATTGGTGTAACACCACACATCCCTCTTAGTGCATCTCTGCTTATTCTCATTATTCTCATCTTAGCTGCATGCCTTTCATTTATGCCTTTCATTCAACCCTTTTGTGGCCCAACATTTTGATCCATACATGTTTTATAAATCTTCCCCTTAATTTTAAGGGGCAGGCGGGAGTCGCAGATTGTTCCCGTGACCTGCTACCATTTATCATACCTGTCTCCAGTATAGTTTAGAATTTAATCGAATAAACCGCGACTCCGCCGCAGTGTCGCAGTAGGGCAATATAAAGAAAAATGCATAGTTAACGATAAAGTATTATGTTTTACGATAAAGCAATTGTTTCCTTTTTAACCGACTTCAAAAAAGGAGGAGGTTATATGTTCGTCTGTATGTATTTTAATTTTCGTTAATCGTTGACCGATTTTGAAAATTCTGTTGTTATTTTGGTATAAGAGCTTGCGTGAAACTTTGCTTGGGTAGTTTTTGAATTAGCTTCGATAATACGTATTTAATTCACTTTGTGACTCTTGATGATGTTATAATACTTCCGTTCAGTTACTGTTGTTTAGCTAACAAGTAGGTAGTACCATAAATAAGAGTGAAAAATAAAACATATTTGCAAAAAAAGACCACCAACCGAACTGGTGTCTTGGATTGTTTTTTAGTTTTTTGCCACCGACTTCCAAAAATATTTTTTTACTTTGTAGGGTTATTTTTTTGAACAAAAGTATTATCTACCCATAGTTTGACGTATTCAATTTGTTTAACTCACGTTGTTATTGAATTCTATTTAAAAAAGAATACCTACGTTATATTATAAATACATAATGTAAGAATTATTGTAGGATTACTTCATCATACTTTCGCAATTTCGATGTCATCTACCTATGTAGATAAGGGGAATCACTTTAGCCGTAGTCAATTGTGAAAGTTTGAAATTAATCGGATAAGCCGTGATTGTGTGAATCCTCAACAAATAAACAAAACTTTTCTTTGTATAATACATATTATACATATTACTAGTGTTGTAATAGTATGCGTTGTTTTATTGCTCAAAAGCTTTTACGATAAAGTGTACCATGTTAAAATTGTATCCACACTACCTACCAAGTGATAATCAACAGATTGAGTCACCTCTTGTTTGTGATACGATAGGTATGTGTAGTACATAACTATAGTAGTAATACATTAGTACATTATTATGTAGATCTTGAAACACACTCTTATAGGTAATTATCTACTTCAGCAAACACAGGGACATTACAAAGCATTTGAACAAAAGGACTTCTCTGCTCCCGATTCTATGGAAAGGAGGTTTCTGTATTTGAATGGACTGTTCTAACATGATTCCTTTGCCAGGATTGTTTAAATTTTTTAAGTGAAAACTTCTTTAGGCGCGTTGAGCACTATTTGGGTGAACAAAAATCATGGAACTCGCGTCATCGTCACCGAAGGCGCGTTGAGCAATTTTTTGTTGACAGCGCATTCTGTTTTATTTATTTGTAATTTTTGTAATGCTGCAGCTTTCATTCTTGTACTGACAGCAAGCCACGTAATTTCCTGACATTTTCGTTAGATGGCTTTACTTAATTTTCACTTCTATCGGCAGTCCCAGACTGCCCCATTTTTTTTGTTAGCCTTTATTGTTCCACTGCTGGGCAAAGGCTTCCCTACTCTCTTTCTTCCGCTTTCTGTCCAGAGCTGCCAAGAACCAATATTTATTAAACGAATCCAGCTCATCCCGCCATCTCCATCTGGGCCTGCCGCGATGTCGGGACTCACTGGGTCGTAAAACCAGGAAACCACCACCAGGAAGTAGTATAACTATATTAGATTTAGGATAATTTGAAACATAGGTAGGTACTTAATAGGTAAGAAAACCGTAGAAAGAAATACACACACATATAAAAAATCTTAATGTAGATAACACGCTAGAGATGAAACAGTAAAACCAACCATTTTAATCTTCCATTACACCAGGGACTCAGCCGTAAAACTAATTTAACTAGCACGACATAACATAAAACTCTCGCCCGTACAAGACGACGCCGACGGTTAGCCAAGTGTGAGTCGGATAAGCACAGTTAGAAAAGAAGGGACAAAAATCCTTGCAATAAAACTATATCTAACTAATATTTACGTCAATAAGAACCAATATCACTACTATTGGCTATGGACTCTTTGTCTTTTAAATTAAAAAAATAATCCTGAAACACTCCATGAATATAACCGTTTCACAATTTGAAGTTCTCTCTCGCTTTGTTGTCAATTTTTATTATCTATACATATAATAAAATTGTAGAAAAGTGGTGTCTGTACAATGGAAATATATTAAAAAAAAGTAGCAGGGGTTGTTATTATATCGATGCCGAACCCGAGATTGTAATTAATTTTTTTTTTGTCTGTTTGTCTGTTTATCTGTTTGTCTGTTTGTCGGTTTGTCTGTTTGTCTGTGTGTTTGTGCACGCTAATATCAGAAACGGCTTATTCGATTTAGATGCGGTTTTCACTAATATATTGTAGTAAGCTTCACTTAACATTTAGTGTTTATTTCATGTCAATCGGTTCATAAATAAAAAAGTTATGTCAATTTAAAGAATCACGGCGAACATTTGTTATACGTTAGGCATTTCTTTCCTTGATTTTCGGTATACTTATCTTAATTTTTATTTAGGGTTGGTATATAAATATTATAAGTATTTGGTATAGGTTAGGCATTTCTTTTCTTGATTTTCTTTATTAAGTATAAGTTTATTAGCTCAGGTTAGTAATTAATTTTTCTAGCAATTCTTTTGTTTTATAAAGTTAGTGCGTTTGGTTTACACGTCTTAACACTTATTACTTAAACTGTCATAATTTTAGACTGTATAATAATCTGTAAGTATTTATAATTTAATTGTTTACGATAGTACGTGTTTACTAAATAACTGTGTGTTAAGTAGTAAGTACTATTTTATTGTAAGAATGCCTCGAAGAAGATCCAACCTCTCCCAATGTAGCAGAAATGCTAAAAAGATGAGATTAGTTCCATCACAGGAATCTGAGGAAGGTCGTGAGGCAAGGCTCTCTGCAACTCGGGAACATCAGGCTAGGTTTCGTGCTGCAGAAACTTCGACTCAGCGGGAATCTCGACTGAGTTCAAATCGTTCTCGAATGGTCGAGGCCGCGAAAATTTTTTTCATACTAAGGGGAGTCATGAAAAATTTTGAAAAACACTGCCCTACATTAATCCTACTAATATTATAAATGCGAAAGTTTGTGAGGATGGATGGATGGATGGACGGATGTTTGTTACTCTTTCACACAAAAACTACTGAATGGATTTTGATGAAACTTTACAATAATGTAGCTTATATATCACACATAGGCTACAATTTATAAAGATTTTATATGATTTGGCCATAATATAACGATAAGTATCAAGTAAGTCGGAAAAATTCCTGCCCTCTTTGCGTGCGCTGCCTTTTTTTTTTTTTGGGTGAGAAATCATCCAATGGCTTCTCCCGCTCTGGGCGAAGCGGAAGGACGTGACAGACTCTTACTGACTAAAACCCACCTGTGTTCCTTCCCTTGCCTTGCCAGAGGCCACGGTTTCCCCTTGGGACTACCCGCAACCCCGGCAGGCATCGGACCTAGCGGACCCCGTCAGTTTTGCTGACATCTCTTTGAGGCGCGCGTGGAACACGACGCGCCGTCGACCCGGGCCTGGTCCTTATCGGACGGCGAGCTGCCCGTTGCTCTCCGTCCGCAGGCCCGCGCCTACGGTGGCCGGAAATCGGCTATCAATTCCCGACGCCCGGGACGTCTCCTACGGCGGCGGCGGCTAGGGCTGGTAGGTTGCGGCCTTTGCCACTCCCTCGCGCGCTCCGCCTCCTCCTTCGCGAGCATTACTGCTTCGTAGAAGGAGGTGACTGCTTGCCATGCCACTCGCTCCGCACCATGGCCTGAACCAGGGCCGGACGCGAGAGGTCACCGCCGCCGATCGCCTCCACGAGGACACGGCGGTGGTCCACCCAAGCCGGGCAGACCTCCACCGTATGCTGCGTGCGCTGCCTAAACCGTTAGAGTTACATGAAGAAAATGTATTGTGGGATTGTTTGTCTTAAAGAGTTCTAAATAAAAATCCGCGACAGCATATATCTACCTTTTATGTGGAAGCCTTTATAACCAAAATAGTGAGCAATAAATACATTTAAATTGAATACTTTTTTTACATTGCATATTTTAGAGTAGGTATTTAGTTAATTCTTATCAAAATAAATACCTTCATCGCTTTTGGTGTACATAAAGTTTGTCTTTTACACTAAGTAATTTGGACAAATATTTAAAAAGTTAGAACGATAAGAATGACCTGCGATATTGAGTCGACGGCGTGCAGAACGAGGGTGGAGGGGCGGGCCAGCCAGGGGATGACGCGCCAGAGCGCCGAGTGGAAGCTATTGCTTAATAATTATGTTCGAGAAATAACGTAATTAACGCAATTAATGTTGTTGAACTGTCAAAATTTAAGCCATTGCTATTGTAAGTGCTACACAATTACCCCGCTGATTTAGGACATGTTACACGTTCCTGTGGGATAATTTCCGACATCCACGCGGGCGAAGCCGCGGGCAGAAGCTAGTAATAGACTATAATTGCTTTAAAGCCCCACTAATACTTTTGCTATGAGGAATTATTAATTAATTAAGAATTATTCCACTTTGCCCCACCAAGCCGCCCCACTCACTGGTGGGGCAAAGTGGAATTAATTAGATTATGGTAACTAAGCAGGTGCCTCAGGTAATTAAACTAGTAAAATAATCTGATGAAGTAGATAGTTCTGTATTGCGTAGGCCCGTAGGGTTTACATTCTGCCGTGCCAGCGATAAGATGGGTATATATTATAGTAAATATGTGTGTATGTAGTTTATAACCTATTAATGTACTTTTATACCTATTTTAGTTATAATGTGTTATGAAATTTTTTTAATAAGTAAAAATTTTCTTTGATACTCTCAAACAGAGCACCTGCCATCAAATCTCTTCACCACCCTTGGTTGACTGGTAGAGAATGCCTAAGGCATTAAGTCCGCCTTTGTACCTTTTTTTTGTGTGCGAAAAGTTTAAATAAATAAATAAATATGAGCAGTAAGTACCATTTTTGTTCAAATTGAGTTAAAAATAGATTCGGAATCAGCGTAATGAGCTGTACAATTTGATCTTCAATAAGGGTAACGGCAGTAAGTCGAATTTATGATAAGTTTTCCTTAGCATAACAGCAGTAAGTAACGGCGAGTTTATAAGTGCGGTATCATCATTCATGTTTTACTTCTGCTAGTAATATCAGCAGTAACTTCACATTGCGATTACGGTAAGCAATTGATGCTAATGTTATTAAAGTCATACTAGATATAAAGTAGTTTTTTTCCTTTAATTGTAACGGCGGCAGTAAGTCAAACGTTATGATAAGTTTTCCTTAGCTTAACAGCAGTAACCATACTTACGGCGAGTTTCTAAGTGCGGTATCGTCATTCATGTCTTACTGCGGTTATATTAAGCAATTGATGCTAAAGTTTTTAAACTCGTACTAGACACAAAATAATTTTTGTCATTTAAAAGTATTCTTATCGAAATACAGATTTAATGATTACGCAATGTAATAATAATTTGCTTAGACTACACATTTCAAAAATCAGAATTTAAATAAGTTAATAAAACAAGTCAGAAAAGGTAAAAATGTGACGAAAAACTCTGAGCGCCAATTACTCAAAACTATGCAAAACGTACTTACTGCTCTTATCGATAGCGCGGCAGCATTGTTAGCTGAATAAAGACAGTAGGCACCATGAATGTACACTGGTTATGAGAGTATTTTTTTTACAATACGGGGAAGCGGTAACCACAGTGGCGGTTTAAGCAGAACAGTTGCTTATACCTATCTCCTTTCCTATACAAGGAAAACATTGTAGTACTTAACCGAATGACAAGTCATTAAAATAATTGAGTTTCTTTTATACCACTGGGTCATATCAATTTTTTTCCGACCACAATAGGCAAAGAATAATAAATATTCAAGATGTATGAAATATGTGACTACGAACAATAAATAAGTGCTACGCAAGCAGCGCGTAGCACTTATTGTACGTAGACTAGGGTCTGCTCGTAGCCGCTACGCTGCTACGCTAACTATGTACATTTGCTACGAAACTTTCATTCGTTTTTTTTTGGAGGTCTGTTTACGTAACTTTTTATTGATTCAATAAACATTGGCTTGCTATTTTTTAAGGTCCAGGTGTGTGACTAATCGAGAGGTAAATGAAAAATAGCATATCTTTTTATTTATTTTACAACTTTTTTAGATTGGAATGATATTAAATTAAATTATTTAATGTATGTATTGTTGCGCACCTACAACGCCATATGCAAACTACGCATCACACTGTGGTCACGCAAAATCATACATCTGCGGAAGCACAGTTTACCTCACGACAAGCATAGTAATATATGCAACGCCCCAACATCAGTCGCCGGGCAGTAGCCTACGTGACACGACACCCGTCTGATCGGGGATCCTCCCTTTTCTATGGAAATCTCTCATGCCTAGTATAATTAATTTCTGTTATTGTTTTCCTGTCAACAAAATCAAAACATTAGCTACTTTTATAATGAAGGTTTCAATATAATTTATTTTTACATTTCAGTTAATTAAAGGAACATATCGGTCAGTTCTGTTTGTTAACTGAAATCAAACAGCCGTTTCAATCTAGGCCCGTATTTAAAGGGCTCAACGTAGTAGTCTCGTATTACGACTTTACGAGCAAAGTAATAGATTCGCTACCACAGATATAGATAGACATAGATAACGCAAGAGCAACTACTTCGCGTGCCCAGCTTACGTACAATAATCGTAAGCTGCCACTTTCGCGCTCAGTCTGCATCGTTGTGCCACGCTAGACGGACGTCAGTTAAATAATTTAAAATGGTTAATTGCTCAGTTATACATTGTAAAAACTTTACTAATGTTAGGAGAAAAAATAAAGGAAACGATTCCTTCCATCGATAAGTCATTTTGTGATTAATATTATGCGTATTTAATATTAAAATCAATTATTTTTAATCTAATACTCTCTGTAATACCAAATTTGAGAAAAACATAGGTCATCAAACGTAAACTGAATATTCGTATTACATTGCGGCTTTTACTTGAAGCGGTTGATGCGACGTTTTGTTTTAACAAGTGATGAATATCGAAGCAAGTGATACTATCGTATATCGCATCGGTTTCGTAGTACAGGAGCTTTTATCATTATTCTGTCAATTTTAGCGATTAGTGCTGTTCATCGTATGCAACACAAATCGATTATCAAGAATCGATTTCGGAAACAGAGGAATGATTTTGTATTTTATAGGTAGTAATTATGTAGACAATTTTAATAAATTATCGTAACGTTTAGTGATTTTTTTAGTTTCCCACATGAACCCAATTTAAAAGAAAAATGGATTGAGGCGACGGGAAATAAAGATTGGTTCCCAACAAAGCATAGCACTATTTGTTAAATACATTTTGAGGAAGCATGCTTTGTTGAAGGGAAAAAGTAACGAATATTAACAAAAGCAGCATAACCGACTATTGATGTACTGAAGATCACAACTTTCTTTATCTTTTTGCTGTTGTAGCTCAAGTAATTTTGCATTCATTTTAATTTTATTATATCGTATTTTACTGGGTTTTCGTTTACCTTCTAAAATTTCTTCTCTGGTTTTTTTTTTTGTTTCTGAAAGATAATCTACAACAATTACAAGGAATAAGTAGGGAAATACTAACAATTTGAAGAAATTATAAATTCCTAACTGCCTACTAAGCAGATCAGGAATTTTTATTTTCCTCTGTTTATCTCATTCCTCTGTCTATCTCATTCCTCTGTATATCTCATTCCTCTGTCTATCTCATTCTTCTGTCTATATCATTACTATGTCACAAAATCGATTAATTAATCTATTTAAGCGATTCTCAATAATTCTTTACTGTACACGATTACTCAATAAATAGAGAAATGGTATAATAAAAAGGCGATCTTTATTCAAAATTACCCACCTAGCGCCAGCGCTCACCCAGCCAGCAGTATCGATTTCAAAGATAATAAAATCGATTCAAAGACGCTGCGTGCGGCGGATTTTATTTTCCCATCACTAAATAATGCTTGTGACGTCATAGTAGGTAGTCAAAAAATGGCACGCTTGGTTTTCATACAGATCGTGATACTTGCGTTATCTATGTCTATCTATATCTGTGTTCGCTACATTGTATACGACCTTATTCAGTGGTCAGCGGGATGGAGTTAATCCTGTAAAATTACCTCGATACAAGTTTATGGATGATCATACACTGGATGGCCCGTGATCCCATAAAGATTACGGACGACTTGCTAGATTGAACCGCGTGGTTTATGTTTTGATGTTGGCTTACCTATCTACTGTACTAACTACAGACTTTTAGAAGTTCCGATATTATAAACCATTATGTAAATAACCGATTATGTGATCAGATAGACCGTCAGACTGCCAAGTCGTAGATTTTGAGTTCGAACCCAAGGCACGCACCTCTGACTTTTCGGATTCATGTGCGTATTGTTTAATTATAACTTGCTTTAAAAACGGTGAAGGAAAACATCGTGAGGAAAGCCTGAAAGCTATTTCTGGATGGTATGTGAAGCCAAGTCAGAGACCCATGGGCGGTTTTAAAACTCTGACACCAGGTTAGTTATTAACCACACGAAAATAAGAATAATAACCGATTTTTGGAATATATGGCAGCATACTTATTTTTAATAATAGTACAATATATGTATCGGTGACGCCGGCATGACGATATGTTACGTTTTTATTATTAGATAACATTATTTATTATTTTCCGAATATAATAAAATTTATACAATATTAACCATTGAGAAATAGTAGAGCTGCGGGGAATTGAATAACACACATAAATAGTAGAGGTGCGGGGTAACTGCGTATAGTACGACACAACTTAGATGTAGCATAGATTTGAAAATTTTCATTAATTCATTTCAATTTTACGAATGTATTTGGCTATAAGACTTTACAAGTTATTGCGTTTTCGAAAGATCATTTTCACCTGAAGCAGTAATAAAGATTGATGATTTTGAAGGCGCACTCAGTTCGGATAGTGATCGGTTTTACGAATTTTGCCGATGCTACATCTAAGTTGTGTCGTACTGTAACACACATAAAATGAAAATCGATCGCAATGCCATTCATTTTGACATCCATTGCTTCATAAGCCTGAAAATTTATTTTGCTCAGTAAAGTAAATAACGCAATGAATGTTGCCGAACTTGCTTTCCTATGTTAAATTGTAATTGTTTTTTTCTGTGTCCGTTTGCGGATCAGGCACGTTTTTAAAACTGAATGACAGCATAACGTAGTGCCCGCAATAACACCAGCATAGGTGAACCGAGCGAGCAAATTTTCTCTCATTCCGCGGTACCGTCAGTGTACAGCACCCGGGTAATTGAAGCAGTCCCGGGACCCGGCCCACGACCCGTACCCTGAAATATTACTAATTCAATGACCTTTCTCAAATTACTACCCCATATACATGAGTACAATATACACGCCTTTACATGTATTCGTCGTTATTGAACCTTTAAAGTAAAGGTAACCAAAATTATATCTCCATTGTCACTTTGAATTATTGGGAGTAACATAAATATTCTGAGAGTGAATCTGTTTTATTTCAACAAAGACGCCTGTTCTGAAGGATAAAGTATTTAACTAGGTGGGAATGTGTAGTAAGTAATTATGGATAAAACATCAGGAACGTACCAATTGGCAAATTATTAAAATAAAATAGGCTATTGCTGTGAAATAGTTGTTTAATTGGATTGGGTTACCAATTAAGCTTATCGCGGGATAGTTTTATCCGTTTATAGTAGTTGGGATGAGCTCTGGCGGCTCTGGCATAAGTTTAATGATTCAATTCAAAAGTCCCGGCCCGTCCCGCGACCCAAGTAAACGACCTATGATGACGGTGTGCGATTTCCTTTATTATACAAGTTTGTGATACTGTGAGATAAGCACCGGTATTAATTTAACCCAAAATTGTTTAACTACTTAGTTTACAAACTTTTGTCTGGGGTATTAATCAATGTCATCAATATTTTCATCAACATGTTGACCATACAGCAACCTGTATGGCCTGTATGGCTGTATGGGCAAAAATCAAGTTCAAAAGAAGGTCAAGTTTCAATATTTATTTAAACCCAACAGTTTAAATAAATATTGAAACTTGACCTTTTTTTGAACTTGATTTTTAAAGTCAATTGGCTTGAGATATTAAATAACGGGTAGTAATAAAAGCTCCGACAAAAAAAGAAGAATTGTCCTTACTCAAAATATTAAATCTACTGCCTAAAATACTAACTTTCCGACTACTTTTGTCCGAATAAAAATGACGAAACGACCGAATGAGATACTGAAATCTTCGAAAAATAAACATGACTGTTTATTGCGATAATACTTTTCTACCAGCATAAGTTACGTTCTACTGAAAACTATGCTTTGTAATTTTTATCTTTACTTGCCTACTATTAATTCATAAATTACCTTTCATATTTCATAGACTGTGGTGCTATTTTAACTGTAACATTATACTGAAAATATTATTCTGAGTGGTTATACAGAAACTTATAAAAAATATAAAAATGTACTTGTAACAATAACTTTTACTTGCATCATATCATGAATTTTACGTACCACGGGTATGCTTCGATATTGGTACCTTTATTTTTATTACGACGATTCTTCGGAACCACTTCGGATTATAACCCGTCGCTTTTATATAAGTAGTAGGTTTTTTTTTTTGGTAGAATAGACCTTTTATAGTGTATTTTTGAAAACCGCAAAGTGCGCAAAACTATAGGCGCCGAGAAAAAAATTTCCAAAATCACCAAAAGCTTCATTGGCGATTTTTTTCTCGGCGCCTATAGTTTTGCGCACTTTGCGGTTTTCAAAAATCGGATTATGTTTTGGGTTTTTTGTCGGTAATTCATTATAACGCTGGTTAATTAGAATAATAGTCGGCCACAGATCGCTGGAAATTAATTTGTTTTTCGGAACCATTATTATTTTCCTTAAATAACAGGATGCAGGCATTTTGCGTCAATCCGCTCAACCCAACAACTGGGGCTTTCCACCTATTTATTCTATCAGTACCATTCATCTTGTTTGAATGCTGTACGTTTATCCAATTTTGCACACTCTACCGGTACTCATAGAAAACTTTATAGGTAAATTGATTCAATTTAACAGACGATTTTTATATACTAATCACTCTCCTTTTGAGGTACCGACTTCTATAATAGTCAAAGTTACTTTGCAATTCCTGTGACACACTCATTTTACGAGGAGGTACTCCCCCCGCTACGAGTACATTTTGCTCGAACATCAAACAAATTCGGCTGGAAGTTTTAAATGACGTCGTATCCAAACTTGATTTATTAATGTTTGAGTGGGGAAACAAACAAACTTTTTCTATTATAGATTTGTTATTAGGTACCGTAGAGAATCCTTTGTCGATTTTTTCAAGTTAAGTAAATATTTGTTTAATATCGAGAATTGAAGCGACTCAAAAATTTTCAGGGTTTTCCGACAATTTTTTTATTAATTGATATTTATGAGAGCCTAAATTGCTAAATGGTTACCGTTTTGATCAACCATGATTGTAAATGACACAACTTGACCAGTTGCAGTGCCCAGGTTGTAATTTTATACAATGTGGAGACTACCAACAATAAATGAAAATACTGGCACTACTAGTGCATAAGAGTATTTTGGAACTATAAGATAAATCGAAATTAGAAAAAATTGTTTTTCTAACAAATTAATTAGTAGTGGCCGATCCACCCTAAGCCTATAAATTCCGTTTGTCCAAATAGGCCTAGGGTGGATTCTCGGATAAACGTTTCTAAATATCCACTTTGGGGTAGATTTTTTGGGGTGGATAAACGGAATAACCCGAGTCGACTATGGATTTTGCCGATCTTTTACTAGTTATATCGACTAAACCATTGAATATATTCGATTGAAATTTTGTATGAAGAAAAAGAACGTCATTAGAGACACGCCGTATAATTATTGTTGTATTGTCGTCTCCACCATGTAGGTTGTGTTTAAATACAATACTTGAACTTCCAAAGAAGAACCGCAATAATAATGTCAGAAATAAATGAGCATTGTGAATCAATTCATTATTGTTCAAAGTGAGCCCAATTTACTAATTGTGTGACCAACAATTACGTTGATTAAAATCAGTG
Source organism: Conistra vaccinii (assembly GCA_948150665.1). Classification (NCBI taxonomy): domain Eukaryota; kingdom Metazoa; phylum Arthropoda; class Insecta; order Lepidoptera; family Noctuidae; genus Conistra; species Conistra vaccinii. The sequence goes on along the minus strand of OX411324.1, from coordinate 10,466,079 downwards.
AAATATAAAATGATCGCTGTTTGGTCACTCATTGCATTCGATGTTAAAATATTGCGCAGTGCACACTATATGTAGAAAGTGGTGTGAGGTGGGGTTGGAAAAACTGGGAGTGGGGGTAGCACATGCGCTGACCGGAAACGATACGATTAGCGAATTGGTAGGCAAAGCTATCTCGTTGGAGAAAAACACAATTTATTTATGACCTACTTTTAATTGATGAGAAATATTGCAGTTGACCAAGGGTAATTAATTAATCTTTAATATTAAAGGTACATAGCACACATATCAACTCGGAAAGGGATCGTCACCGTATTGCGGCGGTTCGTGAGCTTGTCCCGAGGCGAGGGGATTACGTTACAATTCCGATTAGTGTGCGTTTCAGTAGGTAGTTTCATACAAAGAATACTGAATGGGTCGAGTTGATACGGTGACGATCCCTTTCCGAGTTGATATGTGTGCTATTTCCTTAAGGGGTATTGACGACTTCATTGCTTGTAGACTTTAGTTTTCTAAAAGTTTTTTTAAGTGCTGTTTGTATGACCGATACTTACTATCACTCAACCACTCCGCACTCCACTACACTCCTCTTATTTTCTTCAGAAAAGGTCATGCACAAGCCTTGAAATCGAACTTTATGGCGTTGAAGGTACCATTCTCCTTCTAGTAGGTACCATTTATCCACAGCATTTATCAAAATACTAGACTGAAAGGCAACAAATAAAATTCTTTTTTTTTGCAAAAAATCCGTTTTGTCGTGAGTGCGTCAACAAAGATCAATCAATCTGCTTAGCCTTTTCCCAATTATGTTGGGGTTAGCTTCTAATCTACCCGGATGCAACTGAATACCAGAATTTTACATGGAGTGACTAACTATCTAAACTCCACAACCTAGTTACTGGGTAACACGATACCCCTTGGTAAGACTGGTTGTCAGACTTTCGGGCTTCTGACGACCCGTAACGACTGTCAAAGATCCAAGGATGACAGCTGGATGTACCGGATTAACGTGCTTTCCGAGGCAACCTTCTCGGTATGTTAAGTTGGTCACCCTTCCACGGACTGACCGCGGCAAGCGTAGCGTTACCTGATCGATCAACCCGTGCGGCTGTACTTAGCCACGAGCCCATCAAGAGCATTAACAAATATGATGTGTGGAAATAATGTGTCGGACACAAATCAGAATCTATAACATTTTCATAGAACATAGAACTACTTATTTTTAAATTATAAGAGCACGTATACTGCATTATTCTTCGATAAAGTCTCGAGCACACAATAGCAACAAAATAAAGTTAACAGGAAGGTATTTCGTACTCTTTGTATTTTGCTCGCCAAGCACGTTCTCCTGTACCCACCTACTATTGTCATATCGATGAAATCATTGTTGCTTTTGAAAAGGTACGTTTGAACAGATGTAGTGTTGGCAGCTCATTTCAGTTTCGAAACCAATGCAAACAAATCAACCAAGTCAAAGTTAAAGTCAAATAATTTATTTCTGTAAGGCACATGAAAGGACCACTTTTGAACGCCAAAATTAACAAAATAAATAAAATTAATTCTAGTCGCCCCTTCCAAAAGGATGGAGAACCTTTCGTATGGAGAAGAATGGGCAAGAAACTCCACCGTTACTCTTTTAAAATGTTTTACAATATTTTGTATACATTAGTTATATAATTATATGTGAAGACGATGCACCTAGAATAAAATTACTACGTCATTACGTCATCAACAATATTGACAGTTTTGGAGATTACATATCATAATTATGTGAGTTCGAGTAACAGCTTTATTAGATATATGTAAGCGGGCACGCCCTATACGCCCTTTATGGCTTTATAATTCGGGTATACGTTTTTATTTTCGCTTGAGTACTTATAGATTTCGATGTTTTTGTTGGTATATTGGCGTGTGCTAGCTGTCATTATGGCAAATATATTTTACGAAGTGTATAGAGTGCCCCGAGTATTCTTGTGGCACTCTAGTGTCGCTGCCTCGGCCTGGCTAGGGTGCCGGGAGCGTTGCATTGTCACTGTCACTTGTTATTTAGGTTAGGTTAGGTTAGAACTGTGACCACACAACGCACGAGCCGAGCGAGCTTAGCGAGCGGTGCCGCGGTAGCGGCCGGCGAAGTGCCAGGGTCCGTTTAGGCACAAGAGAATGTAATGTTTTGGTAATGTGGTGTTTTACAGCAATCTAACCTCGACAATCAAACAAAATACCAGTGACGTGACTTAGTGACAGTTACAATGACAATCCAATGCTTGCGGCACTTTGGCCGGGCCGAGGCGGTGTTACTAGGGTGCCTGTAGTGGCACTTTATCCGATATTGATAGAGTGCCACTGGTGGCACTCTATACACTGCCTATATTTTATTTAATGTTTTGCGTTGAGTAATGTAAATAATTGGCATACGTATAGAATCAGGTTTTTTCTAGCTGAACAGACAGCAGTGCTGCTGGGGAGTTTGTTGCGCCACTTCTTCTTCCTAGCTAAAGCAGTAGGAAGTGGTGAAGGGCGGGCGTTTTTGGGGGACTGTCTTATGTAATTTTGACGTTCGAAAGGTGAATTCTCAGCCTAGTTTGAATAAATGGCTTTTGAATTTTGAAAAATGTTGGCATGGTTTTACCTATAAAAACAATAATAAAAACTCCAATTAATAAGGGAACAAAAATATATTTTTTCGTTTCCTTAGTGAGACTTAGAAAAAACATTTTGAAGCTTTAAGATTCTAATTTTAATTTTTATTGGCTTAAAAAAAAAAGATATATTAGTTAAGTAGGTTTTTTTTTTACCCTCAACGGGAAAGCTCTTGGCCTGCATCTCACCTGATGGTAAGTGATGATCAGGCCGAAGGTTGATGCGAGCTTCATCCGGAACACTCCAGACATACAAATATCCTTACAGGCTAGACCCAATGCGATATTGTAGTACCTACACTTAAAAATTAAATAGTTTCACTGCTTGTACCATAACAAATTCTAAAAGTGTAAAGTCTAAAAGTAAAATGTTGAAAGTGTTTTACGAGAAAAACAAGTTTGTGAACCTCTGACCTAAAGCCACAACAAATCAAATTTTGGCGGCTTATTATGTCTTTTGACTTTATCAGAAAAGATTGTGTCATAACATGCGCACCTCACGAGACGCCTGGGCCGAACGTGTAAAGCCAGATTTGTATCGATGCCGATCTTTTTGTCATTTCCGATTGATAAGTTTGATTTAGGATTAATGGGCAATTAGTAAAATACTTACAATGCTTAGCAGAATTTATTTATTTACCTTTCCTGTTGAGTGTTAATAGGTAAAACAATATGTAACTTAAATGTAACATTACATTAACATTAACTAATTTGTAACTAACACACCCATTTCGGACTATCTTTAAGAAAACAATCTAAGCTAGGAAGATTGTTATCAAGTAATTAATATATGATTAATTATGCTATTATTTTTTATCATTTATTAATGTAATCTATCACTAATACTGCTATGTGTTCGGATTAAAGTTGATTTGTTTTCACGTGCATATCATGCATGGCAAACGACTTCTGTTGATCTTTCGACTGTTGCTGGCTAATTAATTATGCTATAAATTATTCGTCGAATTTATTTCAATAACGTAGGTAGTTATTGAAATAAATTCGACGAATAAAATCAATTCCATAACATCACGCCTTGTTTCCCCGAAGGGTTGGGCAGAGGTGTACCTGTAGTACACCCAAATTTCGCCAGTTATGTTTAAAGTCTATGTAATAGGGGCCAGCCTATTGCCATCATCAACCGGGCACAAATCCAGACTCCGGGCTGCTACTGAGAAATACCAGATAAAAAAACCCAATAACACTGTGCCCGACCCGGGAATCGAACCCAGGACCTCAGTAGCTCTTGGGACCACCAACCAACGAGACAACTCAAGACCAACGAGACAATTAAATCAATTTCTTATTTTTTTTTTTTTATGTTCTGCTTTCCATGGGAAGAAGGCGTGAGTTTATATAATACATATATAAACTCACGCCTTCTTCCCATGGAAAGCGTCACCGTTTGATTATGAACATCGTTAGTTTATAATTTAACTAGCAACATTATAAACTTAACTGTTGCGCTTATAACGAAGAACTAAATAACTAAGTAACTACGACCAACTTGGGACAGTTCACAATTTTACGGGTGATTAAATCGGACAGATTATGAACCCTGTCGATAACTGCAGGTTCGTTCACAATAAAAATGATGACTAATAAAAAAATTTTTGTCCGTCATGTCGATTATGCAAAAATAATGTACACGTATTTTTTCTTTTTTTTACGTTATCAAAAGGTTACGGCAATATATTGAGTTAAAATGTACTATGACGTCACGAGTATGTAGATTTTATACTTAGGTACTTGTGACGTAACGTTTTTTTTTTTTATATGTAACTCTTTTTCTTTAACGTAAATAGCTCCATGACTGAGTGTCAGATAATGCACTGCCATACACCCACATACAATACACAAATAAAGAATCGATGTTCAAACGAATTTTGTGAATTTTTGAAATTTAATTTGGCTTATTTTGCATGGAGTTTATTTGGCTGAATGATTATTTTCCAGAACCAAAACTTAGGTAGTCTTTTTTCAAATGGTTATAATTCCGAAGATTTTATCCGGGGGATTTCATCATGCATGCAACTATTTTGCTCACCAAGACGGTTCATTCACTAGGCATCCTAATATTACACGACTGCCCAAAAGGAGTGTTTACCTACATTTTGACGTTTGAACGTCACCGAACTTTAAGCAACGTTTATAAATAAGAGCCGTGGCAACATATGGCAACATACACGTTCAGTGCCGGGAACCCTCCTGGAGGGTTCACCTAGTCGTACAATGGGATGCCGGGAACCCTCACGGAGGGCTCATTTTATATGTAGGTTTTCTTAGCGAATACAACATTATAAACCGTGAAAATAAAATCTGATGTACTTATATTTTAACAAGATTTATTAGTTTTGATGCGTTGGTTTTAAAATGCAAGCATTTTGTTTTTTTTTTAACCGACTTCAAAAAGGAGGGGTTCTCAATTGGTCTATGTTTTTTAGTATATTTTTTTTTGTATGTTTTGATGATACTTTTTTTGTATGGTAGGTCATACTTCAGAGGTGGTCCCATACTATTAATGTTGCTCGGGTAGTTTTTGAGAGTTAGCTTCAATAATACGTATTTTGCATTTTTATGATGAGCATGACCTGATTGGCCACTCAGAATTGGCTCCAGACGAAAAAACTCCTCAACGGTCAACAATACAGACACGAAATTTTATATACGCTTTAATTATAATAATCTGTTCCAAATTAGAATTAAGAACAGATTCAGATCATGGTAGAACAGGATCTGACTGCTGCACCTAGGATTGGCTTCAAACGAAGGAACTCTTCAACGCTCAACACTACAAACTCGAAATTTTACAATTACGCTTTATTTATAATAGTTTGTTCTAAATTCCACCATGATCTGGCTACTGCACCCAGCATTGGCTTCAGACGAGGGAACTGCTCAACGGTCAACAGTACAAACACGAAGTTTTATATACGCTTTTATTATGATAGTCCGTTCTAAAGTCCACCCACCATGATCTGACTACTGCACCTAGGATTGGCTTCAGACGAAGGAGCTCCTAGCTTAAAAGCTTGAGGCTTATCTTTGTTTAAGAAGGACATTCACGCCTCAAGCTTTTAAGAAAACATTAAAGTTATTATATACTTTTTAGTTCAATAAAAGGTTGTTTTTTTAAAAGATTTTTACTTATATTTTATTCCCACTTAGCCTATGTGCATGATATGATAATAAGTTCCTGTCACTGTTATTTACATAGCTGGTAGTGGTATTCGAATTTGTGTGGGGTAGGTACCACAAAGAAGTGAAAAAAAAAAAAAAAAAAACAACCGACTTTCAAAAAAACACTACAATGTCGAAAATAACTTTAATTTTGGAAGTCGGTGTCTTTGGTTTTGATTTTCGTTTTTTAGGCTGCCTGTCCACTGGAGCGGAGAGGAGAAAAGAGGAGCGGAGATGTGCCAATATTAACCAATAGAATCTTGACTCCGCCCCTGAGTTTAGATCAGTGATCCTAAGTCAAGATTCTATTGGTTAATATTGGCACATCTGCGCTCCTCTTTTCTCCTCTCCGCTCCAGTGGACAGGCAGCCTTACCACTGACTTCCGAAATTAAAGTAGTCGGTTGTTTTTTTTTTAATTTTTGGTTCACGGTTACAATTCACTAAAAATATTAAAGGATATAAACTACGTGTAGTGACAAGAGCACCTGTAAACACTATTTTCTCTTACTTCGTTTTACAGTGTTTTATTTAAACACGGTTTTAAATCTAATGCCGTTGACCGTTCGCGATGGTTAACTTTAACCCAAACGTAATGCCGGCAACCCTCGCAGAGGGTTCACTTCCATTATGTAAGGCGGTATAGCGTATGAGTTCTATGAAAAGTGGGTGAAGTCGTAAGCATAGCAATTGGTGGTCGCAAAATTATCTTGTTAATGTTTAGTAGGTACACATTGGCCTATTTATAGTTCACGAGACAAGTTTACATGACGTCGAAACTAATTACTGTAGGTACTAACAATACTATTAGATATTGATCATCATTTTTATACTACCTGTTTGGTGTCTGAAATGATAATCGTAGATACTATTGCTTTTAAGTAATAAGTGATAGTGATCAATAAGATTGACTATATGTTGGGTATTTCTAATAACGTTCAATACTTAACAGTATTTTTTTACAGGATTTATAATAAGCCATAGTTTACACGAACATGTTAGGTTTTGGATCTATGCGAATTCATAGTGTTTAACTATGTCACAAAAAAAAAATGCTGTTACCATTTTTGATACCGATATCATGAAATCATGGCTTATTGGTGACTCGCACGAATTAACTCGCCTGAATCCGGGCGAATAATCATATATGGCGTTTGTGATACTTTGTGATACTATTTAACATTTAAAGACACGATGTATGATGTATGTCACCTTTTTTCTTTAGTATAAATAATTTTTATTTATGTTTTTTTAAATATAAGAAAGTCATGTACCTATATTCTTTTCTTTTGGTCCGTGAAGTGAAGAGGACAACGGATTATGAACGGCCATTGTGTTAAAAGAATTGAGGTTATATCCGACTTCGAAGGACTTAGACTCTTAATGACGATTTCTAAGTGAGGGCTCGAAACAATACTTAAAAGAGCCTCTTGACAAAAGAGAACGGTTCTACGGACGCCACGTTTGAATTATCGGATATTTTGTGAGCTACCTACTGTTGGCTACCTTACCTAGGCGATATATTGCCAGAGTAAAGGTGGCTATTCACGGGCACTCCATTTCCATCACTCCTCGCGTTTTCATTAAATATTTTTTACCACTCCACCCAAACCACGTGAGATTTCGGAAGGTTTTTGGAGTGTTATCGTGGAATGTTATGGAGTTGAGTGCCCGTGAATGGCTACTTTTAGAGATTTAGTTTCCTTCTGAGAAATGTTGATTAGGTGTAGAACGAGACTTAATTTGATCGAATGCATTAATTTGCCGCTTGCTATGATCCTCATTCATAAACATCGTGATAAAGTACTAATTTAACGAGATATTCATAATCAAAGTACGCTTATCATTAAGTTTTAGTGAAAACATGCTATTTATTAAGATAATGTCAATAATGGTGATGGATAACATGATATCTCGCACTGGTTGGTCACGCACAAGCCCACATTTTGTGAATAATACTTGATATCAAAATAATTATAGGTGGACTCACAAAATAAAAATTTTGCGACGGAAAGGCAAAAAGGATTACCTATGGTAATGTGATAATGTTTTGGCAATATCGCATAAAAATTTTCCTGGCCCCGCCCATCGTGTTATATAGACTGAGCCTCTGTTCATTACATTCATTTATCAGTCTTTCTAGCTTGTAATGTCCCACTGAAGGGAACAAGGCCTCTTTATGCCTTTTCCACAGACTCCTGATTGCTGCGTATGTGGGCCAGTCCAATTGTAATTTCTCCTAAACTATAAAAGTCAGAGTTTTGAACGTTTTATAGCAAACATCTACTTTTTTTGAAATTACAGTTTATTATAAACATTAGTAACGTTTGTAACCTAAAAAAATTAAAAAAACAAATAAAAGCTATTGTAACAGTTGTAGTTTTTTGCCAGTACCTAAGTACTGGCAAAAAACTCAAACAACATTTATAAGTATGCTTTACGACTTATTTACATTTTAATAACTGGTATTGCCTCCTCAGACTCTGATTACCACTTCGAGCCGGTTTGGCATACTGAAGACGAGGTTTTGGAGGCAATGTTGGGAAATATTCTCCCAGCCTTCCATCAGGGTCTGTTTTAGGGCCCTAAGGATGACAGGAGGTGGTCTGTGGCTTCTGACCAGGCTCCCGAGCTCATCCCAGGCATGCTGGATCGGGCTCTGTGCGACCTTCTGAAGAGATGCCAGCCTATTGCTTCACCGCTTTGGACTCTTTCTGAGAAGCAGGCTTGAATGTATGGCTCACCAGGTCACCTGTACATTCTTCGCCTTCCATCGGAAGTGAATAGTAAGAATCGAGACTCATCAGTGAACTTTAAATATCATAGATACTTTAATATTAATTGCAATTTCAAAAGTGTGGTACTAAGTTTTGACGGCCAGTGTATAATAAATATACCATAACATATACTGGAGCAAACTCATTTGCAAGAGTCTAGATAGATTTTGTAGGATGATTTGATTATTCCAATTTCCGCCAAAGCCCTTGGGTTTTCAAGGGAACTTCATTCGCGAAAATTCGAATTATCAAATTATTCTACGACATAATTATTATTACTTATCTTAAATATATTAAGATCATTAAAGATTGTTTTAAAACGTCATAAATCAATTGTGGTATATGTACATTGTACATAAATGTATACACGGGCTTATCTAACTGATATTTGTATATTTTATCGGGTGTGTAATTATATTTATATCAATTAACAGTTAATTTTAGAGATCCATAAATATCTCATTTTATATTTTGTAGGACCAACCCCTAAAACAGTATGCATATATATATATGCATACGCATGCATACGCATGCATGCACAGTATACATTAAAATTAAATATAGTGGTAGGTATTTAGAAAAAGTCACATAGGTACATATCTCCTTGAAAAACCCATTTATGTGTAATGTGTTTGTGTTAGCTCCTCCAATCTAGTGAATCATCGTGCATAAACCTGCAAGGACAGTAATTATTGTTATTGACTATAATAACGATGAAAAGCACTTGCTTGCTTGAAACAATGAAACGTTTGGTAATAAGTCGCCAACCCCACGGAGATTTGTCAATAGTAGATGATACAAAGTTAAAGTTAAAGAATTATCTTGAATCCTACGGAACTTGCAGAAATTGAAAAACTTCATGAGTTATTATGAAAAAACTGATAATGCGAAATAATCGGTAAGGCAAATCTTGTTTGATAAAATATCCAATACAAATGGACTATACTATAAAATGTAGTCGCCAACCTCCAGAACAGCAGTGCAGGGTGTGCCATACTCAAATATGCGTTCAGTGTTAGTGCTTGCAGCTCTGTTGGCTGTAGCGGCAGCGTTGCCGACTGAAATACCGGAGCCTGGACAGCTGGCTCTGGTTCTCGGCGAAGATGATTTTGAAGATTACCTCGATGCCTGGCTAGAGCTTGAACAAACCAGATCAGCTAACTCATCATCTAACGCTGCAGCTGAACCCAGAAACGGTAACTTTTTTTTTAAATAAAGCAATGAATTTGACTACCACGACGATTTGCCTATGCTCTTTATCTCTCTGTAACTCATTTAGTTCAATACAACACGAAATTTTGTGTTCAGGTTGCACGATCAGAGTAAACGGAGATCTTGGACAGCCACAGCCCGTGTACCTCCGCGGAGGTAACAGGTACTTGGCCACCAATGGCAACACCGGTCAGATACAACTCAACACCGGCGAACAAGTCGTGGTCGCGTGTACCGGCTCCGGACGATCCATCCTGCACCCAAACATCGCGGCAACTAGAGATGTCGCTGTAAGTTCTAATAGAAGCAAAGAAATAATAATGCAATTTAACAATGTAATGAGTAGTATAAATGATTAAACTTGTATCCTTCTCTATAGACAGCGACGTGTGTGAACAACAATCTCGTCTCCGGTGCCGGCTGGTTGAACGGCAACGGAGCCTTCGGTCAGTTGACTTGCTCTGCACACGCATATCATGAGGCTCAAGCGACTTCCACTCGTTGTTTCAATAACAACATCGTTATTCGGTAAGTAGTTGACTTTGACCATGACTTGTGATACGGTTTGGTTTCTTGTATGAGAACTGATAACAATGTTTTTTTTTCAGTGTGGGCTTCATTGTCAACAATGTCTTCTACCCAGTCTACTGGTCTTGCTTCGATCAGAACCGCCTGGAAGTTCTGTACGTCTGGTATGATCAGACACCTGAAAATGCAGTTCACCAAACTGGCGTCGACAGACCTAGTTGGCTAGGTAATTACAGTTAACAGAGTACTGTTTTAAGTTTTTTTTGTTTTTGCATTGTTACATATTTTTCGTTAACATGGTAGATACCGGTCGATGAAAACAGACGATACGATTAAGTTATTGAACATTTCACTTAGCCACATTTGGCTTTGGAAATAATAGAGTAGAGTAGTATTAGATCTTAACCATTTTTTATTTTAATTGTAGCTGGAAGCTTCTTCCCTGGAGTTGCTGTCAATACAATGTACACCCAAGTTAGCCAGAAAGCCGCCGTCGCTCAATATGTTGGAGCCGCATTAGCTGACAGATATGTCACCACCCACCAGTTCATGGCTCGTGGTCATCTTGCCGCTAAGAGTGACTACGTTTTCGCCACCGGTCAGCGTGCTACTTTCTACTTCATCAATGCTGCTCCTCAATGGCAGCCCTTCAACGCTGGTAACTGGAACTGGCTGGAACAGGTCTGTTTTTCGTCGAGGATTTATCAACCATCTAATGTCCACGAGGACAAATGGATGGATTCAAATGGATAGGTCACATTTTTTAACATCAGTTTTTATAATTGTAGAACCTCCGTGCTCGCATCGGCGCTGCTGGGTACAACACTGTCATTTACACTGGTACCTTCGGCGTTACACAGCTTCGTGATCAGAACAATCGCCTCGTTGACATCTACCTGATTCCGGAGCGCAACCAGATCCCAGTACCACTTTACTACTATAAGGTAAAAATTGTACTCTAAATTATAAAATCTAAAACGTGCGTAGCAATTGCAGGTTAGTAAGTTGCGGGGTTAGCTAGTCAAAGATGCTGTGGACTGGCCACGTCTATTGTAGGACCGATGGCCCTTGGAGCTTGCGGATCAGCAATTGCAAGTGTGGGAGAGGCCTACATTCAGTAGTGACCTGCAAAAGGTTGAGTTTATTCGTTGATTGACGGGTCATCAACGTTTGAATGCTGTTCAGTTTTTAGTTCCCTGTTTCGCAAATTTTCATTTGCACCAAATCTTCAATCCTGCCTTTTAAGCTCTTTTGTCTAATAATATCCTATGTTATTTTTTGGATCTTTTAAGCAATGATATCTTTATTTTTCAGGTGGTGTATGATGCATCTCGCCGCATCGGCACGGCGTTCGTGAGCATCAACAACCCTCACTACACGCAGGCGGAGGTACAAGCCCTGACCTTCTGCACGGACCGCTGTCGCAACAACAACGCGTTCAGCTGGCTCAGGTGGCAACCTGACCGCATTGACATTGGATACAGTTTCTGCTGCACAGTCGATGACTTCAGAAGAACTGTTCCGCATCTACCTGCCTTCACAACCAACGGTCTCCTTGCATAAGTATTGATGACATCACCATCTTATCAAATACAAGACCTAATGCTGTATTACTTATTTTATGGAAATATACTGATAAAGAAATGTAATATGTGTTTTGTTCGTTATTGTAATGGTAGTACATCAAAAGTGTCTAGGGATCAACATATATTTTTGCAATAACTTTTCTCCTGATTGATATTAATTAAAATTTTCTTTAAGGATTCATCAAATAAAGTGTTTTCGTTTGTCACAGTAACGATAAACCAAGTCACCTTTGCATTAATAAAGAAATTTGCCATTTTCCTAATAAAGGGATTTTTGACATTTGAACCACTAACATTAAAGTTCGAAAAAAAGACTGAAATAACAGTTTTCTTTAAAATTTTATTGGGTAACTTAAACAATTAATAATCCGTGTTTCTACCGCGAACACTAACAACACAAGAACATCGGTTTGGCATACTCAAAATGAGTTCATCCAAATCACGCTGTGGAATGGCCGCCCATGTTCGTTGCAACAACAAAAAAAGGTCTTCTTGCGACTGGATACCCTCCATATTCGGCAGAGCTCTTCTCTGTAGCATATCCCATGCATGCTCAATCGGGTTCAAGTCTGGCGACTGAGCAGGCCAGGGCAGGACATTGATGTTAGCTGCGGCGAGAGTCTGTCTTACAACTCTTGCGGTGTGCGGTCGTGCATTATCATGCATTAACTGAAATAAGGGACCGATTTGCACTTGTAGAGGAACGATGACGTCTGATACAATCGTCTCAGCATAAATTTGAGCGTTGAGGTTGCCTCTAATCCAAATCAACTCAGTTCTTCCGCCGATCCAAATACCCGCCCATACCATGATGGTTCCACCACTATAAGGATGGACTTCCTGGCAGGATTTTAATCGCTGTTGGCGTCCAGGGGTTCTCCAGTGTCGTATACGTCTTGTATCCGGTCTCATACCAAAACGAGACTCATCAGAAAAGCACACGAAACGCCATTGTTCTTCTGCCCAATTTCTGTGTTCAAGAGCCCATTGATATCGAATCCTACGATTGTGCATTGCTATAGGTGGTACCCGTAGCGGTCTTCGGGAATGAAGGTTCACTTCATGCAAGCGGTTTCTGACTGTTTGGTCGCTAATTAAGTTCCCTGAAGAGTGATGAAGCCTCACGGCTAACATCATGGCGGTTATTGTTGGAGCTCTTCGAGCTAAGATTTGAATGTATCGGTCTTGTCTCCGTGTGGTGCAGCGATACCGTCCTCCATGGCGCTCAGCCACGGTACCAGTGCTTCGGTAACGTGTCCAAAGTCGACTGATAACACTCTGACTTGTATTCAGAGCTAAAGCCACAGTATAACGTTGCCGGGAACCAGCTTCTATCATTCCCACGGCTCTGAGCATTTCTTCCCTGCTTAAATGACGTCGCTGCTCCATAATAACGTTGGTTTTAATCAGTAGTAGGGAAACAGTAGCACTAATAATGTCTTCAATGCGTTGTATGTTTTTATAGGGAAAATATTGACAGCTGATTTTCATCTTTTACTCGAATTTGATTCACAGTTCCTGATTCAAATTATGAAATGCACCAAAAAGGATCCATATAAATTTATAAAATCATAAATTTATTACAAAGCCACATCTCAATCTCAAGAAATCCGCATAAAAATGCTTGATCCCTAGACACTTTTGATGTGTGTAGTTGAAATCACACAGACTGGATGTCTGAATTGATCTGTAGTATCAAAGACAGCTTTTAGTGTAGAGTCGATGCTCCGTTCAATTTTCAAACAAATGTTAGTCGATAGCTATTCCTGATGACTGAGTTAGGGAAAGCTAAATAATGAATACAAGAAAAAGAATAAATAAGTTAAAAGTAGCATCTTCCTTATTGTGCCTTGCTGAATTTGAAGGGTATAATTTTCCACAAGAAACTCAACTATAAATCCCTACTTGTTTATTTATATGTATACTTAAATAAAATTATCTTCGAATAGTTGAAATTCCCAAACGGGTTTTTGTGTTTTAAGTTTAACTTCTTACATTTTTGTTTGTACTTCATTATTATTAGGTATAAAAGAATAGTAACATAAACAACTAATATATCTTCTTCCAAAACTAAAAATATATTTTATCTTAGATATAATTATTGTGACGTCATAAATCAAATGGGCACGCCACCGTCTTATCTAATAAATATTTGATAATCATGTAGGTAGTTAATAGTAATTATATTTTAGTGATCCATTATGAACAAAAGCGAATTGTTTTGTTATTAGTTTTGAGGAAACATTTAAATAAACTGCACTGACTATTGCAATAAACGTGGCTCTGTCATATTTTTATTGTTGACGGACTGTAAATTAAAGAAATATCTATACATATAATAAAATTGTAGAAAAGTGGTGTCTGTACAATGGAAATATATGAAAAAAAAATAGCAGGGGTTGTTATTATATCGATGCTGAACCCGAGATTGTAATAAAATTTTTTTTTGTCTGTTTGTCTGTTTGTCGGTTTGTCTGTTTGTCTGTTTGTCTGTGTGTTTGTGCACGCTAATATCAGAAACGGCTTATTCGATTTAGATGCGGTTTTCACTAATATATTGTAGTAAGCTTCACTTAACATTTAGTGTTTATTTCATGTCAATCGGTTCATAAACAAAAAAGTTATGTCAATTTAAAGAATCACATCGAACATTTGTTATAGGTTAGGCATTTCTTTCCTTGATTTTCGGTATACTTATCTTAATTTTTATTTAGGGTTTGTATATAAATATTATAAGCATTTGGTATAGGTTAGGCATTTCTTTTCTTGATTTTCTTTATTAAGTATAAGTTTATTAGCTCAGGTTAGTAATTAATTTTTCTAGCAATTCTTTTGTTTTATAAAGTTAGTACGTTTGGTTTACACGTCTTAACACTTATTACACTGTGACAATTTTAGACTGTATAATAATCTGTAAGTATTTATATAGTACGTGTTTACTAAATAACTGTGTGTTAAGTAGTAAGTACTATTTTATTGTAAGAATGCCTCGAAGAAGATCCAACCTCTCCCAATGTAGCAGAAATGCTAAAAGGATGAGATTAGTTCGATCACAGGAATCTGAGGAAGGTCGTGAGGCAAGGCTCTCTGCAACTCGGGAACATCAGGCTAGGTTTCGTGCTGCAGAAACTTTGACTCAGCGGGAATCTCGACTGAGTTCAAATCGTTCTCGAATGGTCGAGGTCGCGAAAAATTTTTTTCATACTAATGGGGTCAAGTCATGAAAAAGGTTGAAAAACACTGCCCTACATTAATCCTACTAATATTATAAATGCGAAAGTTTGTGAGAATGGATGGATGGATGGATGGATGGATGGATGTTTGTTACTCTTTCACACAAAAACTACTGAACGGATTTTGATGAAACTTTACAATAATGTAGCTTATACATTAGAATAACACATAGGCTACAATTTATAAAGATTTTATGTGATTTGGCCATAATATAACGATAAGTATCAAGTAAGTCGGAAAAATTCCTGCCCTCTGAGATCTATCTTTGCGTGCGCTGCCTTTTTTTTTTTTGGGCGGTTAATCATCCAATGACTTCTCCCGCTCTGGGCGGAGCGGAAGGGCGTGTCAGACTCTTACTGACTAAAACCCACACGTGTTCCTTCGATCCTTGATATCTCTTTGAGGCGCGCGTGGAACACGATGCGCCGTCGACCCGGGCCTGGTCCTTATCGGACGGCGAGCTGCCCGTTGCTCTCCGTCCGCAGGCCCGCGCCTACGGTGGCCGGAAATCGGCTATCAATTCCCGACGCCCGGGACGTCTCCTACGGCGGCGGCGGCTAGGGCTGGTAGGGCGCGGCCTTTGCCACTCCCTCGCGCGCTCCACCTTCTCCTTCGCGAGCATTACTGCTTTGCAGAAGGAGGTGACGGCTTGCCATGCCCTCTCGCTCCGCACCATGGCCTGAACCAGGGCCGTACGCGAGAGGTCACCGCCGCCGATCGCCTCCACGAGGACACGGCGGTGGTCCACCCAAGTCGGGCAGACCTCCACCGTATGCTGCGTGCGCTGCCTAAACCGTTAGAGTTACATGAAGAAAATGTATTGTGGGATTGTTTGTCTTAAAGAGTTCTAAATAAAAGCCTTTATAACCAAAATAGTGAGCAATAAATACAGTTAAATTGAATACTTTTTTTACATTGCATATTTTAGAGAATTTAGTTAATTCTTATCAAAATAAATACCTTCATCGCTTTTGGTATTTAATGTAGATAAAGTTTGTCTTTTACACTAAGTAATTTGGACAAATAGTTTAAAAGTTAGAACGATAAGAATGACCTGCGATATTGAGTCGACGGCGCACAGAACGAGGGTGGAGGGGCGGGCCAGCCAGGGGATGACGCGCCAGAGCGCCAAGTAGAAGCTATTGCTTAATAATTATGTTCGAGAAATAACGTAAATAACGCAATTAATTGTTAAACTGTCAAAATGAAACCCATTGCTATTGTAAGTGCTACGCAATTACCCCGCTGATTTAGGACATGTTACACGTTCCTGTGGGATAATTTTCGACATCCACGCGGGCGAAGCCGCGGGCAGAAGCTAGTTTAAGTAATAAACATATCTGGCCAAAGGATTTTTTTGTGCTAAGGGGTCGTCCATTAATCACGTGATGTTTTTTAGCAACTTTTTAACCCTTAAAATAAAATAAAGTTTGACCACGTGTCACCCGTTGCGAGAGGGGTCTCCACCGGGTGACACATGGTGAAATTTTTGACTGAACCCCTCAATCTCGTGATTTTTTTTTGGTACAAAGTATATCTTAAAAGTTTCAGAATATTATTTATTATTATCTTTAAATACAGATATAATCGTTGCCTGGCAAGGCGAGTTAAGATCACGCACCGCTTTTCGGTTTAGAAGTCACGCGTAAAACGAAAAAATTAATAGGTACCTACACGTGATATCTGATCTATCTGACACTTTGGAGGACGCCTTTGTCCAGTACTGGAAGTTTTTCTGCTGAAATGATCAAATCAAATCAAATCAAATCAATTTATTTGCCATAAGTATTGGTACAATTTAGGTCTTAACATAAATATAAATACAGATCCATAACACTTAGTCATAATAATGTGACATGCAAACATTTGGGTGTTTGATGATATCTCACTACTTCTCTTGTGAATATCGAGATTTTTTTCGAACCCCTAAATATATCTGCAAACATAATAACAATAAATATTATCAACACAGGATCAGACGAAGCCACTGTCTCTGTTAAAAAAAACATAATGAGATCGAAAGATATTCAAATGGCATTATTTATCACATCAGAAGCTGTTGGAGAATATCTGAGGTCCACATTAATGAGACCTCATCCAACAGTGGTGGTGGAAGCAGTGGTGGCCCAGTGGTAACGGCCGCGACTTCCGAGTTGTAGGTCGTAGGTTCGAACCCAGGCTGGCGCTTTCATCATCATCATCATATCAGCCGAAAGACGTCCACTGCTGGACATAGGCCTCCCCCAAGCACCGCCACTTCGACCGATTCTGTGCTTCCCGCATCCAGCGGATTCCTGCGGCCTTTACAAGGTCATCGGTCCATCTTGTGGGAGGCCTTCCAACGCTACGTCCTCCGGTACGTGGTCGCCACTCCAGAACCTTTCGCTGACTGGCGCTTAACTTTGTGAAAATTATTTCATCACCACTACTATCAAAACGGTGAAGGAAAACATCGTGAGGAAATCGGCATGTCTTAGAACCAAAAATTCGAATACATGTGACATCTACCAAGGCCCGCGTGGTGGATTACGGCCCACTCCCTCTCACCGAGAGGAGGCCTGTATAGTGGGAGCATTATAGGCTGATTTATATGATCCAACAGTAACCCATTTAGCGGTGCACCTAGAATATGGCCAAATAGTCTTTTTCACAGAACGCAATCTCCAACAAAGAATTGAAAGTCCTCCTGCAACAACACTTCGGCGTTCTCCACGTTCGTACTAATTTGGTTGTAAGTATATATGCAGTTTAGTTTATTGGTTTAAGTTTTTTTTTTTAGCTGTCGCATTAAATGCGACAGCTAAAAACTTTGAAGAAAAAAAAAGCGGAAAATGGGGTTGGCAACTTGGCATATGGAATAGATAGGCGGGGTAGACATTATTTTTGTCCATTAATATATTTCCATATTCAATCATTTCCATATTCCAGTAATTAACTACTACCTGGCACTGAACTAGTTAGATTAGGCTAATTATTTTAACTCGCAAAAAAAGGATAGGGTAGGTTGGGATAGACGAGCCGAGCGAGCTAAGCGAGCGGTGCCGCTGCAGCGGCCGGCGAGTGGCAAAAACGACTAGAATATATAGAAAAAAATACTTTAGTTAGGGTTAGTTAGTTGGGGTTCTTCATAGTGGAAGAGTTTCCAAAAACGCCGCGCCGCCGGTGTCCATTATGGGAGCCTGCGGCGCCAGAAACCGATATTTTTGATCTTGGCTGCCGGCAGTAATGTAATGCCGGTTCCCAACGGCGTAATTTCAGGGTGCCGGTGCCGGCAGCGGAGGCACTCCCATTATTTATCATGCATCAGGTGGAACTGGAACAACTTATTTATTAAATTGAATACTAACGAAAATTCGATCAACAGGCAGACTGGCTCTTGCGGTGACTTCTTCCTATACTTAATGGGAAAAAACCACCCATTCCACACGGGGAGTATGGCAAACTTCTTCTTCAAAAGGTTATGTCTCATAATAATGGGACGAATGTATGATGAGCCACAGTATACTATACTGGATAGATTTTGTTACAATATTTCGTAGATATTCCGTATAAGTCTGGTCAATCGGTAGGGTATAAATTATCACGCGATTTGCTATGGGGGAAGCATAGCAAGCAATGGGAAATTGCCACTGAAGGCTGCGGTTGTTGACCTCAGGATGAACTGCTTCTCAAACGGACAAATGTACGTCGCTTGCTCTGCCGTCACCAGTCCTGACTTTATATATTTTGGCTGCTGAGACCAAAACTACAAACCTAGTATATGTACAAGGAAGTTTTATAAAATTGTGGCTGTTATTTGAGTATATTTTGGTATCTTACGACACTGCCGCGGAACGAGGTCGCAGGCAGAAGCTAGCCCTTATGAAACTACAAAAATTAAATGATGTTCGTTGGTAAGCGCATAACTTGAGAACGACTGGACCGATTTGGCTATTTATTATTTTAAAATGTTTGTAATGGTCTGAATCAGGCTTTTGCGATAAGAAAATTGAAATGTTTCCGGAAAATTTGGTGCATTTTCTATAGGAATTTCGTATGAATTATTAAAATTTAGACTGCAGGACAACGTCAATTGGGTCAGCAGTAAGTAATAAAACTAAAGGTACTTTTGATAAAGGGTGGTGGGGGACCCTGTGGACCTAGTTATCTATTGTGCAGGTCTTAGCCTACATCAAAACTATCTTCTCACAAATACCAACTATACATATGTTCAAAAACTGTATGTTTTATCCGTTATGTTTCCTGTGCATAGTAGTATTGTTACAAAAACGTTTCTGTGAGGAGAAATAAACGATGTTATAATTATATAAAATAAATCTATTCTAGCTCATGGAGCCTACCTACCTAAGGAACTTGAAACGACGTCTAAAGATATTTTTGGCAAAAATGATAAAAAAATATTAATCGGCTAAGTCTTGTTTGATAAAATTGACAATATAGACTAAGATAGATAGATAGATAGATAGATAAATCGTTATTGTACAAAGATTGGTATAAAACAGTAGACATTCATCTATAAATCAGTAGTCCACGGTGTGCCATCCTCAAAGATGCGTTCAGTGTTAGTGCTTGCAGCTCTGTTGGCTGTGGCGGCAGCGTTGCCGACTAAAATACCGGAGCCTGGACAGCTGGCTCTGGTTCTCGGCGAAGATGATTTTGAAGACTACCTCGATGCCTGGCTGGAGCTTGAACAGTCCAAATTGGCTAATTTGTCTAACGTCGAAGTTGGACCCAGGAGCGGTAAATATTTTTTTCAAGTGTGAAAGGTTCAAGGTGGGAAAAGAAGTTAATGTTCTTTTCAACATACAACAACGTATCTTGTCTTTAGGTTGCACGCTCAGAATAAATGGTGATCTTGGACAGCCTCAGCCGGTGTACCTCCGCGGTAACAGGTACTTGGCCGCCAACGGCAACACCGGCCAGATCCGGCTGAACACCGGAGAACAAGTCGTGGTCGCTTGCACCGGCTCTGGACGATCCATCCGGCACCCAAATATTGCAGCCACAAGAGACGTCGCAGTAAGTTACGAGACGCTTTTTGCAGAAACTTGCTGTTCACAGATAACAGGATACCTACCCAATTAATTAAACACAGCTTACAATAATAAGACGATACAAAAATCAAATTTTCTCGTAAATTTTTATAATATTTAATGATTCCCTTTAGACAGCTACATGTGTGAACAACAATCTAGTCTCTGGTTCCGGCTGGTTAAATGGAAATGGAGCTTTCGGTCAGCTGACTTGCTCTGCACACTCGAACCACGAGGCTCAAGGAACTAACACTCGTTGCTGGAATAACAACCTCGTTATTCGGTGAGTTCTAGTTTTTATAGTTCGAATGATTTTAGGCTCTGTTCTCAACCTCAGGCAATGCGACTTGCGTCCTGTTTCCGTCAGTCGCACCGCAAGTCGTGTCGCCGTGACACGTGGCATGCTCTTTTTACACTTACTTATTCGCAGTTGCTGTCGCAAGACGGGTGTGTGTTTTTAATATTTCTATGGTTTTGAGCGTGTAGCTCCTGTCCGGTTCAGGCCTCTCTACCGTATCCAGTAAACAAATGCTGGTCTACTGTCTAGTAACGAGTATCGGCCATTGCCTTCTTTTTTCTTTTCTCGTAAACTAACGAATTAAATTTTCAGTGTGGGCTTCATCGTCAACAATGTTTTCCACCCTGTCTACTGGTCTTGCTTCAACCAGAACCGTATGGAAGTTATATACGTCTGGTATGATCAGACTCCCGAAAATGCGGTTCACCAAACTGGCGTTGACAGACCCAGTTGGCTAGGTAATAATAATAAATAACCTGAGAACTCAGTAGAGAATACAGGGTCAAATTAAACTAGCCAGCAAAACTCTGCAGACGTGATGGGTCTACACGCGATAAATCAAAAACAAAAAAAAGAATATTCTCAACTCATACTTCAAGTAACAACACCACCAGGGTTCGAGTTCCAAAAAACATCATCGAATCTTTTTTTTTTCGTTCTGTTTAGATTAGCCTTCACGTTTGAGGAGTTTCGCTAGCTAATTTAAGTACCTAAATCAAGGTCAACCAGAAATGATCTTTCAGAACATAAAGATTTTGGAAAGTGATTTTTAACATTTATATATATAGCTGGAAGCTTCTTCCCCGGAGTTGCTGTCAATACCATGTACACTCAAGCTAACCAGAAGACCGTTGTTACGCAATATGTCGGAGCCGCATTAGCTGACAGATATATCACAAACCACCAGTTCATGGCTCGTGGTCATCTTGCCGCTAAGAGTGACTACGTTTTCGCCACCGGTCAGCGCGCTACTTTCTACTTCATCAATGCTGCTCCTCAATGGCAGCCCTTCAACGCTGGTAACTGGAACTCGCTGGAGCAGGTAAGCTTTTTGTCGAAAATATACCAACTACTTAATATTCTTTTGCATTCCATTCTCCTGCCCTCATCCCAATTTATTTGGGATTGGCGCTTTCTTTTTCCACTATCCATAATGTCTCATCTTTCATACAGCCCATCCTTTCTAGCCATAATGTCTCATCTTTCATACAGCCCATCCATCGTTTCTCTGTTCTTCCCCTACTCTTATACCCATCGACTCATATTACATTCATACTCAAAACTTTCTTCATGACATTTTCCTCTTTCATTCGCCTTACGTGCCCATATCATAACAACCGATTTTAAATAATTTTTCTTTTCATCCTCTCAATTTTTATCATAAATTTCTTTAATTTCAGAATCTCCGTGCTCGCATTGGCGCTGCTGGCTACAACACGGTTATCTACACTGGTACCTTTGGCGTGACGCAACTGCGTGATCAGAACAATCGCTTCGTCGACATCTACCTGGTGCCACAGCGCAACCAGATCCCAGTTCCACTTTATTTCTACAAGGTAATTCTAACCCTCGTCGTTATGGGTGGCCAGTGTGTTTAAGTATAGTTTTTGTAATCAGTTCTATTCAGACGCACATTGTTCATTAAAAGAGGAGTGTAGAATTATGATAAAAATTAATTTGAATGGTTGTTTATTGTGTTTATTTTTACCCGACTACGGCAAAGCCAAAAGGAAGGGTTATGATTTTGATAAATTGAATTTTGAATCACCTGTTGTTTATGAAGCAATATAATATCATTTTCAAACTAATTCTCAGGTGGTGTATGATGCCTCTCGCCGCATCGGCACGGCATTCATAAGTATCAACAATCCTCACTATACGCTAGCCGAGGCACGCGCTCGTCAGTTCTGCACGGACCGCTGTCGCAACAACAGCGCGTTCAACTGGCTCAGGTGGCAACCTGACCGGGTCGACATTGGATACAGCTTCTGCTGCACAGTCGACGACTTCAGAAGAACTATTCCGCATCTACCCTCCTTCGTAACCAATGGTTTACTTGCTTAAGTTTATGGGAGCACATGTCCTCGCTGTTTACTGCTAGACCATGTTTTGTAAATATATAAATTATAAAAATACTATTTGTGTTTTGTTTCGTTCATTTGAATGTAAAATCGATAGCAGCAGGATATTATTAACTGTAGCATCAAAGAAAAATTCTCGAATTCGAAAAATCTGCTTTGCTTACAAACAAAATGTGTGATTTGATAGGTATTCTTGCTACAGAGTAGTAAACAAAGTGAGATTTTATTTGTGTACCTATGATGATAACTGTTATCTTAGAGGACGATTGAAAGGTGTAGTAGTGAATGCGATTGACTTTGTATGTGAAGAGGACGGATGAAACGCTTGTGCCACCAAGTGTGGTGAATATAAGTATAGATGGCTGAAGGTAGAGAAAGACATAGAAATTATGTATGAATTGTTAAAGGTGTAAGAGATAAAATGAATGAAGACGGAGTAATTATTCACTCCCGTAACAGCTGATAAGATAGGAATATGGAATAAAAAGTGTCGTCATAATTAATGTTTGTGTTGTCATGTAGGCGTGGAAGAAGGGCAAACCTGACCTAAAAACCCAGAATGCCCAAGACAGATTGTCTTAGAACAGAAAAGTGAGGAGACCCGACCCCAAAAAACAGGGAGGAAAAGAAGATGAAGGAGGAATAGACATGCTTGTTGTTATTATTGCGGTCCTAATCATAATGACGCATTCTACAACAGTGGTAAATACAGCTACACAAATTAATAAGGAAAATGAAACTGAAATTCCCTAAAATGACCATTTAATTTATATAAGTTGGTGGCACAGTGAGCCATAATAAATGAGGACTGAATTTTTAAAATGAGGCGGTACGTGTAATGTACAAAGTTGTAGGTAGGTATAAGGATGAAATAAAAAGTATATCGTCCTATGAAAGCCTGCTGAATGTACCATAAGTAGACCTCTGCCAAACCCTTCGGGGAAACAAGGCGTGATGTTAAATTATGTAATGAAAGCTGCTGAAATATACAAACAAAGCATACTGCATTTCATCATGCAAACATCAATCAAAACAACATCTCGTATATAATTTTGTTAGGTCGATTACAAACGCCGCCTGACGCTACGGTGTGCAAAGGCGGTGAGGTTCTGCAGGATGCATTAGCCCTGCACAGTGGAAGCGCGATAGCGATATTTAGTTTTAAAATAAAGGCCGAATCCTTTCACACACGTCGCAGCGCATAAAACACGAGCCTCAAGCACCGCGCGACCGCTCGCCGCATTGCGCGATCTACAGACGGGTGGAAGCCATTATCTGAAACTTCACCGGGTTACCAAGTCTAGAACAAAGCCTCATCCGTTGGACTACGCATCGCTAAGAAGCTACAACGTTGGTAATGGCTATGACTAGGTAAACTACACTTGACTATTACAAATAACCCCGCTTGGTATGTCATCAACCTCAGTAAGCAGGAGTTACAACATATGTACCTATTATTGAAAGGGTATAAAACAAAGATACATTTAGTAAATGTTTATAAGCTCATGGAGCTCTGTCTACACAACTTGAAAATATAAAATATACCGTTGTTAAAAACGATAAACATTAGAGTGCTGTAAAACAATAGACGAAGAAATCAGTTCAGGGTGTGCTTTACCCAAAGATGCGTTCAATATTAGTGCTTGCTGGTCTGCTAGCTGTGGCGGCGACTCAATTGCAGGAGCCTGGAGAACTAGCTCTAGTTCTAAACGAAGATGAGTTTGAAGACCACCTCGATGCTTACCTGGAGCAAGAACAATCTCGATTGCCTATTCCACCCCGGCCCAGCAAAGGTATGTGCATTCACGTCTAATGATCCAAAGGTTACAGTTACGTTAGCATTTTTGGAGAAACGAACATAAGCTTCCCAAGAAGCTTCAGGTATGCTCTGTTTAAAACTCGAAAAATGTGTTTACTACTAACTAGATTTTGTATTTAGGTTGTACACTCAGAATAAATGGAGACCTTGGGCAGCCTCAGCCGGTGTACCTCCGAGACAACCGGTACTTGACTTCCGACGGCAACACTGGTCAGATCCGGCTGAACAGCGGAGAACAAGTCTTGATCGCGTGCCCCGGACAATCAATCCGGCACCGAAATATCGCAGCCAGAACTGCCACAAGAGATGTCGCGGTGAGTTCTTAAGTTTAAGCAAAGAAAGAACATTTCTGAGTTATAAATCGGACCTATATTAATTTTCTGTAGAAAATGTGACTAGGTATGAGAGATTTGCTACAAATAAATTAAATATTGTGTGTTATTTAGCATAGTAATAGTATTCACAAACGACACAAAAATCATATCTTTTGCATTATGTTTATTTTACAAAAAAATCTCTGTAGACAGCGACGTGTGTGAACAACAATCTCGTCTCCGGTGCCGGCTGGTTGAACGGCCACGGAGCCTTCGGTCAGCTGACTTGCTCTGCACAGTCGAGCCCTGTAATTCAACAGACTACCGAACGTTGCTGGAATAACCACGTCGTAATTCGGTTCGTACTTTCTTTTATACTTACCTACTACATCTCGCACTTTAGCCGAGAAGTTTGCAGTACTTATGAGTACTGTTAATGATATAGAAATATTTAGTCCAATATTACAGACAATGGTGCCGATTCTCGTGTCACAAATGCCTCTGAACTAGACTAAAAATAACCAAAATTTAGTTTAATCATGTCAAACGAGGATTTCCCATTCTGAAATAAACTAAAGTGACATAACTTAGATATATTTTAGTTTGACAGCACTAAGATTGCACTAAGTTATTAGTTTGTAGTGTAAAAAAGTAGTGAAAATGGCACTTTCGCTATTCTGAATTTGACGTTTTTCACCTAAAATATCTATAACACAACATGTAGGTAATAATTTTTCATATATTCCATACAAACAGTGAAAAATTTCATGTAAAACACGCCGAGGCCGCCACCACAGCGCGCCTCCGGCTCTTAAAAAAATTCACGGGGTAGGGCAAACACCACGTGGAGTTGCGATGCGATTGTATTGATTTTAATTATTGTGAATGTGAGGACAATGTGGGTTTTTTTTTTCCCTCTTTATTTTTTATTTTATCGCAGTTAGTTTTAATGATGGTCTGGCAGTTTGAGTAGTTGATGCGGCCTACCCAAATGTCCTTTCTATGGTATTGTTCGTCGAGTTGAGCTCCTTAAGTTCTGAGTTGAGCTCCACGATTACTGACAAATGCTTTTACTAACTGGACAGGTCCACTCAAATCTGTGTGGTTCTTTCCTCAAAAGACCATTTCAGACACTAATCTACATGGTTCTCATATGGTTTGACCAAGATTATGTCTGGACTTTAAAAGAGACTGCGACCTCTGAGTTTGTTTCGGCCTTTCTTCTCAGAGTAGTCAGTTAGAAAACGCCGACCTCATCTAGCTTATTTTGAATATGACGTGTAACAGTGATTCCGATATCCTATTTACAGAATAAACAATTTCATTTCATTGTTAAATTAGATTTTAGTTGTGTCAAATTTTTTATTTTATTTATTGATATATTTGTGAAGAATAGCTTTAAGATTCTCATTATAGCCAAAAGTAAGGAATTTTAGTGATAGTTTAGTTAGTTTAGTTCGGTGTACAAGAGAATCGGCACCAGTATATGAATATTCTGTATCATTCAAACCAACAACCAGATGGAATAAGTAGTACCTACATGCGTTCATGTTCAGTTTATTGCAATGCAGAATGCAATTAATATTTTCGTATATAATGTTATCGAATGCATATGGATTTAGCTTTTAGCTGTAATACCATGAGATGGGATCTTCTACTCCTAGTAAATTGTAAAATTCTGCACCATCGTCTACATTTTTCTTGTATGTTTGTAATACAATTTTTTGTTTTCAGTGTGGGCTACAATGTCAACGATGTTTTCTACCCGCTGTACGGTTCTTGCTTCGACCAGCAGCATATGCGAGTGCTGTACGTCTGGCATAGTCAGAGTGCCGAACATGCTGTTCACCAAACCCGCGTAGCCAGACCTAGTACATGGCAATGTAATTATAAAAACAACTAAGTACTATTTCTAGATTTTTTCGTTAAGCCGCATTCTGACGTGTTCTGCGCAGATATTCGCTCGCATGTTAGATGAAAACGGGAGGGGCTTGTGGCTAAGTTATAACAGCCGCACGGATCGATCAATCAGGTTAAACTACGCTTGCCGCGGTTGGTCCGCGGATGGGTGACCATCTATACCCTTCCGTGCCGTGGAAAGCACGTTAAGCCGTAGATCCTTTAAAAGAGACCTTTAAAAGTCTGAAAACCAGTCTTACCATAGGGTATTCCAGTAACTGGGTTGTGGAGGTCAGATAGGCAGTTGCTCCATATAAAATGTTAGTATTCAGTTACATCCGGTTAAGACTGGACGACGAGGCGACATCAGCATAGTTGGGAAAAGGCAAGGCAGATGATGAAAACGGATCATTTGACAAGTTAAATATTGATCTGTTCGTAAAGGGTCTGACTTTAGGTTTGCCGGCCGAGGTCTACATTAATAGTTGGTATGATCGTATACCAATTATTAACTGACAATTTTCACACAGCGTATACTGTACTTTGAGCCGCCAATTAGCCGGTAGTAGGTGATCGGCAGTCCGGCAGGTCCTCAGAACACTAACTTTTAATTGAGAGTACACGACTTTGAAAACTATGTAGCTAATTTAACATAGCGCCTGTAATCCCGGAAGGCTTTAACAGAGGTGTACACCCACATGCCGCCAGCTACGTTTAAGTCCCATGTAATAGAGGCGAGCCGATTGCCATCAACCGGCCACAACTCCAGACTACTGGCAGCTACTGAGAAATAGGAATTTCTCAGTAGCTGCCAGTAGTCTGGAAAAATTAAATAACACTTTGCCAGACCTGAAGACGATCGAGGCAAGTAACCATAACTGATTTAATTATTATATTTTCAGCTGGAAACTTCTTTCCTGGAGTTGATCCTAGGTCCATATACACCCAAGTTAATCAGAAGGCTGTCCTCACCCATTATCTAGGAGCCGAATCAGCAAAAAAATATATCACCAGAAAAAACGCAAGTTTCCTGGCTCGTGGTCACCTTGCAGCTAAGAGCGACTTCGTTTTCGCAACCGGTCAGCGCGCTACTTTCTTCTACATCAATGCTGCTCCTCAGTGGCAGTCCATCAATGCTGGAAACTGGAACAGGCTTGAGCAGGTAAGCTTTTTGTTTCGGATATATTATAAACAATTTAATGTTCTTATGGTTCTTATGGATAGGTTTACACCAATTTATGTAATTGCAGAACCTCCGTGCTCGCATCGGCGCTGCTGGCTACCACACGGTTGTCTACACTGGTACCTTTGGCGTGATGAAGCTGGGTGATGAGAAGAATCCACCCAAAGACATCTATCTGTCGCGGCCCAGTCAGATCCCTGTTCCACTTTACTTCTACAAGGTAAAACTAAGCCTTGATGCACCGACACGAATAGTTTCTATGTCACTCTATGAAAGCGGTGACAGGCGGCAATATCGCCATCTACGGAAGCATCTTGACATGAATTACCGTGACGTGTCATGTTACGAAATTATAAAAGCACCCAATATAATTATGATTCTCTTCTCAGGTGGTGTATGATGCTTCTCTCCGCAAAGGCACGGCGTTCATAACTATCAACAATCCTCACTGCACGATGTCCGAGGCGGAGAAGATGGCTGAAAACATATGTAGGGACCGCTGCCGCAACAACAACGACTTCAACTGGCTCAAGTGGAAACCTGACCGCGTTCAAATCGGATACAGCTTCTGCTGCACAGTCGATGAGTTTAGGAGCAGTATTCCACATTTACCCGCCTTTCAAACTAATGGTCTACTCTTTTAGTTTTATATCCATCTTGTTTAATATAAGTTAACACGCTTACAATAAATTACACGCTTACAACTAATAAATAAAAATAATCTGGCGACTGACTGTCACAGGACTACAACGCAAATGAACACAAATCATTGTTATTCATTCACACATCACACACAAACCAGCACGGTCTATTTCTTAAATTTCCAAAGGAGATCAGCAATTCCTGGCCCTGATGGACAAAGTATTACACCATTCGAAAAAATATTTAAATAATAATAATTATAAGCCCTACTTTAATCTATCATTTCCTAAAAAAACCTAGGAAAAAGAATTTCTAAAAAAAGTCAATTAATGTATTCCTCGCGTTATAGTTGTTTTAATAACAACTGATGTTGCCATATTATGCGATTTTTAAATAAAAATATTTTTTCCCATTAAAAGATTTGTATTATTATATTCGATTTATATTTCTTTTCACTTAAAAAAGTATTATACGAGTTTATTGCGAAGTAATGATTAAAGATAGAGTATTTTTTCGTTGTTGATAAGTTATTTTAATGATTTTATAGAAAAATCGATTTGCATTTTTGTAAACTGCAACACTCGATACGGTTGTCACTTGTCAATCAATCTGTTGTCAACAACAGATTGCCGCCACAACGTTTCTCGCTCGTGTCGTGGACTTTCTTTTTGTGTTTATTTTGTGTGCTACATCTAATTACCGACCCTTGCTGTGTTTTTGGACAATTGTTACTGCCTTTGTGACCGACCCTATTTCGTTCTTGAACCCCGTTTCTTCCAAACCTATTGACCTTAGCACGCATTTTGGACTCCGATTTTGCCTTTTGATATTGTTACCTATTGCTTACGATGGATAATCTCCGCTGTATTAATTGTGGCATATCGACTGCTCGCATGAGAAGAAACCTGCTGAACTCACTCAATCGATATACTATCAGTGATTAGAGAATGGATATCTCCACGACAGGTAAGTGTTGGGTATTTCATTATTATAAGTGTTATTTTATTGTTATTTTAATTATTAGACTCAAAGTAAGTTTCACATCATATTAAAGAGATAGAGCCTGGCAAAATACTTTTAATCTTTTACTAAAACTCATAGGTAACTAATAAAAGAGCGGGAACAAATGATAATGGAGTCTATTGACTATGGTCTGAAATAAAGTTTTGTTTTTTAATTTCCATATCCCATGTTATATCGAAAAATTAATTGCACAGGGTTATAGACTAATATTACCCCTTGAAAACCCAAACTATTTCATTTTTGTTTATTGAGGCCTAATTTATTAGGACTGTTTGCCGATCTCCTTTAAATTACATTTTTGTTATAATTTTGTTTTTGATTTCATGATTTTACTTCATTTGCTTTATTTTAAACTTGATTCTAATATTGCTTACTTTTTACTTTTGTTATACTTACCTAACTTTAAGTAT
Source organism: Conistra vaccinii (assembly GCA_948150665.1). Classification (NCBI taxonomy): domain Eukaryota; kingdom Metazoa; phylum Arthropoda; class Insecta; order Lepidoptera; family Noctuidae; genus Conistra; species Conistra vaccinii. The sequence continues at coordinate 10,436,225 of OX411324.1, read as the reverse complement.
ATTTTATTATATAGTACATTAAGAAAAGACGACGAAAAATTTCAATTTCAAACGGTCCAGAATCTTGTACTGAATAAATGGTAACTGGTTGGGCCACCCTGTATTATTTGAATAACTAAGAACTTGCATAAAATTGTAACCTAATTGGCAGAATTCACCAGTTCCTTACATACAGAATACTCTAAGTACTCTAACCCAAGGGCGGATCCAGCCTTCGAGTCAGGGGGTCACATAGTCGAAGTCCAATCAGGACAGGTGCCAATTCAATTAAAATCCACGATTACTGACAAATGCTTGCACTGACTGGACAGGTCCACTCAAATCTGTGTGGTTCTTTCCTCAAAAGACCATTTCAGACACTAATCTACATGGTTCATGGCTTGACCAAGATTATGTCTGGACTTTAAAAGAGACCGTGACCTCTGAGTTTGTTTCGGCCTTTCTTCTCAGAGTAGTCAGTTAGGAAACGCCGACCTCATCTAGCTTATTTTAAACATTTTTTTAAATATGACGTGTAAAAGTGATTCCGATATCCTATTTACAGAATAAACAATTTCATTTCATTTCATTTCATTTCATTTCATTTCATTTCATTTCATTTAATTTCATTTCACTACATAACTAGCCACCCATACATACATTACTGCTTACCCCTCGAATTGCTAACGGCTAGATCTGTGAACGAGGAGAGGGACGCTTCATTTCGACCTGTAGGTGCGTCAAGTCGGCACCCTAGTCGCTGGTCTGCCTCGTTGGGCTTCCCCCAGGTAACTGGGGGTTCCACCTGATGCGGTATGAACGCCTGGGTGTCTGTGAAGATCGACGCCGTCGTTATAACGACGTCGCGACGCCTCTACAGATACACACAATGCAACCACCTACACAGATGCACATTGCTTGCATCGTTTTCACAGGCGCTTAAGCCAACCACGACGAGGGGCCCATCGTAATGGGCCACCGTATGGAATCCGCGGGCGAGGGGCGAAGCCCTGACCCCGCCTGCCACGCCCCCTTGCGGGGGCGTAGCGACATCACACACGATGGTGAGTTTTTGACAGATTTTGTATGGCAAATCTGTCAAAAACTCACCATCGAGAGACCATTGTGACGTTTGTAAATTAGTAGACTTGGCCCTCTGGTTAAATGTCTTCATTAGTATCAGTATATTCGACTTTTGGAATAAAATCGCATAGTTAAAATAAATTTAGTATTTCAGGAGACAGTCGATCTTGTTGGTCATTTATCACAGAATCTAGAAGAGGGATGTATACAGTCCTGCGGAAATACTCTTCAGCCGATTGAGCAGGTTGGTTGGTTATTGGGTCTGTGTGTTTGTCTTGACACCAGTGGCTAGCTGTTTCGGCCGTCCTAGGCCGTTTAGTAGTAGCCGCCCTCCCACCCTTTCCCGCTTTTGCAGCATAACCCCGCGTTTACACTTGTCAGGGGGGTGTATTTTCAGCTCCACGAAGTGTATGTGTTACTGTAAAAGTTCGGGCTTTTACAGTAACATATGCACTACACCTCGGATACCATGTTAGGTTTTTTTTGACATATTCATTAACAGTAACTGTTTGGTGGGCAGACGTAGGTACTGTCAGCTGCTGTGCACGTGTAATGTGTATCGTATGTTTTTTTTTTTTTGGACTCTGTATCAAGATGAGAGGTGGAGTGACCAGCATCTTTTTTTTATGAAATACTATTTATTAATATCAGTAATAAAATGTTTCAAATGTTTTTTTTAATTTTCAGTTCACAACACTCTATATTTCTACTATTTATTACTGAACAGTGCACTATTTAATTAACTTATAATTCCGATAAGGCCTACCTACTCACTTAACCATATTTCTTAGTGAATTTTAAGGTTATGATCTTATATCTCATTTTTCCCGTTAGATGAAGTATACATAGGACTGCCCCGTTGGTCTAGTGGTAGCAAGCGCTACTGCTGAGTACGAGGTCCTGGGTTCGATCCCCGGGTCGGGCAAAGTGTTATTGGGTTTTTCTATCTGGAATTTCTCAGTAGCAGCCCGGAGTCTGGATTTGTGCCCGGTTGATGGCAATAGGCTCGCGCCCTATTACATGGGACTTAAAACATAACTGGCGGAATGTGGGTGTACCTGCTACAGGTACACCTCTGCCCAACCCTTCGGGGAAACAAGGCGTGATGTTATGTTATGTTATGAAGTATACTTATTACTACCACTGTAACCTAGAGGTCATAAGGAACATAATATGTAAATCAACATGCGTTCTATTATTATACGCCCCAATTTTTTGTAATCCCCGAAAAAAAAAACTATCTCCTATACCTAGTTTCACTTTGCGTCCATTCACTCGCTGTGGAGTCGATTGTTTCAGCCCGATGACGGTTACTGTAGGACGGCGTTATGAAATACGATGGGGAGAGTTGTTTATCTGTCTCGTTACTCGGATAATAGAGTTGTTGCCTAGTTTAAAATATCGACTCAGCTATTATATTATGGCGGAAATAAGAATACAGCTCACCGTGGCTAGCCTAGAACTATAATGTCTTATAACGAAACTAATATCCGTGAAGTGTTAAGACGTTTTTAACGGTGGTTTCAAAGGAGTGCTCGCGTAGGGAAAAGATCCTCGCAACTAAATGAGATCGAGCATACTGTCCAATTGCGACCATTTACAGCGTCGAACCAGGAAACACTTACACCCAGCCACGACGGGCCACGGCTACGGTCCTGCCTACCACCGGGCAATGCAATGTAGCGGATAGACGGACGTGGCGCGTGGTACAAGCACTAGCGGGTAGGTTCTGGACCCGCTATATGAACGAATCTCTACCAACATTAGTACCGCACGGCGACGCACGAGACTCGCGCTCGTATAATTATGTGTTCATTAACCTATGCATTTTCAATTCTTTGGAATAATAAATAGAATATTCCTAGAATTTGGAGGCGGAGTAACACTTTATTATTTTGTTATCTTGATACTAACGAAAGTTGAAGACTAATCAGACGATGTTTATTTGTCAATAATAGAGCTCTCGGCGCGGCGGGGGCGTTGGATTATTATGTTCACCACCGACCCAGCACTAATGTTCAGCACTAATGTAGTTGTAAACTAAACATAACAGTTAAAAATAAATAAAAACTTTTTACAAAAAAAGAACAACCGACTTCCAAAAAAGACACTACAAAGTCAAAAATAACTTTAATTTCGGAAGTCGGTGCATTTGGTTTTGAACTTTCGTTTTTTTGCCACCGACTTCCGAAATTAAAGTTATTTTTGACTTTGTAGTGTCTTTTTTGGAAGTCGGTTGTTCTTTTTTTGTAAAAAGTTTTTATTTTGCACTTTTTAGTTGTGGTACCTATCCCATACAAATTCGAATACCACTAACCTGCTATGTAAATAACAGTGATTGAAAGTATCATTATATCATCCATATAAACTAAGTGGGAAAAATACGTATTATTGAAGCTAACTCAAAAACTATCCAATTAAAGTTAATAAAATTTATATGGGACCACCTCCCTTACCCTTTCAAACAAAAAAACAATTTTCAAAATCGGTCCACAATTGTCGGAGATATCGCGTAACAAACATACAAAAAAAAAAAAAACATACAGACGAATTGAGAACCTCCTCCTTTTGGAAGTCGGTTAAAAATCGTACTTCTTCTAAGACATGTATGGCTCATAATGCTCTACTAAACGGTGTCAACTACTCAGCTTCCACACACACTGTATTATATTTTATATCACATCTATTCAAAAATAACTAGTTTATTCTTCGTAAACAGGGACTAAAGACAAAGTGATTTGAATTTGGCACGAACATTGTATGAACAAGTAACAGGCTGGCAAGAGAGAGAGAAAGTATGAATTTGGTTAAAATGAAAATCCAAGATGGCGGCTGCGGATATTTTAAATTTTTTCGTCATTGTTGTCATGATAAAAAGTAGTGTTCACCTCGGGAGCAACACTATTCTAAGCTCGAGTGACGTACTTTGTATCCCTCGCTGCGCTCAGGATTCTACTTTAGAACACCTCGCTACGCTCGGGATTCCACTCTAGAATCCTTCGGTCCGCTCTGGATTCAAAGAAACACTAATTGTTGTGTGCTCCTTGGCAAACAATCTACTATTCAATACCATTTGGGAAAAGATAAAAAACAAGGTGCTGGCCTTTTCATTGAAATGTCAAAAGCATTTGACTGTGTAAAATATGATATTATTATGTATTTCGATAAATTAGAACGCGTAGTAATAAAAGTTAGTCATCATCATCATTTCAGCTGAAAGACGTTCACGGCTGGACATTAATAAAAAAACTAAATAATAACCAAAACATACAAAAAAATTACAAACACGACAGTAAGTATTCATAATGGTATACAAACTGGTGGTAATACAAAGATGGTGATGATGATGAAAAATTTCACATTTTCTGAATTAACTCCCGAAACACGAGTGTCGGTACTTGTTTTGAAAGCATCTGATAACTAAATAAGATGGCATTATTTGTTTTTCAAAATGAGACTTTTTTTTCTCAGAAATGCCTTAGTCCAACCTCTTCCTATACACTCGTTCCACTGTGCGTCAGTTGTGCTGACATCTCTTTGAACGCCGCCAATCGCCTCCGCCTATGCAGCCGGACCGTGTGCCTCCACCGTGTCCTCCGGGTGATCCACACAATGGTCACACCCGGGCCTTATGCGAAACACGAACCTCCTGAAGCAACCGTGTCCGATGAGGACCTGCGTCAGGTGGAAGGTGGGGAAGCCGTGGCGCCTCTCTAGCTACTCCCTAACTACTCCTCAAAGAGGGGATTTATCGCCGCAATTGTGGTGTGCCCAGTTTTTTTTTTCTAGGATATGTCTTCACGTTACGATTAACTTATAATGCCTATAGAATAGACAGTCACGTGGGCGAAGCCGCGGGCTCAGCTATAATTATGCTATATTCACCAACAACCAGTTATTTCACGGATGAGAAGGCAAGATTAAATCATGGCATCATACAGCGAGATATGCGACGCCGATGATGGCGTAGGTGCTACCTGTATATTTACTTCGTACGTACTACACGTGCATTTTATGCGACGTTCACAGATAATCAACCTTATCTAATAGCTGGTCCATAAACCTGGCGAAATAAAAACGCAATAAAGACGAATATTATGTGTACGACGATAGTCTATACACTTTGTTCAAGCGTACGATGATTATTCTGTACACTTGTGATGAGGGAAACCCGGGGATGAAGAATTAAACCGCCCGTGTTGAGTGTGGTAAAATCACTGATTTATTTTACTTAGCCAGTTTACTAAACGATCGCGCGTATGCAAACGCTGATGTAGCTTAACCTACTTAAATGTTACGAAATGTGCAGGTTCACCGTACATACTGCCAACTCTAAAGGAGAAGACGAGGGAATATGTTTACCCTAGATGAAACCTAGTGTGTCTAAATACAATAAAAATGATGACTTAGGATAAATGATACAATTTTTCGTTGAAAGCTGATACAAGGTGATTTCAACAATATCTACTCTTAAGTACTATGTATACCTAACACAAAATTGTCTGATTGTCTTTTAGTTAGTATTTCAACATAGGAGAGGTTCCTTTATTTACACTTTCGGTTGTGTTTGTTATTTCACTGTACTCACTGATCACTGGCACTGAAACTGTTTCACGCGCGCACTCAGTAGATCCCGGTCTAGTGAGGTCAGCTTGCGCCTCCGACCGCGGGGCTCGCTCGCCCGCCGGTACACGTACCTCCAGCTTCTCACGCTGTTGCGGCGCAGGTGCGGCTTGGCACTTACTTCTTATAATAAAGTATAAGCATATGCCGCCTATGACGAGAACCAAGGCCAAGGTAACGTACACGACGGAATAATGGTGGATGTCGTGGACGTTTAGTTGTGTGGAAGATTGTTCCTTTATGTTGGTTATTTGGTCTCTAAGCTGATTCCACATGTGTGTGTGGTTTTCCGGTACGTCTAAATCGTCCGGCAAGGTTGTGTTTATTAGAGAGTTCAATATGGAAACCTCTGGGACTTCGATATTTGATCGCATGTTCAAATAGCGTAAGTAGTTGTTGTGCGTGTGAATACTATACGAATCCGATTTCAATGTGCATCCATAACCTAGGTCAATGATACCACTGCCTCGTATAACTGTCGTTGTTGTGTCAGCAATACAGGAAATACGGAGTTCACATGACTCACAACAGGTGTAAAGCCAGGAGTTTATATTGTGTAAGTTGACCCAATAATTGTGGCACGTGGACACTTCTTGTTTACAAGCGCTCCTCATATTACTTACAGTCTGGATATCGCCTAACGACTGTTTTATTCTCAGATTGTAAACAGGTTTGTCAATGGAGCACAGAAGCCGTTTGTTACTGACGATATGAAAGCATGCTTGCAGATCGCTATCTGATAAGAGAAGAGCGAGGTCCTTTTGTATATTGTAGGCAATATAAGGTGAGCTTGGGATAGTGCTAATGTGATTCGATCCCCTTTTCTGGGGGATAGGTATGATTCTATCTAACTCGAAGATATCGTTGCTCACAAGCGGAATCTTTATCTCAATAATAAGATAGCCTTCATACAGCGTTGCAGACGCCTTCATAATCTTGTACAGCTCGGATAGATTTGATGACTCGATTGGGGTCATTAGATTTCCCTGCAGTTGCCCGGAAATTATGTTGATTTGACGAGCTAGCTGTTCGGGAGTCAAAAGGTACGGGTCGATGCGACCGTGGCTGATGTCTGTCACGGTGTTGATAAGTGTGTGTTGGATTCGCATTAGGTTTGACAATATGATACTCGCAGCTAGGGCGGATGATGTTACATAAATGCCGTTTCTGTTGTCTAGACGCACCTTATTGATTTCATCAGTTACGTTTTGGAGATGTTGTTTTATAAATTTGAACTGTTTGTTCATAGTCTCCTCGCTGCGTCGCAGAATGTTATATTCCGATTCCAAGACCAAGGTTTGATTCTTCAGTAACTTTACTGATGAAAAAGGCTTGCAAGGTTTTTTGCCTTCGTGGTCGCGGAGGCCGCCCTTTGCCTTCAACTTGATCTGATGACGGAGTGGAAGACGCATCCCCACACTGATTCGTGGGTTTGGGTGGAGATACCTCCTCATTTACAGGCAAGTATACTAGCTTGTTGACTGGACGCTGTATGGAGTTATTGCTTGTCTTGACAGTAACTACTCTCACATACCCGTCCTTTCCAGGATGAAGTAGGTGCACTCTTCCCATTGCCCATTTACCCGGAGGTACATTTTCTTCACGGATGAGGACGAAGTCATCGACTTGTAGATTACGTCTTGCCTGTTGCCACTTGGTTCTGGTTTGTAACTGTTGCAGATACTCCGATGACCACCGTTGCCAGATATTCTTTGTCATAGCTTGGACGAGTTGCCATCGCGCCTTTAGCGTTGATGATTCCGGTTCAGTTAGAGGCCGTGATAACATCGGTGCCCCAGTCAGAAAATGTCCCGGAGTAAGGCAGTCGTCGTCTGAATTTTCCGTGAGTTGACATAAAGGTCTGGAATTCAGACACGCCTCTATTTGGCAAAGTAATGTCGAAAACTCCTCGTACGTAAGACGTTGATCGCCGATGACCCTTTTCAAATGGTATTTCAGGCTCTTGACAGCCGCCTCCCAAAGTCCACCAGCATTAGGCCAGGCTGGTGCATTAAAGTGCCATTGGATGTTCTGCTCACTGATTTTATTAAAGAAGTCCGGGTTGATATTTTGGATAATCTCCTTATACTCCTTTTTCATGAGTCGATTAGCGCCGACAAAGTTTGTGCCATTGTCACTATACATGTGGCCTGGTGATCCTCGTCGGGAGCAGAAACGACGAAACGCTGCTAGAAAGGCGGCCGTGCTCAGGTCTGAAACCAGTTCCAGATGGACCGCTTTCGTTGATAAGCAGACAAAGACAGCTACGTATCCTTTCGTTGTTTTGATCCCGCGTCCTTTGTTGATTTTCAGCTCTATGTGACCCGTGAAATCGACACCAGTATGCGTGAATGGCCTTGACGGAGTGACTCTGGCTCGTGGTAAGTCTGCCATAATTTGCTGTTGAACTTCGTTGTTAAATCGGCGACACTTAACGCACAGTCTTAACTGCCGTTTGACCGTCCTGATTCCGCTGATGATCCAGTATCTATCCCTTATGTAGGAAAGTGTTAGGCGGGGACCACCGTGCAAAGTTGTTATGTGTGCCTGGCTAATGACAAGATCAGTAAGTCGACTGTGGCTTGGTAGGATGATGGGATGCTTCGCCGATTTGCTTATACTGGCGTGTTTTAAACGTCCACCAACTCTTAGTAAGCCATTTTCATCTAGCCAAGGGTTTAGACTGCAAATCTTGCTTTTCGAGCTCACGTGTTGTTTACTTTTAATATATTGCAATTCTTGCTGAAATTCCTGTGATTGCACTTCTTTAATAATTAATTGGTAAGCGTTGTTTATTTCTGATGACTCCAGGAAACCATGTGTTGCTATCTGTTTGTGTCGAATTCGCTTGATGAAACGTGACACCCAGCCAGTAATCCGCACAATTCGTGTCAACGAACTGTAATTTTGCAGTAAGTCAGTAATAAACGTAACATTATTTTCCACTAAGGCTGTGTTCACACTAACCGCTTTTGTTTCTATTGTTGGGGACTGGTATACGCTCTTAACTGTATCTTTCCTCTCGCAACCTTTTAACCATTCAGGCCCTTCCCACCACAATGATTGGTTTAACAATTGGTGTGACGTTATGCCTCGTGTAGCACAATCAGCTGCGTTTTCTTCCGAGTTGACATGACTCCAGAATTCTGCCGGGACTATGTTGGTTATCTGCTTAACTCTGTTAGCTACAAATGGCTTCCATCTGGATATATCTCCGTGTAGCCAGCCCAAAACTATCATGGAATCTGTCCATGCATGAAGCATCATACCTATATTTGGTAAGGACTCAATGACCTTCTTTAGAAGTTGCGATAAAAGTAGCGCGCCGCACAGTTCCAGTCGAGGGAGCGATGATTTCTTTGCAACCGGTGCCAGTTTTGTTTTTGCAGCAACAATTGTCGATGTGTACTCGCCCTTATTGTTATTGGTGACAAGGTAAATAACGCAAGCGTAAGCTTTGTCTGATGCATCGCAAAATGCATGTAATTGACAGGTTTTTTCTGTATTACCTAAGAATCTTGGTATGCGAAATTTGTCGATGCAGTTGATATCTTCTTTTAATTTTAGCCAATTTTGTTGCATGTCTTTTGGTAGTTCTTGATCCCAGTTGGTTTCAATGGACCACGTTTGTTGAAACAGTAGCTTCGCTTTGATTGTAAGCGGTGATAACCAACCAAGAGGATCGAATAGCTTTGAGACTTCTGACAATAATTGCCGCTTTGTAATTACTGCTTTACTCTCAGGGATTACATGACTTTGGAACATGAATGTATCAGATGATGGGTTCCATTTTAATCCAAGAGTTTTTCTGGATTCGAGACACTTGAATTCGTAGGGACTGTTCAATTGGTCGGTTGTTAAGTTCTGCAGGAGTTCTGGCTTGTTACTTGACCATTTTCTCAGGTTCATACCAGCACCCTGGAGCATTTTAATAAGTTGTTGTTGTAGCTCCTTTGCTTGATTGGCGCTATTCTGTCCACTCAGCAAATCATCCATGTAGAAGGAGTTTTGTACAACTGCTGCTGCGAGTGGATATTTCTCGGCATCATCTGTCGCGAGTTGTTTTAGAGTCCGCATAGCCAAAAATGGTGCTGCCTTGGTCCCATACGTTACAGTGGTTAATTGATATTGATTCAATTGATCATCCATTGAATCTCTCCAAATGATGGTTTGCAGAGGCTGATCTTGCTCTCTAACGAGTATCTGACGGAACATTTTTTCAATATCTGCAGTGATTACATATTGATATTGCCTCCAATTTATGATAAGTGCTAATAGGTCTTGTTGTAAGTTGGGCCCACTGTACATTAAGTCGTTCAGACTGTTACCCGATGTAGTTTTGGATGAGGCATTAAACACTACTCTCAACTTTGTTGTTGTGGAATCAAGTTTCCATACACCATGATGTGGTAAGTAATACGCCTGATCGGTTGTACTTTTGACTTGCCGCATGTGACCTAATTCTTGGTATTCGTTCATAAAATTTTTGTATTGACTTGAAAATGTTTTATTTTTTAACATTTTTGATTCTAATTGTTTAAATTGCGCCACAGCCTTAAACTTTGATGACCCGAGTTGCTGCTCAAAGCCTGGCATCATGGGTATCCCAACTTCATACATGCCATTATTTAAGCGTCTCGTGGTGGTTTTGTAGAAATCTTCACAAAATTGTTCACCAATAGTCACGTTTGATGATGATGAGTCGTGAATATCTTCCAACTCCCAAAACTTGGCTATTTCTTCAATATTATTGATGGCGACATGACAGTTGAACCTTTTGACATTTCCTGATAAGATCCAACCCATTTTGGTTTGTTGAGCTATTGGGGCCTGCGCTGGGCCCTTGATAAGACCGCTTAATATAATTTCCGAATATACACTGGCATCCAGAAGAAGATCGATAGGTCTTGATACGTTGTACTCCGGGTCTGCTAACTGAAGATGTTGCAAGTGAGACCAGGGCTGTTTGCGGAATGATGAGTTCGGAAGGCTGTTTATGACCTTTGATACAACCAACGCCTGAGTCTTCAGGTTATAATCTCCGTAGATGGACTTGCAATCTAGCGTTACAATTCCTTTGCTTTGTTTGGAGACAGGACCTACACCTGAAATGGAAGCATGATACGCTCGACGTTGCAAGCCTAGCATTTGCGTTGCATTTTCTGAAATCAATGAAATTTGGGACCCCTGATCTAGAAGCGCTCTTAATGTGACATATGTTCCATTTTCAGATAATACAGTTAACGACAACGTGGTTAACAGTATTTCTTCATTATCAGTTGCGACGTGATTGACATTATGCTGCGCCGGTGATGGCTGCACGGTAGCGCTCGTCGTCGCTGCGGTTGGTTGATGTGGTACACACGCATCATGCAGTAAAGTGTTGTGTTCACTGTTACACTTTTTGCAACGTCTTGTGCTGTTGCACTCACTGTCAGGATGGTAATTAAGGCAATTCTTGCAATATTGATTCTCTGTTACCAAGGTTAGTTTATCACGCGGGGTCAGTTTCGTAAATTTCCTGCAACGAAATATAGAGTGACGTTTATTACAAATCGGACAGTCTGGTCCTTGAGTAGCAACGACTTGATACTGTTTCTTGTAGTGGTTTCCAAGATTTACAGGTTTGTCCCGCTGTTGACCCGACTCCCGTTTAAAGACAGGCTTCGTTGTATCTCTCTCTCTTCGGTGTAAGGGTTCAAGGGCTGTGAACTTGTTTTCGAGGAACGTCATAAATTCTGTCAAGGATGGGAGCTCCCTGGGTGATGTACGCGCCTCTTTGTAGTCACAGTAAGTCTCCTGGTCCAGTTTCTTACTGAGAAGATGTACTAACAACGGATCCCATGTATTTGTGTTCACACCAAGGTTGTGTATAGCGTGGATGCACTCCGTGGTGGTATCATATAGCCGCCTTAACTCATAGGCTGTTTGTTTGGAGATAGAAGGCTGATTTAAAAATATCTCTATTTGATTTGTAAAGAGAACTTGAGCATTATTATATCGGTGATTTAGAATTTCCCAAGCTGTGTCGTAATTTTCAGACGAAATGTGAAGATGTTGAATAAGGCGTTCGGCCTCTCCCTTAATCTTTCCTTTCAAGTGTTGCATCTTCTGAGCCTTGGTTATTGTGTTGTTGTCGTGAATAGCTTCTGTAAACAGGTCACAAAATGTTGGCCACTGCATGTATTTTCCCGTAAAAGTAGGAATCTCGAGCTTCGGCGTTGCCTGTTGTACATGAACCATGGACGATATTTTCTTATTTAGTGAACGCTTCGTATCATTGTAGCTACGCTCGTACATGCTGAATTCATTTTCGTACGATACATCACCACCTTGAAGGATGTGGTCGATTCGCAGATGTAACGTATCGATAGTGTTCCACTTGGCTTGTATAGCCCTAAGCTCGTCTTCAAGTTCCCACTTTTCGGATATTTCGTCTACGTTGATACTCCTCACCAACCTGTTGAAAGACCTAAAATTGGTTCTCTGTTGAGCCAACAGTTCAGTGGCTTCCGGGTTTGACTGCGTACCCTTTTCATCCGAACCAAAGGCAGTAAGTAAGTGTCGAGTAGACTGGTAGAGACTCTTACCCTGTTGATAAAAGTTAGATGCGAAATATTGAGGTTCTTTGTCCGGAAACTCAGAGAGTTTCAAATGATTTTGTTCGAACTCTCCCCAGAGGTTATCCAACGACTCTATTCTCTTTTGGATGTATTCCGGAGTTTTTCTCGATAACGGATCCTTACCGAAGTTGACCTTTATCCTATTGAGACCTTCTAAGATTTCCGATTGACGAGCGCTTGAAACGGCCATTATGATTTAAGAAAAGGAACAATCTTACTTGAACACTGACGGGTTGCGATACCAACTGTGGGCTGCCGGCGCCGTGTGCAGTAGAGATGTAGATTCAGCTCCACCGATGTCTTCTTGGAACGATTCACTGATGGTTCACTGAGTGGACTGAGTTGAACTACACTCGAGAGCAATGAATCCGGGTCACTTAAAGAATCCTAAAAATCTCGGAAACTAAAAATGCTAGGTTAATGCAATAAATTGTATTTAATAGACAATGTAATACTCCTTAAATGAAGGTATTAAAACTTCTTAGTTATTGTAAAGTTATATCATAAAAAAATCAAATTTGAAAAAGGGCCACTTTCGAAGATGGAACTACGAAATTACAGCATTTGGTTTTACTTTTGTTTGTAATCTGTCATTTATGTGGGTACATAAACCATGTTGATAGTGCTCTATATTTATTATTCAAGCTGAAATTATGTCGCTTACGCCTGAAGAATGCACCAGAATACTTACAATGCTGGAAACCGGCCGGAGTCAGCGCGATACAGCCAGGACTGTCGGTGTGTCGCTGTCAACAGTACAAAGAGTTCTCCGACGTTACGAAGAAACTGGTTCTAACCTACGCAGACCAGGAACGGGCAGAACCAGGTGTACCACAGCACGAGAAGACCGATACTTGGTGAACACCATGCTTCGAAATCGCTTTCTTACAGGAACTGAACTCACAAATCAGTTTCGACGCCTCGGAGGAAGTAACCCAAGTGCATGGACAGTAAGACGTCGGCTTGCTGAATCTAACTTAAAACCCCTTAGACCTGCAAACGGCCCTAAACTGGAGCGTGGGCATCGTATTTCAAGACTAAGATATGCCCAGAGCCACGTAAATTGGAGTATTGAAGATTGGTCAAAAGTTATGTTCTCCGACGAATCAAAATTTATGCTCTACAAGCACGATGGAAGACACAGAGTGTATCGAAGACCAGGGGAAAGATTCAAGCAAGCATGCATCGAAGAAAAAGTAGCCTACGGTGGTGGGTCTGTACTTGTGTGGGCCGGAATTTCTTCTGAAAGTCGCACAGAGCTGGTGATCATAGAAAACGGCTCTTTAACTAGCGTAAGATATGTGGAAGAAATCCTCAATGATCACGTTGGTCCATTTATGGTCAATTTAGGTGAGGATGCTATATTTATGCATGACAATGCCCGACCTCATACAGGTAGGATTATGAATGACTACCTTCAAGAGATGAACATTACTCGTATGGAGTGGCCAGCGCGCAGCCCGGATATCAACCCGATCGAGCATGCTTGGGACAAGCTAGGCAGATGCGTAAAACAACGAAACCCTCCCCCAATCACGCTTCGTGAGCTCAAAATTGCTCTCACAGAGGAATGGGAGAATATTCCCCAAAATCGTATAAGGAACTTGGTGTACAGCATGCCAAACCGCGTAAACGCAGTAATGGAAGCACGAGGAGGCAATACGAAGTATTAAAATTCAAGAAAATCGTAATAAAGTTCAAAAATTTCATGTTTCCTATTTTTGTTTTAAGGAGAGATCAGCAGTTTTTTTCTTTATGTAATTTTGTGTTAATAAAATGTATGGTGACTCATATTTTTTTTACTTTCATTTAAGGAGTATTACATTGTCTATTAAATACAATTTATTGCATTAACCTATCATTTTTAGTTTCCGAGATTTTTAACATTCTTTAAGTGACCCGTATTCATTGCTCTCGAGTGTATTTACGGAACTGTCGCGAAATACTCAACGAATATAATCAAGTGTGTGGATGCGATTTCAACACACCTTGATCTATACACCCGATTGATGGATACGCGTGATCACAGAATCCTGCCGGTCCGATCCGGCTCGAAGGACCAAAAAAATGTACGACGATAGTCTATACACTTTGTTCAAGCGTACGATGATTATTCTGTACACTTGTGATGAGGGAAACCCGGGGATGAAGAATTAAACCGCCCGTGTTGAGTGTGGTAAAATCACTGATTTATTTTACTTAGCCAGTTTACTAAACGATCGCGCGTATGCAAACGCTGATGTAGCTTAACCTACTTAAATGTTACGAAATGTGCAGGTTCACCGTACAGTTGACACAAAGCAAACAGGATTTAAGAAAACTATGCTATAAAAAACTTGCTTGTAGTGAAAACGAAATTTCTGATGTCAAAGCTAGAAAATTATACAATTAGTATCTTAAAAATATATATAGATTTAGAAATTCAGTATAACTTGCGTAACATAATTCTCAAATAAACAATAGTCAATATTACAGCTTCCACCCACAGACATATAACTGTGCTTCCGCTTTGCCATTTTTAACGGGAACTACTAAAAATGTTTTGACGTTCCATTTTATCCCGTAATTACCTTTATAGAATATAACCCGCTTATTTTAGATCAAAGAAATGTATGTAATGTAATTGCGTATAAAATACGACAATATTACTAACATATTTTTGTGTTATTGTCTATTTTGAGGGGTCTGGCGCTGTATGCCGAGATACAGGAGTCGTCCTAGTTCGGCTATATAACATGGGAGCACCTCCCATGTTATAAACTCCCAAATAATGTGTGAGCCTATAACGCTTGCATTATTATCGCGTGATAAAAACGCGCCTGTGGCTATACCCACTTTTTAAAATGAAGGTTTGTTTTTATTATTTCTTTGGCAAGATATTGACATTAATTTCTGCTGGCTTTATTTGCATTGCAGTTCCAAGTTGTGTATTATATGCGTTCCTTGCTTACTGTGCGATTATTTTGTGATATTGATATTTTCTTTTAACGACTATTGCTTTAGACTGATATCAACTAGATTACTATTTAATTGCTGTTCATATAGGACTCCAATGAGGTTCAATAACCTCATTTTAGGATTCTGTTTTGCTTTTCGATTTGGATATTATAGTTAAATAATATGAAATATTGTCTGTGTTTTATTTTAATTTTAAGACAACATCAAATTATAACAATAATTGTATCCTGACATAAATATGACCTGGTCTGCCATAGATAGTAGATACTTCACATCCTCGGAATTTAAAAAAATAATATAATTGTAATATATTCTAATCATGATCTCTTATCAGTCGAAAGACGTCCACTGCTGGACATAATCCTAATGCTGACCGAACAGTGGTTTGGTTAACATATCAGCCAACTGCTGCTCAGAAGGAATATGTTATGCGTAGCCTAACTTATAACGTTTATTTGTATCTTGTAAGGGTCTACAATGTCCTGCCAAGTTTCATTTATGTGCTCTTAGTAATTAATGAGCAATGGCATACGACTAGAATACTTTATTGTATGACATACGATTGTAGGAGTTTTTAAAGGAAAAGCAAAATAAAACACATTCCAATATTTTGTGTATTAGGCTGCCTGTCCACTGGAGCGGAGAGGAGAGAAGACGAGCGGAGATGTGCCACCAATAGAATCAACCAACCAATAAAATCAACCAATAGATGTGTAACCAATAGAATCGCAACTCTGGAGCGGAGTTTAGATTCTATTGGTTAATATTGGCACATCTCCGCTCCAGTGGACAGGTAGCCTATATGCACTAAATATTAGAATGTGTTTTCATTCAAACTTGGTCGGTTTATTTATTATACATAATAGTATTTTTAATACATCTCTGTAATTATTCAGTAACCGGCGTAACCGCTACATAGTGAGCTGAAATTTTAAATGTGAATAGTAGAACAAATCTATGTATAAGATTTTTTCGCGCGTTGCTGTCCTATAAGGCGCGGGACATACACAAGTGGCGAGGGGCACGGCCGCGGCGATCCGCAAGCCTGCGCCTACGGTAGCTGGAAATCGGCTACCCATACCCGTCGCCCAGGGCGTCTCCTGCGGCGGCCAGGAGCGTAAGCACGAGAATTTTGCCTCTCCCTGAAGCGCTCCGCCTCCTCCCTTGCGAGCATTACTGCTTCGCAGTAGGAGGTGACGGCTTGCCATGCCCTCTCGCTCCGTACCATGGCCTCAACCAGAGCCGTGAGAGGTCGCCGCCGCCGATCGCCTCCACGAGGACACGGCGGTGCTCCGCCCAAGCCGGGCAGACCTCCACCGTATGCTCCACCGTCTCCTCCGGGCGACCCACACAATGGTGACACCCGGGCGTTTCCACCCGCCTTATGCGAAACAGGAACCTCCCGAAACTACCGTGTTCGGTGAGGACCTGCGTCAGGCGGAAGGTGAGGACGCCGTGGCGCCTCTCTAGCCACTCCTCAAAGAGTGGACTTATCGCCACAATTAGTAAATAAATAAATTATAATAAATAACACCACTCCCAAATATGGGCGAGGACTTTCGCCTCCAGATCCCATGGCGGCAATCCGGCAAGTAGGTAGGAACCTAAACATAATATCGGTTTCCATATTTAACTTAGCTCAGGGCGTATAATATTATAAAATGCCTGAATTAAGAAACAACTAACTTACTAAATAAGTAAACATACTCGTACACATTCAGCGTCTAGAGGGCTAATGGGCTCTAGGTAAGTTGCTTAAATCCCAAACTGTTACAACATCGTTGGCGTGCAAAGTTAGAACTTCTCTCCGCTTGAATTATAAATAGATCGCTGAGTGTTAGTACGGCGAAAAGCGCAGGTCCAATAAAAAGGTTTTTATTGCCTCTGAATAGTCACTGAAATGTAAAGTAGCAAGGAAAAAGACTTTAAGCTTTGTCCTAAAGGATCTTAAACTACTTGAATGCATTAACATATTCACAGAGAGCGAGATGTTGTAGTTTGAGAACAGAGGGGCAATTCCCGTAATGTTTAAGAACGTTCGCATTCGCATCTCATTCGCAATCTGTCAAAAATACAATCAATTTACCAAAATTTTTGACAAGTTTGACAGATTGCGACTAGAATGTGAACGTTTTTTAAGTACAGAGAGCCAGCATATTAACCAGAAAAAAAAAATTGACAGATTGGAGTAATCTGTCAAATTTTCCCAATCAACATTGTACCATATTCTTCAGCAATAAAGTTTAAAATCTAATTTGACAGATTGTAGTAACTTGATGTGCTGGCGTCTGTACAACAATTGGCCTTCAGACAATGATATTATAATAAACAGATATGTTATACACTCACAAAACAACCGAAAAATTTGTTTCGCGCAGCAGCGGCAGCACACATACCCACTTTCATTCATTTTACATTTCACTACAAGTAAAAATAATAGAAAAGAGAAGGCTTGATAAAAACAGTAAGAAGAAAAAAGACAGCTAGTGGTGTCAATTGCGCGTGAATGTAAACAAACATTATTCTGGCGACCAATCACCGCATGTTGGCATCACAGACTAACAAATTTAACGAGACAGAAGGTACAAACCGCGCGTACTAAATTTGTACACGCGGTTTGTACCTATAACAACTAATAAACAGTATTAAAGGTAGGTAGGTGAGAATCAAAACACGATGTAAAAGAAACAATGTTATTTTGTTATAAAAACAATCATACACCTTCGAAAAGACTCAATTTATTTATTTTCTGTCTCTTAGAGAGATTTTTTATTTCGGAATTTTTTAGTTTCTTTTCCCGCACTTGACATGTTTAATTTATATTCAAGTATATCAATTATTACATAAAACGAAATGATTAAATAATCAAAACGGAATCAAAATAGAAAAAAGGAAACAGAACTGTGGGGTAACGATGACTTTACTGCCTACGATATTCGCATCTGTACTTTTATTCTATGTCCGGAGTGAATGCGTCCTTGTCATCCTCATGACAAATAAAATGTATTTCCATTTCTTTCTTTTTTCTAACCTCCAATTATCAGAATATTAGGAAAATAATTGAAATATATTAATAAATCCACGTATTTTGCGTACTTAAAAGTGGTATGAGATCCCTTGTGTTTTATTAACTTTGGTATCATAATTGGTACACTTTATAAATACACACGATGGCATTTTTTGAATTTTTTAGCTGCTTCAGCTAAGCGTATTGCTCGTCGCCATGCGTGTCGCAGACTAAAGTCAATACGTCCCAATTAGGACGTTTTCGAGTCTTCAGGATTGCGCGCTCACAACATATCTGTTTAATTTAATATCATTGCCTTCAGATCAATGATCGTCAATAAAATATGTTTGGGATGGATTATCCCTACGATGAAATAAGTGTCGAAGCTAGGGAATACAATTTCGATCTCTTTTTCGAGATTCAAGCTCGTGGGAAGACAAAGTCGTTCGAGATTTTTTTACTGAGCGCGCGCGACGGGACACTATGCTTCTTGAGAAGCCATTTTCAATATTATGTGTGACGATTATTAGGTACTTAAATAAACATAGATTTTATGTTTCAAGATTACTTACTTAGATGAAAAATAAATATTTACAAAATATAACACAATTCTCTAAGGCGGCCGCTACACCTTCACAAGAAGTTTGCGTAATAGGATTCATATGAATCCCTTGCACTCAAACAATCCTTTATTTTCACGGAATAACATGGCCAGTTCATAAGCTTCAATGTTTTGGCGTGAGCTAGACCTACATGATACTTATCCTACATGGTGCAATTAAAATATGGTGCAATAATAATCAAACTCGCTCAAACTTTTGTTTAATTATTGCGCATCTTTAATATTAAGTGTAGCGGCACACCTGCGGAACGTTCGGCGCGGAACGTTCCGTCGCGTCATGTGACGCTTGCTCATGAACCGATATAACGTTCGGCTGATGTATCATAGGTAACTTGAAAAACATTAGGAGCGTATTCAACCGAAACTTCCGCGCCGAACGTTCGGCAGGTGTGGCGCGACCCTAACCCTAAAAGGTCCAAAATATTACGCAATTCGTGATATTGTGCAATATAAATAATTTAATCTTTTAGGGCCCGCCTTAGTTGTAGTTTTAAATTTAATCAAGATTAAGAATTTTTCATTAAGTAACGCATTACCTATCTCAAAAAGTAGGCAAAATCTCGAACCCAAAAATTTCGAATTCTCGAAGACGAGATCTCAGCCGATTGCCGTTCGAGATCTCGAATTACCAATCTCGACACCGGACTTAGCATGCGAGATCTCGAGTTGCTAATCTCGGCTCGAGATTGCATGCCTACTTGCCTAGTCATAGGCTCGTAGCATAGCTGCTACGGCGTAGCAGGCGTAGTAATTCTAGCTAGTTAGCATCTACGCTGTCGTAGCGATACCGTTGTGCTACGCGACTAGTTCGATATCTTATTTTAGTAACTGCAACAAGTTTTTGATTCTTATGATTACGAATGTTTTAATGATTACGTTTGCTGTTTCATAATACAGAATTATCATGTTTTAAAATTCTTTTAAAGAATTTGTAATTCTGTAACATTTTCCTAGTTTTATTTATGCAAGGTACTTCTTTTGAAGTCCCGGCTGTACCCTTTCAGAATAAAGATTAAAGTACTTGGTAATTTTATTGTAGGTAGACTTGCTGCTCTCGTAGCTCCTGTCTTTTAAACTTTAATAACTTCACGAATAAATGGGCAAACGATATCGTGAATTTATAACTCGTCCGGCTAAACGCCATGAACAGCATATAAAGTACTGTAAAATTCGTGTCGTTAATACTTTCTGTTTAATTATGTTTCTTGTATTTACTTATCTCTTTCTCTTTGTTGTTAATCCGTTCGTATTTACGAACAAGTTGGTAGTGTATGCTTAAATATTGTTATTGGAAAGTGAAATAAAACTCAACTTAGATCGTACTTTATTTATTGTTCTTTCAGTGTACTTGATTTTAATAATTTTATTTAAAATAGTGACTTTATTGAGTGCAAAAATAAGTATCATGTACATACTTACATTGAAATGAGTGCTCTCAAAACTCTAGTTTTACTTATTACCATTTATTTTTCAATATTTTATAATATATAATAATATCCAGTTTGGTACTACAGAGTAATTGAATAAGTAGATGGTGCTGTTACACACACTTCGTAAAATTACCTACTTATATAGATCATTATGTTTTTCCTTGGTAAACTATTTTGAAAAAGGCTATAATATTATACTCGTATAGGGATTTATAATAAATTATTATTTACTGCACTTCCTTATCATATGTATGTAATTACTATGAGGTAGACAGAACATTCTTTAAGCAAGAGATTTAAAGCTTTAACAAGGGAAGTATGTAAGTGTTATCTATTACAGATAGCTTGTAATATAAATTCAGATTTAGTAAATTTCCTACAACGCAACGTTGGGCTAATGCATATTTTGTATGTGTGGGGGATCGGTGCGGGGTTCATACGGATTAAGTTTATATGAGATGACGCACGATGCATTTAATGTCGGCGAGGAAGGTCGAGGAGCCGGCGGCGGCGGCGGCTCGGTGATGCAGCGACTCATATTGCAGCTTATCGGCACGATCCTCACGAGCCGAGTTGCTCCCTACTTTACATCATGCTACGGAGCTTCTAAAACCAACTAAGCTTGTCGATGTTTTCCCTTTAGCTACAAAGCATCAATTTGTAATGCTTATCAGACTATACTTGTATAAATATACTTTCTGTTCTGTTCTAACAAAATCGAAGAAGTAACCAACTTCGGAGTACTATTGTTAATCAGTACAAATACTTATACTAGCAGTGCACATGTATTGCCTACAAAGATAATACATTTTCGTGATAATTCACGTAGTGTTAAATATTATTTATGACATCAACTTGTATCTCGGGACAATTAGATTTATAACTTCGCCAAAGCAGTTATATACCAGAACAATCTAATGTGAACGTAAGTGAAATATATACATTTAAGGGGACTTGGCAAGCTCGGGAGCAGAATTAGGAGGAAACGACATTAGCTATTAATAATTTAATTAACCTCACAGTGAGTACATACATATTGATGTAGTGCCACCATACACTCGCGTCGTGTGTCGCAGCTGCCGATTTATTCAAGATTGTGTCTTTTACATTATATACTATAGTTTATTCGATTAAAATACATTTCTCCTTAATAAGTACACACGTTAAAGGAACATTTGAATAGACCACGTCACTTGTGATTGCTTTACTTTGACTTATTTTGTTTGTTATAATTGCATACGTGTTAGGTGATATAATCATCAAAGGAAAGTCAAAATAAAATATTCATAGTATTTAACGATAGTATTAAAACGCAATAATCGACACAGCACTGCAGAGGATCTCTGGGGTCTATTCTGTTTACATAATATTGTAATGCTTAAAAAAGTTCGAAAACGCGAGTTTGATCGCTTGTCAGGGGCTCCGTTTCGTCAATATGGCGAGAAAGTTACCAGCAAAAATAATCAAACTGTAGTTACATCTGTGAACGTAGTCAAAGTAAGTAGGAACTGTATCGCGTCCGGAATTTTGAAACCGTGTATGCTTGTCGTCTGTTGTAACAGGCATTTCATGATGAGTGAATCAAGCAAAGTAACTGCCATTCTGGGTCATCCTAATTCAGATCCAGAAAGAAGTTACGCAGGAAAATCTGCCGTGAAGTAGCAAAAAGACTGCTGTGTTGATACTGTGTTGTAAGTCTACATTTATGAGGCAAGAAGAGAAAAAATGATTGGTGGAATGGTGGAAACAATTCTAGGGAATAAGGACTAAAAAGAAAATGTTAAGTTTGTTTGCATTTATAAGATTAACGACTTCTTTCTTTCACAAAAGTAGAACTTTGATAAATACCTATTTGTTTGTTTATTTTGATACGGAACCCGCAAAAACGAAGGCAATCATGTAAAAATGTTAAGGAACCTTATTATAATTTTATTTTCTTAATTCGTTATTTAGCAAAGTAGAATAATAATACAATATGTCGTTACAGTAAAAAACGAAGAAAATGTAAAACATAAAAGCATAGGTGTCTAGAGTTTGAATGGAATGCCGCATGTGCTTAGGGAAATAAGTCAAACTTAAGAAAAAACAACAGTATTTGTTAAATACTGGAATAAATTTACTAATAGTATAATAATTCATCATTTAAACATTGGCTATAATAACAAAGATCTATAACAGATACCTAGTCAGTATACTCGTATCAACACAACCTGTTATGCCGGCACTTCACTTGGCGTATTTGTCAGAATATTAGCGTTACTTGGGTGATATAAAATATGCCTTATAAGTTTTGAAACAAAGTTCAGTTTGTATTAACGAAATAACGGGAATAATTAGGCAAATACGCCAAATGTAGTGCCAGCATTAGAGAATCACGACGAAAGGGTCTCTCTCTACGAATTAATGTAGTCCACGTGCCGACAGGTGTACGCCTCGGTATTTCAGTTATATACTCCTACGCATAATTAATAGCTTGCTAACGTGTAGGCACCTATTCATCGACGCCTACAGGCAAGTCGCAGTACAAATTATATCGTTGGGCAAGTCTATACAGGGTGTAATATTATAGTAAAGGGATATTTATATTTGGATATTTTGAAGGCCATAAATCACATTCATAAAAATCAAAATAAACATTTTTTCTTCTCCTATCATGTGTTAATGTTTTGCTATTTCACGTTATATTATAGTATAACCAGCCTATATGTTCCCACTGCTGGGACACAGGCCTCCTCTCTGTGAGAGGGAGTGGGCTGTAATCTACCACGCGGGCCCAGTGCGGGTTGGTAGATGTCACATGTCATCCGGGTTTTTGGTTCTAGGACATGTCGGTTTCCTCACGATGTTTTCCCTCACCGTTTTGAGAGCAGTGGTGATGAAATTATTTACACAAAGCAAAACGCCTGCTTCTCATTGTTTTTTCTCGTTATTAGCGTGTAAATGATGGCCTGTCAAATATCCTCTCGTAATAATGTCACACCTTGCATACTGACGATACATAGAAGGCATATAAAGGTCCAGCATGAAAAAATATGCAACACAGGTAGGTATTATAAAAGTGGGTTTCCCTCATAAATCTAGTAAATATTCGATCCAAAAGCAGCTCTCACATGTAAGAGCTTTAAATGTTTAACCTAGTGATATTCATTTTCCTTTCTTAGACAGAACTTGGTCATGAGATATAATTACTAATCGTGTAAGGTGTCACGATATACTACTTGAATGAAGGCCTCCATTACAGTATGTAAAAGACTAAGTATAATAATATCTCATAGGAAAAGTACCACTAATGATTTAAAGATTAAACTGGCGCCCACAAATATAGGCTCTATAATTATATTATCTCACTTTTAAATATTAATATAAAGACGTCATAATTTGCTATCTACCCAATGTCACATCAATTAAATGTTATCAAATTTTGTTTGAAGAGCGTTCACGGCTCCAGAGGGACAATACCTACGATGTTAGTATGTTATACGCCATTGTAACAAGCCCAAAGGTGAAAGTCAACTCTTCAACACAACGTGTTAATTCTCTACATAATATTATGTTAAATATTAAAAACGTCTATCTACAATCACAAAATAAGAAACTCACAAAACAGTGTTATGTATAATGTTGCATATCGTTTCACTTACGATATAAATGAACTTACATTTTTACATTACGACCAAAATTCTCACAGCTTTGTCTTTCATTGTTCGCTTGTCAGCGAGTAGTACGAGTAAATTCGATAAACACTAAACTATTAGGTACATCTACTAGTAGAGGTATTGGCATAATAGACATAAACAACACTTAGCGATCCAAACTCTTACAAACGCACAAATCATTCAGGAGATAGTTAGACGAGATAATAAATAACAATAGGACACGCGGCGAGCGCCGAGCGGCCGAGCGGCCGAGCACTCGTGCGGCGTTCGCCGAGCGGCCGAGTACTCGCGCTCGCCGCTACGAGCGCTACGAGCTAACGTTCCACAAGTGAGTGCACTTAACTTTATATTAACATAGTATGAGATAACAAACAAGTAAAACTGTATTCTAATATACTCATAACCGTTCATTATTATGACATACAGAAATAAACATTACACCGTAATACGGATACATACAAATACTGAGATCATAATATACACAACACCGATTATATCAGTATTGTACAACTCAGTAGTATAAAATTTAGCCTTAGACGTTAAATTATTATTGCCGAAGACTATAATAAGAATATCAGAACACTTATACAAGAAATATTGCATCAAAAAACAATAATATAATACATAACAATATTTAAGTATTTAGGCCTAATCATCGAGTAAACAGTATAGCTTTATCAAAATAACGAAGTCACATTGATGTAAAATACGTAAAACAAATGACTGGCAACACAACATATTACACAAACATTGTACTATCACAACTGTACTCATTGGGGTCCGCAGAGGCATTCATAAGATGAATAAATCGCAGAAAGTTACTCATTATCACAAACACTTATCATTCCGTAGAGTAAGAGTAAGTTAAGGTCCCATGGATTCATAATTGAAGTAATTTAGAAGGAAATCTGGAAAGGCGAATCGTCTGTAAAGCGATGTAAAATTTATTCTAAAATATACAAGTGCTTAGAAAGGTTCTTTTGACAGAACACAAAAGGTCGACATCGTGAATGTATCCCTCCGCATTATCTTCTCATGTTTGGCTCACACTCCAAACATGTTCACATATCAGACACATGAAAGATTCGCGTTTTAATATTTTAACATAAAACACGTAGGATTTATTTCCTTTGGCTATATTTTGAGTGACAGAACATCTTTCGAAGTCAGTATACAATGTAGAAACTACAGCTTGGGATTTCTTTAGACTGCAAATATTAATCACACTCAGTTTCAAGCAAACCGCTGCATTCACAGTTTGTGAAAGCCATTCAGTACACCATTCTAGGTTGTAGTTTTTCATTTTTGTATTCATATCTGAGTGAGGGATACATTCTATTGTCTTGTTGTTTATACAACACACGGGAAAGGCACACACTTTTGCTTCAGAGCAATTTCATAGTTCATGAAAACACTCACTCCTTATAATAGAAAAGAGATTTTTTTTAAACAAAATGCGAAAAGATTCACCTTATAAGTGTTTATTCTAAATTCATATATTATAACTACAAGTTACAACTATAAATGTTACAGTAAAGATAATAATAGACCAAACTTGGATTACGTTAATGGATTCAATTTTAAAAGCTATATCATAATATTGTTATATTTCGTAGGTTATAAACTGATTTATTTATCTGTAACATTTACAGCGACAAAATTCAATAAATTAATTGAATATATTATAATAATTTATGACGAAAATATAATTATGATTAATGTTAATTCTTTCAATATGATTATTTTAGGTAATTATGAAACGTTTTTTATAATCCTACACCAGATCTGAATATCACTTTGGTGTTTCAATCAATGTTCGTGAGTCATGTTATCACTTTATCACTAGAGTTTGGTAGTGCGAGCTTGTTCGATAGTTTGCTTCTATGTCGAGGACGCGGTCAACGTACTCGATTTTTTAAACGGCAGTTTCTAAATCCTCCGACACTAATTGGAAATGTTCCTGACCTGGAAAAGGACATTGAATATTTATACCGCTGTATGTTCAATTTCCGCTCAAGTAAAACTATGGAAACATTGCTCTACTTTTTGATAGGAATTCTGAAAAAACTAAAGAGTGTTTTAATCTAAATGCATTGGATCCTATTTGGAAGTGTGTTATCACTTTATCAGGGTAGTAGGAATGAGGTAGGAAATTCACGATCGACGTAAAAGCTTTAGTAATTCATAGCATTGTAACTCTTATCTCATTGTTATCTACTAAGTATTATACTGTTGTTTTTTACATTACATATGCAAGCTGTAACTAGTTACCTAGGGTAAGTTAAAATTTCTCGGGCTATTGATATAAAAGCCCCTGAACAAAAATACATAGCAAACTGTGTAATAAGTTTCGTATACATGAAATTGTTAGGCGTTGTAAAGTAAGTAAGCGAGAGTTTTATCAAACTCATGGTAATCACTCTAATTTATACCTTACCTAACCGAGATAAGTGTTAGATTGCAATGCCTTACTAATTGTTTTACGTCGATCTTAAATGTCCTACTTAAGAGAGTTTTAATTCTGAATGCATTCGATCGTATCAGGAAGGTCGAAGGGTGTTACGAGAGAGTATACTGACTCTCGAGGTAGGCGGCGAGGTCGTGGTCCTCAGCGCGCAGCGCCAGGTGGCGCGGCGTGAGGCCGGCGTGGTCGCGGCGCGCCAGCTCGGCGCCGGCCGCCACCAGCATGCAGCACACGGCGCGGCGCCGGTGCGCGGCGGCGGCGTGCAGCGCCGTGTGCCCGCGCGCGTTGTCGCGCATGTTGAGCACGGCGGTGGGCGCGCACGCGATCAGGTACTTCACGATCTCCTTGTTGCCGTAGCGCGCCGCCACGTGCAGCGCCGTCTGCCCGCTCGCGTCGATCGACAGCAGCGAGTACCCGGCCGCGTGCAAGTCTTTCATCTAAATCATTAATTAACTGTTTTAGGTTCCGTTATTTTGGGCTGGCCACATCTGTTGCAAATCGGAGGAGCGATGGGCTAAAATAACCACAAAGTGGGTCCTACACAGCAGCAAATGGCAACGCGGTAGCTCCAAAAGAAGATGGAGGGACGAACTCGCAACATACAGCAGTAGATAAGAATAAGTGAAAGTAGGCCTTTGCCGTGCATCGTGACAAAAACGGCTTATAATAATAATAGGGAGAACCTTTATAAGATCACTTCCTTCTCCGTCTATCATAGAGGTTTTTCTTTCCTGTTTTTGTCTTCAACGACACGAGTAAACTTTTATAGCTGCCAATCGCTAGTACAACTAGCCGCGCGATTTGCTATTCTTTAACAATTACTGTTACGAGGGACGAGATGTACTCACAGACTGATGTATATTATTTATTGTAATGCGTCACGCGGTGCAAACGCTGTGATTTTAAAGTTTTGTTAAGGTCAAAACGAATTTCTCTGTGCAACAGGGAGGAACGAACAACACCTTAAAAGATAATTAACGCCTCCTGTATTGATCAGGTTTGAAGCTTTTATCGAAAGTAAAGAATATTAATTTGATTGGTATATTTGATCAGAGAAATCACATGAAAAGAAAATGTCTTTGAATCATTTCTCTCACCATTCTCAGATCGCCGACCTTGGCCGCTTTGAGCAGAGCGTCAGATGTTTTTTCCAATAAATTTCTGAAACAATGTCAAAGTTTTACTTTGTCCTGCAAAAACTGAATAAGTTTGAGAAGATAAATAAAATGAGACGTCTTGTTAGACTTGTGGCTTAACTGACTCGTTCAAAGCCGAAGCAACGAGAGACGTATACTTACACCTCGTGAACTTCATGTCTTGTGTATGATTATTAAAACTTTATGTTGCGTTAATAATGTTACTGAATTAGATTATTTTGGTAGCTTCTTAAAATTATAAGTTTATTAATTATTGTTTATACGAGCTGCATGAAGAGAAATGCTATATTCTTGGTTATTGCTTTGGTAGCACTTAAATATTATATTTACAGCCTCTTAAATAATACCGACTGCTTTATAAAATAATCTTCATCATAGTCTAACAGAGGGTGAGTTTAGAAACTGTGCGTCCTTGTAAATTATTTTAGATAGAAATACCGAAGGAAGTTTATATAGAAGTTTTAATGTAGGTAGGTAATATATCTAAATAGAAGTACTATTTAACAAAATTAAAAGCGATAAAGAAGAAGTAATCGATAAATGTTAGTAGAAGTTAGCTTATGAAGCAGTCAGTCGATATGAGATTCTAAAACTACTCTATAGCTAAAACCATCCATATAAAGTCTCACCTATAGCCAAACACTTCTTGTTCAAGTCCAAACAATTTTTCATGAATGCTGCATGCAATAGAAGAAAGAAGAGATAGAGTGCAGATTTCAGTTTCAAACAAGTGTGCACCGTGCTTCAATGCCCGTACTTGTGCGATACTCCAAACAGATAGTCATCACACATTCTTATATCTGATCTATAGCGGTCGCGTCACGGACTAGATTACTGACCAAGAAAATTGTGCAATTTCTATTTGTCACACGCACACGTTTCTAATAAAATATTTTGATCCAGCTACCTTATTTCTTATTTGCTAAACAAAAGGCTTCATTAATAACTAATAACACAGTGCTGTTTAACTAATCTCGAACTGTGACTACAGCTAAAGGTTACAAAGAGGGCTCGTCGAACCGAGTGGTCTCTTAATCGTTATTAGTGACCCGAGGAGGGTCTTTGGGGATTACCACTCCCAGAGCCGCGCGGTCGTGCGCATCTACTACCTATGTAACACCCTGCTTTGATTCAGTGCGGCGCTAAAGTAGCGCTCAAATGAATACATTGCATCTAAAATCTAGGCGCAAACACAACTGTGAGTAGATAATAAAAGTGAACGTACTCACGTTTTGAACCGTGCTATTGAGTCGGTGGTGGGCTCGTGGTCTTTGGCGGGCGGACTGCTGCACAGCGGCGGCGATAGCGGCTCGGCCGGCCCCGAGCCCGGGCTCAGCGGAGCTAGCGCCGTGCCCGGGCCCGGGGGAGCCGGCCCCGAGCCCGGGCTCAGCGGAGCTAGCGCCGTGCCCGGGCTCGGGGGAGCCGGCCCCGTACCCGGGCTAAGCGGAGCCGGCGCCCTGCCCGGGCTCAGCGGAGCCGGCGCCGGCGACGGCGGCCGGACCGACACCGGCGTCGTGGGAGCCGTGGGCACCACGCTAGGCGGTGGCGTTTGAGGTGACAGCAACTCTTCCGACGACCGCGCCGGACTGCCGAGACCCGATTCACTGTTTCGTAATTTAAACTATCGTTACGAACTGTACGAAATATGCATTATAAAGATTCCAGCACTTTCAAAATTGGAGCTAATGCAGCAGCTGGGTACAAGGAACCACTTAGGTAAGTACCCGTAAAACTCGAAGCCACATTCTAAAAATATACTGAAAAAATGCTGAGATAGAAAAACATTTTTTTACTTCCTTATTTTCCAAAAGAAAGTCAACCAAAAGGCTGGGATGAGATCGCAAGCCACGCGTGAAATTATCCAGATTTATTCGAAATCAGATATTTATTTAAGTAGCTTCACTAGTTTCTTACTTCATTCGCGATTTGACTGACTTTTTAAGAGTGAAAAATTCAAGTGGGTTAGTTTTGAAGAAGACCACTGCTGCTGGCGTTATGGTGGTTTCCTTATAAAAACGCATAATAAAAAAAAAGTATAGTTAACAAGAAAAAGTGTGGTGTACTTTCAAGCTTTGTTTTGGAATGTTCAATCCCACACAGTGTGGTTTAATTGCAAATAGCGCCCGGCGTGCGGCCAGTCGGAGCTTCGTTTGCCGTCACACGACAGCATAGATTAAATGGTGCATCCAGCGACCCAGTCTTTGAAATAGAAAGTGTTCGCAAATTTTGTGAACACTTACTAATCTACTACAACCCTTTTATCTCTTTGTTATCTGTGCTGATTTTGTTAGACTTCTAAATTGGGTATTTTTCTTCATGATAAAATAAAAAATTAATCCCTAGCAAAAAAAATAATTACGTATATTATTTATTTATATATTTTATATTATTTTATTGATATTTATATATTTTTATTTATTTATATTAGTTAATAAAGGTCAATTTACTATATAATACTTTTGCAGTTCGCTTCTCTACACGTGTAAGCTCACTCGCAAACAGCCACTGTCCTGTACACTGGTCCCAAATGCTGCAAAGTTGGTGAAACTAGTCGGTAGGTCGGGTTGCGGCTGCGTAAGTACTGGAGTAAACAAACTCACCAAGGATGCGACTCGGGCACGTCGAGCGAGACGGCCGCGCTAGGCGTGTCGACGCTCTGCGAGATGTCGAGCGACACGGACAGGCCGGTGGTGGTGTCGAGCGACACGGACGCGGCCGTGCGCTCCAGCGAGCCCGTGGCCGTGGTGTCGGGCTGCGCCGTGGACTCGGTGTCGGGCGTGTGCGGCGTGTGCGGCGCCGCGTCCAGGATGTAAATGTTGTCGTGTCCGATGTCGGCCGGGTAGTGCAGGTTCTCCTGCGCCTTGTCGATGCGGAAGAACCGCTCTGCTGTTACAGCTGGCAACGAACGGATTTTTTTTATATTCATTGCCTACCAGCTCTGGAGTGGTAAATAATGTGCCCAGGAGTAACTGTGCGACGTCGACTTTTAGAAAAAGGCTGTCATCGCAGGGTATTAAGGGCACTGAGCACGATCTACAAAGCCAAACTTTTTCTAAAACTGGGTTACAGCCGTGTACTGTGTGTATATAATAGGCATATTAAATAATTTTAAAAGTGAAACTCATACCTACACGTCGCATCGTAGAATTTCAAATGTATGCAAAAAATAATAATTCTAAAGACTAACAATAAAGGGAACAGTTAAAGGTACATACAATCTGATTTTTTTCCGAGTGGGGGCGAAAAGCTTATAAAGTCTGATTCGGAATTTCCTTTCAATCGCACAACCTGTAAATATAACCTTCCTGATTGTATGAAAAAGGGTAATTCTGTATTTATATGGAAAATATATGAAACGAAAATGCTATAATATCTATGTATATCTTATGCTTATTTAATTTAACTCTGTAGTTAAATTAAATAAGCATAAGATATACGTACTCTTGACATACTTTAGAAATAATGGGCATACGAGAGGACATGTTTGAGTTTCGTTCATCAAGGGGTCTCTTTAAGTATGAAGATGTTGAAAAGAGGTTTTGGTAAAAATTTGTTCGCCATCACCATTAGATACTTATATTTGACGATTCTACATTGTCTGCCAATTTTAAGAAAGTAAAACCGGCCAAGTGCATGTCTGACCATGCACAATGAAGGGTTCCGTAGTTGGGATGAATCTATCCCAAGAACGAACTTAACATTGTACATAGTTGAAAAACATTTTCTCCCATACACAATGTATGGAACATGTTTTTCAAACTGCAAATTTAAGTTGCGGTCGATTATTACTCGTTAACCTGTAAAGCCTACTTAGCTTTGATAGTTTTCCTTTGAACTTTGTTATATATACTATTGCTGTGCTTTTTTTCACAAATCTAAGTACAACCATTTAGCTGACACATGACTCTAACAAAAATTAGCACTTTGAAGCTTAATATTTCGCAAACGAGGGATCCGAATTGAAAAATGGTTTTCACAAACCCACAATATTTTTATCGAGCTTTCCAACGACTCCCCATACCAAGGGATTGAAGAGAAAAAAAAACATCCCCAGTTTACGTGTAGTATTTTTTTTAACGTACAGTATTTTTTTTTATCACTTTGTCGGCGTGATTAATATGTATGTATACCCATGCCAAATTACAGCTTTCTAGTACTAACAGTCTCTGCTCTAAGCCGCGGACAGACAGACAAACAGACGGACATGGCGAAACTATAACACTTATAGTATAAGGGTTCCATGTTTACTACGGAACCCTAAAACTGCAGCGTTGTTGAGTTGTGCGTGCGTTAAAAGATATACTTACAAGGAAAACCAAAGTAGGTATATGAATACACAAGTCTGTACCTGACTTGGATTGGAGGGGTGAGCTCTCCAGGTACAGAAATGTGAAAGTGCCTAATACCTACATCCAAAAGGAAGCAACGGGAGAAAAACTCACAGTCGACAAACCACCAGTCGGTGAGGTTCGAGTATGCTTGAGATTCTTTCATCATGCTCTGAATGAGGCCGCGCATTTGCTCCAAGTCGGCTGCAGGGTTGACGTCCAAAGTGCCGACTTGCTCCGCTGAAACAAAACAAATGAGTGTTACAAGCAACCAGCAATACGAAATGAGTTCACCATTTAGCGCCGCAATGTATTTGGGATTAAATTTAACAAAATATCTGCCACAATAATTGTTTCTGAAATCCATATTCCATACGTTCATTCATCAGTTCACGGGACTAATTAATTTATCGGCCATCAGATTTATTGTAATTTCGACCGAGAACAAAAATTATTTTATTATGAAGTGACAAGTTCGCTGTAGTAATTACATAATAAGACTAATTCTCTGTTTAATATTTTTGTGAATAAATCGTTGGTGTGCCATAATAAATAAATAAGAAGGTTTAAGGGCCCGGCGAACACGGCTCGCAACTGCAAGTCGAGATGGGAGGAAAATGCGTTTGGAATAGCTATTGTTATTTCTGTTCTGTTGTGTCATTGTATTTTTGTTGTTGTTGTCTGTGTCTGTTGTGTGTTATGTGTGTTGTTAGCGTTGTTACTAGCTATCGGAATTTATGATAAAGGATGTGTTCCGTAATACCAAAAAATATTAATGAAAATATTCTTTCATAATTTTTTCTATACTTTGTAACTTGATAATATAAGCTGCTTCTGCAGAAACAATATTCCAAATATTGTTGTTTATAATACAGAAAAAAACAGTATGAAAACATGTCATTTAGCTGTAAAAATGTGCGAAATTCAATTCGCTTAAACTTCATTTTAGGTAAGTTTTTGGAAAAATAAAGATGTACAAGCCTAGATAAATACTGTCTAAATCCGAATATTAACATAATATGATGGGAATATGCTCAAATTGCAAATGATTTAGGTATTACGTTTGTACGGACAATTCAACGGTCGCCGCGGTCTTAACCAAAATATAAAGACTCATTTGACTTTTAAAGTTCATGTTTTCGCTTAGATATTTATTTTTGTCCAAAGTCCAGCTCTTAGTTCATACACACATTCTATATATTTTGCGATAGCACTTAAGTTCATACCTACACATATTCTATATAAATAGGATATTTTAACAGTAATGTACAAATGGATCGTAGACTAGACTGATGGATTAATTCATTGATGTTAACTATTTCAAAACGGAGTTTAAACAACTCACCCTTTATATAGGCCACAACGAGGTTTTACATTAAAACTTTGACTATCAAACGAACTTAATTATACGTACATTGGCTGTTGCTTCTAGCGGTTGTTTATTTATTGTGTTTTTTGCGGTGAGTTCACGAGATCAAAGGACTTTTGCTCGTAAAAGTATTTGCTTGTTTACGATAGGTAAGTGTTATTAGAACATTCAAATGATTGTCAATACAAGACTGAGACACAGCTGAATAAAAGCCAAATAAATTAAATTCAAATGTACCTCTCGCTTAATTAGGTATAAGTTATATAAATTCAGATCAGCTGTTAATTTTGCGAGTCGTGTCTTTAACTTAGAATGAAATAAGACTAGCTCTTACCTACAAACATATATTAATTTCATGGTCAACATTTTATTCAATGGTTAAAAGGTAAGTTAATTTACAAAACGAAGTAATTGTTCAAAAGTAACAAAGTAAGGTTCAATGTTTATGTTTTGTTCTCAAATGTCATGATTTCATGAAAAAGTCATTCGATGGAACAAATCTAACTTAGAGAGATATATTAAATTAATGATTCTAATAATTAATTCTGTAAATTAATATTTATTATAGTCGCGAATTATATTTTGATCAAAATACAACCTAACACTGACCTGCTAATTGCAAAAAACGTAAGCAAATTTGAAATTCGCGGGCTACCTTAGCGGATCAAAAGTCCCATTATGAAAATAATCATAGGTGTTTGCCTCAAGTTCAAAACGACCTATCTCGGCTGCCTAAGCATACAAAGTTTACAAAAAGCAGTAAAATTAAATTATTAATTATGTGCGACATATTTATTAAATAACTTTTTGTAATTATAAAAGTAATATTGCGATGAACGAACTCGTTAAAAGTTGAAGTTAATCGTATGACAATATTTTAACATAATTACGAGCATTAATCAAGATTTATGAGGTAGGTACTTATATAATGTACAGTGGCAAAGAACACAGAGTGCTCACAATGTGCACAGACAGCTAACCCTCGATAGCGTGAATAACTAAGTAAAAGGCTCTGGTCGATGTTCGCTAACGAAAAGCCCCCAAAACGTTCATAAACTACTTACGTTCCAGTTGGTAACTTTACTATAATGAGGGTTTGATTTGTCACTTGCGGTAGGGGCGATCATTTGAGAATCTGATATCTTAAGTAGTAATAGATCGACCTCGTTTGGTCATTCATTATTAGATACTGGTCTTTACAGACATGAGACGCAAAGTCTTTACGAATGTGAAGAGTTTGTTTTTGAGCCCATTATTGGCAATGGACTCATTGCCTTTACGGGGGCTCGTCATGCCCACTGAGGACATATTTACACATTCTAAAAAAAAACGTAGTTAGGTATCTCGCTTCTATTTGAAAAAGCTACAGTCGGAAATGAAATCCATTTTGTTTTGGCCGTTCAGCTCCGGAACTTATCTACAGGGTGGCAGGGGCATCGACGCGCAACCTGTTACCATGGATTCAGTACATGATTCTGGACCCCCCTGCGTTGATATTTTTCGTCAGGTATTGAGGTGGGGGCAATAAGGGCAAGGTACCTTAACCGTTATCGCTACAAGAATACGGTCTTAGGAGTCTTTAATTTTTTTTTTTTTATATTGAGCTGAATTCACAGATTTTGAAAAAAATGTGCAGTCTGCAAAATGGGCAATTTTCACAAACTTTTTTTATACCTATTGATCCCGTTTCTTATACGGACCAAAATACTCTATTAGACCAACGGAGGTTTCAGTACTAGAAAACTCAGAAATCGCAAAAAAACTTCCAATATATTCGTAGGAAATTAAACTGAGACAAAAGAGAACACAATATACTAGTGAATGGCAACAGTCGAATTATTCCATTAGGTACTTCACTGGGCTGAATAGGGCACGAATGTAGCAGATAGTTACAGATTAACCCCCTTACTAATAAACGTTGTATAAGTATCGCCTGTATAAAATAGTTATGTTTATTTTTTTATAATAGTGATCAATGATTTACCCACTGTTATCTCTAACGCAAAATGCCTTATGTTTGCTGATGATTTAAAATTGTACCTGTCTGTAACCGACGCTAAGGATTGTGAGGCTCTACAACATGATATTGACGCTGTGGTTGAATGGAGTATTAAATATAAATTGTCATTTAATAATTCGAAGTGTAAAACAATAACTTTCTCCCGATCCCGTAATCCGATTAGAAATGACTATAATCTTGCTGGCGCGTCAATGGACCGTGTTATATCGATCCGGGATTTGGGAGTAATAATGGATAGCAAATTAAATTTTCACGAGCATATTCTTAAAATTTGCAAAGATGCTAATAAATGTCTTGGTTTCATCATTAGGTTATCATTTCAATTTAAAAACACTCAAGTTGTAAAACAAATATACAATGCCTATGTCCGTAGTAAATTAGAATATAATGCAATCGTTTGGAGTCCTCAAGAGTCATTGTACACTAATATGATAGAAAAAATCCAACGTAAATTCTGTAGATACCTATACAAACGTCAATATGGATACTACCCCTTTCTATATCCTTCTTTGTTCGTGTCAGGAATGGCGGGCTTAGACACACTCAAATTCAGGCGAGAATCCACAATTATAATTAATTATTATTTAATATTAGTAGATAAGATAGATAGTCCCGTTCTACGAGAGTCAATAAATTTTTATGTTCCTGACCAGTATATGTGTGGCGTTGTAAGACGTCAACATAGACTCTTCCACTACCCGCCTACATGGCGTGCTCCCCGAACCAACACCACTCCTACTGCTAGAGCAATAAAGTTAATTAATGACTTTCTAAAATATATTCCTGAAGCAGATTTATTTTTTGACTCTCAATGGACAATCGCTAAACATGTGTATATTTATTTAAATATGAAGAAATAATTTATTTTTGTTTTTTGTTTTCAGTTTACAAATTTTATGTTACTTCATTTTTATTGTTTTATTTTATTAGTTTATTTTTTAGCCTAAGAAGTATTAATTAAAAATTAATGTTTTGTAGAATTAGCATAGATATAAGCGATTTGGTGTAAACTGTTAGCTTATATTTGATGAATAAATGAATATGAATATGTATATTAAAGTTACACAACGCTTTGTCTTCTTCTTTCGAATGTCAAATTACTGACGACTGAAAGAGAGAAATCGGCGATATACAACGTTTATTAGTAAGGGGGTTAACCTTTTAAATGATTATTATCCTGCTATACCTTTAAGGACCTTTAGTCAACTTTCAACAAAGCAAAGCGTTAAGGTTCGACGACTACTTTGCCAACCATTATTTATTTTGCTTCTTTTTTACATTTTGTTAAATTGTTATTTGCTAGTTCGTAGAATGAATAGAATAAGAAATGAGTACATAAAATAAAGTCTGAAACTGGCACCGGTAACTGACAAGTTGTGTGGAAATCGGTTGTCATGGTTGCATGTGTAATGTGATGCGGAGGAATGAGGAAAATGTCGTGAGGAAAGTTTTGAGTATGAATGTAGATTTATGTAAGATAACATAAGAGTAAGGGAAGACCAAAGAAATGATGGATGGACTGTGTGAAAGATGATATGGCTACAAAGGGGATGAATACCGTGATGACGACTAATAGAGAAGTATGGAAGAAAGGGACATGTTGCGCCGACCGCAAATAATTTGGGATAAGGGCAGGAGAATGATGATGAGTTCGTAGAACGTACACATAAAAACATGAAGTTTAGGCCTGTTCTGTCATCTTTGGTTACCTATAATAAAAATTTCTATATATGGTTAGGTGACTGTTAATGAGAAATCCCGTGAGTTTACAATCAACTGTTAAACTCGTATTATTTTACTGATAGTTCGTCAGGAGTCGTAAGAACGCAGTCAGTTTATGTTAGTGTTGTGCCATTATGTAGTAGGTATATGCAAGAACTCATTCGTTCATTAATTCACTAAAAACGAAACACTTCGCTAGCTTCTGAACGCTGCGGGTGTTGCTTCTCACACAGACCACTGTACGTCGTCGCTTGCGCTCACGTCACCAGTCCTGAGGGCCTAGACAAATTACATTCGCTTCGGAGCGATTCTATTTCGACAATCGCTATCGCTTCAACGACATACCTACACTACGTTTCGCTATCGTCTGATCCATTGGTTTCTTCGATAAAAATTACATATTGTCTCTGGTCTTTCGTTAGCAAGTTATCGTTCGAGGCTGTATGAATGGAATGATGTTAAATATTGTCTAGCTAATTTCTATTCGTTGAGCTATGATCACGTGACGTTTCGATAGCTTTTGTCAATCCCATACATTTTTGACTTTTCTACTAGCGTTGTCGCTAATCGAATGTTACTTTGTCTAGGCCCTCTGACTCTCTTCATATTTTGGCTGCTGATACCAAAACTATAAACGTAGTATACAGGGAAGTTTTATAAAAATTTGGCAGTTATTTTAGTATATTGTTGTGTCTTACTACTGCCACACGAACTTAGTCGCGGGGAGAAGCTAGTTATAAATGAAATAAGAACAACATGTAAATAAAATGTTGTGTTAAGATAGTTTCACTCGAGTCGTCGTCGATTGCTTCCCGTTGAGGGCAACAACAGATATCGAATTCCGCGCCAACTATCGACGCGAAATAAACAACCGAACTTAAAGCTCATTGAAGCTTTTCCAGTTCTAGTGAAATCAAGCTTGAATATCGATTTATCTCAACTTAACAGTGGCGGGCAAACTTCTCTGGTCAAGATCAAACGTAATGGCGAAAACTTTTCAACTACATTTAGTAGCAAGAACTCGGGGCGTGTGATTGAATAACATATAATATAATTTCCCAAGTTAACTCAGTAAGGGCTACGAAGTCGGGCGTTGATTTAATTAATTAATGTTAATGTACTTTACAATCAAATATGTTACCTGTCTTTGCGAGCAGTTCCTTGTCGTAATGATGGCGCTCGTAATCTGCCATCGTTATGAGATTCACTGTGAGGGTGAGTTTGTCCATCGTTGTTTGACTGTAACAATAAATTAACATTAGAATAATATTGTTATATTATTCCATCTAATACTTAACTGGCCCTCGGTAATTAAAGTGAAACAATTAAAAAAGAAGCTAAATAAAACATACTTAATATTAATACCTTCCTAAACCAATGAATAATAATATGAAGTCAGTATTTAAATAATATAATTTACATAAAAGATCCCGAGAACAATTTTAACTACCTACTTTTTTAAATATTTTATTACATCAATAGAAGGGCAGCACGGCTGGCTATTGGACCTCCAAAAGTTAAAACAAGCAATCTAATCTTAGAATACCGGGTATCTTTGTTTTCAAAGGTCAGACAGACGAGAATCGCTCTACGAAATGCAGAAACTCTGACGTATCAGTTGCACTGCAATCCAACTTGCTCGGAAAAAGGTTGCGGTCACGGATTGAAAAATACCAAGTTTTTGTGATTTTTGTCACTCGGAATTAATCAAATTGTTCATAAACTCATGCCGAATTCTAAAACGCAACTCAATTTTAAGTCACCATAAAAAGTGCTGATAAACTTGAGCATTCACTTGTCATGAGCCTTCTAGCGAATGTTACATTGCAGAAAAATTAACGGGAGCGTTTTAGCGAGCATTCTAGCGACATGACAGTAAATTTCCTTCGAGATTTTTGCCGAGCCTAGCCATTGTCATTGTTCCGTTTCCATCTTCGTGAAGAATATTTTTTAACGAGTATTGACTAGAGCGTTGACTAGAGCGTTGGCTAGAGCGTTCGCTAGAGCGTTCGCTAGAATGATCGTGAAAATATTCTTAGCGATATTTGGCTCTATGGTTGGCTCTGTTCTTTGTTCAGTTCGACAAATTTAAAAACGGCGAATGCTCGATGTTCTTTTACAAGCTAATGCTTGCACCATTACGTTGTCCCTACCACTTTATGTTGAATTGAAGAGATAAAACGATTTTAAAGGCTTAAGTGTCACCTTTGCCGAGTAGTGGAACAATATAAATTTACAAAAAAAAGTTACCTTAGTAGATATTCGAAGCTTACTGGGAAAAATGACAAATACTTACGGTGCGATCGTCCTGCCTGGTTTCTTCTTAGCAAGCATGGTGGCTTGGTTGAGCCTTGAGAGTGTGATGACAGAGGGCGCGAGGCGACACGCCTCCCCGTCTACTTGCATGGGGATCACCTTCGTGGTCACGATCTTCGCAGTCTTGCACTGAGTGATGCAGGTGCCGTGCCCGCCCGCTTGGAGCAATGGCTGTTTAATACAGCATACATCAATCAATAGATCTATCATGGTAAATGGTTACTTCTACGATTTTTATTCTAGAGAAACTTCTTACGGAAATGAATATCTAAACCAAGGTACATGGAATTCATGTACCACACTTAATATTTTTCGAAATTATTAACCACTTACGAAGAAATGAAAAATTCCTGAACCAGTTTATAGAAAGAGCAATTTACTGGCTACTGAAAAGATTGTTATTTAATTTCGCTGTTTGTATGCGGAATTTGCTCATGTATGTTCAGTTTTCATATTTTCTACGATACTATCTATTGTTTTCATAACTTGATATAATGGATATTTTTACAAGACTTCAAGAGATAGCTCGGACGCAACAGAATAATAAGCAGGAACGTGTAGAACTTGTATTCCAAACTCGAGATGGATGTCCCCATTTCGTAACATTGTTTGCACAAACTAATTGCTAAACGTGTTCGTGCAATAAAACAATGGACATAAATCCTATTACGATCGAGGACAAAAAAAAAGTGGCCAATATTAAAACATGAAGCAATTGTTGGCTTCTGCGCCAAATATTAGAAAGTTCATCGAGTGTATCCAACAAATAGGATAATACCAACTTGGTTAGCAGAAGAGGGTTCTATACATAGAATAATAAACATCATAGGTGCTGCGAACATACAATAATAATATATCGTATTTATAAGTGTTGTGGATTTAAGGACTAGAATATTGAAGCCGTTGATGCCGATGTCACAGGCTGCGATAAGACGGAGAATAACGTAGTACCTGCGCAAGTTCAAACACTTCAATGATCGATCTTCCAGCAACTTACCAATTGATAAGTGGTTAATCCGACTACTTCTATTAAGCCGTCTTCAGTGGAGGGCTCAAAGGCTCCCCCTGACTTATTCCAAGGGTGTGTCCCACCCCCGTAACTGTAAACAATATAGACATGTAAATATCTTTCAATATAATGTATTTTGACTAGACTCAATAACATTCACAGTTTCTAAGCACACATAAGTAATTAGATTGATTTAGTACCTATTATTGATTCGTGGGTTCACAGTTTCCTAACATTTTTTTTTTATTTCAGTTGAGGTTCCACATAGAGCAGTGGCGGATTAACGTATAAGCACTACAAGCACGTGCTTGGGGCCCCTGTTCTCCAGGGGCCTCCATCCTCTGCTGGCGTTTCATTTTATACCTACATTTTATCGATATTCATCCACAATATGTCCGAAATCACAAGGTGCTCTGCTGAACGATCCTTCTCACAACTAAAAAGATAAAAAAACCCGCAAATAACAAAAATCCGTCCAGACAAGCTTAATTCTTTAGCATTAATGTGTATTGAGGCAGACATACTTCGTCAGATAAATTTCGACGATGTAATCTCGGAGTTTGCTCTGATTAAGGCAAGGAAAAATATGTTTTAAGTTTTAAATTATACCTACTACACTTTCCATTTTGATGAACTTTCATTTTATACTTTCTACCTTCCATTCCATTTCTTCCATTTCCATTTAAGCAATAGAGGGCCTACACAGGCTCTGTGCTTAGGGCCTCGGATACTCTTAATCCGCCACTGACATAGAGGCTTAAAACGTTAGTGCCGGGAGCCCTCCTGGAGGGTTCACCTAGTCGCATATGGGATGCCGGGAGCCCTCGCGGAGGGCTCATTTTAAATGTAGGATTTTCTTAGCGAATTTAGCATTATAAACCGTGAAAATAAAATCAAATGTATATTTTAACTAGATTTATTAGCATATGCGTTGGTTTTCAAATCAAAGACTTAGATTTTTTTTTTACAAATATTCACAAAAAATTTAAAAGGCTAGAAACTACGTATAGCGACAAGACCCCTAGAAAACACTATTTCACTTCGTTTTACAGTGTTTTATAACACGGTTTTAAACCTATTGCCGTTGACCATCCGCGATGGTTAACTTTAGCGCAAACGTAATGCCGGGAACCGTCCCGGAGGGTTCACTTACAATATGTATGGCGGCATGGCGTATGAGCTCGACGAAAATGGGTGGAGTCGAAAGTGTTAACAGTCATCACACACATTGAAGATAATAATATTCAATCAATCTGCCTAGCCTTTTCCCAACTATATTGGGGTCGGCTTCCAGTCTAGCCGGACGCAGCTGAATACCAGTATTTTATATGGAGCGACTGTCTATCTGACCTCCACAACCCAGTAACTGGATAATACGATACCCCTTGATAAGACTGGTGTCAGACTTTCAGGCTTCTGACGGCTCGTAACGACTGTCAAAGATTCACGAATGAAAGCCGGGCTTTATTTGTTTTAAACAAATTAAGCCCGGCGTCTCGGTATGTAAAGATGGTCACCCATCCACTGACCCCGGCAAGCGTAGCCACGAGCTCCTCCAGAAGATAATAATTATATTATAGCAAGCTAAATCCTTCAAAAATCCTTTAAGGTAAAATATATATTATCTTCACTGGGTGTGGCGGTCCATTAAATTTTACGGTGAGCGATATGTCGAAGATAATATATATTTTATATTATCTTCAAAGTGTGTGACGACCTTTAGTCTTTTTACGATTTCAATTTCGTAAATGACACAGGGTTTCTTTTATGTATTATTTAGTCGACAGTCGTTTGGCGACACCTGTAGCAAATACGAATACACTTTAATAAATGAGGCTGGCCTGACCTTGGAATGTTTAAGAAGACAATGGCGTGAACTTTGTGCTCCCGGAGCACGGGCGTGAGGTCCTTGCCGTCGCACTCCATGGTCACGAACTCGGCCAACCCCTTCCACTTGCGCTGCATCAGATCCTTCCCTCCGGCGGTACCATAGAACAGCTTGTTTCTTATTCGAGAGTTGAACTTTTCTGGGTGTGCCTCTGTTAACCAAACACGTGTATTTTTATATTATAACGACTCATCATCATTATCCTATTAGTAGCCCACAGCTGGGCAGACATTTTGCAAAGAAAGACTTATTGTCCTCATGCCATTCGATAATGCAAACGGCCATCACTACATTATTTTGATTTACAATACGTTGAATAAACACAATGACCATTAAGTGAATAGATTTATATGAATGATGTCATGAAGATGAACGTTGCGGTTTTCATAAGAATCCAATAATAAAAGATTATTAATGCTCAACAATTATTCGCCAATACCACAGCGGAGAACGTCTGCGGTTGGTAACTTCCAAACGATTGAAATATTCAAATAGAACAGTATGAGTTCTCTCAAAGTTTTATAATAAGAGGAAAGCTCGGTATAGCTTAACAACATGTAAATAGAATTTGAAATGCATGCATACCAAATTGTCTTGCGTGCTATTGCGGTCTCCTTGGTGAATTTAACTCGACAATAAAGCGGCTTATGAAATTGGCTCCACTTTGTACGATTTCAGGTCGTTAGGGATATATTTAATTAATTTAAATGACGGTTTAGTTTATGGTATATATTACGTTTAGAGAGAACAATTACCCAGTCTGTCATTATATATATTATAGCGTGACACTATACAACATCTTGCTTATTATGTAGTCGTGCATGACTAAGTTGTGGTAATATGAACGGGTCAATAGGTTTATTTTAGCATAAAACACTCTGCCATACTAAATATGCAAATGCATAGACTTTGTATTTTTTATTTATTGCGTTTTTATGAATGGTCGTGCGAAAAAATGAATTATCTTAATCTTGGCAGGCTTATAAGTAGAGAACCTTGCAGAGATTCTGTTAGAAGGGTTCGCCAGGGTAAATACGCTGAGCATACAAGATATCTGCCACTGTCAGTCTGTTTGCCAAGTTTTAATATCTATCTTCTAAACATGTCTATACACATAATAAAAAGTAACGAAGTCAAACCGTTACAATGAGCGTTTTTGAAAAAATGTAAGTTGATTTTGATTTGGATGAAAGATGGATGCTACATAAACAACCAGAGTCGATTAAATTAATTTAGGCACACAGATAGTTAAAAACCTGGATTAACACTTAGGGTATTTTTAATGCCGATATTACGTTCCCATGGGATATTTTCAGAAATCCACTCGGGCGAAGCACAAAAGCTAGTGAAAAATATAATTTACAAACGTTTATAAGAGAAGAGACTATCCAAGACAAGTAAGATACTAAGACAGATGTTTTATGAAAAGCTGTTTATCCCAAAACTTGCAAACAACGTATATAACGCAAATAGCTGTAAAAAATTATCTCTATTATCTATTTTGATTAAATTTGCAATATTACTGTATGGAAATAAATAATGTGGCTAACTAGCGAACTAGAATATTCATAATGAATTGCAACTATAACAATGAATTTGATGTTGTACCCGTTTCAGGTGTAAAAAAGGCGTTTGGAAAATTTCCAAATATTTTTTACATCTAAAACTAAATATTCGATGTTACGATATTAATTATTGTATTTCATAATCAATGTTTTAGTTCACTAGTTAGTCACATTTCTTATTTCCATACAGTTATATTGCCAAATTAATCAAAACAGCGAAATATTTGACATCTATGTATTTGCGACGTTGCCCACTTGGAGAATAAAAATGCTCTTAACTCGTGAGAAGGCGGGAGATGCATGGCAGTAAGTCATGAGGAGTCTGTGGCGATCTTGAACTAATAAACTCTAGGATGATAATCTAGCACTTGCTAACTAGGTTTTAAACGCAATTCAATCTAACAACACATATCAGGTAGCTCATAGCAGAAAGAGCGACTTTAAATGATTATTCTTTTATAGCCTGCGCAGACGATGGATTTTTGTCCGCGGACAAAAATCCGCGCTAAAATAGATCGCTTACAAATGTATCTTTTGTAC
Source organism: Conistra vaccinii (assembly GCA_948150665.1). Classification (NCBI taxonomy): domain Eukaryota; kingdom Metazoa; phylum Arthropoda; class Insecta; order Lepidoptera; family Noctuidae; genus Conistra; species Conistra vaccinii. The sequence goes on along the minus strand of OX411324.1, from coordinate 10,391,866 downwards.
GCGGTACTTTTAATCCCTCGTTTGCGTTACTCGATACAGTTGTAAGCGATCTATTTTTGCGGACAAAAAAGTCCGCGGACAAAAATCCGTCGTCTGCGCAGGCTATTAGGTGTTTTTTGAATAACGATTATGAAGTATACAACTTACCTCTCGCTTCATGGAATTCTAAGGCTATGTGAGCATCAACGCCAAACGAGAAATAGTTATTGACGACGTTAAGAGGTAGTTCTGGCTTGGCATTGCTGGTGTCTTCGCCCGCAGCTGCCGTGTTCGGTACCACACCCAGTTCCCATCGGTCCAGCAGTACGGTGTCACTCTCGCCTATGTTCGCTAAGATCTTCGATATTGGCTCGTCTTCGTAACCCTAGTAGTAACGAAAAAGCCGTTTAGAGACATGAAAACTAAAAATAATCACCTACGAAATCGAAATAAAAGAACAAACTTTTATAGCATTCAAATAAAAACTGAGGGTGAAAAAGCAATGCTAAACTCCAACTCTATGTAACCTAATTCGCTCTACTGACTCTCACAAGTTGCGTGGGAATATACACAACTGGCGGTGTATTCGGTGTTTTTTTTTCATTATATTGAAAAAACTACAACGTTTGGATCCTGCAGGTTTAAAATTTATTTGAACCCCGCTTTGTTGCTAAGCTAGGTATTAACTTTACCACATCTTATTTTTGTTTCGGTTGGCTCGTTCTTTGCAGTGTTTCTATGGGCTTTGAGCATATCTAAAAAATACACGTAAGTTCCAATAAATCATAAAATAAATATTTCACACGTCACAGATGAACATATATACGCAGGTGGGCACAGAGCATGTGCAGGTGGTCTTTGGGGGAGCACTCCCGCAACTGACGGGTGAAGTCACGCTTGAGTCAATTAACTATCTGGGTGATACACATACAATACATTTAGTAGCGTAGCGTTCAAATGACTTATTAGGGGCATCCCAACGGCAGTAGATTTTTTGGTTTAGTGTCTAAAATACACCCAATTTTAAGATTTTTTTTCAGAATCTTTGTAGTTACGGTCTTGAACTAAAATAAAGCTTACATTTATATCTTATCTCATTCATCTCATCTCATTTTAGCTTATATCTGATAAACGTGTAAACAAACTCCATTACGTAACCACACACTAGTGGAAATTACACATTTTGTGTTTAGAAGGTTTTTATTGTTTTATGTGAATAACATTATTACATTTTAATTGATAATCGTCGGCGAAAATTGAGGTTGTAAAATTAACCTCACTCAACTGAGTCAACATCTGACATTTGAATTAGACAATTGAGGTTATAATATTAACCTCAATATTGTCAAATGAAAAACCGTAGACAGAGTATTCTATAGACTGCTGGATATCCTCCTTTGCATTCGCACAAGAAAAAGAAGAATTTATTAACGTCACTAGCAAAAAAAAGAGACAGAGTAAAAATATTTCTGTCCTCGTTCGCGTGTCGGCTGAACACATCATTGTGCACAACAAGTTTGACATTTGTGGCGGTTGCAGATTGGATTATTACCAAATAAACAAGAATAAATACAAAATACGATCTTTTAGTGCTCAATTCGACTTTATATAACATTTGTGCAACTGTGCAAAATGGTGAGGTGCAGTGTAAGAAACTGTAAAAGCGATAGTTTGATGAAGATTGCCGGATTGTCGTTTCACTCGTAAGTATTCGATCTTTTTAAGTATTAGATCGCTTTGTGTTCTACTATTTATAATCAAATAGTCGCAGTAATGTACTAACTAATTTGTTTAATGTGTTACATCTCATAAAATCGTGATTTGAGCAATATTTTTATTTTCGTTCTTCAACATTCAGTGTTGCCACTTTTTGACGGGGAATTTACCTTTTAATATGGGTAATACCATTGATATATTAAAAGGAGGAAGATATGTTACGCGCTAACATCGCAATCAGTAAACCTGGGCTTTGTGCACCACTACATGCAGCAAAACTCACACATCAGTGATCAGTGTGATCACAGTCGCAAACCTACCAGTTAACAATAGATAAGAACAGAGATAGGAGACGGCGATGTCGTGCGAGCGAAATCGCGTTAGTACTCGTCGCCAATAAGTCTCGACACTCGCACATTATGTGCGTATCGTGTCTTTCACGCATGTTGTAATATCTATCTCGCTCTCACAAACATGGCGAAGCAAATATTAAAAATTATTATAACTTTCAACAAATTAGCATTTTTGGCTGTAGGTACTTACGAGTTTTAAGTAATCCCGTGTGTCTTATTTTCCTTCCTTTTATTATTAAAACACTGTATAGCTGCACAAGAAGTCATTTTGATGCGTATTTATCACACAAAAAAAACTATAATTATGGAGCTGTTTGATCAACGATATCCCGTGCGCGACTGAGTGCCTACTACAGGCAATCATGTAGTTTGATAGGACCGCGCTGTTACTCAGTCCCGTATCTACCGCTTTTAATACATCAATGGGTAATACTGATTTTTTTATGCAATTTCAATAAAAATAAAAAGAACTTTCCTTAGGATATTAGCAATACACACTATTTATAAGCTATATCTAAGACGACCCACCGACCAAAAATATTATGTACCTACTTGCAGATTTCCAAATAAACCCGAAATAAGAAACATGTGGATTGCTGCTACTAGTAGACCTAATTGGGCTCCAAAAATGAGTTCCAGGATTTGCAGCCAACACTTTGATGGTAATCTTTTAATAAAGAAACAAAGCAAAACTTACTTATACCCCGATGCTGTTCCAAATACGGTAATAAATATGAATATTATCATGTGATTGCAAAGATTGAATTTTAATACAATGGTTATAAAATTTTAACGTTAAATTCCATTAGGTTACAGAGTCAGTAAATCGAGGAAATACTACGATGATTAAGAGCAGCGAAGCCACATCCACTGAAACATTAGCAGGGAGCTCAAAAACAGTTAAATCTGTAACTTCTGTAAGTATATAGGATTAAAAAATTTACAGCTGCAAACAAGCAGAAAGTTGTATGTACATAATTTTGTTTCAATTATTAGGGAATGCAATCCGGACTATCCGTAATCCGAAAAATCCGGATATCCGCACATTTTTACTAGACTTCGAAATCCGGATTTGAAAGTCAAATCCGGTTTTTTTTAATACTAAGAAATTGTAACAAAAAAAGAACTATAATTTTTATTCTGTAATCTTTATTCAATGCACAAGCACAGCTCATTCAAAATTATCAATAAGCTACGGCGCCGCCTGCTCGTGGCCGACAGCTTCGTGCCCGACGCCGGCCGCCCCGCCGTGCTGCGCGCGCGCTACAACGAGGACACCGACACCTGGGAGCTGCGGAAGCACAGGTACTGCTACTGTTGCGGAGCTGAGGCGCCGCCTGCTCGTGGCCGACAGCTTCGTGCCCGACGCCGGCCGCCCCGCCGTCGCCGTGCTGCGCGCGCGCTACAACGAGGACACCGACACCTGGGAGCTGCGGGAGCACAGGTACTGCTACTGTTGCGGAGCTGCGGCGCCGCCTGCTCGTGGCCGACAGCTTCGTGCCCGACGCCGGCCGCCCTGACGGGCTACCCTGACGCTTTCACCTTAACTCTTAACCGGGGTTGTACGGTCCCTGCAGGAAGTGGTGAAGGGCGGGCGATTTTTGGAGACTGTCTTATGTAATTTCGATGTTCGAAAAGTGCTGATTCTCAGTCTAGTTTGAATAAATGACTTATAAATTTTTGAATTTAATAAAACATTGCAGTTGCATCATTGCTTGTATTTTTTAATTTCTCATTATAGAAACCTGAAATACCAACCTCATTAAAAAAAAACTTCTTTTGTGAAGAATATTGGGTAAAATGATGTACATCACTTGGTAACCCTAAACAACTGAAGTACCTTTTTTTCTGTCCTTTTCAATGACACGGATATCGTGAGTCTATAGAATACTCTGTCTACGTGAAAAACATATTTATGGTGATTTATAATTAAAATGCAAGTACATTTTGAAAGTGGCCAACGTCAACAATAGCTGTCAAATATTTAGCTGTTTTGATTAACTTGGCAATATTACTGTATGGAACTTTATAGAGCTTCAAAAACGGTGATGGAAAATGTCGTAAGGAAGCCGGCATGTGAAGCCAAGTCAGAGGCCCATGAGTGGGTTTAAAACTCTGACAACTTAGTAACAAACCACACAAAAAGAAGAAGACTGTATGGAAATATGAAATGTCGCTAACTAGTGAACTAAAATATTGTTTATGAAATGCAATAATTAATATTGTAACACCGAATATTTCGTTTTAAATGTAAGATAAGTATTTTGAAACTTTCCAAATGCTCTTTTTACTCCTAATACGGTTACAGCATCAAATTCAGTGTTATAATTGCAATTCATTATTAATATGTCACTAATTAGCGATATTTCATATTTTCATACAGTAATATTGCTAAATTAATCAAAACAGGTAAATATTTGACAGCTATTTGCGACGTTGCCAACTTTTGGAATGAACGCTCTTAATATTCAAAAATCAAATCAAAGCACTCAATTCGTCATTAGCACTACAAATGTACGTTTTCTGATCCATTTTGTTTAATTTTTTTTTAGGTACCTACTTTTGAATCGGACCCAGCAAACGATAAAGACAGACATGTAAGATACACACGTTGTACGTCCTTGATAACTTAAAAATTTAAAACTACGATTTCGTTCCATTTTCTGAACAGTTTGTGTTGACTTTCTGCTTTAGTTAGGTGGTCAGGTTTAACCTGAAGTTGCTTAAAAGCTTTATTTTCAGTTCCTGGCAGACGATGCCTATTTCCTACTTCAGTGTGGCTACCATGAGTTTCATTTTACCATCTCGATCAAACGCATCGACCGCGTTTGGCACTCCGATTGGCAGCCGGCCAGCCTTCACCGGTGAAGGGCCAATCGGAACGCCGAACGCGCTCGATGCGTTTGATCGAGAAGGTTAAATGAAACTCATGGTAGCCACACAGAAGTTTGATCATAACTCTCTTCTAAATATGTAGGTAGTGTTTTTTTTATCGACTATTTGGATATGTGGCGTAATTATTTACAAAATATAGGAAGCTACGTAATTTCCGACTTGTTCGAGGACAAGGCCGATATAAACCCCATTGATTTATCCGAGAATTTATCAGAAAAAGCGAGGAAACAAAACAGATTTTCTTTTGACTTAAAATTAAAATATATACCAGGAAACTTGAAGCGATAGATGTTGTAATTAAAATCATTTCTTTATAATTAGTTTTTAATATAATATCAGAAGCAGCAGTATGATTAATTACAAGTAAGAAAAGAAGATGATAGGCTTCTTTGATGTAACCATCCGCCTCTGACCAAATACCTTTTTGATTTAATAAACACTTTGGAACATCCGCTACATTTCGTTGATGAATACTATTTGTACGAGTATCTAGCTATGTCATCATCATCATCATTAGCCTATTAATGTTCCCACTGCTGGGACACAGGCCTCTCTGTGAGAGGGAGTGGGCTGTAATCTACCACGCGGGCCCAGTGCGGGTTGGTAGATGTCACATGCCTTCGAATTTTTTGGTTCTAAGACATGCCGGTTTCCTCACGATGTTTTTTTTCCTTCACCGTTTTGAGAGCAGTGGTGATGAAATTATTTACACAAAGTAAAGCGCCTGCTTGGATTCGAACCCACGACCTACAACTCGTAAGTCGGGGCCGTTACCACTGCGCCACCACTGCTCTAGCTACGTATCTAGTCTCATTTGATAACATAACATTAAGTCCTTAAGTTCAACAACTAACACTGACCTTAATTTCCTGCCTAAATGATAATGAGAATATTACGCTAATCTGAAATGGAGTCAAGCCGGTAAAGGCTAGTTGGGTAGAACGTTAAGCTGTGTAACGAAACTGTAATGCCCAATATTATTATGGGTAATTTTATAACAATGTAGCGGGTAACTGAAGTTCCTTATAACACGGCTCTAGTACCCATATTGTTATTTGTTTGCGGAACAAAGCTGATGCGTTAGCCTTGTTGCCTTGTTGGCTTGTTGCCTCAGTGATCCAAGCGTATAAGACTTCTTACCTCCACGCTGCTATATAAGATCGAGTTAAGTACAATCTTGTTTACCGCAGACGCAATAAATATTACTCCTAATTAGTGTATTTATTTATATAGGTGTTTTAGTTGTACTTTTTTTGTGATCATGGTATTGTTTTCAAAGCTGAATGAGTTAATTAGTTTAAAAAGATCAATCAATCTGCCTAGCCTTTTCCCAACTATCTCGGGGTCGGCTTTCAGTCTAACCGGATGCAGGTGAATACCAGTATTTTACATGGAGCGACTGCTTATCTGACCTCCACAACCCAGTAACTGTGTAATACGATACCCTTTGGTAAGACTGGTTATCAGAATTTCGGGTTTCTGACGACCCGTAACGACTGTTAAAGATCCACGAAGGGCAGCTGGGATCAACGGCTTACGTGCTTTCCGGGGCACGGTGTAAAGATGGTCACCCATCCACGGACCAACCCCGGCAAGCGTAGCTTAACCTGTTGGATCGAACCGTGCAGCTGTTATTACTTTAGCCACATGCTAATTAGTTTAAAAAGATAAAGCTCTTTTTTTATACGTGGAACTCGAAGAAGAAAATAGTTCCATTTCATTTTCATACTTCCTTTGATTAGTTTACTCTGAGGTAAGAATGAGAAACGACTTATTTAAAAGTGTCTGCAGCAAAAGTGTTAATTTTGCAATGTATCGTGAATATTTCTCCACGCCAAAGAGTAGTCTGAGGGGAAATTACGCGGTCGTTTGATAATTATCGGGATATAAACACAACAAGGGGTGAAAATGTCGGAACATTTTTGCAGCATAACAATGAAAGAATATTGCACAAATCCGGAGCAGGAGCGGAGTTTGTTTGTCGTTTTGGAGACTAGTAAAATTTTCATGAACAAAGTAATAAACTTTGTTTATGGGCTCGTTAAAAACATATTGTCGTACCTACATCAAGCGACAACCAGCCATAATAGGATTTGCACCATTTTCTTTTGATTTTTCCCACTCATATAAATGAATGTGTGTGTGGTATGTAAAAAATTCTGTATAACAAGTTGGCGCCCTTTAATTTTAGACTTGCGAAAATAAGCTTACTTTAACTTTTTCGTTTCGCGCGGGCCCGCCACTGGTTGAATATTTTTGGATCTAATGCCAGTTTCAGAACAAGTTAGTATTCTTATAAGAGATTTCTCTTATTAATTTAGACATTAAATTTCCCGCGGTTGTAAAACATTATGTCTTCGTCATAAATGTGAAGTAAGAGTAAGTAATAGACGCCAACGTTTCACTGCATTAAATGAGAAATACAATTTTAAGGTAGAATAAACAGGACCTGAACTCTCTAGACATTATCAGCTTAAAGTGTCGTTGTTGAAGTTTTGAGAAACTCGCGGTTCCCTTAGTAAGCTCAGTTCCAAGTAACTACTTGAGCAAATTGAACCCACCTCGGGACCAAAAAATAACTAGTACGGCAAACTAAGTTTCCTGAAAATTTAACTTATTCATTTATGACAAAGTTTAGCTAAGTTGTTTAAACTCTACTGCTCAGTATTAAATTCTAAATCCCCTGTTGTAATACCGTAGAACTGGTAAACAAATGTACTCGTTGGTGAGTTGTGCCAGACCATTTATATATTTGCTAAATACCGTACGTCATACACAGTTAAGCATTTGGACGGTTCCCACGGGGCGCGCACGAATTATTTTACTGCACGCACGACACTCCCGTCCCCGAGGCATGGACAACGATAACGTCATAATAATACCCTCTGTCATGTCTCTACACTCATTACGCGGTTCCTGCTTTATTTTCACCCCAATTTTTGAATCGTGACAGGTATGTCAGAGGCTTGATTTTAATCTATTGTTCGATTAAAATATTTACATATTATAACAATCCAACGAAAATAGAACATCGGTATTGGTGTTATGAATACAAATAATAAATCTTAGAAGCAAAAATGTTTACTGAAAATATTGCCTGATATTGGGAAATTGAATGTGTAACAGACGTCATGTCGGCGCGTGGGGTTGATTTACGTGGTACATACTATAGTAGGCGATTAATTTTTATGGTGTACATAATAAAGAGTATTATATCTATCCATTCTATCTAGGCGGGCGATAGTAGGAGGGTAGGTATAATAATTATGGCACATCGAAATTCATGAGAGTACGGATTCGTAGAGCAGTGGTGGCTCAGTGGTGATGTTCGCGACTTACGAGTTGTAAACATGTCCTAGATTCTAAGACTTGTTGACCTCCCAAGACTCCCAACCCGGGCCCGCGTGGTAGATTACGCTCTGTGTCTCTTCCAGCAGTAGGAACATTTTAGGCTGCATAAGCTACTGTACTTACGCCACCCCAGCCGAGCGCGCGCGCTAGATCGTTGCCGGTGCCGAGCGGCAGTACGCCGACGGCCGGACGTGTACCGATGCGGTCGAGTACGCTCAACACCCAGCCCACCGTGCCGTCGCCACCGCACGCCAGCACGCGCATGTTCGGCACCTTGCGGAACAGCTCCAGACTGAAATTAAACTCTGTTATAAATTCTGTAAATTCATAAAAAAATATTATTAACGATGAAGGAAAACATTTTGTGTGGTTCGCCTTGAGTAAGCGTGGTACTCAATTCTCATGCCTTCTGCGTATGAGAAGAGGGCTATTAATGAATCATTTATGTTATTATGTGATAGCTATATGTCACCAACGGACTGACTTGGCTGATGCGGTCACCTCACCTTAAAGCTTCGTGCAGACAAGCGCGGCGCGACAGCGCGACGCAACACCGGCTATTGTTATCCCTGAAGTTTTCTTAGAAATTCTATTGTTCGTGCTCGCGCGACAAGTCGCGCTGGTCTGCACAAACCTTTATGCCATGAGTAAGAGTGAGAAAGATTCAATTGAATAGTTGACGACAGTACCTATGTCTAGCTACCTATATCTTTACGCTTGATGAAATAGGTACGTCCTATTGTTTCTGTTATAACATTTGAACTACTTAATGATATTGATGAGTAATAGGTAGAAAAGTTGTTTATTTTATGAAAACGGACAACGAACTTGTCTATCTATTTACGATTTCGCAAGTTTAATAATGTGGGTAAAGACATGAAGAGTGCACACGTCCAAGAATGGTGATTATTTATTATACCATGATATACAAGAGAATTTTATGTATCTTTCAGAACGAAAAGATTTTTATTTTTTTTTACCCTCAACGGCGAAGCTCTTGGCCTGCATCTCACCTGATGGTAAGTGATGATCAAGCCGAAGGTGGAAGCGAGCTTCACCCGGAATCCTCAACCACAGAGTAACTGGCTATCTTACCTCTAACTGCCGAAACACAACAATGCTGTTAACATTGTTGTTATGGCGCCAGACTTAGATAAGATGGTGGTAGATAGCCAGGCGGACTTAGAACAAGCCCTACCACCAACCAAACCCAGCAGAAAGTTTTGCTCCCACTGGGAATCAAACCCGGGACCTCTGGGTCTGAGACGGGTGGTTAAACCACTAGACCACAGAGGCGGTTAATTAAGAGTCAAATCAGATTTTTTTTATCAGACCATTCGTAAGGAATAACACCTTGTGAATGGTCTGATATAAAAAACTCTGTTTGACTAAAAGTTGGCGGATTAGGTGACCCTTTTTTTTTTGGGTGGGAAATCATCAAATGACTTCTCCTGCTCTGGGTGGAGTGGAAGGGCGTGTCAGACTCTTACTGACTAAAACCCACCCGTGTTCCTTCCCTTGCCTTGCCAGGGGCCACGGTTTCCCGTCCCTGGATTTGAACGTTATTAACTGCTGTAAACGACGAAGAGAAGCTCCCCAAGTTTCATCCTATTAGCCTAAAGAGCACTCTGTTAAGATTAAACAAGGCGAATGATGCAACGAGACAAGACCGGCCTTAACATTTTAATGGGTCAAACTTATTATTGGCATTGTCAGATTTGCGAGCGGATGCAGTTTATAGAGTAGTACCATTTCACAAAGGCAATAAAATTCTTATAAAGACTAAAGTTTTTAAGAAAAAAAACACTACTTACCACCAAAAAACTAATGTTATTAAAGAATGCGTTGCTTTAAGTCTATTCTCAGGGATAAGGATGACATGGCTACGTAGCAGCGACGCCAAATAAAACATACTGATATTAAAAAATTGTAGGTAGGTATGGCAAGTATATCGTAGCTCGTAGCCAAGGAGATGATACTCCGGCTACTACGAGCAACGGTTCGTCGCCATGGCATTCTAGCGAGATATAAAGGCGGAGACTGACTTGTAAAATTTGTTCTGTAACGCGTTACAAAAATTAAAAAGCCGAAATCGAAATGCTCGATTCGAGCGCCGGATCATCCACTCGACTGTCGGCTGTTTCGAGAATTCCTTTGAAACGGAAATATGAGAAACGAACATTACCTACATGGTGCTCGAAGCGAGCGTTCGCCTCGACTTGTGTATCACAATATTGTAACCAATCTCGCCGCGAATGATACAGTAATGATACATTACAAACAAATGTGCAAGTCAGTCCCCGCCTTAAAGGTTTATTTGCGTTTTCGTGTCATGTCCGCATATTGTCATGATATGAATATTCACAGGAACGATAGTGGTGAAAGGTAACTTTATATTTACCCAGGTCCAGGTCCTCCTTGTGTGAGATCAAAAACTTGTCGTGGGTTGAGTAGCCACTGGAACTTCTGCAGCAGTTTGGCACCCTGGTTACCTCCACTTTTCGGATTTATAAAAACTAACACTGGCCTCACACTTGCTGTAGGAATTGGCTTAATCACAAACGTTTTCTGTTCATTCTTTGAATCTTTCCCTTTTTTCTTGGAAGCACTTTTTTTCTTAGGCGATTTTCTTAGTGATGACTTAAAACTACCTCTTCTTGGCAATTTGACGATCCACGCTGGCGGTACTATTATATTATATTGCGATCCTATGGAAGACGATAAATTATTGGGAAAAACTTTGAATTATTCAAGCGATGTAATTAGAAAAGTTTTTGGTCGTTGTTACTTTACCTAATGAGCATTCCTCTCCTATCCGCTGGAGATTGAAACAACTTTCTTTGTTGTGGTATGCGTCTTTGCACCACGAACAAGTCAAGGCAACGATTTCCTTCGAGCTAAATGATAGTTTAGCCTGCAGCGACTGTCGAAAAAATATTAGATTAGAGGAAATGCATGTTAAATAATAAAATTATACACCGGTTAGCTACAACGATTTCTAAATGAAAAGCAAGCAACAATAAAATTAAAATACAGGCTGGATTTTAATTACCGACATTCCCGAAATCGTATGATATGCGTAGGTCTGATATATCTACATACAAATCTACTTATATTATAGAGAGAGCCTCTTTAACCCGAAATTCAGCTGATATACTGGCGGTTGATGAGTACCTTTGTATTATTATTACATGGACTTCTGCTATATGCTTTCTTAAATGTTTAATTAGTTTATTTCGCTTTTTCGGGAATGTTGGTTCAATAACTTAGTTCCTTCCTGTTCTGAGCACATGGCCTCCACCTGTGGCAGCACATTTGTATACGCACATTCACAACTTCACCAGTGTCTACTCCTATAGCCTTGTCTACAGTGTCCTGGTTTGGTATGCACCACCGACAGCAGCTGCGCCGGAATGACTGTGACAACAAAACAACCATGCAACACACATGCAGATGAATAAAGTGATTCACACAAAAATAATAAGCCACATAAAGCAACATAAATATCGCTACCAAACTAAACATGGAAACATTAAAGTTATGAATGTTTAACAAAATTATACCAATGATATATTAATACTGAAACCGATTTAATGCTGTGTTACATTAATAGTGTAACAAATATAAACTGCTTAAATTAGCATTTGTCGGATTGAACTATTCCTGTCATAAACGTTTGTGAATAACAAATGAGTCTTATCAAAGTTATCATAACAACATCATTACCAACTAAATGCTTGATACTGTAATAATACCTACACGCAAAGCGTTTTCTATGCATGAACATTCACATTAATAGTAACCAAACAATAGTCATGAGAAGAAGAAAAAAAGTAAAAAACATAACCCAGAAACACAATTTTATTTAAAAATTGTGCAGGGTGCAGGCTATAGAAGTAGGTACTATGCGAGCGATATGGTAACACGTCATTAAAAATGAAGTTTTAATTTCGCGTTGAGCTAGCGCGGCGTTCATGTGAGTTCGTGACGTGTCGCATGCGATGTCGGCCATATTCGTGGCACGTCTATGTAGATGCAAATCATTTGAGTTGATAGAACCGCGTGGCTCGGACGAGGGACGGACGCCGGCCGTCGCGGTCGCACACACATCATTAAACACGCGGTTACACCCGAACTAAAAAGCTACAATATGTCATGTCATAAAATATTAATGTGACACCCATTAAAATAACGACGAGACTAGCTATAAAGAGGATATTCTGCTAAAATAAAACCTACGAGGTGGTCTTTAGATTAATACGTGCGTTTTTTATCAATCAATATTTCATTAAAAGTTAATTGGGCGAGTTCATTAATTGAACAACATAATGATAATATATCGATTGCCTTAAATAGTGTCACCAAATTAACTACCTGCCTATAGTATGAACCCAAATATAATATAAAATTGGCATAGCTACGCGCCCAAAGGAGTGATACAACTTCACCTGGCCTATTTCAATGGCAATGGTTTTTTGTGACCGTGCGTAAGTAGGTACCTACCCCAAGGATTAATAGAATCGAATTGCCAACGCAAACTAAACTACAGGCTGAGCCAAGATAACTAAGTTCTACACGTCATAGAGAAAAACGCTGAAGGCTTTTTTAACAGTAAAATATCTCCGAAAAAACTGGCCAGTTGCGTGACGGACCACGTACAATGATGGGTTCCAATAGTTTGGATGAATTTATCAAAAAAACAAACTAAATATTGTCATTGAAAAATAATTTCTCCCATAAATCGACGTCACGGTCACGGTCAATTCTCCAACTGCAATGTAAGTTTGTAACCGCGAAAATTAAATTTTCTGTGTGATAAACGTACAAATTACGTTACAAATTAACGATTGTCGGACGTTTTCCTTTATATGCTCTGTAAGACCTTGCTTCCTGCCAAATTTCATGATTCTAGATCAACGGGAAGTACCTACCCTGTAAGGTTTTGATTTACTAGCGAATATCAATGTCGCATAAATAATCGATTTTTTATTGCGTTGACTTAACATCTTGATATTTTTTGAGCTCCAAGGGACCATAGACTTACGTATTTGGTATTCATTTCAACTTGAGAGACTGACGGACGGACAACGAATCGATCCGATAAGGGTTCCGTTTCTTCCTTTTGAGGTACGGAACCCTAAATACAGCTTTTTAGGGTTCCATAGTCATCAAGGAACACTCACAATTTTGCCATGTCTGTCTGTCCGCTTAGCTCAGAAATTCTAGTACTAGAAAGCTGTAATTTGGCATGGGTATACAAATTAATCCCGCCAACAAAGAGGTACAATAAAATATTGAAAATTTTGCACGTAAGGTGTGGATGATATTTTTTTCTTGTCTATCCCATGCTATGGGTAAAAAATTTTTCGGGAACCATTTTTCGGTTCAAGAATCCGTTTGCGTAATATTAACCTTTAAAGTATTTATTAATTTTTGTAAGAGTTAAGTCATCCCCCCCCCCCCCTGCCAGCCAGATAAATATGTGATAAAATATCACGGCACTAGATATGTAACGAAGTTAAAAGGAAAACTATCACATCTAAGTATGCTTTACAAGATAACGAGTATAATCGACCAACTTACATTTGTAGTTGGAATGTATGAGAGACCATGTTTTACAACTACAGTGTTAAGTTTATGCTTGGGATAAATAAATATTTAAAAAAGACTGGTATAATAAATCAAAAAACGATATGAAATTTTGAAGCTCCACCACTCCACTCGATTAAAAAAAAAAAAAACTCGAAAACTACAAAAAATCGCGAATACCTGCATGGGCATAAAATGCGCATGAGGAATCAAATATTTTTTTATGATGTCACTATTTGGACCAGCCTGTATAACTAAGTTAAAAGGAAAACTAATAGCTCCGCGATCGCGACCTCGATGTAATACTCCCCCCCCACCGACCCTTGCTCGATGAAGTGCCAGCCCGCGCCCAAGCTGAGCCTGAAGCTTTAAATTCCCCAGATAATAATAATTATCCAGTTTTGATCCAGCCTGTCCCAACTTGCTGTCCTCCCCCCAGCGACGCCTTAAGCCGAGGTTCGTACCCCACAGGGGGTGCCCTTAGCGAGCAGTCGCCTAGTTCATAATTAGTATTATGCCCTGGCTTTAAGTTAGCTTAAGGCAGCCACAGGATAATCCGGTTAAGTAGTCACGACCTCAGTGGTCAAATACGAGATCCCAATTATAAAAAAATTATAAACTATCACAGCTAAGTAGACTTTACAAGTTCATGAGTAATAGTCGACCGCCGAACTTAAAGCAGTTGCTATAAATGGGAGAAAATGTTTTCCAACTAAAATGTTAAGTTTGTTCTTGGAATAAATTCATCCCAACTATGGAACCCGTGCATGGTCCGACACGCACTTGGCCGGTTTATTTTTATTTTCTATTCAGCGTTTTTCGCTAGGACGTAACGTTCAGAATCTACAAAGACTGGCTTGAAAAAATAACAGCCTGTATATAATGTACCTATATCGGTATAGGTACCCGTATGAAACCGATATTGCTGGTTCTTCGCTTGGTAAACGTTAGTTGCACTTATTTTAATTCTTAAGCCCAATTACACCAAAATGCGTCAGTCTCAAGATTCAAGCAACCGTCAGACAACCAAAATGTGACCTCAAGGAGCACCCGGCAACCGACATATATGCTAAAAGGGTATCGTATAGGTAAGCTGGTTGCTTCAGGATATTGACAAAACTATGGACGGGCTCAAATGCAACCTGGACGATTTCAGTAAGGCCAATTTATTGGAGATTTTTCTGTTGTTATACTCGCGAATCTGCCAAGGGGAGTCAAATTGATTTGGCAGGAGATCTATTACTAATTGCAAAACCATAAGGTAAATATTTCGGAAAAACATAAAATTTCGTCTTACGAGTAATTGGTTCAGTTTCAGTTTAAAGAAAGTTCTATATTCATGCTTCACATTTTAAGCTGATGTAAAACTCAAAACATGACCGGTTAAAGCCGTCGTCCGGACGTCCCGCAACTCCACCAGGTAGGAGGAAGGGGAGACAAAAGTTTACCCGTCAGTGTGACCTTTTTATTTTGGTAGCACCGTTACCGATTTTTTTTGTTGTAGTTCGGTACGTGTTTTCTATGGGAATGTAGCACTTAGGACACGCGTGATCCGCTCGTGAGTCTAACATTCGGGATTGACATGGCATTACGCTGCAGTCACGGTTCCCACCCACACAAAGCTGCATCCAGCATGATAAAAAGTCTTATAAATTTTAATTAAGAAGCAACTGTCTTAATCTGCACCAAGACCTTAGTTTTTATGATGTTGAATGTGGGCGGGTGCTTAACTAGGATTCATCCGTGACGATTATCTAGCTAAATATAGGGGGTTACGACTTTAAACGTTTGTTTGTTATAACCTACGTTTTACTGTGAGATTAGACTGTTAATGGTACTAGAATAAAATACGTAGGTATCTCCACCACGTTGGAAAACTTTCCCCATTAAATAGCTGCCCGTCGAACACAATGGTATTTATCGATTTTTTAAATAATTAAAGACTCAATTAAGTGGCTGGAGGAAAGGACTTTTAATGTAATAGCTTTGTCTGGCGGCTAACTTCCAGATTGTGATTGCACGCCAACATCTCAGCCACTGGAAGCGCACCATACATATTAATGAGTCCTCCGGTAGAGTAGATGATCGAGCTGGCTCACTTAATTATAGTAAGCCCCATTAAGTATTAATCGGTCTGTTAATTAATCTATGGTAAGCCTATACGTATGTGAGAAATTAATATTACGAGTACTACCACGTTCTGTAAGATCGATCAGTAATTAAGTAATTATATATTTCCTAGCGCTACCTATTAAATTCTTAATACAACAGACTATGTTTTTCCTTTTGGAACGCAGAAAAATAAGTTGTTATTAAAACGAATGGTTTTTAAATTAAAGACTAATTGGTATTTGGCCGCGATCGATGACTACAATCGTGAATACGTACCCGTTTAATAATATTTGATAGAATTTAACTCATGTTGAAGGTTACAGAAATAACGATTTTGAATATCTTTATACCGTAGATATTCGGTAATCCGGTATCACGGTATGTCCTAGAACCAAAAATTTGAAGACATGTGACATCTACCAACCCGCACCGGACCCGCGTGTTAGATTTCAGCCTACTCCTTCTCGAAGAGAGAAGGCCGGTGTCCCAGCAGTGTGAACATCTTCTTAAATAGCCTCGGCCCAGAATTGGGCCACGTGTTTGGCGCCATCACTAGCGTCCATCAGTTTCTGTAACGTGCAGCTGACAGGACACGCACGACACGAAATTAAGTGTCCCATCGTTTGTGGAACAGCACCACACTTACACTCCAAGGCGGATTCTATTAACATCGAAGGGTTCGCACAAGACAAATCTGTTTTTTTTTCTGATGTCTACCGTAACTGCGACATTATTTGCGTTCAAGATGTGTGTGTGTCCAGGGATGTGTGGCCAGCGTTGGAGTTCATCTCGGGTAGATGAACTCCAACGCCGGCCACACATCCCTGGACTTACGCTTATCGCCGAGATCTGTCACCCGAAGCACGGTAATGCAGTGTTTGCTGCTCCCGGCGTAAGCATACTATCCACCAAGTGCTAAAACGAGAACTAGAAATCATCACCATCGATGTTGGTACCTGCACCATCACTTCCGTTTAGTGGGAATATTATATTATACGCGCTTAGGCTGATTATGCTATACTGTAGATACTTATAGTAGGTAAGGCACAAAAAACGTAATATAAAAAATTTAAAAACAGCTTTGTAAACTAATTATTCTGAGTGAAACGTTTTTCCTCCGTTTGAGCAGCAGTCATGCGGAATTTGTCTTATTCGGATCAAGTTTAAATTATTCAACGCACGTAATGTCCTTCAACGGTCGAAACATTAAGGAAATTATTATTGTTGTTTTTGTAGATGTTCCAAAGGTATTTTCATAAAATGTTGTCTTTTAAATGAGCTCGAAACACGGGTGAAATGCTAAAAGAATATACATTCTGTTTCTGTCATCCTACTAGACCACCTGTACAAAAAAAAAAAATATGTTTGACTAAGTAGTACCTAAGAAAAAAAAAAACCGGCCAAGTGTGTTTTGAGACGTTGTTTGTAGTAGGGATGAATTTATATTAAAAACAAACATGTTCTCCGAAACATCAATTTATGGTCAATTCTCCAACTGCAAATGTAAGTTTGTAATCCCAAAAAAATTAAAATATTGTCCAACTATTTTGCAAATGAGAAAGACAAAAATATATGATTTTTTTTTGCAACAGGAAAATTTTGTGACTCAACTTAGGGACGAAAATAAAACCATGATGCTTTTACTGTGACAAGATATTAAGATATGAAATGAATAAAAAGAAAAACACTACTTAAATGATGTCTACGTTGAATTCATTATAACTAAGTAAAAATGGTACCAAATAAACAAACAAAAAGACAAAAACTCACACAGGTTAATTACAAATACCAAATTGACCCATACGCTACTCTCATTATGAAAACGGCTGATAAATCTGTATCTGTTTTTTTGTGGGCTCTCTTCAGTGCGTACCTAGTATGATTTCAGAAAATCAAAAGCATTTTTTTTGTAGAGTTGTTGTACTTAGATTCAGTGTATTTGAACTTTCTAAAATAACGACTAAAACTATGAAAGAGTTATATTGAAATAGTCCGCCAGCTTATTGTATTTGAAATTCATAAGGATATGGTCACAAAAAATAATCATAAGTTATAAATAGGTACTGCCATTAAAAGATTTTACAGCCTTCATTCATAGGCAAAATAAAATAATTCAAAATATTCTTGAACACTACTTTGTTTTACAAAATAACTTTGTAGTTTTATTATATTCTCGGAAGGTTTTATTCACTAACAGGAAACTTGGAGAATAATAATAATTTATTCTCCAAGTTATAGTTACTTATGTATTTATGTAATGAACATAACCTGCTGCATATTCATGATATTTGAATGCACGTTTTGAATAATAACCAGGTTGGAAAGCAATTGGTTATACACAAATAATTATGCTTTACAAATTTTATTGCACTCTATTTATACTACCAATATAAAGATGATCTAACTACGTCTACATCTAATCAGCTTAAAATTATAATAAATCACTGAATCGGAAAACAAAATGACTACAACTCGACTAATAACTGTCCAAATAAAACAGATAAAATAAAATAAAACGATCATAAACACAGCCGTTTCCATAAATGACAGCACAACATTGACCGATGACGTAAGCGACATATAGATTGCGGCCCTCACCTTACCACAGGCCTTGCACTTGCCCTTCTCTGAGCGGCGGTGGACCCAGTGGTGGTGGGTTATGGTCTGCTCCCGGTACTGCCGCACACCCACATCCCTGAAGGTAGGCTTGCACGTGAACTGCACGCGGTCCATCAGGACGTCGATGCATGCTGTATGCGCGACGATCTTGCACGCCGAACATTTCATACGAGACCCGTGTTTCTGTAGAAAAGAGGTATTATGAGTCATTGTGGATGAACCTTGGTTGGGTATACAGGGTGACTTGTAATTTGACGTATCCCTCTAAGGACATTAGAGTTTAGAGAAAAGTGAGGGTTTTTTAGGGAAATTTAAAAAAAAAAAACATAAGAATTGGGTTTATTCGAATCCCATGAATTTTCGCCTAGGCTTTATGGGGTGCTTATTTGTTGTAAATGGGTCACACTATCACGTCCTTGAAGGAATACATTTACTGTACAACTTATTCATAAAATATT
The DNA here is from genome assembly GCA_948150665.1 of Conistra vaccinii. Lineage (NCBI taxonomy): Eukaryota > Metazoa > Arthropoda > Insecta > Lepidoptera > Noctuidae > Conistra > Conistra vaccinii. Next base: position 10,372,794 of record OX411324.1, on the reverse strand, counting down.
AAAACTTTGATGTTTAAAGTCTCTTAGGCATTTTTGCGCGATAGCTCCCAACTAAATATATTTAAAAGGTCAGTCTGTTTGAATCAGCATCAGGCTCAAAATATTTTTAATCAGTGAGTTGTCATGCTATTAGGCCTTATTTTTTAGGGTGCCGTAGTAGGCAAGAAACCCTTATAGTTTCACCATGTCCGTCTGTCTGTCTGTCCGCGGCTTAGCTCAGAGACTGTTAGTACTAAAAAGCTGTAATTTGGCATAGGTACTCGTATAAATATTAATTACGCCGACAAATTGGTAAAATAAAATCAAGAAAAATATTTTTTTTGATACCCCCTGTCCTACACGTAAAGTGGGGATGATTTTTTTATTTCTCGTCTATCCCATGGTATCGGGTGTCGTTTGAAAGGTCGTTTAAAAATAGTTTGTGAAAACCATTGATCAATTAAGTGATTCGTTTGCTAAATATTAAGCTTTAAAGTGCTAATTTTTGTTAGAGTCATTTATGTCCCCCCCCCCCCTGTCAGCTAAATGGTTGTACTTAGATTTGTGAAAAAAATCACAGCAGTAGTATATATAACAAAATTAAAAGGAAAACTATCAAATGTTATTCAACTACAATGTTAAGTTTTTTCTTGGGAAAAATTCAACCCAACTACGGAACCCTTCATTGTGCGTGGTCCGACACGCACTTGGTTAATGTGTAATGACATTAAACAGCCCACTGGTCCTTGTTTTACCGCATAAAAATGTTCTCATTGTAAGTAACAGCTAAAACCCCCAAATTCACTACAGGCGGATGTTAGTAACCAGATCACGTTTGCCGAGTAAATGCCTAGGAGACCTTAAGTCCAGCGGCTCTCATGAATTTGTAAACTCCTTAAAAATAAATATACTCATCAGAAATGTCTAGAGATAACCAGTTTGAAATTTATTCCTTTTACTATATACTAACTATACTATAATAAGAATAATTTACAAAATAGTGAATCAAGAGCTCGTGGCCAAGTAATAACAGCCGTACGAGTCGATCCATCAGGTTAAGCTACGCTTGCCAGGGTTGGTTCGTGGATGGGTGACTATCTTTACATACCGAGACTCCTCCGTGCCTCGGAAAGCACTTTCATTCGTAGATCTTTGACAGTCGACATGGGTCGTCAGAAGCCCGAAAGTCTGACAACCAGTCTTACCAAGGGGTATCGTATTACCCAGTTATTGCGTTCTCGAGGTCAGATAGGCAGTCGTCCCATGTAAAATATTGGTATTCAGCTGCATCCGGTTAGACTGGAAGCCGACCCCCATATAGTTGGGAAAAGGCTAGGCAAATTGAGTGAATCAAAAGACTTTATATACGAAGATAAACATTGTTACTGAATTAAACTAACTTAATTTCATTAAGTAAGAATGCTTCACTTTACCATAAATGGGAAATAAGCTTGCCACACAAACATCGTCTTATTTTGTTGGCTTCTTAATGAAAGTTGTTCATGTTGAATTCAAATGACGTATGTTTATTCTTTTATGACGGCTGCATGGAAACAAACATACTAAATGGATGAAACTAATGAAAATTTTGCAACAATGTTATGTTGTTTACAATGAAACAACTGTGGACAAAAATATTCAATCAATAACACCCAGCGAAATGTTCTAAATTCGGCGCACGGAGCCTCATATAAATAGATACTCGAATAGAAACACAGAATAAACTTTGATTAAAAGGTGCCGTAACTATGAACATAAGATAGGATGCTACGGACAAAACCCGTAACTTTTACTAAAGTTCGAAGAAGTTACTGAACGAAGTGCTGGAACAACTAAGTATTAGTAGTATAAGTATTTATCTAGTCCCAAAGTTAAAGGCGAGGGTGTTACAATTAGGAATTGATTGCGCTCATGAGGCTCGCGAGACACCCTTTTGTTGCACCCACTGTGACAGGTCATCGCCACGACAAAATGGAGGCATCGGGTCATTAATCTTATATACGACTACAAGCAACCTGCGACATAATAGGCAGGAAACTCGCTAATGGTTGTTGGGGAAATTACATTTCTTCCACTGTTGTTTAACCAAGACGCGAGGCGAGATACCTTGTATCTTGGTGTAAACTTCAATAGATTTTTCATATTAATGCCTTTATTCATGGTGGTACAAAGAAGTTCTTTTCAAAGAAAGGAGCAAAATAAATAATGGAAGAATGAAAGTAAAATATATCTTGTACAGGTCCGAGAACCCTGTTACAGAATATTACGAAAATAAAAATCTGTTATTCCGTAAAAATTCATACTCTACGTAAAAATTCATTAAACTCCACTCAGCTCGTCGGGCAATTTACTAGGTTCATTGTGTGCTTGTTATTCAATACGAGCATGTCATTCAAAGAAAATTCTTTTTTCTTTACAATGTACGCAGCTATTCGTATTGCCAAAGCTTTTAGCCCGAATTTCACTTTAATCGAACATTGTGTTATTATAGTAACGCCGAGAACAATGAGTAAGGTCTCATTTTCCAAAATGTTGACAAATGAAGCCTCTAATGCCTTTAACGTGTACGGCAGTAAAGTATATTCGCATCGTTAAGTAAAGTTATGTCAGGATTTAAATTAATTTATGACGCAGGTATAAAATTTTCATGTTCCCTAAGTTAAAATAAAAGTGGAAGAGTAACTATATTACCGACTAAGTAACATTTTCCCCCATTTAATCCTACAACGTGCGCTAGATTAACTTTATGGTCCTGTGAGAGTTACAAGGTTGGAAAATTCTGGATCGTTGACTTAATTTTGCATGATTGCGATTTTGCGACCTTCGATCATTATTATCGTTGTAAATTACGTACTTTATCGTGGAATAAAAATATCAGAATGAAGTTCTTATTTTTTAAATCAACATTCCACAAAGTTTTTTGTTAATATTTTGTAAAAATACCGAACCAGGAAGTTCTGACTTACGTGCAGCATCTAATTTACTGACATAAATGCCCATTTATTAAATCTGCACTATTATTTGCCGGCGTACCATAAATTATGTTGTCGACGGTATCATGAATAACCGGAAACGTATATTTTATAATCAAGGTAATTCAGGCGTAGATCATTTGGAACTATAATTTGATACCATAGAAAAAGCACCTGCCTGTTTATTTAAACGTCTTTGTTATTATGACGTCACGGCGGCTGTAAATAGGCAAGTATTCTTCTAAACAATATGCAAAGTATTCTGAAGTCCCCTCTGAAGCACCTAGATTTATTCGGCTTTTAAATAATTTGTTGTGAAGGAAATTATATAGGCAGTTGTACCTCCACAACGCTGTTTTTTCAATAATAATTGATAATTCTAATGAATATAATACGAGTATAATGAAATAAGCAGGGTTTTTATTAATGAATGACTTCCTCGTTTGTCTATTGGTCGCAAGCACTACTGCTGAGCATAAGGTCCAGGGTTCGATTCCCAGGTCGAGCGAAGTGTTATTGGGTTTTTCCATTAGAGATTCAGTAGTAGTCTGGTTTTGTGTGAATAGGCTCACCCCCTATTACATGGGACTTAAGACATAACTGGCGAAATGTGGATGTCATATAAGTACGCCTCTGCCTTACCTTTCGGGGATTACAGGATTTACAGGCGAGATATTATGTTCTGTTTATTAAGGAAATTTCATTAAAGAACCATAATTAACAGCAGATTTTTCACATTTTACAATAAAGCCCTCGTGGTATAGGGCTTTCCTATTCTAAAATTTTTATGTGAAAAATTAAATTGTATAGACATAAACCTCTTAAGAGGTCATTGTACTTATTATTATGAACAACTCTCACTATGGGACCAAAGCAGAAATCGCGAAAAAACAATCAGATGTTCTCTACATTTTGACGAGATATGCGAACATAAATGTAGGGAACAGCTTACCAAGGGGTCAGATTGGCAGTCGCTCCAAATTCAAATTCAAATTTAAAAGTCATTTATTCAAACTAGGCTGAGAATCAGCACTTTAGAACGTCAAAATTACATAAGAGAGTCCCTCAAAAACGCCCGCCCTTCACCACTTCCTAGTGCTTTTGCTGGGGAAGAAGAAGTGGCGCAACAAACTCCCCAGCAGCACAGCTGTCTGTTCAGTATAGTTCCATGTAAAATATTGGTATTCAGCTGCATCCGGTAAGACTGGAATCCGACCCCAACATAGTTGAGAAAAGGCTAGGCAGATTGACCTCCACGCGTTCCTGAGAAAACGGGTTTTGACAGACAGACGGACAACGAAGTTGTAGCGGCTACACCGCCACATACGAACTACGCATCAAAGTCATGACGTCACATAAATCCTGAATTTACCGCGCGATCGACATATATAAGACTATCCGAAATCAACTTACGGGCCGCCCGCCAGACACAACACCCAGACAGGAGGATCCTCCCTTTTCTAATGAGTGAACTTTACACCCTGTTCCTCATACCTCTAATCTGGTGACCCTGAGTATGAACGTCAACGCAGCCTTCGTGCAACTACTGACGCGCGTGACGTCTAATAACTTTTTGATTCTCGCGTTGATGTCTTTCGTTCGTACATACATATTATATTATAGCCTTCGGTGATTCTCGCGTTGATGTCTTTCGTTCGATACATATAGCCTTCGGTGACGATGACGCGAGTTCCATGATTTTTTTTCAATCAAAAAGTGCTCATCGCGCCGAAAGAAGTTTTCACTTCAATAAATCGCAGTCATCTTATTGCCTTTGGTTTACATAAAACCTTAATTTCTCATCTACCTATAAAAGGTGTGACAGAATAAACGCAACACGTGAAAGTAGTTTGTTCAGAATCAGCACGTCACCTTAGGATACGGGACCCTACAAATTACATGGTTTGGTTAAACTACATTTAATTACAGATGTTATTTTAGTCTTATAATTTAAATAATTTAATATTCTGCGGTGTCTGAAGTCTTGCGTTTATTCTGTTTCACGTTGTACAGTCACTTCAGGTACAGGAGCTTTTATTGATAGTCTACCTCATACACAAAGAGGAAGATACGAAGATAACCCTAGTTAAAGGTCTACTCACACTTATTTAGCTCTATTCAGCTTATGCCCATAGAAAACAACGATTTTGTATGGAGACGCGGCATCCGTTCAGCTTTCCGCGTCTATTCAGTTTTCGCGGCAAACAAGTACAAAATATGTGTTATTATCATGCGAGTGCTATAGATAGGGTTCAGCGCTGTTCTGCCGCGTTCAGCGTTGTTACTGTAATGTGCTGTACGCGGCTGATAGAAGCAAAACTGTTTATATAAGTGTGACCAAAATCTTTCAGCGAAATGCGAATGGTGCTGAATCAGTGTGAGTACTCCCTGAGACATCACTAGAGCCTATTTAATTCTACATGCGTAGATTAATCGGGTCCGCTGTTGCTTTATGGTAGACAAGACGCCTCGAGAGAATGGGTGAGTACGTCTTTGGCGGAAACATGTTTGTCTACAGTTGGTGATGTTATTGTAGACCGGCCGCGCAGGTGGTCGCTTGCTGACTACCTAGTAACTAAGTTTGTGTCCATTATATTTACTGTGGTTTGGGTCCGTTTTCATTGTAGGTACATGTCAGCGTCAGTATATTATTTAAAGTGGTTGCAATTATCAACATACTGAGTACTTAATACCAATATTGAAAACCAGTTGACTTATTTTGGACTTATTTTTTTTTACGATGGTTTCTGGCAGGACGTCCGGTCACGTACGACGAAAATACACGTTTTTAACGTCAAAATCCCGGGGTTTGTCACGTAACATACCCCATTACGTCACTTTTGATATTATTCAGAATTTTTCAGTGTTACCTATAATTTTTTGACAATTTTACTTCTAATCGACGAGAATATACCTCAGGCCATAGAGAGAAACAACCCACAGACCAAACGGAATATCGCTCCAGCCCCACCGTGTCCATCGGGCTACGCCGTGATGATCATCATATAGTTTCTTTGCCGTAATGTTGGCTCCATTGTTAAACTTTAACAACGGACCTATTAGGTAGCGCCGTAGGGTATTCGTGTTCATCCTACAACATTATACAACAACCCAAACTGACAAGTTAAGTCCGCTTGGACCACAAATTACTGATAAATGATGTGAATGTGAGCTCGGCTATCATTATGCCGATTATCGTATCGGCCATAGGCCTTATGGCCGCAAGCCCCGACCAACATCTCTCGACGCTCTCGTTAGGCGGTTGGATCAAGGGCCTGATTCAGAAGGCAGTACTCCTCGATACGGCTCGCATTGTGAGGAGGTTCCTGTCTCTGCAGCCCTAACCACTGGTAGCTTGGACCCTGCTCCCTTTACTAGCGAACCACAATTTTTTTTATATTTAAATGATTTTTATAATAATATTTAAAAATGTATTCAAAAGTATAAAAATGAATTAACAAAATAATATAATAAACTAAATAAAATATACCAAATGTGTTTAACGCTAAACGTATTTAAAACATAGTTCTGTTTCTGCCAATCATTTGAAGATTACAGAGACAGAATGATGTTTTTAAAATTTAATATTTTTAACAGTCCGTGAGGCTGTTATTTAGTCAAAAGCTTCTTGAATAGTAGTAGTAGTACCTGGCACTCAGCATCACCGACGTAGCAGCAGTCGCCGGACACAGAGGTGGGCGCCCACAGGTGCTCGCCGCTGATGGCGCTGTCATTCCAGTCGGGCGTCGAGCGCAGCACCCGCGCGCCACCGACATCGCCCGTCCGTCTGCAATAAACACGCAACATGTTAGAAAAAAAAAGACAATGACTTCATCTCTTTTTATCAGAGGAGAGAGGTACCTATCGCAGGTATACTGGAAGGTTTCTTTAGAAATAAGCATAACCTTTGTACACACGGCTACACTTCAAACTATACACGTTCGCATTGTACGGAAATCCTATACAATGCGAGATCAGCATAAACTGGATATGTATAGCTTGATTTTTGTGTTCTTTTCTTCTTGTCTGTACATAAACAGTTATATAAAAGAATAAAATCCCATATTACTTAATTGGATATTAAGTTAATTACAGTCATTCTCACCCAGAGGATGCCAAAGCAGTGGGAACATTATTATAGTGCATAAGATTTACTAGTACTAACACACTTGTTATAATTGTAATAATTTATTTGGCTGTATTTTATTTTATTTATCTTAATATTTCACAGAATTTTTTATTTTTTTTATTTGCAATAATTGTAATTGTATGGATAAATTTTTTATCTGAAATAAACTGATTAATAATAAATATTGGCTGATTAATATGCGATATTTAATTAATAATGAACATTATTTCACGTGTGTATGGAATACGGACATCCAAAGATGAGACTCAGTATTTTTTTTCTTCACCTTCAAAGCTTTCCGATCATAAAATACGGCACGTTTTAAGCGCAGGCCAGACTATGAACGAAGCTAAGTTCGTTTAGCTTTGCTCATGTAGCTACAAGTCTTTTCATTCTTCGGTTCATAGTACCGTGGTGTGGACTGCAGTACTTCTGAAAACACGCGGTAGCTACATGAGCGAAGCTAAACGAACTTACCTTCGTTCCCAAATGTGGCCTGCACTTAAAACCCAATATTTTATGATGTGCTAGACCTTATCGCGCTGGTGCAATAAAGAACAATATTACGGCTATAATTGTGAAGAAAAAAACGAAATTAAGAATCAAATAGAATGTTACACGAGCAAATAATATTGGTTGGATTTATATATAACTAAACTAATATCAAAGAACAAACAATAAAGTAATATTAACCGCAGTTTCGTACACAATACACAATATTCATCAAAATATAGACCACGAACAAATTAATACAGAGACAGTAAAATCCATAATTTGATTTGGCGCCAATGTTTTATTGCTTACGACCACAGATTAAAACTAATAAAATATTTGGCAACTTATCTTGCCAAATATTTTATTAAGTAGTTTTAATCTGTGGTCGTGGAGTTTCTTAAGAGGGTTTATTCTGAAAGTTGGCAACGTCGCAAATAGATGTCAAATATTTCGCTGTTTTGATTAATTAGATCATATTTCAGTATGGAAATAAAAAATGTGGCTAATTAGCGAACTAGAATATTGATTAAGAAATGCAACAATTAATATCGTAACACCGAATAGTTAGTTTTAGATGTAAAAAAAGTATTTGGAAACTTTCCAAATGCCTTTTTTACACCTAAAACGGGTACAACATCAAATTCAATGTTATAATTGCAATTCATTATTAATATTGTAGATAGTTAGTTAGCCACATTTCTTATTTCCATACAGTATTATTTCCAAATTAATCAAAACAGGTAAATATTTGACAGCTATTTACGACGTTGCCAACTTTTAGGATGCACCCTCTTAACAAACTATTTCACACATTTGGCCGTACCGGTCCCAAACGTTGCACACGTTTGTAAAAAAAAAAATAGTTTAAAAAACTGTAACCCGACTACTGGAACATAAAAGTGATCTAAAAAGTACGAAACAAGAAAATATTTCACACAGAAATCAAGACATAGGTACAAAAATGGTCAGGGTAGGGCCGTCGTCGCATGCTTGTAACCATGCCAGGAACTCCTACAAAATTATAATGGCATGCGACGACGCGACGGCTCTACTCTGACCATTTTTGTACCTATGTCTTGATTTCTGTGTGAAATATTTTCTTGTTTCGCAATTTTTAGATCACTTTTATGTTCCAGTAGTCGGGTTACAGTTTTTGAAACTATTTTTTTTTTCTTTCTTTTCCGTTTTAACGCTTGGTATACGGTACGACAAAGTAAATAAGAGTGATACAATAGGTCCGTAATTAACCTATTTTTTTAAAATTCAAATAGTAGTGCAATGCGTAGTGTCTTGAACGAAACCACAGCGCGATTTATTTCGACGCCAACACCATTTATCGAGCTTCGAAGAAATCCATATTAGAAGTATTTTGCTGTACTTGCTTTTCTTCTTAAAAGTGACATTACAAATCGTTACTAGTTATTAAGATTTGAATAACTGCGCGTTGGTATCATATCGCACCGTACGTAGCGCAGTCTCACTTTTGCTAGTTTTCAACAATTTAAACATATTTATTAACTTTGAAAATATGATATATATACATATTTGTAATGGCTCGTCAATACCTTTCTTTTGATACCAAACATGTCATGATTATCTTATTTTTTTTTTTTCGAGGTTACAAATTTATGTTTAAACTCCACCATATAAAATTTAGGGAAAATTTATTTAGCCTATGTCACCCGGACCATTATTACAAATCCATTGATACCTCATTTATCAAAATCGGTTCAGCAGTTTAGGCGCTACAGTGGAACACACGTAAAAGCAAACATATATACATACATACATACATACATAGACTGCTAAAATCATAACCCTTCCTTTTGGCTTTGCCGTAGTCGGGTAAAAATTCCTTAAAAAAATACTAGCGTAACTAACGTAGGTTATGTAGGTATGATTTATACAAATACATAGGCAGTGCAATATTAATTGTAAACTTACATAGCACATTGTATTGTACCAGTACCTATATAGAAATGAAAACCATGTCACCTTTGATTATTGAAATCTCCATTTCTAATTTTGTTGGTATAATGTTGTTTTATTATTTCTACGAAGCACTTGGAAGTTATGATAAACGTAACCGTAAGTGCTGTAATATATTTTGGAGAGAAAAGCATATTTGCATAACTAAATAATTCTTTATGCGCAAAATAAAATTCAGTTGTAAATTTTGACAGGGAGCCAAAACGTTAACAACGTTACACGACAGAAATGCTCTAGGAGATTTTAATACATTCATGACAGGTTTTCATTTATATTTAAGGATAATAATACCTGTACAAGTGCGAAGTGTTGGTGCGAGACCAAATTTACAATAATACATCTTCAGAACTCATTGACACTCTGGGTCATTGTCAACCCCTTTGTCTGTTTTCCATTGTAATGTAAAATATTCAGTTGTTGCTCTTGAAATATAGGGAGGGTTCTAAGTGAATGTGAAGAGAATTAACAAGCTCGGCTGTTTATCAACATGTGTACCATAATGTTTTCACATAATTTATGCGATATTGCTGTTATAAGGACGAGTAATTTATCTTAAACATTTGTTTTTATTTAGGACAGTGCTTGACACGTGCTCTTCCAAGCTTCAAGCTCAATCTGTTACTCATATTTTATTTTTTGCTGTTACTCAAAGAATTACTGTACTCCAGAAATATCTCGATGCCTCTGTACGTTAGTACAATAATACCTCAATGATGCCTCTATGTTCAAACTCCATCAGTCGGTGATCAGTCGTCAAATGACATTGATGACAGTAGGTGTACCATCTGTACCATAGATAATATTATTGAGATTTTTTCTCGATTTTATGACATATCAATATTTACTTCATAAAGTTCATCTCGAAGAAGGATAATAATAATACAGTTTCTTAACGACCAAAATAAGAGGAAATCTATAAAACATTTTTATCGTTAACGTATTTGATTCGGCCTTGTATTTAAGACAAGTGACGTATCTCAGAAGATACGTGAGATGTAGTGATTTAAGAGCGTGTATCTAAAAGTGGGCAATGTCGCAAATATGGTCTCATATTTCGCTGTTTTTATTAATTTGGCAATATTACTGTATGGTCGAAGTGGTGGTGCTTGGGGGAGGCCTAAGTCCAGCAGTGGACGTCTTTCGGCAGATATGATGATGATGATGATGAAGATTACTGTAATGGAAATAACAAATGTGGCTAACTAGCGAACTAATAATAATGGATTGCAATTTTAATATTGCATTTGATGTTCTACCCGTTTTAGGTGTAAAAAAGGCATTTGGAAAGTTTCCGAATACTTTTTTACATGTAAAACTAAATATTCGTCTACGATATTATTGAATTTCATAATCAATATTCTAGTTCTCTTCTCTCTATTCTAATTTCCAAATTAGTCAAAACAGGTAAAATATTTGACAACTATTTACGACGTTGCCAACTTTTAGGATGGCTCTTAATAAGTCATTTTTAACTTAACAATGAGGTAATTAGAGAATCTTTGGTAATGATAAGACTAATACTTAAGCTTCCAAGTTACATTAACGTGTCTTACTTTAATATCAAAGCCCACAGAAAGGGTAGGTACGAAGGCTTTGGCTTGATAGCGGAGTAGCCGTAATCATGTTGTGATCACCAGAGTGCCTGGTCTCACAAGGTTATCTAGCAAATGAACGCTGCAGCTAATATTGACGATGGCCGCTCATGTAGCTTACGTAGGCGCATCGTTATCTAATGGTTAAACTATTACTTTTACTCAGATTTAATAGTAGACAGTGGATAAAGTCAAGGTCTGTGGTTGTCGAAAGTCACAGAGAGCTCAAATTAATGACGATAATTTTATTATTAAAGTGAAAACTGCTTTAGCGGCGTTGTGCACTTTTTTGGGATGGGTAAAAAATGTTAAACTCGCGTCGGGACACGTGACCTGATCGAAAATTCGTAAGACGTTCAAGTTTTTGTGGACAGCGCACTCTGTTTTATTTTTTTGGATTTTTTTTAATGGACCTACAGCTTTCGTTCTTGTACTGACAGCAAGCCACATAAATTCGTGACATTTTCGTTAGATAGCGTTACTTAGTTTTCAATTCAATCGGCAGTCCCAGACTGCCTCGTTTTTTTATATTTTAAGTGAGTGGTTCTGGAGGGCTTATAAAAAATGTTTTGATTTCTTAAGTGAACATTTTCCTTAGTTAATACAGTTAAAAATACTCGCTTCCATCCTGTTTTTTCAACAGAAAAACACTGTTTCATATTAAAAGAGTACCTATTAAGATTTCTCTCGGACGATCCATTGACTTGTTCGTCCTCTCTCATTCGGTTGCAATTTGAGACTGGCACGAATAATGTATCAGCGCAGTTCGATACCCATGTATATGAGGCACAGAACAGATGAGGCAATCAACAGGTTGCTTGTTTAACCGTAAGGAAGCTCAAACACGCTAGTTAGGTATTCCTGATTCTGAACTGAAGTCAATAAGAGAAATCAGGTTTCTATTCTAGCGAAATCGCTGAAAAAGCTTGCTGAATTGGACGATTCAGGTATTAGAAAAAAATCGGTCAAGGTGAGGAGGCTTGATTGCGGTTTCTTTTCATATTGTAATGGGATTATTCTGTTAGAAGAATCTCAGACAAACTTAATCCGAGTTTTTTATTATGTAGGTAGCCCAGTAGATACTGTCAGTGGCGGATTGTGGGTGGTTTCGTAGAAGATCTCTTCCTATTCTAGTCTAGCGTCGCTACGTGGCCGTAATAAGCTAGATCTTGTTATTTTTAATTATGGAATTATTACGCGTCGTATCGTATTTTCTTGATAGCTCGTTGTTTGTCTAGCTATCGTACCTAGCGCAGCCGACGCTAATGTACCAATACCTTCCTACCAATGTACTAGCCGCCCTCCAACCCACTGCTCCTACCTTAATCAGATTTCGCTCGATCTTGACCAGATTTATCAAATAAAAACTCTTCTTCTATTTGATTTCAAATAGAGAATGGAAAAAGAAATAATAAGAGAAAACTGTCAGCGATTGTTTTTTCAGTTGAATTTTGCAGTCCACCAAAGGCAATCATTATTTAAAAGCGCATAAAAAAATTAAAATAGCAATTAAAAAGGAAAATATATTCTGGAATATTAATATATATAGTTTATTTACAATATTGTAAGTGTGCTTATAATTTTTTTTATACTTTACAGTAGCATTTGCGTTTATTTTGTAGCAGAAAGTTCTAGAACTGTCTTTTTGTTCACAGTAAAATTAGTAAAGATGGACTGTGCGATCTGTAACCATACGACGGAGGGCTGCGCCTGCATTAAGTGCAGCATGTGTGCGTCACAGTTCCACCTGGAGTGTGTGAGCAGCGAGCACCTGGTACCCAACACAAACAGTTGGCGATGCTGTCGATGCGAGTCACTCCTCAGAGCCGCTGCCAAACCAGCCAAGATCGAAGCAGACGTCCGTGCGTAGAATGTAACTTTGTCGAAATGGTAAATTGATTGTGAACCCTCCATAGTGGCATATTTTGAAATAAAATGTCTTGTTAACAGTGTTTCTCTGTTTGATTGGTCACAGCACTTCACACACAATAGGAATGTAGAACACAGGTACACAAACGAGACTTCAAAATGGAGTCATGCTTTTAGATTTGAAAGGTTAGAACCTGATCCTTGGAGCCTTTTGAAGACTGACTTAAATTTTTTAATAACCAATTTTAGTCCACATTAAAAATTACACAAGGTTGGCAAATAAAGTTAAATGTCGCTACTTCTGTGTAATAGTACCTACTATCAAACCGTTTACTGAAAGTATGAAATGACACATTCAAAGAACTCTAAGGGTCGGGCCACACCTGCCGAACGTTCCGCGGCGGAACGCTCCGTCGCGTCATATTTCTATGGACGTAACGTTCGGCTGATGTGTCATAGGTAACTTGAAAAACATTAGGAGCGTATTCAACCGAACGTTCCGCCGCGGAACGTTCGGTAGGTGTGGCGCTAGGCTTAAAATGAAAAAGTGGATGGCTATAAGAGCAAAGATTTAAATCAATTAAAAAGTCTTTGTTGTAGATGAAAGAAACGATAGATGAACTGTATGAAAAGTGAAAACGATGGCTTGACAGTGTATTTCTCTCACACATATTCAGCTCCATTCGCACCATTCCGGCAGAACAGCGCTGCACTCTATCTATAGCACTCGCATGATAATAACACATTTGTCCTCATTTTAATACTTGTTTGCCGCGAAAGCTGAATAGACGCGGAAAGCTGAACGGATGCGTACGCGTCTCCATACAAAATCGTTGTTTTCTATGGGCATAAGCTGAATAGAGCTGAATAAGTGTGAGTAGTCCCTATTCCAGTAGCATTCCAGTTCAGCGATCGTAACCAACGCTGGAATGTCACTGGAATAATATGAACCACTGCACTTAATGTACTCATTCCAGTGAACAATTCAGTCCAGTGACTGGATTGACAATCTACTTTTTCATTCTAGCCTGCCCATTCCAGCGCCACTGGAACAGTGAACATACAATTATTGTTTTTTGTCCGACCGACTGAATGACTGGAATAATATAGACGATATGGTCCGGTCTAGCCAGTGCTAGTCAATCCAGTCCAGTGACTGGGTTGACTAGTCGGATTGGATTAATGTGAACCGCAGGCATTAAGGTAAGAGTTTGATGATAATGAATAATTAGCGTGGAAACTATCTATTTACAGAGATCGTAACAAAGTTATCAATACCTAGTCGACCGAGCTCTGCACGGGTGAAAATAGAGAAAACGAATTATCCCGCAGATATGGGAGGTCCCATATCTGCGGGATAATTCATTTTCTCTATTTTCTAAAAAACCGATCTAGCTAGGTAGCTAGATCGGTTTTTTTGCCCCCGTAAACCGTATTGCAACTTTCAACGAAATCGTTGGAGCCGTTTTCAAAACGTGATTACAAATATACAGGGTGGATGAGTATTCTAAATACTGGAGATAGCAAATTTTACTCAAAGGAAACATTCCTTTATTTTTAACAAGAAACACATCTGCAATCAAAGATTTTCGAAAATTCGCTTGCGACACTCGGGAATCGAACCGGCTAAAATCTGAAAAAATATCACCCTGTACTTTTATGGCATCAATCGATACAATCATAAGGATCTCTTTAGCAAACATGATAAATTAAATGAAAGGAAATCATAAATCTAGACTTATTTTAATTGAACAAAAATATAGGGTAAACTAACTAATTAGTTGCTCGAAATGAGCTCCATTTTTTTGGAGAGACAAAATTATTTTAAGGAATTATTTTGCAGTAGCGAGTTGTGATGAATATTGAAAATCGTAGTGTAAACCTCAGTTCTTAATTCGTTCACAGGTGTATAAGATTTTTGGTAAATTTGATTCTAGACATAGGTACATATCCCCATAAAAAAAATCTAAAGATAGTAGTAACGTTAGTAATCTGATGACTTTTTGAGTAAAAGTGCTTTTATAATCTTGTCCCATTGAATTTATAAGTTTAGATTTTATGGTGTTTATTCATTATTTTAATTTATCATGTTTGTTAGAGAGATTTGATCCTTATGATTGACTCTATCGATTGATCCCATAAAAATATAGGGTGTTATTTTTTCGGATTTTACCCGGTTCCCGAGTGTGAGAAGCGAATTTTCGAATATATTTGAATAGAGATTTGTTTCTTTGAAAATATTAAGGAATGTTTCCTTTGAGTAAAATTTGCTATCTCCAATATTTAGAGCACTTTCCCTCCAGGTGAGGTATAAAAATTCCACCCTGTATATATATGTATGTAGGATACACTATACATTTAATAATAGTTTAAGATAGGATATTGTAGTAGTTAATACTGCCTCAATCACTAGTAAGTACCAATTCGTATCTCAGCTGATGCGAGGCTTTCGATCACGTTTGTTTTTATTGCAACCACCTACATATCCAGCTCAGTATTTGTAGAGTTGATAGATAGGTGTCTACCTGCTACTTACAACAATGTTGAAGTTCGTAATCTTCTTAAAGGGGGGTTGCGGAACGGATGAAAAATACTTCGCGTAACGCCGGGAAGTACTTATAAATATAGGTACAATTTTATTCTAGAGCCTATTAAAACAAGAAATATTTGAAGCCATCTCACCTCCGAGCATGTATTTCCCTTAACATGTCCACACAAGATTCCAAACATACATGGACGCTTCATAGGTGCAAAAAACCTTATAAAACTATGGTTTTGTGCTTCCAAGTCATCGCACTAACGAGACGTGTATATATAAACGAAACTGCCGGGCAATTAAAGCGGTCGCCGAGCATGCAGCTAATCATGTACGGTACGGCTATATGTCTACGGCTATTTATTTTGTCCACGCTGCATGCAATTATATCGGCGACCTCGATCGTCAACAATAATACTGGGGAACAATGGCTCCTTTGTTACAACAAAAATAACACTTTAATCTAGGCCAATTAATACACCCTTTGAAAAGGGATCTTGGTGGAAATTTGTTCGTTCTTGTAAGTTCATCATAATTTGGTTTAATAAATAATTTAATGAAAATAATTGTGTAATACGACATAGTTATCATGACTGAGACCATGGAGGACCTCAGTATAGTGCTTGATGACCTCAGTAGAGCCTCCGAAAAAGTGGGTCTTAAAATGAACATGGACAAGACAAAGGTCATGTCAAATGCACATGTAACACCCAACAAGCTCGAAGTTATAGACAAGTATGTTTACCTAGAACAAACTGTCCAGCTAGGTAGGTCCAACTTCGAGAAAGAGGGCAATCGTCGAATCCGACTCGGCTGGGCAGCGTTCGGGAAGCTACGCAATATCTTCTCGTTCCACACACCACAATGTCTCAAGACGAAAGTCTTTGACCAGTGCGTGTTGCCAGTGATGACTTATGGCACTGAAACGTGGTCGCTCACAATGGGCCTTATCAGAAGGCTAAACGTCACCCAAAGAGCAATGGGGAGGGCTATGCTTGGAGTTTCCCTACGTGATCGAATCAGAAATGAAGATATCCGCAGGAGAACCAAGGTAGCCGGAATAGCCCGAAGAATTGCCAAACTTAAGTGGCAATGGGCAGGACACATTGCTCGCAGAACAGATGGCCGATGGGGCCGAAAGGTTCTGGAGTGGCGACCGCGTACCGGAAGACGTAGCGTTGGAAGGCCTCCCACAAGATGGACCGATGATCTTGTAAAGGCCGCAGGAATCCGCTGGATGCGGGAAGCACAGAATCGGTCGAAATGGTGGTGCCTGGGGGAGGCCTATGTCCAGAAGTGGACGTCTATCGGCTTATATGATGATGACGAATTGTGTAGAATAGGGCCATATTTTTCACTCATTTTCACGTAATAATTGCTTAATTGATATGTACGTAAATTATTCATGCAAACCCTACGCAGCTTTCTATTCTAAACATCGGATGGTTTGAAGTAAATATTTAAATAAAGGTTCGAATAGCAAATATAAAATATTCGCAAACCGCACAGCTTGTCATTGCGAAAGCGTCGGCGTCGGCGGCGTCGTTTGCCTTTCAGTCAACCCTCATTAATTCTAAGATTATCCTTCATTTGCCTAAGACCGCAGCTTAGCGTGAATACGATAAAGCAACAGCTTTTATTTATTATGTAAACTTGCGCATCTACTGTGTCATGGTTTTATAAGAACACTTTATTGAAAGGACACCAAGCAGGTAAAAGGTAATTAGACTGGTTGCAATCGCGGTTCCTATAATCGTGAGATCAAAGCTTCGACTTCTAACTGTAGCCATGTTTTCCAATAAATTTATTTTATTCGCATTAGCGAGACAGAGATATCATAACAAATCGACTTATTCATTTGCTCCTATATGAAGTGATACAGAATAAAATATAATCAATGAAATACGGATGTAAAACTGTAAAACAGTGAGCTATCCGCAACTATTCCTTCACGAAATATAACATTTTGTGACGTGCATGGAAGTTATTTCGGTATGTATTATTTTAGTTCAACAAACAATACCATAGTGTACTTGCTAACATGTAATACAAACTTACGTAGAAGTTCAACGTACATAACAAATTAGCCAAAGCGTACAGCGTTGTATAACAGTTGCCGTCAATGGCATTGTAGAGGACTACCTATGTGCTAATAGGTATAGCATGTGGGCGAACCGGTTCTGCTCAGACGTATCTTGACTCAACCGGCTTGCATCCACGGTCACAGGCTAGGGCTTTACTTAAGCACAGACTCATTTAATTGGGATATAGATCCGTGATTTAAATAGATTCCGGTTTACCTTTAACGTTGTATTGTGGTCACATTTTAAAAGTAACGAGGAATTCGAATCGGCAGTTGGTTTTTTCAATAAGGAAGTTCTTTATTTTTTTTTATTTTTTTTTATTTATTTATCTATTTGTTAACATAGGTAATGCATTACAGATCGTATATTTGGTGAACAGAGCGCTATGTTATGCCAGGAGGCGTACAAATATGTTGAGCAGATCTAAGATTACAAATTAAAATTTAATATAAATACTTGAAAATCATGCATAAATGGTATTAAATTAGGAAATAAATGAACAATTACATATTAAATACTCTCATTATGTCAAAAGGTCAAACCTAAATGAAGAATTATTAAAATGTCAAAAAAATAAAATCTATGTCAAGTAATTAAGATGTCAAAATTATTTAATGTCAATATTCAGTAAGTACCGGTAATTCTAAATAAATTCGTCATTTAAGTATTCGTCAATAGTATAGTAACATTTATCAATTAAGAACATTTTAATTTTTTTCTTAAATTGTGCAATATTTAATTCTTTTATGGGGTCTGGAATTTTATTATAAATGCGTGGAGCCATACCCAGGACACTTTTTTTTACTAGTGCAGTTTTACATTTATAATTACTTAAAGAATTTTTGTACTGATTACGAATTGGAACATTTCGTACCATTGTCATTTTTTCAAAAAGGTTGGGATTCGTTTTGACGAAGATACAAATTTCTAATATGTATATTGCCGGTAGCGTTAGAATTTTTAATGATTTAAAGTACGGTGCACAGCTGTCATCTGTTTTCAGACCACACATGGCTCTAATGCACCTTTTTTGTGCTTTGAACAGTAATGCCTTATCCGAGGAATTACCCCAAAAAATTATTCCGTACCGCAGAAGTGAGGCTACTAGACCATGGTAGGCAACAAGTAATGCGTCTATATTTAAAATGGTTAAAAGACAAAAGTTCTTTATTAAAAATGTGAAATTAAATAGAGAAAGACTGAATTTACTTAAACAATTAGATTTGTATTCTTTTAATTTGGAGCAAAGTACTAGGAGATACAACATTGACACAGAGTACTTGCAATCTGAACTTGACCATTTACAGGAGAAACTTAGTTCAATGACTAACAAATATAATACCTCTGAAGATCTAATGAGGGAATACGTGTTGGCAATGAATGAGCTGGTAAACTCACAAACAAACAACTGTGAGCAGTGTCAAACAACATCTAATGTACTTACCCCGGACCATTCATTGACAACATGCAATACCACCTTACCGCAGCCCTGTGTGGATTTGTCGTTTCCTACTATTATTGGTTCCAATAAACAATGTAAGCAGATTGTAACAAATGATATAGTACTATTTTGCGATGAGATTGGAAAGGACTTAGGCCATTTGTTGACAGATGAATATCCGGGACAATCCATAATAAATTACTGTATGCCTGGTTGTTCTTTATTTGATATTATGAAAGAAATTATTAAATGTAACTTTAACAAGGACACTATATTATTAATTTTTATGGGTAACAGGGGAAATGTGAACAAAGGAGAATTGCTCCAATACTATAGAACATTGTCTAATCTTAGTTTAAGAAAAATTGTGTTGTTTACATTCCCTTACAGTAACAGTTTGCCACAGGAAGAAAATAACTTAAGATTTACAATTAATATGACATTGCATAACTTGACATTTAATAATAATTTATTTCATTTAGTTGATACCAACAATTATATTGGAAACAATTTGTATTTGACAAAAGATAGACATAATATTGTTATGTACTATCTTGCCAACTATTACAAAAGACAGATAGCTGTGTCGCTATCATATTTTTTTTGTATTTCAGCCAAAAACTTGGCTAAACAACTTGCTTCTTTTGAGCAATGCAATGACATTTTAAATAATTCTGCCAATAATTTGGCAACAACTATTGACATTGATTGTCATTTAAATTAGAAACTAGGACAATAGAGGAACCCTCTTGCTTAATAAATGAAGAAAATTTAAATACTGGTTTAATATCACACCCATCAAATTGCAGTAACCTAAATAAATATAATAATAATATTCTAAAAATTGTTCATCAAAATATACAGGGTGTGATCGGTAAGGAATTAGAATTGGAGCTGTTCATGAACTGTAGCTATATTGATATCCTATGTGTAACTGAACATTGGTTAAAAGTCCATCAGTTCATGTTCAGCTTTAACAACCACGAGGTAGCCAGCTCATTCAGCAGAGTTAATATGATACGTGGTGGCTCTCTAATAATTGTTCGTAAAAATATGAAATTTAAAGAACGTAAAGATATTGTGAGCCTCTCGGTTGAGCGAGTAATTGAAATAGCTTGCATTGAGCTTGAGCAGTTCATTGTATTGAGTGTGTACAGGCCCCCATGTGCTTCATATGATATTTTTGAGAAATATATGGAAGAAGTATTATTAAAGACTTGTAACAGTAATAAAACAGTTGTTGTCTGTGGAGATTTCAACATTAATATACTGGAAAAATCTGCTGTAGTAAATAAATTCATAACTTTATTAAAATCATATAATTTGTACAATATTTTCTTCGAGCCGACTAGAATAACTGCCACTAGTGCTACCTGTATTGACAATATTTTTACAAACTTAAAACCTTCTAGCCATTTAATTATAAATGAGTTGGACTCTGATCACTGTGGCCAGTTAGTCACTTTCCCTCAGAAAGCAGTCAGAGCTCAAAGAAAACTTGTGAGTTTTGTTCCTGTAAATAAAAGTCGATTAGGACAATTTAAAAATAATTTAATGGAAAAACTACCAGGTTTGCCTTATCACGACGACCCGGATAAAGCTTATACTTTATTATTTAACCTCATCAATTGTGAGTTTAGGAAGGTTTTCACCCCAAAAACATTGCCTGTTTGTGATCGCGTTATATTTAGTGATTGGGCAACACCAGGTATTTACAAAAGTAGGCAAAGGTTATTTGAATTGTATCATGAAAAAACATACAACCATGATGAAACTTTTAAAGAATATGTTAAGAAATATTCTAAAACTTTTAAAAGAGCCTGTTCCTCAGCAAAAGCCATTCACATTAAAAATAAAATAATATCTTCTGGAAATAAAATTAAAACAACTTGGAATATTATTAATTCAGAAACGGGAAGAACGACAGTACGGAATCGTGACTTCCATCTAAAAATTAATGATGTAGATATTAAGGCAGACGTAGAGGTGGCAACTGAGTTTGAAAATTTCTTCACTAATATTCCCATTTTAACAACCAAAACTCTGTCATCGTCATCCTCCACTTCTGCTTACTCAATACTAAAAGAATGTGTACCAGAATGTGAAAAACTTTTTGAATTCAAAATTGCTACTGCTAAAGACATTATAGAATCTTTTAAGGATCTTGATGTGAAAAAAACTGCTGACCTTTGGGGATTATCAGTACATACCATGTCTTCAATAATTGATGTTATTTCACCCTTTTTAGCAATTGTTTTTAACTCTTGTATTGCATCTGGTGTATTTCCTGATCTGATGAAACTTAGCAAAGTGATTCCACTGTTCAAATCTGGCAGCACAACTGATCCCACAAATTTTCGGCCTATTTCGATATTACCTACTTTGAGTAAGATCTTTGAAAAATTAATTTTGAAACAAATGTTAGGACATTTCAATGCACTTAATTTACTACATCTGAAACAGTTTGGTTTTACAAAGGGTCGTTCAACTACAGACGCGGGCGTGGAGTTACTGAAGAGCATATTCGAGGCCTGGGAGGAATCGCAAGATGCTCTTGGCATTTTCTGCGACTTGTCCAAGGCTTTCGATTGCGTACATCATGATACACTCATCAGGAAACTGTACCACTATGGTATGAGGGACAAGGCTCTCGACCTTTTGACTTCTTATCTGAACAATAGAATTCAAAGGGTCGATGTTAATGGCAAGAGATCTTCAGGATCCGCGGTCACCATGGGCGTTCCGCAGGGTTCAATTCTAGGTCCTTTCTTATTTTTGATTTATATAAACGACTTACCTTACCATATAAGGGATAATCACAAGATCGTATTATTTGCAGATGACACTTCCCTTATTTTTAAAATCAAACGTCAGTTAGTCAACTTTGAGCAAGTTAACGATGCACTCTCTAAAGTGGTGCATTGGTTTAATGTAAATAATCTTCTCCTGAATGAAAAAAAGACTAAACTCATTAAATTTTCAACGCCAAATGTCAGGCAGCTAACTACCAAGGTTCAAGTTAATGGAATAGAACTGAACCCTGTTGAGTCGACAGTTTTTCTTGGAATCACTATTGACGGTAAATTGCAATGGGGCCCACACATAGAAAAATTGTCAGGAAGGCTAAGTTCGGCCGCCTATGCTGTTAAAAAAATTAGACAGATAACGGACGTAGATACAGCCAGAATTGTTTATTTTAGTTATTTTCATAGTCTTATGTCATATGGGATTCTTCTCTGGGGAACCTGTTCGGACATTAATACTATCTTTGTTCTACAGAAAAGGGCTGTTCGAGCCATTTACAACCTAGGTCCGAGAGATTCCCTTCGAGAAAAATTCAAAGAAATAGGCATTCTGACTGTAGCTTCTCAATATATATTAGAAAACCTATTGTATGTACAGAAAAATATATCAAATTTTAAGAAAATGTCCGATATTCATAGTTTAAATACCAGGAATAAACACAACCTTGCTGTACATCACACTCGTCTCCACAGAGTAAGCAACTCGTTCATGGGTCAATGTATACGCTTTTACAACAAACTTCCCATTGACATTCGAAACTTACCCATTAAACGATTTAAAAACTTCATTAAAACCAAACTTTGTAAAAAAGGGTATTATAGAATTTCCGATTATTTAGAAGATAAAAAAGCATGGGATTGAGCTGCTCGCTCTGCTAAACCTTGTAATAAAACCTTGAAAATTGACATTATAATTATTCAGTAAAATCATCAAATTATACCAGTTTTATATAAACATTGACATTGTTGAATATTACATACAAAATGACATGATTACTTTGTAAAGTATTATATTATTTTAATTATTGTGAATGTGAGGACTATGTGGATATTTTTTTTTTTTTCTCTTCTCTATTTTCTTTTCTTTCTCAGTTAGTTTTAATTTAATGATGGTCTGGCAGTTTGAGTAGTTTATGCGGCCTACCCAAATGTCCTTTCTTTGGTACTGTTCGTCGAGTTGAGCTCCTTAAGTTCAGAGTTGAGCTCCGCGATTACTGACAAATGCTTGCACTGACTGGACAGGTCCACTCAAAGCTGTATGGTTCTTTCCTCAAAAGACCATTTCAGACATTAGTCTACATGGTCCTCATATGGCCTGACCAAGATTATGTCTGGACTTTAAAAGAGACTGTGACCTCTGAGTTTGTTTCGGCCTTTCTTCTCAGAGTAGTCAGATAGGAAACGCCGAACTCATCTAGCTAATTTTTAACATACATTTTAATATGACGTGTAAAAGTGATTCCAATATCCTATTTACAGAATAAACAATTTCATTTCATTTCATTTCATTTCATTTCATTTCATTTCATTTCATTTCATTTCATTTCATTTCATTTTACTTTTCTAGCCAATTGAAAAAGTGCATAGGCAGATTTATTTATTTTTTTACATAGCTGTTCTATATGAGCTTTCCAATTAAGGTTATTGTCAATAGAGATACCTAAAAACACACTTACTTTCACTTCTTCTATATCATTGCCATTGTAATTGACACAAATTTTTGGAGGTTCTATTCTTTGGTGGAAATGCATTACTTTGGTTTTCTTGAGGTTGATTTTTAAATTATTCATATTAAGCCAATTAATTATGTCAGTAAGAGTATTATTAATGTCAAATTGATAAGTATTTAAGTCCTTACATTTTACTATGGCAGTGCTATCATCTGCAAATAAAATCATTTGTTGGGGTGTCACTTTTGGCAAATCATTTATGTAAATGAGAAATAAAGGTGGCCCAAGCACGCTACCTTGAGGCACTCCATATTTAATACTCCTGAAATTCGACACATAAGTTCGTTCCGTTTTGGTTTTTGCGCACACTCTTGTAATTTCAGTACATTGCAATCTATTACTAAGGTATGATTCTAGTAGTTTTAAAATGTTCCCTCTGATGCCATAGCAAAACAATTTGTCTAGAAGGATTTTGTGATCAACATAATCAAAGGCTTTAGTCATGTCTGTGTAAATAGCGCAGATGTGAGTTTTTTTATCAACAGCAGACATAACATTATTTAAAAGATCGAAAATAGCCATGTTAATTGTTTTATTTTTCCGGAAACCGTTTTGTTCTTTACACAAAATATTATATTTGTGAAGATATTGGTATAACGAGTTATAAATAACTTTTTCAAGGATTTTGGAGAAAACAGGAATTTTGGCTATTGGCCGGTAATTTTTTATATCCGTCTTGTCTTCTTTTTTATGGAGCGGTTTTATTATTACTTTTTTTAAAAGTAATAATAAAACTTCTTAGTGTGAGCTCAGAGTTGTTTTTGAGCGTATGAAAAAAAACCTTCACTTCTACTGCATTTAGAATTTAAAAGGTTTTATACCTACTGCCAGTGGTGAACACTAAAGCAACCTTTACTTTTTTACCCGACTTCGGCGAAGCAAAAAGGAGGGTTATGATTTTGACCGGTATGTTGTAAGCATGTATGTATGTATGTTCATCTGTAACCTCATAACTTCTAAACTACTGATCATAATTTGACAAATGAGGTATCGTTGGATATGATGTGACGACGGCTTTACCTTGACCATTTTTGTACCTATATGTCTAGTTTTTGTCCGAAATATTTGATCCGTGATTTTTCAGTAGTCGGATTTTAGTTTTTATTAAGGGTACCTATATTTTTACTTCATTCTGTGCAAACATAAACTACAAACTTACGGTAAAGGACATTCCCGCCATAAAAACTTGAGTCTCACAGAGTGAAGTTCAGATACCACATGCACAAATAAGCAAACTATCAAACATCTGTATCAGCAAAATATACAAATCTCTAGCGGTGGCAGTGCGCTGTGCAATGTGGGTCGTTACGGTGTTTGGAAAATAAGAGTAAACACAGCGTATCAGAAGTTTAATATCCCGTGAAACGTAAACTGTGGTAACTTTGAAAAGTGGGGTATTTTACAATGCATTTTAAGTAGTGTCCGACCGAAACAGGGTTTTCTACCGAAACCGAAACCGAAAACGAATCTTCGGTCTCTGTCTCAGTTTCGGCCGAAACCGAAACCGAAACCGAAACTTCTTAAGACATGTTAAAAATCTATTGTTTACTGAAATTTGGCTTATTTGTTACACTTATACAGACAGTTAACACGTTTTAAATGAAATAATTAAAAACAATAATTGAAGTACGTGAAAAAAAAAGCTTTTTTTTTGGGAAAACACTTTTTTTAAATATATAACAAATACATAATCAGCCTATTAATGTTCCCGTTGCTGGGACACAGGCCTCCTCTCTGTGAGAGGGAGTGAGTAGTATGGAATGTAATCTACCACGCGGGCCCGGTGCGGGTTGGTAGATGTCACATGTCTTTGAATTTTTGGTTCTAAGGCATGCCGGTTTCCTCACGATGTTTTTCTTCACCGTTTTGAGAGCAGTGGTGATGAAATTAACAATTAATTTTATATAATAATAAGTACATGTTAACTACTTCTTGGGACAAAAATTTGTGAGTAACAAAAAGCTGATAATGGCGGGTGACCCGAAGTCAGCCGAACGACGCGCGATAATTCACGAAAGCAGAGTTTCGGGGCTGCCGAAGGTTCGGCAGATTTTATGCCAAAACCGAAACTGATGCCGAAACTAGATTTTTCTGCCGAAACTTGTTGAAACCGAAACCGAACCTTCGGTCGGTCACTAATTTTAAGCAATATTGCCCTTACTTATAAACGTTGCTTTACGTTCAGACAAGCTATAAACTAAAAAATGTTGTTAGGTATGGCTTAAGGGAGGGCCACTGTTGCTCTTTTGGGGAAATTTTCCACCGGATCGGGCAAGAAGGTTATGAATGAGTGACGAGGTAATTTATGAGCAAATGAGAGGTAGGAATTATTAATAATCTTCAAGAATGTGTCTTTATTTAAATTATACATTAGGTAATACCAACCCACACTGGGCCGCATGGTGGATTATGGTCCAGCCAGTCTCTTTCACAAAGGGGAGGCCTGGGTCTCAGCAGTGCGAACGTCATCCCCGCCCGGACGCTCCCCGGACGCCCTGCAAACTAGGACAAATCCGGAGAAACCCGGACGGATGGCAGCCCTAGCTTAAGCAGATATTAAACATTACTTAACTTTAAGCAAAGTTTATTTAAGTACGGGGTAGTATACCTATGGTAGTAATATGTCATTAAACGTGATTAACTTTAGAATCATGATTTACTGGCTTCTGAATAATACGTGGTCAAGTTAATATTAAATGTTTATAATCTTATATCGATTGTAATTCCGTGTGTAAAATTGGTGTGAAGATAAGGTAGATGCAGAAAACCATAATAAATAAAATAGTTCGATAAGGTTTATATTTATTTATGCAATAAAAAACAAACTTAGTTTTCCAGTATTTCATCACCAATTGCGTCTACGTTTCATTGGTCCAAAAAGCACAATAGGTAGTGAATGACTCATACATTCAGGACATGTTGAGTAATTATTGCAGTTTCGTCAATAATTCTGATGTAAACAACAAATAAAACGAACTGTGTGTTTGTTTAATGATCTCAATGTTGTCATATCCGAAACAAAAAACTATAACGAAAAAAATAGTTCGTCATCACAAGCATTTTTTCGTTGCTAATATTTTATTGGCATTATCCTTATACAGTTCGAACTAAAGGGTTAAAGGAAAGTCACGCAAACACACACGCAAACGCAGTGCTCACAAAAGTGATCACTCTCTAGAAAGAGAAAAAGCGACTGTGCGGCCACTACCTGCCGTACTACTAAAGACGAATGTACTGGCCGCGAATTCACTGTATATCATTCAATGTATATAATTATGTATTATTAAAAAAACTAAGTGTATGGAGTGCCGCGAGTATTTTTGTGGCACTCTAGTGTCGCTGCCTCGGCTCGGCTAGGGTGCCGTGAGCGTTGCATTGTCACTGTTACTTATTATTTAGGTTAGGTAAGGTTAAAACTGTGACCACACAACGCACGAGCCGAGCGAGCGTAGCGAGCGGTGTGCCGCGGTAGCGGCCGGCGAAGTGCCAGGGTCCGTTTAGGCACAAGAGAATGTAATGTTTTGGGAATGTGATGTTTTACAGCGATCTAACCTCGACAATCAAACAAAATACCAAGTGACGTGACTTAGTGACAGTGACAATGACAATCCAATGCTTGCGGCACTTTGGCCGGGCCGAGGCGGTGTTACTAGGGTGCCTGTAGTGGCACTTTATCCGATAGGGATAGAGTGCCACTGGTGGCACTCTATACACTGCCTTAAAAAAAATAGACTCAGATATTTTTTACCTACGATTTTCCCATTTTCTTGTAAGCCTTTAGTTCGTACTGTATAAGGATAATCCCAACAAAATATTAGCAACGAAAAAATGCTCGCGATGACGAACTATTTTTTTCGTTTCGGAACGAACGACAAGAACGAGATGACGCCGAAGTGAAGTAGCGATACATACATTTACTATGGCCGTGTGACCACCGCACACAACCGTCGGGATGTCACGTTCCGTTCGAATAATCTCGTTTCTCGTTGACGTCCCGTTGACAGTGGCGGTGAACAAACGACCTTAGGTCCAAGTAGTCATTTTATGTAGGTAGCAGTGATTTTTAGTTTGTGCGTAAAATACTGATGTAGGTATTCTAATTCATATCTATAAGTATTGCAGGAAAAGTGTAAAAAAAAAAAACTGAAATGCTATTAAAAATGTTTGGATTCCTCTACGAGTGAGTGGACTCTATATAGACAAAAGACTTACAGGATATTGAATTTGTCGGGTTATTCGATAATTCAACAAATTCGAGATATCTGTATAGAGAAGGTTCCCTCTCCCCAATAGTCATAATTCAGAAAAATCGGACAAATCGAAATTGGGTCAGATGATTCTAAACATAAGTGTAGATTCGTGTTCAGATTATAATTTGGCTCTGAAGATTTTTGGGCGATGTTAACTTTTGACTTAATTGCTGTTTTTCAACTTATCGTGGAGTTTCGGGGCTTCGTCATCCTACCTAGTTTGACTTGATCCATTAAAATACTTCAATGCAAAATCCTTTCTTGGAACACATCAAGTGGTTTCAAAATGTCAACTTTCCATACAGTCATGTATTATAGGTACCACTTTAATGGAGCATGACGCATCCTCCATTACTCGAAGTTCGGCATTGACCTGTGACAGCACAATGAGTTCCTTTCACTTTTGAAAAGGGGTAAAATGAATCCCAATTTATCATGGACAAATAAGAACAGATCGTATAACTACAAACTTGTCTGTTCTTCTCTCAATTTGTTCGTTTTTTGTTCCATTTAAATAATAACGTTGGTGCGTTTACGTGCTTAGCTTTATGATTGTGATCACGTAGATTATTTCCATTTGAGACTTGTCTACATTCTGATGTCATAGTGTGACGCACGCAGATTAAAGGGAGCTTATACACTTTGTAATAATGCGAGCCGCTGTGGGCAGTGCTAAGATTTCCACAAAGAGATTAATGGCATTACCGCATATTTGGTCAATGACCAGAAGTTGGCTTAGCCAGTGTTTACTTGATAATCTATGGTTTTAAGTTAATTGAGTTTGACAGCGCGATTGACTGCTGCGCTGCGTGCACGGGTTCGATTCCCGCACGGAGCAAATGTTGGATTATTTCGAACGCAATGTACCTATATTGTTACTTACGGAATAAAAAAAAATAAAAAAATGTATGACCTACAAGTAGTTGTTCCGGGTCTGGCTGTTTGTGTATGTGAGTATAAATATTTGTAAATGCAACCTACAATGTAGGAGAAATTCCTAGTATGGAGAAAGGTTATTTTTTTATATCATTAAAAAAAAAGTTGTGTAGTAGGTACTGGGAGCATTATAAACACATTGATTTTTCCTTGTGTAGAAATTATCATATACTTGTACTGGAAATATGTTGAAAAGTATGTCGAGCATACGCGGAATACTTCTACCTACTCGTACACCTGCAGGGCTTTTTAGCAATTCTCAAAACATACACATGGGTTTTTTACAACCACTTTATTAAAACGCATAAAAAGTTAAAAGCAAAAGCTATGTCATGATATCTGAATCATTGAGGATGTTGACGACCACGTCAAGTGCATAAAAATGCAGCAAGATATACCCTGGAAAAGCCCCAGTAACATAGTTTAGACTAAAAAAACATGTGGCCTTTTTACTTCTGACTCGAAAGAAAAAGCTAGTTTCTGATTGCAATTGTTAATTATTTTTAAACAATTAACCTTGGCGTCTGTTTTAATATCGTAATTACTTCCGATATTTTTTGTACTGGAACGATATTTGATTGCTCTTTCGCGAAATTATTAATTGCAGATTTTAAAAGTTCCGGTCGAGTCGACCACGACCCCTGCAAACAATTTAGCTTAGCCCTTGTAAAACTTTTTTGTGTTAATTGTCGTTATTTTATTGTGTTCAGACGATTGTGAGCCCTATGGACTGGTGTTTAAAGTCAACATTCCAGTTCGTCATTAAAAGTCACCGATCCGTTCCAGCGTCACGGAACGCTGCCATGGTTCCGCAGAACAATCGTGTGTCATAAAGGTACTTATGTACACAGGTACCTGAATAAAACAGAGTCACTGGATCAAAATGTAACTTTATAATATAAGCCGCGCCAACATGCTCTCTCTCCGGGTAGAATAAATTAAGTCAGTTTATAGCTAGTGCGATAATGCGATATTTGTTTTATGATGACAAAGATAGGGAAACATTGTTCTAATTAAATATGGTAAAAAAGTTGATCGCGTCCTATTTTATTTGGGCTGACAAGTAACAGAACAAAACATTAAGGGGCTGTTTCACCACCTACGATTAAGTTCCTATTAACTTACTTGGCAGATAATTTCATAAAAATTCTGTTCCATTTTTTATTTATTCGGTAAGTAGTCGCTATTCGGACATCGTGAAATAGGCCCTAAGACGCAGATATATGCCAGTGTGGTTAGCTTGCGTGTTCTGTACTGAGCTCATGCAACGCAGCATACGTCCAGCCACTAATGGGACTCACCCATCAAGGAGCGCTGTCCCAAATTAGACGCATTATTAATTTATTATACACAAAAAAAAAATTATTTTGATAAAACACGTAAGTAATAGGTCAATAATTAAATTATCTTTAGAATGGTGATAGTTTCAGAAAAACCCGCTTGATAGATTTTGCGTGATTCACAGTTTTTTATCCGCGTTAGACATTACTTTACAAATTAATTTCACTATGTACCTAATATAAACATAATCTAAAATATTCATATACCTAGGAAGAAAATGCTCTACTTAATTTAACTTTTTTTTTTTTCAAATCATTTACACTACTCGTTTAGACGTGATCTTCAGTATAAAATAATTAAAAGTCGGCTATCGTCGCCTTAAAAAGAAGTAGGTATCTGCGTAATTGCATTTTAATCGTCAGTCATCGACGGTGATATGCTCATTAACATGAGTAATTAATATTGTATTGGTATGTAAATTATTATCTAAGTAACAACTAAGTAATAGTATGGGCAAATATATTTTTATTAAGTTCAAGTTGGTTTATAAATCAGTTAAAGTCAATTTGGTATTTACATAACAAAGGAACTCGATGTATATTTAATTTTGATTACATTTTTGTAAGTTACAATGTCAGACATTTCATAACTGAAATGTTGTAAACGAGGTAAACGATAATAATTGATTTGATTGTCTCACGTTGAGTTGAGTGGGCTCTGTAGTAAGATGTCGTTCAAGGGTGATATGCTTGATGAAGCAGAAAGCTGTACTCAGTTCTTAAGTACTTGCAATTGTGTCAACAGAATCACCTGACTACATGACAACGTTTTCATACCTACGCTACATTAGCAATTCAAATAATTTCCGGTACAAAATACATAAAATAGGAATATTTATAAAAACACCCAAACTGATAGCAGCATCATTAAAAATACATTACGAATCAAATTCATGTTTAATGGTCTAAATGTTTTAGTTTGACCACGAGTCTAGAATCAAAATAATATCATTGTGTTTTAACGGTTAGTAGATTTTGTAGAACTTGGATGAAGGTGTCAAGGACAGATCTGTCTGTACCATCAGTAACGCTAAACGCAATGTAGGCCACGGAACATGAACGCGATCTATGTTTTATAACAACACAGGCACGTGAAGACTTTGTACTAGATTTGCAGAAAACAGTTATCTTCACCAAGACTGACGTTCCGATCTGGTGCGATTACCTCACGACACCTTATCGCAGATAACAAACTGCCGGCTTCTCAGTATAGCTACCTACTTACTTTTTCTTATTTGGATGAATTAAATTCGTAAGTTATTAATTTATAATTTTCATAAAAAATACAGTTATTCGTAGTGCTAATTTAACAATAATTCCCTCTTAATTTTGATTATGTTCAAATAAACTGTAAACAGAAATGTTATAACTTATAAGTTGTGCTATGATGTAACACACTGTAGTGTTTGTTTAATTGTAAATAAATAAACGGATACACAAGTACCTATATATGGTTATAAATAGGCTTCCGTAAAACAATTACCTTGTTAAAATCGCGACGTAAGGTCCGAATTAGATAATTGCATCGACTACGACTGACAAACAACTGTAACAAGTTGACAATGTCAGTAACATCTTCCTGTCTTAGTACATTTGCACCTATATTTACTTTATGTCATGCTGTATTACATGTTTGTTTACCTTTGTCCTTTGCATCTTCTTTTCAGTTTGAGGTTGGGACACCTTTTGAACACAGAAAACGAAACACCATCTAAGAAACCCATGGCAGTTGATGTAACATCACATTTTATCACAAGAGTGGAGGTGAAGCACGATTTTATCACAGATGTTGTGCGCGAGTGTGGCGGCACTGGCGGCATGCGCCGTGACTAAGCGATTAGCGCGTCCACGGAGACTATAGGCCTGCCCGGGCATCAGCGGGCCCCGCGGGCTGCGGGCCGGCAACAGCTGAGCGCGCCGCTCTCCACGTCCCTTGCACGATGCACTTCACTGAACGTGCCGCGATCACTAAGCCTCTAGTCACCGTTCTGCATTTTTTCGTGACGTACTTGGGAGATCCTCCTCGCGGTTGTTTAATCATCGCGTCATATTTACGAACCGGTGATCTCGCACCGAGACATGTGTGAGCTCTGCGCGCGCGCACACTTACGACTATGCCGTGCCGTGTCACACGACATTTCCCATGTTAACCGACGTTGTATTTGAACTTTATATTAAGACCTGTTGTCAATTCCAGTTCCATATTGTCGCACAATCTTACAGTCAGTTCTTGGATAATAATGCTACTTTTCTATTAATTGACTTAAGTAGACAGTGAGTAGGGTACACTCTCGTTAAAATATGTAGATAAATATTTCAAGCATGATAATTATAATCTAAATTGTATGTGCTATAACTGAAGCGTTAGATAATATTTTACTGCGTAAAGTGACACTGTTTTAAACCTTGTATTTTCCAACTATGTGAACAGGTACTTGTGAACGTATACCTACATTATGTAGTATTCTACAATAAGATTACCTGCTCCTATTAAAACTAGGAATTTATGTACAACAAAGGACGTTGTATGCCTAATATTCTGAAGTGCGTTGCTCGTGTCTCATAATGTAGAAGAGTATAAATATGACGAATTATAATTCGTAGAATAGATATATACCTACTGTTTCATAAATAAATAAATACATAGACTCAGACTCTGACTAGGCAAGGATATATGGTTCAAAACCGTCTGCTGAATATTAATCATAAGCCAGTCCCAGTTCCATTTCACTCTAGAAATTCTAATACCGGAGAATTTTGATAAACTTTCAGCAGTACCTATAAGGTTTCATTTTCTTTTCTGTCTTTATTATTCAAATTCCAAAACTAGTTTTTCCTATCTAGACAAGGAAAATAATCTGGTACTTAGAAACGATTTATTTTTATTCCCTTTATTTCATTTTATACACATATTATTTACATTTTTAAATATTTTTATAAAAACAAGAAAAAAAAACAAAAACATTTAAAAATATAAAAAATAGTAGACCACCGGTATCGGGAACAGGGTCCTAGCTACCGGCGGTCAGGGCTCTTGAGAGAGGAATCTCCTAACGATACGCGCCGTGTCCAGAAGTACCGCTTTCTGGATCAAGCCCTTGATCCAGCTGCCTAACGAGAGCCTCCTCAGGTGTTGGTCGAGGCTCTTGGCTATTATGCCATTGGCCGTCACGACTATCGGCACAATGATTGCTGTATCCACATCCCACATGTCGACAACCTCGTGAGCCAGGTCAAGATACTTAATCTGTTTATCTTTTTCAGCTTTCACGAGGTTCTCGTCATTACTTTTATTATTATTTTAGATAGGTAACCTACCTATTAGTATTCACATAGAAATCATTCTTATATACCTACTTATCATTGGCTTATTGAAATGCGATTTGAAATACATAAATCGATATATCTCTAGTTGTTATTCTTTCACAACGTTTGTGATTTGATACGGATTTATATTTTTCATAATAAAAGCAATAATATACAGCATAAAAAACCATACCTAAGTGACTGTTATTTTCCTTAACTCTCGACGACCATCAGATTGATATCTACTATTGTTTAATAATATTATATGTCATTATTAAATCGTTATGGTAAGATTACAAACCAAAACCTCAAGATATACAACGTGTTTCTTTTGATATCCCACAACTCTAGGGCATTATCTAATGAGACGATGTCAAAGAATCATAATCAAATCAAAAGTTTGCACTGACTGGACAGGTCCACTCAAATCTGTGTAGTTCTTTCCTCAAAAGACCATTTCAGACACTAATCTACACGGTCCTCACATGGCCTGATCAAGATTATATCTGGAATTTAAAAGAGACTGCAATTCTCTGAGTTTGCAACGTTGTTTGAAACGCCGAACTCATGTAGCTTATATTAAATATTTTATTTAATATGACGTGTAAAAGTGATTCCGATCCGATTTACAGAATATGCAATTTCATTTCATTTCAACTGGCATATGAATTATTTTTCAATATTATTTTGTTTTCGTTTTTCATATAAAACAATTCGATTCTTATGTGTTACTTACATGAATTTTTTTCTTTTTTTTTAAATAACTACATAATTATAATGACAACGTCGCATTTTCTTAGCTTTAGATAAGAGTGATCGGTTTGAATGAATATGATTTACTCGTAGTTATCAATGAAACTTAAACTTCAGTGACACGCAGCGAATACTCGCTACGAATGCCTATTCGCTCGCAGCGAGTATTCGCTGCGTGTGACAGGGTATTCGCTGGGGCTAGATTCATTCGCCGCAAGTTGAATTCGCGATTATAATTCGCGGCGAATTCACTCGCTGCGTGTGACCGAGGCTATTAGATACACACATCAAGGGGTTTACTTATAAACGTTGCTTAAAGTTAAGTAATGATTAGCGACTGTGTGTAACCATACATTTTTGACGTTTGAACGTCACTTAACTTTAAGCAACATTTATGAATAAACCCCAAAATGTCTAGTGTGTTATATTCGAAACTATGTATTTTTAGAACACCAAGTTCTAGGACTTTTTGTATTATTTTTACTTATAGAATATAACCTAAGAACCTAGATAATGGAACATCAAAAGGAACAAGCTGTCTTCTTCATGTGTCTTTTGATACCCTTAGTAAAGACATCAACGATTAAAAAGCGTAGATTTTTTTACAAATTTAAAATATTCTTTAATAATACAATAGTCATATCGATTTATTTTATGTTGAATCGAAATAGACGTCATACCTACCGCATGAATCCGAGTTGTAATCGATTCGGCTCGTTTTAAATAACTTCTGTACGTATCAGAATGCTGGGCGTAGATTTATCTAAAACCGTCAACATGCAGTGAGCTCAGAGACTATGCAGAGACCAAGGGCCTCATTCCCAACGAGCAGTTCGGCTTTCGAACTCAGCACTCTAGCGTGCATCAGGTCCACCGGATCGTGGAACACGTTAGCGCTGGTTTCTATCGTGGTCTCACGACCGGTGCTATCTTCTTCGACATAGCAAAGGCGTTTGACAAAGTCTGGCACAATGGCTTAATATACAAGCTATACCAGCTCGGTGTGCCAGATCGTCTCGTACTCATCTTACGGGACTTTTTGTCAAATCGCACCTTTCGCTATCGTATCGAAGGAGCGTTATCCTCCCCCCGTCTCATTCGCGCAGGAGTCCCTCAGGGCTCAGTACTATCTCCCCTCATTTTCACACTGTTCACCAGTGACATCCCAAAGAGTATAAAGTGTCAGTTGGCTCTGTTCGCAGACGATACGGCCATATACTGCAGCGGGCAAAGTTCCAACCAGATGATCCTTAACTTACAAAAGGCTGTCAATAACCTTGGCGCCTGGTTTAAGTTATGGAGAATCGAGGTCAATCCCGACAAAAGTCAGGCGGTCTATTTTTCAAAGCCGCGCCGTAGGCCCATCCTTCCTAGTCCAGTCACCATGTTTGGCAAGCCGATCCCCTGGGAGAAGCGAGCCAAATACTTAGGTGTAATCCTGGACCATCATCTCACTTTCGCAGATCACGTGAAGGCGGTTCGCTCACGAGCCTCCTTCGCTCTAGGTAGACTCTTTAGTTTAATGAATGCACGCAGCAAATTGCCACTTAAGTGCAAATTGCGCATCTATACCGCGTGTATTAGGCCCATCATGACCTATGCGGGAACCGTATTTGCCCACGCGAATCCCCGTACGATCCATAGGTTGCAAGCCTTACAGAACCGTGTCCTTCGTAGGGCCACGGGAGCCCCCTGGTTCGTTAGGAACGAGATCCTCCATCTCGACCTTAGAATCCCCACAATTCATCAGTTCCTTAAACGTATGTCCAAGCGGTACTTTGACTCCGCAGTCAAACATAGGAATCCCCTAATAGTCAAAGCAGCTAGCTATGTCCCGTCCAATAATCAAGTCAGTAAGGCCCGTCGCCCTAGACATATCCTCTTAGACCCAGATGACCCCATAACTCTCCTCCAGGAGAGCAGTAGGGCCACAAGTACAGTTCACAAAACACACCGACACAATTTCAGACCTCGCCGTAGAGGTCCGCGACCGCGACCCACCCGAGTAAATGATACTCCCCCCCGACCCTTGCTCGATAACGATGCGCCAGCCCGCGTTTTTGCTGAGCCTGTAGCTTTAAACTCCCCTGATAATAATAATGATCTATCCTTGATCCAGCCTGTCCCTCTTGCTGTCCTCCCCCCAGCGAACGCCCTAAGCCGAGGTTCATACCCCACAGGGGGTGCCCTTAGCGAGCGTTCGCCTAGTTTTAATTAGCTTAGTTTGTATGCCCCTGGCTGGAGGCTTTGAGTTCTTTTAGGAGCTTAAGGCAGCCACAGGAAAGTCCGGTTAAGCAGCGAGTACCTTAGTGGTAACCTGCGAGATGCCCTAGTCAAAAAAAAAAAAAAAAAAAAAAACATGCAGTGAGCAAACGTCATGCTAGAAACATGGTTGTACCAACAGAATAAACGTTATTTCCTTTACGAGGAACGAGCTTTCTCCAAATATAAAGGATATTGCATTTTTGGGAAGATACATTCATGTAAGTGATGCATACGATATATTATTATATTATTGATGTATACCTAACATTCATCAGTTCCCTAAAACTCAATCAATCTGCCTAGCCTTTTCCCAACTATGTTGGGGTCAGCTTCCAATCTTACCGGATGCAGCTGAACACCAGTATTTTACATGGAGCGACTGCCTATCTGACCTCTACAACCCAGTAACAGGGTAATATGATTATACCCCTTGATAAAAGTAGTTGTCAGACTTTTGGGCTTCTGACGACCCGTAACGACAGTCAAAGATCTACGAATGAAAGTGCTTTCCGAGGCACGGAGGAGTCTCGGTATGTAAAGATAGTCACCCATCCACGGACCGACCCTGGAAAGCGTAGCTTAACCTGATGGATCCACTCGTACGGCTGTTATTACTTAGCCACGAGCCAGCCACGTTCAGTGCCGGGAACCAACCTGGAGGGTTCACCTAGTCGCATATGGGATGCCGGGAGCCCTCGCTGAGGGCTCATTTTAAATGTAGGTTTTTCTTAGCGAATACAGCATTATAAACCGTGAAAATAAAATCAGATGTATATTTTAACATGATTTATTAGTACATGCGTTAGTTTTGAAAACAAATACATAGATTAAAAAAAAACGGTTACAAATATTCACAAAAAATTTAAAAGGTTGGAAACTACGTATAGCGAGAAGACCCCCAGAAAACACTATTTCACTTCGTTTTACAGTGTTTTATAACACGATTTTAAACCTAATGCCGTTGACCATCCGCGATGGTTAACTTTAGCGCAAACGTAATGCCGGGAACCCTCCCGGAGGGTTCACTTACAATATGTATGGCGGCATGGCGTATGAGCTCGACGAAAATGGGTGGAGTCGAAAGTGTTAACGTGCTTCCCGAGGCACGGAGGTGTCTTGTTTTGTAAATATAGTCACCCATCCGCGGAACAACTCCGGCAAGCGTAGCTTAACCTCACACCACTCACACACCACTCATGCCCTAAGCCCGATTGAATTTGGGGTAACGTAGCTTCTCTTTCTCTTCCATACTTCTATTAGTCGCCATTTCAGTGTCACCCACTTTCTAGCCATATCGCCTTCTACACAATCCACCCATCGTTAGTTAATTTCTTTGATCTTC
This sequence comes from Conistra vaccinii, assembly GCA_948150665.1. Taxonomy (NCBI): domain Eukaryota; kingdom Metazoa; phylum Arthropoda; class Insecta; order Lepidoptera; family Noctuidae; genus Conistra; species Conistra vaccinii. Next base: position 10,334,982 of record OX411324.1, on the reverse strand, counting down.
CATACTGGTCTTCCCCTTCTCTTAAATACCTCGTTCAGTTTCATTTCTTTATAACAAATTCCTTTTGCTTAAGATTAATGGTACAACACACTTGGTTGTGGCTGAAGTCATTATAAGAGGTAACTTACTGGAAATAAAACCGTAAGCCCGACTCTTCCTTTGATATCTTTCTAGCAAATTACAATCGAGGTTGTAACCGATTCACAAAGCTCTTTAGAAATATATAACAGATATTTAATCAATTCCATGCTTTCATTGTAAAATCGATTATTTTATGAAATTAAGTTGTTTTAAAGTTTTTGATGAAAAGTTACCTGCCTGACCTTCTAGCTAAATATTTTTAGTTAGTGAATGTTTTCATGACGCCATCGACTTTTAAACAGCGTCTTTTATGAGTATTTGGATCCAAACAAGTATCGACATAAAGGTTTACTATTCTCGGTGGATTAGAACCTTTTTCTGACGTAGTACCTTTCTATCCAGTTCTGCGAAAACCTGCTATCTTTAAACAGATAAACACGTTACGATAACGTTACATAGAACCTTACCTACCTAGATCCCTAATGGCCTGTACTGTTGGATACAATGATCAATATTATCCATGGTTAAAGTCACTTTTATGTGACTAAAACCTACATGAATCTTGATCATAAATACAAGCAAAAAGATACATCAATTTGTTACGAGAATTTCATTTATTTCGTGCGATCACTATCTGCTGTTAGCGCCCAGTTACAAACATCAGCTTGTGATATTAAACCGGAGTGTCGTATCGCATTGACTTGCAGATCAGTTCGTTCACTGACATGTCGACTGAAGATTGCAATTTCATTTCGCGCCGCACTTTCATCAGATCTGAAAGCTGCTTGACTCTGCACTGAAACATGAAAATCGACAGTCGGAATCGGCAATTCGACAGTTTCCGTGTACCTATTATTTATTTGTATTGATCATGGAGGTACCTACTACTAGAGAAATATAATATGAGGCTTCCATTAGGAGCTATCTATAATTTTCCAGATAAGAGTTAATAATTATATACCTACTTAAATATGATGTGGTTTTCACCCACACATTGTAAGTATATCCGTTAATTCATCAATAGACGACTGTATACCTTTGTTTTTTAACTTCTTGTAAAACGTGTCCATCTATTCTCAATTTGAAATAAGATTAGATATTTAACTAAACCTTTTTTAGAGTCCGTTCAACCTATTTTGACTTCTATTACGTTGGCGGCATAACAAATGGAAGCTGCAGTAAGCAGTTGGTATTGTAACCACATTTTGCATTTAATGCCATCCGTGTGCCTACGGTATAGACAACAGAATCGGTTGAACGGACTGTAAAAAAGGTTTGTTTAAATGTTTAATCTTATTTCAAATGGAGTATAGTTGAAATTAGATCCATTTGAATAATAAATATGAAGCTTCTATGACCATAATCATAATGTTATAAATTTTAAAGTAAATTTCATTTTGGTACGGGCTGTAAATTAGGTATCCTACGTGTAATCAGTCATATTTTAAAAAAGCTTTTCCCAAAACAATGTTTGTGTTTCAAAATAAATACATTACTTTTATTATTTACTCAATACATTTATATAACCAGTTTTTTATTCGATTTACGGTAGTTGGATTACTTGCAAAACATAACCCATTAATAATGTAGGTTAGATTACAAGTCTTATCATAACAGATAGGAATTTCGTACAAAGTTACAACGAGTTAATCACCCACGAAGTATGGAACAAGATTATCTGGGCGGCCTTGAAAGTTATATTTCTAGTAAATAATTTTAAAAGACAACCGGTAGAGGAAGCTTTCCAATCAAGATTATGTTTTATATTTACGATTTAAAGTTATCTACATTATGAGAATTTCATCGTGTGTAATTTGTGTACTTACCTAATCTGCGTTCACAATTCATTTGCCAAACATATAAACAAACACGAGTTTTAAGAAAAACAACTGTAATGCCTACACATAAGGTTGAGTTTGCGCTACAACTGAGTATTTCTCAAAATAAATGTACATCCGTTGAAAAAAAAGTGTGCCTCGAAATAGTAACAAAATTACGATGTTTTTATTTAACCATACGTACAAAAAATAACGTAATTGTGAATAAAAACTATTAAACTTTAAAGTTGTGAAGAATAAATATTATAATCATAATATTTACCTAATTTTAGAAAGCTTTTTCAAAACGATGTTTTTTGCGTTTCATACAAAAATCAAATTGCCACCCTACGACCTCATACCTGTAACACTTCATAAAATACGTTAGGTCGCGTTAATATTATGCATTTTTGTGTATTACGGATCTTGATTAAATTGAGTTTCTGTTTAATAGTGATTTTCTATGGGGTTTCATAATAAAAAGATTTAAAAAATGCGAAAAACAAAATGAGTCTTGTTCATTTACTTTTTAGTAACTTACTCTTTAGTTACGTTTTATTCCTACTTCTACGTAATTTCTGAACGCATCCGTTACCTTTTAACACGGGCAACACTAGCTTCATTCTGATTGGCTGTTGGTCTGACGTCTCCGCCTTAATTTTTTATGTGAAAATCAGTTTTGAACGTGTTGTTTATGTGAGATTACTTTTTCGTTACAAGAAATATTATAGCATTTTTTCACATTAAGGTAAGTCTTGATTTACTTAAATTACTGTAATACGTGTCGTAAGAACATTTAAGCGTATTATATTATTTGCAGTTTCAGGTTTTATCAAACCATTGATTTCTTAAGACCCAATTTTGTACAATTTTTATTACTTTTTCGTAACGTTTCTTATGAATTTCGTTACGTTACGAAAAAGTACAGTGTAAAGCTGAGTGTATACAGTTCTTTTAACCTATTTGCCAAAAATTAATTTAAATTTGTGTAAAAATAATGAAGAAATTTATAAATCGTTACTGGATAGTGATTAAGTTAAAATTTTGTTTTATTATGGTATTTGTGTTTTTTAAATTTGGTTTACTTTTTTTAATATCATTAACACACACACATACACACCCAAATACACACACATACGCACACTTTCATTATTATTTTTCTTGTTTTTTTTTTATTTTAATAATTTTTGACTTTTTCTTTAATAATAATTATGTAAAAGAATATTCCCTTGATTTATTTTAAATCCCATAAAATGGTCCTATCAAATACAAGTAGGTACTTATTACAATAAATAATTAAGAGAACAATGCATAAAGATTACGAATATACATATTAAATAAATTATAATTCTCCAATGTATGTGTAACAAGCCTTATGTTTACTATTTAGTTACATCTAGGACTATTTCGTAACAATATTTCGTAACAACTTTTTCGTTACGTACATTTATTTTGAGAAACACTCAACTTCTTTTTTTTATGACTTTTTCAACAGTACTTGAGTTGTCAGTCTGAAATCAACTATATTTATAGGTACAGTTACGAGCACCAATATGTATCCACTTAGCAAAATTCAAAAGCGTTAGCGTTTTCTCGTGTCATATTGACTGCAACCTTGAGATAAGGCCTTTTTCATACTAATATTGGTTCCAAAACACTATATTCGTAACAAAATAAAATAACAATCAACACAGTAGGAGCAAATCACTTTTAAAAGTTGCTAAGTGCATATTGGTGCTCGTGACTGTACCTACTTGCATAAAGTTGATGTTTGCTTAAGTGGAAATAGGTAACATCAATTGAAAGCAGGGATTTAAATAGACCTTAGGTCGTCTTTAACCATAAATCACCATACCACCACCACCATACCATTTACCATTACCACCATACACATTCCATTCCATTTTTTTTGTTTTTACCATTTTTGTTCTTTTAACTATGAAAGCGGTTCATAATCATTCCTACTGTCGGAGCACCCTAATTTTGTGATTGTGACCAATTTCGATGTAACGCTCGCTCGGCTCGCGTGTAGGTAGTTGGTCACGGTTCTAACCTAACCTAACCTAACCTATTTGGTCGGAGTGCCCTAAAAGTTATATAACTAGATCATGCTCGTATCATAGTTATATTCCTAGTAAGATAGTTATGAACCGCTTTCATATAACTATATAACGGTAGATAGCTATATCCCTAGGGATATAACTATATCACGGCTGTAATCATTTTACTGCGACATATACATGTAATGTCGATACGAAAAGAACAAAAATGGGAATATCAAGCTACTTTAAGATTTTAAGGTTTAGGTGAGTGCAACATGAGTGCAACGTTTATTAAATTTTGAATAATATTTCAGCTACTTATATACCTGGGTTTGAAGCTTGGTTATGAAAATATGCCAACATGAAGCATTACCGTGACTCGCGTTTCATTTTAGCCAAAATTTGAAGGCTGGCTCCTGGCTGCCTCACAATATTGAACCCGTCACAAGTTATTACCAGGTCATTCGTTACTTTATGAGATCGATTTATTAAAGCCATGGGAGATGAGAAGCTCTATGTTTTTCAATTAAAAATATAAAGCGATGAATAAGAAAATCTTGAATAAGTTTAAAAGACAAAACATTGAGGCCACACATTGGAATTTCAGTGAATGAAAGTATTGCCAATTTGTAATTTTTCAGTAAACTGGCAAAATAAGAATAAAATCTAACTTAAGAATACCTATAATAATAGAACCTAAAGAACACAGAGTTTCACAACTGTAGTTGTTCGCAGAATTATTATAAATGAACGCTTTATCTCTAGAAACTTTGTTCGTAAAAGGAAATAATGTCTACAGAGTTTAGATTTTTATTATAACTTTTAAAAGTTTGAAATGCAAATGAGTTTCCTAATAATAAGGAATATCATGGCCATTTGTTTTTGAATAAATTAACACTAATTTCTTTTACAAAATGTACCTGCAATTAAGTGTGCGTATAATTATTATACAAGTTTTTATTATTGTATAAGATAATTGTAATGTAGGTATCTCGTTGGTAATCCTTAAATAAATAAATAAAATATGAAGTATTGTAAATATGAACTGAAAAACTTATCATACCTAGATACCATTTCTTAGGAGGACAATTTAATTTGGATTACCTGTAACGAAAAAGCATAAAATAAAAACTAGGAAAAAAATTAAGTCGATTTCGTTAAAATAAAATAAGCATAAAAAACAGTGCAGTTTATTATTTCATTTTTAGTTGTTATTAAACTGTTTAGCGAACTTAATGGAATAAGGCTCGGTAAGCACGTAAGCACGGTTCAGTAAATCAACCAGGAACATTGTGGCAGCACCGCCGAACTATACATAATGGAGATGTATTCCAAACCATTTCCATTGTGATCGGAAACCTCCCTGTAGGTATTAGTTTTAGGGTAATCATCCAGAAGGCAACGGATACACAGGGACACGGACAGGGATTTATGTGACAAACATGAAATAGGTATTCGCGTAGTCGATAAAAATAATCATGTCAAAGATAAGTCTGAGTACCTTGACTGATTCTGACTTTTTTTTATTTGTTATTTCAGTTATTTATTTAAGTAATAATAATATTATTGTGGCGTGTATCTTTGATTACTAATAGAATTTTTAAGTAGGTATTCCAGCATAAATATGGATCACTGTATCTGAGATAAATAAACAAAATTCAATTAATCATAGCATCACCTGTTTTACAGCCGACGAGGAAGCGACTAGCTATCGACTATTTTCTCGCTCAATCGAAGATGGTATGTAACAATGGAGAGAATTCTCGCCGGCATCGGCAGTATGAACAGTCAGCGATCAACTAAATCCATCTGGCACGGGATCTACCTCTATTGTAGGTACGTTTCTTGAACAAAAAAATGTGCACCTATCCCACTGCTGGCGGCGGCGGCGGTGGGACAGGAGCCATATTTTTTTTTTATCTAAAAAAGGATTATTATTTCTGTTTAGCAAAAAAACTATAAAGTATACTTGGAGATCAAAAACGTAAAAAGAGAAATAGGGCACCTATGTACTTATATCGCCTCTCGATCGATCTGAAGGAACATCATCAAACTTTAAAAATAGATTTGTAAACGGAGCTGTTGCAGTGTAGCCATTGTTTACTAAATCTTATTCAGTCTCAACAGTCTTCAGAGTGTCGGAAATATTCCTAGACAAAAAAAACTCTAAAAACTTGGTTCTTAATTTATTTAAGATGACAAAGAAATTCTTTTCTCGCCTCAAAAAAAGTAAAGGCACAGCTCCGTGTCTTAATTAATTAATTTACTCGGATTAATTAGACGATTTAAGTGTATTTTATGAGGTGGAAGGGAGGTGTTTATAGGGCAGGCGCAGCTGGTCTGTCCAAATGGCTCGTCTACGGAGCACTGCTGAAATGACGGCGTCGTAACTCTGATTAATAAGCAAGAGTAATGTTCTAAATAAAATGCGTTTGGAACTACATAAGCCTAGAAATTAAAGCTGAAAATGTGTATAGAGTGTAATGTCGTTAATTATCTGACGATTCAGGTGATATTCCGCAAACACTGATGGGATATAATATACCTAAGCTACTTGCTTGCTTGTTTCCAATTGATGTTATTTCCACTTAAACAAACATCAACTATAAGCAAGTGTAAATAAAGTTGATTTTAGACTGATTAGTGCTGTTGAAAAAGACAAAAAATATGAAGTCGTAGCGCAAGTTTGTTTTTCCTAAAGCTCGTGTTTGCTTAGGTACATGTTTGGCAAATAAATTGCGAACGCAGAGTAGATTGCCGTCAGCTGGCTTTTTCAAATTCAATGCACTATCCATAATCTCTGGCTGTGGCACACCGGTACAGATACCTAGAAGTATGATATCTTTGAAAATATGCGTCATAACGTGCCATGTCCTGTCTACTGAGCCCTGAGCGGTACATGTCCATAATATTGACGATAATAAAACTGGTAAAAATCCAAACTCACGTAGTGGATACTAAAACTAAAACCGTGCATAACCATAACAATCCGGCAAAGGCTTTTTTTACCTTTCAATGCGAGATTTATGGTTTATCTGATAGCTTTTTGTTAAGCCTTTTTTTTAAATAGATAGATACTTCCCTATCATGATTGAAAACTAAACATTTGCTGTAAAATATCGAATGTCTAAGGATTATACAGTACTGCGACTCGCCCCTGCTTCGCGCGGCTGCAATAGCGATATGACAAAACATAGAGATTTATGCTGAAGGGCTTTAAGTAATTCATCATTCTCCTCCCCTTATCCCAATTTATTTGGGGTCGGCGCAACATGTCCCTTTCTTCAATACTTCTCTATTAGTCGTCATTTCGGTAGTCACCCCCTTTTTAACCATATCATCTTTCACACAGTCTATCCATTGTTTCTTAGGTCTTCCCCTACTCTTATAGCCATCGTCATTCATACTCAAAACTTTCCTCACGACATATTCCTCATTCTTCCTCATCACTTGCCCATACTATGACAACCGATTTCCGCACAAGTTTTCAGTCACCGGTGCCACTTTCAGACTTCCTATTATGTACTCATTTCTTATTCTATTCATTCGCGTAACACCACTCATCCCTCTTATCATTCATATCTCAGTTGCATGCAATTGCCTTTCATGCATGCCATTTGTGACCCAACATACTGATCTATACAATACAGCAGGTCTAACCATTCTTTTATATATCTTCCCCTTATGTTTAAGGGGAATGCGGGAGTCGCAGATTGTTCCCGTGACCTGCCGCCATTTCAATACTCAATATCTTTATTGCTTTACCATAATGTGTACTTAGGTGGTAACTATATACATGTAATTTAGATCATTATGGACCCTGTAGGGAACAGCAAAAGGGTAGGAGAGAGGAAGCCCTGTTTTAGGAGATCATTATGTTGTTATTGTGGGAGCAAGTCAGGACATCAATAAGATACTAACATTACACTTTTACATATGTGTAACTATTAAATATGTGTTATGTTATCTGCAAAATGTACTTAAATATTTTAGATTATTTTTATATACCTATACATAATCTATATAAATAAAAATGAATTGTTGTTCGTTAGTCTGATTAAAACTCGAGAACGGCTGTGCCGATCGAGCTGATTTTGGTTTTAAAATGTTTGTCGTAGTCCAGGGAAGGTTTAAACGTTGAGAAAATATGGAAAAGCTGCGAGGTAGGTAGGGTAGGTAGCCGTAGATAAGTACTTAGTGCTACCCGTGCGAAGCCGGGACGGGCAGCTAGTCATCTTATATATAAAAATCATTTGCTGTTCGTTAGTCTGGCTAAAACTCGAGAACGGCTGGACCGATTTTGCTGATTTTGGTTTTGAAAAGTTTGTCGTAGTCCAGGGAAGGTTTAAACGTTTAGTAGATAAGTACTTAGTGCCACCCGTGCGAAGCGGGCGGGCAGCTAGTGTATTATAATTCTGTTTATGTCAATTGTTTTTCTTTGAATAATTTAATATTATTTCTATATTATTTAATTTATTAGATATTATTGCTAATTTAAATATTATTTTTGTTTTATTAAAAATAATTATTATTATAATATTCCTTTATTTCATCTATATCATATAATTTACATTTTTAAATTATTATATTATTTATTAATAATTACCGTATTATTAATATATTTAAAACAAACCTATAAATTGCGTGATTATTATTAATTATTATTAGCAATTATTATTATTGATTATTAGTAATTTCCTTAAACATATAATAGACAAATTACATAATTATGTTTTCCTATTATTTATGTTTGTCATTAAAATATTCATTTAAGGAGTAATAGCATTTTGTTTATCAGTAATTTTTTAAGTTTTGTTATAAATAGATTTAGTTTTTCTTCTTTCTTTATTATGTCAGGTAGTTTATTATATATTTTAATAGACATAACGTACGGACCTGTGGAATGCATTTTTAGCTTGGATGTTGGTATGTTTAGCCTAGATCTGTTCAAAAGTGTGTACTGTGATTGGATATCTTCGCGGTTTGTGTAGAAGTAGAACTCTTGATGCTTACGGACAAATTTACATACTTCTAGAATGTAAATACTGGGGAGGGTTAGAATAAAATGTTTTAGAAAATAGGGTATGTAGATTTTATACGTAAGTACTTATGACGTAGCGACCCCCACTCCTAAACTTTAATGCGTTTTATATAAGTATTTTTTTATTAATATGATATAGCAAAAAATACGTGTCGAATATTTTTTTATTATCTGACTGACGGACTAAATAGAATTTCTTTTTTTTTGACCCAGGCATCATCCCTATTACGCCGTAGCTAAGCCATGCATTGGCATACGCATAATAGGTGGTGAGGGCAGTTTGTAGATTGGTTTTCTTTTTAATTTCGCGGAGAGCGTATGAGAATTTAGAAATTTATGAACGGGTTATTTGTATTTGTGCTTTACAGTTAATACGTTTATCTATTGTAAGTCGAACTAATGTAAATTCATCAACGATTTCCAATTGTGAGCCGTAAAAGTTGAAATCTAAGTGTGAAGGAGCTTTTTGATAGGGGTGGAAAGTCATTAATTTAGTTTTAGTATAAATAATTTCTAAATTATGTGAGGTCCTCCAGTTACATGTTTTTGTGAGTGTAGAACTGAGTTTTTCTTCTATGTTTGTGTTGTTTTGACATGAGATTAATAAGGATACGTCATCCACGAATAAAACACATTGCCCCTCTATGGTTTTCGGTAAGTCGTTGATGTATTTCATCCATCCAGTGTTAATTCTGTGCTTACTGGATGAAATGGCGAGGTATCTAAGTATTTAATATGTAGTAGTACATTATTAACATATAATACCTACACATAAATCTTCCGAAATAAATGCTCTAAATGATGGTGAAAACCGCATCAAAATCAATTAATAAAGTTAAGAAGCGGACACACATACATAGGTTGGTATACAGACACGAAAAGTGACATTATTTACCGACTTCAAAAAGGAGGAGGTTCTCGAATTCGACAGTACCAGTTTGGCAGTTCATAATGCTATACATACTTAATTAAGTTATTTTTATATGCTCTAGGCTGGTTATGACTTTACTTAATTTAGCTTGTGAATTTGGCACTAAGTAAGGCGAGGGCCACACAGAAGAGACGTGAGACGAGGACGGGAGTCGGGACCCAGACGCGGCATCCGTTTCACGTATCTTCATTGTTCTTCATACAAAATGCATTAACGCAATTTTGCTCAAAACATACAGAAAGGACAAGAAGCAGGCGCCCGTATGACATTTAATCTCTTGTTTATATTAAAAAGAGGTAAAAGTTTGTCTGTTTGTAAGTTTGTATATAGAAGGTAATCTACGGAACTACCAGTCGAATTTGGAAAATGGTTTTTGCATTGGATAGCCCAATTCTTGAGGCCTGATAAAATACGAAAGGCATTGAAGAAGACAATAATTCATAGTCTAAGAATACGTACCTACACGTAAAGAATCTTGAAAAGTTGAAAGCAATACGGAAGAACCGATGCTCCTTTACAAGGCATCATATGTTACGTTACGTGTTTTATTCTTCTAATACACTTACCGTCCTAACGTAAGTGTATTAAATGCATAGTACATTATGTGGGACAGTGTAAGAATCATAAAGTAAGAAAAAGCTAGTGTCTGACCGAAACAGGACATACTACCGAAACCGAAACAGAAACCGAATCATCGGTATCTGTCTCAGTTTCGGTCGAAACCGAAACTTTTTTTGACATGTTACTTGGCTTATTTTTTACACTTATACAGACGGTTAACACGTGTTAAATGAAATAAAAAAACAATAATTGAAGTAGGTTAAAATTTTTTTTGTGAAAAACATTCAAAATTAACAAAACATGTTAACTACTTCTTAGAACAAAAATTTGTGAGTAATAAAAACCTGGTAATGGCGGGTGACACACGAGCCATGAAATCACCTGAAGTCAGCTGAAGGACGTGCGATAATTCACGAATGTAGAGTTTCGGTGCGGCCGAAGGTTCGGAACATTTTCTGCCGAAACCGAAACTGATGCCCAAACTAGATTTTTTTGCCAAAACTTTCCGAAACCGAAACCGAAACCGCACCTTCGGTCGGTCACTAGAAAAAACGCGACTATAATTTTGTTATTTTAATGTGTAAAGTTTTACTCACGTTCAGGTTTGCCCGACTAGTTTTGACGTTGTGAGAGATGAGCTTATGAATAAAATCTCCGTTTGAGTTCGAAACCTAATTAAACCCGAACACTATGTACAGATAGGTACAGATAGGTAGGTGAATAATAAATAATTTATATAATGTATACTGTGAGTAAAACTGTAAACATTTACATGAATGTCTCACAAAAGTCCACACACAACGCGTTTGACCGTGTTTTCAGTAATGGTACTGAACACATTTTATCATCTCTGCCCATAGATCAATATCAATAAGTGAGCATAAGATGATATATTACGAGAATGGACACTTAAGCACTCACTGCGATTACCAATCCATTTTAGAAAACCACAATCATTGGGAGACTCATGTTCAGAACTGACCATTTATGATGAGGAAAACTACTGAACATGAATAATATAGGATTATGAATAATATTATAAATAATGTTTTTTTTTAATTCGCGGATATTTCAGTGTTGATTACGAGGTTATCAGTTTTTGAAAACCAAATAACTATGTGCGCCCCGCGGTTTCACTCGTATAAGTCTCGATCACCTGGGTATATCGGTATAAAAATGTCCTATGTCCTAACCCAGGTCATGGACTACCTATGTGCCAAATTTCATCCAAGTCTGATCAGCTGTTTCAGCGTGAAAGCGTAAGAAACAAACAAACTCACTTTCGCATTTATAATATTAATTAGGATAAGTATGCGTGGTAGTGCTACAATCGTTTCTCTTTAATTGCATACATATGTTTTTGTGAAAAAATTACATTCTTTACAAGACAAGATTAGATGGTAAGTCAATTGCAACTACCGAAATAGTCTTTGAATTCATCAAATGCTTATTAACATTTGCAAATACATCCAATATTTAATAGCACTTTACAGCTATAAAATTGTATATCGGCACTTTAAAATAAGAATACATCTATAATTTAATATTATCACTTTAATAAACATGGACCACTGCGAGCAACTTGGGAGTAGCACTCGCCGGCCGCTGCCGCGGCACCGCTCGCTGCGCTCGCTCGTCTCGCGCGCGGTTTGTCACATTTCTAACCTAACCTAACCGTATATCACCCAGTTCAAAACGACGAATTATACAATCTGCCTGCAACTAGATAATTAGACAATCCTAAGAAATAGTAATAAGCTAAGCATATTTATAGTGGAAACCATTATTTTTATACTTAGTTCATTCAATAAATTTTAAAGCTAAACATTTTAAATTGTGAAACATTATTTTAAAGTGCGTTTATTTATTCTCCACTAGCTTCTACCCGTGACTTCGTTCATTCTCCATTTGCAAAACCGATCCCAAAAGAAATGAAACCCAAATATACCTCTCTTGCCAACCAAGCATTTTTGAACATGACGTACCTGTACACTAATGTTAACTCAACTGCAATATGTTTTTATTTTTACAGCAAACATGTACCAACGCGTTCGCAAAGAAAAATTGTACCAAAAAAATTCAAGCTGCCAGTTTTTCGTAGGAAAATGGGTCGCACACATTTTAGACTCGACTTTTCACGCCCTTGTGAACCTACGTGAGTAGGTGCATCCTTTGTATCTGCAACTATGCAAAAGTAAAATAGTTTTATTTTTAAACCATTTTTTATTTTTTCGGTATGATTAAAGCAACACTTTTCAGGATTGCGTTTATGAATGAAGAAACCCTTTGCTTCATGTACCTACTAGAGAACGAATGGCTTTAGAATATAAGTATTTCCAAATAAGAAACAATGCTTGATTCATGCAGAATGAACGTAAGGCAGCTTGCTTTACCTGCGCTCATTCATGCATTCAACAAAATAATTCAATCGAATAGAACAAGAATCACACATTTCACAAACATAGGTCTCTACCTACGTACCCCTATAATATATCTCTCATCTGTGTAGCAAACCAAAAAAGAAGAGAGTATTTAAATATTCTTGTTTTGACAACGAGCCAAAACTTTTCGCCTTTCTGACTATGCCTTCGGGATAGATTTTTTAAGCAAAATGTGTAAATTACTGGAGTTTTTTTAATAAAAGCCTTAAACTGACAGTTCAGTTGAAGGCTTTTTATTAAAACGGCTATTTGATTTTGTACAAAACCAACAGGAGTTTGTTTTTGTTACTTAATTTTATTTCAGTAAGCCAACAATGACAGTCGTGATGCCTTTTAAACTCGCCCCGAAAGTTGGTATACTAGATAGGTACCGGGGTCAGGATTCACGGCTTTACAAAAAAGCGGAAAGCTGGTGGCAATTGAATAAAGCACGTACGAGTAAAGCGAGCTGGCATACGCTGGCGTATTTTATATGTTCACACAATGGTGTCGTTAGTGGGGGCGCGCGCGACGACATCGCCTCGGCCGGAAACCGCAAGCCGACGAGTGCTGCGCACCAGTCACTGAAACACACTACCCCATCTGTTGCTTGCTGCCGATATTAATTTAATACAACATTATTACTTCAGCTATAGCTAAGTATCACTTTCCTTATGAATTGCTCATTGTGATTTGTAACATTATTTACTCATGAAATAATAATATTTGCTCTACCGTAGAATTCTATTTATGCTATGAGCGCTCTAATTAATCAACGTGAGAGAGGTTCAGGTGTAGATAGTATTGTTGTCGGTATAAAAGTTACACGAGCAAGTCTTCACAAAAGTTTTAATGCGATGTCTCTAAACTATAAACCTAACAAAATTTTATAGCCTAATAAATACGTCACAGTCTGTCAAATCTTGTTAAATGACCTTCTCAGTTCACTGAAGTGGGACCTAACAACCTATAAAATTGTGTTCCACCAAAAGTAGACACTGAAATATAAAATGGTATTGGTTAGCCGTCGGTACTGACAAATATGCTCAAGGGAAGTTAACGTGAATATTAGTTTAAGAGAAGCCAAGCAGGTGGTATTGAAACGGGCAGGTATTCATAATTATGCACAGACGACATTGAGTGGGAGTCACTTGATATTTCGGCACTGGAGTGACTCGAACAGCTCAATACCGTACAACGATCGCTCTCGATTGGTAGTACAATTTAATTTTCCATCACGATAGAGGACGTCCCGCAGCCGACGCGTTTCGCTTTGATTGAAGTTCACTTTACTCTCACTCCACTTACTAAATATTTCATATGATGGTACCGCACTACTTCAACATTCTTGATGTATTGTAACCGATCGGTGACGTGAACATGTAATGAAAAGCCGCTTGGGATTTTCATTAAACCGTAATCAAACTATGTACTTAACGATCAATCAGCGGCAGTAATGGCTTTGTTAACAACTTAGGTAAATTGTGGTGGAGGAGCCTTTGATAATTTCTATACACATTAAGGAATCAGTTAATAGATAGCAGGTTGATAGATTGAACTGGAATGCCCTACGGACAGTAAACTAATTGATTTACTAAGTTCAAATTCAAGCAAAGCCATTACATTCCCATTTCGTGTGTATTAAATAATTCATGCTACTAAAGTTCTCGCATTGACCGCCTATTGCCCCGACCCCCCGATCTCCCAACTTGGAGAGGTTGTTGGAGGGTAAAAAATGCCTTTTATGTATTTCCCTTTGAACATGAAAAACAAAATTAGAGGTACCTACTTAACATAATATCTACGGTAACATAATAGTTGTAGGTTTTCTAATATCCATAATCCAAGTACTGCTGAAACGTTGCAAACATTGTAGGTAATTCTAAAATATTGCGCCAAACGTTGTATTTAATGTAGTAGGTACCTAATCCATTTAAAATGTAAATATAGTGTGTTGTGCTGAGTGTAGGTCCGCGGCTCGTTCCGTACCTGTTGCCGGGCCGGCGCGCGGCGGCCGGCACTCCGGCTCTCCGGCAGCGGCACACGTGGTTAGAATGCTAATTGGCTTTCTGCCGGATGTCGCTCTTTGTTCACATCGCACATCTACATCGCCACGCACAAGTTGCTTGATTAATGATAATGACACGGACGATGAGCAAACGGTTAAATAACAAACATGTGTTAAGTAAGGTACGGGTTAACGCCATTGAGATAAACATCTGCAATTGGCGAAAACAATGGAGAAGATAACTAAATTTTCCCAATAATAGGCTCATGCCATTGTTGGAAAGAGTAAATGGTCTGTAATTTGGACAGGTAGGTACTAGACGTGAGGGGTTAAGTGGGCTAAATTCATTGATTGACCTCAATCTTCTAACAATATAGAGACCGCTCGGCGGGACGAGATTCTGGTCAGCGTAACCTTCTAAACCGATTAATTATTGTGATCGGGAGTGCTTGAACGAACGCTTTCAATATGCGACAGCTATTTGGGAACGTAGACGCACGTTATAGGCAGATATTTTCCGTAGGTACCGTGAATGCGTTTAGGGACCTCTCGTTGGCTATTTTACATACAATCGATAGTATAGCTGTGATGTTATCAAGGGTCTTGCGTACCTAGTTAGTAACTGGGAAGTAGAGTTTTTGCCTTTGCCGAAAACTTGTATCTTTATATTTTGCTGGTTACATTGGTTATTTTTATGTTATCCAGTGAAGATGATCGCTTAGCTAAGTAGGGAAATACATGTACCAGCTAGTCATAAACTTTTACAGACCTGATAATTCTATAGACAATTTTAGATTTCCTTTTAAATCTTATGGCGTGTCGTCTTCGAGCCATGGCGGAGGCGCCCGGGAGCAGCGGGCCTTGAGCTTCGCCGTCGCTGCCGGCTTCCTCGCCACTAGACGCCGCCTCCGCCGGCGCGCGGTTGGCGAGGACCGGCTTCTTCGAGCTGCCTGCGGAGCCCCCGCCCCTGCCCCAGGACAGCATGGAACTCCGCAGGGACCTGAGAGTCTCCGTTGTACAACCCCTCTCACTGCCCCGTCACCATGCAACAACATATCGGCGCACCGACACACACACACTTTCCACCTCACACACTTCTCACTGACACTATTCACCATCAAATTCACAGATAAAAACGCTCTACATGCTACAGTAGAGAGATATGACGTCACTGGTTTTTATGAACTCTGTTACCTCAGACAGGTGGGTAAACACGTGGTTCAGAGTATGCAGAGAATGTGAGGAGTGAGCGTGGAGCGCGCGGGCTGAGCGCGGCAACATTATCTCTGAACAAACACCGATATCGGCAGCGCATACATTAACGGCGATCACATAAATGCGGGTGTACGGACATATATTTTGCTTTATCTATAGCTAAACAAACAAGGAATGAATGAATTCCTTTTATTCACTGTCACTTATCTAAATCTCTCATCATTGTCATGGCTGAGCCAGGTACTATCTAGCAGCTAATGGTTGAGTCAAGTGAAGTCGAGGCATTCAAATGGCTTCAAATGATTAACTTTGTAACTTTGACCATAACAGTCGTTAATTAATAAAAATAAATCACTACACTTGACGGACCATGTTCAAAATAATCAGAACATATTATACATCCAACCAAGCCATGACTCATATGGTGACGAGGTTTTTGGCCTTCACAATGGGAATATTTAATCAAAGTAATAATGACATAATAACACAATCGTTTCACTTGCAGCTCTGCTGTTATTATACATTTCGATTGAAAACATGAATGATGATGAGGTAATTGGTACTTAATCAAAATGCAACAATAAATCTCAGGAGTCTGGTTTTATAACCTTCCTAAAGTTTGATAGAACTGCTTTTAAGTGGACATAAAACAAAAAAATAAAGTCGCACTGTTAATCGCTACACTGCGCGTCGTCACTTCACATATTCACATATTGTAACACGTGATAGTCTGACTTTTTCAGCACACAATTATTGTCACGTTTAACAGGAAAGCAAAACATTGGGCGTTCGCAGTCTGTTGATGAGGTTAAACGTGTTCCGTACGGGAAACATACGCGTAAACTAAGGAGTGTGCTCGTATGCGCGGGCGCCGACCGGCCGCGTGCCGCCGCGTCTCGAGCGCGTCGCTTCTCGCGACATTTGCGCCGAAATAGAAATGCTTCCAAGTCACGCCTGTACCAGACCACCTCGACAGACTGTCACCTTGGCGAATGTCCACCTACTGATGTGGCCCCTAACTTACATCAATTTAATTTGCATATATTAACTTAATTTTGAAGACGAAGCTGGTTATTGTAAACGTGTTTCGATATTTTTAACCATCAAATATTTATGTTAATATTAATCCGGACCATGATAAATAGATTATTTCTTTATTAATCTCTAAAAACAAATAAAAAGTGTCACGATAAGTGCGTTTGTTTATCGGTACACTATCTTATTGGACCAATATACTCTTAACCCAAATTATTCAATTAAAATCTACGAAATAAAAAACAAGAAAAATATAAAAAATCCTAACGTAAAAGTCTCCAACATAAACGAGCGGGAAAAGTGTGGTTATTAAAAAACTTTGCGCCTACTTTTTAACCTAATTCTGGGATTTCAACTTGGACAGTTAACCTCTCGCCAAAGCGTGAATTTAATTTGATGCAGTCTTTGGAATTTGTCGTAAAAGTTAAGAGCTATAAATTACGCACTTTATTCTAGGTGTAATTGTTTTTTTTTTTGTGAAAAAGTTTTTTTTCTCGTTTTTAAGTGGATCGGTTAGTAATTTATCCAAGTTACAATAGCCTAATGTCAACTGCTCATCACCTTTTACAACATATTACTTTTCCCGATGCAGGGACGTTAATTGTTGAGGAGTTCTCCTGGTACTTCGTCATCAGCTCCTCTTCACACTATGCATTGTGACGAGCATATTTTTTTTGGCAACCATATTTAAGTAATCAAATCGCAACCCGTGAAATACGTATTATTGAGTAGTTCCGGTGGCCATCTGTGGTCTTCATCATCAGTTCTACTTCACTAAATGGTGCTTTCCAAGAGCAAATTCACGAGTTACTATAAAAAATACCTAAGTCGCTATAGGTTTGCCTATAATATTTCAAGACTTCCCTCGACTTCTCCGAGATTCCATCATTGAATCCTGACTTGGTGACCATAGGTCCTGGACCTGGGATGAATGCATTTTCAAACAAAAAAAAAAGAATTTTCTAAATCGGTCCAGCCGTCTACTAGTAATCGGGGAACATACATAAAAATAAAAAATCCAACGAACTGAGAACCTCCTCCTTTTTTTGAAGTCGGTTAAAAAGGAAAGACCGTAAACTTGTTGAGAGTGACCTAAGCGTGTAGTTTCGGAAGCTAGGAAACTCATTCATTAGGACCGCAGGTTAGACGCTTTCAAGTCAATACACAATAATTCTGTCATGTCGACCTGAGTGCGACCCATTTAGAGGTTTCACGATAGTACCTATACGGGGTGTCTGGGACATCGACGCGAAGCCTGATACCATGGATTCAGTACATGATTCTGAACCCCCCTGCGTTGAAATTTTTCGTCGGAAATTTAAAAAAAAATCTGCTGCTCCATACATTTTGACCGCATAGGTATTGCACTTTTCTATGAAACAGCTGATTTTTTTTTTAATAACCGACGAAAAATTTCAACGCAGGGGGGTTCAGAACCATGTACTGAATCCATGGTAACCGGCTTCGCGTCGATGTCCCTGCCACCCTGTATATTTTTTTACCTGATTATCTTTTATTTGCTTGAAAAGTTTCGTTCGAATTCAGGATAGGGTATTATTGTTAAAATGATCATTGGTTTCTTTTGCACGACTCCATAATGTGAAGCATCAGAGAGTTCTCTACGATCGAAAAATATGTTTTGCCCCATTTCTGCAACTGTTTTTATTGTTACACTCCTGCTAGTACCTACACAGAACCTACTTAATTTATATACCATGGTGTAGATAATTAAATGGAAATTAATACTGTAAAATTTTCAAAAATTGATTTAACGCAGCAGAAACGAGAAATAGGTACATCAAAATAGTTTAAAAAAAAGTCCTGTCAATCAATGTATGAAACCTGAAAACATTGTAGTTTGCGATAAAAACCCAATAATGAGTTTTTTTTTTTTGGATAGATTCATTTCAGCCATAGGAGGAACCCTATTGAAAATGGCTCTTTTATTCAAAGTAGTTTAATTATAATTAATAAAAACCAACAAAACAAAAATAATATCTATATATTTCCAACTTCGGCCCTCGTCCGTTACTTAGCAACCGACAAAGTAAATATCTAAATAAATAGTCTTTGACATTACGTAAGGATTGCGAGGTTAGAAAATTTACCCATATTGATGGGTAAAAAAGCAGTCAAAACATACTTCATGAAAAGTGTTAATTTTTTTTTAAACTATGTTTTGGTTTTCTTTTCGTATACGAATGATTGTTATGGGGCGTGCAATTTTAGATTTTCTAAACTATTTCTAAATACCTACTGATAGCTTAAGTTAATAGGTGTATTCGGAATTTACTACAGAAAATAAGTTCTTTATAAACCCGAAGAACATTAATACATTATCAACATGGTAAAGGGTATTGCAAAATTAAACCCATAACACTGTGATGGCTTTACCTACAACCACAACTGATGACAATATTAGATTACAAACCTCCATGTTAATATAGATGATGTGGTGTGCGCGGCTGTTAACCCGTCACTTCCCACCATTTCCGATCATACGACTGAGAGTAATCGTACAAACCAGTTAGTGAGAGTCGTGAGATCGATCACTCAGATATTAGGGAAGTAAGTACCTATCTATTCCAGAAAGGAATCCCATGTTTCAAATTGAGAATAATGTAGTTTTAAGCGATATTTTATCATATTTTTTTTTACTTTGGTAATGTGTTTGGCAACATTTAACGTTACCGTATCTATGACAAGCAGTCATTCATTTTCATACTTATATAAAACTAAAATCCTCATAGCAATTCCTTTCTGTAAATATACTTTATTTGTGTAACTGACAGCAACTTCAAGTCTTCAGAACAACACAAAACTAACTCAAAGCATTAAATAAGTTAGTTGCGCTTTAATCAAACCATTTTTGTGCTATACATATTTAGTAACTTTCCTCGTCGAATTCTAAGTTAGCTACTTCTTAGGACAAAAAGCAGCGCATGAAAAATAAGCCACCATTTTTTGAGAATATTTAAATACCACGCCAGTCTTGCGTGTTAAGAAGTCAAGGGAATCCTACAAAAAACCAGCTAAGTTATTATCAAAACTAGAACCATAGGTACTTATACAGTTCAATCTAACTTTTTGCGAATTGTACGAAATACAATAGTAAAAGTAAATACAAGAGGGAAAAAAGACAAATTGCTTTTAAAAAAGGAAATTGCTTGAGAAACGGATTAGAGGGCCAAGGCTCTCAAGAGAGAATATTAAATAAGATAGTGGGCGGCACTCGGCAGGTTAATTAGATGGCCTGCACCTACAAAGCTCAAATAGAACGATATCACATTAAACTAACTACATTGCTGCACTAACTGTTAGCCTACTTCTTAAACGTCGTTTTCGTAATAGGATGGACCGACATTAACACGACGTAATAGCACTTCACATCATTTTATTTCACCACATAAAATAAACAACAAAGAAAGGAACGCCTAAAGATCTGTACATGTGTACGAACAAAATGTTTGAGGTAATCGAGAAGGGTTGTGCATTGAATAATTTTAGGAAAAGGGGTCAGTTAAAATTCCAGATGAAAAGTTTTCTTGGCGTTAACGAAGCAAGAGGGCATTCTGCGGCTTTCGGAATAATTAATCGAAAATATAAGCGAACGAAACCAAAAGCAGCATCCTGTAGAATATAAAGTTACAAGGTATCTAAAACAATGGAAGGGAAATTATAAGAAAACACAATCTATACGAAGAAAAACAAGTTGCCTGCTGAATGAACATCTCGAGTATGATGAAGTGAACATAATAATGCATAAAAATTGAGGGAACGCGTTTTACTGACAGGTACTCACGGTTTCTGTTTAATACAAGTGAGGGGAGCAGGTAATATTCGGAAAGTAAGACGGATACACCTTTTTCTTTTGCCACGGTAACCCTTTCGGACTTTCTCACAACCCCGGCAGGCATCGGCCCTAGCGGAACCCGTCAGTTGTGCTGTCTGACATCTCTTGGAATTGGCCCTAGCGGACTCTGTCAGTTGTGCTGACTGACATCTCTTTGAGGCGCGCGTGGAATACAACGCGCCGTCGACCCGGGCCTGGTCCTTATCGGACGGCGAGCTACCCATTGCACCACCGTCCGCAAGCCCGTGCCTACGGTGGCCGGGAATCGGCATGAGATTCCCGACGCCCAGGGCGTCTCCTGCGGCGACTAGGTGCGTGAGGGTGCGGAATAAGCCGACCTCACGCACTCCGCCTCCACCACGCGAGCATTACTAGACGGAGGTGACGGCTTCCCATGCCATTCCTGTACCATGGCCTGGACCAGGGCTGGACGCGAGAGGTTACACGAACACGGCGGTGCTCCGCCCAAGCCGGGCAGACCTCCACCGTGTGCTCCACCGTGTCCTCCGGGTGATCCACATAATGGTGACACCCGGGCGTTTCCTCCCGCCTTATCCGGAACAGTAACCTCCCGAAACAACTGTGTTCCGTGAGGACCTGCGACAGGCAGAATGTGTACGCCGTGGCGCCTCGCCAGCCACTGCTCAAAGAGGGGACTTATAGCCTCAATTGTGGCGTGCCCAAGACGGATATACCTGACTCTATTTTTATTTTATTATTTGATATTTCAATCACTTTTGAAAGAGACCCTAACATGTTGCTCCTAAAAGCTTCGGTGCCTGAATAGCAGTGATGTTAAAATAGATGAAAGGAAGGTAAACTGTATCTTACTACAGTTACAAATAAATGTCGTATGTAGAGACGCATTTATTTGAAATTTTACTAAGCCATACCAATTAATCACTGATCAGTGCGAAAACAGCGAATCAGTGATAGTGATTAATTGGTATCGCTTAGTAAAATTTCTAATACAAATGAACATCATCATTATCACTACATTTTATAAAACAAAGTCACTTCCCGCTGTCTGTCCCTATTTATGCTGAGATCTTTAAAACTACGCAACGGATTTTGATGCGGTTCTTTTTTAATAGATAGAGTGATTCAAGAGGAAGGTTTATATGCATAATAAAGTAAGCTATAATTGATTAATTTATCACGCTTGAGAAGTCGCTGGCGTAAACTAGTTTATAAATAATCAATAAGGCGTGAGCTTATCTATAACTACTTACTGTTAGATAATGTGGCTATGGTTTTTAATATTTTATGCGCATTTTAAATGTAAAAACTGTAACTATAATAAATTTTAACAGAAATTCTTTCTTAAAAGATCTTCCTGCTCCCTAGGCGTCTCTCTGAAATTAACTCTGTAAATAATCATTATTTTTAACTCAGTCTCCAAATTCATCGCGTCCAAATTAATTACAAACATGTAAAAACATTCCAACAAACTTCTAAATACGAATGAATGGGCGATGTATAAACAACAACATTAATTGGCCACCTTCCTCATCACGTCATATCCACCATCTACAGTAGCTTTCATTGTTTCATAAATTAATTTACATAGTACATAATGGAAAGACGCCTAAAAATAACCCGGGGTTTGTGTATAATTACTCCAATTAAGTGGAATCAACTTGTTCGCTACATTGCGGGAATAGTTATGAATATCATCTGCACCGGCGAAGTAGAACAAAACCATTATATTAGTGTAGTCGAGAATTTTTCAGTATTAATAAGCTTTGCTCAGTTTTCCACCACTAACTACACGCTTTATTACCAAGCCGGGACTATTATTTTTCTTATTACGTTAGTTGTCGGTTCCAAGGCATTATAAAAGCTCTCGTTGTATTTTCGTTTGAGACTGGGTAATGTAGTTTCTAGATTATAAAAGCGGTGGAAACTGGAGCATGTTTCCATTTGAAGATACATACCTGCATACATTATCATGAATGATAAAAACATTTAAAAAAAAACGATTGACATTAAACCAAAAGTTGGTCCCCTGAAATTCAAGCAGATTCAGTTGTCACAAAAATGCTTTTATGACAAATAAATAAAACTTTAATGACATATCAAAATTGTTACGTGCGCCAGCAGACAGTTCCTGCGTATGCTGCGTAATAGTATGAAAAAGTTTGAAATAAATAGAATAACTGAAAAAACTTTTCATGATTGTAGACTGTATACAGTTTAGTATAGCTTTTGAGTTTATTGCACTTTGTGGAGCGTGTTTTACGACTCATTATGTATTCATAAATATTATAGGACATAACTTTTCATCAGGTATTAAGTAAATACTTAACGAGAAGACTTTTAAGTACGTTCGTTCGAAAAAGTGCTGTTTTTACGATTATTTAAGTAAGCCACTGCTTAATATTTAGTCTTAAGTAATACTCTGAATTAAGGAATCATTTGTTAGGCAAAGAATTGAAAAGATTGACGTAGAGAGAATGAATTAAAGACGATTAACAAAAGGAATTTATGTACAAGGCGGATGTTAGTAGGTTGAGATGCCCTAGAATACGCGGTAGCAGTACGCTGAACTTATTAGTGGCATGTCCCTCTCAAAACGTCAGGTAAGCAGTTCCCACAACCGGCGCCTTTATGACAATATATTTCAACGCGGACGAAGCAAAAGAAGTACTATGTGAGGCATGTAGGGTAGGTACTACAGTACCTATCCTACCCTACATTCTGTCCACTCCACTACATGATGTTCCCGCAAACTCCCACGAGAAGAAACGTGGGTTGATAACATGTATGTTTGTATGGACTAGTCGGGTTTACTGTTCCGAGCTAACTTAACACTGATTGCGAGTATCGATTTCATCTTAACTATATTCGGTTAGAATAGTTAAGATGAAATCGATACTCGCAATCAGTGTTAAGTGTCAAATTGTTGATTAAAAAATTATGCTAAGTATATGTATATAGGTATATGCTATGCTACATTCTCGGAACGTTGCGCCACATGCGCCTTAAGCCTTTGTCAAACATAATAGGGTTACGACGAGTGAGTGGCACTTGAAGGCCAGGCATGTGATTGCATACGTCTGTCTAGTTCCGTATATGAAAGGAAAACTGACGTAGCACTGACGTAAATGCTACGTAGACAACAATCTCTAAATATTTATCACTATTGTAGACGGAGGAGCGCTTCTGTTAACAGATTTAGTACCAGCAATCGATAGTAGTTAGATTTACGCGTCAATCTCTATGTCGGTGGCCAAAAATAAATAACGGAGCTCGGCGCGTGAGCACGCGACATTTAGCGTGGAGTGCGGGCGCCGGGATCGCCAGGACATTTGCCAACTGATAGAGCTATATATAGCCCACAAATATGCGCGTGACCGACCACTTCGGGTGACACGTCTATTTTAAGTGGGTACAATAAAAATGTTCGCAGATAAACACGGAAGAAATCGCTACATTCTTGACATTGTTTGCTGTGCTGAATGTTTCGTGGTTTGGATAATGATGACACATTGGCACATGTTTTTTGTTGCAATATCGCTTCACCGGTAGACCACACGATATGAGCAACACTTTAACTATGAAAAACCGCCATTAAACGGTTGCTACGAAATGAAACCGATGTCAAAGCCTGCAAAGGTTTATAAGTTATAACCAATGTGTTACATAGAACACTCAATACTTTACTTTAAACACATTTCTAAGCTAAAATGTTCCATGTGGATAACTGCTTACACTAACTAAGTAATTTACTTAGAACTAATAACGAAACGAAAGATATAATTAGTTAACAATCGTTAAAGTAACTATAAAATTTGCAACCCGAACTCATTAACTAAGTAGGTACAAAGTAAAGTGTGGGGTATGTTAGTTCCTCGTGCTCCCACGTCATCATGTGTCAATGTCCAACACTTTGTACGATACATCACACACAACATATTGTTACACATTTAATAAATTATACAATCTATTTTAATCTTATGATGTTATGTCTTTATATCATAGACGATAATAATTTTTATAAATAAAACTAGTGACTACCAAATTATTACAGCAAAGGCATTTAGCTAGAACTTTATGGTTTCATTTTTCACTCATAGTATTTTAATTTTTCAGGCCAACGAACAAGCAGTAGTATTATGTTGTATGTAATTGGAAAAGTTAAGTTTTTAATTAAATTTTAAAGTTTAAAAATCATACCGTCATATTTAATAAGCTGATTTAAGTAATTATTTAATCAATATTGTATTTAAGAGTTAAGATACTTCAGTACAATGGATTGTTAAGGATTTAACTGCGAAATATCTACTTGAAACCTATTATTTTAATTCAATATCCAGCATCTATTCAGAAATATTCAATCCCATTCAACTCGATGGCCGATGAGTGGCATTCAATAAGGGTTTACAGGGGACATAGCTTTAGAAAACTAGTTTGACCTTTGTTCGACTTATTCAATAGCTACTAGCTACTCGTATTGTATCTACTGTTGAAATCTTTTCATAGAGATACAATTATTGTATGTCCATGTAGCGGTGATAAAAGTCGCTTCTTTTATTTAAAAGTAGGGCTTAAAATGTTTCGCAATTTACAGAACAATGGCTGAATGTACAATAGAGGCTGGCACGGCACGGCATGGCGGGTACGCAAGCGCTGCGCAGAACGCGCGCGTTGCCAACGTGCAGCAGTTCACACGACCGGCTAATTTATAAATGCCATAAATTTAACAAGAGATGTCCGACGTCTTACTGCAAACAGCAACAGACAAGTTTTAATTAGTACCGGCAGTACCGCCCGCTGCGCTGGTACTGTAACCTTCGGAATTCAACGGGTAAATTACATTTTGTTGATTTTTTTTAAACTCTACATTTGCACAATAAACCATTTCCCTAAGGTAGACTTGCAGAAAATGTTCCGCCTTTGTGCCTTTGCTTATACTCGTGTACAAAGCACTAAATATATACAAAAGAAATATTAAAATACTAGCTTTCGCCAGCGGCTTCGCGCGCGTGGAGGTCAGAAATTATCCCACGGGAACGTACTACCGGAATAAAAAAATATGCGGGGCAGTCTTTGGAGACTGCCGATGGAAGTAAAAACTAAGTAACGCCATCTAACGAAAATGTCAGGAATTTATGTGGCTTGCAGTCAGTACAAGAACGAAAGCTGTAGCTCCATTAAAACAATTCCAAAAAAATAAAACAGATTGTGCTGTCAACAAATTCTACTCTCCCTCCGTCTTACGAATTTTCGATCAGGTCACGCGTCCTGACGCCTGACGCTTGACGCAAGTTTGAATTTTTTTACCCATCTCAAAATGTGCTTAACGCGCCTAAAGAAGTTTTCGCTTCAAAAAGTATTATTTGTGTTTTAAACTATATGTGTTGTTGCATTCGTTCAGCCGTTTTTGCGTGATTGAGTAACAAACATCCAAATATACAAAGTAAATATAATATAATAATAATAATGTTAATATACATAGTAGGATCATACAAGTATGATTTTAAAATACATACTTACTTCATAATTTTTTGTAAAAAAATAACCATTGTCATATTACAGTCGAGTTTTATAAAATAAGTACGCACCTACATGAACCTGTGGATGAAGTATCCCAATTTCCTCTCGTGAATAGCAGAAAACATATTTTGCCAAGGTATTTTTGCTCAATAAAACATATTGATATTTCCCTCTATTATGAGAAAATGAATGAATGCTTTTCACAAATTGAAGCTCTTAATAAAAACCGGTCAAGTGCGTGTCGGACCACGCACAAAGAAGGGTACCGTAGTTGGGATGTATTTATCCCAAAAACAAACTTAACTTTGTAGTTGAAAAACATGTTCATACATCGTTAAACGTCATGGTCAATTCTCCAATTGCAAATGGAAGTATGTAAACGCAAAAAAAAAAATGTGAAAAACCTACGAATGACCGATTTCCGGACTTTTTCCTTTACTTGTGTTGTGAGACCCTAGGTCAACGGGAAGTTCCCTGTAGGTTTTGATTCAGTTGCGAGTATCAAAATATTTCACATAAATGGCCGTATTTTTTTATTGCGTTGACTACATATTTGATATTAATTTCAGCTTGATAACGCGTTCCTAAGAAAATGGGTCTTCATAGAGTGACAGACGGACAGACGGACAGACGGACACGTGGACAAGGAAGTGATCCTATAGGGGTTCCGTATTTTTCCTTTTGGGGTATGGAACCATAAAAAATCAAAATTGTATTTGGGATTCCGTGGAAACCTTTCGTTTCGGTACCGTGATGTTCCCCTATTGATCGTGAGACAATACGCCGAAGCCTAAACGGAAGTGTATTAATTAAAAATGACCCAAATCTAACAAATACACGTGTTAACATGATTGTGCTCTCTCAAAATAAAACGAAAATAGCATATTGTTTCATTGAATCTTATTTGCAAAGTTATTTCCCTTCCAGTTCCATCTCCTTGGAAACCACAACAATACACCATTGTCTCTTACGTCTGGTCTTTAATCAGCAGCTCTGGAACACCACAAGAGTATCATTTTCCCTCGGCTAATGTTGAATTTAACTCAACAAACAAAATAGCTAATCCGCGTGGAATATAATAATTAGTATACATAATTGAAGTGAACCGTAACTTCTAATACCTTAACAGAACTGTGTTTAACAATTTGCAGTTAATTAATGTTTTTCATTTACTAATTGAGCTTCATAGTTGCTACTTTCACTGATTTGTTCTTTTAATGTAAGCCCCTGGCGGACTAGGAACCATTTTCCAACCAACACCGAGAACTTACAAAAAACTAATTCAATGGGTTCGCTCAATATTATTTTACTTCGTACATTTTGGAATGTGTAACTATTTCACTTTTATTTTGACATTACATTTAGCTTTACATTTTCAACAGGGAAAATAAATGAAAACCTGAAAAATGTAGTAGTTAGCTTTTATTATAAAAGTGGAATATCGGAGATCTCTATAAATGCGTTTTGTTTGTAATGTCTACGTGTATGACATGGGTCCAACATAACGTCAAACATGTGAAAAGTCCTTTATCAATATCAATTTGGCTTTGTAATTTACGATTTTCGTCCCCTCGTTTTTCGTGTATAGATACTCGCTAAAATACACAAAGAGCGTAAACGTTTGATAATTTAGGAGTGTTTTTGTGTTATAATTTAGTACATACGTGATATTGTACCAAAAGGCAAGATTGTTTTTTAAAATAACCTCTCGTCCTATTTTGGTCACGATGGCCAATCTCAACGGAGATGAGCCAGGTATGCAGATGATATTATAGTGCACAGGGTGTGCGCAAACACAGATGCACTTTTGCACGACTCGTAATGCGAAGCATTAGAGTGTGCTCTACGATCGAAAAAATTTTTTTGCCCCATTTCTGTAACTGTTTTTATTGTTACACTCCTACTAATACACAGAACCTACTTAATTTATATACCATTGTATAGATGATTAAATGGAGATTAATACTGTACTTTTTAACAATTGATTTAATGCAGCAGAAATGGAAAAAGCATAAAAATAGTTGAAAAAAAATTCCTGTCCGTCAATTTATGAACCCTGAAAACATTGTAGCTTGCGATAAAATCAATTAATTGAGTCAATTTTTTTTTTATACATTCGTTTCAGTCGTAGAAGGAACCCTATTGAAAATGGCTCTTTTATTCAAAGTAGTTTAATTGTATTTAATAAAATACTAACTAAAATATAATATCTTTAACTAAATATTTCCAACCTTTGAATTGATGTCCGAAAGTTGCCTAGCAACCGCCAAGTAAATATCTTTGTCAGTCGTTGACATTACGACTTCATGAAAAGTGATAAATTGTTCATTTTTAAACTATGTTTTGAATTTCTTTTCCGTTTATGAATGAGTGATAAGTATGAGGCGTGCACTTTTGGATTTTCCAAACTATGTTCCTTTACTTTCATAGCCCGAGAGGATGGCAATCCGACACGACCGGAGAGAGATCAGGCGCAGGACCGACAGCTTTACTTGCTTTCCGAAGCACGGGGGTACACCACCAACTTCCAAACTCGGGGCAGCTACTGAGGAGAAATTACTAATGGGAAAACCCACTTTAGGGGTATGAGGAACAGGGTGTAAAGTTCACTCATCCCCCATAGAAAAGGGAGGATCCTCCAACCAGACGGGTATTATGTCTGGCGGGCAACTGCCCATATGTTGATTTCTGATAGTCTTATCTATGTTTTTCGCTTGGTAAACTCTAACTGCGAGATGTAGGAATTGTGTGACGTCATGTCTTTTTGCTTCGTACTTTCGTAGTTTTGTATGTGGCGGTCTAACCGCTACATCACTCCCCTCCGGAGACCGAAGGTCGATAGTGGGCTGTGTCTTGGATCTTGCGATGCTTCACAGTGCCAGCTGTGGTTCCAGTGAGTCGGAACCGGGTGCCGCTCAGTTCACAGTGGGTCGGAACTGTCTGCAGTGATTGCGGCGATGGTGATTGTGGTTCCAGTGAGTCGGAACCGGGTGCCGCACAGTTCACGGTGGGTCGGAACTGTCTGCGGTGATTCCCCAGTGAGTCGGGGTGGCGCTGCGTCGTCATCCAGTGAGTCGGATGTGGTACAGCGCCGGGTTTTTGGCTGACTGCTTGCGTCGACCAGGAGAGGGTAGAATAGGCTCTGCTTGTGAGACCGGCCGGAAGTGCAGGTGCTGTGCCAAGGTTGCTGATGAGGCTGAGGGTGATGACCAGGAATGCGCGTTCGCTGCATGCTGGTGGTCAGGATACCCGTTGAAGCCGTGGGTGCTGGCTGGCTGTGTGACTCGCCTCACGAAAGCTTGCGGGAGTGATGATGATGACGTCACGCTGAAGTTGTTGCACGAAGGCTGCGTTGACGTTCATCACGTCGGGGTCACCAATTTAGGGGTATGAGGAACAGGGTGTAAAGTTCACTCATCCCCCATAGAAAAGGGAGGATCCTCCAACCAGACGGGTATTATGTCTGGCGGGCAACTGCCCATATGTTGATTTCGGATAGTCTTATCTATGTTTTTCGCTTGGTAAACTCTAACTGCGAGATGTAGGAATTGTGTGACGTCATGTCTTTTTGCTTCGTACTTTCGTAGTTTTGTATGTGGCGGTCTAACCGCTACACCACTAACACTTTTCCCGACCTGATAATCGAACTGGGAACCCCACACACAGCAGTGGCACTTAGGACCACGAGACCAACGGGGCCCATCATTGCTTTTACTAATAAAGAAGCAACAGCATTTCGTCAGTGCTTGTTGCCACAGTTATACGATTATAATCTAGTCACTAGATAAAAATGTGGACAGGTCAGGGATCTATCTCTTACCTACCGACTATAATGAGCTCTATTTTCATCTATCTCAGGCGAAAATAAAGTCTAGCTATGAATAACCAACGTCTTTCGTATCTTCTCTCACATATTAGGACACGTATCTATTGCACGACTCTTAATGCGAAGCATTAGAGTGTGCTCTACGATATAATTTTTTTTGCCCCATTTCTGTAACTGTTTTTATTGTTACACTCCTGCTAGTACACAGAACCTACTTAATTTATATACCATTGTATAGATGATTAAATGGAAATTAATACTGTAACTACTGTTTTAACAATTGATTTAATGCAGCAGAAATGGAAAAAACATCAAAATAGTTGAAAAAAAATTCCTGTCCGTCAATTTATGAACCCTGAAAACATTGTAGCTTGCGATAAAATCAATTAATTGAGTCAATTTTTTTTCCTACATCGCGCAATTACTGCGCGAAAGACATATATAAGACTATGCGGCATCAACTTTCGGGCAATTGCCCGCCAGACACAACACCCGTTTGGTCGAAGATTCCTCCCTTTTCTATAGGGGATGAGTGAACTTTACACCCTGTTCCTCATATGCCACTAAGGGCTGAGGGCTGTACACTACCACGCGAGCCCAGCGCGGGATGGTAGATGTCGCATGTCTTCAAATTTTTGGTTCTAAGACAGATTCCTCACGATGTTTCCTTCACCGTTTTGAGAACAGTGGTGATGAAATTATTTACCCAATTTAAAGCGCCTTCCTGGGTTCGAACCTATGAACTCGTAGGTCGGGGCCGTTACCACAAGGCCACCACTGCTCCCTGACTATATTTATGAACGTAAACGAAACAAAAGTAAGTAAAGATCGTAGCAGGTGGCATTCTGTAGTTTATGCCTAGCCCCATGGAAAAAAGCACATTGAAGTCCGCCTCTGTACATTTCTGTGCTTGAAGTATAAATAATAGTTTGGAAATTCCAAAAGTGCACGCCTCATAACACACAAAAATGAAAAATTTATCACTTTTCATGAAGTCGTAATGTCAAAGACTGACAAAGATATTTACTTGGCGGTTGCTAGGCAACTTACGGACAAAGGTTGGAAATATTTAGATAAAGATATTATATTTTAGTAAGTATTTTATTAATTATAATTAAACTACTTTGAATAAAAGAGCCATTTTCAATAGGGTTCCTTTTATGGCCGAAACCAATGTATTAAAAAAAAATTGACTCAATTAATTGATTTTATCGCAAGCTACAGTGTTTTCAAGCTTCATAAATTGACAGACAGGAATTTTTTTTCAACTATTTTGATGTTTTTTTCATTTCTCTTGCATTAAATCAATTGGTAAAAAGTACAGTATTTATCTCCATTTAATCATCTATACCATGGTATATAAATGAAGCAGGTTCTGTGTACTAGCAGGAGTGTAAAAATAATAACAGTTGCAGAAATGGGGCAAAAAATATTTTTCGATCGTAGAGCACACTCTAATGCTTCGCATTATGAGTCGTGCAAAAGGCGTGCGTTGATGTTTGTATATGTTTGTATGTAATAGCTTACATACCAACTGTGCAGTAGTTGATGTCTGTATGTAAAAGCTTACATACCAACTGTTAGAATTAGAATTAGAATTTATTTATTTGTAAGAATGTAGTTTTACATAGTATGGTGTTAATAATATTTTTGTTAGTTCTATACATTCTACCACAAAATATATGGTGTACAAATATTTACTTGTCATTCTTAACTAAGTACAAAATTAATTATAAGATTTGCAATTTACAGTAGGTAAGTCCAATATGAATTAGTATTATAAAAATCGAAGTGTATAGAGTGCCGCGAGTTTCTTGTGGCACTCTAGTGTCACTGCCTCGGCCCGGCTAGGGTGCCGTGAGTGTTGCATTGTCACTGTCACTTGTTATTTAGGTTAGGTTAGGTTAGAACTGTGACCACACAACGCACGAGCCGAGCGAGCGTAGCGAGCGGTGCCGCGGTAGCGGCCGGCGAAGTGCCAGAGTCCGTTTAGGCACAAGAGAATGTAATGTTTTGGGAATGTGGTGTTTTACAGCGATCTAACCTCGACAATCAAACAAAATACCAAGTGACGTGACTTAGTGACAGTGACAATGACAATCCAATGCTTGCGGCACTTGAGCCGGGCCGAGGCGGTGTTACTAGGGTGCCTGTAGTGGCACTTTATCCGATAGGGATAGAGTGCCAATGGTGGCACTCTATACACTGCCGGGATGGGAAGTTCCTTAAATGAATTAGGTAACTTGTTATACACCTGAATGGCATTAACATATACATTCTTTCTAAATAATTGCAATCTACATTGAGGTACATTTAATTCGTATTTGTACTTATTTCTAGCAGTAGCCTTCTTGTGACTGACTTCTGATTGCATGCGAAAATAGTGCGGATATTGTTTTACAAGCATACATAGTTCTTTGATGTACATGCAGGGTAAAGGTAATATGTGTAGTTTTTTAAATAAAGGTTTACAGCTGTCCAGAAACCAGACGCCAGATATTGCCCTAACACACTTCTTTTGTACCCGAAATGCCATTAAAACTTCAACTGAATTGCCCCATAGTATCAGACCATATGATAACACCGATGATACGTATCCGTGATATGCAGTCACTGCTGAAGAAAGAAATCAATCAAAAACATTGCAGCTTTAACTACAGACTACAGATCCCCGAACATCAAGTGTTCCCATTCATTAATGATCTGTGGTCCCTCAAAAGCGGATTCATGAAAGTGACATCATAAAAACAGCTAGGTATCTCATTAAAAACTGAATGAGAAGCGACTCTTCGCCCGCATTTCCATAAAATTCAGAGAGTTTTCACATATGCGTAATTAAGCTCTCGACAATGTAAATTCATTTGATTGAGACGAGCATAAATCTCTGTATTTTATAACACGTTAATTAAGACATGCAAATATTTAAGAACCTTTAACGCATGAGTTCGTACCCATTGTGATGTATATTGGCACACTGAAACCGCCCTTACAAAAGCAGTTTACCGACGCCCACGTTCAACAAAATAAGTAAATAAATAGATCGTTTGTTACATTAATTGGAACAGTGTACTCGAGTTAATCTGAAACTGTTATAAATGAACGGAAATAAATGCATAATTTAACTCCTCCAATATTTTCATAAGTTTTATTTTACTTCTAGTATCAGTATTGTAGAGATGTTGATATAGTTGATTTGCGGAGTTAATAGTATTAACCGGGGCGGTCCGTCGGGAGTCGAACCGGGAACCGGTAAATAGCCACTGCCACAGTGCCTTCTGCATTATTGATTACCATTTGCTGTTACATAAGCATTCTCTTTAAACAAACTAAATATTCAATGAGGATCTTGGTTACGATCTGCAATTTTTAATTTTACCTTTCTTATTACAACTGCGCAGCACAGATGAAACTCGTAGGTAGTGCAAACTATTCATAATTTTAAAAGATACAATCAATCAATCAATCAGCCTAGCCTTTTCCCAACTATGTTGGGGTCGGCTTCCAGTCTAACCAGATGCAGCTGAATACCGTATTTTACATGAAGCGACTGCCTATCTGGGTAATACAACACCCCTTGGTAAGACTGGTTGTC
The DNA here is from genome assembly GCA_948150665.1 of Conistra vaccinii. NCBI lineage: Eukaryota > Metazoa > Arthropoda > Insecta > Lepidoptera > Noctuidae > Conistra > Conistra vaccinii. The sequence continues at coordinate 10,301,061 of OX411324.1, read as the reverse complement.
AGATTTTCGGCCTTCTGACAACCCGTCACGACTGTTAAAGATCCACGAATGACAGCCGGGACTAACGGCTTAACGTGCTTTCCGAGGCATGGAGGAGTCTCGGTATGTTAAGATGGTCACCCATCCACAGACCAACCCCAGCAAGCGTAGCTTAACCTGATGGATCGAACCGTACGGCTGTTATTACTTAGTCACGAGCTCCTCACGAATTTTAAAAATACATTGATAGATTAATAAAATTCATGCTATAGTTGTTAATATTATCTAATGAAGGTTAAATTTCAAATGAGTTGTTTTTGAAAAAGTTGCGTTTATTTGTATTCTGTTCATTTCTTTTATTAGGTACATAAAGATAATTTTAATAATGGTACCTAATAATTATGTAAATAATTTGTAGCGATTCCTTTAGTTTCGTTTACTATTTTCTTCCTCTAGAACTTGATCCCATTTTCTTCAATCGTGGTAGTTTTAAAAAGAAAAGAAAGCTTATCTTTTCAGCGCGTCTTAAATTATTATAGTGCTGTAAGTTAGACCAGAAAATACGACCGCAGAAGGCATAAAGAACGAGTCTTAGCTGCTTTTAGCCTTGAGCAGTTTCAGTTTCAGCGACACTAATTACAGCTTCAAGTTTTGACTAAGCGCAAAGTTTCTTACTTTTGGAGAAGCTTGATTATTATTAAGGCATTAGGTACTTCTCTATGTCACAAATTGTGAACCTATAGCTAAGTGTCTATATGTCTAGCCTGTCGAAAAAAAATACCTATTAATACCTACAGTTTTAGAAAAAAAAAAAAATCGTAGAGCGTCGCGGTCGCTTCCGTCGCTCATCATATCTGAGTAACAGTTTATTTCTAATAATGCTGGATACTTTACGATCAACTATACTTTCTACTCCCGCAACATACTGTATAGGTACCTATCAGGAAAACAATTGTAATTTCACTGTTTCTGGAACACTGATTTGTGGCAAAGATGTTACAAACTCAGATTAAACTTCACGTGTACTGACGGCGTCGCACTAAACAGAGACATTTTGAACTGACGTGCTGTTGCGTTCAATGTATTGCAATGCAGTACAATTTTTCAGATAAACTAAAAACTAACTTATTGAATATTTAATTAACTTCGATAATAATGATATTTTTTCCCTGTATAATCTAATCTAAGAGTAAACAGGAAAAAATATAATTATTATTATTATAATATCATTATTATAATCACCATGTTTAATAATAATGATTTTCAGTACCTATTTAGCACTAAATATATCCAGTATTTAGTATGATCGATTCCTGTAACAAGGAAATCGATGATATCAATACCGATTTAACAGATTTCAGTACCTAGGCTGGGTACTAAGGCAAACTCAAACTCAAAGTATTTATTTCAAATAAACCAATTACCACTTTTGAATTGTCAAGGAGTCGGTCAGTCAGATGAAGCTAGTTGCCCTTTCCAAAGTGTAGTACAGTAGCTATAGTATAGAGAAGTACGCGCAAGAACTTCCGAAGCAACAAAGAACGGGCAAGAAAGGTTGTAAATTGCGTTTATAAATAAATAGGAGTTGGTAGCTTGCTTGCGTGTAAGGTATAGTAACTTTAAAGCTAAACAAAACGTAAAAGAAAACAAACACAGCACCCTTTCAGTTGAGTTTTTTATTCCGCATGTAAAATATAATAATAACTTCGTCTACGTTTCAGTCACAATTTCAATGGCTATTTTCTTTAGTAAGGAAAAAGGGGAGCGGAGTGACGTAGCCCGCAGCGAACGAGACACGACGTAAAATGTTCTATTTCATTATATAACGTTTATATCCTGATCTGAGCATTAGATAAATACGGGGAAACTCTCTAGCACTCGACATGGAAGGGGAAAACGCGTGTTATATTTAACATACATAATATATTTCTTTATCATAATTATGAGTTTTAACATCGATTTGTTACGTCATTGCAATACCTATTTACGTCAATGAGAATTGTTAAAGTAAATACGAGTTATTGAACAGTTAAAGTAACTACTTACAAATAGACAGTGAGCATGGGCGTCGCCAAGGGGGGGAGATTCAAAAATCAAAAATGTTTTGCAAAATACAAGGCATTTTAATGTAAAGAAACTACATATCTATAAATCTAATTGCACGACTCATAATGCGAAGCATTAGAGTGTGCTCTACGATCGAAAAATATTTTTTGCCCCATTTCTGCAACTGTTATTATTGTTACACTCCTGCTAGTACACAGAACCTGCTTAATTTATATACCATTGTATAGATGATTAAATGGAGATTAATACTGTACTTTTTACCAATTGATTTAATGCAAGAGAAATGAAAAACACATCAAAATAGTTGAAAAAAAATTCCTGTCCGTCAATTTATGAAGCTTGAAAACACTGTAGCTTGCGATAAAATCAATTAATTGAGTCAATTTTTTTTTAATACATTGGTTTCGGCCATAAAAGGAACCCTATTGAAAATGGCTCTTTTATTCAAAGTAGTTTAATTATAATTAATAAAATACTAACTAAAATATAATATCTTTATCTAAATATTTCCAACCATTGCCTTGATGTTGCCTAGCAACCGCCAAGTAAATATCTTTGTCAGTCTTTGACATTACGACTTCATGAAAAGTGATAAATTGTTAATTTTTGTGTGTTATGAGGCGTGCACTTTTGGAATTTCCAAACTATTTTGTTTATTTGGACGACTTTTATTTGGTTTTTAAAGTTCCATAATATCTCTTAAAAGGGGTCTAATCCGGAGTCCGGGGACGTAATTCGTATCTATGTGTTGGTGTTCGGCCGAGACATAATACCTATTAGATTTCCGCTGTACAGTTCTGAATAGTTTTGGGAAAAACGTCCCGAAATGTCCGTTTCCAAACCACACATTTAAAATGGAAATTATTATTTTTCTCAGTTCCTATCGAGACTACCAAGTCGAAACTAATTTGTCAAAAATCAAATATATACCAGCATCAATTTTGGCGCCATTGTGCGCCGTAGAGGTAAAACTCACACTAAAAGTGTAAAGCCTTTATGCCTGGAGGCTTTATAATTCGGGTATTAAGTTCTGTTTACGTTTTTAGTTTTTATTTTCGCTTGAGTTTATATTTCGATATTTTTTTGTTGGTTCATTGGCGTGTGCTAGCTGTCATTATGGCAAATATATTTTATTTAATCTTTGTGTTGAGTAATGTAAATTATTTGCATACTATTGTATAGAATCAAGTTTTTTTCTAACTGAACAGACAGCTGTGCTGCTGGGGAGTTTGTTAGCCACTTCTTCTTTCCAGTTTTCCACTCCTCCTGTTCCTAATTTGAATAAATGACTTTTGAATTTTTTTTAAAGCTTCTTATGCTCTTGACTCTTGGTTGTACCTACAAATCATACTTTTCCCATCCTCCTTATCAACTTGCCCCCCCCCTGGGCCATCGGCTGGCGACGCCCTTGACAGTGAGCGATAAATAAAGAAAAGGCGAACGAGAATGATACAGTCAATTATAATCAATGCATGAAGCGAAATGTACCTACTGAAAGTTTTATACCTACTATGTAAATAAAGGCTGCAATTATTTATATTTCAAGCGACAATACCGAGCGTCACAATTTTCCTGCTTTTAACTCGTTACATTTGTTGGAATCTTCTTAAAAAAGAATTACACGGTCGGTCTACCATGGCTGCGTAATATTGTAAAAAAGCTTCAGAGATAAAAGAATTGCGCGGACCAAAAAAAATGCAATTACACAAAAGAACAAACACAAATAACTTGCTAGTGACCTAACATTTTAATGGCTTTTAGAAATTGTCAAGAATTTCTCTTATCAAATAAGTCTGAACGAGAAAACTTCATTAAATTCCAATTCGGACAAATTATCATACCTTTAAAGCTTTTGCTCATTTTGTGTTTAAGAGTCTATTAATTAGAAAGTTTAACGAAAATTACGTTAAATTAATTATGGAGATCAACGGTTGGTCACGTCTGATTTTCTGAGTGTAGGTCCTTAATTCTTAGATCATATTATGTTCTAATTATTGAAATTGCATAAAACAGCTTTTGCATAAAAATATTTTACCTGACTATTGAAAAAGAAGAGCAATGAGTTTAACAGTCTTTGTATGTATGTTCATCATATGCTCAAAAACTATAAACTGTTCCGATTTTGACTTAATGAGGTGCCGATTGAATTTAACGTTAAAGTGTGGCTATCTTTTTTTTAAGTAAATAAATTCAAATTTTTGCTAGAACAAACGTTGTTCAGACTATGGTCTACTACCCTTCTATACCATTCAATAAAAAAAAAACGTCAAAGATATTTGAAAAAACACAAATAAGACTGATTTATTTTTTTGCATTTCGGCCTGCATTGGCCGGACATCCTTGTAGTCCACGTGGACTCCTCATAACTCTTTTGAATGCCATATGCTACCGCGATGAGTCCTTAGATGTTACGGTTAATGTTTGAACACGTTTGAGCAACATAAGACTTATTTGAGAACGCCTAGTTTTATTTGTTTTAATAACATATTGGACGGTATAGAATGGTAGTAGACCATGGTCTGAACAACGTTTGTTCTAGCAAAACTGTGATTCAAATTTCGTGGTGTAGTTTACATAAAGTTGTCCAAACAAATAAGTATAATACAGCATAGTTCAACCATATTACGCCTTGAGGCATGCAAATCTCAAGCTTTGACTGTGTCACAACCTTAATAAACAATTACTTGCAACAATAACTTATAATGATTAATAACACAATTTTGGGTTCACAGTGGCAAATAATAATGAAACATTAGCAAATAATAATGTTCTCGTCTAGCTAACGAAGAGTACTTGCATAGACACAACCTTGTAGCCAGGATTATCCACCAGCAACTTGCTCTGAAATACAGCCTTGTGGAATCTGAAGTGCCGTACTACAGGTATGTGCCCGACCCAGTTCTCGAAAATGGCAATATCACATTGTACTGGGATCGCTCCATCATCACTGACAGGACTATTGTTGCCAATAAACCTGATATAGTGGTGGTGGACCGAGTAGAGCGGCGCACAATGATCATTGACATAACGGTCCCGCATGACGGGAACCTCGTGAAAGCCGAGAAAGATAAACAAATCAAGTATCTTGATTTGGCTCGCGAGGTTGTCGACATGTGGGATGTGGACTCAGCGATCATTGTGCCGATAGTCGTATCAGCCAATGGCTTAATTGCCAAGAGCCTCGACCAACACCTAAGGAGGCTCTCGTTGGGCAGCTGGATCAAGGGCTTGATTCAGAAAGCGGTACTCCTAGACACGGCTCGCATTGTCAGGAGGTTCCTCTCTCTGGAGCCCTGACCGCCGGTAGCTTGGACCCTGTTCCCGATACCGGTGGGCTACTATTTTTTATATTTTTAAATGTTTTTATAATATTTAAAAATGTAATTTATATGTTAAAAACTAAATAAAGGAGAATAATGTTACTAGAAATTAAAAATTAAATATCATGTATTAAATGAGAATGTCAAGATACATTTTAAAGTAAATAATAATAGATAAGTAATTTATAATAAAACAGCGGCCAACTTTATCTTTTCTCGCAGGTAGATATAACTACTACCAAAATAATATGGTGAAACAAACAACAACCGAGGGTTGTATTCCCGCTGAAACTAGGAAGCCGGTTCTCTATTTACTAGTTTCTAGATAATTATTGGATACCCAGTAATCTGGTAACGTCAGCCACGTACCAGATTATTTCAGCGCTACTTCGGACGTATACCTAAGCTCATGATACAAAACGAAGGATACAAGTTACTTTCAGGGGTAAATAAACTCTGTAAAACAAACACGGGGTTTTTTAAGAATCCTCAAATATCACTGATATATTATTGAAAAGATGTCTACAGGAGAACAAACTTAATGGCTACTACACACATGCCGGCGGCATGGCCGCCGGCTTTTGCCGCGCGGCACGTGCCTCCGGTTTTTGCGCCTTCTTTTCCTTTGCGTTTCTTTGTGCGGCTTTGTGCGGCAGGGCCGAGCGCGAACGGCGGCCAGGCCGGCGGCACTGTGTGTAGCAGCCATTACATTGTAGTTGAAAAACATGTTCACCCATACATTCCAATTGCAAATCGTAAGTTTATTCGAGACTCTCACAGTAATCTATTTAATTAGATATGTCACACGGTACAGTTTGTACGGTCAAAATTTGCCTTCCAAATGTGACCCACATAATTTTAAAAATTCATTTCATTACGTTACACGACCGTGTTTTGGTCACAGAAGTTCATCTGTGTACTTTTCAACTTAATCGGTTCATTCGTTTCGGAGCAAATTGACTGTGATAAACGGACAGATAGACAAACGATTGATCGTATAAGGGGTCCGGTTTTTCATTTGGACGTACGGAACTCAAAAAAAAAGAATATCGTCACGTACAACGTTTTAAAATGGGCATATTTTCAGTCACCACGCTTTCTGAATGGATTGGAGATCGCTTATGTCCTAATTGTAGCCAGAAAATTGTTAAGAGTCTACAAAACCTCAAATTGCTTAGCATCATCAAAAAAATACTGCAGCATTAATGTTGAATAAATATATGTTACAGTTGAGGATTAATGTTAAGTACTATCAATCCTCAACTTTAACATACAGGGTGTCAGGGACATCGACACGAAGCCTGTTACCATGGATTCATTACATCATTCTGAACCCCCTGCGTTGAAATTTTTCGTCGGTTATTTAAAAAAAAAAAAAACTGCTCCTTATATTTTGACCGCGTAGGTACCTATTGCATTTTACTATGAAACAGCAGATTTTTTTTAATAACCGACGAAAAATTTCAACGCAGGGGGTTCAGAATAATGTACTGAATCCATGGTAACAGGCTTCACGTCGATGTCCCTGACACCCTGTATACTTATTTATAACGGAGGATCATGCTAGGCAACTTGAGGTATTGTAGACTCTTAACAATTTTCTAGCTGTAATTTAGACATAAGCGATCACCAATCCATTCAGAAACCGTGGTGGTGACTGAAAATATTTTAAAACTTTTTGGCGAATACACGATTCCATAAAATTGTCTCGATTAAAAAAAACCAAACTTACCTCCAAAACGAAAAATAAACCGGCTGGTATTCAAAAAATACTTCAAATTAGATCATGAAACTTTGCTTAATGATTGAACTAACTATAAAGCAGCAACTATGTTTTTAATTACCATTATTTTCGCTGTAAAAGGCAATTACCTAAACTATTGGCGCCTTGGAGATGCCAGCACCCCACTCCGTCTCGCTCTCACTCAGTACGGGAGCATTATGGTGCGATCGAGATAAAAAGTAAATTTGAGCTAAGGTAGTACGTGTTCTTAAGTGCTACAGACTTCACTTTTGAAATTAGACCTTAGTGACTTTCCACATTATGGAAAGGATATCCCCTCTGGATATATTTTCCTTTGTACTTACACGTAAAAGGTGTTAACTGTAACAAACTGGTCCCCGAAGAGTTTTCCTAGCCACTCGATTAGCGCGATGTACGCAGATCAAAGTGATGTAATGACCTAACGACTGGTAACTAATCCATTAATGGTCTGCATGCTCATGCATCTATTCCCGTCAATGTCTATGAATATACTCCGGCTCACTAATTAAAAGTAGATTAATTGCATACACCATGCCTGAACGGAAGCTAGCTTATCTAAATGTCCGTAAAGTTCACAAAGGGAGGATGATAAGTTAAGCTTCGTGCAGACTAGCGCGACGCGACACCGGTTATTGTTATCATCATCATCATCAGCCTATAATGTTCCCACTGCTGGGATACAGACCTCCTCTCTTCGAGAGGGAGTGGGCTATAATGCGCCCCACGCGGGCCCGGTGCGGGTTGGTAGATGTCACATATCTTCGAATTTTTGGTTCTAGGACATGCCGGTTTCCTCACGATGTTTTCTTTCACCGTTTTGAGAGCAATGGTGCTGAAATTATTTACACAAAGTAAAGCGCCTGCCTGGATTCGAACCGTTATTGTTATACCGTGAACTTTTCTTAGAAATTGTATTGTTCGTGTAGCGTCGCGCCATCGTGTCGCGCTTGTCTGAACAAGCCTTAAAGGTAAGTGATAAGAATAACAGTGGAACAGAGTATGAGCAAATATTGTGAAAGGGTTCGCTGACAGTCAAACAGTATTTTATTTCTACGACGTGGTTCATTTTCACTGTTCGGCAGTTTGCTCACGTGATGGAGGTGTGTAAAATGTGCCTTCAAATAACTATTAAACCGTCAAAGGTTTCTGTTATCTTTTGCAGTAAACTTCAGTTATGACTTGCACCATAGGGTTAACACATAAAATAATAAAGTTATATATAGATATAATAGATAAGAAGAATACGTAATTTTTAAAGAGTTTTTGCTAAGCTTTTGTCGAGATAATGTCTAAATGGGCGGATCTCCGGCTACCATGTCATAGCCAGAATCCTCTTAAAATCAATTTACTCTGTCACGTACCGTACCTAGCAGCAAAGCTGCACAGAAATTGGAGCGGGTTTTTAAGCGAATGCAAAAAAATATACACTGAATTTTTAATGTACCAATTTACCTTCCTCCTCCCTCTTAAAAAATGGAAATGTTATTAACCATTTTAACATAATAAAATGCCCCGAATATTCTCATTTTACATGTTAAAAAGCACGCAACGTATTGTATAAAACTGAAAATGTGTTAATGAGATTAATATGGTAATATAATCTCATATGCAAAGAAGAAACGCTTATTTCCCTGTTGACCCAAAAAAATTACTGTAGATAGAGGCCTGTCTCTATGGGCGCTATGGGTAACATTTGTGTTGTTAAATATCAAAAACCGGTATTTCCATTCTAAGTGAAAAATGGGAAATGAAAGAAATATGGTTTTGGCGAATAGATTATAAAAAAAATATATATAAATAACGGATTCAGCTAAAACATCAGGTTAAGGTATGAAACTATAGACATAGGTTTGATATAGCGATAAGTACCGGAGTTTGTAAAAAACCACTCTGTCGCCGGCTTCGCTCCCGATAACTCATGGAAATGGCAGCCATCTTAGTCTTCATACTTGACGCTGATTGGTCGTCGCGGACGTGCTTGATGTAAAATGTCATTGGACATACCAGGATATGAAAGAAATCCTCGATTTTAATCGTTATTTTAGTGACTTACCTTGATTTGGAAAAATCAAACTTATGCTTTATGACATTTCAAAGATCCTATTCACAGTTCAATTTCGAGTAGGGGTGTGACTTACCGGGTTTTGTTTAGCTACACATTTATACAACAAAATGTCAGTGAAGGAAACAAAATTGGATAAGTAACCGATTACATAATTTTCAAGTAAGTAACATGTCAGTCTTAATAGAATAGTAGTTGGTGCCAAAGTGGGTACTACTAATTAAACAGTAAACGAATCTCCTTTGAACACAATTATCACATACGGTTTCATCAAAACATCAAACACTTCCAAATGACATACGAGTAGTCACTGTAAATATGTTAACTCATTGGTAAACAGAATCACTCAAGTTTATTCACTACAATAAGATTTCTGTGGAAATGTGTACAATATACCAGCTTATATCTCCGCTTCGTAGCGCTGTCAAATAGTAAAGTGCCTGGGAAATAAATGCGGGAACGACTTGGAGAAATATTGTTCACATAGTGGCCCCAGAATCCCGCGGCTGCCTAGGTATTCGAGGTACATACAATAATCATAAGTAGGGGTTTACGGCCCCGCATTATTCAACCGTGGAATCTGCGGAACGTCGTGAACTATTTGCACTGCGGCTGCTGGAGTACGTTCACTTATAGCGGCACAGATTATACATTTATCAGATGAGATTGTTATTCTTGATTGCACTTGGTAAGCGAAATAATAAACGTTATTATGTATCATGTCATTGTTTATGGCTGGTGAGAATACTGTTAATTATTACTTTTCAAAAGTTCTTAAAATGTAAAAAAGTGACCTTTATTATTGCATAAATCTAAGGCAGTGTATAGAGTGCCACCAGTGGCACTCTATCCCTATCGGATAAAGTGCCACTACAGGCACCCTAGTAACACCGCCTCGGCCCGGCTAAAGTGCCTCAAGCATTGGATTGTCATTTTCACTGTCACTAAGTCACGTCACTTGGTATTTTGTTTGATTGTCGAGGTTAGATCGCTGTAAAACACCACATTCCCAAAACATTACATTCTCTTGTGCCTAAACGGACCCTGGCATTTCGCCGGCCGCTACCGCGGCACCGCTCGCTACGCTCGCTCGGCTCGTGCGTTGTGTGGTCACAGTTCTAACCTAACCTAAATAACAAGTGACAGTGACAATGCAACGCTCACGGTACCCTAGCCGGGCCGAGGCAGTGACACTAGAGTGCCACAAGAAACTCGCGGCACTCTATACACTTCGTAAATCTAATATCTTTAAACGAACAATGCTTGTATATCTGAATCTCGGAAACGGCTCCAACGATTTCGATGAAAATTGCAATTTAGGGGTTTACGGGGGTGGAAAAATCGATCTAGCTAGGTCTCATATCTGGGAAAAACCGTTTTATTTATTTCACAGCCTCGGAAATCTGATAAAACATTAGTGTACCTGGACGATATGTTTGAATTTTCACCCCGAGCAGAGCTCGATTGACCAGATATTCCATTTAAAGGAAATGTTTACAGTTTAAATTACATACAATTGGTAGTTGGCTTAAGTTGCATTTTTCCTTATTGTTAACTAGTTAACTACTAATACTTTTCCTAAAATAAATCGTTATAAGATCAGCTATCTTCCAATGAAAGTCCCGTCAAAATCGTTCCAGCCATTTCGGAGATAAACCGGAACAAACAGACTGACAGTTAAAAAAAACTTTTTTTTAATAAGATCCGGACCTCTAGGTATCGTTTCGTAAGCATTGAGTAAAAAGCTGTTATTTTGGCATTACAAACATACACTTCAATTTTATTTATTTATTTTTAGTATAATTATGTATGCATAAATATTGTATAGATATAAATTACTTATTCAAATTATTGTAACTTGTGTTTTCTGGTATTCTCTGTAGAACAATATTGTAATATCTCATTCTTCGCAAGCCTGAATAATTAATTTAATTAATAACTTCTTAAAGTTACTAAGATCATAAAATTCCTTGAATCAACCGCGTTGCTTCTGGTCTATTTATTTGTTCTGTAGCGCTCATCTAATACGTGGAAATTTAGCAGGAAAAGTAATACGATATTGCTTTTAAATATTTTATTACTCTAACACCGTTATTCACTTATAGTTATGGACCTTTTTAGAGATACCTACTTTTTCCCTGAATGGTTTTTGTTTGTTCTAACTTCAGCATTTATGTTTATGAACTAAAGAACCTTCTCTTTCCACAACGTAAACATGTGTTTCAGAACCATTAAGGCTTTTGCAGATCAGCGCGACTCGTCGCGCGACGCGACACGAACAATACCATTTCTAAGAAAACTTCACGGTATAAAAATAAACGGTGCGGTAAAAGTAAAACGCGCTGGTCTGCACAAAGCTTTACACAATTCATTGATATTCTTTAAAATAGGTACAGTCAGGGAAATTATTTATTAAGCAAATTGACATCCTAGGTCAATTAGCCGTGGTGGCCCAGTGGTAACGGCCTCGACTTACGAGTTGTAGGTCGTGGGTTCGAACCCAACCAGGCGCTTTACTTTGTGTAAATAATTTCATCACCACTGCTCTCAAAATGGTGAAAGAAAACATCGTGAGGAAACCGGCATGTCGTAGAACAAAGAAATCGAAGACTTGTGACATCTACCAACCCGCACTGGGCCCGCGTGGTGGATTACGGCCCACTCCTTCTCACAGAGAGGAGGCCTGTGTCCCAGTAGTGGGAACATTAATAGGCTGATGATGACGTCAATTAGCCGTGTTACAGTCACTGCATACAACTGTCAAAAATCACAGTTGTGATTTGAATATACGTATAATTTAAGTTGGTAGTCAATCTGATTATCAATTAATTTCCCTGATTATACCTACCTAGTTTTCAGCAAAGAGGTAAAAGTACATACATCGGAGAAATTTATTTTCCATACCTTCGGTTATATCTTTTTGATGAAGACCATTTTTTTTTACATTTTATGTTGGTTTTAAGAAAACGCTATTAATGCGATCCTCCAGAATGTCAAGAACTGTAGACAGGTACCCAAAGTATGTCCACATTCGTCCACATTTAATAAATTGGTACATTACCTATGCTACCGTAAAACGATAATTCTAATAAAAATTAATATTGTAGGATGAACATAGAAAAAATAATTGATTAAGAACGCGAAAAAAAATCGAATCGAAAAGTCTCTTCTGCGGTTGACATTTATAATTTCTTGAGAAAAACTTTACAGATGAGATTATTTATGGATATAATATTTTTGTGTAAAAATATTTAGACCGGCGTTAACATTACCTGTACATAGGTAGAATTAGCGATATAAGTCAATGATCATTTCAGCAATTTCACTATTGGATATTGTAGAACCGAATGACTATTTTGAATAAATCATAATGCTAGTCTCTCAAGCAGACACAATATAATAATTAGACAGTTTTCATTCAAAATGTTTCGTTGCCCCACACTAGGTATTTCTCCTGTATTGTGGGTGCGTTTACAAACATTTTAAACTCATATATTTATACAAACAGCCAAACCCGGAACAACTACTTGTAGGTCATACAATTATTTGTTATTCGAACCCTCGATACGCAGCGCAGTAGTGAATCTCTTAACTACTGCGCCAACCGTGCCGGCAATTTGAAAAAGAACTATTAAACTAACTGATTCAGTGTGTGTGAGTGAACATAAACTTCAGTGCGTGCAAGTGATGACTAATATAAAGAACACGTGAATCAACTGTCTTTCTCTTAGCATAGTGAATAAGAAAGACGTTATTGGACGATTTCTTAATTTTATAATTTCTTAGCTGTTTAAGTTATATTTAAATTAGGTACTTAAAATAAAATATAAAAAAAGACTATTAATTATTTGAAAAAATTACTTAATATACATGCAAGATACACATAACCCTTCCTTGGCTGTCGGGTAAAAAGATTAGTTAATTTTCCACGTTAATTATTTAAAAATATACAAATATAGGTACATACATACAACATACGCGCGAAAAACATAACCCTTCCTTGGCTGTCGGGTAAAAAGATTAGTTAATTTTCCACGTTAATTATATTCTAGGTAAAGAACAAACCTGTGGCGTTTTGTAAATGAATGAATGTGTAAAATCAGCGTGATTCTGTCAACAATACTATACCTAACATTCAGATGTTTCTATTGAAATATTTCTCTATGAAAAAACAACACTGAGCGTTTTATAACGCAATAAATAATAAGAATGGTCCAAAAATAAAAGTAGCGATATAAAAACAGAATCGCCAATAACTTATTAGAGCTTTCAGTTCAGTAGATCGTATATAATCAATTTGTCGGTAGATAAACAAAATCGTCCGCCAGATTATCTGCACGAGCGGCCGAATGCGCCATACTAAACAATGTTTAGGTATTTATTATTTTTATTAAAATGTGTTTCATTACAATATCGATCCTCAGTTAAATTTGTTTTAATGTGATTGCCTATTCGTTACAGCAAAAATAAACAACCTTTGTACAACATAAAAACGCCGCCATAATAACCTATCTAGTAAGCAGTATAGTCGGGACTACTTTCAAGCTTTAAGACGAACAATAGATGATTCCATTAATTTATGGTAGGTACTTTTTGTACGAGAGCAGATGTAAAACTTACTAGAAGGGTTATGTACTGTCTCAACACAAATGACGGGATCCGCTAGGGCCGTTGCCTGCCGGGGTTGCGGGAAAGTCCTAAGGGAAGACCGTGGCCCCTGGCAACGTACAGGCAACTGAAGGAACACGGGTGAGTTTTAATCAGTAATAGTCTGAACTCTGACAAGCCGTTCCAGTTCCGCTCCGCCCCGAGCGGGAGAAGTTATTTGACGATTTCCCACAAAAAGAAAAAGAAAAGGGTAATGTACTAACTGTAGAGATTTTAGCCTGCATGGCTTTCCCATACCACCTCCACGAATATTTTAGTAGCTGATGACATGTAATTAAATAAACATTATTTTATATTAATAAGATTAGAAGAAAAGAATTGAGAGTCAGCTCCCAAGCTGACAGCGTACGTCTTTAAATAAAATAAGTACTTAGAAATAGGAATAATTATGAGATTAATATAAAATTCGCCTTTTATTGATGGTCCCGGTACTGTAAGATCGTGGGGCTCTTACAGTACTGACACAAAATAAAACCACTTGTACATTATAGGCTATAGTGAAGGAGTAGCTATAAATCGGCCGTAACGTCCGCGTATTCTATACTCGAACCGAGCCTTAATCAACACCCTTTTACATCTTTTTTTACGAGATTAAGTATAACAATTTATAGCTCAATTAAGTTGGCTACACGTAAATAAAATAGAAACAGTTATTAAAACATTTTACAGGTGTGCAGCTGATTAAATATTTCATATAAATCAGTAATGTAGGAACCATCCTGTCATAAACCTAGAAACGCTACACAGGTCGACTATGAAATCAGTTTGCAGCGCTTTATTTAATTTCCCGAGAAGATAAATAAGGTCATCAAAAATAAATGAAATAAACAAAACATTAAAATAGAATTTTAATACACTGAATAATTGCAGTCAAACAACTAACCTGCCGTCTGTGGATGACACGGTCTGCGACACAGATTCTTCCTGCTTCTGCTGATTTGCAGAAGTCGTCACTTGCTGAGCCGATGTTAACGCTAACGCCTTATATCTCGACTGCTCAGCCGTAGGCAACACTATATCTACCGATCTTGATCTAAGTCCACTTCCGGGAACTGTAAGAGAGTTCCCGGTACCATTCAACTCCTCAGCTCTACCACCAGAAACTTTTGAAAAACACGAGTCGACAGACGCAGCGCGATCACGTTTTAGTTCAGGAACTGCCAGGTAGATGTCGTGAACGAGGCAGTCTTTAGCAGCGTTAGCCGCTTCCTCTTCAGATGCACGAACATTTTCGAGCGAACTACCCGTGGGCTCCACGAAGAAAGCTTCTTGTCTTGATATGGAACGCCTCCGTTGTGGAAGCATGGGAGGTTCATCTACGGGCGGTTGTAGTTCGAAGGACGGTGCCCCCGGCGTCGGCGGCGGCGAGTGCACCGGGGGCGGCAGAAATGTTCGGGGTGGTGGTGGCGGAGCGAGCAGCACCTGCGGCACGTCCTGCTCGCTCTCGTCCTCCTCGTCGTCGTCCTCTGCCGAGGAGGAGGCGAGCGCTCGCTCGGGCGTGACGCGCTCCTCGCTGCGCCGCGCGAGCCACGTCTCCATATGGCGGCAGTGCACGCATGGTGGCGGCGTGCCCTTCCCGGAGCGACGGCGGGACCACAGACGCGGGACCTGTCACAAAATACAAACCACTTTACATTTGAGCTAAAATTCACAGAGACCAAAATACTTATCTGCTTCACTGATTTAATAATATGCTCTCTGTAACAGGTAACGTTAAGTATGCTTGGCTTTATTTGTAAATTACCTAAACAATTTAATATAATTACTACTCATGAGTTTATGCCACAGAATATGTTTGTTGCGGGCGAAGTATACGGTTGGTTCGCAGAATTGCAACCACGGCGGAGTTAACATGGCACACCGCCTCTGGGCATAGTTATGCAAGTTCGATTTATTAGCATGCTTTGACCAGTTTAGAATGAATAGCTAGTCAACTCCACTGAATTATTAGTAAAAAGATATGGTATTGATGATTCATATTTTGTGAATTTTGATTAATGTTACAGGGCCTGCGTGAATTTGCAAGCATAATCCATGTTTGCACAAAAATGGCTAGAGGTAGAGACTGTAAAAAGCTGCCCGGGTACTGCACACCTGCGGATTGCACCGGCTGTATTTCTGAACGTAAAAGATTTATAGTTTTATGTATTTTGTTCTTTCACAGTTAAGTTTAGTTGTTCAGCTAACAGTTCTCCCCGCCCGAAAGGTCGATAGCCCGAAAGTTTGACAACCGTATCGTATTACCCAATAACTGGGTTGTGGAAGCAGTCGCTCCATGTAAAATATTGGTATTCAGTTGCATGCGGTTAGACTGGAAGCCGACCCCAACATAATTGGGAAAAGGCTACATGACTAATATAGTTCTCCCTCGATGCCGGGCGAAAACCTTGACATAATATGCTCTTTTGTGCACAACTAGTACATCCTCTCATCCACCATTTTGAGAGTATTTCCGATTCTGTATTTTTCAAAAATTGCCTACTCCTTATTTTAGAAAAACTGGTTATTAGAAGATATAAAAATGTTGGTGTTTATGTACATTGTATATCTACATAAAATACTATCTTAAGCAATGAGGTTATACAATTAACCTCATTGATCTTAAGGGAGAAAAATATATTTGCAACTTTACTCGTAGCCAACTGCCGTTCACTCTGTAAGTGAGTAGATAGAGTTTTTTAATGAAACCTTTCAAACTCCAACTAAATTCATTAATTCAGTCATGTCGTAACTTCTGTTGGACAAACTACGACAAATAAATTAGCAAGAAAACGCATTGCAAACTAAGGTAAACCTACTCTTTGCTTGGACAATTGTGGAGAAGCGACCTTGTTTATTCTTATTTAGCTCAAAAGACTGTTTGATACAAGTTAAGTACTCATTAAAGTCTATTCATCTCTTTGAGAAACCGCCGTCAAAGCTAACGTTGACGTAATTTTGTAGTCTTGGGAAGTTGGGAGGAACCCTTCATCACAAATAACACGGAAGACGTTGATAAGCCTTTACGCTTGGCTACTTGGATCATTTCGAAAGTTAAAATTAGATACCTATTGTTCAAATAATTTTTTGAAGTGATAACTTCTTTAACGGCGTTGTGCACTTTTTTTGGGATGGGTAAAAAATGTTAAACTCGCGTCAGGATACGTAACTTGATCGAAAATTCGTAAGACGTTCAAGTTTTTGTTGACAGCGCACTCTGTTTTATTTTTTTGATTTTTTTAATGGAGCTACAGCTTTCGTTCTCGTACTGACAGCAAGCCACATAAATTCCTGACATTTTCGTTAGATGGCGTTACTTAGTTTTCACTTCAATCGGCAGTCCCAGACTGCCTCGTTTTTTTTATCTGTTAAGATTATAATTTACGAATTTTGTTTTATACCTACATTCTGTGAGAACCTAAACTGACACACAGATTTATTATTTGTTAAAATGTTAGGAAAAATCTTCTACCGTAAATATGTAAGCGTGACCAGTGAGTGCCATGTATCTATCAACATATTCGTTTATCTTGATGTCATTGCACTTTTTTACCTTTTGAGTATAGTAATTTTATTCTAGGTGCATTGTCTTCATAGGTATATAATTATAATAAAATTAATGTATACAAAATACTGTAAAACATTTTAATAGAGTAACTATGGAGTTTCTTACCCATTCTTCTCCATACGGAATTACCGTTTGGCTTTGTGCGTTTACCTCTGATAATCTTTCTAGAAATACAGGTTAAATTGTGTGAGTTTCTTACCTCGAGATAAGTGCCCGAGTCATCAGATCCGGCCGAGTCGAAGGAGCGGCTGCGGGCGCCTGGCTGCGGTACCGACAGCAGGACACTTGCGCCCGAGCCACGCACTGCCTCCAGTTGGATCTCATCGAACGACGCGGACCGGACCTGTCGACATTCATCTGTTAGATATGCAATAAGAATCAATAGTATAATTAATATAGATAAGTACAGTAAATAATGTCACAAGGCTCAATTATTAGTTCTGTAGGCGTGGCCTAGTTTTGGGCTTCTAGATGTCTCATGAAAAATCACATTTAGGTGTTCAGAAGGACAATTCCCGTATTTTTAAGAACGTTCGCATTCTAATCTCAGTCTCAATTTGTCCAAAATATACCAATTATCCCACATTTTTGACAAGTTTTTGATATTGCTTGTAGTTGCGATGAAATTGCAATTAGGTTGTGAACGTTTTTATTTAGCCTTCAGTTAACTGTACCGCTTATCATGAGAAGAAGTCAAGTAGAAGCAGTAACCATCTTTACGTTTCTAGGCTGGTGCCAAGTATCAAAAAGTCTTATTAATCTAAAGAAATATCTAGGTATTACCTGCTTGGGAACCTCGAGGCTACTCTGCGTCTTCATGTCGGCGGGCGTGGGCGTGCGAGATCGTTTGAAGGTGGTGCGCAGGCGCTGCATGGCGGCCGGGGCGGGCTGCGCGCGCGCTCCTCATGTCGCGGGCCCGCCCCGCCGCCCTCGCCTGCAACCCGCCGCAACGCGCTTTCACCACCTCTGTACATGACATACAAGTTATAGAAAATGGTCTTCTGGAAATAATACCGTATTTCTGTCTGCCACTGTGATAAAATAATTATGATTGACCACAGTACAACACAAACTGACACTTTTTGTCTGTCACCCAGCAAATATATCTCCGGTGAGTATGTTAGTATTTATATCTGCTCATGTAAATCTCTGAAATCGATAAACCAGGTCAAAATAAAAGCAGGTAGAGACTGCAAATCGCGGATCAAGTAACACGGTATAAAGAACAAAAAGGATCGAGTTTCCTACGTAAGTAGGATTACACTCGGAGGGCACGGCAAAGCGAAACCTTACAAACTGAAATAACTTGATTTCAAAATAATAGGTTTTCCTATACCTACATACACGTATTGTGTATCGGCTACGAGCTCTCAAAGAAGAGATAAAGGGTACTTATTCTTTTGTGTACTTTATTTCTACGGCAATTTTTGTAGTGAAAACTTCTTTAGGAAAACTGAAAACTTTTTGGGTGAATAAAAATCATGGAACTCGCGTCATCGTCACCGAACGCTTTCCGTTTGGTGACGATGACGCGAGTTCCATAATTTTTGAGCTCGACGATACAATTCACAAGTTACTTAGTTTTCACTTCTATCGGCAGTCCCCAAAGACTGCCCCGCATGTTTTTTTTTCTTTGCAAACATAGTTAATGACTCATATTTAAAAAAAACATCTACCTTTGTACCAATTGGTGTATACATGTTTTCTATAATAAAGTTCTCCATATTCTACCGTCACATACGGTAGGTATAATTTAAAAAAAAAAAATGGTTTTGATTTAATTGCAAGTATCAAAATATATCGCATAATGGCCGTATTTTTTTACTGCGTTGACTTAGAAACTTAATTTTTTAGAACTCCAAAGGACCGTAGACCTTCGTCAATCAAATCAATCTGCGTAGCCTTTTCCCAACTATATTTAGGTTGGCTTCCAGTCGAACCGGATGCAGGTGAATACCAGTTTTTTACATGGATCGACTACCTATCTGACCTCCACAACCCAGTTACTGGGTAACAGGATACCCTTTGGTAAGACTGGTTGTCACACTTTCGGGCTTCTGACGACCCGTAACGACTGTCAAAGATCCAAGAATGACAGCCATACCGTAGACCTACGTATTTGATATAAAATTTCAACCTGATACCTGGTTCCTGAGAAAAAGGGTCTTGACAGACTAATAGACAGACGGACAACGAAGTAATCATAAGGGTTCCGTTTTTTTGTTTTGACGTACTGAACCCTATAAAACTATATTTTTCAACCAGCATTTATAATCCATTGAATATTACGAATTGCAAGCCTTGCAGGGAATGGTAGACAGGTACTGTAAATGTTACCTACCCTAAATAAACATGCTAGTTTCACCCCTGACTAATAAGAGTAATAAGCATTACAATTTAGTTCATCCGTATCCGCAACTGATGTAGGAACATCAGTCGACATACACCGGTTCCAAAGGCAATGGTGCGAGAGGAGATAGCGTCGCGGAAGTTCTAAAGCACCATTGTATCTCACCATGGCTATTTCCTTCAGCGACGTACAATTAGATTGCTTTAGTAGATTATACGAATAGTTTCTTGCTCTTGTTTCATGTTTATTATTATATATATATATATAATATATATAAAGGGTGTCAGGGACATCGACGCGAAGCCTGTTACCATGGATTCAGTACATGATTCTGAAACGAAATCTGCTGTTTCATACATTTTGACCGCGTAAGTATTGCACTTTTCTATGAAACAGCTGTTTATTTTAATAACTGACGAAAAAATTCAAGGGGGGTTCAGAAACATGTACTGAATCTATGGTAACAGGCTTTGCGTCGATGTCCCTGACACCCTGTATATAAGGTGTATCTATTCATACACGAAATCTCTTAAGGGGTCATTGTACTCATCATTATGAACAACTTTTACTATGGGACCAACCATGAAATCGGCTGTTCCCTACATTTATATTCGCATATCTCGTCAAAATGTAGGGAACAGCTGTTTTTTTTTTCTCGAGATTTCAGTGTTGGTCCCATAGTGAAAGTTGTTCATAACGATGAGTACAATGACTCAAATCCATTAGAAATGACCTGAATAATAACGTCCTTTAATATTCAGTACGACTTTCCCTGTAACCCTGTATATTTATAAAAATATGTATATGTTTTATGTATGCATGTATTTATTGTATATGTAAATGGTACACCACTGACTACCTGCAGTATTGTCTCTCCTTCAAAATCCTTGTAATAATCCATACAAAGGTTGTCTGTAAAAGATCACTTTTAGAGATAATACCACCCATTGTGTCACCCTATAAGTCTGTAATTTTTATGGAGTACAAATAATATTCTATCTATCTTCTAAACGAAACCTGCTTTTTTGTCATAAATAATGCCAAACCAAATTATTCGAGAACCTACCTACGTACGTCAGACACCTACCCACCTAGGTATACGGCTATATCAATTTTCGCGCTGGATCAATTCAGTAGCCAGAGTGATGCCTATCAAATCGCATTCAATCTGAATTGTTCTCAATACGGAGGGCGCCACGTCTTTCAATTTGAATCGCATTGGAAACTCGTCGTCACGTGAACTGTTTAAATTGAATAGGGATTTGAATCTAATGATTTTATATCCAAAATCAATCTAACATTGACAGGATTAAATTAAAACGACGAGTACCTATTTTTGCTTGAACTCCGCTAAGGGACAATGGAAATCTAAACCACAAATCTGGCGAACGTTTCCATTATCTTCGATATTGCCCTTTTGTTATTTTAAATCAATTTATTGTGAGTATAGTGAATACACTTTACTAAATAAATATTATTAAGTTAGCTTGGCCAAATATTGTTAACTTACCTACAGCTAAACCCGTAAAAATACTCGTAGTCAGATTCGGTCAAAATGGAGACAGACCTTTTATGCAGGATGAGTAAAAACAACTTGCTGATCAATACACACATACAAAAACAAAATTGTACCTAAACAGGTAAAGTACTCTACCTGGTTGTTCATTCGTCCATAAGTAAAAACAGTATGAGCGTTGGGCAGTTTGACAATAAACTCAACATGGGTCCCAAATACCTAAAATTTCAAGGATTTAAAGTGAAATATTTATTTTACTCATCCGACCTTTAAATAAATAACAACAGAACGTTAATGGATAAAACCACAAAAGAGTGTTTGCGTCTGCCCGTTATAACGACGACTAATTGCGAGGTAGGTACATTTATCATTAAATGTCATCCATCATGCACCTATTTATAAAGTAGGTAGGTAGCACCTATAATATAACATCTAAATGTTAATCGCCCTCCACATCCGATCAGAAATGTGTCCCTTGCCGAACAGATAACGAACATGAATAAATCAGAAAGTGCCAGCAAATTCCTTGATGAAGGTTTGATATAGGTTTCTTCAATAATAATGGTTTTGCATCGAGATTTATAGATTCGGGAACTTTGTTAAACATTGCGTACTTCGATAGCTCTAAATAGGATTACAGCTTAACTGTATTGCACCTATACTGATGAACAGGAACATATTGATTCGACGTACAAAATCCGTAAAGCCGCTTATGGGTAGCCTTTGTATAGCCTCGTAATCATTGTGTTGGGAACTATAATCGTCATCATACAATAGACGTGTGAATTATATAGCTATAGATAGTAACCTACCTATCGTCATGTGGTCATTAAGTTAAGCTAATTAATCAGTCAGTACCTTTCTGTAGGCATCATAATCAGCCTATTAATGTTCCCACTGCTGGGACACAGGCCTCCTCTCTGTGAGAGGGAGTGTGCTGTAATCTACCACGCGGGCCCAGTGTGGGTCAGATGACACATGTCTTCGAATTTTTTGGTTCTAAGACATGCCGGTTTCCTCACGATGTTTTCCTTCACCGTTTTGAGAGCAGTGGTGATGAAATTATTTACACAAAGTAAAGCGCCTGCTTGGGTTCGAACCCACGACCACACCGAACCGAACCGTTGTTCCGAACTCGGGGTCGTTACCACTGGGCCACCACTGCTCTGGCATGAGGCACTGATCTGCTTTCTGTAGGCATAGCAAATATAAACTTTAAAATTGAAACGAATGAAACAACTTTCTCGTTTCGATGTTTTTCTCGTATCAAGGCGAAGTACAACCATGAAGATTGTACATGAACCTATATATATGCACCTATATACGAACCTATGCGTCCTGTGTGACCTGTGTATCTATGTGTGTGTGTTGTATCTGTATATAGGGTGTCTCAATAAGAGTGCACTTTTTTTTTGTGTTTTTTTTTGTGTGCAACTCTGTACATCTGAACTTTGACAGCTGTCACCTATGTTAGTTCCGATTATTATAAATGAAGCGCTACACAAAAGAAAGACAGGCTATCATTGAGAAAACCCATCACAAAAATGGGGAACATAAGGTCGGAATTGCACTGTCTGTGAACGGCATTCTTTACAGGACATCATAACGGAGTTCTTGTGGCCTCAACTGGACAGCATGGATCTGGACGACATGTGGTTTCAGCAGGACGGCGCCACTGGCCACACCGCGAATGAATCATTCGATTTATTGCATCAACGATTTCCAGACAAATCATTGTCTATAAGTCATCGAAAATTTCATGAAAAAGCAATGGCCGGTCATCAGACCTATGGGGGAGGGGGGGCCATATGCCGGATATTTTATTCCATACCTAATCGGAACATGTTTACTTTACAATGCAATAAAAATATCACAATACTCTAAAAAAAATACGTGTTTTTATTTTAAAATAATAAAGTGCACTCTTATTGAGACACCCATTGTGAACCTATGTTCCAGCTCCCAGCACATTCAGTAGGAAATTATTTGAATTTTTAACTAAAAGGATATTCCGAAAACTAAGCAGCGATAATTCTCCTTGAGAAATGAAGATACTATACATATTTAACAGACGTTAGTTAAATCATTCCACATACACCAGGTAAATCAGATTCATTCAGTTGATTGCAGCGCGCGCCTAACACACACGGCACACATCGTTACGTTCAGCGCGTATAATGCCGCGGACTTTATAGCAGGCGCTTAGACGTATGTTAGTCAAGTTGAAATATGTGCGACTTACGTGCTTATCCCTCGTGATAAAACCAGCCGGATGGGACACGGAAAAATATATTAAACGTACCGACTGTGGTCCTTGTGAAATATTGATAAAAATTGTTTTGAGACCGTACTCCATCCTTCTTTTTTTCAACTAAGTATTTATTTTTCTTTCCAAACCAGCCTTCATATTTTTTCTAACAAGATAAAGTTCTTTTGAGTAGGAACACATATTTTTATTTGAGTAAATAATGAATATCCTACAATTAGATCACTTGTAGCATATTTATTATTTAAGTCCTAAAATCTTGCAGAATATCAGCGTCAGGTAGGTACTTATATTTGACGTGCTGAGCTGGACTTCCATGTGGTGCCACCTTTAGACGTACACCGCAGTTTTTATGTTCGTTATTTGATTTAAAGTGTGTCACTTTATTTCTATAAAATATGCTCTTCTTTTTTTGGATACCTACTAGTACCTTGTTTTTTTTTTCTTTTTTTTCATGTAATTGTGCTTTTGTGTGTTGTCCTATTTTTTAATGTGCACTAAATAAATGGTTAACCTATCATACATACATTTCTAGGTAAAAAAAACCGGCCAAGTGCGTGTCGGTCCACGCACAATGAAGGCTTCCGTAGTTGGGATGACTTTATCCCTATAAAAAACTTAGAATTGTATAAATTAAAAACATGTTCTCCTTGGAATGTATGTGAGGGTATTTGCAACTGCAAATGTAAGTTGGTCGATTATTATTAATGGGAAAGACGAGAAACAAAAACATCCCCACTACGTGTAGGGGAGGAACCCATTTTTTTAATGATTTAATTTTACCACTTTGTCGGCGTTATTAATATGTACACCCATGCTAAATAACAGTTTTCTAGTAGGTACTAAGAGTCTTTGAGCAGACAGACAGACATATGGGCATGGCGAAACTATAATAATAAGGGACCTTGTTGACTACGGAACCCTCAAAAACGATATAGGTATAAAATCGCACTGTTTCTACTCAGCAGGGATGCGATGTGATTTAGTAGAGCTATGAAATAGTGTACAGTAAAACTATTTTCTTAATGTCCCTCGGCAAACTTCGTGTTTCGTCAGTCGTCGGATTTCTATGCACTTGGTACAGACCTGACGCTCTCAATATACTTCCAAGTCCAGTGGCGGATCTAGGATTATCATTGGGGGAGCTTGACCCCGCTGAGCCGCCGTAGGCTTTAGCAAAGTAAACACTAAAAAAGCTCACAATATTTTAATTTGCCTAACACATAACTAAGCCTCCTCGGATTACTTTTCGCAAATTCCTCAGTGACTTCGGTAGGTTGCTATAGACTACCAGAGATATCTCGATGAATATAAATGGTGGGCAGCGTGAGTGGTAAAAGAGTTGCGCCGCACGGATTCATAATTTGCTACGTAAACAAAATATAATAAAGAAAAGAACTTGAAAACATAATACTTATTAAGTTATATAAGGACATCAATTGTCCTTAACTTAATAAGTATTTACTTGTACCCTAGGTAGAATAATGCTTGCTAAAAAGTTTAATTAATATAGAATATTATCAAGTTCACTTTAAGATTTGATGATGATCAGATGCTTTGGGGAGGGCTTGAGCCCCTTATCCCCCCCTGGATCCGTTACTGTCCAAGTCGATATAATCCGACGACTGGCGAAACACAAACTTGGCCGAGGGACATTAAGAAACTAGTTGCACTGTACATCTGTGAATATAATTCAAATAAAGAAAGGTGAAGTACCTACAAACTACAAAAATATGAAAAGGCAGAATTTGTACTCACAAGCCTCAAGAGATCCAGCAACAAGTAAGAAGAACTGACACGTAACTATGTTTAAAGCGCTATTGAACAGCACTACGAAGTTATGGAAGTTCAGTAACGTATCGCTTTGTAAATAAAAGAAATAAATAAGAAACGGAAACTTCGTAAGGGTCGTACTTTCCATAAATCAGATTATTTTAGTTCAGTTCCGTTTCTTTTAGTTTCGTTTACCATCTATCTTGTAACATATGATATCTTGTAAACTGCTTGTGCAGAAGTCAGATTTACCTTTGTAAAATCATTCTAAATACGTTATTTATAAGATTTTCTTACGTAGTAGTACACGATTTTACTTACATAAGTAGGTAATTGGATTTTTTTTGGTCGTCGAGAATATTTTACCCATCTAAATTATGGTGTCCTCTTGTTTCGCAGACAGAAATTTCATAGAATTTCGTTTCGCATTAATTAAATGTTTCATATAATATTTAGTCCTTATATTTTTATTTCGAATATTATTGTTTCAACGACTGTTTACTTGAATGAAACATTATTTCACAGAAACACAATTCAATGAATTTTTAATCACATTTTATTTTACAAACATAACAAACAGTAGAATTATTTTTTAACGAATTCATATTGTTTGTTCAGTGTATTTTTTCATGGTATTTTATTTCAAAGAAAACGTAAAAATAGACGTTATGCTATAAACATAAACAACAATTGTGTTTGTGTGTGTGTAGGTAATATGTATAACTATTAAGGCACTCTGACCATATAGGTTAGGTTAGGTTAGAACTGTGACCAACTACGCGTGAGCCGAGCGAGCGTAGCGAGCGGTGCCGCAGTATCAAAATTAGGACATTGGGGATTTTCTTGGTAATAAGTTTTATACTAACTAAACAGTATGAGAATAAAGAATATTTGATTTGTTATTCTATGATATGAATATCGAAACTTTTAATTTTATTTGTAACAATAATATCAATGAATTAAGTTTTTTCAAAGTAAGTATTCTGAGTATTGATTATTCTATGAAATGATAATATATGAAAAAAATTATGTGAAACGAAATTCTATGTAACTATCTATACTAATATTATAAAGAGGAAGGATTTTTTTGTTTGTTTGTTTGTTTGTACCGAATAGGCTCCGAAACTACTGGTCCGATTTGAAGAATTCTTTCAGTGTTAGATAGCCCATTTATCGAGTAAGGCTATAGGCTATATATCATCACGCTAATACCAATAGGAGCGGAGTACCAATGAAGAATGTTTTAAAATCGGGGGTTTTTTTTAGCGTTAGCCCAAAGTAACTATTCCACGCGGACGAAGTCGCGGGCAGAAGCTCTAGTTATCTATAAAACAACGTACAACCCTAAATAATATAAGTATAGTGTAAAATATTCTCGACGACCTAAAAAAATTCTAATTACCTACCGACGTAAGTTAAATCGTGTCTGCTTTTAAATCCATCCAATCCAATCAAACCAACTTAATATCATTAATATAATATCTAATTATTCTTTAGACCTTTCCTACTCGTGGTAGCAGACTCAGACAAGATATCACAAAAGTCTAACAAAAACCAGCCATGTTCGAGACTGCTTTTACAACCATTTTTCCTCGTTGACAATGTGAATAGCCTGAAAAGAGTTCCGATTTAATCCCTCGATTCTAGTCACGTCTAGTAATAACGATTGGATTTAAAGAAATTAGTCCGTGTACGTACTTAATTAGGGGAATAATTGTCCCTGAGCAGCACTTTTCGATTATCTTCGAAGCGAAAAAAATAGCTGGATTATCTGATGGTTTTTCTTTAACTTTTGGAAGCGTATAGATCTTCCAAAAGTTAAAGAAAAACTCTACTAATGTGACGGACGCAGACCACCGAAGAAGGACCACTGATTCCACTCAATGGACCATAGGCCACGTTGATCCTTGAAAGCGTCTCCACTGACCTGGTCTTCTGTATATCTAATTATTGTATATGTAAATGGTACACCACTGACTACCTGCAGTATTGTCTCTCCTTCTTACTTTAATTCATCCAAAGGTTGTCTGTAAAAGATCGCTTTTAGCGATAAGACCGCCCATTGTGTCACTCTATGTAAAATTAATGCTAAAATGTCTGTAATTTTTATGGTACATACATAAAAGAAAAAGTGAAAAAGTATTATATCTTCTATCTACGACTTCGACCTCTTGTTTCACAATTTTTAGAATATTTTTAACCGAAAAAAAAAGCCGGAAGGCGGTTAAAAATATTCTATAAGTTCGTATATACCAACTTTCAAGTAGGTTTCTTTTTCTATGAAGGTGGAAACATCCGCAAAAGAATAATATCTACTACAGATTACCACTCTATACTACTTATTCCGTGGCATAAAAATACTGTAACAACTTCAAAAATAATGTGGTCATGTTATATGCTAAGCAGTTTCCGAAGTACCTATTCCCTTTCGATTTATTTTTGTTTCCTATTCTTCGGTTTAGTTTTGCTTAGCACCGACTTCTGAAACTTTTAGAAGATACATGTAACTGATATTCTTTTTAAGTTCGTTTTTTTCTCCATTGATTTATGAACATTATTTATCTATTTTACGTGTAGATACGAGCACAATTTACTAAGTTTTTCTTGACCCATAAGGCCAGAGGTACCTACCGTGTAATGTAGTGTCTTGCCCCTTAGCGTTGGCACTAATAGTTACTTAGTTTGCCTTTCTAAAAATCATACTGCGATGTTATTTATGTATGTAATTATGCATAGGCGTGCATATGTAACGGCTTGGTAACTTAATGCCTCACAAGCTCCGAAATACCTCTCGGCCTCGCTATTAATTACGTTCTACATAAAATTACCGGGATCAGGAATAGTTTCGTCGGTAAAACGCTACGGGTAATAACAGTAACAGATCATTCTGTGATGAATTCTCATTCATACACATAATCAAATATCACCATAATCAATACTTATATGTGGTATCGCATAATGTCTCACGCCTCTATACAGGGTGGCAGGGACATCGACGGGAAGCCTGTTACCATGGATTCAGTACATAATTCTGAACCCCCCTGCGTAGAAATTTTTCGTCGGTTATTTAAAAAGAAATTTGCTGTTTCATAG
Source organism: Conistra vaccinii (assembly GCA_948150665.1). Taxonomy (NCBI): domain Eukaryota; kingdom Metazoa; phylum Arthropoda; class Insecta; order Lepidoptera; family Noctuidae; genus Conistra; species Conistra vaccinii. The sequence goes on along the minus strand of OX411324.1, from coordinate 10,272,655 downwards.
AAAAGTGCAATACCTACGCGGTCAAAATGTATGGAACAGCAGATTCAGAATCATGTACTGAATCCATGGTAACAGGCTTCGCGTCGATGTCCCTGACACCCTGTATGATTTTACCATGGCCCAGGGCCGTTACCTTCTACCTCTCCTACTTCTTTTAAACATAATATAAAAAGAAAATTATTCAAAAAACAAAAAACCCGACTGCAAAAACACAACTGAAAAGAGAAAAACAAGCATTATAATCTATAGAATTTTGGTATCGCAGGCGGGGACAAACTAATAACCGGATAGTGTAAGTTTTGTTTGTCCCCGCCTGCGATACCAAAATTCTATAGATTATAATGCTTGTTTTTCTCTTTTCAGTTATGTGTTTTTGCAGTCGGGTTTTTTGTTTTTTGAATAATTTTCTTTATTTCAAGCTTTTTAGTTTTATTAATATATCTAAATTTGGCATTGACTCGTTACTAGCTTTTATTTGATACCAATATTGTTTTTTTTTTTTTTTTAAACCGGGGAAGGTTTCCCTTTTTTTGTATTTGCAGATGCAATACACAAACATTATATAGCCTATGACACTTCTACAATTAAGACGAATCTAACGACACCTCATATGTTAAAATCCATCAAGCCGTTTAGGCTACAGAGCGTGCCAAAGAAATAGACATACATACATACATACATACTCTCGAAAAACATTACCCTCCTTCTGGGGCAGTCGGGTAATAAATAGGTAACATATTCTCAGCTTAAAAGTATTCATATTACGAGAACTTTTACACATGAATACGAAATAAAATAATAGGAGCCTTCTAACGCACAGCTTCTTTGAAAAGAAGGTACGTATTTCCCAAGATATTTCCTTTTAAAATAATAACTTGAGGAAAAATTACGCGTATGAAATATAATTTTGATAAGTAGAAGGCTCAGAGCCTACGATACGGATATTTATATTTTAATATTCTAATTTCATTTCACCTTTAGAATTCAGGAGCTTAGCGGCTGTAGCTGTCTTTAAACTGGCAGGTGACAGGTGTATTGTTGTACAAAAAACTTTCGCGGGGAACCTATTGCTCTTTGTCATCTCCTGGGCATAATTCTTAAGCCCGACCTGCTACTGACAGTTTCTAAGAAGAAAATAAACACTTTTGTCGACCTGGGAATCCTTGCCTTGCGCTACGTTGACACGAAACCAAAAAGAACTTTAAAATATTAAAAACTAGCTGCGCCCCGTGATTTCATCCGCATATATGTCGATCCCGTGGTAATATTGGAATAAAAAGTATAATAATAATGTCATTACCCTGGTCATGGTCAACCCATTTGCCTTATTTCATCCAAATCCGTTCAGCCGTTTTAGCGTAAAAGCGTAACAAACAAACATACAAAAAATCATCATAATATTAGTTAAGACCTTCAGCAGTCATTAACGAGACACAACAGAATTTTAATTGTTATGCCCACCTGATGTCCACTGTAACGGTCAAGCGGCTAACCGCTTGACCTGAAGATTACAAATAACTGACGACTTACATTCACTACAAACAGTAGAATTGTGAATTCCTAAAAAGTACGTTATACAACCATTCAAACTCGAACACCACATCGCTGAACAAGAAAAGGATTTGACAATTGAATAAGCTTCGAAAAGTAAGAAGAAAATGACGATATAAGTGCAGCCGTACGTTCAAAGCAAGGCAGATGCAAATGACTGACAAACTTCTTCAGAAAATTCGTTGCCGTTTCAATAAAGACAAATGATAGGAAGTGCTACAGCGCTAATATGGCGAATACTTTCGAGTTTAGTGAACAAAATTATCGACGCCCGTTTCTCATTACTCACTGCATGTGAAGAAGGTAAAAAAGACGCGTTTTTACATAAATATTATTCTTCTTTTTGACGTTAATTTGTTCGTAAATAATGAGTGTAATATACATACGTGTATACTGGAGGATAACTGTGGTAGGGTCGGAGCAATTCCCGAGTGACATACTTATGGCGCTCGCTAGAGTAAGCACAAAAATCACAGTTCGAGAAAACCGAGAAAAGGTTGAAATTGACCGTTTTCACTAAATATCCACTGATCAAATAGTCGGTAGGTAAACGAAGTGAATATATTTCTAGTGTAAGGGTTTAAATTAAAATATGGCACCGGCCAGAACTATAGAAATCGATAGCATAATTTAACAACTCTTACGACATCAATTACTGTATCTAATTTACGAATCCTTTAAGTATCTTCGACTAAATAAGAACTGTTACATACTCTTTAATGAGCTGAGATTCAACATAAGCTATAAGTAGTCATCAAATTAATTATAATTTATTTTCTCTTCTAGAAGTAAGTGAAATTCAAGTAGCAAGAATTGCTCACATACAGCAAAATAGAAACATTTTTTAAAGTACATTTGATGCTAGTGAGATAATATCATTTTCGAAGAAGTGTAGGCACTTCTTGGAAAATGATATTATCTCTTCACACCGCCACAGGGTTAGGGCCCTGAGGCCTGAGTGGGAAATACAGAGTTAGCGAGTGTCTGCTTCAGCCCCAAGCGATCCTCCACCAACGAACTGTCATTTTGTACACGTTTATATCTACAGCAGCACCTAACGAAAAATTATATTATCTTGTGAAACCCTCCAATAACTAAAAGAAATCGATTTTCAAAAATGTAGGACGCAGCAGAATGCAATTTAATATAGTTCTATTTTCAATACGTTTTAAAAGAAACCTTGGAAGTCATAAGGCAATTTCATAAAAAGCATTTTTAATACCTCTAATATTTATTATAATCTTATTCCTACAATATTTTACATAATGATGTGTGTTTATAATGCTTTTCACTTGTATAAAGTAAACATGCAGGTTGTTACTCGCGTGCTATCATACGATTAATTCAACACATACTTTTTTATACATGACACGTAATAATTAAGTACGGTAAAGTGTCTACCACGGTGTATACTGTACGTAAGGCATGCAATTATCCGCTCCATTGTACTATCTGGATAATTCGGATACTTTCAGATCACTATCCGGATATATACGTATATTATACACTAGAGCTTCTGCCTGCGACTTCGTCCGCGTGGAATAGTTACTTTGGGCTAACGCTAAAAAAAACCCCCGATTTTGAAACATTCTTCATTGGTACTCCGCTCCTATTGGTCTTAGCGTGATGATATATAGCCTGTAACCTTACTCGATAAATGGGCTATCTAACACTGAAAGAATTCTTCAAATCGGACCAGTAGTTTCGGAGCCTATTCGGTACAAACAAACAAACAAACAAAAAAATCCTTCCTCTTTATAATATTAGTATAGATTATTTTGGATACCATTGTTAAAAAGGTAAAACAAACTAATACATAGTTCCGCTAACACTAGACCTCGCGAGCATAAACTTTTTTGCAACAATTAATATACCACTAAAGTTATTTAAAACGGAATATTTACCATGTTTTTGTGTAGTGGCGCGAAAAAAGTTTTACGTCCATAAATTTCAAGCATTTTTGGGGAATGATGGCGGAGTTTTACCATATTTCCGTCATGCCAAATCGACGATAGGACCAAAAACGAGTGTAATAGAAGAAATACCCTAAAATCAAGCATCCCATATTAACTGAAGTGTAGGTAAATATATGGCCACATGGAAAAACACAACAAGCTGGCTCTATCACAAGAAAACTTATTAAGGGCCCTATTCAATTTAAAACTCAATTTCATGAGTTTTGACTGAATTTTCAGCTGGTATTTTAATTATTTGATTATGAATAACGATAGTGCCATTCTCTTTCTTGTAAGTTGGAGATACACATTTTAATATTTGGGTAAGGTCATAAAAAAATGTACTTTTTAACATTTTGAGGTGAGCCCATGTTTGATTGTGAATACCATGCGCTAACAAATAGTATGTTAATATTATTATTTTATAGCATGTTGATAATCATGCTTAGAGTAATGTAGAAATAACCAGAATATTCGAGAGGCTCAAACTAATAAAATAAAAAATATTTCGGAATCAACAAAATAAAGCTGCATACATAAATTATTTGTCTCCTATCAACCCAGAGGCCGAAAAAACTGCATCAAAAAAAAACTATTAGCATTATGGTTTTAAATTTGTAGTTTACATTTAAAGCAATAAATATGCCGTCTGATAATGTATAAATTATTGTAATAATACAATGTTATTGAAAAAAAAAACCTATTCTAATTTGTGTCTCCAAAAGATATCCAGTGTGTTATTCCGATTCGATATAGGGTATATTTTTTGTTTTCAACAGTACGCAACATTATTTAGCTAATTTTGATGTGGCAACATCTTAATATAACTGTCAAGTGTCAGTTTTGACATATTTTTTAAATTTATGGCCGCGACGGTGAAGAATTGTAAAATCCAAAATTTTGTGCACATATTTCGGGCAGTGTATCTGTAAATTCTACGCGATAAGTACTAAGATATCGTTTATTAGGTTCATAATTTGAAATGTATAGTCAATGTCCAGAGTATGTCCAGTTTTATGAAAGAAATCGCGCTTGAATTGTGACCGGTATTCATTATTGAGGTTCGAATTTTCGAGTGTGTTTGTTCCAGTTCGTTATGTGTGTTATGGTGTTTGTTATGTCACACACTGGAATTTTATAAAGGAGACTGTTCACATAACTTAACCGACTACGGGAAAATAAAAAAAGGGTATAAATAACTCATAATATTTTAAAATGGATTTTACTTGACCTATTTCCAAGTGAACATTGACCTTTACATTATTCCAGTGCGTTATTGTGTTATTGTGTGTTATATCTTCCAGTGCGTTATATTACATTTTTTGGCGACCTTACCCATTTATGTTCGTGTAATTGACGTGGAATTTATGGTATTTTAATTTTAATTACTGTAATTTTGGCTTATTATATTGAGAAACGAAAACAAATAGAAGAATAGAAGTTTTATAATATTAGTTAAGTATATGATAAAACTTCTATCAATGAACGTTTCATTAGTTTTCGTTTCTCAATATAATAAGCCAAAATTACAATAAATAAAATTGATATACAATAAATATTTGAAAAAATTGTGTTTATTTGGAATATAACGGACGCAAAATCAAGACAAACTTTGGCTTCCTTTACGATTTTTTCAGTGAAAAGTCAAGGAATTTAAAGAAATTCTAGAACTCCAATAAACAAGTAAAACATTCAACTTATCTTTAAGTCTTTTAGCTTATAATAGAATTGAATGTAACAATGTGAATTTGAGCATCAAAGTTCCATTGCCGATGATTTTTTCTTGTAAACTGAGTTCGTAAAATATTTATAGTACTTATCTAAATTACACGAAAAGAAAAATTAAATTGTATAACTTCAACTTACAAGAAATATAATGGCACTATCGTTATTCATAATGAAATAATTAAAATATCTTACTACCGCTAACAATGACAGCGTAAAAATCATGCACTTGTGTTAAAAAAATTAATAGAGCTCCTAAGTTTTTTGTCTCTTCTGAAAAGTAACGGTTTTGTGGATACGCCCCTATGGTTTGAGACCCGCGATATAGAAAATAAACGTACGAATCGAGAGTATTTTTGAAGTCGATTATGAAGCTTCTTTAAAAACAAATCAGGATTATAAGGAATGAACATTCAAAAAAGTCTTTTAGAAGTAAAGCTTTGAGATTCGCGAATTTTAATGGGCGAATGATTCTTATTTCCTTTAGCTTATTACGGATTTCCGTGCTCACATCCACATTTACATTCCCGGCACGACTTTTTAAAGTGAAAAATGGAGTACAAGAATAAATATTCAACATTTGCCACAAAGTAGCGCCGTCATTTTTTGCTGAAGAGCTTTAGTTATGAAGCGTTTAAATTTCCTTTGTTTAATTAATTAATTTAATAGAAACGTAACGCAGGTTCTGCCGTAACTTCTTGCATAATAACTTGACAGGTTAACGTCAAAAGTTGCTGCTTTGTTAAATAATTCTTTTGAATTTAAAAACTCTATTTCTTGTCCGAGTTTTTGAAACTTGTTCTTGACAGCAATATTTTGTAGACAATATTTATTATTTAATATTTATTATTTACAACAATTACATAGGTACCTAATATAAGTAAAAAGGGCAAACAGATGAGATTTAGGTGTGTTAATACACACACTTAATCTCATCTGTTTGCCCTTTTAGCTTTTTAAGCACAATAAAGGTTTTATTTATAACGGAACGTTATCATCTTCTTAGGTAGATTTCCTAAGGAATCAGGAATCAATATTTTTAATCAACTGCGAACAATATAGCAAGTCCAAGTCTTCTTAAAAGAAAAGAAAACAAATGATCAGAATATCTTTGGAAATGTATTCGAGCTTAACTTTTAATTAAGGTACCATTCCGTGGCCGGCCGCAGGCGGCAGCAGCAGGTGACGTATCGCCGTGACTTGACTGGTTTCTATGTATTTCATAGAAATTTAACACCATTTGTAGCTAGCGACACGTTGATTTCATAGACATTTAGACATCAGTCGTGTCGCAGCGACACGTCACCTGCTGCTGCCGCCTGCGGTCGGCTTCGGAATGGTAGGTACCTTTAGAGAGTTAAACAGTGCGCACATCAAACGTAAAACAGATTTCAGCATTTTATTTATTATTTTATTTTATTTATTTATTCAGTAGTACAAATACATTTTATACATTTCAGTTGGTGCCAACATAAACTTATTAGTTTTACCGTGCACCAAAATCATCGACTACATAATTATGTAGTCGATGATTTCTGGTGCACGGTAAAAGTAATAAGTTTAAGGCCTACTAAGTTGTTTAAATACTCTAAATATATAGAATTTAAAAATTTTCAATTATTTTTCTGGATTTATTTTTTATTTTTCCTAGTTTCCTTTATCGATACTGAACCTACCCCTAAGCTATGGCACGCAATTACTTTAACACCCTGTATATATGTTTAAGAAAAACATTTCTTGAACACATTTTAGCTATAGTTAATTTTCCAATTTTATTTTTTGTGTTATAATATTATTGTTAGGATTTATTTTTGCGCCATTATGTGGGTTTTAAACTATTAAAATAGTTATTTGTTATACAAGAGTGCAAAGTTGCTTTTTAACCGCGTGTTCAATTTTGATGACCGAGCAAGCGAAGGATTCTAAGGCCGCTTGCCCATTGGTCGGTATTTTACCGCGCAGTACTGTACAGTACTGCGCGGTACTGCTTATGTTTCCTCACTGGTCGGTAAGCACTCTGTACCGAATCGGTACTGCACACAGATATAGATATACCTAGATAGCGCAAGAGCATCTACTTCGCGTGCCCGAACGTGGCTCAGTGTGTCTCATTTTATATAATATAGAATATGGTCTGCGCCTGTCCGCCGCGCTAGTCGGACATAAATAATAAAATAGAAAATGCCTATATTCGTAATACTTTATAGCTTTTTACTAAGAACGGTTGATGTGACGTTGAGTGTTAACAGGTTATGACAATCGAAACAAGTGATACTATCGTATATCGCTTCAGTTTCATGGTATAGGCGCTTTGATCATTTTTCAAAAATGCCACGCATGGTTTTCATACAGATCGTGATACTTGCCTTATCTAGGTATTATTATATATCTATATCTGTGTACTGCACTGCTTTCATCTAGAATTCCAAATTCAAATTAATTCAATTAGTACGAGAGAGCATGACCAACATTTTTGCCTTATCGTTTTACGAACAAAATCGTATAAAAACGATAGATTTGGTTATTCTTAAATTCAAAAATCCTATTTTCAGAAATTTTCCGCGTCACATCTTCTGACCTGACCGCATTTTTAAATATGTCGATAATTCTTTTTTATCATGTTTAAAAATGATAGATTTTACATACCGAAAACACCATTTTCAGAAACCAGTAGCTTCGAGTACGTACCCAAGAGGACCATTTGAAAAAATTAAATTTGAGGCAAACAATAAAACCCATAGCAATCCATCTGAAAATCTTGTTTTCTGGTGAACATTGGTCAGTTGATTCGAATACGTCATTTTTGGAAATGTGCTCAGGCCACGTTTGACACGCGAAGTGACGCAACGGAAATATCTGAAAAAAAACTTTTTAGTAATAAAATTACGAAATCTTTGTATATTTTTATTATCAGACACATTGTGATGAAACCGTCTGCCAATTTTTTTTGACATAGCAGAAATAGGCTCCCATAAAACTGTAACGATTCTGACCGGTACTGCCCACCGAGTCGGGTTCAGAATCATCAAAACGTAAAGATTTTTTTACAATTATTCCCGTAAAACGATGTGACATGGTTTTGGTCATGGGCTCTCGTACTATATAATTCACTTGTTTTTGGATTTTCCCCAGTTTCTGAATGAATTATCCCTAAATTTCCCTAAAAAATCTTCAAATTTCCTTGGTTTAGGGAGCATGATTATAAATAATAAGGTAATGGCACAATTAACATGGTAAATTAAAATTTGATGAATTGCATTCATTATGAGTTTGGGTTGAGGGAATAAATCGGTGGTTGAATAAATCGGATCCTTTAATAAATCGGTGGTGCCATAGAGTCAAGTAATATATTGGGTGATGCCTACTATAAACAATAAGGTTACCAACTTAAATTCATATTAACCCCTAAATTCCCCAAATCCCTGTCAAAATAAAATATCCCTAAACCAAACTTAATATTGGTATTTTTTCCCTAAAACAGGGAGAAATCCCTAAAAGTGGAAACACTGCGCGGTAAGCTTCCAGTACCGATGCAGTAAAATGCGTGACGTCACGCAGTACCGAAACGATATCGCCCCGCACACTTACCGACCAGTGGGCAAGCGGCCTAAAATTGAATCACGAGCGCAGCGAGTGATTCAAAATTAGAAGCCTGAGCGTTAGCGAGGGAATCAAAAGAGCACGAGGTGAAAAATCTTTGCACTCGAGTGCAACACGTAACTTTTCATTCCACCTCAGCGAGGAAATGACTAAATGCAAAAAAAAAAACGTTTACAATCACAAGATAGGTACACTTTTATTTCAGTTTAGGTATTAATTACTACATTATAACAGGTAAGTATTACAGAATAATCTTTAAATTATAACAAAATAATACTAAGGTATAATTTAGAAAATTTTAAAGTAACGTTGCTACAGTTATTTAAATTGAGTGTAATATTTTTGTTTGGTACTGTAATATTGGTGTTAGTCACTTGTGTACTGTTTTTCGGTAAACTATCTGTCATACTTAATAGTTGTACCGATTCATCGGATTCCCTTGGCGTGAATGTTGGAGAGAGAGGGAGATGGTTAGGTGTTTCATAACGGCTTATTTTTGATGTAGAAGGGCCAGTCCAAGGATCCGATTGAGGCTCTTTCAGTGTAATGGCTCCTACGATGCCTTCACATATTTTAGACTTATTTTGGATGGAATCCTCTATGTATCCCTCTACAACTGCATTGGACTTCCAGCCTCCGTGGCGCTTAAGGGACAGGAGATCAGCTCCGGAATCAGCCAAAAGTGTGGCTGAAGTTCGTCGGAAACAATGACCCGTGTACAACAGGGGTTCTGGAAGTTCAAGAAATGTTGCTATTTCTCGTGGGATACTGCCAATTTTATTAGTACCCATAGGCTGTCTAACACACTTTCCATTGCGATACTGTAGAAAAAATCGATTGATTGGAGTGTTAGGCGGGCGTAAGGCTTGATATTTCTCAACAATCGTTACGTATTCCTTGCGAATGACGAAGTTGCGGTCTCTTTTTGTCTTTGTATTAGGTAAATTAATTAATAGTAAGTCATCTGAATGTTTCTCAATGTTTTTGACATTAAGTTGTGTTAGTTCATTAGTTCGACATGCTCCGTTTATTCCAATAATAAGAACAACCTGTAACGTAAAGAGTATTGTAGTAGATAAATGAATAAAATTGATATGAACGCATAATTATGCCTATCAACATCTACTAAGTATACTATTTAATTGAGATTAATATACTTAAGTAGATACTGAATGTGCAACTGACTTACTTTTGCCGCCAAATATACGGAATCGGGTGCTTCGTTAAGAAACTTTTCAATATCAGATACTGTGAAAACCTTCGATTTTTTTGGTTGATGACCAGATGAGGCTCTTTTTAAAAATGCCACTAATTTAGGATAGGTATCGATATGTTTGTCTTTTTTCATCTTTATTGTTGCTTTTAGCATCGAATACGTACTCCATAGAGTGCTTGCTTTCTTGTTCTCGGATAATTCTATAAAATATGCCAGCAAAACGTTTTCTGAGAAAGTTTTGGCTCCTTTTGCTAGTCGCCACGTGTTGAACATATCGTACTGTTTTAAATACTTCTCGCGTGATAGTTGAGGGAGAAAGCTCATTTGCGCATTATTAACAGTTTCAGTCAATTCTGTTGGCGTCAAGCAAACTTCCTCGTCGCTAGAATCACTCATTTTAGTTTTTTCACTTGTTTTCAAGTTTCTTGTTTTTAATAAAAGGTTTAACAATGACGTGAAAAAATGCCGCGTAAAGAACCGCGTACAAAGCAAATTGAAAAAAGAACACCAAGAAGGTTCCGAGTCTGAGTTTTTAAAAAAATTAAAAAAAAGTTGTATGATATATTCGGCACCATAGAGGTAGCAGTAAATAGGTTTAATGTTTTTTTTAATTCACAAACTTAGTGCACACGATGTTCTAAATTCAATTTACTTTATCCTCTAGCGAATAAAAACGGCTTTTCCACTCAGATATTGAAGATTAAAAATACTCTTTCCGAGATGGTGGGATGAAAAATATATTTTGGACTATTAAACCCTGTACCTGTATATTATTTACTAGATAGTTGGATTTAGCAGTAGATTTTGGACTACCCCCTTTTACACGATACAAGTTTCTTGCCTGTGGTATGCAATAAAATTGAAGCAACAAATAACTTACTTGCAGGTGTTTAGCCGATACAATTATTATTTTTGCTTCATATTATGGTATACCACAGGCAATTAATTTGCATCGTGTAGATAAGGCTTTATTTGCGATTGCGCGACATCTTTGTTTTCATAGTGCGATAATCTGGCTAAGACAGCATTGACTCAAGTTTGCACACAGCCTTAGGGAGTATTTTATCACATAAAGTAGAGTTGAGATAGTATATAGATATAGTAGAGTGATATAGTAGAGTTGAGATAGATAGTATCTGTCAATTGAAAATGCCAGACAGATATTTAAGATAAGATATTATGTTATCGACTCAAATCAATGTCCTATTAGTCACTGCTCTTACTTTATGTAGATTTACGAGGAATATGTGTGATTCATTCAGTTCAAGTGTAACTGTATATTTTCTAGATAGTTGGATTTAACAGTAGATTTTGGACTATTAAGCCTCTTTTACACGATGCAAGTTTCTAGCCTGTGAGGTTCAATAAAATGGAAGCAGCAACATTTTTAATTATACTGTCTTAACGGTGTTTAGAATAGAATAGAATAGAATAATTTATTTCAGATAATTTAAATCCATATCTTGTTAGTATGTTAGCAACAATATTAGCTTACAATTATGTTAGTATTGTTAGTACTTATTTTTATGTAGACTACTACCTATACAAAACCATTCACTACCTAATTACCCAGTGTTTTTGAATGGGGCAGTCAAAGCGAGCAGCAATGACTTTCAGAATGCCATTCTTAGCACCCCGCAGACGCTGCAGTAAAGAAGCCGATTTTTTGCGAATTATGGCCTTGGAACCGTCCGTGTGGGCTTCTGCAAACATCCCGACGGTACAATTATAATTTTTGCTTCAACTTATGGTATACCACAGGCAATTAAATCGCGTCGTGTAAATAAGGCTTTATTTGTGACTGTGTGCGCCATCATTGTTTTCATAATGCGAAAATCTATCTAAGACAGCATTGACTCAAGTTTGCACACAGCCTCAAGGAGGTGTTTAGTAAATACTTATAATATCTGTCAATGGAAAATGCCAGACAGATATTTAAGATAAGATATTATGTTATCGACTCAAATCAATGTAGGTATTAGTCACTGCTCTTACCTACTTTCTGTAGATTTGTGTTGATATGCGTGTGATTCATTCATTGTTTAAGAGTACCTGTACATTTTCTAGCTGGTTGGATTAAGAGCGTCCACTCTAAAAGTTGGCAACGTCGCAAATAGCTGTCAAATGTTTAGCTGTTTTGATTAATTCTGCAATAATGCTGTATGGAAATATGAAACACAGCTAACTAGTAAACTAAAATATTAATAATGAATTGCAATTATAACACTGTATTTGATCTGGTAACCGATTTAGGTGTAAAAAGGGCATTTGGAAAGTTGCCAAATACTTTTTTTACATCTAAAACTCATTATGCGGCGTTACGATAATTACTGCATTTCATAATCAATATTTTAGTTCACTAGTTAGCTATATTTCTTATTTCCTTACAGTAATATTGCCAAATGAATCAAAACAGCGAAATATTTGACAGGTATTTGCGACTTTAGCCACTTTCAGAATGCGGCATGGTAAGTGTAAAATTTTTTACTCAACTGAATTTCCATTATTTTCAACCTTGTAGTGAAGCTTGAAAACAATAAAAATTCAAATTACCTATAAAATATAAAAAAACCTACAAAAAACCTGCAAAAAATTCGACTGCAATGGTGGCTAAAATCCGACATTTTTTTTTTTCATTATTCCTATATTCAGTGTCACTCGTGGGGTTAAGACATATCTAATGATACCTCATTTGTTAAAATCAATCAAACCGTTGAAATAAAATTATGGAACTGTATAGTGTGCTAGCGGCATTATATTCTATAAATAAATATTCTATTTGCGGCATAATAGTGGCGCTGCCTCGGTTTAGCCACAAGAGAATGTAATGTTTTGGGAATGTTATGTTTTGCGGCAAACTCACCTTTATTCTATTCTATTTTTAATAAATGGCAAGCAAAGACGATGTCAACTATTCTGCCAATGTCTAAAGTGAGTTGGAAAAAGAAACTAACCTCAACAATCAAACAAAATAACAAGTGTCAGTGACTCGGTAACCGTGACAATGACAATGCAATGCTTACGGCACTTTAGCCGGGCCGAGGCAACGATTAATGCCTCTATTATGTCGCTAGCGACACTTTATCCGATAGAGATAAAGTGCCGCTAGCGGCACTGTATACACTACCTAAAATTATCGAAAAAACTATATTTTTTGTTTAACTTTAGCTATTGACAGATATTTTTTGGGTCTCTAGTAATAGTTACCTACTCTTTGCCTTCGACATTGGACCAAGCCACATACATTTTTGCTCAATGTTCTTTGCCTTTTTCAGCTTTCAGTGTCGGTTTCATGGCCTAAAAATAAAACGTCTCCAACTTATCCACTGAAATAATAACTATTATGTGCTGGAATCGAACCCAGTTACAACTCGGAAGCCACTACGCCAAAAACACGTCGGTTGACAACCGAATTGAAAACGATAAAAAACATTTGATTGTTATGAGCCATACAAACCCGTAGATAATCATGAATATGTATATCATTGATAATAATATCAGTATGAGTATCATTTCATCATACCTAATATGTAAAAAAGTGACCAAAATGGACGAATTTCATCAACACGTACTAACGTGTGAGCTGATAAACCCTTTGACATAATTAAGCCCAAATATACCTTTATAATAAATAATTGGATAACAATTTCTGCTTAAAAATTCATTACATAGGTACTGTAGGGGAGGCTGCTTGAATGTACAAAAAGATGTGTCGATTTAGTTATATAAAAAACCTTGCCCCATTAAAAAATTCCGTGGAAATGCGTGAGAGTCAATCAATCTTCCTAGCCTTTTCCCAACTATCTTGGGGTCGGCTTCCAGTCTAACCAGATGCAGCTGAATATCAGTATTTTACATGGAGCGACTGCCTATCTGACCTCCACAACCCAGTAACTGGGTAATACGATACACCTTGGTAAGACTGGTGTCAGACTTTCGGGCTTCTGACGACTCGTAACGACTGTCAAAGATCCACGAATGACAGCCGGGATTAACGGCTTAACGTGCTTTCCGAGGCACGGAGGAGTCTCGGTATGTAAAGATGGTCACCCATCCACTGACCAACCCCGGCAAGCGTAGCTTAACCTTATGGATCGACCCGTGCGGCTTGTTATTACTTAGCCTTGACCTCCTCTCTCCTCCTCAAAAAAGGAAGTTATTTTGCTACGGGTAAATATATCTTCATAAATACATATACCACATAAATAACCACACTGTCATAGTCATAAACCTGCATTTTCATTTGTTTGTGAATGCGGGTAGTATTACTGTTAAAAGTTTATATTATTCATTTATATTACACTTATACCCAGGATCATTATTACGCGTTTGCTTTCCGAGAGTAAAATAAATAAATACAGAATGTAATGGAACCTGCGACACCCGTGGCTATCTCTGCTGTTGCTTGTTTGAGTTGATGATACAAAATTTCATAGGTTGGTTATTCATATTACACGAAACGTTCCATTGTAACGATGTAACAGTACAAACAATACACGTTTATAGTGTATACGGTGCATCAATTGAACAATCCTGTTAATATTTAAATGTTGTTTTGTATGTTAGGTAATAGTGTAAATAAGAGAATTGCTGTAAATAAAATAAATTGTTTGCAACCCTATTTAAATTTTATTTAAGTACTACTTTCCTTCCGTATAAAACGTTATGTGGCCATATAAGAGAGCATGTAAAAAGAAACTAAAAGGGAGAACTAATAAAACGGGAAACGAGTTTAATCCTGTAATAGCGCAGTACTTTTGAATGAAATTACAATGTCGAAAGATGTCATTCAAATTCACGCGTGCGTAATGCCACCATGTTCCTCCCAATCGTATTTATATTTACTTAGTTTCTCAATGTAGTAAGCTTCAACTGAAAGACAAAAGTACTCAACAGAATTCTTTTTGTAATGTTTTTACACAAAATTAATTCAACTACCGTAGAAAGTTTACAGCCGTTTTTGCAGCAACGCGATGTCAATATTCAGCAGCGAATGTTAGAAGTCACGTCCATCAAACACTAGCTAAATATTAGATAGCAGATTAATGAGAGTGGAGGTCGCTAGCCCAAACAGATGTCTAGTGGCGGTGCATGTATTTAACCAGCTACCTGATACCGCGGCTGACAGTGCGGGCGCATAAATAATACAGCACCACGCGACCTCGCTTTCTTATGAGCCAAACACAAACATCCAAATTCTAAGGCTGCCTGTCCTCTGCAGCGGAGAGGAGAGGAGAGGAGCGGAGATGTGCTAATATTAACCAATAGAATCTAAACTCCGCTCTGCGATTCTATTGGTTAATATTGGCACATCTCCGCTCCTCTCCTATACTCTCCTCTCCGCTCCAGTGGACAGGCAGCCTTAAATCAGGATTAAAATTAACGCTTTTGTCTGTCACCTTAAAGTATTAAGGGCTACATTAAGTATTAAAGTACTTTGAAAATACGATGTTTTAAAAGCTTTAGTACGCAGGTAATATTTCGGTCCGCGTTGTCACAAGAATTAGTTAGAGGTGGCAGCAGCTTAATGGAACTTATGTACGTAGAATTGAATAGTACCTACCAACAAGAACGTATCTAATTGCTGCCTATTGTATCTTTTTATAGAATGTGTTTCCAGCTCTTGTTGATTCGAAATAGCCGTTTCAGTTAAATACGTAGTAGTCTACAAAGTTTGAGGTTTCAGCTGAATTATAAATGAGATGGATCAAACATTTGTAGGACTTGTCCAAAGACCAACACACCGACACGCAAGGTTCATATAAACACATAGGTATATAAGTTGTTGACAATGAGAATTTTAGGCCGATATTATTGAAAGCACTATAAAGAGCTTATGAATGTCATCCAGAAGCATCACATAATGGATCTCGTTCCTCATGTACATTGCATGTTTGCGAAAGTAAGTTATTGCACATACGCAATAACCAATTTTGTTAAACATTAAATCAAACAATTCATGCCAATTTTTTTTTAATATGTCCTAACGTACCTTTTTATTTGGTTAACGACAGCGTGCAGCGGTCTACATTATGAAACAATTTAGAATCTTTTGGGGAAACTTCGGTATGTTAATTGGTCATTTTAAGGAATATACTACTTTATAGAAGTCCTGAGAATACTAAGTATCTAAATACTTGCAATCTCAGGTTTAGGTCTTCAAATCTATCTCAAGGCGAAAGCACCCAATTTGCCAACGTTAAAATTCGATTCGACGTCGGTTTCCTGCGCTAGTGGCTTTTTAGTTTCTAATTACCAATTTCGTAATCGGTGCGGTAATTAAGGCTTCACCTACGGCTTAATAAATAGTTTGAGTCAACTTCATGCTGAGTTGGTTTAACGTTGGTTCTTGGTCTGACATCAGGTAAATGTCAGGTAAAGATTGCCCTATATTTTAATGCAGAGTTGTAAACTTCCTGCAAATGGAAAGCAGTCCCAACTGACTGACCCACACGTTTTCACGTATAGCTGAAACTACACTTTAATGTTGTGATTCTTTTGCATTTATACCGTGTACATAAAACTCTATCAATAATCTGACAGTCTGACAGGACAAGGTTTGATCAAGATTCATTTAGCCGTAATTCATCATATAAATTGTTAATTTTCATATGAGCTGTACAAAGTAACCTAATGAAGTATTGTACAGTTGGACGTGTCGTAAAGCGGCCTCACTAATTACAAAGGGGCCTCTAAATGCGTCTACACACGGCTCTGCAATCGATTACATTAGCGGAAGCCGTATTAACGGCTTTGTTAAAGTAAATGTACTTCTAACTCAGCATTTACTAATGAACTTTATTTAGGCTGGGCTTGTTTATTTTTATACATTTCCTTTGCTAATTGTAAGTTTTCAGAACAATTAAAAAATTATGTGAAGCGTTTTGTTTCAGGTTAACACACACACACTTTGTACATATTATAATCATTGTATTCCAGTCTTCCAATCTAAGTAGTTGACGGACAGACGTATCTGTTCTTCCGGTTTTCTCCAACTATACATTCCGCCAGACCACTGCATGAAATTACTCCGTATTTTCCCATGTAATTTAAAATAAATCTAAAAATAGAAATAAAAGGCAAGAACCTCATTATATACGTTTTATAACAATATTTCATTAAAGTAACAAGATGGAATTTGGCAGCATCTATACCTGTTTGTTCGTACAGAAAATAAAATAAAGAATTTAATAAACTGCTGTTCTTATCCGGCGGAGCTTTTGTACTCTTATCTTACATTTTTCAGATGCTTCCGAACGGGCAAACGTACCGTGGATTGCGGTCTAATATAGATTAAGATGAACAAATAGTGTAGATCAAACATATATGCGTCTGGTATGCCTTTGTATCGGCATTAAGGCGATCATTGTGTGCCAGCCACGAGCTCCGCATGCCAGTCGTCGTCAAAACCAACCAAATTTGCTCTCTATTCTATTGTACGGTTGTACCTATACCAACCTTCTATGTATTAGGGCGATATATATTTACCTATATAAACTAGGTATGTAGGTAAACCTGGATGAGTTTTTGCTCTGTAGTTCGAGCGTGTCCTATATACAAACGTAGTGATTTCTTTATGGTCTCACTGACTATCAATAATAGATAAGTTAACGATGAAATCAAATCAGCGCCAACTGATATTCAGTTTCATTAATCTTTAATGATCCCTTAATTTAATCGTCAATTCAGTAATCTTTTAGTCTCATTCAATTGAAATACTGTCCTACAAGACAAGGCCAATTTTTTGCACGACTCATAATGCGAAGCATTAGAGCATTGTTATATATGTTACACTAGATTAGTAATTACCGCGCCAAGGCGTTGTCACTGGACATAAGGCCACAGCCAATAGAGTAGCTAACGTCAGTTCAGTGGTCTGTGTGGCGCCAAACGAAGTGAACCGAGTGACACGCGACAAAAAATATCGCCAAAATGGGTAAATGCGTGCGGTTCAAGATCACAAAAACACAATAAATTAACCGGAATTACTTTCCACACGTAAGTTTATTTAGTTTGTGTTTATATCAACGTAAAAACGCAATAAAATAAATTAAATGTATAATTTTTTAAATTAGGGTCAGTGTTACCACTAAAAACTTAGTTTTAGTTTCCCACATTTGTGGGAGTTTTTAATTTATGGAATAAGTGATTTTAATAATAAAAAAAAAATATAATACCGTTGCAGGGTGCCTAAAGATGAAGCACGCCGTGATAAATAAGTGAAAATAATCCGATTGCTGAGAAAAGAGACTGACTGGCTACCAACAAAATCTACTGTAATTTCTGTTCAAAGCACTTCCGTGAACAAGACAGAATAGGTCTAAAAAGCGAATGCGGCCGTGTTTATTTGTCCAATGAAGCAATTTCAATGCTTATTGTAAGTAATAATTTTATGCGGTAATTAATATTATTAAATTATTGGTGATGGTAAGGGTCAACAAAAAATGCCTTCCCATTGAATTCAAACTACATTGTGTACTGGATGCTTTTTTCAACTTAGTTTTTAGATTGTAAAAAGCTGCTTTGGTTACAATTTTTTTTTTAAATTTTCAGGACAACCGTTATTCTAAAGAGCAGGTGGAGCTTTCAGTAGAAGAAAATATGGATGTGGATGCTGTGGAAACCGATGAAGAGATAGACGAACTAACTGAAACGCCGCGAAAGCACAAAATGATGAAAATAATTCACCGTTTGAAAAATGTATCGGCTGGAAGACTAAGAAAAATTAAAAACATATCACAGGAACACATACACATTGTTCAATGTTACCTTTGGACCTTGACTCAGCATTCGGCCCGGCTTACGCGCGGCCCTGTTAAAATATTGATTTGGTTGCATCTTACACGCATAGGATACAAAGATTTTCTACATTAGTGTGTGTTAAGAAAAAGTAGTATATAAGCAGTAATATATTGTAAATAAATCAGATTTGAATTTTATATTCTCGTCTCATTACCCCTCACTGTGGCCAAGACACCTTTAGCCATCTCTGATCAGTCTCGTGAGTCTGCGGGACTGGCAGTGAGTGTACCCTTCCCGAACCTGGAATCCTGCCTACTATCCGTCTGTAACCTTAGGTCGCATGGTGCAGACATCCTGAACTTATTTATATATTTATTTATCACATACTAGGTATATGATAGGTTAGGGCTGTAGGGCTTATAGGGCTTAGAGTTGTAGGGACTGTTAGGCTTGTAGGTCTTAGTAGGCTCGTTTAACTTATCATATATTTTCATGTATCATCACACCCTTAGCAGTATTGCGGCCTTACGTGACGTTTGTTGAGGGTGGATGTACACACATCTTACATGAAACATATCAGTTAGGAACATTTACGAAAAATAGTGTTACAGCCAAATTAGACCGATTTTTAATTTTCCATAGAAACAGAGATTTCCAGTTATCTGCTTTTAAATAAGACATTTCGAAAATGTTCTTAACTAAGTTTTTAGACCTTTGTACCTTGCATATGCGTATGAAGTTTCATTAAAATCGGTTCAGTCATTTCGAAAAATAAGGGCTTGTAAGTTTGTATGAAATGCCGAACGACGTAAACCCTCTTAAAAAAAATCCGTATATCCTAAAAGAATTTGCGATACACCCGGGAGATCATTTATCGTCAATACAAGTGGATCATTCCCTTTTATTAATAAATGCCATTATTTATAAATACTTAAAAATAAGATTGTATCATGAAAGCAAATTATTCACTCAAACTTATAAAAAAGAGTCTAAAAGGCAATTGTATACAAAACTAATGTTACATAGCGGAGTATGATTTCATTAATAATTAATAAATAAAAAATATTCAAAAAGAAAATGTCTTAATTATTTTCATTAGTGATAAACTTCTAACGTATTCCTTTAAGTGTACCAAACTGACGAATCGACGAAAACAACACTGGAAACTGTGAAACTTGACAGTTTCCAGTGTTCGCAGTCAACTTGACAGTGTCAAGTTAACGTAACTGTCTAATCGGCAAAACTGACGAATCAGTGACCTGACTAATCAACGAAACTGGCGAATTAAATAAACTGACGATTGAGCGAAACTGACCAGTGATACGCGGACTCTAATACACATCCAATAGGAAATACAATCATTCAAATGTTTTTATAAATAATTTAACATTACGTTAAAAAAACGTTACCGTTTTTTTAAACGTTTTTATGGCTTAAAAAGTTGGGCAAAATTTCGCATGGGTAGGCAACCCCATCCCGCCAGTTACTGCCATTGCATGTTTATATTGCGGTCTTTGTCTAATCTAAGCGTCGGTATTATTCTTGCGACTTGTGTGAGTGAGACAGATATATGTTTACATTTAAATGTTTAGTGGTTTCAAAGCTACGTCGTCGCGTTTAAATAGTGGCTACACTTTTTTGACACATTTTAATGAGGTTTGCTTCTCTAGTTATATATCTCAATGCATTAGAGTGTGCTCTACGATCGAAAAATTATTTTTGCCCCATTTCTGTAACTGTTTTTATTGTTACACTCCTGCTAGTACACAGAACCTACTTAATTGATATACCATTGTATAGATGATTAAATGGAGATTAATACTGTACTTTTTAACAATGGATTTAATGCAGCAGAAATGGAAAAAGCATAAAAATAGTTGAAAATAAATTCCTGTCCGTCAATTTATGAACCCTGAAAACATTGTAGCTTGCGATAAAATCAATTAATTGAGTCAATTTTTTTTTTTATACATTCGTGTCAGCCGTAGAAGGAACCCTATTGAAAATGGCTCTTTTATTCAAAGTAGTTTTATTATAATTAATAAAATACTAACTAAAATATAATATCTTTATCTAAATATTTTCAACCTTTGTCCGTAAGTTGCCTAGCAACCGCCAAGTAAATATCTTTGTCAGTCGTTGACATTACGACTTCATGAAAAGTGATAAATTGTTCATTTTTAGGGTTCCGTACCCGAAGGGTGACAAACGGAACCCTATTCATAAGCCTCCGCTGTCCGTCTGTCTGTCAGCGAGCTCTATCTCATGAACCGTAATAGGTAGGCAGTTGAAAATTTCACAGATTGAGCATTTCTATTGCCGCAAGAGCAACAAATAATAAAATTAAAAAATAAAGGGGGGTCGCCATACAATAAAATTAAATTTTGAAAAATAAATAATCTGTCCCTGGCATGTGGGGTATCATTGTCTAGAGCTCATCAAGTAGAAAATAAATATAATTTTTATTTGTTTTTATCTTCAAAAATGATGAATTAGGGGGCCGTAGAAGTTGTCTGTTTTAGACCATTTTTGTACGAGCTCTATCTCAACAACTAAACAAATTAGGAATTTGAAACTTGTGTGTATCATGTACCATATACTGTTTATAATCAACAAATACTAAAAACGCCGATTAATAACGTATTTTATATAATACGGGCGATTTACTGCAACTTAAAAATAATATTTTGTATTTCATGCTAATATTATGCGATATAAATTCCACAGATAACTATTTACTAGTCGGAGTAATGACATGGAATTAGTAAGTACCTACTATCATGGCAGCATATACTATTTCGATTATTTAAATTTCGATCATCCAAAAAGGTCTACAAAATAAGCTCTCTTCAAAAGATTTTAAAACCGGCCAGTATTTTTTGAGTTTAAGAACTTTATCGACTTTTTTCAAAGTATCCCTAGACGGTGTTGCCGTGTTGATGTGTGTACTCGTACCTCATGTTAAAACTACACTCCAATAGACAATAATATTCAGTAACATTGAAATGAATGGTGGTACAGGGTACTATTCAGTTACCTTAAACCGTTGTGGATACAATTTCATATTGAGAAAACTTATTTGTGTAAAAATATTCAGCCACGGCGGCCAATCTCAATGGAGACTACCCTTCGGCGTGGGAGATATTATAGTGCACAAGTGTATGACAGACACGAGTGCACTCTCTCTTCCCTCACTCTCATAGTCCAATGGGATGTGTAAAAACAATTTTTATTTTCGCTTGAGTTTAGATTTCGATATTTTTTTTTGTTGGTACATTGTCGGCGTGTGCTAGCTGTCATTATGGCAAATATATTTTATTTAATGTTTTGTGTTGAGTAATGTAAAATATTTGCATACTATTGTATATAATCAAGTTTTTTTTCGTAACTGAACAGACAGCTGCGCTGCTAGCGAGTTTGTTGCGCCACTTCTTCTTTCCAGCAAAAGCACTAGGAAGTGGTGAAGGGCGGGCGTTTTTGGGGGACTGTCTTATGTAATTAGCCTAGTTTGAATAAATGACTTTTGAATTTGAATTATGACTATCAAAAATAACGTAATACCTGTATTGACGGAATGTTGTAATTAAAATTTGGCGTACTACTTACATTCTATTTTGTACAATATGGTCTGATGTAGCAAGAGAATTTTTTTTATTTATAAGTAACTAGCTTTACCCGGCCCGGCTTCGCACGGTTAGCACTAAGTACTTATCTACGGCGCACCTACCTTTCCTAATTACATATTTCTACCTAATTACCTACCCTACCTACCTACCCTAACTGCTACCTAACCTAACCTACCTACCCTACATATCTACCTGCTTACCTACCACATATACCTATTTCAATCAATCAATCTTCCTAGCCTTTTTCCCAACTATCTTGGGGTCGGCTTCCAGTCTTACCGGTTGCAGCTGAATACCAGTATTTTACATGGAGCGACTGCCTATCTGACCTCCACAACCCAGTTACTGTTACAACACATATACCTATTTATACCTACTAATACTATGTTAGTAGCAAATAAATAACTTTGAATTTAGTTAATCCATGTTACTAAAATAAATGAAATAGACTTCTACACCTATAATTTAACACAACAAAATTTTTTCATTAAAATTAGACAATTTCTTTACAAATCTTTATGTTTTTTTATAGCGCCTCTGTTGTTACCTTTACGAAAGTATTACAAAAATGCATAGTGTTAAATCTTGTACGACATGGTATGGAACCCTTCGTGTGCGAGTCCGACTCGCACTTGACCGATTTATTAAACTATGTTTTGAATTTCTTTTTAGTTTATGAATGAGTGATAAGTATGAGGCGTGCACTTTTGGATTTTCCAAACTATATTTTTTTATGTTCCTTATTTTTGTACTTCTACATGTTGAAAATCTAGTTTCGAAATTGAAAATAAGTTTGTAACATTGGGATCGAAACCAGATTTTTTAACATTATTAAGACTGAAATGTCTTTAGTGTCTGTTACTTTTATATTTGTGTGCCTACCTATACTTTCTTGGAGATTCTAAATAAATAAAAATGGACAGCTAGTGTTGCCGATTTTCCTAAAACTCCGGTAAAGTAGTTTTCATTGATCAAAAGGCATTAAAGTGTGTCCCTTTGGGCCATTTGCATCAGCGAGGGATGAGAAACAGCTGGCCAGCTGCTACACTTCGTATTTTTCTACGGAAACAATATCATTCACTTAAGAGTACTTAGGTATGCAATTACTAGGAACTTTCAAGCTAGATCTAGGTAGTATGGGAGATGAAGTTATGTTGATTAATTCATTAGAGCATACGAACATGTAGGTACCTAGTACATGGTAGGTAGCTTGTAAGTCTGCAAGTTTGCATCACTAAGTACATTAGTGGTTTCACTTGAACCAGAGATTCCTCGTATGGGGAGTATTTGCGTCATCATCTGATACAGATCACACTCCACTGGGAAGCTAAAAACAGATATCGCGTCACTTGCCGACTTACCGTGTAACAGTTGACCTAGAAGCAATAAATAGGTAGACGTGAATATTATTGGAACATGATTTTTATTGTTTTAGACTTTCAATAAAAACGTCTGATTAGTTTATCAGTACCTAATGTTTTATCTACGATGCGGAAGTGACTTGTAAATGAAGACTAATCGCACGTTCACACTACTCCATCCCTTAGCAACAGACAAATGGCACACTTGTCTGAACTTGTCCTTTAGGACTATAATTGAATAAATCATTTCCTCCAAATCAAACACAATTCATCGTAATTAAAAGTTGCCTAGAATAATGTTAACATAGTCAAACATAACTTTTTTTTTAAAGACAGGGAAGGTCGTGGCCGTGAAGGTTTATCTCACCTGATAGTAAGTGAGGATCAGACCGAAGATGGAATCCTCAACCACAAAGCTTAAACCCCTGTGCGTTATTATTCTAAGCCCCTGCCCTTAAAAAGCCCGTTATATCACTGTAATAAAGCAAACCCCGTTTCGTTGCACACAGAACCGTTTCCCAAATCTAGATTTAGACCGTCCCAAATATTGACGTTCCTCTTTTAGTGTTCAATCGATAGGTTAAGTAATCGTTACGAGTTCACGACCATTGTGTATGATGCCTATAACAATAAAACGCTCTGGCTAATCCCCAACACAATCACGACGTTTATGATGATAGCGCTTACGATAGTGCGATATCAAGTGCTTGACATCGGCGACAGTGATAACCAAAATTACAATAATGGAGACAAGTTATCTGTCTATACGTCGTATTCACTCCGAATTGATATACAAGAAATAAGATAAATCAATTAGAAAGCTATTCGTGTCAAATTGAATTGATAGAGGAGAAATGATGAGGCGCCACATTTTTTGAAGTGAAATCTTCTTTAGCGGCGTTGCACTTTTTTTGGGATGGGTAAAAAATGTTAAACTCGCTTCAGGACGTGACCGTAATATCCGTTGCCTAGCAACCGACAAAGTAAATATCAAAATAAATAGTCTTTGACATTACGTAAAGATACGTAAGCTTTTTTTTTACCCATATTGATGGGTAAAAAAAGCAGTCAAAACATAATTCATGAAAGTGTTTAAATAAATTGTTTATTTTTGTTAGTCTAACAAAAATAAACAATTTATTTAAATAAATATACTACTACTACTAATGAACATTGTATTTAATACAATATATAGTCAAAAGTCTTATTTTCAAAATATAGTCTACATAAATTATAGTACTTTTATACTGATAAATAAAGCAATTCGTGCGAAATTATTCCCTAACCATTCCAAAATATAAAAAAATGCACAACGTTAATGTTCAAATTTTCACTTCTGCCGGCACTCCTGGAGTGCAACTCGCTGTTTTTTTTTTTTCATTTTACGAGTGCAGAAAGTCTCGTGTAGGTATTTACAGGATTACAGTTTTAGGTCAGCATTTGGGTATTGGTTTAACCACCGGTGAATAAAGATGGGACACTCCGCAGTTTAGGTATGAAGATAAGTACGCGGCTGGCCCGTCTTGCTGGGCCAGTTCAGTAAGTGTAACGTAGTCAGAAGATCTAAGAGTTACGCAATAGAAAAAGAGGCAACTTCGAGGGGAATATAACTGTAGGTAATTAGCGCTGTGCGACCTGAATTGCACTTTATTGTGTCGTAGCAAGAGTCGCTTTTTATTTAAATGATATTGCGGGGCGTCCCATCTGTATTAATCTGTAGTTTACCGCAACAACCATTCAGCCTCAATGGTCATTATTTTCATTCAGGTGAATGTGAAGAACACAAATTGGAAAATGCTGTACAATCGGTGCAGTAACCATTGTTAAAGTTCCAGAAAGGTTTTATGCTAAAATCATTCTTCTTCATCGCTTAGATTTTGGATAAATACATATAGGACTGCATCCGGTTATTATGTGAGGCAAAACTTAAGTACCTAGTTAATTTATCACAAAACTGAAGGTATTTAAAGCAAACATTTACTGAAGGACCTAGTCAGATCTCGGCTTTGTTTTGGTTAAATAAAGTTTTTGTTTTTGTAAGCAGTGCCTACCGAGAATTTGTACACCCACGTACCTATTAGCATAAACAGATTAAACAGCCTATACTATTCACACTGCTGACAGACACAGGCCTCCTCTCTGTGAGAGCCGAGTACCTAGTGATTACGTGGAAATCAATTTAGTGGCTGGACTGTAGTACCTATAGTATGAATGGCATGATATTATGTTAATAACGAAAATGTAAATGGCTCATTTTCATTGCTCGATAGGGCTCAAATGCGGGGTGCGGGAGATTTCTGTAAAGTATGCCATAAGGCCCGCATGCAGAGAACCGTTTTCTTTAGTCGATAAGGCCCGCATGTGGCCTGCGGGAGATTTCTGTAAAACATGCCATAGATCCCGTATTCGGGGATCCGATTTCATTAGTCGATAGAGAACGATTGCGGTATGCGGAAAACCTGCACCGCATGTTTGGCAGTTGCTTTGAAGACTCATTTTCATTGGGTGCTAGTTTCCGCATGCTTTTTACCAGCCGATGTATGTCATTGGTCGAGCTACGCCTGCTACGGGGAGGGAGACCCCGCAGACGGTGTAGGTATCGACCGCGTTATCGATTTATGACTTTAATTTTCGTCACCCCGCTGTGGTGAGTCCCCCGCATGCTGTATATCAGCCGAGTTATCGACTAATGAAAATGAGCCATTAGTATAGTAGCCGAACGACAATTTAGGTAGAGGCTGCTACAGAGGTATGAGTGACAGAGAGAACTCTCTACAAAACAAAACTTTTTATAAAACTCGATATGTATGTTGGTAAGGTACGTACGATTTATACATCTCTAGAGCACTATTCCCTGTAATAATTACACAGACTGAGAGACGCAACACAGTCGGTAAGTAGGT